>JAOEGL010000002.1:299489438-305356938 GCA_034509955.1 Urosaurus nigricauda | reverse complement strand
GGCTGACCAAGGCAGGGAGACCAGATCTCCTCCTTTTCCAGGACCTGCCCTCCATTTCATCCTCCTCTCCAGGTCAGGAGGAATTCCAAAAAGTGCATCACTAAGAAGCGTGCATTTCCATTTCTAGGAGTGTTCCTTGAGAATGTCCTCTCTTTTTCTTGAGTGTCCTCCATTTTGCAGCACCTTGTCCTCCTTTGTGGTTAGGAAGGGGGAGCGGAGACCAGGCATTCTCTTTTCTCATGTTGTGTCCTCCATTTCAACCCCAAAGGTCCTCCATCATGAGCGCAACTAAGAAGCAGGCATTGACATTTCCAACAGTGTCTTCAGCTTTTATTGTCTTCCATGTTTGTTCCAGGAATGTCCTCCATTTGGCAGTGCCCTGTCCTCCTTTGCGGTGTTAGTGGGAGGAAGGGAGAGGTGGAGGAGCCTGTCAGGCTGGTTGAGGAGTGGGATGTGTTTTTTTGTGTGTGTGTCTGTGTTGTGTGCCTTCAAGTCATTTCCAGCCTGTGGTGACCCAAAGTCAGTGAACCCATCAATGGGTTTTCCTGGCAAGATTTTATTCAGAGGAGTTTGCCACGGCCTTCCCCTGAGGCTGACAAAGTGGGACTTGCAGGCAGCGAACCTGTCCTGGGGTTTTCTTGACAAGTTTGGGTCAAAGGAAGTTTGCCATGGTTTTCCCCTGCGGCTGAGAGAGTGTGACTTGCAGGCGGCGAACCTATCCTGGGGTTTTCTTGGCAAGATTTGTTCGGAAGGGGGTTGACATGGTTTTCCCCCTGAGGCTGAGAAAGTGGGACTTGCAGGTGAGGGGAAAACTAGGAAGGTGGGAAGAACAGGGGCAGGAGTCGAGACTTCTGAGGGCCTTTGCAGGCGGAAGGGGAGCAGCTGGCTGGACTTGGGGGTCTTGGGATGGAGAGGGAAGCCCAGGGTCTCTTGGGCACCTGAGGAGGAGGAGGATTCCAGGGGAGATGGAACTGAGAGAGTCAGCATCGCCCTTCATTCCTGAGGCAGAAAGAGAGACTGACAATTCGACAGGGGAGGGAAATGGGTATGTGCAAGGGTGCAGCTACACTGTTGACATAATGCAGTTTGGCACCGCTTTAAGTGTTCTCGCTTCATCCTATGGATTCCACAGTTTTGCAGTTTAGCCAGCATGGTGTAGCGGTTTGAGCACTGGACTATGACGCTGGAGATCAGGGTTTGAATCCCAGCTCAGTAAACCCAGTGGTTGACCAGTAAACCCACTGGTTGACCTTGGCCAAGTAACACTCTCTCAGCCCCAGAGGAAGGCAATGGCAAACCTCCTCTGATGAAACCAGCCAAGAAAGCCCTGTGGTAAGGTCAGCATAAGTCAGTCACGACTTGAAGGCACAGAAGAAGAAGAACAACAACAAACAACAACAACAAGGTCTTTAGCCTTCTCTGCCAAATAGTGTTGATGCCTCATGAAACAACAAATCTGTAAGAAATGACAAAATCGACTCTTTCAAATGGGAGGAATTTCTCCCAATTCCGAATGGAGCCAATGCGGATTCATGTAAATTCGCTTGTTTAGCGAATTTACCTGAACCCCTGCTCTGTTTGGAAGGCATTCAGAATTACTTCCCATTACCCAAAAATACCCCCCCCCTTGCCCAAAATCGCATGAGAAGCTTAAATTCACAATAACGTGAAACCCATGATTGCATTTGGAGTGACTTCTCTTTTGCCCGAATTTGCGTGAGAAGAATTAATTCGCAATAACGTGAAACTCCAGGATTGCGTTTGGATTGCCCTTGCATTATTCTTCCAATTTCCCACGTCTGAAAGAGTCAAATGAGACTTCTGTAGGATGGAACTGTGGCAGTTAAAATGGTGTTGAACTGTATTGTTTCTACAATGTACAATGTAGATACACCCCAAGTCTGCTTGGTCCCCTGAATGGTGGGAAAGGACAATTTGCTGGAACTCCTGCAGAAATTTGGCATCAAGTTGCAACTTGGAGAGAAAACCCCAGCAGCAGACCTTGGCAGTTTTGGCAGATAGGTCCTATGAGGCCTCCTTCTCTGCTTCATTGTCCTTGCCACCTCCTTCCCCTCCTTGAGCTGGCAAAAGTGACAGTTTGTCCATGGTTGGTTGTGCTAAATGACTGCTGGACAAAAGAGGAGAGCAGCCAAGGGAAGGAATCCAAGCTGCCTCATTTCTCCATCATATGAGTCAGGCCCACTTTTACACCTCCCATACATTTTATATTCCCCATCAGAAGACCCTTTTAGGGTACCTTCCTTCATCTGAAGTTAAGTAGAAGATGTCCAGAGAAGGTAGAAGACTTTTTGGTTATGTCCCCAACGGTCCAAATCTTCATACCCATTCTGATGCCAATTCTCTTTTCCTTTTAATCGTTTAAAATTATATTTGGCTGCCTTTATGGGCAAAACACCCCCCAGATACATAGTTTAAAGCTGGATTTTTGTTTATTAATTTTTGGTTGTGTTTTTCCCTCCCGTTGCTTGCATGTGTTGTAATTGGTTTTAGTTTTATAGGATAGTTTGGTTCTGTTAATGTCACTGCTACTCTTTCTGATCTTTGGCCTCTAATTTTTGTTCCTTTGTTTTTGCTGTGGTTTTATGGTCAATTGGATGCAACCCTAGGAGTTGCACACAGAAGGGAAGCCTAGAAATGTACTTAAGCTTCTTAAAATGTACTGTATACCTAAATACACAAACTTGTTTGCAAATGTGTTTCTCGTACAAGTATAGTTATATCAAGCAGTTGTGTCCACAGCATCGACTTCCTGTGTTGCCACTGCATTACATGTGAAATGGCCCTTAGGTTGTGCTTTGCTGGTGTTTAACTCCATGAACACAAAATGCACACATTTCAGATCCTTGTTTATGGGGTGATCTACATACAGATCTTCCCAACATGGCTTTTCTATGCAGGAAATGTCTTAATGTATGAAGAAGCATCCCTTTGGAGCTCTTGAAGTTGTGCTTTATAAGAGAATGAGATTTTTACTTTTATTTTTTGCTTTCCTTTGGCCTTATTTGTCTGTCTGATGACTGTGGTCCAAAACAGACTGCAGTAATAATCCAGTTTGAGACTGCTTTGACTGACCTGGCTGAGTGCTAGGGAATCTTGAGAACTGTAGTTTATTGTGGCGTCAGCAGTCAGACCTCTCTTACAAAGAAGTCTTAATAGCTCACAAAACTACAATTCCCAAAATTCCCTAGCATTGAGCCCAGGCACTGAAAGTGGTCTCAAACTGCATTATTTCTGCAGTGTGTTTTGGACCTCAAGGTTGGAGTCTGGTGGGCTTAGATATTGGGAGACTCAGAACCAGAACTGCTTCCTACAGTGGAGCAAATGTGTAGCCCTGAAGGCTGTTTCTTCTTTTGCCTTCTTAAACTGTAAGAAGTGAAGAGTAGAAATTGATTGTCTTCTGTGGACAAAGTCTGTCGAGAGGTGTGTGTGTGTGTGTGTGTGTGTGTGTTTGGAAGCCAGTTGTCTTTGATTTATTATTGCTTGTGGCTCTAGAGCAGACTCTTTTCTTTGACCGTGGCCAAGTCAATCTCGTTTTGTGCCTCACTTATAAAATGAAGATAATGATATTTCTTTGCCAAGCTGCAGGGGTTGGGAAGATAAATGCTTGATCGCGTGGTGCCCAGATACTATGTTAGCATCGATTCTGTGGTCTTGCAGTTGTGCGACTGCAGGCCAAATTGCTCTTTGTTTGCTGCCTGCTGTCCTTTGGATCACAACTGGTGACAGTGAGGAGAGAACATGCATGTCAAATTTGTGGACAGTCCTTCCTTGGAAAGCATTTGAGAACTTTGCTACCTCCCTCTTCTCCAGTTTCAAGGTTGTGGATCCTGAGTGCCCTTTCATCACCTTGTCATTTCCCTAGTCAAGGTGCTGGATACACCCCTCTTCTATCAACAGTTAACAGTCTATATTAGCACAAAACTGTTGCTAGGGATAGGAGATCCCTGAGCTTGGGAGAGGTATTTCTTTGGACTACAGCTCCCAGAATCCACAGTTTAACATGACCAGGGGAAGTTGTAATCTAAAAGAGTAACTTTTCCAAGTCATCTAGGGCCTCTGTGTCCCTGGGTAGAGACAGGATTTCTGCTTCACTATTTACTCAGCAGCCAAAGGAAATCACATGAATAGTTCATTTCAAACTGTGTAGCTTACTTATGATGCTAAAGATGCACAAAGGGGCAACCAAAAAGATCTGTGGGTTGGAACAGTTCCCCTAAAAGAAAAGGTTATAGTGCCAGGGGATTTTAACTTAGAAAAAGGCTGAGTTAGGGTGAGAAAGGATTTATAACATTATGCAAGAGTGGAGAGGATAGAGAGAGAGAAGTTTTGTTATGGAATTTGAGGCCATCTGCTGAAGCAGAATGAAGGGAGTTTCAGGACAGAAAAGGAAGTACTTCACACAAAACATAATTAAACTGTGGAATTTGTGCCCACAAAATGTGGTGATTGCCAGTAATTTATATGAGGTTTTTTTTTAAAAAACCCAACAATTCAAGTAAGCTACTCATTTTAGGAATAAGCATGGTATAATGGTTTGAGTGTTGAAGTAAGGCAACAACACTGGATGATCTTGAGCAAGTCACACTGTCTCAGCCTCAGAAGAAAGCAGTGTCAATTCCCCTCTGAACAAATATTGCCAAGAAAACCCAATGAGACGTTTATCTTAGTTGGAAATGACTTGAAAGCACAGCAATAACTCTTCTTGCTGTCTCTTTCTGACTCACCCCAACACCAGACCTATGCCTCTTTATATCAGTTGCTACTGAAAAATAGCAAGAGAGTGCCATTGAACTCAAGGTCCTGCTTGTGGACTTCCCAGAGGCAACTGACTGGCCACTCTGGGAGAAGAAATGTTGGACTAGATGTGCTTTTGGTCTTGTGCGTCCAAAGCTCTTCTGATGTTCAGTGCTGACCTGCCCAACCAGAGTTGCATTAGCGTTACAGTTAGCCCTCCACATTTGCAGCCTTGACTTTTACAGATTTGATTATTCATGGATTTAATTAATATCTTCTCTCTAGGAATCTCTAGATCCTCCAGCACAACTCTGTGGTCAAAGTCCACCAGAAGTCACACTGGAGGACCTAGAGATTCTTAGAGAAAACACTTGTCTAGAACTTGTAGGTCTTCCAGTGCTATTCTGTGGTCAGCCTCTGGCACATGTTAACCACAGACTTGTGCTGGAAGACTTGAGATTCCTAGAGAGATGTTCTCTCAAGTAAAAAACAAAAACAACACTTTTTTTCAAATTACAATTTTCCACTTTCACAGGGGTCCTGCACCCCCTAACCCCAGGGGATTTGGAGGACCAACTCTTTTCTTTTTGTTCTCAGGAAAAATGTGCAACATCAGTGCCCATTCATGAATCTGTGTGAATATTAATGATGGTGATCAGATCCATGTGAGCATATTTATCATCCGATATGACAAGGATAAGCCATGCATTAAATTGTACATCAAAGTCATGAATCAGGCTGTAATATATTCAGAAGCAGATCAAATCCAGTTGGGGTGGGTGAGAAGGAGACGCTTGAAGAGTTGTCTTTTGCAATATTCAGTCTTATACCAACTCTGCTTATGGGGATGGAGAGGCTAGTAGCCCAGAATTAATAGAGAATACAAGGTTGTCACAACACTGAATACAAGATTTAATGCAGAATACAAGGTTGTGGATGTAGTGTATTACCCTTTCTAAGGAAGGAGGTACAACGTAATCAGAATAATGGGATTTGGAATTCTCTTGTCAGAGAGGGGTATTGCTTTTTATAGGGATGGGAAAATGATTCTACTTGGAACACTAAATAATCTACCCATCTTGTGCTGTTGTGAAAGGACCTGATAGCTGGAACTCCTGGCTTCTGAATACCTAAAATGAATACAATGGTACAGATGGGGGCGGTGTTCCAATTTGCTTGGAAATCACACCTTCTGATCTCAGTGACCTTACCCCCTAATTCTAGACTTACATATGCAGATATTGTATTAATGGGTCAGAGTAAACTGCCTATAAACTTAAAGCCACCCTTATTTATTTTCATTCAAATTTCATCCTTCTGCTGTGGAGCTCAGATTGGAGCCAAGATAAACTACAGTAGAACTTGGAATACTACTGCTTTGGAGTATAATTCCTACAATCCACCAGCCACCATGCTAACTGATCTGGCAGAGACTTGATGTTTTTGTACAAAAAGTAACTTTTTCAGACTGGGCATTCTGGTTGGGAGATATAGCAACCTCATGTTGCTCAATTTAGTGTAGTTGGTGTGTATGCAGGCCAATACTAGATTGAGCCATATACCACCACCACCTATCAGCCTCTTAGCCCAGCTGAGCAGAAATTTGAAGGCAGGTCTCCTTACTCCACATTTATTACTTTTCCTCATGTTTCATTATTTTTGCCTCTTGCAGGCCTATGCCCTCATATAGCCCCTGGGCTGGTAAGACCTCTTAAATTTAAGCCCTGAATGTGTAGGAAAGAGGTTCATTATCTTGGGAATGCAGGAGGAATACAGGTAAGACTGCTGGGTGCCGTTAATGATTTTTCACTGAGAGTACAGAGATGTCTAAAAGACAGAGAGGGAGAGAACTAATTATTTCAAGTAGCAATGATCAAAGGTGCAGGTTGTCAGACATCAAGTTTGCTAGGTCTGCTTATTTTTTTAACTGGAGACTTGAGCTCTAGAAGGTACAAAACAGTGACTTGTGGACGAAGGGCAAATACTAAGAATTAAGGAGCAGGGTGCCTCCATCCGTACACCTGCTCATCCCAAGAATTTAATCTAGTAACAGAGTTTATAATGTTTTCACATGCAATCAACCCCCTTGTACCTCCTCCCCTTCTGTACCTTTGTTGTTGTTATTGTTACGTGTCTTCAAGTCATTTCTGACTTATGGCAACCCTAAAGTGAAACTACCCTATTTCCTCCAAAATAAGACATCCCCCCAAAATAAGACCTAGTAGAGGTTTTTCTGAATTGCTAAATATAAGGCCTCCCCCAAAAGTAAGACCTAGCAAAAGTTTTTGCATATAAATATATATATACAGTATATAATAAATGTTCTTTTTTTTTTTTTGGTTCAACAATAAATGTGAATTCTTCTTCATGGAAAAAATAAGACATTCCCTGAAAATAAGACCTACCGCATCTTTGGGAGCAAAAATTAATATAAGACACTGTCTTATTTTGGGGAAAACACGGTATCCTGGTGTTTTCTGGAGCTGAGGGTGTGTGACTCTCAAGGTCACACAGTGAGTTTCCATGGCTGAGCTAGGAATCAAATCCTGATCTCCAGAGTCCTAGTCCAATGCTTAAACCATTACACCATGCTGGCATTTTATCAATTTTATTTTCAGGGGGGAAACCCACCTTTTGTTGTAGTTCTTCTTATTCTTGCTGCTGCTGCTGTTAATTAGCAGCAAGCTATGATCCATTCATGTTATACAGTTTTAGCACTGTGACTCCATTCTAATTGCAGTGGCTGCATTCTATGGAATCCTGGATTTTCTGGCTGAGGCTTTTAAATGGCTCTCCCTAAAGGGCAAACCCCAGGACTCCATAGGACACAGCCATGGTAGTTTTAGTGGAATCCTATCACTATAAATGTGTAGTGTGAAAGGGTCCATGCCCTTGCCAGCCTACTGCAGATCATCCAAGCTGCTTTCTGCTCATTCTTGGTCTAAGCGTCTTACCACTCAGATTCTTCTGCAGCAGATCGTTTTCCCTTGTGGTTCAATTTGCAAGCCACTGCTTGGAAGTATGAGGGTTAATGGACCATACAGAGTGGTGCTTGGCATCCTTCCCCCCCCCCCCCCCGCAACTCTGTGCCTAGGGACTGTTTAGCATATAATATTATCTGAATGTCCCTAAAGCATGTGTTTTCTGTGAAGCAGTATGTTTTCATCATGTCCTGATCTTCATTTGTACTTTTGTGTGGGTTTCTTGGTTTACTCATTGTAACTGAGTTGTTGTTGTTTTTTAAAAAATGTTTTAAACACATCTCTCATTTATAATATGGAGAAGGTTAAATGTAAGGCTTCTTCTGGGCTGCAATGGACCAGGAATTGTGTAGGATGAGCTAGCTGTACAGGTATGCATCAGTTCATGAAGCAGATGCGTTCTCGACTTTATTTCTTCAACAAAAAATGTGGTACTAGAGGCAGAAATAACACTGAAAGAACAGGGATAGTTTCCTACACCATAAAAAAGAACAATTCAATACATTTCAGATTTTTTTTTTATTCCAAACTAACAGTATGTAGAAGTGAAATGAAACAACCAGGTCCATTAAGCCTGGTATAAGCAAACAAAAATATCTGTAGAAGCTTCAAGGGACCCCTTGAAATCTTCTTACAAAATGCATCCAAGAATGACTTTACTTCACAAGCCAACACTTTTCTTATGAATTCCGTTTTGATGGCCAAAGTATACATTTGTGTTCTTTAACATGCTGTGAGTAGCTCATGAGGCATGCTTATCTGCTTTCCCTTTTCCTCTCTGTTTTCCTGTTCATACATCCTTAGTAAGGGATTTTGAAGATAGGTATTGTTTACCTTGCCTGTTGTAGGCAGGCCTACAATGCTTCAATAGGATAAACTTGCAATTGTTCCTAAATTTTGGTCCTCCAGATGTTTTGGACTTGTTGGGTAAGCTGGCTGGAGCTTCTGGAAGTTGAAGTCCAAAGTTTGAGAATCACTGAGGCTCGAACACAGTCCCACTCTTTGCCAGATCAAGATTCACTGTGTTGTTTACTGCGGATATGCTGCTACAACCCAGCACTAAAAGTCTGGAGGGAATTTTCCCCCAGCAACAGTGCATAGGTATGAACTAGCTGTGTTGCACTCCAAAGTATTTTGTGGTAGCCTGGTTGTGAGTGAGCAAGATCCATTAGCTTGATAAAAGACCTACTCTTGGTAGAGATGAAAATTACTAGAAAAATTTAATCTATGAATAGATATATCAGGAAATCTATCTTCTCTGCTTGCAAGGGGGGTATTGCTATAGGCACTGTTGTGATTAGGGTGTGCTTCAAATTTCACCATTACACCACAGTCATGTAAATTTGTTGTTGTTGTGTGTCTTCAAGTTGTTTCTGACTTATGGCAACTGTAAGGCAAACCTATCGGGGTTTTCTTGGCAAGATTTGTTCAGAGAAGGTTTTCCATTGCCTTCCCTGAGGCTGAGAGAGTGTGACTTTCCCAAGGTCACCCAGTGGGTTTCATGGCTGAGCTGGGAATTGAAACCTGGCCTTCAGAGTCGTAGTCCAACACTCCAACTCACTATGCCACATTGCTTTCCCAAAAAGCTCAGCCCTTGTCAAAGACTGAATGGAAGTAATAGTACCACTCTATTCTGCTTTGGTCAGGCCTCACCTGAAATACTGTGTCTAGTTCTGAGCACTGCAATTCCAAAAGGATGTTGAGAAGCTGGAGCATGTCCAGAGGAGGGTGACCAAAATTGCAAAGGGTCTGGAAACCATGCCTTATGAGGAGAGACTTAGGGAGATGGGGATGTTTAGCCTGGAGAATATAAGGTTAAGAGGTGATATGATAGCCCTGTTTAAATATTTGAAGGGATGTCACAATGAGGATGGAGTAAGCTTGTTTTCTGCTGCTCCAGAGAATAGGACATGGAACTTCTTGACAGCAAGAGCTGTTCAGCAGTGGAACACATCCCCTCGGAGAGTGATGGAGTCTCCTTCTTTGGAGGTCTTTAAACAGAGGCTGGATGGCCATCTGTCACAGGAGATGCTTTGTTTCTGTGCTCCTGCATGGCTGGTAGTTGGACTGGATGGCCCTTGAGGTCTCTTTCAACTCTATGATTCTATGAACAGAGCTTGACATTGGCATTTTTGGAGTGCAATTCCCACTCCAAAAAGCTCCCAGTCCCAACCAACATAACTACTTGTCATGGAAGCTGGTAGATTTTAGCAACTGTGATCCAGAAAATAACTTTTAAAAGCTCTGGTTCTAAAAAGGAATCTATTGTTTTAAAAACCAAATGGTCAGTAGCTCCACTGTTTCTCAGCAGACATGGTAAATTCTCTGATATGTTTAAGAAGGCCTCATCTGTTGTGCGTCTTTTTTCCAGTGGTGGTGAAGGCGACCATTCAAAAATACAGTACTGACCCTGGCTGGGCAAGAACACTTAGGGAAGAGACCTGAGGAAGCATGTCTCTCCCTCCACCTCTTACACTGCTGCCTAATTCAAAGTATTTTTTTTAATGAGGAAAAGTAATTATAGATCAAATCTCTGCATGTGTAATTATTTTGGTTAAATTAAAAAAGTGCTGTCCTCCCTCTGTTATGTTGCTTTGCGCTGTTTCTGTCATGCTCATTTGTGCAGAGAACCAGCAGATGTCCCAAATGGAAAAAAATGAACATTCAAGTGCAGCCACTGGGCATTATTCTTTTTAGGAACATGAATGTACTTTTTGCCAAGAGAGCAGCAATGCAGTCTGCAACAGTCCAGACCACACTCAAAGAAGCAGCATACCTGCCATGTTTTCATGTAAAGGATATAGCCTGGGCTTCATGCCAGATTATTTTAGGCAAATACAAAGGAGTGCCCACCTTGCACTCCTAGAAATAATCTGGAATAACAGTTATCTGATTTGTTACTTGTGATAATGTAACAAATGAGCAGAGCTTGCAAAAGTTGGTTGGGGGTGGGGGTGAAATGACTATAGTTCCCAGAATCCCTGGCCAGCATTACGGTAGCTAGGGGATTCTGAAAGTTCTTGGAAGGGGCAATATTTCCAATATTTATTTATTTATTTATATCCTATGTTTCTCCCAGCATAGGATTCAGGGCAACCATACAGTGTTTTAAAAACACGGTACAGTGGGCCCTCCACAGTCGCTGAAGTTGGGGATGAAGGACCTCCATGAAAGTGGAAAATCTGCAAATGAAAAATCACTATTTTTTTTTAATCTGAGGGAACACCTCTCTAGGAATCTCTAGGTCCCCAATGCAAATCTGTTGTCAACATCCGCCAGAAGTTGACAAAAGAATTATGATGGAGGACTTATAAATGCCTAGAAAGGTGCCGTCTTTAGGAATCTCTAGGTCCTCCAGGGCAAATCTATGATCAGCCTTCCGCAGAGTTGCATTGGAGGACCTAGAGATTCCTAGAGAAAACTTATTAATCAAAGCCACAAAAGTCAAAGCCGCAAATGTGGAGGGATAACTGTACTGTTCAAAAGCTTTTAGTACAAACGTTTAAAAAACGATAAAACTAAAGTTCATTTTTAACAAACACGAGTTAAATACAGCACTGGGAAGATGTTTAAAACATAATACAATACAAACAATACGCCCTCTTAAAAACCTCTTTTTGCTGCAACATACTGAAAACCAAATGCATCTTCAAATAAAAAGGTCTTTATTTGCCAGTGGAAAGACAGCAGGAAAGAGTCCAGGTAGTCCTCCAAGGGAAGGGATCATCACAACCTGGGAGCAGCCATCAAGAAGGCTCTGTCGCTTGTCCTCACCAGGGGTGTCTCTGATGGTGGTGGGACTGAAAGAAAACCTTTCCCTATAAATGAACATGGCCAGGCTCATGTAGGGAGATAGGGTTTTTCATGTAGTCTGGACCCATGCTGTCTAGGGCTTTAAAGGTCATAGCCAGGACTTTGAATTCTGCCTGGAGAGGGATCAGCAGCCAGTGGAGCTGTTTCAGCAAGGGGATTTTATGCTCCCTCTAACCTACCCCATTAACTTTTCTAAGAGACAGTCTACATGATCAAAATACTCTTGATTCCAGTTGATTAGAATGTGATCTGGCCACACATGATTTGCAGGAGTTCAGGTTTTTTGGCAGGGGGCAAAAAACTCCTTAAAATCTACAGAAAAAGTCTTTGTGGTTTTTATCAGAGTATCTGGAAGTATCCAAGAGGATGTGCATTGTCAAATGTGTGGCTGTCCGTCTGTTTCACAGGAGGGCTGCACATTTTTAGTGGAGGGAGAGAGAACAGATGTGAATATACGTAGAGAAGTGAAGACAATTAAACATCAATGCAATTTGCACAATACACTTACATGTACACTAGCCGGAGTTAGAATGTAGAGTATTTGACATGAACGGAAAGGGCGGGAGTTCAATTTCTCCTTCAAGCCAAGTTGGGGAAGCTTAGCTGGAGTGGTTGATGTGATGTGAAATCTTTAGGTGTGGGGGTAAAGAGCACTTGTTTGTTTATGTCTCACCTTTCTCCAAAAAGGGAGGCAAGCCAGGGGTGTTGCTGCAGAGGGAGCAAATTGAGGGCGTTGGCCCCCAGTAAAAAAATCTATTCCCAATGAAAGGTCCTTCAGTCCTCAAATCTGAAGTATTGTAGTCACTTAAAATTTCAGTTGAGCATTTAGAAATACAGTTTAGGTGTTTCAAGAAAAGGGGGCAGGCAAAGCTGCCAGGGAAATGTGTACATTGCAAGTATAGGAGTTTCATATGGGAATGATTTTCTGTCCCTCACACTCTGCAATGCTAGAAATTTGGGAACTGAACAAAAAAAATTTATTGGGAGTGTCAGAATCCATATTTGGGGGCAATGCCCTTAACTTCTCTCCCCCACCCCCACAGCTGCATCCCTGGAGCAAGTCTGAAGTGTTTGGTCAGTTGACCAACTACATTTTGAATGATTGGTCAGCATCAGGTTTAATTTTAATGTTTATTACAACTATTTATGAAAAACTGCACATGGCAAACACCATCATATTAGATGCATTTCCTCCTTTTCATGTGCAGGAAGTGGGGATGTTCCTAGCTGCTCCTGTAGCCAGGGATCCAACTTTTAAAAGCAAAGTAAGTATACAGATACTGTCTGCGTTTAAAACAGCAGTAAAGACCAGTCCTGTCTGGATTATCTAGGCCTAGCTGGATTATTTTTAAATTATGAATTTTCAAAGCAATTATAGGTGCATTTTAATGTATATTGGGTTTATATGTTCTTCAGCTAATGTTACATGTTTATTTGCTGTTCCCTGCCTTGATCCATAGGAAAAGGTGGGGGGGGGATGATATCAACATCAACATCATCTATAATTAGTTGCTGATCCCAAGGCAAAAAACAAATTAGCACCCTCTTCCATTCTGTGTGCAATAACCATCTAGGCTGGCTATCATTTGAAAACTGGTGGTAGGACATTGTCTTCCACTGCAGCTGAAGGCAGCAGAATACTTAGATCTCATTCACACATCATTTTTTGTTTTTTTTAACCTGAACGATGTGAATAACCTCACTCATGGATTCCGGGTTTGTTATTTGCACCATGGAACCACATCTTTCTGCGAATAGTATTGCTCCACATCTCTGCAAGTTCAGTTGCTCACATGTGTTGGCACCCCCCTTGTCCCCAAACACACTGGTGCTACTCACTGGACAGTGAGAGGGTTGGCATCCCTTTTTCTCTTTTTCCTTTTCCTCTCTTTTTCCTCTTTTCTCCCCAGTGGCTGCTGTTCCACTGGGGAAGGGGCAGCACTTTCTCAAACATGTGGATTGTCAATGATGCAATGATTTTCAAAACCTGTTAAAAGTAAGGAGAACTTTATCCCATGTCAATTTGAGTATTCACCGTTGTTCACATAGCCAATGATGCAGATCTTCTGTAAAAACCCCGGGGGAAAGCCCAATATCAATTATCCTGGGGTAAGTGGGTGCTTTGGCAGTAATCCCCAAAAAACTTAATTGAGTGCATTCAAGATGCATGTGAAAACAATGAAGAGTAAAAAAGATATGAAGTAAAGTGGTTTCTTGTGTATTAAACATTTGGAGGAGCATACAGCTTCACTGTAGGTATGGCTGAATTAATAACCAATTTGGAGCTGTTTGGGGCCATAAACCCTGAGGACTGTGCTGTCACACATTTACTGAACATTGATGTGGGTTTGTAAGTAGCACACACATAACATGGTAAAATTATATTCAAACTTGCTTATGTGTTGTTGGGTTCCACAGCTATCTAAGGGTTTAGCTCCCTCCAAAGTATGAAAATTAGATATTGCAGAGTGGGTGAGAGAGACACTAGTACCCATACACATCTAATTTTAATTGACATTCTTACATACCTATGGCATATGTATGTCTGTCCATGGCTTCCACTCCACCAAAAACATCTGACGAAGGAGACTGAAGTCTACAAAAGCTCATACTGCCAACTTCTTTCTTTCATGGAATCATCAAATCATAGAATCACAGAGACCACAAGGGCCATCCGGTCCAACCCCCTGCCATGCAGGAATTCACAATCAAAGCAGTCCCAATAGAGGGCCATGCAGCCTCTGTTTAAAGACCTCCAAGAAAGGAGACTCCACTACACTCTGGACTCTTTCATACGAGGCTAAATTGGAAGTATAATTTAAGGTCAATTCGAATGCAATCATGGGTTTTACGTTGTTGCGAATTAACTCTTCGCACACAAATTCGGGCAAGAGGGAAGCCAATTCGAATGCAATCATGGGTTTTACGTTATTGCGAATTAAAGCTTCGCATGCAAATTCGGGCAGGAGGGGGTTATTTTCGGGGAATGGGAAGTAATTCCGAACAGAGCAGGGGTTCTTCCGAACGGAGCAGGGGTTCATGTAAATTCGCTAAACAAGCGAATTTACATGAATCCGCATTGGCTCCATTCGAAGTTGGGAGAAATTCCTCCCGTTTGAAAGAGTCCTCTGAGGGAGTGCATTCCACTGTCAAGCAGCTCTTACTGTCAATGTTGAGCTGGAATCTCTTTTCCTGTAGCTTGCATACATTGTTCCATATTTTAGTCTCAGGAGCAGCAGAAAACAAGCTTGCTCTATCCTCAGTGTAACACCCCTTCAAATACTTAAAACAGGGCTATCATATCACTCCTTAACCATCTCTTCTCCAGGCTAAACATACCCAACTCCCTAAGTTTCTACTCATAGGGCATGGTTTCCAGACCCTTCACTATTTTGTTTGCCCTTCTCTGGACACTCCAGCTTCTCAACATCCATTTTGAATTGTGGTGCCTAGAACTGGATACAGTATTCCAGGTGAGGCCTGACCAAAACAGAATAGATTGGCACTATTATTTCCCTAGATACTATACTTCTCTTGATGCAGCCTAAAATCGCATTGGTCTTTTTAGCTGCCGCATCACACTGTTGACTCCTAGATCCTTTTCACATATAGTCTCCTTAAGCCAGGTGTCCTCCATTCCTATATCTATGCATTTCATTTTTCAGCCCTAAGTGTAGTACTTTATATTTCTCTGTGTTTTGTTAGCTTTGGCCCAGTTTTCTAATCTATTCAGGTCTCCTTGAATTTTGGTAAGTCTCAAAGGTGCTACAAGATCCCTGTATCTAGTCTGCAATGCAACTCGCACATTTCTCTCCTTCGAACCTCTCTCTGTGCCACAACAGCCAGGATGTGTCATGTCTAGATGTGTCAAGGCTCAGTATCTTGAGCTGCCAGAGCAAGCCATGCCACCCTTCAATCCTGCTTCCCTGGGAAGTGAGATACAAACAGAATAAGCAATAATCTCCTCTATTCCCCTGTATTACTTAGCTTCCACCATTCTATATTATGTGCCCAGCCCCTGAGGCATTATGTGACATAGCAGGATGCCTCAGAAGCGCTGGCTGAGCTTGTTATCCTTGGAGCAGACATAATGGGTTTGCGGTTTAACAAACTCGTAGCATTAATGAACCCATAACATGAGTTTAATTAAGTAGACGCATACACAAACAAACAACACCATTCTCAAAGTCCCTCCAAACCTTATTATGTGCCACAGCTCTCTAGCAGCTGGCTGTCACCCTAGCATGAAAATTGCATGCATCTAGCAGGGAGAGTCTTGGTGATCACCAAAAATCATGCAGTGTTTTCCCTATCTCTGCCAAAGATCTGTGCTAGGCTGGCTATCAAAGCCTTTTGCTAGGCTAGTCTGTGCCACTTTTATGTGCCACAGTAGCCAGGAATGTGGATGTGTCAGTATCTTGAGCTGGGTGGCACAAGCCTTGATCCCTTCGCCCTTGAGTTCCTTTTTCCCTGGGAAGTGGAGGGCATACAGAACAAGGAATTATTCTCTCTGTCTTTCTTTTCCTCTCTGGCTGCATCTGCACTACAGAAATAATCTGGTTTGACACGACTTTAAGGGCTGTGGCTCAGTGCTATGGAATTCTGGGAATGGTAATTTCTGGGAATGACAGAGGTGCTACAACAAACTACCATTCCCCAAATTCGATAGCATTCCGCCTGGCTGTTAAAGTGGTGTCAAACTGGATTATTTCTACAGTGTGGATGCAACCTCTCTCTCTCTTTCCCCCCATCTTTCCTGTTCCTGTATTTCCTAGTGTCCACCATTCTGTATTATTGGCCCAGCCCCTGAGCCACTGTTTGTCATAGCAGACTGCCTTGCCTCCAAAGCTCCTGCCAAACCTGGTATCCTTGGAACGATACAGTTGACATTGCTTCATTAGCCTCATTAGCAGGTTGTTGTAGTGCCAGGCTTTTAAGAGTCTGTATTCATTTATGTGCAAACACATATGGAGGTGTATCTGTGTGTGTGTGTGTGTGTATGTGTTTGTTGTGCGTTGGCTGTGCTGCATTGCATTGACACTGCATTATGGAATATGACAATGGGGGGAACGCACACAACTCCTTTGAACTTTAAGCAAAGGGGGTCTGTAATAGTTTGCTGACATTTTGCAGATATAACCCCCCCCCATCTCCTTGAGAAGACATTAAACACGCTGTTGTTTTTTGAATAAGTGCACTATGTATTCTTCCTTTCTTGCTTTTTTTAAGTTGCATCCTTTTTTTTAGAGGTAGGAAAAAGAGCTTGGACTTTGTTGCTTGTTGTTCTTCGTTGTGATTTGGATAAAGAGTGTGTAAAATTTAATTTGTGTATGAATTTATTTTGTACAGTATATGAGTGTGTATGAATTTATTTTCTTTCTGTCAGCTTTCTTCACTGTCCAGCTCTAGAACCTGTACATAGTTATGGGGATTATAATAGTTTGGACGATTCTGACTTCAGTGCTCTGCTCTGTGGTATATCTTTACACTTTAGGATCTTGTCTAGTTCTTTAATAGCTATTCTTCCCATTCTTAGTTTTCTTACTTCTTTACTGCAACCTCCATTGTTAACAATATTTTATCCAAGATACAGGAACTTTTTAACTATTTTGATTTCCTTATTACCTAGGTTGAATTTATGTAGATCCTGTGTGGTCATTATTTTTGTTTTCTTTATGTTCAGCAGTAATCCTGCCTTTGCACTTTGTTCCTTGATCTTCCTTAGTAGCTTTTCCAGGTCTGTGATGTTTCCCACTAGTAATATGGTGTCATACTACAATCTTAAGATTGCTGATGTTCTTTCATCCTATTTCACTCCTCCTTCTTCTGAGTCTAAACCTGCTCTTCATCTGATATTTTCAGCATACAAGTATGGTGATAATATGCAGCCTTGCCTGGCCATTTGCCAATTGGGAATCATTCTGTTTCTCCATATTCTGTTCCAGCAGTAGCCTCTTGTCCTACATACAGATTTCTCATCAAGAGTGTCAAGACAGGACATTACAAAGCCAGAAAAGGGGTCTGGGCGGGGGCTTAAATCCCAGATCTAAATCTCCACCAGCCCACAGGCAAAGTCATAATGCCAGCTCACAGTTAGACCCAGGCAAGAGTAGATCTAAGTGATTTCCAGTACCCCATGGTTGGGAGGGATTTGAATTCAGTAGAGCTTCAGATGATCTCCTGTCATTTCAGCTGGAACTTCGTCAGTTAGGACTGTGCTGTGTCCTTAAATTTGTGAAACACTTTACAGCCCTTTTCTCATCTAGAAACACCACCAGCTTTTCACCCGCTGATTTCTGCAATTTAGGCTGCTGCTAACGGTACACAAAGGGATCAAGCAATCCTGCTCATGCCAGCAACTATCCTGGAAGATAGATAAGTTATCCGCATGGAAATGAAGGCAGAGCTCCTATAGTTTTAATAGTTTTGTGGAAGAGAATTTTAGCACATGTAGCTTTCACCCTAAAGACACACACATACATACGGTATATGGGAGCCAGGGTGGTGTAGTGGTTTGAGCATTGGACTGTAACTCTGGAGATCATGGTTCAATTCACTGCTCGGCCATGGAAACCCACTGGGTGACCTTGGGCAAGTCACATACTATGAGCCCCAGAATACCTCATGATAAGGTTCCTGTAAGTCGGAAATGAGTTGAAAGTGCATAACAACAAAACCCACCATATATGCATATACTTGTGCATGCATATATACTGAGAAGCATCTGTTCCCCCTCCCCAGCAAATAGTAATTTCACTTAGTTGTTAACTGGCAACCCTGTTGATGAGACATCTCCCGATCCCCTATCTTCCACTGCTCCACTTAAGGCCTGTAGAGTCATACCTGTGATGTCCTTAATAGAGTCTATCTATCCATCTACCATGTGGTCTTCCTCCCTTTCTACTTCCCTCCATCTCTTCTACCATTACTGTCTTTTCCAATAAGTCATGCTTTCTCATTATGTGCCCAAAGTACAACAGCCTCAGTTTGATCATCTTGGCTTCCAGAAAGATTTCAAGCTTGATGTGTTCAAGAACTCATTTGTTTGTCTTTTTGCCTATCCATAGTATCCTCAGCACTCTTCTCCAGCACCATATCTCAAATGAATTGATTTTCTTCCTATCCACTTTTTTCACTGTCCAGCTCTCACATCCATACATGATGATGGGGAATCATAGAATCATAGAATCATAGAATCATAGAATCGTAGAGTTGGAAGAGACCACTAGGGCCATCCAGTCCAACCCCCTGCCATGCAGGAAATCCAAATCAAAGCATCCCCGACAGATGGCCATCCAGCCTCTGCTTAAAGACCTCCAAGGAAGGAGACTCTATCACCTTCCGAGGAAGTGCGTTCCACTGTCGAACAGCCCTTACTGTCAGGAAGTTCTTCCTAATGTTGAGGTGGAATCTCTTTTCCTGTATCTTGCATCCATTGTTCCGGGTCGAGAATCCAGTGGCTTGTACAATTCTAGCTTTAGCGGTCAGTTGGATATATTTACTCTTTAGGATCTTTTCTGTTCCTTTCATATCTGCCTTTCCCATTCCTAGTCTTCTTCTGATTTCTTGACAGTAGTCTCCTTACTAATTGATGCTTGATCCAAGGGACAGGGACTCTTTTACTATTTCTATGTTGTCATGGTCTAGGTTGAACTTGTGAAGATCCTCCATGGTCATTATTTTTGTTTTCTTTATGTTCAGCAGTAAGCCTGCTTTTGCACTTTCTTCTTTGACCTTCCCTAATAATTGTTCCAAGTTTGTGATGTTTTCTGCTAGTAGTATGATGTCATCTGCATATCTTAGATTATCTTAGATTTACATATCTTAGATTCATGTATCTTAGTAACTTTACTGGGAAAATTTAAATAGGAAAAATGGTGAATGTAAAACCTTTCCCCAAAACCACAAACCTGTTTTGATTCATTCCCTATTTCTGCTACTTTTAGCTTTTAAACTGCAAGGGGAGGGTCTTATGGCAGCTGTCCTGCATTGCATCTAGTAGTGCACTTATTTGGACTATTTCTGACAAGAAAGGTAAGTTGAGAGTGGTATACTCAAGGGCATTCTGTAAATTCATGGCTGAGCAAGGATTTGAGTCCATTTTCATCTCCAGCTCACTGGACCATGTGGAAGGGCTCTCTCTGTCTTTCTCTCTTTCCTTTCTGCATAAGCTGCATGAGAGAAGGCACATTTCTTGCTTATTCTTGGGCTTTCTTGCCTGAGATTTTTAGGGTTCTCTGCCTTTTAAGTAATAAATATGAAGAACTGTGCAGCTGCTTTGCCTATATTCTTAACTTGAAGAAGTGAACCAAACAGGGCTGTACTTACCACTTAGTGTTGTTGTGTGCCTTCAGGTCATTGCCGACTTGTGGTGACTCTGAGGCAACCCTGTCATGGAGTTTTCTTGGCAGTATTTGCTCAGAGGAAGGTTGCCATTGCCTTTTCCTGAGGCTGAGAGCATGTGACTTGCCCAAGGCCATTCAGTCAATTTCATGGACAAGTTGGGAATCAAACCCTGGTCCACAGAGTCATAGTCCAACAGTCAAACAGCAGATTCTAGGTGTCATGAAACAATAGCAAATAGTTATTTAATTTGTAGTAATTGTATGTGTTCTTGTATTTCTACTGCTGGGGAGATAAACTAGTGGAATTTTCTGTTTCCTTTACCAAAATAACGTGGTTTTGACTTGACCAGGGAGAGGCACTTGCTTCTCTGCCTCAGACAGCAAAATGCCTTGTGCCAGGCTTGCCACGTGCTTTGCCCTTCTTCCTTATTGATCCAAAGGCTGTTCTGTTCTCTTCCCTTTCTCAGTGAGAATGGTACAAGGAGTGAGGTGCTTAGCTCTTGACCAACTCTGTCAGGTTATGGATATTGTCATGCTTTCCATTTTAGAAGGTTGATCTCTTTGCATGACAGTTCAGAGATTTGCACTGGTAAGATAGTAAGGTCAGTGCTTTAAAGTCATAGAATAGTTCTGGAAATAAGGAGAAGGGGCAAAATAGGTGAGATGTTGTACAAGACTTGGGTGCTTGTGTGATTTTTTTTTTTAGGCCAGTGCAAAAAAGAAAACAAAACAGTACTATCAAGGACAATGTCCAAAAAATGTTCATCACAATAAATTTCAGAATATCGTGCAGTTCAACAGCAGGGCATGTCTAGAATTTACATGTGTCATATATATTATGGACAGATTCCATGTCCTTGCCATCTACATACAACAAGGTAGATTGAAGATTTATACATAAGGCTTTTTCATTTTCTTTATCATAAATTGATTTCAGTAAAGTAATCTGAAAGTGTATATTTTGATTAATTGTTTTATTAATCTAGTCAAGAACTTGCAGCTAGAATGGAATTATTTTAGGGCAGCCAATTTACGTATGTTCCAATGTAATAACATTCTTACAGCCTCTCCAGGATCTATCTGACAAATTATTATTGATTTTGTGTAAAGTTAAGGGGCACAGATACCAACAATGTATCACATTAATAGTAACCTCTTTTATAGTTGCAGGCAGAGAAACCTACAATTGGGGCAGATCTCCAAATCCGATTCTATTTATTTTCAGCAATGGATACTCAATGCTCAGCTTCCCATGCACCTTTAGATCTTTTATTGGACCCGTATGTAATCTCAGTGATTGTTTCATAAATCTCAGAGGCCATTCCCTTAGTTCTGTTAGAAGTATTGCATATGTCTCAAAGGTTGTAAGGAAACTGGATAGACCTGTATCCTTCTATAACCTAGAGGCAAGTGTGGGGACTTAAAATTTGTTCAGATGACTAGGGCTGTGTTCACACTGGAGAAATAAACCGGTTTAAGTGCCATGGCTCAATGCTGTGAAATTCTGGGAATTGTAGTTTGTTGTGGGGCCCAGAGCGGAGCAGAGCTCCGCTCTGGACCCCACAACAAACTACAATTCCCAGAATTTCACAGCATTGAGCCATGGCACTTAAACCAGTTTATTTCTCCAGTGTGAACGCAGCCTAGGATTACAGTCTTCCAATTTTTCGCTTGTTGTCCTCCTGATATTTGTTTACCATTTATAAGCAGATTTTTCCCCAAATGACAAATTGGTTAAATTTATTGCCTTACTGAAAATTAGGGTATATTAAGAAGGGGATATAGAGGAGATTGAGTTGGAGCAAATATGTTCACATATGGTAAGTAAACCATACCCAGAACACCTCAAACAGATATGAACTTTCAATCCATTTCAATTTTTCCTGGAAACTAGTAGAAAAATAAAGGTATCAGCTATACCTAAAATTTCACCCCTTTCCATTTCAACCCATGCAACACTTCCATTAGTATTAATAAATTTAATATTGTACAAACTAAAATGCCAAATAATATTTTCCTAAATTAGGAATTGCAGGCCCTCCCATTTTAACTTGATTATATTTCACCAAATTAGCAAGACAAATTATTTTTTAATCCTGCAATAAACTTTTCAAAATTTATTTACCAGATTCTCAGATGTTTTATCTCAGGGTGTTAAGAGAATGGTTGAAAAACATAAATTTAGGCAAAATAAAAGCTTTTACTAGTGCTATTTTACTTAATATTGATAGTTTTAAATGAGACTATTTCTTCCTTTTTAATTTGATGTATGAATATGGCCGCTTATAATTTTGAAATACAACCCTGATTGTAAAGGAACAGGACCTCCCAGATTAAGACCTAGGAAGGCAAGACTGTAAGATACAGACAGGGTTACTGGGTGCTGTTTGCAATTTTTCACAAAGTGTACAGAGAAGTCTAAAGGACACAGATTACTAATTATCTTGAACATTGATGATCTAAGACAAGGATTGTGTGATAAGAAATTTTATAGGTCTGCTAATTTTAGACCTAAAATATTGAAGTCCAGAAGGTGCAAAATAGTGGCTCAGAGGCAAAGGACATATGCTCATAAATAAGGAACAGGTTGCCTCTGGGTCCATGCTCAATCAAAGAACTAGTTTTAGAACAGTTGGCCCTTGGTATCAGCTGGAGATGCCTACCGTGGATGCCAAAATCTGTGGATGCTCAAGTCCCATTGCAAAACAATGGCATAGTAAAATGGTACCCCTTCTATAAAATGGCAAAATCAAGGTTTGCTTATTGGAATGTATTTTTTGTTGTTGTTGTTTTTGCATATTTTCAAGCCATGGATAGTTGAATCTGTGGATAAAAAACTCATGGCTATGGAGAGCCAACTGTACTAGCACTGAGGTTATAGTCCTTTCACATACAGATCTACTCCTGCTCTTCCCTTATTGTACTTCAGAAAATGTAACTTTCCCAAGTTCTGGCCTTAATTCAAATGGAAATTGTGACAGGAACAAGGGGTTAAAGCTGCATTCCTCGATCCCGGTTTGGCTTCACCTGCTCTCATGCTGGGTCCCATAGGGGAGAAAAGTGATATATAAATTAATTGATTAAATAAATTCTAGAGCATTTAAGGGATGAAATGTAGATAGCATCATGTCTAATTTGGCTATGAGAAGAGAGCATCATCTTACTCAGGAAGCAGGTAGATTTCATGATCCTGATCCTGAGGGATGGTATGGTACAGTACAGTGGCAAAATGTTTGGGGTCAGAGCCATGTGTGGCATGTAGTCTGTCCTGCCCCTTTTGAGGCATCCTCTCACCAGAGCTGAAACAAGATTCAAGTTCCTTTTGGCTTCTCTAACCAGAACTGGGGGCAGAGGCATTTGTTATTTGCTTCAGGTGGCATAAGTTATATCTCAAAGGTGCTCCGAGATCCCTTCACATACTGAGAATAACATCATGACCTGTGCCTTCTCCAAATTATAATTACCTGGATTTTTTATTGGCAAGAGCTGTGGTCTAAATATGTAGTGCAGATACAGACTGTTCCCCTTTTCTGTGGTCCATGGTGCCTCTCCTTCCTTCCAGGATCACATGCCTTTTTGTTCCTCTCCTCACTTCTGTAACTTTCTCACTCTTCCTTGCACTTGGGTTGCTTGTGAAAATCCTCCCCTTCCTGACCCTGACTCATTCTCTCCCCTCTATGAACGTCTTTGTCATTGTTGGCTTGCACAGGAGCTCCTTCTTGGGTTTGCAGGAGCAAACCTTGTTCCTGTCTCCGACACTCCCAGCCTACGCCACCTTGCCACCTCCGTAATGAGTCACGAGAGACCTCCACTGCCACTGCTGTTGAAAGATGGTTCTGTTAGCAGCTCTGTCCCACGTCCCCCTCCTGATGGATCTCGCTGGGCTCCATGGAGATTTATGTCTTTAATATCCCCAGCCTTGCAAAAATACCCACAGCAAATGAAGCCACACCAGGACAACTCCGTGTTGTGTGGAGAGGGTTTTTTTTTTTTTTTCACTGAAAATCTTGGATATAATCTGAATACAAGAGAGTGAAGAGGGCAGATTCACAGACTTTGGGTTTCCCTTGCTGGGATGCTGCCACTGTGTCTGCTTATTTGTGTGTGTGTGTGTGTGTGTTCGTGTGTTTGTGTGTTCGCACACACTTTCAAGTCACCTGTTAACTTATGGTGACCTCATACATTTCATGGGATTTTCTTAGGCAAGGAATATTCAGAGGTGGTTCCTTCTTCTGAAATACAGCCTACAGCACCTGGCATTCATCGCCAGACTCCGATACAAGTACTAGCCGAGGCAGACCCTGATTAGTTTGCAAGATGAAATGGGATCTGATGCATTTAGGGTGTGTGTATATTATGAGAAAAAAGAACCATCACTCTCTGTTTGCAGTGCCTGCATTTTGCAGTGAAATGGACACAGAGAGAGAGAGAGAGAGAGAGAGAGTTACTAGGCAAGTAACTACAATTCTGTGGTAGAGCCCATGTTTTGCATGCAGAAATTTCTAGTGTGGAACATGTCACACTGCCAGCAAAAAGGAGTGTACAGGTATATAGGACTGGCTTAATTCATTTTGCTGTCTGAAGGAAAGGTCAGGACAATACCTTCCTCTTTTCTGTGTTTTTAAAAATTAATTGAACTAGTAGCAGATGAATCTTACTTCTACCCTGGCAATGGGATAAAGACTTCCATTGTAGTTGAGAGCAGCAGACATGTTCACAGGGTGCAGGACTGGCATGTGGAGCACATGCAGTTGTCTTTCAAAAGATGGAGATGGTGGTGAAGAGGTCCAGGAGAAACAGCCGCCAGTCTGCATTTTCCTTTCCTTCCACCATTCACTACCAGAGGTGGCTGCCTCACTATGCCCAATTGTAGGGCTGGGATAAGAGGTGGTAGGTAAGACTTTGTCCTTCCTCTAGCCCCAGAGAGAAGCTGTTACTCAGGAAAGAGAGACCTGAGCCAGTAGTCTGCCAGAAGGCAGCTTCCTATGTATTTGGGTTGTAGCTGCACCCATGCTGTGGAAACCATATTCCGAGTGGGAAATTATGAGCATTTAGGGAGGCTGAGTACTGTGCAGGGCTGCCAGTGCCTCATTAATGTTCTTTACAGTCCTAGCTTTTCATCTTCCAACTTCCCTTAACAGTGCTCACGTGGCCTAAATACCCTAAAGGCACCAGATCCTTTCTGATCTAGGAAGCTAAGCAGGGTCAGCGCTAGTTAGTACGTGGATGGGAGGCAGCCAACAAATATCAGGTGGTGTAGGCTACGTGTCAGAGAAGGGAACTGTTGAAACCATCTCTGAGTATTCTTTGCCTGAGAAAAACCTATGAAATAAATGGCGTAGCCATCTGTTGACAGGCCACTTGAAGGCACATATGAACAGATTAAGATGTTTCATCCCAGGTTAGCCCATTGATCTGTTTAGACTCAGAGCTTGGGAAAGTTATTGGTGCGTGCATGTGTGTGTGTGTGCTGCAACTCCCGGAACTCTGTGGCAAGGAGTTGTAGTTCTAAGAAAGTAACTTTTCCAAGCTCTATCTAGTTTTATACTGTCTATTCTGACCTTCAGGAGCTCTCCATCTCAGGCAGGTGCTGGATGACCTTCTCCAGGCAAATTATCAACACTCACTTTGGCATCCAGATCCTGTCTTCTGACATAAACCAGCCGAATGCTCTAGGCATTTTCAGAAATAGCTGCTTCCCAGCCTTTCTCACATAACTTGGAGGGGGGGGGGTGGCTTTGATTTCATCTCAATCCCATCTCATTCTTCATGCTACCGTGTTGACTAGAATGTGCATGGTAGGGAGGGCAGAGCTATGAATCCTGTCTGGCTGATCAAAAAATATCCCCGCCAGAAAGAGAACGGTTAGATATTAGAAGAGCTGCTGAGTGGAAATCGATGAGCATTTAGTTCAAAGGTGAGGAATCTTGGGCCCTCTAGATATTTTGGGGCTCCACCTCCCAGGAGCCCCAGCTAGGATGGTGCATGCTAAGGGACTGTGGGAGATGTGGTTTAAAACATGTAAAAGTTCCTTACTTCAAGTATCTGGAAACCAAAAATCATAGAGTTTTGTAGTTTTGACTGCTTTGATCAGGAGATGCCACTCAGGCTCCTCTTTTTACTTCTGTTTTGAAAAGAAAGCTAATTCTTAGTTAGTACATAAATTGGTTACCCACTCATTTATGAAAGCACTCAGGATAGCATGCTATCAAAAACATACACAGACACAAAAGAGTGATGCTTTATTGGCAAACCAAAGTGCAGAAAATAACATACATACAGCCTTCTGAAGCTCCTTTGTTAGGCAAAGATGTTAAAAATCATGCATGAGAAGAAAAGTGACAATGTTGTTGTTGTTAAGCTTTATTTATAGAGCACTGTAAATTCACACAGCACTGTACATACAATGAGTTACAAATTAGTTAGAGTCACACTACGCTTTATCTCAGATGTTTCTTATGTTGTAAGTTAAGATGATCTCTGCAGGCAGAAACCAGTTCCCTTCTTGACCATGTGGGGACCTCGATCAAAGGGCAATAGTAGATGGTAATAAATTTTCAACTCCATTAGCAGCAGCAAAGATCCTTGAGATCCAGGCTGCCCATCCTGTACAAAACTAATTGCCCCTTTCTTAGGCAGAGAACTTTCAAAAAATCTTTAGGTGGTGTTTAGGTAAAACTTGCCAATTATAATCCAAATGAAAGAGTTTTACTTAGCCATTTTGGTCATACATCAAACAAATAAATGCCAATGAATGTATCATTCTTTTGTGGATTTTGGATTTTGCTGCTTGACCAACACTGCTACCCCAAACACATTACCAAATATGATACTGAATTTCGCCACAACAGGGAAAACTTTAATAAGAGACAGCAATAGGCTTGGACTTAATTCCTTGAGATTTCTACTTCCAACAAAGGTTGCACTCTTTCATTTGGACTACAATTAGCACATTTTACCTATACAGCACCGTTTTTCCAGATGTAATGGCATAGGGATTTGAGAAATTCAGTGTTATTACCTGTCTTTTATTGCAGGGTTTTCTTGGCAAAATTTGTTCAGAGGGAGTTTGCAGTTGCTGTCTTCTGGGGTTGAGAAAGTGTGACTTGCCCAAGATCACTCTGTGGATTTCTATGGCTGAGCAGAGATTCAAAACCTGGTCCCCTGGAGTCCTAGTCCAGCACCATGCTGGCTCTTTCTCTAGTTTGAAGTCTTTAAAGGTCTTGTGTGTGTGTTGTGTACCTTCAAGTTGTTTCTGACTTAAGTTAACCCTAAGGCAAACCTATTATGGGTTTTTTTCTTGGCAGGATTTATTCAGATAAGGTTTGCCGTTGTCTTCTCCTAACCCTTTTGGGTTTCCATGGCTAAACGGGGAATTGAACCCTGGTCTCCAGAATTGTACTTCAACACTGAAACCACTGCACCACTTTAAAGGTGACCACCATCAAATTAATTAGAGGTTTCATAGCTCTATTAAGAATGATTCGGTTCAGTTAAGGATAATGTTCTCTTAGATCTGATAAATTTGACTTGGAATGCCTATGCCACAATATATCTTTTAGCTGCCTTTAAGGTTCCAAAGGATTATCTATTGTTTTCCTCTCACACAGTCTTCAAATCCTTAAGATAGCTGTAAAATTTAGGTTGCAGCCTCACTGGGAGGAAGCACCACTGATCTTTGTGAAAAGCCTATGGCTGCACAGTTTGTTCCTTATTCAAACTGAGAGACAGGATTCCTTCCCTGTCTCTGTCCCCTAAGTGCCATATTTGACTCTTGTTCACCCACCAGGAGGTTGGACTGGGTGGCCCTTGTGGTCTCTTCCAACTCTACAATTCTACGATTCTAAGATCAGTGGTTCCCAACCTTTGGTCCCCCAGGTGTTTCAGATTTCAGTTCCCAGAATTCTTGACTATTGGCCAAGCTAGTTGGGGCTTCTGATAATTGAAGTCCAAACACCTGGACAACCAAAGGTTGGGAACCACTGCTGCAAAACCCTGGACATAGATGCCTGGTTGAGTGGCAAAACGTGTGCCTACTGAATTGTGTAGATAATTGCTCTCTGCTGAAGCATCTGCATGCTGCTCTCAGCCCCAGATCACCCAGCCAAGCCCCGTATTCTGAAGCTTCACTAACAAATTCCAACCTCGCCACTAATAGGAGGTGTCTGGCAGCAGGATACCTTTGCCCCTTGGTGCAGAAATATCCTTTTGTGGCCAATGAGTTTTGCCAAGGAGTAACAGCATGTGCCAATGCAGTCCTTAGTATTGCTCCTTAACAATCCTCCAGAGACAAGAGGTGGGCCCAGCTGTGGTTTGAGGACTCCAGCTGTGCCACTCTTTTCATCAGAGTCAGCAATGCAGTCTATTCCAGGTGCTTCCAAGCACATAATAATACCAGCACATGAAATGCAGAGCTTGGCAAAAGTACTTTTTTGAATCTGAATTCAGTTGTTATCTTCCTTACTAGAGAAAGCCTCCGGAAACAATATAACTTACCTAAGTGGTGACTTACCAGCTACCATTAACTTAGTGGGTCTACTCTGCTGGGGGCTAACAGTTGGATTTAGGTCTTGGGCTATAGTTCCCAGGATTCCTTGACCAGCAAAAACACTGGCTGCAAGTTTCTGAGAGAAGTAACTTTCCCAGGCTTTTGATAGAATGAGAATATTGATGGGCTTGAAATCTCCCCTTGTAGATTTAGGAATACTGCCCTGAATGAATGCAGTTATTAAAATGCCAGGTCTAGTTTTATTAGCTTTACTTTTCAGATAAAGCCAGGCAGGGAGGGAATTTCCAAAAACAGATTGGTGAACATCACAGTGAGCAGGGATTATTCTGTCAAGAAGGAAGAGACTATCTGTCTCTTTGGAAATTTTGTGTATTGACAGACAATTCTGCTAGCATCTCTTGTGGGAGCTAACCTGGCATAGCTCACAGCCTCTTGCCTGGTTTTTCTCAGAGTACTCTGCAGAATTATATCTGGATCAGAGGTATTTCTTGCACAGCTGTTTCATGAGCCAAATCCACTTTGATCCTTTGACTGAATTTGATTGCTGATTTTTAACAATGCCCCCCTCTTCCCTGGCAATGCTGGTTAAACATCTTCCTCATCCACAGAGCATTTGCAGCAAGCTTCCTTGCCATTTCAGTCTCATTCTTGCTGATTGCCACTGTGTTACTTGCAGGTCCTTCTCAGGCACTGTACACTGCTTTCATAATCAGCATGCCCACATCAAGCTTTCCTTTGTACCTCTTATCTTTTGAATAGCATCCTAATCTTGCTGCCACTCCAGAAATCTTTTTTTTAAAGCCTGTCCTTTAACCGCAAGTGCCCGTGATCCTGCATTTTAATCTACCTTTCTAACCATTGTTTGATGCATCATTTCATACATTTCATGTATATACTACTGGTGTCCTGATTGTTACAGTTACTGAAGAGAAGAAGCAGGCACTGTGGATCCTATTGATCACAGTGAATGCCTGGAATGTGCAGAGAAAATGGTCAATGGGATAATGTAATCCACATATTGTGCATAATCATTTACCCATCATTTTATTGGAAAAACTCCAGCCCAGGGCTCTATGGGATACTTGTGTTATCCATGGGAATCTGAACATAAACTCTCAGTTACATTCACTCTTTGCCCAATAGTGGCAGCAAGAGAGTCAAAGGGCTACTTATTATTAGCATTAGGTGAGTTTTAAGGGCAAACAGACAATATCAGGGTCAGAACTGAAGATGCAGCCTAGAGTGAATCAGCAAGCAGATTAGTGAAAGCCTAGCCTGAGGAAGTCTGGTCAAACAAAGAGGTCCAGGTTTTGGGGCCACCTTCACAAAACAGATTAGGGTACATCCGTTTCCCAGAGAAAGGTGAGTTAATAAGGAAGATAGGTGTAATGTTAAAAGCAGATCTTATGACAAATTTTGCAACTACAGTGCAGCAGTCTGGCCTTTCCCTAACACTGCAACTGAAAAAGCAAATATGAATATCAGTGTCGAATGCTGATTTGGCCTTTTGCACCATCTTCTCCACATAAATGTTTATCTGGTTGATGTTGCTTGCTTCGTTTAAAAAAGCATTTAAAATATTTTTAAAAAATATATATAACACTTATCTGGCGATTAGGAGGAAGAGCTATGTTTCGCAGTCAACCAGTGAAGTACACATCCAAATCCTGCCTCTCATGTTTGGAAATGGGCACCAAAATTGTCTTGGGACTTTGTGGTGGCATAGTTTCTGGTCACAATGGCGGTTGCATTATTTAGATATTTGTGTAAGGAGGCCTCCAGTACCTGCTTGTGCAAGCCAATTCTACATTTGCCTGTAGCACAGGAGCATGTGAAAAAGAGCTCCTCTCCCCACAACTGGGATGGCCATTGGAAGACAGAGGCAACTGCCAGTCACATGTATGCCCACCGTTGTCAGTTCTCTCCATGGAAGCATGCCAGTTGAGTTTTATATTCTGCCCTCCAGTTTAAACCTGGGCACTTCAGATCTCAGTATAGAAAGATGTAGATAGCAACTAACAGTAATAGTTCTTCTGGGGCAGCTGCTCTTTATAGTTGTGTGTACGTTTTGATATACAAGCCAGTGGTTTAAGTGTTGGACTATGACTCTGGAGACCAGGGTTTGATTCCCAGCTTGGCCATCAATCCCACTGGGTGACCTTGGGCAAGTCACATGCTCTCAGCCTCAGGAGAAGACAATGGCACATATCCTCCAAATAAATCTTGCCAAGAAATCCATTAGGGTTACCATAAGTCAGAAACGACTTGAAGGCATGCAGCAGCAACAAATGTTCGATACGTATTTAGCATCTGTTTGCATGCTGTGCAGATGTTTCAGACTCCAGCTCCCATCAGCCCCAACCAGGTGGTTGTAGCCCTGGATACCTGATGGTCACAAGATTGCCTTCCCCTTAGGCTTTAGGGGGGTTGCCTCAAGAGCCAAAGGTCTTTTGTTCAAATTCTTTGGGAAACAGAATTTTTCAGTTGGTTCCCAAAACCTCTGACTTTTAGATGCCAACCTAATACTGTAATTGTTTGTGGAATGCAAAGGCTTAGCTGCTGTACTCTGCATCCTTTCCTATTAACTTCAGAATCAAGTGTCTTTGGCTTTACTTTCCACATTATCATTTTTTCCTCCCAGGGTGGCAATTATTTCCAAGGAGTCACATTGGACATCCTGTCACCCTTCTGGACATGTTGCCTGAGAGGTGAAGAACAGTTGTGTGCTGTTTTGTCTTTGGCTGGTGAGAATCTGCTAGCTGGTTTCAGATTTTCAAATCAGTATTTGTGTGTGTGTGTGTGTTCACTTTTTTTAGCCATTCTGACCTATTTTATTCCCTGTTGCCCTACTTTTTTAATAGTTTCATTTACTTAGGTTGCAATCCTGTGCACATATACCTGCGGTTAACTCCAACTGGACATGAGTGGAGTTACTTCTGAGTAAACACGCATTGGACTGTGTGATTTAAAAGCCTGATTAAGCAAACATGGTAGCCAGAAAAAAAGTGCTTGTGTGAACATTTGTTGCTATTACATTCCTTCAAGCTGGCTCCAGAAGATGGTGAGCCTAGGATTTTCTTGGCAAGCTTTATGCAGAGGACATTTGTCACTGTGTTCCTCTAAGACTGGGAGAGTGTGACTTCACCCAGGGTCAAGTGGGAAACCCACCCAGTGCGTTTCCATGACTAAGCAAGGGAATTCAGACCCTGGTCTCCCAGAGACCTGGTCCAGCACCCAAACCACTACACCACCCTGGCTCGCAGGGCCAATTCCTGTTTTGCTCTGTAGTCATACAGCCCTTCAGCCTTTCTCTTCCTGAATGGATTTCATTGTGCAGGGAAGTGCATGCAACAGTGACAGATGAACTATTCCACTCATCATTCCTCACCACTGGCCAGGCTGGCTTGGGTTTGGGGAACTAGGAGTCCAAGATAATGTGGAGGGTCACAGATTTTCAAGTCTTGTTCCACCCTGTACCCTGTACTTTAGAAGCACCAAAGAGCACTGTTGCCAGATGCCTTCCTGCCAGAGTTTCTTCTGTGGGTGATATTTTGTTTGCATGCTACTACTGTCAGGTATTAAAGCAGCAATAGAGTTTTGTGACACCTCCAAGGTGAACACATGTGTGCAAAGAGATCACGTAGCACCTTTGAGACTAACTGAATAAAAGACTTTGCTCAGTTAGTCCCAAAAGTGCGTCAAGATCCCTTTGCATACCAATAGTACAGACTAACACAGCTGTGCCTCTGAAAGGGACATATTATGGTATTTTTACCAGACCAAAGCCCACTTTGTGAACTGTATGCATACACATGCAAAGAGGAGGAGTGTCACAGTGGGAGTTAAACGTCATGCCAAAAGTGCAGTCTGAACAATTCAGCTGGAATGTATGCAAAATTACTCTCCATAGCAGCAGTAGTCATCTTAGCAGTACTGAGTGAATTAACACCTCTAGTGGGGAGGAATCCACTCTCTCTCTCTCTTTCCATACCCAAATGAATCAAGTAAAAAAATTGTTGTTACTCATTCATTCATATACATCCTACCCTTCTTTCAGTACTGCGAATCAAGGTGGCTTACAAAAGTAAAAACTAGTACAATTGAAAACATTTACAAAGTAACAAATGCAAGTATATAAAAAGTAATTACTAAAATGGAATTAAAATGCCCACAGGATCAATTCTTTAAAATGGAAACAGAACAAATTAACCGAACAGTACACTATTAAAAGCCCTGACTATCAATTTCTCCATGCCTAATAAGAACTGTCAAAAGGACAACAAGGAGGGAGCCAACCTAGCCTTCCTATGGAGGAAGTCCCAAAGCCCGGGAGCAGTCATTGAGAAGGCTTTCTCTCGTATTTCCAGCAGACATAGCTAGGAAGGTAGTGGGTCCAAGAGAAGGGCTTCCCCCTAAAGTCTTAGAGCTTGGAGAAGTTAAAGATGTGGCCTTTCAGGTAACCTGAACCTGAGCAGTATAGGGCTATATAGATCAGGCAGGCAATGGAGCTGCTGTAACAAGAGAGTTGTATGCTTTTTTGCAGCCAACCTGTTAACAACCTATGTCTTGGGGACAACTGAAGTTTCTGAGCACTTTTCAAAGGCAGCCTCCCATACAGTTTGTTACAGTAATCTAAATGGAATATAACTAAACATGGCGTGATCAGGCATTTCCAGAAATAAGTACAGCTGGGGTGTGTGTTTGTGTGCCTTCAAGTGGTCTGTCAGTTTATGACAACCTTATTAATTTCATAGGCTTTCCTTAGGCAAAAATACTCAGGACTCTTTCATACGAGGCTAAATTGGAAGTATAATTTAAGGTCAATTCGAATGCAATCATGGGTTTTACGTTATTGCGAATTAAAGCTTCGCACGCAAATTCGGGCAGGAGGGGGTTATTTTCGGGTAATGGGAAGTAATTCCGAATGGAGCAGGGGTTCTTCCGAACGGAGCACGGGTTCATGTAAATTCGCTAAACATTATCGAATTTACATGAATCCGCATTGGCTCCATTCGAAGTTGGGAGAAATTCCTCCTGTTTGAAAGAGTAGACAGAAGCAGTTTTGCCAATTCCTTCCTCCGAAATATAGACTACACCACCTGATATTCATTGGCATTCTCCCATCCAAGTACTAACAAATGCTGACCATGCTTAGCTTCCAAGATCAGATGGGATCTAGTTTCTTTAGGTATTTAGGTAAACTAGCTTTAACTGTGCAAATACACTTCTGGCCACTGCTGAAATCTGAGCCTCTGTGCTCAGAGATGAATCTAGGCATGCACCCCAATGGCAAATCTGTACCTTGATAACTTACAATTCAGTGATTTCACACTGGAGTTTCTCTCTTTTGTTTGATTCAATGTGACCTGGTCAGTTGAAGTGTTCTGCTATCGCTTTCTCCATATTGCTGTTAGAACATGTGTGCATTTATACTTCTGTAAGGGACCAGCTTGTTTGTCTTCTGTAGAATGCAGAATCACATTGCTGGCAGATGGTGCCATATATCACATGGAAAGACAGAAGCTGTGCTTCAGGATGAGGTGGAATGGCCCCTGGCCTCTCCTTTGCATGGCAATGCTTTTCAATAAAGCTTTTCACCTTGGAGGAGTTTTCCTCCCCAACTCCCTCTCATTTCCATATTTTTCATATAAACAGTTGGGTGCACAGGAGCAGTCAGCAACAGTAAGCAAAGCATCTGTTCGAGGGATCAGTGACTTCCCCTATGTTGCTTGGTTTTTGGGGTCCCAAAACTGTTTTGTTCTGATCTAACAGGTCAGTCTGGCTGTAATTGTATGCAAATAAGAAAAATGTAGATAGCTTGCTTTCCCCATTAATCTTGTTGCAGGAGTCAGGTTTTCAGAAGAGCTCAAATGTGCTGATTGATTGCAAAGAACAGAATGACAAATAGTAAGAAGGAGGGAGGAAAGAGAGGGCATAAAGCTAGATGAGCAAATTGGTTTTGGAGCAGCGGTGCTTCTGTGGGGTCAGTAAATGTGCAAGGTAGGAAGCAGCAGTAAGAGAGTTGTATTTGTTCTGTAGCCGAGTCAGGCAAGGGCCAGAGTACAAGATGTTCCAAGCATACTAGACCTCTTTTGCCAACCTTTGCTTCCAGCATCCAAAACATGCAGTGAAAACTTCACTTTTGCCAAGGTTTTCCACCTGAATAAGCTTGGGGTTGCCAAAGGCTGCCATTTTAAGCAGACCTACCAGGTAAACCTTGTACTGCAGAAATCATTAATACTTACTTCTGAGTAAAAATATGGAGGATGACACATTTAACCAATCCACTTGACTTGTTCTGAAAAATCAGCACATTCCGCTTTGAAAGGCTGAGGAGAAGTCAGAGGTTTTTAAACAGAGGTTGGACAGCCATCTGTCAGGGATGCTTTATCTCTGGGTTCCTGCATTGACAGTGCGACTACATGACCCTTGGAATGTCTTCCAGTCCTACCATTCTGTGATTCATTCCCACATGCTGTTGAGAACAGCTAGAATCTTGACTTTTTAAAAGTAGTACATGAGAAGGTGCAAGGTTTGTTTAGGGCCTTGAAATCCCTCCCCATCTCAGAAAAGCAGAAACTGAAGCAGAGATTCACATGTACCTTGCACAAGTATGTTGTTGATAAGATTTTGCCTTTGAGCCGAGAACTGGTAGATGTGGAAGATACATATTTAGACCTCAAAATCTGCTTTTTGCAGATCCTGTGACTGGAGATTATTGATTAGGATGATAAAGAGTTGAGGAGACCAGCAATGCAATCAGGTCATTAGAAACTCTGGAATTAGTGGCCTTGACCTCCCCTGCATTCACACCCCAAACTATGTTGTATTACTTATTCTGTGAACTAGACAACATTCTTATCCTCCCTGACACTCCATTCCATATTTTAAAACTGCTTGGACCTCTCTGAAAAGGAGATGGAAGGAGGCTGCTTTCCTACCCTGATTAAAGAACAACACTTTGAGCACCTGTATTTTGACATTTCAGATTCACTTAAAACACAGCACAGCCATGATTGCAGAACACAAATTACTGAAGAGTAAGCACCATATTTTTTTTTTTTAAAAAGAAAGTATGTTGCTCCAGAATGCCCCCATTCTGTAGAGTGCATTTCCATGCCCCCTAAAGGCATTTGGGGAAAATGTTTTTTGTTTTGTGTTTTTTGCATTTGTTTGTTTGTGTGCTGGAGCAGGTGAGGCCCTCCAAGGTTTTCTGGGAAGCTAATGTGGTTCCCTAGCCTCCCACAGCTTCCCCCCTTTTTAAGACAAATATCATAAACAGTAGAGGGCTATAAAAAGCCCTTGTCTTGGTAAAAAAATCAGTTCCCAGAAAGCTGCTGGAGAAGAAAGATCTTAACCTGCCACCAAAATGACAAGGAGGGAGCCATCCTGACATCTCTACGGAAGGATTTCCAGAGTATGGGAGCATCTCCAGAGGACACTTTCTCCCATGTTCCAATCAACTGTGCCTGTAAAGGCTGTGAGACAGAGGAGTTTATCATACAATGGAATTTGGGGGTATAATGCAATGGCAATCTGAATGCAATCATGGGGTTTCATGTTATTGCGAATGAATGTATCTCACACAATTTCAGGCAATGGAAAGTCATTCCGAATGCAATCGTGGGGTTTCACGTAATTGCGTATTAGAGTATCTCACGCAATTTTGGGCAATGGGGGGGTAATTTTGGGGCAATGGGAAGTCATTCTGAATGCATTCCGAACGCAATCAGATTTCACATAAATTAACTAAAGTAGCGAATTCACGTAATTGCAAATTGGCTCCATTCGCAATTGAGAGAAATTCCTCCCATGTGATAAACTGCAGAGAGAAGTGTCTTCCCTGACGATATTAAAGCTCAGGGAGACTCATATGAGAACTGGCTGTTTTTAAGTACTGTACCAATAATAAAATGAGTTGGCTGTCCTCTGGCTTTAAAATAATCCACTCCCACCCCACCAAAGGGAAGGAAGTGGTTTGGAGAGCAATGTCCACCCTGATGGATGCAAGGGAACCTGACGTTTTAGTCTTGAATTATCCCTGTCAACCTGCTGCTTTTTAAGAAATTATTTGACTCCCCTGGGCCATGGTGGGACACTGAACATTTGTTTTGAGGTATACCCTTAGCTGTTTCACTGGGGGAGCATCTACGCTGTATAAATAAATCCATTTTGAGTCCACTTTAACTGCCATAGCATCATCTTTCAGACTCCTGGGATTTGTAGTTTGGTGAGGCACCAGCACGCTTTGGCAAAGGGTAGAGACCTTGTAAAACCACAGATCCCAGAATTCCATAGGATGGAACAACAGCATTTAAAGTGGTGTCAAATTGCATTATTTCTACAGTGTAGATGCACGCTGGGATAAGGTTTGGGGTGTTCCCTCTGTACAGGGAGAAAGATCTGTGCATAAAATGAACCGAGTATGTCAGCATACACACACAAACACACATGAGTGTGTAGGGACATTTCCAGTTCCAGCTTTCTAGATCAGCAATATGTACTGGTCTTGCTTGTTCTTTTAAATTGTTATGTATTTTAACTGGTTTATATGTTTTTAACCTGTTTAAAAACGTGTAAAAGCAGGTCTGATGTTGAACATAAAGAACATAACGAAAACAAAAATAATTACCACAGAAGAAATACACAAATTCACAAAGACAAGGAAATTGAAATAGTTAAAGAATTCCCATATCTAGGATCAGACACTGACCAGAATGGAGACTGCAGTCAAGAAATAAGAAGAAGACTAGGAATGGAAAGGGCAACTATGAAAGAACTGGAAAAGATACTGAAGAGCAAACACATACAACAGAGCACTAAAGTCAGAATCATTCAGGCTATTGTATTCCCAGTTACCATGTACAGAAGTGAGAGCTGGACAGTGAAGGAAGCAGGCAGAAAGAAAATCAACTCATTTGAAATGTGGTGCTGGAGAAGAGTACTTAGGATACCATGGACAGCCAAGAAAACAAACAAATGGGTTCTTGAACAGGTCAGACCAGGGCTCTCCTTGGAAGCAAAGATGGTCGAGTTGAGACTATCGTACTTTGGCCATAATGAGAAGGCACAGATCACTAGAAAAAACAATAATGCTAGGGAAGGTAGAGGGTAGAAGAAAGGAAGACCACAAACCCTATGGATAGACTCAGTCAGGGGATTGGCAAGGGCTTGCAAGATATGGGCAAGACAGTGGAGGATAGGGATTCTTGAAAATGTCTCATTCACAGGTTCACCGTGAGTTGGAACTGACTCAAGGGCAGCTAATAACAACAAAATGTTTTTAAACAGATGTCATACATTAACAGGTGTTGTAGAATAATCTCTTGTTGTTCCCCACCTTGATCCATGGGGAGAGGCAGTCAGATGATGATGATGATGATGATGATGATGATGATGATGATGATGATCTTTCTCCAGTTAGTACACCAGGGCTCTGTGCTTGGATTTGCATGCTTGGTTGCAATTTCTCTATCCCACCCACCCAGTTTTACATAACTAGGGGTGTATCCACACTGTAGAAATAAAGCAGTGACACCACATTAACTGCCATGACTCAATGCTATACAATTCTGGGATTGGTAGCTTTGTGAGATATTTAGCCTTCTCTGTCAGAGAGCTCTGGTATCCCCCCCCCCACACACACACACATCAAATTCCATAGGATTGAGCCATGGCAATTAAAGTGCTTTATTTCTGCAGTGTGGCAGCAGCCTCGGAAATCAGATTCCCTTCTGGGTCAATGTCAAAGATGCTTTATTGATAGTTGCCAAAATTTTAAAGGGGACAGTTTGCTCTGGAATCTGTCAACATGCCTGGAACACACAGCCCTCGTGGTTTCAGCCTTAAACTATTGAAAGGTTGATGTTTAAGGGTTCCTATTTAATCGCCGACGCAGTCATAAGCACCTGTACTTTGGTGGTGCTGGCTCCGCTTTCTGCTCCTTTCTTCCAGGATTGCACATTGAAAATATTGATTCTTCCACAGCCTCCAAATGAGGTTATTTAGGGAAGTTTCTTTCAGGGCTGAGGTGGGGCATATGTGGAATTAGGAGGGGGAGGAGACAGCAGCTCAATTTGGGCCAAACCAGTCATGAGATACAAAAGTCTGGTGGATTTGGACTAGAAGTGGATGAGAAGCTTTAGCCCTTCCCACCATGTGCTATTTTTCCCATTCAGTGCCATCCCAACTCCTGGAGCCTGCTGTTTTTTATGCTGCAATAAAAGAGGGAACTATGCAGTCCTCTATATCTTGTGGAACTATAAACCAATCGTGATGATTGCTGGGCACTGTGGTCCAAGAATATCTGCAGATATAGATATCTGTGCTTCCCTTGTGTGGGAAGTACAGATACCTCTGTGCTGTCAGTCTTTCCAAATGGTTATATAATCAGTTGTTTGAGGACAAGTTGCATTCTTTCTTTCCTTTATAGTCACTTAGGTCTGAGTTTGTCTTACTTTTGTGCACCTCACTGTGGCAGAGTCACTGCTGGTTGTGTGCCATTTAACCACAGCCCTCCAAACTGACAGCAGCTTTGCTTTGTTTCTCCCAATGATTCAGAAATTGTCATTTTAATTGGTGTCCTCATGATGTGAACATTTTCAGGATTTGATTGGTAGCTTGTTTCTTCTCAAGTCATTGCAGAGTTGTTTGGTTCCCCTGAGGGATTAGATGTATATATGAATGGATTATGTTTTGATTCAAACTAGTTTTGTTTTTAATTATCTCCTGCCAAGACCAGCCCTGCTGTTAGGCCAAGTGAGGCAGTCCACACCAAGGGGACAGATATCAAGAGATGGGCAGTGACTTTTCTTGTCAACGCTTTAATTGGGTTTATAGTGTTTTAATAAAGTATTGGAATTTTCATGTTGGTAGCTGCTTTGTTTTTAATTGCTCATTTTTAATTTGCATGCCTTGTTTTAATTCATGTTATGAGCTGCTTTGGGTCCCATTTGGAGGGAGGGGGCATAAAATTTAAAAACAAATAAATCAATAATGTCCCCCAAACTTTCTGGATAGTCCCAAACTCCATTGCCATCTAGGATTGGGGGGGGGGGGGGTTGGACTGATTGATTGATTGTTAGATAGCTGGCTTGCTTGTTTGTTAGCTGGCTGGTCTTTTCCCACCTACGGTAGTCTCTCCACCTTCCAACAAACCCCCCCAAAATTGTCCTTGCTCCCAGTGTTGGTGCCAGGCTATTTGTGCCCCCAAGACAAGCCTAACTACTTGTACCACTACCCCAAGAAAAATGGTGAACTTCAATTTTCAAGAACAAAAATCTTGTAAAAACATTTGAAAAGCACAAAATTTATTTTAATTTGCCAGACTAAGTAATACAACAATTCTTAATTATCTTTCTCAAATACAAAAGAAAATGTTTTAGCAAGATAATAATTTTAATTCACCGTGAGAATGATGATACTCTGTTTTAAGTGTTTTGGGGGTTTCAGTTGCAGGCAAATGTTGTGCCCTTCACACCTGAACTCTACTTAAAAGCCAAGATGATCAAATTGAGGGTGTTGTACTTTGGCCACATCATGGGAAGGCATGACTCATTAGAAAAAACAATGCTAGGAAAGGTAGAGGGTAGCAGAAAGAAAGGAAGACTGCACGCCAGGTGGATAGACTCAGTCAGAGAGGACACTTTCTACAAGCCTGTGCTTGTAGGACCTAAACAGAGTAGTGGAGGTCAGGGAGTCTTGGAGATGTCTCATCCACAGGATTGCCATAAGTCAGGGTCAACTCAGTGACAGTTAATAACAAACAGATATGGGTCAGTGCTGTATCCCTCTGAGGTCTTCCCACTAGGCAGCTACTCAGCTGGCCTAATGAGAGCACCTGCCGTGCTTGCTCCCACGTTTCCTTCCAGCAGCTGTTTCCTGAGGCTGAGGCATGGGGAGTCCTTGATGGCAGATGTCTTTCTCCCCTTTCAAATAGCCATACATGAACAACAGCCAATGGGACACCTCCCATTACCAGGGAGCAGTCCCAATTGCATCTCATTAATAAGTTATCTAGTTGCCTGTCATGGAAAGCCCCAATCAGAATGTAGCAAGGGCTTGTTGACCTCATGATAGCTCCTGACCCACTACCCCCTATGCATACTCTCCACATATAAGATGCAATGAGGCTACCACAAAAAGGCTACATGTCAAAACCAGCAGGATTCCAAGGGGACATTTACACTTGTGCCAGGCTTTTCTGACCAATGGGGGGGGGCCCAATGCAGATCCCCCCCCCCCCCCGGGTAATCTGGGTTTCTCAGAAACAGGGAAATCATCAGTTCTTTTGAAAAGAACCTGGCTTTTCTGCCAGCTGCAAACAGGAACTTGCAACCAATTAGATTCAGAGCAGAGGAAGGGAGAGGTTAATGCATAATGGGTGGATCATGCCCACCCCTTGCTTTCTCCTTGTCACCCAAAGTCCAGGATTATCCAGGCGGTGGTGAGGCTGTCAGAGGCCTCCAGGCCGGGGTGGGGTGAGGGAAATTCTTCCCTTGGGCTGCCCTGGAGGTCCGGAGGAGACATTGGGGTCTCTCTGGAGGCAAATTCCAAGGTGGACCCTATGGCCCAGTCTCCCTCGTTGCCCCAATGGTGTGTCCCAGGGGGGCAGACACCCCTTCCCTCCCTCCCTTTGTCGGTGGGCCGGGGCTCTGGGCAGAGGGATGGGAACTGCTTTCCCCCCTTGATGCCTGCCTTGCCTCACCTTGTCTTGCCCCACCTGGCCTCTCCTTGCCCACACAAGCTTCAGAATAGATTCTGGAACTCAACAAAGAGCCGCTGCTGCTGCTGCCACCTCCACCACCTCTTCCTCTTCCACCCCCACCACCTCCTTTCTGCTGCCTCCTCCAGCCCCGCCACCCTTGCCACCTCTTCCTCCTCCACCCCACCACTTCTGCCACCTCTTCCTCCTCCAGCCTCTTACCCATTTTCCTTACATGGTGTGGATCCAGCTTATTTGAAGGAATGCCTCCTCCCATATAATCCTTCCCGCACATTCAGGTCCTCTGGGAAGAACTTACTAAAGTCAAGAAAAATTAGACTGGTGGTGACTTCCCAGAGGACTTTCTCAGTTGCTGGCTGTCCAAAAATTTGGAATGACCTGCCGGAGGACACTCACCAGATTACATCCCTTGCCGTTTTTAAAAAGGTGATAAAAATGATCCTCTTCCAGTGGGCCTTCCCAAACTGACCTCTGCCTAGAACAGAATTAATTGCCCATTTGATCTAGCCCCCTAGGTATCACCACTCCTGTTAAACTGTTTTTAACTGTTTCTATAGTTATATGGATTTTTTTTTAAGGGAGGGTGGGTCAAAGGGATGGGGGTGGGGGTTAGAGGATTGTTTTTCGTGTTATTATTTTCTGTTTCTGTTTTAATTCTTGCTGTTACCCCCCTCGATCCTCAAAAGGGAGAGGCGGGATACAAAATAATATTTTATTATTTATTATTATTACCCTCAGGCTGCAGACAGACACATGATTGACACCAGTACAGGTTGAGAGGGACAGGGAGAGGGGGGATTCAGGGCCTAGAGGGGGAAAAAGGGAGAGGAAGGGGATGAAGAAGGGGAAAGAGAAGGGGTAGTGATTTGCGTGTTGGAACTTTGGGGACCAGGGTTGGATTCCCACCTCAGTCATGGAACCCCACAAGTGATGGGAACTACTTACCCGCCCCAACGTCCACCTTTCCTCATCTTGTCTTTCCTTGCCCTGCCTGGCCTCTCCTTGCCCAATTGTGTGAATGAGCCCAGACGGGCTTGCCATTCCCCAAGGCTGACAGTTGGGGGGAGATTTCCCCAAACAGTGTGTTGTAGTTGTGAATCATTTGATTGGCAGTTTTAAAGAATGGTCAAAATGGTGGCTTCATTTTAAACCAATACAAATGGCAGTGTGAACTCTAAACAGGGTTAAACTGTCATGGAGCGATTCAATCAGGGTAAACATAGTGGGAACTTTGGCTGTGTTCACACTGGAGAAATAAACCGGTTAAATTGCCATGGCTCAATGCTGTGAAATTCTGGGAATTGAAGTTTGTTGTGGGGCCCAGAGATTCGGTATTGCATCATCAAATCTCCCCAGATCTACCCAGCACAAAAACATGAGTGTGACTAGGGCCCAAGTTCAGAAAACCAGGTTTCAGTACTTAAAACTCAGAAAATCTTTATTAAGAAACTACAGACCCAGTCAACTTTCATTGTCAGAACTGACCAACAAATGTTAAAGTTGTCTTATTAAACCACACAAAGTTTCACACCTGAAGAGGGCTTAATTATTTTTGGTTATAATTAACTCATTTATCTTCCTTTTCCTGTACTGCCCGTTTTCTTTGTTGTTAGAGCCAGATGGTTTAATACTATAAATCTCGTTACTACATAACCCAACATATTATGAGAGGACAAAAGCATATGCAGCTTTTAATGCAACAGCACATTGCAGCCATGCATGAGTATTATGGGCCGGAGGGCTCTCTGGAAGGCCTGTGGGCTTTCCAGGAGGAAGGGTTATCAAGCTCTACTAAGGGAACCCTAACAAATTCTGTAACAGCCTGCATGGCTCCTCTGTATTGGTTCCTGGGAGTCAGCAGGGGAGGAAGGGCAGATTCACAAAAAGAAAAGACCCATCAGCAAGAACACAGCAGGCAGCACTGTCAGCTGCATGACAGCACTGCAGGAATGAAACACATGCAAAAGAACGCAGAATATGTGGATTTTTCTTGCACCCTGGGGAAGATGTGCATGAACAAGGCTTCCACAATGTTACAGAATTCTTGCTAATGACAATAAAATAAAATGTGGGAAAGAGGGACAGACATCAGGCATCCTGCCAAGGCTAGATTATATGGCTGGGACTGAAACAGTTCCAGTGGGGAGCATGTGTGTGAGAGATCCCCTACTGCAGAGCTGGTTTCACACTCTCTGGGCCAAGAGGAATCCTCCCTGGGGCCCAAGATAACAACCAAGGCCAAAAAGAGGCAGCGGCTCTAGTCATGTCTGTCTACCAGCTAGCATGACCAAGAGTAGGGTCATGGAAGCAGCAGTCTCAGCATGCCACCTAACTCTCCATGCTGTCTTCAATGGGAAAATTAGGCCAGAGCCAGGGTGGGTGTTCAGTGCTACCAAACCATGGGAGAGGGCATGGGGAGAAGGTGTCAACAGGCAGTCCCCCCAAGCATGTTGAAAGCATCAAGGTACAGTACATGAAATGTATGCATGGATGTGCGTGTTCATGGATGCAGTACCACCAGTAGCAGCATTAAACCCCTTAGGTATTGAGGGCATGAGAACGTTTGCTCCATTTGTGTCACTGTTCATCCAGCTTTGTTTCCTTCACAAAATTAATGCTCTGAGTCTGTAGCCCTAAGGAGATTTGCCACAGAAACCAAGTTGCCATGTTCTGCCTTCTTCAGCCTCACTTCCAGCCCTGTATCCTGGAACCAATGGGAGCACAATAGAGAAACATAGTACGGAGGGGAGTAAAATCTTAGCAAATAAAAGCCTAGTCAGTAAGTGAGATCAGCATCAATGGTCCCTCATAGAAGAGGACTGAGAAGAATATTTTCCCTATTATCCTCTCTTGCACAGGTGGAAACACAGAGAGTCTGGGGTTTGTTGTATGTTTCCCTGCATTTGGGCTGCATCTACACTGCAGAATTAATGCTGTTTGACACTGCTTTAGCTGCCTTAGTTCAATGCTATGGAATTCTTGAATTTGATAGTTATACTGGTATGCCAGGCCCTGAGCAGCTATATTGTAGATGGGAACCAGATGTTGATGGACTGCAGCTCCCAGCATTCCATACTATTGGCTGTGCTGGCTAGGGCTTCAGGGAGTTTCAGTCCAACATCTGGAGGTCAGCCAGATCCCTAAGCTTAAGGTCTGGATTTGGGAGATCCTGGTTCTAGCCTCCACTGGGCCATGAAACTCACTGAGAAATTTTGAACCAGTACTTCTCTTTCAGCTTGACCTTTTCACAGCATTGTTATGGGAATAAAGGAGAGCCACAAACACCGCCTTGTGCTTAAAGAAGGAAAGTTGGGGTTGATTATGTAACAAATGAATTGTTATGTAAATCATTATTAATTATTATGTAACAAATACATATTCACTGCAGTAGTGGATCTTAGCTTCTGATCTTGGATCTTGCTAGCAGATCCTCATATGGAACCCCACGAACTTTGTCTAAAACTTCTTTTCTTTGCAAATGCATCTGAGAAAATAGACTTAAGTCTACAAAGGTTCGTGCTGCCAGTTTCTTTCTGTTAGTCTCAAAGGTGCCACAGGATCTCTTCATATACTGATTTTACAGTCTAACACAGCTATATCTTTGCATCCTTTTCTTTCGGTGTACAAACTTTACGGTCTCTCTGGAGCCTACCATCAAGAGGGCAAAGGACATTGAAGTGAACAGTCCAAGGTGGTCCCAGGAAAGGAGAGTTGAGTAGGACATGAGTCCTTTTCTCTGCCACAGATCTATTTTCTAGGTCCAGGCTTAAGTCTGACATCTGCAAAATAGAAATGATGGGTGATCGCACCGACTGTGAATCACTTTGTCAATTAAAGTGATCAAATGCTATATAAGTGATAAATGGAAGTAGCAGAGGCATTTTTGTGGGACAGTAATAAGAAATCAGAGACATGAAATTGGAACAGGATACTTAAGTATTTTTAAATTGACTTTCTACATATATATGGAAGGTGCTGAACAATTCAACCTTAAAAGCAATTATTAAAACCACATTCCACAACTGGAACAAACAGCAGTAGGAGAATAGGAGCTGTATTGAATATAAAGATCATATGCAAATAAGAATAGCTTTGAGTTTGACACCTAGTATTGTAAAGAGGGACAGTCCTTTCTCACTACACACTTAAAGCATTATGATTCCACTCTAGCTGCCATGGCAACATCCTGTGGAATGCTGGGATTTGAAGTTTAGAGGGGTATGTTTAGAATTTTCAGCCAGTAAATTCTAGTACCTCATCAAACTACAGATCCCAGGATTCCTTAGAATTCAATTATGGCAATGGAATCATGGTGTTATATAAATGTGTAGCATGAAATGGCCCTGAAAGATCTGGTAGTGTCTGCATTGCATTGAGAGGTTATTTCACAATTGAAGAAGCTAGGAAAGTTACTTTTTTGACTACAGCTCCTTGAATCCTTGAATACAGCTCCTTGGATGGCCATCTGTCGGGTATGCTTTGATTGGGAGTTCCTGCACGGCAGGGGGTTGGACTGGTTGGCCCTTGTGGTCTCTTCCAACTCTAAATTTCTATGATTCTATGAATCTCTCAGATGCGAGGGTTGCAGTCCCAACTAACTTTGCCAAGCCCGGCATAATTAAACTAACCTTTATTAGAGTTGCAGCAAGCCAAAACATCAGAGGAGGCTTTTACCCAGAACTTGAGGACAACTGGGAAGAAGCTTGGCCATCAAGTCCTGGATGGTACTTTAACAGTGGAGAAAGTCAGTGTTGCTCTGTGGCCATTGTTCCTTTAAGTGTGTACATACTGTGGTGTATATATTATTGTTTAACTGTTCTCGAATTCTTGCTCTTAGTTCATTTCTATATCAAATGTAAGGTATATGTTATTTGTAATTTGTTGTTTCCAGCAGGCACATCCAAATCATTTCTGACCTAGGGCAAGCCTAAGAGGAACCTATAATGGAGTTACTTGACAAGATTGTTCCAAAGGAGGTTGCAGTTGCCTTCCTCTGAGACTGAGAGTATGATTTGCCCGAGGTCACCAGGTGGGTTTCCTATGGCCAAGCAGGATTTCAACCCTGAGTTCTGCGCCAGCACTCAAACCACTACGCCACACGGGTACCATACAATTAAATTAATTGCAGTGTAATGAAATCCACTGGGCAACCTCAGAGAAGCCACATTCTCTCAGCCTTAGGGAAAGGCAATGGCACAAATCCTGTGCACAAATCTTGCCAAGAAAAACCCATCTTAGGGTGGTCATAAGTCTGAAATAACTTGAAGGCACACAACAACAATAATACAAAGCTTTGAACTCAAATTAGAAACGTAATGACCACAATAGCTGAAGGAAAATGTCTACCTATATACTAAAAGTAAGATAAAGGTAGTGACATGAATGTCTAGTCGTAACCAACTGAGGGTGGTGCTCATCTCCATTTCTAAGACAAAGAGCCAGCATTGTCTGAGGACTGCTCTGGCAGTCATGTGGCCAGCATAACTGCACCAAATGTTGTTACCTTCCCATTTAAATGGTACTATTTATCTACTTGCATTTGCATGCTTTCGAACTGCTAGGCTGGCAGAACCTGGGACTAGTGACAGGAGCTCACCCCATCATGCAGCACTCGGGATTCGAACTGCCAACCTTCTGATCTTTCAATCATCAGACTTGACATCTTAACCACTAAGCCACTGCATCCCTGTAAACCTGTACACTACAGAGGCTGAGAAAGTTACTTTATTGGATGACAGCTCCCAGAATTGCACGTCTGGTATCCTTTCTATACATTTATGCTCTTGTATATTATTAAACATGACTAAGATGGTAACTGAGAGGCCTGCTCCAAATGTGTGCATCTATTGAGGTATATGCACTCAGTGGCTACTCAGGGTCAGGCCTTTTCAATAATAGCTTGTTCCCTCTCACCCTTGTTACGATGCAGGAAATGTTACTTCCTGAGCTTTTGACACCAAGCCAATTTATAAGGGACTTTGTATTGACTAAACTGACACACAACAACAACAACAACAAATACTAGACTGTAATCCTGCATTCACTTGCCTGTGGGAATAAATCCCTCTGTACTCATCAGACCTAAGTAGACATTTGTAGGATTGCATTGTTAGGCCACAGCCCCATCCATCTTGCTGGGGAGCTAGTTCTATGGAATATACTTCTAAGTAAACATGTATAAAATTGGAAACTGTGCTAGCTTTGGTCTTCAGCTTTCATGCCCCTAAAGTAAAAGGATTTAGCTGAAGCTATCAGGAGAAAGGTTCCTGCATTAATTTTATAAGGGGCGGGGGTGGCACCTAATTAGTGGTTTCTTCAATGTGTGGAACATTCATAGAGCTTTCTCCTCTAATGCACTGATGGCTCCTCTGAAGTTTCCTGATCCATTTATAATTAGTCCCAGGTATATGTATCACTGCACATTTTCATTCTTTCTCCGTCTCGCTTCTGCTTCTTTCTCGGGAAGACAAAACTGCACTTGTTCCCTGTATGTGTGCCTTGCCACTGCTTCATGTTCTTAGCATTTTATTATAAAGAACTAGGGATGTAAAGAATTTATGACACTACATTATGTGCACACGCAAACACACACTCAGAGTGGGGAGGGTGCAAAAAACTTTGCACATTGTGTGAAAAAAAAAATCTTGCCCAGTGTGGGGAAATCATTCACAAAATAATATAACCAAAGGTTGATTAGACAGAACAGATGACACCCTCCATCTCCCCCACAGCATGACTTAGGTGAGCAGTCACAGCTTTTCCCAGCCTGATGCCCTTCCATCATTTGACAAATCCCATCATACATATCATGACCAATGCCACAGGCTATTCACCTGTGTACAACAGTTACATTGCAACTTGTTTTGCTCTACATATACCCTATGTGCAAGTCCTCATCCATACCTTGACCCAGTCACTAATCAGAATGGAGACCAATCAGGAAATCAGACGTATAGGACATGGATGGGCAGCTATGAAGGATCCAGAAGTGGGAAGAGATATCATTGAATATTCAAGTTAGGATTGTCCATGCTATTGCATTTCCTGTTTCTACATGTGATTGTGAATGCTGGACAATGAGGAAAGCTGATGGGAAGAAAATCAACTAAATGTGGTGCTGGATAAGAGTTCTATGGATACCATGGACTCAAATAAAAGGTTCCTTGAGCAAATGAAGCCTGAACTCTCCCTAGAAGCCAAGATGACTAAACTGTTGTATTTTAGACTTATCACGAGAAGACATGACCTACTAGAACAAACAATCATGCTTCATAAGGGAAAAGGCAGTAGGAAAAGAGGAAGACCACATTTCAGATGGATAGGTTAAGTTAAGGAAGCTGTGGCCTTGAATCTGCAAGACTTGAGTTGGACTGTTGATGACAAATCATAGGGTGACCATAAGTTTAAGTCAACTTGACAGCTTCATTAGTTATGTATATAATGTGTAGTAGATGTTATAAGGAAAGGCTTTGTCAGGAGTGGGTTAGAGAAAGGAATATTGGAAGTGAGTAGTGATTGATGTATTGTCTGAGGGGATTTTGAAAAGGCTGCTGTATGACGATTGGGGACTAAGAGTAGTCTGTCACAATTAGGAATTAATGGGGTTTAAGACTCTGAGTGGTTAGGAGAGTGAGTCAGGATATGAGAGAGAGAAGGAGTAAGGGATATGTGTTGGACTTAGATCAGTCAAGATTTACATGTACAGTAGGCCTTCCACATTCATTGGTGTTAGGGGCACAGGGCCCTTGTGAAAGTGGAAAAACCACAAATAAAAAAACACTACTTTTTTTAACCCAAGAGAACACCTCTCTAGGATTCTCTAGGTCCTCCAGCAGAATTCTGTGGTCAACATTTGCCATAATTTGACCATAGAATCATGCTGGAGGTCCTGCAAATGCCTAGACAAGTGTTTTCTCTAGGAATCTTTAGGTCCTCCAATGCAATGCTATGGTCAACTTCCAGCAGAGTGTCTCTGGAGAACCGAGCAATTCCTAGACTGAACATATTAATCAAATCGGCAAAGAATCAAATCCGCAAAAGTCAAAGCTGCAAATGTGGAGGGCCAAATGTATTAAATAAGTAATCTATAATGTTACATTCATTTCTGTTTAATAAATCATTTTTATTATACACTTGAGCCCTCAAGAATACAGCATATTGGAAAGCTTGAGTTCAGACTCAGTGTCTGCATTGGCAGCAGTTAATACATGGTAGTATTAACTGACGGGGAGATAATATAGGAACCATGAGTGCATCTAAAAGGTTGCCACAGGTAGTCCACACATTAGTGGCAGAGGTAGGGATAAGTGAAAGCTCTCACATTTGGTGGCAGTAGAAGGATTGTTAGGAAACTTCATAAGCAGAATTTGAACCCTGGTCTCTCAAACTCCAGGTCCAGCACTCAGATGGCTACACCACAATGGCTTTTTCCTAATCCTATTCCTTGCTTATTTATCTACAGAATTTGAGTACATCCCTTCATGGCATCCATCCCAAGAAAGATGATAGAAATAATGCTGTTTTGCAGTTATTTTTATCAACTCTTGGCTTGGCTCTTTGAAATGTTGTTATTTTCCCAGCCCTACACTTTTAATGGTGGTGCAAAAGAGGGAAACTCAGCAGGTGTTGCTTGTTGTATAACCAACACTTGCTGAACGCCCCTCTTCTACATAACTACCTGTATTAATGTTGCAAGAGTCTTCTGCAGTTTGCAATCTGGCAACCTTGCTTTAGACAAACCTCACCTAGAATATTATGTCCAGGTCTGGGCACTACAACTCAAGAGGGATACTGACAAGCTGGAGCATGTCCAAAGGAGGGTGACCAAAATGGTGAAAGTTTTGGAAATCATGCCTTATGAGGAGCAGCTTTGGGAGCTGGGTGCATTTATCCTGGAGAAGAGAAGGTTAAGGAGTGACATGATAACCATCTTTAAATATTGGAAAGGATGTCATGTGGAAGATAAAGCAAGCTTATTTTCTGCTGCTCCAGAGACTAGGCACAGAGCAATGGGTTCCAACTATGGGACAAGAGCTTCCATCTTAACACCAGGTTCTTCCTGAGAGTAAGAGCTGTTCAACAGTGAAACACACTCCCTTGAGAGTGGTGGAGTCTCCTTCTTTGGAGGTTTTTGAAGAGAGGCTGGAGGGCCATCTGTCAGGAGTGCTTTGATTGCGTCTTTCTGCCTGGCAGAATAGGATTGAACTTGAAGGCATTGTGGTCTCTTCCAGCTCTATGATTCTATTATTCTTAACCTTACACAAAGTATATGAATAACCCTGCAATCCCCTGCCCAGGATCCAGTGATGCACCCAGCACCAATGGAATTGGGATTTTCCCCATCAACTCTACAACCTTCTGTGGTCCCCTTCCCCCAACTCCTATTCCAGAGGTCTTTCTAGCCCTTCCTAGCGAATTTGTAGGGGGCGCAGGAGGGAGGCAGTAGCTGCTAATTCTGGTGGAATTGGTGGGATCCGGCAGAAGTACACTGTTGGTCTCTGCCCAGGTCTAAGGGGCTGAAGGCCAGTTTCTCTACTCAGATTGAAGAAGCTGGACACTCAGACTGCTTCTCCAGCCGCAGAGGTGCAGGGCACTGTGGGGGCACTGTAGAGGGAAGCATGTGATGAAGCCTTCACTGCAACATTAGCAAACCATGCCACCTCCTTACCCGCCACGATTCAGAAGCTAAATCTGGAGTCTGTCAATCACATTTTAATTCATGACAGCTGAGCACGTTTAGTGCCTGGAGAAACAGTCACCCATCACATCGGTAAGGTACCGGCGCTCATTAATCAGCTGTGTCAAAATAACAATGTTTGCTTGCTTCGCTTGATTACAAAAAGTCTTGGGGGATTTTGGACTGTTCTTTCACATCTTACAGAATGGAAATGGAAGAAAAAAATCGTCCTTATCCTTATCTTCCAATCTCTATACCAGAGAGATATAAGCCAAACAAGTCTTTCAGTAGAAGGAGCAGAAATAACAGCGTTGATCAAATTCTAGGGCTGGATTTCAAGTGCTGGCATTTTTTTTCCTCCTCTTGCATAATACAAGAACTTGCGAGGATCCAATGAAAATGATTAGTGGGAGATTTATGACAGGCAAAAGGAAGTCCTTCTTCACATGGCATAAAATTAATTTAGGGAATTCACTGCCATACACCTCAGTGACAGCCACAGACTACTTACCAAGGAGCCTAAATGATTCACCTTGAGATTGAGGCAGTTCTGAGGAATTGCTAGATATGGACATCAGCTGTTTTTGTTACATTAGTTGATCTGTTTTTTATTATTTATCATTGCTCTGTTCTCTTGTTTAATGTGGCTTTATTTGTTTTTTATTTCTGCTTTCAGTTATATTACATATTTTAACTGACTTGCGAGTCACCACATAGGATTTATAGACCAAATGGAAAACAGATTATTAAAACATGTGTGTGTGTGTGTGTGTGTGTGTGTATACATACATACCTGAATGAGTTTTTTTCTGGAAACCTTAGAAGATTGTGATGATGTATGACAGGAGGCCTTCCCATTGTCTCAGTCTCATACCAGCAAAATACTGTATATACTCATGTATACATCTATAAATTTAGGTTAAAAAACCTGAGTCGACTTATCCATGGGTCAATATAAGTACTGTAGAATCATAGAATCATAGAGTTGGAAAAGACCACAAGGGCCATCCAGTCCATCCCCCTGGCATGCAGGAACTCCAAATCAAAGCATCCCCGACAGATGGCCATCCAGCCTCTGCTTAAAGACCTCCAAGGAAGGAGACCCCACCACACTCTGAGGGAATGCATCCCACTCTGGAACAGCCCTTACTGTCAGGAAGTTCTTCCTAATGTTGAGGTGGAATCTCTTTTCCTGTAATTTGTATCCATTGTTCCGCGTCCTAGTCTCTGGAGCATCAGAAAACAAGCTTGCTCCCTCCTCAATATGACACCCCTTCAAATATTTAAACAGGGCTATCATATCACCTCTTAACCTTCTCTTCTCCAGGCTAAACATCCCCAGTTCCCTAAGGTGTTCCTCATACTGTACTTTAACCTCATACTGTACTTTAACTCATATGTTTGTATGTATGTGTGTATGTGTGTATGTATGCATGCCCTGCTGAAAGGCAAGAGTTTAATCTGCTCTGGGAGCACTTGACCCCCTTCTACTCTCTCATCCATCTAGCCTGTAATATGAATACAAACAGTTATGTCTGCTGGAATTTTGTAAGTTCTTTGGCATTGTTTTTCTTTGCTTCATCCTTTACATCCTTTATTACATGCTCCTACATTTTACTCTCTACTTATCCACAAGTCATATCAAAATCGATAATTTTGGCCCCAACCTGCCCTCGACTTATAGTTGACTGTATACAGTAAGTTAATAATCCTACAATACAAGGTAGAGAGTAAATGAGAGGTCAATATACTTTTGAGGCTGAGAGCATATGACTTGCCCAAGGTCACCCACTGGGTTTTATATACAATCCAGGAACCGAACCCTGGTCTCCAGAGTCACAGTCCAACACACAAAAAACTACATCACACTGGCTCTTTAAACATATTCAGTCATATTTAAAACATCAATAAAAAAGAAAAGTCTAAAATCCAGATAGGTACTGTATGTGCAAATATTTTGAAGCCTTTCTATAAATGAAGTAGTCAGAATAAAGAAAAAACAAGAATTGACCAGACTTTAAATAGTCATAGTGCCTATTATAACTTATTTTAGAAAATAAATGGGCTCATTTAGGAAGGATGTTTGCTTAAAACCAATCAACCCAGAGCACACTTATACCATTAACAGAAGGCATCATATGATGCAGCTCTGTTGGACTGTACCAGGTGGAGGCACTGCGTGGATGATCAGCATGTGAGCTAAGGCAAGGTAGAATAGGAGAAACTGTTTTCCATGGGGAAATAGAGTGAAGGCTCTATTTTGGGGCCGTGTCACAGGCCCCACAGCCTAGCAATCCCCCCATGAAGATCTGGAGAACAGCAGGTGATGGGAGCAATGACAGAGAGGCCCAGCATCGCCACCTATTTCTTTTGGTCTTATGTCTCAGGAAGGAAGAAGTTGTAAAGCACAAAATGCTATTGTGACAGAGGGAAAATGGTATAAGCTCCACAACCTGAGTAAAATGCATGGTTCCCTTAAGAACATCAAATGCAGGTGCCAAACAGTGATGAAGCATTAAAAAACTTTGTCACCTCCTCACCACCTGAAGCATGACAGAGAAACAAGAGTTGCACCACATGATTTGGGTGTTCATTCTTGCTTGGTTCTTACAGCCCTTAGTCGTTGTTGTTGTTGTTGTTATTATTATTATCATCATCATCATCATCATCATTTATATAGTGCTGTAAATTTACACATTAGTTGCTCTTAGCACTTTGAATTGTGCTTGTTGGAGATATACTGGCAGCCAGTTCAGAGAGTGGTATTCCCATGACTTTCCTTTCAACATCTATGGAGGCTGGAGGCCACACTCTAAAGCAGAGGTGAGAATTTTGCAAGACATCTGTATGTTTTTGCCTGCAGCTCCCATAATTCGTCCCTATTGTTGTTGCAAATGCATGGCACAAAACAACTAAGGGTCCAGTTCCAAAGGAAGCAATAGAGAGCAGAAGGTCACGAAGCAGGTGTGTTGCAAAAAACAGCCTCAACCTAAGACCCAAAAAGTAAACACATTATCTATAGTTAGATTTATGTTCAATCTTATTCCACTGAGCTTAAGATGGCATATATTTTTCTCTTCTCATTGTCCTCACACATCCTAGTGTGGTAGCTCAGGCTGAGAGAGAATGACAGATCCAGAATTACTTTGTGCATTGTTTCATGGAGGCTAGAACTTGGATCTCCCAAAGCTCAATTCAACAGTCTCTAACCACTGCCTGCCAGCTCTAACTTGCTTCGATTAAGGAGACAAATGCTCTTGCTAGGGCTTTATAGGTCCTTGGAGACATTGACCAGCCCTTGGTACCAGCTGGATGAGTAGTGTTGCAGGTTGGTACTACAGAAAGTAGCTACTGTATGCTTTCTACCTGTAAAAACAAAGCAAAAAGTAGCTGTACTTTCTACTTTGTAAAAACAAATTTCCTCAGAGGTCCTGTTCAGAGCAGAAAGCTTATTCTTCTTAAGTTGCTACAAAACAGGAGCATTGGTGATATTGAAAGTAAGGGCTTAAGGGTTAAAAAAATAAAGGGTTTAAAAGTGAAATTAGAGCAGGATAACAGCATCTGTGTCCATACTTTATCACATAATACTGTGTCTGTCCAGTAGCTGGTCTGTAGTTTATCCATTGCTGAAGCGCTCCTTCTCACTGATAGGCAAAACCCATCAGTGCCTCCCAGTCACACTGCTTTTCCACTTGGATTCATGTGTGATAAGTTCCTCCTGAAGCAGTTCCAATATGCAGACAGTCACATTGTGCAAGTGGGCATGATTATGCTCCTTTCGCCTTCCTCCTCAAGCTGTTTTTCTCTTTTCTCCTCCAAATTCTTTTGACTATTTATTTTTACTTAATTGATTTCCATGATCATGCAATTGTGCTAAAAATAAAAATACACTTGTCCCTCCACAGTCACTAGGGTTAGGAGCACAGGACCCTCGTGAATGTGGACAAACCACAAACAACAAATACACTATGTTTTTACCTGAGAGAACACCCATCTAGGAATCTCTAGGTCCTCCAGTACCACTCTGTGGTCAACATCTGCCAGACACTGACCATAGAATTGCGCTGGAGGAGTTACAAAGGCCTAGTGGATTGTTCTCTCTAGGAATCTCTAGGTCCTTCAGTGCAACTTTTGGTTAAAGTTGACCATAGAGTTGTGCTGGAGGACCTAAACATTCCTAGACAGAACATATTAATAAAATCCGTGAATATTCAAATCTGCAAAAGTCAAAGCTGCAAATGTGGAGGGACGAGTGTAAATAAAAATTGAAAGGCATGCTGGGAGGCAGAGCTGTGGAAAGCAGTGTGAGGAAGACAAGAGGCTGGGACAAGCAGCAAACTGGACAGTCCCCAAGCTGATTATGTTGACATTTCCTAGACTAATGCGGTTGTGGTGCCTTGTGAGACTGGTGTGATAAAGTCCTAAGATTGCAATTTGAGGTGGCCCCCAACCTTGGGTGGGATAGGCTAGGCCCTCTCAGTGAATGAGCATGGCAGGTATCACAGTTGGTGTTGCTGAGAGTAGGCACCTAGGCTGGGGTAAAGTATCAATGGTGGGTGTGGCTGTGTATGTGGCTTGGAAATGTTGGCCTAAGAACCTAATGCATATTTACTGTTACTCCCCACCCCACCCCTATTTCCAAAATGAGAAGGCAGTATGGGACTCACATTGGAGCTGAATGGTGGCATTAAATTGAAGGGATGTCATATTGAGGAGGGAGCAAGCTTGTTTTCTGCTGCTGCAGAGACTAGAACGCGGAACAATGGATACAAATTACAGGAAAAGAGATTCCACCTCAACATTAGGAGGAGCTTCCTGACAGTAAGGGCTGTTCGACAGTGGAACACACTCTCTCGGAGTGCAGTGGAGTCTCCTTCCTTGGAGGTCTTTAAGCAGAGGCTGGATGGCCATCTGTCGGGGATGCTTTGATTTGGAGTTCCTGCATGGCAGGGTGTTGGACTGGATGGCCCTTGTTCCAACTCTATGATTCTATGATTCTATGATTCCAAGTAGAGACTGGAGAGCAGCTGGTGGCACTGAGAATTATTTTTACTTCATTTTTGAAATGTTTATCTCATCCTTCCTCTGAGGAGCTAAGGAAGGCATACATGATTCTCTTTCCCTTCCTTCATTTTCAAAGCAATCCCATGAGGCACATTAGGTTGAGAGACATCAAGCCTGATGGAGCTTATAGTAGAGCAGCAACTTGAATTCTCCTCTTCTGGTTCAGGGACATAGTATCCGAGGCCAGGCAAGTCAGCTGGAATTCACAAAAGCCATTAAAAATGCATAACCCAGAGCTACACATTCCTAACTGTTTCATGTTCATGATCCCTACATATTCAATAGTATAGAGCATATGTAGGGATTGTTTAAAAAAAAAACAACCCAGCCCTGCCTTACTGGGCAACAGCTGCTGCTAGCGATGCAGGTCTGTTTTCCTGTCAATCAGGACCTCAGACTGATGGTCGAAATCCCCTCCTGCAAGTACAAGGAGGAATTGTGGCAGGGATTGTTCTTCTTACAACTGGAATTAAAATCTCTGGATGCGGGTGGGTGGGAATGTCAGTCTGCTGTGTCCCAGTTGACAGAAGAATAGACTCCTGTCACTTGCAGTGGCTGCTGCCTGGTTAATCAGGTAATTATGTAGCTAAGTAGCTGATCCAAAATACTCGATGTCATGAGGGGGTAAATCCCACAAGCACCTCTAGAGAGTAGAAACACAGTCATGATAAAAGCTGATATTCTACATTGCTGTTACAGATTCATAACCTAGAGTTACAGGTCTGTAACTGCTTCATATTCTCAACCAAGGCACTATTGCCATGATTGTAAATGTCCCTCAAACCAACCCTAAACTCCAGGGAGCCATTCTGAGCAACGGAAGTCAGTGGCATGGGCAAATGAGGCAGTTCAGGATCTTAGCCAATGTAACTAACAGTTTGCTGCCTTGTTGTGACACCCAAAATCACCTGCCTCACCCCATCCATTGCCAATGCTGGCACTGTTCCACGTGTAATTATTAGACCACTTTGGCATTTTGCAGGGCTGATCTAGGCAGACCAAAGAGGCAGCTTAGTCCAAAGTCATTAGGAGCAGCAGGTGGAAGGAGGAATAAATTGGCAATTTGGCCTGGCATAGAAAGGGATGACCTACTGATGATGAGAGCCATGTGCCCAGCGTTGCAGATGGATAGTCTTCATTGTGCAACTGCTTCTCTGACTTGCCACCATTTGAGCAGCTAAAGTGGCTTTGGGGGCAGAAGGAAAACCTATACATCCTGGATTAGAAATATACTGTTGAGTCACAAAAACACAATTATTTTTTTAAAAAACGTGCGTGCATGTGGTAGAGAACTTCTCATATCACAATAGGACTTCGCTAAGAAATTTTAATAAAAATATAAATAAACTAGGACAGGGTAGAAGAAAATGGGAGGTAGAAATGCTTATGGCAGGAAACATGGGCTGCAGCAGGCATGGAAGCAGACATATAACAGCAAATAAATTTCAACCAGGAGTGACCACTGTTGGATTTTATTTTAGGAGTTGGGAGACTTTGGGACATGTGCCCATAAAAGCAAAAACTGGCTCCTGGAAGCCACCAGGAGCAGAAAATATCTTTTTAGTCATTCAATCAATCAAGAACCCCCCCCCCCCCATTTTTTCTTTTTCTCCTGACAACAAATACATAAAGGGTATTGTGGGGGCTGAAGCACCTCAGAAACAGCGGAGGGTGATGAGACAGCAAGTGTGCCTCCCAGCAAACTGCCTACCACATTCGTCTGTTATTCCAGAGTTGATACAGAATGGCAGTGGTAGCTGTGTTGTTGTAAACGTATATTCCAACGAGTTTTAATGGCAAATACAAAAATGAGGAAAAGGTGGAGGAGGACATAAGGGAGGATGTGCATAGAATGTAATAATGAGATAGGAATATACACTAATAGAAGCTGTCCTTATATCCAAAAAAGAAGACTCTGAGAGAAGTTGACGTGTTTCATCAAATTGATGGGTTCATCTTCCAAGATAGAATCATCTGTTGTTGTTGTTGAATTTGAAGTCTTTAGCCTTGATTTGTCTCCCCAGTATTTTATACTTTTGATTGGGATTACTTGGCTTATGTTCATTCTGAAATTGCCAGAAGGAGCTGGTGTTGGTTGGCATCTTTCTCAGTTTGTGCTAATTTTTCCCTTCTGTTGTACTTCTTCCTTTTCCTCCTTCTGGATCAGCAATGATAGTCACACAATATGCTCAGAGAAACTGTACAATCATTTGTATCCAGGATTTGTGTGAGGATTTCATACTGGAAGAGGGTCAACTTGGGTCCCCCCTCCCCAACACACACACACACACCTTTTTTCTTGGTCCACAATACCTTTTATCCAGCAACTCTTTCTCTTTCCTTTTTCCTTTCCTTTCTCTGTTTTCAAGGTGCCAGACTACACAGTTCCTCCACGTGTACAGATTTAAACGCCATTGAGTCCTTCTAGAGAAAACGGGTGTCTCTGAAACCCACCTTAAACTCCAGGGAGCCATTCTCAATGCATTCCAGGCAGCTGTGGATCACTGCTTAACAGGGCCAGCCCTACCATTAGACAAAGTGAGACTGCCTCCCTGGCCAACAGATTTTGGGTGTAATGAAAGGCAGTATATTGATATTTAATTAATATTTTTCTGCAAAGAAGAAAGGGGTAGAGGGAAAGGAGCTTGTGAAATTTCCTGCTGAAGGTGCTGGAATAACTTACAATGCTTTGTGTACTCTGACTTGGCAAAGGTGGCAATTCCTCTTCTCCTTCAGGCTGCTAAATGTTTTGGGCTGGCTTGATGCTCAATTCTTTGCCCCCCTCACTCAGTTTCTCTCCCAAGTGGACTGGGGGAAACACATCTGGAAAATGAGGGAGAAGATGGAAGGTAGCAGGAACAGAGGTCCAAAACACATTGCAGAAATAATCCCATTTGAGACCACGTTAACTGCCCTAGCTCAATGCTAAGGAATTTGGGGAATTGCAGTTTTGTGAGACGTTTAGCCTTCTCTGTCAAAGAGCTCTGATGCCTCAATAAACAACAAGTCCCAGGATTTCTAGCACTGAGTCAGGGTAGTTAACATGTCTCAAACTGGATTATTTCTGCAGTGTGTTTTGGGCCCAAGTTGCAATAAAAAAGTTGATAAGGAAAGGCTTAAGCCAGGACCAACTGAAGTCCTGATCCCACATGTGGCACCCGTTTTGTGGCCTTTGGCCTCTCCAAACTGCCTTGTTTCTAGCAAAAACAAAAGTGACTTGGGTTTCTGGGAAGTCTCCAAAAGGTGCAGCTCTTTTGAAATAAAGGTCTCGCTCTTCTTAACATTAAAAAAATAATGCCAGTTTTTCACATTTCCAGCCCCTTCTACTTTTTATTTTCCTTTTCTTGTAGGGTAATTTTGTCAGCTTGCACGCATGTGCATACATCAGGGTCTGAAGGGCAGAAAATGGGCCCCAGGGTATGCTGCACCTGTTCTTCCCTATGTGCCCCTACCCCTTGTACTCCCCTACCCCTTCTCTATCTGCTTTTGCCTGGAAGGAATAGCCAACAACTGTGCCCAGTACTGGGCACCACAATTCAAAAAGGGTGTTGATAAGCTGGAGCATGTCCAGAGGAGAGTGACCGAAATGGTGAAAGGTTGGGAAACCATGCCTTATGAGAAGCAACTTAGGGAGCTGGGTATGTTTAGCCTGGAGAAGAGAAGGTCAAGAAGTGATATGATAGTCTTGTTTAAGTATTTAAAGGGGTGTCAATTGAGGATGGAGCAAGCCTGTTTTCTGCTGCCCCAGAGAATAAGACCCAGAGCAATTGATGCAAAAAGAGCAACTGATGACTCCACCTCAACATTAGGAAGAACTTCCTGACAGTAAGAGCTGTTTGACAGTGGAGCACACTGCTTTGGAGAGTGGTGGGTCTCCATTTTAGAGCTCTTTAAACAGAGGCTGGGTGGCCATCTGTCACAGGGGGTGCTATGATTGTGAGTTGCTGCATAGCAGAATCAGGTTGGACTGGATGACCCTTGTGATCTCTTCCAACTCTATGATTCTATGATTCTTTAAAATAGCCTCCTTGGAGCTCTGTGTAGTTTGGCTCTGATGAGACTGGTTAATTTCTATGCTAATTGGAAAAGTTGGTCTTCTCCACCAGTGTCACTCCTGTCTTTCCTGATTTACAGAGGCTTTGACTGGTGAAGGGTAGCTCCATGCCCATCCTGAGTCAAGGCACCCATAGGGCTGCCAGTGTGGTATAGTGGATTGAGCACTGGATGAACACTGTGGGAGACCAAAGTTCAAATCCCAAATACCCACTTGGTGACCTTTGGCAAGCCACTCTCTCTCAGCCTTACAGAAAGTTTATGGCCAACCTCCTCTGAAGAAATCTTGCCAAGGAAACCCTATGAGAGTTGTTATAAGTTAGACTCAACTTGAAGACACATAACGACAATAACAATGCAGAGCTGTCTTTCAGTGATACACACATAATCCTTTCTCAGTCACACAGATGCACACATATACATTCTGCAGGGGACTAGGTTTCCCCCCCTCCTGCTCCAGTCAACAACAACTCTGAATCTACGCCTACTCTAATTTCCCTGCAGGCTACTTGGCTTTCTGTCTCTCACTTCTTCCTCCAAGTGTCATTTCAGGGTTTATTAAGGTATGTGTGTAGAATTTCAATTCCTGAAAAACTTTGCTCTCATGGTCAATGAGGACATGCTTGAATATATACAGGTAGTGCTTGTGAAAGCCTCAGCTGCTCAGAGGGAGATCTTGTTTGTGACTTTCTGGCCCTCCAGTCCTGGCCTGCAGACCTGTGTCTCTTATCAGGGACTTTTTAAACTGCTCTTTTCAATTTCAGTTTACAGGAAAACCTCACCATAAGGTAAGAAATACCAGAAAATACTGTACCCATTGTTGTAAGTGCACAATTACATAGCAGAAGGCCTCAGAAAAGGCATCCAGGTACACCACAGAAAATGTACAGGGTTGTATCTCACCATTGTTTTTTACTGCATGATAATGATATTCATGCTGTTTTTGCTATTAGTATTTAGTGTTTAAGCCAGCATCTCTGTTTTTAACACTCATCTGACATTGCCTAGGTAAAGGGTGAGAAAACTAAGGGGATTATGAAGCTAATTTTCTGGAACCAAAATTCACTGCAAGCCATTATCACCTCAACCTCCAAATAAAACTAGAAGTTCATTTCTGGATTCATAAAACTGAGATGCAAGAAAAAAGTGAGGGAAGCTTTTACTTTGTTTTAAATTAAAATTATGCTCGTGGATGCATCCAGAATCATCGGGTTTTTTCCACAAAGCCTAAATATTTTGTTCAGCAGCAAGTGGGTGTACTTGGGATGTTTGGGAGTGGACTGCTAAAAACATTTGGGGGTATATATAGATAAAGGATGTCTGTTACCCACCTCTGGCCTCAAGGTCAATGTATCCATTCCACATTTTATGGCATAAGAAGGATGCTACCAGAGCCTTAGGTTTGCAGCCTCTGGTACAAATTCTACCCTGGGCAGTTAAGGTCATTACAGAGGTTGTTTTTATTATTGCTATTGCTCCTTCATTGGCATCTTTCTCCCTACAGGTGAGAGGGCTGCCTGTAATTCCCCAGCCAAATCTGAGGACTATGCCCAAAGCTCCTGGCCCTTCTGCTCAGCCATGGAGAGCCCTATGTTTGACACCATCCTGGAGACGACGGACGGGGTAACTCCAGATCCCAGCTGGACGCTGCCTTACCCATTGGGCTTCCAGGTCTCACTGACAGGCTTCTTGATGTTGGAAATTGTGCTGGGTGTGAGCAGTAACCTGACTGTACTGGTGCTGTATTGCTTGCAGGCTGGCCTGGTTGACTCTGTCAGCAACATGGTGACCATGAATTTGCACGTTCTGGACGTGCTCATCTGTGTGGTCTGTGCACCACTTAGCATGGTGGTGGTGCTGGTGCCACCGGACCGTGCCGCCACCCTGCTCTGCTGCTTCCATGAGGCCTGCATTACTTTTAGCAGTGTAGCCACAGCTACCAACGTGCTGGTGATCAGCTTGGACCGTTATGACATCTCTGTGCGACCGGCCCAGCGTGTGCTGACCCCAGCCCGCGCCATCTTACTTCTGGCTGGCGTCTGGGTGTTGTCCCTGGCTGTCTTCTTTATCCCTTTTCTAGAGGGTGAATTTGGCCATGCAAGTATGTGGCAGAACCGCACAGTGCTTTGCGTGGGCCCAGAGGAATTCCACGCTGAGCTAGGCACCTCCTATCACCTGGCTATCCAGATCCCTACTTTCTTTGCAGCTGTGGCTGTCATGCTGGTCACTTATGCGAAGATCCTCCAGGCCCTCAACATCAGCATTGGCAGTACCTTCAAGCGCAGCCAGCGCCGCAAGACCAAGAAGAGGAAGCGGCGGAAATCAGCAGAGCCTGGTACCAGCATGGTGAGCAGTGCAGTGGAAGCCAAGCGGCGATCCCAGCCTATACCCGCACTCCCTACGCCACCCCCTATGGGAGTACAAGCTTCGGTCTCCGTGATCATTGCATTGCGGCGGGCAGTCAAACGTCACCGGGACCGGAGGGAGCGCCAGCGGCGGGTTTTCCGCATGTCCCTACTCATCATCTCAACCTTCCTATTGTGCTGGGCACCCTTGTCCATTGCCAATCTGCTCATCCTGTGCCTCGGGCCCAGTCCCTTGTTGGGCAAGCTGCGTATCTGCTTCCTGGCCATGGCCTATGGTACCACCATCTTCCACCCGCTCCTCTATGCCTTCACCCGCCAGAAGCTGCGGAATGTCCTCCGCAGCAAGCTGAAGAAGCGGGTGGTGTCAGCACTGCAGGTGGACCCTGCGCCGGGTGGCACAGTCATTCACAATTCCTGGGTAGAACCACCACGCAAAAGCTGCAAGGGCCGGCCACGGGGTAGCGATGGGGCTGAGCACTGCCTCACCGAGGCCACTAAGGAGTGAGGTGTCAATGCTTGATTTCTCACAAATGGCTAACGGGAGAGTTTGGGTGGGTGTACTACCAGTCCACTGCCTCATCCAAGCTGGTGAGCAGTGGGTGCCAAACACCCACCCATTGAAGAGTGCAAGATAGGCATGGAGCCATCCTCTCAAGGTCACCAGAAACTACAAAAAAAATGGTGCTAGCCCCTCAGATTGAAGCCACTAAGGGGAGAAGTCAGGGAGCAGGGTTCAGTAAGGCCATGCCAAACGGGAGGGATAGCCACCAACACCTCACTGAAACTTAAGTAGTTTCCAGTTTTTGGAGGGTCATATTTGGCCCTCCCAATAGTCCCTCTCCTGTGCTCAGTGGAGGAACTACTTGACTCTTTAGGAGGGAAAGATGAAGCATTAGACCTTTTTGCCTATGGCACTGACCAATTCCACCGCCACACATGAGTCCCACTAGGATTACTACTACTGTATTACTAATGCTACTACTTCATCTTTATATAATGCCAAAAGTTATGCTAGAAGTCCCACTCAGGTGCGTTCCCCTCCATGTAGAGCCATTGAGACCCCAGATGTGAGCTGACACAGATATACACACCCAGGGACCCAATCAATTCACAGACACCCCTCTTTATGGCTGGTTAAATGCAGGAGAGCTGGGACAAATGCTTTGGTTGCTGAGGAAAGAAGAGGAAGAAAACCCTGAAAGGGCCATTTGTGTGTAGTGAGGGGAAGGAATACAACATGAGTGTGTTGAAAAGAGCTATGATTAGCCTGAGCCTCACATTGGTCTTTGCTCCACTGCCATGTTGTGCTAAGAGCCACCTAAGAATAGGCAAGATATGTACTGTTTTAGGTCCAATGTGTCAGGTTTCCAGCTGTCTTTGCAACCTGCAAAGGTTTTTCCAAAAGAACAGACCAGGGTCTCTTGGGGGTTATTCAGATGGTAAAAATAATCCAAGATGAACCCAGTTGAATCTCTGTTGTTCACATGCATCCCGAAGGCACCCAATTAAGTTGGGGGGGGGGGGGGTTCTTCCAAAAAAAACCACTTACCCCAGGATAATCAATATCAGGGTATTTTTCTGAGTTTTTAAAAAAGATTTCCATTGTCGGCAGTGTGAATAACCGATGTGAATAGATCTGAATAGACTCAGGATAAAACTCTGCATGCCTTGAACACATTTCAAATATATTTCCATCATCAACAGGTTCACGGTCAAGAAAGCACTGCCCATTCCCCAGCAGAACAGCCGCTGCTGAAACCAGGAGGGGGAAAAGATGGAAAGAGAGGAAAAAAGGGGAGCAAAAAGGGGTGCTGGCCCCCTTGAGTGGCAGGAGGTCTTGGCTGAGGGGTGTTGGTGGGTGCAGGGACAAGGGAAGGGTGCCGACACATATGAGCAACCAAACCCATAGAGATGCAGTTCTGTAGTATGAATAACAAACCAAAAATGCATGAGTGAGGTTATTCGCATCTTTCCGATAAAAACAACAATGGCTGAATGAGCCTGTAGACATACTCTCCACCAAGGCTTATGGAAGGCATTGCTCCTCCTTCCATCTTCCATACTGGTTTCTACCTAACACCTTCTTTTTTGGGGGGGAGGGGGAATAAAGCAAACTGGTATGGGAGACATTACTTTTCTGTCTCTTCCATCATTAGTGCTGGGTTCTTCCTTTTGTCTTATTTTAAAGGTTCACTACAGTATCAGAGGGCTGACTCTGTAGGGATGAACAAAGAAGGGAGAAATGAGCCGCTCTGAGGCATCTCCTAAAGGGAGCCGAGACCATCACTGTAGTAGCGTGTCCCCCAAAACAGCCTGTCCATCGAAAGGCACATCCTCTTGGTTGTGTCCTCCTGCTCCTGTCAGCAGCACCCTCTAAGTGCCAAGGCCTGGGAAGACAGGGTGGATCCCCCTCCACAGCTGAGGTCCGCTAAAGGAAGACTCAGATGCAACAGTTCTTTTTTCTTTTGCTAAGGAAACCCTCAGATGCAATCCTGGGAAAGAAGAGAGGCTGTACTGAATGGAGGGTCTGGGAGCTTCGGCTTACCCTCCAGTAGAGTGGACTTTTTCAGGGCTCTTCTTGTGCCCACAGAAGGAGCTGGGCTGTGATGCCCAGCTGGAAGGAGGGTTATAACCTGTAGAGCCAGAGGGTCATGACACCACTTTGCAAGGAGTCCCAAAGAGATCAGCTATGGGCTGCAGAGAGAATGTGCAACTCACATTCCCAGTGTTCCCACCACAGCCTTGGAAGCAATTAATTACTTGTAGTTAATTCCTTTTCCCAATCACTAGGGTTATTATAAGGTATACATTACATTATCATTATACCTTGATAGAGGATAATATCATTCCTTCTACATGGTAATTATAACTCTTTTAGTTATAATTGTGGCCTGGCTAAGTAATGGAGAAGCAATACCATGAGTTTCCTGCATGGCTCAATGCTCTGTTGAGGGTGTTGCAATGATGACAATGTGAACAAATGGAAAGTGTGCACTGTACCACAGGATAACAGGTTGTAACACAAGAAACATAATTACAGTCAATTTTAAGTTATTTTTGAGAAAGTGGAAAGAGTTATATGTACTTAGAGTGATAACGCAGGGATCATAGAACTGTAACAACATTTTAATAGTAAATTTCCAATCTCTAGTTCCGAAATACATTCAGATGATTTAGGGTGCAATCTTACACACCAGAGGTGAGTAAGGTGTGGCCCACCTGATGCTTTTGGACTATGATTCCCAGGAGCGCTAGTAGCATAGCCAGTGAGTAACTAGGAGTTGAGTGTAGCAACATCTGGAAGGCCACTCATCTCTACTATATACAGCCTTGAGCTAGGGAGGCCTGTTGAATAAGATTGTGTTATCAAGCACTTTACAAAGTCCCAGCACTAGCAAGGAGCCCAAGACAACACAAGGCATAGCTACAAGGGGGTATCATAAAGTTTTAATTACAGTGGTCCCCCGGTTTACGAAATTAATTCGTTCCAGCACCCCTTTCTTAAACCGAAAAGTTCGTAAACCGGGGCCCCTTAAACCAGCCCCCGCACCATTTGAATTTCCCGCCGCTTTCTTAAACCGGGGTTTTTTCCATAAACCAGGGCAGTTTTTCTGGCCCCAGCTCTTTCGTAGACCGGGGTTTTCGTAGGCCAGGGTATTCGTAAACCGGGGGACCACTGTATCACCTTTTAAAAAATTTGACAGAAAGTTTGTTTTGATTTGTAGTTGTTAACTTATCCCTATGTAGTCACCATCCAGATTTACACATTTTCTCCAGTGTTTCTTGACCCTCCAAATACCAGTATTCTAGAAGTCTGCAGATTGCTCCTGACAAGGATTTTACACTTTAGTCAATTCTGGCAGAGCCAGTCACAAAATAAAGGACGCAATGAGTTGATTTTCAATGTGCACTTAGGGACCAATGATGACACTGACAAAATTTCATCAATATGCCATAATAACTTCCAGGTGAAAATTATTACTTTACAATACCCCCTCGTAAGGCGCAATCTGCAGACTTCTACAATATCAGGTATCCAGAGGGTCAAGATACTATGAGAAAAATGTATAAATCTAGATAGTGACTACATAGAGATAAGTTAACAACTACAAATCAAAACAAACTTTCTATCATTTTTTTTAAAAGGTGATCATTAAAACTTTACAATACCCCCTCGTAAACACCTCCACACACACCAGCCAGAAGAGATAATTTCCATGCTGTTAGCAAAGTGACAGTAGCAGGGTGGAAGGGGAGAGCAAGCAGTAAAGCGTTGCTAAGTAGCTACAGGTAGCTCGCCTTACTGCTTCATAGCTATCTGAAAATATTTAAATAGCATATGGTTGTTTGCTAGGCAACCCATTCCCTCCAACACTTAGTAGGCTGCCCAGAAATCTCTGGTGGCAGCCCTCAAAAGGTGGTGGGACGGGTATTTGACTAGACCCAGAAGGCTGTTGTCAGTAGAGCTTAGAAAGCTGATGTTTTAAAAAAAGTAATCAATGAATTAGTTAAGCTAGCTACCATTATAGTTTTTCTCAAAATGAACTAAAATGATTACTTTTTAAAAGTCACTGGCTGAGGTATAAAACCAGCTCTCTTTCTTTGCACCGCATTGTTTTTTCAACAGCATAGCACAAGGCACAGCACAAACCAGCAGATGAACTATGTGGGGTGCCTCCTTTAACAAGGCCACTGTTGCTATTTAAAAAGCTAACATTTACAGTTGTAGAATCCAAAGATATAGCTGTGTTAGTCTGTGGAATCAGTATGTACAGAGATCTAGTAGTACCTTTGAGACTCACTGAAAGAAACAAATTGGCAGCATGAGCCTTCATAGACTTCAGTCTACTTCCTCAAATGCATCTGAAGAAATGCAAATGCATTCCAAATGCATCTGAGGAAGTAGACTTTAGTCTACAAACGCTCATACTGCCAACTTCTTTCTTTCAGTAAGTCTCAAAAGTGCTACAAGAGCTCTCCGCATACTGAGGATAAGCTTTCGTAGATTTAAGTCTACTTCCTCAAATGCATCTGAGGAAATGCAAATGCATTCCAAATGCATCTGAGGAAGTAGACTTTAGTCTACAAGTGCTCATGTTGCCAAATTCTTTCTTTCAGTTAGTCTCAAAGGTGCTACAAGAGCTCTCTGCATACAGATTTACACTTGTGGTGTAAAAGAAGTGAAGTTATCCCCATAAATTACAATTATAATGAGGCTTAATCATATCTTAGTTATTTAAAACTAGATGTAGCTAGTTAATTTTGCCTAGCAGTTACTTCCAGACTGTGTGTAAGTTACTGGGAGGAGTGTCCCAGTAAGTGACAGTGCGTTGCGATTTCTCTGCTTTGAGCTCAGTAAAAGCTGCCTTTAGACCTATGCTGTACATGGACATTCTTCAGTATACATAGGCAGCTAGAAATCTATACAGAATAGGTCTCTTACCTACCCAGTCATCACAAATATGCATTCTTTATCCACATGGGACACCAACATTGGTATTTATATATTTATCTGCTGCCTTTCTCCTAGCGTGGGGGACAGATACAATTGGTTAAAAACTCACCAATATGATTTTTTTAAATGTTTAATTTCAAACAGTATAAAAATGTTCAAAGATATACAAGCCATGTTAGTCTGTAAAATGAGTATGTATAGAGATCTTGTAGCACCTCTGAGACTAACTGAAAGAAGTTGGCAAATCCATCTGAAGAAGTGGACTGAAGTCTACAAAAGCTCATGTTGCCAACAAAGGTGCTGCAAGATCTATTTGCAGTGCATTATGTTAAAAATACAGAAGTTAAAAACATAAATAAACCTAGCATGCCCCCCAATAAGAAGCCTCTCTGAGAGGGATTACCTATTGAAAACCTGCTTGAACAAAGCGAAAGAAAAGCAAGGAAAAAGCAAGAAAAGCCAGGCTATCTCCCATGGAAGGGCATTCTGTGGGGTGGGAGCAGCTACTGAGACGGTTTCAACAAAAAACTATATAACAGATGTAAGGCTGAAGTAAAAAAATATTTATTCCAAATAGTTTTACCATGCTTTTTCAGGGCCAAGCTCTTTCAAAGCAAATAATGCAAGCTACATTTTGACCTATATGATAGCTGTAACTATAAGAAGAAAACTGTTGTGAATTGCATAGCCATTAGCTTTTGAAGGAAAGACTTCAGTGAAGGCTACTCAAGGCCTTCTTAAAAGATCTGAACTAAATGGGCCAGGTATAAATCTACTTTTTAAAGTTTTGTTTGTATGGGATCTTTTTTTTTAAAGCCTCATCTCTTATCCTCGCCAGTTGGTGGGTTTATAAGCAGAGCTTCCAAGTTAATCTGAGTGTGGGGACGGAACCATACCAATGAAGTTGGTAACCCGATTCCAAGAAATTTGTGGCCTTAACACCATCACTTTGAAATGGGCCTAGAAATTAACTGATAGCCAGTGTAACTGGCATAAATGCACTGTTATATGTTTAGACTCTGGCTGCAGTTGAAAATCTAGATGGCTGAATTTCGCACCAGCTGAAGTTTCCAGACTGACTTCAAAGGCAGCCCTGTGTAAAGCACATTACAGGAGTCCAACCTGGAGGCAGCTAGTGCATAGTGACCAGTCTACAAAAGTGCCTGGATTCCTGCTGCTAGGAGTTTAAAGGAGACCACACAATGGTCTCTTCTGGGTGTATTTTGGCCTGATCTAGATTGGCAAAAAGAAGTGTGTTCATGGCTGCATGAAAGTCTAGCCTTTAGATGAGAAAAAGGGAAAGTGTGCCATGAAAACGCCTTTTTTTGCGTTTTAGGGGAGAAGAAGCGCCTTTTAAAAGGTGCTGGTTTTCCCAGCTTCTTTTTTAAAAACTGCGGAACAGCGCAGCTCCATCTAAAGGCTGCAGTGCAGCTGCTAAGCATTAAGGAAAAGGCAACTTCATGTCACACTTTCCTGCCAATCTAGAAAGCCCCTTTGTGTACCTAGCCACGTGTGTCATATTCTGCACCTGTAATACGGCCAAGGTCGAAGGCAGTAAAAAGCCAGTGAATTAAGTGTGAAATGTGTTAGCAATAGAGGGGATCCCAAAGGAAAGAGCCAGCTGATAGCACATGAGCAAGCTGCTGTCTCTCCAGATAAAGTTGGAATTCACAGATTTTTCCTGGCAGAACACGATCATTTGGGTGATAATAGGTTGCTCTAATAATTTCCCAGGGGTAGTCATACTAGAAGATATCAGCAGAAACAATTATGAAACACCTCACATCCCATATTTCCCCATTATGCCCCACTGCTCTATCAAGGCCTCACTCAGTAGCTCCTCCACCAAGGTCACTTCATAATGGCTCTCCCCAACACACAAGCTATCAAGTTCTTTCCTCCAAATCTAACCCTTTTCCATATGTGAACAGTACTAAGGCTGTTTAATTTATATTGGGTAAGGAGTGAGCTTGAGGTTTTGCTTTCCTAATCTTCACTAAAAATGTTATCTGCTTGGAGGTTTCGCTCATGAGACAGTTAAAGGAGGGATCCATAAATAAATCAGGAGTAGCAGAATGTGGCAGTAGGCCATGGTGCAGAAAGAAGGCATGACTGTTCTTTGCAACAACAAACAAATTCTGTTGTTATTGTTGTTGTTGTTTTAATTACATGACATCAGAGCTCAGGTATATGCTTGTCAAAAGATTAGCTTACCTAACAATGAGAAGAGTGTTGTTTGCTCTTAAAATATAAAGTGGGAGAAGATCCCCATTTGGCACTTCTTAATTATAGAGTCACTCCTTCTGAGAGTGGGAAGACACCTGTCAGCTCTTTTACAACAGGTGCAGAAATACACATAATGCCAGAGATAGGACTGTGGCAAAAAAAAATTGTGGGGGTGGGGGGGAGAATGAGACGGGATGAGGTGGGATGGGATGCGGGGGGAACTACAATAGAAAAACGTGGTTTCTTTCACGGGGGACGGGGTGTTGCTTTCCCATGCAAGACACTGCCCTGTCAAAAACAAACCTTGTTCAGAGAGGAACTGACTTGCTCGTTATAAGTGAATGATGGCAGTCAAATTGTGTGGAAGGCTTGTGAGAATCTGCTGTCAAAATACCAACCATCTCCCACAAAGACAAGTGACGTGGCAGCACAATGGATCTTTTCGGAATAATTTTCACATGGCAAGAATGTTTTCTGAATGTGATCCCACCTGGTGAGATCTCAGCTTTGCTTTCAGTCCATTGCTGAGGTGTGGTAAATCTCAGATCTCGCTCAGGAGGTGGGTTTTGTTGTTGTGGGTGGGGAGGGGGGTATAAATGTGAATATAATATAATATAATAGTTGCAATTATTGAAAAGTGCTTCTTTGGAACTGACCACTTTGGAAGGAAGGATATTCCATCCTACCAGCACAAGATCTAATAATCATGGGTGAAAAAGAATCAAATGTTTTCTAAAATATGGGAACAATTATTTATGGGGGCATTGATATCAAAGAACTGCAATAATAACTATCATCATTAACTATTGATAAGAGAGCCCTTATTACCACAGTGGCATTAGCTGTTATAGTTTATATCTGTTTTATATGAAAAAAAGAGATCCATGTTGTTCATTGGCATCCACTCTTGACAGCAGCATTTCAAGGTCTCAGAGGACTTTCCAAATAGTTACTTCCTGAAATCTTTTAGCTGGAGATAATTGGGGACTGAAACTGGGGCCATGTGCATACAAAACTACTGAGCACAGATCTTCGAAGCAAATATTGATTGATTGCATTTACATCCCATTCTTTGGGAAGTTTTGAACAATTATCCAAACAAAATCCATTTATTTGCAGTTCATACCTTTAAGACAGAGTCAGGAACCTCAACCTGCAGGACTTAATCCAGCCTCTTGGACCTCAGGGTATTCCCCATTAGCCTGTCCTATTTCCCAAAATATCCCCAAGTTTGGTTGTTTCCTAGCTCTTGAATTGTTTCCCCCATTCTAAAAGGCTGAAATGCCTCTCTGGAGGATTAGTTACTTGCAAAAAGAGCCTGAAGTTGAAATATTCTGCTATTTTGGGATCTATCATTGACTTTTGACATTGCCCATTAGAAGAATGTGCACTCCTTCCAAACTTCTCTGGAAGTGAATTTGGTCCTCAGGCTGAAACAGATTCCCCACCACTGCTTTAAAGTTTCCAAGGTATCCTAAGCATTGATTGTCTTCAACTAGATCTCTTTATTCCAGACAATCTGCCAAATTATTTTGCATTGACAGCTCACCAGCCTGCATTTGATCCATCTGGTCTTCTGCAGCATGCCCCAGGCTCTGCATTGCAGACCAAGCGGCTGCTTTTATGTCCCCATTATTCAGGCTGCCACCCTCTTACCTGGTTTCAGATGCATGAGGTTTACTTCTTGCTTCCTGCCACATCTTACTTGTGGTTCCCAGTCTTCCAAACATGCCAATTTTTGTTGTTGTTATTGTCCTTGATGTGGCTGCCAATTTAAATAAATGTGGCTTGAAATTGTGGCTGCAGCCTTGCTTCACAATGTCAGTAGAAGTTAATTTATGTAACTGATGCAGAGAAAGAAGACAAGAAGGTTTTATGCATTTTAGAGAGTACGTTTAGATCAGCTTATCTTTCCTTAGCTACATTTCACCACTTAGATTCTCTACACTGCAATGAGTCTTACCCTTGTCAATTTTTCATGAGCCTTGATAGGATGATAGAGATCAAAGTTATGCAGCATACGGTCAGTATTAAAAAAATTCCAGCTACGTTTGATCCTTTAAGAATTCCTGGTGGCTGGCTTTATTAGACATTTCCAGCACCAGTCCATTCCCCTCGATAAAGCTTATTGAGGCAACTACAGTACCCAGTTTTGCTTATCCTCTGCAGCAGCACTACCATGTTGGCTTGAACAGGAGTTGCTGTTCATGTCCATCTGGATGTGCCCCAGTGACGGTTGAGTCATTGGCATCTTTATAACCTGCCTTTTTCCCAAAACGGGACCCACTAGGGCAAGTTGCCAGATTCCTTCTTATGCTTTGCCTCCATCAACTAGACAGTAATTGCACACAAAGATAGCTGTATTGCATCACTATAGGCCTTCCCCATATTAAATGGAATTGTCTAGGTAAGAAATGCTTAGTCTTCTCACTTTGAGTCCATCCTTTCTAGTACCACTGCAGTGTTAATAATATTTGCTGCTGATGTCAAAAAATCCCTCCCTGTCCATGGATGCACATAATAATACTATACCGATGCTACAGGTAATGAGTGCCAGGATTACAAGCTGAAGCTACAGTGAATAGGGTCGTGTTTAATTTCCAGTCTCCTCCAAGGCTTCTTGGATTCTCACAGGGTCTTGTGCATGCAGCTCATGCAGTGTCCTAATCTCCACATATATTCACAGTGCACCAAGTTTGCCTTGATATTAGGCAGAGAGAGGAGACCACCTTACATAGCAGATACTGGAAGCAAGGGGAGGGAAGAGTAGTTGTACCAGCACCATGTCTGTACCTGGAGATAGAGATTAAGGACCACCTGAACCCAGTGCTCAGCCACAGAATCTGTTTCTCAGGCTTAGCTATGGAAGAAGATTCTTCATAAGAAAAGCACAAGTGTTATGTTGAACCAGACCAAGGGCTTGCTTAGTCCAGTATCCTGTCCCACAATGGCTGACTGGAGGCCTTTGGGAAGATGGCAAATAGGACAAGACAACATCACCCTCCTTGTGATCCTGGCACCTTGTAATTCAGTGGCAAATTGCCTCTGGTGCTGGAAGTAAAATACAGTTGTTCATGACTACTAGACATTGATAGCCTTATCCTCCATAAATTTGTTAGATCCCTATTGAAAGCTATCCAGCTGTCAGATCCATTCTGCAGCTTAATCCTGTGTCCTGACACTAGTCTTCCCTGAATCTACCACTACTGAGAAAACTGTCTTCCTCTATACGCTTCATTTTATACATTCCTGATCATGTCTCATTTGCTTTTTTAATCTGATTTTACCTAAAACATCCCAAAAGTTGTCACTTTTGCTTTTTTCCAACTGGGAGTGACCATGAAGTTGACTTTGAGGTCATTTTCTTCTGGAGAAAGGACTCTCTTGACCCTAAAAGGCACAAGAGAAGTGCCCAAAGTGGAGAGATCTTCTCATGCTTACCTGGAGGAATTTGAGGATTTACTATTATTAATAGGACTACAGCTTCCAGCATTCTCCCAGCTAGCTATGACCATCATGTTGATGAGGGAAATGGAGTTGTCCAAAAGAGTAACTGTACCAGGCTCTGGGTAGGAGTTAGGATCAGAGATGCAGAAGCACCTGAGCAGTCAAGGTGCCCACCAGTGCCAAGGGATTTGTCCAAACCTACACTGTTGGGATTTGGGGGATTTACAGAATGCCAATAGTGAAAGGGGGCATTCATCTTCATTGTCTGTCTTGGCTGTAAAGCACAGAGAGCCCCCCCCCCTTTCCTCTTCCTGGCATTGGTGAGGAGATCCTGGACAGGAAAAGAATAGAATCCTATGTTACACAGGAGAAAAGATTGGTTATGTTTGTTTCCTGGGCGGAAACCAGCAAAAATGGGATACCAATAAGTGCCCGAGGTGCCACCAAAAAAGGAAACACACCAGCATGCTCCAAACAAAAACAGTTGCAGGAAATTTGCAGATTGTTATTGATGCATCTATGTGCAAATTTAGAATTACTATAATTTGGAACAGGAAGACAAAACGAGAGCCAGTGTGGTGTAGTGGTTTCAGGACTATGACTCTGTTGACCAAGGTTTGAATCCCTCCTTGGTCATGGAAACCCACTGGGTGACCTCAGGAAAGTCATACTCTCTCGGCTTCAGGAGAAGGCAAAGGGAAACCCCTGTCTGAACAAACCTTGCCAAGAAAACCCCATGTTAAGGACACTCTAAGTCGGAAACAACTTGAAGATACAGCAACAAAGACAAAACATCTCACCTAAGTGGAGAAGACTTCAGCCAGGTGATCTGCCTACCCTTGCTGTTGGTTGTGCAGGTGCTAACAGTTGGTGAGTTTCTTCAAGACTCTTTTGCTCCCTTCTTTTAGCCCTTTGCCTTCAAGCAGACTAGGAATAGGAGAAAGCTCTTCAACTGGAGAGGACTCTTCTCTAACAACCTTTCAAACAGCTGACTGTCCTCTGTAAAATTCAATGCATCACCACCACCACTCCAGTTATCTGGGCCAAGTGGCCTTTCCTGTAAATACCTCCTTTCACTCTTCCCAATCCAACATTCAAAACATCCATCAATGAGATAAATAAAAATAAACATCAAATCCGATTCTGTGGTTATTTCAGCAGCGGGGCTCAGCGGGAGGGGGTGTGATGCCTTGTGCAGCAGAAAGGAGGGCTTGGCACAATATTCTCATCATAAAATGACAGACAAAAATTACCTTCTTCCATTATTGAGTGGCTTCTTTCCTATCAGACCAGTTATTGCACCTAACTTCACACAGAAGAAAAGGGACAGTGTTTTTGGCTTGGTGAAGCACTGGTGCCATCTAGTGAGTACTGACAGAACCTGCTCCCTTTCATTATTTCAAAACATGATGCTCAAGCAACACACAAGAAAAAATAGGTTTTTGCATTTTCTGGGTCAAATGAAAGCTTCCCATTTTTATAGATTATCTACTGGGTTTTTAAAAATGTTGAATCATAGAGTTGGAAGAGACCACCAGGGCCATCCATGAACACTGCCAGCATACGTAAATATGCATACTTCATGAAAGTGCAGGGAATAGAGGAATCTTTTCCTTTCCGGCCCTTCATCTCTAGCATGAAATCCCCATGCAGGGTTGGGTGACCCACTAAAAGAGTGGGAAGACCTAGAAGATTCCTTACTGAACCGAGTGATCCCTACTCATATGTATGCATGAACATGGGGTGCTTTAAAGTAGGTATCCTATAATAATATTTTGTCTGAGGAAGAGATGAATGGTAAGATGAAGAACCTTGTAGCTGCCTAGTAATTGCAAATGTGTGTTACTGAGCTGCTTCCAAAAGTTGGAGGGCTCAGGGAGTTGGATACAAAACTAAGAGGAGGTAGCTAACACGTTGGAAGACAGAAAGAGAATTCAAAAGGACCTTGATAAAACTAGAAAATTGGGACAAAAACTAATAGAATGAAATTACAGGGAAACAAATGCAAAATTCTACACTTCGGCCACAAAAAACAAATGTTCACTTCTCAGATGGACGAAATTTGGCTTAGCAGCAGTACAAGTTAAAAAGACCTTGAGATTATAATTGATCGGTTGAACATGATTCAGTAGCATGATGAAGCAAAGAAAACAAATATTTTAGCCTGCATTAACAGTACCATAGTTTATCAGACAAGGAAAATATTGGTCCCACTATATTCTGCAATAGTCAAGCCTCATCTAGAGTACTGCATTCAGTTTTTGGAATCTTAGTTTAGGAAAAATATAGATAAGCTGGAGCCATTCAGAATGGACAACAAGGACAATAAGAGGTATGAAGAACAAAACCTGTGAGGAAAGGTTGAGAAGTGACATGATTGCTCTCTTTAATTATCTAAAAGGCTAGCTATTGGCAGAGAAGAGGGTATAGATCTGTTTTGCCCCAGAGGTTAGGCCATGTCTAAAATTACAGGAGAGTAGATTTTGATTGAACATTAGAAGGAACTTATTGACAGTAAGAATAGTTTGACAATGGAACCAATTACTGGCACTAAAGAGATGACAGGGTCTCTTTCTCCAGACATCTTCAAAAAGAGGCCAGACAGCTACCTGCTGGGGATGCTCTAGCTGAATTTGCTACACTGAGCTGGGGTTTGGATTTGAAGGCCCATCAGGCCCTTTCCAACTCTGTGATTCTATCAGGGATTATACCAGCTTTGTATTATTTAATACCATAGTAACAATATCGCTTCCCTGCTGCCCCGAGTTTTACTGCTGAGATGATGAAAGTTTGCTTGGGTTAACCAGGACAGGGTATTTATATGGAAGGATTGTGACTTTTATTCTGGATTTGTACTCAAACTCCTGGACTCAGAATTCTTTAATTCTAGAGTATGCCTTTTGCATCAGTCTTCTGTTGGTGTATCGCAAGGTTTCAGTAAAGAACAAAATACATCTCAGAGGACCAGTGTCCATCTATCACTGGACTCTTTCAGACGTGGGAAATTGGAAGTATGATCCAAGGGCAATCCAAACGCAATCCTGGGGTTTCACATTATTGCGAATTAATTCTTCTCACGCAAATTCGGGCAAAAGGGAAGTCACTCTGAATGCAATCATGGGTTTAACGTTATTGCGAATTTAAGCTTCTCACGCGATTTCGGGCAAGGGGGGGTTATTTTCGGGTAATGGGAAGTAATTTCGAATACCTTCCAAACAGAGCAGGGGTTCAGGTAAATTCGCTAAACAAGCGAATTTACATGAATCCGCATTGGCTCCATTCGGAATTGGGAGAAATTCCTCCCGTTTGAAAGAGTCCACTGTCCTAGGCTGCATCTGCACTGCAGAAATGATGGGAGTTTAACTTCACTTTAACTGCCATGGCTCAGTGGTATGAAATCCTGGGATTTGTAGTTTTTGTTGTGATACCAGAGTTCTCTGACATAGAAGGCTAAACGTCTCACAAAATTACAATCCCAGAATTCCATAACATTCAGCCATGGCAGTTAAAGGGATATCAATTATTTCTGCAGTGTGGAACTGGATTATTTCTTGCATATGGATGCAGTCCTAAAGAAGAATCCTGTCTATGCCTAGCAAAAGAAATGGAAGTACATTGGGATCAAGACTCCATCTTTTTGGTTTAAGGTACATTACAACCCCATATGTTGTTGAATTGCAACTCCTATTAGCCCTAGCTAACAAAGGGATGATGAGAGTAGTGGTCCAGTAAAATCTGGAAAGGCCATCCACAATCCACATTCTCCATCCTGGGCCAAAGGAAAGATTGTAAGACACTGAGCTAAGGGTCTGCACAAAGAGGGATGGATCATGCTATTGGTATGTCTGTTGCATGGGACTGTATGTTTTGAAGGACCATTTTGTTACAGGGGTCTGTGAAGCAAGTTCCTGGTAGAACCAGGATATTTCAGGCTTGATCTTTTCTAGGATCTATTTGTTTGTCTTTTTTGGTGTGTCTGGTATCTTCAGCACTCTTCTTCAGCATTACATCCCAAATATGTGCATACTCTTCCTATCTACTTTCTTCACTGTCCATCCTTCACATCCATACATAATGCCTTGAACCATTCAATCAATTGGTTTTTGTGGGTTTTCCGGGCTATGTGGTCATGTTCTAGAAAAGTTCATTACTGACGTTTTGCCAGCATCTGTGGCTGGCATCTTCAGAGAAAGATCTCTGAAGATGCCAGCCACAGATGCTGGTAAAATGTCAGAAATAAAGTCTTCTAGAACATGGCCACATAGCCTGGAAAACCCACAAAAAGCTATGGATGCCGGCCATGAAAGCCTTCGATTTCACATTCAATCAATTGTTGAATGTTGAGTCAACATGTGGGTAAATAGAACTGATTCAGATTACAGTAGGATTTAAGCCCATATTATCACATTAAAATTATCATAATGATCTATGTCTAAAATATTCATACCTAGTATGACCACAATCACTTTTTTACTGCATAACCATATATGTGAAGCAAAGTTGACTGGAGTCGCTGGGAAAATCCACACCAGATCTCCAACAGCTACTCTTAACTGGGCAGCAAATAGTAATGGCTCTAAAGTAAATACTAGCATTCAGTCTGTTGTGTAATCACACAATATTTGTGTGTGTTTTGTTCTGGATGTTGCAGCTATCTTCTCTTTTAATGAATATCTAGGAACTCGATTCCATCTAGACATTATATATGAGGGAAACAGAACATGTTTAAAAGGAAAATATACCTGGCTGTGAGATTGGGAGGCAAGGTATTATTTTTATCAGAAGATAAATCATCGCTGTAACTACAGAAGGAGTCAAAACAGCTGAGGGAAGGTGTTCAAATGAAAATTGATGGGCAGGAAAAATTAGTAGGCAGGGAAGGAGTCAGACTTTTTGCTACCAGAACACCCACCCATCCAAAAGCAATTTGCAAAGATGAATGGCTGTCAAACAAATATTTTACTCAGAGATGTAGTCATTCGGTTTGTGCCTCACTCTCACATCTTTGCTTTGCCCCACAGCTATTCCGTCTTATATGAATTAAGACTGGAAAAGGTTTCCTTCCAAGGCTCGCAAGATCAGATGCAATTCTAGATTACATATCTAGAATCTTACTGGAATATTCATGTCACATCCTCCCACCACATCTCCTCCTTTACATTGCACAATATGATACAGTGCTGATCACAAAACCAAGTTGAGTTCATCACATGGTGCTTCTGAAGGAGATCTTTCAGGACAAAGTAAGAAACAAGAGCCCAGGAGCTGTCAGTTGCTGCTCTTCTGAAAATCATACCCTTCAACATTTCACAGATGAAAACGGGGACACATCTGGCCAAGCAACATCACAGTTTGGTCAAGATGGCCAAAGTTATTAATAAGGAAGAACACGCAAGCTAGGAGAGGTGTAGCAGTTGGTTTTGGCTGGAGTCTTCAGAAAGAGCAAAATTTTGCATCCTTCTCTCCCCTATCAGAGTTTATAGATGTAAACTACATTGAACTTTGAACTGCATTTGCAGCAACTAAAGTAAGCTGAGGGCAAATGGGGAAAGGGAGACGAGGCGAGAGAAACTGGGACATTTTAAAAGCAGCTGGAAAAGTGGAAGAACAGAGGATCAATTGGGACTGTCCCTGCCAAATCAGGACAGTTAGAGGATATAGAACATGCCTAAATACCCTAAAGGCATCAGATCCCATCTGATCTTTGATACTAAGCAGGGTCAGCCCTGGTGATACTTGGGCAGGAGACTGTCAATACCAGGTACAGCACCAATACCAGGTGCTGCAGACTATATTTCAGAGAAAGGAACTGGTAAAACCACCACCTTGCCTGAGATAATTATATCCAATTTATGGGCTTGCCATGTGTCAACAGGTGACTTGAAGGCACATATACACACAGACACAGAAAATGAGGCTCTGCAAAGATACCTGACTTCAGTTTGGCCACGATCACCTGCCATGCCCTCATGAGATTACAAGGACGCCTTTGGTCTAGATGATGAGTTCTAACACAAAACAGGAGCTCTGGAAAGATCAAGCATGCAATCAGTGGGGATACTTCAACCTGGGTTATGCGGAAACAGCCAGAACTACTGTATATATTCATGTATAAATCTAGAAATTTAGATTAAAAAATTGACCCTAAAACCTGAGTTGACTTATCCATGGGTCAATGTAGGTACAGTACTGTGCTTTAACTTTCATTTTAAAAAGGAACCATCCCCTGGTGAAAGCCAAGAGTGTCATCTGCCCTGGAATCACTGAACCCCCTCTGTTTTCTCATCCATCCAGCCTCTGGTATGAGCACAAACAGTTATGCCTGTTGGAATTTTGTAAGTTCTTTGGCATTGTTTTCCTTTGATTTATCCTTTACATATTTGTTAGATGCCCGTACGTTTTACCCTAGGCTTATCCATGGGCCATATCAAAATCCATAATTTTGGTCCTAAAATTTGCCCTTGACTTATACATGAGGTTGACTTATAGCTGTCAAGTATAAACGGTAATCATAAATAGCTTTCAGATTATCAGTAGACATCTGGCCTTCTCATGAGCTTAGCAGACACACTTGTAGCTTGATTCAGTGGTGGCCGGTGGTTTCCACATCAGTGGCACAGTGAATCATTTCAGGATTTTGGTTCTAACATTAAATGTGCTATCTGAGGTGCAGAACGTATTTTAGGAGAAGAATCCAGCATCTTCAATGGCTCTAGACTGAAACCCAAAACAGATTCAGCACTCTGTTGACACAAATGCCATCCAATGCCATTGCCTGATTCCCTGCATAGCTACATGGTCATACTGAAAGACCTGGCTGTGTTAGTCTGGAAAATCAGTATGCAAAGGGATCTTGTAACACCTTTGAGACTAACTGAAAGAGAGAAGTTGGTAGTATGAGCTTCTGTAGATTCAAGTCTACAAAAGCTCATGCTACAAACATCTCTCTTTCAGTTAGTCTCAAAGGGGCTACAAGATCCCTTTGTGTTACTGCATGGCAGTATGTTTGCTACATAATTCAGTGTTGCTTCCTTCTGAACAACTACCCGTAGGCCTTAGAATATTCACATTAAAGAGGAGCTTGAAAGCAGAAGAAACAGGAGGTGTTAACTCTTTTGAAGAGAAGACTAGAAAGGGCTAAACGCCTCAGTATTTCAATGCGAACAATTCACATACATGGCCTGCATTTCTGCACCTCAGGCTGCCTTTGCCCATCACTGAGAGAGTATGGATCCTTGCATTGTGGGAGATAGAATAAAACATAATTGACATGTCCCACTATGTCTCCTTCACTTACACACAAGATCTTCCTGCAGAGAAAAGCTGGTATTAATCCAGATGTACTTGGCAAGGTAGAATGCAGTACGAAAAAGGGGAAGACTGCATTGCAGATGGATAGAGTCAGTCAAGAAAGCCACAACTCTGAGTTTGCAATGCATGAACAAAGCTGCTGGTGACAGGATGACTTGGAAGTCTCTCATTCATAAGGTCACCATAAGTCAAAGTTAAAATGATGGCAATTAACAACACAAACTTGAGTTGCATCTGTGAAAAATCCAAAACACACCACCCTCAAAAAATGTTTTATTACATGCCCTCCTACAAGCTCCTTATTCTTGCAAACAAGCTAGTAAAATGTGGGCTAGACATTTTATGTGGGTTAGAAATGTAACTGTACTTATGGCAAGAAGGTACTGCACTTATGACAAAAAAGTGAAATGCATGGATATAGGATGGGGGACACTTGGTTTAAGGAGACTCTGTGTGAAAGGGATCTAGGAGTCCAAGTAGACCACAGGTTGAACATGAGTCAGTAGTGTGATGCAGTTTTAGTCTAAAAAATCCAATGTAGTTTTAGACTGCATCAGTAGAAATATCGTGTCTAGATCAAGGGAAGTAATAGTGCCACTCCCATTCTCCTTTGGTCAGGCCCCACCTGGAATACTGTGTCCAATTTTGGGCACCACAATTCAAAAAGGATGTTGACAAACTGGAGTGTTATCAGAAGAGGGCCACCAAAATGGTGATGGGTCTGGAAACCATGCCTTATGAGGAAAGTCTTAGGGAGCTGGATATGCTTAGCCTGGAGAAGAGACAGTTAAGAGGTGATATGATAGCCCTGTTTAAATATTTGAAGGGATGTCATATTAAGGATGGAGCAAGCTTGTTTTCTGCTGCTCCAGCGAATAGGACCAGGAACAATGGATGCAGGCTACAGGAAAAGAGATTCCACCTCAACATTAGAAGAAACGTCTTGGCAGTAAGTGCTATTCAACATTGGAATACACTCCCCTCTCAGAGAGTGGAGGAGTCTCCTGCTTTGGAGGTCTTTAAACAGAGGCTGGATGGTCATTTGTCAGAAGTGCTTTGATTGTGTGTTCCTGAATGGCAGGGAATTGGACTGGATGGCCCTTGGCATCTCTTCCAACTCTATGATTCTATCCCAAGGGTCTGATCCAATGGTGTATAAAAATCCTGCCTGCTGCAGCCAAAGGCATCTGGGCTTGATTATTGCCTGGATAGAACCATCCATAACCTCCAACTATCCCAATTTGGAAGAGACAATCCTAATTAATATTTGTTGTTCCACTTTTTCAACTGCTTTCGAAATGTCCCAGTTTCTCTTTCTTTTTCCCATTTCCCCATCTTCCTCCTCTGCTTACTTCAACTGCTACAAACTGAGTTCAAAGTGCAAAAGTACAGTAGTTTGTTGTGTGTTTTCAAGTCGCTTCTGACTTATGGTGACCCTACAGTGGACTCTTTCAGACGTGGGAAATTGGAAGTATAATGCAAGGGCAATCCAAACGCAATCCTGGGGTTTCACGTTATTGCGAATTAATTCTTCTCACGCAATTTCGGGCAAAAGGGAAGCCACTCCGAATGCAATCATGGATTTTGCATTATTGCGCATTAAAGGTTCTCACGCAATTTCAGGCAAGGAGGGGTTATTTCCGGGTAATAGGAAGACATTCCGAACGCCTTCCAAACGCAATGGGGATTCACGTAAATTCGCTAAACTAGCGAATTTACGTGAATCCAAATGGGCTCCATTCGGATTTGGGAGAAATTCCTCCCGTTTGAAAGAGTGGAGTAAGCCTGAGAGCCAGCATGGTGTAGTGGTTTGAATGCTGGATGATTCTGGAGACCAGGGTTCAAATCACCACTCAACTTTGGAAACCCACTGGGTGACCTTATGCAAGTAACTCTCTCTCAGCCTCAGGGAATGGCAATGGGAAACCTTTTCTGAATAAATCTTGCCAAGAAAACCCTACGATAGGGTCATCTTAAGGTTGCTGTAAGTCAGAAACAACTTGAAGGGACACTTGAAGGAGTCCTGGTGGTGCAGTGGTTAAATGCCAGTACTGCAGCCACAAGGTTGTGAGTTTGATCTCAGTGCTCCAAGGTGGACTCAGCCTTCCATCCTTCTGTAGATCGGTAAAATGATTCCCCAGCTTGTTGGGGGCAATTGGCTTACACATTGTGCTGGGTTCACTATTAAGCAGTATAGCAATGTAAATACTGTCTGAGGCTGAAATACTGTGTCTTGTCCAAAGTCACCCAGTGAGTTTCCATAGACAAGTGGAGTTCAAACCCTGGTCTCCAGAGTTGTGTGGCTCAAACCACTAGGGTTGTTTGAGTACAAAATGGGAGAGAGATCCCGTATATCTTTGAACAATTGTGGAAAAGAAGGAATTTTGCTTGTCCAGCAACCAAGTAACAAGTAACACTTGCTAAAGTCCCTTCTTCTCCACAACTATTAAAGTGACAGGAGCTCTCTCCAGTTTTCACTCTGGCCACCCTAGTTACCACCCTTCAGGAATTTCCCCTGTGACAGTGTGCATTCTGTCTCCTTCTGCAATGGCATTTCCTCTGAATGTTCCTCGAAACAAAAGAGAAACAGCAACAGGAAGCCTTGTGATCCAGCATCTTGCCAAGCCTGGCGTCTGCCACTGACCTTGCCTGACCCCCTGGCTGCGGCAGGACCTGCAGAACGGAAACAAAACAACACAAATATCTGAGGCACGTGCATTAAGAAGGCTAAAAATAACAACCGGAGCACATAAAAACAAAAATCACAGGTGCTCAGCTATGTATGGCCATCAGAAAAGAAAAAGAGAAGAAAAATCCTCCGTAAGGGTATGCCTTTATTGAAACTAACTAACTAATAATAATAATATCACGAAAAACAAAATGTTGTCATGGGAACTCCATAGAAACAACTTTCAGGGTTCTACAATACCTTTATTAGCCTAAAATGCCACAAATGTGGCCAGTTTTTGCAGAGGTGTCACTAGGGTGTGCGGGAAGTGTAGACCGCACCAGGTGACACTCTTAAGATGGGGTGACACCACTGCTCCCCAAACATCTGCCTTTGGAAGAAATGGGCTGTGGTGTTAGCCTGTTACCCTTTAAAACACTGAAGAGATGGTATGAGTAGGGTGAGGCTCAGTGGAAAGAGACAGGAGAAGTCCCAGGGTTTTTTAAAATAAAGTTTAATTTTAAAAAATTGTTTAAAATTACTCTTTTAAATTGTTCTTTAAAAACATCACACCTTACCAAATTTTCACTTTAACCACATGAAGCTATCTATGTACATGTAAATACGTTTAGGCTGTGCATATGATCTTTTAATTTAAAGATATCATTTTAATTTTGTTGGTTGTTTATGTCGCAGCTATTGCCATTACATTCAGTGATATATAGGAAATATGATTTATGAGTGACATTACTAAAACCCTAGTTTTAGCCACTGAGCATTTGAATCTCTGGGAACCCTCTTCAGGTTGGATGGTACACAATTTAGGGGATAGGGAGGGAGACCAAAAATGTGGCCAGATGCCATGCCTAGTGAAAAAGTCATGAGTGAACTGAAGTGAAGATTCAAACCTTGGTCTCCAGAGTCATAGCCCACACTCAGACCACTGTGCCACACGGGATAGTGGTACAGTATCTGGAAAGTTTAAGATGTTTTTGTCTACTTATACAAGGCATGCCTGACCTGATTGTTTCATTGCACATGTGGTTAATTTTGAAGACAAAGTTTTTTGAAACGTGTTGAAGTGTTCTTCTGTTTTGTAGGAACCTATCCAACTTTCCCCCATATTGTTTCTGCCTCTGTTATCAAATTCTCAAGAACACACAGGCTTTGTTAAATGAGGCATACCTGCATTTCCCACCTCCCAAATTCTGCTGAGACAAACAAATGGAAAATGTAACACTTGAGATCACTTATGCAAACATTGGCAACTGGTGGCTTCCATATCAGCAAGGCAGTGAAACCATTCTGTTTTTCATAGAATCACAAAGTTGGAAGAGACCACAAGGACCATCCAGTCCAACCCCCTGCCATGCAGAAACTCTCAATCAAAGCATGCCCAACAGATGGCCATCCAGCCTCTGTTTAAAGACCTCCAAGAAAGGAGACTCCACCACTCTCCAAGGGAGTGTCTTCCACAGTCAAACAGCCCTTACTGTCAGGAAGTTCCTCCTAATATTGAGGTGCAATCTCTTTTCCTTTAGCTTGCATCCATTGTTCCTAGTCTCTGGAACAGCAGAAAACAAGCTTGCTCTATCCTCAATATGACATCCCTTCAAATATTTAAACAGGGCTATCATATTACCTCTCAAACCTTCTCTTCTTCAGGCTAAACATCCCCAGCTTCCTACATTGTTCTTCATAGGGCATGGTTTTTAGACCCTTGACCATTTTGGTTGTCCTCCTTTGGACATTCTTCAGTTTCTCCACATCTTTTTTGAATTGTGGTGTCCAGAATTGGACACAGTATTCCAGGTGGGGCCTGACCAAAGCTGAATACAGTGGTACTATTACTTCCCTTGATGTATACTAAAATTGCATTGGCCTTTTTAGCTGCCACATCACACTGTTGACTCGTGTTCAACTTGGACTCCTAGATCCCTTTCACACATAGCCTCCTTAAGCCAGATGTCCCCCATCCTATATCTTTGCATTTCATTTTTCTGTCCTAAGTGTAGCACCTTACATTTCTCCATGATGCATTTCATTTTGTTAGTTTTGGCCCAGCTTTCTAGTGTATTCAGGTCATTTTGAATTTTGATACTCTCCTCCGGGGTATTAGCTACTCCTCCTGTAATGTTATTATCCAAGACACTGAATCCTATCTCCGAGATCAGTTCATCACCTGTCTAAGGTTTTACCTAACAGTACATTCTACTAAACTTAGTTCCTTCTGAGAAGATATTCATCAGAACTGTACTGTACACCTGATGATTATAAGTAGCAGCTGTTGACCCCCTAAACGAATATGACCTGCATCCTATTGAGTTGTTATTGTTGTGTCATTTCAAGCTTATGATGAACCTCAGGCCAACCTATCACAGGGTTTTCTGGGGCTGAGAGTGTGTGACTCAGCCAATGTCACCCAATGGGTTTCCATGGCCAAGTGGGGAATTAAACCCTGAACCCTGTCATCCAGTGATCAAACCACTACTCCACGCTGTCTCTTTCCTAGTGATAGTTCCAACTAAAGTACACCCATTCACTTATTGTATGGTGTGTCAGCACTTATTTACAGCAAACTGATTCACTAGGTGTACTCTAGTAAAGAGAAATAACAGGATGCAGCCTGTAGTTTCCAAATATTCTGCCCCATCCTCCTGGTTGAGATGTCCCTGATCAAGTCCTCTGCCACTAGAGGGCAATGGTGCCTTTATTGGCTTAGACCAGGGGGGCACTGCCAACTTCTCTTGCCCCACTTTTTCAGGTAGAGCTGATGTCGTCCCCTTTTCTTGCAGAGTCTAAACTGTATTTCTAAACTGTCAATTGATATTTTAAGGAACTACAATGTTAAACATTTTGGGACTAAAGAAAAATTCTTCCCTGGTGGGGTGAAACTTCCTTTTGCCTTTTCCAATACCTACTACCTTGAGTGGGCAGAGAGAAAATCAGTGAATGGAATGGACTGGACAACCCTTCCTTTGCTCACCATTCTTCCCCATATCCTATGACATTACACATCCTATTAATTATCCATCACAGAATATCGGTTCCAAATTCTGGCTATGTTATCATTGCTGCCTATGGATTTAGACAAAAACCCATTTAAACCCGGGTGTTTCTTGGCATAGCTTGTATTGCACAAGTGCCATCCTATTGTTCATGTGCAGTGGAATCAGTAGGGCTGGCATCACCCAGTGCAGAAACTCACAGTGACACCACCCCATAGACCTCCTCCTATATCAAACCATACAGAATCCTTAGTAATGTTTTTATACAAATCAATTCTAATGTTCTTATATCACTGGATGTAATGGTAATGTAGTTGTTGTTGTTGTTGTGTGCCTCATTTCTGACTTATGGTGACCCTAAGGCAAACCTATCACAGGGAGTAGTTGTGACATAAACAACTAGTGAAATTAATATTATACCTTTAAATTACAGTGGGCCCTTGATATCCGCTGGAGTTTGGTTCAAGGACCCGCCGTGGATACCAAAATTTGTGGATGCTCAAGTCCTATTAAATACAATGGCATAGTGAAATAGTTTCCTTTATATAAAATGACAAAATCAAGGCTTACTTTTTGGAATTTATGTCTTTTTGGAATATTTTCAAGCCATGGACAGTTGAATCTGGGGATAAAGAATCCGTAGATACGGAGGACTGACTATACCATATCATATGCACAGTCTAAATGTACTTACATGTAAAAAAAATAAAATAAATAAAAATAAATGTACTTACATGTACATAGTTTCATGTGGTTAAAGTTAAAATTTGGTAATGTTTTGTGATTTTTTGGAGAAAAAATGAAAAAAAAATTTACATTTTAATTTAAAAAAAACCTGTGGCCTCTCCTTTCTCCTCTCATGGAGCCTCACACCATTTCCACAGCATTTTAAAGGGACACGAGCAACCACCACAGCCCATTTCTGCCATAAGACAGATATTTGGGGAGCCATGGTGTCACACACACACCCCTTAGGTTGTCACCTGGTGTGGCCTACATTCCCACACACCCCTTGTGACACCCTTGTTCATATGTGTGTGTGTTTTGTGGGGGGCAATAAGGTGTTGTCTTTTGTAACCCTGCCATACTTTACCCCTGCACCTTAGATCTCCCCACCCATTGCCCACCCTGAAATAATAAAGCAGTTGAGGAAGAAAAGACTAAATAGCTTCACCGGCTTTCTATTGTTAGCACCAGGAGCTGCCTGTCTGGAAGGAGCCCAGCTCATGTCTAAAATAGACGAAAAGCATTTGCAAGCTTTTATGCCCAACTTTATTTCTTCTGTGTATATACAGCCGAGCATTAATTTCCTTTCCCTGCTGCCTGTGTATCTATCTCGAAAGCTGAGCCCCGAGAAAAACTGGCTAGAGAATAAAAGAATTTTCTTTGTCTCAGCCAAGAAAAAAAGGTCACTCTGACCACCAAAGAGGCTGCAAAGTGTCCAAATGGATATTGTGACACTGAGGCAGGACGCTCTGTCACAAGCCTGGAGCAGCAGAAGAAAGAGAGGCAGCTGTCTTCTTCTTCCGTGTCAGAAATTTAACCCCATTATGTCTCTCTCTATGGGTCTGGGGGGTGCAAAGCAACACACTAGTAAGAGGTTTGGATTTGGTGTAATTGAAAAACATGATGCCACTTGCCCTTTACCCATCGGCAGAAAAGAGGTTGATGAGGCTGGCAGGGTAGCTCTCGGCTGCTCCTGGATCTTTGCTTGGTTTCCAGCTACACATAAAGGTACAAAGTCTCAGCTCATGATCCTGTAATCTCAAACAACCCAGCATCATCCCTAGACAATGTGGGTTGTCATCCAAACCTTCTGGAGGAACTGGGAACAATGGGGATTGTAGCCAAGTACATCCGGAAGGTACCAGGTTGGGAAAGGCAACACTTATTAAATTAAGACGACAGTCCTCCAGCTTCCCACATTGGAGTTTATCACACAGCAGGAATTTCTCCCAATTTCAAATTGAGCCAGTTCAGATTCACGTAAATTCACTCATTTTGCCTGACATTGCATGAGATACATTCATACGCAATTACGTGAAACCCCATGATTGCGTTCGGAATGACTTCCCTTTTGCCCGAAATTGTGTGAGATACATTCATACGCAATTAAGTGAAACCCATGATTGTGTTCGGATTGCCATTGCATTATACCCCCAAATTCCATTGTATGATAAACTCCAGATAAAGCAGAGCTACACAAAGTGGTGGTCTGTGAAACCAATCCCAGTCTATGAGCCATTGGCTGCCAGTTCATGGAGAGTTTCAAGGAAAGAAAGAAACCACTATCACCAAGGAGCACAAATATTGTACTAATCCCTGGCACGCTCAGAAAAAATGCCAGTCCCTCATAGCAGAAGCATTAGTTTAAAGCCCTTGTATGCTTTCTATCATCATCGTCGTCGTCATCATCACCATCATCATTTTATTAATCAGTAAAGCTGCACTTTTTGCAAAGATGGCCTCCATAAATTGGCTGTGAGTGGCAAAAGACAAGATGGCACCTCTGCTATCCACCACCTGTGGATGGATGACAGAGGTGCCATAGATGTAATTACCAACATCCAGCATGGTGTAATGCTTTGAGCATTGAACGATAACTCTTGAAGATCAGGGTTCAAATCTCTCCTCAGCCATGGAAAACACTGGTTGACCTTGGCAAGTCACACTCTCTCAGCCTCTCTCAGGCAAACAAACAAACAAACAAAACCCTTGAAACAAATCTTGCCAAGAAAACCGCATGATAAGTTAGGGTCTCCATATGTCAGAAATGAATCAAAGGCAAACAGCAACAACAAGAACAACAAAACCTTATCAGAAGGGGAGTTGAATATTAACTTAACTAATGGCAATAGAACTGTGACCTCCACTACACTCCGGACAGCTCAAAAACCTATGGGCACAAATTAGGCTTTGTGGCACATTGAGCCATCTAGTCCACATCCGTCATCAGCTGCTGCTTGAAGCAGCTGCCTCATTCTGCTTCAGCATTAAGAGGCCAGCCCTGACCTTTTGAAACTGTGCCTATTACACTGCTATTAAAAGCATAAGAACTCTAATGGGGACAAATCAAGAAAAAAGGAGAGCATGTTCCAAAAGGTATATTTTGGTGTTCAGCTTTCTGTTGTGGCTCTTCATCAAAGTTTTCTGGGCCCAAGGAGCATGACTTGAAAAGGCTGTGAAATTCTGTTCCACTGCACCTAACCTGAAACTGATTTATGTCATTTTAAACTGTTTCTAACCTTTTAAATAGTTTTAAAATTGCTTCAGGGTTTTACATAGTTTGAGTCGTTTTGCTGTTCTTTCTGCCCCTGCCCTCTTAGATCTTTTGATTTAGGGTGGGATATCAGTATATTAATAAACATATAAATACAGAGCTAATGAATGTGGTGTAAATAAATAAATAAATGCTTTAACACAACAATTATTGTGGTCATTTAGCTGTTGGGTGTGTTAAGTTGCTTATACTCTGCTACATCTTCCTCACATGTGTTGCTTCCCTTTGGGTAGCGGTGTGGTTAAGGAAAGGACATGTTTTTCTTCTCTGTTCTCTCCTCCTACTTGCCAAACACAGGCAACCCTTTGATCCTGTTGACAGAGTAAACGGGGCCAGAGTCCTGGACAAACAGCCCAGCCACCTTGACACGTGCGTGCCCGACTCATGAGGGCTCCCTGACCTCCATCCATCCAGCCACAAAACCCTTCTCCCTGCCAGGACTGCTGCCCAGTGCCCAGCCAAGCCTCAAGGCTAAGGGCTTCCCCTCACCAGTGGCGTGCCAATCAAAGCAACAAGGGCATTCTAGAAGGATTTCCACAATCGTAGCTGGTGGCTCCCATGCCAGTAGGGCAATGAATTATCTTCTGGATTTTAGTCTGAAGTTCTGTTTTGGAGATTCACTGCTCAATGGCTGGGGGAGGTGGCAGACAAAACTGATTTTCCATGAAGCAAAATGTAGAAATGAAGAGGTTCTCTATAGTTTTGCCCATCATAAGTACAATAATATTTACATTTTTACTGAGGAATCCTCCGCTCTAGGTACGCAGCTGCTATACCCATCATTGGCAATGACTCCTAGTCAGAGCATAGAAATAACAAGTGAGTTTCAGTGAACGTAATGCTGCACCATTCACCGCTGCAGCTTCGAAATGAGGCTGGGATGGCTAGGAAACCACCACCCTTTGAATTTAAATGAAAATGAAGACAGGACCTAAGAATATATTCAGTACGCCATAGACGTGGAAGCCATGGGTTGCCACAAGCACTCAACTTGCGCCCTGTTGGGCAAGATGCCAAATGACATATTTGATCATAGGTCACATTTCCAAACTTGTGTGGGTTGCTTTTAGATTTTAGAACCTATACAGTGAGCTCTTGTTATCCGTGGGCTTGCCATCCGCAGATCTGGGCTTCCACAGATGGCAAGCCCTGTTGTTTTTAATGGAGGTGTGTGCACATGGCTGCTGGTGTGGCCATCCACACATAGCACTGCATAGTAAACAACGGGATTTGAGATCCCATGTTTTTTGTTATCTGCGGTGGGGGACAGTATCCAGAACAGATCCCCCACAGATGTGAAAGGACGACTGTACAGCAGTTTCTAAGTGTTCAAAGTGCTTCAAATTAACTTCAAATTCAAATCGCTATCAAATTGACATCTTCAAAATCCAGATATTCAAATATAGCCAAAACCTGGGACAGTCCCTATTTTGGACTATAATTCCTAGAATTATGGTTGGGGGATTCTGGGGACTGTAGTTAAAAAGAGAAGTTTTTCATGTTCTGAATGTAACTCCAATTCCAAGGAGAACTCCTCTTCACCAGTAGAAAGTATATCTAGAACTATGGTCCAAAACACTCTACAGAAATAATCCAGTGTGAGACCGCTTTAACTGCCCTGGCTTAGTACTACAGAATCTTGGGAACTGTACAGCGCGCCCACGCCATATGCGGGCTTGCCATACACGGCTTTGAGTTTACGTATATGGCAAGCCCAGGAGGACAAAATGATGTGTGTGCCACACACAGAAGCATGCTGACATAGGAATCAATAGGAATCCAGCATACACATTTTTCCCCATATGCGGGCAGGGGGGAGTCCAGAACTGTAGTTTATTATGGCACCAAAGCTCTCTGACAGAGAAGGCTAATGTCTCACAAAACTACCAGAATTCTCTAGCATTGAGCCAAGGTAGTTAAACCAGTCTCAAACTGGATTTATTTCTGCAGTGTGTTTTGGACCTATACATCTAGAATAGTGGAAGATTTCTGGCTAATATGTAGTTAACTAGCACTAACTGGCACTTTCTAAATGATTTCTCTTTGCCCATCCACCCACCTATGTTATATTAGGCGGCTAGAATAAAGAAACCACAATGACAACTACTGCTGTTAACGTACATTTCTTTGAAATGATTGTGCTCTGTTAACTTTCAGTATTGGAAACACTGAACTGAACCTCAGAATGTGTTGCTTGTCTGTTTGCTTATTAAATTCATACCCTACCTTTATGCCAGCAAAGGGCATTCAAGGAAGGTAGCAGTGGTCAAATCACATAAAAACAAATGCCAGGAAACTGATCTAAAATAGCTTCATAAAAACAACTCTACATAACCAGGTAAAGCCTCATGGGTTGCCAGGTGAAATACCAAATAGGGCTCATATCCCTTTAATGATGTATTAAAAAGAGAATTACATCAGATGATGCTTGTCAGGCATTTCCTCTGCAGTGGAGCCATTAAAAGAATAGGAGCCCTCTCCTATATTTCACTGGTCAACCATAAACCTAGTTTAGAAGCAGGTCTCAATGAACAGAGTTTTGTTTACTTGTAGAAAGACAACTATTGGTCTTTTTAAATGTTGTCATTTTACACCTGGCTCTGGTTGGTGGATCTTCATGTTAAAGGGGAAAAAATAAGTTGGTCCAATAAACTTGTGCCTCCACATCAGTGCACTAGAAATGAGCGTGCAGTGTTAAAACAAAAATAATTACTATGAAGACAATAATACAGGCTCATACCCTTGAAGCATCGTTACTTGATTCTAGATTAGAACCTGGGGCGTGTCGTACCTTCACAAAGAGTCCACAGATGCACTCACATCCCTTTTCTGGCAGTTGATCACAAAACAGGTCAGTGGTGCTGGCATCATTCCAGCAGGGCCGGTATGGTTTTGTCACATAATTTACAGTAAAAGAAAACTGAAAGCTTGAAAGTGGCTGATTCCCAGAAGGAAGGCTTTCTCTGTCCAAAAACATAAGGAGAGGCTTGCTGGATTGGATCAAAGGTCCAAGCCACCCCCACTATTCTGTGTCCCATAGTGACTAGCAGGACATTTCTGGGAAGCTTATAGGCAAAATCTGAAAACAACAGGCGTCTCGTGATTGCTGTTCCCAGTATCTGGTATACAGAGTTAGACTGCCTCTGACTCTTTCCATTGAGTCAACAACCTCTTTCCTCATGACTCTGACAAATCCTTTTTAAAAAGCTATCTAATGTTGTGGCCATCACTACATCTTGCGTCAATGAATTCCAGATCTCAGCAAATAAAATAATTTATTAAAACTCGGAGAATCCCACAATCATCATTGTTACCGTATTCCAACAACCTCACTCATTCAAGCTTTGGAATCTTGTAGACAACAAAGAAACATATTTTGGGGGCTGAGGATGAAGACTTCTGTCAACCATCTCTACAACATGAACCATTACAAATCTTGTGCCACCTTAAACACTAACAATGTGTTTTTGGTGGGTTTTTCAGGCTATGTGGCCATGTTGTAGAAGAGTTTATTCCTGAAGATGTCAGCCACAGATGCTGGAGAAACGTCAGGAATAAACTCTTCTAGAACATGGCCACATAGCCTGGAAAACCAACAAAAAACTATGGATGCCAGCCATGACTTAGGACAAGCTATTGTAGACTTCATCAGATGCAGAGACTGTGTTGCTTCAAATTGGCAGTCTAATGACATGTGTTTGAATAGATGAGGGGATTGCGATCAATGCAGTGAAAGAAAAGTGAAATGGAAAAAGGAAAATCGGTGATTATTAGCTTAATAACAGCTTTTCACAAACAGTAGTTGGGTGGCAACACAGACATCTGAGATGATTTACACAGACTGACCTTAATCCTATTGGCTAGTCACATTAATCAATTCTTAAATGGTGACTTTCCAGTTAAGTAACTGTCTTCAATGAAATGGGTCTACTCTTGTTGCTATCTGTCCAACTTTGTCTTATAACAACTATATGAATGAAAGAGTTTCAAGATTCCAGTCAACAGCCCATTACTGTCTACTGTATTTGAGACTAATAACAAGATCAAGGCAATACAAAACTATTGTCCTGCCTGAGGAATTCTTATTCAGCTGCTCAATGCTGGAAGCTACCTTCAGAGCCTGACCACCTAACTCATCAATGTCTCCACTGATGGGAAAACATTTCAGATACAAGATTTTCTGAGCAATATTCAGATAAGCTGGCGGTGAAATCTGGGAGTACTATCTGCAAAGTATGTACTCTGCCACTGAACAATTACTTTTCCCCTAGCTGACTGCTGTCCAAAACTTGGAAAAGTTACTTCTCTTTTGGATTCCAATTCCCAGAACTCCTCAGCCAGCATAAGCAATGCCCTTACTGGCGGGAGGATTTTAATGTTTAAAATAAAAGTCATTTTTCCAAGGGTTGGACCCAGCAAGGCTGTTCCTAAATGCTTCATTCCTTAGATTTCAGACTGAGTTCAGGTTGCTCAAGGCAATCCCAATCCAAGAAGCAGGTGCCTGAGCCAGCTGTCGGGCTGTACAAGGAAAGGCCCCAATGCACAGTGGGCACAGCATAGTGTGCTGCGGGGAGGAGGAGGAGGAAGAAGGGGAAGGAGAAAGAGAAGGAGAAGGAGGAGAAGAAGAAGAAGAAGAAGAAGAAGAAGAAGAAGAAGAAGAAGAAGAAGAAAGAGCCCCCCCCCCCCCCGCTTGGCCCAAACTGCAGCTGTCAGTCCCTATCTTTAGTAGGCCGGGGTGTCCCCTTACCACCTCACACAATATGTGCTGCTCCTGCAGGCTGGCCACCTGCCAGCTGGCATGTTCTGATGCTCCCTCCCTCCTCATTTCCCAAAATCTCAGGGGAAACAACAACATCAGCACTGGGTACTCTGGCCTCAAAGCACCCACTGGGTAACCCCCCTCTGTCAGGGGAAGGGGACTTGAGTCTGCACAAGGGGACTTGAATCTCCATGCATCTTCTCTCCTTCCCACCCATCCCATGCTAATTTCTTTCAGAACTTGGAAAATTGTTTTTCTTTTTTAACAACAAAGACCCCCCCCCCATCCAAGGTTCTCTCAACCAAAATAAATCACAGAATCATAGGGTTAGAACAGAGCACAAGGCCATCCACTTCCTGCAGGAGTACATCATCAATACAGATGGTCATCCAGCCCTTTTTAAAAATCTTCAAAGAAGGGAACTCCAGAACAGTCCAAGGCAGTGTATTCCACTATTGAACAACTCTTACCATCAGGGAATTCTTCCTAATGTTTGGGTGGAATCTCTTTTCCCATAGCTTGAATACACTGCTCCATCTTCTAGTCTCTGAAGCAGCAGAAAACAACTTTGCTCTGTCCTCAGCATGACATCCCTTCAAATATGGCGTCAGCTTGAGCACTGGAATAGGACTTCTGGAGATCTGGCTCAGCCATGTAAACCCACTCGGGAAATGTGGAGTCGAAGGCTTTCATGGCCGGCATCCATAGCTTTTTGTGGAGCTTTCGGGCTATGTGGCCATGTTCTAGAAGAGTTCCTTTCTAACATTTTGCCAGCATCTGTGGCTGACATCTTCAGAGAAGATGCCAGCCACAGATGCTGGCAAAACGTCAGAAAGGAACTCTTCCAGAACATGGCCACATAGCCCGAAAGCTCCACAAAAAACCACTGGGGTAAGTCACACTCTCTCAGCCTCAGAGGATGGCAATCACAACAAGCCTCTGAAGAAACCGGCCAAGAATCCCCTATGATACATCAATCCTAAGGTGACCCTATCATAGGGTTTTCTTGGCCTTCAGAAATGACTTGAAGGCACACAACAGCAAGTCACCTCTTAACCTATTCTTCCAGGATAAACACCTTCAGCTCCCTAAGCTGCTTCTCACAGAGCATGGTTTACAGATCTTTCATCATTTTGGTCATTCTCCTATGGAACTGTTATTCTGCAAGAGGAATATCTCACTGCTACAAGGATGTGAACATCAGACCATAGTCAGTGGTGGTTGCTGGCTTCCATGCTGGAATCTGGTCTCAAGATTAATTTTAAATTTAATGGAGCTATCCAATGTCTTGGAGTCCCCCCCCCCCCCCAAAATGATTTAGCACTTTGTTGTTTTGAAATATGTTGTAAGCTGCTTTGAAGCTCATTATTAGGAGAGGGATAGGAAATCAATGAAATTTACTTTTTAAAAAGTAAATGTACTTTTTAAGAAAGTTGGTTGTAATGACAAGCTGAACAGCTGAAGCCACCCATAACTGTGCCATAGAATGAGGATGTTGTCAGTCCTGGAGCATCATTCTACCATTGTTTGGCTCCACCCTGCCATTATTGTGCATTACCAACCCAATAAGAGGTCTGCCCTTCAAATGAAATTTTCTTTTTTTATTGATAATAAAAATATTATTTTTTTAAAAAAAGAAATTTTCCTTTACTCCCCAAATTTCTAAAACTGCATAGAGTGAGAAATCGATAATAATAATTTTAAAAAATGCCTAGAACTCTTACACTTGCTCTGCTCTTGGTAATTGTGCCTGTGCCTTTCCTTTCACTGCCTAAACTGTACTTCTGAATGCTCAGTTTATGGTTGAAGTTTGAAAGTTCTGATTTACTGTAATGCTAGAAAAATGTCATGGGGGTCAGAATTTTTATTTGGGAGAGAAATGCTCTTATTTTGCCCACCTCCCATAGCTACACGCTTGGGTAAGATGCAATGGATAAGAATTTCCTTTAAGGACTGGGACACATCCATCCAGTGTGTAGAAAAGTTAGCTTTCTGGTCTATACTTCCCAGAGGACCGTAAACTGAATTAATAATTCAGGTAAATTAATACTGTATTTAGATTACAACCTCCAGAATCTCACAGCCAGCAAGACAACTAACCAACCTAATCTGGGGTTTTTTTTTGGAACTATAGTTCAGAAAGAGCAGCTGGTGGTTTCTTTGTCAAGGGCCTAGTAATTCTAAATCAATCCAAATCTGCCCAAAATACGTTTGGCATTTTGGACAGGTTGTTTCAAGTTTGAACTAATATCCAGAGCATATTCACCACCCCACTGGTAAGGAAATTGACCAGCCACTGCTCCAAAAAAGAAACTGATCCGAACTCTGGTGCTAACCCTAACAGAGGAGTTCTTGCATTTTCTTCCTTTTCCTTTCAAATGAAACCCAGCCTCTGTCCCAGCTGCAGCTTTGGGACTGAGCTGTACTCCAGTAACTTCTGCTTGGCATTTCATTGGCATTAAATGTCTCTTGCTTCTGGCTATTTGATCCAGCAAGAGATTGGTTGGGGGGGGGGTGTTCATTCCTTGTTAGAACAGAGAGGCCTGAGCTTGGGGAGGTTGGCACATGGGACCGTGAATGGATGCATGGGGCGAAGGGGGAGTGGAGGGGGCCAGGTCTCCCACTAGGGCTGCTGCTTCTACTGACCCCCCCCCCCCCTGTTTTCTAAGTTTAGCTTCAGAGTTATGTGAGCCTTACCTACCACCTTGTTCTCTCTCCATTTTCAGATATAATCCAGCGCCCCTCCTGTGATGCATTCTTCAGATTCTGGTGACATCACAAAAAGTGACTGCGCTGGAATGCTGGATCCATGTCCCATCCTAGCCTCCAAGGGGATTTAACCCAATGGTGTACAGAGGCACACTGAGGCATAACCCATTAAGGACATTCTGGTTGCCAGCAGAGAGAAGCATGGAAAACTCCATCACACCGTTGTGAACCCCACAAGTGGTTTCAGCCACCAAGGAGCACTCTCCTCTTACAGACACATGGAGGCAGAATGATTAGCTTTAGCCAAAGAGTAGGCATTTAACAGATTGCCATGCAGGATAGAAGGTGTGTGTGTGTGTGCCACACTGGACAATTAATGCAGTTTTGACATCCCTTTAACTGCCATGGTTCAGTACTATGGGATCCTGGGGTTTGTAATTTCTTGTGGCACCTGAGCTCCCAAACAGAGAAGGCTCAATATCTCTCAAAACTCCAAATGCCAGAATTTCACAGCACTGAGTCATGGAAGCTAAAGCCGTGTAAAACCGCGTTAATTTTGCAGTGTAGATGCAAACTCAGTTAAAAGCACTCAATCAATTAAATTTGAATAAATTTGTACAGGAGTGAAAACCATAAATCTGGAGCAAAAAGTACACAGTTTCTTGAGGAAATGTGCGTATCATAGCAGGCAAGGTAAGAAAAAGCACAGTGCCTGTTTTAAGACAGTATATAATCATCTGCAGTGTTTTTAAAATTTGTATTAATTTTTTAAAAACCATTTTAATGCTCCTTTATTCAATATGGTTATGCTTTTTCATCAATCGAAGTTGTCTTAACCACCTAGTCAAAATAGACTTGAAAATAAGTATACTCAGAATTGTGTAAATCCCCACCCTTGATCACTGATCTGCCCCCTCAGCAAATCTAGTTATGTTCCTCAAATGTCAGATCCCTCCAAGATCTTTGGTACACTGCCCCAGATCCTGCACAAAATTCTCTGCCTGCCCTGCCCCACTTCTGTGGTTGGTATGTTTAAAACAAAATATTGGCAGATGAATACTCAAATGAAGCTTATGTTTCAGTCGGACATATTTACATGTTAGCCCTAAAAGCAGAGGCAGTAAGGTTCTGAATTAGCATTTACTGTACTATGATACCCAACAATCATGTTTGTAGCTTCTCAGAGATATTGGGTTGGTACCTATGGGAATTGAATCATAGAATCATAGAGTTGAAAGAGACCACAAGCGCCATCCAGTCTAACCCCCCTGCCATGCAGGAACTCACAATCAAAGCATCCCCAACAGATGGCCATCCAGCCTCTGCTTAAAGACCTCCAAAGAAGGAGATTCCACCACTCTCCAAGGGAGTGTGTTCCACTGTCAAACAGTTCTCACTGTCAGAAAGTTCCTCCTAATAATGAGCTGGAATCTCTTTTCCTGTAGCTTGCATCCATTGTCCCATGTTCTAGTCTCTGGAGCAGCAGAAAACACACTTGCTCCATCCTCATTGTGAAAACCCTTCAAATACTTAAACAGGGCTATCATATCACCCCTGAACCATCTCTTTCCCAGGCTAAACATCCCCAGCTCCCTAAGACTTTCCTCTTAGGGCATAGTGTTCAGACCCATCACCATTTTGATGGCCCTCCTTTGGACCCGCTCCAGTTTCTCCACATCCTTTTTGAATTGTGGTGCCCAGAACTGGACACAGTATTCCAGGTGGGGCCTGACCAAAGCAGAATAGAGTGGCACTATTATTTCCCTTGATCTAGACACTATACTATTGAAGCAGCCTAAACTAGCATTGGCCTTTTTAGCTGCTGCATCACACTGTTGACTCATGTTCAACTTGTGGTCTACTTGGACTCCTAGATCCCTTTCACATGTGGTCTCATTCAGCCAGGTGTCCCCCATCCTATATCTATGCATTTCATTTTTTTTCCTACCTGTGTGATGTATCCTACATTTCTCCCTGTTGAAATTCATTTTGCTAGTTTTGGCCCAGCTTTCTAATCTACTAAGGCCATTTTGAATTTTGATCCTGTCCTCTGGGATATTAGCTACTCTCCTAATTTGATGTCATCTGCAAATTTAATAAGCATGCTCTCTATTCCTACATCCAAGTCATTGATAAAGATGTTGAATAGCAGATGGGGACCACATTTGCCCTCTGCCAGTCTGCTGGGACGACTCCTGTTCTCCAAGAGTTCTCAAAAATTATTTCCAATGGCTCTGAGAAATTTTAATCATCACTGTTTGTTTCCATGGAAACTGGAATCCATCAATCCGGATTGGTGGAGCAAGACCAGTGGGAAAGCAGATGTCAGTTCTTAGGAAAGACAATTCCACATATCTATACATTGACGTGGCTTCTCTCCTATGTTGGTTCCTTGATATGAATGTAGATGTCTATTTACTGCAACAGATCCACTGGTATGGTTTCTCCCTTGTTTTGAGTTCAAGGGTTTATAAAGATCATGAAAATTATTATTTAGTTGGTTTCTCTTTTGGACTGTCATCTCATTTGATAAATAATAATATTAATAAAATTTATTTTTATCCCATCCCTCTGTGTAACACAACCTGGATGGCTTAAAACATTAAAACATACATTCCCGTATTCCAAAATCCCCCTTCCCCAAAAAACACGATTAAACGGTTTACATTTTAAAACACAGTATAAAATAAAAACAAGAAAACAAACAATAACTGCAGCAGAAGTCAGGGTATAGCAGGTTAGGTCCTTTTGGTGGCTGGGGATCTAATCGGGAAAGGCCTGCCGGAAGAGATCCATCTTAACAGCTTTTTAAAAACTGTTCAAGGTGGTAATGTGACATATCTCATCCAATTTCCAAACTCCTCTTTTTTCACGATCAGCTTGGATGTATTCCTGGATGCCTCAGGTGGCTCCTGAAACATCTCTTTCTCCTTGAGAAGGAGGAATGGGCCTGTAGGTCTCGCCCCTTAGACTAGTTAGGCCTTCGGCAAGATGAAGCATGGCTCTAATGTTCACTAGTTTCATTCTTACAATTATTGCTTCAAATCACAGTTCTGGCCAAAAAAGTAAGTGGAAAAATAGAAACACTTAAAGCTGTTTGGTATATTCTCCTTCAATGGAGGTCTATATTCAGAGGGTGGATGGTCATCTCTTAGGAGTGCTTTAGCTGTGTATCACTGCATGGCAGGGGGTTGGATTAGATGGCCCTTGAGTCCCTTCCAGGTCTATGGCTCTATGATCCTGTCACTATCACTATTTAATCAGTCTGTGAGTATAAAAGAATGGCTAAGCAGTGACGGTGTATGGCCCTCACCTTATAGCTTTCTCAATAAACAAGATAGGAATTGTGATAGAGAAAAGAAAATAACGTCGGTCAAAGTTCACATCCTGCTGATGTCAATGGCAAAATCCCTATTGATTTTATTGGCTTTCAGTTACATTTTTTTTACTTGTTTGTTAGGTCACAGGAGACCTTTTCAGATGCCCTTCTGACCTTGCCCTACATCACTATTTAGTACTAAGCCTTGGCTGCTGTGATTTAGCAAAACACTTCAAAACACATTTCTAACCCTGTTCATGTGGCATTATGCTGCTATTCAGGTGTGCCAGTGGACATAGGGGGGAATGGAACTGCACCAGCAAAACATCCACAAGTACACTTGCAACAGGCCAAAATGTGCACAAGGCACATGTATGTAGGCCCACAAACCTGGTCAGGGATCCCACACAGCATGTTTTTGACCCATTTGACCACTCTTTCATTGATCAAATGATCAAAAGCCTTGCTTTTTGCCTACATGAACTATCAGTAGTAACTAGTGGATTCCATGTCTGAACTTTAAAGGTACCATACAAGCTGCTGAACCCTAACTCCAGAATTAGCACCTTGGATAGTTCATCTAAAATTTGGATTAATCCCCAGAGCAGATTCAACATCCCACTAACATGAGAGCCTCCAGCTGCCACTGTGTGAACTGTTTATTCACAACTACATACATAGTCTGAGAGGAGGATCAGCAGGCATGATCTATTAATGAAACACACACAGGCTGGTATTCTCTTAGTGACAAATTTGCAAGCCTAAGTCCCTCTTACACTTGTATATGTAATTTTTGGTCATTGCAGAGGTTGGTATTCTCTTCCTCCTTCTGCAATGTCTAAAGCCATCCCAGGACTCCCTGCTGTTCTTTGACAACCTCTCCCACAGTCATTCTGTTGCTGGTAAAAAGGAGAGGTAACCAGAGCATCTGAATGTGTCCTTGTAGACAGACATAGACTGGCATAATTTGCTGAGACCACTTTGCACAATTTTTGTAATCAACAACAGTTGAGATCCACATTACTTGAAGGCCCACATTCTTCCTTGCAAGCCAGCCCATGCTTTGAAATCTGCTGGGGAGGTCCTTCTCTGTATCCTAGCATCCTCACAGGTACATCTGGTGGGATCACAAGACAGGGCCTTCTCAGTGGTTGCTCCAGGTTCTGGAACTCCCTTCCCAGAGATGTTAGAATGGCACCCTACTTTGTCTTTACACAAACAAAGACATTTCTATTTTGAGAGGCAGCCAATCATGGACAGCCAATAAGACAAAAAAGTGGGATCCTGAACAGATAAAGCCAGAAATTTCCCTAGAAGCCAAGACTATCAAGACTGTCATACTTTAGCCACATCGTGAGAAGGCACAACTCAAGACAATAATGCTAGGAAGGGTAGAGAGATGTAAAAGGAAAGGGAGACCACATGCCAGATGGATAGTCTCAATTAGGGAGACCACAGGCTTGAATCTATAAGATTTAAGCAGAGCAGTGGGAAACAGGAGAACTTGGAAAAGTCTCATCTACATGAACACTCTAGGCCAGTGGTTCTCAAACAGTGGGGCAGCATGGGGAGGGGGAAAATGTCAGTTGCTCAAGAGGGTGTGTGTGCAAGATTTGGAGGCCCTGATGCCTCCCTCCCTCCCTCTTCCTCCACCCCCCAAACCTTTTCTGTCCTGAAAGGGAAGAGAAAGTCAAGGAGGGCGCTTGGAGTCTATGCCTGAGAGAGGAGGAGAGCTATTTCCTTATAGAATATTAAAATATTAATATACATGAATGTGTGAACAAGAATAAGCACACTAAACAAACAAAATATTTTTATTCATAAATTTTGTTTAAGTTGGGTGGGGTGGGGTGGGGATGTCTGGATGTAGATGTAAAGGCGGCCACAAGTGTAAAATTTTTGAGAACCACTACTCTAAGCGGTATGGAGAGATCGGAAGCCCTGATCCCAAGGACTCTTCCTTCTGCCTTGCTCAAGAAATAAATAAAATAAAAGCAAGGCAGCTTTCACTTTTCTGCACAAAGCCCAGGAAATGTAAAACTCAACAAAATCATATATATTCTCTTAAAAATACAAAGCGTAACTTGGAAACCATGCAGCCCTGCAAAGAGGAAAGGTTTTACTGAAAAAGAATAAAATTAATCCACTGTAGTTCAGCTGGTTACGTATTGACATTTGGCATAGACCCTGAGGTTGCAGAATCCACTCAGAGTTCATTGCAGATAAGAGGATGCATCTTTTCAGATCCAGAGACTGAGACAGAACATCTTTGGTTTAGGTGCTTGATTTAGGTGCTTCCAGATGACAAACTGAGAATGGAGTCTTGCCCATTCATGAGATCAGTAAAAAAAAAAGGCCATCCTTTTGTGAACATGGACTACTGCTCTGTCCAGTGAGACGATAACCTTTATGTCTCAGTCGTCAAGCCAACAAGTACACAAAGGCTATAGCCATTTTAAAACTCCATAAGAAAAGAGTATTTTGTTTCAATCAGAAAACATACACCCAGAGGAATAGTTATTATATTTCTTGAATAATTATGCTGTTGTTGTTATCTGTCATCCAGTCGATTTTGGAGTTTATCACACCCCCTCCATTTGTGCCATGATCACGTTAATGAAGTAAAGTGCATAGATACCAGTTTGGGAGCACTCCCTACTGCAAATCTCTCCATTAGTACGACTGGGCTATAGCTGGTCCCATGTGCTTTCTTCTGCTCTCGTTCTTGACCTTGCCTACCTGCTCTATGACCTACCCAGCTTGCCCTTCTTTTGTATGCATGCTTTGTTTTTTAATGCAATTATGGAGTTGTGCTATAACCCAAAAAGTTTTTAAAACCCAGGATGTTCTGAAATAGCATAGGAAATATGACTGCCCAGTCCCAGAACTGTCACAGAAGTAAATTACTGCACTTGAGGACTAGCACTATACCAGTGCAATTGGGAGTTTATTGAAAGGGTTTTCCCCATCAATGACAAGGTGCAGGCTAACCACACTTGGAGGACAAGGCAGTGATGAGAGAGAGATGGCTTTGTGTGATAGGTATCACCAAACATGCTATTATACAACTTCTATGGCAGTTTAAAAACCATGTGTGATAATGCCCTAAATAAGGATACAGCTAATTCAATCCCCTGATTTACCAAGGAAAGAGGCTGAAGAAACTTGATGGAAATCTGGCTAAACATAAGAGCTTACCTTACAGACTTTCTGTGGGAATTATGAATGACACCACTATAATTCTTCAACAGCCACAGCATCCAGAGCAGCTGTTTTTCCCACTGGGAGGTGGCTTCCTTCAGTCTGATCCAAAAGAGCCTTCAGAATCCAGCATGCTATGGTGTGTGACGGTCAGAGGAGCTGTAGACACTTCCCATTTGGAAGACTTCAGGATTGAAAATGCTGAACACAGCTGAAATGGCATTGACATGGAAATCTATCACTTCTTGCTAGAACAAAGAATGCTGCATGCTTCCAGGTATTAACAAAGTTTCTTCGACGTGATTAGAAATTCAGCTTTGGATGGGCCATAATACCCTGTTTCTAAATCTCTTCAGTGGACCAAAGCACAAAACACGGAGATCTCAGATATGGACTTCATTGCCTAAGGATAAAAAGGGAATTGGCATTGTGAAAGTAGTGTTCAAATCTTACTTATTCCCTAGGTCAAATTAGGACCTTGGCCAAGTTGCAATAACCTTCAGTTCTATATCATATTGCTGGGGGAGGGGGGTCACCTATGGAAGGCTAGAAGCCTCTTAGGAGAGCTTGGAGGACCTCACCCCCCAAACTGCACCTGCTCCACTGAACCACATAAAAATAATTTGTCCCTGAATGCACTCTAAGGGATATGGGGGGCATTTTCACCATGCTTTTCCTGGGTCATTTTAGGCCCAGGGGAGGCCTTTTTCTTAACAACAAGAGTTGAATGGAAGTGGCTTCCTGTTCATTTCCTGTTTCAAAAATGACCCCTGGGCCTAAGTTAGCAAGGGGGACAATATATGGTAGAAATGCCCCACATTTAATCTTTTGGACTCTGGTGTTTCTGGGACCCTCCAGATGTAATGGAAATGCCTTATGGAGGGTAATTGAGGGCATTTTGGAGTTGACCTCATCCCCAAAATAAAAAAAAAAAATTGGCTCTCTTTTTTTAACCTTTGATGCCCTGGAAGCCACACAAACAGCCCTGGGGGTTGGATGTGGCCCATGGGCTGCACTTTACCCATTCCTGTTATATTATGTACCACACATATGAAAGCAAAGCCTAAAGTCCAAAAGGTCATCAGCATAGCTAACAAGTCGGGTGAAGGAAGCTATTAAAGATCCAAAGGCTTCCTTTCTGGGAGTCTTGTCCAGATAAGAAAAATTTAAAAGACTACAAACTTGCACAAAGGAAATTAATGCAGAAAATTAAGGGTGTGAAAAAGGATTTTGAGGACCATATCACAAAATAGTGTATAAATCAACAGCAAAAATTATTTAAATACACCCAGAGCAGGAAGCCACCAGAAAGGCACTTGAACCAATGGATAACAGTGATATTAAAGGGGTTCTAAAGAGGATAAGGAGATTGCAGAGAAGCTGAATGAAATCTTTTCTATTGTTTGCACAGCTGGAAATATAGGGGGAATAACCTATTCCTGGATTAGTTTTAGGGAAGAGTGGGGAGCTGAGGCAAACAATAGTGACAAGAGAGGAAATACAAGATCTCACTTACAATTTCCAAACAGACAAATCCCTCAGTCCATATAGGATCCACCTGAGGGTTGTTGTTTTTTTTTAATTAAAAGTCAAATTACAGATCTTCTCTAAAACATATGACATGATTGTGGGATTGGCCTCTGTGTCAGAAGACTGGAAAGTGGCCAATGTAGCTCCAGGTTTTAAAATGGTTTTACTGAGCACCAATGCAGTACCAGGTTTTAAAAAGGGATCCAGGGAAGAGCCAGGAAACTACAGTATAATAAACCAGTTAGCTTAACATTTACCCGAGGAAAACTGGTGTAGGTATTAAGGATAAAAACAAAAAGTATATAGAAAGGCAAGCCCTGTTGAAATGGAACTCAACATGGCTTCTGCAATGTTCTGTTCTCACTAACCTCTTAGAGTTCCTTCAAAGTGTCAATAAACCTGTGGAGAGGGGTGATCTGGTAGCTCTGGTACTTGGGCTTCAAAATCCTTTTGGTAAAGTGTGGCATCAATGATGGCTCAGCAGATGTAACTGTCATGGGAAGAGAAGTCCTCTTATGGATTGAAAATCGTCCAAAAACAAGGAAAGAATAGGAATAAATGGTTGGTTCTCACAGTGGAGGAATGTGAGCACTGCAATCCCTCAGGGAACTGTACTGAGATCATAAATGATCTGGAATCAGGGATGAGGAGTCAGGTGGCCAAGTTTTCCAAACAATGCTGTACTACATTTTTTGTGATGTTAAGAACAAAAAAGGATTTAAAAGGACTCCAACAAATTGAAGGAATGAACAGTAAAATGGCAAATGAGAATCAGTGGGCCAAGCATAAATGATGTAAACTGAGGCACCAGTTCCAAACTTCCTATAAACATTGGCAGGATCTCAGCTGACAGCAGCTAGCCAAGAAAGGAATTTGATGTTGTGGTAGATAGCTCAACCCAGTCAACCCAGTGCAGCTGCTGTTAAAAAACAGTTAATTCCCTGTCGAATATAAAAGTGTTAGTATCACACTTTTTACACAATTTTACACAATTCCCTCGTGTGACTATATCTGGAATTACCGTGTACAATTCGGGTCACCATACCTAAAGAAGTGATAATTTAGAACTGGAAAAGATTCAGAAAAGAGCAACCCCATATGATCATCGAGTAGGAACAATTGTTCTAATAGGGAAAGTTACAACATTTATGCCTGTTTGGGCTGGGGAGGGGGAGAGAAATGGCAAGTAAGGAGAGAACCAAGCCACCCACAAAACCTCACCTTGCTCTTACGTAATCCAGGTCAGTTAAAAATAAGTCACATATAATCTATTATCTCCTGAAGGATGAGGAGGCTGACCTGGCATGCTTCACAGAAACTTGGCCAGAAATGATTGTGGCCCAACATGAGTTCAGACTCTCCCAGATGGGTATTGTAGGTGAGAGAAAGTAGGTGAGAGAGCAGGGTAACTATGGCCTATAAAGGTCATCTTAACCTGACCAAATTATCTATTAGGGGCTGAACCATACTGGGTATGCATGCTTGAACTTGAAAACCAAGAATAAACTGGGAATTCTGTTAGTGTACCATGCACCCCACTGCCTAACAGACTACTTGGCCGAGCTTATGGAACTTGGACCTGGTGTTGTGCTCACCCAGACTTTTGATCTTGGGCAATTTCAACATCCCATTTGAAACCAGTCTGCAGCTTGGGAATTCATGGCATCTATGGCAAACATGGGCCTATCCCAGCTGGTTTCAGGGCCCACACATGCGGCAGGTCACACCCTTAATGCTGTCTTCAGCTCGGAGCATACAGACCTGTGTGTGGAGGTGATTAACGCCTCCAAGTTGTCATGGACAGATCATTTTCTGGTCAGAGGTAGTAGCACAGCTACTATCCATCCCTGCAGGGGTGGTGGACTTATTAAGATGATCCACCCACAAAGACTAATTAAGCCTTTAGGAGTCTGGAAAGCCTTCGCCGGTCTTATGACTGGTATCACCAATTATTCTGGTCAAGCCTTGGTCAATAGATGGAATCAAGACCTGACTAAGGCTATTGACACGACTGCTCCCAGATATCTTCTCTGACTCATTACTAATCAGGCCCCTTGGGATACATGGGACCTGGGAAGTTGAAAGGAAAATGACAATGAATGGAGCGCAGATGGCAGAAAACTCAACTTACATCTGACAAGACATGCTATAGAGAACATCTTTGTTCCTATAAGGCGGCAGTATAGCAGAAGTTGACAGTGGGGTATTCAACAACTCTGTGAGTAGGCTTACACTGGATCAGTTCCAACTAGTGTGGACAACTAGTGTGGACAGGTTGATGGGGGAGGTAAAGAAGATAACTTGTCCTCTTGATCCCTGTTCCAGGGAGAAGATGCAATCTGATCTCAATTGCAATATATTATTAATGCATCCCTCGGGGAGAGAACTTTTTCCCATCCTGTTTAAAAGAAGTGGTGGTATGACAACTTCTTTAAAAGCCCTCCCAGTGTTATAGAATCATGAAATTTGAGATTTTGTGAAATATTTTACCTTCTCTTTCAGAAAGGTTTGGTGCCCCACCAAACTACAAATCGCTCAAATATTTAATAGGGGGATTTTATTAGCTCAATTAAAACTGCTGAGAGGGCTTTGGGAAACTGAAATCCTCTATATATCAGCTCCATGAAACAGAACTCCAGAATGCAGGGTCCAAATGTAGTATTATTTGTAAAAGATTATCACCACTAACACAAAAGCACACTCATAGAATCATAGAATCATAGAATCATAGAGTTGGAAGAGACCACAAGGGCCATCCAGTCCAACCCCCTGCCATGCAGGAACTCCAAGTCAAAGCATCCCTGACAGATGGCCATCCAGCCTCTGCTTAAAGACCCCTAAGGAAGGAGACTCCACTACACTCCGAGGGACTCACTCACTCACACATACACATTCAAGAACTAACAAGATAAAAGATAAAAGATAACAACTTGAGGGATTTCAGAGAATAATACTGTAAATTCCAGAAGCAGAGGTTTCAATGGGGTGGGGTGGGGGTCTATGAGATGAAGCAGCTCAGCAGCTGCTGGGAAGTCGGGTGAGATATAGAAAGAGTGTCTGTCTAATCTCAAAACAAGACCAAATTGATAGTGCCTAGGCAGGCATATATATAGGGCAAAACGTATCCCAGGGCAGATTCTGGGATTAAAATGAAGTTTCCAGGACAGAAGGAGGAGAAGGGAACTTGTAAATGGCTGGACAATCAGTGCAAAAGTCTCTGGACAAAGGAGTCTCTTCTCTAGAGAGAAGTGTACTTGGATTTATCTTCATTTGTAAACCCAAGATCTATCACCCACCATCACTCCTACCAGTGAAGGGATTATATAGATTCCAATCATAATTTATCTATTCTGGTTATGGGCTATTAGCTTTCCCCCATGCTGAGCCAGTCAGATCTCCTTATCTCATGGCTAGCTTTCCACACTGGGGGTGCCCTCTTAGCTACATCCTAAAATATCCCTTTTGATATCAGCTTGATATCAAAAAAAGAGGAGGGGTAACAGTGTAGCAACAGCCTAGGTTGGCTCTGTCTTTTCTGTCATATTGTTAGTGTTCATTCAAATATGCTTTTGGTATTTCATTTGGCCTGTTACCTGAAAAGGGTTTCAGATGGTTGGGTGCTGTTTATTCCTCATTCTAGTAGATATTTTGTGTGTGTTTCTAACCGGTTTGTATGTTTTAACTGATATTTTATTTTATGTTCATTTATCATTATCTGTCATATGTGCCATTTAGGAAGGGACAGCATGAGAAGACATGACTCACTAGAAAAGACAAGAATGCTTGGCAAGGTACAACGCAGTAGGAAAAGAGGAAGACTGCATTCCAGATGAATAAACTCAAGGAAGCCACAATGGCCCTGATTCTGCAAGACCCGAGCAGGTCTTTCATTCGTGGAGTCACCATAAGTCAAAGTCAACATGATATCAGTTAACAACAACAACATAATTATTCAAGAAATATAATAATGTTTTTCCTATGAGTATATATTCTCTCTCTCTCTCTCTCTCCCCTGTTAATAGTATGTGTGTACATATATGCGTGCTTCTGCAGAACTTTGAAATGTTACTTTTGGACTACAACTTCCAGGATCCCTCCATGGTCATTAGTTAAAAACGTAAATTCTAAAAACTTTATTTCTCAGTGTATATTGGACACCAGATTCCCTGCTCAACTACGAAACCGACTGGATGATCTTGGGCATGTTGCATGCTCTCAACCTCAGGGGAAGGCAATGATAAACCTCCTCTGCATAAATCTTGCCAAGAAAACCCCAGGATAGATTTACCTTAGGGTTGCCATAAGTTGGAAATATCTTGAAGGCACACTACAACAACCCTCTGTAAATCCCCCAGTTCACCTGGTATTTGTTTTTCTCTGTCTCTCTTTCTATGTGTTTTCACTGTATTTCTACGGCATATTTGTGTTTGTGAAAGAGGGAGAGAAAACCCACAGAGGTAGCTGGAGATACATACTTCCAACCTTTTATGACTAGACATTTCCCCCACTTTAGCCATTTTGTGTGCACTCCCACATTTTCCAAAAAATTTCCTAACCTGCCCATGGGCCCAAAGGGGTCAGTGTCCCCTGTAGTAACTTGTCTGACAGGGTTGTTATGACAGTGAATGAAATAAAGATAGTAAAGCTCTTTGCAGATTAAACATGCTCTGTAAACAATAATTTGTAGTTACAGTGAGCCTACATTAGAAGAAGATAAGGCTGAGAGTGGGGGCTAGTTGCTAAGCAGATGGTTTCAAACTGGCCCAGCAGAATGTTTTGCCTTTCAATAGTGTCTTCATCTTGTTGCTGTTGTTGTTGCTGCTGCTGCCGTTGTTTTGAAGGCTTTGCCTCAGTGGGAATCAACAGTTCAGTTGAAATTTGTATTCCTTCAGATCACAAACATATATGATAAAAGAGTTGGTGTGAGTGAGTGTGTGAGAGATGGAGTGGGTAGGAGGGACAGTGGGTTGGTTGCAAATTTGTTGTAAGGCAGAAATCAAAGATGTGACTCAGATGTACCAACTGTCCAGATCTGGCAAGAACAGTTCTCATTAATCTTTTATCCTCCCACTTTTTCAATTGTTTTTAAAATGTACCAAGGGGCATCTACATAGTCCAAATAAAACAGTCTCACCTAGTTTTCACAGGAAAAGGTCCAAATGACATACAGGGCAATTGAGGCTGAATCCAGGCCTTTTCATCGCATCAGGGCTTTAAATCAGAGGACAAAAACTGAGGATTTTTCCTGGTTTTGAGCAAAAAATCCAGATATTTGTTCATGCATGTGGACTGCACTCCGTAGTGGCATCAGTGTGAGGCTGGATGGAGGAGCTCAGAAATACTGGATGATTGCAATGCAAAAATACAAAATACATTTGCATGCATGGGGGTAGGATTTATCAGACTAAGGTGAGTTTGAAAGGGAGAGGTGTGTGTGGACAGTTTTCCTGAACTTGCCTCACTATTTGTTGACAAGCCCGTAGCACTGTACATCAGGGTAACACAAAGGTAAACTGGATTTTCCTATCACGGTAAATGCACCTCATTTCCTTCCGCTTTCCTCCATTGTCTTTAATTTACTTCAGTGGCTGCAGACTGAGTTCAATGTGCGGAAGTAGTTTGTATTCAATTAACCCTGGGGAGGGATGAGGGGAGAGGGTAGAATCTTGCCTTTCCCAGTTGGCTCAGGAAAAATCAAACTGCTGCATTCTCTCCTAACCTATATATATTTCATTATTAATAATTTTTGCCATTGCAATATTGCTTGACCACACATGTTCCAGTTTTCATCTCTGAAATGTTGGAGGGTAATGGAGCGAGAGAGTCAGTATGGTGTAGTAGCTTGAGTGTTGCACGAGAACACTGGGAGACCAGGGTTTGAATCCCTGCTTAGCCAGTGGAACCCACTGGGTGACCTGGGCTAAGTCACAGTCTCTCAGGCTGAGAGGAAGGCAAGGACAAACCTTCACCAAACAAATGCTGCCAAGATATAGGTGATAGGTTCTCTTTAGGCTTGTGTGTTGAAGGCAGACAACAGCAACTAACCCCACCACCATAAACATCAAGCCCTCCTCCCCAGTACCTTGTAGAGAATTCCCTTGTAGAGAATTCCCATCTGCCTTGGGAGCCGGTGGTGTGGCTGGTGGGGTTTCAATGTGGCTTTAGGAAAGGCAGCTTCAAGCCACTTTCTTGCCCATCTGTTTCAGCCCTATACTTTTTGAATATTTTCAAGCTATGGACAGTTGAATCTGTGGATCAGAAAATCCATAGATACAGAGGGACAACTGTATCTGGGAATAAGAAGCATGGTTTTGATTTAAGAGAGCACTGTTCCCAGGTAGGCTTGCCTCTTCCACACCCACACCCCTGTCCACCCCATTCTGAATTTTCTATATATACTTCGATGAAGTGAGAGAAAGCCTAAGGAAGTGAGAGAAAACATGATCTTTTGTTCCCAATTTCTAAACAGGCAACAGAGGCTCAAGGTGGCCATGACTTTTCTCTTCCAAAAAGGTCTACTCTGAACTGATAGGATGCTCCTGACAAGGGCATGATGGTCCCTTGGGAGTCAGCCAAGGAACTCTTTGTGGGAAGTCAGGTGGGGGGCTTGTCCGTTCCGGCCCAAGGGGCCTGTTACGTGCTGTACCGCAGTGCAGCCTAGCCAGGGAAATACTGTCCCCAATATAGGGAAGAAGGAATCTGCTTGCAAAATGCCCTCCCAACACGACAGCATGCCAGTCCCTGTTTGTCCTGCCCAGAGGCACGGGACCTTGGCAAGTGAGCCAACTCTGTGTCCCCAGGTACCTCCCGATTCATGAGATGACTTCATTTTCACAGCAGCCATATAGTAAGGCTTCTGAGCCCCACCAAGAGAGGAACCTCAAGGCTGGCTAAAAACCATCCAGCAGTGCCTTCCTCTTGTGCGACAGAGAGAGACTCAGGCCCCGCATTCCCAGTCAAATACCATTGTTTATCTCAGGCCCAGATAAGGGCCAGGCAGCCTTGTGGATGTGTGTGTTGTTGTCCTGGGTGAATGACTCACCCTGCATGAAGTAAGCCCCGTGCCAGGCTGGAGCCCCTGTCTATAAATAGTTGACCTTTCCTCTTCTTCGGCCCCAGCTGGGCCAAAATCCAGGAAAAGCGAGCCTCACACAGCAAAGAGTCTGCCGTTGTCTGTATTCTCATCAAGTATGGCATTTAATTTGGACCAGGGGGTTCACAGGGGCTTGGCTCCAATACCTTGGTTTTCAGTGCCAGGGCTCAGCTCTTGCACATGGATACAAGTGAGGAGTTGCCAGATCTACTGCAACTGTTTGACAAGTTCTGCCAGTCTGTCAGATGAAGCAGTGCCTTACTGGTACAGCACTGACATACCTAGGAAATGCATATATTGTCCATTTTAAACTGTATATCTCTGAGTTGTGGAGCAGGTAGAAGTGCAGTGCAGGAGACAGAGGCAGAAATATAGGCTTCAAAATCAGCTACAGAGATTCAAGGTAGGACTTCTTCAAGTAATGCAGAGTTAAACTTTGAAATCCCTTGCTACAAGATTTTATAATGGAATTTCATGCCAACATCTAGAAGTCAACATGCTTCCTTCCTGATAGAAAAGTGTCTCTGAATATGTCCAATCTGCATTTCTTCACCATTAGTGCCTAGCTCCTCCTTTCCCATATCTAGGTTTTAAAACTGCATAAGTTATAGTTTCCCTGCAGCTTTGAGTCCAATCCACTTTTAAAAGAAATTAAAAGCAATACTAAAAAGAAATGAGACTCTGGGAAAGTTATTTTATTGAACTACAACTCCCACAATCCATTAGCCACTGGGGTTTCTGAGGACTATAATCCAAACAGTACTTCCGCAGAACAATAAATCCCATCCTGATAGCTTGTCTTTGCTCATATATTTCTTGCATCTTCTCTGAGAGTTGAACTCAAACAAGGGGATCTGAAGAACCAAGCATTCCTCATAGAGGAAGTGTAATACACTACTGTTTCAGCCAGTGTTTAGATCAGGGACTGGACTAGAGTGTACTTGAGCAGAATTATAAGTATCTCACCAAACTGCAAATCTCAGGATTCTGTAGGATGGACTCATGACAATTAAGATGGCATCAAATAATTACATATAATGCCAAATAGATGCACTCCCTTAATTGCTTGAGTGGTAAGACCTTATGGAAGGATATGGAAACCCTATGTGAGGAATCATACCCCAATGGTATATAGCATATGGTTTGCTTTACCTTCAAAATGTCAACATTAAATCTCCAACATCTACACAGAGCGCTGGGAAAGATCCCTCCCGGAAGAGCTGTTGTCGGTCAGTGGCAACAATATTGGGCTGCTAAAGGGAACCATGGGAGAGCCAGCATGGTGTCGACCATTGAACACTGGACTATGACTTTGCAGGCCATGGAAACCCACTGGGTGACCTTGGGCAAGCCACAATCTCTCAGCTTCAGAAGAAGGCAAAGACAATCCCCCTCTGAACAAATCTTGCCAAGAAAAACCTATGACAGTGTTGCCTTAGAGGTGCCATAAGTCGGAAACAACTTGAAAGCACACAGCAATGGCATATTTTTTCCTTCCCCTTCCCAGGTGGAACATCCATAAGATGTGGTGTCCGAAGGTGTACCTAAGCACATAAAAAGAACCCTGCTGGACCAGACTAAAAGCCTGCCTAGTCCTGTTTTCTCTTTATTCCACAGCTAGGGTGACTCACTCTCTCAGCTTCACAGGAAGCCAAAGGCAAACCCTCTGTGAACAAACCTTGCCAAGAAAAAGCCATGATAGGTTTGTCTATAGTGTTACCATAAGTCGGGAAAGACTTGAAGACACACCACCACCACAACAACAACAACTATGGGACTGTGTGGTGACTTGGTATATGGTAGCTATAGCTATTGATATTTGATAGTTATATCAAATAAATCTGTTCAATAAATGGCCAACAGGGCAGTTATGTTAAATACACATTCACAGCAGTATTGAAAAGTGTAGCCAAACCTGCCATTAGGCTTCTCAGCATCTGAAGTAAATTTCATATATACAAGTGTAACCAGAAAAATGTAGTACTCATAAAACTAAGAGAGGAGAAGAGAAGCTGAACAAATTAGTTCAATGTTATGCATTTGCAATATCCCATTTGGAAAACAGTGCTTTGGCAAACTACCTTTTGGGTTCAAATTAGAAGTTTAGATCTTTTGTGGGAAATATTAATAGATAATTGAAATAATTTCTAGGAGCAAAGATGTGCTAATCTATTGCAGAAAAAACATCAAAAAATCTTATACCACCTTAAATACTAACACAAGGGTTTCCAGACCCTTCACCATCTTAGTTGCCCTCCTTTGGACCCGCTCCAGTTTCTTTGCATCCTTTTTAAATTGTGGTGCCCAGAACCGGACACAATATTCCAGGTGGGGCTTCACCAAAGAAGAATAGAGTGGCACTATTACTTCCCTTGATCTAGACACTATACTTCTATTGGTGCAGCATAAAATTGCATTGGTCTTTTTAGCTGCTGCATCACACTGTTGACTCATGTTCAACTTGTGGTCTACTTGGACTCCTAGATCCCTTTCACATGTGGTCTCATTCAGCCAGGTGTCCCCCATCCTATATCTGTGCGTTTCATTTTTCCGTCCTAAGTGCAGTACCTTACATTTCTCTGAGTTGAATTTCATTTTGTTAGCATTGGCCCAGCTTTTCTAGTCTATTCAACTCATTTTGAATTTTGATCCTGTCCTCTGGGGTATTAGCTACTCCTCCTAATTTGGTGTCATCTCCAGATTTGATAACTAGGCCACAAATACTGTCATCCAAGTCATTAATAAAGACATTGAATAGCACTGGGTCCAGGACAGAACCCTGTGGCACCCCACTGGTCACTTCTCTCCAGGATGAAAATTATTTATTTATTTATTTATTTATTTTATTGACAATCCATAGTATCCACAGAAGTCTTCCAGTACTACATTTCAAATTAACTGATTCTCTTCCTATCATTTTCTTTCATTGGTCAAGAATAAAATATAGTTGATATAGGATACAATTTAAGGCATGGCGTTTGAAAAGACTGACCAAATATTGCTTAACAAATTTTCCAAGGGATTTCTCAAAACAGGAAACTGGTTCATCACTGTTGCAAGAAGCTAATGCTTTTTGGAACCACTAGCATATGTATCTACAGTCCTCTCAGAAGCAAGCTTTGATCTATGACATGTTAATGCACTTGTTTGCGAAAGATGAACCATTCTAGAAACTGAATACAAACACCTGTTATCTATTGATAAGAAATAGCTAACATATGTCCAGGATTTGTTGTTGCTGATTGTCATCAAGTCAACTTACAGTGTTCCTATGAAAGAGAGACCTACAAGTTACCCTGTTATCAATAACCCCTATATGATTCCTTGATTGAGTGTTATCTGCCTATAATGCGGTCTTCCTCTTTTCCTACTGACTTCTACCTTACCAAGCATTATTGCTTTTGCTTGTGAATCATGTATTCTCACGTTATGTCTAAAGTACAATAGTCTTGTTTAATCATCTTGGCTTCTAGGGAAAGTTCAGGTTTGATTTGCTCTTGAAACCCATTTATTTGTCTTTTTGGTAATGTATAGTATCCACAGAATTCTTCCCAGCATCACATCTCAGATGAGTTCATTTCCTTCCTTTCTTCACTGTCCAGATTTCACAACCATACATAGAAACTGGAAATATGATGGCATGGACAATCATGACTTTAGTATTCAGTGATGTCCTGGATGCAGAAATATTTTTCCAGCTTAACTAAGAAATGTAAATCATGAGTAATAGCTGCCCCATTATCCAAGGTGTTTCAGAGAGCTTTCAAAAAAGAGAAATTCACTATTGGCTAAAATGTGGAGAAAAGCATATGCTTTTATGCAGCAATATAGTGCAAAGTAGCTGTGGAGGTTTATTTTTGTATTTAGGCAAATATTACTTGTTCTTCACACTATCCTGAAATGGTTATATTAAAAAATGAAACAACACATGTTTTTATGTGGTTGAAGTCCACCCTTTCAAAGTGATAGGATACAACATGTTATGATGACTAATGACAGTTTACAGGACAAAAATTCAAAGCATCTGTCAGTGACTATATATTCCACCATTATATATCAAGTCCAAATTATCCTTGGTCAATTGGCCTTGAAGAAAATGGGTTAGGATCATTAAAAGACTACTTTTAAAAGCCACAGGTTCAAAGACAGGTTGACATCAGACAGTAGTGAATTTCAGAGCACTACATTTGGCATATTAAAAGTTTGCAAAAGTTTCTGGTCCACAGAAAACTGAGAGCCTAGCTTCCAAATTTATCATGAGAAGAAGGCAGGAATTTGGGAAGCAAGTGTACTAAAGTGTACTAAAACCCAATGGTTATGTGCAGGTGCATGAAGACAAGAAACTGGTGAAGTTGATCAACATTTGTGTGAAATTGTAACACCTGATAGCCAAAGTCCGCAGTATAACAAGATATACGTTCAGTGTGTTCATAAAGAGAGGGAGGGAGCATAACTGCTGCAAGTGGGGGAACATAAGAAAATATGCCACAAGAACTGAAGTAAGCAATGTACCAACCAAACAGGTTGTAACAGATGCAATTGATAAGGCCACACCTCTGAAAGGTAACTTTTTCTACTATAACTCCCAGAATCCCCAAACAGGTATGGTCATAGCAGGGGATACTGTTGTGTTGTGTTGTTATCCAAAAAGTAACTTTATAGGCTCTGTTTATGTTTAAATTGGAGGGGAGGGTTCAACCTGCTGTTGTGGTGGTGGTGTGCCTTCAAGACTTTTCCAGCTTATGGCAATCATAAGGCAAACCTATCATGCATTTTTCTTGGCAAGTTTTCTTCAAAAGGGAGTTCCCATTGCCATCCTCTGAGGCAGAGAGAGTGTGGCTTGCCCAAGGTCACCCAGTGAGTTTACATGGCTGAGTCAGGATTCAAACCCTGGCCTCCAGAGTCATGTTCCAAAGCTCAAACCACTGGCTTTCTGAACCTGTTACCATTTTTTTTTAAAAAAAAAATCTTCAATGATAATATTTAATAATATCTATTGGGTGGTCGTGAGTTGACCAGAACATTTCCTATCCAAGTTTCAACTTTGTATCTGTCCTGTACCCTGGTTCTGACTTTGTCCATCAACTCTCAAAGAACTTGGTCACATAGCTCACCCCACACATAGGAGAGGACTAAGGAGAGCTAGAAATGACTAGAATAATCCAGAACAGGAAACATCAAGGCAACAATGTGGGGCAGCCCAGAAGCCTCGATTATGCATCTTTCAACTGTCCTAATTTGGCAGGAACAGTCCCAATTAATCTACTGTCCTCCCACTTTTTCAACTGTTGTTAAAATGTCGTTTTCAGCTGTTGTTAAAAGTTTCTCTCCTCTCCCTCTACGTCCCCCCTTTATCCTCAGCCTGTTTGGGCTGCTGCAAACTGAATTCAAAGTGCAAAAGAGCTGTTCAACAGGGAACACACTCCCTTGGAGGGTGGTGGAGTCTCCTTCCTTGGAAGTCTTTAAGCAGAGGCTGGATGGCCATCTGTCGGGGATGCTTTGATTGGGAGTTCCTGCATGGCAGGGGGTTGGACTGGATGGTCCTTGTGGTCTCTTCCAACGCTATGATTCTATGATTCTAAAAGTACTTTGCAGGCAATGAACTCAGAGGAGGGCGAAAGAAACTTTTTCTTACCGTTCCCAACAGGTAAAAACAAACTGCTGCAGCTTCTCCTAGCTAGTTTGCTCTTCCTCATTAACAACTTCTGTCATCTTGGCTACACTCTGATGTTGGTTGGTATTCACAGTTAGATTTGGATGGGGCATTTTATGAGCAGAATGCTGATTTTGCATCACTATCCCCACCACATTCAGGCCATGAATCCACCATCCAACAACAAAATGGCAAAATTGCCCATACCACTGCAGTAATAGCCCTGGTCCAGGGCGACAGCTGGAGGGCTCCTAACCAGGAGTTGAGCCTGCAAACCATGCTGAGGCTGGAATGTTTCCGGACAGATTCTTTCCAATCTGGAGTACAGAAAAGCAGCTGTCAGCACAGCAGTGTCTGCTCAGGCTGTCGTGTAAACATTGGCAGACTCATCTTTTCCATCAAGTGGCTGGCTACCTGCGCACAACTGCACCGAGGCTATTTATAGCCTGCTCTTTCCAGCAGTGAGGATCAAGATGAAAGCACTACTGGCATCATCCACATTTTCTCATTAGGTTCCAGGCCATATCAGGCTTGGCTTGACATGATTTTAACTGAGGACATCATCCTGTATTTTTCCCTTGAATGGGTGGCAGAGATTGTTGGCTCTAAGGAAGACTTCCATTAACTTTTTAGTGCTTTTGCATATGATAATCCTCATCATTCCTGGCCTCTATGCTGTCTGAGGATGATGGGAGTTAAAATCTCACTCATCTGGGGGTACCAGGTTGGGGGAAACTGCAATAGCAGATTTGCGGCTTGAGAATGCTGGTTTTCATGTAGTTAGAACTGTGGTGTGGTGCTGCTTGGCTAATTTTATGCCTTGGGAGGATAGGTAACCCATGCATGCCTGACCTGCCTCCTCTTTTTCATCCCACCTTGACAGCAGAAGATGACGAATTGTCTGTCAAGTCTGTATCCTCCTGCCCTTCCTCCAGTGCACAGCCAAGGAACCTTTGGCCCTCTAGATATTTTGGTCTACAACTCCCCTGATCCCCTACTATTTACTAGGCTCACCATGGCTTCTAGGATGTGAACTCCTAAAGCACTGGAGGGCCACATGCTTCATATTAGCCTTTATCCTAGCATTAATCCCCAACTGAGTAGATCCATTGAATTTATGGTCCTTATAACACAAGAGGCAAAGTGCCCAAATCCCATGGATAAATGAGTTTAGATCCTGGGTAAATCCCACAAAAGCAGGATTGTTTTCAGACATGCCAGGCTAATTGAGCATTAATCCGACATTAATCCATGCAGAAAGTGGGGGAAATTGGCCACTTTTTTACTTTCGGGAAAATCCCAAAAGTAAAAAGCGTCTGATTTTCCCACTTTCTGCACAGGTTAATGTCGGGTTAATGCTCAATTAGCCCAACATCATCTGAAAACAATCCCACTTTTGTGGATTATCCCATGTGATAAGGTCCAATGAAAGAATGGGGAATCAACACTTCTGTATGTTAGCAAATTCTATTCTGGTTGGACTACCAAAGAATTCAAGCTACTGTGATTTAATTTTATGTATGTTCAGTTCCACTCAAGTACTAAATTATTTCCCTTTTGATGTGATAATTTACAATACATACAGAGGTGTGTGGGGTAGGGGAGAGATAGGACTCTTTCAGACGTGGGAAATTGGAAGTATAATCCAAGGGCAATCCAAACGCAATCCTGGGGTTTCACGTTATTGTGAATTAATTCTTCTCACGCAAATTCGGGCAAAAGGGAAGTCACTCCGAATGCAATCATGGGTTTAACGTTATTGCGAATTTAAGCTTCTCGCGCGATTTCGGGCAAGGGGGGGTTATTTTCGGGTAATGGGAAGTGATTCCGAATGCCTTCCGAACGGAGCAGGGGTTCAGGTAAATTCGCTAAACAAGCGAATTTACATGAATCCGCATTGGCTCCATTCGGAATTGGGAGAAATTCCTCCCGTTTGAAAGAGTCCCCAGTCAAAGCAATGGCAGCCATCACAAAAGTTATAAAATAATGTCTGGTGATTTGCAACCATCCAGTTCAAGCCTATGCAAAGCCAAAGATGTCTAAACCCATTAGATTGACCCAAAAACAACAGTTTGCCCCCCAAAACCATCCCATATCCCATGAGACATGTGGCCAAGAAACATTACAGTATTGTTAAGATGGCAAAAGCTATTTATTAGGAAAAACACACCAGTTAGCAGAGGCTACAGTTTTTGCTTTTGCCTGAGCCTACTGGGAAGGGCAAGATTCTCTCCCATCTCCCCCTTGCTAAGCTAATTGGATGCAAACTATTTTTGCACTTTGACCTCAGTTTGCAGCCACTGAAGTAACCTGAAGGCAAAGTGGGAAAGAGGGAGGAGAAAGTGGTACATTTCAAAAGCAGCTGAAAAAGTGGGATAGCAGAGGGTTAAACAGAACTGTCCCTGCAAAAATAGATATGTTATCTGGTTTGATTAGCGAAAAGTCATTAGAGATATTTTTAAAAGACTGGACTTTTTTGAGGAGAAAATAAAATGATTTAATAACTGTTGGTTTGGATAATTAAGATGAGTTACTTATCAGAAGAAGTATATGATGTATAATCGTCCCTCCTGATTTGCAGATTTGTCCGCGGTATCAATCATTCGCAGAAAGCAAGTGGGGAAGGACAAAATGGTGCATGCATGCGGGGCGTGTGTGCAGCAGTGTGCCTTTTAATAGTTTATTTCTGTCTGTGTCTTCTTTCTCCTTTTTAATTTCTTTTCTTTTCCTTGGCTGAAAGCATCAGAACAAGAGACCCTCTCACAGCCTCAGGAGTCTACCACATTCCATGCAGCTGCGGACAGGTATACATAGGGACCACCAAACGCAGTGTGCAGACAAGAATCAAAGAACATGAGAGACACTGCAGACTGGGTCAGCCAGAAAAATCAGCAGTAGCAGAACATGCTATAGACCATCCTGGGCATAAAATGCTGTTTGAAAGCACTGAAATTCTGGACCATGCCAACCACTACCATGTCAGAATGCACAGGGAAGCCATTGAAATCCATAAACACCTGGACAATTTCAACAGGAAAGAGGAAACCCTGAGGGTAAACAAGGCTTGGCTACCAGTCCTGAAGAACAGCAAGATTAAGATTCAACCAATGCAAAGGAACAACAGCCTGGGGTCAGTGAATGATGAACACCAGTTAGCAGACATTAATCCTCTCTGGCACATCCTCCCACCCTGAGGACTGCCATTAGCAACAGAACAATACGTATGCAAACCACTCCTCCTTTGCCAGGGTCACACAGGATATATATATCCAATCTTTTTCCAGGCAAACATTCTCTGAAGATGCCAGCCACAGATGCTGGCGAAACATCAGAAAGGAACTCTTCCAGAACATGGCCACATAGCCAGAAAGCCCCACAAAAAACGATGGATGCCGGCCATGAAAGCCTTCAACTCCACATGAGCTGTTGTTTCTATAGCACTAGTATCACAGGGACAAAATCGGATTTTCTAGGGATATTTGTATGTATGCACTGTCTCTGCCAATTTGGGACACTCTGAAGGTACACTGAGAGCTGACATTAGTGTCAGGGAAGGAGTCATGATCTGGCCCCCCTTCCTAAATCTTGTTAGAAACTGTCGTACTACTGTCTTTTTTAAACAAAATTTTAAGTGACTTAAATGTAGGCATAATGAGGAACCGGTGGTTCTCAAATACTGCTGTAGACAATATTACTACCTGTTACAGGTAAATGTGAGCCAGTGTGGTTCTATAAGTGTATGTTCTATCAGCGTAAGTAGCCTGATGATTCATGCAGTAGTGATGAAATGCCTTGCGCAGTAAACTTATTATTAATTAATTAACACACATTTGCCATTTAAGAAGAAGTCTGAGTCAGACGGTACAAAAATAGAAGAGCTGGAGTTGAAGGTTTTGCATATTGACTCCACAGCCCTGCATGATAGGCATGAGTCTCTAACACTGGCATCTGGAGTCATCTCCAGCCACCTCTGTCAAGCATCAGATTTGCTTGAGATCACAACATCCAAAACATCTGCATTCAGAAGCCTCAGCCATGTATATGTGCCATGTTCCTATATAGGGAAGAACATGGTAGCAGTGGTCCTCATCCCTGTAGACGTATCTGCAGAACTCTTCTCCATCACAGCATCTCAAATTGGCCTGTTTTCATCCTATCAGCTTTCTTCACCATCCAGCTTCCACACCCATACATAGTAATGGGAAATACAATGGCATGGACCATTCTAACTTTAGTATGCAGTTACATGTCTTTAGGGTCTTGTCTAGTTCCTTCATAGCCGTCCTTCCAAGTCCTAGTCTTCTTTTGATTTCTTGAGTGCAGTTATACTCTGGTTAAAGATTTATCCAGGGTACAAAAAATATTGAACTACTTTCAATGTCTTCATTGTCTGCTTTAAAGTTATGTAAACCAGTTGTGGTCACTACTTTTGTTTTCTTAATGTTCAGCTGTAAACCTGCCTTTGCACTTTTTGCTTTGACTTTCTTCAATAACCATTCCAAGACTTTACTATTTTCTTCTACTTGTATGATGTCATCTGCATACCTTAAATTGCTGGTGTTTCTTGCTCCAGTTTTTCACACGTCCTTCCTCTGAATCTAATCCTGCTTTGCATATCATATTTTCGGCATACATTAAACAAATAGAGTGATAAAATGCAGCCTTGCCTGACCCTCTTGCGAACAATTGTTAGCTATGGTGGTGTCACTTTCGTTGTCTCTTAGAGATCAGTAGCTGTTTGGTACATTTAGTCTTTGTAGATGTACAATATTTTAATATTGTTGTTCTGAGGATTCTACCATATTCTTTTCTTTGGATATCTATACCCTATTTCTAAATGCTGAACTGCTAGAAATTTGAGGACTGGAGGGAAATTTAACAGGAGCAGGATTATTATTTGAGACGCAACATCTTAATTTGCTCTCCACTTCTACTCCCCTGTCTGCAGTCCAGAAAACACTGTCAATAAGACCTCCCCTGTGACAGCAACCTCTGACATAGCTCTTCTTCTGGAGCAAATGAGGAGACCCTTTCATTTACCCTTCTTCAAATCCAGTCCCAGTAACACATCTAGGCCCATGTTAATAGTCACTAATCCCTCACATGAGAGGTAAGAAACACATTCTATTTCTGGCTTGGCTACTGATATTTTGAGAGACCTTGGAAAGGTCACTTTAAAAATGATCAGAGGAGAGGTTATGAGTATGTCTTTTTTGTAATGAGATTTTATGATACTGTCCTAATATGGAGTACAGTTTACAGTCATGAATGTGTATGTTACATTTCTTTTTACATTACCAATTCACACCCTGGCTGTTTTGCTTTAAGGTAGTGAGTAGGAGATAAGCTCATAACCTTTCTGCTTAGTGGGGCCCATTTACTGAGTATGCCAGAGATCCTCACAGATCAGCTGAACAGCCTGAAAAAAATAAAAATAAAACTATATTTGTACATTAAACTCTTACAATTTGTTTCTTACATTTGAAATGCCACTTTCTGTTTGAAGTACAGTTGACTCTCCATATCCATGGATTCCCTATCCATGGGTACAACTATCCACGGTTTTAAAATATATATAAATTACAAAAAAGCAAACCTTGATTTTTTTTTCCATTTTATTTAAGGGACACCATTTTACAATTACATTTAATGAGATTTGAGCATCCACAAATTTTGGTATCCATGGAAGATCCTGGAACCAAACCTCACTGAATTCTAAAGGCCCACTGTACAGTCTGCCCTACGTATCCATATATTTTTTTATCCATGGATTCAGCCATCCACAGCTTAAAAATATTAAACACATACACACATTCCAAAAGCAAACCTTGACATTGCCATTTTATATAAGGGACACCATGTTACTATGCCATTCTATTTAACGGGACTTGCTATAAAGGACACCATTTTACTATGCCATTGTATTCAATGGGAGTTGAACATCCATGGATTTTAGAATTTACAGCAGGTTCTGGAACCAAACCCCATTGGACACCAAGGACCCACTGTACTATTACAGTATAATTTTCTATTTGGTGTTATCTTCTTAAAGGATTGTCCATGGCCCATTTCACACATGGATCCCTTTTACTCTCTCATCCATCTAGCCTTTAAGATGAGCACAAGCAGTTATGCCTGCCAGAATTTTCTAAGTTCTTTGGCATAATTTTCTTTTGCATCATCCTTTACTTCCTTTGTTATATCCTTCTAATTTTACCCTCAATGTATCCATGGGTCATATCAAGATTCATAATTTTGGCCCTAAAAACCTGCCCTCAACTTATACATGAGGTCGACTTATTGTTGAGTATATATGGTAATTATAGCACTGTAGAAATTATCACACAGGAGAAAGAAGGGAGCAAAGTGGAGCACTCCCGTCCTTATCCCATCCTTATCACACCATCCTTAGTCACTTTGTATTAACAGAAACTCCTTTTAATACAAAGTGACGGAGCCATTCCACTTCACTGATGGGAGAAGGATGGGAGAAGTGCAACGTCATCTGATCATCTTTGAGTGATTGTGTGATAAGGACAGCATAAGAGTGGGATAATGACACAATAAGCGCAACATCATATGATAATATTTGCACGATAAGGATGGGAGCTATCCCCTTCGCTCTCCTCTTTTTTCCCGTATGATAATCTTTTATGACTCCACTAACTGACATAGCGGCATCCTATGGAATCCTGGGCTTTGTAGCTTAGTGAAGCACTAGAGGAGCTCTCTGGATAAATGAGAGACCTAGTTACTGCTTTTTCACACTAGGGGGCAAACAGGATTTAAACGAGAGTTAAATGAGAGTTAAACAGGAAATGTCCTGTGATAAACATAGGGCATTTCCTGTTTAACTCCTGTTTAACTCTTGTTTAATTCCTGTTTGCCCCCTAGTGTGATAAAGCAGTAAGTCACCCTATCAGCAACAGCCCTGCACAGGTCTTGCAGGATCAGGGTTATGGCTTCCTTGATTGAGTCTATCCATCTAGAAAGGCCTTTCTCTGTTCTACTGCCTTCTGCCTTACCAAGCATTATTGTCTTTTCTAGTGACCTGTGTCTTCTCATGAGATGGCCAGAATACAACAGTCTCTGTTTAATTATCTTGGCTTCTAGGGAGAGTTCTAAATGTTCCCCCGTAAAATGCAGATATCAGGATTCCATAGGATGTTGCCATGGCAATTAAGGTGGAACCATAGTCCTATAACTGTGTAGTGTGAAAGTCCCAAGATCAGGTTTGGATTAATGCTCAGGAGCTGTAAGAAAAGGAATCAGGGACTTTGACCATCCACAGTTGGCACCTGGACAGCAGAGTGAGCAGCACCTAGGTCACCTGGCCACAGTCTTCCTCACCAACATCTGAGATATATGCTGCATTTCTGTTTATATTCTACAAACCATTTTTACATTTGGAAATTTAATATATAAGTACATAAACCACTTATGCAAAGTGTGTGTGTGTGTGTGTATCAATGCCCTCTTTTGTCTCATACATTTCTCTTTCTTTGGTGATGTGAAGCTGCTCACTGTACATATTTGTCTTTTTTACATTCAAAAGTGTTCATTATTATATCACTGATTTATCATGTGTTCTTTTTTTTCACGTATGTCATCACTGTTGTGTTGTTGCAAATGTTGCTTCCTACTTATTTAATTTATGCGGTCCAGTAATTACTGCCCACCTCTGTGTTATGATATGTTTGATTTAAGAAACATTTTTATTCATTTTTTCCTCTGAACAATTACAAACAAATAGTAATTGATAGGCTATGCACAGCCACATTGGGTTAAAAAAGAGTGACCAGTATTTAGTGTGAATAGAAATCTCAGACTTTTGTTGTAGATCAAATAAAATCTGAAGTAGTTCTCACTGCAGTTCCATATTCACAGTCACAGCACTATAAACTTAAAGATCAGTACATCCTTTCTATTCATGGTGAATATAAAAAGGTTAATCATATTGGCTTGGATCCAAAAACCTATGAAAAGAGAAAAGGTGTTACCTGTCCTGTTCTGTGAACTCTTCCATTCATGGTCTTCTCAGATTTCTCACAGTGCAGCACTACAGTGCTTTACAATAGATGCCTCCTGTACAGTACTGAAAAACCCATAGCCACTGCCTGTAGTGCTCATCAAGATCTTCTACTCTCCTAATTTAAAAGAAACAAATAAATTGGTTGCCTTCAAAGTAAAATATCATTAAGCACCATCTTAATTTTGTTTCTCTAGAATGTCTCAGGGCTCCAACCTGCAGGTGTGTACAATATTCTCAGGAGTAAAGATGACAGGTGGCTTCACTTTGCTTTCAGCACACCAGACACTGACCTGTATTGAGCAACTTAGGCCGGTTGTTTTTCAGTCCAAGCAGATTCCTGTCTGAGTGCCTGTTTCCACCAGCCAATGAAGCCATTTTATGACGGTGTCCATTGGAGGTGATCAAACTGGGTAGAATTTGTTTTAGTGCCCAGTTCTACCATTGGCTAAGAGGAGATGCTGGATCCTATCAGCAAAAGTCTTGAAATGCTCCTCTGCTGTTTACCAACTGTTGTATTGTTTACTACAAATAAAGCTGATGCTATAGCAGTAACTTGTGTTAGTGTCCTGCACTAAAAGAATCCTTGGAGAGGCCTGAAACTATCCCCAGTTGTTGAACAAGACTTATGCAAATGACAAATTTGAGTGACACTAAACCAAAAAAAAAATGGTCACATTTAAAAATAAATATTGATGTGCACCACTTTAAATGTTGTTTTTGTCTTTTCTGGTTCTGCATTTTCTTAGTTTCCTCCCAGGCTGCATGTCTCCAGGATGCAGCAGGTATCCTTCAAATGGACATACTTTGTTCTGATTCACCAAGAATCATGCTAGGTCAGAGCAAAGGCCAATACAGCCCAACATTCTCGTCCCATAATGGCTAACCATTGGCTGTTGCCTATGGGAAGCCTACAAGCAGGAGTATAACAATGAGTCGTTACTCAAAAAGGTGGAAGGGATCAGGAGTCCCCACCAACAACAATATTTCGGGGATTTTATTAGTTCATCAAGGGACCTGTGAGAGGCTGGTAACCTTGAGGATCATTTTCTCCTGTATATACCAGTACTAACTGAAGAAGGATTCCAAGTATAATGAATAAAGAAGTTTTGGGTTTTTTTGTTTTGTTTTGTTTTTTAATTTTAGAAATAGTCAAGAGAGCACATGAACACACAATAACAAGTCAAATCCAAGTCACCATACAAGGCTATCTTAAATAGGGGTATGGAAATTGGATAGCAGAGATTTAGGGTTATAGAGAGGAAGATATTTACCAGTCCTGTAGAAGAATCCATGGCAAGCAGGGTGCGGCTCAGACAGCATCTGAGGGCAACACATTAAATGAAGGAGAACTTCTGTGCACATGCAAGGCTAGAGCTTGGGCTGATATTTATATGATTTCCTAGCCTTCAAGGGGCAATGCTGCTATGTTGGAGTGTTAATAAAAACCTAATGGTTTCCCTAAAGAATTGACAATGGGATCCTGGAACATCTGGTGTTTTTAACTTCAGAGTAACAAAAACACTGATTGGATTTAAGACAATACTACTGTGGATAGATAGGGAAATTGGCTGGGAACATGGTAGTGGATATGCAGGAGATACTGTCTTACTAGCCTTAGTGCAATGGGGTCAGCTCTGTCTCCAATGAAAGAGGATATGCATAAAGCCTTGGGAGGGAGGGAGCAATCAGCAAGCCCATTTAACCTTTTACTTTGGTACTACCTAGATTTTTCATATGTCTTCGGGTCAATGTTCCTTTCCCATGGGAAATTTCCCTGTGTTTCAAAGGTCACTGTGACCTCTTAAAACATGCCTGGCTCTAGATATGAAAATATGAAACCCCATATACTGCGTGGAGGTGTCCGGTGTGCTAACAGTTTGAAATAGATACTCCAGGTAATACGTAATACCCATGCATTTTAATGTATTTTACTCATCTAAATCTTCACTGAAGACAATAAGCATCCTCTTTCAATGAAGTATGATTGAATGGAAAGTTTGATCTGATTCTGCAGAAGGAAATGTTCCAGTGCTGCTTAAGTGGCCTTTGGACTTGTGCATCTTATAAGGCATTTTAATGAGGCATGGTTGAGCTGCAGGGTAGAGAAAAAGAAGTGAAACCTCAAGGATGGAGTGACTCCGAGGCCTTGTAATTATTCAAAGAGGTGGCATCATGTCAGCTTTCTGAGATTAAAACCAGAAAGAGTTTTCTTCCAAAGGCCAGTACCAGTAAGCTTTCCACTCTTCCCAAGAAACATTCTTTCCAAAGGTGCATGTTTCTCTGGTTTAAGCTTGCCTGCTGGGCATTTTAGGCAAGCATTCCTGTATCAGGGCCTTCCCTTGGGCATAATGCTGACTACTTAAACTGTAAAAAAGCTCATCCCTCCCAATATGCATGTCTTGAGTCTTACCCACATCAAACAGAATAGTTTTTGCCTCATTGGCTCATCAGGTTGGCTCATCATTGACAGGGCTGCCAAAAGACTCAAAATGATATGCGGACAGAGAGTGTTTTGTTGCTCCTAGACACAATGGCATGTGAAAGTATGACTGGGAGGTCCAGAGGTCAACATTGCCTCCTCCATCCTACCCATGGCATCGTGTAGCTTTATAGATTATGTCTTTTGAAACTGTAAACCTGAGGGCAGGGAAGTGTCAAATTAACAATCTGTAAGATGCTCTGAGAGCCATTGTGGGTTTTAAATACTCTAAATAAAACAAATAATAAATAAATATTTAAAAGGTGGCTTGTTAGCTTGAATGTCCCAGACTTACTAGTCTAGTCTTCATGGTTACAGAGTTGCTGTTATTTTTAGTGGAGTACTCATAGTTCAAACACTGCACATCCAATTAAAAGTTTAACTATGGCCATGTTGTACACAAGGTATGAACTGTGTGCACCAACCAATGCTTCTATTTTATGACCGTGAACATGACATCTTGTCAGAATTCAAGTTCAGAAAGGTCATGGACTCTTGGTTTACAGAATGAGAAACCCAGTGAATCACAAAGACACATTAAAAGATGTGTTGTTCTCATGTCCTGCATATGAGCAATACATATCACTAGAATGATTTTCAAAGAAATAGTGGAGCTATAACTGCCTCTAATCCTAGGTCGCATGTAGCCATCATAACTAATAATGTATAGCTTGATCTTCTATTAATTTTTTTCACTACCTTTTAAAGCTGCCCAAGTTGGACGACTTCTTAACATATTTATTTTCTTTTGTTAGTACTACTAGGAATTCTTTAACATGCATTTCTTTGGGAGAGCTTTGCCTTGAAAAGTGGATTACATTTGTAAATAATCAAGTATTTTATGTTGGTTGCTTGCCAACACTCTTAATCCAAAGTCCTTTTCTTCATCTTTCTGGACAGCAAGACTGTAGATCAGGAGTAATGATCATGTAGTCCTCCAGATCTTGGTGGACTGCAAGTCCCAGCAAGCCTAGCTAGGATAGCAAATATTGAAGACTCCTGGGAATTGAGGTCAAACATCTGGAAGTCCACACAAATCTTACCCTTGTTGTATATGATCATTTGAGTCTCTGAAATTTCACAAATACAAACTCTACTTGTGGTCTTTTGGCACTAAGACTTTAAAAGGTGACTCTAAGGACTTTATCACATGAACCTCTGTCTTGCCGCAATTACGTTATTAAAAGAGAAAAAACTATGCTGGTTTTGCAGTTTTTATTACTATACCCCTCTTCAATAATGGGACGGGGACTTTTTGTGCCATCAGTGGTCCCTACACTCTCTCTATCTCATTCCCCCTTAACTCCACCTTCCTGCACTACACCCTTTCTAGCATGACTTTCTTTTTTATTATTCATATTTGTATTTGTAATGCAGTTACAGGATTATGTGATTTAGAGGAGGAGGAGGAGGAGGAGGAGGAGGAGGAAAGAAAGAAAGAAAGAAAGAAAGAGGAAGAAAATGGAGGGTAAAAGAAAACAGGCTGCCTGAGAATAGTGAGAGTGGGAGACTGACACTAGATGACTGCTGCAGACTGTCACTATTGTGCCTGTAGAGTAATGGGGTGGCAGCACGATTGGTCACTTATTGATGGGTTTTCCCATCAATGAAAAGATGCCCTCTCACAACTCTTCAGAGGCACAGCAGCAATGGTTCAGAGGCAACATCTTGCAATATGTACACTCGTCCCTCCACATCTGCTGCTTTGGCTTTTGCAGATTTTATTATTCACGGATTTTATTAATATGTTATCTCTAGGAATATCAAAGGGTCCTCCAGCGCAACTCTTACGGTCAACTTTAAACAAAAGTCGCACTGAAGGACCTAGAGATTCCTAGAGAGAACACTCCACGAGGCATTTGTAGCTCCTCCAAAGCAATTATGTGGTCAGTGTCTAGCAGATGTTGACCACAGAGTTGCACTGGAAGACTTAGAGATTCCTAGAGAGGTGCTCTCCCAGGTAAAAACATTGTGTTTTTGTTATTTGAAGTTTTTCCCCATTCATGGGGGTCCTGTGTCTTTAACCCCAGCAAATGTGGAGGGACGAATGTACTGCCAAGGGTGTTATTCTCTTGCTAAAATTGCAGTTTAAAATACGCGTGTGATAAGGTCCTACGTAATAAAACACTCTTCTCTTGAAGAAAATAATCTTTATTTATTATGGTTTTAAACTGTTTACTAATCAAACTTCTCTGGATTGTTTAGAGTCAGTTAAAAATACTGAGCACAAAAATGATATAATACAATCAGTATGTAGAACCAAATTAAAAGCAACAGAATAATAAAATTGCAAAGGGGGTAGAAGCACTAAAACAGATCTTAAAATGTTTATGAGTCCAGCTTCATAACCAGGTTTCCCCAGAGATGTTTAGCAACTGTTGACTCTGTAATGTCAGTGAACTTAATTGACTAAGTTAATGTCACAGTAAACTGTCAAAGGGTCCCTTGGAAAAGAACAAAACAAATAGCACAGAATTTGATATAAACTAATATAGCAAGAATTAAAGACTGCATTATTTATTATATTGATATTCTACCTTTCTTCCAACTATTTATTATATTTATACTACACTTGATCTTAGCCAAATGATATCTTACCTTTTTTCCAAGACGCTAAAGACAGCATACAGAGCTCTGCCCATTGATCCCAATAATAATAATAATAATAATAATTTATTTATATCCTGCCCAATCATGTGGAATCCGGGCTGGTTACAACCATAGAGGAGTACAACATAATACAACATGATTCAAACAATATCAAAAGAATACATTACAAATAAATAAAGGTCCCAATTAATTCCTTCCCTCCCCAGCACAACTACACTCAACTAATATTAAATAGATTTAAACAAAATACAAACATATCATAATACCAAAATAAATAGGAATAAAGTATGAAAAAAATACAAGTTACAAAATACAATACATAACATAATAATAGTTAAAGTATAACAGAGCATATAACCAACTAACAATTATCTTCACAATTGCACTGTGAGGTTGGTTGGGTTGAAAAATCGTGCTTGGTTGATGATCACCCGGTGAGCTTTTGGTTTTAATAGAGATTAGAACCTCAGTTTTGTCTCTCCCACATTGAAACTGAGTTTAAAAAAACTAATTAGTTGCAGTCATAGTTCAAAAATCTGCAAAATTCCCAAAAATCACCATGATAGTTTCAATTTTTTCAAAGTAATTCCCCAGAATACTTACCTTTTAGTTGATTCCATTTTTTAAAAAAATTCAAAATGATAAAGTAAAATTAAGTGTTTGAATAAAAATAAACAGAAAAATTACAAAATTGGAATGCCATAAGCTGGTGCCCTGTAGTACAAAACACACAATCAGCTGTTTTCACCAATAAGATAGCATTTGAACTTTGTGACATATCTCCTCCACGATTTAATGAAGCCATCATTCTGTAATTAACACAACATTAACCAAACATTTGCAGTTACACTGCACGGGGGAATGAAATTGTCCCTAAGCCCAATGTAAAATAATTAATTATACCTTGTTTTTGTAAAAACTCAACCAATCACTAATGAATTTTAATTAATTACTTCCAGGCCCTGATCACACTAGACTGCTACTTAAGCCTTGAATGAAGGAAACTCAGTTCTCGACAGAGCCGTGTGTGTATGTGCCTTCAAGTCGCTCGTCGACTTATGGCAACCCGATAATTTTATGGGGTTTTCTTAGGCAAGGAATACTCAGAGGTGGTTTTACCAGTTCCTTCCTCTGAAATACAGCCTACAGCACTTGGTATTCATTGGCGGTCTCCCATCCAAGTACTAACCAGATCCAACTCTACTTGGCTTCAAAGATCAGGTGGGATCTGGTGCCTTTAGGGTATTTAGGTACTTAACAGTGTTTAATTTTATATGACTGGGGGGAGGGTTGGGGTATGGGATTCTTTTTAACATTGCCTGTAATTTTAATCTGTTTGATGTTTTAAACACCTGTTGTACTCCGCCTTGATTCCCATTGGGAAAAGGAGGAATAGAAATAAATTTTTATTGTTATATTATTACTAATAGAACTATCTCCATGAATTTATTTAATTCAGTGATGCTCAAATTGGCGCTCTGCAGACCATTGCTACAAGCTATTGGATCCCAATCCATGGCAAGTTTCCAGGAAAGAAAGAGTTGTAGTCAGTGGGCACAGATATGGTGCTAGCCCCACATACATTTGAGAAAATCACCCTGCCAGTCATCCACGTCTGATAGTTTAAGAAGCACTGGCCTAATCCTTTTAAATTTTTTTCCCTTTTCTTTCTCTAGAGGAGCATGCAGCCTTCAGTTATGGGACCGCAATACCCATCGGCTCCAGCCAGCATAGACAAGGGGGCAGAAGGCTGGGAGTTGCAGTTCAGCAACATCTGAAAGGCTGTATGATTCCCACCACTGTCATAGGACTTCTGACTTCTGTTCATTGTTCTTGTGACTTGTGGAGGATTTTTAAAAAAGAAACAGAAAGAGATTTCCTAGACCTTAGAACCAGCGTGGAGCAGAAGTCTGAATATTGGACTACGAGTCTAGAGACCACATGTGAAAGTGATCTGGGAGTCAAGGTAGACCACAAGTTGAACATGAGCCAACAGTGCAATGCAGCAGCTAAAAAGGCCAATGATATTTTTGGCTGCCTCAATAGAAGTCTAGTGTCTAGATCAAGGGAAGTAATGGTGCCACTCTATTCTGCTTTGGTCAGGCCCCACCTGGAATACTGTGTCCAGTTCTGGGCACCACAATTCAAAAAAGATGTGGAGAAACTGGAGCGGGTCCAAAGGAGGGCAACTAAGATAGTGAAGGGTCTGGAAACCTTGCCCTATGAGGAACGCCTTAGAGAGCTGGGGATGTTCAGCCTGGAGAAGAGAAGGTTAAGAGGTGATATGATAGCCCTGTTTAAATATTTGAAGGGATGTCATATTGAGGAGGGAGCAAGCTTGTTTTCTGCTGCTGCAGAGACTAGAACGCGGAACAATGGATGCAAGCTCCAGGAAAAGAGATTCCACCTCAACATTAGGAGGAACTTCCTGACAGTAAGGGCTGTTCGACGGTGGAACACTCTCCCTCGAAGTGTAGTGGAGTCTCCGTCCTTGGAGGTCTTTAAGCAGAGGCTGGATGGCCATCTGTTGGGGGTGCTTTGATGGAGAGTTCCTGCATGGCAGAATGGGGTTGGACTGGGTGGCCCTTCTTGGGGTCTCTTCCAACTCCATGATTCTATGATTGTAACCCTACAAATAAGAGACTTCCAAGATCCCCCAGTCATCAGCTGCCCTGCTCAGGGCTTACAAACTCAGGCCAATGATTTCCTTTCACCTTTAGTGTTATCTCCCCCTTTTCCCTCTCCTTCTTTTCCTACTGCCTTCCGCGTTTCACAGCATTATCGTCTTTTCCAACAAGTCTCATTGTCTCATGATGGATTCAAAGTATGACGGCCTCATCTTCCCATCGACTCAAAGTTCAGGGTTGATTTGCTCTCAGGCCCATTCCTTTGTCCTTTTTAAAACCTACATCTGCAATCTACAGAGAAAGCATCTTCAGCATTTTCTGAAATTGCCAGCTACAGATGCTGGCGAAACGTCAGGAATAAACTCTTCTAGAACATGGCCACATAGCCCAAAAAACAATTGAGTAAAGAGATTAAAAATAATTTAATATCCTGGAAAAAAAAATTGGCCTAAGAACCATAACTAGGTCTAAAAGCATCTGAGATCTGCTCTCACAAGAGAATACAAGTCACCCCTCCATATTTACAGGGGTTAGGGTTGCAGGAATATAGCGAAAGTTGGAAAACCTCAAACATCTCTAGTGCCCCAAACAGGCATGCGTCCAACACATCACTCCATTTCCCACTTGACCAGCAGCATGCCTCAGCCAGATATTATTATTATTATTATTATTATTATTATTAATAACCTTTATTTATATAGCGCTAAAAAATTTAAACCCGTTTCCATCCCATCGATCTCCTTGCCCCTCTCCTGTTCATCCCAAACCACCAACTCTCTCAATCTCTTGTCCTGTTGTGCTCAAGTCCCATTGAATGGTTTCCCTGTTATAAATGGCAAAAAAAAAAAAAAAAAAAAAACACGAGGTTTGCTTTTGGAATTTATATTTATTTTTTGAATATTTTACAAGCCGTAGATGGTTGAATCTGTGGATATTTATTTATTTATTTATTTAAATATTTTATTTTATTTTATTAAAACCACAAACAACTACAGAAAAAAAATTACATACAAACATTGATAAACAAACAGTCAAACAAACAAACAAAAATATTATTGAACTTTCCTTGTTCTATTTTATGAATCTTCCTAAATCAGCTAATATCACCTTATTTTCATGTAGTTTGTCTATTTCCTTTATCTTATATTATGTTTCTTTCATCTAATTGTTAATTTTTTTTTCTGATTTGTTTATTTCCGAATGATCTAAATTTGCATAGAAAAGAGTTTTAGAGTATCAAAGTGTAATGTATATTTCTAAATCTGTGTTCATATGTCACTATATGTCTGTCTTTATATCAATTTATACTTGCACATATATACACCTGTTCATATTTATATGTGTAATATGTAATTACCTAAAGATAATTGTGGAAGGTTTCTTTAATGTTCTTCTTATCTTATCTTTTATTTAATCAAAGTCCCATCCTTTTTTCTTTTTTTTTTACTATAAAGTTTACTATAAAGTATTTATTTATTTATTTTGGCTAGGGCTGCATCTGCACTGCAGGAATAACCCGGTTTTATCACACCAGGGTCATTTCTAGTACCATCCCACTATTATCCCATTATTGGCCCTTAGTATCCCATTATTGGCCATGAATATCCTACCGGTATTATTGGCAACGAGTATCCCGCGATTGGCAATTGTGGGATGGTAACGGGATAATGGTGGGATGGTTCTGGAATGGACCCTAGTGTGATAATCTTAACATTGTTAAGAGTGTTTGGAGCTCCATCTCTATAATGTTTTTCTCTTAAGCTGCATCGAAATAATGCAAGTTGACGCCGCTTTAACTGGCCCGGCTCCAACTCTATGGAATTATGTGTTTTGTCGTTTTTGTGAGATATTTCGCCTTCCCTGCTGTCAACAACAACGTCCTCCATTTGGAGCAGGGCTACGAAGCACGGATTTATATTTCCACGAGTGTTTCGAGCTCTTATGTTGCAACGCCCTCCGTTATTCTTCGACGTCCTCCATTTTGAGCTTGGTCCTGCTCAAAATGGAGGACCTTTCGGAATTCCCACCTCTTGGGCAGGAGGCCAAAATGGAGGACGCTGTCTAGGAAAAGGAGGACGGGTTGTTTTTTTAAAATATGGGAAACTTTTATTGTGGTTTTAATATTTGTAATTTTATAATTAAAAAATAATAATTTTGTAATTTTTTATTTTTTTAAAAAAGATGATGTTTTAATTTATTTATTTTTAAATTGGAACGTGTTTTTTAAAAATTTGTTATTGTCAGCCGCCTTGGGTCCCTTTTTTGGAAAGAAAGGCGGGAGGATAGAAATTACATAAATAAATAAATAAATAAATGTTTTTTATTTATTAATATTATTTATAATATTAAAAAAGAGAGAAATAAAGGAGGACGCTGTCCAGGGGGAAAAGTTTTTTTTTTTTTAAATTGGAATACGTTTTTTTAAAAATTATTATTGTGAGCCGCCTTGGGTCCCTTTTGGGGAGAAAGGCGGGAAAACAGAAATAAAATCAAATAAGTAAATAATTTTTTAAAAAAACATACAAAAAGGAGGACGCTGTCCGGGAAAAGGAGGACGCTGTCTGGGGAAGGGGTGAAGTAGTTTTTATTGGTACAATAATTTTTAAAAATTATTATTGTGAGCCGCCTTGCGTCCCTTTTGGACAGAACGGTGGGAAAATAGAAATACATAGTTTTTAATACATAATATTAAAAAATTATTAATATTTTAATATTAATATTATTAATATTTTTAAATATTAAAATAATATTAAAAACACATAATTTTTAATGATAAATACATTTTAATAAATAAATTTTTAATTTATTTATTTATTTATTATTAAATTTATTTTATTGTTATTTATTTTATTATTTATTTGATTATTGTCTTTTATTTTATTATTAAATTTATTTTATTGTTATTTATTTTATTATTTATTTCATTATTATTAATATTTTTAAATATTAAAATAATATCAAAAACACATAATTTTAAATAATAAATACATTTCAATAAATAAATTTTTAATTTATTTTTAATTAATTTATTTATTTATTATTAAATTTATTTTATTGTTTTTTTTTCTTTTATTATTTATTTTATTATTATTATTATTTATTTTATCATTAAATTTATTTTATTGTTACGTATTTTATTATTTATTTTATCATTTATTTTATTATTAAATTTATTTTATTGTTATTTATTTTACTATTTATATTATTATTATTATTATTTATTTTATCATTAAATTTATTTTATTGTTACGTATTTTATTATTTATTTTATCATTTATTTTATTATTAAATTTATTTTATTGTTATTTATTTTACTATTTATATTATTATTATTATTATTATTATTGGTTTCATTATTAAATTTCCATTTTTAATTTTTTTTTTAATGCATTTGTTTTACAGCGCTATATAAATAAAGTTTAATAATCATAATAAATAATAATAATAATAATAAAAAAGATCCTTTTGCGCTGCAAAAAAAAAAAGCCTTGTTGGAATTTTGGCGCTCCAACGTTCCAAAGAGGGGGCGTGGCTTCTGGGTGGGGGCGGGTCCCATTTAGACCCGACAAAGCCACGCCCCCTTAAGAAGGAGAAGATGTGAGCAGCAGCGGAGTGGGCGTGGCCTTGCCAACATTCCAAGCTCCTCCCCTTTTCCCGGGGAAAGCAGCAGCAGCAGAAGCACTAGTCTCAGTCAGACTCATAGCAGTGAGAGTGAGCCAGACTCTCTCTCTGCCACTGTCTGCAGTTGCAGCCTTTGCATTGATTCATTCATTCATTCATTCATTCAATCAGGACTTTTTATTAAATTTACTTTTTGGAGCCTTTGCAGCTATGTCTTCCGTGCAGGTGCTCTACCCTCCCAAGTTGCACCACCATCACCAGCAGCAGCAGCAACAGCAGCAACAGCAGCCCATTCAAGGTAAGGAAAGCTCTTTTGGATGAGAGATCTGCATCCACACTGGAGAAATAACCCGGTTTGGAACCGCTTTTAACTCTCTTTTTGTCTCTTTGCTATGGAATTCTGGGAGTTGGAGTTTGTTGTGGGCCCAGAGCGGAGCGGAGCTCCGCTCTGGGCCCCACAACATACTCCAACTCCCAGAATTCCATAGCAAAGAGACAGAAAGAGAGTTAAAAGCGGTTCCAAACCGGGTTATCCCCCTCCTAGTGGTAGCATAGAAAGGTCTTGCAGCACCTTTGAGACTCACTGAAAGAAAGAAAGCTGGCTAAGCATGAGTTTTCCTAAAACCTTAACCCACTTCCTCAGATGCAGTTGGATATAATAATAATAATAGAGATCTTGCAGCACCTTTGAGACTCATTGAAAGAAAGCTGGCTAAGCAGGAGCTTTCCCTAGACATCAGTCTACTTCCTCAGATGCATTTCGTGGCACGAGGTCCTCCTCTCTTTCCTCAGTGCTAGCATTTTAAAGTTTTATTCGTTTTCAAACAAACAAAAATTAACATGAAAAAAAGGACACAAGGCTTGAGTTATGTTATCACAATCTTGAAACGCAACGCGAAATCCCCCCCTGCGATGATTCCTTAGCATTATCACCTTTTCTAATGATTTATTCCTTCTCATGATGTGTCCGAAGTATGACAGCCTCAGTTTTGGTCATCTTGGCTTCCAGGGAGTTTTCCGGCTCGATCTGCTCCAGGACCCATTTATTTGTCCTTTTGGCCGTCTACGTGATCTTCAGCACTTTTCTCCATCATTGCATCTCAAATGAATGGGTTTTCCTCCTGTCTTCTTTCTTAACCGTCCAGCTCTCACATCCATTCATGGTAATAGGGGATACGACGGCTTGTATGATTCTAACTTTTGTAAGCAGTATAGAAATGTATTTCTATACTGATATAGAAATCTACCTGCATTTTAGGATGTTGGTTCTTCACTCCCCGACGGAGAGCCTTCTGTCAAAACTTTTGCAAAAAGCGCACGTGATCTATATCTTCAGAACTTCAAAGAGGCTTGGGAGATGTAGTTTGCTTTGGAGGGTGCTGCAGATCTTCTCCTATTAGAAGTCTAACCTTCTTCCCTCCCAAGGAACTAGAATTCCCAAGATCCCATGGGGAGGAAGCACCCGTTTTAAGCCCCCCGACTTGTGCCAAAATTGGAAACTAAGGTGATAGCTAGATTTATACTTGCTGGCTGCTATTATCATACTAGTGTTGTTGTTGTGTGCCTGTTGTCATGACTTACGATGACCCCAAGGCGGCCTTACTCCTGCGTTTTCTTGGCCAGGTTTGTTCAGCGGAGGTTTTCCGTTGCCTTCCCTTGAGGCTGAGAGCATGTGACTCGCCCAAGGTCGCCCAGTGGGTTGCATGGCCGAGCTGGGATTCGAACTCTGGTCTCCAGAGTCATTGTCCAACACTCAAACCACTGCTTTTTAAGCCCCTGCAGGTATGCCAGCATAGCCCACCAGCCGCCTTCAGACACTCGGCAGGATGGCACAACAAGGCTGCAGAGAGACTTCTAGTAAATGCTTACGGAAGGCATGGAGCAACTTTATGTTGTTCTCCAAAGGTCTTTAAAATCCGGTCCCCTTCTGGCTTGCTAAAGACAGGACTTGGCATTCAGTGGCCTTGTCCGTCCTACATTTTCAGAGGCCTGAGTGTTTATTTTCTGACCGAGGGGGAAGGGAGGGTGCACACACTCTGTCTTGACAAAGTTTGCAGAGTCCGGCTCTGGGATATTTCCATTGCCTCCCCTGTTGCCAAAGTGGAAAGAGGGCAGTGGACTTCCAGTTCAGTGCTGACTTCCACCGGCAACTGCAGGCATTGCAAACCGTTCCTTTAAAACACCCTGGAGGAAGCCAAGCACTTGCCACCAGCAGGTTTTCCTTCTCTTCCCCCTGCCCCAGCTACACTTTTTAATTGAGGATGCATCCGCACTGCAGAAACGATCCAGTTTTGACACCGCTTTAACTGCCATGACTTCATACTCTGGGATTCTGAGGTTTGTAGTTTTGGAAGGCGTTTTTCCATCTCTGTTAGAGAGCTCTGGTGCCACAACAAATTGCACATCCCAGAAATCCATAGCAGTCTAAAGTGGTGTCTAACTGGATTATTTCTGCAGCCCTAGAATTGGGTTGGGAAGTGAGTTTAAATGGTTGTGAACCCTGAGTAGTGTACACTTATTTGTGCCTACTGAGATGAAGAAGGGAGATAGAGGGGGGATAGAAAGAAATGGCACATTTCCTCAGCAGGTTGTGTGTTTTCCCACATACGGTGTGGGCTAATATGTGGCAAAATTGTAAAAAAAAAATCCAAATTAATGTGGTATCTAGACTTATACCTGCTGGCTACTACTGTCATACACGTGTTGTTGTTGTTGTGTGCCTGTTGTCAAGACTTATGATGGCCCTAAGGCAGCCTTATCATGAGGCTTTCTTGGCAAGATTTATTCAGAGGAGGTTTGCCATTGCCTTCCCCTGAGGCTGAGAGCATGTGACTTGCCCAAGGTCACCCAGTGGGTTTCATGGCCGGGCTGGGAATCGACCTCTGGTCTCCAGAGTTCTTGCCCAACATTCAAACCACTGTGCCACCCTGGCTCCCAATATCTCTCAACAAACCAGTTTCAAAATCATCGCAGGAATCTTTGCAACAGCCCTGCAAAGTAGGCCAGTGGTGCTGTCCTCATGTTGAAGGACGTTGAGGAGATCAGAAACAATCTGAGACCTTGCTTATGTAAAGTTACTGAATCTTAGTGAGTGGAAGTGAGCTTGGGAGAAAGACTTGCTTTCTGCTGGATGACACACTCAGACTTGCACCACTCCACAGCGCATGTTTTCATGCCTTGCGGCACAACAAACAAAGTTCTTTCTGCAAGAGTTTCAGCAAATCCTGCTGTGAGTTGTATTTGTTGTTGTTGTTGTTGTTGTGTGCCTTCAAGTCATTTCTGACTCATGGCAAACCTATCATGACTTTTTCTTGGCAAGCTTTCTTCAAAGGGGGTTTGCCATTGCCTTCTCTTGCGGCTGAGAGTATGTGACTTGTCCACGGTTACTCCGAACCCTCGTCTCCAGAGTCATAGTCCAAGCTCAAACCACCATGCAGGCTCTCACAGATTCTATTTACATGCTCGCTTTTGTAAAAGTGGAGGTATCCGTACGTATTTCGGTCCCTCTTGCTTTTACTCCAAGGTGGACACTAAAGAATTATTTGGAAAGTAAGTCACGGGGAATGGAGGGGAAGCAAAGATGTGACAAGATGTTCACAGTGCCCCCTTGCCCGGTTGCTTTCCCCGTGACATCCTTTTGAAATAAGCCTTTAGGATTCACTCTTGCTCACCATGACGGTGCAGACAGAGCTGGCTGGTACTTTGGACTCATTTTGTCATCTCACATGACAGTGTGCGTCCATGCAGCAAAAGTAACTTTGGGAAGTGGGGGGAGTCTCTCAGAATCCCACAAACTTTCCAAGGGTTAAAGCCCATCTGATTCCCTAAGACCTTGGGAAATGGCTTCAGGAGATTTTGTTACTGTTGTCATGTGCCTTCAAGTCAAATCGGAGTCTCTCCTAGTGTTTTCTTGCCAAGATTTGTCGTTGTCTTCCTCTTGGGCTATGACTTGCCCAGGGTCACCCCCTGAGTTTCTATAAATGAGCAAAGATTTGAAACCTGGTCTCCCAGATTTCTTGTTCAGAACTGAAACTAATATGCCATTCTGGCTCCAAAAGCAGGGTTTGCATGGCAAGCATTGCCTTCTTCTAAAGCTGAGAGGAGCCAGCATGGTGAAGTGGTTTGAGTATTGGACAACAATTCTGGGGAACAGGGTTCAAATCCTCACTGTGTTGTGGAAACCCACTGGGTAACTTTGGTCAAGTAACATTCTCTCAGCCTTAGAGAAAGGCAGAGGAAAACTACCTCTGAACAATTCTTGTCAAGAAACCCCCATGATAGGGTGGCCTTAGGGTTTCCATAAGTCAAATGTGACTTGAAGGCACACACAGACAACAATTCTGACAGCATTTGTCTTGTCCAACATCACCCAGTGGGTTTCCGAGTGATTCGAACCCTTGTCTCCTGGAATTCTAGTGCCACATCGAAACCACTCCACCACACTGGCTCTTTGGAAAACTTTGTTGTAGTTGTTGTGTGCTTTCAAGTCATTTCTGAGTTATGGCAATCCTAAGACAATGCTATCACAATGTTTTATTGTCAAGGGTTGTTCAGAGGAGGTTTGTCATTGTCTTCCTCTGAGGCTGAGAGAGTGTGATTTGTCCAGGGTCACCCAGTGGGTTTACAAATGGAGATTTGAACCCTGGCTTCCAGAATCCTATAACATGCTGGCTGCACCACCAAACCCCCAGCTAGCACAGTCACTGGTCATGCTGGGGTGTTCTGGCATCTGTAGTTGTAGTAACTTTCCTCGGCTGTTGTTGTCTGCCTGGCTTCAAATCATTTCTGACTTATGTGACCCTAAGGTATCACAGGATTTTCTTGGCAAGATTTGTTCAGAGGGGGCTTACCACTGCATTCCAGTGAGGCCTTCCCTAGAGTCACCCAGTAGGTTTCCGTAGCTGGGTGGGGATTTGAACCCTGGTCTCCTGGGGTGCATCTACACTGTAGAAATAATGTAGTTTGACACCACTGTAAGTGCTGTAGCTCCATCCTATGGTGTCATGGGATTTCTAGCCTTCTCTGCCAGAAGAACCCTGGGCCCTCCAAAAACTACAGATCCCAGGATTCTGTAGAATGGAGCCATGGCAGTTAAATTGGTGTCAAACTGCATTGTTTGTACAGTGTAAATGCACCCTTGAAGTCTTACCACAACACTCAAACTGTTATCCCATACTTGCTCTCTTTAGCATTTCCTCTCTCTTGTACTCTTTTGGCTCCTCAACAAAATTGTTGTTGTTGTGTGCCTCCAAGTCATTTTTTACTTAAGGCAACCCTGGGAAGCCGGAATGGCATTGTGGTTTGAGCGTTGGACTACGACTCTGGAGACCAGGGTTTGATTCCTGGCTCAGCAAGGAAACCCACTGGGTAACCTTGAGCGAGTTACGCTCTCTCAGCCTCAGACAGTGGCAATGGCAATCCTGCTTTGAACAGAGCTTCCCAAGAAAACTCCATGATTGGTTCACCGTAGGGTCACCATAAGTCAGAAACAATTTGAAGGCTTACAACAACAGCAACAACAACAAAGGCGAACCCGTCATGGGGTTTCCTTGGCAAGATTTCTTCAGAGGAGCTTTGCCATTGCCTTCCCCTGAGGCTGAGAGCGTGTTACACAACAGTAAACAAATGCCTCTTGGTTCCTGGCAAGGGCGGGACGTGTGTTCCTCAGGCCTTAATGTGTGGCAAAGGCTCTCCCCCAGCAATCTCCTTCCTGGCTTGGAGGGCATTTCTCGCATTCCAGGGCAGCTTAGAGAGACAGAGGCCGCTTAAGGCCCTCTGCTTGGCCTTTGGGTTTGGAACTGGCGGGAAAGGAAGCTTGTTTGTTAGCAGACAGACCCCTGTCATGTTTAGGGGAGAGTGGTTTGGTCATCAGGTGTCACCATTGGGGTGATATGCCTTAAGGGCAAAATTCTTTTTAAATCCCACACCTGCCTTGACGGAATCAACATTGTTAATATAAACAGATAATTCGCTTCTGCCCTCAGTGGTTCTGTGCCTTCAAGTTATAGAATCCTAGATCTGGAATAAACCACAAGGGCCATCCAGTCCAACCTCTTGCCATTCAGGAACTCACAATCAAAGCACTCCTGACAGATGGCCATCCAGCTTAAAAACCTCCAAAGAAGGAGACGCCACCACCCTCCGAGGGAGTGTGTTCCACTGTCGAACAGCTCTTACCGTCAGGAAGTTCTTCCTAGTGGAATCTCTTTTCCACTACTCCGGGTCTTATTCTCTGGAGCAGCAGAAAACAAGTTTGCTCCATCCTCAGTGTGACACCCCTTCAAATATTTCATTTCCTACTTATGGCATCACTAAGACAAACCTATCATGGGTTTTTCTTGGCAAGGGTTGTTCAAAGGAGATTTGCTATTGCCTTCCTCTGAGGCTGAGAGAGTGTGGCTTGCCCAAGGTTTCCATGACTGAACCAGGATTTGAACCCTGGTCTCCAAAGCTGAAGTCCAACTCTCAGTTATTCTTTCTTCCCTCTGTAATTCTCAGATTTAAAAATAAGGGTATTGGAGGCCGAGCTCAGGAATGCTGATGGGTACTCACATTGACCTTGGTGTTGTAAAACATAATCGGAGAATTTTGGAAATACAGCCTCTTGCTGTATGTAGAATGATAGGGGGATAGAGTAAAACTGGGTTTCTTCTGAGTTTGAGAGTTGTTTTAATGTGTTTTATATATGTTGTTAGCCGCCTTGGGTCCCACTTTGGGAGAAAGGTGGGATAATAAAAATAAAATATAATAATAATCTTGAGGGTGAAGTTTTTTCACCCCAGCTTTTCCAGACCTTGGGGAACACTCTAATTTTTCATGTAGTAGTTTCCAAAAGTAGTTTTGTAGTTCACCGGACCGCACATATATATGTGTCTTCAAGGTGCCTGTCGACTTATGACAATCCTATGCATTAAATGGGTTTTTTGGTAGATAAGGAATGCTCAGAGGTGGTTTGCCCAGTTCCTTCCTCAGAAATATAGCTTACATTGAGTTGCATTTGCCCTCAGCCAGTATGACCAGTAGCTGAGGGATCCTGGCAATATAGTACAGTATAATAAAATTCATTCAGGTGCTGAGATGTGGTATAATTGTATTTTAAGGAGCACATTTTGATATTAAGAAGCACATTTGAACTGCTCACATATAGTTAGTATCATCCCAGATGAATGGTGGAAAGAATTTGCAAGAAAAAAATGGATACACTGTTAATCCTAAATGTATTGCCCTGGCTAGTGTAAGTCTTACTGTCAGAAGTCATTTCAAAACAAAGCTGTTTTCAGTCGGTTGTGTGAGTTGCACCGTTGTAAGCACACTGTGCAGTAGCGCACAGCTTGGAAATGTTATTTCCTGGACTAAATTCCCGGAATCCTCTAACCATGGTATTCTGGGTAATCTGGGATAACCTGTAGTCCCAAAAGTACCTTTTCCAAACGCTGCATCTGCACTGCCTCTTGAACTCCCACAGCTCAGTGCAATGAAATTCTGGAATTTGTAGTTTTGTGAGATATTTAGCCCTCTCTCTCAGATATTTAGCCTTCTCTGGTGCCGCAACAAACTACAAAATCGAAAATTCCATAGGATGGAGCCATGGCAGTTAAAGAGTGGTGTCAAATAAAGTGGATTATTTCTGTGGTGTAGATGCAGTTGATGGTGACATGTTAACGTTAGAGCATTTGATCCCTCATGAAAATGGAATTGTGAAGTAAAAGGGTTTAGTTAACACATTGGATTAGCAAAATGACAGTTTTCATCTTCAAAAAGGAAAGGAAGCGGTGTTGGGCAAAAGTAAAAGAGCCTACACACATGTTATGATCACAACATTCATGATGGTGTAAGCCTTTTCATTATTGTTGTTTACTGCCCTTGAATTGACCTCAGCTCATGGTGACCCTGCAGAAGAGGCATCTCCAAGACTCCCTATTCTCTATCACTACTGCTCAGGTCTTGTATATCAGGCCCATGACATCTCTAACCAAGTCTATCCACATGTCTTCCTCTCTTTCTGCTGCCTTCTACCTTTCCTAGCATTATTGTCTTTTCCAGTGGTTCATGGCTTCTATTGATACAGCCAAAGTACAATATCCTCAGTTTGATCATCTTCACTTCCAGGAAGATTTCAGGCTAGATCTATTCAAGGATCCATTTGTTTGTCTTTTTGGATGTATCCTCAGCACTCTTTTCCAACACCACATCTCAAATGAGTGGATTTTCTTTTTATCCGCTTTCTTCACTGTCCAATTGTTGCATCCGTACATGGTGATAGGGAATACCATGGCTTGGACGATTCTAACTTTGGTGTTCATTCGTATATCTTTACACTTTTGGATCTTCCAATCCAACAGGAGGGGGAAAAACAATCAGAGATGTTAGTCAGATGCCTGCACGTTGTTTCAGTCCTTAGTAAAGATGTTATGATGAGGAGGATATCTTTCGCAGGTCATGCAGCAGTTGGGTGATTTTCAAAGTCCAGGAAATTTAAAGTCCATTTGTATCTCGGCAGGGACCCCTCTTTTGCAATCCAATATGTCTCCATTCCAGGCAGAGAACAATGGATTCCCCAAGAAGTCTCCATGTTTTTGCATCAGGAACATTTCGGTGATGTAGAGGAGGAGCCTGCCTGCAAAAGATACCCTCCCCAGCATACCATCTTTACTAAGGACTGGAACAAAATTCAGGCATCTGACTAACATATCCAATTGGTTCCCCCCCCCCCCCTTGTTTGGTTTGTAACATCTTGCCTGATGAAGAAGCCCATAGAGCTTTGAAAGCTTGTAACAAGTATATTGTGCATTTCGGTTGGCCAATAACGGTATCACTGATGGGTTTTTGTTTGTATTTGTTAAATGGCCAACACAGCTACCCCTGAATGTATACTTTAGGATCTCGTGAGAGCCAGTGTGGCATAATGGTTTGAATGTTGGACTATGACTCCGGAGACCAGGGTTCGATTCCCAGCTTGGCCATCAAACCCATTGGGTGACTTTGGACAAGGCACACACTCTCAGCTTCAGGGGAAGCCAATGGCAAACCCCCTCTGAACAAACCTTGCCCAGAAAACCCCGTGATAGGTTTGCCTTAGTGTCGGCATAACTTGGAAAGGACTCAAAGGCATACAACAACGACCTTGTTGCCCTTCCTATTCCTAGTCTTCTGATTCCTCAACTGCAGTCAAAAAAAGGCTTTCTTTCGTAGCTTGGTCTAATCCTAAAGTTTTCACTCTTGTTTGCGCCGGGTCTTAATTACTTTCCATCCCTTAGATTTGTGGAAGCATTAGATTTCTTTTTTTAGAGGTCAGGTGAGGTTGCTGCTAGGTCGGCTTGGGTGGCTGATTATATAATCCGGGGAGGCTGAGGGTGCTGGGCAATGGGGTCTCTCTGGTCAGCATCTTTGCCAGAGGCTCAGGAGCAAATGTCCATCTCATAAATCAGTCCAGCCGTTGCTTCCTTTCCTTCCCAGCTGCCCATGGCTTGCAATTGTGGGGAGGGAGCTAAAACTTTTTGGCTCCTACCTGAACCCTCCCAGCCAACAGACACGCTGGGTGGGGTGGGGGGATTCTGGGCCTTGTAGTCCAATTTGTCGCTTTCATATTCACAAAAATATTTCTGAAATAATCAAGTCCAGAACTGTTTTTATTAAGTGTAACAGATGATTTAAAAGATCAACTCGACCAGGAAAAAAATAAATGTACTATTATATATGATTATGGCAGCGTGAATGTGTTACGCCAAGACACACCCCAAATTGAAGAGCGGAAAATTAAATTAAATGCATTCGCGTTAACAAATGAATTAATGATGACGATGAATGGAAAGATGACCCAACAATTTAAAACGAAACGGGGGGAAATTAACTGATTTTTGGGGGATTAAATTAATGTAATTAAATAGGCTCCAAAGAGCCAATTTGAGTTGATTTTAAAAAGAGCACTAACATGGAGTTGGTTCTTTGTGTACATGAAGATAGGCACAAGATGACAAATAGAAAATAAAAATGAAATTTAAAAAAAGATATTAAATTTTATAGAAGATTGGTTTAGAACCGATAGTTTTATATATAAGAATATATGTATGTCAGATACAGAAACATATGTATTTTTTTATTTTTTTCTACTTCGTTTAGGTATGAATGTAACTCAAAATGGAATGTTTGTTTTTTATGTCTGTTTTTAAGTTGTTACATCAAAATTAATAAAAAGAATTAAAACAAGTAGTAGCAGGGGACTTTTATAGGAGCTCAGCTCAAATTTTAAAAATCACAACATAGAATTTGGGATCGCTAGAAAGGTTTGGCAGCCTGAGTGTTCTTGTTGTTATTGTGTGTCTTCAAGCCATTTGAGATTTGGGACCACCTAAGGCAACTCTTTCATGGGGTTTTGTTGGCAAGGTTTGTTCAGAGGGGGTTTGCCATTTTGCCATCCTCTGAGGCTGAGAGAGTGTGACTTGACAAAGGTCACCCACTGGGTGTCCATGGCTGAGTGGAAATTTGAGTCCTAGTCAAGCGGACACATGTGGTCAGATCTCATCAAAGAATATTCCCATTCTTTTCTCTTGATTCAGGCAGCAATGCAGGTGAGGAGAAGGATCTCTGCTCTTGCGTGGCCCCCAATTTCTTCCAATGGGAGTTGTGTAAGAGAACTTTCCCATCGGTTGTGCTTAAGTGTCTATTCAGTTAAGTGTGTGCGTGTGTGGTGTGTGCCTTCAAGTCGTTTCTGACTTACGGTGAATCCTGGGGTTTTCTTGGCACAATTTGTTCAGAGGAGCTTTGCCATTGCCTTTCCCTGAGGCTGACAGAGTGTGACTTGCAGCCAGTGAACCTGTCCTGGGTTTTCTTGGCAAGATTTGTTCAGAGGAAGTTTGCCATGGCCATCTATGAGGCTGAGAGAGTGTGACTTGGCGGGCGGCAAAGCCATCATGGAGTTTTCTTGGCAAGTTTTATTCAGAGGAGGTTTGCCACTGCCTTCCCCTGAGGCTGAGAGAGTGTGACAGTGATGAACCCATCCTGGGGTTTTCTTGGCCAGTTTTATTCAGAGGAGGTTTGCCATGGCCATGTATGAGGCTGAGAGAGTGTGAGTCGATGGCAGTGAGCCCATTGTGAGGTTTTCCTGGCTAGTTTTATTCAGAGGAGGTTTGCCATTGCTTTTCCCTGAGGCTGAGAGAGTGTGACTTGCCCAAGGTCACCCAGTGGGTTTCCATGGCCAAACCCAGGCCCCTAGAGCCATAGTCTTTCAAGGCTCAAATCACCAAGCCTTGCCTTATCCTGGCCCCAATGCAAGGCATTGTAATGTAATGCTGCAGCAGCAGCAGATTGCTAACACGTGGGTAGACCAGGGGAGGAAGAGGGGAAAAAAGAATCTTGGCGCGCCTCGCTCCTATTGGCTGCCGTGAGCCGCCTCTCCCCTTTTGATTGGCTGAAGCCTCCCGCCTCTCGGAACGTTCAGGCTCAGCCACCCAGGGAGGGAGCGTTCTTTATTCCGATTGGGCCAGAGCTTCGCTTTGATGCTGGTGGCGCGGCTTCCTATTGGCCCTTGGAGGCGCGGCGATGGAATCTTCTCTTTCAAAGGCGCCACGTGGAGCAGTTTTGGCGGGAAAGGGCTGCTGCTGGCTGGGAAGGGCTGCTGCTTCTAATTCCCTGAAAGGCCATGCTTTTGGCTCCAGCTGCTCTGGGCTTCCAGGATCCTGGAGGAGCCACGCTGGTGGTGGCCTCAGAGGTTGCTGATGCTGCCCAAGAGGAGGCTTGCAACTTGGGTATGAATGCAAGAATGTGTCAGTTTGCACAGGGGGGCCCTATGGAGGACATTGGGGGGAATGGAGGACATCCAGCCTGGCCAAATAAAGGCTTACAAACACTCTGGTGCATTTCGATTTATGCTACAGAAGAATGGAGGGGCGTCATGACCTAAAAGTTAAATGCATGCTCCTTAGCCATGCTCAGTATGGAAGGCGTTCGAGAAAAATGGATGGACATTGAGACATAAATACTAAAAACGCTCCTGTAGATATAAACGCATGCTCCTTGGACATGCTCAGAAAGGAGGACATTGCAAACCTAAAAGCTAAAAATGTGCTCCTGTAAATATAAGTTCGTGCTTCTTAGCCATGCTCTAAATGGAGGACATTGTAACATAAAAGCTTTTAAAAAACCGCTCCTGTAAATTTAAATTCGTGCTGCTTAGCCATGCTCAAAGATGAGGGCGTTCGAGCAAAACGGAGGATATTGTGACATAAAAGCTAAAAAAATCCCTCCTGTGAATATAAATTGGTGCTGCTTAGCCATGCTCAGAGTGGGGAACAGCTCAGGATATGGCCAAATGAAAGCTAAAAACACTCCTAGAAATAGAAATTCATTTTGTAGGGTTTATTTACGGCTATATTACATGTTGCTGTTGTTGTGTGCCTTCAAGTTATTTCCGACTTATGGCAAGATTTCTTCAGAGGGGGTTTGCCATGGCCATCCCCATTGAGGCTGAGAGAGTGTGACTTGCCCAAGGTAGTGGGGTTTTGTGGCGGAACCAGGAATCAAACCCTGGTCTCCAGAGTCCTGGTTCAGCGCTCAAACCATAAAACTATGCTGGCTCTATCTTCATTATGTGCTCAACTGTATTTTCCTGATGAACGTGTCTTCATTAAAATGCCTTGTTGGCTTGCAAGATACTTACAGAACTCTAAGAAGACAAGGGCTTAAAATTGTTCTTTACTTGCGACGAACCCTTGACCAACTCTACATTTAAAGTATTCCTTTCATTTGTCCATTGTGCTGAAGTTAAGGGCAGGGGGGGAACCCCTGCCAGCGTTTGCATTGTGCCCTCTAGCAGCCCTTTGCCCAAAGCTCTTGGGACGAGACCATTTTAACTGCCCTCACTGGCTCAATGCTAGAGAATTACTGTAGTTTTGTAAGACATTGAGCCTTCTCTGTCAGAGAGCTCTGGTGCCACAATAAACTACAATTCCCAGGATTCCCTAGCACTGAACCAGGGCAGTTAAAGCAGCCTCACACTGGATTATTTCTGCAGTCTACTTCCTTAGATGTTTGGATACAGTCTGCACAATGGAGCACATGTGAGCAGTTTAGGGGACCCCTTTGCAAAGGCCAGTCCCAAAGGCGGGTGGACAGAGCACACGGACTTTGCAGCCAAGCCAGTCCTTATCTCCCCTTGACACTCTACTTCCTCTCTTTCAGGGAAGGCCACTTTGGAGACACGCTACCGTCTGGGAGCATTGATTGGGAGCGGGGGCTTTGGCACTGTCTACGCTGGAACCCGGCTCAGCGATTCTCTCCCGGTGAGCAAGCGCACGTGTCTTTTTCAAAATAAGTTTGGAGTAGTTAAGTTAAAAATTAAGAGTATTTATACGTGTGGATGAAAAGCCACCTTTGAGGATTCCTTGCTTAAGATAATCCCATGAAAGTCATGAGGTCGTCATAAGGAGACAGGCAACGTGAAAGTACATATTAAACACACACATGTATACACAGTGAGTGCGTGTAAGAAGGTAGTTGCGTTGTTTTATTTTTTAGGCAAACTTATTTATTAATCTTTTTATGTCCCCACAGGACCTCCAAACTGATGCTTAATAAAGCACAATTTTTAAAGTAACTACAGTGCTCCCTCTGTTCTCACGGTTTTGGAACCCGCATCCCTCACTTATGTGCGAGGGACAAATGGAGGGGAAAATAATGAAGCATGTGCTTGAGGTGCCAGCGCTCCCACAATCGCATGCCTATATTCAAACCAATGGGACTTGAATATAGGTGAAACTCCATTTTTGCAAGGGGGTCCGGAATGGATCCCCCATGAAAAAGGAGGGGCGGCTATACTTTAATATTGATTTGTTAAACTGTTTATATCTTTTTTTCTTTTTTAAAAAAAGGTCTTTTGGGGAGAGTGGAAGAGTAATTTATACCTGGTTACTTTTGCCAGATTCTAAGCTGGGATGCAATTAAGGATGAGTTTTGGAAAGAGAAAGAAACTGGGAACACCCTCCGAGGCTGAGAGCATGTGACTTGCCCAAGGTCACCCCTTGGGTTTCATGGCCAGGCCAGGAATCGAACCCTGGTCTCCAGAGTCATGTCCAACACTCAAAGCACTGGCTCTCTTAAGAGATTGCCAAAGGCCACCTAGTGATTTGCCATGGCTGAGCAGGGATTCAAACCCCAGAGTCCTAGTCCAGCACTCAAATCCATGTGCAAAGGGATCTTGTTGCACCATGGAGACTAACTGCTACAAGATCCCTTTGCATACTGATAATCTCAACTAACACAACTATGTCTTTGAATTCTAGTCAAACCCATATACAACTTCTTCTTACAGGTGGCCATTAAATACGTTGCCAAGGAGCGAGTCTTGCAGTTCCAGCACATGGTGAGTATCATTTTCTGCTGATTCTTCTTCCAGTTTTGGTTGTTGTGATGCCACTTGGGTTCCAGGCCATGGCAAATAATGATCTCCTTGTCCTCTTTCTCTTCCTTTTCCAGAATGGCAGCCTTGTTCCACTGGAAGTTGTTCTGATGAAGAAAGTGTCCTCCCCGGGTTGCAGAGGCATTATCCGCCTCCTGGATTGGTTCGAACACCCTGACTCGTACTTCATTGTGATGGAGCGCCCCCTGGTATCTCAGGACTTGTTTGATGTCATCACGGACAGGGGCCCGCTCCCGGAGAATTTGGCCGCCAGCTATTTCCGGCAGGTGGTGGAGGCAGTGCGGCATTGCCACCTATGTGGCGTACTGCATCGGGACATAAAGGATGAGAACATCCTGGTCGACCTTCTGCATGGTGACCTCAAGCTTATAGACTTTGGCTCAGGGGCGTTGCTTCGGGATTCCCCGTACACAGATTTTGATGGTGCGTATGCTGTGCGTCTGGGGAGAGGGTGGGTAGCATTTCCAAGAAGAGCTGAGGGAAAGCTCCTGCTTGAAACCTTGTGTACACGAGCCTTCCCCAAACTGGTGTCTTCCAGATATATTGGACTGCCACAGCTGCCACTCTATCCAGCTATTGGACATAGACATTTTTGAGCAAATGGATTAGTTGTAACAGTGATGGGCAGTGTGCTGCCATCCAGATGTTTTTGGTCTGCAGTTTTGATAAGACCTTACCACTGGCTGTGCTGGTTAAGACTTGTAGGCTGAAAACATCTGGAAGGCCACATGTTCCCCACATTTGCAGGTATGTTGGTATAAGAAAGCTTTCTTTTGGGTGTGGAAGAAATACTTTCTTCTTCAAGCCAGGAGTCGAAACGAGTAGAAGGTGAGAAAATTGTTACAAAGATATTACCGCAATGGATAAGAAGCCTGATCTAACATACAGTACTTGTTCCACTCAGAGAAGGTATTCTGATATCAATGCTCTTTAAGTGCAAAGCAGTCTTCTTGTGGTAGTAAGGAAGCTGGGGTAGGAATGCTATGATTCCTCCATATCTCACTATATAGGCCAAGGATGAGCAACTATGCAGGAACAGGGGATTGTTCTTCCACTCCCCTCTCAAATACCTTCTTTTCCCTTCAAAATGACAGGCATCAGTGGCATTGCTTCACATCGTGATGACACTTTGTAGGAGAAACAAAGGGAAAAGCATATATTTGAGAGGAGTTGCCAACAGCGGTTTCATATGTTAGCACACATTTAGAAGAACTTTGAGTGTGCTTTTTGGGTGACTTTCTACCCTAAAAGAAGAGAAGAAGAAGAGCCCTCCCTTCAACCACCATCTTGAGGGGAGAGAAAGGCAGGCCACCTCCTGCTGCAAGCAAGAAGAGCCCACCCTTCAACCACCATCTTGAGGGGAGTTAATTGTCTAATTAACAAATTGTAAGCCGCTCTGATAGCTTTGGCTGAAGAGCGGGGTATAAATAAATGTATTATTATTATTATTATTATTATTACTAAAATCATGCCAAAGTGGTGTTTTTAAAATAGGGAGAAGCTCAGGATTTTGCATGTTTCTCAATTGAACATGCAGAGGAGTTCTCAAGGCCTGATTCTAGCACTCCTGAAAATGCTTATAAATTAGTTGTAAATGAATGAAGGAGCATTTAGTCTAAGTTTCTGTAACCGAACATGTCAGAGCAAGAACTAAGTTGTTATCATAAGCTTTACCAAGCAATCTGACATCTCTAAAAGGAAAAAAAATGAAAGGGTTTGACTGATAAGTCAGCATGAGAAAAAGCTGCCTTGGCCAGAGATGTGGAAATTGAAGTCACAGCATTAAAGCGATTTTGTAGGGGTGGGAGGCGATTTTGGCTGAAGTAGCAATATACCCTATGGTCAGTTCTTTTTTTTTACACTGAGTGACTATTAGCAACTAGTTGAATTTGAATCTTGTGCCTAGCTTCTGCAGTTTGGATACTTTGGTCTTTGCCCTATGAAGGAGTAGAGATGAAGGTGTAATTTATGAGCTCTGGTTAGTACTATTTAAATTGAGATGGGAGTCTGTCTGGATATTTTGTCATCTGTTCCTTTCTGATTTTACAGGCACACGGGTATATAGCCCCCCTGAGTGGATAAAATATCACCGGTATCATGGCCTGCCTGCAACTGTGTGGTCACTGGGTGTCCTGCTATATGACATGGTGTGTGGGGACATCCCTTTTGAACGTGATGAAGAGATCCTCCTTGGAAAACTCCACTATCACTGCAGGCTGTCCTCAGGTGAGAGTGCTACTCTTGGCCACAGGCAAGTTAAGGAAACACATGCCAGATAATTGTGATCAAAATTGTTCTGAATAACTTCAGATTACATAGCACCTTGCACATTCTCTTTCCTTTCTCTCTCGTCTGACGGTCATTTTCCGGTGGCATGAGAGCACAGGGCAGTCCTCTCCCCATCCCCACATTTGTTCAGTATGCATAACATTTCATCAGTGAGAAGTCTCAAATATGCTGGAAGCGACCTCACATCATCCCTAGCCAGCATGACTAGCTGGCTAGAAATTATGGCTTATTATTATTATTATTATTATTATTATTATTATCTTGCCAAAAAAATCAAAGCGGTTTACAAAGTTACATAAAAACACATAAAATACATAAACAATTTACATAAGCAAATACTGTAAATGAAATACCTAAACAGAACATAATGTATACTGTACAAACTAAAATTCTATCCCTCATCCCTTAACTGAAATACAACCATCATTAAACATTAAACAAAATTACATAAACAATTACATAAAATACATAAACTTTGCATATAGGTCTGCACAGATTGATCTGTACAGCTTGATGTTTTAATATTGGCCATCTTCAGGTGTGGCTGGGAAACACTCTTGCTTGAAAGCCTGGAGAGCTGTTGCCTGTCAATGTCTGATACTGACAAGGAGTTACCAGCCTTACATCCCTATATAGTGGTCCCCCGGGTTATAAAAGTAATCCGTTCCGGATTACCTTTCGTAACCTGGGGGACCGCTTTATTTGATGCACAGCGCAGCGGAGCGCGCTAATTTAAAGGGGCCGGGTTGGGTTTTTTTTTTCTCACCCTGGGGATTTTTTCGGAAACCGGGGCCGTTTTTCCGGCCCCGGCTCTTTTGGATCCTGGGGATTACGTATCCCGGGGGATTCGTAACCCGAGGGACCACTGTATGTTTTTGGACTTCAGCTCCCAGAAGCCTCAACTAACATAGCTTATATTGAGGAATTCTGGAATTTGCAGTTTAGCACCTGGATACCTGCTGGTGGGGAACCACTGGTGTAGACAGTGCTGCTGTTTATGGCTCAATAGTCAGACTCTGTATATGACAGCTTTCTGTATACCTAACCTAGTGGCCTTCAACAGCACCTGGTAGTGAATTCTAAATTTCCATCAGTTTTTCTCAGGCAGAGGGTACGCTCATGGCCCTGTAATCTTCTGTTTTTTCTTTTTTTTAAAGTGTAGTGTTGACTACCTTTTCAATCCCTTCTTTAAAACATCCAGCTGTATGTTTTTCTTAAGACAGCAGTTTCACGGTTGAGTTCCTTAAGAGTTCTGTGCATGTACCATCTGAATCTGGTTAATTTATTCATTCCTGATTATCAGTTAACCCTAGAGCTCTCACAGTGGCTAGGATTGTGAAGAGCTGGTAGGTAGACATGACAGGCTGTTTTCTTTTGATCTGGGATAACATACGTCATAAAGTGATTAATTCGGCTCGCTTGTGAATGACTCTTCTTGGATTGACCTGTCTTTCACTGCTTCATTGAAAAGATCATCGGCTCTTGGTTTCTGCCCTGCTATGAACTTACCCTGAGTCATCTTGGGGAAATAATTATCCTTTTGACCAGTGATTTTGGAAGTTGTAACCTGAAAAAAAGTAACTTTTCCCAGTTCTGCTTCAGCTTGAGTTCCCCTGGCTCTAAAACAGAAATGATTGTTGCTCTTGTGTCAAAGTAATGTTTGAAGTGCTTTGCATGCAGAATAGTTGCAGCATTAACAACTATTTCCTTTTTTCTTCTCCCCCTTGGCTAGACTGTTGTCACTTGATTGAGTGGTGCCTCTCCCTCACCCCGGAGAAACGGCCTTCTTTGGAGCAGATTCTGGGCCACCCCTGGCTCCTCACATACCTGGAGCAGAGCGGACGCAAAGTGCCACAGCAGCCCACAGGGCCTAAAGCTGGCACTAGCCTGTGACTATGGTGGCCTTTGGCCAGCGCTGAGGGAGGAGGCCTTCATAGAGTGGACAGGAACATCATGGCTTCTCCTGCGACATCCAATTGATGCAATCACTGCCTCTTATTCCTGCTGATGAACTGAGCGGCTATCCCTGGTGCACAGGCCTTGCTACCGGGGCACCTTGTCCAACCCACGTGACCGTTGACAACCTCATTAGACAATGGGGCTGGTATTCCAGTCCCTAGCCAAGACAGTAGAGACCAATGGGCACCTTCTGTTTACACAAGGACTTTTGCTTGCCCTCCTTGCCCTTCTGCTTTGGTAAGGGGCAAAAGATAAGCACAAAGCAAGCAGCGTTTTGAGGCTCCCAGTGCTGGCTTCCTCCTGTACACCTTGATCAGTATTGGAGCCCCCTCAGGACACCTCCTGGAGACAGGAGGATTGGATTTATGTTTTAATGCAATATGGATATGGCGCTGTCTCTGCATGTGCCAGGTTGTTATTTATTTAGGGGGACAAACCTGTGGGAGCCCTTGCTGCTTCCTGTTGTGTTAATGCAAAGTATATACCTGCCATAAGTTTTTGAGTGTTACAAATGTTTTCTTCAGTCCAGCCAGAAAGTGGATACTTTAATGCAGAGGCAGAGACGCTTCAGCCCATCAGATGTTGATGAACTCCTACTTCCATCGTAGCCTTAACTTCAGCTTGTTTGATGGGAATGAAAGTTCAGCCACCTCTACAGAGCCACAAGTTCTTCAGCCCTGTAGTAATGTTGGACTGTTAACAACCCTCCTCCTTGCCTCACATTGCCATTCCTGTCTAGCCATTCCAAGTTTGAATCTAGTGCTTGTCCTAGTGAGTTTTTTCATACTCTCCTTTCTGCACTTGAGGTTGAGAAAAGTGAAAAAACAAAACAAAATGAAGAGTGTCTAACCCCATTAAAAAGTGCACCCAAAAGGAAATGCCAAAAAAGAAGTGCAAGTTATTTTAAAATTGAACTTTGGGGGTATGTAAGTTCTGGCTTGTGTTGGAGCAGGTCAAAGGGAGATTCTGGGAAGTGTTTGACCCACCAGGTGTTTTAATGCCCAGAGACATCCACTAGCATAACCAGTGCCAGGAGCTATGAAAGTTGCACTCGAAAACATGAGGAGTGCGAAAGGTTTTCCCTCTTTGCCTTGATCCATCTGAAGTAACTAGGCCAGAGTATTTTTGTCTTTTAATGGGGTGTTCTTACTTGGCAAGGAGTGAGGCCAGGGGCTTTTTCAGCTCCGTGAAATGACCCTAGAAAAGGGTTCAGATTCTGTACTTAGAAGAATTCCTGGGTTTTCTTTTAGCTTTCTAACCTTGAGTGTGGAGAGGACAGCTATTCCCTGAGTCAAGGCTCCTATCAATGTGGATCTTCTACCTCTCTGCCAGCTATGGGGGGAAAATTGGCTTCATGGGAAGCTAATTTTGTCCTGGCTACCTGAAGGAGATGCATGCAGGGGCTCTGGTTTCAAAACTTCAGTCAGTTATAGTAGTGAGCCAGAATATGTGCTTGCCAAGACCCTGCCCATCCTAGATTGGGAGAGCCTTCCTATCAAACTGTGTTGGAAAACTAGAGTGACTAAGAGGGGGGAATAACCTGTTCTCTTTCACAACTCATCCTTGTTGGGCTGGAGGTGAAAGAATGAGAAGTCAGACTACCGGTATGTCTTCAGGGCTCAATGTGGCATCTACAAGAATCCTTCCACTTGTTTGGGATTTGGTTTTCTTTGATGTCGCCCTTGCCAGGTCTCACCAAGGAGGTGAGGTGATGAGTACATTTGTGCTTGCAGAACTTGTTTTGATTGTGGCTCCCAGAATCCTCTCCAGTGTGGCCAGTGGGAGAGTGGGTGTTGCAGTCCAAAAACAAACAAAAATTCTCCCAGCCCTGCTTTATGCTTTCACCATGTTTGAGATTCTGGTGCATTCAAGCAATCTTAAAATTTCTGTTTTTTGTTAGCTTTCTGGCACTGACTATCTCTAAGGCCTAAACAGAATGCTAGCCAAGAGAAACTGGAGCATAAAGGGGGGGGGGGTTAAAGGAGGGCACAAGAACTAAAATCCAGCCTATGGAAGTGGCAGCATCATGTTCTGAGCCTTCTGCCTCTGGCAATGTAACTGAGGAGTACTGCTATGCCAGTTCTGGTTTGATCTTGTATTTGTGGATATTTGTGTGTTTATGTTTAATATTGTGTCCCATGCACATTAGTGCAACCACATAACATAGTGCCTCGCCCATTTGGGCTCCAGCATCTACAGAACCCTTTCTGGGATTTAAATAAACTTTTATAAGAAAAAGAAATATGGCTTGGTGTTTTTCATATCTGTACTTGGGATCAAAGGGGATGCTGCACATTTCTAGTGCAACGTCTGTGTCTTGTTTAGCGACAGCTTAACCCTTAGATTGGGGACCATTAAGTATTGTATGAGAGCCAGCATGGTTTGAGTATTGGACTACAGCTGTGGAGACCAGGATTTGATTCCCAGCTCAGCCATGAAACCCACTGGGTGACCTTGGGCAAGTCACACACTCTCAGCCTGATGAAAAGGCAGTGGCAAACCTCTAAACAACTCCTGCCAAGAAAACCCTATGATAGGGTCACCATAAGATAGAAACAACTTGAAGGCACACAACAACGAAAGAGTATATCTATACTAACTGCACATTTATAAGCTGTTTGATATCACTTGGTAAACACAATGCTGTATTTTTATATTGAGTTAGGCATTTTAAATTCTCTGCTGGAGAGCTTATGTGTATAGTTCACTCTGGCAGAGAATATGGACCGTCTCAAACTACATATCCCAGGATTCCTTAGAATGGAGATGGGGTGATAACATCTGCTCCCTAAGGTATGAAACTTAATGAGATGTGTTGCAACAGCGGGTAAAGCAACTAGAGTGATCAACTGAGTTACAAAGTTGTGTGTCTGCTTCAACCTGTTCTGTGCTTGTGCAGAGTTTACAAACCAGAAGGAGCTGCCTTTGCAACCCACCTTCAGAGCAGCATCTGGTAGGCCAAGTATCTAGCCCACTGCAGTAAACTGGAAGGTCACCATTTTGGGAAGGGATGGGCAAGATGTATGGCAAGAATGTCACACTCCCAGGATGAAGGTGGTTCCGGTTTCCCAAGACATGGGTGTATATGCTGTTGTGTGAGGCTGATAAAAACCTGCAGTTCTCTGTTCAGGTCCTGACAAGATCAAAGCCAGCCCTGTGTTCTATTAAAAGGGGCGTGTTTCTTACACGGGAGTATAAACACTTGTGTTGGAGCAATTGCATCGAGACACGATCCGTTGATCTCAGTCTACTAAGGTAAGCAATATTTCACTAAGGGGGCTTCAAGGGATATGGGGAAAGAGGATGTTGCAGGGCTCCTTTCTCATTGGGCTTCTGCTAACTTAGTACTGATGGTAGAAGTAGATTGCCTCCTAGTTTTTCTGCCTAGTTTCCACACTAGATTAATGTGCTCCATGGCAAAGAAATCCAAGATTGCATCCAAATTTATCTAAATGATCCTAATATAATACTTTCCCCAGCTACTCTAGTGTTTTGGGTACAATATCATAGTGATAACTGATTCAATCTTTGAACATAGGTCAGTATTATCATCTGATGGTGGAAGAACTGAGAAGACCTTTCCTTATCTTGTGTGCTCTGTCCATGAGAGGCTGTTTGAGATTTGGACCAGGGGTTTCCAGTTCATAGATTAATTGAATTATTACAGATGAAAAACATGATCATAGATCAACCTGAGTATTGTTTTATTGAAACATTTGGCTTTCTGTCTACACTCCGGACAACATTTCACAACGTTGGAGACATTTGGGCAACACGTGTTGCACAAGGAAGGGAGAAGGTAACGGAGATGATAGGTAGATCTAAGGATTAACAAGCCAAAATTGTATCAAAATCCTCATCTCCTACTATGAGAATTTCTCTTCAAGGTTCCAGCCTGTCACTCGTGTCACGGACTTTTTATTCCACAACCTTCCTCCACACCTCTATTTCTTAGTAATGCTGTTTTCATTCCAACCCTGTAGGCATTCACCATCTGGATTCCCTGTTGGAAGGAGTGATTCTGTTGCTTTGTCAACCTAGCAAGATAGCTCGGGGCTTACCAAACCAGTCTTTGAGCAGGGAATAATTAAAAAACACTGGTATCTGCACACTTTTTGCTCAGTCTGCAAAGAAATGTACTGAACCATGTACAATTTGCTGTCATGTCCTGTGCATATGTATGTACATACGCACATGTATGAGGTGTGTAAAAGGATGGTCTGATTGGAAAGGTCTCAGTAATGTGAGTCAGAATTTGCTGGTGAGTTCTATATACTGTACGTATCACAAAGCCAACAGAAATGGTAAAAAGGACACGAGAATCTGGCCAGTTAATTGCCATTTGGGAATATTTAGCCTGGAGAAGAGAAGGTTAAGAGGTGATATGATAGCCCTGTTTAAATATTTGAAGGGATGTCATATTGAGGAGGGAGCAAGCTTGTTTTCTGCTGCTCCAGAGACTAAGACCAGGAACAATGGATGCAAACTGCAGGAAAAGAGATTCCACCTCAACATTAGGAAGAACTTCCTGACAGTAAGGGCTGTTTGACAGTGGAACACACTCCCTCAGAGGGTGGTGGAGTCTCCTTCCTTAGAGGTCTTTAAGCAGAGGCTGGATGGCCATCTGTCGGGTATGCTTTGATGGAGAGTTCCTGCATGGCAGGGGGTTGGACTGGATGGCCCTTGGGGTCTCTTCCAACTCTGTGATTCTATGATTCTATGATCAAGTCAGCTTCAGCTTATGGCGACTCTCTGAATGACAGGTTTTGAAAACAAACCAGTATTAATGTCCCTGTTAACATCTTGCTAAGTCAGAGCGGTAGCTTCCTTAATGGAGTCTATAGTTATTCCAAATCTTTGCTATTTCTGCTAGTAATATATTATATATGCTTTGCAGAAAATAGCAAAGACTTGAAAGCTGATGAAAGTTAAAGAACAAAATGCAAAAGCAGGGTTACAAATAAACATTAAGAAAACAAAAACATTGAGCACAGATGATTTACATTACCTTCAAGTGGCTATTGAAAACACTGAAAGAGTTAAGATACCTTGGCTCAGTCATAAACCAAAATGGAGATTATACCCAAACCCAACAACCAAACCACTATGCCATGCTTGGTCAAGAAAAAGACTATACTGGTTAGCAAAGCAAAAGGCAGTAGGAAAAGAAGAAGATCATATTCTAAGTAGATTGATTCAGTGAAGGAAGCTACAGTCCTGAGTTTGCAAAACCTGAGTTGAGCAGTTGAGTTTCCAGGGGTCTTAGAGGTTTCTCGTTCTTAGGGTCACCATAAGTCAAAATCAGTGTGAGTGCAAACAAGACCTACAACAAAATGATGTCATCTACATATCTTTAAATTATTAAAGTTCCTTCCCACAATTTTCATGTCTCCTTCCTCCAAATCTAATCCCACTTGCTGTAGGATATGTTCTGAAAATATTAAACAGAGCAAGAAAATGTAGACTTGTCTGGCATCCTTGCCAAGTGGAGACGACTTTTCTCTCCAAATACTTTGGTGCTTCCTTCAGACAATGAATGTTTGCAATATGATCCCTAGTTGTTCTTAACTGGCATCAAGTTCACGTTGACTTATGGTGACCCTATGAATGAGAGACCTCCAAGTCTGGCTTATCCAGATGATTTTTAAATTGTGAATTTAGATGCTGAATTTTAAATGTGGACTGTTTTAAAATGTGTCTTCTTAGTCCTTTTAAACTGATGTATGTCTTAATGTGTTGTAATGATGTTTTCCACTGTTGATTAGTTGTTATTCCCGACCTTGATCCATGGGGAGAGGCGGGTAAGAAATAATTAATATTAATATTAGTATTATTTTTAATATTATTATGATGATGTCACCCTGTCATTAACAGCCCTGCTCAGGTCTTGCAGAATCAGGGCCCTGGCTTTCTTGATTGAGTATATCCACCTGGAATGCAGTCTTCCTCTTTTGTTGTTGTTGTATGTCTTCAAGTCATTTCCAATTTATGGAGACCCTCGGCGTTTTCTTGGCAAGTTTCTTCAGAGGAGGTTTGCCATTTCCTTCCCCAGAGGCTGAGAGCGTGTGACTAGCCCAAGGTCACCCAGTGGCTTTACACGGCAAAGCCAAGATTTGAACCCTGGCTTCCAGAGTCATAGGCTCGACCGCACTGCAGAAATAATCCAGTATGACACTAACTGCCGTGGCTCAGTGCTATGGCATTCTGGAAGTTGTAGTTTGTTTTGATGCCAGAGCTCTCTCAGAGAATCCTAAATGTTGCACAAAACTACAGTTCCCAGAATTCCATACCATTGAGCCATGGCAACTAAAGTGAATTATTTCTGCAGTGTGGATGCAGCCAGAGTCCATCACTCAAACCATTACACATCAGTGGCTCTTCCTTTTTACCTACTGCCTTTTACCTTTAAAAGCATTCTTTTTCTCTCTCTCTAGTGCATCCTTCTTCTCATGATGTGTCCAAAGTATGAGAGTCTCAGTTTAGTCATCTTGGCTTCCAGGGAGAGTTCAGACTTGATTTGCCCTAAGACCCATTCATTTGTCTTTTTAGCAGTCCAGGGAATATACCAATCGGCAATAATATAATAATAATAATAACTCACAGCTCAAGGTGGGTTACGACATTGTTAATACACAATCATTACATAAAATACACATATTAAGCTGCATAAAATACACATATTAAGAGATCTACGCAATATTTATATTACAATATGTAGAATAATAATTAAATGTAAAATTCATGTTTAAAAGTAATTATTAAAAACTGCCTGGATAGGCCTGCTGGAAGTGATGGGTTTTTAAATGTGTCTTATATTCCAACAGCAGGTTTATCTCTTCCAGCTGGCCATTCCACAGTCTTGGGGCGGCCGATGAGAATGTCCTCTGGGTAATGGCTGCCAGTCGGGTTCTTGCAGGATCTCAATGTTTGGAGCGGATTATACAGGAGAAGACGGTCCCATAGATAACCCGGACCTAAAACATCTAGGGCCAGTGTGGAGAAGTGGTTTGAGTGTTGGACTAGGATTCTGGAGACCAGGATTTTAATCCTGGCTCTGCCATGCAAACCCACTGGATGACCAGTATGGGCAAGTCACACTCTCTCAGCCTCAGAGGATGGCCATAGCAAACTACCTCCGAAGGAGCTTGACAAGAAACCTCCATGATAGGTTCATCTTAGGGTCGCCATAAGTCGGAAATGACTTGAAGGGCACTCAACAACAACAACAAAGAATTAATCCACACTAATTCTGTGGTAATGGGGATGATTACTTGATAACCCCAACTGAAACGATTAGTATCGGTTATGCCCATGCATTCTTGGCAGTGTCAAGCCAAAAAAAGAAGAGGCAATATGATGGACAATTCACGCAGACAAAGTAGCATGTGGCAATTTGGAGTGAGAAATCTGTTACTCATACAAGGAAGTAGTCAAGGTTCATTATGATCTCAACCCGCATTCCCTTAGCTAGTGAAAAGAGATTTTAAAAACCCTTCAGAGTCAGGTATGACCTTAACATGTGGGCCAGGAATCACACCACAGGTTAACTCTGTGCCTCCACTTGAGCTGCATTTTCTGTGATCATCAGAATGACTCCAGAGATTAATTAACCTTTGTTTACCACTGATAAACGGTTCAATATGTCATGGCAGAAGAATCTGCCCTAATAAATTTGTGTGTCTCTTCAACAGGCCACAGATTTTAATCCACCCACCGACCCACCCACTTTTTTTTTTTTAAATAGGAGGAGAGCAATGACTTTAATATGCATGGTAGAATTCAAAGTCCCTAACTGTCTTAGTCTGGAAAAAGTATGCAAAGGGATCTTGCAGTACCTTTGAGACTAAAGGAAATATAGAAGTTTGGTAGCATGAGCTTTCATAGACTTGCGGACCTAAAAATGCCTAAAAATGGTCACATCAACCAGTCCTGAATTTGAGCCCTGGTTAAGAGACTGACTACAGTTAGGCAGAATGAGGGAGATGCTTCCAGCAGCAGAATTTAGTTAGGTATAATGAAAGGGCAGCAAACTACTGTGTGCTCTTTTATTTGTTATTGTTGTATTTTTTTTTCCTGCTAAAGCTGGAGGGACCTGCTTCTGTTTTGCTTCATGTGGCAAAATAACTTGGCTGGCTTTGTGAACAATGCTACTTGAATTAAGAGACCTAGCCGTCTTAGTCTGGATTATCAGTGTACAAAGGGATCTTGTAGCACCTTTGAGAATAACTGAAAGAGAGGAATTGTAGCATAAGCTTTCATAATTTTACATTTTCTTCCACCAAGTATCTGAATAAGTAGACGTAGGCTGCCTCCGCACTGCAGAAATAATCCAGTTTCACGCCAATTTAACCCTCAGGTAGTCTCAAAAGTGCTACAAGATCTCTTAGTCTCAGAGACTAACATGGCTGTATCCTTGAATTCTACCAATTAACTGCCATGGCTCAATGCTGTGGAATTCTGGGAATTGCAGTTTGTTGCGGCACCAGAGCTTCCTGACAAAGAAGCCTACATGTCTCACAAAACTGCCATTCCCAGAATCCCATAGCATTCAACCATGGCAGTTAAAGTGGCATCAAACTGGATTGTTTTTGCAGTGTGGATGCAGCTCACGTCTACAAAAGCTTACGATACAACTTGTTTTACTCATTTAATTTCAAAGGTGCTATAAGATCTCTTTGCCTAACGCTGCTTGCATAAACTTGGTGGAGGTACCAATGGATGCCCTGCTTCAGGCAGAAAGATGGCTTAGTCTGGCTAGAGATTTAGCAACATGGATAAGGAGAATGATTAAACTGGACTTTGTCCCTTGGGCAGGAGGATGGAGTTTGAGGCTTCCCAGATCTTCCTTTGTAGCCATGAAGTAGTTGGCTTGTGAGTCCGTGGCATAGCTTCAGAAATTCTTGCTTCAATCCAAGCATTGCAACATAGGGCAAATGGGTTTACATCTGTCATGAGGATTAGATCGTCTTCCCCCACTTGTGATATATATTAGGTTACAGGTCAGCTACAGAATTGCATTGGAGGAAATCCACCATCATTCTGAAGCTGCTAATGTCCCAAAGTTAACACAGTTTCATATGCATTCATGCAATTTTTAAAAAAATAATTATTACAGTTTAAATAGAAATACAGTGCATTGCATCATAGTGAGGAAGACTGTGACCAGCGGTGTTTCTGAAAGGACAGCTCATAGGGCTGCCAGTCTAAAGACATTGTTGAGTTATTCTGTCTTTCCAGCTTCATGCATTTTCTGTGGTAAGAGAAAAGTTAGAAAAAGGAGCAGGAAAGAAGTGCAGTGGTGTATTACAAATGTTTCGGTATGTGCTGTTGGACACTGAACATGTATATGGGCAAAAAATAAATCTTCATTTGGAAAGGTGATAGATAGGCAGTTAGAAAAATGCAGGGAGAGGATTCGAAATTAGCCCAGTATCAGATACAAAGGAATGGAAATCCAACCAGGATGTGTCAGGAGTCCTAACCACAAGGGAGGACAAGACACCACAAAGTGTAGGGCATTTTTTTTTAAAAAAAAGCAGGACATTGTCACATAAAAGCTAAAAACACTAAATATACATGCTTCTTAGTCATGCTCAAAATGGAGAACATCTTGAAATTCCTCCTGGACAGAAGGTTGAAATGTAGGGAATGTCCTGCAACAGGAGGATATCTGGTCATAGAATAATAGAATCAAGGGCCATCCAGTTCAACTCCATTCTGCCATGCAGGAACTCCCCATCAAAGCATTCCTGACAGATGGCCATCCAGCCTCTGCTTAAAGACCCCTAAGGAAGGAGACTCCACTACACTCCGAGGGAGTGTGTTCCACTGTCGAACAGCCCTTACTGTCAGGAAGTTCCTCCTAATGTTGAGGTGGAATCTCTTTTCCTGCAGTTTGCATCCATTGTTCCGTGTTCTAGTCTCTGGAGCAGAGGAAAACAAGCTTGCTCCCTCCTCAATATGACATCCCTTCAAATATTTGAACAGGGCTATCATATCACCTCTTAACCTTCTCTTCTCAAGGCTAAACATCCCCAGTTCCCTAAAGTGTTCCTCATAGGGCATGGTTTCCAGACCCTTCACCATCTTAGTTGCCCTCCTTTGGACATGCTCCAGTTTCTCCACATCCTTTTTGAATTGTGGTGCCTAGAACTGGGCACAGTATTCCAGGTGGGGCCTGACCAAAGCAGAATAGAATGGCACTATTACTTCCCTTGATCTAGACACTATACTTCTATTGAGGCAGCCTAAAATTGCATCAACCTGTGAACAAGTCATATTCATAAATGAATCATGGCTGAATAGTAAATAATAACTACTTCAAGAAACAGCCAGTGATGTAGAATATTAGAAAAGAGCTAAGCATGCTCTGCTCTTGACTCTTCTTTCAGTGTAAACCTTTTGTTAGGACTTTTAGCAAATGTATTTTATTTATTTTTTATTTATTTTATTCATTTTAATACATTTAATACACATTCCGACAAAGACAAAAAGTAAAGGAAAAAAAAGAAAAAGAAAAACAAACCAGGTTTGTTTAGCAAATGTATTTTAAACAAACAATATGCCATTAGGTTCTGTAAATGAAACAGCAGTTGCTCATGGCCTTGCTGGCCAGATAACAATTGGTGATAGATACCTTAAAGCCCCCTTGTATCTCCTCCTTATTGATGATTTATCTTTAAACTGGAGCTGAAATGGACCAAAGTATTAGCCAAGGGAACGTCCTTTAGCATGCTGGGGATTGTACTTTGGGGAGGCAGTAGAGCTCTCTGGCAGAGAATTCTAAATGTCCATCCCTAAACTGCAAATCCCAGGCTCCATAGAAGGCAGCCATAACAGTTACAGTAGAATAATAGTGCTGTTAACATATCCAGGGGTAGCCATGTTGGCCATACAGCAAAGTATAATAACATCAAATATCTACAAAACACTGACACCTGTTCGGAAATGGCGTGTGATAGTTTCTCACGCAATAATGTGAATCCCTATGATTGCGTTCGGATTGCCATTGGATTATGCTTCCAATTTCTGTCGTCTGATAAACTCCTATGAAGCCATTCCAAAGCCAATCCAAGGTCACCCCAGAATTCAGTGAATTCAGTAGCAACCGAATTCAAAGAAATCAGTTCCAAGGTCACTTTGGATTCAATCCAAATTGGTCTGGTGTGATAAGGTCCTAGGTCTCATAGCTTTATAGAATTCCTTTCATTGTTAAGCATGCACTTCCTGAAGGTCTGCATTTTAAATTGGAAAAAAATAACTACACACTTTTCTGTGAATCCAGCCATCTGAGCAAAGGCATTAATTTGTATCCTGTTTTACAGGTTTTTTAAAAATAAACAACTGTTGTCTGGGTGATCTTTTTTTTAAGATAGCAGGAACTATTTGGATCCAGTCTGTTGACAGTATGAAGAGGACTTTTAAATGTGGACTGAACTGAGAGGCTTGATGCTTGAAACATAATCCTTGTGCATGGTGTGAATGGCTTTAATGCTATCATGCACTGGGCAATCTCTAATCCTACCTCCAGACAATGCCAGGCACAACACAAGGGGGGAAAGAGGACAAAGGTAACCAAGGATGCTGTCAGATGCTTTGTTTCAGATGAGGGTGAGGACTGAAGGATTAAACAAGGAATGGACACCCTGTGATCTTTTGCTTGATTTCAAAGGCCACTGGCAAACAACTGGCTCAGACCTTGAGAAGGAGCAGTCTGGGCAGCCAGCTGGGGAGGAAGGGAGAGGGTCAGAAAGGGAAGGGGGTATCTCAGCCCAGTGTTTTGAATTTGAGTAGGGTGATCAGATGTCCTCCTTTTCCAATACATGTCCTCCATTCCAACCTTCTGTCCAGGTGGAATTCCAGTGTCTTCCATGCTGAGCATGACAAAGAAGCATGGATTTATATTTGGGTATTTTTAGCTTTTATTTGGCCATATCCTCCATTTTGTGGTGCCTTGTTCTCCTTTGCCATTAGGACATCTGGTCACCCTGAATTTGGGCCAACCCACTTCTGGCATGTGGTCCATTACAGATTTCTTATTTGCTATCAAGTTGGCTTTGCCTTATAGTAACCCTATGAATGAGAGACCTTTGTCAGAGCCTTGGCCATCAACAGCCCTGCTCAGGATTTGCAGACTCAGAGCAACTGTGGCTTCCTTGATTCAGTCAATCCATCTAGAATGTGGTCTTCCTCTTCTCCTACTGTCTTCCACTTTACCAAAGGTTATAATCCCTTACTTGTTTTATGATTTCCAACTTTCCCTGATTCATGCTTCTCACCTTCCTTGTTCCTGTTACAGGTGAAATCTCCTGTATCTGGAATTACGAAATCCAAAATACTACAAAAACCAAAACTTTTTAAATTAGTGTCTGAGGTAGTGATACTTTTGTTTTCTGGGGGTTCAACATACACAAACTTTGTTTCATGCACAAAATTATTAAAAATATTGTTTAAAATTACCTTCAGGCTAAGTGTATAAGGTGAATATGAAACATAAATGCATTTCATGATTAGACCTGGGTTCCCATCTCCAAAGTATCTCAGTATGTATATGCAAATATTCCAAAATAAAATGAAATACAATATCTGAAATTCAAAGTATTTCTGAACCAAGGCATTTCAGATAAGGGAAACTCAACTTGTGTATGTGTTGTACAGATTCAGACTTTCCTTTCACATTTGAACATGACAACAGCTGAATATTCTTTTTGACTTAGTGCACTTGTGTCATTGTGGGTGCAGCAAGGGAGGGGGAAATAAAGCCAAATAAGAAGGGCTCGCAATGTGTTTCCTTCAATTCCCAGCTTTCTAGCAATGCAGAAAGTCAGACGCTGAATATCATTCGCATCGAGAATTCTGCTTTGTGTTGCCTTCTCTTGGTAATGATGCCTGCCTTCTTTCTTTGGATGTCTAAACTGTGTTTCTAAATGCTCAACTGAAGTTTTAAGTTACTACAATTGTAGAAATGTGGGAACTGTAGGAAAAAAATAATCAGAGGGCAGAAATCATAATGGAGGAGCAATGCCCTCATTTTACCTTCTCTGTAGAAAAGTGGGAGAAGGTGGGAGTCAGCATCAGTGTCACGTCACTGCCCACATTCTTGGAGGTTGACCACCTTTGAAATAGCTGCTTAATTTTTTTCTTTCCATGTGTAATTCTTATAGTAGAACCAAGAAATTAACTCTCTTTTAACACTTCTTTCTACCAACTCAGGTCTGGGACAAGACAAAACGTTGGATTCCAGTTTGCTTTGGAAGAAGTGTCTAGAGAGAAGTATAGTGATGTCTTCAGAAAAGCCCAGCACAAACAAGATCATTGTGTATGACACAGCTGATTTTGAAGGGCTTAGCAAAGAGTTCACCTGTGACATCCCTGACCTGCATGAGCTGGACTTTGGGGACTGCATCTCCTCTCTGAAGGTCATTGGGCAGCCCTGGGTGGCCTACAAATCCCCCAGATTTGAAGGAGATGGTTTTGCTTTTGAGGAAGGGAATTACAGTGAGATTGACAAGAGCAACAAAATCTCATCCCTCCGACTGGTCCACCATGACCTCTCTGAACCTTTGATCACACTGTACGAACTGCCCAACTATGAGGGTCAAAGAAAGGTGGTGCAGGAGGAGACCAACCTTGCCTATGGCTACTTCAACGATTGTGTCTCCTCCCATGTAGTGCAAAGGGGTGTGTGGCTCCTGTATAAACACCCAAACCGGGGTGGGTGGTATCATGTCGCCTGGCCTGGGGAACGCATTCGTGACTACAAAACAGAGATCAATTTTGATGACAGCGTATCCCACCTGCGGCCCCTGCAGCCTGGGCGCCCCATCATCACCGCAAAGCTACTTTGGGACCAGAAGAAGGTGGAGGATGAGAAGGATATCCTGATTGATGAGATTGTGGGAACCAACTGTACCGAATATGAGCAAGCGTTCACGGCCAACACCTGCAGGGAATACACGACCACCGTTTTCCAGAGCTTCCACTTCAGCAACACCACAACCCTAAAACTTGGCTTCTCATTCCAGGTCACCTTGGGAGCTGCCAATGTCTTTGTGGTGCAGAAGGGGAAGCAAGAGTCTACCACCACCAGTGAGAAGGTTGAGGTTATGCTCCCTGCTAAAATCCCTCCACATACCCAACTCTGCATCCATGTGGTCAAGAAAGAGACCACCACCTCTGTCCCAGTGGAGCTCACCATTTGTCAGAATGGGAAAGAAAGGAAAGAGCAGGCAGAATATCGGTGTGTTTCAGGGCGTACCATCAGCACCCGATATACTATGACGTCTATCTCAGCAGCACAGGAAACTTCCAAAAGTAAACCTGCACCTGTAAAAGAGGGGAAGGATTGCCAAACTCAGCCCTCACATGTGGATCTGAACGAGTATTCTATATCTGAGTCTGGACCAATAACATCAGAGGACAGTTCCTAAGCCATGACGGCTACTTCCAGACTTTATTCAATGACGAGGAAAGAGAAAGCTATATTGGATTATCCTTAGGCATGGTGTTGGGTTTCTGGGTTTCAAGGCTAGGTGTTACACCAGGAATGGGCAACTTGTGGCCATCCAGATGTTTTTGGACTAAAGTGCCTAATATGCCCTGTCTGCATTGCTAATTGTGAAGGATGATGGAAGTTGCTGTCCAACAACGTCTGGAGGGCCACACATTGGCCACCTCTACTTTGGGGATAGTATCTCAAGAGAGTAAGTTATGATGATATTTAAGGTGGCATTTTCCATTTGAAAACTTAAGTCTTGTTTCAAGGATGAAGCAACCTCAACAAATTAGCTACAAAACCAATCACAGATCTTCTGATCCCTTCTGTCCTGAATAATTTCTGTTATCCTATGAGATGGTCAGTAAAAGCTCTAAATTGGTGTAAGATTAGTTCAGGCATTTCTCTAATCCTGGGCTTTATGGTACCTATCATAGCTATCCAGGTCAAATATTTAAGCGAAGGGAGGAATTTTTGGTTAGTGCTCAGCTTGCAGTAGGTGAATAAATTGGTTTCTGTAGTTTGCATACAAACCAAACCAAGGGTTCCTCTCAACTCCTGATGCTTTCTTTTATTGTTTAATGAAGAGCTCTGCTTTTGTTTCCTTAAAATCTCTGTCTGGTTTTCATGGGAAACCCATAGTAGTTGGTATGGGGATACAGGCTGAATATCCCTTGTCTGGAATTCTGAAATCTGAAATACTCCAAAATACAAAATTGTCCACATGGGTGGCTGAGACAGTGATGCCTTTGCTTTCTAATGGTTCAGTGTACACAAAGTTGGTTTCATGCACATCATTATTCTAAAATATGTATAAAATTACCTTTAGCATATGTCTATAAGGTGTATACAAAACATAAATGAATTACATTTTTAAACATGGGTCTTATCTCCAAGACTTCTTATGTAGATGCAAATATTCCAAAATCTGAAAAAATCCAAAATCCAAATCCCTTCTGGCCCCAAGCATTTTGGAAAAGGGAAACTCAACCCGTATTAAACTTCCTTAGGCGTAAAAGGCTGCAGCTCTTGTGGTACTGGATTCTTTGTTCCTGACAATATAAAAGGGCACCCTGTCCTTTATCTCGTCTACCTGCTCCACTGTGTCAAACCTGCCACCACCCCAAATTATAATTTAGTTGATTGTGAAAATGTCCTATGAAATGAAAGGCAGTTGAGTCAAAATCTAGATGTCATCTAAGCTGGAGTAACCAGATGGTTGGCATAGGAATTGGGAAAGAAATGGGATATAGGATGATAGGTGAGGACTGCTAAAAAATAGGGAGTGTCTCAGTTTGGTGGTACTTGTTTTGCAAAGAGAGTTTCTAGCCCTCCTGATTGCACAGAGAAACTCAAAACCACAATACACTAATGACTCATTAGCCATATCCTGTTGTCACCCTCCCCAAATGTGTGTGTCACCTTGTGTTGAAGTTGGCTTCAAAGGCCTTGTATGGATGGCCAGCTTTTTTTTTCCCTACTGTTAGATCTGATTTAGATGTTACTACAACATCTAAAGGGCCACATAATTCTCACTCTGAGCCTAAATCCAGGTTACTACTAGTCCCAAATAAAGTTGACTAGCGTAATTGAATAAATGGGACATACATAAGTGTTGATTTACCATTCAGCAAATGATTACATGGGTCTACTCTTATTTGGGATTAACAATTGGATTTATGCCCAAAAAATAAAAATAAAAATGAACATTTAACTTCCATTTCATGGGGAACACCTACCTCCCCAGTTGCTCCACTTCCAATGACTTGCTTGGTTGCTTCTGATTAAGACTACCTTTGTATGGGTCAGGCAGTTATTATGTTAAAAAAGACAAACGGTAGAATAAAACCAAATGGGACATTATTCAGTTAAATAACATATGCATTTATGGTAATTAGAACCCATTATTATACACTTTTATTTCTATGGTATCTTAAATAATACCGGTAACTAGAAAATGGTGATTCAGAACAATTTTTAAAATTGGTTTTCGTCTCCTTTGGTTTCAGTTTTAATTTAAATATGTGGTTTAAATCACCTTGATCTAAATTGGTACACTCAACAGCCCAAGCACCTCCTGACCTTCTCTTCCATTTCTGAATATTTATTAATAGACTCAGTGAAGCAGACTATGGTCCTAGATTAGCTTCGTGTTCCTTAAACTTAAGTAACACTTTCAGTCAGCGCAAGGACTCCTCAGTACTCCTTGTGCTGGCTGGCTGAAGCTGGTGAATAAATTGATCAGTAACTTCTCCTTTTTGTTGTTGTCCTATTGCACTATACTGTATCAAAGGGGATTTCTCTCGTCCTTTGTTTCTTTATCCTTGCAGGTTTATCACACTAGAGGGCAAACAGGATTTAAACAGGAATTAAACAGGAATTAAACAGGAAATGCCTTATGTTTAACATAGGGCATTTAACATACCTTATGTTTAACATAGGGCATTTCCTGTTTAATTCCTGTTTAATTCCTGTTTAAATCCTGTTTGCCCTCTAGTGTGATAGGCTCGTTTCCTTAAGTCTCCTGACCACCATTTGGCCCTATGCTGGGACTGAATTACCAGGTGTAACTTCTCTTTCTCAACTAAGTACACTTCTTATGATAAACCACCCACCAGAATCCCCGGCTGGTAGCATAAAACTAAATAAACCCTAGACAGAAGCAATCTTCAGGACTGCATTGTAACATTAAGAAAATCAAAGCCATCGCACTGATCCTTTATCTCCCCAATGACCTCACCATTTCAAGAGCCACCCCCAGGTGGTTTATAGGACAGATTTGTTTTAAGGGCAAGTCCAGCCAATGGCAAGAGAGCCAGCATCGTGATGGTGAAAGAATAAAGAACTCTATAATACGTATAATCTTAATATCTCCTCCAATCGATTACATGTATTGCAAGCTATATAAAACAACCATCTATCAAACAAAAATAATTGTTTACTAGAATTAAACAAGCACTTCTATATACTTCCTCATTAGACAAACTGTGTATAGTTCCTATGTCCTGATAAAATTTATATCAAATGTTTCATTCTTGTAAAAAAAAATTTTTTGTTTGTTTGTTTGATATTCTTTATTTTTTCACAACTTCTTTTTGATTTGAAAGCTCGTGTACAGAAAGATGCCATCCTTCCAATAGCCTGGCAATCTGCTGCTCAGTCATCTGAAGCCAACTACCTAACAGATTCAAACAACAGGAAAAGAGATTGCACCTCAGCATTAGGAAGAATTTCCTGGCAGTTAGAGATGTTCAACAATGAAATACACTGCCATGAACTGCGGTGGAGTCTCCTTCTTTGGAAGTTTTTTTAACAGAGGACTCTTTCAAACGGGAGGAATTTCTCCCAAATCCGAATGGAGCCCATTCGGATTCACGTAAATTTGCTAGTTTAGCGAATTTACGTGAATCCCCATTGCGTTCGGAAGGCGTTCGGAATGTCTTCCTATTACCCGGAAATAACCCCTCCTTGCCCGAAGAGAGAACCTTTAATGCGCAATAACGCAAAACCCATGATTGCATTCGGAGTGGCTTCCCTTTTGCCCAAAATTGCGTGAGAAGAATTAATTCACAATAACGTGAAACCCCAGGATTGCGTTTGGATTGCCCTTGGATTATACTTCCAATTTCCCACGTCTGAAAGAGTCCAGAGACAGGAAGGCCATCTGTCAGGAGTGCTTTGATTCTGTGTTCCTGCATGGCAGGGAGTTAGACTGGATGGCCCTTGAGGTCGTTTCCATCTCCATGATTCTGTTATTCTACAGTTGGTCCACCAATTCTGCATCCACAAATTCAACCATCCATGGCTCAAAAATATTTTTTTTTTTAAATCCAAAAAGCAAACCTTGTTGTTACCATTTTATGTTTTGTTATTGTTAGCCACTCTTGAGTCAATCTCCACCCATGGCAACTCTGTGGATGAGACACCTCCAAGACTCTCTGTTCTCCACTGCTCTGCTCAGATCCTGAAAATTCATACCCATGACCTCTTTTATAGAGTCCATCCATCTAGTATGTGGCCTTCCTCTCTTTATGCTTCCCTCTAGCTTTCCCAAACATTACTGCCTGACCCATACAAAAGTAATCATAACCAGAAGCAACCAAGCAAGCTGTTGGAAGTGGAGCAACTGGGCAGATGGATGTTCCCCATGAAATGGAAGTTAAATTTTCATTTTTATTTTTGGCCTAAATCCAATTGTTAGCCCCAAATAGAATAAACCTATGTAATCATTTGCCGAATGGTAAATAGACACATATGTAGGTCCCCCATTTATTCAATTGGTCAACTTTAGTTGGGACTAGTGACCTGGATTTAGGCTCAGAGTGAGAATTATGTGGCCCTTTAGATGTTTTCTCCAATGAGTCGTGCCTTCTCATGATGCATCCAAAATATGACAGCCTCAGTCTTGTCATATTGGCTTCCAGAGAGATTTCTGGTTTGATCTGTTCTAGCACCCATTTGTGTACTTCTTGGTGGTCCATGGTATCCTCAACAATCTTCTCCAGCATCACATTTCGAATGAATTGATTTTCTTCCAATCCACTTTTTATATTTTATATTATTTTATATTTTTCCATTTTATACACAGAAATCATTTTGCTACCCTGTTGCATATGATGGAACTTGAGCATCCACAAATTTTGGTATCCACAGGGGCATCCGGGAGCCAAACCCCAACAGATACCAAGGGCCCCCTGTACCTCACTCAGCCTAACAGTCCAGCCAACCCTCCACTGCATCACAAGGCAGCAGCAGGGGAGCTGGAGAGGTCCACAGCTAGATCCTCCAACACTTTGCTGATGTTCCCATCCTAAAGTACCTGCCGCCTGAGCCACCTCTTTCATTTCATGGGAAATCTCCCTGTATCCCTATTCTAGTCATCTCGGACCATTTCTTCTTGGTCAGGCAGTTTTGCATTATGCTAACATTAAACTATGAACCCTCTGTGGTTGCATCATGGGAGTCTTAGATGAACTGTAGGTTCACTTTAAAAAAACACACACACAAACACAAAACTACAGCTGCCAATGCAGGGGAAAGGCCCATGCTGTTCATCCAGGTGTACAGGGTTATCCCCCTCTCCTTCTGTGGGTCTTGGTTCATCCATTAAGCAGGCCGCATGGGAAGGCGATTGTCCATAGGGGCTGTTGATGTGGCTGGCTGAACCGAAAGTTGGCGCCTTTCTGCTCTTTGGAACTGGTCAGGTCCTGGCTTGGTGATCCACTTTTGTCAATCATTGACTCCAATGACCTGGCAGCCTTGTAACCTTTCACCCACCCAGTATGGCAACCTTTTACCTAGAGAAAGGTGAGGGAAGGGTAGAACGTACTGGCCGGAGAAAATAAACAGCCCTTTGGTCTCGAGGGCACGTGCCCTTTGTGGTTCTGCGGGAAAATGGGGTGATGCAGCCTCCCAACAGAGCAAATGTTTACTGCCGCATGAGGCAGGAGGATTACTGCTGTTCTCCATCCTGTCTCTCTCTCTCTCTCCAGTGAGGACGTCTGGATCAATGCAAATGGAAAAAACTACATCAGAAATATGCAAGGAATGAGCATGAGTTTACGTCTATCTAGTCAAAGTAATCCAACAAGGCCTCACATGCAAGAGAGCTGAGCATATGGAAACAGGGAGAACTTCTCAGGTCTAAAACACACTGCAGAAATCATCCAGTTTGAGACCACTTTAACTGCCCTGCTAGGAAATTCTGGGAACTGTAGTTCTGGGAGACATTTAGCCTTCTCTGTTAGAGAGCTCTGGTGCCATAATAAATTACAGTGCCCAGGATTCCATCATGTGGAGCCATGGCAGTTAAAGCAGTGTCAAACTGCTTTATTTCCGCAGTTCAGAAAGGAGCTCCAGGCAGGAGGAAAAAGCACTCAAAATATAGGACATTCTGAAAAAAAGATAGGACATGACCAAATAAAAACTAAAGACACTTGTATAAGTTAATGCTTCTCACTCCTGCTCAAAATGGAGGGCCTTGTGATAGTCCTCTTGGACAGAGGGCTGAAATGGAGAACCATTGGTCACCCTGGATTATTTCTGCAATGTGTTTTAGACCTTAGATATATAGATATATAAAGTCACAGCTTGGAATAAATTAATTACAGGTGACACAAGGCCCTTTCACACTACAAAAGCCTAGCACTATGATTCCGCTTTAATTGCCATGATTCCATCCTATGGAATCCCTGGGATCAGTTTGGCACAGGCAAAGGGGTACTTAGACATCTCAGCCAAAGCTCTCTAGTGCTCCTCCACACTACAAACCCTATCACCCCTTGGGTTGCAGTCACAGCAGTTCAAGTGGAATCACACTTCTATAATTATGTGCAATGAAAGGGCCCATTGTTACTTGCAACATGTCACCTATTTATTTCTTAACAAGGGCACAACAACATCGTTATTTCAAAAGTGGCCGAACAGGTAAGAGCAAAGGTTCGTTACTAGAGCAATGAATAATGTTGTCTAGGTACTTTTCAAAGTTGCTTTTAAAGGCTGTTTTCAGAGGCATTCTGACAGAATACAGTGGGTATCCTTAGTATCCACTGGGTTTTGGTCCCAGGACCACAGCTACCCCCGTGGGCACCAAAATTCATGGATGCTCAACTCCCATTAAATACAATGGCATAATAAAACGGTATCCCTTATATAAAATGGCAAAATCAAGGTTTGCTTTTTGGAATATATATATATATATATATATAAAATATTCTCAATCCATGCATGTTTGAATTTGTGGATAAAGAATCTGTGGATACGGGAGGCCAACTGTACTTTCAAGATCTATGCCATTGTCTTATCAATCTTAAGGCTATTTTTAAAATAATAACAGACAAGTACAGAACAACATCGCACAATATTTTAAAAACATTGTACCATCAAGTCAAGATTTTTTAAAACACTATAGTGAGTTAGGGAACAAACGACGTTTGATAAATAACTTTCCAGGTTCCCCCTGAATTCCTGAATGCCCCTGAATGTAAAGGATGTTGCCTTAGATCTTAAAGATACACATCCAAAAACTATCTCTTCTAGATAGCAGTTGTCAATCAGGCTAGACATGACTGGGCCCATCGATGGTCTGGTTCTTTAAGACGATTCTTACAAGTGCCTGCTTTAAAGAGGACAATACCAAGATAAAATGGTATAAATTAACACCAAGATAAAATGACCGCTATCTTATAATGGTATAAATTAACCCCAAGATAAAATGACCACTATCTTATAAATACCCATTTTGGAGTAAACTCCATCAAGAGCTGCAGGGCTTATGCCTGAGTAAATATGTCTCAAGTATCCTGAGGATGTTATCACACCAGCCGCGTATCTCGTGGCAATCGCGTAATGAAAGGAAACAGGAACTTACCACTTTGAAGATGTCTCTTATCACACCTCTTTTCTTTTGCACAACTTCAGTGCTTGGGGAAAACCCTCCTTAGGTGTGATAAAGTCTTTTTGCTTCAATTCTGGCATTAAAGCAGTCAGTGCCAGGAAGGGTCTGATCCTCTTCTCCCCTTCCCACTTGCTGTTCCAAAACAAGATACCTCTTGTTAGTTTATTTGTTTTTAATTTTGCTACATTTGTGTGATTGATAAAAAATTATTTTAAATTATTTTTATTTTATCGGTTTGCTGACAGAAACACAGCAAAGATGCTGTAATACCCATAAAAATCCTAATAGGCACAGAGTTAGTCTTCTCTGGAATAGCAAGAGGGGTGGAAGAAAGGAGGAGAATGACCAGGGTGACTAGAGATGTCCTCCTTTTCCAGGCTATAACCTGCATTTCAGCCTTATGTCCAGGAGGAATTTCAAACTGTCCTCCCTTTTGAGCATGGCTAAGAAGCACATAGGAGATTCTCCCACGGCGTAAGGATTGCTCCCATCCTTACCCCATCCATATAGTGTCTACGTTTATCCAGATCTTGTTCCGTCAGTGGCCCCATCATTATATTAACACAATTTTCTGTTAATACAAACTGACGGGGCCGTGCCACTTCAGAGGTGGGAGAAGGATGGAATAAGCCGGGATTCGAACTCTGGTCTCTAGGCTGAAAACTAAAGATGGTTATTGTTGTATACCTTTAAGTCGTTTTCAACTTATGGTGACCCTAAGGTAAACTTATCATGGGGTTTGCTTGGCAAGGTTTGTTCAGAGGAGATTTGCCATTGCTCTCCCCTGAGGCTGAGAGTCACCCACCACCCCTTTAATATTTGTCTAACTGTAATTCTGTTGAAGACACTCTGTAACCTTATAAATATATAATATTAATCCATTGCATAGCCACTGGGGCTTTACCTCAAAACTTAACAAGATAAAAAAGATAAAGAACGAGAAGAGACATGAGTAATAAAAATAAACCCAAACAGAATGATACAAACTGGCTTGGAACCAAGCAATTTGTCACTGAAGTATCTCAATTACCACGTCAGGACTGATAATAGTGCCATATATTGCTCTGATCTCATTCTCTCACAAAGTTCAAAGAACACTTGTCTTTTTACCGGGCACAATCCTAGAGACTCCAACCGTGTAGCAATATATTAAAAAGCACATGATGTAGCTAATTAAAATAAGCAAAAACAATGTGCAACTATTATTTACCACCCTGCCAGCTGTGCGTTGTACCAACATACACAATCCAGTATTTCAAGATGTCTTGCATGCTAACCTAAATAATATTTATTGGAAAGTTGTTTTTCAGTTTTGCAATTGGATTTACTTCCTCAGTCAGCATGTCAAGGGACGTGACACTGCAATGTTCTCCAAAAGCACCATTTCTTACATATGTTGGTTTGGCACACCAATAGTTTTTCAAATGGTAAACGTTTACTATATTTTTAAAAATTATAAGAAGGAGACAATATTGTAACTGGCTGCATCTGCACTACAGAAATAATCCAGTTTGACACCACTTTAACTGCCACGGCTCAGTGCTATGTAATTCTGAGAATTATTTCAGAATAAAAAGAATAAAAAGGTTTCTGAAACATGTCCAAATGATCTTTTTTGTGGCATAGAAATCTATCTCTAGTCTTTTCATCTTATTCCTACCTCTGGTACCAAAGTTTCTGTTAAAGAAGTCATGCTGCTTTGTTAACTGAGGTATACCTATAGTATACAGTACAGTGTTCCCTCTACATTCACTGGGGTTAGGGGGGAAGAATTCCATGAATATGGAAAAATTGCAAAAAACAAACAAACAAAAACCCAAACTATTCTTTTGACCTAAGAGAACAGTTCTCTATCAATCTCCAGGTCCTCCAGTGCAACTCTATGTTCAATATCTGCCAGAGGTTGATCAGAGTCATGCTGAGGACATACAAATGCCTAGAGAAGTATTTTCTCTAGGAACCTCCAGGCTCACCAACACAACTCTATGGTCAACATCTGGCAGAGTTGCGCTGGAGGACCTAGAGATTCCTAAAGGGAACATATTAACCAAACCCACAAATAGTCAAATCTGCAAAAATCAAAGCCGCAAATGTGGCAGGCCAACTGTACACAACAATATAATCTTCATTTATGTCCCACCTTTCTCTCAGTAATTACTCAAGACATGTTAAAAAATACAGTTTAAAATTATACAAACGCTTCCAATATATAAATGCTACAAATTATTTAAAACAACATTAAAAGATTAAACATTAAAAGCATTCAAATTAATTAAAAGACAACATGCAAACCTTTAAAACAGCACCACACCGCGTTTAAAGTCCATCCCACTCTGTTTCTCAAAGCCTAATGGGATTTTAAAATATTATTTTATTTTTAAAGATTTTTGATTAGATTCTAATATGACACTTATTACCTGAATTACACAAAACAGTAGCCAAAATTAACCATGGGGGGGGGGGGAACCAATGCAATATCCCTGTCTCCACCACCCATTTCAAATTGACTTCCCACTCTTCTCTGAAAAATGTTTTAACGCACTGACAGAAGGAGAGCAAGGACACAGCCATCTTGGAATTTCAGGGTCTGAGAGCAGCCACCAAGAAGGCCCTCTCCCTTGTTCCCACCAAACAAGCCCAAGAAGATGGTAGACAGAAAGAAAGGTCTCTCCAAACCATTTTAGAGCTTTAATGGGCTCATAAATGGAGATACCTCTGATGTATATGATCTACTTGTTCTTATTGCATATTTTATGAGTAAAGAGAACTATAGTGTTGTAGTGGTTTGAGTGTTGGACTGTAACTCTGGAGACCAGGGTTCGATTCCCAGCTCAGCCATGAAACCCACTGGGCGACCTTGAACAAATCTTACCAAGAAAATCCCATTATAGGTTCATCATAGAATCATAGAATAATAGAGTTGGAAGAGACCACAAGGGCCATCCAGTCCAACCCCCTGTCATTGGGGGTGCCATAAGTCAGAAACAACTTGAAGCCACACAGCAACAACAAATCTTAGGGAAATACTGTTCAGTGCTAATTTTTTGCCCAAGGAGAACCGAAGCTTGTGACCACACTTCCTATAAAGTTTCACTGCCTGGGAAACCAAGAGCAGAGCGGTGGAAGCAGTCCCACTTCAGGTGCAGGAAATAAGAGGCGCTCTATGGCTGACTCCTGGGCACTGCTGGAAAGTCTCACTTGCACATGATCGCAGGGATGGTGTTGCTTCAAGGAGTCTATTGCTTCAAGGAGTCTCCTGTGGAGTCTTGTGTGACTGATATAACCACAAACCTTCCCCTTCCCATGGGGAGAAGCAGGAATATCACCAGCTCCCTGGTAAGCAACTGATTTAAAAATTAGTGAAGACAGAGGAGATGTGGGTGCTTTGTGATGGCATTGTGGAGCCCAAAGCCTCTGCTGTAATCCTGCGTGATTTAGAGCTTGGATAATTTGCTTTATTTTGGATGACAACTCCCAGAATCCGCCCAGTCAGCTAAGCCCCAACATCCCAGACAAGGTGGTATCTTCAAGATCTGATAGAAATGTCACTTATGAACTGAGTAGGTGTCAATTCAAGCCTCCTGGACTCAGACTCACATCTGAGTCAATCACCATAGGTCTTTGCACTAAGCTCTACCTATCAATTGTTGTAGTTGTTAATTGCCTTTCAGCTGGCCTCAACTCATGGTGACCCTATGACTGAGACTTTTCCAAGATCACCTATTTTCTATAACTCTGCTTAGGTCCTGCAAATTCATGCCCGTAACCTCCCTGATTGAGTCTGGCCATCTGACATATGATCATCCTCTCTTTCTACTGCCATCTATCTTTCCTAGCATCATTGTCTTTTCCAATGAGTTGTGCCTTCTCATGATGTGGCCAAAGTACAACAGCCTCAGATAATTTCCCTGAAGATGCCAGCCACAGATGCTGGCGAAACGTCAGAAAGGAACTCTTCTAGAACATGGCCACATAGCCCGGAAGCCCTACAAAAAACTATGGATGCCAGCCATGAAAGCTTTCAACTCCACACTGACTTTGGATTCTACCTATCCAACAGGAACATAATTTTTTACACTGACCTATAAATGCAGGGCAGAGAATCCATCTTCAGGCTTTACTTCTCTGATTTTCAGTATGTGTGTGCATGTATGTAAGTTTCCCCTGCCTCAGGGATGTTTTTGAAAAATCCACTCGGGATGTCAAATATTCTGGGTGTCAAATCACTGCTATTCAGAAAACACATCCAGGGGAGTCATGTGTTGGTCATATAGTAAAGTACAATAACATCCTAAATCCACAAAACAGTGATACCTTTTCTGGCCAACCAAAATGCACAACGTACATGTTGCAAGCTTTCAAAGCGCCACTGGCTTCTTCATCAGGCAAAGATGTTTAAAATCATAGAAAAGGCGGCGGGGGGGGGGGGGGTTTATGATGATGCTGTTCCAAAGCCTGCATTTTAAGATGCTGCTGTTTTCAATTCAGGTGTTGTTGGAGAGACATTCATGCAGGCTGGACCCTCCTCCTTCTGGCCAGGTGGTAGCCAGGACCTTTCCATTAGCAAGACAAAAAGAGATGCTCTTTTTGAGATCTAAGTTGGCTCTGTTTTTTACAAAGCTACTCCTGTTCAGGGAAGTGATAACCAAACATGAAGCATAAGGTTTTGGCCAAAAAAAAAAAAATCAGCACCTATGCCTTCGACTAAGCAGAGTGAAGTGGTTGCCTCAAGCAGAAGATTTGGAGTATCATAAAAGGGCAGCCAATTGTTAGACATTACCTGAATCTAATATTTTTCCCTGCCAGGGTGTGGGAGAAGTAGTTTGTAGGGTTTTTGGCCTCAGGTGTCCAAAAGATTTCACTGGTCTCTAGTACTATTATTCTTACATGATGACAGGGACAACCTTTTCCTCTCTGCCTCAAGCAGCAAAGTCTCTTAGCTAGAGTTGATCAACACAATCTAGATCAAGGGAAGTAATAGTGCCACTCTATTCTGCTTTGGTCAGGCCCCACCTGGAATACTGTGTCCAGTTCTGGGCACCACAATTCAAAAAGGATGTGGAGAAACTGGAGCGGGGCCAAAGGAGGGCAACTAAGATGGTGAAGGGTCTGGAAACCATGCCCTATGAGGAACGACTTAGGGAACTGGGGATGTTCAGCCTGGAGAAGAGAAGGTTAAGAGGTGATATGATAGCCCTGTTCAAATATTTGAAGGGATGTCATATTGAGGAGGGAGCAAGCTTGTTTTCTGCTGCTCCAGAGACCAGGACGCGGAACAATGGATATAAATTGCAGGAAAAGAGATTCCACCTCAACATTAGGAGGAACTTCCTGACAGTAAGGGCTGTTCGACAGTGGAACACACTCCCTCGGAGTGTGGTGGAGTCTCCTTCCTTAGGGGTCTTTAAGCAGAGGCTGGATGGCCATCTGTCAGGGATGCTTTGATTTGGAGTTCCTGCATGGCAGGGGGTTGGACTGGATGGCCCTTGTGGTCTCTTCCAACTCTATGATTCTATGATTCTAATCTCCAGCTGGAAATCATGCTAGCCTTCCCTTGCAGCAAGACAAAGGCTGCAGTATGAAGACATGAAGAATGATTGCCACCTCGTGGCAGCAGCTATTCATTTGTTAATTTGACTAACTGGGGCCTCGTTCACACTATGTTATAAACCGGTTTGCAAACTGTTTTAAAAGGGGGTTGTTCACACTTACACTGGTTTTTCCCAACCTGAATTCTGGGGGGTCTGGCGCAAATCCCCCTTAATCCAGTGCTTTCGATACTGAGGCATTTTCCATGTCTTTTCAAAAGCACTCGGTTTTAATAGGGATCCTCCAAAGTGAACAAGCTCCTGATCCAATTTGGGGCATCCAGGAGTAAGGGATAATGGGCAGAGGGTGGGCATGGGGCAGAACATACCCATCCCAGCCCACAGGGCTAGTTTGGTGGCAAACCACCATTTTTCTCCTCTTGTGCTTGCAGCTGGTGTGTGTGTGAAGTTGCCGGCTCTAAATCCAGTGGATTCAAATATCCTGCTAGTGGTCCCTTTGAAGAACCACTTAGCTGTTTTCCTATTCTGCTGCTTAATTTTTGTCTTATTTCTGCAATGATGCAATGCCAGATGCTCAGGCATCACCAGGGTCGGGGAGTGGGTTCTTTGGGGGACATGTTATTTATTTATTTATGTATTTATTTATTACAGTTTCTGTGCACCGTTGCATTTGCATGGCTTCTACAGAGGGTTCTTCATTCTCCAAGATTGACAGCGTTGTGATTCCCGCACCCCCGCCTAACATATTGCGGGTATGTCTTGGAAGGGATTGTTCTTAGGAAGTTTTCCATCATCATCCTCCGAGTTAGAGACAGTGTGACCCCATCCCCAAAGGCAAATCTATCATTGGTGGGTTTTTTGGGCAGGGGGGAATGTTTCTTCTGTGGAGCTTGACATCACCATCCTATGAGGCTGAGATAGTGTGACCCCCCCCATGGGTACCCTGGCGCTGGATTTTCTGGCAAGGTTATTTCTGAGGGGCTTGCCATGGATATCATCAGAGGCTGCTAGGGGATAAGTACATAGGGCCAGAACATCCCATCTACCATCTGAGGACCCTTGGGCCTTTCCCTCTTTGTTGGCCAAACACCATATAATTTTCCTCTCGGCACTCTACATGGCTGAAGGTGCCGGCGCCATCACCCTGGTCAGTATTCCCACCACTGCCAGGTTTATATCCTTTCTAATTTGAACAAATTAAATGGATGCAGAGTAACACCACCAACTATGACAATGGAAGCAGAATTTTGCAGATGTGCATTATTTGATTGACAGAATAACAACAACAACAACAAGAAAATGATCAAATGAGATCAATATAGAGGGTCCATTTTAAATCAATACTAATATCAGTGTGAATGTCTACAGGGTTAAATTGCACTGGAGAGATTCAGTCGGGGTGAATGCAGTGGGAACTTTGATCCCTTATCGCAACATCGATTCACCTTGGATCTCCTTGCTGCCAAAACACTAGTGTGAATGGGCCCTAAGTCTTCCTAATGTAGAGAGATCTTGTAGCACCTTGAACTGAAAGAAATAAGTTGACAGCATGAGCTTTCGTAGACTTAAGTTTACGATTTTACAGACTAACACGGTTATATTTTTGGATCTTCCTAAATTCAGGATTGTCCTGCTTCATTTTTCAAGTATTTTATGGTTTTTGTTACTTGTTTCAATTTAATATAACAATTATTTAAAATATGCTACTTTCAGAGGCAAAACTTCTGCAAGGCAGCACACAGAGTATTTTTTTTAAGAACCCATAAAATACGGTTAAACAAAATAACTTAACACTTTTAAAACTGCAATGACAGTTAAACAATCACAATATACAAATATAAAAAAGTAAATTAACATAACATAATATGACTAAAATTATTTTAAAATAATTAAAATAGTCACAATAGCTAAACAATGACACTATAAAAACATAAAGGATGATAATATACCCACTCTAACCAAAGCTGTTATCTTATACGTTCTGTTGTGTTGTTGTGTACCTCCAAGTCACTCCTGACTTATGGCAACCATAAGGTGACCCCATGGCCATCCTCTGAGGCTGAGAGAGTGTGACTTGCCCAAGGTCACCCAATAGGTTTCCATGACTGAGCCAGGATCTGAACTCTGGTCTCCAGAGTCCTAGCCCACTCAAACCACTATGCCACACTATACCTCTTATAACATTCTGTATTGTATACCATTTTAGGATCTTAACGATTATAATTATGGTATAGTGGTTTGAGCACTGGACCCTGGAGGTAAAGGGCTTGAATCCATGCTCAGTCATGGAAACCCACTGGAGTGACATTGGGCAAGACAGATTCTTTCACCCTCAGAAGAAGGCAAAGCCAAATTTCCTCTCAACAAATGCCATGATAGTTTCACCTGAAGGGTTGCCGTAAGTCAGAAACAGGTTGAAAGCAATTTTATTTGCCTAAACAATAAAGGCACCAGAAGATACTGTCTGATCATGGAAGCTAAGCAGGGTCAACTCAACATGGGAGACCACCAATGCGTACCAGGTGGTGTAGGCTATATTTCTGAGGAAGGAACTGGCAAAACCACCTCTGAGTATTTCTTGCCTAAGAAACCCCTAAGAAATTTGTGGGGTCGTCATAAGTCAACAGGCAACCTGAAAGCACATGCACCCACAATGTTATTAATTATTATTTAATCCCCTGCCCATCTGTTTAATTAACGTACAAAGCATCTTATCATACGCAAAAATAAAGACATATAACATAAATGGGATGATAACTGCAAAAGCAACACTGGAAGAAAACAGAAGTCCCTTTACAAATGTTTACTGATCAGCTCTACAAACTGCCTCACACATTTAAGGAATCTACCGTCATCAGAGAACCATGAAAAGGAGTTTCACCAGAGGACTGTTTCTCTTTCAGGAGGTGTTGATCTTTATCTTGCCTCCTTTGTTACAGAATGACATTCTTCTGCCTGATAAGAACATTTCAAAAAATGCAGTGGGGGATTAGACAGAAGCTGGACAATGAGAAAAGTAATCTCTGTCATTGGCTGGGTTCAATTTCTTTAAGAGGGTGGAATATAAAAATACACTTTGTAAGTCGTTATACAATATTACAACATTAGCTAGAATGATTCAATCTGATAGCATGAGCATTCTGCAACTATGTCTGGATAGCCCAAATTAAATAATTGCTGTTGACGCAATCAGCTCCCTTTGGATAACTGATCTTCTGAATTGGACTAAGAAGCAGAAAGAATGTAAAACTATCAGATTAATTGTAGAGGGAACCTGCCATATTCATAGTGCTCATCTACATATAGAGAGCCAACGTTGCATAGTGGTTTGAGCATTGGATTATGGCTCTGAAGACCAGGGTTTGATTCCCACTCGGCCATGAAACCCACTAGGTGACTTCGAGTAAATCCAATGTCCTCAGCCTCAGAGGAAGGCAATGGCAAAACTCCTCTGAACCAATCTTGCCAAGAAAACTCCATGTTGGAAACAACTTGAAGGTGCACAATACCAAGAGCAACATCTGCATAAACTGTTCCTAATTTGCACGCACAGATATACACATTCAGAAGGTTTCGTCAGCATGTGCATCATAGAATCATAAAATCATAGAGTTGGAAGAGACCACAAGGACCATCCAGTCCCACTCCCTGCCATGCAGGAACTCCAAATCAAAGCATCCCCCATAGCTATGTTAGGATGTCATTCGGTAGCAGATGCTTTGCACTCCAGTGTTTTACCATAAGCACATGAGAAGCAGCACATTGCATCTGACTGAAGGCATGTCTAATCCCTCATTTTTTCTGCAACAGCCAATTGTGGAAAGCCTTCTATATGAGAACATGAATGCAACATAATTAAATCCATATAGCAATTCTGCTGCTTGAGTCTTCCTTACTCAGAATTCTGAAATCCAAAACACTCCAAAATCCAAAATAGTACATATGGGTAACTAAGATAGTGTTATCTTTGCTTTCTGATGGTTCAATGTACACAAAATCTCTTTCATGTACAAAATTATAACAAAATGTTGTGTATAAAATTATCTTTAGGTTATGATTGTAAGCTGTATACAAAACATAAATGAATGTCATCTTTAGACTTGGGTCCCATCTTCAATATGGTATGTATATGCAAATATTCCAAAATCTGTGGATAAGTCAACTCATTTGGGGGGGGGTCAATTTTTTATTAAAATTTCTAGATGTATACATGAGTATTATACAGTATTTTCTGTGAATCCTAGCTTCTCATGATGTGGCTGAAGTACGACAGCCTAAGAATTCTTTTTCTCCCGCCTCACTCCTGAATAAATCAAACCTTTACAACGTGTGGCACCAAAATCTCTCTGGCTTTTCTTTGCTAACGAAGATTCAGGAAGGACTCATCCTACACTTTCTACAAGCGTGTTCATGACTAAAAAGGCCAATCTGAAATAAACAAGTCCAGTTGCAGAGAGCACAGCAAAAGGTCTCCTTGGGTGATGTTTCCAAGTTGTGGTTCTTTCTGCATTGTCATTTTTCTTTGAGACTCGTTCATGAGTTCTCGAAAGAGGCTGCAGCCTCCTGATGTGAGGCCAGGGCAGACCATTGTTGATGATCAATTTGGCTGAGCTTGAGATGTTGTTTCAGGGAGCCCTTGTATCTCTTCTTTGTGGTGCTCCTCTTACGCTGACCCGTGGTGAGTTCACCGTAGAGTACTATTTTTGGGAGGCTATGGTCCTCCATCCTAGAAACATGCCCTGCCCAACACAGCTGCATTCTCAATAGCATGGCCTCAATGCTGGTGATCCCCGCTTGCTCAAGGACAGCAACATTCATCACATAGTCAGTCCAATGTATATTTAGGATTGTGTGTATACAACGCTGATGAAAGCATTTGAGGAGTTGTAAATGTTGGCAATACCCATGTTTCAGACCCATAGAGGAGAATAGACAGAACAATGGCTCTGTACCACTGTACACACTGATTTTTGTACTTCACCTCAGGTGTTTGTTACTCTAGACTCTTTTGTGAAGCCTTCTGAATGCACTATATGCCTTTGCTAATCTGTGATTGATCTCTTTATCAATCTTGGCGTCTGAAGAGATGATGCTTCCCAGGTAGGTGAACTGCTGAACGGACTTAAGCACAGATTTGCCGATGGTGACATGGGTGTGATAGTGCTCTTCCTGTGGTGCAGGCTGGTAGAGAACTTCCGTTTTCTTCAGGCTGACTTCCAGCCCAAACAGCTCTGCAGCCGTTGCAAAGCAGGATGTTAGGCGCTGCAGAGCTGCTTCTGTATGGGCAACAAGGGCAGCATCATCAGCGAAAAGCAGCTCACGGACTAGATAGTTTAGAGTCTTTGTGCGAGCCTTCAGACGGCTTAAGTTAAACAAGCTACCATCATTACGGTAACATATATAGATGCCGTCTTCTTCTTCGAGATCTGCTGTAGCCCTTTGGAACATAATGCTGAAGAAGATTGTAAATAGAGTTGGAGCGAGAACACAACCTTGTTTCACACCATTAGTTATTAGAAAGGGCTCTGAGAGAGCATCGCCATATCTGACTTGTCCTTGCTGGCCCTCATGCAGCAAGATAATCATTTTGAGGAATTTGGGGGCACATCCTAGTCGTTCCAGGATCTGCCACAGACCTTTTCTACTCACAGTGTCAAAGGCTTGGTAAGGTTGACAAATGTTACATAGAGTCCTTTGTTATGCTCTCTACATTTCTCTCTGGCTTTTCTTTGCTAATGAAGATTCAGGAAGGACTCATCCCACGCTTTCTACAAGCCTAGGGTCAGGGGATTCCCAGCGGACAATGATCACTAATTAGCAGCCATTAATCCTCTTTTGCACATCCTCCCGCCCTGAAGACTGCCATTAGCAACAGAACAATACATTTGCAAATCACTCCTCCCTTCCTAGGGTCACACACGATATATATATCCAATCCTTTTCCAGGCAAACAGTCTCTGAAGATGCCAGCCACAGATGCTGGCAAAACGTCAGAAAGAAACTCTTCTAGAACATGGCCACATAGCCAGAAAGCCCCACAAAAAAACTGTAGGCCTGCATTCAGTTTGGTGAATACACAAGTTCAGTCCTAAAACAACCCATACATATCAGTAGCAAGACTGCCTTTTAAGATACGGCATTTTGATGCAGTGCACTCCATAGGTTCTTGAAAAGATGTGTGTGGGAATAAGGAAATGCTGTTACTTGTAACACTGTTAAAATGGATTATCAATAAATGTGGCTTCCACTGCTGGTTTTTTTCCAGAGACTTTCGCCCCAAAGCAAAACATGAAGTTCAGTCTCGAAATTTTCCAGTAAAACCTGCAGGTTGCACAAAGACAGTTCATAAGAGATGTGGACCAGCCTTGAGGATCAGGATTAGGTACTGTATTTAATGTAACAACAGTAGACGTATTTCTTATTCATACTGTAATGAGTACCTAACAAGTTAAGGACATATCCTTTAAATTGAGTCAATGGGTTCCTCTTGCAGTAACAGACAGTCTTTTACTGTCTGTTCTATACCACTCTTGAAGTGGACCTCATCATAACAAATGCATTATCTCTTCTGTCTCCACTATAGACGTAAACAACTTCTTGACTAGACAGACTATGTATTCGTCTAGAGATAGGAACTCCTGATAACCTTTGACACAATTTTTGTTCCTTGTTGGAGAGGTAAAAGTGACAGCCGCTTGTAGGGGAGACAATGGAGAAATCCATGGTTTTATGGTAGCTGTGATTCAACAGTAGCATGCGCAATGCACGTGCACACACAGTGGAGCCATATACAAGTTTTTACTTTGAAATTCAGGTTTTACTATGTCAAGGAAGGAGACACATGCCCTTTTACGGTTTTTTAAAAATTGGGAAAATTACCATGCTAAAGTTTCCTAGTCGCCCCTATTTCTGGAACCTCCTTCCTGCAAAAGTTAATTGGATCATCTCTTTGCCCAGCTTTAAAGCTGAGTTGAACACAATTTTGTTTAGGGAAGCGTTTCCTGACATTACATTAATCTCAGTTTCTTTGACATTTTAACCAGCGGTTTATTAATATTATTAAATTTTATTTATAAAGCCCTGTAGGTTTATACAGCGCTGCACAGAAAACAGAATAAAATAAAATAAAATGGACCTGCCAGTGGCGTATATTCTAGAAAATGGAATATAATACAATATCATTCAACAAAAATGTTACTGGGGCCACAATAAACTACAATTCCCAGGATTCCCTAGCACTGAGCCAGGGCAGTTAAAGAGGTCTCAAGTTGGATTACTTCTGCAGTGTTTTTTTTGGCCCAATCTAATTAACACTACTTTAACTGCCATGGAATTCTGGGAACTGTAGTTTTGGGAGACAAGTTTGTGTCATCAGCTACAGCTATACTGCAGAAATAACCCAGTTTGAGACCGCTTTAACTGCCCTGGCTCAGTGCTAGGGGATTCTGGGAACTGTAGTCCTGTGAGACATTTAGCCTTCTCTGTCAGAGAGAGCTCTGGTGCCACAATAAACTACAATTCCCAGGATTCCACAGCACTGAGCCAGGGCAGTTAGAGCGGTCTCAAACCGGACTAACTTCTGCGGTTTGGACCACGCTGAGAAGAAACTATCCGGTTTGACACCACTTTTTAACTGCCATGGGTCAATGCTATGGAATTCTGGGAGTTGTAGTGTGTTGTTGTGATGCCACAGCTCTCTTACAGAGCTCAATAGTATGGAATAGTGTGTGGCTCAATACTATAGAATGGTGGGAAGTGTGCTTTTGTGAGACATTTAGCCTTCTCTGTCAGAGAGAGCTGTGTGGGGCCACAGTTCAACAGCATTGAAATATATGGCAATTAAAACAAAGTGTGAATAGTTAATAGTAGCAAACATCCGGGTCTTTAATAGTCTTATCCTGAGGAAGACTAAAAAGACCCGGATGTGGGCTACCTCTCTCTGAGGCAACCCTCAGCAATAGGAATGCTCTTTGCTCCGACCAATGAGAAGAGCCGTTAGAAACGTACACACCGTGTGGCTCCGCCACACGGTGTGTACGTTTCTAACGGCTCTTCTCATTGGTCGGAGCAAAGAGCATTCCCATTGGTTGGTCGCCTCGCTCTGGGCGCAGCTGATTGGTCAGAAACGGTGGGCGGAAGTAGAGTAGGATTTTATTGCAGCAGCGGCAACATGGCGGCGGAGGGAGTGGAGGAGTTGGAGCTCTTCGTCAGCCTCGGGCTCAGCGAGAGCAAAGCTCGCGAGACCCTCCGGAACGAGGCCCTCACCGCGTTGCTGCGAGAGGCAGCCCTCCAGGTCGGGACTGAAACATCGACATTAACGCTGTGCCCTTTAAGAGGTAATTTTGGACTCCAACTCCCAGAAGCCTCAGCCGCGTTGGCCAATAGCCAGGGATTCTGGGAGTTGGAGTCCAAAAGCCCTTAAAGCGGTGGTCCCCACCCAAATGCTGTGCCCTTTTTAAGAGAAATTTTTTGGGACTTCATTTCCCAGAAGCCTCAGCCATGTTGGCCAATAGCAAGGGATTCTGGGAGATGGAGTCCAAAAGCCCAGGGCCTGCCTCTGAGGCTGAGAGAGTGTGACTTGAAGGAGGTGAACCTATCCTGGCCAGTATTTGTTCAAAGGGGCTTTGCCATGGCCATCTATGAGGCTGAGAGAGTGTGACTTGAAGGTGGTGAACTTATCCTGGGTTTCCTTGGCCAGGTTTGTTCAAAGGGATTTTGCCATGGCTTTCCTCTGAGGCTGAGAGAGTGTGACTTGCTGGCAGTGAACCCAACATGGGGTTTCCTTGGCCAGATTTATTCAGAGGGGGTTAGCCATGGCTTTCCTCTGAGGCTGAGAGGGTGTGACTTGCAGGTTTCCTTGGCCAGTATTTGTTCAAAGGGGCTTTGCCATGGCCATCCTCTGAGGCTGAGAGAGTGTGACTTGAAGGCGGCGAACCCATCCTGGGTTTCCTTGGCCAGATTTGATTTTCGCCTTGTGTCATACTTTCATTCTCGGACTGAATGAAACCACTGGGCAGGTGAATGTGAGCGAGAATGGGGTGGGATTGGTGTGTACCTAAAAAAACATGTAACTCTTCCTTCTGTTCTTAGAGAGCAGGTTGTTTAAATTATACTCCTCCCAAATACACAAGATTAACCCATATTGCAGCACAGAGATGTTTCACGGGTTTTAAGTACAGGAACTGCTGCTTTCTGATCCACTGGGTGCAACGTTAAACAGATAATTGTAACTTGGCACTGTTGTTTATGCACATATGCCCACACGACACTGTGCAGTAGTCCAACACACTGCATGGCTGTTGTGTAATCATGTCAGTCTTTCTTAATCATCGGAGCCAGCGTGGTGCAGTGGTTTGTGCATTGGCTGGTGACTCAAGAAGGCAGGGTTTGATTCCCAGGTCAGTCATGCAACCCATTGGGTGACCTTGTGCAAGTCACAGGCTCTCATTCTCAGGGGAAGGCAATGGCAGACCTCCTGTGAACACATCTTGCCAAGAAAACCCTATGATAGGTTTGCCTTAGAGACACCATAAGTCAGAAATTACTTGAAAGCACACAACAACACTGTCTTTGTTTAATCGGTACTGCGACCCATCCTCTGGATCTGGTACAACTCAAACCCTGGTGCAAAAGGTAGGAAGGGTAGAATAGAAAACTAGTAGAATGGCTAATACAGTAGTTGCTTAAGAGAGAAGGGTTCTTCATTTTGTAGGAACCTCTTGCCACCTCTTCTTGACAGCATCAGCTGTTACTTCAAATTAGCTTTTAACTCTCCCATTGATTTCTTTTCCTTATTCAGGCACGAAGAATTCTTGGTTCATCATTTGACAAGACATTAGGCACTTTATTATATAATGTGGCCTCCCGGCTTAAAGACCCAAAGCACCTTGGCTTCCTCGTGGAGTACATCGCTACCAAGAAAATTGTTACAGATCTACAGGTCAATGGTATACAATTGTTCTCTGCTCTTTGCTTTCACCCTTCTATTTGTAGAATTCTCCCTTAATCCGTTTGGTCAAGCCTTATCCGTTTATATATTTGTTATATTTATATTCTACCTCTCTTCCAGTAAGCTCAAGATGGCGTTACCATCCTTTTCTTCCACCTCCTCCTTCTTTCATATAATGTCTTTAATATACTTTAGCCTCACAACAACCTTTTTTAGATAGGTTAGGCTGAGAATGATTGGTCCACCATCACCTATTAGCTGAATGAGGATGTAGATTTCCATCCCAGGACTTCGTTCGGGAAATATCGAAAATCCTAGTCCAGCACTGTAACCACCATACCACACCCTTTCGTTCTATGCCTTTGCTAGAAGTGTAAAATCTTACAAAGACCACAAGAGGAGGTGGCAGAAATAGAGGTCAGTGCAGACACAGGGTGATATTTAAGGCAGTGTGATGAACAAGGGTAGACTCTGGTTTTGTGCATAGGCTAGGGTGTAGTGCCAGCAGGATGACTGGCCCAGTTCATCTAGGCTTCCTGAGAGAGTTGGGAAGCTCCATCTTGGAGCACCTGAGAACACTGCATGCTCTAGACTTCCATAGAGTTGTGGAAGGTAGCTAGAAGAAAGCTTCTATCTTTGTTCTCCACTCTCTGGTGGGATCCTTTGTGCATGAGTTTGAATACAAAGCCTAAACTCTCTCTGGAAGCCAAGATGAGTAAAATGAGACAGTCAGACTTTGGCCACATCATGAGGAAAAATGGACCATTAGAAAAAACAACGATGCTAGGAAAGATGGGAGGCAGTAGAAAGAGAGGAAGACCATGTCCCAGATAGTTAGAATTAATTAAAGGGACCACAGGCCTGGGCTTGCAGGCCCTGAGTGGAGAGGTAGAGGACAGATAGCCTTGGAGCTGTCTCATCCACAGGGTTGTCATGAGTTGAAGTCAAGTCTAGGGCAGTTAACAACCAACTCTAGGAGGTTGATTAAGCTGAGCGATAGTGACTTGTCTTGCCTTGGACAAGCCAAAAAACTTTATGTCTGAATATACTTTATTTCAGCTACCATCCCCATAGAACATGGCAAGAATTACTATGACTGAAAGGTTGGAGTCCTAATTAAAACTTTATTTATGACACTATTCATCATTGACTTTGATTGTTTTCTGCTTTGGGGGGGGAGTGAAGGTTCTAGTGTTCAGTTCCATGTTTAAATTCTAGTAAACGTGCAATACATTAACTATGCCTGTGGTTGCCACAAAGTGCCTCATTTACCTTTTTAAAATACTGTTAAAATGTGTCATGCATGCAGATGGAAGGGGGTGGAACTGTGCATTAAAAGGAGACTTTAACTGCTGTATTTGGTAGAGCTACCTCTTTACTCCACCAGTTCAAAATTCTCAGTCTGTTTTCATATAGAATATATATATATATTAAAAATCTGTCTATTAAGCAGCCTTATTTTGATTCAGCCCCTTCAGATACTACTGTGCTGTGCAACGGTGCCTCTGTGTGTAATACTATGCACTGAGGATACACAAAACAAGAAAATGACATGTACAGGATAATGTCTCATACAGATCAAATGTCCGTTTGTTATTGTGTTTAACAGCCCTTTATCTTAGTGTTAAAACTCCACTTAAATCTGATTGATGTTTCATTCTTGTAAAAAAAACCTTTATGTTAGAATGACAGGATTTAAACCAAAGTCTTGCCCCGGCCTAATCCAGTGTTCTAATTGCAATTCCACAAGGACGGTCCTTCTAATCCACCTGTCTGTTCTATTATTTGTAGCTGCTCTGGACTACATTAAAAGCCACCCTGTGGACACCATTAATCCGGCAGACTTTGACCAAGCATGTGGCGTTGGTGTGATTGTAACACCAGAGCAGATAGAAGAGGCGGTGAGTATGAGCCATAGTAGGTAGGGGTAAAAAATGGCACAATGGCTACTGTTGGCTTCTCCCAGACCTTAAAAAATTACCTTTTTGGACTGAAGGGGACATGCTAACTGGATGATTCTGGGAGTTGTAATTCAAACCGGTGATCTCTTGCACACTTGGGGCTGGGCAAGTAACATTTGCTGGATTACCCAGGCCCCTGGTGTGCCTGTTTCTAAATAATTCATTAATTTATCAAACTACGTGTCACTTCCCTCAACAAAAGCAGCCTCAGAATGATTTATGCACAAAAGGATAGACAATCCATAGTATAAGAAATAACAAAGTCAGTGTAGATCACAAACAGCAGGTGATGATAAACAAAGATAAATAAGCACAGTAAAAACATAATCTAACAGGAATTCAGTCCTAGAAGTGCTAGTAATGTGCAGATAGAGTACCAAATACAGGTTGAACATCCCAATCAGAAATCCAGAAACCTCCAAAAAACTGAAACTTTTTGCCACTGGCCACCTACCTGCTTCTGCTTTTGAGGTGGCAGCTGCAGCATTCGCCACCTTGAAGATGGAAGAGTCTGGCTGATGGCAAAAGGATGCAAGGCTGGAGAGAGATTGTGAAATGGCAGGAATCCAAGTGTAGTGTTTAGCACAAATCCATGCCTTTTGCCATTTCACAGAACCTCATGTCTCTCTCCAGCCTCACAAATATAGTACAGGTACATACTATGCTACTTGTGCATTCCAAAATCCAAAAAAGGCCCAATCATGATCCCAAGCATTTCAAGTCCCAAGCATTTTGGATAAGGGATGCTCAAACCTGTGTTATCCCCATCACAATGCCATTCTATGTGTCTAGCCATAACTTATGGCCAAATGCTTGGGGCAATAAATAGTCTTACCTGCCACTGAACAGGTGGCATTGCTGGTGCCAGAGGAACTTCCTTGGGAGGAATGCGCTATCAAAATGGAGCTGCTACAGAAAAGATCCTTTCCCAAATTCCCCCTCCTCCACCTCAAGCTTCTCTCTTGGGAGTAACATGGATAAGGGTTTCAAGGTCTGGGTAGATTCTGTTTCTTGAGGGACGGGGTCCTGAGCCACGTAGAGTTTTATACATTAAAATATATTAGGATTAACGTGGTCCTGTTGATCAAGGTAAGCAACTGTACCTAAGCTTGAAAATCATGCCAAGTCCATTCTGGCTGAAAGAAGCCACTGAAACTGCAAGGGTTTGCTTCAGGAATTCTCAGTTACCAAGGAAACATCCAAGATTTCATTGTCTCTTCCCAAAGGTGGGCAGTTGTGCAGATGGGTCAGTAAGCTTAGGACAAAAGATTTATCAAGAATTGAGAGTGAGGCTTGTAAGAGGTCAGCCATTAACAAAGAACATACTGTTTTTGCATTGCCAAAGATGTCCTCTCTGAATTTTTAAACTTTCTCATGGTGCTCATGATTCTAGACCTAGACATTCTAAAATGAAGCATTTTTATTATGAGAGGCACTCCCCATTAAGTTACATCACACCATAAGTGTGCCTCCAGATACCTTTGGTTGACAGCTCACATCTATCCTTGCCAGTGGAGCCATTGGTGATGGATTATGGGATTTCAGTCCAGAAACTGACCACTTCTTCATTATGTTATTTATGTTATTATGTCCTCACTGTTACACTTAACAAAAATTTATCAGGGACAACACGGTGATTCCTTTTATATACATGTAAATTTTAATGTACTTTTAGATTGTAAGGCCATATAGAGGGTTTGTGTTGTTTCTTAATTTTTATATAGAACATAGCAATTTTAGCATACAAAATAAATTGTGTACATGCAAGGGGCAGTGCTCATCCTTGTTTCTGTTTCCTAAACAGCCACATTGTGCTGCATTGAAAACTGTGTTTAAATGGGAAGTGGATATATACACTGCATATTGTGGTACTGTTGGTGAAGGTTCGCCACAGAAGAATAGGCAGAAGTCCATATACTCTGTTCGTCCCATATAACATGATGACTTGCAGTGCAACAGCCCAGACTACTATGGATACATGCATGTGTGTTGTGTGAAAGATTAAATATAGCATCAGAAAATTTTCTACCCCACATCTTTGTTTTTCTCCCAACTATTTTCCTTTTCTTATGTCATAATTTCTTCTCTTTGTCTCTAGGTTGAAGCTACCATCAGCAAACACCGAGCTCAGCTCCTTTCAGAACGTTATCGCTTTAACATGGGACTTCTGATGGGTGAGTTCTCAATTTGCTTTGAAAAGGATATCACTCTGTTTCCACTGTAGGGTATTTACTTATTGTAAGTGTTAGTATACTTGCTTTGTAGCTTGGCTTTCTACATTGTTTCAAGTTCCCACTTATTTCTCTCTTTCCCCTTCCTTTGCACACATCCCCAAAGTCCCTCTAGATGTCTGTGGGAACCTCATTCAGGGTAGGTCTTAGTGGAAACAGAAGCACCAAGACAAACCATACTGGAATAGAAGACCAAAGATCTGTTCTATGGATGAAGAATGTATGGCCCTCCAGATGTTAGAGTGCAACCCACCATTCACTGTTATGGTTAGGGCTGATTTACAGTCCAATGGCAACATCATGGAGCCAACACAGTGCAGTGGTTTAAGAGTCGGACTATGATCCTGGAAACCATGGTTCAAATTCTGGCTCACCCATATAAACCCACTGTGGTGTCCTTGGGCATGTCACACTCTCTCAGCCTCAGAGGATGGTAATCTCAAGTCCCCTCTGAAAAAAACTTGCCAAGAAACCTCCATGATAGGTTCACCTTAGGGTTGCTATAAGTTGGAAACAACTTGAAGGCACACAACAACAATAGTAACATCTAGAAGTCCTCCCTCCCCCCACATCTCTACTATAATCCACCATTCTATTTTGCAGAGTAGCCCATAGGGTGCTTTCAGGATGCAAGCAAGCAGGGCTTGGGGATAATAGCTCTCCTCTACTCCTAGAACGCATTTGTATGAATATCATACTGCTTCTAAATCTGGAGGGTGTTTAAGGCTGTCTTAACTAAGCTTATCTTTCTTGAGTTTGTCAACTTTCTCTTTCTATGCTAGTGAGCATTGACAGTGAATCCCATAAGTCAATTATATGTTATGTGAAGAAGAACTTTCTAAAGTGATAACTATGTTGATCTATTGCAGCAAAAACAACCAAGAGTCATATAACACTTTTAGGTGCTAACATGTTTATTGGAGCTTGAGTTTCCATGGGTTGGGATCCATGTCTTTAGATATATAAAGCATTTTCCAGAATTTCGTTCATACAAAATATGCATGTTGCTGGTAGGATTATAAACAGTGAGATCAGAAGGAAATTAAATGCAGACAGAACCTTCTTTTCTGAACTTTCTTTTCTTGAGAAGAGTTAATTCTGTTCAGTTGATGCTCTCCCATTTTGCTCATGCCCATCATATTTGGGAATTGCAAACATTACCCTGTAAGATGTTTTATATCAACATATTGCGGTAATTTCCAAAACTCTTAGAGACTCAGTTGTGCTGTATACTTTCTGTCATTATTCTGTGAACCAGGGATTCTCGATGTGTAGCTAAAACAGGAATCAAATGTTGGTGATCCTTTTGCCTTATTCTATTCCAAACAGACATCATAGACATAGAAACACTTTGTTATAGACAGAGGCCAAACTTTGGCAGCCCTAGTTATTTGCACTATTCTTGACTACATAGTTGATGTTTATCCTTCCCAGGAATCAGTCACACACATCCAGTGAAGCCAGCACTGGCAAGAATTACCATGTGTTTTATTTTTGTCTTTTGCAGGAGAGACACGGAGTAAGCTGAAGTGGGCTGATGGGAAAATAATCAAAAATGAAGTTGACCTACAGGTATGGCAGAAGCCTGCTGAAATGGGGAGCTTTTGGGAGCTGATCAACATGGCAGGATTTAAATATTAATTTGTTTGTTTGTTAAATTTATCTCCTACCTTTCTTCCAGTGAGCCCAAGCTGGAGTCTCTGGCTTTTATACTCCCCCAGTTTATCCTCCCAACAACCCTGATAGGTAGATCAGGCTGAGAGTATGAGTGGCTCAAAATTACTTAGTGACTTAGTGGATTTTCTGATACTGAAACCACAACACAATTATCTTCAGTGGGGGATTTAAATAGGAAACTGCCTTATACCAAGTCAGACCATTGCTCCATCTTGCCTAGTGTTGATAGTAGCTCCCCATGGTCTCAGACATTGACTGCTAGTTGATTTTTCTAACTGTACTCAGCCTTTAAACACACTGGTCAAGTTGCACTTTGTTAGCATAACCTACATCGCATGGCCGTGGTAAAGATAGATCAGGGAGTAGACAGAGCCATCTACACCACTAAGCTCCTCTGGAGGAAGGATGGATTAAAAACATAAATAGATGCTGTTCTTACATGACTAGTAGAGTCTGCAGTTTAAAATCCTTCTTGAACAGAACTCTAACCCTTGTACATTACGGTATATCAGTCAAGCTCATTTGGATATACTGTAGAAGACCAACATGTGAAACCTTCACTTTCTGACCTCTTGAAGTCCTACTAAGGGAGAGGTGGATCAGCTTCTTGACATGAAGGGCTATGGGGGGATGGGGTCTTCATTGCCACTTCTGGTGTGGAAATTTGGTCATTCCCATTGAGCTTCCTCCTGTTGTCTGCCAAAGTTATTGCCACAGTTGGGCAAAACCCAATGCAGCTAGATCTTGCCAACTGCAGGCTTGTCATCTGTGGATTTGAGCATATGCAGATGGCCTTCCCCACTGTCCCCAGTGGTGGCATGTGCACATGGCCATGCTGTCACGGGTATGTGCACGCCATACCGCCACTAAAACCAATGGGATTTGAGGTCCTGTGGTTTTTGGCATCAGGCGGGGGGGGGGGGGGGTCTGAAATGGAACCACTGTAGATACAAAGAGTTGACTGTACTTGAGGGACTGTCTCTCCCTACATATTATCTGCCCAAGGACTGAGGCTTGCAGAAGGGGCCCTCTTCTGTGGCCCACCATGAGAAACAATACAAAGTGGGAAGACATGGGAGAAGACCAGCACCTTCAGCTTCTGAAACCCTTACAAGTGTTGCCCATAACCCTTCAAGACTTTTTTTCCCAACCTTGAGAGTGAGAAGCTGGAGAAAGAATCTTGAGAGATGCTGCATTTTCCCCTGCTTACTTTGCTCATGTGGGCCAAGTGCTAAATGTGGAAAGCCCAGGGTGACCAGATCTCCTAATCACAAAGGAGGACAAGGCACCATAAAATGTAGGACATTTAGGGGAAATGTAGGGCATTACCAAATAAAAGCTAAAAACACTAATATAAATTCATTTCATGTGATTTATTTATGACTATATTACATTTATTGTATTTTATTATGTACTCAACCATATTTTTATGATGAACTTATCTTCATTAAAATGCCTTGTTGGCTTGCAATATGTACTTATAGAACTCTGAGCAAGACGAGGGATTAAAATTGTACTTTGCAAGCTACTAATATTTGACTCAGTCTACATTTAAATGATTCCTTTCATTTGTCCAATGTACTGAATTTAAGGAAAAAATCCTTTCAACATTTACACTGTGTCCTCAAGCAACCCATTGCCTAACACATTTGTTGTCCTTTTCCTGTACAAGAAACAAATGTGAGCTTTGGGGACAAGTCTTATCTGCTGCTGGTCCTAGGAAAAAAGATCTTTAGAGGATCCACCCTATCGACTTATTTGCAGCAAGGATAGGCTGCCAAGTAGACAAATTTCTGGAAGGAGAAGAGCAAATGTGGTGTTACTCAATGGGCTTCTTGGCCATGCTCACAATGGAGGACATTTTGAAATTCTTCCTGAGCAGAGGGTTGAAATGTAAGACATGTCCTGGAAAAGATGGACGCCTGGTCACTCTGGGAAAGCCTTGTCTATGTTAGAGCCAGGGCTCCATGCATGGACTCAAGAAAGGCAACTGCAGCACCAGCAATTGGAGATGCAAATGCATAAGGCTGTGCAGACTAGGATGATGTCCAGCCTATGCACTCTGCTGTAATGGATGGTGTAAAAAGAGCGCCTCCCTAAGGAGATGCAGTTCAGAATAGAAACTGTGGCATAATTGGTTAGAGAGAGTCATTTTAGAGAACTGGATCAAATCCAGAGTGCTATTCCAGGTAGTTCCCCCTATGCTCACTTGATCTCCCTTCTTTTCCCTGCAGGTTCTCCACTTGCTGGGCCCAAAGACAGAAGCTGATCTGGAAAAAAAAGCTAAGGTAATATTGTTTGTAGTCTTCTCAACCCTTTTTACTTGTAGAAGTACTGTAGAAGAGATGCTTTGATTGGGAGTTCCTGCATGGCAGGAGGTTGGACTGGATGGCCCTTGTGGTCTCTTCCAACTCTATGATTCTATGTTTGTGGTTTATGATCTGTGTGTGCAGTTAAGAGGGCAGAGCTTTCTTCCTAAATCTACAGTTCCTATTAGTCAAAGGGCAGAAACTTTGGACCCTCAAGGTGTTTATGCTTCAAATCCTAGAAGCCTCAAACAACATGGCCAATGGGAGTGATTGTTGTAGGGAAGTTCAAATCCCCCCCACTCCAGTATGTTATGTATGGGAAAAGATAAGTTTGTTATAGTGTTGATTCTTTGTGTGCAAGGGCCAATGAGCCAATAACTTAGGGGCTTTCTAGATTGGCAGGAAAGTGTGACATGAAGTTGTCTTTCCTTAATGCTTAGCAGCTGCACCACAGCCTTTAGATGGAGCTGCGCTGTTCTGCAGTTTTTAAAAAAGAAGCTGGGAAAACCAGCACCTTTTTAAAGGTGCTTCTTCTCCCCTAAAATGCAAAAAAAGCGTTTTCATGGCACACTTTCCCTTTTTCTCATCTAAAGGCTAGAGTTTCATGCAGCCATGAAAACACTTCTTTTTGCCAATCTAGAAAGCCCCTATTAGAACATATTTCCCTTTTGTTTAGTCTGCCTGGTCCTGGTTCTGGACGTAGACTGTTACAAGCTGTAATTTCCATTGTATGTCATAAGCCTGAGACACCAAATGCCCTAGCTTGTCTTAAGAACTTGGTTTTCTAAGACAAAGGCTCAAAATCTGTGCTTAAAAGGAGTGTCTTTTTTTACAGTCGTCCCCCGGGTTACGAAGGTAATCCGTTCCGGGATTACCTTCGTAACCCGGAAGCTTTCGTTTCCCGGGGGACCGCTATTGCGAACGGACCGCACGGCCGATTTAAAGGGGCTGCGCGGTTTTTTTTCCCCTATCCCAGGGGATCTTTCGGATCCCGGGGGATACTGTAGCGGTCCCGCCGGTTTCAGATCCCGGGGTTTTCGTAACCCGGGGGATTCGTATGCTGGGGGACCACTATACTTTAGTCTGAACGCCCATCTACAGTTTTTCTCTCTTTTTAAATTTTTATAATTTTTTACAGTATTATTTCTTTTCCAGTTAAAATTTGTTCTTGTAATATTTGTAATATGTAATATTTGTAATTTGTAATATGTAAAAATTACCCCATGGTAGGAGCCAAATTCTTTGAAATATTAAAAATTGCCCCAAGCAACTGCCTTGTTAAACTGTACACTCTGATATTGTACAAAGATGTTCTGGTTTTAGCATAATTCTGAATCAGATTGCCCTGTTTTAAAATAATCTGTTTTTGAAGTGAAAGCTATTAATACTCTTTGTTATATATCCAAAATGCTAATACTAGAGAAAAATATTAGTAAGTTTTCTAGAAATTCAAAAGTTCACAGAAATAGGAGTCTAGAAACAGCCCAACATGGAGTGGACACACACAATGACTGTGGAGCACTATCTTATTGTTAAGTCAGCAGATGAGAAGGCTTGATTGAACAGGACAAAGATGATCAGATGTCAGGTTAATGGAATCTGTTTTGTCTGTTCACTAGAACCCTGAGATACGCACCAACCGAATCTCAATACAAAAAGCACACACTTAAAATTAAAGAGTTCTGAGCCTAGGAATTGGTTTTGAGTACCATAACTGAACACAGCCTACAGCCCTTCTGTACATATATCCACCAAGGATGGTATCACACTACACTGCTATAGTTTTATTATTTATCTTTAACTGCTACGGATGCCTCCTATGGAATTCTAGGGTTTGTAGTTTAGTGAGGCTTAAGAGCTCTCTGGCTGAGAACTGTAAATGCCCGTTTCTAAACTGCAAATCCCAAGATTTCACAGAATGTTGCCACAGCAGTAAATGTGGAATAATAGCACTCTTATAATGTGATATTTTTGTTCCACAAAGTTCTTTTCATCTCAGCAATATAATTTAAGATGGGAAAGAAACTATTTTGTTGCTGCCATTGTCGCTCAAAGAACTACCAGAGTTGCCAAGAGAACTGCCAGTAGATCCAGGTCTGTCTTCTCCCCCTCCCATGTAAGGACTATGGCTTACTGAGCAGAAAGTGAGCAGGAGTATCCCACACTGTAACATTTCTTCTTATTGCTTTCACAGTTTATCTGTAGAAAGCATAGCCAGGAATATGTTTTCTGCTTGTATTGACCATATAGTAAAATAGAATTGGATCCAAAATCCACAAAATAGTGCTACGTTTATTGGCCAACCAAAATGTACAAAATACATGATGCAAGGTTTCAAAGCTCTACTGATTTCTCCATTAAGCAAAGGTGCTAAAAGAAAAAAATGACAGTGTTGGACTCATATGCCTGTATTTTATCAAGATGTTGTTAGAGTTATTCTCAGTTTGAATAGTACAGAGGGATATTACTCCATTACTCCTTGGGAAGTAAAATTTAAAGTCCATTAGTTTATCCCTAGAAAGCCAGCGTGGAGTAGTGGGTTGAATGTTGAACCGTGACTGGAGATCAGGGTTTGACTCCTGGCTCGCTCATGTAAACTCACAGTGTGACCTTGGGTAAGTCACACACTCTCCGCCTCAGAGGACAGCAATGACAAACTCCCACTGAAGAAACTTGCCAAGAAAACTCTATGATACTGTTGCCTTTGGGGACAACAACAAAGTTTATCCCTGTTGATCCAAGATTGGCCAGATGAGGTCAGTAAAGAATGTTCAAGACTGTCAAGAGCATGAAAACACTGACACTCCAAAGATCTGCCAGATAAAGTGAGCAAATCAAATAAGCACAAAAATCTCTGTACAAGCCTTTAAAACAACAAGTTTCATTGCATGCTTGTTTCAAAAAGCAGAAGGAGAAAAGAGTGAGGGGAATGATGATCTAAGAGCCCAGTGATCTGCATGTTGCCTTGAGATGGGAGAAAGGACAAGCTATCAAATTAGGATTATGGGGTTATACCCTTATGGCTCCTGGGCTTGCTTGGGAACAGGAAAGCTAAGAAAGGCGAAAGGTTGGTTCTCTACTTTGAGTGTTTGATTAACTCATTTCAATTTATATCTCACAATTCTCCCAATAGAGGAACCCAAGGCAGCTCACAATATGAATGAAAACCAAAAACAGTTAAAACCACAGGACGTCTCTGTAACGTCAGGGCTGGAGATGAATTTAAGCACTGGATCAAACAAAGCATGTCAACAGACGCTAATCTTTGCTGCTTTCACCTTCCCTGAGAGTCCTGCAAGAAAACGGCCTGATGGTGCAGTTGTTAAATGCCTGTACTGCAACCACTCACTCAAAACCATAAAGTTGCGAGTTCAGTACTAGCAAAAGGGCCCAAGCTTGACTCAGACTTGCATCCTTCCGAGGTCACTAAAATGAATCTTCAGATTCATTTACAGTTGTAAACCGCTTAGACACTGCTTAGGCGGTATGAAGCAGTATATAAATGAAAAAAAAAAGTCTGTAACTATAATAAAGGGGAGCAGTTCACCTGACATGTTGCTGGTTAAGCCTGGGCAAAAATGGCCAGAAGTGTCCATTAGGGCATAATCCAAATGTAAAACTAAGTACTGTTTAACTTCTCCGATGAGAGATTCTGAGGCTTGAGCCTCTCTGAGTATCACATTCTCTCACCTGGAATAATGTCTGTTCCTGCGAGTTCCTTCTCCTTTAACCAGTAGCCCATGAATGTTTCCCCATAGTTTATTTCTGTTCAAAGAAAGGAACTTAACCTCATATTTTTATGTTGTGGGCAGGGGGCTTACAGTAAGCTCCTGTTAACTATTGAGGCTTGATTGAACCAAATAAAATTGAGTGGCTATTTCTGCTTGCTTTGTCAGGTCCCAAAGTCCCGTGCAGCAGAGCCAGACAAGAAGGGGAAGGCAGCTGTGGTAGAAAATGGTAAGGCCTTAGCTGAACTTTCTCCTGTGGTTTCTTTGCTTTGTTTTTATGTGCGGCAGGCTCTGGCAGCTGGCATCTGTCTGGCCCTGGCTTTCCCAGCTCTGCAGCCTCCCAGAATCCACCTTCTCTCTTGGTGAAGGACACACAGAGCTGGTGAGAGACAATATTGGCAGCAATCCATTCTTGCAGTTTGCTATGTGCGTGTTCTCTCTCTTTTTCTTTTTTAATTTGCTGCCCTGGAAAATTCCTCTCACCTGCTAGAACCTTCAAGTCCTGAGCTTTGACTGAGATCATGAGTGCCCTCTTCTACCCCTGTGACAAACAATTACCACTGTGCAAATTAAGTATATCTGCCAAAAGCGTGAGGCTGTGTAGCTTTAGACAAGTAAAAAAAGTGGGCTCTTTATTTTAATTTGTGTGTGTGTGTGTGTGTGTGTGTGTGTGTTTGCTGTTTTTATCACCTGTTTTTCCCCATGTTATGTGTGCAGAGGAGCTCCAGTTTCCAACTCCAAGACACCTGTCTGAAACATTGGAAAGTTGCTGCCATTGCCAAAGGTGGTGAACATTTTGCCTTCCATATGTTTTGGATTGAAACTCCCATCACCCCTGTTCACTGGTTACACTGGCTGTAGTTGACGGGAATAAAAAATCTAGAGAACTAAAGGCTGCCCACTCCAGCCATAGTTAATACCAAACTAGATTGAACAAATGCTCTGACTCCTTGCTCTCTGAGTAGCTTTCTCATTCACGTTTTTCAAAGCACAGCCTGTTTTAGCTTACAATGCTCCTGGAGACAAGGACTATGAGATTCCAGCCTGAGGTTTTCATTTTGGTTCTGGTAGTCCTCAGTGTGTAGATAATGAAGACATTGAAATAGTTCACAATGTCTCATACCTTAGCTCAGATGCTAATCCGAATGGAGTCTGCAGTCAAGTATTCAGAAAAAGACTAGGACTTAGAATGCAGCTATGAAGGAATTTATTTATTTATTTGTTTATTTATTTTGTTTATACCATGCTCTTCAGCCAAAAAGGCTCTCAGAGCAGCTTACAGAAAGTTAATTAGATATTTCCCTGCCCTCTGGCTTACAGTCTAAAAAGACATGACGCAAAAGGAGAAGGGAATGGCAGTGGCGAAGGAGAAGGGGAAAGGTCCAGTGGTTCTTCTCTATCTCCGAGGGAGGGATGGCAGATGGACTGGAGGGAGGGTTCTGTTTCTTAATCTAGGCTAGACCTAATGGAGCTGGCCTGCCACTCTCTCCCTTTGGGGCTGGATGATGGTGAATGGATAGAGGACCTTCTTGCTCAGGCTAGGCCTGATGGAGCTGGCCTACCACACTCTCCTTCTGGGCTGGATGAATTAGGAAAGATCCTGAAGTAGATTGATCTATAATTGAATACTGAAGTTAGGATTGTCCATACCATCGTATTTCCCATCCTATGTATGGTTATGAAAGCTGGACAGTGATGAAAGTAGATAGGAAGAGAATCAAATAATTCGAAATGTGGTGCTGGAGAAGAGTTCTACAGATACCGTGGACTGTTAAAAAGAGAAATAAATGGTTCCTAGAGCAAATCAAGCCCTCGGAAGCAAGATAACTAAACTGAGACTGTCATACTTTGGTCAGAGCATGAGATGACATGATTCATTAGAAAATGCAACAATGCTTCATAAGGTAGAAGGCAGTAGGAAAAGAGGAAGACCCTATTCCAGATGAATAGACAATCCAGGAAACCATGGCCTTGAGCCTTCAAGACCTGCTCAGGATTGTTGTTTGATCTTTGAGATCTCTCATTCATTGGGTTGCCATAAGTTGAGTCCCTCTGTTGGGAAAAAGGCAGGAAAGGAGTAGGAGGAGGAGGAGGAGGAGGAGATGATGATGATGATGATGATGATGACGACGACGATGACGATGATGATATCAACTTAATGGCAGTTATCAGCAACAAAGACCACCTGTTGTGAACATGGCTTTCTGCCCTTTTTTAAGTGATGAGGATGTAATGATCAGTTTACAGGCAAAATGGCAGATGCCTATCCTGAGGAGTTAACATGTAATTATTGATGGTGGTGGGCAGTGTGACAGTAGGTTATGTGGAAATTGCCCAGTAAAAGGGAGAAGAAATTAGAGATAAATGTTGCTTTAAAGGGGGATGTTTTGAATGTTCTCCTTCTAGATTTTCTAACCTCTAGTCTAGTGGATTCCCAACTCTAACTGTTCCCTGCAGGTGATGTGTACCAAGAGACAAAATCCCTCATGGAGCAGCTGAGAGGTGAAGCCCTCAAATTTCATAAGCCAGGTAAACTGTGTTAAATGGTCCCTTTTGTTGCCTGTGTCTGGATGGCATAAGAAGCTCTGGAATCTATTTATCCAATTCTTCTGCTGAGTTTCCTAAATGTTTCAAGATTCCCCATAAAAACATGAGGCAGAAAAAAAGGTAGCCTGGGGCAGTAGAAAGAACTGTATCCAGTTGCACAATCAACTGGTGGCACAAAAGTGCTTCATAAGAATATGAGGCTTTAGAGACTTTTAAAAAACTTATTTATTGGAATGTTGATTTTCTGCCTATGACAAGTCAAACCAGAAACATCTTACATTCAAAGTATAAATTGCACCAAATGCTAAAGCAAACTGCATCATAGCGGCATCTTTTTTGGCTAAATTGCAGGGTATTTGGAGGGCTTGCTTTCTTCTGAATAGCTTCTCACATAGCAGCTGACTGCCAAAACTGACTTTCTCTGCAAGGTGCAATTTGCTATAAATCCCCAGTCAACATGGTCACTAGACATGCAGGGTGAGAGGTTCTGGAACTACAGTCCAAAAAGTCACTTTGTCATACCTCAGGGAGAATGGCTTTTCCCATTTACTGAACTGCATAGACTTTGCAATCAAGAATGGCACTGTTTTAAATAGACAGCTGAGATAGAGGTTAGTGTAAAATGTTTCCAGTTTTGTAACTCAGGTTTTTCTGGGCACAGAAGATGAATTTTAAGTGCAGACAAATTCTCAGCCATCAACAAACTACATTTTCACTAAACCCGTATACTATGTGTTGACATGTTTTTTACTTCTATAGGTGAGAACTACAAAACTGAAGGCTACGTAATCACTCCCAACACCATGAACCTCCTGAAGCGGCATCTGGAGATCACGGGTGGACAGGTGCACTGAGAGCTGGAGACTGGGTCCATGCAGCAGCTGGCCTCTGTAACTTGTAGTTTCTCAAACCTCATGAAACCTCATTCATATCTGAGACAGCAAAGTTGTTCTTTTTGGAAGCATAGCCCCAGTGTAGTTTGCTACTCAAGCTCCATAGACAGATACTTATCTATGTGTGTGTGCATGCGTGCATGCGTGCATACATGTATGCATTGAAGTTGAAGTTACTTTTTGGCCAGTAACTCTTGACTGGAGAATTCTGGGAATTGCCATCCAAAAAAGTTAATTTTCCAAGTTCTGCACAGCTACAATTACTTACTAGATATTATCCAAGGGGGCATTGACTAACACTTTTATGGTATCTTCTGCTCTAGGTGCGCACACGATTTCCTCCTGAGCCCAATGGCATCTTGCACATTGGTCACGCCAAAGCAATCAATTTCAATTTCGGCTTTGCCAAGGTGAGAGATTTGAACTTGTGTATGTGTGCTAAGATTTTTGTTGAGTTGTGGGCTTGGGTAAAGTGATAGCTGAGTAGAGTGGGGCAGGATTCCTCTTATGCATCTCCAAGGCTCTTTATCAGCAAGTAATACTCTTCCTTTTCTCAGATTTTCTTTGACAAATGGGAGGGTCCATAGGTTGGTAGAATAAGTGCATTGGCTGTATATGGTCCCAGGACTTATTCCTGGCAACTCTGTTTTTAGGGATCTCAAAATGTCCATGGCTTATTCTTGTCAATCAAAGTAGATGGTACTGAGATGGTACTGAGCAAGAGGAACTGTAGTAGATGGTACTGAGCAAGAGGAACTGATAGTCTTTCTCCAACAAAAGTGACTCCTTTACTGTTATATACTTCAAATCAATGCTGGCTTATGGTGACCTGATGATGATGATGATGATGATGTTTTATTTCTAGCCCACCCCTCTGAATGAGAAATTGGGGCGGGTTACAGAACAGAGTTAAAACATCCAATCCCATCCCCGCCTCCCCCCAAAAAAGGATTAAATCAAACAACAAGTTAAAACATAGCATACAGTAAACAATATTAACAGTATCAACTGAGAGTCCTTGAACTGTGTGGGTGGCAACTCTGTTTTTAGGGATCTCAAAATGTCCATGGCTTATTCTTGTCAATCAAAGTAGATGGTACTGAGATGGTACTGAGCAAGAGGAACTGTAGTAGATGGTACTGAGCAAGAGGAACTGATAGTCTTTCTCCAACAAAAGTGACTCCTTTACTGTTATATACTTCAAATCAATGCTGGCTTATGGCGACCTGATGATGATGGTGGTGATGATGATGATGATGATGTTTTATTTCTAGCCCACCCCTCTGAATGAGAAATCGGGGCGGGTTACAGAAGAGAGTTAAAACATCCAATCCCATCCCCCGCCTCCCCCCAAAAAAGGATTAAATCAAACAACAAGTTAAAACATAGCATACAGTAAACAATATTAACAGTATCAACTGAGAGTCCTTGAGCTGTGTGGGTGGGCAGAGGCGGGAATCTCTACACTAAAATTTGGAGCCGAGAAGTGTCAAAGATTTTCCGGGAAGGCCTGCCGGAAAAGATGCTTCTTTAGGGCTTTTTTGAAGCCGTTGATGGATGGAATAAGACGCATCTCATCCAGCAGGTCATTCCATAACTTAGGGGTGACCGCTGAAAAGGCCCTCTGGGAGGTCTGCACCAGCCTGGTTTTCATAGGCTGTAGCAGATTCCTCCCAGAGGATCGCATTGTGGGGGGGGGGGGGTTCATACGCGAAGAGGCGGTCCCTAAGATAGGATGGACCCAAGTCATGTAGGGCTTTATAGGTTAAGACCAACACCTTGTACTGTGCCCGGAAACTGATCGGCAGCCAGTGGAGAGACTTAAGCACAGGTGCCATATGTTCCCTCCTGGATGTACCAGTAATAAGTCTGGCTGCCATGTTCTGAACCAGTTGTAGTTTCCACGTTAAGCACAAGGGTAGCCCCATGTAGAGTGCATTACAGTAGTCCAAAAGTGAGGTTACCAGCACATGTATCACAGTTTCCAGATCCCTCATGTCCAGGAAAGGGCGCAGCTGGCGTATCAGCCGAAGCTGATAACAGGCACTCCTGACCGTCGCATTAACCTGACTAGTTATGTGGAGTGACGGGTCAAGAAGTACCCCCAGACTGTGAACAGGTTCCTTCGCAGAGAGTGTGACTCCATCGAGGACTGGAGTTTGTATTCCCAAACCCAGTTTCGGGCCTGTGACTACTCCGTTTTGTCTAGATTGAGTTTCAATTTGTTTTCCCTCATCCAGTCCATTACCGCCGCAAGGCAGTGATTGAGAGGAGAGACATCATCTGAGGTCTGAGCAGACGATCTTGTCATGGAGAGGTATATCTGAATGTCATCAGCGTACTGAAGACACTGAGCTCCATGACTCCAAATGATCTCACCAAGCGGCTTCATATAAATATTAAACAGCATCATAGAAGTTTCTTGGCAAGATTTATTCAGAGGAGGTTTGCCAGTGCCTTTCTCTCAGGCTGAGAAAGTATGTGTTACACAAGATCACCCAGTGGGTTTCTGTGGCCAAGCAGGGATTTGAAACCTGGTCAACACTCAAACCTCTACTCTGTCTCCTGAACCTATTATTGAATATTCTTTCAATCCAGCTCATTCCGGTACACAGCAATTTACATCAGTCCTGTTCCCTATAATAGGGATATGAATGCATGGCCTTACAGATTTCTCCCAGCAGCCCTAGCCAGTAAAGCCAGTGATGAATGATGATGAGAATTTGATTTCAACAACATCTGTAGGGTTATATATTCCACATCACTGCCACAAAGCATATTATTCTCTCATCTCCTTGCATCTCCTGTGGCTTTGGTCTGTCCCTGCTATAATGCCAGTCAATAAGTGATTGTTTCTTCTTTTTTTGTTTTAAAGCACCATTACTGTGGCAATAGCATCAACAGTAACAATATCATTACTGCAAGCCCATATTTTTAAAAAGTATGGAAAGAATGAAATAACAACTTGGCATTGCCCACAGGAAAGCTTTCACTGTAGACTTGTCTGTGATGGAGCCAGCATTGTTTGTGTTCTATTAGAAAACAAAAGGCAACAATTGTAGGGTCAGTTTTCTTCCCTGCAACCAATGTAGACTGCCAAAAATGTTTTTAAAAAACCCTCCCTGAAAAAGCCAACCCAGAAGAGGCCAGAAATCCACTTCTGTTTTTTTAAAAATAATGATGTTTGGGGTGTTAGTGTGAAAATGTGGGAGGGGGGCGGTATTTGCTGCTCCTGGAGACCACGTCTGGTTTCATCAGGAGTGGTGTGGCATGTGGTGGGTCTTTGACAGAGCTTGGAAATGTTCCTTTTTGACTACAGTTCCCATAATCCCCCAACCAACATAGCCATACTAGCTGGAGGAGTCTGAGAGTCACAGTCTCTCAAAACAGTGTTTTCGATGTCATGGTGTAGTGCAAGGGTGAAATTGTTCTCTCTTTAAGGAATGGTTTCCAAGTGTCAAGTCATGCCTTTCTGCCCTCATCTCCGCCTCCCCATGCTTTGGTGTCACCTCTTTATTTCTCTCTCTTTCTTTGTTTTATGGAAAAAGAAGAAGGGTTCTGCTTATTCTTTTCTCCCTCTCCAGGCAAATGGTGGGATTTGCTTCCTTCGCTATGATGATACAAATCCTGAAAAGGAGGAAGAGAAGTACTTTACAGCCATCCGTGACATTGTGGAATGGCTAGGTATGCACATCCAGTGGGGTGGACAAGCTGTGGAGTCAGAAGGTCGATTTTGCTAGATTCGATCCAAGGATAGGGTGATGGGAAAGGGTTTTAGCTTTGCTGGACACCACCCCAGCTAAGTGTGTTTTTGCACTCTGGGATGTACCAGAGCTTAGCAAGATTACTGCTTTGGATTACAGCTCCCAGAATCCCCCCAGCCCCAATGGCCAGTGGATATAAGAGTTGTAATCCTCAATGCACCACAATTCTGTGAGCCACCACCTGCAGTCTGAAGTGATATAGTGCAGACTTAGGTCTGTTACCATTGAGTCGAGGCCATAGCTTGCACAGGGGCCTGTTTGGACTGCGGTTACTAGAATTCCTTAGAAATTGGCCGTTATTGCCTGGTGGGATTCTTGCGAGTTGTACACCAAAATAGCAACTTTTCCAAGGGAGAAGCTTGCTGTGCTGGTGATGATACTTTCATCTGAACTCTGGAGATGGTAAAGAAATGATAAATAGAGATGGATGGAGAAGTTGCTTCCTAGTCATGTATTTGATTATAATAGTCGGAATTGATGCAAAGATAGATTTGCTTTTTTGTGACTGGACATTAATTTCCCTCAGGATATACTCCTTATGCGGTGACACATGCCTCAGACTACTTCGACCAGTTGTATACCTGGGCTGTGGATCTTATTCGGAGGTGAGAAGCATAGGTGCCATCAGGGACTCTGGGAAAAGGCTCCTATCCTAATTTCTCCCTGTACCTCCTTGTGTGCTTTTCATGGAAAGGTTAATAGGAACATTTGCCTACAACACATTTGCACTCCTTCCTACCTAGTAGCATGCTATCCTTGTCTTTATGGCTGATGTCTCTTTTCCCTCCCCAGGGGCCATGCTTATGTTTGCCACCAGAAGGTGGAGGAAATCAAAGGACACAACCCACCCCCTTCCCCATGGCGGGATCGGCCAATTGAGGAGTCACTCCTGCTTTTTGAGGTAATGCCATTTTATGTGAGCAACCTAGGGTAGTTCTCTCTATGCATATAGGCTGGAATTGAAATACCCTTCGGTTCCTCTATGTGTCTGAAATCTCTAGCATTTCTTGCTCTAATTACAGATGAGTGTCTGCACTTTTGTGAAATTCAGCTATCTCAGATTCTTTGTTTCTTTTCTTATAAAACAAACTTCTGGCCCTCGTGATCACATCTGTAATAACTGATGAAAGTTTAGAAAATTGTACAAATCTCAGTAGCCAAGGACATTGTTTTGTATATTCCTCCACTCACCATTCATGTTTATTGGGCTTTTGTCCTAATCCTGATGCTTTCCCTCTCTATCTGTTCTCTTGCACCACAACTTCTTTCTCATTTAGAGTACCAAATTCTTTGAAATAACTGAACTTTCGAAATGAAGTCCTGGTACAAAATGACTGCGATATGCTTACTATGATGTGCATGCTTTATTAGCATGTATATAGTGGGCTGAAATCTTCACCCCATAACTAGCTGGTCCAAAGCATCAATCTGTGTTTTGTCTCCACAGGACATGCGCAAAGGGAAGTTTGCAGAGGGTGAGGCCACACTACGGATGAAACTGGTGATGGAGGATGGAAAGATGGACCCTGTTGCTTACCGCATCAAATATACCCCACACCACCGCAGTGGAGACAAATGGTATGCCAGATGTTTTTGGTGCAATTAATTTTGAATGACATTGCATTGGATACTGTGAAACACCTTCTTTCAGATTGGTAGGGCAGATAAAATGTAGGAGGAAAGGAAGAGTTTCTGGTTTATGTTCTCTATTGGAGTGGGTGTACCATTGTGCTTAATTCTGAGCTGTGGCCTGGAAATGCTAAGCTGTACAAGCTTGTGCTGGATCCTATAGTTTTTGGAGAGAGTGCTTATAGAGTATTATTCTCTTGCTATCATTGTTCATAAGGTGAAAGGGTTTGGCCAAGGGTTCTGGGCATATGTGCAAGTACAGACCAAAGCAAGGTTGTAGTAGAGCTTGAACAAATTATTCTTCCCATGCCGTCTAGAGGGTTTTGTGAGTGGTAGTCAACAAGAATAACATTTTTCAGGCTCGGTGGTGGGAAGGTAGGAGTTTTGAGGGAAGCCTTTTGAGGGAAGGGATGGATGACTGTGCTGAAAATAGAGAAGGGATAACCATGGGAAATACTGTAGAAGAGATGCTTTGATTGGGAGTTCCTGATTGGGAGGCCCTTGTGGTCTCTTCCAACTCTATGATTCTATGGGGAGGAAGTGGCTGTTTTCCGACTGAGGTTAACAGTTCCACAGATCTGACCTTGTGGCTGCCCTTGGCATTGCAGGTGCATCTATCCCACCTATGACTACACACACTGCCTCTGTGACTCCCTGGAGAACATCACTCACTCACTCTGCACCAAAGAATTCCAGGCCAGGTGAGACACAATGGGGCTGTCCTCTGAGGGAGAAAAAAGGACAAAAATTTTATTTGATATAAAGAAAAGAAAGGCCACAGCCTTCAGGGAAATCTTTTATACTAGGGCCAGGAAATCTGTGGTCCTCCAGATGTTGGATTCCATCAGCCTGAGCCAGTGTTGCCATTAGTCTCTGAACATTATAGCACATCAACATCTGGAGGACTACAGGTTCCCTACCTTTCCTCTCCTCACCCCGAAAAACACTGTTATGGCCACAGATTTATGGATGTAGACATTGTGGCAGTTTGATGGCTTGTGTATTGTGTGTCTTGTTTGTGTAAGAGAAAATCTAACCTGGCTTTTGGTCTGTGCTTTAAAGAAGATATTCCAAGTGCTTAACCCTATTCCCAGAATAGTTTTAGGTAGTTCCTTTAAAGCTTGAATTAAAAACTGGAGTGGAGTCACCATTTCACTGACATGGAAACTACCTGTTACCACTGTGTAGAGATGCCTTTAGTTCTTTATGCAGGAATAGAATTTGCTATATAGCATGGTGTTTAGTATCCTGAGGATTCTGATTTTCTTTATTGAAAGAAGGACTTTCTAGCCCTTACGGTTAAGGAGAGAGGGGAGTTGGTTTCTGCTCTTCCGCAGTTTGTTTTTAGACTTCTGCTCCTGGCCAAAAATCATTTTGGTATAAAGCAGACAGGTTGTGAAAGCCCAAAGACATTGGACAAAAATGGTGATACATAAATACATGGCTCTTATCAGACTGAGGCTTGTGTCTCCTCCTCCGTGTTACATATGCTCTGACAGATGCTGTTTCCTTCTCTCTTCCTGGCAGACGCTCCTCCTATTTTTGGCTCTGCAATGCTCTGGATGTATACTGCCCTGTGCAGTGGGAATACGGGCGCCTCAATCTGCTCTACACGGTTGTCTCCAAACGGAAGATCATTCGCCTAGTAGAGGCAGGGGCAGTCAGGTGAGGGGAGAGTTTTGTTGTGAGAACTTGCAGAGATGTCACAGAATAAAACTCTGAAGCCTGTGAGTTGCCAGACTCACAAACCGGCCGATTGGGCCTCGCCAACAAACACACCTGCTAGATAAAGCACCGAAGCTTGGCTTCTCCAAAGAGGCAATTTCTATTTTCTTGTTGCAAACAGACACGAGAACACATCTACACATACTGTACAAAACTCCTCCTACTACAAAACCCACAAACTACAGTGGTGATCTGAGCTTATATACACTTTTGCCATGAGGCAATCTAGCTCAACCCCTTCCTGTACAATTTCCTCTTTTACATGGAATACTGTCCTTCCAGTCCACATGACACAGCATATTTACATGTTGTACATGCTCCCTGGCACACTCTGCGACCTTGGACATTCACCTGCTGTCTGGATTCATAGTGGTAGCCACTTCCGGGCCATGAGCAATGAGTGTCTATTAGCTTCTTTGCCACATCTGAACATTTTCAATACAGCTCCATACATTAACAAGTGTGGCTAAGTGTGTCTATGCTTGGGGTAGGAATGGGTAGGAATGGCCCAGAGCAGTTGCTTGGCTCCTTGGCCCCAAGGACTTGTTTGTCTGCTTTCCCCAGACTGTGGAATGACCTGTTGGAGGAGATATGTTCAGCGCGGTGTAAATTCACAGCGCTATATAAAGAAAGGTTAATAATAATAATATGACAGCTGATAATGCTGACTGCTTTTAAAACAGCATTAAAGACATATCCCTTCTGGCAGGCATACCCAATCAATTTTAAATAACAACTTTTTAATGACATGTACTCTGAGTGTATTTTAATGATTTTACAATGTTGTATTTTAGCTATGGGTTTATGTGTTTTAATTGTATTTTAATATGTTGCAACCCACCTTAATCCTTGAGGAGAGGTAGGAAAGAAATGTTGTTGTTGTTGATTCTCACTGCTGGCGTTGCCTTTCCAGGGACTGGGATGACCCACGGCTCTTTACACTGACAGCTCTGCGACGTCGAGGCTTTCCCCCAGAAGCAATCAACAACTTCTGTGCTAGGGTAAAGACACACAATGTGGGATTCAGTATGATACAGCCAGCGGCACAGGCAGATGCCTAAATATTGGAGGAAAAGGATGTTGCTACAAGGTTGGGCCAAAGTTTGGTGGACTGAGGAGCTTCAGTGCAATTGAAAGGAAGAGAGAGGAAAAAGAGAAAGACTGATAGATTGAAGAGTGTGTGTGTGTGAGAGAGAGAGAGAATGAGAGAAAACAAAGCATTGGGCTGTGCTGGCTGGTGGCATCCATGTTAATGAGGTGATGAATCTTCTCCAGATTTTAGTGTGAATTTTAAAATAGCTAGCAAAGGTGTAGGGGGTAGCATTCTTTGCATTGTTTAGAAACCTGAATGTATGGAGTGAAACATGGAGTGGATTCATTGGCCCCTGGGGGGCACTAGCTGACACTGGTAGCTGGAAGAGAATAGTATGGAAAGTTTGATAAAATGTGTGACTGTGAGTTGAGTACGCAACAGAGAGAAGGGGAGCTTCCCTCAGCTTTTGTCTTAAGCCCACTCTGTTGCTGGTGTGGAGCCTCAGACCACTTATCTTCAAGGGCAGGCATGAGAGATCTGTGGCTTTCCATTTGTTAGACTGCAGCTCCTTTCAGTCCTGGCCAACATATGCTGTGTTGAGGAATTCCAGGAGTTGCACAGATTTCTATCTTTACCTCAGGGAATGTTGTTCTTGGCAGAAAAAAAACAGTTCCTTACTCTCAGTTTAGAAGGTGGACTTGGCTGGAAAACGCCTTGGATAGTTACTGAGTGGCCTGAGAATGCATCCCCAGCAGCTTTAAACCTGTGGACTCCGCATTCTTGTTAACATTATAAGCATAACTGGGCTGGATTATACTAAAAGCCTGTTCCAGCATTCTTTTTTCCACCTTGGCTGCCTGAATGTCTATGGTGTCTGAATGCTCAGATGCCCATAGGAAAGCTGAAAGCAGAACATGAGGGCAGCAGTACCTTCTATTTCAAATTCTCCAGTCACTGCTATACAAGGGGTACTGCTCTGATACTTTATGCTGAAATCAACAATCATCCTGATAAGCAGATGAAGTAATATTTCTGTCCAGCAGCTCTTCCCTCTTTGGTTGACTTTCAAGTTCCCAACAGGTGGGCGTGACGGTTGCCCAGTGCACTATGGAACCCCACATGCTGGAAGCCTGCGTGCGAGAGGTGCTGAATGAACAGGCGCCACGGGCCATGGCTGTGCTGGAACCACTGCGGGTGACCATCACGAATTTTCCTGAATTGCACAAAGTACGTGTGTGGCTTTTAGGAATGGGGAGAATGGTGGATGGCTACCCCACCCACCTCTTGGTATATGTTTCTCTCTTAACAGCTCTGAAGCACACAGATAGCAATGTTTCTGTTTTCCTTCCAGACCATTGATGTCCTTGTACCCAATTTCCCTGCGGATGAGACCAAAGGCTTCCACAAAGTCCCCTTCCAACCAACTGTCTATATTGAGCAAAGTGACTTCCGTGAGGTGAGCCTGCAAGAAAAAGCCACATAACTTCACTATTAAAACAGCTCCACTGGTTACCAATCTGTTTCTGCATAGAACTGAGAGTGCTGGTTATGACCTTCCACATCCTATATGGCTTTGGTCTGAAAACTATGTCTCCTTACATGAGCCAGCCTGAGTTTTAAGGTCTTTTGGTACTGTACATTTTTTTTAGTTTTATTTTGTTTAACCTATGTTGTAAGCCACTCATCTTGAGAAGAAGACAGGATATAAAGAGAGTGAGAGAGAATGAATGAATGAAACATGTATTTCCTACACAGAGAATGCAGTTGGAGAGTTACTGCACAATGGTAAACTACAAAACTAATTTAATTGTCATTTGGATATGTCTCATCCAATTGCAAGACTCTAAACTGGATAAGACATTACCTGTTCCTTTCTGGGAAGCAGTTCCAATCTAAACAAATGTATTTTGATGTATCTGCTAATTTGTGGATGAGGAACCTTCACAGGCTATGGGCAAAGTCAGCACACTTACTTTAAAACTAGCTCTTATGATACAGGAATAAGTACAGGGGTGGGGAAGCTGTAGCTTTGTGTGGATTCCAGCTCCCATCTGCCCCAACCACCAAGGTCAGGAATAATAAAACATGTACTCCAGCATCATCTTGAGGTTCCAAAGCATCCCCTCCTTCACACTTAATCCTGTATAGGAAAAGAGAGTTTTCAGGTAAGCATCCTCAATCCACCTATTATCTCTGGAGACTTGTTACCCTGCTGTCTGCAGTCAGTGATATAATTACCTGTTATGCAGTTATATGTTACTGTTGCATTTTCTGGGCGAGAGCTGTGCCTACACTGCAGACTAATTCATTTCTCTCTTACAAAGAGAGAAATGTTGGCTCCTTAAACTTGCAGTATATTTTAATTTGGCATTGGTCCACTGTGTGGTTACATCTACTGGCCTTGTGCCAGAGCAGTGAAACTGCTGCATTATAGAATCATTCAGTTGTAGGGAGGGCCAACTCCTCCTGCATGATGCAGGAAATCTAAAGTCAGAGCACTCCCAACAACTGGCTGTCTGATCTCTTACTGAAGACTCATAACAAGGGAGAGCCCCAATATTAGGCACCATTTTTAAACTGATGCCTGCTGAAGTTATTGCTGAGCTTCCCTTTTACATCTTTTTCTTAAAAACAGTGCACATAACAAAAATAGTCTAAGGGGTGAAACAGACAGCCGCTTTGCTGCAGATTCCCACAGCTTATGGCCATGTTGTTCAGACGACGTGTGCCCCTAAGCCAGCGGGAAGCTGAGGTTAAGCCGCCTACCTGGCCACATGGTGGGCAGCTTTGAGGCACTCCAGTGGCACGGCGTTTATATGCTGCATGCCACAGAAATGCTGCAGATCTCTGCTGGTGGTGGAAAAGCTGGCTTTTTGCTGGCTCAAAAGAGAGCTGCTACCTGCTGTTCCTTTTTGCATCGGCAAAAAGCCCAATCAGGGCCACAGCGTGTGGTTCCCACAGCCCCGATTTGGCGATCAAAGGGACAGCATCAGGCCACCCCATTAGGGCTGTCTGTTTCAGCCCTAAATTAACCATGTACAAATAAACCTCCCCTAACCATACCAGATAGCTAGGATCTAAATGCCAAATATATATTCTTTATTCCATACACATCAGACTGACCATTGTTATCCATTGTGCCATATACCTCATTCAAAAAGTTAGAGTAATGGTCTTCTTTGATCTGGTGCAACAATATTACAAAAAGGGAGCTGCACTGCCCAGTATAAATCTTAATATGTGTAGACTCTTGTACATCCACCCATAGTAAATAATTTAAACAAACCTCTTTCTTTTACTTTTCATATGTGGACTACAACACCCAGATCTCCAGCCAGCAAACTACTTATTTGTGTTTGCTGTGAATAAGTGAGTTTTTAATCCAACGCACCTGGATAGAACCAGATTGGGGAAGATTGCTATAGACAGGTTTATCTGACTGTCTTCTAAATCGTCAACAAATATTATGACTGCATCATTGGGGATATTAATGTATAGTTATAGAAGTTGCCTATCATGGTGTGTGCACACTTTGTTGTTCTGACAACCAAAATGGTTAAGGGTCTGGAAACTATGTCCTGTGAAGTGAGATTTAGGGAGCTGGGTTTTTTAGCCTGGGGAAGAGAAGGTTAAGGAGTGATATGATAGGATAGCACTGTTAAAATAGCTGAAGGGGTGTCATGTTGAGGATGGAGCAAGCTTGTTTTCTGCTGCTCTAGAAACTAGAACGCGGAACAATGGATTCAAACTACAGGAAAAGTGATTCCATCTCAACATTAGGAAGAATTTCCTGGCAGTAAGAGCTGTTTGACAGGAAACACATTCCATTGGAATGTGGTGGAATCTCCTCCTTTGGAAGTTTTTAAACAGAGGCTGGATGGCCATCCGTCAGGGGTGATTTGATTGTGTTCCTGCATGGCAGGGGGTTGGACTGGATGCCCCTTGTGTTCTCTTCCAAATCTATGATTCTACGATTAAACCATGGCCAGATGTCATCAGAAGACCTAACTCTACCCCCTTCCCATGATGGATGCTTCTTGAGTGAAAGCAGAATCTGTTTAAACAGAAAGTTGGCCTTGTTATTTCTTTGATTTCTGCTTCTGGCCTTCCAAGTGGTGTAGGACTATAGATCCCATCACCCCTCACTTACAATGAGCTGTCTTCCTAGAACTGATAGGAATTGTAGTTCAACAACTTGTGGAGGGTCATAGGTTGCCTATGCCTAGCCTTGGTAATCACTCAGACAATCATCTGACTGCCACCTTTGTTGTTCTGGTTAAGCCAAGAGTACATGGTGGATTCTTCCTTCTGTCTTCAGGATCCTTGAGACAGCTATGGTAGGAATGATACCTTGCATCTATGTGTGCTCATAAAATTTTATAATCTAATAGAAGTTACAGATAAATCACTCTCTTAAATTATGATAAAATGAAAAAATATATATATACAGTGGGCCCTTGGTATCTTCTGGAGTTTGGTTCCAGGATCCCTGTGGATACCAAAATCTGTGGGTTCTCAAGTCCCATTATATACAGTGGCATAGTAAAGTGATGTCCCTTATATAAAATGGCAAAAGCAAGGTTTGCTTTTTGGATTTTCTTTTTTGGAATATTTTCAAGATGTAGATGGTTGAATCCATGACTGCAGAATCCATGGATATGGATGGCCAATTGTATGATAGTTGACTGAATAAACAGATTCTTTTCTTTGGTATTCTTTGATGTACCTCTTCTTTTCCAGGTTCCAGATAAAGGCTATAAACGTCTGGCACCTGGCCAGCCAGTGGGTCTGAGGCATACAGGTTATGTCATTGCTGTCCAGAACATCATTAAGGTAAGTGTGGTCTGACACTTTTTGACAAACTTTTTGCTTTGTCACTTGTAAGGTAAGCCCTTTGACAGATGTGAGAAATTGTTGGCTTTTGACAAATTGGTGGACTATACTTTCAATCACTGCTAAGCAGCACCTGTCAGGTTTGATAGAAGTGTAGTCCAAGAACATCTAGAAGGCCTTGCATTCCAGCCTCTTGCCCCAGTCCTAAGATCACTCAGTCAAAGGACCGTGTCAGCAGTGATGCTTGGCTCAAATTAGCCTCATGGCCTTTTCTAGCAGCTAAGCTTGCAATAGTGTGAGTATAATCCTTGAGTCAGCCCTGACCCAGCTAGGTCTCTCTTCCAGTTTTTTGCCCACTGAGTGGGTTTTGCCTGAATCCATGAGCAAGCAGTGAAATCAAATTTGTTTTATTTTGATGTTTTGCACTTCCTTTTCAGTCAAATTATCCTTGGGGCAGTTTGCAATAATAGAAGGTGGGGGAGGGGGTGGACTCCATGATCAACACCTCATCCACCCTGAAACCTGTTCTGTAGTCCTCTTGCACGGGTCTCTGAAGGTCGGTGTCTCCCCTGAATTACCCTTTAGGAGATCATTTTGCCTAGGCTCTGTGTTGTTATTCTCTTTGACATCCTATTTCCATGTTACCTGCCCCTATTGAATATTTTATTCTCACAATTGTAGTAAGGGAGGAGGCTAGTGATTGTGATGCTGCCTGCTCAACTTCATAAAGAGTGATAATCTTATCACTAAGTGTATCTGGGCCTTATCAGTGGTGACTTCACCAGTCTTGAAAATGAAACTAAGATGAGCCACATTTATCATTACTTAGGCTTGACCCTTTTTTTAAAAAATTGTAAGAATAAGAAATAAAGAAACACTGTCAAATGTTACCTAGGTACTTTTGATGTTTAGAATATTTGTGGGATGATCATATTGCAAATAATATTCAGTTTAAAGAGGAGTGTGGGACAAGCAGAAAGTTTTCTGGCTTCCCTGGAAGCAGCTAAATATTGCACAATAAAGGAACTATGACTGTAAGCAACGTGTTGGGGAAATAAACAGGTATAATTTCAGATCTAGATACATGGCTTCTCAGCCAGAGTGCCCAAAACAGGCAGAAATAAGTTTAACAGAATCATCCATTTCTCTGTATTGGTCAGAATAATAAAATCATAGAGTTGGAAGGGACCCCAAGGGCCATTTAATCCTTCCCCTTGCCATGCAGTGATAACCAACTGAAGTACTCATGACAGATGGCCATCCAGTTTCTGTTTAAAAAGGAAGAGAGACCACCACCCTCAGGGGCAGTGGATTCCACTGTTGAGCAGCTCTTACAATAAGAAATTTCTTCCTCATGTTTAGTTGGAAGGAATGATAAAAACAGATTGTCACCATAATAAGGCTATATTTGGGGGAGGAAAGGCTGTCACACCTAGGCACCTATGGAAATGAAATGACAAAGAGGTGGGATGGCCTCATGGATTTGACCTTCACATCTCTTTGCAGGACACTGATGGACGTGTACAAGAGCTTGAGGTGACCTGCACAAAATCAGAGGCAGCAGAGAAGCCCAAGGCCTTTATCCACTGGGTGTCAGATCCTCTTATCTGTGAGGTTCGGCAGTATGAGCGCCTGTGAGTATCGAAATGGCAACAACTCTGAACTAACTCAGATTGGGAGAAACCTTGGGAAGAAGGCATGGTCAGGTAGACTTCCCTCCCTTCTGGCAAATCTCTGGTGGAGGAGCCTCCCCCCCCTTTTTTTTTTTTCCTTTGGACACTTTGATAAGAGGAAGAACTAAGAGAGAGGAGATTAGGTGTGTCATCTCTGACCTTAACTTTATCCCACACTCATTATTTATACATATTTTCTTTCTCTCTCCCTTTCCCCATTTGATGTTAATGGTTTCTTTTATGACTGGAGTGAAACAAAAGTTTGTTTAGTAGTTCCTATAATCCATAAAATTTCTTTCACACCATGTTCCATGCAAAATAGATCCAATCTAGCAATGTTTCTTTAAAAATCATAGGTTGCTATTTGTCTCTAAACTTGCACAAAAATGTTTGGGATGTCAGCAATGTTTGAGATTTCTACATACCAGGTTTGGTCAAAATCAGTTCATCAGGAAGCAACTGTAGTGTAAAAAGTCCTGTTGAATAACATTCCATGTTTAGAGACCCTGTGGTTAGGCACAGGATAGATTTTTATAATATAAATGATAAACAAACACTTTAAATTGCAGTGAAGTGATAAATTGTGAAGTGATGGTATATATAATTGAAGAGAGTGGAACAGCATGAGATTTCAAGTTCTTTTGATAATCCAACCCAGTCTAATTTCTAAACATGACTTACTCTTTTCACTTGCAGATTCCTACACAAGAATCCTGAAGACCCCACAGAGGTTCCAGGGGGATTCCTAAGTGATGTAAACCCTGTGAGTGATGGGTCCAAAAGCTTTGGGCTGAACAGAAATAAGGTGGTGGATGAAAGGAGTGGAGTGTGTGAGGGAGGGTACAGTAAAGGAAACTTATTGTAAATGAAAAGGTAAAAAATTGTAAGTTGTGCTATATGTGTGGAGATTATAGAGAGTCAATGTGGCATAGTGATTTGAGCATTGGATATGACTCTGGAGAACAGGATTCAATTCTCCATTCAGCCATGAAACCCACTGGGTGACCTTGGGCAAGCCACATGTTCTCAGTCTCAAGGGAAGACAAAGGCAAACCTTTTCTGCACAGATCTTGCCAAGATAACCCCATGATAGGTTCACCTTAGGGTATCCATTGTTGGAAATGACTTGAACAACAATAACGAACAGACATGTGAAGACATAACATAATTAATGACATATGATGAGTTAATTAAAAAATTAAAGACAAAATTAATAATATACCAGGAAATTACCAGGAATCCATCATCTATAAGAAGAGAACAGAAAGGTGAAAGTGTACTTTGTTCGATGCCTCCTGGTAGGCTATCTAATTAGATAGAGTAATTGGGAGGAATTTTTTGTGAATTGGAATGTTCACGTGTGGCTGAGCATACTCACACACACACCTGTGCTGTTTCAGAAGTGTGTCTCTGTCAAACCAGCCATACAAATATTGGTGAAGCCAAGTTGCTATAACAATATATGTGCAATGAGTTACAAATAAGAAAAATGCATATTTTATTCTGTGGGGATGAAGAGCCTTAGATAAAGCAGATCTCTGGACAAAAAGTTCCATTTCCTTTTAATCTCTCAACTCTTCCCTATCTTTTTCGTCCCCTTCAGGATTCCCTTCATGTAATTGAGAAGGCTTTGGTGGACAGATCTGTGAGTGGAGCTAAACCATTTACCAAATTCCAGTTTGAGCGGCTTGGCTATTTCTCTGTAGATCCTGACACAACAGATGCAAAGGTGAATTCCGGAAAACCCCTAAAACAAGGGTGGGCAACTCTAGGAAGCTAGTGGGCTAAACCTTTCCACTACATCCCCCCAATGCAAAATATACTGAACAATTGCCCCAAATGCCACCCCCACTGTCCTCAAAGTGCTGTTGGGGACATTTCTGCATGTTTTTAGTGTCTTAGTCCATTTTTAGGACCAGGAAAGGCCTTTTTTTCAGAACAAGAAATGGCCAGTTTTAAAAAGAGCTGTTTCTGGGCCTAAATGGAAAATAATTAAGCCCCTAAGAGGCCCAGGAGGCCAACAAAAATGGCTGTAGGGGTTTCATGCAACCTACTCTTTCCCCACCCCTGCCTGAAAACAATATAGTCTAGGGGTCTTGAACAAAGCTTGAAAAACTTACTGTTTGAAACAGCTGTTCCTAGAATAATTTGACAGCCTGCACAACTGCAGGTAATGCTAGCTGTCCCAGGAAATGTAATCCAAAAAGAAACTTTCCTAGATTTTGCTTGTGAAGCTAGATTGGAGGGATTGGGCAGCATCTAAACTGGGCAGTTGTGGTAGCAGGGTTAGAGAGACATGCTGTGTTCTTAATGTCATTTGCTTCTTCTGCAGCTTGTGTTCAATCGGACAGTGACCCTGAAGGAAGATCCTGGGAAGGTGTGACAAAGTTTCCACAGGTGGTTTCTTGCTGGCTACAGAATTGTACAGGAGTCACTTCTCCAACTCTTTCCCCACTTAGATGGGGGTGATGGTGGTGTGCATCATCTGCACAGTTGTCTACTGTAGTACCACAGTTGCCTTAACATGCATCTTGGATACAGACCCATCAATTCAATAAAAAGGAGCCTCCAGATATTTTTCTGTGTTGTTGGGGATGGTATTGAAAATGGGAGACAGGAAGGGTCATTGCTTTAGCTGTTGTGGGTGAGTGGGTGTATCACATTTCCTAAAGTCTATGGACAAAGGTCCTCGTAATGGAATCTGAGACTCTTGCCTCAGCAGAATGTCGAATCACTGAGAACTGGATAAATCTGCACTTTTAATTCCATAGATTCAAAAGTTCTACATTACTTGGGTCTGAAAATTGGATTTTGGCCCAAAGGTACATATCGTTTAAGTTTGCATTTTTACAGCTGGATTTCATATTGCAAACAGCAGCTTCATTCTGTATTGCTATTCTGGAACCAGAATGGGCTAATGCAAGTAGAATGTATTGTGAACCAGAATTGGCTTGGACCTTTCTCTTTGTTTTAGGGATTTGTATATTATCTTTGTGCAAAATATTCTCTCTTGACTGGCCGAACCCAAAGGGTGCTCAACAATGGCTCCTTTTCATCCTGGATAGAAGTGACAAGTGGGGTCCCACAGGGTTCTGTCCTGGGCCCAGTGCTATTCAACATCTTTATCAGTGACTTGGATGACAGAATTGGGGGCATACTTATCAAATTTGCAGATGACTCCAAATTAGGAGGAGTAGCTAACACCCCAGAGGACAGGATCAAAATTCAAAATGACCTGCATAAACTGGAAAACTGGAAAGCAAACAAAATTATATTAAACACAGAAAAATGTAAGGTACTGCACTTAGGGCGGAAAAATTACACCTGGCTGATCCCTGGTGAAAGGGATCTAGGAGTCCAAGTAGACCACAAGTTGAACATGAATCAACAATGTGATGTGGCAGCTAAAAAGGCCAATGCAATTTTAGGCTGCATCAATAGAAGTATAGTGTCTAAAGGGAAATAATAGTGCCACTATATTCTTCTTTGGTCAGTCCCCACCTGGAATACTGTGTCCAGCAGTTCTGGGCACCACAATTCAAAAAAGATGTGGAGAAACTGGGGCGGGTCCAAAGGAAGGCAACTAAGATGGTGAAGGGTCTGGAAACCATGCCCTACGAGGAACGACTTAGGGAGCTGGGGATGTTTAGCCTGGAGAAGAAAAGGTTAAGAGGTGATATGATAGCCCTGTTTAAATATTTGAAGGGATGTCATATTGAGGAGGAAGCAAGCTTGTTTTCTGCTGCTGCAGAGACTAGAATGCGGAACAATGGATGCAAACTGCAGGAAAAAAGATTCCACCTCAACATTAGGAGGAACTTCCTGACAGTAAGGGTTGTTCGACAGTGGAACACACTCCCTCGGAGGGTGGTGGAGTCTCCTTCCTTGGAGGTCTTTAAGCAGAGGCTGGATGGCCATCTGTCAGGGATGCTTTGATTTGGTTCCTGCATGGCAGGGGGTTGGACTGGATGGCCCTTGTGGTCTTTTCCAACTCTATGATTCTACCTTTTTTATTTTCCTCCTCCTGAAAAAAAAATTGTAAAATGTTTTGCTGTTGCTTCCATAATATCTTTAAGGCTTCCTGGAGCAACGCTTAGGAAAAAATTTTGGATTGCAACTCCCGGAATTCCCTAGAATTTTCACTAGCCATGTTGGTTAAGGGATTCCAGGAGATGCTGTCCAAAAATAACTTTTTCTAAGTTCTGCAAGAAAGTCATATCATGTGACCCCTTGGAAATCTTTGCCAAGAACTCCCTTTAGCTTCTGAGCCTTCCCTATGTACCATCCACATATTTCTAGCATTTGTGGGCAAGAATAAGGAATTATATTAAGGCAAGTTGATTTGACCACCCTCTCTGGCTTTTCTTTGCTAACGAAGATTCAGGAAGGACTCATCCCATGCTTTCTACAAGCGCATTGATGGCAAAAAAGGCCGATCCGAGATTTCGGTTACAGAAAGCACAGCAGAAAGTTTCCTTGGGTGATGTTTCCAAGTTGTGATTCTTTCTGTGTTGTTTCTCTTTGAGACACGTTCGGCGTGAGTTCTCAAAAGAGGCTGCAGCATTGTGGATAGTGCATCTCCATGCCTCCCAATGTGAGGCCAGGGCAGACTATTCTTGGTGATCAATTTGGCCAAGCTTGAGATGTTGTTTCAGGGAGTCCTTGTATCTCTTCTTTTGGGGCGCCCCTCTTATGCTGACCCGTGGTGAGTTCACCGTAGAGTACTATATTTGGGAGGTGGTGGTCCTCCATCCTAGAAACGTTCAACTTTTAGTTAAAGCTGACTATAGAGTTGCACTGGAGGACCTAGATGTTCCTAGAGAGAACATATTAATCAAATCCGTGAATAATCAAATCTGCAAATATCAAAGTCACAAATATGGAGGGATGACTGTATTTCTCTGCAGTTATTTTTATCACTGTAGCAAGGTCTAGATTTCATAACACACTTATTTATACATTTTATGATGTTTCAGGCAATTTTTACCTCAGAATTTTTTTTGGGTTCTCCATAGCAATGTGAGAGAATAAATCCAAGGTTCAAGCCCACAAACATATATAAAGTGGGAATGGGGCAGAAAGTAAGTCAGAGGTGACATAGGAAAGACTAATAAAGAGAAATAAGAATTATTATATTATTATTTAAGGTAGAAGGCAGAGTCAAGGAAACCTGACTTCAAATTTAAGTAAGAATGCAAGCCCAATAATGTGGAAGATGATGGAAAGCATGGCTGTGTGGAAGATGACCATGAAACTTCATGATTGCTTGACCTTAGGTTGGAAACAGCCTTGAAGGCACACAATGACAAAGCCATAACATAACATCATGATGACGATGATGATGATGATTGCAAGCACAATAATGTGGAAGATGATGGTAAGCATGGCAGTATGGAAGATGACTATAAAACCGCATGATAGGTTCATCTTAGGTTGGAAACAGTCTTGAAGGCAGGCCCAATAATGTGGAAGATGATGGAAAGCATGGCTGTGTGGAAAATGACCATAAAACCCCATAATAGCTTGATCTTAGGTTGGAAACAACTTGAAGGCAGACAACAAAGTCATAAGGATATCATTATTGTAATAATAATAAAGAATGCAAGCCCAATAAAGTGGAGGATGATGGGAATGTCATCATCATGCGCTGACATCACAGTGGCCGGAACCTGAATCCTAGCTATGATTAAAGCCAAGTCCTTGTAGCTCCAACACAATATCCAAGGATTGTGGTTGGTTATAGTGCCTCAGAGAGATGGTCTCTGAGGCTTCTCTGAGGAGACATTCTTGGTAAATGCGATGATCTGATCCCTGAGAGCTTTTAGGAGATCAGAAAATACCCCTTAGGTATAAGGGGTTCAGAGGGGCTTGGTGGATGGTCTGAAACCTGTATCCATAGGCTGAGAATCAGAAGTAAATTCTATCCGGACGCAACAAGGGACTGAATTGAATCTATAGGAACAGGAGACCTGGTGAGCAATCCACAGCAGCATTGAATGTCAGTGATTTATTCACCCAGAGGCACCACCAATTTTATTAATTTGTATAAATTCATGGATTAAAGATTGGAGCTGCTGAGATTATTGGGAATTAACCACTGTGCTATAAACCGATGATACTGGAAAGGAAATAAAACTGAAATTGGGACAAAGAAAACTGACGGGCTAAATCGGGGTTGGATTAACATTTTTGTTGCTCTAAACTACTGCGGAATATGAGATATTTTGGATTGGAAGTGTGGGTCCTGAATTTTTAAAATTTGAAAATTTTGGATCTGCTTCAAACTTCTGATAGGCGGGTATCAAGGCAGGACAATTGGGTTAACAAAGGTCTAAATGGTGGAAACTGTACCGAATCAGAATTACAGGAATGAGCCCGTTGAGAAGATTGTAGAGCTGATATAATTTGGAGTTTTTCAAATAAAATGATCGCTTATGCTTTTTGGATTTTTTTTTTTAACCTTAATTTTTAAGACTGTTGGGACCTTATAGGAATAGGAAAGATAAGAAAGGGGATTGAGAGACGGGAAATGACAGGATAGAGGAGACGACCAAGAAAGAAGGAAGAACTGAACGTAAGGACAGCAGAGTTGAAAGGACAAAGAGACAGAAGGGGTGTGGAATGTGCCAGGAGGGAGGCGTTGCACAAAGACGAAAGTGGTGTGTGCAAAGGATGCTGGATCTGGTAGTTTACTAAGAGGTAAAGACATGATGGGATAAAACAGAAAAAAAAAGAGAGAGAAAATCCATTATTTACAGAAATTAAAATTGGATGTGATTTGCCTCCAAGAAACGAGAATAAAAGAAAAGGATATAAAACGCTTAAGATGTCTGAAATGTTTCGGCCTCCAAAGTTAAAAAAAAAGTGTGGTAATTTATGTGAACCTAAAATATGAGACAAAGGAAATTTATAATGACCCTGAAGGATATTTTGTTATAATAGAACTATTCTATAAAGATCAGAAAACACTATTGGTAGGAGTTCACAGCTTATTAGAAAATAATATTAAATTGTACACACACACACACAAAATAATAAGGAGAAAGTTAACTTCAATAGATTTTGACTTGTTGATAATGTTAGGTTATTGGAATGGGGTACTTAACCCAAAGATAGACAGATTTTCAGAAAAGAAAAGTTTTTAAAAAATATCAGGGGAAGCTACTTCAGGATTTTTTTTTTATTTAATGGATGGTCTGGTCTTCAAGGATGCTTGGAGATTAAAATATGGTATTGAATATCTGGATACGTTTGGATGAATGAGACTTTCTCTCAAAAAGGATGATGAAAGATAATATAAAAACTTTATTAAATTTAATAGAAATTCATGAAAAAATTTGACAAAAATTGGCAATATTTAAAAATGCAGAGAAAGCATTTGATAATGTAAATTGGGAGTTCATGTTTGGGGTATTGAGAAAAATATAAGTAGGAGATAAATTTCAAAAATGGATAGAAATTATTTTATAAGAAATCATTATAAGAAACAAGAAGGAACTATTTTGGTAAATGGTGAGAAAACAGAGCCTTTCAGAATATATAAAGGGGTTAGACAAGATTGCACCTTGTTGCAATTATTATTTGTGGCTACTTTAGAGATTTTATTGCAAAATATTAGGGATAATGAATTAATTGAAGAAAGAACTATATAAATTAAGAATGTACGCAGATGATTTCATCTTTACTCTAACAAACCCAACTGAAAATAGTGAACAATTGATGCACACATTTAAGAAGTATGGAGAAGTAGCAGGTTATCAGATCAACAAGAATAAAACAACAATGTTAACAATGAATTTATCTGAAGAGGAGGTCAAAAAGTTGAGGGGGGAAACGGATTTCCAAGTTTAAAAAAAACCAATGAAATATTTAGAAATTACCATTTCTATGGAGAATACTGAACTCTTTCATAATAATTATGAGAAAAATTGGAAAGCTATTTAAATAGATTTGAAAAAGTGGCAAAACCTAAATATTTCTTAGTTGGGTAGAATAGCCAAAGTAAAGATGTCAGTGTTACCTAAAATGATTTTTATTTTTCAAAATCTTCCGATAATCACATAACAGCATTTATTTGGAACAATAAAAAAACAAGAGTAAAGATGAAAACTTTCCAAAACTTGATAGATAGAGGAGGTTTGGCCTCGCCTAGTTTAAAAAGGTATTTCCGTGCATGTGCTTTGGATTGGTTATCGGATTGGGTGAAATTGGAGGGAAAAGGACGTTAGTATTAGAGGGATCTGATTTGAGATACAGTTTTCATGGATACTTTTTTTACGAGAAATTAAAAGTGGATAAAAACTTTAATAATCATATTAGAATATAACCTTTGCAAATTTGGTCAACATATAAATTAAGGTGGTGTATTAAAATGCCACTTTGGTTATCTGCTAACAAAGCATAGTTCACTAGAGAAGAAATACATAGAAACACGTGGGTATCACGCAGAAATCACAAAACTGAATCAGGTTAAAGGGAAATGAAATCACAGGAAGAACTAGCTAATGAAGGTTTTTACTGTAATTTATTTGCTTATAGACAGTTTTAAAAAAGATTCTTGAGGGATAACAAAATATATGGAATTGGCTTAGTTGACTCTGACTTAGAGAGTATCATTAAAGATTCTAAGAAACAAATATCCAAATTATATAAGTTAATAATTAAATATGAATTAGAAGAGGAGACAATTAAAGTATTTATGCTAAAATGGGCGAAGTATTTGAGACAATCTGTTAAATTGGACAATGGAAGAAGATTTAGAAAATGAAAATTAAACAAACGTTGAATGTGGATTTAAAAGAAAATCTGCATAAGTCACAATATATGTGGTATTTGACCCTGTTATAAAGTATTGAAAATGTTTGAAAATAATAAAAATATAGGTTGGAAGTGTCAAAAAGAAATAGGTACTTATTTTCACTGTTAGCAGAACTGTAAAAAAGCCAAATTATATTGGAAAAACATCCATGATGAAATGAAAAAAAAATATATTCAAATTTAATGAACGTGCAGACCCCCAGGATGTATCTGCTGAGCATGACTGATAATCAAGCATTAGATAAAAAAGAGGAGAAACCGTTATTTCATGCTATTTCATGCTATAGTGGCAGCAAGAATGGTTTATGCAAAATATTGGAAGAAAGAAGAAATTCCCAAGGTGGAAGAATGGAAATTGAAATTATATGAATTATATGAAATGGATAAATTAACATGTTTGTTGAAAAAGGATTCATTAAAATAATTTTATAGGGATTGGGACTCCTGGAAATGTTATATTCAGTTGGAAGAATAACAAAGTATGTATATTGTGTTATTAGAGTAATAACTCTAATTAGTTCTTGCTATTGCAGAAGAACTTCTCTCTGAAAGCTAATGTGGCTTCAGAGTGAATAGGAGCACTACAGATATGGTATCTGCTCTTAGAAAACTGCAAGAGAAATGTAGAGAGCAGAACAAAGGACTCTATGTAACATTTGTCGACCTTACCAAAGCCTTCGACACTGTGAGTAGGAAAGGACTGTAGCAGTCCCCCCAAATTCCTCAAAATGATTATCTTGTTACATGAGGGTCAGCATGGTCAAGTCAGATATGGTGATGCTCTCTCAGAGCCCTTTCTAATAACTAATGGTGTGAAACAAGGTTGTGTTCTCGCTCCAACTCTATTTACAATCTTCTTCAGCATGATGCTGCAAAGGGCTACGGCAGATCTTGAAGAAGATGGCATCTATATACATTATTGTACTGATGGTAGCTTGTTTAACTTAAGCCGCCTGAAGGCTCGCACAAAGACTCTAAACTATCTAGTCTGTGAGCTGCTTTTCGCTGATGATGCTGTCCTTGTTGCCCATACAGAAGCAGCTCTGCAGTGCCTAACATCCTCCTTTGCAACGGCTGCAGAGCTGTTTGGGCTGGAAGTCAGCCTGAAGAAAACAGAAGTTCTCTACCAGCCTGCACCACAGGAAGAGCACTATCACCCCCACGTCACCATAGGCAAATCTGTGCTTAAGTCCGTTCAGCAGTTCACCTACCTGGGAAGCATCATCTCTTCAGATGCCAAGATTGACAAAGAGATTGATCACAGATTAGCAAAGGCATATAGTGCATTCGGAAGGCTTCACAAAAGAGTCTGGAGTAACAAACACCTGAGGCAAAGCACCAAAATCAGTGTGTACAGAGCCATTGTACTGTCTATTCTCCTCTATGGGTCTGAAACATGGGTTACCTATCGCCAACATCTACGACTCCTCAAATGCTTTCATCAGCGCTGTCTACGCACAATCCTAAACATACACTGGACTGACTGACAAATGTTGCTGTCCTTGAGCAAGCAGGGATCACCAGCATTGAGGCCATGCTATTGAGATCGCAGCTGTGCTGGGCAGGGCACGTTTCTAGGATGGAGGACCAACGCCTCCCCAACGGACTCGCCACGGGTCAGTGTAAGAGGGGTGCCCCAAAGAAGAGATACAAGGACTCCCTGAAACAACATCTCAAGCTTGGCCAAATTGATCACCAACAATGGTCTGCCCTGGCCTTACATCGGGAGGCATGGACGCGCACTATCCACAATGCTGCAGCCTCTTTTGAGAACTTACACCGAATGAGTCTCAAAGAGAAACGACAAGGCGGAAAGAACCACAACTTGAAAACATCATCCAAGGAGACTTTTGCTGTGCTCTCTGTAACCGGATTTATCTCAGATTGGCCTTTTTAGTCATCAACGTGCTTGTAGAAAACATGGGATGAGTCCTTCCTGAATCTTCATTAGCGAAGAAAAGGCAGAGAGAGAGTAATAACTAATAGGGATAAAATTATTTAGTCCGAGAGAATTAAGGGTACAATGGATGAAGAATAAATTTTAAAAATAGGAATGAAAGGTGGGCTGTTCACAATTGTTTATAGGATAGGAATTAATTGTATGGAATAAAATAAAATAAATGTAGAGTAGGTAGATTATTAGATTTAAAATTTATGGGGATAACTCAGAAGTCTCAGGAAGTATTGGATTGTGGATGTCATTTGATTGTGTAATCGATTGTTTTAAGTTAATAATGTAGTTTTGTTTCTTTGACAGATAATCAATATATAATAATAACTATGTTAACACCAAAAATATGATCATAGATTAATGTCAATGTACAATAGGTTTGTATTGTGTATTGGAATTTAGTTAACTGCAAGGAGATCGGGGAATGGTTGAGAATATTGCAAGTTATAGATGTTTTGTTTTGTTGTTAGTGTTTTTGTCTTATTGTTATTTTAGTTAATAACGTTTTTTAAAAATATCCAAGGATTGTTATTCCCTCTTTGAAGGTCTTCTGGAGTCCTCACCGATGGCCCAGTCTGGGCGCATGAACTGGGACCATGGGTCACGCAATACTTGCAAACACAACCAGGACCTCCAGAATCCCAACTGAGTCAAGAAGGGTCTTGAACCCGGTGCCAACATGGTGGATGACGACTGGGAGACAGACCCAGACTACATCAACAACGGCAGCGGAGAGTCCGGTGATCGGGAGATTTCGACAGCGTCCATCATTTCTGGTGAGCACAGAAAATACTAAACATCAAGTCCTAAAATCCTTGGGAAATATTATAGTAAATCAGAGGTGGCTTGAAGACACATAACAACAAAAACATACATGTCAAGTCTCCATTATCTAAAATCCAAAATATTCCAAGGTTATTTCTGCACTTTTTTGAGATTGTGTTCAATGTCCAAAATTTAATGAGGTAAAACAATGAAGATGATAGGCTTCGTTTAGTGGTCTACGAAACTGTAAATTTGCTTTATGCATTTCCGATAAGGGAGACTCAACCTGTACTTAATTTTTTACAGGTTATATCCAGTATCTTCCAAGTTCTGGAGTTGCTTTCAATGTCCAATGTACAAAATTCTGATGGAAGTAAAATAATGATGATAATTTCAATTAGTGGTCAAAGAAAGTGTGCATTTGTTTCATGCACAAAGTTATTTTAAAAATATTGTTGCTTTCAATGTCCAGGTATTTTCTTAAATTAAAAACAAGTGGGTTTTTAAAAACATTTGCGGTTTATCCATTTTCACGGGGGTCCGGAGCCCCTAACCCCAACAAGTGGTTTGAAGTCAACTTGAAGGCAACTAAGAAACAAAGGCTGGATGGCCATCTGTAGGGGATGTTTTGATTGGGAGTTCCTGAATGGCAGGGGGTTGGACAGGATGGCCCTTGTGGTCTCTTCCAACTCTATGATTCTATGAAATGTGGAGGGTCCTGGTTTCTTCCAAGTTCTGAAGAAGATCCTGTGTTGCCTTCACTCCTTCCTCAATTACATCCATCAAGTCCATCATCAATTCCTTCTGTTATGTATTTATTGATCCATAGATCTCTCCCAATCCATCCGAGATTGCAGCCTTGGACAATCAAACCAGCACACCAAGGAGTACGTTGACCATCAAAGACACCACCATCACAGATACCAAGTTTCAGGAGGGAACCCTTTGAAGAACAGTTGTCCTAATGAACACCCGGCTGCAGGTCTCAGCATTGAAAGGTCATCCTTGTTCACACACAATGCTGCTGAAAAGCTGGAGTCCTTTTTGTCTGAGAAACTCCGAACTTGGGGGAACCACGCGGCGTATTGGTCTGAAAATATGGAAAATCACCGGAGACACCACAGAAAGGGCCATCCTGGAGTAATGACCGAGAGACCGACACAAGTCCACTTGACTGACAGAATAGGAAACACCAACAGAATAGGAAACACGTGCCACCTTGGTGCATGCCAAGACCGGTGGCACCTCCAGCAAAATCTTGGAGGTAAGAGATGGGCTTCGGAGGGCCTCCTTTCAAAGCAGAAAAGAAGCAGTCCTTCCACAGCAGTCAGCAGCTCAGCCAGGATTTTGTCCCGTTGTCGGATCAGTCATGTCCAGCAGTGCCAGGCATGCCAAGCCTTTAACCAAGACCAGCCCCCTGTCCCGTATGGGAACTGCTGGACCCCATTACAGGAGGAGGACCATGGAGGCATGGCTGGTTGCCAAGAGAAGGAACCAGCAGCCCCTTCCTCCAGGCAACAGGTCTCGGACCGGCTCTCCAAAGTCCAGCAGTGGCTGGAGCAGACGCCGGTGGAACAGCTGCCAGTACCTGACCCTGTGAGGCAAAGAGTCCAACACCGGCAGATGCCAGAGACACCAGGCTGGTGCCATGATTATGCATCCACAAACCAAAAGGATGGAAATCTCTGGGGCAGAGAAGGAGAAATCGGGAATTGTCAGAGTCCGGGGACTGCTGCAGAAATGAGACCCAGATGGACAAGCAACATGGGAGAGAACCATAATCACCATCATCAACAGGTATGCCTGGATTATTGCTGGTAGCAAAATCATAATGTTTAAAGGGACCACAAGGGGCATGCAGTCTAACCCCCATTCTGCCATGCAGGAATGCATAAAATCCTAGAGTTGGAAGGGACCCCAAAGGGCTAGCCAGTCCAAGCCTCACCTGCCATGCAGGAATAGAGAGAATCCTAGAGTTGGAAGAGATCCCCAGGGGACCATCCAGTTGAACCAACTTCTGCCCCTTCTGCCATGTAGGAATGCATAGAGTTTGGGTGGAAGAGACCCACCCAAGAGTGATCCATTCCAACCCCCCTCTGTCATGCAGAAATACACAGAATGCTAGATTTCAAAAGGACCCCCCCAGGGGCCATACAGTCTGACCCTCTTCTGCCATGCAGGAATACATAAGATCCTAGAGTTGGACCAGATGCACCCAAGGGCCATCCATTCCAACCCACTTTCCGCCATGCAGGAATACATAGGATCCTAGAGTTGGAAGGTACTAATAAGGGTCATATTGTCCAACCCACCATCTGCCATGCAGGAATACAAAGAATCCTAGATTTGGAAGGGACCCGAAGGCATTTTAAAAGCAGCAGAGAAACAGCAAACAGGAAGGCAGAGGATTAATTGGGAACGTCTTTGCAAATTCGGGAAATGTTGGAGTGCAATGGAAGCCAACTGAGGGCAAGAGAGGGAAACTGGGACATTTTGAAAGCAGCTGAGAAAATGAGTAGGCAGAGGATTAATCAGGATTAATTAATCCTTGCAAATTTGGGAAATGCTGGGGGGGGGGGTTGCAGGAACAAGAGCATGGCATCCCTCTCTCAGCTATGGGGCACGGCATCTGGGGATGATGGTGACCACAATTCCTGCTTTTTTGACATGTCTATTTCTAGCCATCGGTGCAGATCCCGCCCTGTGACGATGGCAGCACCTCACCGGCCACCTGCAACTGCCTCTTCTGTGAGCGACAGAGACCTCGTGCCCAGCTGGTGTCCGGCAAGGTCCGGCCTGATCTCTCAGCCGAAGAAGTAGCCCAACGGTTGCAGGCGGAGAACCGCATATCCCAGATTGTAGAGGCCTTTGAGCGCCGGGTTTTGCGGGAGGCCAAGAGGACAGAGAGGAGGGGAGGCCGGGTGACCACGACAGTCAGCGAGGCCAAGCGGGGCCAGCGGTCAAGCAGCACTAAGGCCCACAAGTCTCACTCCTCGGAGAAAGAGAGGCACGAGGAGGGCAGGACTCTGCAGCCAAGGAAGCGCCCCAGTTTCATGGACAGACTGCGGGGCATCCATTAGGGTTGTGGACTGGCAAAGCTATGGGCCCAGGAAAGGGAAGGAGGGGTTGGTGATTCTTAGTGTATTCTTAGTGTGTTGTTGCAAATTTTTAAATAAAAATTGTCCTAAAAGAAGAAGAGGAGGAGGAGGCATGTGCAGAAGGAAGTCTGTGGATATTTAGTGTGGAGGAATATTGCAAAATTTGCGATTTGTGATTTGCAAAAATTTGCAGTTGGTGGTTTGCAAAAATTTGTAATTTGCAGTTTGCAAAGTTGCAATTTGTTTCCCTGTATCCACTGGCATGGGAATGCCAGGGCATGGCATGCTCAGACTTCCCTAGATCCAGTGGAAAATGGAGCCTCCCTCTCCAGGAGCAGCACACATCTGAATGGTTGAACCCAAGTCACAAAGGTGCGCAAACATCTTGTGAGTCCTGGATCTGTGCATCCTGGCAGCTGCTAGGAATTAATTTGCATATTTAGGGGGGCCAACAGAGGTTCGTATGTTGTTAACAGCCCACTGCAACCCAAACCTTGGCCTTCCAGCTGTTTTGGACTTCTTCTCCCAGAACTCCCAGCCAGCTCTGGCAAACAGCCAGGAATTCTGGAAGCTGGAGTCCAAAAAATCTGGAAGACCCACGTTACTGGGATTCATTAGGTGTGAATACAGACTCTGGAGAAGTCCTCAGTTCATTTTTGCACACACTGAATTCCTGATGTGGCTACTTTTCTTGGACTGCAAGACCCAGAATCCACCCTACTTGCTAAGTGCGATCCAAGGGCCCAGCCCTACTGGGTGGATTCTGGGGTTTGTAGTCTCCCCAAAAGCACGTTTTCCAATCTCCCAGATGAGTTTGCAAGCCGAATTCCTGAAGGCACCAAGCAACCGAAGTGTGAACCAAAGCCTGCTGGGTGGATTCTTGGATTTACAGTCCAAAAGAACACTTTTCCCAAGCTCTCAGATGGGTTTGCAAGCCAAATTCCTGAAGGCACCCCCTACTGGGTGGATACTGGGATTTGCAACCCCAAAAAAGCACCACCTCTCTTCCTCCTCTTGTTCTCTTCCTCCTCCTCCTCTTCTCTTCCTCCTCTCTTGTTCTCTTCCTCCTCTTCTTCCTCCTCTTCTTCCCTTCCTCTTCCTCCTCCTCTTCTCTTCCTCCTCCTCTTCTTCTTTTAGTCTCCCTCCTCCTCTTCTTCCCTTCCTCTTTCTCCTCTTGCCTTCCTCCTCGTCCTCTTCCTCTCTCTCCTTCTCCTCTTCTCTTCCTCCTCTTCTTCACTTCCTCCTCCATCTCCTCCTCTTTTCTTCTCTTCCTCTTTTTCTTCCTCCCCCTCTTCCTCCTCTTCTTCCTCTCCTCCTCTCCTCCTTTTCTTCCTGCTCCCCTCCTCTTCCTCCTCCTGGGCTGCCCTTTTCTTCCCAAAGGCCAGAGTCTGGGCTCCCTGCACCTTTAAAGCCCCCCACATGAGGGTTTGCCATGACTCCCCTCTGTGTGTACAAACAAACACACCAGCAAGGAAGGGGTCTGTCTGGTCTCCAAGGGGAGGCCTGGAGGAGGGCTCCTTTTAAGGTGGACTGGCCCAGCAAGGGAAGGGCTGCTGCTGCCCCTGTGGCCCCCCTCCTCCTCCTCCTCCACTGGGGCTGGGTCAGAGAGGGGAGCAGCAGGAGGCAAGAGAGGAGGAGGAGGCCCAGTGGCCCTGGTTGGCCTTGCCTTGAGGGCCAGCAGGGGCAGTGGCTCTGGCTCAGCTGGCTCTGGCTCCCCCTTAAGGCTCCCTTGTTGGGGCTGGGGAAGGGGAGGCTGCCTGGGAGCACATGGGGCTGGTGTTAAAGCAGCCTGGGCAGCAGCAGGAGCACAGCCCAAGGGAGGGGAAGGATTGGAAGGAAGGCCACCCCCCTCTTGGAGGAGAGAGAGCAGCAGCAGCAGCCCCCCAAAAGCCACAAAACAAGGAGGCCTTAAAGCAGACACTTCCAATACCCTTCCTTTCATTTTACTGCCCCATATAGTCTTCCTTCTTCCCTGTAGTCATTCAACAGATAGTCTCAGTTTTAACACATACAGTAAATGCTAATTGTTACTACTGTTACCCTTGCATTTCTCATTTTGTACATTCACTGCTCTGTCTTATCGTGAGATATTCCTACTCTTTTCTTTTGTTGCCATCCTTTTTTAAACAATACAGTAATTCATTATTGGGGATGTGCTATGAATTATGATGCTGGCATAATATGAGAAAATATTATAGAATTTGAGATGTGTATCTTTTCCCCCCTCTTTTTATTTTTTATTTAAACTTATATTTGTATGAAATTAAAAAATGATTAGTACAGATATGTTAAGTATGTTTTGAAAATAAATTGAAAAGATGATGATGATGATGATGGTCTCCATACTTTGGTCCTCCAGGGGTTTAGGACTTCATCTCCCAAAAGCCTTTTTCCCCTAGTGACTTTGGGTCTGCATAGTCAGTAGACTAGCTGGGTTGGCTTGTGAAATATTTAAAATGTAGACTTTGGAACAGAAATGGAATTGCTTTCATGCAGTTGACTGTTAGAGCCCTTTTGGGATGGTAATGGATGTCTTTGCAGAGCATAAATAAGCCTAAAAATCTCCAACCCCCAGTAGACCTTGCCAATGCCATGCCCATCTCATATACAGTAGTGGTTTTGAGTTAGTCTGCTGAGCCTGCAACTGCAGCTAAAATTTCAACAGATAGAAGAAACACTACAGTTTACCTGCAGAAACTGCTCATTTGGGAGATACTTTGGGGGCATATGTTTACTAGCTAATGGAACAATAGAAACAACTCTTCTTCCTGTAAGTCATAAAGGGGAGGAAATGGTCTTGGTATAACATAATGCGCTTTCTAGTTTCCTGGTGTGGGATTTGGTTGAGAATATGTCTTCATTGACTTGTGTGTAGACCTCTCAGCGCGCCAATCCTCTTGCAGCAAATAAGGCTATGATGGGGGAGGAAGAAAGAAATCAGTCAGAACCCTATACCATTAGAAGTTAGAATCCTGTACCATTGTGCTTATCAAGGGATCAGGTTGTGTTACAATAAATTATCTGGATGTCAGTTATTCTTACAGATCTTAAATAAGCTCTTATTGCTAAAACTATTGGGGACATTCCTGAGTTCTGTATGAACCAAGGTGCTTTATCTCTGAAACTGTCAATGCAAACTTTGCTGAAGCCTGGATGGAGGTTATGGACTTTGGGTTCTGGGCACTTCTTAAGATGGAATTCCATGTTTATCATGATTGTGAGTTCTCTTGAAGAAACCAGAACATACTGATCATTTCCTGAATCCTGTATCCACTGGTTTTATTCTGTTCAGCTCTGCTATGGTCCAGTCTCATAATATTTGTAAAGTATTTGCTGTTTGAAAGTCGTTTATGCCTCCATTACCTGTTCCTAGACTAGGTGATTTCCTAGACTAGGAATCCTCAGTCCTTCTGTCACAGAGTTCTTCTGAAATTCTTCCTTATTTTCTTGATCAGATTTTTTACTCTCAAAATCAGGACCCAAGATGGTGATATGTCAATATGATTGCCCCTACTGGAAATTAGGCTGTTATTCCTCACAACTAGGGGAAAAAATTTTTTGGAGCGTCATGCAAGCTTGGTTACTTACTTACTTAACAAAATGCACCTTATATTCTGGAGACTAGGGTTCAATTCCCTGCTTGAGCATAAAAACCCACTGGGTGACCTTGGGCAAGTCACACTCTCTCCGCCTCAGGGGAAGGTAATGGCAAACCTCCTCTGAACAAATCTTGCTGAGAAAACCCCAGGATAGGTTTCCCATAGGGACACCATCAGTCACAAACGACTTGAAGTCACACAACACCAACAAACCTGAGGTGAGAGAAAGCAACAGGGAAGAAAGAGAAAACACCTTCATAGGAGTGAGACATCCTGAATCTCATAGGAAGTACCTTTTTGTTTTGTTAATAAAATATAAATTTCCTGGACTTTAAAATGCTTTGTTTTGCAGTTCCACATGTCAAGGAGGAGGAGGACGAGTGGCCTGCCTGCATAAATATCCCTCCATACTCAGAGAACCAACATCTTGACAAAATGCAGGGCTTCTGGGACTAACATCAGCATATATTTTTCCCCTCTCCTGTATTGTTTTTAACACCTTTGCCTGATGAAGAAGCCAGTGTAACTTTGAAAGCTTGCAAAGAGGTATAATGTGCATTTGGGTGGACCTGATAAAGGTATCACTGTTTTGCGGATTTTGGGCGCTACTGTACTTCGGATTAGTATGTAGAGAGATTTTGTAACACCTTTGAGACTAACTAGAAAAAGCTGGCAGCATGACCTTTCCTAGACTTAAGTCTACTACACACTACTTCCTCAGATGCAGTTGGATAAAATGATGATGATGATGTAGAGAGATCTTGTAGCAACTTTGAGGCTAACCAAAAGAAAGAAGTTGGTAGCATGACCTTTCCTAGACTTGTCTACTTCCTCTGATGCAGTTGGATCTAATGATGATGATGATGATGATAATAATAATAATGTAGAGAGATCTTGCAACACCTTGGAGACTAAGTGAAAGAATGAAGTTGCCAGCATGAGCTTTTGTTGACTTAAGTCTATTTCCTCAGATGTAGTTGGATATAATAATAATAATAATAATGATAATAATAATAATAGAGAGATTTCATAGCACCTTTGAGGCTAACTGAAAGAAGTTTGCAGCATGAGCTTCCATAGACTTCCATCAACTTCCTCAGGTGCAGTTGGATACAATAAATAAATCATAATAATAATGTAGAGAGGTCTTGTAGGGGTTTTTTTTTGAGCCCAACTGAAAGAAAGAAGTTGGCAGCATAAGCTTTTCCTAGACTTTCAATCTACTTCCTCAGATACATTTGGTGGAGTGGGAGCCAAAGACATATATAAGATAAAAAAAGTAATGCATCTGAGGAAGCAGATTTTTAAGCCTGGGAAGAAAGCTCATGCTGCTGCCAAACTCTTTTCTTTCAGTGAGCCTGAAAGATTTGAAACAAGATCTCTATTATTATTATTTATTTATTTATTGTTATATTTCTGAATTGTGTACTTTTGGATTGTGTGGAGTGTCATTATGCTTTGGATTTGTGGGTGGGTGGGTGTTGTTAGTGCACTTTGTAGCAACAGGCTGTGTCCAGACTGGAAGGATAACCCGGTTTGGGAGCGCTTTAACTCTTTGTTTGACTCACTTGCTATGGAATTCTGGGAGTTGGAGTTTGTTGTGGGCCCTTCGGGCCCACAACAAACTCCAACTCCCAGAATTCCATAGCCTTGAGCCATAAAAAGACTTAAAGCGGTCCCAAACCGGGTTATCTCCCCAGTCTGGACGCAGCTTATGTTTATTTCATCCCTGAGGTAAAAAAACCATCCTCCATTTTGTCTCCTCAAAGCCCCTCCTCCTTGACCCCTCCCTCCCTGAAACTGGCAGCCCTTTTTAAGGCGAGCGCCTCGTTCTCGCGAGACTTTGACCCGGAGCTCTCGCGAGCCCCGACCGAAGGCTCTGATTGGCCGCGTCGGGGTTGAATGTAAGATGGCGCCCAGGGAGCTGTGAGAAGAGGCGGGGGAAGAGAAGAGACGCGGCGGCGGGGCCTGTGGCGGAGGAGCCAAGGCGGCAGCAGCAGCAGTAAGGGCCGGGGTGGGTGAGGCTGAGCGGCGTCGAAAGGGAAGTGTAAAGGCAACGGTGGCGTCTGTTGTGTGGCCTCTGAGGCATAAGGTTGGGGGGGTGGGGTTTGAGGGGATGATTGACGTCTCGGTGGGCGGGGTTAAGAGTCCTATATAGCGTTTCCTATAAACTCTTTTTACTCCTCTTATATGTGAGTGAGTGAGGGGCGCGCGCAAATGGAGGGAGTGCGCATGCGCGGGCGGCAGCGGTAGAAGAGGAAACGGGAGGGGGGACGAGAGAGAGCGCGCATGCGCACTCTGTCTCCCAGCAGCGTCGTCGTCTGTCTGCGCGAGTGCGCATGCGCAGTACACACACCAGGTCTAGACTGCGGGCCTTTCCCTCTCTCTCTCGCCTTTTTTAATACAGCTTTTGTGCGAAGAGGAGGAGGATGCTTCTCCTTCCTTCTCTTCTTCTTCTTCCTTCTCCTTCTTCTGTTGTTATTATTATTGTTGAGGTAGCCCAAAGGGGAGGCTCTCTTCTTCTTCGACGCTGCAAGGGCCTTGGCCTCCTCCTTCAACCGCTCTCTCATTGATCATCACTTCCATCTGTTTCCAAAGAGGTTCAGGGGCTGCCCCCTGAATGGTCCTGACAGGTGAGTACAGGCTACAGTGAGCCCTAGGGTTTTGAGTCCTGTTGCTCACATACTTTCGTATTATCATAGAGTTGGCACAGACCCCGACTCCACTCCAACCCTCTTCTGCCGTGCAGGAACTCCCAATCAAAGCATCCCCAACAGATGATCAGTGGGGTCCCACAGGGTTCTGTCCTGGGCCCAGTGCTGTTCAATATCTTTATTAATGACTTGGATGAAATTATTGAGGGCCTAGTTATCAAATTTGCAGATGACACCAAATTGGGAGGAGTAGCTAATACCCCAGAGGACAGGATCAGAATTCAAAATGACCTGAATAGACAAGAAAGCTGGGCAGAGCTAACAAAACTAAATTCAACACAGAGAAATGTAAGGTCCTACACGTAGGGAGGAAAAATGAAATGCACAGATATAGGATGAGGGATACCTGGCTGAATGAAACTACGTGTGAAAGGGATCTAGGGGTCCAAGTGGATCACAAGTTGAACATGAGTCAACAGTGCGATGCAGCAGCTAAGGAGGCCAATGCAATTTTAGGCTGCATCAATAGAAGTATAGCGTCTAGATCAAGGGAAGTAATAGTCCCACTCTGTTCTGCTTTGGTCAGGCCCCACCTGGAATATTGCATCCAGTTCTGGGCACCACAATTCAAAAAGGATGTGGAGAAACTGGAGCGGGTCCAAAGGAGGGCAACTAAGATGGTGAAGGGTCTGGAAACCATGCCCTATGAGAAACGCCTTAGGGAGCTGGGGATGTTTAGCCTGGAGAAGAGAAGGTTAAGAGGTGATATGATAGCCCTGTTCAAATATCTGAAGGAATGTCATATTGAGGACGGAGCAAGCTTGTTTTCTGCTGCTGCAGAGACTAGGACGCGGAATAATGGATATAAATTGCAGGAAAAGAGATTCCACCTCAACATTAGGAGGAACTTTTAAGCAGAGGCTTGATGGCCATCTGTCAGGGATGCTTTGATTTGGAGTTCCTGCATGGCAGGGGGTTGGACTGGATGGCCCTTGTGGTCTCTTCCAACTCTACGATTCTATCCAGCCTCTGCTTAAAGACCCCTAAGGAAGGAGACTCCACTACACTCCGAGGGAGAGTGTTCCACTGTCGAACAGCCCTTACTGTCAGGAAGTTCCTCCTAATATTGAGGTGGAATCTCTTTTTGCATCAGTTGCTCCATGTCTTATTCTCTGCAGCAGCAGAAAACAGTTGCCCTTCTCGATATGATATCCCTTCAGATATTTAAACAGGGCTATCCTATCACCTCTTAACCTTCTCTTTGCCATTATATCACCTCTTAAACTTCTCTTGAAATGACCCTAAGACCCATCCAGTCCAACCCCCTGCCATGCAGGAACTCCCAATCAAAGCATCCCCGACAGATGGCCATCCAGCCTCTGCTTAAAGACCTCCAAAGAAGGAGATTCCACCACTCTCCAAGGGAGTGTGTTCCACTGTCAAACAGTTCTCACTGTCAGAAAGTTCCTCCTAATAATGAGCTGGAATCTCTTTTCCTGTAGCTTACATTATTATTATTATTATTATTATTATTATTTTAAACAGTTTTATTATAATAAAAATTTATTTATGTCCCGGCCCTCTACAAAATACAATGGGGCATAAATTATTAGTAATTTATAGAGGGCTGTAAAGTTTCCACAGCACTTTACATAGTAAGGGTCAAATAAAATAAGGAAGAGGAAAAAAGAATATAAACCCGCCAAGCAGCGTACAATCTGAAACAACAAAAACATGTACATTATTAAAATATCTCTAAAGCAATGGTAACTAGTATACAATAAAGACAAAGTAAGCAGCAGGTTGACAACCAGTAATTTGGAATGCCTCCCTAAACAAGAGTGTCTTCAGTTTGGCCTTAAAATTAGCCAAGGAAGTAATAGTTCTTGGAAGAAACCACACAGGCCATCCAGTCCAACCCCCTGCCATGTAGGAACTCCCAATCAAAGCATCCCCGGCAGATGGCTATCCAGCCTCTGTTTAAAAACTTCCAGAGAAGGAGACCTCCCCTCTGTGACACGTACACTCCAAGGGAGCATCTTCCACTGTCAAATAGCTCTTACTGTCAGGAAGTTCCTCCTAATGTTGAGGTGGAATCTCTTTGCTGGGAGCTTGCATTATTATTATTAACATTTATTTCTAGAGGGCTGTAACGTTTCCACAGCACTTTACATTAGTAAGGGTCAAATAAAATTAGGAGAAAAAAAAGAATTAAAACAACAACATTACATGATTAAAATATCTCTAAAATAATAATAATAACTAGTATCCAATAAAGACAAAGAAAGCCGCAGATTAACAGCCAGTAATTTGGACTGCTCGACTATAAGTCAACCTCATGTATAAAACGAGGGCTGGTTTTGAGGCCAAAATTATGGATTTTCATAATGACCCATGGATAAGTTAAGGATAAAACTTTAGAGGCATGCAGCAAAAGGTCTATGGGCTGCGGTGGCTCAAGTGGTTAAGACACTGACTCCGTTGGTTGCAAGATTGGATGGTTGGCAGTTCAAGGCCCACGATGGGGTGAGCTCCCATCACTGGTCCCAGCTTCTACCAACTTAGCCGATCGAAAGCATGGAAATGCAAGTAGATAAATAAGTGCCAATCCGGTAGGAAGGTAAACAGCGTTCTGTGCAATCATGCTGGCCCCATGATCACAGAGTAGTCTCTGACAACACTGGCTCTTTGGCTTAGTAACAGAGATGAGCACCACCTCCTACGGTTGGACACAAGTTGACAACCTTGTCAACAGGGAATATGTTTTCCTTTACCTCTTACATACCTTTAACAAAAGATCTAATGAGTGAAGCAAAGGAAAACGATGCCAAAGAACTTGTAAAATTCCAACAGGCATCACTGTTTGTACTCACCCTGAACGCTACATAGATGAGAGAGTAGAGCGGTGGTCAGTGCTTCCAAGACAGATTACATTCTTGCTTTCGCCTTATTAAAAAAATGGTTCCTTTAAAAAAAAGTTGGTTCCTTTTTTAAAAAAATAGGTGCTAAAGTACAGCTTACCTTGACCTATAGATAAGTTGACTCAGTTTTTTTGGATCAATTTTTTGGCTTAAAAAATTAAACTTATACATGAGGATATACAGCAAGCATAGAAATTTTAGTAAAAAAAAATTGACCCCAAGATTTTGAGTCAATTTATCCACAGGTCAATTTAAGTACTGTACTTTAATTCTTTTTTAAAAAGGGTGGACCATCACCTGGTGAATACAACCTGGGAATACTGACCTGGCTCTCTTTTTTAATCCATCCATCCTTTAGGGGAAGCACAAACACAGTTATGCTTGCTGGATTTTTGTAAGTTCTTTGCTGTTGTTTTCCTTTTCTTTATCCTGTGGCGCCTTTCTTACATGCCCCTAACATTTAACCTCAATGTATCCATGGGTCATATAAAAATTCATCATTTTGGTCCCAAAACTTGCCCTCAACCTATACAGTGGTCCCCCGGGTTACGAAGGTAATCCGTTCCAGATTACCTTTCGTAACCCGGAAATGTTCGTTTCCCGGGGGACCGCTTTAAGGGACGGACCGCGCGGCCGATTTAAAGGGGCTGCGCGGTTTTTCCCTTTCGTTCCCCGGGGATTTCTTCGGATCCCGGGGGAATTTTGGCGGTCCCGCCAGTTTCGGCTCCCGGGGATTTCGTTTCCCGGGGGCTTCGTATCCCAGGGGACCACTGTACTGAGGTTGAATTATAGACCAGTATATACAGTAACTTTGCCATTTCAGCTCATCACAGTTTTACAGGCAAGTTTCTAGATTTCACCTTTTTAAAAATGAAAATGAACTGTCTCCTACACTATTGTTGCTGTGTGCCTCCAAGTCATTTTTGACATACAGTGGTCCCCCGGGTTACGAAGGTAATCCGTTCCGGATTATCTTTCGTAACCCGGAAATGCGCGTATCCCGGGGGACCGCTTTAAGGGACGGACCACGCGGCCGATTTAAAGGGGCCGCACGGTTTTTCCCTTTTGTTCCCCGGGGGATCCTTTGGATCCTGGGGGAATTTTTGCGGTCCCGCTGGTTTCGGACCCCGGAGATTTCGTTCCCCGGGGGATTCGTAAACCGGGGGACCACTGTATGGTGATCCTGTCATAGGGGTTTTTTGGCAAGGTTTTTTTCAGAGGGGAGTTTGCCATGACCATCCTCAGAGGTTGAGGGAGGGTATCTCACCCAAGAGCACTCAGTGGTTTTTTTATGCTAGAGCTGAGAATCAAACCCTGATCTCCAGAGTCATAGTTCAGCAGTTAAACCATTATGCCACATTGGCTCTGTCACCTGAACACTACTCTCTCTCTAATGACTGTTTAAACCATTCTGATGCTCAGCATGGAAATAGGTGGAAAGAAACAACTGAGAGGCCTATTCTGGCCTCGGTCAACCAACCTATCATGTGGATGCTATTTTTAGCATCCACTGTATCCTTGTAGTCCCATAAAGATGAACAGATTCATTGAGGCATAAGCTGCAGGTGACTAACTGTCATATTTCGGCCACATCATGAGAAGACATTGTATTGGAAAAAACAATAATGCTGGGAAAGGTGAAGTAGAAAGAGAGGAAGACCATTTGCCAGAGGATGGACTCAGTTAGGTAGGTAATGGGCCTAAGCAGACCAGTTGAGGATGGGGTCTTGGAGATGTCTCATCCACAGCTTCGCCATGATTTGGAGTCAACTTGAGGACAGTTAACAAAAACAACAGTGCTCTCACGGGCTTGAAATCTTCCACTTCGTTCACTTGTGTCTTCATAGGACTCTTAGGCTATTGAAAGCCTTGTCTGATACAGCTGTATATCTCTATACATCTGCACAGCACATATCTAGTATCGCAGTCTGCCTGCTAGCATCTGCTCTCACAACATGTCTTACCTTGGTGGGGTGAACAAGAAGTTTGGCTAGATAGAACCGTGACTTGTCCTGGGTGGCTGACAATGAGAGAAATGCTGGTAAAGGTAATAGATGCCAACAATATCGATGTCCTGTTTTGAGGTCCAGAAAGTGCCATTTGCAGTCTTTAAAAATACGATCTTTAAACAAATTGTTTTCTTCCATCTTTGTGAATATAAGAGAGATTGCACAAGCTTCCCAAACAGTCTCCATCCAAGCACCCAAGCCTGACCTAGATGTGGTTCACTTCTAGTGCAGGTCTGTAAAGAAAGACTATGCTAGATAGTACTTAGGGGAAAACATGTTAGGAATTAGAAAAGCTGTTGAAGTCTGTCTTTGAGAGCAGTGCAGTAGCATTATACAGTGTAGCATTGCCTTCCTTGTGCATTTCTCTTAAATTACAGTCCTATCAAAAATGGGGATGGAAAGATTTTCTTTATTCTGTCTTCTCCAAAATGTCCTAATCCTTAAAAGTTTCAGGACACAAATATCATAAATACAGTGGTCCCCCGGGATACAAATCCCTCGGGATCCGAAATCCCCGGGACCCAAAACCGCCGGGGCCGGAAAAACGGTGGTGGTGAGTCTAGAGTGTTCACATACTGCCACTGTGTTTGTCTTCAATAATTTTAAGTAGTCTGAATTATCTGATGGCTAATCAACATGATCTGACCTTCCACACTTAATATTTACATGAAAATGCAGATAAGATGACAAGGAGTTGTTTTTAAGTATCCTTTTTTTGTTTAAAAAATTAAAAAATAACAACACAAAGCACATTATGCAAAGGTCTTGTAAGAAGAATAAATCAATAAAGAATAGACCGAGTGATTTTTTCCATCTATATGTTCTTAGCTGCACTGGTACTGCTAACGCTATAAATGTGTATGTGTGTCTCTGAACATTGGCTATGGCAATAATGCATGACACAAGAAGTGTATTTTTCTCTCTGAATGGTCTACTTGAACACTAGACTACATCTTATCATTTATTGGCATTGGTTATAGATAACAGAGCAAGCAACTGTTCCAAGAATGGAAGGTTTCAATGAGGTAAGGTAGTCTATGTTGGATCATCTTAGGTCAGCATAAGGGTAGGTGGCTTCTGAAAAATTGCCCTGCTAGACTTAGGCATTCAGAAGTTTACACACTTCTCCCCCAACCTAAGATGCCGTGCAATATTTATATTTGTAGTCACCATGGTGAAATTATGAAGTAAAAAGTACAGTGTATGTGTGAGAGGGAGACAGGGAGACAATATTTTAAAACTTCAATATTAAATTTTTGATCTGGTGTTCTCCCCACAGCAGTGCTAATGAGAATGGTGGGTTTGAAAATGAAAATTGCTCCCTGCCAGCAGGTTATTGAGGATATACGTGGATGAGGGAAAAGTAATAGTATCTGTTAGTACTCAATTGAAAAAAGAGAATGTAGAAGCAGTATAAAAGTATTCTTTTTTACAGTAATATTGAAGCCTTAAGGATTCAGGCACACACAATATGATGTAAATTTCTGTAATGCTGACTGGTAAACTATTGCTGTCTGAAGAATTTGTCAAGATTTAAGCCAAGGTAGATGATAGCTTTCCTGGATAACTTTCTGTCAACATATATACATGTTCATCTACTCCTGTTTGGTGTGGTAACAGAAAAAGTCAGCAGAGATAGAATGTTAGTCCAGATTTGTAAATTTCATTTAAATTATCGAATATTAGTTCCCATGATATGTAAAATGTTTTTTCCCCCTTGGAAGTTGGAAATATTCTCATTTGGCATACCATGTGACCTAACCCCTCAGAATCAGCATAAATAGATGATTGTCTCGCTAACATGTATTGATTTTTCTGTGCTGAGAGCTGTATGGGGTAGTGGAATATCCAGCCCTGTAAATTCCCTGTAGTGTCTGCTTCAGTGCCCATGCTCTCTCTTTCCTCTTGCCTTATCTGAATTTTGAAGGGAAATAGCAGTAGCAGCTTCATTTACATACCGCTTCATACTGAACTAAGCAGTCTCCAAGCAGTTTACAACTGTAAGGTGATTGCCCCCAACAAGCTGGGTATTCATTTTAGCGACCTCAGAAGGATGCAAGCCTGAGTCAATCTTGAGCCTTGGCTAGTATTGAACTCACAGCCTTATGGTTTTGAGTGAGTGACTGCAGTACAGGCATTTAACCACTGCGCCATTAGGGAATTGATGAAGGTTTGTTCCTTTCCTATATGGCTCAGGTCCATGCTATTTGGCAGACTGTATCTGTCTGCATGAACCAGCCCAGGCCCTGAGATCCTCTGGAGAGGCCCTTCTCTCTGTCCCACCCCCATCACAAGCACGGTTGGTGGGGACATGAGAGAGGGCCTCCTCGGAGGCTGCCCCAGGCTGTGGCACTCTCTTCCCAGGGAGACTGGAACGGTCCCCAACTGGTTGGCCTTCTGCTGGCAGGCTAAGACCTACCTGCTCAGACAGGCTTTTAAAACGGAATGCTTGTAAAGGATCGGCTTGGGATGTTGTTTCATTTTTATATTTTTCAAATGAAGGGCTTTATGTTTTATTTTTTTAAATGCATTTTATTCTTTTTATCTTTACAGTTTTATCTTTTTAAAATGTATTTTATTATTTTAGTAGCTATCTGTTTTAACATTGTAATGGTTTAATTCCTTTTTAATGCACCTCTTTTCTATGTTTTTAATTATATTGGGTTTTTTTTAAACATTGTCAAGCCACTCTGAGTCCCAGATCTGGGAAAAGAATGGGATACAAACAAATATAACAATGACAGCAACTGGGCATATTCCTAAAATGTCATAGCAAATCTATCTGTATATATTTGAGTGATGTTAAGATCTGCTTGAATCTGTCAACATTTTGTACTTGTATTAGTTTCCTGATTTTGGTTATACAGTCTTATGCATTTTTAGTAAATGCCATTTCATTTTTATAGTGTTCCAGATTAAGATAACTCTTAAACTTTACTATCTGTAAATGTTAATTTGATAGTATGTGTAATTTTGCAAATAAAAGGATGTTCTTCACTCTTACCTAGTTAGTATTGGAGGCACTTAACTGATCTAAGGCCAGCTACCTCCGCCCTTAAATACTACTATTTAGCTTTTTTCAGTTCAACAGTGAGATACCCAGAGTAGTTAACCACTTGTGAAAACTGTAATAAAATGTAAAGATAAAAATGTTATTTGTGCATCTTAAACCATACACTTGATTTATGAGAAGTAGCAAAAATTAAAACAATTAACTGTTTTGTTAACTATTCAAGCATCTGTTTATATCTTTAGTTACTTGCTTAGATATGCATTCCATTAAAGCAATTGACATTTTGTGATATGTTTGGCATTAGGTTGTACGTTTTTCCTCACTGTGAAATCTACTACTCATTTGAAATGATTATTCAAATCTGACAATATTGAAGTCTGTTTTCTTAATGGCAATTTAGCTTGGGCTGCTCCAAATGCTTCTCTTTATTTCTGATGGGAAAAAGCACTATGTCAAAGATGTTACATTTAATTTCCCTTGCTCTTGGGAATTGTGTTTACTGGGTCAGCAGCAAAGGGAATAGCATCATTAGTTCTGGCTTGCACAGAAGGCAAGGCATCACAAGTTTGCCAACTGGAACCTTTATTGGAAAAGTAAGGATCTCTTTTTCTTTCTTCATTGGAGCATCTTAATTTGAAAAGTCACTGGCTAAAATACAGGACCAATATATTTCACTTATTTGTTCTGAAAAGTAGTTCAGTTGTAATAGTTCTCTATAACCTAGAGTTTTGCATAAAATGTATAACATGCTCCTGTTCCCAATGTTAAATAATCTTGATGTGAAAAACATGAAATGACTAACAATGAACTTCTGAGGTTTCCCTCAAAAATATTTTACTTGTATCCCTTATCTTTTGGATTCATGTGCATCTGGCATAGCATGTTTGCAGCAATTCCTGACCAATCCTTTACACCCATATACACCAAACAGATTCTTTTGGAGTTGTTTAATATAATAGTAAAACCTAAAACAAATGTAAAGTTGGGCATGCCTGAGCTCATAGAAGTCATGCCTAATACTCTGTTTAAATAAGACATGAGGCCCCATTTATATATTACCTGGCTTAGAGCAGGTGCTGCCCTCTAGTTATTGCTTCCATATGGTACCCTGGAATTCTTACATGTATAGTGGGAATGGATCCTATAATTATTTGTGATGGCAATTACTGATCCAGTTTAGGTGAGCATTACTAGTGTGGTTTATGATCCAATCTTATAATGTGGTTTGAAGTTGCAGAAGTCACCAGGAGTAAGTGCAAGAGCAACAGCTTTCCTGCTCCAAGTAATGTATGCACAGGTCCTGGATCTGCTTGATTTAACAGAAACAAGCACCAGAAGACCCAAGATATCATCTGTTGCTCTCAGCAGTAGCTAGAATCTGAAGCCTCAATTTGATTTCTGCAGCAGTGAGATGAAGATGTATAGCATTAATGCATCTTTTGCTTATAAACAGCTTTAGAAGTGACACATGACTGCACACATTTTGTCTTCCTTTGTAGAATAAATGCATTACATTTCCAATGAACAAATACATGCTTGGATGTTGAGTGGCTTCGAGGAAATGACTGTAGAAGTGATTGACTTTTCTGTTGCCTTAGGCTTTCTCATAATTCAGTATCTGTGGTGGAGGTGGTTCTGTGTCTTTGAGATTTTCTTGTTCCTCCAATTACACGGAATTGTTGGTAATGAAATGCTTAGTGCCTGGAAAATCTAGTATGAACATTACGTCTTATAAGCTATAGTTTCTAAATTTTATAATGCTCTAAATAGTTCAGATTAATTGTAAGCATTAACTTGTTTTTATTTTTTTAGAAAAAATCCACAGAACCTGAAAAGCAAGGTATCAAGTAGGACTGTTGTATATGCTGTACAACCTTCTATTCTCAACTCATACATGGAATAAAGGGAAAAAAATCTAGATACAAAATAAATAATTTAAGAACAACCTGTTGTATATATATATTTACTTTGAGTTTATTTTCAAAAAATTTAACTTTGATGAACCTGAATGACAGCCAGGAATTGAAGGAGGACAGAGTGTGGTGATAAGGTTTAGAAGAACTAGATGGCAGGGAATGATGAAGGTTATAAAGTTGTCATGTATTGCTCATGGTCAGATGTTTTTGCTAGCATGAGAGTTAGGAACCTTTTTTAAAAAAATTATTTGAACTTGAGATAAACATGCTGCCTGGGTATAAGAAAAACTGATAGGGAAGTTTTGTATACTGCCAACTGCACAAACTCTTTGGGTCAGTAAGAGGCTTGCACAGTAAATTTAGTGAGGTGTTTGCTAAAATAATGGTGAGTGGATAAATGAAAGTCAAATTAGTACAGTGACTGTACAGATGCATCTCCTCATTTTTGTGAGTTACTGTTCTTTCATGTGAAAATCCCTTAGTAGGTTGGATACATATTTAGCCATGAGAGACAAGGCTGATAGAAGTAGACCCCTACTCATTCAGGTCCTTGAAAATATTGCATAAAGCATCAGGACATTTTGCTGAATGGTGTCAAGTTGTGGTGCAAGGAAGGAAATTGGTAAGGGCACCTTCTTTGAGCAGAGCTTTGTTGATGAAAGGTATCTTCACCTGGTTTGGAGGAATACCATTGCACCATATTCCACTCACATTGGTCTCCTATCAGTAGGCTGAAAATGGGGCTGCGGTTGGGTGGAGATCTTCCCTTTTGGGGATCGAGGTGGGTAACAACAGAGGTTAATATAATACAAAACAATCAAGCAAAACAAACCCCCAAATCCCCCCAACCCTCACCCTCTCTGCCTGAATAAAATTACCACATATATGAACACAGATCACAGTAACAAGTTAAAATCAATTTACACTTGGTGACATTGGTGAGATTTAATCAGAGGATCAGACTTGTTCTAGTTTGGACAAAGGTCAGTCTGGGAAGGCCTGCTGGAAAAGAATTGTTTTTATCACCTTTTTGAAAACCTCAATAGAGGTTATTTGGTGAGTCTCTTCCAGCAGGTCATTCCAGATTTTTGGAGCAGCAACAGGGAAGGTCCTCTGGGAAGTCATCACCGGTCTGGATTTCCTCGACTGCAGTAAATTCTTCCCAGAGGATCTGAGTATGCGGGAAGGATTATATGGGAGGAGGTGTTCCTTCAGGTAAGCTGGACCCAAGCCACGTAGGGCTTTATAGGTAACAACCAATACCTTGTACTGTGCCTGGAAGCTAATAGGCAGCCAATGTAGCGACTTTAAGATAGGTGTGATTTGGTCGAACCTGAGTTTTCCTGCAACCAGTCTGGCTGCCATATGTAGAGTGCATTGCAGAAATCGAGACAAGAAGTTACCAGTGCATGTTCAATCGTTTCTATGTCCCGTTGTTCCAGGTAGGGCCGAAGCTGATAATAGGCACTCCTGGCTGTCCCATCTATCTGAGATGACAGTTGAAGTGATAAATCCAGGAGCACCCCCAAGTTGCAAAGACCAGATGTGGTAGGGGCTCTGAGACCAGATGTGTCAACTCAGCTAGGGAGTCTGTTAAGCAACGGGGTGGTCAGTATACCAACAGAATCCCCAGACTATCCCTTGCCTTCAGGCAATGTGGGCAGTTTTATGGCTAGGTATCCTGGTCAAGATGAGATTATTCTTGTGGACCACGGCTACTCACACACCCCCCCCCCCCCGCCCACTTTCCCATACCTGCTCACTAATGGCATACCCAATTGGGAGAGCTTGAGCCCATGTTACATTGCTGTCGTCTCCCGGTCAGGTTTCTGTAAAACATACCAGGTTGGGTTCCTCATCCGCCAACAGATCATATATGCATTTTGTTCTTCACAGACCTAGCGTTATATAAGAGCAGGGACAGGTTCTGCTCCTTAGCTTTGATTTATAGGCACCTAAATCTGGATCCATCCCATTAGTCATGATTATGTACAGAGTTTCTTATGTAAATGGAAATCTCTATATGTAACTGGCCTTATTGCTATACTTTGCATGCAGAAAATTAATAGGTAAAGCTTTTCTTGGTATAGGCTGAGTCTCCCTTATCCAGAATTTCAAAGTCCAAAATATTCCAAAATTGTTCACATGGGTGGTTGAGATAGAGACACCTTTACTTTCTGATGGTTGAGTGTACACAAATGTTTCAGGCACAAAATTATGAAAAATACTGTATGTAAAATCACCTTCAGGACATGTATATAAGGTGTATATGAAACATAAATGAATTTAATGATTAGACTTGGGTCCCATCTCCAAGATATCGTATGTACAAGTAAATACAGTATATACTAGAGTATAAGTTGACCACATATATAAGTCAAGGGCAGATTTTGGGGCCAAAATTATGCATTTGATATGACCCATGGTTAACTGGGGGTAAAACTTAGGGGCATGTAATGAAGGATGTAAATGACAAAGAAAGGAAAACAATGCCAGCAAACTAACAAAATTCCAGCGGGCATAACTGTTTGTGCTCACACTAAAGGCTAGATGGATGCATGTGAGAGTAGAAGGGTGTCAGTACTGCCAGGGCAGATTAAACTCTTGTCTTTCACCAGGAGATAGTTTTATACACACACACACACGTTTTAAAATACAGTGCTTACATTGATCCATGGGTAAGTCGACTCAGGTTTTTTTTTGGTCAGTTTTTTAACCTAAATTTCTAGACTTATACATGAGTATATACAATATTCAAAATACTGTAGCTCTGAAATCCAAAAGATTTCTGGTCTGAACATTTCAGCTGAGGCTCAACCTGTATAGAGACAGGTAGATGAGTGTCTTCTGGTAATGGTGTGTATGCATGTGTGCAGAACCTCAGAGGCAAAAATTAAAAGATAATACAGACCTCCCTCCATTTTTACTGATTTTGAGTCCTTAGTCTCAGTCCTTCACAGACCGGCAAGCGGAGAGTGTTAAAATGATGTGCACGGGGAGCATGCAGCCATTCAAGCCATTGGGGCTTGAATATGTGCAGATTTCCATTTTTGTGGGTGGGGTGGGGAGTCCAGAACAGCTCCCCTGTGAAAATGGAGGGACAACTGTATACTATTCCTTCCTAAACTTCTCAGGTTTATTTTATTTTATGGGAGGTTTTGAGGTGGGAGTAGGTTAAAAGCAACGTCCCATCTGTTCAAAGCTGGTTATAAGGCTTGGTATAATGCTTATGCTGGGGATCCGTTCTGGACACACACCCCCGGCGTAAGGGAAAATCCATGTATGCTTGTGCCCCATAGGAAACAATCTAGAGTCATAATATAGATTGATGAACCTGCCTGTGTTAACCTGCTGTGCATAATTCTGCTCCTCAGAAGAATGTACAAGAAGCAGAATTACTGCAGAGCCATAATTCACATCTCTCTCCTGCCACCCACCATGAATACATCCAGTCTTGTCTGATTTTGGAAGCTAAGGAAGATGTGGTCTGGTTAGTACTTGGATGGGAAACTACCAGGGATTTTTAAGCAGGACTAAGAAAGACTGCTTGAAACTGTGGAAAGACACTGCCAGTTAGTGGTGATAATACAGGGCTAGTTGGACCAGTGATTGACTCAGTATAAGGCAGGTGTCCATGGTCCTAGGTCTTTGAGGCTTACCTAGGTGTTCTCCATTCCATGCTTTCAAGAGATAACTCACTCTGTAGGTTTTTAATGGAAGCTAAAATCCGTTGTTGTTAACTGCTTTCCAGTCAACTTTGACTACTGGCGCCCTTATGAGTGAGGGACCTCCAAGTCACTTTATTGACTGCCTAGCTCAAGTCCTGGAGACTCAGGGCTATGGCTGATTTGATTGAGTCTATCCACCTGGGATGCACTGCTCTTCTCCTACTGCCTTCTACCTTTGCAGGCTTCTAAGCATTGCAGGCTGCATCCACACTGCAGAAACAATCCAGTTTGACACTGCTTTAACTGCCACGGCTCAGTGCCATGGAATTCTGGGAATTGTAGTTTGTTTGAGGCACCAGAGTGCTCTGGTGCCAGAAACTACAGTTCCCAGAATTCCATAGTATTGAGCCATAGCAATTAAAGTGCTGTCAAACTGGATTATTTCTTCACTGTGGACGGACTCCATTGTCTTTTCTAGGGAGTCATGTTGTCTCATGAAATCTCCAAAGTACAGCAGTCTCAGTTTAATCATCTAGGGAGAGTTCAGGTTCAGTTTGTTCTAGGATCCATTTATTTGTCTTGTCAGCTGTTGAGGGTATCCATAAAACTTTTCTCTTTTACCACATTTTGCATCCCTCTCTGACAGTGTCCTTGTCTTCAGACTCCTTCTGGCTTCCAGACAATTAGGCCTTAATTGTGCAAATCTATTCACATTCTCTCTAAATTCTGTGGGGATGTTCTTCAGGCTGTATTTCAGCATGGTGATTGGTTTAGTATTCTTTGGTTTTATTCTGATTTTTGCTATTAGTAGTTTATGGTCTGTCTGCTCCCGGACTTGTTTTTCCAAAGAGAAAGAAGCCTCTCCATCTGCTTCCAGTTAGGTGGTCTTTCTGATTTCTGTATTGACCACCAGATGATGTCCATATGTGCAGTCACTTCTCGGGTTGCTGGAATAATGTGTTTGTGATGAGCAACCTGTTAACATCTTAAAATTGAGTCAGTTGGTCTCCTGCTCATTTGTTGATTGCAGGCCAAGCTTCCCTCAGTTTCCTTGATTTTGCTCTGTTTCCTATTTTTGCATCCCAGTCCTCTTTTAGTGTGTCATCAGTTTTCTTTGGACTCCAGCATAAACTCTTCTCTTCTCCTTCCACCTGTGTAGTTGGAGCATAAATGTAGATTAAGGTTATATTGATGGGGTTTTCACTGAAGTCTTATTAATATTATTTGGTCAGACTTTGCATTATATCCATTCACTGCTTTTGCTACATCTCTCCTCAGTAGAAATGCCACCTCATTTCTTTTTAGATTTTCATTTCCTAAGCAAAACACAGCAATTAACTTATACAAAACGTCCCATTCCTATCCATTTTACCTCACTCACCCCAAGTATTGCAATGTTTATATGTTTCATTTCTTGTTTTACTATGTCTAGCTTTCTCTGATTCATGCTTCTCACATTCCATGCTCCTATAATATGAGTTGTGCAGCTTCGGACTTCCCTTTTCACCTCTGAGCATGTCAACAGCTGAACATCTTTTTGGCTTGAGTTCAGTTGCTTCATTAGCCGCACCTCATAATTGATCCTCTGCTCTTCCCTAGTAGCTTCTTGTGTTCCTTCCGACCTGGGAGTCTTATCTTCTTGCATTATCTGTTGGTTTATTTTGATTGTCTCATCACAGGATTTTTGTGGTAAAAAATCTTCAAGGGATCTTCAAGCTTACTGGTGCCATCGTCAGCGCAATACTAGCAAACATTAGCTATGTTGTCACTGCCATCATCTCTGAAAGAGCCTCCATCAGTGTCACTTCCTCACTACTGCTGCTGTCTGGTAGCTGTTTGGCATATTTAGTGTCTGGCTCCTCAGCAAAAGCCTGTCTGAAATGGGAGACCCAGCAGCAGCACTGCTGCTTTCAGCATAGCCTCTTCCCTTACAGGAGCATGTAATCCCACCTCCATAAGGTCGTGCCAATGGTGGACTAAAATCATTGGAGCACTGTATTCCTGTGCAAGTTTCCACTCCCCTAGTTGTATATAGTAACTCTTGTTGTTGTTTTTTCTGTCTTTGTGTGTGTGTGTGTGTGTGAGAGAGAGAGAAGTAGGTAGGTTGTATATCATGTTTGTTACTAAGAATTTTTTTGTTCATAAAAGCACATTTCATTTCATACCATAAAGAGAATTGCTGTCCAGTGAGATGACAGAAACTTTGTAAATATTTGGACTCCCAGTTTATAGAAACTTTGTGGCTTTTAAACAGGGCTATTTGTTTATTTAAGATATTTCTATATTGCCTCTCAGCTCCCGAAGCGATGAACAAATAAAAACAGTTGCCATATCAGTTGCATTTCTTCATAATTGCTTTATTTGGCTTGCTTTAGCTTGATTCACCTGAGATCAAGATTCTTGTTGGAAGCCAGTGATTCACCTGAGGTTGAGATTCCTGTTGGAGGCCAATGGGAGAGATGACAGGTAGCATAAGAGAAGCTTATCAGATAGTGTCATGTTATCTAAGCACAACTTTTTAACAGGCTAGGTGGTTATTGGGAGTGGGTACATTCAGTGACCTGAATAATTCTTCATAATTTTTTTTAGAAATAAGGTGATGGCTAATCCACTGATAGCTTGGCGTTAGTAAATGTTTGCTTTTCTCTTCTAAGGAATCCTGAGGACCTTGCAATATGAATAATTCCTTGGAAAACACCATTTCCTTTGAAGAATACATCCGTGTGAAAGCACGAACAATCCCTCAGCATAGGATGAAGGAGTTCCTAGACTCCCTTGCCTCCAAAGGCCCTGAAGCACTGCAGGAATTTCAGCAAACAGCTGCTACTACTACCATGGTTTATCAGCAAGGTGGAAACTGTATTTATACAGATAGCACAGAAGTGGCTGGATCTTTGCTTGAACTTGCTTGTCCCGTTACAAGTGTCCAGCAGCAAACCCAACAAGAGCAGCAAATACAGGTGCAGCAACCCCAGCAAGTTCAGGTAATCTTAAAAAGATGTCTTAACTACTGTTTTCTATCTTGGTTCAGGTATATGCAGATAATCTAGACAGTGTAACAACAGTACTTGAAACAAGTGATCTTAAATTTCCTTTCTTTGGTCTATGAAACAAAGTACATTGTTCCCCCGGGTTACGAAAGTAATCCGTTCCGGGATTACTTTCGTAACCCGGAAGTCTTCGTAACCCGGGGGACTGCTTTTTTTGCCGGACCGCGTGGCAAATTTAAAGGGGCCGTGCGGTTCTTTTTTTTCCGTACCCCGGGTTTTTTTTCGTAAGCCGGGGCCATTTTTGCAGCCCCAGCTCTTTCGTACACCAGGGTATTTGTACCCTGGGGTTTTCATCTCAGTGAAGATGAACACTGGCTGGCATAACATTAATTTTGTATTGGAGAGAAAATGCTCACTGCTGCCCTTGTAGTGGGCATCATCTACAATGCATCTTGATTAGAGTTGTTGAGAAAATACTACTGGAATTGTTTGTCATGATGTTTTTCAAAATTGTGGCATTGGAGTACAACCTTTTAGCCACCTGGCCTTCTAGCCTAATAAGTATTAACTTGGGAAGGCTGTTGTCATCATCATCATAATTTATTTATATGTAGAGCACCATCACTGTACATGGCACTTTACAAGAAAAAGAACAAGAAAAACAGTTCTTGTCCTTGAAGCTTACAATCTAATGATGTGACATACAAGGAAAGGGGATAACTGTGGTGGAGGGGATTAAATCCAAAAGAAATGGCCTCTTATTCTATCCCTCCAGGGCCATGGTGATGTCAGAATGGAGGAAGAGAAAGACCACTGAAGTTAGGGAATTGTTTGGCTATGCAGGAAGCACATAAATATCTTCTAAACCTTCCTGTTCATCTGTGGAAGGAGTGAGAGATGCATACTTAATTGTTTAATAGACTCGTCTGTAATTTTTGTGTTCTCTCTCCCTCTTTCCTTAGTAAGCTTTGGCAGCATGGATTTACCTCCAAAGCTTTGTGTCTGCTGTCACAGTCCTGTCACTTTAAAAAAAACAACACTGCTGGCAGAAGAGGAAATGTTGAGAACCCCATAGCACTAATAGCATCTGGCAATCTGTGCAAGTTAAATTCTACCTGTGGACATTCACTTCTTATGATATATGACACTGGAGTTGATATCTTTAGTTCTGAGTTGGAGAATCAGCTCTTGGAGAAAAAGCCTAAATGCAATTGTTGGTGCAAATACCAGAGCCCTGCTGAATCATTAGAATGTAGATAAAAGCTGATCTATCATTTATGCAAAGGGAACTTGTAGTACATTTGAAACAAACTGTGTGAAAGAAGTTGTAGCTAAAACCTCTTTCACACAATTTGTCTCAAAGGTTCTACAAGATCCCTTTGCATACTGATATTCCAGACTAACACGACTGGGTTTTTGAATTCTACCCCCACATTTAATTCCTGTTGGTTCATTGGGCCTGCCCTCTTTGGACTAATTGAATTTTGACGGTCATATTTATCTAAAAGGAAGACAAGTGATACTGATTCTTTAATACTTGATTTTACCAATACCTACTATTTGGAAACATTTTTAAAAAACTATGAGTAGTACTATCCAAAAATTGGCTTAATAATTAATGCTTAGTTAGGTTTTTTCCCTTTATAAAAGAATTCTACTGTTTAGGAATAAGTATATTTGACCATTAAAAAAACCCTGAAGCATAGTACTACTTAGGAGAAAATGTTCTTACATTTCAGAGCTCAGGATGTTGGTGGCACTAATAGATGTTGCATATTATCAGTAAAACTGAATTATAGTAGCTAAATGTTTCTGAATTTGGTTCACAAACTCACAACTATTTTCTGGTGCCTAAATGGTGTAACAATAGAGCTCTCTGTTAACTTGCTTACAGAGGGCTTTGTTTACATTTGAAAAATGGTTCCTGTCCAGTAAACCTGGTTGCTCTTCACACTTTTTAAAATACAGCCTTTCGTTGGCAGAAACCCTTACAGCACTGTGGATTTTGGTTCCAACTGCTATATTGTTTGGATTCTACTCTGAACCATGTATATTACGTGTGTGTGTTTGTGTGTCAAGTTGCTTGTTGACGTATGGCAACACCATGATTTTTGTAGGGTTTTCCTAGGCAAGGAGTACTCAGAGGTGGTTTTGCCTGTTCTTTATATCCTACAGCACTAGATTTTTTTGGCAGTCCCCCAAAACTAGGGCTGACTTTCCTTAGCTTAGTGCCTGTATATCAAATAGTGAGCAAGTACACTCTGAATGCAACAGATACTGAACAACTATTACTGAATTTATAGTACTAAAAGCATGTATTCTACAAAATGTTTAATGTGCCTTCGCATATGAATTAAATTGATTCAGTCCTGTTTGTGAATAGTAATCTACATGTAGCAACAGGTTTCTGTAGACAGATTGTTGCTATCATCATGTGTGCTAGAGGCTACTGCAGTGCTGTCTATTCAACCATTCAGTATACTGACGGGTGAGCAGTGCAGGCCTGTTCAGAAGAGGTTTTTGTATTTGTGGGCTGCTGACGTGCTCCTTGCATGTTTGCATGTTAATGAACCATAGTGGGGCTGCGGAATAGCAGTGACATAGAATTGTATAAGGTGAAGATGTCACCTTGGCCTAAGCATGGCTGTGTATCACATTGGAAATTGAAACAAGCTCCAATCCTTTTAATCGCTAAAGTCTAAACAAGTCCTACATATTCAACCAACACTTTGCTGATAGTCATACACCTGGATGGAAGTGTTCAGTACTGAGCATATCCCACCTGTGTTCATAGTTAAGTTTCCCTCTTTTTTTCTGCAGCACAAGATTTAAAAAAAAGCAACAACTGTTGTCATGTGGTATTTCCTGGTAGCCATGTGTATTGGTAACTGGCACTTGTTAGGAACCAGTTTCACTGCCTTCATCAGCTGCACTTCTGTGTGCAAGTCCACAACACCAAAACAAACAATAGAAAACCTTGTCTTGAGGCAAAGTAAGAGGCAAACTGCGGTAAATAAATAACTGTCTTGATTTAAATACAAGGCAGGTAATTAGTATCTAGGAAAATAAAGTACAAGAGGAGGTTTTTAATTTGTTTGCTTTGACAGGCTCCAAGAAGAATGGTCAGACTATGGGCATGTAAGGGTGCCTTTAATTTAATTTATATGACCTTTCTTCTGACATGGGGCCCAAGGCAGCTTACAACAAATGAAAACAAAGGTTAGCTAAAATATTATACAAAAGTTAAAAATACAATTAAATAAAGAATTTTGTTAAAATCACAAAATTGAAGCAATTTAATACAATCAGTAAAAGAAAAAAACTTCCGATGTCCACTGATATAACAGTCAATCCATAATCAAGAAATCGTTTTTAACTCTTGATTGAATGCAAGAATTTTTTTTCCAAAAAATGATATGATATTGTTCCTCCAGTGAGTCTGATGAGATTCTGAAGCATGAGTGCCACAAGAGTGAAGAGCCAGAGGCTTGCCTAAATACATAAACATGTACACAGTTTGCCTTTTCATTTTCAAATTTGCTTGTGTGTCTTTCTTGTATGCCTTTACGAAGTCCATTAAAAGGCATTGTTTGATGTGAAAGGAAAATCACATTGTTCTAATCAGTGGTGACTCATTTATGGATGCAGATTTACTTGATGCTGCTCTTAAGTACAAAGTGTGCGTGTGTGAATCTCTTTTAAGTTGTTCTTTGGATGTTGCCATGCCTATATATTTTGAACTGGGCAGGCATCCTGTGGCTTTCCAGTTGTTGTTAGACTTCAATTCCTACGAACCTTAAACAGGATAGCCATTAGTAAGGGTTTGTGGAAGTTGCAGTTCATTAGCATTGCCATGTGTAGGCTTCAGAATCTCCTCAGAACAATTGGAGGCCCTTTCTCATGTCAGTTTCCTTTTTGTTGTTGTTGGGTTTTTTGTTTTGTTTTGTTTTGTTTTTTGGTGTCTTGCATTCAGTCAATAGTTGAAAATGAAATCTTGTTTATGAATTATTATGAAAATGAAATCTTGTTTATGAATATGGACAGTCTTCATTGAGACTATGGATTTTCTTCCCTTTCACTTCCCTTTCACTTCTTATTTATAAAAGTTACCCCTGTAAACCTGTTCCTTGAATATTCAGAAGCTGTTACTTGGTCTGTGGCTGGCTTCATTTTGCTGACAGGAAGTATTATGATACACAAATTCTTTGGTCTAGTCACAGAGTTAATGATGTAAGGATTTTGGAGTTAAGAGTGCTGACTATTGAATCCCTGTTTTGTTTTTTGTTTTCTTTCCAGGTGCAAGTTCAGGTTCAACAGTCCCCTCAGCAAGTCTCCACTCAACAGCTCTCCCCACAGCTCACTGTTCACCAAGCCACGGAACAGCCGATACAGGTCCAGGTGCAGATCCAAGGCCAGGCACAGCAACAGACATCCCAGACAATACAGGGTCAAGCGCTTCAGAGTCCCAGCCCTTCTCAGTTGCAAGCTGCTCAGATCCAAGTGCAACATGTGCAGACTGCTCAGCAAATCCAGGGTGCAGAAATCCAGGAAGAACACATACAGCACCAGCAGATCCAGGCACAGCTTGTGGCAGGACAGGCTATTGCTGGGGGCCAGCAGATCCAGATCCAAACAGTTGGAGCCCTTTCCCCACCGCCACCTCAGCAAGGCTCACCACGGGAGGGTGAGCGGAGGATCAGCACTGCCAGTGTCCTCCAGCCAGTGAAAAAGCGCAAAGTGGATATGCCTATTACTGTGTCGTATGCTATTTCAGGGCAGCCGGTTGCCACAGTCTTGGCCATCCCCCAGGGCCAGCAACAGAGTTATGTATCCTTAAGGCCGGACTTATTAACGGTGGATAGTGCCCACCTCTATAGTGCCACTGGGACCATAACCAGCCCTACTGGGGAGACTTGGACCATCCCTGTTTATTCTGCACAGCCACGTGGCGATCTACAGCAGCAAAACATAACCCATATTGCCATCCCCCAGGAGGCCTACAATGCTGTCCATGTCAGTGGCTCCCCAACGGCTTTGGCCACTGTGAAGCTTGAAGATGACAAGGATAAGATGGTAGGAGGTGCATCGGTAGTCAAAAACTCTCACGAGGAAGTGGTGCAAACTCTCGCTAATTCCCTTTTCCCAGCACAGTTTATGAATGGCAATATCCACATTCCAGTGGCAGTGCAAGCAGTGGCAGGGACCTACCAGAATACAGCCCAAACAGTTCACATATGGGACCCGCAACAGCAGCAGGCCACCCCACAAGAGCAGGGGCAGCAACAGCAGCAGCAGCAGCTGCAGGTTACTTGCTCAGTAAGTAAACTACTCAACAAAGAAAATGTTTGCTGTGTGTAATGTTCTGACTGAGGAGGGAATGGTTGTGATCTTTGTGAAAGAGGCATTGGAAAGTCATGGGTGGAACTATCTATGTACTGTGCCCAGAATACCTAAATTATGTACACAAATCAGTACATGAATTATTTTTATGTGACGTCTTCATTTACAAACTACTCTGGACCAAATATATCTATCCTTTTGCGATATTTGGTGTCTTTGTAGAAAGAGGTGGGCATTTGACATGTTGGCATCAGATAGTCACACATGGCACAGATGATTTACTGTTTTCTGCTGTACAACATTCTGCAGAAACTCTTGTACATTTTTTGCATGTGTCTGTGCAGACATATGCAAGCAAATATTCCTCATATTCCATTTGAGAATGGGTTCTCGGTTCTGTTGTACCTGGAATGTTTAAGAATGTGGACTCTGTTTGATCTAATGCTGCATAATTGTAGAAGGTGAGTAGTATTTTCTGGGATGATACTAGTAGGTGAACAGTAAAGATTTCTTATTTTCATTCTGCTCTCATTTCAAAATTTATTTCATTACCTGGCAGGATAAAGAGTTTTGTTAGGCTTAAGTCAGATCAGTGGTTTACAAAGCAACTGCTCCCTAGAATTTTACATACTAATTCTGGGAGAAATGTATGCCTTGGATAGAACCTGGGTTTGTATGAAAAAGCATGTCTTTGTTGGAACTATTTCCACTCTAGTACATCTGAGTAAAATACAGCTGTATAAATCCGAAGGGCAGAAGTGGACAGCCTTTGGTTCTGCAAGATTGACATAGGTGTAACATAGTGTTTTGCAAAGGTGGAGACAGAGTTGTGGGGAAAGTGCCTATGAGAGCAAAGGCTAAGTGTGAAGTTTGTTTCTAGTAGAACTCATCCACAGATCCTTTCATACATGTCTTCTATTCCTCTCAGTTCTTACTAGCTTAATTAGAGAAGTCAAAGAGCCTTTTTACTGCTGTTGTTAAGTCCATTTTGACTGCCTTCTTGATCTATGGCAGATTACCTGGATATCTGTCACTAGAGCCTTCTCTACCTTCTGCCTACTGCTAGTGTAGGGTGTAAGTGTTTTGGCGGTAAGATGAGATTCTAGGGGATCACTGACTGGTTATTTACAAGCAACATATCAATCCATAGTTTATAACTGGGTTATCATTGGAGAGAGAAGCTAAAGTTCCTGCTTCACTTTTCTCATTAAACAAAAAGGGAGGTGTGCAGTTTATTTAGCTGCTCCTTCTTGCAGGAAGAGCCAGGTTGGAACAGTTGCGTGGTGTGTATTATCATAGCAAATTGTTCACAATGAGCCAGGATTCTTTAGAATTCTGTTTTATTGTATTAGCAGGTATGCCCAATGCTTGGAGCGGTTTGTTCTCTTGAACCCTATTTGGAGTATCTATGAAGTATGGGCTAAGGCTTGTGTAAAAAAGAAAAGGAAAAAATATATATATCAATAAATCTAGAAATATTTGTCAAATAAATAGATTTGACAAAAAGCCCCAGAAATGGTCTGTTTACAGGAGTGATTATCACTAGTTACCCTTCATAATTCTTTCCCCCACCTCAACCAATCATTGTGTTAAAAATAATTTGATTTAAAAGAGTTTTCATTCTTTGGGAATTAACCATTTACAATAGCAACTATATTAATGCTATGCTAATCAGTATCATTCTAACCATAGTATTGCATGGAAAGTATTTTTTTTAATTTAAATGTATCTTTGTCCCCAAAATGTGGCTCAATGTAACTTTTAGTTAAATAATAAAATAGGTGCAAATATTAAAAAATTAAGCACAGTTTAATGTAGACAAATGCACAAAGAAAATACAGCAGTTGCCCAGTTAAAAATCACAGGGAGGTCAGTTGCCAAAGTTTTGCATTAATAGGGTTTTTGCCTACCAGGGAAAAGGTAAACGGAGGAAACTCACCTTGCTTTCTTTAGTAGAGAGTTGCAGATTCTGGTAATGACCTTCAGAAAGCCTTTAGAATGTTTTAGCTAAATATTTAGTGAAAAGATATGGAGAAGGAGAGATGCAGTAATCTTTTTTATTTTTAAATACTGCCTAAATCCAATTTAGACCCAGCTAACATAGAAGAGAGCCAGCATGGTGTAGTCGTTGAGCATTACTAAAGGCATTGAACTGGGGAAAAGGGTTCAAATTCCCACTGAGCCATGGAAACCCCCAGGCTGTCCTTGGGCAAGTTGCTCTCAGCCTCAGAGGAAGGCAAATCTGAAGAAAGGTTGCCAAGAAAACCCAGTGATGGGTGACCATAAGTTGGTAACAACTTGAAGGCGCACAACAACAAGAAGCATAGACCCCTTGCCTCAGTTGCACTTATATAATGTGTATACATGTACCATGTATTTACTGCAGATAGGACATTTGGTAGGATTTTACCCTATGTTCTAATACTTCTTGTATGAATGTACCTATTCTGACCATGGTTACTACAGCTGCCTTTGTAAATTAATATTTCTTTAAACCATCAGTGGCTTTTAAAAATCTCATTAGCTTAAACATGGTGAAGTTACTCAGTTTGCTTGCTTCAATTTAATATAAAGAATAAATATTTCCTTTCTTTCTAGACCCACTGGGAAGCAGGCAGACAAATGATATCATCAGAATGTAAAATAATGCTTATTGGAGTAGACATTTCACTCATAGAAAGTGATTTTATGAAAGCATAGTTATCCTGAAGAATTGCCATTCATTCTGGTAATGGTGATGTCAGACTGACTGCAAACTGTTCTTTTTCAGACACACAGGATTTCTTAGCTGTTGATTGAGCAGAAGCTCTGCAGAGTTTTCCCTTCTGGGCCTTGCATCTTTCCAGTGTAACAGAATCTGTATATGAAACTCAAAGAAGGAGCCCCACAGGCTTTTCAGAGCCTTGGTGACTTAAAAGTGTGTTACCACCTCTGCTAGAGCCAAATGACACCAAATAATTTGACTTGCTGCATTGAAATTGGCTTCTCTGCATCATCTTGAGGGGATGCTGGCCTTGAAAGTAGGGGTGATGTAATGGCAGGAGTATAGCCAACACCTCTGTCAGGCAAATTAGCTGTAAAAGACTGTGGGGAACTTGTCTGTCTACGGAAGTGGCATTTTTAAATACCTTCTTACATTTTAATTCTTAATACCATTCAATTCTTAATACCCGGTATATCTGTAAGACAGTATTTTGACAAGTATTCTGTCAGCTTTTGAACTTATAATACATTCAAATGCAAGCCATTTCAGTTTAAGGACTGGGCTCTTTCACACTAGAAGCAATATTTAAATGCAGTTTCTGCTGTGTCACTGATAGCTTCTAGTGTCTCCTGTGATACTGCTGGGAAGACTTCAGTTGTGTGCTCTTGAATTTTCTTGCACTGAAGCATGCACTCTTGAATGCTTGTGGACAGGTGGGAGCTGAAATGTCTTCTAAAGGATCATAGTTACTGATGTTTCTAGTGGAAAAGAGATTTGCAATTGGGTCATGAAGATCTCCCATTCATAGAGCTGCCATAAGTTGAAGCTGATTTGATGGCAAATAACAACAGCAACTATAGAAACATCTAGTCTGTATGATGATGTTGTTGTTTGCCTTCAAGTCATTTCCATATTAAGATGACCCTAAGGAGAACCGAGCATGGGGTTTTCTTGGGAAGATTTGTTCTGAGTGTATGACTTGCCCATCCAGTGGGTTCCTATAGCCGAGATGGAATTCTCTGATCTCCAGAGTCATAAAACAGTAAAGAGATAATTTTATTCCTTCATATCCATGCTTCAGAAATTGTATGAGTACATACATGGTTAGAATGTTGGGCTGTGACTCTGGAGTAATGAAGAGAGTACTGAAAAGCACATTAAAAGCAGAAAATGGGACAAGCACCAAATAATAATAATAGTAGCAATAATAATAATAATAATAATTTAATAATAATAATAATAATAATAATAATAATATATTCTGCCTTTTCCCAGGGGAATCAAAGCGGATTACAACAGAAATATAACAATAAAATATCATAAGGATAAAATTTACAATTAAAAATAATCCCACATTCCAACCCTCCCCCAAACATAAAAACATAAACCGAAGAGCAATAAAATAGAAATTAAACAACAGATGAATTAAAATTTATTAAATTAGGAATTTCAAATACAAAATTTGGTTGTTCGGAGATGGTTGTTTTTTTAGAAAGCCCAGTGCATTTTGGCCTCTATGAGAACAGGCCTTCTTCATGGGCCTTCAGCAGAATTGAGATCACTTTTCAAAACACAGGACCAACGGTCCTGTGCTTTGGAGAGTATTCTTCAGTGATTTCTTGAAGAAGCCCTTTTCCCATTGAAGCCAAAACACGTTGGGCTTTCTAAAAAACGAATAAACAGTTTTACCATCTCAGAGGACATGGTGCTTGTCTCCTTACTGCTTTCTGCTTTTAATGTGCTTTTTAGTCCTCTCTTCACTACTCCAAACCAGAGTCATAGTCCCAACACTCAAACCATGTATGTACTGATACAATTTGTGGTACATGAACCTGATGGAATAAAATGACATTCAACAAAGCTTCCTTGATTGTGCCTAAGCAAGCAGTGCAATGAGTAGCTGTTTTGAAGCCTAAGAAAAACCTTCCTGCAAATTGGAAAATAAGATGTTATGAGGGGGTATCCAAAAGTTTTAATGATCACCTTTTTTAAAAATGGACAGAAAGTTTGTTTTGATTTGTGGTTGTTAACTTATCTCTATATAGTCACTATCTAGATTTAGAATCATAGAATCATTTACGCATTTTCCCCAGCGTATCTTGACCCTCTGAATACCTGATATTGTAGAAGTCTGCAGATTGCGCCTGACAAGGGTTTTACACTTTAGTCACTTCTGGCACACCCAGTCACAAAAATAAAAGACTCAATGAATTGATTTTCTCAGCAGCGTGCACTTAGGGACCAATGATGACACTGACAGAATTTCATCAATATGCCATAATAACTTCCGGGCGATAATTATTACTTTACAATACCCCCTCGTAAGGTTCAATCTGCAGACTTCTACAATATCTGGTATTCGGAGGGTCAAGATACGCTGGGAAAAATGTGTAAATCTGGATGGTGACTACATAAAGATAAGTTAACAACTACAAATCAAAACAAACAGTCATTTTTTTAAAAAGGTGATCATTAAAACTTTTGAATACCCCCTTGTACTAATTTGTTCTGATGCTTTCCATACGTTTGTTTCATTATCTTTTAACATGTTTCTTCACCCCCATGCTGTCAGGTGGTCCCCAGGCTTATGCATCTTGAAAAGAGATCATCAATTTGTGTGACTCCCTGATAATATAGGTACACATATTTACTTTAATAGTGAGTGTACCCACATTTAATGGAACCTAGGCCCAAAACACACTGGAGAAATAATCTAGTTTGAGACTGCTTTAACTGCCATGGCTCAATGCTAGGGAATCCTGGGAATTGTAGTTTATTGTGGCACCATAATTCTCTGACAGAGAAGGCTAAATGTCTCACAAAGCTATGGTTCCCAGAATTCCCTACAGGATTGAGCCAGGGCAGTTAAAGCAGTCTCAAACTGGAATACTTATCTAGTGTTTTTGGACCCTAGTTCAGCATGTTTTGCTTAGCTTGTATAGGTAATGTCTGGTGGCAGTACATTGAAGTGACAGAGATTTGAGTTAATAGTTGTACTAGTTGAATTTGAGTTAATAATTATAACTTGAAGTGACATGTTTGTGACTTCAGAGGAAATGGTCCTTTTTGTATATTGTTTTAGTTTTCTTTGCCACCATATTGGCTTGTTATGTGAACATTTTTTTTTGTAAATCCTCGCAAAGTCTTAATTTAATTGCTTGCTTTCCAACCAGGTCTTTTTAAACTAATTTTTTTTTTTTTGGTAAACTAAAATACAGTCTATTTCAGCAAGATTTTTCCGAGACTTCAGTCATACTATAAATTTAATTTCACGTTGACTAAATCTCTTGATCAGAGGTGAAGAAAATATGGCCCAAGACCATTTTTTCCAGGAAAATGGTTTTGCAGTGCTGAAAAGGTTCACACATCCCTGTTTCATTGCAATTTGGGATATTGCGGCAGGTGTTCTCATCCTTAAATCTGCAGGGCCTGAAACAGGTGAGCAGGTGCAAAATGCTGAGCTAGATAAGTGTGTAAAATTCTTACCAATGTAGATTAGATAAATTAGCCTATAAAGGATCAAAAAAAGATACACCATCACATTCCTCTATCGTTCTAATTGTTTTTATAGTAGGATATTAGAATCATAGAATCATAGAATCATAGAGTTGGAAGAGACCACAAGGGCCATCCAGTCCAACCCCCTGCCATGCAGGAACTCCAAGTCAAAGCATCCCTGACAGATGGCCATCCAGCCTCTGCTTAAAGACCCCTAAGGAAGGAGACTCCACTACACTCCGAGGGAGTGTGTTCCACTGTCGAACAGCCCTTACTGTCAGGAAGTTCCTCCTAATGTTGAGGTGGAATCTCTATTAATAAGGGTGGACATTAAAATTATTCATAGCCTTTGTTTTCCTGTTATTGTCCTTGTTCCAAGTATTTTAAAAAGGTTGTAGTTGTAAACTTAAATAGCTGTCCAACTGGTTTATAAGAAACCAGATAATTTATCTGTGTGACACATTTGTGGTAAACTGGACTTTGGCTCAAGTTTTATTTCTATGAAAGTGTGTTTTGCTATAAAGTTTTCCCTTTTGCTATTGGCAGACAGATGATAATAACCATAATCATTTTCATTTTCTAAAGCAATTAGCATTTAGCTTTCCCACAGTAAGAGACTTTTTAAATCTAATTATTCCTAATTACTAAGGGAAATCAATTGCATTGGTCTTTAAGTTGCTGCTAAATACTGGCCTGGTTAAAGCATAACTGGCTGCTCCAACACAGAACCCTGTGCTCATGTGAAACAGACAACAGGCTTGATTTTTTGGCACCTATCTGCAATGCAGACTCATTTAAAAGAAAAACACACACCAAAAGCACTGCTGTAGGAATGGAATTCTAATTCAAGAAGGTAGTTTCCCATGAAGGTGATCTTTTACTACCATAACCTAGAATAGTACAAAATAAGAATACAGTAAGCCCTCCAGATTTGTGACCTTGACTTCTGCAGCTTTGATTATTCATGGATTTGAGTAATATTTTCTCTCTAGGAATCTCTTTGTCCCCCAGCATGACTCTGCTAGAAGTTGACCATATAAGTGTGATAGAGAACTGGAGATTCCTAGAAAAAACATTACTTATTTGTAGGTCCTCCAGCACAGTTCTGTGGTCAACTTCTGGTGGATTTTGACCGTAGAGTTGCTCTGGATGACCTAGAGATAGGTTTGTCTCAGGTTTAAAAACTGGGGGTTTTGTGTTTTTTTTTAATTTGCAGTTTTCCCACTTTCACAGGGGTCCTGCGCCCATAGCCACAGTGAATATGGAGGGCCCACTGTATATAATAATAGTATTTATTTATTTATTTATTTATTTATACCCCACCCTTTAGCCCTAAAGGCTAACAGAGCGGCTTACAATTCTTATTTTAATTAGACGGTTCCCTGCCCTCAGGCTTACAATCTAAGAAGACACGACACAAAAGGAGAAGGGAATGGTGGTGGGGAAGGGGATCAGGTCCAGCAGTTCTTCTCTCCCTCTGACACCTGGACCAAGAGAGATGGCATGGAGGGAGGACTCTGCTTTTAATCTAGGACAGGCCCGATGGAGTTTGGCCTGTCCTTTCACTCCCTCCTAGGCCAGATGGTGATTGACAGGAGGGAGGGTTCTTCAACTTGAGGCCAGTCCCAATGGTGTTGCCAGGTCTCTCCTTCACTCCCTCCTGGGTCAGATGGTGTTCCATGGAAAGAGGACTCTTCAACTCAAGGCCAGGCCCGATGGCATTGCTAGGCCTCTCCTTCACTCCTTCCTGTGCAAGTCACACATTGAGCAGGCAACCTACATACCAAACCACAAAATATATAACATAAATTTGTATAGTATATTTAAAAGGAATTGAAACATTTGTAAAGTATATGAGGAGGAAGATTATACAAGGTAGGAAATAAAAAATGCTGTTACAACTGTTTTTATATAATCATTAGAGTAACTTGTCAATACTTTCATTTCTCTGTAATTACTCCCCTCACACATGCTGTATATACTCATGAATAATTCTAGAAAATTGAGTTTAAAAATTGACCCCAGAAACCTTGATCGACTTATCCATGGGTCAATGGAAATACTGTACTTCGACTCATAGAAAAGAGAACCATCCCCTAGTGATAGGCAAGAGTGTAATGTGTCCTGGAAGTAATGATCCCCCTCTACTCTCCAGTCTTTAGCGTGAGCCCAGTTATGCCTGCAAGAATTTTGTAGGTTCTTTGGCATCATTTTCCTTTGCTTCATCATTTAGATCCTTTGTTGCATGCCCCTAACTTTTACCCTCGACTTATCCATGGGTCATATCAAAATTCATAATTTTGTTCCCCAAACCTGCCCCCAACTTATATATGAGGTCGACTTATAATCGAGTATATAAAGTAATCTAAGCCTTGATGATTTAGCAAGGCCTTCTTCCCAAGGCAGGACTGCTGGAAAAGCAGACCGATCTCAGTTAGTAGTACATCAGCAAAAAAGGATTTTCTCATTCACAAGTTTACTATGTTCCCATTCCAACCTATGGGGGGGTTATAATTTTTTTAAATAATATGCTCTCTTCCTCCAGCAAAGAAAATGATGGATTTTAAAATGTCTCTGGAAAGAGACATCCCATTTCAAGAAGGAGGAAAAAAAGACCTGTTCTGTCCAGACCTCACCAACAGAGGCAGGTCTTTGCAGTTCTGCAGCATTGTAGAGTTTGCTGTGTTCTGTTGAATGGATGCGGGCTGGTGATTGGTTGGATAGGTAGATGTAAATCTAGTTTTCTGTTAGCCTATCCCAAGTAAAAGTTTAAATTCTAGGCCCCCAAGATGAGAGGTTCTGAAATAACAAGCTCTTTTCTGTGATTTCTGAACTGAGAAGCTGGATTAAAAGATACCTACAAACTAGGATTGTAAACCAGAACATTGTGGAAAATGTTGTAGAAAGCAGAGAAACATAAGGGGAAAAGTTATGCTTATGGTTATCATCTAGTCATATTGCAAAAATCCTGTGGTTTGTTAGAGTGGCTTGCAAGGTTTGATTTGGAGACTGCATATGTTACTGCAGCAAACTGACTTTCATAGTAGAGTACAGTGGTCCCCCGGTTTACGAATCCCCCGGGGAACGAAATCCCCGGGACCCGAAACCGGCGGGACCAAAAAACATCCCCCGGGATCTGAAGGATCCCCCGGGATGCGAAGGAGAAAAACCGCGCGGCCCCTTTAAATCTGCCACGCGGTCCGTCTCCTAATGCGGTCCCCCGGGAAACGAAGACCTTCGTAACCCAGGGGACCACTGTATATATTTATATATCTTTATATTTTTAGAAGCATGAAGCATGAACCTCCATTGTTGCCCTGAAAAGCACCCATTTTGTATCTCCAAGTAGAGTGACTGTTTCTTATGTTGGCTTCAAAGCAATGAGGAGGATTTTTCTATTAAATTTTGAAAAGAAGGAAATAGGTTTGGAAGAGACATGTAGCTGTGCTCATGAGAGAATTATTGCCCTGCTTTTGTCCCTACTTATTCCCACATTAAAAGGTGTGTGAAAGTAAATGAAAGATAAACAGACTAAGCAGTTTTACACACCCACTTCATTCAAACAGTAATAATCAGTGATACCTTTATTGGCCAACTGAAATGCACAATATACTTGTTGCAAGCTTTCAAAGTTTCATGGGCTTCTTCATCAGGCAAGATGTTACAGACCAAACAGGAGAAAAAGAAACACACAATTGGAGATGTTAGTCAAATGCCTGCATGTTGTTTCAGTCCTTAGTAAAGATGGTATACTGGGGAAGATATATTTTGTGCATGCAGGCTTCTCCTCCTTCTGCCCATGTAGCAATAGGGAGATTTTCATAGTCCAGGTAATTTAAAGTCCAATGTGGAGTCGAAGGCTTTCATCCATCATTTTTTGTGGGGCTTTCGGGCTTTGTAACCATGTTCTAGAAGAGTTCCTTTCTGATGTTTCACCAGCATCTGTGGCTGGCATCTTCAAAGAGTGATAGCATGGAAAAGGATTGGATATATATATTTCTTCTTCGTGGTCTCTGCGAATCATACAAATGGGTTCTCTGCGCCTGCGCAGTCGAATTCGGAACTTTCTGGAATCACTGGGCAGAAAAGCGGCTTGCAACTTTTTGCAACTTTTTGGCGGTAGCCCCTCCCCTCCTCTATATAAGCCCTGTTCCCGCTCTTTTCCTCAGTTCCTTTTTTTCCGCCGCGTAGGCTACTCTAAAGGAACAGTGTGGAATCGCTTGGCTTGCCTCTCTTGGTTTTCTCGATCTTCGGCTTGCTTCTCGACTACTCTCCTTCGTCTGTGACTCGGCTATTGTTTGACCTCTCGGCTTGACTGACTTCGATTTTGGATCCCGATTTGGACTTGATGTCTCCGGCTCCATTTAAGCACTGCGCTGTTTGTGGGGCCAAGGTCCCTCACACGGACCCCCACTCCAAGTGCTTGATCTGCCTGGGCGAGGCCCACGACACCCAGAGCTGTGCCCTTTGCAGATCATTGACGTCGCAGGCGAGGAAGAACCGTGCCTCTCGGCTGAAATCCTACCTTCTCGATCGGGCTTTGGCCCCTCAGGAGATCCTGCCTTCGGCTTCGGTTCCGGCTTCGGTCTCTAAAGCACCCGTTCCGGCCTCCAAGATGTCTCAGGAGAAGGTGACTGTTGTTTCCCCTGTTGGTCCCTCCAAGTCCTCCCGGGACGCGGAGACTCACCCCGCCGAGAAATCGGCTAAGAAGACGGGTGAGAAGTCTAAGTCCTCCAAGAAGGACAAGCCCAGGCAGGGCAAGGACCACAGGGATGAGAATCGGAGAAAGAAGGTGAAAACTCCTTCTCAGGGCATGGCAGAGGGCTCTTCCTCTCTGAAGGAATCCACTTCTAAAGCCCCTGCCAAGAGGAAGCATTCCACCGAGGGGGAATCCCTCCGGAAAAAGCGCTCCTCTGAGGGTGAGACCCTCCAGAAGAAGGCCCGCTCCGATTCCGACGTGGGAACCGAGCTGCCACGTGCGTCGACACCGAGGGATGTTCCCGCCACGGAAATTCCCGCTGTCGAAAGACCCGCCTCCATACCGGCCGCTTCCGTACCGACAGAGGCGTCGCCTCGCTCCCAGGCCGCCCGTCGCGAGACATCGGTGCCGCGCAGCCTGACGCCCGCCCAGCGCTCCCCACAGCTGAGCCAGAGGTCTCGTAGGTCGCCGACCCCTATGGCCGAGACCGAGGACGAGCCGGAATACTATTATGATAGCGAGTCAGGCAAGTACTTTGTGGCGGTCGACCCTTCTACTCTAGATAGACCGCGAGGCAAGCGCTGGCGCCCACTTGATGTGTCTGCCAGAGTGGGTGAGGAAGTCCAGGTTTCGGCACCGGCGAAGGTCGTTGAGGAGGACGCCGTTCGCGGAGAGGCAGCAACCCAGACTGCCTACTCCGCTTTCAGTGCGGTACTCTGTGGAGGGCCCAGCTCCGACTCGGACGTGGAGTTCGACACCGAAGGTTCGGTCCCATCTCCGATCGATACCGACACCGAGGAAAAGGGGGCGGTTCGGCAGGCCTTTTACCAACCAGGTCCAGTGTCTCCTACTGATAACGTGCATACCTTTGGGGAGCACGTTATCAAGATGGCGAATGCTTTGGAGCTCCAGGTGTCTCGGTCCGAGGAGGAGGCCCTCGACCCGGTCGAGAAACGTGTTCAGGGCTCGGCACCAACATTGGCAGCCATCCCATTCCTGCCGTCTTTGGAGAAGATCGCCAAGAGGTCGTGGCAGAATCCAGCATCAACCCCGTCGACCTCGAGGAAGATCGACTCCATTTACAAGATCTCTCCATCATCGGCAGAGTGGCTTCATTCGCACCCGCCTCAGAATTCGGCAATTGTCGAGGGGTCACAGAAGGTCTTCACCCCAAAGACCTCCCCGTCTCCTTCGGACCGCGAGGGCAAGAAGATAGACGGGATTTCTAAGAAGATCTTCGAGGCCTCAGCCCTGGGACTGCGGGTGTCGAACTATAATGCCTGCATGGGGGCCTACATCCAATACCTGGCAGAGAGGATGTCACCCCTGCTGGCTGACCTCCCTCAGGAGAAGGCTCCTGCTGCAAACCAACTCCGGGAGGAGGTACACTCGGTTGCAGGCCTTCTTATTACCTCGGCTCGACACACGGCGGACTGTTCGGCCAAGTCCATGGCTTCCAGTGTGGCCCTCCGGAGACATGCCTGGCTTCGGGCTTCGGATCTAACCCCGCAGGCGAAGGCCGCTATAGAGGACATGCCGTTCGATGGCGAAGGGCTCTTTGCTAAGGACACCGACGAGCGGCTGAACTTCAAGTACCGCATGAAGTCAGCCGCAAAGAAGCACGGCATGTCCGCTCCTCAGCAGGCCTTCTCCAGGAGGCGCTTCGGGACCAGACCACCCTTCGGACAGTCGCAGAGGCCATTTGAACAGGAGAGGCAGTACCGTCGCCAGGACACCAGGCAGAGGTTCTCCTCTCCCTCCTCATCTTCATCTGGGAGACGTCTTCAGTCCCGGTACCGAAGACCGCTCCCGAGGAAGCCCGGACCTGATTCGGGTAAGAAGGGACAGTGAAGGTCTCCAGCGTACTCCGTTGTCTCCCCGTCTCGTCCCTTCTTTTTGGATCTGTTAAGGCCTTTCTATAACATCTGGGCCCAAATCACCACCAACTCCTGGGCGCTGACTATTATATCCAAAGGATATGCCCTCGAGTTCGAAGAGCTCCCGCCTACGGGAGCCCTCCTGTCTACGGATCCCTCACCTTCCCTCCTCGACGAAGTACGCACTCTGCTGGACAAAGGGGCCATCTCCCCCCTGGACCCGGACCTGGCCCACCGGGCGTTCTTTTCTAGATACTTTACGGTACCGAAACCGGATGGAGGCCTCCGTCCCATACTGGACCTTCGGGACCTTAACAGTTTTTTGGTTTACAAGAAGTTCCGGATGGTAACTCTTGCTTCCATTTTGCCATTATTGTCGCAGGGACTTTGGTTTGCGACGCTGGACCTCAAGAACGCCTACTTCCAGGTCTCCATTCGAGAGGGACACAGACGGTTCCTCTCCTTTGCCATCGGGACGGAGATGTACCACTACAACGTCCTGCCCTTCGGTCTCGCCACGGCGCCGAGAGTCTTCACCAAGTGCATGGCTCCGGTAGTCGCCTACCTGCACCAGCGAGGGTCAAGAGTCTTCCCCTACCTAGACGATTGGCTCTTCGCGGCAGACTCCAAAGAGGCCCTTTGCCAGGACATCTCTTTCGCCGTCTCCCTGCTCCAGTCTCTCGGCCTGGTACTGAACCTCGAGAAGTCCCACTTGACCCCCGTCACCAGGATCAAGTTCATCGGGGCCATCCTTGACTCAGAAAGTTGCATCGCATCCCTGCCCGAGGACCGTTTCCTGTCCCTTTCCAAGGCCGTCCGGCATTGCTGTGCCAGCAGACGGGTGCGGGCTCGAGAAGTCCAGGTAGCGCTGGGCCATATGGCCTCGACCACCTTCGTCACCCCGTGGTCCAGGCTCCGGTTTCGGCCCCTACAGTCGTGGTTCCTCTCCGTCTTCGACCCGTCGGCCGATCCTGCAAGCAAGTGGCTCACGGTACCGAGGCCCGTCGCTCGTTCCCTGTTCTGGTGGCTCGACTCCCAGAACGTCTGCGCCGGCATGCCGTTCGTCTCTCCGGACCCGCAGGTGGTCCTCACCACAGACGCATCCAGGGACGGTTGGGGGGCCCACACAATGGGTCTCACCATAAGGGGCAAGTGGCGAGCGTGTCACCAAGATCTCCACATCAACGCCCTGGAGATGCTAGCTGTCGAGAAGGCCTTGAAGGCTTTCGAATCCGAGCTTCGCGAAAGGGTAGTGCAGCTCCTGACGGACAACACCACGGTTATGTACTACCTGAACAAACAGGGCGGAACCAGATCTCCAACCTTACTGGAGATAACTCTTCGGATTTGGCACTGGTGCATCCCGAGAAAGATCTTCCTGCAGGCAGTACATCTTCCCGGGGAGGAGAACGTCTTGGCGGACCAGCTCAGCAGGTCAGATTCGCAGTGCCACGAGTGGACTCTCCACCCCGACGTGGTCGCGGACCTCTTCTCCAGATGGGGCACCCCGCAGATAGACCTCTTCGCGTCGGAGACCAACGCACACTGCAGCCGGTTTTGCTCCCGGGATCGGTCTCGACGCTCGCTCGGGGATGCCTTTCTACACAGCTGGACGGGGGAATTTCTGTATGCCTTCCCTCCGTTCCCGCTCATCACGAGGGTCGTCTCCAAGATGTCGAGAGACCGGACGGACGCCATCCTGATCACCCCTTGGTGGCCCAGGCAGCCGTGGTTTCCGTCTCTTCTTCACCTGTCGCGGAACCGGTTCTTCAGGATCGAGCCCAGACCAGACCTGCTCACTCTACAGGAGGGTCGAGTTCGTCATCCGGACATCGAGGACCTTCCTCTCGTGGCATGGCGACTCCGGCCTTAGCGGACCTCCCGGCGGCGGTGAGGCGTGTGATCCTGGCGGCCCACAAACTGGCTACCAAAAGGTCCTACTCCTGCAAGTGGCAGAGATTCCTCCGCTTCCTGGATTCGAGAGGCCTCTCTCCGTCCAGGGTATCGACACCGACGGTGCTGGAGTTCCTGATGACGCTGGTGGAGTCGGGGCTGTGCCTTAACTCCATCAAGTGTTATTTGTCTGCTATTTGTTCCCATTTCCAGTTTGATGGGAAACCTTCCTTTTTCAAGGACCCCTTGGTGAAGGGGTTTTTGAAGGGCTTTAACAACCTCCATCCGCCGGCCGCGGTACCGGCACCTGCCTGGAGCCTTGAGGTTGTTTTGTCTCGTCTTGGTACCAAGCCCTTTGAACCCATGGCTACCACTGACCTGAGGCTGCTGACTTGGAAAACAGCCTTTCTGGTAGCCATTACCTCTGCCCGCCGTGCTGGCGAGCTCTGTGCCTTACGGAGGGACCAACCTTTCCTTCGGTTCCACAAGGATAAGGTGGTCCTCTGTACCGACATTACCTTTTTGCCTAAGGTAGTGTCTGCTTTTCACATGTGCCAAGACATTGTGCTCCCGACCCTGGCCCCGAACCCGACCACCGACACCGAACGCCGTTTGCATCTGTTGGACGTTCGGAGGGCTTTGGCCTTCTATTTGGACAGAACTTCGGGTTCGAGCCGCTCTGACAGACTGTTTCAGTGCTACTCAGAGCCTAAGAAGGGACTACCTGTGACTGCTCAGAGGTTTTCTAAATGGGTGGCCGGTACCATCCACCTCTGTTATGAACTGTCGGGTAGAACTCCTCCGGCCAGGGTCAGGGCACATGCAACTAGGGCGGTAGCGACATCCTCCGCTTTTTTGACTGGGATTCCGCTGGAGGATGTCTGTAAGGCTGCTGTCTGGTCCCAACCTATGACTTTTATAAAACATTACCGGTTGGACACCAGGGCAAGGACAGATGCAGCCTTCGGCAGAGCAGTGCTACTGTCTGGTTTGCACTAATGTCAAGTTCTGTACTATGCCATGTTGTCTGCTATGCCATGATGATTTTACATTGCATTGTTGTTGCATATGACACATTGCACTAACTGTTGCACTGTTTGCCTTTTTCCTTGATTTCCTTTGCATCCAGGATTGGGTGTTATGGTGTCTTTCTGATTGCATTTATACACCATGTACATAGTTTACTCTCTGAGTATTTGGTTTATGTTCTGCTCTGTGAGCAGCATTGCACTATTGTTGTTTGTTCTATAATTCAGACAAGAATCACACAAGGGTTGGTTCAATTTGACAATTTTTATTGTGAATCAATAAATGTTTTTTGGTTCACTTCACAACTGTTGTCATGACACTCCCTCCGCCGCTTACCTAAGCTTGCTAGTCTAACCCATTTGTATGATTCGCAGAGACCACGAAGAAGAAGGACAGGTTGCTTACCTGTAACAGTATTTCTTCGAGTGGTCATCTGCGAATACATACAAATCCCACCCTTCCTCCCCTCAGTGTCCTGCTCAACATTGTTCTGCTCCTCCGTCGCTTGCGGCGGAAAAATCTCGGAACTGAGGAAAAGAGCGGGAACAGGGCTTATATAGAGGAGGGGAGGGGCTACCGCCAAAAAGTTGCAAAAAGTTGCAAGCCGCTTTTCTGCCCAGTGATTCCAGAAAGTTCCGAATTCGACTGCGCAGGCGCAGAGAACCCATTTGTATGTATTCGCAGATGACCACTCGAAGAAATACTGTTACAGGTAAGCAACCTGTCCATACTGTGTGACCCTGGGACAGGAGGAGTGATTTGCATATGTACTGTTATGTTGCTAATGGCAGTCCTCAGGGTGGGAGGATGTGCAAGAGAGGATTAATGTCTGCTAACTAGTGCTCATTGTCTGCTGGGAATCCCCTGACCCCAGGCTAATTCTCATTTGCATTGGTTGAGTCTTAACCTTGCTGTTCTTCAGGACTAGTAGCCAAGCCTTGTTTACCCTCAGGGCTTCCTCTTTCCTGTTGAAATTGTCCAGGTGTTTATGGATTTCAATGGTCTCCCTGTGCATTCTGACATGGTAGTTGTTCGCATGGTCCAGAATTTCAGTGCTTTCAAACAGCATTTTATGCCCAGGATGGTTTATGGCATGTTCTGCTACTCCTGATTTTTCCAGCTGACCCGGTCTGCAGTGTCTCTTATGTTCTTTGATTCTTGTCTGCACACTGCGTTTGGTGGTCCCTATGTATACCTGTCCGCAGCTGCATGGAATGCGATAGACTCCTGCGGCTGTGAGAGGGTCTCTCTTGTCCTTGGCTGAGCGAAGCATTTGCTGGATTTTCTTCGTCGGTTTGTAAACCATTTGCAGGTTGTGTTTCCTCACCACTTTCCCTATTCTGTCTGTGACTCCTTGGATGTATGGTAAAATGTACTCCAGCGCAAAGATCAGAAGGGATGCCTGGCCCAGAAAAACCCAGAGGAGGGAAGACAAACAACCACCCATTGGGAAGACATTTTTACCATACATCCAGGAAAGAGGAAACCCTGAGGGTAAACAAGGCTTGGCTACCAGTCTTGAAGAACCACAAGGTTAAAACTCAACCAATGCAAATGAGAAACAGCCTGGGGCCAGGGGATTCCCAGCAGACAATGAGCACCAGTTAGCAGAAATTAAATCCTCTCTTGCACATCCTCCCACCCTGAGGACTGCCATTAGCAACAGAACAGTACATATGCAGACCACTCCTCCTTTCCCAGGGTCACACAGGGTATATATATCTCCAATCCTTTTCCAGGCTATCACTCTCTGAAGATGCCAGCCACAGATGCTGGCGAAACATCAGAAAGGAACTCTTCTAGAACATGGCCACATAGCCTGAAAGCCCCAGTGACCCCTCTTTTTGCAGTCCAGTATATCTCCCTTCCAGTGAAGTCACAGGCCTCTTAGTAGTCAGACCCCCACTTCATTATTGTTCATAAAGAATATGAAATGGGAAATTACATATAGGGGAACTGAGGTTTTTCAGTATTTCTGATGAAATTAAGAGAAGGCATGAAGCATTGCTATGTATTGGGTGGCTAGACTTCATACCTCAAGAATCAACTTTGTGTTGTCGGATTTTTTCCCTTGAATCCCAAGATCTATTAACAGTTCCGTCTCAAAATATGTACAATTATAATTAACAAAGTCTGACCATGTGAACTTGTTTTCAGTACCACAACCGAAGGGAGCTGACAGGCCTTCCATTAAACACACACACACACAAGGAAGGAAGGAGGGAGGGAAGATGGATTCTTTACTTGTTACCCACACCTTTCATTTTAGCAGAGTAAGGGGATTGGGGGAAAATAAATTTGTTACTGTTAGTGTTAAAACAGTTGGGTCAAAAATCTTTGTTGTACTGTAAATCATCCAGAGATCTGCTGGTAGTGGACATCTACCATCTGCCATACTGCTTTACATGAAGAATAAAGAACTAAAACAACCTGAAGAATACTCTTTTCCCATGAAGATTGGTGTGTATGTGTGCATACATGGACACAATCACATGTGAGTGTGCATGTGTCCATGTGGGTGTTGAAATATTTTGTAAGTTCCCTGGATCATCGTTTGATCAAAATGCAGTCTATATCAAAATAGATGAGAATAGTGTAATCCTGCTAATTAACTGTGTGGGTGGCAGAATAGCTTTGAAATGTGATTGAAAATAATATTAATTAATTATACAAAACTTGTATTTACTTTTACTGATATACGTGACTGGAAATAACTTTTTTCCCCCACAGGCTCAAACTGTTCAGGTTGCTGAAGTTGAGCAGCAGCCACAGCCTCAGCCTTCCCCTGAACTCCTCCTTCCTCAATCCCTCAAGCCAGAGGAGGGGCTGGAAGTGTGGAAGAGCTGGGCACAGACAAAGAATGCCGAGCTGGAGAAGGAGTCTCAGAACAGGCTTGCACCTATTGGCAGTAAGTTCTCTAGGCAGAAGTAGCACTGCTCTAATTTTTCCAGCAATGGAAAAGGAGTTCTTATTACCCTTTCCCTTCAGGCAACTCATGCCAAGTGTTCAGTTGACCTCCCTCTTTTTGCTGATTTCATTTTTACTTGTCTTGTTAAATTAATTTTAATTATTTTGCTGCTGTATTCCTATAGATTGAGAGCTTTTTCATTTTTCATTAGTTAAAATGAGTCTTGATAACTTAATGAAACAACTAACTTTGCATGTGTTCTGGGTTTTCTGGCCTCTATAATTTTTTCTTCATTGGCACATTACCAAGGTTATACAAAATACTAAAGTCACTTGTTTTTGTTTGTTGTTAACCGCAACAAGTTGATCTTGTCTCATGGCAATCCTGTGGATGAGACACCTCCAAGACCCCCTCTCCATCCTCCACTGCTCTCCTTAGGTCCTGCAAATTCATACTCATGACCTCCTTAATGGAGTCCAACCGCCTAGCATGCAGTCCCTTCACCTTTCCTTGTATTACTGTCTTTTCCATTGAGTTGTGCCTTCTCATGATATGGCCAGAGAATGACAGCTTCACTGTAATCATCTTGGCATTGAGGGATATTTCAGGCATAATCTGTCCTAGAACCCATTTGTTTGTCTTTTTGGCCATCCATGGTTAGCACTCTTCTCCAGTAGCATATCTCAAATGAATTTATTTTCTGCTTATTCACTTTTCTCACAGTCCACCCCTACATGGTCATGGGGATTATGATGGCTTGTACAATTCTAACTTTTGTGCTCAGTTGTATATCTTTACTCTTCAGGATATATTCTAGTTCTTTCATAGCTGCCCTTCCCATTCCTAATCTTGTTCTGATCAATATTTGATCCAAAGTACAAATACTCAAGGTACAGGAACTTACTTATACAGGACACTAAAGTCACCCACGTTGTACGTTTTCACTAAGTTCCTTTCCTCAGATTTTTTGCCTTGATGACCAGTCTACCATTTGGGGCTCACTAGTGTAGTATTTAGTGTACCAGGAGTTTAGGGTATTTTTTTAAAATTAAATCTTAATGTAAAAACACTCTTTTGAGCATATTTTTTAGAATGTAACACAAGGATACTAGGTGCTTGGGGACAAATCCTTTCCAGGAGCCCTGGTGGTTGAAGTGATTAAATGCCTGTACTCCAGCCACCATAAGGTTGCGAGTTCAAGACCAGCAAAAGGGCTCAAGCATCACTGAGGCTTGCATCCTTCCAAGGTGGCTAAAATGAGTATCCAGATTGTTAGGGGCAAATTAACTTACAGTTGTAAACCGCTTAGACACTGCTTAGGTGGTATAAAGCAGTATATAAATGAAGCTTGTTTGTTTGTTTTTCTTGGAAATGGCAGCATATTCCTACTAGGGAGATAGAAATGGCCTTCTGAAGGATGTCAGTTAACAACTTTTTTTTGTTGTGGTTTGTAGGACGTCAGCTATTGAGATTCCAGGAAGATCTCATATCATCAGCTGTAGCAGAATTGAATTATGGACTGTGTTTAATGACCCGTGAAGCTCGTAATAGTGAAGGCGAGCCATATGATCCAGATGTTTTGTACTATATCTTCCTGTGTATTCAAAAGGTATGATATCATGGAAATCTGCAACTAGATCAGACTGTATGGCTATATATTTGTTGTGATTAGAATGACTATGTTCAAATAGCATATTACTAAATGTACTCATACACTTACTACTCGCTTTTCCCATCCTTTAAATCAATGTTGTACTTTTTATATTAAACCCAAACATATTTTACTGTTTTTGCACTAAAAAGTGCTCCATTAGTTAACATATAAAATTGTACTGTTTGACATATTTTTAAAAAATTAACATGTAAAATTGTGGGCATACTCTGTGCTAAAGAGAGAACAGTTGAAAAGTAAGTTACTCATATTTATGTGTAGTAGGTAGTGTATTGTCAGCATATCCTGCAGGTAACCACTGAACCTTTGGACTAGGAAGAGAAGATCCAGTCTGTAAGTGACTTAACTATAAATTCGAAATGATGGTTCTATTTTTAATAGTTAAGAAAATGTACATACAGTTACATCACCTTAACTCTGAAGGCAGCTTGCAATAAAATGAATATCTTCAGTAGCTGTTGAACAACAACAAAAATAAAAATAGTAAAAGCAGATTTTGTGGGTGGTAGCCATTATCCAGAGCCAGCATGGGGTACTGTTGGACTAGGACTCTTGGAGACCAGGGTTCAAAACCCTGCTTAGCCATGGAAACCCACTGGATAACCTTGTGCAAGTCACTTTCGCTCAGCCTCAGAGGAAGGCAAATGCAAACTTCCTCAGAATAAATTCTGTCAAGAAACATGGAGAGGGTTGGCACAAGTCAGAGTTTGCATGAAAGCACATAACAACTACAAAATCATTGCTGTCATTTTCAATTCTTCTTTATATTTATTATTGTCATTAGGTAGATCTTCTAGCCACCATGTATCAAATGCAGTCTTTAAAACATGTACAATTACAATTTGACTACTGTCTTGATGTTTCGTTTTTAAGGACTAGATTCCTGTGAAGAAAGTTTTGTCTCACCCATGCCATTGTTTTTTGCAGTATCTATTTGAAAATGGGCGTGTTGATGACATCTTCTCTGATCTCTATTATATACGGTTCACTGAGTGGTTACATGAAGTTCTCAAGGATGTCCAGCCCCGTGTCACTCCTCTTGGTAAGATACTCTTCAGCCCATAGTAATTGTAGAAAAATAATATAAAGCATTATGTAGTTCAATTTTTAAAAGTACAGTAATTTAATATGAGATAGGCAATTGGTGTTTGGCCTTATAGTATCCTGCTGTTGATTTTCAGCTGAAAATCAGATTTTAAATTGACCAGGTGGGCAGGTTGGAAGATATGTGGCTAATGGCAATGGCATTCCATGTGATTTCTTTTAACTTTTTTGCATCTTGGGGTCACTTTTTTCACTGAAGAAAGAATTAAAAAGATGAGGGAGCTTGAGGCGGGGGCTGCAAAAAGATACTGGAAGTCTGAGTGTTGGATTAGGACACTTGGAGACCAGGGTTCAAATCCCAGCTCGGCTATGTAAACCTATTGGCTGACCTTGGATAAGTCATACTCCTTCAGCCTCAGAGGATGGCAATAGCAAACCCCCTCTGAAGAAACTTGCCAAGAAAACCCTATCTGCTTTATCACACTAGGGGGCAAACAGGATTTAAATGAGAGTTAAATGAGAGTTAAACAGGAAATGTCTTGTGATAAACATAGGACATTTCCTGTTTAATTCTCGTTTAAATCCTGATTGCCTCCCTAGTGTGATAAAGCAGATAGGGTTGGCTTAGGGTTGCCATAAATCAGAAATAACTTGAAGGCATATAGCAACGACAAAGATGCATGTGGACTGTGAGCTGCACCTTGATTTAACAGAATAATTAACTAGTTAACTAGATTTGTTGTAAACTGAAATACATGGTAGTAACTACCCTCTCACTAATCAAACTGCCGTTAAACTGAGAAAAGGTTCTGTAATTATTTCTTGTACGTAAAAAAATTGGTGGATGGGTGGAAATGCTGCTTGATTTCTGTGCTTTTGGTGATGCTGTCATCTGGTCTTTTCAGGCTATGTTCTTCCAAGCCATGTGACAGAAGAGATGTTGTGGGAGTGCAAGCAGTTGGGAGCTCACTCCCCTGCCACCTTGCTTACTACTCTTATGTTTTTCAACACAAAGTATGTACTGCTGTATGAGTTTTGTTCCCAACACGTATAAATTATTTTAAAATAAGTAGAATCCTATTTTTACTGAGTTTGTGGTGTGTGGAAGTGGAAGGAGGAGGGTAAAGAGAAAACTAAAAGACAGGAATGGATCAAATCAAAATGCATCTAGAGTTAGTGAATTACAATTACTAAAAAAATTTTTTAAAAAAACACTTCAAGCCTTGCCTCTTCCATAGACTTGCTAGGCAGCCGTAGGTAAGTCATTCTGCCTTGTTCTTGGCTCTTCTTCTTCACTATTGGTATAATACTGATCTGCTTTAGATCTTTGGTTTGATATTTTCTAAGATAAGATGTATGTAAAGAAACTTAGCTGTTGTTCTGTTCATCATTTTGTTTCCAAAGTGGTCAACACAATGGTGCTGCAAGATCTGACATCAGACCACACCTCTGCCTTCAGCATTTGGTTTTGGAGGAATTCTGTCTTGAAACAAGGGGATGCCAGCTAAATATTAGTGACAGTTGGCAAAAACCCCTTCTCAGTTCACACTCTGTATGTCTGAAGTAGACTGTTCTTTGTGCAAGTTCATGATAAATAAGTGATTTTACTGGGAAGGCAGCACAACAGTGTTTGCTTACTGAAAATAAATGGCTTTTTTTAAAAAATGTATATTTCCCTGATTATGATGATTAAATGTTGGATTTTATGACACTCGTTTAGGTCCTGCTAGATGTAAAATTGTTACTTCCCTCAGTATGATTTTTTTAAAATTTTAATGTGCATCTTTAACTAGCATGTGTGTCTTTTCCCCTCCTTGTGCAGATACTTTCTATTGAAAACAGTGGACCAGCACATGAAGTTGGCATTTTCAAAAGTCTTGAGGCAGACTAAAAAGAACCCTTCTAATCCCAAGGATAAGAGTACAAGTATCCGGTATCTGAAGGCACTTGGTATACACCAGGCTGGACAGAAAGGTAGAATTTACAACTTAACTTAATTTTGCTTCTGATGGCTGATCATATTTGTTCTTTAGTGCTGTCTTTGTGAAAGATTGCTCATAGATTGCAAGACAAACAACGTATCTTCAAACTGGCATTTTATTGATTCATTTATCATATTTTTATACTGCTCTTCCATGTAAAGCATCCCCACAATAGTTCAGAGAGTAAAACTTTAAATCAAGTAAACTTGAATGATAGTGGGTAGAACTTGAGTCTTGATAGTGGTGCTTTTCCTTCATATTCTGCACATAAAAATGTTTCTTTCTATACAGATATTTTGCCTGCACTTTTTTGCAGTCCTGTTTCTACTATTTTTGATAGTTGTAGGCGTTTTATTGGGTTAATTGGGTATGATTATAGAATTTAAATAAAATGTATCAAAACCTTCCCTCAAGTTTGTGGGGCCTCTGAAGTGGCATTGGAAATTTTGTCCTTTTCCTTCTTTTAGAACCAGAGGTCCTTTTTCAAAGTCCACTTCTTCGTCAGTGACACTACTGTGGATTTAGGCAGTGTCTATTGAGCCATAGTATTGACCGCCAATTATTCACATTTTTTATTTTTACTGAGAAAAGACTTCTACCTCTTTGCCAAAAACTGGATAGAAGATCGAAAGTGTTTATATTTGACTGTAAACAAGAACTGCTGAAACAAATAACAATGATTCATCCCCAACAAGAAAGAAATTGGTGCTTGTGCTCTAGTTTCCTTGCAAATTGTCTAATAGGTCTCTGTTGTTGGGGTTACCTTGCAGTTACTGACGACATGTATGCAGAACAGACAGAGAACCCTGAGAACCCTTTAAGGTGTCCTATAAAGCTCTATGACTTCTACCTCTTCAAATGGTGAGTATGTCTGTCATTGTCATTGAGAGCCACAGGAGATAACTGGCTGGAGTATAGGAGTTTGTGTTTAATTTTAAATTACTTTAATGTGCATCTCACTAGAAGCTCATCCAACTAAACTACATTCTATCTTGAAATTAAGGTGTGTATGTAGGGCAACTTATATAAAAAGTGAACTGGCAAGAGTAGTAAGTAAATGCTGAATAGTACTCATCGCTAGAAAATACTAATTCAGTCCGATTTTTTTGTCTGCAAGATACATAGCCACCTTAAATATTAGTAATTTTAAAGTTGAAGCTCCCAGGTTTCCATGTCATATTCAGCACATGTGGATCTTGTAATAGTGCAAGTAAATGGAGTCTGCATTACTAGGGTTATGTTGGTAGAAATTACGAGGGTACATTTTCAGAGTAACTGCTTAACGTTCAGTCTGTCTCTCCACCTCTCTTCTGTCTCTCCACAGCCCTCAGAGCGTGAAAGGCCGGAATGACACATTCTATTTGACTCCTGAACCAGTGGTAGCTCCCAATAGCCCAATCTGGTATTCCATCCAGCCAATCAGTCGAGAGCAAATGGAGCAGATGCTCACCCGAATTTTGGTGATACGAGAGATTCAGGAAGCTATTGCTGTGGCAAATGTCAGCACCATGCACTAAGGCATCCCTGCCAGCTCAGAAAAAGGTGGGGTGGGGCAGGAGGGTAGGCCATGAGGCCAGGATCAATTGTACAGCCTTTTACACTAAAGGAGATGCCTACGTTTTTTTGTTTTTGTTTTTTTTTAATTGGTGTAGTTATGAAGCCCTTTTAGGCTTCCTCTGTTTAAAAAGAGACCTTTCCCATCGTGTATCTGACCCAACTGCATCAGTCTTCTAGACACATTGAGGGCTGTGTTCTCTGTCTCTCTCTCTGGGAGCTGTGAGGTGCCGTAGGTTGACTTTGGGGTTTTTTATGATGTGGAAAAAAAAGAAACAAATTTAACTAAAGGACTTGGCCAGGCTGGGCCACTACTCTGGCGCTCATGCACTAGGAACGAGCAAAAAATGATCTAAAGAGAAACAGTTTGCAGTTTCCTTGTGCTCACACGGAAATGTCTTGGAAGGGAGAGAAGACTGTCCTGCAATTATGATTTATAAGAAGAAAAAGAAGAAAATCAGTTTCTATTAAGACCTTAAAAGTGACATTTTTAGATGTTAAGTACAAACTACCACAGTCTGTTCTCTTTCTCTATTTTCTTTCTTTCTCTCTCTCTCTTTTTCTTTCTCTTACTTTTTTCTTTTCTTTTTCTTTTCTCTCTCTCTCTTTTTTTTTTTTTTTTTTGGCCTGATGTTGAGGCCTTAAAACCTTGAGGCTCCTGTGCCTGATGGAATTCTTGTAACATACACTTGTGTATCATATAAAGATACCGCCCTGTTTCTCTTATGTATTCTTACGCTAGTTGTTTATTAAGAATGACGAGCACGTCTTTTCAACATGCTATTGAACAATGTGTCTTTATTTATGAGAAATTTTCAGAAAAGATCAGTAGCGTGGTAGAGGGCATTCCACTGCTTCAGTGACACACTGTTAAAATTCCTTTAGAAATTCTTTGCTATTGGCTTGTAGCTTTCATAGTAACTCTGATTGCAGAATAATTTTGGATTAAATGAGTTTGGAGTGAGGATGACATATACTGAGGCCAAGAAAATTCTTTCTTTTTCAGGTACCCAACCTCCGGGAAAGTTCAAACTTGTTAACAGATATACAAATTACACCAGGATATAGAGAGCATGTTTTCTTATAGCTCCTTCTGTCCCCTTTCCATCTGGATTTGGTGTTGCCTTTGACCACTGAGAACTGATTTTTATTCTGGATTGACAAAGTACATTTGGGAGCTATTCCTACCTCACTGACTTGGGAACAGTTGGTTATAATGGTAAACCTAGGAAATGGTGAGAAGTGAGGAGTATGTAATCCCTTGTATTTTACTTCTACATTTGGCTCATGGAAGATGATTTTATTTTAAATTCTTTGAATAATATGTCATTGAACAGCTGAACCTATGTGCAAGTTTTCATTTATCATAGACTCCTGTTCTTACCATGAGAGTCTGCTTTTCTGTTGGGACAAGATTTCTTCAATAGTATCAGAATTGTTAAGCACAAACTAGGCACTTCCCTTCAGGTTGGTCCTTAGTCTTGTCAGCTGTCTGCTAGCTGTAGTAGAAGATTTGGTGTCAATTCTTGATTGTCTAGAATTTCTCTGAAAAGGTAATTATCTAGCAGCTGTCTCAGTCAATGTAGAAGCCTGGTGTTTCTGGGCTTTGTAAAATATATATCCATATACAGCAGTATATACAGTGGGGCCTCACTATCCAAAGGCTTGCCATCTGTGGATTTAAGCATCTGTGGATGGCAAGTTGCGTTGTCCCCAGTGGTGCTGTCGTAGGTACATCATGCTGCCATTAGGAACAATGGGACTTGAGGCTCCACTTTTTTTGTATCCATGAGGAGGAGGGTCCAGAATGAATGCCCGCAGATGCAAAGGTCTGGCTATATTACATGCTGCTGTTAACTGATAATACTACTGCTAATCCTGAAGTTTTAAAAAGGGTGGAAAACCTCTAACCCGTCTCATATCTCCTGAAACTTTCAGCAACAGCACATCACTTATGTAAGCATATATAAGGTGGCTAAATTCCACAACTTAATTAGAATATGGGATATTTAAAGGGTAACAAATATGAGATGCTTGGGTAGATTTAATGCAGCAGCAGCTTGTGTGTCTGCGCTATTACTGCATTTTCTCTCAATGGTTAAATTGGCCACTTAGAATAATAATAATAATAATAATAATAATAATTATTATTATTATTTATATAGCACTGTAAATTTACACAGTGCTGTACATACAATCTTATAAATTGGATGGATCCCTGCCCTCAGGCTTGCAGTCTAAAAGAGACAACACAAAAGGAAAAGGGGAAGGGGGTGAGGTCCGGTGGTTCTTCTCTCCCTCTGGGGCCAGGACTAAGACAGATGGACTGGAGGGAGGGCATGGCTTCTTAAATTCACTTTTCATAGGTGCAAGGTAGTTGATGTATGTAGTTATCTTCAACTGGACAAAATCTGTTACTGAGGTATACATTTTAATCCGGGAAGGTAGCAGGTGACTTGCATTGCTGGCAAGCCCAGCCGAATTAGCCCCTGATTATTTAGAACGTACAAGAAGCATAGCCATCCTGACTCATAGCTACTGATAGCCTTATCCTTATAAATTTGTTACACCTCCTTTTAATGCTGACTAATTTGGCCGTTGCTATATATTATAGTTACATTATGCATAACTAATAAAATGCATAATGTATATACTTGCATGTTTCCCCCTTACCTTTTTTCTAAGCAAAGCCAGTGTCACAAATAGTGTAGCCCTTCCTCATAGGGGGATTGCTCTAGCCCCTTGTTAATTTTGGTTACTCTTCTCTACACTTTTTTGAGTAGTACAGTATTAGGGGCAATGGTCAGAACTTTACACAGTATTCCCAGTGTGGACAGAGATACATGAGCAAATTTATTTTTGGACTTCTATTTATCCTAGCATGGCGTTTTCCTTTTTTGTATCATCTGGACGCTAGCTATCTGCCGCAAACCAAAAATGTGCTTTTCCTGTTCAGTCACTACCAGCTTTTCCTATGAGAGACCAATATCTGCTTCCTTACGTTGAACCATATTTTGTAGTTTAAGGCCAATTTCTTCCAGTATGGAGGGGTTCTCTTCAAGCTGTGTGGCAAACCTGGCCCACGTTAACCTGCACCTATAAATGCAAATAATTTCTCCAGAGATTATTTATATCTATTATTCTTTTATTTCTGACCAAGATACAAAAATAAAAAGGGGGAAAATACACATAATTATGTATAGCATTAGCATTTGCAGACTTAGGTCCAAAACACACTGCAAAAATAATTCAGTTTGAGACCACTTTAACAGTCCTGGCTCAGTGCTAGTGAGTCCTGGGAATTGTAGTTTGTTGTGGCACAAGAATTCTTTGCCAGAGAAGGCTAAATGTCTCACAAAACTACAGTTCCCAGAATTCCCTAGCATTGAGCAGGACAGTTAAAGTCTCAAACTGGATTATTTCTCTCGTGTGTCTTGGACCTCTTAGTCTCAACGTTGCATACTTTATAATGTCTCGGTGGACATCAACCCACTTCTTCACATGCTGTAAGAGTGACAGGGTTCTTGTCTATTCCACTTTTCCTGCTTTTATTAATACTAAATAAACTATGAATCAATGCTTTCCTTGGTGGTTTAACAAAGTCTGCTGGAGCTACAGAGTCTGCCCCGTTTTTCTGTTTTGGAGAAATGCAAAAATCAAGCCCTACTAAGGGGAAATAACCCAGTTTGAAACCAGTTTAAGTGTCTTGGCTCGAGGCTATGGGATTCTGGGAGTTGGAGTTTGTTGTGGGGCCCAGAGCGGAGCCAAGACACTTAAACCGGTTTCAAACTGGGTTATTTCCCCAGTGTGGACACAACCTAAGGCTGCCTCTGCACTGCAGAAGGAACCCAGTTTGACACCACTTTTAACTGACGGCTCCATCCTATGTAATCCTGGGACTTGTAGTTTAGTGGGGCACCAGCGCTCCCCAACAGAGAAAGCTGAAGGTTGCAAAACTACAATTCCCAGAAACCCATGGGCTGAGTGAGCAATAACACTCCTTAAGGAGTTTACAATGCGTGTAAACTGGATCATTTTAAATGATACCATGCTGAGTCGACCCTGCGCCCCTGGTTGGGATCGAACCCGCAACCTTCTGGTTTATGAGCAAGTGGCTACAGTGCAGGCCTTTAACCCCTGCGCCACCGGGGCTCAAGGGAAGAACTGGTCAAGGTGCTTTACTATTTCTGCAGTGCGGTTTCGGCCTCAATTAAAGCGCTCGCCAGGCGGTGGCGCTGTGGTCAGGAAGAAGGCGCAACGGCTGGATCTTATTATGACTTGGCATGACCCCTTTGAGACTCCGTACGCGCGTTGAAAAGGGGGCGTGCCTACCAAAAAAGCCTCATGGAGAAGCGGGTGACGTCACGAGAAGTGGGCGGGGCTGACCTGGAAGCCGCTGTTAAAAGTTTCGCGCCGCGCCGGCACTCGGCCTTTTCCGGAGCAGGACTCGGTGGGGTCAGGACGGAGCGTCCAGAGAGAGGCGAGAGCGACGCGCGTGACCACCCACCCCTCTCTCTCTCTCTCTCTCTCTCTGTGCGCGCGCGCGCGCGTGTCCAACGGTTTCCAACGGACCCCAACGTCGGGCACGCGCGGCAGCAGGAGCAATAATAAATCCAATGGCGGACTACCTGATCAGCGGAGGCACGGGCTACGTCCCCGACGACGGACTCACTGCCCAGCAGATGCTCAACTGCGGAGACGGACTCACCTACAAGTAAGGCCTCCCTGAGGGAGGGGGCGCGCGCACGCACGCACGCACGCACCCACGCACGCGCACGTACACACATATATGTCTCAAACATGGATTACGAAAGGCTTTTTTTTTAATAAAAAAATTTAAATACTTCATTAAAATTATTTATTTTAATTATGTTAATTATTCATTTTAATTAACTGTTTAAGTTGTTAATTCTAATCCATAATTTTAAACTGGTTGTTTAAATTAATTGATTTAAATTAGTTGGTTAGAAATTAATTTAAAATCATTAAAACGTAGATTAAAGACAGTTTTTTTAAAAAAAACATTAAAAATTAAGAAACGGCACACTAAAAAAATAAAATAAAACACAAGAGCTGAAAAGGTGGATTACAAAAGTTTAAAAGTAATAATTAAATGCTTGATTGAAATTATTAATTAAAATTAATTAAGTTTTTTTAAAACATAGATTAAGAACAGTAAAAAAAACATTAGAAATTAAGAAACAGAACTAAAAAAAAACCCGTGAAAGGTGGATTACAAAAGGTTAAAAAATAATTAAATACTTGATTAAAAATTAATTATATGTAAGCATAGATATATATGTATATATAACACACACACATATATACACACACATATTTATATCTCTGTATATAGATATATATACCTGTAATATATATCTATGTTCACTCACACACATTATATATATATACACACATATATATACACATGTGTGTGTGTACACACACATGAATATATATATATATATATACACATATGTATACATTTTTATCTATATACATGTCTGCGTACACATATACATGTATATATACACACACATATGTATACATACATATGTGTACACACTCACACATATGCACATACATATCTGGATCTACACATAACACATGCAGATACACACACTCTTGCTATCTCTATACAGAGAGCCAGCGTGGTGTAGTGGTTTGAGTATTGGACTAGGACTCTGGAGACCAGGGTTCAAATCCCTGCTTGAACTTTAAAACCCACTGGGTGACCTTGGGCGCATTGCACTGTCGCAGCCTCAGAGGAAGGCAAAGGCAAACCCCCTCTGAACCAATCTTGCCAAGGAAAACCCATGATAAGTTCACCTTAGGGTTGCCATAACTCTGAAAGGACTTGAAGGCGTACAGTATCAACAACAAAATTACACTTGTCCCTCCGTACTCACTAGGGTTAGGGGCACAAGACCCCCGTGAATAAGGAAAAATCACAAATAATAAAAACACTGTGTTTTTATCTGAGACTCTAGGAACCTCTCTAGGAACCTCTAGGTCCTCCAGGGCAACTCTGTGGTCAGCATCCAACAGACACTGACCACAGAACTGCAGCGGAGGAGCTACAAAGGCCTAGTAGAGTATTCTCTCTAGGAATCCCTATAGGGCAACTTTTAGTTAAAGTTAACATTTTAATCAAGTCAGTGAATAATCAAATCCACAAACATCAAAGTTGCAAATATGGAGGGATGAGTATGTGTGTTTGTGTACATATATATATACACACACATATATATTATGTGTGTATAAAATATATATACACACACACATATATATTCATACAGATGTGTGTGTGTGTGTATGTGCATACAGACACTCACACATGGGCACCTTATTAAAAAGAAAGCCAGTGAAGGGAGTTGGTGGGACCGTTGTGCCAGACCTGAGGCATGGGGCCATTTTGACCATTTGGAGCGTGTTCTGTCATTGCCTTTCTGTAAGAAGAAAGAAGCTGTGGACACCAGGCTGTCCCTCTGAGAGCAACATGTGCTGGTGTTTCGTGCGCTTTCCTCTTAGAGTTACATGCATTTGTGTTTTGGCAGAAATCTCAACTAAGGAGTCTTCTCTTTCCTTCTCTCCCATCACACTCCTAGTAACCTCTGCTAAGTCACCGTCACCCCATCTCCAGGTGGAATTTCATTTGATCCCTGATGTATTTGGACACATGCTTCATGATCTCCTCCATGGCTAGATATGTAATGTGAACCAGCTGAGAAACTACTCTGGAAATAGTTCTTGCACTAGAAAGCTGACTCTCTCCCCTATGCCAGAGAACAGGCACCTATAAATAAACCATTTCTGTTTGAAAACAAACTTTGCCATTGGGAAATAGCTCCTTAGGAAAGACGTGGACTCTCACACTCTACCCAGTGGCAGATGTGATCAAACACAAATGGTCAGGAGGCTTTTTACATTACATTCACAAAATCAACTTAATTCTTGAAAATGTTATATCCCATCTAAGATTGCGATACAGAGCATGAATTTCTGAAAGTTGCCATTTTAATGTCAAACAATATTAAGTTATTATTTGCACAAAGATTGTCATAGGACATATATGTCTGTCTCTACAACAACACCAAAATGAATGTAAATCTGATATTAAAATGGCAATTCAGAAAATTTGTATTCTCACCTACTAAAGTCAGTCACCGTTCTTCTACAACAGAACAAAGAGGGAGACTTACATAATATTGTTGAATATTTTTTTATCAGCAAAGTTTATTTTGTGCAGGTTTCCACTTTGGCTGTAATATAGTAAATTGCCGCAGCAAAGTTCATATAATCTTATTACTGCCAGTTACCAGCAAATGGTCATATGATTGTGTTGTGAATATTTGGATTCTTCTTGGAAATGTCACATGGAGGTTTTTTTATTTCCAGATTTCATGCCTCTATGGACCCACGTATACAGATATCTACTATATAGGAATCTGTCCGTCAGAGTTTATTCTAGCACACATGAGTGATGTCCCAAGATGACATAAATCCTTTTGGTTGAAAATATAGGTTGCATCTGCACTGCAGAAATAATCCAGTTTGACACCACTTTAACTGCCATGGCTCAGTGCTATGGAATTCTGGGATTTTTAGTTTTGTGAGATTTAGCCTTCTCTGTCAGAGAGTGTTCTGGTGCCACAGCATCCCAGGATTCCATAGCATTCCGCCATTGCAGTTAAAGTGGTGTTGAACTGCAGTGCAGATGCAGCCATAGTTGTGACTTTGCTGACTGTGTTCCCCAGAACAAGAATCATGATAATAAAGGAGTAATTATTACACGTGCATATTTACAGTGCAAAGGAAATGGTTGGTGTTTATTTTTATTATTACTAGTATAGTGGAAGGCATGTGCAGGTGCATAAGGCAGTGTCAAGAAAGACACTGTGGTTAGACAGTATTGGTGGACAGGTCTCTCCGTGGTCATTGGCCATTTTGGCCACATAGTAGGAACAACACATTCAAAGGAGTAGGTTTCAGAATACTAGATACTGAGGACAAATAAGTAAAGAAGAAGGTTGGCCTCATTCTTTACATTCCTAACGGCATTTAATTGGCCATTTTTAGAAACAGAATATTGGATTCAGTGCCTTGATCCAGAAAACTCTTTTCTTTATATAGGTTTGCATTTGCCTTGTGTCAAGGCAAGAATATATGGTCAAATACTTAATTTTATAGATAGAGTGGGATAGATGAAATTTAGAGTTTGATAGTTAGTTTTCAGCTCTTTTTATTTTAATGCTTCAGGTGTAGTTGTGCCTTCAACAACCCTCTTCCTAATAATTTATGGAAAGATAAAAATACCATAGCCTCACAAACATACCAAAGCTCCCCCCTCCAGCAATACCAATTTCTTGACTTGTGCCTTCAGCAATCAATAAAGCAAAGGATGAATTGTGTTGTAGAGAGCCAATATCTTGTTTCCAGCTACCAGCTACATTCCTGTGGGATGCATACAAGCAGCTCTTCCTTGTTAATTCCTGACATCTTCTGTATACTGTATAGAACTTTGATTTACTGCCTATGCAGCATTTCCTTTTATTATTTTACTGATAGTAGCAATTGGTAGAAGAAGAGTTAATGCAATAAGAAGATCTTGCCAGGTCTTCTGGAAGGTTTCCAGATCAGGGACAAGGTCTTGGTTAAACATCAACTAACATTTTTTTTTAACATTTGATTAGAGAAATTCACAACTGTTTTCCTTGGAGGTTTCGATAGTCGTGAGGGGAGAAGAATACTGAGTATAAATATGGGGAACTCAGTATGGGAAACTTCTAAAGATGTGAGTTGTCTACTCAGGTCTTCCTCAATGTCTTCTTCCCTGTGGCCAGGGACTCTCTGAATCTGTGTACCCCTTAGGTGCCCTTTACTGCCATACCACTGGGTTCTTTAGTTCAATGAATTGCTCTCACTTGCAATGGTTCTCTGTTGTTTCAGACACTCAGTCCCATTGTCCAAGATCCTTTTTACAAGAGATGCTAGCAACTGTGCTTTATAGTTTTCATAGAATCATAGAGTTGGAAGAGACCACAAGGGCCATCAAGTCTAACCCCCCCTGCCATGCAGGAACTCCTGATCAAACGATGTGAAACTGGCAGTATCACTGAGTTTCAGATCCTGTCCTAAAACAGACAAAAATGAAAAAAGATATAGACTGGTAGGGAGAGGAATGAAACTACTGCAAACAGATATGTAGCCATTCTAGATGGAGCTCTTTGTTTCATAACAATTTTGTAGGTAACGCTGTGGGTCCTTAAAATAGGCTCTGAAATTAAATTCAGACTTAAAATATGATCACCTTAGACACTGAGCTTGCTTAGTTTATTCTGCAGAGGTACCTGGCTTTTAACTTTTCTTGGGTTTTGTTCCTTAGACCAGGTGACTTAGTGCTAATGTTCAGACGTTAATGTCACCATTCTAATAAATTATAGTCCCTAAAAGTGAATCCCCTCTGACAGTTTTATGTGTCCATCTTCTTTCTAACTGGGAGGAATATAAGAATAATGATGTTGGCTTGTATGTAGATTCAAACAGTCAAACTGGTAATTTGATGCATGAAAACCTATCCAGGCTGATAGCTGGATTATATGCAGAAGGCTTAGCTCTGGCAGTCTTTTTCATATCCCCCCCGCCTCCCAGGTTGCTGTTAGCTGGAAAATATAAGGACATATAAATCCACTGATCAGAGCAAATTTAGTAGTGTGTGATCTTAAGTTCAGGAATTTCTCTAGAGATGAAATTTTACATTGCTTTCTTCCATTGTATCACAGCCTTAATACAGTGCCACTGCACCTCACAGATGGTGCTTTTTGAAGAAGAAAATGATAGAACTTCTACATAGAGAGTGCTGAGATGTTGTGTTAGCTCTTAAGCTCACAGTCTCTGAGACATAAACAGAAGTTACCAGCAGGTTCACAGAACCTCTGTGAGAATCCATAGAATACATTGGGTGGTATCCAGTGGTAGACTTTTGTTGATGGAATTCAGCAGAAATAGAGGGGGGGTGATCTCCCCCCACTGCAGTCTCCTTGACCCACTGTTACATTTTCAGGCAGCATGGAGAACAACAGGAGAGAGAACAAGGAAATGCTGCCATTGTGATATCAGATTTTTTTAAAATAAATTTTTATTAAGTTTTAAAATAAACATACATATAAAACATCATACATACAGGAACATATATATACATACAAATACAAGACTTTCTTCAATACTAATGAATACCACTCAAACAACTCAGGAAACGTAAACTGCATCCTTCCGTTACACAGTTTCCGAGATCTTATTGATCCAAACAAACCAAATGGGAAAGGGAAAAAAAAGGGAAGGATCTTCTTACCGTAATCTAGATTTCTTTTTCCTCCAGTTTCTTGGGGTTTCCCTTATTCAACCAATTATATAAAAATGTGTAGTCTGTATAGGTGACATTTCATTCTTTAATATTTGTCTATATTTCATAAACATCTCAGTGATGCACCTCTTGTTTAGCGCCTTCCCGAGCCTATTTTGCAAATCTTGCCCTTTACCTAAAAATCTTTGATTTTTAAAAGAAAATTACTTTTTCTTAATTTCAACACAGCTAACTAAGGACAGATGGTTAAATTGCTCCCGAAATTGGGTTATCAAAGTACTTTGAAAAAATAAAGAGAATCAGCTACTGTGACTTTTTCCATTTTTCCTGGTAAACAATTTTTTTTCTCCTCCTTCTCTTTCCTTCTCCTTCCCTTTCTCACATCACATTTCTCTCTTCTCTTCTTTACGAACTAATGAAAGGAAAAAGAAGAGAAAAAAAAGAAAGAATAACACAAACAACTACTGATATGAAGCCACTTAACCAACTTCAAATATTAATGTAGTGGATACACCCCAATTTTTTTCTAAAAAGTCCAAGACCTCTTTCCATACATCCAAAAATTTTTCGTTTTTATCGTTTCTCAATCTCTTTGTTAATTTGTCTAAGTTAAGAACTTCATATAGTTTTAATACTAGATTTCAGTCATTATAAAGTTCTTTACAAGTAAAAAAAAAACCCTTCAGTATCCAATAACATTTTTTTTCTTTTGTCTCCATTATTCAGTGACTTCCTAATACTTCCTGGCTACATAGATTTTACTGCAGACCAAGTGGTGAGTATAAGGTTTAAGCTAGCATAATATGTAAAATTAATGTTGTGAACTAAGAACAACTTCCACTATAGGACATACTTTTTGCCTTTTTTTGTAGCACCATTTTAAGATCTTGAAATTATCAATGCTTTTTATCTTTCTAATTCACCTCTGTTAGAAAATTGTTGTTGTTGTTATTTTCTTATATCCCACCTTTATCCCAATATAGGGACTCAAGGTGGTAAACAACAGCTTAAAAACAATACAGTTTAAAAACAGTACAACATTAGAATATATAAATAGAAAAAAATTTTAAAAAGTTAAACAATTTTAAGAGTTAAAACAATTATAAATTAAAATGTAACATGATAGAATACAAACTTTAAAATTTAAATTGCACATCATTTAAAACCCAGCCCTTATCCACTTGAAAAGGCCTGACAGCACAAGAGTGTCTTTAGCTGCAGCCAAAAAGATAGCAGGGATGGAGCCATCCTGGCCTCTCTAGAGAGGGAGTTCCAAAGCATGGGAGCAGCCACCAAGAAGGCCCTCTCTCTTGTTCCCATAATGCAAAGTAACATGAAGCAACACTGCTTCTTTCATTTAAAATATGGCAGCACGGGTGGTCACTGGTGCTCCCAGGGCCGCCCATATAACACCAATCTTGAAAGACCTCCATTGGCTGCCGATTCGCTTCAGGGCTCAGTACAAAGTGCTGGTCATTACCTATAAAGCCCTATATGGCTTGGGCCCAGGGTACCTGAAGGACCGTCTCTCCCCATATAATCCGCCCGGCACACTAAGATCTACTGGCTATTGAGAGTTCCGGAGGCTAGATTAGTGAGTACAACGAAGAGGGCGTTTTCCATCTCTGCCCCTTGCCTCTGGAACTCCCTGCCTACTGAGCTCCGCTTGTCCCCCACCCTCAACCAATTTAGGAAGGACTTAAAGACTTACCTGTTCAAGCAGGCATATTCCTGAATGTACTTTTTTGTAATCTGCCTTGTCAGCAACCCGCATACTGTAATGCCATCGCACTTTGCATGGGGGATATTGTTTTTAAAGTTTTTATTGTATTTGATCTGTTTTTAACCTATATGTACTCTGATGTTTTAATGTTTTTATATGTTGTACACCGCCCTGATCTCTGGAAGGGCGGTATAGAAATAAATATTATTATTATTATTATTATTTAAAAAAACCCTTTTCTTTCCTAAAGTTATTAAATTCACATGATGCTTGAAAGGTTCAGAAGTGAAAGTATCATGTAGTTACAGCCATGTTGTCTTTATTTTAAGGACCTGACCTCTGCTCTGACCAAGAAGATCACCCTGAAGACTCCTTTGGTATCCTCCCCTATGGATACTGTAACAGAAGCCAGCTTGGCCATTGCAATGGCGGTAAGTAAACTGGGATGGCAAGGAAGAAGAGATTAACCTAACTTTAACCAAACTGATAAACTGGAAGGTACCTATAGAGAGAGCTAAACCATCTTGTTTTCCTTCATTTAGACAGCACTACTAAGCACATATGCTCAGTAGTTAGATTCATTCAGCACAGCAGGGCTTACTTCCAATTAACCTTGTATGGGATTGTGCTTTTAATCATGTTCAGATGAGCAATAAATTTACTGCTGTTTGGAACTTAGCTGTCTCTTGTTCCCACAATGCAAAGTAACAACAATCATTTTCTAGCCTTATTTCAGTTGCCTCCAATTCCCTAGTGGCTTTCAGAAAGGTCTGGATTATCAGCAGTAGAAATCAGAGAACATTTCTGCTAGGCTCGACTGCCTCAGCCTTGAAGTTATAAACACTTTTCTTGTTTTCAAGCATCGTGCCTGAAGTAAGCTTCTGATGCCTACCATAACATTTCACCTTTGCACCAGTAGCTTTCTTCTCATTCCCTAAACCTCTTTGTCATTCTTACTTCTGTGTGCTTGTTTATCAGTTTACCTTGCCACATCCTTCCACTCTTAACATCCGTACTTTCTAAATTGCTTGCTGGTTCTAGGGTAGCTCTCTTTTCTCTTCACCAGGCTATCTCACTCTCTTCTGTACCTTTCTTAAGAATCCATTCATTCATCCCCTGTACTTCAACACTTCTTTTCTCTCTGAGTCCTATATTTGTCCATGTTTGAACTTCCCTTCTAGTCTAGTCCATCTGTTGCAAAATATGTGCTTCTTGAAATGAATAGTTTATTAAGTTAGAAAAATTTCTGGGGTAACCATTCACACGGAGTTGAAATTTCAAGCACTGTACTTGAAAAGATGGGAAATCTAGTTTAAGTATTCAGATAATATAATTGACAATTAGGTGTCCTTATATAATGTAGCAATCTTGATGTACACCACAGACTTATCAGATTTTTCCCTCTCCAACTACCTCCCCTTTCTCTGTGGCTCCTGTTTGGGGAAACAGCTAAAAGCTGAGTCTTTGCATACTCCCAAGAGGTATTTACACATGTTTTTGTTGTTTTGCCTCGTTTGTGTTCATTACAAAGATTAGCATGCTGTTGTTAATGACTAAATGTTAGCAGAAGTAATTTTGGCCCTTCCAGTTTTGCTTTTGTTTTGTCTCTACTGCTCTCATGTTCACCTTTAGCAGCATTTTTTGTAAGTTAGAATTTTACAAAATTGTTCAAACTTTTCAGCCATTTCTGCCAGCCTGTCCCAGCTTCTTCATTGACGGCAAGCAATAAGTGTTATTGTTGTTACAACTTATTCCTTCTATATTTTCACAGCTCACAGGTGGGATTGGATTCATCCATCATAATTGTACTCCAGAATTCCAGGCCAATGAAGTACGAAAAGTTAAGGTAAGACTTACCTGGGGAGAAAAAAATTTGTAATAAATTGGCTACTGGCCAGAAATGTTTTGGTCTGAGTAAGTTGATGCAAGCATAATTCACTTGCCTGGACCTTCACCAGGATTATATGATTGGGAGCTGCCTGTATTATTACGTGCACACTCCCCTCTTGAACACAAAATTCCCCTGCAAGCTCTAATTTGGTTAAGAGTTGTTCCAGTATTAATTGTGGCTATTACCAACCAGGGTTCATTTGTAATGGTGTTTTGAAATACATCAGCTCTTTACTTTTGTGGAAAGTATACTGGTGGACACTAAAGGTCCCTCAGTAGAGATGGTTTTAATTAATGCTGGCATCAGCAGAACCATGGGTATTACTCCAAGTATTTTCAGATGGGATGCTTTGGTCTCCACCAATTTCCTGTAATATGGATGAACTCTGAATAGCAGGGTACCTGTCTTTTCCCAGCCATATTGATACAGTTCCAGATTCCTTGATCTTGTTTGCATTTGCAGACATTACTTGTTACTTGCAAGAGTGTTTTTCTACCGCTCAGTTTTATCTTTCCCTTTTCCCCACCTAGCTTTTTGTAACTGTTTCCTTCCTTGCTGAAAATTCTCCTTTTGATTATGTATTGCTCCAGAAATACGAACAGGGATTTATCACAGACCCTGTAGTGTTGAGCCCCAAAGATCGGGTCCGAGATGTTTTTGAAGCAAAAGCCCGTCATGGATTCTGTGGCATCCCCATAACGGACAATGGGAAGATGGGCAGCCGGCTTGTGGGGATTATCTCATCCCGAGACATCGACTTCCTGAAGGAGGAGGAGCATGACTTGCCACTTAGTGAGGTCTGTGAAGGTCTTGTGTGTTACGACAGATAAACTGGGAAAACATTTTGGAGTTTTTGCCAGGTTAACTGGAGAGCCTCTGTTGCACTTTGGCACTGGCCAAAGGAATTACATGTATTGTCTTGGGGAGTACTATTGAATAGCATTTATTTTTGCAAGTTAATATTTTACATTTCTCTTGGCTGACTTTTCTCTCCATTGCATAATGAAAACCTTCTGGCATTGGCATTAGCTGGGCATCAAGTTTCAGCACTGCAGTGTTCTGCAATGCCTTCGAACCAGCTATGATATCATGCACTATCTTTAGCTTGTGCTGATGGACCTGTCTGTATTTGCACCCCCGAAGTGATCTGAAATCATCTCTCATTGTCATCAAATGAGAGTGTTGTGCGACATGCTTGCAGAACAGTTCAGAGGAGATGTGCGCTACAGAAAGAAAGAGGCCAAACAAAGTCGAACTCCCTGAACTTGACATTTTAGAACTAGGACACTGCCTTCTATTGTTGTTGCTTCACTTCTGTGTCAAAATGAAGACCCAAGAGTAGGATTCAAAGGTTGATTTCTCTGAAGCAGGAAGACTGAATTTGTCCAGTTATGTTGAAAGTAGTTAGGCCAAGAAAGTATTTCCTGAACCATCCCCAGCTATTAATTCATTTCACAGAAAAATGAGGCAACACAAGTGCTCATCTGTTAACTTAGAATAGTAGATTACCAGGTATAAACCTGTGTTCTGGACTGGAGTACTTGAAATTGCTGGTGAAACCTTGTGGTGATTAAATAATTCTCCATTCAGAAAATTCTGCTACATATAGAAAATTAGATGTCAGGGTTCTAGCCTTCTACTTGATATGGTCATTATCTTAGTTGTAAAGCTTGTCTTTGAAGGTATAAAAAATAAATGAAACAAGTTGTACCGAGTCACTAAGGATAGTGACTAATTCAATTTTGTCTTCCTCTTTTACATTTTTAATAAAGAAAAATGTATTGCCCAGTTCTGTGATTCTATGGGATTTCTTTTCTATTTGTCTTCTTGTATAGAAGCAGATATGTTTTGAGGGTTCAAAACTTAATGAATAATTAATAAATCAGAACTTGAACATGATAATTTTCAATGTTTAAGAATGACTTTTCATGCAAGCCCCTCGCCTTCTTCAACTGAAATGATATACAGTAATAGCATAGTATAACTGCTATGCAGCCTTGGATGAGTACTAGACCATAGAAAATGGATGCACAACTTGTAAGTAACACACAGCCCTGAAAGACCATGTATGTTGCTCCATGGTTGGCATCACATCCATCAGGGTGACAGAACCTGTCTTGGTCTTGAATTGGTTCCTGACATCAGATTGAACATTTCCACGCTGCCTGAATATTGCTGTGGTTGATAAGCAAAACAGCAGATCAAAACTGCCTAGAGTTGCACTGATTCTGTGCTCTGGAATGTTATGATTTAAAATATCAAAATTATTCTCTTTCCCTTTTAGAAAATTATACAAGCTGTGTTTAATTAAGCATTCTTCAGACTTTCTGTAATAATTAGTAAAACGGCAGTGCGTAAACATTTCTTGTAGTCACCTTAACTGCAGCAGATCCTAATCTGAAATTTATCTGTCTGCTATGTGGTACTACTGCTTGACCTGATCCAGGCAAAAAGGCTCTCTTCTTTAATTTACTTGTCTTTTTCTGCTAGATCATGACCAAGCGGGAGGACCTGGTTGTGGCACCAGCAGGAGTTACATTAAAAGAAGCCAATGAAATCTTGCAGAGGAGCAAAAAAGGTCAGTGCAAAGCTGTGTGGTATTTTGTGTGTTTTAATGGAAATCTCAATGCTCATGTGGTTTGTCCTGGGTTTATTTTCTACCTTGATGTGCCATTTATGATGTCTCACTACTTTCCATGCATGAAGCATGAATTTTGCTCATCTGTGGAGTAAATGGACTGGCATTATCCAAATGATTTAGTGCAGCTCCAGGTTTGTTGATCTAAGGTTATCTTGCTTAAAGTGGGGAAGATCCTGAGTTTAAATAAATACAGTCAGCCCTCTATATTTGCAGGGATTAGGAGTACAGTGGTCCCCCGGGTTACGAAGGTAATCCGTTCCGGATTACCTTTCGTAACCCGGAAGCTTTCGTTTCCCGGGGGACTGCTATTTTAAACGGACCGCGCGGCCATTTAAAGGGGCCGCACGGCTTTTTTTCTTTCGGATCCCGGGGGATACGATAGTGGTCCAGCCGCCTTCGGATCCCGGGGTTTTCGTAACCCGGGGGATTCATAAGGCGGGGGAACACTGTATAGGGCACCCATGATAGTGGAAAAAACGCAAGTAGCTCTAGGCCTTCCCAAACCACTTCTTCCATCTTGCTATCTTGTGGCATTGCGGATCTTTTAGCCTAGGATGTGTCCAGAGAGGAGGAGAGCTGCCACCGAGAGGTGACCAGCACTAGGCGATGCTCTAATTTTCTTTACATTTTGTAGTATATGCACATTGTATGTGATTTTCCACAGTTGGCCTTAAAACAAATTTTAAAAAACCCACCCATTTAATTATTTAAAGTTGATAATAATCAAATCTGCAAAAGTTAAACCTGTGAAAGTTGAAGTTCGACCGTAATTAATCCGATAATGCTTTAGGCCAGTGGTGGTGAACCTTTTAGAGACAGAGTGCCCAAACTGCAACCCAAAACCCACTGATTTATCACATAGTGCCGCATCCCTCTGACTTTCTAGTAACAAACTCTGGTGAACAATGCTGTGTCCACAGAGGGGCTTTGAATGCCCCCTCTGGCAGGCGTGCCATAGGTTTGGCACCATTGCTTTAGGCATTGGAAATCTGATTATCATTGTAAATACTTGTTCTGAGCTTCTACATTTAAATCCCTGTTCATCCATGGAGTCTGTCAGTAGTAGCCTTGATCAAGCAAGTTACATAGAACATTTATGTTATGGAATATTGTATTGTATATAAATACTGTAAGATAAATAAATAAATAAATAGGTAGATAAACATATTTTCCAACTTGGGTTCCCAACATATGCAGTATTTTCCTTTGCTGTCTGTTTTGGTCTGTTCTTCACTTTCTGTACCTTTAACTTTTATTAAAGTGGTAACAGAAAGATAAAACATTAAAAATATATTAAAATGGTGAAAATTAGTGTTGATTAAATAAAACAAACTTGGTTTTCTATTTTGTAAAATGAAAAGTGCTATAAATTGTAAAATGAGAATTGCTATGAAAGGAGTAACTTTTTTTTTTAACTTCAAGGGAAATTGCCAATTGTTAATGAAAAAGATGAGCTGGTGGCCATAATTGCTCGTACAGATCTGAAGAAGAATCGGGACTACCCCCTGGCATCCAAAGATGCCAAGAAACAGCTGCTTTGTGGTGCTGCCATTGGAACCCATGAAGATGACAAATATCGTCTTGACCTCCTGGTGCAAGCTGGTGTGGATGTTGTTGTGTTGGTGAGTGCTAGGAGATGACATGTGCAATAGCTGCATTTGGGGAGGTACCTGGCTTGCTAAACCTGGATTTTGGAACAGTATGCTTTAGTACTTATATACAGTGGGCCCTTGGTATCTGCTGGAGTTTGGTTCCAGGGCCCCCTGTAGATACCAAAATCGGTGGATGCTTGAGTCCCATTATATGCAATAGCATAGTAAAATGGTGCCCTTTATATAAAATGGCAAAAACCAAGGTTTATATAACTATTGAATGTTTATTGTCAGCTGTTCAGTGTTGGTATGCGTGTGTCTTAAAAATGTTTTTTGTAAATTGCTATCTGTGGTTGGCAGAGTGTAAATGTTCTATGTAATTTGTGTTGCCCGACTGAAAACTGAAGAGTATGTCTGCCCTTTAATGGTTGTGTGAAGAGGGGATTTCAGCTAATGTTGGTTATGTGACAAGCTGCTTTAATTTATTCATCTACACAGTCATTAAAGGTGTAGGTGCAGTTTTCAGTTTTTAATCTAGCAACCCTATAAGTAATATTCTATTCAAATATAGAGTTGAAGGGTTAATTCAAAATCAGACTGGCCAATTACACAAGTACAGGTACTGAGTATTTGTTGGGATCTGGTCAAGAAATCTGAAAGAACTATTCCTCGTGATTACTGGTAAGGATGTAATTCAATGGATGCAGTAGTTTTCAAGTATATTTATTCTAATAAAGGGCAAGCTACTAAACCTTGTTGTTATGAATCAAATCCTAGTTAATAGGGAGGTAGTGTTTGCTCAAGTCCAATAACTAACTAGGGTTTGTTGTCATGTCTTTTGGCAACCCTAAGGGGTTTTCTTGGCAAGATTTGTTCAGAGGAAGTTTGCCTTTACCTTCTCCTGAGGCTGAGAGAATGTGACCTGCCTAAGGTCACCCAGTGGATTTCCATGGCCAAGCAAGGATTTATTAAACCCTGGTTTCCAGAATCATAGTCCATTGCTCAAACCATTACAAGGACCTGTACTATAGTTTAGAGATAGAAATCCTATCTGAATTATTCCTACTCTTTTAGATGTATTCATCTCCTAAATCTCTCTGCTCCTTTTCTTTCTTTGAGACAGTCCCCCTTCCCAATTTATGAATGATTTTTTGACACCATTTATGTAGTAAAACCAATTTGTGAAATGTTTTTCAATGAATATGTAACTTTGCTAAGTGGTGACAAAATGCTAGAAGCCTAATAAGATTTTTTAGAGCATTATTGAGATTTTGCAGCTGGTACTGTGAAAATAAAGCCTGGAACAAAGTGTTTCAGTGTGTTCTTAGTCTTCCCAGTAGTGCGTCTGTTGAAAAAAATCAAAGAGAATTTTTGGTGTTCCTTCAGCTCCTTTCCACTTTTCACTGGCCTTTGTTTACTAAATCTCCTTGGTCTTCATTGGACTAGGTGGTTTGGGGTGTGTGCTTTGGGATGTTTTAAAATGTTTTTGTACTTCTGTGTTCCTTGCAATTCAAGTGAGCAAGCTGGGAAAAAAATCTTGTTGGCTTCAGTCTTGTCAGCACTGGAACATCCAAGATAGTTATTAGAAAGAACAAGGGGAACTCCAACAATATATTGAAATATGGCCTCATCCCTAAGAGGAATGCCTCTCAGCAACCTGGAACAGGAGCCTATTACTACTAACTATTCAGATCCTTAAAGTGGAAGGAAAATGAATAAAGGGAACCTTCCATTCTCTTGGCTGTCAGCTGCTGAGCTGCATAGCTGTAGATGTCTGTCAGTCCCCATCCTGAGAGTTTTAGAACTATACAATGGGAGCATGTTATTCTAGCTAATGAAAAGGTATCCCCCTGGCCACAAAGTAGATACTATACATTATTGGGGGTTTAGCAAGTTTCTCCCCCTGCCCCATTTTCCTTTGCTGCAGTCTCTGTGTGTGTTTTCAACTGGCAGGCATGCATTCCATGTCTCATGGTGCTCAAGACTGGCATGTTCACACAGCCTGCCAGGTTTCTCAGTGTCCCCCCCCCCCCCTCAACATCCCCCCCCCCGCACATGACAATAATTATGGGCATATTTTTCCCCCTACTGGTCAATATGGCTTAGACAGGATTGACATTTTAATATTTGTTGCTTCATCCACTGCTCTACTTTGAAATGAGTGGACTGTGGATTGAGGACATTTAGCATTTTGATGTAGAGTGATTTCATCTACAAATGTGTTAAGCTAACAGATGGATTAAATGAACAGCAATTGAAAACTCTTTTTCCTCTAATACTTTCAGACCCCTTTGTTCCCTTTTGTAACAAAACCCAGACATTTTGTTTTATTAGTAAAATTGGGGATCAGTGTAGGAAGAATATCTTATGCAGAGAATTGATTCAGTTAAAATTCCATATTAATACTGGCTGGAGGAAAAGGTTTCCCATTGATTTTCATAGAGTGACTCCATAGTGTTTCAGATGGATTATCTTAAATTATATGCTTCTCACATAATTTTACACTTTTTCAAAAGTATTAACACAGGATTTTAACTTGTGTTTTTGTTTTTACTCCCAGGATTCCTCTCAAGGGAATTCCATCTTCCAAATCAACATGATCAAATACATTAAGGAGAAATATCCTGAGCTACAGGTCATTGGCGGCAATGGTAACATGTTCTTTATTGTTTAACTAACTATTAAAATGTTTTTTCTTTCTTCAGGTTGTTGAGTTGTCAAGATGCTCTGGTGATTGTCTTTTCTTATTGTGCTTTAGACTGCCTTTGTAAATGTGCATTAGGAAGTGAAGGCTCCACAGAAGTGGGGCTAGAAACACCTCTTGGCTACCAAGATCTCTCTTTTGTGGTGAGCCCTTGGAAATCCCAGCCATTCTGTGTTCAGGCAGTGTGTTGAATGATTCCTTTTGTCTTCAGAATCTTATTAGGCTAGGAATGGAGAAGATATTCCTTTCAGATGTTGTTGGACCTCAGTCATCAGCCTTAATCAGCATAAAATAGGGTTTTCACTTGAAGGGTGTCCATAGGGCAACAAAGGCCTGTGTCCCAGAGCTTGAGAGAGAGTTGTATTATTCTGTATAATGTGACCCTGCCACAAATTCAGATGCCAACCCTGTGTCCATATCTGCTCTGAGAGCAGCATTAAAGCAATCAATAACATTACCCACAACTTTAGGAATATGTTTACTTGTTCTTTCTCCAATGTGATATATGCCGTCACATAAAAGAAAAATAGGAGAAAGCTCCACCTGCTGATAGACGGTCCCTTCTTTATTTTCTTACTACTTAAAAAGCCTACACAAGGGGATAAATGGATACAAACAAAGTTGTTTCCATTGGTTTGAAAAGAAGAATGTCTTGCTGAAAGCTGATGGCTTGAGGTTGCTATGTAGCTGGAGGCCAATTTTCTTTTTCTCCTCCTCACCTTTAAAATATTTCCCACTTCTTCTAGTGGTGACAGCAGCCCAGGCGAAGAACTTGATTGATGCTGGGGCTGATGCCCTGAGAGTTGGCATGGGCAGTGGCTCCATCTGCATTACACAAGAAGGTAAAGAAAAATGGGAGGAATATCACCCAGACTTTCCCAATGTCTTGTTTAAAGGATATGAGCTTATCCTGCAGAGGCACATATCCAGTATGAGGTATGGGGGTTCAGATCCAGTCCATTGAATCATTTTTATACGTCTGCTTTTGCCATGCTTCAAGCCCAGGTTAGTACTTGAATTGGAAACCACCAACAGATACCTATAGGCTGTAGGCTATATTTCAAAAGAAGGAACTGATGAAACCACATCTGAATATTCTTTACCTAAGAAAACTCAGTGAAATTCAAGGGGTTGCCATTAGTCAAAACAGGCGACTTGAAGGCCCCCACACCCACACAAAGTATAATGACTAAAAATTTTCTGCTGCAGGAGCCTGGCTCACAGTATTCAGCAGTTAAGTTGTATGTCCAGCCAACATTGGAATAGAGCGGAGAGGTGTATCATGTGGCCAGGCCAAGGCAATGTTGTAGTAGAGAGGTCCATTGGGTTCATCCTCTTTTGAAGTGAATGGAGTGCAACCTGGCTGGTCAAACACCAGCTGGTGTGATGGTGTTGCATCAGTGTTCAGGGTGCCCTCTGGTTCTTGCTGCTTCCCTCTTATCTCTAAACTTGTGTGTGTTTTTTGTCTTGTTTAGCTGCTCCAAAGATCCCTCCAGACCTAAAGTCCCACAGCCCCAAATGCCCTTCCACAGTCACTGGCACCTATAGTAAGTCATTAGTAAGTCATATAGTAAGTCCCCCCTTAATTTTGTGTCTTGGAGCAAGGCTCTGATTGGCTGCCCATTGCCCCCCATTCCTGCCCCTGCTTGTTTGAGAATAATCTAGTTGTAGATGCACTTGGGGTTTTGTGGCTTTGGATACTGGTTGTCGAAGCTGAGAAGTATTCTGATCCTAAATCTTTTCTAAAGCAGGGTTCTAATACTGTCCTTTTAAAATATATTAGTTGAATGCCCTTCCTCCCTCCCTAAAACTAGAACTTGCATTTCAAAAGATTCAGTTGCCCACATCCTTGGTGTTATATACAAAGGGCCACAATCACATAATGCACTTGAGAGAGCACCATGAAACCATTCTGAGGTTAAATTAGCTAAACCTTTTCAGGATATGAAATACAAAATAGGTAAAGTGCCCTCTTTTAGAGATATTTAATTGAATTCTTTTGTGTTGTTGAACGTGTGAAAGCTTTGCTGCTATTCTGATTGAGTACATGTAATGTATCTTAAAATCTTCATCTGTACAATTTTAAGCTTCCATCATATATAAATTAGGGGGTCCTTTCTCAATAGCTTCTTAAATATTTGAAAACTATTATCCTTATGTGTTCCTCCTCCCAGACATTTTTCTTCTTACTTGGGATTTGTTCACAGCACTGTAAAGTCACCACCACCACCACCACCCCCGGTCCTTTTTTGGGAAATCAACTTCAAGCCACTTTACTATCCTTAGTCCAGCTAGGTGAATGGGGTGTTCCTTTTTAAGGCATAGATTGTTTTTTGAAGGGAAGAGCCTTTTTTCCCAGGGCCATTGTGAATGTTGCATTATGAATAATTGGGAGTTCAACTACCTTTTAGTAAGATCTTGCATAGGGTAAATGTGCACAGTTATCCTTATAATTGCCCATTTTGTCCATAACGTACAGGACTAGCTGATTCTGCTGTTCAAAGCAAAACTGGAGCCAGTTGTTGTTTAAAGGAAGATGAGTAATTTCACTTGGCTTAGTTTGAAAAGCATTTTGCCTGTGATCACAGAAAAGAAGGCTCATTTTCCTAAAGAAGTGTTCTCATGTTGATGTTTTTGGAACCAACTGGGATGGGCCTAGTGTTGCCTTTGGACAACTTGCAGCCCACAGCCCTGCCCCAAATTTGGCTTCCAGTGGCCATTTGTGCCCCTGAGGAGACAAGATTGGCTGTTCCACCCTATCACCCATCCCTTAGGCTATTTGTGGCCTCACTACTCAAACCAGAAGTGATTAGTCAGGGGACTGTGTTTTTGTTCAAATTATTCCCCCTCCTGTCCCGATAAAACATCCTGAATTAATGAAAAATTTAGTTCTGGCAGTTGACCATTATCTCTGTTGGACGTCCTGATGTGTTAACACACATTTTCACATCAAGGATAAGAAAATTTGTGAATTTTCTTTACATTCCTGTTGTCACCAACTTGATTATAGATTTTATTTTCTTGGCGCATTTTTGAAAAAAAATTGACAGATTTCCAGGACATTGACAAGTTGATCCACCAGCCAAAAAATACAACAGCTTCTATTCTGTTTTTCTTCCTCTAAGGTTGACATGGCAACAATAACGTCAGCTTTTTTCTAGTGTAATATTAACTTGGATGGAGCAGATCTGCCCCCAAATAGCTCACTGATCAAGTGGAAAAACAGCACACATTTGTCTACCCTTTGACCCTTGCTGCTTCCCATTCTCACGTTTTGGATAAGGGCACCCCTCTACTTTCTCCTAGTAAACCTGGCCTCCCACATTTATGTCACATTAAACATGTATTTGGTCCTTCTCATTCCACCCCTTATCAAGTAAGCTATCAATCATGTTATGTGCTAGTTCTTAGGAAATGATAACAGAATGATAGGTTCTTCAATACAGGTCATTGCCTTTCCCTCTTTCCCTGGTGTAGTTTTCTCATCGTCACCATGGTCTAGGTTCTCAAGGGGTTGTTGTTACTGTTAACTGCTTCCAAGTCTGACTATGACTTATGATGACCCTGTGAATAAGAGACCTCCAAATCACCCTGTCATTAATAGCGCTGCTCAAGTCTTGCAGACTCAGGGTCGAGGCTGCCTTGATGGAGTCTGTCCATCTGGAATGCTGTCCTCCTCTTTTTCTACTGCCTTCCACTTTGCAAAGCATTATTGTATTGTCTCAGCAGTCATATTTTCTCATGATATGGCCCAGCAGTCTCAGTTTAGTCATCTTGGCTTCTAGAGAGTGTTCAGGTTTGATTTGCTCCAGGATCCATTTATTTGTCTTTTTAGCAGTCCAGGGTACTTGTAAAACTCTTCTGGCACCACATCTGAAATGAGTTGATTTTCTTCCTCTCTGCTTTCTTCACTATCCGGCATTCACAACCATACGTAGAAATTGAAAATATGATGGTATGGACAATCCTAACTTTAGTACAGTATTCAATTATATATCCTTACACTTCAGGGTCTTATCTAGTTCCTTCATAGCTGTGCTTACAAGTCCTTCTCTTCTTTTGATTTCTTGAGTGCAGTCTACACTCTGGTTAATGATTTAGCTAAGGTATGGAAATTTTTAAACTATTTCAATGTCTTAATTGTCCACCTTAAAGTTATGTAGATGATCTGTGGTCATTATTTTTGTTTCTTACTCTTCAGTTGTAAACCTTCCTTTGCACTTTTTTCCTTGACTTTCTTCAATAATCATTCCAAGTCTTTGTTGTTTTCTGCTAGTATCTGCATACTTTTAATGTTCCTTCCTCAGAGGCTAATCTTGCTTTACAAATGATATATTCAGCGTGTATGTTAAACAAATGAGGTGATAAAATGCAACCTTGCCAATTTGAAATCATTTTGTCATGATGGTAGCCTCAAGGGACACCAAATAGAAAATTATGGTTATTTTATCTGGATTTTTCCCTGGTTTGAATGACATGTCAAATGTACTTTAATCCCATTGTTAAAAGTGTTAATCAATTGTTGACTAACACTTTTAACAATGGGATTAAAGTACATTTGACATGTCATTCAAACCAGGGAAAAACCCAGATAAAATAACTATAATTTTCTATTTGGTGTCCCTTGAGGCTACCATCATGACAGAATGATTTCAAATTTCAGTCAGCTCTGGAATAATAATAATAATAATAATAATGTTTTATTTATACCCCGCTCTTCAGCCAAGACTATCAGAGCGGCTTACAATTTGTTAAACAAACAGCTTCATTTACAATTGTAAGCTATTTGCCCCCAACAATCTGGGTACTCATTTTAGCGACCTCGGAAGGATGCAAGCCTGAGTCAAGCTTCAGCCCTTTGCTGGTCTTGAACTCGCCACCTTCTGGTTTTGAGTGAGTGGCTGCAGTACAGGCATTTAACCACTGCGCCACCAGGGCTGATAAGTAAAAACATTTGGGCTTCATTTGAAACAAACTGCGCTTTCTATACATCAGAGAACCATGTTCCTTTCTATTCTGTTAGAGTGAGAATGTGAAATCCAGAAACTCATAAAATCATCTAGTGACCTATTAGAAATCCATAGCTCAGTCGCAGAATTTCCATATTTTTATTCCAATTATAGTCCTGATATCTCCAGTTGAAGTTTCTTAGAAAGTGGGCTGAGAAAGCCCTTTTTCCTGGGATTCTAGAGAATCCCTGATAGCCAGTACAGACAACAACAGGTCTAGCTAGAACAGTGATCTGTCCCAAGTAAGATAGTTCTTTGAATCCCTACATACAGGTAGTAATGGTTTGACTAGTTGTTCAGCATGATTGCTGACCGTTTTGTAGTGGTTCAATAATTCCTTTGTCTTGGAATAATCTGTTGTTATCTAAATTCAGCAGGATGATGCATGTGTGTTCTTTTAAGGAAGGTTGCAGTTTTAGCACAATGCTGAGTTTGTGTAACACAAGGCTAGATTTACCTATTTTGCATCTCTTATTCTCTATCAAAATGCCAAGAGTGGTTGTCATACCAGAACTATTATGGTAAATTTTAAACCCTGCTTTGGAAGCCATTGCCACCTGAGTGAGTTGTGATGCTGGAAAGTGGAATAGTGTGATTGTGTTTCACTCTCTGATACAATATGCTAATTCATAAAGGGCTGGTCTCAGTGTACAGTGTACAGTACATTACATTACCAAGCTTGTTTACCAAACATTACCTGATACCTATTTGCAAGGGGTGGAAGCAGATCAATCTTGCTCCAGAGCTTTTCCATTAAAAAAAGCTGCTAATGCTTTGCAGCTTTGATATTGTCTTAGCAAAAATGAGACCACCTCTTTAATGCTAACACTGTTTCATTTTCTTGGCAGCCCATTTCATGGCCAGTTTGAATTCCCGTTCAATGCAGCTGATTTCAATGATATCAAAACTAACTTTCTCTTGTCTAGAATAAATAAAACTCCTTCGGTGGAGCTGTCTCTACCAAGCTCTAGTAACTGTAGAAGATTAAAATAACAGATGTGCTGGTGCAAAAATGTTTGTATCAGGCTCATTGTGTTTTAAAATGAAGCACTGGGTTAGCTTTGGCAGTGCAGATAGCAAGTCTGAAACCCTGCATTCAACAGGAACTGTGCATTCTTGACTAATTTTGCATGGTTATGATCTCACGTGGTACACTGTACTAACCATGGCAGAGAAGAGTCCCTTAGTAAAGGGGAAATCTGTTGAGTTGGGACACTTGTGGTAGAGTTTGTGCATGTCCATGGCAGTACAGTGTGCATCACTTTTAAGATGTACATCCATAAGTGTGAAAACCACTAACAAATCTGGGACACATGATTAATGTTAAAATACTAAATACAAAAGACCCCTGTTGACACTTGAGTATGTTCCTTTATGACTGTTTTCTTTCTCTTAAGCTTTATATAGTTTCCTGGGGCTGGGGGGGGATGGTGGATTTTGCTTCAGTTGCCCTGTTTGTCAGGAGTCAGCTTGATAAGAACTTCCTATTGAGCCTTTGGATCTTGGCTGTTGGGTATAAACAAAGCTTTTGTGATGCTCAAGAGCATCTCCAGTACTCTGGCCAGATGCCACATGGAGCCAGAATTGGTGGAACCCAAAAGTGAGCAGTGTGCCTGCAAGGACATATGTTTGCTCTCTGGGCTGCTTCCCTTTGAGCTCTGCCAGTAGCCTCCCGCAGTCAGTGGAGTAGCACACACACTCCCTAGATCAGTGGTTCTCAGCCTTCCTAATGCTGCGACTTTCTAATACAGTTCCTCATGTTGTGTTGGCCCCCAACCATAAAATTGCGGTGGCTCATTCCCTAAGAGCATGTGGAAGATGTGTTTTCCAATGGGCTTAAGCGACCCCTGTGAAAGGGTCATTTGACAGGGGTCACGATCCACAGGTTGACAACCACTGCCCTAGATGCATTCTAGGAGGAAGATCTTCAGGATACTTCCTTTACTGGCTGACTTGCTTCTTTTGGCTTGTACTAAATTGGGCTATGTGGAAGTTAGGGGGCCACATTACCCCCCAGGAGACCAGGAGGGGCATGGCTCCCCACTGCAAAAGAAAAAGAAAATATTTTTTGTGTTTCCCCAGTTCTCCCCTGATGCCCTCCAGGGGGTGTGGGAAACATTTTTCAATGTTTTTAGCCCCCTCTGGAAAGGCTTTTTTTGCTCCCCCCCCCCAAAAAAAAAACCCCAGAAAGTGCCAATTTACTTCCAGTTTTTGAAAAACTGCATAATTGCCCCATACCTGCTAAGTGGTATGTGGGGGAAGGAATCTATTTGAAATGTCTTTTGATTCCCTGGAGGCCACAAAAAGAGGCCTTAGGGCGTGCCTACACCTGTGTTAAACACTGTAGCTGAAGGGTATCTTGCATATTCTAAAATCTCATGCATTTAAGTGGGAGAAGATCTTCATTGTGAGGCCTGCTTTGGGCCAGATGCTATGAGGGGATATCATAAAGTTTTAATTATCACCTTTAAAATTTTTTGACAAAGTGTGTTTTGATTTGTAGTTGTTAACTTATCTCTATGTACAGTAGTCACCATCCAGATTTGCACATTTTCCCCAGCGTTTCTTGACCCTCCAAATACCATTATTATAGAAGCCTGCAGATTGCGCCTGTTGAGGATTTTACACTTTAGTCACTTCTGGCACAGCCAGTCACAAAAATAAAGGACGCGATGAGCTGATTTTTCTCAGCAACATGCACTTAGGGACCAATGATGACACTGACAAAATGCCATCCATATGCCATAATAACTTCCGGGTGATAATTATTACTTTACGATACCCCTTCATAAGGTGCAATCTGCAGACTTCTACAGTAGATTCATTTGGAGGGTCAAGATACGCTGGGGGAAATGTATAAATCTAGATAGTGACTACATAGAGATAAGTTAACAACTACAAATCAAAACAAACTTTGTCAATTTTTTTAAAAGGTGATCATTAAAACTTTACGATACCCCCTCCTAACTTCTTTTGTTTCTTTTTCTCTATGGTTTAGTCTTAGCATGTGGCAGACCTCAGGCTACAGCTGTCTACAAAGTATCTGAATATGCCCGGAGGTTTGGGGTGCCAGTGATTGCAGATGGTGGCATCCAAACTGTTGGACACATTGCCAAAGCTCTTGCGCTTGGTGCTTCCACAGGTGAGATGGGAGTTAATGGATGACATGCATTTGGTTAACATGAGCATAGTAACTGCTAGAAGAAGCACAGAGAATGTTTGGGTACTGTGCCACTGTGATATCTTCAAAAGTGCTGTCCCCTTTTAATGTTAGGACACATCCTGTCCTGCACAGGGCAGATGATGACAGGGACAAATCTCAGAATAGTTTTTTTTGGGGGGGGGAAACTTGATTGCTGCTGTGAAGAAATACTGGTACTACACCGCTACACATCTTGAAACAAATTCAGGTAAGGCTTTCCAAAATACATTGCTTTAGCTGTTGCTCTATGTGATACCTCAAAAATACTTGCACTGTCAGTATGTTTCCTGAGGGAAACATTTGTGCATTACTTAAGAGTGATTTGTCTATATTAAGGGGATTAGTCTATTTAAAGTTTTTAAAGATTCAATAATGTTAGCCACACTGGGATGAGGAGCACGTGTTAGTCATTTTACTAGTAGCAATGCGATCTTTTTTTTGTGGGGGGGGGTCAGCTTTTGAAACATTAATGGAAGAAATGTATTTGGCAAGAGAGGTGATATGATAGCCCTGTTTAAATATTTGAAGGGATGTCATATTGAGGGAGCAAGCTTGTTTTCTGCTGCTGCAGAGACTAGGACGCGGAATAATGGATATAAATTGCAGAAAAAGAGATTCCACCTCAACATTAGGAGGAACTTCCTGACAGTAAGGGCTGTTCGACAGTGGAACACACTCCCTCGGAGCGTAGTGGAGTCTCCTTCCTTGGAGGCCTTTAAACAGAGGCTGGATGGTCATCTGTCAGGGATGCTTTGATTTGGAGGTCCTGCATGGCAGGGGGTTGGACTAGATGGCCCTTGTGGTCTCTTCCAACTCTATGATTCTATGATTCTATGATTCCTGTGTAGAGTTGCAGCACAAAATTTATAGTACAGACAGCTCTCCTGCACATGTGTCCTAGAAAACAGTATGACACTGGAGTGAATACACTTCTGTACATGAAGGAAGGCAGAGCCCTATAGTTGATCTGGGGAAAACAGAAAGAGAGTAACATATGACAAACTTGTTTCTAGCCAATAGGAACTGGTGGTAGAATGGATAGGAGCTTGGGGACCTAATATTTTTAAAGTCCACCTCTTTTTCTGCTGTATCTCTCATATCATTGTTTTTACTTCTTTGTTGGTTCTAGTGATGATGGGTTCCCTTCTGGCTGCCACCACTGAAGCCCCAGGGGAGTATTTCTTCTCCGATGGAATCAGGCTGAAAAAATATCGGGGCATGGGATCACTTGATGCCATGGACAAGAACCTGGGTAGCCAGAATAGATACTTCAGGTACATGGGACTGTTTGAGGGTATCACACTGAATTGTACATCCAAAATAATGCATGAGCACTTTCCCACTACACACTTACAGCACTATGATTCTGCTAACTGCTGTGGGCTGCATCATTTGGAGTTGTAGGGGTTGTGGTTTGGAGAAGCACTACAGCTCTCTGACTGAGAATTCTAAATGCCTTTCCTTCAACTGCAGATCTCAACATCCCACAGAATCCTGCCATGGAGTTAAAGTGGCTATAATGAAAAGGCTGGCTTTCCAAGTAGCTGCTTAAACTTTATGGGATTTTCTTCCACTGGAATTTAGCCATATCCAAACCTGAATGCACATCAGAAAGAACAACCTTCTGTTTAGGGCAAATATGTGATGTGTAGTGGGAAAGGAGGATTTACAGTGTGCTGTTTTGCTGCTTTTTATTGCAACTTACATCTGTGTTAAAATTGCTGGGGGACTGAGTTGTTTGAGTTCTCATAGGCTTTTCTTTTTCAATTCTCAGTGAGACAGATAAAATTAAAGTGGCACAGGGTGTCTCTGGTGCGGTGCAGGACAAGGGCTCTATCCACAAGTTTGTGCCATACCTAATTGCTGGCATCCAGCATTCCTGCCAAGATATTGGTGCAAAGAGTTTAACACAAGTAAGGTGAGAGCCTTCATAGTCTTCTTCTTTGAAAAATGTTCTGTGTCCTATGGAGTCATATTGGAGCTATTGCATGCAGTGGCCATATGAATATGATAGAACTGGGTAGTGTTTCTCATGCCATCAGGTAGTTACCTTTGCTTCCATTATAGACACATGGGTGTGGTGTTTGTCCAATGCTGTTACAAATAGGCAAGTTTTTGTAGGGGGCTGAGAATGGTGTTTCAGCTTTCTCCTGTCTTTTATCACCAGAGCCATGATGTATTCTGGAGAGCTGAAATTTGAAAAGAGGACAATGTCTGCCCAAGTGGAAGGAGGAATTCACGGTCTTCACTCGTATGTCTTTTTCCTGATAATTTGTTTCTGGTGTGCTTTGTTTTTAACACTAAAATGCTGGTTTATAGCATGAATCTATTTGGCCTGCAAGCACCTGGCAGCCCAGAACCAACCCATGGCCAGTATGAATGAGAATCTTGCAGACTTGTTTCATGAGTGTGCAAGTAGTCTTCAGACACAGCTAGCCAGAGTGGCTCAGTGAGTCATTTCAATTTTTGTTGCTTCTCAGTGCTTTCTGAAGCTGGACTAGGTTGTGTTCAGTTTGGTTAAGCATTAAATCTCTGGCAAAAGAAAAGAGAGCACATCAAAGTTGCTCAGCAAGCAGGAGAAAAAAAGAATAGAGAACATGCTTGCTTCATCTTGGGACTACATCCTTGGAATGACTGAATGTTTAAAAATAATTTGTAGATTACTTATGGTTTGAATGGTTTGAAAGGCTTGAACAAGCTGCTCTCAATTGTGTATGTTTGACAGTAGAGGATAGCTGAGGACACAGTTGGCTTCATCCCACTCAGACACAGCAGTCACCAAAAGCTCCCCTTTGTTCATCACAAACTCAGCCATTATATGCATGCTTGGCAGAAAATTTGCCGAATAGAGTGGATTTTTTTCTTTTCTTTTTTCCAAGCAGCGGCAGTCCATAACCTGGAATATGCTCCTGATGCAGATTTCAGGGCCTGTGGCATGATTTTAGTTCAGATTAAAATGATCTATAGGATCAGGCTGCATTATGGCATTGTAAATGAAGGAGAACAGTAAAGGGGCAAAACTGTTGGCTGCCCACAGTTTTCTTTGTTTTAAAATGGCTGCTGGGGTAGTGAGAAGGGAGGGTGAAATTAAACTGGCCATTCATGTCTGTTGGCCATTCTGTAAATCTGGGGCAAACTATTTCCTCTTGGGTACTACAGTACACTTGTCCCTCCTCGTTCACAGATTTGGAGTTTGCAGTCTTGCTCCTTCACGGACAGCAAGTGGGGAAGGACAAAATGGGGCATGTGCTTAAGGCGCGTACACAGCACCACACACAGAAGTACGCACCCATTTTAACCAATAGGCTTTGAATATTTGCAGTTTTTCTAATTCACAGGGGGGTCTGGAACAGATCCCCCATGAATTGGAAGGGACAACTGAAGATATTTCATAGAAGCCATATGGGATTTTTTTGGTTGAGCTCTCTTCCTTTTTGAGGACAGTACTAGCAGTCAAGCAAGTATGATCTTGCTCTTTCATAGGGGGAAGGAAGCTAAATTTTGCCCAGCTTACCATCCAACAATACTTGTGCATTGTGAGGTCCTATATGTTATGCTGATAAAGTAAGATGAGTTGCATTTTGTTTTTGTTTTTCTTTTTCTAGATATGAAAAGCGCCTTTTCTGATGAAAGTCCCATGCACCTTTCCAGAGCCTCTTGCCGCCCTGTAGTGCCTGTGCTGCCACCATCATGAACTGCTCCCTTCACAGAAGTGCCATTTTGCTGGAAGAGTGGAGCTACTTAGAGCTCCCTCAGGTTCATCAGCTGCTTTGACCAAGGCTGAAGAGAACGCATCAGCCTATTCCAGAGGAAGTCCTCTCAGCTGAATAAGGCTCTTGAGAGGGGCCCTGTATGTGTGTGTGTGTGTGTTAACATTTGTTTTTTTTTTACAATAAAACAAGTGAGAGAGAGTGTGTGCGTGAATCTTTTCCAACATTATCCTGATGCTCTTCTAAACTCTTAGATGTCGAAATTCAGCCTGTCTTTCCTGTTTGTAACTTCCAAAGGACAACGAGCAGGTATTTTCATAACCACTGGTAGAACCTCTACAGAAGGGCATCAATTTTATTGAAGAAGTGTGATTTTTTCCCCCCCACCACTCTATATGACTATTTTGGAGCCTGTGTAGCACTTGTAGCAGCTCCCTGTTGAATATCTCAATTGCTTGGTCCGTCCTCGCAAGCAGATTCGACCCTGGAGCACATTGTGCTTGTCTTGCTTCCAGGGTGGTGTGTTTTACATTCTCAGAGGCATGTTTTATTAAGAACTGATTAATAAAGTCTGTTAGGGATATCCCAGTTCTGGATCTTACCCAAAACTTTACATCCCAAGAAGTACAGCAAATACATTTTTAGTTCAGATTTGTCCTGGATTGCTGCTTGTGCGAAGATTAGGGGCTTGTGAAGAAATGTTCTTGGCACCAGGCAGGGAGTGAGCTGTTCTTTCATCTAGCCGTCAAGAACCAGATTCTTTATTTCCTTGCTATTTCCACAACATAGTATCTGTTTATTTCTACACCCTATTAGCCATTAAAAATGTTGAGGGAGCACTAATAAAAACAGATGGTTATGTAGTTTAAGCTGTTAATATTAAGGCACATGCCTTAATCCTGGCTAGGAAAAACTGGAGGAAACGAAGGAACAAAGGATGAGAGAGGCAGATGTTTGATTGGTAGAGAATATGAAAAGGATGGCATCTTTTGAAGTGAGGCAGGGCTGGTTAGAAAACTTCGGTGGATAGGCAATCAGGTTTCTTGCAGAGGGAAAGTTTCCATTTACACGATGTGTGCAGCATGTCAGTATGTGCAATGTGATCAAGGTTAGAAGAGGATGTTCCATGTCCTTCCAGAAATTTAGGTGTTGAGCAATAGCACTTTGGCCCCTATTTTGCACCTGGTTTTCACACGTTCAGTTATAGTCACATTTCTATTCATTGCTACAGTACTGACACATTTCTTTCCCTTGGAAGGGAACTTTCAAAAAGTGAACAGAGAGAGAGGGCAGCTGTGGGCAACTAGTCCACTAGCTACTGGCCCCGTAAGGCTACAAGCCTTTTTTTCTTACCATTCCTGTGGTTGTGAATAATGTGTGGAAGTACATTCATCCCTCCGCATTTGCTGGGGATAGGGGCACAGGACCTTGTGAATGTGGAAAAACTGCAAATAACAAAAACACTATGGGAACACCTCTCTAAGCAGGTCCTCCAGTGCATCTCTGTGGTCAACATCTGCCAGACATTGATCATTGAACTGCGCTGGAGGAGCTACAAATGCCCAGTGGAGTGTTCTCTCTAGGAATCTCTAGGTCCTTCAGTGCAACTTTGATTAAAGTTGACCATACGAGTTGTGCTAGAGGACCCCTAGATAATTCCTAGAGATAACATATTAATAAAATACATGAATAATCAAATCCGCAAAAGTCAAAGCTGCAAATGTTGAGGGACGAGTGTATTTCCCTTGTAAAGTTTACCAAACTTAGGCTGTTGGGTTCCTGTTCCTTTCAGCAGCTTTCTCATGATAGCATGTCTGGCCAAATACTGAGACAGTTCATGAGGATAAAATGGATGGAGAGATGTGCCTCCCCCCCCCCCCCAAAGTTATAATACAAGAGAATGTGTCTTCATCATGGCTCCAAGTCTTTCAAAACACATGCCTGTCTTGACATGGGTGCTAAGGGGTCTCTGAGGTGTGTACCTTGTAGATGTTTTTTATACGACTACTTAATTTTGGTCACCTAAAACTATTCTACTGTTCTACCATCTTGAGTCACAAAGTGGCAGACCCCTAACCGGCAAGGGGAGTAACCGGCAAGCTATCATGCCTGGACTCATTTTCCCAGAGGGCTCATTGCTCAGAGGGGGTTTGTCCTTGCCTTCCTATGAGGCTGAGATAGAGTGACTTGCTCAAAGTTGCCCAGTGAGTGAATGGGTATTTGAAGCCGGTCTCCAGAGTTGAAGACCAATGTTGGCTCTTGAACAATCCTAGTGTGTCGGAAATGTCCCTGAAAAAAGGGAGTAGCATTCATTTAAAGTCTGTTTTCTGGTGGGTTCCTCAGTTTTTCAGTAAATTCTTCTTGATCCATACCATAATTCTGATGGATGTTCCTGAGGTGATCATACTTTATCAAGTTGATTTTGTATGCCTTCGGGTCATTTGCAACTTACGGCAACCCTATCGGGACTTTTGGAAGATTCACTCCATACCTTTAACCGTTCACCATGCAGATCAGATTTAAATGTAGCTTGGCACTCCCTGTTGAGCAAGCAATTTTGTTTATGCTGTAAAGTTGCTGCAAGGGGTGGGGGTAGGGGGGAGCCAGATGTACAATAATGGCATGGCTTGGGACCTCCAGAAGTCCTGTAAGATGATATGGTGCATCTGGCTAGAAACATTAAGCATCTGTGCAACCCTACCCAGTTCTCCATTGGTCGCTATATAGCCATGCAGAGGGAACTGCAAAAGGCAGGTAGGCATTAAGAGAGGGTAGACATGGGACTTTACCACATGGGGAAAATCGGGGGTTTAAACAGCAAAAATCATGTGAATATCGTGCAGTCGCGATTAACATTTTCACATGATGCCATGATTAAAGTGCCATTATCCCAGGGATAAACAGACAATAAACAACAAATCCTTCATCGGGAAATCCCGTGAATTATTTGTTGCTGTTTATTCCTGGGATAATGGCTCTTTAATCCCGATGTGTGTGAAATTTTAAGTCGCAATTGTGCAATCTTCATGCGATTTTCACTACAGTATTTAAACCCCTGATTTTTCCCATGTGATAAAGTCCATGGTGTAGTTCTGCCAGGACATATTTTTACACCCTCTCAATGTAGGATTGTGGCCATTATCTTTTCATTTGCCACCATATAAAATTAAAAGTGATCAAATAAAATTAACTAGGGAAAATGGCATTTTGTATTCACAATCATTTTCATTTGGTTTACTTTTGTAGCATGGCAATTGTTACCGACTTAGATGGCCTTAAGGAATTCCGATAACCTCAACAGGCAACAGATCTATCAGTAAGAGAGCTTTGGAAATTTATTGTTCGCCTCCTTCAAGTTTGACTTTAGGCAACCCTACAAATTAGACCCTTCCAGCCCACTGTCTCAACAGCCCTAGCATTTTAAACAAGTGGTACAAATAAATGTATGTGTGTGCACACACACATGCACATGTACCTTCAAGTTGCCTGTTGGCTTGTGAACCCATGAATTTCACAAGGTTTTTTTAGTCAAGAAATACTCAGAAGTCGTTTCACCAGCTCCTAAAATACAGCCTAGAAAACCTGATTCTTGTAAGTAGTCTTCCATCTAATACTAGCCAGCAAATGAGGCCATATAACAAAGCAAATAAGGTCACATAACACAACCAGTGAGTTGCCAGAAGAGTGGTGCCTCAGCTATAATCCAGGTGGTCTGAAACACAACTGTAACACTATAATTCCCATGATGTGAAAAGAACGCCCTTGATAAAGGAATTATTGTTCTCCCCTTCTGCCAGTTTCCCCCATCCTGAAACAGAATTCGCAGCCTCCTTGGGGCAGGTATTTGCCTTTTTGCAAAGGGCCACTACTGCTACTACTGACACAACACTTTTAAACATTTTCACTGAATTGACTGAATAAATGGAGGAGCATCATCCTGCCACTAAGCACATGTTGTGACAAGATGGGCTGACCCATCACACAGTTTCCCTGTTCCTCTCTGCCTTTGTTCTCCCCTTCCTCTATTGATTAAGAGAATTACCATTTTTCCATTAATTTTTGTTGCTTTTATTAAAGATGATCAAGTACAATAAACCAGGGTCAATTTATGTGTTTATTTAGCATACTGCCATCCATTCCTCCTTCCATCATGGTTTATTGTAGTTGTGTGCCATCAAGTCATTTTTGACTTATGGTGACCCTGAGGGAAACCTATCATAGGGTTTTCATGACAAGTTTCTTCAGAGGGTTTTTGCCACTGCCATCTTCTGAGCTTGAGTGTGACTTGCCCAAGGTCAAGCAGTCGGTTTTCATGTCCAAGCAGGGGAACTGAACACTGATCTTGAGTCATAGTCCGGCATTCAAGCTACTATATTATGCTGGCTCTCTGCCATCATGGACCCCATAGTATTTTACATAGATTTCTGATGGCTCTCCTGTGCCGATGTTGGACAATCCCAGAGGTGCTGTGCTTCATCAAGACAGATAACTCAGAAGCCCTCTAATAATCATGCCTCCAGACAAAGCTCCTCTTTCCTGAAAGGGAAACACAAACATACTAAGCGGCCTGGCTTGTCTGCTACCGTCTGCCAGGTTTACCCCAGACACATCCACTGGCTTCTGTCTGGCGACTTCATTCCCAGGCTTCCACCCACGATATCCACCAGTTCATCACATTCACTCTGCTTCTGGAAAGTGACTTCTGCCACCTCCTGAATGCTTAGCTCCAGTCGGGTTTGCTCCCAACTCCGACCTCCGTCAGAGCCTGGGACACCCATTCACCCATCACAATCGCCTCAACCACGTTTGCCGCCTCACATTCACACACACAAGCACACTCCAGCCAAGATCCATGAAGGATCTTTGCAGTGGCTACATCCCCTCTCCCAGACACACTCCTTTCACTCACAGGCACGCCCTGGCTTCAATCCACAGGTATCCACCAAGCTTCCATTAGCCAGTTTCTGCCGGGTCCGTCAGCTGACATCAGCCAGGTTCTGGTCACAAACCTCCACTGGCTTCCAGCTCCCAGACTCACCACCACCTTAGTGAGTCCACCTGCTTTCGCTAGTGAACTTGCCTTCTCATCCTGCCCCCCTGCATGACCCTTTTCCTTCCCTCAGCCATTTTGTCCTTCCAGCTGGAGGGTGCTGGACTGCTCTGAAGCCAGCCCAGGGAGCAAGTCCTCTGAAGCCACTGCCGTTATGAGGTCACAAAGACCAAGGACCAGAAGCAGCTGGGATTGGCTGAGTTCTACTGATGCCAACAATCCCAGAGGATCAGGGGTTTCCCTTTAGCAATAGCAAGTACATTTCTATACCGCTTATCAGTGAACTAGCACTCCTTAAGCGGTTTACAATATGTAAGCCAATTGCCCCCCACAAGCTGGGTACTCATTTTGACAACTTATGGAAGGATGGAAGGCTGAGTGGACTTTGCAGCCCTGCCTGGGATCAAACTTCAACTATTGTGGCTGCAGTACTATCATTTAACCACTGCACCCCCAGGGTTCCCCTTGCCAGTTAGGCCCTATGACTCTGGCATGGGTGCAGGAAGAAAAGAATCAGAAATTAGGAAGGAGAGACCAGTTGCTCAGTCATCCTCTGACTCAGAGAAAGCATTTCAGGCTGCCTTATTCAAAACAGGGCAGCTGTGGTTTGTTTATACAGTCAGCTCTTCTTATCCATGGATTCTTTATCTATGGATTCAACCATCCATGGTCTGAAAATATTTTTAAAATCCATAAATTCCAAAAAGTAAACCTTGATTTTGTCAATTTTTTTTAAAATTAGAGACACCATTTTACTACACCACTGTATTTAATGGGACTTAAGCATCCATGGGGGAAACTGGAACCAAACCCCAGCAGAGACCAGGGGCCCACTGTACTAAAATTAATGAAAATACATGTTATTTTTCTGAAGAGGTGTCTGGCTGGCTGGCTAGAAATCTGCAGGGAGGCAAAGGTGGGGCTGCCCATGGAAAGAACAGTATACTGTAATGTTGCTGTTAGATGTGAATTTGGATTACGATATTGTAACAATGGATTCCTGTGTAATTTTCAGACAGGTTCAAGGCCATTTGATGCTCTTCCAAAGTCTAACACATTGGCCTGTTACTGCCTTCAGGAAAACTGGCACTGATAATCTGACTGACACACCTCAAATAGGAAACACATCCCACACTTGTTTTCTCCTTCATGACTAAAACTCCCTATCTGTTCATAATGTTATGTTCCAGAAATGGGACTGAGGCTAAGGAAGGCCAGAACATGGAAGGGAGACTGGCAGGGAATACCAGGTCTTGTAGACTATATTCAGAATAGGTTTGCCAGAGTGAAAACTGGGAGGCTTCCTGTATGGAATAGAGTGAATACAGTGTGAAGTGCAGCACAAGATCGAACTTGAAACACATGGTATTTTTTCATTACCATTAGTGATGCTACACACACACACACACGTTATTAAAGTACTTTAAAATTTAGTTACATTGCAAAACGATGAATGTACATCTTGTGAAGGTACAAATATAATGTAACTTGGTTATGCTTCCTTTATTGCTAAAAGGAATTATTTATAAATAAGCTCTGAGCCAACATGGTGTAGAGTATTGGACTATGATTCTGGAGATTAGGGTTTGAATCACTGCTCAGCCATGGAAACCCATTAGGGCAACTCATATTCTCTCAGCCTCAGAGGAAGGCAAAGGCAAGCCCCTCTGAACAAATGTTGCCAAAAAAATCCTATGATAGGCTTGCCTTAGGGTCACCATGAGTTGGAAACAACATGAAGGCACACAAGAAAAACAAATTAATACAGCTTTAAAAGGCTTTTTAAAAGTATGAGGTGGTATCCAAAAGTTTTAATGATCACCTTTTTAAAAAACTGACAAAAAAATTGACAGAAAGTTTGTTTTGATTTGTAGTTGTTAACTTATCTCCATGTAGTCACTATCTAGATTTATACATTTTTCCCAGTGTATTTTGACCCTCCGAGTACCTGATATTGTAGAAGTCTGCAGATTACGTCTTACAAGGGGGTATCGTAAAGTAACAATTATCACCCGGAAGTTATTATGGCATATTGATGAAATTTTGTCAGTGTCATCATTGGTCCCCAAGTGCACATTGCTGAGAAAGCTCTGCCAGAAGTGACTAAAGTGTAAAATCCTCATCAGGCGCAATCTGCAAACTTCTACAATATCAGGTATTCGGAGGGTCAAGATACACTGGGGAAAATGTGTAAATCTAGATAGTGACTACATAGAGATAAGTTAACACCTACAAATCAAAACAAACTTTCTGTCCATTTTTTTTTAAAAAGGTGATCATTAAAACTTTTGGATACCCCCTCGTACATGCCTAGAAGTAAATTAGGCAGTCTCTGGTATCATGTATGAACAAGGAACAGAGATAATATAAATGAAAAGCTATTATATTGCAATCCAGTATGTGCTACTCAGAGGTAACTCCCACTGGAGTCAATGAGAGTAACTCTTAGAAAACTCTCTATCAAGTTTCCTAAGTCTTAGAATGTGGATGGCAAAATAAACTATTGAAGACAAAAAAAAAAAAGCTAAGAAAAATGGATCACCCAACAAATGGATCAGAAAAAAAATTAAGGCATGTGATATATAAAAATAACTGCATTATATAAAGCATTTATGGTTCTAAACAAGACAGGTAAGGCAAATGATAGAATATTATAGAGTGAATAGCTCTCAAGTAAGGCCAAAAATGTTCTTTCCTATTTTTTCAAAGGATAAAACAATATATAAACACAGTCCACCTGAAAACATTTTCTTGAAGGAAATTATTGGCTCTTACAAAATTGAATATATCAGGAAATTCAGAGAATTTTTGTTGCTTTTGTTGTTGTTATTTTTTTTTTTTTTTGAAAGAATACATTTTAGGCCTACTGGCATTCAGATAGGGTAATCTGGAAATATTCTATCCCAAAATCAGAAATTTTAAGCATTATCAAACGATAAGCAATACAAGCATCACAAGCAGTTCAAAGATCCAATTCGGTGGCTTGCATCCAGATTTAAACATATTTTGTGTGGACTTAATGACATCAAGGAACTTAGTCATATGACTAAATAATCCATTGATTTCAGTAGATATATTCTGTATATAACTAAGTTGGATCCAATTCTAAATAGAGATTTCAAGGAATATTGCCCAGTCAGTAACAAAATTATACAATTATTATTATGCAATTAGACAGTTATAACCTGTGTAATTGGCTTGCATAAATAACAAAAACTAAATTTGCAATGGCTGAATGAGTAAATTTAACAACAAGTGCAATACATTTCAGGGATGTGAAACATACAATTTAAAATTACAAATGAGATACGTGGGGATGTTTGGTGCAGATCTATCTGAGTTTAATCATTTGCAGCAATAAAGTAAAATTAAAAATAATCGGGAAAAACATCTATATCCTGAAGGTATCTTGGATAAATATCTTTGCTTAAAATTGGAATCTTACCCAGAGTTAACATTATTTATCCTCCAGCTTCAGAATAGAAACCTGTTTCACGATCATTTGTGAACATAAATATAAACACATGATGGCAGTATTCACGTTAACTAGTCTGTCTTTCCAAAGACCTATCCTAGCAAGCTTGGTGTATCAAAAATTGATCACAATTTATTTAAAATTGGTTATTTTATTAGTTTTGTTTATATAATTGTAAACCACTTTGAGGATATTGTCACTCAGGCAGTATATAAATAATTTAAATAAATACATTTTGTGTGTGTGATTTTTTGGTTTTGCTGTTGTGTACCTTCATGTCATTTATGACTTATGATGAACCCATAACAAAGTTTTCTTGGCAAGATTTGTTCACAGGAGGCTTGCTTTTGCCTTCCTCTGAGGCTGAGAGAATAGGACTTGAGCAAGGTCACTCACTGGATTTGCATGGCATAGCAGGGATTCGATCCCTGGTCCTTAGTCTTGGTTTAATGCTCCAACCACTAGACCATACCATGCAACACTAGTGATGCGGCTCTGTGTTTAGGCTCAAGGGCCTGAATTAATAATCTTTTGGTCTCCCTCCTTAAAACATGTAAAACTAGGTTCAGTGGGTCATTGCTGGAAAGAGCAGATTGTCTCCTAAAGACTGGAGATGGATGTTGAGGAATCACACTTCTAAACAAGTGGCCCATCTTCCCAGACACTGACTTTACAAGTCCTGACACCAGAAGCTCAGCTTCAGCAATTCACTCAAGCTATACCTCTTAAAGAGTCAGATCACATTGTCATAATCATAGCAAAGGATGAACGTTTTGTTTGTCCCTAAGAACACATATACAATGGGCCCCTGGTGGATACCAAAATCTGTGGATGCTCAAGTCCCATTAAATATAACGGATAGTAAAATGGTGACCCTTATATAAAATGGCAAAATCAAGGTTTCATTTTGGAATTTATATATATATTTAAATATTTTCAAGCTGTGGAAGCTTGAATCTGTGCATAAAAAAATCAGAGGGCTGCTTGTGCTCCAAGGAATTACAATTCTGAAGCTAAACTACATGGTACATGTTGTTAAGTAATTTTCCTCTGAATATTTGCTTTAATGCATACTTTCAGGGGCATGGCCCTTTGGAGAACTAGTATGGCAATAGAGCAGATGGGATGCAGATGGCCCCAGATTCAGTCCCTCAAACCTCCTAACCCTTGTGTTGAAGGAAAAATGCTAGCTTCTCAAAGTAAACTGTACTGAGCTAGACAGATCAGTGTTCAGAATAAGACAGCTTCTTCTTCTCTCCTTTAGGGAGTAGTAAGTTAACTTGGTGGGAAAGTTGGGAAGCTGTGTTGTAGGGAAAAGTTTTAGTGAAGGATTGGGTGGGAGGGAATTGACAGGCAGTCACTTCTATACTTCAGGGGATGAAAGGATACCTAACATATTCAAGGTGTAAATCTGACATAAATCAGTCACTTCTTGCATTGCAATGATCCATGAGTTTCTAAGGTGTGATGTTTAATAACACAAGAATTCTTCTTCTTTACACCAAAATGTTTAGAGTAGACTATAAGTCAAAAGGAGTTACTGTTTCTTTCAGCAAGCTATGCCATCTATTCTGCCGACAGGAAATTTAAGACAAGTCAATGGAGACTTTTGCTCTCCTACATGACTTGGCAAAGGAGCTCTCTCCACATTTTACTCAATCCCTTTAACAGTTCACCATGCAGATCAGTTTTGAATGTAACTTGGTTCTCCCTATTGAGCAAACAAATCCATTTATGCCACCAGTTGCTGCAAAGGATAAAAAGCCAGATGCACAATAATGTAGCCATCCCTGGGACCTCCAGAAGTCGTGTAAGATGATGATGTTGTGGTGCACCTGGCTAGAGACATTAAGCTGTCTTTGTCTCAGTAACCTTACCGAGTTCTCCATTGGTTGATATAGCCATGTTATGGGAGGAGCAGCAAAAGGCAAATGGGTATTAAGAGTGGGGAGATAGGGTATGGTTTTGTATAGGCATAAAACAATGTAGGATTGTGACTATTATCCTTTCCTTTCTCATGACGCTAGTCATTATAAAATGAAAAGTGATTTAATACAATTGATTAGAGAAAAGGGTGTTTGGTACTCACAATCAATTTTATTTGGTTTAGTAGTGTGGCAATCGCTACTGACCTAGATGGCCTTAAAAGAAATTCAGGTAAGCTCATTGGGCAGCAGGTCTATCAGCAAGAGAGCTTTGGAAATTCCTTTGAAAAATAGTTCCTGCTATTTGGTGCCATGTTTGGGAAGTAAGCAACTGTCATTACAGTTTACCAACTGATTAAGTCCATTCCTAGCTTTGTTGTTCGTTATTCTTGAGGAGTGGAAGATCTAGGTATAAGAGAACTTGGGAAATTCCTGTCAAAATGCCTTTTATAAACAACTTTAAATCATTAAATCGTTAGGCCAGTTTAGTAACTTGAATCCCATTCATTAAATTACTGTTGAGATGTCATTTGTCATGTCCTCATTACCCAAATATAAACTAATTTATTGTAATTTTCAAGTCCTGATCTATAGGTGTTACCAATGTAGTGAAGTGTCTTTGAACATTAAAAACTGAGAACAAACAGCAGAGGCCTATGCTTTTATACACTACATCTGGGCTTCCCAGGCATATCTGGCTGGAAACAAAATGTACTACATAGAACCTTGAGTTGCTTCCATTATTTTTGATGTGTGATTTTGTGGGGGGAAGAGTAGCAAATTTCATATTTTGTACTCAAGATCCCAAATGTACTCCCTGTTGCACTAAATTGGACTGGGAAAGTCTGAAATCATGAAAAGCAGCTGCTGTACAGGAGAAGAGGGAATCTTCTCCTCAACCCTGACCTTGGAGATTCTGAGGTCATTCTTTCCCAAAGGGAAAAAAATATATATAAATGGTTGAATTTTCCTTTCCTCGCCTCCCTCTTCCATGGTATACTGTACTCACTCAGAAAATTACATTTGACTGGGAAAAAAGTGTTTGCAAACTTAATTACAGTAAGCCTTTTTTATGTGATGGGGTTTGATTTCAGGACCCCTTGTGGATACTAAAATCCATGGATGCTCAAGTCTCATTATATACAATGGTACAGTAAAATGGTATACCCTTATCTAGGGTGATAAAAAGTGATGCAAAACTGAGTAAAAACACCTTTACTTTTGCACCATTCTTTTTGAATTGCCATGTATAAAATGACAAAATCAAGGTTTTCTTTTTGGATTAAAAAAAACTTTTCAAGACGTGAATGACTGAATCCATGGATACAGAAGGCCAACTGTATCTTGTCAATGAGAAGGAACTGGAGGATCATGCATCTCTATGTAGTGTATTCTCTATGACTAACTTGAATTTGTTGCTGCATGAAATGGTCCCAAGATATTCTTGGAGCTGAAGTATAAATTTAAATGTTAAGGTTTACTTTGAAGCAGATCGTTGCACCATTATCCCTTCCCATATCTTCCATCTCCATTCCACTACCTACTTTCCCTCCAAACTCACATAATGAGCTCAAGACCAGAAAGGAATTAATATAACTCTGCTCTCACAATGGAAGTTCTCCTGCCTGCTCTCTCTATGGAGCCCCCTCACAAACAGAAACTGCTCCCTTTATACAAACAAAGACAAAACATTGCAATGTCCACACAATGCCAGTTTGTGCTGTTTCAAGTATATTCAAAATGTCCTCCATTCTGAGTTGGCTAAGGCTCCAGTGTTAGGATTATACTTTTCCATTCAATTTTGGTGATAAAACACAGCAAAATTCCATGCTTCTTTGGCTTATGCTGCACGAGAGGCCACCACACACAACAGTGAAGAATGTGGCAGGAATAGCAAATGCGTTTTCTCTTTTTCAGTCTTTCTCTCTCTCACCTGCCAGGGACTCTCTCTTTTGTCATTCCTTCAGAAATTCAGCCACCTGTAGTACCAGGAGGTGGGATAAGTCCAGCTGCTGTCACACGCCGCTCATTTGTCAAGAAATTAAAGGTTGCACAGGCATTAGGCTACAAAAGCAATGAGACAAGTATCAGGTACTTGTGGCAGAAAAATACAGGTCAAGGTGGGGTGCAATTCCTGCAGGGAGTGAATGTCTCTCAGCAAGAGTAATCAGTATAAAAATAAGTATGTGCATATGTGTCTTTGTCTCAACTTGAGTAAATTATTAATCCATGCAGCCCGAACAGCTATAGTTTTATGGGAGGAAATGTATAAATCCACCCCAAAACACCAGAATTTTTGGAGCCACAAATCCTGGTATGGATGTTTGTTTGTGTTTTTATTTTATCAAAATATTTTTATCCATCCCTTTTATTCTGAGATCTTAAGGAGACAAAAAGATAAAACAATATGAATAATGTAAACAATTCCACATTAAAATCAATGAATAATTTAACCAAAAGAAAAAGGTATTAAATAGCAAGTTATAAAAGCTTTAAAAGATTAAAGGAATTACATAGACAAGTGCATACTTCAAAGTAAATTGTACATGGTATGGGAAAACATGATATATATAGCTAAGAAACACTAAAGATTCAAATAAAATGAGCTGTATACATTTTCCGATTTCTGTACTCACTTTTCTCCAACAGCTTGTGAATAATCTCTTTTCACTGTCTTTTTAAACAATTTTGAGGTTAGAAACAATATGGAACTAGTTTTTACGTGTCCTGTACTACACCACAGACTGTATATACAGTGTCAGGTGATCCAATGAAATCCCCTAACAAACCCAGTCCTGAGACTGAAGGGGGAGATTTTCCCTGGCCTCCCCACCTCTTACCGTATCTTGCACTTCCACAGCAATACCACATTGGCGCATTAATTTCAAGATAGCAGGATCCAGTCTCTGCACCTTGTCTCCAGTCCCCAGCACTAGGATTTCTAGGGTAGCCAAAAGACAAAGCCAGAGGTGATAAATATTCTACAGCTGCAGTAAAGGCAGATTGTCTTAAAAGAAACATTACACTACAGGAGAGTATTATGGGACCGTATAAAGTATGGTCAGTCCTGGCTAGTACTTGGATGGGAGACAACCAAAGAATGCCAAGTGCTGTAGGCTGTACTTTAGAGGAATGAATGGGACAAAAACACCTCTGAGTATTCCTTGTCTAAGAAAACTCTAAGAAATTCATGGAGTCAACAGGCAACTTGAAGGCACATATACAAAGATATAAACAGTTGCTGTAAGGTCAGGCAATGGAGTGTGTGTGTGTGTGTGTGCATGCAAGGAAAGGCAGTAGCAACAGTTAGTCCTCCAGCTGCCTGATGGTACCTGGATCAGAATTAAACTAGATTTCTGATGGTGGAGAACCAAGGTGTGAATTTTATTTTAGTACCAAGCACTCACCACTTTGCAATTGGGATTGAAGAACAGTAATATCTCTTGCTCATTGGTGAAAAGAAGAACTGCTTCACTCACAATTAGTTACATTTTGAAAGTCTACATATCTGCACTTCACTAACTAAGTAATGTATGCAATTGCAGGCAATTTAACTGCTTTCTCCTTGCACATATGATTCAACTTAGCTTGGAGCAGAATACCCCCAGAATACTTGCCTGAAGTCTGTCTTTATTCACCAAGGACTGAACGTATACGATTATGTGAACCAAGTCAGCAGCACATCTCTTATACAGGGATAGAAAAACATTGGCCCACTGATTGTACATTTATTCCATGAAAATAATGCAGTTTGACACCACTTTAACTGCCATGGCTCCATCCTACTGAATCCTGGGATTTGCAGTTTGGTGAGGCGCCAGCATTCTCAGGCAGAGAATCCTAAGGACCTTGTAAAAACTACAAATCCCAGGGTTCCATAGGGTGGAGCTACAGCACTTAAAGCAGTGTCAAACTGCATTATTTCTACAGTGTAGAGGCACTCTTAGATGGAGAGCTGTGATCTTACATCTTCCTCTAATGCATCTGTACTAATGCCTCCCCTTTTCTTAAGGACCTAACTGTACACATTTAGTCCTAGGAGAACAACCTGTTTGCAGCTCCAAGGCATTACTATATGGCGTAGTGGTTTGAGTGTTAAGATTTTGGAGATCAGGATTCAATTTCCCATTTGAGCATAAAAACCCACTGGGTGACCTTTGCCAAATCACTCTCTCTCAGCCTCAGAAGATGGCAATGGCAAACCCCCTTTGAAAACACTTGCCAAAAAAAAAAAGCCTAGGATTGCCTTAGGGTAGGCATAAGTCAGAAATGACTTGGAGGCATGCAACAACAACAACATGTCTTCTCTAAAAGCACAGATCACGTTTATGTCTGAAGGACTAGGCTGCAGAAGCAGCCTGGAAAGCAAACATCACCTGCTCTGTGCTCACTGGCAGAATAGGAAGCTTCAAGTCTGAAACACAGCTGTTAGACCTCATATGGGTTTAATACAATCAGAGAAGCATAAGCACTCTTCCTGGCATAGCACAACTTACTTCTTCCCAACTCCACAAGCACATCACAAGACAAACAAAAATGACCTGAGACTTGAATGGATCATGTACCTATCCGGGGTTCCAGCAGGCGAAATAGGGCAAGACTGTCTGCAGTGATGTCCATATATGTCCCAACCTGGAGAGAAAGAGAGAGAATTAGGATTGATAGCAGCAGTCCAAGAACATCTGGAGGGTCAAGCTTGCCCTCCCCTGCAGTACATAAATGCCAGCTACGGTGACAACATGACTGAAAGAATAGCCTCAGGTTGACTATTCTGGAGCCAGAGCAAGCAAGGCTCCTACATCTCCTTTCAAAGGGACAGGGCAAAGGAAAGTTAAGCAGGTCCACTTATTTCCAGCATGAAGCTAAACTGAGGGAATAAGCTGCCCCTCTATTATGTCCAAGAGCCCATGTTAGAAAGGAAGCACACCTCTCATGATCAGAATGTCTTAAGTCAGGGAAGGTGTTACCCAGAACTAGAATAGCTAAGCCTTTGATTTAATTGAACACGACTCTTCTTGTGCTCTTAAGGACTCAATAAATGAAAACATTCAGGGCCTCTGATTCTGGAGCCCAAAGATCTGGCCACAGTAAGATTCATGCTGAGCCTTAGTTCCTACTCACCATGTGTTTCTATGCCACACAAGAGTTACACCTTGGTGACAGAATAGCATTTGCAGGGCTAAAAGGTGCAAGACTAATAGTTTTCAAAAGAGTATCAGGGGTGAGAAGGAAATATTTTGGAGACAGAATAACAAGTTACTTAGTTTTTTTGTGGGGTTTTCAGGCTATGTGGCCATGTTCTAGAAGAGTTCCTTTCTGTCCTTTCACCAGCATCTGTGGCTGGCATCTTCAGAGATGCCAGCCACAGATGGCTCTGAAGATGCCAGCCACAGATGCTGCAGAAACGTCAGAAAGGAACTCTTCTAGAACATGGCCACATAGCCCGAAAGCCCCACAAAAAACTATGGATGCCAGCCATGAAAGCCTTCGACTCCACATAACAAGTTACTGTCAGTCAGGACAAATCCACTGTTCTGAGCACTCTGGCTGCTTATATCTCTCCTAGCATTTTAGGGCTATTTCTTAGCTGGCAGAATCAATGCTGATTCAGAAGCTGAACTGTCTGTGTCCCACCACTCACATTCCACTGTAGGATGGCTCGAGGCAAGACAGCACAAGGCCCCACCACTCTGTTCCCGCTGATGGTGAAGCCGCGGTTGGTGTAACTTTCAACAAACATGACGTCTTGAGACTCTCTTTCCAGACGCTGGACTGTTGTCTTCTGGTAGAGCTCATCATCTGAAGGCGTGAGGCGGTGGCCTCGTTGTGGCTGTCTGTCGTTGGGAGTACAGAAAAGGCCCTTGAGAGTAATGTATATACTCATGTATAAGTCTAGAAATTTTGGTCAAAAAATTGACCCAAAAAACCTGAGTCGACTTATCCACGGGTCAATGTAAGTACTGTATCTAAACTCTTATTTAAAAGAAAGAATCATCCCCTGGTGAAAACCAAGAGTATAATCTGTCCTGGAAGCAATGACCCCCTTTACTCTCTCATCCATTCAGTCTTAAGAATAAGCACAAAGAGTTTGGACTTTTGATGGACTTTTGGAAGTTATTTGACATTGTTTGGCTTTGGTTCATCCTTTAGATCCTTTGCTATATGTCCCTAAGTTTTACCCTTGACTTATCCACGGGTCATAGCAAAATCCATAATTTTGGCCCCCAAAATCGCCCTTGACTTATAGTCAAGTATATACGGGTATATTTAAACCAAAGCGTTGGCAAAGTTCCTGCTTTGGATTGCAACTCGGCTTGGGCACAGGCTATCTGAAGGACTGTATCTGTGAAGCCAGTGGAGTTTTGAGATCATCCGGAGAGGCCCTTCTCTCTGTCCTACCACCGTCTCAAGCTACTTTTGATGGGAATAAGGAAAGGGCCTTCTCTGTGGCTGCTCCTAGGCTTTGGAACTCCCTCCTCAGAGAAAGGTGCGTCTACACTGCAGAAATAATGCAGCATGACACCGCTCTACCTGCCAGGCTTCAAAAAGCTACAGAACATTGGGATTTGTAGTTCTGTGAGATATTTAGCCTTCAAGCTCCGGTGCCACATTGTTGTTGTTGTTGTTGTTGTGTGCCTTCAAGTCCTTTCTGACTTACGGTGGCCCTAAGGCAGTCAACCTGTCCTGGGGTTTCCTTGGCCAGATTGGGTAAGAGGAGGTTTGCCATGGCCATCTATGAGGCTGAGAGAGTGTGACTTGAAGGTGGTGAACCTATCCTGGGGTTTTCTTGGCCAAATTTATTGAGGGGAGGCTTGCCATGGCCTTCCTCTGAGGCTGAGAGAGTGTGACTTGGTTCACCCAGTGGAATTCAAGGGTCTCCAAAATCATATACTCTGGCGCCACAAACAGAGTATAAAACCCCAGGTTTCCCCAAGGTGGAGCCATGATGAGGGTTAATGCGGGATGGAACCGCCTTAACTCTGCTGCAGTGTAGAGGCAGCAGCAGCCTCAAGGAGGGAGCTAATAATGCTGGGGCTGAAAAGGGGCGCCCTTCCTTCCTTCCTTCCTTAGCCTCCCACACTAGAGAAATAATCCGGTTTGGCACCGCCTTAACTGCCCTGGCTCAAGGCTATGGAATTCTGGGAGTTGGAGTTTGTTGTGGGGCCCAGAGCGGAGCTCCGCTCCGCTCTGGGCCCACAACAAACTCCAACTCCCAGAATTCCATAGCCTTGAGCCAGGGCAGTTAAAGCGGTGCCAAACCGGATTATTTCTCTAGTGTGGACGCAGCCCCAGGCACCCCTACCCCACAAAGGGGCCCTGGTGGCCAAGCTCTGCCTTCCTTCTTCTCCACACTCACCCTGAGGACCAGAGAGGCTGCCTCCAGGAGCCCAGGCCCCGGCCCAGCAGCCTCAGCGCCGCCCCCGCAGCCATGATTGAGGAAGGCGGGCAGCAGCCAGGGATGGGAAAAGGAGGGGGAAAATGGCGGACTGAGTGAGGCAGGCAGGCAGGCCCTCTCTCTGGTGGCGCCCAAGGAAGGACAGGGAAGGCTGGGGCTGCCCCCTGGCGGCCATGATGGCACAAAGCAGCAAAGCACTCCTCCTCCTCCTCCTCCTCAGGTGACTTGAGGCTTATGAGAGGCCTACTAGAGTTAGAGAAGACAGAGACCCCAAGGAGCCATCCAGTCCAGCCTCACCCTGCCATGCAGGGACAAAGAGTATCCTTTCTTCCTCCCTTCCTTCTCTCTTTCCTTCCTTCTTTCTCTCCTTCCTTCCTTCCTTCCTTCTGTCTCTTTCTTTCTCTCCTTCCTTCCTTCTCCCTTTCATTCCTTCCTTCTCTTGCTCTCTTTCCTTCCTTCCTTCCTTCCTTCCTTCTCTTTCTTTCCTTCTTTCTCTCTTTTCTTCCTTCCTTCTCTCTCTTTCTTTCCTCCCTTCCCTCTTTCCTTCTTTCTCTCCTTCCTTCCTTCCTTCCTTCTCTCTCTCTCTCTCTCTCTCCTTGCTTCCTTCTCTTTCTTTCCTTCTTTCTCTCTTTCTTTCCTTCTTTCTTTCTCTCTTTTTCCTTCCTTCTCTCTCTCTCTCTCTCTCTCCCTTCCTTCCCTCCCTCCCTCCCTCCTTCCTTCTTTCTTTCCTTCCTTCTTCCTTCCTTCCTTCTCTCTCTCTCTCTCCCTTCCTTCCTTCCTTCCTTCCTTCCCTCCCTCCTTCCTTCTTTCCTTCCTTGAAATTGGAACCAAACAGTTAGAAGAGAACCCAAGGGCCATTCAATCCAACTCTCATTTGCCATGCAGAGACAAAGAAAATTCTCCTTCCTTCCTTCTTTCCTTCTTTAGAGTTAGAAGAGACCCCAAGGAACATCCAGTCCACCTTCATTCTGCCATGCAGGAATGCAAAATCAAAGTACCCCCTGTGGTAGATGGCCATCCACCTCCAAAGAAGGAGACTCCACCACTCTTCAGGGGAGCATCTTTCACTGTCAAACAGCTCTTACCATCAAGAAGTTCCTCCTAATGTTGAGGTGGAATCTCTTTTCTGTGGCTTGAATCCCTTGTTCTGGGCCCTATTCTCTGGAGCAGCAGAAAACAAGCTTGCTCTATCCTCAGTATGACACACCTTCAAATATTCATACAGAGCTATCACAGACCGCTTAACCATCTCTTCTCCATCATATCACCCTTTAACCTCCATCATATCAACTCTTAACCAACCCCATTCTTCCATGCAGGAGCTCAAATCACCTCCTGTGGCAGATGGCCATCCAGCCTCTGTTTAAAGATCTCCAAAGAAGGAGACTCCTCCACTCTCCCAGGGAGTGTCTTCCACTGTCAATGTTAGAAACTGGCCACAGAAAGAGAGGAATAGAAGAATCAGCTCTTGGCAAAGGGTCTTCCTGAAGTGTGTCAGCAGGATAAATAAAAGCCTTTTTAACAAGAGCATAGCTTTTGTCCACAATAACACTGGAGCACATCTCTCATTTTCCAGGAAGAGATCTTACTATCAAGTAGTTCTTCCTAATGTTTAGATGGAATCTCTTTTCCTGTAGCTTGCATCCATTGTTCTGGGTGTTAATCTCTGTAGCAGCAGAAAACAAGCTCCCCCCCCCCCCATATGATATCCCTTCAAATATTTAAACAGAGCTATCTTGTCATCTCTTAACCATTTCTTCTCCAGGCTAAACATACCTAGCTCCCTAAGTCTCTCCTCATAAAGCATGCTTTCCATAGCCTAGCCCTGTTAGTCTGGAAAACTAAACTAAAATTACAGAATAAGGAGATCCTGCACTGAAAGAGAGAAGCTGGAAGCATGAGCTTTCCTAGACTTCAGTTTGCCTCCACAAAGGCATAAGTTGGAAATTGCTTGAAGAATCAAATATCAATTCAAACAGAACAAAACTTCAAAAATCAGTCAGTAAAAACATAAGTGGAAGGGGAAATCTCAAAAGGCATTATGAAAAAAAAAAATAGCTGGGGGAATTATGAAAGATAAGGAAAGAGGAACAAACTGGCCACACCAGTTTCTAGTGGCAGATTTATTTGTTCAGTCAGCCCTATGTATCTACCGTTTCTTTATCCACGGATTCAAGCATCCACAGTTTGAAAATATCTTTAAAATATATGTAAACTTTTAAAAGGAAACTTTGATTTTTGCCATTTTATATAAGGGATGCCATTTTACAATGCCATTGTATTTAATGGGACTTGAGCATCCATGGATTTTGGTATCCATGGGGGGTCCTGGAACCAAACCCTAGACGATACCAAGGGTCCACTGTATTTACATCTATACTTATCTTGATTTTTGTCCTAGGCACCCAAGGTGAAATACATGGTTTGCCCCTCCTCTATTCCATTCGTACAACATTATAATATTGAGTTATCAGAGACCTAAATCAAACCTGTGTCTTAAAACATATGAAATGCACCAAGCTGAGGATGGTTGGTCTACACTGAGCTTCATCATATGTAACCCTGCCTCCTTTGTTTTTCCAGTTTCTTCTGACTTCTTTCTTGTCAGAGAAAATCCATTAAGGAGAAGGGGGGAAAACATAGTGCCTTCTAATTGCTAGCCCTCCATCTGAAAATGCCCTAAGACTAAGGAGAAATCTCTGAGCTTGAGGCAGGCCTCCCAGCTTGGATTTCATGCCCACTCCTCCCCCTGCTGATACCTGGCACCTCTCTCCCCTTTGACACCTGCTGCTCCATAGTCTCCATTCCCTTCTTTTCCCTCCCCCAAATCTGAGACAAAATGGCTTGAAAACACCAGTCTGTGGGGACTTTGGGGTATTTCCATAAACAGCAGCACCTGCTCATTAATTGGGAAGAAGCTGAGATATGGAGACACCCTGCCCTGCCCCATGGCAGATGGGGAACCCCACCTTTGCAATGCTGCCTGCATTTGCTTCCTTGCCATTCCCGAGCCATGACAGACTGTGTGCTTCTAAACCTCAGTCTAAAGAGGCAAGCTACTCTTTCAAACGGGAGGAATTTCTCCCAATTCCGAATGGAGCCAATGCGGATTCATGTAAATTCGGAAGAACCCCTGCTCCGTTCGGAATTACTTCCCATTACCCGAAAATAACCCCCTCCTGCCCGAATTTGCATGCGAAGCTTTAATTCGCAATAACGTAAAACCCATGATTGCATTCGAATTGGCTTCCCTCTTGCCCGAATTTGCGTGCGAAGAGTTAATTCGCAATAACGTAAAACCCATGATTGCATTCGAATTGACCTTAAATTATACTTCCAATTTAGCCTCGTATGAAAGAGTCCAAAGCTGCAGCTAAAACATTTCAAGTGAACTCTACAGAGTGAACCCCCTGAGCCCACTTTGTACAACATCCAAGTTGCAGGATGAACAGGGCTGACTTACTTTGGGCTTGCGTGCATGGGGTGCATCAGAAATAATCCAAAAGTTGTCTTAAAACTAGTAAGCTCTTTAGCTTCCACAATCTTACCATGAATGCTATTCTAGAAGTTTTCACTAGATCTTAATCACTTTCCACTTATCATCCATGATGCTTATTGTCTTGTTGAATTTTATAAGGAAGGGGGGTCATATAGATCAACTCTCTGCTGAGAGCAAAATCTGCAACTGCAGCATCCTTCATAGATGGACCTCCAGGTTGTGCTTAAACATCTCCAGCAAAAGAAACTCCATCAGCTTCAGAAACAGTCTCTTTCTGGATCAGCTCCTGCGGCGCAGGTTTCTTCAGAAGTTCACCTGATCTGCTGCTTCCTTGCAACTTCCATCTGTATGGTCTAGCATGTCATCTAGGGCAACAGAAAACAAGCCTGAAGCATCTTCTGTATTGCATCCTTTCAGATATTTGAAGACAGCTGTCATGTCTGTCCTTAATAATCTTCCCCTCTCCAGGGTACTCATGCACATCTCAGTGGAGACTGATGACTCCCCATATTGCTAGGGCAATGAATCCATCCTAGGTTTCCATTAACTTTAATACATCTAGCAACTTGGGTTGTTCCTGGATTAAAACTTGGTATGCTTTCATTGACCCACTCATATGGCAGCCACCAGCTGCCACTAGTACAGCTGTTTCAACCATTCCTCATAAGATTTGGTTTCCATACCCTTCATCTATCTGGTCACCTTCCTCCAGAGGTGCTCTAGCTTGTCATCACCCTTCATAAAATGTATCACCCATGACGGGGCACATCACTTGAAGCTTTTCCATGTCACCACTTTCCCACTTAGGGTTCCATAAGTCATACCCTCCAACTGTCCCAATGTGGCAGGGACAGTCCCAATTAATCCTCTGCCGTGTCACCTTTTTAGCTTGGTATTGCCCCTCCAGCCAGCCCGGCAGACCCGATCCATGGCAAAAGCCCACTCGACCCCAACAACTTCTCCCACAGTGAACCACCCCACCCAACCATTTAAAATGGGAATAGATGCTCTTCAATCAAGTGCATACTACACCCAAAAGACCAACACATCCAGAAACAACAGCAGCCCCTGTAACCCAACATCAAACCCACCACCCATCTGGCACCAGCACCACCTCCACATGTGTCCCCCAGGACTCCACAGGCATCACCATGACCAACTGCATGAAAAACAGGAAGACTGAATGATCCTGGGCACCAACCAAACAGAACACACAACTCTCCACTCCCCACCATGCCGCCCCAGTCAGAACATGTTTCTGTAGTATAGCCACATTCAAGATACCAAAAAAACATACAGTCCATATGGGGACAGCATTGACTCAGTAGTAGTTTATTTTTTTGTCTAAAGCAGTTGAAACTTCTGGTGAAGACTCGCAATCCCATCTTGAATCACTGTAGCATTGATGCTTAGATGAACTATGAGCATGAGTTCCTTTGAGTTCAGAGTTTGGATGTAGGTCTGCAGGATTTTTTACATTTTGATTTTTAATTATAAGGAGCAGTATGTTTGTATTGAAGTACTCTATAATCATGGTCTTCAGGTTTGGTATGTGGTTCTTGATTATTACAGGTATGGCATGTTTTGATAGTTATAGGTGCTAATTTGAGGTTCTCATATGGTGGTGAAAGGCTCAGCTGTCCTTCAATGTCTCTGGTGAGCCATAAAGGAAGAAAATAATTTCAGCAGCATGGATTTCTGAAGGTTTTATGAAATCTTCAGAAGCTCTCAAGGGGAAAAGAGGTGATAGTGGGCTTAAACTATGGTTGTTCTTATCTTCAATGTCATCTTCTGGCAGTTGGCTTTCCTTTTCCTCAGCTTCTGTGATTTAAGTTTTGTCAGTTTTATCTTCCTTAAGATGTTGGCATTTGTTACACCTGGGTCCTGTTGTGTGTTCTGAAATGGTGAAGTATATACGTACACATGAACTTTTACAGCCAGGATGAAACCAAGGACAGCTACACAGTTTATGGGGATGTGCTTTAGCGGGTCCTTAAGGTCTGCAGCCTTTCCCCTTTTCTTGTCCTGAATTCCTGATTTATTTATTATTTTAAACTCTTGAACAATATTTTCCATGAATGAAAAGTCAATTTTCTCACTAGGCTTGTTTGGACAAGGGGTTGGTTTTGGGGGCTGACTGAGTTGTGGCTCCACTGAAAACTCTTTAGTATAACTTGCTGCTGAGGAAAAGTCTGTCATCACTGTGAAATCCTCTTCAGTGGAATCTAACTCCTGAACAATATTTTCCATGAATGAAAAGTCCATTTTCTCACTAGGCTGATCTGGGCCAGGCTTCCAGGTGGCACCAATCGAGGGGCTAAGGGTGGGCAAGGGGGCCAGCAGGACCACAAGAACGAGGAACAGACCATGTCCGCACCTACAGCTGGAGCTCTTGTCCTCGGCCAGCCGCCTCTGCCTTCCCCACTGGGTTTTATGCTGAACGCCATTTCCTCTGTGAGCTCATCCAGCTGTTGGGCAGTAGCAGCATCCCACCTTTTTAGCTGCTTTTAAAATGTCTAACTTTCTCTCCTTCCTGCTTTCCCCATTGTTCATCTGCTACCTTCAGTTGCTGCATGCTGGGTTCAAAGTGCAAAAGTAATTTGCAATCAGTTCATTGAGGAGAGGTATATTTGCAGAATTTTGCCTTTCCCAGTTCGCTCAAACAAAAGCAAACTGCACCAGCTGCTCCTGGCTTGTGTGTTTTTTCTCATTAGTAACCTTTGGCACCACACTCTGATGGTGCTTGGCCACACGTATGATCCCAGTTTTCCTCTGTGAACTGTTGGAGGGTATGAAATTGGCCTCTGTTCTCCAGCGTTGCCTACACCTGTGGCAGAGATTTGATTTTTCCAGGCTCTAAAGACATTCTGGGAGGAAAAGGTGAGAAGAATTCCTTGCTCAGAGATTTGTGTTGGTTAGGTAAAGCCATGAGGCTTTTTCAAACTGACATGGGTATGGCTGTAAATGCTGTGTACTTCAGATTGTAAACTTAGTATATAATTTTTAATTAATTTAAAATTTTAATGCATAATTGTTTTAATTTTTGAAATTTTTATATTTGTACATTTTAATGCTTTTGTATACCATGTATGGATGTGAGAGCTGGACAATTAAGAAAGCAGATAGGAAGAAAATTCTGTGTGTGTGTGTGTGTGTGTGTGTGTGTGTAAGGCTATGTGGCTATGTTCTAAAAGAGTTTGTTTCTGACATTTCGCCAGCATTTGTGGCTGGCATGTTGGCATGGAAGAGAATGGGGTGTGTATACACACACATACATACTTACTGTGTGACCCTGGGTTGGGATGAGTGATTTCCATGTTAATCTGTGTTTTGTTCTGTTCTTGAATGACAAGGCCTCAGAATGAGAGGATATGCAAAAAAGATTTGTGTCTAATTAGAAATCCATTGCTTGCTGGGAAAATCCCTGACCCTCGGTGATTTCAATTCCATGCCAATATTCTCTGAAGATGCCATCCACAGATGCTGGTGAAACATCAGGAACAAACTCTTCTCGAAAATGGCCACATAGCCCGAAAAACCCACAAAAAACTATGGATGCCGGCCATGAAAGCCCTTGACTTCACAAATTAATTCATTTGACATATAGTGCTGGAGAAGAGTTCTGAGGATACCATGGACAGCCAAGAAGTCAAACAAATGGGTCCTAGAGCAGATCAAATCAGAAATATTTCTGGAAGCCAAGATGACTAGACTAAGGCTGTCATACTTTGGCCACATCATTAGGAGGCACGACTCACTGGAAAAAAAAAATAATGCTAGGAAAAGTGGAGGGAAGCAGAAAGAGAGGAAGGCCACATGCTAGATGGATGGACTCTATTAAGGAGGTCATGGGTGTGAATTTGCAGGACCTGAGCAGAGCAGTGGAGCATAGGGAGTCTTGGAGATGTCTCATCTATAGGGTCACCATGGGTCGAGATCGACTTGAGGGAGGATAACAATAACAAATTGTTTTTAAATTGTATTGCTTTAAACTTGCTGTACATTGCTTTGAGTCCCTATATGGGAGAAAGGTGGGATATAAGTAAATAAAATGATAATGATGATTATGATAACGAATACTACTAGTACTAATAATTATCATCTCTCAGGTGGAGGGGGAGCCTTTGCACACCTGCAGATGTTGGATCAGAGCCATGGCTGACACCCAACCCAGCTAAGCCGCTTGCTGAGGGTCTTGGGTTTCCTCCTTCTCTGCCTTCATCGGGTGGGAAATGGGCACAGCCCTTCTGTTTTCCAGTTGGCATCCCCTGGAACCATCTGTGACAAGTGGGGCACTGAAGTCACTTTGGCGCCTCTCATCTCCGCCTCTTTCCTCTCCCACTCATAGAACCCACCAGGAAGAGCCAAGAGCTGCAATTACACAAAATTTGCCTCCTCCCCGCTAATTTATTTGGGGTCTGTTGTATTGTAGTTGGCTGGGAGGGTTTTTTGTTTTTGTTTTGCCAGAGCAGCTGTGGAAGGGGGAGAGTTTTATTTTTATTATCTTACCCACTTTGCAGCTGTGATATCTGAAATGAGACACACGGGCTTTAGGATAAGGAAACTGTTGTTTGAAAGGAGGATCGTATGACAACCTGAATGCAGCAAAGGGATAAGAAACGGGGGTCCCAAATGGAGAGGGAGAGCAGAGAGGCTCAGATCTGAGTAGAAACAGGGACAATCAGCTTAGAGGCTCCCTAAGATACCATACGAGAGCCAGCATGGGATAGTGGTTTGAGTGTTGGACTGTGATTCTGGAGATGAAGGATCGATTGCCCAGTGGAGCATAAAAACCCACTTGGGCAAGTTACACTCTCTCAGACTCAGAGGATGGCAATGGCAAACCCCCTCTGAAGTAACTTGCCAAGAAAGTCCCATGATAGATTTGCCTTAGGGTCACCATAAGTCGGAAACTACTTGAAGGTACACCACAACAACATTCTCTTGCGCAGATGTTTTGTTTTGTTTTTTAACTTTCTGGCAATTCTATAGATGCACCATGGACTATGCTTGTGGTTCGGTTCTTCTCAAAAGAATCTCTTGAAAAGTAGTGTAAAATAAGAGTGGGTTTTAGGCATTTACCCCACTTTTAAGGAACTCTATCAGACCAGAATCTGATTGAAACCAATTTCAAGTGAGAATGAGGGACATATAACCCAGTTTGTAATTTGATTTAAATAGTAGTGGGAATGACCCCTTTCACTGCTACACTAATTACTACCCCCCCCCCAGCTTTCAGTAATCCTAAAGTGTCTAGATTGAGGGAATAATAATAGTGCCACTATTCCAGGCCTCACCTGGAATACCGTGTCCAGTTCTGGGCACCACAATTCAAAAAGGATGTGGAGAAACTGGAGCATGTCTGTAGGAGGGCCAACAAAATGGTGAAGGGTCTGGAAAGCATGCCCTATGAGGAGAAACTTTTGAGTTATAGATGTTTAGCCTAGAGAAGGTTAAGAGGTGGTATGATAGCCCTTTTTTTTAATGTTGAAAGGGTGTCATATTGATGATAGAGAAAGCTTATTTTCTGCTGCTCCAGAGAAAAGGACACAGAGCAATGAATGCAAATTAAAGGGAAAAAAAAGAGATTCCACTGAAACATTAGGAAGAACTTCCTAACAGTAAGAACTGTTCGACAGTGAAATATCCTTCCTTGAGTGTGGTGGAGTCTCCTTCTTTGGAGGTCTTTAAACAGAGGCTGGATGGCTGTTGGGGGTGCTTTGACTTTGTCTTTATGGATGGCAGGAGGTTGGACTGGATGGCCCTTGAGGTCTCTTCCAACTCGATGGTTCCAATGACAAAAGTTATTAGTGAGGGAAAATGCACAAGGTAGGAGAGGCTGCAGCACTTTGCTTTTCCCTGATCCTACTGGGGAATGCAAGACTCCTCGACCTCCTCGCCATCCGTACTGAGTTAACTGAGTACAAACTACATTTTCACTATGCACTCAATTTGCAGCAACTGAATTAAACGGGAGACAAAGGAAGTGGGAGAAGGAATCTTGGATACTTCAAAAGCAGCTGTAAAGGTGAAATAACAGAGCTGTCCCTGCCAAATTTAGATAAACGGATGGTGTGGTGACCTTCTTGCTCTGACCTACTTTGATTGCTGATGTGTTGTTGTGTGCCTTCACATCATTTCTTGTTATGTGCCTTCAAGTCTGACTTAAGGTGATCTTAAAGGGGTTTTTTGGCAGAATTGGGTTTTCCTATTGCCCTTGCCTTCCACTGACATTGAAAGAGGGTGACTTGCCCAAGATCACCCAGTAGGTTTATGTGACCCACTGGATTCCGAACCTTGGTCTCCCAGTGTCCTAGTCCCAACACTCAAACCACTCTGCAAGAAGGTCTCTAATGTATCTCTGTCCCTGCATGAGAAACTTGCCTTCCTCCTATAAATGAGCCAGAACCACAGCCTAGAGAAGAAACCAAAGCAGGTAGAGAAAACCCCAGAGCTGGGTGAACTTGTCATCAGAGCCAAGAGTTGTCAGGTGAGTGGCATGCCCAGGAAGGGATTTGGCCAGAGACTAATAGCAAAAGCGAAACTGTCTGGGTGGATGCAAGGCGTAGTAGCATTAAGTGCAGCCACAGCAGTTGTGTGAGAAAAGGAGAAGTTAGTTTGGGGAGGGAAAAAAGGAGGGGGGATTCCAATCTGCTTTGCAACCCTGATTGGTTGAATTGGCCTTCCCAGGAGGGGAAGGAAGGGGGAAATTCCTTGGTCCTCTCAGCATAAAGTAGCCCAAGAAAGGGGTGGCACAGATCTTAAGGGGTGTTGGGCACAAGGGTAGCAAGACCTCAGTGCTGGCAGTGCCTTCGCACATGGCCTCACCCTCTCTCAACCCACTTGTGGGTTGGAACAGCTCCATATGTGTCTGGTTGCACAGGTGGTCTGGATCCAGAACAAGGATGAAGAACCGAGCAGCCAAGATTTCTTTGGCACTGTGTTGGCACTGTCCTTGCCAGGGGCGGGGGTGCTAAGAAGGACTGGTGACCCTGACTGCCCCTTTCCCAGAGACTGGCAGGTGAGAGATTGGAGAATGGGCTTTGGGGTGGCAGGTGGGTCACTAGACGGAAAAGAGCATCACACTGGCATGCATGCCCACAAAGGTTGTGAATGTGTGTATGAGAGAGAGAGAGAAAAAAACACTTTACACTGTACTTCTTTGAACTCCCACATGAAGCATTTCTTTCCTAGCAGAACATACAGAGAAGTTGCTTGGCTAGACTGCTGCTCCAGAAATCCCTTCCAGCTAGCATGGCTAGTGGGGGTTTCTGGGAACTCTCCTAAAAAAAAAGCAACTTATTTGAACTTTGGGTGCATCTACACTGTAGAAACAATGCAGTTTTTTACACCACTGTAACTGGCGTGGGTTCATTCTACAGAATCTTGGGATTTGTAGTTTTGGGAAACCAGCATGGTATCGTGTTTCCAGACTTCGACTCTGGAAAGCAGGCTTCTGATCCCAGCTCAGCCACTGGGTGATCTTGGGCAAGTCACACTTTCTCAGCCTCAGGGAATGGCAATGGTACCCCCCCCCCCCCCGGCAGAAACTTGCCAAGAAATCCCCATGATAGGTTTGCCTTAGGGTCACCAGTCTGAAATGACTTGAAGGCAAACAGCACAGAGAGAGAGATACATGCACTCAGGCTAAAGACCTTGTGAAAGTACAAATCCTAGGATTTCATAGGATGGGGCTGTAGCACTTGAAGTGGTGTCAAACACCACTGAGATACTTGCTGGATGATTTCAAGCAAGCCAACCTCTTCTAACCTCATTTTAGCCTCTGAAAAATGCCTACAATAGCTTTGGTGAGAAGATAAGGAAATGTAAGTAAATGTTACTATCCCCTAAGGCCTTTTCAGTCTCCCCCATGGCACAAAATGTCCAGGATATTTCAGAGCACAATCTTATGGACGGTTAGTCTGAAGGAAATCCACTGAACAGCTATCCCTCAGTTAATACACGTTTCTATGTAATTACTTCTTTAACAGAAAATCTGGTACCAGAGGTCGAAATAACATGGAAAGAATAGGAATAGGTTGGTGCGGCACAAAAAATAAGAGCAGTTCGACATTTTTCAGCAAAATATTTTGTTATTCAGAACTAACAGGATGCACATGTGAAATGAAATAATCAGGTCAGGTATACATTGTATAAGGAGACAACAACATTTTTAACTTTCTAGATGTCACTTGAAAATCCAGGTATTCCCCCCCCCCCCCCATTCATCAACCTTCATTTTCTTATGATTTCAGTTTTGATGGACAAACTTAGAGAACGATGCCTTTTTACCATGTTGGTGAGATAGGCTTATTTGTTCACCCTCTTCCTCTTGGTTTTGCTCTTTACACATAGGACCTTATCACATGGAAGCAAATTGGAGGCAAACTGGTTAAAACCCGTGCAAAAACGGGATTTTAAAATTGGCAAAACCCTTGCTTTTGGACACAGCTTTTCAGGTGCGTTGGCATCAGTGAAAAATAATGCAACATTAGTCTGAACGCAAAGTTGACGAAAAACACACTCCTTTTTACTTTCGAATTCATTTCTGAACTGAATATGGGAACACAGTCTAAAGCCCTTTGTTCTTGTATACTCTCTCCTCCCCGTGTTTTATTTCCATTTTATAAAACTTAGCCCAGAGGAGCAAAGCTGTTGAGATGTTAGAGTTTAATAATCTTCGACTGCATCTGCATTGCAGAAATAATGCCCTTTGACACCACTTTAACTGCCATGTCTCAATGCTTTGAAATTCTGGGAATTGTAGTTTGTTGTAGCACCAAAGCGCTCTGGCAGAGAAGGCTAAATATCTCACAAAACTATATGACTCCCAGAATTGTATAGCATTGAGCTGTGACAGTTAAAGTGGTGTCAAACTGGATTATTTCTGCAGTGTGGATGCAGCTTCTCTCTTTCTTCCTCTCTCTTTTAGAGACTCTGGTGAGGATTTTAATCAGGAGGACTGTATGGAAAAGGAAGGCTAAACCTTCCCTCCTATTCTGTTTTGCAGATGCATATTATATCCCTAGTCAAATCCTTGCTTGCTGGATGTACCCACCTTTTGTGTTAATGCACAGAAGCTCTGTGGCTTTTGAGAAGTATCTAGTAGGCGGAAACCAACAGCAGAAATCTTCCCCATCCCTGCATTTCTGTATCAAGAAAAGTGATTGCTATTAGTTTGTTTAAAATTAATCTTTACCAGTTGAATTTCTAATCCATTGGTTAAAGGCACAGCTTGTCTCAGCAGTTTCTCGACATACAGTTGGCCCTTCTTATCCATAGATTTCTTATCCACAGATTCAAGCATCCATGGCTTGAAAATATTTTTTAAAAAAAGTTTAAATTCCAAATAGCAAACCTTGATTTTCCAGTTTGTATAAGGGACACGGTTTTACTTTGCCATTGTATTTAATAGGCCTTTAGCATCCATGGATTTTGTTATCCACGGGGGTCCTGGAACCAAATCCCACCAAATACCAAGGGCCCACTGTATCCCTCTTTGGTTCCCATTCTACATTTTATCTGCTCTCATTTTGACTGTTCTGATTCCTAGGAAAACTTTTTTTTTCCCCACAGAGATATTTGTCTCTGCCCAGTTATTTTCAACACCGATGCTGGAAAAGCCAAATTTGAATTCTTGGTATTTCCTTCTTTATAGCAGACTGATATCACTTTAACTGCTTGATTCTAAGAAATCCTTGGATTTGTAGTTTGTTGATATAAACCCACTGGGACACCTTGGGCAAGTCACACTCTCTCAGCCTTAGAGGATGGCAATGGCAAACCTCCCTCTAAAGAAACTTGCCAAGAAAACTTTGTCATAAGTTTGCCTTAGGGTCGCCACAAGTCGGAAACAACTTGAAGGCTCACAACAACAACAAGTTACTTTGTATTCTCTGCTAGAAAGCTCTAGTACTGTACTATATAGTTCAGCAGAGAGGACTAGAGCTTTCTAGCAGAGAATTCAACTCAATCGTCTACAAATTCTGGTTTTCTTAGGCTGGAGCCATGCTAGTTAAGGTGGTATCAGGCTGCATCTGTACTTCAGAAATGATGCAAGCTGATGCCACTTTAACTGCCATGGCTCAATGTTATGAAACCTTGGGATCTGTAGTTTGTTGTAGCACCTGCGCTCTCTGACGGAGAAAACTAAATAACTCACAAAACTAAGCAGGTGTAACTTCTGTGACTATGTGGTGTAGTGACTTTGTACTGGAGAGCTGCTCAGTTATGAAAACAACAAAGACCATAATGGCATAGCATTGAGCCATGGTAGTTAAAGTAGTGTCATACTGCATTATTTATGCAGTGCAGATGCAGCCTGGAACTGTGGTGGAGGTACACTCCTTGCATGACTTCCAACACAGCTAGTCCCCAATGGCTGCCCCGCTTTTCAATGGCCCAGGCGGTTTGGTGCCTTGAACAGCAGCAGCCTGGCACCCAGAAAATCAGCATAATTCATCCTGGCAGAGAGGAGGAGGGCAGGGAAGGCTTTAACCCAGGGCTGAGCAAAGTGCATTTCTCCCAAAGGGGTAGGCCTGCAAGTCCCATCAACCAGCATAGCCACTGGCACTGGTGAGATTGCCATCTAAACAGCTTTGCACTTTGACCAGCTCCATTAACGTTTGCGTGTCAGGCTGCTCTTCAAGCGAAGAAACTACTGGGAAGCAGGTTGAAAGCATGTTAAAAGCAGAAAACAATAGTTGTGTATTTATTTAATTAATTTGTTATTCAGTTTAGTTGGTTAATTATGACCTTGAGTGGGTCACATACTCTCGGCCTTGAGAGTATGCTAAGAGGGCCCCAGAATAGTTTCACCTTTAGGATTTCCGTAGATTGGAGATTACTTCGAGGCACACAACAATGCTGTCATGTTTTGGATTATAACTCCCAGAGTGCACCATCCACAATGCATTAATGGGATCATCCAGCTAGTAAGCATGTTTGCTGGGGATTCTGGGAGACATGTTCCAAAATAACATTTCCAAGCCCTGGGAAATTAACTATCAGACCAAAGCTTACTTATCAGCATAATGGACTGTATACCTGGGATGGATGTTGACACTTCTGAACATTTCCTTTGGCTGCATGGCCATCTGTCATTTATGCTTTGATTGAGAGTTCTTGCATGGCAGGGGTTTGGACGGGATGCCTTTTGTGGTCTCTTCCAACTCTATGATTCTATGATTTATTAAATTATAAATTTATTTATTTATTTATTTATTTTGTATGCCTCAGGTCTCTTTCTCCCAGAAAGAGACCTGAGGTGGCTCACAGAGAAAAACATTTTTTTTAAATTCTCTACCGTAAAAACAATTAAAATAATGTAACTAAAAACAATATAAAATTACATACAAAAAGTTTTTTTAAAAAATAACTAAAGCACATACCCCATATAAAACCACCCTGTCATGATTATGTATTAAAAAGCCCGCCTAAATAAAAAACGTTTTTGCTTGCTGTAAAAAGGCAAGCAAGGAGGGGGCCAGCCTAGCCTCTCATGGAAGGGAGATCCAGAGATTGGGAGCAGCCACCAAGAAGGCCTTCTCTCTTGTGTCCTCACCAAGCAAGCCTTCGATAGTGGCAGGACTAAGACAAAGCCTTCCCCTGATGCTTAGCAGTCTTTCAGGTTCCTACGGGGAGATACGGTCCTTCAAATAATCTGGACCTAAGCTACATAGGGTTTTATAGGTCATGAACAGCAATTTGAATTGTCTAGGGAATCAAGCTTCACTTGCTCTAAGATGCTCATCTACTTATTTCTTTTAAAATAGCCATCAAGTACATAATGGTCCTGTGTTTCAAATGCTAGTGATTTCTGCTGAAGGACGCTGAAGAAAATTTTACTCATACAGGCTAAAACGCCTTGGACTGTTTTAAAGGGAATAAGCAGCTGACCATCTCAGAGTTTGTCTCTAAGGAGTTTATCAGATGGGAGGAATTTCTCTCAATTTTGAATGGAGCCAATTCAAATTCACATACATTCGCTAGTGATTTCCCATTGCTTGAAATTGCGTGAGATACTCTAATACGCAATAACGTGAAACCCCATGATTATGTTCAGATTGCCATTGGATTATACTTCCAATTTCCGTCGTCTGATAAACTCCTAAGAAGGAGCTTGTCTCCTTATCATTTTCAGCCTCTTGTTCAAGGCATCAGTGCTTTGGAAGGAGAATTGGAAAAGAGGAGAGGGATTGTGTACCTTTCATACTTGTGTAACAGAGGGGATTTTGGCAGGTGTAATTTTGGTGACCTTTGGACAGGACTTGGGAGATCTAGGTTCAGGACCTTGCTCAGTTTGGGATCACCAAGTGAGTTTCTCTCTCTCTTTTTCTCTCTTTCTTTCTCTCTAAGCCTGACCTACCTGACAGTGAAAATAGGCAGGAAGGGATTCACATACAACTATTGAAGCAAAGATTGGACATAAATTCAATTAATAAAAACATTAAACATTCAGGAGCCCTACCCTCACTTACATTTAATCATTTTTTTACTAGAGGAGACAGCATGGTGTAGTCATTTGACCATTGGACTACAAACATTGGAAACCAGGGTTTGAATCCCCACATTTATTTATTCACTTACTGTATTTATACCCTATTCTTCAGCCCTAAAGGCTCTCAGAGCGAATGTTCCCTGCCCTCAGGCTTAAAATCTAAAAAGACATGACACAAAAGGAGAAGGGAATGGTGGTGGGGAAAGGGATCAAATCCCCTTGGCCATGGAAATTCACTGGGTAACCCTGGGCAAGTCACACACTCTCAGCCTCAGTCAAAGCAAACCCCATTATAGGTTTACACCATAGGTCAGAAGGTATAGAATAACAATCTTGTACCAGATTGAGTTCAGCAGAAAAAGCAGCAACTCTACCTAAGGTTTATGCAAAACCTAAATTGATGCAACTCACATTTGTACTGCAGATCAATTTGACAGTTTGAATCAGATTTTAAGTTAGATTTTGGTTCAGCCAAGACTTCAGATTTAGGTTTTTGTTGTTGTTTTAATGCGTTTGAATGTGGCCTATATAAATCAGTGGGAACCCAGTATGGTGTAGTGGTTTGAGCATTGGACTACAACTCTGGAGACCAGGGTTCAAATGCCTGTCTGCCATGGAAACTCACCAGGTGACCTTGGTCAAGTCACACTCTCTCACTTTCAAGGATGGCAATGGCAAACCCTCTCTGAACAATCTGCATTGCAGAAATAATGCAATTTGACATTGCTTTAACTGCCATGGTTCAATGCTATGAAATTCTGGGATTTGTAATTATTTGAAATATTTAGCCTTCTCTGTCAGGGAGCTCTGGGGCCACAACAAACTACAAATCCCAGGATTCCATAGAATGGAACCATGACACCTAAAGCAGTGTCAAGCTGCATTATTTCTGCGGTGCAGATTAGACCATAGTCATACTTGGAGCAAAACTATTTGCATCAGTTAGACTTCAGCTAATTGCAAAAAACTCCAGCTCATTTGATTTCAAGGTATTTATGGTCACTTACATCCAAGTCTAGAGCAGAGCTTGGAAAAGTTACAGTTTTGGGCAACAGATCCAAAATTTCCCCATCCAGCATATCACTTCTGGCCTACCTAACAGCTGACTACAAGTTGAATGTGTGGGTTGTGATCTTGAGGAACGTGTGCAAATTGTTTCTAGGGGTTCAGAAAAAGGAAATTGGGGTGAGAGTGGGAAACTGACTGTGCTGATGGTGGACTTTCTGTCTCTTTTCCCTTTCAAGCTTTCACTTAGGCTGTCTGATATTTTTGTTTTAAACTTTGAAGAAGTTTGAAGAGTGGCTGAAAGTGGGGTGGGGACACAGTCTTGAAATGGAAATGCCTATTTCTGCCTGTGGGGGAGAACACTCCCAGCACTAATAATTACTGCTGTTTAACTGTAACTAACATGGTTGTTTGGTTTGAGTTGAGGACTAGGTTTTTGGGAGACCCAGGTTCAAATCTGCACTCAGCCATAGAAACCCTGTGGGTTACCTTGGGCAAGTCACACCCTTCAGCCAAACATGTCACACTGGGACTAAGTTTGGCATTAAAGAGAGATTAGACCACATTTAAAGCTTCCTGCAAATAAAGCAAAAATGGTGAGTAGTTGCGTAAATTATTAGCACACGCAATTGCACAAATAAAGTGATGTTAGGAATGCATTGTTGCTGAAATCCCAAATGTAAAAAGTTTAGCGATAATGCTTCTTTGTGACCACTTCAATGGCAGGTTTTGTGAAATTGTTTTGGGTAATTGTGCAATTTTTCTGGGATATTCACAGGATAAACTCTCAACCTCCTTCGTGTGATAAACTCCTTAGAGAATTTAAAGCAGTATTAAAGAGCTGTCTCTTTCACAAGCCTACCCAGTAGATTTTAAATGATGAATTTTATATTGGTCTATTTTTAATTTTATGTCTGGATGATTTTAATGTGTAATGGTTGTCTTATTCCTATGTTTGTGTGTTTTATAACTTCTGTTTTAAATAGTTACATGGCTTTAATTATATATTGTATTTTGATCTATGTTGTAACCTGCCTTGAGCTTCGGGAAGAGGTAGGTAATAGTAGTAGTAGTAGTAATAATAGAGAAAGGCAATGGAAAGCCACTTCTAAATATAATCATGCCAAGAAAATCCTGAGAGGGTTTCTATAAAGTGGATTGAATTAAGGCATATTAAACAAATCTTAGGACCTTATCAGATGTGAGGAATTTCTCTTTATTATGAATGGAGCCAATTGGAGTCAATTCGAGTTCACGTGAATTCGCTGGTTTAGCAAATTTACGTGAATTCCAATTGCATTCAGAATGCGTTCAGAATGACTTCCCATTACCTGAAAATGACCCCCTCATTGCCCGAAATTGCGTGAGATGCTTTAATTCGCAATAACTTAAAACCCATGATTGCATTCGGAATGACTTCCCTTTTGCCCGAAATTACGTGAGATGCTTTAATGCACAATAACATGAAACCCCGTGATTGCGTTCGGATTGCCATTAGATTATACTTCCAATTTCCAATGTCTGATAAGGTCCTTAGAGAGCTAGCATGGTGGTGTGTTTAAATTGTTGGTCCAGGGCCCCAGGAGACCAGGGTTCAAATCCCAGCTCAGCCATGGAAACTCACTGGCTGATGGTGGACAAGTCCCATTCTCTCAGCCTCAGAGAAATGCAAGTGCAAACCTCTGAGTAAAGACTTAAGATAGGGGTCATCATAAGCTGGAATTGACTTAAAGACACATAAAAACAAGTTTTGCTGTAAGCAGCAAGTAGCCTCACAGTGAGCTTTTTACACTGCTGCGGGGTGAAGAGGGGGTACATTGTGTTTTTTCTGTGCATACCTTCCAGGTGTGATTAGGTAGGAATGAATTAAAAAAACAAAGCTGTGAGCCTGGAATATCAGTATCTATTCTAAAGGGATCTTGCAGCACTTTTAAAGACTAACTGCTTGAAAGAAGTTGTAGCGTAAGCTTTCGTAACTTGTTTACTTCCTCAGATGCATGGAGAGATGCATCTAAAGGAGCAGACTGTCTACAAAGTTTTATGCTACAACTTCTTTTGCATAGGTTGGACTAGATTACTTTTCTCTTTCGTTACATGAATCCCAACCCAACACATCTGTCAGTCCATTGATCCATCTGGCCCAGTATTATTATCAGCTCTGACTGGCAGCAATGGTTCTCCAGGGTTTCAAGTAGAGTTCTTTCCTCAGCCCACCAAGAGGCCTCTGGTATTCGTTGCTGGTCTTCCCTCTAGACCCTGCTTAGGTTGCAAAATGAGACTGGAGCCCAATTCACACTATGCAACTATATAGCTATATGATTCCACTCGAACTGCCATAGCAGGCAGGCAGGTGGTATTAGAAGGCTTAGGACTTGGAGCTGAAGGCAAAGGATTGTTGTTGTTGTGTGCCTTCAAGTTGTTTCCAACGTATGGTGACCCTAAGGCAACCATATCATGGGGTTCTCTTGGCAAGATTTGTGCAGAGGAGGTTTGCCATTGCCTTCCCCTGAGGCTGAGACCATGCAGCTTGCTCAAAGTCACCCAGTGAGTATGGCCGAGCTGGGAATCAAACCCTGGTCTCCAGAGTCCCAGCCCAGTATCCAAACTACTACATCATGCTGGCTTCTCTGGCAAAGGATTAGCTAAGCATAAAGCAGGGCTGAGAACTGTGTGTTGTGGAAGTTTAGCTTCCAGCATTTCTCTGTGCTAGATAGGGCAGCTGGGATTTGAAGCTGACAAACAAATGGAGGGCAACACAATTTCCATCCAGGTATAGTCTAAGTCCAGTGCAGAGTTTGAGCTCAAGGCTGGGTTAAAGGAGAATTCTGGCTGCTGTGACTTCTGCTGTCACTGGAGCATTGGACTCTTTCACATGGGAGGAATTTCTCCCAAACTTTGAATGGAGCCAATGCAAATTCCTGTAAATTCGCTTGTTTAGCGAATTTACGGGAATCCCCATTGCATTCGGAGTAACGTTCCATTTCCCGAAAATGACCCCTCCTTGCCCGAAATTGCGTGCGAAGCTTTAATTCGCAATAACGCGAAACCCATGATTGCGTTCGAATTAACTTCCCTTTTGCCCAAAATTGCGTGTGAAGCTTTAATTCGCAATAACATCAAACCCTATGATTGCGTTCGGATTGACCCTAGATTATACTTCCAATTCCCGACGTCTGAAAGAGTCCAGAGTGGATGTGTAGATTTTACCTTTTGTTTGGAATTAATCTGTCATTAATGCAATGTGGTGGTTGGAGTATTTGTGTGGGATTTTTGGGAGATTCAGGTTCTAGTCCCCACTAAGGTCACTCACAAAGGTCACGTTTACTGTCTCTGTCTCTGTATTTCTCTTCCTTTCCCTCTCCCTCCCTCCCACCCTCAGCTTGATCTATCTCACAGGGGTGTTGTGCGAATAAGGTGGAGAGCACTTTGCTCTGGCAGGATATAAATGTAACATATACTGTGTATATATGGGTGTGTATTACATTTATATCCTGATATTTCTATTTCTATTTATATACATTTATGTTTGTGTGTGTGTGTGTGTGTGTGTGTGTACATATATACATTTATATTTATATTTATATATGACCACTGTATGTGGTGAATATCATCTTGCCAGGATGCAGGAGTGAAAGTGGAAATGCGGAGTTGTGAATACTGGCCAAGTTGTGTAGTGCAGTGTAAAAGAATAAAGAGGAGAGAGGGTAGCTTATGTGAGCCAGTGTTGCATAGTGGTTTGAGCGTTGGACTATGGAGGGCAGGGTTTCAATCCCCACTTGGCCATGAAAACTCACTGGGTGACCTTGACCGAGTCACACTCTCTCAGCCTCAGGGGATGGCAATGGCAAACCTCCTCTGAGGAAGCTTGTCAAGAAAATCCTGTAATATGTTCACCATAAAGTCACCATAAGTTGGAAGCAACTTGAAGGCCCACAGGGTAGCTTATTCATATTATCTGAATGGGAGACTTTTCTTTTACAGTTGTTTTTTTAGACAGTGTTTTCTGCATGAACAGTAGTCCCTCCACCCTCACGTATTACTTGTCCTACAGGATCAGGTTGATTAAAAAACCCACAGGTCCCTCAGGTGTGAAGGTCCTTCCCCGTCCCCACCCTCTCCTTTCTTCCTTGGGAGTCTTTTCCCCTTAGGGCTCCTCTCCTTCTCTTGTTTCCTGGCACAGAACACAATGTGCCCATCTGCTCTGCTGCAAAGGAGAGGGTGATGAGAGAGGGAAGAACAATCAGAGTTCAGAAACCTGACCCTGGCAAATCCTACTGAGTCAGCTTCCAGCCTGGCTGCACCCCTAGGAGGATCTTAATAACTCTGGGTAGGGACTGAGATGCCAACCCCCAAAGACATAGAAAAGGATCCTCTGCCACTGTCTGGTGCCCACCTACTCCCTGGAGAGTGGGGTATAGGTGAAGGAAGAAAGAGGCTCCAGTACCAAGGGTGGGTAGGGGTATGGCAAGGGGGAAAGACGATGCCTTGTTTGCCAAGGAAGGTTACCAGCCCAGCTGTTTGCACAAGAGATGTTGTTGAAACAGGGTGTGCTTCAATGGTGTTTGTACATCTCTATGGGGGCATTTCCCTGTTTCTGTAACTCACTGTGTTGTAGTGGTTTGAGTGTTGGAGACAAGGGCAACCTTGGGCAAGTCTGATTTGCTCAGCCTCAGAGAAAGGCAGTGGGAAACCTCCTCTGAATAAGCCTTGCCAATAGGGTCACCATAAGTCAGAGTTGCCTTGGAGGCACATAATGACAACAAATAACTCAAATATTAAAAAAACAACTCAGTTGGCATGAAAGTTCAATTGCGTAAGGGCTTTCTTTATCTATTACAGGTGAGCCGCCGTTTCCAAAGAAAGCCAGCATGGTGTAGTGGTTTGAGCATGGAACTACGACTCTGGAGAACAGGGTTCAAATCACCACTCAGCCATGTAAATGCAACTAGTGACCTTGGCCAAGTCACACGCTCTCAGCCTCAGAGGATAGGTGCAATCCCTCTTCTGAAGAACCATGCCCCCAAAAAACTCTGTGATATGTTCACCTTAGGGTCTCCATAAGTTGGAAATGACTTTAAGGCAGACAATAATAGCAACAATAACCATTTCTAAGACTGTGTTACCATCATAAAACAACATCATGTTTCCTTTACCAACCTGTTGAATATTTCGTTTTATCAAGTACATTTATATTCCAAGAAGCTCAAAGCAGTGTTCTCTGTTGTTTCTGTCCTGTCCCCAGTCCTGTCTTTCCAACAAGCCTGTAAGGTAGTTTGGATTGAAAGATGGTAGTGGTCCATGGCCACCTAATGAGATTCACACATTCTCTGAAATTTGAATTTAGGTCTTCCCAGTCCTCTAGTCTGACTCTGTAATTGACACACTACAATTAAGTTGAATTGGTGTGACTTCCATTTTTAGTGGAATTGATTTGTGTGTAGACAACTCAGGATCAAGATGTCTCTTCCAGTTAAAGATGTTGAACTGCCCACACTCTAAAAAAAAAAGGTGACTGATCACCCATACATATATATTGCTTTGTTGTTGTGATCCTAAAGTGAAACCTATCTTGGCAAGATTTGTTTCTTGGAAAGATTTGTTCAGAGGGGCCTTCCTCCTGGAGTGAGAGAGTGTGACTTGTCCAGTGGGTTTTCATGGCCAAGTCAGGATTCAGACATTTGTCTCTCAGAGTCTTAGTCCAATACTCCCACTACTATAACCTGGAAGACAGCATTCAGTACAGAGTCAGTATTATAGCAGCAACATGGGTATATCCACACTACACGATATAGCACTTTGATATTACTTGAATAGCCATTGCCCTATGCTATTCAAGTAGCCCAAGGGAGCATACTAAAGAATTGTCAGCACCTTACTAACATATAAATCTGAGCTTTCCATAGGATGACACCATGACAGTTAAAGTGATACCAAACTGGTATAATTGTGCAGTGTGGATGCCCCCACAGAGGCAGCTTGGGAGGGATGTTTATTCATTAGTTGGTTTAGTTAGTTAGTACATATGTCCCTTTTTCCATGCCATATTCTGCCCCAACATGGCTCACTCCAATTACTGAAGACTCTGTAGAAAGATTTGTTGACTTTGGCTGTGCTTTCTCTCCTTACAGGACTTTTGGCATCTCTGCCATGCGGAAGGTGAAACTGCTGTTGGAATTATCTTCATGCTTTTTCTCTCTTTTTCTTATTTCCAGAATCTCTGCAGTGATGCAATGACAAAGCTGCCTCTGCTGCCAGGCTTTAGGACTTCTTGTGTTGACTACAGATTACCTTCCATTGATGGTTTGATAGTGGGCAACGGAATCCCAAAAGCAGCTGTTTTACTCTTAAAGTTCCAGCTGCGCTTGGATTTCGTTCCCTGCTCTCCTACCCTATTCTCCTGGATTTTGTTCATTCTCTTCTACACTTTTGGGCCAACTTGGGGCACACAAGAATGGGGCTGAATTGGGGGTGGAGGCCTTGGGAAGGCACACAGACCTATTGTAGGAACATCCTGTTGTCCAGAATAATGGACGTTAGATATGTGTTCTTTAAGGGTAGCCAGGATCTCCTGCGGCATATGCCACAAGATTCTGTGCTAGATGATGGCAGACTCGAATACTATGCAAAATGATTGTGCCTTTGTTATTGTGTGCCTTCAGGTTGTTAAGGCAACTCTCTTATGGGGTCGTCTTGTCAAGATTAGTTCAAAGCCGGTTTGCCTTTGCCTTCCTCTAAGGTGGAGTGTCTGTGACCTGCTCAAGGTCACCCAGTGGGTTTCCATGTCCGAGCGGGGATTCGAGCCTGAGCCCAAGTCTAATATTCAAACTACTACATGACAAATGAGTAGTTTAATATTCAAACTACTATACTTGGCTCTCTGTTGTGTCTTTGTGAGATTCTAAAACCAACTAACTATTGAGGCTGAGGTAAAATATAATAGCAAAGGGAAGCCAGCATGGTATATTGGTTTGAATGATGAACTATGACTCTGGAGATCAGGGTTTCTCCACTTGGCCATGGAAACCCACTGGGCAACTCACACTCTCTCAACCTCAGAGGATGTCAGTGGCAAACCCCTCTGAAGAAACTTGCCAAGAAAACCCTGTGATAGGTTTGCCTTAGGGTTGCCATAAGTTGGAAATGACTTGAAAGCACACAATAACAACAGTAATTATAAAACCAAAATTGTATACAAATCATCAAGGTGGGCAAACTGGAGAATGATCTGAAAAATGGGCTTCAGCACCACTTCTTTGTGTGCTACATGAACAATGTATGGAATTAATCATCAAAGGATATTGCAATGTCTACTGTCTTGCAAGGATTAGAAAAAAAAAATGAAACTGATCCGTGAGGCATAGAAACTTGTCAGTGGGTATTTACTAGAACAGCCAAAATTGAAATCACTTTATTTAGAAGCAGAACTCTTCAGCTGACTAAACAAAAAGCAAAAACCAGCAGCGTGTACTGTATAATATGAACTTCTGGAAAGTATCTTGCTGGGACTGGGAAACAGTAGCCCTCCAGGGGCTGGACTACAACTTCCAATATTCCCAACGATTGCCCTATATGACAGGAACTGCAAGGCTCTCTAGTACCACTGTCAGCTAGTCTGCAGCTGCTCACTACATTGTATTGTGTAACTTTGACCAAAAAAAATGTTTGCAGAACATAGGAGAGAAACTGTATTTTGACTTTGGGAGGAGAATGGGTTTTAATTTTAGGAAAGTCCAGTGATGCACTGAGATGGGAATTGTGTAGCTCTCCAATTACTGGATTTGATCTCCCAGCATCTCTCCCTATTGGCTATACAGGTTAGGGCTGCTAGGAGTTGCAGTCCAACAACATCTGGAGAACCACACAGTTCAAACTTCTGCATTAAGGAAGCAGGTTCACAGTGGAACAACTGGAGCAATTTATTGTGTTGACATTGCAATGTGAGGGTGTAGATTCCTTTGGGTTGGGTTTCTTAGTACCCCTTCTGTCCTCTAGAGATAAAGAGTGATTTCCTGGAGAGAAACCACCAGAGCTGGGTCTGTCGATGGCGCAGTAGACAAGAGTTTTGAGCCACAATGTGGATAAAGCCATCTGCAAGCTGAGGCAGGAAGCATCAAATCACATGAAGCCAGCATGAACTTCCTCATCTTCTGAGTACAGCAGATGTGAGGTAGGAGTTAGGAGACCAATTTAGGAAAGTTTCTTCAGCATAGGATCAGGTAGCCTTTGATTTTCCAAATGTTTGGGCCTACGGTCTCTACAATTCTTTACGATTTGCTGTGGGCTGACTGAGGCTTTTGGGAGGCAGATGACCAACATAGGAGTTTATCACACTGGAGCTGTTTTTAACATTAAAAAGAGATTAAAGAACATTTAAAGCATCCCACAAATGAAGCAGAAATGGCAAGTAACTGCACAAATGATTATCACATGTAATAGTGCAAATAAAGTGATATCGGAAATGCATTGTCGCTGAAGTCCTGAAAATAAAAAGATGTGCATTTGTGCTTCATTGTGAACACTTTAATGGTGGGTTTTGTGAGACGTGTGAAATCGTTATGTGAAATTACATGATTTTTCTGGGTTATTAATGGGATAAACTCCCAATCTCCTTAGTGTGATAAATTCCATAGTTAGAGAACCAAACATGATGACTATTTTCAAAGGTGCAGCTTTGTTAGACTTTTTTTTCCAATGCAACTTTTGCACCTTATACCATCATCTTAGGATAAATCCACATTGCAGAATTAAAACAGTTTGACACCACTTTACTGCCATTACTCTATCCTACAGAATATTTAGATTTGTAATTTGGTGAAGCACCAGGGCTCTTTGGCAGACTGAATACCTCACCAAACTACAAATCCCAGGATTCCGTAGGATAGAGTCATGGCAATTAAAGTGGTGTCAAACTGTCTTAATTTTGCTGTGTGGATACAGCCCTAGTACAAAAGTGAGTTCAGAAGGCTACAGGTTGCCTTAATTATGTCTCCTGCTGACATCAGATGCAATTACTGATACTTCTGCCCCCCAGAATCAGTGGGGAACTTAGTGGTGTATCTTCTAGGTGCGGGGAAAACCTGAATACAAAAGCCACATCCATGTCCTAACATACGCACCAGGAACAACAACATGGTAATAATACCCCTGACTAGTTCATATTGCATCTGTAGATATTTGAGGGATCTGTATGCCATGTTTGCCTCATAGGACACAGTTCTTACAAATACAGTGTGCACACAGAAATACCCTCTATGGGTTCATTGTGGTTTGCTTCCAAAAAAGACTGAGGGGTGACATGACTGAACTCTTTAAATATCTAAGGGCTGTCACAGGAGGGTGCAGGCTTGTTCTTTGCTGCTACAAAGAGTTCTGCTTTTGAGGATGGAGTTCAATTGAATGTTAGAAGGAATGGCTTGATGGTAAAAGGATGACCCTTGTGGTCTCTTCCAATTCCTGACAGGAGGAACTTCCTGCCAGTAAGGGCTGTTCAACAGTGGAACACACTCCCTTGGGGAGTGATGGAGTCTCCTTTCCTTAGAGGTCTTTAAGCAGAAGCTGGATGACCATCTGTTGGGCATGCTTTGATGGAGAGTTCCTGCATGGCAGAGGGGTTGGACTGGATGGCCCTTGTAGTCTCTTCCAACTATGATTCTATGATGTGGGTCATTCCTTCCTTTCTGAGGTCCATGCCTATATCAGCAAAACTGGAGGTTAAATTCAGGCGTTGCACTAAGCTAAAATAAGTCAACTGAATCCAAATGTTGACTGTTACCTAATGGTTGGGGAGAAAAGCAGCTGTAAACAACACAGCTATTTTTTGTTTTTAATTTATATGCAAAGGTTTCCCTTAGGAATGAGATCCTTCTCTTTGGCTGAAGATAGTCTAGTCACAGAAATCAAATGCACTTTGTCACAAAGGGGCAAGCGGTTGTGGATGTCCCAGGCCCAGGAAGACTCAAGAACAGGAATCGCTTTGGAATGACACGATCACTCCCGCTGAGCGAGCAGACACACAGCCACGGGGATGTCGTGTCTGTCCAAAGCTGTTTCAAAGAACCCAGCCTGGCTCATGGAATACAGTTAACTGCATGGAAACTGCTGGGTTATGAGTATCCTGTTGCAATTAATGAGAGTACAACCAGCAGCTGCCAATCCCTGATGAGTTTTTGGGAAAGAACAATATAGTTGTAGCTCATGGGCTACATATGGTACCGGTTCCTAAGACTGTGTTGGGGGGAAAATGCTGATCCTCCATATCAGATGTCTTAAATAGTACACGATTAAAAATACTGCCATTGTGTGCAGCACAATATGGCTTGACTCCTATCGTAATACTTCACCAACTGTCCTGATTTGGCAGAGATAGTCCTGATTAATCCATGATCATCCCACTTTTCTCAGATGCTTTTAAAATGTCCCAGTTTCTCTCTCTTTCTTCCACTCTCCCTTTTGTCCTCAGCTTACTTCCTTTGCGGAAAACTGAGTTCACAGTACAAAAAGTAGTTTGCGATCAGTTAACTCAGTTGATGGAGAGAAGGAATCTTACCCTTTCCAGTAGGCTCAGGCAAGAAGAAACTGCTGCAGCCTCTCTTAGGTTGTGGGTTCTCCCCTCATTAGTTACTTCTGTCATCTTGACTACACTGCTGTTGCTGAATGTCTTGATTTTCATCTGTAATATATTAGAGGTTATATCCTATAGGTTAAATCCCAACTAAAGTAGAACCATTAAATCTGTTTTTGAATCATGAGTCTGCCCATAATTAAATCTGATTGATTCAATAGGTCTACACTACTTTAACCTATCAATTGTGTGTAGGCCTTAACTGTTCTTATTATCATCCCAAACTTTACTCTCTATTATCACAGCTAGGATTGCCAGGTTTTTAAAATAGCAGTAAAAGACATTAGAAAATCATGATACACAGGGTTGCAATCAGGACGTGGCTATAAATAAGGTTGAATTCTACCTAAATACCAAATAAAAACAAAATAACTTGAATTTCAGTTATGATTAGATTTTCTGAACATCTGCTCCTTTCATAACTCCCACAACCCAATATGTCTGTCTGTCTGTCTGTTGTGTGCCTTCACGTCATTTCTGATTTCTGTGGCAAACTATCATGGCAAGATTTGTTCAGAAGAGGTTTGCCATTGCCTTCCCTTGAGGTTGAGAGAGTGTGGCTTGCCCAAGGTCACCCAGTGGGTTTCATGGCTGAGCAGAGAATCAAACACTCATCTCCAGAGTCATAGTCCAACACTCAAACCACTAGGCTGGTTTTGTGAGGCAATTAGCCTTCCTTGTCAGAGAGCTCTGGTACCACAACAAACTACAAATTCCACACTATTGAACCTTGGCAGATACAATGGTATCAGACTGGATTATTACAGCAGCGCAGATGCAGCCTGTTTGAGACTCTTTTCCATTGCAGATGCCTGGGATGGAAAATTGTGTATGAAAGAAGACATGGTCTTTATTACCAAGCAAGGGCCTGTCTCATTTGGCTCATTTCACTCTGGCTGTGTCAGAGTATTCCTTATCTACGAAAACCCTGTGAAATTCATGGGGTTGCCATAAGTCGGCAGCAGCTTGAGGGCATGCACACACCCACAGCTCTAACCAGGACCACTGAATTAAAAAGAGTGAGAAATGGTGCAGCGAAATGTACCTTCTTCAGTTTGAAGCTAATATGAAAGCCCTATAGCTGCTCTGATAGCCTTGGCTGAAGAGTGGGGTATAAATAAAACATTACCTGTATTATTATTATTATTATTATTATTATTATTATTGGAGGTAGGTCACTGGTGCTAAGTGGATTTTCTTTCCTTCAGTATGAACCATGGAAGACCAACCAATCATTAGCCAGAGAGGTTTCTGCCCTACATGGGAGATACTGGAGGGTAGTATGGGGAATGCCAGCAGCCAGGTAGGCATTAGCACTAATGTGGTCTAGGAGTACAGTGTTGTGTACTTCCTAAGGTAGACTGCTGCTGTCAGATGCAAAAGAACAGGGGTGGGCAACTGTGGCCCTCCAGATGTGGTTAGACGACAACTTCCAACAGCCCTGTATAGCATAGCTAATGGTAAGGGATCATGCAAGGTGGAGTCTAAAATATCTAGAGAACCACATCTGCCATTCCTGCACGAAAAGATATTCTCCCATCAGCCATATTAAAGGATGATTCAGCTGCCTGCCTAGTAGGTAGTTCCTGTAAGTAGAATGAGTCTCGAATGGATAGGAATACGTCTTGAGCCAGCCATGGAAGTCAAGTGGCAAAGATGTCCTGGCAGAAACGTGTTAACACCATTACTGTGTTTTGGTGGGCAATGGAGTTGCAACAAATCTACATTGCAGAAGTATACTTGGAGGGGGGAGTCCTACCATTATTGGATTAATGAACAATCTTTTCTAGTTGAGGAATCTTACTAGATACATTTTGATAGGGATTTTTCAAGATTCTTTTAATATGGACTTGAAAAAGAAAAGAAATGGGAAAGTAGTAAGTAAAGCGTTAAGCTACTTTGACTACACATTTGTAAAGATGTGGAATTACTTTTCAAGCATAAAACTTATAAATAAAGCATTAAAAAAGGAATTACTTTTCAAGCACCAAAACAGGTAAAGAGAACAAATTACTTTTAAAAAGTAACCTTCCAAGCTCTGGTTCCAGGTTGCAGATGGAGAGCCATAGTTTGGAAATTAACATACGATCTTTTGAACAAAAGTAATAGAAGCACAGAAATTTATTTTTAAAATTTAATCTGAGACTAATTTTTTGTACATTACAAATGGTGACAAGCCATGTTGTCATGCTAAAGTCCCAGGCTGCTCCCACACTGCAGAAATAAAGCACTTGGACACCACTTTAACTTCAATGGACTCTTTCACACGGGAGGAATTTCTCCCAACTTTGAATGGAGCCAATGCGAATTCAAGTGAATTTACTAGTTTAGCGAATTAATGGGAATTCCCATCGCGTCTGGAGTGCGTTCGGAGTAACGTTCCATTACCTGAAAATGACCCCCCATTGCCCGAAATTGTGTGTGAAGCTTTAATTTGCAATAACGTGAAACCCCATGATTGTGCTTGGATTGCCCTTGGATTATACTTCCAATTTCCCACGTCTAAAAGAGTCGTATGGCTCAATGCCATGGTATCCTAGGATTTGCAGTTTGGTGGGGTACTATTGCTATCTGACAGGGAAGGCAAAGTATCTCACAAAACCATACATCTCAAATATCCATAACTTTTGAGTCATAGTAATTAAAGTGGTTTCAAACTTCTTCATGTCTTCACTGTGGATTAGACTTTGGTTGGTTGCATTATCACAGTAGGCCAGACTTCCTGCTCAAACCTAGGTCTAATCTCCACTGCAGAAATAATACAAGCTGCATCTGCACTGCAGAAATAATCCAATTTAACACTGCTTTTACTACTACCTGGCTCAATGCTGTGGAAATCTGGGAACTGTAGCTTTGTGAGACACTTAGTCCTTTCTGTCATAGAACTCTGGTGCAACAACAAATTACAGATCCCAGGATTCCATAGCATTGGGCCACAACAGTTACAGTGGTGTCAAACTGGATTGTTTCTGTAGTGCAGATTAGGCAGGTAGAAGTTATCTTTTGGGTCTAAAAACTCACTGCCTGAGCTGAATGAGGGAGCCATGAAATCCACTGGGCAAACTTGGGCAAGTCACATGCTCTCAGCCTCAGGGGAAGGCAGTGGCAAACCTCCTCTAAACAAAACGTGCCAAGAAATCCCCATGATGTTTGCCGAGAGTCCATAAGTCAGAAACGACTTGAAGGCACGCAACAACAGCAAAGGGGCTGTAGACCAAAATGCTGTGGTCACGTTACCAGACTGCGGTTTCCCTAGTCGCCGTCCTCCAACCCAGTCCATACACACTGGATGCAACTAGCCATGGGAATCTCCTGCCACTGCTGACAGTCAGTAGTTGGTCTGGCGTTAGCAGGAATTCTCAGATCACCTCTTGGCTGTGGATGGTGCAGAGAGCGGCCCCCTTTCACTAGTAGCTACTCCTACCTCAAGAAGGAGAAAAGAAAGACCAGTGAGATGAAAGCTAGGAATCCGGATTCCCTAGTGAATGATGATGATGATGATGATGATGATGATGATGATGATGTTGTTTATTTATATCCCACTCCTCTGTCACCACTCGGAGCGGGTTACAATGATTAAAAAACATCAAGATAAAACAATTCCAATAAAAAAAACAGTGCCAGTATGAACGTCTCGATTTTAATCCGGGTTACAAACCGGTTTATATGGTAGTCTGTCCCCAAAGATGCAACACCTATACGTGATTTGTGCTAAAAACAACAACTTTATCATGCTGTCAATCTGTGACAGATGTCAGTTAAGAAATTTATCAAAATTGTTTATGCCTTTCCTCAGAATTATATTAAATGCATCTGCTTGCTTTGGAGGAGAAAATTAAAGTTATGTTAGCTGGATGGAGAGATTCTGTTCTTGATTGTGAAAGTCCTCCAGAATTCTGTCTTTCAAGATACTTTCCTCCTTGTGGACAAACTTTAAAATAGACAGTAGAAATAACCCGCAAAAGTGGGTCGTTTTTCAGATGACTTTGCACCAACGAGAAATAACGTGACATTGAGCCAAATGCAAAGGTGACAAAACTTGTCCCTTTTTACTTTCGGGAACTAGACTGTGCGTTCTAATTAATGTTGCGTTATTTCTCATTGACGCCAATGCGTCTGAAAAACAATCCGCAAAAGCGGGTGTTTTGCAGATTTTAAAATCCCCATTTCTGCACGGGATTTAACCAATTTGTGTCCAACTTGCCTCCATGTGATAAAGTCCATAGTCTTGAGGATTTAGAATATCATTGGAAATGAAAAAGCAAAGAAAGATGAGGTTTTCAGGATGTTACATTATGGGCTTTGTTGTGTTTTTGTGGCATCGTCAATTGAAGGATAGGCTTTATTCAGTGTGATCGGATGCCCTCAATGCAAAGGAGGACAAGGCACTGCAAAATGTAGGACATTACAGAAAAATGGAGGGGATTACAAAATAAGAGCTAAAAACTCATCAAAATATAAATTCATGCCAAAAATGGAAGATATTTTGAAATTCCACCTGGACAGAACGCTGAAATGTAGGACATGTCCTGGAAAAGGAAGGCCTCTGGTCATTCTGTCTTTATTTTCCTTAATAAATAAATATTTTTCTGGAATTGTCGTTGATGCACAGGTTTGTTAGGTGTTTTGGAGGTCATCTATTCCATCCCTGAAAGCTCCAGCCTCTGTTTAAATACCTCCAGAAGAGGCACATGTCTGTCTCACTATCAAATAAATCTTACCCTTTGTCATGTTTCTTCCAGTGTTTAACTGATAATCACCTTCTTTCTGCCTTCCAGCAAAAGCTGATTGCCATGTTAAGAAGGAAGATCTGCTGTTTGCCATAAAACAAGTTTGATTGTATAATATTAAAAGAAAAAGGTTTATGGCCTTACATAAACGTTAATAGAACTGCAATAAGCAATAGTCAGCAGAACAAGTGAGGAAATAAGACAGACAAGACAAAAATGATAGGTAAGTGAGAACCTTTTGAGACCTTTCACAGCCTCATCACAAAGGACAGAGTATACGTTTTCGTCTGAGAACTTGGCCCAGTTAGGAATTACTAGGACAGAGATGGCCAAATGGCAGATCACAGGCTGCTTCTGCACTGCAGAAATAATCCAGTTTGACACCACTTTAACTGCCATGGCTCAATGCTATGGAATCCTGGGATTTATAGTTTTGTGAGCCATTTAGCCTTCTCTGTCAGAGGGCTCAGGTACCGCAGCAAATTACAAAACCAAGGATTCCATAGTAGTGGTTTCCGGCTTGGCCCTGAAAACCCACCGAGTGAGCTTGGGCAGGTCACTCTCTCTCAGCCTCCGACGATGGCAACGGCAAAACCTCTCTGAATAAACATTCCAAGAAAACTCAGTGGACTCTTTCTCACGGGAGGAATTTCTCCAACTTTGAATGGAGGCAACGCGAATACACTATTTTAGCGAATTCATGTGAATCCCCATTGCGTTCGGAAGGCGTTCGGAATGACTTCCCATTACCCGAAAATAACCCCCATTGCCCGAAATTGTGTGAGAAGCTTTAATTTGCAATAACGTTAAACCCATGATAGCATTCGGAGTGACTTCCCTTTTGCCCGAAATTGCGTGAGAAGCTCTAATTCGCAATAACGTGAAACCCCATGATTGCGTTTGGATTGTCCTTGGATTATACTTCCAATTTCCCACGTCTGAAAGAGTCCATTGATAGTTTCCCTAAAGGTCGCCATAAGCTGGAAAGGACTTGAGGGCACACAAATAATACTAATACTACTACTAATAATATACAGTGATTTAAAGCAGCCTCCCGAAGTTGGTTTTCTCCCAAAATTCCCAGCCCAGGGAATGTGGTTTGTATGTATGAAATGGGAGTTCTAGTAGAGCTATCCCTATCATGATCAAGGCTTGCTACATTAGGCTCTAAGATTCAATAAATATTTAAAATGGTTCCCCAGAATAACTTTGAGCAGAAAAATTATACCAATAAAACAATTTCTTTTTCCATGCAAAGGTAAATAAAAAGAAGAAAGGCCCTCATAGTCAGAGTTACATGAGAAAAAAAGAGAGAGAGGAAGATGGCTGTTTAGATCAAAGAGGACTTTCTCTGGTCTAATCTAATCTTCCCCTTTGAGGCTGATAAACTGTAGCTAAGGAAACAAAGTTTATTCTAATCTACATCTTTTCAGTTTAAAAAGAAAAGTTGGAAATGATTTGAAGGGTCTGAAATAAATAAATTCTTACATCCTCATCCAGCATCCTCTTTTAGGTATTTAATGCAAGATGTGTTGTACCTTTCTTGTCCACCCATCTACTATGAAGCCCCTTCTACTAGGCACTGTTGTTGTTGTGTGCCTTCAAGTCATGTTGTTGTTGTTGCTGTTGTTGTGTGCCTCCAAATCATTTTTTACTTCAGGCAACCCTAAAGTAAACCTATCATATGGTTTTTTGGCACGTTCCTTCAGAACGAGTTTGCCATTGCCATCCTCTGAGGCTGAGAGAGTGTGACTTGCCCAAGGTCACCCAATGGGTGTGTTTTTTTTGTTTTTTTTGTTTTTGTCAAGCAGGGAATTGAACCCTGATATCCGGTGCTCAGGCCACTACGCCACACTGCTTTCCTCCTCCCTCCAAAAAGAGAAGTTTGTTGCAACAGCATTTTGTGCTTTGCGTAATACTTCCACAAGCCTGAACACAATGCAGCATTCCATGCCTTCATAATGCACAGCGACAGGAAGATGGCCTTTGTGATGTATATTAAAAGATGTATATTAAAAAATTGTTTGATTTTTTGTGTGAGTAGGTTCGCTTTAGAGTTGCCATGAGTTGGGAATGACTTGAAGGCACACAACAACAACAGTGTAAGTACCTGTTGGTAGCAGGAAGCAAATGGAGTGTTGAAGTGGGTACTGATTGGTGGTGTTTCAGGAGATTTGCTTGGGACACTTGGCGAATGGCAGTTGAGTGTGGAAGAAGTCAGTGGACTCTTTCACACGGGAGGTATTTCTCTTTATTGCGAATGGAGCCAATTCGAATTAACGTGAATTCGCTAGTTTAGTGAATTCACGTGAATTCCTATTGCATTCGGAATGCGTTCAGATTGACTTCCCATTACCTGAAAATGACCCCCATTGCCTGAAATTGCGTGAGATGCTTTAATTGGCAATAACGTAGAATCCATTATTGCGTTCAGAATGACTTCCCTTTTGCCCAAAATTGTGTGAGATACTTTAATTTGCAATAACGTGAAACCCCATTATTGCGTTCGGATTGCCATTTGAATTTCTGACGTCTGAAAAGGTCGTTTTTGCCTAGGGTTTTAGAAGAATGCTGCTGGGGAAATGTTTTTGAGATGGCTTTGAATGAGACTAGGGTTGGAGTGAGAAAAAGGAACCTGAGTTGTGTGATTGTTAAAGGGTCTGATGTAGCTTGAAAGGAGAGAGTGTGGTGTTTCATAAGTTATATATAAATAATGTGCTATTTTATGTTTCACTTCTGTAAATAAAGTTTTGTTTCTGTATACTTTCCGCCCCCAGGATCACTATCATTCTGAGCAATGGGTTTCAGACAAGGTGCCTGTGGTGGCATCTTGGGGATGCAAGCAATATAAATCCTCATAGGAACGTTGGGGGCATGGGAGCCTTTAGGGCTGAAGAACGGGGTATAAATACCGTAAATAAATAATAATAAATAATAAATATTCAGACTGATCCTGCTATTGGTGTTACACAAGTGGGACAAGAAGTCCTTATGTACATAAAAAGTTGAAACCTCACATTTGGTGTAGGCAGCTGTGGGATATAAACTGAGATCTCCAGTCTTGCATGTCTCAATTTTTTTAATTTTAATTTTTTTTTGAAAAAGACCTGATGCTGAATTTATCACTCAGCGCTAGAACTGCACCGGAGGAATACAGAATCACAGAAGCAATTCAATATAAAGTCCACTCCGCTCAGTATGACAGAAAGCTTGATTCAGGCTTGCATCCTTCCAAGGTCGCTAAAATTGAGTACCCAGATTGCTGGGGACAAGTAGCTTACAGTTGTAAACCAATTAGACACTGCTTAGGCAGTATAAAGCTGTATATAAATGGAGCTGTTTGCTTGACTGCTGTAATCCGCTTTGATTCCCCACCGGAAAAGGCGGAATAGAGATAAAAAAGAAGAAGCTATATTTGCCAACACAGCACTGGGCACTTGGCTCAAAAGCTCCCAGTACAATGTTTTGTTTTGTTTTTTAACATTTCACAATTGCTTTGCAACATTTATTAATACCGTATATACTTGACTATAAGTTGACCTCTTGTATAGGGCAGGTTTTGGGACCAAAATTATGGATTTTGATATGACCCATGGATAAGTCGAGGGTAAAATCTAGGGGCTTATATGAAAGGATCTAAAAGGATGGAACAAAAGAAAATAGTGCCAAAGAGCTTACAAAATTCCAGCAGGCATAAATAAAGGATGGATGAGAGAGTTAAAGGGAGGTAAGTGCTTCCAGGACAGATTATGCTCTTGCCTTTCACCAGGGGATGGATCCTTTTTTTATGAGTTAAAGTACAGTACTTACACTGACCCATGCATAAGTTGACTCAGATTTTTTGGGTTAATTTTTTAACTACAATTTCTAGACTTATACATTAGTATATACAGTATTTGGAAGTTAAACAGAAATATAAAATAGCAACGAGAAAGACTTTATTTCACGCCCTGCATTTTGTTAGTAGTATTCTTGGCCTGGATAAGAGGAAGTGACTTCGGATATTTCGGTTCTGTTTATGATTTATTTCTAACAGTTTCCTCTGTTGGCAGTTCTGGTGCTGCAAATAAAACGAGGAGGGATTCACTTTCGATTATGTCATCTGAAAGAGAAATGCTCAAAACAGGTACACCCCCAAATATCCGAAAGTAAATGTACACATATTGAGGAGGGGGCACTTCCAATGTCTGGTAATTATAGCATCATCATCTCCTCTCACACAAGTGGAGCTTTATTGCAGAATGTTTGAAGTTCAAGACTGTTAGAAAACGGAACCCACAATTCCCTTGAGCCCCTATGAGCTTTGCTGACTCCCAATTTTGGGAGAAAGGCAGGACATAAACAAATATATAACAACAACAACAATGTGAAGTCGAAGCCTTTCATGGCCGGCGTCCATTGTTTTCTGTGGGGTTTTTGCCAGAGATGCCATTCTCTGGAGATGCCAGCCACAGACGCTGGCGAAACGTCAGGAATAAACTTTTCTGGAACATGGCCACATAGCCCCCAAACCCCACAAAAATCTACAAGAATATCAGAATCTGGAAAAATACACCATTTGCTAACACAATGGAGTGGATAATCACTCAGGGGTCTTATGTCTTCTTAAAAAGTAGGGCACCCTGGTAGCTAAAGTGTTGTCTTGTGGCAGTTTAAAGTGGAACACATTTGTCAAGGCATAAGCTTTTGTAAACTAGAACCCACAACAGTTGCCCAAGTGAAACCGGGAGAGCGCTCCAGTGTCTTTAAAGGAATTTCAGCAGCTCTAGTTTGTTTCCAGGTCGCATAACAAGCAACACGTGCTGAAATCAATTCTGTTGTAGTTGTTGTTGTGTGCCTTCATAGAATCATAGAGTTGGAAGAGATCTCAAGGGCCATCCAGTCCAACCCCATTCTGCCATGCAGGAACTCCAAATCAAAGCATCCCCGACAGATGGCCATTCAGCCTCTGCTTAAAGACCTCCAAGGACGGAGACTCCACTACACTCTGAGGAAGGAGTGTGTTCCACTGTCGAACAGCCCTTACTGTCAGGAAGTTCCTCCTAATGTTGAGGTGGAATCTCTTTTCCTGCAGTTTGCATCCATTGTTCCGGGTCCTGTTCTCTGGAGCAGCAGAAAACAAGCTTGCTCCATCCTCAATATGACATCCCTTCAGATATTTAAACAGGGCTATCATATCACCTCTTAACCTTCTCTTCTCCAGGCTAAACATCCCCAGCTCCCTAAGGCATTCCTCATAGGGCACGGTTTCCAGACCCTTCACCATCTTAGTTGCCCTCCTTTGGACCCGCTCCAGTTTCTCCACATCCTTTTTGAATTGTGGTGCCCAGAACTGGACACAGTATTCCAAGTGGGGCCTGACCAAGGCAGAATAGAGTGGCACTATTACTTCCCTTGATCTAGACACCATACGTCTATTGATGCAGCCTAAAATCGCATTCGCCTTTTTAGCTGCTGCATTGCACTGTTGACTCATGTTCAGCTTATGGTCTACTTGGACTCCTAGATCCCTTTCAGAGGCCACTTGGCTCAATGCTAGGGAATTCTGGGATGTGTAGTTTTGTGAGGCACTGAGGCTGGGTCCAGACTGGAGAAATAAGCCGGCTTGGAAGCATTTTAAGTCTGTTTGTGGCTCAAGGCTATGGCATTCTGGGAGTTGGAGTTTGTTGTGGGCCCAAAGGGCCCACAACAAACTCCAACTCCCAGAATGCCATAGCCTTGAGCCACAAACAGACTCAAAGCGGCTTATTTCTCCAGTCTGGACCCAGCCTTCTATGTCAGAGGCAGCTCTGGTGCACAATAAACTACATATCCCAGAGTTCAACAGCTGCCCCTTCTACACTCTCATCTCTATGGTTCCTTGGCGTGACGTCACATCCTGCGGAAGAGTCCTGGAACCGGAAGGAGCGTTCTTCCTTTCCTCCCGTCGCCATGGAGACAGCGGAGGGGAGCCCCCCGTGGTCGGTGTCCGCCACCCTCCAGGCTTTGGAGGGGGCTCTTCTTCTTCGAGGGGAGGCCGGGGATGGGGCCCGAGGAGGCCGAGTCTGGTTCAAGGAAAGCAGCCAACGGAGCTTGCGCAGCAGGGACTTCTTGGCGCCTCAGGCCGCGATGAAAGCCATGTTCCACGACGTAGAGGTAGGGGCGGGGCCTGGAGGGAAAGGGGCGTGGTTTGGAGGATAAGGGGCGGGGCTTGAGGTGAAAGGGGCGGGGCTTTGAGGAGAAGGGCTTGGAAGAGGGGGCGGGGGCGGGGCCTGAAGTAAAAGGGGCGTGGCTTTGATTTGAAGGGGCGTGGCCTCAGGGGCAAGCGGTCCAGGTGACTAGAGGCGTCCTCCTTTTCCAGGACACGTCCTCCATCTCAACTTCTTTCTCCCCAGGAGGGATTCCAAAAGGTCCTCCATTTGGAGCATCACTAAGAAACTTAGGTTTATAATTATAATAAGTGTTTTTACCTTTTATTTTCTCTCTCCAGGAGGAATCCCAATGGATGGGAGTGTTTCTCAAGCTCCTCTTTGGCCAAAAAGGCCTTGCGTTTTCCCCAAGCGCCCTGCGTTTCTACGACTCCGAAAGGCACTGCAGGAATTAATCCGCTTTGAGGCTGCTTTGACTGGATAGGGAATCCTGGGATCATTATTCACTTATTTGTTATTATTTTGCTTTCTTATATCCCGCTTTTCTATCAATATAGGGACCCAAGGCGGTGAATTTGGGATTTATAGTTTGTTGTGGCGCCAGAGCTCCCTTTCTGACAGAGAAGGCTCAACGTCTCACAGAACTACATTTCCCAGGATTCCCTAGCACTGAGCCAGGGCAGTTAAAGCGGCCTCAAACCGGGTTATTTCTCCAGTGTAGATGCAGCTCAAGGGGCAAACAGGATTTAAACGAGAGTCAAACAGGAAATGCCCTACGTTTATCACAGGACATTTCCTGTTTAACTCTCGTTTAAATCCTGATTTCCCCCTGGTGTGATAAAGCGGTTAGTTTTAATCCAAAAGCGATTTGCTGCAGCGCTTGAAACGTAGGTTTTATATGTATTTAAACATCCCACCTTGGTTGCACCTGCACTGCCCCACCAAACTATAGTTCCCAGAATCCCACAGCATTGAGCCGTGGCAGTTAAAGCGGCGTCAGACCAGATTGTTTCTGCAGTGCAGATGCAGACATAGCGAGCAATTGTTGAGCTGCTTGGAAGAGCCAGTCTCACCGAGGAAGCCAGTGCTACTTGTCTCTCTCTCCTGTCTTGCGTTGCGATAGGTTCCCAGTGGGGTTGCTGAGCGTGTGGTTTCGCTCAAAGGCCCTGGGGTGCTGCCCATCAAGAACTGCCAGAGCGGCACCTTTGGACTGACCGTGCAGCTGGAGAGACCGGCTGTCTTTGAGCAGATCCTGAGGGCCATTCCTGTGTATACAAAACCTGCCCGGGTGGTCAGCGGGCACAGCGTCCTCCTCAACTGCGTGGCCCTCCATGGACGCAAAGGCCTGGACTCTCTCAGCCTGAGTCACCTGAGAACCATCCTGGTCACGGACCACCTGGCAAGCATCCTCCGGGCTCAAGGGTTAGTAGAGGACACCGTTCTTACGGTGAATTGCTTCATATCCCAGGCAATGGGGTCACCAGGTTGGTGTCACCTAGTGCAGTAACTCATGGTGTCACCTTCCCATTGACCACACCATAGAGAATCCCTAGTAATGTTTTTTGTATTAGTATTTCTAAGGGTTTAGGGTTTGGCTTTTTTATATATAAAAAAAATGATGAACATGGGTGGGAGACAGCAGGGCTTACCGCTGATTTGAAATACGAACCACTGGTCCTGCACACTTCAGTCGAGGCCATTCGTTTTTATTTATATATTTTTATAACTAACCAAAGGTGGTCCAGGGAAGTATTGGAGGTCAGGGGCTGCAAAGGCCCCTTGGAGGTTAGGGCCCCCTGCAGTACGAGGTTTGGAAGTGAGCTACCCCTGCGTTAAATGCATGGAAAGCATGTGCTCTGCCACTGTCCCCTGGGCCTTACTCAGTTTAGTGGTTCGTGCCAGACCAGATAAACTGTTTTCTGGGTGGTTTATGGAGGATTTTGCGTCTTCTCCTCACTCTGTCCGTTTTATGAACAATGTTGCATGCTCTTCCCTCCTTTTTTCAGGGTTGGCTGATTTAAACTAGGTTAGTTTAAATTACTTTTAAAAATAAAACCACTCCTGTATTTATTTTTTTTAGTATTCTTTTTTTAAAATCTGGCTATTATTCTTATCTTCCAACCCTATTTCTGGAACAAAGACTGTTTGAATTTAAACATTTTAACTTTAACAGTTTATTGGCAGTCGTTCATTGTGAGACCAGTGTCAGTTGCTTCTTTTTAATCACTTTGGCCCGATACAGACGTCCACAAAGCGACATCCTGGGGCCATTTCTAGGGTTAGGGAGCGCACAGCAACCACACGCTCCCTAACCCTAGCATGGCATGGCGGCACCTTCATGGTGGCCTGCTGTTCACACAGGGGTGCCATGACAGCGTCACCATTGCTGGGTGTCCAAACAGGATGCCCAGGAAGTGGCGCCTTAAAGGCACCGCTTCTTTGAAGCGGCTCAGCAAAAAAGGAGCTGTTCTAGGCAGCTCCTTTTTGCTGCAGGCGCTGCCTAAGCACTTCGTTCCCACAGTGGTTAGACCGCAGCAGGAACGAAGCCATGGGAGGAAGGGACTTCTTCCCATGTCTGCAGCTGTCGGGGTGTCCTTGGGGCATGCAGCCCCAAGGACACCCCTTTCCCAGACCATTCAGAAGGGGCATTTTGCCGCTTCTCTGTGGTCCGGGAAAATCAGGGAGTCCTGGGAGACCTCTCTTTCGGGGCTCCTTGGGAAAATCTCCCCAGACGGAGCCTTGAAAGGGAGGAGCAGCTCGTTCCTGATCCTGAGGGGAAAGGAGCAGCCCCTTTCCAACCAGGGCTCCCTCATGGCTCCTGGAGTGTCTGTGAGGCATGCAGCCCCACGGACACTCCCTTTCCAGCCACTTCTCTTTTTGCTGGAAAAAGCCGGATTGGGGCCGCAGGGGCTGCCGGTGCAGCTGCCCTGGCCTCAGTTTGGCACCCAAAAGGAAAGAGCGCTTCTGGGCACTCCTTTCTTGCTGCAGCAACGCTCGACCCTGAAGGGGCAATCTGTACAGCCCCTTTATTTTATTGTGCAAGAAAAGTCCTTTGGAAGCAAATCTTCAATTAACATAAGTTCAACCGAAACAGTTTGCTTTAAAAGAGCAATTATTATTTAAGTAGCGGCTGTAACATCCTAACTGCATTTTGCTGCTTAATTTTCTGATTTAGTCCTGTATTGCTCTAGTCTTACACATTAATGGGAAAAAAACCTTGATTTAAACAAAAAACATGTCCCCCCACCCATCTTGCCTTTCTGCCATCCAGAGTAGATGTACATCTGGCCCCAGCTTTGCCTGATGAAGAAATCCATCAGTTCTTGCGGCAGTTGCGAGTTGAATGGCCTTTGGTATTAGAAACCCCCCCAAACCTTGAGGATGTTCTAGCGATGAAGGAAGCCCTTCACCATTGTCCGCATGCCACATTTTCTCCAACAGACCAGGAGGGAGTTGTGTGTAAACTTCACTTGAAAAAGTTCCTGGAAGAAAAGCACCTGGAGGGTTATGACCCTAACCTGGATGTCTTTCTTGGTAGGCAGCTTCTTTAATCACTGTGGTACATACTTTGGCTTGTTGTTGTTGTAGTTCTGTGCCTTCGAGTCATTACTGACTTATGGTGTTCTATCATAGGATTTTCCTGGCAAGGTTTGTTCTGGGGGCAGTTGTGTTACTTTTGCATTCTTCTGAGGCTGAGAGAGTGTGATTTGTCTAAGATGGCCCAGTAAGTTTCCGTGCCTGAGCGGGGATTCAAAATCTGGTCTCCCAAAGTCCTAGTCCAATTCTGAAATGTTAGGGCTGGCCCAGTTCTGTGCTGCTCTCCATTGGACAGATACATAGGTGTTACATCAGGGAAGTGGCTATGCTTAGACCTAGCGCAGGTTGATTCCTCTTGTCTGCCCCAGCTGGAGCATGGAAACCTCTCAGGAGTAAGGGCTGCAGTAGCAGGGGCTGAACACCCTTTCAGAAATCTCCTCTTTCATTTCAGTGACAGAGGAGAAACTGTTTCATGTGGCTGAGCTGCAGCGTGTGACCCGACAATGCCTGGTGAGTAAAGCACTCAGAGCTTTAGCTGTTGGTGTGATTGAAGTAGCACCCCTGCCTGTCCCTGGGTCTTGAGGGTGAGCAGTTTTTTTTCTCTCCAGGTAGATGCACCAGGACAAAGCTATAGTGTTGTGCATGTGGTGAGCCATGAAGAGGCATTCCAGCAGCAGAAGGTGGACTTGCTGTGGAGGCTGGTAGCTCCACAAGCTCTCCCAGGTCCACAGGTGAGAACTAACCTTCCTTTTGGTGATAATGAGTAATATGGGATGTATGTATAAGATACATATCCTCAAGCTGGTATTCTGCAGATGTGTCAGACTACAGCCATTGTCATGCTGTCTGGGGGGGGGGGGGTTTGAGAGAATCTCATATACATAAAGGGTGGTAGGTTGAGAAAGGCTACCATAAAACTTTTCCAGTTATATTGAGTTGCCTAAAGGAGAGGAGTATGGGTTCCTTGACTCCACTAGTAAACCCCCCCTGCTTTCTTTGTATGTTGATCAACTTCTTCCCCTGGCCCTGCCATACAACACTTGCTAAATACTTTAAGGTGTGTGTGGGGGGGGGGGGGGTGGGGGTGGGGAGATTGTCACCAGTATCTCACAAACACTTGGTGCAAGGACAACAGAGTTTTACTAGTGGTTGAGAAGGGACATCTCTTCAACATAATGGTGTCTCTCAAAATCAGAAACTCTCTCACACACACACACCCCCCTATACATTTATGTTTGTTTTTTCTTGGGGGGGGGGGAAATGCTTGATGTCACGGTACTGGCTTGTTCCATCTAAACAAACTGCCTGGATTAACAAAGGCATCATGGGCTCTCTTTGTTTGCACGATCTGTCTCCAAAATGTCTGTGTGTCCTGTTTCCTATGATGCTGTCCTTTTCTGAAAAGGGAACAGCACTTGTTGTAAGGCAAGGCTTGGGATGTGTGGCCATCAAGATGTTATTAGACTGCAGCTTCCATCAGCCATAGGAAGCAGAGCCAATGGGAAGGCTTAATGGAAATTGTAGTCTAATAACACCTGAAGGGCCACACATTTCCCATCGTGATGTAAAGCAATTGCTTGCTAGAAGCTACTACTACTTTTATCTATTGCTTCCATAGAAACACCTTATCTGTGGGCCAGTGAAAGCAATCCATTCTGCCTCTCCTCTGAGTGTTCCTCATTATTTCCAGTAAGTGACTGCTGCTTAATCAGGATCTGTTTGTTCTGTTAAGAACAGTGCAACATTCTTCCTTCTGCAAGATTTGGGGCAAGCAGGGGATCCCATACTCCTGACTGTAGTTATTTTCTGGATAGCGCCCATCAAGTGACAGTCATCATGAATTACAAACCCTTGGTAGGTAGATGATTCATGGGGTTGTACAGGGCCTCATTCTCACCATAAGAGAAATGGCGCTGTTTCTAGAGCCCAGCTAACACTGGTCTAGCTAAAAGTATGGCAAGACAACCTTAGTTTTACTGAGAAGTGAAAAGACAGCCTTAGCTTTACTGAACCAAATGAGTTGCACTGGGTAGGGGTAGGGTCTGGTCCCTTTTCTTTCTATTAACAGTTCTAGTTATCAATTTGTGATTCAGCATCAGTGGTGGTATTGGCATTTTACAGACCATACAAGTCACATGTTCTTTCTGCCAAGGCAAGAGTAACCGTTTTGTACTTATCACTTACAGGCTACGACACTCCCAGATGCATGAAGCTTCGGTGCTGAAGTATGGAGACCTCTCTCAGGGTAATGTTTGTCCTGTCATTTGCTGGGTGTTTGTCATCCCCCCCCCCACCTTGAGCTGCTTTCTAAAGATTTGGTTGCGTCTTACAATTGACAATATTCAGATGCATCTTCCTGTTGGATGTCTTATTTTTGTTGTGTGTGGTGTTAGGAATGGGGAGATATCTATGTGCCATTTCAGTTGGGTGTGCTGCCCAGGTGCTTGCAGGACATTATGTGGCATCTCCTTGAGTCTTCTACTCTTTTCATCTAATGCCTTTACCAGGAAGCATTTCCTCTTAGACTCAGGGATCTTAACTTGAAGTCAGCAGGTAACTTAGGAGGTCCATGGATGTGCTTCGGGGTTCCATGAACAAGGCAACCCATTGTCCCCCCCCCCCTTCAATTTCATTCTTGCTACTTTGAAAATTGTTTCCCTCCACAATTTTATGGTAAAAATATAGCTTTTTAAAGTAATTTTTATCTATGTGAAGAAAATCAGTTTTCAGTGCAACAAAATAAAATGTGTGCAAAATTGTGTGAGAGTTGTTTATTGTGTATTTCCTTGGAAAAGGCTCCATAGTTGATCAGATTTTCAAAGTGATCTGTTAACAAAAAAGGTTAAGTACAACTGTTGTGGACCCCCTGGACTTATTGTTTCATGGGAAATTTCTGCTCCAGTTTACTTGAGTTTATTTTTGATTGGCAAATATATCTCTTTTATTTCATTCCTACAGATGAGACTTGGACTGAAATAGTCAGTGTCTTAACAGCAGCTGCCATCCGATTTGAGATACTCAGCACGAGCCATCAAAGCCAGGTAACCAGAAATATCCTCTTGAGGTTTCTCTTGTGAGTAGTCACTCAGAAGGCAATGTGGCCTCTGTGTAGATGCTACATGATTTCAGATGCAGGATGGACTAGCCATCATTTTGTTTGGATGACAATGACTAAAATTTCTATTTGGAAAAAAATTATTCATGCTGATATATCCGGTTAGAGACTTTAATGTTACAATGGCAGTATTTCTTACAGTTGGCAAAACTATTTCTGAATATTAAATTTGTTAGCAGCATTGGATTAGAAGATTTGTGGACCATGGGTTAGTAGTACATACATTTCGCTGCATACATTCTGACTTTTGATTAACCAGAGGAGGTTGAAACATGATTTGTGAACAAATGGTAAATGAAACATACTAGATGCATCCATGGGTGGTCAATCTTTCGCTCCCTACATGTTTTGATCTACCACTCTCACAGTCTGTTAGCACTGACCAGAAATTGCCATATTTCCCTGCAGGCTGGGGCTTCTTTGAGTTAAAGACCCAAATACATTCAGATCCAAAATACCTGGAGGGTTCCCAGGTCCTGGTCCAAATCATAGTAGTGGCACAAGCTTTTTTGGAATATGTCAGTAGGAGCCCAAGCATTGAGGAGAAGGCTGAGCAGCGGAGCAGGCTTGAAATTGTTCCACATCCTCAAGGGCCACCCAAAATCCTTTGATGGGCTGCATGCAGCCCCCGGGCCATATGTTGCACTGGTCTGGAATGAACTGGAAGGGCGAAAGTGGCCATTTTTGTACAGCAGCAATTTCAGTAGATATTGCAGCCGTTTGAAGGTAGCAGACAGTGACAAAAATAATAGTTACAAATGAATTGAGAAGGCTAGTTTATTTAGGCTGAGTTCTTCTTCCATGAGGTAACTTAGATTTGTGTGGACAATGCCACTGATTGTGAAAAGTAGAGATGGGGCTGCTCTAGTGATTTAATTCTTCAGGTACAAACCCTGAGCCATTCTGCCAGAGAAAGACAGGTGAAGGAAAAGGCCTGCGTATAAATAAAGATAATGGTAATATTAATTAATAGGCATAGAGCTTGGAGCGTTACTCTCATAGCAGAGTTGGTTTTTACTCCCTCAGGTTCTTCTGGATGTGGAAGAGGCCAGCATCTCCACCAAGGGGACCAAAAGTGGAGCCTTTGTAATGTACAACTGTGCTCGGCTCGCTACCCTGTTTGAAACTTACAAGCGGGCAGAAGAGCAAGGTGAGAGCTTACATAGGCCATGCTCCATTGCATCTAATTTCTAGGGATGATGAATTGGGATTATGTACAGTGCTGGTCCAGGAGTGGAAAAAATAGTTTGCTAAACAGGAAAAAAAATGATGCATGCAATAGCCATATTCCTTCAGTCTGGCTGTGTTTTTGTCACTTGTTGCTGTTCCATAAAATGTTGCTGCATCCATTGCCCAGATTTGTTGAATGCTTCATTTCCCATGCTTTCTGCATTAACAAACCTCTGCCATCCAATTCCAGGACTTTACCCAGCCTTTCCTCCACCTTCAGAGCTGAACTACATCTCTCTAAAGGAAGAGGTGAGAAAAAGGGGAGGGAGACCCAGGTACAACCCATGTAAGATTGTATAATACTGAGATTGATTGATACAAGGTCTTGGATTTGCATTTGACTTGTACAAATCAGGTTGTGAAATCAAGGCTACCATGTGGCACAAATGGAGAGATTCTGCACCAGAGACAAATGCTTCCAGTGTGGCTGGTGTTCACTGTAACAGAGATCCCCTCACCTGGTCACATACATGATGCTAATTGGTGGGAGTTCATCTGCTCTGCACAGGCAAATGGCTTTTGACCACTCTGTGTGCCCAAGGGAACCCAACTCATTTTCCCCTGATACCATCAATTGGGTGAAGGAAAGACTCCTGTTTTCTAATGGTGCTACTGTCAACATTATGTGCAAAGCAATCTTCCTAGCAGAGCATAACCTGTGTATAATTCTTGGGATTTTTGTGGTTGGGGCAGCTGGTATGGAGGAACAGTAATTTCCATCTTCCACTTGGCAGTTTTGATGCAGCCAAAATGGCTTGTTTCCCCATTAGCAAAAGCATGAAAACAGCAATGTTTATTGGAATGAACTGTGCTGGTGACTCACACAAGTTTCTGCTCCTTTCTCAGGGTGAATGGCTGTTGTTATTCAATGGTATCCTGCCCTTCCAGGAAATCCTGAGGCGGGTCATACAGCTTCCCATTGCTGATGGCAGGCTCAGGATCACAGCTAGCACTGAGGCGGTGAGTTGTGTTACTGAACACTGCTGGACAGAATGGTAGCAGTGCCTTTTCTTTCCCTCTCTTTCTTGGCTTCTGTATGTGTGTGCATATGTGAATCATTCCAGCACATCATGGTCACCTCTTTAAATAAGCTCACTCTTCGGAGCTTAATGCTTCACTTGGCAGGTGCTTTGCTTTGGGAAAGAGGGTTTCTATCTTGAACATTCCCAGATCCTAAGAGAACTGGCCATCTTGTGCAGATTTCAGACACATTCCGTCAATAGTCACAGTATATTTGAGCTCACTGCAGGCAGAAGATGCCATTTCAGAGCAGCTGGATACCACTTGGAGTGCAGAAAGGTACTGAAACTGATTTTAGATACTAATAGACACTTCAGTACTTCAGACCAGCCATGGACTAAACTTCTCTGCTAAAGATTTCTAGTCTCATATCCTATAGAGCAGAGGTGGACAAAGTGTGGCCCTCCAGATGCTGTTGTATTGCAATACCTAGCATTCCACTGGCCATGCTGTCTCATGAGTTGCAGTCTAACATCATCTGGAGGGCTATACTGTGCTCACCATTGTTTTAGAGAATACAGAAGAATCTTACTAATCCAGATACAGTTTTAATGTCTGAGCTTGCCCCTTCAAGTTCTAAGTAGGAGTGGGGAGCCTTCTGCACTGTCAGACCCTGCTCAGAAACTGACCTGTTTAATATTCTAGCTAAAATGGCCATGGCATGTGCCCTGGGGATAGGCCTAAAATGAAAACATATTTATGTGTTGGAATGTATACAAGCAAACATACTGTGGGGAGTGTCATAGCTGAGCAAAATAATGCATCCTTTGCAGGTCTATGGGCGCTAGTGTTGCCAGTTGAAAAGTGCCTCAGCTAGCAAGACACAGAGAAGATCCCTGCATACTGCTATTGATAGATCAGTGCTCTGACTTAGTGTAAGACAGTTTCATAAGTCCCAGTTCCACTGCTTGACAATTATACTGTTTCCCTCTTTGAAGGATCTGTAAACAATGCTTTGCATTGTGTTATAGGTTTGCAAGTTCTTGATCCAACTGAGCATGGATTTCAGCTCCTATTACAACCGGGTACATATCTTGGGGGTAAGTGTTCTGTACAGAGCATGGCTGGGGCATGTAGGGATTATGTGGTAAATTAAATGAGTTGTTAGATGACACCACATCAGCAAAATGAAAGTACATTCAGAAAAGATGGACATACTGTGTCTCAAACCTGGATGGAGGCCACATCTTCCTGGAGTACATAGGCTACCTGCTGTGTTATAAACATCAATTCAGCATTCTCTAAAGTACACACTATGCTTGATTAAGTGAACACCTTAAACATAACATATGCTATGTAAATATGGATCAGTATTTTTGCAAGGACTGTGATTAATGGGCAGAAAGTTTACAAGCATTTTAGCTTCCATCATTTAAAGCTGTTCTCTGCAGGCTTGCAAAATCTAAACCTCTCCTTTAAGAAGATGGAAAAGTTTTAAATAAGGTGACTAAGGCAAAAGAGTTAGTCTTCTAAGTCTGACTCTATAGTGGATAGTCTCTTCCTAGAGAAGTACAAGTACCAGTGTTAAAGAGGTCACTAACTCCGCTGCCCACTTTTTAAAAGTCCCATGGCATAGAAAGGTCATCTGGAAGCTAGTATTTTGACAGAAACAATTAGAGAGACATCCAGAGACTCCATGAACTGTATTATACTGGATCATTTTGACTTTGTAAATACCGCTGAAGTGGACAAGCTCCTTGGAGAGATTAGGAGGACAACGTGCCCTCTCGATCCTTGCCCATCATGGATGACCACCCAGGATGAGGATGCTGTGAGAATATTATTATGATCTATAATTAATGCATCCTTCAGGGAGGGTAAATTTCCACCAAAACTAAAACTAGCAGTAGTTAAACTGCTCTTACCCCCCCCCCCCCCGGGCCCCCTGATGAGAAATAATTATAGGCCGGTCTCCCTTTTACCATTCTTGGGCAAAGTGATCAAGAGGGCAGTTGCCTTCCAACTCCAGGCTGTCTTGGATGAAGCCGATTATCTGGACCCATTTCAAACCAGTTTCAGGGTGGGATACAGAGTTGTGACAGCCATGATCACCTTAGTCGACGATCTCCGTCTGGGTATCGACAGGGGAAGTATGACTCTGCTGGTGCTTTTGGACATCTCAGTGGCCTTTGATACTATTATCCATGGTATTCTTCTGGAATGCCTAGGGGAGGTAGGTATTGGGGGCACTGTGCTCCAGTGGCTCCATTCCTACCTCTCAAGCAGATTCCAGATGGCGATGCTGGGGAACAGCTGCTCCTGTAAGAGAGAGCTGATATCTGGTATACCTCAGGGCGCGATTCTGTCCCTCATGCTGTTTAACATTTACATGAAGCTGCTGGGTGAGATCATCCGGAGACATGGGGTGTGGTGTTATCAGTACGCTGATGACACCCAAATATGCTTCTCTATGTCTCTGACTGATGCAGTGATTAAGGATGGCATTGCTCCTCTGAATGCCTGTCTTCAGTCTGTAATGGGCTGGATGAGAGAAAACCAACTCAAGCTGAATCCAGAGAAAACGGAGGTACTTGCGATAGGTTCTAGGAAAGGAAATTTCCAATTCTAGGAAAGGAAATTTGTCATCCTGTCCTGGATGGGGTCACACTTCCCCTACATGACAAAGTTCACAGATTACTCCTGGATCCGTCTCTACAGTTGTCATCTCAAGTAGATGCAATGGCCAGGAGTGCTTGGTACCAACTTTGGTTGATACGCCAACTGCATCCTTACCTGGACCGAAAGGACCTAGAAGCAGTGGTACATGCACTGGTAATCTCTCGTCTTGATTTCTGTAATGCTCTTTACATGGGGCTACCCTTGTACCAAGTTCAGAAGCTTCAATTAGTCCAAAATATGGCAGCCAGGTTGGTTACTGGTGCATCACGGTTTAAGCGTATAACATCAATTTTAAAAGATCTTCAATGGCTGCCGATTTGTTTCCGGGTGCAACCAAGGTGTTCGTTATTACCTTTAAAGCCCTGCATGGCTTGGGCCCAAGTTACTTGTAGGAACGCCTCTCCCTACACAGTCTGCCCAGCACTATCAGAACATCAGTGAAAAACCTGCTGGAACTAAAAACTACTAGTTTTTAGTTTCCGCATCCCATAGAGCTTTCACTGACGTTGCTCCAAGTTTATGGAACAGTCTCCCGGAAGAGATCCTTGGAGACTTTTAAGAGGGCAGTTAAGACGGATCTCTTCTGGTGAGCATGTCCTCCCGATCTTGTTTAAGATATATCTATCCATCTCTTTGAACTGGACTAGAACATCTCTACCCCACTGTCACTTTTGATAATCTGTTTTTGTTTTAATTGTTGAGATCTTATGTATTTTTATTGCTGTGTCTTATTTGTATACTTATAATAGGTTATAATCCCACCTTGATCCACCCGGGAGAGGCGGGAAAATATAAATAAATTTTTATATTATTATTATTATTATTATTATTATTATTATTATTATCCCTGCTAGCCTCAGAGAACAGAATTCTCTGCACATATTCTCCAGGCCTTTCTCCTCCGCAAATTTAAACAGTACATGTGGTAAAGTTCAGGGACAGTTGTTGAGAGAATGAAAATGGGAAGCCAACCATTCCCAAGGCCATGGGCACTAGAAAGCTTCATTTGCTGCCAACCAGGACAGGTGATGGTTTTCTTTGCCTCCCACAGGAGCCACGTCCCCACTTATTCAGCCAGATGTTTGCCCGGTTACAGCTGATGAGGGCAGTGAGAGAAGTGTTCCACAGTGCCCTGGCCACCCTCCATCTGCCGCCTCTTAGCCAAATCTGAGCAAGTTGGCCCCACGCTTGCTGTGACACAGACAGCCTCCACAAGCCTTCCTGAGGGGCAGCTCTTTGTGAAGAGGAATGAACCACAGATTACAGGGAAGAGAGGAATCAAGCAGAGCATTAATGTTTTGGCCTTGAAGTGCCTGCAGGAGATTCTTTGGCTCTAAAAATGTGAAATCCTAGTTGGGATTACTTGGAGAAATTACTTGGAGAAAAGGAAAGGACAGCACTCTCTGGTTAATTGTATTGCTCTGTTTACTTACAGTGGATGTTGGGAATAGCAAAAGGAAGGTGACTGTGATATCCATAAAAATAGGAGTTTGTTGCTCTGGTGCCATTAAGCCAATGTCCACACAGGAGGAAGAAGAATCAAAAGATTTATTTGCTGCAGCAAAATAGATGTTGGTGGTCTCATGATCCCAATTTCACTGCAGCAAATCTTTTGATTCTCCTTCCTCCTGTGTGGACATTGGCTTAATCGCACTGGGGCAATGAACTCATATTTTTATGGATATCAACTGCACAAGCCAAAATAAAGAACTGTTGGTGGATACAGTTGGTAGGCTACTATTTTTATTCTGTTCTGAAATGGTTGAGGCTCTTCAGACCGATTTTTGGCACAGTTAGAAACAAAGAAATTGTAATTAAAAGAACACACACTTGTTGTCCATGCCTGTTGCACAAAATCTCTCTAAACATCACAAGGCGGGACAGAGGATCAGTTTCTAGTGTTGACCTGCAGGCAATGGCAAGACAGTATGGAGTGTTCAGTGTCTGCTGTTGTAAACCTGCAGACAAAGAGCTGCAACTAGCTGGAGAAGCAAAGCAAACAGGTAATGGGATGTATGTGTATACACATCTCTCTCAGCTACTTTTACCCTACCGTGCCCACCAGGTTGTGTGCTGGCATAGCAGGGGGCCATAATCTCTAGGGATTCTGGTTGAATCCAGTATGTTTTCCTTGGATAGATGCTGGAAGGTTTCAGGTGCTGCACCTGGCTGCTGCTCTCTCTTTTCACACCTTCTGCCAAAGGTACTTGCTACTTCAGCTGTTTCATTAGGAGGCAGATGAGCTGCTGGCGCTGCACCCTGGACTGGTGACTCTGATGAGGTGGCAGCTCAAAGAATGAGAAAGTGAAATTTCTGCTGAAGTTGAGGTTGGTGATGCTGGGCACAGGGGGCAGTTTCATGTCATGCCACTTATTCCGGACATGCCTGGGTGAGCCCCTGCTCCGGGTCTTCTGCTTGGTCTTGCTTTGCACCATCGTAGCCCTCTGCCTCTGTTCCCCCTCAGCAGCTGGAGCCTTCTCTCCAAGGTCTGGAAAAAAGCTGCAGGAGCTGGGCACGCCTACTGCTGAGAAAGGGACACTGTGCAAGAAGGACACCACAGGCTTGAAAAAAGCATGGAAAGAAGTCTCGGACTGAGTGGGCCCAGTCCAGGGTGTCATGTCATGATTGCCCAAAGGGGTCACTTTGGCATGGGAGGAGCAGGCAGGAAGACATGGCAGTTTCTGGCCTGGTTTCTCTGAGGGGGGAGAAATGGGAGCAGAACTTGCATTAGTGACGCACATGACCAGACAGGAGCAAGAGAGCTCAGGGTTTGGACCCAAACATGGGCCATGGAGAAATGTGGGAAAGGACTGGTAGATGCAGGAACCCTGCTGACGTGAGCAAGCCAGCATCAGCCCTACATCTGAAGCACACAGGTGGCTCCTGCTATCTCTGCTCTGGCTGGATGCCAAATGATACCCTTCTGTGCATGCAGAAAACTGTGATGCTCTATAGACCAGCCCACAGCAGATTATAAGACAGGTTCAACAGAACTAGCAACTCATGCTGTTCCCAAACCCCTCTCACAGATGCAAAACCTTTTCCCAAGTATCAGCAAGGAAATAGTAGGGAAGGACCCAAGTGGGAAACATTTGACCTCCAGATGTTTTAGGCTTTAGCTCCCAGAAGCTCCATGACAAATGGTAAAGGCTTATAGGATTAATTACCTAAATCACTGGGAAGGCCAAAGGTTTCTAGATCATTGTTCCCTGCAAACTTGCTAATAGGGTGGAGTGGGGTCTGTTCAGAGACCAAAGCCTTACCAAAGTCCTTGTTTCCTCCTTTGGGAATCTGGGGAAGAGCCATCCTGTTCTGTCTGGAGATTAAGGAAGCTTTGGGAGTAGTTTTATTCTGGTGCTTGTTTGCAGCTCTTACCTGGACATGAAAATAAAACAAACAAAGAGAGAAGTTGTGTGTGGGTCAAGAAAATGGAGGATTGCAAAGAACTTTTTCAGAAAGATTGGCTTGTATAAGTACTTCAGCCTCCATTAATGGTTACCTCATTGACCACTTCTCTCATCTCTCCCTGAAATCAATAAGGCAATACAACTTTGGCTCCAAATGTCCAGAGAGGGTTAAGGGGTGACATGATAACCGTGGTTAAATATTTGAGGGTATGTCATGCTGCAGATGGAGTGAGCTTGTTTTCTGCTGCTGCAGAGAACAGGACACAGAGCAGTGGATTCAAACTACAGGAAAAGAGATTCCACCTCAACATTAGGAAGAACTTCCTGACAGAGCTGTTTGATAGTGGAATACACTGCCTTGGAGAGAAAGTGGTCTTTTGAGGTTTTTAAAAAGATTGAATGGTCATCTGTCAGGGGTGCTTTGATTCTGTGTTCCTGCATGTTGGAATGGCTCTTGTGGTCTCTTTCATCTCCTGTGATTCTATGAACAACAAGGCAGCCGTCTGGTTTAGGACCTCAGTGAGTGATGCTATCTTGAATTTTCAGCTATTCTGAGATTTAATTCCCCAACACTGCCCTCTAGTCATTCCTGCCCCCATCCTAATAAAGCCCTGTGCCCACTAGGGCTTTCCATACCTTTTCCAGACACACTGTGCACTTGGTTTTGATGGGCTCCTCTTTCTTTCTTGCCCGGCGATCGCATCTCTTGAAGGCAGAATTCGCACTCACCCTCATGGCACAGCCTGGGTAAGTGATGACACTTGCTGTGGGCAGGGTTGAGCCTCGGACCACAGAGCCAGTCACCGAAGGGAGTGTGCCCGTTGCTTCCAGTGGTGCCATCTGCTGGGCTTTTTCTGAGTCAACTTGTCTCTGCCAGGTTTTGAGAGCAAAACGGGGCTGAAATGGCATCATTTGCACTGACCCACCTGTAGCATCCCAGGTTTGTTGGGACCAAACCCCTAGATGTTGAACTCCTATTGGAGAAGCATCCAAACTGTGCTGCCAAATACGCTTCTCAGGCCAGCAAAAACCAGAGACATCCCATGATCTGCACAGCTCAGGACGTTGTTCTGGTTTGCAGTAAGTTCAGCAACTCACCCTGGTGCTCCTCAAATCTAAGGGCACTAGGAAGCAGCAGTGCCTGACTGGACCTGCCATGGTCTGAAGCACAACGGAAAGGGGCCTTGGTGTGACTGCCCTGTTAACTACAATCTAGGCCATAAAATATGCATGAAGATGCTGTGGAGCCAGTAACCCCAGCCAGTCTAGGGCTCAAGTGCTGAATTATTGAGTATATGTCACAAAGGACTTTGTATTGCAGCGTAGCACATCCTCATCTTTGGCTGGGAGCCCCAACTATAGCCTAGCTTGTGCCAGGGCTACAGGAGCTGAATTGAGAAAAATCATCATGCAGGGAGACATGTGGCTTCAAAGGGAATAACAGTACAGTACACAGGTAGTAGGGATCACAGAACTACTGGGAGCTTTGTGTGTGTTTGTGTGCCTTCAAGTCACTTGTTGACTTACGGCAACCCCATGAATTTCATAGGGTTTGCTTAGGAAAGGAATACTGAGAGGTGGTTTTGCCAATTCCTTCCTCTGAAACAATCCTGCAGCACCTGGTATTTGTTGGCAGTCTCCCATCCAATTACAACCAAGGCTGACCCTTAACTTCCAAGATCAGATGGGATCTGGGTCTTTAGGACCTTTAAGAAATTGGTAAAAGGGCTACCTGACTCAAACACACAAGGTACAGAAGCTACTTCTATAGCTTATGCAGGGGAAAAAAGGTAACTGGTTTCTAGTTCTTAGGCACCCCAATGACTTTCTGGGATTCTCTTTGCATCTTAATGCTTGTGGTGAACATGCATCCTATAGTGTCCCACACCCATCCTGACAGCAGGAGCCAGGAAGGTGATCTTGCACAACCAGCTCCACCAAGAGATAGCTGAAAGGAGCAGGACAAGGGATTGTTCAGATATTTTCTTCCACCTTTAGTGCTACAGCTTAAAAACGTGCCAACAGCAAAGTACACAGAGTTGGAAGATCTGTTTAGCTAATAAGTACTTGAATAGCATATAAAGGATAGCTGTAGCCATTCTTAGGAGGGCAAAATTCCCTCCTGTGTCAACAGGAAACCCTTTTTTGCACTGAGAGGAGTATCTATGGGCTCTGCCCACAGAAGGCATTGTATGGTCAGGTGTTACCCGAAAACTAGACAAATGGGATCCATCTGACTTTGTAAGGAACAAACAGAATGAAGTATCCACAGACAGAGCCCAAGCTTTGCATATGGATGGTTCAATTCCTGATGCCAGGTAGGGGATGATGTGGAAGATGTCTGTCTGAGATCCCAGAGAACCACTACCAGTCAACATAGCCAATTCTGGGCTAGAGGAACAAACAGTATGACTTGGTATGTTCCTTGAAGTCACATCCTGGATAAGTTAGCATTTTTACACTGCAATTCCCAGACTGGGGGATCCTGGGAGCTGGTGCAAAAAGGTAACTTTACAAACCACCTCAGTGCTCAAAAGGAGAGACTGGATGTCAGGACATATTTCGAAGACACCTACTGATATCAGAAAGCCAACAGTATCTGTTCAGCTGCTATGGAAGCAGCCTTTCCCAAAAGGCTTCTTATGGCCCTGGCTGCTACAATGTGATGGCTTTCTGTCTGGATGACAGTCATACCTGCTTATAGGCATTTCCCACCCAATTAAGCAACTTTATACTCTCTCATAAACTACCATTTATTTCTGCACGTTGTCCCTCCAGGCTGCAAGAGAGTACTTCCAGACCCTGGCCACATAACACACTGCCATAGTTGTGCTCCTCTATTTCCCAGCACTCCAGGGCAGCCACATCAGCCACGTGGCAGAACTTGCTGCAGACAAAAGACAGGCTATCCTCACAAAAGTGCCAGAGTGTCAGGCGCTGGTCCACAGAAGCAGAAAGGAGGAAGTCTTTGGGTAGGAGCCTCAGGCCCGTCACATGAGCTGCATGGGCTCCAAGCCTTGAGAAAGTTCTCAGGATGCAGATGCCAGTCCCAGCAACAGACTGTCCACCAGCGGTGCTTTTGGCATTCACATCAATAATGCTGAGCGAGATGGAACCATCATCACTGCCACTGGCAACAAAGAAATGCCCACCTGCCATTTCCTGGATGTGGAGGCTATTCACCCCACAGCTGTGAGCCTGAGTAGTCAACACTGGAGTTCCCAGGGCTGAAAAACACAAAAGCGAAGGTTATTTTTCTACTCTGAAATTGATGGCTTCCTCTCCCTAGAAGTCAAGATGACTAAACTGAGACTGTTGTACTTTGGTCATATCATGAGAAGGCAGGACTCCCTAGAAAAGTCAAGAATGTTTTGCAAGGTGGAAGTAAGAAAAGAGCAAGACTCTATTACAGGTGGCTGCAAGACCTGAGCAGGGCAATAGATAACAGAGTGACTTGGAGCTCTCGTTCATATTTGCCATTGGTCAGTGTTGAGGCAGTTACCACCACCACTCCTGGCATTTTTTAAAGGGAAAGGCATGGTATATATTTAGCTAAGGAACAAATCTTAAAATATAGTGCAAGTGCTGGAGAGGAACATTGGGCTGACCAGAGCTCTCACACACCATCTTTACAAGAGAAGGTAAGTGTGGGAGAATAAAAAAGTACCTTGGAAGTATGAAAGGTGTGCGAACAGTACAGTCAACACCTACCCAGGAGCTCCATGTCTTTGCTTTCTGCCCTTATGACCTCAGCGGCAAGGTTGAGGGTATCAGTGATGTCCCAAAATGCAATGCTTCCATCTGTGGCTGCACTGCCCAAGAAGTGTCGCCTGTGGGTATATATATGAAAGAAAGAAAAATGCCTTGGTGAAATCAGTTTTCTAAGCCCATGAAGTCAATCAGCCCAATTCTAATCTTGCTTCTCAACTGTCCAAGTAATGTTGTACATCTGTAGAGGTCACCTTTTAAGAATGGACAATGTTAAAAATAATTATCACTATCAGTATTTTCTACATTTCAGTTACCTTTGTTGGGGGGAGGGGGTGTTCCACAAAGCTTATTATCTTTCTCAGTCTCACAGGTACTAGAGAATTCATTTTTCTCTCTTCAGGCTGAAACAGACTAACACTGTGTCTTTGAATACTATTCTGATCTCACTATTTACACCTGCACCCCACATAAATATGTATGCTTGCCAAATTAAGAGAACATTGCATGAAGAGGACTGTCATCCCTGAAAGCTTTTACACTAAGACTGTAAAGGATCATAGAACTCTTGATTGTTTCTGATGCAACGGATTAACACAGCTCCCTCTCTGGAAATTATGGGAGTCATGGGAGATGCACCCACAGGCACACCGGGAAATGAAATACTCCATTCTCACCTTCCTCCACCTGCAGTCTGGTGCACAAAAGCCTGGACTTTCAGGACGCAGTGCTGGTGGTGAAAGGACTCGGCTATAAGCCACAGCTTCTGGACATGCTCCAGCAGCAGGAAAAGTCTGTGCAGATGGACAAGGAGACAGTGAAGACAAAGAAAGAAGGGTCAGTGGTGAAACAGCTTACAGGTGTTACATTCTCTGTATGGGTATTAAGAACTGAAGCTACATTCCAACTCTTTGCTGTTTATGTTCTCTGTTCTGGTTTGGGGAAAGTGGGGAACTAAGAAACTTAAACAGCAATGACTCCTTGTTCTGTCTTTCCTGTCTCTGTTCCTCCTATTACATATCAATTCTGGATATTTTGCTAGGGAGACAGGCAGTGAATCCTAAGCATTCAAGAAGAGTCCAGTCACCCCATCTTACCGCACAGATCCATCACTGCAGGCAGCTGCTAGGAAGAATAAGGGACCAGGCAGTTTAGTATCCTCAGCACCAGCCAGCACCGCAATAGACATGTACCTAGAACACAGAAGAAGTAGTCTATCATTCTCTTTTGGCTTGCCATCAACTGGCAGCTTCCATACCCAGAATAGTGAAAAAATTCATACACAAGTTGGAAAGTGGTAAATTATCAATGCCTGCCTGGTATAAGTAGTTGCCCCATTCTCTCTCAATGGCTATATGGCTGATATTATGTGTCATCAATTCAATTCAACGTATAGCAACCATTATGAATGAGAAACCTCTGAGGAATTCTGTTATTAACATCCTTGCTCAGGTTTTGTGAATTCAAGGTTGTAACTTCCTTTATTCAAACTGCCTGGAATGCAGTTGTCTTCTTGTCCTGTCAGCTTTCCCCAGCGTTATTGTCCCTTTCAGTGAGTCATGCTTCTAATCACATCACAGCACAATGAGGGGAAGAAAATGTTGCCTTTGGTATAAATTAAGAATCCGTGGGCATAATTTTACATAATTTATTCTGCTTCTGTTGCTCCTAGTGTGAGAGAAGAGGCAAAAAAGTGGTATAGGACACTGCAGCCCTGCCACCTGGAAATCTTGTTCAGCCCCCTCTCTTTCCCCTGCCCAGGTTTAACTTCAGAGCCAGAAGTCCTGGAATTGTAGCAGTGGAGGCAAAAATGTGGGGGGAGCAAGATGACAATGCTCATGGATATGTCAGCATCCACCATCATGCAATGAGCAGCTGCTGGCTCTTGAATGCCCGTTTCAAAAGGCCTGGCTTCTGGGGGTCCTGAGAACTGAGGCACTTTGGGAGAGACTGCTCAGAGGTTACCAGTGCCACTTGCAGGCAACTAAGAGAAGTCAACCATCCCAGAGCACCTCAGTTGCCTGAATGTCCCTGCAACTTCTTCCCATGACCAGAGGCTTAGCATTCTCAGAGCTAATGGCTGCTGCCTCCTCCCCCTGAGCAGGCATGGAGAACATGCCACCACTAGTGTAACTGACCACTACTCTGCCCCAGTGAACCACAGAATGCTGGTCTGGGATCCATCAGGCACTGCTTGCACACTTTGTCCTGTGCTATATCCCTGTGTCAACCATCACTACTTCGGTTTTGTTTTTGGCTGGCATCCTGTTGGTATTTTGCACACAAGTTAGTTCTCTTAAATTCCAGAAGTCAATAACCATCAGTGACCACATCTCCAGTGTGAATGTGGTCGCTGATGGTTGTGAACAGTTGTAATTTTGTGGTCATGGTGTTGCATCTGTATTCAGTTCACAGTTGTGGAAGCAGAGTTCCACAAGTCTAACTTTCAAACATATGGGTCAGATTTCAGATTGCGACAGCTGCAACCTACGTGTCCCTTATGTGTGTAGATGCAATTTTCAGGCACTTGCAGCATTGTTATTGCCAACGCACATCCATGCTTAAAAGAATCAGTTACTGGAAAAAGCCATCACTTTTACCTGGTTTCTGGGTCCATTTTGATGCACTTGTGCTTATTCTTCATGCGGTCCCATTGCTCATCTAGGCGATGGGATGCCATATGGGCCAACTGACAGGCTACTCCACTGTGTGAGCTGTGACTAGGGCTGAGCAGCAGTCGGTAGCACTCAATCTGGGCTCGGCCTCCAGCTGAGAAAAGCACGGTGGAGATACTTTCTGCCTCTGCGCATGGGACATTGCTCTTGGCCACAGCCAGAGCCCTCACACTGGAGATGTGGTCACTGATGGTTGTGAGTTGGGTTATCAAGTGGGACTGCACCCCAAAGGCTAGGATGTTGACCGTATTGTCCTCGCTCCCTGTGGCAAGGATGCTGACCTGCTCCTGACTCGATGCTCTCAGAGTTCCAACATGGCATACGCAGGTCAGCTCACGGCCATGCAATGACTCTTTGAGGACACACTGCCCACTGGGAACATCACTGCTTTGGTACACCACCACGTCCCCAGATTTGATGTACACAAAGGTCTCTGCAGAGAGGCAGCGGGTGTAGCTCCAAGAGCGGTGGCCACCACCACAGGGGATGAAAAGCAATGTCTCGTTGGTAGCAGCACTCCAGAGCACAAAATGGGCAGCGTGGAAGCCTAGGACCAATGTACTCCCATCTGGAGCGAAGCGCAGCTCTTCCAGCCACTCCAGGCCTCTGCAGGGCTTTTGCTTCCTGAGCATCTGGAGTTGCTGGCCCTGCACTTGGAGCTGGCGGTAGCAGCCATCTCGGCCTGTGCTGTAGACAAAATCCCCTTGGCAGGTGACAGAAGTCACACCAAGCTTCCCATGAAGGCCAAAGAGCAGAGAGACAGGGCCATTGGCACACAGTTCATCCCCCCTGAGAGGAAAGGGCAGTCCAGGCATGTCACAGATTACATGTGACTCAGAGTGATCTAGTTCTCCTCTCCCCGACACCTTCTCACATGTAAGAGCTGGCCTGCATGCAAACAGCATTACAGAGCCCCTGCGATCTCCACAAAGCAAAAGCTCCCCCTGGGGCAGGAACACAGCACAGGTGTGCCATCGCTGTTTACAGAGAGGTAAGAGGAAGCACTGCTTCACCACCACAGTCACTCCTTCACATGGGTGGCAAGAAACCTCCAGCCATAGCATAGCACCAGCAGGGCCAGAAGCACAGAGACTGCAAGTATTGGGGTCTTGTCCTGGAAAGGGGACCCAGCTCAGATTGTGCACTTTCCCCTCATACAAGTGGAGCTCCTTGCTTTGTGCAGGGCTGTGGAGAGGAAAGATTTTGACCTGTCCTGACAGATTACCCATAGCACACAAAACGCCACCACCGACAAGACCAGACACTTCAAGGAGACCGTAGGACCGATAGGCAGCATCCTCCAGGATCAACACCCATGTTTTTGAGGTCAAGGCATAGGTATAGAGAGCCCCAGCATCAGTCAGGACCAGGAGATGGTTGACATCCACAAGTTTTACCACTCTGGGTGATCCTTTTCTCTGAGGCGAAGGGAAGTTCAGTTGCACAAGCGCATTCCTGTCCGTCCTCTGACCCTTGAGGTTCCAACGTCTAATACCAGAGTCAGCCCCTCCTGTGAACACCCATCCTTGCCCCTCGTGCACAGCCACAGCCCAAAGGCCACGGCCCTTGTGTCCCATGAAGCTCTGCACAATCTCACCCTGGTAGTCCCACACAAGACAAGCTGAATCCTCCCCAATGCTGATGATGTAGTCTCTCAGCAGCCTGACGGACCAGACCCTCGCTTGATGTCCGTAGCAGACCAACAAGCATGGGACGTGATCGGAGGGTGCTCTGAGGTCACCAATGCCCCACAGCCGCAGGCTTCTGTCATCCGAGGCTGAAGCCAAGATATTTTTGCTCTCCATGAAGCATATGCTGAAGATGACACCTTTGTGCCCACTGATCCTGCAGCGGGGCTTTATCCTGCCTGTGCCCTCAACTGGGTCATCCATGCTCCATATCACGAGTTGGTTGAAGACAGTGCCTGCCACCAGAACCAAAGTGTCCCAGCTGCTCCCCACCAAATGGGCAGAGTAGAGGATGCACTTCTCTTGGCAGTGCACTTCTCGAAGGACCCTCTGGCCAATACAGTCATACAGGGCCACTGAGTTGTGGCCCAGGGCCAATGCTACACAGCTGGGTTTCTCAGCTTTACTCTCTAGCCACTGCAAGTCCCAAATCCAGTCATGCAGCTCAGTGAGAGGAAAGAGCTCCGTTATGTTCACTAGGCCATTTTGGAAGCTGAGCTGTATGACGACAAGACTTTTACCTCCAAAAATGGCCACACTGGTGGATGCTCTGGCTTCTGGAACCACATTTTGCTGTTCCTTGATGCCATGGATGTTGTAGCTCCGAAGGACTTGTTTAGAGCATCTCACGGAGTGGCTGGAATCAGGTTCCAGAGAGTAGATAGCTATGTTGGGTCCTTCACCTGGAAGGGGACGAAAGGCCAGAATCACCACACTGAAACCAGGATTGAAATTGTCCACACTTATTTGAATAGTATCCATCCTCACAGATGAGATCAAAGCAACCCCACTTGTAATACAGAGGCCCATGATGTTCAGTACCATCTCTACATTGCCATATGTGATACTGTTTCAGATGCAGCCCTTCTACTATATTACAAACTTTGCAAAACCTGTGGGGCATTGTAAGAGGGCCCCAAGGGTAAAAAGTCTGAGAACCACTGGGCTAAAGCAATGTATAAATACTTCAAGCTGATAAACAAGTGGTCACAAGAGTTTGTGTTGTTTGTTGGGTTTTGTGCCACCAAACTCAGTTGTTACCGCAGTAGTGGTGGCAACAACTTTAAAACACACAATTTTCCTATGATTTTAAAGCAGCATCATGCTTCTAGGAATATAGTTCTGCTTGAAAACAAAACACACGCTGTGGAGTCAAAGACTTTCATGGCTGGCATCCATAGTTTGTTGTGGGTTTTTTGGCCATGAGGTGGTGTTCTAGAAGAGTTTATTTTTGACACACACTCCCTGCAAAAGACATTCTTTTTTTAAAACAAGAAAAGTCTTTTCAAGACCTTGTGCTACTGAAATTGAGGGGCAGCAGCTTACAAGTCAAAAATCAAGTTGCCATTGTGCTTTTGCCAGTGGAAGGGTGTAGCTTTCCGCCCTAGCCACTGAAGTTGCCCACTTTGTGAACTAGACCATGTTTGGCTTTACTGAGTTACCAAGGCCACGGGGTGATATCTGATACACAGGGGTCTCAATGCCCACCGACAAGCAGAGCGTGGCGACTCACAAGGGCCTTCTGTGCCCCCATGGCATCAATTAAGAGGACACCCACCTGCCACAAGATGATCTCCCACGATCTCCAGAGCAGTGATAGGTGCCAGCAGCAGTTTTGTCTCCATTGCAGCCCAAGGATGGATCCGTGATGGTTCTTCTCCTCTTAGATTGGGGCATCCAGACTTCTGAGGAAGGAAAGGAACAGTAAACAGGGCTGTCGATTGCATCAACTCAGGTTGGTGAGTGAAGGAAAGTACTGCTTTTTCAGCTTAGACAATAAAAAAATTATCTTGAGCATAAGAGAGTAAGCTGTGGCCCTCTTCATTTTGTTGGACCCTATCAGCCTGCATGGTTAGTCCCAGAGGTGCTACACGGGATCCCTTTGCAAGTGTGCATTTGCAAACAAGACCAAAAACAAAGCTCACCCCAGGGCAGGGACTCCCTCAGTTGGGGCCAATCTCCGGATGCACCTGCACTGCAGAAATAAGGCACTCTGACACTACTTTAACCGCCATGGCTCAATGCTATGGAATCCTGGGATTTGTCGTTTAGTGAGCTATCTAGCCTTCTGTGTTTGGGCGCTCAGGTGCCTCTACAAACTACAAATCCCTGGATTCCATAGGATTGAGACATGGCAATTAAAGTGGTGTCAAAGTGCATGACTTCTACAGTAAGGAAGGAGTGGAGCTCCTCAGGCACCACTGATGCACTGCAGCTCCCACCACACCTCAACACTGCTCACTGGGCTCAAGGGAGTTGCTGCTGCTGTTGTTGTTGTTGTGTGCCTTCAAGCTGTTTCTGGCTTGGGGCGATCCTAAGGTGAACCTAAGAGCCAGTGGGGTGTAGTGGTGGTTTGAGTGTCGGGACTATAACTCTGGGAGGGTAGGGTTTGGATCCTGGGTTGGCTGTGGAAACCCACTTTGGTGACCCTGGGGCAAAGTGACACTCTCTCAGCCTCAGAGGAAAGCAACAGCAAGGCCTTGGGGGCAAAGTGACACTCTCTCAGCCTCAGGGACAGTCCATGGCAAGGCTTTGGGGCAAAGTGACACTCTCTCAGCCTCAGGGACAGTCCATGGCAAGGCCTTGGGGGCAGATTCACACTCTCTCAGCCTCAAAGGAGGCCATGGCCAGGTCTTGGGGCAGAGTCACACTCTCTCAGCTTCAAAGGAGGCCATGGCAAGGCCTTGTGGGGGCAGAGTCACACTCTCTCAGCCTCAAAGGAGGCCATGGCAAGCCCTTGGGGGCAGAGTCACACTCTCTCAGCCTCAAAGGAGGCCATGGCAAGCCCTTGGGGGCAGAGTCACACTCTCTCAGCCTCAAAGGAGGCCATGGCAAGGCCTTGGGGGCAGAGTCACACTCTCTCAGCCTCAAAGGAGGCCATGGCAAGGCCTTGGGGGCAGAGTCACACTCTCTCAGCCTCAAAGGAGGCCATGGCAAGGCCTTGGGGGCAGAGTCACACTCTCTCAGCCTCAGGGACAGCCCATGGCAAGGCCTTGGGGGGCAGAGTGACACTCTCTCAGCCTCAGGGGAAGCCTGGGGGAGCGTGCCTTTGCCCAAGGCCTGTGTTCCCATTGGGCTTCCATGGCAGAGCAGGCATCCCAACCCAGGGCCCCAGAGTCCTAGTCCTTTGCTCAGAGCCCTTTGCTCCCATCCAATGGGGATAATAAAAACTAAGAAGAGCCCAGCATGCAGCCTCCTGGGCTCAAGGGAGCAGGGCCAGAGCAGGGCTCCTCTTACTTACCTTGTTGCTGCCTTGTGCCTCGCGTTCGATGGACTCCCGTCAGGACCAATCAGGAGGCCGCTTCGCCCTTCTCCTCCTTTGGAGCGACGCCATTGGCTAGAGGGACTCCCAAACCTCTTCCCGCCAGGAAATGTTCTTAAAGGGACAGAGGCGCCTTATTCTTTGAGCCTTGGACTAAGGACTCTGGAGATCTGGGTTCGAGTCCCACCTCAGCCAAGATTGAGACCCCCTGGGGGACCTTGGGCAAGTCACACTCTCTCAGCCTCAGGGGGATGGAGGCAAGGGCAAAAAACCCCAACAACAACCCTGGACCCCATGTTTGTGTCACTAAATGTCCTAAACCCAAAAGGAGGACAAGGCAGGGCTAAAGAAAAGGAGAATGTAGGACATGACCAAAGAAAAAGCTGATACAAATTAATAATATAAATTATATTTATATTAACTTGTTTATATAATTCTTATTTATATTGATTTGTATTAACTAAACATAAATTATATTAATATAAATTAAGAATTCAAAAACACAACTGTGTTGGTCTGTAGATCCCTCTCTACATACTTAAATACAAAATTATATTTATGTTCTTATTTATATATTTATATTTATACTTATTAATATTAGCTATATTGATACAAATTATATGAACTTAATATAAATTAAGAATTCAAAGATATCGTCTACGTAACTTTATATATTTATATTAACTTAGCATAAATTATATTTATACTCTTATTTATATATTTACATTTATACTTATTATTTATATTAGTTAAATTAACTTAATATAAATATTTACATTACTTATATTAACTTCATATAAATTATGGAGGACCTTCCCCCCCCGGGGCAGGAGGACGAAATGGAGGGCATGTCCTGGAAAAAGAGGACAACCCCTGGTCACCCTGTCTCTGAAGAAACTTGCCAAGAAAACCCCATGACAGCAGAACCAATGTGGTGTAGTAGTTTGACTGTGACACTGGAGACTAGGGTTCGAATCCTGGCTTGGCCATGGAGACCCACTGGCTGACCTCGGGCAAGTCACTCTCTCTCAGCCTCAGGAGAAGGCCATGGCAAAACCTCCTTTGAACAAATCACGCCATGAAAACCCCACAAGAGAATCATAATCACAGAGTTGGAAGAGACCCCAAGGGCCATCCAGTCCAACCCCCTGCCATGCAGGAACTCCCAATCAAAGCATCTCCGACAGACGGCCATCCAGCCTCTGCTTAAAGACCTCCAAGAAAGGAGACTCCACCACCCTCCGAGGGAGTGTGTTCCACTTTCGAACAGCCCTTACTGTCAGGAGGTTCCTCCTAATGTTGAGGTGGAATCTCTTTTCCTGCAGCTTGCATCCATTGTTCCGAGTCCTGTTCTCTGGAGCAGCAGAAAACAAGCTTGCTCCCTCCTCAATATGACATCCCTTCAAATATTTAAACAGGGCTATCATATCACCTCTTAACCTTCTCTTCTCCAGGCTAAACATCCCCAGTTCCCTAAGGCGTTCCTCGTAGGGCATGGCTTCCAGGCCCTTCACCATCTTAGTTGCCCTCCTTTGGACCCACTCCAGTTTTTCCACATCCTTTTTGAATTGTGGTGCCCAGAACTGGACACAGTATTCCAGGTGGGGCCTGACCAAAGCAGAATAGAGTGGCACTATTACTTCCTTTGATCTAGACACTATACTTCTATTGAGTCTATCCATGTGGTGTGTGGTCTTCCTCTTTCTGCTGCTCTATTTTTCTTAGCATCTTTGTCTTTTTAAGCTCGTGATGTGGCCAAAGTACAACAGCCTCAGTTTGATCATCCTGGCTTCCAGGGAGATTTCAGATTTGATCTGTTCAAGGACCCATCTGTTTGTCTTTTTGGCTGGCCACGGTGTCCTTAGCACTCTTCTCCACCACATCTCTAATGGATTTTCTTACTCACTTTTTTCACTGTCCAGCTCTTACATCTCTACAATGGTTTGGATAATCCTAACTTTTAGTGCTCACTTGTAGGTCTTTACTCTTTAGGATCTTGTCTAGTTCTTTCCTAGCTGCCCTTCTCATTCCTAGTCTTCTGATTTCTTGGCTCCATTCTGGGTCCCTGGGGAATACAATGACTTGGGTTTTATGACAGGGGGAGGCCTTTTCTTATCCCATGGTTTCCTAATCTAGGCCATCACAGGGGGCACGGAAGTAGGGAGGGCACAGTTTCTCTCTCTCCCTTTCTCTCTGGGTGATATGCTGGGGAAAATGAGGTTAAGTGGTGCCCTTAAAGACTGGAGGGATAGTCCTCTCTCAGGCTAGTGCTACAGGCAAAACTGGATCTGCTCAGCGCTCCTGCTTTCCCCTGGATCCCAAAATTCAGAGGGAAAGTGAATTTGCCTGGTTCATGCACTGACTTACTTACCTATTCCCTCTGGCTGGCTAGCCTAGCAGTGGAGACTGTTGCAGTTGGGGTGAGAGCCAAGAGAGTACTGATGGCTTCCCTATGGTTTTTGAGAGGAGTGGGCATCGAATCACTAGCTTAAAAAGCCACTAATACAAATAGAGGGATGCAGCGGCTCAAGTGGTTAAGCTGCTGACTCTGTTGATTGCAAGATGGGCAGGTTAGCAGTTAGCGGCCCAAGTGCCGCATGATGGGGTGAGTTGCCATCACTAGTCCCAGCTTCTGCCAGCCTATCAATTCGAAAGCATGCAAGTGCAAGTAGATAATAGGTAAGACTTCGGTGGGAAGATAAACAGCATTCTGTGCAATCATGCTGGCCACATGATCAAAGAGTTGACTTTGGCTTAGTAACAGAGATAAGCACTGCCCTTGACGGTCGAACACAATTTGACAACCTTGTCAACAGGGGGTTTTGCTCGCACTTTGACATTTAAGACTGTTAACATTATCCACCAAGAATCTAATAAACCGAGGCTTTGAGGAACAATCGTTGCGGAGAACAAGAGCAGCTACAAATGGTATTCCTAATCCTTGAGCTCAAACCAATTGAACAGACAAGCGGTGGTTTTCCAACTTTTATTGGCAGGACAGACAGCCTGACATCTGTGCATGGGATAAAAAATAAATTAAATAAATATTAAATAAGGAAAAAAAAAAACAATAACTTACTCAGAAATACAGAAGTGTCAAGAACACGCAGTAATATAAAAAAACCAATGCTGATCAGTTAGCTATAAATGCAACCAGCAACATAAGGGCACTCAAACTAGCTAAGGTCAGCAAGAGGTTCTGTTGTGGGTTCGGGTACACAGGTCATGCCTTTGGGCAAAGCAAACCATTGTACTGAGGCCACCTTCTCTGTTCCATTGCAGTGCAGTGCTGGTGGCTGAGATCCAGGAAACACCATGCCGAGACCCTGGGAACTGGAATCCAAGCCATGCAACAGCATTTCTGGCTCAGGGGCTTCAGTATTTTTGGATTACAATCTTAAGGTTAAGATCACACTTTTACCCACATAATGGCTTCTTAAAGCAACAGAAAACCCTACGTGCTTTTCTATCAGTCTAGCTAGTAACGCAGAAATACAACAATCAAGAAGTGAATGCTCCCTCTAGGGCAAACACACACACACACAATGCAAAGTCCTAGTTCAGAAACAGCAGCAAAGAAGGGAATCGCTTTTGCATTCAATCCATTTGTATTTTGAGACAGGACATTTCCACCCAGTCTAGGTTCCTGCTACTAGTCAGCAATTCAAGGGAGCTGCAATGGACTAGCAGACTATCTGTTAAGATGTACTAAATTGCTCACTTTGCTTATGTGATAACATTTCCTGAACCCTGGGATTACCTGTAAAAACAAGGAATTTCAAGGAAAAGATTACTCATCCTTACAATAGTCTATCAAAAGAGCTTCATCCCAGCCCCAGGCAGCACAGATGGGAATGATGCATCCCTCCAGATAACTGTTGGACTGCAAATCTCAGCAGCTCAGGCCAGTATGGCCAGTGGTGAAGAATGTTGGGAGCTGCAGTCCAACAACATCTGAAGGACCATCAAGGTTCCCAACCTGCCTTACAGGTTAACTGCAGTAAACCCACATCTTAAACATACTTCATGAACATAAATTGCACTAGTCAGTGAAGTCTACAGGCACATGGTTGTGGACTTCATTTCAAGAAGTGTGGCAGGCATCTCTTCGTTCAGCAGGACTGCAGAATGGTAACAAGCCCTGTTAACTACACCCAGTTATAAAGTACACTGCTAATACTGTTACAGACTTGCACAGTTAATGACTCACCAAGCTAAAGACAGGCTGCCAGGATTTTGATTCACCTTTCACTTTTGTCATTTGCCTAGGATGACAAAAAGAGCAGGACAAACATTAAGCTTCTGCCAGGTCACAACGTACCTGGTGGGCTGTGCTTGACTTGGCAAGTCACAGACTGTACAAGCCTCTAACTAAGGCAGCAGTCAAGGACAGCAACAATAATAGTACATGTTGCCACACATTCACTGAAGTTACAAGGGGGTATCCAAAAGTTTTAATGATCACCTTTTAAAAAATTGACAGAAAGTTTGGTTTGATTTGTAGTTGTTAACTTATCTCTATGTAGTCACTATCTAGATTTATACATTTTTTCCCAGCGTATCTTGACCCTCCGAATACCTGATATTGTAGAAGACTGCAGATTGCGCCTAATGAGGATTTTATAGTCACTTCTGGCACAGCCAGTCACAAAAATAAAGGATTAAATGAGCTGATTTTCTCAGCAATGTGCACTTAGGGACCAATGATGATACTGACAAAATTTCATCAATATGCCATACTAACTTCCGGATGATAATTATTACTTTACGATACCCCCTCGTAAGGCGCAATCTGCAGACTTCTACAATATCAGGTATTCGGAGGGTCAAAATACGCTGGGAAAAAATGTATAAATCTAGATAGTGACTACATAGAGATAAGTTAACAACTACAAATCAAAACAAACTTTCTGTCAATTTTTTAAAAAGGTGATCATTAAAACTTTTGGATACTTCTTCATAAGTCCATTTCCTGCAGGGGCAAACTTCTCAAAATACAAGCATCAACACTGCCCACTAACACCAGCCTTCTTCCTCAGTGAGACTTACAAATAGGAAGAGCAACTTCTTGCAGCCTTCTGGATCCCTCAAAGCCCTTTGGACAGCAGTGGAGACATTTGGCTGGAACACTGAGCACAAGCTTGCCGCCTCTGGTACAGAAAAGGGCAATCAAGATGGTCAAGTTGCAGCACAAGAAAACATACACAGCTTAGGGCTTTCTCAGGTTAGGAAAAGAAGGTAATAAAGGCATAAACACAATAGAGGTATGTAAAAATAAGCATGGTGTGGGGAGGAAAAAAGGTAGAAAGTACTTCTTGACAAAATGTAAAATTAATGTATGGAGTTGCTAAAAATGGCAGCTATTGCAGATGGTTTTAAAAACAGATCAGAGTAATTACTGATAGATTTGCCAATGAACTGCGACTTAGCCACGGAGCTACATGGAACTGCCATGTACAGAAACAGTGTATCTCTGAATGCCTGTTGCTGGGGAGCAACAATAGGAAGAGCAATTGCTTTTCTGTCTTGCTGATGAGCTCCCTACCTGGGTGATCACTGTGGAAATAGGGAGCAGGCTTACATATAGGACTTTGGCCTGATTTAACAGACTCAGCTCCTTCCAACCTGCACACATTTATGTATTGTATACACTTGACTATAAGTCAATCTCATGTATAAGTTGAGGGCAGGTTTTGGGACCAAAATGATGGCTTTTGTTATGACCTGTGGATAAACTGAAGGGAAAGCTTTGGGGGGTGTAACAAAAGATCTACAGGATGAAGCACAGGACAGCGATGCCAAAGAACTTACAGTACTTAGATTGACCCATAGTCCTCTCAGTTTTTGGGGGTCAATTTTCTAACTAAAATTTCTAGACTTATACATGAGTATATACAACAGTAAATCTATCAGCAAGAAGATGTTATCACTGAGCATGCCATTGGCAAACCAAAAAGTAAATGGAATGGAATATTTCTTAGGTAAAAACAAACTGCTCCCAGACTTACAATGAAAAAATTGTGCACACAAATCAAATTATTGAAGTAAAAATCTCAACAAATACAGCACACCAGCTGCTATTGCACATTTCAGCACTTTCTTTTTTCCCCTGATAATCAACACAATAAACATTTCAGAACCATGCTCTTATTTAGAACCAGGTCTGACCCTGAGAAAAATTCTCCAGGATGAGTATTAAAAATCATCTGGAATGACTCAGCACCTTCACAATCATCTTCCTTAACATACAGCTTCTCAAGGTCTTTCTATATTAGTACAGCCAGCCCTCTGTATCTATGAATTCTTTATCCACGGATTTAATCATTTGTGGCATGAATTTTTTTAAAAAAAATATACATTCCAAAAAGCAAACCTTGATTTTGACATTTTACTATTCACTGTAATTAATGGGGCTTGAATCATCGACAGATTTTGGCATCCATGGAGAGGTCCATGGAGATAGCAGATACCAAGGACCCACGTACGTACGGAAGCCTGCACTCTTATACAAAATTGGCTAGGGATAAGCCCCATGAAACTTAATGGAGCTTACTTTTAAGTAGACACACATAGGAGTGCACTGCAAGATGATAACTTGGTCCTGTAAGAGCTAAAACCAACATTCCATAGAGAGCAATTTGGATTCAGAACCAGAAATGGTCAATATCAGTCTGCTGATATAGGATCTTACTGCTATCTGGATCTGTAAATGATCAGTTCTTGAGTGACAGGATCCAAGTTCACTTGCACAGCAGGGAAATCTTGTCACAGCACAAGAGAAGGGCAAGTGCCAGGAATGCAGCTACAGGGCCAGCTAATCAAGGAGGAAAACAACTCCCTTCCAGTGCAACAAATGTGGCTCAGGATGAAGAGGAGTAAAACTCCTGAAGCTTGTTTGAACATGTCATGGGTTAGGGTCACTCCAGACCCCAGAACTCCCTGCAGCAAAACCTACTATTCATTAAAGAGACAAGGGGCAAGAGCGGTGCTGTGGTTTGAGTGTTAGACTAGATCAGGGTTCAATTTCCCTCTCAACTATGGAAACCCATTGGGTGACCTTGGGCAAGTTACACACTCTCAGCCCCAAAGAACGCTGTGATAGGTTTACCTTAGGGTTGCCATAAGTCAGAAGCGACTTGAAGGCACACAAGAACAACAACAATAAATATCCTAAAAGGCCAGCCATGGCATTTCTCCTGCTTATTCTATTACTGGTTCTCCCCTAAACCAAACTGATGACCATGTGTATCTGTCCAAAGCTTTGCATCCTCCAGAAATGCAAGACCAGAGCATAGCTAGCACTCTTTGTGGAAGTATGTAGGAATGGGAAAAGGGTGAGAAGGGAGCAATTACAGGGCTGAGACTGGCTAGTGCAAAACAAGTTTCTTCTGAGTCAGGGAAGAGGCCTCTCCATGCACTAAAGTTCTACATGCACATGGCTGTAGGATTTGTCCACAGTCCACTCGCTCTGGTCCTCTTCTTCCTTGTTAGTGTATCGAGCCATCTCATCTTGGAACTGGAGCTGTCGTCGCTTGTTGGGATCAACATTGATCCAATTGTTGGCAATCCACTTGGTTCCTTCAGTGACTAAGCAGCCTCCATGCAAGGAATATTCATCTAGGTCACCAACCCAACCTGCAAGAAGACAAGAACTCATGAATTACTCCAGACTTTCACATGATTACAAGTCAGCTTTCTAAATTTCTCAGTCAGCCAATTTCGTCAGAACTCAGCATGAGGAACATTCTTGTAAAGAAGTGGTTGCATGACTACTGTGGCAAGATTACTTTTAGCTCAACTCTGGAAATCTGATAAACTACCTACTATTGACAACTTTATTAAAAATCCAAGACATGATCGAAATGGACAGATTAACGCAGTTTATAAATGGAAAAGGAGAAGAAAATATAGAAAAGGAATGGGAAGCAATCACAAACTTGTGCAAAGAAATATAGAAATGACAAAAAATAAAACTAGATTAAATATTTTGGCTGTATGATAAACCGGTTTCAGTGGAAAATTATTGAAATTTTCTTGTTAGTTTTATTTGTCAAATGAACACTCTGTAAATAATGACAACAATACAGTAAAATGTACCTGTACTGTGCTTTATAAGTTACACAATAAAATATTAAAATGGAAACTAAAACAAAGAAGTGGTTGCAGGGAGAGAGAGTATTACCTTCCCCATCTGACAAGTAATTGTACCAGAAGACAGCAGTGCCTTGCAGGGGTTTTACACGTAGGTTTCCCTTATCACAGTGTTTACGAGTGTCACGTAGGTCAATATCATTCTGAATTAGAGACTGGGAGGAGGGGGGAAAAAGAAGAAAATGCTTTCTGAGCTAGATTCCAGGAAAAATACAAATATAAAAATATATCCTTTTCTGTCATTATTCATATTCCAAGATCTCTAATTAGAACAGTTCCATTATTAAGAATTATACTGGGAAATATTAGCTGGAATTCTGTTGGTCAGTTCCAATGAGAAGATGCCCATATAATCAATTGTTGAATGATAAGCTAACATGGAGGTAAACCCAATGGATTCAATGGTTCTGCTCTACTAAACAGAACAATACATCTAGATGAGAACTTTTAAAAAATGCAATGCTTTGCATTTTAAGTCTGCTCGAATGAATTAATGCAGACTTCAAATTTCTGAAGATACATATTTCAGCTCTCATAAGAAAAAGCTCAGAGTCTTTAAAAAAACAAATTAATAATGTCAAAAATTTTCAAACTGGTAAGGCAAAGCTTGCTGCTGTTGACCCTTATAGTAAAGCAGCAGGATACTCAGTTTCTGATTCTGCATAACTTTTTTTTAAAAGGGGGGGGGGGAATAACCTTTTTGGTGTTCACAAGAAGACGTGGACACTGTGATGCAGATTAATTTTGTATATCAGATATATAGTAGACACTATTCATACAACCATGCAACACAATGTGTGTTATTTTGCATGTAAAATATATTGCTATTTGGAGACCGGGAAAATATGATTTCCCCCCCTGACAGTGCTGTTATCATGGGGGTGGGGGGACACTTGAATTCCCTCCAAAATAAATCACTGCAGGACATTTGTAGTATGATGGTCTGATTATTTAGAAAGGCTCTGAAATTACTTCCATTCAATTCAATATATCCTTTTACAGTACTGTCAGATAGCACTGCAATGTTAAATCAGTTAAAAAATTAAAATGTATTTTACTTTTCTAAAAAGGTACCCCTGAATAATTGGAAAGGACTTTTTCTTCTTTTTAAAGAAAGACTTATTGTGTTTGGAACACATCTTAAAATTGCAAACAGCATGGAGGAGGAATACCTCTGAGATGCTGCTGCTAAAAAGGATGTATGTATCATTTTAAAAAGAAAGATAAAAAAATATTTCTTTCTTCACAATTTTTTTTATCCACTTGTAAATGTAACTGATTGACTTACAGTGCAATCCTATGTATACTTACTCAGATGTACCATATATACTCGTCTGTAAGTCTAAAAATTTATGCCCAAAAATTGACCCCAAAATTCCAGGTCGACTTACAGATTGTACAGATCACCGTTTTACCTTAGCTTCGGGGCAGAATGGGGCCTTAGCATCCACATAACGCAGTCCAACGCTGCCCTTATGCCGCCATCATGCTGTGTGATCAGCCACACAGCGTCACAGTGCTTCTTTGGTGCTGCATCCAGATGACGCAGCACCAAAAGGAGTGCCAGAATTCCATGGCGCAAAAAGGAGCTGCTTTTTGCAGCTCCTTTTTGTGCTGCAGAAATGCCAGATCAGGGCCAGATCAGGGCCATGGTGTAGTTGCCATGGCCCTGATCCGGCAATGAAAGCAGCGGCTGCAGGCTGCCCCTCAGAGGCAGTGTGTTCAGCCCCTTCTTTATGGGTCACTGTAGTAATGTGATGGCAGCTCATTCAGATTTCCCCATGGAGAAATCTTTATCTCTTGAGCCAAGCAGAAAGAGTCTTAGGTGAGAGTCTCTCTTGCCGCAGGCACACATACACACACTAAAGGAGCCTCCAAGTTTTACCCTCAACCTATCCACGGGTCATAGCAAAATCCTTTGGCCCCAGAACCTGATCTTGACTTATATGTGAGGTCAACTTATAGTCGATTATATATGGTAAGTCCCACTATATTCAGTGGAACCCTGGCCCTTACAAGCATGTATGCTTTCTCAGACTGTAACCCAAGACTTTTAAAAACTGGGTGACTATATTGTTTTGTTTTTTTTTAAGTTTTGTAACTCCTTTTTTGCAGCCTCTTTCATGTTGTAGGCTCTTTACCCATCCAATTTTCATGCATTAAAATGTAAAAAATAATGGCAAAATTTTATTTTATTTTATTTTTTACAAAAAACTGAGAAGAGAAAATCCTTACCATCTCCTCATAGGTTCTATTGTCAGCAATGGGAAAAGTTGTTTCTCCTCCTCCTGTGACATTATTCAGATAGAACAGTACTGTCACATAGCTGTGAAACACAGAGTGTTTGCTATAGGTTAGGCTTGGAAATACTACAAATGTACTTAACACTTTTCAGGACTGGGGCCTTGTTAAACTGTCTTGATGTATCTGTTCTGCAGATAGTCTCAACTGCTGTATGGAGCTCACTAGGAAGACAGCATTTTCTGGAGATGTCTAGAATAGCTGTCCCTAACCTGATGCTCTTCAGTTATCTACCACATTCAACTCCTTCCTATCCCACACGATGGGCAATCGGAAAATGTTGACTAAAACAATCTGTTAAAGGTGGGCACCAGACTGTGGAAAGCTGTTCTAGAACAACTGATGCCATTAGCCCTGCTTTTGTAGCGACATCCAACATGAAACAAGGATTTAACAGTGGATGTAAATGAAGAAGGTACAATTTCTCTTTTGGTTGCCCAGAGAAACATCAGCTAAGGAAATCATTTCTATGGTTACAAAGCCCAAACATACATGGATCACTGACTATCATATGGATGGAAGAGGAGGAGATTTTAACATTTAAATGCAATTTTTTACTCCAGTGAAATATTATGGGATTTCTATGTAACGTGGAGCACAGGGAGAAGAATAAAACAGAAGGAAACTAATTTTCTCTTCCCATTCTAGACTCACCGGCACGAAGTCTCAAATGGAGCAGTTTCATTGGCAACCAGTTTGGTGTGGGTGCAGGCAGTCTCAGGAAACACCGGTCCACTGTCCATATGTGCATGGTAGTGCCCTCCCTGGTCATACCGTACCACCTGCAGTGGTTCACTGTGCTCCACGATCTCTGGGGGCAGACGGGTTAAATGAATCACCCTGAAGAAGGAGAAGGAGAGCTGTGCCAACAGACTTAATGACATATGCTTCCACAAATGTTCTCACCATGTGAGAATAGAAGCCACTCTCATCATCTGCTAAACTATCTAAAAACAAACAAACAAACAAACCAGAAACAGGGAAAGGGAACTGGAGAACTCAGGTTCCAATCCTAAACACACTGATTAGGGAAGAAGTCTCACTGAACTCATTTACTTGTGAGTATATATGTAGGGCCTGTGCTGTCAATTCTACAAGAGGATCCTATTAGTGGTAATGGTAGTTTACCTCTTGGGAAAGACAGCAGCTTTGGACAGTAGAAAGGGTAAAGAGAGAAGAAGATTTTTATTGGGTTGTTAGTGCAGATGTGAAAGGTAAAAAAAATTCTCCTCACAGTGCTGACTAGATCCCCCTTGGTTCTTTTTAAAGTAAAAAAAAATAGACATGCTATGTACATCTAATATATTGTCTACTGCAGTCACAAATTAACATTGCAGAGTTTGCTTGCGCTGCTCTGTATCCTTTAGTGGGAGAGGAATGAGCAAGAACTCTTACAAGGGTTCTTAAGAAAAATAATAGAACAATAAAAATAGAACAGTAAGTCATGGCAACTTATTAGTAACCATATTCTTTTAATACCTTCAAAAGAGCAGTGTAGAAATACAAAAAATTAATCAACAACAAATGATTTATAATATAGGTCATTTTAAAATTAGTTGAGCACCTTATAACAGTTAATAAAACTGAGCAGCATCCTTTTACAACTACATTTAATGATCTTTGCTTCCATTAGCTATTACTGGGATATCCTTATCCCCAGAGAACAATTACCTTTGCCGTATGGAGCGCATAACTTGATGTGCCCCCTCGCCCTGATACAGCCATGTGTGCTGGCTGTTCCGGACCAAGTCACTCATCTTCACTTTTTGGCTTCCCATATACTTATGGAAGTCCCGGATATTCAGTTGCTTAAACTCCTCCAAACTTAGGACACCTGGAAAAATGAAAAGAAAAAGAAAAGGGTATGGATATCTCCATTTTAGGCAACATGCAGCTGTTTGTAAGAACATAATTAGTGGAAAGGTTCTTGACAGGGACAGGAAGAACTACTATAATAATCAAGTTAGAGAAATAGAAGGTGACAAGATAGAAAGAAGAGAAGACCTCTTCCTCAAGATCTGAGAAATCAAAGGGAAATTTAAACAAAGGGTGGGGATGCTCTATGACCAGCAGGGGAACACGTGATGTGACCAAGTAGAAATAAAGATGATGGAAACAATAAAATGAAGAACTATATAAAAGAGATAAAAGGATGACAGATTCATTCAAAGACAAACCATTTGAAGATGAACCTCCAATTTTAGAAAGTGAAATGGAAGCTGCCTCGGAAAAATAAATCATAAGGTACAGTATCAACAACACAACAGCTGGCATATTGCAAGTGCTCAGTATACATTCCAATCCCCAAGAAAGGGGACACTAGCGATTGCAGTAAACACAGGACCACTGCATTAATTTCCCATGCAAGCAAAATGATGCTCAAATTCCATAATGAAGACTTTTATTAAACATGGAGCAAGAAATGCTAGATGTCTAAGCTGGATTCAGGAAAGGAAAAGGCACTAGGGATCATATTACAAATATGATGATGAATAACGGAATGTACTAAAAAATTTCAAAAGAAGATTTGCCTGCGCTTTATAGACTATAGCAAACATCTGATTGTATAGCTCATGAAAAACTATGGATCACCCTTAAAGAAATGTGTGTGCCACAACATTTGATTGTGCTGATATGTAACCTGTATTCAAGACAAGAGGCTACCATCAGGACAGAACACAGAGAAATGGAATGGTTTCCAATTGGCAAGTGGATCAGACATGGCTGCATTTTATCACCCCTATCTGTTTAACTTGTATTCTGAATGAATGATATGAAAGCAACATTAGACTCAGAGCAAGGATGTGTGAAAACTGGAGTAAAACATGAACAATTTAAGATATGCAGATGACACTATACTACTACCAGAAAATAGCAAAGACTTGGAAAGTCTAATGAAAAAAGACAAAGAAAAAAGACAAAGGCAAGTTTATAGTTAAACATTAAGAAAAAGAAAATAATGGCCACAGATCATAGAGCTGGAAGAGACCTCAAGGGCCATCCAGTCCAACCCCTTCCCACGCAGGAATACACAATCAAAGCACTTCTGACAGATGGCCATCCAGCCTCTGTTTAAAAAAAGCCCTAAGGTCCAGGTGATGTGCACATCCACAGGACAGTTAAAATCGGGTTTTAAAAACAAACATAAACAAAGTGCCATTCTAGATACTAGATGTTATGAAAAATGTCATGCACACAGGAAACAGCAGAACAACAGCACTACTGACAGTTAATCATGAAGTGAAAAGGAAAGACCAGACTCTGAAGAGAGGTCAAATTAGGACAGTCATGACTGCTATTTATTTTCAGTGCATGCTCACATCTCCTATTCCTTTATCAGCTTCAACCACCCATCATCTATCACTATATCCAGGATACGAGTCTTGGCTTTCCTCCTGCCACACCACTAACAAAGAAAACAGACTTTGGGAAGGGAGGCCACCCTGGACATCCCAAACAAGGCACTGAGACCTTAATTGAAGTTTTTTCGTTTACTGATGTTTACAGTGGTGGAAACACCATGAATAGTGCATCCTCCCCAGCCTCTGCCAAAGACGTCATAAGCTAAAAGGGCACCAGGGCATGGGTTTACCCACCGGATTTGGAACCTCGCTCTCCATTCACCAAAGTACTGTTTCCCACTCCAATGCAGCCTCTCAACGGCTGTGCAGATCATCAGGCAAGCTGGCAGCATAGGTGCACACTTTGCCAGTTTACTTAATTTGATTAGGAAATTGAGAAGCGTTCAACTGAATGCATTCTAATTAGAAGAGGGGAGGTCACAGTGTACATCCGAGCCAGCAGGAGCTCCCAGGAGGCCTGAATGATGGTTGAAACCTTGTGGAACCCATGTAGCCTCTAGCATGAAGTTGAGGGGATAATCAGACTGAAAAGACTCCCTCTGTATCCAACTGCTCCTCAGATACTAAAGGCCATAGCAGAGCAATAAGGAAACTAGGATAGGATCACTTTCAAAATACAGTAGAGTCTCGATTATCCAACCTTCGGTTATCCAACATTCCGGATTATCCAACGTTGTGGCTGCTGTGATTTCTTTAAATTTTTTGTGATTTCTTTACATTTTCAGAGGACTGAACTGTTTATACTGTACATCACAATGTTGATCAGTGATTTCTTTACATTTACTTAAACTGTTATTGCAATAAAACTTCAAAACATTTGCAATTCACAGCGATTTGAAGGCTTTTCTTGGACCTTCCGGATTATCCAACATTTTTGGTTATCCAACTATAAGCCGGTCCAGTTTATGTCGGATAATCGAGACTCAACTGTAATGGTTCCTGGGATATCACACAATTCACATTAAATATTGCTGCAAACCTATGTGCTCACTAGATTTAGAGCAAATGTTAAGACCAATGGCATGGGGGTGAGGAGCAGACTTCAGACAATCCTTTACTGTTGAAGCACAAAAAATATATCCTTTGGTGCACACACTATAGACACATCATCACTGGCTGTGTAATTGTTCAGCATGCCTCATGCTGTTACTAATTTTGGAACCTTTCTATTTGCTGGATTACAAAAGGTTCAGATCTGCTTGGGTGGGGAAGAGAGCAACCGCACACAGTATGAGAAAGCAGCATTCTCTCTATCTCACCATTGCCATCTGGGTCTGCTTTCACAGCAGTATACATCTCCCGGATGCTCTCAGGTGTCATCCACCGGCCATTTCCCAGACGGGTGTGTGTCAACACCTGAAAATACAAATACATCAGCTTCTAGAAAAAACACTGACTAGAACTGGAGTGGAAGTTATTGCAGGCTCCCTGACATTTTTGGACTATAACATCCAATAATGCTAACCAGCATAGACAATGGTGAGAAACACTGGGAGTTGTACTTCAGTAACATTAGGGGAGCGGGCACACAATTCCCACCCTTGAGCTAAAATATCAAACAAAGTCTAGCATATATATGCAGACAAATGCTATACTTGGAGAATCCTGAGCACAGAAGAAGCAGGTGATTTATCCAAGATCATGTAAACAAGCAGCTTAGATTGTTTTCACAGCACTAAATTATGGTTTAACATTCCATATGAACAACGCCTATACCTCTGAAAGAATTACCAACAGCCCTTCCTGAATACCTCTTTTAGCTGCAATTGTCCATCTTGATTGTGATCCAGTAGATTAAAAATATCCATCTGGCTGATGTCTATCATTTCCATAGCTTCTTCATAGTCTTCTGTGGGAAAAATCTGGCTTTTCTGTAGTCCTTTCAGTTGAGCCAGGTGGATAATTAATTTACATTCTTCCTCACTCAGGAAGTCTGGAATTTCTACCAAAAGAAGGGAAAAACAGAGAAAAATATGCATTCCTATCCAAAGGTGAACAAGTAGGAATACATGTCTTTGTTACTCAGTTCAGACATGACTGTTTGGGCTGAGGATTCTGTCCTTTGACTCTTCATGCATTGACCCCCAATTATTAATCCTAAACCAACAAGAGTTCTCCTTTATATACTAAGTGAAGAAGGCTGAACTAATGTTGATTAACGAACAAACAAAAAATCCAGAATGTGACAGCTGTGATCTTATTTTCCTGTGTTTTACTTTGGGACATCACACATGGGAAACAGAAACCTGGCATCTAGAGTACTGGGGAGAGGAAATGAGAGCACCCTTCCCTCAAAGAAATGCTGCCCCTGCATTGAATTTTTCTTCCATTCCTGAAATTTCTAGCCTTGCAGAGAATGTAATATTACAAACTGTTAACATTTAAAACTCACATATTTGTTGTGCATCACATTATCTTGGTAATTTTGCCTGCACTTTTTCTTTGCATGCCTAAACTGCATTTCTAAATACTCAACTGAAGCTTTACTATAGTGCCAGAAATGGGGGGAATTAAGAAATTCTTACTGGGAGGAATCCCCAAACCCATAGGTGCATCCCTGTTGGTGTCTATGAGTGGATCTTGAAACTGGGGACAGGAAAGGACGATGAATACCCTTAATGTCAGTGATGTCTACCTGTTGCTGTGCTCTGATGATGAAGCAATGATCTGGTGACATTTGTAGCAGGAGTTCAAGTCCCAGGAGCCCACTTTCCCACACAACACAGAACTCCTTTGTTACAACAACTTTGCTGGCTGCCAGAAGTGCTGACTTTCACCTATAATGCCCTATATGGCTCAGGTCCAGGTCAGTTATTTCAAGGATCATATTCTGTCTTACAAACCTGCCTGTGCTTTGATATCTGCTGGGGAGGTTCTTCTCTTTGTCCTGCCATTCTCACAAGTACATTAGGTGGGAACACAAGAGAGGGCCTTCTCAGTGGCTGCCCCCAGGCACTAGAATTCTCTTCCCAGGGAAATTAGACTGGCACCCTCCCTACTTTTGTTTTGCAGTTTTAAGGCTGAGCTGAAGATGATTTTGTTTTGGGAGGCATTGATCTGTCACAATGCCTATGTGCTAATTTTATTTTTGCTGTATTATTTTAAAAATGTTTTTATTTAGTAACATTGATGTTTTAGATTGTACGCTGTATGGCAGGTTTTATTATTTTAATTTATCTTGATACCTATCTAGTAAAGCGCTGTGCAAACTTTACGGCACTCTATAAATAAAAAATAAATAAATAATAAAAACTTTTGAAGTTTTTGACAGGCATTTGATGAATTGACTGCATAAAGCTCATCTCACCCAAACAATGTACTAGATCTCGTAGACTATTGTGTTGGTGTGTGCATGTGTGTTTTAATCTGTTTTTATAATCTTTTTGATTGTTAATCTATTTTCAACTTTTGTATATTGTGAATTTATAACAATATGCTTTTTAATTTATTGTAAGCTGCTTTGAGTCCCAAACTGGTAAAAGGAAGGATGGAACAACACCACTACAATTTTTTCTCTGGTCCTTGAAATGACTGTTTTTGCTCAGGTGTGCAAAAAGTGAATAAGGACAAGTTCCCCCTGGAGGGACTGAACCTCCATCTCTTGCTTCTCAACTCAAGTGTTGATTGAGCCACTAGAAGTTGCTTATATGAGTCTGTGTTAGCGACTATCCTTCACATACTGTATGTTCTCCTGGTTGAACTGTTTGGTTCAACCTTCCAGGTTGGCCCTTGAGGCCAAAGAGGACTATGTGCATTCTTTGCAAGTGTTCTGGCCAGGGAACTATGTGTGGGTGCAATGAAGTGTGGGGCCTCCTTCCTCCTCACTGTGCATGCTGCTCCAAACTAGCTCAGGCTGTGAGAAGCAAAAGGGGATCTTAACATCTGCCTCAAGATATAGCTCTGACATGGCAGTGCTGCCTTAGTGAGGCATGAGAAACACAGACTGATTAATTAACTATGGAAGCAACAGTGTCCTTTTGCATTTTTAGGGTGCTGTGATGCAGCACAATGTGCTGATGGCTTATCACCATTGATATGGATTCATTCACTCCCTCCATGTGTGATTGGTATTTGGGCCCTGTCACTGTGTAGACCCCATGGTTTAGCACAATTTCCCTGCATGCTGGGGGAGTGCCTGATATTTCCACACCATCTTGGAATTTTACATCCTCTCCTTCTTGCAGTATAAAATGTGAGGGGTGTTGCTCTGCCCAGCACAAAGACTTAAAATTATCATTAAAATTTAGCTGAAACACTTTCCTGCTTCTTATCTTGTTCTTTTCAACATTAATATTTTTTCCATACTAGAGATCTGCAGCTAGGAGACTGCAACACTCACTATTCATTGATAAGGAGTTTAACTTAAGATCTAAATCCAATACTTTATTACTTGTACATTGACTTGTACCTGGAAAATGAGAGGCAAAGGTTAAGGTTTTGCACATCCTGATAAAAACTCTTATCCAGAGCTTAGAAAGTAACTTTTAAACATATTCAGCACATGTAACTAATTATTTGTAATGAGTTACACTCAAGACCTGAGCTAAAATCAATAACTAAGAAGGGGAAAGAAAAACTGCAAAATTTTCTCAGACCCACAGGAAGCAGAAAAGCAGAAAGCACAATGGCTATGTAAATCCCTGACAGAGAATGTATTCTGTTACAAGAAGCCCATAATCCTCTTAGTAGGCTCTTTTCCTCAGCTACCCCCAGCTATTAGTCAACAGCACAAAACAAATTAACAAGGAACCAACCCAAGTAGCAATGCCCCCTGCCACGACTTGACATGGTCTGCATTTAAAAACCGCAGTGAGGTGACAATAAATGTTTTCGACAATTATCTGAGAATAGTGGGATCCACTCCTATCACAGGACCTTACTTAATGCCAAAATAGTACGTACACCACTATCCACAATTAATTTCCTGTGGCGTGGTTACACGATAGAAAATGTTGCCAACTCCATCCTGTGTGTCAACAATGACCTCCATGGAGCCTTATCCAAACCAGGGAATCTTCCCACATAGTTAACACTCAGAATACAGGCCTGACACACCCCATTGCCTCTGTAACAATGGTTGGAGCTAAACAAATGTCTCTTAATTAACTTTGTGATTGCTTTGCCACAAAACACAAAGAGGGGGAAACAGGGGTGTTTATAAAATAAGAACTAATCCTTGGGCCCAAGCAATGTTCAAACAATGATTCAACTCAATATCCAAGATAGTGGTGTGGGGAGGACCATTCAAGCTGATTTTGCTGCCCTCATTTCAACACCTGCTAGTCAAAATCCAAACAGTTGGGGGCTACTGGCCAAGACAAAAAACAACAGTGGCCCAACAGCTTAATAAAATGCATTCATACAGAGGTGGCCTCTCTGCTATAATAAACGAACCCCCCTAAAGACAGTCTCAGTCTAGGTTGCCTTCGGAAAGGCAGGATTTAAACTGTCCCATTTTTCTGGAGAGGGGTTTTGCTGGGTTTAGAGACTCCAGGAAAATTCTGTTATCACTGAAATCCCACAATGAAACACCTACAACAGCAGCTTCTAGCACTTTTGGGATATCTGCTCATCTGGGACTTTCTGGGAGTTTTTGGAAGCTACCGAAGCTCTTCCAGATGCACCCACATTCCAAAAAGCATGGCTTTGTGTTACGACATTGGGTACACTGAGATGAGACTCCCCAACCTGCTGGACCATGAGACCATGGCAGAAGCAATCCAGCAGTCTACCAGCTGGCTGCCCTTGCTAGCCAGAGAGTGCCATCCAGATGCAAGGATCTTCCTCTGCTCCCTCTTTGCCCCAATCTGCCTGGACAGGTAAAGATACTTTCTTCACTTTACTGCCAAGTGAAGTTTTGTGCAGTCTACTTCTGTTTGCTGCCTCCCTCTTCAACCCCAACCCCACTGTCTACCTTTGAAGTGTCTGCATAGAAATTCTGTGTCTTTTTTTCTCCAACTTGGAAATTTCCTAATGCTATGTTCTCTGACCTTAAACCATAAAAATGTCTTGGATTACAGCTTTCATCATCCCCAACCACCACAGGGATGACTATGCTATCAAAGATAATGGCAACAATAGCTCCAGCGTATCTCAAGAGTGCTAGGTTGAGGAACTCTTTGTTGTTTGTTGTTGTGTTCCTTCAAGTCATTTCCAACTAATAGCGACTGACCCTAAGGCAACTCTGTCATAGGGGTTTCTTGGCATGTTTCATCAGAGGGGGTTGGCCACTGCCATCCTCTGAGGCTTAGAGTGACTTGCCCAAGGTCACCCAGTGAGTTTCCGTGGTCTATCTAGCCAAAACAGTAACAACAAACAGGCCAAAATCTAGAATGTGACAGATGTGATCCTGACTGTTTTCCTAGCAATCCATAGTTTTTGTACAATGAAACTTAAACCAGCTTTGGTATAAAAGTCTCTTATGAAAATGTAAAACCAATCTTGAGTACATTCAGTTTCTCTTCCATATTTGCATTATTTTACACCAAAAGAATAATAATCACAAAAGCATAAAGGCTATTGTGAAACAGACAAATATTTTACACTTTGAAATTCTTGGCTGCCCCATTCTGTAACTGTATCTGTAGAAGTGATCAGCCAAACTGATGGATGATTTAACTGATGCTCCCATAAGTTTTCACAATTTACCATAAGGCTTCAGTAATTTTATGAAGCAAGAATTTCAGAATATAGGAAGAGTTGTAGTGCACCAGACTAAGGATTCTTGCTCAGTGGCCAGCCATTGCCAACGGGAAGCCTGCAGACAAGACATGAAAATCTCTAATATCTTTTTACCTTATTTAAATTATTTTTATTCTTTTAACTTGTTTAATCTGTTGTTTGTAAGCTGCCCTGAGGTTGGTTTTTTTTTTTTGATAGTGTGGAGTAAAAATATTTCAATAAACAAACACAGAAATAATAGAACCTTCCCACAGTGTACGCTTAATAATGAGAGGCATATTGCCTTTGAAACTACAACCTCAATGACTAACAGTCATCAGTACCTTCATTCAATATGAATTTGTCTAATATCCTTTGAATGCCACCCACATTGGTGGTTATTACACTTAGTGGAAGCAAAACCCACAATTTAACTCTGCACTATATTAAGTATTTCCTTTTTATCTATTTATTTATTTCTATTACATTTTATCTGTTTTATTTTTTACCACTGATCTTCAAAGTTCAGTTGCTCCTAGGTTGTAGGAGCGGTCTCCCATCCAAGTACTAACCAGAGCTGAACCTATCCTCAAGCTAGTAAGCCCCAAATGCTGCAACATTTCCTCTCAGAGGAATTGCTCCAGCCCCAGGGTCATTTTACTTGCCCTTTTTTAGAATATTTTCTAGTTCTAAAGAAAATGTTCTCTGCTTGCATAAATAGCTCCACTCTGCTCAAAACTTAAGGGGATTCAGGTAATTATGTCAAGTCAGCTTTTGACAAATACAAAACACAGACAATTATTTTAAATAGGATTATACCAGCAAGCTACCTCATAAATGAAAATTGTGTTTGGAAAAAGTAGGTCTGAAAGCTCAGTGCAAACAAAGAAAGCAAATGGGAGGGCTGTAGCTGTATGACTGAGAATATGGTCTGAATGCAGAATGACTGACATCTCCAGAAAATGCTGGACAGAGGCTCCTGCCTAAAACACTGTTAAGCTGCTGCAAGTCAGTTTAAACTAGATGTACCTATGGTCTGACTCAGTATATGAAGGCAACTTCCTGCATTCTCATCACTGTCATCTTGTGACATCTTCAGAGGTATTTCTAGAATTCCCCTGGTGTTCACTGGATCAAACCCCATTTGATAATGGAGCTGTTGATAAAAGGATCTGTACTTCTAAAAGTCTGCTTTGAATTGTGCACTAACACTCAGCAACAAATCACTTATGTTACATGTAGGTTTCATGTTCAGTCCCAAGCATTCAGATAGGACTGGGAAAGAGCCCTTTTTGAAATCCTGCATAGCCCTTGCCAGATGGACCAATTATCTGCCTCAGTGTAAATAGAGGCTTGGAAAAACTCTGCAATACTTTTGTCATCCTAGAACAAAGAAAAATAGAATGGAAACATATATTATGAATGCAGAATACGATCATCACTGGAAGATAAGGAATTCAGGAATAATATTATACTGGACTACTAATGCATACGTGTGATAGCAGAACTTATAGATAAAGAACTATGAGTTGGGCAAATTCCAGCTGTCCAGGAGCCAGTTTTCCACTACCAAACTTCATCAGCCATAGAAAAATGAAAGGGAAAAAAATTCCCCCATAAAAACTGAAACAGGAACTGGCCAAATATCCAGTTTTGTTCTTTTTTTGTGGGCTGTGTGGTGTTTTTTAGCTGCTTCTTGTGAATTCTAGAAAATAACCTTATTTAGTAAAATGTCTTCCAATGAGGAGAAGCTTCTTGGGAGTTTTTAAAAAAAGTTATAGGGATGATGGGTGGGTCACACCCTGCACTTTGCAGACCCTGTCCTACAGGGATTTTCACTTTATTTTGCATCTGGAATACTCTTCAAAGATGTGTGTGCATGTTCTTTCAAGTCACCTCTTAGTTGATGTATGCATTTTTAAATCAATAAAGTTTAAAAAAAAAAAGATGTGTGTGCATGTTCTTTCAAGTCACCTGTCGACTTATGGTGGCGATTCCATGACACTATCTGAATTTCATAGCATTTTTAAAGCCAAGGGATACTCACAGATTGTTTTGCTAGTTTCTTCCTCTGAAATATAGCCTATACCACCTGTCATTTGTCCAAGTACTAACCATGGCTTGGCAATGAAACCCGCTTGGTGACCTTGGGCAAGCCACATGCTCTAAGCCTCAAGGGAAGGCAATGACAAGCCTCTTTTGAACAAATCTTACCAAGAAAACCCCATGATAGGTTCACCTTAGGGTTGCCATAAATTGGAAATGACTTGAAGGCAAACAACAACAAGAAATAATTGGTCAGTTTTCTTTCACCAGTCAATGCTTCACAGTTGAAATTCAAATACTGTAACTAATACAAATACTGAAGTTATTCATATACGAATGTTTAGAAACCTGTAACCATAATCAAAGTAGTGGTTCAGTTCCAGCAACATGTTCTTTAGTGTTTTTTTAACTGAGTCAGTCTTCTTTCTTGTTCCAGACTCATCTATCCCTGCCGTAGCCTGTGTGAAGCTGTCAGAAGCAGCTGTGCCCCTGTCATGGCTTGCTATGGCTATCCTTGGCCTGAAATCCTGAACTGTAACAAATTTCCTGAAGACCACGAGCTGTGCATCACCTCTATCACAGATGAAACCACCTCAAGCAGGAGAAGTATGGCATTTTGCTATCTGTACTTGTGGTGAAGTTTTGGTTAGAAGGCTGCTATAGGAAGGCATATGCGGTTGGGGAAGTGCCATTATTTGTTTGTGAATGACAACACCCTAAGATCCAGTGAGCAAAGTGTGGCCTACAGTCCATTCCGTACCTCTTTGATCCTCCACTACCCCTTTTTCACCAAAAGGTTTCTGGCCCCTGGAACTTTCTAGAAGAGACAGTTTTGCAGTGTCAGGGGACCACAACTCCCTCAAATGCTAAAAGAAGGAAAAACAGAGGAAAAGGAAGAAGAGAAACCAGACATTCAGGCATTACTATCTTAAATGTACCTTTTTGGTCCTACTGTATCCTGTGGAGGGCCTTAGAGCTTTAAACTGCCCTATGGACTTTTAAAAATTGCCCATCCCCGCCCTGAGACTTTAGTATCAAAGCTGAATGAGGTTCTCCCCTCTAAACTCACGTTAGCTCTGGAAATAATTCTTTATTTCCAATGTACTTCACCTTAATAATAATAAATAATAATAGAACTTTTATTTCTATCCCGCTTTTTGTAAAAACAATCAAAGTGGTGTACAGCAGATAAAAATAATACAAATATATGCAATATCCCCTCTGTAAAAGCAATTAAACAGTTATAAGATTAAAATTCCAAACATTAATTAAAACTCCTATATCACAACCATCTAATCAACATTAGCAGTGGGCAGAGTCATCACAATCTTTACAGAATCACAGACCTGCAAGGGCCACCTAGTCCAACCTACTGCCATTCAGGAATACACAGCTAAAGCACCCGAGACATTCCTGTCCAACTTCTGCTTAAAGACTTACAATGAAGAGAATTCCTTATCTTGTTGATTTGCTAGAAACACCGGGAAAGTACAGTTGGCTGGCCATTTTTGTAGGGGACCCATTTTGGAAGCCCCCCTCCCCAAATGAAAACAGAGACTCACGTATATTCAAGCCCCATAGGCTTGAATGGGGTTGTGTTGTGGGGGGTGCGTCCCATACACAACAACGGATGTTGCCCCTCCATGAATATCTAAGACCACAGACCTCAAGTGTGTGAGAAAGGAGGGGGCGACTGTATTGATTATACTGCCAATATGGAACAGGATGCAGATTCCAGGAGCAGATTTCAGAAGCTTCTGAGGGAAAAGGATGTGAAATGGCACATACTGTATGAGGAAAAATGGGAATTCAACAAAATCAACCTCAACAATGGAGAAAATGTGGTTTTCTTATTGCTGTGCTTGAAGGAAAAAGGCAACAACTATCAGCAGTCTTTGTACTTCTTTAGGTGAGTGCATCTCAACCTAATCAGATGTGGGGATCCCAGCAATCCCACCCCTCCCATGTGCCAGGGATACTCTATTTATGCCCATTGGCTACAACTTTTTCTTCCTTTTCTGGGGACTTGCCAGGGACTGGCAGCCAACAGCTCACATACAGCACTGTTCCACACATCACTAGGTTGAGTAGCACTGCTCTAGCTTAACATATCCAGGGGTAGCAGTGCTGGCCATACAGTAAATAATAATAACATCTGAAATCCGCAAAACAGTGATGCCTTTATTGGATCAACCAACAACCATAAAATAGAGTTGCAAGCTTTTTGGCTGGCCCAATAAAGGTATCACTGTTTTGTGGATTTGGGATATTGTACTTTGCTGTAGGTTAAGTGACCCACAAAAGAAACCTATATAACTGTGTGCGTGTTCCAACAGTGCCCCGAGCCAGCTGCAGGGACTGTGAACTTGAAGAACCCAGCTCTGTCAAGGAAATCCTGGAAAACTTTTGCACCTGTGATTTTGGTAAGTAAATTATTAGGCTTTATTTATATAGTGCTGTAAATTTACACAGCACTGTACATACAATAAATTGAAATAGACAGTTCCTTGCTCACAGGCTTACAATCTAAAAACAACTAAAACAGTTACAAACAAAAAGCAACAAGTAAGTAAACAACTGCTCCCATGACTTTAACCACTCAGCCAGCTTTAACCACTCAAGTTTTCTCCCTGTTTCAGCAAGCAATGAATATCCATAATCTTCTGTCTCTTTAAATATTGGCAAATACCAAAGGTGTGTGTGTGTGCTGGATGGAGGCTTACGTTTTTGATTCCAGGTCACTTTCCTAATGTAGATCACCCTAAGCTATTTCCTGTATTAGGAAAAACACAGGAAATTTCTTGGGTAATACATTATGTATATATGCTTTCCTTAAGAAGACAAATAGCAGATGGTGAAAGGATCTTCACTAGGGAAGGGGGAATTAACCTTTGAGCCACAACCTCGACACAGACCACTCTCTTCCTCCATCTGCCATTTTCCAAAAAGTAAAGAAATAGGAGATCTGACCACAGTTCTCAATCATCTCATTTATTATCATCCCAAAAGATACACATTTAACTATGGCACAAAACAAAGACAGCAATAAAATAAACTCTGTGTGTGTTGACTTAATCTTGACAGCTCTCTTTTCCAATTTATAAACTGTTGTATATTTTTATAATACAGACTACTCTGGCACACATTTATTCTTCATAAGCTTTCAAGCATTCCAAACAAGTGATATCAAAGACAAAAGGGAAACTGTTAATTAATTTAAACACAGGGCCTTAAAGTGTCCTAAGCCAAGCAGGAAAAATAGACACCCCTCCTTTTGTAACTCCCCAGAACCTCAAAAAATGATATAAAAAAGCCTCAATCTGCCACTGAAACCCAACAGCAAACCACTAAGTGTGCTAACAGGGTTGCTGACTAACAATCAGAATCTTGGTGTTATACACATTTCTAAGTGTTTCCCCAGTCAACTGAAACAGTTAGCCTTTAATCTGTTGCTTCAACTGCCACTGCTACAGTTTGTGCTACCCCACTGTAGCAAATTAATATAAAATTCATAGATTCCCGAACTAAATTATTCTATAATCAATTAAAATTAATCTAGACTGAATCATATTGAATCCTAAATGTATTGTAATTAATTCAATATTATTTAACGGATTACAATTTAATTAATATTTTCAACTAATAGTTAATTAGCTCAGTGGTTTGGGTGGGCAATATATTAATAACTTTTATGGTAATATAATAAATATATTATATATTGTAGTATAATAAGCTGTAATAAAAACAAATTTTATATGTTTATAATAAAATAAACAAATATTCACCCAATGTTACATATTTTTATCTGATTTATACCTATTTTTAATTTACCTGTTAAAGATTCCTTAAAATTATGTCCACTTCTCCTTAGGCCACGTCCCATTTGGGTGTTTGGCCATCAATAGTAGTAAGTCTATTGGGATAAAAAAATCTCCCCATCCTGTGAAAGTTGCCCATCCCTGCTATTTAGTTTTTAAAATAAAGGCCATCTGCTGCCTGAGAAAAGTAAAAAAAAAGTAGATGATTACTTACTTCAGAAATGGGCAGAAAAAAGATCTGACTATAATAGGAGATTGCCAGATAATTTTCAGTACACTGGCAAAAAGGTTTGATTCTTTTTCTTAAAACAACAGTAGAAACAAAATGGCAACTGCACCCTCAGCATACAAAACTTATACAGCTGAAATAAAGTTTAAGGTAATCAAGAGTGGGTATCTGTGGATGGAGTATGGCTACCATTCTGTTCTGGTACTCAAAATTAATCCCACAATACTGAATTCTTTAATTCTTTTAATTCATATCTTGGCATTACATCCAAGCTGTCAGCTCTTAGGGTTCTAAAATAAAAATACAAAAAGAGATCCAGAAGTTTTAAGTTGGCCCACGACTGATATATCCCACTGGCAGTCTGATTTCTCTTACCTGTATTTGTTTTAGCTGTGAAGATAAGAATTTCTAGGAAGAACAAGACCTCCACTATTGCTGACTTTGAGCTTGATTCTAAACTGGAAGTACTGAAGCATGGCCCTCTCCTCAAGACTGAAACTTATTCCAAACTTCAGCAATGGCTCAACCTAGATGCTACCTGTGTGCACAACATTATGAGAGGCACAAACTCAGGGGTATACGTAATCAGCGGTGAAATGCAGAATGGCAAAATCGTGGTGCACAAAGCCTATGCGTGGCACAAGAAGAACCGAAATCTACAGACTGCTGCTCGGCGCTGGAAACATTACAAGTGCAGGGCCTGAACTGCTTTAGACCCGGGATAAAATTTAATCCCAGTGATAGAAAGCTGCTCCCCTGCAATTACCTAGAACTGTTTGGATTTGTATGTTTTTAAATCCAAAGCCTGAGGCAAGCAATTGTATATAATGTATATTTGTTCTAGGGTTAAAAAAAAGGAAAAGAAAAGAAAGCAGACAGACTCAGACACCACTGCACTAAGAAAGCTGCTTTCAAACTGTGTATGAGGAATCTTGGTCTTCCCTAGGAGTGTTCACAAATCCCTCAATGAAAAGAACAATAGAAATAGAAAAGTTTCCTTCCTCTCAATATATAGCAGCAGCAAACATTAAAAATGTCATGGGGAAACTTTATGTTCCCATGAGGCAATACTGAAATCCAAGAAACCAATTCCCTGATTATGATCGTAGCACCCCTCTCAAAATTCTCTGGTTTCCATCTGACAGATATGCAGAAGTACAAATGTGCACAACTTACATGGAAAACATTTTCTAAAAGTAGAAGTTTTGGAAACCACAGCACTAACAAAAGAAGGCAAAAAAACCATTCAGGAGGAAATAAATTGTTGGCTACTATTCCTAGAAATGCAGGCCATACATGACTAGAAAGCTAATTCTACTGCATAGAAACTTCACAAACCATAAGCACACACCTTTATAGAACGGAAACTGATAATGTCTTATCGCCCACAACCCATTTCCTGATTACACGTTTCCCTGCATGTTCTATTTTTGCAGCTTCCTTCAGTTTTATTTTATTTTACACACATATATATAGTCTTTTTGGAACTCACAAATTATGAATACTATGTATTTAAAACCAACAATAGCAGTGTGCGTTGCTTTAAAATTCTTACTGAATTAAGACAATGGTGGGCACCAAAGCAGCCTACAGGCAGCATTCAGTCCTCATGCCTGTTTTGCAGAGCCCAAGACATTCTCACTGTCTTCCTCCCTTCCCTCCTACTTCAATCACAGAAGTAAATGCTTTGGCTCAGCAATCATGTTCTATGGTGGGAGAGGATGCTCAAGCACCTCCTTGCCACAGAGAGCCTCTACATCCCCAGTAGCGCCACATTTTGGCTACATCCCCAGTAGCGCCACATGTGATTGTAGTGTGGTTTTACCTACATTGCAGGAGGTCCAGTGAAGCCCACTGAGCATAAGAGGTTGACCACATTGATATTAAAATAATGTAACAAGAGAGCGGTCTAGTTTGTTGTTGTGCTTTCTTTTTGAATAAAAAATGGGTAACCATTTATAGCATATGCCTTATAAATATGTTTTAAAAAAACCTCTATGCCACATTACTGTGCTTTCCAGGAATTCCTAAACGTGAATCTTTATTTTATTTTATATCTATCTATCTAAACAATGCTTCATGGAACAATGTATGCAGGGCAGATGGGATCAATACAGGTCAACATTGTCAGAATCTTAACTTGTGACTTCCTTTAACCCATAGGGACAAATATTTTAGTAAAGACAGAATTTCCAAGGTGGCTTCTTATGAACATATGCTTACCAGCCCACCATGTATGTTTTCCTCATGGTATATTTTTGATAATATTTCCAAGATTTAACCTTTGTTGCCCTCAGAAAAATTTTCACTGCCATCCACTTTCAAACAATGTCTTTAGCTTATTTATAGAGAATATATAAAGGAACCTCTATACACAGCCATTATGTCTTTGTGGCTCTGGAAGATCTAGTTCCCTATTTACTATGCTGTCCATTATAAAGTGACTCCAGGAATATTTTCTTGTGAGATCATTTGAGAGAAAGTAACAGTTGGGTGGTGGCTAATAATGGTCCAAAACACAGGGCAGAAATAATCCAGTTTGAAATGGATTCCCTCAGTGCTAGGGAATCCTGGGAATTGTAGCTTATTGTGGCACCAGAACTCTCTGAAAGAGAAATCTAAATTCTCACAAAACTACAGTTCCCACAATTCCCTAGCACTGAGCCAAGGCAGTAAAGCAGTCTCAAACTGGATTATTTCTGCAGTGTGTTTTGGACCATTATGTTGCACTGGCAGATCTTATTAAGTGCACTACAATCAAGGTTGCCATATTTCCAACAGCAGTCCAAAATATTTGCTTCAAAGAAAGAAAGAGCAGTAGGCTGCAAAGAGGACTAGCTGTTTTAATTGCCACCGTCAAAAGCTGCTCTGTAATGATATACCTCCAGTATTAACTTTTGGTCTCATTCTTTTATTTTCTGTCACAACATGATTCTGAGTTTCACACAGTAAGAGTTTTGTTTTAGCAAGTATGTTGTATTTATATCAGGCTTTGTAACAGCCACTGTGCCATAGACAAATAAAACTAATCTGAATCTATATTCAGGAGTCAACAATTAGGTTTGCCATTGTCACCATAGCAACAATGATTTTAATTCTGGCAAGCTGCCTCCAGCATGAACCAACTGCAGTATTTTGCTCTTTAAATAAATAAGAAGAAATGGATGGTGTTTCCTCTATTGAACTTGTAAGCTAGTTGCCAAGCTAGCCCCAGCTGCTGAGTGTCTAATTCTGCCATGCCTCCAGGGCTGAGGATGCTTCCAGATGGTGGCTTCCAGAGCAGCCAGTCAAAAGATATTTTGCCTTTTCATTCATAACATATTATTTGGAAATAGAACAAACAAAGAACTGGTGGAAAAACACAGAGGTTTACAAGTAGAAGAGGTTGCTTGGAGCCCATAAATTTATGTGAATGAGGCAGAACAACTGCATGATAAACAGCTTACCTGGAAACATCCTAACTCAATGTGAGTTGGCAGAACTATTTTAAATTCTTTTCCTCCCTGTCCTTTTCTGCTTTTCGCCTTGGTTATCCTGGACTGGGGAAGATTTAAAAACAAATAAACAAACACAAGAAAAAAGCTTGTGGCACCTGAAAGGTTAATGAATGTACTGAGTCATACTATATTAATGATATATGATGTGGACTCTACGCTATGGAAGCTTATTCCATTTAAATTTTGTTAGTCTTTGAGACACTTCATGATTCCTAAAACAGCAATATCAAGACAAAGTTGTTGGAAAAAAGGAAAGAAATCTAGAGTGGATTATTTGAAGAAAACATTGTTTATTTGTCTTTCATCCTAGCCTTGAAGACAGATTCCTTCTCTACTGTGTTCAGGCCCAAATTAAGCCCTCTGTATTGAGTCAAGGGTGAATGCAAAGTGTGAGCCTGCCTCTTGGAAGGGCAAGGAAACTATGGGAGTGGAGGTAGGCATGGTTTTTGGAGAGGAGTTAGGAAAAACTAGGACTGTTTTTTTGTTCGAGTGAGAGACTGTGTTTTTAAAACTGTGCACAGTTCAGTGCTTAATTGTTTAAAAGAAAGAAAACAAGACGGAAGGAAGGAGGTTTTGTCATTTGTCCTTTAAGCACCACTCTTGAATTCTGGCGTGCATGTGTAAGGGGAGAGGGACTGACTCTATGTGGGATAAGTCTTAATTTGCTCAATGGAAACAGAAAAGCACTGTACCTTGCCATATTCATGCAGGCTACAAGAAGCTATTGTTTGCCACCAACCCCGGCAGCAATTTGTATGGATCTTAGTAATTTTGTTCCTTGCTGGTTTGTGTGGTGGACTAGGACTCTGGGAGACCAAGATTTGAATCCCCCTTGGAAACCTGCTGGGTGGCCTTGGGAAAGTCATGTTTTCTCAGTCTCAGAGGAAGGCAATGGCAAACTCCTCTGAACCCTATGATAGGATCTCCTTGGGTAAGTTGGAAATGACATGAAGGCATATGGCAATTGAACTACAGCTGACTGAACTGGGCAAAAGGAAGGTCACACATATGTTTACCTTATTGTTCTCTTTTTCTCCTGCCCCCAACTTTCTCTTAAGTGAAAAGAAAGAGAGTACAGAGTTTCTCTGACATGTCAACAGATGATAATGTGCTGAGGCTAGCATGCAATTGGTCAAAAGTTGCTCCTCTCCACAGCAGTTAAAAGCAAAGGACCCTTATCTTCAGTTTCACCTGTTTACCCTGGAGAAAGACAGTGAAAGAGGGAATGTATGGGGAATGTATGGGGGGGGGGGAATTCAAATTGAATCTGAAAAAATTCTAGACCTACTGGTGTAAAGGATGCTTGGATGCGGATGAAAACCATGCTAATAATTAGTGTGATTAATGAGACAAAATTTGTAGGATCAAACGAAAACTAACTTTTACTATGATTCTATGATATTTGGTATGCCTCACTCCCCTAATAATAGATCTGGAATTAGCAAGACTTAGATATATTTCTGTAAGTGTCTATTTCTTACCAAAAAGAAGTGGTTTCAAGCTGAGAGTCTTCATGAAATGGACTTTGTTAGGAACCAGCTCCACCTTCTGTTTATGGCCGACCTTGAAATGAAAAAGAATGAATTAAATTCTCTATTAAGTTCCACAATACGGAACTGTTATCACATGTATGCCACAGCAACTTAAGGGGCTGAAGCTGGAAATACTGGTTCAGGACTCTTCAGACCGCTTCATACCCACACCCCTTTAGTTTTGAACTCAGAAAGTTCAGAACTAAAATATCTGGACAGGTCTGAACTCCTCACTCATAGTGTTGCAGACTGTACATCTACAGGCTGTACAGACTGGGGTGCACCTACGCTGTAGAAATAAGGCAGATTGATGCCACGTTAACTCCAATGGGGCTCCATTTTACGGAACCCTGGGATATGTAGTTTGGTGACGCACCAGTGGGCTTTGGAAGAGAAGGCTAAAGACCTCGTGAAACGACAGATCCCTGGATTCCACAGGATGGTGCTATACTACCTGAAGTGGTGTCAAAATTAATTAAGTCAGTATCCACAGATCCCGTATCCACGGATTCAACCATCTACAGTTTGAAAATATTACAAAAAAATTATACATTCCCAAAAGCAAACCTTGACTTTGCAAGTTTATACAAGGGACACCATTTTAATATCTATTGCATTTAATGGGACTTGAGCATCCATGGATTTTGGTATCCATGGCCGGGCTCCTGGAACAAAAAACCAGCAGATGCCAAGGGCCCACTGTATTTCTAGTGCGTACGAACCAAGGAGGATTTGCTTTATTTAAAAACTGGTGCATCAACAAACTACAGATCCCAGGATTTCACAGGATGGAACTACATCACTTAAAGTGGTATCAAAGTACTGTAGATTATTTTCTACAATTCAGATGCAGCTGAAACACACGAACCAAGGAGGGTTTGTTTGAAGACTAGTGCCTCAACAAACTACAAATACGAGGATTCCACAAAACGGAGGACCTTTTTGGGATTCCTCCTGGACAGAAATTAAAAAAAAAAAAAAGCTTAAGAAACACTTTATATAAATATAAATCCATGCTTCTTAGCGATGCTGCAAATGGAGGAGGACCTTTTGGATTTCCTCCTGGAGAGAAAATTACAGTTAAATACAGTAATATAAATATAAATTTGTGCTTCTTAGTGATGCTCCAAACAGAGGACCTTATGAAATCCCTCCTGGTCCTGGAGAGGAAAATAAAAGCTAAAAACACTTAATATAAATAAGTAAAGTAAATATAAATATAAATCAATGCGTCTTAGTGATGCTCCAAATGGAGGAATTTGAAATTCCTCCTGGAGAGAAAATAAAACCCCAAAACCCTTAATATAAATATAAATCCATGCTTCTTAGTGATGCTCCAAATGGAGGACCTTTTGGAATTCTTCCTGGAGAGAGAAAATAAAACCCCAAAATCCTTAATATAAATGTAAACTACTGAGTGATGCTCCAAATGGAGGACCTTTTAAAACCCTTCCAGGACCTTTTGGGATTCCTCCTGGAGAGAGAAAACAAAAGCTATAAATACGCTTAATATAAATATAAATTTGGGCTTCTTAGTGATGCTCCAAATGGAGGACCTTTTGGAATTCCTCCTGGAGAGAGAAAATAAAAGCTATAAACACTTAATATGAGTATAATAATCCATGCTTCTTAGTGATGCTCCAAATGGAGGAGCTTTTAAAAACCCTTCCAGGAGAGAGAATAACATTAATGTTTTTTTGTCAGTGATGATGCTCCTCCAAATGGAGGACAGGGTTGGGATGTAGGACGCGTCCTGGGAAAGGAGGATGTCCTCCAAAGAAATAACCTCGGTTTGGAAGCGCTTTAAGCCTGTTGTCTGGCTCTTCGCTATGGAATTCTGGGAGTTGGAGTTTGTTGTGGGCCCGAAGGGCCCACAACAAACTCCAACTCCCAGAATTCCATAGCAAAAAGCCAGACAAAGAGTTAAAAGCGCTTGCCTTGATGCCTTCCAAGCGCGGAAGGGGCTGAGAGCGGGAGCTTCCCGGACTCGGCAAATGAGGAGGGGGCTGAGGCGGTGCTGGTTCTGGGTTCGAGTCCTGCTGCTCGGCCCCGTCGTCGGAGCTGATGTGGACGAAGAGGAGCAGCCCCAGGACGTTGAGGACGTAGAGGTGGGCCAGGACCATCAGCACCACGAAGTAAGGCCGGGAGCACACCGCTCGGCGTCCTCCGATCGGCGGCCCCGGAGGCAACGAGGGAGAAGGACCCTCTTCTTCCTCCTCTTCAGTCGCCGCAGCCGCCGCCATTATTTTAAAAATTTAGCCCAGGCTTCACTAGGCCTCACTAGGCCCGGACCGTTGCCACGGCAACCAACATCGGGACCTCGCCGCCGCCGTGTAAACAATGACGTCGGCGTTGCGTCATCACGTCATTATATTTGCCAGGGAAAGGGCTCGCACTGTGGCTTCAGTAAAAGGCAGCCATTTTGGGTCCTGGCTGCTTTCCGTCTGCGCATGCGCACTTAAAAGCGCTGAAGCCATTTTGAGAAAGGGCTTCCATTCCTCTGCTTTCGTCGTGAGGGGGCCATCTTTAGTAAGGGCGTCCTCTTGATTGGACGCTGCAGCCATTTTTGTTAAGGGCACACCTTCTAAACTTGAAGCTGAAATATAGCCATTTTTGGTGATGTTTTGAACCCAGCTCTCTTCATGGTCGCACCACGCTGGCTCTCCAGGCTGGTGGGCTTAAAAGTCTAATGGAAATCTAATGCCCTTCAAACCAGCTAATAGGGCAAAGGCTCCATACTGGTGGCCAAGGCTAAACCAGGCCCTGGCTGGAGCACAAATCATGAATTACCTCACATGAAGAATAAAAATAAAACTCAGTAATAAAACCAGTCATAGTACCTAAAATATGATCTAAACAATATATCATTTAGGAACAGTTTTGCACTACTTGGCATAATAGACCGGAAACCACAAGAACTGTGGTCTGAAGCCAAAGACATAATAAAAGAAGAATGAAGATAAAACTCTACAAAACATAAAGGAAAGAAGAGAAGAAAAACAAAAAGGGGATAGGGACAAGCTAAGAACCATGAATGCAACGGCTTGTGTGGAAAGATAAAATTATTACAATGACCAGTGCAGAGAAATAGAAGACAACAACAAAAAGGGAAGAACAACAGATCTATTCCACAAGATCCGGGAAATCAAAGGAAAATTCAAAACAAGGACTGGGACGCTCTGAGAAAAGAAAAAAATAATGTAATTCGAGATCAGGAAGATATAAAAAAGATGATGGATGCGTACACAGAAGAATTATACACAAAAGAGATGACAAAATGAAGGGCGGATGGAACGAAGAGCCATGTGAAGATGAACTCCCAAATTCTAAAAAGTGAAGGGAAAACTGCAATAAGAGAAATAGTGAAAAACAAATCAGGAACAGATGATATTCCAATAAACTGCTGCAGTCCACATTGATAGCGTCAACTATAGTGTTAACCAACATTTGTCAACAGATATGGAAAACAAAATGATTGCCAACAGATTGGAAGCGATCGATTCTATGATATACATTCCCACCCACAAAAAGGAGACACAAAGGACTGCAGCTATAGGACCATAGGACTGATCTCTCACACAAGCAAAATTATGCTCAAAATCCTGCAATATAGACTACACATGGAGAGAGAAATCCCAGAGGTTCAAGAGGTGTTCAGGAAAGGAAGTGGCGCGCTAGGGACCACATTGCAAACATGTGATGGCTAATGGAGCGCACTAAGAAATTTCAAAAGAAAATCAGCATGTGCTTTATAGACTACAGCAAAGCCTTCGACTGCATAGATCATGAAAGGCTATGGATTGGCCTTGAAGACATGGGAGTGCCAACACATCTAATAGTCCTGTTGAGGAATCTGTCCTCTGGACGAGAAGCTACTCTCAAAATAGAACATTGAGAAACAGAATGGTTCCCAATTGGCAAAGAAGTCAGACAAGACTGCATTTTATCACCCTACCTGTTCAACTTATATGCAGAACATATTGTAAGAAATGCAGGCTTAGACAAAGGAGAAGGAGGAGTGAAAATAGGAGGAAGGAATGTCAACAATCTAAGATATGCAGATGACACCATAATACCAGGAGACAACCTCACAGACCTTTAACACCTACTAAGGAAGAAAATGCAAAGGCAGGCCTATTGCTGAACATAAAGAAAACAAAAATAATGACAGCAGAGAATCTTGACAATTCAACTTAAGACAATGAAGCAATAGAAATAGTAAAAGAAGTTCCATACCTGGGATCAAACATTGATAGAAATGGGGACTGCAGTCAGGAAATCAGAAAAAGATTAAGAATGGGGAGGGTAGCTATGAAAGAACAAAAAAAGATTCTAAAATGCAAGGATATACAACTGAGCACAAAAGTTAGAATCATAACAAGCCATCGTCTTTCCTATTACCATGTATGGATGCGAAAGCTGGACTGTTAAGAAAGAAGATAGGAAGAAAATCCATTCATTTGAGAGGTGGTGCTGGAGAAGAGGATGTCATGGACAACCAAGAAAGACAAATGAATGGGGCCTGGAACAGATCGAGCCAGATATCTCCCTGGAAGTCAAGATGACAAAACTGAGACTGTCGTAGTTCGGACACATCATGAGAAAGGAGAACTCACTGGAAAAAACAATAATGATAGGAAAGGTGGAGGGAAGTAGAAAGAGAGGAAGGCCACATGCTAGATGGATGGACTCTATTAAGGAGAAAATGAGTATGAGTTTATAAGACCTAAGCAGAGCAGTGGAGGACAGGGAGTCTTGGAGATGTCTCGCTCACAGGGCTGCCATAGGTCAAGATCGACCTGAGAACAGTTAACAACAACAACAACAAAGATTTGCCTTAAGTTGGAAACGACTTGAAGGCACACAACAACGAAAAATAACAACTCTATATAGAAAAGCTGCTCTACTGACTTGCAAAGCTTTGAAAGGAAAACAATACAGGGATAAAGCTGAGCAGCAGCGTATACATTTAAACCAGCATTTGCTACTGCAGTCTTTCTTCATTATCTGGAGAGCTTGTTTTTGCACATCTCTTTATTCTCATCTGTGTATATCCCTTCAAATTACCTGTCCATGTAAGGTGACCTCATGAATTTGTTTTATTAGGCAAGGAATATGCAGAGGTGGTTTTCTCAGTTCTTTAATCTGGAACATAGTTTACAGCACCTGGTATTCACTGGGCAGTTGCCCATCCAAGTAGTAACCAAGGCTCATCCAGTTTGACTTCCAAGATCAGACAGGATCTGATTCTTTTAGGGTATTTAAGCTTTCTTCTTCTTAGGTACTTTTCATTATCTTATTAGTGAATGCACACATTGTGGGCCACGCCACAACATTTAATTTAGTTATCAAAAAAGAGAAAGGGAGACATGACTGTGAAGTGTGTATCAAGCCACCTACTTATGGTGACACCATGAATTACACAGGGTTTTCTTAGGCAAGGAATTTTTATGATTTTATAGTACAGTATTGTATTTTAACTATTGGTTTATGTATTTTTAATTGTGTTTTAATGTGCTGTACACCACCTCAAACCTTGAGGAGAGACAGGAAATAAATAAAATATTACTACTACTTCTACTACCACTACTACTATTCCTCAGGTTTTGCTAGTTCCTGATTGTGAAGTACATGGAAACAAAAGGGAGCAAAAGCAAAAAACTGCAGAAACAAGGAGCAAATAGGAAGAATTAGATGCACAATTCCTGCATGGATCATTCTGTTTGTGGAAGGAAAAGACTTCCAACCAGATTAGTTACTTAAACATTTTCTGCAAGTGTAATTGATTCATAATCACTCCATAAAGTTCTCTAGATTACAGGAAACAATACAATGCATTATCCAGAAAGTAGAACACGAAACCTTGGCAATGTCAGGAATAGAGGTGGGATCTATAACCACTGGCAGGTTGATAGAGATACAGTTTCCCAGCTCCAGATTAACCTGAAAAAATATAAACTTATTTTGCTCTCATCTCATTATCTCCTTCTCATTATTCAGTGATACATTCAGTGCCAATAAGGGGGAAAAAAGACAAAACACATCTTTAAAATTAGAAATTCACAATTTATTTCAAATAAACAATTTTAAGGAAGGGAAACTTCAAGGGCTCTTTCCTTTGCCCCTTCCCATCCTAATGCCGGAAAAGTGTTGGCAGTTTCTTGAGATTGCTTTCCCTCCCCCATACCTCAATGAGGGACAGAGCAAAGGCAGCCATGATAATGTAGCACTCTGCGTAATAAAAAAGCTCCCATAGCAGAAGCTATTACCTGAAAACTTGGAACAGTCCAGACTTGAGTGAGCACGTAAGAGATTTCCTTTAAAAAATCTACTCAGAAATGAATCCAATCTGAGAAACAAAAAGTTTTAAGATGAATTGAGACAGTGCTGTAGTAGGGACAGGGGTCTCTGGTTCTTCCCATAGCATTAGCATGGCACATAGATGACATTCAGTTTTAGGTTAACAGAAAACTCCTAGCTGCTGCGAAAGAGAAGAGTTGCTAGGAAAGTACAAGCAAAAAACTGGTGGGAAAGACTTCTCTCCTATTTGTACAGCCTTTTTTGATACCTGTATGCAAGCTTTTGAGTTGCACAGGAATCTGTTGGCCAGGAGAATTTAGTATAAACTGAATGCCTCCATGTTCACTATCAGGAGTTGATGCAGAGATATTGCCTTAGGTGTCCTGTGTCTCTTTATAAAAGAGCTGTGATAAGGAATACTAAATGCAAGATAAATCAAACTAAAATAAGCACTGGAAACAAAGGTGAGCCGAGCCAAACATTTTAAAAAGCAGAATGAGGGATGAAAATAGCTGCCAAATTGGCTTAGGCCCAAATCTTACAGAAAAAGGAAGACAAAAGCGCTGAGTGTAGGATGTTAGCTAGCAATGAGGGAAATAAATTACCTATAGCAGGACTGGGGAACGTGTGACCCTTCAGATAGTTTTTGACGTCATCTCCCATCAGCCCTAGTCAACATAGCCAATGGTATGGGATGAAGATGTTGCAAGTTGAGCATCTGTAAGGCCACAGATTCACCATCCCTGCCCAGCTCAGATGCCATGAATTTGTAATTTGTCTCCCCACTCCAACCAGGGATTTTCCAGAGGAGAAAATATGACTTACTCGAGGATCATGCTGGTAATAAAAATACCACTATATGTTTCCACAGTGGAAAAAGGGATACATTCCTAGGGCATTACTTATTTCCATCAATGACAAAACCTTCCAAGCAGTGACTGAGGGATTGTGCAATTCTAAAATAGGGAGGATATTGTGGAAAAATAATTTGCTCATCTGCAAAATCTGGGACTAAAAATGATACTTTATACATACATGAACGTGGATAGTTACAAACTCAGTGGCAGCTATTCTGATAAATTCCAACTGCATTCATTCACTAATGAAAAATAATGGCGACCACCAATGAAGCAGTTCTTCCCCTGACCTCAGCCATAGCCCTTTGCCTCCCATTAAATCTGCTCTCAGAGTGGGAGACCCTCTAAAGCAAATTTGGAGGGCATGTGGGGAGTTGCCAGAGTGAGGAGAAGGCAGGAAAATTCTGTTGCACAAACAGGTGTCCACTTGTGCAAACCTGAATGAAGCCCCTACAATACTTGCTTACAGAGCACATCTTAATGCACTGTATAGAAAGCTTGGTTTGATGCTGGACATTGTGAATGCACTACCATCAAATTCAACCAGTTACAACTGTTTGTCAGATGTAGTGCAAATCATACATCCATTCCCTTTTGCACCAGACTGTACTGAGCTACAGAAGTATGTATGCCTTAACACAATAAATTCAACTAGCTAGATAGTTCAGTCTAAGTTTAAAGAGAAAAAAAATGCTCACTTCTTTCACAGACTGAAAACTGTGTAAGCAAGCAAGGAAGTCAGGTGAGCAATAAACAGTAAAAACTGGGAAGTCAAATGGTCTCCATTTCTGGAGGCTGATCTTGATCCAACTGCAGCTGGGTTAAATTAAATAACAATGTGCTAGCGATTTATGCAGTACATCTCATCAAACCAGTAACAGAATGAATGCTAATGTATCCTGTAGGTAATTTAGTCACACACACACTGAACTTTTTGTACTTGCTAAAAGATTTTGGCTCTGTTTCTATATATCAAAGGCCCAGATGTGGACTTCATGCAGAGAAAATTGAAACATCTATAGCCAATAGAACACAATCACATGATCTCCATTTACAGCAGATCAACGTGGGTTAAAGGAGCAAGCCTGATGAGGTTGTCATGCTGTATCAGCTACAAGAGACTTAAAAAAGACCAATGGGATGGGGAAAAGGTAAATGGAAGCATGAGAAGGATGGGTGTGTGGGAGTTTCTCTCCTAGGCATTTCTGTTTAGCCTTGTACCTTCCTTCCTACGTTTGGTTAATGGGCTACTGGATGGGGAGATAGTCATATTAAAAGGGTTTGGGGGTCATCTACTAGGGGAGCAAGCAGGTGGAGGGTATAGTTATTTTCCTTGGAGTGCCTGAGGTAGTAGTAGCAGCAGCTGAAAGGGACAGAGGGTGGCATGGCAGATGAGCTCCAAGAGCCAGGACAATATCCAAGTCACTAATAAAACTCAAAGGCCAGAAAGGCAGGTGAAATGGGCAGAGAATAATGATCCAATCCCTCTTCCAAATCCAAGAGGTCATGATCAATGCACAAAGAAAAACTCAGTGCAACATGCTTTTGTAAACAAAGTGGCAACAACATTCTCATTTCAGACCATCAAAAAAGCAACTTTAGGAAAAATGCAGCAGTTCCATCTTCCTCTCTAAGTGGATCATCAACAGTAACCAGACGTGCTGATCACACACCTTACACAGCAGTTTCTGGACACTGTTTTACAACTAGATTTTACCGTGGATGGAGAAAAATTTGACATGAATGCACATTAAGGAGTTCAGAGTCACCTGCCAATCATTAGCCACCATGAACCTTAATTCTACTTATGCAGGACTCTAATAATTTGCTGGTTACTTTTCAGCCAGCTTTTGATTCTTATCTAGGACAGTGGTGTATATTTACCATTCAAACATGTTTCAAAGGACTTGTCATGCTGCCTATATATATATATAATCAAACATCATGTTAAATGGCACAACTTTCCATCAATAAGAAGTGGGGACATCTGATCTTGTCAGGGCAAGAGAAATAAACTTTGATATATCACCTTACAGTCACGTAAAGGACCAGGCTGTCGCATGACATGACTGAGTTGTGCAGCTATGCAAGGCATAGACATAACATGGCTTGCTCTACGGCCCCCCAGTTAAACCAAAGTGGCTGTTACTATGCTATTGACGGCTGAGGTTGTACTCACATAACCCCTTCAAGTATTTTAATTTTGGCAGAAAAGAGGAGTCCAGAGGAGGAAAGAAGAAAAACAAATCCATGCAGGAAAACCCTCAAGTCAATGGAACATTAGGATTGGAACCATGTCCCATGCTGCCCTGAGCATTGCCCTACTGCTGCAGCATAGCCAGAGAAGACTAGGAGGGCCACTCAACTGTATGCTGGCCTAGGCACTGCTCACTACAAGCAGTCACAGGGCAAGCAATACAAAAAATGCACATCAGAGGTGCCAACAGAGAGACAGGTGGTCTATTTCATAACCTTCAGTGCAAAAGAGGGGTGGTGGAAGGAGAGAACAGAAGCAGCTATTAATTTTACAAGCAGCTTATTAAAAAGGAAACACACTCCAATTCCAATTTATTTTTTTAAAAGGGGGTTGTGTTATTCTAGGGTTTGTTTTATATAATTGTACAACTGTTGAAAATTATGCAGGTTTGTAATGATCTAATGCTATTAACAGCCATTCAGGAAAAAAACCAGCACTCCCTCCCATAACAATCCAAGAACGGGGAGGAAGAAGTCCCAGGAAAAGGTGCCAATCTGAACTCCATCCTCTAGCCTGGCAAAAATGAAAAGCAGAAAAAGAGAGGAAAAACAGAAGACTATGCTGTGGTGCTAGCTTGTGTCTGGCTTTGCGAGGGAAGAGTGAAGTGTTGTCCTCAGCCCTTCTCTGTGGAGGTGGTGATGGATGGCCAGTTTCTTGTGCTGCTTCTGCTGCCGCTCCCACCGCCACCTTGCGCTTTGCTCTCACCCCTGCGCCCTGACAGCTCCTGCTACTTTATGTGTCATGGAAGTCTTTCAGCAGGGTCCTTCTTCTTTGCTCAGCTATGTGCATCTGATTCTCCAAGTCCTGGGCAGGGAGAGAAAGAGTAAGATCAGCTTTATTTCTGCTGGCATGGAAAGGAGAGGGTTTGTTTTATATATCTCTGACTGTAGGTCTTTGAGTGGTCATCTGTGAATGCGCACAACTGGGCAGAATACCCAAATGTGTGACTCCCAATTGGGCATTCTACCCAACTGTGTGAGACTACAAAGAAGAACTGACATAGACTGAAAGAATGGGAGAGATAATTTCCAGAAAGGATTGTGCATAATATTATGCACAAACATGAGGGGAGTTCTATGGACTCAATGAACATATTTTCAATTCTAATTCATCCCCTTTCTGCACCAGTTTCTCACAGATATACATGCAAGAGAAACAATTGTTGTTGTTTTTTAAAAAAACATAAACATAAAACAACATACAAGGAACACAATAAAGCAAAATAAAAAAATTCTAACTAATAAATTTCTCCCCTAACTGCAATCCCCCTAAAGCTAATCTAACAGAAGGAGAAAATATGTATGTATTCTAATTATTATTATGATTAATACTCCGCCCCTTTGAGATCAATCGAGGCGGCTTTTAAATGTGATCCCTGAGACAGAGAATGTAACTTATAGTCAACAGTGGATTTTAGAATATAAGCCCACCTAATGATCACCAGTCTCATGGAGCTTTTTATTAATTATAGTGAGTGAAGAAGATGGCACTTAAATGATGTCCTTATAGAAGGTTGAAATTAATCACTGATGTAAATAAAAAACCAACATACCCCATGTTTCTCAAATACAGTATTTTGTGACAAAGATAAGGAAGTCATGGAAAGTATTTTAAGGAACCACTTCTCCAATTTTAATACCAGTTTCCCTGGCATCAAACATGGAATTTGTTGACCTCCTCTGCATAGAAATTGAACTCATGAATTAGATAGAAGGAATGTGGCCAAAACTTGCTACTCACCCCTCTGTCGTAACTATCTGCTCTCTCTACCTTCCATGAGAGGTTTTCAATTTCTGCTTCCAGCTGAGCCTGCTGGTATTCAAACTGAAAAGAAAAGAATAAAAATCAAAAAGAAAAAGACACTCTTTCTGTTTTCTTTCCCTCCCTTCCCACAGAAATACATATGGCTGCTGCCGTTCACACCGGAAGGCACTTCTAAAGGAACATTATATAGCAAGCTAAGGCTAAAGCACATTCACTAAGCTCAAGTAGTGAGACAGCAGCATTTCTGTATCTGATGCTGCATGAGTATCAAAAGATGCTGGACAAATCCCACATCAAAACCAGGACCTTGATGTCACTATTGATCATTCCTCACTTTCTGTCTGTAACCTGAGTGTATTAATACAGTGATGTTGTGGCACAGCTCATCTATTTTATTAGGTTACCTTGGATAAGGACCTTTATAACATAAAAACCTGTGATTCGAAAGGGAAACAGCACTCTAATGTGCTATCAATATATGTTTAAGGTTTTCAGTATAATTTCATTAATTCCAAAGATGTTTTTTTGCAATGGGTAAGCCTGGCAAGTGAGCAAATAATGCTTAAAAGGACTACACATTTGTACAACAGGTGATCCTTTCTAATTTTTTATGTTATGAAAAGCAACTTGTTTTATGTCACATATCTTTCCCCCTACAAAAACAAAAACAAAAACAGAATTCACAGAAACTCCTATTTAGCCTGGAAGATGGGGAGAATACTAAGAATATTGAAAAGATATTAGATAACAGTAACATTATAGTGTCCTTACAGCTACAAATAAATTATACTCAGCATTATGGGACTATTTAATGTGTACTGTAAATGTTGTATCATGGCATTACTGCTAAAGACAATCAATGGAAGGTGAAGTAAAAAGATATGTAATTTATTACAATTATATCCCATTCTTCTTATGCAGAACCCACTGGCTTAGCTATTGTTCCCAAGAGATCTCCCAACCCAATTCTGTAAAGTCAGAATTTGCCTACTTTTATCAGCTTGATTTTCACCATGTGCCTTTGTGGCAGGTGACAGGACAACTTTGCCTGAGCCCCCATGTTTCCCACCTTTTCATCAAAACATTTAATTGCTAGTAAAAGTTCTTACCAATTTCTTCCTGGGACCAGATTCCATGTAGTAGGCGTAAGGATATGTATACTGCAGTGTGTAACGACACTGCAGTAAAAAAAGAATGAAAGGCAGATTGGTAAATTGTGCTTACTGACATATGCCTCCCGACAAGTTCTCTCTGTTCCTCTCCAAATCTTGGGGGGAGCTATCTGTCAGCTTTGAAAGATATACCCACTCAGTATGCTATACAACGTCATAATGTGACACAATAGGTACAGCTACAGTAAGATAGACTCATTGAATAAGGTGAGTTGCATGCCAAAGTTGAGTTTTCCAATGTTTGCAATACTAGCCCAAAGGATACATTTAGAATGACCTGAATAGACTAGAAAGCTGGGCCAACGCTAACAAAATGAAATTCAATGCGGAGAAATGTAAGGTACTGCACTTAGGACGTAAAAATGAAATGCACAGATATATGATGGGGGACATCTGGCTGAATGAAACTATGTGTGAAAGGGATCTAGGAGTTCAAGTAGACCACAAGTTGAACATGAGTCAACAGTGCGATGCAGCAGCTAAAAAGGCCAATGCTATTTTAGGCTATTTTAGGCTGCATCAATACAAGTATAGTGTCTAGATCAAAGGAAGTAATAGTGCCGCTCTATTCTGCTTTGGTGAGGTCCCACCTGGAATGCTGTGTCCAGTTCTGGGCACCACAATTCAAAAAGAATGTGGAGAAACTAGAGCAGGTCCAAAGGAGGGCAACTAAGATGGTGAAGGGTCTGGAAACCCTGCCCTATGAGGAACGACTTAGGGAGCTGGGGATGTTTAGCCTGGAGAAGAGAAGGTTAAGAGGTGATATGATAGCCCTGTTCAAATATTTGAAGGGATGTCATATTGAGGAGGGAGCAAGCTTGTTTTCTGCTGCTGCAGAGACTAGAACGCGGAACAATGGATGCAAGCTGCAGGAAAAGAGATTCCACCTCAACATTAGGAGGAACTTCCTGACAGTAAGGGCTGTTCGACAGTGGAACACACTCCCTCGGAGTGTAGTGGAGTCTCCGTCCTTGGAGATCTTTAAGCAGAGGCTGGATGGCCATCTGTCGGGGATGCTTTGACTGGGAGTTCCTACATGGCAGGGGGTTGGACTGGATGGCCCTTGTGGTCTCTTCCCACTCTATGATTCTAAGCATACAAGAAATACTTTCCCACCCTAATCTGCTAAAATCCCCACAATATGATTTGAAGGGCAGAAATGACCTACCCCAGTCTATAATTCATATCTCTAGCCAATATCAATTTACAGTACTAAGAAATCTACCTGATGCCTTCCTTGACTGTGCCTGTAGTTTATGTCATAGTCTTGTTACTATTTAAAATCTCCATATCAGGAATAGGATTACATGGCTATATAATCCATGAACTATTACTGTGTCCAATCACAACCCACTCCACTCCAGTACAGACAAGATGGAGCTGCATTTATCAGCAAACACACCCACCTTAGCCAGTAGCTTTGCTGCATTCTGCAAGTACTGCCAGTCTATCCACGTTCCCAGGTTATTCATCACCCTTTCCTGTATCTTCTCTTGAATCCGCTGGTATGTTTGCGCCTCCAACTGTAAGCTCTTATTGTGGTTTTCCCACTGAGAAAAAAGCAAAAAGACACGTTGAGACCCTGCAAACTAGAGTAACTCATCTGAAAATACTGTAGAGAGAAGTTCCTTTTAAATTAGGCACACCTTTTAGTATCGCCACATTATCTTTTAATGAGTTCTAGGAGTAATATGACATTTCCACTCATATTCCCACTTTGTATTTCTATTGACAATCTTGTTCATGTGTTACTTCTGAATAAGAAATTATCAACCCATGTAGGCCTAGTGTCCCACATTTCAGGCCCATTCCCAATATCCCTTCTCATATTGAGCAGAAAGGCTGGAGGTTGGCTTCTACTCATATTTGCTTGAATCCAAGTACAATGCATCCAAGCATCACATAGAAGACCAGCCTTGTGTTCATACATGGCTTAATACATGGCTCGTACAGTTTAGACAAATGTCTGAACACAACTGATACCTGAGTAGAATACAGAATTCATAGGATAGGACCCAGACCGCCAAAAAATAATAATCCTTTTTTATATTTCAACTGTAATATCAATGGCCATGGTGATTCTGGAAGATGCACTTCAAAATATTAATTTGAACTGCTGCTTTGAACCTCATGCTTGGAGGGAAGGGGGATATAAATAAAATAAAAATTCTAAGCCTGCATTATACCAAGTGGTAGCTCCCTTAAGCACCACCACTACAACCACCATCATTTAAAAAGCATATATGTATGTGTTTTAAATATCAAACTTTCAGTATCGTCATAGCTGTGACAAAACCAAGCTCAAGGCCTAACCTTCTGAGAATTTTTAAAAATAACTTTACATTCTCATTTCTTGATAATATTTATATTTATGTGAATTTTTTCCACCACAGGCAACCCTGAAGTGGCTTTTTAAAAAACTCACAATGTTAACTGATTTTAGTCTGTTACATAGATCAAAGTATAAATTCTTTGAACCAGCAAACATGATACCATTAGGAAGATCATCCTTGGAATGGGTAAACCCGAGTCTACAGGGCAGAGACTTTTAAGTCCCAGATGGCTGACTGTCCATCTCACCTTCACCTGGTGCTTCCTTGGTGCTCCATCATTGCTACTATGCAATTCTAACTACAAATCCAGACAGATAAAGAAGAAACATCCATGTGGGTAACCATTATTTTCAGAGATGTTCTGTTTATTGCCACAACCCCATTACCCTGTGTTTTAAAACAGCTTAGATACCAGCAGAGCTGCTGAAAGAATAACTACTGTTAAAGATGTTAGTTTTGTTTCCAGGGAAAGGCTAACATTCTGTGATAAAGCAATGCATCTTACAGATATGCCAGCCTTAAGAATTGATTGTTGTTGCTTTAAAGGGCCTCAGATATGAGGAGACATCTTTGCTTAAGTACCCTGAGCTGATATTTCCAGCTTCAGTTGATAAAACTCTGGAAGCTGTGTGGATACACTGGTGCATTCTGTAGTGCAGAACCTACATAAGAATTGATAAATAATTATAACCAATGGAGTGTTTTTAGATTTGGTGCAGGAAACACAGATCTGTGAAAAGCTGTCCCCTTAAGAAAAGTTTCCCTATAAAACACAGGCAGCTCAGTATAATAAGATTTAAAGCAAGCAAATGCTATGGATTTCATAGGAGAGCACTCCCATTACATGGCTGGTAGAGATTTTCTGGAAAGAAGCTTGCATCTGGAAATATAACCTTGAGGAAGACTCTAAATTCAGGTTATGAAACTGTTGTGGCTACAGAATGTTTTCTCCACTGAGTGAATGACAGTTAACTCTAGCCAAGAAGATGTTGCCTACCCTCTCAAAATAGAACAAGTACTTCTTAAGGGCCTCTCGGGCCTGTGCTTGTTGACTCTGGTTTACAATATCAGGGTTTTCTTTGTACCGACTGCATTCATAATATTCACTGCCATGAGTCTTCCAGTCTCCTAGACACATCCAGCAGAAGTCTGTAGGAGATAAGGAGAGTCCAAATTACTGCACAAGGCATTTGAGACAGCAGCTCATATCAGGAACACAAGCAATCTGTCTTAAGTGATGAAGGATAGCTATTGAAGGAATTCCCATTTCTTAACTTAAAGTGCTTTAATGGATCACCAGATTATTTCTAAAGCAGAAAAGAGATAAATATTTTCTCCAACTCCAGCACCCAAAGACCCGCTGCTTTGGACTTACCATGCTTGCATTTCGAACATTGCTGTACAAGAAGAAAGGGGGGGGGGGGGGAGAGCAGGCATTAACAAGGTTCAAGCAAAACCAGATCAAAAATTAAGCAATATATTTAAAGAAATCCTGATCTTGTTCAAGAACTACTTACCATGTGATTACAGCCACCATTCTTTTCAATACAGATATTGCACTTGGGACACTAGGGAGAAAATACAGGAGCAAATTAGAACTCCTCATGTGTTTCTTATCAACAGATTGGTGTACAACATCTCTCCATTATTTTCTGTCTTGTCCCAGCCCTTTTAAGTCTCCTTCCTCTTTCCCCTTCTACCTGCTTTAGCTGTATGTTAGTCCCCCTCTTGTTTTTCCTAGGATCACAATCTGATGTACACTTAAAAAACGACTATATGCCTATCTAGCTCAGTACTGTCTATAATGGGTTGCAGTAACTCTTAATATTTTTGCAGAGATGGGTCTCTGATACTTTCCCAGAGATGCCAGGGGACTTCCTGTACACAAAGCATGTGTTCTTCAGCAGAGGTGTGGTCCTTCTTTCTTTCAATTTCTCTTCCACTGTATCTTGGACTAATCACCAATTATTTAATATATGCACTATAATGACTACAGTTAAACTGCAGAGCACATGCTTTGCATGCAAACTGGAGAAAGTGCTAGGGTTTGAGTCCTGCCATCAATTAGAAGAGACACAGAAATAATGTGGGTAAAAAGCTCCACCAGTAGACTTGAGGAGCTGGTTTAAGTATTGGGCTAGATGGATCAGTAATCTGAGAAAGCATAATGTTTCCTCTTTATGGTTTGTAATTCATCATTTTCCAAAGCTGTCCTACATGTTTTCTGTCTACTTCATTTTCCCCATCTGGCTCCAGCACCACAACCAAAATGCCATCAAGTTTCCATTCTTTCTTTTCACCTTTTTCATGCTTCATATTTATACTGTGGTGCACCAGCATGTTTTTACAGCCCAACACCAGGGAAATGTATTCACTTTGTCAGAGATGTTTACTATCTCTTGCCACATCTAGTCTGCTTTTAATTGTTGATTTAAATCTTCCGTACTTAACTGTCTTGCTTCTTCAAGGAAACAGAGAAGTTTATTTAGCTGAAGGATCTGGAAAAAATAGGATCCAGTCTTTCCTTCTGTGAGGGGTCATTGCCCTAAAATTTGCCATATCTCTGGAAAAATTAATCATCTTTATATACCCAATCCAGCATTACTTGGAGATATATCTGGAAGTAGAAAAATTGCAAGCTAGAATATATACATCATTTATTGATAGCAGATTAACCAGTTAATGTGAAATCAATTTAAGCTAACTAAATTTTCAATACTGTGATCATGCTTGCTCTTATTAGGCTTGGTGAGTATTGGTGAGGGCAGTATGAGATACAGATGGGAATGAAATAGAGGAGGACATTAAATATGGGACAAATACCCATAATAATGCACTACATCCAAATTCATTTTTCCACACTTGATTACTTAGCACAAAACCAGAGGCAGAGTTATAAATGAAATACTTCCTCCAACACACTTACATCTTTAGTGTGAGCACTGATGTAGTTAGCTGTTTCAGAATCATCCGCACATTTAGTGAGCCATTTTCTGATGGTGGCACAGTCTGTGGGAGCATGGTACATCTGCCGACACTTGAAACTTAAAGAGACACATGCAACCAAATTACTGTTTACTCTTTGTAAAGGGCAAAAATAAAAAATAAAAAACATACAAACTGCATTTGCTCTGCAATTCCATCCAAGTGGTGTGCCAATTTTGGGTAGGGCTATACATGACCCATAGGGGTCTAAATATCCTAAAAGCACTATATCCCATCTAATCTTGGAAGCTCAGCAGGGTCAGCTCTGGTTAGCACTTGAATGGAAGACGGCCAATGAATACCAGGTGCTTTAGGCTATATTTCAGCAGAAGTAACTGGCTAAACTACCTCTGAGTATTCTTTGACTAAAGAAACCCTACAAAATTCATGGGGTTGCTGTAAGTCAACAAACAACTTGAAATCACATTAACACACACAAGTCCCGTATAACATCAGAAATTGATTTTAGTAGCTTGAAATATACAATTTTAAAAAAAATGTCTGAACTAAATGAAGGGGAAAAAACAATTTTACTGATGGAAATGTAATATTTTAAACACTTTTTTCTGTTCCAATACTGCTTGGAAGTTTTTTTCTCCCAGCAGAATAATTCATATATGGGGAAAAAACCCAAAAACATTTCTATAGACAGCACCCAGCTTAGCTCGGTGCAGTTTTTTCCATTTATTTCTGCATGTAGCACTCATCTGTCACTTCATGCTGTAGTACTGTTGCCTTCTATGCCCTTATGAATAAGTCTTTTCCCTGTCCCATGCATCTCTCTGATCACTGGTGAAAATAATGCCAAGAACATGGCTGTTTGATTGTGACCAGCCACGGTGCCTCAAAATTAAGACCTGGTACAGACTGGTGCTTTGCGCCAGCCTGGGGCCGATTTAAGGGCTCCGTAGGGCTAGGCATCCATATGCACCCGGCCCTAAAATGGCACCCATGCGCCATCTTGCCACGACCCCGTCCACATGGGCCATGCAATGATGATGCATGGGTGTCCGCGCACCCAAACGGTGCTCGCCCATAAAAGCACCATGGTGCTGCATCGCGGAGCTTATGACACTTCTAAAATGAAGCCACTCTAGGTGGTTTCTTTTTTAGGGAGTGCGTCGGTGCTGCGCCATGTGGCTGGTGTGGCACCGAAGAGAGGCAAAGATGGACAGCATGGAGTCGCCCATCTGTTTCCCCCTAAGTTACTTACAGAACCTATACTGCATTTTTCATGTTTTGGATGTCTCTTCACCTTTAATAAACTTGACAGTATATTAAAATTCAGCCACAGGTATGTCTTCCTGCAGAAATAATCCAGTTTGGGACTGCTCTAATTGCCCTGGCTCAATGCTAGGAAATTCTGGGAACTGTAGATTTGTGAGACATTTAGCCTTCTCTGTCAGAGAGCTCTGACGCCACAATAAACTACAGTTTCCCAGGATTCCCCAGCACTGAGTCAAGACAGTTAAAGCAGTCTCAAATGGGATTATTTCTAATGTGGAGTCGAAGGCTTACATGGCTGGCATCCATAGTTTTTTGTAGGGCTTCCGGGCTATGTGGCCATGTTCTAGAAGAGTTCCTTTCTGATGTTTCACCAGCATCTGTGGCTGGCATCTTGATCTTTCTCTGAAGATGCCAGCCACAGATGCTGGCGAAACGTCAGAAAGGAACTCTTCTAGAACATGGCCACATAGTCCGAAAGCCCTACAAAAAACTATAGGGATTATTTCTGCGGTGTGTTTGGACCTCAGAATCAGATATGTAATAAACAAATTATCTAGGCCATGAGCTGCACAATTCCTACTCCTGTAGCATGGCTGAGAAAAACCCATGCCTGTAACTTCCATTTTACTTATTTCAATATGCAAAATTACTTTCTTACCAGAAAACTTCATTGCAGCGGTTGCACTGCACTCTGCGGGCTTTGGGCTCCTGTACCTGTATGACCATAGGGCAGTCTGCACCAGGACAAAGCTGCAGCTGGAAATGGCTCTGTGAAAGAAAATACCACATTAGAAATTCATCCAAAAAACGGGGCTACAGGTAACAGTTATTTTCAGTGTTCTATGTGCAAAAACCAAAAATAAAACAATTATCCTAGCACAAAAGCAATCAGAATCCTTTCTGAAAAGTGTCTCCCAGTCCATCCCTACAGACTTTCAAGAAAGATGAAAAGCTTTCTTGTCCCTAGACAATTACATTAATATATCATCCTTATTCCTATTTAATTTCAGCAATAAAATTAGTTGCATGTCCCTGTTTCTTAGTATATTTTGTTAGGGACATAGAGAGACTCGCTGTGTCCACTACGACCACTTGCAGAACGGAGCCACGTACACAGGACGCCAAGAAGAAGGTCTCTGGATAGATATTTGCAACTGCAGTCAGGGCAGGAAGGAAAAATTCCATCACCACAGCAAACGGCCTTGAGCACCCTGCTTGCTGAATAAAGACACAGCCACTGCCACTGCCAGTCTTCACTCGATACGAGGGCTTTAATCTTTGTTTGCAATATATACAAAGATATGTACACAGAGTACAGTGGTCCCCCGGGTTACGAAAGTAATCTGTTCCAGGATCCCTTTCGTAACCCGAAAACCTTTGTAACCCGGGGGACCGCTGTAAGTATAGGAAAGCACTTGGCGCGATTTGAATTTCGCGCCGCTTTCCTTTCGGAACCCGGGCTTTTTTTCTCAAGCCGGGGCCGTTTTTCCGGCCCCGGCTCTTTCGTACCCTTGGGGATTCGTAACCCGGGGGACCACTGTATCAGACAGCGGTCTCAAATACTCTCTATCGGAGCTCTGAGATATCTTTCTGTCCTGCTATTTTATTTCGATTATTTTTGTTCTGAATGCTATTTTTCAGCAACGTGTAGTGTTGCCCGCTGTTTCTCTTTCAGGATTTTGGTGAAATTACTGATATGGGCAACAAAAAACGCCGTAGAACAAGCCCTGATACAAACAAGCATAATAAGGCCTCTAAACAGCTTAAGATCAACAACTTACTTGCTAATGATGTAATACTCTCACTCACCAACAAACTGCTTCGCCAACCACCACTCCACAACAACCTATAATGAAGACATTTCCCATCTCCTTTATATAGGTGGTTCTGATGCCTATTGCATCATGCTTACCAGGTGTGCATATTAGCAATTACTACCCACTCACACCTGCCACTGGAGCTTGACTTCTTTCCATTACAGCTCCATCTTGTGGTCACATCCATGTCATTTCCCAGACGTATTTGTTTGATATAATGCCACCTGAATTGCTCAAATTGGTTAGCTGTAAATCCACTTTAAGAAATAAGCTAATTTATATATTTAAATACATCTATCAATGTTGGATATGGAATTTATGTCTCTTTGAATGAAATAGATTATATGTATTTGCATTTTATTGTATTTCTACTAGGACAGTTTTTTTAAAAAAGCATATGTGTGCATGTGTGTGTGTATGCATGCGCGCACACACATACAGTATATAGCCTTTTCATTTTCTACTGACTAGACACAGCTAGAGATTTTAGAAGCTAAATGAAACTGCTTCAGGATGTGTGAGTACTGTTTTGAATGTATAAAAAGTATGCAAATTCATAGAAATTATGCATATTTCCATAGCACAGCACAGAACGTTATAATTAAAATGACCAGCTATACCTCAATGTAGTCCCTGAAGAGGTAGCGTCTGTATTTGTCTTTCAGCTCCTCACTAGGTAGCAATGGAAACACAAAATCTTCTGGGGTCCGGAGCAGACAATCCTGAGCCATGCAGGAAATGCCTATTAAAAAGAAAGCCAGGAAAAGTACTTTAAGTGAAGGAAGCCTGGCCAATGTTATCAGAAGATTAGGGTTATTCATTTTATAAAACTGTCAAACTCTTCAAATACAATTTAGGAGCTTTTCTTGAAAGGTGGACCTGGAATACCATCACCAAAAGTATTCATTCAACAGAAAGCATTCTTGATCCTTAAGCAATGGCAGTTGAAAATAAAATAATGAGAATAGTCCACACTAAGGAAAGCTGAATATTAAATATTTAAGAGGAAATCAGGAGCCATAATCAGAAATTAGAAAGGGCTGCATGGAATTGACCCACAACCCATAAATGATAATAAACAAGACTTGCACACACTGTAAGGCATTTGCCTTTGATTGAACACATTTATATTCTATATATAAAAGATTATAAAAGAAAGCAAGAGGGAAGGAGAGTCAGGAAGGGATGTCCCTGTACCAAAAGCTTTCCAACCAACCCATTGCTCTGAGCTCACCTACTCCAACTCCATCCTTGACAAGTACTGTACAATGCTGCTCCCAACAACTGCGGCAGAACTGGTGCTGACAAGCCAGAGACAACAAGTTTTCCTTTCGGACAAACTGCATACACACTGCACAGTGCTGGGAGGAATGTACCATGGCCTGAAATAAGAAAGGATGGTAGAAAGAAAAAAACAAACAAAACAAAAGTCACTGACAAAAAAATGGGGCAAAAACACTGTAAGTCCTTAGATGGGCACTAATCAGAGAAAAATCAGATTGAAATGCAAAATGTTGCCACTATACTTTCTCATGTTGTATCCACCAACATGTTTCAACCAGAAATAGTAGGCTAACTGATTACACCAGCTTAACTACATTTGTTTACATTTCACTTTCCCAAAATAATGCTCTTGAGAACTACTCCTGTTTTGTTCAGGATTGCACTTGTTTTCAAAAGAGAATTAATGGCTATCTTTGTTCAGATGGGAGGTGATGAGTAAAAAGGCGAGAACAAATTTGGCTACATTCTGTGGTTCTCTAAAAATCAATTACTTACACTGTTTGGCTTACATGCCATACCAGCACCAGGGGGTATTAGAAATTGAGGCTCCTATATTTGCTAGCTCTCAGACTGACAGTGTATATTGCAATGGCCATAATTATACTGCTTAAGCCTTACACAAGGATGGTTATAATTACATTGCTTAAGCAATAACACAGCAATTGTATTACTACATGGAGTCATTGATAAGAATCTGACAAACTGATTATGAAAACTACATGACTTGCCTTATTATTATTATTATTATTAACCTTTATTTATATAGCGCTGTAAATTTACACAGTGCTGTACATACAATCTTAAATTAGACGGATCCCTGCCCTCAGGCTTACAGTCTAAAAGAGACAACACAAAAGGAAGAGGGGAAGGTGATGGGAAAGGGGGTGAGGTCCAGTGGTTCTTCTCTCCCTCTGGGGCCAGGACCAAGGCAGATGGACAGGAGGGAGGGCATGGCTTCTTAATACAAAGTTAAAAGGAGGCATCCTGGGGCGGATGGCACAGTCCTGGGAAAGCTTCCCTAAATAATATAGTCTTTAACTCAGTTTTGAACCTGGTTAGGGAAGTGATGAGGCGTGCATGTGGGGGAAGAAGGTTCCAGGAGTGAGGGGCAGCAAGTGAGAAGGGACGAATCCGGGATGGGGCAGTGGAAATCCTCGGCTGGGACAGGAGACCTAGACTACCAGAACGGAGGGTACGAGAAGGAGTGTGAGGAGAAAGAAGTTCAGACAAGTAAGGAGGGGCCAGTCCGTGGAGGGCTTTGAAAGTCAACAACAAAAGCTTGTACTGGATGCGGAAGGGGAAGGGGAGCCAGTGAAGGGAGGATAAAAGAGGAGAAACATGGTCAAAGCGGCGAGCAGATGTGATAATACGTGCAGCTGAGTTCTGGACAGAGATTAAAGGATGGAGATGAGAGAGAGGAAGCCCTGTCAGAAGGAGGTTACAATAATCTAGTCGTGATACCACTAGGGCATGGACCAGAGTCTTGGCGGTGGAGGCTGAGAGGAAAGGACGGATTTTAGCAATGTTGTAAAGAAAGAATCTACAGGTCTTGGCGGTGGCCTGAATCTGGGGAGTAAATGACAGCGAGGAATCAAAAATGAAGCCAAGACTGCGGGCTTGCTGAACCGGCTGAATAGAAATGCCGTCAACAGAAACAGAAAAGGAGTATTGAAGGGTGGGCTTAGGTGGGAAGATGAGAAGCTCTGTCTTAGACATGTTGAGCTTCAAGCGCCGATGCCGCATCCACTGAGAGATGGCAGCCAGACAAGAGGAGACTTGCTGTTCGAGCCCCGGCGAAAGGTCAGGGGTTGAAAGATACAGCTGAGTGTCATCGGCATACAGATGATAGGAGAAGCCAAAAGAACTGATGAGTTTACCAAGGGACAGTGTGTAAAGAGAGAACAGAAGGGGACCTAAGACAGAGCCCTGAGGAACTCCAACAGATAAGGGGACAGAGGAGGAAGTCTGACCACCTGTGACCACGGCAAAGGATCGGTCTGACAAGTAAGATTTGAATCAGTTGAGAACAGAGTCGGAGAACCCGAGGTCAGAAAGTAAGTCAAGCAAGAGACAGTGGTCCACGGTGTCAAAGGCCGCAGACAGATCTAGAAGAATGAGAATGGCCTGCAAGAGATCAGTTGAGATTTTGGTGAGGGCTGTTTCTGTAGAGTGCCGTGGGCGGAAACCAGACTGAAACGGGTCCAGGATGGAATTGGCTTCAAGAAACTCAAGACAGCGAGAATAAACTATCCGTTCCAGAACCTTAGAGAGAAAAGGAAGAAGAGAGATCGGGCGGTAGCTAGACAGAGAAGAGGGGTCGAGAGAGGGTTTCTTCAGAATTGGGGAAACGAGAGCATGTTTGAAATCCGAAGGGAAGGATCCCGAAGAGAGAGAGAGATTAAAGATATAGAGGAGCGAGGGCAGAAAAGAAGGGGTTATAAAGATTAGAAGATGGGAGGGAATAGGATCAAGAGAACAAGTTGTAGGTTTGGAAGAATTTAGCAGTGTAGATAGTTCATCCAGAGATACAGGTGGAAACACAGAGAGTTTATTAGTAGAAGGTACCAGGAAAGTAGTGGTAGGGGGCAAGTCAGGAGGAACAATTTCAGATCGAATAGTACTGACTTTTGTGAGGAAGTAGTTGGCAAAGTCAGTGGGGGAAAATGATGAAAAGACAGGGGGAGAAGAAGGTTTTAGCAGTGAATTGAAGCAGGAGAACAAGCGCTGCGGGCGCCTCTCGTTGGCGGAGATCAATGATTTATAGTAATTCTGTTTTGCCATAGACAAGGCACATGAGAAGGCCTTCACAACATATGTTGTATCTGCAAACCTCACACTCATGATTTGCACAAGAGCCTTTGTATAGACAGATTACTGAGATCTAGGGCTTGTATGGCCTGCGGCGCAGTGTTAAAATGACTTCTACATCTGAGAGCTACTGCTATTTTACATTTCACTATTGCCATTTGTTAGACACACTGCACTGAAAACACAAATGTACAAGACCTGGTTATAATCAGCACTGATATTGATACAAGCCCATTTCTGATATGGCTAAAGCCATATCAGACCGGTATTTGTCAATGGCAAAAGGTGAAGCTTCTCTCACAACTCCTCCTCCTTGTTACAAAAAGCAATTACTCTAAATGGATGTAAGGAAGTGACCCACTTTTCATGAAGGACAACTGGATATTATGGCTAAATGGCTTGCTCAGGATTATAAACAACATTTCACATTAGCTGCTGCAGAATGCAAGAAAGAAGCAAAAATGTAAATGATAATTATTGAAGATAAGTGCCAAAACAATATGGGATGGAGGAAAGATGACCCAACTCCTCAGTACACTATGGGTCACTTGACAGATGGCAGGGGAGCAAGGTGGTTCAGAGTTCAGGACAAATCATATGGCTTTTAGTAGAGCTCAACATAACCTTTTTCCTTTAAACACATTAAGAGCATTCAGGGAAACATCTTTTTGTTGAAAGCACTCATCTAACTCTAAGAAACAAACTCTTTTACACAGAACATTCTGGCAAACTGATGGACTGTGTCAGTTTTTTAAAAACTCAAGACACTTCAGTCTTTTCTCTTGGCACTGGGATTTACTAGATGACCTTGCCATCTGTGTATGAAAGTGAAAGGCTGACTCTTTTCATCTATGGTAATTTAGTTATCTAACTACTAGCCAAGTCGGCTATGAAGGTGAGAGCTGTATACATCAGGTTGGGAAACAAAATATCAAAATACCAAGGTGACTATTACTAATTCTACAGAATGGTGTTTTGTTTGTTTTTAATGTGCAAGAGGAAGATTTTCTTTTATAAAGCTGAAGAACTTAGCTACAACTCCTCCAAAATTAGCAGCTGGTTAAAGGTATTTGCATTGTTCCTATGGCAAATATTCACTCAAACTCCAGTTCAAACTAAGGAGATCCAGGCCACTCTGCAAGGTCAAGCTCTCAGCTTCACGCTAGAATTTCATTATTGAATCCTCAACAGCCTCACCTCTTGTGCAGAAATGACATTGGATTAGAAGTCAGCAAAAAGCAGACCTTGGGGGGGGGGGGGGGGGAGAAACGGACCATACAAGAAATTTTAGTACCAAGCAAACCAAACTCCCTGTTACTTACGTGTTTGGATGAGGCAGGTTGAACTCGTGCTTCCACTAGCAACTGGACAGAATTGGACTTGTGCCTGAAAGCCAGAAAAAAATGTAGATAAACACAGTGATGTCAGTGTCAAGTTAATGAGATCAAAATATAGCTGAAGTGTCTTGTGGGATGCATCTATTATTGTTGTTGTTAACTGACCTTGAGTGCACCTTGACTCATGGTGACCCCATAAATGACACATCTCAAAGACTCCCTATTCTCCACTGCTCTGCTCAGGTCCTGCAGACTCAAGCCCATAACTCCCTGATTAAGCCCATCCATCTAACATGAGGTCTCCCTCTCTTTCTACTGCCCTCTACCTTTCCTAGCATTATTGCTTTTTCTAATTAATCATACCTTATGACATGGCCAAAGTACAACAGCTTCAATTTAGTCATACAATGGCTTGGATGATCCTTACTTTACAAGAAGAGCCCTCCCTTCATCCACCATCTTGAGGAAGAGAGAAAGGCAAGCCAGCTCCAACAGGCCTTGCCTGATAGCATGAAGAGCCCTCTCTCCATCCATCATCTTGAGAGAGAGAAAGGCATCCAGAGCTCCAACAGGCCTTGCCTGAAGGGAAGAAGAGCCCTCCCTCCAGTCCATCTGCCTTGGTCAAGGCCTGTGAGAAAGAGAAGATCTGCTGGACTTTCCCACCATTCCCTTCTCCTTTTGTGTCATGTCTTTTTAGATTGTAAGCCTGAGGGCAGGGAAATGTCTAATTAACAAATTGTAAGCCGCTCTGATAGCCTTGGCTGAAGAGAGGGGTATTAATAATAATAATAATAATAATAATAATAATAATTGCTGCTACTACTACTACTACTTTAGAGTCCATAGCTGTATCTTTAAACTTTAGGCTCTTGTCAAGTTCTTTTATAGTTGCCCTTCCCAATCCTAGCTTTCTAATTTCTTAACTGCAGTCTGTGTCAGATTTATGTTTGATGCAAGGTATGGGAACGCTTTAACTATTTCAATTTTTTCATTATCTAGGACGAATTTTTGTACTTCCTCCATAATCATTATTTTTGTTTTCTTTATGTTCAACATTAAGCCTACATTGGCATTTTCCTCCTTGACCCCCTTTAGTAATTGTTTCAGGTCTTTGTTGGTTTCTGCTAGTAGTATTTTGCCAATTGCATATCTTAGGTTGTTAACATTCCTTCTTCCAAGCTTCACTCCCCCTGCCTCTGAATCTAAGCCTGCTCTATGTATGATATGTATGCTGATTATGAATTGTTAACTTATTCCAATTCACAGCTACCAGGAAAAGGAAATCCTATTATTTGTAAATTTTCTTATAAATCAAGTATAAGGTTGAGAAAAATCCCCTTCCTGAACTAAAGCTTGCAAATGACTCAAAGTATCTTTGCAAGTTTTGAACAAGAGAGATGCCTGTTTTTGACACAGAAAAGTGAGAGACAAATTGCATCTTTGTACAAATTAAAAATAGCTTACCTTTCCAAAATTTCTGAGATTTGCCAGTGGAAGCTAACTAATACAAGTTTAGCAACTGCATGTGATACCTAAACAGGAAAGAAAAAAAAGTAAATAAACTGATATAGACATCTAGAGCATCAAGTGCTGCAGGCTAATAATAATAATAATAATAATAATAATAATAATATACACCGCTGTTCAGCCAAGGCTATCAGAGGGGCTATATACCTACCTCCCACAGAAGAAGACCAATTTGTTTTTCCCCAATGGGAATGAAATCCTTGGGAAAAGTCAAAGATTTCTCCGTGTTGACAATTTCCCCTTATCTACCATACTATTTAGCCCTGGTGCTGCTCTTCGAATGATTCAAGGATGCCGGAGGTGAGCCAACAAATTCCCTGATGTTTAGGAAGCATCAGACTTTCAGACACACATGCTTCCTAAACAATTTAGTAGTGTTTTACCAGTGCTGAAGTGCTGGTCTGAAAATCTTTATCGTATTGTATGCAAGATTTATAACTTGTACAAAATTTGGAGCAATTTTAAAAACTGACAGCAGGCACTTGAATGAAGGTCAAATAAATATGCTTTAAGAAGACATGGAGAAAGCCATGTAAGGAGCCCTGGTGCCGCAGTGGTTAAATGCCAGTACTGCAGCCACAAGGTTGTGAGTCGATCCTAGAGGAGGGCTCAAAGGTTCACTCAGGCTTTCATCCTTTTGGAGGTTGGTAAAACAAGAACCCAGCTTGTTGGGGGCAATTGGCTTCCAGATTGTAAACCACTGAGAGAGTACTGAGTTCACTGATAAGCAGTATAGTAATGTAAATGCCATTGCTAAATGCTAAAGGCAAGGGTAGAGAACTTTCCTGGCTGATCAAGAACTGACTACCAGCTGTGAAGAAGCTTTGACGCTTCTAGAAGAAATGCCAAATATTTGAGTTCCTCTGCAGTTACAAAAATTATACTGGTGATGGAGCAGTAAAAGCAAAAAGAAAGAAACACAGGATTTCAGAACTGGTGCTTACTGATAGCAGAATCTAGCAGTGCAGCGTCACTGCATGGCATAGGAGGAAGATCACATGGTGCTAGTGTTGAATTGTGCTCAGTCTTGAAGGTGCCACAAAACCATTGTTTTTGATGCAACAAATTAACAAACGGCATCCTCTAACAAAAAAAATTGTGTGTCTGTGTGTTTTTAACACAACTATCATGGTAACTTCTTTGAGGAGAGACATGTGTATCTAAAAGTATAATGATAAGTAATGACTTTTAAAACTATTCCAAAACACATAGTCTGAAAATATAAGATGTTACATGGACTCAAAAGTGGTTTCATATTGCAAACAAACTGCAAACAGCAAGAGCAGCACAGACTTGGCCACCAGCTCTTAAAGGAGTCAGATGCCCATGAAATTGATTAGCAGGAGAGGACTGACAGCCAGAATCACCCTCTGTTCTGATGCCAGATGGGCCTTGTGACCTTCATCCCAACACCTGATATCCCCATTTCTCCCATCAGACCCAGCTGGAGTGTGGAACACAGCAAGTGCTTGCTGGATTCAACATGGCATCTATAATGAAGTTTTGGAAGGGGAAAAGCTTCGGGTTTTTTGGCATATCAATAACCACTAGAGAAATATTTCTTTCTGACACACTAAAATTGGACCTGAATACAAGAAAGCAAATCCAAGTCACTGTGGTTTGGTTTAGTTTCCCTGTCTCTCCTTCAAGGCACAGGCTCTTACAGAAAAGAACCCCAAGAACTCGAACCTCACCCATTTACAGCAACAATTCTTTCCTGTTTTTCAAGACGTTGGGACACTGAGAAATTCGAGGTAGCAAAGTTGAAAGAGTGTTAACATGATATATATATTGTCACATAAGACTTTATAGCAGGGATCAGAATCATGTGGAACTTGGTGGAGAGCCATAGATGGGAATCAAAATGGTGAACACACCTCGGCAAAATAAATTGGAAAATTAGACCAGTATACTCTTGGTGACATATGCTAACATAGGTGCTGCAAAAGGAAATACCTGGTAGCTTCTTACACAATTGTCTGTACTTCACAAAAGGTGTCAGACAGTGCTAAGAGCAGATCCACCCTGACCCACAAACTCACTGATTGTCCAAGTGTCCACTGGGAGATGTCAGTCACACTGCTACCCAGTTGGCAAGTCTTGTCTTTTGGACCTCCATATAAGCATGAAGGTAGAAGCTTATATTCTATTAAATGCAATCTTGGCCTTAATGTCATATGAAAATAGAATTGTATGGAAGTGTGGCCATAACGATAAGCTGAACCGAGCAACTGGGGGAGTTGTTGCTCACCTTGGTAAGCCCTCATTCACTCTTGACTCTAAACGGGATAAGCACAGCAACCTAACAATGTTTCTGCTTTGTTTTTGCTTTTCAGAAAAAGAACTCAGAAAACAGTTCCCACTGATGCTGAAAACAACAAACTCTTGTCATTTTGAGTTCCACAATTCCATTTATCAGATTTTTATTATAAGTATTACTCAGAAAATTATTCAGACAATGTAGTCCCTTTGTGGTAGTGACAGGCCTTCCTCTGCACTGATAATACAGAGAGCTAAGTCATAATGAACAACCATTTTAATACAGCATTTCTTAATTTTAAAAACTCAGCGTAGCCTCTACAATTTCTCTGTTTGCCCTGCACCAAAAAGAGCTCAACTCCAACTGTCTGGTGAGTAAGTCTCCACCTCACTTCCAGTCTCTTTTCTATCTGAAGAGAGAAAACATGACACATAGAAGGAAAGACACCACACTGCTGTTTCCCCATGGTTTATATACTAAGAAGTAGGTATTTCCAAGAAGGAATACAAGTGTCTATTTCCAGGATAGATTACTCCCCCAGAGACTGCCCTTTCAAAAGCATCAAACCATTTGCAGTTTCAGCAAGCACTACCTCCAGAGCAGATATTGTGGGGCCTTGGTATCTGCTAGGATTTGGCTCCAGGAAACCCCCTCCTCCCAGTGGATACCAACATCTGTAGGTGCTCAAGTCCCACTGAATACAATGGCATAGTAAAACAGTGTCCATTATATAAAATGGTAAAAAATCAAGATTTATTTCTTGGTTCTTATTTTTAATATTTTCAAACTTTGGAGGGTTGAATCCACAGATAAGGAGGATTGATGGTATCTTGCATCCCCCACTGACTGGGTCTCACCTCCAATCTGACTTACCAGGGCCTGGTCTCATGGAAAAAAAAGAGTTGACTACCAACATGACAGCTATTTCTATCCCAGAGGATGAGTGAGCCCTGTGTTAGTCTGGCCACATGTGCACAGATGCACTAGATCAAAGACATTCAAAAAGAAGAATGCAGGGCTGGTAAGGACAACATGCTCCAGGAAGCACATGTCAGGCACTCTATTCACTCTATACCAAATTAGACTGAGGACTGAAAGAGGATATCTGGTTAAACCTACGAACAATTTGTTCTTTGCATTTAATCTGTATGTGCTAGCCTTAATCCAACTGGTCTCCTACACACATCTGAAATGTTTTTGCAAGTGCAACTAGCAGGACTCAAAATGTGAGAAAAGGCAAAGGTTTCTCAGTTTCAGAGGGAAAGAACCCCAAAGCAAGCCCCACCAAGGTAAATATTCAACTATTAAATTTGTTTTGCTTTGATTAATTAAACTAAAATTAATTAATTTGCTTAGATTAATTAAACCAGAAAAGCAGAAATAAGGCGCATGACATGACCAGTGTTCTTCTGCAACTCATCTGACACAGGTTCAGAATCCAATGTATCTTTCTTGTATTATACTATTTAGTACAGTGGTCCCCCGGTTTACGAATCCCCCCGGGGAACGAAATCCCCGGGGTCCGAAACCGGCGGGACCAAAAATTATCCCCCGGGATCCGAAGAAAAAAAACCGTGCGGCCTCTTTAAATCGGCCGCGCGGTCCGTTGAAAATAGCGGTCCCCCGGGAAACGAAGACTTCCGGGTTACGAAAGGTAATCCGGAACGGATTACCTTCGTAACCCGGGGGACCACTGTATTCTGAAGTGCTTGAAATGCACTGTATTTCAATGACCCTTACAATAACCCTGTTAAGTAAAACAGTATCTCATTGTGGAAGAAGGGGTATGCCTAATGCATCTAGTGACATTTCAATCTGGACCAAAGATGCAAAGCTCAATTTCTTTGCCATCATATCAGCTCTTTTTCATACTCTGACTGCAATGTTGTGCACACTTGCTTAGTAACTGGTTTCACTGAACTCAGCAGTTTGGATGCACAGGGCTACCCAGATAAATGGGAGCTCCTGATTTTCACCAATTTTCTCCCACTTCCACTTTTCCCTACAGGCCATGACATTTCAGGTCTCCATCTGTTCAGGGTCATGAGAAGCTGTAATAAGAAGGGGACTGCAGTAAGCAACAGGAAACATTTATTCCGATCCAAGCCAGCTAGACTCAGCTTTCGATTAGGTTGCTAGTATTATGTAATGGTTTCTGTAATAACATATGCAAGATATGGCTACCGATTCAGCCTTAAATTATTCCAACTATTATTCTCATATGCAGAGATCAAAGTGAATGCATATGAGATGTAAATCTTAATTAGAAAGCCATGCCTTAGAAAAGCTGAGGCTGAGAAAATATGAATTCAGGATAAGACAAAATGTTAAACAAGACTTTGAGTCAAAACTCACCTTTTTAAAAACAAATAATAATTAAGATTTCCAAATATATAAAACAAAATAAATATACATAAATATAGGGGAGAAAAAGAACAAAGAAAAGAAGGGAAAAAATAAAAGAAAGAAAGAAAGAAAGATTATTTCCAATCTTCTCTTCAACAATGTATGGAATCAACACATACAGAATTTCAGACTATTGGCCAACATGGCTGAGGCTTCTGGGAGCTGAAGTCCAAAATCTCTTAAAGGACACAGTTTGGGAACCACTGTACTACTGTAGAAGATCCATCATTACCTTTCTTATACAAGAATTCCTCACCTCCTTTTTATAATCAAAGATTAACGGTAGTCCAAATCCAGGTATATTTCCTACTAAATCCATATATATATATATATATATATATATTTAAACATTATTAACCACTATCAAATATTTCTAATACTATGCTTACCTAATTTCTGTAAAACAAAACTTTAACACTTTACTTTATGGTAGTAGAAATATATAAAGTAAACAGTTGTACCTCTTTCATTTTCCCATTTAAAATCCATCTGCTATAACATCAGCTATATCTCCCATGAATCCACAAACCAAAAGATTACACCCTTCCCTTCAGGTTTTAAAAGCCATTAGTTATTCAATAATTTTGTTTACTACAGTGCTCTATCTCCTTTAAAATGATTTCTCTTTTCTTTTTCTATATATCCGAGTCATTAAAACTCTTATAAATCATTCTTAGTAACTTTCCCCTTAGATAATCTCTTTTATAGCTTATTCCTTATGCTTAAATTTTAGATCTTTCCCTTAGGCCAAATCAAACAAACCCCAAGCAACCCTGGACGAGCTGTTGTCTGTAGTATTGGAACACTCACAATTGGTGCCTCTAAATATATGGAAAATACAGTTGGCCCTCAGTATCTGCAGACTTGCCATCAGCAGACTTGAGTATTTGTGGATGGCAAACCCCCGTTATCCCCAGTGGCAGCACATGCATGTGGCTGTACTGCCAGAAAGTCCCATTGTCCCTAATGGTGGCAACACCGCACGCACACACTGTCATTGAAGTCCCATTGTCACTAATGTTGGTGCAGCCACTAGCATGCGCTGCCATCAGGGACAACGGAACTTGAGCATCTGTGGATTTTGGTATCCGCGGCGGGAGGAGTCCAGAACAGATTGTCTGCGGATAACAAGGGCCAACTGTATCCTTAAACCATATGCCACCAACACTCCCAGCTTTGTGAAGGACACTACTGACTTACTGCAGAAAATACAATCCATCCACAACATAACCCTTCCTTAGCCACTACAGATGTGGAATCCCTCTATACCAACATTCTGCATAAGGATGGACTACAAACCATCTGGAACATCATTCCAGGTGGGACCTTAGGAAGCCTAGCCACCAAGATCTGCCATTTTGTTCTCACACACAGTTACTTCATTTTTGGTAACAACTGTGAGACTAGCTGAAAGAAAGCTCATGCTGCCAACTTCTTTCTTTCATTTAGTGTCAAAGGTGCTACAAGATCTCTCTATATATTAATTCTACAGTACTGTATAAGGCTTTATTTTTGAATTCTATCACTTTGGTAACAACATATACCTTCACATTAATGATACTGACATGGGCACATGTATGGCACCACAATATGGCAACATCCTCATGGCTGACCTAAAATAATGCTTCCTTTACTCCTGCATCCAGATGTTGCACCTCTACCTAAGGTACATTACAATATCTTCATAATCTTTTTTAATATATAATAATTTTATTAATTAAAATCATATACATACACACAAACATACATTATCAAATCATCATAATTTTCACAATTTCCACAATTTCCATAATTGTCACAATAAATTCCTTAAAATAAATTTCCCCACCATACATACCAACTCCCACCTCTTAGGCAATTGATCGCTTTTTAAAAAAACTTTCCAATAAGTTCCCTCTGTACCCTTCTATTCCCTTCAACTTCACCATCTCCAAACTCCTCCTCCTTCTTCATAACCACATCATACCCTCTTCCTTCTCTTCTCATCTCTCTCTGTCTCTATCTTATCTGATATCTTCCACTTCATTCATCTTCCACATACCATCTTCCACTTACTCTTACCTTCTAACACTTACTATTCCTTCCACATTCATACTTCCTTCCTTCCCAACTTTTGCCAATTTGTTTCGTTCCCCGCTTTGTTGCTAACTTTCTACAGTTGTTGTGGTATTGACGATCCTATCTACATAAGACATTACTATCCTTGTTAAAGTTTCTGCAAAACTCACTCTTTATTTTCCTCCTTAACTGTTAAATTAACAAAAAAAAAAAAATGGTATGTTTATCCTTTTCTGTTTCTTGTTCCTGTGTAACTGGAACCTATTGTAATTCTTATTATTTTTTATTTCCCCAGTGTGATTTTAAGTTTTAATAACTATATTTTAATGGATGCTATTTACAATATACAGTGGTCCCCCGGGTTACGAATCCCCCGAGGAACGAAATCCCCGGGACCCGAACCCGTCAGGACCGCAAAACAGCCCCCGGGATCTGAAGGAAACCCCGGGTTGCGAAGACGAAAAACCGCGCTGCCCCTTTAAATTTGCTGTGCGGTCCGTCTCCTAATGCAGTCCCCCGGGAAACGAAGACTTCCGGGTTACGAAAGGTAATCCGGAACGGATTACCTTCGTAACCCGGGGGACCACTGTATTGCCTTTGTTGCAAAATTTGGAGCCTATAAATGTATATAGATATACACTCACCTATACATACATGCATATGCATATGTGTGTATATATGCATACGCGTCTATATACATTTTATGTTTTCCATGTAGAGTTCATAAAGTTAAGTATTGGTTGCCAATTCTTCAGTATAGTGTCCATCTGTTTCTCATGTAACATTTGGATCAAAATATTCATTTCCATTGCATCAAAAAGTTTTATTAACCATTTGTCCCTTTCGGGTATGGAATTCAATTTCCATTTCTGTGCCAGTGTTATTCTTGCTGTGGAGATCAAATAAAAAAATAATTTTCCAAATTTATTTTCTAATTCTCTTTCTATCATGTTCAATAGATAAAGTTCTGCTTTCATTTGTAGATTAATATCTAATATAATGTTTATTGTATTATTCACCATTGTCCAGTATTTTTTAACTTTTTTACAAGACCACCAACAGTTGTAGAAAGTTCCTATTTGCTCACTACATTTCCAGCATAAGTTGTTACTATTTTTATACATTCTTGATATTATTGCTGGAAGTAAGTACCAATGAAAATACATTTTGTAATAGTTTTCTCTTAAGTTTTGAGACACTGTATATTTTGGTATTTTGGTCCAAGTCTCTTCCCATTTAGCTAACTCTATGGGGTGTCCTATGTTTTTTGCCAATTCCACCAGTTTCAACAATTTCCACCATATCATCAATCTCAGCATGGAACTATTCACTTTCTGGACACCACAGTACAGATATAAAATAGACACCTAAGTACCACGCTATATTGCAAACCCACTGACCGCTGGATGTACTTACATGCCTCCAGTTTCCACCAGAAAATATTACCAGCTCCGTAGTCTACAGCCAAGCCCTTTGATACAGTCCCATCTCCTCAACCCACAAGACAGGAATGTCACTCATGGAATTACAACAAGCATTCTTCAGACTATAGTACCAACCACATGAAGTAAAAAAACAAAACAAATAAACATGGCAAAACTTGTAGCCAGGACTGATCTTATTACAAAAGAGACAGAAAAGAGAAAAAGCCTGAACCCTACTAGTGGTCACATACAGCTCCCAAGTGAGACCATTCAGGTGTATCTTCAATGAACTGCAATCCATTCTGGAAAATAATATTGCCCTCTCAAGGACTCTTGGTGGCAGACTTTTACTCATCTACAGACAGCCTCCAAACTCATAGAATCATAGAATTATAGAGTTGGAAGAGACCACAACAGCCACCCAGTCCAACCCCCTGCCATATCCAAGTATGTAGATATTTACCTACAGAAGGACACACAACACAGATGTGGACACTGGTACAAAGCTTTGCCATAAACCCAGATGGCAACTTTGCTCACACACCCATTCAAGAAATAGAATCACATGCCCTAATGGCATCATCCAAAATATTAGAGGGACTTTCAAATGTTCATCTTCCAATATGCCATATTATGTCAGCAACGCCTGCCCTTCAGCATTCTCCATTGGACAAACAGGTCGGTCCCTGCACCCGAGTATAAATGGACATAAATCAGATGTGGGAATATGCAAAAACTGGTTGCAGAACACTTCAGTCTGCCTTGGCATTCCATCTCAGACCTCAGAACAGCCATCCTTGGACAAAAGAACTACAAAGAAATATTAGAAGAAGAAATTGAAGAATTGGAATGCATCCATAGACTACACCACCAATGGGCTGAACAATTACACATCTCAACACTATCTAATCCCCATCCTCATGAGGGCACCCTTGACCAGTTCACTGCATCTCCCCTCTGTTTCCCAGACTACATTCCAATACCCTTTCATATGGTTATCTACTCTTCTTGGCTTTATGCCACAGCATTCTTCCTGTCTTTGTCCCCCAATGACCATCAAACTTCTCACCTCATCTCCATACCCACAAGGTTTTGAATCTGAATTCACATTCTCACACACAAACATCTTATATAGGTCTGGGTCAGGATTTTCCACTCCAAACATGCATCTGACAAAATAGGATTAAGTCTACTCATGCTACCAACTTCTTTTTTTTAGTTAGTCTCAAAGGTGCTACAAGATCCCTTTACAAGCCTAAATATTCATTTTAAATCCAGAAAAGCCACACTTAATTTCTTTAATCTTCATATTTAAATCTATAGGTTTCCCCCCCCCCCCATCTGTAAATTGGGCATCTTTTTTCAAATTGCATAAAACTGGAGGGGGCGGCAGTTGCAATGTTTCATGAAAAACACTCATGCTGACCCTCCCAACCTTCCTCTTCTACGTTATGTTAATTCCAATGCTCCTATCATTTTTGCTCAACTCTTCCAATATTGTCTCCAAAACTCTAAAGTCCTCCTGGTCAGGGCACAAACCCTTACCTGCAAATGCCCCTTCTTGCTCAGGTTTAGCTTCACCCAGTTCTTCATCTTCATCTTCAGGTCCCTCAGCTAGTCCAATTTCAATCTAGCATTCACTCCAAAGTTCTTGAAATAATTTATCATCAATGTACATTTCTCCCTTATCAGTTGTCTCATCCCTGTAAATGTATCTCCAGAGGTTGTACCTTTAACAATTTCCTTTTCAACAAAATCTTGGCAAACAAAGAGTTAAGACATCTGTCTCTTCCATGCCTCCTCCAAAGAATGTCCAGATAACACTGTCTTCCACTTAACCTCTCTTGTTATTCTGATTGCTTTCCTGAACTGCCTCTTCCAGTCAAAACAATTTCACTTCCCCAAACAAATCATTCTCTTTCTTTGAAGCATTTTTAACTCAAGAGGTATTATAAAAGCATCTGATCTTCCAATTTTAATAATTATTTCCATCATTTCATATTATACCTTTTATCGACTTTAAAAACATAATTTCGTACAGTACTCTCTTCACAAAGTATATTCAACTTACTGATTTCAGCATACAATCTTAATTTTTTTCCCTTTCTTCTTTTAAAAACAGTCCTCAGACTCTCTCACATTAATAGGAACGGCAGGAAATTCACCAAGCATTTATAATTCCAAGATTGCTTTCTATCAATAAATCAGGTTGTTTTACAAAGATGAGCGTGGTTTGCCGGCTTAGTGTCCATTAAAAACTTGTGGAAATGGGATGAATTGATGGAATGTGTCCCAAAATTTCCCCCCGCTTTGGTTACAGTCAACTGTCACAGCTCCCATATGACTGATAGAATTCTCAGATTCTTGCAAGTCACCTTCTCAATCCCCTCCTGTCCAGAAAGATAAATTATCAATTTGATCTTGCCTCCTAACTGGTATTGACACTGTTGTCACCCTCTCTTTCACAGAGCTCAGTGAAAGAGGTGTCACCTGGGTATTTTCCGCTCCTGGAAGTATTTCAGTCAAGCTCACCTCCTTAAATTGTTTTTCTGCCGCTCTGTTTCTGGTCCAAAACACACTGCAAAAATAATCCACCTTGAGACCGCTTTAACTGCCCTGGTTCAGTGCTAGGGAATCCTGGGAATTATAGTTTATTGTGGCCCCAGAACTCTCTGACAGAGGTTGTTAAATGTCTCACAAAACTATAGTTCCCAGAATTTCCTAGCATTGAGCCAGAGCAGTTAAAGAAGTCTCAAGATGGATTATTTCTGCAATGTGTTTTGGACCTTTGTCTCTCACTTATTGATTAGTTCTCAGTGTCACAAATATATTTTCAAATATTTTAGCAACAAGCATTACAACATCAAACACCACGCTACATGAAAGATCATCTTTGGCATTTTGTTGTTGGGTTTTTTTTAAATCTTTTTATTCGCAAACTTAACTCTGGAAACTAATTTACAATTTCACAAATGTAAGTAAACTATGACTATCACAGATCATTGTCCACCAATATTATGTTCATTAGCCTGATGTAATTACACTAAAGACGACGGTACGAAAATATAAGTTGAGTCTCCCTTTGAACTCCATAATTTAAAATACTCCAAAAATCAGAACTTTTTTTATTGGTGCCTGAACTAGCAACACCTTTGCTTTCTAATGATTCAATATACACAAACTTTGTTTCATGCACAAAATTATTTTAAAATTACCTTGAGGCTATGTATATAAAGTATATATGAAAGACAAATGAATTTCATGTTTAGTCTTGAGTTCAAGATATCTCATTATGTACAAATATGCAAATACGGGTATTCCAAAATACAGAACACTTCTGGTCACAAGCATTTCAGATACAGGATACTCAACCTGTAGTAACTACATCACCTACACTTAAGTCACAACATGCATCTTCAATGTTATTCAAATGGCAACATTGGGATGTGTTCCTCAATGTTAAAACAAATTTCTTCTAACTGAAGATTAGAAGACTAGCTCTCACAGAACAAGGAGCCAGGCTAAACATAAACATTATCACATCACAATATAGTATGGCCCTTTTCTATTTTTGCTGGCAGGCTGCTAGACTTCCATGCGGTGAGCTTTAGTGCTTTTCACAGCTATTGTTACTTATCTTTTAGCCAAACTACAGAAGCACTAAGGTAAACTCTCAGATATGTTAACAAATTGTTTAGATGATTTTATGGTGTTTCCCCCAGCTGCAAAGATCAACAGCTGTTAAATTAGATTTTTAGCTTCCTCCAAATCCATAAAAGGGTCAATCTTTAGGGTGGAGTGTGCCATTGCACAGGTCCAGATATCAGTTTTTGGTCCACTGAAAAGAAGAAAAATGGCAAAACAACAAAAAACACTATATTCAGCTGGAAACACTATATTCAGCTTTGCCAAAAAAAAAAAAAAAATCCAGGCCAGACATTCTGGTGTATTGTCATTGCCATGTGAGACATTTCATTTTATTTTATGCAAACTGATACAGTATTTCAAATGCCAAGGTTGAGACATTTTGAAATTTAACTGGAACAATTGTCTAGCTTATGAAAGGCCAAGTAAAATTTTTCTCTGGACATTAAAGCTTCAGTTATTTTAAAGTAAGGGTACAGCTTTTTTTAAAATTTACTTTTAAGGGGAAAAAAAACCCAAGATAGTTTCCTACAGACAACGGTACACTGTGCACACTCCCCCACCCGCAACACACTACTGCCCCATCTGTATTTTGAGGGGATCATTCAGTGGAACACATTTTCGTCATATCGCTCTTGTTGTTTTGAGCCTTGAAGTCCTTTCCAAATTATGGCAACAGGGTTTTCTTGGCAAGATTTGTCCATAGAGGATTTGCCTTTGCCATCCTGTGAGACTGAGAGACTGTGACTTGCCCAAGGTCACCCAGTGGGTTTCCTAGACTGAGGGAGGATTACAACCCTGGTTTCCTAGTAGTCCATCACTCAAACCACTACACCACACTGGTTCTCTTTCTTTAACGTGTCATCCTACAATTGATGTAATCATATTACCTGAGCCTAAGTGCTCCATGCCTATGAAATCCTTACTGTTCGGTGATGTCAACTTTATCAAAAAGCTTCACCATCGCCATTCTTACACCAAAACTGACATCTGAAGATCAGAGTAGCTTTGAGATCAGAGGGGAAAATGTATTACTACATCTGGCAAAAGATTTTATAGCATTAATGTGGGATAATTTAAGTTTCCTAGGGCTTCAGCCTTTTTAAGGAAAAAAAATATTTAAATATCAAAAATGTCAAAGCCATGCCTGTTAAAGTCTGGCTTTAAATGAGCAGAGTAGCAGAAATGTGCTTTTGTCTAACTGTATCTCCCTAAGAATGGAGATTGATTCAAAAATAGCAAACACATAGTTGGCAGTTTAAAACAAAAGTTTACTAGTGGGTTTAATCTATATTTATATAGAAGCTATATCCTAATCTAGCTAGTGAATAGTTCAGGTAAAAGAAATATTTATCTCACCATCTTTCAAAAGAAAGGTGAGAGATCAGGAAGATGGAAACACAACAGCTCAGCTGAAAATCTTTCAGAGAATGTCTGTTAGTCCCAAAAAGGGAGTGACCTAAATTACCTGGTTAGTTTGAATGAGAGGGAGGGAGGAGTTTGAATGCAGGAAATCCCTATCTATCTAAGGAGGGGGAAAGAGAATGCAAAAAATCTTCCAACATTTAATGGCTACAATAATGAGCTGTAAGCCAGAAAATGTATAACTCAAGCGTTACTTTTGCCTTACTCAAGTCCCAGCTACTCAGTCCTGACCACCCACGCATCTCCACAGACAATAATGATGACCTGTCCTCTAGGTCTGTTATTAAAATAACACACAATACACTGGACCCGTGCAATGCTTATTATCTTGGTTTCACAGTTTACCAGATGTTCATGACGGCAGTCCCGGACTGTGAAAGATTTGGATTCTGTCCAGGAATCTAGGAATCAGTGAGGTATCCTCAGATAATATAACAAACTATGCCACTTTCTGTTATTATATTACTGTGATCATATCTATGACAACGACATTCAGATATTTTGTCAGTCCATTTGGAATTGTTCCAAGAGCACCTATCACCACGGGAAGTATATACTTATTCTCCCAGACATTCTGAATCTCAGTTTGTAGGTCTGGTTGTTTCATTATCTCCTACCTCTCTTTGGATTTAATTCTGCTATCTCTGGGGACTGCTACCTTTACGAGTATAATCAAGACTTTATTTTTCTTGACCACAGCTATGCCTGGTATATTACCTTTAACAGTTTATCATTTTGAACTCTAGAAGTCCCCCCAAAATTTTACTTTATTATTTTCAGGCTTATGTTCTCACTAATTTGTTGCAGATGGGAAATCATAGTTTTTGCATAGATTTCCATGTATCGTTGTAGTCAATTTATAAGAGTGTTATCTTACATTCAGCCTGTGTGATCTTGCTACCTGAGCAAATAAGGTGGTCAACAGTTTCATCTTTTTCTTTACAGTTAACATTTACAGTCAGCCCTCTGTACCCACGGATTCTGCATCCACAGATTCAACCATCCATGGCTTGAAAATATATTTCTGAAAAATTCAAAAAGCAAACCTTGGTTTTGCCATTTTATGTAAGGGACACCATTTTACTACCCCATTGTATTTAATGGGACTTGAGCACCCATGGATTTTTGTATTCAAGGGGGTGAGGTGTGGCCCAAAACCAAACCCTAGTAGATACCAAGGGCCCACTGTACTTATTTTCTCACTATTTGCCATGACGCTCTTTGTCTGAAGCACTTGTTTTTGAGTCACATTTCCCCCCCTCAATGTACCAGTCTATAACCATTTCCACATATCCCCCTTCTCAACATTTCCTTCAGTATATCAAATACTTCTTCTAAGCATTTAATATACTGACCATATAATGGTTTTGCCAAACTTAGAAATATTTTTTTTCATAATTTCCTTTTTATATACGGTACATCTTTTGTTTCTTTAAGTTTTCAACAAATTCTCTATCTTAACATTTTTTGTTTTGTTTCCTGAAGCTATTACTGAAAAAGGTGAAGGGAAAAAGGGCCAAGGTAGGATTAATGTTAAAGGGGGGGGGGGGGAGATGTTAAGAAAATAAAAATAAGGATCACAGAAGATCTACAAGAACTACTAGATAACAAGGAAATTCTGATAGTCAATATCTTCAGTCAAATACTGATCAAAACAGAGACTGCAGCCAAGAAATTAGAAGAAGAATGAGAAGGAATTGGACAGGATCCTGAAGTGGGTCTAAACACCAAAGTGAGGATTTTTCAAGCCATTGTATTCCCCATCGCTATGCGCAGATGTGAGAGCTGGAGAGTGAAGTAAGCGCATAGAACGATAATCACCTCATCAGAGATGTGGTACTGGAGAAGAATAATGAGAATGCCACAGACAAACAAGAAGGCAAACAAATGGATTCTAGAATACATTAAGCCCAAACTATCCCTGGAAGCCAAGCTGACTAAACTGAGGTTGTTGTACTTTGGCCACATCATGAGAAAGCATGACTTGCTAGAAAAGATAATGATGCTAGGAAAGGTAGAGGGCAGTAGAAAGAGATGAAGACCAACTACCAGATGTTTAGACTCAATCCAGAGAGGCCAAGGGCATGAGCCTGCAGGACCTGAGCAGAGCAGTGGAGGACAAGGGGTCTTGGGGATCTCTCAGCCCCAGGGCTACCACGAGTTGGAGTCTACTCAAGGACAGTTAACAACAACAATTTATAATTTCTGTTATGGTTGAGGCTTTTATCATTTTTGTAAAGGAACTTTATTCCTTTTGATTCAGCAATTTTAACCTTACTATGGACAGTGCAGCACAACTGTCAGCCCCAAATTCCACTGGGATGTCTTGAGTAAATTTTCTTTTAAGTACTCAATAGGGGAAGGCAATGGTAAACCTCCTCTGAACAAATCTTGCCAAGAAAATCCCATGACAGAGTTGTCATAAGTCAGAAATGATTTGAAGGCACGCAACAACAAATTCAATAAGGATTTAACTTCTGATGTTAACTTTCCATATGGTTTTAAATCATCCATGTTAAGTCAAATGGTTCATTTTTCCTGCTTTTGTTGATATTTCATAATACTGATTTGTTTTCTATAGTATTACTGATAGCAATATCATTGGAAATAACAAATAAGACAAGGAATCATCCTGAAAATTTCCACCTAATATTAACTCTTTTTGGATCTTATCTATTTACCATTAACATAGTGTTCCAAGAGTTTAATTATAGTTGAGAGAAACTTTCTGAACTTTGTGATGATTCCTAAAATTTCAAGACACTTTATTTTATCCGTGCATGTGACAAAGAATCAAATGCTTTTTATAGTGCATCAAAGCTGTGTGCACATTTTTCATATTTTACAATTTTTCAATATCATTTTCTAACCAATATTGAGCTGTCTTGGATCCCCTTCTAGGCGAAAGGTGCCACAGAAATGAAATAAAATTAAATAAATACATACATAATATTTAAGGATCTGGACTATTGCTTTTCTGTTCTTTTTGAGATTAAGAATTCTGAATTAAATCGGAATGGTGTAAGTTAATAAACTATTAAAACACAGTATTGTTGCTGTTGTGTGTCTCCAAGTCATTTTTTTAAATAATGGCAAACCTATCATAAGGTTTTCTTGACAAGTTTCTTCGGTGGTTTGCCACTACCATCCTTTGAGGCTGAGAGAGTGTGCCTTACCCAAGGTCAGCCAGTGAGCTTACACAGCTGAGCCAGGATTCAAAACCAGCTCTCCAGAGTCATAGTCCAATGCTCAAACCACTACACATCAAATGGATACCAGACATAAATATGGTTAAGAAAAAGAAAGTTCGATTTACAGACGTAACAGTCCTTGGAGATAGCAAATTATCCCTAAAGATAATTGGCTAATAATTTGCTGCAGTAGCTCCATTCTCCTCCTTAATCTTTCATTATTAATACTGTTCTTGTCATCCTGTCTTCCATAACAGTTATTTTCAGCAGGGCACTGAACTGCTGTGTTAAAGGATGGTTTCAGCCAAAATCCATGAATTTTATTTCTTTATTTCTCTTGGGGACTTCTAATCCTTGATTTTTTGCTTGCTCACTTTTTTCTATTGTAATTTCAATGACTTCCATCTCTCTTGATTTTAATTCTACTTCCACATTTTAAATGCAGTTTCGTTATGTCCTTTTGGTTTATTCATCCAATTATTTCCAAAATGTAAACATTTCATCCTTGTGAGGGTGATGTTATTATTACTAGGAGAAATTTACAGAACTGCTGTTACACTGAAATTGAGTATTCTGCTCAAACTGCATGATGCAACCATTTTACCAACAGCTGCCCTGGGTCCTGTTCAAGAAGCAAGCTAGGAAAAAAAATAAATTAAGTAAATAAAATTAAACAAGGTTAGGTTTTGTTGTTGTTGTTATACTTATATGTTGTCTCATCTTCTTCAAAACTTATAACTTTTATTTTTGCTCCCAACTAATATTTTCCCTTTCAATTTGATCGTAATTTCTTAATTTTTGAACTTTCTAGTATTTACATTTTCAAGTACTGGCATCATTACTTATTTAATTTAAAACAAACTTATTTTTCATTATTATCATTCCATTTTATTTTGACTCAAATGTCAAGCAAACTTGGGTCCCATGTGTGGAAAATGGCCAGATAAAAATTGAATAAATTCTAATTTTTAACTCAAGCCTTTTCACATGACTAATGGTGGATTTCTTTCAATTGCTCTCCATTACTAGCATATTTTCTGCTGCTGTTTTGTTGCTGTTCATTTCTCACATTGTAGTTAATCTTCCGGGAATTCCTTACCAAAAGATACCAAATCCTGTAACCCATATTTTACCTGAAGACCAGGAACCTTGACATCTCTAATATTCTTGCAGAGCAAGCTGATGACTGATCTAGTATGCATTTGTTTTTGACTTTTTGCTCCATATTTAATGTTGGAAAATTTTTTTGGCACACTTCGTACAGCTCCTCAGCAAATGCCTGACTTAGAGGGGTTGCATGTGGCCCCTGGACCTCACATTTGCAGCCCCGAACGCCTTTGCTAGCCCCCCCCGCCAAGCCTCGAAAATGTAAAAATGTGCAAAAAAATCACTACCTCTCCAAAAATCCAACCTCCAAATATTGCTGATATTGCTTGGGTTTCTGTCAAAAGGATGACATTTAGTGATGTTTTAGATGGTAGTTAAAGAGCTTTTTATTTAACTAGGTATTTTATTAACTGGTTTTACAGAAGGATCTTTTTATTAGAGAAGTGTGTGTATTTTTATCTTTGTTATATTTTTAGGTGTTATAATTTTTAAAATTAATACTATTTTGATAGCTTTCTTTAACTTTTTCATAATCAGGTTTTAGCTCCATCTTGTTTTATTTTTGCTGTTAGCCACTTTGGGTGCTAGAAAGAAGCCAGGATATAAGTTAATTGAATGAATAAAATATCTGTAATTAGAAGGCTCTTGAAGGTCACTGTAGGTTTCAATTTATAATAGCATGAGTAATTTCACTGAACAGGAAGTTTAGCCTGTCTAAAAACATAAACTGAGTTTAAGTTCAAACAAGAAAGCTTACTAAAACAATTCTCTGTTGCTGTTGTTAGCTCTTCAATTTGACTTTGACTCATAGCGACCCCATGAATGAGATATCTCCAAGCCCGTCTGTCCTCAGCCCCTCTGTTCAGGTCCTGCAGGCTCAGGACAGTGGTCCCTTGACTGAGTCTACCCATCTGGTGTGTGGTCTACCTCTGTACTACCCTCGACCTTTCCCAGCATTATTGTCTTTTTAGTGCGTCCTGCCTTCTCATGTGTCTGAAGTAGGACAGTCTCAGCTTAGTCATCTTGGTTTTCGAAGAGAATTCAGGCAATTCTTTAAGCATGTCCAAATTTCCTCCAACTTTATTTCCTCCAGAAACAAAATCATTTACTCCTTGTTTCTACTGAAATGGGAACACATTTATCACTTGTAAAGATTGGTATGCTCTGAGAGCTCTTGAAAAAGGGGCTGTAGAAATGGGCGGCGGGACACTGTCCCTTTTTGCTCCAGATTGGTGCCGCAGCAGCCACACGCAGTGGCCCCAATCCACTCCCTGTATGGAGAAAAAAGAAGCCTCTCTAAGAAGCTTCCTGGAAGGGGCGCCATACGTGAGCTGTAGTGCCATGATGACGCCCTTTCCGCACTGTGCTGTTTGGGTGCTGCGCACAACGTGTGTCATCATGGCACATACCATGTGGACGGGCGTGCACCAAGAAGGCACCTGGGCACCATGGTGAGGGCTCGGAGTGTGCGGACACTCAGCCCTCACTGTGCATACAGGCCAACACAAAGTTCTGGTCTGTATAGCCCCAAAGTCATTGGAACGAAACAATGGCTCCAATGAAGGTATCTCACAGCAATAGCAAGTACATTTCTATGCCACTTACCGATGTAGCGAGCAGTTTACAAAGAGTAAGCTAATTGTCTCCTACAAGCTGGGTACTCATTTTAGCAACCTATGAAAAAGTGCCAGGCTGAGTCAAGCTGGAGCTCCTGGCTGGTAGTGAACTCACAATCTTATGGTTTGTGAGTGAGTGGCTGCAGTACAGGCATTTAACCACTACACAACCAGGGTTCATCAAGTTATTTCTTTTTAAAATAAAAGGTAGATGGCAGCCTGCAATGTGAGGTGCACCTTTAAAAGCAAGGATCATTACCAAAAGTAAAAAGGGACAAAATGAAGTCATTGTATGTGCCTTCAAGTTGCTTGTCGAATTTCATAGGGTTTTCCTAGACAAGGAACACTCAGAGGTAATATTCATTAAGTTGTCTTCTGAAAACTTAGGATTCCACTGTCATTTCCAGAAACATCTGACACTTAATGTGTGGATACAAAACAGGACTATTCATTTCTATTATTATGTCTTGATAAGCTTCCCAGAATTATTTAAGGCCAAGTTCATTTGGCACATGATTTTAGGCTGGCGACACCAGGTCATGTTTCAAATATCAATAAAACAATCAGAAGAGAGGCGACATGCCTGTTTTGCACTTTACATTATTGGTGGTAACAGACTCAGACGCTGGTGACTTTAAAGTTCATGACAGGTCATTACTATGTGTCATGATTATGTCAGATGGCTTAGTATAAGTGCCAAGTACCATCAGCTTAGACTGAATTCTTTTCTGAGAATTGCAGCAGGGCCTGCAAGCTTATCAAGTCTGTGGCCCAAACAGTATTACTGAGGAGATTATTGTTCTTTTCAGTTCAGTGTGTATAGAAATTGCCTTTCTTTATGTGGAGTAATTAGTCATTGGTACAGCAGGAGGCAAGAGCACCTCTCCTAAACAAACTTCTTGTCATGGTAATAACAGGGCTTCAGGAGCACTGATTTGCTCCTCTTGAAGTCTATGATTATTCCTTCTCAAGAAGACAATGTAATATCCAGTTGCTGGATAAGAACATCTAATGTTTTATTGTTTTTCTACTTACTTTGGCCCAAGACAGGTTCTTAGTTGTTTTGAGTTTAATAGGCACCTTGAAGTTCCATATTTTGCAGTGATTTCCAGTGCAGAATATATTTTAGAGGAAAAAAAGCATCAGATATAGTGCAACTAAGAACTGATACGCTGACTTCTTCAGCATCCCAATAAGGAACTCAGATCAAAAGCAAGATTTCATTTACACAGATTGGCAGAAAAGGAGACTTCCCTTACTTATTCAGGGTTTACTCTAAAGACTCATGTATAAGTCTAGAAATTTTAGTCAAAAAATCAGCACAAAAAACCTGAGCTGACTTATCCATGGGTAGACAGAAATACTGTATTTTAATTCTTATTTTAAACAGGAATCATCTTCTTCTCTGAGAAAAGTGTTGAAAGGTGAGAGCTTAGTCCGTCCCACCACCTCCTCTACTCTCTCCATTGTAGCACCGCTTCTGGTGTCTTTCTGACTGCCTGGACAGGAAAATGGTGGTGGTACTTTGGCACTTCCCTTCAAAGGAGTGCCAAGAGACACAGCCACCATTTACTATAGTTCCCTCCTCATTCATCCAGCCTTTACGGTGAGCACAAACAGTTACCGGTACATCTTTGGAATTTTATAAGTTCTTTGACAACCCTTTCCTTCACTATATTCTTTATGTCCTTTGCTACATGCTTCCTATGTTTTACCCTCGACTTATCCACAGGTCATGCTAAAATCTATAATTTCGGCTCCAAAACTTGCTATCAGCTTATACATGAGGTCAATTTGTAGATGAGTTTATATAATTTCTGGGGCTGACATGGGATATTGTTTTGGGTATATACACAAACGAAATTCTGGAAGTTGCAAGTCCAACAACAAACATTTGGGGATCATACACTTTCCACCCCTGGACAAAAGCTAGACATGGGAGTAATAGCAAGAAACCCAATATATGAACTTAAGTATTTATACAATAGCTATATTATTTGTGTGTGTGTGTGTGTGTGTGTATTTGGGGACAAGATTCAATGTTGCATGAGCAGATTTACTTTTGGCCACTGGAATTTCTCTTCTTTCCTTCAGCCTTTGTATCCCCCACCCTCGGGCCACAAAACTGCTCTAGAGTGTCCCCCAATTTTCCAAAGCAGACTCTGAAAGGCTGGAGAATTGTTTCCCTCAATAGAAGCTATTCTACTGACATAGATTCTTAGATGTAACACTGTGTACTGGAAAACCTTTCATGAAAAAAGGAAATATTCCATGTTGAGAAGTAAGTAAATAAGCAAGAAAAGAGGGGAACCTGGACATTTTTGTTCTCTATTAAGCATTAAACATTTGTATCCAAGAAATAGGAACTCTGCAAAAAAGAAGCAAAAAGACTTCACAAGACAACTCTAGTACACCAGTGACAATGGAATCTCAGCCACCCAGTATCCACATTTGGGTCAATGGTCACTTACAGCTTTGATGGCAGACCAAATGATTCAGGTTTGTCTTGTCCATTCTGCAGCCTGAAAGGTGCACCTTTATCAAATCCCCCAGCACTTCTCACCTTTAATGCAGAGGCCAAGCTGACCATGTGCTCATTCAAGGTACTCTCAGATTCCTTATACGTCAGGCAGGTGAACTGATATTCCTCTGGATCAAAGGCATCTGCTCCCTGTTGCTCCACGTCATTTGCCACCCCCACATAGTAATCCTCAATGTCCCCAGGATCTTCATCCTCTTCCTCCTCATCACAGTTTGGATCATAGTCCTCTTCATTGCTGTCAGAGCCCTGGCTGTTCATGTCCACAGACATTTTAGTGCTCTGCCAAACTGCAGAGCAGGAGCACAAAGTCCGCTTCTTTTTCCACCACTATTGTTCTTTTGACTTCATTTGACTTCTCTGCCTCCTAAATTTGGGGTGTGGGGTGAAAGATGTAGGAAAAGGGAAAAGAAAAAAAAATCAAGTTTAGTTGTTATGCCTGCAAGCTTTATACAAGTAGCCTGCAAAGTTTATACAATTACCCTTTAGGTTTTTTAAAAGCAGAAATTTGGGTTTATTAAAATTAAGCTAATGATCACATCCAATGCAGGCTCCTGATAAATGGTCAATTGCAGCCATGTCATTCTTATATTAGCTTACAGCTGTAAACCGCTTAGACTCCTTAGTGTAGTATGAAGCAGTATATAATAAATAAAATATTTATTAAATAAATAAAATATTTGCCAGTCGGAAAAGTGCTACTGAAATACACAACCGATAATGTGGTGTTCCAGTTCTCAATTAACTTCTTTATACAGAGTGTCTTTTACTTATTTTTCTCAATTTCTAAATCCTATAAAATCAAAAAAAAAAAAGGAAAAAAAAAGAAAAAAGAAAAAAAGGAAAGAAAGAAAGAAAGAAAGAAAGAAAGGAAAAAAGCAAAACAAAGAAAAAAAATACAGTACTCTATACCATACAACAGTACTATCTTTGTGGGACTTAACAGCTCTCATTTGAGCCATTTCTTACTTCAGACATCTCATCATTTCCTCATTGTTTTAAAAAGGAAGTATTTTCTTTACTTCTTTCTTCTACTCTTGCCTTTTCATTTTCAGTCAATGATGCTCCATGCAATAGCCCCTTTCTTTGCCTTCTTGGTGGGTATCAACACACCTCCATTTCTGCCTTCAAAATGTACTTTTCTGCAAAGCTCTTGCTGAAGCACCACACCCTTGCTCTTTCTGTACTGACTGTTAGCAGTTTATCCTCACAAGCTTCTCACCTAGATGTTAAACTCTATAGGTGAGAACTATATTGGTGTAGTTTATGGCACTAAATAAACCTTGTACAGTAGTCATGACATCTCTGAAGTATGCAACTCAAGTTCTCATGACCTTTATGAGATATACTTTTAAAGAAATATTACTCATAGTTGAAAAGCATATACTTTTCATGTGTGAAATAACAGCAGGAAGGCAAAACTGAGAAATATACTGGCTAATAGCCCAATTCAGAAGTCAGAGGTTCAAAGACAAGCAAACCAACAGCTATCACATGCACACAACCTGTATCCCAAGCTCAGGAGATAGGAAATTCTTAAAAGGTATCCTTCTGAGAGTGTAGCCCTATAAAATTCATGGCATCTCCACAAGCCAACAGATGACTTGAAAGTAGATACACAAAATCTTCCATTATTAGGATTTCCCCAATGACCCAAAGTCTTATTGTTATTTGCTGTCAAATCAACTAACTTATGGCAACCCTTTGATTAAGGACCCCCAAAAGCCTCAGTCATGAATAACCCTGCTTAGGTCTTGAAAACTCAGGGCTATGGCATCTTTTATTGGATCAATCCACTTATAACAGGGTCTTCCTCCTTTCCTTCAATTCTGTCATGACCAAAAACATTATACCAGTTGTGTTCAGAAAATTATTCGTGCCTCCCCAACTTCACTCTTTCTCATCTTCACTCACAATATTGAAACCACAATGAGTACCTAATTACAAGCTTTTAATATTCCTGACCATCACTGGTTACAGTAAAAATTCACAAAATACAAAAATATGAAACAAAAACATGAGCGGGGCTTCTACTCAAACTTATGGTACTTCTAGAGAATACTGATTTTTATAGTCGGGAGCATATCAAATGGCAAGAATAGATCTGCTGTTGCAACAGACTATTGAAAAGGCTAACTCAAACGTTTTTCAGAGGGAGATAATGTTTTCAGAAGAAAGAGGGCAATTGTCAAGGTACATGACATAAAAATGTGATCTGAGAGTGTCAGTTAATTCGGAGAAAAAGTCTTTAATGCCAGAGCTTAACAGCCTTCATCTTCTAGGAAAAGGATAGTCAGAAATTGTGTCATTTCAAAATCAAAGCCTGTTCTCAAGCAGTTTAGAGAATAACATTCTATGTTGCTATAAGGACTCAATATGCCATACCATTAAATTGAAACAAAACCCTGTGCCTCAGAACAATAAAGACTTCAGGCTTTGCAAACACTTCTGTGTATATCACCAATAGTGTTACCTATAAATGACTACAGCAGCCACATCACTTTTATAGATGCCTATGCCATGATTAAATGAATAAAGAGTTCTCAATTAGGTAAAGAGAAAAACCATGGTACAGGGACTTATGAGGATTGCAGAGCTCCCTGCCCACTTCAATGCTGGTAGAGGCCTGCTTTGCAAAGGCAAAGATTTTGAGGAGGAGTGGGGAGAAGAGAGGTACCTGGGAGAGCTAAACATATCTCAAGAACCCTCTTGACAAACATGGACTCTTTACTTCCTCCTTCCAAAAATCTATTTTACAGGTTGAACATCCTTTATCCGAAATGCTTAGAGCCAGAAGTGTTTGGGATTTCAGGTCCCCCCCCCCTCATATTTTCAAATATTTGCATATTTCATGTTTATGAAAATTTATTTGTTTTGTATACACCTTATAAACATACAAGTTATAAACAGAGTCTGCGTGAACAGAGTCTGCGGAAGAATCCCTTGGATTCTTCCACAAGAAAAACCAAGATTGGTTTGATGAAACAAATGAAGAGATCCACGAGCTGTTGGCAAAGAAGAGAACTGGGACATCAGGCACACCTCGCTCAGCCATCTTGCCATGTAAGAAAAGCAGCCTTCCATCTCGCATGTAGTAAAATCCAACAAAAACTCAGAGACATTCAGAACAAGTGGTGGATCAATTTAGCAGAAAAGACACAATGCTGTGCAGATCTGGTGATTCCACAGGATTCTATGAAGCTCTTAAAGAAGTGTTTGGACCTACTTATCAGGTCCAAAGTTCCTTATATAGTACAGATGGTCAAACACTAATCACAGACAAAGCCTCCATCCTGAATCAATGGGCTGAACATTTCCAAAGTCTCTTTAGTGCCAACCAAGTAGTCCAAGGCTCAGCTATTCAACATATGATACAACAACTGATGAAAAATGAAATGGCTCCCACTTTAGAAGAGACCTTTAGGGTCATACAGCAGATGAAAAATGGCAAGGCAGCCGGGATTGATGGAATCCCACCTGAAGCTTGGAAACATGGAGGTCTTGTACTCCATGCTAAATTCCATGAGCTCCTCGTGAGTTGCTCGGAAAAAGGTGAACTGCCATCAGATCTCCATGATGCAGTTATCATCACCCTGTATGAGAAAAAAGGAGCGAAATCTGATTGCTCAAACTATCGAGGTATAACACTGCTCTCCATTGCTGGAAAAATCTTTGCAAGGATACTCCTGAAAAGATTAGTTCCTGCTATTGCAGGAGAACTTCTCCCTGAAAGCCAATGCGGCTTCAGAGCTAATAGGAGCACTACAGATATGGTATTTGCTCTTAGACAACTACAAGAGAAATGCAGAGAGCAAAACAAAGGACTCTATGTAACATTTGTTGACCTTACCAAAGCCTTCGACACTGTGAGTAGAAAAGGTCTGTGGCAGATCCTGGAACAACTAGGATGTCCCCCCAAATTCCTCAAAATGATTATCTTGCTGCATGAGGGCCAGCAAGGACAAGTCAGATATGGCGATGCTCTCTCAGAGCCCTTTCTAATAACTAATGGTGTGAAACAAGGTTGTGTTCTCGCTCCAACTCTATTTACAATCTTCTTCAGCATGATGCTCCAAAGGGCTACAGCAGATCTCGAAGAAGAAGACAGCATCTATATACATTATTGTACTGATGGTAGCTTGTTTAACTTAAGCCGCCTGAAGGCTTGCACAAAGATTCTAAACTATCTAGTCTGTGAGCTGCTTTTCGCTGATGATGCTGTCCTTGTTGCCCATACAGAAGCAGCTCTGCAGTGCCTAACATCCTCCTTTGCAACGGCTGCAGAGCTGTTTGGGCTGGAAGTCAGCCTGAAGAAAACAGAAGTTCTCTACCAGCCTGCACCACAGGAAGAGCACTATCACCCCCACGTCACCATAGGCAAATCTGTGCTTAAGTCCGTTCAGCAGTTCACCTACCTGGGAAGTATCATCTCTTCAGATGCCAAGATTGATAAAGAGATCAATCACAGATTAGCAAAGGCATATAGTGCATTCAGAAGGCTTCACAAAGAGTCGGGAGTAACAAATACCTGAGGCGAAGCACAAAAATCAGTGTGTAAAGAGCCATTGTATTATCTATTCTCCTCTATGGGTCTGAAACATGGGTTACCTATCGCCAACACCTACGACTCCTCGAACTCTGTCATCAGCGCTGTCTATGCACAATCCTAAATATACGCTGGACTGACTATGTGACAAATGTTGCTGTCCTGGAGCAAGCAGGGATCACCAGCATTGAGGCCATGCTATTGAAAACGCAGCTGTGCTGGGCAGGTCATGTTTGTAGGATGGAGGACCACCGCCACCCAAAAATAGTACTCTACGGTGAATTTGCCACGGGTCAGCAAAAGAGGGGCTCCCCAAAGGAGAGATACAAGGACTCCCTGAAACAACATCTCAAGCTCGGCCAAATTGATCACCAACAATGGTCTGCCCTGGCCTCCCATCGGGAGGCATGGAGACGCACTATCCACAATGCTGCAACCTCTTCTGAGAACTCACGCTGAACGAGTCTCGAAGAGAAACGACAACGCAAAAAGAACCACAACTTGGAAACATCACCCAAGGAGAACTTTTGCTGTGCTCTCTGCAACCGGACTTGTTTATCTCAGATTGGCCTTTTTAGTCATCAACACACTTGTAGAAAGCATGGGATAAGTCCTTTCTGAATCTTCATTAACGAAGAAAAGCCAGAGAGATAAACATACAAATAACATTTTAAATAATTTTATGCACGAAAACAAGTTTATGTATACTGAACCAAAAAAGAAAGAAAGAAAAGAAAGAAATTTTGTCACAATCTCATCTACCCATGTGGATTTTGGCGTGTTTTGGAATACTTGATAAGGGATACTCAACCTGGACCATGCCTGATGTACCATAAATCTATGTTGAGACAAGATGGGAAAAACACTCACTTCATCCTATCAAAATATTCAGACTACCATCCTTCTTTGCAAAAAACATCACTTATATAAAAAAAAGATTTTTAAAAATCAGTTGTAGAGGAGAAATACTGTTTTTCTGAAAAACAATGAAATGTTTAAAAACCTGATTTAATGCTTCACTACAAGAAAGGGGTACACAAGATAAACAAGCCTTTCACATGTTTGCACAAATATTGACACAGTGAAATCTGAAAATCTTATGTAAGCTGCTCTCAGAGATTCTTCAACTGTAAAACAAAATGAAATGTTTTAAATGAATTAATTACACATGAAGATAAATTTGATCTTGACTACTTATCTCAATTTAGATTCAATTTGCCTAGTGGTCTGTTTATTAAGATTAGTAAAAGCTTGGTACATTTCTGAGAACATGTAGTAATCCATAAATACCAGACCTTGAGATAACTAACATCATAAGCCTGAATGTAGAAATAACTGCAGTAACATCCACCCACAAGATTAGATTTCAGCCAAAATCAAACAAGTACATTACTAATATATAGACTTGTTAAACCAAGTTATAGTAACAAGCATATTCCCTTCACTGCAGAAATGACCTACCCTTGTGGAAGCCAAGTAGTTGACTCCAAATCCATCCATTTGTTTTATCCATTGCTCACTAGCCACCAGAATATCTTGCAAACATGATTGGAATCATAGATTGAAAGCAACAATGAGTCTCCAAATAGCACTTAACCAGGTTCCAGTAGAGAAGCTCACACATGTAAAGCTGCCAAGAGAACTTGGAATGCTTTTCATTTGAGCATTTGCCATATTAACTGTCAAAGTGCATGTGGCAGGCCAAGAAATTTCCTCCCAATAGTGCCTTCTCTGCCCCAGTGCAAACACTGCATACTCTCTAAGGTCCAAAACACACTGTAGAAATAATCTAGTTTGAAACTGCTTTAAATGCCCTGGCTCAATGCTAGGGAATCCTGGGAATTCTTGTTTATCGTGGAACCAGTGTTCTCTGTCAGAAAAGACTAAATGTCTCATAGTTCCCAGAATTTCCTAGCATTTAGCCAGGGCAGTTAAAGTGGTCTCAAACTGGATTATTTCTGCAGTGTGTTTTGGACCTAATTAGTCATGTTTATTAGCTACATTAACATCCTGCCTTCTTTCTAGTGAGCTGAAAGTAGCATTTGTAGACCTTCTTCTCCTTCTCACTTTATTTTTACACAACTCTGAAGTAGATCAAGCTGAGTGACAGTGATTGGCTCAAGGTTACATAGTGAGTTTCATGATTCAGCAGAGATCCAGAACAACCTTTCATGTGCTACCTCTCAGGTGGAAATATTTCAGCTTAGCTCCAAAGCGCAGTTGCTTAGTCTACAGTACCTCACATAATGTTAAAAGACCAATAGCCTGGGCATTTTCAAATATGCCTTCTGTCGAGTTTTTTACAATAGAAATCACTGGAGTGCCATGAGAGTCGACACGATGTTTCCCATACAAACGGGACAATAGCTTCAGCACCAGCCTCTTCCAACAGCCATCTCTTCCAACACATTCTCCCACCCTAAATGAGAACTGAAAGAGAGAAGTTGGTAGCATAGGCTTATGCTACTAATGTCTCTCTTTAAGTTAGTCTCAAAGGTGCTATGTTGTTATTGTGAACTGCCCTGGAGTCAACCCCAACTCACGGCAACCTTGTGGATGAGACATCCAAGAACCCCTGTCCTCCACTGATCTGCTCAGGTCCTGTAAATTCTGGCCGCTGATCTTCTTGACTGAATCTAGCCATCTGGTGTGTAGTCCTTTCTTTCTATGACCTTCTACCTTTCCTATCATTAGTGTCTTTTCTATGAGTTGTGCCTTCTCATGATGTGGCCAAAGGACAACTACCTTAGTTTCATCATCTTGGCTTCCAGGGAGAGTTTGGGCTTGACCTGTTCTAAGACCCATTTGTTTGTCTTTTTTGGCTGTACATGGTATCCTCAGCACTCTTCTCCAGCACAGTATCTCAAATGAGTTTTCTTTCTATCAGCTTTCTTCACTGTCCAGGGTTCATGTCCATACATAGTGATGGCTTGGACTATCCTTACTTCAGTGTTCAGAGTTACCTATATCTCTGCACTTTGTAGATGTTTGTTAGAATACTTTAACCCCTTTCTTACCCTTTGCAGGATAATTACAGGATCATTCACATGTCATTTTTTTACTGGAACTATGGGAAGATCCTCATTCTTGCATTCCGTTTTTGTTATCCACACTTTGAAATGGCATTGATCTGCATCTCTTCAGGATTTTAGTGGGAGCCAGCAGCTGAGGAAGGGGAGGGGGACCTTCACTGCCGGTCCTGGGCTTATCCTCCATGATCGAGAGTGTGTGTATGTGTGTGTGTGTGTGTGACGGTGCTTTCCTCCTGGGGAGACCCCAGAAGCCACCCATTGGAACCGGCTGTACAGGGAAAGAGGAAGAGGAGGAGCATTTCCACAAGGCCGGCCAGCCAGAGCCTTGTGCCGCCAACAAGTCGGCAGTGCAAATGTATTTAGAACCCGTTCAAGGTATGCTGAGTTTAATCAGGGTCTGTTTGCATTATTATTCACATTGCTGATAATGCAAATCATTTTTAAAAACTGAATTTGCCCCAGGTTAAGTTGTTGTTGTTTTTTTCTTAGTGGATCCTGTAGCACCTTTGAGACTAACTGCACAAAAGAAGTTGTAGCATAAACTTTCGCAGACTTGGGTCTACATCTGAGAAACCGAACCTAAGCCTATGAAAGCTTATGCTAAAATTACTTTCACATAGTTTGGGCAATATCACACTACATGGTTATAGCGCTATTATTCCACTTTAACTGCTGTGGCTGCCTCATGTGGAATCCTGGGAGCTGCAGTTTAAGGAGGGGCATTTACAATTCTCATTCAGAAAACTCTTAGGCCTCATATAAACCCCAGAATTCCACAGGAGGCAGCTTTAACAGTTGAGGTGAAATAACAGTGCTGAAACAGTGTAGTGTAAGACTGACCTTATTCTGCAGGGCTCGGGGAGCACACTCCCTGTCACTGCCCCTTTTCTGGTGAATGGATGAATGTTTTCCAATTCTCACCATATCGTATCATCATCTGGTCATTCTCTGAGTGACAATGGCGACAACAAAATGGTTTCTTTCCGGCCATTAATTATATTGCTGAAATGAAAAGAACTTTGTGGAACAAAAATATCACACTACACTGTTATAGTACTATTATTCCACTTTAACAGCTACAGCAGCCTTCTGTGGGATCTTGGGATTTGTAGATATAATATGATTTTATTTTTATTTCTATACCGCCCTTCCATAGATATAGGAAGGATATTTAGAATTCTCAGCCAGAGAGCTCTTAAGCCTCACTAAACTACAAACTCCAGAATTCCACAGGAGGCAGCCATAGCATAAAACTGGAATAATAGAGCTATAACAGTGTAATGTGGTGTTACAGTGTGCCCTTGCTATCTGCGTGGATCCATTCTGGACCTCTCCCCCTGCAGAAAGCAAAAAAATGTGGGACTTTTAAGTCCTGTTCTTTTCAATTTGCTCCCACTCTGGCTCATGGCACCACGTGCATGTGCTCCCATTGGAAAAGCTGGGGCTTGCCATCCATGGAAGCTCAAACCACAGATGGCAAGCCCACAATTAGTGCGAGCACACTATATTTATTTAGAGTATTTATACCCTGCTCTTCAGCCACAAAGGGGCTTTCTAGATTGGCAAAAAGAAGTATGTTCATGGCTGCATGAAACTCTAGCCTTTAGATGAGAAAAAGGTAAAGTGTGCCATGAAAACGCTTTTTTTTTTTTTGCGTTTTAGGGGAGAAGAAGCGCCTTTAAAAGGTGCTGGTTTTCCCAGATTCCTTTTTAAAAACTACGGAACAGCGCAGCTCCATCTAAAGGCTGTGGTGCAGCTGCTAAGCATTAAGGAAAAGGCAACTTCATGTCACACTTTCCTGCCCATCTAGAAAGCCCCAAAGGCTCTCAGAGTAGCTTAAACATTGTTAATTTAATATGGAGACAGGAATGTAGTGTGACAGTGACCATTGTCACAAAGGTGCTCCAAGATCTATTTGCTTGTTGACTTTTCAGACTAACACGACTGTCCCTCTACTCCATCAGTTCCACCTGAGGAAGTAGGTTCATGCTCCCAACTTCTCTCTTTCTGTCAGTCTCAAAGACGCTACAAGATTCCTTTGCATAGCTGCCTTACTATTGCTATTGCCCAGGTGCAGACCTATATATAGCCAGTACATGTAGGGATAAAGTCAGAAAAGCTAAAGCGCAAAATGAACTCAGGCTTGCTAGAGATGTTAAGAACAATAAAAAGGGCTTTTTTGGGTATGTCCGCAGCAAAAGGAAGAAGAAGGAAACAGTTGGGCCACTGCATGGAGAAGATGGCAAAATGCTCACAGGAGACAGAGAAAAGGCAGAATTGCTCAACACCTTCTTTGCTTCAGTCTTCTCAGGAAAGGCAAAAGGTGCCCAATCTAAGGATGATGGGGCAGAGGACAGAATAGGGGAATTTCAGCACAGAATAAGTAAAGAGACAGTACAGGAATACCTGGTTAATCTAAATGAATATAAGTCTTCAGGACCAGATGAACTACATCCTAGAGTATTGAAAGAACTGGCAAATGTAATATCGGAACCAATGGCAATAATCTTTGAGAACTCCTGGAGAACAGGAGAAGTCCCTGCAGACTGGAGGAGGGCAAACGTTGTCCCAATCTTCAAAAAGGGGAAAAAAGAGGATCCCAACAATTATCGTCCGGTTAGTCTGACATCAATACCAGGAAAGATTCTGGAGAAGATCATTAAGCAGAGAGTCTGTGAATATCTGGAAGATAATTCCATAATCACAAAAAGCCAACATGGGTTTCAGAGAAACAAGTCATCCCAGACAAATCTGATCTCTTTTTTTGATAAAATTACTAGCTTGGTAGATGAAGGGAATGCTGTGGATATAGTATATCTTGACTTCAGTAAGGCATTTGACAAGGTTCCCCATGACATCCTTGCAAACAAGCTTGTAAAATGTGGACTAGACAAGGTAACCGTTACATGGATTTGTAACTGGTTGACTGACCGAACCCAAAGGGTGCTCAACAATGGTTCCTTTTCATCCTGGAAAGAAGTGACCAGTGGGGTCCCACAGGGTTCTGTCCTGGGCCCAGTGCTATTCAACATCTTTATTAATGACTTGGATGACAGTATTGAGAGCCTAGTTATCAAATTTGCAGATGACACCAAATTGGGAGGAGTAGCTAATACCCCAAAGGACAGGATCAAAATTCAAAATGACCTGAATAGACTAGAAAGCTGGGCCAAAGCTAACAAAATGAAATTTAACACAGAGAAATGTAAGGTCCTACACGTAGGGCGGAAAAATGAAATGCACAGATATAGGATGGGAGACACCTGGCTGAATGAGACAACATGTGAAAGGGATCTAGGAGTCCAAGTAGACCACAAGTTGAACATGAGTCAACAGTGTGATGCAGCAGCTAAAAAAGCCAATGCAATTTTAGGTTGCATCAATAGAAGTATAGTGTCTAGATCAAGGGAAGTAATAGTGCCACTCTATTCTGCTTTGGTCAGGCCCCACCTGGAATACTGTGTCCAGTTCTGGGCACCACAATTCAAAAAGGATGTGGAGAAACTGGAGCATGTCCAAAGGAGGGCAACTAAAATGGTGAAGGGTCTGGAAACCATGCCCTATGAGGAACGCCTTAGGGAACTGGGGATGTTCAGCCTGGAGAAGAGAAGGTTAAGAGGTGATATGATCGCCCTGTTTAAATACTTGAAGGGATGTCACATTGAGGAGGGAGCAAGCTTGTTTTCTGCTGCTCCAGAGAACAGGACTCGGAACAATGGATGCAAACTGCAGGAAAAGAGATTCCACCTCAACATTAGGAGGAACTTCCTGACAGTAAGAGCTGTTCGACAGTGGAACACACTCCCTCAGAGGGTGGTGGAGTCTCCTTCCTTGGAGGTTTTTAAGCAGAGGCTGGATGGCCATCTGTCGGGTATGCTTTGATTGGGAGTTCCTGCACGGCAGGGGGTTGGACTAGATGGCCCTTGTGGTCTCTTCCAACTCTAAATTTCTATGATTCTATGATTCTATATTCCAATAGTGTGAGAGAATGTCAATTCAAATTAAAAACCATACACCGAGGATTTTTATTCTGAATTGACGTTCTCACACACTAATGGCATATATAGGTCTGTCCCTGGGTTTTCCATTCCACCAAATGCATCTGAGGAAGTAGACTTAAGTCTGTGAAAGCTCATGCTCCCAGCTTCTCTTTGTCAGTTAATCTCAAAGGTGCTACAAGATCTCTTTAAATAGCTAATGTTGTGTACACTGAGAGGCTGCTGTTCACCAGGATTTCCTATTATTTCCTATTCTTACCTGGAAAGGCAGGGGATTAAACCAGGCACCTTCTGTGATCTCTGCCCCCTTCACATCTGGTAATCTGAGGCAAGCAAGCTACCTCTGAATACAGAGAATGCATTTAGCTGTTGAATTGGTCTAATTCCTACTGTAACACTATCTAAGCTAAAAGTCCTCCCCAGGACTTGGGGTAATGAGTCCCCCAAATTTATACTTTCTCTATAGCAGTCTCCCCTTATCCATGGAGATACTTTCTAAGACCCCCCCACTAGAAACCTAAAACTGTGCAGTTGTTGTAGTTCTCTGCTTTTTGAGTGGACCTTGACTCAGGGTGACCCTGTGGATGAGACACCTCCAAGAATCCATATCTTCCACTGTTCTGTTTAGTTCCTGCAATCCCGTGCACATCTCCCCCAATTCAGTCAATTCATCTGGCATGTGGTCTTCCTCTCCTTCTTCTGCCATCTAGTACCAAACCTTGTTGTTATTAACTGCTCTCAAGCCGATCTCAACCCAGGGCAACCCTGAGGATAAAGATCCCTGTCCTCCACTGCTCTGCTCAGTTCCTGCAAAACTCATATTCGTGATCTCTTTAATAGAGTCCATCCATCTAGCATGCGGCCTTCCTTTCTTTCTCCTTCCTCCATCTTTCCTAGCATTATTGTTTTATCCAGTGAGTTCTCCCATTCTCATGATGTGTCTGAACTACAACAACCTCAGTTTTGTCATCTTGGCTTCCAAGGAGATTTTTGCTTGATCTGATCTAGGACCCATCTGTTTGTCCTTTTGGCTGTCCATGGGATCCTCAGCACTCTTCTCCAGCACCACATCTCAAATGAATGGATTTTCTTCCTAACTATCCAGCTTTCACATCCATACATGGTAACAGGGAATACAATGGCTTGTATGATCCTAACTTTTGCGCTCAGTTGTATATGTTTGCACTTTTGGATCTTTTCTCATTCTTTCAGAGCTGCCCTTCCCATTCTTAATTGTATTTTTTTACTGCAGGTCCTGTTCTGATCAATGTTTGATCCCAAGTATGAGAACTCTTTTACTATTTCTATGTCCTCATTGTCTAGGCTGAACTTGTAAAGATATTCTGTGGTCATTATTACAGTTTCCTTTATGTTGAGCAGTAAGCTTGCTTTTGTGCTTTCCTTTGTTCTTTATTAGTAGTTGTTCCAGGTCTGGGATAAAGTATGACAAACTCAGTTTTGTCATTTTGGCTTCTAGGGATATTTCTGGCTTGATCTGCTCCAGGACTCATTTGTTTGTCTTTTTGGCCGTCCATAGAATCGTCAGCACTTTTCTCCGGCACCACATCTCAAATGAGTTGGTTCTCTTCCTATCTTTTTTCTTCACTGTCCAGCTCTCAGATCCATACATGGTAATAGGGAATACAATGGATTGTAGGACTCTAAGTTTTGTGTTCAGCGGGTAACTGCAACCACAGGAACTGAAACTGCAGATGTGGGATGACTGTAATATTTTCAGATTGTGGCTGACTGTGGGTAAGACACCACAGAAAGTTAATCATAGAATCATAGAGTTGGAAGAGACCACAAGGGCCATCCAGTCCAACCCCTTCCATGCAGGAACTCTCCATCAAAGCATCCCTGACAGATGGCCATCCAGCCTCTGCTTAAAGACCCCTAAGGAAGGAGACTCCACTACACTCCGAGGGAGTGTGTTCCACTGTCGAACAGCCCTTACTGTCAGGAAGTTCCTCCTAATGTTGAGGTGGAATCTCTTTTCCTGCAGTTTGCATCCATTGTTCCGAGTCCTGTTCTCTGGAGCAGCAGAAAACAAGCTTGCTCCCTCCTCAATATGACATCCCTTCAAATATTTAAAAAGGGCTATCATATCACCTCTTAACCTTCTCTTCTCCAGGCTAAACATCCCCAGCTCCCTAAGGCGTTCTTCATAGGGCAAGGTTTCCAGACCCTTCACCATCTTAGTTGCCCTCCTTTGGACATGCTCCAGTTTCTCCACATCCTTTTTGAATTGTGGTGCCCAGAACTGGACACAGTATTCCAGGTGGGGCCTGACCAAAGCAGAATAGAGAGGCACTATTACTTCCCTTGATCTAGACGCTATACTTCTATTGATGCAGCCTAAAATTGCATTGGCTTTTTTAGCTGCTGCATCACACTGTTGACTCATGTTCAGCTTATGGTCTACTTGGACTCCTAGATCCCTTTCACATGTGGTCTCGTTCAGCCAGGTGTCCCCCATCCTATTTCTGTGCATTTCATTTTTCCGCCCTAAGTGCAGAACCTTACATTTCTCCGCATTGAATTTCATTTTGTTAGCACTGGCCCAGCTTTCTAGTCTATTCAGGTCACTTTGAATTCTGACTCTGTCCTCTGGGGTATTAGCTACTCCTCCCAGTTTAGTGTCCTCTGCAAATGTGATAAGTGTGCCCCCAATTCTGCCATCGGAGTCCTAGAGAAAGAAGGCCTTCCATCAGAGGAGCCTCCCCCCTTCCTCCATGTAAACAAGGCCCCGCTTTGGCTCACCCTGGGACGGCTGCAGCCCCTGCCTTCTGAAGCAGCAGGAGCAGGAGACGGCGACGCTTCCAGGGCCAACGGAATCACCTCCCCGAGGAGGAGGAGAAGCAGCAGCAGGAGAGCAGGAGCCTTGCTGCCGCCTCCATCTCTAGCCGGGCCACTCTCTGGCCTGCTGCTGCTGCTGCTACACACCGGAAGCCCTGGTGGTGGTGGCCTCCACGGTGGCGACGTCACTTCCGCCTCTCCCGCAAGGGCCAGAGCGCGCTCGGTGACGTCAGAGAGAAATAGCATAGGGGAGGGGGAAGGAGGAGAGGAGCCTCTGGTTGGAGTGAACCATTGTCTCTCTTCTTCAGGGGGGGAGGAGGGGGCGGGGCTTAGGAGGAACCATTTCAGAGAGAGGGGGGAATAGAGGAAAAAAGGAAGGGCTGCCTCCTCCTCCTCCTCCTCAGGCCAAGGAAGCCTTCAAGTCACACTCTCTCAGCCTCAAAAATGGCCATGGCTATAACCCCCTCTGAATAAATCTGGCCAAGAAAGCCCTAGAATCACTTCACCCCCTGCAAGTCACACTCTCTCAGCCTCAGAGGAAGGCCATGAGAAACCCCCTCTGGACAAACCTGGCCAAAGAAAGCCCCAAGATAGGATCATCACTTGCAGGCCACACTCTCTCAGCCTCACAGATGGCCATGGCAAACCTCCTCTGAACAAATCTGGCCAAGAAAGCCCCAGGAGAGGTTCACCGCCTTCAAGTCACACTCTCTCAGCCTCAGAGGAACACAATGGCAAACCCCTCTTACCCAATCTGGCCAAGGAAGCCTGCAAGTCACACTCTCTCAGCCTCATAAATGGCCATGACAAACCCCCACTGAATAAATCTGGCCAAGGAAACCCAGGATAGGGTCATCGCCTTCACATCACACTCTCTCAGCTTCGTAGATGGCCATAGCAAACCCCCTCTGAAAAAAACTTGCTAAGAAATAATATTTAATAATAATACTTTATTTATATCCAGCTTCTCTGTCCATGACAATCAAGGCAGCTGACAGATTAAAAGATACATCCATCCCTCATCTCCTGGTGGTTCCCACCCTCCCCTAAAACACCAAATTAAACAACGGTTAAAACATACATTGACATAAACAACATCCATCCTATCCAAAGGGCAATTCCAGGAGTCCACAGCATACACAAAGGGATGATACAGTTTGTTGGTGGCTGGGTTTGCTATTCAGGAAAGGCCTGCCGGAAGAGATCCGTCCCCATGGGTTGCCATAAGTCGGAAACAAAACGACAACATGCATTAAAACTGGCTAAGTGCCACGCTCTTGGCTCTGCCATATAAACCCCACTGAGTCAAGTCACACTCTCTCAGCCTCAGAGGATGGCAACTGGGAAGCCCCTCTGAACAAACCCATGGTAGGGGTTTGCCTTAGGGTCGCCATAAGCTGGAAATGACTTGAACCACGATAGAAACAGCAACAAGAAGCATCTTGCTGAAGCACCGCCCAGGTCAAGTCCCATAAAGAACAATAAAGAGAGATGAGGAACTTTTGAAGCCGTACTCAGTCGGCTGAGATGGACAGTCAGCCCTCCATATCCATGGATTTTTTTTACCAGTGGCCTTAAGCATCCATGGCTTGAAAATATTTTTTAAAATATATAAATTCCAAAAAGCAAGCCTTGATTTTGCCATTTTATATAAGGGACACCATTTTAATATGCCATTGTATTTAATCAGACTTGACCATTTTTTTATTTTGGTACCTACAGGGGATTCTGGAACCATACCCCAGCAGATACCAATGGCCCACTGTATTGTCATTCTATTTACATTATTAATGTTATTTTTTTTTAAAAGAAATTTTCCAATTTTTCATCTGTACTTATAAACTGTGGTGCAATCAGCACAATGTAGTGGTCTTGAGTGTTGGACGATGACTCTGGGGATCAGGGTTCGATTCCTCACTTGAGCATAAAAACACACTAGGTGACATTGGGCAAGTCACACTTTCTCAGCCTCAGAGATGTCAATGGAAAGCACCCTTTGAGGAAACCTGTGATAGGGTTGCCTTAGAGTCACCATAAGTAAAAAGTGACTTTGAGGCACATAACGATAAGAAAGAATGCATGGGGCTGTAAGCTATTATTAGCCTTACAAACTCCACAGATCTCAAGAGATCATTTGCCAGCAACCTAGACTATTCAGTCTGTGCTTCCATTCAAAGAAAATTGTCGCTGTGACCATGATACTGAAATCAATTGTCTTCACGTAAAACATCCCTTTCAAATATTATTGGGGGGGGGGGGGGGAGCAGGTAGTTTTACTATTTTACCTGCCAAGTAAGTAAACCATCATCTGCTGAATCTCCACTTATCACTTAGCTGTTCAAGGCACATAAGACCCTGCAGAAAAAAATGTGGGAACTCAACACGTGCTAGAAACATATCCAAAGAAAATGCTTATAGCTGTCTTTCCCGACCTGGTGCCTTCCAGATGTTGTTGAATTTGAAGGGAGCTGTTTTCCTAGGCCTTGAACCCATGCTGTATGAGGAGCGGCTTAGAGAGCTGGGTATGTTTAGCCTGGAGAAGAGACGGTTAAGAGGTGATATGATAGCCCTGTTTAAATACTTGAAGGGATGTCCCATTGAGGAGGGGGCAAGCTTGTTTTCTGCTGCTCCAGAGACTAGGACATGGAGCAATGGATACAAGCTACCGGAAAAGAGATTCCAGCTCAACATTAGGAGGAACTTCCTGACAGTAAGGACTGTTCGACAGTGGAACACATTCCCTTGGAGTATAGTGGAGTCTCTTTCTTTGGAGATCTTTAAAGAGAGGCTGGATGGCCATCTATCACATGAGGTGCTTTGACTGTGAGTTCCTGCATGGCCCTGCACGGTCTCTTCCAACTCTATGATTCTGTTCTACCTGGCCAGCAACCATCAGAATCTGAAACTGAATAGTGTGTAAGATATGCCCCAGAATGTGGAGTCGAAGGCTTTCATGGCAGGCATCCATAGTTTTTTATGGAGCTTTTGGGCTATGTGGCCATGTTCTAGAAGAGTTCCTTTCTGATGTTTCGTCAGCATCTGTGGCTGGCATCTTCAGAGAATGTTTGCCTGGAAAAGGATTGGATATATATATCCTGTGTGACCCTGGGAAGGAATAATTTGCAAATGCATTGTTCTGTTGCTAATGGCAGACTCCAGGGTGGGAGGATGTGCAAAAGGGGATTAATGTCTGCTAATTGGTGCTCATTGTCTGCTGGGAATCTCCTGGCTTTAGGCTGTTTCTTATTTGCATAGGTTGGGTCTTGCTATAAACCAACATGCTATAAACCATCCTGGGCATAAAATGCTGTTTGAAAGCACTGAAATTCTGGACCATGCCAACCACTACCATGTCAGAATGCACAGGGAACCCTTGAAATCCATAAACACCTGGACAATTTCAACAGGAAAGAGGAAACCCTGAGGGTAAACAAGGCTTGGCTACCAGTCCTGAAGGACAGCAAGGTCAAGACTCAACCTATGCAAATCTACAACAGCCTAAGGCCAGGGGATTCCCAGCAGACAATGAGCACCAGTTAGCAGACAACAACAACAACAACAACAACAATAATAATATGTTTAATTTCTAGCCTGCCCCTTTGAACAAGCAATTGGGGCGGGGTACAAAAGAGAGTTAAAACAACAGCAGTTTAAAATATCCGATCCCATCCCTGCCTCCCCTCCCCCCAAAAAGGATTAAATCAAACAAGTTAAAACATACCATAAAATCAACAATATCAACAGTGTCAAATTGAAAGTCCTTGAGCTGTGTGGGTGGCCAGAGGACCAGAGTTTGGAGCCGAGAAGTATCAGGGATTTTCCGGGAAGGCCTGCCGGAAGAGATGCGTCTTTAGGGCTTTACTGAAGCCATCAATGGATGAAATAAAATGCATCTCATCCAGCGACCATAGCTTAGGAGCTACTGCTGAAAAGGCCCTCTGGGAGGTCTGCACCAACCTGGTTTTCATAGGTTGTAGCAGGTTCCTCAAAGAGGAACGCAGTGTGCGCGGGGGTTCATACGGGAAGAGGCGGTCCCTAAGATAGGATGGACTCAAGCCCTGTAGGGCTTTATAGGTTAAAACCAACACCTTGTACTGTGCCCGGAAACTAATAGGCAACCAGTGGAGAGACTTAAGTACAGGTGTCATATGTTCTCTCCTGGATGTACCAGTAATAAGTCTGGCTGCCATATTCTGAACCATTTGTAGTTTCCAAGTTAAGCACAAGGGTAGCCCCAAGTAGAGCGCATTACAGTAGTCCAAATGTGAGGTTACCAGGACGTGTATCACAGTTTCCAGATCCCTCATGTCCAGGAAAGGGCGCAGCTGGCGTATCAGCCGAAGCTGATAACAGGCACTCCTGACCATCGCATTCACCTGACTGGTCATGTGAAGCGACGGGTCAAGAAGTACCTCCAGACTGTGAACAGAGTCCTTTGCGGAGAGTGTGACTCCTTCGAGGGCTGGAGTTTGTATTCCCAAACCTGGTTTCGGGCCTGTAACTGTGAGTACCTCCGTTTTGTCTGGATTGAGTTTCAATTTGTTTTCCCTCATCCAATCCATTACCGCCGCAAGGCAGTGATTGAGAGGAGAGACGTCATCTGAGGTCTAAGCAGACAATCTTGTCATGGAGAGGTATATCTGAGTGTCATCAGCGTACTGAAGACACTGAGCTCCATGCCTCCGAATGATCTCACCAAATATTAAACAGCATTTGGGACAGGATGTCGCCCCGAGGGATGCCACAATTAAGCTCAATCTTTGAAGAGCAACTGTCCCTGAGCCTCACCCTTTGGAGAGAAAGGACTAGAACCATCGAAGTGCGGTGCCACCAATCCCTAACTCTCTCAGCTGATCCAAAAGGATTGAATGATCTATGGTGCCAAAGGCCGCTGATAACACGAGCAGGGTCACACTGCCCCTGTCGATGCTCAAGCGGAGATTGTCCGTCAGAGCAACCATAACAATCTCAACTCCATAGCTTGTCCTGAAGCCAGTTTGAAATGGATCGAGATAATCGGTTTCATCCAAGACAGCTTGGAGTTGGGAGGTGACAGCTCTCTCGATCACCTTGCTGAGAAAAGGTAGCAAGGACATTGGTCTATAGTTGTTCCTGTCCAGGGGATCAAAGGAAGGTTTCTTCAGGAGAGGCTTGACTGCCGCCTCCTTCAGGCACGATGGAACAATGACCTTCCCTGAGGGACTTATTGATCACTTCCCGAAGGAATGTTCTCAATGTGTCCCCTCCCTGGATGACCAGCCAAGATGGACATGGATTGAGGGAGCAAGTTGTCTTCCTAGTACTACCAAGGAGCTTGTCCACATCAGTACTCACCGACTGAAACTCATCCAGTAAGCTGACAGCAACGGAGTGGGTGGACACCTCACTTATGGACTCTGAACAAATATTGGCGTCCAAGTCGGCTCTGATCCGAGAGATTTTATCTGCAAAGTGAGTGTTAAACGCCTCGCAGCAGGCTGCCGTAGGCTCCAGTAATCTTTTTTTGCACATCTTCCCACCCTGAGGACTGCCATTAGCAACAGAACAGTACATTTGCAAATTACTCCTTCCTTCCCAGGGTCACACAGGATATATATATCCAATCCTTTTCCAGGCTATCACTCTCTGAAGATGCCAGCCACAGATGCTGGCGAAACATCAGAAAGGAACTCTTCTAGAACATGGCCACGTAGCCCGAAAGCCCCACAAAAAACTATGCCCTAGAATCCTTTACAGGCCAAGAAACTTGTCCTCTATGGAAAATTTTTCCTGAAGGATTGAAAGTTTGAAAACTTCTCAGCTCGTGCTGAGATGATGCTGTTGTTTTGCTGCTGAGCAATTCCTGCTTGTCTTAAGAGTTTCATAACATTTTCACAGATCACACTTTTTGCATTTCGTTGCCAGCTGGACCTATTGTGCCCCCTTCCCACCTTCTCCCTACTCATTCTGCATGTTAACAGAGAATGCCATTTCACATAACACTTTTGCTACAATAAACCCATTGTCTTCTAAGTTGTTGCAAAACTCTTCCCCCCCCCACCCTTTCGCTTTGATTATGTGGTATTGAACTAGTTCCTGAGCCAGAGGTTAGAAAAGTTACTTTTCTGGACTAGAATTCTCCATTCATCATTGCTATGGGGAAGCTAGCAATGGTGCTAACTGGGGACCCTTGTGGGTTACAATACCACAACTCCCCCCTAAGTTCTGCTTTTGGGCTGTTTCAGACCTAAAACTGACCTGTTGGTGATACATGTGTGAAAGCTATAAACCTTGACTCTCAGGGACACACCGTGCCATAGATGTCCAGCACCCAGTCTGGCTTTCCTGTTCTGCACTGAGCTCTCCTGGGGCAATTTTTCAGAGGTTTTTATAAGCAAAAAGCCACACTGGATTACATGATACTTTCCCACTCCCAGGACAGGTGCACTTAATTAATTATATCGTGTTTTGTCTATTCATCTCAACTACCTTTATTACAATTATAACAGAATGGCCATCTCTAGCTCTTATCATTTGGGATTTTCCTTGGCAGATGTCTAGTAGAAATTCCTCCTTTTATGCCAAGGCTGTATCAAGGATAAACATGCTCAGCTGCCAAGGCTATGAGCAAAGCCAGTGAAGTAAAAGTACAGCAGTTTCTGAAAGAAATATGCTAAGAGATTGATATAAAGAAATTCACTTGCACGTGGTACCTAAGCCTCCTTGTTACAATGGTTTTCCAGTGATTTCCACTACTACGATCTCTTACTCCAGCTTCCATCTACCTCAGACATTTTTTGATGCCTTGATCTTGCCTTCCCCTCCTGCAACCCTGTGGTCACCAGTCATTCAACAAGAGAGAAGTGCTGTGGTGTGCCTAATAATAACTAGCCAAGGCAAAATCTGGCATTTTTACCATCAAAGATGTAGGCATCCTTTGTCTTGTGTTCATCCATGTTGACAAGCGAAACATATGCTGCTCAGTCTTACCACTAGATGGAGGAAGGTTGTCCATGACTCTGAGTCGTTTTCATCTTTCTTTCCAGTCTGAACAAATGCAGTGCACTCTTCTAGGTTAATTCAAACAGCAGCCTGGAAACAATCAGCAGATAATTTATTTTAAAATTAGAGACAACTAGTGTCATCACAACATCTTTCTGCATTGTATTGTTCTCTATCTTCCTCGTATTCCTTTCCCCAGATGGTTTGAATTCTTCTTTTGAAAGCAAATTATTAATGTTAAAAACACTGCAGATTTCCACAAGTTTACTGTGTTTGTCCAGTTTAGACTGAAGTGGCAAATGTGTGGACCTCTAAAAGTTGAACTGCTGGTCCCACCATTCTTCAACATTGGCTATGCTGGCTAAGGGCTGCTGGGACCTGAAGTCCAGACAACATCTGGAGAGTCACATGTTTTTCATTCCCAATTTAGCTTGAAATTAACATTTAAAACTGTGTATGGAGTATGTTAATGTTTCCTTGTATTCGAATTTATCACCACATCCATACTTTGACCCATTTATCTTGACCACAGAGTCTGGGTAGAGGAAGACTTTAGGACAGGTTGCTTAATCCTGCACAAAGAATTCTGTTTAAATTTTAGAGATGCAGTCTTATACACACTTACCTTAGTTCGGTGGGGTGTGCATGCTAGATGGCTAGCCTCAATCAGGAAGGTCACGGTCCTGAATCTGCAGGACCTGGGCAGAGCAGTGGGGCCTTTGAAATATCTTCCAGGGTTGCCATGGGTTGGGGTTGACTAGAAGGCAGTGAACAGCAACAAACATCTCTTAGGAATACAGAACCAATAATCACACCAGTGGGTGAAGAGTGTACAAGACTGATTAAACAGGCAAATTTTATAACCGACAGCTAGTGTGGTGTAGTCATTTGAGTGTTGGACTATGACTCTGGAGCCCTGGGTTCAATTCTTCACTTAGCCATAGAAAGCCTCATTTGGTGAACTTGGGTGATCAGTTTGCACTGATAGCACATGAGCCATTAGGTAGGGAATGCAGAATTAAAGCATCCTAGAATCATAGAATAAGAGTTGAAATAGACTACAAAGGCCATCCAGTCCAACCCCCTGCTCAGGTGCATTACCACAATCCAAAACACACTGCAGACAGGCCCATAACCTCTGACTGAGTCCATCCATCTGTTCCAGCCATCTCCTTCTCCTTGAACCTACCCCATCATTATTGTTTTTTCTAGTGAGCCATGCCTTCTCATTATGTGGCCAAAGTATGATAGCTTCAGCTTGATCATCTTGGTTTCTAGAGAGCTCTGCTCTGATCTGTTAATTTCTTTGTCTTCCTGGCTGTCCACAGTATTCTAAACTCTCTTCTCTAGCACCACATCTGAAATGAGTTGGTTTTCTTTCTGTTTGCTTCCTTCATTGTTCAGCTTTCACACCTGTACCTGGTAATGGGGACGTGATGCCCCTGTCTTTAACTAACTCAATAACCAGGCTCCATGGATGAACCAAAAAGGATTTATTGAGAAGCTCAGCACAGTAGACAAGTATTTGCCAACATTGGCTGCAAAATCTTAAACACAAGCATATGATGCTTCACACTTAGCCCCCTTTTCCTGCTCAATCACTTGGGCCTTGAACTGCCAACCTTCTGACCTTCCAGTCATCAGAATTGGAGTCTTAGCCACTAAGGACCTTATCAGATGTCGGAAATTGGAAGTATAATCCAATGGCAATCGGAACGCAATCATGGGGTTTCACGTTATTGCGAATTAAAGTATCTCACGCAATTTCGGGCAATGGGCAGTCATTTTCGGGTAATGGGAAGTCATTCTGAATGCATTCCGAATGTAATACAAATTCATGTGAATTCGCTAGATTAGTGAATTCACGTGAATTCGAATTGGCTCCAACTGGCTCCATTTGCAATAAAGAGAAATTCCTCCCGTCTGATAAACTCCCAAGCCACAACATCCCTCTCTGTATGTCTTTATTCTTATTACCTCATTGTCTAGATTGAATTTATATATTTGTTCTGTGGTCATTTCCCCCCTTTATGTTCAGGATTAAATGTGCCTTTGCACTTTCATCTTTGACCTTCTCTATTAACTGTTCCAAGTCTGTGCTGTTTTCCACCAATATTGTGGTGTAATCTGCATATCTTATGTTTCTTCCTCCTGTCTTCACTCCTCCTCCTCCTGATTCTAACTCTGCTTTTTTTACAATGTTTTCAGCATGTAAGTTGAACAAATAGGGTAACAGGATGCAGCCTTGCCAGACCCCTTCGCCTATTGGGAACCACTCTGTTCCTCCGAATTCTGTTCTGATACAGATTCCTCATCAGAATTGATGTGGTGACACCCCCATGTCTTTGAGTGCATTCCATAGCTTTTCATGATCTATACAGTCAGACTCTTACCGTAGTCTCAGGACTCTTGTAGCATGTTGAAGCTAACAAATGTATTATTTATTTTATTTATTCTTTGCTTGCAGGCTCCGTCAACTTTTACCTTGGCTATGCTTGCTAGAGCTGATGAACATTTCAGTGGAATAAGATCTGGTAGCACACATTTACCTAAGTCCTAATATAGACAGGTTTGGACCTGATGGATAACTGATCTAACTTTGCATAAAACAGCTTCCTCTCTTTTCCCTGTCTTCCTTATAATGAAATTAATCTGCTGCAAGACTTAGCTATTTACGCTGCAAAACAGCCCATTCTGGAAATAATAACTGGATTGATGCATTAATACCTGAGTTGGCTTGAGATCACCTTCCACCCATGCGATGAAATTATGTTCTGGCAGTGAAAATGGTTGGTAAAGGGTAAGTAGAAGCAGGCCAGCGCCAATCCCAAAAGAGCTGCCCGAAGTGACAAAGAAGTTGGTGTACACATAAACATCTACCCATACCATTCTGTATATAGAAACTCACTGAACTAGCAATTGAACCTTACATCAGCACCGATGACAGGACAGTGTCCTTGACTGCACTGGAAGGCAGCCAACTAGCTTAAGGGGCAGAAGGCAGACATAACTCAGTCTTCCAGCTTCCTCCTCTTCTGTTCACTCACTATTCACCTTTAGGCCTGCTTTTGCTCATTCAAAGAAATACCAGAATACAGCATCTGTGAAGGGAGTTGCACCCACTGCATACAGCAACACACACACTCTCAGAAAAGTTTTTCGCAATGGCGCTGTCTGTAAAAATTTGGGGGAAGGTAAGTGGGCTAGGCAGCAAGCCTGCAAAAAGCAAGCTCACAACTACCAAAACAGTGTACTCTCCAACTGTCCCACTCTGGCACAGACAGTCCTAATGAATCCTCTGTCATCCCACTTTTTCTGCTGTTTTAAAAATGTTTTTCTCTCTTCCGCCCACTTTCCACCTTTGGCTCCATCTGTGTTGCAAGGAAAAAAATGCAGTTTGACACAGCTTTGACACTACCATAGCTCAGTGCTATGGAATACTGTAATAGGATTTGTATTTTGGGGAAAAATTTAGCATTCCGTGTCAGAGAGCTTTGGTGCCCCACCAAACTACAAATCCCCTAATTCGTTGAGCTGTGGCAGTTAAAGGCTGCATTCACACAAGAAAAATAACCCAGTTTGGGACCACTTTAACTGCCATGGCTCAAGGCTATGGAATTCTGGAAGTTGGAGTTTGTTGTGGGGCCCAGAGGGGCAGTTAAAGCTGTGCCAAACCGGGTTATTTCTCCAGTGTGGTTGCAGCCAAAGTGGTGTCAAACTGCATTATTTCTGCAGATGCAGGTGTAGCCTTTGTCTTCAGCTTATTTCAATAGCGGCAAACTGAGTTCAACATGCAAAAAGAGTCTGCACTTCATTAACTCAGTACAGAAGAAAGAAAAGGAAGCAGCAGAATATTGCACTTCCCAGTAAGCTTAGGCAAAAGCAGACTGCTGTAGCCTCTGCCATCTTGGGCACACTCTGCTGCTTGGCCACACAAGTCTTGCTTTTCATCTGTGAAATACTGGAAGGTATGGGACAGTGGCACAAGAGGATGGAAACAGTAGGGTTTTATGTTTGCATACACATCTACATCAGATAAGCAGCCAGGCAGTGATCTTGTGACTTCTTCCAGTGTCTATCACTTCAGGTGGTTATTATTTATTATTGTGTTTGTTTGATTAATATGCCACCTTTCTCCTGACCTAAAATCCAAGGTGACCCAAGAAAGGCTAAAACAATATTGCTTTTTTTAAAAAGCCTTGATAATAATAATAAAGATGAAACACAAATTTAATTCTACCGCTCTGCCTCAAGATAAGCTAGTCCTGACAGGACTCCTGTATTTGTAGAAACAATTGCAAGGATTTAGCAAGCTGTAGCTGTCAGATATGGTTTAGTAATTCTCTAAAAAATTCTGGAACACTGGCCTCTTTACAGCCTACAATGTTATGAAGATATAATTTCTCCTCATGTGTTTGAAAGGTTTCTGTGCCATTTTCCTGTCGAAACGATATGCAAAGCAGCTTGCAACACACACACACACACCAACCAACCACATACACCATTAGTACAAACTTCAAGTCATTGCTTGGAAAGAGATATCTCTGACTGCAAGGACATCCCTCTCAGCTGAAACAGTATCAGCTGTTTGGAAGAACACTTCCTGGAAATCTACTGAAAGCAGAGGGACCAGATGGGGCCTTGCCCACACACAGATGCATTCTGCTGTTACCGGCTGCCAATGCAAATGGGATAAAATAAACTGTAGAACAGGAATTGGGAAATCTCACAGCTGCTACAAATGTTCCTAGAATAATAGAGTTGGAAGAGGTCCCAAAGGGCCATCCAATCCAACTACCTATCATGAATGAATAAATAATGAAAGCACCCCCGACAAGTACCCGTTTATCGGCTGTTTAAAAACCTCCAAAGAAGGAGACTCTACTACTCTTTCGAGGAGTTTCTTCCACTGCCCTTACTTTCAAAATGTTCCTGCTAATGTTGAAGTGGAATCTCTTTTCCTGTAGTTTGAATCCATTGCTACGTGTCCTGTCCTAGTCTCTGGAGCTGCAGAAAAGAAACTTGCTCAATCTTCAGTGTGACATCCCTTCAAATATTTAAACAGGGCTATCACATCACCTTTTAGCCTTTTCTTTCCTAGGATAAACACACTCAGCTCCCTAAATCTCTCCTCATAAGGCCTGGTTTCCAGACCCCTTTCACCATTTTTGTCACCCTCCTCTGGACATGCTCTTCAAAACAACACCAGACATATTATTTATTATTATTATTATTATTAAACTTTATTTCTAAAGCGCTGTAAATATACTCAGCGCTGTACAAAATTGGTAAAACTTAAGAAATATATAAAAGCCTGCCAAAGGCGTACACTCTAAAATAATAGCAGATAGATAAAATTACAAAGGGGGAAGACAAGTTAAAACATCGAACATAAAAGCAGATCACAACAAGCAATATCAGACAGCCAGATGGTAATCACAAGTTCCCTGAGAACGCTTCCCTAAACAATAAGGTTTTCAGCTCAACCTTAAAGCTAGTTAGGGAAGTGATGAGCCGAGCATGCAGAGGGAGAAGGTTCCAGGAATGAGGGGCAGCAAGAGAAAAGGGACGGATCCGGGAGGGGGCAGAAGACAACCTGGGTTGAGAGAGGAGACCTTGGTCACCAGAGCGGAGGGTACGGGTAGGAACATAGGGGGAGAGAAGATCAGCTAGGTAAGGAGGGGCCAGTCCATGCAGGGCTTTGAAGGTGAGTAACAAAAGTTTGTACCTGATGCGAAAGGGAAGAGGGAGCCAGTGAAGGGAGGACAACAGAGGGGAGACATGATCATAACGGCGAGCAAGTGAAATAATGCGTGCAGCTGAATGCTGAACAGAAATTAATGGGTGGAGATGAGAGAGAGGAAGCCCAGCCAAGAGGAGGTTACAGTCGTGAGACCACTAGGGCGTGGACCAGTGTTTTTGCGGTAGAAAATGAGAGATATGGACGGATTTTGGCAATGTTATAGAGAAAGAATCTGCAGACCTTGGCTGTGGTCTGGATCTGGGGGATAAATGACAAGGAGGAATCGAAGATGAAACCAAGACTGCGGGCTTCCTGGACCGGCTGAATAGAGATGTTGTTGACAGAAATGGAAAAGGAGTAGTGAAGGGTGGGCTTGGGCGGGAAAACCAGAAGCTCGGTCTTGGACATATTGAGCTTCAGACGCCGATGGTGCATCCAGTGGGAGACAGCTGTTAAACAGGATGACATTTGCTGTTCTAAATCCGGTGAAAGATTGGGAGTAGAAAGGTACAGCTGGGTGTCATCAGCATACAGATGGTAGGAGAAACCAAAGGAACTAATTAATTTGCCAAGGGAGAGTGTGTACAGAGAAAACAATAGGGGACCCAAAACAGAGCCCTGAGGAACTCCAACAGTTAAGGGGACAGAGGACGAGGTCTGACCACCCGAGACCACTGAGAAAAATCTATTTGAAACAAGGTTGGAAAATTTTCATCTGATAAGAAGCAGAAGGGGAAGAAGAGTTTCTGAGCATGTAGAGAGTGCTTTTCATTTGCTACTGTATCACCATAGACCCTTCATGCATCTCTGTCTGTTGCTTAGATGTGAAGTCTTTAGGTCTTATCTTGTGGTCTCGAATTTGAGGCCTGGCCTTTTTCTTCCATCCCTCTTAGGAGTTTATCATACGACGGAATTTGGGGATATAATGCAATGGCAATCCGAACGCAATAATGGGGTTGCCCATTATTGCATATGAGTGTATCTCATGAAATTTCGGGCAAAAGGGAAGTCATTCCTAACGCAATCATAGGTTTTACATTAATGTGTATAAGAGTATCTCACGCAATTTTGGGGAATGGGAGGGTCATTTTCGAGAAATGGGAAGTCATTATGAATGCATTCCGAATGCAATTAGATTTCACGTAAATTCGCTAAATTAGCGAATTTACGTGAATTCGAATTGGCTCAATTCAAAATTGGGAGAAATTCCTCCCGTGTGATAAACTCCCCTGTTTGATCTTAGTGAGATCAGTGTTAGAAATTAACCCTGGATTTACTGAAGGATTATCTCATTGATCTTTTTCCTGTGGTGTAGTGGTTTGAGTGTTGCCTACAACCCTGGGGACTGGGGTTCGAGTCCCAGCTCAGCCATTAAACCTAGCATGACTTAGCATGACAAGTCATACTCTCTCAGCCTCAGAGGATGGCCATGGCAAACCCCTTCAGAAGAAACCTTGCCAAGAAAACCCCATGATAGGGTTGCCTTAAGTCAGAAACAAGTTGAAGGCACACATCAACAACCACCACGACTTCCTCCTCAGTGTTAGGCTACACGTTCATCTCTAATGCAGGTTTGCTATATCACTGTGACATTCAGCTGTTTTATATTATTTCCAAGTGGAGCAAGCATGTTGTTACTATGTGATGCAAAGAGAGGGATATGTTAATTATTCAGTTGTTCCAGGGCTAAGAATATTTGGTAACCATGTACTGGAGCTAAGCCCTGGCTAAAACGAAGGTAGTCACAGGCATTGCTAATGAAAGAGGACTCAAACTTGCATGAAAGTTGCACACATTAATGTAACTACACAGCTGTAAATTTAATTTATTGCTATAATTTAAATAGATAATGTATCTCACCATAAGAGAGTAGACTGCAGACAAGTGATCTGTGCATCTCCTCAGTCTACTATCCTAGTGTTAACTATTGATAGGCAACTTTTGGGCTCAGCTGCTCTCCCTTCTTGTATATGTGCGTGTGTGTTTAAATTTTAAAGAGGACTTGACTGGAGAGAAAATCAAACAGTGCAGTATCTCTCAAACAATGGCTCACTCTATGGTTTGCATCTCATCTTCCAGAATCTCTACTGGTTAGACTGCCAGATTTTATCTCCCAGAAACACTAGACTAGAGCAGTGTTTCCCAAACTTTGGTCCAGGTATTTTGGACTCCAGTTCCTAGAAGTCCTAGCCAGCTTGCTCCATTGTCAACAATTCTGGGAACTGCAGTCCAAAACATCTGGAGGACCAGCATTTAAGAAACACTGCTCTACAGGACCAAATGTTGAGAAGTACAGAAATAGAGGGCTGTCCCGTTTAATTTAAGATACATTAACACCTTATTTGTGCCTGTAAACAGCCACATAGGAATTTATCAGATGGGAGGAATTTCTTCATTGCAAATGGAGCCAATTGGAGCCAATTCAAATTCACGTGAATTCGCTAGTTTAGCGAATTCACGTGCATTCCTATTGTGTTCGGAATGTGTTCAGAATGACTTCCCATTACCCAAAAATGACTGCCCATTGACTGAAATTGCATGAGATGCTTTAATTCGTATTAACGTAAAACCCATGATTGCATTCAGAATGACTTCCCTTTTGCCCGAAATTGTGTGAGATACTTTAATTTGCAATAACGTGAAACCCCATGATTGTGTTCGGATTGTCATTAGATTATACTTCCAATTTTCAATGTCTGATAAGGTGCATAGAGAAGTGGAAGATGCTGATGCTGCCTTCTGTGAAAGTGAGAAACTGACGAGGGCTCTTATACCTTGTGTGCTGAGTGAGGGATTGGACACACAGCTGCAGCATAACCCCATTCTTTCCCGGCTCAAGCTTTATTGCATTACTGCCAATATGCTGCCACAACCTGAAACCAAGGAGTCTTCTGCACAAGCCCCATTCTTGCAGCAGTTACCCTAGTAAAAATAAAATGGGAACATACTGCTTTCAAGGCAGCCATCACTGCACCTTCTCTCAGTTGCACAATCGGGGCTGCTGCTCCATTGCACTTTCTTCCTGACTTTCCCTTAACCCCGCATCCGTGCCTTATGCCATGCCCAGCATGCTTTTAGGGATTTTGTTTGGTTTTATTCCCTCACTCTTTTAGTGCAGTTCTGGGGCAATCCTACCATAACTGAAGTAAAAATAAATAAACAAATGAATAAATATAAAAATTAATAAAGGTAATAAAGTTTGTCAGGAATAGTGAGGGAGAGGGGGACAGAGGGATGAGAGACACTGACACCACATTATTTGCAATTGTGCAACTGCCCCAGGAGCAATGTAAATCTAACATACCCTTCAAATTGTCTCTATTTATCCTGTGTTGTCCCACTTTTCCAGCTGCTGTTAAAATGCCCCACTTTCCCCCTTCATCCTCACTTTCCCTCAGTTGGTACAAACTGATTTTCAAAATGCAAAAGAAATGTGGGGCAAGAGGAGAGGTGGGGTGACATCTTGCCCTTCTCAGTAGGCTCCAGGAAGAGCAAACTGCTGCAGTCTCTCTTACCTTGTTTGTTTTTCCTCGTTTGTAACTTCTGCTGTCTTTACCATACTCTGATGTTGCTCAGCCATATGTCTCTTAGGTTTCACCTGTTGGAGGGAATGGCCTAAAGATAAAGAGAAAAATACAGGAACTCAGGAAGGGAAAGAAGCTGTGATCAGCTGTTTTGGGTCTTTCAGCCGGTGCTTCTCAGGCTACTTTATGTGGTGAACTGACAGGAATTTTTCAGCTAATGTTGTGCCAGGAGCTGAATATAGGAGCTGAATATCACATGGGAGGAATTTCTCTCAATTTCGAATGAAGCCAATTCAAATTCACATAAATTTAATAGTTTAGTGAATTTACGTAAAATCTAATTGCATTTGGAATGCTTTCGGAATGACTTCCCATTTCCCGAAAATGACCTCCCATTGCCCAAAATTGTGTGAGATACTCTAATACGCAATTACGTGAAACCTCATGATTGCATTCGGAATGACTTCCCATTGCCTGAAATTGCATAAGATACACTCATTTGCAAGAACATGAAACCCCATGATTGCATTCGGATTGCCATTGCATTATACCCCCAAATTCCGTCGTATGATAAACTCCAATGGGGATTAAAACCCTAGTCTCCAGAGTCAGTCATACTCAAACCATTATGCCGTGCTGGAAATCATATCCAATGTTTGTAACTCCATATTGCAGTGTTTTTCTTTCTCTCGGAAGAAAGAAACCAGGTATTGAGGCTGGATGACAATTCTGCTGCAACCGTCTGCATGCAACATTTGTGAATTCCTGTCAAATCAATCACTTTAGTTTTAAATTTTTGGAGTCAAGATCAAGTGCTCTGCCACTTGTTACAATGTTGCAAAGTTAGGTGTATTTATGTATTTGGAAGCAAATCGCACTGAATTCTAGATGAAACTTATTTCTGAGTAATTTTCAAAGACTTATTACTATATCATATTATACAGTCTATTATTATTATATTATATATTATTCAGAAACAATGCAGTTTGACACCGCTTTAACTTCCTTGGCTCAATACTATGGAATTATGTGATCTGAATTATTATTATTTATTTACACTTTTACCCTGCTTTCTCCTCAAAATTGGGATTCAAAGTGGCGTATAGTCTAAAAAACCACACTATCAATTAAAAACCCACAAAAGTGACAATTAAAATGGAATTACTCATCTATTTAAATATTAAAACAGGTTATTAGTTTAAAAATAGAATACAATTTTAAAAAAGACAAAGGTCCAAAATGCCACACTGCAGCAATAATCCAGTTCGAGACCTCTTTATTAATAATAATAATAATAATAATTATTATTATTAAAAGGTGAAATACTTATTATTATTATTATTACTAGACTTTATTTATAATTGGCTCAGTGCTAGGGAATCCTGGGAACTGCAGTTGATTGTGTCTCCAGAGCTGAGTCTGACAGAGAGAAGGCTAAAATGTCTCTCACAAAACTACACTTCCCAGAATTCCCTAGCGCTGGGCCCCAGGGCAGTTAAAGCAGTCTCAAACTGGATTATATTTCTGCAGTGGACCAAAAAAAGACACTTAAAAAAGGCAGTTGTAGTTTGTTATGGCACCAGAGGCTCTGTGACAGAGAGAAGGCTAAATGATTATGCCTCATTAAAAAAAAAAGGCTACAGTTCCCAGAATTCCATAGCACTGATTCAGTGTCAAACTGCATTTGATTATTTTCAGTGAAGATGTGTGTGTAGTGCACTCTACTATTTTCCTATCTCTATGGGCTGGAGGGGGAAAAGGAGGCCTAAGAAAGAGCGGCCCGTCTAGGCATCTGGGAGGACCGACTCTATGCTCCCTGGGCAAAGGGCGCCCGCAAAAAGGCCACAGAGGCGGAGAGACAGAGCGGCCGCCTCAGGACGCAGCAGGAGCAGCCATGGCGGAGCAGACGAAGCCTTCTCAGGCTCCCATCAGCCCCCTCAAGAACTTTTTCGCCGGGGGTTTCGGGGGCGTCTGCCTGGTTTTCGTGGGGCACCCCTTGGACACCATCAAGGTGAGGACTACAATTCCCATGGTGCTCCGCGCTTAGTCGGACTCCGGACGGACGGAAAGCGAGGAGGGCCAAAAGAAGTAGAATTGCGTTCGAGCACAGAATCAATGCTTCAGGGCATATTATTCAAAGACTGTCAACCAGAAATATTATAACCCAGTTTGAAAGACCCATCTTGCCCTGGCTCCATGGTGGGGAATCCTGGGAATTGTAGTTTTGTGAGAGACATTTAATAGCCTCCTCTCTCTCTCTCAGAAACAGAGCCCTGGTGCCCCAATGAACTACACTTCCCAGGATTCCACAGCACTGAGTGAGCCATGGCTCACTGTGGGGAACCTGGCACAGCCCCCCTTTGAGACCAAGGTTCAAAACACACTGCAGAATATAATAATCCAGTTTGATACCACTTTTGACACCACCCTGGCTCCTCAGTGGCTGTGAGGGAATCCTGGGAATTGTAGTTTGTTGTTTCTGACTGAGAGAGAGAAGGCTCAATGTCTCTCACAGAACTACAGATCCCAGGATTCCCTAGCATGGAGCCATGGCAGTTTAAGGCTGCATCCACACTGGATAAATAACCCGGTTTGGCACCAGTTTTTAAGTGTCTTGGGCTCAAGGCTCTGGAATTCTGGGAGTTGGAGTTTGTTGTGGGGCCCAGAGCGGAGCGGAGCTCCGCTCTGGGCCCCACAACAAACTCCAACTCCCAGAATTCCAGAGCCTTGAGCCCAAGACACTTAAACCGGTTCCAAACCGGGTTATTTCCCCAGTGTGGATGCGGCCAAAGTGGTGTCAAACTGGATTAATTAGGTCTATCATGGGGTTTTCTTGTCACGTTTCTTCAGAGGGAGGTTGCCATTGCCATCCTCTTGAGGCTGAGAGAATGTGACTTGCCCCAAACCGCCCAGTGAGTTTACATGGCCGAGCCACGATCCGAATTTATGAGCATTTATGCAATTTCTTTCTCATTTTTTACTCAGATGTAAGGCGTGCAGCACAAAAATCCAGATTATGCGGGGTAGCAGGCCAGCAAGATCTGCAGGGCCAGAAAAGTTGGCCAATCCTGACACACAACTTTGCTCACAAAGGAGAACTACATTACTCACACGTAGGCAGGAAAGCAGGTTTGGGGCATGTAAAATAGACCTCTTTGCATGATCCTCCTTTACCACAACTACCCCCACATTCATTGCTTTCTCAGAAGTAAGGTAGAAAGTAGCACAGGGCAGTGTATTGCTACACACAAGTTTTTAGGGGAGAAAAAAACCTGGATTATCCAGCATTTTTGGTATTGTGTTGCTGTCTCATCCTTACCTACACTTATCTACAGGCCAATTCTAGATAAGCAAAAAAACTGACTTAGGAATGGGGAACTACTAGATAATGCCTCCAAGGACTACATGGCCCCTAAATTGAAACTGAAGGTTGTTACAAAAGGGTCCTGAAGACAGAAGACAGTCTATGGTTTTATGGAAGCTAAGCAATTACTAACTTTAGAAAGGACTTTGAGGAATAAAGGATTTTGTTTCTCAATCCTTTTGCTGTCCTTTTAAAAAATTACGTTATAATTTGCTGGATTTCTTTTTCTTCTGTTTCCTTTCCAGCACAAGGCTTTCTGTGAGCTTGGGTGGCTTACTGGAGCACATGGCCGCATTGCTTTTGAGCGCAGTATTCTCCTGGCCATTTTGAATAGCTCCACAAGACTACATTTGGCCCTCTGTATCCATGGATTCAAGCATCCGTGGCTTTAAAATATATTTTGTAAATAATGTAAATTTCAAAAAGCAAACCCTGATTTTGATGTTTTGTATAAGGGACACAATTTTACCATACTATTTAATGTTGGTATCCATGGGAGAGTCCTGGAAGCAAACCCAAGTGGATACCAAAGGCCCCTGTATTGCACTGGAGTTTTCAAATTATGTAGTGTGGTTTAGAAAACATCTGGGAAGATTGTTTTGAGGCATAAATTTTATCTGCTTGCTTTTCGATATTAGGGAAGAAGAAAAACTGGCTAAACATGTTGATATTTTCTGAGCCTAAAGGGAAGGCAAAGAGACATACTGTCATTCTCTTAATGAATCTGTGTAAGTTCTGCACAAGGGAATAATTTGGTATTAGGCACAGATCCCATCTGATCTTGGAAGCTAAGTAAGATTGGCATTGTTTACTACTTGGATGGGAGACTGCCAACAAATACCAGGAGCTGTAGTTATATTTCAGAGGAACGAACAGGCAAAGCCATCTTTGAGTATTCCTGGCCTAAGTTAACACCATGAAATTCATGGAGTCACCATAAGTTGACAGGCAACTTGAAGGGACACGCACACATTTCAGAATCTGAATTTTTTTTCTTTCCATTTTTAGCTTTTTTAAAGAAGCAGGAATCTATCCCTTGGGGCTCTAAATGGCCTTTGAATGTGTGCAATATGTACTGGGTGAGATCACTAAAGGTGGAGGAAGGGGAAGACTCGGGTTCAAACTGCCATTCAGTCACGAGGGTCATTGCATGTTGACTAACACCACACACTGCAGCTCAGCCCACCTCACTTAGGAAGAAAACCATGCCTTCAGCCCTGAGCTTGCTGGAGGGGTGGCATGGCAGAGGTGTCAAAATTAGTGAAATGTATATGGAAGATTTTGGGGGGGGGGGAATATGTCTATTTCCCTTTGTAGCTCCCTGCTCTTCCTTGAGAAGAGCACCTTGTTGTGTAAATATATGCAAATATGTTTTCATTTGCAAAGCCAGTTTTTCTTTGTTTAGAATTTGAATTAATTCTGCAGAACTTGTTTTATTTATTTCTGTTTGCAGAGTCATGCTATGCTGCGTTGCCACCTGCCTGTGGTGAACAACTGATAATGTTCTGTTCCTCCTTCCAAATATGTGATATCTGTGAAAACCCTTTTTTTCAAACGCTCATGGCTCCCAGTGCACCTTTTACTTGAACTGGATACGCAAGAGGTTGTTTCTTCCTGGTAGATGATGATCTTTGCCCTTACTGGTTGTGTCTGTTAATAATTAGGTGAAGAGAGAATAGCATTCTGTTCTCAAGGGACAGATGTTAAGAGAGTTGGAGGAGTTGAGGTTTTTGTATGTTGGTTTGATTACAGTATATAAAATTACTGTGGAGGATTGGAAACACTCTCCAAGCCTCAGAGGAAGGAGAACGCAAATTCCCTCTGAACAAATCTTTCCAAGAAAACCCAATGATAGGGTTGCCATAGTCTGAAACAACATGTAGGCACACAACAAGAACAATTTAGATAAAATCAGATAGGCTACCAAGGATTTAACTAAAAGAAATGTTTTGCCTTGGTAACAAAATGACACTACTCTTTGTGCTAATTGGGCTTTTGGAGGAAGGGCATTCGATAGTAAGAATGCCACAGCTAAAAAGGCCCTCTCACAGGTCCTTCCATAGTGTAATATTCCACCAGTGGGAAACAGAGGTCCCTCCAACAGACCTCCATTCTTGGGCATATATGTATACACACACACACACACACACACACATATATATAAACACATATATACACACACATACATATATACACACACATACATATATACACACACATACATGCATACAGCGGGCCCGTCCCTTACGGGGAGGGGGGATCCATTCCGGATCCCCCCATGTAAGGGGAAATCCACATATGCTCGTGTCCCATTGCAAACAATGAGGCGCATGCCATTTCTTTAATTGATGCACAGCTTCAGCGTAAGCTTGAAGCTGCATACAGTGTGCCCGCTGTAGAGAGAGAGAGAGGGCATTAAATATTATCACCAGCACCTTGAATTCAGATCAGAAGCATATTGGCTGCCTGTGCAGTTCCTTCAAAAACAGTGTGGTTTCTGTGTGATGTTTTGGTCAACAATTTAGGTGGTGTATTTTGCTCTAACTGCAACTTCTGTGTCATTTTCAAGAGCAGCCCCAGAGAGCATTGCAGTAGTCTGATCTGGATTTTACCACTGCATGGACTAATGGGACTAAGTGAAATTGGTGGACCAATTAAAACTAGTCCCCCAGACCCCAAACCATAGTATCAACCTGTGTCTACAGTGACACAGTATCAACATGGGCTTCTATTATCCACCTCTCAGAGGACTCCAAAAGTACTCTCAAACTAAACACCTCTTCCCTTGGGAGAGATACAGGGCATGTATCCTACCCAGTTCACATCCTCGAGAACCACAGTTCCACAGAGTCTTTGGTCATATGTATCTCTCAGTCAGATGGGAGCTTCATCTGATTCTTCCTATTTATTGGGCCCTAGCTTTAATTTAATGGCCCTTCATTTGTTTTCATACAGCCCATCATAGCATCAAGGTACTGTACCAGCATCTGCACAACCCATTTGACTCTGATGGCAAGGAGAAGCAGAGCTGTGTTTCATCAACCCATTGATGGCATCCAGCCTAAAAACTCCTCATGACTTCACTCAGCAGCTTCATATAGCAATTAAACCCTGGTGCATGCCATATCACAATGGCCATGGGGCTGAACAGGAGTCCTCCAATGCCACTGTCTGGAACAGGCCTCACAGAGAGGCGTGGAACAACTGTAACAATAGTGTTTCCCAGTCCCATTCAACAGAGTTGATCCAGTAGAATACTGTGATCAATGGTATCAAAAGCTATCAAGAAATCCAGGAAGAACAACAGGATAGCACTGTCTTTCCTTTGAAATAGATCAACAGCAAGGGCAACCAAGGTTCTCTCAGTACTGTATCCTGTTCTGAAACTAGATTGGATTGGGTCCAGATAATGTTTCCTCCAAGAACCTCTGAAGCTGCCCAGCTGCCACATACTCAACTAAAAAGGCGACATTCATGCTCGTGTGCTAGTTCTCACAGACTTCTGGGTCAAAGGAGGCCCTCCTCAGGAGTGGGCACACGATTGCCTTTTCCAAGGCAAGAGGCACCTCCCCTGATAGGAAAATTTACTATTCCCTTGATCCAGATAATCAGGTCACCTCTGCTAAGTCTTATCAGCCAAGATGGGCAAGGGTCAAACTTACACTCAAAAATAAGTTTAAAACAGAATAGCAGAGGCATTAATATTGTTTCTCTCTCTCTCTCTCTCTCTCTCTCTCTCTCTCTATACGATGATATAAATCTCAAAAGACTAAAAGCCATCCATAGCCTCACCCTGGTTTTCTGGACCATTGCTCTGCCTCAGTTGACTCTCATAGTTATTTCCAGGGAGGTAGCCATATTAATTGATTGCAGCAAAAATCTCAAAGAGCCTTAACGGAACCTTAAAGACTGACAGATCTTTGAGTCTGTGGATAAAGAGGACCAACTGTATCATGTGGTAAAAAATTTCACAAGGTAGCATCAGTGGGTATCAGAGGTCTTTGGGGACTTTATATAGGAGCACATAAAGAAAATAGAGAAATTATGATACTGAAGATACTGAAATCCTTCAAGACCTCGATCTTGGGGATTCTTATCACAAATCTATCACTCCCTCTACTTAAGTAGAAACACTGTTGCATCTCAGGATGGTTTGTATATCAGTGGAATGTCTAATCTGACCTAATGACCCAATATAAGGTGGAAGCACTTGAATCTGGCCTTTCAATAGACAGAAAGACTATAGAGAGACCAATCCATCTAGTGAGAGATGGTAGAAGAAACTACTATAACGCCTCCTAGTTGACCATTAGAAATCAGCTTCTGTTGATTCATCCACCCAGGTCTAAGTAACATAGGCCAGGCTGGCTGTCAAATCCAAAATTAAATCATCCTGAGCTCTTAATTCCTTACCAGATGCCAGGTGTATGTTTTAGCAAATACTGTCAGCAGTTTCTGGGCTCATCTTGACAAAGAGAAGCTGTTGGACTGTAGGTTGTAGGTGGACCTTTGAGCTTCCAAATGTTGTTGAATTTCCACTCCCATCAGAACTACCTAGCATAGTTAGTGGTGAAGTATCGTGGGAATTACAGTTGAAGCATTTTGGTAAAAAATAAAAAGACAAATAAATGCAACATTGTGGCAGGAGTTTACTAGAGGCCACCAAACCAAGAGCGGTGGTGGACAATGCTTTTTAGAAACAAATCTCGAAAATCTCAAGTTTGCAAGAGTTATTAGTTATGGAGGACTTCAGTTGTCCTACCTGCTGGGAGATTAACTCTGCCAAGCATAGGTTCTTCCAACAAGTTCCTGATGTGCTTTGCAGATAATTTCTTATTGCAAAAGGTAGAGGATGGAACAAGGGGATCAGCAATGCTGGACTTGACCCTAACCAATAGAGAGGAGTTGGTCACTGGAATCAAAGTAGTATGTACTTTAGGAGGACCGTGTAATGTTAGATCATGTAATGTTTAGGACTGTGTAATGTTAGAATTCACAATTGTGGGACGGCAAAGAAGAATATAGTCAAACACAGACCTTGGATTTCAGGAAAGCTGTTGAAATCAATCTGAAATACTGCATTAAGTTCTAGGATTTTAAGAAGATACAGACATATTGGAGCAGGTTCAGAGAAGGGTGGCGAGGATGATAAGAGGAATGGAGACCAAAACTGGGGAAAGAATGAAGGAGCTGGTCTTGGTTAGCTTGGTGAAGAGAAACCGAGGGGCGACATGATTGCTCTCTCGAAATACCCCAAGGACTGTCGAGAGGAGAGGGTGCAGGCCTGTTCCCTGCTGCCTCAGGAGTAGAACCAGGTGTAGTGGTTTGACATTACAGTACAGTAGATGTTGAATGAACATTAGAAGTGAGATCAGTTTGCCAATGGAACCACTTGCCTAAAGAGGTGGTGGGTGTTCTCTGGACATCTTCAAAAAGAGGCTGGACAGCGACCTGCTGGGAATGGTTTAGCTGGAGATCCTGCACTAGCTAGATGCTAGTGATTCTATGATGGGCCATAGATTGTCCACCTCTGCTATAGATCTTTTTCAGCTTTATATGTAAGGTCCAAAACACACTACAGAAATAATCCAGTTTGATACTGCTTTAACTGCCCTGGCTCATGCTAGGGAATTGTAGTTTATTGTGGTACTAGAGCTGTCTGACAGAATTCCCTAACATTGAGCCAGGGCAGATAAAGCAATCTCAAACTGCATTATTTCTGCAGTGTGTTTTGAACCTAAGTTTCTCCTAAGGTGATACAAGGGAGTATCCAAAAGTCTTAATGATCACCTTTTAAAAAAATTGACAGAAAGTTTGTTTTGATTTGTAGTTGTTATCTTTTCTCTATGTAGTCACTATCTAGATTTATACATTTTTTTCCCAGTGTATCTCTTCCTTCTGAATATCTGATATTGTAGAAGTCTGCAGATTGTGCCTGACAAGAATTTTACACTTTAGTCACTTCTGGCAGAGCCAGTCACAAAAATGAGTCGATTTTCTCAGCAACATGCACTTAGGGTTAGGGACCAATGAAAAAATTTCATCAATATGCCATAATAACTTCAGGGTGATAATTATTACTTTATGATACCCCCTTGTAAGGCGCAATCTGCAGACTTCTACAATATCAGTTATTCGGAGGGTCAAGATACGCTGGGAAAAATGTGTAAATCTAGATAGTGACTACATAGAGATAAGTTAACAACTACAAATCAAAACAAACTTTCTGTCAATTTTTTTAAAAGGTGATCATTAAAACCTTTGGATACCCCCTTGTAGCAATTGCTTCTGGGCAGCTAAGCAGATAAACTGTTCTCTCTTTTTCTTCTTAATATACTGCTCCATTTCCCCAGGTAAGAGGTGAGAATGAAGACAGAAAAATTAAATGTGTTTGGATGAGATAATATATGAAGTAACCAGAGCTATGGGCTGGGTAATTGGCAATCCACCTGAAAGCAATTTCATAATAAAATCAGACCCTCTAATATGAGAGAGTTATTTTGTATTCACTGTATTTTTCTCTGTCTGTCGGCAGGTTAGGCTACAGACTCAACCAGCCCCTTCGCCAGGGCAGGCTCTCCTCTACTCTGGAACCTTTGATTGCTTCAAGAAGACTCTTGTGAGAGAGGTATTGTGTCAGATTATTTGTTATCCCTGACAGAGGGGTCACATCACCATCATCATTATTGTTATTGGTCTTCTAGTGCAATTCTGCCAGACGTTGACCATAGAGTTGTGCTGGAGAACGTAGATCAGTGGTCCCCAGCTGTGCCCTTTAAGACATTTTAGACATCAGCTCCCAGAAGTTTCAGTCATGTTGGCCAGTAGTCTGGGATTATGGATTAAAATTACAAAGAGATTCTACCTAAACATTGAAAAGGACCTCTTGACAGTAAGAGCTGTTCAACAGTAGAACAGTCTGCCTCAGGGTGGCAGTCTTCTTTTTTTTGGAGGTGTTAAACAGAGGTAGAATGGCTCTCTCTTGGAAATGTTTTAACTGAGTTTTTCTATAGGGCAAGAGGTTGGGCTAGGATTGGGGATCAAAAGGGTTGTATGTATGATCTTGGGACAGATTCCATTTAACAAGATTACATAAAATTATCACATGCTAATTGGTTCACACAATGATATTTTCATTCAACATATGTAGAGTTGGAGGCAGTTGATCTGTACTACTTTATTTTTAACTTGTAAGCTGCCTTGCTGAAGAAAGGTGGGATATAATAAGTAATAATAATAGTAAATTTTATTTCTTTCCTGCCTCTCCTCGTGCTTGAGGCGGACTACAACATGTTAAAATACAACACTATAAAGCCATTAAAATACATTAATATAAGACATTCTTTAAAATATACCAATTTAAAAAATGATTTACTTAAAATCATGACTGGATAAGTCTGCCAGAAGAGGTATGTTTTTAATGCTATTTTTAATGCTGTCAGCATTTTCAGGTGTCATATCTCCTTGGCAGGTCATTCCACAGTCTGGGGGCAGCAAATGAAAAAGTCATAGAAAAAGTCCTTTGGGAAACCATTGCCAGTCTAGTCCTGGCTATTTGGAGCAAATATTTCCCAGAGGACCTGAGTGTACAGGGCAAATTGTATGTGAGAAGGCGATCTTGTAGGTAGCCTGGACCCAAACCATGTAGGGCTTTAAAGGTAATAAACAACACTTTGTACTTTGTCTGGAAAGTAATTGGCAGCCAATGGAGTGATTGGTGTGATGTGATCACTGCTGGATGTACCTGTAATCAATCTAACTGCCATATTCTGAACCAGTTAGAGTTTCTGGACTTGGTACAAAGATAGCTTAATGTAGAGCGTACATATAAATGGAATGTATAAATGTAAATATAAATGGAATAAATAAATAAATGATCCTGGACTAAGTTAAATTGTAGCACGTACATTCAAACTGGGTATGAATGCACGTAGACATATTTTTACAACAATCTGAGTGCGCTTGTGTAGACTGTTAAGTGCATATTCAACATAATGTGTGTGATATTGTTTTCTGAGGAGGGAACAGTATAGAGTTTTTGGATTTCTTGTTTTCCCAAATTGTTTGCAAAGATTTGAATAATAGCTTAATTTTAGTATATGCTCTGCAGTTCCCTGTGCTTCTGAGCAGACAGAATGCTGTTTATTCTTAATCATATTTAAGAGATCCAAAGTTGGGCACAGACTCGTTCTCCTCCTACCCATCTCTTCCATGGGCCTGTGGGAAACTTCAAAAATGTTTAATTGCTGTGGTGAGAAAGAGGTCAGTAGGAGAAAAAGGGAAAAAATCTTAGGGAAGTAAGAAGGAGAAAATGAGAGACAAAAGGATGGAAAATAAAAGCAATGGCTCTGGTCTTGCTTCTCTGCACCTCACTAGCAACCTCCCAGAATATTTCCTTAAAGCCCTTTTGATATAAACACTTAACTGGGAATAAGCCTGCTTTAAACATTCTGGGATTGACCTCAGTCACCCTGCATAGAATTGCTCTGTAAAATTTCTTTAATCAGGTGCCAGCCCTTTACCCAAATATTTATCTATGTTTTGTTTGTATCTATACATGTATATATTCTTGAGATATGCTGCATAATCTTGTGTTTCAAACGCCCCCATCATGGGACATTTCTAGGCTTGTTACGATAAAATCACCAAGGCAACTTTGAGTCATCTTGTCATACAAGGTGACAGAGTAGTCAAGAGGCTCCCTCTGGAGACTCTCATTTTGGCCACAAATGTAGCATGTTCATAAACCCATAGCTTGTGTTCATAAACCCTGGCTTGAGCCTTTTGTTTCCTGGCTTGCATTTCTTGAGAATACTAAGGGTTCAAGTTAATGCATTCTCTCTTCGTTTTGCTCCCATGTGCCAATTGCTGGAGACTTGTCTTGACTCTTGTCTGTCTTCAATGTGGCAAAATTGCTTTTCCCTGTTAACCCATGCAGAACCATCAAGTGATCTGTGGACTTGCCATGTCTTGCAGGGAGTCCGTGGCTTGTACAAGGGAATGGCAGCTCCCATCGTTGGAGTGACCCCAATGTTTGCTGTCTGTTTCTTTGGATTTGGCTTGGGCAAAAAACTCCAGCAGAGGACTCCTGATGACATCCTGACGTGAGTGATGGAGCCATTCAGATGATTTTGGAATGTGCTTTCCAGGCTTCCTAGTCTGCTGTTTTTTTTTTTTGGTTTTTTAAAATTACACATTCCATTTCTATAGTCAAGCTGTGTTGTTAGCCATCCTCAGATATACTGTAGATAGCTATATATGTATATGTATTCTTTTCCCTTTCCTTTTCTGCTAAATCTGGCAAGTTAGAAGGTTCCTGGATGCGTGGGACTGATTGCGCTGGCAATAAACAGACATTGTGTGGGCTGTTGCTGCGCAGTTCTTTTCTTGGCAAAAACTTGCATTAGTTTAGGAAGGAATATTTTTTAGATAAATGTGGTGTGTGTTACATAATGGGAGGCTTGTAACACTTTCTCATAAATGACATTGAGTGCTGAGACAATTGTTCCTCAAAGCCCACACTCACTTCTATATGTAGTTCATACTTCCCACAATGGCTCTGTCTGTTCAGTACACCATCAGTTCTTCATATAACTGAAGACATTCAGATCATGCTGGAGTGATTGATTATTTAAATATTTGTTGCCTTACAGTCTGCAGGGACCTCAAGGCAACACACATGACATAAAACCAGTTAAAATACTCTTTAAAAATAAATAAAATCCAAATCCAAATATTTAAAAAAACCAATTTTAAAGCCCAAACATACAATTGTAACTGTCTGAATGCTAATTCAAAAACTAATTGCCATCGTTACTACCTACCAAGGCTACACTTCTGTATGTACTTACTTGGATGTCAAGACTCCTTGAAGAAAATCAATTCATCTTTCAAAGCAGACACAGAGCTTGGAAATGTTACTTCTTTTTTTTTTTTTTTTGGACTACAGCTCCCCGAATTTCCCAGTGGAAATGATGCTTGAGGGATAAGTTTGGTTGAAATGAATGAGACTTGTTTCTGAGTAAATACAGTTATCTGGCTGTAAACTGGACAGCTGATTGCCCAAGGTTGTGTTGGAGAAGAATTGCAGATTTGGGTAGCTCAGGTTTGATTAAGGAATCTTTAGTGCAGCAGATTATGTGACAAGTGAACGATATACATCTCAGTATTTTCTACATTTTTTTTGAAAATCTGTGATGCAGAAAGTTTCCTAATGTATATTTTAAATAACATTTATGTAGGTGATATCTGGGTATGTACACTTTTTGTTTTGCTTTTCTGGCTATGTATTTATCAGCAGATTAAAAGAATAGGTGTCATCATTAATTACATTAAAATTAATTAATTAAATTAAAATTAATTAAAATTTAATTAAAATAACAGAATTAAACACTTGGTAACTTTCAGTGTAATCGTCCCCCAAAAGAGTTACATTTGTTTAGGCACACTGGTATTGCATCTGTGCTTGTTCCAGTGGATTGCCACAGACCTCTGTATTCTTAGCTATTCATAGCTATTTTTCAGGTTTTTTAGCTTCTTAAATTTTATCTGAGTTCACATGAAGAGCAGGTAGTAACATACTTCTCCAGCTGCTTCCCATCCAGCTTTTTGTCATAGCCTTCCACCACCAACCATAATAGCATCATTTGATAAGAAAAGAAAAAGAAGTAGAGGTATGGATGTAGAGCTGGTCCACACATGTCATGTTAAGTTAAAATTATTTTGAACTCTGGCTTGCTGTAAACAAGGCAGTATGTAGGTGCTTGTTGTTTAATTGCTCCTGCTTGGCTTTTCCTACCAATGAGGGCCCATTCACACTGTACAGTTGGAATATTATTATCCATTTTAGCTGCTTTGGCAACATCCCCTGGAATCCTGGGATATACAGTTTAAGGAAGAGGATATCTGCAGTGATTGCCAAACTCTGGTCCTCCCGGTGTTTTGGACGTCAGCTCCCAGAATCCTAGTCTATTGGCCAAAATGGATGTGGCTTATGGGAGATGAAGTCCAAACATCTGGAGGACCAAAGTTTGGGAATCGGTACTGTAATGCCTACAAATCCCGGGATTCAATAAGATGGAGCCATGACAGTTATAGTGGAATATAGCACTCTAATTGAGTAGTGTGAATGGGCCCTGGAAGCAGCTGAGCAAATGAGATATTCAGCATTTTTGGTATGTTTAGTGTGATGTTTAGTTAGATCTGAACCAGGATCTACACCTAGTTGCTGTCCCAAAAAATCAGCGCCATATGCCAGGGATTGTTCTTGGCTTGTAGAGAAATGACGAATGTGGATTTCCTGGGTTGGACATCACACTAAACAGGCCATAGAACAGATGTCCTTGGTTTCTGTGCTCTCACTAGTACGAGGCACCAAAGTGGGAATAATTAAGAAACATGCACTCCACTGCTTGCATATTTGTGATGGGTTAGAATTCAAAACAGCTTTGGCATACTGTAGCATGTGAGCTGAATGTTTTTTCCCCCCATCTTCCAGCTGACAGTGGATACATGCTTCCCTAGATGCCAGCTTTAAAATTTTGATTTTTTTCAGAAACATTTTCAAGAAAAGTCTCCTGCTATTTGACTGTACTCCTCATAGTTACAAATACTGACTGATATTTGCCTTTTTTTAGTAGCTCCTTTGCAAATGGATAATCTCTAACATTCCTTCTTCCTTATGAAAGTTGGGGTAGGAAATGCTGAATTCTACACCAAGTATATATTTTGCACTGGAATACAGGCATGTTAACCACACCATTCCTGTTGGAGAGGGAAAAGATACAAATTCTGCCATGTTGGAATCCTTAAGTGCCTGTATATCATTTCTTCTCCATCAAGCTGCTTTTAAAATCATTTGCACCTGTATCCCTTCTTGTAGGCCCTCTTGTCTCTGCTTTTGTTGGTTGTGTTTGTGTGAATGAGTTTTACTTATTGGCAGTTGAAAAGAGTCCTTGGAGAACAGTCTGGCTGTCAGCATTTGCTTGACCCTGGCCTGTTTTGGTTGGCTGGAGCGGTAAACACTTCCCTTTGGCACATGGGGATTCCTTTCCCATTGAAGTAACAGGGCTGTTGAAAAGCAACCAGGAGAGTGTGACTGTTATTGGTCCTCCTAGATTGTTCTTAGCTGCTTTTCATATTGTTGTCCATAGAGCTCTTGTTTGCTTTTCTGGCGTTCAGTTCTTGCCTCTCAGAAGGAGGATGGGGTTTGAGAATGGAATCAGTCCTGTGCAGATATCTCACAGTTCTCTACTGCCTGTTTTTCTTTAACCTGAAGTCATCTGGGAAAAGTTGTCGAGAGAGCTGAGGCGACGTCCCATTAATATGGTGATACAACACTGTTTCTCCTTTTTATCTGAATTGCCTGATGGGAGATGGTGGAGACTAGGTGACGGAAGATAGTTGTGCATTAGATGAGGTGACTAAATCAAAGAACAATCCAGGTGAGACAGAGGCTGCGTCCACACTGCAGAAATAATCCAGTTTGATACTTCAGTGGCCATGGCACATTTAGCTTTCTCTGTCAGAGAACTCTGGTGCCATAACAAACAACAGATCCCAGAATTCCATAATATTGAGCCATGATACTTAATGAGGTGTCACACTGGATTATTTCTGCAGTGTAAATGCAACCAGAGATGTTAAAGTTGGGAACGAAAGCTGATTTGGGCTTTGGTGGTTCCCCTTGACTGCATGAAATTGGACCTTTCACATAAGAACAGGCATGAAATCTGAATCTGTTCCTGGAGCTCCAGAACACTTTGTCACTAAGGGGAGTACCTTTCTTAGAAATATCTGTTCAGTTTTGAGCTTTTAGGCAGTTGGTTAAAAATATTTCTTTCCCAGTGAAGCATTAGAGGGAAATGTGAGTTTTATTGCTAACTTGAGGTGATTTTTGGAATCTGCTTCTGTTGTGGCTTTGTAATTGTTCCTCATATTATATTTTCATTTTAATTGGATTTTACTTATGATATGGTTATTAGCTATCCTTTCTAAAGCAGCTGGTAGAGATATAAACTGGGAGAGAAAATAACATGATAATCACTTAATTGCATTGTTCAATTTTGTTCAAGATTTTGGTTTTCTTGGAACTGGAATTTTAACAATGAGAACTGATAAGTTTGAAGAAAGTGTGGCTCAGCAGTTAAGATGCTGCAGTTCGAGGCCCTAGTGCTGAGTGATGGGGTGAGCTCCCATCACTAATAATAACAATAATAATAATAATTTTTATTTCTAGCCCGCCCCTCTGAATGAGCAATCGGGGCGGGTTATAGCAAAAGTTAAAAACAATACAAGACAAAATATCCTATCCCATCCCCCACCTCTCCCCCTTAAAAAAGAATTAAATCACAATGAAGTTAAAACAAGTGTATAAACAAATAAAAACAGCTAGAACAACAGCAAGAATTCCGGGCTGAGAATTTAAAACTATATAAGGGTGGAGAAAGCACAGGGGATGGGTTGGAAAAACTCCAAAATCTAGGTTTGGAGCCGGGAGATGTTAACCATTTTCTGGGAAGGCCTGTCGGAAGAGATGCGTCTTTAGGGCTTTTTAAAAGCCTTCAACAGATGGAATGAGACGCATCTCCAATTTCTGCCAATATAGCAGTTCGAACGCATGTGAAAGTGCAAATAGATAAATAGGTATCACTTTGGTGGGAAGGTAAATAACATTCTGTGCAGTCATGCTGGCTGCATGATCACAGAGTTGTCTTTCACAACACTGGTTCTACATCTTAGTAACTGAGATGAGCACCAGCCCCTACATTTGGACACGACTTGACAAACTTGTCAAAGGGACCTTTACCTTTACCTTTTGATGGTATTTTTCATTTGTTTCTATGCTGGAAAAGAAAGTGTCTTGAAAAGAAGTATCTTTGAAAGAAAAAAAGTTTCCCCTGGCTTTAGTTGATTTAGTAACATGGCCTGGCAATTCTTGTCAGTCCTTTCTGTTTTTGGGTAACCCATGATTACTGTCCTGTCATCCCTGTGCAGATATCCTCAACTCTTTGCAGCAGGCATGTTATCTGGAGTATTCACCACTGCAATCATGGCTCCAGGAGAAAGGATCAAGTGCCTTCTACAGGTAAGAATGGTTCAAGAAAGCCATCTACTCTCCTTTCTAGAAAACCTGCCTCACCATTACACATAAACAGAAGTGTTACACTCACATCTTTCCTTGCTATTGAAATCCACAGAGCATCCTTCACTTGGAAGTCAGTGTAATGCAATCCAGGGGTAGCCCTGTTGGCCATATAACAAATCCAATAACATCAAAAATCTATCAAACAGTGATACCTTTATTGGGCCAGCCAAAATGCACAATATACATGTTGCAAGGTTTTGAAGCTCCATTGGCTTCTTCATCAGGCAAGATAAAACCATACAGGAGAAAAAAAAATTGAAGATGTTAATCATAGGCCTGCATTTTGCTGTTTTTGTTTTCAGTTCGGATGGTATGGAGAGGTATCTCTTGCAGGGTGGCACCTTTTACTTTTTTGGCTGTGTGGCAACTGGGAGATTATCAAAGTCCAGAAAATTTAACATCCACTTGCAACGCAAAAAGATACTTCCTTTGCAGTCCAATATGTCTCCATATTAGGAGCACAGTGGTTGAATGCTGGTACTGCAGCCACAAGGTTGTGAGTTCGATCCTGCAGGACTCCAAGGTTGACTCAGCCTTCCATCCTTTTGTAGGTGGGTAAAATGAGTAGCCAGTTTGTTGGAGCTAATTGGCTCACACATTGTAAACCACTTAGAGAGTGCTAAGTTCACTATGAAGCAGTATAGAAATGTAAATGCTGTTGCTATTGCTCCATCCTTGTGAGGCCACAGGCCCCTTTGTTAAGCAGAGGACGCTGTTAATAGCTGCTTCATTGATGTAGTTTTCCAAATGTTTTGGAAACACTTGGGGAGGCGTATAGGTGGGTGAGCATATATATCTATGGGAGAGAGGAACATTTAGATTGCCAGGAAATTATGCCCCACCTCCTGCTAACCATCCACATCCCATCCTAATCTGCAGTGGTTTTTTATGGCACTGTGTTCATATGATGGCTGGAGTGTAGTGGTAATTTGAAGAAAAGGGGAGGGGAGATGGGATGAAGGCTGTTACCTGAGTGTGTGTGCTTTCTGCTGTAGTTTTCAGGCCTATATTTGCATATGCATATATTTTCTTTATAGGGTCATCACTTTGTGTAGATGAAGGGATGAAGGTCCAACAATATTCACCCATGTGAATATTGTGCTTGAGGTTTACTTACTCTGGTGGTGGAATGATTAAATGCCTGTATTGCAGCCACTCACTCACAAACCATAAGGTTGCGAGTTCAATACCAGAAAAAGGGCTTAGGCTCGACTCAGGCTTGCATTCTTCTGAGGTCGCTAAAATGAGTACCCAGATTGTTGGGGGCAATTAGCTTACACTTTGTAAACTGCTTAGGGAGTGCTTAAGTGCATTGATAAGTGGTATAGAAATGTACTTGCTATTGCTAGACAAGGTAACTGTTACATGGATTTGTAACTGGTTGACTGGCCGAACTCAAAGGGTGCTCAACAACGGCTCCTTTTCAACCTGGAAAGAAGTGACAAGTGGGGTGCCACAGGGCTCTGTCCTGGGCCCAGTCCTATTCAACATCTTTATTAATGACTTGGATGACAGAATTGGGGGCATACTTATCAAATTTGCAGATGACACTAAACTAGGAGGAGTAGCCAATACTCCAGAAGACAGGGTCAAAATTCAAAATGACCTGAATAGACTAGAAAGCTGGGCCAATGCTAATTAGAAAGCTGGGCAAATGGCTGAATGAAACTACGTGTGAAAGGGATCTAGGAGTCCACGTAGACCATAAGTTGAACATGAGTCAACAGTGTGATGCAGCAGCTAAAAAAGCCAGTGCTATTTTAGGCTGCATCAATAGAAGTATAGCATCTAGATCAAGGGAAGTAATAGTGCCACTCTATTCTGCCTTGGTCAGGCCCCACTTGGAATACTGTGTCCAGTTCTGGGCACCACAATTCAAAAAGGATGTGGAGAAACTGGAGCGGGTCCAAAGGAGGGCAACTAAAATGGTGAAGGGTCTAGAAACCATGCCCTATGAGGAATGCCTTAGGGAGCTGGGGATGTTTAGCCTGGAGAAGAGAAGGTTAATAGGTGATATGATAGCCCTGTTCAAATATTTGAAGGGATGTCATATTGAGGAGGGAGCAAGCTTGTTTTCTGCTGCTCCAGAGACTAGAACGCGGAACAATGGATGCAAATTGCAGGAAAAGAGATTCCACCTCAACATTAGGAAGAACTTCCTGAAGTAAGGGCTGTTCGACAGTGGAACACACTCCCTCAGAGTGTAGTGGAGTCTCCTTCCTTGGAGGTCTTTAAGCAGAGGCTGGATGGCCATCTGTCAGGGATGCTTTGATTTGGAGTTCCTGCATGGCAGGGGGTTGGACTGGATGGCCCTTGTGGTCTCTTCCAATTCTATGATTTTATGCTATTGCTACTGTGATACTGACACAAAGTTAGTTCCTTGGCCCTAAGAATTTATATTTGGTGGGTGGCTTTTCTTAATACAGTAACTTCCCTCTGTGTCAGTGGAACAAGCCCAGGGCTTTTACCACTGTATTACAGCTTCCTTAAAACTCTCAGATTTCCCCATCACAACAGTGCTTGCAATGGAACATCCCAACAGAACATTTGAAGGGTAATAATCATAAGCCTGCAGTACTTTGTGAACTCTAGGGTCCTTGACCGCCACAAATTTCCCTCCCTTTACAACTCTGCAAGATCCCATCCAGTACACTAGACCAATTGATTCCTCTCCTCCCCTTTTTCCAAGATTTTTCTCCCTTCATCCAGGAGGAAAAGGGATTGTTCATTCCAAACACATGGAGACACAGAGTCCAAGAATCATTTCATCTTCTCCTAATCCCTGAGTCTTATTGAAAGATCTTCCACAGAGCACTATATTATCCCAACTTCACTCACCTGTTTGTTATTGGAAAATCTTGATTATCCATTTGCCCCTGTAAACAGCATAAGGGAGAAATACTTGACCCAATTGAAACCACAGGGGGAAAGGAAAATGCATCTCCAAGTGGATGGCTGGTTTTATTTTTTATTTTGGAAAAAGCCTGATATGTTTTGGCCTATGTATATATCTCAGTGGCCTTATTCAAATACAAATATAAATATAAAATTAGAAATCAAAAGGATGACACCTAAAATATCATGCTGCATTTAAAATTTTGTATACTGCTTAAAGCCTATACATACCAATATGAAATTTAACTGCAGAAGTTGAAAATCTCATCACCTTTGGTGGATTGAAAAGTAACAAGTGAACCAGGCTCAAGATTTTTTTACTTTAGCAGATGGTCAGAAAAAAAATCAGGGGAAAGAAGGGGGAGTGAGACAGCCTTTGAGGACATAACCATGCAACTAGCCCAGAAAAGGTTCTGAGTGGCTTTACAACAATGGGAGGAGTTAAAGTTCATTTAGTTCTCAACAAACCAAAGTGGATTTAAAATTAAAATATTTTGTTCCTGGAAGACTAAATGAAGAACCTGAAGAAAAACATTGAAATATATCAAGAATGATGTTGACAATTTGGAGTGTGTTCAGAGGAGAGCAACCAGAATGGTGAAAGGTCTGGAAGCCATTCCCTTTGAGGAGTAGCTTAGGGACCTGGGTATGTTTAGCCTGGGGAAGAGAAGGTTAAGAGGTGATGTGAAAGCCCATATTTAAAGGTATGCCATATTGAGGATGGAGCAAGCTTGCTTCTTGCTGCTCCAAAGACTAGGATCTAGAGCAATGGTTTCAAACTATAGGGAAAGTGATTCTAACTCAACATGAGGAAGAACTTTCTGACAGTAAGAGCTGTTTAACAGTGGAAGACACTCCCTTGGAGAGTGGTGGAGTCTCTTTCTTTGGACATCTTTAAATAGCAGTTGGCTGGCCATCTGTTGGGGGTGCTATGATTCTTTGTTCCTTCATTGCAGGGGGTTGGACTGGATGGCCCTTGGAGGTCTCTTCCCACTTCCTGATTCTATTATTCTTTATGTATAGGCCAAAACCCATTGGGCTTTGTCCAAAATGAAAAATAAAAACAACCATTCACTGAACACGTGGAGACATAATTCCCTCCCCCCTCCCCCAAGTATTCCCTATAAATAGCATTCCTGATTATCTTCAAATAGCCCTCCATCTTGAGTGTTTACCAGAGCTAGGTCACTAAAGGAAATTTTGTTATGCATGATTATGGTTATGGTTAGTGTTCTTCACAGGAGCAGATTTCACAAGGGCTTCTTGGAATAGGTAGGACATTAGTTACTGATAGAAGTGAAAGAGCTGGAGAGAACATGGGGGAGGAAGACTGTTTGGCAGTTTGCTGACTACTGCTCCACCATTTTGGAGTGTGATGTAATATCCTATGGCTCCTACATCACAAGCTGCTTCTGAGGTAACATTTAATAATAATAATAATAATAATAATAATAATAATAATATTTGTATTTTCCCCCCTCTCCCAAATGGATCGAGGCTGAAAGCTGTCCTTCACTGGTTTAAAGTTTTTAAAGTGGGCTGGTTAAGTGACAGATACTGAGTAAAACCTTTTCTTCCCCAATCACTTAGATCCAGGCAGCCACAGGTGAAATTAAATATGGGGGTCCATTGGACTGTGCCAAACAGCTTTATCGTGAGGCTGGCATTCGAGGCGTGTACAAAGGAACAGTTCTCACCCTCATGAGAGGTAATAGTTGGAACAGCATTCTTTAAAGCATCTATGGTTGATTTTTTTTTTTAAAGAGGGAGGGGGTCTGGCCAAGAATTCTCTTTTTGGCTTGTTTTCTCCACCCAAAGAGTCAGGGCCACCTTACTCTGATTCAGGATCAAATGCAGGGGGTTTTTTATGGCATTTTCAAAATTCTGGTAATGATGAACGTATTTGCCTATCCTACTGCAGAGTTTGGGGTTTTGACTTGCTTTTGCGACAGTCTCTGGTTGTATCTCTAATTTTTCTGCCTCCTCTTCTTTTTATCTAACCAGATGTTCCAGCCAGTGGGATGTACTTCATGACCTATGAATGGCTAAAAAATATTTTGACTCCTGAAGGGCAGAGGTAAGTGGAACAATGAGTTTTCCACAAGGACATCTAAGAAATTCTGCCTACTGAAGAGTGAGAACTTTACAATAATAGGTTTGTGATTCTCAAATATAGTGTTGCTAATAAAAGTATTATTTGGCATTTATATAATTCATATGATTGGTCCAAGCTTTGAGAATTGTCGCATTCCAGTACTGCTTCCAGAAGTAAGTCTATTAGAAGAATGTGTTTCAGTCTCACCACTAGCTTTTCAACAGGCCAGTTTCATCCTACGGTTACAGATAGGAAATGTTTGCTAATAATAGCTTTAACAAAACCAGCAATAATAATTATTATTTCTTACTCACCTCTCCCCATGGATCAAGGTGGGGAACAACAACAGACCAACATATACACAACATGAGTTAAAAACATACATTAGTTTAAAAGAACAAGCAAGACCCATGCATATTAAGATCACATTTAAAATGTACAATTTAAAAATCATCAGATAGGCCTGTCGGAAGAGGCTGGTCTTTAATGCTAGTTTAAATTTGGACAGTGCTTTCAGCTGCCGAATGTCTTCTGGCAGGTCATTCTACAGTCTAGGGGTGGCTGAAGAAAGGGCCCTCTGGCTGACAGTTGCCAGCCTAGTTTCGACTAACTGGAATAAATGTCCCTCAGAGGATCTGAATGTACAAGGAGGATTATTCAGGAAGAGGCAATCCTGTAGGTAACCTGGACCCAAACTGTGTAGGGCTCTAAAGGTAATAACCAACAGTTTGTACTTTGCCCAGAAACTAATAGGCAGGACAGTATCTGCTTACAGGCCCAGAAACTACTTGGACTTTGAAAGGGGCTTCTTATGATCAAGATTGTTTTTGTCACTTCTCTGGTTCCTTTTAATATTCTTTCCTCCCAGTTCCTTTTTCTGCTCATGTCATCTTACAGGTTCATGTGAGGAAAATCCATATTAAATCCATTATACAATAAATAATCTTACAAATATGTCATTTTGAAGAGGCAAGTTGGGATAAAAGTTTACATTTGTAATATTTTACTATTTTAATTGATTTTCTGGTACTAGGATTTTGAACACTGCTGGTATTGAAAACCCCAGAGGCTCCCGTGACTCTTTAAAGCAGTGGTTCCCAAATTCTGGTTTATCAGGTGGCCTGGACTTCAACTCATAGAAGCCCTGGCCAGTTTGATCAATAGTTAAGAACTCTGGGATCTGAAGTCCAAGACATCTGGAGAACCAAAGTTTCTGAGTCATGGCTTTAAAATATGGTTCACAGGCTGCATTCCAGTACCAGGGTCTCACGGGGTAAAACAATTTTTGTTTTTGTTGTAAAATTGGGCCCCAAATGTTCTCTGCAGGAGTGTGGAGTGTGAACATCTGTCATATTTTTGACCCCCATGGGCCATTTATGCTCAGGAGTTTTTTTTTTTTTTAAAAAAAGAAAGTGAACAGAATGTTACATCTGTTCACGTTAAAGAAAGGCCTCCCTCCAGGCCTAAAATGGCTCAGGAAGGCCTAAACATATGGCAAAAATATCCCCCACATCTTCAGCAGCGTTTGGGAGCAAATACTTTTTTTTTTTTTTTGCAGGGGAACATGATCTCAGCACAGCTGTCCCAGGCCTCCTCGAGGGCTAATGTGACCCCCTAGCCTTCCACAGTCCCCCCCCTCCAGCCTTAGAGACTCAATAAATTTATTGTGGTATAAGAATGATAGGGAGCTAATATAATACACCAATTATAGAGAACCTTTGGCCTGGCTGATATTTTGGCCTAAAACTCCCAGAAATCCCAAACAGCTTGATCAGTGGTAAAGTATTATGGGTACGGCAGGCCAAAATATTTAGATGACCAAATTTGTCACCTTTGGAATAGGTTTTTGTGAACTGTGCAGTTAATCAGGTGTATAAATTGTTATTCTTAAAATACAGGTAGAGGGGTGGATTGGGGACCAATTGCAATTAAAAGTAGAGACTAATCTCAGATAGTTGAATTGAAACTTAAATGCGTGTGCTGCAAACTCAGTGAACCAGTCACAGCAGCAGTAATTGGCGTCAGATAAAATTAAAGGTTGTTTTTCTCTGTGTCTTATTCTACTTCATTCCTTTTCTTAATAACTTTTTTGCAGTGTCAGTGACCTCAGTGTACCCAGGATTCTCTTTGCTGGTGGCATGGCAGGGATTTTCAATTGGGCTGTGGGTATTCCTCCAGATGTGTTGAAATCTCGCTTCCAGACAGGTGAGTTAGCTGATCCTGTAATAAAAATTATGTAAGGCAGGTGCAGTCCTGAAGGTGGCTCTTTGTAAAACATCCCTCCATCTTTATTACTTTTTTAAAAAAAAATATGGGACCCAGGCAAGTTCCATTCCAAGTACTTAATCCTTTCAAACTACTGTTGGTCCCAGTAAGTGACTTTCTGAAAATGAGTCAGAAGAACTAAATTGAAACAAAAATAAAAGTCAATGACTGTCTTTTTCAGCCCTTTTGTACTGCAGAAAATACTTTAACTGTCTTGGCTGCATCCTATGGCAACCTGGGATTTTGTAGTTTGGTAAGGTATTCTGTCTGGTCTGTCAGAGAGGTCTGGTAGCTCACCAAACTACAAAGCTCAGGATTCTGTAGGATAGTATCATATCAGTCAAAGTGGTGTCAAACTGCTTAAATTCTGCAGTGTGGATACACCCTTAGTGTGCCCTCAAGCTGCTTCCATCTCATGGTGACTGTAAGGTGTTCCTGTCACAGGGTTTTCTTGCAAGATTTGTTCGGAGGAGATTTTCCATTGCATTTCTCTTAGGCTGAAAAAGTATAACTTGCCCAAGGTCATTCAGTGGGCTTCCATAGCTAAGCAGGAATTCAAACCCTGGTCTCCCAGAGTCCTAGTCCAAAGCTCAAACCACTACATAACACACAGGTTGCTAATATACCTTAATGTAGTTAAAGAGAACATGGAAGTGTGAGTAACACTACCCATGGCTGGTTTCCTCCACACTCCCAGACTGTACTATTTTCTCATCATATTTGTTGAAAGAGATTATTCTTTTGTTCAAGCCCCATTTGCTCATGGTTTATTGGGCATTCCTCTGGTATCATTCCAAGGCAAGAGCCCAAGGCAGTCTCAGGTTTAATTTGGCACCAGCTAAGACATTCACATCTTTCTCTGCTGTTCAGCTTTCTTTCTTCTGCCGTTGAAGAGTAAGTCCTTGTTATCTTCAAACCCTTCTGCTTCTAACTGCTAGATTTACTGTTGTGACTCTGGTGACCATGGTAATTGGAGTCAAAATGAAGTATAATCCCATTTCTCAGATGTCTTGCACAAGGTTTTCTGAGGAAAATGTGGAGCTGATTCTGAGAGATGGGATAAAACTTGTAAATAGTTTCTTGGCTGGTCAGAAGGTCAGTGGCTTCCTGGCAAAAAGCAGGGTAGCTTGTTAAAGGGTGCATCTACACTGCAGAAATAATACAGGTTGGCATCACTTTAACTGGCATGGCTGCATCCTGGAATCTAGTTTTGTGAGGCACCAGCACTCTGGCAGAAAACGCTAAAGACCTTATAAAACTAGATCTGAGGATTCCATAGGATGGAGTTACATCATTTAAAGTGGTGTCAAACTGCATTATTTCTATAGTGTAGATGCACCCAAGGTTGTCCCAGTCCCAGTCCTGGGTGATCTGACCAAAACCAGGTTCAAAGCACTCTTAAAGATTGGAAAATAATAAGACCTCATAGATTGTTGATAGTTGCTACTATTATTTTTATTGTAACACACTTAGCAGATATTATTTTATGATCTTTTAATCAAGTATACTTACATATGCATACATACACCAGGGACTAGCCAGATTAGCAGACAGGTGATGGGTGAGTTGCCTTCTGTTTATGGCCTATTGCTGATGTCTTTTGACTTCCCTAAAATGAAATTCTTCCTCCTCTGTTATGTCTTGTTGTTGTATAACTCTTTGTATAACAAGGTTAGTGATGTCTCTGTTAGATCAGTGCACGAGTTTTTGTACTCCATGATCAGTTGGTGACAATAGGCTTCTATTGATTAGGGTCTTGGTTTTCCTTATGGCCATCTCAAAATTAGGGGTTTATCTGTTGTCTGTAATTCTCCTGGAATTCTGAATACCAAAGACCACACAGATCTAGCATCAACTTTCAGAAGCAGAAAGTGTACTTCTTGTTACTTTTAAAAGTCTCAAGGACTTTGTTAATCTACTTGTGTGATTCCCCCCCCCCCCCATGCTTTTCCTCCTTGGCAATTTAGGAATTTTCCGATTCATAACAAGCTCTTACGCTTCAACCACTTGTGAACAGAGGTCATAGCACTGTTCACAGACACACAAAAATCACCATAATAATGTGTGTGGATTTCTCTGTGTGTGCATGTACCCACCCACATATGTATATATGAATAGTGTTACACTGATTTAACAAATATATGTTAATAAACATCCTTATTCAGTAAGATGTCACAGTCAGGCATCTGGTTTAATAAGCTGGTTTTCTGGGCCATTACTCTACCTGAATTGGGCTAGAACTTTTCTGCATCTCATTTGTGAAGCTGGTTCAACATTTTTACCATCTTGCCATTTTGTCAAGCTTTTTGGAAAAGTTCAGAAAGGTTTACTAGTCCTTGTGCCTGCTTATGCTTGTCTGTCACAACAAAATTATACTACAGTTGGTCCTCTGTATCCATGGATTATTTATTCATGAATTCAAGCATCCATGGCTTAAAAATATTTTTAAAAAGTATAAATTCCAGACCGCAAACCTTGATTTTTGCCATTTTATATAAGGGATAACATTTTACTGTGCCATTGTCTACAACACAAATTTTGGTATCCACAGTGGATCCTGGAACTAAATCCCAGAGGATAACAAGGGCCCACCATAGTTTGGTGTGAGGCCAGTGACTTGTTTCCATATTGGCTGCAGGGGAGATGACCCATCTTCCTCAATCCACATGAAAATCCAGGTTGCTAAACATTTGGCAAGCTAATAAAGAAAATGTTTCCATCAAGTTGGGAGGCATGTAGCAGTCCATCTTTCTTCTACTTACCCTCTTTATTTCCATGCTGAGATTTCCTCTCTGCCAAATCCCAGACAAGCTGTTGGAAAAGAAGCAAAGCATCCTGTTTCCACCAGTGCCTTCTTTCAGCTGTGTGGAATTCCTAGTCACTTGCATTACCAGGCAAATTGTTACATAAAAGGCTGTTATAATCTCTGGGCACAGACTAGGTTTATACTAGGTTTATAACAGCTGTAGGAAGCTGCAGGTCTGCAGTACCTCTCCCCCAAAGACCTTGAAGGACCACACTGCATTCCCCTGCAAAAATATTTTTCTGTCTGTCTATCTGTCCGTCTGCCTGTTGGTCTTTCTTTCTTGACCCCAAACACACACAGGGGATGTGGGGAGCATTTTCACCTTACTTTAAAACAACTGGAAGTGTTTGACAGTGAAACACACACCCTTTGAGTGTGGTAGAATCTCCTTCTTTGGAGGTTTTTAAACAGAGACTGGAGGGCCATTTGTCAGGGGTGTTTTGATCGTGACTTCCTGCATGGCAGGCGGTTGGATTGGATGGCCCATGTGGTCATGATTCTGTGATTCTACACTGTTAGAATAACTTAGATGTCTACTGTGAAGTTGAAGGCTTTCATGGCTGGCATCCATAGTTTTTTTGTGGATTTTTCGGGCTATGTGGCCATGTTCTAGAAGAGTTTTGCCAGCATCTGTGGCTGGCACCTTCAGAGAATGCTGTCATTGAAAAGAGGTGAGTATACTGTGTGACCCTGGGTAGTGAGGGATGATCTCCATGTTAATCTGTGTATTGTTCTCTTGTTGATGGCCAGGCCTCAGGGTGGGAGGATATGCAAAGAGGATTAGTGTCTGTATAATTAGTGACATTATCTGCTGAGAAAGCCCCTGACCCTGAGTGGTTTCTCATTTGCAGAGTCCTGATTTTGCTGTTTTTCAGGACTGGTAGCTAAATTTTGTTTAAAGGTTTCTTCTTTCCTGTCGAAGTTGTCTTGGTGTTTGTGGATTTCAGTGGCTTCCCTGTTCTTTCCGACCTGATAGTTGTTGGCATGGTCCAGAATTCCCGTGTTTTCAAACAGCATTTTATGCCCTGGATGATTTATAATGTGTTCTGCTACTGCTGATTTTTCTGGCTGACCTAGTCTGCAGGAACACAAGAGACACTGCAGACCGAGCCAGCCAGAAAAATCAGCAGTAGCAGAACATGTTATGAACCATCCTGGGCATAAAATACTGTTTGAAAACACTAAAATTCTGGACTATGCATGTGTTATAGCATTGTTGTGAGCTGGAGAAAGACTGCAAAGGGGTGGGAGTGGATAATGGGAGAGAATGAGAGAGGCTGTCTTCCCTGTCCAGGGTCTCTGAGTGGCTGAGGAGTGTGAGATGGCTGAGGGTGAGGAACTGCCTACTGGAGATATTGCAGTCTACTGAATGTTGTATTCTAAACAAAGTGACTTTTCTGAGTAGTGTAACTTACTTTTTCTTAATTCAACAGCTCCTCCAGGAAAGTATCCCAATGGCTTCAGAGATGTTTTGCGAGAGCTTATCCGAGAGGGAGGAGTGATGTCTCTGTATAAGGGGTTCACTGCTGTGATGATCAGAGCCTTTCCTGCCAATGCAGTAAGTGAATGGTGGATTTTACTTGGACTTGGACAATATATGGGCATTAGTGGCAGTTGGCAACACTTTCCCTCCTATAAAGAGGCAGCTCCTCCACCTTCCTGCAACAAAGCAAATTCATTCACTGTCAGCCTGTGGAAATCAACCTACTGCTGCATCATCCAGACCAGACCTTATAACAAGAATCACATATCTATTTGTCTAGATACAGTAATAGTCCAATTTTCAGCTCATAACAACCTCCCAAAACAGCTGCTCCTCAGTGGAACAAGCCATTAATGATCATACAAGAAATCTAAGCAAACTGTATGCTGCAGAGAAAGGGATGTTAGACCTGAATATTTATCCTGGCTCTGGGAAGTAGTTAGATTTTGTTCAGTGCATTGGCTAAATAATAAAGAAAGTACATTCATTTATAAATTGGCTATTTGAGCACACTTTGCGGGTACATGTTGAACATATTCTGATAATTACAAATAATGTATATGCTGTAGAAGTAGGATGACACTTCATAGGAGTCAAACATGGCTTGTCAGGGAGACCCCACGCAAGAGCACACTTCAGCTCTGCCACACCATCCCAAAGGAAACTTGATTGAGGTAAATGTTTGTACCCCTTAGTAAAATTTCAAGCAGTCTCTGATGCTTCAAAGGAAAAAGGGAAGTAAATTATTCCATCTTGTTAACTACTGAACTGCTCCCTGAGTTGGCATTCTAAGTGCTGAAGAGACCATTTGTGACAGGAATTGAAGGCCTTCTTTTATTTCCTGGTATGTGACTGCATGTGATTTCTGTCCTCAGTGTCCTTTGCCTTGACAAACTGGATTCCGATGCATTCCTTAGAAGAATTATAGAGAAATTCCATCATGGTGACAGTTGATTTAAAACCTCATCATGCAGTCTCTTTGTGAGAGATAACTTTCTTTCTGTCAAGATATGTGTTTCTGAAAGAGTTTTAAACTGGAACTTGTTTGTAAAACTTCTAATGGCCCATGTACTAGGTCTTTCATTTAAAGATACAGCCAAAGAACTGTGCTACGTCAACTTTACATGCCATAATAGCTCAATTTTTGCCAGTAGGCAAAAGTATCCGAACTGAAATATTTGATTAGGGGGAAATTCAATAAAGTGCATTTAATAGGCTCCAATCCAGTCAAACTGAAGTTGTAGTGTCATATGAGCAGCATTGTGTACTAAGCTGATGAAAGGAAGATAAGGCCACCATCAACCCTAGTGAGATTCCCAACTTGGTCAGGTTTTGCCTCTTCTCTCTTTCTGTGAGGAAGAAGAGATTTTGTCTCTTGGAGTCATTCATGTTGATTCAAACAGAAAGAAAGAATGGGATTGAGAGTGCCACTCTTGCTTGAATAACATGCAGCTGACCAAGCAGATGATTAAAAGCAAACAAGCAAAGCACACAGTGAAACTCTAAAAGGGATGGTTGCTTCCATGACTGGCCCAGTGAGTTCCAGTTGCTCAGCTCCACACCCTGGCCTCAGAGGGTTTTGGTGAGAGCTGCTGCATGTATCTGGGAGAGCACCAGGCAGGAGCAAACATGCCCCAAGGCTCTACAAGGCCCTTCCTAAGGAGGCCAGGGTGTTCCACTCCTTGCTGTCCTTCTGTCACCAGGCAAAAACATTCTTCTTGTTGCTATTATTATTATTATTATTATTAGTAGTAGTAGTAGTTGTTGTTGTTGTTGTTTTGGTTTGATTTCAAATTGTTTCTGACTTATGGCAATCCTATCACAGGGTTTTCTTGGCAAGATTTGTGCAGTGGAGGTTTGCCATTGCCTTATCCTGAGGCTGAGAGCATGTGACCGAGCTGGGAATCGAAACTTGAACTCAAGAGTCATGGTGCAACACTCAAACCAGTATTACTAATTATTTGCACTTGCGGCCTGCCTTTCTCCCAAAATGGTATCCAAGGCAGCTTACAATAGTTTAAAAAAAGACCCAAAACACCAAGCAGCTAAAACATTGATTACAAAAGTTAAAAGAGAACATTTAAAATGTATTTACAATCTAATTTTATTTAAAGATTGAAAAAATACAGCACACCATACACCCACTATAACTCCATAATTCAAATTCAAAAGGCTTGTCTACATAAGAATGTTTTTACCTGCTGATGGAAAGAACTCTGCATCTAAACTGTTTTTTGTGCATGCATTTTGTGTAACTTGACTAGTGTTGTAGCTGTTCATCATATTACTTAATTCCCTCAAGTTTTTAGATATTCATTATATACAGGTTGAGTCTCCATTATCCCCAGTGCTTGGGATCAGAAGTGTTTTGGATTTCAGAAGGTATCTTGGAGATGGGACCCAAGTCTAAACATGAAATCCAGTTATGTTTCATATATACCTTACACACATAGCCTGAAGGCAATTTTATATATAATAAATTTAATAATAAAATTTTGTACAGTGAACCATCAGTAATCAAATGTGTCATTATCTCACCCACCCATTAATAATAATAATAATAATAATAATAATAATAATAGGACTATTTTGGATCTCTCACTTCTGGATAAGGGAGACCCAACCTGTAATAGATCATTTGTTTCTGTTAATGTAATTTAATTATTTAATAAGAATCATTAAAAGCGAAAACTATCCACGGAACCATACAGCTGTAGAAAACATGCTGCCAAAATGTTCCACTTTGCATCATTTTATGTGTCTCTTCTTCTAGGCCTGTTTCCTCGGTTTTGAAATTGCCATGAAGTTCTTAAACTGGCTTGCACCAAGCCTCTGAGGACCAGTGGGGTGGTGTCCCTGTGGGAACCCAACAACAAGACGAAGAATGGAAGTGCGTCAGAGGAGTGAAACTGAATTATGAAATGAAAGAAGCTAAACCAATGACTACTTCTCTAATAACCGTTTTTGCCTTACTCACGCCCAGCTTTGGGTGTTGCTGTGTTGCCATTAGGAATCTTGAGCCAAATCTCTTCCCAGGGGAGAGTTCAAGAGAAGTTCAGAACAATCTGCTTTCTGAACCCAAAATTACCATAGTGGTAATGCTGCTAACAGAAAACCTTATTGCTATTACCGGGCATGATGTGTGTTTTTTTTTTAATTTTTGTTCTTCCTCATTTATCTCTTCAGGGAATAAAGGAGATAATATTTTAATTTCCACTTTCAACTTTAATGAAAAAGTGCATTGTTTGTGAATGTATCTTTGAGTGGGAATGAGATCAGATGGGAATGGAGACTAGCCACTGATTATGTAATGTTCAGGATAAAAGTTCACATTTAATGACATGATGTACGATTGTTGTTTTGCTTTGATGTAGGTTCCTATGTGGACTCCATTGAAATTACCTGGGCTTGCATAAGGGTATTTATAATCATGTAAATGTTATTTTCATTTCATTGGTGCTTACCTGGAACACAGTTATGGCAACTATTGACTTGGAAGAATGTCCATACATTGCATGGAGTTGTATGGCCCACAGTCATTAGTATAGGTATGGGGAGCCTCAGCCCCTCCAGATGTTTTGGACTACAACTCTCACTGTCCCTTACCATTGTCCATGTTGGGTGGGACCAATGGTAACTACAGGCCAAAGCATCTGGAGAATAAAAGGCTTCCCACTGCTGCAATAGCATGTCAGTATTGCTTTGAACTACTATAACATCCAAAATCCACAAAGTAGGCCAACCAAAAAAGCGCAAAATATATGATGCAAGCTTTTGAAGCTCCACTGGCTTCTTTATCAGGCAAAGGTGTTAAAAGTCATACAGAAGAAGGGGAAAAAGTTGAGTGTTAGAGTTTCAGGGCCTACATTTTGTCAAGATGTTGTTTTTGTTCAGTTCAGATGGTCTGGAGGGATATCCATGTAGTTTGTCTAAACTGAACATTAGATGGAAAGAACAATATTAAAATTAAGAGTGCCTTATAGATACTGGATTCAGGTACTTGATTAATAAATGACTGAAAGCCTTCCTTGTGTTGTGAAAACCTCAGATAGGTGAGATACAGAGATAAGGGGTAATTAAAGTTTTCTTTTCAAATCATGACATGTTTGTCTGGAATGGGCCATCAGTATAGAAATACTACTTCCTCTAAAATCCTCTTCCAAACGGTGCTTTTAAGGGTATCTGGCAGTAATTTCTCCACTGCTATGTTACTCTGGGTTTTATTTGGAGTGCCACATTATGAATTTTGGTACAAGTAGGACTTGTATAAACATGGTTTTAAAACCAGGCTTTTTTAAAATTAAAAAAAGTACAACCCCTTGTTCTAGAGTGGGGAAAAAAACTTGACAGTGGTAAATAATTTCAGAGAAATACTGTTCTCACAGCAGCCCTGCCTTGATAGGACTTTATTTACATTTACATGTATCACTGAAAGACGTCTCATGAGCAGGACTGTCACTCTGTAAAATGGTTCTCCTTCTTCTAGAGCACTAGTTTCCAAACTTTGACCTTGCAAGTGTTTTGGACTTCAGCTCCTAGAAGTCCTAGGCAGGATGATGTTCAAGGATTCTGGGAGCTGAAGTTTAAAATATCTTAATAACCAAAGTTTGGGAGCCACTGTCCTAGAGGTTGGAAAACATCATGGCCAAACTGTCTTTGGACCTGTCCCTTCTAAAGATGTCACATTACACCCAAATTATTCTCTAAGGCAGCAATGGGCAATAGCGGCAGGTGCAGGAGCCAATTAACTGCCCCTGTTACCTTCCAGCAGCTGCATGGTCTGCCAGAATTGCCAGCAAACAAAAGAAACAAAAAGTGGCCAGAAATTCACTCCTGGTTTTAAAAAGAAAGGACTATTTTAAATGTTAAACAGTACAGGGGGGTCTGGCAAATTATTTAAAAATGTGAATTTCTGCTTCTGGAATAAGAGGACAACGACATTGCTTGCTTCCGCTCTGTGGCATTTCATCCAAGAAATACTGTTTACTACAATTTTTCTCCAAAATGGTTCACTGGGATGAAATTCACTGTTCTTCAGGACTCAGTAAAGTTTGCCAATTCTCAGCTGGAACCTGTCTTGGTGTTCTTTGTTCTGTCTGTTGGAATAACTGCAACCAGAAAGAGAGTGCTGTCTGTTTTTCAGAGCTTGGAAAGTGACATTTGGGGGGAGGGGGACTACAACTCCCAGAATCACAAAGCATCATGGCCAAATGGCTGAGCTGGCTGGGAATTCTGGGAGCTGTAATCCAAAATTGACTTTTCCAAGCCCTACTCTGTACCAATCCCTGCTCTTGAGTCCCTGTCAGATATTGGTTAGATTTATTTTAAAAACAACCTCCACCATCACAAGGCAGGTTGACATTATTTGGAAGTCAGATTCATGGAGCATGCCTGTTCCATTCTGTGCCAGATTCTTCTTTCTCCCCACTAGTGTTCCATGGGCTTTAAGTTCACTCAGTCTTAATCTAGCATAAGTGGGCAGAGTTGGTTTTCTTTTTTAAACATTTCTTTTACATCTGTGTATTTAATTTATATACCACTCTTCCTTAAAAAAGTCACTCTACAAATCTTGGAGAACCCTACATGTCTACTGATACCACCTTTTTGTACATGGAAAGTGTCCTTTTGACTATGTAAGTACCTGCACCTGGACAATTGAGATTACTGTTAGTATATATCGGGGTGGATATCATGCAGCCCTTCAAATGTTTCTGAGGTACACCTTGTTGCAGTCCTAACCATTGGCTGACAAGGGATGATGGGAACAGGAGGCCAATAATGTCTGGAGCCCATGTGATTCCTACCCCTAGTACAGCCATGGCAAACCCAAGACATGCATGCCACAACTAGCACGTGGAGTGAGTGCTCTGTGGGCACGAGAGCCTCTTGCTGCCAGTGTAGGAGTGGGAGGAAGGGAGAGGGGGGCAGGAGGAGGAGGATGAAGATGTGTGGTGGTGGCCCTATGCCTCCAGTGACCTGCCTGCTTCCGGTGAGAGGAGGGAGGGAGGTGGAGGAGGAGGAGGAAAAAAGGAAGCGGTGGTGGCACGGTGTTTTGTCAGGGGTGGGGTGGGTTTGCTATTGCTAGCCTGAGGCTGAGACAGTATGCCTTGGTGTGTGTCTGTGCGCACATGCACACACCTTCATGTTATTCCTGGCAATCCTAAAGTGAAACTGTCATGGAGTTTACTTGGCAAGTTTCATCAGAGGGGGGATTTGCTATTGCTAGCCTGAGTCTGAGAGAATGTGCCTGGAAGTCCCCCCAAAGAAGTCCCGTGTCCCTGGTAGTCCTGTCCCAGAAGTCCCATGCAGCCACCCATGTCAGTGGATGACACCTGGTGTGGGAAAGTCACTGAGTTTGGGCACTCGGTCTCTAAAAGGTTCGCCATCGCTGCTCTAGTATATACATAATGTGAATATCTAGAAGATAATTCCTTAATCACAAAAAGTCAACACGGGTTTCAGAGAAACAAGTCATGCTAGACAAATCTGTTCTCTCTCTTTTTTGGGGGGGGGGAGATAAAATTACCAGCTTGGTAGATGAAGGGAATGCTGTGGACATAGTATACATAGTATATCTTGATTTCAGTAAGGCATTTGACAAAGTTCCCCATGACATTCTTGCAAACAAGCTTGTAAAATGTGGGCTAGACAAGGTAACCGTTACATGGATTTGTAATTGGTTGACTGGCCGCACCCAAAGGGTGCTCAACAACTTTTCATCCTGGAAAGAAGTGACAAGTGGGGTGCCACAGGGTTCTGTCCTGGGCCCAGTGCTATTCAATATCTTTATTAATGACTTGGATGAAATTATTGAGGGCCTAGTTATCAAATTTGCAGATGACACCAAATTAGGAGGAGTAGCTAATACCCCAGAGGACAGGATCAAAATTCAAAATGACCTGAATAAACTAGAAAACTGGGCTAAAGCTAACACAATGAAATTCAATACAGAGAAATGTAAGGTTCTGCACTTGGGCGGAAAAATGAAATGCACAGATATAGGATGGGGGACACCTGGCTGAACAAGGCTACATGTGAAAGGGATCTAGGAGTCCAAGTAGACCACAAGTTGAACATGAGTCAACAGTGTAATGCAGCAGCTAAAAGGCCAATGCTATTTTAGGCTGCATCAATAGAAGTATAGTGTCTAGATCAAGGAAAGTAATGGTGCCACTCTATTCTGCTTTGGTCAGGCCCCACCTGGAATACTGTGTCCAGTTCTGGGCACCACAATTCAAAAAGGATGTGGAGAAACTGGAGCGTGTCCAAAGGAGGGCAACTAAAATGGTGAAGGGTCTGGAAGCCATGCCCTACGAGGAACGCCTTAGGGAACTGGGGATGTTTAGCCTGGAGAAGAGAAGGTTAAGAGGTGATATGATAGCCCTGTTCAAATATCTGAAGGAATGTCATATTGAGGAGGGAGCAAGCTTGTTTTCTGCTGCTCCAGAGAACAGGACCTGGAACAATGGATGCAAGCTCCAGGAAAAGAGTTTCCACCTCAACATTAGGAGGAACTTCCTGACAGTAAGGGCTGTTCGACAGTGGAACACACTCCCTCCGAGCATAGTGGAGTTGCCTTCCTTGGAGGTCTTTAAACAGAGGCTGGATGGCCATCTGTCAGGGATGCTTTGACTGGGAATTCCTGCATGGCAGAATGGGGTTGGACTGGATGGCCCTTGTGGTCTCTTCCAACTCTATGATTCTATGATAACCAGATTCTCTAGGGAATCTCAGAAATATTCTGCAATTATCTATTGTTAAACAAAGATACTGCACCTAATGTCCACTAGAACTGAAAGGTCCTTGAAAGGCAATTGAGATAACAGAATCATAGTTGGAAGAGACCTCAAGGGCTATCCTGTCCAACCTCTGTCATGCAGGAACGCACAACCAAAGCAACACGAAGAGAGGGCCATCCAGCCCCCGTTTAAAAAACTCCAAGAGGGATACTCCACCACCCTCTGAGGCAGTGTATTCCACTATCAAACAGCTCTTACCATCAAGAAGTTCTTCCTAATGTTTATGTAGAATCTCTTTTCCTGTAGTTTGAATCCACTGCTTTCCATCCGAGTATCTGCTGCAGAAGGAAACAAGCACGCTCCATCCAAGCTTGTAGGAGATCTTGCTTTTGAGTTCACTAAACTGGTTAGTTGGTAATTATTATGTTAATTTCTTTCTGTTTCATAGATGTCCAAAGTATTCTGGAGCTTGAAAAAAGGGTCCCTGCGATATAATTTCACTATACAAACACTATACAATTGTTAGTCACAACTAGAGCAGACCATTTAATAAAAAAATGGGAACTGGTAACACTTAAGTTCCACTATTGCACAAAGTGCTGATGAATGTGTAAAATGGGAATGACTGGCTTAAAAATCTCAATAATTATTTCATGACTCTCATTGCATTTCATAAAACATTGATAAATTACATCATGATATATAACGTTAGCATGTTAAGGGGATAGTTGGTCACCGTCCCCTCAGTGTAAGATAAAATATTGCCTTAATTTACAGAATATTGCATCATTCAGTGCTTAGATCATCTGGGAAAATACTTATAATTCAGCTTTTTCCCAGAACTAAAGGAGGGGGCTGCAGTACAGGGGACTGGAGATAGTGGGCATTCTCAATGGAGAGTAGGGGCAGATTCTCTAAAATTCTACATATCAATCATGTTGAATTGTTGTGTCCCTCCAAGTCGTTTTTGACTTATGGCGACTCTAAGATAAACCTAGTATGGGGCTTTCTTGGCACGATTTGTTCAGAGGATGTTTGCCATTGCCTTCCTCTGAGGCTGAGAGCATCTAACTTGCCCAAGGTCACCCAGGGCATTTCATAGCCAAGCTGGGAATTGAACCCTAGTCTCCATAATCATAGTCCAACATTCAAACCGCTAAGCCACGCTGACTTGTCATGCTGAATACCTCCTGTTATTCCTATCCTATCTTCCATTAATTTATCCTTTTAAAAGCCTGCATAAGCAAATAGTGGGCACCATCACCTTTTATAACAGTGAATTCTCTGCATTAATTAAGCATTGTAGGAAGAAGCCATTTCTTTTGTCTGTCTAGAATCCACTGCTGATCAACTTCAATGGGTTTCTTACATTGGTGGCAGAATTATCTACAGCTCATTAAAAAGTTTGTACAGGTCTGCTAGGTAGTTTTCAAGGCTTGAAGAGTTATTTTTAGAACGAATGAATATAATGACAATCCTCTCCTTCAGGGTGTCATCTCACCACTGCTCATTTATAGATGTCTTCAGCCTGGTATTATATTCTTATTTTATGTAGCTTATCAGGCTGCATTGTTGTGTACACTAAAAATCTTCATCTGTTCATAATTAAAGGTTTTCAATCCCTTTAAGATTTCCAGTTCCACAATATATATATTTGAAGTCAAGTAAACAATGCTCTGTACCAGAAAGTGCAGCCTTTGCCCCTCCAGATGTTTATGCTTAAAAGTTTCATCAGTGTTACATAGGATGGTGTTTGTGGGGGTTGTATGCAAAAACATCTGGAGAGCCTAAATTTCTGCATCCATGCAGTATTCCATAGGTACCCACATTATGGCAGTGATGCTTACTATACAGTGCACCCATGCCATATGCAGGCTTGCCATATGCAGATTTGATGTTATGCAAATGGAGAGCCCTAATACAGTGAATGGGGCATGTGCCTGTGATGCGCTGTGTGCCACAGGGACGCACTCCATTCAAATGAATGGGGCTTCATTTTACACAGGATTTGTCTTATGGGGGGGGGGGGGTCAGGAATCGATCCCCTGTGTAAATCAAGGGTGCACTGTACTGTTTTCTTTCTCTTTCCAAAAGCAGTGACATCTGGTGTTGATCCCATTATTGTATGTGTGATCCATGGTGTCATTAGAAAGGTGCAGACTACCCCAGGTGCTACCCTAAGGTGAGGTGACACCACTGCTCCTCAAACATCTGCCTTTGGGCAGAAATGGGCTGTGGCATCTGCCTGCATCCTTTTCAAATGCTGAAGAGATGGGGTGAGTGGGGTGAAGCTTAAGGGGAGGAGAAAGGAGAGACCCCAGTTTTTAAATTAAAAAAAATTAAAAACATCACATTTTACTAAATTTTTACTTCCATCACATGAAACTATGTATATGTAAATGCATTTAGGCTGTACATATGATATTGTAATTTAAAGGTATACTTTTTTATTTTGCCAGTTGTTTGTGTCACAACTATTACTATTACATTCTGTTATATACAGGAATTACAATTAATGAGTAACATCAGTACAAAAAACATGACTAAGTATTCTGTATGGTTTCATATATTGGGTGAAGCCAAACTTAGTAATACCACTCTGTGTAATGATACTGGGAAGTTACTTTTTACATATTTTGCATAACATGCTATGAAGTTGGGAAGTTGTCACCACCTTGTCAAAAGCAACTCATTACTGTTAGCATCAGAAGGGTTTTTTTTAATAATCACAACTCTTTCTTATGTTTCTTTTTAGTTCCTTTTCAGATGTTTCTGATGATCTGACCAAATGGAAGAAAATAATTATTTTGGGGGGGGGGGGGGAGAGGAGAGGGAATCCCTCCAGAATGCCCCCTAAGAACTTTTCCACCAAAAAGATAATAAGAAAAAAAGCGATGAGCAAATATTACATGCTATGCAAAAAGTTATGGTGTTACCAGCCAGTATAGGTCCTTCCAACAAAATATCTGTTAGGCCCTCATTAGCCTCCAAAATAATGGGTTAAGAGAGAACATAGTTACTTGTAACACCTATTATATCCAAGCTCTCAGTTTGGTATCTGATTGTTGAACAGCAATAACTACCTAAATTTTTTTGGGAAAGAAAATTTGAAATGCAACCAGAAAAAGAAAGCAGAATATCCAGTTGTGCATAATATGCTCCAAACCTAGAATTGGTTTCCTGAAAGCAGATTATATAATGCTGAGCTATAGTCTTCCCCTTCTTTGGGAAGGGAATAAATCCAGTCTTTGATTTATTGTTTAGCTGCTTTGCTATTGCTACCAGAGTGTGGGTAAACACATATCATAAAACATGTGATTTAAACAAATTTATCCCTCATTGGAGTTGTATTAGAATTAAGTTCATTTATCATGTATCACCTGCTCTGTGTGTGTATGAGACAGAAAGAGACTTATAAAGAGAACATGTATATTATAACTGGTTTTTATATGTTAACAAGATGAATGCAATTGCTAAGATTTATTCAGAATCATTATATATAATACCAGCTTGAAATAGTCACTTCCTTCTTTCTAATCTCCAGTAGAAATTATGGTTCCCCCTTTGGGGGGTTCAGTTGTTAACAAATAAAAACCAGTTATAATATGCATGTTCTCTTTATAATGCTCTCTCTTTCATAAAAATACAGAGCATGTGACACATCATAAATGAACTTAATTCTAATACAACTCCAACGAGAGATAAATTTGTTTAAATCACATGTTTTGTGAATATGTGTTTACCCACATTGTGGTAGCAATAGCAAAGCAGCTAAAAATCAAGAGTTTTTTTGTGGGTTTTGAAGCTCTGTTGCAAAAAGATACTTAGCACGGATGAAGGTAAGGTAAGCTGCAACTGTCCAAGTCCAACAGTTGTTAAAAGATACAGGGTCTCTCAGAAGAACATGTCGCACCCTTAATATATTTTATGTATGTGAAAGAGCAAGTACTTTTTTGAGCGTGAGGTTCTACCTTGCAAGATATTTTGTTCTTTGAGACTTTCTGCAACCCTGCTAAGCACTACAGATTTGCCAAGACTGAGGCATACAGTTTTACCCAGTTCTGGGCTTCTACTAGTTGATTCCACATGTGTCCAAGGACCTAAGGCCACATGTCTGATGCATTAGTGGCCACTAAAAATTAGACCATCACAGCAGACTCCGAAAAATGAAAAATGATGGCTGAAGCCCCATTGGTCCTATCCTTATTAGCAAGCACTGTGCTGTGTGTCAGGCAACTGCTGGAAAAAAACTGAAGCTATTTGAGAAGCTCTAGATAATGAGACCGAGAAAGACCTGGGAGGGCATTCAGTCCACAGCTCTGGAAGCACCGACATAAATCATTAAAAAGTGTGTTGCACCATCTGGTTTCTTCCAATCAGGTGTCCTTTTGCATTACATCCAGGTCACTGAGAGTGGTATTGAACCTACTGAGCACAAGTAGGTCAATAAAACAGATGGAATGGTTTGCAAAGTCCTCTACTTTCCACTTCCGTACATATCAGAGCATCCACAGTGTCTGGACAATATAATCTTTGTTGAAGTTAAGGGAGCAAGGTCCAGATTGCAAGAAGGATTAGAAACGCTATTGTTTTAGACTATAGATCTCGTAATCTCTCAGACAGCATGGCCCGCATCCTGGCTCAAGGTTTCTGGCAACTGTAGTCTTAAAAAGTAACCTTTTCAAGCTCAGAGAAAGGTCCAGTAACAGAACATGGCGATCAAAGGCTGCTTCTTCATGTGTAACAAACAAAAGTGAGGTGGCGAAGATATGGACATCCCTGTTTTTCAAGCAAAGTTACAGGCTCCCATCTGGCAAGTGAAATGCCCAGCCACCTTTGCTCACTTCTACAAAACTCCTGAAGGATAGATGAGGCTGCTGCTCCTGCTTTTTTAAGGAGGAAAGGCATAATTCAGTGTGACATGTCTCTTCAAAGAGTTGTCACCATGGTAACTGAAAAATCCACAGGGAAGCCAGGACAGGTTGCGTAGCAACATGATGCTCTTTGCTGAATTTGTGGCTTCATTCTGTTTGGGAGGACTCTGCTGGGATCTTGGGGTTCGGTACTGGAATGTAAGGTGCAGAGAAATGAGGAGAGGCGGTGCAGGTTTGAGAAAAGGGAGTGAGGTTGCATAGATATTCAGCGATTAGATTGTGTGCTGGAGGCAAGGAGTCAACCAGTTGTTGATCTTGCAGTTTTAACTAGGCAGCCTTTTCAACATGAAACTGTATTAGCTAATCACTAGCAAAGCAAATGTTGTTAATGATAGTGGCCACGGTCACTGGTCTGCTACTAAGATCAACCAGTTTCAGTGGTGGCTCCATATCTGTATTTTGTTTTCCTAATCATTCTCCTTGGTCCCCTCTTTTGTAGTACTCAGACAGAGTCTACAATTTCCATTCCATCATCGTACAGTACTTACTTTTTACCTCCTTTATATTTTTATCCAATGCCTCTTAATTTTTTTTAACTTTCAAGTTAAACTTCAGAAAATTGTATATTATCTTGTGGTGGGTTGCTTCAAAATAAAGGATATAAATAACTGGAAGCACAGAAGGCACTTAATACAGGTCACAAAACACTCTTAGACAAGAGCCAGAATTTAAAAGTATGAAGAACAAATAAATGGATATGTATCCCGGTATGAACCTATCATCAGAAGAGGCTGTTCTCTCAGTCCCACCACCATTGAAAGCATGCCTTCAAGCTGTTTCTGAAACTATCATTAAGTGTTCTTGGAAATATTTGTTCAGAGGATGTTTGCCATTGCCTTCCCCTGAGGCTGAGAGTGTGTGACTTGTCCAAGGTCACCCAGTGGCTTTCATGGCCAAGCTGGGATTCTTAATGGCCTCTAGATTCTTAATCCAACACATCATTATGCCAGAAAGACTTTTAAAAGAGATAGTTTTTAGAGAATGGGCTGGGAAATACTGTATTGTTTTAACAGTTTTTAAACTGTTTGCATTTTATTCTTTTATTGAAGTTGACTTTTTTTAATACTGAAAATAATTTAATTTTGTTTTAATGTTCTCCTTTTGCATGTTTAATTGTACCATCTGTTTAAATTGTGGGCCACTTTGAGTCCCAATTCTGGGAGGAAAGCAGCATAATAACAATAGAAGCAACAACAAAAATATACGTTGTAGAAATATCTTAAATCCCAAGATAATTTAGAAAGTGTATTATCACATCTAAAACGTTATCCCATGAGTTTTGTGAATTATTGTCTTCACCATGGTAACTTAATAGCTGTAGTCTTGGCATTCTGACTACAAAATAAAAATAGCAGCTTTATGCTGTTCAGGAATTTGGCATCCTACTAATCACAACAGGAACTGTGCACATAAAAATCTCATTCACCAAACAGAATGAATGAATGAGGTGTACTGTGGTAAAGGACAGAAAGATTAAACCTTGTAGGCTGAAACTGAGTAATTGATTATAGTCCATTGGTAGGACCCCTGTTTATTTATGTGAAATTTTGTTCCTGAGTTCAAAGGATTGTTTGAGGCAGGAAAGAACTTTGAGAGCTTTTGTTAACCTAAGTATTAAGTACTAGATCCACCATTAGTTTGAGGCAGCTTTATGTGGGTTTCATTTAATTACCGAAGAAGCCATGGTTTAGTGGTGGACCATACATTTCTCACACTGGAGGTCCCATATTCAACCCACGGCATCACTAGGTGGGGCTCTGAGCCCTGTCTTGGCATCAATCAGAGCTGCTATCAGACAGCATAAGACAGAGGTGGGAAGATCTTCCCAATTTTGTTGGGGTTATACATCTCAGCAATCCTGACCTTCACAATAGTGATTAATGCTGCAAATTGTACTTCAATAACATCTGAAAAGTCGATGAAGAAAATATTGGGCTGGAGGCATCAACTACTGACATTGCATAAGGCAGCCTCCTAAGAAAGGAGCCTAAATTGGCTGAAACTATGCAGGGAATGGTGGAAAGACTGCTGAGGAAAATTATCAACTTGATAGTTAAAATAGATGGGCAGAGGCCTCAGAATGTATATCGTAGAATCACAGAGTTGGAAGAGACCTCAAGGGCCATCCAGTCAAACCTCCTGCAATGCAGGAATACACCATCAATGCACTTTTTACAGATGCACATTCAGACTCTATTTAAAAACCTCCAAAGAAGGAGACTCCACCTCACTCCGAGGCAGCGTCTTCCACTGTCAAACAGGTCTTATTGTCAGGAAGTTCCTCCTAATGTTGAGGTGGAATCTCTTTTCCTGTAGCTTGCATATATTGTTCCATGTCTTAGTCGCTAGAGCAGCAGAAAAAAGCTTGCTCCATCCTCAATATGACATCCCTTCAAATATCATATCACCTCTTAGCTTTCTCTTCTCCAGCTAGACATACTCAGCTCCCCAAGTCTCTCCTCAAAGGGCATGGTTTCCAGATCCTTCACCATTTTAGTCACCCTCATTTGGACACGCTCCAGTTTCTCCACATCCTTTTTGAACTGTGGTGCCCAGAACTGGACACAGTATTCCAGGTGAGGCATGACCAAAACAGAATAAGAGTGGCACTATTATTTCTCTTGATCTTGACACTATGTACTTCTATTGATGCAGCCTTTAGAAATCAAGTCTCACCTGGAATACAGCTTTTTAGTATCATTTCAGATTCTAGGTCAGTATTCATATGTTTAAATGGCCCTCACCATTAAATATTTCCTTCCACCTATAAAATTAGCATGGGAGAAAAAATATTAGCAGGATATCAACAACATACTTTGAGATGCTGCTCATCTGCTTTAAATTACTTTGGCAAAGATGCTAATTTAAATATCAAGCATAAAAGGGATGAAAATAAATAACGCAAGGCAATGACATCTTATACATGTTTGTATTTATTTATCTATTTAACATATTTGTTTATGGGAACTAGATTTTCAAGTTGATTTGCGTATAGTTCTAGGAAATATTTTGGCGTACAGTGCTGTGCAAAGTTAAGATAACCTAAAAAAAAAAATAATCCAGTGGAGGCTTTTTTTGATTGACATATTTTTCATGTCACCAGAAAGGGCATACTGTAATTAAGTTATAGAATGTCCACAATTAAGGTTGCTTTGGAAGGAATATAGATAAATTAATAGAAAATAAATCTATCAATGTCCACAAGTCATGTTGGTTTCATGCTTCTTCCAGGCTTGTACACTGAATACTTATTGCTTGGGTACAATAACAGAAGAGGTCTATTGCCCTCCTGCTTTTCGGATTCCCAGAAGCATCTGCTTGGCCACTATAAAAGATGGAATGCAGAAACTAGATCTGCCTTTGGTCTGCTCTAGCAGGATACTTTTCTACAGCCTCTGCCTTTTCCAGCTTTGCATCCCAGTGTTGTTGCTCCTGTGTTTTCTGTCACTAAGCACTTCTCCCCAGCCCCCTGGTGAAAAGATTAAAATCTCAGCAAAAATAAATCTAATTATATAAATATAATTACATATAAATATAATTATACATAAATATAATGAGCAACATTCTAATACTGAAATTTATTTTACAGCAGCCATTATGCCCAACTTCTTTTGCCATAACCCTGACATGTTTGCTTAATTATAATAGTTTATAGCAGAAGTGGGTAACTATATGAGACTAAGGAGCCCCACCATAGCATTTTTTGCCCCCAAATACCCTCTAGGGGCATTTTTTTGTCATGTTTTTGCCCTCCTGGCCATTTTAAGCCCAATAGAGGTCTTTTTACAATAGGAAGTGGCAGGAAACCTGCTCACTTTTTAAAAAGCCCTCTGGCAAATATTTTTGTGGTCATCAGAATGCAATTAAATGGCTGGGAAACATTATTTTCTTTACTAACTGGTTAAGAGGAAAAGAGAGACATACAAGAAAGCTTACAGTAGTCGTTGCTACTAGAGAAGAGAGCCATGGCTATTGTGTAAATAAATATAAATTAAGAAGTTTAATAAGCTCTGAAAATCACTAAAATATGCATTTAATGAGAATCAGTACGGTATAAATAACAATGTGTTAGCAAAGCCATTGGGGAGTCCTTGAATTTAACCCCATTAAGCTCTGATGCTTACTGGGTGAGTCTGGGCCAATTACTTTGTCTCAGCCCAATTTAATTCACTGTCGTAGTTGTTAGTATAGCATTTGGGGGGACTGGTGAGATTCATGGGGATAAAACTATCAGAAATAAAATTAATACACTATAACTACTGGAGACAGATTCCATGCAGCTTATCGGTAAAGGATGGGCTTCACAGAAAATGCAGTCAGCCCTTGGGATCAACAGATTCTTTATCCATGGATTCAATCATCCACAGCTTGAAAATAGTTAACATATATTCAGTTGGCCCTCTGTATCCACGGATTTATTATAAATGGAGTCAAACATCCACGGTTTGAAAATATTTTTAAAATATATAAATTCCAACCCCCCCCCCAAACCATGATTTTGCCATTTTATATATCTGATACTATTTCACTATGCCATTGTATTTAATGGGACTTGACCATCCACGGATTCTGATATCCATGGTGGGTCCTGGAACCAAACCCCAGTGGATACCAAGGGCCCACTGTGTGTGTGTGGGGGGGGGAGGTATATATTAAAAAGCAAAGCTTGATTTTGTCATTTTATAAAAAGGACACCATTTCACTGTGCCACTGTATTTAATGGGACTTGATCATCCATAGATTTTGGTGTCCACATGGGGTCCTGGAACCAAACCCCAGTGGATACCAAGGGCCCACTGTGTGTGTGTGGGGGGGGGAGGTATATATTAAAAAGCAAAGCTTGATTTTGTCATTTTATAAAAAGGACACCATTTCACTGTGCCACTGTATTTAATGGGACTTGATCATCCATAGATTTTGGTGTCCACATGGGGTCCTGGAACCAAACCCCAGCAGATACCAAGGTATGACTTCATCCATCGTGTGCTCAGGGAAGCCTCCATTCAAAAGAATGGTAAAGGCAGATCCCTGTCTTGGGGGCTGTCAGGGTTTCACCAAGGCAGCAGATGTGTGCTTTGGGATTCCAGCTGCCATGGCTTCATTCAGAAGGAACAGGCATATAGTGTGCCTGCATGTGGCAGCTGCACAACTCTGCTTGAAGACTTCAGTGTATTTTAACTAAGCTGGGTACTTACTCTTGCGATTAATAATGAAAAAGAATCTCAGCATATCTATGGAAGCCATAACTCACTGGCATAGAGTTAACTCAAAATTTGACAGAGTAGTGCTGTAGTGCTGAATTTCAAGTTCAAATCCCAAATGGCAGACTTACTAGAAGCAATAAGGAAGAGCATTCAGAACTGATTAGGAAATCATGAAGACACTTCAAAGTTTGACTGTGTACTTTGGGTTGTCACTCAAACTGCAGTGGTGGGTTTCAAGTTTAAATTCCAAATGGGAGGGCTCACTACAGTACAAGCAAAAAAGAGGAGTTGTCATAATTTAGTAGGTTATAGTGGAAGATGCTTCAAAATTTGGGAGTTAATTTGTCATTGTGGTTGTGGTCAGAGTTGCAGTGGCCATTTTTTAATTCAAAATTTCAAATGAGAGCTTTCTATAAGACAGAAAAGGAAGTAATGTGTCAGGAAACTTTTAAAAAGGAATAGGAAACAGGACATGACACCTGGAGATACTACCGCTAAGATATCTGTGGCAGGGGAAAAAAGAGAGAAAATGGGAGAGGACTAACATTTCTAAATAGCAAGAGTGTGAAAATAGAAGAGTACTCTTTGAAGTACTGCTAATAAAATTCCTAGGTTAAAAGGAGGAAGTGAAAGCAACAAAATGGGTGACCCCATTAATGTCTTTTTGTCAAGTCTGGCAGGACACCAAGTTCAGAGACTCAGGCTTCAGCAGTTAAAACTCAGAAAACCTTTATTCAGTAACTATACAGTCAGCCCTCCACATTTGTGGCTTTGACCTTTGGGGATGTGATTATTTGCAGATTTGATTAAAATGTTCTCTCTAGGAATCTCTAGGCCCTCCACCCCAACTCTGCCAGAAGCTGACCACAGAGTTGCATTGGAGGACCTAGAGATTATTACAGAAAACACTTCTATAAGCATTTGGAGGTCCTCCAGTGTAACTCCATGGTTAACTTCTGGCACATGTTGACCATACAGTTGCACTGGAGGACCTAGAGATTACTAGAGAGAAAGATTTCTAGAGATAAGTTCTCCTAGGTAAAAAAAAAAAATCCTCTGCCCCAATCCCAGTGAATGTGGAAGGACCACTGTAGATCCAATCCAGAGACGTTCATTGGCAGAACTAAACAGCAAGCGTTAACATTGCCTAATTAAAACACATGATTTCAGATTTGTGGCAAACTCCTTTCTAATTTATTGAAATAAGCAAACACATCTGCCCGTCTTGTTTTCATACCACCTGTTCTTTGTGGTTCTAGCTAAACATTTTTCACAGGAATTAACTTGAAAAGGCTTGACTCATGCCTGCCTCTTCTCCAGAATTATCTCACCACTTGTGGCTGAGATCACAATGTCTCCGCAATAACCGCTTCTACCGTATAACCCATCAAATCAACTTCCCAATATTTTGTGGCAGGAAAGGTGCATTTGCAACTCCTGCCACTTTTAGGGTATCAAGTACAGACCAGGCCTATATTGGGTACACTTAAATTAGTATGATATAAAACTGGAAAAACTTGTTATAAGGTTGAAGAGGAGTGTTAAGGTACACTGCAGTTGAATCAACCTCTTGTTTTGTGCAGCGGCAATAAAACGGGCCGGAAAAGCTTGCACTGGGATGGCTACTAGGTATAGAATAGACTGTACAAGCCATGAGGATAATATGTATAATTTAGATCAAATTGTGCAAAAATTGACTGAGGCAGGGATATGTGGAGCATGAAAATTGTCTATCCTCCATTGTTGATGGAAATCTATATATCCAGTAGCAACTGGGAGGCAGAGTTTTTGACTAAGCTTGAAAGTAAATATTATAACCAAGCAAAAAAGGAGTGGAATGTCTTTGGGTGTTGTGCTTTCATTGTGTCTTTTCAGCATGGGTCACTAGATGTCAATGGAGAGGCAAGCCGAAACTGTGCAGGAAAGGTTGTATAACACTATTAACAGAAGAGGAAGAAGGAAGAGGAGAAAGAGGAAGAGTCAGGAATATATTGTTATATGCTTCTGTGGCACCATGCTATATTTCTCCAATAACCATGGAGAGGAAACTGAAGTGCTTCATTAAATCTTATTTATTTATATCCTGCCTTGTATCCAAGGAGGCACACAGCCCAATACCATTTAGATTTTGTTTAAAAACCACACCTTTCTGTTCCTAAGGGGACAATGATTAATTGGTTAAAATCTGTTAAGTCTTAAATGCAATAAAGATTGGCAAGTACCACAATCAGTTGCTGGAAGGTAGAATTAACTTGGCCTAACACAAACACTAAGCCAGTGTGGTGCAATGGTTTGAGTGTTGGACTATGACTCTGGAGACCAGGATTCAATTTCCAGCTCGGCCATGAAAGCCACTGGGTGACATTGGACAAGTCACACTCCCTCCAAACAAATCTTTTCAAGAAAAACCCAGGATAGGTTTGTCTTAGGGTTGCCATAAGACAGGAATGACCTGAAGGCAGACAACACCACCACCGCAAATATAGGAATAAAGAGGCTAGCTAGGTACACTATTTGATGAGAGCACAGTCCCAGAAGTATTACTTTACATAACTTTGACCTTCCACTTTATAGCTCCACCTTCAGTTGTCAAGAAGCCTGGCTCTAAGGACAGGAGCATGCAAGAAGAGATAGGACAACAGAAAATTACTTTTGTAATGTGATTAGTTACAATTATAGTTTGAAACCTAGTCACTGACATAATCACAAATTTTAAAGAATAACATTCTAATTTCCCACATCTCCAAAATAACTAAGTTACTTCTAGTTGCACTCAACCCTCCACATTTGTGGCTTTGACTTTTGTGGATTTGATTATTCACTGATTTTATTAATATGTTCTTTCTAGAAATATCTAGGTCCTCCAGCGCAACTCTGTGGTCAACTTTAACCAAAAGTTTCACTGAAGGACCTAGAGATTCCTAGAGCGAGCACTCCACTAGGCATTTGTAGCTCCTCCAGCACAATTCTATGGTCAATGTCTGGCAGATGCTGACCACAGAGTTGCACTGGAGGACCTAGAGATGCCTAGAGAGGTGTTCTCTCAGGTAAAAACATAGTGATTTTGTTATTTGCTGTTTTTTTTCACATTCAAGGGGGTCCTATGCCCCTAATGTGAGGGACAGGTGTACTTTCTTTAAAAACAAAAACATCACCTGAATGACCCAAGGTACAAAATACATTCTCTTCACATCAACCTTACAGTTGTTATTTACACACATCACGGTGCAATACCACAAAGCACAGGCATCTGATTGCTTTTACAGTAGTGGGCAAAAGATCACAATTATTTCCAAATTGTAGCTGACTGGGCCACCATGAAAGGCACAGGGGTGTAGCAGGGTTGGTGGGGGAGTTGTGGCACTGCTTCCCTCAATAAGAATTCTGCCCCTATAATGATCTTTTCATTCCGTACCTATCTGAGGTGGCAAAGGTGGAGAAAAACTGACAGGGAATTTGGAATTAGGCAGTTTGGACAGAAGAGGTTTGACATTAACATGTACAAGAAGAAATGGGTGGCTGAACTGACTCAACAATTGGACTGCTTTTAGAAAACATTTTGCTCATCTTTAAGCAGCTACTCTGGCTGTTTCTGGTCTGTTTCTGGGGTCCATTCAAAGTGCTGGTATTGACCTATGAAGCCATAAATGTTTTGAGACTTGGATTGCTCCAGGCCCTGAAATTTGTGGACCAAAACCTGAGATCCTAGGATGGTCCCTGGGAATGTCATTAAGTGTTATGTATTTAGTAACAACCACAGTTGCTCACAATTTGTAATTCAGAACATAGATGTACACAGACAGAACATATTTTCCAGTTTGGAAATAAAGACAGAAATCTTAGCTCAGGAGGCTGTTCTCAGATCAAGGTGAAATAAAGGGATTACAGTGGGCCCTTGGTTGGGGTTTGGTTTCAGGACTGCCTGTGGATAGCAAAACCCATGGATGCTCAAGTGCCATTATATACAATGGATAGTAAAATGGTGTCCCTTACATAAAATGGCAAAAACAAGTCTTGTTTTTTGCAATTTATATATGTTTTAAATATTTTCAAGCCACGGATGCTTAAATCCATGGATAAAGAATCCATGAATAGAGCGATAACTGTATTACTTAGAAGATAGGATAAACAACATTTAATGTGACTTCCTTGCTTTTATCCAAAAGGTAGATGCACAGTACAGAGGAGAGTGAATCTTGGTGCCATAATAACTAGAAGGGAAGGAGGAAGATAAATGAATAAACCCATACTCCCCCCCTCCCCGTGCCTTTTTAAATTGCAGCAACAAGTCATTCCTTGCAAACTGGAGGAAGCTACTATTCCACTAGCTGAGTTGGATATTTGCACACAGCTCTTTCCTCTTGTCTAGAGCTGAGCCTACCAAAACTGGAGAACTGGCATCCTTTCCTCCTGCCCAGAGCTGACACACTGAAATTGGAGACTCCAGGCCAGGCTCTGTGTTTTGGCAACCCCAATTCCAAAAACCTAATTCAAGCATTAAACAAACCCACATATGCACTGCACATACATAAACAGTGTTTTGTCTGGTCTCTCGACATGATTGTTTTGGGTGTTAACTGTGATTCAATAAGGTCTATTTTTAAAACCATTTTTACTGCTGACAGTTTTGATAGCTTTATTGAAGGGATGCCTGGAAATTTATGGATAGATTAAAAGCCTATATAAGACTGCTTATCCAATCTGGCTGAAATTGTAGAACTTCCTCAAATAAGCCTCTTCCACACCATCTTTGACCTTGTGGTGGTATGGTAAGAAAGTGAATCTTATGGACCCAATGTAACATTGCTAGCTGAGGGGGAGTGTGAAGGCCAAGATGCGGAGGCTTCATGACTCATCATTTGCTAAGTGAAATTTCAGCAAGGAGGGACTTTCTTCACAGGTTAATTCGCTTGTCATTGTCCACTCAGGGTAACTGTGCTATGAGGTGGCCTGCAACAGAGGTCCACAACTCTACAACGCTGCTGTTACTTTTGACTGCAGGGTTCCTGACCATAATATGACTCCTGACCTTTATGTATAGAGAGGCCACAGGTTTTCCTGTTTCCTGTGCTTCACTTGAAGGATTTGCTGCGAGGGAAGAGGAAGAGAAGCCACTTGCAATTGCCTAGCAACTGCAAGATGTGCACTCCAATTGTTTCTGGATGAAGTTAGAGGCATTTCTTAATGTCCAGCATTTATCCAGCTCTGTTTGAGTGGTCCAAAGCATTCCATGTAGATCTTACATCCATATAAATGTTAGTAGTTTTAGTAATCTTAACAACAGCCCCATAAGGTAGTGTCAATCCTTACCCTGGGAGTAGCTATTGTTCCCCATTATATAGACTGGGAAGGGCAGGCTGTGGGCAGAATCTGAAGAGTACCTGTACCTGTCATGCCTGGTGTGCAGCTTGCAGAGATTGTGGGGTTGGAAAGGATATAGGCAGTAAGGTTTGAACAAGGTGGAGATTGACCACAGAACCAGACTGGAGAAGCAGGGTGAGTACAAGAGAGAAAGTGTGTTTGCATAATCATTTAGTAAGGAGTTGCTCAGACTACCAGACCATCTCAGGGAGACATTTATAGGGCCGCGTACTTCTCTTAATGTGGGAGGTCAGTCAGCACTCAGGCCAGCTTTGCAACTTTGAGGACCCTCTTGCTCTCTGCTGGTTAATTGGCTGAATACTGAAAGGGAAAGTAAGATCAGATGGAGTTAAGGTGGTGAAGAAAATCACTACTAGAAGTTTCTTTTTGAGATCCCCATTTTGCTGCCTTACAAGAGTTTAACTAAAGCAAATTTTGGGAAACACTGGACCATAGCTCTTAGACTCTTTCAACAAACTTTTACGTCTATAACTATTTTTGGAAGCTTTAGTACGAAAAGCTAAATTTCTCCAAGTGTGATGTACAGCCATCAAGCAAGTTCAAAGGGCAATGTGATATCTAGATTAGTTTCCATTTGGATCTCCTATACCAGTGGTTCTCAAACTTTTTTACCCTTGTGAGCCCATTTATATTTATATTCAGATATCATGCATCTGCACTTGACATAATATATGAATAAAAATATTTTGTTTAGTGTGTGTATTTTCATTCACACGTTTAGGTATATTCAAATTTTTACATCTTAAAAAGAAATAGCTCTCCTCCTCCTCTTCCTCCTCCCTCAGGCAGAGCATCTAAGTGCCCTCTGTGACTTTCTTTTTCCTTCCAGGACAGAAAAAGATTGCACAGGAGAAGGAGGGATCAGGGCTCCAAGTCTCACATCCCCTTTGAGCAAATATCATGCACACACTGGGGGTCCTCCCCTACAGTTTAAGAACCACTGTGCTTTACCATATAGCAAAGTCAAGCTCAAAATACCATAGCAAAGACTCCTATCATACATGGAGCAAGAAATTCCAGTGGGGCAAGCTGGGTTCATGAAAGGAACAGGCACTACAAATCACATTGCAAATATATGCTGGATAATAGAGCACAACAGAGAATCCTGCCCCCTAATCCCCATGTGCTTTATAGATTACAGCAAAGCTTTTGACTGCATACTGCACCAAAAGTTATAGCTGCTTTTTAAAGTAATGGGTGTGCCATTACAGTTGATTGTCCTGATGGGTAACCTGTACACAGGGCAAGAAGTTACTGTTAGAAAATAATACATACAGACAGAATGGTTCGCAATTGGAAAGGGTGTCATACAAGGCTGCATTCTGCAACCCTATTTGTTCATAGACAGAGTAGAGGAAAATATCATACACAGAGCTTAGAGACAGGATGAGTGAAGATCAGAGGAAGAAAGATTAACAGTCTAAGACATGCAGATGACACCATACTACTAGAAGAAAATAACAAAGACCTGGAACAATTAGTAAAAAGAAAGTAACAGAAGAAAGTACAAAGGCAAGCTTAATGTTAAACACCAAGAAAACAAAAATAGTGACCCTGGAAGACTTACATAAATTCAATTTAGAAGAAAATAAATTGAAATACACTGGGGTCTTGCCATCTGTGGATCTGAGCATCTGAGGATGGCAAGACCTGTTGTTTTCAATGGGGGCATGTGCAGCAGTCATGTGCACATCACACCGGCAACTGGGGACAACAAGACTTGAGTTTCTGCTTTTTCCCCTTATCCATGGTGTGTGAGTGTATCCAGAATGGATCTCTCATGTAAATGAAGGGCCAACCGTATTTAAAGATTTCCCTGACCTTGAGTATATTAGAGTCTGCAGTCAAGAAATCAGAAGACTAGGATTGGGAAGGCAGCTATGAAAGAACTCGACATGATCCAAAAGTGCAAAGATACAACACTGAACATTAAAGTAAGAATTGTCCAAACCCTCGTATTTTCCATCATGATGTGTGGATGCGAAAGCTGGCCAGAGAAGAAAGCAGTCAGAAAGAAAATCAACTCATTTGAGATGTGGTGCTGCAGAAGAGTGTTGAAGATACTGTGGCCATTCTACTCTGGTCACATCATGAGAAGGCATGACTCATTAGAAAAGATCCTGTATTGGTCTCAGCACAAGACCAGACCCTCAGAAAGGGAATGCAGCAGGAAGGGACAGAGCCCAAGAGAAGCACAGGGACAAGGGTGTGTGGCTCACTAGGGAGGAGGCTGAAGCAGCTAGTCAGGTCAGTCTCAGGCATTTACAGTCCAGAAATAAATCCAAGTAACCATTCAAAGGGAGATCCAAGCAAGGTCTAAGGCTATCAGGCAGCACAAACAGGAACATGAGGCACAAATGTCGTTTCCATCAAGAAGGTCAGTTGTCAGCAAAGACTTCTTGATGAGGGTCTGGCAGCCTCCTGTAGGTGCTGTTTGATTGCTGAATGTGAGATATAGTTTTTTATAAGTACCAAAGTACTAAATCAAATTAATCAGGACTAACTGGGTATAGGCTGTTGGAGGTAACAAGACTTCGTGTGGTTCTTCAGATTTTGTGTCCACGACCAACATTTGCAAACAGTACACTGGTCTTGTATGTGCACATTTGGGAGTTTGTTTTGTAATACCAGGGGGGTGGGGTTAATTAGGCATATCAGATCAGATTAATTTTGTATATTAGCAGTGACCAAAAAGGACACTATGTATGAGATTGTTTGGCCTAGAGCCCCTGAACAGGAGAATATGCCTGGGATGACCTCAGCGCATCACTCAAGAGCTGGCCTAATTCGTTTCCTGTATCAGATAACAGTGAGCCTACTGAGAAATCAAATAGATGAGTTAGTGCCGCACAGGCTAAAATTTAGGGATGCTCTGAGCCTGCTGTTGAATTTCCAGACTACAATGCCCAGTCAGTGGTGGTTATTGATATTCTTCCCCCTTGTTAGGAGATTTAATTAGACTTTAAACTAATTTAATTTAACAGTGGGGGGATGCAAATGATTTTACGTTAGCCAGGGACATGAGCTGGATTTTTTTTTTTTTAAAAAAAGTGGAGGCTCTACGGCCTCATTACAATACCTCAGAGCCATTAAGTCACCTACACAAACTCTTAATTTATTATGTATGCTTAAAAAACCAGCAGGTGTTGGCTATCAAGAACAAAACTCCAGGGAGCACTTGTTAATATTCATTGGGGGAAAAAAGGCTATAATGACACCAAATTGCTCCTTAAATTATTGGTGAATTGGACAACATGCTGTGCTACAAGCTTAATTAAAGTGGCTACTAACAGGTGTAATGGAGCTCATGCAAGAATTTTTGAAAAGGACACCATCAAAACCAAGGGAGTGTGTGAAGTGCAGTTGCTAAAATTGCTTTAAAAGAGGGGGGGGGGAATCACCTTTGCAGCACTGAAATAAGCAAAATGACCCGAAATAAACAAATAAGAGTTGAGTTAAACAAAATAAAATACAGCGGGTGCTTCTTTCATTGCTCAGCTTGCCAGAACAGATTGCCAACATACTGAAGAAAACAGTTAGTTAAGCAAAATGAATAATAGAAGGGGGTGGTAGTGGTAATTCCATAAAGAAGAAAGACTTCAAAGAAATAATTGAAAAGCTAAGTGCAGCGAGGTGGAATTAATTAGGCATATCAGATCAGATCAAGTGTACACATTGGGAGTGACCAAGAAGGACAATATGTATTAGATTGTGGGGAATTCGGAGGCCACACTGTTTTCTATTGAGTGGATGTCGTAACCCAACTGGACTTAGCAAATTCATAATAATCACCATCCGATACCGTGAATACTACTTGCTTGGAGGTCCAAGAGAGAGAGAGAGAGAGAGAGCTCTAGTCTATAAATAACTTACAGAATAATCATAGAATCATAGTCATTCACTCCAAATCTCTGCCATGCAGGGACACATAATCAAAGCACCCCCAACAGATGGCCATCCAGCCTCTGTTTAAAAACCTCCAAAAGACACTCCTCCACACTCCAATGGAGTGTATACCATTGTCAAACAGTTCTTACTGTCAGGAAGTTCTTCCTAATGTTGAGGTGGAATTTCTTTTTCTGTAGTTTGAATCCATTGCTCTGTGTCCTATTCTTTGGAGCAGCAGAAAACAAACTTTCTCCAGCCTCAATATGACACCCCTTCAAATACTTAAAACACGGCTATCATATGACTTCTTAACCATCTCTTCCTTAGCCTAAACATACCTAGCTCCCCATGTCTCTCCTCATAAGGCATGATTTCCAGACCTTTCACCATTTTAGTTGTCCTCCTCTGGACATGCTCCTAATTGTCAAAATCCTTTTTGAATGGTGGTGCCCAGAACTGGACACAGCATTCTAGGTGAGGCCTGACCAAAGCAGAATAGAGTGACATTATTAGTTTTCTTGATCTAGACACTATGCAGCCTAGAATTGCATTGGGTTTTTTAGCTGCTGCATCACACTGTTGATTCATGTTCAACTTGTGATCTACTTGGATTCCTAGTTCCCTTTCACATCTGTAAAGAGATAATAGTATAAAGGTGTATGATGCGTTTTTACTGCTGAAGCTGAGCTCTGAAAGCTGTTTTTAGTACTTGGCACTGAATTTTAAACCGGCTAGAGCTTTATGGAGGAAATACAAGATATAAATGTAATAAATACATTATCCACACAAACTTTATCAGTATGCCACCGCCTCAGTAATTCCTGTGAACAGGTGAGAAAACAAGGAAAAAAAACTTTGAAATAATATGTAGGCCTTGCTTTGTGTTTAAATAACCTTCAGAAAAGTGGTATTTCTGTCTAGTCTGCTGTTCCACGGCATGTAATCACTTCCCATCTATGGACATATAAACATCAGAAAAGAACACAGCACAGCAGCTTGTCAGAGCCTTGCTCATATTTACTGGCAACACATCTTTTCCTGCCTATTATAAATAACCAGATTTAGATACAAAACACAAATAAACAGAAATCATCAACAAGCATGCAGAACTGAAGCAAGCATGGACGAATGCCAAAAATAAGGGATAGCCAAGGAGCTGGCTTCTGTGTAAGAGACTTGTAAAGAGAAATCAATTTGCTCCTTTAAAACGAAAGGCTCTGCTTCTTTTTCTGGGTACCAAACAGAGTGTTTCCAGCAAGCTCCTTTTGAAAACCACAGGATACTTCCACAAAGACTTCCAAGCAAGCATTATGAATATTTATAGGGTCCAAATGCAAATAGAAAACTAATCAGAAGCAAAATACATAAATACTAAGAAAATGTCAACACAATGTCCCACCCCAACTTTGTGAATTTCAGTCAAACAGAGGAATTCACTGTTGCAAGATGTAGTGATGGCTGTCTGCTTAGATGGCTTTGAATAGGAATGAGATAAATTCATGGAGACTGGGGCCATTCATGGCTATTTGATACAGTGGTCATATATTACTTCTAGTATTTGTAACCATGGAAGAAATACATAAATTCAACCTAGAAAATGAAGAACTTGAAACAGTTAAAGAGTTCCCGTATTTAGGATCAAACATTGATAAGAATGAAGACTGCAATCAAGAAATAAGAAGTCTAGGAATGGGAAGGGCAGCCATGAAAGAACTAGAAAAGATCCTAAAGAGCAACTGAGCACCAAAGTCAGAATTGTTCAAGCCACTGTTTTCTTCATCACCATGTACGGATGGGAGAGCTGGACAGTGAAAAAAGTGAGCAAGAAAAAACAAACAAGCCAATCAATCAAAAATCAAACTAATTTGAGATGTGGTGCTGGACAAGAGTGCGGAGGATCTCATAGATAGCCCAAAAGACAAACAAATGGGCCCTAAAACAGATCAAGTCAGAAATCTCCCTGGAAGCCAAGATGACAAAACTGAGGCTGTCATACTTCAGACACATAATGACTCAAACCTAAAGACAATAATGCTAGGAAAGGTTGAGGGCAGTAGAAAAAGAGTAAAACTGCACACCACATGGCTAGAATCAATTAGGGAGGTCATGAACATGGATCTAAGCAGACCAGGGGAAAATAGGGTGGCTCGGAGATGTCTCATCCATAGGGTCGCCATGAGTTGGGGCTGACTCAAGGGCAGTTAACAACAACAAATGCCTCTGCACGCTGGGGAAGGTGAGATGGAGGGTGTGGGTACCTTGCATTCTGATGGCTAACTTCCTACAGAAAGCTGGCTGGCCACTAGGTGATAACATAACGCTATACTAGTTAGCCCTTTGGTCTGTTCCTGCAGGGTTCTTTACAAGTTCCCTTGCCTTTAAAGACCAACACCAGTGATAAGGCTGACTGACTGCAAACTGAGGACAAGCATGTATACTGAAGCCCAATGCTATATCTTCAGTATTTGTTTTAAAATTATGAGATATGGGCATTTTTTTCTTGATCTTCTTAGGTGCACTGCAAACAAAACTTGAAAAACCTTGAGTTTTGTTGATCAGTGAAACCCACTCTTGATCAACCTTATCCCAAGCACTGCCAAATTCTATGGATGAAGAGCCAGCATGATGTAGTAGTTTGGAAGTTGGACCAGGATTCATGGGAATCGGGGTTCAAATCCATGCTTGGCAATGGAAAACTGCTGGCTGATCTTGTCAAGTCACACACCCTGAGCCTCAGCTGAAGGCAACAGCAAACCTCATCTGAAAAAAAAATCTTGCCATAAAAACCATGAGATAGGTTTGCCTTAAGGTTGCCATAAGTTAGAATGACTTGAAGGCACTCAGTGACAACAACAATCCATATATAATTAACACTTTTTTCTTGGGGAAGAGGTAGGATTGCCTGGTTTTCAAAACAGCAATAAGGAACAACCAAAGTTCATGATGTACAGGACTGTTGATAAAAAAGTGGCTATTAAGAAGGATGGGCTCTACCTAAATACCAAATAAGTATATTGATTTCAGTTGACTTAGCCATGTATTTCTTTGTGGACTTAGCATATGGGCTGCATTTTCCAAACATGTGTTACATGCTGCACAAACATTAGTCTTTATTCATCCTTTTTACTTATATAAAAAATGCTTGGCAACTATGAAGAACACTCCAAGTAACCTGTATCTCAGATTTGATTAGATTTACAGAACATCTGTTCCTCTCATCATTCCATTTGTTTTTTAAAAATTAAAAAAGCCGTTTCTACAATAGTAATTGATCCTAGAATGCTCAAAAGAACAGGTACTAAGCTCCAACAATAGTTGCACTCAGATCTGTATTGAGTAAAAACAATCCACCTTGACTTTTAAACTTTTTTGTTTTACTTTGTGATGAAAGTGTTTCAACTTTCTACTATCTCTATCTAAGATATGTGGGTGACACAATATTCCCAGTGGAAACCATCATGGACTAGGAACAATTACTTAGGAAGGTCAAGGGAAAAAAGTGCAAAGGCCAGCTACTGAACATAAAGAAAACAAAAAAGATCATGGAGGAGCTACATAAATTCAACCTAGGCCACATAGGTTGAATAAAAAGAAAGCCTGCTCATTTGAGATGGGGTGCTGGAAGAGTGCTAAGGATACTGTGGACAGCCAAAAAGGCAAACAAATGGGTCCTTCAACAGATCAAACCTCAAATACCCCTAGAAGCCAAGATGAGACTCTTTACCGGTATTCTGGCCATATCATGAGAAGGCATGAATCACTGGAAAAGACAATAATGCTGGGAAAGGTTGAGAGCAGTAGAAAGAGAGGGAGATTGCATGTTACTATGTTAGATGGATGGATTCAACTAGGGAGGTCACAGGCATGAGTGTGCAAAACTTAAGTAGAGCAACGGAAGACAGGGAGTCTTGGAGAGGTCTCATCCACAGGGTTTCCATGAATTGAAGACAAGAAGGCAGTTAATAACAACAACGTATGAACCCGTTGGGACTTACTTCTGAGTAGATATGTATAGAACTGCATTGTTAATTTTAAAGTGATAGTGTTCTGTAAAGCAAATTCTGCCTCACCTACAGATACACACCCACACCCATACATACTTTCTTTTATTAAGCCATTCACCCACAGCCACAAGTTGAAAGAGTGGATGGTTTACTTGTTGTTTCATCCTTAACTGTCTCTGCCTTCTCAGTCACTCAGTCAACTTCTGCCAGGAACATTATGCCAAAGAAAGACTCTGCTGCCTTATTCCCCCTTGCATACCGATTGGCTGCTGGGAGGCTAAGGGAAACCATCTACTAGTTTTAAGGCAGAAGAGAAGGCGTTGGGGGATCTAATGCTTTGTAATGCTCCGGCAGCTCAGCCTTATAGTGTCTTGAAAGTCACCCACATCCCAAAATATGGGATCTTTGGCGTCACATTCAGTTTATATAAGGGATAAAATAAGGGACACTTGGCAACCTTAGGGACAAGGCAGGGAAACTCACAGCTGTGCTGGAACTAAAGGAGTCTTGGTGAGACCTAGGTGCTCCTTTTCTTGCTTTAGGGGCTGGGGCTTAAGTAGTTTTGGTTATTCATTAGCTGAGTACTTGTGCAACATTTCTGAGAACACACCATACAGTGACACACATCTGTATTATTAAGATAGACTGATCACATACCATAAGAAAACATGGTTATCTTCTGCTGGCCTCTCAGTTGGTGCTTAATAACACAAGCTGACTGTGGGATGTTTGCTTCTGTACGTGACACTTTCTCATATTGAGAGTGTTAAAAAATGGCTAAAATATGGCAAGTACATGCTAAGAATCACGAGAAAAACCCACAAAGAAATAATCACAAGAAAGTTTTGTATTTTCTCCCTTTCTTTCAGTGGAATTTATATTCAGGGATGTGTGCCCAATTTTTGTGCAACACAGCAAACTATAAACACAACTTTGTAAACCAGAATGTTGAAACATTAAGATTTCTGCTAAGATCAATCAATTCCCATCCTTCAAAGGGTTTGCCATTTCTTGTTTCAAATCTACTTTTTCCTGTGTTCGCGCTTACAGTACTTAAAATCATCTCTAAATGAAGCCAAAACACATGGCTAATCTGAAACAACCAGCACATGGAAAATCCACTTTGTTTTTTCCCCTTATGACCCACAGTCCCCTTGTCGCTACTAATTCTCTTCACGATTGCCGTTGGCACCAACTGGGCAGAAGTTTTAAAAGTTGCTTATTCAGAGTACATATCTGAAAATTCCCCAAACCCGAACTATGACTGCTGAGGAATTCTGGGGGCTGTAGTCAAGAAAGGTGTATTTCCAAACCCAACTGATGTCTACTCTTTGGTCTCATACTGATTTTCAGTTCCCACTGGGTCTTCACCTGTACAGCAAACATTACAGCGGTTGCAAGCTGTGCAAATATTCCATGACATCACAAAAACTAAGGCATGTTCTGTTTTGTTTTGAGAAAATGTACTTTGCACGGTGCTATGAAAATAACACAGCAAATGAACATAATGCCAAGGCGCTCGCTCTACAGCTGATGCCAAGAAAATGCCAAGTCAGCCACTCTCTCATCAGACCCAACATAAGTGCCAAAAATATGAAGCAGAAATTAATACTGCCTCCAATCAAACTCTATGCACAAGACATTTTTTTTTTAATTTCAGCAAAATGAATAGGAATTGCAGGTTGGGAGAGAGAAAACAATGGGTTATGTGATGTCTTGAAAAACAAAGCGTACTTAATAGACAAGCTCAGCTCCATTGGTGAGGGGGACTTAGGACTGCTCTTTCTATTGTTGAAACGACAGTAGCAACGCATAAACATTTACCTTTACAACATCAGGCTACGTCACCAAACCCACAACTTGTACTTTGCTTGATCTCTACGAGTCTTAAGGACAGGCAGGTGCAAAGTGCTTGTATGTCTGCCAAACTCCTGTATTAATGCTGAATAATGTTCAATTCTTACACTGTGTACAGAAATAACATGCTGCACCTTAAAAGCCACATTATCATTCTTATTTACCAACAAGCTGAACTTCATTTGGACATGTGCCTCTATAGAAAATATAAATTTATAGGGAAAACAAACTGTATTTGTATAGCATACTACACTTTCAAGAATACCAACATTTGTGAATCGCTTGTGCTAATTATTGGAGACCACCTTCCGCTATGAGAAAAATGTCTTAAGGCACAAAAAACCTATTGTAAAATCTTCCTCAAACTTTACAATAAATTGCATACATTTCACCATCCCTTAGTGCTAGTATGCAAAGGGAAATCTTTGCATAATGATTTTCCAGACAAACATGGCCATGCTTTTGATTTCTACCTTAGTGTTAGTGATTTTGTGGATGATGGCACTTCTGTCTAACTGTCAAGAACTGCCCTTTCCCTCAGAAGTTCAGTAAACAAGTCTTCTTGAAGGCATACAACAACAACAACAACAACAACAATTGTTAAGGTCTTAAAAAACTGCTGAATTTTTACTTGTTCTGCCTCCTTTTATTCTATGTATTTCCTTTACGTTATGTATTATGCACTGGATGATATGTTCTGTGTTTTAATAGTCTGTGACGGCATCATACATACAGTCATGGTTATAGATGAAGGAAGAATGGGGAAAAAATGAGATTAAGATTTAGTAGGGCATTTTTGTGAAAAAGATTTTTTTAAAATATATCAGTAAGCATGCTATATATAAACACTATTTTGATATAGTATGGCATTTGCTTTAAAAAATAATAATAAGTACAATGGATTAAAAGGAGAGAGAAAAATTCAGTCTGCAGCTCCATGACATCACAAACCCTCCTTTCTGACATTGCCAGGCCCATCCTTTTCAGTGTATGATTTTGGGATACTTTTGATGTGGCAGCTGTACCTGGTGGTGAGCAAGAATTGTCTCCAGGCAACAAGGCTGTGAAGCTGTGCATTGTTTGATGCAATGCAAATGAATGACATAGTTATGTGTGGGCAAATGACCCAGTAAAAAGCATTTGTGGGCTAATAAGATTCATAACCCTGTTTCAAAAGCTCCCAGTAAAAGATGAAGAACGTCCTCTCCTGTAGCACTTGCCTATACCAACATTCAGCCTCCAGATATACAGAGAAGCATATGCCATCCAGTTTGAGATTTCTTTAATTGCCTTGGCCCGATGTTAGGGAATTCTGGGAACTGTAGTTTTGTGAGACATTTAGCCTTCTCTGTCAGAGAGCTCTGGTGCCACAACAAACCACAAATCCCAGGATACCCTAGCACTGAACCAGGGCAGTCAAAGCGGTCTCAAACTGGTTTATTTCTGCAGTGTGTTTTGGAGCTAGGGGCGACATTTGTTGCTGTTGTGCCTTCACATTGTTTCTGATGTAAGGCAACCCTAAGGCAACCCTCGTGGGGTTTTCTTGGCAAGATTTGTTCGGAGGGGGTTTGCCATTAGCTTCCCCTGAACCTTAGAGAGTCTACCTTGACCTATTGTTGCTGTTGTGTGCCTCCAAGCCATTTTTGACTTATGGTGACCCTAAAGTGAATCTACCATAGGGCTTTCTTGGCATATTTCTTCAGAGGGAGGTTGCCTTTGCCTTCCTTGGAGGCTGAGGGAGTGTGATTTGCCAGCCCAGTGGGTTTGTATGTTTTTAAGCACGTTCAAACCCTAATCTCCAGAATCCTAGTCCAACGCTCACAGCTGTACACAAACTGGCATATAATTTCCAACCCGATAACATTTCTTCATTTTCACACATGTATTCATATATATATTTTACATCCCGCGTGTTAAAGGCAACATTGCCAGTCAAATTTAGCAGATTACAATCTCTATTCGGGAGAGATTGTATACACAAAATCAGGAAATGCACAACACTGAATGATTTTGAGGCAGGCGCTTTCTGTCAGCCTGAGCCTAAAGTATCACATAGAGTAGCTGTGAGGATAAAACACCAGGAGCAAGCAATACTGTATATGTATCCACCAGTTTATTGGAAAAAGAGCAGGACAAAGTAATAAAGAAACATTTCTAATTTATATAGAGAATATTAGAGCTTCATCTATATGCCTCAGTTAATATCCAAAGTGTGGAATAGAGCTTTATTACTAAGAAGTGAAATATGTATTTTCCACCCTCTATGCTCACTTGGCTCAAAAATGAACTTCCTGTGTTCATCAATACACACCTTATCAATAGCCGAGTCCCAATCTGGGGCGGAAAAAAAGACAGGATTTAAATATAAATAAAATATATACAAATGTACAAATACATAAATCAAATATACAGGATATAAATAAAATTTATACAGGATATAAATAAAAGTGATTATGATGACAACACTAATACTCTGCGTGAAACATTAAGAAAACAAAAATAATGACCAGGGAGGACCTACATAAATTTGAATTAGACAATGAGGAAATTGAAATACGGTGGGACCTTGTTATCCGCTGGGGTTGGGTTCCAGGATCCTCCGTGGATAACAAAATCCATGGATGCTCAAGTCTCATTAAATATAATGGAAGAGCAAAATGGTGCCCTTTATATAAAATGGAAAATCAACGTTTGCTGTTTGGAATTTATACTTTTCTGGAATATTTCCAAGTTGTGAATGCTTAAATTCGTGGATAAGGAGGGCCGGCTGTAGACAAAGATTTCCTGTACAAACACTGATAAGAATGGAGACTGCAGTCAAGAGATGAGAAGACTAGGAATGGAAAGGGCAGCTATGAAAGAGCTAGAAAAGATCCTAAAGAGTAAAGATATACTCAGAGTTAGAATCATCCAAGCCATAGTATTTCCCCTCACGATGTATGGATGTGAGAGCTGGACTGTGAAAAAAGCAGATAAAATGAAAACCAACTCATTTGAGTTGTCGTGTTGGAGAAGAGTGCTGAGGATACTGTGGACAGCCAGAATGAGCAAATCAGTCCAGAAGTATCCCTGGAGGCCAAGATGACTAAACTGAGGCTTTTGTACTTTGGCCACATCATGAGAAGGCGTGACTCATTGGAAATGACTTGAAAGCACATAACAACAACAATGCTCACATGTTTCAAAACAAACATTCTCTATTCAACCATACACACACCTTACAGTAGTTGAGTCCTAGTCTGGTGGGGGAGGGAGACAGGATATAAATTTAAATGAAACATATACAAATAAATGTACAAATATAGGAATAAAATTAAGAAAAGAGAAGGTATAAATGAAAGTGATCATGACAACATTAACCCACTCTCTCTCTCCATGTATATATGTGAGTCTGTATATGTATGCTTATATATATGTGTGTGTGTGTTTGTGTGCGTGCCTTCAAACAGCCTGTCAACTTCCATACAGTTTTCTTAGTCAGATATTACTAATTATTATATAACAATAGAAACTTGCCCAAGTTCCATCTGCATGTCAAGAAAACCATACTGAAAATATAAGTAATTTCCCCTCAATTTCAGGTTTTTCAGGCTGTGAAATCCAGGAAATAAAAGTGCTCAGGGAAAGGTTTAAGTTTGTAAGGACGAGCGCATGCGTGTCTGTGTGCTGGCTGCTATATTTTATTGTTTGAATGTTAAGACATATTAATATGTATTATGTTTATTTTTGTAGAATGTATGCCATGGGCAGGTTTATTCAATTGGTTGCATGTACAGCCCTTTGTAAATTCACAGCGCTTTATAAATAAAGTTTAATAATAATAATAATAATAATATTAATTATAAGCCTTCCCTGATTAACTTGCTTGGCCCCTGTTGGATGTTATAATTGTCATTGTTAATTGGGATTTTTAAGCGTTGTGTGGGAGAGATAATGGGTTTGGGGTTTGTTTTTTTGTATTGTATTTTGTATTGCATTCTACTCTTACGGCAAGCCGCTTTGATCCAAACACACACACAAGTGTAATATACACATATTACTCATATGTGTTTGTGTATATGTATGAGCATGTGTATACAGTATCTATCTATATGTGTGTGTGTGTGTATGGATGTGTGTGTGTATATATACATATATTCTAATTAGGCAATGGCAAATGTACTCCTTTTGTGTGTGTGTGTGTGGATATATATATATGAATGTGTGTATGGATGTGTATATCTATATATTATATATATTAGTAGTAAAGTCCTTTTTGCTATATATATATGTGTGTGTATATATTATGATATATATATATATATATATATAGTCCTTTTTGCTATATATATTAGTGTGTGTGTGTGTATGGATGTGTGTACATATATATATATATTATGACACATGTATATAATATGTAGTGCTTTTTGTTATATATGTGTGCGTATGGATGTGTGTGTGTATATATATATATTATGATATATATATATATATATATAATATGTAGTTCTTTTTGCTATATATATATGTGTATGGATGTGTGTATATATATATATATATATATACACACACATAAAACATACTTATGTATATAGTAATATATATATATATATATACACACACACATATATAGGCAGTGTATATATAACACACACACACACACACATATATATATATATAGTCTAATTAAAAGGTTAAGTCAATGGCCATTGTAGTCCATGAGAGAGAGAGAGAGAGAGAGGGGCAATGGAACTCAGTCAGTCGACGACGAGCCCAACGCGCATGCGTGCCACAATCCCCCTCCCGCCAACCGCCCCATCAATCATCCGCTCCCCGCCCCTTTATGCCCCGCCTCCTACCCTCCCCGCGCTTCATCATCTTCCCCTCCATTGGGGCCGTGATGACGCACATCCCTTCGCCACGCCCCTTCGACAAAACCCCGCCCACTATTCTTTTCCTTCTCTTTATCGCCCCTCCCCCTCTCCATAGACCCTTCTTCTCCGTTCGGGGGTGGTGGTGACGCAAATCCCCTTCGCCACGCCCCCTAATCGAAGCCCCTCCCACTACATACATAGAGAGAGACACACACCTACGGCTTCTTTCCGCGCATGCGCACAAAGACCGCGTGTGTGTGTGTGTGTGTGTCTCTCTCTCTCTCTCTCTCTGTCTTTTTCTCGTCCAGTCGTCCTTCCCCTTTTTAGTCCCCTTTCTCTCTCCGTCCGTCCGTCCGTCGCGTGCCGGAGAAGAAACAGCGGCGCGAGCCCAACAACGGCTGCAGCGAAGTGGGCGTGGCCGAGGGGAAAAAAACCGTTGGCGCCGAGGAGGCCACGCCCACCTCAGAACGTTTTCTGTGGCAGTTGGAAGCAGGACGCCGAAGGGAGCGGGAGGGTACTGTGTCCGTTCCTCCGCCGCCATGAGCATCGAGATCCCTCCGGGCCTGACGGAGCTCCTGCAGGGCTACACGGTGGAGGTGCTGAGGCATCGCCCGCCCGACCTCCTGGCCTTCGCCGCCGACTACTTCTGCCGCCTCCGCGACCGCCGGGACCAGCAGCAGCAGCAGCTCCTCCGGGAGGCCGCCTCCTCCTCCTCCTCCAGGGCCGCCAAAGGGGTCAACTTCGACGGCGAGCAGCCCATGCAGACCGAGTCCAACGGGGAGGAAGCCCGCGCCGCAGCGAGGGAGGACGGCGACGAAGACGACGAGGAGGACGAGGACTCCGACTTCGAGCGTGAGTCTGCGGAGGAGGCGGGGAGGGAGCCACGCTGGAGGACTTAACCCGGTTCGGATCCGGTTTAAGGGCCTTGGATTCCCCGAGCTGGAGTTCGTTGCGGGGCCCGGAATTAATAGGCTACGTTTATGATGTGGTGTAAATAGAGCATGGCTTAAAATAAAAAAATGTAATGTAAATAAATGTAACGTAATACAATATGTAATAATAATGTAACGTCAATAAGGTCGTGACTTAGGCAAAATAAAAATATAATATAAATAAATGTAATATGTTATGATAATATAATATAAATGGAACATGGCTTGAAATAAAAATGTGATGGAAATAAATATAACGTTAATACAGTATGTTATAATGATGTAATATCAATAGGACAAAACTTAGACAAAATAAAAATATAATATAAATAAATGTAATATATGATGATAATATAATATAAATGGAACATGGCTTGAAATAAAAATGTGATGGAAATAAATATAACGTTAATACGATATGTTACAATAATGTAATATCAGTAGGACATAGTTTAGACAAAATAAAAATATAATATAAATATAATAATATAATATAAATGGAACCTGGCTTGAAATAAAAATATAATGGGAATAAATGTAACGTAATACAATATATTATAATAATCTAATATCAGTAGGACATAACTTGGACAAAATAAAAAATATAATATAAATGAATATAATATACTGTAATAATAAAATATAAATGGAACATGGCTTAAAATAAAAATGTAAATAAATGTAATGAAATACAATATATTATAATAATGTAATATAAATAGAATATAACTTAAAATAAAAATATAATGTAAATAAATATAACATAATATAATATGTTATAATAATGTAATATAAATAGAACATAAAATATAAGTAAATATATAACATAATACAATATGTTATAATAATGTAATATAAATGTAACATGACTTAAAATAAAAAATATAATATAAATAAATATACAGTAATACAATATATTATAATGTATTATAAATGGAACCTGACTTGAAATAAAAATATAATGTAAATAAATATAATGTAATACAGTATTATAATAATGTAACATAAGTGGAACATACCTTGAACAAAACAAGAATATAATATAAATAAATAAATATAACAGATTATAATAGTATAAAATAAATAGACCATAACTTAAACAAAATAAAAATGTAATATAAATAAATATAACATACTACACTATATTAAATATAACATAATGTAAAGATACATAATGTTTATATTTTTTACATTTATATAATATAATGTATTATAATAATAGAACATAAGTATGACATAAATATAATATAAATAAAAAATAGAACATAATATAAACAGAGTATAAATAAAAATATAAATGTAACACAACAAATTCTGCTCCTCTTGAAGTCCGTCAAGGCCGGGAGGACCATCTGAGCTCCAGAGACGGCCACGGAGGCAGAGAGGCACAACAGCTAGGGCTGGGTTGGACTTCTCTACTGGTGGGGTTTTTCAAAACAAACCTTCTTGGCTTGATGGGGAGCCTCCTTGCTCTCTTGGGAAAGGGGGGGTGTTATTCAGTGAATAATGTCCAGGGAAGGCAGCCAGAGCTGGGCTGAGTTCTCTAGCTGTAGTTTTAAAGAACTGCATGGCTTTGGGCTTGATGGGACTCCTTATACACACACACACACACACACACACACACACGCAAATCCCAGGGCGGTCTATAAAGAAATGCTAATGACAGTGACTGCCGTAATGAAACATATTATATATGCATACACACACATATACAATTCCTAGGGCACTATATAAATAAGTTCTAAATCTCTCTCTCTCTCTATATTACATTATATGTATTATATATATATATATATATATATGACAGTTCATTGAAAAAGGTTGAGGAAAATCAATGAGACTTGGGTTTAGTTCTCTAGCTGTAGTTTTAAAAAACCCAAAGGCCTGTTTCTGGGCTCCTTACCCTCTTTTTAGAGGTTTATTCCACGATGGAATGAAGGTGGCCTATGTGTGTGCGCGTGCGTATATGCACCAGTTAAATAATGTGGAGAGAGACCTGCAAGGGCTGAAGGGGCTTTGTGAGGGGTTCCTTTGCGCAGGGAGTGGGAGAAGTGACCTTGTATGTAGGATGAGAAGAAGCACAGTGAGGAGGGATGCTTTGCATGTGTCTACCTGTTCTTGCTCCACAGGCCAGATTCAGTCCAGAGGAATGCTCCCTTTCATTGAGTGTCCAGTGTTGCTTGGACCCCCACCCCCCATCTGTATGCTCTTTCCCTGCAACTGCCTCTCGTTTTTGTGGCGTGTGGGATCTCAATCCCACTGCGGTGGTGAGGAACAGAGCAGCCCCTGCGTGTGGCGTGGTGGTCCTAGTTGCCATAGCTCTTTTGGCTTCCTGAAGGCTTGAATGAAGGGATGGATGCTTTCTTATCTTGGAGGGGAGGAGTTGGGATGGCAAGAAGCAAACAAGGGAATCCCGGAGTCCTGGGTGGGTGGCTGTGGGAGTGGCCAGCCTCACCCTCCGTTTCTGGCCTGTGTGGAAGCGAGAGAGGACTCTCTACTCCCCTGGTCTGTGCACCAAGGTGTTTGGAGGCTTTCAGATGGGAAGAGCATATATATGGCCCTCATAATCCTTGAGGCCAAGGAGTGCATGAGTAGCCATTTCTTTCTTAGCATATGGAAAGGCTGAACAGCTAGAGAAGATCTTCTCATCCTGAATGCGGTAATAGGCTTCTCTTTTGTTTTTTAATTGCTATTTTTTGCTCCGGCTTCTATTAATGGAACTTCTTGCAGTTTCGAGACTCTGTCATTTAGGGAAGTCTGTGACATGCTAGACATGAGATAGTGACATGTGGTAGTGCAGAAAAGGAAGCAGTGTGTGTGAAGCCTTTTCTGTCTCTCCTCCCCTCTTGGGGGGGGCATATTCTGAAGAGAAACTGTACATTACATTGCATATGTGCACAATCCATTCATGGTATTTGATTAGTTTCTGAAGGAAAAGATGGAAAAAATTAAAAAAACACCCCTCTTGACAGTATGAACAGTTGCATTTCTAGCCTGGATTTTTTTTGGGGGGGGGGGGGGGGATGAGATAAAAAAGAGAAGGAGAGAATTTTGACTGGGCCATTTTTAATATTGCTTGAAGAAGCAAAATTAAGAACTTAATTTTGGTAATTACCTTTATTATTGATATCATAGATAAGGATGTAGCTGTTAGCCCATAATGTGGATGAAGAACTCTTGGAGAACACTATTCTCTTTCTATGTCAGATAGTGACCTACCATGGATGCCTGTGACTTTATTTATTCTTTATTTCAAGTTACAATAAAATGAAGGACAGAGGAAACTTTCAAGGGATCTGGTGGTTGGTGATAGTATGATGAGGCTGCATATGGCTTTGGCTCTTGTTTGAGAAGCAGGGAAGAGATATGAGTGAAGAATGATGGTTTTGTTCAGTGGGGAGGGATGGAAAAATGCTATTTATTTGATTCATATCCCACCACTCTCTGTATAGAGTCCAAAATGGCCTGTGAGAGAGAATAAGGTACAGATAGCATTTGAAACCATCGGAATAAGATTCCAGGGAAACTGCATTCTGTCGTGTTATCAACAAAGCTAGGCTTCGTAGAATATAATCAGTTTTCACGCTGGAGACTCAAAAAGATACAAGCTTTATTCCCCAGTGTGATTGTTGCAGAATGGCATTTTTAAAATGCACATTAATTAAACTCAGAGGAGAAACATCAGGATCTTACAGTATTATAATGAATAGGATTATAATGAATATTGAAAGAAATATGTTTTACATTTTTCATTGAGTGCCCCTTTTCCTTTAAAAAAATGCAGCAGAAGCTGTGCAAAATGAGAGGATCTGTCTTTGCACTGTTTCGGACAGCACAGGTTGTGCTTCTGCACCCCACATGTTTTATGTAGTCCTTTAATAAAAAGATACTGATAAATTACCGCAATCAGAGGAATATGTCAGTACCATCCTCTAGAATTGAGAAATGCAGTCACTGTGTTTTCCCTGCTTCTGTTTGATGGAAATATAGTAATCAGATTGCTAATGGACAAAATAGAAAGTACAGGTCCCACCCCTACAAGTTGTTGACTTATGGTGACCCATGCTTTCTTAGGCAAAGCATAATCGGAGGTGATATGGCCAGTTCCTTCCTCTGAAGGAAGTAATCTCAGACGTGCTGTCAATATTCTTTGTGAATTCCTGGAGAACAGGAGAGATCCCAGCAGACTGGAGGAGGGCAAATGTTGTCCCCATCTTCAAAGCAGAAGAAAAAAAAAGGACCCAGATAATTAGCAGAATATAGCCTGACAGCAATACCAGGAAAGAGGGTGGTGGAATCTCCTTTTTGGGGGGTTTTTAAGCAAAGGCTGGATGGCCATCTGTCGGGGATGTTTTGATTGGGAGTTCCTGCATGGCAAAAGGGGGCTGATCTAGGGGCCAAAAGACACTGCATAATAATCCAGTCTGAGACTGCTTTAATTACCCTGTCTCAATACTAGGGAACTTTGGGAACTGTAGTTTTGTGAGACATTTAGCTTTCTCTGTCAGAGAGCTCTGGTGCCATAACAAATTACAGTTCCTAGGATTCTCTAGCACTGACCCAGTACAGTTAAAGTAGTGTCAAACTGCATTATTTCTGCTGTGTATTTTGAACCTAATGGTCCTGGTGGTTGTCATATTATGTGAAATATAGCTTACAGCACCTGGTATTCTTTGGCGTTATCCTAACCAAATACTAACCAGGGCTGACCCCGGTTTACCTTCCAGTATCAGATGGGATCTATTTAACTGTATTGAAATATCCATGGCTTGAATATTGCCTTTCAGTTTATCTGAAAAAGTGGATTGAAATCCACAAATGTTCATGCTAAAATAAACGTGTTAAAGGTGCTGAAAGATTCTTCCCCCCCCTCCTTTCCTCCCTTTATGATCATGTGGAGTGATGTCCAGAACTCATCTTCACGTATTATCACATCTGCTCTCTGTGTTAACCATGTTTCTCCTCTTTTATCCTCCCTTCATTGGCTCCCCGTCCCCTTCCGCATCCAGTACAAGCTTTTGTTGTTGACCTTCAAAGCCCTACATGGACTGGCCCCTCTTTATTTATCCGAAATTCTTTCTCCTTACACTCCCACTCATACCCTCCGTTCTGGTAGTCATGGTCTCCTGTCCCAGCCGAGGATTTCCACTGCCCTGTCCCGGATTTGTCCTTTCTCACTTGCTGCCCCTCACTCCTGGAACCTTCTTCCCACTCATGTGCGCCTCATCACTTCTCTAACCAGTTTCAAAATTGAGTTAAAGCCTATATTGTTTAGGGAAGCTTTCCCAGGTGTGTGCCCTTCTCTGCCCCAGGATGCCTCCTTTTAATTATATATTAAGAAGCCGAGCCCTCCCTCCAGTCCATCTGCCTTGGTCCAGGCCTCAGGGGAGTGAAGAACTTCTGGATTTGATTCCTTTCCTCACCACCATGCCCTTTTCCTTCTGTGCCATGTCTCTTTAGATTGTAAGCATGAAGGCAGGGAACCGTCTAATTAAATGATTCTATGTAGAGTGCTGTATAAATTTACAGCACTATAAATAAAGGTTAATAATAATCATAATTGTTGAATTCCTTTTCCAAGATACTGGTTGGAAAAGCACTTTTCCAGCCCATGCCTGTGTTGTGGCTTAGCTGGCTTTGCTCCTTCCTCTCCTGCTCTCCCTAGAAACCGCTAGTTTGGGGTTGGAGGTCTTGTCTCTTCCATTCTTTCTTCTCTGGAGGCAGGGGGCCTCAGGAGAGGGTCCTTGTAGCAGGCTGCCTGGGTTGGATAAAGAGGCCTAAGGGTTTTAGACTCCCCAGCTTTAGAATAAGGAAAAGAAAGTTGTTCTAATCGTCACAGTAAGCAAATAATCTTGGGCACTGACACCTTAGCAGGCAAATAATTTCAAATGACATAAACAATGAATGATAGGCGATAACACCAAAATGGTTTCCTGGATACTTTTCTGTGTCTATCGTTTAGTAAAATATAGCTTTGCTATGGCTGTTTGAAGAGCTCTATCCATTAGCAATTGAATATTATGCGGGTGGGGGGGGGGGGAACCATTTGTATTTATTGAATATGACTTGGCTTTAACTGTTGCGGAAATGCATGCCTTGGAGAAAAAGGAAAAATACACAGTTCCTTAGTAACTGTTAACATGGCTTTGTTACAGATTGTTCTGAGCTTTTGGAGTAAAAGCTCCTGTTCTTTCCCGGACTGTGTTACTTTAGTACAAATAAATAAAATCCTAACAGTTTCCCAGCGTGAACAAAATTTTACTGATTTGAGGACTGGCAGAAGACTTTCCATTCTGCAGCAAGTTTGCTTCATGTCATACTCTGGAAATAGATGTAGAATGGCGTGTATTATCCTTTCTCAACCAGCCCATTTGCTGCATAGAATTCCATGCATTTGCCTACACATAATGCCTTCTCACCTACATCTATCAGGCTAATACATAAGTGCAAGACCACTGTAATAGCAGAATTAAAACCAAATTCACACCACCCTGCAAGTTTCTAAATGATAATCAAAAAATCCTAACCACTTTTGTTACCACAAAAACTTGTAGGATGGTGTGAAATAGGTTTTCGGTCTACTGCTACTGTAAAACAATTTTGCAAGGGTATGGCTAACCACTTTTCATTCTGAATTATTGCATTCAGTCGCAGTATTTGCCCTCAGCTTACACACAGTTTTTCTGTGCTTGCTGACTCAAAAAATCCACTTAAATTTATATTTCTAGCTATTTCAATGTAACTGGCTACATTTACTAAGAGACAAAATGTTATGTATTCTCAGAAGCTTGATATACCATCTTAAGATATTTTTTTGATCTGGTAAGGTGACTAGATTAATTTATTATGTAGGAGCATGAAGCTCTCATAATTAGTCACCATTGAGATTTATTGCAGCAATAACTGAGCTCCCAAAACATTTATTTGCAAAACCTACTGATTCTGGGATACCTTCCCTTCCAAATAAGCATTTTCAGAATCAGTACCTAAACATGGTTGATCTAGTAGACTAGAGGGTTCTTTAAATAATGGCTGTATAGTGCACTTTACAATAACACAAAAAGAACTATGAAAAGAAATCTTACATTTTATTAAACATTGAGTATCCCTTACCTGGAAGCGGAGCTCCTCCAACTCCAAAATTGTCCACATGGCTGGCTGAGATAGTGACACCTTTGCTTTCTTTTATTTCAGTGAACACAAACTTCATTTCATGCACAAAATTATAAATATTATTATGTATAAAATTACTATCAGGATATCTGTGTAAGAAACATAAATGAATTTCATGTTTAGGCTTGGGTCTCATCTCTGAGATATCTCATGTATATGGAAATATTTAAAAATCTGAAAACCAAAACACTTTGGGTTCCAAGCATTTTGGATAAGGGAGACCCAGTCTGTATTTTCATCTGGTTCTTCATTCAGCAGGCTGAACAGTTTGTGCATGATTCTTCCCTCTCACCACTTTTATTCTCACAATCGTTGTGTGAGGTTGCTTAGGGTAAGCGATGGTGACTGGCCAGACCACCAAACCTAGGGTGAGCAACAGCTGAGGTGACAGGGCTGCCTTCATCCCCTTTCCACAACACGGCAACTCAGTGGGCCACATCTATCCCATTTTTCAAAGTCTGTTTTGGGGTGGAAAGGAATAATTGGGTTCTCCATACAGCCTCTCACACATTTCTTGGGCTTTTCAGGGTACAGTTTGTCATTTTTAGGCAATTTTTTTAGAGGGAGGAGAGGGGGATCCTGGGAGCTGTTTTGACTTAGTTCCCACCCATAATCTAACCATTTGCTCTTTTGGCCTTGTGTTACTGCATTTTGTTTCAGGCAGAGGCAAATTCCATGGAGAATTCAGGTCAGTTCAATCAGTGCTGCTTGATAACATCAGGTTGCTTTTACTCAGGTGTACTTATTCTTCATGAGTTTAGTGACGTGAAGTTAATGTTATCCATTTTGAGTTAAGCATAGCGTCTTGGAAGTTTTCAGGTGTACTAATAAAATATATGCACCAGGTTTGTTGAAGAAATCTAGAAGATAAAGTTGCTAATAAGGGGAGATAAGAACAGTACTTGAAAGCTGAACAGTGTGCCTCATTATTATAATAACGGCGTCTGTGGAAAACCTGGCCCTCTCCATATAATGCTGGACTATACATCCCACCATCCCTGATCATTTGTCAGTTTTCTGGGACTGATGGGATTTAGAGCTGAGCATTATTTTGAGCCTCTATACAGCTGCATTAGGCAAAACAAAACACAGGTGATGAACTTTGGATTGAAAGGCCAGTACTTCCAATGGATGGCAGATGATAGGCAAAGTAGAGAGATGCTTATCTAGAGGCCAGAACATGAACAAACCATGTTGATAGGCATTGCTTCTACTGTACTTTTGAAACTTTGCTTGGTAGCCATAGCACCTGGGAGTGTGGTGGAAGTGATAGGATGGGAGAATTCAAAGTGGACTGAGCCATGTTGTTCACCTCATTTCACTTTATTTTTTGATGTATGAAGTATATGCAGGGGAGGCATGCATGAAATGACTAAAATGGGGATTGATAAAAGAAACACCTTTTACCATATGTGGTGTTTTTTGATAAAGTGAAAAGGTATTGGAGATTAATACAAAGTCAATGCAATTTATTTTAAGTGCAAAAGTGAACTAAAACTAGAATTGTTTTTACTGGACATATGAAAGGAGAAATTTAAGGATGTCAGCTATAAAGTGATGCATGGTACAATAAATAATTTCTGTAAGATTGATTAATTATTTTTTTTAAAAAATATGCTTACATTCATCCATTGGGTGCAATGGGACCTAGTCCCTAGTATGTGTATTAATATTGCATTACATCCTTACTATTAGTACAGATACAGTATGTGCTAAAGCTGCATGTATGATAGGCTGTATTAACTGCCCCATTTTGTACTGTTGCTTGGTTTATCTTAATGGATCACATCAGTGGAGTCAATACACTGTAAGGATGTGAGAAAAGGCCTTCTCAGCTGTGGCACTCCACTGTGGAATACTTTTCCCTTGGAGACCCAGCTGGTACCAATGCTGGCCTCATTTGGTGTGAGCTAAAACACAGCAGTTTATTAAAGGCTTGGAGCCTTGTTTTTAATTTGCTAACTTATTTAATTTCTTTTCATCGACTTAAATTTTGTTGTTTTAATATGCTTATATCTGTTTTACATGTACACCTTCCCTGAGGTACCATGATATGGGGCAGGATATACATACAGTGGCATCACTAGGGTTTGTGTTGCAAGGTGTCATAGTGTCACCCCCATTGACTCATCCCGTACCAAACCATACAGAATCCATAGTTTTTTGTACTAACATTACTCGTAAATGGTAATTTCCATATATCACTGAATGTAATCGTAATAGTTGTGGCACAAACAACTTGCACAATTAAAGTTATGCTTTTAAATTACAATATCATACGCGCAGAATAAGTGTGTTTACGTATACATAGTGTCATGTGCTTAAAGTGAAAATCTGATAAAATGTGATGTTTTTAAATAATTATTTAAAAATATATATTTAAATATATTTTTGAAATGTGAATTTTTTGAAAAACAAAACAAAATCCTGGAGGCTCTTTTTTCTTCTCCCACTGAGCCTCACTCCATTCACACAATTTCTTCAGCATTATAATCGGATACAGGGGAATGTCACAACCTTTTTCTGCCCAAAGGCAAATGTTTGGGGAGCAATGGTGTCACCTTTCCTTCAGTGCGGTCCAGACCCCCCATTCCCCAAGTGATGCCACTGTATACATATTTTAATGCCAATAGTAAATATGTAGCCCAAATGTGTTTAGATAGTTGACTGTTTAGAAACTATAACTTTGTCCAGCAGATGCTTTGAATTGCTTTCTTGAGCATTCCAGTTCAAAAGAAAGCAAGTCAGAGTTCTTGCTAAAGATAAAGAATGGGAATTCTCTGATGTTCTGGAGAATTGCCTATATTGGAACAAAATGAGTGCAAATATTGTTATCTGCTTCTTCTGGCATAGAGTGTTGTGATTAGTGTGTGCGTGAATGTGTAAAACAGCATCCTGTGTCCTTTTTAAAAATACAGACTCACCCACCTGAATTTTAATTATAAATTGTTGATGATGACATTGTTCCACCCGAGCAATTTTATATAAATGCCTTGAATATTTTATAATTGTCCTGAAGAGGTAGCTGTCCATTCTCTTGGAAAAATCTGCTTTAAGTATTAAGTATTTTATCTAGACTTTGCTCCCATTGGAAGAATGTTTCCTGTGCTGAATTGTATAGTGTAGAGAAATTTAAAACTGCACAGGTAATCCAGAACTAACTTCCTGTGTAGTCAGCCAGCATCATACTTTATTTTGATTTTTTTTTTCAGTCCAGTAGATAGTTATGTGAAATGGGAACAGCAACAGATATACTTGATGTCTGCAAAACTTTGGAAATCAAGAGGAAGCAAAAAAGTAATAATCTGTTTTTCTGAGATTTTTTTCCCCCTGTGGAACAGAAATTCTCAATTTTCTAAATCCTGAACATATGATACTGTGATTTAACAATGTATTTGGGAATATTACTACAGATTATTTTAAACTACTGTATCATTTCGATGTTTCATACTGGCAACAAGGAAAGTATTATTTATTCATACTGATACTCATACACAGACAAGGGGTGTCATTTATTAAAGTTATTAAATTGCAAGTGAATAGTGCTAATGGACAATATACAATGCATATGTTGTTAACTGGGATAGCCCCAGATTCCACATTGGCTCCCCAGATGTGTATGCAGGTGACATGACCCTGGAAACAACCCTACAGCTCTGTGTGTGTGTGTGTGTGTGTGTCTTTAAGTCACTTGTTGACTTATGGTGACCTCATGAATTTGGTAGAGGTTTCTTAGGCAAATAATACAGTGGGCCCTTGGTATTCATTGGGATTTGGTTCCAGGACTCCCTGTGGATACCAAAATCTCTGGATGCACAAGCCTATTAAGTACAATGGTGTAGTTGATGGGCATTCACATCTTATCACTTATAGTAAGTCTAGACCCTCAACAAATTACCATCACTGTCCACTAGAAAATCTCCCAGGCATGCTGAAATCTACCAAAAACTAAATTGAATTGACCCCCATCTCTGAGGGTGAAGGAGAAAACAGCATCGTGAATCCAGGTCTCACCAGGAAATGGTCAGATCATGAAACAGGATAATGTATATTCCATTCTCCCTATTTGCAGACCATCCTTCTCACAAAATGGGGCAAAGACGAAATAAAGCGTCTTGGATTGGCAGCCACTTGAGAAACCCTTAAAGGCAGTGTCCTCATGATTAGTGAAGTCTGTCAGCTTCACTATCCTACATTCAGGCCAGACAGCATATCAGTAACCTGCACTAGGCAGGCTGCTGAAGTGCCCGTGGCATTTCCAGTCTATCTAATTGGCCCAATAAATGCTATTCATCTTCAGAGGCTACCTTTGATTTTGCTTGTAGTAGTAGTTCTGGAGCTTGACAAGGTTAGCTCTTCAAATCTAAATTAGATGAAAGCTTTTTGCATTAAAGAATATTTTGGATATACTGTACAGCGATCTCTCTGGATTTGCAGGGGACACATTCCGTGCCCCCCCCATCCTAAATTTTTTGCCAATGTTCAAGTCCCAATGGCATCACTGGGGACAATAAGACTTGAGTATTTGTGAAATTCCCTCCGTCCCTCCCTTACCCGCATCTTCCCCCTGGGGCTGGGGACTTTAACTGGAGCCAGGGCCTCTGAGGCTTGTGATTGGCCCTGGCAGCCATTAGGACTCTCTTTTCTACAGCACTCGGGTCCTGATGTGCACACACCCCATCCCCTCCACTGCAGCCAATGGGTGCATGAAACGTCTATTGGTTGCAGTGGAGGGGGTGGGGCATGCGCATGTCGGGCCCCAAGTGCTGCTGGAAAAAGAGTCCTGATGGCTGCCGGAGCTGATTAAAGTCCTGGCAACCTGGGCTCCTATTAAAGTCCCCAGTGTCTGGGGGAAGATGCCAGTAAGGGAGGGAGAGAATTGCGGCCGTGGTCTTGGTCTTGGTCTCATGAATGACCGAAACTGTGAGTGCCAAGTCCGCAAATCCAAAGGGACCACTGTACTAGTAATTTACCTTGCTGTTTTCATAAGGTTACATGTTTCCAGTCAGACCCAGTTCCTCTGCTATGCCTAATCTCTCTTTTTTCCTCTATTAGAGTAACAATTTGAATTTAAGACATGATGCCTTAGATTTTAACTTTTGTGAGTGGAGATCAGATGCATGGAAGTGGATTTTTCTGTCTCTTCTTATGCTCTGAATTCTTCTGTGCTTCCTGATGGTCTGCTTCTGGGTTGAGGAGCTTTTGGAATTGCATGGTACAGAGAACTGCCGGTTGCAGGTTGAGTTTTTGGAAATGCCTCCCCTTAAGAGAATGGAAGAACAATGTAGTATGGAAGTGCATGAGCCAAATAGGTCATTGAGAATATTTAGTGACCAGAAAGATCCTAGTTGATGAACTGACTAAAATTCTAGCTTACTCTGTGACCTTAGGTCAGGCAAGATCTTAAGATGTTTTCAGAATGGGATAATCCTCTTGTGTGCCAATATGAACAAGTCCGTGGAAGAGTGGGTTACAAGTATAATGAAATAAGTGGCTACAGTTGTTTGCTTAATAAGTAAAGCATTAAGCTAAAAAAACATTTTGTGGTTTTATTTTTTTACTCTTTGCATTGTAATCATTACTATGATCAATATTCAATTTGTTTTATTCCACAGTTTGTGTTTTAAGTACTACTTCTTCCTGGTCTCTGTGACTGTCACAAATGGGTTATCTGTGGCTCTGAAGTGTGTCATTTGGAACCTTCTGAAATGTTTGTGTAAGCATTTTGACAGTAGTCTTGCCCCCTCCCTGCACACCTATCAGCCACGCTCCCCACCGAGTGCCCCAATTCTTTTTTGTCCACTGCTATCACCGCATGAATTAGGTGCTTTCTAAGCTGTTTCTAACTGATATCTCCTGACTGACTTGGGTTTGGACTTGGGTTTTTGATTTCTCAGTGTTTTGACTTGGCATCTTGGTTTATGTTGTCTTTGGTCTCACCTGGCTTGTTGTATCAACTAGGTTTTCTTCTTACCTAGTGCTCCTGCTTCACTGGAATATCTATCATTTTATGACTTTTCATTGTCATTTAAATGTTTTGTCTCCTGCAGCAGAAAGATACTAGAAAAAGATGAGCACACCATGTGTCTCCTTTGTTTGGGAGAAGGTCACAACATGGTTGCCTGTTCCCATTTGTCAGGCATTTACTCCATAAGCCCATCTCAGTAGTTACTTGCACTTTTTCATCTTCTCTTTTGGGAGAAGACTCTCAAAGCTCCTGATACGGGAGCACAGAATAAGGTACTTCATACAGCTTCAGTATTGAGCATGAAGCCTCGGTCTCAACACTTACTTTCAGTACAATTGGAACCAACATCGAGTTCCCCATTACAAATAGTCTTGAAATGGTACCTCATGGAGACAATTTCTTACTCCTTGAGGTATCCTTATGTGGAAAGACCTGACAGATTTAGTACCCCAACCTTGGGTGGCTTCAGCAAATCTCTTGAAAGAGTATTTGAATCTGTGTCTGAACAAAATCACAGGGCTCGTACTCATAAGACGAGGAAGCAAACCAAGTCTAACCAACCTTCTCTCCCTGTAGTTGATATTGAGCTGTCTGGCCTCATTGTTATTGCTTCATCTCACTCCCTAACCAACAGGGAGTACACCCTGGTTACTACTTCACCGAGTACATTTCACCATCCTGGCATGGTTCATACAGGCTCGGATGGTGAGATTATTGACACTTCACATCATGCCCAATATCCTACTCCACCTCATGAGACAAACTGCAACCTTTTTCACTACCACGATCACTCACAGCAATAGGTGTTCATCTCAAGTTCATCTCCAACTTGGCCCTGTAACTTTTTATGCCATTGGTCTCATGGCCCCCTGTACTGTTGATCTGATCCCGTAGGACTGATAATAGGTATTGAGGTAGTTATCAGTTTGGTACTATTGGTATGATATTCCATTTGGGTTCTCATCATCTCCTGAGTATTACCAGCTGAGAGGCTATTGTCCACAGCGGTATGGGTACTATGAAGATGAGTATTACCCATCTCATAGATACCAACTAAGTCTCTTCTTTGGCTTTGTCTCCTTTGTACTGAGGTGACGAGGTGAATGATCCCCTCAGTTTTAAGCTGAATCTTCAGTGCTCACTCTGTTGATGACATTCACTCCCTATATACTTCTTTCTCAGCCTCTCCAACCCATTCACCTCTAAACAGTTTTCTGCAGTGACTCAGGCTAATCCTTCAACTGTTCCTACAACCCTTCTGTGGAGGTCTGTTTCAGACTAAGATTCCTCAACATTATATCCTGTAATTTGTGTAGTGAAACGTGCAGGGCATCTTGTCTTTTTTTAAAGCTGATTTTTGGGGATATTTTTTTTCTTTCTCAGATATTTTCAAGATTCTTATGACTTCTTTACCACGAGCTCATGCAGCTGTAAATTGGCAGATAACTGACTTTTTCCTTTAGCTGCAGGGATTAAGATGATCATGAGATTAGACTACACACGAATGTGCACAGCTTTGGTGCATAAGGTTAAATAAGTACAGTAGAATGTGTTTGTGAAAAATCAAGAGTTCTCTTTGTGAGATCTTCCTTTCATATTTTAATGGTTTCTCCTAAATCTGATAACAATATTGATATTGAAAATTTTCAGCTTTATGAAATTAAAAAGAGATAGGAAAGAGAGATGATTTAGAGGAATAAAGTGAGTGTATGTTTAAGATGTGAATCCTCTTCAGTTCCTGTCGACAGGTATTGATGGCCCAAAGTTTGTAAAATGAGCCAGTTACATTTTTATAAAGGAGGATTATAAGGTATTGACTCTTGGCTCACCCCCCCTCCTCAAATTAATTTTCTGTTGGCTTTTTATCTATACAGTATTGTTGAATCCAAAATTTTACAGAGTGGGTATGATATATGGGATTTATTGGGCCATCTGAAGTTGCAGAGTTTGTGCTGAATCTTAAACATAAATTCCTACATGTAGCTTTGCTTCAGACTGCATGCCAAATTAACGGCATTTAATTTGTCCTTTTAATTAGTTTATCTGCTCAACCCATATTGATTTTTTTGTTCTGAAAAATTAGAAGATTTTGTTACTATTTCAGGTAGGTAAATACAGAGAAAACACCATCATTCTGGCCATTTTTGTCAGAAGATGGCTTTGCATGTTCACTGATATTGGCTTAGTACTCATGGTCATAATCACTGCAAGTGTTTGCTTTACTAAACTTATCCTCCCCATCAGTTAGACTGAAGTTGTCTTATAGAAGTGCAGAACAAGACTAAAAATGATTTTATATTGAGGTTTTACAGGTAGTTTTTAGGAAAGATTAGAGGATGTCATTCAACCTTATTGTATGTACCAGAAGAATATAAATGCACCCAAGGATTTCTTCATATTTGTCTTTGAAACATAAGGTTGGTGCTGCTTTGGTCCTGTACTGTACTGCTCCTGTACTACAGCCACTCACTCAAAACCATAAGGTGGCGAGTTCAATACCAGCAAAAGGGCCCAAGCTTGACTCAGGCTTACATCCTTCTGAGGTTGCTAAAATGAGTACCCAGATTGTTGGGGGCAAGTAGCTTACAGTTGTAAACCGCTTAGACACTGCTTAGGCGGTATGAAGCGGTATATAAGTGAAGCTGTTTGTTTGGTAAGTGGGGATTAAATTTAGAAAGAAGGCATGGGTACAAGAAGTTTGAGAAACATTTGATGAAACACAGAGTTTGTACAATAATCAGGACAAGAGATTACCAGTGCATGTACCACTCCTTCAAGGTCCTTTCAGTCCAGATAGGGATGCAGTATCCCCTTGTGCCTCTGTTTTACATGTAGTTGGCTCAACCAGCGAGCAGGCAATAAGAGAGGCAGGTAGGAACAGAAGCATATATTCTTGCTTGTATTGTTCATCTGCCACTTCTGCATCTATGTTGCAAGTAAGACACACTCCAGTGGGCATGTACAATGTACAGAACTGCAAATTGGAGTTCTACATGCTTGTACGTACAGTAGTCTCATCGGATTCGTGGAGGATACGTTCTGCAGGCGCCTGCAAATCCAAAATTTCGCAAATGTTCAAGTCACATTGTCTCCAATGGCCCCCCTTTGCAGCAGCCAATTGATGTATAACACAGGCATTGGTTGTGGCAGGGGGGAGCAGGGCATGCCCACGCAGGACCCTTAGTGCTACTGGGAAGGTGAGTCCTGATGGCTGATGGGGCTGATTACAAGCCCCAGCGCCAGGGGGAAGATGCCAGTAAGGGAGGGAAGGTATCTATCATTATCAGTAAACTCCATGCCATCACTAAAACAAAAATCTTTGAATTGAATGGAATTCTCCAGGTAGAGATTATATAAGGGAATGGGAAAGAACAAGGGCACAGTCTAAAATTTGTCTGCTGGAGAAATGTATTTCAATACTGAAAAGTTTATGACATACTTTAATATGACCTGTCTTCATTGATGAATTAATACTTTAGTTGCTAATCACACAAACTGTGCTGGGTAATGTAGTTTTATTGGTGGCGTGGGGCAAGGAAGGAATGAGCCAAGACTGAAAAAGTAATAGCATGGTGAGTTGAATTGATATTCACGTTCACAGTCTTTTCTGAAGTTTCAGGCGCTTCCCACAGCTGCACAAAAGAACTATGAAAAGGAGCAGGAATGCTTTTGGCTATGCCGACTCTCCCTATAGTTGAACGTTAAGAGGGCATCTCCTAAGTTGAGAGGACTTCTCCTATAATGTGTTTTGCACATCATGCCTTTCTCTAAATAAACTGGGGGACCGTATATAAGATCAGAAGTGGAATTTGATTATGAAATGTGAGGGTGACAGCTACTGAAGTATTTTTATTCTCTGCACTCTATATAGTCCCTTGGTTCCCTGCTTAGATGGTCATTTTACTCTGATTGCATGATAAGGTCTGATGGGAATGTTTGAATCCCTGCTCAGTGTTGGAAATCCACTGGGTAACTTTGGGCAGGCCACACTACTTCAACCTCAGATGAAGGGAAAGACAAAGTCCCTCTAAACAAATCTTGTCAAGAAAACCCAACAATAGTTGTGCCTTAGGATTGTCATAAGTTGGAAATGACTTGAAGGCACATAACAACTGCCATTCAGTTAAGAGAGTTAAAGGTCCATAACACACTACAGAAATAATCCAGTTTGAGACCGCTTTAATTGACCTGTCTTGATGCGATGGAGTTCTGAGAACTGTAGCTTTGTGAGACTTTTAGCCTTTTCTGTCAGAGAGCTCTGGTGCCACAATAAATGACAATTCCCAGGATTCCCTAGCACTGAGCCAGGGCAGTTCAAGTGGTCTCAAACTGGATTATTTCTGCAGTGTGTTTTGGACCAAACTCATCTTTTGCTGCACTGTGGATTTAACTCATCTGTGTAAAAAAATACACTGGCTACCCTACAATCTGATATGTTTGTAAGTAGCAATAATGCAAGTTGTGGTTCTGAAAACAAATTACTGTACTCTACTTTCTTCAGCAGATTTAGCTAGGATTTTTAATTGTTATAGACTTCTCTAAGATGACAAAATATCTCCTCAGTCACTTAAAACCCTTGCTCCTAAGAATAGTTCTGAGGAGCAAGAAACTGACTACTGTACAAGGAAATATCAATGCTTGTATGCTCTGGTTCCTGTACTTAGAATCACAGCAATTTTAGAATTAAAAGCAATTCTTGAGGGCTTCAATCAGCTGCTTTCCCTCTGGCATAGTTTTTAGCTCAATAAAAGCTCTCTAAAAAGGTTGGCATGTGCCTGTTGATTAACTTGTTTGTTACTGTGTGTTGCAGTAGTAATAGCTGTTTTGCATTTACAGCTTCTTGAAATGGGTCTGTTTTGGTGAGTCAGTCACAAATCTTTAAATTTTCTAGTTTGGTTTTTTACCAGATATACAAGTCGACCTCGTATAAATGCAACAGAAGGATTTGGGGTCTTGGATTTTGATATGTCCATGGATAAGTCGAGGGTAAAACTTAAATGGATGTAACAAAGGACAAAGCAAAGGCATCAGTAAAGAACCAAGTGTTGGGTGGCACTTCTTTTAGGACCTTTCTGAATAGTATTACCATATTGACCCTTATAAATAAGTTGACCCAGGATTCTGGGGTGAGGTTTTTTTTTTTTTTTTTGGCATAGATGTTTCACCTTATAGATTGATATATGCAGTATTTATTTATTTTGTAATCCACTTTTCTCCCAGCATATGATTTAAGGAAAAATAATATATTCATTCACTGTGATACAGGAGATGGCTACTGGATGAAACCCATTTTTATTTAGCAGTTTTAAACTTTATTTGGATCTGTAATGTTTCATTCTGTGCTTATAGTTTCTTCAGCCTAGGTCAGGTATTGAACATGCATAATTTTATATGAGGGGAAAAATCTTTGCATGGCTAAAATTATAGGTGAATACAGCCAATAATACATATTTATGTGTGTAAAAAAGTTTGAGATACAGTATATCCTTTTCCAAAACTTACCCTCCCATTTCAGTGGGAAAGCCTTATGTTCAGATAAGAATGTACAGTGGGGCCTCCCATTATGAATCCCCACGCGTAAGCGGAAATCTGCATATCCTCACACCCCATAGGAAACAATGGGGCGTGTGCTCATGGTGACGCACACACACCATTGCTTTTACTGCTGTGCAGCCTCCTCATATGGCGTGGGGGCACTGTATAGGTGCTGCCACTTAAGGATTTGTGAGTATTGATAGTGGGAAATTTTCTTGTGGGGCTGGTATGCTATTGCATGCTATGTCCAAAATGCGCAGGTTGACTATAACCACAGGTTATTAGAATCAACTGGCAGTTTACAAAATGTAGAAGCTTTCAAATTGTTCAGAACTCTTTAGGGGTAGGTGGTACAAAATAATAATAATAGAGAGGTGGAAAATGCCTTAAAATGTTCAAATGTTTTAAAAATGTTTTGGCTAGGGGCTTTAAATTATCAAATTTTAAAGTAGGTTTGGATGAAACTCAGTCCTAAGAAGGAGATTTCAGACTTCTTTAGTCAATGATAGAGAGGAACTGAGGTGTCCCAAGCCAACAAAACCTACTGTGCTGAAGACAAAATAGTGGGTCCACTTCTTTTCAGATGGAAGAGTGAAAGATAGGTGTCTACCACCAGTCTTGTCATGGGCAAACCACACAAGTTCGTGGCATTCAGAAAGTGTACCAAGTCAGATTCCTGATAGGCAGTTGGAAGTACAAAACATAGTAGGGGAATGTATCATCATGCAAGTTGTAGGTGGCAAAAGAAAAAGAAAATGTCATCACTTTTTACAGGGAAATACTTGACACTTCACTTGCACAGACATTCAGTTTGTAAAAAACAAAAACAAAAAAACACCTTAAGTATTTAAATTAAAATAAATACCATCCAGTCCAGAATTCTATTTCGGGAGGGGGTAGTAGCATCCTGTCACTTGTGTTTTCCAGTATTGTCGTACTAGTTGTAAAGCCTCTGACATTTTAAATAACAGGCACCATTCATGTGTAGTAGTAGCCAAATAAGCTGTATTGTCAAATGTGCTGAGCAATCCTTGTCAGCCAACATTGTGGTTTTTAAGACTACCAAATCAGCTGTTGGGAAAAAAATTATTTGATTTCTATGTCACATTTTTCCAAGAAAGGGACCCAAGGCAGCTCCCAGACAAAAATCATTTTAAAAGATTTTGCAATAAAAAATAAGATATAACAAAAATAAAAAAACAATTAAAATCAGCTAGCTAAAAACAGTATAAAATGACATTAAAACATACAGAGGTTAAAAAAAACATAAATAGAGCACACACTCAGTATAAAGGCCTTCCTGATGCAATTCTATATTAAAAGCCTGCTTGAATAAAAATGCCTTTGCATCTTCCAAAAATGTGGTTCTCCAGCCCTCTTCTCCAGGATGCCAGTAAAATAGCCTGCAAGGTACAGTGGGACCTTGGTATCCACTGCGGTTTGGTTCCAGGAACCCTCCCCCCCCCCCATGGATAACAAAATCCGTGGATGCTCCACTCCCATTAAATATAATGATAGAGAAAAATGGTGTCCCTTATATAAAATGGAAAATCAAGACTTGCTTTTTGGAATTTATATTTTTTTGAATATTTTCAAGCCGTGGATGCTTGAATCCATGGATAAAAAAATCTGTGGATAAGGAGGGCCAACTGTACTAACTTCTGTTTTCTTATTTTACAAGGCTGAGTTAGAACCCCCTAATTCTGTGCTCTAATTCAGGGCATCTCAAACTTTGTAATGTGGGCCACTGGCAAGTTTTTCCTTCTGATATGGTGGAAATTGGGACCATATTTGTAGTTAATGGTTAAAGTTTTTTCTTTCTTTCGTGAAAACTCACCTGGGACCAGTGACCATTGGCTCAGTTGCCAGCACAAGTCTGTGGTTCACTACTTCAAGTAGCGCTTCTCTATTGCAGCTCCTAATTGAATATGCATCTGTCTGGTTGCTAAGCGTGGTTTCTTTTAATGTGTGCAGTCCTTATAAATATATTTTGACACTGTTCTGAATTGGCTTTTGGAAAAACCTGGCTTCCAATGTATAGTTAAATGAATTAAGACTTGTAACGAAAGAAACAGAAGAATTTGAATTCTCAAAGTATAATAATTCTGTTCTTAGTGATTTCAACAAGCACCTATTCTCTAGCTTACATTATTTTCTTTTTTCTGTTGTAGCTCCTGTTATCAACAGATTCAACAGAAGAGTATCAGGTAAGATTTTCTTTACTATTTATATATAATGCAGAATCATTTTCAAGCAACAGTTAAATAACAATATTTAATGTGCATTTTCTTAATGTGCATTTTCTTCTGTTGGCAAAGTTAGTGAGCATGGTTTAAGATATAAAAATGTGTTTTTAAAATGTGTTGTTAAAATTGTTTCATTAAAAAATGTACTTTCATGAATTGGATTTCAGTGTAATAGAAACTTTATCTGCTGGCTGGTATACTCATATAAAACCTCCAATCTTATTTAACTGTGCTCAGAAACATGCGAGCATCTTGCCACTTCTTAATCAAATCTGGGTTTTTATGTGAAGTATTTCCTATTGCTGTTTGGAATTTATATATTCTCTGAAGCTGTAGATGCTTAAATTTGTGGATAAAAAAAATCCATGGATATGGAGAGCTGACGGTACATAGATTTTTCTCAGTCATATATTTTGTCTATAGAGAATGGCCTGCTTGAGCTGCATGGAAAAATAGAGCTTATTGCTATGTGAACTAAGAAGAGAAAATGCTGGATTAGTTTCCTTTTACTGTTCCCTAATTGTTGGTGGGAATACTTTGGATATCATTTATCTTGATTTCAATAAAGCGTTTGATAAGGTCCTCCATTATATTTTGATTAGCAAACTGATTAAATAAAGAATGAGGGGAAACTCTGTCAGATGGATCTATAATTAGTTGGGAAAAACATACTCAAAGAGTTGTCACGAATGGCTGTGCTTCAGACTGGAAAGACATCTGGAGTGCCACAGTGTTCAACATTTTTATTCAAATTAACAAAATGAAATTCAGTGGAGAAAAATGCAAAATTCTACTTGTAGGCAACAAAAATCCAATGCATAGGTATAGATGAGGGATGCTTGACACAACAGTGCTACATGGGAAAGGACACTGAGATTATTCTTGATCATAAATTGAACATGAGCCATCAATGTGATGCTACAGGAAAAAAAAAAACAAATGCTATTTTAGCCTGCATTAAAAGAAGCATAGTTTCCAAATGGAGGGAAATAATAGTTCCACTATATTCTGTGATGGTCAGGCTTCATCTGGAGTACTGCATTCAGTTCTGAGCACCTCATTTTAAGAAGAATATAGACAAGTTGGAACAGGAACTGGTTCAAAGAAGGGCAACAAGGATGATAGAAGGAATGGGGAACAAAGATTATTATTATTATTATTATTATTATCATCATCATCATCATCATCATTTATATTTGTGTCCCACTCTTTTCCCAGAACTGGGACTCAGAGTGGCTTCACAGTATTAAAAGAACAATACAATTAAAAACATAGAAAAGAGGTATATTTAATTAAATTAAATGATTAAATTAGTACAATGTTAGAATAGATAGGGGCTTTCTAGATTGGCAAAAAGAAGTGTGTTCATGGCTGCATGAAAGTCTAGCCTTTAGATGAGAAAAAGGGAAAGTGTGCCATGAAAATGCTTTTTTTGCGTTTTAGGGGAGAAGAAGCACCTTTTAAAAGGTGCTGGTTTTCCCAGCTTCTTTTTTAAAAACTGCGGAACAGCGCAGCTCCATCTAAAGGATGTGGTGCAGCTGCTAAGCATTAAGGAAAAGGCAACTTCATGTCACACTTTCCTGCCAATCTAGAAAGCCCTATAGTTATTAAAAGAATAAAATACATTTTAAAAAGATAAAACTGTATAAAACATTTTAAAATGAAACAACATTCCAGTCGGTCCTTTAAAAACCTTAGGTTTCAAATGTCTGTCTGAACAGGAAGGTTTTTGCCTGTCAGCGGAAGGACAGCAAGGAAGAGGCCATTATGATCTCCCTAGGAAGGGAATTCCACAGTCCAGGGGCAGCCATGGAAAAGGTCCTTTCTCATGTCCCCACCAACCATGCTTGTGATGGTTGTGGGACAGAGAGAAGGGCCTCTCTAAAGGATCTCAGAGCCTGGGCTGGTTCATACAGCGAAATATGGTCTGCCAAATAGCATTGACCTGAGCCATACAGGGTTTTATATGTCATAACCAACACCTTGATTTGTCCCTAAATACAAACTGGCAGCCAGTTTGAGCTGTTTCAACCGGGGGTGTTGTGTGGTCTCTGTGACCTGCCCAATTTACCAGCCTGGCTGTAGCTCTTTGAACGAGCTGAAGTTTCCAAAGACTCTTCCAAGGCAGTACCATGTACAGCCTGTTACAGTTGTCCAAACAGATGTAACCAAGGCAGGTACCACTGAGGCCAGATCCGGCGTCTCAAGGAATGGGTGCAGCTGGTGCGTAATCTTTAACCGTGCAAAAGCACTCCTGGTCACTGTGAAGAGAAACATGAAACATTGAGGGGGTGGGATGTTTTGCTTGAAGCCCCCCCCCCCCCCCAAATTGGGGAAAAAAACTAATTGGTGGCACAGTGGTTAAATGCCAATACTGCAGCCACAAAGTTGTGAATTCAACCTTAGGCAGGGCTCCAAGGTCCACTCAGCCTTCCATTCCTTTGTTGGTTGGTGAAAGGAATACCCAGGTTGTTGAGGGCAATTGGCTTACACATCATATACTGCTTAGGGAGTGCTAGTAAGTGGTATAGAAATGTACTTGCTATTACTATAAAAAATGAAAATAGGAAAAAATTGAGTGTGGAGTCCACTTGGCCCTTCATATTCGCGGGTTTAACATTCACAGTTTCATTATCTGCAAGTTTACATGACTGGGATGGGCGTGCATGCGCTCCTCTTCTTCCATCTTGGGCTCCCCCCCCCCCCATGGGACTAAAAGCCAGGAAGGGCATGCACATTTCCCCGCTCTCCTTTGTCCTGAGCTTCCCTCCTTGCAGGAGAAAAAGCCTAGAATGGAGCAGCCCGGAAGAGTTTGCACACACTCCTCCTCTTCCTCCATCCTGGGCTTTTTCCGTGTCTTTCCACTTTCGTGGGGGTCTTGAACCCCTAACTTTTGCGAATGTGGCAGGCAGACTGAATTTTCTTTTAAAATGATGAATTAAGACAAAGTTCCTTATATCTGCTGCCCAAGATTATTTCTAAAAGCTTTGTGATATTATGTGAGACTATTCATTATATTGCAATTCCTGGCTTTGGTTTCCTTTTCTCACTTCTTTTTGTGGAAATGAATGCTTTAGGTCTGTTTAACCTCACAGAGAGACACTAGAGGAAAAAAAGATAATGTTCTTTGTTTTACTAATGCAGCTATTTATTTATTTTTCTCTTCTTTCCAACTGGCAAAGCCAAAGATATTTCTTATTATTCAGGATCTTGTGGTTCCATCTGTGTTAAAAATAAAAAATTAAAAAAGGAAATACATTTTGTAATTTGTTTGAAACAAACTCATACCTTTAATAATACCAAATACAGTTGAACATAGGCAGAATAACATTCTTTCAGGGTTTCTTAACTTTAGAAAGTACTGTATTTCTGAACTTCCACAGCATGCCTTTCTTTTACCATTCACGTGCACCTATGCATTATGTTAAGATTACCATCACTGAACATCTTCTCTATACTAATTTGGATTAATCTGCGGGGAAAAGACAGATGTCAGAACTGGATGTTCTAAGTGCAGTTCTTCAGAAGTAGTGGTTGCCTTTTGATCTGAAATTTAGAGATTGGAAAATACTGTTTTTGGCAGTCCAGAGTTTTGAAATTTGAAATTAAGGATGATTTAAAGCAGGAAAATGAAAGTGACCTGGATGACTTAAAGGAAAGGATATTGGGTGATCCTTCTCTACTTTCATTCTCTGTTGCAAGCCATAGACAGGGTTCTTTAATGCTGTGTCAGCTGTGGAGCTGGATGTTAAAACTGTCCTCGGTGTGAACTCTCAGAAGAAGCTTTAAGTGTTTTTTGCATGTAGATAGCAGGGCAGAAGAACTTGGAAGTGCTTGCTGTTTACATGGCTTCTCCACAGTAAGTTTTTGCGTGGGTTCCTCTTTGCATTGACATGGCAAAGTGCACACTCTTAAGGAGCCATTCCCCTATTAGTTGCTGGCGAGTGCTAATGAAGACTCTTGGAATTATTTAAGCCACTTTGCCCTTTGAGGGCTGAGACATGGCTCAATAATAGACCACCCCCCAGAGAAGTTAAAAATCATTAGGAAAATCTCAGAATATTGTTTATTCTACAATACTGAACTGGGTTGGAGGAATTAAGAAGGGATGTGTTAAATAAGTGAAGCTGTTGGCTACAATACAAGCTGGTATCTTGGTCTATCCCAGGATATGGCTGGCTAACTTTACTCAGTGCAGGCCAACAACAGTATTAGAACAATTCTGAGTATATTGGTAACAATAGGGTGGTGTCATGAGTAAAGGCTGTCATTGCCATGACGGCTTGTCCCCCCCCCCCCATGAGAGAGAGGGGAAAAAGAGAGGGGAAAAAAAAGAAAGAAAAGTTCTCAATTGGTGATTGCTTAATGTTTATGTGTATTTCTTTTCTGTCCCACAGTGAGAATGTAACTCTCCCTTCCGGCTTCTTTTGAGACAGCTGTTGCCCAATATCTGTTTATTTATTAAAATATTTATAGCCTACCCTGTCTCTAAAGCTTTCAGGGCAACATACAATAAAACACCCATTTGAATGTTCTATGGGTTTTCTGGACTTCTATGTCCTAATTCCTGTCAACACTATCCCATGGATGATTGTTGTGTAGACACAGCATGCTAATAAGCTCAAGCCATTTTGTGACCAAGAAATATGTGCTTTTCTATGTTCTTTTTGTACATTGTGTGCATTTGCATGATGTGATAACCGTGGAATTTGATGAAACATTGTCCTGTCATGAATAAGCTGTCTCTGGCAAGGGAAGATGCCTGTGGCTAGACAGGTCATAAGAAAAACTGGAGACACATCTCTTTAGTGTTCAATAGATGCTGGTTTATTATAGAGAAGGCCCAGTTCTTTTCAGGGGCTGTATGAAAAACATAAAAATAAAGAATACATACAATGTATGATTGTCTCAGAGTAGAGAGCAGAAGGTGATCTGTGAGCTGTGCTTGAGGGGTTATCCTTTACCTTTTCACTGTTTTTGTTAAGGAGTTTGTGGGTTTTTTGTTTATTTGTTTGTTTGGTTGCTTGCTTTAAATTCCAGACAAAAGGATACTGCTTTTGAGAGCCTGTCTCCATCTTTTGTGAGGCTACAAGCCTCTTTATGAGGCAGAGAACACTGAATTTATCAGGAAGCTTCCATGCTTTTGCTTCAGGAAACTTTTAGGTGTTGTTAAAGTAAAACATGCCAATGCAGTCCCAATTTGGGGGGGGGGGGGAACTGAACTAAGAATGACAACCACAACATTGTGACAAAATGCAGCCCCATGATTCACATAATTTTTTTCTTTCTCCTATATGATTTTTAACAGCTTTCCCCGCTGAAGATGTCAGTGGAGCTTTGAAAGCTTGCAACTTGTATATTGTGCATTTCAGTTGGCCCCATAAAGACATCACTGTTTTATGGATTCTGGATGTTATTGTACTATGCAATACGTGATAAAACATAAAATCTCATTCCATTTGCTGGACAAAAAGAAACATGTGAACTGTGCTTCAGAAATTTCTGCAGTTAGATTTCAAATTGGTAGCTATAGGTCCTAGGCAGTGTACACATACTAAAATTATTTTTCCTATGTAATTGTTTTATGATATAATTACATTTTGTCTTTCCATTTTTTGTTTTTTCTATAGCCCTTGAAAAAGGCCATAAAATATATATGGGATGAAACATGTTGGGCTTCCTCTATTACAAATCAGTCATTTATTGGGTACTTTGGCGTTTGCATTGGGTGGCTGTCCTGTACCTGTTTCTTTAGATATTTCATAAGGCAACTATGGTATGAAACTCAGCGGTTTGATTTGCTTGCATCTTGTTGGGATTTCCTTGTAAATATTTTAATACGGATGACCCTATTTTTTGAGGCACAATTAATGGATGCAGCACTCTTGATAGTACCAAGAAGAAACAGAAGAATTAAAAAGAAAAACAAACAGCAAAAAACAGTCAGCTTCATTTATATACCGCTTCATACCACCTAAAAGAAAATGGTAAAGGAATGATTTTGTGGATGTTCTTAGAGCTAAATTAAATAAACTCTGGTTTGGCCAAGTGTGTTGGAAAGCTGTAAAACACAATGACCACAAAATCACATTCTTTAGCCATAGATTGGTTTTACTGAAGCTGTTGTTTTTATTGCTGTAAGTAATAATTCTTTAAAAACAAATTTTTAGAGAGTAAAAATCCCAATAAAACTATAACAATTGTCTAAACTGTTTAAGCTCGGATCTCTGACTGCATGTGTGACCAGTTGCAACATTTGTAACTTGAGTGGTCCAGCAAAACAGAAGAGACAAAAACTGGAGAGCACCAAGTGGAATCCACAGGAAAAAAGGGGGGAAATCTCTCCAACTGCTCAGCGGATGACTCTTTTTATTCTGGAAAAAGCCCAACACATTTAGGTGTATATATGTTTCAATGGCTGATTTCAGGGGCTACAGAAAACAATATATTTAAAATGGAAAGGACAACGCACAATTATATAATACGTACATAATGCATCATAATATTCTGCACATGAACACAATGAAAAGGCATTAAGTATTGTAGTCATATTTGGTATTTGCACAGTGCTTTAGCATGTTTGAATCATTTCATGCTACACTTTATTATGATAAAACACCAACAGGATAATTCAGTATTTTTACTTTGATATTGCAGATGTGGGTGCCTAAGGGTAACCTAGTGGAGTTCTTGGTAGAGGTTAAGTTCCTGATTTACAGCTCTTATAGTCAGTGTGCCATACCTATGATAATACTAGTTCATCTAAGTGGGCTCAAAGGATTACTTTGGAAAACATTACTTAGGAAACTATTACTGAGATTGTTTCTCCTAAAATGTTTGGGTTTTGGTTAAGATTGCCTTTTTCTGAGCTCCAGTTTTTTTTTTTTAAAGATTAAATCAAAATACTGATTCAGTTTTAAATAGAATAATTGCTTAAAGAACAAGGTACCAGAATTAAAAACCGAATTAAAACATTTTAGGTTTTAATATTTTTTAATATAAGCTTTTAGTGCCTTTAGAACTCCTCCATGTCCAGCTATAAGAGTTGCTTAGACTCACTGTTGACAAGCCCACAATGGGGTGAATGAATTCTTGAAATGGGTTGAACTATCCAGTTTTCCCCTTTTTCTAAACTAGTCATGAAATCCTTTTCAGGAAAGTGTGCAAACAGTCTGTGTAGGCTCTTGTGAAACATGGGTTCATAACAAGTCCATCATCTGTGTACAGACCTGTTTTAAGTCTTGTCTGATTCACGCTGATATCAGGTTGGCTGAGCAGAAAGAGGAAGCGCATAGTCCTATACCTTCTGTGCATTCCTTCTTGCATGCTCACATTCTCAAACTCAAAGTCCCATCTTTATAATAGGCTAATCAGTCAACAAATCTGAGACCAGAATTGGCTAATTACATTTCTCCATAGTAGAAATGAAAGCATAGTGTACACATTCAGCAGGAAGGTCTTTTAAAATTGGATTTTGAAGTATTATTACTAAAAAAAATATATAAAGAAACAAAAAAGGGGATAAGGGGGGAGGAATAGAAAGTACATGGGATGTGAACATGAGAGAGTGCCCCTTGCGATTTCTGGAAGGGTTGCCTTATATACAGTCTCTTATACAGTTTGATATGTACATTCATGCTAAACTAACTGTATTGATTAATCTTAACTTGAAGATTGTAAGACAAGCCTTTCTGTGCAGAAGGTGGGTTTATTGGGGGATTTATGGTGTGGATCAGTTGGTAGGTCATGAACATACTTGCCATTTTCAATATTGGCAGTCTGCTTACCAGTTACTCTGGGTACTCTGTGGCAATATTTCCAATTGGAACACATTTTGATGTGTTTATGTGGGTGATCAACTCTTCAGAAACTCCAAGAAACTATGGATTGCTCGTAAAGAATTTGGTGTTTCACAACATTTGATAAGACAGACTATGGAGAAATAGAATGGTTTCCAAATGGCAAAGGGGTCAGATAAGGCTGTATTCTATTACCCTGTCTGTTTAATGTGTATACTAAAATGACTCAGAAGAAAGAGACGTGAAAATTGGAGGCAGAAACAACAATCTAAGATATGCAGATGAAACTAATAATAATAATAATAATAATAATAATAGCCCACCCAATCATTAGGAATCCGGGCTGGTTACAACAGATTAAAATACATAAAATACAATAAAATTCAGAATTATCCCTTCCTACCCACCCCAAGCTAAAATGCAATTAAATCATCTTAATTAAAACAATACAGTGGTGTTATAATTAGGTGGCAGGCTTGTTAAACAGGGCAATAACATCGTGTCACGGTTGTGCTGTGTAGGAAGACAAGTCAGGTTGGGAAGGCCTGCTGGAAGAGATCCGTCTTAAGGCCTTCTTGAAGGCTGCAAGAGTGGAAATATGGCGGATTCTGCTAGCAGAAAATAGCAAAGATTTGGAACGATTACTAAAGAAAGTCAAGGAAGAAACTGAAAAGGCAGATTTACATTAAGGTGCACAAAGAAAAAAAATTACTATGGGGAATCTACACAAATTAAACCTAGACAATGAGGGAATAGAAACAGTAAAAGAATTCTCATACCTGGGATCAGACATTGATAGGAATGGAGACTGCAGTCAGGAAATTAGAAGAAGATTAAGAATGGGCAGGGTGGCTGTGAAACAACCAGAAAAGATTCTGAAATGCAGAGATATACTACTGAGCACAAAAGTTAGAATCATACAAGCCATTGTATTCTCTATTACCATGTTTGGATGTGAGCGGTGGACAATTAAGAAAGAAGATAGGAAGACAATCAGCTCTTTTGAGATGAGGTGCTGGAGAAGAGTGCTCAGGATACCAACAAACAAATGGGTTCTTGAACAGATCAAGCCTGAAATCTCCCTGGAAGTCAAGATGACAAAACTGAGAATGCCGTACTTTAAGCACATAGCAATAGCAAGTAAATTTCTATACTGCTTATCAGTGGACTAGCACTCCCTAAGCAGCTTACAATGTGTAAGCCAATTGCCCCCAACAAGTTGGGTATTCATTTTACCATCCTACAAAAGAATGGAAGGCTGAATTGACCTTGGAGCCCCCACCTTGTGGCTGCAGTACCAGTATTTTTTTTAATGACATACAGTACTCATTTTTTATTTAATAAAGACATATTTATTACTGCAAAGTCGAAGGCTTTCACAGCTGGCATCCATAGTTTTTTGTGGTTTTTTTGGGCTATAAGGCCATGTTATAGAAGAGTTTCTTCCTGACATTTCGCCAGGAGCTGTGGCTGGCATCTTCAGAGAATGCTGCCATGGAAGAGAGTGTGGTATATATTCTATTGGTTGAGAGGGCGTGATTTACATGTTAATCTGTGTATTGTTCTTTTGTTGAATGGCAAGGCCTCAGGGTGTCTATTTAATTGTCCTTTGTCTCCTGGGAAACATCTCTGAAGATGCCAGCCATAGCTGCTTGCGAAACGTCAGGAAAAAACTCTTCTAGAATGTGGCATTATAGCCCGAAAAACCCACAAAAAAACTATAGATTTATTACTGTTTTTATGTATATTCATCATGGTAGTTAGCGGTTTAAATAGAACTAGTACAGCTTTATAAAGAGCTTGGTACCAGTATGAACTTGTACTTTGCATCATTTCATAAACTAAGCTTGTATCCACTCCTGCCCCATTTGCCTGACTTCTGTGTAACATAATTAAGTATCAGTTGTGTAAGATAAGGGTAGGCTGTCAGCAGTCACAAATGTATAATACCTGTTCTTCCTCCTAAAATGGTTAGAAATCTTCAGGAACCTCCATTTTTGCGCTCCTCTCCTGCTGTGCAGTCCCCTCCCCCAGCTGTTGGACTAATTGCTTTCTATGCCTTGAACACCTAATTTGGCTGCCTTTTTCTGATAAATTTTAGGACAATTTCAGTTTCCTATAAAAAATATTGGCCTTTTATTAAGTATGTAGTTGAAAATGTTACCTTTATTGAATAAAGAATGTATGTGTGTGTGTGAGAGAGAAAGTAAATGTTATCTTTTAATCTGTGTCTTCTAAAAATGTGAACTTGTTTTCCACTAAAGGTACCAGACCCCAACTGATCTTGGAAGCTAAGTAAGGTCAGCCTTTTTTAGTACTTGGTTTGGAGACCTTTAAGAAATACCATGTGCCATAGGCTATATTTCAGAGGAAGGAACTGGCAAACCACCTCTGAGTGTTCCTTGCCTGAGAAAACCCTGTGAAATTCGTGGTGTCACCATGAACACAAAGGGGAAATAGGGCACAACACAAGGGAGACAGTTTGATTCAACACGTTCCTTCTTGACTCTTAAACAGCCTTACTCATTTGGGAGACATTCCTGTTTTTCCTGCCTGTTTGAGGTGAATGATGAATTACAATTCCTAGGTGTGTGTCTGTATAGAGAAAGCTGAGAGCAATCTCAGTGACCAGATCTTCACCAAAAGAATTAAAAACATTATTTTGTAATTTAAGCCAGCGACAAATAGAAGAATTAGAATGAATACTTTTCTTCAGGCATAAAAATCTGAGGTGCTGTGTCAAGCACAGTTTATGTCTAGACCAACTAGTTTTCTTATGAGATATCTCAAAACATATACAGTGGTCCCCCGCCTTACGAATCCCCCGGGTTGCGAAAACCCCGGGATCCGAAAGGCGGCGGACCGGCAATGTATCCCCCGGGATACGAAATATCCCCTGGGATACGAAGGAAAAAAAAGCCGTGCGGCCCCTTTAAATGGCCACGCGGTCCGTTGATTAAAGCGGTCCCCTGGGAAATGAAAGCTTCCGGGTTACGAAAGGTAATCCGGAACGGATTACCTTCGTAACCCGGGGGACCACTGTAGTGGGTGTTGTTGCAGTATTTCTTGAATCATGTTTTTAAGAGAACTGTTACTGATACATTTCTGAGGCCTTTTTAGAAAGTTACTATAGTTGGCCCTTCTGTATCCATGGGGGATCTAGATTCCATGGATGCTCAAGTCCCATTGTCCCTCATGGCAACACGGCAACATCACTGCACCACATTAGGGACAACTGCACTCCAAAACTTCTGCCCCAAGCTCGGCTTTGGAGGCAGAGGCTGGAGCCCCGCCGGCTGGAGGGAGCTGGCATCAGGGCCAGGGTTTGGGTCTTTGAGCCCCCCCCCCCAGGCCCAACACCTGGAACTGAACTTCCAGGCTCTGAGACCCCGACGCCAGCCACGGCTTGCTCTGGTAGATAGGGCTCCAGCTTCCACCTCCAAACCTCACTTAAAGCCAAGCTCAAGGCAGAAGCCTTGGAAGGGTAAGGGGGAGGAAGAGAGCAAGGAAGGAAGGAAGGGGGAGGGAGGGACGGATGGACAGAGGGAGAGAGGAAGAAGGAAAGGAAGATGGAGGGAGGGAGGACATCGATGCTTGCACGTGCCGCCATTGGGGACAACATAGGCTTACTGTCTGTGGATGCTCAAATCCATGGATGTCAAGTCCACAGATACTGAAGTGTCACTGTATAACCCGAAAGAACATTGGTTTTATTGTCCTTTTTTAAGAGGCTCTGCCAGGACATACCCCCTCCCTTCAGACAAAGTATTTGGTTGGTAATTCTGAGCAATATGGTGCCTCAAAATTCTTAGGTGCTTGTGAGTACAGTAAATATTTAACAATTGTTGCATTTTAATTGGTGCAGTGCCCTACATTGCAGTATACTGATCTTGAGGTTATCACCATCTAGATCATTGTGATTAGGGTATCCTTGCCCAGGAGTGATTCTATCAGGAATGTTGAATTAAGTTAAGAAAATGTACTATAAGCTTCTGAGGTTATCCAGGCCTCCAGTAAACAGAAGCAGATCTAAAATACCCCCAAATTTTGAACATGTCTTTTGGAGGAATGCAGTCCCATTTACAATAACCCCTTTTCCTGCTCACCACCAGAGGTTGGACTTAGTTTATTACCCTTCATTAAATCTATTAGAATCTTACTCAAGGACTTGCGTGGCCACACATGTCTGGGATGTTATCTGAAGACGGAGTTGCTTGTCATCATTGTTCAATAAAACATTATGTGACAACCTCAAAATCTCCTAAAGATCACTCCTTAAATTCTTCAAATACTTTTTAAATAGTAATAGACACCACTGCTCAAAACCCATAGCTACCTAATATCACTTCCTGAAACTTGTTTTGTAAGTATAAGAAGAATCACTGTCGTACTATGCTAGTAACTTCTCTAGAACAATGCCATGGTTATAATGGTATCAAATATCAATGAGTGTTAGATAGAATGTCTATGCTCTTCCTGTCTATCTGTCAATACATTCATCCAAGGCAGATTTGGGGCCAAAATATGTAAAGGCTCTAGATCCCATCTGATCTTGGAAGTTAAATAGGGTCAACCCTGGTTAGTACTTGAATGGGAGGCTACCAATGTATGCTGTACAGGTGCTGTAGGCTATATTTCAGAGGAAGGAACTGGCAAGATGGTCTCTTGAGTATTCATTGCCTTAGGGAAAAAACTATGAAATTGATGGGGTCACCATAATAAGTCAACAGGCAACTTGAAGGCACATACACACAAGGCATATGCAGCTCCTCAACCAAGGTGGAAACTGAATTCAAATTGGTCTTGATAATCTTTATTCTCCAAAAATGTCTGTAGACGACTGACCAAAAGCTTCTTGAGAACCATAGCAGAAGAAAGGGGTGCAACCACTATCAAAACCACAGGGGAGTTGCACTACTCCTTCCTTCAAATGTGCTGCTTTTTCATTGGTCATTGTCAGCTGTCAAGAACAAGATTTCCAAGGTAGCATAACCGTCAGAGGTTCAGAAGGACTTCCTCTTAAAATTTCGCTTAGGAGCTAAACTGATTAGTTCATTTGTTTGGAATTTTACCATTCAGCTGACTATGGTTGGGAAAAAGACCCCATCCATTCCCATTGAGTGGTTCTCCTTCAACTCTGATATATTTCTGCATTCCTCATGATACCATTGTTATGAGGCAGTAGTAATAAAGAGAAAAGTAGCTGCTTTCTTTCTTTCTTTCTTTCTTTCTTTCTTTACTGTAGAATGGTGTCTTGGTGACCTGAGCACAGTGCATTGCATGAACTGTTTTCTCAGAAAATAACAAGAAGAGTTAAGATCTACCCAGTGTAATTTTATTGTATTATATTAGGCTTAAAAAAATTAGCCCAATGGTTAGCCTGGTAGAAGCTGTCAAATAGTACCCAGATATTTTCTTCATGAATGTTGAAGCCATTAATAATTGCCCTGCAGAAAATCTTGGTAACATAGCTACATTATGAAGAGAATTTGCTCCTGGCATTTCATGAACAAAAGGTTAATTGTGCATTTAAAATGAAGTGGAGTGAGACGTGACATTACTTCTTTATTTGCTCAGGTGTGACAGCTTTATTGTTCAGCTTGAACTCTTCTAGATAGCACATGTGGCCTTGTTTTCAGCATTAGGATACTTCATCAAACTCAAGTGAAGTATTAACCACGTAGTCTGAAAAATAGGGGACAACTTTGGATGATCTCTGTTGTTGAATAATGTTACAGTTGCACTTTGTTGAAGAACACTGAGATCCCTTTAATGTGCATTCTGGCTAGTGATCAGGATGCTTAAATGATAGACTTTATGGCAAAATCTGTAACTAGATGTAGTGTTGTTGTTGTGTGCTGTCAAGTCATTTAAAACTGGCAAGTTTCTTCAGAGGGGATTTGCCATTGTCATCCCCTGAGGCTGAGACAGTGTGACCTGCCCAAGGTCACCCAGTGGGTTTCATGGCCAAGTGGGGATTCAAGGCCTGTTCTCCAGAGTCACAGCCCGGTGCTAAAACTACTACACCATGTTGGCTGTCAATACTAGCCGCATTTGTAAGTTGCTTTGTTAGTCAGCCTTTAGTTTCAGACAAAGTGTGAAGGTGACACATTTTAAAAGATGGGTGAAATGATATTGAGACCAGAAGAACGTGCAGCTAGAGTTTTAATGACATTTGTTGTTGTTAACTGCCTTTGAGTTCATCTCGACTCATGGCAACCCTGTGGATGGGTTTAAGATCTTTTCTATCTTTCTTTAAGATCTTTTCTATCTGCCCTCATCATTCTCTGTCTTCTTCTGATTTCTTTACTGTATATGTCAGATAACCGAGACTCCACTGTATTATTCAACAGTACTATCAGATGTGGTGGCACTTCCATGTCTTTAAGGATATCCCATAGTCTTTCATGATCTATGCAGTCAAGCGATTTGATGTAGTGTATGAAACACATGCTGGTTTTTAAAAAAAATTCCTTGGTGTGATCCATCAACCAGTGTATTTTATATTTATTTATTTCATTTGTGTGCTGCCTTTCTTCCTGGAGGGACCCAAGGCGGTTCATATATATATATATATATATATATAGAGAGAGAGAGAGAGAGAGAGGCAACATGGTCCTTAGTGCCTCTTCCCTTCCTGAACCCTGCTTGTCCCTCTAGGATTTCTCTCTTCATGTATAGTGGAATCTATGCTGCCAAATTTTGAGCCTAACTTTGCTTGTGTGGGAGATTAGTGCTATGGTCCTATAGTTGCTGCAGTCTTTTGTGTCTTCACTTTTATGGATGGGGATTTATATTCATCATTTCCAATCTGTTGGCCACCATTTTGTTTTCCATATTGGTTGACATATGTTGGTTTGCACTAGAGTTGATTCTATCAGTGTGGATTGTAACAATTTGATTGGAATTATTTTCCCCCATTTCTCTTATTGCAAGATGACATAGTCTTATAAAATGACATAGTCTTATAAAAATATAGATTCTCCTAATTCTGTTTTTGGCTGGATATTTTCTTTTTATGCTTTAGTAGAGTGGAAGTTATTGAAGCTGAAGGCATATACATGCACCTAAGTGCTCAGTTTGTGTTGGGAGGGGATCTGAAAATGTAATGTAGGGATATGGCATTTGTTTTCTTTCTAGAAATCTGAACCGTCCATTGAGGATGTTGGATGCTCAAAACCTCATAGCTTCCTCCAGTTCTAAATGGATTTAGTGAACTCCCTTTCCTGAATCCATCTCCATTTCCTAGGAGATACAAGAGGAAATCTGCTTCACTTAGTGTTGGAGAAAGTAGAGAGTTTTCAGGACCTTATTTGTATGTTCGGAGGTGAGACGCATGGCCTCTTAGAGAACCTAGGTGGGCTTGGCTTTCAGCTTTTAGAATCATCTACATTCCATAGGACCAAATGGTGTGAAGTTGATAGTCTCACTTTCTGGATCTGGTGAGGATTTACGAAGAAGTTGGGCTCTGGAAGAGCATAATAAAGTACAAATGGTTATGCCCCAAGCATGAAGCACATAAAAACAAGTGTCCTTCTAGAGTCATGCTTCTGTAACAACAGCGTCCCCCTCCCCAAGCCATTTTTGGTGGTTGGAGGCTTTTTTGCCTGCCCTGACAGATGCTGAGTGCAAAAGGGAATTGAGTGGCAGTCAGGCTGCCTTTGAAGAAAGAAAAGATCAGCCTGTATCAGTGCAAGCTGACTTGCTCCATAAGTGAGCAGCAGCATGGCAGGGAATCTATGCACAGGTGGAGTAGTTAGACAAGAAAGAAATGGACCCCTCTGTTTCACCTTCCAGTTTTATTCTTGTGCCATTTCTTGCTTTCCTGTGAGAACAAATGGATGTTGCAGTCCATATAGAAGCAGGGAAAAGTTGTCCAAGAGATTAGATTTACCTTTCTAGGATTCTTTAGAATAGTTACAACCCTCCTCCTCCCCCCCCCGCCCCGGAAGGTCTTTGGGAGTGACATTAGTCCTCTGAGTGTATGTGTATATGCTAACTTCCACTATAATATTTAAAGTACTGTTTAGCAATAGTGAGGATTGCTTTATATTACATTGGTGCCACACATTTTACTTTCAAAGTGTTTGAAAACGTTTAGGGACTGAAAAGTAAAAATAGGCCCTTTGTTGTTTTTTTAATGCTCAAAGCTTTCCCCTCTACATTCCTGTCTGTTGCTTCCACAACATGATTTTACTAGTAAACATATGTGTGACATTTTGAAAATTTTGGCACTAGTGTTAAAAGTAAAATTAATTTCTGTACTGTATTGGATTGACTAAACATGCATACAAATATTGGCAGGCTTAATCAAAACAACTGTTACTTTTTCTGTATTTAAATATGCTGCATTGCATTTGTTTGAATTACTTTAAAGAATCTTAAGGATAAATTCTGTATGTGTCTCGTGCTTAGAATTTGGATTTTAGTTTTTTTCTGTGTTACGGTACTTCCAAGAAATGGCATTCGGACCCACTGAGCACCTTGTATGTTTCAGTTATTCATAACAAGAAGATGGTTATACACACACACACACACACACATACAGTTAGAGGTTGTGGAAAACACAGTTCACTATTATTGTTCTAGACAAGTGCTAAATCTGGTTGATACGCACAATTGTAGTACTCTGGGTGGTAATAAGCATCATGTTGCCCTATGAGTACAGAAAAGCTTTTGACCATTGCAGGTTTAGAGTCCACTACTCATGGTATCCTCTTTTTGCTAGCACTATTGGGTTTAGGAAGGATGATTCTGGGTATACCTCAGAGGTAATGCTATAAATCCAATTTATTTATTTTTTATTTCCCTCATTACATTTGTACCTGCTGTATCACTTCCGTTTGAGACAGACCCCCAAACTGTAGTGTGTTCATCTGTTTTAAACAAAATATATAAGAATAATTTTTTAAAGGGCAGAATGAACTATATACAAAACAGAATTAATACTACAAACTGAGATTCTTTTGCATTGTTAAGGCCAAGGTTATGTTGCTGTAGATACATTTATCACGCTGTATACAGTCATGTAGCAGAGATAAGGTGACCTTCTCTTCCAGAAAGGCATGTGATGAATCACTTAGCTTTCAAAAGCCCGAACCAAGTGTATATTTCAACTAGTGACTGGTATGCTTACAAAGCCAAAAAGCAATGTGTCATTGTATATCTGCACTGGCATGCCAGGACTGTTCTAAATGTCATGGCAACCTACATAAAGATCTCTTGTGTTAAAAGCTAAACTGTTGTAGTTCTAAAAGGTAAAAGGTATTCCCCATTGACAAGGTTGTGTTTGACCATAGGGATAGTGCTCATCTCCGTTATAGGCCAAAGAGCCAGCGTTTTCAGAGACTACTCTGTAATCATGTGGCCAGCATGGTTGCACAGAACGCTGTTTACCTTCCCACTGAAGGGGTTCCTGTTTATCTACTTGCATTTGCATGCTTTCAAACTGCTAGGTTGGCAGAAGCTGAAACTAGTGATGGGAGCTCACCGCATCATGTGGCACCGGGCCTCAAACTGTCAAACTGCCAAACTTGCTCAACAGAGTCAGTGTCTTAACCACTTGAGCCACTGCATCCCATAGTTCTTACACAGATGTAATTCCCTAGACAGAACAGTTGTACATTGAGAGGGGTAAAATGTAAAGAGAGTACTTCTTGCTCCTATGTTGCCTTAATCCAGCAGCATAGTCCTTCACACATAATTACTGTTCTCTTTTTACACCTGCAGATTTCTGTAGAAATGGGCAGGAAAGGATCAGATAATACATTTTGAACTCACTCTATTTGGAAGCTAGTTGGTTTTTCCAGTGAGGGGCAGTTTCCTTCTGAAGTTTTGGGTTTAGGCCAGATTAGTAGTTTTGGGAGCGTCATGAAGCAACATCTGACAGTTTCACAGTCACAATTTGTTCTAATGCCAGAAAGGAGCAGCAACTGTCAATTGGGGAGGAGTGCTGGTCTAGCTTTGACACATTCAATTGTTCAGTGAGCCGGGGATCAGCATCTAACTCATATATTTCCCTGCATGTACTTACTGATTTGCATAGTATTTCTTTGGGATTGGTTGTTGCCAAACAACAGTAGTGAATAGACTAGTCTTTGTTATCCTCAAACGTGGAATGAGGCAGCTCTTTTAAAATGTTACCATTGGAATAAGAACCTTTAAGAAATATTAGTTACCTTTCCCAATTCTGACCTCCTGTTACAATTGTACAATTGACCCTCCATATCCATGGGTTCTTTATCCATGAATTCAACCATCCATGGCTTGAAAATATATTTTAAAACATATGTATATTCCAGAAGACTATATATATATATATATATATATATAGAGAGAGAGAGAGAGAGAGAGAGAGATGTTAGATTTTTATTTTATAAGATAATCTATTTTATTGTTGTGAATATGTATTTTTAATGCTGTAATCCCACCTTGATCCGTAGGGAGAGGCGGGAATAATAATAATAATAATAATAATATTCTAAAAAGCAAACCCTGATTTTGTCATTTTATATAAAGGACACCATTTTGCTACAGCATTGGGACTCAAGTTTCCATGAATTTTGGTTTCCTAAACCCTAGCAGATATCACGGGCCCACTTAAACCAATCATTGCAACTATGTATTGATGGAATTTCAGATTAAGGAAATACTGTGTGGTTACTGAAAAAAGCCCAAGTCATTACAGAAACCTCAGACTGTTGGCCCAAGAGTGTGGCTGATATTTATTAATTACACCTCTTTCCCAAATCTTTATATTATTATATATCCCTACATTGTTATATTGTTATTGGATAACAATATAACAGAAGTTAAACCTCAGACAAAAATAGCCAAGGCACTGTACTATAACAACAACTTGTTGCTATGTGCCTTTAAGTCAACTGTGTCTTATGGGAACTCTATCAGAGAGTTTTCTTGACAAGATTTGTTCAGATGAGGTTTGACATTACAGTACAGTCCGCCCTCCGTACAAGCAGACTTGCCATCCGCGGATTTGAGCATACACGGATGGCAAGCCCACGGGGGATTGGGGGTGGGGTGGCTTTGACAGAGGAGAAGGGAGAAGGAGAACGAGGGAGAGTGGAGAAGAGGAGGAAGAAAAGAAGGACGAGTGGTGGCAGGGCAGCAGTGAGGGGTAAGAGGAGGAGGAGAAAGTGGAAGATGTGGGGAAGAGGAGAAGGTGGAAGACGTAAAAGGAGGAAGAGCAGAGAAGAGGAGGAGGAAGGAAAAGAAGGATGAGTGGTGACAGCACAATGGAGGGGGTAAGAGGAGCAGGAGAAAGTGCAGGACGTGAGGAAGAGGAGGAGGAAGGGATGGGAATTGAAGAAAGCAAGGGAAGTGAAGAAGGAAGGTGGAGAAGGTGAGGGGGGAGGGGGAGGAGGAGGAGGAGGAGGAGGAGGAGGAGAAAGAGCCGCGGCAGCAGTGACAGGGGAAGAAGAGGAGGAGAAGGGGGAGGAGGTGGGAAGAGGAGGAAGAAGGGGTAGCCCCTCAGTACCTACTGCAGTGAAAACGGCAAGGCTGGCATCGGGGAGGGGGTGGGGGCAAAGTGCCATTGTCCTCAATGGTGGCACGGTCATCATTGAGTGCTATATGCAGATTTTGGTATCCATGGTGGGGGGGGGGTCTGGAACGGATCCCCCACAGATCAGACTCTACTGTCAGAGTCCTAATCCACCATTCAAACCACTGTATTACCCAAAATGCAAGGAGCAGCCATAGCCAATATTCAAATGGGGATTTAATTAGTTCAATTGATTAGTGTGAGAGGGCTTCCGGTAACTAAAGCCAGGGTCAGACCTGTGTATAATGGTTCTGAAAATTGGAACTCCAGAATGCAAGGTCCAAATATAGCTTTATTTATAACAGCAAAAGGAAAATCAACTTTCACACGCATATATGAACTAATGATATAAACGATTTTACCAGATAGTGATTTTCAGGATTACAAAAGGGAATACTGAACCAGTTGCAAAAGTGAAGGTTCCAGTCAGGGATTCTGTGAAGTGAAATGGCTCAGCAGTTGCCTGTGGATCCAGCAATGCTGAAGAATCAAGGGAGATACTGACAGAGTGTTTGTCAGACCTCAGCCAAGACTGAATTGGAATTGCCAAACTAGACAAATGTATAAGACAAAATCTATCCTGGGGCAATTTTGGGACTTGAATGGATTTTCCAGATGAGAGATTGAGCAAGGAGGTTAAGAATTGCCCAGCCATCCATGCAGATGTCCCTTAACAAAGGCATATCTCTCCTGAAGGGAGATACCCTTGAACTTCTGTTTAATTGCAAAAACAGATATCATATGCACAATTTCCCCCATCATTAAGGGGCTTATGCAGATTTTGATCATTGACAGATTCCTCTGGGCTAAAGACTAAGCGGTTTCATTTTGAGCCTTCAAGAACTCCTTATATGGTCTTTATATGGCATGGCTAATTTCCCTACATTTGGGTGTCCTCTTGGATACCTGCTAAAACATCCCCTTAATATCAAACATATCAAAAAGAGGGAGTGCAAAAGGAGGCTATACTTTGGGGTAACAACTGCACCTTGTACACTCTCCTGTAACAACAGTATTTTAAAGGAAATCACTTGGCACTTAAATCTAAAAGAGAAAATATTTCTAAAACTGATTAAATAACATGTTCTGCTTTTTCAAATGCAGTACCTAAAGAAAATGGGACATAGGTTAGTGCCTCAAAGCATAGGTCCCAAAGTCCTTTATCTCAAACTGCTGCAAATAATTTCAAAATAGAGTAAGCCACATATTATCTGAAATCTGGCAGCTCCAGGAAGGCAAGTGAATGCTGAAATCTCAAAAAAGTAACTGGTGGAGAATCAAACTTGGCTAACAATTTTTCCGTTTGGAGAATTCATAACTACTGGCAACAGGGATCAATGCATAGTTAAGTCCTTAGTGAGCTTGTAAAATAGAAGTAGGAATCATGTGCCCTCCAGATGTTGTTGGACAGTGTGCCCCAGCTATCCTAACCAGCATAGCCTATGGTGAGGAATGGTGGGAGTTGCAGTTTAACATTTGGAGGGACTGAGTCCCACTGCCTTGTTGTAAAAGTAGGGGCTTATGTAAAACTCTTTGGGAAAGGTAAAGACCATAAGAAGCTATTTTTTCATGTTAAGAGACTTTCTGTAATATTTCAGATTTGGAAGGGAGAACTTCAACTAAGTAATACTGTACAAATAATCAGATTTAATTGTCCCATGATGTATGACATGGGCAGATTTTGGGACTGTAGAAAATTTTTGTTCTGGTTAGTGAATGTACATCATTTTCACCTAAAACAGCAGCTGGAAATTTCAATTTAAAATAAAAATCTTGAATTTTAATTTAAGAGGAGTAATGAATTTTACCAAACCTGAAGAGCTAGTTATTATCTGTATTGGAATTGATGCTGGAAGAAGCTGAGGAGTTATGAGTGATGAGCTGACATCCCATGTCACTCTGAGAAGGAAGAGAGCACTTTGCCTTCCCAAATAACTTGTCAACTTGTAAAGCAACCCCCCAGGTGCCACTGACAATTATGGCTTCCATCAGCTAAGGTAGTGCAGATGTCCTTTGCATATATCACTCATATTCATTCATACATCAAATGTGTATGGTGGGTATGCTATCTTGTTCCACAAGTGGCTTAATTCCATCTCTGATTTAATTGACTGGAGCAGGCCCATCTGATTATAAGACTACCATTGTAGGGAGGGGCCTGGTTGGCTTGAATAGGCTCTGGTCTGTTATTGTTGTGTGCCTTCAAGTCATTTCCAACTTATGGCAACCCTAAGTCAAACTAAGTATTTTCTTAGCAAGTTTCTTCAGAGGGGCTTTGCTATTGCCTTTTCCTGTGGTTCAGAGCCCTAGGTCACCCAGTGGGTTTATATGGCTGAACCAGGATTCAAACTCTGGTCTCCAGAGTCATGGCCCATTCAGAGCACTGCACCATGTAGGCTCTGGTATGAGCTGATAGACTGCTTCTGGACTAGTGGCTGGGTGTCAAAGCTGAGATGCTCGCAAACAGTCCCAGTGGAAATCCTTTGACCAGTCAGGTAGGCAGAGAGGTGGTCATCTGTGGGTGTCATGTGGTTATATGTTTAAACATCTGGAAACATGAGAGGGAGAAGTGAGGAATGAACATTCAGAAAGATACAGAGAATGAAGGAGGAGAAAACTGCAAAAACAGGCAGGAAAGCAAGGAAAAGTGTTTTGAGCATGTGTATGAGGGCAGTAGCAGTAGAACAACCAATCTGTTCATAGCGATGAGGGAGAGGAGGAAGTAGCATTTCAAAAATGGTGTTTTCAGGATCTGTAGCTAAACCTGGGGGAAACTCAACAGTACTACTCAGGGAATGCTGTCAGCTATAGCCCTATTGGCCCCAGATGAACTCACATGTCACTACTCATGTTGTTTCCAGCAAACCATCCGTTCTGCAGCTTTCACCAAATTGCCTAAGTCACTCCTGGAAATACACTTACCGACTTTTGGTAATCTTCTAGAGAGGATGCACATGTAAGGGGACTAGCATCCTTCATTTCCCCAAAGGATTTAATGTCCCCCCACCCCAATTCATATTATCCTCATAGTTGAGACTGAATGTTTACTTTTCTTGCAATGTGACAAAATTAAGGCAACTGAATTGAATCTTATTTTGTGTTTCCCATGCTTTGGTTTAGTAGAAGATGTGAAGAATAGATGCTTTAAACCCCCACTACCAGTACTCATCAATCCCATTATAATTATGTAAAGTCATTTCTGTCTTCCCTCTCATTTGAAGCAAAGATACCTGGTTCTTACAGTTTCATTGCTATCTGTGGGTATGAAATCTATAATGCTTGTTATTAAAATATTTGGCATTTATTATCTGTCATTCTTCCAGCTGGCAAAGACCTTTTTGTTCATTCAGGCTTTTGGTGACTGGCTGCATAATATATTTGTTTTTTAATCATACTGTGACCTGTATTGCTCTCAGTATTGGGAGGAAAGCAGGATATTAAATAAACAAATTGTAGAACTTCTTATAGCAGACCAGTTGTATTGTCATTAGTGTTTATAAAAAAGTCATTCTGGGAGCCTTTTTGGCTAAAAGGCAAAGTATAAATACTCTAATTAAACAAATAAAATATAGGACATTGTTATTGATGTTGTTATTTTCTTAACAGGAAGTTCCATAGACAAACCAAAATAAGCTTTGTAAATTTGCTAAGATTAACCTGTTGAATTTTAATATTCCATTCTTGTAGGCTAAAATAAAACCCTGCATCTTAATATAATATTTGGAAGGCTTTTGTGTCTGCTGGGTGTTTTCTTACTGTCTAGAACTATTGTGCCAATTTTAAAAGAAATATCTGTGATTTTGTAACAAAATTGACTGATGTGCTTCATAGAACTTTTGTTACCCAGATTATAGGATCTGTTTTATATGTAGTGGTGGGAGTTTGTATAGCTTTTGGACAACATCTATCCACTGAGAAAGTGTCCTGAGTTTGTCAGAGGCTTGTAGTGTTGAAAACCTTTTAAAAACTGCAATTTCAAATTGTATAAGTTATGTCTGAGTGTAATGAAAATTGAAATAGTTAAATTTTTTCCCATAACTCAGATTGACCAGAATAGAGACTGCAGTTAATAAATCAGAAGAAGACTAGAGATGGGAAGGACAGCTATGAAAGACCTAGGTAAAATCCTGAAGTGCAAAGATATACAAGTAAACACCAATATTAGAATTGCCCAAGACATTGTATTCCCCATTACCATGTATGGATATGAGAGCTGGACAGTAAAGAAGGTGGACATAACCAAAATCAACTTATTTGAGATGTGGTGATGGAGAAGAGTGCTGAGATAGCATGAACAGCAAAAAGATAGACAAATGGATTCTAGAACAAAATAAGCCTGAACTCCTACTGGAAGCCAAGATGATGAAATTGAGGCAATTGTACTTTGGACACATCATGAGAAGGCATGACCCATTAGAAGAGACAACAATGCTAGGGAAGGTAGAAGGTAGTAGAAAGAGAGGCAGACCACTTGACAGATGGCTAGACTCAATTAGGATCTGAGCAGAGCAGTCGAAAACAGAGGGCCTTGGAGATGCCTCATCCACAGGGTCTCCATGAGTTTAGGGGGTAACTCAAAGGCAGTTAACAACAACAAAACTTAATTACGTCCTGTTGAATCTGCATGACAGCATGTTCTGAGCATCTCCTGAATTTGCTTCAGACTGTTTTTGATCCAGCTCAGACCTTGACATGTCACACTAGTGTCTTTAGTTCAACTCTGAACAGGTCTTGTGAACACATGGAAGAGTAAAATTGGAATAATTAGGAGAGGTGACAGTAGTGTTGCAAAAGGGTTTCCCATTTTTATGAAATCTGGCATTACTTTAGCCATTATGAAGAGCGGCAGCTCCTGGGATTTAATAAAGAATAATAAATAAAATAATTAAACTTTTATTTATATCCCACCAGTTTGTCAATGACAATCGAGGCGGTTTACAAGTTAAAAATTACATATAATCCCATGTTCCAATATCCCACCCTCCCCTAAAAAAATCAATTTAACAATTAATAATTTAAAATCATTCATTAAAATAACAATTCAAGTGAATAAGCTGTAGCAAATTCAGAGGGGTGGTAAGTTCAGATTTGTGGCTGGGTTTTTTATTCAGGAAAGGCCTGATGGAAGAGATCCGTCTTGACAGCCTTTTTGAAGCTGTCTCAGCTGGTAATGTCACGGATATGTGTGCATATCTGCATTTTCAAATATCTAGTGAAATCATTTGTTCCATATTTATTTGTACGTCATACTCCTCCATATCTCTTACACACTTTAATCCTATATGCTTTTACTCAGAAGGAAGCCTAATTTACTTCATTGGGACTTACTCCTAGGGAACATTTCTCTCACTTTATGTGGGAAATGGCTGCCCCATGACCTTAGGGTCTGATTCACCACTGGCTAGAACAATGGCAAAGGATCTCCTCCAAACCAGTCAGACGCTGACCTTGCAGATTGCCCCAGAGTAGCAGGATTTTTGGATCTGTCCCAAGAGTGCCTATGCTGGGTAAGATGCCTCCTTGCCTTCCCCCAGTCTAAGCCAGATACTTTGCAATGGGGTGTGTGTGCACATATTCCCAAACTAGTGGGGTGGGGGGTGGGGCAGAACAAAAAGACAATTCCCCTAAAAAAAATAGCAAAGACATCAAAACATCCTCTACCTGCCCTGGTAGGTTCAAAGCAGAGACTAAACTAAGATACAAACCATGTATAAAAAGAACAAAAACAAAAAACAACAGGGTGAAGGAAAAGAATTAAACTGAAACACAGTCCTTTTAATCCCAGATTTAACCTGTGAGAGAAGGAGGAAATGTGGGTTTGAATGGACTGTTTCTGTGTCTCATAAGATGCTAATATCCCAGAAAGAGATGGGCAGCTGAAGTGTCTTCTCTCTCTTGGGGAAGGTTGTGTGGTTCCCTCTTGTGACTGCTTTACTGGTGGCACAGTGGTTAAATGCCAGTGCAGTGCAGCCACTCACTCACAAACCACAAGGTTGTGAGTTCAATACTAGCCAGGGGCTCAGGGTCAACTCAGCCTTGAATCCTTCCGAGGTCGCTAAAATGAGTACCCAGCAATTAGCTTACACTAGTAAATCGCTTAAAGACTGCTTAGTGTGGTATGAAGCAGTATATAATTGAAGCTGTTGCTATTGCCTTTGCACCTCAGATGAGATGAAAGAGAGAGTTGCATTTGAAGGCACTCTTACATGAACAGGCCCTCAGATCCCAATCACCATCTTCTTAATCTCTGAGATTGGTTGGTATGGAACTAGCGGGGCAGTGTCTTCTTCTAAGTTCACCTCTGCCTTGGTCTTGACTTCTGGCTCCTCTGTTCATCTTGTCATCAAGCATTCAGTACAGTTCAACTCCCAACAGTCAGATGGTGTGTACATGACCTTCTACTCCCATTCGATCTCTTGTGGTGGATATGCATTAATCTCAGGGTACTGTGCAGCAGGGTAATCATGCTTAACCTTAGCTCTGATTTCTGACATCCGTTCTGCAATATCACCAGAAATTTGGTCCTCAGATGCCAAATTTAAAGTCTTTCCACCTTCCACACAAGGATAAGAAACTCCTCTGAATTAAACAGAAGCCCTGAAGTCTATTTGAGAGCTTGCCCTATTCTCTATCAAAAGAGAAGTGAAGGGAGAGACAAAAGCAACAGAAACCAATGATGATAATGCAGAAACATTTTTATCCTTCTTTCTAGCCTTTCGGGGGGGGGGGGGGAACCTCCCTTCCTCTAAGATTCCTTCCCCATCCATTGCTGTGTGGATCTGGAGAGCAGAGGACTGAGTGGAATGACATCTTCAAGGGTGTTGTGACTGTTTACAGACTCTAGAAGTCTCCAGAATCTTCCACACTGGGCATGGATCAGCATTATTTTCACCCAGTGTGGCCTTCCTGCTCAACTGGCCCTACATCATGTTGGATAGCTGCTGAAACTGCTGCTGTCTCCCCCAACCCTGAGTGCCCACTACTTGGCAGACAATAAAGAAGGTCCAGTGGCATAGTTAAGGCCTGGCCATGTGGAGGAGGAGTGAGAGGAAAAAGGGGCTGCCATAATCACTCATGTGGCTATGCTGCACTTTCCACTACCCTCACACCCTCAGCTTTCCATGGTGGAGTGTTGGCACAAAACTGCTGCCTCCGTGGACAGAACCAGGGCAGCCCCCAAGCCCCCAATGAGGGTAGATTGGCTTGCCAGGTTGATGTGCCCCTGCTGCTGCAAACATCCAGCTTGTCTCTGTCACCTTGTCTAAGGACATCTCTGGGTTATGAGCTCTGTCCATCCTCCTCGTTCCCTCTTATCCCTGTTATGGTGAAGAAACATTGGGATGAAGAAAAAAACCTTTCTTCACAAGGGTGTGACTACAATCCTGTCCAGCTTTGTGGGAGGCAGGACAAAACTGAGGTGTGGGGCTGGCTTTCTCGCTTAGGATAGAGGAAGTGATAGATTAAATAAAGCTCTGCTTTGGAAATGCATGGGAGGAACAAGACCTAGCGTAAGGATGTCTTCCTCACACTGTAGGGAAACAGAAGAGCACTTAAAATAGATTCCCATTTGTAAAGTGTTTCTAACTCTCTGACTGTCTATTATCAAAACATCTTTTGTCTAACATTCTCTTGCCTAATTAGATTCAGAAATGGGTTTTTGGAATCCCGTGAAAGGTTTTGTTGTTTTTTTTCAATAAAAATATTCTGTTTTGCAGCTGATTTTCTTTAGGAAGTTGCTTGATAGTGAAGGTATTGAACAAAAACAAATTTTGTCCTTCCTTGGTTTTATTGAGCTGATGAGGCACCCTCCCTCCATGCCAACTCCCACTGCCTGTGGGCTCTAAGGGAGAGAGGAGCCATTGTTGCTAGTCCTGATGAGGCTCCTCCCTTCATTCCAACTGTTACTGGTATGGACTCTGAGGGAGAGAGGAGTGTAAAACACCCCAGCAGAGAGAGGAGGAGGGTCACAGTGACTTGTCATGGTGATTATCAGGAGTCCAGGGGGAGGAAGAAGCTGCTGGTTCTACTGGTACTTGGACATCTGTCTTCCAAATGGATTCCTCTCTCTTCAGGACTGAGGCCCTGACTCAGTCGGCACTGTGTTTGCCATTGCTCACAGCTGCTTTGCCTGCTAGGGCAATAAAACCAAGATCTGACAAGGCTCTGCTGCAAAACACCCCAGCAGAGAGAATGGGAGGACCACAGTGATTATCTGGGGCCAGGGGGAAGCAGCAGCAGCTGCTGCTGGTTCTTCTGCTACTTGGATCTCTGCCGAGTCCTCCCTCCAGTCCATCTGCCTTGGTCCAGGCCTCAGAGGGAGAGAACTGCTGGACCTGATCCCCTTCTCCACCACCATTCTCTTCTCCGATTGTAAGCCTGAGGGCAGGGAACTGTCTAATTGAAAATAAAAATAATAATTGTAAGCTGCTCTGAGAGCCTTTAGGATTGACGGGCGGGGTATAAATACTGTAAATCAATCAATAAATAATATTGAGTAACTTGCTTTACTATAATATACATAAAGAAATTGAGTTTCCCCCCTGTGGCTTTCTGTAGACTCTTCCAGCAGCCAGTTGTCATATAATGTTCTCAAAGCACCTATGTTATCTTGTTTTCACAGTTAATCAAAGTCCTGCTTATTTGCGAAATAATGATTTTCATCTGAGTTTTAGTGGGAACTACTGTGTATAGTGAGATGCTGTAATGATCAGATCTTGATGGTTTGTGACTGGTTATTTTGGTTTAGCTTCTTGGTTCCTTTGACCTCAGAACACCATCTTGTCGTTACCTTAACTTATGTTTTGTGATTTATGCATTGACCCCCATCCTTTTGGTATATATTTAGGTTTATTTTTTTCTTACTTTTCCTTGATGTATGTATTCCTAAATACAGCCAGTTCTCCATATGTGCACATTTTTTTAATCCACAGATTCAACTATCCACAGCTTTAAAATAATTTTTTATAATATATATTCATTCCAAAAAGCAAATCTTGATTTTGCCATTTTATGTAAGAAACACTATGTCACTGTGCCACTATATTTAATGGGACCTGAGCATCCATGAATGTTGGTATCCACAGGGGGTCCTGAAACTAACCCCCAACCAATACCAAGGGCCTACTGTATATATTCTCTTTCTTCTTCTCTAATCTCTTACTTATGAATAAATCTACCTCATTATAGCACATGTGCATGTGTCATTAGAAAAACCTTCTAGATCTAAAGATACAACTTAACTCCTTGTTTATTACCAAAGCTAGGAAGTAACTCAGTTTTTAATTAATTGCATTGAGACCTAGTTATCTTTTCAGTAATTAGATGGGCAATTATTATTATTTGCCTATAGCAGCCTTTTCTGTAATTCAGTACTTTTCTGAAGTTAATTAGTTAATTTTGACTCAGTCTGACCAATAGGAGGGGGTAGAAGGTTTACACGGATAGGTAGCTCATGTTGCATTTTTTATGGTGGTGTTCAGCAAGTGAGAAACTAAGATTTGAGTTAGAACAAAAAGCTTAGGAAAGTTTCCGTTTGATTGGCAATGTACACACTCAGTGGGGTTGGATCCAGATTCAGGCTCATGGTAGTGGACCTCTTTGCTCCTTCTTCCTATGAGGCAGTTCTATTCCAAGGTTTGGGGACTCTGCTGAATGGGGTGAGCTTGTGGTTCAAGGGGAGATGGGAGTACTCTGAAAATCACCTAGGATTACTTTCTGTGTGCAGAGCCCTTTAGTCTATGGGAAGATAGCTAAAAATTGTACATTAAAAAAGGCCATCTTCAATATAAAGGTTTTGTAAAATGTCTTAAGTTAGAAATATTCCAATTTTTCTTGAAAACTAATTTGGAGGAATTATACAGTACTTTAAAAATTTATGGTACTTTAAAAATAAAGAAATTTATATTAAGCAATCTTTAATCCTGTTAGAACAAATACATGTTCAGCAATAGTAGCACATATTTCTGAGCTGTTACTAAACTTGCAGAAAAATGAAAGAATAAAAATAGCCCAATTTGATGAGCCTAATAATGATAGGATGAATGAAACAGCCTTAATTACTGATACTTTCTGCAATTGTCATGCACATTGAATGGAGGGGAGCAAAAGATTCAAATTTAGCTTCACAGAGGAAGAAATGGATAAACTCTGGGCATCTGGAGAGGTTTAATCCACAACAGCTGCAGTCTAGTAAGTTGGGATCACTTTGCTTCTAGCAATCGTGGAGAGTTCTTGGGCTCTTCTGTATTACATATGTACAGCTTTTTTCTGATGTTAGTGTTCCATACTGAATTTTGATAACCATTAACAATTAACATTCATATTGTTCAGGGTGGAAAAAAAACAGTGCTAAGGTAGAGGATAGCCTGGTAACAGAACTGTTTCTTCTTTGTGGTCTCTGTGAACACAGATGGTTTATTCTGTGCCTGCGCAGCAATTTTGGATCCTACATCACGGGTGAGAGCCTTCTCAGTCACTGCTCTGCCTGCTCTGTTGATGCTCCCAGGCTGATCTCGTGCAAAGGGAACAGTGACCAAGCCACAAATTTATCCATGTCCAAGAGGCTTTTCACCGGAGCTTGCCTTTTCCACAAGGCTGACACTGGCAAGAGGCTTCTCAGTCGCTTCTCAGCCACCTGCTCCCGAGGGCACTGTTGCAAAGGGAGCAGCAACCAAGATTGCTTGTTTTAAATTTGCAGTAGAACAGTACACCTAATATCAAGAAATAGGTACCGGGGGATCCAAGGGTTGTCACCCAAGAAGAAAGGGGGCGGCAGCCTGAAAAACTTAGGGGACCACTGGTCTAGAGGGATATCAAGCAAGCAGAGCCAACTGTCCTTGGTAGTGTAGGGACCATGGACAGTGGGCATTAACAACAGACTAACATTTCAAATCTGCTGGCTGCAGCAAAGTATAATGGGTCCTTTTTATCCTCTGGCGTTTGGTTCCCTGCCCCCCATGGATAACAAAATCCGTGGATGCTCAAGTCCCAATAAATATAATGGCATAGCAAAATGGTATCCTTATATAAAACAGAAAATCAAGGATTGCTATTTGGAATTTATACTTTCCCCCAATATTTTCAAACCATGGATGCTTGAATCTGTGGATAAAAATATCTGTGCATAAGGAGGACTGAGTGTAATTTCCATTAAGATGCAGGCTAACTGTCCTGCGTGGTGCTAACTGCTTCTTTCTTAGGCAGAAAACATTGAATTTCTCTAGAATTAATACTTATAGCTTAATTTAAAACTGCCTTACAAGTAGGATTTCCTGTTTGTAAAAGTAGATTTGCACTGTGTCTATTTTAAAGCTTATTTTCCTGTCAGGCACTAGTATTTATCAGGACTTGTAGAAGATACATAGTGATTTTGGCAGTGCAGCCTGAGTCATGTGTTGGAATTGAAGTCATGTGTTGGAATCAAGGTCTAAATATATGGTACAAAAATGTTTAAAGTAATAGTAACCCCTTTCTTCTATATTCCAGCAAAAAGTATCATACATATGTTAGACCTTACTTTTGAGAGAAGGGAATATAATTTGGGGCTTTGTCATCCTAAAGTTACCTTAGTTACATGGATTTAAAGTGTTAGGTAAGCAAAAAACATGAAACATTGTAGTTCACTGAAAGTGAGGACCATGCTTAAATTTGTACAACAGTGGTTGTAAAGTTGACTCATATTTTCCAGTGGGTCTGTTTTTAGGGCTAGATAGCTAATCCAAAAGTCTGTTCAGAAATTCTCCTTTGATGGAGTGACTTGGCATAAGATCAACGAATACGTTTATCTTTGTTCTTTCCTTGTTTAATGTATTGTGTGGAAAATGGAGGCTCAAATAGCTGTTTCTGACTGTTATGTCACTATGTTACAGGCGTTAAAAGAAAGCAGCATCAATATGTGTAAAATAAACTGTTCAAAATAGTTCATTAATTTAGCATGTGAACTGTTCCAAGGGGAAAATAGAAAACATAGTCTGTATGCCTTGGGGAAATGTTCTGTGGAAAAGGCTTCATGTTAAATTGTTACACTGCATAGGGCAATACTACAAGAGAAGAGGGGAGTAAGAGCAAGTAGCACAACTTTGAAGTACAATGACTGAAGAAATCCATTATCCATTAAATGGAGAGGTTGTGGCCTCTACGTTCTGCATTGGTGGCTGGGCACCAGAAATACTCACAAGACGCAGTGGGGTGAAAAGTTAAGAGAGAAAAGGTCTCCTTTTCACTTTAAGGTCAGGCATTTCTGAGTAAACAAACAATAAAATAGATTTGCTTGATCTGAAATCTCACTATTAAAAATAATTTGTAGGCTGGGGTGTGGTATGCACTGTTGATTTTAATAATACTTTTAAAATTACCTTTATAATTGATAATTTTCTATGGATAGTAGCAAGTCACAAAAAATACTTTAAATGAGCAGCGGCAGTGGGAGGGGAAGAACAAAGCTCTTCCTGGTGAAGAGAAAGAGTGAAGAGTCTTCAAAATGTTGAATAAACCCTTCATATAGGTTATGACATGATATGGAATCTGGGTTGTAGGCTAGATACGTTCATCTGAGGCAGCTTATACAGGCTAAGCATGCTCTTTTGAAAAACTGAAGTTTTAAAACAATCCAGGACATGTCCTCCAGAGGTTGAGTCCAAGCTGTACTTGCAATAGAGGTGGGAGGGTTCTGAGTTATGGCTGGGCTTTGGTTTGATTTGACTTATTTTTTGCCTCAGCAGAAAGACAGAAAGTAACATCCTGTACTGCCTGAGAATGCCCTGCATTCCCAGAGAGCCAAGCAGAGCAGCCAGTTTTGGTGTTGCTAGTTACTTTCTTACCATCGTACTTAGGCAGTAACCTGTAATCCTTTTATGCTATTCATTAGGGATGGGAATGTTGTGATCCATCAGATGGTATTGGACTCCAACTCCCAACAGTAACTCTCAGTCAGTATAACCAATGCCCTGGAAGTTGCAGTTCAGCAACATTCAGAGGGTGACATACTTCCCATCCCTGTCTTTCATGCAATAGCATAAATCTTTGGGGCATAGTATAATAGATACATAGAAGTGAAGTATTTTTGTCAAGTCAGATCGTCAAGTCACTGTTGTCAAGTCAGATTTGACTTGTGGCAAACCTATGAATGAAGGCCCTCCAAGACATCCTGTTATTAACACCCTTAATCAGGTCCTGGAAACTCAGGGCTTTGCCTTCCTTGATTGAATCTATCCTCTTGTAATGCGCTATTCTTTTTCCCTACTGTCTTCCACTCAAAAAAAGGGTAAAGGTTTCTCCTTTTACTAGGTTGTGAAGTCATGTCTGAATGTAGGGGGCAGTGTTCATCTCCATTACTAAGCTGGAAAGCCAATGTTGTCAAAGATGACTCTTTGATCATGTGGCCAGCATGACTGCATAGAACGCTGTTACCTTCCCACAAAGTGGCACCTATTTGTCTACTTCCACTTTTACATGCTTTTGAAATGCTAGGTTGGCAGAAGTTGGGACTACTGACAGGAGCCATCATGCGGCACTTGAGTCTCGATCTGCTGATCTTGCAATTGTCAGAGTCAGCGTCATAACCACTGAGCCACCACAACCCCTTCTTCCACTCTACCAAGCATTATAATCTTTTCTAATGAGTTATGTTATCTCGAGATACTTCCAAAAACAGTAACTTCAGTTTAGTCATTTTGGCTTCTAGAGAGAGTTCAGGCTTGATTTGTTCTTGGGCCTATTTATTTGTCTTTATATCAGTAGATGGTATACCTAGAACTCTCTCCAGCATCACATTTGAATTTAGTTGATTCTTCTTCTGTCAAATTTCTTCCATGTCCAGCTTTCATAACTGGTGGAAATGCTCCCATGCCTCCAGAGCCAGAGTACTGTAGTGGTTTAAGCCTTGGATTATAACTCTGGAGACCAGGGTTCGAATCTCCGCCCAGCAGTGGGAACCCATTGGGTGGCCTTGACCTTGCAAGACACATTCTCTCAGCCTAAAAGAAAGATAAAGGCAAATCCCTACGAGCAACTCTTGCCAAGATAACCTTGTTGTAGGTTCACCTTAGGATTGCCTTAAGTCAGAAATGACTTGAAGGCACATACCTTCTTAGAGGTGCTGGAAGTAAAAATGTTGGATCTTCTCCCTTGCACCTGGTCAATTCTCCCTGTGCACCCATTTTACTATTTAGCAAGAGAAGATGTGGCCCTCCAAGGTCTACTAGTGGACTAGCTAATGTGACCCTTAGCCTGGCACAGCTGGCCACTAATGCTTTAAAACAATATAAAATAATTTTTAATAATGTTAATAGTAATAAAAATGATGCAATAGAACTGCTCCCTATGAAAAGATAGACACCTAGACACCTAATTGTGTAGATAACTAGTAGCCAAATGCCTATTGAAATAAAAAGTCTTTAACTTCTGATAGAATGAGAGCAGGGAGAGGGACCAATGCAGCCTCCTATGAAAAACAGTTTCATATTCTGAGAGAAGCCACTGTCAGGTAGGCAAAAATTTAAAGTAAGAAAAATATTGTTGCATTTGTTGCCATGGAGATTAGGCTAATTATTTCTGTCAGGAATGAATTCTGTTTTTAAATGAATTGCTTTTTAGATGGAAATAATGATACTGTACTACCTAACATTCTGTTAGCTCAGTGGTCCCCAGACTTTTTCGGGCTACCACCCCTTTTCCTTTTGGGCAGCAACCTTAGCACCCCTCAGCACATATTTTTTGATATTAGGTCTACTGTTGTCCATGTAGTCATGTTGACCCCATGACTACAAAATCATCTCTGACAATATTGGCTCACTTGGCTTAATAATGGAAATGAGCACTGCCCCCCACAGTTGGACATTACTAGGCAATCTTTTCAAGGGAAAACCTTTACCTTTACCTTTCTACTGCAAATTCAAAACAACCAGTCTCGGTTGCTGCTCCCTTGCATCCAGTCACCTTGGGAATAGCAGCCAAGTAGCTGGCTGAGCAGTGACCAAGAAGCTTCTTGCTTGTGCCAGCCTTGCAGCTAAGGCCATCACCGACAAGAGGCTTCTTGGTTGTTGTTTGACTGACTGCTCAGTTGCTGTTCCGTTTGTGCTCTTTCACCCTATGAGCAGCAACAAGCAGCTGGCTGAGCAGTGACCAAGAAACCTCTCACCCCTGCCAGCCTTGCAGCAAAGGCCGGTGTGGACAAGAGACCTCTTGTTTGCTGCTGAGGCATCTGCTCAGTTGCTGCTCCCAGGGTGACCAGGTGCAAGGGAGAAACTTCTCTCTAGAGAGGAGGGACTCTCAATCCTTCAACGGGGCAGAGGAAGGCGCAGTCGGTGTGTATCTAGGGGGTTTACAGAGGCCACATGCTCTGGACTGGTGACTGGTGTGGGCTGGAAAGGGAGACAGTACAGGAGCTGCTCCAAGACAAAGGACTCTTTCCAATAATCATGCACAGATACTCCTTCCCCATCTCTCAGATGATACAGAAGCTTCTGGATGGTGGAGGCCTGTCCCCCCCTTTTTTTTTTGATCAAGCTTATTCTTTGCAGTATGCTGAGCAGTCTGCCAAGACTTTTGTATTGTCAGCTTAGTGAATAATATACAAATGCGTATTTCTGTAAAATTCTTAATGGTGCAGACTCGCAGCAAAGGCTAAATAGAAGAGGAATAGAATAAATAGAAAACAATGATTTCTAAATTTAATTTATAAACAAAATCCAGTAAGAAAGGCAAGAACATTTTGGTTATAAAGAAACTGTGTTTGAAAAGATGAGAAATGTTTTATCCTTGCAAAATAGTTGGCAGCAAGTATTTTATTGTTCTATTTTTACTCTTGCACTCTCCTGTGTATTGCTATAGGAGGCTGGCAGGGAAAATATGTAACAAGTAGATGACATTTTCCAAGTCACTTTGGCAACTGACTTAGCTCTTGCCATTCTGGTTCAGATAAAAGAGTCACTTAGGCTAATACTTTTGTCTCTGTTACTAGATAGCCATGTGTTCCTGGGAAGTTTATGTAATGTTGCATAATGATAAGTAGCATGTGTCAAGTTTCTCTCCAGCAGCTCATATATAGTCAGTACATATCAGAAGTAGATAGTTGTTTCAGATATGGAGATTGCATTTTAGTTGTTATGATTGATTGCCATAGTAAGACACATCCATGGAGGAGAAGCTCATTCTTTTTCAGTTATCTAAGGCTAACATCCTGCCCAATTTTAGCATAGCATAAATACATGTTCCCATAGTGATGGTGAACTCCACTGTTCATTGCCAGCCACAGATTTAAGACCAGTCGTTATGCAACATCCGTACCCACTAAAAAATGAGCACAGTTTCATGGAAAAATTGGCTGAATGAGGGACTGAGTTTATTCAACTTCTAAGAAGGCACAAGTATTTGTGCAATGATTTTTACATTTGTATAGTGCTCTAGCACTTTCTGCCTTAGTCTAGAGATTATAGTTGGCCCTTAGTATCCGCAGAGGTTCCATTCCCAATACCCCCAAAATTGTGGGACCTCAAGTCCTGTTGTTTTAATGGCGGGGCCCGCAGGGCTGCGACTGGATGCATGTGCTGATAGGGCTCACCATCCATGGATGCTAAAATCTACCCTGACTTGTGGAAATGCATTCCATGTTGATATGTTGTATAAAGAAATTATTTGATCTGGAATCTGTTCTCTGCTATTTGTGTAATGGATGATCATTTTAAGTGTTTTAAGGAAATATTTTTCCAGTCTCTCACTGTTCATATTATCTTTTTATAAATCTTTGTCCTGTTCTCTAGAATCATAGAATCTTCAATGTATATTCTACACTTCTACATGTGATTTTCAGAACACAATAAAGATTTATAACAAGATTATTATGAGCAGTGTGAGATTGGATAAAACATTTTCCTTAAAACATTATGATAAACTCATGACCTATTACACAATTAGCTGGGAGCTGAAAGGGACCACAGGGCCCAAATATACACATTTATAGTACTCCTAAAAGATGCCCATCCAACCTCTGCTTAAAAACCACCAAAGATGGAGAATCCAGCACACACCGAGGCAGTCTGTTCCACTGCTGAGCAGCTCTTACAGTAAAAATGTTCTTCCTAATATTTACATGGAATCTCTTTTCTTGTAATTTATTTTGTAATTTATTGGTTTGTGTCCTAGTCTCTGGAGCAGATAAAAACAAGCTGGCTCTATCTTCTACATGATATTCCTTCAGATATTTAAAGACAGATATCATGTACCCTCCTGTTCTCCAAGCTAGATATGCCTTGCCCAGCTCCATAAGTTGTTTCTCATAAGAGTTCAGTTTTGTTATGTTTATTCCCAAGCTCTGGTGCATTTTAGTGTAGTGACATCTAAGACCATGAGTCATTCTCCTCAGTTAATTGTTAATTTTTTTCTCCTGTCCATTCTTGAACACAAAAAGATAATGGCAGAGAACATTTACTTTTGCAAAAAGCCTCTGCTTTTGCTTTGTGTTGCTAATAGAGTTTAAATTTTATTTCCTGGACTTTAAGACTTTAAGAGCCTACATAGCCAAAAGGAATGACCTTTGCCTGCATGGATATTCCTCTAACAATAACAGCAACAATATGATAAAATGTAGATCTGTGACTCTAACATTGATCCAAAACACACTGCAGAAATAATTCAGATTGAGACTGCTTTAACTGCCCTGCCCTGGTTCAGTGCTAGGGAATTCTGGGAATGTTGTTTTGTGAGACATTGAGCCTTCTCTGTCAGAGAGTTCTGGAGCCACAATAAACTACATTTCCCAGGATTCCCTAGAACAGAGCCAGGGCAGTTAAAGCAGTCTCAAACTGGAATATTTCTGCAGTGTGGTTTGGACCACAATCATACTTTTAAACACCTTTGCCTGTTGAAGAACCCACTGGGAGCTTTGAAAGCTTGGCTAATGTAGTATTTTGTGCATTTTGGTTGGTCCAATAAAGGTATCACTGTTTTGTGGATTATGGATGTTGTTATACTTTGCTGTATGGTGAATGCAGCTACCTCATGTCAGTTAATATCTATATAGGTAACTAAACAGGTAAAAAGCTACTTACAAGTTGTTGTGCCATGGTTGACATGTTGAATAATAACAACAGTGTGGAATAACAACAAATGAGAACCAGTTAACATTTGCTAGAAGTGTTACTGAACCAAGCTGAGTTGGTGTAGGGCTTGGCTTTAAGAGAGGAGCGCCTGGGTGTACTTGTCTTTTGCATGAGATTAAACATTGCGCAGAATGGAGACTGCAGTCAAGAGATAAGAAGAAGACTAGGAATGGAAAGGGCAGCTATGAAAGAGCTAGAAAAGATCCTAAAGAGTAAAGATATACAACTGAGCATCAAAGTTAGAATTGTCCAAGCTATAGTATGGACTGTGAAAAAAAGCAGATAGAAAGAAAATAACTCATTTGAGATGTCATGTTGGAGAAGAGTGCCGAGGATAATGTGGACAGCCAGAAAGACAAACAAATGGGTCCTTGAGTGAATCGGGCTAGAAATACTTCTGGAGGCCAAGATGATTAAATTGAGGCCCTCGTACTTTGGCCACATCATGAGAAGGCATGACTCGTTGGCAAAGACAGTGATGTTGGGAACGGTTGAGGGTAGCCCTTACATTTGTGGACAAGCAAATACTGTAGTATGTAAGACAGTTACCCAGATGCACTTGGCTTTTCAGAAGAAAGTTTTTTTTTTAAAGATCATGATCTTCTTTAATATTTGGGTCAATCTAAGTTTTTGTGGTATCAGGTTAATTCTCAAGACCAGAAGAAAGTTTTAAAGTATGTAGTAAACAGTCATATCTTGTGAAAACTGCTAACTAAACGTACAAGTGACACTGTAGCTAGTGTTTATTTTAAATATTTTTATAGCTTAAAAAGTGTTTACTGAATGTCTAGATGTGCTTGATTACTTTCACTTATAACATAAGCTTATATTTTTGGAATGGCCAAAAGAGCCCTTCCAGCTGGTCCAGTAGTGGTCTTTCCTTGGTAATTCTCATTCCAGTAGCTGCTAATTCTGAAGCTGCCCTTCAGAAATTTGGTCATTCACTTTACTAGAAGCTTTCTGCTCTTTTACAAACTGAGTAATCACTGACTTGTATCCTTTTCCATTGAACTTTCTGCATACAACCTATTTGTAGCTTTAGAATTTCTTTACCCCTTTCAGAACAGAGCTACCAAGTCTAACCCTGCCTAGCTTCCAAGATCAGACAGTATTTATAGCAGGATGCAATCTCACATACAAAATTAACTTTTTTCGTGTTGAACATACTACAGGTATGCTTGTACAATGATTACTGTCCTAGAGGGGTAAGGTTAGCTGCACTCTACAATGAATCTAAGCATTTCTATTTAAAATCTCACACCCCTCCAGGACAGTATTATACACGGAAGATCTCCGGGCAAGGAAGCGGGTCCTGCGACGGCTAGAGCACACCTGGCGGAAACACCAGCGTTTATCCGACAAGGCTCTCCTAGATCTCCTTTTGGTGGACTATGGAGAGGCGATACAAGCAGCTAAGAACTCGTTCTTCGCTGCTTGTATCGCGTCCGCGGAGTCGCGTCCAGCAGAGCTGTTCAGGGTAGTGAGGGAGCTAACTCAGCTCCCTCCTGCCCCGAACCAGATCCTTGAACCAACCAAGGCCTGCTGTGACCAATTTAACAACTTCTTCGCGGATAAAATTTTCTCGGATAAACGAAGGTCTGGACGCCAGAATTGAAGCAGAATCCAGAATAGAGGCGTCTAGAGCTTCCGTGGACTCTGTTGTACTGGATCAGTTTGAGTCTGTCGGTACCGAGGATGTGGACAAGATCCTTAGAAGTGTTCGGAAGACAACCTGCTCTCTCGATCCCTGCCCCTCGTGGCTAGTGGCCCAGGGGGGATCGGCGGTAACCTTGCTGTTACGCCAAATTATTAATACATCTCTGAGGGAGGGACAATTTCCTGACCATCTTAAATTGGCCATTGTAAGACCGTTATTGAAAAAGCCCTCCCTCGACCCCCTGGTTCATAATAATTATCGGCCAGTCTCGCTGCTGCCATTTCTGGGGAAGGTGATCGAGAGGGCGGTTGCATTCCAACTTCAATCGATCTTGGACGAAACGGATTTTCTAGATCCATTTCAAACCGGTTTTCGGGCGGGCTATGGGGTTGAGACTGCCATGGTCGCCCTGGTCGATGATCTCCGTCTGGGCATCGACAGGGGTAGCGTGTCCCTGTTGGTGCTCTTGGACATCTCAGCGGCTTTCGATACCATCGACCATGGTATCCTTCTGGAACGCCTGGCAGAGGTGGGAATCGGGGGCACTGCGCTCCAGTGGTTCCGGTCCTACCTCTCTGGGAGGTTCCAGATGGTGCAGCTGGGGGACGTTTGCTCCGATAAGAGGGCCCTTACATCTGGGGTTCCTCAAGGAGCCATTCTGTCCCCCATGCTCTTTAACATTTACATGAAACCGCTGGGAGAGATCATCCGGAGGCATGGGGCGCGGTGTTATCAGTACGCTGATGACACCCAAATAGTCTTCTCTATGTCTCCGACTGATGCAGTGACCAGGGATGGCGTCGCTCCTCTCGTGGCCTGTCTGGAATCGGTAATGGACTGGATGAGGGAAAACAGACTCAGCCTGAATCCAGAGAAAACGGAAGTACTGGCGATAGGTTCTCCCGGTCCAGGGATGGAGGTGGTTCCACCTGTCCTGAACGGGGTCACGCTCCCCGTGAAGGACACAGTACGCAGTCTGGGGGTGCTCCTTGATTCGTCGCTCCATCTGACTTCTCAGGTGGACGCGACGGTCAGGAGCACCTGTCATCAGCTTCGGCTGATTCGCCAGCTGCGTCCCTACCTGGACCGGAGGGACCTTGAAACCGTAGTACACACTCTGGTAACCTCTCGGTTGGACTTCTGCAATGCGCTCTACATGGGGCAGCCTTTGTATCACACTCGGAAGCTACAACTGGTCCAAAATATGGCAGCACGGGTGGTCACTGGTGCTCCCAGGGCCGCCCATATAACACCAATTCTGAAAGACCTTCACTGGCTGCCGATTCGCTTCCGGGCTCAGTACAAAGTGCTGGTTATTACCTATAAAGCCCTATATGGCTTGGGTCCAGGGTACCTGAAGGACCGTCTCTCCCCATACAATCCGCCCCGCACACTTAGGTCATCTGGTCAGCGGTTACTGAGAGTTCCGGAGACTAGATTGGCGAGTACGATGAAGAGGGCATATTCCATCTCTGCCCCCTGTCTCTGGAACTCTCTTCCTATCGATCTCCGCTTGTCCCCCTCCCTTGCTCAATTTAAAAAGGACTTAAAGACCTATTTATTTAACCAGGCTTACCGCTGAATGGACTTTTATTTATCTGCCTGTTGTAATGCCGCCCACTGTTCTGCTGCTGCATATGCACTAGCACTTATATTGAGAATTGTGATTTTATTGTGATTTTATTGTCTTACTGGTTTTACTGCTTTTATTGTTTTATTGTTACCGGCTTGTTTTAATGGTTTTTATGTCCTACTGTTTTTTATATGCTGTACACCGCCCTGATCTATGGAAGGGCGGTATAGAAATAAATCATATTATTATTATTATTATACAGTGGTCCCCCGGGTTACGAAAGTAATCCGTTCCGGGATCTCTTTTGTAACCCGGAAGTCTTTGTAACCCGGGGGGGGGGGGCGATTTTTTTGGTGCACAGCGCAGCGGAGCATGCTGATTTAAAGGGGCCGGGTTGCTTTTTTTTCCGCAACCCGGGGATTTTTTCGGAAACCGGGGCCGTTTTTCCAGCCCCGGCTCTTTTGGATCCCAGGGATTACATATCTCGGGGGATTCGTAACCCGGGGGACCACTGTACAAGTATAATATTTATTGTCAGTAATGTTTTTGACAGTTCAAAGGATGTACACCCATGTTCTACAAGAAGGAACCTATTTCCTCCTCCTCACCTGCTTAGAGGAGGATTTGTCTCTGGTGATAATCCACATTTTCTTTTTCACTTTAACCAAGACTAGGCATTACAGTGTTACTCACCAGAGCTTTCTAAAGTACTGTATTGTATGTACAGCACTGTGTAAATTTACAGCGCTATATAAATAAAGGTTAATAATAATAATTTTTAGCCCATTGTTATAATTGTGACTTGAAATATTGATAGTTAAGGGAATTATCTCCGCATTCCTCTGACTACTTCATTGGGGTGATTTTTGGTGTATATTTAGATGGACATAAAAACAATGCTGTTAAAATAATGTGCATAGCACATTCATAAAACACATTGTATTGAGTGCAATATAGGATTGATGTATGCAAACACATTTTATTGCTATCTTATGGATGGTGTTAATTTTAGAACAATTTTAATTTTAAAAGCACTTTTTAAACAATTCTTCCCTTCTCTTTCAAGTCTGTGCAGAAGCATATAATCCAGATGATGAAGAAGAAGATACAGAACCAAGGGTAAGAGAAAACAAACCATCTATGGCAATTTCTTACACAGATTAATGAAATAGAGGTTCCTGTTGCTTCTGTAATGCACAGTTTATACCTGGGCTGCCTTTTTTTCTGTAACATCAGACATATGAACTACAAAATGAAATATAATGATAAGTGAAGCAACAACACTTTATTCTTTGACACATTTATGTTTTGTTACAAATTGATAGCAAAAGCTTTTCAAAATTGTATCTCAAGGTTTTTAGGTTACATGAGTTTTATCATACCACTTGTGTTACTTAGGGGAGAGTAGAACTGTGTTAATATCCAGACTTTTCACATATTGCTCATTTACTGTTTTTTCCAAATGTTGGCAAAACTACTCTTTGATATAGCTAATTTTTCCCCTCAATGTTCCAGAATAAGCATGGGACATAGAATACTTTGTTGTTGTTGGGTGCTTTCAAGTCATTTCTGAGTTATGGCAACCCTAAGATTGAACCTATCATGGGCTTTTCTTGGCAAGTTTCTAGAAGGATATTTAATGCCTATTTATTTCTGTTGATTATAATTAAACTTTCAGTGTTCAGATATTTATTTTGCTTTGTTGTGTTTTGCAGGTAGTTCACCCCAAAACAGATGAGCAGAGATGCAGGTTGCAGGAAGCTTGTAAAGATATCCTCATCTTCAAAAACCTAGATCAGGTACCATTACTCATGTTGTGCTTACTACTTTGATTTGATACCACATGTTAATGATGTGGAATTAAACCTTTCCAAAATTATTAACATGCAGATATGAGATCATGGTCTTGTTTTATAGTAATATGTGGATAAAGTAGGATCAACCTACTTCAGTATTCCCAAAGTATTTCAAAAACAGGCACCCACCGTCGCCCTGAAATGTTAAAAACAGAAAACAGTCCTTCGTGTGAAAAGAAAAAAACTTACACATTGCTTTTAGTTCTTTAAGTACCTATCATACATATTCTTGACAGTAATACTCCAACAACCCTGTAAAGTAAGTCAGTTTTTTAATTCCAGTTCTACTTTGTGTCTGAGATTGAACTGAGGGAATGCATAATTGCTTGTTTAGGTCCACCTAACAAGCTGATTAAAACAAGGGGCTTTGGTTTTAACCAGTGCTTATGATCGTGTTATCAAGTGTGTGAGACAGAGTGCTTTTCTGCCTAAAAGGAGGTGGGTAGGAGAATTGATGTTGGCTGTGTGGATGTGTAAGCTCTTAGCAGAATACAGTGACTCCCTTCCCACAGATCATGGACAATGATGCTGTATAATGCTGGCATTTCCAGGTTGCAGCAATTCCTGTTCTTCCTCAGCAATATCACAGAACATGAAAATAACTGTGTTGACCACCTACAATTACTTAGTTATTCTCTAGAAGATCCAGGGCTGGCATCAATAGTAGGCCTTCTCAGGACGATGCCCACTGATGACAAACCTACTGGTAATGATTAACAGGATAACATATGTAGATGTTTGTTTACTGAGATTTGTAGAGAAATGTTTTTAAGTCAAAAATAAAACTATTGTCACTCTAATATTGAAAGAAACTATTCATGTGTTATTCTGCTCCTTGTTTCCTAACCTTCCTACAGAGAGGCTTGCACTTGAATGGAGAATTGGAAAACCTTGGCTTGAAATGGGCTTACTTTAGGAAATGCTTTGGTTCCTTAAGGGGTTTTGTTCACAAAATAGGAACAGTAGCCTATATTTTACTGAGGTGTTGGAAATAATTCAATTTTAAGGTACTTTGCACAATCTCAGACTTCTGTAGTATCAGTTTAGGAATTGTTAGACTCTTTTTGCTACCAGAAGCTAAAGCAGTACAATCAGAATTGTTTGTTGTTGTTGTTTTTTGGCATATTCTTAGGTGGACATATCTTCAGAAATTAGAACTGCACAGTTGTGTCATGGCTATATCCAGTAGAAGGCTACTTTTATGTTACTACATAGCAGAGGTTGCAAAGTGACGGATCCACATTAATGGCCAATGCATGAAGGACTGCTGCAGAATTTTGCCCAATGCACAATGGGACTTATGCACAACAGACAGATGTGCATCATATTGGTCATGATGAGCACTGGGCACCAATGTACATTGGGCACTCTTGCCGTATGCTATTATGCTTGTTCACAGTTTAGTAACTGGGTTTCTTGTCACCTCTGCTACATGGGTAAGTATATCCAAAGATATGTAACATATCAGATCAAATAGGTTTCCAGTGTACATTTATTGTTTATTGAGGAAACCTACTTAGGCAGGCAAAGGCAATGAACAAATAAAAGAACAACTAGAAGACAAAGGGAATCAGGCAGGATTCTGGCTAGATGGGTTTGACAGGGGAGACTGAGCTGATGGGTAAGGTGTTTTGGTGGCTCTGATCCTGCCTGGCTAGTTTCAGAAGGTAGTGCTTGTAGACTTCTTCTCTATCCTGTAGTATTTGGAAGGTACAATAAGGTTCTGTCTTGTCTGTTACATTATTTAACACATGCATGAAGCTACTGTGGGAAGTCATCCAGATGTTTCAGGTACCGTGCCACCTATTTGTGGAACCCATTCATGAGATCTCAGGGGGCTTGCAGCTCGATGAAAGTGAACAAATTAAAGGTTAATGTGGATGCATTGAAAATATCTTTTAGTGGGGAATTCTGTTGATCTCAATAGAACGATTTGTGTAGCTTTGGTATTGTAATGTGGAAGCTTTTGTTGACTTATTGATGACTGGCAGGGGTAGCCAGGAGTTCTTTTAGTTAATTTCAGTTGGTACATCAGCTGTAGCCACAGACATTACTAGGAGATGTGGGTAATATGGAGTGCACCAGGTGACACCCCAGGGGAGGGTGCCATTCGATGAGGCAGTACACACAGAGGGACTGAGCACAGCTACTGAAAGGGCATTGCCTTCTTTTCCCACTCTTTCAGTGGCCACACCGGACTGCAAGCGGGCCCTCCAGAGGTCACAGAGCTACAGTAGCAATGGCTGCCTGGGGAGTGTTGTGAAGATCTTTGGGGGGCATGCCTTAAGGGTCTGGTGTGGCTACTCAGAGAGGGGGGAGGGCAAGACAGTTTGCCCCCCCTCCCCACCCCCCCACCCCCCACCAGGTACACCAACCTCAGTGATGCCACCGACTGTGATATTATCCAGATAAAATGAACATGGCCCCAATTAAGATGGACAGGGCTACTGTAATGTGCTTCATGTGGGGGCTACCTTTGAAGTTGGTTCAGAAACTTCAATTGATACAGAATGCAGTTGATTGAGCACTTGTTGATGGTTGGGTAGTCAGATGATAGTACACAAATCCTGTCCTTGCTGCAACAGTGGACTGTATGTATTTTAAAACCATAAAATATATGGATGTAGGTTATTTGCAGATCTGTGTATCTGTCCTTCTTTTAAGATCAGATTTGGAGACCCTGGTCCAAAACACACTCCAAAAATAATCCAGTTCGAGGCTGCTTTAACTTTCCTGACTCAGTGCTAGGGAATTCAGGGAACTGTAGTTTTGTAAGACATCTAGCCTTCTCTGTCAGATAGCTCTGGTGCCACATTAAACTACAGTTCCCAGGATTCTCTAGCACTTACCCAGGGCAATTACAGCATTCTCAAACTAGATTATTTCTGCAATGTGTTTTGGACATCTGTTCACTAGCCTAAGGTCAGCTAGATTGGCAGGCAGTAAAAACTGGGCTTTCTCATTAGTAACCACTATTCCATGTATTTCTTTCCTAGGTGAGGTACAGATGGGTCTGCTTAAGAGAGTTGTAACAACTCATTTTTGTCTCTCTCTTATAAGAAATATTTGTAAGCAGTTGCTGATATTCTGAAATTAATTTCCCCCAGAAATGTTTTTCTTTAAATTGCTGTATTTGATAGGATTTAATCAATATGTTTATATTGTTTTTTTATGCTGTAAATAGTCTTGCTAAGATAATGAACTTCCCAAAGTTATAAAAAATGGACTAAATAAAACAGTGAAATGAGAAAGTTTGGGTTGCTAAAGTTTTGTTCAGTGCCCCTGTGTGGGCGCACCATACACAGCTTCAAGCATACGTTGAAGACACGTAACAATAGAACAAATGGCGCTCATGCCCGTGATGCATGCACCACACTGTGGCATAAGCACGCACCCCGTTGTTTGCAATGGGGTGCAAGCATATGCTGAATTTCATTTACGTGGGGGGATCCAGAACGGATTCCCCTGCGTAAGGGAAGGGCTTACTATATTGTTAGTTGGATTTGTCATTGATCATGTATCATTATCAAGTTTTTTTTTCAGGTAATAAAAGATACGGACAGTTCACTGAATCTTTTCTTTGACTTTATACACTAACTACACATTTGTTTTTAATGTTCTTTGCTTGTTGTTACCTGCCTCGATCCAACACAGGGAGAGGTGGGATACAAATAAATAAGATGATGATGATGATGATGATGATGATGATGATGATGATCATGTCAGGTCTGTGTATACTATGTGACCTAGGCTATTGTCTGTAGTACAGAATTCATTTTTTTGCAAATATCTCTGCTTAGTATGTATGAGCCCCAAGTCATTTTTCCCAAGAAGCATTGCAAGAAATGTCTCTTGATAAAGGAAAGTATCTCAAAACACGTCAGGAAGCTATTCACTCATACAGCCACTTTTCCAGGTTCAAACATTTACTAGAGGGCAAGTATCTGAGTTTGTGTGGCAGCTCTTTCCTTGCCACTGGGAGTAAGGAAAGGAGAAATTGCTTTTCATGGATTGCTGTTCTAATTGTCACTGGAGGTGTATATTTTGATCTGCCAAACCTAGAAGTTATGCAGAAGACAATTTATTACATGGCTAGTTGCAAACCTTGGCACAGTGGAGATGAGCCTTTTAAGCACATTTATTAACAATGTTGTGAATTGCCTTCTGATATAATTCCAAGCCACTGCCAACTGCCCTGAAATTTTAACGCCAAAGCTGTTAGCAAACTGCCAAAAAGCTGTTGGAGACTTTATGCTGCTGGTGATATTCCTAAATAGATGCTGTGTTAGTGAGAAGTGACAAATCACAGTAACCTCTCTGGCAGTGCTGATACCAAAGATACTCTCCAATGATTTTAGAAACAAGTCTTGGGCTCTAAGATGACCATGTAGAGCATCAGCCTGTGTTAATGTCTTTCTTACATAATTTTAATTTTTCTTTAAAAGCTGCTGAACACCATTGTGTTGTCTGGCCTGGCCATGGATTTTATTATGCGCTCTGTTGTGAAGGATGTCTGTTTATCTACTTGGGTGAAAAAATTCTTCACTTTCTCAACAGCATGCAAAATGAGTGGTTGCCATGATTTTTTACAGTGAGCTTTCTTCTAATCTAATAGCTGGATATACAGTTGTCTCTTCCAATTTGCAAGGGACCCATTCTGGACCCACCCCACCCCCTGGGCAAATCGGGAATATTTCTAATATTGGAATCCCATTGAGTACAGTGGAGGTGTGCTCCTGCATGTGGTGCTGCACGCGCACCTTGGGTGCACGCCCCATTATGTACTTCCCGGCTTGCCACCTGTGAAAGACCAAGGGATGCGAACGGCAAGACCATGAATCAGGAGGAACGGCTGAATTAATTACTTGAATCTTAAGGAAGCCTCAATTGGATCACTTTACTGTCAATAAAAAAGGAAAGAAATGCTTACATTAAAGCACTCCAATTGGAAGTAACAAAAACTACCACAAAAAACAAGTTATTTTTACCTTTGAAAGTATAAATTTTGCCAAAGTTGTCTATTGCTGTTGGATGCTAATGTAGGAAAACATCTTTCAAATAGCATTTTGGACAAAATCTTTGTTATTTATTCTAAGTATGTAAAGGCAAGGAAGATATTTAAGCCTAGGATAAACAGTTGAATGAAGGAGAAGTTACTAAGCCTTGAGTCTCATCCAGTACATCGACTTGAAAAGTAAACATTCTTTTGCTCTTGCCTTTTAAGGTTGTGGTCATATTTAAGTAGTGAGTTTTACTGGTGTCATCCTTGTCATTAATCGGAAATGGAAGAATTGACATAGCAGGTCATGTACTCCCCATTTTTCTGGTGCTGCCTTTCCACAGGGAAAAAGCAGATCAGAGATTTTAGCAAGGAAAGTGGGAGAGAAGTAGAGGGAGATGTATAGAACTGCTTCTCTCACTGTTTAACTCCAGTGATTTCACCCTGTGCTGAAACAATTACTCATGGATAGGAGATCTAAAATTAGAAACAGACTTGCTGTTTTGTTCATAAAGGCTTTCTGTTGCCCCTTGTGGCCTCCTCCCAAATCTGCTCTGGATAATTGAAGGACCCTCTGAAACCGCATAAAGGACTTGCAGACAAATTGGAGAGGAAAGTTCTGCCTTTGCTTTTCTGCTATACTGTATCTTGAGACTGTCTCTTGCTTGGGCCTGTTTGTGCATGAAAGTAGACCATCCAATGGAGAGCTTCCATTCACAGAAGTCTGGCAGTGATCCAAAATGGCAGAAATTCTTAAAGAGTGCAAGAAGGTGTGAGTGCAATGCAATACAGTACCTACTAGTTTGGCTGTTTCTTTAGAGTTGACCTGCTTGTCATTATAGTCAGTCCAGGATCAGGAAAAATCAGTAAACAAGGAGAAATGTAGAGCTCTAGAAAGCAGTGGAGAAAACAAAGAGTCTTGTAAGTTTTATTGGTGTAATGAAATGGTATGAACAGTACAAGATGGTTGCTAACTTAGATTTTCTTAATTCAAAGTTAGAAGGCCATAACAGCTTTCTTCTGTTCAGTGGTTCTGTCATAATCCAAGTGGCACCCATCTCTTTGCCAGTTTGTGAAAACACAGAGTTCATTCTGTTCCTTAGTTGTCATTTATGTTTGGATAATGTATTGCCCTGGCATAAGAGTTTGTACAACAATTAAATCTTGTGTTAGAATGTTTTCCAGTCTCTCTTGCCACTCTGTTCCTTTACATATTCCAGAAGATTTTCTTGTTATGGGCTGAGCTCTGGGAATTGGCTTTTTAACCTAAATGGAACAAACTGTTCTTGAATTCAATAGCCCCAGTTAGGCTGCACCTTGTATAAATACAGTTTGAGAGTTATTCATAATTACATGTGACTTCATTAGTTTTGAGCAAGAAGAAGCTTGCAGGAATGCAGTTGGGTGTTGTAGAAATAAGGCTGAGGGGTGGGAGCCAATTCAGTCTTTGTTGGAAGCTGTCTTTAACATTTTCAGATTTCTTCAGTAGAGTGGTAACTTTTCTGGGAGATGAAACTGAAGTAGTTCTGCTTAGAATGCACACTTTTTTCTTTTTCTTTTTTTTCTTTCTTTTTTTAAATAAATTTTATTTGCATATTAACAATTACAAGATTACAAAAAGAAACAAGGAAAAAGAGAAAGAAAAAAGAAAAAAATGTAAAAATATACAAAACTTCCAGCTGAAAATGTTTGGGATGATATGTTGTATGCCTATGAACCCTGATTACTGGTGCCAGGAGGCAATGTTGGAGCAATGCATCCAACAAATCCAGGATCAACCCCCCCCCCCCCCATGGACCTCATATAATTAGAAGATTCCTCTTGTTAGTTGAATTGTGAGAGAAAGGAGTGCATTTTTGGTGCATAGGAACTTATTTTCACAGAGGAACTCAGGGAAATGAAGCGGGCTGGACAACGACTAGAGCACAAGTGGCGAAAGACTCGGTCCTCATCCGACAGAACTCACCATAGGCAGCAACTTCATGCCTATCAGGAGGCATTGAGTGCAGTGCAGAAATCCTATGCTGCATGCATTGCGTCTGCAGAATCTCATTCAGCAAAGCTGTTTAAGGTAGTTGGGGAGTTAATGCAGGTTTCCCCTGCGTTTAAGCCCCTTCTTTACCCGATGACGGCCTTCTTTGCAGATAAAATCTCTGGGATAAGGGCTGACTTGGATGCCAACATTTCTCCAATGTCCGTAAATGAGGTAACCAGCAACTCCACCACTGTCATTTTGTTGGATGAGTTTCAATCTATAAGTACTGATGACACGGACAAGCTCCTTGGAAGCGTGAGGAAGATGACCTGCCCTCTTGATCCATGTCCATCATGGCTGGTCACCCAGGGAGAGACTACATTGAAGACATTCCTTCAAGATGTAGTCAGTGCATCCCTCAGGGAAGGTACTATTCCATCTTGTCTGAAGGAGGTGGTTGTAAAGCCTCTCCTGAAGAAACCTTCCCTTGATCCCCTGGACAGAAACAACTACAGACCAGTTTCCTTGCTGTCGTTTCTATGCAAGGTGATCGAGAGAGCAGTCGCCTCACAACTCCAAGCTGTCTTGGAAGAAACCGACTTTCTTGATCCATTTCAAACCGGCTTTCGAGCAGGATATGAAGTTGAGACAGCTTTGACAGATGACCTCTGCTTGAGCATCGACAGGGGTAGTGTGACCCTGCTGGTGTTCTTGGATCTCTCAGCGGCCTTTGACACTATAGATCATGCCATCCTTTTGGACCGGTTGAGAAAGATGGGTATTGGAGGCACTGCCTTGCAATGGTTCTGTTCCTTTCCCTCTGACAGGTCCCGAAGGGTGAGGCTCGGGGACTGTTGCTCCTCTAAAATCGAGCTAAATTGTGGTGTACCTCAGGGTGCCATCCTGTCCCCGATGCTATTTAATATTTATATGAAGCCGCTGGGTGAGATCATTTGGAGGCATGGAGCTCAGTGTCATCAGTACGCTGATGACACTCAGATATATTTCTCCATGACCAGATCATCTGCTCAGACCTCAGATGGCGTCTCCCCTCTCAATGACTGTCTCACAGCGGTAATGGATTGGATGAGGGAAAATAGATTGAGGCTAAATCCTGACAAAACGGAGGTACTAACAGTCACCAGCCTGAAACCAGGTCAGGGAATACAACTCCCAGTCCTGGATGGAGTCACACTCTCCTCACAGGACTCTGTTCTCAGCCTGGGGGTACTTCTAGATTCATCGCTTCACATGATGCATCAGGTAAATGCGGTGGTCAGAAGTGCCTGTTATCAGCTTCGGCTGATACGCCAGCTGCGCCCTTTCCTGGAGATGAGGGACCTGGAGACTATGGTACATGTGCTGGTTACCTCACATGTGGATTGCTGTAACACACACTACATAGGGCTACCCTTGTGCCTAACCCGGAAACTTCAACTGGTTCAAAACATGGTGGCCAGGCTAGTTGCTGGGACATCGAGAAGAGAGCATATAATACCAGTGCTTAAATCTCTCCACTGGCTGCCGATCAGTTTCCGGGCACAGTTTAAGGTGTTGATTTTGACTTTTAAAGCCCTACATGGCTTGGGTCCAACTTATCTCAGAGACCGCCTCCTCCCATATGAGCCCCCTCACACACTTCGGTTCTCTGGCAGGAACCTGCTTCAAACTATAAAAACAAGGCTGTCGCAGACCTTCCAGAGGGCCTTTTCTGCTATTGCTCCCAGGCTGTGGAATGACCTGGCGGATGAGATGCGTCTTATTACAACCTTGGAAGGCTTTAAAAAAGCGACCAAGACGCATCTCTTCCAGCAGGCCTTCCCGGATAGTGGCTAGTTCTCCCACCGCCTGATGGCTCCTTGCCCCCCTTTCCCCCATCCGGCCGCCTACACTGGACCTTGAAAGGTTATGTATTTTAGATTCGAATTGTTTTAACTATGATTAGTTTAATCCTGTTTTAAGGGGAGTGAGGTGGGTATGTTTCGTATAGTCTGGAAGATTTTAACTGTGTATGTTTTCAACATGTAGTACCCTGCCCCGATTGCTCGCTCAGAGGGGCGGGTTAGAAATAATAATAATAATAATAATTGTTGTTGTTGTTGTTGTTGTTATTTTGTCCCCAAGAACCTGTCAGCTGTGCTGCTTCATGGGCAATGCTGCTGGACTAAATGGGTGCATGTTGAAACATTACATAAAAAAGCAGTTTGCTAGTGTTCTAAGTGCTTATCAAAACCAGGCATGTCCAATTTAAAAACAAACAAACAAACACACATTCTGTAAACCTGGGCTGTTCACAAGCTAGCATTTTCAACACTTTGAAATCTTTGAATAATTTTAGTTGTAGTAATGTTTTAGTTTATCATCATCATCATCATCAAAATCATCATCTACAGTCAGACCTCCATATTTTTTATCCACGGATTCAACTATCCACAGCTTGAAAATATTCCAGAAATATATACCGTATATACCCGTCTCTAAAAGTCAAGAAATTTATGCCCCAAAATTGACCCAAAACTTCAGGTCAACTTATTTACAGGCCATTATAGTATTATGATAACAGATTTTTCAGATTTCCCCATGCAGTCAGCAGAGCCATTTATTTCTCTCTTGCACCAAGCAGAAAGAGTCCTGGGTGATTGATTACTTTTAAACAAACAAACAGAGTCCATCTCCCACCAGCTGTCTGAAAAAGCTGAAACTGAAACACTGAAGCAAAAAGCCTGAATTAGAGTCTCTCTTGCCGCATGCACATATACGCACACTGAAGGAGCACGCTGAAGTTTTACCCTCAACCTATCCATGGGTCAAGGCAAAATCCCTAATTTTGGCGCCAAAACCTGCCCTCAACGTTTACATGAGGTCGACTTATAGTCAAGTATATATGGTAATTTCAAAAATCAAACCTTCATTTTGCTATTTTATATAAAGGACACAATTTTACTGTGTCACTGTTTATAATGGGACTTGAACATCCATGGATTTTAGGTATCCACGAGGGGTCCTGGAACCAAACCCCAGCGGATAGCAAGGACCCACTGTATTTATTTATATAGCACCATCACTGTACATGTTACATGGTACTCTAAAAGGAAAAGAACAAGAAAAAACAGTTCCCTGCCCTCAGGCTTGCAATCTAAAGACACAACATCCAAGGAAAAGGGATGGCATTGGGTGAGGAGCTTAGGTCCAGCAGACTCTTCTCTCCCTCCCAGGCCAAGGCAATGGCAATTGGGATGGAGTAAGGGCCTTTCGTCTGCTTCTGGGCCTAGGGCATTGCCTCTCTTCCTCTAATGCCAGGGCATTGGTAGTTGGGATAAAGGGAAAGCCTTTCAGCTGCTTCTGGGCCTAGGCACAGTGGAGTAATCTCTACATTATTACTTACAATATTCTTAACCCTTTTACCAACATGAAAATATACATTGCAGTTGTAAATGAGAAGAAAATTCAAACCAGGTTAGAAGACAAAAAATGTGAACTTTCCCCTGTCTTAAATGAGCCCCGCATCATCCTTCAACTGCACATAATATACTGCAACACCTCAGACACTGTCTGTAATATGGTTTGGGTCCAGATTTGCACCTTGCCAAGTTTCAGTCATCCTAAAAAAGGGGGATCAAGTCGACATTTTTACCAGTTAAACCGAGGGCTTCATAGAGAATAGTAATGGACAGAAATTGCTGTCTTGTCCCCTTCCTCGGGCAGAAACTATTTGTCTGGATTTTGATTCCCTCAGTGAATGGGAGTCTTGTTTGTGGAGGAGCATGTTTGGGTCCAACCCAGTGTGTGTGTGTGTGTGTGTATGTGTATTTAACCTGCAGTGAGAGAGGAGTGTTTTTACTGAGAGGATTACTGTCTTAAAATGGAGAGAAATCATGTCAGCCATCCAGGACTTCGATTGCACTCTTCTCTTGATGGAACAGGATGACTTTAGAGGTGACGCTAGGTTGTAAAAGGTACCTAGAAAGGGTTGGAATAGCATCTGCCAGGAATGTTGTTGGGGGGTATGTTGTTCTTAGCCACTGGAGAATGACCTGTAAAAAGACCATATTCATTTTTTCTAAGTAAACATGTCAGAAAAGAAATAATTTGTTGAAGCTGAAGCCAGGTGGGCTGCAACGGTGTCAAAATTTCAGTTTACAGCTCCTTTGTTTCCAGGAATGGAAAGGCTTTCTCCCGTGCTAGAGAGAGACATTTGTTTTCCTGCTATTTGCTAGCTGCTAGAAATAGAAGTTTGGTTAAACTTTTTGAACCCTTTGTTTCCTCTAGCTTTTCTTTATACTGCTATAGTAGTATAGGATACAGTATGTATTCTCTTCATGGTGATTCAGGGAAAAAATGTCATGAGCATGGGAATCCTAGTATAATGAAAGCCCTTGAACTTCCTTTGATGGGATTTGAATGGGGAGGAGCAGCTTTTTGACAGAATGTCAGCTCCCCAAATACTATAATTCCAAAGCCACCCATTCCTACAGAAGGTGTTCCAGAGTTTATTTCACAGTTCTTAGAGAGCACTGAGATAATCCCCCCGACTGTCAAAATATTCACTGTGTAACAGTTAGGGTTTTCAACAACTGTGAACTGCCAGCATCAGTCAAAATTTTAATAACTAGTAATATGGATATAGGTTTGTGTGTGATAGTAAGCTTCTTTGGGCTGAAAAGCATTGTACAAATGATATTTAGTAATTTCATATGTTCTTGTCAACTAAACTAATCAATCTGATGGCTAGAAGCATATTTAGACCAGCTCTTGATGTTATACTGTGCTATCTTAATTGGCATGTTATCCACCTGAAAAATATTACTTAATTCTGGAAGGTCATATTTAATTATAAACAGTTTTGCTTGTGCATTAATGGTAAGAGAGTTTGCCTAAGAGCAAAATTTAAGGAAGGACCATTTAGAGGGCAGAGGAAAAATAATAAAACATTGAGCAATACTTTAGCCTCCTTGTCAGCATGGTAGTTTTAATTCTATAAAGTGTCAACATTTTTTTTTAACCTGGGCCTATTCTACAACCAGTTTTAAAAAACGATTTATCAAAAGTTTAGTATCTTGACAATTTTTTAGAAAATGGAATATTAGTAACTTAGATTAGAATTTCAGTTTGCAAACAGTACCCTTACTTTTCTTGTTAGTCATGTTTCATAGTACTTACTAATGTGAAGAGTTTCTAGGTAACTGTTGCTGAATGAAAACTGGTTTTTACTGGAGCAAGCTATCAAATGAGGGAGTTTTATTCTTGAACTCTCATACATTTCAATAATGTCCTCCACCATACATTTTCTTTACTATTTAGAGCTGATTCAAACAAGTCATAATGCCTAAATGTACACTTTAGATTATATTTCCTCAGATAGTTAACTTGTCAAGGAGATTTTGGCCCATGTTTTTCCAGCACGTTTTAAATTTCAGTATTTAGAGCTCTCCATGAGCAGTTTGCCAGTCTCCCAGTTCTTTGCAATCTCTATTCTGGGAACAGCTGACAAAAAGCAGATTAGGTTCGTATGCTTCACATCTTTGCTTTCACCAGCAAACACAGATAATAATGAAAGACCGGGACAAAGAGCAATGTTTTGTTGTGTGATCTCAGAGAGCATGGAATATATATTTGATCAAAACATGTTGATTTTACAGCAAGAAACCACATATTGTAAATAAGTGCCATTTTCATGGCAACCTCTACAGCATTTTACAGATTTCTTACATAGATACAGATTTCTTACAGATAGAAAGATACCACCTATGAATTAACTTCAAGGAGCATTCTTTAATTGGTGGATACCTTGATTTAAATGAAGGAGTACTCTGAACTTTTTGTCAGACAGGGTTAGGTAACATATTTAAATCTAGTTCCCCTCCTTTCTTATGAGTTAGGTTGATACATAGATTTTGTCAATCATATTTTTTCCTGAAATGTAAACATGTCAGAAAATAAATAATTTGCTGAAGTTGAAGCCAGGTGGGCTGCGATGGTAGCAAAATTTCAGTTAACTCATCCTTTGTCTTTGGTTTAGCTTTGCAGAAGAGGCCTTACATTGTGTATAAGCCCCCGTCTCTCCATATTTTGAATTGAGAGTATTTTTCAGGACATTTAAACTTTAGAATACAGTGATAATGGCCTAATGGATGAAGGCCTGGGGTTATCACATGTTGTCACTTTCTCCAAGCTAACAAAGAAGTATGAAGGAAAGGGTTTTTAATCCCATTAATTGATTTTGTTGTGATTTGAGAGAATAAGAAGTTCCTTTCTGGAGAAGACTCATTTTCGATCGCTAAGTGGGACCATAAATTAGAATTATCTCTACGTAATAGTTGAATAAGATAATTTAGTTGAAAGGCTTCAAAGTAAAGTTCCATATGCAATATAGCTAAGTCTCTTTTGCTTTCTTTAGTAAATTTAGCAAGTTTGGACAACCTAGGTTTCTTGGCGGTAAAAATAAAGGAGTTAATAGGATAAACTGCCAATTTTTGAAGTATGAAAGAGGAGGAATTAGTGGTATTGTTTAGGATAAGAAAATACCTTCAGAATCAGAAATGTTTTAAGGAGGATGATTGAAACCAATAGTGAGAGTTTATTTTTTTATTTTATTTTATTTATATGCTTCCATTCTCCCGAAAAGGGACCCAAGGGATCCCTGGAAAAGGATCTAAAGTTTAAAAACTTTGATGTGAAAAACAATTAAAATCATCTTGCTAGAACCATACAAAATCATATAAAACACATAAAAGTTAAAACCATAAAGAGAGCACACACACTATATAAAATCATTACTCACAATGATTATATAGTAAAAGCCTGCCTGAATAAAAACGTTTTTGCTTGCCAATGAAAGGGGAGCAGGGAGGGTGTTAGTCTAGTTTCCCTTGGAAAGGAGTTTCAGAGGGTGGGAGCAGCCACTGAAAGGACTCTCTCTGTTGTTCTCACCAAGTGAGCCTGTGATGGTGGTGGGACCAAGAGAAAGCCTTCCCCTGTAAATCTTAGGACCCTTTGGTGGTTCTGAGTTGGTTGGGGTGATCATTGCCAGATACTGTTTGTGACTTGTGGGCTGGTTATTCTAAATCCATCACACTTACGATATACCACTTTTGCAGTAGCAGCACAAAAGATCTGCTGCAACGTCTTTACAGTAGCAGTGGATTGTAATCAGTTGTTGTAGCTGTCATCATCATTATTTGCTGATACTTTATACAGTAACCTTCTGTTTGTTTTTTTCTTTTAACCTTTTTTCCATCCTATGTCTAATACAATTGTAAATTTTGTCACCACTGCAGGACGTGTTGAACTAGGTACACTGTTTTGTCAAAATGTTATGTAGTGGTCATTGTGCCAGAGACAAATAAAAACCATCTATGGGATGGGGGTTGAGAATGGGGATTATTTTCTCCTTACTTGTTTTTGTATGTTAATTGTTATGTACTTTACTCTGTTAATTTTATTTTTGTTATAATTACTATGTATTTTTGTTGTTGCTATAACTGTTACGTATTTTTGCTTTGTTAATTGTTTATATTGTATGGTTGTTTTATTACATTGTATTGTTGTTTTATATGCTGTAAAAATATAAATTAAAATTTATTATTATTATTATTATTTTATTTATTATTATCTATCTATAGCCCAAGGGGGTGGAGTGGGGAGGGGAGCATACCACCATCTTAGTTAAACCCTTTCCAGTATAAATTATAGTATCCATAAACAATAAAATGGAACAATACAACCAACTGTAACATAACAATGCCAAGGAGGGGAGGTCTGCTGAAGGGCTGAATCTTGACCAATAGTACTAACTGATTCCTCCTGGAGGGATGAGAAAAGGAGGCTGATTTTTCCATTGTGGATTGGAGAAAAACATCTAGAAGCATACAAAACATCTCTGGTGAGTCAGGTAGTCATAGTAATTTTGTCAAATCCTGGAGATACCGGAGGAGGGGATTATTCAGTGCTACAGGAAAAACAGTGGTAGCAAAGAAATGTGTTGTTAGCCAGTTGTAACAACCATTAAAGGCTTTGGTCTGCAGTTGTGAAAATCCCCCCCCCCTTGGGTGGAGGAAGAGATAGACCATAGGTTCTGTTTAAGGCACAATAATAGTGGAAAAAATGTTCGTTTCAAGGTAGGTTGTTAACAGGATACAAAATGGCATCCTCCTCATATGTGAGTGAATGGCCAGTAGGAAAGTGGAGCCATTGTCCTGGGAACATTCCTTTAAGGCTAGTAAAATTGCAGAGGTGGATGGAGGCATTTTGAGCTTTTTTCTTTCTAACCATCTTCAAACCTTGTGCTTGTTTGTCTGTATCTTTGATGGAGGACACAGGATCTTCTCTTCTAATTTCCTCAGTCAGTTCACCTGAAACATATGTACTTTGTTCCCTCTTGTCTGAGTATTTGAATGTTGGGTTTAAATGGTTGACATTTTCTAAGTGTTTCTGGTGCTAGATCTTAAATCAAGTACAGTTGTTCCTCAGTATCCGGGGGCGAGGGGGGGTATCTGTTCCGGACTACCACCATCCCGCAGTTACCAAAAATCATGGATGCTCAAGTCTTATTGACCCCAATGGTGGTGCGTGCATGTGACTGTGCTACCATTGGGGAGAATGGGACAAGTCCCCTCCCTCCCTCCCTCCCTCCCTCCCTCTCTCTTTCTTTGCTTCCTTCTTCCCCCTTCGACGCATCCCCAGGCTTAGCTTTGGGGGTGGAGGCTGGTGCCCTATCAGTTCAGCACCAGTTCAGGGGTTTGGGGTTGGGGACAGAGGCTCCGAGACCCAATACCCTGTGCTGGCTCCCTGCAGGTGAGGGGGCCACAGCCTCCTCCCAAAAAGCCAAGCCCAGGACAGAATCCTCACAGAGGGAGGAAGGAGGCGGGGAAGCAAGTAAGTAAGTAAGTTTGGAAGGAGGGGAGGAATTGCTTGTGATTTGTGAGTGAGTGGCTGTAGTACAGGCATTTAACCACTGCTCCATAATGCAATCGTTTTCCATTGTCAGATCTTTAATGGCATGTGGTTTTTTTAAATTTTATTTTAGAATTAATGCTTTCCTTGGAAAACGAGCAAAGTGAATAAAACTGTATCTTGGGACTTTATTGGTGGGAGCTGACATTTGAGAAGACTCTATGGACATACTTAGTTTCAGCCTTATCTAAATGAACCTGATCTTATCTTAAGCCTTATATAATATCTTATAAACTAATATCGAGAGGAGGCTTTCCATGTAACAATTGACTGTAAAGTTTCCCCCTTCCTCGTGCCTTCTGGGATCTCCCTAAGGTCATACTGGGTTGTCTCTCTTGATTTTCCAGATAGTCAAGTTTTTTCATAAGATACTTATTCATTTTTAGTAAATAATTTACTTTATCTTCATTCAGGTTGCTTCTCTGTAAAGCTTCTTTGACTGTGTCTTCTGTGTCCCTTATCCTTCTGGTCAAATCTTGTTAGTCTACTAGTTCAAGTGTAGCACACTAGTTTTTTTGTAGATCATGAACCAGATTTTCTCTTAATTTCTCTAATAGTTCTGGAAAGGAAAAATCCACTGTACGTTTGGAGTCATTTTCTCTTCCTTTTTTGGCCTTGTTAGGCCCAGATGTCAGGGTGGCATTTGGTGCTTCATTCTCAGGGTTGATCGATACCTTGAGTTGTTTTACTAGTGGATAGAAATCTTCAATAGATTTAGCTGGCATTATTTTGGTGCCGAGCATTTGAAAAATTATTTAATTATGCGTGTTTGTTAAATCCATATCCAGCAATGAAATGTCAGTGAAGCTTTCTCCAGCTTGTCTCTCACACAACAGTGGCCAGCTGCACCCCCAATTGTATTTCTCTTTAAAATTTTGAACCACTTTGAGTACCAATTTTTTTTGGGGGGGGGAAGCAGGATGGTGGTGGTAATGGTGGAGGTGGTGGCTAAAGGAGCAAGTACAGGAAGCTGACAGGTGTCTCTTTGGTCTCCCCCTCCATTTTTATAGTAGCTTTTTAGCGCTTAGAGTAGGGTGGACACCATTGGCTCCCCAGATATTTTAGAGTACATTTCCTTATGGTTGATCATTCTGAAGGGAATGGACTGATGGAAGTTGTAGCCAAAATGTCTGGAAGGCCAACGTTGTCTTGCTGTACAATTCAAAATTTGTAAGAGGGATTACTATGTATATACCCAGTGAATGAAATGCAAATTGAATTAAGTATATACAGTGTTCTGTGGTGTGTGTGTGTGTGAGAGAGAGAGATTTGTGCCCATAAATTATATGATGTGTGCTCTGTGCAAAGAATGTAGCATTCAAAGTAGATCTCAGTGTATAAAGTAACAAAATTGAATTGTGTATGGAATACTATTCATAAACAAGAGGATTTGGGTCATAAAATAAGTATGCCCAATGTTTATAGCATGTTAATCAAAGTGCTGTTGTGCTTTCAGGAGCAGTTGTCACAAGTTCTTGATGCCATGTTTGAAAGAAAAGTTCAGCCTCAGGAACATGTAATTGACCAAGGAGATGATGGAGACAACTTTTATGTCATTGAACGGTAAGACTCCAAAATGCTGCTTTGTAATGTTGCTTTGCATTTTCATGTGCCACCAAATGGTATATCAGTGTTTTAATCTAGTAGCTTAGAGTGCATTGGCAGGTAATTGTATTTTATATTCTATGTATTGTTAAAAAAAATTAAGGGAAGAGACTTCTAGTTTTATGCTGTGGTTGAAAGGACACATAATTAAAGGGCGATACTGTGGCCTTCACTTTATGACTCATTAATCCCTTGGAAATAATACTCGCAAGCAGTGCATTGGGGCCCCTTAGAGTGTATATGTTTACCGTGTACACCACTTTTGTTACCTATCAGCAAATTTATAGGTACAGTGGTCCCCCGGGATCCAAATCCCCCGGGGAACGAAATCCCTGGGACCCGAAACCGCCGGGGGAGAAAAAAAGCCCCCGGCCATCGAAAAAAACCTGGAAATTCGCAACCCGGAAGTTTTAAAACAGCGCGCTTCCGGCGCGCTGTGCATTGGCGATAGCGGTCCCCTGGGTAACGAACACTTCCGGGATATGAAGGTAATCCCGGAACGGATTACCTTCGTAACCCAGGGGACCACTGTACTGTATATATTCATGTATAAGTCTAGAAATTTTGGTCAAAAAATTGACCCCAAAATCATGGGTTGACATTCATGAGTCAATATAAGTCCTGTACTTTAACTCATATACAGTGGGCCCTTGGTATATATGGGGGGGGGGGACCGTGGGACCTCTGTGGCAGTGATCTGTGTGCGCCGCTGCATGCGCATGCCATTTTGACCCCCTGGACTTATTATTTGCGTGAGCTCAAGTCCGCGTACAGCAAGCCTGCATATGGGGTGGGTGGACTGTGTGTGTATGTGTATACAGTGGTCCCTCGGGTTACGAATCCCCCGGGGTACGAAACCGGCGGGACCGCTAACATATCCCCCGGGATCCGAAAAAAAACCCGCGCGGCCCCTTTAAATCGGCCGCGCGGTCCGTTCAATATAGCGGTCCCCCGGGAAACGAAAGCTTCCGGGTTACGAAGGTAATCCCGGAACGGATTACCTTCGTAACCCGGGGGACCACTGTATGTAGATAGTTAGGGTCACCCCCTTTCTCTGTGTACAGAGGCAAAAGGCAAGAGCTTTGTCCATCCTGAGAGCACCTAAAAGAAGCACTAACCGTCTCTACTCTCTCATCCATCTAGCCTTTAGGGCGAGCACAAACAGTTATGTCTGCCAGAATTTTCTAGGTTCTTTAGCATACTTTTCCTTACCTTCATCTTTTACATCCTTTGTTACAATTACATGTCCATAAGTTTTACCCTCGACTTATCCGTGGGTCATATCAAAATCCATAATTTTGGCCCCAAAACCTGCCCGTGACTTATACATGAGGTCAACTTATAGTCAAGTAGATACGGGAATATGATTTTTGTAATATGAAACAGCAGTTTCCATGTAGATAGATTGTCCCTCCCACTTGCTCCGATGGGTAGGAAGATGGAACAGTAAGGTTCAGTTTTCCCCCTCCTGGTAAGAAAAACAAGCCATTCTCGGGGAGTGGCTGCCCCTTCCCTCTTCCCCCGCCCCTTAGAAGAGGAGGAGGGAGGGAGCTCCATGGGCTTCCCTCTATTTTCTTGTAAGGAGGAAGGGGAGCTCTCTGAGGAGGAGAAAGCAGCTGCACCTCCTGATCAGAGCATTTGTGAGGCTTTTTAAAGGCCAAAGACTTTCCATTCTATTGTTTGAGGCAAAACATTAGCGATCATGTCTCCCAAGTCTCAGGAAAAGGCAAAGAAGACTGCTTTACCACAAGGGTTGGAGGAAGTATTCAAAAGATCTGTCCCTGAAGCTTCTGATGTTCCTTTTTTAAATATCTTTATGGAGGTGACCAAACTTGACTAGACTAAACCTACTGTTTCTAAATCAAGCAGCTGTTCAATAATTTTTAAAAAATTCTTCTCCTCTTAAATGTCCTCACAACATAACAGGTCCCCTAGTAGATGCCCTGGTTTCAGGACTAGTCACCTCCTCTCTTTATACAAGAATTGGAATTGTCCTAAGGGCTAAGAGGACAAGCAGACAGAGGCAGCCTTTTCAAAAGTTCATGATGGCCCTACTCTTGCTATGCGTTTATTTTCAGGCACCTCCATTATGGCCTGGACTTTTACCTCTGGCAAAAGAACTCCTGCCTGCTGTCCTAGAAAGGAACTGAAGACTCAGAGAAGGCATTAACAACTAATAAAGGCCTCAGCCTTTATGGCAGACACAGCCCTAGTTTCCCAGTTGTCCACAAGAGCCCAAGCAGCCATGATTCTACTCCATAGACAAATTTGTTTGAAGCATTGGCAGACTGACTCCAGGGCAAAACAAAACCTCACCTACACCCCCTTTGAAGACACAAAACTTGGCAGTGAATCCCTGGAATTGGTCTTGGTAGAAACAAAGAACAAAAAGAAATCTTTGACATAAGCCCCTAGAAGGGAGGACAGGAGAACTGGCAAGATGGGCTGTTCTTCTGCCTCAAGTTCAAATTAGGAAGCTTACAGGGGCCCTCACCTCAGTGAAATGAGAACCACCAATGCTTCAGACAGTGACAAGGACATACCCAGAATAGAGCAAACCTACAGAATTTCATTTCCATCTCCCCCACAAGCCAGCCAGGAGCCAAACAGCCCCAGTGACACCAAACCTCCACAGATGGGCTTGGGAGATAATAAAGAATGTGCTACTGTCAAACTTCATTTGTTATAACTTCACCTTCACATGGTCCCTCCAACATCAAAGATGGATCAATCAGCCCATATCATACATTCTCAAAAAAGGGGACAGCTTCAACATTATTGATCTACCTATCAATTAGACCAACGGTTCTCAACCTGTGGGTCGTGACCCCTTTGGGGGTCGAATGACCCTTTCACAGGGGTTGCCTAAGACCATCGGAAAACACATATTTCCGATGGTGTTAGGAACCGAGACGCTGCTTCTCTATGGTTGGGTGTCACCACAACGTGAGGGACTGTGTTAAAGGGTTGTGGCATTAGGAAGGTCGAGAACCACTGCATTAGACCAAGTGGGAGGGACAACCCATCATGAAGTTGTCTTCTAACCACTCTGGGAGACAACTGTGTTGTGGTAAGCATCCAACAGTTAGCTTGTATGAATTTTTGAAAAGGCATTTCAAACTAATTTCTGGCACTTTGATTAATCAAGAGGAAGGCATTCCCAGTTCACCACTGAAAGTCTGGATTGTTAATTCCTTCTCTAAGGATTAGCAGTGCAACTACTTCACAGTAATAGTTAAAATACAGTTCACTAAAATCTGAATAGAGGATAGGAGGAAATCTAGCAAGGTATGATGCATTAGAGTTTAAAACAAGGAAGATTTAAATTACAGCAGACTGACAGCAGTGGGACCTCTAAATAGGGAAGAACAAATAGTCACATGTCTGACATCCTTATATACCCCCTCTCTGTGTAATCTAATACCATAGTTGGTTATTTCACAATTTGGAAACCTTTTTGGTTTGCCTGACTTGTATTTGTCCTACTCTAGAAAATCATGATTGAGCTTCCCCTTGGACATGTATTATATATATACTGTAAGTAATTCCTAGATGCCCTGTTTTCATTTGCCAATGTGCATCTCTCTAAATTGGGACATTTGACTCATGGCTCTCTGCCTGGCTAGACCAGGGATGGGAATGTTTTGACCTTCCAGAGGTTGTTGTCCTGCAAAATCTCAGCAGCCCTAGCTAGGTTAGCTAGTTAGGAGATTTGCTAAGCTGCAATCCAACAATCTGTGCAGGGCTGCAGGAGTTCTACTCCTGTGATGGAGAGAGTTCTGGAATTGTTACAATAAAAACATTCAGACCTCTGCCTTTTCAAGGTATTAAGTTCTTACTTTCTTGTCCTCTTTAAATACTGATTATATGTACCAGCTGTAATTTTTAAATATTGTAATATATTTTAAACCTATATGCTCAGCTGTACATAGACCTGTCATCTGATTTGCTTAGCACTTGTGTGTTTTTTGTCGACTTGATCATTTGTCCTGTTACGATGACAGTTTAAGATTTCCCTTGGATCATTTCACACCTGCAAATGTTAGTTCTATATACTGTACGTTTTTTTTCGTATATGAAGATTATCATTTTGCATAGTTTGGGAGCTAATCATGAAACAAGTTTATATTGTTTTGAAAGGTATAACCAGTCATGTTAGTGTTCATCATAAAAAGGCAGGAATCATTAGAAAAGACAATTCATGGAAAGGTGGAAGGCAGTAGAAAGAGAGGAAGGCCACATGCCAGATGGTTAGACTCAGTCAGGGAAGAGACGGCCCTGAGCCTGCAGACCCTGAGAGAGGTTGAGGTCAGAGGGTCTTGGAGATATCTCATCTACAGGGTCACCATGAGTTGAGGTCGACTCCAGGGCAGTTAACAACAGCAACTTATTGATAAGCACCTACTTTATTCTACTACAAATAAAGTAAATGATGCATGTTTATGACTTCCTGTGGGAATGGAATAACAAGTGTAAGCCTAAGGAATGTGGTGGGTAAGTGGCTGTGGGAAATGAATCCCTCAGGATCTCAATCCAGCCCTAGTCTGAGTCAGTGCAAGATTATTTTCAGGGACTTTCAGGGATAAATAACATTTCTCAAAATGGCTTAAGCATGCAGTTGAAAAATGTAAAAGATCTGGAAAGTGCAGCAGTTTGGAATTCTGCTGATGATTTTTTTTAATGAACTGGGATTCTGTTCAGCTTGTCTTGTAGACTACGATGTGTGTAATGATTTTATGTGGATCTGCTTCTTACATCCCAAACAAATAGTGACACCTGTTATTTAAGGCTTATTAATAAAAGTCAGTTCCCCTGTGTGATGGAGTTACTGGGCAGACCTGGTTTCCTGACAGCCTGTCATGGCTCGGCTGACTGAGGAAGGAGTAGATATAACAGGCAGGAGTGAGTGACTGTGAGTAGAGTTCAGAGGACTGTGTCAGTTGTTGAAGAGCAGTTGAGTGTGAGATAAGGAGAGAGTTGAAAGGAGTTGGATTGATTAGAGAGAAGGATACTGGATGGGAGAGAAAGTGTATTGGAAACTGAAATGCCTGCAACTGTTCCATTATTGCAATCATAGCACTTTTAAACTATTCTACATAATAATAATAATAATAATAATAATAATAATAATAATTATTATTATTATTTATATACCGCTTTTCCAAAAAGATCAAAGCGGTTTACAAAATTACATAAAAAACACATAATGCATAAATTATTTACATAAGCAAACAAATACCTAAGCAATACATAACGTATACAAACTAAAATTTGATCCCTCATCCCTTAACTAAAATACAACTGTCATTAAACAAAATTACATAAAATACATAAATAATTTGCATAAGCAATTAAATAAAATACTTAAAATACCTAAACAAAACATAATATATACAACTAAAATTCAATCCATCATCCCTCAACTAGAATGCAATCATCACTAAACATTAAACACTAAGAATAAACATTAAAAAAAAAAAGAACACAGAGGTGCTTTCCTCTCTCTTGCAGTGTCTTCTGCCTGCAAGGTTTTTATAGCAGGGTAGAGGGTGGGGCCGGTGGATGATGGGTGCTGGACTCTTGGAGCCTGCAGGCCTCAGCTTCCCTTGCCTCCTTCAGTCTCCTCTGCCTGCAAGGTTTTATAGCAGGGTAGAGGGTGGGGCCGGTGGATGATGGGTGCTGGACTCTTGGAGTTATGTTATTCAATAAAGGCAGTGTTAATTTGTTAGAACAGAAGCCTCTGCCTAAATGAATTCTAAACCATGGAGGCACATACAAACAGGCTACTTAAGATATTAAACCTGAAAGAGCAAGACACTTGGGACCCTAGCCCTCATACATTTAGGGAAAGGGTATAAAGTGTGGATGCTGGGTGGGTGTCATTGACAAGGGGCATTCTATACGTTAAGAAGTAAAAGGTAACCTCAAGGCATAGAAAGAAGGAACTCACATCACACCCATGTTGTGCTTAAATCATAGGCTTGCATGGATGTTTTCTAGATACTGCTGAAAATTGGTTATTATTTAATCCTTGTTGTTGTTGTTGTTTGCCTTCAAGTCATTTCTGATTTATGGTGACCCTAAGGTGAACCCATCATGGGATTTTATGAGGCTGAGCGGGTGTGATTCACTCAAGGTCACCCAATGGGTTTCCCTGGCTGAAACCCCAGTCTCCAGAGTCCTAGTCCTGTGCTCAAACCACTACACCACTCTGGCTCTCATTTAATCCTTAGATTTTATGAACAGAAAGTGAATCATGTGTTGCAAACTCATATTTGCATTCAATTTTGTGACTGTTGTAGCCTGTTTTACAAAAACAGAGCTCCGGCCTAATGATGTTGTTGCTCTGTTCCTCCAAGTCAAAGTACCTGTACAAGTTAAGCATTTAGGCAAAAAATTAAGATGTGCTCTTAATTAAGAGAGGTGAAAATACTCCAATCCAGGCAACAGCATAAACTGAAAATCTTTATCTTCATTTAACAACACATGACCAAATATAGTTTGATCAGAGTATTTTCTTTTACAAGGAAGAGGTGATGTAGCTTTTAATGGCACAGGGGAAGAAAGCCCAATGAATTTTGCCTTTCTGGTAATATTGCTTCAAGTGGTATGTTGACCATTATTTGTTGGGAGCATTTTGAGCAAGTATTTCTTTCCCCTCTCTGTTTTGCCATTTATAATGGAGTGGGTGGCCTGCCTCGAATATTGTTTCCAAGCAGTTAATAAAAAATATTTTCTAAAATATTTGAAAAATACAGTACTTTGGATGTGGATGTATTTCACTTACAGTGGAATATATTTTCCAAATAAAGTCCAACCTAGTGAAAAGGAAAATACCAAGTTGTTTTGCAGACAAGTCAAGATACATTCTGGCAGAGCGTGTTCTATTCAAACCACAGAGGAAAAATTATTTTTACCAAGAGGAGAAAGCCTTTCCTTATGTTTTTGACGAACTGATTTTGTTGTTGTTGTTGTTAATAGTGATTTGCATTTGATCTAATGCCTAGGGTTTGTGTTTCCCATCTTTCTAGGGGACTGTATGATATTTTTGTAGCACGAGATAGCCAAACTCGCTGCGTTGGCCGCTATGATAACCATGGCAGTTTTGGGGAACTTGCCTTGATGTACAACACTCCAAGAGCTGCAACAATTGTTGCCACAACAGAAGGAGCCCTTTGGGGATTGGTAAGTTTTCATGGGGGATATTGACTTTTATTTTGCTTGTGTTTTGCAGTGTTAAATATTATAGGTGCTCTTGATTTCTATACTTAATACCCACCTTTATGTACAGCATTATGCTAATTCCTGGTTTTGTTGTGTTTTTTGTTTATTAGATTATTTTCACTTAAACAAGAAATAGCAAACTGGTGTGCTTTCCAGTTTGGCCCACTGCCTCTTAATTGTTACGGAAGGGGTTTATTTCCAGGAAGCTTAGAGATGGAAAGGGAAGGATTAGCTCTTTCTATTTGGTCCCTTTCCATTCTTGTCTTGTGTTGCTGTCTTGTGCTGCAGCTATCACCAACCTCAACCTCAAGTTGGGACCATAACTCTACAGGAATATGATCCTTAACATTAAATAAAGGGTTTCCTACTCCATCTTACAACTTCCAAGGTTGGGTCCATATTGAGACTGTAGTAATTCACTCATTAGCTTCCCAAACGATGATGATAGAAGCATTGTATTATTAGCAGTTCTTAATAACCTTAGCTAGCAGCTTCCTCTCTGAACCAGAAGCTGTAGAAATAATAAAGAGAACATGTGGTCCTCCAGACGTTGTTGGACTGCAACTCCTGTACGTCCCAACCAGCATGGCCAATTTCATTGTTGTTGTTGTTATTGTGTACCATCAAGTAATTTCTCACTTGTGGAGATCATAAGGCAACTCTGTCATGAGATTTTTTGGCAATGTTTGTTCAGAGGGAGTTTACTTTCGCCGTCCTCTGAGGCTGAGAGAGTGTAATTTGTCCATCACCACACAGTAGGATTCATTGGTGAAGCAGGGATTCAAACCCTGATCTCCCAGAGTCCGGCTCTCAAACCACAATGCCATACTTGGCTGTCTTACATTTCTTACATGAAGGATTTATTGGGTGGCTCTCTAGAACTTTAACCTACTCAGCATAAAGTGGTTTGAGAACAGAATGTTCATGTGGACTTCTGGGAACATTGGGAAAAAATATCCTTGAATTTACATGTCTTTTGGAAAAAAAATAACCTTTTCGCATGTGAACAACAGAATGGTTTGATAGGGTTGTAGTTTTTGCATGTTTTGTATCTCTTTTTAATCTTTCAATGTGAGATTTATTTATGCAGTATTCTAGCATTTGTCTTTTTTATTTTATTCTGGAACAAGGGGTTGTTGTTCAAGAAACAGAAGTCCCCCTGGTATATGTGGAGAAACTCTTCTCTGCAAAGGGTGAAAGAGCTTTGACAGTCAATATTGTTGCTTTTCCTTTGTCATGTTTACAAAATGAGGAACATCTCTTCAAGCACTGATCTGTGATACTGGTGCAGCTGCTAATCTCTAAGCACTTCATAGTTGTCTGCAATAATTTATCTTGGTTACTGAGGCCTTGGACATTTTGTGGATTATATGCATATGATATTCACCAGGCTTCATGACATTATCAAATCCATGTCATAGAAATAGTTTTGATCACTTGGTGTATGTGCATATTCTTGTGCAGTCTTCAGTATGGACTTAGCAGTTTGCCATTCCTTTCCTTGCTCCTCATTGGAAAACAAATATGGGTAAATAGTTGTTACAAATGTAAACGTAGTATCAGAGAAAGGCAAAAATGGGTGATGACATTTAATTCTAGATAATGTTTCAATTGCAAGATGCTATCTGTTATTCCCTTTTACAATCCATGTACTTTTTATTTTTGAGACAAAGTGATCAAAATTTAGTTAAGAGATGTAAGCAGCTCACTTGCTCGTGTCCTTGATGCGCTTCTTTATTGGGTGTAATTACATTTCCACTTGATTATTTATATCAGAGCTTCTCAGAGATGCTCTCTGGTTCCCCCTTTCTTTTTCATAATACCTTCATCACCTTGGAACAATTCTTTCAGTTACCATACTTGGTCTCACAGCTCCTTGTTAAAGCCCTGAGGCACTTTTGAATGATATCCCTCTCTGCCTTCCCCATCAAATCAGCAGCATTACCTGCCTATGCTGACAAAAATGGGAAATGTTACTGTTTTCTATCATTCTTGCACAGCCAGATATTGCTTCTTTTTGCTGCAGTATACTGTTTGTTTCATCTGGAGAAATTCTATAACTATATAGGTATCTTCACTTTCATACTTATTCGTCTATTCTTGCTTTCCACACAATTTCTGCTCCTTTCCTTTTCTTATTTCTAATTTTGTTTCCCCTTTTCATCCATTCCTTCTTATTTGTCCATTAATTAGCTTTTGTTTCAGAATGCCACAAAATTAGACTAACCTTCCCGCACTTCCCTCCCCCTTCCTTCCTTCCTTCCTTGGCTCTGAGACTGGAGCTTCCATCAGCTGGAACTGGAGTTTGCATCTTGGAGCCCCCAGCCCCACCACTTGGAACAGAGCCTCCATGATCCAAACCCTGGGCCCAGCACTGGCTCCCTCCAGCTGACCAACAAGGCTTAGCCCCCAGAGCCAAGCTCTCATTCTTTGGACATATCATGAGAGGATAAGATTCCCCAGAAAAGACAGTAGTGCTTGGTAAGTTGGAAGGTAGTGGGAAAAGATGACATTCCAGATGGATAGACACAATCAAGAAAGGCAGGGAAAATTAACTGCTTTCTCCCGTCAGGTTGTTGTATGGCGCATACTTCCTCCTCCTTACAATCACACCAAATACAAGTTTTACAGGTGCACTGCATGGCAGGAGCCAACATTTTGGGGTTTGTCATCTTTCCAGCAAGAATTTATCAGTACTTACCTTTCTGATTACAAGATTGGAAAAAGACTTCTCCTGCATGTTTATATAACCATTGCAAAGAACAATTTATTCCTGATTTTTGTTAACTCCCTTCGATTATTGACATAAGTCCAAAACACACTGTAGATAATCCAGTTTGAGATTGTTTTAATTGCCCTGACTCAGTGCTAGGGAATCCTGAGAATTGTAGTTTATTGTGGTACCAGAGCTCTCTGACAGATAAGGCTAAATGTCTCCCCAAACTATAGTTCCCAGAATTCCCTAGCATTGAGCCAGGGCAGTTAAAGTGGTATCAAAGTTGATTATTTCGTCAGTGTATTTTGGACCATAAGAATTTTCAGTGCACTGAAGATGGGAAGCATGCTAAAAAAAGAGTGTGACAGAGAGGCTACCAATCGAATAGGCGAGGAGTATTTTTTAAAAAAATAGTTATTTGCAAAATGGCTGCCCTTTAACTTAGCCAAAGACAAGCTGTCATTAAAATAAAATTTGCACTTGTTTGCACAAGACTGCGCTCAGGGACACTGCGAGGACTGATTCTTATCCCTACACAAGTGTAGCACTATATGAGTATGGGCATGCATATTTTTTATAACACAGGAATGGTGGTCCTAATTTTGTCTTTTAAGAATTAGCCCTCTTGAATATATATTCAGATTAAAATAATGTTGTGGATTTTTGAATGTCAGTCTGAAAAACAACACTGAACATTGAAGCATAAGAATGTGAGCAGAATCTGGGGAAAATTTCAAGCCTGCTCAATCTATCATATACTACCACCTAGTGGATGCATAAACATAAGAGATGCTCATCTGTATGTAAAAGTGAACATGATAGCTACCGCTGCTGTGACTGTCCATTATTTTCCCTGCTTTTAGCTGGTACATGTAGAAGGTATAAGCTGCTGGGCTCCACATAGTTTGTTGTTGTGTGCCTTCAAGTCATTTCTGACTTAAGGTGACCCTAAAATGATCGTATCACTGGGTTTTCTTATAAAGATTTTCCTCTGAGGCTGAGAATGTGCTATTTGCCTAAGAACAGCAAGTCTGAGCAAGGACAGTCATAGTCCAATGCTCAGACCACTACACCACAGAGGCTCTCTCCCACATAATTTACAAGTATATTTTCCAAGAATCTTAGTACTGGCCTGTCCTAGTACTGATCCTGATTTGTATAATTAATTTACTGTGAGCAAAGCTTTCTTGGCAAATTGGTGTGGTAGAATATGTTGGTTCTTTCCATTTTAAAAATGTTGTAGTTCATTCCGCATTTCTGAGGAAGGATAAATTAAAGTTAAATTGTCCGGACCTGTAATGCAAGAGCACAAAATGCAGCAAGGCAGACCAATTTGTTCTGGGCTGACATTTCCATATGTAGCTGCCTAGTTTGGGGTTTGCCCTCACTTAGTGATTCTCAGACTTTTAGTCCTTGTGATCCTCTTTACATCTACGTCTGGATGTTGTGTTGTGTTCCCCCCCCCCAACCTAGTATAGGAATAAAAACATTTTGTTTGTTTATTGTGTGTATATTTTCATTCACATATTCTTCTATATTCATACAAGCCAGTGTGGTGATGTGGTCTGAGGGCTGGACTATCACTCTGGAGACCAGCTTGGCCATGAAACCCTCTAGATGACCTTGAATAAGTCACATCCTCTCAGCCTCAGGAGAAAGCAGTGGCAAACCTCTGAACCAAGAAAAACCCAAGGTAGTTTCGCCTTAGGGTCATCATAAGTTGGAAATGACTTGAAAGCATACAATAACAACAACAGAAATAAGCTCTAAGTGCCCTTCTTGCCTTTCTCTTCCCCTGCAGGACAAAAAAGGTTTGGGAAGTGGAGAAGGAAGAGGAGGGGAGGATCAGGGCATCCATGTCTCATGTCTCCCTTAAGCAGCTCTTCTCCCCACATTTGAGATCCATTGCCCTAGCTGAAGAGGATCTTGCTTCCTAAGTTCATCCCAGCATAAACCAGTTAGGCAGCATTATTTGTCTGAATAAATGTTTGTGAATTCCCAACAGGCAGTTTCTTGCAGATATCCTCTATATCAATTGTAGGGATGTATGAAGAAAAAAGTTAGAAAAGAGCATTTTTGCTTCTCAATTAACTTCCCCCTTTTCTTTCCAAAATGCAATAATATTGTTAGCATTTTCAGTACAGGCTGTCTCCCTTACCTAAAATGCTTGGGAGCAAAAAGGGCTTTGGATTTCAGTTTTTTTGGGGTTTGGAGTATTTACATATGCATAATGAGATACCTTGGAGATGCAATCAAAGTCTAAATATGAAATTCATTTCTATTTCATATATATACCTTATACATGTAGCTTGAAGGTCAATATTTTAATGCTTTCGTGTATGAAACAAAGTTTGGTACATTGAACCATCAGAAAGCACAGGTGTCACTATCTCAGCCACCCATGTGGACAATTTTGGAATAATTTAAAATACGTATGTTCTTTTGAGTTGATGTGGTCCTGGTCTGACTGATCCAGATTGAAGTGACCAGAGGAAATAACCTGCCTTTTCATGCTGTTTCTTAAAGGATCGGGTAACATTCAGAAGAATTATCCTCAAAAACAATGCAAAGAAAAGGAAGACGTATGAACTTTTTATTGAGTCAGTACCACTTCTTAAATCCTTGGAGGTAATGTATTTTTTAAAGAAACAACTCACAAAGAATTATCAAACTGGAGTTTTCTGCATTGTACATATTGAGCCTGTAACTTACCTACAGCAGCACCTTTTTTAGAAATTCTATGATCGGCCCTCTGTGTCCATTGATTCATTATCCACTGAGTCAAGCATTCATAACAAAATCTGTGAATACTCTGTGATTGAAAATAGATACACAGGCACACACAGACTCACATACCAAAAAGGAAAACCATTTTACTATAGCATTGTACAGTTGGCCCTCCTTATCCATGAATTTTTTTATCCATGGATTTGAGCATACACAGCTTGAAAATATTCCCAAAATGTATAAATTCCAAATAGCAAAACTTGATTTTCCATTTTATGGAAAGGTGTCCCCCCTTTTGTTGTGCCATTATATTTATTGGGACTTGAGTATTCACAGATTTTGTTATCCATGGAGAGTCCTGAAATCCAACCCCAGTGGATAACAAGGGCCCACTGTATTTAACAGAGCTGAGCATCTACAGATTTTTATACCCTTGATGGGTCCTGAAACCAAACCCTATTGGATATCAAGGGCTCATTGTACATTATGCTTTTTAGACTAGACTTGCTACTAGACTTACCTGGATATTATTTTCCAGGTAAGTACCTGAGCAAGAAACTGCTATGGACACTTGGTGTGTGGTAGTTGCTTTCTCATATTATAGGACTCTAGTGGGAAAGGCTGAATCATATATAGAGCCACCTGGTTGTTGGCCTAATCTGAATATACGACAGCACTGATCAATAGCTAGCTAATGAATACCTGTGGTAAGGAACTCTTACTAGTGTTCGAGTTTCTAGTTCAGTAAAAATGAAGACAGAGTTGCCTATTAGCGTGATATGGCACTGCTAAGACAGCCATAACTGCTTCTCTTTGGCCTCCAGCTTTTAACAGAGCAACTGATAGTCATGAGTTGCTGTATTTAGATTTGAGAGGAATGGAGAAATACCATCTCCTCTTCCACTTCCTTTTGCTAGCAGATCTAAGTGAAGGGCTGGAGTAAGAACTGGGTTGGAAATAAATCATGGGTGGGTAGCCAAACAGTCCCTCAGTAATAAACTACAGAACCATTTGGGATATAATTATTGGAATACCCCTAGCATATAAAAGAAAACAGTGTTTTGCATTTATCTGCATAAATATTTCTGTCTGTTTTTATAGTATTATTCAAGACAGAAGATTCAAGACAGGTATAATTCAGTTTCTCTTTCTCTTGCAGCCATCGGAGCGAATGAAAATTGTTGATGTAATAGGGGAGAAGACATATCAAGATGGAGAACGTATCATTTCTCAGGTGTGTAGACACAGTGTGTCTGTAACACAGGTGTTCATGTTCAACTGTTCCCCATTTCTATTACTATTGATTTATAATATGGATAAATTTAGGATGGTTCAAATCCAAGGGTAGAATTCCTGTCTGCACTGATAGCCTTGTGACAGAATTTCCACACACGACAGAACTTCCTACTGACAGAACTTCCACACACGAGAGGAGCACATTCTTAAGAGTAGCTGACAAATACTTGAACTCTTTTCCTGAGAAATATGTTAGACTATCCAAGCTATTTATTTAACCATATATGCCCATCTCTGCAAAGACTGAGAGTGCTTTCAATACCGTGTTTTCCCAAAAATCTCTGGCTTTTCTTCACTAACGAAGATTCAGGAAGGACTCATCCCTCGCTTTCTACAAGTGCGTTCATGACTAAAAAGGCCAATCTGAGATAAACAAGTCCGGTTGTAGAAAGCCCAGCAAAAGGTCTCCTTGGGTGATGTGTTCAAATCGTTCTTTCTTCATTGTCGTTTCTCTTCGAGACTCGTTCAGCATGAGTTCTTGAAAGAGGCTGCAGCATTGTGCATAGTGCATTTCCATGCCTCCTGATGTGAGGCCAGGGCAGACCATTGTTGGTGATCAGTTTGGCCGAGCTTGAGATTTCAGGGAGTCCTTGTATCTCTTCTTTGGGGCACCCGTCTAATGCTGAATTCACTGTAGAGTACTACTGTGAGTTCACTGTAGAGTACTATTTTTGAGAGGTGATGGTCCTTGAAGGACCATCGCCTCCTGAAAATAAGACACTGTCTTATATTTATTTTCCTCCAGAAGACACACTATGGCTTATTTTCAGGGGATGACTTATTTTTATTAAGTATGGTACTACAATCTACATTTATTCAAATATAGTTTTGTCGTTTTCTTCTGGAACATCGTCATAACTCTCCAAACCCATAATTCCATCCAGAATTTCTTGTGACTCCCATTTCCTTTAGAACCATTTCGGTTCCTTTCCTGCCTCCTTCTGTTCTGGTGCCAGGCCTATCACTATGTCTTATTTTCAGGGTTTGGCTTATATTGCTCAAATGCTTAGAAAATCCTTCTATGGTTCATTTTATGGGTGTGTCTTATTTTCAGGGAAACGGTAGTCTCAGACTTTTTAACACAATCAAGGATTAATTTACATAAATTAATAATAATAATAATAATTTTTTATTTCTAGCCCACCCTTCTGAACGGGCAATTGGGGCGGGGTACAAGAAAAGTTAAAAACATCACAATTAAAATATCCAATCCCATTCCCATGTATAAACAATGATTGTTTTAAAAAATTTAGTAACTATTGCTGGAAGCCTGATGTTTTACATTCAGTAGTTTGGTAAGAATGCTAGAGTATATTGTACAGAAATTGTTTGTCCAAGTTCAAAGGGAGTGGACATGGAAAATAGGGAAAGGTGTCTTTAAAATACTTGGAGGTGTTTTAAAAGGGATCTGTGGATCCATTGTGTCAAACTGTTTTGAAAGGGATAGTTTCCGAATCAAAAACACCGTTAGCCCACTTGTAAAGAGAATATTTCTTTTTAATACCTTGTTGTTTGTGCTAGATTATAAAAAATAAAGTGAGATTAAACCCTACGTGAGCTGCATTCTAATCATGATCCATAATGATGTTCCCTTCTCAGAGCTTCCCTAGCTGTTTTGACATCTTGTTCTCAGATCCCATTCAGCCCAATCCTATTCCCTCTGTGTTGTTGCCTGTCTTTTCTAGCAGTTTCCTTAGAAAATTACACAGTTCTGGTTTTGAAGCAACTGTTTGAATAGATTTAAGAGCTTTAGTAGATTTTTTTAAATCCTCAAAATATTTCTTGTCTTCACAGGGTGATAAGGCAGACAGCTTTTACATTGTAGAGTCGGGTGAAGTAAAAATCTTGATTAAAAGCAAGGTGAGTTCAAATATATTTGTGGTAATAATTGGTTAGGATTTAGGACAGGATATATTGAGAAGTATAACCACTTCAGAAAACAAACAGCAGGCATTTTCCAGAATTATACTGAAGTAAGTGATCCCTATTTTATCCTACTGCACAGGAAACAGCTTTGTAACCACAGTCACGCTATACACACAACAGTGACCCTAATCATGTTTCAGGGCAAAGGCAAATCAGTTAAGAAAATGTTTAAATATAATTAACTAAATCCAGCAGAATATCATCTAGTGACAACTGCAGTGAATCCATCACAAAGTTATCAAAGCAGAATGGATGATTGGCTTAACAGAATTCCTGTACTGGCCACAAATTTCCCAAACTAACGTCACCAAAAATAAAGGTTATTCCCTGTCTATTTTTGGGCTTCTTGCTGTGCAGGAGCGACCACGTCTTCATCTGAATCCTTAGAGTTCTGGGTCCTCAGCAAGTAAAGCCACTTCTGACCCAGCAAAGATGAGAATTCACAGTCCTATTCTGTCAGAAGACAGAAAAGCACAGTTCTCAAAAGAAACCAGTGTTATGTTTCTTGTTTTAAAATTAACAGCATGGTGTCCATTTCAATCTTTTTGACTCAGAATCTGCTTGAACAAAAGGCCTAACAATGGCAGTAGAGTGCTCCTCTTCCCAGGTTGTAAAAGTATGTGCTTGGGGCTTTGGTTTGATCCTCCCCTTTCCCAGTATACTATACTCCAAGACATAACAAACCTCTGAGGTGCAGTCTCTGACAGTAAGCAGGCAACTGTATCTCAAGATGACTGAATACTTTGTTAGAATCAAAATAAATCTTTTTATAACCACATTGTTGTGGAATACTTGCACAAACATTAACCTTGGTTAACAGTCATTTGAAGCATTAAATAAGAGCTAACTATGGTTAGTATTGGTGCAAGTGTAACATTGTCCTATGCTGACAAGATGAGAGAGAGAATTTATACACCAGAGAGGTAGAGGCAGAGGTGCTTGGGTGCCTGCTTGTATCACTGCTGGGCTGTATTACACATAAATTATCTCATATACTAGCAGTCAGTGTCTGTCATTACTACCCCAGCAAAGTACATAGTGAGAGCCATCAACACATACAGTGCAGTATTTCTTGTTGTCCTTAATCTTGCCACTTGCAGCTGTGAAACTGAGAGCAGAGTATGTTCAGGGGCACAGTAGTGTTTGAACGGGGAAATTTTTAATATAATTATACGTCTGCAAGCAAGGACTGTTCCAAGTGTTATATTTCTTATGCAGACTGTCACTGGCAAGGATGCAAACCAGGAGGTGGAGATTGCTCGGTGTCAAAAAGGACAGTATTTTGGAGAACTTGCACTTGTTACCAACAAACCCAGAGCAGCCTCTGCCTATGCAGTTGGGGAGGTCAAATGTTTAGGTAAGGACTCCTTCTCTTTGTCTTCCTTCTGATCAGGTACTGTCAAATTTGGGCTTAGTTTGTTCATTTACTTGCTTCTCTTCCACTCTACATCTTTATTCAGTCATGATAGGAGCTTCAGCTGCACTGTGAAAAAGCCAATCACTCTTTATTCTCCCTACCTTGCATTTATGGTTTGAATTTGTTACTTGGTTAGAATATTAGCACCCTTCATTCCAGAGTATAGGTCTTACAAAGAAATGTTCACGCCAATTTTAGCAGTGTGCATTCTGAAACATGCTAGTGGCTCATAGACTATTGAGAATATGAAAATGGATTCTTTTTCTTTTTTGGCTGCCATCTCTGGAAAAGTACATTGATAACACAACAGCACCTCTTGCCATGCGTAAAAGGCCAGTAGTTGAAAAACTAGTACTATGTGGTTCTTCAAAACTTCCTGTTTGAGTTGTATCATTCAGTTGGGTAAAAGCTATTGAGAGGAGGCATTTTATGTAAGAAATGTAAGAAATATTTCCAAGATTTTTTCTAGTTGTGTGGGTAAATGCTGTGATCAGATATCCTCGAATAACAATCGAGGTGACTGTAGCCCTTGGTGTCAATGGGTAACTTGAAAGCTGTGCCAAGCAGTGCCTGGCAAAATTGGATGTTTTTAAAATTTACTCTTCCAGACTTGGGTTAGTGACTACTAGAAGGGTGGTGGATGGGCTAATATAAAAGTGGTGCAAGAGAGCTTTGCAAGGCTTTCCGACTGAAACCCTTGGGAATTCTTTACTTGTCTTGATAAGGCAGGGTTACCTCAGAATGACAAGTAACAGGAAATGTGATTATTTGCTGAAAATGAAGTGAATTCTCCTAGAATTCAAATTAAGACCAAAGAGATTCCACCTGAACATTGGGAATAACTTCTTCACTATAAAAGCTGTTTGATGGTGAAACAGATTGCCTCAATCCAAGTCAGTATGATGCTTGAGCAGTGATGAGAGATGTTGAGATCCAACTGTAGTTGATAGTTTTCCAGGTTACACACACCTGTACTAAGCCAAGAAATGCTTCTGCTAAATTAAGTGTGCTGAATCTTCTTTCACGGCTTTAGTGAGCATTCAGTAGATTGTTTTTAATAAATATATACCACTGCTCAGTGTTCAAACATTTCTAAAACAGTTTGCAACATAGTGAAAAAAGCAATAAATTAAACTGAAGACATGAAACAGCTGGCCAGCTGTTACATTAAAATATTTCCATATAATTTTAGAAAGGCTGGGAAAATTAAAAATGCCCATAGATACAGATGCCAGGTGAATCTGCTTGCAACAAGTGAGGGGACATACAATGTTCCTTTCTCCTCAAAGCAAGTTCCTTTCTTATATATTAACACACACAAAAACTGTTCAACAACTAGGCTAGCGATTTGCTTGGTTGCAAGCTAGGACAGGCTGAATGTAATCACAGTATCCGTTTGCTGATTTGTAGGCTCAGAATGTTTCCCTTCAGATTTTTTTATTTAAAACATGTGGAGAAATTTGGACATGTGTATTTGATTTGTGCTGATTGGTTTTGTCTTCTCTCCATTATTTTGTGTATGGTCTGTAACTTGACTGTGGAAGTGCTTCTAGAACAGAGGTGGGTGGTGGGTAGGTAATAATATGAGACAATTTACTATATATGAAATATGGATCCCTCTAGAATAGTGCTACTCAGTAGTGGTAATCCATGGACTGGTGCCAGTCCATAAACCATTGTCTTCTGGTCCCTGTTTTCTAAGAAATAAGAAAACAGTTGAAACCAGGGGGCACAAATGTAGCACTGGTGCATTGGGAAGCGGGGAATACTGGTCCCACATATGGATAGATGGCTTCAGATGCTCTAGAGCAGTGGTTCTCAAGTGGTGGGGCAGGACCCCCACGAAACATAAGAATTGCTCAGGGAGGGGCACTAGGCTTGGAGGCCCTAATCTTTCCTCCCACTCCTCTACCTAAACCTTTGAATGCATAAAATTTACACATTCCTGGAGTTAAATGCATTATTTACTCAAATAACACTGTTCTAATTTTTACTATATTATTTTCTTAAAAACTGGAAAAATATGAATATACATGAATGTTCAAATGAAAATATGCACCCTAAATAAACAAAATACTTTTATTCATATGCTACTTCGAGTGGGAGGGGGCTGTGATGTCCACATGTAGATGTAAAGAGGTGGATCCCAAGGGAAAAAGCTTCAACCCTTAACAGTGCAGCAGGCCTAATCTTAAATTTAGGATTTACTCCTGCAGCCTCACTTTTAAAATGGCCAGGGACAAGGTCTGCCACTTTTGCCACTTTCTTTGGAGGGCTGCTTGTGTGTTTCTTTTGGAGTCGCCACTAATCCTTTCCTGTCTTTGTGTTTCTATGCAGTTATGGATGTGCAAGCCTTTGAGCGGTTACTTGGCCCCTGCATGGACATTATGAAGAGGAATATAACACATTATGAGGAGCAGCTGGTGGCATTGTTTGGTTCAAGCATGGACCTGACTAATCCAGGCAATTAGGCACCAAGTACCTTAGTGCCTTCTCAGTTCAAGACACAAAGAAGTCTCCTAATAGCAACGAAGCAGCACCACACAAATGAAAAAAGGACACTATGGGACAGTGGCTGTTGGTGTCTTCTTGGGCATTTTTTTTAGAAACCTACATAGGTCTCAGCACAGCTGGATGGGTCAAGACTCGCTCTAGGCCTCTGCTTTGCTGCTGAAATTTCATTATTAGACCTAGCTTACTGCTGAGTCTCTTAGACCTCTTTCATATTGCTTGGTTCAGGATGGCATGTCTCTCCAACAATTCAAGTGCCTGATACGAGAGGTGTGGAGCCCTGTATTGGTTGTTCTTGTTCTTTAAAAAAAAAAAAGCAAAGAAAGAACTTTGTAATCCATGATTTGGGACAGCAGGTGGCTCTTCCTTCACTCAGGGACAGCCACCTCCTTTACGCTATCTTCATATTGACACTTAATTTCCTGACAAGAGTATCAAAATCTGCTTTTAATAATTATGATGATGATGATGATGTACCTGGAATTGAAATAGTTCATAAGGTCAAAAGGGATGGGAAGGTTCCAAATCTAGAAATAGCTAGGTCTGAACTTTTCCTGCCACCTGCTGGATGTGGCAGACACCGCAACTCTGAAAGCTTAAGGGTTCAAAAGGGACCTCCCTTGCCAATACTGAGTAATGAAGGAAAATACTGAATTGTGAACAAGTATATGTAACAGCAAGCAGAATGGTTTTTAAAATATTTTTAGATTGCAGTGAATTTGAATAGGCCATGGGATCCAATGGCCCAAGAGGTCCAGTTGTGTTGTCCTTTTTCTGTTCCCTAAGCTGGACTGATTTTGTGGTCTGATGGAAACAACAGAACATAATGCAAATTCTTACACATGGGGATTCTTTGTACTCTTAGATTTTGCATGGCCCTTGGCAGACCGAGTTTTAATACTCTTTTTTTTTTTAAAAAAAAGAAAAGAGTTGATTTTTTTTGTTAACTTAGTAATATTTATGTACTAAAGGGGGCTCCCTTCAACTGTAGTATTTTACAAGTCTAACACAATTAAGTATACACTTTCTAATTGCCAAGACTCTTTGCTTAACCTCTTGTAAAAATTAGCATTTTACTTCAAAATGAATATTTCTTCTTTTTTTTTAAAAAAAAAACTAAAATGAAAAATTCTCATTTACACTCCAAGCAATTTAAATATGGCTGGGGGGCAGGTAACTCTGTGAATTCATATTCAGTCCATTTCTTGCCCTTTGAAATGCTTTCTAGGCCAGCACCTTTTTAAAAAAAGTGTTTCTATAGTTTTTCTTACCCAAGATAATATCTCAATTAAATTTTATGCAAGTATTATGTCTGTATGAATTGGACTTTAACGATGGGTCTGAAAAAGTTCTTCAAAGGAAAAGGTTCCCATAAGTAGTAATGTGAGTTGCCCGTTTCATTATCAGTGTTTCTAAGCATGTTATAACCATGTCTAGTTTGGAAATAGATTTTCATTAATTGTGGTTTTTCATCTGATGGAGTAAGCAGACTTTTTAAATTATGGTCCTTCTGCCATCTCAACATGAAACTATTCCACCCTTTCTGAATTGATTTTACTACTTTGTCAAAGCTCCAGATCACCATTTGGCTGCTAGCCAGTAACCATTTTCCAGCTTGCTACAAATTTCTGTATTAACAGTTTAAGACTTAATTTATAAACATTGCTGAATCAGGGATGTTGGTGTATTAGCTTGGAAGTGAAAAGGCTTTTTTTGTGTGGTATTATGAATGCCACCGGAAATGATGTCCAAGCCCTAGTGGTCATATCCTGTGCTTTCCCTAGCACCTCAGTTTCAGCCATATGTTGGGAGACAGATTTGCTACATACAGACCTAAAAGCCCAGAAGCAAATATATTCCACCCATCATAATATTTTTCACCAAAGATACTGTTTTTAATTGTACATTTCTTAGTTTGTGTAAACTTTTTCTAAGTTGTGATTCTTATGAAGGATTGGAAAATATTAGTTTTCAGCTTTTAAAGCTGGAACAAGTGTGTGTTCAAGCTGTTCTTGAGATTATGTTCTTTGAAACTCAGTAAAATTTCATCTGAACCACACAAGTTTATTCCACATCCACAATGGTCAGCCAGTGGAGGCTTTCCCTTCATGTCCTTTGTCCTTTACATGAGTCTTCTCCATTGGATCCCTGGAAGGTTTGGGGTGTGTTGAGTTCAGCCTAGTATAACATTGCTACGGCTTGCAATATGGCATCTTCTCTCCCTGGCCAAACTCAAGCAGCACATGCGAGGATTCTGTTCTGGGCCCTGGAGAGAATTCTGCATTGGCAGGGAGAGGTATGCTGGAAGCCATGGGCAGAACTGAAAGTGGATGTGTCAGGAGTTGTAGCAATTGGTACTGATCTATAGATACTTCCTGCTGAAAATAATGTTTTGTACTATTGTAAATGTAAGCAGTTGAAGGGCTCAGTTGCACAACCCCAAATTGGACTTATTTTTTCAATTTGTACAAAATCCATATTATGTACCTGTGTTTATGGATGATGAACTGGTTATATGAATCACTTTATCATGAGCACAATTCACTGACATTCCTGTGATAAAGTTCTGCTTGTACATTCAAGTCAGGACAGACTGGTTTTTGTTTTTCCCCAGCTACATTTAAATAGGCCAGTTTGTGGTTGTGTAGATTGCTCCTCACATAGAACAGATCAACATTGATTTTTAAACATACACTTAGGCTTTGTCAAAGATGATTTGGTGTACTGTTGTAGTAAATTATTTTTTGTGCAGATTTCGAATGGAAGCTAGCTAGAGCAGTCATGTACACACAAATTGGTTCAGCTCAGTTGCTGGATCCCTTGGCATTATTAACTCCCTATAAGAACACCTCTTAAAATGTTCCTTTCTACTCTTGGTGTCTCTCTTTGTTAAGAGGAAATGAAATCTGCCATAAGTTTTCATATGTTCAATGAAAATGTCTAGCTTTAATAAGAGAACTCAGCAGCAAAGTGGCTAATGAGTGGTGTCTTCTTAGATTTTTTAAAAATTATGTGTGTCATTTTTGAAGTTGCCAGGAAGAGCTTACGGTGTCCTGATATTACTATATTTCTGTTAATGTCACAGCACAAGTTTTTACAAAGTGTATTAAACAAAACCCTGTCTGTGAAAAAAAATCAGCAAGAAAGTACAGTTTTGTAGAGGAAAGATCAAGCCCATTGTCATTTTTTCCCCATTTCTTGACATATAATTTTAAACCATCTTTGTCAAAAAAAACAACAACAAAAAACCCCAAACAAACATTTCTGGGTCTCCCCCTCCCTAGGTTCACATGTGTTATAGGTACAACTGGTGAATGAGTGTGTTCCAGTTGCTCCAACAATATAATTCATTGAAGAGGCTTTCTCTGTGGATTCTCCCTAGGCAGGAAAAAGAAAGTGGTCCCATGTTTCTTAGGAGCATGACATAGATTTTCTGAGCCTAGCTAAAGCTTACACCATGTGCTATGAAAACTTTCCTCTAGTCACAAAGATCATTTTAATTTTGCATAAAGATGCTACCTCAAGGCTCCAAGTGCTTTAAATGTGTCTTGCCTGTGAGAATTCCACAGACTGGTTCCAGTATGTTGTTCTGTTGCATTAAATATGTGAGATGTTCTCTTTTTTAAAAAAAAAATCTGTTGGGGAGGGGCTCATTTTAATTCTTTTTTTAATGAATAGTATTTGATTCCCTCCCCACCCACTGCCCCCTTTCAGCAAGTGTGGGCAGATTTGCAGAGGAGAGCAGTTCTTGCCCATGTTGGGGAGAGAACATCAGCCATATAAGATGCTGGTCTTGGTCTGATCTGGGGTTTGACTTCACTTCCAACTAATAAAAGCTGACATGCCATGTCAAGCCTTCTTTATTACAGACTTATGTATGTGTGAGTGTGCTTTTTAAACCTATTCCAGCAAATGCAGGGTCCCCCCATCCCCCCATTCTTACACATTAAAATAAGTGGTGCAATTTAAGTGATAACAGCTGAGAAGTAGTAAAATGGAAAAGGTGCAGCTCTGTGGTGAAAGAACTCTGAAAATTTGAGTCTTCCAAGGGGAAAAGCATTAAATCAAAAAAAGTACAGCATCCCAGGTTCAGGCCCTGACACCTGCAGTTAAAATGATTTCTGGAAGTGACGGGAGATGCATCTGTCTACCTGAAGCTATGAAAAAGCAGTGCTAGTCAGAATAGGCAGCGTTGTGCTTGATGGGCAAATAATCTGATTTGTAGTAGAATTCAAGGACATAGCTGTGTTAGTCTGGATCAGTTAGGTAAAGACATTTTGTAGCACTTTTGAGATTTAACTGAAACAAGTAGGGCAAGGCTTTCATAGACTTAGGGGTTCGACAGATGGCCCCCCAGGGGCGGCTCTGTGCCACCCCTGGAAGCACTGGATTGGGGCTGCGGCAAGCACACACTGCGGCCTTGATGTAGCCTTTCCATGGCATAAAAAAAGATGTAAAAAGTGACCTTTGTGCCGCGGAAAGGGTGCCCTAGGTACAGAGGTGGTGGCAGGTTTCCTCTGCTTCAGCACAGCAAATGTAAGCGCTGCGCCGAAGACGTGGTGTGATGCTGCCCGCCATGTGGTTGCTTGGGTGGTGTCATGCTGGTGTGGGAGCAGAGTTGGAGCGGCTGGCATGAGAGCACACACAGACACCTCTCCATCTCTTTATGCTGGTCTGTGCAGCCCCTTAGTCTATTTCATCAGATGCAACTGATGAGGTAGACTTGGGTCCAAATCACTCCACAGAAATAATCCAGTTTGTGACCAGTTTAACTGCCCTGGCTCAATTCTAGGGAATTCTGGGCACTGTAGTTTTGTGAGCCTTCAGCCACCTCTCTCTGAGAGCTCTGGTGTCACAATAAACTACAGTTCCCAGGATTCCCTCGCACTGATCTGGGGCAGTTAAAGAAGTCTCAAACTGGATCATTTCCCCTCCAGAGTGTGTTTTGGACCTTAGTCTGTGAAAGTTCAATCTAACAACATCTTTTTCTTAATCTCCAAGTCATATGCCCATTTGTTTCTGTTACTGTATTTATTTATATTTTATTGCTTTTTCCCATTTCATTTGTATGCCACTGTTCTCCCAGAAAAGGACCCAAGGCAGCTAACAGATAAAATGGTTTAATTTTTTTCTTCAGAGTTTGGATTCAGATGTTTATCCCAAAGCAATCTCCAAATGCATACATGGAATAAATTCTTCAAGGACTTGTGGTTAGTTTCTGAATTGAGGTGACCTAGTAGCTGGATTCCATCCCCTGCCACCACAACCCACCCAAGTTAACAGACATTTTTGAGAATAAATTATGTGATTCATAACAGATTTGTGACGTATCAAAATTTAATCCCGCTTTTATGACAGCTTTCATGGACTAGAGTGCTCTTCGTCTAATACAATGGTTCCCAAACCTTTTTTGGCTACTCCCCTCTTTTGTCTTGGGTGATGACACCCCCCCCCCCCCCGCGCATGTGTATTTCTTGATATTCAGTCTACTATTTACTGCAAATTCAAAACAACCAATCTTAGTCACTGCTCCCTTTATGCCTGATCACCCTGGGAGCAGCAACTGAGCAGCTTGGCTGGCCAGCAAGCAACCAAGAAGCCTCTAACCCGTGGCTGCCTTCCATCAAAGGCCAGTGCGGGCAAAAGGTCTCTTGGTCACTTTGTTGTTGCTCCCACAATGACCAGGTTCTAAGGGAGAAGGGCTTTCAATCCATCTTCATTGGGAAGAGGAGCCCAGCCAGTGTATATGTTGGGGATTTACTGAGGCCACATGCCCTGGACTGGAGACTGGCACAGATGGAGAAAGGGAGAGATTTTAACCATAGGAGCTGCTTCAAAGTAAAGGACTCTTTCCAAGAAACAACCCCAGATACTCTGCTGGCTCCTTCACCAGAGACACATCTTCCCCACATGGTTTCAAGGGCTCCTACATACACACATACACAAACATTCTTTCTTCTGTTACTTCTTCTCTCAGCCTGTCAAAGGAAAGAAAACAGGAGCAGCAGTGTAGCACCAACTTGTCAGCCAAGTCCCAGCAAAGCTCACAAAGCTTTAAGCAGGGCCCAAATGCAAAAGCTCCTTTTCCCACCACTTCTCCCCTCTGCCATGTGCTCAAATTCCTTGCTCAGTCAGTCTGTCCCATATTGGTGCCGTTCAAAGTCATAGAAGTGATGCCCCGTGCACAAGCCATGCAAGAGTGTCCCAGCCCCCACCACCAGTGAAATACTGTATGCAGCTAAGGCTCCTGCGTGCTGGCAAAGAGCAAGAGAGACTACCACATTAAATTGAGTTTATCATGGAATTTGGGGGTATAATGCAATGGCAATCCGAACGCAATCATGGGGTTTCACGTTATTGCAAATGAGTGTATCTCATGCAATTTTGGGCAATGGGAATCATTCCGAACGCAATCATGGGGTTTCAAGTAATTGCGTATTAAGAGTATTTCATGTAATTTCAGGCAATGGGGGGGGGGTCATTTTCAGAAATTGGGAAGTCATTCTGAACACATTCCAAACGCAATCAGATTTCACATAAATTCGCTAAACTAGTGAATTCACGTAATTGCGAATTGGCTCCATTCACAATTGAGAGAAATTCCTCCCGTGTGATAAACTCCAATGATCAGCAAGGCTGCATTGTGGCATTAAGGGACCCTGAAAAAAGTTTCGTGTAACCCTCATCCCTTCCCGCATTGTCCTAAAAGTTGCTGGTTCCCCTTGTCTTTTTTACACACCAGTACTTTGACTCAAAGGTCCCTATGATGCCCTCTTTTCCCCTCACCGCCACCCACTTTGAGAATCACTGATCTAAAGCATGAAGAATTGTGTTAAGTTAGATAAAGTATTTAATCGTGTATAGACAAGGCAAATACAACAGCGAGGTTACAAGGGAATGGAGTACAACAAATGCATACCATGATAATTATGTTAAAGCTTAAATGTATGTGAAGTCATCACAGTGCTGGTTCAAAAAGTAATGTGGGTAACCCATCTGTCCTGGCATTTGTATGCTAATTCCAATAGGATAAAAACTACATAGAGAGATCTTGCAGCACCTTTGAGACTGAAATAAAGAAGTTGGCATCATGAGCTTTCGTAGACTTCAGTCTACTTCCTCAGGATAAAAACTGGTTGTCTTGTTCATAAAACAACTTCTGGTGAGCTGTAATTCAGCATTCCTCGCTGGACTTTCCAAGTTCTCATTTTCAAGCATAGCTAGTTTAAGACCAGTGACAGGAGTGCCCTGGAAGGCTAAAATGTCACACATTTTAGACCAGACGCTGATCCTCGAACTTCTGCTGTCAATGTCAGCCAGGGGAAGATCCTTTTGTTTATTTGCTTTCAAAGTTCTGCCCCAGCTTTCTAGGCAGATAGCACCAACATTTTAAAATTAATGCTAATATAAATATAAACCAAAACCAAATAGGCAGGCAGTGACTTTGGCAATTGCTAGCATTTAGTGTAATTGTATCTGCTTAGGAAAATAGATGTTTACCCTTTCATCGACCCTCCTCCCCCAAATACATATAAGAGAGTACTCTCTGCAGCAGGAGTGAGCAGTTTGAACCACAGCTCCCACTATTCCTCACAACAAGGCTGGCCTGATATCTCACAGGCCACACTTTGTTCTCCCCTGGTTAGTACGTTAAATTTGGGTGGTGGAGAAATAATGCATGGGATTTGTTGTTGAGCTAAGCTTATTGGGTAGGTATGTGATTATTTTGCCCCAGAAGTTACATAAATTTAAGACAAGGATGAGCCTGTTACTAAACACATCTCCTAGTGAGACTTAGGGTTTGGTCTTTGGCATGTTTTCCATGCATGTTGGGGAGGAGAAAGGCAATCAGAACTACTCTCTTCACTCCAGTTCCAAGCCTGGAAAGAAAACCACTGGAACTGATCATCTCCATAAGGAAGGAGTGAGAATCATTCCACCATCCAGATAATGTTGAACTGCAACTTCCAGCAGCCCTAGCCAACATAGGCTATGCTGGGAACTGTGGTTCAAAATCTAGGCTGCAGCCACAGTGTAGAAATAAACTGGTTTGGCACCACTTTAATTGCCATGGCTCAATGCTATGGAATGCTGGAAGCTGTAGTTTGTTATCTACTACAGTTCTCAGAATTCCATAGCACTGAGCCATGACAGTTAAAGTGGTGTCAAACCGGATTATTTTTGTAGTCTGGATGCAGCCCTAGAAAGCCAAGCAAAAGGTCTTCAGATAATACCAAATACTATGCTTACCCTTAGTAGAGGTGTAGCAACATGTTTGTTGCCACACCAAGAAAATAAAAATACATTTGATTTGAGGCTGAGATGTCAGAATAATCAGTGCATCAACAAGAAGTTGCCTAGCCATTCTGAAAATGAACCTTACTACAATTGAATTTTTCAATCAATACAACAAATTCAAGTAAAGCTGAATATGCTTATCTAGGATTGTGGAGTTAGATGGAGCGGAGCTAACCGGAACTTTACGAATTGTAAATCATAATGAAAATGAAGTAGATTTAGACAGAGCAACCAGTGCTCTCATTTTCTTTGACTAAATGCCTTTTATTACATTTTCAATATGCTTTGGTAAGTGTATGACATATCCTGCCATTTCCCAGTACTCTCCACTACTACACTGCTCCATTACACTTTAAAGGTCGTTACCTTTAAAGCCCTATATGGTTCGGGTCCGAGTTACTTGAAGGAGCGCCTCTCCCTGCATAATCCGCCCCGCACTCTCAGAACATCAGGGAAGAATTTATTGGATCTCATTAACACAAGATTGATATCGACTTCCGAGAGGTCATTCTCTGCTGCAGCTCCAAGGCTCTGGAATGAATTGCCGGAGGAGATCCGTCTTATTACTTCCTTGGATGCTTTTAAGAAAGCCCTTAAGATGGATCTCTTCCGGCGGGCCTACCCACCTGATCTACTTTGATGGATCATGAATGAACAGACTAAACTAATAACATACACAGTGACACTGCCCAGGAGGACAGTATGATTATAGTTGTTTTAATTGTTTTTAAATTGTTTTAACCTTGTAATTTTTAACGCTGTTGGAATCCCTCCTCGATCCGAAGGGAGAGGCGGGAAATACAAATTATTATTATTATTATTATTATTATTATTATTTATACTGCAAGTAATCCTCTAGATACTCTGAAATTTGCTTCCAGGCAACCACAAGCAGCACCACTGTCAATGAATGAGCCCTAAAGACATTCCACTGTTCTCACTCTCCCTTCATTATGTTGAGCAAACAGAGCCATGTACTATAGCACAACTTCTCTCAACCTTGGCCTCTCAAAATGCTGCAATTTCCATTGTTCTGGTGATTGGGTCTATTGTCTAAGGGCTGTGGACCTGTAGACAACATTTTTAGCAGCTCCAATTGGAAAATGTAGCTGTTAACACTAACTCCTCTTGACCATGATTCTTCATGGTATTATTGCAACATAGCTTAAGACTTGAAAATTCCTTATTTGCAATTTCTGGTCTGTTCGGAACTTGGTCTTCATCTTGTATGTCATGTTAAGCACAAGCACAACAGCACTTCATTAAAAGCCCATTCTGCTACTTGAATTAAGACCCAAAGTCCTGCCTAAATTTTCATATTTGAAAGACTTTTAGTTGCAGGCAAAAAAAGAGCATTCATTCATTTCATTTATTAGGGCAAACAGCCAGCATACAAAAAGACAGCAAACAACAGGGACAACTGGACCAGCCATCGAATAGGCTAGGAGGATTCCACAACGTTGGTGCAGTCACTGAAAAGGCAGTTTTACCAAATATGCCCATGAAGGTGACAGGAATGAGAGAATGCCTTCCCCAAAAGATATAAAAATGTAAACAGATACCTATAGACTCATATGTCCTCCTTTCTTGTAAGCAGAAATGCAAAGTGTTCTGAATAACAGGGATTCAGGGATCAAGTTGTCCATTCTTGTTAGTTTTATTCCAGACTAGCGAAGAAAGAAAGAAAATGAAAACGAAAATATTTATTGGCTCAATAAATATTGAGATATATCCTAACAAGATGTCATAGGATCAAAGAATGGGTGGTTTTGTTGAAACTCGGCTGTTTTTAGCTCCAGGAAAGCTAAATTTTGGCTGCACATGCAATTTTTTTATTCTCCCCCACCTGCCGTTTGATTTACAAATACAGCACTGAGTGTGGATACAGCTCCCTGGAAAGCCAGTGTATGCTTTGTGTATATTTGTTTTGGTACCGGTTCTGTTTGGACAGAACTTCCTACAATAGCTCCTATGGCATGGTCTTCCAATGCTAGGTCACCGCAATGCCTCTTTCCCATCAAATGGGTACAAATGTTATATTAGAAAACCCTTTTTGTATTGTATTAAATGCTCAAAGGAAGCCATAAGGAATCAAGTTGTCAGACATAATGCGAGATGGAGGAGGAAGGTGTGCTGGGGAAATGGCTCCTTAGGGTATGAAGGTTGGAAACAAATACTCACCTGTTTATTTCTTCTTGAATATCTGCTGTTGATCCTTGCCCAATATAAGTGCTCTGAGTTGGTGGTCTAAGCAGTTCATTTGTTGGCATAAGGAAGAAATATAATGAAAGGGCAATAAAAGAGAGCCAGCTTGGTGCAGAGGCTTGAGCTTTGGACCAAGACGGGGAAAGCAAGGTTTGAATCACCACTCAGCCATGAGAACCCATTAGCTGACCCTGAGCAAGTCACACTCTCAGCCTCCAAGGAAGGCAAGGGCAGCCTGCCTGTCCCTCTCAATACACACATCACATACAGTTGTCAACAATGTTATGATATACAGTGGCATCACTAAGGTTGGCAACATTCGGTGCAGTAACTCATGGCGGAACCCAGCCCCCAGATCTCCTCCCATACCACACTGGACAGAATTCTTATTCATTTTTGTACTAATTTTACTCATAAATCATAATTCCCATATATCACTGAATGTAATGTTAATAGTTGCAGCATGAAGCAGCTAGCAAAATTTAAACTATACCTTCAGATTACAATAGCCTGAATGTATTTACATGCACAAAGTTAATGTGTGCTTAAATGTGCATATCCACATTCACACCATCTCTTCAGCATTTTAAATGGATGCAGGTGAATACCACAGCCTGTTTTTGCCAAAAGGAAGATCTTTGGATAGCAGTGGTGTCACGCTCCCTTAGGGTGTTACCTGGTGTGGTCCACACTCCCCTCATCCCCCTAGGATATATGGATATGTCTGCATATGACTTGAGGATATGTCCTCATGGCCTAGCCATGCTATGTCCTCATGACCTAAAGACCACATGAATTGGAACAGAAGGGAAGAAGGATATGGTTGTATTTTGAGACATAGCGGGGTTAGGCTGGAATATCAGTATGCAAGGGGATCATGCAGCACCTTTGACACTATGTAGAAGTTGTAGTATAAGCTTTCGTAGATTTGGTCAACTTCCACGCAGACCAAATCTATGAAAGCTTATTCTGCAACATCTTCTACATTGTCTCAAAGGTGCTACAAAATTTCCTTGCATATTTGTATTTTGTAATTCATTGTGGAGGAAGGGTTGTGAGGGAACCAAGAATCCCATGATACCTGAGCCAAGCTTGCACTAGTTTTGGTCCCCTCCGGGCTACATCTAGTGGAAACTGTAAAAGCAGTATTTGCACAAAATGGGCACCACCATGGGTGGAGAAAATGCAGCCTGTGGGCCATGTAGCTTCTGTGACTCTTTTATGGGGCCCAAAGCCTCCAGGAGACCCCCTCAAGGCACATAGGGCCTTCATTTTAAAAACAAAACAGTTTTTTGGTCAATCTCCTGTTATTCATTACAGAGTCATGGCTCTCCACTCCACCTCATCAGAACATTTAAAATTTGTTATTTTTCAGTTGAATTCCAGAACCAGAATGATGTGATACCACTTTTGCTTCCACTGAGAGTGATAGTGGATGGCCCCTGATTTCTTTATACTTCTCATTTCCATTCTAGACCAAAAATTGGAAGCTAAAGTCTATGGGAATAACCTGTACAAAATGCACTGTAATACTGCGAACTGGCCATAAATGGCAGATTACCCGGAAGATGGAAAGTTCCCTGAAATTCAACATCCAGCCCCTAAATAATTGCTATTTCAAAAATAGTGCTCAGAGTTCTTCACATATCATCTGTATCCCTTTCAACAGCTTTGGACATTAGCTGAGTTGTAATATCCTCCCATATTTCCAGTGAAGAACTAATGTTTGTTGAGAACTTCCTGGTTCATAATTCCTAATTCTGATTACTGTGTTATGCATGATCCGCCTCCATTTTAAAATCATCTTTTTTATTTTAAAGTTTGGTGGTTTTTTTATTTTTTATTTTGAGCAAATTGTAATCATCCCAACATGGATAAAGACATTTGTTTGATAGTTTTTTGTGGAGCTTTCGGGCGATGTGGCCATGTTCTAGAAGAATTCCTTTCTGATGTTTCACCAGCATCTGTGGAACATCAGAAAGAAACTCTTCTAGATCATGGCCACTTAGCCCGAAAGCACCAAAAAAACCTATGGATACCGGCCTTGAAAGCCTTCGACTCCACATTTGTTTGACTTCAGGTGGTTTTTTTGAAAAATCAAAGTGGCTTACCTGCCTTCACTTTCTGTCCTGAATCAAAACAGAAATGAAGTTTTAATAAATGATAACTTCCACATAATGGTTTTAAAGGAGTTTTCTGAAAGTGTTTAAATATTAATACAAAAGACTTTGTCCAAAAAATATATATGAAGGTGTAAAATAACTTTTTCAGAAGTCTACAATATTAAACCACAGTAATTGCTCTTCAAGTCATGGGATAAAATGTGTCCATGATTTACGAGCATAATTTTTATACCCAATTTTTAACATTAGGTGTCATTCTATCCTTTCTATGAGAGAAAAGGCTGATACCTCTCAGATAGAATATGCTTTGATATATGGGCCATTTGTGCTATTAAAATGCACTTTAAATTAAGACTTAAACAATAAACTAAGATTAATCTAACCACCATGTCTCATTATTTTAAAACAATATCTTACCTGTCTTCATGCTCTGGAGGGCCTGAAAAAGAAGTTTTATATAATGTGATTGAGTAGTGAGCAGTAATTCATTGAGGTCCCTCAGTACATCAAGTCTGCTGCTGAGCTACCAAGTGATTTTGCAACAGGGATGGGAAATGTGCAGCCCTCAAGAAGTTGTTGCACTGCAAATCCCAGCATCCCTAACCACAGTCCTAAAAATCTGCAAGATCTGAACAGGTCTGTTGATGAATGAGCCTTGTGTAGATCTGTGCTTCATAGGGTCACCATAATTTCAAGCCAAATTGATGGCAAATAACAACTGATGACAAGGCTGTGCCTCCCCCTCACTTAATATGTAGCAAAACAAAAATGTATGAAGTATGATGTCTCTCCCCCCCCCCACTTCCTTCCCAATCTCTCTCTCTTCTATCATACTGATCTGCCCTGATTTTTTAGCCAGGTTTGACAGGTTTAAGCACCTGCTCGAATGTGTAGGAGTTTTGACTCAACACAGTTCAGCCTGTCTTTTGCCTCAATTCTCAGATAGCTGGCAATGCAGATAACACAATTGTGCAACTGAACAAAAACACACCTGTGCATTCATCTACCAGTCCAGGATTTTGATTTTTTTAAAAACTTGTTCCAGCACTTGATCTCTGTAGCCCATTAGACTATTTTGTCTCCTCTTTGGTTTCAGAGAGCAAGTGTGACGTAGTGGTTTGATGGTTGGACTAGGATACTAGGAGATCAGGGTTCAAATCCTCACTTGGCCATGTAAACCCACTGGATGACCTTGGGCAAGTCACACTCTCTCAGCCTCAGAGGAAGGAAAGGGCAAACCCTTTCTGAACAAATTTTTCCAAGAAAACCCTGTGATAGGTTCACTTTAGGGATGCCGTAAGTCAGAACTGACTTGAAGGCACACAACATCAACATCAAAACACAGCAACAGTTTCAGAAGAAACAAGACTATTTCTCTGAAGATGCCAGCCACAGTTGCTGGCAAAACGTCAGAAAGGAACTCTTCTAGAACGTGGCCACATAGCTTGAAAACTCCACAAAACACTATGGATGCCGGCCATGAAAGCCTTCGACTCCACAAACAAGACTATTCATTGCCAAACCTCCTGAAAGTTTCTCCATCCAGAATCTAAGGTTTCATCACATACAAAGTGTAATGAGGAGTCTTGCTAATACAGTGGTCCCCCGGGTTACGAAAGTAATCCGTTCTGGATTACCTTTCGTAACCCGAAAATTTTCGTAACCCGGGGGACCCCCAGGTCTTGGAGGGGAAGGGACGGCCTTCCCGCGGGTCCGCGGCAAGGCCGTCCCTTCTCCTCCGAGGCCTGGCCTCGGAGGAAAAGGGACGAAAGGCTGTCCCTTGTCCTCCAAAGCCTGGCCTCGGAGGAAAAGGGACGAAAGGCCATGCCTTGTCGTCCAAAGCCTGGCCTCGGAGGAAAAGGGATGAAAGGCTGTCCCTTCTCTTCTGAAGCCTGGCCTCGGAAGAAAAGGGACGAAAGGCTGTCCCTTCTCTTCCGAAGCCTGGCCTCGGAGGAAAAGGGATGAAAGGCTGTCCCTTGTCCTCCGAATCCTGGCCTCGGAGGAAAAGGGACGAAAGGCTGTCCCTTCTCTTCCAAAGCCTGGCCTCGGAGGAAAAGGGATGAAAGGCTGTCCCTTGTCCTCCGAAGCCTGGCCTCGGAGGAGAAGGGACGAAAGGCCGTCCCTTCTACTCCGAGGCCTGGGTGCTGGGGGATCTTTCTTTTTTTTTTTCCGGATCCCGGGGGATCCTTCGGATCCCGGGGGATACAATCGCGGTCCCGCCGGTTTCGGATCCCGGGGTTTTCTTAACCCGGGGGATTCGTATCCCGGGGGACCACTGTACCACCTAGTTTTTATGAATCGTCTGCTGCTTCCTTGCTCCCTCTCCTGAATAGCCCAAGGCTATATCAATTCCTCACCAAATCTGTCATGGATTTTTCTTGTCTATCATAGAATCACAGAATCTTAAGAGTTGGAAGGGACCACAAGGGCCATCCAGTGATGCAGGAACACACAACTAAAGCACTCTTGAAAGATGCCCATTCATTCTTGGTTTAAAGACCTGCAAAGATGGACAGTCCACTACACTCTGAGGCAATCTGTTTCTCTATCGAACAGCTCTTAATGGTTTTTTAAAAATATGCCTAATGTTTAGATAGCAGTTTTTGTTTTTGGTAGTTTGAATCCATTGGTTCATGTTCTAGTTTCTGGAGCAGCAGAAAATAAGCTTGCTCCATCTTCTACATGACATTTCTTTCAGATATTTAAAGATGGCTATCTTGTCACAGTTGAGTCCTCTTTTCTAGGCTAAATATACCCAGCTGCCTAAGTTGTTCCTAAAAACCCTTGGTTTCCAAACCTCTGATCATCCCTGGACAATGAACTGTGGTGCCCAGAATTGGACACAGGATTCCAGGCAAGGTCTGACCAGAGCAGAATAAAATGGCACCACTACCCCTGTTGATCTAGATACTATACACCTGATGCAGTCCAGAATTCAATTCACTTGTTTTAATCAATTTATCACACTGTTGTCTCAAGTTTAGCTTGTGGTCTACAAAGACCCCTAGATCTTTTTCACACATACTGCTTCCAAACCAAGTGTCATCTATCTTTTATTTTTCCTGCCTTGATTTAATACCTTACATTTATCCCTGTAGGTAGTATTCAGAGACATAGCTGTGTTAGTCTGGAATATCAGTATGGAGAGATCTTGTAGCACCTTTGAGACTCACTGTGGGAGAGAACATCTCTTATGCATTATCTACCTGTAGAAATTAATTTTGTTAGTTCTGGCCCAGCCTGCCAATCTGTCAAGGTCATTTTAAATTCTATTTCTGTTCTCCAGGATATTTGCTCTCCTTCCCTTTGGTGTTATCTGCAAATTTTATAAGCATACCTTGTATTTGATCATCAAAGGTGCTCTCCAAAGGGTGGGCTGGAGGCAACTGTTTTTTCTCCAGAGGGATGCCGCAGCAGTGAAACTGGGTTATTTTTGGCGTGTGCGCATGATGTCATCAGTGTACCATTGGTGCATTGTGGCGCGTCAATGACACAAGCATGGTGCCTGGACATGTGGACACTGTGTGTCGTTGTCGTCATGGTGGCCCCATGTGGATGGGAGGCTTCCATGATGATGACGTCCGTACAGAATAGGGTTCCAGAGCATGTGATTGCTGCGCACTCCAGAACCCTAGAATTGGCACCAGCACACCTCTTCGCAGAGGTATGTATTGGGTCTAAGTCATAAAAATGTTAACACCAGGCCCAGGACAGAGCCCTGAGGAACCCCACTAGTCACTTTTCTCCAGGATGAATAGCAATAATATTCTTGCAGACAAGTTGGCTGAGAGTCTTGATAGTTAGGTGGCTCTGAAACTGATTGAATGAATGAACCCTGGCAAACATTCCCTGGGTTCATTCATTCAATCAATTACAGAGCCACCTAACTATCAACACTCTCAGCCAACTTGCCGGCAAGAATATTAAAAGCCTTAGTGCCATTCTATTATGTTGTGAACCCATCTTTATCCTCCTCTATCCCAAACTCACCTGACTCACTGGAGGCCCCGCACCCCATGGCAGTCCTGGGTGCTCTGTATCCTACAAATTCTCAAAACTGCAAACACTACTGTTTTTATACTGCTCTTTCTTTCTATGCAGTGTAGGAGTTTTGAAGCTGAGATTAATGCAAGCTTTAAGGATTAGGGTTAGGACCACAAAGAGGAAGAGTGCTGAAAGAAAAAAGAAATAATGCAGACTGCTGGCCATGGCCATTATAAAGGGGATTTCTCCAGTTCTCATTAAACTAATGCATTTCTTAATGGGGTCAAGCATGTGCGTGACACTTGAATTGCATTTGTAGGTCATCTTCAACCATCACCACCCACCTTTTAACACTCATGCAGGTTAAAAACAGAAGCAAAATTTGCATTGAGTAACTCATCAGATGTCTTCTGACCCCCCCCCCCCCCCCCCAAATTCACAGGGTAATAGAGTTGGAAGGGGCCCATAGGCCATTTAATTCAATACTCTGCAGGAAACCCAGCTCGTGCATTCCCAGCAGGTAACTGTTTAGCCCAGCGGTTCTCAAAACTATTTCCCTGTGGGCCCCACTTTACATCTACATGTACATGTTAGGGGCTCTCCCCCTCAAGCTATGGGATTTTGCCTTTGGAAAGAGCAAAGGAAAAGGAATGGTTAGCTTTCTTTATTTTTTGGATGTATGTATGTATGTATGTATGAGAGAGAGAACCAACGTGGTGCATTGGTTTGAGCATTGGACTATGACTCTGGAGAACAGGGTTTCAATCCCAGCTGGGCCATGTAAACTCACTGATTGACCTTGGGCAAGCCACATTCTCTCAGCCTCAGAAGATGGCAACGGCAAAGGAAAATCCCTCTGAAAAAACTTGCCAAGAAAATCTTGTGATAAGGTTGCCTTAGGGTCGCCATAACTTGGAAATGACTTGAAAGCACAGAACAATAACAGTGTATGAGAATCAGTGCGGTGTAGTGGTTTGAGCGCTGGACTCCGACTCTGGAGATCAGAGTCGGATCTCCTGCTTGAGCATAAAAACCCAGTGGGTGACCTTGGGCATGTCACACTCTCTCAGCTTTAGAGGATGGTGATGGCAAATCCCCTCTGAAGAAACTTTCCAAGAAAACTCCATGATAGGTTTGCCTGAGGATCATCATAAGTCAGAAATGACTTGGAGGCACACAACAACAACAACAACAACAAAATATATCTGTATGGACAAGGAGGGAAGACCTGATTTCCTTGCTTCCTCCTTCCAAAACTTTCTCACATCCCTCACACTGTAGCCCTTCCCACAGCCTGAACAGGCTGAACCGCTTCTGCAGATGTTACTTCTCCACTTTGGGAAGGACAGTCTGCGTTTGGAGAAACAAGAAGAAGGGAAAAAAGAGCAGAGGAGTAAGTGCTAGAAAAGGAATTTTCTTTCAGTCTGTTTGGCAAGAAGTGAGTTGACTTGCAACACCTCCAAATAAAGGGCTGAAGTGGGAGGGAGAAAGTTGGATACTATCTCTATTGCATGAAGATAAGTTCCCAGATTTCAGCAGGACTGAAAGAAAGCCCTGGAAACACAAGACGTGTCTTTGAAGGGAATAATACATTTTGTTCTACATGGTTTTCACAACCTGAGGAAGCTCTTGCTCTAAATGCAGGGTCAGCATTTCATTTTTTTCTTCTTCTTATCCACACTTGGCTTAATGGTGCAGCCAGCCCTGGAAAGAAAAGTGGCCTATTAAATTAAATGAAAAGTTCTCTTTTCACTAAGCTCTTAACTGGAGAATGTTACGTCATAATAATTATCGCTAGTTGTGCTCAGTTTTGCTTATTTATACAAAAAGCTTACAGTATAATATTTTTAAAAGTCCTTGAGGTTCCATAGGACTCTTCAAGTGCATCTACACTGTAGAAATAATGCAGCTTGACACTACCTTAAGTGATGTAGCTGCATCCTATGGAATCCTTGGATCAGTAGTTTTGTGAGGCACCAGCACTCTTTGGCAGGGAAGGCTAAAGACCTTGCAAAACTACAATTCCCAGGACTTCATGGGATGGAGCCATGGAGTTACTTAAAGTGGTGTCAAACTGCATCATTTCTACAGTGTAGATTCACCTTGTGTCTACTGCACCAGATACTTACTAGAAATATGATTGTAAAGGAAACCTCTATGAGGCCCCATGAAAGAATAGTATGGCCAGAGTTGCCTTGTAGCTCACATGCCCTTAAACTGCATGATAAAGAAGTGTATTCTTCTATGTCTCCAGAGGTGGTGAAGAAGTTCTCTTTAACAACATCCGCGTGGGAAACGGTTTTGATAGTATCCTACTTTTTATACTATTTTCCCAGCTGAGTATTCAATGAATTACCTATTACACAGGAGGAACATAATGTTTTTGATGCCAAGCATGATTCTAAAGTCATCCTTTGCTCTTTCTCTCTCAGTTTGTACTATTCATGAATCAGTGAACATGCATGTGGTCAGATTCATTGCCTACAGAGAGGAAAGATAAATACTGAGTAGTATCAAGTCCCATAGCCCATCTTTCTTTATGTATCAGCCTCATGAAAAAATTTTATTAGTCATTCAGTGTCATTACTCACCGTTACACAGTAATATCAATAAAAATTATTGTCCCTGCCTCAAGAAGTTTACAATCCAAATTATAGCAATAGAGGGAAAAAAATGAGCGAAAATGGAAAACAAATACTGGTACATGAACATAAACTGAAATCTGAAAAGGTAAATGAAGTCATGCAGGTCTCCAGATGTTGTACTGCAAGTCCCAGTAGCACCAATAGTGAGGAACGCTGGGAGCTGCAGTCCAATAATATCCAGAGGGCTATATGATTCCCATCCCTATTTTACTTGCTTTACTTGGAGTATGCTCTGTTGAAAACACCTATTCATCTACCACCATATTAATATATTTTTTTAACTGATAGATCATTTCACCAGCACAATATGCAAGAGAACAAAATTTGTCTTGAACATTTTTTAAAATTCCACATTACATCTGGATATAAAAGTTGGTGGCAGAGCCATTTTTAAAAATTCACAGTCAGTTGTCTCATATGATCGGAGAAATTAGCAAGCACCCACAATGTCAATTCAAACAATTTCTTTGAAGAATAGGAAGCTTTAACTTCTTCATCTGGTTGAGTCTTTAGTGAGGTTTTTATGCAACCTTCTCATTCCCTGTATTGTCACAAAATGAATTGTAAAATTCCAAGAGGAGCTGAGCCGATTTCCTAGGCCTCTCAAGTGCAATAAAATGTCCACATTTCTCCAGCAAATGTACTTGGGAGTTGGGGATGGCGGTGGCTAAAATGTCTGTGCCAGAAGGATCAAAGACCTGAGCAAGAAAAAATAAATTATTTTCTTTTCCTAGCATTCACATTTTAAAAAGGATGTAAGGTAAAAACAACATTAAGTCTCCCATTCAACTTTATCACTCTCAAACTTTTCACATTCGGTTTTCATTCCACTACCTGTGTTGTGTGCCTTCAAATCATTTCTGACTTATGCGACCCTAAGGTGACCCTATGGGGTTTTCTTGGCAGGATTTGTTCAGAGGTGTTTTAGCCTTGCCTTCTTCTGAGAGAATATGACTTGACCAAGGCCAACCAGTGGGTTTCCACAGCTGAGTGAGGATTTGAACCCTGGCCTCCCAGTATCAGTCCAATGCTCAAACAACTACACCATGCTGGAAAGTGATAATTTCTCTCCTCCTGAGAAATGGAGTGAATATAATATAGGGTGGCATTTTTTTAAAAGATCCAAAATCCATCCCTTGGTAATACCTTTATTGGGGCAACCAAAAGATATAAAATACACAAGTTAGCTAGCTTTAAAGGTTTCATGAGCTTCTTTATCAGGCAGAGATGGTGAAAAAACATACAGTCAGCCCTCAAGATTCACTGGGGTTTGGTTCCAGGTTCCCCCATGAATACCAAAATCCATGGATGCTCAAGTCCCATTAAAATACAATGGTATAGAAAATTAATGTGTCTTGTATAAAAGGACAAAGTCAAGCTTTACTTTTTGGAATTTATATTTTGAAAAAAATTTTTTCAAACCGTGGATGGTTGAATCCATGGATAAAGAATCCATGGATATAGAGGGCTGACTGTACACGGGGTGTGTGTGTGGATATGGGGGTATGATGAAAATTATCTGCCTTCAGTGTCTGTACTAGAGGGAAAGTGAGAAATAATAATAATAATAATAATAATAATAATAATAATGTTATAGGTATTATTATTATTATTATTATTATTATTATTATTATTTGTATCCTGCCCCTCCCTATATTGGATTGTGCACACAAAAATTGAGCCAGCTCCTGCCATGACCATAAACTGAGCGGATACAGAGGCAAAAATGTTTGTCTTTTCCACTTGAAGCACTCCCTCTGAGATATGTGTTAGGGTGGAATTACGGAAACCTTCTGGTGCAGGAGAGGGCTTGGTGGCCAATGGAATACTTTTAGAATTAATTTGTACTGAGAGATTTCCATCACTTAAGAGATATCCACATTACAATGCTGAACCAGTTGTTTACCTACTAGTTAAACCTCTGTGATGTTCTTTCAAATAATCTTAGCAATTTTATTTTGAAAGGGCTGACAATTAGCTGCTCCTTTTTGCTACGACACATTCTATTTCCCAGAATGAAATGGTGATAAAAACCAATTTAGCTATGCAGCCTAAACACTCAGTCCAAAACAGGGTGCGTAGTAGAGAGCCAGTGTGGTGTAGTGGGCTGAGTGTTGAGCTATGACTCTGCAGGCCAGGGTTTGATTCCCAGCTTGGCCATGAAACCCACTGGGTGACTTTGGGCAAGACACAAGCTCTCAGCCTTGGGAAGGCAACGGTAAACCTCCTCTGAACAAATCTTTCCAAGCAAACCCCATGATAGGTTTGCTTTAGGGTCACCCTAAGTTGGAAATGACTTGAACCACCATGTGGAAAAATTGTTATTTCTGTCAGGAGCCACATTCCTTTTGGGGTGAACCATTGGGGAACTATATTCTGGTGATGAGATAGTTCAGAGCCAGCAGTGAGTTGAGCCAGTATCAAAATGAGTGGTCCCCCTTCCCTCTCTTCCACTTCTTACCCTCCCTTGCTAGTGCACTGCCAGGACATCTGATGGCTTTCAGAAGGTTTTTCAAATTAGGATTAGGCTGCTCTAAATCACAGAGAAAAATAAAATAAAATAAAATGAGCATTCAGTCATGGGGCTTCGGCTGTGAAAGAGAACAATTTGCTCCCAGTTTTCTGTCACAGCCCAGGAGATCCAGCTCTTTAAATCAGTGGTTCTCAAACTTTGTTCCTTCAGGTTATTTACACTTCAACTCCAGGAAGCCCCAGCCAAACTTGGCCAATGATGAGGGATAATGGTAGCTAGTTGCCTTTCAAGACATCTACAGGACCAAAAATTTATAACCAATGCTTTAAATCATCCCAGCCCAAAATCTATCCATGCCCCCCCCCCCCCCCCCCCCGTATTTACAGAGAATTTCCAGGAACAATGTTGTACAGGGCTGGGCAACTTTGATCCGCCAGATGTTTTTGGACTATATCTCCCAAGATCCCTCACCACTGGCTCAGCTGCCTAAGGCTGCTGGAACTTGCAGTCCAACAACCTCTGGAAGGTCCCAGTTACTCATTCCTGTCCTGCAGTTTCCCATTCTTAACAGCAAGAAGTGATTGATCATGAAATGCTACTTAAATGGACCAACTCCCATTTCTGGCACCGTTTTCTTCTTTTGTTACATTTCTTTAACTCTAAGAATTATGCGTACAAGTGCGTACACATACATACACTGCACATGTGCGCACACTGCACACCCATCTCTTACCTTGTCATGTCTTCCCCAAATGATCTGTGTTGGTGTTTGGATCCTCCTCATGTTTTCATGAAGGCTGTACCTGGACTGGGCACTGGAAACATCTAAGAAGCCTTTCCAAGTAAGGAAGAAGAGTTTGAGAGTGAGGACCATTTGTGTCACCACCATTCGTAGAGTGTAACTCAATGTGTAAAGAATAATTCATGATTACACTTTTCTGCAGGTACTATTCCCTTTACAGAGAACTTATTCTGGAGCTGTACTTCTGCTGGAAGAGGACTTTTATTGATTAAAATTCACCCCAGCATTCTGTTTGCCCATGATGGGAACCATGCACTTTTCTCATATACTATACATGAGCCCTTCCCAAGGCTACTTAGCACATTGGTTGGTTGGTTTTAGTTCTTCAGTTGGACTCCTAGGAGCAAAAATGCATGAATGCAATAAACATGTCCTTGTTGGAAAACCTTTGTTGATGCTAAATCTGGGCTTTCCTCCTTGTCATATATGAAATAGCCACAATGAAGGTTTCTCAATATGGATTCTTATACTCACAATTCACAAAAAACATCTTATATGGTCTTTGGTCATCAAGATACCCCTTGAGGAGCTAGAGATGGAAGAGAAAAGGTATGTGTCAAAGGAGTTTATCGCATGGGAGGAATTTCTCTCAATTGTGAATGGAGCCAATTCGCAATTACGTGAATTTGCTAGTTTAGCAAATTTATGGAATCTGATTGTGTTCGGAATGCATTCAGAATGACTTCCCATTTCCCGAAAATGACCCCCCATTGCCTGAAATTGCGAGAGATACTCTAATACACAATTAGTTGAAATCCCATGATTGCATTTGGAATGACTTCTCATTGCCTGAAATTGCATGGGATACACTCATTCGCAATAACGTGAAACCTCATGATTGCATTCAGATTGCCATTGCATTATACCCCCAAATTCCGTCGTATGATAAACTCCATTGATACAGATGGAGGAAAGCAATTAGGCCCCTTTCAGGTACGCAGGATGCAGAGCAGTACTGAAAAGATAGATAAGGGGACTATAGCAGACTATTAGCCTTCCAGAAGACCTTGGAGGGCTGCACCTGCTCCTTCAAAATTTATGTGTGTAATCTCCGCCTCCACATTTGTAGCTTTGACTTTTGTAGATTTGATTATTCATGGATTTGATTCATATGCTCTTTCTAGGAATCTCGATCCTCCAGTGCAACTCTATCACCAATTTCCTCCAAAAGTCACACTGGAGGACCTAGAGATTGCTAGAGAGAACAAATCTCTAGGCATTTGTAGCCCCTCTAGTGCAATTCTGTAGTCAAGTTCTGGCAGATTTTGACCATAGAGTTGCCCTGGAGGACCAAAAGATTCCTACAAAGGTGTTGTCTCAGGTGAAAAAATATAGTTTTTTTCAATCTGCAGCCTTTTCACTTTCACAGGGATCTTGTGGCCCCAACCACACAAATATGGAAAATCCTCTCTCTCTCTCTCTCTCTCTCTCTCTCTCTGTTGTTTGCCCCCAAATGCTCTCTAGTGGACATGATGGCATGTTTTTGGACCTTTGTGGGCTCTTAGAAGGCATTTTCAGACATTGTGAGACCCCAAAATAGAAATAAAAATAATTTGCAAAATTTCATTTTAACTCCTGGGAGAGTCCAGGGAATGTCTCGTCGTGTGGAAATGCCCTCTACACACCTTATAGACTATTTTGGGGCATTTTGGAGCAATTTTATTTTTTTACAATTTACAAAAAAAAAAAAAAAAATCCTTGGAGGACCTCAGAGACACATGTCCTGCTGATCACATATTGCCTACCCTACTCTTGAAGGAAAAGGCAGAGGCAATCCATCTTTAACTACACTGTCATCTTTTGCCCCTTTGAGCTAAGCTCATTTGCTTCTTCCTTGTCTGAATGGCCTCTCCCTTCCTCACTGGTAAGCCTCAGCAGTGGGGAAGACATGGAATTAATGGAGGTTCTTGGCCAGAATCTCCAACTATGTACGAGGGGGTATCCAAAAGTTTTAATGATCACCTTTTTAAAAAAATTGACAGAAAGTTTGTTTTGATATGTAGTTGCTAACTTATCTCTATGTAGTCACTATCTAGATTTACACATTTTTCCCAGTGTATCTTGACCCTCCAAATACTTGATACTGTAGAAGTCTGCAGATTGTGCCTTACGAGGGGGTATCGTAAAGTAATAATTATCACCCGGAAGTTATTATGGCATATCAATGAAATTTTGTCAGTGTCATCATTGGTCCCTAAGTGCATGTTGTTGAGAAAATCAGCTCATTGCGTCCTTTATTTTTGTGGCTGGCTCTGCCAGGAGTGACTAAAGTGTAAAATCCTCATCAGGCGCAATCTGCAGCCTTCTACAATATCAGGTATTCGGAGGGTCAAGATACGCTGGGAAAAATGTATAAATCTAGATAGTGACTATGTAGAGATAAGTTAACAACTACAAATCAAAACAAGTTTTCTGTCAATTTTTTAAAAAGGCGATCATTAAAACTTTTGAATACCCCTTTGTATTTCATAAACTCAGCTTAACCTGGGGGTTGGAGTGGATGGCCCTTGTGGTCTCTATAATTCTATGATTCTATGATCTAATGTGAAGTCAAAGGCTTTCACAGCCAGCATCCATAGTTTTTTGTTGTTTTTTCAATCTATGTGGCCATATTCTGTGGTCACGTTTATTTCTGATGTTTCGCCTGCATCTATGGCTGGCATTGTCAGAGAATACTGGCATGGAGGTGTGTGGGCCAAATATACTGTGTGACCATTGGTTGGGAGGAAGTGATTTACATGTTAATCAGTGTATTGGTGAATGGCAAGGCCTTGGGGGGAGAGGATATGCGAGGAAGATTGTGTCTGTTTAATTAGTGATCCATTGTATGCTGGGAAACCCCCTGACGTGATGTTCATTTGCCTCTGCTGAGTCTTGAGTTTGGTGTTTTTCAGGACTGGTACCCAAACTTTGTTTACTTTCATTGTTTCTTCTTTCCGGTTGAAGTTGTCCAGGTGTTTGTGGATTTCAGAGTATCCTCCCACCCTGAGGTCTTGCCATTCATCAACAGACCAACATACAGAATAACATGTAAATCTCTTCATCTCAGACAAGGGTCACACAGTATATATACCCGACACACCTCCATGCCGCCAATCTCTGAAGATGCCAGCCACAGATGATGAAACGTCAGGAATAAATTCTTCCAGAATGTGGCCACTTAGCCTGAAAAACCCACAAAAACCCCAGCTTTACCCTCCAGATATTTCAAACCAGCTCCCACAACTCCTTATTATGCTAGCTGCACCTTCTTCAATTCCAAGATACCCCTATCATTGACGAGTGGAAAAACTCTTATTTACTACTCCTTGTATTATTAGTTCAAGGCAATATATGGTGGTGGGCTCTATTCAAGTTCAAATAGGGCTGGAATGGGAAGAAAGCAAGTATAGCAACAATTCAAAGAGGGTAAGAAGTAGAAGTGATAGGGAGAAAATTGTGCTATTTAATTTTTTGATTTAGTCCTATATTGGTGTACACATTAATACAAGGGGGAAAATTGGTTTAAACAAACACCACCACCACCTGGTTTAAGCAAAATGCACCCCTACACACTCCACACAAAAACTCAGGCTGGATTTTTTGTATTTGTTGTTTTGCTTTTTTAAAAACCGGTTTTTCTCCCAACTCTGACAAAACTGAGGAGGCCAGCTGGTGCTAAGCAGCATTAACAACATTTTGTTTGTTTGGAGTAGGTGATATCAATAATGATAATCCTCTTTATGTATCTGAAGGACTGTCATGTGGATGACGGAGTGAGTTTGTTTTCTGCTCCTCCAGCGACCAGAATATAAACCAATGGATTCAAACTAAAAAGATATTGCATCTAAACATTAGGAAGAATGTGACTGTTAGAACCGTGTGGCATGGAAAAGACTGCCACAGAGGGTGGTGAATTGTCCTCCTTTGGAGATTTTAAAACAGAGGTTGGATGGCTCCCTATCAGACATGCTTTAACCAAGGAGTCTCCTTGTCCCTTCCAACTCTATGGTTCTATAAGGTAGTGGGTTGGCAAGAGCTCAGTGTTTTGAGTGTTGGACTATGACTCTAGAGACCAAGATTTGAATTGCTGCTCAGCCATGGAAACCCACCAGGCAACTTTGGGCAAGCCACACTCCCTCAAATTCCCCTCTCAATAATAAATTTTGCCAAGAAACCCATGAGATAGATTCTCCTTAGGGTTGCCATATGTTGGAAACAACTTGAAAGCACACAACAAAAAAACCATTAGCACTGGGCCTTGATGGGATCCTGACAAATGTCTGGGCTTTTCAGGTGCCATTGTCAGGCTGAATGCCAAGTATGTGAAGCCTCTTAATCATGTGGGAAATTGAGCTTGTAACCCTGGAGGCTTCCTCCTAAGAAGAAATTCTCTATCTTACAGATAGCTTTTCAAAGTACTTGTTGCTGTTTTCAATTTACAATAAAGATGCATATTACTTCAAGAGTTATTCAACCTTTTTAGCATAGTGTAATGGGTCTGAAGGCCAGTCTGAGGCATCCACATGGGTTCAAGGGTGCAAGGGCTGACACACTTGGGAATTCTAGAAGTTGTAGTTCAGAAATGCAATTTGCCCAAGTTGTGGTCTGCTTTGTCTACCAAATCCACCCAAGGGCACTGGGGTTGGGGATGTGGGGAAAGATACTTTTAGAAGATTGCAGCACAGTCTTTGGAATGCTATTGCCTCACCTGTGTCTTTACAAAGCTGGGATCAAACAAGCAAAGCTGGAGTAACTTTTCTCCCTCTTTTTCATTTACTGAAACAAGAGTACTGTCAGAAGGGTCCTTGGAGAACATCAGCTCTTTTAAGCGCACAAAGAATTCACTTTCTGTAGGATACCTCAGGCCTAAGAGTTGAGAGAGAATGCCACAATGTTCAAAATGGTGTGCCACAAACACAGTTAAAAATGCAACCCCCTTTGAACAGGAGAGATACAAAAGAATTGTTCAGCTGCCTTAGCTCAACTATGGAAAATTTACATAGGCCCGATACAGATGGGCACTAAAGAGTGCCGTTGTGGCGCAAATAGGGTGAGAGAGGACGCAGCGTTTGCACCCTCCCTAACCCAAGAGTGTATGGATGCTGCCATTTTAAAATGATGGCGTCCATACGGGCGCACCATGATGTTGTCATGGCGCATGCAACGGTTACATAACACTGTGGCGCCTGACGACATGGCACCACGGGAGGGTGCCAAGCACGTCCTTTCTGCAGCGCTAAAAAGTGCTCCAAAATGGAGCTCTTTTTTTGCGTCTGGTCCTTGGCATGGCCTTTAGACGGCCGTGCCAAGGACCCAGAGGAGAAAGGGGCACCACCACTCCCCTCGGCACTGCCGGGGAGAGCGGGGTGCAGCGGGCGCCCAGGGTGCCTGCTGCACCCTGCTTTCAGGCCGCAGGGAAGCGGCAGTTTGCTGCTTCTCCGCAGCCTTCAGAAGCACCGGGATGGGGCCTCTGGGGCTTCCGGTGAGGCAGCCCTGGCCCCCTTTCAGTGCTTCTTTGGGCGGTTATAGACTGCCCCTTTTGGGCAGTCTGTACTGCCCCATAAATTCAAACTAGACAACGAGGAAACTGAAATAATTAAAGATTTCCCATACCATACCATCAATCATTGATCAAAACAGAGACTGCAGCCAAGAAATCAGAAGATGACTAGGACTGGGAAGGACAACTATGAAGCAACTAGACAAGGCCTTAAAGTGAAAAGATATATAACTGAACACTAAAGTTAGGACCATCCAAGCCATATTATTTCCCATCACTGTGTATGAAGTTTATCACACTGGGGCTAATTTCAGCATTAAAGAATGATTAAAGCACATTCAAAACATCCTGCAAATAAAGCGAAAATAGTGAGTAATTGCGTGAATGATTATCATACGCAACTGTGCAAATAAAGTGATATGGGAAATGCATTGTCACTGAAATCCCAAACATAAAAAGTGTGCATGAATGCTTCTTTGTGACTACTTTAATGGCGGGGTTTTTGTGACGTCTTGTGAAATCGTTTTGCATAATTACGCAATTTTTCCAGGATACTCACAGGATAAAATCCTGATCTCCTTTGTGTGACAAACTCCTATGAATGTGGGAGTTGACAGTGAATAAAACTGATAGAAGGAGAAACAAACAAATATGTCCTAGAACAGATCAGGCTTGCACTCTCCCTGCAAGTCATGATGACTAAAATTGAAGCTGTCTTACTTTGACCACATTTTGAGAAGGGAGGATTCACTAGAAAAAGCAATAATGCTAGGAATTGTGGGGGGCAATAGAAAGAGAGAAAGATGCCATACCAGATGGATAGGCGCAATGAAGCAGGCCACAGCCCTGAGCTTGCAGGACCTGATCGGAGTAGCTAGGGACAGGGGTTTGGGGGTGTCTCATTCATGGGCTCACCATGAATCAAGCTGGACTCAAGAGCAGTTGACATCAGCAACAACTTAGCACAAAGAAGCAAAATCATAGTGTAAGGAGATGCTTATGTTGGTTCAGCGTCGCCAAGAGGGTTCCAGCCTTTTGATTACAGAATAAGATGTGGCAGAGTATTTCATCAGAGGGATGGACTATATCTCATCATTCCTTCTGTTTGCATGGAGGAAGGAGGGGGGAAGAGCTATGTTGAATGGAAAGGTGAGGTGTCAGAAGCAAGAGGCCAGGAGCAGAAAGGCTTGGGAGATACAGGGTTGGAGTATGGGGGAGACCTTTGCATGTTTCTATGATTCTATGATTCCTGTCAAGTGCTATAAAGGGATAGCTTGGATCATAACCATCCCTTCTGGTGCTCATCCATCTCTCAGTAACTTTTCAGTTGGACCACAAAGCTTGCTCTCTGCACTGAGAGTGGCTTTAGGAAAGAGCTTGAACTAACTGGATTCAAATACTCACCAGCAGGACAAAGGAGTGATAAGGCACAGATCTCTGATGGATAGTCAGCAGCATAAAGCCCGGCAACCATTCCACCCATGGACATGCCAACGAGATGGAACGGATTTTTCTTCAGACCAGTCCACTCAACAAACTGAAAGATGAAGCATGAATTAAGAGAAATTGTGAGTTACATTATAGCTACCAAGTGTGTGTGAGAGAGAGCAGGAAGAATTTGGTCCACAAAATAAAAATTTCGTTCAATTGCCCTAAATTTCTAGCACTGTTGAAACCTGAAACTCCATTTTAGCTTTTAGAGATACAAGTCAGGCATGCAAAGAAAAAGATATGGTAAAGTGACCAAGGGAATGTGAAGACAGGAAATAGAAAAGTTCTAGGTGTGAACAATTTTCTCTGGAATGCTAAACATTTTGAGACTGATGGAAAATTTCAGGATGTGGGGAAGAATTATTATTGTTGAATGGGTGATGCCCACAATTCCATCCCCCGAATTGTATTTTGAAGTGCTGGTATAAGACATTTCCCAGAAAGTTGGTCTTATTGTACTAGCTCACATTGAGAAGGTGTATAAAGGTTTATCGACAAGTTCTGTACTGGTGTGCATTTTTAAAAGAATTAATCTCAGTAAACCACTGGACAGCTAAATGTGGACAGCTAAATAAAGGCATTACTTGATGTATCCTTTTAGCTTGAGCAGCTGCTGTGTAACTTTCTTGCAGGAAACGAGTGGTATTTCCATGACCAGGCATGTCAACACAGACTACATGGAGATCTTCCGGAAAATGCTGTGGAAAGATTATGTTGATTACAAAACTAAGGAATCAAAGTGATGCTAGCTGAACTTCTTCATTGCCAAAAGAGTGCTGTGGTGAACACACCCTCCAACATTTCATAGATAAAAAATGGGATGTATCTGACTAAACAACACCAGATTGTGGCCCAGATCATAGAATCATAGAGTTGGAAGAGACCACAAGGGCCATCGAGTCCAACCCCCCTGCCATGCAGGAACTCCCAATCAAAGCATCCCTGACAGATGACTATCCAGCCTCTGCTTAAAGACCTCCAAGGATGGAGACTCCACCACACTCCCAGGGAGTGTGTTCCACTGTTGAACAGCCCTTACTGTCAGGAACTTCCTCCTAATGTTGAGGTGGAATCTCTTTACCTGTAGCTTTCCTCCATTGTTCCGCATTCTATTCTCCGCAGTAGCAGAAAACAAGCTTGCTCCCTCCTCAATATGTCATCCCTTCAAATATTTGAACAGGGCTATCATATCACCCCTTAACCTTCTCTTCTCCAGGCTAAACATCCCCAATTCCCTAAGGCCTTCCTCATAGGGCATGGTTTACAGACTCTTCATCATCTTAGTTGCCCTCCTTTGGACACGCTCCAGTTTCTCCACATCCCTTTTTGAATTTTGGTGCCCAGAACTGGACACAGTATTCCAGGTGAGGCCTGATCAAAGCAGAAAAGAGTGGCACTATAACTTCCCTGGATCTAGACGCTATACTTCTATTGATGCAGCCTAAAATTGCATTGGCCATTTTAGCTGCCGCTTCGCACTGCTGACTCATGTTCAACTTAGAGGTCTACTTGGACTCCTAGATCCCTTTCACACATAGTTTCATTCAGCCAGATGTCCCCCATCCTATATCTGTGCATTTCATTTTTGTGCCCTAAGTGCAGTACCTTACATTTCTCCACATTGAATTTAATTTTGTTAGCGTTGGCCCAGCTGTCTAGTCTATTCAAGTCATTTTGAATGTTGATCCTGTCTTCTGGAGTATTGGCTACTCCTCCTACTTTGGTGTCATCGTGCAAATTTGATAAGTATGCCCCCAATTCTGTCATCCAAGTCATTAATAAAGATATTGAATAGCACTGGGCCCAGGACAGAACCCTGTGGGACCCCATTGGTCACTTCTCTCCAGGATGAAAAGGAGCCATTGCTGAGCACCCTTTGAGTTCGGCCAGTCAACCAATTACAAATCCATGTAACAGTTAAGTTGTCTATCCCACATTTTGCAAGCTTGTTTGCAAGAATGTCATGGGGAACCTTGTCAAAGGCCTTACTGAAATCATGATATACTATATCCACAGCATTCCGTTCATCTACCAAACTGGTAATTTTATTAAAAAAAGAGATTTGTCTGGCAAGACTTGTTTCTCTGAAACCCATGTTGGCTTTTTGTGATTATGGCATTGGCCTCTAAATGTTCACAGACTCTCTGTTTAATTATCTGCTCTAGAATCTTTCCTGGTATTGATGTCATGACAAAAGTTATTCATGAGGGAGAACATACAAGCTAAGAGCAGCTGCAGCAGTTTGCTTTTGCCTGAGCCTACGGAAAGGGCAAGGTTCTGCCCTTTCTTCTCCTCTCCCTCCTCCTGAGTTAACTGAGAGTAAACAATTTTTACACTTTGAACTCAGTTTGCCCAATTGAAGTAAGTCAAGGACAAAGAGGAAAAGTGGGAGAGAGAAACTAAGACATTTAAAAAGCAGCTGAAAAAGTGGTATGGCAGAGGATTAATTGGGATTGTTCTTGCCAAATTAGGACAGTTGGAGGGTATGGGAGTTCTGCTAGTGGTTCTGTATCTGGCAGATGTACTTTGACAACAGAGTACAACAATCTGAAATATGGAACAATAATACACAAACATGTCTGTTGCCAAACACATAAAATAGGCCTCATGTTAGAAACATCTTTTGTGTGATTCTTTCCCAGTGTGTGGGCTAATCCAAGACATTTTGTTATCTGAGATGAAGCAGGAAAGGGTATAAACCAGCCATACAAATCAAGATGCATAGTTTAAATCTAAAACCAGTCAAGTTATATTGAGTCAAAATCTGATAAATCCCTCTCTGCATTGCTGGCATTAAAAAATAATAATCCCAGCAATAACAAAGTAAATAACAATTTATTGTCCTTTTATCATACCAAAATCCTACTCTCTGGAGCAGCTACCTCTCTCTGCTGAATGACTGATGAGCCAATGAACTAGTGCAGATCCCCTCTTCCCTCACCTTTGGCTACACTGTTTGGGTTTGATGGGAGTCGCAATCAAAAATATCTGGAGGGTTGCAGATTGTAGAAGAATGAGGTGGATATGGGGCAGCTTTCTACCATGTTATCTTGTTAATGCAGCCCCAGCTACTGGCACATCATTCCCCAACATAAAGTCAGCAATAGAAGGAGGCACCAGGTGGCTGGCATCTCTGAAGGACAAAATGGCACATCTTCCTAATTCCATATGGTACTTCACCACTAGCAAGAGGATACCATCCTCGGCTGCGTTGGAAGGCAATAAATAGACTTTCTTTGGGAACATGGCACATAACACTCTGTCCACCAATGCTCAAATGTTGCTCCTTGCCCCCAGCAAATGGGAGAAAATTCTGAATTATTTCAATAAAAGGGAAGCTCTTCTCTACACAATGCTCAGGCTGCTGCCACACTGCAGAATAGTTATGGCTCAATCTTATGGATTCCTGGGGTCTGTAGTTTGTTGTGGCAGTAGAGCTCTGTGACAGAGAGGCCTAAATAGCTCACAAAACTTCAGATCCCAGAATTTCATAGCATTGAGCCATGGCAGTAGATACAGCCATAGTCACACTATGGAATTTATTGCCACATAATGTAGTAATGGTTGCCAATGTGGGTGATTTTAAAGGAGGAGTAAACTAATATCATGGAGGATATTACTATCAAAAGTACTAAACTTGAGGACCATGTCTAATCACCAGCATCAGAAGTAAAGTAGTATTAACTGTCCCTTGCTTGCTAGATAGAGTTGTCAGGTCAGGACTTCTCAGCCTCTGGAGATTAGAGCATCAAACACTTAGAACTAGGGATGGCCTGATTAAGTTGTCAGTAGGGGCTGGCCCTGGTGACATTATGAAATGCGACACATTAACAGCCAACCACAGTTGCACAGAGTACACCAAATAAATTCAAAGACACAGCCATGCTAGTCTGGAAAACCAGTATGTTACCCTTGAGAGCAGCTGAAAGATAGAAGTTAGCAAGAAGACAGAAGATAGAAAGATAGAGCAAGTCTATGAAAGCTCATGCTACCACCTTTTATCTTTCCGTTAGTCTCAAAGGTGCTGCAAGATCTCTTAGCATACATTCAAATAAAGACTATCAAGTCAAACAAATGAGGAAAATATAGACACGCCCAGTGTTCAAGACAGTGCCTTCAGGCTTGGAGATCTGGGAATGTTATTGCTGGGGAGCATGAGCAGGAGGGTGCCATGATGTCCTTCTTCTGGGCCTCTGCATGCCACAGAATGCTGGAGCAGATTGCCTTTTGGTATGATTCACCAGACTCTTCCTTCATTCTTATATTCACACAGGGCGACCGACTGCCTGATGGTAGGATGGTGGCAAGCAGAGAACACAAATTCCATTGGGAATGGGCCACGTGCAAAGCCAGAGTAGACTTTCTGCTCTGAGGTTCAAATGGGCCAGCTTTGCTTGGGCTACAGCAGGAGACGGGATCATAGAGACCTCCAGATGTTGTTGGACTGCAACTCCTAGAACTCCTCAGCTATGGTAATGCTGGTTAGGGCTGGTGATACTTGGAATCCAACAGCATCTGGAGGGCCATGTGGCTCCTCCTCTTAACCTACAGTCTCAACTGAACAGAAAATGGAGACCTACTTTGAGTGTATCCAGCCATACATCTTTGTTGACAGAGAATCCATGAAGCATCAGAATGGACGGCTGAGGCCCAGGCTTCCCTCTTGAGAAATAACTGAATCTGTAGCCCTCTCTGTCAATGTGTTCCATTATTACATGCCTATTCAGACGCTTGCACCTAATATTATGAAGAAACTCAACATTAGCAAATGTGGGGGTGCATGGGAAGCATCCCCCCCCCCCCATGATTTCCAATCACAACTAAGTTGCATGCTTCTGTAGGATCTAAAGTGGAGTGGAGGGGAATCCAGGAAATGCAGGTCTGGGACATTTTTTCATAGCAAGAAAAGTAGCAGTTTACTTTTCAGACCCTCCGTGAATGAGGTGATGGTGAGACTTTTAGATGTTGCAATTGTTTGTGAGAAGTGAATACGGAGGAAGTCAAAGAATGGGAAAAATAATGATCACCTCAGAGGCCATCTTCTTGTCCTCAGTGGGGTTTAGTTCATGCTATCTTTGCAAGATGATTTGCAATTCCAGTTGAAATCAAAAGCCTTTATCTGAATTTGAGTTCTGTTGAGTCTTGCCAAGACAGTCCCACTTAATCAATTATTGACTGATGAGGCAACACATAGGAAAATCCCATTGATTGAATGGGTTTACTCAAATTGAGACTAACAGTAGGATTTAGGCCAATGTGTTTTACATGTTGAATTTATGCAATCTGAAGTAAGCGTCATTAAGCACAATGCAGCTAAGGATGCAAATCTCACACTCTAAACAAGAATACAGGAAAAGACATCTTTGCAAATATTTTTTGTCCATCTTGGAAACAATTTGTTCATTTGCAACATGGACTTTTACAAATGTATGTAAATAGGCAGAGTTGAACATTATGTCAACTGTTTCCTTGTTGCATGCATGACTAAAAATTCAAAGCATTGAATGGGTTGTTTGCATGTCTCTCCTCCCCCCCCCCCCCCCCCCCGTTTGCTTTGTGTGCATGAAGCTTCACAAAAAAAAATACAGTGGATACATTTTTATGGTACAAATTGCTTAAAGCATGGTGAGTGGGGGGGGGGGGGGAGAAAAATAATTTAATGCCTCCCTCTCATTATAAAGATGAAAAACTGTCAGGAATGTTGGTACATTGTCACGAGATTTCAAAGCAACCTGTCTTAATCATGTGCAAAATTATTTCTCTTTCCTAAATGGGAAGTAACTCCTGAGCATCTTGGCACAGATGTTGTGCCAGGCTCATTCTAATAATAAATGGGCATTATGTCCCCCATGTATAAATTTCAATTTCTCTGTTTTTGGTGAATATTATGGCTGCGGTTAGCTGATGTCTGCTTTTCTAGTAGTCTTGGCTGCATCAGCACTGCAGAAATAATGCAGGTTGACATTGTGTTGACTGCCATGGCTCAAAGCTAGGGAATAATGGGATTTGTAGCTTATTGTGGCACCAAAGTTCTCTGACAGCGAAGGCAAAATGTCTCACAAAACTACAAATAACAGAAAACCATAACATTGAGCCATGGTAGTTAAAGCAGTGTCAAACTCCATTATTTTTGCAGTGCAGATGCAGCCCAGGGGTTCCTTCACACTACATAGTTATAGCACTTTTATTCCACTTTAATTGCCATGGTTGCATCGTAAGAGATTTGGGGATTGGTAGTTTGGTGACTCACTGGAGTGCTCTGGGTGAGAAATCTAAATGTCCCTCTCTAAACTGCAAATCCCAGGATCCCACAGGATGGAACTATGGCAGCTCAAGTGGAATCATAGTACTACAATTATGTAATATGAAAGAGTCCCTAGTGATGTTGCTTTGCTAGCTTTCAATATTCTGGATTCCTGAATTGTTACTTTGTACCACATACTACTTATTGCTCTAGAGGTTCTCCAAAACACAACCTGATATGATAATTGTTTTCATATCTCACATACCTCACATATCCTACTAGACATATACTCACCACATCATGAACCTGAATATTATTGAAGGCAAGTTGTGATACTTGGTGATGAAGGAAGTTGACAAGATATCCAGGATAATGCGGATGATTGTCTTGACCACTATGAGATCCATGCTTGTTACTTATATTTTTCACAATATGGAGTACAAAATATGGTTTGGATATTTTATTCCATCAGTGCATCTGAAAAAAATCGATTGAACTCCATAAAAACCCATGCTATAATAAACCGGTTAGTCTTAAAGGTGATGCTAGATTCCTTCTGAAACAAGAGCCAGCATAATTTAGTGGTCTGAGCCTTGGGCTACGACTCAGGAGACCAGGGTTCGAATCCCCACTCAGCCATTGAACCCCACTGAGTGGCACTGGGGAAATCACATTCTCTCAGCTTCAGAGGAAGAGAAATGCAAAGCCAAATGCAATTTGCCGAGAAAACCCTGTGAGAGATTTGCCTCAGGGTTGCCATAAGACAGAAATGAATTGAAGGCACTTAACAATGAGATTCTTTTTTATAATTCCCTTTAAATTAGAATTATATTAATTAAATATAAATTAAGTCTAAATGAATGCTTGTGTAAAATTGTATACAAAGTAATAACTTATAATTGTATAATTAGTTTTAAAAAGTAACGAATTAGAATAAAAAAGTAATTTAAAATTTCAAGGATCTGGACATGCTCCTTCAGATCACTGTTCCCCCCAGTTATCATCATCTTTCTCTTGTCAGGATTCATATTATTTTTCCTGAGATGCTAACATGCATCCAATAGGTGTTCCTTTGGGACAAAAACTATTTCCAGATCTGTTGACACAGAGTTGTTCATGTCTACCTCCATATTTTTGAAGTGAAACCTTTCTGGTTTCCAGAATCCTCTCATTTGATCGTAAGAAGATATGGAAAGAGGCAGTAGTACTCTGCAGAAAATAGTTGCAGGAAACTCCCAAGAAGAGGGAACCAATGTTTCCTGTGCCACCTTTTGCAGGTGTCTTAACCAAATGTATTGTTTTAAAGAATCTGATAGTTTAACCATGCAGATTGCATGCAGGCTACTCCCTTGATTATTTTATTGTCTTGATCTGTTTCTTTTCAGTCTTTATCCCAGCTTTGTACTGTTGAAGCAAGTGAGTTTTTTTCCTTGTGCAGAGGACGAGTTCTAAGGGACATCGTGATGTAAACAACCAAAAATTAAAACCGCTAATGCAGTCTAATAGCTGTGTGCAAAGAAGAGCTGCTTTAGCATTGATTCTACTCTGGAATCATGGTTACATATTTTCTTCTAACAATTTTATCTCCGGGGTCAAGGGAAAGGGAAAGGAGTACTGTGTGGTTGCTATGAAAGCTGTCGCAAGCCCAACATCGCCTTCGTTTTTTGAAGAGTTTTTTTTTTTTGCAATGTGCTATTTCTTTTTAAAAAGTAAATCAAGGTTCAAAAAAGGTTTAAAATAATAAGCATATATAGGTTGAGTCGCCCTTATCCAAAATACTTAGAACCAGAAGTATTTTGGATTTTTTTAGATTTTGGAATATTTGCACATACATAATGAGATACCTTGGAGATGAGAACCAAGCCTAAACATGAAGTTCATTTAGGTTTTGTATATACCTTATAGATATAGCCTGAAGGTAATTTTATGAACAATATTTTAGATAATTTTGTGCATAAAAACAAAGTTTTCTGAACCATCAGAAAGTAAAGGTGTCACTGCTTCAGTCACCCATGTGGACAATTTGGGATTTTGGTGTATTTCAGTTTTCAGAATTCTGATAAGATTTAAGGAATACTCAACCTGTATGTGATACTTAAAAATAATAATGAGGTGGTACGTGCATGTTATCTAAGGATAATCAGACTAAAGTAAGTAGACTGATATATAGTTTTGCAAACTTTGCTTGGTGTTTCAAGCCTGTAAAGTACATTGACAGGCAAAACCAGTTTTAGAAATTTGGGAGGAATAAGGCCTTGAAATGCTAATATTGTGTAGTCAGACTTTTACTGAAGTAAGAGGGAGTTGGATTCATCAGCTATGAGAAACACCAACTGTGACTTCCACTTTAATGCTTGCAGACAGCCTAACTCTTCAAGAAATAGGGAGTTTCAGTACATGTTCACACTTAAAAAAATGTTTAGTGCTTTTTAACAATGAAGCCTCAACTTGAATAAAACATAGTATCTTGAGATTTGCTCTTTTTAACCGTAGGCAAAGCAGAGTTATAGCATATGATGATGCTCACTCGCTGTAGGCAGAGCTATGTAGAGACACAAATACTGTGTAATACAAATTATTTATGTTGTCTCAGTAACTGTGAATTTACACTGTAGAAATAATGCAATTTGACACCACTTTAACTGTCCTGGCTCCATTCTACAGAATCCTGGGATCTGTCATTTTGTGAGGCACCAGCACTCTTTGACAGAGAAGGTGAAAGACCTTGTAAAATTACAAATCTCAGGATCCCATAAGATGGAGCTACAGCACTTAAAGTGGTGTCAAACTGCATTATTTTTACTGTGCAGATGCAACCTTAATCTCTTTTGCTATTCCCAGATCTGAGTTACTTACAGTGCAAGGCTATGTATGTTTCCACAGAAACAAAAGTCTTTCCCAGAGGATGCAGGATTGCAGCTAATAGACCCAGGCACAGCCTTAAACTGAGAGTCTACTTAGACATTTCTGGATTGTTTCCACTCAGCCTTACCTGACTCAGTGTGAAGCGGTCCACTCTCTCTTTTTCCTCTCGACACAGCTATTCGTATCTGCATCTTGAAGCTGGGTGGAGGAATCTTTAAAAACGCTCTTCAGTGAGGTGGAGGTGTGGAGACAACCAAGTCTTCCTCCCACATTTAGAATCTCTTGGACACTAAAGGAGCATCCCAGGGCCTGGTTAGTAGTCATTTTCCTCCCACTTGGAAACCACCAGAGGTTCGGTGATGAAATTTTCAAACCCCAAGACTCACATGCCTCTGAAACTTCTGAGACTGTTCTCACTCTCTGGACGACTTCCATTTTCTTGTTTCCAAAAAGAAATCCTGAAGACAACACCCTTGAAGATTACTTCTCCCCATAACCAGAGAAGCATGTTAAATAGAGGTGGGAATCATGAGATTGGGGTGATGTTTGCTTGATTGTGATATTTCTGGCACTCATTTGCAGGTCTTGGAAAGTTCATCTTCTCCAATAACCACAGGAACTACTCTTGTCATTGGAAAAAGGTGCCACACAATGGACTGGGCATCTTTAGTGTTTAAAAACTGTGTTTTCCTGGCAGCCTGGAACTGATGAATTTAATAAGACAGTACTATCTTGTGCAGGATCAGTAGAAGTTGAAGGAGTACTTTGGGACTGGTCAATACAGCAGCTTCCATGATCCCCGATCATTGGATTTGCTGGCCAGGTTTGTTGTTGCTGTGTGGCTTCAAGTCATTTCTGACTTATGGCAACCGTAAAGTGAACCTATCATGCTGTTCTCGACAAGATTTGTTCAGAGGGGGCTTGCCATTGCCTTCCCTTGAGGCTGAGAGCATGTGACTTGCCCAAGGTCACCCAGTGGGTTTCATGGCCGAGCAGGGAATTGAACCCTGGTCTCCAGAGTCAAAGTCCAACACTAGGTTTGGCCAGGTTTGATGGGAGTTGACAATGTTTTTTCTCTGCATGTTTTTCTGGCTTTATTGTTTGTTTAAATAAATATTTAAGAAACAGTGGGGGAGAACATGCTAACAAGAGAGCCGTCTTTTTGCAAGCTAATACCAAAAAGAAATGAAATAATTTCAGAAGCTGATTTTAAAAAGCTCAGCCCTGGCTGAGAGTGGTAGTGGTTTGAGCATTGGACTATGACTCTGGAGAGCAGGGTTCAAATCCCTGCTCAACCATGAAAATCCACTGGGTGATCTTGGGCAAGTCACATTCTTTCAACCTCAGAAGAAGGCAAAGGTGAGGCTCCTTTGAACAAATCTTGCCAAGAAAAGCCTGTGACAGGGTTGCATCAGGGTCCCCATAAGTAGGGAATGATTTGAAGGCACACAACAACAACAACAACAGCCCTGGCTGGTACTGTTAGCTGAAGAACTGGGATACCAGCCCACTGACTCAACCCCAAGTCAAACCTGGACAACAGGTTGAACTCTAAATCAGTGTGGAAATTTTTTATCGCTGGCAAAAGAGTTTCCCTTCCCTCCCAAAACAGGTCCGCCTGACAACCTGTTTTAGGAGCAAACAAGAACAATTTTATTACTCTTAATCAAGACTTTATTGTAAATTTTAAATGATGAATTCTAAATGTGCATTCTTTTACTATGCATGTGTCTTGTCTGTTATTTTAATTGATATGTGTTTTAACTGATGATGTGTTTTTAACCGATGAGATGACTAAACTGAGGCTGTTGCACTTTGGCCACATCATGAGAAGGCAGGACTCACTAGAAAAGACAGTGATGCTGGGGAAGGTGGAGGGAAGTAGAAAGAGAGGAAGACCACATGCCAGATGGATAGATAATATAAGAGAGACCACAGGCCTCAGCCTACAGGACCTGAGCAGAAAGCTAGAGAATAGAGGAGCTTGGAGACATCTCATTCACAAGGTCGCCATGAATCAAGGTTGACTCAAATGCAGCTAAGAACAACATGTATTTGTTGGTCAGTTGTTGCTTCCTGCTAATAATAATAATAAGCATAGGTTACATGCTCACATGTATGGAAGAAGAGTTCCCATGAGCTCAACAGGCTAAAGTATCAGTGCAGAATTAATTTTAACAATCAACACTAGGGTATTCATTTCAACAGCATTGGTTGTCTATGCTGCACAAAAGTAGTAAATGATATAAATCATGGGGTTGCCATACATGTATTGAAGACTTGTATTGAAGGCATATATATATTGAACACACAAAGATACCTTTGTGATGTATCTGTCCTATTACAATTAATACACGGGCTTCAATTACAACAGATGAGGCAATGCTTAGAGGGATTTTTCTGTTGTGCATTGCACATCAAAAGCAGGCAACACAACCAATTAATTAACAATTAGAACAGTGAAATCACAAAAGGACAAATGAACCCAACCCTAAATGATTTTGGTTTATGTGACATTGCTCTGAGACACCTGCTGCTCACTGAACAGGTAGCCTTTGGCTTGGCATTTTATTTGCAGTGTTTTGTTACTCTGCAGTTAGAAAGGGGAAAGTTAATTTTGGTTTACAATGTTTGCATCAAAGTACAGGTCTATCTGACTAATAACTTCCCAAGCCAATATGCAAACCTAAACACAGTTGAAGTTCAGTATGCAATACAGTTCTCTTATCAAGCAGTTATACAAAAACATGGAAAATAATGTCAAAGCTTCATGCAGATTGCATTATAGGAGGTTAACATTGCTTTCAAATTGTGTACAGAAAAGGACACAATCATGCATACAGATTTTCATGGGGACTTTAAAAAAGGATGCATATGTATTCAGAAATGGGACAAAAAGTAGGTAAGATGGGGGGGGGGGGGATGAGAATCCAAGAGAAACTGAAATGTATATATTAATCCATCAGTATTTATACTTTTCCTTTACGGATTGTACAGCTTTCACATCCATACGATTCTAACTTTAGTGCTCAGTTTTATATCTCTAATTTTAGGATCTTTTCTAGTTCTTTCATAGCTGCCCTTCCCATTCTTAATCTTCTACTGATTTCCTGGCTGCAGTCTCTATTTCTATCATTGTTTAATCCCAGGTATGAGAATTATTTTACTATTTCTATTTCCTCATTGTCTAATTCAAATTTGTGTAGGTTCCCTGTGCTCATTATTTTTGTTTTCTTTATGCTCAACAATAGGCCTGCCTTTGCACTTTCTTCCTTGATCTTTCTTAGTAGATGTTTCAGGTCCTTGTAGTTTTCTGCTAGTACTATGGTGTCATCTGCGTATCACAGATTGTTGATATTCCTTCCTCCTATTTTAACTCACCCTTCTTCTGTATCCAAGCCTGCTTTTCTTCAATATGTTTTGTATATAAGTTGAACAAGTAGGGTGATAGGAGGATGTAGCCTTGTCTGGCTCCTTTGCCAATTGGGAACCATTCTATTTCTCCATGTTCTGTTCTGATAGTGGCCTCTTGTCCTGAGTACAGATTCCTGATCAGGACTATTAGATATGTTGGCATCTTTAGGGGCGTTCAATAGCCTTTCATGATCTAATAGTTTTCTTTATCTTTCTGCGCTAGCTATTGCACTGTTGCATTTGTGGTTCTTAGGTTGTTCTATCTTCATTTTGTTTTGCTTCTCTTTTTCCCTTTATTGCTTGTTATGTTTTATCTGTCATCCATGGTTTCTTCTCCTTCTTTTTGCCTATTGAAAGTGTCTGTCTGCATTCTTCTTTTATTATATCCTTGGCTTCTGACCAAAGCTCTTCCAGTTCTCGATCAATTATGCTTAGTTATGCTTCTGCTGGCTGCTTCTCCTTTCCATTCTCTACAATGCCTTACTTTTAAAAAATGGCACACCCAGGATATTGGCGCACATTGAGAAACTGGAGCATGTTCAAAGGAGGGTGACTAAAATGGTGAAGGGTCTGGAAACCATGCCCTATGAGGAACACCTTAGGGAGCTGGGGATTTTTAGCCTGGAGAAGAGAAGGTTAAGAGGCAATATGATAGTACAACGGTATAAATATTTGAAGGGATGTCACATTGAGGAGGGAGCAAGCTTGTTTTCTGCTGCTCCAGAGAACAGGATCTGGAACAATGGATGCAAGCTCCAGGAAAAGAGATTCCGCCTCAACCTTAGGAGGAACTTCCTGACAGTAAGAATTGTTTGACAGTGGAACACACTCCCTCGGAGTGTAGTGGAGTCTCCTTCCTTGGAGGTTTTTAAGCAGAGGCTGGATGGCCATCTGTTGGGGATGCCTTGATTCTGTATTTCTGCATGGTAAGGGGTTGGACTGGATGGGCCTTATGGTGTCTTTCAGCTCTATGACTCTATGATTCTATGAGATTGTGTCTGTTTGTCTGTCTTTGCTAACTTATGCAGAAGTACTGAAGGAGTGGAAAAGAAATTGACATTAACTTAGGAGTTTATCAGATGGGAGGAATTTCTCTTTATTTTGAATGGAGCCAATTGGAGCCAATTTGAATTCACATGAATTTGCTAGTTTAGCGAATTTACGTGAATTCCAATTGCATTTGGAATGCATTCAGAATAACTTCCCATTACCTGAAAATGACCCTCCCCCCTGTTGCCCAAAATTGCATGAGATGCTTTAATACAAAATAATGTAAAACCCATGATTGCGTTCGGAATACTTCCCTTTTGCCCGAAATTGCATGAGATACTTTAATACGCAATAACGTGAAACCCCATGATTATGTTTGGATTGCCATTAGATTATACTTCCAATTTCCATTGTCTGATAAACTCCTTAGTTTTTTTTAAAAAAAACAAACACCAAATTTATCTAATTTATGGTTTGTGAGACTGTTAATGGAAAAAGTGTGTTTCTTTCAACTTCTCATCATGTGGAAACTATGCCCTAGATCTGACTGATAGTCCCAAGTGGAGATGTCTTATGGAATCAGTGGCTGAATGCTGAGCCAACACTTAGGTTTAAATCATACTGATCCAACTGAGCTGTTGTACTAGGAACTATGAGAAGGATTTAGCAGAGTCCATGAGCACTGGAGCATTATATATATTTAAAGATATGCACAAGCAAATGCACACAACTAAAAATGCAGATTGTGCACAGGTTTTAGTCAATGGAGAAAATGCTTTAAAATGTGAACATTCATTAAATTTATTAACCTTGGATATACAAAACTGTCTGTTGGCGCCCCCTCATGGTTCATCTTGTAAATAGTCACCCCATTGCTGTTAATGAGTAGACCTGTTGAACCAACTGATGAATGGAAAGTCAACACTTGTGTGAATTCCATTGATTCAATGGTTCCACCTTGGCAAAGAGCCAGTGAGGTGTGAGTGTTGGACTGTGAATCTGGAGTTCAGGTAGAGTTCAGAGACATAGCTGTATTAGTCTGAGATATCAGGGTGCAAAGAGATCTTTAGCAGCTTTGAGACCAACCCTGTGAAAGAGGTTGTAGCATAAGCTTTCATAGACACATCAGAGGAAACAGACCAAGTCTACAACTTCTTTAATGCAGCTGGTCTCAAAGGTGCTACAAGATCCTTTTGCATTCTGGAGATCAGGGTTTGAGTCCCTGCCCATCCCTGGAAACTGGGTGACTTTGGGTGAGTCACACACACTGAAAAATCCCTGGTAGGTTCACCTTAGGGTCGTCATAAGTCAGAAACAATTTGAAGGCACACAACAACAACAACAACAACACAACCTCAGTTGGGACTAGCAACTAGATTTATCCTGAGTTTCCAATCCACTATAACCTATGTCATTAGCGTCAACTATCTTCTGTTAGCTGACAACATTAATCACTGTCTTTCAGTTTCTGTCTCTCTTTCTCCCTCTTGATTATTGCTAATATTTTTGAACTGCTAAATTGTCAGAAGCTGGAGCTGGTGATGGGAGCTCTCTTCGTGACATGAGACTTGGCTCTCAAACTACTGATCTTCCAACCTTGGGATTGTCAGAGTCAGCGTCTTGACCGCTGAGCCAATGCTTCCCTTCTGTTTATATTTTTATATTACATTTATTTTATATCATGTTTACATTATCTTTTAAGCATCTTTAAATGCTCTTTTAAACTTGTTTTTAAAATAGAAATGTAGCTTAGTTGTGTTTTCACTTTTGATCCAGAAGGTTTTAAAAAGTGTATTGTGCTCTGGAAGTGTGGCATGGCATCTTGGATCCTGAGCTGGGAGAATGGTAAGAAACAGAATAAAACAAAACAAAACAAACACTTAAAAACTAGGGGTGGGAATCCCATGGCCCAAGGGACCTCATCTCCCAACCCCCAGGAATTAAAAAACAATATTGATCGATCAGTGAGAGCGTGCATGGCGTTGTAGTTTGAGTGTTGGACTACCACTCTGGAGAGCAGGGTTCAATTCTTCGCTTGGCTATGAAACCCACTGGGTGACCTTGGGCAAGTCACACTCTCTCAGCTTCAGAGGAAGGCAAAGCCAACCTCTTCTGAACAAATCTTGCCAAGAAAACCACATGATAGGGTTGCCTTAGGGACATCGGAAGTCGGAAATGACTCAAAGGCACACAACAACATGGAACTTAGCCCCAAAGCTCCTGAAAGAGGAAGAGGCTGAACTCTTGGCTTCCATATTGAGACCAGTGGTTTCCATGATAATGCAGTGGTATCTGCTGCCTTCCATGTCGGGGTATGATAAACCACTCTGGGTTTTATTCCAGAATTTATGAAAGATGGCTGTGCAGCCAAACAGGCATTCCAGACTTTAAAGGAGCTGCCCAAGGTGCTGAAATGAACATACAAATCCTCAGCAACTGCACATTACAACCAAAGAAATCTCTTCAGAGAAGGTTTTCACTTGGTGTTAGTAAGCAGATTTATATAGCATGGAAATGATAACAGAACAGCTGCTTGAAAGAATTTCATAATCTTACGCAGCTCTTTGAAGATTTATGGCCAGGTTCACAATTTGCATCTTTCTGTGTCCAACTGCATTTTATCCCTCTCCCACAAGAATGCAACTGTGCTTAAACACCTGTGGCTATAAAATCACTCCATCACTGTATCTGAAGAGGTGGATTGACATCTGTGAAAATACAGGATAAGATAAATCAGATAGTGTCAAGGGTGCTGTTAGATTCCCACCCCACCCCCCATCTCACTTCCTTTTCCACCTCTTCTCCAAGCTAAACACAGGGTTCCTTATATTGTTTGGTTTCCATATTTCTTACCATCCTAGTTGCCCTCCTCTGCTCATGTTCCACCTTCTCGAGATCCTTCTTGAACTGTGCAGTCCAGAACTGGACAGTGGTACTATGGTACTACTACTTAGCACTGTCTTTATGTTGTACTCGTGTTCATGCAGTCTACAATTTTAGTGGCTATTTTGGCTGCTGCACGGCACTGTTGATTCATGTTTAGTTTGTGGTTTTTGAAGGCCCCTAAATATTTTTCACATGAGCCGTACTCAAACCAGGTGTTACCCATCCTATACTTGTGCATTTCATTTTTCCTGCCCAGACCTACTACCTTAATTTTATTTATGCATTATTACAATTATTTATTATTAACTGTAGTACATTACATTTATCCCTGTTGAAATTCATTTTGTTAATTTTGGCCCAGCCATCTAATCTATTGAAATAATTTTGAATATAGATTCTGACCTCGGGGTTTTTTACATCCGCTCCTAATTTGGTCTCATCTGTAAATTTAATCTGCATGCTATCTTTCCCATCCTCCATGTCATTGATAAAGATGTTGAAGAGCACAAGGCCCAAGACTGAACCCTGAAGCAGCCTCGTAGTCACTTTTGTCAAAGATGAAGAGGACCCTGGATAACTTCTCTAAAGGTAAGATTAAAGCCAGGAATAATAGTTCTTAGTGTTGTTATATGTCATCAAGTTGTTGCTGTCTTATGTGTCCTGTGTGTTGTGTGCCTTCAAGTCATTCAAGCTTATGGCCAACCCTAAGGTGACCGTATCATTGGGTTTTCTTGGCAAGATTTGTTCAGAGGAGGTTTGCCATTGCCTTCCCCTGAGGCTGAGAGCATGTGACATGCCCAAGGTCACCCCAGTAGGTTTCATGGCTAAGTTGGGAATTGAACCCTGGTCTTCCCCATTTTACTTGTGGCAATCCTATAAATGAGAGACATCCAAGAGTTCAAGTCATCAGCTGCCCTGTTCAGGTCTTCCAAATGTAGAGTTGTGGCTTTCATCTGTAATGGTAGTCTTCTTCCTGTCCTATTGTCTTCTACTTTACCAAGTATTATTGTCTTTCCTAGTGCATTGTTGTCTCATAATAACTATCTCTTAGGCATCAAAGTTGAAAACTTTGTAATGCTTGCAGGCTTTTAAATTTTAAGCATTTTATTCTGCTTTTTTTTTTTAAATCACATAATTCTATTGTTTTGATATTTTAGTGGTGTGACCTGCCCAGGAACCAGTTATGGCAAAGCAATTAAGTAAGTAAATCAGTAAACAAATAGTCAGCATTTGTGCTTGTGTACCCAATACTTGATGTACTGGTGAAAGATCTTAGTCAAAAAAATTCCAGGACCCCTTGTTGTCAGATTTAGGGTTTTTTTTCCCCCCTGACAACTCCTACAATCCTCCAGCCAGATGCTGGGAATTATAGTCCAAGAGTAACTTTTCTCAGTTTTGCCTTTTGAAGAAACAAAACTGGAGACTTGCATGGTTTTTTATTTTTTGCTTTATTTATTTGTTTATTTATTTTTAAATTACATTACATATTTTGATTTTATCACAGGTTGAGCCTCCCTTATCTGCAATTCTGAAATCCAAAACATTCCAAAAGATTTGGGTCTCATCTCCATGATATCTCATTATGCATATGCAAATATCCCCAAATTCCAATTTTTCCCCCTGAAATCCAAAACACTTCTGATCCCAAAGATTTTCGATTGGGGAAACTCAATGTGTATGTTAATATATGAATAAATATTGACTTAAAATAATCTTTATTTCATTAGGGGAGCAGAAATGGAAACAAATAAGAGCTGCATGATACCTCTAGTATTAAGACAGCTCCCTCTTTCTTCCTCCCTCCCTCTCATGACTGCAATACAGTACTCTGAAGGGGGAAAGTGCAGTACAATGGCCTTTCCTTTGCCAAGACGAACCAAAGGAAATGTCTCCAAAGGTGAACCAACTGTATGTGCATTAGGTTCCTAATCACCTTCATTTATATATTAAAATATTTATTGTTGTGTGCCTTCAAGTCGTTTCCAACTTATGTTGACTCTAAGGTGAACTGATCAGAGGGTTTTGTGGGCAATTTTCTTCAGAGGGTTTGTTTTGCCATTGCCATCCTCTGAGGCTGAGAGAGTGTGACTTGCCCAAGGGTCACCCAGTGGGTTTCATGGTTGAGTGAGAATTTTAACCCTGTTCTCCAGACATAGACCAACACTCAAACTATTACACCAAACTGGCTCACCCTGTATCAGGAGATCTCAGCGTGGCTCAGGTCTCTGACCTTTAACAATGCAACCTGAGTTTCTGTTCCACTGTTTGCATTTTATTTCTTCCTTCAGTATAACTCAGAACCATGCTTGTCTTCCATCCCATCTCTAATCAAATTGTTCCTAATCTACTTTGTACATAATATTATTTTGTTTCAGGATCTGTTAAGAGTGCAAATACACGATCTTAAAGCCAGCTGGGCATATGGGCCAAATGGCAACCATAAACTCTAGGAAATTAAAATAAGACTTTTATTCCTATAATGAACACTGCAAGGATATCTGTGCAAGGGGTGAGAGTAATCAGCTTTCAGCTTTATTCCCTTCTTTGTTGATGCTCAGTAGTCTTTTTTGTTCTTCTTAATAATCCTTAATCCTAAATAATCCAGTCCTCAAAATACTAAACCAGTAAAGCATACCTTTCCCCTCAATTTTCCATACTTGAACTCCCAACAGGCCCTGTCAACATGACCAGTGGTAAGGGATTCCTAGAAATTCCAAAATAGCTGAAAGAGCAAAAGCTCCTCCACTCCTATTGTAGTTATGCACAAACAGACATGCACACATGAATACTGATAAATACTGGCTTCATTCAAGAACCTTTGGTATAATTGCTTGAGCAAATACTGGATGGACAGAAATGTGAATGAATACAATATTGAGTACAATGAGTAGAAAGAAGAGAGCATGATGTTGCTAGAAGGGATGTGGACAACAGAGGTCACTGACCTAGGGCCTTATTGCACCATAGTAGTGGGGTGACATAGTGACCCAGCAATATGACCAACAATCATGTCCTACTACATGATATTGTTGGTGTTCTGGCATTGTCCCATCTTAGTGCCATTGCAAATGTGCATTTTTGCATTCTGGAAATAATCCATTAATGACCACCTTTTGCACCACCAGACAGTAGCACCTAGAAATTAAAGGCCTGTCTAGTTTTTTGTGGAGCTTTCGGGCTATGGGTTCTAGAAGAGTTCCTTTCTGACGTTTCGCCAGCATCTGTGGCTGGCATCTGAGATCAGACAAAAAACTATGTATGCCGGCCATGAAAGCCTTCGACTCCACAAAGGCATGTCTGTTTATTACTGTAATTCCTTGTTAGTGCATATAGGTAATTGACACAATTTGGTGATATATACATATGTGTTGACTTTGTTCTTACTGGATGGTTTTGCCTTTATATTCACTATCAGATATACAGTGCAGTGGATTCTGGTGTTTGATCTTTGCTCCCTAATCTGGATCAGGACAAGGAGACCAGTACCTGTTAGACATGCCACCTCCAGATTTGGAACAGAACTTGGAAATACTTGCCAAGAATTTGTAGTTGGTGCTACTCCCAAAAATTCACCTTGTAGCCCCCCGGTCACCCAACACAGCCAGTTCCCTGTTGTTGGAGAAAAGAGGGCTGAACTGTTTTCCAGGAGCAGGAGAAGGTGAACCAGGGATCTGGAAGAGATCTCCAGTGATCCTCAGGACATTGTTGCGGAGTACATCCTTACAGTGCATCCAGTTACAAGAAAATAGCTGGAGGCATCCCTGTTCTTCCCCCTTCTCTCCAGGGAAATGGTCATGGAAGAGGTAGGGTTATGCTGCTTAAAAGGTAGGCATTTGAATGGATTCTGGTTATTGTCTGGTTGCAACAAAATTCCATTCTTCATAACAGAAAAGTGAGCTGTGATGGCATAAATATGACTTAAATAATAATAATAATAATAATAATAATAATAATAATAATATCTTTATTTTTATACCGCCCTTCCAATGATCAGGGCGGTGCACAACATATACAACAATTAAAAACATTCCAAAAATAAACAATATCAATATCAATACAGCAGTACAATAGCAATATGCCAAATCAGCTCACAGTGGGGGAGGATGAGGGAGAAATAACAACAGGGAGAGGAATATCAGGGGTAAACCTGCCCGAATAAGTGTGTGTTTTAACCCCTTTTTAAATTGGGCAAGAGAGGCGGCCGAGCAGAGCTCGATGGGCAGCTAGTTCCAGAGGCTAGGGGCCGAGATGGAAAACGCCCTCTTCATGGTGGTTGATGATCTGGCCTCTGGAACTCTTAGTAACTGTTGCCCGGTGGATCTGAGTGTGCGGGGCGGATTGTATGAGGAGAGGCGGTCCTTCAGGTACTCTGGGCCCAAGCCATTTAGGGCTTTATAGGTAATAACCAGCACTTTGTACTGAGCCCGGAAGCGAATAGGCAGCCAATGGAGATCTTTCAATACCGGTGTTATATGGCAGGCCCTGGGAACACCAGCGACCAGCCGTGCTGCCACATTCTGCACTAATTGCAGCTTCCAAGTGTGATACAAAGGCTGCCCCATTGCAGAAATCCAATCGAGAGGTTACCAGAGCAGGTACTATAGTTTCAAGGTCCCTTCGGTCCAAGTAGGGGCGCAGCTGGCATAACAGCCGAAGCTGAAAACAGGTGCTCCTGACTGTCGCATCCACCTGAGAAGTAAGATGGAGCGACGAATCAAGGAGCACCCCCAGACTGCGTACAGGGCCTGGAACCACCACCATCCCTGGGCCGGAAGAACCTATCACAAGTACTTCCGTTTTCTCTGGATTCAGGCTGAGTCTGTTTTCCCTCATCCAGCCCATTACCGATTCCAGACAGGCCACGAGAGGAGCGACGCCATCCCTGGTCACTGCATCAGTCGGAGACATAGAGAAGACTATTTGGGTGTCATCAGCGTACTGATAACCCCGCGCCCCATGCCTCTGGATGATCTCTCCCAGCAGTTTCATGTAAATGTTGAAAAGCAAGGGGGACAGAATAGCTCCTTGAGGGACTCCAGATCTGAGGGCCCTCTTTTTGGAGCAAACGTCCCCCAGCTGCACCATCTGGAACCTCCCAGAAAGGTAGGACCAGAACCAGTGGAGCGCAGTGCCTCCGATTCCCACCTCTACTAGGCATTCCAGAAGGATACCATGGTCGATGGTATCGAAAGCCGCTGAGATGTCCAAGAGCACCAGCAGGGACACGCTACCCCTGTCGATGCACAGACGGAGATCATCGACCAGGGTGACCATGGCAGTCTCAACCCCGTAGCCCGCCCGAAAACCGGTTTGAAATGGGTCTAGATAATCCGTTATAATTCATGAACAGGATGCCAGCCATTATTTTTCAAACTAGAGCTTCCCAAATTGCCAATTCTGGGATCAGTAGTCCAGAGAAGATTTTTCATGCTCTGTGTACCCCCATCCATCCACTCCAGCATCTCAAGAGAGATATTTGCACCAGATTGGCCTTAGTAAAGGTTGCAGTTTTTAAGAATAGAAGTTAAACATGAAAATCCCAGATTAAGTCTGGGACTGATCAGTCAAGGCCAGCCCACCATTCAAAAACCAGTGTGTAAAGAAGCACTGCAGGCATTCACAATTCCAATCCTGTTCCCCCCACCCTCGTTTCGAGAGTGAAATCTCACTTTGAATTCTTTCCTGCTTCTTGACTCTTCAGTGAGGGTTATGCCAACTTCTTACTCTCAGCTGGACTGAAAACTGAATTATAGAATTCCAGGAGCAGCTTGGCAGATTTCCTTGGCCTGTCACCTACTACATAGTGTCCACATCTCTCCAGTATATGGATCTGGTAGCTGGGAAAGGCAGTGGCTAAAACTTCTGCAGCAGATGGATCTAGCACCTATAAAAAGTATTAGTGAGTTATGTCTGAAATCCACATTTTAAATGAAAATTCAGTGCACCTATTGCTAAGAACTGGAACTGCAAACTTTTCAGTGACAATTGATCTGGAATAGTGCTGAGGGAATCTCCCTGTCCACCCCAGTAGAACAGTCACCATTAAAAGTAACAGATTTATTTTAGCAGTCAAGGACCACAGATCACATCCTCAGATGCACACATGAAGTGCAATCTTGGAGGTTCAAGTATACATATAGTAGGCCCTTGGTATCCATTGAGGTTTAGTTCCAGGACCCCCTGTGGATACCAAAATCCGCAGATGCTGAAGTCCCATTAAATACAATGGATAGTAAAACGAAGTCTCTTATATAAAATAGCAAAATCAAGATTTGCTTTTTGGAATATATGTATACACACACACACATATACATACATACAAACACACAGTATTATGTTTTCAAGACATAGATGATTGCATCTGTGAATAAAGAACCTGTGACTATAGAGGGCCGATTGTACTGAGTATGTATGGGTTGAATGAATGTAAACAGAGAGTTAAGAGTGAATTTAGATGCAGAATTTAACTAGTAATGGCAATTACATCAACATCACTCTCATAAATCTGCATTAGGAATGTAATGTCAGGAATGCACATTTCAAAAGTTTAGTCTCCACTGGATGGGATTACAAAAGTTTCACACATTCATTTATTTATTGCTTTTTGAGATTGGTCGGGGGGATTTTCCAAATTTTTTGTACGATTTTTTTTTTTTTTTTGCACTAATAGTGCAATTTTGGTGTGGGGTGGAGGTGGGGTTCTGCAAAATATATTCTTAGTACAGACAACATTTTTGCTATTTTGCTGCTGCAGACACAAATACTGGCCTGAATTAATTAAATTAATTAAGGCAGTTATGAATGTGCAGCCACTATACTGTAGTTACTTAGCTCTGTAGTGTGTCCTGAATTCATGAATGTGTAATTGCTGAAGTTACTTCTGGTCAAAATTGTCAATTGCAAGACAAGACCAATGTGAACATCTGTCATAACAAGATGTTATAAGGACCAGGCTAAGAAAATAACAAGAGGAAGGCAAAAAGACTAATTAAATAGCAAATTCATTTTTTTTTCTTTTGACTGCCTTTTATAGATTGGTTTTACAGAATTAGCACTTGCCAAGTACTGTGAAGGGGGCGGATGTGAGTGTTATATCCTAGCATCTTGATTTTCAAAGAATCAGATGGAAAAAGATGAAATTAAGTTAGGCAATCAGAATTTTTGTAAGGTGTCTTGAGTTCTAGTTTTGGAGCACAGGCAGGATAACAACAATAACAACAATGATAATGCCTCCCTGAAACCCAACCATTGGCCATGTTGACTGGGGGGTTTCTGGGAGTTATTATCCCAAAAGTAAACATTTCCATGCTCTGTTATTGTTGTTGTTGCTGTTGTTGTTATTGTGTGCCTTCAAGTCATTTCCAACTTATGGTGACCCTAAGGCAAATCTGAGAGCCAGTGTGGAGTAACAGTTTGAGTGTTGGACTACAAGGTTAGAGATTGAGATTTGAATCCCAGCCAGGCCATGAAACCCACTGGCTAACCTTGGACAAGTCACACTCACTCAAACCTCCTCTGAACAACTCTCGCCAGGAAACCTCATGATACGTTCACCTTAGGATTGCCATAAGTTGGGTACGACTTTGAAGGCACACAACAACAGCAAGGTGAACTGATCTCAGCATTTTCTTGGCAAGATTTATTCCAAGGGAAATCACCTTTGCTTTCCTCTGAGGTTGAGAGAGGGTGATGTGCCCAAAATCACCCAGTGGGTTTCCATGGCTGAGTGAGGATTTGAACCCTGGTCTCCAGATTCATAGGCCAATGCTCAAACCACTACACCATACTGTCTCTCACAAGCTCAGTATTCCAGTTCATTTCACATTTTGCTTTTTAAGCCACAGCCAATTTTAGACGTTCTGGCTGAGGTTCCACATATTCAGTTAATGGTGCAATGCAAGTGGAAGTATTATTGGAGGAGTCTGTTATCCTGAACAGTCAGATGCCCATGAATCTGGATCTTAGAGCTGAAAGGGGCCACAAGGGCCATCTAGTTCAACCCCCTGCCATGCAGGCATACACAACTACAGCACTCCTGGAAAATGCCCATCCAGCCTCTGTTTAAAGAACTTCAAGGAAGCAGAATCCATTCCTCTGCCAAGACAATTTGTTCCATATTCAAACATTTTGTACAGTAAAGAAGTTATTCATGCTGAAAATTGTGAGGTGAAAATGTTTAGGCTAGAACCCTTTCTTGTAATTTGATAGGGATGCCTGCCTCTGCACTTTCTTCAAAAGAAGACTTCTTTTGATTATGTGGAAGTTCCAGGTGATGATTAAGAGTTCTTAAAGGGATTCATAATGTAACAAAAACAATTAGCGAGATCAAGTAAAATAATTAATTTTAAATGGCAGCCAACAACTCCACAACAACAACAACAACAACAACAAAACAGAGCAACAGATATGAGAATATCTTGTACCTTACCTTATCATTCTTTCCCCAAATAACTTGCATTGGGGCTTTGATCTTGTTCAAGTTGTCATGAAGGATGAATCTGACCTCTTTACTTGCGACGTCCACAAAACCTAGACCAGCAAAGAAGAAGAGTTAAGGGTTGTTTCATTATTGTACATGCCACAGATGTGCCATAGATAACATGTGGATCTGTTTTGCAGCTTAGCAAACTATGGAGGTAGTAAAGAAAGTGAAGGAGTGAAACTATGGAAGACGACCTACCATGTCCTATCGAAGCTGAACCACCACAAGGTCACAATTACATTTTGTGTGTGCCTTTTGGTGTGTTTTTTCATTAATTTATTCATGTCCTCTTGATTTAGCATTTTTGAAATATAAATAAAATTGTAGATATAGCATGTGCAACTTCGTTTTATATGGATCACCCTTTATGGGAGCAGATCATTTAATTTATTTCTGATTGCTATATCCAGTGTATAAATTGAGTCATTTCCCTGCTTTGGGCTGTAGAGTAAAGGGAGTTAGAGGCTTGTAGCTTTTTACAGAGCCATAGTTAAAGGCAAGCATTGCAAATTGCGGCAATCATCTTATGAATTATGAAATTATAAATGCTGCTGTCTTTACCAGAGTAAAGAAAATAGAAACCTGAAAAAGACCTATGATTTCTTGAAGAGTGCAAAGAACGCTCCAGTGAACTCTTCAGAAGCCCCCTCCCAGTACATTTAATACTGAAACATGTGGAAGTGAAAAGCAAAACAAAAACAAAAGAATCCCCCCAAACCAATGAATTAAACAAAACCCCCCCCACATTCATTCATTTTTAAATTATCTTTACATGTTGCCTCTACCTCCGAACCAGGATTCAAGGTAACTTAAAAGTTAAAAGCATTGCACTTACATTTTTTAAAGAAAGCATTATTTGGCTTTTGATAGTTGAGATATGCTTTTAGAAACTAAAATGGGAAAAGAGAAAGAAACATCAGTTTCAGGGCAAGCACAAAGCCATTAGATGCAAATGTTCCTATGTGAAGGCAGTAGGTACCACTGTTTCTATAATTCCCTCTACTTTACCTCCCTCGTGGTCTATATATTTCATCTACCAAGGGCATGCGCTGAATTTGAGGCTGCTTGTGTTGGTTTTTAGTGATGGGTGAACAACATCTTTCTTGAAAATTAGCTGGAATGGAGAGAGGCAATCATCGGATGGGATGGGATGGGATGGGTGGAGGATGACGTGAAAAAGGAATGATATGCAAAAAGAATGGGGTGCTGGGGCCTTGTTGGAAATGCACTTGTCCCTCCACTTTTGTGGCTTTGACTTTTGGGGATTTGATTATTCACAGATTTTATTAATATGTGCTCTCTAGGAATATCTAGGTCCTTCCAGCACAAACAACTCTATGGTTAACTTTAACCAAAAGTTGCACTGCAGGACCTAGAGATTCCTAGAGAGAACACTCCACTAGGCATTTGTAGCTCCTCCAGTGCAGTTCTATGGTCAATGTCTGGCAGACGTTGACCACAGAGTTGCACTAGAGGACCTAGAGATTCCTAGAAAGGTGTTCTCTCAGGTAAAAAACATAGTGATTTTGTCATTTGCAGTTTTCGCACATTCATGGAGGTCCTGCACTCCTATCCCCAGCAAACGTGGAGGGACAAATGTACAGTAGTTAGTTTTTTAAATGTAAGAGATAAAATCTAGGTAACAATCAGATTTAGGAGATTATCGCACACACATTTTTTGCCCGTACTGGCCACAGGATGCAATTGGGCTGCAACAGGTGAAATGGGTCTAATCACACACGAAATTGCTGCTGTGCTGTTGGCTGTCCAGCACTTGCCCCCGAGCTGTGCTTATCCTGCTGATTTTGGTAGTACGGAAGCTTTCTGTCCTCCAAAATCGACCGGCTCAGGGATGGGTGGTGGTTGGTCAGTAGCACAGCAGCAATTTCTTGTGCGATAAAACTTGTTTCCCCCCATTCCGACCCGATCCCATCCTGTGCCTGGACTGGGCAAAAATGTAAATGCGATAATCTCCTTCTTCTCTTTTATAAGTCCATTAGAGCTCTAAGGTCACCTGGAGAGGCCCTTCTTTCTGTCCCACCAACCTCTAGGGCTCACTTGGTGGGAAGAAGGGAGAGGGCCTTCTTGGTAGCTGCCACCAGTCTTTGGAACTCCCTCCCTAGAGAGGCCAAGACGGCCCCATCCTTGTTCTCTTTCTACTGGCAGCAAAAACATTTTTGTACTGTCAGGCTTTTACAGACTGACAAACTATGGGCTTTTAAATGTTGTGGAATTTTGATTTTAAGGTTTTTATATAGTACTTTAATGCATTTTAATATTTTTAAGTTTTAATATTTTTAACTTCATAAATCCTATATTTATACTTTTAATGCTTTTGTGTTGTTCTAAATTTGTATTGTTTTATACATGTTGTTAGAGGTCTTGTCTTGATACCTGGGAAAAAGGTACATTAATAGTAATAGTAATAATAGTAATAGTAGTAATTTTCTTAGATTTGCCCCCTGAAAAAGAAACAATTATGTTCCTGGAACATAAATGGCTTAAGTGCATCTGGATACTCTCTTTTAAGAACAGCTAATAATAATTTTGCCAAGAAAACCCCATGATAGTATGTTTTAATATGTTTTAAATTGTACTATTCTTTTAAATTGTAAGCCACTCTGAGTCCCAACTTTGGGAAAAAGCAGAATATAAATAAATATAACAACAATAACAATGACAGGTTTGCCTTAGGGTCACCATAAGTCAGAAATGTTGAAGGCACACAACAACACAACAACAATTCTGGTTTTTGCTCATTCTAATATTTCTGTGTTTATTTGTATGCACATGCATTAGCTGTCGGTTCATTTGTTTTTAAGCAGGACAGTTTTCTACCCTTTCCTTAGTGCAGGGTGTGTGAATTTCTAGGTATATAAAACAGGTTGAGACAAGGACAGGGATTGATGCAAGATATCAGAAAGTGCACATTGGCTTCCTCAAGAAAGGCTGCACCCAATGCGGTTCCCATGGGACAGAGAAACAGGGAGTTCTAGCCCGGTTCCAAGTGAAATGTTGGAAGTTGCCAAATGCAACCTATGACACAGTTTCCCTTGTAACCACAGATTCCAGCCTTTCCTTCTTCTGCTTACACCAGCAGAAAAGTTCAAGGGGGAGAAGAGTGAAAAAAAGACAGACTTGCAGAGATATGAGTCATTAGAAGGGCCCTTTCAGAATACATAAGGGTCTTCACAATTGTGCACCCCAATTGTGGGATGCCTTCCATTTGGGAGAAGTGACTGAGACCAGTGTTTTGTTTTGCTTTTCCTTTCTGGCAGCAAGATAGCATGGCACTGCACACTGTGGTTCTGATCTGGCCTTTCCGTGATGCAAAAAGGAGCTGCAAAACGTGGCTCCTTTTTGTGCTGTGGAAAGGGCACCATAGCTGCCGGTGCCATGGCTTTTTGGTTCTCCTTTGGAACAGCACATGCACACAATGGACCAAGGGGAGTGCTGTGATGCATCCCACCATGTGGTGGGGTGTGCAGTGTCACGCCGGCATAGGGGCAGAGTTGGGGCATGTGGCATGCGGTCATCAAGCTTCCACTCCACCCCAATGTCGGAGTTTATCGCGGGTCTGTACAGCCTCTGAATAAATAAACAAATAAATGGTAGTGCCATGATTCCACTTTCATTGTCATGGTTCCCCCCCCCCCCCATGGAATGCTTGCAGGGATTCAAACCCTGGTCTCTAGAATCCTAGTCCAACGCTCAAACCACTATGTCATGCTGGCTGTCAGAGAGCTCTAATGCCTCAAACCCCAGTACAGGATATACAGGGGTGATCACATTACACCAGTATTAAAATTACTCCACTGGGTGCCAATTAGTTTCTGGGCAAGGTGCAAAGTGCTGGTTGTTACCTTTAAAGCAGTACATGGGTTTGGGTCCAAGTTACCTACAGGATCACGTCTTCCCATATAATCGATTTGGTACATTCTGGTGGACATTTACTCCAGTTTGCCAGGATGTGGGGGCTGGACAGATGGGGAGAAACAGGTGGCAAGACGCCACCCCTTTGTGCCCTGGATGGAGACCGCACCAACTAAACAGCATGGCCGCTGTGAGGCCTACAAAGGACCTGCTCCCAGTGGGTTCTTTTTAGGCTGGCGTGGGGCGCCATTGGCACACTCGCATGTGGTGATGACATCCATGTGGTACAGTGCTGTTTGGGTGCTGTGCCAAGCAGACACCATCGTAGTGTGCCCCATCTGTATGGGGGCCAAGATGGCGCCTGGGGTGTGTGGTAAGGCTGCCAAATGTGTAAATGCTCAGCCTCCATGCACTGCAAGTTCAGACCTAGGTTGGCAACTGTCAGCCAGAGGCCTTTTTCTTCAGCCATCCGTAAACTGTGGAATGACCTGCTGGAAGAAATTTGACAGCTGAATACACTGCCTGAATTTAAAAGCATTGAAGACCGCTCTCTTCCAGCAGGCTTAAATTGTGAATTTTAAATGTGGATTGTTTTAATATGTCCTTTTAAATTGTATATAGATCTTTTTAAATTGATGAGTATTTTAACTGATGTGCTTTAACTGATGTGGTGTGTCTGTTAATTGTTATTGTTCCCTGCCTTAATCCATAAGGAGAAGTGGGTAAAAAAATAAATATTTAATATTGTTATTGTTATTTCATAGGATGGAGCCATGGGAGTTACAATGGAATCATCGTGCTATTATTTATTTAGTGTGAAAAGCCCTAAATTTGGGCCAAACAAATAAGGGAGTGCCCTCCATACCTGTTTGGTCAGTAATTTGGGGAACTGGTAGACTCCCAACTTCATGAGATCTATCATCTGCTTTAAAGTTGAAGGTATGAGAGGATTGTCCTCAACATTTACTTTGTCCTGATTCGTGACGTGCTTGACGTACTCAGAAACAGTTGGACTCCAAAGACCTAAGATTTGGGAGATAAGATACAGATTTTGAAAAAGAACTTATTGGCAAACCAGTCTAAAAAGTGACATTTAGAACTGTTCCAGGAAGATGCCTAGTGCCATTCTAGATGGTTAAGGATATGGCATGGGTGTGAGGGGCAGATGAGGGTTGCCTACAGGGGAAGCAAAGAAAATGGGTATGAAAGTGATCACAATGTGTGGAGAAAGGAGGAATAAGGGAATTGGAGAATGCACAGAGGGATCATGCCCAAAATTGCTACCAGATGGGGGAAAAAGGTGTTGCCAGGTTTTCAAACTAGCAATTGGGACAATTCATGATTTGCAGGGTTGACAATCAGGAAGCAGCTGTTAACAAATTTGGGTTGTACTGAAATATTAAATGAAAATATTGATTTCAGTTTAACTTAGCCATGTATCTCTCTGTAAAATCAACACATTGTCACATTCATACATTACATGGTTTCTTTCTTTATGAAAAGCCCACATCCCAAAATAAAGATTTTTGGGCATCTTGTGCAATCTAAACAAAAGGATACGCCTTTCAGCCCTCAGATAGGGCACATCTCTTATATTAAGGGACATCTGCCAGCCCTATAAAGAATAAGCTTTCCAGTCCTCAAATATGGGACATCTTGTACAGTAAGAGACACCTGGCAATCCTAGGTATTGTGTAGCTATTCTGTCTTTTCCTCATTAAATAGGAAGATTTTTTTTTTCTTGTCAAGAAAAAAAAAAGGAAAATGTGGTGACACATTATGGAAGGTTTAAAGACATTGACTGGGATCCCCTTAGGTCTGATCTGCACTGCAGAAATAAGGCCATTTGACACTGCTTTAACTGCCATTGCTCAGTGCTATGGAATCCTGGGAAATGTAGTTCATTATGGCACCAGAACTCTGACAGACAAGGCTAAATATCTCACAAAACTACAACTCCCAGCATCCCATAGCATTGAGCTATCACAGTTAAAGCAGTGTCAAACTGCATTATTTCTGCAGTGTAGATTAGACCTTAGTGAATTATAATAGTGTAAGATCAATCGATGCTATTATAATCCACTTTTTGGATTGTTGTGGATGTCAGAATTGTTTACTGACCATGCGACAACAACAATCCCGCCCCAACCTATCCTTTAAGCAAGACACTTCCCTGTAACAAGGCCATTTCCAGGTCATTGGAGAGCAGGCGGATTGGAGGACACAGGTCCCACTAATTTTCTGTACTTGGAGACACTGCAAAGACCTCATCTGCAGAGACCTCCTGAAGATCCTTGGAAATTCCTGCAGATGACTGGTACAGTGTATGCAGTTACAGGAAATCAGTTGGACATGTTTCTGCTGATGTCTTTGCTTTCTAGTAACATGGAAACAGCTGTGTTGGGAGGGATTGTATTGGTTAAATGGTGGGTTTGAGTGGCATCATCAGGAGACATAGCTATGAAAATGTGGCTAATCCCTAGCTCCCGAAGTTGCTCCTCATAAGGCATGGTTTCCAGACCCTTCACCATTTTAGACGCCCTCCTTTGGACATGCTCCAGTTCCTCCACATCCTTTTTGAATTGTGGTGCCAAGAATTGGGCACAGTATTTCAGGTGAGGCCTGGCCCAAGCAGAAGGGCACTATTACTTCCCTTGATCTAGACACTATACTTTTATTGAAGCAGCCTAAAGTTGCATTGGCCTTTTTAGCTGCCTCATCACAATGTTGACTTGTGTTCAACTTGTGGTCTACTTGAACTCCTAAATCCTTTTCACATAGAGCCTTGTTAAGCCAGGTTTCCTTCATCCTTTTATTTAGACTGAGCAAGATGCCAAAAATCCTTTATTTTGGGATGTGCAGCTGTGTAACACAATCCTATGCACTTCTACTCAGAAATAATGGACTTTGGCCTTCAATACTCACCACCTGGGCAAAAGAGGGATAAACAGCCCACTTCCGATGGATAGTATGCAGCATAAAGCCCAGCAACCATTCCTCCCATGGAGATACCAACCAGGTGAAACGGCTTTCTGTTCAGACCAACACATTCAACAAACTGAAATGAGGAGCAGGAACAAGGAAAAGTTGTATGTTGGATATTTCAGCTCTTAAGTACTCATTTAGGGACTTTTGAAGAAGTCCCCGCTGGGTCTGTTGTAATACTTTTAGGTGATGCGAGGACTAGCAGCAGAACTTGGGAAACTGTACCTTTTGGACTACAACGCCCATAACCAGGAGGGGTTTTCTGCTTGTTCTGGAAGGTCCAGACAATATGGCAGAGGTTGTGACAAAAGGGTCAAGGCACAATGTTACAACTGACCTGATTGTCACAGGACCTCATACTGGGTGTTGCAGGAGTTATCTCGTGCGGAGCAACGGCTGAAATGAGATGAGGGAGGAAGAAAGGGAAGAAGGAGGTGCTCTTTCCTCCTATTAACCTGCTGCACTCCCATCTGCTCCATACTGATGTTTGAAGGTTGCTACTACTGAAGATTTTCTATTTCCTTGACAGGGTTTTTGATATCATTGTGTTGAGCTCACAAGTGGTAAACTAGCATTGGTGTCTTAACATTCCCTACACCTAGTCAGTGTGACAGGCTGGACAGAAGTGCCATCTGCTATGCTCATGCTGACTTGCCATATGCATCAGAGATATGTTTGGATAAGGGAGGTGGAGTTAGTCTGTCCAAACTCCACTCACCCCCCTTGACCACTACCACCCCGGCACCAGCTATGGGTTAGGATGCAGAAGCCTATTCTGTGTCTTATTTGGGTGTCCTGTCTGTCAACCTGCTAGTTTCAAGTGTGCACAATTGCTAGTGATAAAGAGCGGATTGGGATTCTGTAGTCTGCTCACTATTCTCCCTACCCGATCTGACAGAAGTGGTCTTTCAGGAAGAGTTACTTTCCCCTCATAGATGAATTGTTCTAGAGCCAGCAAGAGTGGGGAGACCTCTGACCCGTAGGCTGATTTGTCCAATGAAGGTTCATATCCTGCCCATAGAGAATCCAGAGAAGGCCCCTATTAAAAACAGCACACTTTCAGTTGGGAAGCTGGTCAAGGGAGACTGAGAGTGGGATCTCTTTGGTGCCTCCAAATATCTGACTGGAGACAAAGCACAGATTTTGTGGGCATGTGATGGACTCATCTCTGTGTTAACACTGCCATTCAATCCTGCCCGGTTCACCCTCTCAGATGGAAAGGTGAAACTGTGAAGGAAGGAGAGGGCAGAGAAAAGCACACTTTGGGAGCTGATGGAGTCCTGATCTCAGTGGGCTGAGTATGCCTGGCTTCCCTTTCTTTCCCCTTTCCTGCTCACTAATTGTTGGACCAGTTCTTCATTTTGTCAAAACCTTGAATCCCGTCTTTTGGTTCTCAAGTTGTTTGTTATCTCTCCCCATTTTGCATCATTTAATAATGAATGAGCATCCTTTCTGCTCTTTCTACAAGGTGTTTATGGTGAACTTCTGAGACTCTCCTTTCCACTATTAATCTATGGTGCTAACATATTGAAGATAATGTTTTCATTCTCTTTAATAGTCTCCAGCCATTATCTTTAAAATGGTCTCCAGCTACCAGTGATAAGAGGTTTGAGTCAAAGTGTATTGTTCTTTTTGGTCACCTTCAGCCCTGCCCATCAACTGAACTTTCTCCCTCAGCAAGATCTTCCCAGCCTTCCTCCTGCTAACAGTCTTCCAGGTACAATACAAATGATGGCAGCTGGATACAAGACTTACTTGGTGTATTCTTGCAGCCTGAGCAGTTCCCGTGTAACTGTCCCCCTCCAGGCGGGTGGTATCTCCATGGCCAGGCATGTCAACACAGATTATGTGGAGATCCTTTGGAAGGAACTGTGGAAAGATGGCATTGTTTATGAAACAAAGGATTCAAAACAGGAACAATTGCCTCCTTCTAGTATCAAAGAGTGGAATGGATTTAGCACTTGATCACACCAGGATTGTAAGATGACCGAATAGTTATTGTGTAGGAAATGCAAACATATTGGGCTGGGGATAGTCATTATCACACAGCTCTTTCAAATCACCAAGGTGCTGCTTCTGTCCTAGCCTCTACCTCCCTCCACACCTGTGTCCCCCTGCCCTATATCTTTCTCAGCAAGCCTTTTGGTCTATATTTATTTTTATTTATTTTATTTTTACTGCAATTGCATGATCATGGCAATTCATTAAGTAAAAACATAAAGGAAGAAAGGAAAAGAAATTGAAAAAGAAAGGAAAGGAAAGAAAAAGAGCCTGCTTGGGAATAGAGAGGGAGAGAGGAGCAGAATCACAGCCACTGAGACTAAGTGGCTGCCCACATATTGGAACTGCTTCAGGAGGAAATTATCACACAGGCATCAAAGGGGGAAAACAGCACAACTAGGAAGCATTGAGGGGTTTTGTCTGTCAACGAGAAGGAGCACTCCAGCAACGGATGAACTACAGACCATCTACTGGACAGACACAGCATTGTGTGACAAAGTATGGCCAGAGACACTCCTATCCTGCACTAATTCCATTTTTCAACCCTCGTGTGATAAAAGAATTTGATGCATTTAAATATCGTCATTGGCCCAGATACAGCAGATTTGCCTTCATGACAGAAGATACACAACATCAAGACACAGCAAAAACTTTTGTCCTAAAGATTTCTGATGTGCTGGGGTGAGCTTTAATGTTTCTGCAGGTGACGCACAACATGACCCTAATACACCACGCTTTGGAGTTCTTATTGTTGTTGTGTGCCTTGAAATAATTTCAGACTTACGGTACGTCAACTCTAAGGTGAAGCTATCGCACGGTTTCCTTGGTAAGATTTGTTCAGAGGGGCTTGTTGTTGCTGCATGATGTTGCAAAAATGCAAGGGCAGCGTGGTGTGCTAACAGCATTCTGGATGTCAGAATCATAGGTCCTGTCATGCTTGCTAACCATATATTTTGTATATGCTTTGTAATACTGGATGATAGGTTATGCTACCCAAGTGGTGATGATGGGTAGAAAGATTGTTTATCTTCCTTGAAGATGGCAAATGAGTAAATGTGAGAGGAGGAAATACATGCTTTGAAGGTCAATTCAGTGAGAATATTTGGTATGGAGAGGAAAGGAGAGGTAGTCCTGGGAACAGGAATGTTTTGGCTTGAAGATGGATGAGGAGCAAGTGTGTGAAAATGTCTAAATTGCTATGTGTTTTAAATACACCTTCTAACCAAAACTGCTTCAGTTCTGACAACATTGTTATTCTTGCAACAACTCAGGCTGTATCTGCACTGCAGACCTAATGCACTTTAACACCACTTTAACTGCCATAGCTCACTGGTATGGAATTCTGGGAATTGTAGTTTTGTGAGATATTTAGCTTTCTCTGTCAGAGAGCTCTGGTGACACAACAAACTACAAAACCCAGGATTCTACAGGATGGAGCCATGGCAGTTAGAGCGGTGTCAAACTGCATTATCTCTGCTGTGCAGATTGGACCTTAGTTTTCTTAATAAAGCTTTCTGACTTTGCTGCAGCTCTGTATTTCTGAACTGACGTTAGCCAGTACATGACACTGGCTAATATATACATATATTTAAAATTGTTATTTTATTTACTGTTATCATATATATGCTCTCTTTTGGAGTTGTATGTCACCTTGATGGCTGTTTCAACAGAAAGGCCAGGCTAAGGGTTACTAAATTGAATCAGCACTTAAGCACAACCCATGGGCAAGTTCTCCTGCACAATTCCCTTTGGAAAAATGGGGGGTGTGCAAGAGGAAAGTTGTTTCTCCTCACCCACAGTGATGCCTGAGTCAGGAGAAAAGAATGGAAACATACTTGCATGAGATCCAACCACATGTCCTTGCTGGCTGAGAACCCATGAAGCAACAGCATAGATGGCTGGGACCCAGGAGTCCCTCGGCAGGAGTAACAGAATGTGTAGTCCTTGCACTTAACATATTTTATCCTCATGCCAGTTTTTTGACGTTGGTACCTATAGACAAAGGGAAAAGAAAGTTGAGTGGCCAAGAGATTTGACATGAGAAAGGTATCTGGCAGGAAAAGAAAGCAAAGGCTTTGAAGGACATATAATTTGCTATTGCTTAATCCAGAGTTCACCTCTAAAGTGAACCAAACCTATTCTGTCAAACCTGACTAGCAAATCACAACAGTGAATTTCAGAGGCCCTTAGTTCCAAATGCCTGTTAAAACAGGCATGAGATACAGCCAACTGGGAACTGGAGAGCGAGCATCTCCAGCTTTCACAAAAGGGGTTTTCCTAATTTGTCTTCAACTTTTAATGAAGAGAACTGGTCCTGAATTTTGGCAGAATGCTTTTGGGAGTGATGGAGTGAGTTTTGGGAGAACACTGGAAGCTGCCTTCAGATGTCTGGTCCATCTAGGCAGCTCAGGGCTACCAACATTGACTGGCAGAAATGGCTCTCCAGGATTTAGGTCAGGATTTTTTTTCTAGTCCTACCTGGAGATCCCTGATATTATCTCATGACCTCCTTTCTATGTATTGTCTAAGGGCTGCCAGGTTTTCCAAGCAGCAAGTCTCCTTGATTACCATGTCAAGTCAAGACTGGCTGGGGCATGTGTTGCAGTTGTTAGCCTTCAAGTTGTTTCCAAGTTACAATGACCCTAAGGCAGTGGTTCACAACCTTTTCTATGATCTACACTCCTAAAAATGATTAAAGTTTGCACCCCCTACAAAAGTAATAGAATTTTATTCATTTTAGGAATGAAAAAAGTCTAATTTCTAAGTATTGAACCACAAATAAAACCACATACAGTACGATATTGTAGGTGAACAGATTGAACTTTAAAAAAATGTTTAAACTAAATATAAATTGAGCAATTAGATTCTAATTCTTTTAAAAGTGAGTGATGACTTGTGACTAGTGAGTCAAGGGCACAAGTCACATTTTGTTGCACCCCATGATATTCCATTTTGCCCATGGATCTTTTCTTGGCAAGATTTGTTCAGAGGGAGTTTACCCCTGCCTTCCTCTGAGGCTGAGAAAGTGTGACATGTCCACTGTCACCCAGTGGGTTTCCATGGCTGAGCAAGGGTTTGAGGGGCATGTGAGGCAGTTCTATATAAGGCCCACCCAAGTCTCATGAGAGGAGGACTTTTCAGGGGAGTTCTAGATTCCTGCAAGATAAGAGGAATTGCAGGAACCTGGAACTCTTGCAAGAGGTCTTTCCCTAACATACTTATATAACTTATTTGGGTCTTATACAATGCACGTACCTTTTGCCTCACCTGTCTATGCCTTGAGATTTGGGAAAAGAAAGAGTGGCTGCTAGCTATGCTTGCACTAGACACCAAACATCGTCCTGCTGTATTTGGTATGTAATTTGAGGCCATTTTGCTGCACATGAGGTGCTGGGGGTGGTTGTCTGATGGGAATGTGTCTGGCATCTACTCTTCTCACTGATTCACTCACGCCAGATTTTTAAAAATGCATAATTGCAGAGCGTATCCCATATTGCTCCCAATGAGACAAGATTTTTAGTCCCCAAATACAGGATGCCTGATACAGAATGGGGCACTTGGGAACTCTAGCCTGCCCTTGCGTAGCTTCTGGAACTAGACATGATCAGATTTGTTTGGGATGTTATGATGGCTCCATACTCTACTTTGGTGGTACAGTGATGATGAGTTGTATGCAGCCCAGGGATCCATGGGAGCAATATTGTACCCCAAGCCAACAAAACTGCCCACTTCTGTGTTAGATGCTTCTTCAGTGTTCTGTGTATATTTTTGAATATTATAGGTATTTTATGTAGCTGCATGCTTCCTCTGTGTTGTTCATTGTTTAATTTAAAAAGAGACAGAGAGAGAGAATGAAGGGGAAAGTCCATCGTTCCATTTCTGCTATGGACAATGGATCCATATACTTTGGATTACCCAAGACAGCTATGAAGTGAGCAGCTGGGCAAGCCTTAGTAGAGCCAGCCATTCACAGTTGATGGGGTGCTGTGGGAAGAGGGGCTATGGAGGACACATATAAAACAAACAAAGAGCTTCATTTATATACCGCTTCATACTGCTTCAGTAGTGTCTAAGCAGTTTACAACTGTAAGCAAATTGCCCCCAACAATATGGGTCCTCATTTTAGCGACCTCAGAAGGATGCAAGCCTGAGTCAAGCTTGAGCCCTTTTGCTGGTATTGAACTTCAACCTCATGGTTTTGAGTGAGTGGCTGCAGTACAGGCATTTAACCCCTGCACCACCAGGGCTCCTAAAAAGCAGAGGCTTGTCTGTGAAAGGGTTGGACAGGGCCAGTCAGAGACAGAGTTATGGCCAGTTAGGAAGCGGGGAATGACAAAACTCTGAATAAGGATTTTTTGGAGTTGTAAGTGTGGAAAGAGTTCAGGGAGAAGTGTTCTTTGTTTAAAACTTAGATGTTATAATGCGCTGTGCGTGGAACCAACATAACACCAGATGTTTATTTTTTTTCAGTTACAATAAATCTTCACTATTTCCCTTTTCTGCAATTCTGCCTAGATGTTTTAATGTAATAATCAACAAGGAAAAATGGTCACACTTTACCAAAATGAACCAATATCTAATACATCCACATGTCCAGTATCAAGGTCACCTTGAGGCTTTGCAGGGAGGGATCTTAAAGATAAAAGGACAAGGTGAACAATATGGACAAGGGTTGAGATGGCAGCGCCAGTCTGGATCAAGATCCCATCATAGCAACTTCAAATTATCTAGAACAGAGTAAGCAACTGTGCCAAGGATAGGGTCCAAAATTGGCTACTATCCCCCTCCCAATAGGACACACACACATATTTCTGCCAAAGCAAAAGAGGTGGCATGTCATGTGTTTTCGACCTACTTTCAGCCATCGGGAAAGGAGATTTAGGGTTTTTGAGGGAACTGTGGAGGCCATGTTAAGCAAAACTGTTATGTTTAGGGGGCAGTTTTGAATGGTTCTGGGCCATATGGGAGCAAACAAATCCTTGTTTCTTTTCCTGAAAATAATAGTTTTGGGGTGTTTTCTCAGAGACTTTGGGGGGACAAAAAGAAGTTGGGGCTTCCTGCCATCTAGAAGAAAAGTCTAGAAGAAAAGCTGGTAGGTTTGGCCTATGAGGGAACCTGGAATGAAGCTATTTGACAGAGAAGGCTGAGCCAAGTACCAGAGCTACAAATTCCCCTCCCTCTCCTGTAAAGGGGTGTTTAATATGGATTTTATAGTCTGGGCAGATATATTAGCCTTATATTGTAAGCTGCTTTGGGTCCAGTAGTGGGGAAAATGGGATATTAAACAAACAAAAGAACAAGAAAAATCAGAACAAACTTAGTTTTCCTTGTGCAAACCTGACTTCTGTAAAGCTGACTTGTGTAAACTCTCCTTTTACATTATTGCTGTTGTTAACTGCTCAGATCCTGCAGACCTCAGGGCTATGGCTTCCTAGATTTGAATCTATTCATCTGGAATGTGTGGTCTTCTTCTCTTCCTACTGCCTTCCAACTTTCCAAGCATTATCATGTTTTCTAGTGAGTCATGTGTTCTCATCATGTGGCCAAAGTACGACATCCTCCATTTAGCCATCTTGAACTTATTCAAAAATCTCTCAAACATTGTGTTGGTAAACCCTGCTATTGGAGTTACTGCCCTCTCAGAAACGAATCAGCTGGGCACTTCTTAAGGGGCAAGCTGTCACTGTCCTTTAGGTGTAGCCCATGACATGTGAGAAGTATGGTTCAGATGAACTAACTAGTTGAGGAAATCATTCTGCATATCACCCAAGATATATACAGTACTCACCATAACCCAAACATGATGAGTAGTAATGGATTGAAGTGGTAAACTGCAAGAAAAGCAATCAATAAGATGCCCCCAGTGAAGCCTATGATGCCCAGGAATATCTTGATCAGGGAGAGATCCATGGTTTTTCTTAAGATTCTTCTTTGCCTGCAAAGAAACAAATGATTAAAATCCAACTGGATGATGAAAGGGGATGAAGGAGGCATGTGATATAGCCTGGGTTTACAATTTAAAATGCTTTAATCCCACACATACAGACAGTGGGGAAAGAGAATCTACTGTTGGGACTTTATTTCTCTTACAAAGGTTGCATCCACACCACAGAAATAATCTAGTTTGATACCCCTTTAACTGCCATGGTTCCATACTATGGAATCCTGGGATTTGTAGTTTATTGTGGCATCAGAGTTCTCTGGCAGAGAAAATGAAATGTCTCACAAAACTACAGTTCCCTGAATTTCATAGCAGTGAGCTATGGCAGTTAAAGTCGTGTCAAACTGGATTATTTGTGCAATGCGGATGCAGCCAAAATGAGGTTCTTTGGAAATATGCTCCTCTCCCCATTTTGTCTTATTCATTTTTAAAAAACCCTATTTAGCTTGAATTGGGTGTCACAGGAACAAGAAAAATGAGTAAAAGCTGGTATGGTGTAGTGGCCGAGTTACAAGTCAGGACAGGGACTCTCTGGTTCAGGTGACAATCCCATTTTTCAGTCTCAGTCTCCTAATCTGTTCTACTTGGAATTACTGTATAACATTGTTGCAAGAATTGTGACTGGATACTATAGCTGAGATCCTGCCTGGTCAAGCATAGTGTAAAGGTTTTGCAGGCCAATCCCAGGATTCAACATTGCACTGTGATAGTTCCTCCATGGCCACTGCTAGTGGAGAGGCAGGGCAGGAATTAGAGAAGTGTCTGGCTATGTTCCCATGCACAGCCAGATGGAGTCGCAGGGCATCTTCCACCAAGATCCAGAAGGTCCTCTAGACATCTCAGCAGGTGATGTCATTGGTTTATGTCTATTTGTTGAAACCTAGTCAGACACTTCTCCAATTATGGGTATGCTTAGCTTGGAGAAGGGAAGGTTAGGAAGTGACATGATAGCCATGTTTAAATATTTGAAAGGATGCCATATTGAGGATGGAGCACGTTTGTTTTCTGCAGCTCCAGAGAATAGCACCCAGAGCAACAGATTCAAATTACAGGAAAAGAGATTCCTCCTCAAAATTAGAAAGAACATTCTGACCATAAGAGCTGTCTGTTATGAGGAAGAGTGCTGGAGTTGCCTTCTTTGGAGGTCTTTAAACAGAGACTGTGCATTCCTGCATGGCAGGGAGTTAAATGGGTGGGGTATTTTCCAACACTAAGGGGTCATTCAGACATTTTTTTTTTTAGTGCAACAATGTGAATTATCTCACTCATGCATTCTGGATTTGTTATTCACACTACGGAACTGCATCAATGCACATCTCTGCAATTTCTGTTGCTCAATGTGCCAGCGTTTGAATAAAGATGGTGGCGACTACGTGAATGCATTTGGAACATGTTTCAAGGCATGCAGAGTTTTATTCCAGGTTTATTCAGGTTTGTTCCCATTGGTTATTCACACTATCGGTGATGAAGATCTTTTTTAAAAACTTGGGGGGAAACCTGATATCAATTATCTGAGATTAAGAGGTTTTTTTTGACAGCCCCTCCCCCAACTTAATTGGGTGCATTTGGGATGTGTGCAAACAAACAGAGATTCCACTCGGATTCATCCTACATTATTTTTTACAGTGTGAATAGCCCCAACGATTCTATGATTCAATTCCCTCCACTCTCTACCAGCAACAGAACAGCCAGAGGGGTATTGCAGTGCAATGGTGAGGGACAGGGCTTTGGATGACGCAGAGAGAGGAAGGAAATGCTAGTCTCTGCAATGACCAAAAAACACATACCCAAGGTGGACTTGCACTCGCATAGGTCACTGACAGGATGCTGCTCTTTGTGTGAGACACTTGATATGTATAATTATGATGAATATTTATATTAACTATTCTTCAGCATTGTCATTGCATCATGCAATCGTAGAGTTTGAAGGGGTCCCATACGCCATCTAATGCAGCCGCCACAGGAAATCTAGCTAAAACAGCCCCAGCAGGTAGTTGTCCAGCCTCTTTTTGAACATGTCAAGAGAAGGGAACCCCACCACTACTACTATTTGTGGAACAGCTCATATGCCTCAACTGTTGTAAACACTGCACCCAAGCCTGAACTGCTTGCCTTGCACAGAGATTTCTTTAATAAAACCAACCAATTAAAAACAAGGGATTTTTAAAGTCCACTTGGGGGTTGTGGTGGTGGATCATAATACAGCACAGAATTGCTGCTTTGGTCATCAGTAGGTTGGCCCCCTTTGTGTGGAATACTGGAATACTGGAATTGTCACTGCAATCAAGAAATGCAAGACATTAACAGTATAACCAAACCCTAACCCTTACTCTTCTTCTTCATCCCAATGTAGGGAGTCAAGACAGCTAACAACATATTTGAACAGTACAAATTAAAAGCAATACAAAAATATTAAAATGCAGATAAAATGTTTAAAAAACAATGAAACAATTTTGACAAGTTAAAAATGTTACACATTAAAAATTAAAATGTATTGAAAACTCTATCCAAACCTTAAAATCGGAATTACACAGCATTTAAAAACTCAGCTCTTATCAGTTTGAAAAAGCCTGATGGCACAAGAATGTGTTTACTTGCTATTGAAAGGACAGCAAGGATGGAGTCATACTGGCCCTTCTAGGGAGGGAATGCCAAAGTCTGGGAATAGCCACCGAGAAGGACCTCTGCCTTGCCTTGTTCCCAGAAAATGATACTGAGAAGGTGGTGGACAGAAAGAAGGGCCTCTCGTGATGATCTTAGTGCTCTCATGGGCTCACCTCATTACATTGAAATTTCCATGGGGTCACTACAACCCACTCAGTTTTAGTGTTTGTTTTGTTCCGGCACATCACCTTATAATTATACTTATTATGACTATAATGATTCACATAATTGTGATATACAGTTACATATTAATGTGAGGTATTATAACAGTATGAAATACTGTTCCCATGGATAGAAGCACAAGAGCTCCTTCCCTCCATCATATCCAAGTCACTAAGAAAATAAAGCACAGTTTATAATCCTCGGCAGATGGAGCACCCATTTTATAACTGTTAAAAAGATTGTGCCTTTGGCAGCTGCTTCAGCCTTAAGAATCAAATTGTCCTCTGCATACTCATACTGTATGTTGGTTGCATAGTTTATAGCAGGTTACTACAGACTTGTGACAGAACTTGAAATTACACATTATGAGTAATGTTACTATCCATAACAAGATAAAAAGATTTGAAGCAGCTAGTGGATCCAAATCAAATCCATATAGGGGAATCAGACTATTTTTTAATTAAAAAAATACTGTATCTTAACAGTATAATTAAAAATAACTGGGGGAGGGACAATAAAAAAGGAGGGGCAGACCATGAAAATCACTGGGGAAGTCAAATTCCCCAAACCTTGGGCAAGTCACACTTTCTCAACCTCAGAGCAACGGCAAACCCCTCTGAAGAAACGTGCCAAGAAAACCCTATGATGGGTTTGCTTTAGGATCACCATAAATCAGAAACAACTTGAAGGCACACAACAGACACACACACATAAATTCAGACACATCCACAGAGAAATATGTAGCGTATGAATGTAGACTAGGCATATACATTAAAATAAATGGGCTACAGTTTCTAAAATAGGTGTTCATGGAAGTAACCTCCATAAAATATTCATGTGTTGCTAAAGCAGCAAGATCTTCTCACCATCAAGGAGCAAACTGTGACCATTGGGATGTTGAAAATGGCAGGGATTCTTGGTTTAAACTTATCAATTGATCCAAAGTATAAATTCTACAGGCAACTAACTTTTTCCATAAAGAGGAGTGCCTCACAATATTCACTTTAGTGCTGTGTGATTTAATTAGCTTAGTATGTCTGTACAGATCAAATTGTAATTAACAAGAGATCATATGGCAGGCTGTGCTGGCAATGGAAATCAAAGGAGGCGCCCTTCTTTTCTTCTTGAAATGGATAGAACAGATCATTTGTGGCATAACAAATAATGATTATTCATTGTTTCACAAGCCCAATTGTAGTTGAAGACTCTCCCTCAAAAGTTTTTTTAAAACTGAAATCCTACCAGTATAGGACACGCACAGCTTCTCCGGAAAACAGCACTGCCAGGAGTGTTAATGATGGGATTTCCACGGCTTACCGTACTAAAGTCCCGCCTAGAGCTATAGTTCTACAGTTCGACAGAGCAATCCTGGCAAATCTGTAGAGCTATTAGATCAAAGACAGAGCACACAAGTTGCATGTAGAAAGCCCCAGGCAAATCTCTGCTGTCTTTAGCCGGGGCTGAGAAAGATGTACAGATGAAATCCAGAAATTCACTCCAAATCAGTAGGTAAAATACTGAGCTAGATGGGCAAACATACCTTCCTATTGTCCCAGTTAGGCAAGGACAGTCCTGATTAATCCCACTTTCTCAGCTGCTTTTGAAAATGTACCAGTTTCCCTCTCCTCCTTCTACTTTTCCCTTTTGTCCTCAGCTTACTTCCACTGTTACAAAATGAGTTCAAAGTGCAAGAGGCAATTAACTCAGCCAAAGGAGAGAAGGGCAGAGCCTTGTCCTTCCCAGTAGACTAAGGCACAAGCAAACTGCTGAAGTCATTCCTAGCTTGTGTGTTCTGTTCATTTCATAACCTTTGCCACCTTGACCAAATTCTGATATTGCTTGGTCACATGCGTTGCAGTTTTCATAGGTCAAATGTTGAAGGGCATGAAACAAATGGTCTGCGATTCCATTCTGAAAGGCTGGAATGTTTGTGCTATGAGTTAATTACTGGAAGTAAGAACTTTAAACTAAAATATATTAGTTTTCTGGTTGCACCTTTTTGCCTCTCACCCTGCTGAACACCTCTGGGAGAACTTATTCATTCCTAGAGCTAAAAGATTTTCCCCATCCTTACATTAGAAGATATATTTCTAGAACTTGCAGACTCCTATAGTAATTAAAGAGCTGATTACTTGTTTCATCCTGTTCCTTTCTTACTTTCCAAATGTGATTTCGAATTCTTATCCACCGACTGCCCCAGGCATATGCCTTTCATCTCTTGAGAGAAGAATGTAGGCAATCAAAATAAACTGGGGTTCTTATTATGATAATAAACCAGTCATGTCTGTCTAGATAGCTAATGATATGCCATGTTACAGAATGTATGTATATGTATAAGGTCTGGATCCTAATTTGATCTCAGAAAAGTTACCTTTTGACTTCAGTTTCCAAAATTCCCCAGTCAGTAAAAGCCATTAGCTATATTGGTTGCAGATTCTGGGAGATGCCGTCAAAAAGTAACACTTCCAAGCTTTGATCCTAAGATAAATTAACTTAATATAAATCATTAGCCCAGGGCTAGGACCTGGCAGGCTGGATGGGGATCTGATGGATCTTGCCTGATCCCAGCCCAAAGCAGCTTTAGCCCAGTATAATAAGACCAGCTGTTTGATGTGAGCTTTCTAGGAAACTCTACAGTGACAGCCGGCCGACCAGATGGACCCACATGTCCCATACTTTCCCCTGCTGTCACATTTAGTTAGAAGAACCCCATCATGACCGGGCACCTAGCTAAGTGGCTGTAGCCAAGTGCCCTGTTTCCACACTTACGGGTGGTGAAAGGTGTCTTCTCACAGGACATGATGGTGAAGGTAGGTACAGCCATGGGGAGGTAGCAGGTCCATGGCACGGTGGTAAGCCCTGTTGTTGTGCTGGCCCAGCGAATGACCCAGAGCGAGACATCATGGGCTTGGCCCATGCTGTCTTGCCAGTCTGCTTAGGGTCTAAGACACTGCTCTCTGCTTACAAAGTGGTCTTGCACAGATCCAGATCTCTAAAGGGGGTACAGGCATACCTCAGTTAACAAAACCTCTGATGTAGAAGCTCCTTTTTACAAACATTTTTGTATGACTATTATCAATTGTATTTTACAGAAAGGCATTTCTTGGCGTACTGTATTACCGAAACATCAAAAGCTTTTAAGACTGTAGCACAGGTTACTAATTATTGGTGAGAAGATTGGAAGTTATTTTCATCTTCTTTCTTTCTGTTTTTTTCCCTTTGTTTTTTTCTTTTTCTTTCTTTCATTCTTGGCCTTTCTTAGGTTTTTTATTGTTAGTGTTGTGTTTTAGCTAGTTGAAAAATTAATACAATTATTGTTAAAAAAAAAAAAAGAACCCGAATACCCACCTCCGAATTTCCTTACTCTAATTTCCACAGGATCCCAGCTCCAATTTTCACAAATAGGGATTCCGCCAGCTCTTATCTTCAACGAGGGATCAGAGATAAGAGCTGGGATCCCTAGCTTAGTTACTGCAAGAAGGCAACCCTTTCTAGAGCACTGAGCCTAGAAATCATGATGGGCTTTGGGAAAGGGACCAGGGCTCAGGGAAGAAGGGGTCTGCCTCCTATATCTACCCCTTTCAGGGTTGTACATGGAGGGAATCTGCTATGGGTGAGACAATTCTCCATTCTTGTTCTACTTTGCTAAGCATGTAATCAAATCTGAACATATGTATGCACAAGAACCAGTCCTGCATCACCTTTCTGTGACTCTGATGTCAATTTAACATCAGAAGGGACGTTTTTGGCCAGTAGCCCAACCAGGAGCTCCCCAGCACAGCTATGGCAGTTTGAACCAGATAGCGCTGCATGGGAGAAGCCCAAGGCACTCAGCCAGGATGGGATTTCTCAAGCTTGGAATCAGCATAATTCCTAGACTGTGGAGAGACTGGGAGGCTGCTCACATATCTCAGACCAAGGGAGTTTCCTTCTGAGAGCTAACTTCTTTTCCTCTGAGAACATTTACACGGATTGTTCAGACGTTACTGCATATCACAACCCATTCATCTCTCCTGGAAAAGCCATTTCTGGGTATAAATGTAGGTGCTTTGGCACTAGCAAATTGGTCAAGTTTCTAGACAGAACCTCTGGAGCAGGACAGAATCCAGACGTCTGCTGGATTCCTCAATAGGCCAACTGCCCCCACTATCACAGTGACTACTGGGTCATCTTCATTCCGAATGCTCCTTGATTGCAGCTACACTTCAGGAAAGGTAGTACCACTTCTTAGTAATCTTCAAAGGCACTATTTCTTCCACCTTTGCTTTGTTAGTTTTTGTGTGCGTGCATGAGAGTGTGTTTGCATCTGTGTTGATTCTTTCACTAATAAAACTAAAATAACCTTATTTGAAATTGCGTCTGGAGTTGTGTGATTTGTAACCATTAAAATAAAAACAACAACAACACTGGGACCAACAAATGAGGAAACGCACACACAAACACTCACACATTTTGCAAGGTAGTGCTGTCCCCCAGAGATTCTTCCCTGTCCTCCTGAGGACTGGTGAAGAACGGCCAGGCCCTGAAACTTTGATCCAGCTACTGAGACCTGGCAATCTTAGACTTTCTGTAGTAGTTTTGAAGTACCTCCATGACAAAAGAGCTATTACTTCATAAGGTAGCCCTGCATCCTGTTTTACTTTTTATTAACTTTCTTATTTACTGTATGTACTCATGTATACGTCTAGAAATTTTAGTCAAAAAATTGACCCAAAAAACCTGGGTCGACTTATCCAAGGGTCAATGTAAGTACTGTACTTTAACTTATCTCTCTCTCTCTCTCTCTCTCTCTCTCTCTATATATATATATATATATGGAGAGAGAGAGAGAGAGAGAGAGAGAGAGAGCTATCTCCTTCCCTGAATAAAGCAGCGAAAGATGAGAGCTTAGTCCATCCTGGAAGACATTAAAAGAAGCACTGACTCCCTATGCTCCACTATAGCACTGCTTCTGGCCTTTCTTTCTGGAAGAAAAATGGTGGTTGTAGTTTTCTCCTTGTCCACCCAGTATTTAGAGTGCACACGAACATTTATGTCTGTCAGAATTTTGTAAATTCTTTGTCAATGTTTCCTACTACTTCATCCTTTACATCCTTTGTTACATGCCCCATAAGTTTTACTCTTGATGTATTTACAGGTCATATCAAAATCCATAATTTTGGCCCCAAACCTGCCCTTGACTTATACATGAAATCAACTTACAGTCAAGTATATATGGTACTCTGTATTTATTTTAAAGACATTTTCTGGTATTAACAGCTCATCAGCTTTCCCTCAGAATTCAGCTGTGAAGCAGAACTCCCCCCTTTTTTCTGTTAACCATATACAGCCTAGTTCCATCCAGGTTAAAGTGAAGCCTATCCTATTTGTACAGGCTGACTTGGTTCAAAACATCCCCCAGTGTCCAACAGATCTTCAGATCTGCTCTCTACCTTATGGTGCCAACCATGGATTTAATCTCCTCAGTGCTACTCATGTAGCTGGCACTCTAGGTGAGATATAACATTTCAGAGAAATCTTCTTGTCAGGTGCAATGGCAGCAGGGGAAAAAAGTTTCTTGGCTGCCCACACTGCCATGGAATAGGCCTTTAATTAGGCTTGATCCCATGTTCAGACAGACTCACTCTGAATCTTCCTCCAACATCACTCTAGTCTCTGTCTCACTCAAAGAATCATAGAGTTGCAAGAGACCCAAGGGCAATCCAGTCCACCCTCCTGCCTTCCAGGAAGACACAATCAAAATACCTCGGACAGATGGCCATCCAATTTGTGTTTAAAAACCTCCAAAGGCGACTCTACCACACTCCGAGGGACTTGCCCAAAGTCACCCAGTGGGTTTCCATGTCTCAGCAGGGTCCTAGTCCAACACCCAAACCACTACACCATGCTGGCTCGACAATGTGGCATTCAAAACTGCACAAAAAGCATCTGTGGTTTTCAGTGGCACAAACAAAACTCTTGGGCTGAGGTCTTTATCCAAAGTTTAATTCATGAATTTTAGTTAAAGAGCTAAAGACTGAGTCTATAATGAGCCTAAAGTAAAACTATGCTTATATGTTGTTGTTGTTGTCATTAGTAAACAGACCCCTAAATCTGCCCTGTGGCCCTTGTTGGCATAGACCTAAGATTTCCTTTTTATAGCCTCTTTCCTGCATGCATTTTTTGACAGCCACCTGAGGTTTTCTGTTATAAACGGACTGCCAGACCTATAAATATCTGCAGGTTTTTGTCTGGTGGAATTTAGCTACTGAACTAGGAAGTTTTAAATGGTTATCATCCTGGGATTTGGCTTTGCTTGCTGTGCTCTTGTTTTAGCTTGATGATAAGTTAATTGATTACCTATACCAACCAATAGATAGGTAGATAATAAATTTGTAGTGCTTACCTTCTCCTCTCCTGGGTGCTTACTTCACTTCTTTGTACTTGCTGTTCCTTGTCAGCTGCTTTGGTACCTTGGCTCCTTCTCAGTGTTTGAAATGGTGAAATGGTTTACTTGTTGTGAAGCACCTAGAGCTCTTCAGGGATAAGGCTGGATATCAGTGTTCCGAATTAGCCAAGATATAATTAATACGTTTGTGTGTGTACCTATTTATATCTATTGTGTCTTACCTGAGACGGGAAGTTGAAAAGTTGATGCCGCTCTAAATTTCTACTACAGTTGTTGGAACCTGGTTTTTGAAGCTGGGTGGAGAATTCTGTAAACTAGTTCTTCAGGTATCAAGGAGGACAGCATTTTGCCTCCCACATGAAGCGTTCAGACAGAAGCATTCCGGAGCTTGGTTAGTACAAATTCCTTTTCTGTTTCTACTGCCACCCTGAAAACACATTGGCCATAAATATTATTACATCCCTGAAAGTACCAGGAATGTTTTTCCTCTCTCATGCTTGCCCCCTTCAGTAAATAGATATCTAATTTTATTCCACTGAAAATTTCAAAGGTGATTATGTTCTGGAAGCACACACTATGCATATAAATGATCTTCTGTGTCTTGTGACCGTTATGTGGTTTTGCCAGAAGAAGGATGTGTACAGTTCTAAAAAGGTTCTCGCCCACAGAGCCTTGACAACAAAATTGTAGGGAGTAGCAATCTAGTTTTGCAAGGTGTTCCATGGACTCCAAGAACATTTGATGCCTGGAGGCTAGTGGCCTCCATATCCATAGGATGGTGAATCCACTGGGAGTCTTAATCCAAAGATTAAATAAACTATCTAAGGTGCTGAGCAATGTTTTGGGGACAGCATTCAGGCTCTTTTAAAATTTGAACTAAAACCCAGAGCAGATTCACCTCTGCATTGAAGTGGAAGCCATGTTACTGCTTGGTGTGAGAATTCAAACACATAGTCATGTCAGTCTGGAAATCAGTATACAAAGGGATCTTTTAGCACCTTTACAAGTAAGTGATAGCGAGAAATTGATAGCATGAGTTTTTCTCCTCACGTCTGAGGAAGCTGAGTCAAGTCTACAAAACTCGTGTTACCAGCTTCTTTCCTTCAGCTATTCTCCAAGATGCTACAATATCCCTCTGCATACTGCTTGGTGTGAGGTATGGTACCTCCAGAGCCTGTGAGAATCTTTATCATTCACTTAGGAGTTTATCACACGAAGGGAATTGGAAGTATAATCCAATGGCAGTCTGAACACAATCATGTGGTTTTGCGTTATTGCGTGAAAGCTGATCACATGCATTTTCGGGCAATGGAATGTCCTTCCAAATGCAATTGTGGGGTTTCATGTTATCACATGAGAAACTATCACACACAATTTCGGGCACTGGAAGGCAATTTCAGGCAGTTCCGAATGCAATGCAGCTTCAATGTGCAATCATGTAAATTCGCTGAACTAGCAAATTCACTCAATTCTGAGCTGGCCCCACTTTCATTTCTTTCAAAATTGAGAGAAATTCCTCCCATGTGATAACATCCTTAGAAAGGATGTGATTTTTCATATTTGCAGCAGGTCAGTGGCCCAAACACCAAATGATTTTGATAGTACTGTACAGACTTTGGGTGTATCTGCACTGTAGAAATAATGCAGTTTGACACCACTTTGGAACCCTGGAACTTTACAAGGTCTTTAGCCTTCTCTACCAAAGAGTACTGGTGCCTCTCTACAAATCCCAGTATTGTGTGGGATGGATCCATGGTAGTTAAAGTGGTGTCAGACTGCATTGTTTCTACAGTGTATATGCACCCTTTGCTGAATATCATACTACACTGTTATCACACTATTATTCCACTTTACCTGCTGTGGCTGTCTCCTGTGGAATCTTGGGAATTTGCCCCAGGGTTTAATCTGAAGTGCTAACTCTTGAAGAGCTCTTTTTAAATTCAGAGTAAAAACACTGGCAAATTATCCATCTGAAAGACATCCATTTGTATGCTTTTTGAAAGTTTTGATCAAACTTACCTGGAATACGCTGTCCATTTCTGGGCAGCACAATTCAAGAAGGTTGTTGACAAACTGGAGCATGTCCAGAGGAGGACAACCAAAATGATGAAAGGTCTGGAAACCATGTGGTATGAAGAGCATGGATATGTTTAGCCTGGAGAAAAGAAAGTTAAGGGGTGACATGATAAAGGTAAAGGTAAAGGTTTCCCCTTGACATGAAATAAGTGTGGCATTTGAAACCCACAGGATGACCTTGGCCAAGTCACATGCTCACAGCTCAGGGGAAAAGCAATGGCAACTGGCTGAGTGAGTGAAGGGAGAAGTCGATGCCTTCCTACAAAAAGACAGAGTTCCATCTTGCTTAAAGGAATCAGTTGTGAGACCTTTGTTGAATAAGCCATCCCTGAATCCCACTATAATGAATAGTTATCGGCCAATGTCCAACCTACCATTTTAGGGCAAGATATTGGAACGTGTGGTGGCTTCCCACCTACGGGGGTTTCTGGAGGAAACGGATTATCTAGATCCATTTCAATCTGGTTTCAGGCCTGGATATGGAACATAGACAGCCTTGGTCTCCTTGGTGGATGACCTACCCAGGGAACTAGACAGGGAGAGTGTGTCCCTGTTAGTTCAGCTGGACCTCTCAGCTGCTTTCGATATCACCGACCATGATATCCTTCTGGGCCGCCTCTCTGGGATGGGACTTGGAGGTACAATTTTTCAGTGGCTCCATTCCTTCCTGGACGAGTGAACCCAGAAGGTGGTTCTGGGGGGACTCCTGCTCAACCCCCTGGCCATTGGCCTGTGGGGTCCCTCAGGGTTCTGTATTGTCCCCTGTATACATGAAGCTACTGGGAGAAGTCATCCAGAGTTTTGGGGTGTGGTGACATTAATATGTGGATGACACCCAACCTGTACTCCTTTCTACCCCAATCCAAGGAGGCTGTCCCGGTCCTAAACCAGTGTCTGTCATCAGTAATGGACTGGATGAGGGCAAACAAGTTGAAACTTAATCCAGACAAAACAGAGGTGCTCCTGGTCAGTCAGAAGGCAGATCAAGGAAAAGGGATACAGTCTGTGTTATGTGGGGTCACACTCCTCCTGAAGACATGGGTTCACAGTTTGGGGGTACCCCTGGATTCAGCTCTGAACCTGGAGGCCCAGGTCTCTGCAGTAACCAGGAGTGCTTTTCCACATTTAAAACTTATGCGCCATTTGTGCCTGTTCTTTGAAATGGCCTCAATGGTACATGCCTTGATTACATCCTGTTTGGACCACTGCACCATTCTCTACTTGGGGCTGCCTTTGAAGAGTGTTTGGAAACTGCCACCGGTCCAAGGAGCTGCAGCCAAGCTGTTAACGGGGATAGGTTACAGAGACCACACAATGTCCCCGTTGAAACAGCCTCACTGGCTGCCACTTTGTTTGTGGGCACAATTCATAGTATAAAGCCCTAAATGGCTCAGGTCCAGCTATTAGACAGTTTTATCTTTTTACCTGTATTTTATTCTTTTAATAAGTAGCCTAAATATTGTAACAATTTAGTTCTGTTCTAATGCACCACTTTTCTTTTCTTTTTTAATTGTATTGTTCTTTTAATATTGTGAGCTGCTCTTGGTCCCAGTTCTGGGAAATGAGCAGGATACTACTACTACTACTACTACCACTACTACTACTAATACACAAGATTGCGCTCAGAACAACCAATAGAAATTGCATGGTTAAGAGAATATTTAGATAAAAGGGGAGTTCTGAAAATAACAGAAAAGCAACAAGAAAAATTAGATGTTTAACAGCTAAACCAGAGGTATCTGAAATAATAAAATGGTATGAAGAAGGTAAAACCCTGGAACCAGATAGATTGGCAGCTCTCTATATTATAAGACATTTAGCAAAGAACTATGTACCATCTACAGATACTTATGAATGTGGCATTAAAAGAAAATATTCCCAAAACATGGAAAGAAGCAGAGATAGTCTTGATCCCTAAAGAGAATAAGGACTTGCAAGATCCAGCAAACTACAAACTCATTCCACATCTAAATATGGACTATAAATTATTTTCAATAATTCTTGCAAATAGACTGAAACAATGCTTTCAAAAATTAATAGATGAGGATCAAGGGGGCTTTTTGAGCATTGACAAACAAGAGACATTTTAAGGTACATTTTAAATGTTATAGAACATTATAATCAGCACTATGATTAGGCTTAATCTTTCTAGATTTGGAAAAAAGCATTTGATACAGTGAATTGGCAATCAATGTTTGAAATTTTAAAAAGAATGAATTTGGGACCAAATTTTATAAAATGGACGAATGAGATTTATTACAAACAAACAGCACAGATGGTGAGAGGAAGATGAGAATACAAGAAGAATTAAGAATGGATGGACTTGGTTTGAATTGGTTATCATACAGGTATATGTATGAAAGATATGTAATGGGTGAAAAAATGAATTTGAATTGGGAGAAAAAAAGAAAGAAATAGGTAAAATATTAGTTGAGGAGCAAGATAAAATTATTGGAATATTATATAAAACATTATATGAGGAACGACTTAGGGAGCTGGGAATGTTTAGCCTGGAGAAGAGAAGGTTAAGAGGTGATATGATAGCCCTGTTTAAATACTTGAAGGGATGTCACATTGAGGAGGGAGCAAGCTTGTTTTCTGCTGCTCCAGAGAACAGGACCCATAACAATGGATGCAAGCTCCAGGAAAAGAGATTCCACCTAAACATTAAGAGGAACTTCCTGACAGTAAGGGCTGTTCGACAGTGGAACACACTCCCTCGGAGAGTGGTGGAGTCTCTTTCTTTGGAGGTCTTTAAGCAGAGGCTGGATGGCCATCTGTCGGGGGTGCTTTGATGGAGAGTTCCTGCATGGCAGAATGGGGTTGGACTGGGTGGCCCTTTTGGTCTCTTCCAACTCTATGATTCTATGATTCTATGATTATTGAGAATTGAGATGTAGGAAGAAATTGTTAAGGATCCCATGATTAAATGGGCTAGGAATGTGGGACATCCCATACCATTAGATCAGAGGGAGAAAACATGATTAAAATGAATCAGATACACTGGTCTGAAACACACAGGGCCAAACAAAGTGGCTTCTGGCTGATTCAGGGATGCGGCATGCAGAGAACACACAAACACACACCCCGATCGTCCAGAAACCGTTCTGGGGTTGCCTAAGGCGGCCTGAAGTTGCTGGTAAAAGGAGGGCAGAAACAGCACTCCTTGCCAGTGGCACATTTGGGGCTGTGGTGGCTGGCAGCCCACTTTCAAAGGGCTGGAGCAGTCAGGGCTGGTCAGAGGCCATTCCAATCTGCTGGTCTGCTTCAGGCTATAGTTTCCCAAAATCTAAGGGAGAATTATTATAAAATGTTTTTTAATAGTACCTAATATCTAATAAACTGGCAAAAATTATAAGCTAAAGGAGAATAGATACTGGAAATGTGAAAAGGGGCCAGGCAATTTCTATCACTGTTGGTGGCTATGAAGATGTGCCAAAAAAAAAAAAAAAGGGCAAATGATAAATGAGACAATTAGTCATATTTTGAAAATAGATTTCCAATGAAACCAGAGTTCTATCTTTTCCTCAAGGATGGAACTCTGGTTTCATTTGTAAATCTATTTTCAAAATATTACTCATTGTCTAATTGCAAATCTGTTTTCAAAATATTACTAAATGTTGGAAGATAAATTGGAAAGAAGGTTTGGAAGGATTATTTTTATATGGTAAGAACAGCTAGGGTAGGTTTTGCTCAGAAATGGAAAATTAGAGGAATCACAAATCAAGGTGGTTATTTCAACTGTATGACATGATAGAGATAGATAGGTTAACTCAACTGTTAAAATGTAGTCCATTAGAACAATTTAATAAGGAATGGTGCATATTAATAAAGTTTTTGAAAGACAGATGGGGAAAGAATGCAGTATTGACTTTACAGAGCAACTAAACACCCAATTGTAAAGCTATGATATATTTTTTGTAGGAATAGAGTCTTAAAATATAAGAGATGAATTAGACATGAATAGTTAAAGAAAGTAGACGATGTCTGACAAAGATATAGACTGTAAATGAAAGTCAAATAGAAAATAAGAAATAGATAGGAGAAAGGAGGTGTGAAAGAGAAGGGGTATGAAAGATGAAAGATGAAGTAACTTAGAGAAGATATAGGGCTTGAGTAGGTGATAAAAGGAAATGAGTAATGAAAAGAGGAAAGGAAGATAGGTTAAAGATGAGCAAGAAACAAAATAAAAGAGGGGTAGTGAAAGTAGGAAGTGGAAGTGGAAGTGAGAGTAGGAAGTATGAGGAAGTGTGTGGAAGGAGAAGGAAGGAAGGAGAATAAAGGATGAGAATGGGATGGATGAGGTGTTGAGGGAATAGGAAAGAAATAGGAAAGAAGAAGAAGAAAGGAGGTTAAAATGAGGGTATGATTAAGTATTGAGAGTATAGGGTTGCATATATATAATTACATGTAATTATATGTAGTGATGGGTATGATGATATTTTATGTTATTTGTTTTGTAACATGTGAATTGTGGTGTGTGTGTGTATGCATGTGTAATGATTTTGTTATATTTAATACACATTTCTATAAAAATATGTTTTAAATATGTTTTTAAGCATGCTTGTAATAATACTGATGTTCAATTCCCCTTTTACTTTTGTAAATAAATGTTTTAGCAGCATCTTTGTTGGATTATTTTAAGCTACCTTGAATCCTATTCTTGGGAGAAAGGTGAGATATAAATTAAGTATAAATAAATTTATAAAGGAGGAGGTGAGCGGCAGGGTGGGATGATAATGTTTTTTGTAATCTAGACAAATGGCTAGTTCTAATACTTGGTCACCTTCAACTTGTAATTCTGTCCTGAATCCAAATAACCGATCAATAATCACCAAACTGTTGGTGATAAATGTTGTATATCCTCCTGAACACAAACATCTTGACCATGTATTACCACATATCATAATCTTGTATACCTTACCTTAGCATAAGAGTTAGTACATGGTATTTGCATAAGTTAGATCACTATGTATTTCATTCAACATAAAATGGTGTGCATTGTACAGGAGAATGTCATAGTATGATTTGTGGAAGGTTCAACTTTAATACTGTTGTAATATTATTATCAAGATGGGGCTATTTGGACACTGGGTGGGAAAATATATACACTAGTTTTTAAGCTTTGTCTATAGACTACACTGTTCCTGTGTGTTTTTAACACTGGAGATTATTGGACGGGACGAAACCGGGGAAGAAAAAGGCATACTCCCAACAAAGTTGCGTGATCATGTTGAATATTTTCAGACGACGTTGTGCTTATCCAGGACTTAACCCATGATGATCCAGGAAAGCTCCAACAATAAACCATTCCTGGGACTTCCCCATGAATGGTTTGTTGCTGGAGCATTCCTGGATCTTCATGGGTTAAGTCCTGGATAAGAACGATGTGTCTGAAAATTTTCAGCGGAATCGCACAAGTTTGCCAGCATATATGCCTTTTACTCCCCCCTTTCCCCCCCATCTGATAATCTTCACTGTTATAAATGGTTTTATTGTTCAATTTGTTTTAGTGATGCTGTTAAGTGCCTTGAGCTCTATTTTTAGCAGAGAGGCAGGATACTGATTTAATTAAGTAGATAGATAAAATACATACATTATTAATACACACAGAGGTGAAAATACATAAAAATCTAATATTCAAACAGGGTTGGCCAAAATGACACATAGAAACACACACACACACACTTCACTAGCATTTGATATTCTTCTTTTTCTAGTTGTTTGTGCCATGATGCATCTCAGATATGGGAGAAGGAGTTCAAACAGGATGGTAGTTGCCATTTTGTTTTGATGCCTGGCAGGTACAGTAATAATATGTGGACTAGTGGTTTGAGCACTGTACTTTGACTCTGGAGAACAGGGTTCGAATCTCTGCTCAGCCATGAAAATAATTGGATGATTCTGGTCAAGTCACACTCTCTCAGCCTCAGAGGATGGCAATGGCAAACTCCCTCTGAAGAAATTTGCCAAGAAAACCCTGTGATAGGATCACCTTAGGGTTGCCATAAGGTGAAAATGACTTGAAGGCACAACACAACACAACAACAACAGTAACAATTGCTACCTCTTTTGTTATTCCTTGTGGGCATTGTAACCTTTAATTATCAAGGAATGAAACACACATACAGTCACATACTTGATTTTACTGAGTGGACAGAGCATTTATCCAGTATCTTATATTCTGTTTACTCAGAAAAAAACCCCGCTGTCATGTATAAAGGGTAATTTTGAATAGCTGCAGGTAGCTTCTTTCATCTTCAGCATACAAAATAGTTCCTTCTTTCAATCTTATGCTGATAAAATCAATTGCATTGGGAACATGATCACAGAGAGAACCCTTTCCTGTAATTCGTTACCCACCCAGCCAGATATATTTAGGGGCTCGTTTTCTTGTTAACATATCCAGAGGTGGCAGTGTTAGCCATACAGCAAAGTACAACAATATCCAAAACCCACGAAATAGCAGTACCTTTATCAGAGCAACGAAAATGCACAGAATATACATTGCAAGCTTTTGAACCTCCACCGGCTTCTTCATCAAGCAAAGGTGTTAGGAAAGAAAAATATGAGAAAGAAAAATACAATGATGTTAGAGTCATATAGAGACAAAATATGATGTTGTTAGAGTTACAGGCCTACATTTTTATCAAGATGTTGTTTTTCTCAGTTAAAATAGTTTGTTAGTTTGTGGCTCCAGTGCTAGTTTCTGTTTGTTTCTGTTATGATGAAATAGCTAGAAATTCATTCAACATGTATGCATCTGTGTGTGTGTTTGTTTGTGTGTATTTATACATACACACATACATTTACACATATAGAAGTAGGTCCAATGTATTTTCTGAATCAATTATCCTTGAATTTTTGGCTTCCTTTCAATAATTTTGATAGAACTGGTGATTCTAGACAATTGCGGCAACCGTACTTCATTTGATCAAATTTCCCTGTATTTCAAAGGATCTCTTAAAACACGCCTGGATCTAGATATGTAAAATATGAAAATACAACAAAATGAGGGCATATAAGAATTCTAAATGAAATTTTCCTTGAGTTTCTAGTATTGTAGTAACTTAATCTGTCAGTTGATCATTTAGCGATACAGTCAGGCATCCAAAAAAAGGGGGACAAAGAAAAATGATCAAAAGAATGTGAACACAGTAAAAGTTCTAGATGTAAAGAATTTTCACAGTCTCACTTTATAATAATATTTATTTATTTATACCCCGCTCTTCAGCCCTAAAGGCTATCAGAGCGGATTACAATTGTTATTTTTAATTAGACAGTTTCTGCAATACTAGAAATGTGGGGACTGAAGGAACATTTCATGTTGCAGAGGAGCAGTCTTTCTTGGAAAGGCAACAGCCTCCATTCCCCCCCCCCCCAATAGTTACACCTCTGAGCTGCAATCTTAAATTGAAGTTCCAGTTAAATCTAATTGTGGGTATTCAAAAGTAAGAATTATATGACATGCCGGTCCTCCTCCTCCTCCTCTTCTTCATGGGAAGAATTTTTAACTGGCTCTTTCTCCAGTGCAAAACATTTATGAGCACATACATAAGCAAGACCAGGGTTTCCAGATAGTTCATTTGGAGGGGAAAGGAAGTTACATGACATTGTTTATGTGACATATATATATATATAGTTATAGCTACTTGTTTAGATTGAGAGGCATTGCATCTCCAGAAGGTTGTTGCTGGTTGGAACTAGGACAAACAAACTGCCAGTAACAGAGCACTCCCAGGAAGACAGTATTAGCAGAAGCAAGGAAGACATAGCTGCAAATTGACAGGATGACATTATTGATCTTTTAGGACCAATCCAGCTGTGCAACCAGTTATTATATGCTGTCATGATTATATACTGGTGTAATTATATATGTGTGTGCCATTTACTGGCATTGGTGTGGCTAATATTCAAATCCACTAAGTGCTGGCTTCTGTATGAGAACAAATTGTTTAGGTGCAGGGACACCTAGGCACTAGAACAAATGATACCTTTCTACCTCTGAGGGCACAGCTAGATTCTTATCACTGAAGGACTGCATGTGATTGGCAGCCCAAAAATAAAAGAAGGTCACAAACAGAATGATGGGAAGGAGTCTGGAACCACAAGGGAAAGACAGTAGCTGGCATCCTGTTCAGAGATTATGGTGTTGTATATCTAGTTTATGCCACCACAGTTCCCTCTTATGGTTGTTGCTCATACAGTGTTCAAAGGTCCTCACAAACCCTGCAGACCTGTAGGTGGGGTCTGACCAAAACAGAATGAAGTGGCACTGTTATTTCCCTTGATCTAGACATTATACTCCTATTGATCCACTCAAAAACAAATTGCACAGGCTCTGGTGTTTTAGAGATATACTCCTGATTCCTGAGATGCAGTGATGAGGACCAACAGGACTTGGTTGACCCTCTATGTAGACAGTGAACTCGGTAATGGACTTGCTTGGTTGACCCTAGGGGCTCTGTGGCAGAAAGTCAAACGCTCTTCAGGAGATACAGATAGAAAAGGTGAGAAAACATCGTTAAAAAGAACTAAACACTGGGAAATAAAATAAGATTAGAATTTTTAGAAAATGAGAACTCAAAATGAGAAAAAGAGCATAGAAAGATTGTTTGGCAGATCATATTGGCAGCTAGGTTAGTTTACACGAAATATTGGGAAAATCCCCAGATTCCAAATACTGATGAGTGTTTGGGAAAAAATGATGGAAATTGTCAAAATGGAGAAACTGACATAATGCTTGGCTATGTATGCTAGGAGAAAATGTGGAGGTTGACAGTTCCACCAATGTGTATGGCTCTATCAAGGCTGTGAGTCTTTCAGGATCTGGCTCCACATCTGTGGAATAGTCTTCCTTTTTATATTTGGCTGGAAGAGGATTTTACCAGCTTTTGTTAAGGGATGAAGACTTTCCTCTTTGATTTGCTAGATTAAGTTGCTGGATTAAGTTGCTGAGTGTGCCTAAAATGGACGAGATGGGTAGTGATTGATAAGGATTTTTAAAAGTATATTAGCATATTATTTATAGTGTTGTGTTTTATCATCATTTTTTTATAATATATGTCTGATGTTGCGCCCTTGTTTACTACTGCTGTAGAAGAAAGCTGGAAGTCTTCTCTTTATTGTTATTGTGTTGTTATTGTTGTTATTAACATTTATTTATAGAGTGCTGTAAAGTTTGCACAGTACTTTACATAGTAAGGGTCAAATAAAATAAGAAAAAGAAGGGGGGAGAATAAAAACCTTCCAAGCGGCATGCAATCTAAAACAAGAACAACATTACATGATTAAAATATCACTAAAATAATACTAACTAGTATGCAATAAAAACAAAGTAAGCAACAGGTTGACAACTAGCAATTTGAAATGCCTCCCTAAACAAGGGTGTCTTCAATTCGCCTTAAAATTAGCCAAGGAAGTAATGGTTTTTAAGTGTGTGGGGAGGAGATTCCACACATGAGGAGCAGCACAGGAGAAGGGGCAGATTTGGACACAGAATCATAGAATCATAGAGTTGGAAGAGACCCAAAGGGCCATCCAGTCCAACCCCCTGCCATGCAAGAACTCCCAATCAGAGCATCCCTGACAGATGGTCATCATATTGAGGAGGGAGCAAGCTTTTTTTCCGCAGGTCCAGAGACTAGAATGTGGAACAATGGATGCAAACTGCAGGAAAAGAGATTCCACCTCAACATTAGGAGGAACTATAGTTTTGTTGTATGGCTTTCGGGCTATGTGGCCATGTTCTAAAAGAGTTCCTTTCTGATGTTTCGCCAGCATCTGTGGCTGGCATCTTCAGAGAATGATAGCCTGAAATTCTGGACCATGCCAACAACTACCATGTCAGAATGCACAGGGAAGCCATTGAAATCCATAAACACCTGGACAATTTCAACAGGAAAGAGGAAACCCTGAGGGTAAACTAGGCTTGGCTACCAGTCCTGAAGAACAGCAAGGGCAAGACTCAACCAATGCAAATGAGAAACAGCCTAAGGCCAGGGGATTCCCAGCAGACAATGAGCACCAGTTAGCAGACATTAATCCTCTTTTGCACATCCTCCCACCCTGAGGACTGCCATTAGCAACAGAACAATACATTTGCAAATTACTCATTCCTTCCCAGGGTCACACAGGATATATATATCCAATCCTTTCCCAGGTAAACATTCTCTGAAGATGCCAGCCACAGATGCCGGCGAAATGTCAGAAAGGAACTCTTCTAGAACATGGCCACATAGCCCGAAAGCCATACAAAAAAACTATAGTTCCTCCTAATGTTGAGGTGGAATCTCTTTTCCTGCAGTTTGCATCCATTGTTTCACATTCTAGTCTCGGGACCTGCGGAAAAAAAGCTTGCTCCCTCCTCAATATGACATCCCTTTAAATATTTAAACAGGGGTATCATATCACCTCATAACCTCTTAAGCAGGGGAGCAGGAGACCCTTGGCTGGGCCAGGAGACCGGCATCATAAGATCTCAATGCACATGGAAGGTGGTAAGGAAAGATGAATGCTGACAAATAAGAGGGAGCCAAGCCATGAAGGGTTTTAAAGGTCAGGAGAAGAATTTTATATTGGGTATGTCTGAAGCAAAAGGAAGAAGGAAACAGTAGGGCCACTGTGTGCAGAAGGTGGCAAAATGCTAACAGGGGACAGAGAAAATGTAGAATTATTCAACACCTTCTTTGCTTCAGTCTTCTCAGAAAAGGCAAAGGGTGTTCAACCTAAGGATAATAGGGAAGAAGACAGAATAGGGGAATTTCAGCACAGAATAAGTAAAGAGATAGTACAGGAATACCTGGTTAACCTAAATGAATATAAATCTCCAGGACCAGATGAACTACATCCAAGGGTATTAAAAGAACTGGCAAATGTAATATCGGAAACACTGGCAATAATCTTTGAGAACTCCTGGAAAACAGGAGAAGTCCCAGCAGACTGGAGGAGGGCAAACGTTGTCCCCATCTACAAAAAGGGGAAAAAAGAGGATCCCAACAATTATCGTCCAGTTAGTCTGACATCAATACCAGTAAAGATTCTAGAGCAGATCATTCAGCAGAGAGTCTGTGAACATTTAGAAGCCAATTCCATAATCACAAAAAGCCAACATGGGTTTCAGAGAAACAAGTCTTGCCAGGCAAATCTGATCTCTTTTTTGATAAAATTACCAGCTTGGTAGATGAAGGGAATGCTGTGGATATAGTATACCTCGATTTCAGTAAGGCCTTTGACAAGGTTCCCCATGACATTCTTGCAAACAAGCTTGCAAAATGTGGGATAGACAAGTTAACTGTTACATGGATTTGTAACTGGTTGACTGGCCGAACTCAAAGGGTGCTCAACAATGGCTCCTTTTCATCCTGGAGAGAAGTGACCAGTGGGGTCCCACAGGGTTCAGTCCTGGGCCCAGTGCTATTCAATATCTTTATTAATGACTTGGATGACCAAATTGGGGGCATACTTATCAAATTTGCAGATAACACCAAATTAGGAGGAGTAGCCAATACTCCAGAAGACAGGATTGACATTCAGAATGACCTGAATAGACTAGAAAGCTGGGCCAATGCTAACAAAATGAAATTCAATGCGGAGAAATGTAAGGTACTGCACTTAGGATGCAAAAATGAAATGCACAGATATAGGATGGGGGACATTGGCTGAATGAAACTACGTGTGAAAGGGATCTAGAAGTCCAAGTAGACCATGAGTTGAACATGAGTCAACAGTGCGATGCGGCAGCTAAAAAGGCCAATGCTATTTTAGGTTGCATCAATAGATGTATAGCCTCTAGATCAAGGGAAGTAATAGTGCCACTCTATGCTGCTTTGGTCAGGCCCCACCTGGAATACTGTGTCCAGTTCTGGGCACCACAATTCAAAAAGGATGTGGAGAAACTGGAGCGGGTCCAAAGGAGGGCAACTAAGATGGTGAAGGGTCTGGAAACCATGCCCTATGAGGAACGACTTAGAGAGCTGGGGATGTTTAGCCTGGAGAAGAGAAGGTTAAGAGGTGATATGATAGCCCTGTTTAAATATCTGAAGGGATGAGGAAGGAGCAAGCTTGTTTTCCGCTGCTCCAGAGACTAGGATGCGGAACAATGGATGCAAGCTCCAGGCAAAGAGATTCCACCTCAACATTAGGAGGAACTTCCTGACAGTAAGGGCTGTTCGACGGTGGAACACACTCCCTCGGAGAGTGGTGGAGTCTCCATCCTTGGAGGTCTTTAAGCAGAGGCTGGATGGCCATCTGTCGGGGATGCTTTGACTGGGAATTACTGCATGACAGGGGGTTGGACTGGATGCCCCTTGTGGTCTCTTACAACTCTATGATTCTATGATTCTATGATTCTATGAATGGAGAGCCAATAGAGAGATAACAACAAGGGGGTAACATGATCAAAGTGACAGGCAGAGGTGATGGTCCTGGCTGCTGAGCATTGCACAGAGATTTGGGGTGCTAAAGTGGGACATAGGAAGACACACTAGCAGTGAGTTGCAATAATCCAGGTGTGATATCACCAATGGATAAACTAAAGTCTTTACTATCAAAACATAAAGAAACAGTTTAATTCTGATGAGATTATAAAGAAAGAATCTGTATGACTTTGATCTGTGGAGTGAATGATAATGAAAAATCAGATAGGAAGTCAAGAGTACGGACTTCATTGACAGATTGAATAGAAATGTCATTCACAGTGATTGACAAAAAACATTTATTAGTGTATTAGTACGTTTGCTAATATATATATATATATATATATATAATAACTGCATTTTTTTCTTTTCTATGTTTGTGTGTATTTATGTTTAACAATAAAGATTAAATATAAATTAAAATAAATAAATAAAAGAACTCATAACTCCTTCCCCCCTATCCCAGGTGATTTAGATGTAAGGAGTCGAAATGGCACCTCTCCCCTTCAGCGGGCAGGCGCATTTGCCGCGGGGCAGAGAGCCCCAGGCCAGCTGTTGTGCTGGCGCTCTTCCTGCCAGTGGGAAGCCTGTGGATTCACTGGGTTCCCGCTGGTGGGAGGAGCTGTAGCGGCGCATTCCCCCACATGCGCTCGCCTGGCTCCCAGGCTCCCCAGGCTGTTGGGTGGGTGCCACGGCAATTGGTTGCCATTTCTCACCTCCTCCTCCCATTGGCTGGGTGGCCATGGGAGGAGGGACATTTTGCTTGGGCATCCACGGTCGGAGGCCTATTTAAGGCCGGTGTGGGGGCCAGCACCGTGCCTTTGCTGTTTGCTTGGCTCAAGTTGGAAGCCGAGCACCTTTTCCCTTTTGCCATCAGGTTTGGGTGCCCGTACAGGCTATTTGTGTTTGGGGCAGCTGTTGTGCCTTTGCTGGGGTCAAACTGTGTTTTTTCGCGGGGGCCTACAGCAGCCTCACACATTTTTGCTGCCCTCCTCTAACTCCTTCCTTGTCCTCCCACCCCTCCTTTGGATGTGTTGCCTTGACTGGGTTAGGCCTTGTCCTTCTGCTTTGCCCTGCCGTTTCCCCCCCCCCCCCACTTAATATAACAACAACAACAACAACATATATATATATATATATAGAGAGAGAGAGAGAGAGAGAGAGAGGAGAGAATTTTATTTTGTTTCTTCAGCTTGTTTGGCTAGCTGATTGTGCCCTGGTTGTTTCTTGGATGGGCTTTTGCTTTGTTTTCTTCAGCTTGTTTTGCTAAGCTGTTTGTGCCCTGGTCATTTTTTTGGATGGGATTTGCATCCATTTTGTATATTTAAATTCTTGGAGACAGAGGGAGCGACTTTCTTTTTTCCACTAGTGTAACAGTGGTCCTTCAGCAGCACACCATCCAAGCATGCCAAAAGTGGTCCATCCCAACCTTCTACGAGGAGCCAGTCGTGTGCACCTCGGAGCTCTTGGACTGGTTTACCTCCTGGCCCTTGAAGATCATCTTCGCATGCAGATGGCTCAGCTTCCGGAAACTCACAGATGTCGATGTTTGAGCAGACGTTGTCACCGGAAATTCGGAGATACATCGCTGACCAGGTTGCTGAAGCCATGGCAGCTTCCCAGTCACCTTCCACCACGGTTCAAGCTTCGGCAGCTGCGCCAGTTAGTTCAAGTAAGGTTGTCAGCTCCAGCTCCATTTTGTCATCCAGTTCCAGCTCCTCTTCTTCAGCATACAGCTCCGAGGACGAGACACACACCATTTCAGCAGGAACATCGTCAAGGAGAAGAAAGAGGAAAGGAAAGTGCTCCCTTATCAAGATAGCCAGCTTGGTCAACCAAGCACGAGTGGTACGTGCTCTAATGTGCCAGTGGGGTGGGAGGGATTTTGGCTTGAGCATACTCTAACTCCAGGCGTGCCAAATTGGGCCATAAGATGCCATTCGTGGCGTCCCAGTCTTCAAGGAGTCTGGATCGATACCAAGGCTGCTGAGATCCCTGTTTATGCCTCTGGGGAGTGCCCCCCAGGTTCTCATCTTTCCAGAAAGGTCAGGAAGCTTATTCTCAGGGGTTGCTACATCGAAGTTTTCACCTTGCTGCAGCCTAAAGGACAGAAGGCTGTGGTGGTGATGTTGGCAAAGAAGCACAAGAAGCATCCTAAGGTTTCGCTGGCTGAGCACACCTTTGCCAATTGGCTGGAAGGTTTCACCGTTTTCTGTATTGTTGTCTGTATGGCTTTTCCGGGGAGATCATGGCATTTTGACAGTCATTTTCTCAATGTATTGAGTGCCAGGTCATTTGCGGGAGACACCGCTGCCATTGCATATGATGCGGCTTTCCGCCAGCATGCTTCCCAGAATGCCAGAGAGCGCTGGGACCTGGTTTATAATGCCATCTGGCTGGAGGAAGTTGGCATGCAGGGGAAAGCAAAAGGTGCTCCTAAGCAGGTCTCCAAGAAGGAGCGGAACTATGTTTGCTGTGATTTTAATGTTGACAAGTGTACTAGGCTGCATTGTAAAGTTGAGCAATGTTGTGAGATTTGTAAAGGTCCTAACCAAAAAGGTGCTTGTTCCCCAGGTTCTCAACAGCCCTTTCGGAGTGGGCGCCCTGCCCAAGCAGCCTCTGATCAGAAGGGACCACCTTCCGGAGTCGAAGGAGCAGGTGATGCAAAATCCGATTGAAGTTGCCTCCCTCTCCCTGTTGTCGCTCCCACCCCAATCAAGGTTTCGGCCTTTGCTCCACTCCTGCAGGCTTACTCTGACCGAGAGGTGGCTTCTTTCCTTTCTCTGAGTTTTTCCAGTGGTTTCTGCATCCCTGCAGTTGGCCTTCTCCCTCCCTCTGACCCCAGGAACGTTAAATCAGCTAGGGACATGCCCCAGGTTCTTCTGGCCAAGGTAAATAAGGAAATTCTAGCAAGCAGGATGGCTGGCCCTTTGTCATCTCCGCCCTTCCCTGACCTCCATGTTTCCCCTTTAGGGGTTTTCCCCAAAAAATCCCCCGGTGAATTCTGGCTCATCCAGCACCTGTCTCACCCTCCTGGGGCATCCGTCAATGATGCTATCCCTCCCAAACTCTGCTCTGTTAGGTACGCTTCCTTTGATCATGCGGTTCGCCTTGTGTGATGGTGTGGCAAGGGCGCACTCATGGCCAAGTGCAACATTCAGTTGGCTTTCCCTCTCCTTCCTGTTTACCCATCCAATTTCCACCTCTTGGGTTTTAAAATAGGCCCTTCTTAGTTTTTTGACAAGGCTATGCCTATGGGTTGATCGTTTAGCTGCGAAGCCTTCGAAACCTTCAGCACCTTCCTTGAGTGGGAAGTTAAGCAGAGGGCCATTTCTCCGTTAGTCACTCATTATTTGGATGATTTCTTGTTTGTTTGGCCGGCAATGGCTCAGACTGCGTTCGCCTGCTGGCCACTTTCCAGTCTTTGGCCCATGAAATTGGTCTTCCCTTGGCTGACGAAAAGACAGAGGGTCCTGCCACAACTCTCACCTACCTGGCCATTCAGCTAGATGCAGTGGCTGGTGTTTCTCACCTTTCTGAAACCAAGCTGGCCACCCTGCGGGACATTATTGCTCAGGTCATTTCCACTCCAAAAGTGACCCTAAAACAAGTCCAGTCACTTTTAGGTCATCTGAATTTTGCTTGTCGGGTAATCTCACCTGGCCTGGCCTTTTGCGCTAGATTGGCCGGGGCAACTGCTGGTGTTAGGCGTCCCCATCACATGGTCAGGTTGTCCAAAGGCTTAAAAGACGACCTCAAAGTTTGGCTGGGGTTCCTTAGTGATTCTAGACTCATCGCTTCACATGACTACTCAGGTGAATGCAGTGGTCAGAAGTGCCTGTTATCAGCTTCAGCTAATACGCCAGCTGCGCCCTTTCCTGGACATGAAGGACCTGGAATCTGTGGTACATGATTTGGTAACCTCTCACCTGGATTTCTGTAATGCGCTCTACATGGGGCTACCCTTGTGCTTAACCCGGAAACTTCAGCTGGTTCAAAATATGGCAGCCAGGCTTCTCACCGGAACATCCAGGAGACAGCACATAACTCCAGTGCTTAAGGCTCTCCACTGGCTGCCGATTAGTTTCTGGGCACAGTAAAAGGGGTTGGTTTTAACCTTTAAAGCCCTACATGGCTCAAGTCCATCTTATCTTAGGGACCGCTTCTCCCCATATGAAACCCCCCCCCCCCACACACTCTGGGAGGAACCTCCTGCAACCTAGGAAAACTGGGCTGTCACAGACCTCCCAGAGGACCTTTTCAGCTGCCGCTCCCAGGCTTTGGAATGGCCTGCCGGACGAGATGCATCTTATCACATCTCTTGATTGCTTTTAAACGCTCTAAAGACGCATCTCTTCTGGCAGGCCTTCTCCTGAAACCCTTCTGTTCCCGGCTCTGATACTGCATAGTTAACCTTTAGGTTGTTCTCTACACTCGACCTTTATCTGATACCCATTGCTATTTTGCACAAGAACTTTGTTCATGAGGTCGTACCTTGTTTTTACTGTTGCTGTTTTTAAGTCTTCGTTGGTTTAATTTAGTTTTAAGGGGTGGGTGGTTGGGAAGGGGTAGGATAACTGTTTTAAATCTGTATTTTTTTTTACCTTGTTGTAACCCGCTCCGATTATGCGAATAGAGGAGTGGACTATAAATAAACATTATTATTATTATTATTATTATTATTATTATTTTAATGGCTCAGCGTTTGGACAAAGGACTTGGCTTCTCAGTGAGGGGCTTCAGGTCCATTTGGACGCTGCTGGGAGCCTTGGCTTTGGCCTTTATTTTCAGGGTCATTGGTGCTCCTAACCTTGGCCTTCATCCTGGTCCCAGGAAATCCTGCGATACCTTACTTTTTTGGAGCTTTTCCCTATTGTTGCTGCTATTTCTATTTGGAAGGAGGAATTTGCCAAGAAAAAGGCATGCTTTTGGTGTGGCAACTAGGCAGTTGTAAGTGTGGTCAACAAGTAGACTTCCGGGTCAGAAAGGGTTGTGTTCCTTGTCTGCCAATTCGTTCTTTGTTGTTTGGTTAACAATATTTCCTTCACAGCTCGTTTCTGGCCTCCAAAATGATATTGCAGATTCTCTTTCTCGTTTGCAGGTGGACAGGTTTTGGCAGTTGGCTCCAGAATCAGACCCTTCCCCTGTCCAGTTCCCGGAGGACCTTTGGGAGATTGGATGCCTGATGTGATGCAGGGCATCCTTGCATCTGTGGCCCCGTCTACTCTCAAGGCATATGAGAGAGCCATGGCCAAACTGTTTGCTATCTTTGGGGCCACCAATATTGCTGCTCACTGGCCTATTAGTTCTGAGATTGTATTGCAGTTTTTGATTTGGCTAAAACGTAAAAGTTTTGCTCCTAGGTCCATGTCAGGCATTACTGCTGGTATTTCCTTCTTTTCTAAGGCTGGTGGGTTTCCTGATCCTTGTTCCTCCTTTCAGGTTAAGAGAGCCCTTGAAAGATGGAGGAGATCTTGCCCAGCTGCGCCTGATGCAAGGTGTTCCATTTGCTTTTCTGTTCTGGGGCAGATTATGGGCCAACTTACCGTATATACTCGTGTATAAGTCGAGGTCAACTTTTGGGGCCAAAAATCAGTCAGCTTTAAGTTGAATAAACAGAACTTTATTGATGCTCCAGGATCAGCAGTACCACACCATTCAGCTTCTTAGCTGAGACTGACCAGTTCCCGCCCAGCACCCCTATACATCCCAAAAGGCTGCACCTCCCCTCTTCTCACAAAAGCCCGCGAAATAGTCCATTCCAGTTATTTTCCATTGGTTTCAATTTCCCCCTGGCTCCCCCCTTATCTGTACACTTCCCACCAGAAACTGCTACATACCAAACCTAGAGCAGAGCAGCTTCAAGGTCAACTGATAAATCCTCCTGGCACCGTTATGCACTCCTCCCTCCTATCTAGCAACTAACTACATACCTATCATCCCCCAACTACAACTACAAACCTATATCTGGAAGAATACTACAAGGATTCTGACAGTCAGCCCCCCTAAAAGAAGACCCCCCCTCCCGCAAAATAGAACAAAATAAGTAAAAGAAAAGCAACAAAATACAGATTACAATCGAGGCTTGTCAGGATGAGCCCGATGAAACTTAGGCACCAAACCAGGGGCCTTGACATGCTTAGCAGACACCCACTCATTATGGGGCTTTTTAGATTGGCAGGAAAGTGTGACATGAAGTTGCACTTTCCTTAATGCTTAGCAGCTAGACTGCAAGCCCCAGGTGTGCATTTAAAAAGTACAGGGCAGCTAGACTGAGGTTTTTTCTGTGGCTCAGCAACTACATGGGAAGCTGTCAAAACGCTACAAACACAGGCGGAGCAGCTACATGGGCGGCAAGGAACGTGGCTTTTAGCCGCGCTTTAAACATTTTTTTCCCTTGCTGGCTGCGAACTGCGCAATTGCGCAGGTACATCATACAGTCGGAGCTTATCACATGGGGGAGTACAGGACCATTCCGAAAGAGGGAGAAAGTGAGGTCAGTTCGGAAATGCACGTGATTATGCACAAGCTCATCACACACAAGACAAGAGAGCATCTACACAAAAAGAAAATGCAGAGTCAATACGAAAGAATTCATCACACGTGAACATACTGGTCGGCTTTCTGTTGCAAATTAAGGCATCTTGGGAAATGGTAGCAAAGGCTCATGGGAGTTGTAGTCTGTGTTCTGTCAGAGCATTATATTGAGTTGTCTTGAGGTTTCAGCCCTCTGTCCAGGAGGGCTTCCCATATGTCCTCCATTCTTGAGCAGAGGCCCCCCTTTTCCAAGTTGACCAGGCACGTCCTCCTTTGCCAGGACACGTCCTACTTTTCCAGCCTTCTTTTTGAAGAGGAAGCAGGAGGGCCAGGCGTGCTCTGGCCAGGCTCTGGGGGTCTCTTCCTGGCTCCTTCCCTCCCTCCTCCCTCCCTCCCCGCTGCCTTCCTCCTCCCTTTGGCTGAGAGAGTGTGACTTGCAGGGAGGAAGGGCAGCGGTGGTGCTCCAGGTCCTCCTGATGCTGGGCCAGGGCAAGCTGGAAGCAGGAGGAGGAGGAGGAGGAGAGGGACATGGGGCCCCTCTTCTGCCCTGCCTCCCTGCAAGTCACACTCTCTCAGCCAAAGGGAGGAGGAAGGCAGCCAGGAGAGAGCCCTGGAGCCTGGCCAGAGTGTGCCTGGGCCTGCCTTCTCCTCCCCCCTTCGGCTGAGAGAGTGTGACTTGCAAGGAAGCAGGGAAGCAGAGGGGCCCCATGTCCCTCTCCTCCTCCTCCTCCTCTTGCCAGCTTGCCCTGGCCTGGTTGAGCGCCTCCAGTGCCCTGCTGTCTCCCTAGAAGTCACACTCTCTCAGCCAAAGGGAGGAGGTGAAGGAAGGTGCAGGCGCACTCTGGCCGGGCTCTGAAGGTCTCTTCTTGTCTTGGCACCTTCCCTCCCTCCGCACTTGTATCGCTACCTTTAAATGGGTGCTTTAAAGAGACAGAGCCCCATTTAACCATGCAACTACACCTTAGCCTTTAGATGCAATAGCAATGTTGTGCCCTTTTAAAAAAAGTAGTGGGGAAATCAAACTACTTTTTAAAGGCACTTCTTCTCCCTTAAAACTCCAAAATAGTGTTTTCATGGCACACTTTCCCTTTTTCTCATCTAAAGGCTGGGCTTTCATGCAACCATCAACACACCTCTTTTTGCCAATCTAAAATGGGCCAGCTCCTTTTTAAAGCACTTCTTCTCCCTTAAAATGCCAAAATAGTGTTTTCATGGCACACTTTCCCTTTTTCTCATCTAAAGGCTGGGCTTTCATGCAGCCTTCAACACACCTCTTTTTGCCAATCTAAAATGGGCCAATGATTTGCTGAAAAGTGCTTCCAGCGAATCAGGTACTGCAACTTATTCCTGTGTATTCTAGAGTCCAAAATCCTAGCAACTTCAAAATGCTGCTCCCCCTCAATCATCATGGGAAGGGGCGGTTCCGTGTCTTGTTTCCATCGACCCGTGCTCCGGTCCGGTTTCAGCAAGCTAAAATGAAACACAGGATGCAAATGTCTATATGATTTGGGCAAATCCAATTCAGCTGTCACCTTATTGACCAGTCTTTTCACCAGGAAAGGCCCTATGTACTTGGGCCCCAGCTTCTTTGACGGGTGCCTGGACTTCAGGTTTTTTGTGGACAGAAACACCCGATCCCCAGGTTTGACATCCCATCCCACAGACCTCTTTCGGTCAGCATGCTTTTTATAGTCTCTTTTAGCCGCTTCTAGAGCCTTGGTAACCTGCGACCAAGCTCCCTTGACCCTATCCACCCATTGAGTCACAGTCACTGGGTCTGAGGGTTCGGCAGGCAAGGCCGGAAGAGTTCTGAGCTCATAGCCACAGACAATTTCAAAGGGCGATCTACCAGTGCTCCGATGCACTGAACTGTTGAACGCCACTTCGGCATGGGGCAACAAATCACACCAGTCATCCTGCAAATAGTTAGTATAACATCGGAGGTACCTCTCGAGAGCCATGTTCGTCTTCTCACATTGACCGTCCGACTCAGGGTGAAAGGAGGTGCTCAGGGCCACTTCTACCCCCAATTTTTTCTGCAACACCCTCCAGAATTTAGAAGTGAAGGTACTCCCCCTATCACTCACAATCTTGTCCGGCAAACCATGATGTTTATAAATGTGCGCAATGAACAAGTCAGCAAGCTTAGTAGCACTAGGCATCCCCTTGCAGGCTATGTAATGCGCTTGCTTAGAAAAAAGGTCTACCACCACCCAAATGGTGTTTCTCCCCTTGCTCTCAGGCAAATCTGTTATGAAATCCATAGCAATGTGTTTCCATGGACCTGGGGTGGGCAACGGCTGTAGAAGCCCCCTGGGCTTGCCTATGACTGGTTTGGCTCTAGCACACACCGGACAGCTTTTCACATATTCTTCCACCTCTGCCCTCACCCCCTCCCACCAGTAAGTCTTTCGAACCTTGTGCCAGGTCTTTAGATATCCCCAATGTCCCACTGCCCTCGAATCATGGCACAATTTTAATACTTCTGGCCTCACTGACGCAGGAACATAAATTTGAGAGCCCTTAGTCCACAACCCTTGTGAATTCAAACTCAACCGATCTTTGTGCTCTCGTAGCTACTCATCTTTCTCAGCCTCTCTTTTGATCCTTTGCAACAGACCATCTAATTGAGGCAAAGGTTCGACCGGTTTCTGCTTAGCCTGGCTACGAGTCACCACAGACAATCCCAATTGCTCGGGGGGGAAAATAGTTTGCAGAGGGACTTGCTCTTTTCCCATGTGCTGAGGGAGCCTGGATAAGACATCAGCCAAAATGTTTTGTCTCCCTGGGAGGAACTTCAGTTTGAATTTGTACTTATAAAAGTCCATTGCCCACCTCCTCTGTTTGGGAGTTAACTTTCTGGGGGTTTGCAGGGCCTCTAGATTACGATGGTCTGTCCAAACTTCAAAAGGGTGAGGCGCCCCTTCTAAGAACTGTCTCCAACTGTCCAGAGCATGCTTAACCGCAAACGCTTCCTTTTCCTAGGTGGGCCACCCCAACTCCCCCTTTTGGAATTTGCGGGACAAGTAGGCGCAAGGCCTCAACAGTCCATCATTGTCCTTCTGCAATAGCACTGCCCCTATAGCCTGGTCACTCGCGTCCACCTGGATGACAAATGGCTTGTCAGGGTCAGAGTGTAGTAAAATGGGTTCGGTACTAAATAATTGCTTCAACTGGTCAAATGCTCGTTGACACTTATCAGTCCAGTGGATCGGGGTAGAGGGTTTGGGTTGTTTCTTTTCCTTAGCCCTCTTGCCCTCGCCCCCTCCCTCCTGGGTTTTGGTTTTCAATAGGTCCGTAATTGGCAGTGCTATTCTAGCAAAGTCCGGGATGAACTGCCTGTAGAAGTTGGCAAAGCCCAAAAACTTTTGCACTTGTTTTCGAGTCTTAGGAGGGGCCCAGCTCAGCACCGTATGCACTTTCTGCGGGTCCATCTCAATTCCCTGAGCTGACACCCGATACCCCAAGAAATCCAACTTGTCTGTGTGGAAGTGACATTTAGACAGATTCACATATAACTGATTATCCAGCAACCGTTTCAATACCCCCTGTACCAGTGGCACATGGCTCTTCAAGTCCTGAGAATATATTAGGACATCGTCCAAATACACCAGCACCCCCTCAAATAGCAGGTCGTGTAGCACTTTGTTTATTAGTCGCATGAAGACCCCGGGAGCCCCCGATAGTCCGAAAGGGAGGACTAGATATTCAAAGGCCCCTAAAGGGCAATTGAAGGCAGTCTTGTGTTCATCTCCCTCCTTAATTCGTACCCTATAATAAGCGTCCCTCAAGTCTAGTTTGGTGAATACCTTGCCCGTGACCAGCCGGCCCAGCATGTCCTTCATTAAGGGCAAGGGGTACTTATTGGTGCTACAGATCCCATTCAAATTCCGATAATCGGTGACCAGCCGCAAGGTTCCATCTTTCTTTTCCCTGAAGAACACTGGTGCGGCAAAAGTGGAGGTGAATGGCCTAATGAATCCTCTTGCCAAGTTCTTTTCAATAAACTCCTTAAGGGTGGACAATTCCCGGGGGGTCATGGGGTACAGCTTTGGCTTAGGCAGGGGCGCCCCAGGCTCTATCTCTATGGCGCAGTCAGTCTCTCGGTGCGGAGGCAGCATGTCGCTCTCTTTAGATTCAAACACCTCCTTGAGATCCTTATAACAGTCTGGGTAGGAGGCCACTGCCTCCTCCATGCTGCCATCCATTTCCAGTGCACCCCCTTCCCTTCTCCGATTTACCGGCTCCAAGTGAGTGGCGGTCTCACCCGACTGCGGCCGGGGTATCACCACAGGCTGCTGCACTGGAGGGACCTTTATAGCTGGGTCCAGTTGGTGGCTCTGACAGACTGGGTCATCGAAAATCAATTGTCTCCGCCTCCACTTAGTGTGGGGGTTGTGGTGATGCAGCCAATCTATCCCCAGCATAAGGTGATAATGGTAAATGTGTCCCACCACCAACTGAATCTGTTCCCAGTGGTCTGCTATTCCCAGCCACACTTTAGTGGTCCGTTCACTCGAGGCTTGCCCCCCCATCAAGCTGCCATCCATCTGTGAGAAAAGGATGGGGTCCTGCAAGTTCTGTTTTTTTATGCCCAAGCACCTAGTGTAACCAGAGTCCACTGCCGCTGTTAGGGTCATGGCTCTCTGCCCCCGTCCCACCACCAAAGTCACAGTCAAAGTATAGAGGGGGATGCCCCCACTCACCATGGGTTTGCGGCTGTCCCGACTCCCAGCCTGCCTCTGGCCGCTTTTTAAGGCAGGCTCGGGGAGTTTAAAGCCGGCTCCTCGCCATCGGTGCTGTCGTCGTCGGTCCAGGCCTCTTCCTCGTCCTCCATCACCGCTTGAAGCCCGCGATCGGCTTGGCTTTTTCCCTTTGCCTTCCCTTTCCCTTTCTTGGGAGCCTGCGCTGGAGAGGTTGCGAAAGGGGATGTTTTCTTCTCCGGGTTACGATCCGGGCAGCTCGCAACCAGGTGGCCTTTGCGCCCGCAACCCAGGCACAGCCCCAACCGGCGGCGTCGCTCTCTCTCCTCACCCGTCGTCTGCCCAGACTTTCCTTTGCTCTTTTCCCCGGCGGGTTGGTTTTCTCTCCCTCTGCCCCCTTTATTCCTCCGCTGGGTCAGCATTCGGACCTCCTGCAGCACTGCCTCTGCCTCTCCAGCCAGCCGAATCCACTCCATGGCCGTGGGGAGGTTGCCCATGTTAAGTGCCCCCTTTACAATATCAGGGCGCAAGCCCTCTTTGAAGTATTGGATCTTCATCCCCTCGGTGCAGTCTGGCACTTGGGCAATTAGCCTCCAGAACTCCATGGCGTACTCGGAGATGGATCTGGCTCCCTGATCTAGGGCCTTCAGACCAGCCAGAGCTGTGCTTGCTCTGAAGGGGTCCTCGAATCTGGCTCTCAGGGCTCTCATGAAGTCAGCCAGACTTCGCAATTCTGCCGCTTGGCAATCATAAAGCTGCACCAGCCAGTTGGCTGCCTCCCCTTTGAGGTGCCGTGCCACACATTTCACCTTGGCCGTTTCTGAGGGAAAGGTGGGCCCCCATTCCTCCATGTGGTCAGCCACTTGAGACAAAAAATAGGGCAGGGTCTGGGGGTCCCCGTCATACTTAACTCCCAACTTTCGGGCCTGTGGGTCCAGCTGGCGGTCTTGTGCCTGTCGGGCTACCTGCTGGCCCAGTTGCGGTGCCTCATCCCGCGCCGGGGCTGCCGGGACGTCAGCAACGGCATCAGCCTCTCGCCCTTCTCTCATCCCGTCCGGACGTCCCTTGACTGCAGCCAGCACCTCCTTCAAGAGGTCATGCAATTCATCCACGTCGGCCTGGAGGTGTGTGACCCAGGTCTGCTTCCTCGCCCGATTGCACTCTCAGGGGCTGAGTGAAGTCCATGTCCCAGTCAGACCACTGGGTGGCCCTCCTCCGTTCTCAGGTTCGCATCGGGGCCAAAGGATGTCCAAACCAGGGCCCTCCGCTCACTGGAGTCTGTAGCACTGGGGATCTCGTAGCCTTTGGCAACGCTCCTGCCCCCGCCGCCGAGGCCTTGGCCTCCTCCGCAGCCTCTGTTGTTTGAGTGGTAGATGACTCCTCTGAAGCCTCCTGCTCCTGCATTGCCTCAGAGAAGGATTGGTGAGTCTCAGCTAACTGTCAGAACAGGGGTCCAGAATCCCAGACAATCAACCAGTCAACTTTAAGTTGAATAAACAGAACTTTATTGATGCTCCAGGATCAGCAGTACCACACCATTCAGCTTCTTAGCTGAGACTGACCAGTTCCCACCCAGCACCCCTATACATCCCAAAAGGCTGCACCTCCCCTCTTCTCACAAAAGCCCGCGAAATAGCCCATTCCAGTTATTTTCCATTAGTTTCATTTTCCCCCTGGCTCTCCCCTTATCTGTACACTTCCCACCAGAAACTGCTACATACCAAACCTAGAGCAGAGCAGCTCCAAGGTCAACTGATAAATCCTCCTGGCACCGTTATGCACTCCTCCCTCCTATCTAGCAACTAACTACATACCTATCATCCCCAACTACAACTACAAACCTATATCTGGAAGAATACTACAAGGATGGAGTATAGATATATAGATATATAGATAGATGACTGGATGGAGAGTGGGATAGCTAGAGAGGGAAGGATAGATGGATATATAGAGAGATGACTGGATGGAGAGAGGGATAGCTAGAGAGGGAAAGATAGATAGATGGTTATATAGATAGATGACTGGATGGAGAGAGGGATAGCTAGAGAGGGAAGGATAGATAGATAGATAGATAGATGATAGATAGGATGGAGAGTGGGATAGCTAGAGAGGGAAGAATAGAAAGATAGATAGATAGATAGATAGATGACTGGATGGAGAGTGGGATAGCTAGAGAGGGATGGATGGATGGATAGATAGATAGATAGATAGATAACTGGATGGAGAGAGGGATAGCTAGAGAGGGAAGGGTAGATAGATAGATTGGATGGAGAGTGGGATAGCTAGAGAGGGAAGGTTAGAATGATAGATAGATAGATAGATAGATAGATAGATGACTGGATGGAGAGTGGGATAGCTAGAGAGGGAAGGATAGATAGATAGATAGATAGATAGATGATAGATAGAGGGATACCTAAATAGATAGATGGTAGGTAGGGATGGATGGATGGATGGAGAGAGAGTGAGATAGATGGAGGGAGGGAAGGGGAGAGAGAGTGAAAGAGAGAGAGAAATAGCTAAATGGATGGATGGATGGAGAGAGGGGGAATAGGCAAAAGAAGGATAGATAGGGAGGGAAGGATGGATGGGTTGGAAGGGAGCTTTGGAGAGGCTTCAGAGGGAGCCAGGGACAGAGGCACTGCCTCCCATTTTCTGCCCAGAGGCTGGTGCTGGGCTGCATCCCCACCCCACCCCCTTTTTCTCTTCTGCCCCCTCCCAAGGACCCCCCCCCCCTCTCTGGGCCTCACAACAGACTCCAACTCCCAGAATTCCATTGCCGTCAAGCCAGAAAAGTGTCAAGCCTCGTGCTCTGGCCACCACAACAACAGACTCCAGCTCCCAGAATTCCATAGCTGCGAGTCAGAAAGAATTAAAGTGGGGCCAAACCTGGTTATTTCTGCATGCAGTGGCCTGAGTGGCTGATGCAGAGCTCTAGGCTCTCGTCTTTTTCCCGCCTGGTGCCTCCCCCTCATCAGCCACGAGCCCGCAGCCGAGTCCTCCAGAGTCTGAGTGAAAGGGAGGGACTCAGGCTGCAGGGCCAAGACAGACAGGAAGGAAGAAGAGAGGTTTGCTTTGTGAGGAGGGCAGCTCACCGCTCGGCGCCTTCTCGCTGCCCGGGTCTACTCCCCCGAAGGAAGAAGCCCGTCCAGGGAGAACGCTCTGCCTTTCCAGCCTGGGGTAGGCTTATACCGCATTGACCCTTGTATGCGTCTACCCCAGGATTTTGGAGGGCATTTGGGGGCACAAATTTCTCGACTTATAGTCGAGTATATACGGTAAGTTGGTTTGTGTCTCTCACTATGAAGTCAAATTATTTTACGGTGCTTTTGTCACTGCATTTTTTTGGGCTTTCAGGATTGGGGAATTGGTTGCGGCTTCAAAAACCAGTGTTTCAAGGGCTCTTCAGTTTGGAGATTTGTCTTTTGTTCACCATGCTGTTTGCTTAGTTATACATCGGTCAAAGTGTAATCAAACTGGGCAGGGGGCGTCCATCACACTCAGGCACCTTCATGGATCTCGCCTCTGCCCGGTGCGAACTCTAAAAAAATACATGGATTTATGTTTGCCCTGCTCGGGTTCCCTGTTTTGCTCACCATTGACTCGCTTTCAGTTTGTGGCCGTGCTCCATATGTTGTTGTGGCATTTGGGCCTTACACCTCAGGACTTTGGAAGTCATTCCTTCTGTATCGGTGCCGCAACATCGGCTGCAAATAGTAGTTTGGGTGCTGGCGCAATCAAAAGGATGGGCAGGTGGAGATCCAGAACTTATACAGGCTATGTATGCCTGGGAAAAGATCTGTGTGCAGCACATTAATCGTTGGCGGGCAGGGTTGGCAGCAGGCGCGCGATGCGGCTTTTGTGGCGGCAGCACAGGTGGGCTGGTTTCCAGGGCTCGGTAGCACTGGATTGGGAGTCCTTTGGACCCAGGAAACATCAGGTGTGATGTGGCCAACCATGGGTCACATGGCGTATATCCCGGTGACGAGAGGCCTTCCTCTGGTAGCTGCGTAATTGCGCAAGGGTGTTGCATTGCCTCAAAGTCATCCTGATGCTTGCCGTATGTGATGTTGATGTGCAGATCCAGACCTCGTACTTGTGGGCCAACCCAACCTTGTACTGCTGTTAATAAAATTGTGCCCTTTTCATTGCCAATCTGCTTCTTGTCTTCCTTGGGGCGGAACCGCCTCCGCTGCAACAAAGAGATGCAGGTAGCTGATATGGACACTAGGGATTCATGAAGGTAGAAAGGTGATGAAACTCTGTTCCAGATTAAAGGGCATACATGTAAGACTGTGTTTAAGGAGATTTGTATCTTTATAAACTCTGGTGATTTCTAGACTAGAAATAGTCCCATCATCTGTCTAGTGTGACAGAAGATAAGATAATTTCACACCTCCTTTATCTCTCTTATCTATTCAAATGTTGTTTACCTAATCAAAGTGACAGAGGTTAGTTAGACTATAAGAATATTTTGTCCCATACCCTTTTCCTAGCAGGAATCAACCAGCTAGTGCTCAAAAACAGGGTGACTCCCAAATTATTTGGTTGACTCAGGCAAAATATAAGATGGCATTCCTTCTCAATTCAATGTGCAGAAATCAGCCGGACTTGGGGTTGAATTTTATCTCAATGTGGGCAATGGTGTCATATAACATTTGAGGCAGTAGTTTAAGAGCCTGAAAAGGTTGTATGGTATACACAGCTCCATCTTCCAACAGAAGGAAACAGTCAGTGTTCTCAAGTAAAGGTCAAAAGGTTGGCTTGTTACTGTTCCTAGATCTCAGTGCCTAGCCTTGACTCACCAGGCCATAGGAAGAGAGCACTGCCTTGAAAAGTGTATTGTGTCCTTTGATATTTTAAAATTTAATGATGTTTAAGTGGTTAATACACTGACTCTGTTGATTGCAAGATCAGCAGGTTGGCAGTTTGAGGCCTAGGTGCCTCATGATGGGGTGAGCTCCTGTAACTAGCCCAGGCTTCTGCCAACCTAGCAGTTCAAAAACATATAAATGCAAATAGATAAGCAGGTACCATGCTGGTGGGAAGGTAAACAGCCTTCTGTGCAATCATGCTGGCCACTGGGTCATGCCAGATGGGGTGACACCCAGTCGGGGCCCCTTGCCCCTCCTTGGTGTGGCTTGGTTTTCCTTGGGAGTACCAAGCTGCAGCAAAGCATGCATGCGCATGCACCCCAGCTTCTTGGCACAGCAAGAAGATGTGCGTGCTCAGCCCAGCTCCCTGTCATGGCTCGGTTTACCTTGGGAAAACCAGGCCATGGCAAGAAGCCAGGCTGAGCAAGTTTGCAACCTCTGCCAGCATGATATCTGGGAGATTCTGGGGGCTAAAATTAAAAAACCCCAAGATTTCCAAGCTCTGGTCCACACTAGCTTTTTGTTTATGTTAGTTTATATTGTTAATGTTTCCTCTTCCCTACACCAGATTATGAAACTGGAAGAAACTCAGACAAAGACAAAATGGCTTTTGGAACATTTGAAGCCCAGAATTAGCCATCCGCTCTTTGATGATTCATCACTAGCAATCTTCCATGTTTAAAAAGATATTTTTATTGGTATAATAGAGGGGTGAACAAAATGTGGCCTACAGCCAACATGTAACCCCTAGCACCTGTTTTTGTGTTAGCCTCTAGATAGTGGGGTTTTTTTGGTCACACACACAAAAGATTAATTGTACCCTTTGAAACCATTTTGCCATATTTTTACCCTCCCTGCATCTTAAAGCACATTTCTTGTTATGTGCCTTCAACAAAACTCCACCTTGGGATAACCCTATGCCAGGGTTGTTTGTGCCAAGATTTCTTCTGAGAAGGCTTGCCTTTGCCTTACTTTAAATACAGTACTGCTCCTTAGGCTATCTATCATGTATGGGAACAAATGAATTCCAATCCATGCTTTTCAGAAATCCAAGTTGCAAAAACCAGTAAAACTTTATTCAGAAACTATCGATGCTCACCACAGACATATGTTGTCAGGACTAAAAAAAAACAGCATTAGCAATGCATAATTAAAGCATACACAAGTGTTACCTAGTTGGCCCTCCATATCTATTGAGTCTTTATACGTGGATTTAATCATCCACAGCTTGGAAATGTTTTTTAAAATATAAATTTCAAAATGAAAGCCTTGGTTTTGAAATTTTATATAAAGGACCTCATTGTACTATGCTGTTATATTTAAAGGGTCTTGAGCATTTACTGATTTTGCTATTTATGATGGGGGGGGGGGGCTGGAACCAAACCTCAGTGGATACGAAGGATCCACTGTAACCCATTTTTGCAAATGAAAGCTAAAATTTACATATTGTTTCAAAATTTGATTTATTTTTCTTATTTTTCTTGTTTATTATTCTTGTTTGCCCATCACTCTTGGTGATGATAGATAGTACTCACAACTTGTTCAGTGTCCAAGAGTTTCCAAAAGGATTTCCAAAACTGAGAAGTAAGTTGAAATAATTTTACTGGGTACCCCGTAAAACATGTACATATTCTGAATGAACTGTTTAGTCAATTGCTGTGCAGTGGGTATAGTTTTACAGGCTATGAAATGGGCTTGTTTGTCTGTCACTACCCAAATTACAGTTTTCCCTTTCCTACCAGCTGGTTCTACAATACAATCAACACTGATATGTGCTCAAGGCTGATTTGAAGTGGGAAACGGCTGTAGCAATCCATGAGGTTTGCCTCCCTGTTTTGCCATTACACACTGGGCAGTCTCGTACATGAGTTTCTACATTCTGTCTCAAGATCAACCACCAATATTATTTCTTTACCATGTGTAAGGGTTTTAAAAATCCAAAGTGTCCCTCAGTCTTGATGTCATGACTCAACCGTAATATTTACCCCTCAGTCTCTCAGGTATAAATATTTTGTACCCCCCCCCCTCCTCCATTTTGGAACTGTAGATCATTTGGGTGCTGCTTTGGCCACTCAACTTGTTCAGCCTCTCCCAACAAACTATCGGAAGGGATTCTTCCATTGGAGCAGGCAACTTTGTTTCACCACCTGTAGTCTAGTCATCATCCCCACCCCCCAGCCTTTATTGTGATTGGGTAAACCCTATGTCCACTCTTTCTTCCTTGATGAGACAGTCCTGACAGAGCATCCGCCAGAATATTTCCCCCCTCAGTCATATCCTTTAATGTGAATTTAAATTTATTGAAGAATTTTGCCCTTCAAATTTGTTTAGGATTTAACCCCTGCAGAGGTTTTTTTCCCCACAACAGTGGCTTCCTTTTCCCACATTGCTCAATTCAGTTCTGTACTAGATTTTTTAAAAACAAATAGGCACATGGTCTCAATTGCCCTTATTCATCTTTTTGCAAAAGAACTGCTGCCCAAGTCTGCACCACAATGGTTGACTGGTATTCAGGTGTTTAAGACTAGGCTCTGAGCTAAATAACCCTTTCAGCTATTTAAATGCCTGTTGATATTCAGCATTCTACTTTATTTTGACACTTGGCTTAACTTTGATTAAGTTAATCCTCCCTTTTCTTTTTGATCTTTAACAAGTCAGTCAAAGGAAGTGCCACCTGTGATAGAGGAAATTCAGCACAGAATAAGTAAAGAGGTAGTACAGGAATACCTGGTTAACCTAAATGAATATAAATCTCCAGGACCAGATGAACTACATCCTAGAGTATTAAAAGAACTGGCAAATGTAATATCAGAGCCATTGGCAATAATCTTTGAGAACTCCTGGAGAACAGGAGAAGTCCCAGCAGACTGGAGGAGGGCAAACGTTGTCCCCATCTACAAAAAGGGGAAAAAAGAGGATCCCAACAACTATCGTCCAGTTAGTCTGACATCAATTCCAGGAAAGATTCTAGAGCAGATCATTCAGCAGAGAGTCTGTGAACACTTAGAGGCCAATACCATAATCACAAAAAGCCAACATGGGTTTCAGAGAAACAAGTCATGCCAAACGAACCTGATCTCTTTTTTTGATAAAATTACCAGCTTGGTAGATGAAGGGAATGCTGTGGATATAGTATACCTCGATTTCAGTAAGGCCTTTGACAAGGTTCCCCATGACATTCTTGCAAACAAGCTTGCAAAATGTGGGATAGACAAGTTAACTGTTACATGGATTTGTAACTGGTTGACTGGCCGAACTCAAAGGGTGCTCAACAATGGCTCCTTTTCATCCTGGAGAGAAGTGACCAGTGGGATCCCACAGGGCTCTGTCCTGGGCCCAGTGCTATTCAACATCTTTATTAACGATTTGGATGACAGAATTGGGGGCATACTTATCAAATTTGCAGATGACACTAAACTGGGAGGAGTAGCTAATACCCCAGAGGACAGGATCAAAATTCAAAATGACCTGAATAGACTAGAAAGCTGGGCCAGCGCTAACAAAATGAAATTCAATGCGGAGAAATGTAAGGTTCTGCACTTAGGGCGGAAAAATGAAATGCACAGATATAGGATGGGGGACACCTGGCTGAATGAGACCACATGTGAAAGGGATCTAGGAGTCCAAGTAGACCATAAGCTGAACATGAGTCAACAGTGTGATGCGGCAGCTAAAAAAGCCAATGCAATTTTAGGCTGCATCAATAGAAGTATAGTTTCTAGATCAAGGGAAGTTATAGTGCCACTCTATTCTGCTTTGGTCAGGCCCCACCTGGAATACTGTGTCCAGTTCTGGGCACCACAATTCAAAAAAGATGTGGAGAAACTGGAGCATGTCCAAAGGAGGGCAACTAAGATGGTGAAGGGTCTGGAAACCTTGCCCTATGAAGAACGCCTTAGGGAGCTGGGGATGTTTAGCCTGGAGAAGAGAAGGTTAAGAGGTGATATGATAGCCCTGTTTAAATATTTGAAGGGATGTCATATTGAGGAGGGAGCAAGCTTGTTTTCTGCTGCTGCAGAGACTAGAACGCGGAACAATGGATGCAAACTGCAGGAAAAGAGATTCCACCTCAACATTAGGAGGAACTTCCTGACAGTAAGGGCTGTTCGACAGTGGAACACACTCCCTCGGAGTGTAGTGGAGTCTCCTTCCTTAGGGGTCTTTAAGCAGAGGCTGGATGGCCATCTGTCAGGGATGCTTTGACTTGGAGTTCCTGCATGGCAGGGGGTTGGACTGGATGGCCCTTGTGGTCTCTTCCAACTCTATGATTCTATGATTCTATGAAATTTGGAAATGAACTGCCTACAAAAAAAATCACTTGGCAGCTGCCCCAGAATCCTTGAGGGTTTTCTATTCAAGACTACTGATACCTTTTTCAGATCCATCTCAGTGCCATTGGTGGAGATGCAATACCCCAGATGGTCTAATTTTTTCCTGTGAAATTTGCATTTTGAGAGCTGGTTGTTTAGCAGTCTTTTTAGCATTTCCGTCATCAGTTCTACATGTGATCTCATGTTTTGCAAATAAATTAACGCATTGATTAAGTACACCAACACCCCTTTGTAGAGAAATTAATGAAGGACTTTATTTATCTAATGCAAAAACCTTCCCAGGGCTCCAGTCAACCCAAAAGGCATAAATAGGTTCTAAAACACTCCCAAAGGACAATTAAATGAAGTTTAAAATTCATCCCCTTCCTGAATTCATAGAAGTACATGTCTCTCAAATCCAGTTCAGTAAATACTTGACCAGTTGCCAGCTGAGCCAACATGTCCTTCATTAGGGGAATAGTATATTTATTTGATGTGCAGATAGCATTGAGACCCCAAAAGTTCACAACCAAACTCAGTCCTGTGTCTCTTCTCACAGAAGAAGACTGGAGTGGGCACTGGCAAAGTAGCATGTCTGAGGAACCCATGAGCAATTTTTTTTATCAATGAACTCACTAAGAGCAACCATTACTCTGGGAGTCATAGAGTACAATTTCAATTTAGGGAGTTTAGCCTCAGGGTCCAATTCATTTGCATAGTCCATGGGGAGGTAACAGATCCCTCTCTTTCTCCAAAAAAAAAAAAAAAAAAACCCTTCCTTAAATCCAGTATTCTGTAGGGATGTTTTGGTATCCTTTTCCCTGCACATCTCCCAACATCCCTAGTTTATCTGCAGTTACTACATGCTTTGCTGCTCCCAGGTTTCTTGGGCAGCTGGCAATTAGTCCACGTGTCTGAGAGAAATGAATGTTTAGTTTTCCTTTTCGCCACTGCATCCTGGTGTTTTGTAAGTCTAGCCAGTGTTTCCCCAGTACCAGTGGATAATCAGGAGTGGGATCAACATTATTTCCTCAGTGTGCCAAGGGCTGGTACAGTATTTGTACCCATTGGCTTCCTTCCTTCCTTCCTTCCTTCCTTCCTTCCTTCCTTCCTTCCTTTGAAGCTTTTTCTTTAAAAATCAAATCAGAAACCTGTCTTGAATCCCATTGTAGGAGAAAGGCTGGATATAAACCCTTGAAATAAATAAGACAAATAAGTTCTCCAGGAAACAGCAGGAGATGGCTCAGGTAGTCGCACCAACGTACGGATCACCACTTTGAGCAGCACTGCCCTAAAACACTGGATATTCCTGAACATGCTTAAGTTAAAGTACTAAGCAGCTCTGATCCTTCTTATCTTCCAATAGGGTGTTTTCCATGTATTTAGACAATATCCCATTTAAGGCTCAAATGTTTTTGTTTTTTTAATAATCAAAGCAGAAAGTGACCACTGAATTTGGGAAACTGGTAGAGGAGTGAAACTAAAACCAGCTCTTGTTCTGCCATAAGAAATGTCAGGGTTCCATAGAGCTTCTTCATACATGATGCAAATTTTGCTGGCAGGTTTTCCGCAATCAAACCACTGATTGCTGCTTTCTGATCAAACCATGGTTATTGATTGTTTTAGGTCAGATAATCACTTCATATAGCGTGAGATGTAAATCAAATGCTCGGTGATATGGCTTTGGCCATATCACACAGTTTAGTTGGCTTTTCTCTTTTAACATTGTATATTTTAAATTTTGTATGTTTTAAAATGTTTTACTATTTTAAGTGAATTATTTTAATTGTTTTTAAAGTGTTGTTTTAATATGTATATGTAAGCTGCCTTGGGTCCCAACTTGGGAGAAAGATGGGCTAAAAATAAATAAATATATAAAATATGTGGTTGTCCCGCTGAAGGCAAAGATAGGCATCATGTTCAAAGAGAACTCTGGCCCACAGTGTGTACCTTTTCAGCCTTCAGTATATTCTCATTGTCTTGAGCATCAGGCTCCCAAAAGACCCTGAAGGGCTGCTCTCCATGCATCCCACAGCAACGTCTCCATTTTTGCCTCCCAAATATCCTCAAGGGAGCATGGAGGCATTTTTGCCATATTTTTTGCCCTCTGTGCCATTTGAGGCTGAGGAGAGCACCCCCCCCTTTTTTTTTTTACAATAGGAAGTGATCATGAAGTTATTTTCTGTTCACTTTTTGCTTAAAAAAAAAAAGGAATTCCCTTTGGCCTAAAATGGCCATTGGGGCTAAAACATGGTGAAAATAACCCCATGCCCCTTAGAGGCTGTTTGAAGCCATCTTTGGACACACACAAAAGGAAACTTTCTTGGCCTCTTAGATGTCTGAGGGGGCAGAAAGAACAGCTATGGGGGGCACATGATGTCCGTTGGCTACACTTTGCCCACTCTTGTGATATACCTTCAGGATGAACTGCATCAAAGCTAACTAGATATAGAATCATAGAATCATAGAGTTGGAAGAGACCACAAGGGCCATCCAGTCCAACCCCCTGCCATGCAGGAACTCCCAATCAAAGCATCCCCAACAGATGGCCATCATTATGCTATACCTCTCTTGAAGTGTGTAACTTCTCAAATGTTCGGTTTCTTGAAATTATCTTGCAAAATACAGTTGGCCCTCCTTATCCACGGATTTTTTATCCACGGACTTGAGCATACACGGCTTGAACATATTCCCAAAAAATTATAAATTCCAAATAGCAAACCTTGATTTTCCATTTTATATAAGGGACACCATTTTGTTGTGCCATTATATTTAATGGGACTTGAGCACCCATGGATTTTGTTATCCACGGAGGGTCCTGGAACCATACTCCAGTGGATAACAAGGGCCCACTGTATACATTAAGGAAGAGAAATGACCACACTATTAGATGTGTGTCTCTTAGAATAGAGAAGCATAGCTGAAGGCATTCAAAGTGATTTGCAAACTGACACACCTCTTAATCCCAAGCAAGTTTACAAATAGAACTTCTAACTTCTGAATACCTGGTGCTCAAATGCAACCCAGTAGATACTGGAGTCTCATGTTAAAATCCCTACTCTTATCATCATGAGGCAAGATTTTCTCAGCCTAATCAATCTTCAAAAGGTAATTGATGCCTTAATTATTGGGTGGTTGAAAGAAGTTAGAATAAGGATATCCTGAATCACAAGCCTATGTCCATGTTGCACTAAGTTGCTCTGTTCCCAGCTCATCCACCCAGGTCTTGGTAATAGAAAATGGTTTGCCCTCTTAATCCAAGAGTAATTTGGAGGCATTGGTTGGTTTGCTGTTTTAAGTCAGTAGTCTTGTTTTATAGGTAGTGGTTATCTTATTCTGGAGCAACCTGCATTTAACAAAAACTCCACAGGAGCTGATGACTAATTGACATAAACATCCAGATCACTACGGATGGAAAGAGGTCAACTGTCCCTCTTTCTCAGTTAAATAAATGGGAAGTGAAGTGGAAGGTTTCATGACTAGCATCAATAGTTTTTTGTGTTTTTTTCAGGCTATGTAGCCATGTTCCTGATGTTTCACCTGCATCTGTGGCTGGCATATTCAGAAAATGCATTTTCTGAAGATGCCAGCCACAGATGCAGGCAAAAAATCAGGAACAAACTCTTCTAAAACATGGCCACATAGTCTGAAAAACCCACAAAAGCTATGAATGGGAACTATCTTTGTGTTATAAAAATATCTCCCTATTATGACATTTACCCTTTTCCATTAGTCCAGACATCTGTGTTGTTCAATGGGGCTTGGATGACTAAAGTGCAAATGTGAATTCACTTTTGCATCTGTATTGGTTAAGTACTAGGCAGCTGTTACTTTTACAGACAAAAACTGCCAGAAGCTGAAAGCCCCCACCAGACATTTATCTTTAACATATGACTCATCTGCTGGCTGGGTGTTTGGAGTTTTGTTTTATTTCCTAGAAACTGTTATCCCAAAAAGTAAATTTTCTAAGCTCCAATCTAAGTTGAAGAAGATGACTCAAACAATAGTTCAATAGTTCATTTAACTGGAAGAGATTAATGGATAGAAGCAGCATATTTGTGTATAAAAATGATTTGTATTGATCATCGTCATTTCGCACTAACCCTCTTTATAATCAACACACTTAACTATGGGCTAAGATGTCACTCTGTAAACTCTGTGCAAGAGGTCCATCAGGATACAAAGCCAACAAATTTGTCCGCTTGCTTCCTTTTCTGTGAACCTTACATAAAGTTGGAGGGTTTTGTTTCAATTCCTGATTTATAAGAATTTCTCCATATTTGCAGATTTCTTCATATTCAACACAGAATTTTTAAAAATCTGAATGTAGAAAAAACCAGAAATTGACAAAACATCCCTCCGTATCCAGAGTTAAAGGATTAAAGTAAGGCCTAAATGAGCATAAGCTTGAATTGTTCTTTATTCAACCATGTCAGTGCAGAATTAGGGCTTGTTTTTGTGGCTGTGTGCCTTCAAGTCATTTCTGACTTATGCTGACTCGAAAGGGAGCCCATCACTGGGTTTCTTGGCAAGATTTCTTTGGGAGTGGATGGGAGCCTTTGTCTTCCTCAGAGGCTGAGAGAGTGTGAAATGCCCAAGGTCATCCAGTGGGTTTCCATGGCCAGCTGGGGATTTGAACCTTGGTTTCCCAAAGTCTTTGTCCAACACTCAAATCACTACACCACACTGTGTAATTAGATGGTAGCTTCACCATGGATCTCTCCACTCTGAAAACAGACGAACCTATTGACAATGGACAATGTAGATGGGTGAAAATTGCATTTCAGTTCCTTTGAACAGCTTTCCCAAATTCACAGGTCAGATCTTTAGTGCAGAAAGAACATGAGTTGTTAAAAAGGCAAATGTAGGAGTCAGCAAAGATGAATGATTGCTGCATTCCTAATCCAGGGGTTAAGCGGATGTTATTATGCTAGGGGATCATACACGTATTTGTACACAGGTACAAGTTTCCGGACCTGCCCTACTAAGATGGCATTTCACTCACATACTTTTAATCAGCAGTCATGATGAAACACCATATCCCCTGTTATGGTAATAATCACTGTTCAAACTGTAGTCACAAAGTCTGGTTAGTTGCCCATAACGTTGTCTTACCACACCTGCAAGGCTGCAGCGTATATAAGGATGGCAATCAACCACGTGGATCAATCTCCGTGGCATCGTTCGAAGAGCAGCAATCATTACATGTAAGTAGTTTTTATTATCTTGTAAAACAAAGCTTTACCTGAGCAAACAAAGCTGATGTTGTAACTACCTTTTGAATGAAAGAAAAAGAAAAACTCTAACTCCATTTTCAGTTTGCAGGCAAAGGTTTGAAACAAATATAAAGAAAATTTTAAAAAAATACATTAACCTGAAATTAATATGGAAAAGATAAGATACACACACTGTTTCATGGATTTGACAGTAAATCTAGTTGCCTCCATTGGGCAGTGAAAAAAGCCTTTGCGTGAGTCAGTAGGAAGGCAGACTTAAAGACAAGAAGAATAAATATGAGGATTTGGAAAGAACTAATGGATGGTAGGGGAAACAAGAGCAGGAAAACAAGGCAGAGAATTGGATAAGGACAAATTAATCTATTCATCTACTTAGCCTTTGGGATATTCATTTGGGGCTTGGTGCCAAAAGCTAAGGATTAAATGAAGGCCTAACTGATGTGGGAAGAGAGGAGTGGTGATGTTTTGTAAGTTCCATAATCATATTGGAATATACAAAAAGGAGGCAGACAACATGAGGAGTCCTATTTATACAAAGGGAGGATCTGGTTATAGCAGGTAGAAGCCCCCTTCCTGGACTCTTAACTTAAAGTTCCCTGAAGCTCCTCATCCCAAAGTCTTTTCTACAATCTGCTGGCCTTATTTCTAGGAGCACAGATCAGCCAAGAGGAAAAGTACTGGGGAGGAGCAAGTGTGACGGTGCAGGTCGGGGCCATGGTGTCACCCCCAATGACCTCCTCCCATACTACACCATACAAAATCCTTAGTACAGTCAGCCCTCCTTATCTACAGATTTTTTTTATCCACGGATTCAAGCATTCATGGCTAGAAAATATTCCAAAAAAGAATAAATTCCAAATAGCAAACCTTGATTTTCCATTTTATATAAGGGATACCATTTTACTATGCCATTGTATTTAATAGGACTTGAGCATCCACAGATTTTGGTATCCACAGTAGGTCTCCGAACCAACCCCAGATAGCAAGGGTGCACCGTAATGTATTTTGTACTAAGATTACTCATAAATCGTAATTCCCCTGTATCACTGAAAGTAATGGCAGCAGAGAGCCAGCATGGCATAGTGGTTTGAGCGTTAAGACTATGAGTCTATAGAACAAGGTTCAAATCACAGCTAAGCCATGGAAACCCACTTGTTTTGGCAAGTCACATGCTCTCAGCCTCAAGGGAAGGCAATGGAAAACCTCCTCTGAACAAAACTTGCCAAGAAAACCCATAATAGTTTTTTTTTCATAGGGTTGCCATAAATCAGAAATGACTTGAATGCACACAACACACACACACACATACACAATGGCAGTAGTTGTGATGTAAACAACCAGCAAAGTTAAAATTATACCTTAAATTATAGCATCATAAGCACAGCCTAAATGTAGTTTTTTGTGGAGCTTTCGGGCTATGTAGTCATGTTCTAGAAGAGTTCCTTTCTGACGTTTCACCTGCATCTGTGGCTGGCATCTTCAGAGAATGATAGCCTGGGAAAGGAATTGGAGATATGTATCCTGTGTGACCCTGGGAAGGAAGGAGTAATTTGCAAATGTATTGTTCTGTTGCTAATGGCAGTCCCCAGGGTGGGAGTATGAGCAAACAAGGATTAATGTCTGCTAACTGGTGCTCATTGTCTGCTGGGAATCCTCTGGCCTTAGGCTGTTTCTCATTTGCATTGGTTGAGTCTTGACCTTGCTGTTCTTCAGGACTGGTAGCCAAGCCTTGTTTACCCTCTGGGTTTCCTCTTTCCTGTTGAGATTGTCCAGGTGTTTATGGATTTCAATGGCCTCCCTGTGCATTCTGACATGGTAGTGGTTGGCATGGTCCAGAATTTCAGTGCTTTCAAACAGCATTTTATGCCCAGGATGGTTTATAGCATGTTCTGCTATTGCTGATTTTTCCAGTTGACCCAGTCTGCAATGTCTCTCATGTTCTTTGATTCTTGTCTGCACACTGTGTTTGGTGGTCCTTATGTAAACCTGTTAGCAGCTGCATGGAATGCGGTAGACTCCTGCGGCTGTGAGTGGGTCTCTCTTGTCCTTGACTGAGCAAAACATTTGCTGGATCTTCTTTGTCGGTTTGTAAACCATTTGAAGGTTGTGTTTCTTCACCACTTTCCCTATTCGGTCTGTGCCTTCCTTTGATGTATGGCAAAAATATCTTCCCTTTGGGTGGTTGCTTGTCTTGAGTCTTCTGTGGTTTTTTGGGCCTGGTAGCCCTTCTGATGTCTGTGCTGGAGTAACTATTTGCCTGTAGAGCCCTGTCCAGGTGTTTCAGTTCATCTTCCAAGAAGTGAGGTTCACAGATACGTTTTGCCCAGTCTACTAGTGTTTTTATAGTGCTTCTTTTTTGTCCTGGGTGATGGTTGGAGTTCTTGTGCAGGTATCTGTCTGTATGCGTAGGTTTTCTGTATACTGTGTGGCCCAAATGTTGGTTTCATTTGCGAATGACTAGGCCATCCAAGAATGGTAGTGTTCCATCCTTTTCTTTTTCCACTGTGAATTGGATGTTAGGGTGGATGTTGTTCAAATGGTTCAAAAATACAGCCAGATCTTCTTCTCCATGGCTCTAAATGAGGAAAGTGTCATCCACATATCGGAACCATGTTGTGGGCTTTTTCGGTGCTGTTTCCAGGACTTGTTTTTCAAAGTGCTCCCAGGGTCACACAGGTTATATATCTCCAATCCCTTTCCCAGGCTATCATTCTCTGAAGATGCCAGCCACAGATGCTGGCGAAATGTCAAAGGAACTCTTCTAGAACATGGCCACATAGCCCGAAAGCTCCACAAAATCTATGGATGCCAGCCATGAAAGCCTTCGAATCCACAGCCTAAATGTACTTATATGTACACAGTTTCACATAGCTACCCTGTTTCCCCAAAAATAAGACATCCCCTGAAAATAAGACCTAGTATAAGTTTTGCTGAATTTCCAAATATAAGGCCTTCCCTGAAAGTAAGACCTAGCAAAGTTTTTGTATATAAATATATATATAGTATATAATAAATGTTCATTTTTTTTTTGTTCAACTAAAAATGTGAATTCTTCTTCATGGAAATATAAGACATCCCCTGAAAATAAGACCTAGTACATCTTTGCTGTCTTATTTTCAAGGAAACATGGTAAGGTGAAAATTTGGTAAGATGTGATGTTTTTAAAGAAAATTTTAAAAGCATAAAATTGAATAACAAAAACAAAACAAAGACCCAAGGCCTCCTTTCTTTACTCGTTGAGCTTCATCGCACTCATGGCTTCTCTTCAGCTGAGTTCCAGCTCTTTTAATGTGAATGAAATGTGTATCAACAACCAGAGGAAATAAAATAACACTATGCTGCATTTTCCTAAGAGTAGAGAAGGGAGAACATGAAAGGATCAATGTGTAAAAGAAAAGTAAAATGTAGTGAGTAAATGAAAAGATAACCCAAATTAGGACAATTTCAGAGCAGATTTATATTATGGTAATCACATGCAAGAATTCTAAGTGCATAAAATAAATATTTGTCTTTTTAAAAAACTGCATACAACTTTAACCTTTAATATATATTTTAAATGTCAAACCATTAGTAAACAAAATTGGCAACACTTTTAATAATTACTTAATGCTGTGGTTGGACTCTACTGTTGAGAATTTTGGGTTGCTTTGGACCAGGTGGTATGGTGGTGCAGGCTTCCCAATGGAGCTAAATGAACTATAGATCTATTTGTGGCAATATATATTACTGTGATACCTGGTTTTGGCAGTCTGCTTTTTCTCTTCCTCAGTAAGACAAATGAGTAATTTGCAGTTTGTTATTGGTATATTCCTCAGGCCTGTCAGGAAAGAGAAAATGCAAAGTGCTTTTGAACTTTGAACTTATTCTGCAGCTATTGAAGGAAGCTGAGGACTAAGGGGGAAAGTGGAAGGAGGAGAAAGAAACTGAGATGTTTTAAAAACAGCTAAAAAGTGGTGTAAAAGAGGATTAATTGGGACTGTCCCTGCCAAACTGGCACAGTTGGGTGGTATGCAGAAATGCACGTGTTGGGCTCTGTATAGGAGAAAAATGTGTTTATTAAGAAAACTGTTTCTTAAGGAAAAACTGTTTTCTTCCTAAGGAAAAAGTTTCTCCAGAAAGGTTTTTCAGACAACAGTGGGGGGGGGGGGGGGGCAAAGGAATAAAGTGAACCGAAGAATGAATTTAAAATTTAAAAATTTAAAAAGAAAAATTGAGAGCATTAACAGATATATTGATCTTTATCGGTTTTACTTCTTCAATGATCATGTGGGACACAAAACAGTGGGGCTCTTTAAAATATTAGTGTTGTACATATCACACACTTCCCATGAAGATATATATCAAATGCACATATGATTAGCAACAATAGACATTTACCTCTTTTTTTAAGTTAGTGGAAGTGGATACATGAGTTGTCAGTCAATAAGATGCACCCACCAAACGACAATGCTTGGATTAACCTTAAGAAGTTTTTTTAAAAATTGGAAAGAGAGAAAGTGGAAGTGGTGAAGTTTACAGAGGCACAGCATAACTTCCTTTCATCCTTTGATATTCTGGGCTTAAAGGGGTTTAATTATTTAACTAATTTTTTGCATCATACCATATTTTCTTCCCAACTCCACAGCTGAGATACAATTTATGTAGCTAGTTTGTAACCTCGAATGATAGAAACCTGCATTTCCATATGATGAGCCTGGACATTCGGGCTTAAATTTGGTTGGTAGGCCCTTCTATCTAGAATTGATCCATTCTAGGGAAACTGGAAAAGTCAAAAGCTTTAAAACGTCTGTTGATTCAATGGGTCTACACTAATTAACCCTAAAAATTAGATTTACTGTATATACTCGACTATAAGTTGACCTCATGTATAAGTCAAGGGCAGATTTGGGGGCCAAAATTATAGATTTTGATATGACCCATGGATAAATTGAGGGTAAAACCTAGAGGCATGTAACAAAATATCTAAAGCATGAAGCAAAGGAAAGCAATGCCAAAGCACTTACAAAATTCCAGCAGACATGTCTGTTTGTGCTCACACTAAGGCTGGATGAGAGAATAGAAGGGAATCAGTGCTTCCAGGACAGATTATACTCTTGCCTTTCACCAGGGGATTGTTCCCCTTTTTATAATAGTTAAAGTACAGGACTTACATTGACCCATGGATAAGTTGATCCAGGTTTTGGGGGAAATTTTTTGACTAAAATTTCTAGACTTATACATGAGTATATACAGTACATTTGTACGCCTTCAAGTCATTTCTGATTTATGGTGCCCCTACCTTTTTTAGGAAAGGATTTTAAAGAGGATGTTTGCCTGTGGCTTCCTCTGAGGCTGACAGATTGTGACTCACCCAAAGTCACCCGGTGGGTTTCCGTTGCTCAGCTGGGATTTGAATTTTGGTCTCCAGAGTTGTAGTCCATTGTTACCTTAATGCATTGCCATAAAAACTGGGACTCAAGATGGCTTACTTAATAAAATATGATATAGTTAAAACATATGTAAGATCAACATTAAAGTAGAATTAAATTATCCACTACATTTTAAAACAATTTAAAAGATACATTTGAAAATGATTTTTAAAAATCTGGAAAATCACTATGCAAAGGGACCTTGTAGCACCTTGGGACTAATTGAAAGGAAGGAGCTTATAGCGTGAGTTTTGGTAGACTTGAGTCTACTTTCAAGGACCCCTCAAAGTCGCGCCTGGCTGACGTTTCTTTCTAGACCCAGTTCAAAGTTCTGGTTATGGCCTATAAAGAAGTATACAGTTCTGATAGACAAATGCCACACCACAAAGCACGATTATTCCACTTTTACTGCTATAGCTGCCTTCTGTGGCATTTTGGGATTTGTAGGTCATGGAGGCCTGAAAGCTCTCTGGCTGAGAATTCTAAATACTCCTTCCTAAACTGCAAATCCCAGGATTTCACAGGAGGCTGCCATAGCAGTAAAAGTGGACTAATAGTGCTATATCAGTGTAGTGTGGCATTCTAGTATATCTCAAAAGTGCTATAAAATCCTTTCACATAGAGTGAAACTTGCATCATGTATTTTGTGTACTTTGGCTGGCTGAATAAAGGCATCACTGTTTTGTGGATTTTGGATGTTACTGTACTTCACACAGAGAAAACGGAGGTACTCACAATAGGTTCTCCCAGTCCAGGCATGGAGATCAATCAACCAGTCCTGGATGGGGTCACACTTCCCCTAAAGGATGAGGTTCGCAGTTTGGCTGTGCTCCTGGACTCATCCCTACAATTGACATCGCAGGTGGAGGTGACTGCCAGGAGCACCTGGTATCAGCTTCGGCTGATACGCCAGCTGTGCCCCTACCTGGACAGGGGGGACCTAGAAGTAGTAGTACATGCACTGATAACCTCTCGTTTAGATTTCTGCAACGAGCTCTATGTAGGGCTACCTTTATACCAAGTTCGGAAGCTTCAACTGATCCAAAATGCAGCAGCCAGACTGATTACCGGGGCATCCAGGATGGAGCATATTACCCCCGTTTTAAAATCTCTCCACTGGCTGCCAATCAGCTTCTGGGCACAATACAAAGTGTTGGTAATTGCCCTTAAAGCCCTACATGGCTTGAACCCAGGCTACTTGAGGGAACGCCTCTCCCTACATAATCCACCCCGCACCCTCAGAACATCAGACAAGAAATTACTAGATTATACTTGTATGAGATTAAAATCAGTTTCTCGTACGGCATTCTCAGCAGTGGCCCCAAAACTTTGGAATGACCTGCCAGAGTAGATCCGCCTGATAAACACTCTAGAAGCATTTAAGAAGGCACTGAAGACGGATCTCTTCTGGCAGGCATACCCATCAGATCATATATAACATGTTATTGAGATTACCCCCACATTGTTGGATCACCACCATTATTCATGTAAAATTAAGTAATTGACTCCTTAGATGTATATGTAGATGGTTTTAATGCTTTTAACTAGTTTTAATTTCAACTGTTGTATCAGGACTTTTTCTAGATATACTGTATGTATTGTTTTGATATGCTGTAATCCCACCTTGATCCGCAGGGAGAGGCGGGAAATACAAATAAAATTTTATTATTATTATTATTATTATTATTAGAGTGTGTTACAGCAATGCCGACATGGTTTAACAGATATGTGTCATTGTGGCTAAGTACAAATACCTAGGTACCTCTAGATACAAATGTGGTTGGCTAACAATGGTAACAAAGGGCAAGAAAGGGGCCAAAGTGCTGCTGTTCTTTTTAAAGCAATAACTCCCAAGATGAGCCCCCTTTAAAACAGAGCAACGCAGGATGTTGCAGCTTCTTTTCCACCTATAAAACAACAAGTAAATCTAGGAAGGAGGAAGTGAGCCATTTGCTGCTGTCAATGATACCGCTAGGGAGTGGTCACTTAGCCATTCCAAGAAATGAGGTTGTTTGTTTACACACTTCCTGAAAGTGCATAAGCAATGCAGTGTGTGGCCACTCCAGAAAATGAGGCCAGCCACCACTATTAGAAACACTTTTTGGTGATGCCTAAAAGATGTGATGCTCTGACATTTCTAAGCAGTGTGACTGACACCCTAAGCCTCATTTCCTCATGTGTCTAATTTGTTGTTGTTGTTGTTGTTGTGGGCCTCCAAGCCGCTTTCGATTTATGGCGACACTAAGGCAAAACTGTCCTTGGGTTTTCTTGGCAAGTTTCTTCAGAGGAAGTTTGCCATTGCCGTCTTCTGAGGCGGGGAGAGTGTGACTTGCCCAAGGATAGCCAGTGGACTTTCATGGCCAAGCAGGGGATCAAAACCTGATCCCCAGAGTCATGGTCCAACATTCAAGCCACTACGCCATGCTGTGTCTAATTTATTGGTCTCTCAAATCCTGATCCCCCCAATCGTAGCTCAACATTCAAACCACTATACTACACTGTGTCTAATTTATTGGTCTCTTAATTATTTTGTAGCAGGAGCACCACAGTCCAGAAACCGGGGCAAATGAGGCTGAGCAACATCAGTGTGTGGTCAAAGTGGCTACAGTTATTAATGAGGAAGAACAAACAAGTTAGCAGAAGCTACAGCAGTTTGCTTTTGCCTGAGCCTACTGGGAAGGGCAAGACTCCACACCCTCTTCTCCCCCCAGCTGTATTTGCACTTTGAACTGAGTTTGCTGCAGCTGAGCTGAGGGGAAGTGGCAAGAGGAGAAAGAAACGGAGACATTTTAAAAACCACTAAAAAGTAGGATAACAGAGGGTTAGCTAGGACTGTTTCTGAAAATTGGGGCAGGTAATGTTTTATATAGCCCCTGAAGAAAATCTTAAGAGTACAAAGAGGCTGAAATGGGCTGTTAACTAATAAAATAACCATCTTTTGGGCATCTTGAGATATGTCTCCAGTGCCTTCTGTGGATTTAATTGAGTGCTTCCTAGTTCTGCTTCTGTCATTTGCAAGTTCTGCATACTTACAAAGAGTGATTTAAAAGAATAGAGCAAAAATAAATTTGTTCTTATCGAGTTTTATGCCATTTTAAAAAACCACTTTGTATATAAAAATACTTTCTGTACTTTTTCTCTTTATAAATTTTAGTAGTAACCTATAGTAACCTATAACTTCAGGGCAAAATTAAATGTAACACAGGAAAACCATAAACGTATCCCCAAAAGACTTTTACAAGACCTAATGTGGCTCGAAAAAAAAGTTCCCTTCTGAACTTTCCTACCGGAATACTCAGAGGAAAGGTAGAACTGGAAAAGTCCAAGTTATGAATATAATTTGCTCCTGAAGATATTACTCATGGCCTAAAACAACCCTGCTTAAAAAGAAACAATTTATTTTTGTTCTAATTTTTAAAGTTATAAACCACATTACAGGCCTTAGCAGAAAGGCAGCATATAAGTGCAGTGCATAAAATAACATATGCTTCTTTACTTTTAATCCAGGGAATGTCTACTATTGTCTTTTGCTTTATTTCTCTTATTTTTGTTTGTTATTTTTCTTCATATAGAGGCTCAAGAAGTATACTAAATTGGCAGAATGGAACTCATTTTACTCAAGATATTTCTGATGAACCTGGGCATATGCCTAGGTTTTTTACTGATCACTTTTGTCACCCTGTATTTCTTCTTCCCTTCGATACTGCTCAGGCTGTCAAGCTGGTGAGTGACTAGCTAGGAAAGCTTTTTGTAAAGAGGGGAACAGATTTTGGTGGGGGCTGCAGCAAAGGGTGCAATCCAGGGTAGCCAGTTTTCCGGACGTGACCCTGCATTTCCAGTTTTCATGGGTCTTTTTCATGTTGGGAAACAACTGTGCAAATTTTCCAGTTTTGGTGGACTCAGCTCTTGGCAAGAGACAAGAGCTGTGTGTGTATGCCATCTCAGGTACTAGAGCTGCAGCTTGCTACAATTTGCAAAACTTAATTGTCTGGTCACTGCAGCTTGCAAAGACTCTCCCAGGGGATTATCAGATGAGGGATGTGTTGTCCCTGTCCTCTCATGTTCCTGTCTTTCCTGTGTGATTGTGGAAAGGACCTTCAGACAGGATTCAGTCGTATCCCATCTGGGAAGCGCGAATGACGGCGATCGTGCAAAAGGCTTTCAGATGAAGTCGTTCAGATCCCATAATTATCACACTATTAACCTGTCATTAAAGCAACACTGGCTGGCATTTAGCATTAACGGAAGTTTGCGTTAATGCAGTGCCGCTTTAATGACAGGTTAATGGTGGGATTGGCACTACAAGTTGAAAGCCTTTCGTGCCATTGCAGTCACAGATGGGTTAATGACAGGGGAGTGATCCCGTCCCTATCCTGCCTCCACGCGAAAATCTTTTTAGTTAGCTCCCTCCTTCCCTCCCACTAGTTGGAGTGTCAATGCTCACCTTTGTCTCTGCTCTGTATCTACCCTTTAGTTCAGTGGTTCCCACCGTTTTCTGTGCCTCACACTGCTAGAAAATCTTTGGTTAATGTTCACACACCCTTCAAAAGTACTGTCATATTTGAAGATGAATAATTTTAATTTCTAATTTTTGAACCACAAATTGAATCACATAAAATACTGTGGGTGAACAAACTGAACTTTAAAAAAAAAACAGGCTTTTAACAAATTGCATAAAGTGTAAATCTAAATTGGGCAATTAGATTCTAATTTATTGAGAAAAAAATGAGTGATGACACATGACTCATTACTCAAAGACACAGGATGGTCTAGATGGAGTCACACTCTCCTCGAAGGACCCTGTTCACAGTCTGGGGGTGCTCCTTGACTCGTCGCTTCACATGACTAGTCAGGTGAATGCGGCAGTCGGGAGCGCCTGTTATCAGCTTCGGCTGATACGCCAGCTGCGTCCCTACCTGGATCAGAGGGACCTGGAAACAGTGGTGCACGCTTTGGTAACCTCACGTTTGGATTTCTGTAACACGCTCTACATGGGGCTACCCTTGTGCCTAACCCGGAAATTCCAACTAGTTCAAAATATGGCAGCCAGGCTTGTTAGCGGAACACCTAGGAGAGAGCACATTACACCTGTGCTTAAAGCTCTCCACTGGCTGCCAATTAGTTTCCGGGCACAGTACAAGGTGTTGGTTTTAACCTTTAAAGCCCTACATGGCTTGGGTCCATCTTATCTCAGGGACCGCCTCTCCCCATATGAACCTCCCCGCATGCTTCGGTCCTCTGGGAGAAATCTGTTGCAGCCCATGAAGACTAGGTTAGCGCAGACCTCCCAGAGGGCCTTTTCTGCTTCTGCTCCCAGGCTATGGAATGGCCTGCTGGACGAGATGCGTCTCATTACATCACCAGACTGTTTCAAAACAGCCTTAAAGACGCATCTCTTCCGGCAGGCCTTCCCTGAAACTATATAATCTACCCGGCTCCTAAAATCTTTCAGCCAATTCCCAACTCCTTATCTCCCCCCCCCCCCTGTATTTTGTTGCTACCCATGCTGTGGCCAGCATTGCGGTTTTTGTGTATTATGTTGTATTGTATTTTTATTGTTAGTAATTTAATTTTAAACTTAACTAGTTTAATCCTATTTTAAGGGGGGAGGTTGGGATGGAATTCTTGAATTATTTTAATCTGTAATCTGTTTTTTAACCTTGTTGTACCCCGCCTCGATTGTTTTACAGAGGGGCGGGTAAGAAATAAATGTTGTTGTTGTTGTTGTTGTTGTTGCACCCCCTGAAATTTCATTCAGACACCCCAGGTTGGGAACCCCTGCTCCAGCTAGAAGCAAGGACTGATAATAGAATAAGCACTGATATAGATACATCTAGCTAGGCAGACAAACAGATAGATCAAGGGAGGGAATGTTTGGCCTGGAGGCTGTACATGGCTCCAAAACCCTTATACCAAACCATTGGTACCTCCAAGGCACTTCTTGCCCTCATGTAGAGTTTTTCAGGGTCATTCTTTTAGGCTTGGGATTGCAAAAAAGTGCTCCAAACCTTTGCAAAATGCAATTATGTGAGTGAGAGTTCAAAAGAGTAACTTTTTCAAACTCTGCAAAAAATAATAGTAATAGTACTGACATGTGATGTTCTCACGTTTGCGTATCTGGACATTCTTTTTGTCTTTAGGTTCACATATCATGCATATGGATTAAAGAAGAACTATGCTGAGCACGAGGGCTACAGGTTCTCTTACTACTCCCAAGGGAAGCCTAATTCTGAGCCATCCATCCTCTTGCTGCACGGCTTTTCACTCAACAAGGACATGTGGCTACTTAGCATTCCAGTATGGTTTCTTTGTTCTCATAGACTCCCATATGCACAAACTGTTTAACTTTGACAGTTACTCAGCACAACCTTGGATTTATCCTAACCAGACATATTTCCCAGGCTGAGTGCATTGTGTTTGGCCATAGCCTTAGGACACAAGTGCATGTCAGAGTTTGAAAGTCTAATGCTCTAATGGCCTTGGTTGGCTTCCTGAAGGAACAGTTTTTTGGGGGGATTCTGATGAAAGAAATATGTGCTACATACTACAGTTGACCCTCCACATTTGTTGCTTTGACTTTTGACTCCTGGATTTGATTAATATGTTCTCTCTAGGAATCTTTAGGTCCTCCAGTTCAATGCTGTGGTCAGCTTCCACCAAAAGTTACACTGAATACCTAGAGATTCCTAGAGAGAACACTTCTCTTGGCATTTTCAGGTCCTCCAGAGCAATTTTATGATGTTGACCACAGAGTTGCCTTAGAGAACCTATAGATTCCATGAGATGTGTTCTCTCTCAGGTTAAAAAAATAGTATTTTGGTGTTGTTGTTGTTGTTTTAATTTGTGGTTTTCCTACTTTCAGTGCCCCTAACCCCAATGAACGTGTAGGGTCCGCTGTATTCATGTTAAAATTTCAGGAACCATAGTTTCACTTAAACTTATGATAGCAGTCAAAGGACAGAAGCATAAGCTTGTCTGAGTCTACCAAAGAGGCCAATAACCTCCAGCTGTTCTGATTTGGCAGTTGGAGGTTCCCAATTCATCTTCTGTCATCACACTATTTCAGCTGCTTTAAAAATGTTCCAGTTTCTCTCCTGACCTCTCATTTTCCCCCTCTTGCCTCCGTTTATTTCATTTGCTGCAAACTGATTTCAAAGCACAAAAGTAGTTTGTACTCAAACTGAGGTGGGAGAGGAGAAGATGGGGAAGCTTGGAGTTCTGGAAGCTTGGAGTACCATCTAAAAATATGCTTAATTTCTCTGTGATTAATAACACTGGTTTTCCTTCGGTTTTATGAGTGGGTATAAGTGTTGGCTTTTTAAAAACACGCCAGATTTGTACACAATTACCCAGGGAGCTGTTTCTTTGTGATTGTGTGTCAAAATAACATCGTTGTCATCAAAAACAAAAATGAATTGCGAGATCAGTGTTAGTGAAGATGCCTTAAATGTGCACATGGACACACAGTCTTTAAACACAAGACCATTACGACTGAAGTCTGAAATGACACTGGCACTAGCTTCAGGATGTTTGACTCCATTTACAACCAACCTTCAGAGCTGCCAGAAAAAAAAGTTCTGGACAGTTGTGTATAAATAACTAACTCTTCTTCCCAAAAGCCTAATTTACAGTGTTCATGTGTGTGTTTGCTTCTCTAAGTTCTTTCCTAAAGCTACCCACTTGATCTTCGTGGACTTGCCTGGACATGGGGAAACATCTTGTTTGCCAGGAGATAGCTACAGTGCAGTTGATCAAGCTAAAAGGTTACGCCAGGTAAGTCCTTCCCAGGCATGTTTAGAGAATCAAGATTCAAGATTCAATTACAATTTAAGGGGAATAGGAGAGTGAAGCTGCTGCCACTTCCACCATAATCTCTCTCTCTCTCTCTCTTAAACTCAGTAGACTTGTTGATATCATCTACTACCTGCTTCAGGCTTCCTTGTTTCCTCTGAGTTTTGCTGCAGTCCTCAGATCCTGGGGGAGACAGAGGGGTTGGTATTGCAAAAAGCTATCCCTGCTATAGTGTGTAATGTTCTGAGGTGGCTAGGGACCCTATCACTTGGGGTAAAAAAGCTAGTTTACCTTTCCCAAATTGAATTCTAATTCAGGATGCAGCTGGGTCCCATCATACAAAAATCACCACCAAAATTGTTACCTCACAAAACTATAAATCCCTGGATTTTGGAGGATGTAGTCAAGGCAGTTGGAATCATACAAAAGTACTATAATTGTAAAGTGTGAAAGAGATTTTAAAAAACTTTTTACATAAAATGATTTATACTGCTATTTAAAGTTACAAAATACAGTGAAATGCATCTCTTAATTTGTACTCTGTATTCCAGTTTGTCGAGTGTACTGGTCTGTACAGAACGCCTTTCCACCTAGTTGGCATCTCCATGGGTGGAATGGTGGCTGGGGTTTATGCTGCTCTCTATCCATCAGACCTCTGTGCCTTATCCCTCCTTTGCCCAGCTGGTGAGTACCTTAAGTTCAGTTATTTCAACTTGATTTCACATTGAAGAACCCAAGAAGCCTGGTGTAAGTCTCTAGATTTTGAGAACAAAAGTATAATGCCTGTGATGACCAGAAAGCAGGATAGTTTAAGTAATCATGTTCCAGTAAAACAGGAATGGGAATCATGGAGCCTTGCTGATATTATTCAACTGCAAGTCCCAGCAACCCTAGCCAGCATAGACAGTGGTGTGGAATGACATTGGAAACATTGGAAATTGGAGATCTGGGGTTGGGAGCATGCAGTTTCCAACCCCGTAAAGAAACAACAAAGAGACTAGTGGCATCTTGTTGTAGTACTCAGTATTCTACAATCATTATATCATCCATAAAATATCCTGAATGGATAGTGATTAGCATAGGTGTCTTGTGATTTGATATGAAAAAACATTGGTGAACACTGGTAAATTCTTATCAAAACCAAACTAAAGCAAATCCTCAACCATCCCCATTGATGAGGGCTACAAATGAAAGAGGAGGAGGTCTAACTCTTATATTACATAAACCCTTCAGAGAAAGACCAGTCTTGCACACTGAAGGCAGGCACCGTCAAAGCTATTACTACTCTTAGCCTTCCTCTTTCTCTGGGATTTATCAGATTGACAACCTTAGAGGAGGTATCATTTCTGTGACTTTTATAATCCCACACTATACAATTATGCCGCTATGATTCCAGTTCCTATGGAATCCTTGGGTTTGGAGTTTAGGGACAAGTACTTAGAATTCTCAGACAGAGAGCTTTAGTGCCTTCCCAAACTACAAACCCCTGGATTCCATAGGATGCAGCTATGGCGGTTAAAGTGGGAACATAGCACTATAACAGTAGTGTGAAAGGATCCTAAAACCTCTGTTTTGTCAAAAGCAATATTGACTAGCTGGAACGTGTCCAAAGGAACACCACCAAAATGGTGAAGGGTCTGGAAACCATGCCCTATGAGGAGAGACTTAGGGAAATGGATATGTTTAGCCTGGAGAAGAGAAGATTAAGAGGTGATATGATAGCCCTGCTTAAGTATTTGAAGGGATGTCACACTGAGGATGGAGCAAGCTTGTTTTCTGCTGCTCCAGAGAACAGGACCCAGTGCAATGGATGCAAACTAGAAGAAAAGATACTCCAGCTCAACATTAGGAGGAACTTCCTGAAAGTAAGAGATGTTCAACAGTGGAACACACTCCCTCGGAGAGTGTTGGAGTCTCCTTCCTTAGAGGTCTTTAAGCAGAGGCTGGATAGGGTATGCTTTGATTGTGAGTTCCTGCAGGGCAGGGAGTTGGACTAGATGATTCTATCCCTCTGGAGGGTGGGACAGGAATGACAGTCAGAGATACATATCCACTATTCACATGCCTAGTCTTTGTCTGTTTCCAGCATGTACAGAATATTCCTCTTCCTGAACTGGGTACAGATCTGAAGACTGTGATTGTGAATGTGTGTGTTTACTTGCCTTCAGCTCCTTTCAATGTTTGCCTTCTTAGGTTTGAAGTATCCAGAAGATAATGAGTTCATGAAGCACTTGAAGGAGTTACAGAAAAATCAGAGAATTGTCAACGAGAATCCTCTAGTGCCATTGAATGTGAAGGAGTCAGAACACATGTTTAAAATAAGTGTATTTTCTACAAAAATACCTCGTCAGGTGAAAATCAGTCCTAAAGACTATCTGCTACTATCTATTTGGTTGTGAATTTATTTAAAAGATTGATTAGCCGCCTAACTCAATTATAAGCAGCCAGAGAGGACTGCGTAAATCTGGCACTGTAGTTGCTGTTGACTACAGCTAGTTGTTGATTACAGTGCCTCCCTGCCCAAGTAATAAATTGCAACATAAAATCACAAGGGACAAAAAGATATTCTTAATGCATTTCATACTGATTATTAACATTTCTTCTTCTTATAGCACTTGTCAGTGTATAAAGAGTTTCACAATTCTTCTGTGAAATAGAAGCAGACAAATTTTCTTACTCAGGATCATCCCAAATGTTCTGTCATGTAGTACACACAACCCTGTGGTGAAGCTAGTGTTACATGGGATGTGTGTATGAGGTGTGAGGCAGCATGGATCTTAATGGTCTCTTCCTCCTCCATGCATTTTCTGCTAAACCTGGAGAGGAAGTGAATAGGGCTTCTGACTCTTAATTGCAAGGCTACACTCATCTACAGTACTGCTACATATAGGCTGGCATCTTACTAGTGACATATGAACATGCACCTCAGGGTGATGCACACCTATGTTTATTTTTGGGATCATATAGTGCAGTGGTTGCCAGTCTTTTCTATGCCCCATACTCCTAGGAAATGTTTGATTAATATTCTCACCCCCTACAAAAGTAACATCACATTTCCAGATGAAGAAGTCTAACTTCTAACTTTTGAACCACATACAGGTGACCAAATTTAACTTATTGAATAAACCTTTTAACTCAGTGCATAAAATGCAAATCTATGTTGAACCATTAGATTCTAATTTACTCAGAAATAAATGTAAGTCGTAAAAATCAATCCCAATTGTGAACATAAAATACAGTGCCTTCTTGTTTTGCATCTGCAGATATGCCTGTGGATTCAGGCAATTCCTAAGTTTGCCTTCATTGACAAAGGAGAACTGGATCCAAATTCACACAAGTATCTTTGTTGCACACCTGAAATTTTATCTCACACCCCAAGTTGGGAACATTAAGTATATGTTAGCTCCTGGTGTAACATCCTTTACTGGCTATGAAAAGACAATGAGAAGGCAACCAGGCAGCACTAATCCTATAGCCAGTTCCTCCACTGGGTAGAAGAAAAATTGGGTTGCTCTCCTACAAAAATGAGCTCATGACTCTTCCCAGTTGCAAAATTGGCACTGCCTGGTTGCCTTTCCACCAGTGAGTAAATGGCTCTAGCAATGAGTCCATGGTCTGATAACTGTCTGGGGGCTAGGCAACAGAGCTGCGTATGTGGAAGGTTGTGCTCCATGTCCTTTCATCTAGGATCTTGGTGATCAGTTTTAGATTAGAACCCCACATGTGAATTGCCAGACTTTAGCTAACCGCCCTGCACTCTCTTTCATTTCTAGATTATCAAGGGACTGCTCAAACTGCATGAACATGACTACAAATTTTACCTCAAATGTAAGTACACCTAGCGAGAGTGATATGGGTGTGCATACACAAAGCAGAGAGGGTCTTCCCTCAAGTATCAGGGGATTGCTACATTTATGGATCCAAGCCCATCCTTTGCAGTCAATCTGTGATGCTTCATTTCTCTCAACAAGATCCTTCACATGTTTTACATTGTCACTACCACTAATGCCGTGATGTGCTTCCATTAAATGTCAAGCTCCTTTCGTTCCTCCTTATCTTTTACAAAGATGTTTCATGCCTTTGCATATCTTTATAGCTTGTTTGTATATGTAGGAGCGGCTTTCATGTAGTGCTGCAAGCCCACTTTTTATGGGTTCAAATGTGAATAATGAACCTGCATAGGGCAAATCACATTTTTTTTCATTCATACATTGCTCTGTTAGATGGGAAAGGTCTGGATCAAGAAACCCCACCCATATAATATCAACCATATGCCCCACCCCCCTTCTACCATGGAATAGCTCTATTGTTTACATGTTTATTTAATGCCATCAGTGCACATGGTATTAAGCTAAAGGAATACAGTCAAGTAAAAAAAGGGAATATGGGAGAAGGAAGGGAAGAATACAAACAGAAATACAACACTACACGGAAATGTTTCCTAAAAGGCTGTGGTGGGAGATGCATCTGAAGAGGACCTCTCTCCCTTTGACTTCTACTTTGGAACTTTTTTTGTTCCAGAGCAGAAGATTAGGAGATGTATTATCAAAGGAAACAGAGGTAAGAAGAGATTATAGGCTTCTTCAGTTCAGGCAAATATATTGGGAAGTTGCAATATTTGTTACTGAAGTGTTTAGGTTTTTTTAAAAAAAATCAAAAAGACATTTCTGTTGCCCTAGATAATTTTTTGACAACTCCTGGCATGAGGTGAAACCACTATAGTCCCACCCTCAAGTGGGTTTCTTTTTAATTTTGAGTTATATTGGAACAAATGTATCCTTTGATCCTTTTTAAAAACTTTGCTTTTGTTATAGGGCATCAGTGGATCAGTGAAGTGCCACTTTTGCAATATAGCTCTAATCTCTGTGAGCTACACAAGTTTCTGCTACACAGGCAAATAGGGCAAATCATAGAATCATAGAATCATAGAGTTGGAAGAGACCACAAGGGCCATCCAGTCCAACCCCCTGCCATGCAGGAACTCCAAGTCAAAGCATTCCTGACAGATGGCCATCCAGCCTCTGCTTAAAGACCCCTAAGGAAGGAGACTCCACCACACTCCGAGGGAGTGTGTTCCACTGTCGAACAGCCCTTACTGTCAGGAAGTTCCTCCTAATGTTGAGGAGGAAACTTTTTTCCTGTAGCTTGCATCCATTGTTCCGCATTCTAGTCTCTGCAGCAGCAGAAAACAAGCTTGCTCCCTCCTCAATATGACATCCCTTCAAATATTTAAACAGGGCTATCATATCACCTCTTAACCTTCTCTTCTCCAGGCTAAACATCCCCAGCTCCCTAAGGCGTTCTTTATAGGGCAAGGTTTCCAGACCCTTCACCATCTTAGTTGCCCTCCTTTGGACATGCTCCAGTTTCTCCACATCCTTTTTGAATTGTGGTGCCCAGAACTGGACACAGTATTCCAGGTGGGGCCTGACCAAAGCAGAATAGAGTGGCACTATAACTTCCCTTGATCTAGAAACTATACTTCTATTGATGCAGCCTAAAATTGCATTGGCTTTTTTAGCTGCCGCATCACACTGTTGACTCATGTTCAGCTTATGGTCTACTTGGACTCCTAGATCCCTTTCACATGTGGTCTCGTTCAGCCAGGTGTCCCCCATCCTATATCTGTGCATTTCATTTTTCCGCCCTAAGTGCAGAACCTTACATTTCTCCGTATTGAATTTCATTTTGTTAGCACTGGCCCAGCTTTCTAGTCTATTCAGGTCATTTTGAATTTTGATCCTATCCTCTGGGGTATTAGCTACTCCTCCCAGTTTAGTGTCATCTGCAAATTTGATAAGTATGCCCCCAATTCTGTCATCCAAATCGTTAATAAAGATGTTGAATAGCACTGGGCCCAGGACAGAGCCCTGTGGGATCCCACTGGTCACTTCTCTCCAGGATGAAAAGGAGCCATTGTTGAGCACCCTTTGAGTTCGGCCAGTCAACCAATTACAAATCCATGTAACAGTTAACTTGTCTATCCCACATTTTTCAAGCTTGTTTGCAAGAATGTCATGGGGAACCTTGTCAAAGGCCTTACTGAAATCGAGGTATACTATATCCACAGCATTCCCTTCATCTACCAAGCTGGTAATTTTATCAAAAAAAGAGATCAGGTTCGTTTGGCATGACTTCTTTTTCTGAAACCCATGTTGGCTTTTTGTGATTATGGCATTGGCTTCTAAATGTTCGCAGACTCTCTGCTTAATGATCTGCTCTAGCACCTTTCCTGGAATTGATGTCAGACTAACTGGACGATAATTGTTGGGATCCTCTTTTTTTCCCTTTTTGAAGATGGGGACAACGTTTGCCCTCCTCCAGTCTTCTGGGACTTCTCCTGTTCTCCAGGAGTTCTCAAAGATTATTGCCAATGGCTCTGATATTACATTTGCTAGTTCTTTTAATACTCTAGGATGTAGTTCATCTGGTCCTGGAGATTTATATTCATTTAGGTTAACCAAGTATTCCTGTACTATCTCTTTACTTATTCTGTGCTGAAATTCCCCTATTCTGTCTTCTGCTCCATTATCCTTCGGTTGAGCACCTTTTGCCTTTTCTGAGAAGACTGAAGCAAAGAAGGTGTTGAGTAATTCTGCCTTTTCTCTGTCCCCTGTTAGCATTTTGCCATCTTCTGCACGCAGTGGCCCTACTGTTTCCTTCTTCTTCCTTTTGCTGCGGACATATCCAAAAAAGCCCTTTTTATTGTTCTTAACCTCTCTAGCAAGCCTGAGTTCATTCTGCGCTTTAGCTTTTCTGACTTTACCCCTACATGTGCTGGCTATTTGTTTAAATTCCTCTTTCGTGATTTCTCCATTTTTCCATTTCTTATACATGTTCCGTTTAAAACTTAGCTCATTTGAAAGTTCCTTAGTCATCCATCCTGGCTTCTTGAGACATCTTCCATTTTTCTTCCTTATTGGAACTGTTTGAAATTGTGCCTTCAATATCTCCCTTTTGAGAAACTCCCATCCGTCTTGAACTCCCTTTTCTTTTAGTATTCCTGACCATGGGATCACTCCCAGTATTTCTCTAAGTTTATTGAAATTAGCTCTCCTAAAGTCTAGAGTGCGTGTCTGACTATGCCTAGCTTCTCCCTTCCACTGCATAACAAACTCCAGGAGAACATGGTCACTTCCACCTAAGGATCCAACCACTTGCACCCCATCAACTAGGTCTTCCCTGTTGGTTAAGATAAGATCTAAAATGGCTGATCCCCTTGTTGCCTCTTCCACCTTTTGGACAATGAAATTGTCTTCCAGGCAAGTGAGGAATTTGCTAGACTTTGAGGATTTGGCTGAGTTTGACTTCCAGCAAATATCCGGATAGTTGAAGTCCCCCATCACTACTACATCTCTCCTTCCTGATTGTGTGGTCATCTGTTCTAGAAAGGCATCATCCAATTCCTCTGCCTGAGTCGGGGGTCTGTAGTAGACTCCCACAGTAACATCCCTGTTATTTCCCTCTGCTTTAATTTTTATCCAGATGCTCTCCACCTGGCTTCCAGTATTGACTTCCTGGATCTCTTCACTGGTGTAAATATCCCTGACATATAATGCTATTCCTCCTCCTTTCCTGCTTGGCCTGTTTCTCTTAAAAAGGTTATATCCCTCTATTTCTACATTCCAATCATGAGACTCATCCCACCAGGTTTCAGTGATGCCTATTATATCATATTTCCCTTGTTGTGCCAGGAGTTCAAGTTCATCCTGCTTATTTCCCATACTCTGTGCATTAGTGTAGAGACATTTAAGACCATGTGTCCTCTTTACTTGCTGCTTTTGCACATTTTTTTGCCTCCTACTATTGGGTCCTTGCACTGTTTGCCTTGTCCCCTCTATGCCACTTGGACTATTCTCTCCATCCCTTTTGTCTTCCAGTATAATGTCTCCCTCCTCCACATAACTCAGTTTAAAGCCCTCCTGATCAGATTCTTCAGACTGTTGGCAAAAACGTTTTTGCCAACTGGCGTGAGATGAAGCCCATCCCTTGCCAGAAGTCCCTCCTCATGGAACCGCAGCCCATGATCCAAGAATCCAAACTGTTCTTGGCGGCACCATCTACGGAGCCAGTTATTCACCTCTGCTATTTTCCTCTCCCTTCCTGGACCATGCCCTTCTACCGGGAGTAGAGATGAGATGACAACCTGTGCATCCATCTCTTTCAGCTTCCTTCCCAGAGCCTCATAATCCCTTTTGATATTCTGAAGGCTGTGCCTTGCAGTATCATTGGTTCCCACATGAACCAAAAGAAGGGGATAACGGTCAGTAGGCTTGACAAGTCTTGTCAGCCTCTCCGTCACATGATGGATCTTTGCCCCAGGGAGACAACACACCTCCCGAGACATCTTGTCAGGCCCACAAACCACTGCTTCCGTACCCCTCAGCAAGGAGTCCCCCACCACGACCACGCGCCTCCTCCGAGGCTTAGCAGTGGCTGTTCCTTTTCGTGATACTCTCAGGCTCTCCTGCTCTGTCCCTGATGTCTGTCCCTGCTGCTTTTCCTCATCATCTCTGACAACAGAGAGAGATTCAAAGCGATTCTGTAGCTGCAAGCCGCTCACAGAACGTTCCCTGGTTTCCTTACTTCTGTGTGTGACCTTCCTCCAAGCATCTACCTCTGTTATATGTGGAGTGACCTCCTCCACCCCAACAACTTCCTCTCTCTGTTTCCCACCCAAGACATTCTGGTCTGATCTGTTCAGGAGAATCTCCTGCTCTCTATGATGCTGGAGTGCAGATATCTGCTCCTCTAGCTGCTGTACTTTCTCTTCCAAGAGGGCTACCAACTTGCACTTGTGGCAGGTGTAGTTCGCCACCTCTGTAGGCAAGAAGACAAACATCCCACAGGTGTTGCAGGTGACTGCTGCAGGGCCTTCAGTGTCCATACTGAGAAGTCTTAAGGAGGCACTGAAACAAGACTGTGGGCTTCCCTTGTTAGACTTGGCCTTTATTCCCAAGCTCTGTCACTGAGTTTAAGTCACAGGGCCTATAGTTATGTAGAGAGCTCCTGGCTAAAAGCTCCTTCCAAAGGCAAGTCTCTGATTCACTTCCTCTGATGCTTCAGGCCGGCTCCTCTTCTATTCTCTAAACACCTCCTTGACTAGATAAAAAAAAAATAAAAATAAAAAAAAATCAAAAGATCTCACCCAAGCACATGGACTACAGCCTCCTCCTTTTCTTTCTCCTCCTTAAAGGAAATGCAGCTTCTGCTAGCCTGCTAGCCTTGGCTCAAGTGTAAATTAAATTAGATCTCACCCAAGCACATGGACTACAGCCTCCTCCTTTTCTTTCTCCTCCTTAAAGGAAATGCAAAGTTTGAAGGATAAAATTTGTCCATCTTGTGTTTAAAACAAACTGAGTAAATAAACAAAACCAAGTAATAGTGAAATTTGGGGGAAGACAGGTACACAAAATAGGGTCACAAGAAGTGGAAACAATAAATAGATGGGGGAAGGCTAAAGGAGAAAAACATTTCCCTTACATTTTTCTGGGTTTCTTCAACAGAGTGCAATCAGATGACAAGTTCTTTCTTCTCAACAAGAGGTTAACATTCTCAGAAATTTGAGCTTTTTTATTTAAAAAAATGGAATAATATTGAATAATATGGAGGGGAGCCTCAGCTGTGTTGATCAAAATAACAGCTGGGCCCATTATAACAACAGGGATAGACAAAGCTATCATTTTGGTTTCTTCCAGTTTCTGATATTTTTTTCACTCTTTATGGTAGGTTTATTCTGAATGTTGAGAATTGAACAATTCCGATATTGACAAATTTCCACGACCACCACCACGACTTCAGGGGTGGGAGGAATAAAGAGAGAAATTTACATCACTAGTATTGAACAAAAGTAATGGGTCTTGTTTAATGTGAGCTCCCTCTTGAGAGAAAGAAGGGTGAAGCTGGAGAATGTGAGATTCTTATGACATCTCTTTGGCTCTGTGGATAAAAGTTTTCTTGCAGCCATTTCAGTAAATCTGTTTTTATTGGAAAGGTTTTATAGATTTGGCCAAAGGGGAGAACATGTACCACCTTCAAGACAACATGAGCAAGATCACAACTCCAACACAAGTCATCTGGGGAAAGAATGATAATGTAAGTTATTTATAGCTATTGTAATTCTTAGCTGTGAGATCGATACAAACGAGAGACACCCATATATTAAGGGAAGCATTTGGTACGGACGGCAATTCATTTCTCAAAGAAGTGCTGGGATCCAAAAGAGTGACTACACTGATCACAGGGCCTTGCTCTGTATTAATTTACTGTCCTGGGCTTACAACCCATACACCATATTTTGTTTTTTCAATTGAAAGTGACTTTGGTTATTATAATAGGATAACCAGGTCTGCTGAGAGTGAGTGTGAGCCCCAGTGTGTGTGTTTGAGAGGAAATCAAGCAGCTTCCTTAGTTGTTCAGCAACAGCAGATCTGGATGATGGATGAAGGCCATTGTAAGTGAACTCAGGCCAGCCGGCCAGCCATGTAGTTGCCTTTAGGGTAGTGTGGTAGCTTCCCAAGTGGGGAAAGGGATCCCAGCTGTGTGTGAAAGAGAGGGATTTGAAGAAGGGGCTCTTCTCCTGCTCTTTCCCCACCTCCTTTCCTGACTATCTGTGGGCCAGGAAGAGGATCTGCAGTCCTGGGGAGCCTCTTGGGCTGTATATATATTGCTGAATTAATGCAGTTTGATGGTGCTTTAACTGCCATAGCTCAATGCTGTAAAATTATGGGGTTTGTAGTTCTGTTGGCTATATAGCCTTCTCTGTCAGAGGGATCTGGTGCCACAATAAACTACAAATCCCAGGATTTCACATGGCAGTTAAAGTGCTGTCAAACTTCATTAATTTGGCAGTGTGGCGGCATCCTGAGAGGGCATGCCTGCAGCCTTTCCAGGACAGGGTGGGATGGGGGAGTGAAGCAGCTATTTGGGTTGGTGTATTTCAGGATTTCAGATTTTCTATATCATCATTGGGCCTGAACACAAAGGTCAAAATAAAGCTGCTTTGGGTCACTTTGGGTATGCTGTTTAAATGACAAACACATCTTAAGAGGCCAGAAGCTGCGTCAAAGCTGCGCTCCAGGCCTTAGGACTGGAGCGTGGCTTTGGCGTGGCTTCTGGCCTCTTAAGATGCATGCACAATTTAAATAGCTTACTTCTAAAGTGACCCGAAGCAGCTTTATTTTGGCCTGTCTCTTTGGGCCCTATATTTCCTCTGTGTCACACAGCTGTGCCAAAGCTGCACTGTGTGAGTTTAGCATGGCTACCAGCCTCTTACGATACATGCATCATTTAAATAGCATATCTTCAAAGTGACCTGAAGCAGCTTCATTTTGGCCTGTCTGTTTGGAACCATTATTTTCTTTTAAAGTCATAATTATGCAATCAGTGTCAAAAACACTGGACAGATACTGGTACTACCCAAGAAAGACAAAAATATATACAGCATAGTTGGACCCTGGGTTACCTTCTGGACAGTTGGGGTTCAGTAATTTGTATTGCTTTCTTTCCCCACCATCAGCTGTGAAAACCACTTTCTCAAAAGGAAAAAGTTAAAATGATGCCTATAATATGCAAATAGTATAGGATGGGCAACAATTCTGTATGTTACAGACATAAAAGTTACAAGGTTTTGGAAGCTGTCATCTAAAAATGTAAATTTTCCAAGTTCTATCATCACACAGATCTTCACATTCTGAGGTGTTTCCCAGACGGACAGCTTCATGTGGTACCAAGCAGAAGGCATAATGGAGTTGTTCCGGTTTTCCTTCCTAGCAGATTTTGTGGTAGGGAGGGGAAAAAACAAACAAAAGAACAGTGGAAAAACTCAAGAGGGTTACAAATGTAAGAAAACAGACCATTTCCTGTTTTTAACTCCCCAACTAGAGTAGGCCCATTGACTCCATGGGAATATAGTGACTGCCATTGTGTTGATGAATTATGATGGTGTAAGACATCATTGCAACTCACTTTTTGGGTTCTCGTGGAGGTCTTAATTCACTGCTGGCTACAATAACCAATATACCCCATAATACCCACTTTTTCACAGCTACAGACCCTAAAGCTTGGGAGTTTCCTGGTCCATAGAAAACAGAGGAGCAAGAAATAAGTATCCAGCTATTTTCCTACAACTGGATGCAAAGGAGTTGTATTATCTGCAAGGTCTTCTGGAAGACACCCAGAGGTCTTTGTGGTCCAACTCTAGGAAAACAGCTGGCTACTTGTCTGCTGCTCCTTCTTTGCACTGATGAGAAAATGGCCAGGTGGAGCGTTCGGATGAGAGATGTTTGTAGCTACTTCTTGTAACTACATCTTCAGATGCAAGATCGGGACCAACAGGTCCAGACTCCCATAAGTTCTATTAATTTAATGGGTCTATGTTGGTGGAAACTAACAATTGTATATAGGCCTATGTAATCTGGACAAGGCCATTGTAAAATTTCCACAATTTGGGGTACAATAAGATTTTTAAAACATGGACAGCAAGCATTGATATGTTGTATTTCAATTCTTTGTTTTTCAGATATTGGATCCATCTGGGGCAGAAATTTTAGCCAGTGCTATTCCCGGTACCCAAGTGCATATGTTGGATAAATGTGGACATTTCATGCTGATAGATTTGCCAAAAACACCCATAGACCTTATCATGGACTTTCACACTTCAGTTTGGTACACGATGAATAAGAAACTGGAATAAGCCAACCATTTCCAATATCAAATATGAACTTCTGATCTTAAGAAAATAAAAATGGAAATGTCACTTTGGTTGTCTACAGTTATTTGCCTAAGCGATCGTTATTTTCTCCAGCTGAGATTTGTTTGTTGGGTCTGACTTTTTTTCCCAATTTGCAACATTATTACTTTAACTAGGTCACACTAGTAACTGTCTATTCTTCTAGCAGGATTGGTTCAAGAACTCATTCCTCTAATAGCATTCCTATTAACCCTGTCCAAACTACCAGGTAATAGCTGTGCCTATTCCTATATTCCAAAATACTTTGAATTTGCTTGAAAGGTCACTAGGGGTTCTTTGATGAAAAGGTCAGTAATTGGGGGTGGACTTCTGAGAAAGACAGCAGATCTGCAGCTATTGATCTTTCTCTACAGAGTTAAGGTGATAGATAGTGTTGATGTGCCTTCTACGCCATGCTGTCAGTTCACATAGGTTTCTGGAAAAACCAACAAACTTGGCTAATAAACCACAGGGGCATAAGTACAGGGTGCAGGGGTGCATCCCACACGAGGTGGCACCCTAAGGGGGATGTAACATCACTTGTCCCCAAACATCTGCCTTTTGCCAGAAATGGGCTGTGGCTTTCCCTAACTGTAGGGAATATGTAGGGGTTGTTAATATGAAACAGTCTTCATGGCATAAGTCTAGGTTTTAGTAACTGACTTATTGGATTCCAGCTAGTAATTAAAAAAAACCTTTAAAAGGCACTTGAAATATAGTAATAATGTTAAAAATGCACTGAACCCAATTGAAAGATCTTCTAGAACGGAAAGGCCTTGGTAAACATCAGCATGGCTGGGGTGCTGATCTGGAAAGCATTCTCTGGAGGTGGAAAATTTGAAAAGTATGTAATGCATGTGTGAATAGCAGTGAATTACCTGTAAAGAGGAATGTTATCATTAGCCATCTGCTATTATATTGACATCTGATCTATGAGATGGGTTCATCAACGATAGCTTCAGAGGTAACCTGCTTTTTAAAGGCCTTTTAAAGTCAACTTGGCAGAGTCCTTTTGCTAATATAACTGAACCATGACAAAGTTAAAAGATAATGAAAACAAAAAAAATACATTAACAAATCACTAATTACATTTTCTTTGGACAGAGACCAATGTTATTAGGACACAAAAAATTGTGCCACCTTCATCGCTTGGACAGTTTTGAAGGGAAATTAGGTATATACATGGAGGCTAAAGTCATCAGTGGCTAATAGTCAGGATGGCTCTGTTGTATATTTCTAATATCAGAAGCAAAATGCTTTGGTTGGAGAGTGTGAGATAAAGTATGCAGTTGCCTTCACATCCTGCCAGAAAATTTCCCGCAGACAACTGTTTGGCCACTAGGAGAACAGAGAGACCTGTGGATGGATTTAACATGGCTTTTATGTTCTGCAAGCCCAGTAGGAAAAGTCTAATTTGATTTTAAAAGTGGCCCACTAATTTAAAATATTTGAAATATTCAAGGATTACTATTCTACTGTTGAGGCAGGTGTAGCTTTATATCTTTATCTCTTTGTTGAGGGAAAGATGTTTTGTTTTATGTTTGTTAATCTGGATCTAGTTAGAGTTTCTTAGAACTTAACATTTGGGTCAGCTGCACAATCAAGATTGTAAACCTTGTCTTGTTTAACAGGTAGAATAATACTAAGAATTTCTTAAGCTTTGAATTTTTAGGCAATTCATATGGCAGGAGAATAACTCTGTGGTTCAATTATCTTTTACATTTTTATTACATATAACAAATACAAATGTGATTATAAAAGTTACAGAAACTCTTCATGTTCCATTAAAGGCACACTATCGTTCATAAAGAACAAACATAAAACAAAACATCTTCATTCCTTCAACAAAGAGCTAAAGGTATAAAACTACACCCGCCTCAAGAGTAGAATAGCAATCCTTGAATCCTTGAATAAGGAACATATTTCATATTTATGAGCCACATGGTACTTGTAGTACATGAACATGGTACTGTATTTGTAGTATATGTCTGTGATAATAAACATAAACATATATGTAATATATAGGGTTGAAATAAGTCAACAAGTGACTTGAAGGTGCATACATACACACACAATATATGAGCATCATGCCTCAGTGTTAAGGACACTAATAATTTGTCTGTCTGTCTGTGTTGTTATGTACCTTCTAGTCAAATGTTGACTTATGGTGATCCTATCATAGTATTTTCTTGGCAAAACTTATTCAAAGGAAGTTTGCTATTGTCTTCCTCTTAGACTGGGAGAATGTGACATGTGCAAGGTCACCTATTGGATTTCCATGGCTGTATGGGGATCTGAAACCTGGTCTTCTGAAATCTAAGTCCAGCATATAAACCATTATACCACAATGGCTCTAGACATTGTTGTTTCAGCATTATCAATATATTGCAGTATACATATAGTATATAATGTTTTAATTTCAAGTTGCTTATAGGAAGAATTCAAGCTTTGGTCTAGCACAAAAGGACAATCTCTTTTGCTGACGGTTGTAAATAACTCTGGCATTTTAACAAGCAACGATCCAGAATTACTGGCTGACACCTGTGTGAATGGCTCATGAGCTCCCCTCAGTGGGAGCTCATAGCTGAGATGTTCAGAGAAGGCCTGGAATATGAGAACCATTCTCACAACTGTATAAATTTGCTTTGTTCCTGAGGCCTTAATATCACTCAGTACTGCATCTGAAGGAGTGGGTTTTTTAAAAGAGCCATAAAGATATATGAATCTGAACTGACAGCAAGAGACACGCTTGTGGAGTGGGGCATCTCTTTTTAGAGAATCTGTTCTTCAGCATCAGATTGACTACTTCTAGCTGTTTGCTTTTATTCAGTGGAGGCTGATGGATGCCACTGTGTGTGGCACACTGACACTCTGGATTTTCACCTGCGCTTTAAGCAAGTTCTATAATGTGCTGAACATTGTTAGGCAGTGATGGCAAACCTTTTAGAGACTGATTGCCCAAATCCAGTGGCATTCCCACACCAGGTATCACCAGGTGCTGGGGGCAAAACTTTCAGGGAGAGGACTTGGGGGGTGGGACTTTCCAAGAAAACCCCATGATAGGTTTGCCTTAAAGTCGCCATAAGTTGAAAATGACTTGGAAGCACACAACAACAACAACAACAACAACAAGCATAATAAAGCACAAAAGGTACAGTACAATAACAAGAACAAAGAGAGCCAGCAGTTTGAGCATATGACTCTGGAGACCATGGCTTGAATCTTAGCTCAGCCATGAAACCCACTGGGAGATCTTGGGCAAGTCACACTCTCTCAGCCTCAGAGGAAGGCAATGGCAAAGCTCCTCTGAAGAAATCTTGTCAAGAAAATCCCATTGGTGGCCTCATTACACCTGATGAAACTACTCATTACACCTGATGAAACTACAGTTCCCAGAACTCCATAGTGAAGTGAGGGCCTTCTGGCTGGAAGGGACAGGACTTATGCCCAGAAGGCCCATACACAGTGGTTATGGTTTCTTACCAAAGAACAAGTGGGGGCACTGGGAGGTTCCCCACCAGTTGTCAGAGATACTGCAAATGTTTGGGAAATTAGCTTTGCAAGAGGCTTGGGTAACCTTTGGAGCATGTGCACAAATGTATACCAGTACTAATTGGGAGGACTCCAGATTTTGATTGAATTAATAGAGTTTTATTTATTTAGAAAATATGCAGAATGCTCTCTCTCTCTCTCACACACACACACACACACAAACAAATAGCAGTTCACACACAAACACAGCATACAGGGCTAACCAAAATGGAAATATGGAAAGTGAATAGTTTTTAGGGGTTACAGCAGGTTTATATGACTTGTCTGATGAAAAAACTGTGGGAAACTGGAGTGGCTCAGACTGGGAGGTCTGAGGGTGACACAGAACACACAAAGAATGCGAGTGTTTATGCAGGTTAGGCTATGTGTGCAGAGGTTAGTTTCTGAAACCATATTAATACCTTAAAACTAGCCTCAGGTGATGGGCTATCTAGCCAGGTAAGAAAGGATTCAAGACTGGTTGATGGTTTTAACAAAAGCAGCAATTGATCAGTATATTCTTGAGATGATGGATGGAGAAGTTTGGCTGGGAACACAATGGGGGTAGGCAGAGAGAGGCTGGTTTACTGCTTGGACTTTGAAGAGATCCTTTGCCTCCAGTTTCGAAAAGAAATATGGATTATTTGGGGGAAGGAAGGAGCACTTTAGATTTGATGGTTTTGTTTACCTGGATGTACTGTGGAAGCCAAAATCCATGGATGCTCAAGTTCCATTAAAAACAAAATATTATATTTTACATAGTAAAATGGTGTCCCTTATATGAAATGGTAAAATCAAAGTTTGCTTTTTGGAATTTATTTATTTTTTTTAAAAAAATAATATTTTCATGCTTGAATCTGTGGATAAAGAATCCATGGATTAGAAGAATTGATTGTATTTGGATGATATCAGGCCCCAGTGTTGGAACCAAACAGGTCTCTAAGGAAAGTTATTCCACAACCAGAACATCACACTCCGAGCTATCCTTTGCCAAACCTTTGTAGGACATTCCCTGGTGGTGCAGTGGTTAAACTGCAGGCACTCACTCAAAACCCTAAGGTTGCGAGTTCAATACCAGCAAAAGGGCCCAAGCTTGACTCAGGCTTGCATCCTTCCGAGGTCGCTAAAATGAGTATCCAGATTGTTGGGGGCAAGTAGCTCACAGTTGTAAACTGCTTAGGCATTCCTTAGGCGGTATGAAGCGGTATATAAATGAAGCTATTTTTGTTTTACAGTACTTAAATTATTGAATAGAATCATAGAATCACAGAATCACAGAGTTGGAAGAGACCACAAGGGCCATCCAGTCCAACCCCCTGCCATGCAGTAACTCCCAATCAAAGCATACCTGACAAATGGCCATCCAGCCTCTGCTTAAAGACCTCCAAGGAAGGAGACTCCACTACACTCCGAGGGAGTGTGTTCCACTGTCGAACAGCCCTTACTGTCAGGAAGTTCCTCCTAATGTTGAGGAGGAAACTTTTTTCCTGTAGCTTGCATCCATTGTTCCGCATTCTAGTCTCTGCAGCAGCAGAAAACAAGCTTGCTCCCTCCTCAATATGACATCCCTTCAAATATTTGAACAGGGCTATCATATCACCTCTTAATCTTCTCTTCTCCAGGCTAAACATCCCCAGCTCTCTAAGTCTTTCCTCATAGGGCTTGGTTTCCAGACCCTTCACCATTTTAGTTGCCCTCCTTTGGACCTGCTCCAGTTTCTCCACATCCTTTTTGAATTGTGGTGCCCAGAACTGGACACAGTATTCCAGGTGGGGCCTGACCAAAGCAGAATAGAGTGGCACTATTACTTCCTTTGATCTAGACACTATACTTCTATTGATGCAGCCTAAAATAGCATTGGCCTTTTTAGCTGCCGCATCGAACTGTTGACTCATGTTCAACTTATGGTCTACTTGGACTCCTAGATCCCTTTCACACATAGTTTCATTCAGCCAGATGTCCCCCATCCTATATTTGTGCATTTCATTTTTTCGTCCTAAGTGCAGTACCTTACATTTCTCAGCATTGAATTTCATTTTGTTAGCATTGGCCCAGCTTTCTAGTCTATTCAGGTCATTCTGAATTTCAATCCTGTCTTCTGGAGTATTGGCTACTCCTCCTAATTTGGTGTCATCTGCAAATTTGATAAGTATGCCCCCAATTCTGTCATCCAAGTCATTAATAAAGATGTTGAATAGGACTGGGCCCAGGACAGAACCCTGTGGGACCCCACTGGTCACTTCTTTCCAGGTTGAAAAGGAGCCATTGTTGAGCACCCTTTGTGTGTGGCCAGTCAACCAGTTACAAATCCATGTAACAGTTACCTTGTCTAGCCCACATTTTATGAGCTTGTTTGCAAGAATGTCATGGGGAACCTTGTCAAAGGCCTTGCTGAAATCAAGATATACTATATCCACAGCATTCTCTTCATCTACCAAACTGGTAGTTTTATCAAAAAAAGAGATCAGATTTGTCTGGCAAGACTTGTTTATCTGAAACCCATGTTGGCTTTTTGTGATTATGGCATTGTCTTCTAAATGTTCACAGACTTTCTGTTTAATTATCTGTTCTAGAATCTTTCCTGGAATTGATGTCAGACTAACTGGACAATAATTGTTGGGATCCTCTTTTTTTCCCTTTTTGAAGATAGGGACTACGTTTGCCCTGCTCCAGTCTTCTGGGAGTTCTCCTGTTCTCCAGGAGTTCTCAAAGATTATTGCCAATGGCTCTGATATTACATTTGCCAGTTCTTTTAATACCCTTGGATGTAGTTCATCTGGTCCTGGAAACTTATATTCATTTAGGTTAACCAAGTATTCCTGTACTATCTCTTTACTTATTCTGTGCTGAAATTCCCCTATTCTGTCTTCTTCCCCATTATCCTTAGGTTGAGCATCCTTTGCCTTTTCTGAGAAGACTGAAGCAAAGAAGGTGTTGAGTAATTCTGCCTTTTCTCTGTCCCCTGTTAGCATTTTGCCATCTTCTGCATGCAGTGGCCCTACTGTTTCCTTTTTCTTCCTTTTGCTTCGGACATACCCAAAAAAACCCTTTTTATTGTTCTTAACCTCTCTAGCCAGCCTGAGTTCATTCTGCGCTTTAGCTTTTCTGACTTTACCCCTACATGTGCTGGCTATTTGTTTGAATTCCTCTTTCGTGATTTCTCCATTTTTCCATTTCTTATACATGTTCCGTTTAAAACTTAGCTCAGTTGAAAGTTCCTTAGTCATCCATCCTGGCTTCTTGAGATATCTTCCATTTTCTTCCTCATTGGAACTGTTTGAAATTGCGCCTTCAGTATCTTCTTTTTGAGAAACTCCCATCCGTCTTGAACTCCCTTCTCTTTTAGTTTTCCTGACCATGGGATCACCCCCAGTATTTCTTTAAGTTTATTGAAATCAGCTCTCCTAAAGTCTAGAGTGCGTGTCTGACTATGCCTGGCTTCTCCCTTCCACTGTATTACAAACTCCAGGAGAACATGGTCACTTCCACCTAAGGATCCAACCACTTGCACTCCGTTGACTAGGTCATCCCTGTTGGTTAAGATAAGATCTAAAATAGCTGATCCCCTTGTTGCCTCTTCCACCTTTTGGACAATGAAATTGTCTTCCAGGCAAGTGAGGAATTTGCTAGACCTTGAGGATTTGGCTGAGTTTGACTTCCAGCAAATATCCAGATAGTTGACGTCACCCATCACTACTATATTTCTCCTATCTGAGTGTGTGCTCATCTGTTCTATAAAGGCATCATCCAATTCCTCTGCCTGAGTTGGAGGTCTGTAGTAGACTCCCACAGTAACATCCCTGTTGTTTCCCTCTCCTTTAATTTTTATCCAGATGCTCTCCACCTGGCTTCCAGTATTGACTTCCTGCATCTCTTCACTGGTGTAAATATCCCTGACATATAATGGCATTCCTCCTCCTTTCCTGTTTGGCCTGTTTCTCTTAAAAAGGTTATATCCCTCTATTTCTACATTCCAATCGTGAGACTCATCCCACCAGGTTTCAGTGATGCCTATTATATCATATTTGCTTAGACAAACACACCGGCAGTATGTGGACAATCTAGACCTACCAGGAACCCATGCTGTATGTATTTCTGATACATATGTTATCCCCACCATGGCTGCAGGCTAACCAGTCACACCTTCACCTTTTTCTGTGTCTCACGTCAAAAACTTGAAAGAAAAGTACGTTATGTTCAAGTGTTTTCTTGCTAAGTGGTCAGACTTTCACCCGTTGCCTTTACATGACTCATGTTTAGTAACAACATCAAGGAAATGTATACTACCTTGGTGTGTGTCCAGACTGATGTATTAAAACATTATTTTCCTGTGGGTGCAACTTAAAGTAACTGAACTAAACCCAAACTAAACTAAAACATGCTACACATGTTTCTTTGCACAATGCCTACCCAAAAGGCTACTATTCCTGCAAGTTCCATCTAATTTTGACAAATAGGGGGGGGGGGGAGTTGTAACAGTTATGTAATTCCCCATGATTGTCAGTGGGAGGCATCCACCTTTGTATCTGTAATACCATGACATTTTCCTAAAATAAATCCTGGCACCTGATTTCCTTTCCTGTCAAGACATTAGTTACCTCTTGGATGTTAGTCATGATCACTCTAATTCAACATCATGAAATTTGGATAGATGCCACTTTTGATTACTCATCTATTGTCTAACTATGACTTGCATAGGAAGCTTATCTGCATTTCTAAGAAACTCTGATGTTTGCATGATTTAGTCTAATCCCAATTAGAGTAGTCCCATTCAATAAATGGGAACTTGGTGAATTAATTCTTATGTAAATTCTATTGATTCAATGGCTGGACTCTTCCTGGGACTGTCAACTATATTCAGATTACTTACTCTAGAAGATTTGCTAAGTAAAGAATCAGGTATACTATAGGTAGGTAGTTTTTAGATAGGTTTGGGTAGATTCAGGACAAGTTTTTAGATAGGTTAGGGTAGATTCAGGACAAGTAACATAAAATTTGTTTTATTTTGAAAATGTAAAACTCTCCCTTGCAGGGTGCATTGCATTATGAAATGACTTGCATGATCATAAAACACGTGAAAACAAAATTACTATTAAACACATTTACACAGTGCAACAGTTAAAGGTTTTTCTATCTTCATCCATTGTTTTGAAACCAGTAGCAATTGAGCAATTAATTAAGCAATTAATATGAGAAATTCTTCCAATTCTCCCACCTACCAGGATTTACAGTATTTATATTTTTGTGCCCACTTGCTGCTTTTCTTTATAATTCTCTTCCTTAAACGAATATTAATGATTTGGACTTTTAGGCTGATCTGGATTCCCAACTATACCTGCCAGCAGATGATAAGACCTTCATCCTTTGCTTACTACCTCTCTATACGAGTAAACACCCAAGCAATAAATCAGCTTGACAACAGAAATTCAAAATGGTGACAAGTGATAAAAACCAGCTCAGATATCCAGCTTCAACAATCCACATTTTTCTTTCCAGAGTAGAAACGTGACTGGAATAATCTAGCCCTCTGATTCCTTAACGGTGTTTATGTCCATATCTTATGTTTCACTGTGCCACAGACTGAATGGTAGAATTCCAAGAGGAGTTTTCCAGATTTTCTGGGCCTGTCTAGCACTATGAAGTGTCCACATTTCTCCAGCAAATGCACTTGGGAATTAGCGATGGAGTCAGCTAAAATGTCAGCTCCAGAAGGGTCAAGCACCTGAACAATAAAGAAATATGATTGTTGTTGTTGTTGTTGTTGCTGCAGTTGTAATTTCCCATTCTCTGTGAACTTGAGAACAGAACAGAACAGAACAGAATAGATGCTAGAAGATGGCTTGGAAAATGCCATAGGATAGAAGCTTCTTCTCAGGCTGGAAGATGGCTTGGAAAATGATAGCACATCTTTACCTTGTCATCCTTTCCCCAAATGATCTGGGTGGGAGCTCTGATCTTGCTGATGTTGTCATGAAGGCTGTACTTGGACTTTGAACTGGAGATGTCTAAGAAGTCTTTCCAGTAAAGAAGAAGAGAAAGGGCTGTGTTTGATATCATTATTACAGTTGCTGACTGTTAAGACACAAGATTAAATTCATGTCTATTTTGAACAGAGTTTGGAAAAGTTACTGTTTGGGACTCCAGTGCCCAGAGTTCCCTAGCCACCATAACTAAAGGCCGTCTTGGCTGGAGGTGTTTGTGAGCTAAAATAGTAATTTCTGCTCAGCTCTCATTTTGCAGTCTAACAAACTGTGGAAGTAGTGAAAATAGGGAGCTCCACCCATCCACCATCTCCAACTAAGATGTAAGTATGAGAAGAACATTTTGCACACTTTGTTGAAAGCACACAAGGCTCATCTCTTTGGAAAAAGAAGCTTGCCTTTGTCACATTGCTGAACGCGTTGTTTGCTCTTCCGTGCCAGAACTAGGTGTAGTTCTGGGAAGGAGTCTGTTAAGGCCAAGATAGTAACTGCATGATGTTCCAGCTGTTGTGGAACTGCAGTTCCTCGGAGTTCAACAACTCCCATTCCCATCCCTTTCCTAAGGAAAACAGTGTGGGACATGGAAGGCAAAATAAGCACTCTGGACCATGATTCATCTTCTGATATATGTCTGGCCCCAATAGATCTGATTCTATGTGACTCAGTCCTCATTTAGTCATTGAGGGACTAAACTGTATTTGGAGGAGGGGACCTTTCAGCCTGGCCATTTGTGGAATTGTTACGGCCCACTTGCATGTATTTAACAGGGGGTCATTATCAGCACTGTTAGCATCCCTTTGAAAACTGTGTTTTCCCTATGATGCTTCCTTGTTTTTCATTTTTGGATGCTGCCAAACAAGTGGCTCCCAATTGTTTTTCGCCCATTATAAGCTACTACAAGCAGAGCTGCATGTGATTTTTGCAGTGTTGGAAGACTTGTGCTTTTTCTACCCATACATGCACACCAGAAATTATGGCAGAGAAAAGGAAGATTGAATTCACATGGGCAGTCATCCAAAATGCAGTACATGTTCTTTATAGCTCTAATAACATGAAACCCCATGATTGCGTTCGGACTGCCATTGGATTATTCTTCCAATTTCTGTCGTCTGATAAACTCCCTAGTTGTGTAAGATCTTGTAGCACCTCTAAAACTATGTAACTGAGCAAAAGAAGTTGTGGCATAAGCTTTCAGAGGAGTTTATCACGCAGAGGTAAATTACATAAATCCCGTGCAGAAACGGAATTTTAAATTCTGGAGAAAAAAAACCCTGCTTTTGCAGGTTGTTTTTCAGGAGTGTTTGTGTAAAGGAGAAATAACACGACATTAACCTGAACAGAAAGTCACCAAAACTCACTCTTTTTTACTTTTGGCAACTTTCCATTCGGATTAATGTTGCGTTATTTCACTTTCACACAAATGTCATCTCAAAAACTACCTGCATTTGCATCTTTTGTCCACTTTTTGTTTGGATTAACCCCCAACGTCATTTGAAAATCTACCCGCTTTTGTGGGATTTTCTTAGTTTAAATTCAGTTTCTACATGGGATCCATCCCGTGTGATAAACTCCATGGTCTATTTTCTGAGATGAATGGAGTGAACTGATGCCCAGCAAGGATCTGTATAAATTAGACGGTATGAATAGCCATGGAAATGCAAAACCCGTGGATATGATGATGAGGTGAGAAAGCTCTGAGTGGTGTTCGCTCATTATTGTCGTGGTCCTATACTTACAGTTTACAAAAAAATATTTATCTACTCTTGAAGCTGCAAGATATCCCTTGAGAAGCTAAGGAGAAAAAAAAAGATATAGAGAAAGATAGGTCAGAATTGTAAGAAACACAAGATACTTATATACCCATCACATCATTATATATAAATGTTGCTTCCTCTCATTAGATTTCTCATTTTTATTTTATTTATTGTTGGCTGTTGAGTGCTTAACGCAAGGTTTCTAGACTGAATGTTCCCATATGAGTTAGAAATCCATTCCCAGATTAAACAATACTCAGATTCAGATGCTCTTCAGCTGACAAGGGTTTTTAATATCCTTCCACTGAAGTGTATGCAATTTGTAAAACTAGAGTTCAATTTTTTTACTTTTGTTCACTACAACTCCCCCAATCCCATAAACGTTTTGAAGATTCATTTCAAAAAAGTAGCTTTTCTAATCTCTGATTGATTCCAGTTTTGTACTGCATCTAACACATTGTTTTTTGTTGTTTGGTATCTTCAAGTAGATTCAAGTAGAGTATTTAGATCCCTCACGTAGTTAATGCAGGCATCTTATTTTTAAAAATGCAGAAATGTTTTCCTGTTCAGAGAGTCTATTATTCGTTCTTTCTCCTCAGATTGCAAAAGAAGGGGATATGTAATTTTGTATTTTAGGATTTTCTTGGCAAGATTTCTCCATTGCCTTCCTCTGAAGCTGAGGGAATTCAACTTGCCCAAAGGCCACCCAGTGGGTTTCCATCACTAAATGTGGATTTCAATCCTAATCTCCCAGAATCCTAGTTCAGCACTCAAACTACTAGACCAAGATCAGGCATGATCTGGGGCCTTTAGGACCTTTAGATCCTTCACGTAGCAAATGCAGGCATCTTAGATTAAAAATGAAGAAATGTTTTCCTGTTTAGAGAGTCTATTACCATTCTTTGTCCTCAGATTGTGAAAGAAGGGGATATTTTCAAAATTCTGAGACATTATTAGCAAAGAAGTTCAGGGGTTGGGTCTTTCTTCACCTGCATATTTGTTTGGCTGGAATGGTATAAACCAAGTTTAAGGAGGTTGTGTGAGTGAATGGATCGCTCCCGCTTCTTCAAATGCTTGATTAAGTCATTATTCGCTGGGTACCTCAGACCTGAGAGTTGGGAAAGAAGGCACAGGTGAAAAGCAAAGTAGAGGTGAATGAGTCCTAAAATATGGGACTCTGATCTGCTTCCCTGATGGGTTTTATCATCACAGCAATGGTAATGGGGACTTTTACTAATGCTGTGTGCTGGAAAAGAAGAGGTCAAAGGGAATGGCCATGAAGTCATCCTGTGTGGCAAAGAATACCTAATTGGTAACGGACAGACAAAGCGGGCAGACCCTTGGAAAACTTAATTTCTGCATGCATCAGGAAATAATGAATCTGGATTAATGCCAAGGCTGAACACTACTCAGCAGAACTTGTTGCCTACTAAAGGAGATGTGATCAGTGAATCTCCTCATTAAAAATAGCAAGGAAAAAAAGAGCTGGCAGCAGTCCACAGTTGGAAGACTAAAGACCTTTGTTAACAAAACTCATCTAAAATGTTACCCAAGGGATATACCTGCCAGGGTATTGTTACTGTTGTTAACTTCTCTCGAGTTGATGTCAACTCATGGCAACTCTGTGGATGAGACATCTCCAAGACCCCCTATCCTTCACTGCTCTGCTTAGCTCCTGCAAATTCATCCCATGAGCTTTTTAATACAGTCCATCCATCTAGCATGTGGCCCTCCTCTCTTTCTGCTTACTTCCACCATTCCTACTGTAGCATCATTATCTTTCCCAGTGAGTCATGCCTTCTCATGATGTGGCCAAAATATGACAGCCTTGATTTAGTCATCTTGGCTTCCAGGGAGATTTCCAGCTTGATCTGTTCTAGGACCCATTTGTTCGTCTTTTGACCTTCCTGACTGAGTTCATCCATCTGGCATGCGGTCCTCTCCTTCTTCTACCCTCTACCTTTCCTAGGAGCATGTGATTTTGAACTCTGAAACCACTCATTTTTTATGGGCAAAAGGTTAGGGTTGCCTTTAAGTCAGAAATTACTTGAAGGCACACCATAACAACAAACCACCTTGAACCCCATTAATGAGGGAAAAGTGGGATATAAATGCAAGAAATAAAATAAACAGGGCAACTGGCTTGTTTAGAATGACCTAATGTGAGATTGACAAAATGCAAACCACATGCTTTCAGAACCCTACACTAAACAGATTTTTACACCTGCTTCATACACAAGTGGAAACTTTAGGTGAGATTGAGGCATCAGTATCTTTCATTTGTAACTTTCCTTGCTTTCTTCCATCTCTCCACTTACCACAAGCATCTTCTTAAGAAGAAAAAGATGGAAGGCCTGCATGTTTTAATAGAAGCTGCTCTATCTAGAAGCAGCCTGGAAGAAAGGAGCAATATTGGACAGGGATGGGTAGGAAAAGGAGAGTGCTCACAGATTGAAAGTTTGGAAATGTAACTTTTTAGGATGCTATCTCCCAGAATCCCCAACCAAGGATGAACAGTTCTTGCAAGGCTGGGTGGTAGAAAGGGGCTCGGAAAGACAAAGGTCTGTCCAAAACACACCAGCCATTGCTCCTTTTAATTTACATTCTGAGGGGAGCCATAAAATGGTTCCTTCATATCATACCAAACGTTCCTTTTCATCTATTTTCCTATGATGTGGAGATGGGTTCTGAAGAAACACTCACCAGCTGGGCACAGGAGGGATAAGCAGCAGACCTCAGATGGATAAAGTGCAGCATAAAGGCCAGCCACCATTCCACCCATGGAGATGCCAACCAAGTGGAAAGGCTTTCTCTCCAGGCCGACACACTTGACAAACTGAAACATGAAGCAAGAACCAGGAGATGTTGTGTGACGAAGACTTCAACTCTTCCAGCCTTGATTGGGTCATTTACATACTTTCCTGACATCCTGTAATATTTTCTGGTAGAGAAAGGGAGGAAGGGAGAGGCTGTGCACAGATGGATATGCACAGGGGTATAGCTACAAAGGGTAGCAAAATGAGAATATTGCCCCCCAATAAAAATTCTGTATCCTCAATGAAATTATCCTTCACTGATTTCTAGCACTGCAGTAACTAAAAACTGCCATTGAATATTTGGAAATAGAATTTAGGAATGCAAAGAATAGGGGCAACAGGCAATTTTACCAAGGGAACACAAACACAACAGAGTTAGATTTTTCCATCTCACTCTCTGCAGTGCAAGAAACTTGGAGACGGAAGGAAATTTTTATTGGGGGAGCACAAGTGTCATCTGGAGGGGCAATATCCTCATTTTGCCCTCCCCTATTGCGACACTTCTGCACAGTTCCCAGCTAGTGCTAGATATAGCCCATGTTGTCCAAAAGGTTGTAGACGTCTGACTTCATATATGGTGACATGTGATGCAAATGCTATCTTATTTCTGAACTTAAAATCCCAGGCTGATAAGATAAAGCTATAGTGAACAGAACTGCTGATCAGTGAGTATAAAAGTGCAGGAGTCAGTATTAACAGCTGTGCATGTTTACATTCACCGATCAAATGAAGCATTGGCATTGACTAAGGGCCCTGAAAATATTGAGATTTTCCACTTCTTTTTCTTTTATCTGCATATTCATGATTTTGCTTCCAAACTATTTCTTTAAAATCATGGGTTTCCCTTTTTCTCCATTTTCTTGTGTTCTTCTTCCTCCTGCTCCCTCCGATCACATCTTACATCTAGACACTGGCAATATTTCAGAAATGGATTTCTATCCATTTCCACTGAGCCCTTTCTCATCATTATTCAGAAGCTATAATCAAAGAGTTAATGCAATTTAGCAATATTACACTAGTTCAGCATTAGGGTAATTTTTTTATTGCTAGCATTCCTCTTTCCCTTGCTCGATCTCTATTGAATCTGCTGTCCTGGGAACAATAATTGCTTCCTGGTGGTGGCCATCGTAGCTAGATCTGAAATAATAGAAATAGAGGTGTATTTTGAGAAATATTGGGTTAATTTAAATTGACCTAGTGAGTGAGAATAAAAAGTCCTAGTAAGTGTGGGAGTTCTCTGAGATTACTCCAAGATGAGTAAATCTATCTATCTATCTATCTATCTTCGTATAATCCACCCTGCACACTTAGGTCCTCTGGGGAAAATTTACTGCAACCAATAAAAACTAGGTTGGTCGCAGGTCCTTCTCATCTGCTGCTCCCAAACTACTGTACTGAATGGCTGTACTGTCAGAAGAGACCCACAACATTACCAATCTTGACACTTTTAAAGAGGCTGTCAGGACGAGTCTCTTCTGACAGGCCTTTTCTGAATAGCCCACCTGGTCTCCCATGGATATGAATTATTACATAGAACACTCCAAATTGCCCATCTCCTTCCTGCTGATTGTTTTGACTGTTTTGATTGTTGTAGTGGTATTTTATTATGGTATTGTGTTGGAAGGGAGGAAATAATGGGATGTATTTTATAATGTATGATATATTTTATATTGTATTTTATTGCTATTGTAAGCCGCCTCGATCCTGTGGGAGAGGCAGGATAAAAATAAATAAATATATTATTATTTATTATTATTATCAGTATCATCATCATCAACAATAACATCATCATCTCCTGTATGGTACTTGCAGTTTCACTTTCCTCACATTTTATTTATTTATTTATTGGATTTTATATTCTCAAAATGGGATTCACGGCAGCACATGAAAATATCTATTCCTGCTAGGCATTTTTTAGGCTTTTCAGCACAATTCAATGGTATGCTTCCAGTGGACTTTGGCCACAGAGTCACACTGGATGACATAGAAATGCCTAGAGAGGTGTTTCCTCTAGGCATCTCTAGGTTCTCCAGTGCAGCTCTATGGTCAACTTCCCCAGAAGTCATTCATTTCAATAGGTTTTGCGATTATACGTGGTTTCACATTTCCATGATTAGTCCTGGAATGTATGGTATATAAATTTAAACAACTAAAGATGAGAAAGGAGAGGAAAAAAACCAAGGAGTTCCTGGTTTTTCCAGCCTGCCTGGATGGGCCCTATGATTGCTTCAACTCTTAAATTATTAACAGTGTCTGCCTAAAATCTGGCCAAAACAAGGAGAGATGTTCTTACTAGAAACACTCATGTGCAAGTCTTCAAGGCACAAGGCACCCATGACAAACAAAACAAAAACGAACAGCTTCATTTATATACCGCTTCATACCCTTAAGGAGTGTCTAAACGGTTTACAATTGTAAGCTATTTGCCCCCCAACAATCTGGATATTCATTTTAGCGACCTCGGAAGGATGCAAGCCTGAGTCGAGCTTAAGCCCTTTCCTGGTCTTGAACTCGCCACCTTATGGTTTCGAGTGAGTGGCTGCAGTACAGGCATTTAACCACTGCGCCACCAGGGCTGACAGAAAGAGTGACCATACCTGGTGTATCCTTTGAGCCTGAGAAGCTGCTGTGTAATTTTCTTCAAGCAAGCGAGTAGTTTCTCCATGCCCAGGCATGTCAAGGCAGACCAAGTGGAGGTCCTTAGGAAAGAGCTGTGAAAAGACAGCATGGATTGTAAAACCAAGGAATCAAAGCAGTAATAGCTGGACCTCTTTGTTACAAAAGGGTAGAATGATCAATTATTACAACACTGTTAATTCAGTTTCATTTCAGATCCTATATCGTATATTAGTGAAATAAGGTAAGTGCCTGGAAGTATCCATTGAAACAGACAGAAGACAAATATAGGAAGCATATTGGTTGTAGTGGTGGTGATGGTGCTGAAAGGAAAGGAATCCCAATTGCGTTCGGAATGCGTTCAGAATGACTTCCCATTACCCGAAAAAGACCCCCCCCCCCATTGCCCGAAACTGCATAAGATGCTTTAATTCGCAATAAGGTAAAACCCATGATTGCGTTTGGAATTACTTCCCTTTTGCCCGAAATTGCATGAGATACTTTAATTTGAAATAACGTGAAACCCCATTATTGCGTTCGGCTTGCCATTGGATTATACTTCCAGTTTCTGACGTCTGATAAGGTCCTATGTGAGGATAGGATGTCTTGGTCTCACCTTGCTATATTCACCACTGTTGGAAGCTGTATGAATGGTCTCCTTCATTTCTAAAACTTCAAATCAAATAACACGTAACTTTTCTAAGTTTGTATGTGGCCTAGATCCATGCTCTAGATTTTTTAAAAAGCAAGTTCAGATTCTCAGAATGCCAGATTCTTCTCTGAATACCATTGTTAAAAAGGTGCACAAAGTATAACCAGTCTCCTGGGGGAATCCATTAAAAAGTGGGTCCGGGGGCAGGGGAGACATGGGACAGGTGGTTATAAAGCCATGTAATTAATAATCTATTACAGTATTTTTGGTCACACAGGTTTTCCTACCAAGACAAAGGATGAGGACATCATCTCAGGAAGCTGAGTAGGAAGCAAGCAAATGGGACCCAATGCCATGGGAAACTCTCCTGCCCAAGTCTCATGGGAAGGATAAGAGTGATGAAAAACCACAGTCTCCCCTCCCCCAGCACCACTGTGTCTTGAGTCATAGTTTACCAGCAAAGCTTTAGAAAAGAAAGAACAAGTGGAGACGTACTTTGATGGCATTTAACCACATGTCTTTGTTGAACGAAAACCCATGAAGCATCAGCATGGATGGCTGGAGTCCAGGCTTCCCACGGGAGAAGTAACAGAACCTGTAGCCATCATGCGCAACATATTTCACTTTCACACCCCTTTTCTGGCGTTTGTACCTAAAATTTCAAAGAAAAACAACTTGAATAGTGGCAGAGAGAAACAGTAGAAGCATACTGTAGTGACTTTCTATTAAAATTAGAGGTTTAGGATTACTGTCGACTCTCCTGTTTAGACTGGATTACCCATCTGTGAAATGGGAATAATTCAGAAAGGACTTCAGTTATGCAAGACTTTGGATCTTTCTGAGATCCATGGTAGCTGATCAACTGCAATGGTATCAAATCCGGGAGATTTTAACATAGCGGGAAGACAGCCTGAAATTCACTCAGACTATAATACATATACTTCAATCGGAAACCTCATGCTCGCTGGAGAGAGTTGTGCCCATTAGGCACAACAGAGTAATATAACACTGTTTTCTACCGAGCTTCAGTTTGCTGTACTAACTCAGTATATTCTAGAATTAAATAGCTAGGCTGGTCCATTAAAGTCCACATCCCTTCCCTGCCTGTTTCCTGCATTAGCCTCTAAGTCAGTTTCCTACTCTGCCATATTTGGGTTGGTAGGTTTGGTCTACTGTTACAGTTCCATTTCCCCCCAGCCCATCCTCACTGCTTCTTTTTATCTGCAACTTCTTCAGAATCAGGCCTAATACTGCTGGCACCATTCAAATGGAGTCCTAGCCTGAGTGTGAGGCATGAATTTGAGTTCCCCACTGGGAAGGAAGGGAAAGTCAAACAATCCACATACAGGTATCACTGAACCAGGGGCTTGAGAACCTGGGGCCCTTCTAGTGTTGATGGACTAGAACTCCTGCCACTTTGCCCTCTGGCTGGGGCTGATTGAATATGAACTGCACATCCCACAACTCCATAGGATGGAGCCATACAGTTAAAGCTGTGTCAAACTGCATTGTATCTGCAGTGCAGATGAGCCTCCAATGCTACTGGACTTCATAGAATCATAGAATCATCCACTCCAAGTCCAGTAGCATCTGAGGCTGCATCTGCACTGCAGAAATAATGCAGTTTGACATTGCTTTAACAGTTATGGCTCAATGCTATGGAATTCTTTTTTAAAAAGATATTTAGTCTTCTCTGTCGGAGAGCTCAGAAACCTCAGCAAACTTCAAATCTCAGAAGTCCATAGCAGCATTGAGACATGGTAGTTAAAGCAGTGTCAAAATGCAAAATTTCTGCAGTGCAGATCAAGAAAGGCAAAGCTCAAGTAGGAGAAATCAGGTTCTAGTGAAGCAAAGTTTAAGCAAAGCAAGCGCCAGCACCCTGGACAGCTCCATATGAAGAGTCGCACAAGTGTTGCAGGAGGAGGAGGGGATCTGTAGTTCAGTGGTACAGCACTGACTTTGCATGCAAGAAGCTCTCAGGTAAGTCTTAACATCACCAGGGAGAAGTGGGGTAAAATCTCACCTGAATCCCAGGTAGTCATATAGAATAAACACTACAGAGCTGGACAGTCTCACTTGATGTCAGGCTCTGGAATTCCCTTCACAGAGAAGTTAGACTGGCGCCCTCCTGACCTGCTTTCGCTAACAAGCAAAAGCTTTTCTGTTCTGACAGGTATTTGATGAGTAATAATATAAGGATCGTCTTATACGACGCACTGGATACTGCAATTTGTGTGGTGTGTGTGTTTTAATATAATGTTTGAACCAGGTTTAATTTTTTTCTGATTGTTTAATTGTGTTAAACATTTGCAATTGTTCAGATTCAAAATACTTTTGTATTTTGTTTATTTTTTAGAATGTTTTTGAATGGTTGCGAGCCGCTTTAAGTCCCAATCTGAGAAAAAGGTAGGATAGAAACAACAACAACAACAGCAATAGTAATACCAGGGAGCTCTGTGTGGTCAGGGGATTTTTCAAAGCTTTGACTTAAGATTTCAACTGCTGGCTTTGCTACACACCGCTGAATAGAAGGAACTTAAGCAACTGAGTCCTGAGGAATAATCATTGTCAGTCATATTTCTGTAGCAAAGAGTAGCAATCAAGGGTTTACAAAGGGATACGTAGTTTGGGAAACATGGAGATCTTTGCTTAACCTCTAGCTTTCATGTCCATTATCAGTTTTTTAGAAAATATATGCTTACAAACCTCCATGTGAAAGTTCTGACAAGACAGGCCTGATTCTCCTGATTCTCTCCCCCACTACCTATTCCAAAGCAGGTAACATTTTAATCGTTGCAGTGTTTGCATAATCATGGCAAAACTATAAAATAAAATTTAAATCAATGTTTTAAAATAGTTTTTAATAATTTTTACCAGTTGACACTGACTGCTCTAATGTTGGAACTGAGCTGAAGAGGCTTATCACACCTAGGGAGAGGTTTTTACAAGCAGCGTGGTTGTGTGAAAAAAGGGAATTGTGATAAGAAGCATTTTCAAAATGGTATGTGCCTGTTTCTGTTCTTAATGGGATTACCTCAAGACATAAGGCTAGTGTGATAATGTCCTAAGTCTTATTCCCTGGATTCTTATCTCAAGGGAGATACCCTGCTAAAGAAGTTACCTATTTCATCCTAATCCTATTTGATTTCCATGCCATATAGATCACTGGTAGGAATCCTGTTACCATCCACACAGTTTGAAATGTCCACTCTCATGAACCCTGATCATTGGCTGTGAAGACTGGGGCTGATGGAAGTTGTGGTCCAAAACACCTGCAGGGTACTGGTGTGCCTACAACTGCCTTGTATGTTCCTAGGTATACACTCACCACATCATGATCTGGAATATCTTTAGTGAAGGTCCCAGGTGGTATATGAAAAGGAAGGTAAATATTAAGCTAGACACAACGAAGTTTATGGTCCCCAAGAGTGCCTTGAACAAACAGTGTTTCATGTCTGCTTGTCTGATTTCGTCTTTACTGCCTGGGCACGAAAAGAATCAGACATTCATTGAAATCAAGAGAAGAGGACCTAAGTGGGGCTCAGTCATTGTCATCCAGTAGAACTCTTCCTATACTTCTCTGCTCTCTGGAGAAGTAGGAGCATCACATGGCAGAAGCAGCACTGGTCTCTTCAGAGAGATACTGGTCACTGGATCACAATATTTCAGCCCAAGTGATCCTCTTGCACCTATGAGGACAAATGACACTAAAAATCATCATCATCATCATCATCATCATCATCCCAACATTTTAAAAACAATACAGATTTTAAAAACTACAAAAGTTGAATGAAAATATAAAATGTACAATTAAACCATCATATATTAAAACAATTAAAATATTAAAATGCATTAAAACAATACAAAATGTTGTTGTTGTTAACTGCCTTAGAGTCAGTCGCGACTCATGGCGATCCTGAGGATGAGACATCTCCAAGACTCCCTATCCTCCACTGCTCTGCTTAGCTCCTGCAAACTCATACCCTTGAGCTTTTTAATAGAGTCCATTCATTTAGCATGTGGTCTTCCTCTCTTTCTGCTTCCTTCCATCTTTCCTAGCATCATTGTCTTTTCCAGTGAGTCATGCCTTCCTCATGATGTGTTCAAAGCATGGCAGACTTAGTTAGGTCATCTTGGCTTACTGCGAGATTTCCGGCTTGATCTGCTCTAGGACGCATTTGTTTGTCTTTTTGGCTCTCTGTGGTATCCTCAGCACTCTTCTCCAGCACCACATTTCAAAAGAGTTGATTTTCCTCTTATCTGCTTTCTTAACTGTCCAGCTCTTGCATCCATACATGGTAATAAGGAATACAATGGCTTGTATGATCCTAATTTTTGTGCTCTGTCGTATATCTTTACACTTGAGGATATTTTCTTGTTCTTTCATAGCTGCCCTCCCCATTCTAGCTAAATTACTGCACTACACTCTTGGCCTATGTGGGGAAGGAGTTCTGGGAGCAATGGCCAAGAAAGCCCTCTCCCTTGTTCCCACTAAACAAGCCTGAGCAAGTGGTGGGACAGAGAGAAGGGCCTCTCTAGGTGATCTTAAAACCGAATGGGCTTGTACAGTATAGGGACCCAATGCAACATTAAAAACCTTTATGATTACATGGTGTAAATGTCAGTTGAAAAAAACAAAGAAAGATCTGTTCTGTTTCCTCTTGGACAAAAGTTGATTTTTTAAAGTAATTTGTCATAGATGTTATTTGAAGGCATGAAATTGTAGATCGATCCTGCTGTATCACAGAATCCTAGAGCTGGAAGAGACCACAAAGGCCATTCAGTCCAGTTCTATTCTGCCATGCAGGAAGACTCAATCAAATCATCTCCAACAGAGGGCCATCCAGCCTCTGTTTAAAAACCTCCAGAGAAGGAGACTCCATCACCCTCCAAGGGAGTGTGTCCCAGTGTCAAACAGCTTTTACTGTCAGGAAGTTCCTCCTAATGTTTAGGTGGAATCTCTTTTCCTCGACCTTGCATCCATTGTTCTGGGTCCTATTCTCTGGAGCAGCAGAAAACAAGCTTGCTCCCTCCTCAATATGAGATCCCCTCAAATACTTAAACAGGGCTATCATATCACCTGTTAACCTTCTCTTCTCCAGGCTAAACATACCCAGCTCCCTCTCCTCATAGGGCATGCTTTCCAGACCCTTCACCATTTTTGTCACCCTCCTTTGGACAGGCTCCGGCTTCTCAACCTCTTTTTTGAATTGTCCTGCCTAGAACTAGATACAGTATTCCAGGTGAGGCCTGATAAAAGCCAAATACAGTGGCACTATTACTTATTTTATGTTATTTTAAATGAATACTCTATCTCATCATTTACTAGGCTGATACACATATGGAGAAGTGTTGGACTGGTCTCCTGTTTCTATTGCTTTGCGGCAAATTATCTGCTGTTGAAATTTACCAATGCCCTAACATATAATTCTATTGATGCAGCCTAGAATTGCACTGGCCTTTTCAGCTACTGCATCACATAGTTAACTCACGTTCATTTTGTGGTCTACTAAGACTCCTAGGTCCCTTTCACATGTCGTCTTGCTAAGCCAGCTGTTCCCTATCCTATATCTATGCATTTCATTTTTTCCTGCCTTAGTGCAGTACCTTACAGTTCTCCCTGTTGAAGTTCACATTTTGTTAGCCTTGGCCCAGTGTGCTGTAGTTCAGTTTTATCTTCCGGTTCCTCAAAAGTAACTACATTAGCTAATTTAATTGTGTTTTTTTTTTAATTAAAAACATCACAAGCTACTGGACTGTGATATCAACTATGCTTTTTCCTCCATGCTTCCTTGTTCCCATCTCAACAATACAGCATCACAAATTAGCACATGAATCATGTGACATTCCTCTACCATTTGGTGAGACCATGGCCCCATACTGGTGAACGTATCCAAAAAGTTACACTGCAAAAGCAAATCAGTTATAATTGTAACATAATGTATTTGTGTGTGTGTTTGTGTGTGCGTTCAATTTACCTATTATGACGACTGCATTAATTTCATAGATCTTCTTCTTAGTCAAGGAATACTCAGACTGCATCCGAACTGCACAAATAATCCAGGTTCACCCCAATTTAACTGCCCTGGCTCAATGCTAGAGAATTCTGGGATTTTTAATTTTGTGAGATAGTCCTCTCTGTCAGAGAGCTCTGGTGTCACAACAAACTACAGTTCCCAGAATCCCATAGAGAATGAGCCACGGCAGTTAAAGTGGTGTCAACCTGGATTATTTGTGCAGCCTCAGAGGTGGTTTGGCCAGTTCCTTCCTCTAAAATATAACCTACAGAACCTGGTATTTTTTGGCATACTGACCAGGACTAACCCTGCTTAGCTTCCAAGATCAGACAGGATCTGATGCTTTTAAGGTATGATTATAATGCATGATTATAATGCATTATATATTATAATATATAATATATATTATATTAATATATACATTATATATTATATATTAATATATATATAATATAATTATATATAATATATTATATGTATTAATATATAATATACATTATATATTATATATTAATATATATATAATATAATTATATATAATATATAATATATATTAATATATAATATACATTATATATTATAATGCATGATTAAAGTACATTAAGGTATGATTATAATGCATGATTATAATGCATTGTATTCACAAACTGATTAGAAAAAGTAATACTACCAGAAAAAGGGAAGCCAATTATAAGCAACTAGTTATTTGTACCTAGTTATTACCCAGCTTCTGTGTGTAAAAAAGTGAAAAGGAGGGCATCAGATACAGCATTTACGCATATGACATATATTATTAGGGCAAGAGTAGGAGCATATATGACTCAAAACATCCAACTACCCACCCTTTTATTATTTCCCCAGCAACTTAGATCCCCATTTAGATTTAGATGGCTAGAAGCAGCTGAGGGATCAAAGTAGCAATTGGCCAGGAGATCAAAGTGGCAACACACTGCTGGTTAACCCTGAATAGTTGTCATTTCAATCCTACCACCTGTGCCTCCGCTGCCTCTTCATAGTCATGGCCAAACAAGCTTGCAAAAGAAGAGCAAGCTCGTTCTTCATAAATACGTGTGTATGTGTGCTTAAATGTCATACAAAAATTGGAAAAACAAACAAACAAAGAGCTCAATATTAATTAAAATTCAAAATGTCAAACGCTGAACTCAATGCTGTGGAATTCTGGAAACTACAGTTCCCAGAATTCCATAGCACTGAGCCTTTACAAAATATTATCATTATTAGATCACATTCTTTTCTCCCCCGTCCCCTCCCTCCTCCCCCTTCGATGGTTATGACCAAGTAAATTAGCACCCATAATGTGGAATATTTTATTTTCTCTAATTTCGTTGTACCCTTTTTCAACTTTAACTTTCTCAATCCAACATCCCCATTTCTCCCGGGCAGACCATTTCTTTTATTTGATCATCATACTTTCCTTTTCTTTCCCTTAAATATTCAAATAAAAGATATTCTGCAATATAATGTGGCAAATCCCCCCCCCCAACACTGTTTATTTTTCCAACCCAATGTACTTACAGCATGTGTAGCCCTTAATAAAAATTTTATTATGCAATCTTCTGTTTTATTCAATCTGAATTTTCTCAAATTCAGAGTTCAACAATTCTCCTTATCAAATTGAAAGTTTCTCCCCATCATCTTGTTTATCTCCTGTATAATATATAACCAAAAATTTTGTACATAGGGGCACTCCCACTACATATGAAAGTATGTTCCTTTTTGACCACATCCATGCCAGCAATTTGGAGAAAGTTTTTTTTATTTATCATTGCTATCTGATGTGGGGTTTTGTACTATTTGCTAATTAACTTTAATTGTTGTTCTCTTACCTTTATATTTTTAACTTTAGTTATCTGAGGGAGCCAAAATGTTAGATCTCCAGTATTTATCTTTAGGTCTTTCTCCCATATACCCGATAGTCCTTCCTATATACCAAATTGTTTCTCCAAATCCTTCTTTTCAATATATCCCAAAATTGTGACGTACTGTCACCTGTTCTCTTTATTTCTTGTAAAGTTCTATTTATTGTCATTAACTGAAGCCAATGTTTCTTGCCAAATAGTTCAGTTAATTTTTTAATCCTAATTGGTTCCTCTCTTTCATCAAATAAGTCCCCTATAATTCTATATCCTTTAGCTTTTAATTCTTTAATTACTCTTCCTAACTCTCAATTTCCTCCTTTGTTTAGATATTCTAATGGGTACCATTTTAAATTTTAATTTTTTATACTTTTAAACCATTTGTTCCACACATGTTGTATTGATAGAAAGAGGACCTTCTTCATGTCCGCAATCTTTTTACTTGGTTTCGTTTGAAATACAGATGTGTAATCCATGATATTCACATATTTTTCCATTCTAACCCATCCCCCCCCCCAATTCACAATCTAATAATTTAACTATTTAGGATGATTCAAAATCTAATTCCAAAGATGGGACTCCCCATCCTTCTTTTTCTTGATGTGAATAAATTAATGTTTCTCATACTCTAATTTTTTTTCTTTCCCATCATCCATTCTTTAATACTCTTGTCCCATTTTCTAATCACCCTTGAAGGGATTAATTATTTCTGGAATTGTTTGAAAAAGATAGAATAATTTTGGAAGCAGCATCATTTTAAATACTTTCATTCTAGTGAGGGTATTTTATTTTATTTTATTTTACAGGACAACTTTGATATCTGTCTACTTATTTTTCCCAAAAACTTTACCTTGTATTATATTATCCACATTAGTCATTATATATATTCCCAGATATTTCATTTTCTTGACACCCCCCCCCCCGCCCAGTTTCAATTCCGTTATATTCTATATTCCTTTTTTGTTCTTGCCATTTGGTGTTGAGAAACATTATCTCTGATTTTTTTTAATACTGATTTTAAGTCCTGATACTTGTTTGAATTTTTGTATTACTTCAATTAATTTTTTAATCGATTGATGTGGTAATTGTGTAGTTAATAAAGCATCGTCTGCAAATAAACTTATCTTTATTTCTTCCTTCCCAATTATATAACCCTTGATTACCTTTTTATTTCTTATATCCTTGGCTAAGGGTTCTATAATTAAAGCAAAAAGTAATGAAGATAATGGGCCGCCTTGTTTCTGTGGTCTCTTCCCAATCTAGGATTCTATCTATGATTTTGACTTCTCCAACCTGTCACTCAGTGTTTTGGATTACTGCTCCCATTCATCCGAGCCAACTAATAGAGAGTTATAGTCCACACAGTTGGGTACAATACTGATACACATTAACTCATAGACAATCATACAATAGGGAAGTAGACATGCATTTTGGGAATAGGGTACAACAGAGAGAGAGAGATAAAAAATTATTTTAGCAATAACTAAAATGTAACTGGAGAGCCAGAGTGGTATAGTGATTACCCAGGTCTCCCAGTGGGTTTCAGGGCTGAGATGGGAATCGAACCCTGGTCTCCAGAATCAGAGTCCAACACACTGGCTTTCAGTATTTTCCACATACATTTCACAAATGATATCTCACAAACTGTATATTATGGGAACACGGTTTCTTAGAAAAGGTATTCAATAAAGTGTTAACTCCTAGGATAAGCAAACTATCAAAATATGATCTGCACTGACAATGAAAGCCATTGAATTTATTCACCTATTTTGCAGGGAGGGAACAATGCATTCCACTTCACATTGTTGGACTGCAACTCCCAGCTTTCTTTATCCTTGGCTATGCTGGCTAGGGCTGGCAGGAGCTGTAGTTCAACAACATCTGAAGAGTGGCATAATTCTCATCCCTGACCTATCTTACAACGTGCTAATTTGAGATAAAGTGCATGGATGAACAACGGTGTTCCTCCCAATATTGCTGGACTGTAGCTTCCAACCGTCCAAGCCAGCAGTGAGGGATGATGGGAATTGCAGTCCAATAAAATCAGGAGTGCTACACACATTGCACACTTCCTATCTAGCTAACAATTCTCTATCAATCACACTAGCAAGACAGAGAGATTTTGTAGTACATTTGAGACTAACGGAAATAAAGAAGTTGGCAGCATGAGCTTTTGTAGACTTTGGTCTATTTCCAGATGCATCTGAGGAAGTAGACTTACTGTATATATCATGTATAAGTCTAGAAATTTTAGTCAAAAAATTGAACCAAAAAAACCTAAGTCGACATATCCATGGGTCAATCTAATTACTGTACTTTAACTCCTTTTAAAAAAAACCAACCAATTCCTTGGTGAAAGGCAAAAATGTAATCTGTCCTGGAATCACTGATTCCTCCTCTACTCTCTCATCCATCCAGCCTTTCTTTTAAGGACAAATAGTTATACCTGCTGGAATTTTCTACTTTCTTTAGCATCGTTTTCCTTTGTTTCATCATTTAGATCCCTTGTTATATGCCCCTACATTCCACCCTTGACTTATCCACAGGTCATATCCAAAATCCTTAAATTTGGCTCCCAAACCTGCCCTCGACTTATACATGAAGTCAATTTATAGTCAAATATATGCAATAAGTCTAGGAAAGCTCACGCTGCCAACTTCTTTCTTTCAGTTAGTCTCGCAGGTCTTACGAGATCTCTCTCTACATGATGATTCTACAAACACGGCTATATCTTTGAATTCTAATACTCTCTAGACAGAATAACAGTGTCTCCTACAGTGCTCCTTTATAAGAAACCTAAAGGGAAACAAAAGTATTATTAAGTTAATTCTACCAGAATATGAAATTCAGTACACCTAGACTCAATGTACAAAGTTTTAAAATGGATATGTAATGCCTTCAAGAAGAAAAGACAAAACACAAAAAGAATAACACTCTGATATCATTAGATTTCAGACAACCTACTGAACTATGGCAAGTACTATTTCCACTGAAAGCACCAGAGAGAGATACTTACTCCCAAGTTACGACAGTGTTATTGTCATGGTCAGAAAGCTGCTTAGCCAGAAAGACAATGCTTCATTTATAGGGTTATAGTTAACCAGGACTGCCTCTGCCCAATTAGGGATTAGCACACATTCCAGTCTTGCCTAACCCAGCCGCAGCTACCTGACTATATAGCACTACAATGGATTGATGGAGGTTGACTTTATCTGTACCAGTACAAAAACAACAGCAACAAAAACATACACGGTAAGGAAAACTGAAAGAGCTTTCCATGTGGCCTGATTTTGATCTCTTCACAGTGGTCTCACTCTCATCCACCCATCCCAGGTAACATTTAGAAAATTCTGGGTGACTCCTGATGGAAGGCTTCTAATGCTATGATTCAAAAGGGCATTCTTATCATATGAAATACAGCACTCTTTGCTTTTATTTACAGAGAGTTACAATAATAGCGCATATATACATGCCTTTATTGCGATTATCTACTCTGAGTGTATATCTTTGTGCATACAGTCATATTTCCTGGGAATATCCCACTCATAATCCAATAGGTTCTGGGTCTACAGAGACTGTGAATGCCTACCGGTTTTATCATTTATTTACCTGATTTGTTGTTGAATATTTATTACTGCACTTGGCCAGCATGTATATCTGATTTGTATTCTAAATTTCTCTAGACCAGTGGTTCTCAAACTTTGGTTCTTCAGATGTTTTAGACTTCAGCTCCCAGAATTCCTGACAACTGGACAAGCTTCTGGGAGCTGAAGTCCAAAACACCTAGAAGACCAAACGTTTGGGAATAATTGCTTAGATAAACGCCTTGACAAATGTGTTAGAAAAATACAAAATATGCAAAATGCTGCAAAGTGATATAACAGACAGCCAAAAAACTAATATAAGAGTATTTCAAAATTATTGATAGGAATATCAAATTAATCTATTTGCATCTCCAAAACAATTTGTGGCAGTGTGAAGTCGAAGGCTTTCATGGCTGGCATCCATAGTTTTTTGTGGCCACGTACCCCCCACAAAAAACCCCACAAAAAACTAAAAATTAGTAGCAATTTTATCTAACTCCCACTTTCTAATCTTTTTTGCAGCCAAAGCAAACACAATCACTACAATGCACTGGCTTTATATTATTGTTTCCCTAGGCATTACTATAAAGTCTCACATTGTTGCATAGCTGCTGGGGCATAATGATGCCTACAAGTTCCTATTCTTTTTGACACATGCCATCTTGAATAAGCATCAGATGTAGGTGCAGAAGAACCACTGTAGTGTAGTGGTTTGAGCTTTGGACTATGTATGACTCTGGAGGCCATGGATCAGATCCCTGCTCAGTCTTGGAAATCCACTAGAAAACCACATGGGAAAAAAACGCTCAGCCTCAGAGGAAGGCAAAAGCCCAGAGAAGGTTAAATATTTCACAAAACTACAAACCCCACACTTCTATAACATTGTGCCATGGCTGTTAAAGGGTTTCAAACTAGGAACAATTCCAGGTGATTTTTTTTTAATTGAGGTTCAGGAAACTACAATGGACCAGCGTGGGAATTTGAGGGCCTAGTACTGAGGGGTGTGGGAAGAAGACAGCAGTCCTTCAGCAGTCCTGGACCTTCTCAATGAAATTATGATCAGCTTATCTTTACATCTAGAAATAAAATAAGAAAGACCAAATGTAAAAGATTATAGATGTGCTTTGTCCCTGTTGAGCCTAGATGAGATTAATCCCTTGATGAATTCTTGGCCAGCTGTTCCCTATTGACAGAGCCCATTCTTTTTGCAAAATTGGATAAAGAGGTCCATCTCACAACACAAAAGCAATGGAGAACAAAAGTAACATAAGAAATGGCAACAGTGGATAGTTAGAGAGGAGAATACATCAGTCTCCCAAGATAATCTTTCTCATCTTCAGAGTGATCATCCTTGAACATCCATGAACAAAAGTAAATGAAAGACAGATTCCAACACTGGACAAGAATGTGTAAAAATGCTCAGTGTCATTTCCAGTAGCTTGAACAGAGTCAAAGGCTATTTATTGGCCAATCAGCTCCTGTATGTTAGGATGATTTTGCTCCATGCTCTAAGCCACTCACCTGCTAACCTAACCATGTCTACAATAATATGTCAGTTGGTGTTGCAGTCCATAAAAGATCCTGACAAATTTTAAAAAATAAAAATAAACCAAGGCAATGATGTCACTAGAGGGGTGCGGGAGGACAGACTGCACTGGGTGACACCTCAGAGTGAGAAAGGACATGACCAAGCAGCCACACTGGACCCCAAACAGCCCTCTGGGGGCTGCAGCACTATCCCTTCAAGCAGCGGAGTGCCTTATGTTTGGGTTCCAGCATGGCTGCAGCCATTCCAAACATCCTTCCAGAGGCTGCAACAGTCTGTCCCCATCCCACCCCGCACCAGGTGACACCACCAAGGCTGCATCTGCACAGGAGAAATAATATAGATTGACACTGCTTTAACTGCCATGGCTCTATGCTATGGTATCCTAGGATCTGTAGTTGTGTGAGATATTTAGCTCTGGTTCCATAACAAACTACAGATCCCAAGATTCCATAGCACTGAGCCACAGCAGTTCAAGCAATATCAAACTGCAATATTTCTGCAGTGCAGATGCTGCCCATGTTCTGATATAATACAGGTGGGATTAAAAGCCCCACCAACATACATTCTCTGGATGCCCTACTTAAGGAAGAGGATGGAGGTATGCAGGACAGCAGTGGTTAGTTATAGTATCAACAGAACCAGCCAGAAGCTTCTGGCACTCTCCCCTAAGTCTGCCGTTGGCTATTCCAGCACGTGAAGGGGACCTGTGCCCAGCTAACACAGAGAACCTGTGTCCTTATGCTTGTGCAAGGAGATAGGAGGCACCCCTTTGTGCAAGCTTTGAAAAGGTGCGCCTGTTTGTGGAGATAGACTCTGTACAAGGGGAATGAGCCAGCTGGATTCTTGCCATAGCCCTTAAAGTGTAGAAATACTTTCTGCTGCATTTGGTCATAGAGTCCTTGCTAGTTTCAGATCAGCAGTTGGGAGGGAAACATATAGGAAAGAGTTCCATTATACACAGAGAGCTCCCAATGTGGGAGGCAGGTAGCTCATCTAGCCTCTCCTGAAGAACTTGTTTGCAGCCTCCTCCACTCAGTTTCAAGATGCAGATCACAAGATGCAATCGCAGCAGCAGGAGGAAAAAGAAACGGAAGACCACTCCATAGCAAGCCTATCCCAGGTAATGATCAATATATGTCAGAAATAATAGTACGGTTGCTGGAGTTCGTGTGGGTGTGCAGATGCATGTCTGTATCTTTTAAATAACTCAGGTGTGTGAATGGAAAGGGACAGGGAAAGAGACATGTCCAGACAATGTAAACAATCAGGTTTACAATGTTTTTAACTACTCTGGTCTCTTCCCTTTGACATTTTGCTGAGCTCAGCACAATATTTCATCCTTCAATGTGCCATAGATAAAAACTGAGACATGCTGGGAGTGTGGTCAAGGAGGCAAAAATTATTGATGAGGAAAGCTAGGAGAGGCTGCAACAGTTAACTTTTTGTCTGAGTCTCTCCTCTCCTCCTGCTGAGCTAGAGGAGTGCAAACCACTTTTGCAAACAAGCTGTCCACTTCTAGTTTATATCATTTTGGCAAGCATTTATCCATATGTTAATTCCCTTCCATTCCATCCTGCCTTAACTCTTCAATAATTTTTCTTTTCAAATTTGCATGAAAATTTGTATTGTAGGCCTGATTCCCACTACCTTTTAAACTGGGGTGCAGATCAGTTTGAACCGGTTCAAATGACCCTGGTTCTCACTTGAAATGAATCGCTGAAATGAGTCAAAGAGGGGGATCATGCGCTAGACCCATTTAACTTGCATCTTTTTGACACTGATTTTTTCCACGTCTTTTTTGATAAATCAATTCCGCTCAAGTGTAAACCAGATGCAGATCGGAATCGATTTAAATTTGCTCTTTGACCGGCTGGAGCAAGTCTGTTTTGAATTGATTCATTCATGAATGTGAACTACAAGTGGGTTATTTTACAGGGAAGAAATTCAATCGGGGCAAATGTAGTGTGAATCACGCTTTGCTGGCGAATCGATCCATTGATTCAAATCGCAAACTGATTTATGTGTGAGAATGAGGGCTAAATATGTTTTTTCCCAGTGAATTTTCTTCCAAAAGTTCCTTCTAAACAACACACTTCTGAAGAATCTGAAGAGGGTTTTTTTTTAATGTCAAGAACTGTACAGGACAATTAAGGTGGTCCAAAAGACAATGATAAAGTGCTACACGTTTGTCATGAATCTGTGGGGGCAACTTAGTTCATATTAGAATTCAGAAAGATAATATTTCTTCTCCAGGTTGCCAGATTAATCAACATAAATCCATTTGAGAACGGTCATCTTGAGCATCAAGTTTTTTCTTAGCCATTATAGGTTTAATGAACACCAGTGTTCTAAATATAATTAAAACAACAACAACTATCATTTAAAAATAAGTTTCCTTTGAAAAATCTCATGAATTTGTGGCAATCTAAACCCCTATGTGCTTCCAACAGGAAGTTAATCACTGATAAAGGAAAAATTCTTTCATGCAATCCCTAATACTGAAGTTGTGTTTGTTTCTGACTTACGGCAACCTTAAGGTGAACCTATCATTAGTCTTTTTGGGGCTGAGAATGTGTGACTTACGCAAGGTGGGTTTCTATGGCCAAGCAGGGAATCGAACCCTGGTCTCCTGAGTCATAGTCCAACGCTCAAACCAATATGCCATGCTGGCTCTCACTGCTGCTGGATTCAACGTATTTGTAACTTGTAACTTATTCTTCAATATTTTGTAGATGATAATCAGGGTACATGTGGCCAAGCAACATCAAAGTTGGTTAAGATGGCAAAAGTTTTTAATGAGCAAGAACAGACAAGCTATGAGAGGCTGCAACAGTTTGCTTTTGCAAAATTGGGATTGTCTCTGACAAATCAGGGCAGTTGAAGGGTATCTTATAATGATTTATATTGAACTCAGAAACTTTATTGTCTGGGAAGAATTTGTTTGTAGGGATGTGACAAGAAGCAGGTTAATGAAGAAGTTATTTCACATATACACACCAGACACTGAGGACAAGCATTGTCAAATGGGCTCAGACAGGGCACAACTTTCAACCCAAACTTAACCAAAGAAGAAACTACCTTGAGGATAACTAGTGCAGTGGACCCTTGCCATCTATGAGGGTTCAGTTTCAGGCTCCTCTGTGGATGGGGAAAAAAGCAGACAGCTGTGCCCTATATTATTCAATGAGTGGTGAGGTACACACATCTGCAACACTATGTCTGCATACACACACCACCATTTAATAATAGAGGTAAGGTGATCCGTGGGCAGTTGAATTTCAAAATTGTTTGCCTGCCAATGTGGCATGCCCACTGCATTAGCATGGCCCTCTTCTTCAGGAGAGAACCAGGGAATGGATCCTCCTGTCAGTTTGTCACTGGCAATAGCACCTAGGTCCATTTGCCTGTCTCTGGCCCCATCTGCACTGCAGAAATAATGCAATTTGACACTGCTTTAACTGTCATGGCTCCATCAATCCTGGGATTTGTAGTTCATTGCAGCACCAGAGCTCTGATTGAGAAGGCTAAATATCTCACAAAACTCCAAATGCCAGAATTCCATGGCATCATGCCATGGCCGTTAAAGCGATACCAAAGTGCATTATTTCTGCAGATAGCTTTCCCAAGCTGGGGTCACTTCCTACCTTGGCATACCAGCTTTGTGGAGTGCAAGGTCTTTGGGGGTGAGCATGCTGCCCTTGCAATGAATCCAAGCTCAAGTGCTACAGAATTCAGGATTCCGTGTTCAGGTTTTGGGACACTCTTGTGTTTTGGATTTAGGTTTTTTGGGCCATGAGCCACACTGGCTGCATCTACACTTTAGAGATAATGCAATTTGACACCACTTTAAGTGTTGTAGCAGCATCTTATGGAATTTTGGGGTTTGTAGTTTTGCAAGGTCTTAAGCCTTCTGTGCCAAAAAGTGCTGGTACCTCACAAAGTTACAAATCCCCAGATTCAGCAAAGCCATGGAAGGTAAAGTGGGGGTCAAACTGCATTATTTCTGCAGCATGGGTGTCCCCACTGTCTTCTCACTCTGTGTCTGTGGTCAGGTGGTTCCTGGACTCTGACATCTTGACTCATGAGAGGGTAAGAAGGAAACACCTCGTGTCTGATATATAACAACCTAAGCTGCGTTCAGAAAAGTAAGTGCCCATGTGCTTATTAACTGCTCCCTTGTTAATATTCCCCAAGATCACACTCCCTTCCGGGGGGGGGGGAGATAAGATGAAAGATTCTTTTCCACTATACAATTATGACACTTTGATTGTGCACAATTTTCCAGTGCACAGTTATATCTGCCATAACTGCATGTTGTGGAATCGTGGCACGCATGGTTTCGTGACGTCTTTAGAATTCTCTGCCCGAGAGAGTTCTAGTGCCTCACCAAACTATAAATCCTAGGATGCCACAGGATATAGCCTGGTAGTTAAAGTGGAACCATAGTGCTATATCTGTGTAGTATGAAAAAACAAGTCTCAAAGCAGCTTCCTTCATGATGTTTTAAGGTTTCATAGGTGAGAATTCCTGTAAAATCATATGGAATACTGTAGAAGAGTCATGGTTCTTAATCTTGGGAAGGCTCCAGATGTAGTTGGACCCACTCTCAGAAACCCTACCCAGTATTCTCAACAGTTAGGGATTATGGGAGTTGAAGTTCAACACCTGGAACCTCCCCGACAGAGAGCTAATGTTGAAGAGTGTGATAAAAATAGAATAAATACAATCTGGAATGAGAATGGGTGTGAGGAAGACATTCATCCATAGGTTTTATATCTTTTCTGTATTTTTAAATGCACAATAGTAACGGTAACAGTGTTAGTAAGAAGTAGCTCCATGGTTTACTTTCTGGACTGTGTAAAAAGATATAAAGGGATCTTGTAGCACTTTCTTTGAAACTAAATGAAAGAGGCCTGTAGCATAAGCTATAGTGGACTCCCTCAACTTTATTAGATCAGATTTTTGAATCGCAGAAGCAGTAACAAGAAATGAACTGTTGGGGGAAGAAGGTAACTACTGTAAGTTCCTTTTTAAAAGTAACATTCCAAACGGTGGTGTGTCCTCATTAAAGAGTGGATGAGGAGGTGTAAGGTCTGACTTGTGCTCTGTTGTGGGTGTTGAAGGGAACAACAACATGGCTTGGAAGAAAAACATGTTTGCTACTACAGGCCAGCAGCTTGCAGCATGGTGCCATTCTCATGCTCCTTCTGTTGGCAAGTTAAAAAAATTTAGGCTGTCAGGCTTCTAGAAACTGGGATGGACTTTGAATGGTGGGGTGGTGCTGTTTTAATGGATGGTATGTAGTCCATTTCTGCGACACTGCAGAAATGAAACAGCTTGACACCAATTTAACTTTCTGGTCTCAATGCCCATAACGTTCTGGGATTTGTAGTTTGGTGAGGCATCAGAGCTCTTTGACAAGAATGTCTCAAAACTCCAAATCCCAGACAGAAATCTATAGCACTGAGCCATGGAAGTTAGGATGGCATCCCCCAGCATCTTCCCAGGGACCATGTTAGCACCCCCTGCACTGTATTTGGGGTCTTCCAATTTTCAGAATTCATATCTGGACCTAGGATGTTCTTAAGAGGTCACAATGATCTTTTTGGAATACTAAGTGAAGTTCTCAGGAGAAAAGGAGTGCAGACCTAAGGACATGTTGACAATCCAGGTAATAATACAATCAAGGCTAAATGGGTGCACTCATTACTCCTTCTTTCCCCCAAGTCATCTGCATTTCTTCTTGCATCAAGAGATAAAGGTGGTCTCCTTGCACCAAGGAAGCAAGCTAGTTCTCTCTGCCTACAGTACCTCCTGCTGTTTTTCCTGCCAGCCTCCCTGTCCATTCACCCTGGGGTTGTCCTGATCCAATCACTGTTTTTGTCACCCTAAAGTTAAAGTCATCAACCAGCCCGGAATCCCATTGTCAATTTTTGGGAAAGAACATCAAGTCTTTGTTACCTTACAAAATAACTCATCCCCAGAGACTAGGTTTCAGGTATAAATATTGGTCTCAAAAACCTAGCCACAGTACACATACAGTTGCCCATGTGTTCCATATGTGTTTTCTGTCACCCTCAGTCTGAGCCACTCCCACTTTCCATAGTCGTCTTTTCAGACAAGTAAATATTGTCCTCTTTAAACACCTCAAATTCCGCCATCCCATTTCCATATTTCTGTTTTGGTTAGCTCTGGATGTTGTGGGCCGAAACAGAAAGGCAGGAAAAAGCAGCTTGAAGCTGTCTTTTCTAAAGCCACATTGAAACCCCACCAACCGCACCACCAGCTCCCAAGGCAGCTGGAGTGCCCATATAATGACCACATGACATGGATTCAAGCCAGGAAGAAGTGGGAAAAAGCTGCTTCTTTTTGAAATGGCTTTTCTCTACATAAGGCACCTAGAGGGCACTTTCCTGCTGGCTTTAATGCAAGTGTCATCTAAATGCCATGCTTTCAAGCCAGCCTGAAAGCAACTCTTTTTGCCTGTCTGTTTAGTCCCTGTGACGGTTTGAAATGCTATTGAGTGTCTGTGATTGCACTCTGCATTTGTCTAAATAAAACCTTCTTAATTCACCCAAACCTGGAGTCCTCCTCAGTTATTACCTGTATACACAAGTGTCAGTGGTACTAAATTTTACCCAGCCTCTTTCAAAATTAATTCCTCTACATTTAAGGTAACACTGACTTGGTAGGTACCCCTCCCCAATCCCCACACTATTCTTTGGATGATTTTGTGATGAAATTATTATAATTTTTTGAAAACTCCTTTATGAATGATTTGTTTGGAAGGCAGGGCATATAGAGATGACCTTGCATTGTGCCTTTTCCAGAGGAGTTGTGGAGCCACATTGTCATCTGCTTTCATTGATACAAATTTTCAAAAATCCTCCTTCTAGGCGTAGCTTTTGTACATGTAAAAAGAAGTAAAGTATTACCATTTGTTATCCTGGGAAGAGGTTCTGAACCTATGTGCTAGGATAGTGTTTAGCACTTTGGATATTTACTTTAAAAATTTGTACTCTGGAGTGCAGTACTCATACTGCTGTCATGGAAATCAGCCACATCTATCACCACCAATCACATTATTATATTATATTAATAATATTATATTGTCCTAGCACTGGTTAGAGTCCCATAGGCCACTGAGTCTAACCCCCTGCTCAGTGCAAGGACTTCAGCTAGAACATCTGTAGCAGAACATCTGTCAAACTTCTTGCTGAAGACATCCAGAGAAGGAGATAGTACCATCTCTCCAGATCAGTGGTTCTTAACCATTCTTTTACCCCCTTGAAATATCTTTTGTTGCCACAGACCACCAAGATTTAACCCCCTAAAATTTAAAAGCCTTAAGTGCATCAAAAACTGTGCTTACCATGACTGGGGTTGCCTGGTTGTTCTGTACTGGGCAGCAGCTGCAGCAACAGTGACAAGTCATAGGTTGCCCTGGACAACTGACAGAGATTGCATCTCCCATTAGCAATTACACCATCTATTAAATCTTCCCTCAGAGGCATAGAAGGGGAGGGAAAACTTTTCTTTTGCTTCTTCGCACCAGTGTGTGGCTGGACCAGATTGAACGGCAATGTATAAAATATTTTCAAGTCATGGATTGGTGAATTTATGGATAAAGAATCATGGAGAAAGTGATCAGACTGTATACCCTCCTGTAACTTAAAACCATTTCTCCCTTTATTTATTTACTTTTTCAAATACAAAATGATTACATATAGAATTCAGTAACCCATCATTTACATAAGATTCCATAGATCAACATTTCTCTCCATTTTTACATTTTCTTCCCTTTTTAAACCCTCCCCCCACCCCATGCCTCTCAGGAACAGCCTATTTCATGAGAAATAGACCAGAAGAGAAGGTTCATCATTTAAATACTGAAAAAATCAAGATACCTACAGGTAGAGGTTGAGTTTTCCTTGGGTCCAGAGTTGTTTTGGCTTTCAGATATTTTTGTTTTATTTTTGTTTTGGAACACCTGTGTTTGCATATAGATAAATAATGGGATATCTTGGAGATGGCCCAACTCTAAAGTATAATGTCTAGATCCAGGGAAGTAATAGTGCCACACTATTCTGCTTTGTTAGCCTCCCCCCCTCCCGGAATACTGTGTCCAGTTCTGGGCACCACAATTCAAAAAGGATGTGGAGAAACTGGAGCGGGTCCAAAGGAGGGCAACTAAGATGGTGAAGGGTCTGGAAACCATGCTTTATGAGGAACGCCTTAGGGAGCTGGGGATGTTTAGGCTGGAGAAGAGAAAGTTAAGAGGTGATATGATAGCCCTGTTTAAATATTTGAAGGGATGTCATATTGAGGAGGGAGCAAACTTGTTTTCTGCTGCTCCAGAGACTAGGATGCGGAACAATGGATACAAATTGCAGGAAAAGAGATTCTACCTCAACATTAGGAGGAACTTGCTGAGAGTAAGGGCTGTTTGACAATGGAACACACTTCCTCGGAGGGTGGTGGAGTCTCCTTCCTTGGAGGTCTTTAAACAGAGGCTGGATGGCCATCTGTCGGATATGCTTTGATTTGGAGTTCCTGCATGGCAGATTGGGGTTGGACTGGATGGCCCTTGTGGTCTCTTCCTACTCTATGATTCTACGATTCTATGAAAAAATACCTTTGCCTTTTACTGTCCACAGTATACACCCCATCCTCAATCTTCGGACCCTCTACTGATTTTATTTAGGACTTTATCATAGGAGCCCTGTTCTCGCCACAATCATGCAAAACATACCTTTCATAAATTATTATTACATGTCTTCACACTTGTGACTCCCCCTTAACCTGCCTTCCTACCCAGTGTGCCTTTTATTTTATTTTATTATTTTAAAAATACTATTCTGCTATTATGGTAATGTGATTTAAGTTTTAAAAAAGGAAAGAAATACAAAATCCCCCAAAACAAATCAGACTGTTTGGGAATAGAAATGGGAAGAAGGGACAGGGAGAAGAGGAGACTGTGACACCATATGACTGCCAAACTCTGCCCTGGCAGTGGCATTTCATACTTGAGGAGTCCTGGGACTGCCATGCAATTTTCCCCTTCAATGAAAAAAGCTGCCCTAACCACCCTTGACATAGACAGCAGCTACTGAACCAAGGTGACATCATGTGATAAGCGTTGCCAACGGTGCTAATTTTTTTTATTATAATCATGGCTTAAAAGCTATGTGAAGTAATCTCCCAAGTCTTCCTCATTTACCCATCCTATAATCTACTTTGTGGAACACTTCCAGAGTATACGTTTATTCATATATTGTGCATTTGGATATATTTTAGGTTTTATTCATGGATTGCTCTAAAAGAAATGGGTGTGCCACAGTATTTGATTGTCCTCTTATCCTCTGCACAAGAGGCCAATGTATGGAGAAACCATGGTTTACAATTGGCAAACGGGTCAGACAAGGGTCCATTTTATCACCTTTCATGTTTAATTTATACAAAGTACAAATCATACGGAAAGCAGGATTAAACATAGAGTAAGGAAGTGTGAAAACTGTGAGGAAGAACATCTACAATTGAAGATAAGCAGATGATACCACATTACCAGCAGAAGATAGCAAAAATTTGGGACAACTACTGATGAAAGCTAAGGAAGAAAGTACAAAATCAAGTTTATACTTGACAGCAAAAAGCAACACCTCTTTGAAATTTTTGGATTTAAATGGGATATAAGTATTTATAAATAAAATAATTCAATACTATTAAAAGTTATAGGATTTCTCCCTCCACAGCTTTTAAAAGAAAGGACATGGAACATGTAACCTGGGCAGTATTGCTGGACTGTAGCACCCATCTTCATTTCATCAATATGCGCATCATTTTTTTCTTTATAATTTAGTTCTTTATTTATCTTTCTCCCAAAATTGGATTCCGTTCTTCTGAATATGAGTGTGAAGGGGGAAGGAGTTCAGAGATATGAACCTGCTAGAAACTGCTACAGCCAAAGAACACCAGGTTGACTGTTGTTTTCCAGAGGGCCTTTTCATCAACCGCTCCAAAACTGTGGAATGACTTGTAGGAAGAGATTGTCAGATTACCACCCTTGACACCTTTAAGAAGGCAGGCAAGACAGATTTCTTCCGGCAAGCCTTCCCTGACTGACTGACCTCCCAAAATAAAAGACCACCCCATCTGCCCATAGTTCTTTTTATTATCTGCCTATCTTTAAATTGTTTTAACTTGAATTTTTTAATTTGATTGTTTTTTTAAAAAAAATATAATTAAGTGTTATATTTTATGTTGGTGATGGGTTGGGGACTGTGAAATTTTATGATTTATTGTATTATGTATTTTATTATATTTCACTGTAACCCGTCTCAATCCACAGGGAGGGGCGGGAGAACAATACTATTATTATTATTATTATTATTATTATTACTATTATCCTTTGACTCATCACAAAGTAATATTGGCTCATTCTCCACAGCTCTATCAATATGTATATGCAAAGCAAGATTATTCATGTTTACTTGGAAGTAGCTCCCACTGAATTCAATGGGTTTATCTCCATGCTCACAGAATTACAGCCATGCTGCCCACTCCTAAGCATTCCTAACAGGGATGCTTGAGGACTTCAATTGCTAGTAAATATTGATGTAATCCATGCTTCTTGGACTGATGTGTAGTTCAGAAGATAGCTATACCATCTGATTTCACATTTCTCCTAATCCTTGTGTGTGGTTCTCAGCTTTGAAAGGAGAATTAAAATTAAGTTAAAAATGCATGTTTTGAAAAAACAATAATATTGAGATGTCTTATTTCTAGCTGTGCCACAGATTGCATTGTAGAATTCTAGGATGACTTTTCCTGATTTCTTTGGCCTGTCAAGGGTTATGAAGTGTCCACATTTGTCCAGCATATGCACTTGGGAGTCTGGAATGGCTTTAGCTAAGATTTCTGCTCCAGAAGGATCCATCACCTAAGAAATAAAGAATGAAAACATTGTTGGAGGATGTCATTTTTAAAAAGAAACTAAATACATAAATATGATGTTGAGAATTGCAGATTAGAATGAAAATCTTTGAGTGAAAATCCCAGACCATCATTATCATTGTTATCATCATCAGAGTAGAAAATCCACTGAGCATCACTCAAATATAGATGCCTACAGCCAATGTTCCTCCTGATCAGACCAATAAATTCACTTACCATTAAGCAAATATAAAGGCTTAAAGCTAATATTTATTTCCCTCTCCTCCCCACTGCAGCCCTCAGTGCTTATCCATTTTGTACAGAGTACCTGTATTTGAGCGACAGCCAGTGTGGGTTTGTGGTTTGAGTGTTGGACTATGACTCTAGAGACCAGGGTTCAAATCCCCACTTGGCCATGGAAATCTACTGGGAGACCTTGGCCAAATCACACTAACTCAGCCTCAAAGGAAGGCAAAGGCAAACCCCTTCTGAACAAATCTTGCTGTGAAACCTCCATGATAGATTCACCTTTGGGTGGTTGCAAGTTGGAAATGACTTGAAGGCACGCGGATATGCCTGTATTTGAGAGCTTGTAGTCCAATATCTCTTCCCAAAACTGGATGCCACCTGCATTCAGAATAGACCAAGCTCTGACCATTAGTTACACATCAAAGTGTCCTCAGATGAGGACTATCTGTTGCAAATATGGCTGGCATCCATACTTGCTGCTGTCAGCAGCACTACAGAGCAGGATATGCAGCCGGTCTATATTACGTCTGCTTCAGGTATCACAAGAAAAGGGCCTCTTACCAGAGTTCTGGGCTCCTAATCTCATGAGAGGTTTGAACTTTTGAAAGAGGTCCTATTCTTGTGAAGTTTGGGGCAGGCCTTATACAGGCCTTTCTTGTGTATCATGAGCTGGCTAGGCAACAAAGAGGATTGACTTTTGCATTGGTGTCTGAAAAGCCTGGCTATCTTGTCAACACCAAGAATCAAGCAAAAGCTACAGTGAAGAGGAGAGGATACTGCTGATGGAAGCAGGTCCATCCGCGCATGTGCCTTCCTGGATCCTAGCCACAAGCAAAACCTACTTCCAAACCATGGGCCACATGAGGTCCTTGTGCCTCCAAGAAGCATCTATAGTGTGATTGGCCATTCTGTGACGCACACACACACACACACACACCGATCTGTTTTAGATCCACTTTTCTTCCCAAAATTAGAAGCAATTGACAGACAACATATTCCACATCTGAAGAATGCCTCGTTGGTGGGGAAGGCTATTTTAGATTTGCATCCACATGCACATTGTTAGCAAATCCGGTCCCACCCCTGCAATTTTTATGGGGTTTTATATTTTCATATTTTGAACCAGTCTATTCTTAAGGAGTAACGATGAGCTTTGGAATATCAGAAAGTTTCCCTATGGAAGGACACATTGATCCAGAGACATATAAAGGACCCAGGTAACACCAAGATAAAGGTTAAATGGGTTTGCTGATTGCTCTGTCCTCCCTTAGGCTGTTCGCATATCCTCTTGCACTGGAGACAAAGGTGGTCCTATTGCATTAATGTGAGTAGGACCATTATAAGAGAAAGAATCATGCCACGTTCCCAGCTTAGTGTTTTGTCATCTTTGCTTCCAGAGAAATTTCTGGCTTGATCTGCTCTAGGACCCATTTATTTGTCTTTTTGGCGGTCCATGGCATCTTCAGCACTCTTCTCCATCACCACATCTCAAATGAATTGATTTTCTTCCTATTTTCTTTCTTAACTGTCCAGCTCTCTCATCCATACATGGTAACAGGAAAAACAATGGCTTGTATGACTCTAACTTTTGTGCTCAGTTTGTATATATTTACACTTTAGGATCTTTTCTTGTTCTTTTCATAGCTGCCTCCCCCATTCTAGCTCAATTACCGCACTACACTCTTGGCCTCTGTGGGGAAGGAGTTCCAAAATCTAGGAGCTATGGCCAAGAAAGCCCTCTCCCTTGTTCCCACTAAACAAGCCTGAGCCTCTTTTCTAGTTCTTTCATAGCCTCCCCATTTTTAATCTTCTTCTGATTTCTTGGCTGCAGTCCCCGTTTCTATCAATATTTGATCCCAGATATGAGAACTCTTTTACTATTTCTATTTCCTCATTGTCTCGTTTGAATTAATGTAAGTTCTCCGTGATCATTATTTTTGTTTTCTTTGGGGCTTTCCAGACTGCCCAAAAGGGGTGGTCTGTAGTCGCCCCAGGAAGCGGTGAGATGGGGCTAAGGCTGCTGCAGGCCGCGGGGAAGCGGAAAACTGCCGTTTCCCCATGGCCTCAAAATAGGGTGCAGCAGGCGCCCTGGGTGCCTGCGGTACCCCACTTCCCTTGGTGTTTAAAGGCCGTGGCAAAGACCCTCCGCAAAAAAGGAGCTCCGTTTTGGAGCTCCTTTTTGCACTGCGGAAAGGGCGCGCTTGGCACCCTCCCGTTGCGCAAAGTTGTCATGGCGCACACAGCGTATCTAAATGCTACACGTGCCATGACATCATGGCGCGCCCGTATGGACGCCGCCATTTAAAAATGGCAGCGCCCATACGCTTTAGGGTTGGGGAGGGTCTAAATGCTGCGCCCTCCCCAGCCCTAAAGGTGGGCATTTTAGCCCTAATCATGCCTTTAAATGCCCATCTAGATCGGGCCTATATGTTCAACAGTAAACCTGCTTTTGTACTTTCTTCATTGATTTTCCTTAGTAGCTGTTCCAGGTCTGTGAGGTTTTCTGCTAGTATTATGGTGTCACCTGCATAATGATATTCCTTCCTCCTATTTTCACTCCTCTTTCTTCTGTGTCCAAGCCTGCTTTTCTTACAGTATGTTCTGCATACAAGTTGAACAGATAGGATGATAAGATGTAACCTTGTCTGACTCCTTTGCCAATTGGGAACCATTCTGTTTCTCCATGTTTTGTTCTGACAGTGGCCTCTTTTCCTGAGTGAAGATTCCTCATGAAGACTATCAGAGGTGTTGGCACTGTCATGTCTTTAAAGGTGTTTCATAGCCTTTCATGATCTATGCAGGCAAACACTTTGCTATAGTCTATAAAGCACGTTGATTTTCTTTTAGAACTCCCTCATGCACTCCATTAGCCATCATATGTGTGCAATGTGGTCCCTCGTGCCTCTGCCTTTTCTGAACCCCCCCCCCCCCGGACCTCTGGGATATCTCTCTCCATGGAGTCTATATTGTAGATTTCTGAGCATAATTACTCAAATTACATCCAATTACCGTTTTGTTAATCCGAAGTTATCCCTCTACCAAAATTGCCCTTTCTGTCAATTCTGTGAGAGAGCACTCAAACTTTTTGTATTTTGTGTGGAAACATTAAGCACCCCTTGAGGGCATCAAACAGGATATAAATGTCCAGCCCATACATGGTCATTCTGTACATACAGCTGCCTCTTACTGGAGCTCTGTCCAACCATCCAGAGATTCCTTTTCTTCCTGTATCACCTTCAGACACCATCTGAGCCACACCCCACTTCCTGTGGATTCCTGTTCAGGACTGGTGCTTGGACTGGGAGCTCCTGCATAGCAGAGGGTTGGACTGCATGGCTCTTGTGGTCTCTTCCAACTCTATGATTCTATGATTCTACCCCTCTACACCCCTAAGCCTCTGCTATTCAATTTCCATATTTCTATTTCAGTTAGCCTTGTACAGTGTTTCTGCTTGAATTGCTATTGTGTGTTGGGTAACTTGGGTAACAGTCTGGTATATTTCCAAATAAAACCTTCTTTATTCATTAAACCCGCAGTCCTCCTGCAGTTGGTACTAGTATACATAGGTGAAAATGGCCCCTTAGGTTACCCAACCTCTTGTAGGCCTCCTTGAACTAAGCAATTCTCTCAATATTTAAGGAGACACTGACACAGTTGGTGGGGACCCAAAGTCTCCCCACCTTTTGGGGTGATAACATAGGCACACATAATAGTCAGAGAGACTCCTTGAGCCAGGGCCCTTTCAGAAACAGCAACTCAGTTGTTGAATTCCTTACCTTGTCATCCTTTCCCCAGATTATCTGTGTTGGGGCTGTTATTTTGTTCATGCTGCCATGAAGGCTATACCTGGACTCCATGCTGGACATATCTAAAAAGCCTTTTCCAAAAAAAGAAACAGGGTTAGGGCTATTTTGCTCGTCATTTCATCTAAACAATGCCTCTCTTTCAATTTTAGACCATGGGTGAGATGAGGAGTCCTCCAAAATACTATTTTACAACCTTACAAAGGGATTTTTAACCATTTAAAACATGTTTTCTCATACAAAAATTGGCTTTTGGGCCTCCAGGAGATGCCTGGATTTTGGGGAAGGTCAATAAAGGAGGTCTCAAAGGCCACACTGGGCCTCTGAAGGGCCACAGTCATGCTGAGAGTCATACATGGTTTAGATGTGATTTTAATGACCATTCTGTTCTATGCTATGCGTCTTTCACTGTTGTTTACTGTTCTGTTACTTCTTTAATTCCATTTTTTAATTCCGTTTTTAAATTGTTCCTGTATTTCTTGGTTATTGAATCAATATTTTTATTACACCTTACTCAGGTGTTTTATGGACAGATGGTGTCATTTATAAATTGACAAAGACATATGTTGAATGTTAATGGAGACCGCTTTCTTCTAATGGCAGCAAATCCACTGCCCTACAACAGTGATGACTGGCTGTAGTTCACTGTTCAGTCATGTACTGAGAGCAAATACAGGTTTTCCCCTGTGAAATGGCCATGTAACTTCTAGTCTGTTCTACTTACATTTTAAGAAAAAAGACTTGTGTGGTCTCCGATCTTCAAGATATCCCTTAAGGAGCTAAAAGGGTTGGAAATAAAAAGATACATCAAATTAAAAGGAAGCAGTATGTGGTTAGACACTTAAACTCCTATCATGCAGTCAGAAAATGTTCCTTTTGGGACATATGGTCCAATAGTCTAGTTCCACTGATGGAAAATATATGATTCCCAAGGGAACTGACTTTTGGTAAGCAGTTATTGTTTTCACACTCCAATACTAAAAGATTACTACTAGCCACTTGAAAGACATGTATCACATCACAGAAGTCTGAAGATTTATAGCCAGAGTAACAATCTATATTTTTCTGTATCCTAGTACATCTACTACAGTCCTATAAATGTGTAACTATGCTTAAAAACCTGTGAATTTAATATCACTCTTAACAGTGCAGCTGTGGAAGTGGACTGATATCCATGAAAGGCCATGCTAAAGTATAAACCAATTGATCTTAAGGGTGTTGCTAGATTCTCTTTTTCCCCTTCCCTTTTCCCTATTTATACTTCCAGGAGTGGTGCTTTTCAAAGAACCGTCTTCACCTGCATATTTATTTTGCTGGGATTGTACAAGCCGAGTTTAAGTAAATCTTCTCCCTGTTGTACAGTCATAAGAACAAGAGGGTTTTTCTGTGAGTTGGCGGATTCCCGCAGCTCCTTCAAACGTCTGATGAACTCACTTTCTGTTGTGTACTGCAGGCCTAAGAGTTAGAATGCAAAATTTAAAAATGAGATTAATAAATGGCAACCAGAGCCAACCAATGGGAGTCAGATCTAATTCCAGAGAATATTGCAGTGGGCTCTTGTGGCACCTTCGAGGAAAACTGACAGCAAGATGTTTGTAAAAGAAGTTTTTGTAAACTGGGCCTGTTCCTTCAGATGCATCTGATCGGTTGCATCTGATGAAGTGCAACCCTACAAACATCTTTCCCTCAGTTAGTCTCAAAGGTGCTACAAGATCCTTTTGCACACTGATACAAACCAACATGGTTATGTCCTGGTGTTTGAAAACTAATACCACAGAATATTGTCAGGGTACAATATTCTCAAAACCAGCATGGTATAGCAATTTGAGTGTTGAACTTGGACTCTGAGAAACTGCTCAGACCTGAAAACGCACTGGGGGATCCTGGGCAAGTCACAGTCTCTAAGCCTCAGAGAAAGGCAATGGAGATTCCCTGTGAACAAATCTGGCCAAGAAAACTCTGTGATAGGGTCACCTTCTGGTTGCTGTAAATCAGAAATTACTTGAAGGTTCACAACAAAACAACAACAACATTCTCCTAGTTGTCAGGGTAGTGGTAGTGGTGGGTGGGTAAGGAGGTTTCACATCTGCTGGTGAAAAGCAAAAAAGGGAGGGATGCATAAGAGCAGTGAAAACTGGGTGGTCCTCTTGCTTTCTTTGCCAAGAAAACATCCTGTGTTTGAAGGACTGCCAGGGAAAGTCCTCTGGAGGAGCTGCCCATTTGAACATATCGGTATGAAGGCCAGTTTAAAAGCAAACAGTCATAAGAAGGCTAAGCAGGGCCATAAATGAGCAGAATGCTCTGTCACACAAGCTACCTAGGTACTGTCTTCCTTTTGATGGTGAACTATAAATATTTCTCTCTGAATTGTATCTGAATCTTTCTAAATTTGCAGTTATGCATATAAATTTGTACGCACAAATTTTGTGCAGACCCCTTTTTGGCTTGCTTTTGGTCACATACTTCTTTGCTTTAAGAACACGGTAACTGCTTTATCACACTAGCAGGCAAACGGGATTTAAACAAGAGTTAAACTAGAGAAAATCAGGAAATGCCTGAAGTTTATCACACAGCATTTCCTGGGTTTTTTTCTAGTTTAACTCTCATTTAAATCCCATTGGCCCGCTAGCATGATAAAGCAGTGACATTTATTATTATACATGACATTTATTATTATATATAATAATTTTGTTTTGTTTCTCTGATAAAATTATCAGAGAATCACAGAATCTTAGAGCTGGGATGGACCAAAAGGATTCTAGTCCAATGCCATGCATACAAGGATATACAACGAAGGCACAAGAACCTCTGCATGAAAGGGTCCCTGATGTCTTAATTCAGAATTAAGTAGCTGCGGGAGTCACATTGAAACAACTGAATTTCAACACTCACCAGGTGGGGAAAGGAGGGACAAGGCACAGACCTCATCTGGATAGAGAGCAGCATAAACACCAGCGATCATTCCTCCCATGGACATGCCAACCAGGTGGAAAGGCTTTCTGTTCAGCTTAGTCCACTCAACAAACTGAAATGAGAAACAGGGTGCTGTGATGTATTTGACAATTTAAAATGAAGAGATGGGAAGCCAGGCATCAACTATAATGGATTAGGCCTTTTCCTAAGTATTTCATGGGTGCCTTCTAACTTTTCATCATTTTCTGAAATCATTGCTATCTTGTCTGTGGTAGCTGGTAAATTTCATGTCAGTAGAAATAGGAACTCACTTTGTGTTTCTAGTCTGAATTTTCAAGATGCTAAATTGCTAAAGATGCTGAAATATGTTTCAAAATATAATTCAAAGACATAGCTGTGTTAGTCTGGAAAGTCCGTATGCAAAAGGACCTTGTAGCACCTTTGAGACCAGTGTCCAAAACACACTCCAGAACTAATCCAGTTTGAGACTGCTTTAACTGCCCTTGCTCAGTGCTAGGGAATCCTGGGAACTATAGTTTATTGTGGTACCAGAGCTCTCCAACAGAGAAGGCTAAATATCTCACAAAACTACAGGTCCCAGAATTCCCTAACATTAAGCCAGGGCAATGAAGTGACCTCACACTGGATTATTTCTGCAGTGTGTTTTGGACTCAAGTCCAAGGTCTCCTCTCTCAACCCAGGTTGTCTTCTGCCCCCTCCCGGATCCGTCCCTTTTCTCTTGCTGCCCCTCATTCCTGGAACCTTCTCCCTCTGCATGCTCGGCTCATCACTTCCCTAACTAGCTTTAAGGTTGAGCTGAAAACCTTATTGTTTAGGGAAGCGTTCTCAGGGAACTTGTGATTACCATCTGGCTGTCTGATATTGCTTGTTGTGATTTGCTTTTATGTCCGATGTTTTAACTTGTCTTCCCCCTTTGTAATTTTATCTATCTGCTATTATTTTAGAGTGTACGCCTTTGGCAGGCTTTTTATATATTTCTTAAGTTTTACCAATTTTGTACAGCGCTGAGTATATTTACAGCGCTTTAGAAATAAAGTTTAATAATAATAATAATAATAATAATAATTGAAAGAAAGCTAATAGCATGAGCTTTTGTAGACTTGAGCCTACTTCCTCAGATATATGCTTGGAGTGGAGAATCCAGAGACAGACTTATATAAACTGGTTCTTTTAGTCTCAAAGGTGCTAGAAGATCCCATTGCATACTGATGTTCAAAATATGTTAAAGATAGCTCCTTTAAAATTCAGACTAAGGGTGCATTTACACTGTAGAAATAATGCAGTTTGACACAACTTTAAATGTTGTAGTTCAAGCCTGTGGAATCTTGGGATTAGCAGTTTTACAAGGTCATGAGCCTTCTCTGCCAAAGAGTGCTGGTGCCTCACAAAACTACAGACCCCAGTAGTTTTAGGGAAAGAGTGCGACCTTTACCAGACCCTCTGTGGACTAGATGGCGTCCAGCACTGGAGCTCCCTTTCCCTGATATATATGATTTTCTGAGTTAAGGAGGTGTCAGATTTAAGTTACTTTCTTGGGCTATAGATGCTGGAACTAGCATGGTGTTGTGGTTTGGGTGTTGGACTAGGATTCTGGAGGCCAGGGCTTGAATCTACAATCAGCCATGAAAACCCACTGGATTCAGGCAAGTCACATTCTCTCTGGCTCAAAAGAAAGCCAATGCAAACCACCTCTGAAGAAATCTTGTCAAGAAAACATGATAAGGTCACTTTAAGCCAGAAATGACTTGAAGACACAACAACAAGATGGGTGCTAGAATCCTCCCAGAAACATGGCCATTCAGATGAAGGATTCTGGGATTTCCAAGTTCTTATAATTCCACACATGCCATTTTTTTGTGTCTTGCCTTGCTAAAAAATTTTAAAATATCGTTCGGGCCCGAACAGACAAGCCAAAATAATGATGCTTCCAGTCACTTTGGAGGTATGCTGTTTAAATGACACACACATCTTAAGAGGCCATAAGCTGTGCCAAAGCTGCGCTCCAGTCCTTAAGATTGGAGCATGGCTTTGGCGTGGCTTCTGGCCTCTTAGGACTCATGCAGCATTTAAGCAGCATACCTCCAAAGTGACCCGAAGCAGCTTTATTTTGGCCTGTCTGTTCAGGCCCTGAGCGCGCACATAAACTCCCTACCAAGAACAGGCTACTACCAATATTTCCTCTGGTTAGTTCTTTGTATTTAACCCAATGAGCAATCTGGCAGGGAATATGTTGCTGCAAGTCCAAGCTTGTGAGAATTCCCTTTGTGATAGGGATGTGCAAACTGTCATACACAATGCTGAATAATGAATACAACAATTCACAGCCTCTTTTACACCAGTACAAATGATCACAGTCATGAGAATGTGTTTAGAAGCATTGCAAGAAATAAACAGGTAGAGAAGAAGAGGAAGACGCAGAGGAGGAGGCAGCACCATCCTCAGCAGCCTAGCCCCCTTCTCTTGCAAGATTTCCAGGTACAATGCCTCTCAGACCTTACCTGATGTATTTTTTTAGCCTGATCCACCGCTGTGTAATTTTCTGCCAGCAGACGAGTGGTTTCCCCATGGCCGGGCATGTCAAGGCAAACTAAGTGGATGTTCTTAGGAAAAAGCTGTGGAAATATGGTAGGCGAGATAAAGCAAAGGAATCTGACCAGTTAAAAATCCCAAGATAGCTGATATCAGACACAAGTGTTCTCATCTGACCGCTCAAATGGCAGAAGCTTATCAGCTGAACAGTATCCCATTCTCTAAGGTTTCAGAGCCAAAATGATCAGGGGTGGGTCCTTGGGATGTGACAAGAAATGGTTGGAAAGGGAACCAAAAGTGTGCCTTTCACATAGCACAATTATAGTGTGATGACTCCGCTTTAACTGATGTGGCAACATCTTGTGGACTCTTGGAATTTTCAGTTTAGGGAAGGGCATTTAGAGTTCTCAATCAGAAATGTCTAGTGCTGCCCTAAATGACAAATCCCAGCATTTGATGCAATGCAGCCATGTAAAATCATAATGCTATAATTCTGTAGTGTGAATAGGCCCCCTGATATTTACATATCCTGAAATGTTTTGGGTATCCTTATTCTCAGAAATGGAGCATTTTTGTGTAAAAGTGGTATTTTTTTGTGCCAAGAACATGATTTTCTCCTCAAAAAATAATGCCTTTGGAAACTGTGTGCACAATTTATTTTTATTTAATTTTTTTGCACGAAAAATACCCTTTTATTGCAAAGCAACAACATTTCTAAAAACACATGTAGCCTTTTCTACAAAAGTGCTATTTTTGTGCCGAAAACATCTGTGATGGAGTGCCTTTAGAAATTGGCTTGTGTGGGCCAAAGGGCAGCTTGATAGCTGTTTGCCAGGCAATGGATAGCATAGGAGGAATGAAATGCAGCCCAGCTGTTTTGATGGGCAGAGCCTCTTGACAAGAGGGGGAATTTAAAATATATGTAAAAGAGTGTGTTGTGTCATTTGTCTGATCTAGTCTAGTCAGGTCTGGATGGTGGTCCAACTTAGAGAGAGAGCAGGATAAAGAATGCTTAAAACCTAGCCAAGTCTTTGATTTTAATGTAACCATATTAAAGTGGTTGAAGTTAATAAAATTTTATTTCTGTATATTTCTCAAGAAAACTTACTGTTTGTTTTACAGTGGTTGACTCTGACTGGATTGATTACTATAAATGGTAAAGAAGATCAGACACACTACCCAACATGTTGAAACTGGTTTATGAAAACACTTGGGACCCCAGCAATTATAAACTTACGGCAAGTGTTAACAGGGCGAAAGGAGGGCAAGAGTGAGGCTGCATCCACACTGCAGAAATAATCCAGTTTGACACCACTTTAACTGCAATGACTCAGTGCTATGGAATTCTGGGAAATGTAGTTTCTGACAGAGCAGGCTAAATGCCTCACAAAAGTACAGTTCCCAGAATTCCATATCATTGAGCCATGGCAGTTAAAGTGATATCAAATTGCAGTACTTCTGCAGTGTGGATGCAGCCTGAGTGGCAGGGGACTTTCTGAAGTTGGAAGGTAAAAGCAAAGTAGGGCTTCAAGAAGGTCCCATCAGAACATTAGTCTTACACAAAAACCCATGTGTGTTTCTGGAACTGGTGTGTGTGTGTGTGTGTGTGTATGTGTGTGTGAAACCATGTTTTTTTGCACAAAGTCCATGGTTTTTGCAAGGGCTCTAGATCAGATGATTGTGGGAACAAGTATAAAGGACAAGGGAACCAGGCAAACTGGTAATCCACAGTGAGGGGTGGAACAGCAAAGAATTTTTCAGCAGCCAGGTGATCAGGACAATGTGCTCAGTAGCTGCAACAGGTATCACCATTTCCACTAAGTGCCCGTAGGTTTTGCCATGCCTGGAGTTTATCACATGAAGGGAATTGGAAGTATAATCCAATGGCAATCTGAATGCAATCATGGGGTTTCGTGTTATTGTGTGAAAGCTGATCACACACATTTTCAAGTAATGGGAAGTCCTTCCGAACACAATCATGGGGTTTCACGTTATTGCGTGAGAAACTATCACACACAATTTTGGGCACTGGGAGGCAATTTCAGGCAATTCCGAACGCAATGCAGCATCAATACGCAATCACGTAAATTCGCTGAACTAGTGAATTTACTCAATTCCGAACTGGCCTCATTTCCATTTCTTTCAAAATTGAGAGAAATTCCTCCCGTGTGATAAACTCCTAAACATTGCTGCTAGGGCTTGTGTAAATGTACTGCCAGGCCTTGGAGAGTTTTATTTCTCCAGACACAGTACTGCTGCTGCTAGGGCTTTACAACTAACAGACACGTGAGACATGATGCTGGTGGTCCATTGTCTGCCTTGTTCCACATGGCATAAATAGTGAGGCTGGATAGCCATCTGTCGGGGATGCTTTGATTGAGAGTTCCTGCATGGCAGGGAGTTGGACTGGAGGGCCCTTGTGGTCTCTTCTAACTCTATGATTCTGTGAGTGAACCCTTTTCTCTCTTCATTCTCCTCACCTCTCTCTTGCATTTTTCATGCAGCAGTATTGCACAAACACAACACACAAACACCTTCGCATTGAGTCAGCGAGTCTTAAAATCAACTGGAAATAGATGGAGAAAGGTTTCCAGCTTTTAAAGCTGCCTGAGATACAAAAATCAAATTTCTTCCTTCTTGATTAGAGCTTGCCATGAGATTTGGCTCAGAACCTGGAGACCCAGAGAAGCGTGGCAATTCCCTGAGACTTTAGCTGGCACACTAAGATCTAGCAACCCCAGGCCTAAACAGAGGGTGATTCATAGAAACTTTGTTATCCCAAGGTCTGGCCCTCTGCGCACTACCTCTTTTCTGATATCTATTTGATATTAAAGGGATGTTTTAGGCATGTAGCCAAAAGGGCACTCCCAGTGTGCAAACTAGCTATGTTATATAAGGACATCCGTGATCATATTTGGAGATTCTGCTGGCTCAGCATGGGGGAAAGCTAAAGGATGTGACTAGGATAGATAAATTAAGATCAAAATTTGCATAATCCCTTCACTGATCAAAGTGATATTGGGTGATAAACCTTGTGCTTACACATGAACAGAAAACAAAATGCTTATCTCTGGACTGGATGCACTGATTCTCCAGCAATTTACCGTCTTCCAGTTCTATTCTTCCCTCTTGGGAACTTCACCTTAATCCCAAAACTGCCTCTGGCCCCATTCCCACTACATTTGGATTCGAAGTGTGATGCAGGCTATATGACCCTCGTTCACACTCGAATCGACTTCCGATCCTCATCGGATCAATTAGTGGAGGAAAGGACCGGGTTAAAAGCAAATTTCCCGGGCTTTCCTGACACTAGTTTTAAAGTGGTCTTTTTTGGAAAACACGATTCTGAAGCGTTTCCAGTAAGTGGGAACGCTGGTCAGAATCGTGTTTTTTTGGTTTTTTTTTTTGTTTTTTTTTTTGGGAGGGAGGTATTGATCGCAAAATCAGTCTTGTGCATTTGTGATCTTGTGCATCTGTGATCTTGTGCATTTGCGATCAGTATAATGAAGAAAAAGAAACACACACACACACACACACACACACTTGCTCCTGGGGGTCCGTCCGTCCTTCCTTCTTTCCTTCCTTCCTTCCTTCCCCTCTACCTTCCTTTTTTCTCTTTTTCTTCATTATACTGATCACAAATGCACAAGATCACAAATGCACAAGATCACAAATGCACAAGACTGCATTTGTGATCTTGTGCATTTGTGATCAGTATAATGAAGAAAATGAGAAAAAAAGGAAGGAAGGGGGGAAGGAAGGAAGGAAGGAAGGAAGGAAGGAAGGACCCCCCAGGTAAGTGTGTGTATGTTTGTTTTTTTTCATTTTCTTCATTATACTGATCGCAAATGCACAAGATCACAAATGCACAAGATCACAAATGCACAAGATTGATTTTGCGATCAATACCCCCCTATAAAAAAAATTCCCCTGTGGGAAGGGGATGGGGTGTTAAGGGCTGTCACCTTACATGGCAGCTCCAGTGGGAACGACAAGCGTTCTTGGCTAAGAAAGCGGTTCCAAACAAGGTCCCTTTTCATAGTGTGAACGAGGGGCCTTTTGGAATCACTTTCATAAGCGGAGCACAGCCCGGTTCCAATGCGGGGTTTTCCACAAGTGGGAATGGGCCCTCTGTCTATATCTCTCCTGACTTCTCAGCATTTCTGGCAGCTGCTGATCCATTTCCATTTCACAAAATCCGTCATTTGGAACCATGTACAGTATCACCGTCTATAATCCTGACAATCGCTATCTGCTACCACCTGTTATATCAATAGTTCTTGCATCTGTGTGTGAATGTGTGTTTTTTGTGTGAAAGTTGATTTCTCCTTTTGCTGTTATGAATAAAACTACATTTGGACCTTGGATCCTGGAGTTCTGTTTCTCAGAACTGGCATATATAGATTTGATCCCTGCTTTTAGTTGCCCAAAGCTCTCTGAACAGCTTTACTTGAGCTAATAAAATTCCCCCTATTAAATATTGGCTGTGGGTGCCCTGTATGATTCCTGGCATTTTGGGTAACACCATAGAATCTGAGAGCTAGAAGGAACTACAAGGGCCAGCTAGTCAGACCTCCTCTCATGCAGGAATACGCAACGAACTCTACATACATACAACATGCTCAGTTGGTGTGGAATGTGGACTAACAGATGGGCAGGAAGAGGATAACCATTGAAAGTGGTGGTGGAATGAATGGCTGTAAGCACGCTATACCATATTTTGTTGCAGGGCATCACAAGTCATGTGCCTAATGCTACACGTGTAAAGGCCAAAAAGAGAGCATGATCATCATGGGTGTGTTCAGTCACTTTCAATAGCTTCAGGTGAGAGTATAAGAAACATCAAGCCTTGTTGCTGTGTAAGGATGTATTTTAGTGATGTGTGCTGAATTGTGGTTTGGGGAATTTGACAGTATGTTTTGTATTTTTAATTCAGGTCCAAAACACACTGCAGAAGTGTAGCCTTCTCTGTCAGAGAGCTTTGGTGCCAATGAACAATTCCCAGGACTCCCTAGTACTGAGCCAGGCAGTTCATGTGTTCTCAAACTGATTGATTTCTGCAGTGTGTTTTGGACCTGAGTTGCAACCCAGTAGGTGAGTGTTTTACTACATCATTATCATTGCTATTTTCATCTGTCTTTTCTGGCAGTATTGTTTGGTCAGAAAAAATTGAAACATACTTTGATGGCAGTTAACCACATGTCTTTGTTGAATGAAAACCCATGAAGCATCAGCACTGATGGTTGGGATCCAGGCTTCCCTCGGGAAAGGTAACAGAACCTATAGCCGTCATGCTCAATGTATTTTACTGTCACACCCCTTATCAGACGTTTGAACCTAAAAACATAGAGAGAAACAGGAAGAATTGATGGTTTCTATGGTCATAACCAACAAAAGAGCAAGGGTGAGCAAGGATTATCTTTTCCTATGTTGGGAGCTGAAAAGTACCTGTTCATTTTGCTCCATAGAGACAACAAGTTGTGAACTATTGGTCTTAATAAACAAAACAACAACATCCGGGTAAATATCTCCATATGGGCTATGAAGTAGTCTGATTCTGAGACAAGGGAAGTTGTTACTACTAAGATTTCAAGGCTTATAACATAGTTATTGAATCATTCATTTGCAAAATTAAATTCTAAAAAGATACAGTATACTGAAAGTGGGGAAGGGAGATATCCACTCTATAGTTATTATTAAATTCTAGGAAGAATTATGTCCATGTGTGAGGAAATGAATATTTCTCCACAATTTTCACCCATTATTCTCACATCCCAAAGGGTTTTTAGAAAATTATTTCAAATTAAAATGTGTGGGCTTTTGTGCAAAAAACATGGGATTTGTACAAAAGATATGTTTTTTTACACAGGGAGATATTCCAGAAACACACATTGTACGTGTGTGTAAAAACTGATGATTTCTGGGAACTGCCATCCAAAACAAGAACTCAGATTCAGGTCCATCGCATATGGCAGACGTTCATAAGTCTATTTAGCAGAATGAGCAAGAGGGATCCCAAACATAGCAAGGCTTGATTTCCATGATTTGAAAATAAATAATACAGATTGCCATATAAATACACATTCTCCATCCCACAACCAGAAGAACATTAACTCCAAAGTCTTAAATTACCTAACTGCTTCACTTCATATATCTTCCTACATAGACACTTACCATATCATGATTCTGAACAACAGGGACGGCCACAAGGAGTACCTTCTGTCAAAGATTCCCACAATGAAGCGTACGATCATCAGTAGTATCTTGCTGATGGTCAGATCCATGCCTGCCAGTTGGGGTTCTCCTCACTGTGCAGGCAAGAAAGTTCACACAAGAGGACACAAAATTAAAGTCAGATATTATGATGAAAATAAAATGCGGGGGGAAGTATATAATAAAATTAGGACTCTCCCGCTAAAATTCCTTCTGCAGTTAGATCTATCCCCAGAAGAGAAGTCAGGAACATTCAGAGTTTTTTTAGGACTACAACTTCCAGAATCCCCAAGCAAGCATGATTTCCTAGTGGCCATGTTGGCTGGAGAAGCTAGACGCTATAGTTCCAAAGATGAAGTTTTACAAGCTGTAAAAAAATTACTGTCAGGATTGCACTGCATTAACAAATTTGGTTTAATGGTTTTAAACTTGAGTTTTGATTTATTTATTTATTCCTCTGTGACGTTTAAATCAGTTCCAAATTAAGTGGCAGGTTTCCATGTGAGTGGAGTGGTGAATCTTTTAGTATGAACTGTTCAGAGCAATCAACACTATCCCAATTAGGTTTATCTCCTCAACTAGGGGCTGCATCTGCACTGCAGAAAGAATCTAGTTTGACACCACATTAACTGCCATGACTCAGTGTGATGGAATTTTAGGAACTGTAGTTTTGTGGAACATTCTAGGAACTGTAGTTTTGTGAAACAAGATCTTCTTTGTCAGAGAGATCTGGTGCCACAACAAACTGTAATTCCCAGGATTCTGGGAGCTGGGGTCCAGAAAGATAAGTTTTCAAGGCTCTAGCCCAGATCTACACCAGGACAGCATCATGAAATTCATGTTGACCTCAAAGACCAAATCCTGATCTTGCACCAGGAAGCCTTGGCGTAAAGGGTGAAATCCCTAATGAAAGGACGTGGAAATGAAACAGGTCAGGCAGGTGGGCATTGTTTTGCACGAGATTTGAGAAGTGAAGAGGAGGGCAGCTATGCTTGGGACCTATAGAAATGTATCATCCATGGGTGGCACAGCACAAAGATGATTCAAAACATCAACACACCCTTCTATGGCCTAGTAACTGAGATTATTCTTTAGATTTGGATGGGCTGGAAAAGCATGAGTGGGTGCTTGTTTTGGTGATTTCAGTCATCTTGCTCCTCTTGGGGCTAATACTGGACATAGCTTAACATATCTTAAAACTTTCAGCAATTTGACCACATCTCCATCCCTGCTACTTCCCTCACAGGGATTTTTATTAGATTTGTGGAGAGGGAAAGAATAGTATTGTAGCTTTTGGGACACTCTTTTTTTTAAACTAATCACACAGCTATAAAGAACCGCGTAAAGAAGCAACCTGAAATAACAATATGATTCCCTCTTTCCTCCCTGCCCCTTCCAATGCTCCAACTATCTGTACATTTTTTCCTTCCCTATATTTTTGAGATAGATTTTAGATTGGATGCCTTTGGCAGGAATTGATTGTACCTGTAAAGTGCCATGTAAATTTATGTTGCTATACAAATAAACAACAACAACTACAACAGAGAATCTAAAAAGTTTGTTAAATAACCACTGGATATTGATGAGATTGTAAATCTGCTCCAATTTTTTTTTAATTTCTATTCCATAAAATTGTCCATTTACAGTCATACAAATGCTTCTTGTATCTTGTTTCTAACACACGCACAATTCTTAATATTACTAATATTACTAAGTATTGTCTTCTTGATATTACTTAATATTGCTTACACTTTAATCTATTTATCTATCCTGGACTTCCATTTGATATCTTAAACTAAAGGAGATAACATAAAACAAAGCTATCCTTTTTACAAATTGTGGTTTGTGACCGATTGTTCTTACTGTAGTTACTTCGGATTCATATATTTCTTTCTGATCTCTTTGAGCTGTTCTTGGACTTTACTATATACAAAGTGGTTTAGTAGGAAAGAGAGAAGAAACCTATTCTTTCCGCCACCTGTTTTTACAAAAATTGGATATTAATTCCCAATCTAAATCAATAACATGTTGGTCTTCCTTCTATTTGTTCAGTTAACTTGTCCATTTCGATGTTGTCCATGACTTTCAATAACCATTCATCTATGGTGGGTAGATCTTTTGTTTTCTACTTTTGTGCCACCAGTATTGTCAATGTGGGGTTTTGTTTTGTTTTGTTTCAGTCTGATTCAGAATTTTATTTGTTATATTCAGGAGATACAGTTCTGGTAACATTTGGAAAATAATTCCCAATATATTGTTAATCTTTCTGTGAATGTTTCCCCAAAATTTTTGCATCCTAGTGCAAGACCACCACATATGGTACCAATTCCCCATTACAGGGACGTTGCCAGGATTTTGGGAAGGGGGAGGGTTGAGCCCCATTGAATATAATGGGGCTTGGGCGCAGCAGCACACGCACACCATGGGCACACGCACAATTCATTGTTTAATGGAAGGGGAGTCTGGACCCCATGGACAGCCCCCCCCCCCCCGGACTACATCCCTGCCCATTGAATGCCAACACTTCCAGCATTTATTCTCTTGGTTCTTGTGAATTTTTGAAATCTGCTCCAAATTTTAGAACAAACTTTAAAGGAGCATATCCAAGGTGCTTGGCCCTATCCACCAAAGCAGGTTCCAGACTTTGGATAGTTCCTTTAAAGTTTGTATTAAAGTCCAGAACAGACTGAATACTCTACCCGACATTGTTTAAATTTCCACTACCATTGGTACTCAGTTATTTTTTTCCACTACCATTCTTATTTAGTTTTTTCCACCAGCATTGTTTTTCATTAACTTTCAACAGTTTTTACTGTTAGCTGTATTGCTGCACCTATCTCAGTGGGGACCATTATCAATGACTAGTGGTAATAAGCCTTGGCATCAGAGCTGGGAAGATCAGAGAGAGCACTAATTTACCAGTTGTGGACCTTCCTGCCAACCTTCAATAACAGAAACCTTTTCAATGCAACAGAGTTTGTCAGGACTCGAAGAAACATATGGACTCAGTTTGGGATGCACTGCTCTCTATAGAACCTTGTGTTTTTCAGAATTACAGCTATGTGGTTACCATATATAAATGATTTATTATTACAGTTGGCCCTCCTTATCCACGGATTCAAGCATCCACGGCTTGAAAATTTTTAAAAAAGTATAAATTCCAAATAGCAAACCTTAATTTTGCCATTTTATATAAGGGTTTTTATATGGCCATTGTATTTAATGGGACTTGAGCATTCACGGATTTTCTTATACACGGAAGGTCCTGGAACCAAATCCCAGTGGATAACAAGGGCCAACTGTATACACATATTAAAGTGGTAGTTTTATTCCATGGACATATTATTCCTTGGTATATCATAATACAGTTCAGTACAATGCACTGAACAGTACAGTCCTTTTTTAAATCTGGATTCCTTTTGAGTTCTTTTAGAGTTGCAAAGATTAACATTCAGCTTGGTTGACTGTGCTTTCCAATCAATTTTGATTTATGATAATCCTATCATGGGGTATTCTTGGCCAGCTTTTTTGAGAGGAGGTTTCCTCTGAGATTGAGAGAGTATGACTTGTTCATGGTCGCCAGTGGGTTTCCATGGCCCGAGCAGGTATTCAAACCCTGGTCTCCTGGAGTCCAAATACGACACTCAAACCACTACAGCATACAAATACACACACAGACGCAAAGCAGCCAGAAAATGGGTGCAAGACTTTCCTCTTCATCCACAATTGCAGTACAATGCCTTGTGTTTGAGTGAAACATACATATGGCAGAAATTATGTAACATTCATTAACATGTGCTCCTAGACTATAATTTGGGTTTTCATAACATGCTGTCACATTAGAGCCTCGCAAACAAAAGACACAGCTCTACTAGATGCTATTCAAATCTATCTATTGTGAAACATAAGAGAAAGAGATACATAGGGATATAAATTTTGCAGAGGGGAGTTTGGTATAACTGCTTCCCAGATTTTGTTACTGCATCTGCTAAATCACAAAATTTACCAAAAATAGCAGACCTTTTCTCTGATATTAACCCTATTTATTGTTAACTGCAGTCAAGTCAGCTTTGACTTAGGTCAACCCCATGAATGAGAGACCTCCAAGTCACCTGATCATCAACTGCCCTGCTCAGGTCTTGCAAACTCAGGCTTCCTTGACTGAGGAGATTATCACACACAGAAGGGATAAGGACAGGATTGCTCTCCCATCCTTATCCCTTCTTTGACTGTGATCCTGTGAAAGGCTTCTAGATCACAGCACTATAGTCCTGTCATTGAAGTGGCACTGCATTAATGCAAACTCCTGTTAATGCAAAATGCCAGGCAATGCCCCTTCAATGACGGGACAATGGACAGGATCATTTGAAAGTCTTTTGTGTGATCGCGGTCAATCTCACTGTCTGGATGGGATAATGATGGGACAAGCACGATGTTGTACGAGAATCTTCTTGCGGTCGCACTATAAGTACGGGAAAAGGACAGGACAAGGACATTTCATCCCCCCTGAGTCTATCTCTCTGATATTTGGTCTTTCTCTTTTCCTACTACACTTTACCTTACCAAGACTTTGCTATAGCACAAGCTGATTTTCTTTTGAAATTCTTTGGTGTGCTCCATTATCGAATTTATATTTGCAATAAGATTCTTAATGCCACTTCTTTTTCTGAACTCAGCTTGGACATCTGGCATTTCTTGCTCCATACAGAAGAATTTTGAGCATCATTTTGCTTGCATGAGAGATTAATTGCTGTGATCCTGTGGTTAACAGTAATCACTGGTGTCCCCTTTCTTGAGGACTAGAATGTATATTGAGCATTTCCAATCTGTTGGTCATTGTTCTGTTTTCCACATTTGTTGAAAGATTTTACACTCATCCCTCCACATTTGTGGCTTTGACTTTTACGGATTTGATTATTTGATTATTTGATTAATATGTTCTTTACCCAAAGGTTGCACTGAAGGACCTAGAGGCTCCTAGAAAGAGCGCTCCACTAGGCATTTGTAGCCCCTCCAGTGCAATTCTATGGTCAATGTCTGGCAGATGTTGACCACAGAGTTGCACCGGAGGACCTAGAGATTCCTAGAGAGGTGTTCTCCCAGGTAAAAACATAGTATTTTTGTTCTTTGCTGTTTGTCCACATTCATGGGGATACTGTGCCCTTGACCCCAACAAATGTGAAGGGATGAGTGTAGTTAGAACTAGAGTAGATTCGGTCTCAGTAGCTTGAAGCAGCTCTACTGATATGCCTTCTGTTCCTGGTTACTCCCCCCCCCCCCCCAGTGCTCTGAATGCAGCATCCATTTCATGTACTAAAATTGGAAGTTCGTCTTCACGTGGTTCTTGTTCACCCTTTCATTTCTTCTATATAGTTATTCAGTCTGGTTTTTTCCATCGTCTCTTTATTTCTTCTTAGTCATGTAATGTGTTCCCTGCTGGTTGTAGAGCATCCCTACTCTTAGTTTAAATGTCCTTTGATTACTTGGATCTTGTGAAAGAAGTCTTTAATTCTTCCTTTTTGTTGTTGTTGTTGTCAATTTCTTGATTACTGATTATTATAGTAGTTCTCCTTGTCCCTGCCCACAAGTCATTGGACAGTTGCATTCAGATTCGAATTCTATTTCTGTTCCCTTTCACTTTTGCTTCTCGTCTTCCCTTAACATGCTACCTCTGAGAGATTCTCTGCCAGTGTCACCTCCTGCCCCTGCTACTGCTGCTGCCCAGTAGCTGTTTGGCACATTTAGTCTCACTCCTCAGTAAAAGCCTGTCTGAAATGGGAGACCCTACCAGTAGCACTGTTGCTGTCAACATAGCCTCTTGCCACACAGGCTCACTCAATTCCACCACCACAAAAGGTAAATGCCACTGGTGGGGGTATTAACCCTGAGTGAATGTAAATATGCTTTGTCTTCATCTCTTACAAATGACCATGACTTCAGACAAAAGTTTCAATTTTCTAGTATAATTAGTATAGATACAATAGATACAATACCACCATATGTTGCTGGATGAAGTAGCTTTTTATAAGCCTCATCTTAAAGACCTCTTCATATTATTTAAACTAGTATTGATACACAAAATTACATGTATTCATATACCTAAGCAGGCAAAATAGGGAGTTGGGAAAGACACTAGTATTCTGCCATACATGCCAGAAACTCAGGATATTTTTCTTCATGGACAGAAACATATGGGTTAATTAATTTTTGCTAAGATTTAAAACAGATTTTTTTTCAATAATCCATGCAGTGACTGTGGTACCTAGCCCATGCACAATGAGCTTGTAATGAATCCACAGTACTCCTAAAGTGATGTCATAGGATCTAAGGAACAGGTTGTTCTATATGATGTCTCATTCATTTGCTGTATAAACATCTCATTATCTTATCCATTCTGCTTATTTACAAAACCACTGCTTCTCTTTGATCTGCAGGCTTAATTACTATGTCCAGATCTTGCAACGAGTCATGTAATACTTCTGTTCCCATTTTCTTCAAAGAATATAGATTATTGTTTGCTCTACATCTTCTGAAGAATATTTCTCTCAAAGCACTCCTGAAAGGGCAGGTTCTGGGTCTGAGAGTGAAGGAGATAGAAAACCACGAGGAAGGAAATGGAATGGAGTGTTCTTGGAAAGGCATGACTGGTTAGTGGTAGAGCTTGGAAAAACTTAAAATTATTATACAATAACTTTCAGAATCCCTCAACCAGCATTGGGAATGCTGGGGGTGGGCGATGGGTGAAGGTCTGAGTATTGTAGTACAACAGGTAACTTTTTAAAGCTCTGGGCTTGTCTGGAATTTATGCTGTCTGGGGATGATGGGCACTGTAGTCTAAAACAGTCCTTCTCAAACTATCGGATGCAATGGACTGGCATTTATTCCAAGGACTGGTGCAGCATTTGAGTCACATTATTATCATATTGGCACAATAAGGAGCCCTGGTGATGCAGTGGTTAAATGCCTGTATTGCAGCCACTCACTCACAAGCCACAAGGTTGTGAGTTCAATACCAGCCATGGGCTCTGGTTCAACTCAGCTTGCCATCCTTCCGTAGGTCACTAAAATCAGTACCCAGCTTGTTGGAGGCACTTAGCTTACAGTTGTAAACCACTTAGTACATTGGTAAGTGGTAAAGAAATGTCCTTGCTAATTTCATGAAAATGTGCTACAAATTGACAGCTGATGGCTCAGAGACCAACATTGGTTTGCAGACCACCATTTTGAATAGCAATGATTTAAGACATTTGAAAGTTACCAGCGTGGGGAGGGCAGGTGCACAGGAACATGTAAAGATAGTGCAGCCAGGAAATGGTACTAATTAACGGCCACATCAAAAATTTCACTGGCTATTACTCCCACCAATTGCATCAATAGCATTTTTCTAGTTCAATCTAAAAAGTAACATGAAAGCCACTGGAATGCACAGTTTTCCAGTTATGACATCTGCAAGGTTGACACAAGCATATTTTGTTGCCTAGGGCAAAGAACAGAATGGCACTCTCTCCCAGATCCTCATACAGAAGCGGACTAGAATGACATTTGTTTCTTCCTTCACTTGTGACAATAGGGCTTCATGCTTCATCGTATTAGAAGCAGCAGAGTTGTGTAGGTAACTAGAGCCATGTTGTGCAGCATACAAAGCTCTGTGCTTCAACAGAGGTTTAAAAGCATCTTAGCACTAGGGTGGTTGAGAAATTCTGAGTATTGCATTCTTGAAAATTTACCTTTCCAAACTCTGAATCAATGGTGTCCGTTCCAATGAAAATTGCTAATGTGAAAACAATCTTGCAACACAATCCAAAACCAAGATTTCTACTCAGAAGTAAATCCCGTTTAATTCAGAGACATTTACTGCATGGTAAGGTGCTGTAAGATTGCAGCATAAACATTTTCTTGTATGCAGCCTGACTCTTCTGAATCGTTCTGCCCAAGAAAAAGGACACAAGCCTTTTCAGTCAAGCAACATGCCCCTCCTGTTTCAGACAAATGGGCCATTTTTTAATCCAACATCTTATTTTCTATTGTTCATCTCCATTCAAATAACATATTTGCACTCTGTTTATTCATTTATTTCTGTTTCTTTCAGAAGACAATGATTTGCAGTTTTATTTTTTACTTTTTTTTTTTTTTTTACTTTAGTATATGGAGAGACTATATCTCCCCATATGAACCCGCTAGAACTAAGATCTTCAGGGGAAGACTTTCTCTTGGTCCCTCCTCCATCACAGGCCCACTTAGTGAGGAGACATGAGAGACAGCCTTCTTGGTGGCTGCTCCCAATCTCTTGAACTCCCTTCTGCAGGAGGCTAGACTGGGTCCTTCCCTGCTGTCCTTTCACTAGCAGACCAAAACAAACAAACAAACAAACAAAAAACACCTTTTTGTTTAAGCAGGCTTTGAATGTGTAAACAAGGTTGCTTCTTACTGGGGTGTTTGCTTTGGTATGTTTTAATGGCTTTATCTTTTAACTTAGTATTTTAAGGGTTTTACATGTTTGATTTGTTATATTAATGTGGTGTTTTAATTGTGTTTTGAAATTGTACTATTTTATTATTGTTTTTAAGCATCCATCTTGGGTCCGATTTTGGAGCAAGGCAGCATATATGTAAAATTATGATTGTTGTTAACAACAACAGCAACATTTTTATGCACTTTTATTTTCATCATAGACCCCAAGGAGGTCTATGTATGGTTCCAGGTGGTCTCCCATTTAGAGATTGGCCAGAATCACGCTTGCTTTGCTTCAGCGTGATTGCTTGCTACTTTATGTGTTTTCACACCATGCCTTTTAGAGTTGTCATAACCATTAGGTTATGAGTTCAATACCAGCCGGGGGATCTGGGTCGACTCAGCCTGGCATCCTCCCATAGGTTGCTAAAATTAGTACCCAACTTGTTGGGGGCAATTAGCTTACACTTTGTAAACGTCTTAGTACACTGGTAAGGATTATAGAAATATATTTGCTATTGCTATTGCTATTATTTTCTAAGAGATGACTTTGGCTGTTGGCTTTTGTAATATTTACATGCTAAGTACCAGAGGTTGAAAATTAAATAGGTCTTCTTCATATCTTTAGGTTAGCTAACCTGGCCTGTATCCAACATCAAGCAAGCCAATTTCCACTCATGCAATAGGGCACTCCCTTGTTTTGTTCCCCTCTGTATCGCCATACATTCTCCATACATGTCTCATAACCCTCACAGGTGGTGCACAGCAAATGTAAGGAGAAGGAAGAATCTGTTCTGCCAGCGGTTTCCATTCTACTGGTGGACAGACAGCATTAGAGACAAGCCTGAGTATCTCTTCTAAAACATAGGAAACTAGGACTTCTTGAGGACCACAAAATATTATCAATACATACCTCCTAGAAAGCCAGAGGTTTAAGTGTGGCTCTAGAGATCAGGGTTTAAATCCCTGCTGGAAACACACTGAGTGTTCTTGGACAAGTCTCATCCTTTCAGCCTCAGAGAAAAGCAAAGATTTGAACAAATCTTGCCAAGCCACCCCTCTGATAGGGTCACCGTAGAGTTGCCATAAGTCGAAAACAACTTGAAGGGACACAAAAACAAAAATAAGACCACTATCTCAGTTGACATTGTATCCCCACAAGAACTAGTTTTTACCTTACACCAAAAGGTTGCTTTACCAAACCTGCAGTAATAAAAGAAACCCTAATATCTTGCAGCCATTAGTGTCACAGTGATATGATTCATATGACAAATCACAGCAGCAGCAACTTGTAAATATATAATGAATACAAAACTTTCCTCTTGCCTCGCATCCTGAGGGTTGTTCTACCTGCCTTTCACCATTGACATTGCCCAGCTATGGTAGGCTCACATAAATCTATCACATATATTAAACACCTACCTGGGATGAGAAGTTGTGCAGTGGTCCCTGATCTCACTTGATCCCTGCTGCCTCTGTCCTTGTTCATTTCATCTTGAAGCTGGGTGGAGGAGCTTGTATACAAATGCTTAAGGTATGTGGAGGTGTTCATAAAGCCACTTCCTCCTTCATCTGGAGGATGCCAACAGTTTTTATGATACTGAAAGAGCCTCCAGTGACTTGTTCAGTCAATGGCCACTTAATTGTCACCCTTAAATCACTAGAGGTTCTGCCACCCAAAGGCTTTCTACTCTTTCAAATGGGAGGAATTTCTCCCAACTTCGAATGGAGCCAATGCGGATTCATGTAAATTCGCTAGTTTAGCGAATTTACATGAACCCCTGCTCTGTTCGGAAGAACCCCTGCTCCATTCGGAATTACTTTCCATTACCTGAAAATAACCCCCTCATGCCCGAATTTGCATGCGAAGCTTTAATTCGCAATAACGTAAAACCCATGATTGCATTCGAATTGGCTTCCCTCTTGCCCGAATTTGCGTGCGAAGAGTTAATTCGCAATAACGTAAAACCCATGATTGCATTCGAATTGACCTTAAATTATACTTCCAATTTAGCCTCGTATGAAAGAGTCCTAGGATTCATAATGTCTCTTACACCTCTCCAACCATTTACTTTGCTCCTCTGTCATGGTTGGTTCTAACTGTAAGGAGATGCCTGTCTTAAATATAGAAATACTACCGTTTGTTACAAATCCCAGAATCCCCTGGGTATGATGGCCACAAACCACTAGCTGTCTAGGAGACTGTGGGAGCTGTAGTTGAAGAACTTTTTCAAACTCTCCTTCAATTTATGCTGAAGGGCAGGGTGGTTATTTTCTGGAGCCACCAACTAGACATGTGGCTGATAGTGAGTGTGTGCCCAGGGATCCTATGTGAAGAGATGTGGACACCGCCCTGACCCCACTTTCCCCCCTTAATGCCTGACAAAAATGGTTTTGTTAGAAACGGTGCAGGCAAATGTGTGGCCCTGCAGATGTTCATGAATTGCAGCTCCCATCATTCTACCTCACTGGCTATAGCTGATGGAACTTACAGTCTCACAACATCTGGAGAGCCAGACAGTTTGTAGCCCTATGTTGGAGGATGTCCCAGCTCTCAGAAACACTCTGAGATGGCTTTCATTCAGCATCAATTCACTGTGAAATGTGCTCTAACAAAATTAATGACTCCAAAACCACTGCTGGCGACCACCACTAACCTCTTCCCTTTCACATAAGATTAGTTTTTATCATCTTCATTCAAAACAAAATAAACAAAACTTTTTTTCATGCATAAATGTTAATATGCAAATCCTACAATATAGTAAATGTCAATGTGCAAATCTACCATATAGCCAATTCAGGACACCAGACACTGGTTTGAACAGCATGGTATACAATTAAAAACAAAATTGAAATTAAAACTAATTACTGAAGCTTCAGATTCTTTCATGTTTCAGGATACTTCATAGTAGAAAAAGGGAGGGACATTCTTATCCTAAAGTCCTAGTATGGACCACAGAAGTTCCCCATAGTCTCTTCTTTCTAAAACCTTACCTTCTTAGAAGGACTCTGGGGATTGCTGTGGTTAGTGAGAAGGCAAGAAGGGAGTTATTATTATTATTATTATTATTATTATTATTATTTCTGGCCCGCCCCTCTGAGCGAGCAATCGGGGTGGGGTACAAGATAAAATTAAAAACAAGACAATTAAAATATCCAATCCCATTCCCACCTCCCCCCTTAAAAAAAGAATTAAACCAACAACAAGTTAAAACATAGTGCAAATAGCAGACAGTCAACAATAACAAACTAAAAGTTCCTTGAGCTGTATCGGGTGATGAGGATTAGGGACTGGCGAAAGGTTTGGAGCCGGGTGACATTAAGCATTTTCCGGGAAGGTCTGCCGGAAGAGATGCGTCTTCAAGGCTTTCTTAAAGCTATCGGTGGATGGAATGAGATGCAACTCATCCGGCAGGTCATTCCAAAGTTTGGGGTCGACCGCTGAGAAGGCCCTCTGGGAGGTCTGTGTCAGCCTAATCTTCATGGGCTGTAAGAGACTCCTCCCAGAGGATCGAAGCGTGCGGGGGGGGGTCGTATGGGGAGAGGTGGTCCCTGAGATATGATGGACCCGAGCCATGCAGGGCTTTATAGGTAAATCATACAGTGCTGATATTCTATGGGTCAATTGGGCTCTAAGGTCAGAACCCAGCTTGTGAAAGAGGGGTTGAATATACCCATACCCTCCAACTGTTCCAATTTAGTAAGGACAGTCCCTATTAATCCTGTGTCACTCCTTTTTGTTCAGCTGTTTTTCAAATCTCCCAGTTTTTCTCTCCTCCTCCCACTTTTCTCTTTTGTCTTCAGTTTACTCTAACTGCTGCAAACTGAGTTCATTATGCAAAAATAGTTTACACTCATTTAACTCAGCGGAGAGGAAAGGAGGCAACATAAAAGGGTGCAGCCCCTCCTAGCTTGTATGTTCTTCCTCATTAAGTAACCTTTGCCATCTTGACCACAGTCTGATCTTCCAGTTTGCATCTGAGAAATGTTGGAAATTATGCAAACCTGGTTCTGCTCTTCCTTCAACTTTTATCATCTTCATCATCTGACGTATATCCTATCCTTTTTTCTTCTTTTAAAGGAGAGTTAAAATTTTAAGAAGAGCTATAATTCCCTCTTTCCAAAGCTTTGCAAAAATACTTATAGACTTCCTCCTAGTGTTCTTTTTCTTCCTCCTTGTACTGACAAATCAAAATTCCACTATGCAAGGAAAGTTTGGAGGTCCTTGTCAAAACTCTTGAAGGCATTTAACAGGTATCTTTTTCTCTTAATTGCCAGGCTGCCTGGAGTCCTCATTTTGGAGAAAAGGTGGGGCACAAATAAAGTTAAAAATAACAACTGTTGCTGTTCTTGTTATTAAAAAATCCATTGCATGCCAACTTGTGTACTGTTAGCATACTCTATGCCCCTCATACTAAATATAATTTCATATTTAATGCCGAGAAATTAGATATGTTTTGAAGGCTGTGATGACCTGACCCACGTTAGGGACACACTGACAGGAGAAGCATGTGGAAACTAAGATAAATGCTAATATGATTGGCTGATCATCTAGCTTAGCCCCCAGGCTCCATGCGTTTCCTCTTGCAAGAGAAACAAAGTACTGTAGATGCATCATAAAACAACCAGAGACCACACCCTCTTCCCACCTCATGCTGTTCCCACACCTCCTTCCTATCTGAACATTGAGGGATTGCCTCAAATCCAATCAAGATACTGTCACTCCAAATCTAAGATGCCATCTGCTTTCTGGATAACTCTTGGGCAGTCCCTGGGAAAGCCATCAAAGCCTTGGTAATGCCTTTGGTGGCACAGCATGCACCTCAAGAATATAGAATGGGGTATACACATCTGCCTTGATACTAGCCTCACTACACAATTGCACCCCTTTGTGTAACCCGCTTAGACACTGCTTGAGCCACTTCCAGTCTCCAAACCGCACTGGCCACAGAGCTGCATTTTCCACTGGCTTCTCTTCAGGATTAGTATCACTCACATTAAATCCTGACTTCTCTCTATCCAGCCACTCACATTCTTCTTTCAGATAGCCTTCTATGATTCATAAGGTCATAACAGTATTTGTATGTGCATGTGCACCCTTGCACCTTTGTAAATAAAAACACTTTTATTTACTTAAACTGGAGTGATTTCTACAGTTCTGGTACACCTACTGTATCTACTCATGTATAAGTCTAGAAATTTAGGTTAAAAATTGACCCAAAAAACTGAGTTGACTTATCCATGAAGCAAGAGTTTCATCTATCCTGGAAACACTTGACCCCCTTCTATTCTCTCATCCATCTAGCCTTTAGAATGAGTACAAATAGTCATGTCTGCTGGAATTTTGTAAGTTCTTTGGTATTGTTTTCTTTGCTTATCCTTTACATCCCTCATTACATTCCCCTGAGTTTTACCCTTGGCTTATCCATGGGTCATATCAAAACCCATAATTTTAGCCCCAAATCCTGCCCTTGACTTATATATGAGATCAACTGACAGTTGAGTATATACAGTAGGTGGAAGATCCCTGCAGTTATCCTTGTATTTAAAAAAATTGTATTAAGAAAAGGAAAAAAAGCGGGGGGGGGGGGGGGGGACAGACAAGGCCTTCAAAACAGAAAAAATGGAAATATGCCAATACAATGATCTATTTATCAATAAAAGATGGATTCAGATATGCAAATGTCTATACAAAGTTGACTTCTACCCATCACAGGTTTAAAAGAGTTGTTAATGCAATATCCTTCACCCATTGATTAAGAGGAGCTGGTTATCTGCCCTTTCAGTGTTGCAATATGTGGCTTTTAACCATCAAAACGGCATGGAAAATATCTCAGCTATGCTCTCTCAGGTCCCCGGTGTTCAGTGAGAAGGAATACTTCTCTGTTTTAAAGTAAACACTGCATTAAATACACAACATCCAGCTACAAAATCATTTTCTTTCTTTTCTTTTATCCTCTAAGGGGACGGTTCTGTCCAGATAAGGGGAAGGTTGATCTTCCATCGGCTTCAGTGAAAAACAACCCCATTTTTAGCACTTGTACTACATTAGAGAAAAAAAATGAGTTTAGAAGCAAATGGAAGAAGGGAGTTCTGTAAGAATGTTGCCTAAACGTTCTGGTCTTTGGGGGGAAACAGTGAAGGAGATGGGAAATTGATTGGAAAGAAGGCCAAGAGTCAGTGACGCCTTGTGCAAAAGAGATGGTTTGCCCTTGTAGAAATTAAGTTGATGATCCCCCTAACTGGCTTAGGGGTGCCTGTACATGTAGCCACCCTCCACATCTTCGAGGCATGATGTTTTACCACAGATATAAATCTGGGATGGACTTCAACACCTTTCCATGGGAACCTCTGTCATCTAGCACTGTGCTTTGGGTCTTATAGTGAAGACAAATGCCCGATGATGTGATTGATGCCCATCTACTATTGTGGTCAAAGGAGAGTTTTGCTTTTCACCCAGATTTCCACATTTTTTTTTTTTTAAAAAAAACACTTCTCTGTGCAAGGTAACTGTCATGTTTAGGACGAAGAAAAGCGCACGCACAGAGCAAGCATCCAAGGCTTGACTTTTGAAAAAGATGAAAACAACCCACTCAGTATTTCAGGTTTGTAAAAGTCTACACAACAAGATAGCAGCTATCGTGGATTTGTATAATTTAGACATTTTATTCAAATTTATAGAAATCTTTGCAAAAATCATTCATTCACTGATCTCAGCAGAAAATCCACGTGACTGTTATTGGTGTCAACAAAATTGGGCATGAAAGATCCCATAAAAATGTGTATTGAGTCTTAGTGTTCTGGTGTTTTCATCCTTATACAGCTTAACATATTTCTTTCATATAGCATCCCACAAGTTCACACGATACTGTAAACAATTTTCTTTAGTCACATACTTACAGAAATCTCTTAACTGAAACATTCAGAGGTTTCAAAGAGGCTGAAAGGAGTTATCTATATGATAATGAATTTATAATAATAGGGATAATGATAATTCCCTTAGAGTTATAATCAGAGGTATGTGATAAATTTCTTTTTAATCGCTGACCATACAGGAAATTCTGACATAAATGAATATGTTGTAAATAATAGAGTTATGATGTGTAGGTGTAGTAAAGACAGATTAGCCCCTTCTCTCTAAACTGTGTCCCATTATGAAAAGAAATATCTGTTGAGTGGCTACATGAACTTAATTGTAATATAAGTAATATTTAAGAAAAAAAACCTCTCAACCACTCTGGTCTCATGAGTTAAAAAATATCATAAGTAAATTGTTTATATAGTATTATATCCTGAAAGAACTACTGTAATAGGTGCTGGATTACAAATAATTTCATCTTCCAGAGGTGCCATAAATAGCTACGGAGGGAGCAAAAAGACTGTCCATGGCAACCTTTTTGATTTGAAATTACAACTGCATGGAAAATCTAAAATATTCCCCAAAGATAAATTCTGCTAGCTCCAAAATAAAGTGTGAGATGATAAAATATCAATCATATGGATTTAAGACGGACTTGATCATTGCATATGCTTCCTCTTGTGGATTGTTCATATATAAGGAATTAATATCCACAGTAATGACAGCATCACTTGGAACTGGGATCTGCTTGACCACATTTATAAAGTCTTTTGTTGCTGGAGGAGATTCTATACCTATATTATTGTTGGTATATGACTTCAAGTTCTTTCTGAATTATGGCAACCTTTGGGTTTTTCTTCGTAAGATTGTTCAGAGGAGATGCCTTCCTCTGAGGCGAGAGAGCATGACTTGTCCAAAATCAACCAGTAGGTTTCCATGGCTGAGCTGGGATTCACATCCTGGTCCTCCTCAGAGCCCTACTCCAGCACTCAAACCACTACACCATGCTGGTTTCTGTTTTTAGTAAAGTCTTTAATATCCTTGTTATAGGCTGGATGCTGTGTTTTGTGTACACTTTGCAAGATGTAAAGCTCTGAATTCTCTATACTAGAAGAAAATATGAGAATAAGTGTACTTTGTGGCTAGAGTTGACGGCATCTAGTGATGTGTTTCAGGTGTTCAGCACTGAAGTATCAATGCCTAAGTATAAATATAGATAAAGAAAGAGAGAGTCTATGGGGGGGGGACAGAAAACTGAAAATATTGTATGAAGTTGAAGGCTTTCATGTCCGACATCGATAGTTTTTTGTGGGTTTTTCAGGCTATGTGGCCATGTTTGAGAAGAGTTTATTCCTGATGTTTCACCAGCATATGTGGCTGAAATCTTCAGAGAATGCTGGCATGGAAATGAGTGAGGTATATACTGCGTGACCCTTGTTTGAGAGGACCTGATTTACATGATACATGATTTACATGATACATGCGCTGGTAACCTTGCATCTTGATTTCTGTAATGCACTCTACATGGAGCTACCCTCGTGCTTGGTCCAGAAACTTCAACTGGTATAGAACATGACAGCCAGATTGATCTCGGGTATATCCAGAAGAGACCATATAACACCAATCTTAAGTTCACTTCACTGGCTACCCATTAGTTTCTGAGCCCTGTACAAGGTGTTGGTCATCATCTTTAAAGCCCTAAATGGCTTGGGTCCAACCTATCTTCAGGATTGGCTCCTTCCATATAATCCTTCCTGTGTACTCAGGTCCTCTGGGAGGAATTTACTACAACCTTTAAAAACTAGGCTATCTACGATCATCCAGAGAACCTTTTCAGTTATCGCTCCCAGATTATGGCATGCCAGACAAAATCCTACCGAAAGAGATCCATCTTATTACCATCTTAGAAGACGTCAAGAAGGCACTTAAGACGGATCTCTTCCAGCAGGCTTATCCATCTGACCTTTTGTATGTGATGTCAAGAAACACCCCCACTTCTGACTATGACAGTACAAAAAGGGACAAAGATTTGGTCATTTTAGTGATTGTTGTTTTATTGATTTGATAATGCTGTACTTTGTATTGTTGATTTTATTCTTTGATGTAATCCCACTTTGATCCCAGGGAAAGGCGGGAAATATAAATAAAATATTTATTCATTTATTATATTATATTATATTACCACCTTGAAGAGCTTTTTAAAAAGCTGTTAAGATGGATCTCTTCTGAACAGATACCCAGCCACCAAATTAAAAACTCAATTGGTGACTCAATTAAAAACTCAATTGCTTTAGCCACTGTTATTGTTGTTTGCTACCTTTTAAAGTATGTTTTAATTCTAACTTGTTTAATTGTATTTTATGAAGGGGTGGGTGGGATTGAGGGCCTGGGAGTGTATATTTTAATTCTGTAAGCTGCACCGATTGCATTTCGTAGAGGGGCGGGATATAAATAATAATTATTATTATAATTATTATTATTATTATTATTAATAATCTGTATGTTGGTCTGTTGTTGAATGGCAAGACCTCAGGGTGTTTCTTTAATTAGTGATCCATTGTCTAATTGGCTAACATATTGTAAACTGCTTAGAGGGTGTTCAGCACTATAAAGTGATATAGAAATGTAAGTGCTATTGCTACTGCCAACGTGTTTTAATGCTTTTTTGTAAACCACCCTGAGATTTTGATGTAGGGTAAGATACAAATATATAAATAAATAAATAAATAAATGGTCTGTCAAATAACCTAGACCCAAAGTGTATAGGGCTTTGCAGGTCACCACCAGCTTTTTAAACCGTGTTGAATTCCAGCCATTTTAATGTATTGGAACAACAACAAAAGGTCCTGTGCCATTTTGTGACTGAAGAGTGATACAGGAAGCTGGCATGAGCACCTGGATAAAGAATAGCCTTCCACTCATACAGATTTCCCATTGGTTTTGCTGCCTTCCAGACAAGATAGTAGAGATGATGAATAGAACTCCACATTACTGTTGCTTCACAGAGGATGGTTGGAAGAAGATATTTCCCATTGATAAAAGAATTGAATGGGAAACAGCAACTCAATACATCTGGTTCACTACTTTTGATTTTTGTGTTCTGCAGTCTGTAAGTGCAATGAAATGTAAATGGTGTGTTTCAGCCTGGAATAGCTCTTTCAGTGTGTCTTTCAGACCAGTAAAGCGACTGTCATAGCCCAGCAGCCTGATCTCATTGGGAAAAAGAAACTTCCAAAAGTAAAGGTAAAGGCTTCACCTTTGAAATGATTGTCAAATTGTTTCAAACGTGGTGCTCATCTCCATTACTAAGCTAAGGGAGTCAGCATTGTCAAAGATGACCCTATGGCCAGGATGACTGCACAGAATGCTGTTACTTTCCCACCGAAGTGGTACCTATTTATTTACTTGCACTTTTACATGATTTTGAACTGTTAGGTTTGCAGAAGTTGGGACTAGTGATGGGAACTCACTCCGCCACATGGTGCTTGGATCTCAAACTGCTGACCTGGGAACCTTGCAGTTATTAGAGTCAGCATCTGAACCACTGAGCCACCACACACTAAGTAGACCACAGTAATTGAAAACCTTACTTGAGGCTGGCAAGATTGGGGTGGGGTGTGGGTCAATATTCCAAAGTAGTAACCATAGGTCAAGCCATCACCTTTCTGATACTTTTGATACAAATGGCCACTTGATCTTCTTGAATTGTCCCCCCAATCCATTACTTTCACACACAGTCCCTGATGGCCCCTGCAGTCTGCCTTTCCTCCATCTTCTGGCGCCCCGTCCTGGTTTCTGTTTTAGACCTTTTTTCTTAGGCTCCTTATATTTTTGGACTTAGCAACTGTCATCTCCATTGGTTTGCCATTTACTACTTTCAGCCAGACATTTAGTGCTGTCTTCTGATTCTGGTACTTTTACTATTCTTGGTATTCTTTTTAGCTGTTTTCCTGCTGTATCCTCTTTAGTGGCTGAGTATGCTCAAAGGGTTCCTAAATGAAGTTCCGGAATATATAAACTTTTTATCAGTTTGCTCCGATGAATGAATACGTATGGCTTTATGAAATGTGCAATGTGGATTTCGATAAATATGTACAGGCACTCTGAGAACCATATTTTCACCAAGAATGAATAAAACCATCTTGTGTCATCTTTTCACCTTTATCCAACAAGTCTGTTTGGTGCCTAGGTGCCATCATAACAAGTAAATTTTCTTACCATATCACAACAGTTTGTTGTCTTCACATTGTAAAAAACACCATCTTGTCTTCCTAAAATGTTCTACAATTATGATCGAAGTCATTATCATTTTCTGCCTTGATTCCTGAATGTTATTCTAACAATTACAGTTATGTTAGAATTAGACTACAAATGCTCGCTCTTCATGTTTTCTTCATGCCTTGGCTTTCTTACTTGTCATTCTGCTTATATCTCTGAATTGTGCCTTATTCTTCAGTGGCTTCCCTTTTCGGCTCACCAAACTGATTCAAACTTCCACCTCTGTTATGCTCACTGCTTCCCATCTGCTCCTTCAGATTTCAATTATTATTGTTCCTTTTTTCATTTTGCTGTAGGCGTAATTTAACATTATTTAGATGTTTATTTAAAAATCTTTGAAATACACCTAAAATTCTAAAATTGGGGTGGATCTCCAGATATCGTTGAATGAACTGCAACTCTCATCATCCTTCACATTGGCTTTGCTGGCCAGGGCTGATGAGAATTGCATTCCAACAATGTGTACAAAGTTACATATCCCTTTATCCTTGGTCTAGGCAGTATTTCTCAATCAGGGTCCCTGGAGCCAATGGGTTCTGCAAGAGATTGCTAGGGAGAGATTGTGTTTTAAAAAAATTTGAGCTGTAGCTACATTTTGTTCGGCGGGTTGAGATGTGGAAATTATTTCAAGAGTTTTGCCAGGGAAAAAAGGCTGAGAAAGGTTGATCAAAATAGTAAGCCTGAGGGCAGGGAACCGTCTCATTTATAAGATTGTATGTACAGCACAGTGTAAATTTAGAGCGCTATATAAATAAAGGTTAATAATAATAATAATAATAATAATAATAAATGTGAATCAAGTGTTTCTAAAGCTCACATGGGAGAGCCACAACTGGGTGTAATGATCTTAAGTGTTCACTAGGTGTCATGCCTGGCTCTATCTATCTTAATAATGCATGAAATGATCTTGATATTAATCTATTAGTTAAACCTCCACTTCCTGGTAATAACTCCTCTCTTCTTTCTACATTCTGTCATCTCTTCCACTTGCTGTTTCCTTTCAACTTTCAGAATATATTTTGCTTCCCCTTCCTCTTTAAGGATAACCTAATTTCCCAAGTGGGTAAGGGGGACTACAAATTGGCCCTCCACATTTGCAGCTTATCCTGAGACTTCTTGTAGCTCTCTGACAGGAAGCTAAATACCTTGCAAAACCACAAATCCCAGAGCACTGAGGAGTTTATCATACGACGGAATTTGGGGGTATAGTGCAATGGCAATCCGAACGCAATCATGGGGTTTCACGTTATTGCAAATGAATGTATCTCACGCAATTTCGGGCAAAAGGGAAGTTATTCCGAATGCAATCATGGGGTTTCACGTAATTGCGTCTTAGAGTATCTCACACAATTTCGGGCAATGGGGGGGTCATTTTCGGGAAATGGGAAGTCATTCTGAACGCATTCCGAATGCAATCAGATTTCCTGTAAATTCGCTAAACTAGTGAATTTATGTGAATTCGAATTGGCTCCATTCCTCCCATGTGATAAACACTGTTTGACACTGTTTGACTGCCATGGCTGAATGCTATGGATTCTGGGATTTGCAGCTCTCCGGCAGAGAAGGCTAAATAGGTCATATAACTATAAATCCCAGAATTTAGCAGAACTGAGCCAGGGCGGTTTCACCCTGCTTTACCCGCCATGGCTGAATACTATGCCATTCTCTGACAGAGAAGGCTAAAATAGCTGATAAAATGACAAGTCCCAGAATTCCACAGCATGGAGTCATGGCACTTTGTATACCTCCATAACTGCCAGGGCTGAATGATAATGTGATCCTGGAATCTGTAGCACAGAAATTACTAAATCTTTTGTCATTTCTAGGGTAGAATCTCTGGCTAAATCTCTTTCACAAAACTACAAATCCCAGAATCCCACAGCACTGAGTCAGGGCAGTTTATTGAAACCTCTATAACTGACATGGCTGAATGATAGGGGATTCTGGGATCTGTAGCTCTCTCTGACAGAGGAGGCTAAACCTCTTCACAAAACTACAAGTCCCAGAATCCCTCAGCACTGAGTCATTGGCAGAGAGGGAGAAAATGGCGCCCCCTGAGAAAAGGCAGAAAGACTGGCACCCTATTGGCTGAGGCCGCTTAACGACTAGCCAACCACAGCGTCCACAGGCCCTGACCAATCGTATTCGCCGTATCATTTTTCGGCTTCCTTCACTGGGCCGTCATGATGACTCGGGCGCTGTCATTGGACAGAAGGAGGAGAAGGTGGAGCCTCGCTAATAGGCGCTGCTTCCATTCGGCGCATGCGCAAAAGAGAGGGAGTCCAGGTGAGCTGCATGGAGGGGAATTGCTTTTCTTGTCTTACTTTCGGACTACAACTCCCAGAGTCCTAAGCAGTGGGCGCGCTTGAGAAGGGATGCTGGGAATTGTAGTCCAAAAAGGGGACTTGTGAGAAAGAGGCAGGGTATATTCTTGGGTCCAAAAAACACACTGCAGAAATAATAATAATAATCCAGTTTGAGACCCCCTTTAACTGCCCTGGCTCACTAGGGAATTCTGGGAAATGTAGTTTTTGTGAGACTTTTGGCCTCCCTCTATATCAGAGAGAGTTTTGGACCTAAAACTACAAATACTAATGCTAACAAATACTACCTAATAAATGCTGCTAATACTGCTCATAAATACTGCTAATGAAAACTACAAATCCCAGGATTCCCTAGCACTGAGCCAGGGGCAGTTAAAAGTGGCTTCAAACTGGATTGTTATATTAATGGTGTTTTAGGGAAATAGGAAGCTTGGTGAATTTTAGGATGCTGGTAATTATTATTATTACCAGCATCCTAAAAAAATTATTATTATTATAGTAATGATAATAAAATGGTGTTCCATTGCTGGCCAAAAGAGGGGCAAAGCACCCAGCCTTTTGTATCATGAGTAAATGGGATTTATGTCCCTGCCTGAATATATTTGAAGGCAGTATTCAGACTGGAGAAATAATGTGGTTTAAGGGCCATTGTGGCTCAATGCTGTGGAATTCTGGGAATTATAGTTTGTTGTGGGTCCCAGAGCGGAGCTTTGCTCCGCTCTGGGACCCACAACAAACTACAATTCCCAGAATTCCACAGCATTGAGCCACAATGGCCCTTAAACCACATTATTTCTCCAGTCTGAATCCAACCCAAGATTACAATAATACTGCCTTTTACCATTGAGATTGGGGATAAGAGCCAGCCTTCGAAACAAGGAGGGGACAAGCCCTTGAAACTGTAGAACGTGTGCTTTTCCAGTGTCTGTTTAATAATAATAATAATAATACATTTTGACCTCATCTTTCCAATTTCTCAGAGAGATATGTTGGGCGTGCTGAAAAACCTCTTGCTTTTACCGTCGCTTGCAGGTGCTGATTCTGCTGTAACGTAATAAGACGGCTGAATTCTGAGCGGCGGCAATTGAAATACGAAGAGCTACGATTAGTGCCAGAGAACAGATGGCATAGAGAGGTATTCTTACTAACTGATATATATAGAATCAGACAGTCGTGGAGTTGGAAGAGACCACAAGGGCCATCCGGTCCAACCCCCTGCTGTGCAGGAAATCACAAAGCATTCCCAATAGATGGCCATCCAGCCTCTGTTTAAAGACCTCCAAGGAAGGAGAGTCCACTACACTCCAATGCAGTATTTTCCACTTTCGAGCAGCTCTTACTGTCAGGAAGTTCCTCCTAATGTTGAGGTTGAATCTCTTTTCCTGTGGCTTGAATCCATGGTTCTGGGTCCTAGTCTCTGGAGCAGCAGAAAACAAGCTTGCTCCATCCTGAGTATGACACCCCTTCATTACCTAAACAGGGTTATCATATCACCCCTTAACTATATCTTCTTCAGGCTAAACGTCCCCAGCTCCATAAGTCATTCCTCATAGGTTATGGTTTCCAAATGTCTGTTTGAAACTTTTAATACTCAACATATAAGCTTGTGTTTTAAGTATTTTATACTGTTTTTATATTGGTAAAATTGAAAGATATAGGATAGTCTGTAGGATCAGTTCATAGAGAGATCTTGTAGCACCTTTGATACTAACTGAAAGAAAGAAGTTGGCAGCATGAGCTTTTGTAGACTTCAGTCTACTTCCAGCAAATGGATCTGAGGAAGTTGATTGAAGTCTACGGAGTTTATCACACGACTGGAATTGGAAGTATAATCCAATGACAATCTGAATGCAATCATGGTGTTTCGCGTTATTGCGTGAAAGCTGATCGCACACATTTTCGGGCAAAGGGAAGTCCTTCCGAATGTAATCGTGGGGTTTCACGTTATTGCGTAAGAAACTATCACACGCAATTTCGGGCACTGGGAGGCAATTTTGGGCAGTTCCAAATGCGATGCGGCATCAATACATAATCACGTAAATTTGCTGAACTAGCAAATTCACTCAATTCCGAACTGGCCCCACTTTCATTTCTTTCGAAATTGAGAGAAATTCCTCCCGTGTGATAACATCCTACGAAAGCTCATGCTGCCAATTTCTTTCAGTTTGTCACAAAGGTGCTACAAGATCTCTTTGTGTTTTTATACTGTAATTTTATACTGTTTTTATACTGTTTCAATCTAATGTGATTCTTAAATTTTGTAAAAGGTATCTTCTTTTACTGGTCTATGACCGTAAATAAATTTCTTATAACAAGAGTAATACTTCAGAGTTTGTGTAGAGATTTCAGAGGTTGTTGTTGTTGTTGTTGTTGTTAACTGCCTTCCAGTCAGCCTCGACCCATGCTAGCCCTATGACAGAGAGACCTCCAAGTCACCCTAACCTCAACTGTGGTGCTCAGGTCTTGCAGATTTATGGCTATGGCTTCTTTGATTGAATCTATCCATTCTGGAATGTGTTCTTCCTCTTTTCCTGCTGCTTTCTACCTTCCCAAGTATTACTGTCTTTTCTGATGAGTCCTTTTTTCTCATGATATGTATAAACTGTGACAGTCTCAGTTTAGTCATCTTAGCTTCTAGGGGGAGTTTGGGCCTGAGCTTGGACCTATTGATTTGATTTTTTAAATCCATGGTATCCGCAGACCTCTTCTCCAGTCCCACATCTCAAATTAGTTGATTTTCTTCCTGTCATCTTCCTTCACTGTCCAGGTTTCACATTTGTACATAGAAATGGGAAATACAATGGCATGGGCAATCCCAACTTTACTATTCAATGATGTATTTTTACACTTCAGGATCTTGTTTAGTTCCTTCATAGCTACCCTTCCAAGTCCTAGTCTGCTTCTGATTTCTTGATTGCAGTTTCTGGTCTTATTGATGATTGATCCCAAGTATGGAAAATCTTGGACTATTCAATCTCTTCATCATCTTCTTTAAAATTATGTAGATCAACTGTGGTCATAATTTTTGTTTTCTTGCTGTTCAGCTGTAAACATCTCTTTGCACTTTCCGCCTTGACCGTCTTCAATAATCTTTCCATATCTGTTATCTTCTAGTATAATGATGAATCAGTATTTAAAGTACTTCATAGTCATTACAGAGTTGTGATCTTTAGAGTTTGTGTAAAGATTTCAGATGTAAAGCACCTTGTATTCTTTACGGTGTTGTAATCTTTACAAGAACTTTTAAGTAAATGGTTTCTGTTATGTTCTATATTAAAGATGGGCTGAGGCTGAGAGAGAATAGCTTGTCAAAGGACACCTACTGGATGTGTGATTAATGATAAGGACAAGGTTCAAACCAGGGATTTGATTGTAGCTCAGTCTCTTAAACTCGCCATCAGAGCATCAATATCTGCACACCGATATAGGCTTTCTTGCTCACATATGCCTGTGTTAGTCATTTGTAGACAAAAGAAAACAAAACTGTTTGTAAGAGTTTCAACCAGTGGTCTTTTATATCAACTTATAGTTGAATCCTTAATGTAAGATACCAGTGAATGACTTGAAGCACTGGTTATCTCTGCTTTCTGTCCAGTTCCCAAAGGTTGGTCCTTCACAAATGATTCTTACTTGGCAGGGACAGCTTTCAAGGAGAAAATAGTTTGTACTTTGAGATCTGTAATTCCTTTGAGCAATAAACTAGGCAAATGGTTTGGAGTCTTGGTAACACCTTTCTCTATACTGTATATGTCTGCCTGAGGATTGAAGTCTGTATGAGGGCAATCCTCTCTATCTCATCAGTGGAGTCAAAACACTGTTTAAAGTCATGGGAAACAGCTTTCTTAATTGTGGCATCCAAGCTGTAAAATGGCATCTTCTGAAGATGAGAATGGTGCCAACTCAGCACCAAATAAAAACCTGACTGTTTATTAAAGTCTGTGGGATTTAGAGCCTGAACTCACCAGCACAATATGCCGACTTAGGGGCATCGTGGAGGTGTGGCATTTTGACGCTTCTTTTTGGGCCGGAAAAACACCAGATTGGGGCTGCGACATGCAGTTGCCACAGCCCCGATCCAGCGCTCAATGGGGCAGCATAAAGCTACCTCCCTTTAGGACCATCTGTATCAACCCTTAATTGATCTATTCTAAAATGTACATGCACATAGTTTTAAACTGTTTTTATCTTTTAAACTCTTGTAATTTATTAAATTCAGTATATTTTTGGTCTCTTTAAAAATTATTTTTAATGTTTCAAAATGTTTTAAACTGCTTAAATCAAATCTAATTGCATGCAGCCTTGAGATCTTGTCATATAAGGTGGGGTATCAGTATTTTAATAAGTAAACCATCAATGAATACCTGGTGCTGGAGGCTATATTTCAGGTGAAGGAACTGGCAAAACTATTTCTGAGTATTCTTTGCCTAAGAAAACCCTTTGAAAGTCATGGGTTCGCCCAAAATTAACAGAGGACTTGAAGGGACATGCATACATACTGTAAATACATTTAATAAATAAATAAACTTGAGAGAATAGCAATCCATCTTGGATGTTATTAGACATCATACTAGCACTCTATTGCATACTATTTTGTAAGCAAAAGTAACATTTGACTATAGTTGCAGTTTGTGATTTTGAGTGTAGGATTTGATATGTTCTGTTTTCCATTTTTAGAATTTGGCTAAGATGATTGAATGTGATGATGAAAGTAAAGGCTTCAAGCCTAGTTCCTACGAAAGAATAGTTCTCAAGAATGTTTCTGAATATCATTATCTGAAGATCCATCTGTAAGTTGAAGTTCCAAATTTTCTTAATCATCTGCTTCTGAAGGTTTTTGTGTAGCATATTGTATTTATGATATATGAGAATTATTAACGAGACTCACAACAAAAAATACATTTTAGGGAATTCCAAGAAGCTGACATTAGCCTGAATGCTGTCGAATTCAAGCAACTCATCATCTCCGCTCTGAAACGTTTACATGGAGAGGTATGTTGTTGCTGTTTTTGTGGTTGAATGCTTGTTATTGTGAGATGAAGAGCTGTGAATTCTTTCCTATTTCTGATTAACTATATGAAGTGGGAGAATCGTGTGGCCCTCCCAGTGTTTGTTGGACTGCAAGACCCACCCACCTTAGCCAGAATAAGCCAGTGTGAGAGCAATGCTGGGAGTTGCGGTTCAATAGTATCAGAACTACGGTACTTAATTCACATTTTTGAAATATTGGCTCAAGGAATTAATCAGAGAGTGGGGTAATTGAAAGAGCCCCTTATTTTACTGGGTCCCAGCAGAAAGGAAGGATTGTGTCTGTAGAATTGCAACTCAGTTTGCCGTTAGCTATGGCCTTTAAGCCTGAGAGAACCTGCAGCTGTTTAGAAAACCTGACCATATACTGCTCTTCATTTCAACTAGGATATTATAACAGTTTCTCCCACTGTTATAGGGCTGAGACATTGCAGTAATAATAAGGGAAGGGAAAGAGCAGTGGGGAAAATTCAAATCAATATTCGTTAAGGCTTATAAGGTTCCTTCCTTTTTGGTGTCCCTTACCACATTCTTTGTATATCCTGCTTGTTTGAATTTGGACTGAAATGTGTTTGAAAGAAATCTAATCCTTCTCTGTTTAGCTTGATCTAATTACCAAGCTTGTAATGATGTCTGTACACTGGGTATGGTCTTTAAATGTGGGGATGCAACTCAAGTTGCCAGGAGGGTTTCCTTTATTTTTGTGTTAGAGTATTAAACTTACTTTTCACTAACAGTGACACATTTCCTTTCAGGTTGGGGCAGCTTTGCCTGTTGATGTATTGACTTATGAAGAAAAAAACTTGTCTGCGATACTTAGAGTACCTAACAGGTAAGAAATGTTGAATATGCATTCTTGACAAGCTTTGTCATATAAAGCAGTACTCTCTAATAACTGAAATGAATATAGTCATTGTATGGTTATCCAAGATATCAGAAGCCTGGATGATCTATGTAGCACTGATTCCACTCAACTATATGAGTATCATCTAACAGTCATTTTGGGTGCATGGCTCTTCTTTCACAAATTGTTCTATTGCTCTTTCTAAGTTCATGCTTGGAAAAATATTTCAAATTCCAAGAAGCCAGGCTTCTGTACTTAGCAGTGTGCATTCAGTATGGTAACTATAAGCAAACAGGTTCCAAGGCAGTACTTAGACTTCTGGAAACCAGAGGTTTTCTGGAATTTTTCCAATCCTATGCAAGGGCATGTGTTACACAGTAAGAGAGAGTTTGCCATGTTAGCATAGCATTAATTGTGCAGCGTTAATAAATCAGTTTTGCTCAGTTTGTTTTGACTGATCATCATAAAATGTGTATTGGACATAGTTTTTTGTGGAACTTTTGGGCTATTCTCTGAAGATGCCAGCCACAGATGTTGGCGAAACATCAGAAAGGAACTCTTCTAGAACATGGCCACATAGCCCAAAAGCTCCACAAAAAACTATGGATGCTGGCCATGAAAGCCTTCGACTCCACATTGTGTATTGGACAGTTTTAACAATGCAGGGTGATAGATCTTACTGAATGAGGTTGCAGGATTAGTACCAGTAATCTTTATTATTACTTGTCATGTCATGTTGCTTCTTGTTTTACTGGAGTGTCCTGGTAATTTTCATTAATGTACTTAATTCTGTCATTTTTACAGTGGCTTAGTAAAGCTGTGGAGTGCTCTGACACTGCTTGGTTCCTATCAGAACAAAAATTGTGCTTTCAGGGTAATACAGGTAAGCATTAAGAAAATATTCAGTCAATCTGGCCTATACTATAAAACTATATTATAAAAAAGTACTGAAGCCTGGCTTCTTGGAATTTGAAATATAAAGCCACCTAGGAATGCAGTCCTATGTACGTCTACTCACAAATAAATCCCAATGATTTCAGTGTGGTCACCCCAAAATAAACAGGTATGGGGTGCAGCCTAAAGATAGAGGGAAGTGTCTTTGTGTCTTCTTATTTCATAGTTTGTTGAGTATTTGTTTATGACTTGTGTATAGTAGATTATATTTGGGAGATCTTAATTTAACATTTGCTGGAGTGGCCAATTTGCAATCAGTAGCATAATGGATAAATATAAAACTTCTAATGAGGATTAACACTTTGGGAAACATAGCTTTTCCTAGTAAAGATTTAATGTTTTGAGATATATGTTATAGCTTTTTAATAATGAAACAATTGCAGTGGTTTCATTTCTTCCCTCTGACACTAACAGTTCCAAATAGCTACAGGTGGTTTTCTGAGTGAAGCAACTGATATATTGTTGGATCTGTGGTTCTCATCTAGTAGTACAAATAGCATCAGAAGGACATAGGGGCATTCTAGGTGTGATGCAGGAAGTTCATAACAATTACTAAGCATTTGCGCTTCCTTACATCATCCTGTAAGTGTAACATGCTGTCTCCTCCTGACCTTATCCACCAGAGATTATGCATTTGTGACCCTTTGACATGCAGGTAGCAGCTTTAAATAATCAGTGTTTCTTCTAATCTCCTGTCCACTAGTGAGCGCCACTGATATGTTGCTTCCTGCCAAGGACTACCAATTATGTTTCTGTCTCTGTTTTTATGGTAAATATAATAACACACAAATGTTTTGGTAAATATAATAATACAATGTCTGTAAACATATAAATTCAAGACTTCCTGAAAAACATTTCTATCACCATGGAGCCTTGGTTTTGGATAGAGTGATTGTAGGGACATAACATGAGAGGCATTGATTTGGTTCATGCATTTATGCTGATTCATTTCCATTCTGTTTCATACAGTTTGGTTAGTTGCATTTCATTGTCTCCACTACAAACTTACTGATCAAAGTTCAAAGCTTAGTTAATGCCCTTGTTGGCTTAATAGGCTTGGCTGTTGCCCAGGAACATTCAGCTGGTAGAAATATGTTTATTATACTGTGCTCATCTTAGTCAAGATCTCTTTGTTTGGGGTTGATTTGAAAAATAGCACCTTTGTGTGTTTTTGACAAAATAATGTGGAATTGAATTTTTTAAATCTTTTGTCTGTTGTATATACTGTAATTTTATGTCTTAATGTAAATTTCCTTTGATTATTACTACAGACAGATGAGATAGAAATTAAATTACATATAAATAAACCTTACTGCCCAACTTTGTAGGAACCTCATCATGCTATAAGTGTTTAGTTCTTTCTCTTACTTTGCTACTGCAATTATAGAGCCAGTGTGTTGTAGTGATTTCAGTTTTGCACTAGGACTCTCAGAGAGCAGGATTAAAATCCCCAGTCAGCCTTTGAAACCCTCTTGGTGACCTTAGGCAAGTTCCACTTTCTCAGAGGAAGGCAGTGGCAGACCCCTTCTGAACCAGTCCTGCAAAGAACCCCCCCCCCTCCCATGGTAGGGTTCCAAAAATCACAAATAATTTGAAGGCACATTGTAACAACAGTACATTATTGTTTTAATCATTCTTTAGTCACCTTTTACAAAAAAGCCCCCCTCCCCACTGCCCTGCATTTGTCCTGGACCACCTTCTGAATGTAAAACACTAGTTATCTGTCACTATCAATGTTACTTAAGCTCTGATAGAATAAGAGAATTCCACGTTGTTTAGGATGCATTATGGTGTTGTTGTTCATTTTTAATTGCTCTAAAAGATGCACTTGAAATAACTAAAATGACATGGACCATAGGGTCATGGTTTGCTGTGACATGCAAACCCAGCATGGCTGGCTGGTTGGCTTATCTTTTCCCTGACAATCCAGAGTTCATTTAAGCATTTATTCTCTAGCTCACTGGGAGGAAAATAAGCCAGAGAACTGGCTCACTGTTGAATTCTCATACCACTGTGTATAAAGCATAGACTGAAAGGTCTACTGTTACAGGCTTTGGATTTTATTTATCCAAATTTGTATATTGAAAGAAAGGAAATAAATGTACTCAGTGGTGGGTGTTGTCGTAGAGCTGATACCGGTACCATATACTGGATCCTGTTCCAGATGTTCAGCCACGTAATTATAAATATAAGATGGAGTAAAGTAAAAGTAGGAGAGTCTAGTCAAGATAGAGAGAGAGAAACAGAAAAGTGTACCTAATTAGTGAAAGAGACCTTAATCATACTGGTTCGTATTTGACAGCAGGTAGCAAGACCAGTGAAGTTCATCCAGCATTGGTAGAATATTAAGATCAGCAATTGTAATATAAACAGAGGTGTATTTGCAGTTAATGTACAATGCTAAATCTCATTTCTAACTAGCTGACAATAAAATACCAGTGAAATGCACTCATGATAGGTAAATATGAAGGGGCTAGATTTACTATATATGCTGACAATGGCTCCTGATAACTCTTGGTCACTTCCACCACTGTACTTATGGCTCTTTTCTAACAGCTGCTTCTTATTCTATTCCAGGCTGGTCATAAGAGGCTGGTAGGAGACAGTAAGCCTCCTTTCTAGCTAACGGGCAGTGTAAAATATATATCATCTGGTTGGATAAATGCCTGCTAAAGAAATGTAGAACAGATGCCTCTGTATTGACATATAGATTAATGTTTAGAGATGGCTGTGAAAATGTGTGGTTTCTTCCACAGATATCTTTTTTGGAGTTTATAGTTCCACACAAGATGCGATTGTATTTCTTAGTTGATGGATGACTGAGTTCAGTTGTGCAAAATGCAGGATTCTTTATAAGTAAAAGCCAGTCTAAATTGATGCAATAAATAGTAGTATTCTCAAGATGAGTGGATATCTGTAACTGAAAAATAAATAAATAGCCTAAAAGATTACCAGACATTGTTAAATATCCCAAAAAATACCAATGCTTAAGGAATCCTTAAAGGCAATGTTGATGTTAATCTGCCTATCTGGATAATACTGTTGTTCACCAAACATTGACTAGGGGTAACTCCAGATAGATACAGGTTAGCTGACAAACAGCAATGAAGCTGCAGTCCATCAGAAAAAGGGGGAAAGGGTTAGGAACCACACCTGATTCATAATGGTTTGTTTAAATATTGTTGAAAGCAGGAGCAAGCAGGCTCCAGTGCAGTGCTCATCCATATTAGGCCAGGGTTCCCATGGATCTCTGGTTTACTGTGACATGCAGACTGGAACACAGAGTTGAATAGTGTGTGCTCTTTCAGTCTCACTGATTTCTCTCATTTCTGCCCCTTAATCATAATGAGCCAACTATCGTACAGTTGCATGGGTTGCTCAAATATTGTTTTATGCTAAAGCAGTGGTTCCCAAATTTTGGTCCTACAGGCATTTTGGACCAACTCCTAGCAGCCCTAGCCACTTCGGCTACCTTTTAGGAATTCTGGGAGCCTGAAGTCTAACATATCAGGAGGACCAGAGTGTGGGAACTGCTACGCTAAAGGAATTGATTTGGCTACTCCCATCCTTTTACTTCTGCTATACAAATATATTTGCATTTTCCTTTCTTTCTAGACCTCTCCATTTCTTCTTGCATTAGCTGGGAACAGCAGAGAGCTGGTGCTAGATTAAAACCACAGAAAAGGCAACTGGATGAAAAAACAGAACTGTCCAAAATGTTGATACGATTGCTCAGATACAGACTTTTGTCTCCGAGTCTCCAAGGATTGTTTCTCACAAAGTCAGAAGCCAACATTGCATTCTTCACTCAACCCTATGTTAAGCCTTTATGCATGCAAGTTGGAGACAAGGCTGAGTTGACTAAGACTTTTACACAGAAGGATATTGTCACCTTTTCTGACTTAACAGGGGATACAAACCCATTACACCTAGATGAAGAATATGCAAGGAAGACAAGATTTGGCAGAACCATTGTACATGGGGTTTTAATCAATGGGCTTATCTCTGCCATTCTGGGTACAAAAATTCCTGGGCATGGATGTGTTTTTCTTTCTCAGGAAATTAAATTTCCAAACCCTTTATATGCTGGAGAGGAGGTTCTGGCCTCAGTAGAAGTTAAGAAACTGAAGAGAAGTCTTGCTTATATTTCAGTGTCATGTACAGTTGTAGAAAGTGGCAAGACTGTTATGGAAGGTACTGTTAAAGTTATGGTGCCAGAGGACCAGAAGTCCCAGATCTGACTCCATGGTGCATCATGCTCTGTAGCAGAAGTCATGAGGAATGGGTATATATCTGATTACTAAGAAGGATGAAGCATTTTGTGTTGTCTTACCCATCTTACAAAATTTCTGAAATCCCAAATCCTAAATTTGCTGGAAACTTGGAATGCTTTGTATTGCATTTTGACAATGCCCTCCCATCTGTCAAACTATATGGAAAATACCTCTTATGAAGAACTGTGGGAAGCCTCAGAAGACTGTTGTTCGGATAGAAATATAAAATGTATGTGAATGTTGAAGTTTTAAAATTTGAGTTTATCTACTGGCCAGATCAACTAATGAAGAAAAAGCAAAGCAGTTATCTTGGTTTGGACCAGTGGTTCGCACTAGTCTGCAATCAGTAAACAGTGGCTAGGCAAATGTCTTGTGGAGGTACACAGGGAAGACAGGTTGATGAGATTCACTCCTAATGTTAATTGCTAGCATCTACTAATGAGAATTGCCACAGACAGACTTGTTTTCTGTGTGAACATTAAAGCCATTCTACTTTCTTAATCCATTTATGCTTTCACGTCACCCTGTACAGAAGGATCTGCTCTGTGTCATGCTAAGTCACGCTTGTTTTTTCTGTTTTTTTCACGTTGTTTGGGACGTTCTCCAATAGGAACATATAATTACTTGATGAATGTTTTTTCTCCCCCACATTCAGTCATTTCCCTTTCCCTTTACAGGGTGTATGTATAAACCCCTGCCTTTATGGGGTATTTTTTGGTTGTCTTTGAACTCCTTGTTGTTTTGCATAGGAGTATACCGCTCCAACAAAGCCTGTGAAGCAGGTTTCCCCAATTTCCGGATATGTTGGATTACAATCCCATCATTTATTTATTTATTTAAAATGTTTATATGCCAGCAAACTGGCTATTTCTTCTTGGTGATTCATATATATATGAAAACAATAAATAAAAATGTATATTTCACAATACAAATAAGCACATTGGTTGAAAAGTATTAGAATGTTAGCAAAATGTGAGACAGCAATAAACTTTAATAAAACTAGAAGTAAACATGAATGCCCACTGGAAGAGGAAGGTCTTAGTTTAGTATCTAAATGCTTCTAATGATATCCTCTTGCTGTTCTAGCTAGAGATAATGGGGGTTATAGTCCAACATGTCATGAAGGCACCAAGTTGGGAAAAGAGTGTGGCGCTGTTTCCAATCTGTTTTCAGTGGCTGTTTTGTAATTGCAACATCAAGTTGGGGGCCTTGTGGATGCCCCCAGATTAATGCTAGTTATGAGGAAGAGGACTCTTGAGACACAAGCTCACTCGGTTTATGATTACTGAGTTCCTTTCCCCTTTATTAGTCTCATTGTGACACCACCACCAACTCTTAAACAAGAAAGCTTATAATAGATCTGACAGGATCATTCATACAACCTAGATAGGGAAATGGTTAGAAAACAAGCAAGTAAAAATAGCAAAATAAAGTTTTCTTTGGGCAGGTACCTTCAGTGGTTGGTTTGAATCAGGTAGGAGTAATGTGGCTTTCCATGTGTTGCTTGGCCCTTGTGGTCTCTTCCACCTCTATGATTCTATGGACTGTAACTTCATCAGCCCAAACCAGCCTAACCACTGGTGAGGAATGCTGGGAGTTGCAATTCCACCTCAGAAGGATTGCACTCTTCCAACTTCCCATTTAGCTGATAATACATACAAAACTCTGGGATGAAGACTTACTGTAATACACATATTAAAGTGTCCTTTATTCCCAACAATTTGGGTCAAGATTATGGGAGGATCCTAAATTCTCCATATCCTGTATTGTATCCATTTCTTCTGCGGCTGTTGGCTCAAAACTATGAAGAAAGAAGTCTAGCTGCCTTTTCTCTTTTCCTAAAGCCAAAATCCTATCTGATGATGAGCTCAGACCTGCCTGCCTCCCAGTCTCTGGCCCCATAAGAGCTAGATTAATGAGGAATGACAGGCAACAGTGGCTCATGCCTGTTCATACTTTGAATGCCCACATTTGCTATTTCTAGAAAGAAAATCTAATGTACTCTGAAGTAATCAATTTTTTCCAAAGTATTTTTGGGCACTTAAATTTGATTGAGTCCATTAAGTAGAAAGGATGAACATCAGGAGGGGCTATGTTCCAGGCAGAAAAAAAAGGCCTGCTTAAGTTTTGTTTTCCATGTGCCCTTGCTATGAACACAGAAATGTAAGCGGGGAAAAGTCTGAAGGTACACATCCTGAAACCATTATCACACAAGGCATCTTTGGATGCCGTTGTGATACTGGCTACGGTGACATTGCAGATACAGTATCTAGAAATCCCTGTGTGGAGAAGTTTTCTTGCTCTCTTCAGTCTTACTCATTTGTTCCATCACAATAATGTTGCATGGCAGTCCTCCAGGGCATATTAAAAACCCATTGAGAGAATGAGCATTAGAAAATTCCCAGTATCACATATATCAGATAAAGTCATTAAGGTAATGCTCTGGCTGGGTGTGTAGTTGCTTCTTCTGTATATAACTATATCCTTCATCTTTCTGCCAGGATCATTAGATGTGGAGATTGAAATTTGCTGAAGGACTGGAGTGACAGTACAATATTAGATAGGAACTGAGCATATAAAGCATTTTCTTGTCTGTCTTCAGATGAAAGAGGAAGGTGGTGTGTTTGAGAAGGCTAAACGTCTCACAAAATTACAGTTCTTGGAGTTCTCTAGCATTGAGCTAGGGCAGTTAAAGCGGTCTCCACTTGAATTATTTCTGCTGTGTGTTTTGGGCCAGAATTATGCTCTTTTTGGCTCTTTACCACTACACAGTATTAGACTTTCATACAGTTTGCTATCAGATTTCAAAATACACCCCAAAATTTCACAATTCAGGGAAACACAATTTAAATTGATATATTAATAGGACCTCTACATAGTTGTGTGTACAGACAAGCAACCTGAGATGCATGTACCATTGAAATACACCAGTGGCTGTGCTTGCTGTCATGTGGAAAATGGAGCAAGAGTGTTTTGTGAGCTCTGGAGAGAACATCTGAATCAATGGGTTTAAATTACAAGAATTGAAGTAGCACTTTTGAGGTTAACTGAAAGAAAGAAACTGGTAGTATGAGCTTTCCTAGACTAAAAAAAGGCCTGCTTAAGTTTTGTTTTCCATGTGCCTACTTCTTCAGATTAACAGGATGTGGGTTTTCAACAGAGGCTGAGTGACAAATTGATGCTTTAGGTGTGGATTCTAATGTTAGCAGTGGATTGGGCAAGATAACCCAGTCTCTTCCAACTTTACAAACCTGATTCTTTTAGTGTGAAGGCCTGAAGGGGGATGCTAAGTGTGTTGAGCTAAATATGCTTATAATTATCCTTCAGCTTTTCCCATTCAATCTGGCACACTGCCCTGTGGACCTGGTACACATGAGCATGTTAGAAAGGCAGACAGTGCTGCTCCTTCTCTAGGGGTACAATTTAATAACATGCTACTAGGGCTATTGTGCACTGCTCAGGCCAGAACTGGTGAGCTGCATCCTATTCATTTTACAAACGTGTCACTATTGTTTGTACTACATTCTGCATATCAACATCCCCCACACAACCATGATTATACTCCGTGTATCTGAGGAACTTTAGTGCGATGTGGCAGCTAAAAAGGCCAATGCAATTTTAGGCTGCATCAATAGAAGTATAGTGTCTAGATCAAGGGAAGTAATAGTGCCACTCTATGCTGCTTTGGTCAGGCCCCACCTGGAATACTGTGTCCAGTTCTGGGCACCACAATTCAAAAAAGATGTGGAGAAACTGGAGCGGGTCCAAAGGAGGGCAACTAAGATGGTGAAGGGTCTGGAAACCATGCCCTTTGAGGAGCGACTTAGGGAACTGGGGATGTTTAACCTGGAGAAGAGAAGGTTAAGAGGTGATATGATAGCCCTGTTTAAATATTTGAAGGGATGTCATATTGAGGAGGGAGCAAGGTTGTTTTCTGCTGCTCCAGAGAACAGGACCCGGAACAATGGATGCAAACTCCAGGAAAAGAGGTTCCACCTCGACATTAGGAGGAACTTCCTGACAGTAAGGGCTGTTCGACAGTGGAACACACTTCCTCGGAGGGTGGTGGAGTCTCCTTCCTTAGAGGTCTTTAAGCAGAGGCTGGATGGCCATCTGTCAGGGATACTTTGATTAGGAGTTCCTGCATGGCAGAATGGGGTTGGACTGGATGGCCCTTGTGGTCTCTTCCAGCTATATGATTCTATGATTCTATGAACTTGGTTGTAATCCACAAATGTTCTTGCTATAATAATACCAAGGGAATGTATGGCCTTCCAGATGTTGAAGTGCAGATCCCAATAGCTCTAGCCAGCATAGCCAATGGTGAAGAATGCTGGTCACTGCTGTCCAACAACATCTGGAGTGCTGCACAATTCCCACCCTTGCTATAATAAAACTGTTGGTCTTAAAGATGCGCACAGCTTTTTTGTCTTTTACTGCAACAGGCTAACACAGCTACTTATGTGGAGCACGATTTTAGGAATGATAAAATTGGAATATGTGCAGAAAAGGATGACCAGGAAGGCGTGTGAGGCTTGCAAACAAAATCCTGAGAAGCAGTTGAAAGAGTTGGGTATATCTAATCTGGGGAGGCATGTCTTCTAATATCTCAAGGGTAGCTAGGTGGCAACAACACCCCACCTCCAGCATCGGCCACAGTACATGGACAGTAGAGGTGATTTGGCTGGTGGAGAGGGGGCAGCGAGAAATGGACAGAGAGTTAGCACCCTACCAGGTGTTCGCCCCCTCTGATGGTGTCTCCTGGTGCCATCCAACACCCCTAGTGACACCACTGAGGTGGGCAAGAGGGAAGGAAGGACAGTGAATGCCCCACTCTGATCACTGCCACTTCTCCCATCCCTCCCTCTTGCTCTCTCCCCAGGGTTGCTCATCCTGTGGTGGGGAGAAGAGGACTCAGCACCTGGCCTTGCCTGCTGGGTGGATGCAGGACATCTGGCTGAGTGGAACTGCTGTAAGGGCAGTGGCAGCCTTCTCCTCTTTGGCCCTGCTTCACTCAGCAATGACATTTAAAGCAGTGTCAAAATGCCTTAATTCTGTAGTATCGATGCAGCCCTTGTAACACATGGCTTTAGTACTGAATATATTGTACAGTACTTCCACTTTCCTTTCTGCTGTGTCTACTTTTTCATCTCACAGTTTCGTTTCTTCTGTTACTTCACCCTCCAGTTGCGAAATGCCCCTCCTCTGAGAAGCTTTCACTGCAACCATTGCCCAAGGTATTAACTGCTACAGAGACTTCTCCTCTGCAATACAGATTTGGCAGTATTAGAAAAGCAGCAGAGAAGAAGGTGGTGGTTGGTCTAATTCTGATGGACCACTGTTTTCCCTTTAAAAATCGTCTTCTGAATATAGTATGAAAGGTCATATAGGGTGCCATGCCCTAAAATGTAAAAATAAATACTGTAAATGAAACTTTTCTTAAAGCAAGAATTCATTCAGATCACCAAAGATAAATGCTAAAGTGTCAACACACTTCACAGTGCTGTATTTTAAAGCTCAGAAACAGACTCAATAAAATAAAATAAAATAAAATATATTGTGTAAAAAAAAATGGACAACTCTTACTAACAACTCTTACCGGTACTGAATATGTTATGCTACCACTGTCAGGAACTGCTGACTTATGGAGAGACACCTTTCTGCTCCTCATCATGAAAGGCTCCCTGAGTAAACTTTCGCATTCATCTTAATTATACAATGCCACCTGGATAACTACACTAATGAAATTGCTTGTTAAGTGTCTCTTGCATATGTTTTTCTGTTAACTCACATTTAAACATTTTGTTGTTATTGCTGATATAGTATTCTTTGTGGAACTAAAATAAATATGTTTTTAAAAGATGGGCTGAATTATTCATTATTCAGATTTGCTTCTGAAGCCTAAAAAATAAGATTTATCTTGCTTATGGTAATTAATATGGACACAATTGTAAACACACATACTAAAGGAGTAAGTGGCATGATAAAGCTTACTTCTGAATAAGCCTGCATAGTGTTACTACACCCTGCATACCCTACATTATTTTGGGGTACAAATATTATAATAGCAGTTACAGAGAGGCCAAAGAGCATGAACCTGGACAGGCCATGATGAGAGTCTTCTCACTGCTATTAATCTGAGCTATCAAAATTCCCCTATTATATATTGATTTGTGGGTGCCATTTCGGTAACCTAGCAATTTGGGAAACAAGATTCAGTGGGAGTAATTTCTCTATAAAGGAACATAGGATATGGCTACAACAAGAATGGGGAATGTTTGCCCCTTCAGATGTTCTGAACATCTGCTTCCACCACCCCTAAATGTTAGTGATGGGTTCAGCAAAGGAAAATCGAAGTCAAAATATCTGGAGGAGCAAAGGGTATATCATCCTAGGCTACAGATTTTGTTATAACAGAAGCCAATACGGTGTGCCCTTGGTATCCGCTAGGATTTGGTTCCAGGACCCCCTGTGGAAACCAAAACCTGTGGATGCTCAAGTCCTAGTAAGTACAATAGTACAGTAAAAAAGTTCACTTTTTGGAATTTATATTTTTTGGAATGTTTTCAAGCCATGGATGGTTACATCCATGGATATAAAATTTGTGGATATGGAGGCTCACTTTATTCTGGTCTAGAACAAGTTGAGTGACATGTGAGAATGAACATTGTGCTATAGGGCTTGTTCACTTTTCACACTCTTCTTCTGCTTCTTCTTCTTCTTCTTCTTCTTCTTCTTCTTCTTCTTCTTCTTCACCTTTATTTATATAGCGCTGTAAATTTACACAGTGCTGTACATACAATCTTAGAATTAGACGGTTCCCTGCCCTCAGGCTTACAATCTAGCAGAGACAACACAAAAGGGGAAGGGGAAGGGAAAGGTGGTGGGAAGGAGATGAGGTCCAGTGGTTGTTCTTTCCCTCTGGGGCCTGGACCAAGGCAGATGGACTGGAGGGAGGACACGGCTTCTTAATAGATAGTTAAAAGGAGGCATCCTGGGGCAGATGGTACAATCCTGGGAATGCTTCCCTAAACAATAAAGTCTTTAACTTAATTTTGAAACTATTTGAGAAGTGATGAGGCGCACATGTGGGGGAAGATGGTTCCAGGAGTGAGGGGCAGCAAGTGAGAAGGGACGAATCCGGATTGGGGCAGTGGAAATCCTCGGCTGGGACAGGAGACCTTGACTACCAGAATGGAGGGTACGAGAAGGAATGTGATGAGAAAGAAGTCCGGACAAGTAAGGAGGGGCCAGTCCGTGGAGGGCTTTGAAAGTCAACAACAAAAGCTTGTACTGGATGCGGAAGGGAAAGGGGAGCCAGTGAAGGGAGGGTAAGAGGGGAGAAACATGGTCAAAGCGGAGAGCAGATGTGGTAGGATTGGGTGTGGAGTGGATATCTGCTGGGAAACATAACATGATGTAGTGTACCTATATACTGAACAGAATGCAAGCTTCCTTTATTTGCAAGTGTATCTGTCAGATTATCGTTTGAAGTGGCGTGCTGTTACCTCTCAGGCGAAGAAGCACTGGGAGCCTGGTTAGTAAATCAAAGAAGGAATCCACCCACACTCTTCCAAAACAGTAGGAGTGATCTAAAGTACACTTTAAAAACATTCCAACTTGCAGTAAAGTGTGGAAATTTAAACAGCATGAAAGGGGATGATAATAGATTTGGCTGTTATTCTGAACCAAAGCCTCTAATTTGCTTTATAACATGGAATACAAAGTATGTGATCTTCTGCATGGCATATATTTTCAAGTTTATTAAAAAACATATATCTCTCCTTTCACACACTGGTGGCAAGATCATGTTAACACATTTATTATATATTTCTGTCACACATTACTGTCACAATCACAAACCTTGACGAAGGAGGAGACCGGGACCTTTTCTTGAGAATTACCTTTCTTTTCTTGTATGTCCCCCCACCTTTTTATCAGTCTTGCCCATGTCCTTTTCTTACTAAAAATGCATGCATAACTTTATGATAACTTGATATTACAGTTATTACAGGCCCTCCATATCCATGGATTCTTTATCCACAAGTTCAAGCATCCATGGCTTGAAAATAATAATAAAAATATATATAAATTCCAAAAAGCAAACCTTGATTTTACCATTTTATGTAAGAGGCACCATTTTAAATGCCACTGTATTTAATGGGAGTTGATCATCCATGGATTTTGGTATTTACAGGGGGTCTTGGAATCAAATCTCAGCTGATACCAAGGGCCCACTGTATTGTGTAGATCGAACAGTGTTTCTTATGTGGTACTATTTTGGTGTTTCATACCTTCAAATGTTAGCATACTCTACAACTCTCCCACTGGATATATAGTTTAATAATTAATATGTAGAATTAGGCTTGTTTTGAAGTCACAATAACCTGTGGAAACTAGATGTTAAACACGTGTAGGAGTTATGCTAACTGGATGACATGCAAAAACCTAAATAAAGCTAAGGAAATGAGTTTGCTGGTCGCCTAGCACCCCCACCTGTGTCTCTGTGCATTTCTGCAAACAATGGAAGCAAAGAGATTCCCATTGAAATTCAATCAGTAACCATACCTTTTACCTCATCTTCTGACAATCTTCCTCTATCCTCCTTCCTGCCTGATCATCAGAGGATTGTCCCATATCTAATCAATGCATAGTCACTTTGCTGTTAAGACCATCAAGCCATTCTGGACCTTTTTGTCAGTTTTTTGAGAAAGACATCAAAGATTTTGTCATACCAAAGGTACCACAGTGTACCCCTCAGGGGGCCTTTGCTGGGATTTGGTTCCTGGAGCCTGCATGGCTACCAAAATCCCACTAAATACAATGGCATAATAAAATGGTGTCCCTTATACCAAGCTTTGCTTTTTGGAATATATATATATATATATATATATGAATATTTTTAAAACATGGATGCTTGAATCCATGGGTAAAGAGTCCATGCATACAGAGGGCCAACTCTATCCACCCCCAGTTCTAGCCACTATGTTCACAGACCTGGTGTTTACAGACCAGAGCTTCCTCTGTGTAACCCTGACACAGTTTGAGCTACTCTGCGTTTTCCAGGGTCTCTTCAAGATCAGTAATTAGCACCCTCTTCGACTCTCAACTTCTCTCTATACAGCCTTCCACACCTTCCTTTCAGATAGCCTTGTATAACTCTTAAGGTTGTTTTAGTTCTTCTATGTCTGTGTGCAGCCTTGCAAATTCTTAAATAAAATACTCTATTTACTGAATACTGGAGACCTCTTTGTGATTATTACTGGTATATGTAGGTGAAAGGATCCCTGCAGTTACCCACCTCTTGCAGGCCTCCTTTGGAGCTATATTTTCCCCAGATTTCAAGGAGACGTTGGCATTGTAGGTGGGGACCCCAAACTTCCACCACTTTTTAGGGTAACAAAAGTTGACTCCTACCTATGGCAACCCTAATGTGGGCTTTGATAGGCAAGATATAGTGAGAGGTAGTTCCTCTAAATCTGAAACTTTATGGTTTCTACAGAGTCACTCCAACACTCAAACCACCACACCACATACTTTTGTCAGTTTAATTTTATGTTTCCCATTTATTGCACAGAGCCACAGGTGGGGGTGCTAGCGATCAGCAAACGAATTTCCTTAGCTTTATCTAAGCTGTCTGAGCTTTATCCTCACCAGTCTCTCCTCACATGCATCACTTTTCCCTTCAGGTTCATATATTTCAATATAGCACTGTGTATATTTGTGGCTGTCTATCTATCTATCATCTAGATATCTAGATATCTTTTGTGTGTATGTTTTCCACCCACTGGAAAGCAGGCTTTCAGGAAATGGTTGCAGCAGATGCAGCTTAATGATTGCATAATGGTTTTTTTTTTTTACATGCAGGTTTTTAAAATGCATATTTAATTATTTTAATGAGTCATCTCTTATAATACTGTAATAATTTAATTCTGTTTTAATACATCACTTTTGTATATTTTTAATTGTTTGTTGTTGTTGTTGTTGTTAAATGCCCTTAACAACATGCAACATATCCAAGACCTTCTGTCTCCACTGTTCTACTTAATTCCTGCAACCCCATAAATCCCATGACCTTCTTAATAGAGTCCGTCCATCTGGCATGTGGCCTTCCTTTCTTCCTGCTTCTCTTTCCTTTCCCAGCATTATTGTCTTCTCCAGTGATTCCTTCCTTCTCATGATGTGTCTGAAGTAAGACAGCCTCAGTTTGTTCATCTTGGCTTCCAGGGAGTTTTCCGGCTTGATCTGCTCTAGGACCCATTTGTTCATCCTTTTGGCTGCCCATGGTATCCTCAGCACTCTTCTCCAGCACCGCATCTCAAATGAATGGATTTTCTTCTTATTTTCTTTCTTAACTGTCCAGCTCTTACATCCATACATGGTAGTAGGGAATACAGCATCTTGTATGATTCTAACTTTTGTGTTCAGTTGTAATCTCTAATTTTAGGATCTACTTTAGTTTTTTCATAGCCATCCTCCCCATTCTTAATCTTCTTCTGGTTTCCTGACTGCAGTCCCCATTTCTATCAATGTTTGATCCCAGGTATGGGACTTATTTTACTACCGGTATTTCTATTTCTTCATTGTCTAGGCTGAACTTGTGAAGGTCCTTGGTGGTCATTATTTTTTGTTTTCTTTATGTTCCACATTAAGCCTGTATTTGCACTTTCTTCTTTGATCTTCCTTAGTAGATTTTCCAGGTCTGTCTGTGAGGTTTTCTGCTAGTACTATGGTGTCATCTGCATATCTTAGATTGTTGATATTCCTTCCTCCTATTTTCGCTCTTTCTTCTTCTGTGCCCAAGCTCTACTTTCCTTACAATATGTTCTGCATATAAATTGAATAGGTAGGGTAATAGGATACAGCCTTGTCTGGCTCCTTTGCCAATTGGGAACCATTCTATTTCTCCATGTTCTGTTCTGACAGTGGCCTCTTGTCCTGAGTACAGATTCCTCATCAGGACTATTAGATGTGTTGGCGCTGCCCCCATGTCTTTAAGGACGTTCGATAGCCGTTCATGATCTATGCAGTCAAAGACTTTACTATAGTCTATAAAGCACATGCTGAATTTCTTTTGGAGTTCCCTGGTGCGCTCCATTAGCCATCATATGTTTGCAATGTGGTCCCTATTGCCTCTTCCTTTTCTGAACCCCACTTGAACTTCGGGTATTTCTCTCTCTCTCTCCATGTATGGTTGAAATTTATGTTCTAAAAAATTGAGCATGATTTTGCTTACATGGGATATGAGTGCTATGGTTCTATAGTTGCGGCAATCTTTTGTGTCTCCTTTTTTGTGGATGGGGATGTATATTGGTCACTTCTAATCTGTTGGCCATCATTTTGTTTTCCATATCTGTTGGCATATGTTGGTCAGCACTCAAGCTGAGTCTGTCAATGTGGGTTGCAGCAGTTCAACTGGATTATCATCTGTTCCCAGTGATTTGTTTAATTATACTGTTCTTTTAAATTGTAAGCTGCTCTGAGTCTCAATTTTGGGGAGAAAAGGTGGGATATTATAAATAAATATTATAACAGTAATAACAATAAATGATTTTTTTAAAAAAATATGTTATTTCCACATATCATTTTAAAATATTTTAAATATATGTCTACTGATTTTTATATTTATAATCTGATTCTTTGGTTTTGATATTTGGTAGGATTCCTTGAATCTCAGTTTTGCATAATATAATATAATTATATAACATAATATAAACAAATTACACACAAAAAACCTTTCATAAACAAACAAATAAATAAAAACAATATTTTATGTGTCTATATGCTTATATAGTGTTGGCCAGTGTGGTCTAGTGGTTTTGAGTGTTGGGTTAGGACTCTGGAGACCTGGGTTTGATTCCCAGCTCAGCCATGAAAACCATTGGGTGACTTTGGGCAAAGTCACACTCTCTCAGCCTCAGGGGAAGGCCATGGCAAGGCCTTGGGGCAGAGTCACACTCTCTCAGCCTCAGGGGAGGCCATGGCAAGGCCTTGGGGCAGAGTCACACTCTCTCAGCCTCAGGGGAGGCCATGGCAAGGCCTTGGGGGCAAAGTGACAGCCTCAGGGGAGGCCATGGCAAGGCCTTGGGGCAAAGTCACACTCTCTCAGCCTCAGGGGAGGCCATGGCAAGGCCTTGGGGGCAAAGTGACAGCCTCAGGGGAGGCCATGGCAAGGCCTTGGGGCAGATTCACACTCTCTCAGCCTCAGGGGAGGCCATGGCAAGGCCTTGGGGCAGATTCACACTCTCTCAGCCTCAGGGGGAGGCCATGGCAAGGCCTTGGGGGCAAAGTGACACTCTCTCAGCCTCAGGGGAGGCCATGGCAAGGCCTTGGGGCAGATTCACACTCTCTCAGCCTCAGGGGGAGGCCATGGCAAGGCCTTGGGGGCAAAGTGACACTCTCTCAGCCTCAGGGGAGGCCATGGCAAGGCCTTGGGGCAGATTCACACTCTCTCAGCCTCAGGGGGAGGCCATGGCAAGGCCTTGGGGGCAAAGTGACACTCTCTCAGCCTCAGGGGAAGGCCATGGCAAGGCCTTGGGGCAGATTCACACTCTCTCAGCCTCAGGGGGAGGCCATGGCAAGGCCTTGGGGGCAAAGTGACACTCTCTCAGCCTCAGGGGAAGGCCATGGCAAAGCCTTGGGGGCAGAGTCACACTCTCTCAGCCTCAGGGGAAGGCAATGGTAAGGCCTACACACACCAAGGGAGTAGTAGTAGTTGCTGAGAGGACTAAGGGAAGGCCTGGGGAGCTCAGGCTGTAGTCTTGGGCCTTTAAGAAGGAAGGAAGGGAGGGAGGAAGGATAGGAGAATATTTTATATGCCTATATAGTGGTGGCCAGTGTGGTCTAGTGGTTTTGAGTGTCAGGCTAGGACTCTGGAAACCCGGGTTTGATTCTCAGCTCAGCCATGAAAACCATTGGGTGACCTTGGGCAAAGCCACACTCTCTCAGCCTCAGGGGAAGGCCATGGCAAGGCCTTGGGGCAGAGTCACACTCTCTCAGCCTCAGGGGAAGGCCATGGCAAGGCCTTGGGGGCAGAGTCACACTCTCTCAGCCTCAGGGGAAGGCCATGGCAAGGCCTTGGGGGCAGAGTCACACTCTCTCAGCCTCAGGGGAAGGCCATGGCAAGGTCTTGGGGCAGAGTCACACTCTCTCAGCCTCAGGGGAAGGCCATGGCAAGGCCTTGGGGGCAGAGTCACACTCTCTCAGCCTCAGGGGAAGGCCATGGCAAGGCCTTGGGGGCAGAGTCACACTCTCTCAGCCTCAGGGGAAGGCCATGGCAAGGCCTTGGGGGCAGAGTCACACTCTCTCAGCCTCAGGGGAAGGCCATGGCAAGGTCTTGGGGCAGAGTCACACTCTCTCAGCCTCAGGGGAAGGCCATGGCAAGGCCTTGGGGGCAGAGTTACACTTTCTCAGCCTCAGGGGAAGGCCATGGCAAGGCCTACACACACGAAGGGAGTAGTAGTAGTTGCTGAGAGGACTAAGGGAAGGCCTGGGGAGCTCAGGCTCTAGTCTTGGGCCTTTAAGAAGGAAGGAAGGGAGGGAGGAAGGAGAGGAGGCGGGCCTGGCGCTCTGTTGACACTGCCTCCTCCTCCAGCCCTGGAGTGTGTGGGGTGGGTGGGTGGCAGAGCTAAAGGCCGGGAGGACCAGGACCAGGAGGCAGGGAACCCTTCCTCCTCCTTCCCCGGCCAGCCATGGCCTTCATGGAGAAGCCGTCGGCGGGGAAGGTGCTGCTGGACGACACGGCCCCCCTCTCGGCCGTCATCGAGGCCAGCCAGAGCCTCCATTCCCACACGGTGGGTCAGGCAGAGAGAGGGCCCTGGGGGGGCTCTCCTTCTTCTTCTTCCCTATCCTCCTCCTCCTCCATTTTGAGCAGGGCTCAGAACAGGGTCCTCCATTTCCAGCCTTCTTCTGTCCAGGAGGGAACCCAAAAGGTCCTCCATTTTGAGCGGGACTTAGAATAGGGTCCTCCATTTCCAGCCTTCTGTCCAGGAGGAGTTCCTAAAGGTCCTCCATTTTGAGCAGGGTTCAGAAAAGGGTCCTTCGTTTTTAACCTTCTCTCCAGAAGTGATTCCTAAAGGTCCTCCATTTTGAGCAGGACTCAGAACAGGGTCCTCCATTTCAGCCTTGTTCTGCCCAGAAGTGATTCCTAAAGGTCCTCCATTTTGAGCAGGGTTCAAAACAGGGTCCTCCATTTCCAGCCTTCTTCTGTCTCGGAGGGATTCCTAAAGGTCCTCCATTTTGAGCAGGACGCAGAAAAGAGTCTTTCATTTTTAGCCTTCTGTCCAGGGGGGAACCCAAAAGGTCCTCCATTTTTTTTTAAATTAAGAAAAGAAGAAGGTAAGTATATACAAACATAACCAGTACTGGTTATGTCTGTAAAAGGTCCTCCATTTTGAGCAGGACTAAGAGGGTGGCTAGGCATCATCCTCCTTTTCCAGGACCTGTCCTCCATTTTGAACCTTCTCTCCAGGAGGGATTCTTAAAGGTCCTCCATTTTGGGCAAGGCTATGAACAGGGTGGCCAGAGGTCGTCCTCCTTTCCGAGGAGGCGTCCTCCATTTCAGCCTTCTTCTGTTCAGGAGGGATTTCTAAAGATCCTCCATTTGGAGCTGGACTCAGATGCAGGAACTTCCATATTTTTAGGAGTTTTCTTAGGTTTTATTTTGGTCCTATGAATGTCCTCCATTTGGAGCATGGTTAAGCAGCAGGGTTTTTTTTTTTTTTTCATTTCTGTTTGAATGTTTTGAGCTTTCATTTGGAAATGCTCTCCATTTTTCTTCAATGTCCTCCATTTTGAGCCTGGCTAAGGAGCATGGTTTTATATTTCTGTGAGATCTTCTGTTTGAGATCTTATTTGGTAATGTCCTCCATTTTTTATTGGCTGCCCTCCGTTTAGAGCAGGACTAAGGAGCATGAAGCGATTCCTACATCCTTCTATAATGTCCTCCATTTTGAGCATGGCTAATTTTTTCATTTCTATATGAGTGTGTTCAGATTTTATCTGGTCATGCCCTACATTTTTCTATTTTGAGCATGACTAAGGAGCATGAGTTTACATTTCTATAGGAGTGTTTTCAGATTTTATTTGGAAACATCCTACATTTTTTAATTGAATGTCCTCCATTTTGAGCATGGCGAGGAAGCAAGGATTTACATGTCTGTAGAGGGTTTTTAGCTTTTATTTTGGTCATGTCCTCCATTTTTTCTTGAGAATGGCCCACATTCTGATCATGGCCAAGAAGCATGGATTTACATGTTCTAGAAGAGTTTGTTTCTGACATTTCTGACCTGTAGTTTTGGGTGCAAATAATGTAGTTTGGCACCACTTTAAGTGCTGCAGCTCCATCCTATGGAATCCTGGGATTTGTAGTTCTACAAGGCCCTTTAGCCTTCTCTGCTGGTGCCTCATCCAACTGCAAGTCCCATTATTCTTCTGTCGGATGGAGCCATAACAGTTTAAAGTGGTGTCAAACTGCATTATTTCTACCTGCCATCCTTGGAGGAGAGGAAAGGAAATGGGAGGAAAGCTGGGCTTGAGATGGGGATAGGCAGGGCTCAGCCTTGGTATATATGTGTGTGTTTAATGTCAAAGGTGGAGACAGTGTGACTGACAAGGGCTTGGGTTCAAACCTCTGCTCAGTTCCAAAGACTCTGGCTGGAGCCGCAGCGTTTCCACCTAACCTACCTCAGAAGGTTTTTGTGGGTATAATATACAGTTGGCACACTATACTAGCAATTTATTTTCCTCAGGGTGCATCTACACTGGAGAAAGAGTGCGGTTTGATGCCACTTTAACCATTCTCCACTATGTACAGGCTAAGAAGTGTGCAAGTTGTGTGCCTTCAAGTCATTTCCGACTCATGGAGACCTTACATTTTTCCTGGCAAGATTTGTTCAAGGGAGGTTTGTCATGGCCTTCCCTGTGAGGCTGAGAGCATGCGATTTACTCCACCTAATGGTAGGGTTAGTCCCTCTATTTCAGGTTGTGTTCCTACTGAAAGTGATTGGCCCGAAAACTTAGGGTGCATCTGCACTGTAGAAATAATGTGGTTTGACACCGCTTTACCTGCCATGGCTACAGAATCCTGAGGTCCTGGTTTGGTGAGGCACCAGCACACTTCTGTCGGAGAAGGCTGAAGACCTTGTAAAACCACAAATCCCGGTAGTCCATAGGATGGAGCTACAGCACTTAAACTGCTGTCAAATTGCATTATTTTCTGCAGTGTAGATGCTTCCTGGGTCTCTGAGGGGCTATAGCTGGAAGAGACTAACATGGCTGTGTCTTTGAATGGTAGAAGGCGCGCGTAACTGTGTATACTGGCTGCTGCTGTGGAGGGATGCTAGCATTGGCTGTTGTATCCGTGAATTCATGTGAAGATACCTGGAAGTGCCCCTGAGCAAGTGAAGAGTGTGTTTCTCTGACGGTAGGAGAGCCAGCATGGCGTAGTGGTTTGGGTGTTGGATACAACTCTGGAGACCAGGGTTCAATCCTCCGCTCAGCCATGGACACTGGGTGATCTTGGGCAAGCCACACACTCTCAGCCTCAGGGGAAGGCAATGGCAAACCTCCTCTGAACAAATCTTGCCAAGAAAACCCCATGATAGATTCGACTTAATATCACCATAAGTCTGGAATGACTTGAAGGCCCGTAATAACAACAGCAACAACAAGGATAGCTAGAGAGTTTTCCTTCACGTTGCAGTGTCTTGTTTCAAAACATGCGTGAGTGAGCTCTAGTTAGAAATCCAGCACTTGAGTTTGCTAAAGTTGTGACGGTGGTGGTACTAAGAGAGCAATATGGTTCGAGTGGAGATATAGCAGTTTGAGTGTTGAAATATGACTCTGGAGACCAGGGTTTGAATTCTGGCTCGGTTATGTAAACCCACTGGATGATCTTGAGCAAATCACATGCTCTCAGCCTCAGGGGCTCTTCTGAATAAATCTTGCCAAGAAAACCCTATGATAGGTTTGCCTTAGGGTTGCCGTAAATTAGAAATGATGGCAAACAACAAGAACAAAGTACTGTGAAGCGTGCCTTATTGGCGGGAGAGGGTGAGAGCTGAGGTGTACTAAGGTCCAAAACACACTGCAGAACTAATCCAGTTTGGGACTGCTTTAACTTCCCTGGCTCAATGCTAGGGACTTCGGGGAACTGTAGTTTTGTGAGACATTTAGCCTTCCCTGTTGGAGAGGGAGAGCTCTGGTCCCATAATAAACCACAATTCCCAGAATTCCCTAGCACTGAGCCAGGGCAGTTAAAGTGGTCTCAAACTGGATTATTTCTGCAGTGTGTTTTGGATCTTAGTTACCTGTAATACCCTTGATTTTTAGGATTTAAGAATGTGTCCCAGATGAGATCAAATAAAGATTTTACATGTTCAAGTGCTGTACTTCCAAACAGCAGCTAGCCTCTGGGGAGCTCAGAGCAGGACTTGAATGCACACCTTTCCCTTTTGTTTACCTCTTAGTACCTGCTATTCAGAGGCAGGCTGGCATGTTTAGGGAGTACAAAGGGCACCAGGAAAAAAGGCAAGCAAGCCAAGGCCTAAATCTTTATATTCAGAGGTGTTACTGAGATCACAGTTTAGATACTGGCATGCCTTATTTTCCTGAGAACAAAATTGGTCAGAGGTCATCTAAGTGCATGATGCTGTGTTATGCATAGACACTGTGGAGAGTTGCTCAGGTCAGTGCTGAGACCACACATTTTTGTTAAAAATTAATACATAAATAAAAAATAATATATACATAAAAACAATATATAAAAATGAGATATAAAGTAATATTTCTCTGAAGATGCAAGCCACAGATGGCAGCAGAATGTTAGGAATAAACACTTCTAGAACATGGCCACAAAGCCTGAAATCCCATCCCCCAAAACCCTATAAACATAATACTGTATAGTTTTCTATTTTTATTCACTGTGTAGAGCTGTTTGGATTTTAAAGGGCCTTTTTTTTTCTGAATGGCTCTCACTGTACAGTTGGCTCGACTTTTGCGGTTTTGATTATTTGTGGTTTTGATTAATATGTTCTCTCTAGGAATCTCTAGTTCCTCCAGCTCAATTCTGCCGGATGTTGACCATAGAGTTGTGCTGGAGAATCTAGAAGTTCCTAGAGAAAAGACTTCTCTAGACATTTGTAGCTCGTCCAACATGATTCTGTGATCAACTTCTGGCAGATGTTGACCATAGAGTTGCACTGGAGGACCTGGAAATTCCTAGTGGGGTGTTCTCTTAGGACAAAAGAAAAGTGTTTTTTTATTTGCGGTTTTCCTACATTCACAGGGATCCTTCACCCCTAACCCCAGTGAATGTAGATGGATCACTGGAGTCCTCACTGGGTGGGCTAGCACTGTGTTTCTTTTTGTGAACGGGCTTCTTAGTTTCTGGGATGGGTTAAGTGTAGGTAAGGAAAGCAAAAATAGGTTTCAGTTTTGATTTTTGGAGGAGCTGAGAAAGCTATGGGTTGGCCAAAGCCAAACATTTTGGGTTCTGTGGCTCTCTTTGGACATCTGATGTAGTGTCAGTGGTGTCATATTGAGGAGGGAGCAAGCTTGTTTTCTTCTGCTCCAGAGACTGGAACACGGAACAATGGATGCAAACCTCAGGAAAAGAGATTCCACCTCAACATTAGGAAGAACTTCCTGACAGTAAGGGCTGTTCGACAGTGAAACACACTTCCTCAGAGAGTAGTAGAGTCTCCCTCTCTAGAGTTCTTTAAACAGAGGCTGAATGGCCATCTGTCGTGGATGCTTTGATTGTGAGTTCCTGCATGGCAGGGGGTTGGACTGGCTGGCCCTTGTTGGACTGAATGGTCTCTTCCAACTCTATGATTCTATGATTATGCTCCCTGTTTCAGTAGTTCTTCCTTTCACACGTACCGGTATAAGTGCAAATTTATAGCATTAGTTCTCTTTCCAAAGGAAACTACAGTAAATCCTGCAGCACTCCCCTAGTCTTCTTGCTGTTTATAGAAATAAGTAATACGTATCAATATGTAGAATTCAAAGATATAGCCATGTTAGTCTGTAGAATCAGTATGTGGAGAGATCTTGTAGCACCTTGAGACTAATTGAAATGAAGAGATTGGCAGCATGAGCTTTCATTGACTTCAGTCTACTTCATATATTTGCATCGGAGGAAGTAGATTGCAGTCTATGAAAGCTCATACTTCCAAATTTTTATTTCAGTTAGTCTCAAAGGTGCTACAAGATCTCTCTACATATTTATCAATATGTATCTTGTGAATGTTTAATACAGTTGGCCCTCCATATCCACAGATTCTGCATCCATGGAGACAACCATCCATGGCTTGAAAATGTTTAAGCAAAGCTTGATTTTGCCATTTTATAGAAGTGGCACAATTTTACTATGCCATTATATACAATGGGACTTGAGGATCCATGGATTTTGGTATCCTCGACAGGGTCCTGAAGTCAAACATCAGTGAATATCAAGGGCCCACTTATTGTGGATTGTCACAGGCCTTTTTAGGGTGCACCAGATCTTAAAAATCTGGTGCATAAGATAAGATCTTGTCTCTGAATGAGAGGGCTAAGAATGCTAGGGATAAGGAGGCTTTGTGTTAGTGTACTTGCTGCAGACTTAGATTTGTTCATTGTTTGTATGTGTAAACTATTCTGCAGCAAGAGGCTATTGTCCTTTGTCCAGGGCAAGAACAGCAATCTGAATATCTGTGATGGTCAGATACATAAAATCAAGTTTAATATGTGAACTGTATAATCAGAGCAAAAATATTGCTGTACTTCTTTGTCCTAGCCTTCTCCAAATATAGTTTTAAGAAAGCTTGGGTAGTTATTTATGAGGCTCTTCTACAGGATTATAAATAAATACAGTACTGCTTTATTGGCCTGAGGCGAACAGTAGTTGCCTCCAGGCAATTGGGCTGGAAAGCTTTAGAAACTGGAAAAGAGTCTGTTTTCCTTCCTTTCAGGCATTCACTGCTCCTCAAATGACAACAGAGGAATGTGTGGGCAGTGAAAAAGTGTGAGGCCTAAAATCACTCTTGTGGATTTAACTTGCAAGCTCCACATTATTTGAAAATCCCACACAAATCTTTCCTTGGCAAATTGGGCATCATGTTAGCCCTCATCCCTTTACTTCCCCTCCACTCTTTTTATAACTGCAATGGCTTGATCTCGTTTTTTTTAAAAAAGGGTTACTGTAAAAATAAAAAGGGAAAATTCTTCAAACTGTCTTGCTAAAATGGTGTTAGTGATTTCAGCATTTCTTCTCAGCTTTCTGTTCCAGCCACTCCAGCCTGAAAAGGTTTATTGATCTGATTTTATGAAGAAGCGGGCTTTGTGAAAACTTTAAACAAACCATACAGCATTAGCCGTTGATCAGTTTATTTTAATACCGAAGATATAAAGGGAATTCAAAGGTTTACTGTGGTCTCTTCATTCTGCCTTGGGTCCAAAACACACTGCAGAAATAATCCAGTTTGAGACTGCTTTAACTGCTCTGCCTCAATGCTAGGGAATTCTGGGAGCTGTAGTTTTGTGAGACATCTAGCCTTCTCTGTCTAAGAGCTCTGGTGCCACAATAAATTACAATTCCCAGGATTCCCTAACACTGAGCCAGGACAGTTAAAGCAGTCTCAAACTGGATTATTTCTGCAAAGTATTTTGGACCTTGGTTTACATAGGTTTCCCAATGGAGGTTGTTGGCTCAGAAACTGAGATAGACAAAGTTTCGGTGATGACAAGCATTGGGTCTCCAATAAAGTGGTATTCGCTAGATACTGGAAAAAGAATAAATTACCAGATTGTGTGGAGCAGATAGAGAAATTGTTGGAAATAGCAGAAATGGATAAATGAACTAATTTAATTAGAAGGAATACACTGGAAATCTTTTTACATATATAGGAACCTTTTATAGACTGTATAAAATGACAAGAACAAGAAGTTATTTCTTTAGGTTTTGAGATACAATTGGTAATGGCTGTTTTTCTTCCAGGTTATTATATAGCAGAAAGAAATGCATCTTAATGAAGACAATATTAGAGAAATTCATTGTTGGTTATTGCTATTATTTTAGAGGGGAGTTTAGGATGAGTACTGGTAACACATCTGGAGAGAAGTGGGAAGTCTTTTATTTTATTTTATTTTTTAGTCGGGGAAGGAGGGCTGAATTGGTTTGTAAGGATATATGATTGTAAGTTTTGTAATGCTTTTTCCTTTTTCTTTTGGTTCTGTTTAATGTTTTAGAATGTCTTTAGTTTTATATTTTATAATCTCAATGAACATTATTTTTTAAAAATGAGCATCGAACCAAAATACTTCACGGGATGTGTCTTTGTGTTAAAAGCTGAACAATAAAATATGTTTTGAGCTTTGATCTTGTTATCTCTGAATTTCTGTTTTCCTAAAGACACAGAGGAATATTGTAGTAGAGAGATATTATTTTAATCAGAAATACACAAGAAACAAGAATTCTAGTGGATTTTGTTGGTCATTTCAAAGCTCTGTTCAGCCATAATTGTACAAGGAAATAATAGGGTGCTCACGGAGTTTTGTTTTGTTGCTATATTGTACCTTGTTGCCTTTGTTATCCTGCCAGTCTCCTTGACCTCCCTGTAATCTGAACTGTGAAGCAAGATGAGAACAAGCATAACTTGCTGGACAGATGCTGTCTTTTGATGTAAACATTTTACTGGATAAATATAAGTGACAGATCTTCTGAAGAATAAGCAGCACAAGTGTCTTTGAAATTGTTGAAAGAGCCTAGGTGCTTGACTGAAGTTTGCAAATTTATTTATTTATTTTTTAAAAAAAGTTATCATGGTCATACAAAATAGTGAGAAACATATTACTTCAGATATTCAGAAGTCACTCTAAATTCATTGTTTTAAAACTCAGGGTTTTCAAGCATTAGAAATTGTGTTTTGTTTTTTGTTTTTGTGATTTTGCTTCCATTTGGCATAATCAGAGGGTGGTATTGGCAAGTAGTCCCATTTTGAATCCCATATTATTTAACAGCTTCATAATACTTCTAGGGGAAGTTGTTTATATAGTGTCTACTGCAGTTGGTGTGTTATGACACCAGTTTCTGTCCTTTCCTCAAATCCTAGTGAGGTTTTTCTGCTTGGTGTTACTGATGGACTGGACAAAGATGGAATGGATGGGTGAATGAATTTAAATCTGAATAAGAGAGACTGGATTGTCGCTGGTGTGTATCCATGTTAACCTTTGAGTAAGTTATTGGTCTGTCTTGACAGTTACATTAATGTGCAAATTGGAAGTGTGGCTCCACTGATTCTCATGTTCTCAAAAAGACCAGGGATTTGTTTTTACCCAGCTTCAGCTGGTACTAGTCAGCTGTACTATTTTCTGAGAACTGAAAACCTATCTGTACCTGGTAACTGCTAGATTATTCAGGAGTGTGCTCACTTTGGATGCATTTTAAAAATCACCTGGAAATGACCCTAGTTCCGATTGGGGCAGGTAGATTGACTGAAGTCAGGGAGAATATTACTGCCTGACTTCTAAATACAGTATGAGCATAGTTCTCATGCCATAAGATTCAAGGGAAAGGACTTATTATTGATGCTGCTCAGTTCTGAAATGTTGTGAGCAGCAACAGCTCAAAGAGGCTTAACTCCTGTGACCTCTTGAAACACCTTGTGAGAGGGGCTTGGTTTGCTTTTTCCTTCCTGGTATTAAAGAGAGCTTGGTTTTAAAGAAAATGTTTAGATTTGTTTGTTCTACTGGAGCTGTAGATTTCCATGACTTGCAGGGTTGTTTCAGATTTTATCAGTTCATCTAAGGCATTTTGGATGTCAGCGAAGCTACCTTGGGAGTCATTCTTGGTCACGAAATGTATTTACATTTATATAAATATCAGTGACAAATAATTTGCTAATTGGTCAGCATATATAAGAGCAAACTAGGTGTAAAAGGCAAACTACCAGTCGGTGTAAACAAGGCAGTGACTGCTGAGTTGTTGGTTTCTTTTAATTAAAGCAAAACATATTTAGAAAAGGGCCTTTTCTAGCCTGGATGGTGGTGGAAAGGATGCTTGGTGCTTACCCTGGCAACTGAATTCTTTTTGCAGAATTCATTTCCCATTTTCCATATTTTAGGAAATAAAGTAGGTCCTTGGTATCCACTGGGGTTTGGTTCCAGGACCCCACGTGAATACTAAAATCTGTGGATGTTCAAGTCCCATTAAATAAAGTGGTGCCCCTTATGTAAAATGGCAAAATCAAGGTTTGCTTTTTCAAATTTATAATTTTTTTGGAATATCTTCAATCCATGGATACTTGAATCCATCGATTAAAAATACATGGATATGGAGAGCTGACTGTATTCCAAAAAAAATGTTTCACCTTCCAATTATTTATCTTGAAACTAGTAGTAAAATGGAGGGACTGTTTTGGTGCGTGGTAATCGTAGCTATTATATTACTTTCATTTAGACATGAACTGAGAACCAGAGGTGGTCTGGAAACGCAAACATCCTTACTAGCTTTAAATTTGTCTCACATCTTCAGTGGTGGCAGGTTGACAAATTGGTAGTGGCTTGCAACTGGTTTGGCATTCATAAACAGGCTTCATGTTTGTGTGCTAGAGGCAGATTCTACTCACAAGGCAAAAAGAGCATGAACACACTAAAACGAAGATCTAAAATTTTGCATCACTAGGACAGAGACAATATATAGATCAATAATCTTCTCCCACCCACCCCCCTTTGCACACTCTGTTCACTGTTCACTATTTGTCTCTGTCTCTTTCTTAGAGCAAAACAAAAGACTAAAACAAGATTGGTTCTGGAGTGACTAGCACCACTAGGGCACTACCTATCTTTGGGTTTTCAGTTTCATCCTCCAGATTATGATCAGTGGTAGAAATGAGTCCTGCCCTTCAAACATATGTATATTGTTTGAAAAACATAAAACATTCTCAGCAATTTGAAGTTCTGGTGGTGTAGCTTCTGATTGGGATTGCTTAAATATTTCTGCCTGAGGGCTCAGAGTTTTTTGAGTTTTGTGAGATCATTCAGTTTGTAATTTTTTTAGTAGGACAATAAAAATGGAACTCGACTTGCTCTACTCAGCAAGTTGTCTCCAAATGATGGAGACAGTATGTTATTGTGTGTTGTAATGAGTTCCAATGGATGTTAGGACACAGAATTGACTGGGACCTACAGATAGGAAAAAGGTTGGGGGTAGGGATTAGTCACATCTTAAATTCTTCTCTTTTTCATTTTTAAAGTTTTTTCAAATGCCATTGTTGCTTCTAGTTATATGTCTGCTTTCTGCCTCATTAGCTGATTCTGTTTAGTTTGTATAGGGGCACAATTGTTCTCTGGTATGAGTATTTGAACACTGAGCAATTTTTTTTTGTTAGCTTGCTATAGTTACACTTCAGATTGAATTGAGAGGATTCAGGGTTCTTTATAAGCTATGCATTCCTGAAAAGAAAGCCTTTGCTTGTAGGAAATTAGCATGCAAGCCATGTGTAGCTTTTGCAGTTTGCTGCATGTGGATTCCTAGTGCATATAGATTGGCTGGCATTTCCTTGCTTGAGTGCACAAAATGCACACATGTTGCGTCTAAACAATCTGAACTTACATATGGCTTGTACAGCAGCCTCTGCCTTGTTGTTGTCGTGTGCCTTCAAGATGTTTCAAGTTGGCAACCCTAAGGCTAACCTGTCATGGGGTTTTCTTGGCAAGATTTGTTCAGAGGAGAGCATGTGACTTGCCCAAGGTCACCCAGTAGGTTTCATAGCCAAGCTGGGAATCGAACCCTGGTCTCCAGAGTCGTTGCCCAACACTCAAACCACTACGCCGTATGACTTATTCATGAAATGTGTCATTTACTATACCAGTGGCCAAAGTGCAGCCAGTTGACAGAAGTGGCACAGGCAGCAAGAATTTATGGCACACCTGAACACAAGCTGGGTATGCAATAGGTCTCTGTACTGTGCTTCAGCCACCTCTGTAGATGATTAGAGCAAAACAGCATGACTGTATACACTGTACTACAGCAACATGTTTTATTTATTAATGTGGAATTCGTATATTGACTCGCAGCACAAGTTTTCACAATAGCAAGCAACCTAAAACTGAAATTCTAAAAAAAAAAAAAATAGTTATAAAAATAAATAAATGGAGCAGCAGAACAGACAACATTGAAGGTAGCAAACACTAAAAACAGCAGATTCAGAACAGTTAATAGATCAGGGTAGAATGATGGGGTTTGCCTGGCACCGGTACCAAAAGGGTATCACATTTGATATCAGGCCAACTGCACTGGGAAGGCTGTAGGAATGCCACCAGTGGTCAGCACCTGCCTTACTTTGAGAAAGAAAACTTAAGAGAAAGGGATTCAGGTGATGAATGTATGGAAAGATTCATACTAGGAATATTGATTTAAAATATAGACATTACTAATGTAGAAGTTCCCATGCATTCATATTTAGTGGGTCCTTGGTATCTGCTGGGATTTGGTTCCAGGATCCACAGTGGATACTAAAATCCATGAATGCTCAAATCCCATTAAATACAATGGCATAGTAAAATAGTGTCCCTTATATAAAATGGCAAAATCCGGGTTTGCTTTTTGGAAATTTATACTTTTAAAAATATTTTCAAACCATGGACAGTTAAGTCTGTGGATAAAAAATCCACGGATAATGAGGGCTGACTATGGTATTTTTCTCATGTCATACTAATACATATAATGTGAATAAAATGTCAATTTTATTTAAGAAGGATTTGTTCTTAGATCAATAAGATTATTCTTATTGCGGCTTTACAGACCACCCCAAAAGGGTGGTCTGGCGCAGCCTTTTTTTACTGTGCATCTTTGTCGCAGCAGCTAGACAAAGCGGCGAAGGTGCACAGTAAAAAAAAAAAGAGTGCTCAAACCCAGTTCCTTTTTTTTTTTGTGTAGCAGTTATGATGCAAAAAAGGGAAAAGGTGTCATAGGTCACCTCTAGTACGTCGCAGTACGTCGCATAGCTGCGACGGTGTCACTATGTAGTCTGTTTAAACGGTGCTACATAGTGACAACGCCCTGATCATGTGCTAGGTTTGCAGGGTGTGTGTAAGCCCTGCCCCGAGGCAACCCTAGCATGTGATGGGGGCACCTCAAAAGGCCAGTCTGTACTGGCCCATTGTGTGCCCTCTAATACCCATTGAAATTTGACTTTCATTTGTGAATAGTCTATAGGGCTCCACAGTCAGATGACCATAATTCCTCTTGGGGCGGGGGAAGTTTTTAATTCAAGCATAACTTTAAGTAAATGTGCTTAGTACTGCATCTCCTCATCGTAAATCCACAGAGAATAATGATGATGCAAGTTCCAGGGTATTGTTATAAATGTTTAGCAATAGTGCTGGTAAATTTCCCATGTATCTTGAAAGATGGCTTGGGGATGGCAGTGGGTGGGAGTAGGAGGATTAGTGTCAGGTAAATAAAGGATAGATTTTGGTGCCACATTTGAAATTGTCTTCTCTGCCCTCTTAGACATGAAAAACATGGCCACAGCTTTATTTTTAATAGCTATCAGAGTCTTGACGCAACATAATATCTATCCTAGTATCAGGCAACCCATCTGGCATCCAGTGAAGGCCCTTTTCCTAGCCCTTCTACTTAAAGGGACCTTGGAATGGCAGGAATGGAGGATTACTTAGTGGCTCTCCTTGTGCCATCTGGGAGTGAAAGACGTCTGACAGCTACTGAGGTGAGCTGGCCCATGGCTACTTTAACCCCAAGAACTCTTAGGGGGATTCCTAAAATTGAGAGATAGGCATACAGACCCCCCCCCCCCCACCAAGGCCCAGTGCCAAAAATTACCACCCTGCCAAATGGGTTCATAGCATATTGCCTCCAGCCAAGTGCTTCATCCAGTAGACAAACCTCTGGTCAGAATTGGGCTTTCAGCCTGAGTGAGATACCCTTTCTCTTTGTTATGTCGATCGGAGGGGAATTCAGGTGAGATTGCCTCATTGACCAAAGACTCCTTGCAAGATGAAGAATGTGCCTATACAGTGGTCCCCCGGGATCCGAATCCCTCAGGGAACGAAATCCCCAGGATCCGAAACAGCCAGGGCCGAAAAAACGGCCCCGGTATGCGAAAAAATCCCTGGGTTGCGGAAAAAACAACAACCCAGGCCCTTTAAAACAGCACGCTCCGGCGCTCTCTGCACCAAAAAAAGCAGTCCCCCGGGTTGCAAAAACTTCCGGGTAACGAAAGTAATCCCGGAACAGATTACTTTTGAAACCCGGGGGACCACTGTATTTACTCAGGGGACTTTTCTGGGACTACCCACAGGTAAGGTTTAGGCCTGGGGAGGAAGTAATGTGCCACGCCACCATAACGGCAACCCATTCCTTGGTGATCTTGGCTGCTGTAACCACAGGTTGATTTAAAATTGCTTGGGTCCATAAGGGTTTGAGGGCCTGTGGCAGAATATGAAATGTTAACCCCTTTCCCATATAGACAGGAATGTTGATTTTATAGGGTTGTGATTTTATAGGGTTGATGTTATAGGACCATTGTGTGCAGTGGAAGGTGCAGGAGCTGAGTTAGTAGTAGACCCTCCCTTACAGCCTGCTTTTTGTGCTGGTGGAGATAGGCTGCTGGCTGTTGCTGTTCCAATTTCAAGAGAGTCTAGGTTGAGACCCCAAAAAGCTATCATGATTATGTTCCATTATTATTACAGCAGGCCCTTGATATTTGTGGCCTTGCCATCCATGGGTTCAAGCATCTGTGGAAGGTAAGCCCTGCTGCTTTCAATGGGGGCACGTGCACACAGCCACGTGCCTGTCTCACCAGCCATTGAAATTAATGAAACTTGAGGTCCCACGTTTTTCCTTATCTGGGGTGGGTGGGTCCAGAATGGATCCCCTGCAAAGGCAGGACTGTATTATTATTATTATTATTATTAATTTTATTTAGAGTGTTTATACCTTGCTCTTCGGCCACAAAGGCTTTCAGAGCATTTTACAGATTGTTAATTTGACAATTCCCTGCCCTTGGGTTTACAATCTAAAAGGAAATGATGCAAAAGGAGAAGGGAATGGCAGAGGGAAAGGGGATCAAGTCCAGCAGATATTGCCAGTTCTTCTCCCCTGCAAGGCCAGGGTGGTAACAGTCCAAATGGAGGGAGGGCCTTTCATTTGTCTCTGGGTCTAGGCACAATGGAGTTTAGGCGTGGAATTTACTGTAAGACCTCTGGCATTTTCCTTGATTACGGTATACTCCAGGCATACCCTGCCTAACCCTTGGCACTCCACTTTCATTGACTTCACTCAGGACTGACTGAACTGTGGCCTTGAAAAAGTGCTATTAGCTTCTTGATGGGCTGAAAGTGTTTTTCAGTGGATGAGCATAGTAAACTGATGTCAGATTTAGCCTCTCCTCTGGTATAGCACCTAAAAATCATCATCCAGAAAGTGTGAGGTAGTGATCTGGTCTCAGAGGAAATGCCAGAGTAAAACCAACATCAGAGTTGGATTATTACACTAAGTGCTCTGTGCAGTAGGCCCCTTGATATATATATAATCTGGCACTTCCCCATTTGTCAGAATGCATCAATCTTGCTGTTGCCTTGGGCTTCTTTATTAGCTGCGCAGCTCTGAGGAGTGTTGCTCCTTTTATCACAAGACAAGAGATCAAGTGCTTTGCAGGAGGAAAGCTGAACATACTGGTTTCCTGGCTGAGGAGCAAAATATTTTCTGCACACAGAAAGCTGAAGGGCAGGGAAGGATAAGACTGGCTAGGATGTGTGGTTTATGCATGTGTGACTGTGTTTGGGGAGGCTTGCCTCTGTGTGGATGAAACTTTGCCACTTTATTTATTTTATTTTGCTACACTTTTGTCTCTTTTTTCTTCCACCTTGGAATGCAAGGCAATGCACACACAAGAGTCAAAGACAGTTTCCCATCCAAGCACTGAACTAGCCCAGACCTGCTTATCTTCAGTCCTGCAGCATTATATGTCCAGCCTTTGAATTATGCTTGTGTCCAAGAATATGGGAGGAGGAACAACTATAGCTTATGGCTTGCAAATAACCACTGGTTTGGTTACTTGTAGTAAATAAGAGAGTCAGCATGATATAGAGATTTGAGTGTTGGACTAGGATTCCAGGAGATCAGGATTTGAATCCCCACTTGTCCATGGAAATCTATTGGGTTTGATAAACCACACTCTTTCAGCCTCAGAGGAAGGCAATGAATACAGAGGAAGGCCATATATATCTTGCCAAGAAAAGCCTGTGATAGGTTCAACTTAGGGTTGTTGTAAGTCAGAAATGACTTGAAGGCACACATTAATAACAAGTGAGTAAGAGCCCCTCTAGGAAAACAATCAGGGAAGCTTTAGGGAAAAGATCCGCACAGATAATAAGTGACAAACTAGTAAAAAACAATTTGGTAAACTAGTACGTTGCGTGAATTAATATACCTTAGTAAATGAATAATTTACTGTGCTTTGTGCATAATCAAATAACCACGAAACATGACAGTTTTAAATAAGACACCAAGCTCTACTGAAAATATGTAAACCAACAGGACTAAATCAGAACTTTAGCTAAAGCAAGTAGAAGATAACTGAAGTCCTGCCTTAAATGTAATGGGTTTTAAAACCCTCAAAAGCATTTGCAGGCTTTTCAGTAACAACTGGTGCTAGATAGTAGACACTGTAAGCATTAAATACTTTTTCTTCTAGGATCTGGACAAAGGCTAGCCTGTTGACAGAGTGAAAGTGTGCATATGCCCATGTTTGCAGAGAGCATAAGGCTCATCTTCATTTGTCTATTTTTTAACAGAACATTATTCAGATGCCTTGATATTAGCTATATGTAGCTTGTCTGTCCATCTGATAAAGTATATTGTGTCCACAGAAGCTTATTATAATTTTCTTATTAGTCTCAAATTGCTATGGGTTCTTTATTTGTTTCCTTATTTGTTCATAGTTATTGGTAGACAGATGAGGAACAATGTGAGAAATTATTTGCCATATCTCCAACTTTTTACTTTTACAGCTTCTCTATGAATTTGTCCTGTTAACTAGTTTTCTGCCATAGCTATAGTAATGCTGATTGATTGCTAGGACTTCATGGGGTCCTTTGGGTGGCATGTACCAGATGAACATTATTGCCATTTAATTACTTGTCTTCCAGATTTAGTGGCAGTCATCTGTGAGGCAGTGTTCCAGCAGATTGTCTGTGTTCACACTATGTTGCTTCTGGATAAAGATTTGTATTAGATGCTGTGGAAAGATTCTGTAGTGAATTTTCTGAGTATGTGTGGCTCTGATTCCTTTAGGCTAATCGGTATGGCAGCCTGAAACTTTTATTTCAATAGATAACTACCAATTATAATTTGATAGTTATTAAAAAATATATGGGAAAGAAAGCCAATGAGCACAAATATGATATTGGTCCCTGGCATGCTGGAGCGAAAAAATGCTTGTACCCCACATCAAGTACCCTGAGAAACTTTGTTGTAGAGGATTATTCTTAGATACTTTCATGGCCTCATTAATCTGTTCCTCACTTTGTTAGGCAGTTACTCTTTGTGTGTGTATGAGTGTCATGTGCTTTCAAGTCATTTCCAACTTATGTCAACCCTAACGTGACCCTTTAAATGGGGTTTTCTTGGCAAGATTTGTCCAGAGGAGGTTTGCCATCACTTTCCCTTGAGATTGAGAGCATGTGAATTGCCCAAGGTCACCCAGTGGATTTCATGGCCAAGTTGGGAATCAAACCAAACCACTATTTCATATAGTGTGTCAAATGTCTGATTCAAATCAGAGTGCCTGTCTGATAGGCCTGTGTAGATTTGGTTGTCTTGTAAGGTTTGACTATCTTGACAGTGGGTTTTCTGGTGTGCTCTGAGTTAAAGCTGGAGTAATATAGGAGATTATCATACCCAGAAATCCCACTGGGATAGATGTGGGATTTAATATACAAAAATGAGTGTTATTGCATTTACTTGTTCCCAGGCTGTATGCAACCAGTACTCATCATGGGCAACCCACCTGCGACCTGGACTTTTGTGGCAGCTAGGATTTTCCTGTTCCTGACAGGCTGCCCTGGATGAGTACAGGCAGCATACAGCCTGGGAACAAGTAAGTGCAATAACACATGCTTTTGACCTTTAAATCCCACGTCTATCCTGGCGGGATTTCTGGGTACGATAATCTCCATAGTCTGTGCAGCTATCTGTCATTTTCTGGTAAAAGATGGTACTTATTTGTGCATTATATAGTTGTATAGTGAATGTGTTCTCTGGACTGGTCTATATTCAGGTTGGTGGAAATTACTGAGTTCTGACTGGAACTTCATTAGTACCTCATCATAGATGGCCTTTTACTCAGAGGAGGAAAGATACAGAGAGAGGTGTGCTTTTGCCTGGTCAAGTGATGGATGCTCAAATCATGTTTTGATAGCACTGATGGTGTTGTTGCCTCTTGCTCAGGGCTCCTTCATATACTATGTGGAAAGCTGTTCCCCAAAAGTGTGGGAACGTATGTATTTTCACAATATCTGTTTCACAGCTTGTAAGTAAGCTGAGAAACAATAGCCAATTGCAACTGTCGGATGTAGGGACTGAGAAATGGGTACTCCATTTTCATACTTGACTTCTTTGCTTATGTGTACTGGAAACAATGCTTGAGACTAATGAGTGCTGGATAGGTGATTCCCTTTGACCATTTCACATGTTGTATGGGGCTAGTAATGGAATTCAATTCAGATCTGGATGGTAAAATGCAGATCATCTGTCAGTATAGAGTGTATTGGAGAGACCTGCAAATATTTGGTGCTCAAGGTAACATAACTGAAACTTTGCAGTGAACACGTCAGAAACTTAGCAATATGTTACAGCTGCTCTAGGAGTATGGTAACCTGACTTCAGTTGTTCTACAGAATCTAAATAGTAATCATATACATCCGTAATGTGGCATTTTGCTTTCTAAACTGCTTGGTATGCTTTCAGGATTAGTGTTTAAAATCTGAAATAAAGATGAATAAAACTGGGAGCCTTATTGCACAAGAAAAGAAAGCAAAAATGGAGCCGGAGAGTAGCGGCTTTCTCTGTGCCTTACCTCTCTGATGTAGTAACATTTCAGTTCTCTTTGCATGGAAGACAGCCACACAGATTCCCTTGTGGTCTCTTCCAACTCTGTGATTCTATGATGATGATGATGATGATGATGCTGTGCTTTTACAACTGTCCTGCTAGAAAAGAACTGAAACTCTACAACGTCATGTGGAAAAGGATGGAGAAAGCCACTACTCTCTGACTCCATTTCTGCTTAGTTTTCTCATCCGATTAGGCTCTAAGGCAACATAGAGTGCCTTCAGTTTAGAAGGCAGCCATAATTCATAGAAATGGCTTACAAATTAATTCTCTGGAGAACATTCTAATTTTCTTTGCTCTTTTTTTCTAAGTGGGATAAATACAGTAATGTTTTATGGTTTACCAAATACCTTTTGAGTGCTTAAATACATGATAAACATATATAATTTCCTTAGTAGACAATTACATAATATCAATAGTCAGAATAGAGTATTTCTAGAATATTCTAGAAGTTATTCCAGGGCTCTGAAGATCCTCATACTTGTAGTTGATAGGCCACAAGGCTAATGGGCATATCCAAAATACCAACTTGGCATAATATACCCTTGCTTTCTTATACCTTTACCTGATAGTTTCCTGTCTTGTGCAATGAATGGTTTACAAGCAGAGTGTTAAGCCAGGAAAAAAAGATGAGAAATACGAGAACTCGTATTTGGGAACTGCTTAACCCAAGGGTTATCTGCATCCTTTGCATAATGAAGCAACAGCAACCCAGAATTTTTTCAGTCTGTCTTGAATTTTAGAGTAAAGGAATGTCTATACCTTATGGCACGCATGGGAATTGTGTTGCCCTCAAGATATTGTACTGCCACTCCCAGTTTCCCTTACCACTGGCTATGCTGTCTACTGCTGTTGGGAGTTGTAATCCAACGTCTGAAGGGCTACCTGATTCCCACCGCTGCATTATTTGGAGGAGTACAAGTATGCAGTCAGAAATTTGGAGATGGAGCAAATCATGAAGTAAGGAATGAAATGTTACCTAGGATTTGGGGGCAGGAAGAATCACCATGCAGAGATTTCTTTAACACTGGAAGAAAACAAAGCTCATGCACTTGTGGTGTTCTGCCAAATTTAGATTACAGTACTTTAAAACAGTGTTGAATTATTTCTTGTCATCTCAGATTTCTAAATCTATTTTCCCTCTCATTTCTAGGAATACATCATTCGAGTACAAAGAGGAATTTCCATGGAAAATAGTTGGCAGGTAACTTTTTAAACTCTAACATAAACAAAAAACAAATAAACCTCATCCTGTGCTTCTGTGCCCAACTTAATTGGGCTTCATTTATCAAGTATTTTATTTATTTACTTTGTATCCTATCTTCTGAAAAGAGACCCAAGGCAGCTTATAACAAAGTTAAAACAAAATATAAAAAGTTCATGATGCAATTGTTTTAAAAAGAGGAATTAAAGTAGCTGTCATAGAATCATAGAGACCACAAGGACCATCCAGTCCAACCCCTTGCCATGCAGGAAATCACAATATTTCTATTAAAACTTTCCAGATTATTTTTGTATGTCTGCCTGTCTTTCCATCTATCCATTTTATTCATTTATATCCTGCCTTTCTCCCAATAATGGGACTCAAGGCAACTAACAATAAATTTTAAAAAAATAGAGTACACTCCAGAAATTGACTGGAGTGGGGTCTTAATGTTGTGCAGTCTTGTTTTAAAGTTTTTTATATAGTCTTCTAATGATTTCCGATGTTCACTTTTGAAGCACTAATAATTTAAAACAGTAGAAAATCATTTAAAAACGAATAAAAAAGATGAATGTGCAATACACATGCCTGTTCATTTTTTTTTACAAAAATCCTTCTTTACAGCCAGTTAATTGCCAAATAAAATGCCCGTTTAAATTTTTAAAAGTCTTTAGCTGCCAGCAGAAAGAGAGGAGGCAGTGCCCAGCCAACTTCCTTGAGATGGAATTACTATTTCATCCACCTTTTCATTCCCATTTCAAGATAAGAATTCAAGTCAGATTATACCACAAACATCAAGACCAAGCACAGTAAGATGCCTACAGAGTGTAAACCTCCAGATCAATCTCTTCCAAAAGTAGTTTATGTCTCTCTAATATAAAGTGTAAGCCTAGCCTAGAGGGATATGGATAATTGCCAGAACTTTTTCAGCATCTCTTTAGAATTAAGAAGCAAGATGCCAGCTGAGCCCAGTCTCATGCTTCTTAATTGAGTCAACACTAGGCTATATGCCTTGACCATGGTATTGATTGTTGACCTTTTCTCTCTCTCCAGTAGAACAACTCACCTTAGCAAGCTTTTGGTTCTGTAGGGACTTTGCTTTCCTCTCCCTGTCCCTTACCCCCAGTCCTACAATGGATTTTCTTTTTGTTTTCTCCTCTAATCTGCATGTGTACCGGTTGAATCTGTTCTTGGATGGCCATCCGTAATGTGCAAGTGACGTATATGAGCTCAAGAGTGGTGACTGAGCAGCAGCTCCCTCATACAAATATGACCATGGACAAAGGGGCACTCTGTAAATGTTTGTTGGTTGTCATACTTGTTTAATAGTAATGGCATACTCACAAGCAAACATAGTGCAGTAATTCTGTAATGAGTTGAGCTTCCAAGTACTGTGTTGCAAAGGTTTCTGGAAAGAGTGACAGATTTTTCTTAAAACAGAAATGTTGAAAGGAGATAAATTGAAGACATCATAAAATTATATTCTTATACTGTTTACAGTGAAGAGTTTATTTTTATAGAAACATGGATGTATGAATAATTTGTTGTTCACATGTCTGGGAAGGCACAAGCAAACGATTAAAGCTGAATACAAATGTGCAAATGTCACAGACTCCCTTCTAAGGTACAACATGTGTGTGCATGTGTATACACACACACACACACACACACACACCAGTCTGAATGTAGCAGTTCACTCTTTGCCAATACTCAGCTGTATTGCTAATATTTGTTATTGTGCTCTTTTTCCAAACGATACATGGCCGACTGAGGGCAGAATGACTGAACCCAGAAAGGAAATCAGTGCTTGAGATCACAGATTGACATGCCCTCCTCCACAACCGTCCTGGCAGTGCTTCGGTCCTGTGTGAACTTGGAGGGCATGTCCGAACTCCCTTAGTTTGGAGACAGTGTTGGTCAGATTGTGTTAAACTTGTTCCCATTTCAGTGTTGCCTCAACTTCTATAGTTCCTCTTCCCCATATCATTTTAAATGGCACAAGAGAACTGTTTTTCTTCCCCGCACAATTTATAAATGGGTTATCAGGATGCCCAAAGGTCATTCTAAAAAACATAAATTCGTCGTCTTTTCTTTAACCATTGCTTTGTACACCACACCATAGGTTACTCCATTCATAAAGTAAAAAAATAACAAAATAGCATTTTGTTCTTAAAATATAGGTTGAAACAAGTTCTTTTGTAGTAGAAAAACAAGTATACAGCTTTCTGAGGCAAATTGTCTTTCAAAAGAAATCCAGATGATTGCTACTACATATACAGCAAGGCATGGTCAAATATAAACCAATGACTGATATTTACACTGCCTGGGTGCTAATGGTTGTATTATTTGGGGATTGAACAAAGAAGAGTTCTGCATCTGGAATCCTAATAGTAAGAGGCTGAATTTCACAAACAGAAAAGAAAAAGGGACGGGGTGGGATCTCGGAGTTGCACATTTCTAAGAGGAAAGATAGATTTACAACCAACTGGTGACCCCTATTGCTTGCCTATTGCTTGAAAATAAATGGAAATGCTGGATGGTCAAAAAAAAAAAAAAAGCTGAATACAAATGTTGTAATGTTACCATGGGGTGTTTCTCTGTGGAAGTAAATGGACATTTTGCTGGCAAAACAATAACTACAGTGAATAAAATGATCAAGAGATGTATTTTACCTCCTGTTTTCTTGGGAGCTTTTGCATCTAGTGTTATGTGCTCCTCCCCATCTTCCTCATTGAAGCCTTTTCATCACCATGCCTTGCTGTTAGAGGTATTCTCTTGAAGCTCTTGTGCTGATGAGATGATCTGGAATTGATATTATCCTAAGATATACAGCTAGTATGGTTCATGTGCAGTTATATCCAAATTGTATTAGACCAGCATTAATTCTATGTTCCTTTGCAGATTATAAGACGATACAGTGACTTTGATTTGCTGAATAATAGTTTGCAGGTAAGAGGTTTTCCTCCTTTTTATGCTAACCCGTATTTATAACGACAGGTACATGAATCAGTCTTTTTCTGGTTTGTGTGATTTTTTGTATGTGTTCATAAATTGCTACATTAAACTGCAGTCTGTTCCAAAATCTGTTTTTAAATACATTTTAAAATATTTATTTATAAATATTTATTTATAAATGTAGTTATAAATGTATAAATTTCAAAATGTGAATGTACAGGTTATTTCCTTTTTTATTAAATTAAATATATTAAAACACTATTACCTCAAATACTTTTTGAAATGTTTTGATGGCAGGGTTTTTGAGCTAAGATTTGCATTGGCAAATTCAAAAGTATGAGATCAAGTAGTTAAGTTCTAGACCACACATTATTACAGCTGGTAGGATTTTTGTACAAGAATCTGCAAATTCTTCAACCTCCCTACTTGTAATATTTTTAAAGGAGAATTTGCATGTAAATCAATGAAAGAACAAGTATTCAGATCAACAGGCAAAACAGAAAACACTTGAAAAACAGAGTTAATAAGTACAAATAATAAAGTACCAGTTTCTAATCTGAAACCAAGACCCAGTTGCTGGTCCTAACTACAGTACATGCATTGAGTCGATTGCTGAATGGTAAACCAATACTTAAATAAATCTCATTAATCCAGAGGGCCTGTTCTTCTTGGGGACTGGCAGTTGGATTTAGGCTTTGATATCCTTTCATGATTTAAACTGTTTTATGTACAGTATCACCTCTCAGTCACTATGGCCCGCAAGGCAAGATACAACAGATAAAAACATTTTAAACATTAAATACTTAGATAAAACTACTAAAGCAAATTAAAAATCTCTCTTAAAAATAATTTAAAACTAGACAGTTAAAACAACCAGAGAAGTTTCAAGTATCAAAGGCTGTGCAGAATAGCGTCATCTATATGGATGCTCAGCAATGGCTCCTCTTCATCCTGGAGATAAGTGACCACAGAGGTGCCACAGAGTTCTGTCCTGGGCCCAGTGCTATTCGACATCTTCATCAGTGACTTAGATGATTGAATAGAGGGCGTACCTACCAAATTTGCAGATTATATTAAATTAGGAGGAGTAGCTAATACTCCTGAGGAGAGGATCAAAATTCAAAATGACCTTAATAGATTAGAAAGCTGGGCCAAAACTAACAAAATGAATTTCAGCATGGAGAAATGTAAGCTACTGCACTTATGCAGAAAAATAAAATAAAATGCATAGATATACTATGGGGGACACCTGGCTTAACAAGGCTGTGAAAGGGATCCAGGAGTCCCAGTACACCACATGTTGACCATGTGGTGTGGCAGCTAAAAAGGCCAATGTGATTCTAGGCTGCATCAATAGAAGTATGGTGTTTAGATTAAGGGAAGTAATAGTACCACTCTATTCTGCCTTAGTCAGGCCCCACCTGGAAAACTGTTTCCAGTTCTGGGCACCACAATTCAAAAAGGATGTGGACAAGCTAGAGGAAGTCTAGAGGAGGGTGACCAAAATGGTGAAGGGTCTGGAAACCATGCCTTATGAGGAATGACTTAGAGAGCTGGGGATGTTTAGCCTGGAGAAGAGAGGATTAAGAGGTGACATGCTAACCCTATTTAAGTATTTGAAGGGGTGTCATGTGGAAGAAGGAAGAGACTTGTTTTCTGCTGCTCCAGAAAATAAGACATGGAGCAGTGGATTCAAACTATAGGAAAAGATATTCCACCTCAATATTAGGAGGAACTTCCTGACAGGGAGAGCTGTTTGACAGTGGAGCAGACTCCCTTAGATTGTGGTGGAGTTTCCTTCTTTGGAGATTTTGAAACAGAGGCTGGATGGCCATCTGTCGAGGGTGATTTGATTGTGTGTTCTTGTGTGGCAAAATGGGGTTGGTCTGGATGGCCCTTGAGATATCTTCCAACTCTATGATTCTGTATTGCTAGTAATTTAGAATCTGACCATTTGAAATCTGAATATGGGAAAGTGGCAAATGTTGACACTCAGCATTATCCTAACTTGATTCATCCTTTGTAGCTAAAACATTTCTCTTTCTTTCTTTCTTTCTTTCTTTCTTTCTTTCTTTCTTTCTTGTCTTATTAACCTCAAGCACTGAAATGCAGTGCATGCAATCATTTTGTCTGTATCCAAAGCACTTTTTGATGCTTTTCATCCTGTGGTGTTTTTTCTCTGTCATTGAACACTGTTCTTTCATTTTCCAGACACTGCAGCTACTGTGTGCTCATACACTCCCAGGACATGATTTCCTTTTAGTGAGCATGGGATAATACAGGGGAGGAGCAGTATGGTAAAGAAATGTTCAGTGACTTGCAGGGGTACAAGGGAAGTTAATCGTTACAGGATTTCATCAGAGTGGATTTCAACAGATCCTTTCATTCCCAGCCCCCACTCTCTGTCAGATGCTTATGGTGCAAGAGTTGTCAGTAGTGTGGGTTGTGTCAATAATGCAAGTACACAACCGGATGGAGGTATATTGTAATACCCTGTTCCTGTACTATGTTAAATTCACAGAACGACAGGAAAGGATACACTCAAACTTTTATAAGTGCCCTTTTCAGATAATGCTTTGTTGACTAACTACACAGAACTATTTCAAATAAGTGTATATAGTAAATAATCTTTATATTATCCTAAACTCCTAAACTCCCAGAGAGGACAGCTGAGGGGCTATTGGATGGTCCAGACCTCTCAGAGATCATTGAGGAATTGTTGTTTTTAGCACCATGATGGGAGTCATCTCACTTATGAATTCTGGATTTGTTATTCATACTCTGGAACCTCATTGATCCACATTGATCTATATCAGTGTGCATCTCTGCAAGTTCAGTTTTTTATGTGTGCAAGCATTCAAATAAAGATAGAACCAACAATGCAAATGCATCCAGAATCCCTTTTTTGGTATGCAGCGTTTTATCCGGGGTCTACTTGGGTCTGTTCATGTCCATTATTCACACTACCAGTGATGCAGATCTTTCTAAAAAGCTCTGGGGGAAACCCAATATCGATCCCAGATTAAGTGGCTTTTTGGCAGCCCCCTCCCCCTTAATTGGGTGCATTCGGGATGCGTGTGTACAAGAGATTTAACCTGAATCTAAGAGATTCATCCTGGCTTATTTTCAGTGTTAATAACCCATCTCTGTGGGTGGAAAGAAAGTGATTCACATGATTTATTTATTTATTTATTTATTTATTTATTGTGGCACTGGAAAACTCAACTGCTGTTCCACGTGTGATGCTCTGTTGGCAGCAGCCCTGAAAACAGGGTAGGTCAACAGGATCTTAGACCTGTTCGTTCTGTGGATACTCTTCTGGGCCTTGTTGTTGTTGTTGTTGTTGTTGTTGTGTGTTTCAAGTTGTTTTGCACTTAGGGCAACCCTAAGGTGAACCTATCATGGAGTTTTCTTGACAAGTTCCTTCAGAAGGCATTTGCCATTGCCATCCTCTCAGGCTAAGCGATTATGACATGCCCATGGTTGAACCCTGGTCTTCAGAGTCCTAGTCCATAATTCAAACCATCAAACCATTGTTCAAAACATGACAAGGTCAGGGGGCAGCAGTCTGGGGCAGAACAACAGGGGTCTGGGAGAGAGATAAGAAAAAGTCATGTACTTCCCTCCAATTGCCTTCCTCTCTGGCTGCAGAAATCCCTGTCTATAGTAGAACTTTGGATCTGGCAGTAGTACAGTCATGGAATCCTCTCTTTCTCATTAGGATTGGTCCCACTGGTGCTTAAAGTACCTGAGTTGCATTTAAAATCATTGATACTTTTTCTGTGTGGGTGTACATATAAAATTTCTTTTACAGTGCTGTTTCCTGACTGCTTTTAAAATTGACTACAGGAAGTTTTGTAAGTTGTACTCAAGTTCAGCGGTCACTTATATCAAGAGTGAGCAACTAGGATGTGTCCGGATGCCAGTTTTCTGCACTTGGAACCGTTTGGGGGCTGCCAGGCTGCCAAAGATGCCCCACAAAGAGAGAGGAAAAACTTCCAAAGAGACTGGAATATATACATATATGGATGGATTGGGATGTTAAGCAGTTCAGGAGACCCCTGCAAACTATTTTAAAAAGAGCTTTGCCACTTCCACGAGATGCGGTTCTCACTATTCCCCTTCTTTGGTCAGTAGTCTGGAAAGCCAGTGTGGTACAATGTTTTGAGTGTTGGGCTGTGACTTTGGAGACTAGGGTTCAATTCCCACCTTGGGCATGAAACCTACAGGGTGACCTTGGGCAAGTCACAAACTCTCAGCCTCAGAGGAAGACAGTTTCAAACTACCCCTGAAGAATCCTGCCAAAAAGGCCCCATGATAGGGTAACCATAAATCAGAAATGACTTGAAGGCACACAGCAACAACAGCAACAATCAGGGAGTCTAGGGAGATCAAGGGCTGCAAAAACAGCTTTAGGGCCTGCATGCAGCCCAAGGACTGTGTTTTGGCCACTCATCATTTATATGTTATTTCATGTGATCTTTTCTTGCATTAGTGCATTAGTGCCCCATATGTGCTTTGATACTTTGTAAGAACTTTTCTGGACAGTCTGATAACATTAAAGGGAACACAGTCATGTAAGATGTAAGACCCTGCGAGGAGAGACTTAGGGAGCTGGGTATGTTTAGCCTAGAAAAGAGAAGGTTAAGAGGTGATATGATAGTTTTCTTTAAATATTTGAAAGGATGTCATATTGATGATGGAGCAAGCTTGTTTTCTGCTGCTCCAGAGAATAGGACCTGGAACAATGGACTACAGGAAAAGAGATTCCACCTCAACATTAGGAGGAACTTCCTGACAGTGAGAGCTGTTTGAAAGTGGAAGACACTCCCTGGATGGCCATCTGTCAAGGGTGTTTTGGTTGTGACTTCCTGCATGGCAGGGGGTGGTCTCTTCTCACTCTGTGATTCTAAGATGCTTCCTCAGCTAGCTTCAATGGAAGTGTAAGATGTTGTTTCAAAAGAAGTATATCGTTAAACCAGGATTTAATGATTTCTGGTCCTTGATTTGTTGTTGGCTTGCAGTTCCATGATTCTTGACCACTGGACTGATAGGTAGAGGACTGATAGGTACTGGAGTCCACTGAAAGGCCTCATCCTCATCCCATGCATAGAATATTATAAGCATCACTCCAGGCAGAAAGACAGTAAACTGCTTTTCAGGGAAACTGAGTGAGTTCAACTAGTGTTTCCCTAGAAAAACATCCTCCAAACAAAGGAAGAAGCAATTTTGCTGTATTTACAAATTCTGTGAACCAACTTTCCTGTTTCCTCTATACAAACTCATAATTCTTTTGGGGACAAAAACTCAGTACAATTCCTTTATATGGGAGTTTTGGTTGGACCCCTCGCCTCCTTCCTCCAGCAAACATACATACATACATATATTGTTTATTTAGGCAGGCCTTTGCTTATAGGTTATGTACACAAAGTACTTTTAATGGATTTGTTTGCTTATATTTTTATTATATTATAATTGTGTTTTATATTGTTTTAACTTTGTATTTTTAACTGAATTGCTTGATTGTTTTTTTAGCTTTTGTACAAATGTTTTCTTTTAGTTAAACCCTGTTTTTAATTACTTATAAGTTACCTTCGATTCTATACCAGGAGAAAAGCAGGATATAAATTAAATGAATGCATTTTTTAAAAAGAAAAAAATTAATTGGGTTCTTCCTGCCTCAACAGAACAAAACTCAGTGCTGTGCTGTACACAGCAGCTTATGTTATTTATTTTATCCCACTGTTATCCTGGTGTAGGGGGATGGCTTACAGTATGAATAAAAACAAAAGCCAGCATGGTGTAGTGGTTTGAGCATTAGACTACAACTCTGGAGATCAGGGCTCGATTCCCTGCCCGATCACAAAGCCCCACTGGGTGACCTTGGGCAAGTTACACTCTCTCGGCCTCAGAGGAACTTTCAAATGAGCTAAGTTTTAAACGGAACATGTATAAGAAATGGAGAAATCACGAGAGAGGAATTCAAACAAATAGCTAGCACATGTAGAGGTAAAGTCAGAAAAGCTAAAGCGCAGAATGAACTCAGGCTTGCTAGAGAGGTTAAGAACAATAAAAAGGGCTTTTTTGGATATGTCCGCAGCAAAAGGAAGAAGAAGGAAATAGTGGGGCCACTGCGTGCAGAAGATGGCAAAATGCTAACAGGGCACAGAGAAAAGGCAGAATTACTCAACACCTTCTTTGCTTCAGTCTTCTCAGAAAAGGCAAAGGGTGCTCAACCTAAGGATAATGGAGACAGAATAGAGGAAATTCACCACAGAATAAGTAAAGAGGTAGTACAGGAATACCTGGTTAACCTAAATGAATATAAATCTCCAGGACCAGATGAACTACATCCTAGAGTATTAAAAGAACTGGCAAATGTAATATCAGAGCCATTGGCAATAATCTTTGAGAACTCCTGGAGAACAGGAGAAATCCCAGCAGACTGGAGGAGGGCAAACGTTGTCCCCATCTTCAAAAAGGGAAAAAAAGAGGATCCCAACAATTATCGTCCAGTTAGTCTGACATCAATTCCAGGAAAGGTTCTAGAGCAGATCATTAAGCAGAGAGTCTGTGAACACTTAGAGGCCAATGCCATAATCACAAAAAGCCAACATGGGTTTCAGAGAAACAAGTCATGCCAAACGAACCTGATCTCTTTTTTTGATAAAATTACCAGTTTGGTAGATGAAGGGAATGCTGTGGATATAGTATACCTCGATTTCAGTAAGGCCTTTGACAAGGTTCCCCATGACATTCTTGCAAACAAGCTTGCAAAATGTAGGATAGACAAGTTAACTGTTACATGGATTTGTAATTGGTTGACTGGCCGAACTCAAAGGGTGCTCAACAATGGCTCCTTTTCATCCTGGAGAGAAGTGACCAGTGGGGTCCCACAGGGCTCTGTCCTGGGCCCAGTGCTATTCAACATCTTTATTAACGATTTGGATGACAGAATTGGGGGCATACTTATCAAATTTGCAGATGACACTAAACTGGGAGGAGTAGCTAATACCCCAGAGGACAGGATCAAAATTCAAAATGACCTGAATAGACTAGAAAGCTGGGCCAGTGCTAACAAAATGAAATTCAATGCGGAGAAATGTAAGGTTCTGCACTTAGGGCGGAAAAATGAAATGCACAGATATAGGATGGGGGACACCTGGCTGAATGAGACCACATGTGAAAGGGATCTAGGAGTCCAAGTAGACCATAAGCTGAACATGAGTCAACAGTGTGATGCGGCAGCTAAAAAAGCCAATGCAATTTTAGGCTGCATCAATAGAAGTATAGTTTCTAGATCAAGGGAAGTAATAGTGCCACTCTATTCTGCTTTGGTCAGGCCCCACCTGGAATACTGTGTCCAGTTCTGGGCACCACAATTCAAAAAAGATGTGGAGAAACTGGAGCATGTCCAAAGGAGGGCAACTAAGATGGTGAAGGGTCTGGAAACCTTGCCCTATGAAGAACGCCTTAGGGAGCTGGGGATGTTTAGCCTGGAGAAGAGAAGGTTAAGAGGTGATATGATAGCCCTGTTTAAATATTTGAAGGGATGTCATATTGAGGAGGGAGCAAGCTTGTTTTCTGCTGCTGCAGAGACTAGAACACGAAACAATGGATGCAAACTGCAGGAAAAGAGATTCCACCTCAACATTAGGAGGAACTTCCTGACAGTAAGGGCTGTTCGACAGTGGAACACACTCCCTCGGAGTGTAGTGGAGTCTCCTTCCTTAGGGGTCTTTAAGCAGAGGCTGGATGGTCATCTGTCAGGGATGCTTTGACTTGGAGTTCCTGCATGGCAGGGGGTTGGACTGGATGGCCCTTGTGGTCTCTTCCAACTCTATGATTCTATGATTCTATGAGGATGGCAATGGCAAACCTCCTTTGAAGAAATCTGCCAAGAAGGCCCTGTGATAGGTTTACCTTAGAGTTGCCAAAAGACAAAAATGACATAGAGGCACACAACAACAACAACAACAGCCAGAAGCCAGGCACTTATAACACTAAAAGACAATTCAAATACGGTGGGCCAATGGGGTTTGGTTCCAGATCCCCCGTAGATATCAAAATCCATGGATGCTCAAGTCCCATTAAGTACAATGACATTTAAAATAGTGTATCTTATATAAAATGGAAAAACCAAGGTTTGCTTTTTGGAATTTATAAATTTTTGGAATATTTTCAAGCCGTGAATGCTTGAATAGGACATGTCCTGGAAAAGGAGGGCATCTCGGGGGTTCAGCCCTTGCTGAAATCAGGCAAGTTTATGGACCATCCAGGTCCTCTTTCTCTCGTGTGTGTGTTTGTGGTTTTACAGAGTTTGCATCTGGGCAAAGAGGATTTTCCTACCTGGTTTCCCTTCCCTCTGGAGCATGTTGGGGCAGCGGGGGGGGGGGGGGGCACTTGTGGAAATGACAGTTTGGGGCACACGTGTTTAGCCTGGAGAAGAGAAGGTTAAGAGGTGATATGATAGCCCTGTTCAAATATTTGAAAGGATGTCATATTGAGGAGGGAGCAAGCTTGTTTTCTGCTGCTGCAGAGACTAGAACACGGAACAATGGATGCAAATTTCAGGAAAAGAGATTCCACCTCAACATTAGGAGGAACTTCCTGAGAGTAAGAGCTGTTCGACAGTGGAACACACTCCCTCGGAGTGTGGTGGAGTCTCCGTCCTTGGAGGTCTTTAAGCAGAGGCTGGATGGCCATCTGTCAGGGATGCTTTGACTGGGAGTTCCTGCATGGCAGAATGGGGTTGGACTGGATGGCCCTTGTGGTCTCTTCCAACTCTATGATTCTATGAATCTGTGGATAAAGAATCCATGGATAGGAGGGCCAACTGTACTCTATCATATTAAAATGAGATACTGAATCAAAACAATTTAAGAGCATTTAAAATGTAACATAAAGGATATTTTTAGAGTGTTTGTTGTTGTTGTTAACTGCCTTTGCGTCGATCTTGACCAAGACCCCCCTGTCCTCCACTGCTCTGCCTAGCTCCTGTAAACTCATACTTTTGATCTGTTTAGCAGAGTCCATCCATCTAGAATGCGGCCTTTCTCTCTTTGCAGTTCCCTCCACCTTTCCCAGCATTATTATTTTTTTCCAATGATTCATGTCTTCTCATGATGTGTCCAAAGTATGCCAGCCTAAATTTTCTCATCTTTTACCATGCACCGTGACTGCTTTGGTCAGGCCCCACCTGGAATACTGTGTCCAGTTCTGGGCACCACAATACAAAAAAGATGTGGAGAAACTGGAGCGTGTCCAAAGGAGGGCAACTAAGATGGTGAAGGGTCTGGAAACCATGCCCTATGAGGAACGCCTTAGGGAACTGGGGATGTTTAGCCTCGAGAAGAGAAGGTTTTCTTTTGGAAGTGGAGTTTGTGGGATGGGACTTATAGTCCCCAAAGTCTGCTAGGAGGGTTAATGCCTCCTGTGGGTGCCTACCCCTTCTCTACATAAAGTACCGTGTAGCAGAATTTTCCTTGGCCTTATTCTGTGATGATAATAATAATAATAATAATAATAATAATGTACTATTATTTTTAAATCTATATACTGCCCCTCTGTCAGAGACAATCTTACATAGGGAAACCATGCCCTATGAGGAACGCCTTAAGGAACTGGGGATGTTTAGCCTGGAGAAGAGAAGGTGATATGATAGCCCTGTTTAAATATTTGAAGGGATGTCACATTGAGGAGGGAGAAAGCTTGTTTTCTGCTGCTCCAGAGACTAGGACGAGGAAAATGGATACAAATTGCAGGAAAAGAGATTCCACCTCAACATTAGGAGGAACCTCCTGACAGTAAGGGCTGTTCGACAGTGGAACACACTCCCTCGGAGTGTGGTGGAGTCTCCTTCCTTAGAGGTCTTTAAGCAGAGGCTGGATGGCCATCTGTCAGTGATGCTTTGATTGGGAGTTCCTGCAAGGATAGGGGGTTGGACTGGATGGCCCTTGTGGTCTCTTCCAACTCTATGATTCTATGATTCATTAAAAGACCTTTCTGAAGCAACCAGTTAAAGGCCAAATGCTTGTCTGGTTAAAAATCACTTTTCTTGCCAGCTGAAGGAGAGCAGGGGAGGGGGACTGCCTAACCTCCAAGCCTGGGAATGGTAGCTAAGAAATCTCTCTCTGACATCCTCACCAAATGTGATGATAAGGGTGGTGGGACTAAGAGATTCTTGCCTCAGGGAGGTTTATATGTGCTCTCCATATAATACAAACACATGGGTTCTTGAACAGATGAAGCCTAAAATCTCCCTGGAAGCCAAGATATTCAAATTGAGGCTGTCATACTTTGGTTACATTATGAGAAGGCAAGACTCATTGGAAAAAATAATAACACTACTAAAGGTTTAAGGAAGAAGAAAGAAAGGAAGACTGCATGTTAGATTGATAGATTCAGTTAGGGAGGTCACGGGTCTGAATTTTCAGGACCTAAGCAGAGCAGTGGAGGACAGGGGGTCTTGGAGATGTTTCATCGACAGATGTTGCCATGAGTTGGGGTTGACTTGAGAATAGTTAAGAACAACAAAAGTTCTTCAGATATCTGAATCTAAGATATACTGTACAGGGCTTTGTAGGTTACAGTCAGCACTCTGAACTGTGCCAGGAAACAGATCGATAGCCAGTGACATTGTCAGAAGGAGTTTCTGTTTTCTCTATAGTTACCTCTGGTCAGCAGTGAGGCCTCAGCATCCTGGGTCTGCTGAAGTAACTGGACATTTTCCAAAGGCAGCCCTACATAGAGTGCATTACTGTTAACAAGAGGGGATATGAGGCATGTCTTGCTGTAGCCAATTCAGACATTTTCAGGGACAAGTGGAAACGATGCATTTGGTTTAATGGTGCAAATACACTCCTGGCCAGTGCTGGAATCTGTGCACAGAGGCATTCAGTCTGCCAGTACACCCAAGCCGTAAACATGAGCTTCCCAGGAAAATGTAAACCCATAAAACATAGGCCGCCTCACTGTCTTCTGATATGGATTTTGGCTGATGAAGATCATCTCTATCTTGTCAGGATGAAGCTTTAATTTATTTACCCTTTAACAATTCATTACTGAAAAACATCTTAAATGTAAAGCTTATTCTTTCAGAGTTGCTTTAAAATTCTTTATGAAATTGTGAATCATTTGCATCTTGGAAGTAAGGACTCAGTTTCATCATAAATCCTCACACTGGCAATGAAATCATTCCAACATTTAGATGAAATTATTAGTAGAAAATTCAGTACATTCTGTTCTAAGTGTTGCTTGTTGGTTTTGGAGTTCTCTACTCTCTGACTCTTAGCTTTTCAGCGTGAAGAACATGAGTCACCTGATCAAGGCTGCAGAAAGGTTTTGCAATTTTCTGGATGGTGCCCAGTCAAAATAATATGGCTACAGTATTTTGCTTTTCTGGTTGCCTCAAATAGCAGTAGCTTTTTCTGGTGGCACAAAGTAGCCAATTATACTTTGTAAAATCTTAAAACTGGCATTTTATAACCAGGAGATCATTAGAAAGATTTAATCAAACTTTGACTTTTTTGATGAAGCAAACCTGTTTTTAATGGGCCATTACTCTTGCTGAATGTGGCTCAAACCTGTTTTTAGTGGGCCATTACTCTTGCTGAATGTGACTCAGATTCTCACTTTTATACACGTCTTTAGTGCCTTTTTACTGTTTTGTACACTTTAATTAGTGGCTCCCTTCACGTTTTTGCAAGATGCAGCTTGAATTGGGATGGGAAATGTATGACCTTTTACATGTTGTGGAACTAGAACTCTCTGGATTGGCTAGGCTGACTAGAGAAGATGAAAGTTATCATCCATCAACACCTGTAGGGCTGGATTTTGCTCACCCCTTGCTTAAATGAAGATCCAATGCTGTACATTTGAGATGGAGAACAGGAGGGGAAAAGGAGAGCATTTTCCCAGCAAGAAAGCATTATATCATGCCAATAAATGGTCTGGATATGAGAGAAGATGGTTGTCAAGTGATCTAGATAAGGCTTAGCCAGCCTTTCACTAGAGACAAGAATTGTTGTTGTTTCCAGCTTATAGTGACCCTAAGGATAACCTATCATGGTTTTTCTTGGCACAATGATGGTAATAATAATAATAATAATAATAATAATAATATTTATCCCACCTCTCTGTGCAATGCAACTGGGGCGGCTTACGACATATAAAATATACATTCCATGACATAACCCTTATCCCCCCCCCCAAAATACAATTAAACCAACTATAATTTAAAACATATTTAAAAACAGTAGCAATAATAACAAATAAACAGTGACTATAGCCAATCAGAGGTCAACTAGTTTGGTCTTCTTTTTGGTGGCTGGGTATCTATTCAGGAAAGGCCTGCCGGAAGAGATCTGTCTTAACAGCTTTCTTAAAGCTGTTTAAGGTGGTAATATGACACATCTCATCTGGCAGGGCATTCCAAAATCTGGGAGCGATGGCCAAAAAGGTCCTCTGGTCTAGTTTTTAAAGGCTGCACCAGATTACTCCCAGGGGACCTGAGTGTGCAAGGAAGATTGTATGGGAGGACGCGGTCCCGGAGATAGGTTGGACCCAAGCCATTTAGGGCTTTAAAGGTTATAACAAACACCTTGTACTGGGTCTGGAAACTATTGGGCAGCCAATGAAGTGATCTTAAGATCGGTATTATATGATCTCTTCTGGATGTACCTGAGCCAATCTGGCTTCCATATTCTGTACTAATTAAAGTTTCTGGACTAAGCAAGAGGGAGGAGTGAAGGAAACTGACAAAATCTGGAAAATTAGCCTGGAGAAAAAGGTTTTGTGTTTTACTTGTCAGAGGAGCACATCTGCCCCAGAGCCACATCTGGTGACAGCTGGTGGGCTAAGAGCCACGCATGCAGGAATTTAACCTTTGTACTTCCCCTGTAAAGGAAAGTGTTGGAAAATCAAAAACTTTGAAAAGTGGGATATACATTTGCTTTCTTTGGGTGGCTGGTCTTTAACTGTTTAGGAAAGAGGACAAAGGGAAGAGGCAGTTAGAGTTTCTTCTGATTTAATGTTTCAGAAATGTAGACACTTTCATATTTTGAGGAAAGTGTTTTAATCTTGACAGAATTTTCCTTACTAGCTTTTACATCTACAGTGTAGCAGAATTAGATGTTTAATGTACAAAGAAGTCAGGAGTGGTCTGAGATTTAAAAGCTTTGACAAACTGGAGTTACTTCATGATTCTAATGTTTGCTAATTGGGCTTTTAAGCAAGAAAACATTTTCTGTTTCCAGTGATAATTTACAGCCTTTGCATTTTTAAAAAAAAATCTTGCTTACATGCAATTTCCTTTCCTGTAACTGAAGTTTCAGAATCTTTATTGTGAAACTGAATGTTTTTTTTCTGGATTATTCCTTTCTTATTAATTGTTTCCTCCATGGAATTTTACAGAGGGGGCAGGTAATACCATCTTCAATTTGTATGTTTTCCATCTACTTCTTCTGTACCTTTCTTACCAGAAGAAATCTACCTGAGAAGGAAAAGATGGAATAGTCCTACCTTGTCTTTTGGTTGGTAATTCAAGGAACCCTCTTTCTGAAAGCACCCATTAAGTGAAAACTTTGCCATCCCATAGAAATCTATAGGAGAATAGCAATTCTGATGATTTAGAAAGAATTGGTTGGTTCTCTAGACTTGCTCTTACAAGAAGCTGGTATCTTTCTAAATCTGATGTTCTGAAAAAAAAAATTGTAAAAATTGAAATAGCTAGCAGTGAGGTTGGACCTCTGCCACAAACTCTATTCAGCTCCTGTCAGATATGATTTGTTTGTGTGTTAGCATTGCACTCTTACTTGCTGTTGTAACCCTGTGGGGTTTTCCTGCAAGCACATCCCAAATAAGCTTTTACCTACTTTTATAAGGTTCCAGTTGTGTCCCATTGGCATTTCCCCCTTTCCATCAACTAATGTCATATTTACATTTGAATCCTACTGCCTTTAAAAAAAACCCAACAGATTTGAGATGGGTTAGGTGGGATTTTAAAATACAGGAGCAACTGAGTGGTGGTGATGGAATCGAGTCTCCTTATGTGCCCCTACTTCTCTCTAGCTTGCCACCAAGGTATTCAAAATTTGCACATTTTAGTTATGGAAAATACTCAGCACTGGACTTGCCCTTTAGTTGTACATAATATCTTGCGTTTTTGGCAGTTCATGGAAGAATTCCCCTGTTAGCACCACATTTCAAAAGATTTGTGTCCCCTCCCCTCCATTAGCTTTCCTCAGTGTCCAGCTATCTAAACCACACATAGAAGTTAGAAATACTGTGAGATGGATGGTTTGAACTTTGATTTTTAATGATAGATGATCTTCCCTAATTCCTTTATGGTTGATCTTCCTAAAACAAAAATCCTGATTTCTTGACTACAGTTTTTACTTAGACTGATAACTCAGCCAAAGTAGAGAAGATCTTCACTGCCTTGAGTCTTCTGGGAGAAAGGCGGCATACAAATGAAACAAACAAACAAAAATCTTGGTATCATCAGCATGCACTTTAAAGTTATGTAAATCAACTTCAGTCATATCAGCACAACCCCCCCCCCCTTTTTTTTTTTTTGCATTTTCTGCCTTAGCTTTCATCAGACATCCTTCAAATTCTTTGCTATTTTCTGTGGCATCTTTTGCATATCTTAAGATATTGATGTCCCCAATTTTCATATCACCTCCCTCCAGATCTAATCCCACTTTCTTCACATAAGTTAAATACCGTAGATAGGGTGGTAGAATGCAGCTTTGTCTGAGCCGTTGCCAGTTAGAACCATTCTTTTCCTCCGTATTCTGTAGCCTCTTATCCAGAGTATAGATCTTCTCTGGATAAGAGGCTACGGAAGAGATGCGTCTTTAGGGCTTTCTTGAAGCCATCAATAGATGGAATAAGACGCATCTCATCCGGCAGGTCATTCCACAGCCTGGGGGCGACCGCTGAAAAGGCCCTCTGGGAGGTCTGCACCAGCCTGGTCTTCATGGGCTGTAATAGATTCCTCCCAGAGGACCGGAGTGTGTGTGGGGATTCGTACAGGGAGAGGCGGTCCCTTAGATAGGATGGACCCGAGCCATGTAGGGCTTTATAGGTTAAGACCAACACCTTGTACTGTGCCCGGAAACTGTTCAGCAGCCAGTGGAGAGATTTAAGCACAGGTGCCATATGTTCTCTCCTAGATGTACCTGTCTGGCTGCCATGTTCTGAACCAGTTGTAGTTTCCGCGTTAAGCACAAGAGTAGCCCCATGTAGAGCGCATTACAGTAGTCCAATTGTGAGGTTACCAGTGCATGTATCACAGTTTCCAGATCCCTCAAATCCAGGAAAGGGCGCAGCTGGCGGATCAGCTGAAGCTGATAACAGGGACTCCTGACCATCGCATTCACCTGACTAGTCATGTGAAGTGACGGGTCAAGGAGTACCCCCAGACTGCGAACAGAGTCCTTCGAGGAGAGTGTGACTCCATCAAGGACTGGGGATTGTATTCCCAAACCCGGTTTTGGGCCTGTAACATTATATGCTTGATACCCGTTTACAAAATCATTTTACAAAGTATCTGTTCTGTTATTCTTTATTTGTGCCTATGTAATTACCATAATGCAGATAAATTGCCATCTCATATGTGAACTTGTTTTGGAAGGGTGAACAACCACCCACCTACAATTTTTCTACCCTTTAAAAATCTATATATAAAAATCTATATAATGTAGATAAAAATCTATATTAACACCATAACTGTGTTGTAATGCAAATGGTGCTTCAGATGGTATTTGGGTTTGGCTGACCTGATGCAATGCCATAACATTTATGGTATATAGTGAGTTTTGATTTAGTGTCTCTGTTTATAATGATAAAATTTAAATTTTATGTCAATGATTGCATTCATATTTTCAACATGCTCCACTGAGTCTAAGGTTCACATTCTCATTCTTCCCTTTACTTCCTATGGGTATGATTGTGAGGAGTGTGGAACTTCCATTTTGGATTAATTGAAGCTTCATGTGAACCTGAGAAATGTGGTTACTCTTAACTGTAGTTTGAAAAAGCTAATTTCAAATTATGGTTTATGAAGTTATCTTGTTTCAACAAACTACAGTTAACAGTAACCACAGTTTAGGGTTCATTTGTAATGTTATACCATGGTTAATAAAAGAATGGGACTAAAATCCTCCAGTCTTCTTTCATTTGTACTGGAGGAAGAAGAGAGCACACAAATAACAAGGCATGATGTGGCTTGTTTCTGTCACCCGTTTGTTATGGTATCTGAATACAGCTGTCTCCATTTGCTAGATGATTGTTATTTGTTTTTTAATTGTGCCTTGTAGCTCTTGTGTTTCTTTTTACAACTTGCATTGAATCTTTTCAACTTAATGTTTTTGTTTTAAAGGTATCTGCTCTTAGCCTACCTCTTCCTCCCAAAAAGTTGATTGGAAACATGGACCGTGAATTCATAGCAGAAAGACAGAAAGGGCTCCAGAACTATCTCAATGTAATCACCTCCAATCATATACTGTCCAACTGTGAACCAGTAAAGAAATTTTTGGATCCAAACAACTATTCTGTAAACTATACAGGTAAGGAAATGGTTTTATACCTTCTTTACTAAACTATACTTCAATTATCCGTGAAGATTTAGGGACAGTTAGGTAAAATGGTAGGATTGGGAGAGTAGATTTGTGATCCAGATTTCCTTCTCGAATTCCTTGTTGTGCTCCATTAATCAATGTATGTTTCCAATGTAGTCCCTAGTGCCTCTTCCTTTTCTGAACCCAGCTTGCACTTTGGGATTTTTCTCTGTACTGTATATGCGATTGGGTCTGTGTTGCAGAATTTTGACTGTAATTTTGCTTGTGTGAGAAATTAATGGTATTGTCCTATAGTTGCTGTGGTCCTTTTTGTCTCTTTTTTGTGGACTGGGATTATATTGATCGATTGTTTCCAGTCTGTAGGCCACTGTTTTGTTTTCTATATTCGTTGGCATATTTTAGGTATCACTAGAGTTGATGGGAAGGGCAGCCACGAAAGAACTAGACAAGTTTCTATAGTGTAAATATATACAAATGAGCACTTAAGTTAGAATTGTCCAAGATATTATATTCCACATCACCATGAACGGATGCGAGAGCTGGACAATTAAGAAAGCCAACAGAAAGAAAATGAATTCATTTGAGATGTGGTCCTGGAGAAGAGTGCTGAGGATACTGTGGATGGCCGAAAAGGCAAACAAATGAGTCCCGAAGATTCCCTGGAAGCCGAGATGACAAAACTGAAGTTGTCATACTTGAGCCACATCATGAGAAAGCATGACTCACTCAAAAAGACAATAATACTAGGGAAAATAGAGGGCAGCAGAAAAAGAGGAAGACCTCATGCCACATTGATAGACTTTTTAAGGGAGGTCATGGGCCTGAGTTTGTGGGCCTAAGCAGGGCAGTAGAGGATAGGGGGGCTTGGAGATATCTCATCCATGCATTGGGGACAGTTCAAGAGCAGTTAACAACATCTATTTTATGATTTATAATCAAAAAGAGAGGGAAGTTAATGAAAAAGCGCTGCTGTGTTGAATTTACACTAAAATCTACAAAAGCCTGTCTTGATTGCAATTGTGTTAAAAATACTGTGCTTATTTTGTGTCAGTTGTAACTTAACATTTAAATTTCCAATACATTACTGTATTAAATCTTAGCAGAATGCCATTGAACAATCCCTTCCATGATTTCACCCTGCCCCCATGCCTATTTTGAACTTAGGAAAGAAGAAAACAGCTACTTGCTTTTTGGAAAATCCAATTTTTCAGTCACCCACTGAAAGGAAATGAGTGAGGTTAAAAAGAAATAAACATGTATAAAAAGTTTCAGGAAACAAAAGCCTTTATCTGTAAATAGAAACTATATGACAGACTCCCCTCATGCTCCCACTCCATACACTCTCCAGTACCAATCACTCCACCAAGAAAGCATTACAAAAATCGTTTAAAGAAACAGAGACAGATGAACAATTAGAACCCTCTTCACATTCTTTGTCTCCAATGATTCTTGTATTCTCCATCTACTGTATCTCTTTCTCTAGTATCCTGTGTCCTTTTATCTTATCTGTTTACTCTCCCTCCCTCTCAGTCTTTCTATCTGACCACTTTGCTTTGTCTTTTCCTTATGCCCTCTTACTCTTCTCTGTATCAATGGAGTTTATCACATGGGAGGAATTTCTCCCAATTTCGAATTGAGCCAATTTGAATTCACGTACATTCACTAGTTTAGCAAATTTACTTGAAATCTAATTGCGTTCTGAATGTGTTCAGAATGACTTCCCATTTCCCGGAAATGACCCCCCCCCCCCATTGCCCAAAATTGCGGGAGATACTCTCATACACATTAACATAAAACCTATTATTGCGTTCAGAATGACTTCCCTTTTGCCCCAAATTGCACGAGATACACTCATACACAATTACGTGAAACCCCATGATTGCGTTCGGATTGCCATTGCATTGTACAGTACCTCCAAATTCTGTCGTATGATAAACTCCTTAGTCTTGTCTCTTGTGTGATTCCCTCTGCTCTTTCTCCACTCATTTCCCTTCCTCCCCTTCCTCTTATCTATCATCTATTGCCCACCCTCATCCCTATTTTTCTGCATGGAAGGCCTTCCCTTCCTGCAAGTGCCTCTGCATCTCAAAGCAGCATGCCACAGGCTTCTTCTTTCCTGCACCTCCCTCTCTCCTGTTATTTGCTGCTTGCGTTGCCTGCTTAGCACTTGCCATGGAGTGCAATATGCCATGCATCATGGAGGGAGGATGTAGAAAATAAAATGTTACCTGCATCTCCAGAAAACACCTTCAAAGTTGCACAAAATTCTGATGGGAGAAAATGTATTTTACAATTTGGCTACCCCTACTCACCCCCCATGATCTAACGTTAATTATATTAATGCATAAATTCCAATCTCTGATCACAAGGAATTCTTCTCCTTCCTGAAGGGATTTGAAATGGTTGACATCAGATTGTAATTTATGTATTCTTTCTGAAACACAGATAGAATATACCGTAGGTGTCAGAACTGCCCACTCCCTACAGTTCAGTAAACCTGCCTTCTGTATGCAAACCACAAAACTATATTTCAGCAACTGGGGAAGTTAACAGTAAGACCTCTACAGAGAGAACTACCATTATTCTATGCACAAGCATAGAATAAGCAATGCCCTGCCCTATACACTTGCAGGCTTTACCATGATCCGTTTACAAATTAAAACATCCTTATACCCAGGCTTATTTGTCCACTCCCCTTCCTCAGTTTTGCTTTTGTCTCTTACTTTCTTTTCTCAAGAGACTGCCCTGAGAAAATCCTCCCACACACATCTGCACATTCTTTACTTTGAACCAAGAGTAACTCTTTGGAATAACACTACAGCTCCCATCACTCGCAAGAAACCCCAGTCTCATACATATACTAAACTATATATAACCTCTAATATAACACTTAAAACATACAACTGTTGAACCAAATGTAATAAAATAGCAAAGCACATCCCATGGCAGACTCTGCCCATTCTGATTCGGATAGAAAGAAAATGAAGGAACTTCCATACTCTGCAATGTAGTAGTAATGAGTCAAAAATAATGGAATTCCTGCTTCAAGGGAAGTAAACTGAGTACGTAGGTAGACATTTATAGGATTCCATTTTAAGTGAAACTTAAATGTGCAGAAGTGCTGTAAAATTGACATTCAAGTGTGTTTGCTATAAGGGAAGGGGATGAGATATGAGAGACTGGCAAATGGCCAGAAGGGCTTCATGTGGTGACTTCCTGTTTTGATATATTTGCGTAGAAAATTATGAGGAATTCAAAACAAAACAAAAACATTACTTTTAAGGTAACCTGCAGTGGAACCTTAGTATTCCACTGAATATCCACTGAGTATTAGGCCTTTTTAGAAGATGGAGTGTTTTCCCAATTCAGTTAGAGTTATACCCAACATGCTCTTATTCAAAAGAAGCCCAGCATGTTGATACCGTTCAGCATTATTTTACTACGCCGCATCTCATGGATTTCAAAAATTTACCCATTATCCTGGAGCAGTTTGACCAGTTGCATATTTGAATGCTGGTGCAGCTGAACCATTGGGCTGTAGAGGTCTCATATCCCTAGGCTCCTGTGTTGAGCCTGCTAATGTCTCACAAGGGCCTTGCAAACCAAGGGCCAGGTAGCTGGATAACTTGGGTCACTGGAACAGGTCAGCCAATCGTACCAAAAATGGGAGAGGCAGAGAGGGCCAAGAAGAAAACTCTTGACAAAAATTCTGTTATCAGGAGTCTTGCTTTTGTACATAAATAGGGTCCCGTCTCTTTGACTGTAAAGAATATCTGAACGCCACTGGCATCTTGTGTTTTTCAATTAGCCAGATTTTCACAGCTTTCTCCACTTTAAAAAAATGCTGTGAAAATATTAAAAGTGCAGCAGGAGATCTCTGTGCATTTGAAACTAATGAGCTGAAGAGTTGTCAGTTCAGTATGGCCCTCCGAAAATGCCTGCTGCCAGACCTGTGGTGTCCTTGTTAGGCTGTTTTTCCTAAACATTTCACAGCCCAGGGTCTTCTCCCCCACTGTGCATTGCTTTCATCCTTGGAGATGAAACACCTGAACACAGTAGGGTAACTGTGAGAAGGGAATGTTGTTGTTAACTTTTGGATTTCCTGCTTTCTCCCTGCCTGCTGCGATGCGGCGTTCAGTGCTAATGCACAGCAAATATATCTTTATGGAACCAAACTGAAATTTAAGCATCCATTTATGTATGTCCATGCACTAGAGGAAAGTGAATGAATTGTAAATATTCTGGGCAGATGACAGAGAGTGAGAGAGTAAGGGAGAGAATATTCTTTTAATGTGGGCTTTCAAATGCGCTTGCAAACTAGAAAGCATTTTAGAACAGATTACAATGCATGGCTGGCTTTCATTTGCGAGGTTAAATGTATTGTTTCAGCATACCTTTTGCATGAGTGCAGAGCTCAGAAACATTCCTTTTTTGGACTATAGCTGTCAGAATCACCCAGGCAGCAGAAGGACCATGCTAACTGGAGGGGGGGGGGGTCCAGAAATTTTAGTCCCAAAAGGTAAGACTTCCAAGCTTTGCTTCATCCACTGATGAAGACAGCTAACTAAGACCATTAGTTCTTGACAAGTGATGTGGCCAGGATGACCAGGCACCCTCCATTTCCAGGAAATGTCCTACATTTCAACCTTCTGACCAGGAGGAATTTCAAAATGTCCTCCATTTGGTGCATGACTAAGACACATTAATTTCTATTAGTGATTTTAGCTATTATTTTGTAATGTCTTCCATTTTTCTTGAATGTCCTACATTTTGCGGTACCTTGACCTCATTTGCGGGTAGGTCATCTGGGAACCCTGGATGTGGTTGTTCTTGTTTTCGTTGGTGGGCTAGCTTGAGGATAAGAACTACTTGCATTTTTACCAGTCATGCTTTTTTTAAAATAGCAAGTTTCAGCATTTACTGTGTGTTGCCGTCATAAAAACCTACTCATGTCTGTCTCAGGATCTTATGTAGAAACACATATAAAATCCATTTAATATTTGCTGCACAGACTATTCCACATTGAAATGGAAATGATAAAATAATAATAATAATAATAATAATAATATATTTATTTATATCTCGCCTCTTCCATTTGGGGATCGAGGCAGGTAACAGCAGAATTTATACAATACAAATAATAAAATTGACAGAAACCCCCATCCCCCAACCTGAAACCTCCCTCCTAAAAGTATTAAAAACACAGTAAAATCATACATAAATACCTAACAATAAAATCAAATTAGTTAACATTTGTGACTGACAAAATAGTAGGGGAGCGTAGAAGGTGGAATGATTCTGTCTTGTTCTGTCTTGAGTGAACCAGAGAAAAACCTTGTGATTCTCTTTCATTTTGGTTTAAAAACAAAACCTGCTTATAACAGCTGTCCAAAAATTATCTTTCAGAAATTGCCTTACAACATGTTTCAATGTTCTTTCGGTCAGAACCAAAGTGGGAAGTAGTGGAACCATTAAAAGATATAGGTAAGAGTTTTGCTTGTTTGGTAAAATGATTGTGCCACAGACCTCAGAAATTTCCTAGTGGACTGTCCAGTCCAGCGATATGTCCTGTTAATTAGGGAAATGACCCAGTTTGAGACCACTATAACTGCTCTGGCTCAGTGCTAGGGAATCCTGAGAACAGTAATTTATTGTGGGACCAGAGCTCTCTTGACAGAGAAAGCTAAATGTCTCACAAAACTAGTTTCCAAAAGAAGTAAAAAAGAAACATTGGAGGGTGCTTTTATATCTTGTAACAGCGGCGAGACTGGTGATTGCTAAAAACTGGAAAAAAGAGACTCCAACCTCATTCGAGGAATGGATACTCAAGTTAACATGACTTAAAAGAAATGGACAGACTGACCAACATAATTAATAATCCCAGGATAGACTAATAGAAGAATGGTTTCCAATATTGCAATACTGGGAAGAAGATTGGGGAATCAGGAAAAATCCAATAATATAAGTTAAGAACATAGAGGAAAGTCTGCTAGAGGAAAAAACAAGATTAAGAAATGTTAAATGTGGCTGAAACTATGAGGAATATAGAGTTTTTCTTAAAAAATGGCCTAGATTTATAAATTGGAAGATTTTATAGAAGATTTTTTTCATTAAAAAAGATATTATGTCTTATGCTTTTGTTGTAAATAAGTACAATTCTAGTGCTCATAATTAACAATTATTGTATTTTGTGTTTTGAGTGTGTAATAAAAAACAAAAACCCAAAACAAAACTAGTTTCCAGCATTGAGCCAGGGCAGTTAAAGTGGTCTCCGGCTCGACAATTTTTCCAGTGTTTTTTGGACCTAGTATCTGCATTCTTTGTTCAAGGCCAAACTGGGTGCTATATCAGATATGCGATTAGCAATTCTATATCTGCTTTTAAAAATGTAAAGAAAATGTATTATGAGGGGTGAACTGATCCTTGATGGGGAGAAGGAAAATCCTTGCCTCTGCCTTCTGACTTTTGCCATTAAAACCTTTTTTTTCCAATAAACATATCAGGCATTAGAGCTGGGATCAAGATTCGGACTGTAGTAGGGAGCAGAGAATTAATGCCACCTGCTCACTTATCCCATTCTGCCAGGGTTATGGTCTGGAATGGTCTGTTTGGTTCGGGAATGGCATCATTTCTAGTCTTAGGGAGAGGTCTTTGCATTTAGACAATTTTAACTGCAAGACCTGTCCCCTTTAGACATACCATGACCCATTTTTTGCTCCTTTGAGGAAGTGAAAAAGTGATGAGGCAATGCCCAGTGAGACTTTTGAACTAAATTGCATAGATCAAATTTGAAATGGATCATACTGGGTGCATATTTTCTGACTGGGTCTTATGTACAAACCCCAAATCAATTTTCATTGTTCAACTGCAATAGTAACATAAACTGTTGGTGCTTTATTTTTAGGTTGGAGGATACGGAAGAAATATTTCTTAATGAAGATTAAGAATCAACCAAAGGAGCGGCTAGCTTTAAGCTGGGCAAGTTTATCTCTTTGTGGTTTTTACATCTCCTTCCAGAATTGTATCATGGGTTAGCAGCTGCCTCTTTGATCTCTTCCTTTATGCCCAGACTCTGTGTGTGTATAAGTGTGTGTGTATATCTGTCCATTTTTCTGGAGTTATACTACTGTGCTGAGGGCAGTGTTTGCTGTAAACTAGCACACAGCAGAATAAGCAAAATGAGAACAATTGTGGACTATAGCAGTGGTCTCTGTGACTCTTGCACTGACTATAACTTACACAGTCTGGTGATCTCTGAGGATTTGTATTGTTACACAGAACCTCTTTTCGTGCCAGCTTTCTCTATCATCTGCTAAAGCAGGGGCCAAAACAAAAATACATATAAATACAAAATAAGGGCAAAATGTTATGAGAAATATGCCTGCATTACATATACTAATCCTGATACTGTGAATAGAGAGAAGAGAGAGAGAGAGAGAGAGAGATGAAATGTGAGTGAAACAGAGACTAAAGCAATATAGTTGCATAATTTATTTTCAATTGGATCTGTTTATTTACACCAGCAAGGTACAGTGGGCCTTCAGTATCCACAGTGGTTTGGTTCTAGGACCTCCTATGGATACCAAAATCACTTTATGCTGAAGTCCTATTATATACAGTCGTGTGGTAAAATGGTGTCCCTTATAGAAAATGGCAAAGTCAAAGTTTGCTTTTTGGGATTTATATTTATTTTTAATACTTTCAAGCTGTGGGTGGTGGAATCCGTAGATACAGAGAGCTAACTGTATACAGTGCAGATGGGGAAGAGGAATGCAGATGATGTCTAGGATGGTTGCATCTCCTTCCACAGCAGATCAGAAAGTACAGCTGAAATTCCCAGAGCATTCAATGTCACTGGTGTCCCTTAAGGAAGCTATAGCAGCATCACATTACAGAGCGCATTATAAAACACTGCCTTTTGCATTCTGTAGGATGCATGTGAATCGAAGCAACCCTCACCTAAATTGCCCTGACTGGATTTGGGGGCTGGGGAGGAAGAGATTGATGTTTCCACTGCAGCAGTGACATGAATTGTCCTCTCATCATCACACTGTGACCAAGTGTGATCAAGCAGATTTGTGGTTATTGGCATGCCTCTCCCAGTATGTGGTCAGTGGGGTAAATTTAACAAAACACTTCATAAAAAGCAGGAACATAAATTCCTAGGTGCCTCTGTGGTGTGTTTACTTAATTATATCAATAACATAGGAGGTGGTGGTTGTTGTACGTTTTTCTTGACTTAAACAATCTTTTTGTAATTTAGTATCTGTTGTATTTTCAGGCAGACCTTGGCCCTGACAAATACCTGTCAGACAAAGATCTTCAGTGTGCTGTGAAACTTCTTTCTTCTTGTTCTGTGAGTACAAAAAAGACACCACACCTATACTCTTTCATTTGGCATAACACCAGATTTCATGGGGATCAGTAGTGAGAAACCTACTATGCCCCACCTTGATTTCAAACAATGATCCTATGAATTATTCTTAATGGTCATGGGCATTTAGAGAGGTGAGTTCACAGCTGTGGAGCTCTTTTCCCATCACAGAGGTCTTAAAGTGTCTTATAGGCATCCATTGAAAATGTTATACTTCTTTCCTTTAAAAAAACTATGTAGCCCAAATGTTTCTGACTACAGTTTCCATCAGATACAGCTACCATGGATAATGATGGGCATCATAGGAACTGTAATTGAACAACAGACGTCAGGTTGAGGGAGATGTTTGATACAGTGGTCCCCCGGGTTACGAAGGTAATCCGTTCCGGGATTACCTTCGTAACCCGGAAACCGTTCGTAACCCGGGGGACCGCTTTCGCCAATGCACAGCGCGCCGGGATTTTTTTTGTTGGCCGGGGCCGTCTTTCCGGCCCCGGCGGTTTCGGGTCCCGGGGATTTTGGATCCCGAGGGATTCGTATCCCGGGGGACCACTGTATTTGATATAGAGTGTTGAAATAACAATCATTTCAAAAATTCAGTATAAAATAGTGTGAGGGATGTGATGTGATATGCAGAGATGTGGCTTATTCAGTCACACTGATGATACTGGGAACATTAGAGAGCCTTGCTAGCAAGATCAAATGTTAATTTAGACAGGAAGCATATAATAGATAATACCTGTTACAAAATACTTTCTGGAAGCAAAGGACAGTGCAGATTGAAGGCTGACTCTTTGACCTTAAGGGTGGTTGTAAATTGAGTGATGGTTTAGTAGCCAACGTCTGTCCTTTTAGAAACAACAACAGAGTTTAGTAATAGCTTAAAGGCTAAAGCATGGGGTTTTTTTGGCACAAGCTATCATAAGCTGCAGCCAACTTCAACAAATGAGTGGAGCATTGCCCCAGTTAGCAGATATTTATCCATGTTCTGGAAGTGGGATGAGAAGAACAGAAATGTTAAAAAAAAAAAAAAAAGCAAACTGATGATGTTAACAAGCAGTTGCTGGGAGTTGATAAGGACATTCTAGCACAGACAGATTTATTGAATGCATGCATAGTGGTGAAAAGGCTTTGCTTAATGTAAGAAAACTACACTCAGTGAAAATTGCTCAAACGGTGATCATAAAATGAGCAAACGTTGGAGGGCAGGAAAGACATTTCTAAAGATAAATTAACACACTGATCAATTAAAACATCCTACAACACACTGATCACACACACACACATACACACACACACACTCCTACACACCTACACATACAGAGCTCCTCTAGAGGGGGCAAACAGGAGATTCCAGTATGCTGCTGTCCTTTTCAGGGATTTGGCAGTTCCCAGCACTAACATTCAAGTGAATTTTTTTTTATTCCAAGGCATATTAGACCAAAGGTATGCCCCTACTTTCTGTCTTTTTTAAAAAAATTCTTTACAGTTAAAGTGCTATCATCCATCAGTAAAATAGCACTTTGCACTATAACACTCAAAGAAAAAAAGAAAAAAAACTCACAGGGAAACAACCTGCTCTCCAAACCGTAGAACCACTTCTGCAAACCATTCCAGAGTTTTAGAAATACCTTTAGAAGAGTACTAGTGGAGATCTGAGAAATCACTACAAATATCTCCCCCCAAACTCCCCAGAAGAGTGGAATGAATGGATGCAGAGCAGCAGTGACAACAACTGGCAAAATCCAAGGAGCTATATTATGAGAGTTCACACCTTTTTAGGCCAGTCTGCAAGAGCCCATAGTGAGATAAAAAGCCTTGTTTCCTTCAGGTAGCACTAGACTCTTAGTTCTTTCAGCTACCCTGATGGAAACCTTTTAAAAAGTTAGTGAGGTTTGTTGAAATATTAACATTCTGGCCATTGTGTGATTATTTAATGTTTTGCTGTTCTGTTCAGTATATAATAAGACACAGAGGTGGATAGAGGAGAGAAGCACCCTTAAATTTGATTAGAGCGCCAAAAAGACTAGCCTGGCCTATTTGAAGCTATCATTGGTACCTACTTTGGTTTCTACTCTCTGTAGTTCAAAGTAGATAAGATTGAACATGGGACTTCTGCCAAGGACTGTTGATTCTGGGCTTTCACTTTCCTCTACATTAGGCTGAATGTGGCCCCCAGGGGTCAAAATATTTTGCCCCAAAATGCCTTCTAGGGGGCATGAGGGGCATTTTTACCATGTTTTGGGATCCTCATGCCATTTTAGGCCCAGGAAAGGCACTTTTTAAAACCAGAAGTAAACTGGAAGTGATCTTGCAGTCAATTTCTGTTTTTTAAAAAGCCATATCCTGGGCCTAAATGATGTTACTTAGAAGGCATGGGGGGGGGGGGGCAAAAATAGTTGTCGTTTTCTTTTGGAAGTGGAGTTTGTGGGATGGGACTTATAGTCCCCAAAGTCTGCTAGGAGGGTTAATGCCTCCTGTGGGTGCCTACCCCTTCTCTACATAAAGTACCGTGTAGCAGAATTTTCCTTGGCCTTATTCTGTGATGATAATAATAATAATAATAATAATAATAATAATGTACTATTATTTTTAAATCTATATACTGCCCCTCTGTCAGAGACAATCTTACATAGGGAAACCATGCCCTATGAGGAACGCCTTAAGGAACTGGGGATGTTTAGCCTGGAGAAGAGAAGGTGATATGATAGCCCTGTTTAAATATTTGAAGGGATGTCACATTGAGGAGGGAGAAAGCTTGTTTTCTGCTGCTCCAGAGACTAGGACGAGGAAAATGGATACAAATTGCAGGAAAAGAGATTCCACCTCAACATTAGGAGGAACCTCCTGACAGTAAGGGCTGTTCGACAGTGGAACACACTCCCTCGGAGTGTGGTGGAGTCTCCTTCCTTAGAGGTCTTTAAGCAGAGGCTGGAGGCCATCTGTCGGGGATGCTTTGATTAGGAGTTCCTGCATGGCAGGGGGTTGGACTGGATGGCCCTTGTGGTCTCTACCAACTCTCATTCTATGATTCTATGGAAACGTACTACAATCCCAATATCCCCGCTTTACCTCTCTCCCCTAAAACAACAATTAAAAAAATTAAACATTAAAATATCAATTAAAACACCAAGGTAAAATATCATACAGTTGGGTACGGAATATTCAAAGGGTAGTTGTGTTTGGTATGAGGCCGGGATTTTCTATCCAGGAAAGGCCTCCCAGAAGAAATCCATCTTGACAGCCTTTTTAAAGCTGTCTAAGATAGTAATATGACAGATCTCTTCCAGCAGGCCATTCCATAATCTGGGACCGGTGGAGGAAAAGGTCCTCTGGGAAGTTGCAGTCAGTCTGGTTTTATAGGTTGCAACAGATTCTGAAGTGTGCGGGGTGGATTATACAGAAAGAGGTGGTCCCATAAATAGGTTGGACCCATCCCATATCATCTAGTGCTACTAGAAGGAAATGCTGTGGCATTGCAGCATGAGATAAGCTATGGAATGAGAAACAAAATGCACAACATTTTTTCCTGGTAGCATTTGTTTGGCCGTTAATGATGTTTCTCACATGCCTTTCCTGCTCTCTGCTGCCAAACTCCCACTTGATTTAAATGTCTGTTGCACGGGGTCTCTGCTTTAAGCTCAAATAGTAAAGCTGATCTGTTTGTAATTAGTATATTTAATTTGAGTAGCCAAGATTTTCAGTTCTTCACATTGAACTGAGCAAATATTGGAATTTTAGTGGAACCTAGTTAGCATGTGTGTCTTGAGATGTGATCCTGTGCACGCCTACTCAGGAGTAAGTCTCATTGATCGGGGGTTATCGACTAAATGTATAGAGACTGACAAAGTTTTTTTCTTTTTCTTTCGACAGCATCCCTATATTTATAAAGTCACTTTTGCAACAGCCAGTGAATCTTCTGCATTAGTAATCAGACCCTTCAATGAAAAAGGAACGCTAAAAGACCTGATATATAAGGTAGTGTAAGTATGAATTTAGGAAATATGATAAAATAGACTTGAGACTGTACTCTACAGGTTCAGTATGTGAGTTGCTCTGCTGGATTAGTTCTTGATTTTGTCATAGTTCAGGTAGATCCATTGAAGTCAGTGGGATTTGCATTAGTCAAACTAATTCAAATCTCACTGGCTGCATTGCGTGTAATCTAACTACATGTGGATGCAATCCCATAGATGCATGCAAGATTCAGTCTGTTCTTAATAAGCATTCCTGTTTCATGGGAAACAGATTTCAATATATATTCATATATTCTTTTTTATGAAGTACTAATTTGAAACTGAAGTTAGTAATAGCAAGAACCATATTAAGAAGCACATAGAAGGGAATGCCTTCTCATCTAAAAAGCTAGTTATGCGTATTGCTTTTGTTTTGATTTTGTTTCAGAACCTGTGATTTAGTTACATGTAACTATATACTTGGTCTAAAAAAGTTGAGTAAAATTTCTTTAATCAAGTGACAGTCCTAAGAAATTTCTTAGCTACCTAGGAGAACAGTACCTTTTTTGAAATTGGAAAAAAAACCCTAGTGCTGATCTGCTGTGTTCTATGATGTTTGATATTGATAATTATAACTATTTATTTTTAAAGGCAAAACCAAAAGATCAATTTCTGAAGAAGTACTGCAACCCGAAAAAAATTCAAGGTCTTGAGCTTCATCAGATAAAAACATTTGGCAGACAAATACTAGAGGCAAGTGCTTTTTATTGTATAAAGTACATTCACATTTAAAAGAGACAGTTCACATGAAAATCATATTTACCTAGACAGTACAAAGGTAACTAAAGCCCAATTGAGTTGTAATTTTTACATGCCCAAAATGTTATGTTGGAATATACTCTTCAAATGAGTTTTCCAGAGAAGATCCATGAGAGATGCATGCCTTTCCTGCAAAACATAGCAAGCTGGGAAAAAAAACAAAACCTTGCTGTTGTGCTTACATTACAGGTCAGTTCCCATGTGCAAAACATTGCTTGTGAAGCAGGTCTTCTGTGTCAATGCACATCTAAGACCATCCAAAGTGTTCTAGATGTGACGCATAGACAAAATCATACGAGCCCAAATGCAGTTGTCCCAAGTGAAATAGAGATCACTTGAGAAGGAGAGATGATGATGAAACAATAAACATGACAGCATGAGATAAAACTGAGATTTCGCATATGAGTGGGAAAGGAAGGGATACTGAGTACTGAAAATGCAAGCATTTAAGGTAATTGGGGTGAACGAAGCAACTCAGTGAAGTGTGAATAGGCCTGAGTGAAAGCCTGTAAGGAATGTCCTGATCCTGAAGATCATTAAAGGAACAGCACAATGTATTTACTAGAAGAATTAGTTTCCTCAGTCAAAATAACAACTTTATGTCTTTTTGGTCTTGTAGGTTCTAAAGTTCTTGCACGATAAAGGATTTCCTTATGGCCACCTTCATGCATCCAATGTAATGCTAGATGGGGACACATGCAGGTTGTTGGACTTGGAGAATTCGTTGCTGGGACTGCCGTCCTTCTATCGGTCTTATTTTACTCAGTTCCGTAAAATCAATGTATGTTGGAAGAAACATGGAAATATATTTTCTTGTATGTGGGAATTCATTAAGATTTTTGATGCAATGCAGTAGTTTTTGAACTTCTGATAATATGATGAGAAAGCTGGTTAGGTAGAAAAATCAGCAAAGCCTAGAAACAATGTACAATCAGACCTCCATTTTCGTGGGGGATCCGTTCTGGACCTCCTGACGAAAACAGAGACTTGCAGATATTCAAGCCCCATATGAATGGGGCAAGTGCTCACGAGCGTGTGCAGGGCACACACTGCAGGGGCACACCCTCGTTGAAAATAACGGAGGTCACCCCTCCATAAATATTCAAGAGCACAGATCTTAAGTCCATGAGTAAGGAGGGCAGACTATACAGGTTTCTGACTTTTTTGGGTTGCATGAGGAAACTGATGAGGAGAGGAAGTGAAGGGAGACCTACACCAAAAAGTAGGGAAAAAAAGCAAGGCCTCATGTGGGTGTTGGTTTGGTTTTTCCTAGAGGGTAAGTAATAGCAGTCTAAAATGCAGTTTTATATACAGTGGTCCCCCGGGATCCAAATCCCCCGGGGAATGAAATCCCTGGGACCCGAAACCGCCGGGGGAGAAAAAAAGCACCCGGCCAACGAAAAAAACTCTGGGTTGCAAAAGAAATTCGCAACCCGGAAGTTTTAAAACAGCGCGCTTCCGGCGCGCTGTGCATTGGTGAAAGCGGTCCCCCGGGTTGCGAAAACTTCCGAGATACGAAGGTAATCCCGGAACGGATTACCTTCGTAACCCGGGGGACCACTGTACCTCATTGTAGCTAGTTAATTTTTCCAGATGAATGTTACACTGCATAATAAATATTCAGATTGTCATTATTTGGAGCTGCAGAAAATGCAGCCTCCCCCTCCCCCCATACAGTTTGTGGTGCACACTTGCTTTGTTGAATCTGATTCCCAGGAGTTGTGTGTGTGCATGCACACAGCTTTGAAAGGCTCTCAGTTTTCCGTAAGTCTTAGGCCCAACCCCACTGTTGTCACCTACTGTTGTAGCCCAAGACATCTGAAGAGCACTGGGCTGGAGAAACATAATGCTAAGCCTGTCTGATGGGAGTTATCCCTCCTCTGACAGTCTTGTAGGGGCTGTATAACTGGCATTAGCTTTAGCTGGCATTTTTCAATTGTACTGTTGTAGAAGTTGTATCATACTTCCTAAACACTTATGTTTTGTTGCTTATCGTATACAGAGCATGAACTTGCAATATAACGGTATGCTGGGAATAACAATTTATGGAAACAGATGTAGGGAGAGTGCATCCCTGGAGATGTTCTAATTCCCAACATGACCCTTCTTTTGGCCAAAGGAAAAATGAATTGTCTCTCCCAGAAGCCTATAGGAGTGGCATTTTACCTCTTTAAAAGACTGCTTCCTACACTCTTTAATATTTTAAGCATGTTCATTTTTCAAACTAAGAATTGAACATACAGCCACTTATGGTTTTGCTTATTTGGGACAATTTTGGCAGGCCCACCAGAGGGTTTACGAGGAAGCCTGCTGCATTTAGCCACTCTTTACATGTGTGATGCAAACAGAGATAATTAGTATTGGTGGGATATCACGCAGATAATCCAGCAATGTATTTTTCATTGTTTATCTTCTTTTCAGACTTTAGAAGCTGTTGATGTCCATTGCTTTGGTCATTTGCTGTACGAAATGACATATGGAAGACCCCCAGATTCTGTTCCAGTGGATAGTTTCCCTCCTGCGCCATCCATGTCTGTAGGTCAGTCAACCACCTGGAGCAGTATTTGCACTCACTTTAGGCATAAATATGGAATACTGGTGCTTTTCTGATACATACTTTATTTAGGCTTATCCACTTAGAACATGAAACCTTCTGCAGGGTGCCTTTTTGCTGATTGGCAGTTCTCATACCTCTGCTTCTTCAAGCTAGAATGATTAGATGTGATTAGAATGTTATCTAATCACGTCTAATCATTCTAGCTTGACGAAGGAGAGTTATGAGAACTGTCAGTCAGCAAAAAGGCACCCTGCAGAAGGTTTTGCACTCTTAACCAAGTAACCTCTCCCAGCTTGACCTGAAAGAAACCTAATTCATCTGTGCTCTGATCGCTGGCAGAATGGACCTCCTTATTCCTATGCGGCTGATGCCTGGTAGAATAGTTTGGGGAGAGTTACCATCATGGCAATAGTGTGAAAATTATGACTAAGTATCAATCATGACTACAGAACCTTTCTGGATGGGTAAATCTAGCTAACTGTTCTGCATTTACAACTGCTACTTAGTCACAATTATGACACTATAGCTATGATTATAACCCCTCCAATCAGCTGCCTGGGGAAATAGACATCCATTCTGCCAGTAATGGGAATACAGCTGAATGACATTTCTGTCAAGTTTGGGGGTGGGTTGTCCTTCCAGAAGAGGTTACTTATATAAGAATACTTAACCAACTAGATAATAGAGAATACTGGGCAATATTTCTTAAAGTGAGGTGTCCACCCCTACTTGGATTATGCAAACAGCATTTCAGTGACCTGCTCAGCTGTTCTGCCCTCTCCCATTTGCCTTGTGTTATGGCATTCCCCCACACCCAAGTCAAGATAATGCAGCTAGTTCTCTGCTCCTTTTCTTGTGTTTAAAACTAAGTTGTGGATTTAAGTAGTACTGATCTTTCCTCCTCCACTTTCCTATCTGCCAGCCTCAGGCCATGAACATGTATTTGAATGTAAAGGCAATTGTTTCTCCTATTTGGGAACCTTATTGTGACAAAGTATAGACACGCTAGCACAGACCTGCACAACTTGGCAGTAGGCAGGGGCCAGAATTAAAATAAGTAAAGCTTCTTTGGGACACATATAGACATTAATTAATTAATACTTAATTTATTATTATTCATTAATATTATTAATAGTAATTCTGTTCTCCTCCTCTTCTCCTTAGGAGAAAATTGAGTGGTGGAGGAGCCTTGTAGGTTAAGTGTTTGCCCTTCTTCCTCCTCCACTGCCCAGCCTTCTCCTTGGAGGAAAGCCCAGCAGTGGCAAAGCCTTCAGGGGTAAGCATTCGCCCCTCTTCCTTCTCCACCACTTGGCCTTGTCTTTGGGACAAAGCCCAGTGGTGGAGAAACCTTCAGGGGTGAGCACCCTTCTCTGGCCAGTCCTCACCTTGGAAGTACGCTGAGTGGCAAAGGAGCCTTGAAGTTGTTTCACATCCTTGTGGGCTGCCCAAAATCTTTTGGCAGGCTTCGTGCAGCCCATATTTTGTGCAGGCTTGCCCTAGCATTTGAGTTGGCTTGTAGCTTCCCAGAGTATGACTTGCTTTTGAGGTGGCAGTTGTCAGGAAGTGAGATAATGTCTGCTTGTTAGTCCTTAAAGTACAGTGGTTTACGAAATTAATTCGTTCCAGCACCCCTTTCGTAAACCGAAAAAGTTCACAAACCAGGGGACCACTGTAACATATTGGAATAAACTTTGCACCATTTGAATTTCCTGCCGCTTTTTTTTCGTAACCTTTTTTTTCCTGTAAATCGGGGCCGTTTTTCCGGCCCCGGCTCTTTCGTATCCCGGGGTTTTCGTAGGCCGGGGGATTCATAACCCGTGGGACCATTGTACTCTGATTTGCACTGCTGGACTTTTTTTTTTTAGTATGCATGCCTTTGCAATCCCAAGACATCTGAGTTTTAACATTTAAATTTACTGCGCTATGCAAATAAAGTTTAATAATAATAATGTGTCAGTCTCAGATGCTCACATCATGCACACCCAATGTCATATGTGTATAAATTACATTATGTTACTATTGTTTGAAAGATCTTAAGTCATTCTCTATTCACTGGTGTTGATTTTTAATCTGACCTTTTAAAAAGATTGATTATTTATTTATTTAATTATTTATGTAATATTCCATCTTTATCACAAATTTGACTCAAGGCAGATCACAAAAAATGCTTAAAAACAATGGTAAAACAATAGAATTTAAAAACACAATTAAAATACCATATTAATTTAACCAGTTACAGACACAAAATCATTAAAAACATATTAAGTTTAAAATATAAAACCATTAAAAAGATATAAAAGCAAACACCCCAGTGAGAAGCCTCCCTGGATGCAGTTACATATTAAAAGCCTGTTTGAAAAGAAAAGTTTTTGCCTGCTGGTGAAAGGAGAGCCTAGCCTCCCAAGGAAGAGAGTTCCAGGTGAGATTAGTCACTGAGAAGGCTTTCTCTTTTATGTCCTCACTAACTGAGCCAGTGATGGTGGTGGGACTAAAAGAAAGCCTTCCCCTAAAGATCCTAAGAGTTCTTGCAGGCTCATAGGGCAAGATACCATCTTTATGGTAATCTGGACCTAAGTAGCATAGGCTTAAGATGCATCAGGGTCTCTATATGTGTGTCATGATTGTTCTCTCTTTAGTTTGGTTTCTCTGATCTTTCTCCCACTTTAGTGACTGTATTGGAATCCATTCTTTCTCCTGAAGCCATGAAGAATGGCATGCCAACTGTCTCCCGTCTCTTACAAATGCCGTAAGTCATCATTGGCAAAGGGAAATGTACAATAAGGACTAGAGAATCTCACAACTGAATTTAGATTCCATAACAAAGTTGGTTGTGTGGTTTATCAGGGTGACTGCCTGAATGGCAGCCTCATAGATTGAGTTTCATTTGGCAAACAATTTCTTTAAAGCTACTCCTCACACAGTTTCAGCAATTTCAATGAAACTGTTGCAGGCCTGAGTTGAATCACATAGGGAATGCCTTAATCCAAATGACTTGCTCTACATTGCTGCATTCATGAAAGTGCAATTCCTATGAGCTTTTATAAAACTTGAGATGAAGGAGGTCCATAATACCAGTTGAAATTACAGTCCTCCCTCTGTTCTCACAGTCTTCGGACTCACCTCCCTTGCTTATGTGCGAGGGATGAATGGAGGGAGAATGAATGGTGCACCCACGCATGCACACGCGGGGCATGAATATATGCGAAACTCCATTTTCGCGAGGGGGTCCGGAACACATTGTCTATAGGTGTGTTTGAGATAGTGACACCTTTGCTTTTATGTTTATAAGTTGTAAACAAAACATAAATTAATTTCATGATTAGATTTGGATCCCATCTTTAAGATATCTCATTATGCAAATATTCCAAAATCTGAAATCCAAAACACTTCTGTCCTCAGGCATTTTGGATAAGAGATTCTCAACCTGTATTAGCTTTGCAAGAGAGAACTAAATATGGCAACGCTGGTACTTAGCTTTTGAAAATGTATCATCTGTTTTTCCTTCAGGTTGTTCAGTGACGTCCTTTTAACAAATTCAGAAAAAACACAGTTTAAGGTACAGTTATTGACAGTTTTCATCTTATATGATGTAGCCCTCCTCCTGATTCCCCCCCCCCCAAGTTAAAGTCACTGACACATTGTCCTCTTGACAAATGGTAGCAGGTCTGTGTATAATGTTAGCTTTAATTCCCATTGAATGTCTAGATATTAACTTTCTATGTCATAATTTCTCACACCTCTGCTTAAGGTTACAAAAACAAAGCAAAATGCACAGTTTGCCAAATCAGATTGAATGACTGCATCACAAATGTCCTCCTTCTTGGCCCTTTCCTTTTGCCATCTATCTACTTTGTTCCTTCTTTTTCTCTCGGTGTGTTGTTCATTCTTGCATGCACTCCAGTGCATTATTGCAGTCCTGTTCTTCTGTGCTACCCACTATGTCCAGAATACTCTTTTTCTGCTTTTTGCTAGTTCCCATCTGTGAGGCTGCCTAGTTAATAATCTTCCCTACTTATGATATCATTTGTGAGTGCCATTGAGAGGGATGCCATTGGTGGAAGAGAATGAGGCCCCAATGAAGTGGTGGCATAACCCACTACTACGGAGTTAAGCAAGAGTGCTGGTAAAACTCTGGGTGATTGGCACTGATGCAGCAAAGATTTTTGATTCCTGAAGAGCTGCTGAATAATCACCTCCTCTAGCCTATTAGACTGTTGGAATATAAAAAGTTGTAGCCACACTCCGTCTTTGATAGAACAAATTTCTGGGCCACTCAATTGTGTGACAGTCTCAGCAAACTTTTTCTCTTTCACTCATCAGATTCCCACTAAATTAAAAGAAGCACTGAAGATTGCCAAAGAATGTATAGAGAAGAGACTAGTAGAAGAACAGAAACTGGTAATTTTTAAGCTATTCATCCTTGCCCCCATTATGTTAATGTCCCTATGTTCAAATATATGGTGTTAATAAACAGTTATTATATGATGATGATGATGATGTGCCTGCTGCATAGTTTGAGGGCCCTTGGCTTAATGCAACAGCGATGAGATTATAAATTGACAATTCTCATGTATGTCAGAAGAAGGGAAAAAGCGGGGGGGGGGGGGGGAGGGAGGGAAGCATATTTCATTACCAGGGCTATTGTAGCAAGAAGAGCATCAGATAAGATTTGTTAGATGCTGGACAAATTGTTTGGCTTCTTATTAAATTGTTCACTCTCTTCTTCAAAGATTCATCAGCACAGAAGACTGACGAGAGCTCAGTCTCATCATGGTTCAGAAGAAGAAAAAAAAAGGAGGAAGATCTTGGCACGAAAAGTAAGCAGCATGGCAATTTGTTGTGTGTCTTTATGTTTTTTGGGTTTTTTTTTACTTATAGTGACCCTAAGGTGCACCTGTTACAGGGTTTTATTGAAAAGATTTATTCAGAGGAGGTTTGCCATTGTATTTCTCTGAGGCTGAGTGTGTGACTTGCGCAAGGTCAGCCAGTAGGTTTCCATCTTGGATTCAAACCTTGCTGTCCAGAGCCGTAGTCCAACCCTCAAACCAATACAAGATGGATAAAAGAGTCCTCTAAAATTGTTGTTTCCATGATCTTCGTTTCTTCTTTAAACAAGAATGGATGGCTGTCTATTTTGTTTTTTTTTTGTTGTTGTTGTTCCTCATATTTTTATCTTTCCCACAGATAATTTAGGAATGTATACAGGATCGTCCCATTTCTGACTTTGTGGTCCCTTGGGTGCACCGGGGCACTAGACTTTGAGAGGTCCAAATAATTCTTGCTTTAAGAGAGTGGTGGAGAAAGCCCATGGATACCTAGCTCTACATTTTTCATCTCCTTATGCTTTCTGCAACCCCCTAAAGCCCCTGAATTACTACTTAATTTTTAACCCAAAATTTGAGCATTGTTTGGTAATAAAGCTCAAACTACAGCCTATATGTGCATGAAAATCATACCAAAATGCATGAAAATGAATGCAAAGCAGTCTCCTGTGCCTTCCCATACATCCCTTAACCACCAGCCCTGCTAAAGTGTCTCCATATTTGTTTTAATATTGGCCAAAAATGCTGACCAGAAGAGATGTAACATCATTCTGGGTCACCATCTTGGCTGATACATAGTAGAGTGCAGAGGTGCTTTTGGAACAGGACAGGTGGTTCAGCCTATGGGGAGGCTGAAGGGGTTAAAATTGGCCTCTGTTTCCCACACAGTTGCCCACCCCTGCTTTCCATAGGTTAATAGAACCTGAACAGTTTGTGGAAGGTTGTGCATATGTAGAGAGGCAGTTGTTTCTTTTTCATTTCCATGTGAGAAGAATAGTCCTACGGTAGCTAACAATAGGGGAAGGTTCAGAATCCAAGTCTCACCATGACTCGTTTGAACTAACTTCATGTTATAACAATATTGATGATTTTTAGATCCTGTTAAGTGCTGCAGCTGGTATTTGTACTACTCGGAAGTTGAAACTGAGGGGATTGATGCTGTGTAGTTTCAGCCTGACTATTGTTTCCTAATTCTAACAGGACTGGCCTGTGGAAAATGACAGAAAATTTTGGGGATTGGGCAGAGCAGTGTGGGAATAGAATGGTAATGAATGAAATATCTGGAAATGGTTCCATCCTTTCTCTCTCTCTCTGTGTCTCTCTCTCTCTCTCTCTCTCTCTGGTGTGATGTCTGTAGAAGTCTAGACGCTCAGCCTTCGACAGTGGGGAAGAGCAAACTATGAAATACAGCAACTCAAATAATTCAGGTAATTAGCAGCACCAAGACAGGAACCTTGTTGTGACAGGAGGCTCTCGGGAAGGGAAGGCTTTATGACTGTCATGGAGTCTATGATCACTGCAGATTTCAGTGTTGAAAAGTGAGGAGTGCTGCTACTCTTGTCTGAACATCATCAAAGATCAAGTTGTGTATATGTGGGGCTTTCTCTGGGATAACGATTGTTATATTTAGGATAACCTTATTCGTCTGTTTCTTTATGAGAATAAGAACTAGTGTAGACTTGGCCTGATTGTGGTAGTTCAACAATCAGCTTTCCATACAAACCCCCCTTACTCCTCTGTCCATGACAGAGATTGATTGGATTCGTTCACTGAGACCAGAAGCTAAATTACACACAACTTAATATAGTTTAAGAGAACTGGGGTGCAAAATTTCACCTCTGCTTATAGCAGCTAATTAAGGCAAATGTCCTGCTTGAGAGCAAGGTACATCTGTTTGAATGAGGAAAAGAGGAAGCTGGCTACTAGGATCTGGCAGGAGCTCTTGTTTGCAGGCCCCTAACAGCTTTTCCACATGCAAAACTAAGTTGGTCAATTCAAATAATATGGAGAAGATACATGAATTTGTTACTTTAAAAAGAAAAGTGAAATGGAGTGGTAGGAAGCTGTGAATTTAGATAGAACAGTAGCTGGTAGTAAACGATGCTTAACCCAACCTTACCCATGTTATTACCCCTTGGAGGCCTTGGGCCACTACTCCCAGAATTCCTCAACCAGGGTTTGCCAAACACTTTTCCCATGGGCTGTTCCCCCACCCCAAGTAAAATGGGTCTTGTATAGTCATTGCTAAAGTACAAGAAACACAGGGAAATGTGATTTTGATCAGAAAAATTGCCTGTGGAAAAGAATGAAGTCTCTTGTGCCTGCACCAGGGATAAAATTATTAGCTTTCTACTACTGCATAACCAAAAACAAGCACAATATGACACCACTGGAAAACTGTTCATGCATCTCTCATATATTGTTTAGTGATGTGAGAGCTGCCCAGGATTTTCAAGAAAGAGTTTTGATGCAAAACCATTAATGTGCATGTAAAATCAAAACAAAAAGAAATGGAGTCAGTACTGTACTTTCAGGGACTTTTCCTTTCTGGATAAGCTCACAGATGGTCATCTCCTGAAGCTATCCTTTTGTACTGGGAAGAAAACTCTTGATGTTTATAGGAGTGTTCCTCTCAATGCAAATAATTAATTTTGGGTGGTGGGAGGTTTTTCATTGTGCCCGTGGAAAGGAGGGAAAGTGTTAAACACCCTAGGTGGGATGGGTTTGATCATTCTCCTCTACTGTATTGGCCATTCTATGATTTTTTTAAATTAACAACAAAACCTCAGTCACATTAAATCTAGAATTATAGAACAGAAGAGTTGGAAGAGACTCCAAGGGCCATCAAGTCCAACACAATCAAATTATTTTCTGACAGAGCCATCCAGCCTCTGTATAAAAACCTCAAAAGAGGGAGACTCTACCACTCTCCAAGGGAGTGTCTTCCACAGTTGAACAACTCTTACTGTCAGGAAGTTCCTCCTAATGTTTAGGTGGAATCTCTTTTCCTGGAGCTTGTATCCATTGTTCTGGGTCCTGTTCTGTGGAGCAGTAGAAAACAAACTTCCTCCATCTTCAATATGACATCTCTTAAAATATTTAAACAAAGCTATCATATCACCTCTTAACCTTCTCTTCTCCAGGTTAAACATGCCCAGCTCTTATAGAGCTTGGTTTTTACATCTCTAGAAATGTATGCAGTTGAATGTATAATATGATGCCCAGTCTCCCTCCTGGGCTTGTTTTGTCAGACTTGTAGTTTATTCCAGTTATTCCAGTGTGTCTCTTGTTAAGCAGGGAAGTGGATTTTGAAGCTGTATCTCACAAGCAACTGTGAATGTTTTTTATTCAGCAGGCTCTGGGGCTAGCTCGCCTCTAACGTCGCCTTCTTCTCCTGTTCCACCTTTTACAACAGGTTAGTAAAAAGCATCAAAACACTGTTTGCCTATCAGTGCCTTGGTGTGTTGTTAAGCAAAAGGTGAACCATCATGTCCTTTAGGATTAAAAAAAATGCTTACCTAAAAATCTGCCTGTTTTTGCTGTGCAGGCAAATAAAAGAGTTCAGATTTTGAGTTTCTCTTTGGTAGAGAGGAATTTGTATCTACCTTTTTGTTTACCAGCTTCCATGGTAATCCTTGAGAACCTTTAATCCTGCCTGCCTCACCATCTTTTTCAATAATCCCTGAGTGCTGTTCGGAATTTGCCAAATGATATTTACAGTATTAGTACCATGTGGACTCTATCCGTGTTTCCTCCTTTTGTCATTCAAGAATATCTTTGTGTGCACTGAGATTAATATTTCAACTCCTGGGTCAGCAGTATACACAGCTGTTATTTGACATGTCAGCGAAGGAGAAATAATTCAGGGAATTGATGCAGTTTATTTCCAGCAAGAGGGGAAAGGGTTTGAAGCACCTCTGTCAACATAGTGGAAACAGGTGGCTGTAAGTTCAGTAGCAGCATAGTGTGTCAGATAAAGAAAGTGAGCTTAAAAGAGTGTCTGATTTTGATCCCAACTCTGTCATGACTCTAGCCTTAGGCCAACCAATGTCTTCTTCCTGCTTACATTTTACAGATAATAATACTGATGAGACTAGAACTGTACAGTAAGGGCTAGAAAGGTATTGTGGATCAGACACTTTGAAAATAAAAAGTTTTATATCTGTGTAGCCCTTAGTGTCCATCCCAGAGCTTTGGACACATCTACATGTAGATGTAACAGGCTGGCAATTCAATTCCAAGTGGTTATTAAACAAAGTGCTGTATATTGAATGACATCTTAAGACTTTTTGAGTTTAGGTTTGCTGTCTTGTTTTATCATAAATATGCTATTGGGGGGGGGGGGGGTGGAGGATCACAGGAGTTTTTTGTTGACCCATTTTATGACAGGTAAAAATATTTAGACAGCGTGCTATTTTTAAACTTTGTGAAAAGAGATTTGTATGCAGGTAATCTATGTATTCCCCATGAAAATTTGTCCACAAGGTTGATGATTTCCTAAAATGAAAGCTATTGATTTTTTTCAAGCTATTGCATACAAAGTAGTCTTCAAAGCCATATAAACCTGTAATAGCTTGCCCTTCTACTGATGGTCTTCTGTGCTTGCTTGCAAAGGACATCTTTGCACATTTTACAGAAATGGTAATGGTTGCATGAGTTTACTGATAGGAATTTTGTCAGCATGCTGACTGCAATTCTGCTTTTGAGTGATGTGCTTGTTTAGTCCTCTGGAATACTGCCACCATTTAAAAAGCTTGTCTTTTAATTACCAAAACTTATGCTTAGGTATACTTGTTACTCTGATAACATATTAGTATCACTTTGACCCAGATTTTTCCAGTATTCTCCTTGCATCTTGGTTCTGCTGTTATTGTTGTCCTCATCATCCGAAAGCACAGTTACAGCCTCTTGTTTTAGACAATTCTGCTCCCACAGCACAACCTTCCATGCTGATATTTACTAAGACCCTTTTACAGTTGCAAGTGTCTTTGACATCCAAACTAAGGGTGAGAGTAAATAAATTGTCTGATTTAACATGCCATTTTTTAAAAAATGCAAATATCATCAGCTGGAGGGTGACAGAGACCCAAGAACACAGCAAGTGCAGAAGAGAAGATGTAGCTCTATTCTCCCTGGCTGTGGTCCTGGAGGAGGAAGAAAATCCCCCACTAGCATTAATGTGGAAGCGGGGTCCCTACTTATTGGTCTTGAAGCAGTGATTTTTTTTTTCATGGCTAGAGCAGGAGAGGAAAGGGTCACTCCCCCCCTCTACACTTACTACGGTCTTGGCAGCTGTCAGTACCCTGCCCCACTGTTGATGCTTTTTTAAAAATCCAAATATTAAAAACTAGGAGACAATTTGACATCAGTTGATGTTGGACCTTGAGAAATGTTGGAACAGCTATGTATACTTAGTTGGCTGATTATGTATTTACTTTGTATATTATATGAAATGGTGTACAACTGAAATAGTACATATATGTGCATGTATGCACACAGAAAGAGGACTAGGTCTAGAACAGAGCCATTTTAAATCCTGTGCAGATAAAACCTTAGAGAGTCAATTTCAACCACCATGAGAGATTGTTTCCCAATAAAGAGAACACTAGTAGAGTTAAGTTGGATATTCTGCTTGAGAAAAAAATTCCACAATGTCAGCAGGTTTTTGTAGTATATATCACTCTGTGGTCTTAAGTCTCTGCACACTCATAAAGGACAGACAACTTTATATACATGAATATTCAATTTAGCATGTTGTATATAAGATCCATCGGAAGTCTGAAGGCCTTGTTGAAAAGTGCCCTTATGTTACCCTTTATTATTTGATGCACTTTCTCAGGTATATTTTAAAAGATACTATACTCAATCTTTCAATCAAAGATTCATCTTCAGGGTCACTTACAATAAAGTAAAACAATGGCAACCTTTAAAGTATTAGAGGGCAATGAAACAGCTGTGTCTGTTACACCAACAAATGGTTGAATATAAATGTCTTCAAAGTCTACACATGAAGGCAGTTTTTAAACTATCACAGATAAGATAACAGTGGCAGAACCTGAAAAATGTGCCTAGAAAAAACATTCCCTTATCTAGGTGCTGACCTGTGGTAGTTCTCCTTCATTGTCTTAAAAACTGTGTCACATTCACACAGAAGCATGGCTGAGATTATCAACATTGTAAAACATTTTTTCCTCTGGTTGCATGTAAAACTGTGTGCGTTCTTCTTTCTTAGCCAGAAAGCACATCATCTATTTCAGAAGAGCTGTAACTCATCCGCCCTCTGATGGCAGAGCCACATGCTTGGAAATGTTTCATGTGACCCTTCAATGCTTTCATGGGATGTTAGATCTTTCATTTGAAAAAAATATGCAGTGTGCATATTACCCTTGCCTTCACCACTCCCTTCTTTCTTAATTCACTTTTTCCTTTTTCGAAGTGAGAGCCTTTGTGAGGTTGTAGTTTTCTCAGCCCCAGAAAACCCTGTGATAGGTTTAACATAGGAGGAAAGACCAGGAGGAAAGAGAGATGAAAATGAAACAAACAGATAAAGCAAAGCAGTGCTTTGTAATCTTCCCCATACTTGCTGAGGACTGTGGCAGACAGAGCACAGTAATTGGGCATGTTGCTTAACTTGGCTACTGGATGGGACATAAGCATTCCTGCCAAAAATGTACTAAATGATGTATGAGATTCCCCTCCTTTGCTGAATAGATCAGAGAAGACTGTGTGACAGCTTTGTTAGCCAAGATTAGCTCAGGATTTCTGCTTACATCCATGTACTTCTAATAATATATGTTGTAATAAATTCTAGGACACACCCTCAGAAGGAGAGTGTGATTTACACAAATAATACCTGTATCTGTTCCCAGTTTTTTTTCCAGGACAGATGCAGATGTAAGTTACTTGTCAGCAGCAACAAATGACACTGTAGGAAAGCCAAAGTAGAGAGACGCCCTTGACAGAGTTAATTCTTATAGGGAGGAGCAACAGGTTGGGGCAGATCTGCATCAGCCCTGGTGGCGCAGTGGTTAAATGCCTGTACTGCAGCCACTCATTCAAAACCATAAGGTGGCGAGTTCAAGACCAGCAAAGGGCTGAAGCTCGACTCAGGTTTGCATCCTTCTGAGGTCGCTAAAATGAGTACCCAGATTGTTGGGGGGCAAATAGCTTACAATTGTAAACCGCTTAGACACTCCTTAAGGGTATGAAGCGGTATATAAATGAAGCTGTTTGTTTGTTTGTTTGTTTTGTCATCTTAACAAATGTAATCATGTGGTAAGAAGTTCCATCCTTTAATGGTTTTGAAAAATCAGTAACAGTACTTATCATCATCATCAGACAGTTGCTAAAGGATGAATATATGCGTCTCCCTAAGCAGACTAGGTTTTGCGTTTTCTATCATCTCATTTTTGTGGAAGTTAATATGAATATGTTGTATTGATACAAATCTCTGTGTGTTTGTGGTTTGCCTGGCACCATCCAAGTAGCTGTCCCTCCACATTTGCGGCTTTGACTTTTGAGGATTTGATTATTCTCAGATTTTATGAACATATCTAGGTCCTCCAGCATAACTTTATGGTCAACTTTACCCCACAGTTTCACTGAAGGACCTAGAGATTCCTAGAGAGAACACTCCACTAGGCATTTATAGCTCCTCCAGCACAATTCTGTGGTCAATGTCTGGCAGATGTTGACCACAGAGTTGCCCTGGAGGACCTAAAGATTCCTAGAAAGTTGTTCTCTCAGGTAAAAACATAGTGTTTTTGTTACTTGCAGTTTTTCCACCTTCACAGAGGTCCTGTGCTCCTAACCCCAGTGAATGTGGAGGGACGAGTGTAAAACAGTCCTCAAATTGGTTGCGTTGTGTTTTCTGTTGGCCCAGCTATCCATAGAGGAATAGTGAAGAAGAAATCCTACAAGGGTGGCACCTCACACACAACTGGCATCCAGAGTGAAATGGCTGTAATTATTTCTTTAACCCCCATGGAAAAACAACTCCAAAAATTCTTCTTTGTTTTACTTATTTAGATGGTGACAGATATTGATGGTTGAATGAGTATCTAAAGCTCTAGGTCTTCAGCACATGTACTTTTGTATGTTTGTTTGCATGTTTTGGGTGTTTTGAGGGGGCATACAACGCCGTCAGGTTGTTCTCTCTTTTACTTTAAAAATCAATTTTTTCCAGTTTAGAAACATCAGTGGGAAGATGGTTCTTTAGAATAAAAGAGAAGATGTGATACAATGATGTCTGTCTTGTTTACATGCTTGCTATGCCCTTCTCCATTCAGTTGTTGACTCAGATTGTGCCTCTGTATGTGCTTACTTGGGTGTAAGTCTCATTGAATGCAGGATGACTTCTTTCTATGCAGTGGTTTCTCTGTACTTAAGTGTCCTACACTGGAGATGCATAGAAAGCCAATCTATAAGCCAGTTTCACATGGACCATCTTACACTTCCTGGTTGCCTTGCAAAGAGTACTTGAAAGAGTAGATCTGATCCTGGCCCAGCAAGGCACTTTTGAAACCTCTAGTAATAAAGATTAGTAGTACCTGCATATGTGCTCTTGGTTGGTAATCTTAAATACATTGGAAGTTACAGAAATTCTTATGTTAAATAAAATTAGGTCATGCCAGGTTCAGACTGGACACTGCTTCATTTCTTATAAAGGCAGCAGCTTGTGCTTTTCCCTTTCTCTTCACTTGGTACCATACCAAGTAGAAAGTTTATTCTGCTGGGATTGAACAAACACACCAAGGAAGGTACCACGTGATGCACTGCAATTGGCTAATATGTGGCAGCTGAGATGGACAGCTCAGTTGGAGATGAATCAAAATTTCTGCCCTGCACACATGTGGCTGCTGAATGTTGTAGCATGAATGCCATGAACAGTGTCAATGAGGTCTCCCAGTGCCTCTCTAAATTCCTTTGGATTTTCACATCGTAGTCTGCCCTGGAGAGCCAGCATGGTGCAGTGGTTTAAGCATTGGAGACCAGGATTCAATTCCCCACTCAGCCATGGAAACCCACTGGGTGGCCTTGGGCGAGTCTCACACACACTTAGCCAAAACAAACAAACAAACAAAACCTCATGATAGGTCTCACCATAAGTTAGAAATGACTTGAAGTCACACAACAACAAATTTTTGTAAGACTCACAACTCTATTGTGAGTCTTACAAAAGTGGAGAAGCAATTCTTGTATAATCCTTGTACCAGGCACTCTTTCCAGACATTCTGCATTATATTAAGGCCATATGCACCTGGGGATAGCCTTCTGTATAAATATTATTGGTTGGATGAAAAACCACAGATGCTGAAGCACGATCGCCCAGGCTCAGTCCACAATGTGCAGCTCCAATAAAATACTTTCAGTAGCTCCGGTTAGCTCTTTGGGATACAGAAAGTAGGAGAAAGGGCCTGGCTGGAACTACTGGGAGATTCTGTCTGAGGGGGCTACTATTGTGAACAGTGCAAAAAGCAAAACCATTACACCTCCAGTCAGCCTTTGTCTGCCCAGTTACAAAACATACTGTTGCTTCTTCAGGATGTTCTGTGAGAAAGAAATGTGGGCCTAAAATCCTTTCATATAGAATTTGGAACAATTTTTTTCCCTTGTAGCAGCTATAAATACTTCAGACAATTCTCCAGATTGTCTGTTTTCTTCATATAGGATTTATGGCCATTCCCATAGTCTCTGTTCTTCCAGTACATGCTCTTTCCAGCTGGATCATATTCCTCCGAGCTTTTAAACAGACATCTGTTTTGCAGAAAACTAGGATATATGTTTGTGTTTGGGGGTGGAACATTTAACAGAGGCATCCATAGCCTTCTCCACAGATCTAAGATCAGACTACTTCAGCATGAAAATGTGCTATTTGGACACCTGAGTTATGAATTGCTACAGGCCTGAGAGAGGTAATAGTGGAATGGAATGCTTGGATTATAATTCTTGGAATATAATACTTGGAATATAATGGAATACTTCTAATTTATCATGTCCTGCTCATGGAATTAAATGTTTCCAAGTAAATACTGTCCTAACAAAAATACTACTTGGTTTTGCCTTTCCTAATAACTCAAATCTGGGCACGTCTAGTCAGAGGGAAGTCTCACTGTGTAAAGTAAGGCTTTCTCTTCAGTAAATATTCATAGGATTGAAGTCTTTAAGAATGTCTCCTTTCAGGAATAGTGAGGATATGTCACTAATGAGGAGGCGAGTTTAGTGGGAGTGTATTGGATACATTCTTTGGAAAGCTAATCACTGGCTGCATCCACACTGCAGAAATAACCCATGTTGACACTTTAACTGCCATGGCTTAGTGCTATGCAATTCTGGGATTTGTAAGGTTTTTTTGAGATATTTAGCCTTCTGTGTCAGAGAGCTCTGGTCCAACATCAAACCTCAAATCCCAGAATTCCATAGCATTGAGCCATGGCAGTTAAAGCAGTGTCAACCTGGATTATTTTTGCAGTGCAGATACAGCCTATATCCCAATATCTGCTGACTCAGTCTGTGTTGTTGCAGAACCATGAAAGTCTCGTTCCTGAGAACTTGACAGGAGGGAACCGTTTTGTGTTTTATCGATATGGATTCTGTATGAAATGAATGAATTTTGCAAATGTATTTTTTTTTTAAAAAAAAAATCTCTTCTTTGGACTACAGTGACTGAACTGTGAATAATGTGCTGTTAAAATCTCAACAGCAAACCAAAAGTCCCAGCTTCAGTGCTGAGCACCTCCAGATAGCAGGGCTGAGCGAGGCCTTTTGACAATTTGCGAGCCCATGGAAAGTCACTGCCTATCCAAAAGGATAACCATGGGCCATGTCCATCTGGGGTTTTGACAGTATAAAGCAGGTTCATACTTCATTGGAGTTTTTTGGAAAGATGGATGGGAAAGAATGTATACAATTAAGCCTGTACTGTATGTGCCTCAACTTGGATGCTTGTGACTACTGCTAATTCCTTTTGAGACTAAGAAAAACAGACCAACAGGCCACTTTGTCTAACCACTCTGCTCATAATTACTGATGTCTCTAATCTCTCTCTCTCTGTTTCTGAATGGCTTTCTTTGAATATCATAATAATGACTGTTGTGCTCTTTTCCCTGTTTTTCTTCTTTCTGCCAACTTCAGTAGAGCATGCACCATTCTGAACGTGAATTCTGGGTAAAGTAATTTGATATCCCTCTCTTTAAAGCTGTTTGGAGTATGAAATCTCAAAACTGAAAGGGAAAAAAATAAAACATCACGAGGCATTTAATAACAGATAATCTTGACAAAGTTTTCCAAACTACACCACAATTTCTTTTTGCTGTCCCTTCCCCCCACTCTATCACTATTGTGAGACGCTAAATCTATTTTTTGAAACATGTTGTGTCGTTTTCTGAGACAGAATTCTAATGAACCCCCTTTTGCTGTCATCTAAGTCCTTGATAATGATGTAGGGTTGCAAAGAGATTGTGCTGATTTTAATTAGTTGATTGGCTTGGAGAATATGCAGATATATCTGAGCACAGTATAAGTGCCTCTTCAGAGATACAGAAGAAAAAACAAATGGTACTGCTCACTGTGAGAGCCAGTGTTGTGTACCGTGCTTCTCCAAAAATAAGACAAGTGTCCTACTGGTATATTATTTTTTGCTCCCAAAGATGAGATAGGTCTTATTTTCAGGGGATGTCCTGTTTTTCCATAAAGAAGAATTCACATTTATTGTTGAACAAAAACAATTAACATTTATTATATATTGTGTATATATATATTTATATACAAAAACTTTGCTAAGTCTTACATTTGGGGGAGGCCTTATATATAGCAATTTAGCAAAACCTCTACTAGGTCTTATTTTCTGAGGATGTCTTATTTTCGGGGAAACAGGGTAGTGCGTTTGAGCATTGAGCTATGACTGCAGACCAGGATTCAAATCCTGCCCAGCCACAGAAACCTTGGACAAGTAACACTCTCTCAGCCTCAGAGGAAGGCAAAGCTAAACAATGGCTTGAGGAAAACACAAATCTAAACCTGTTTGGGAAGAAGTGGACAGGGGCCAGTCTTAGTACTAGTAGTATTTGTTGTTGGCACAGGTTGCCATGAGAGTATAATGCCAGTGGCAGGGACACAGCTGTTTTTAAGTTGTGGGAGTGAAGGCCTCAACATTGGGAGGTGGGTTGTTATTAACCTTGCTTACTTTCAGGGGGAGCACAAATTATCTTCCTCATCTAGTATTTGAATATCCTTAAAGATGCAGACTCTTACAAGCACAATGTATACTTACAGGTGCTCTTCATGACTATAAGTGTGCCCTGCAGTCTGCAAAGCAGTGCTTTTTCCCTAATGAAAAAGATGCTTAATACACAGGAGGAATAGATAGATTGCAACATCTGCAATAAAGGCAACTGATAAGCTCTATGAGTAGTGCATAAAGAATTGGGGGAGAGATTCAGGCAACTCCAAAAACTGACTTCAAGAAGAGATTTTAAATGAGCAGGAAGGGCCTGTTTGTTGATGTTGCATGAGTGCAGGATATTTCTGCTCAGTAGTTCACCCATGGGTTTGTAGGAAAGGAGATGCCCTTCCCGTTTTTTGGAGCAATGGAGAAAAAGCATATACTCTTCTGCTATATAAGGGAGAAGACAGCCTCAGAGACGTAAACATGAAACCCACAAGATGTTTACAAAATGACACAGCCTTGGTATTGGAAAGAGAAAGTCTTGTTAGTGTTAGGCATTCTTGCTTTTTATGAGCTTCATGGCCTCTCCTTTTTATCTCAGTAGCACTGCGGAGTAACATGTAGCCTTTACGTAAATTAAAAACAAATGTTGTGAGATGTTTATGCCTGGGGGTGAGAGAAGGTCATTCAATAGTAACGCCATATTGGCCGTGTAGCAAATTACAATTACATCCAAAAGCCACAAAACACTGGTACCTTCATGGGGCCATCCAAAATGCACAAAATACATGTTGCAAGCTTTTGAAGCTTCACTGGCTTCTTCATCAGGCAAAGATGTTAAAAATCATACAGGACGGGAAAAAATTAAGACAATCCCAAGCATGCATTTTGTCAAGATGTGGCAGTTCTCAGTTCAGGTGGTTTGGATGCACATTCATGCAACCCAGCCCCTATGCCTTTTGACCAAGTGGGTACTCCAGGAAATAAAGAATTTTTAAGTTCCATTTTCAAGACAAAAAGAGATGCTCATCTTGAGATCCAAGTTGCCTCCCATCCTAGTAAATAGCTACACTGTTATAAATGCTTGTGACACTGGAAAAAGAAGGTTCACTAGTGAAGTGCACACTGCACACACTGGCCAGGGGAAATCCAGAAGAAAAAGGCTATACAGTTTTTGCCTCAGTAGGCACACCAGATGAAGGATGTGTCCCTTCCCCTCATCACTTTTGTCATATGAAAAGGCCATTCATAGCTAGATAGGTGGAACTGAAATAGCTCAAGATCAGTATTATGACACCAAAAATGTGCACACGCAAGGGCCAGATCTAAGAAGAGGGTATGTGTGTATACTGTTATAACTGCAGAAAACAATCTTGCATTGCATTGTTAGCAATTTGATTTGTTACCACCAATTTACTTGGGATGCTGAATTCTAGTCTTGTGCTTTTTACTTTTCTGCCCTAATATCCTACAGCTAATTCGGCAACACAATTTGTTTTTTAATTGTTGTCCTTTTATTTCTGAATTGAGTGACTTCTCCTCCTTTTTCTTGTGGCTGGTTGTCTTATTTGCCTTTACAACCCACTTTGTTTCAAATACAAACTCCTATGTCAACAGTGGGAAACTTGTGACCCTCCTCAGCCCTACGTAGCATGGGTGAGGCATGATGATATTTTATCATTCAACACCATCTGCAAGACTACAGGTTCCCCCGTGCTGCCCTATGTACTTCTTTTGGATGCTGCTTTTTTGATATCCTTTTAAATATGCAAGGTCATACGATTACTCTTGGCTGCTGGCATGTGCTGTTTCCCTCTGTTCTGTTTTCACCACCTGTCATTTTGTCAACCTTTATGCATTTTCTCAGCCAGAAAATTCCTTTTCTTTTGTTCATATTACACTAACTGTCAACAGAAACACTGCATTTAGAAAGACTGTTGCTGGAATAGATGTTTCAGAGTAGTGTTTCTAGAAAGATTGGATTAACTGAATCCTGATTCCTTGCTCTCATAAGCATGTTCATTCCCAGGGATCAAATTTGGCTTATTTGGTTAAATTAATCTGGCATGGAGACCCAGTGTGGCATAGTAGTGCGAGTATTGGATTATGACTCTCGAGACTAGGGTTCAATTCCCAGCTCGGCTATGAAGCCCACTGGGTGACCTTGGGCAAGTGACATGCTTCCAGCCTCAGGGCAAGACAATGACAAACTTCCTCTGACCAAATTTTGCCAAGAAAGCCCCATGAACTTCCACCTCAAAGGGAACCTACAACTGCTAGAGGTCACTCTCTGTGTGCAGTCTTTTCCAGCTCAATTCTGACATGGGTGTTGAGAGGCTATAAAGACAGAAGCCAAAGTGAATGTGTTTTTAGAAAAACCAAGTGTACGTGTACAAAAGAAAGTGCAGAGAAGGTTGCTTAGTAGTGCTGGTACATTTAGTGCACCCTCCTACAAAAGGTGCCATTCTCCATCTGTTCATGCATTGGTCTGGGGAGGAAAAAATGGAAAGGCACCGGAAAGAAAAGGGGGGGGGGAGGGGAGACTTGTGTAGATATGCTAACAGAATATACCTAGTACATTTTGGAATAAATCATTCTTCACTGAAATGTGTGAATAACAGTCTTTATTTTGGTCTGTAAACCTTGACTGTAACTTCAATGTAGGTAAGATAAATAAAGCACATGGTTCATATTAGCCTTCCTAGTACCAGATGTTGTCAAAGTGGTGTCTGATGTACATCTTAAATTCTATTTTACAGTGAAAAAAATGTAGCCAAGAAGTTTTCTTAACTTTGTGATAGTACTATGTCAAATTATACTGGGTAGATAGGTTTTAAAAAGCTGACCCATTTGTGGCAAGGTAATTTTGAAAGTTAGGAATCTAATAAAGATATTGCTTTGGTGATTAATCTTTTGTATCCATAAAAAAACAAGTATTGGCATCAGCAGTCAGTAGTAAGTGAGTTCATTAAAATAGACTGCCCTATTGCCATTTTGTGAAATTCTTTAAATCAAGGGTGGAAATTATGTGACCTCACAGATTTTGTTGAATGGCTGCTCCCAGCATGCCTGACCATTGGCTGTGCTGGTTGGGACTGTTGGGAGCTGTAGTCCAGCAACATCTGGAGAGGAGAGTTGCTCAGTTCCACATCCTCATTTATATATGGCTCTCTGCCAACCATGGTCCTCAGAACAATATACAATTCCATAAAACCACTTATAATCACAACAAAATGAAGCCCAAACGACTGAAAAACCTTAGGGGCTGGTGACTCAGTAGGAATGGGTCTAATGTGAGCTATTTTGGGAAGGAGCTCCACAGTGGGAATAATGCAACATAAGAGAAAGCCTCTTTTTCTCCATTGGCCTAGCCTTTATCTTGGTGACTGTCCATACAACAGAGTCTCAGATGAAGATCTCAGCTTATGGGCAGGCTCATGTAGAAAGGAGTGGCCTTTCAGATATATCTTGATCTGATGCTGTTTAGAGCTTTAACATTCAAGATCTGATCATTAAATGGGTTTGAAAATGAATTGGAAGTCAGTACAGTTGATTCAAAACTGGTCTCACTTGTACTTTAGAGATCATACACCACCATAATCTGACATTTTGTACTAGGTCTAAGCACTTTTCATCAGTTGGTGAGATTTCTTGTGGTGACACTATGCTTGGTATTTGGAAATAAAGTGTGAAAAATTGAGGCCTACTTTAAGCTGATTTGCCCTTCTGAAACAGTACCATGACCTGTTGCTATGTGCTTATTAGAGGTTGTCTAAGGAATTTCATTCACCGTATATACTTGACTATAATTCGATCTCATATATAAGTTGAGGGCAGGTTTTTGGGACCAAAATTATGGATTTTGATATGACCCATGGATAAGTCGAGGGTAAAACCTAGGGGCATGTAATGAAGAATCTAAAAGATGAAGCAAAGGGAAACAATGCCAAAGAACTTAGAAAATACTGACAGGCATAACCGTTTGTGCTCATCCTAAAGGCTGGAGGGATGAGAGAGTAGAGGTGATCCATGCTTCTTTTTGGTGCTCCCAGGATAAACTAAGCTTTTGCCTTTTACCACTCTATTCAGAGAAAGGGGATGGCTCCATATATATATATATATATATATATATATATATAGAGTTGACCCAGGTTTTTTGGACCAATTTTTTTACTAAAATTTCTAGACTTATACATGACTATATACAGTAAGTTATAGCCCTTCTATAACCAATCTACAAGCTAACTTGTAGGACCAGACTTGGGATGAGAATTCCTTTCCCATGATTACTTGCCCTTAAGACTGTATACAGCATCCTAATGTGACTACATTGCTTGCCATTTTACATGCACTCATCCTTCTTCAGTATGTCTGTACTCCCCTAGCTCTTTTATTTTACTTTCAATGCTTTTTGGCTTATGCGCATGAATTTCTCTTACATTTTTCTTTTGTACATTTAGCTGCTTTATCAGACTTGTTGTCATTGCTCTTGCCCAGTACCATATATACCGGTATTAAATGGAGTTCATCTCTTACCTATCTATCTTCTCCTCAGCAGGTGCCTCAACAATTCCTTCACCGCCTCCACCACCAGCAGTTCCGCCCCTTCCTCCAAGTTTGGATGTGCCAACACAGTCTGACCCACATCTTGTTAATAACACAAGTCGGGGTGCCTTACTCAGCTCCATTCAGAATTTCCAGAAAGGAGCTTTGAAGAAAACCGAGACCTGTGACTACAGTGCTCCCAGAATCAGCTGAAACCGATCATCCCAACTCCTCTTGGAAATATTTTCCACTTGTGTTCTAGAAACAAATCTTTCTTGTAACACTTTGATTTAGCCACTGCCTGGTGGTGTCTTTGTTTTACAGCTGCCTGATTAGAGCCATTTCAACCGCCCCCCCCCCCGCAATCTTTTTGGGTGGCAGGACTGACTCCGATTGTACCCTCCAAAATGGCAAAGTGTCATTTCTGGTAGAAAGGAACTCAATACTCTTTATGGAATCCTGTTTTGGTAGGTAGTATTCCTCTAATAGAATAAAAAAATTCAAATGCTCTGTGACAACAGACAGTTCTTTTGCTGAAGTCTGCTTCCAAGGGCTTCCGAAAGGTTAACCACGCTACACTGATGTGTGATGCATTGAGTTACTTTAGCTGTGGTTAAAAAAAAATCACTTAATCTGAAAATTGCAGCACTGGTGAAAAGTTGTCTTCTCTCCCTGCGAAACACTTAGTCCATGAAATTATTCTAATATTATTAAAACACCTGTTCTTAACCTGACATGACCATAAATACAACAAGCAGTTAAACAGACAGTTTAGAGGACTTGCAGGGTATTTTTATCAGACCAGCTGTAGTAACCGTGTGAGCTCTTGAGTTAGGAGTTAGCAGAAGAGCTAAACAACACATTGGGGGGGGAGTCCCTTTTTCTGATTTGCTCAAACCCTTAAATTGCACTTTAAGGATTATTAGTAATCCATTTTTAAAAGTCAAGTATACATCAGTGTTTGTTACTATGCAGAGAATGTCATTGTGTATAAGAGTTCATGTAACCTGTGATATACTCAGTCATATTTTTATTAAAATAAATGTCAATAGAATTTCATTGGTGCTGGATTAGAATAAACCAGCTAAATGTTTTAATATTATTTATCCAATTATGGTGAATGTTTTTGGCAATTCTTTTGGGGGGTGGGGTGGGGTGGGAAATTTTTATATTTCTATTGGGTGGGGGAGAAAATGGGAAATTGATTGCATCCAAACCCACAATTCAAAAGTGGAGAGGGAATAACATTAAAATGCATGGGAAGAAGTAATGTTTATTTTATCTGTTTTTTGTGTGGCTGTAGATTTTTGTGTGTTTAAAAATGAATGGGTTTAGGTATGTCCACAAAAGCTGCACTCCATTGTGAGTGATGTATACTTCTGATGAAAACCTTCTGCCTCATCTAAATGTTATTAGCTGCCATGAGCTAGTTTTGAAACAAAATTTAGAGTTTAGTCTGTGTTAAGCTGTTTCAAGTATGCTATTTTGGTTTTATATTTCATTTCCAAGAGGATATGCATTCTTAATCTTTTTGTTACTGTTTTTATTTCAAGCATCCTAAGTTACAAAGTAAGCACAAGCTGAGTCTTGATAAATTAGGGACTGCCAATCAAAAGAGACCTGATGATGTACAACCATAAAACAATAGTAGTTGTTTGGATACTGATTATTGCAATTTTAGATTTAAGTCTCACTTTTTTCCTTCTTGAAAGGACGAAGAAGCAGTATATGTCCTGTAACAGATTATGTAACTAGCATCACTTCCACATTGCCACCCTCCCCATGTGTTTTACAAGTTGCATCTGGTATACAAAGGCTTGTTAATACATTCCATAAATACTTTTAAAGACAGAGTTGAAGAACAGCACATCCAGTCTCAAATACATAAAAGAACTAGATATTTAGTGTTTTCTTCACAGCAAATATTATGTCCTTTACTTGAGGTATGCAGTTATCCTCCAATATTTTTGCGTAAGGCATAGGAACATCTGCACCTGTGACACGAACAACTGGTGCATCCAAGTGGTTGAAAGCGGGACCTGGAGGCAGAATGAGACACACAAACTGTATCACAGTGCAAAGAGTTGCATATTCGGGGCAGGGTGGGTGGGTTTCCCTCTCCCTGAATGTCTGAATCAGCTCTGCTTGCACTACAGCCTAGTCAAGAAGCTACTACAGACAGAATTGACAATAGACCAAAAATCCAGACATAAAAGTTTGAAGTCTAATTAAGGTGCTGCCCATTTTTCAGAAACAGTGAACAGTCTCAAGAATTCCTGTTTTTAAAAGCCGCAGGTAGAAAATATATTCACTTCAAAAAAAAAAAGGATTTCACTTGAGCTAAAAACCTGTGGAATAATGTATCTTTACCTACTGAATTTTACAATAGTTTTAAGAAAACTGTACAGTGGCATTTATCAGCAGTTCCCAAACTTTGACCCTACAGGGCATTTTGGCCTTCCAACTCCCAAGATTCCTGGACACTAGTTATGGTGGGTGTGACTTCTGGGATTTGAAGTCCAAAACACCTGAAGAACCAAAACACCTGAAGAACCAAAGTATCTACTACAAAAAGGACCTTGGCAGCAGCACAGAAGATGGGCCTGAACTATAACAAACTAAAAACAAACGTACTCAGAGAGGAATTTAGAGCAATTTTATTTGTATTGGAAAGATGTTAAACGGGGTGGGAATCGTATGTCCTTCCAGATGTTGGACTACAACTCCCAGCATTCTTCACCACTGGTTTTGTTTCCTTTGGATACTGGGGACAATATATCAAAGCCCTTATGTTTCCCACCTCTAATCCAAATCGTTACTAGAAACTGATTATAATTTCCTTTAATGTTTAACTTCCGTCACATGATAAACAAAAGTAAAAAGGGATAGCAATTTGTAGACCACCAAATACAACCATACCTTCCATAATCCTGGCACAGATTTCAGCTCCCACTCCAAACTGAGGCCAGCCACCTTCCACTGTCACAAGATTATTTGTCTTCATAACACTGGACTCAATAGTTTCAATATCCATTGGTCTAATGCTACGGAGGTTTATCACCTGTGGGGGAGATTTGAGCACTCTTCAAATTACATCATGTCTAATCCAGAAAACAAGCACAGAACCTAGGTTTGGAGCAGAACAACATTCGCAAAATAGGACTTCTCCATATTTTCCAAAATTCATCTGGGGTGGAGGGTACCAGGGATGCTTGAGGGAAAAATTGACGGAAATGGCCTTCAACATCCTTTCATGGATGGAAGATCAGTTTGCCATGCAAAGCCAAAGCTTTAATGTGAACTACACGCACAACTGGGATTTCCTGCAGATTAAGGTTGAGTCATATGAATTACCTGGAGGACCATAGTTTGGTAAACTGTTCTAAATTAATAAGCCTGTTAAATCTGCATGTACTAATGCAATACAGTCCTCCCTCCATTTTCGCAGACTTGAGATCTGCACCCCTTAATTATCCATGGGGGGATGAATGGAGGGAGTTAAAATGGGGAGCATGCTTGTATACCCCTGCAGAAGCGCGCCTACATTCAAGCCAATAGGGTTTGAATATGTGCGGTTTTCCATTTCCATGGAGGGGGTGTTCTGAACGGGTCCCCACGAAAATGGAGGGAGGACTAGTTTGAAAAACAAAAGCATTTTTTTTGGATACGGTACATATCACTATAATTAAAAAAGTTGTCTTTTCTTGGTGAGACAAAAAGGGTATCTTAGAATGGCCCTCAATCTACTGTTTTTATATGGAAAATAAGTTAACACAATATTGGGTTAATTCGGGGCACCTTTTTGATAAACAGAAAAGTTTCATCGGATGATGATAGCTAAGTGGTACAGCCCTTGTTGACCCTACCACTTTTCGACAGTGGCACAGAGAAGCCAGGGGTATGGTCAGTCAAGAACAGGGAGCTTTATATATTCTATTAACTGGATATTTAAATCCTGTAACCCTAATAAAAATCATCACAACATACATATACTAGATAAATCAATTTCTCTCAGTGCAAAGCTTGCTTTGCTTTGGCAGTCTAGAGCATTCCCCTCTCCCTCTCCCAATCAAAGAAGACTCATTGAAACACAAGCAGCTTCCAAGACTGGATTACAATCCTATCAAATGACACAAACCTCACACTCCACCCCATCTTTGGCAAGGACAGCAGCTGCTTCCAGACAGTGGCCCACAGGTCGCGAATGAGACACTAAGGTAATGTGGTTTCCTGAAACACAAGAGGCTGATGAGAACTGCTATACTGTTTAGTCTAAAAGGCATCTTCCGCATCTTCTTAACAGCAGAGCATCTAGCAGCCATCATTAATATTTTTGAAAAATCTCAAATGAAAGATGCATTGACCATCTCTTAAACAGTAACAACTGTTTTACTAATAAAAGTGTCTATGAATGCAAGAACATTAATTAGAAACAGCCTGAATATTCTTCATTATCTGCTGAACTTAAAGACTGAGTATGCAAAACTGTTACTATCAAGAAGGGAATTAGAAGTGGGATGTCTATCAGAAGCTGATGTCTTAGAAGTGGATGTCTAAATTAGATACTAAGCTTCTAAGAGTGAGGAGCAATGGCAACAGACAGAGAAAGGCCAGAGTATGACAAAGCACTTTCACAAAAGAAATCCTTTCACATTTTTATCTGTTCTAGCCAACAAGAAAACTTAGGAAAAGGAGGATCAGTCTTTCAATGTAATGACTGTGTATCAATGAAGAATATAACTAAATAATAAATGCTATGTACATGTCAATAAAGAACTTAAAAATATAAAACAGAGCAATGAATTATAATGCATGTTGTTTGCCTTCTAACCTTAATTAATAAACTCTACATAAATTGATGCAAATACAGTACAGATGCTATACGTAAACCAATATTAACATATGAAACACATAGAATCATGGTGAAAAACAGCTTGGCTTACAATAGTAGATGCTATTAACAAGCCAAATCTGATATACTTCACAGCTAGCTTTAAAAGGCTAGCCAACTCTTCCCATTCTCATCAAGGGCAAAAGGTTACATTGCTGTTCTTTATATATAACTCATCTCAAGGGCTGCATCCTCACTGCAGGATTAATGCAGTCTGATACCATTTTAACTGCCATGGCTCAATGCTATGGTGTTCTGGGAATTGTAGTTTTGTGGTACATTTAGCCTTTAGGAGCCCTGGTGGCGCAATGGTTAAATGCCTGTACTACAGCCACTCATTCAAAACCATAATGTTGCAAGTTCAGTACCAGCAAAAGGGCTCAAGCTTGACTCAAGCTTGCATCCTTCTGAGGTTGCTAAAATAAGTACCCAGATTGTTGGGGGCAAGGAGCTTACAGTTGTAAACCGCTTAGACACTGCTTAGGCAGCATATAAATGTTTGTTTTTGTTTTGTTTCTCTGTCAGAGAGCTTTGATGCCACAACAAACAGAATTCCATAGCACAGCCATGGCAGTAAAGTAGTGCCATACTGGACTATTTTTGCAGTGCAGATGTAGCCAAGGGGACCCTCTCTTTTTGAAAACCAAGTAGAAACAGGAGCCTCTTTACAGTCACAGTGTAGCATGGTAAAGTCCTTTTTACAAACTAGCCACCAATGAAGACTGAGCAAATTTAAAGCAACTGCTACTATGGTTATTTATTCCATGCTGTTTTTCACTTAATTATATGCTTCTTTCCAAAATATCAGTTTATATCCAGTATCTGTAACTGCAACAGTTTATATGAAGTTGTACCATTTATTAAATGTGTGCCCTTAATTCTGTGTGCATCTGTGTGTGTTTCATTGCTCTAAAGTTTTGATTTGTTATTTTTAGTCTTTATTGGCAAATACATAGCATATATTGTTATTTTGGTTTACTTGTTACTCTTGCAGTCATTAACTGAATATCAGACAGAGCTGACCAAGAAAGTACTTGGCAAACAACCTTCAAATATGGTAACATCTCCAAAGGATAATTCAGTCATGGGATAGCAAAAGCAATACACATCAGATGTAAAGACTGTTCCGCTTGGATAGTGATGGATACTAAAAAATTTCATTGGTCCTCAACACAGAGTGGAACATACTTTCATAGAGCAAAATCAAATATTTCAAGCCATTTTTAAAAATAATTCCTAAGTAGACGTCAGGGCAGGATGCCACTCTGAGTGTCTGACAGGCTTACAGCATAATCCTTTTGACATATTTGTACAAAAAGGGAACATGCATGAACAAAGCGTTTCTCTAGCTGACTGCAGAGTTCAGACCAAAACAGCTGAACTACTTAGACATCAACAATTAGTTTTGCTTACCTTGTCTTTCTACCTTAGCTTTTCCGATAGGAACAATGAAGTCCTTTGACAAAGCATCTTCAGACATTTCAAAGGGCACGCCATACATCAACTCATTTTCCAACATTACAACTACAAAGACAATTAAAAACATGAATCTGAGCTAGTTGTCCAAATACTTGAGAAATCAATTAAATTTGTCGTCAAAGACCTACAGAATAAAGACCCCACATTCCCAGCTGTGGTTTTATGGAGCCAAATCAATCTTGCCCAAGTCAATACCTGCCGAATGTTGGGCTACAACTCCTATTATCACCAGCCAGCATATGGCACATTTAGTTCAGCACAGGTGGACAGTAAATTGGGGAACACAGAGCTAAAAAAACCCCCACATTCCTGTGCTCATGTCTGATAAAGCATATAGAACAGGTCAAGGCAATAATGGCTCCTGCAGTTTGCTCAGATTCTAGAAATTTGGATTTGGATGGTATGTATGATATCAAATGCCCTGACAATGCCTTAGATGTAGAGGAATTTGAGAATGCTCAGCACACAGATTTGCAATACTCAGGTGGGAATTAGAAATATTATAGTATCACTTCATTTGTTTCAGCTAATAAATTTGCTCATTCATTTGTATAGAAGGTGAGCTGATAAAAGCATGAACTGACTGCATGAACAGCTGCAAGCATGTTTGGTCAATTCAAGGGGAAAAAGTAACTGACACCTTATGTCAAATTCAAACCAGGTTTTCAATTAAAAATGCTATTATCAAGCAAGAATAACTTCCTCCCAAAATCCAACCATCTAAATAAGGAAAGGCCCCAAAATTCTACACAGCAGAACCAGCTGGGTTGCAACTTTGCAGATTTCAATTTTTTTTTTATTTATCATCTCTCTAGCCTTTTAGAGTTGTAATAAAATGGATCAAAACCATTCAGGTGGCATCAGCTCAATATTCAATGTTAGAGGTGTACTAGATTAGTAAGAAAGATGTCTATTTCACCATTACTTTTGCTTCCTGACTATATACCAATAACCCTATATGCCAAGTCTTACATTTTCTTCTAGGTCCTCTCTCTTTACTATCCTGCCTACAACCCTCTCTAAACATAATAATTCTGCCCAGATTCCCCAAAATGCATTCAAATGGTTTTATGCCATTTCAGTATATTTATTTAAAGTTGCATAATTATACTGCTTAAGTTTACATAAGCAGCTTGGGCTAGCCAAATTTTAAATTTAATGCTGAAGTTTACAAATTGGATAGCATGAAAAGTTTCTGCCTGCAGAACTGAAGCACCCTTACAGTCATGGGACTAATTGCAAGGTTATTTAGATTTCAACTATGCAGGGCTTTTGCAATAACAACAGTATATTGACTTTAAATAAACTCCAATTTCCCAAAAAGTAAGAGCTCAAAGTGACTTACAATTTAACACAAGCACAATATAGTTAAAACAAAGAGTCACATTAAAAAGAAATAAAACTTTATTGTTGTGTGCCTTCAAATAATTTCTGACTTATGGCAACCCCTGTCACGGGGTTTACTTGACCAGGTTTGTTTGGGGTAGGGGTTGCCAGTGTATTCATCTGAGGCTGAGAGAGTGTGGCTTGTCCAAGGTCACCCTGGTTCCCAAAGACATAGTCCAACAATTAAACCACTACAGCATGCTGGCTCATTGTTTCTGATTTAGAATTAACCCATCAATATTAAAAACAATTTAAAACCTAAAAATGAAAAAAAAATAGTATTGCACTCTATCAACCCCTTGAAAAACATGTAGTTCTGAAAAGCCCACTGAAGATGACTTTGCCTGCCAGAGGAAGATAGCAAGGAGACATCCTAGCCTGTCTGGAAGGTGAACTACAGAGCCTGAAACAGCTACAGAGTAGGCTGCCACTTTGTAATTCTGCACCTTCAATTCACATCTACTTCTGCTCATGATAATAATGAATGATTCCACCAAAGAGGCACAACATTTATAATTTTGGTCTTTTGCTGTACTTATAGATTACTTTTAATGTGTGACAGTCCCCAAAGAAATAAACAGAAATTTGCAGTGTAAACCTAAAAATAAATCCAAAAACATGTACAAAGCCTTGCTCGAGAACCACAGCAGGAGAGAAAACAACATCAACCAAATCAAACAACCTGCTTAATCTAGTCTCTAAATGCAAAGTAAAAAGAGTTAGTTCTTTCCTCCTCCTAGAGGGAACTAACATTTCAACTCCTCAGCCAAGTCTGGAACATTCAGCACAGGATAATCAGTGTAAGGCACATTTGTATTTGAAATGCCAGTGGTTGCAGTAAGATTTTAATGCAGATATTATGCAAAAAGATAGCAATAGTATACACACAGTGTTTTTTGCTTCATTCACCTGGATTATCATCCCGGATTGATGCTTTAAGGAGACCTTTTGCATCTTCTGCACTCCAAGGGCTGACTACTTTCAGTCCAGGGCAGTGTCCATACCAAGCTGCAAAACACTGGGAATGCTGGGCTGCTACTCCTGCCGATGCTCCGTTTGGACCCCTGAAGACAATGGGGACAGGTACCAGACCAGAAGACATGTAGAAGGTTTTGGCAGCTGAGTTTATAATGTGATCAATGGCTTGCATGGAGAAGTTGAAAGTCATGAATTCACAAACGGGTCTCAAGCCGGCCTGTTAAAACCAAGTAGCCCTGTTAATGTGATAAGAAAGAATTGTGCATCGTCCCTCTGCTCATCTCTGTCTCCAGTTCCCCACTTCTTGCAGTAACAATCTGTCATGTCTGTTCTTTCTAAAATGGCATACACATATATGTTGCCATGTAAATAGCAATGAATTATTATGAACAATTATTGCTCAATTGTTTTTAAACCAAAATTAGTAATATTCTGCATTTAAAACTTCATACATTCATACTTACATATACACATGTAAAAGGTACATACCATGGCAGCTCCCACAGCAATTCCAGTAAAGCCCATCTGGGGAGAAAGCAGTAAAATGTAATGGAGATTGAAACTTTAATCACAGTTTTTTGAAAATGCATTTTACTGGTGGACAGTTTTTGATTCAATTTTTTTCCCCAATACTAAAATTTCTAAAAAAATGTTCTGATTTCATACCTCTGATATAGGAGTGTCTATTATTCTCTTATCACCATATTTCTTCCAAAGTCCTCTGCTAATCTGTAGAATTAAAAGGCAGAAGTTAATTTATTACGATATAAATATATAATTCTGTGTTTTAATTAATTTTAAAATGACTTTCACTCTATAGATTGTTTAATTTGTTTTAAATAATGCACACACATTTTATTGATTTTGGGGTACATTTTTATTTAATAATTATAAACTGCCTCAAGCTCTATTACTGGGATTAACGCAGGATATAAATGAGTAAAATAATAGTAATAAGAATAAAGATGATTTTTAAAAATAATGTTCCAGTTATGCCCTTTGAAGTACTGTAGTGAGCATCGTTTACCTTGTATGCGCCATCGTACTGAGCAACTTCCTCCCCCAGCAGGAACACCTTTTCATCCCTCTCTAGCTCCTCATCCAAAGCCTGGTTTAAAGCATCGCGGACAGTCACCTATTAATGACAGACATATTTATTTCAAAAGCCACAAGTTATTTACTTCACAATAATCATACATGGCTCTAGGAAGGCTTGTATTTCAATTGGCAGTTGAACTGGGAACATCTATTGGGAAAAGTGCATAGTTTGAATCAATCTCACCAAAGGAGTAGGAAGGCAGGGCTAGTGCAGAGTTGGGGTGAAGTGCTGCCTTCCAGATGTTGTTGAGCTGCAACTCTTGCCAGCCCTTTCCATTTTCTATGTGGGCCAGAGCTAATGGGAGCTGAGATTCACAAACATCTGAAGCCTATTTTTGAGAGATTCCTCCTTTTTCTAGCAGGCATGTTCTACAAAAGCTCTAACTTATTTGTGCGTACCTAGCTATATCGTGACAGTATTTCTAGCTCAACTGATACCTTCTCATAATGAGCCACTTCTGCAAAAGTCCAGCAGCCAGTTAGAACACTACCTATATCTGGATAAAACACATTTTCCTTTTGTTAAACTATCAGCAAAGAGGAAGAAGTAAAGGTAAAAGAAGATTTAAGATTTTCAGATCAATTCCATTATACGTACCAAGACAGAGAGGATGACGACACGAACATTAGTGATTTGCTTTTTATCCTTTCTATTCCCAACAGTTCCTATTCTGTGTTTCTCTGGCTCCTGAATTCTCCTGAAACTCTGTTCTGTAGCCATTGACAAGGTTTCTTTTCTCACCTTACCTGTATTCACAGCAAAACTCAGACCAGACTTTCCCAATCTGGGGCCTCCAGATATTGGACCAGACATTCCAGGATTCTTGATCATGTGCTCTAGGGCTAAAGCCAGGTCCAAGACCAAGTTGGGAAGGACTCACCCAGGTCCCAAATATACTGCAGAAATAATCCAGTTTGAAACCGCTTTAACTGCTCTGGCTAAGTGTAGAGAATTCTGGAAACTGTAGTTTATTATGGCACCGGAGCTCTCTGACAGAGAAGGCTAAATGTCTCAGAAAACCACAGTTCCCATAACTGCATAGCACTGAGCCAGGGCAGTTAAAGCAGTCTCAAACTGGATTATTTCCTCAGTGTGTTTTGGACTGTAGAGTGATCTAAAACTATGCCCCCCGCCATCATCGGTGTATTAATCACACCTTATCCAACATACACCATTTTTGCACAGACTATATTCCAAAGGAAAACACACATCTTTAGTAATTTTAAATAATGTTTGACCACTCTAAAGTACCAAAAGCCCCTTTTCCCCCTGTTGTACAGCAAACCAAAGGATGGATCTTCTGCGAACACCTTGCAGATTTCTGTCTGCATAACCCGCCGGTCCATCACATCCCATGCCTTCAAAATCAGTTACCTTAGCAAATGGGTTCTTAAAGAGAGCTACCATTCCTTTCATTGGCCTGATCTAGATTGGCAAAAAGAAGTGTGTTCATGGCTGCATGAAACTCTAGCCTTTAGATGAGAAAAAGGGAAAGTGTGCCATGAAAACGCTTTTTTTGCGTTTTAGGGGAGAAGAAGCGCCTTTAAAAAGGTGCTGGTTTTCCCAGCTTCTTTTTTTAAAAACTGCGGAACAGCGCAGCTCCATCTAAAGGCTGTGGTGCAGCTGATAAGCATTAAGGAAAAGGCAACTTCATGTCACACTTTCCTGCCAATCTAGAAAGCCCCATTGATTCTCTGGAGAATAATGCTGGAGGGCACCTGGATGCTTACAAACCTGCCTACATACATACATACATATCAAAAACGCCCTTTACAAAGGAAAGCTAACCTGAACAAAAGTTCTCCAATATATTCAGTCACACCCTGAATCAAACTACAGTATTTTATGGAAATTGGAGCCAAATAATTTTCATTTGTTCTCATCTTTTCACCAAGACATTTCCTTGTGCAGCAAATGTGAAGCAGCTGCTCCAACGGTTAGAAACTTCTGCCATCGGACACTATCCTGAAGAACCCTCATTTGTCAGGGAACTTCTTTCTTTCAGGCAGGCTGCCGCATCCGCACGGCAGAAATATTCCAGTTCGACATCTCTTTAATTGCCCTGGCTCTGCTCTGGGCCCCAGGACAAACTCCAACTCCCAGAATTCCAGAGCCTTGAGCCAGTGTGGATGCAGCCTAAGAGTGTCAACCAGTGGGTTTAACCTGGCTGAGCTGGGATTCGAACCCTGTTCTCAAGGGATCGATGCCAAAACCACTATGTCACGCTGGCTCCAAAAAGATATAATAGATAATGTGTTATAATAATATAATAGATAACATATTATAATAAAATAATAATAAAAATATAATATATAATATATTATAATAATAGATAACATATTATAATAAAATAATAATAAAAATATAATATATAATATGTTATAATAGATAAGATATTATAATAAAATAATAATAAAAATATAATATATAATATATTATAATAATAGATAACATATTATAATAAAATAATAATAAAAATATAATATATAATATGTTATAATAGATAAGATATTATAATAAAATAATAATAAAAATATAATATATAATATGTTATAATAGATAAGATATTATAATAAAATAATAACAAAAATATAATATATATAATATATTATAATAGATAACATATTATAATAAAATAATAATAAAAATATAATATAATAGATAGTATATTATAATAATAATTTCAGTTACTGTTATGATTATATTAATAACATAATTATAATATATTATTATTATATAATAGATATTATAATAATAATATAATATAAATTATAATAATATAAGATAATAATAATAATAATAATGTTATGATTTTGTAGATTTGGTTTAAGGAAGGAGGGGATAACGGAATTCATTTTATTACATTGTACTGATTTTATTGATAAAAGCCGCCTCGATCCTTGTTGGAGAGGCGGGATCGAATTTTTATTATTATTATTATTATTATTATTAGAAAGCCTTTTGAATCCTGACAGACCGGAGGCCAGTCCTTCAGGTGCCTTTGAGGAGGAAGGAGGAGGCTCGAAGTCAGTCTCAAAGGTCACACTCTCTCAGCCTCAGAGCCCTCCCCTGAAGGAGCCTTGCCCAGGAACCCCAACGAGAGAGAGGGTCCCCTGCCTGACAGCCAGGAGCCGAGGGCTCCCTACCTGAGCGGCGGCCGGCGCGGAGCCTCGGAACCCCCGCTGCGGGCCTCCAGGGAGCAGCCGAGGAGGGAACCTCAGGAGGGCCCTCCACCGTCGGGCTGTCACCGCCGCCATCTTAGAAATGCCCTCCTCAACCCCTTCGGCGGCGTCACTCCGCAGCGCCACGCCCACCGCCGCCGTCGTTGCCCAGCAACCAGCACACGGGACGGAGAATCCCACAAAGAGTGGGCCTCAACTCTCGCGAGACTAAAAAAACTTCAGCCCCTTTCGCCCTATCCTTCCTTAGCATAAAATCTCCCTCACTTCCGGCCTCTACCCGTTGCCGAGCAACCAGGAGACCCGACCAGATCGCGAAAGGAGTGTGTGAGATCTCGCGAGACTAAAACGATTGGCCCTCCTCCTTTCTCACTTTAATGTCACTTCCGGTTTGTCAAGCAACTAGGAGATGGGGCGGGAGAATCCCAGGAAGAGTGGGCGGAGCTAAACCTCAACTCTCGCGAGACTAAAAGCAGCAGCAACAGCAAACCCTTTCGCCCTAACCAGCTCCACTCTTGTGTCGACGTTACGTGATTACGTCACGCGTAATGAGGGTGGGATTGAGTCGGCCCCGCCCTCGCGTCACCCGCTACGGGGAGCCCATTGGGCCAAAAAGGCTTGACTTATATCGCGAGATACTGCTACACCCCCCTCTTTTAATTGCCATGGCAACGGTCTCAGGGGCCTTTGCGTTATAGGGCTTTATGATATTAATTATAATACATTTAATGTATTTTAATGTCATTTTAATATTGTAAGTCGCCTCGATCCAATTTTATTTATTTGTTCCCCTCCTCTCCCTGTGTTGGATCGAGGTGGGTAACAACAAGCAAAGAACATTAAAAACGAATAAAAGTAACAATAGAGTACAAGCACAAAAACATAATCTCAATAAAAATATTAAATACTTTAAATTACAATTCACGCTAAAATTGGAGAAAATCCAAAGGGGACGGTGAAACAAATGGACCAACTTAATATCAAAGAAGGTCAATTCTGAGGAGGTCAGAATTATAATTTATAATATATAAAAATAAAATAATAATTTATTATTATTATTATTATGCAATTCTGAGGCTTGTAGTCCGCTCTGGGCCCCACAACAAACTCCAGCTCCCAGAATTCCATAGCCTTAAGCCCAGGCAGTTAAAGCGGTGCCAAACTGGGTTATTTCTCCAGTGTGGAGGTGTGACAACACTTATTGCATGATAAGCAATTAGGGCAACCCTTGTTGGTAATGAAGAAGCCAACGCAGATCGAAGTTGTTATCACAATACACTGTTTGATGTCCACTGGGGTCCTGGAACCAAACCCCAGTGGATACCAAGGGCCCACTGCTGTATTTTTACAGCGTGGAAATAACGTCACCTTCATTAGTGCTGTGGTGTGATAACAACTTCGATCTGCGTTGGCTTCTTCCTTGCCAACAAGCGTTGCCCTTGTTTGCTTATCATGGAAAACAAATGCCATGATAAGGATAATGGGAAGGGTAAAGGATGCCTGGAAGCTGTTTCTCTGAATGTCATGCTTCCACCTCGTCTACCTGAAATGATAAACGGCAAAATTCCATTGTAACCCAGCTGCTGGGTTGTTTTTTTTTTTCTGTGTGAACAGCATTTTTGTGAAATTTTGTTGAAAATAGAGAGGTGTTAGAAAATAACAATAACAATAGCAAATACATTTCTATACCACTTATTGGTGCACTTAAGCACTCCCTAAGCAGTTTACAACTGTAAGCTAATTGCCCCCAACAAGCTGGGTACTCAGAGTTGAGCCTGAGTCCCTGGCTGGGATTGAACTCACAACCTTGTGTCTTGTGATGAGTGTCTGCAGTGCTAGCATTTAAGCACTGTGCCACCAGGGCTTTCTAAATACAGTTGGCCTACCACATTTGCAGCTTTGCCTGTTGCATATTTGATTATTCACTGCTTTGATTTATAAGTTCTCTCTAAGAATCTCAAGGTCCCCCAGCGCAAGCCTGCCAGAAGTTGACCACAGAGAAAACACTTCTCTAGCCATTTGTAGGTCCTCCAGCAAGATTCTGTGTGGTCAAAGTCTGGCAGATGTTGGCCTTAGGATTGCACTGGAGGATCTGGAGAGTCCTAGGGAGGTGTTGTCTCAGGTGAAAAGAACAGTGGTGTTTTTTTTAATTTCTTATGGGTTTTTGGGGCTATGTGGCTGTATTCTAGAAGAGTTTATTCCTGACATTTCGCCAGCATCCGTGGCTGACATCTTCAGAGAATGCTGCCATGGAAGAGAGTTGGGTATATATACAGTATACTGTGTTACCCTGGGTTGGGAGGAGTGATTTCCATGTTAATCTGTGTATTGTTCTTTTGTTGAATGGCAAGGCCTCAGGGTGGGAGGATATGCAAAGAGGATTAGTGTCCGTTTAATTAGTGACCATTGTCTGCTGGGAAAACCCCTGATCCAGGGAAGTTTTTCATTTGCATTTGCCGAGTCTTGATTTTGCTGTTTTTCAGGACTGGTAGTCAAACTTTGCTAACTTTAAGAGTTTCTTCTTTTCTGCTAAAGTTGTCCAGGTGTTTGTGGATTTCAATGGCTTCCCTGTGCATTCTGATCTGATAGTTGTTGGCATGGTCCAGAATTTCAGTGCTTTCAAACAGCATTTTAAGCCCAGGATGGTTTATAACATATTCTGGTACTGCAGATTTTTCTAGCTGACCCAACCTGCAGCGTCTCTCACGTTCCTTGATTTGTGTTTGGACACTGCATTTGGTGGTCCCTATGTAGACTTGTCCACAGCTGCACAGCATGCAGTAAAATTGTGCAACTGTGAGAGGGTCTCTCCCTTGTCCTTCACTGAGTGCAGCATCTTCTGGATTTCCTTGGTCGGTTTGTAAACTATTTAGAGGTTGTGTTTCCTCACCACTTTCCCCATTCTGTCTGTGACTCCTTTGACGTATGGTAACCTTCCCTTGGATGGCTGCTTCTCTTCATTCCTCTGGGTTTTTCTGGTTTGGCAGCCCTTCTGATGTCTGAGCCGGAGCAACCATTAGTCTGTAGAGCCCAGTCTAGGTGCTTCAATTCATTTTCCAAGAAATTGGGTTCACAGATCCATTTTGCCAACTCTGCCAGTATTTTTATTATGCTTGTTTTTTGTCCTGGGTGATGGTTGGAGTTCTTGTGCAGGTATCTGTCCGTATGTGTAGGTTTTCTGTATACTGTGTGGCCCAAATCCCTTTTCTTTTTCCATTGTGAATTGGATGTTAGGGTGGGCATTGTTCAGATGGTTCAGGAACACAGCCAGCTCTTCTTCTCCATGGCTCCAAATGGTGAAAGCATCATCCACATATCAAAACCATATTGTGGGCTTTTTTGGTGCCATTTCCTGTGCTTGCTTCTTAAAGTGTTCCATGTAAAAGTTTGTTATCACAGGGCTCAGAGGGCTTCTGATTGCTATTCCATCTCTTTGCTCGTAGAATCCATTGTCCCACTGGAAATAGCTTGGGGTGAGACAATATTCAAACAGGGCTGTGATGTCTTCTGGAAAAATTTGTCAGATAAGTGCCATGGTGTCCATTATGGGGACTTTGGTGAACAGGAAGACCACATCAAATCTGATTAGTATGTCTCCGGGTTTGAGTTTGTTGATTTTTCATATGAAGTGAGCTGAGTCCTTGATTTAATTGGGGGGGGGGGGGGGGCTTGTCCTATATGGGTTTGTAATTGTGTGGCCAGAAACTTGGCCAAGTCATATGTGGGGCATCTAATGACGTTCATCATCATCATCATCATCATCATCATTTATTTGTATCCCGCCCAATCAACGAGGAATCTGGGCGGCTAACAACAGTGGAAGTACAGTACAATAATAATAATAAAAACTATTACAAAACCAAACTAATCCCTTCCCAGCCCCCCAGCCATATAAAGCAGACAATAACAATAAACAATATCAATACAGTGGCAATCAAAGAAAACATAAGAACGTTACAAGTCAAACAAGGTCCATAAGAAATCCTGTAGTATTGTACAGTAGTAGGGATGGAGGAGAGCCTAAGTGCTGGAATGGCACCAGATCTTATCTGATTTTGGATTCTAAGAAGGATTAGTCCTGATGAGTACTTTAATGGGAGTTATTTCTGACATGGCAATTCTAAGGTGAACAACTTACAGGGTGCCCTAGGGATAAGACTGTGAGACTTGCCCCAGATCATCCAGTGGGTTTTCATGGCAGAGTGGGAAAGAACCCTGATCTTCAGAATCCTAGTCCAATGCACAAACTACTATACCACTTTGACTCTCTTAATGGATGGAAGGCTGCCAACAAATGCCAGGTGCTGTAGGCTATATTTCAGAGGAAGGAACAGGCAAAATCACCTGAGTATTCCTTGCTTAAGAAAACCCAACAAAACCCATGGGGTCACCATAAGTCAACAGGTAATGGGCGGGAACACAAACACACAGAACTATAGGAGCACAGTTCAAATACCCCAATAGTAATGAAGTTCATTGGATTGTTTTAGGCTTGTCGTACTCATTCAGAGTAACCTACTTCACATACTTTTGTGAAGAAATACTGTAAATAAGGTGTCGGAGAAAGAAAAGAAAGTAAGCTTCTTAAAAGGTAGACTATAAATATATAAATTTGTTCTTGTTTTCTTCCTTAGTCAACACCAACCTATGGCAACTCTATCAAGAGTTTCTTTCTCCAGAGGAGGTTTGTAATTTCCTTCCTCTTAGGCTGAGAGAGTGCAACTTTTCCAGGGCCACCAGTGGATTTCTATGGCTGAGTGCAGATTCCAACCCTGCAAATAACTATATCATGCTTATATATATAGAACAGAATCTCAAAACAAGAATCCTTGCGACATCTTGAGGACTACTCTTTTTGTTGCAGCATGAGTATCATGACTTCATCCACAGCCATTAACAGTGAATTTCACTGAATATCAGGTTTAGCTTGAAGAAGCTGTTGAGCAACATTTCTACCCTACCGTTTGCGAATTACCAACAATTTATTTTGGTAGTCTAAAGACTTGTAGATACTATCCTTATTCACTTTTCCTCAGTTACAGACACAGACGCACACACCAGATTTTACTTCTATTTTAGATTAACCTCATTTCCAAATTGAGATGACACGGTTGCTGAAAACAACCACCTTTATAAACCATGGTTTGAAGTTGGTTTGTTTTTCCTAACCCTAGTGAAGATTAACCACACTTTGTTCAAGTTCATATATCACATCAAGCTGCAGTTAATTTACCGTATATACTCAACTATAAGTCTAAAAATTTATGCCCAAAAATTGACCCCAAAATCCCAGGTCAACTTATTTACAGGTCACTATGGAAATGTGATAGCAGCTCTTTCAGATTTCCCCATGCAGTGCGGAGAAGAGTTTATTTCTCTCTGAAGCCAAGCAGAAAGAGTCCTGGGTGATTAAATGATATTGCTGTTTGTTTAACAGTCCATCACCTGCCTACCCATGCGTCTAGCTGAAACAAAAGCTGAAAGGATGAAGCAAAAGGCTTCAATGAGAGTATTGCTTGCCATACACACAAATACTCACACTGAAGGAGCCTCCAAGTTTTACCCTCAACCTATCCACAGGTCAAGGGAAAATCTGTAATTCTGGCCCCAAAACTTGACCTCAGCTGTGGGTCAGAGTGGAATTGAATCCTTGTGGATCTTGTAAAGTCCATAAAGTCTTGGTGTGAGAGCCTCAGATTTGCACAAACATTAGCTTGTGGTTGGCAGAACTGAGTTTTTGATCAGGGTGTTGGTTTTCCTGGTGATTTTGTTGGGTCTTGTTTCACTTTTTTGTACATTGCAGGATCCAGGAGTTCCTTGATTTTTTTGTTTCCAAAAACTTTTACTGTGGCATCGCCTTTATCTAATGAGAGAATGATGATTTCTGGGTCCGAATTGAGATCCTTGATGTCTTGTCTTTTTTTTTTTTTTTTTTTTTTTTTTTTTTTGGTTATGTTGCTGAGAGGTGGTTTTGCCTTGTGCAGAATCCTTGCTGTTTCTCTTATCTCTTCCACTTCCTCCTCGATTACAGCTAGACTGGAGAATAGATCAAACATGGTTAATGTAAGTATCTTCAGACCACTTATTATGCAGATCATTGATACATCACAAGTATTCATCACATTTTATGATCAAGAACGTGCAATGTGTACATTGCTTATCCCCAGCAATGTACACAGTTCTCACTGAATGTGGTTATCTTTCAAGTGGAACATTTTGTACCTCAGTTCCAAACCAGGCCTGTCTACCAATTACACTGAGATTCTGCAAACATTTATGGAGATGCAGCTAACATCACCAATTAATTGGTCAGAAAGGATAATTCATGCATAACTGGACATATCTATTCAGAAAGACTCATTCGTCTGAGGAAAGACAAACTGTGGTATGTTTTTGCACATGCTGTGCAGGGCCTAACCCATCACATTCTTAGGAGATCTGTTTTCTTCCAGAAGGCTACTTCTATTTAAATGTTCAGAGAAATAGCATTTCTTTCACAGCCCAATTTAACTCAAGGACAACAGCAGAGAACAAAGAAGCAAACAAAGTAGAAAGTCTTTTTTAAAATACACCCAAAAGGGTATGTGTAGTTTATCAAATTATGTTATTTAGTGGAACAGGAGTGCTAGGAGTATTACATTCCAAAGTTTGAAGGAAATCTGGAAGGTAGGGCAAGCATATGAGGGAGATCAACTCTGTTAGTACAACTGAGAAAATGCCAGGCCAGTCAGTTGAGAAGGTATCATAGTAAGTTTTGTGATACAGCAAGAAACCTGTGTGGTGTAGTGGTTTGAGTGTTGGACTATAGCTCTGGTGACTAGGCTCAGCCATGAAACTCACTGGATGACCTCGAGCAAGTCATATGCTTTCAGCCTTAGAAGAAGGCAATGACAAACCTCCTCTGAACATCATGGTCATCATGGAGTTTATCTTGGGGTCACCATAAGTCAGAAATGACTTGAAGGCACAAAATAACATAAAGATGCTAAGGTAGTGTAGTCTACTTCCTGGTACGGAAAGGTATGCACATGGCTATGCTGCTGTGGCCATGTGCATGCACCATCGTTAGTTGCGGATTGTGGAAAGATGCAGTTCCGTAGTGTGAATAATAAACCAGAATACATGAGTGAGATTGTTCACATCATTCCAGTAAAAAAACCCAAAAACTGAATAATCCCTCAGAGAGAGAGAGTTTGGTATACCCTCCAGCATTTCACAGATGAAAACCAGGACATGTGTGGCCAAGCAACATCAGAGAATAGTCAAGATATTAAAAAGGGAGAAAGTGGAAGGAGGAGAGAGAAACCAGGACATTTTAAAAGCAGCTGAAAAAGTGGGACAGCACAACTACCCAATTGGAACAGTTGGAATATATGGTTTTGCAGGTGAAGTATTAGCACTGAAGAATAGCTGTAATGGCTTTTATTTTTTAAAAAAGAAGGTCCAGCTGGGGCAGGACAGCCTATGGGCTCATTCCCACTTACATTTAAACTGGTTTCCGATTCACCTTCGCTCCGTGTTGGCAAATTGATTCCAAAAGGTCCATTGTTCCCACTATGAAAGCAATCTTTTCATTATCCCCTTGTAATCGCTTCTTTTTTGGCATGATTGTCATCCCCACTACTTTGCGTTGCTTCAAAATGCGTGTCGATCATCTGTGTGTCATCAGTGACATAAGCGGCAGTTTGGGCAGCCCAGCTTGGAAACTCTCTCTCTCTATATATATATATATATATTTAAAATAAATTGATAGAAGATTCAATTCAGTGGTTTTGCAACTACTTGCCTCACTATGAGCTGCAAAACCAATGAATCAAATCTTTCATCAATTAAAAAAAACTGATAGAAGATTCGATTCATTGGTTTTACAACTACTTGCCTCACTGATCGCATGTAGCTGCAAAATCAATTAATTGAATCTTCTATTAATTTTATTTTATAAAAAAAAGCATGTGCCCATAGATCACACCACAAGCAGAAAGGCAGCACTGGGGGGGGGGGGGGGACGGTGGATCTACCAAAAACGGAGGAGTAATGGTAAACACACTTCTGCCATTAGTCCCTCCCCTCCAGAATGATGCAATTTAGATCTGTCATTCCCACTTGTTGAACATGCTTTGGAATTGATTCTTTTCAAAAGAACCGCTAATAAACTAGTGTCTAGAGAAAACTTTTTTTTTTTTTTTTTTTGCATTTGCTTCACTTTATTGAGACAGAAATCGATCAAAGTAGGATCGGAACAGGTTTCAAATGGGAATGATGGTCATATAACCCAATCAGTGATTTGCTTTAAATCATAGTGGTAATGCACCCTATTTCTGATTCTTGCCACAGAAAAAGAACAGGGAAGATATTCATAGAAGAAAATATTGTAGTAATTGTGACTTCAATTAACCTCCAGTTCACTAGATAACCATATATTCTGGCCATGACAAAGAGGTACAGTTTCCAAATAGCCTATTTACTGTGCCCTAGAACATGTGTGCAGATCAAAAGGGAGGTGACCCTGGAATTAATCCTAAATGGCAGCCAGTAAGATGCTGGAGTCACTGAACCAACTTGAAACACTGACCACAGTGCTATCGAACATAATTTATATGTAAATGGAAAATTGCCAACACAATCCTCTTTGATTTCAGAACAGGAACTTTCTCTAAAATGGGGGAAATGATAAAAGTTAAATTGAAAAGGAAGATCCAGTGAGTCAAATCTTTTTAAAGGGCTGAGGAGTTACTTAAAAGTAAAACTCAATGATAAAAGCTTTACGAGGATGTATATTACAGGCCAGGAGAGGAATCACCAGGTCCAAGAGGTGATCAGAATGGTTTGCATCAAAGCAGCTATTTGAGGAAAAACAGGTTCCTCCAAGAAATGCAAACCTTGCCCAAATATGGAAAATAAAAAGAAGCACAAATTGGCTATATATTACTCACAGCACTTTGGATATTTTTGTATACAGTGCTACAACAAACCTACTGTCCCTTACTGAAATCCACTGCATATAGGATTGTCCTTAAAGACTACTCAGAAGCTGTAGCTTTTGCAAAATGCAGCAGCTAGATTATTGACTGAAACATATACAAACCATTCAACATTAAAGTAATTGCACTGGTTGCCAATACATTTCTGGTCTGAATTCAAAGATCAGGGGAGTCAATATTCATGCCACTCTGTTGTGCTTTGGTCAGACTTCAGATAAAATACTACGTCCAGTTCTGCACACCACAGTTCAAGAAAAATATTGACAAGCTGGAATGTGTCCAGAGAAGGGCAATGAAGATTTTATTTAAAATCTTTCTGTATCACCTCCCAGCCCACAAAGGCTCCTGAGGCAATGAAAAAATAAAAACCAATACAAAGATTAAAAACATATTAAACTACTCTAAAAACTCAGTGTAAAAACAATTCTGGAGGCCGGTTTGGAAGTTAAAAACAGCATTTTCAGGCACTTAATGCCATGCAGAACAGCACTGTTTTAGCTTCCCTCAAGAAGCCTAAAAGAGATGGGACCAACTATAACTTTCTTGAGTAGGGAGTTCCACAGTCAAGGTGCTGCTATGAAGAACGCCCTGTTATGTAAACTCATCAAGCTAACTTCAGGTGGTATTGGGAATCACAACAGAGCCTCCTCTGAAAGTCTCAAGTTTCTGGCAGGCTCTCATAAAGCATATTGGAAGCCAGTGTAGGTCTTGCAGAATTTGTGTCGAATCTCTGAAATGCACACTTGACACCAGTCTGCACTAGTTTCAGCTTCTATTTAAGGGTAGCCCCATGTAAAGTGCATTACAGTAGTCAGATCAAGAGGTAACTAAGACATGAACCTCTGTGGTCAGATGTATCTTCCTCAAGAAAGGGCACAGCTGATGCACCAACTGAAGCTAGGCAAAGGCAGTCTTGGCCACTGCATAGAATCATAGAGTTGGAAGAGACCACAAGGGCCATCCAGTCCAACTCCCTGCCATGCAGGAACTCCCAATCAAAGCATCCCCAACAGATGGCCATCCAGCCTCTGTTTAAAGACCTCTATGGAAGGAGATTCCACCGCCCTCTGAGGGAGTGTGTTCCACTGTCGGATAGCCCTTTCTGTCAGGAAGTTCCTCCTAATGTTGAGGTGGAATCTCTTTTCCTGCAGTTTGCATCCATTGTTCTGCATTCTAGTCTCTGCAGCAGCAGAAAACAATTTTGCTCCCTCCTCAATGTGACATTCTTTCAAGTATTTCAACAGGGCTATCATATCAATCCCCTTGAGACCAGGGTATTACCTCCACAGTTTAGTGACAGAACAATATGTGTAGCAAATCCAATAAACACTTGTTTGAGAGGTGGTTCCATCAAGCATGGTGCAGCTTATGTAGAAATAAACACGTATAGGGGGTTTATCAGATGGGAGGAATTTCTCTCTATTTTGAATGGAGCCAATTTGAATTCACGTAAATTCGCTAGTTTAGCGAATTTACATGAATTCTAATTGTGTTCAGAATGCGTTCAGAATGACTTCCCATTGCCCGAAATTGCGTGAGGTACTCTAATACGCAAAAAAGTAAAACCCATGATTGCGTTCGGAATGACTTCCCTTTTGCCTGAAATTGTGTGAGATACACTTATACACAATAACATGAAACCCCATGATTGTGTTTGGATTGCCATTGGATTATACTTCCAATTTCCATTGTCTGATAAACTCCTAGGACTAAATTTTGAAACTGGTGGAATTATTCACAAAAGTATAAAGTTAAGCATCTATTAATGCTTTGAAGCTAAAGGACAATCATTCTCAGGCCACTGGACTGGCACTGAATTTGTGTCCATTGGGTGCAATTGCTTCTTTTTTTTCTGGAAACTTGCCATGGATCAACATGTAATGGCTCAGGTGTTGGCACTGGTTCAGGACCACTCTTTTGAGTAGTACTGCTATAGGGCTTACAATCACTAAAATATAAACTCAATGGATATTTTAAGGAACTTGAGCTAATAACTTGGATTAATACAAACTATATTCCTTCACCTTTTATTGTAAATAGCAGATTATTACAGGACTGATCCAATATATTCTTTTGGGCTGAAACAATTCATCTCAATCAGAGTTTTTATGGAGGACTGGAAATGTACAATATCCAGTTGAAAGAAGACTGATTTCATTTTATTCTTCTGAATTTAGAATGATGGCCTGTAACAGCATAGGAAAAAGGGGATGAGAAAGCATTTTGGATTATAATTTAGAAGAATGCAGACAAACAGCTGATGATTACATTGTTCTAAGCAGACTCATTAGCAGGGCTAACAGTCAATTGCAATCTGCATATATATGAGCACCAGCAGTATTTGAAGAGCAATTTCAGTGACCTTACTGGAGAGGTTATGAGCATTAGCTAAATATAAATCCACATTTTAGCAAAATTAAGCATGTCATTAATTAAGACATTTATAGCAGCCTCAAGTGGGAATGAGCAAATTTATCATCTGTAGGATTTACTTTAAAAAAAAAAGAAAAGAAAAACTGGAATCATGGGGCTGGGTACAATGTAATACAGTCACCCCTCCGTTCTCGTGGACTTGAGATCCGTGGTCTTGAATATTCATGAAAGGGCAACCTCCATTAATTTCAATGGGGACATCCCCCCACCCCCAGTGGATACCAAAATCTATGGATGCTCCAGTCCCATTAAATACAATGGCATAGTGAAATGGGATCTCTTATATAAAATGCCAAAAACAAGGTTTGCTTTTGGAATGCATATATTTTTGGAATATTTTCAAGCTGAGGATGCTTGAATCTGGGGATAAAAAATTCCATGGATATTGAGGGCTGACTGTACAACAGAGAACCAGTATGGTGTAGAGGTCTGAAAGTTGGACTAGGACTCTGAAATCCTTGTTTAGCCATGGAAACCCACTGGGTGATCTCGGGCCAGTCTCACTCTCTCTTGGCCTCAGAGGAACACAACTCCAAACCTCACATGAACAAATCCTTCCAAGAAAACCTTGGGATGGATTCATATTAGGATTGCCATACATAGGCACATACCAACTCAGAAAGAAATATGAGCAATAAACTCCTTGACAAATGTGCAGATGCAGGCTGCTGTTCTGTCAACGCTGAAAGCCACTCCCCAGGTAGAATGCTGTTGGTTAAACAACTAAACTGAAGACAGAATTAACGTCTCCAGTATTCACATAGTGTGAATATTGTTGTTGTGTGACGTAAAATAATTTCTGATTTATGGTGACCCTAAGGCAATCTATTGTTGAGTTTCCTTGGTAAGATTTGCTCAGAGTTTTGCCACTGCCTTCCCCTGAGGCCGAGAGTGTGGCTTGCCCAAGATCACCCAGTGGGTTTCCATGGCCACAAAGGGATTTGAACCCTATTCTCCAGAGTTATAGTCCAACATTCAAGCAATGACACCACGTTGGCTCTCTAGTTTGGGACTTGCATAAAAACATACCTGGTTTTTGGTGAAGGAAATGACATTTTTTCCACAGAAAAGTTATTATCTGTATACAGATAATTTTCCTGCACAGAAAATGTGCTCAAACAGCAAACAAATGCTGTTTTCAGCACAAAATACCCCACATGTAGATTTTTTGCATCTACATGTAAATTCATACTTCTTCGTCATGCTCAGACTGGAGGACATTTTGAAATTTCTCCTGGACAGAAGGTTGAAATGTAGGATGTCCTGGAAAAGGGAGCTGTCTGGTCAACCCAGGTGGTGGTGTTTTGGTTCTATTATGAACACAGTTCAGGGAATTTACATCACTTTTAGGGTATATATATATATATATATATATATGCACACATACACACATATATATATGCTTACTATTTGTGTGTCAGCTATACAGTTAAGAAAGGAAATATTTCCATAGCGTTTGGAATGTCACTTGCATTGAAGTTGGCCAGATCATGAATTTTAATGAGCTGCAGCTAAATAATGCTGCATTTAAATCTGTGATTAATGGGTTTTATTGATCAGTAACATCCATTGATTGAGCTTTTTAGAGGACTATCTAGTCCTTTCCATTAGCTTTTAAAAAATATGTTGTGTGTATACAAACACAAAAGGAAGAAATGTTGGGTTGTGAGATCTTAGCCAAATACAAGCTCCTTTATCTCCTGTTCCCCAAGTAAGGTCTTGTGTGCTTGCCTCTCCTATCTGAAAACAAACCCCAGGGATTTAGACGAATTCAGGGTGACCAGATGTCCTCCTTTTCTAGACCTGTGCTACATTTCAGCCTTTTGTCCAGGAGAAATTCCAAAATATCCTTCATTTTGGCCACAGCAAACAAGCATGAATTTATATCTGTATTTGTGTTTTTAGCTTTTATTTGGGATTGCCGTCCCTTTTTTTTAATGTCCTCCATTAAAATGCTCGAAATCAAAATGAAAAAGAAATAGCCCTATTAAGTCTGTTTCAGCATTCAAAATGGAAACGAGTCTTATGGCATCTTTAAGAATAAGATGATTTTAGCATAAATCATGGAATCACAGAGCTGGAAGAGACCACAATGGCCATCCAGTCCAACACCCTGCCATGCAGGAACACAGATTATTACACCGGCAAAAAAGACAGGAGCAGAATGGTATGCTCCCATCAATATCACATAATAAAAAAAGATTATCACACAACATTGCGTGATGTCGCAATTAACCTGTGAATAAAGAGGAATTCTAGCACTGCTTTTTACTCATGGAGATTCTCTGTGAATAAAAACTGGCGCTATAATTTCTCTTTATTCATAGGACAATTGCAGAATACAGTAATTGCAACGTTGCACAGCATCGTGTGATAATCTTTACAGTATTGTGCAATACTGAGGGAAGCATACCGCTATGCTCCTGTCCCTTTTGTCGGTGTGATCTCCACAGAATGAAAGCATCCCCTACATCTGACTATCCAGTCTCTATTTAAAGACCTCCAAGGAAAGAGACTCTACCACTCTCCAAGGAAGTATGTTCCATTGCTGAACAACTCTTACTGTCAGGAGGTTCCTCCTAATGTTGAGGTGGAATCTCTTTTCCTGTAGCTTGCATCCATTGTTCCTGGTCTTAGTCTCTGGAGCAGTAGAAAACAAGCTTGCGTTCGTTTTCCCGGGGGACCGCTTTAGTTGACGGACCGCGCGGCAAATTTGAAGGGGCCGCGCGGTTTTTTTTTTCCGGATCCCAGGGTTTCATTCGTAAGCCGGGGCCGTTTTTGCAGCCCCGGCTCTTTCGTACCCCGGGGTATTTGTAACCCGGGGGACCACTGTATACTTTTATTGATGCAGCCTAGAATCACATTGGCCTTTTTAGCTGCATCATCACAATGTTGACTCATGTTCAACTTGAGGTCTATTAGATCCCTTTCACATGTTGTCTCATTAAGCCAGGTGTCCCCCATCCTGTATCTGTGCAATTCGTTGGCTGCGTTCACACTGGAGAAATAAACCGGTTTAAGTGCCATGGCTCAATGCTGTGAAATTCTGGGAATTGTAGTTTGTTGTGGGCCCAGAGCGGAGCACAGCTCCGCTCTGGGCCCACAACAAACTACAATTCCCAGAATTTCACAGCATTGAGCCATGGCACTTAAACCGGTTTATTTCTCCAGTGTGAATGCAGCCGTTGTTTCTGCCCAAGGTATAGTACCTTACATTTTTCCCTGTTGAAGTTCATTTTGTTAGTTCTTCATGCTTCCACACCCCTAGCCACATCTGAGGTCTAATCTGCACTTCAGAAATGATGTAAGGAAAGGGATCTTGCAGCATCTTTGAGACTAACGAAAAGACAGAAGTTGGGAGCATGAGCTTTTGGAGACTTGAATCCAAAACACACTGCAGAAATAATCCAGTTTGAGACTGCTTTAACAGCCCTGGCTCAGTGCTAGATAAGCCTGGGAATTGTAGTTCGTGACACCACAGCTCTTTGACAGAGAAGGCTAAACTACATTTCTCAGAATTCCCTAGCATTGAGCCAGGGCAAACTGGATTATTTCTGCAGTGTGTTTTGGACTCAATTCTCCAAAAGCTCATGCTCCCAACTTCTATATTTCAAAGAGGCTGCACGCTCTATATTGCAGAAATAATGCTGTTTTACCATGTTTTACCTACCACAGTACCCTCCTACAGAATCCTGGGATCTGTAGTTTGGTGAGCCACCAGCACTCTTCTGGTTGAGAAGGCTAAAGATCTTGTAATTAGCTTACAGTTGTAAATCGCTTATACACTGCTTAGGCAGTGTGAAGCGGTATATAAATGAAACTTGTTTGTCTAACAAATTGTAAGCTGCTCTGATAACCTTGGCTGAAGAGCGGGGTATAAATAAAACATCATCATTATTATTATATTATAAAACTACAGATCCCAGAATTCTACCAAGTGTAGCTACAGCACATAAACTGGTGTCAAACTACAATATTTGTATAGTGTAGTTGCGCTGTTCGTCTCAAAGGTGCTGCAAGACCCCTTTGCATAGACTTTCCCGACTAACACTGCTATATCTTTGCAGAAATAATGCAGTTTGACACTGCTTTAACTGTCATGGCTCAGTACTATGGAATCCTGGGATTTGTAGTTATCTGAGATACTTAGCCTTCCCTGTCAGAGAACTCTGATGCCCCAACAAACTACAAATCCCAGGATTCCATAGTGTGGACCAATGGCAATTAAACTGCTTTATTTCTGCAGTGCAGAGAGGAGCTCCAGGCAGGGTTACCAGATGTCCTCACCACAAAGGAGGCCAAGGCATTGCAAAATGTAGGACATCCTAGAAATAAATGTAGGCCATGACCGAAAGAAAAGCTAAAAACACTCATAGAAATGTAAATTCCTGTTTCTTAGTCCTGCTCAAAATGGAGGACCTTTTAGAATTCCTCCTGAAGAGAAAATAAAGGCTTAATATAATATATTAATATAAATATAAATTCATGCTTCCCAGCGATGCTCAAAATGGAGGACATGCTGGAATTCCTCCTGGAAAGAGAAAATAAAAGTTAAATACACTTAAAAGAAATGTAAATTCGTGCTTCTTAGTGCTGCTAAAAATGAAGGATCTTTTGGGATTTCTCCTGGAGAGAAAATAAAAGCTAACAACACTTAATATAAATATAAATTCCTGCTTCTTAGTCCTGCTCAGAATGGAGGACAAGTTAGAATTCCTCCTGGAGAGAGAAAATAAAAGCTAAAAAAACACTTAAAATAAATATAAATTCATGCTTCTTAGTGCTGCTCAAAAGGGAGGACATGCTGGAATTCCTCCTGGAAAGAGAAAAAAACCCAAAGCTTTAAAAAAACCTTAATGTAAATATAAATCCATGCTTCTTAGTGATGCTAGGAAAAAAAAACCCTTAACATAAACATAAACTTGTGAGTGGTGCTCAAAATGGAGGAGATTTTGGAGAGAGAGAGGGAAGAGGCTTGGAAAAAAAATGGTGGGGAGGGCTTGTCCTGGGAAAGGAGGACCTGCCAACCCAACAAACTATGAATCCCAGGACTTCCCTGGCCTGGTGGAGGGAGCCATGGCAGTTAAAGCGGTGTCAAACTGCATTATTGCTGCAGTGTGTGGACAGGAGCCAGACCTATGCTATGTTTACTCCTCTTCCTCTCCTCTCAGCTCCATCCAAACCAGGCCTAGAAAGACCTGAGCTACTAGGGCTGCCTTTGGAGGAGGAGCTGGAGGAGGAGGAGGAGAAGGAGGTGCCAGGGAGGGAGCCGGATGGAGGCTGGGTCCTCCTCCTTCTTCCCTGGCCCTCCTCTTCACTTCAGCCCCAGAGAATCCCAGAGAAGCTGGGTGAGTAGTAGCAGCTACTACTAGCAGTAGCAGCAGAGGCTGGGGCTTAAAATGGCGGGAAGGGAAGGCAGCAGCAGCAGCAGCAGGGGGAATGCCACTATTGGAAACAAGGGCAAGGGACTCAGACACAGACACAGAGAGAGAGAGAGACTGGCTTCTTCCCAAAGAAGGATAGGGATATGGGATAGATAGGGGGTAAAGGGTGATGGGTTATGGAGTCAGGGCCTCTGGGGTGCCTTTTCAGGAGTTAAAGGGGAGGATGGGATATGGAGTCAAGGCACTTTAGTTAGGAGAAGGGAAGGATGGGCTGTGGAGACATCAGGAAGGAATTGGGGTGGATGGGTTATAGAGTCAGGGTGCCTGGGGGGGTCTGTTTTTCATTAAGGAAAGGGGAGGATGGGATATGGAGTCAGGGAAGGAGGAAGAGGAGTGGATGGATGGGATGGGGAGAGTCTAGGTGCCCTTTTTTTTTCAGGAGGGAAAGAGTGATGGGATATAGAGTCAGGGTGCCTGGGTGCTTTCTCAGGAGGGAAAGGGGAGGATGGGATATGGGGTCAAGGCACCAGGGTGCCTTTAGCTAGGAAAAGGAGAGGATGGGCTGTGTAGTCTTCAGGAGGGAATAAGGGTGGATGGGATATGGAGTCAGGTTGCCTGGGGTGTCTTTTCAGGAGGGAAAGGGTGATGGGATATGGAGTCAATTCACCAGGGTGTCTTTAGCTCAGAAAATGAGAGGGTGGGATATGGAGTCCTCAAGAGGGAACAAGGGTGGATGGGTTATAGAGTCAGGGTGCCTGGGAGGTAAGGGGTGATGGGAGATGGAGTCAGAGCACCTGGGTGCCTTTAAGGAGGAAAAGGAGCAGATGGGATCTGGAGTAGTCAGGGTGCTTGGGTGTTTTCTCAGGAGGTAAAGGATGATAGGATATGGAGTCAGGGAGGGTGCCTGGGTGCCTATTCAGGAGAAAAGGGATGGATAGGGTGTCAGGGCACCTGAGTGCCTTTTCAGGAGACATGGAGGCAAGGTGTCTGTTTTCAAAAATTTCATTTAGTGGTATGTTGTATGTCAGGGTGGCTGGCTTATTATTGTTGTTGTTTTTGTTGTTATTGTTATGGGTTGTGGAGAAGCTGTCTGAGGATGCACACTTCTGAGGAAGTAAAGTCTAGGAAAGCTCTTCTGCTCCCAGCTTCTCTCTGTCAGTCAGTCTCAAAGGTGCTGCAAGATCCCTTGGCATAGTTGCCTTGTTGTTGGCTATTTCCCAGGAGCAGACCTATATAGCAGACTCTCTCTCTGTGAGAATGTCCAAAAGAATCAAACCTTTGTGGGTGTGGAAATGCGTCTGCCTTTGGGTTTTCTCCCCCATCAAATGCATCTGAAGAAGTAGGATGAAGTCTGCAAGAGCTCATGCTACCAGCTTCTCTCTTTCAGTTAGTCTCAAAGGTGCTACAAGATCCCTTTGCGTTCTGATTTTCCAAACTAAGACAGCTAAATCTTTGAATTCTATTCCATAAACCATGTTATAGTCTGTATGCAAAGGGATCTGGTAGCACCTTTGAGACTAACTGAGCTTATACATTGTAGTGTAAGCTTTTATAGACTTGGTCAAGTCTTAAAGGTGCTGCAAGATCCCATTACAGTACCCCATAAGTGTAACCCATACAACCTCTCCTCCTTTGTATGAATAAAGAAGAGTCGGAGCAATTCCATCTGTGGGTACAGTGCACATTGATGGTCAATATGGGGTTTCCTTATCCATTTTAATGATTATATGATAGTCAATATGGGGCTTATCAATTTTAGAGATTGTATGATAAATATGGGATTTTAGTGATTGTATGATAGTCAATATGGGGCTTCTTTATCCCTATTAGTGATTGTATGGTTGTTGATATGGGGCTTCTTTATCCATTTTAGTGATTGTGTGATAGTCAATATGGGGTTTCCTTACCCATTTTGGTGATTGTATGATGGGGAGTCTGGAAATTGGGACAATCTGTGAATTGGTATATGTGGTTGTAATAATAATAATAGTAATAATAATATTTATTTCTTAGCCATCTCTCCCCGTGGATTGAGGGGAAACAACAAGAGACCAATAAGTATGCATCAGTCAGTTTAAAAGAACAAAAGAGACATACAGTAGAGTCTCGATTATCCAGCCTTCGGTTATCCAACATTCTGGATTATCCAATGTCGCCACTGCTGTGATTTCTTTAAATTTTCAGAGGACTGAACTGTTTATACTGTACCTCACAATGCTGATCACTGATTTCTTTACATTTACTTTTACTGTTATTGTAATAAAACTTCAATACATTTGCAATTCATAGTGATTTCAAGGCTTTTCTTGGACCTTCCGGATTATCCATCATTTTCGGTTATCCAACTATCAGCTGGTCCAGTTTATGTTGGATAATCGAGACTCTACTGTATACGGATTAAAACATGTGTTCCTAAGGTTGCAATGCTAAGTTCACTTACATGGTCAGAAGTCCCACTGAGCAAGCACTGCTTCTGAATGCTGAACACGTAGGACAAACGTGTGATGTACCTAAAGTTTGTGCTCCTGTGTAGTGTTTCCGAAGGGTGAATTACTGACAGAAAGGCTTCATGCTTCAGCAAGTATCAGCTTGGCTGGTTTGTTCTGTAGTGAAGAAGAGTGAAGGAATATCTGTCTTTAGGCAGGCAGAATTCATGAAGTCTTTGACATCTTATGTGTTCAGTCACTGGGGGAGAAGAAGGTGCCTTTTTCAGGTCCGCTGAAATAAAACATGCCATCATCTGCTTGGGTTTCCCTAGGCCTCAGTTTGTTTACTAGTCGAGTAAATCAGTTTGGTTTACATAACTGTTGACTTACCATTCAGCAATTGATTCAGTGGGTCTACTGTAGTTGAAACTACTATAGTAACTGAATTCAGGCTTGAATGTATAGCTGCGTTCTGTGTTGTTAGTCTGTGGCTTTTCTCAGTGTAGTGGTATTATGAAATGGATATGAAAAGATCTTGCTTGAGAGTTGTTTTTTGTGTGTTTTCAAGTCATTTCAGACTTACGGTGATCCTGTCATAAGGTTTTCTTGGCAAGAATTGTTGGGAGGAGGTTTGCCATTGGCTTCCCCTGAGGCTGAGAGCATGTGATTTGTCCAAGGTCACAAAGTGGGTTTTATGGTTGAGCTGGGAATTGAACCCTGGTCTCCAGCACTCAAACTACTACACCACACTGGCTCTCAGTTGGATAGCACGGAGGGATTTTTATAAACGTGCTTTGCTGTTTTACTTTTCTTGGTTTCCACATCTGTTTCATATGTTCATTTTTGCAAGTAAATCACTTTAAGATGCAGTACAGTAAATACTACTTGATGTATTTTCACTTTTTGTTCTGCCACTCTGTTGACGTATGTAGTAAACACGTGTGCCAACCTTTATAAGGCCCTTTTGATTACGACCTGCCAGGAAATTTACTCAGCACTATCCAGGTTTATCCCGACAATTTCCTTATTGTTTGGACAAAACAAGGGTCGAAAAGATAACATTACAGTCTGTAAAGCTTGCTTCACTTTACATTTTATGCAAATGGACTTGAAAAACCACTTTTTAAAAGCAAAGCCCATCAACCAAGACTAGCTAGGTGGTTAGGTACTGAAATTGACTTAAAATGCTTGGAATAGTTAGTGTAATTGTAAATATCAAGTTTGGTCAAAATCAGTTCAGGTTTGGATGAATTGCATTTAAGAGTACTAAGAGAATTTGCAGAAATAATCTCAGAGACACTATCAATAATATCTGAATTCAGGATGGATCACAGCAGATTGGAAGAGCTCAAATGCTGTCCCCATATTCAAAATGGACAAAAAAGAGGACCAGAACAATTGCTGACCAGTCAAGTTGATGCTGATTCCACTAAAGGGTCTAGAAGAGATCATTAAAGAGTCAGGGTATAGTTTTGTGTAGTTTGTAGTTTCGTGAGACATCCACACTGGCAGAGAAGGCTAAAGGCATTGTAAAACTACAAATCCCAGGATTATTTCTACAGTGAAGATACACCCTCAGCCTGTGCACTTAGGAGAGAATGCTGTGATTAACAGAAACCAGCATGAGTTTCTGAAAAACAAGTCATGCCAAACTAATTTTATCTCTTTTTTTAAAAATGTAATTGCAAGCTTGATAAATCAGGGAGGTAGTGCAGATGTACTATGCATTGATTTCAACAGAACTTTTGACAGGTTCCCCATGATATTCTTGTAGGCAAACTGGTGAACTGCGGGCCAGCAAGTTTTTCTGTTAGATAGATTTATAATTGGTTGACAGAATAGACCCAGAAAGTGCTTACTGATGATTGATCTTCATCCTGGAGACAAGTGACTAGTGAGGAGCCGCAGGGTACTATCTGGACCCAGTGTTGTTCACCATCTTTATTAGATGACTTACATGATGGAATAGAAGGCATGGTTACCAAATTTGCAGATGATAGCAACTTAGAGGAGTAGCTAATATTTCAGAGGACAGGATCAGCATTCAAAGTGACTTTGACAGATTGGAGGTCTAGGCTGAAACTAACAAAATGATTTTCATCAGGGTAAATATAAGGTACTCTATCTAGGCAGGAAAGATTAACTATGCAAATATAGGATAGGTGAAACCAGACTTGGAATTGAATAGCATTTGTTAGTAGTTAATAGTTGGTCTTAGTAGTTGTTCTTGTGTGGCTTCATGTCATCTCCAACTTATGGTAACACTAAGGCTTTCTGGGCAAGATTTATTCAGAGGAGATTTGTCATTGTTATCCTCTGAAATTACTTGAAGGCTGGGTTTCCATGTCTGAACCAAGAATCAACCCCTGCTCCTAGTGTCCTAGTTCAAGACAGATATTGATAAGCTAGAATATGTCCAGAGAAGGGCAACCAAGATGATCCATGGAATGAAAACCAAGGCTTATGAAGGACAACACAGAGAGCTTGGGTATGTTTAGCTGAAAGGATGTCATGCAGAAGATGGAATGAGAAGATGTCTTCTGCTAATCTGGAGACTATAACATAAACCAATGGATTCAAATTAAAAGAAAAGAGATTCCTCGCAAATATTAGGAAGTGTTTCTTTACTATATTTTTTCCAAGAATAAACTATTCTAGAACATGGTCACATAGCCCGAAAAACCCACAAAAAACTATGGAAGTTGGCCATGGAGGCTTTCGACCATAGTGTTTCTTTACTGCAAGAGCTGTTCAGCAGTGGAATGAACTAATGGATTCCCCTTCTCTGGAAGTCTTTAAACAGAGGTTGGATGGCCATTTCTCATGAGTGCTTTAATTGTGTATTCCTGCATGGCAATAGGTTGAATGAGATGGCCCTTGAAGTCCCTTCCAGCTCTATAGACTCATATTCCGGAGTTAACATCCTATCCATTCTACAGATAAATACTGAAATCTGAAGTGTTTGCTTGGAATGTACCCAAAGTAATTGACAGAATGGGAATAAAACCTCACTGAGATCTTTATTTTTGTCCTCTGAGAGAAATTCAAATTTGGTGATGATGTGACTTTAGCATACAGCCCAACTCATAGCATAAGAGACAGACACTTTATACTTTAGACATCAGTCAAGTTGCCTTTCAGTGTGAGAACATGGTTTAGCTGTGACCTGGGCTCCCAGTGTCGTACACTCAACCATTGCACCACACTGACTAAATGTGAGTCAGCAGTGTGATGCAGTTGCCAAAAAGGCTAATGCAATTCTAGGTTGCATCAACAGGAATATAGTGTCCAGATGAAGAGAAATAATAATGCTACCCTATTCTGCCTTAATCAAATCTCACCTGGAATGCTTTGTCCACCTGGAATACTTTCAGTGTTAGAACATGGTTTAGCTGTGACCCTTTTGACATGTAAACAGAATTCCAAATCAGATTTACACCTATCAGCCAAATTTGCACACAGACATAATTTCCCTAGGAATTGAAAATAACTACTGTAGAAAAACTTATTTCCTCATTGCTTGGCCATCCTGAAGGCACGTCTTGGGTAATGGCAGGGCTGATGTAAGCTGGTAGGATAGTGTCCACCAGGAAGATGAAAAGGTCCCTGAACTCTAGACTTCAGCTGGTTAAGAAAAGTAGTAAATATATACTCAGATACAAACAAACTCTGAAAATGATTTTGCAGGGCAAAGCCAAGTTGGTCATCTTAGCCAACAATTGTCCTACTTTGTGGAAATCAGAAATAGAGTACAACACTATGTTGGTCAAAATTGGTGTACACCACTATGGTGACAACTATGTTGAATTGAGTACAGCTTGCAGAAAGTACTACAGAGTATGTACATTGGTCATTGTTGACCCAGGTGACCCTGACATCATTAGAAGAGAGCAAGCCAGTGAAAAATAAACATAGCAGATAGTAAAAGATAATCTCCATCCATAAATAAAGCAGGACATACCTTGCTCAAGAAGTCTGAATGGCAGCCATTGTGACAGGAAAATTAATGATCATTTGAATAATTGACAATTTCTTACTTGATAAAATCTCCTTCCTTGAGTTGGGCTGTTTTGCCCTGCTTGGTCACGGGGCTGTCCTTGCTTCCCACAGTAATGTGATGCATGTGGAATCCAAGGCACCGCAGAATTAATGCAGTTTGACACTGCTTTGACTGTCATGACTCAGTGCTATGGAATTCCGGGATTTGTAGTTTTCTGAGATATTTAGCCTTCTCTGTCAGAGCATTCTGGTACTAATACAAATTTCAAACCCAAAGATTCCACAGGATGGAGCCATGACAGTTAAAAGTGGTGTCAAACTGAATTAATTCTGCAGTGTGGCAGCAGGCCTAGGCATTACTTGAGAGTGTGTTCTAACCGTGTATACTCATTACTGAGTATCCATGAGTGCAACTTAGAATCATAGAATCATAAACAAAAAGCTTCATTTATATACCGCTTCATACCCTTAAGGAGTGTCTAAGCGGTTTACAATTGTAAGCTATTTGCCCCCCAACAATCTGGGTACTCATTTTAGCGACCTTGGAAGGATGCAAGCCTGAGTCAAGCTTCAGCCCTTTGCTGGTCTTGAACTCACCACCTTATGGTTTTGAGTGAGTGGCTGCAGTACAGGCATTTAACCACTGCGCCTCCAGGGCTGATCTAGAGTTGGAAGAGACCCCAAGGGCCATCCAGTCCAACCCCCTGCAGATTTTATTTTTAACAATGGACCTAATCTGAAAAATCTTCCTAGAGCCCAAACATGGCTCCATTGAAATCTGAAACAGGGTTTAGGCCAGGCCAGGCCAGTCTTCTGCTAGTACATGTTGATGACTGCATGCTGTTTAGAAAACTATCACATTCATTTGGGCTGAATGTTTTCTCAAACCACATGGATCAAAGATTCCATAGAATAGTCTGATTCCATATGAGACCAATGTCAATAGTACGTACCTTCATGGAAAATTTGAGCAAGTGCAGCTACTCTCATCAGTTTCTCAGAGACAGATGATGTTATACAGTACTTGCTTTGTCCACATGTATATTTTTGGTTGTGTCACCCCAAAATGATCTGTGGCAGCTCAAAAACAGTAAACAACAGCAACAAAAAACCTAGAAAATGATAAGGTAGTACCAGCTGTAACAAAACAGCAATTACAGCAGACTCATCACCAATACTATACCTATTATCTAAAATTGATGATAGGAAAGTTGGTGCTAATTGAACAGGGAAAGGCTGAGTATCTCTTACCTGAAATTCTGAAATAATGCACATGGGTGGCGGAGAAACTGACTCCCTTGCTTTCTGATGGGTCAGTGTATGCAAACTTGGTTTCATGCACAAAATTATTAAAAATATTATGTATAAAATTACCTTCAGGCAAGGTTTACAAGGTGTGTAAACATAAAATGAATTTCATATTTAGATCTGGATTCCTAGCTTCAAGATATCTCCTTATGTGTATATACAGTACATATTCCAAAATCTGAACAAATCCAAAACATCTCTGGTCCCAAGCATTTTGGATAAGGGAGACTCAACCTATATTCCACTATCTGTGTGCCATTGCAGAGAAGGCCTTATCACCAATTGTCTTTGGCAAGGGCACCTACAACAAGGTCTCTAGTGAAGATCTTAATCGGCGCCGTATTCACATGAAAAGAAACACTAGTGTGATTTATACTCGAAGCATTGGAATAGTTTTGTGTAGGGCAGCTAAACTACCAGAGGTTCAAAGTCTGCTGAAGATAGTGAATGTGGTGGTGGTGCAATGTTACTGCTTTCTCAAGAGCAGTAAGCAAATTCTCTTTAGATGCCTGTGCATTTGAAGAGTAGCCATGTCACATCACATTGTGGGTCATGCTATAAGTTTCCACAGAGATGAATTTATTTACCGTAATGCATTTTAATCCATTCTTCAGTGAAAGAGGTTACCAGAGCAGATCAGTTAAAAACAAGACAGATGGAACACTAACATTAAGTTGGACAAGAGTTTTTATGAGTGAAAGTTCTTCAAGCATCCACCTTCAGGATTTGAATGGTGTGTCTTGGGAATGGGACAAAGGATAAACAAGTAGAGTGGGCTCTTGATATCCACTGAGGTTCGGTTCCAGGACCCCACTTTGGATACCAAAATCTGGGAATGCTCAAGTCCTATTAAATACAGTGGCATAGTAAAATGGTGTCCCTTATATAAAATGGCAAACTCAAGTTTTACTTTTTGGAATTTATATATTTTTAAAAGACTTTGATGGTTGAATCCTTCTCTACAGAGTCTGTGGAAGCTGATGGCTGACTAATGATAAAAATGGTGACCTGGTCTTTGGGAAAGTGGCCAGTGTTTTTAGAGCAGTGAACAAGCTCACTTTGAAAGATGTGAGAAAGGTCTTGTCCACACATATACATGTCCATTAATACCTGCCTACTCTGCATATGTTTTGAATTCCTGTGCCTGCTGGTAGGTACCTGTTGCGTTAGGCAGTGGATGAATTGATTCTGCCCTTTTGCCTCCTCCTCCTCCTCCTCCTCATCGTTAATTTGTATAGTGCCATAAATTCGCACACATGGCACTTTACATATACTGTATAATATACATGGGTTGGGGTTGCTGCTTAGTCAGTGCAGTGGTTCTCCTGTGCTGTGGATACAGCTTCAACAGATGACAACAAAATGAATATATTTTGTGGCTGTAGATACATGGTAAGGACATACCATGTTACATATCTGTCATTCATGAATCTTGCAATGGGGCAATTTGCCTCCAAGAAGTAGATTAACAACTTCTGGGAAGAACAGGCAGGAGAACTCTGGTTGCAACTCCTGATCATCATTGGATAGTAGTCCCTTGGGAACCACAGCCTAAATACCCTAAAGGATCCATATCCTCTTTCATCTTGGAAGCTAATCAGGGTCAGCCCTGGTTAGTACTTCTCCTTCTGTCTCATGTCTGTTTAGATTATAAGCCTGAGGGCAGGGAACCGTCTGTTTCAATTGACACAGTGCTGTGTAAGTTTATAGCGCTATATAAATAAAGCATAATAATAATAATAATAATAATAATAATAATTACACTGCCAGTGAATACCAGGCACTAAAGGCTATAGAGTTGGCCCTTCACATTTGCAGCTTTAACTTTTGTGGATTTAATTATATGTGGTTTTGATTAATATGTTCTCTCCAGGAATCACTAGGTCCTCCTGCACAGCTCTGCCAGATGTTCACCATAGAATTGTGCTGGAGAACCTAGAAGTTCCTAGAGAAAACACTTCTCTAGGCATTTGTAGGTCCTCTAGTATGATTCTCTGATCAACCTCTGGCAGATGTTATCTGTAGAGTTGCATTGGAGGATCTGGAGATTCCTAGAGAGGTGTTCTCTTAGGTAAAAAGAATAGTGGGGTTTTTTTAATGTGTAATGTGTTGGAATTCTGGAGTATGTCCCATGTTAACTATTACTTTGTGTTTGTGGATGATAATGTAGTGTTATCATGAGGTACATCAGGTTAACAAACTGAGAACATTTGCTTAAAAATGGGGATTGGTAGAATTGTTTTAAATATCTGGATGGCGAATCTTTGAAAAGGCTACTTTGAAAGACTGCAGATGGTTATGAGTTAATCCCATTGTCATTGCATTTGTAATGTTTTCATGGCTTCTTCAACTAGCCTGGTTCCTTACAAGATGCATCCCTCTGAACATGTTTCTCTTAACATGTTCATACCAAATTCTGCACCTGTTTCGGAAGTACAGAAATTCAGCACAAATGGCACATTAGTTTCTCTTAGAGGTAGGACACATGTGCCATCATCTATCTATCTATCTATCTATCTATCTATCTATAAAACATATCTCAATGCCAGAGGCAGCAAAGTTGGTATGATGGGATATAATTGTCAATCTGCGAACAGCTTGAAAGGCTGACAGCATGGAATTGTGTAATAAAAATTGTGTCCTTCTTTTAGTTGAATCTCTTTTAAGCCTTATTCTTTTTGAAATGTCTGTAAAGTTTAAATGATTAAAGAAAGTCAAAATACCTCTGAGATTTTTACATGAATAGATAATCTGCTATTGGTAATATTTTGAGAGGAACCCAGTAGCAGGCTACCTAAGTTTTTTAGTCCTTGGCATCTCCAGCTACTCCAAACAGGTGATATTTCCAAGTTCTGTACCAATGGATGCATCCAAGAGGTAGGCTCCTAGCATTTCTAATCAAACGTCTGTGTACAATTATTTTCCTCACCATAATGGATTTTCTTTTGCATAAGGAAAAAGAGAAGAAACAACAGAGGGAAAATATGGAAGGGATTCAAATGGAAGAGACATTGTAGCTCAAAATAATACAAGTCTTGCCTGGATGCATGTTAAAGCACGCCTTAGGCTAGGATTTTGTTGGTCCACTACCACTGTGCACCCTTGCCATAAACTACACTTCACCAGACTACTGCTAAAGCACCAACCAGAGTCCAGATTGTGTTTCCTTCCTTGCCCTCATAGGTGTAAGTAGGATGTCTATCCTGTAGTATTTTCAGGCTTGGATCTTTTGTTCTCTTGAAAAGGTTAAGCAAGTGTGTATGACTCATTAACTGACATTTACACAGGCTGGGCCCTCAGTGATGAAACCACGTCGATATTACTTTGGGGAATCACTTCAGAAGTATAAATCCATTCATAAGCTTAACCATGAAACCTCCAACATAGTCACTTAAAAACAACAGTGCACAATACCCTTTCAATTTCTCAGAAGTCTGGCTAAAAATATTTAGGATCACAGCTTATCAGTCCCGATAATGTATTTACACCCATTGATTAAATAATCCCATTTAAAATTCAGATACTTCTTACTTATCATTCCTAATAATAACTATTAGAATAATAACTCATAATAATGGTAGTAACAGTAACAACAATGATGGTGATGATACTGGTTAAATATTTAAATTTTCCAGTCATCAGAATAATGTTTCAAGGGAATAAGTTCAATTTTTTTCTGCCATAAATCCAGTATAGGAATGGACACAAATGTCATCGGTTCCAATCCAGCTCGTGAGCCATGGCTTAAGGTTCAGTCATTTTCATTGCAACTGATTGAGACTAATGCAATGGTACCCAAACTCTTGGTCGTCCAGAAGTTTTGAACTTCACCTCCCAGAATTCCTGACCATTGGCCAAGCTGGATGGGGATTCTGGGAGATGAAGTCAAAAAACTTGGAGGAACAAGGTTTGGGGATCACTGAATTAATAGAACCTAACAATACACTCTTGCACTTGACTACTCAAGAACAAATTCCATTGAGTTCGTTGGGGTTTATTCCCAAGCTTTTGCAGCCTTAATCATGATGGAGTTCATTTGGGTCCCACGTTGGAAGAAAGGCAGGATAGAAATAAAACTAAAATAAGGCCAATCCTGTTAAGTACTAAAATCGTATTTGGGGAATCCTTGAATTTTCCAGTTGTCATAGTCATCAAAATTTGCAAACACTTCTCTCTGCCAGTAACTAGCAGAAGCTTGGGCAGGAAAGCTGCTTCTTCTTTTTAAATAACTGGAGGAGAATACAATATATACCTTCCCTTTCCCCTCTATCTCTCCTCTCTCTCTGTTAAGCTATCCATGCATTGCAAATGGTTCATACAAGTATATGTGTGCTGACAGGCTAGAAAAGCCAGAAATTTCTTTGTTGGCAAGACTTGATCTTAGGGTAGTAAAATGTACTGCCCACTGTAGGACTGTCTGTTAGCCTGCCAAGGAAAATGAGATCAGTGTTGTGAAAATGGAAAGAAGCCCTTTTTATCCAAGCTAATTTTCAATAAACATATAAGAAGAAGTAACAGTAGAGAATTAGGCAAAGGGGGCCGGGGGATATGCAACATTGTCATGATCAGGCCTGGGAGAAAAGTTGTTGTGTGTCTTCAAGTCATTTCTGACTTAGGGCAGCCCTAAGTTGAGCCTATCATAGGGTTTTCTTGGCAAGATTTGTTCACAGCAGGTTTTCCATTGCTTTCTGCTGAGACAGAGAGTGTGACTTGCCCAAGGTCAAGCAGTGGGTTTCATAGCTGAGCTGGGAATTGAACCCCAGTATCCAGAGTCATTGTCCAACACAAGCCGCTATGCATCAACAACAACAACTGCTCATTGTAGCACTGTTTTGCATGTCAAGAAAAATGAGACCAGTGTTGTGAAAATGGAAAGAAGTCCATATAGGAGGTAACAGTAGAGAACTAAGCAAAGGGGGGGGGGGCGGGGTGGATAGACAACATAGGAGCTGTGCAGACTGTCCCTGAAGGGGTGGCCTGCAGTCACCTCCATCTTTGCCAGATCGAGGCCGCAGCAACTGCATGCCCAATCTGGCCTTTCTGCAGCACAAAAAGGAGCTGCAAAGAGCGGCTCCATTTTGCAGCCTGGAAAAGGGTACCGTAGCCTCTGGCGCCATGGCTTTGCGGCACTCCTTTGGCACTGTGTCATCTAAACGCAGCACCAGAGGAACACTGTGCACTGTGACGCCATGTGGTGCAGCACATGGTGTCATGCCAGCCTGGGGGCGGAGCTGGGGTACGTGTCATGTGGAAGCCATGCCCTGACTCAACCCCTAGGCCAGCCATTCCTGCCGGTCTGCACAGCCTGATAGTCATGATCAGGCCTGGGTAAAAGTTTCACATGTGTAAAGGCTGGAATAATGGTGTATGGGGAGGATACAGAATCCATTACCAGCTTCTATGGCTGTAGGATGTCCAGTATCTTTAAACTGCATTTTGAATAAATGTATTTGCAATACCAGTACATTACTCATAATATTTATTTCTTAGCCACCTCTCCCCATGGATCAAGGTGGAGAACAACCATTAAAAAACACACTGTATCAGAAAGATGTAGGATCTTTGTAGCCCTACCTGTGCTACATACTTTGCTTCTCTCCATTGTGCACCTACTTTGCTCTGTCCTGGATTCGTCCCTTCTCACTTGCTGCCCCTCACTCCTGGAACCTTCCCCCACATGCACGCCTCATCACTTCTCTAACCAGATTCAAAATTAAGTTAAAGACTATATTGTTTAGGGAAGTGTTCCCAGGATTGTGCCATCTGCCCCAGGATGCCTCCTTCTAACTATGTATTAAGAATCCTAGCCCTCCCTCCAGTCCATCTGCCTTGGTCCAGGCCCCAGAGGGAGAGAAGGACCACTGGACCTCATCCCCTTCCCACCACCTTCCCCTTTTCCTTTTGTGTTGTCTTTTAGACTGTAAGCCTGAGGGCAGAGATATGTCTAACTATAAGATTGTATGTACAGCACTGTGTAAACTTACAGCGCAATAATAATAATAATAATAATAATAATAATAATAATTTAAATGTGCCCCACTTTCAGTGATTTCTCTGTTCCTATGTGATGAGAGTATTGGCCTAGGACTCTGGAGACTAGGGGTCAATTCCCTGTTTGGTTATGAAACCCACTGGATGACTTTAGGCAAGTCACATGTTCTCAGCCTCAGAGGGAGGGAATGGCAAACCTCCTCTGAACAAATCTTGCCAAGAAAACCCCATGATAGGTTCGCCTTAGGGTTGCCATAAGACAGAAACAACTTGAAGGCTCATAACAGCAACATATTTCTGCTCTGGGAATTGAAATTTTGCATTTCTTGCATGTTTTTTTTTTTCCAGGATGGTGCAACTTGAGGAATTTTGGAGCTTTCAATGTAGTGGGCCTGTTTCAGTGAAAGATCCTGAAAAACTAGGATGTGATCTCTCAGAACACAGGCTTAAAATTCCCAGGCTGAAAGTCATGGTGCAGAGTCAGCTGCTTCCTGGCTGAAAAAAATGGGGTGGTGTTCTCTGGTGTCAGATACAGTTGTCTGTCAGTATGCATTGCTGCAGTCTTTGTTTTAAGATGCTTGTTAGCATCTTAAACCAATATTTCTGCACTGCTAGTAATCCTGAAAACTGGCTCTAAATTAATGAGGCATCAGTTTTATGTGCCTCCTTTTGTGGTGTGTGTATGTGTGTGTAAATAAGTAAGCAAGCAAGTAAAAAAGGATATGAAGAGGCTTGCTGGAACTAATTGATATAATAAATTATTCATTATCATACTACATAACCTAGAGACGTGAAGGCCTGGGGGCAAAACCTGGAAAAAATTGTAAAAATAACCTCCCCTCAAAACATATTTTTTTCAAGAAAAAATGGATTATGGAATATTTTAAGAGTGATGAATAAAATGTTAGAAACAAAGTGCTTATATATTTATCCCCCCCCCCCACACACACATTATTTCTGAAAGACAATGTAGAAGATAGACTTCTATGTAAGACTGCATATAGCTTGGCTATAAAATAATAATCCATAGGCCAGTGTTGGTACATGAGCCAATGGATGCCAGTCCACAGTGAATTTTCTGGAAAGAAAAAAGCAGTTGTAGTCAATGGGCACAAATATAGTATTGGTCCCTGTCACAGTAGGAAAAAAATGCCATCGCTGTCACCATAGAACTAAAGCATTCTTGGTTACACAGTGTATTAAAAGCACAAAGCAATTCAACCTTTTTGTGTGTTCAAACCCCATTATTTCATAGACCAAAAAATTCCATTTCCCAGGACTCACCTGTTGTCTTTGTCTGTACCAGGGGTTCCCATAGAACTGACCCTGACAAACCTCAGTGCATATTTCCTTCCTTTCACGTCTGCTCATTACCCAACTCCAGGAAAGATAAACATCCCTTCCAACCAGCAGCACCAAGGGATATGACACGTTCCATCATCCAGTAATATAAAGCAAGTACATATAGCCTAAATGACTATTAAGCATGGCAGGAACTGTGAGGGACTCTGCTCCTGGCAGAAAGATCCTATTATTATGGTAGAAGAGAGAGCCACAAAGTGTTGGTTACTCCCAAGTTGTCCTCCACTTCATATAGTCTGGACAGCCTTGACATCAGGCCCTCTGGGCTGAAAATGTTGCTGCTCAATGCCAGGTCGATGAATGGAAAAAGTCATCATTTGAACCAGGATGATCATGCTGACCTGGGTTGTACTAAGGAGATTCAACTGGATGAAGCCTGGGGAATTGACCTTTTCACGCTTTGTCTACTTGGGTTCTCTGTACAGCAACAGAGGAGGCGGGGAGGTGGAGTTATAGTGGTCTGTTCCATGTTCCTCAGTAGATGCTCTGTCCCACTGTCTGCTGGGTAAGAGTGTGTGTTTTTGGAGTTGGGTAGCCAGGACAGAATAGGGGTTTGTTGGTGTATGCCCATCCTGCTTCTCAACAGTCTCACTGAGCTGACTAAGTTGGTATCCATGTTGGTGTTGGAGTCCCCTGGCCTTGTTGTACTGGGAGACTTCAACATCCATGCAGACACTGCTCTGTTAGGAGCAGCTCAGGACTTCATGTCCACCTTGACAATCATTGGTGTGTCCCAAGCAATATCTGATGCTACCCATGTTGCAGGGCACACTCTAGACCTGGTTTTCTGTTCTGGGCAGCATGATGGTGATCTGGATGTGGAGGAACTTTCTTTAGTTCTCTTGTCATGGACTGATCATCACTTGGTTAGATTTAAACCCAGTGTGACTTGGAGCCTCTACAGGGGTGGGATGGGTGGAAGTGATTGAGATGGTCCGCCCCAGGAGACTTATGGATCCAGATGGAGGGTTGGTTGTGGGATGGAGAAAGCTTTGGTTAACTTGGTGGATGACCTATGCAGGGAAATGGACAGTGGGAGTGTGTCCTTGTTGGTTCCGCTAGAACTCTCAGCTGTTTTTGATAATATCAGCAATGCTGTTCTTCTGGGCTGACTCTCTGGGATGGGACTTGGGGGTATTGTTAAGCAGTGGTTCTGGTCTTTCTTGGAAGGGTGAACTAAGAAGGTAGTACTGGGGGACTCCAGTTTGATGCCCTGGCTGTTGGTCTTTGGGAGTCCCTCAGGGTTTTGTACCCCATGCTATTTAACATCTACATAAAATCTCTGGGACAGGTTATCCAGAGTTTTGTGGTGTAGTGTGATATCACCAATGTGCTGATGACATCCAACTACCTCCTTTTCATTTGATTCCAAAGAAGCTGCCTATTGTTAGTAATGGACTGGAGGAGAGTGAACAATTTGAAACTTGTGCCAATTTGTGCCAGCTGTGCCTGTTTCTTGAGATGTCAGATCTGGCTACAGTGACACATGTCTTGATTACATCCTGTTTGGACTACTTGATCTAGGTCTGCCTTTGGAAAGTGTTTGGAAACTTCAGATGCTCCAAAATGCTGACTAGAGCTAATTATAGTGAGCATGTAGCTCCCTTGTTAAAACAGCTTATCTGGCTAGCTACTTGGTCATTTCCAGGCATAATTGAAAGTGCTGGTCATGACTTATAAACCTATATGATGTGATTTTGGTCCAGACTCTCAGAAAGACCGTTTCTCCTCATACAAATCTGCCAAAGATCTATAGGAGAAGGCATTCTCTTGGTTCCACCACCATCACAGGCTCGCTTGATGAGAACAGAAGAGAGAGCCTTCTTGGTGGCAACTCCCAACCTCTGGAGCTCCCTTCTGTGAGAGGCTAGATTGGCCTCCTTCGTGTTTTCCTTTCACTAGCAGGCAAAGACCTTTTTGTTTCAGCAGGCTTTTAATGACTTACTTATTTATTAATTGCTTGCAGGGAGGCTTCTTATGGGAGAGTGCTTTATTTTTTAAAAACTTGTATATCCTTTAAATGATTTTATATTTTTTTCAACATGTTATTTTAATATGATGCTTCTAATTGTGTTTTAAAATAATATTGTTTTTAGCTTATTATTTTGTGAGCCACCTCGGGTTCTAATCCAGGAGAAAGGCAGTATATAAATAAATGAAATAAGAAGAATAATATTCACAATATTTGGAGTGATCATCAATCAAAAACCCTGCTGAGGCTATCTTTCTGGCAGTGTGTTTTCACTTGGATAGTCACTCTTGGTGGCTTCTTGAAAAACTGCATGATAGGGACTCTGTCCTCCTTGCCATTCATTTACTCTGTAAATCCATAGAAACACAGCACCAATTTGGTTGAAAGCCCTCCAATGAATGAATGCTGACAGGGCTGTGAAACATGCTGCCAGGACAAGTAAGACTCATGAACAATCGTTAGAAGAGCAAGGAACAGAAGAAGACTTAGCCTCATCCTCAGAGCTTGGAAAATATCACATATTTTAGACTACAGTGCCCAAGATCCTCCTGCCAGCATGGTCAGGTTGACTGGGCTGTAGGAATCTGGGACTGATAATCCAAAGGAGGAGGAGAAAAATAATTAGTTGTGTAGTAGTAGTAGTAGTAGTAGTAATTTTTCAAAGTCCTGCTCTTTTCCTTTGCTGAGAGGGAGGTGCAGAACAGATTGTGTACTAGGTAAAGGGTGTGATCTCCAGTAAGGTAGGAAATAGTATTCTTCTCATTTGTGTGCTTGGTTAAGCAAATTGATTCTTTTCAATGCCCTTTGTGTTTAGGCCAGTTGCATCCATCTGTAGTGCTGAAGTTTCAAATAGATGAAAAAATGTCTTGTGACTGAGCTGTGAATGGGGAGGAGGGAGAAAGCTGATCATTTTTGAAGGAAGGGTTGAAGGCCAGTAACCTCTGTGGCCAAGGCTGCATCACGGCAGCCCACCTTTCTTATCCATGTTGCCTGATTTGTTGTTAATTGCTCTCGAGTCGACATTGATTCATGGGGGCACTGTGGATGAGAGATCTCCAAGACCCCCTATTGCCCATTGCTTTGCTTAAGTCCTGCAGATTCATATCCATCACCTTCGTGATTGAGTCTTCCTCTCTTTTTGCTGCTTTCTACTTTTCCTAGCATTATTATTTTTTCCAGTAAGTCATACTTTCTCATGATGTGGCCAAAGTACAACAGCCTCAATTTGATCATCTCGGCTTTTAGAGTCTACTCTTTTTGGCTGTCCACAGTATGTTCAGCACTCTTCTCCAGCATCACATCTCAAATGAGTTGATTTTCTTTTTTCTGCTTTCTTCACTGTCCAGCTCTCACACACATACATGGTGATGGGGAATACTATGGTTTGGACAATTCTAACTTTAGTGTTCATCTTGCACTTTAGGATCTTTCCAGTTCTTTCATAGCTACCCTTCCTATTCCTTGTCTTCTTCTGATACATTAATTCATTGGGTGGGACTGGGTTCAGTTCCCAGGTACTGTATAACTTTGGAACTCTGGGTTGGAAAACTTGGACTGAATTTAGATTGGAGTTTGGCTTTGCAGAAGCAAGGCTTTTTGTCTTCATTTTAAAAATATAAAACATATAGATAAATGTATTCCACTGATGATACAGCTGTGTGTTTCCATCATTTTACTGGTACCACAAATATATAATATGAATGTATCCAGTTGTATAGAAAAAGCTACAGCTCCCCTGGGATTTTGTGACCTCTGTTTTTAAATGATCCTGTTCTCCCTCCCTCCACCAACTCACCCACATTCTGTTACAAAAGGATGTTGAACCACTTTTTTACAGGGCTGATTTTTTTGTGTGGTTGCTTTGTATTGCAAAAGCTTCATGCTTTGCTCCTGAAATGTGGCTCACCATCTGAACTGATTTATATATAGTTATCATTGTAAGAGATAAAGGACTCTGCAGATGATCTGCTTTTTTCCCTAGTGCCTTGCTGATGAGAATGAGAAAGAGAGAGAGACTATTATATTATATTGTACAATTGTACTCAAAGCCACATCTTCCAGAGAAGTGACAGCGACCCCAGTTTTGCTGCCCAAAGAGCAAAATCATGTTTCCGTTTTGAGCCACCTCCTACTTACAAGCTTTGGAAGGACAAATTCTTTCTGTCTTTTCTTTTTTGTTTGCTTGGATTCCTGGAGAACAGGAATATTGCAGTAAGAGAGCCTATTTGCCAGTAGCCTAACCTTTAAAATATCTGAATAGGTCTGACTCAGAAATAAAGGTTGAGATCCTTTCCTTTGCCACATACAGCCTTGGATGTTTCTGCTATCAATCAGCCTTAGGAAATGTTTGCCTCTTAATTTGAAGGAAGAGGAGATGGAAGGTAATTTTTCTACATGTGCAAACACCACCTGGATTAATATCATGCCATATATATTAATTTACAAAGGTTTTATTCCCTGGTATCTCCTCCCCTCTGGCAAGGGTGATGAGAATTCCCCATTAGGGATCGATCACCCCCTTCAGAAAACTGCAGCTACCACATTTCTTTAATAGGTTGTGTAACATGGCTTTCCATATCAGAACCATAAACTTCAACATAGTTCCCTACCCAGAATTTTACCAAGTGAGGGGATGATGGAGTGCCTAATCATATATGGTGTAGCTATGCCTGAAGTTGAAACAGAGCATTTTTTGAGGATGAAGTTTGCAACAACTGGATTTGTTTTAAATCCATCTCTGTGTAAGACTCCTGTTAAAATAAAGACCGAAGTGTTTTGTTTTACTGACAAAAATCTTCCTTCGTTATCCCTTCCCTCCTCTCTTTCCTTTCCATTCCTCACATTTCAGTGGGCTCTTATAAACTACTGAAACAGATGAGCAAGAAAATCATTTCCATTTAATGTGAAGCTAAACCTGTACCAAGAAAAAAAATCAAGGCAATAATATGCACAATAGCTACCCAGTGAATTGTGTGAAGTGTTTGAACAATCCTGCCCTGATTTAAGCCCAGTGCTTACTGCTGGACCCAGTAGCCGCCTATGAAGTATTCAAGGATGACAATCCTGTAGTTTGTGTAGTTATCTCTTTGGCCAATTTCACAGTATATTTGGAGAAAGAGTCAGGATGATGGCTGGTTCCGCATGATTCTTATGCAGACTGTAAAACTCTTAGCTTATTTTCCTTACTTCAGTAAACTTGATGCTTTTTAAAGGCCATCTGTACAGGACTTGCAAGTCTTGACAGAAAGTAACTAATGGAAACTGTTCCACAAATTACCACAAGGAATCTTGGGGGGGGGGGGGGTTGGAGAAAAGTGAGGTGTGTGTTTTCAAATCATCTGTCAAGCTTATGGTGACCCCATGAATTTCATAGGGTTTCCTTAGGCAAGGAATGCTCAGAGGTGGTTTTGCCAGTTTTTTTCTCCAAGGTACATATCTCACTCTCTGGCTTTTTTTCGCTAACAAAGATTCAGGAAAGACTCGTCCCACGCTTACTACAAGCACGTTAATGACTAAAAAGGCTGATCTGAGATAAACAAGTCCGGTTACAGAAAACACAGCAGAAAGTCTCCTTGGGTGATGTTTCCAAGTTGTGGTTCTATCTGCATTGTCGTTTCTCTTTGAGACTTGTTCGGCATGAGTTCTTGAAAGAGGCTGCAGCATTGTGGATAGTGCGTCTCCATGCCTCTCGATGTGAGGCCAGGGCAGACCATTGTTGGTGATCAATTTGGCCAAGCTTGAAATGTTGTTTCAGGGAGTCCTTGTATCTCTTCTTTGGGGCGCCCCTCTTTCGCTGACCCGTGGCGAGTTCACCGTACAGTACTATTTTAGGGAGGCGGTGGTCCTCCATCCTGGAAACATGCCCTGCCCAGCGCAGCTGCGTTCTCAGGAGCATGGCCTCAATGCTGGTGATCCCTGCTTGCTCCAGGACAGCAACATTCGTCACATAGTCAGTCCAGTGTATGTTTAGGATTGTGCGTAGACAGCGCGGATGAAAGCATTCAAGGAGTCGTAGATGTTGGCGATAGGTGACCCATGATTCAGACCCATAGAGGAGAATGGACAGTACAATGGCTCTGTACACACTGATTTTGGTGCTTCGCCTCAGGTGTTTGTTACTCCAGACTCTTTTGTGAAGCCTTCTGAATGCACTACAGTGGTCCCCCGGGTTACGAATCTCCCGGGGTACGAAAACCCCGGGTACCAAACCGGCGGGACCGCGATTGTATCCCCCGGGATCTGAAAGATCCCCCGGGATACGGAAAAAAAAACCGCGCGGCCCCTTTAAATCGGCCGCGCGGTCCATTGAATATAGCGGTCCCCCGGGAAACGAAAGCTTCCGGATTACGAAGGTAATCCCGGAACGGATTACCTTCATAACCCGGGGGACCACTGTATATGCCTTTGCTAATCTGTGATCAATCTCTTTATCAGTCTTGGCATCTGAGGATCCAGGTAGGTGAACTGCTGGATGGACTTAAGTACAGATTTGCCTATGGTGACGTGGGGGTGATAGTGCTCTTCCTGTGGTGCAGGCTGGTAGAGTACTTCTGTTTTCTTCAGGCTGACTTCCAGCCCAAACAGCTCTGCAGCTGTTGCAAAGCAGGATGTTAGGTGCTGCAGAGCTGCTTCTGTATGGGCTAATAAATAAAGAAGCAAAAAGGTATATGTATGTCATTGATATATGAGTGTATACATTCGTATGTGTATTTGTATTGTTTGTGCTTTCAAATTGATTCATACCTCTGTCAACCCTAAAGCAAACCTATCACAAATTTTTCTTGTTAAGATGTGTTCAGAGAGGGTTTTCCTTTGCCTTCCAGTGGGTTTCCATGTCTGAGCAGGTATTCAAATCTTGGTCTTCAGAGTCATAGTCCAATTCTGAAACCATGATACCATACTGGTGCATACAAGTGTGTATTTGTATAGACATGTATATTTACCTGTACTTATATAATTTATATGTATACATACAGAGCGGTGGGGTGATCTTTAGCACGTTGTTGGCATTTTCTGCAGCCTTTCAGAACTGACTGTTTTTGTCCCAGCAAAATTCTGCTGCATCTCGAGTATGAATCCTCTTGAGGCCAACTGCTCATTATTTAACACAAGGCAGCGTACAGGCCGATTACCATTTTCCCTGGGAGGCACGACTCCTCTGTGTGCTTGTAAAGGATGCAGGAAGGTTGGGAAGGGAAAGTATGCTTTTGTAGATGATTAGACTTGAGTTGCTTTGTAGCTGGAATCCAAAGCGCAGACTTTTGGCAAAGTGCCTGCCTCCCTTTTGATGGATGGAAACATTGCTCTGTTGTGTTCTTGTTATTCTTCATCTTCTCCTTGTAAGTGCTCATCGTCTGCTTTGCTCTCCCCCCCCCCCCCAAACAGGAAGGAATAAGTGGTGAATTGTATAGCCTTTCAAAAAAACTGCACATATATTTGGACCCGCGTAGATCGCGCAACAGAACAGATGGATAATGGAGACTGGGGATATATAGTAAGTATTCCAGTTGGGCTGGGGACCATACGTTTTCCCCAGGGGTCATGTGTGTGCCTGTTTGCCTATGTGTGTAAATCTGCCCTTCTGTGCTCTTTGCCCAGACAGCTGGGCACATGCATATGCTCTATTTAATAATACTCAGCACATTCAACCAAGGATTCAGCCAGCTGATATCCTTTGTTAGAGGAGATTGATATTAGTTGAGGGAATTTAAATGCAGGGCTTGGAAACATCACTTTGTATCACAGTACCTAGAGTTTCCTAGCCTCTGCTGATGATACAGTTTGGGAATTGTAGTCCAAAACTTCTGCTTCTGCCACAATAAATATGTTACATTTCCAAGGCACTAAAAAACTGTTACTTGTTTATCCCTCTTCTAATCTGATGCACAAAAAACAATTGAAAATTATGTGTTACCATTTATTTACAACATTTTTATTCTGCTTTTCTGCTAAAAAGGCTTCTAGTGTGCCTAATGTACAAGTCAATAAAACAACAGTCCTAGTCTGCTTTACAGTCTAAAAAGAGAAGGCATGAAAAGAGAAAGAATAATAGAATCATAAATTTGGAAGAGACCACAAGGGCCATCCAGTGCAACCTTCTGCCATGCAGTAACTCTCAATCAAAGCAAAGAGATGGGAACACAAGAGAGGAAAAAACAAACCAACTCATACTTCAGTTCTAAATGTTAGTAGTTCTTATAATGGCTAACTGGAATGGAAACAGTTCCAGGAAAGAAGAACCCAATGCACATGGCCTTTTAACAGAAGTGATGGAATGGCTCTGTTTCCCATGTCTTCCTCTGTGGCATCCTGATAAGATTGCACCTACATGGTGAAATGCCATGCTCAGGAGAATTTCCCAATGCTTAACACTTTCAGCACACACAGACACATGAATTAGGTGAATGACCCATTGTAGTCCTTCCAGATACCTAGGGCATCAGGTCCCATCAGCCTTATCCAGTGTGGGCAATGATAAGGGGTTATTGGAGCTGCACAGCAAAAACATCTGAAGAACCAGAACTATCAAGTGTGTTAACATCTTGTAATATGTATGGTTTGTGATAGACTCAGAGGACTAGGCACCTAACTGTGGCATTCCTTCTCCCCATTTTACTCTTCTGCTGTGGTGCTGCCTGCTTCCATTACTGTGGATCAGTGGCAAAATCAACCCAAGGCACTGTGTGTGTGAAATACCTTGAATTAATTTGTGCTGCATTTGCTTGAAATGGCCATTGGCAAAATATGGGCAAGAGGATTCCCATCTCTTAATACAGTTTTTTGAAAAATATATATAGCAAGGGACACTTTAGGAAGGAGGGAGGGAACTCCTGTACAGTGATGGCTAAATAAAAAGTGGGAAGGCACTCCCATGTTTGGAGCATTGCCTTCATCACACAGCATACTGCCCCAACTATGAGCCAGAGATGAACAGCAAAATACACAGCAAAGTAAGTCTGCTGAGAACAAGTGACAGAGCCAGAGTAATCTGCATTGAGGTTGTGCCTCAGATATAGGGCTAACCTGATCAATTAGGATCACCCGATTATGAGATTATATGTATACTTAACAGAGAAGCTGGGTGCCAGCCCAGATAAATAACTTCAACAAAAGGTTTAAAAGCAGGTTGCATATGATTCCACCTCATTGTGAACCATAATTAATTACAAATTTCTCCCATGTGCTCTTGATAATAATGTCTACGTATTAAATCATGCAAGGATGAATTTCAGTTCTATTTCATCTTCTTTTTCAAAATTAGAGCAATTTGTTTTCTTATAGTGACTTGCATAATTGTTAAATTATGTCATACATGTTCCCGTGCTGTTCTGAAAGAATTCTGGTACCTTTCCTTCCTGCTTTCAGATGACTGAACCTGTCACTCTAAATGTGGGTGGTCACTTGTATACGACGTCGCTCACCACTCTCACAAGGTACCCTGATTCGATGCTGGGAGCCATGTTCCGGGGGGACTTCCCCACTGCCAGAGATTCTCAGGGCAATTACTTCATTGACCGGGATGGACCACTTTTCCGATATGTTCTCAATTTTTTACGGACATCAGAGCTGACTCTGCCTCTGGACTTCAAGGAATTTGACCTGCTTCGAAAAGAAGCAGATTTTTATCAGATTGAACCCTTAATACAGTGTCTTAATGACCCCAAACCTTTGTATCCTGTGGATACCTTTGAGGAGGTGGTGGAGCTTTCCAGTACTCGCAAGCTTTCAAAATACTCCAATCCGGTGGCAGTCATTATAACGCAGCTTACCATCACAACCAAGGTCCATTCATTATTGGAAGGGATTTCCAACCATTTTACCAAGTGGAATAAGCACATGATGGACACGAGGGACTGTCAAGTTTCTTTTACGTTTGGGCCATGTGATTACCACCAAGAGGTCTCACTCCGCGTCCATCTTATGGAGTATATCACAAAGCAAGGTTTCACCATCCGAAACACGAGGGTCCACCACATGAGTGAGCGAGCTAATGAAAATACAGTTGAACACAACTGGACTTTCTGTAGATTGGCGCGAAAAACGGACGACTGATAACCTTTTTCCTCCTCTGTTTTTTGTTCACTCTCCAGAAGTGAAATTGCCATTTCTCAGAACTATGTATTTCAGTGACTGGAGTCTGGCCTTGACATAAACAACCTTGGAGGTTCTCCTTTTTATTCTTTTCTTTTCTTTGTTATGAATATTTATTATTTGATTTTAGAGTCTGGAGAATGGATATGCTCTGGCCTCTTGTCTTTTGTCTTGTGAGAAACGTATGCATGTGCCTGCTTAAATTGTTAAGTCTCTTTTTAAATTGAAAGATGAAGAAAAACAAATCACCCTTAGAAAAAAATGTTAAAATTAACTTCATTAAGACACCCCAGTCCACCTTTTTTTACAATGCAGTATAAAGTGTTAAAAATCAGCTCTTGGTTTAAACTGCGTTTAATTGATTTAATTCTATTACATACCACTGAGAACAAAAGAGAGACTCCAATTCACACTGAACGCCTCCTACACAAGCTAGAGTGAAATGAATGGAAATGGTATAAAAGGAGCTTGTGTTGGATAAGTTCCCTCTGGGTCATACCCAGAATTGTTCAAATGCAGTTGGAGGAAAAACTATCATCATGTAATCTAATCTAGTTTTCCTTGAACCACTAAACAAGCAGTATTATTCAAATGATTTAGTTACCAAAAAGTCTCCACTCCCTCCCTTATTTTCAAAAATACCGCATTTGTCAGTTATGATGACTGTTTGTTTCTATGCATTATAAATCAAGCAACCAAATATTATGTGCAGCTATGAAAATACAAGTAGAAGTATTTATGTTGGTTCTGAATGCAAAAATGTCCCTGTGGTAGAACTCCTTTATTTTTTAATGCCTGGTGCAATATTCCCAAGTGTAATGCTTGCCAGCAAGAAGCTAATAAAAACAAGAAATATGGAAGCCAGATCTGCAATCTTTTGTTTGTACTCTTTCAAACTTAATGTTCTAGGAAATGTAGGAGTAACAGAAAAAAAGCAGCTTCTGTGCAACAAGGGAACAGGGAAAACATTAATTTTAAAATCATTAGCTGGGATTTCTAAAGCAATAGAATTTATAAGGTTACACGAACTCCACCAGGTTTTGCTAACTTAGTTTGTAAATGTCAGTCAGGCTAGGTTATAAAGGGTTCTCTAGGATGGCCAGTTCCCAGCCCAGGGACCAATTACAGACATAAAAGCATCCCCTCCTGGTCCCCAGTTCTCATGCCAAATTTTACTCAAATTGGATTTTTAAAAAAATAGTGTTCACAATTTGACCTGAAAAGGGTTTGGGGGGAGCAGTGGGTTGTTTTGTGTGTGCTGCACAAGCATGATTCTTTGCATGCCTGAAGCACTGCAACCCAGAGAGAAGATACTGGCTCACATATTTTCCCCTGCCCCTGTTCATCCCTCAGTTGGAAGAAAATTTATTGTCAGGTTTAGTTTCACTTTCACCAAGTCCTGGCTTGTTGTTACATACAAAGTGGGAATTGCGGTTTGCATCACCTACTAGTCTGTTAAAAATCCAGGATTTGTTTATTTACTGGGAAATTGGCTAAAGTTTGTGTTAAAACCCAATTTTTTACTTGATACGTAACAAGTCAAGAATTGGCATATGTGAATCTTGTGGCTGTTCTGGTTGAGGGATTGTGGATGTCGTGCCCCATAAAAGGAACTTCTCCAAGCTGTGTGTATGGGATTTTGTAGTAGATTTGATATTTGCAGATTTGATTAGAATCATAGATTAATATGTTCTCTCTAAGAATCTCTAGGTCCCCCAGCACAACTCTATGGTCAACTTTAACTAAAAGTTGCACTGAAAGACCTAGAGATTCCTAGAGAGAATACTCTACTAGGTATTTGTTGCTCCCCGAGTGCAGTTCCGTGGTCAGTGTCTGTCGGATGTTGACCACACAGTTGCACTGGAGGACCTAGAGATGCCTAGAGAGGTGTCCTCTCAGGTAAAAACATGGTGTTTTTGTTATTTGTGGTTTTTCCTTATTCAAGGGGGTCTTGTGCCCCTAGCCCTAGTGAGTATGGAGGGACAAGTGTATTTTTTTAGTAACTGAACAACAGCTATGCTTCATGAATACAGTACAGTGGTCCCCCGGGTTGCAAAAGTAATCTGTTCCGGGATTACTTTCGTAACCCGGAAGTGTTTCGCTACCAGGGGGACTGCTTTTTCTGCTGCACAGTGCGCCGGAGCGCGCCGTTTTAAAGGGCCCGGGTTGCTTTTTTTCCCCGCAACCCGGGGATTTTTTTCGGCCCCGGCTCCTTCGGATCCCGGGGATTACGGATCCCAGGGGATTCGTAACCCAGGGGTCCACTGTATATGGTGCTTCGGAGGTTGGACTGTACTCCCTGGAACTCAGAACAGCTTACAAAAATTTAACCAGCTACAGATCAAAGATGATTGTTAAAATGTGGAGTTTCTACCCTTTAATTTGAACACTTCCACAGCGCTCACTGCAAGCACCAAGGGCAAAGATTTCAAATGATGTTGTTTATCAGTTCGTTGTTGCTCCCTGCCTTGATCCATGGGGAGAGGCGGGTAAGAAATAAAAATAACAGCAGGGAAACTTGAAGGCATTTAGATGGTCCTCAGTCTTGGTATCACACAAGGGAGACAGGAGGAAGTCCTTATATTATGGAAGGGGTGGTGACCAGGGAAATGATAATTATATATAATAATTATCATTTATTTATTTATTTCCCTGATTCCCACTCCTGCTACAGTATAAGGGCTTCCTCCTGTTTCCCTTGTGTAGGGACCATCTAAATGCCTTTGAGGTTCCTACGAAGAAGGGTGACCAGATGTCCTCCTTTTCCAAGATTTGTCCTCCAGCTCAACCGTCTGTCAAGGAGGGATTCCAAAAGGTCCTCCATTTTGATTGTGTCTAAGAAGTATGAACTTACATTTATATTAGAGTTTTTAGCTTTTATTTTATAATGGCCTACATTTTACAGTGGCTTGTACTCTGCAGTTATGACATCTGGTCACCCTGCTATGAGGATTTATGCAACATCTGTCCCCACTGGATACCATCCCTCTATAGTCAGTGCTGTCACCACCAACACCTTGTCTGAATCTAGACTTTCAGTTAGAGCATGTCTACACTGGAGAAAAAAGCCAATCTCACTCTGAAGCCAGCACTTGCCATCCTCACAACGTACAGCTACTTAAGCAAAGTTAGGGGAAAGCTCAGTGTTTCCTGTAAACCCTGGAGTAACCTCAGGCTTTTCTTTTTGGTGTGTGAACAGCTGGACTGGTCAGATTTGGCCTGATCTATTGTCCATACATCACGTGTATGTGTATTTGTTTTTGTTGTGTGCCTCCAAGTCGTTTCTAACTTATGGCGACCCTAAGGCAAACCCATCACAGGGTTTTCTTGGGGTTTGCCATTGCCAGGCTCTGAGGCTGAGTGAGTGTGACTTGCCCAAGGTCACCCAGTGGGTTCATAGAATTATAGAGTTGGAAGCGACCACAAGGGCCATCCAGTCCAACCCCCTGCCATGCAGGAACTCTCCATTAAAGCATCCCCGACAGATGGCCATCCAGCCCTGCTTAAAGACCTCCAAGGAAGGAGACTCCACTACACTCTGAGGGAGTGTGTTTCATTGTCGAACAGCCCTTACTGTCAGGAAGTTCCTCTTAATGTTGAGATGGAATCTCTTTTCCTGCGGTTTGCATCCATTGTTCCGCGTTCTAGTCTCTGGAGCAGCAGAAAATAAGCTTGCTCCCTCAATATGACATCCCTTCAAATATTTAAACTGGGCTATCATATCACCTCCCAACCTTCTCTTCCCCAGGCTAAACATCCCCAGTTCCCTGAGGCGTTCTTCATAGGGCATGGCTTCCAGACCCCTCACCATCTTAGTTGCCCTCCTTTGGACATGCTCTTGTTTCTCCACATCCTTTTTGAATTGTGCTGCCCAGAACTGGACACAGTGGCACTATGACTTCCCTTGATCTAGACACTATACTTCTATTGATGCAGCCTAAAATTGCATTGGCCTTTTTGCTGCCGCATCGCACTGTTGACTCATGTTCAACTTATGGTCTACTTGGACTCCTAGATCTCTTTCGCGCATAGTTTCATTCAGCCAGGTGTCCCCCATTTTATATCTCTGCATTTCATTTTTCCTCCCTAAGTGCAGGACCTTACATTTCTCTGTGTTGAATTTCATTTTGTTAGCTTTGGCCCAGCTTTCTAGTCTATTCAGGTCATTTTGAATTTTGATCCTGTCCTCTGGGGTATTAGCTACTCCTCCTAGCTTAGTGTCATCTGCAAATTTGATAAGTATGCTCCCAATTCTGTCATCCAAGTCATTAATAAAGATGTTGAATAGCACTGGGCCCAGGACAGAACCCTGTGGGACCCCACTGGTCATTTCTCTCCAGGATGAAAAGGAACTATTGTTGAGCACCCTTTGGGTTCGGTCAGTCAACCAATTACAAATCCATTTAACAGTTGCCTTGTCTAGCCCACATTTTACAAGCTTGTTTGCAAGAATGTCATGGGAAACTTAGCCAAAGGCCTTACTGAAATCAAGAAATACTATATTCACAGCTTTCCCTTCATCTACCCTGGTGGAGCCAGGATTTTAACCTTGGAGTCATACTCCAGGTTTCAAGCCACCACACCATGTGCATCATACCTTCAAGTCACCTGTCGACTTATGAATCCATGAATTTCATAGGCATAGGACATTTCTGATGGACTACCTACCTGTTGCTGGTCCCTGGAATTTGAGCAAATAAAGTTAGACTAACGGAACAATTGTTTGAAGGTGAGGGGCAAAGGTAAGGCAAAAGCACCAAAACCAGCTGAACATTCAGATGCGCTGCTTTCTCTCCTCTGTCCTAAACATCTAATTGTGCACTCTGGTCCTAGGATGATGCATTTCAGCTTCTGAATATAGACCATTACTTTATGTTTCTATCTGTTCTTCATGTGCTGCTCTGCCACAAGTACAGGAAGAGCCATCTCATACCTTCAAGCTGCTACTGACTTATGGTGACTCCATGAATTTCATAAGGTTTCCCTAGGAAAGGAAGGTTGAGTTGTTTTCTTTCCTCTGAAATATAGCGTACACCATCTGGTATTCACTGGTGGTCTCCTATCCAAATACTAGCCAGGGTTGACCCTGCTTCTAAGATGAGACAGGATCTGGTGCCTTTAAGGTAGGCCACACAGGGTATGCATGACCTGCTGCTGATCACAAGTCTACTCAGAGGCCAGCTTCACTCAATTCAATGTGACGTCTCTTCTTGTACTCCAAAATGAAAGATGCAAGAAGGTGTGATGCAGGCTGAAAAGAAAATAATCTTGTAAAAACTAACTCAGAACCAGATGTATTTTTAACAGACACATTGAGGCATGTAGTAATTTCATCCAAGATTAATTTTAATCTTTATTCATATTTTTGAATCCAGTCAACATGAGATTTGGGGGACCTGTCCCCATAGGGTCAGTTCTACCCTAAAGCTGTTCTTTTGAATCCACAAATCCTTGATTTTTAATGTTTGCAATAATATCCATTTAAAAGTTGTTTCAGTAAGGACAATAAGGACACACAATAGCACATCATTTTATTTCAAGGTTATAGTTGTTTAATGAATGAGGTGCATAATTAAACAAATTAAAATACAGTAATATATTTGCCTTGAATATATCCTCCACCTTAAGCTGTAGAACAGAAATTGCTTCTATTATACTTGACAGTGTATCTCTTTTTCAATAAAACTCATTTTAAGTATGCATCCAGCTCCCTTATACAATGCTGTACACAGATGCAGCATAGCAGCTAAGATGAATAATGTAAATCTTTTCTTGAACCCAGACAAACTCAAGTAGTCCTGGTAAAGATATTCTTCTCCCTGCTTCAGATTCCTGCCAGATTTCATTCTTTATTACTTAAAAAAAGTATTCCTATTTCATAATGACACTTTTTCCTAGCAAAAATTTGATGAGGTAGGTTAAGCTGGGAGCTAGTATCAGCCTGAGTAAACCAGTGGATTTATTTATTCAGTATGTATTCCACCTTTCTGCCAAATGTGGACTTAAGGCAGCTAACAGTAGCAAGATTTAATTTAACACAATGGCCTAAATCATGTGGGAGAAACTTGTGGTCCTTTAGCTGTTTTGGATTGCCACTCCAAGTATTTGCCACCACTGGCTATGCTGCCCGGATCTGTTGGGAACTCTAGTCCAATATAACCTAGAAGGCTAGATGAGTCCCACTCCAAGCCAAAGTTTAACTGCTGGTTCCAACTGGAACAGACCTATTATAAATCCATTCCTCTAGCGTAACATTTAGTAAATTCCACTGATTAAACAGATCTCTTCTGGTTGAGATTGTCGCATTCAGGCCTTGTGCTATTATTCAATTGTGCTATCATTCTAGGATAGCAGTGGGGAACTATTCTAGTTCCCATAAGCACCAGTCAGCATGGCCAGTGCTGGGTGATGGGAAGGGAGTTACAGGTTCCCCACTCCTTCCATAAGGCATCCACAGTGGCAATTCCAAGGGACTGAGCAACCCACAGACTATTAGCAACTTTTGATGTGAATGGCAAGAGAACATAATATCTAGTCAGTTGGGAGAAGATACAATGGTTCCTTCCCATAAATTAGCTTAATTTTTCTGCTTGCTAGAACACCTCAACAGTATGATGGGACAATCGATGCAGTCTGCTATTATAGTTTATAAGTAGAATGGTTCACACTTGTCCATGAAACTCACTGGGTGACCTTGGGCATGCTATGCTGCATGCTCTCGGCCTCAGGGGAAGCAAACCTCCTCTGAACAAAATCTTGCTAAGAAAACCCCATGGCAGGTTCACCTTAGGGTTGCCATAAGTTGGAAACAGCTTGAAGGCACAAAACAACAAATTATTGACAAAAGTCAGTATTGTTCTGAGGGCAGAAGTAAAAGGAGGTATCTATGTTCCATTCGCATCTTTCATAACTTTGAGAGGGCATTCTGGAAAAGTGGCTTCAAATAGGTTTCAAAGACCCGGTTATTCTGTTGGAAGACAGAAAAGGAAACACACCGAGATCATCAGTAGATGGTTGGATGGCAAAAATATAAAAGAAAATGCAACCTTGTCTTCTTTTTCATATGGCTTCACAATTTATTCTCTAATTCACAGCTTCCACTTCAGCGTCTACCTCAACATGGTAAAGATGGAACCCATTGGCTTTTATTAATCTGCAACTGCATGGGGTGGGTGGGTGGTGGATTTTCCCTGTCACGTGGACCAAAGGGTATCGTGGAAAGGGAAAAAAGGGAGGAGAACTCTATAACAAACAATGTGTTTGTGCAGTGCTCCTCTAACATGGGTGGAGAACCTCTACCTCTCCACAATCATAGAATCATAGAAATTTAGAGTTGGAAGAGACCACAAGGGCCATCCAGTCCAACCCCCTGCCGTGCAGGAACTCCCAATCAAAGCATACCCGACAGATGGCCATCCAGCCTCTGCTTAAAAACCTCCAAGGAAGGAGACTCCACCACCCTCCGAGGGAGTGTGTTCCACTGTCGAACAGCTCTTACTGTCAGGAAGTTCCTCCTAATGTTGAGGTGGAATCTTTTTTCCTGCAGTTTGCATCCATTGTTCCGAGTCCTGTTCTCTGGAGCAGCAGAAAACAAGCTTGCTCCCTCCTCAATGTGACATCCCTTCAAGTATTTAAAGAGGGCGATCATATCACCTCTTAACCTTCTCTTCTCCAGGCTAAACATCCCCAGCTCCCTAAGGCGTTCCTCATAGGGCATGGTTTCCAGACCCTTCACCATTTTAGTCGCCCTCCTTTGGACATGCTCCAGTTTCTCCACATCCTTTTTGAATTGTGGTGCCCAGAACTGGACACAGTATTCCAGGTGGGGCCTGACCAAAGCAGAATAGAGTGGCACTATTACTTCCCTTGATCTAGACACTATACTTCTATTGATGCAACCTAAAATTGCATTGGCCTTTTTAGCTGCTGCATCACACTGTTGACTCATGTTCAACTTGTGGTCTACTTGGACTCCTAGATCCCTTTCACATGTGGTCTCATTCAGCCAGGTGTCCCCCATCCTATATCTGTGCATTTCATTTTTCCGCCCTACGTGTAGGACCTTACATTTCTCTGTGTTAAATTTCATTTTGTTAGCTTTGGCCCAGCTTTCTAGTCTATTCAGGTCATTTTGAATTTTGATCCTGTCCTTTGGGGTATTAGCTACTCCTCCCAATTTGGTGTCATCTGCAAATTTGATAACTAGGCTCTCAATACTGTCATCCAAGTCATTAATAAAGATGTTGAATAGCACTGGGCCCAGGACAGAACCCTGTGGGACCCCACTGGTCACTTCTTTCCAGGATGAAAAGGAACCATTGTTGAGCACCCTTTGGGTTCGGTCAGTCAACCAGTTACAAATCCATGTAACGGTTACCTTGTCTAGTCCACATTTTACAAGCTTGTTTGCAAGGATGTCATGGGGAACCTTGTCAAATGCCTTACTGAAGTCAAGATACACTATATCCACAGCATTCCCTTCATCTACCAAGCTAGTAATTTTATCAAAAAAAGAGATCAGATTTGTCTGGCATGACTTGTTTCTCTGAAACCCATGTTGGCTTTTTGTGATTATGGAATTATCTTCCAGATATTCACAGACTCTCTGCTTAATGATCTTCTCCAGAATCTTTCCTGGTATTGATGTCAGACTAACCGGACGATAATTGTTGGGATCCTCTTTTTTCCCCTTTTTGAAGATTGGGACAACATTTGCCCTCCTCCAGTCTGCTGGGACTCCACAAGTCTAATTCTGACCCACCCTCAGATGGCCACCCTCCCTTCTCCAAGACATTTCTGTTTGAGGGTTCTATAGCTTTTGTGTGTTTTTTGACCTCCATTCTATAATGTTAAGATGTCTGTCCTTAGTTTACTGGCGGAAGGGACTGTCAACTAAAATAAGATTGTATATTTGGTCTTTTTGTCCCATTTTGGTTGAAAGACGCCCCTAGCCCTTGGTTTTGACTCATGCACATCACCTAAGATGTAGCCAATATGGCACAGATTCTGTTTTAGATAAGGGCATGAAGGTTACAGATTCATCTCAAAAACACATGTGAACACACAACAGATCAAATGGGAAAGAAATGCGACCTGCAAGTGCAGAGGCCCAAGCATAATCTCCTGAAGCATTCCTCAATCATGGCTTTTCCACTCAAAGGTGCTGTCCCAGAGTGGCATCACTAGGGTTGGCGTCAACTCATGGTGTCACCCCTTCCACTGACCTCCTCCCATATCACACCATACAGAATCTTTTGTAAATTTTTTTTGTACAAATGTTACTCAAAAATCATAATCCCTGTATACCACTGAATGAAATGGAAATAGCTGTGACGTACACAACTAGCAAAACTAAAATTTTATACCTTTAAATTTCAGTATCATACCAGTACAGAGTTTCATGTGGTTTGAGTGAAAATTTGTTAACAGGTGAGGAATTAAAAACTATTTTTTTAAATGTAAAAATTAAAATTTAATTTTAAAAAACAACAACCTTGGGCTCCCTCTTTTTTCCTCCCACTGAACCTCACCCCACTCATCCCATCTCTTCAGCGTATTAAAGCGATGCAGGTGAAAGCCACAGCCCATTTCTGCCAAAGATAGATGTTTGGGGAGAAGTGGTGTCACTTGCCCTTACGTTGTCATCTAGTGTGGTCTGCACCCCCTGCACCCCCTAGTGACACCCCTGCCTCACTTCAGATATCACCAAGTTCAGACATTGTCTGCCCTTTCTTGCAGCAGCTGATAAAGCCTCACCAAAACCGAGCTCCTTTGACTGGACTGGGGTGAACCATGGCTGCCCTGGACTGCAACTCCCACAGCCAACAATGACAGATTATAGAAATTACAGTCCTAGAACATCTGGAAGACTATACGTTCCTCCAAGATGAGTTGGAATTCAACGACATTCTTCTTGCTGCCCTTCTATCCAACTAGGTCTCGCCTCCAATAATGTACTCCTAGGTTCTGGGCGATATCATCTTATTCTGAGCAAAACATGCCTGATAATATATTTTTGCTATGTCTAACAGATATAAAGACATAATCTCCTTTTTCTCTGTTTTTCCATGCATTGATTTCTATCTCAGGGTAAGCCAAACTAGAGAAAGAAAAACTGGACCTGCTGACATGCAGACATCATGCAAATTAAGCAGACGGGCAGATAAATTATTATGAATAATTTATTCTCTTTGCTCATTATAGGGCAGAGGGGGTGTACAAAGACAAGGAGCTTAATGAAATCTGAAAATCCCACTTTGGACAAGTTATGCCTTTATGAAAAAATTTCAACCACTGGATTAGGACCACTTGTGGGGGAAAGACAAGGAACAGTACTGAGAAATTAAGAACATGCTGCTGCCTGTTGGGAATCCCAGGAAGCTCCCCTGATTACTGATTTTAGAGATCATCGTAAGGCCCTCATACACTTTCAACACTATAGCCATGAGGACTAATAAGTCAATGCCCATCAACAATAAGCATAAGAGACCCAAACAGGATCAAAACTGCAGTAGCAAACAAGAAGTGAAACTCCCCTTAACCTGCATGCTAGGCTCTACCAATCCAGGTTAGGGCCCCACATGGAAAATGTGTGAAAATGGATACAAGCCCACAGCAGCTTTTTTGCAGATGTTACGCCACTTCTGTATGTCTGAAGGCCATCCTTATCTTTGACACTCTGATGAGTTCCACCTCCTTAAATCCTCCCCAGAAAATCATCCATTACAATCCACCCTGAACCTGCCAAGAGTCTGCATCAAACCATCTCAGATTTGCTGTTTCTGCTTGTTTTGGTTTCAGTTAATCTGCTTTCTACCATCATTCATCATGTCTGGGGCTGTGTAGACTTGTACAACGCGTTGTTTTATTAAGCAGTACTAGCAGCTGATCATTTTTAACATTGATTTGGAAATGAAGAGGCAAGATACCTGTCTATAATTTTGAAAAAGTTATTTTTGGACTGCAACTCCCAGAATATCCCAGCCAGCACAGTCACTGAGAGAAAAAGGAGATGATGTTCGCTATGCTGGCTGGGGGATACTGGAAGTTGTAGTTCAAAAAATTAGCTTTCCAAGTCTTGTGCTAGCTACCTATTGTGTGCAATGTACTTACCTGTTGATTAGTTGGGGACTTCTTTGCCCACTCATAAAGGCGCTCATAGACACGGCCATCGTAGCTTCCAAGGGCTGAATTTAAACTTGCATCAGAGAAGTCAAATGCATCCACTAATGGCACAGCATCTTTCCTGTAAAAATAAAGGAAGTGTTTTATGAGTCACCATTTCTGTCCTGAGAGCAAACGACAACCCATAAAATCCAAACAAATAGCTTAAAATTGCATTACAATAAAAGAACGCAGACAGCAATGATTAGAAAAATAAGGCTCCCGAACAGGTTTATAGCCAACAATAGCCAGTGTGTACCCACATCAAGGGATGGGGGGAAAATTTGCTGGTGGTGAAAGATGTATTGTAGGAGAACAGAGATCTCATTGGGTAGAGGTCACTGTGTGTGTGTGTTCAAGTAGCCTATCAACTTATGGTGACCCCATCTATTCCATAGGTTTTTTAGGCAAGGAATGTTAAGAGGCAATTTTGTCAGTTCCTTCCTCTGAAATGTAGCCTAAAGCATTTAGTATTCTTTGGCAGTCTCCCATCCAGGAGCTAGTCAGGGCTGATCCTGTTTTGCTTCCAAGATCAGACAGGATCTGGTGCCTATTTAGGGTATTTTGCACTTTCTTCCTTGACTTTCTTGCACTATACCTAATTTTTGTTAAATAGTATGGTGTCATCCACATATCTTAATTGCTGATGTTCCTTCCTCCCAATTTTCATGCCTCCTTCCTTCGAGCCTAATTCTGCTTTACGTAGGATGTTATTCAGCATACAAATTAAACAGAGAGAATGATAAAATGAAGCTTTGCCTGACCCCTTTGCCAACTGAAAACCATTCCGCTTCTTGGTATTCTCTCCTGATGGCAGCCTCTTGTCCCAAGTACAGGTTACATATCAAGACTATCAAATGTTGTGGCTCACTCATTTCTTTAAGAATGAGCCATAGTTTTTCATGATCTACACAATCAAAGGCTTTGCTATGATCTGTAAAGCACAGGCTGATAATTTTCTGAAATTCTTTGGTACACTGTATTATCTAACTTATGTTTACGGTATGATCCCTGGTGTCTCTTCCTTTCCTGAACCCTGTTTGGACATCTGGAATTTCTTGCTCCATATATGGTGAAGTCTTTGCTGTAACATTTTGAGCATCACTTTGCCTTCATAGGTGCCTCTTGCGGCACAGGAGAACACAGCCACAGAAAGGTAGTGCCATGGTGGGTGAAATAAGTTAGGCCACATTAAAATCACATTGTGAAATAGTTCAAAGGCCTTTTGGAACCTAAAGGTTCTAGAAGAAAAAAAAACTCTAAAATTAGAATCCTGTTGGGCAGTTACAATGCATAGCTTAGAGTTATGCATTCATAACTGTTTGGTAGTTACAAGCATTCTGCATCCCCTAATTGAGGGGATATGTAGGGACCATGAAGGTCCCCTAGCATCCACTTACCAGTAAGCAGACACTGCCATCAATGGAGGTCCATGGCTCTATTGCTTGGGAAACACCTGACTGGTTGCTCCCCATGTTGATCACTCATAGGAGAAGGTAGAAACATCGTGTCCTGACTGATAGTAGAATGAGCCCTCACCTATCACAGTGGCTGCTTCTCAATGGCCAGTAATTCTTGCACAGCCATGTAACTTTGGTGGTTACACATTCATAACTTTCCAATAGGATTCTAGCCACAGTATTTGCTTATTGCTGGAAAGCCAACAGCAAAAATTTAAATAAAAAATAAACCTCTAAACAAGGTCTCTTGCTCATAACATGGAAAAGACCCTGTCTATAGTCACCCCATGCTGCATCTCTACTGGTTTATTATACTTTCATCAAAGGAAAGTGTGGATGGAAGAAAGAAGGGAACAGCAACATTTGGATTTTTGATCCCAGGTACCAACATTCCTCCCTTATAACATCTACACAGTTGCTTTAGAGCTTGCCACCATGAAAGTGACGAAGAATATATTTATCTAATGGCTTCAGTTTTAGCTATTGAACATCAATTCAGGCCAAGCTTTGGCAAAATGATAAACCATAAGTTAAACTGTGTAGATGACTTCTCTCAGTGCTCATACCCTTAGGTTCAAAGAAAAACATATCAAGACTGTCCAACAAGGCAGTCCAAATTCTGCATTAAAAAGACTCTATGATTTGCAACTTGTAGAAATAAACATACATTTAACATAGATTCTGTGTAAATTATTATTCTGGTTCTGTTAAAAAAGGAGACAACGATAAGGAGCTTGTCACAGTACTGGAGCCCCACTCATATCAGGTCACTGAAAAAAATCCTGCTCAGCAATTCCTTGAGACTTCACTGCACACTCCATACAAAATCTTTCCAGTCCATCCTTGCAGCCTTGTGGGCTAGAAAGTAAGTTTAATGGAGACAAGTAAGTGCTCTCAGGGAATGAGACCAAAAGTGTAGAAGGCACAGCTGTCCTGAACTTATGGCAAAAGCGGGAAGGGAAGGAGAAAGCATTTAGATGATCTTCAGTTGTAGTGATATTATATATGTACTTATATCCTGCCTTTCTCCCAATAGAATGACTCAAGGCAGCTGATAACTAATTTACAACAGTGCAAGTTAAATACAATACAAAAGAATTAAAAATATAAAGTTTAAAAACAATTAAACAATGTAGAAGTTAAAAACATTACACATTAAAAATATTGAACTGTATTAAAAACTGTATACAAAACTTGACATCTGAATCGTGTAGCATTTAAAAGTTGAACCCTCATCAGTTTGAAAAAGCCTGATGGCACAAAAATGTTTTTATCTTGCTACCGAAAAGACAGCAGGGATGGGGCTATCTTGGCTGATCTAGGGAGGGAGTTCCAGAGCCTGGGAGCAGCAACAAAGAAGACCCTCTTCCTTATTTCTACCCAAATAGCCTGGGAGGGTGATGGGACAGAAAGGAGGGCCTCTCTGGGAAATCCTAGAGCTCTGATGGACTCATAAAGGGAAAGATGGCCCTTTAAATAACCTGGACTAAAGCCATATAAGGCTTTATAGGTCAAAACCAGTACTTTGAATTATGCCTGACAGTTCCCATCATTGATCTGGTATCAGTGTGCCTTGGGTCTCTCAGTTGCTAAGGGCTATCAGTAGGGATGGGAAGGTGATTTAAAAAAAGAAAAAGAAAAAAAATTGTTATGATGTGTTGAACCAAAGCTGTTTGTGGTTTCATTACCCATTAGACTATTTTAGCCTATTGTCATTTCCAAAAAGGCTGCCACTGGGTCTTAAAAAAGGCTTTATCTTATACCCTGTAAATACTGCATGCCCCTTTCATTTTGAATACAACAATGAAAATGCTTCAGATTGTATTTTAAATGACAAACAAACAATAGTTTTATCTTTCAATGCTGTTAGTCTGCTGTCACAACACCATATTCATCCCACTTATTGAAAGGATCTGATAAAGCTTTGAAATTAATATTTCTGGCTTATTTAAAAAGCCCACGCAACCGATTTTGAGTTAACATCACTCAGTGCTGATGTATCCATTTCCGTCATTAAAAGGAGGGGTCGTAGCTTCCATGCTTTTTCACAACATCAGAGCCAGGATTTTTTAAAAAAACTTATTGAAGGCTTGCTTTTATTAAAAATAGCCGAGATCTTTAGGCACAATGAGATACTTTTGTCATCTAAGCATGGAAGTAACAAAAGAGGTGAAGGTGTCATTCTTCCTTTGAAATGTAAACAGAGGCTTTGAAAGCTAAAAGCCTCCAGGAACATATTAAGATGATTTATAGTGAGCCAGTCCATTGGCTCATTCAGGGTGATGTTTTCTATTCTGACAGGCAGGGGTTCTTCAACATCTCAGATGAGATCTCTCTTAGATCTCTTGCCAGAAAGCCTTGAAATTCAAGGTTCATATATCAAGTACCTTGAAAATCAGGTGGAATATTAGCTGCTGTGTTAAGAGACAGATCCAGATTCTGGTCCCCATTCAGCCTTGAATTTCACTGTGGTGTCACTTTCTCTCAACCCAACCAACATCATGGTGGTGTTGTGAAAACAGGGTGAGAATGGGAGGGGACCATGGCCAGAAATTCTGGGCTGTGGCACAACAGCAGACGGCTAATGAGTTGAGGTAACTTGGTAACTTCCATAGCTAGGGGTAATGTGACTTGGGTGATTCCCCATAGGCCAAGCCCACACTCTGATTACTAACAGCACACTTTGTCCTTTTACATGAAGGTTGCAATGACTGTGCTCTCGTATATAAAATGCTGTGCTTTGGGAAGGACTACAGATCAACAACAACAACAACAACAATATTTATTTGTATCCCGCCTCACCTTGTATTGGATCAAGGTGGGTAACAACAAGCAAAAGAACAATAAAAATCAAACACAACTAACATTCACCTTGAGGAATCCTTTGGGAATCAACACCTTGGGGAATCACCTAAGTTACATTGCCCCTGGCCATGGAAGTTACTAGGTTAGCTTTACCCATTCACTCTCTGTCAGCCAAATCTCTCTCACTAGGTTGTGGTGAGGATAAAGCAGGAATAAAGACAGACAGGTATTCCACCCTCAGCTCATTACAGGAAATTCAACTAGTAAATAACACAGGTTGATTTCTCCCTGAGACTTTAAAGTGCTACTCCAAGATGGAAGAAACAATACTATGGACAAATAATCTGATGAAGTATTAGCAGCTCCCTACCTTGGATAGCCACTGCAGTTGGAGTTACAGCAAGGGCAAGCAATATATGATCCTCCACAGGTCGTTAGACTGCAGCTCCCAGCAGCCTTACAGCATAGCCAATGAGCAGGGATGATGGGAGGTGCGACAGCACTTCAGCAACAGCTGTAGCACCATCACACATGACTTTTCCCCCTGGAACGCATCACATCTATCACTTGGCCATCAAGGAGGTTGAGGTTTTGTAGCATCAGTGGCCATGTGTTATTTCAGCAAACTTATGAACTGGGCTTAGCTAGTATCCTAAGTGGATCAGACCCTCTGGCACAATACAGCTGGAGAGCCACTTCATGATGCACAGCCAATCATTTAGTGAGCTCTTCAGCTGGAGTGCTAGAGAAATTTGTGAAGCAGAAAGTGCTGCCAAGAAACTGAGCATACAAAGAGAAAATGCCACTGCTCTTCCATATTCATCTTTAGGGCAAAAGATAAAACAGTGCAAATGAGACAGGGGGAATACTGCTATCACCAGACTCTAGTACTCTATGGTTCCACCTCTAACAAAAAGGAGGTACGAAGTAGCTTTATGAAGAAAAGGCAATAGCCAGCTATGCCTCCTACAGCCATCCTTGAAATGTATGAGCCTCTCACTTCACCAGTCCAAATGACATGCAGTTTGGTACCTTTGGATGGTGATATGAATGACAGTATGACAGAAACATGAAATAAAATCAATTAAACCCTTTTTGGGGCAGGGGAATCCCCTCACCGAATGACAGGCAGGAGTTCCAGGTAGGATTCAGTCACCATGGCAGTTTGCTCGGTGGAAAGGTAGCCATCCTGCATAAAATCTCCCATATTCAAGTACATCCCATGCAGTGCAAAGAGGTCGCAGAGATGTTTGAGGATCCTGTGTATTGCAGCCTCTTCTTCATACTGCTGCAGTGCTTTGACAAACTGTTCCACCACAATGTAATGACTGTGAGCCTGAAAAAATAAATAAATCAGCAATCAGATGCCTATCCCACACAGAACATCTCCATGAAGAATGATCATTAGACCTTTATACACATTCAAAATGGGGTACAGAAGGCATGCTGAAGCATGTAGGAGGTGCATGCCACTCTTGAATTATGAGGATTTCATTTCAACATCAGAAGCAACTATGTACTCACTGGGTGGCATAAGCACTCTGAGATGATCAACTGTTTATTCAGTTTTTTTTTAAAGGCCCAATATGTTTTGGCCTTAGTAAGAAAAGACCTTCTTTAAGTTTCACAGAGCCAGAAGGAGGAGAGGCCTGCCTGCATGGATGTCCCTCCAATACCACCTGAATTGAGCACAGCCACATCACACAAAATGCAGGTTTGGGATTACGTAATATTTTCTTAATTTTTTTCTCCTCCTGTATAATGTTTAACATCTTTGCCTAATGAAGAAGCCAGTGGAGCTTTGAAAGCTTGCAACATGTATATTATGCATTTTGGTTGGTCCCATAAAAGCATCACTGTTTTTTTATGGATTTTGGATAGTATTGTTAATGGGTAACATGTTACTGTCACTACACAACAGCAGCAGCTTAACAATAATGGGTTGCCTTTTAATAACTGGAAGATCTGTTTAGTTACCAGTTTAAGTTCTGATAATGCTTTCTGTGAGGCATTCTGAGAAAATCTAAAATAACACCCAGACTCCCAATGTACATCAGAGCACCATGATGGGCAGCTGTAGTCATAGCAGCTATCTGTCTGCCCGGCTCTGAGGTCCCACCTCTAAAGAAATTCCAAGCAAACTCGTCATTTTTGTCCCATTTACCCTTGTCTCTCTCCTAACTTCTTCTAAGGTGAACCACATTTGGCAAAAATAGAATAATGTTTAAGTAAAGCATATTGTTGCCCCTAAGTCCATTAATTACCATATCATATTTTGCTCAAGTCTCAAAAAAATATACAAAAATGACCAAACGAATTAACATTAACTTAATGGAAGGATGAGCATGGTGCTGCCTTCCAGGTGTTGTTGGCCAAAACTTCCAGCATTCTTCACTATTGACTATGCTGTCCAGGCCTGATGGGAGTTGAGGTACAACCACATCTAGAGGATGCCTATTTCAAAGGGACTGCTTACATCAAAAGCAAATCACAATATCCTGTTTCCCTGTTGGTTGTTTTTTTTTTAAATACAAGACTTGTTTTTAAAAATGGGCACTGAATGCACATAATATGACTTGCTTTTCCTTGGCTTTGTTATTTGAGCATAACATGAGTGGTAGTCTCCCTGACAGAAGAGGCTGAAGGGGCAAAATGGTTACCAAAACGATTACCAACCATAGCAGCCTGTGCCAGCTGGACAGAGCACCTATTCCATGCTTCATGTTGTGCGGTTCCTAACTGAACCAAACTCTGGAGTATGATTGCTGCACTCCGTAACATCCTGGCAAGCAGAGACATAAAAGGATATCAAAATATTGTGCAAATAGTTGTACTCAATCTTCTTTTTCTTTGTATGGATAGCTTTGCTAACAAAGGAGAATGGCTAACTATCACAGCACTAGCTTGAAAACCATGAAAATCTGAACCTTGGCTTATATACTAATGGGATCACAAAAGCAGTGATATTTAAAACACATGTACACTCACACACACTTTATTGATTTTAATGTGACCATCTTCAATCACTAAGTGGCAAATTCTCCTAGTAATGTACAGAAAGCTGGAATTACTTTGGCATTTTCCTGTTTGGAGGCAAACTAGGGACAATAACTTGCCAAGTGTAACTGCACCTTTGCTCTGCACTGCATCCAAGTTCTTTCAAGCAACAACAACAACAGCAAAAGACTACAAAAAGGATTTTCTTCCCCTGCCAAGTAGGAGGCTGAGCTTGTACCAAGGCAGAGGAAAGAGAGGAAACGAATAAAAGAAAAAGACTATTGCATGGGAAAAGAGAAAAGGAACACCTAGGATAATGGCTGGATGAAAGGAGAAAAAGACTACCTGTGTGGGAAGAACACCAAGGTACAGAGCACCAAACTAGAGTTTGGCCACCAGGCCAAAAAGCTTCATTATCCTGTCTTAAGATCTGTCTGCTACCATTACATTATGTTTGATCTATTGTTACCTATCTCCAGTCTTTAGGATGGACATGCTGTTAATCCAAGGATAAAATAAATAAAACATTGGGTTCCAATGTCTTTATGCCAACCTGAAGGCTCTTTGCCGGTAAGCATCAGTGTAAACATCAGGATTTCGGAAATCTCTCTTTTCTTGGGCTTGACATTTTCCAAAGTTTTTGGAGGATAAGTAGGCAACTGACATAGGGACAGGCTGGCCATCTTTTGCCATTCCAAAGCATTTTATCAGAAACCTAATGACAAAGAAAGTGAAAACAGAGACGAACAGCCCACCTAAAACATTTTCCATTTGTTTTTCAAGTTCAAAGACAATTTAAAAAACAACAGCAGCTGAATGCAAGCAAGAAAAATCTTATGATTATGCTCATGATACAGGCCACTAGAAAACTGAATAATTAATTGGCAGTTGGGAAGATAAATAAATATTTAAGTAGCTCCCTAGTTATGAATATGGTTTGGAGTTCACAACAGCAGTTATGGATGCACAAACTTGAGTTACAAAACCATAACTCATTTGTACAGTGGTCCCCCGGGATCCGAATCCCCTGGGGAACGAATTCCCCGGGGTCCGAAAGTGACGGGATCGCTAAAATTACCCCGGGATCCGAAGGATCCCCTGGGGAACGAAGCGGAAAAACCGCGCGGCCCCTTTAAACCGGCCGCGCGGTCTGTCCGCTAAAGCGGTCCCCCGGGAAACGAAAGCTTCCGGGTTACGAAAGGTAATCCGGAACGGATTACCTTCGTAACGCGGGGGACGACTGTATTAACAATCTCTACATATTCAAATTGTAGGGAAATATATAGGAATTGTAAAAGTCTACCAGTCTTAACTTACTGGGCAGCATCTGCTGTGAGTGATAGAGGACTGTTCTCTCATCAACTGGGATGCAGCAAATTGACGTTTCCACCCGCTTCCACGAGTGATCTCTAGTGTGAAGAGGAATTGCAAAGAGATCCTGCTTCTGATTGTCTCACTGGAGCTAACATGACAGGTAGTTAGAAACATCAGTCTCCTAATTCACAGAACAAACTCCTCCTGTCACCCACAGTGGTTGCTGCCTGGTAAAATCAGGATTAGGGGGAACTGGACTGGGAGATGCTACTTTGCTAAGGTAGTTACATTAAGAAGAAGAATTGAAATTCTGGATGGAACATAAGGATGAAGATGATGAAGATGGCTCTGGGGAAGGGGAGCACTGAGAGGTATATATAAAGTATCTTGTCAAAATGTAATAGAGTGTAATAGAAAGTAGGAGATATTTATATATGGAAATATTATAAAGATAAATTTAAAAAAGCTAAGGTAGTTACATAACAAAGTAGATAATCTATAATCTCTGCTGTTGTGTTCAGATTGTAATGCAGAATCTGAGTTGGGTTTTCAACAGAGGCCATTTCTCATTCTTCTTCTTGCTGGGTAACCCCAGAAAATTTATGATCAGGACAAAAAGAAAAAACAAAGGAAAAAAAAGAGTCCCATTGCTACCGGAATTATATTGTGCTTTCTCTCTGAATATCTCCCAGACACCTTTTGGCACACTAGTACCTTTTCTTAGTCCTTTCCTTAAGTGCTACCCCTGCTTAAGCTCTCCACTTGATAATCAATATGAAGGAGTGGGAAGAAAGATCTTTGTCTGCTAGTCTCAGGTAGAAGCATATATCTTGATTTTTTTAAAAAAAACCCACCTCTGAAACAAATCCCAAATCTGAGAAGAGGTCCTGAATGTATTGTACTCAAAAGTTATGTTTGGACTTGTGGCTATGCTTATGGGAGGATTATGGGTTCTGCAGTCCAAAAATAACTTTTCCAAGCTCTGAGAAATTTCATGAAATGGCACCAGCAAAACCTGAATCCAGATTAGAATATACTTTTGTTGAGGTTACCTGGCAGTCTGCAAAAGGAGAACAGTGTTTTCACCCTCATAAGTGCAAGAGGCAACCAGTCTAGTGTACAGAGAAGGCAGACCACTGAGAAGAGAGTATCCATGTCCTCCACAGGCCTTCCGACACACCTCCACACCGGATGAACTGTACTCTGTAGCTATCACTTTAATGCCTGATGCAAGGGCATGAAGCTGCAAATAAGAAGAAAGACCAGTGGTAAGGATATTGCAGTATTTCTGTGAGCAAAGCAAATGCTTTAAAAAAGAACTCACAGTGGTCTCCAACTGACCCAGCTTCTCTGTGTCAGAGAGTTACATTTATGTTGCCTTGTATTATTTCCTACTATCCTATTATGAGCCTTATTTTCATGAGTCATATTTTAATGGCTAAATTAATGTTACCTACTCTGAGATTTGGACTTAGGTTACATGATTAAATAAACTGAATTTCTTTAGAATTGACTATACCAAATGACAGCTGGATCAAGTCTTATTGATTCTTATGGGAGAATGTCAAATTCACATTTAATTCTCTCTCTTGTACTGAAATCAATAAGACTCCTCTCTTCTTATAAAAAGCTAAACATCATTTTTATCAGCCAAGAATATCTACACAAGACATTAACGGGACTTAAAAGCATTCAACATTAAATGGACAATGCCCAGTACTTGAAACCTTGTGGGGTTGAAGTTTCAAAATAAGACAACATCTGACTGAAGTCAGCCTTGCATGTCAGTGGCCTTGCCATCCACGGATTGCAGCATCCATGCAGGATCCATTGTTAGTGACAGCGTGTGCATGCAGCTGTGCCAATGTGGTCGCATGCACATCACACTGCCATTGGCTATAATGGGACTTGTAGTCCTGCAGTATTTGGCATCTGTGGAGTGTGTGTGTGTGTCTGTAAAGGAACCCCTATAGACACGAAGGGCAAACTGAATATCCCTAAACCACAGTTGTGAAAAGATGTTTGATTACTCAACAGATAATTTAAATATGAACAAAGTTAATTGTGCATTCCTCCTGAAAGTGCACCACGCTTGTTTATCTCTTCCACATTACCTCTGGAAGCAAGTCAAATTTTCCTTCTTTAGTTTCTGTGTAGGCCCTGTCAAAGATTTTGGTCAGATACTGGCAAACAAAATGGAAGGCATAGGCAGTTGCCAGCTGAGGCAGAAGCTTCTGTTGCTGAGTTTGATAGTCAAGAATCTTTGCTTCTGGGTCGCTGGGGGAAGAAAATGTTATTTTATAAATGAAAATGATTTTCTAATGCCAATAGCAAGGGCTTCTGCAGCATTTTCTGTTTCATTCAATAAAGCTAGCGTAAGCAGACCAGTCCTAGCTTCCAGAACCAAACCAAGACAATTTGCAGATTTGGAGGCTATGGCAAAGGCAAAGAACAAAAACTTGAGAAAGCAGCAGGATTCTGGGAATTGTCATCCAAAGAAATAACTTTTTGAAATGTAGAGTCGAAGGCTTTCATGGCCGGCGTCCATAGTTTTTTGTGAAGCTTTCGGGCTATGTGGCCATGTTCTAGAAGAGTTTCCTTTCTGACGTTTCGCCAGCATCTGTGGCTGGCACCTTCAAAGAATGACAGCCTGGAAAAGGATTGGAGATATATATCTTTTGTGACCCTGGGAAGGAAGGGGTAATTTGCAAATGTATTGTTCTGTTGCTAATGGCAGTCCTCAGGGTGGGAGGATATGCAAACAAGGATTAATGTCTGCTAACTGGTGCTCACTGTCTGCTGGGAATCCCCTGGCCTTAGGCTGTTTCTCATTTGCATAGGTTGAGTCTTGACCTTGCTGTTCTTCAGGACTGAGGGTAAACAAGGCTTGGCTACCACAGATGCTGGCGAAACGTCAGAAAGAAACTCTTCTAGAACGTGGCCACATAGCCCGAAAGCTCCACAAAAAACTTTTTGAAAGTTGTTTCCCTCTGTCATTATATATGGAGAGACCAACTGAAATGAGAGTTAACTTTTCAGTTCAGTGGTACAGCATCCTCCACCACATCTCATAAGACCTAAAGGTCAGAAACACCTGCCATGAGCCAGGCACAGCTCTGTTCTCCTCCAGCCCCTTTGCCCCTGTGGCTCCAGCCCCTTGGCCCTAAGGACTGAGGTGGTTGCCTCACTCTCTACACAATGGTAGGATTGACCCAACCACTTTGCCAACTGTAATAATAGCTGACCAACATAGGAAGGACTCAGAAGTTTGTCTGAGGATTGTCTTTGCATATTTTCAAGAAAGTCAGAAGGTGATTTCTACTACATAAAATTTACACAGGGAATCAGAAATAACTACCAGACTGTAATGCTAAGATATTAACATTAAAATTGGAAAGTGTCTGGTTTGAAACACACTTGTGCTATGAACTCATTGAACAGCCTTGGGCAAGTCACTTTCTCATTCTGAGGTTCCCACTTTTACAAAACCATACAGTCATCTTATAACCGAATGGGGAGAGCGGGGGGATAGGTAGCAACACCAATGAGACCAAAGGATGAAAGCAAATAATTAACAAGAATAGCAAGGGTGGGACTGATGAGCCTTTGACTTTTGCCAAACCTCCTTTCTCATATCATACCCAGGCTTTAACTCAGACTGCCGGCGCACTGCAGAATATCGGATAGCAATGGTGCATGCCTTTAGCAGAGTAAGGACAACTTCTGATTGAAGCATGCTCACACGAACCACAACCATAGTCAAGTAGTTAATCTTGTCAGACCCTTGTTTCTTATATTGACCATCTGGCAGAACCTACAGATTATGACATTTTAAAATAAAAAGAAATAAGGAGCTATGGAGAGACATTATGAGTCTACAAAATTATCTAAAGTAAACAAAATTATCTAAAGTAGAAAAAATAGATGGATCAGTCACAGAAGTTGAAAGTATACATAATGAGACTGTGCTCCAAAAAGTTTTTAAAACAACAAAAACGTTTTGTGACTATTATTTGCACAGAATACTGTACTGTCCTTATTCTAAAACTGATATATTGTTATAAGATAGGATTTGTTAAAAGCTAGGATTTGGATATGTTAGAATAAGAAAGATGGAGAAAAAATGATATAAGAGTAATTTTCAGGCAGTAATATTGTTTAGAAAAGCTAGCATGATGTAGTGGTTTGAGTGCAGGACTAGGACTCTGGAGATCAGGGTTTGAATCATGGCTTGGCCATGGAAAACTTGTTGGGTGACCGTGAGCAAGTCATACACTTTCAGTCCTGGAAAACCCCATGATAGATTTACCTTAGGGTCACCCTAAGTAGGAAATGACTTGAAGGCACACAACAACAGCAACAACAAAACACTGTTTAGATTCAGGAATGTCAATGTTGGATGAGAGGCAAGGGTTCCAGCTCAGAAGGCAGAGTGAAGTTCTTGCCAGATTTCAAACACTCTTCCAAAACCATGAGGACTAGTCCCTTTTTAGTTTTAAATAAAGGGGGGGGGGGAGAAAATGTAAACTGATTTTATCAAAATTCCTTAAGAGAACATGTATCAGAAAGAAAGGAAACTAGTGAAGATTTCCAAAATTCTACAAAAAATTCTTAACAGATTAAGAAATCACATGGATATGAAAAACACTGTAGACCCTTGATGTTTTGCAAAACCCATTTACCCCATTCTGCTAAATGTACCTGAGAAAATCTGGCCAACATGTTTTCTCTTGGAACCCGAACATTCTTCAACATGAGAAAGCCATTGTCAACATTCTCAAAGTTCATTTTGGGGCCAATATCCCCTACAGTTACTCCTGAGGAACAAAAGGAGCCAAGAAAAACATTAAAAGGGTTAGACACTTCCAAATGTCATGTTGCTGTATCCAAGTTTGCAAAAGGAAAGATACTACGGTGTGTGGATGTTTTGGTGGATGCAAGAAACACCGAGACCATTTTGCCCAAGCTGTCCATTTCTGACGCTAAGACTGGACAGTTTGGGGGTTCAACCAGACAACAAAGCTTCTAGAAGAATTCCATAAAAAAACAACAACATGTAAAACAGAAGATGTGAGTATCAGGAGTGAACACAAGCAAACATCACCAAGTACTCTAAACAATGCATATATGCCCATAGAACACTATCTATGTCTCCGTTCCAGATACCCTTCAAAAATTATAGATTTCATAGACTCCCTGAAACACAAGAAGCAAATTTTGCATCTTTCTAACATCTGTAACTTCAGTTTTGTGATTTATGATTTTTGACAAATGCCAAAAAAAATATAGAGGTAAAAAAATGATGCCTCATAAAAAAAACCTGAATAGCAAACATTTTTGTGACCTAAGGAGCTGTAGTGGTTTGTTTTAGTGGTTAATTTTGTGGAACAAAATAATTCTGCTACAGACCTAAGATTCTGGGCACTGGAAGGGATAGGTATGAATGATGATGAGATCTTGGTGAAAAAAGAATAAGATTTAAGAAGTGTTGGCCCTCTCAGAGATCAAAAAAGAGTTAGAATTTCTCCCACTCTTTTCAATAAAAAGATCTAGAGTTCTCAAATATTCTCCTTTCTTCCCACCTAATTATATCCAGATATGAGTGCTCTTGGATTTTGTCAATATGTTCCAGCACCAGTAACACATAATAACTCTAACAGAATAAAATCTATAACCTTTCAGACATTTATTTTCAGTTGCAAATAAATTATCTGAGACTCCATCAGAAATTTTTGCAGACTCTTTTGATCCAAGGATGTCCAGGCTATAATACAGTATACAATTTTTTAATGAGTCCATATTTCATCATCTTTATACACATGCATTTATGTGGCCTTTATACTTTTGTACAGCTTACTGTAGAAGGCCTTAAAATATTAACAGATCAAAACATGTCACGGTTCCTAATAATAAAAATGATCACCTTATAATATATTCAAATTTGGCTGCATAAGCACTGCAGAAATAGCACTGTCTGACACCACTTATACTGTGGCTCAATGCTATGAAATCCTGGGATTTGTAGTCTGCCAGAGCTCTCTGACAGAAAAAGGCAAATAGCTCACAAAACTACAAATCCCAGAATTGCATAGCATTGAGCCATGGCAATTAAAGCATTGTCAAATTGTATTATTTCTGCAGTGCAGATGCAGCCTCTCTCTCTTTCATAAAAGTATAATTTATACAGCTAAACATTTCAATATTGTGCAGAACCGTGTGCAGTCACAGAATTAAAAAAAAAAAAGGAAAATGGTGCTGTAAAGTACCACCCTCTCAAGACACCCTGGAGATAGTCACCTGGTGCTGGAGAATGATCTCGGAGGCTGCGGATCTGCACTAGGAATGGATGCATGCCATAACACTTTCCTTTCAGGCAAAGCTGAGCAAAAACCACAGCATGAGTCGCAGTTCGTCCCACTGCAAGGCAGAAGGGAGTGTAATAAGCTTCCAATCATGCTGGTATAGCACTAGTCCACAGGTTGGTATATTATCCTGTGGCAGTTCTGGAATTGTGCAGTCATATGGTGACACTGTCTCCTCCTCTCCTGTCCCTCGTCCCCTTCGCTATTCCAGAACCATTTTTAAAAACTTTATTTTATTTTATTGGGTTTTAAAAACTACCTAACATAACTCTTGAACTTCGTTGAGACAAACACACCTACACACACAAAAGGTACTTTGGATAAGGCATAGGGGAAAGAGGTGGGGTTAAGGACAAGGGCAGAAGAGAGCACGATGGGCCAAGAATAGCCCAATTGCACTAATGAAGAGATATACAGTAGGGAGTGCTCCAAATCCAGTATGTATGTACTTCCTTTCAATAATATCATTGTGGCAAGATTGGGGATTGCATGATAGCCCCACATCTCAGAGACTATGGAAACACCCAAAGGAAAACATGAATGTCAAATCTATCAACAATGTGGTCTGAAAATCCTGCTTTCCCACCCTTGTACTCTTGCTACTTACAGTCTCCTGGCCACCACTTCATAGCAGAGAGGCTTGGTGTGTTGAGAATAAATTCCTGAGTAGCAACATCAAAAGTGGCGGTTGTCTCCAAACCCCGAAGATACGTTCCTTAACAACAAAATGGCAGAGAGACATGGCAGATTCAGTAGCCAAAAGCAAAGTCCACAAACTGAAGATGGACTCTCCTCAGGAGTAGGTTCAACCTTTTCTTCTGCTCAATAAGTTCCACTCTCACATCAATATCAATCGAAAGTAAGTTTTCCTAGTTTGGCCCCCCTGACTCTGAGGGCATTGCCAAGCTCCAATCAATATTTTAAACTCACTTTCCTTGGACCTTTATCACCAACATTCCTTTCTTTTTAAAACAGAGGGGTGTGCTCTTGCGTCATCAGGCATCTGTATGGTGACGGAGCTTCGTTGTTGTACCTATATCTCCTGGGTCAACTTGCGGAAACCCACCTTGGAAGACTGGCAGCTGCACCAGCCAAAGGAGTTCTAGGAGAGCAGAGTGCTGAATGATGATGAATTCAGCTCCCTCCCACCAGTTAGGCACAGAGGAAAAAATCATCCGCATGGGCCATTTGCAGTTGTTGCAATTATGGCACAACTGTAAATGTGAACTGTCATGTTTACAATGACTGTACAATTTACGACATCATGAATACTCAACAGGATGCCAGCCAAGGCTTCCTTGAACTTCTATATGAAAATCACACACAGACTGAATTTGCCTGAAAAGGATCTATTAGCAAGTTCTGTATTACATTTTCCTAAGAACTTAGAGTGCATCTACACTGTAGAAATAAAGCACTTTGACACCACTTTAACTGCATGGTACAATTCTATGGAATCCTTGTAGTTTTGCAAGGCACTAGGACTCTCAGGTAGAGAAGGCCCAAGATCTTGTAAAACAATAAATCCCAAGATTCCACAGGATGGAGCTTCAACACTTAAAGTGGTGTCAAACAGCATTAGTTCTACAGTGCAGATGCATCCTCAGTGAGTCAGTTGTCTCCTTAGAGCATTTCAAAAAACTGAGGTGTCACAACCCTCTCAGGGTTTTTTGCTCAACTTGTGCTTGTGTACACACATACAGACTGCTTTAACATATTTCTAAAATGAAAAACAGGCCATTTGAAGCATCAGTGAAGAGGGAAGTCATGAGTAGCCTTAAGAAAACCACTCCCTCTCTCTTGGCCTAAGACTTGAATACAATTCTGACCATTTGTGCATTTTGTATTTCCCCCACTAATATGTCAAATTTTGTATTGATCTTTATGCTTTGCACTGTAAAGCTCAATGCAAATTTTTTGTACTGTAATGCTCTAAGCAGGAGACAACTGGTTGACTAAGGGTACATCTACACACATACATAATACAGTATGACACCAATGTGGAGTCGAAGGCTTTCATGGCCAGCATACATAGTTTTTTGTGGAGCTTTCGGGCTATGTGGCCATGTTCTAGAAGAGTTCCTTTCTGACATTTCGCCAGCATCTGTGGTTGCATCTTCAGAGAAAGATGCCAGCCACAGATGCTGGCGAAATGTCAGAAAGGAACTCTTCTAGAACATGGCCACAGAGCCCAAAAGCCCTACAAAAAACTCTAAATACAGTATGACACCACTTTCTCACCTGGCCACCAGCCCCAGCAGACCTCTGAAAGGGACTGCTGGAGTGCAGCAACACCTCGCCATAGCAGAGGTGGCCTGGCTGGCAGAAGAGGTGAGTTTGGGTGCATGTCAGGCAGCCTAGGGGTGACATGAGTTACCGCATTGGAGTGACACCATTCATTCCCAAACTTTGGTCCTGCAGGTGTTTTGGATTTCAGCTCCCAGCATTCCTGACTTTTGGCTAGATTGGCTGAGAATTGAAGTCCCAAACCACGGAGGACCAATGTTTGGGAATCACTGTTACAAAATAATTAAAAGTTACAGTTACATTACAAAAGGAGTAAAATTATCACTCATAAAGTTATAACTTTAATGTAATGCATTAATCTGAAGCAAATTACTTATAACAGATTACCTTGAGATCTGTATTTACATCCTCACTCACACACTCTTTTTTGCCAAAAGAGAGAGAGAAAGAGCAGATACAGAGTCAATACTCTTGCAAAACAGCTCTGAAGACTGGAAAAGGGAGGGGAATTGCTGGTCTTACCACAAGCGCTTGTCAATACCACTTCATTTTCCTTGGTTCAAATGGAATTGTGCTTGAAAGGTACAGAAGCAGATCTTCTGTCCCAGGACAGAAAAATGCAAATATGTTGAAGATGGTAAGTACACTTTCAACCCACCTCTGCTGTTCTTAAAATGTAACACCTGCCTTAACTCACATTCATGGCTAAGTCAAACATTTGAATTGAAATCTCCCTGACCTTCATCAATCATTCTGTCCACAATAGTGGCTAGATAAACTGCACCTACATGACTCTCCTCAGAATTTAGAGCATTTAAATCTCATGAATCTCATCAAATTCACTTAGTTTAGATAGGTCAGGGCTGGGGAAAAAGTATGCCACTGAGTGCAGCAGAGTCTTTTGTTACAATAACCTAACAGCAACTCTGAGACTAAGACAATTCTGCACCCTTCTGCTTCACATGTATCATCTTAGAGGAGTGGATGGGATATGTACTATTTTGAATGAATTCTCAACACTTAAGTGTGCCTAGCACCATGGATCAGTAGCACGTCATCACAGTAGAAAACTTACCATGTCCCAGTTCAGTTTGGGCATAGGTTCCCGCGATGTAAAACTTTTCTGCTAAGGGGACCCACTTGGCAATCTGTTCATCTGTGCCCAAACCCATAATGCTTTTCTGAAAGACTCGGTGCACATTAAATGCCAAATCAGAACCAAGACCCCTGCAAAAGGATATACAATGCTGTTACATTCCAGATGTTGGGTGCCAAACATATGGACAGAACCCCTCCCCACCAAAAAGGCAAAAGGTGTTACAGGTTATGTTCTATAAATATATTAGACGTTGATGAATAAGACAGGTCTGTTGCCAGAGTCTACACAAATTGCAAGAAGGCATGCTATAAGCTAGGGCAAGACAGTCTTGATCTCTGTCCAAGCCAAGCCTCAATTCAAAGTACAAACTGGAATTTCCGTCCAACCTCCTTTCCTGCTGACAAAAAAATGGTTTTATTGATGTGCTCAAGAGAGCAATAGGAGCTTAATCTTCTTTACCTCCAGTGAGTGGAAACTCTGCCAAACTGACTCAGACTGGTACAATATTGTGAGGTATTTTGCAGTTCTCAGAGCAGCTGGTTTAACCTATCTGGATTTGAAAGAGGATGAACCTCTATACTTAATGGGCTTTGTCTCATGTATGCAACTTCATTGTTTTCAACCCCTCAAATCCATCTAAGAGTCATTATCAGGGCCCAGAGGGGACATTCACATCTGTCCTTTTGCAGGAGGCACAAGCTTTGCACTCATCACTTTAAGTATGTTTTTGATTTTTCAACCCTCCATAGAATAACACTGAGGTCATGTTTTGCCCAACCCTTCACTTCAGAAGACAGCACCGGAATTAGGAAAAGATTAAATACAGGCAAAGGGGCAGAGCAAGACAGATACAAACACACACACACTCACACAGAGAAACTGGGACAAACCTAGATGTTTCTTCATTTTAGAGAATGAGAAAATTTCTCTGTGTGTTTTAGTCTGTACTCCCCTAAGTTTAGATACACTGCTCTAGTTCCCTCAGATTGGTCAGGAGCAGGGTTTTAGCACCCATGCCATGTTCTCCTCTTTTACTTTGAGAAACAGCTTGCATTGGGTGAGGACTGCTTTGTTGGGTGCCATTGCTACCTTTTTCTGCCTTTTTAATAAAGAAATGACTGTCTTCTGCTGCAAACCTGTCATCAAAATCAGCTTGTCATCAGGCAAAAGCCAGGATCCAATGATGTATTTTTACTGAAACCTGCTGCTTCTGCCAGAATGTGTTATCTCCCTGCTTTCCTGAACCCCTTTCCCTAATGCACACAATAACTGTTCTGGGTGCCATGGTGATTCTCTTGGTGCAGTTTTCTGGTGTCACAGGGGCTGCCATGAGACATGGAGTAGAAGAAAGTCTTGATTCCACAGTCATCAGAAGTAGGCTATGGAATATGGATGTGTATCTTTGGATCATAACCTGTCCTCTCCAATGGGATTTCAGCACTGCAACTGTCTTCAGCCTTCAGCTGGAACAGCCATTTCCCCCCTTTTTAAAAACTGTTCTGCCCTCAGTAATATTAGTATGCACTCTCATTAGTTAGGTAATCAATAGAAGAAGGATAACATCTTGAAATGTGATTCATAGTACATGCTGTGATCATTATTTGTTCTAATTACTGTATATACTTGATTATATATAATCTTGTACATATTTGCCCAGAAGCAAGTCTTATGGAGTTCAAAGAGACTTGGTCCCAGACAAGTGCATACAAGTACATATAGGATCAGACTTGGTATTTCTTCTTTCCCTGTGGCTTTAAATCCAAACACTTCTATCCCAGTATTGCCACGGTAAGGTAACATGGCCAAACTATGGAGAAAAACATGTTTGTGGAGAAAACAAACATGTCTTATTTTTCAGAAAAGCTTCTGGTTCTGGTTTTGGCAACTGTAATATATCCCATACCCTCTTGGACGACAGACCTTCCACTTGGAGGATCTCCATTCTAGTAGGTCATCTCAATTTATGTAAAAATAATTTTTAAGGCAAACAGTAGAATTTGTTGTAACCCCTCCTCCAGTTTTAAGCATTTTCAAGTCCAACACATACCGTACATTAGCATAAGATTTTACAATAATAAATTTATTAGTACCACAAGACCTTTCTTTATTCTTGTTGTAATAGGATAACACAGCTTCCCCACTGGAAATGTTTCCCCACCTCTTTAGCTCACCTAAAGCAGAACTCCCGATGAGGTCCACCTTCAGCCCATCCCATTTCATTCATCTTTTTTGCAAGGTAAAATGACTTCCTGACAGCTGCTTCGTATCTTTCATTCTGGCTCTGAAAGTATTGATTTTCCCTACTAAATTCTGGGTCACTCTGGAGCCAGGCATCTGTGGGCAATAAACAACAGCTTTTTAAGCTGGCAACAGCACAAGAATCACCCACTGACATTTACTAATCACAGAAAGAAATACCCCTATTTGCAGGCTTAATGTTCACACAGTCTCCCTTGTAATTGCAGGCAATTCTTTGTCCCTTCTGCTCAGTGCCTGGAAATGTTACTCTTTTATACCATAGCGTTGCTGGAGGATTCTGGGAGTCATAGTACAAAAGGTAACTTTTTGGATCTCTGATTCTACTTTTTAAGTCAGAAAGAGAGTTTTGGCATCCACCTAGCCACTGCTTTCACAATGCTAGCCACCCACAATGCCTATTCCCCTCCCTGCCCCCCCCTCCGCCCGCCCGCCCATTTTGAACTTTGAAATGAAAGATGTTTAAATGTGGTAGCAAGGAAAGTGAGAAACTGTGATCACAAGAAGAAAGGCAAACCATGAAACCTATTCACATTTTTTAAACAACTGTGCTTTGTCTCAGGTGCAAGTGGGCCTAAATACACTAAAGGCACCAGATCTTGAAAGCCACTTGGATGGGACATCACTAATGAATACTAGGTGTTTAGGCTCTATTTCAGAGGAAGGAACTGGTCAAACCACCTCTGAATATTCCTTGTCTAAGAAAACCCTATGAAATTCATGGGGTGACCATAAGTCAACAGATGAGCTGAAGGTGCCTGTACATGTCTTCTCCATTAGTCATGCTGCATGCATAGATAAATAAATACGTAGATATGTAGTTGTGTAAGTGGTGTGAAGTGTAACTGCAGGATTAATGATAACAACTAAAGATTAAAAGTTATACCAGGCTTCTGAATATAGTTACAATTGGTTTGTGGGACCATTAGTTTTAAAGAAATAAACTTTCATACTCCTATGTTTGGTGCATCTGCTCATGAGTCTAAAGAAAAAGAGGGCCTTGGAGCGGAAAATTTCTTGTCAGAAGAGGCATTCCTGTGTCCTGCATGGTTTTTGTTCTTTCTGCATTTCTGGCTGCAATTGGAAACACTTCCAGACAAACCTGTGAAGGACTAAAATCTTGTGAGGCTGCATCTAATTACTGCAGGCAACATTGAAAAGCTAGACCAGGGGTAGGAAATCTTGGCCCTCAAGATGAACTACTACTCCTATAATGCTTCACCCTTGGCCAAACTGGCTAGGGCTGAGGGGAGCTGGAGTCCAACAATACTTGGAGGGCTGCAAGCTTTCTTAACCCTGAGTCAGATAGATCAGTGGCTTGACTATAGGAGGTGGAGATGTTCATGCAGGCATGTGATCCAGAGGAAAGATGGATCTACACTGTAGAAATAATGCTCTCATCATTACCCATCAAACCAACAAGGCATGCATTCCTTCAAAACACTTTACTTACCAACTGTCCTTCGGATCTGGGTTCTCTCAGCACCTCCATCCAGTATATTGGTAAGCCGCTCTACATCGAAGGAGGGGTTTTTTCTTTCTATAGCAAGGTCAGGGTTCACACCTTGCCCAGTGAAATTTGGGGAAATTTTACGTAGATTCCGCTTTTCCATTTTAATTGACAATGGAACACTGTAATGACAGCAGCAATTAGTATCTCAGTGTTTTCTCATTTGTTGTTAAACCAGTGTAGCTCTGGGAGACCAGGGTTCATTTCCCTTCTTGGCCATGAAACTCACTGTGTGATATTGGGCAAGTCACATGCTCTCAGCCTCAGAGGAAGGTAGTGGCAAACCCCCTCTGAACTACTCTTGCCAAGAAAACCCTATGATAGAGTTCACCTTAGGGTTGCCATAAGTAAAAAAAATGACTTGAAGGCACACAAGTCTTTTGACTCTGTGCCTGACAAGGGCCTCATCCACACTGCAGAATTAATTGACATCGCTTTAACTGCCATGGCTCAATGCTATGGAATTCTGGGAAATGTAGTTCTGTGAGACATTTAGTCTTCTCTGGCAGGGAGCTCTGATGCCACAACAAACTACAATTTCCAGAATGCCATAGCATTGAGCCATGGCAATTAAAGTGGTGGCAAACTGGATTATTTCTGCAGTGTAGATGGAGTCAATGAAGATTTTTAAAACAATTTTTCTGTAGAATTTAATATTCTTTCAGAAATTAAGCTCAGTTATTTTCATATACGTGTAAGCAAAGGGATTTCGAGAGAAAGAAGTTGGTAACATAAACTTTTGTAGACTTAAGTCTTCTTCTTCAGATGCATGGAATGAAATGACTAGCTACAGGCCTTTATAGCTGTGAAAAAACCGGGAGTATGTGGCAAAGAGGTCAGGCAAGGCTGCATCCTTTCACCCTATCTGTTCAATTTATATGCAGAAAATATCATATGAAAAGCAGGTTTGGACATCCCCCACGGCTTCAATATTTCTGATAATTTTTCATCTTTATTACATTTTCCCATTTTTCTGAAAATGTCTCTTTCTGGAAACCCCCTCGCCCCTGCCCCATGGCTCCAAATTTTCTAGAAAATTTTCACCTTTATCCCATCATGTTAAAATCTCTTCTGTTGTAGGCATTGTCTATTCCCTAAAATCTTTCTGACTAAAAAAGTCTTTACCTGTTGGCACATATAGAGAGCCAGTGTGGCATAGTGGTTTGTGTTTTGGACTACAACTCTAGAGACCACGGTTTGATTCCCAACTCAGCCATGAAACCCAGTGGGTGATCTTGGGCAAGTCACACCCTCTCAGCCTCAGGGGAAGGGTATGGCAAACCTTCTCTGAACAAATCTTGCTAAGAAAACCCTACAATAGGTTTGCCTTAGAGTCACTGTAAGTTGGAAATGACTTGAAGGCACACAACACACACACACACACACACACACACATATACCTGTAAGCAAGAGAGTCAGAAGATAACCTAGGTCCAAAATACATTGCAGAAATAATCCATCTGAGACCATTTTAACTGTCCTGGATCAATGCTAGAGAATTTAGTTTTGTGAGATATTTAGCCTTCTCAAGATTTTATCACACAGGTCCATATTCATCACTATCCCATGATTAAAGTGTCATGTGATTAAAGATTAAAGTTGTTGCACTATAGTGCTACAGCATTTCGCACACGTCACACAATAATAATAATAACACAATAATAATGGCAGCATCATGGTTTTGCTTTTCATACACGGTGTGTGCATCCTGCCATTGTTTTGGAAATATATTTTTTGCATATGCGCACAGGAATGATAGCTGCATCTCATAAGTATGGTAAGGGTTGCAAGGATAAGAAGTACCATACCAAAAATAGAAAGTAGATATCATAGATCTATTGTCCATGTTGCTGCGGCCAGTAAAAAACAGCAGCATTACTCGAGGTATCCAAAGTAACCAAAATAAGTGGCTTCCACAATACAGGGTATTCATGTGTAGTACTAATGCAAGAACTATTTCAATGCACATTGTAGTTCAACATGGCAAAATGACACCACACAGGTAGGTGCAAAATCAATTCTAGATAATGGAATACCAACAATGCAACATGTTCCCGCACATGGCAGCTGCCAGCATCAGCTGTCAACAAACAAAATCTCCCTGAAAAATGAACAATTTTATGAAGAGCACTTTCCCCTACATTCCCTACAAAAATACTACACGTTTCCCTACTTTTCCAGATTTCATCCTATCGCATGCATAACAGCACAAAATATTGCTGAAAATAAATAATCCACAGTATGGAAGAGAAGGGGCAACAACCCTCTCGCCAGCCAGTCATGTCTATTGGCAAAGCAGCACAGGAAGTAAACTTGCCCCACAGAACCATGGAAAACCCAGCAACAAGATAAAAATGGATAATTATTATGTGAAATGTTCCTGGATCATTCCTCTTTGTTGCTGCTTTAATAATGGATTTTGTGCGAGGTCATGTGAAATTGCATAGCGCAACTGTGTGATTACAGCAGGATTATCATGCGAACATTCCCTTTTAAACACCCGATTCCCCCCCCCCCCCCCCGTGTAATAAAATCCTCTGTCAGAGAGCTCTGGTGCTACAATAACCTACAATTCCCAGGATTCCCTAGCACTGAGCCAGGGCAGTTAAAGTCTTGAACTAAGTTATTTCTGCTGTGTTTTTTGGACCTTAGTCTCCCCATCTAACCTGGAATGAGTCCTTTCTCACTTTCAACAAGAGAAATGTTAGAGGCTGAGGAACTGAGAAGATTTCTCAAGGTCCCAAAGGGAAAAATATGAACTTTTTAGAGTCTGGACGCAAGTTGTGTATAGATTTAAAGGAACTTAACCAGGACTATGAATTAAGCCTGGAAACAGACTGGTAGTCATGGAAGCTATCATGTCAAATGGATTTCAATGTTCCAGTAACAGATCCTAGTCAAAAGTCAGGTACCAAAATTTTGGATGACACTCAAGATTCCAAGTACTTTTCAAATTGGGCTAGATCCTCTCCAAGACCCCTTCCTTCCTGCCCTATGATTCTAGGATTATATGAGTCTTATATATATTAATACATCAACCCACTGAATGGCTCATGCTTTTTTGGATATGACACCATCTGAGGGATTATTGTTGTTTTGGTTATTTATTAGTAACCAGTTCCCAATTACAACTCCTCCCAATTATAATTATAAAACAAATCTGGGTTCCCAATCTTGCTGTATACATAAGGAGTTGATTGTATACAAGGAAACAAAAAGGATGGTATCTTATTCTTGGCTATGTTGCTCCCAAACTCTATGGTTTGACATAAATTGTATGGGTGTTGATGCCTGAGACAAGAGGACAGCTGTTGATCATTTTGGAAAATGGCCTCCACAGACTGGGCACCCCAATTTTCTTTTCATTCCAAACTGTGTTTCAATGGCATCCTATCTGAAATTGCTGGCAGTTATAACTTCCCTATGGAAGGCTATTACAGCAATGTCTAATAGCAACTCAAAGAGGATCTATTAATGAACTATTTGCACTTTTAAAAAGTCTTGTGACAACAATGCACGTCTTTAGAGTGAGTGCAGCATTGCAAAACCCAGACTTTGTACCGCAGTTACAGATTTCATACTTGCACAGCGAATTAACTATAACTTTGGTCTAAAACACACCGACTGCTTTAACTGTGTCCTGTGTCCTGGCTCAATGCTAGGGAATCCTGGGAATTATTGTGGCACCAGAGTTCTCTGACAGAGAAGGCCCAATGTCTTATAAAATTACAGTTCCCAGAATTGCCAGAGAAGTTAAAGTCTCAAACTGGATTATTTCTGCAGTGTAAGATGGTCCTGGGAATTGCGTCCCACTGAATTCTGTGGTGCTTACCTTTGAGTCAATGCACAGAGGAGGGGGAGTTAACTATTGGAAAGGGATTCAAGGCTCTTGGTAATATTTGCAGGGGAAATAGCAGAGAACTATATGAAAAAAAGAAGCAAAAGAAATGACAGGAAGACCATAGAGCATTATTTAGAGAATTATTTTCATATTCCCCCCCTCTTATGCTACAACAGTGTAGAATGATGCAATGAACTGGAGGGAGATTTTATTTGTTGTTTTGCACCAATCTGGAAAGAAAACTAAGATTTCCCTCCACAAACGTAGAACTGAGTTTTGTCTCAGATAAACAACCACAGTCAGAACAAGAAGGGAAAATGACAGCGATATAATGCCCTCCTATACATGTTTACTTGGAAATCACCTCCATTTTGCTTGAAGGATTTACTTCCAGGCAAATCTCCACTAAGCCACGAAATCCACTGGGCGACCCTGGGCAAGTCACACTCTCTCAGCCTCAGAGGATGGCACTGGCAAACCTCCTCTGGACAAACCTTGCCAAGAAAATCCTGTGATAGATTCGCCTTAGGGTTGCCGTAAATTGGACACCACTTGAACTAAGGCACCCAACAACAACAGCAAAAGTGTGTGCAAGGCTCACGGTTGCCATTACAATTTTTCTGTTTTTGAAAGGTATGGAAAAGGAAGAACAGAAGTGACTTGGAACTAAGTAACTCTTCTGACACTTTGTGCAGTGTTAAGTTGGCACATAGTTCTGCCTGGGAATCCATCTACATTTTTTGAAAACCACCTCACATAAACTCAACTCAGAACATGATAGAAGAAAATGACGCCCACATTGTAAGATCTTGCAAAACACCAGCAAACGCCCTACCTTAGGGTGCGTGTGTGTCTATAGGATATGCCAACACAAGGTAAAACACTCCCCTCCTCAGTTTATGATACTATGGACATCTCTTAGGAAAGAACCTGAGAAAAATCCTTTCTCCTATTTTAGGCTGCATCCACACTGAAGGAATAATCCACATTGACACTGTTTTAACTGCCATCGCTCAATGCTATGGAACTCTGGGATTTTTATTTTTGTGAGACTTTCAACTTTCTTTCTCAGAGCACCAGTGCCACAACAAAATCCCAGAATTCCACAGCACTGAGCCATGGCAGTTAATGAGGTGTCAAACTGGATTATTTCTGCAGTGCAGATGCAGTCCTAAAGGCCAAAAATCAAACCACAACACTACACCCTTCTGGCTGTTACAGTGCATCTACACTGTGGAAATAATGCAGTTTGACGCTGCTTTAAGTGCTGGATTCCAGGGATTTGTGATTTTTACAAGGCCCTTTAGCTTTCTCTGCCAAAGCTTTTTGGTGCTTCAGCAAACTGCAAATCCCACGATTCTGTAGGACAGAGCCACAGCAGTTAAAATGGGGTCAAACTGCATTATTTCAACAATGTAGATGCACCCAGACCCAGTTGTTAAATCAAAGCCAGATTCAAAGGCCAAACCTCCCCCAACACGTTGTGGTTGTGTACAGCAAGTCATTTCCGATTTAGGGCAAAGGTTTTTCATGGCAAGATTTCTTCATTCTCTGAGGCTGAGAGAGTGTGACTTGCCCAAGGTCACCCAGTGGGTTTTTATGCTCAAGTGGGGGATCACACTCCCCCAACACTCAACTACTCAGGAAAAAAAGGCAGTGGGACTTTGATTCCATCCTCATTGCAGAAATAATCCAGTTCCAGACCCTTTTAGCTGCCCAGGCAGAAGTGGCCCCACCAGCCTCAAGGTGACTTACCAGAGAAGAGTCCAGGGCTGGCTAAGTTTTCAGGAGGGCCAAGTAGTCTGTGTCTCTGTCTCTCTGGGGCTGGCTTTTCCCTTCAGACTTAGAGGAGGGCAATTAGAGGACTGCCTCCTTCTTCCTCCAACTGGATGGAGGCTGGAAACAGGCGGGGCTCCATTGGCTCCAAAGCCTGCCTGCTTTTAGTTTCTCTCAGGGCTCTGACTGACACAGAACAGTTCCTTTCTACAGTTCCATGTTAAACAGTTCCTTGTTACACAGTTCCTTCTCCCACACAGAGTTACTTCTTGTTGTTTACCCAAGCTTTGGGGCTACACTATTGCAACCACCTCCCCTTTTTCTTTGCCTTCCCTCTAGTTCAGACCTGCACAACCTGGCAGCAGGAAGGAAGGGGCCAAATGAAAATAATAAAATAATAGTCTATAAAATAATAGTATATCCATGAAAATCCTGGATATACTCATGTATTTTTGTATCGTGTTATATTTTGTTATCATTTTACTTGTACGTCGCTTTGATTGCTTTGACAAAAAGCGGGATAGAAATAAAAGTTTTATTATCGTTATAGGTTTTTTGTGGAGCTTTCGGGCTATGTGGCCATGTTCCAGAACATGGCCACATAGCCTGAAAGCTCCACAAAAAAACTATGGATGCCGGCCATGAAAGCCTTCGACTCCACATTTATTATCATTATCTCTATTATTTATTAAGTCTAGAAATTTTGGTCAAAAATGGACCCAAAAAACCCGGGTTGACTTATCCATGGGTCAATACAAGTACTATACTTTAACTCTTACATACATGAAAAAGGAGCCATCCCCTTTCTCTGAATAGAGGGGGTAAAGGCTGCCATCCTGGGAGCACCAAAAAAAAGCATGGATCCCCTCGACTCTCTCATCCATTCAGCATTTAGGATGGGCAGAGTTATGCCTGCCAGAATTTTTCTAAGTTCTTTGGCATCATTTTCCTTTGCATCATCCTTTACATCCTTTGTTACATGCCCCTAAGTTTTACCCTCGATTTATCCACGGGTCATATCAAAATCCATATTTTTGGCCCCCAAACCTGCCCTCGACTTATACATGAGGTCAACTTATAGTTGAACATATACAGGTAGGTTGACTTCTTCGAGCCACAGATAAGTTTTAATTAAAAATTAATTAATTAATATTAATTTCGTCATCCTCCTCCTCCTCCTCTGCCTGGCCCTTTCTTCAAGAGCCGAGAAGCGGAGGAGCATTGCAAGTGTTCACCCATCCTCATCCTCCACCCGGCCTTCTCCTCTTAGGTCAGTGATCTCCAAACTCTGTCCCTCCAGGTGTTTTGGACTTCGGCTCCCAGAATCCCAGCAGACCATTAGCCAAGGTGGCTGAGGCTTCTGGGAGCTGAAGTCCAAAACACCTGGAGGGACAGAGTTTGGACGTCACTATCTTAGGCCAAGGCCAAGCAGCAGAGGAGCCTTACTCGGCAAATATTTGCCCATCTTCCTCCAATGCTGCCTGGCCTTCTCCTCAGGAAAGGCTGAGTGGCGGAGGAGCCTTGAAGTCATTCCACATCCTTGCAGGCCACCCAAAATCCTCTGGTGGGCCGCATGTGCAGGCCTGCTCTAGTTTCTAGTCTACAACTTGCCTATTTTTTAATGCTTTGTCTTGTTTCAACTTGGATTGGTGTACAGTTTGTTAGCCGCCTTGAGTCCCTATACTGGGTGGAAGGTGGGATATAAATAAATAAATAATAGTAACGATAATAGTAATAATAAAAACTTGCAGTGATTCCTAGCCTTTGGTCCTCCCAGGTTTTTGGATTTGTTTTAACCTGGCTTGTTGTAAAGTTTATTAACTGCCTTGAATCCTTATTCCAGGAGGAAGGCAGGATATAAGTAAATGAAACAACAACAACTTGCAGTGATTTCCATCCTTTGGTCCTCTAGGTTTTTGGACTTCAACTCCAATAATGATGATGATGTTTCTTACACACCTCTCCCCATGGATTAAGGTAAATTTTGTTAGCCACCCTATACCTGGAGGAAAGCTAGATATAACAACAACAACAACAACGACTTACAATGATTCCCAGTCTTTGGTCTGGCAAGTTTTTGGACTTCAACTCCCAGAATAACAACAACAACAACAACTATTATCTTATTATTTCTTCTGCTCCTCTCCCCATGGATCAACGTAAATTTTGTCAGACACCTTGAGTCCCTATACCAGGAGAAAGACAGGATATAAGTAAATAAAATAATAATAATAATAATAATAATAATAAAAAACTTGCAGTGATTCCCAAGCTTTGATCCTCCAGGTTTTTTGACTTCAACTCCAATAATAATAATAATAATAATAATTCTTACCTGCCTCTCCTTATGGATCAAGGCAGGGAATGACAACAATTAACAAACAACATCTGTTAAAACACACAGCATTTTAAAAGGACAAATAAGATGTGCTCAAATTAAAACAATCGACACTTAAAATTCACAATTTAAAAATTATCTGGGTAAGCAGGCCAGAAGAGACTGGTTTTTAATGCTGTTTTAAATTTGGACAATATATTCGGCAAATCTCTTCCGGCAGATCATTCCAAAGTCTGGGGGCGGCTAACGAAAAAGTCCTCTGGCTAATAATTGCCAACCTAGTCCTGGCTGACTGGTGTAAATGTCCACCAGAGGACCTGGACATATGGGGCAGATTATACAGGAGGTGACAATCGTGAAGCCCAAGCCATCTTGGCCAACAGTCATGAATTCTGGGAGCTGAAGTCCCAAGATTCCATAGGATGGAACTATTACTCTTCAAGTGATGTCAAAGACTCAAACCTCATTATTGCTACAGTGTAGATACTCCTTAAGTATTCCTTGCCTAAGAAAACTCTATGGAGTTTACCACACGGGAGGGAATTTCTCTATATTTCGAATGGAGCCAATTTGAATTCACGTAAATTCGCTAGTTTAGCGAATTTATGTGAATTCTAATTGCGTTCGGAATGTGTTCAGAATGACTTCCCATTTCCTGAAAATGACCCCCCATTGCTCAAAATTGCGTGAGATACTCTAATACGCAATAACGTGAAACCCCATGATTGCGTTTGGATTGCCATTGGATTATACCCCCAAATTCTGTCATATGATAAACTCCTATGAAATACATGGGGTCACCATAAATTAACAGGTGACTTGAAGGCACGTGCACACACACACTAGTTGGCTGGAAGACTCTGAGTTCAAAAAAGTAATTTGTTATTAATCAACAATACTGGCTTACTAATTAGATATTGATATAATATAGTTATAGCAAGCGTATATAAACACATCTTTCCGCTGATATAGGCTGACACATTGTATAAATACTTAGTTAATATTCTGCTTTTTTTTTCAGTTGTTGTTGTTGTTCCTCTCTTGGTATACAAATAACATATATGTAACTTTAGTTATATTAATTTAACAATGACTACTACTAGAAGCCAAGCTGGAAAAGGCCAAGGTTCCCAACCTAGGAGACCTTCTGTAGATCAACCGAAAATATCTGAAAATAGCCAATTCATTTTAGAAGAGATCAGAAAGTTAAATCAGAACCTAAATCAAAGAATAGATCAACTCACACATGAGATGGCTGGGTTTAAGAAAGAAATTAGAAATGATCTCAAGACGGAAATAAGGGAAATGAGAAAATCAGTTGACAAACTGTCATCCGATTTTGTTAGATTTAAAGATAAGATGATGGCAATGGAAGACAAACAGGAACGTTTGGAATCTAAGGTCAATTCCATAGTGAAGGACCAGGATGAAAAAGATGGTGAGAGACTTCTCAATTTGATTAGATCCAGAGAGAAATATATTAAATTGAGAGGAATCCCTGAGAAAGAAAATGAAAATCTATATGAAGACCTGATACCCATATTGGCAGATTTTATGGACAAGGATGAGTCTTTATTTGAAATGGAAGTAGATAGGATTTTTAGATTACAATCTAGATTTGCGTTAGCAAATAATCTGCCGAGAGACGTAATGATTCGCTTTGTCCGTAGACATTTAAAAGATCAATTCTTGCAAATCCAGAGAGAACGCCCATTAAAAATACGGGATCAAGCCATTCAAGTCTTTAGGGATCTCCCTTCGGAAATTTTAAGGTTAAGAAAGGAATACGCTTTTCTTACCAAACGTTTGAGGGAACACAAAATTAATTAGAGATGGCTTTTACCTGTTGGTATTTTTTTTTTTTTTGGTTTAGAAATAACAAAGTGGTAATTCGAAACAAAGGGGAAGCCAAACAATTTTTAGACACACTTAAAAAAATTAGAAGAGATCATGATACTCAAGATGATGGAAAGGGGAATACTTTATTGAATAGCAATGACTCTCTGAATTTACAAACTATTAATGTTAATGAGGTACGATCTGATCTACAAGATAAGGAGGACTTTAACGTAAATAAATATGTCAATCAAATTAGAACGGATATTGAGGTTAACACTTCTGAAAATGTACAAATATTTGATAGAGAATTTGAGTCTGAAGAACTAGGAAGGAATTTGGGACAAGAGCTCTCTTCACAGGAATCATTGTTACACTGAATTGTTCTTGCTTGTGAGCTCATTTTTTCTTCTGTTTATTTAAAGTAAACAACCCTTAAAATGAATAAATTTAAAGGTTTTAGATTATGTTCATGGAACGTGAAAGGAATCAATAATGCAGCCAAAAGGAAGAAGATTTACCACTATCTATCAAAACAAAATTACGATATGGTTTGTATGCAGGAAATTAAAATTAGACAATCAGATAAAAACCTTCTAAAATGTAACAGATTAGGTTATGAATATATGTCCTTAAGCAAAAAAGCAAATAAGGGAGTTGTCTTATATGTAAATAAGAAATTTGACTCCAATGAGATATTTAAAGATCCTAAGGGTAGATATGTAGGGGTTAGGGTTGATTGCCTAGGGGAAGATACACTAATCGTGGGTATATACGCCCCTAACGAAAGTAAACAATTTTTTTTAACCGAATTGTTGAATAAAATCATTGGAATACAATATGACTCTATAATTCTCATGGGTGATTTTAATGGAGTGATTGATCCGATCATTGATAGATCCGCTAGGAAACGAATTAAAAAAACTCAGGGCAAATTGCCCAAATCTTTTTTTGAGTTAATGGACTGTCTTAATTTGGTGGACCCATGGAGAAATAATAACCCCAAGGGGAAAGATTATACTTACTTCTCAGAAGTGCATCACTCATGGGCAAGGATCGATATTTTTTTAGTCTCATCATCGTTAGCTTTTAGGACCTCAGGTTTATATATTAAACAAAATTGGATTTCAGACCATTGTCCCATTGAAATGGAGATAGATAAGAGAAGGAAAGTTGGAAATTGGAAATTGAATGAAAGTATGCTTTAAAAGTCTGAAATTGTTAAGGAAATTGAGAAATGCTTGAAACAATATTTTGAACTAAACCTACCTTGTGAAGCTAGGCTAAATAACATATGGGAGGCTTGTAAAGCTGTTACAAGAGGCTTCTTAATTAGTAAGGGTTCCAATCTGAAAAAACTCAAAGAGAAAGAATTTAGTCAGTTACAAAAAGAATTGGGCCATAAAATCAAACAACTAAAAACTGATCCTACAAACAAGATAATAGCAGATGAAGTTAAAGATCTTCAAGTTAAAATTTCTTTTTTGGTTACCGAAGATTGGGCAAAGAAAATGAAATTTTGGAAGCAAAGAGTTTATGAATGGAGTAATAAGTCAGGTAAATTATTAGCAAGCATTCTTGATAAACGAAGACAAAAGAAATACATTTTTAAATTGTCAAAAGAAGGACAAACTTACACTAAACATAAAGATATCAAAGAAATCTTAACCGAATTCTATGCGACTCTATATAAAAAGAAGATGGTTAGTTCGGAACAGATTGAAGCCTATTTGGACGATATTGAGCTAACTCCCTTTACGGAGGAGCAAAAAAAAAATGCTGAATAGTTTAGTCACTACTCAAGAAGTCATAAATGCTATCAGGAAATCTAAAGAAGGAAAGACTCCAGGACCTGATGGTTTTTCAAATTCGTTTTATAAGACCTTTGAAAGTCAACTTTCTGAACCTCTTTGTAAGACTATAAATAATATCCTAATAGGTGAAATTCCAAATTCATGGCTCCAAGCACAAATTACTTTAATACCTAAAGAAAATAAAGATCTGACCGACCCGGGTAACTACAGACCGATCTCATTATTAAATTGTGATTATAAATTATTCACGGCAATTTTGGCAAATAGATTAAAAAAAATACTTTCATCATGGATTGGACACGAACAGAGAGGCTTTTTACCAAACCGATATATCAAGGACAATATCAGGCATCTCTTGGATTTAATTGAAATCCATGACAAAAATGTTGATAAAAAATTACTTATGATGTTCGTGGACTATGAGAAAGCTTTTGATAGTGTCAACTGGCTGTTCATATTGAAAATTTTGGAAAAGATCGGTGCGGGGGAAAATTTTATAAAATGGATCCAGGCAATTTATCATACTCAAAAGGCCCATATTTTGTTTAATAATGATATGTCAGAAGAAATTAAAATAGAAAGGGGCACAAGACAGGGATGTCCTATCTCCCCCCTTCTTTTTGATCTGGTCCTTGAGGTCTTTTTAATTAAAGTGAAACTAGAAAGATCAATCCAAGGGATTAAAATAAAGGGAAGGGAACACAAATTGCGAGCATTCTCAGACGATCTTTTGATTACCCTTTCCGAGCCTCACGAGAGTATTATTCCCCTTATTGTAGAAATGGATAAATTCGAAAAAGTGTCGGGTCTCAAAGTTAACAAAAATAAAACATCTTTATTGGCTATGAATATTGGGGGAAAAGAATTAGAAGAAATCCAAAATAAATCACAAATGGTGCTCAAGAATATGGTCAGATATTTAGGCATCAATATCACTACTAAAAACATAGATCTATATAAAAACAATTATGAAAAAACTTGGATTACAATAAAAAACGATTTGGCCAACTGGACTAACTTCAAACTATCTCTATCTGGTAAAATAGCAGCAATCAAAATGTCTTTATTACCAAAGCTCTTTTTTTTATTCCAGAATATCCCAATAATTTCTTGTATTAAACCATTTAAAATTTGGCATAAAGATTTAAGCAAATTTCTATGGGGAGGAAAAAAGCCAAGGATTAAAATGAAGGTTTTGTTTGATAAGTTATCTAGAGGTGGATGGGCATTACCTAATCTTAAACTGTATTATGAAGCAGCTTGTTTAGAATGGCTTTGGACCTGGCTTAAATTAGAGGATCTTTCCACCTTAGAGGTGGAGGGTCTGGGAAATCGTTTTGGTTGGCATGCCTATCTCTTTTATGGAAAACATCTGGTGAATAAGGATTTTCTTAATCATTATGTAAGAAAAGCAATTTTTAAAGTGTGGTTATCTTACAAAACTAGGCTATGCCCGTTTATCCCAATTTGGAGCTCACCTAACGAAGCATTTTTTAGAGAAACAAAGACCCCCAATAACACCTGGCTTATGTATAAGGACTTAACTATTAAGGAGGAAGGAGTAGGAAAGTACAGATTTAAAACTCAGGAAGAGATGGTACAAGCAGGACAGTATAACACCTGGTTCTTCTACCAACAATTATTAAGCAGATACAAAATAGACTCCAAAGAACCGGGAATAGGCCAAGCAGAAGAATCCTTTGAGAAACTCCTACAATCAACGAAACATTATAAAATTTCTAATATTTATGATTTACTCCTGCGCTGGGATTTGGAAGATGAGGTGATAAAAGAAGTAATGATTAAATGGGCCCAAGATTTAAAACAGAATATACCCTTAAGACAATGGGAAATAAACTGGACAAAGAGAATAAAATATACAGTGAGTGCGGATTTGAGGGAGAATCTCCTTAAAATGCAATACAGATGCTATTGGACACCAGTCAAATCTGCAAAGATATCTAAAACAGCCTCTAACAAATGTTGGAAACCTTTTTCCACCTTTGGTGGTCATGCAAAATAGTTAGGAAATTTTGGTCAAACATATATATGGTCATTAAAGATATTATAAAATGTAAATTAAGTTTTGACCCTAAATTCTTTTTATTAAACATGCAGATTGATGAAAATTTGGAAAAAACATATGGGAAACTACTTTTTTTTTTGGTAACTATTGCCAGGATAACCTTGGTGAAATATTGGAAAAGAAAAGAAACTCCTTCTGTTGAAATTTGGTTTGATAGAGTAATAGAATTCATTCAGTTAGAAAAACTTACCTGCTTGAGTAGAGGAGAAGATTGGGAATCATCAAGTAAGGACTGGCTTCCAGTGTTAGAATATCTAGGAAAAAAAGGGAAAATATTAAAACTCTAATATTTGACTTTCTGTATATATTAGAATACTAGGTAGTATATCATCTTATTGGGTTGGTAAAGAATTAGACAAATACTATTAATGTCAATATTGTTTTCCTTTTCTCAATTTGATTGGATTATATAATAGTTCAGAAGTGAAATTCCTCGAGTCCATACGAACAATTGTGAATAATGAAGATAAGAGAAGCGTACAGATCTTTTGTTATTACAGTTATTATCTGTAGTGCAGAGTGGTATTCAAGGAAGTCAATTGTCTTCCCCTTTCCCCATATGTTCCCCCCCCCCCATGGTCTCCTTCCCCCCATCCCTCCCTATTGTGACGAGTCGTAGATGTAACCGTATTGTATTGTGATGTTAGTTATGTTGTTTGTATGTTTTAATGTGTCTGACTTTACTGTTAATGTACTTATATTGTTTAATAAAATTAAAAAAATAAGTAATTTGTTGGTAGGGGAGTTCTGGAAGTTGTGTAGGGAATGTAGTCAGGACAGTTTGTGACAATAATAAAAATTGCAAAATAAAATTGCTCAATGTAAACACAGAGAGAAGGAGAGTGGAGTTCATACATAAATGCACTTTGCCAAAGGCTTTATTTCACCACTTGCTGTTGCTTCATCTCCTTAAAAGCCTCAAAGGGACTCTACTTAAATGAATACCGCTAATCTGGGGATTATACTTAGGGGAGAAAAATTTAATTGTTCTACCTACCAGTATCAACAGTTAACACTGCAGGGATAACACAGTGTGCAAGTCCGTATGTATAGATGCTTTCAAGTCCCCCATTGACTTATGGCCACCCTATGAATTTCATAGCCAGTGTGACATATTGGTTTTAGCATTGTACTATGACTCTGGAGATCAGGGTTTGATTCCTAGCTTGGCCATGAAACTCACTGGATGACCTTGGGCAAGTCACACTTTCTCAGCTTCAGAGGATGTCAATGGCAAACCACCTCTGGAGAAACCTGCCAAGAAAACCCCATGATAGGTTCACCTTAAGCTTGCCATAAACTGGAACTGACTTGGAGGCACACAACAACAACAACAACAACAACAACAACATGGATTTCATAGGGTTTTCTTAGACAAAGGAATACTCAGAGGTGGTTTGACCAGTTCAAAACAGAGCCTTCATAATATTATATATTTTGCATTTACCAAAGTCGGAGGCTTTTCTCTAGTGGTATCCCTAATTTTGGAATACCCTCTGGAGAGAGCTACACAGTACCAATGCGATGTACTTTTCAAAGCCAAACATTCCTTTATGTATATTTTTAAAATTTTCAAGCCGTGGATGCTTGAATTTGTGGCTAAAGAATCCATGGATACAGAGAGCCAACTGTATATATGTAAAAGGCCCTTGAAATCAAAAATTCCTGGAGACCCATGGATTCAACATCCCAGATATGTAGCATAGATTAAATCTTTGCTCTTCTATAATGAGCTTTACTGTATTAACCCCCTTCTCCCCCAAAATAATTTTTCCGGAGTTGTCTCTGCCTTACTGGTATTTACTTCTTATATAGCATTAAATTGTTATGCATGTGTAATCTCCCATGTATACACTTAGAATAATGAATTGTACCGAGTACTTAGATGTTTAACCTTTGGACCTTATGGGGAGGGAACTAAGAACAGTGTTCCCAATTTGTCGTAACAAAACAAAACAAAAAGTCCCCTCTAGTAGGAAATAAGAGCAGTGGCTGGTGGATTTTTCTCTGAACTTTAAAGGAACTATCCAAGGAGCTTAATCTGTCCCAAAAACTATTTTGTCACCTTGCATAGTTTGCCTCATTGACTTGAAAACTACAGACTGCAACCGCACAGTGATTAGCATGAAACAGGTACATGGAAATAGGGTCAGTCCCTGGTAAGCAGAGTTGTACCACAGGCAATCTGCCATCCTGTGGCTGGCTTTTGGGTCAGTGTTGCACCTCTCTAATGTCACAGTTCAGAGATGAGTTATCCCTGGTCTCCTGGTCATTCTCGAGTAGCCAGAAATTCCTCTTGTGTGACCAGATCCCCTCTTGCCCTTTCAAAGTATGAAATTCTATGAACCATAGAATCATAGAGTTGGAAGAGACCACAAGGGCCAGCCAGTCCGACCCCCTGCCATGCAGGAACTCCCAATCAAAGCATCCCCGACAGATGGCCATCCAGCCTCTGCTTAAAGACCTCCAAGGAAGGAGACTCCACCACACTCCGAGGGAGTGTGTTCCACTGTTGAACAGCCTTACTGTCAGGAAGTTCCTCCTAATGTTGAGGTGGAATCTCTTTTCCTGCAATTTGCATCCATTGTTCCGTGTTCTAGTCTCTGAAGCAGCAGAAAACAAGCTTGCTCCCTCCTCAATATGACATCCCTTCAAATATTTAAACAGGGCTATCATATCACCTCTTAACCTTCTCTTCTCCAGGCTAAACATCCCCAGCTCCCTGAGGCGTTCCTCATAGGGCATGGTTTCCAGACCCTTCACCATCTTAGTTGCCCTCCTTTGGACATGCTCCAGTTTCTCCACATCTTTTTTGAATTGTGGTGCCCAGAACTGGACACAGTATTCCAGGTGGGGCCTGACCAAAGCAGAATAGAGCAGCACTATTACTTCCCTTGATCTAGACACTATACTTCTATTGATGCAGCCTAAAATTGCATTGGCCTTTTTAGCTGCCGCATTGCACTGTTGACTCATGTTCAGCTTATGGTCTACTTGGACTCCTAGATCCCTTTCACATGTTGTCTCATTCAGCCAGGGGTCCCCCATTTTATATCTGTGCATTTCATTTTTCCTCCTTAAGTGCAGTACCTTGCATTTTTCCGCATTGAATTTCATTTTGTTAGCGTTGGCCCAGTTTTCTAATCTATTCAGGTCATTTTGAAATTTGATCCTGTCTTCTGGAGTATTGGCTACTCCTCCTAGTTTAGTGTCATCTGCAAATTTGATAAGTATGCCCCCAATTCTGTTATCCAAGTCATTAAAAAAGATATTGAATAGCACTGGGCCCAGGACAGAGCCCTGTGGGACCCCACTGGTCACTTCTGTCCAGGATGAAAAGGAGCCATTGTTGAGTACCCTTTGAGTTCAACCGCTGCACAGATTAGGGCTGAGAGCAAAATTTGCTACACAATCCACTAGTGTGTATGTGTGCTGTGCCTTCAAGTCATTTCCAACTAAGGTGGGCCTATCATACGGATTTCTTGTCAAGTTTCATCAGAGGTTTTTTTGGTTTTTTTTTTTTTTGGTCATTTCTATTCTCTGTGGCTGAGAAAGTGTGACTTGTTCAAGGTCACCCAATGGATTTTCATGGCCAAGAGAGATTTCAAACTTGGGTCTCCAGAGTCACAGTGAAATACACAAAACACCACACCACACTGGCTCTCTACCAGACATTTTTCCCTGTGTGGTTTGTGACACTGGATTGCCTTGCCTTCTGTGGCAAGGGAGGAAGGATTTGCAGCCTTCAGCATTTTGAGAGAGATTCACTTGTGGAAAATATTGTGTCGCTGTTGAAAATGAGGGATAATGGTGATAAAAGTGATGCAATAAAAGAGAAGGGCGGAGGCACATGTTTTCATTTACAAATGCATACGAGTGGTTTTTTTTATTAGCATGCTTGCAAATAAAGGAGTAGACAACCTACTCACGCAGATAAAGGAATAGTTAAAGAGCTCCTGATGGGCAGAAGGAGGTGCAGGGCAAATATGTTTGATTCATACAACACTAGCATCAATACAGTGACTCATCTATTCCTTGAGTTTTTCCAAAGAATATTGCTATTATCGTTTTCATTAATTACATTTTATGGGGGAGGGACATTGGTGTCTTTTGTGTGTAAATTTTCCTCCTTCCTCCTCCTATCTTTTTTCTTACCACAAAGGGGAAAAAGCCCTTTAAGAAGGTGAAAGGGAATGATTAATAATAATAAAAAGAAAGAATAGCTGTACAACATTGTTTGGTTAGTGCTGGTTAAAATTACTGTCACTAGAATATAATATATAATAAAACACAAGGATAGGGTTGCAGCTCACATCAGCCCAAGCCAACACTGCAAATGGTAACAATAACATCTGGAGGGCCATATGATTCCCTACCCCTGCCACAGATATTTCTGAAGCAAAAGCCCCAGCAGTAATACAGGTCCATAGGAAAGTTGTGCTGGAATTTGTAGAACCCTCATGGGAGCATCTCCATGCTGGGAAAAAGTTGCGTCTTCTGATTTTTACCTTACTAGCACAGAAATTTATTGCAAATAGAAAGCAGTGCAGAGAGCCAGCATGCGAGCATTGGACTACTACTCTGGAGACCAGGTTTCAAATCTCTGCTTGGCCATGGAAACTGACTGGGTGACCTTGAGCAGGTCACATTCTCTCAACCTTAGAGTTTTGTGAGGTATTTAAAATTCTCAGCCAGAGAGCTTTCATGTCTCTCCAAGCTACAGACTTCAGGATTCCATTGGATGCAGCTTAGAAAAGTTAAAGTAGAATAACAGCACAATAGTTGTGTAGTGTGAAAGACCCTCTGGGTGAAGAAGGAACACAGCTTCTGAGCTGGATATTTTCCTAAAAAGTCTTAATCAAAAGGCATCTTAAAGTTTATGGAAGGTGGGCATGAAATCTCTGCCTCCCCGCATGGATCCAACCCAATACCCCAGTCATCAACCAAGGGATGGAAAGAAGAGCAATTTTTTTATTCACTTTCATGTTGAGATGGAGCTTCTTGATGCTTCCTTTGCAAATGGGCTCACAGTCATCTTCTTCACACTTTGAAAACTTCACCATCAGTCTTCTCTGTTCATGGAAATTCTCCACAGGATTTATAACAGGAAAATAATCATGAAAGACAACATGAACAATGACAGGGAGTAGGGAATTGGGATGCTTCTCCTCCTCACATACAGAAATAACATATTCTTAAAACAACTGATGTAATTTCAACTATGTAATTTCTTAAAATGTCAGTTCTACATTTGTCCACATCTATTCTTGTGGTCAGAGAGTCTTTCTCATGAAAAGGATAAGTCCACATTGAGCTATCACTGGCTACCACTACCTGTCCCCCATCTGAGAATTTGGAAGCCATCTGATGTTATCTTTAACACACTACTTTTGGACGTTTATCAAAAAATGGTAGACAATATAGGCCAATGCTTGTTTAAGGACCACAGTTTTCAATTGTCAGCTACACAATTAGAAACAGAAAAATGACCTCTCTTTTTAAGGGAAGAAATTTTTGACTTATAAGCAAGAAGTTTCTTTTCATATGTGTGTGTGTGTGTCTTCAAATTGCTTGTTGACTTACAGCAATGCCATTAATACAATAAGGTTTTTAAAGGCAAGGAATACTCAGAGGTGATTTGCCTTTGCACTCTTCTCCTCAAATCTACCCTCCTGGAAATCACAGTATTATTCACATTCAATCTAGTCTTGCCTTTTGGAAAGCTGAGAGTTTTTGGGAGCCCAATTGGCTTCCTTACATCTTGCTCTTTGCCCCAGGCAGCAAAATGCCGATGGCTTGCCCTGGCACTAGAACATTTGGAGCAAAAAATTAACCTAAAGTTCAGCCAGTTCAAAACATTGCATTGCAATGCTATTAAATTGCAATGCTGTTTAATTCATTTAGTAACAGAAAGGCATTGCCATGGCAGAAACATGCTTTGTCTTTTTAAAAGTATTATTGGACAATAATATAGCAAGTCATCTTGGAATATACAATATATTATTGACCATTCTGGATGTGCATAACTCTGTCTAATCATTGGCAATATGCGTGTCTACTTGAAAAGTACAGTGTGTTTATGTATCTGAAGAATACAAAGTTCAAACAGTGCTTTTCTATGTATCAGCATTTAACAAATTTTCATTACAGCCAGCAGCTTAAACTCTAACCAGGCAGAGAGAAACATACACACAGAGAAGTTAGCGGCTGTTGATTCTGTCAAACACATGAGTGAAATCCCATGTTAAAGGAGCACTTGGCACATAAAGAGGAGTAAACATATTCAGGGGTAGCTGTGTTGGCCATATAGTAAAGTACAGTAACATCCAAAATCCACAAAACAGTGATACCTTTATATAACTAACCAAAATGCACAAAATACATGATGCAAGCTTTTGAAGCTCTACTGGTGTCTTCATCAGGGAAAAGGGTTAAAAATCATACAAGAGGAAAAAAACCGTAATGATGTTAGTCACAGGCCTGCATTTTTTTCAAGATGTTGTAAATTTTACAGCAGTGACAAACCACTTTTCTTTGGATCCAGTTGGTTGAAGAGGGAAGCTTTCTTTTTTTTTTTCTAACTTGACATGAATTTAGGATGGAACCTGAGAAATACACATGCTCCTATACATAACTATCTGTGAAACAGATCAATCTTAATTAATAGCAAGCTAATTAAAACACTGGTGTACATATAGAGGGCCTACATCAAAAATACATGCAGCAATTCTCCTCTAAACCAGGGAGCTCATTTTTGGTTGAGTGATATATAGTATCATACCTCCAAAATTTCACAGAGGGCAACTGGGAGACATGTCAAGCAACAGCAGTGTGGTCAAGATGGTATAAGTTAAAATTGAGGAAGGACGGGCAAACTAGGAGAGGTTGCAGCAGTTTGCTTTTGCCTGAGCCTACTAGAAAGGGCAAGACTTCATCCTTTCCACTCCTCTCCCTTCCAGAATTGAGTGGGAACTATTTTGTCCTTTCAAGGAAATTTAAATCTATGGAAGTAAGTGAGAGACAGAAGGGAAAGGTGGAAAGTGGGAGAAGCTGGGACATTTTTTAAAAAAGTGGGACAGCATAATATAATTTGGGACTGTATAGCCTAATTGGGACAACTGGAGAGTCTGGGACAAGTGTGACCCAGTAACATCAGAATGGTATCAAGATGGCCAAATTTACAAATAAGGAAGAATCCTCAAGCTCAGAGAGGTTACAGCAGTTTGCTTTTCCCTGAACCTACTGGGAAGGATAAGTTTCTGTCTCTCCTCCCCTCTGCTCCTTGCTGAGTTAATTGCGGGCAAATTACTTTTGCTTTTTGAATTCAGTTTACAACAATTGAAGTAAGCTGAGGACAAAGGGGAGAAATGGAAATATTCCCAGATGAGATAGCTATTATGCAAATAAGCTGCACATCTTGCAGTACTAGATGATCTGTATCTGAAAACCTTAGCTCAGAACCATATTATTTGAGAGTTCAAAGGAAGACTGGAAAAAAGAGTGAGAGTTCACCCTAATCTTCCTTTGAACTCTCAAATAATATGGTTCTCAGATACAGTTTTCAGATACAGATAATCTAGTTTGGCTAGTTCTGCAGGATATTTGCATAACAGCTATCCTGATGTGGCAAGATATGTCACTGAATATTAAAATTAGGCTTGTCCATACCAAGATATTTCCAATTTCTATGTATGTTTGTGAAAATTGGACAGTGACGAAAGCTGATAGGAAGAAAATCAATTCATTTGAAATGTGATGCTGCAGAAGAGTTCTGTGGATACTGTGGACTGCTAAAAAAGACAATAAAAGGGTCCTAGAGCAAATCAAACTGAGATGACTAAACTGAGGGCCGAAACACCACTGAAGAAATAATCCAGTATGAGACCACTTGAACTGCCCTGGCTCAATGCTAGGGGATTCTAGGAACTATCATTTTGTGAGACGTTTAACCTTCTCTGAGAGCTCAGGTGCCACAACAAACTACAACTTACAGAAATCCCTAGCACCGAGCCAGGGCAGTTAAAATGGTCTCAAACTGCATTATTTCTGCAGTGTGTTTTGGCCCTGAGTCTATCATACTTTGGACCTATCCTGAGAAGACATGACTCGCTAGAAAAGACAATAATGCCTGGGAAGGTAAAAAGCAGTAGGAAAAGAGAAAGACCATATAACGGATGAACAGACTCAAGCAAGAAAGCCATGGTCCTGAATCTGAAAGCTGTGGAGGTCTCCCATTTACTGTATACTTGTCCCTCCACATTTGCTGGGGTTATGGGCACAGGACCCCTGTGTATGTGGAACAACCACAAATAACAAAAACACTATGTTTTTACCTGGGAGAACACTCTCTAGAAATCTCTAGGTCCTCCGGTGCAACTCTGTAGTCAACATCTGCCAGACATTGACCATAGAATTGTGCAGGAGGAGCTGCAAATGCCTAGTGGAGTGTTCTCTAAGTCCTTCAGTGTGACTTTTGGTTAAAGTTGACCATAGAGTTGTGCTGGAGGACCTAGATATTCCTAGAGAGAACATATTAATAAAATCCATGAATAATCAAATCCTCAAAAGTCAAAGCCGCAAATGAGGAAGGACGAGTGTATATGGTCACCATAAGTCTAGGTTGACATGATGACAGTTAACAATTCTCATTCATGAATAGGTCTCTTTTAATCTTGCAGTGAAATGAGAATTATTGAAATTTATGATAAAATATTTCACAACTGAAAGTATGGGTTAAGTTATGGTTAGAAAGACAGCAGAGCTAGATGGTCTATTTCTGATAACACTAGTTAAAAACTAACATGAGCTTTTATGGGAAGGCTGGCTGGCTGGCTGAGAAGTTACTACTAGGGAAATACCTTTCCTAGTATTGTAACATAACATTGGTTGAAACAGAACAGCATTTGTGTTGCAACAGCTTGCATATGGTCGTATGAATGCAGGTGTGTAAAACAAGAATATCCTTACTGTTTTTTTTAAAGATAGAATGCTGTAATAATAATCAAAAGATCAAAGAAAATGCTTTTTTTAAAACTGAAGATTAGATTTGCACAAGTGTATACCAAAGGATTAACTGATTCTACAGATCTGTTGTCTTGCTCCCAGAGAACGTTCGTCTGTGAGCTGGGGTTCAGCCAAAATAAACAAAACATTGTGGCCAACTGAAATATGAATGCTAAAAATAAAAATGGGTTTCGAAGTACGTTCCATTGATGGAAAAGCAAAAGCATGAATTGAGACACAGTTGCTTGGAGATTTGTTTGGGATTCTGGGCACTTTAGTCCAAAAATGCCTTATGGTTCTTGTCTTTGGAGAATCAGTAGGTGAGCATGTTCATTTAAGTGAGCAAGAAGAACAGATGTAGATTCAAAAGCAGGTTAAAGGTAAAAAACATTTGTAGCTCCTGTTCTGAGAGAGATCTGAATCTGCAGTTGCATTATGCCTTGTGAGTGCACAGTTGCACTGTGGGTTAAAGGTCAGGAGCAAGGAAAATTGAACATTTGAGTAGAGAAGGGGGTGCCCAGGGGGTGCGAGATGTAATTTCAGGGGGTGTGACTATTGATTTTATCACAAAGGGAAAGTCCCGTGCAGTAATGGGATTTAAAAGCTGGGAAAAACCCAGAAAAGCAGGTTGATTTTCACGCACTTCATTGTTAAACTGGTGTTATCCTGAACAGAAAGTAGACAAAAGCCACTCTCTCTCTCTTTTTTTTTTTTGGCCAGGATTTTCCAAAAGTAAAAAGGAATGGCTTTTGTCTACTTTCTGTTCAGGTTAACACCACTTTAACAGTGATGTTGTGTGAAAATCAACCTGCTTTTGCGGGTTTCCCCCCCAATTGAAACCCCAGTTTCTGCACAGGATTTCCCCCGTGTGATAAAACTCCAAAGAGTGGTTTGTGTTCTTGAATGACTAGTTATCAGCCAGCTCCCAGTGTGCCTTGAGAGTTGGTAGTAGTAGAAGTTGCTCCATACATATTGTAACTTCTTCTAAGAATAAAAGCCTCATTTGAGAGACATTTGTCTACAGTGTTCTCTTCAGTTATTCTGGAAGAGGAGAGGTACTTCTCCAGCTCACAAGCTGCTGCCTGCACTACAGAAGGAGGTGATCCTGGCACCAAACGGACTGCACTATGAACGCTAACAATACCTTCACATCTGGTATTGCTTACTACACTTTTGACTATATTTCTTGTAAAGAGCCCTGGTGGCGCAGTGGTTGAATGCCTGTACTACAGCCACTCACTCAAAACCATAAGGTTGCGAGTTCAAGACCAGCAAAAAGGCTCAAGCTCGACTCAGGCTTTCATCCTTCCAAGGTCGCTAAAATGAGTACTCAGATTGTTGGGGGCAAGTAGCTTACAGTTGTAAACCGCTTAGACATTCCTTAGGCGGTATGAAGCATTATATAAATGAAGCTGTTTGTTTGTTTGAATTTAAGGGTGTTTCCATACTCCATATACCTGGTATGGCTTCACCTACAAAACTTTTGGTTTTTTATGTTTGTGGTAATACCTATCTATCTATCTATCTATCTATCCCAAGAATCACAATAAGAACACATTGTTGTGTAACATAATTTTATTAGTAGTAGGGCATAAAAGACAAATAAAGATGTATATTTTGCCTAGAATGTACATAGATTAACTGTACATGACAGTATCTCCTTTTATTTTCTTTAAAATATTAATATATGGAAATTCCTTATAGTAACTGTGGCCAGATATAGTGGAACAGCTACGCTGGAGCAAGTAAGTTATCTCTTAACATTTCACTAAGACAACCTTAGCCAAGCGCTTCTTCTCTCCTTGTTCAGAGTCCCTTCTGAAACAGGTCATTTTTTTAAAATTACATTTTAAAAATGGTGTCCTTTCTTCTTGATTTCTCTTTATCCTTAAAACAATCATGTGAGATAGGTTAGTCTAAGAGATAGTAGTTCAGCCAATGACCTTTCCCTTCTCCTTTTTGTGTTGTGTCTTTTAGATTGTAAGCCCGAGGGCAGGGAACCGTCTAATTTTAAGAGTGTATGTACCACACTGTGTAAATTTACAGTGCTATATAAATAAAGGTTAATAATAATGATAATAATAATAATAATTTAATCTGTGTTCTACTTTCCAAGGCAGCTAGTAAACTCAATTGAAAGAGATGGCCTAAATTGTACTGCTAATCTCAGAGAAGATCCACTGAACCCACTGGTAAATGATAAATGGGCATTCAGCACTTGGATCCAGGCCAGAAAATATCTACTATTTACTCTTTAACAACCCAATTACAATTGTGCCATCACATCTAGAGCAAGGATGGGAACTTGGAGCCCTCCAGATATTGTGGAATCTCAGTTCCCATCAGCCCCTTTCAGCAAGGTCAGTGCTGGGGATCATAGCAGTTGTAGTTCAACATCTGGAGGGTCACAGGTTCCCATAAGTATTATAGGGCAATGTTTCCTCTAGATACTTTGGGTTTCAGTGCCCATATGTCCTGACTGTTGGCCTAGTTGGCTGGGGCCTCTGGAGCCTGAAATCCAAAACAAATGGAAGACCAGGGGCTGTGAACCATTGTATTGAGGATTATGTTTGATGGCTACCTGATCTTAAAATAGGCATTGAAATGGCACAGATCCTCCAAATGTTGCTGGATTGCAACTTCCAGCAGCCCTAGCCAGCATAAGCCAAGGATGAAGAATGCTGGGAATACCATCTGGAGGCCACATGGTTCCCATCCCTATACTAAAAGTCTTGCAGGATGAAATCCTAAAGAGGCAATTCCAGGAGACTGGGCTGTCCACAGACTATTACGTGCTTTCAGTCTGTTGAAGATACAAGGGTTCTTGTCCACAGTTTATATGAATTCTTCTGCTTGCCAGAACACCTCAGCAGTGTGACTGGACAAACAAAACATTCCACTCTTACATTGTATGAATAGAGGACAGTAGGAAAAGGAACTGTCTTTGTTCCATTCCCATCTTTCATAACTTTGAGAGAGCATTCTGGAAAAGTGGCTTCAGATAGGTTTCAAAGACACGGTTCTCCTGTTGAGAGACAGAACAGGAAAGGAAGCAAGATGGTCAGTAGCTCTTGGGAAATGGAGAAAATAGAACTTTGTCTTTTTCCTGTGGCACATGCAACTTCTAATAATGCTTACACAACATCTAATATTGCTTAAACAAATTCTTCTCTAATTCTCAGCTCTCTCTTCAGTATCCATCTCAACATGGCAAAGATGGAACACCTTTGCCTTTATTCATCTGAAAAGCTTGACCTGCAACTGAACTAGGGTGGACTGTCCTTCTTAGAACCCATTTCCACTGGTGTTTAAAGCGGTTTATCCAAGATTTTGCAGTGATGTATTTTTTAACGTTTCCACTTGAGGGCGCATTCGCTACTGGTTCCATGTTCCTCATTTCCATTAGAATTCGCTGTCAGTCTCTAACATTTTGCAGTATATTGTCTTAATCCGAATTCATGTGGTGTGACTGCGGAGTTATTTGCCACCACATTTCCAGCACATCTTTTGGAAAAATCTGAGCCAGATCAGAGGCAAATCAGTGGAAATGAAACTGTGTCAAATGCGTTTTATTTTGACTGGGAGGGCTAATGTGAAAGGGGCTGGCCAGGGGGTGTATCCTTTCTTCCTTCCTTGTTCTCCCGGTGCCATTTTCAGCCTTTCTGCAGTGGATCACTGAACAACAGAGGCATCGCTGTTTTCTATTTCTCAAAATCGCAATCTCTCTCTCCACTCAGGACACCTTCCTCTTGGACTGCATCCCCTAGAATTCCCTGGTCAGGATGGCTCTAAAAAGGGGATTCTGGATGTTGCATTCATCCCTGAAGAGGAGGCATTGCTCATCCGCTCAGGAGGGCTTCCTCTCGGACTGCATCCCCCAGTATCTCCTGGTCAGAATGGCTCTAAAGAGAGGATTCTGGGTGTTGCATTCATCCCTGAAGAGGAAGCATTGCTCATCCACTCAGGAGGGCTTCCTTTCAGACTGCACCCCCCAGAATCCCCTGGTCAGGATGGCCCTAAAGAGGGCATTCTGGGTGTTGCATTCATCCCTGAAAAGGAGGCATTGCTCATCCACTCAGAGCAGAGCCTGCACCAACTGTGGGGATCTGGGAGCCTTGATGCTCTCAGAGGAGATCTGATGCTTTCACCACGCGGGCCAAAAAAAGTGACCGGAAAAGAGAGCAAAGGGTTGCCGAAAACTCACTGTGGAAAATGATTGGCTGGACACAACGGAAATACCCTTTTTAAAATTGCAGTGGAAATGGGAAGAATACATACCCCGCTTTAAAATAATGTGGGACAATACACATCACAGTGACATAAAATCGCTTTTGCAAAGGATTGACAGCTCACTTAAAAAAACCAACCTGGGGCATCAGTGGAAATGATGGACTACATAATGCCGGATAAGATAACATAATGTGGGATAATATAATGCAGGTTAAGGGTAATGGAAACAATTAGGGGTAAATTTAATGCGGAGTACTTTGTTACTCGTTTTAAGTGGAAACAAAGAGGAAAATTCGATTTGCATGCGAATTAGCCACTGTGTTGGATTGCATCAAATAAAATCTGCATCAAAATGACAAGTGGAAATGGGGTCGTAGTGCCAAAAGGCACTACAGAAAGGGAAAAAAGTGGGGAGAGCTGTACAACAAGAGCTCCTTCAACATGGGTGAAGAACCTCTGGTCCCCTGGGTCTAATTCTGGCCATTCCATGGTTCCTCAGATGACCACTATCTCATCCCAATGGCACCCCTCTTCAATAATTTCCTAGGTTTTGTATGTTTTTTCTCCTCCCTCCCAAATGATTAAAATGTCTATCCTGAGATTATGGCCTGGTACAGACTGGTGCCTTGCAATGGCCTGGAGCTGATATTAGGGCTTGGGAGAGCAGAGCATTCACACGCTCCCAAGCCCTACTGTGCACCTACCATCCACACAGGGGCCACCATGATGACGTACGCACAGTGCAGTGTCCAAATGGCACCGTGCCACATGCACACCAATGGTGCCTTGGATTCTTTTTATGCCTCGCTGCGCTGATTGGTTGGTGAGGCCTCCAGCCAGAGTAAAAATGGGCAGCCCCTTAGTTACTGACTGAAGGAGCTTAAAGCTAAAATGTATTAGTATTTTGTTTCAATTTGATATGCAAAGTAGATCCTGTTTTCTTATGAGGCAGACTAGCAATTGATGCTTTTAACTGGTAGCCTTACCTCTTCATTTTGAAAACAGACATCTGTCCAAGATTTGTCAAAGTCTCTTTTGGATTACAGTTCTCAGAATGCTCCAGCCAGCATTGTCACTGGGAAAAATGAGAGTAGGGATGCAATGGCTAGGCTGGCTGAGAATTCTGGGAACTGTAGACTCCAAAAATCATCTTATAAGCTTTCCATCTGCCAGCCTATTGTTCAGTATGAACTGTTCTCACCTGTTTATTAGTTGGGGACTTTTTGGCCCACTCATAAAGGCGCTCATAGACATGGCCGTCATAGCTTCCAAGGGCAGAATTTAAATTTCCATCAGAGAAGTCAAATGCATCCACTAATGGCACAGCATCTTTCCTGGAAAGGTAAAGGGAATGTTATTTTTGGGGGTCATGATTTCTAACTCAAGTAGTAAGCAACACAAAGTCCAAATCATTACATCCAAATAAATAGCCTATTTTATAAATTACAATAAAAACACAAATATTCCTTTAGAAAAAAAAACCTCAGATGTGGTGAAAGATGTACAGGAATAAAATGGATCTTCCTTTGCAGCCTAGTAGCTTTTACCAAGTGCAGAGCCCATTGTCCACTACGTAAGACACAAAGGCGAATATACAGAAACAGGTGTCCAGTATAAAACATTCTATTTTGAGAGAAAGGCAGGATATAAACCCACTAATAACTAACTAAACAACTAACTAACTAAAAAGACACAGAGGATATTAGCAGGACTCCACAACTTATGACTGTAAGCATACAGAAACTGCAGCTCTCTAAGGCTTCAACATGCCTTGTTTGAATGCCCTGAACCCACTAGTGCTTCACAACACCACACTCGAGCTTTCAGATTAATTTCAGATTAATATATCTGCCATATTTAGTAAGCTTACACAAATGATTTTGCATTAACATGACAAAGTTCTCATGTATCCACTTATTTCGTCACTAGCCTCCTTGAATCTGATTTTGGGAGAAAGGCAGGATATTAATCCAATAAATACATAAATAAATAAATATGAGAGGTCCTAGCTTCCATGCTCTTCAAGACGTAAGAGCCAGGATGAAAACAAAAGCAAAGGAGCTCTTACTGAATACCTGATTTTATTTAAAACAGGTAAGATATTTACACACTACAAGATACACTATCTAAACATGCAACTAACCAAAGGGTTAAGTGCCTTTTGTACTTTGAAATGTAAATAATGGCTTTGAAAGAAAAAAGCCTGTAGGAGCATATTACACAGAATCAGAATACTGGTTCATTCAGTCTGATGTTTCTGTTCTTACAGATAGAGGTCCTCCAGCATCTCAAGGTTTGTCTCAAATCTCCTACCAGAGAGCCTTGAGACTGGATAGTCATATCACCCAGTATCCTGAGAGCCAGTATGGTACAATGGCTAGAATTAAGGTTGGAGCTTGAGAGACCCAGGTTCGACTTTCCGCTGACTCATGAAATTTATTGATGTCTTTTGGCCTGCTGCTTCTTTCAGTCTGACCTCACAGGATTGTTTTGAGGACAACAAAATTGGGATGGGTGCAACATGGTATTTGGAGTCCTAGCTAGAAACGTTTGAGTTGAGGTGATCTAAGTATAATGATGATGGGCGCTACAGTTAAACACAAAAATGAGTTGCGATACTCAGAGCGTAGAACTAGGTATAATTATTTTAAGTTACAGGATGGTCAATTTTGATTGAACATTAGAAGGAACCTCTTGACAGTGAGAGCAGTTTGGCATGGAATCAATTGTCCAGGGAGGTGGTGGGGTCTCTTTCTCTAAACATTTTTGAAAAAGAGGCTGGCCAGCTATCTGCTGGGGATGCTCTAGCTAGTGATCCTGCATTAAGCAGGACGTTGGACCTGATTGACCCCTTCCAACTCTGTGATTCTATGAAAATGCAATATTTAAAACAGCTCACACCCTCCATCAGGAAATAAATGTGCAGGTAGGAAGGGCAAGTGGGGAGGTCAGTGGCTGGTCCAGTCATTGTCTGGAACAGGCCAGAGGCTACTTGGAGAGGCTGGACTTCCATGGCTGTGTATTGACGTGCATGATATCTTGAGCTCACTGGAGGAAAAGTGTAGTTAATGGAAGAGGTTTTGTTGTTGTATGTCTTCAAGTCATTTCTAACTTATACACACCCTAAGGTGACCCTATTATGGGATTTTCTTGGCAAGATTTGTTCAGAGAGGGTTTGCTCTTGCCTTCATCTGAGGCTGAGAGTGTGTGGCTTGCTCAAGGTCACCCAGTGGGTGTCATGGCAGAGCAAGGATTAGAATTCCCATTTCCAGACTAGTAGTCCAACACTCAAACTACTGCACCATGCTGGCTCCCCAGCTTTGGTATCTCTAGGAAAAAATGACCTTCTTGGGTAGCATGACAGGAGTAGATCCTTGGTCTGGGAAGGACCACAGATCAGTAGTAGAAACAGTCTTTTCATGCAGACAATCCCAGCTTTAGTCACTGAAATCCTAAAAAGACAGAGTGATCTGTAGTGATAAGACAAACTGTTCCACCACAATGTAGTGACTGTGAGCCTGAAAAATGTGGGCTTTAACCATGGGAAATTTGAGTTCAATTCCTTTCTGACCATGAAGTCACTGGATGGCTATGGGCTGTACCTATCTCTCTCAGGTCTGATCTACCTCACTGGGTTGTTGTAAGGATAAAGAGGATAAAGTCAAAGATGACATCCATGAGCACCTTACAGAAAACGTAACAAACAAAAAGAAGAGTCAGCTGCATCAGATTTACCTGATTTTTTTGTATTTGTTTCTTTTTTCTCTTTTCTTTTGATATTGCATCTATTTATCATCTGTGTGCATTCAATAAAGCTGTGAATTTATAGTATCAGTGGCCTCATTTTGTTTCAGGAAATCTCTGAATCTGGCTGAGCTAGAACTTGGATGGAACAGGTTCCTTGGTGCCATGCAGCAGCCGAGCAACATGTGGACGGATATTACATATTGCCCAGCCTTGAAGGTGATTACTCACTTTACCCTTCAACCAGAGTGCTATACAAATTAGTGTAGTAGGTGTTTTTGCCAAGAAATCTAGAGTAGAAAGAGAAGACTCTACTGCTCTTCAACCTCCAATATTCAGCCTTAGAGCAAAAGATAAATGTGCACATAGGGTGGAGGGAGTTCTGCTGCCATCAGGCTCTGGTACTTTATGGTTCCACCTCTAGCAAAAAGGAGGTACAAAGTAGCTTTATGAAGCAAATACAGTAGCCAGCTATGTCTCCTACAGCTGTTCCTGAAATGTATGGGCCTCTTGCTTCACCAGTCCAAATGAAAGGTAATTTGGTAGCTTTGGATGGAGATATCAATGACAGTATAAAAGAAACATGAAGCAAAATGCATTAAGCCTTTCTTGAAACAAGGGAATCCTCTCACCTAATGACAGGCAGGAGATCCAAGTAGGATTCAGTCACCATGGCAGTTTGCTTTAGAGACAGATAGCCATCCTGCATAAAATCTCCCATATTCAAGTACATCCCATGCAGTGCAAAGAGGTCACAGAGAAGTTTGAGTATCCTGTGTATTGCAGCCTCTTCTTCGTACCTTTCCAGTGCTTTGACAAACTGTTCCACCACAATGTAGTGACTGTGAGCCTGAAAAAAACCCAACAGTCACATGCATATCCACATAGAACACCTCCATGGAGAATGATTATTAGCATTTTACATACACTCAAAGTGGCTTTACCAAAGGCATGAAGAAAGTAGGTGTCACTCTTACATTATGGAGCTTTGATTTCAAGTCTGCATTTATGCAGTTGCATCCTGATTTACTCAATTGCATCCAGTTGCAGCCAGGAAATCAGAAGCAGATTAAGAACGGTAAGAAGATTAAGAATTAAAGAACTAGAAAAGATCCTAAAATGCAAAGATATACAACTTAGCACAAAGGTTAGAGTTGTACAAGCGAGAAGGGGCAAAAAATGGGTACAGTCCTTTTTGTGAGCAGGACCATTCTGTGCATTGAAGGTAGATTCTAGGTTCTGAATTCAAGTCAAGTTCCCATCAACTGTTTTCAGTCAAAGCACTAAAATACTAAGATGGCTGAAGTGTATGGAGGACTCAAGCTCCTACCAAGTGGAGCTCCTTTCCCCTGGTATGTCTCTGTGTAGCTACAATGTCAGTTGTGTCTGAAAGGCAAAATGAATACCAACCATAGCAGCCCAGACAAGCTGGACAGAGCACCTGTTCCAGGCTTCATGTTCTGTGGTTCCTAAGTGAACCAAACTTTGGAATTTGATCGCTGCACTTTGTAGCATTCTGTAGGTAGGAATGAACAAGTACAGACAAAAAGGATGTCAAAACATTGTGCAAATAGCTATATATCAGTTTCCTTACTATCTCAGTATGCAACAGCCTTTGCTATAATAATAACCTTAAGTAACTGTCAGTCAGTCACAACACTACCTTCAACACCAATAAACCCTAAATTCTTGGTTTACATCAGTGGTTCCCAACATCTTCTATTCCACATGTCCATAGAAAATATTTGATTAATGTTCGCATCCCCTACAAAAGTAGTACCGGTATCACAACTGAAGACGAAGAAGTCTAATTTCTAATTTTTGAACAGCATACAATAGTGCATGTGAACAAACTGAACTTTAAAAAAAGAAGCATTTAACTCCGTGCATAAAATGCAAATCTAAATTGAGCAATTAGATTCTAATTTATTCAGGTAAAATTGAGTGATGACTTGTGACTTGTCACTTAATGACACAAGCCACTCTTTGCTGCACCCTCCAAATTTCTACCTTGCACCCTCGGTTGAAGTTTACATAGTGATGGTTTATATAGTGATGGGACTCTATGGGGCTGTTTATACCGGCCAAATGAATCTGTTTTCCCCTGCCCTTGTGTTGCCCTGTTTTCATCATGAAAAACCAAAGGCCAAAGTAGAATGCTGATTATCTTCACATGGGAAGGGCATTCCACAAGGAATCTGGGCCATCCATTAAAGTGATTTTTTTAAAAAACTCAGCATTTGCTCTGTATCTTCCAAGAAAATCCAGAGCACTCTGCAACAATACTAGGTGGCTATGCTGTCCTGCTGTGCTGCTTGCTATCACTGGCATGGGTAGCTCCCTCTGAGGTCTCTACAAGACACCCAGCCATGTCTTCAATGCTGGGCACCTTATTTTTGACCTCAGAGGGAGTGACTTGCACCAGCAGTGGCAGCAGGCAGCACAGCAGGGCACTGTGTAAACAGCTGCCCAGCATCACTGCAGCATGTCAGGTAATGGGGAAAATTAGGGGCCGCTTTGGGGACAGAATATTCTTAGGGGAAAACTGGTTAATTCTGGCCAATGCAAATCTGCCCTAGGAATGTGAACCTCAAGGTTTTAAAACACACACACAGAAGCACACATTAATTTTAATGTTACCATCTTCAACCATTAGGTGGCAGACTTTCCTAACACATTGCAGCAAAGCTAGAATTACTGCTGGGCTTCTCCATATTCAGAGGCACACAAGCCAGGTGCAACTGTAGCTTTTCTCTTTAAAAAGATTCTTTAAAAAGGAAGAGTGCAGGAGAAAGCATTTTTCTGGCTGGTAGGGGGTTAATAAGCTGAGCAAACTCCAGCACGGGACCGAGAAAGAGCACAGGGAATGAAAAATGGTATGGAATAGGGAAAAAGTAGAGAGAAGGAGCACCTGGGTTGGTTAGTGGGTAGCATAATGAAGAGAAAGAGCACCAAGAAGGGAGCATCCAGGAACTGTGAAGGAAGAGGGCATTTTGCCTATATCCCTTGGCCCTGCCTGCTTTGTTCTTGGCCTGTCCCTTGGATTGGATGCTGCCCACTGCTATTATGCAGTTTCAGAGAATTTGTGCAAATTGGAATTTGACCCCCAGGCCAAATAAGTTTTCCCACCCTTTCTCAGGTCAGTCAAGACCTCTTTCTCAGTCAATGCACTACGCTCTGGGACATGAAGATAATCCAATTTGTGCAAATTGGAATTTGACCCCCAGGCCAAATAAGTTTTCCCACCCTTGTCCCTTGTATCAAGAAAACATTGGGTTCTAGAGTCTTCATGCCAACCTGAAGGCTCGCTGCTGATAAGCATCAGTGTAAACATCAGGATTTAGGAAATCATTCTTTTCTTGGGCTCGGCATTTTCCAAAGTGTTTGGAAGATAAGTAGGCAACTGTTGGAGGAACAGGCTGGCCTTTTTTTGCAATCCCAAAATGTTTTATCAGAAACCTAAGGAGAAAGATAATGAAAACTGAGACAAATTGCCATGCCAAATCAATTTCTGAACCATATATCATTTTGCACTCTTAATTTTTTCAGGTGTTAAAAAAAGATGGAGTAAGATAACAGTAAGACAAGAATCCTCTTGGTGGCTCCTCCTGGCATAACCCCTGGTTATACTGTCTTAAGAACTTCTATTGTACATGAACATACATTCCCCACCTGGGGAAGACAAAGCAACCTTCTTCCTTAACCAGTGGTTTGAGTGTTGGATTATGACTCTGAAGACCAGAGTTTGATTCCCAGCTTGGCCATGTAAACCCACTGGGTGACCTTGGGCAGGTCACACTCTCTCAGCCTCCGGGGAAGGCAATGGCAAACCTGAACAAACTTGCCAAGAAAACCCCATGATAGGTCTGCCTTAGGATCTGTACTATAGTATTTTTAGTGTAGTTACCTGGCTGTCTGCAAAAGGAGAACAGTGTTTTCACCTTCATAAGTACAAGAGGCAACCAGTTTAGTATACAGGGAAGGTAAACCGCTGAGAAGAGAGTATCCATGTCCTCCACAGGCCTTTCGGCACACCTCCACACCAGATGAAGTATAGTCTGTAACTATTGCTTTGAGGCCTGAAACAAGTGCATGAAGCTGCAAATAAGGCAGAAATACAGGTGTTAACTAAGAGCAAGGCAAATTTCTGTGAACAAAGCACCTGCAATTGCAGCATTATAAAAAGCGCTCCAAATGGTCTTCAACTGGCCTAGCTTCCTTGGATCAGGGAAAATTAAATTTATGTCATTTCATATACATTACTTTCCTACCATTCTGCAATGGGTCATCTTTTATCTAAATTAATGCTACCTTCTCTTAGGTCTTATCATAGGCTCCCCATCTAAATGAACTGTATTTCTTTAAAATCCAGTAAATGATATAATCGGCATAAAATTTCTTAAATGAGGCTGAAGTTTTGTCAGCTACTGTACATGGAAGGGGCACCATTGTCTCTCCTCTCTTGTGGAAAATAGATAGGACCACTTCTTGTTTGTCATATTTTAATGAGGGTTCATTAATAGGTGAAGCACAGTTTAGGTTGCCAGCTACTACGCACTTAAATGAGCCAGCATGGCATAGTGGTTTAAGTGTTGGACTATGACTCTGAAGACCAGGATTCGATTCCCAGTTCAGCCATGAAGTGCACTGGGTGACCTTGGGCAAGTGACATGATCTCAGCCTCGGGGGAAGGCAATGGCAAACCTCCTCTAAACAAATCCTGCCAAGAAAATCCCATGGTAGTTTTATGTCAGGGTTGTTATAGGTTGGAAATGACTTGAAGGCATGCAACACACACAAGTTTCACTGAACACAGTGAGACCTTTGAGATGCTATTTATAACACTGCATTGTCAGCATATAAATTTGTTCCCTCACCACGAGCTAAAATAACTAACAATTCTTATCTTGCTTTGTAAAGACGTGAAGATTTACATTACCTCTGGAACCAAGCCACACATCCCTTCTTTAGTTTCTGTATAGTCTCCATCAAAAATCTCCTTCAGATAGTTGCTAACAAAGTGAAAGGCGTAGGCAGATGCCAGCTGAGGTAGAAGCTTCTGTTGCTGAGTCTGATAGTCAAGAATCTTTGCTTCTGGGTCACTGAGGGAAGGCATTTTTTTTCTTTTCTTAACACATGCACTGGTTTAGACAAACACAGGAGATTATCACATTGCTTTTAAAGCACCTTATCCTCAACGGGATAATGACACATGCAACCCGTATGCAGCCCAGATCCCAGCCACACTTATCCAGCAGCTTTTCAGAAACGAGATTTTGCCATTTTTGAAAAATTGCTGGATAAGCACAGCAGGGATCCGGGCTGCATATGGGTTACATTTGTCCGGCCACTGGTGAGTGCGCAAACACTTGGTTTTAAAATTAAATGCACCTTTATCCTGTCGAGGATAAGGTGCTTTAAAAGCAATGTGATAATCTCCTAAATCACATTATATAAGTAAACAACAACAACAACATAAAATCCCCTTTTCTTATCATTGTAAGTATTATAATTAGTTGTTGTATCTTCTCTATACCTTCCCCCTTCACCATTATTCTTTACAATCTACCATACATCTCTTTGATTCTTATACTTCTATATAGATCTACAAACCATTATAAATACCTGCCAGTGCAAAAGTGAATTGTATTCTCAACAGTAATTCAGTCTCAATATATTTCATAGCCTGGCCTCTATTCTATCATTATACCCTTGGTGAACACTAATTTTAAATCTATCTTCTGTACCTATATTGTATATTCTTCTTATCAGTAATCTCTTAAATCACTTAGACTTTATTCTTTTAAGCTGAAAACTGCCAATGACCCGCCCATTTTCTGCAAATATTGTATTACTTCTTTCCATTGCTCTACACATTTTGTCAATGAATGTTCTCTTATTAAAGTAGTTAATTTATCCATGTTCATCATCTCATATAGTCTGGTAAGTTGTTTGATATTTTTGTGATCTCTGCAGGTGTCCAGAGCCATCTTATAAAGCATCTTATAATAATTTTCCTTCAGGTCTTGACACAACATGAATTTTAAAACTTTATTCCATGACCTTTTCCACTGCTCAATTTGGATTGTATGACCTATATTTTGCACCCAATGAACTGTCTATTCTTTTATAGTTTCGTATCCCATATCCCTTTACAACAGCAGGTTCTATAACCTGGATATGACCTGATTATGCCTAGATTTCATAATTTTATCTAATTCTATCTGTGATGATTCTGTACCCTCAGATTTGAGATCCGTTTTTGTCCTTTCATATAATTGTTAATGAGTGAATCATTGACAAAAAAATCCTTTATTCTGAAATTCTACTCTGGCCTTTAATCTGGGCTTGTTTATCTTTCACCAAAATGTTATTATGTTAACCATTTTTCCTGGCCCATCCTATAAATGCCTCTAGTGGGGAAATCCAGCCTTGAATTTTTCTGTAGAACTTGTTTTTATACCTAATCCAAACTTTTAGTAGACCTCTCCTGATGAAAAAGTTTGCAAAAACCTTTACTTTTATACAACATATTTGTGGTATAAAAAATAGGCGTGCCACCCACGCCTAATTGTCCTTCTAATTGTAAAAGCTTTTGGTAGTCTAATTTGATCCATTCTTTTATCCAAGCAATGCAGCAAGCATGGTAGTATAATTTAAAATTTGGAAGACACAGTCTTCCTCTCTCTCTAGAATCTTGTAGTACTCTTCTTTTTATTCTGGGTCATTTCCCTTTCCAAATAAACTTCATAATTTCCTTTCCCCAAATTTCAAAGCATTTCTCATTTGCTAGTATGGGGCGGTTTTGAAAAGTAACATAAATTTCATCAGGACATTCATTTTTGCAGCCGCCATCCTCCCCCTGAATGATAAATTTACATTTGACTAGCTTTTAAAATCTTATTTAATTCTGGCCCATATTTTAGCATAATTATTGTCAAATAATTCCAAATTTTTATCTGTTAGATTTAATCCCTAATATTTAATCCCTAAATATTTCACTTTTTTAAAATTTGGAAACCAAATCTTTCCTTGATTATATGTATTTCAGTTTTTGTCATAGTCTTCAGAACTATTGTCAACTTTTCTGTTTACTTTAAAACCTACAAGGTTAGTGTATTCAGACAGTTTTTTTAATTATGTCTTCCAAACATTCTTTAGGATCTTCCAGAAAGATTACAATATTGTTGGGGAAGGTCTTCTATTTAAACTGAAATCCTTTAATTTTCATCCCTCAAATTGATTATTGGAAGAAATGTTATTGGTTATCAGTAGAAATGATTTGCTAATACCAACAGGAAGGGCTTATGAAGCATTTTCTGTTTCATTCAGTAAAGCTGGGATAAGCACACCAATCCTAGCTTCCAGAACCAGATCAAGGCAATTTGCAGATTTTGTGGCTAAGGCATAGGTAAAGAACCAAAACTTGGATTAGCAACAGGATTCTGGGAGTTGTCATTCAAGGCAGAGGGCTTTGTTTTATTGAGTGTGTGGGAGGACATTTTTGTGCTTCCAACTCATAAGTCATTTCTAGTTCTGGAAAATGCACCCATCCCTCCATATTTTTTGAGGGGTATAGGCCAAGTTGGGCCCTAGGAGGGACCAAACTGGTTATTGATCCAATTAAGTTGCCCATCCTATTATGGGAGAACAACAAACATATTAAATCAATTAGATGGAGCAAAACAAACAAACAAACAAACAAACACCCCCAAACTTGAAAAAAACAGGGTTTTTCTAAAATCTCTTATATAGAAGTACTTTTGTAGGTCCGACTCCTATCACTGTCTCTCTTTTGTGTCTCCGGGGATGGCTCATTATGAACTCACACTTACAGTCTTATCGCTTCATAAACAAACCCAGCAGGCAAACGGAGAGAAAAGCATTTCTCTTTCTGCCTTCGCATGATGCCAAAGCATCCATTCTTTTCCAGTCATAAACGTGTCCTTTTTGCCAAGCTGGAAAAATCCGTTTGATAAAAGGGACACTTTTATCACTCTCTCCAATGCTTTTATGACTGAAAAAGAATGAAAATGTTTTGATGTCATGCCAAGACAGAAAAAGAAACACATTCCTCTCCATTTGCCTATGGGGTTTGTTTGCAATGTGATAAAGCTCTCAGTTCCTCCTCAGTGGTGCCTCCAGTAATCCTCATCTTGGATTTTATAAATGGAAATCGAAAGAAGAAAAAGAATGGTTAGCAACATCAACAAGATGAAAGGAGGAAAGCAAATCCATAAGAATGGCAACAGAGGAACTGGAAAATGATGGTCCGCTTGACTGGAGCCAGACTTCCCCTCTCATATCATACCCAGGCTTTAACTCAGACTGTCGGCGCACTGCAGAATATCGGATAGCAATGGTGCACGCCTTCATCAGGGTAGGGACATTTTCAAGCTGAAGTACATGCACACGGGTCAAAGTCATAGGCAAGTAGGTAATCTTCTCAGCACCTTGTTTCTTATACCGACCATCTGGCAGAACCTGGAATGTACAGAACAAAAAGAAATGAAAAGGGAGGGTGGGACTGCTATGCCTTATGAGAAACAAGAATCCTCTGAGGGCTTCTCCACATGAGACAATCATCCTGGTAAATGTTGGGCAATTATGTCCCTGGGTTCCATGACTTGTGGCATTTGTTCCTACCCCTGTGCCCAGCTAGAGGGTTTTCTCTTTTCACTTGAATTTTGGTGTGTATGTGTGTGGAATGTGTTCTTTCCCTTCCTGGAAATGCAGTGAGGGAAGGAAGGTCACAGGAGAACCTCTGTGGTAAAAGCCTCACCTCCTGTGAACACTCCAGTGGGATTATCCAGGAAGGATCAAGATAATGGAGCAAGACATGAAAATTAACCTCTGCCTGTATCACACTCTCCCACAAGTAAGCAAAATAAAATAAAATAAAATCTCCTACCCTGAGTTTCAAAAGTAATTTGTCATCCCTGAAGTTCACCAGAAATAGACTGGGGCAGGAGATACACCATATGGATATATTTTTAAAAATCTGATACGTTCAAATACAACTGCCAAATCCCAAATCAGGATGAAGCCTAAATTAAACCCAAGGAATTTGATCTTAGCACATCTGTTTCAGTGAATGTGAATGTGTAGTCTAAGACTACAAGCTCTATTGCATTAGAAAAGAAAGATGAAACAGAGTAGGAGAATACTGGCTTTCTCTGTGCCTTTTGGTATACCCTAGGAACACATCTATTCTCCTTCCAGAGGGAGATGGTTGTAAAAGCATGTCTTTTGTGACATGGATTTTTCAGGATGTGAAAATTACTAGAGGCCTTTGATGTTTTGCAACAGAGTTCTGACAAAAATAAGCCCATTTGCTCCCTCTTGTCAAATGTACCTGAGAATATTTGGCCAACATGTTTTCTCTTGGAATCCGAACATTCTTCATCATGAGAAAGCCATTGTCAACATTGTCACAGTTCATTTTGGGGCCGATATCCCCTACCGTTACTCCTGAGGAACAAAAGTAGCAAACAAAAACATTTAAAAATTTACATGTGTAAGGCTGCATTCTATCCGACTTTCGTAAAGGAGCCGGGATGTGTGAATGGTTTTGGATGATTCAAGAAATACTGAAGTCCTACTAGGGGCTATTTTGCGCAACCCATCCATTATTGAAGATGAAGCTGGACAGTATGGGGATTCAACCAGACAACAAAAGTTCTAGAAGGCCATGGTTTAAAAAAACAACAACAACACAAGGAACATATAGGACATGATGGTCAGAAGCCAAAGATCACTCCAATGAGTGCAATTATACTCATGGGGCATTACCCATGTGAGTGGTGTTTCTAATGAAGATATTCTTCAAAGATGACAGAACTGTAGGTCACCCAGCACATTTTCAACCGTCTTATGGCCTCTAACAGCAATTTTGCAATTTATATTATTCAGTGCTAATAAATACAGGATTCTAATATTTTCTGAGACATAAGAAATATAAAAATAATTATGTGGGTCAAAAATGAAGTATCTTAAAAATGGAATGGGGGAACATCTTTGCAACCTAAGAAGCTGCAGAGTAGCTGTATTTTAGTAACTCATTTTGTGGAACAGAACCAGTCTGCTATAGACTTAAAACTATGACACTGGAGAGTATAAGGACTAATCATGGTAAGACCTTGATAAAAAAAAATAGAAAGGATTTTAAAATTAAAAGTTCATTTGGGACTTAGAATTTCTCTCATTCTTTTCAATAAAAAGACCTCAATTTTTTGGACATTATGTTTTCTTCAAGCTTAATTATAACTATATATAAGTCTAATTGTATGTTGCCAAAATATATAATTTTATGTTAAGAGTGTATTCCAGAAAAAGCAACATATATCTAATCAGGAAAAAAAATCCATAGGCTCTTGATCATTTGTTTTCAGAAACCACTAAATTATCTAAGATATTCATTCCTTCATTAGAAATTTCTGGGGACTCTTTTCCTTGTTTTTAGTGTGTACAGACTACAAAGTGAGCATGGTGTAGTCATTTGAGTGTTGGACTAGGATTTCAAGAGACCAGGGTTCAAATCCCTACTTAGCCATGGAAACCCACTTGAGTGACCTTGGGCCAAATCACACTCTCAGCCTTAGAGAAAGGCAATGGCAGACCCTCTCTGAATAAATCTCGCCAAGACAACCTCATGATAGGTTTGCCTTAGGGATGCCATAACTCAGAAATAACTTGAAGGCACACAATAACAACAACAATATAAAAACTACACTAGAGTATACATTATGTAGATCTCTCTCTTTCATAACAGTGGACTCTTTCAAATGGGAGGAATTTCTCCCAATTCCGAATGGAGCCAATGCGGATTCATGTAAATTCGCTTGTTTAGCGAATTTACCTGAACCCCTGCTCCGTTCGGAAGGCATTTGGAATTACTTCCCATTACCCGAAAATAACCCCCCCTTGCCCGAAATCGCGTGAGAAGCTTAAATTCGCAATAACGTTAAACCCATGATTGCATTTGGAGTGACTTCCCTTTTGCCCGAATTTGCGTGAGAAGAATTAATTCGGAATAACGTAAAACCCATGATTGCATTCGAATTGACATTAAATTATACTTCCAATTTCCCACGTCTGAAAGAGTCCAGTGTAATTTGTACACCTTCATTATTGTGCAGAAAACTGCAGTCACAGTATACAAACATGGAAACTGGTGCTTTAGAGAACTACCCTCTCAAGACCTCCTGGAGGTAGTTACCTGGTGCTGGAGAATGATCTCGGAGGCTGCGGATCTGCACTAGGAACGGATGCATGCCATAACACTTTCCTTCCAGATAAAGCTGAGCAAAAACCACAGCATGAGATGCAGTTCGTCCCACTGTAAAGCAGAAGACAGCAAGAGAAACAAAGAGTTGCCACTTGTTTGAAAAGCCAACCCAATTTTTCATACCACTGGTGATGCCAGGGGTGGGAATAATGCAGACCTCCAGATGTTGTTAGACTATGGCTGCCAGCATTCTATTGGGCTGCTGGCAGTTGTAGTTCAACAGCATCTGGAGAAAAGTAGAAAAGGAGTTCCATTTAACATTTCCAGCTGTCTTTAAAAGAGGATGATGAAGAACATATCCAAAGTCCTGATTTGCAAACCTGCTGGTCACATTTGCTTTTTAAAAGGGAGGACAATGTGCTACTTATGAGACTCTGAACCAGCCTCTTTACTGCTGCTGAACACTGTATTGCCATGCTGGTCCCCAAAGGGATGCAAAAATGTGAAGGATGCAAAAATGTGCTGTTTCAAAAGCATGCAAAACCTTTAAGGGCATTATCACCCTAACTCTGTTCTTCCCACAATTGTGTTATTTAAAGAAAATGGAAACATACTGGTTTGGGAGGAGCCATTGCCACATTGTCTCCGTAACAATCCCCCGTGCCCTATTCTCTACCCAGCATGTCTTTTTAAAAATTTTTATTTTTAATGCAATTTCAGAGTTATGCCAATATGATTTAAGTAATAACAAAAACAAAAACAAAGGAAATCATCTTGCTTGGGAATACTGAAGGGGAGAGGGGCAGGGATAGAGGAGGAGGCACGGACATTGTGTGACTGGCAATATTGGAACTGCTATAGCAGTGACATTTTGCACCTGAGGACTAATGGGTCTGCAGCATAATCGACAGCTTATTGATGGGGTTTTCCCGTCAATGAAAAGGAACACTCTAAAGATGCCTGATCCAAGGTAGCAACGACATGGAGACGACATTGTGCAGGAAATATTGCTAATGGTGCTATTCTATAACTAATAGCAATAAATAGTGATTATCTATCACCCCCATCCACTCCACAGGATCGCTAAATAATTCCAATATAACAATGTTCCATTGAAAAATGTATCACATTTGGTTATAGGTCTATCTGAAAGACTGAGGAAACACCCAAAGGAAAATACGAACCCCAGGTTGACTGGTAATGTGGTCCCAAAATCTCACACCCACACCCTTGGATATTTTCTACTTACAGTCTGCTGGCCACCACTTCATAGCAGAGAGGGTCGGTGTGTTGAGAACAAATTCCTGAGTGGCAACATCAAAAGTGGCTGTTGTCTCCAAACCCCGAAGATACGTTCCTTAACAACAAAATGGGAGAGAGGCATGGTTTCTCAGTGAATAGCAAGAGCAGATTCAGGAGCCACAAACAAGGTCTACAAATCCTCAGGATGAAGCTCAGCTTCTTCTTCCAGACTACAAGCTACACTTTCACAGTAATATTAGTAAAAAATAATTCATATTTTGGACCTATCTGGTACTGGCTGAGACCAGTATGCCTAATTACATTTTCCAAGGGCCTCTATCACCCTACTTTGAACATCTACATAAACTGGCTCAATTTGACAAAAATGTTCTTATCAGCAAATTTTGGATTACCCCCTCCACAGAGCATAATTACTAAGTATTCTTAGAGCATTGGAGGAAAAATATTTTGAGCTTCACAATATTAATTTTTCCATGACAGAACTAGCTACAGTCCAACATGAAGGCCAATGCGACATTGACATAGAACTGGGAGACATCTTAAATGAATCAATGAACATATTGTTAGGCTTCCCCAAGGCTATGTGGGGTAGAGACCATACTCTTCAACTTTTCACAGATGAACATGGGGACATGTGAGGAAGAATAAACAAGCTGGAAGAGGCTGCAGCAACTTGCTTTTGCCTGAGCCTACTGAGAAGGACAAGATTTTGCCCCTCCTCTCCTCCCTCCTTGCAGAGCTAAGTGGGTGAAAAGTACTTTTGTATAATTTTGAACTGTTTGTAGCAATTTAAGTAAAGTGAGAAGAAAGAGGAAAGTGGAAGGACAGGGAAACTAGGACATTTTCAGAGCAACTGAAAAAAGAACACAAAGAGAGATTAACTGTGACTGTCCCTCCAATTTTAGGACAGTTGGCGGGTATGATCTAACAAATGTACAGTGGCTACAACTGGGATAAAAGCCTAGCTTTCCTATTTGCCTCTGGAAAGCAAACACTGATTTAATTATATATAACCAAACCCGTTCTGATGGATTTAAAAATATTTTAAAGCTGCATGTGTATATTGAGAATCTGAAGAATACTTGTTAATATTTGCATCCTCAATGAAAAAGAAAAGTTGAAAATGCTGGAAAATTCTCTGCACTTCTGGATTTCATTTGGGAAAAAATGTGTTTTTTGGAGTGTGTGTGTAAAGAAAATGTGTATTTTGTGAAAGGTACACTGCTTCATGAATGGGTGGCAGTATTGGTTTTCTTATAGAAACACATGAAAGAAAACAATACATGGTTTCTTTTGTGCAGAAATCCATGTATTTGTGCCAAATGCACACATTTTAGACAGTTTGCACAACTTTACACAAAGTGTGCAAATACACGAGCAGAAAAAACATATTTTCTTGCATGCATTTTCTGTACAAATGTGTGTGTGTGTATGTGTGTGTGTGGAGAGAGAGAGAGACTAGATATCAGTATTTTTATTTTCTCTGCCTGAAAACAAAGTCTATTTGTGCACACATGAATTTTCTGCCAGAAAATCTCAAAGTACAATTAGTGCTCAAAAATTGCCTGTATTCTTATGGAGCAAGGAGATAATTGCCAGAATTATCCAGTTTTGCATGTGGAAATGAAATAAGTGCAGATTTACATTCCTAGTGTGTGCATACACACAGGCTTGGGGGGAAAAAACCCTAGAGTTTTGTGACATCTTAAAGACATTGCCATTGTTGTTGTGTGCCCTCAAGTTATTTCTGATTTATGGCAAGCCTATCATTGGGTTTTCTCAGGAAGATTTCTTCAAAAGGGGTTTGTTATGGCCTTCCTCTAGCTCTAGCTTCCCCTGTATTACTTGGAAAAACCAGTAAACATTTTTAGTGATTTCTCAATTTGAAATGGCTGAAAACAGTGGTTCTCATCTGGATCCCTGGGGGTGGTGTTCAAGCCTTGCCCAAGGGGGTGCATGATTTGGAGGAATGGATCCCTCCTTCTCTTCCCAATCCTTTTTCATATGTAAAATTTATTCATGTGTTTAGTTAAATATTGAATATATTTAAATACATTTCATCTAATTTGAACTATGTTATTTCCTTATAAAACATGAAAATATGAATGTACATGTATGTGTGAATGAAAATACACACACTAAACAAACTAATTATTTTTATTCATATACTATGTTGGGGAGGACATGTCATTTGCTTGTAGACGTAAATGGATCACAAGGGTAAAAAGTTTGAGAACCACTGTCTAGAGGATGAGAGCCTCCCTCTTATATTGTTTCTCCTTCTATTGGCTGCCAAACATACTACGCTGCATGAATGGACAAACAACTGGAGCACCACAAGTAAATTCCATGTATGCCACGGAGCCTATATATTCAGTCAGACCATTTCAAAAAACTCCTTCAAATGTGTGAGAACCGTGTGAAAAAATAATTGGGGCACCCAACTGGATGAATTCTTGGCACCCAAGCCTGCCTAGCTTCATGGGTTTGTAGAGCAACAAGACATAGAGAACTTACCATGTCCCAACTCAGTTTGGACATAGGCTCCTAGGATGTAACACTTTTCTGCCAAGGGGATCCACTTGGCAATTTGTTCATCTGTGCCCAGATTTAAAATGCTCTTCATAAAGAATGCGTGTGCATTCAATGCCAAATCAGGACTAAGAGCCCTGCAAAAGAATATATAATGCTGTTATGTTCCAGAAATTTGCCCTCAAACATGGGACCATGGGCAGAAATACAAAACTGCAAGAGAAGGTTGACCAAAATAGCAATCAGACAATAGCCAAGATCTGGTTATGTATTTCTGCTGACTTCTCTTGCTTCTGTCAGACTCTGTAACCCACCCTTCATCGTGGAGCACCCCACAACGCAGTACACACTATAAACCAGCTCTGGAGGGCTTGGAAATCTCCTGGAGCAAGTTTAGGCTTCCCAACCAGACTGGCAGGGGATTTTTTTTTTTAAAAAATTCACTGATACTGGATTTGGGAGTAGGTAGTGTGTGACCAGTCCTCTGCAATAAGATTTCAATAGTACATATAACCTGAGCATACAGAAAATATACATTTCATACTGTTTTGTTTTCAATAATATTAATATGTGCTGTTGTTAGCCATGTAATCCAGAGAACAAGGACGGCGTTTTGAAATAATTGATTAACATGCTGCATCATTACCTGTCCTTACTGCTGTAAAACACTTCTACAAAACTTGCTACTTTCCACAGCAGCACCTACCTTTCTCCTAAGGGATGTCTGCACAGGCCCAAAGGCCCAGGTTTCCATCTGCCTCACTTCATTCTATTTGGACAATGCAGGCCAAAACCACAAGGGCAAGATCAGGCCCAATCCCACCAGACCAGATGCAGATCCAGAGGATCCAGCCTGATCCTGGGGCAAAAGGGCCTTAATGCAGGGTAATTTTGACCCCTGGTTTGCAGTAGAGTTTCTTGGAAACTGTAGCAAACCCTGGCTGATGAGACAGCTCCGTGTGCCCCTTACCGCCATCTGTTGTTGCATCAGATGTGGAAACAGGTGCTTGGCCATATGATTGTAGCTGGGCACCCTGTTACTGCATTAGATGCAGCGGTGGGGGGTTGTCACCTGCAGCAACAACGGATGGAGGTAAGGAGTGCACAGCAGTAGTGGGTCCCAGATCGGTGCAAGTGTAAACTCACCCATGTAAGCACTGGGTCCAGAATAGCACAGGCTCAGCCCATGCTTTCCTGGCCTGTCTGCTCAACCCCCCAGTCTTTTATCTGTTGCCGAAAATTCCCCAAATTTCAGATGAAACACACTTGACTTCCAGAGCCACTACAGTCATTTAACAGTACAATGTTTTCATATTTAATGCAGATGTAAGCCTCACTACATTCAATGAAAAGGGGATTGTAGCACTTTTGAGGCTAACTGAATAAAGAATGAAGTTGGTAGCATAAGCTTTCGTAGACTTCAGTCTACTTCAGATGCAAGTCTACAAAAGCTAATGGTACTAACTTTTTTCTTTCTCAGGCTGCATCCCTACTGCAGATTTAATGCAGTTAGACACCATGGCTTTAACTGCCATGGCTCAATGTTATGGAATTCTGGGATTTGTAGTTTTGTGAGATATTTAGCCTTCTTTGTCACACAGCTCTGGTGCCACATCAATTTACCAAATCCCAGGATTTCAAAGGATGGAGCCATAACAGTTTAAATGGTGTCAAGCTACATTATTTCTGCAGTGTGGCTTGTAGCAGCCTCAGTTAGTCTCAAAGATGCTACAATATCCCTTTGCATACCTATCCAGCGTAACCTAGCTATGTCTTTGAATTCTATGTTCAATGAAGCTTAATTTTCTTTAATGTAAGGAGGGAAGCTTGTGGTCCTTCATATGTTCTAACATTGCAGCTCCCATCATTCCCAGCCAGTCTAGGCAATGTCAAGAGGCCATGGGAACTGCAGTCTAAAAACTTCTGGAGAACCACAAATTGCTCATATCTGTTTTAAGGTGTGTTTAAAATTGTAGTCACAAAGTGTAATCCTATGCATATCTTTTAAATGTGTTATTAACTGCCTTTAGTCTCATTATTGAGAGAAAGATAGGCAATAAATCCATCATCATCATCATCATTGGAAAAAAGTCCCACTGTTTTCAATGGCGCTTAATCCCACACAACATAGGGAATTATAGTCTTAAATTTTCTTTTAAGCAAACATCTTGTTTCTGTTTGTCTTTTATTTGTAGAAATGCCACAATGAGGTAATGTGATTAAACTGGTCATTATATCATGTGAGATTTCTAAAGAAAATCAGTGTTCCTTGTTAAATCAAAAAGCTATGAAATCTAGACTCCGTGTTGGAACATATTCCATCTTTTGAGAGATCAGATTTCCATCTGAAATCTAAATTTTCATTAGTCATTTTGCTTATTTCAACTAAAATCAAATACTTTAAGAAAAGAAATTCATTTTCTTATTGTATCTAAAGAACAGTTCTAGCTCCTTAAAGACTAATATAATTTTTTGTCATAATATATCTTTGTCCAAGACTCTATTGTTGCTTTTACTGCAGCCAGTTAACACAGCTCCCACTTTGGAAATATCTTTCATACATGAATACCTATAGATATAGGAAATACCTATAGCAGTGCGCCACTTCAGGCCCATCTTCAGTCCATTTCATTTCATTCCTCTTTTTTGCAAGATGAAAAGATTTCCTGACAGCAGCTTCATAGGTTTCGTTCTGGGTTTGGAAGTACCGATTTTCTCTGCTAAATTCTGGATCACTCTGGATCCAGGCATCTGTGAGGAAATAGTCAATAGTTCTTTTAAGCTGGCTAAAGCTGAGATATGATCCTCAAAAATTCAAGGATAACGAAGGAACTACCCCTTATGTAGGTTCATTTACACATTTCTTGCTGTTCCCTGCCCTGCCCCTGAATCTCCCAGTCTAAGTCCTTCACCCGCTGCTATCAAGGGTGCTTCTACACTGTAGAAATAATGTAGTTTGATACCACTTTAACTGCCATGGCTCCATCCTATGGGATGCTAGGATTGGTAGTTTTGTGACGTACCAGAGCTCTCTGACAGAGAATGCTAAAGACTGTAAAACGACAAATCTCAGGATTCCATAAGATGGAGCTACAGCACATAAAGTGGCACCAAACTGCATTATTTCTACCATGTAGATGCACCCCTTGAGTCTATGGCCATGATCCCAACTCTCCCCAATCAACCAGTCAGCAGCCAACATATACCAACATTCTCCTTTGCTCACTTGCTCACCCCTCCCTGCTCACACACCTGTGGCTCTTCCTCCACAACACAACCTACACAAACAGTGCCCGACAGTCAACCATCTCAGCCTCCTATTGAACCAAGCCACTGGTTTGTCCAGATCAGAGGTGGGGAGCTTGTAGCTCTCCCAGGGTGACCAGGAGTCATCCTTTTCCAGGACCTGTCCTACATTTCAACCTTCCGTCCAGGAGTAATTTCATAATAGCTTCTGTTTTGCACACAACTAAGAAGCATGTATTTATATTTAGCTTTTATTTTGCAATCTCCTCAATTTTTCTTGAAAATTCTACATTTTGAGGTGCCTTGTCCTCCTTTGTGGTTATGGCATCTGGTCGCCCTGATCCCTCTAAGCTATCAGACCTAGCTGGCATAGCCAGTGGTGAAGCATCATAGGAATAATAGTTGCTCTGGAGGACCAAGGTTCCCCATCCATGGTTTCACTTTTCAGTATTGCCTGAGTGATGAGGGGTAGCCTCCCAAAGGTTTCCCTGGACTGCCTGCAGATGTGCCCAGACAAGAGAAAGAACAAAAACAGTGCAGGACACAGGAATTCTTCCTCTGACAATAAATGTTCCTGTCCAAGACTCTCTTTTTCTTCTGACCTAGATGTAGAAACACCACACATTCAGTTTTTTTTTTCCTTAATGAAAAGGGCCAGAAGTTCCTCCCTTTTAAAACTTTCTCATAAACTGAGTTCTGCCCATGTTCTGATACTTGGTGTGACTTCTAATCTTTAGTTCTTGTCTTTAATGTTGCAGCCAAACATCATAGCAATTGTGAAACTCTCTCTCTCTCTGTATGCAGCATCATTATGGAAGAAGACGATGGAGTTTATCACACAAGGGAATTTGGGGGTATATTCCAAAGGCAATCCGAACGCAATCATGGGGTTTCATGTAATTGTGTGATAACTTATCTCACGCAATTTCGGGCAATGAGAAGTCATTCCGAACGCAATCATGGGGTTTCACGTAATTGAGTAATAACTTATCTCACGCAATTTCGGGCAATGGGGGGTCATTTTCGGGGAATGGGAAGTCACTCTGAACGCATTCTGAATGCAACTAGGGCTCACGTAAATTCGCTAAACCAGTGAATTTACATGAATTCGAATTGGCTCCATTCGAAATTGAGAGAAATTCCTCTCATGTGATAAACTCCATCAAGAGTGAGATAACAGAGAACCATCAAACAAGCAAGCCATGACATGAGTTCTTCCAAAGCAGTTTACTCACCAACTGACCTCCGGATCTGGGTGTACTCAGCACCTCCATCCAGTATATTGGTAAGCCGTTCTACATTGAAGGAGGGATTTTGCCTTTCTACGGCCAGGTCAGGGTTCACATGCTGTCCAGTGAAATTTGGTGAAATTGTATTTACATTCTGCGTTGCCATTTTGAATGTTGAAGAAGCACTGAAGTCACAGCACAATCAGTTATCTGACTGTCTTCTGTGGCCTAATAATGAAGATTTTTTTTATTATAGATAATTTGTCTTTGGATCTTAATCTTTTTATTAGTTTGTGCAAGGTAAGAAACGATGTTGGCACAATCATAGAGTCATAGAGTTGTAAGGGGCCTTATAGATCATCAGGTTCAACTCCTTGCCCAATGCAGGATCTCTAGTGAGATAGAGCATCCCCAGCAAGTACCTGTCCAGCCTCCTCCTGAAGACTTCCAGAGAAGGAGACCCCACAAGCAATCTAGGCCACTGATTCTGTTGCCAAACTGTTTTTACTGTCGAGAAGTTCCTTCTAATGTTCAACCAACAGCTATCCTCCTGTAACTTAAAGCTATTCATGTGGGTTAAGGGAATGAGACCCCTGCAAATATAGAAAAATTGTGAATAACTCCACCCCCCACCCCCATTCAGAAGCCAGTTAAAGGGAAGGGTGAGCAGGGGAAGAGGAGCAGGGCTGCACATTTCTTTTTTCTCTCACCCTCTTGTCCCTTTAATTGGCTTCTTGCCCCCTCTCCTCCCTCATCCTTTCCTTGGGAAGCCTGAGGAGATGATCAGAGAGGAGAAGGCAAGAGGTGCCTTGGCCCCTCTGAGACTCTTCTCCCCATCCTCTCCTTGGACTGCCCAGGAAGAGGATTGCGGAGGAAAAGGGTCTTCGAGGGGCCATGGCACCTCCTGCCTTTGTCTTTCTGATCTCTCCCTGGGTTGACCAAGGAGAGATTGGACAGGGAAAAGGAGGAGAAATGCCTGCATTATTGGCTTTGACCTCATGAATAATCGAAATCATGAGTCTCAAAGCTGTGAATATGAAGGGCCGAGTGTATTAGTTTCAAAGGTGCTACAAGATCCCTTTGCATACTGATCCAGATTAACATGGCTATGTCTTTTAATGCCATTCCAGTTTTTTTGAGCTTCAGAAAACCAGAAAACCAGATTAGGAACAACAATGCCTAACATCTCTGGAACTCTACCTTTTTTTTATATGCACATATGATAAAAACCAAATTCTGAATTGATGGTAGTTATTTTTCCATTATAAAATCTTACAGTTCATCGGCAAATGCCCTACATTTGGTTCTGTAGCATAACAAAAGGCACAACCATCTGTCCCAGATAATGTGGAAACCTCCTGACCAGAGAACCTGAGAAAAAGTGTATAATGAATCTATGCAAAGAGTGGAGGATGTAAGTAAATGGAAAGAAGGCTATATGTTCTGCTAATTTATCCTCCCCTCCAACAAAACTAAGGTGATTATTGCATTGACAAATAACCCGACTGCTCCCTAACAGGATGCAGCTGGGTTGCGGGATGCAGTCGGGTATTACCACATGTATTTTGCCACCGCTGCCACTGTGCAGCTGCATCCCAGGTTTCGGGTGCACTTGGGGGCTGCTTTTCAAAGCTGGGCGCTTTCCAACTTTGAAAACCAGCATCCAAAGTGTGGCTGGGACTTAAGACGCAGCCAGGATGCTGCTGCATGGTGGCAGTGGTGGCAAATTATGTGCAGTAATACCTGCCTGTGTCCTGCAACCTGGCTGCATCTTGTTAGGAAGCAGTCAGGTTATTTGTCAATGCAACAATCTCCTAAGTCAAGAGCAAAAGTTTTAGAGATACGTTGGCACAGACAGGACTCCAAGAAATAAGAAGAAGACTAGGAATGGGTAAGGCAAGTATGAAAGAACTAATGAAGATCTCAAAGAGTAAAGATATATAACTGAGTACTAAAGTTAGAATTGTCCAAGGCAGCCATAGTATTCCCTGTCACCATGTATGGATGTGAGAAGTGGACAGTAAAGAAAGCAGACAGAAAGAAAATCAACTCATTTGAAATACGGTGCTAGAAAAGAGTGCTGGGGGTACTATGGACAGCTAAAACAAGCAAACAAGTGGGTCCTTGAAATAAGCTTGAAAACTCATTGGAAGCAAAGATGATCAGTTGAGGCTGTTGTACTTTGGCCTCATCAAGAGAAGGCACAGATTACTTTAAAAGACAATATTGCGGGAACATGGAGGGATGTAGGAAGAGAGGAAGACCGCATACCAGATGGATATAGTCAGGGAAGACACGAGGATGAGTTTGTAGGACCTAAGCAGAGCAGTGGAGGATAGGGGATCGTGGAGATGTTTCATCCACATGAGTTGGAGTCAACTTGAAGGCTGTTAACAACAACAACAAACAGGACTGCAGATAAAATATTCTGAAAAGAAAATGCTGGCCATATATATCTACTAAGTATTAACTACAGAGAATATACTGATGCAAGACCAGAAGATAGGCATTCGAAATGAGCTAGTTTTGTTGCTGTTTAGCATGGTGACAAGCACAACAACAACAATTAGTAGTAGTGGTAGTAGTTCCAAAAGGATCTCTTCAAACTGGTGGAATAAGGTAAGTATTCGTAATATAAAGTCACTATGCCAGTATTCCTACTATCTGATGTGTGACAGACAAGCTTTTTTTTCTCTGTGTGCCAGGGACCAGCAATATATATGGGTTTTTTCCCCCTTTTTATTATAATTTTTGCATAATTTCACAGAAACTCACTAAGATTGACAGCTGATGTAGCCTGGACTGGTACTGATGATAACTATAGAATTAAAAAATAAATTTTAAATTTTAGAGAGGGTAAAGTTTTATGCATAATACATTGATAGATAGTAAATACAGTCTTCTTCTTCCTACATCATTTATTTGTTTATTTTAGATGTTTCTGTATCAACTCTCATCCCTCAAGGATTCCTGAGGTGGCTGTGCACAGCGACATCACTCACTTCTGAATCAGCAGCCCCAAGAATTAAAATGCTGGGGAAAAGCAGCTCAAGAGCATATGCAGAGTGAGAACAAAAATTACAGGAAAAAGTATATATTTTGTTGCCACTTACTCACGGATGACTCTGAGGAGTGATGCTGCAGTAGGCCTTTCCTGTGCAGATTTTTCTCCAGCAGGCAGAGTTAAAATGTCCAGTGCAAACTATCCCCTTGGCTTCCCTTCTACAGGAAGCAAGTCTAGTCTTAGCACAGTGGAACAACTCTTTAAAAACATAAATGTTTCTGAGGGCTATTGAGAAATGACTATATCTTTCTGTGATCTAGAATCTCCAAACAAGCCATCATAGCAGTCCCCAAGGGCAGTCAGGTAAAGGTAAAATTATTTTTTCCATTCCATTATTGCTTTATCTCTGAAGATGTTGCAAGAACAACAACCATTTAGCAGTCCTTCTGTGTGTTCAGCATAGCTTACTGTCACATATCTTTATATAGAACAGATAGCCATAGTTACTTGCGAGGCTTTAAATACAATTGTTGTTAACTGCCCCCCTGCTTGCCCTGTCCTCCAGGCTCCAAAGAACCCTGTCCTCCAATGCTCTGTTTATTGAGTCTATCCATCAAATGTGTGGCCCTCCTCTCTTTCTACCGCCTTCTACCTTTCCTAGCAGTATTGCTTTTCCAGTGAATCTTGCCTTCTCATAATGTGGCCAACATACAACAGCCTCAAGTTAATCATCTTGGCTTCCAGGGAAAGTTCAAATTTGTTTTACTCTAGGACCATTTGTTTGTCATTTTGGCTGTCCATGGAATCCTCAGCACTCTTCTCCAGCACCACATCTCATATGAATTGATTTTCTTCTTATCCGCTTTCCTCACTGTCTAGCTGTCACATCCATACATGGTGATGGGGAATACAATGGCTTACACAATTCTAACTTTAGTACTCAGTTGTATATCTTTACTGTTTAGGATCTTGTCTAGTTCTTTCGTAGCTGCCCTTCTCATTCCTAGTCTTCCTCCTATTTCTTGATCGCAGGAGGTAGGGGAAAGCAAATGGTAAAAGTCCTCTGAATCCATCTTGTTATGAATACCCCAGGATAAGGTTGTTGTAAGTCAGAGTTGACTTGACGGCACATAACAAAACATCAAAACATCAAAAAATCTCTGGTAACATTCAGAGATTTAAAGTTTAGATCTCTTGAGGTGGGAAGTAAAATCTATAGAACAGTGATATTTACCTCAACAACAACAAACCTTAACAAAGTATCATGTTTCATCTTAGTAGAAATAGGGGTGATTTACCCAAGATACGTTCAAGGAAAGAGGAACAGTTCCTGGTATGTAGGGACAGTTGCAAGGTATGATAATTTGCCTTCCTATTGCTTGCTTTTGGGGCACTTTTGCATTTCTCTTCTAATGTCACAGGTCAATAATGGCCTCTTGGCGAATTTTGAGCAGCCAGAAGTTGCTCCTGTCTGACTAGCTTCATTCCTGCCTGCTCAAAGGGTGTTGTTTTGTGAATTGCTACACTGATGTCAGCAAAACCAGTATGGAATGCACTGGTACCAGATTTCCCCCTGTTTTAAAACATGGTATTTGTAATGTTGGACTGCTTTGTGTCTACAGAATCTGTGGAAGCATGAGAAGGATCCTGTTGGTGGAACAGTTGCTGAATATTATTTGGGTTTGGTCTGTCAATGAGTTTTCTTCCCACAAAGAGGTGGAAAAAACGCTTTAAGGGAAAAAAAGTGAAATGTACAAATGTACATTATTATTATAGAGCCTTCCCCAACATCCTGCTCTCTAGATGTGTTGAACTACAAATCATGTCAATCCCTAGCCAATATGGCCATTGCTGGCAGGAGACCATGACTTGCAATCCAACATTCTCTGGACAGGGTGCTGGTTTGGAGAAGGATAATGTAGAACAGTGATTCCTAAACTTTGATTCTCCAGATATTTTGGACTTCCACTTCAAGAATTCCTGATGGTTGGCCAAGCTGATGGGACTCCCAGGAGTTGAAGTCCAAAATACCTGGAGGACCAAAGTTTGGAAACCACTGATGTAGACACTCTAATATTCTGAAGTAAGGATGAGAAACATGTTATCTTCCATATGTTATTGTTCATCTCCAAGCATTCCTCACCATTAGCTATAGCAGCTAGGACTGATGGGAGTTGCAGTTCTGCAACATCTGAAAGGCCACATGTTGTCTGCTTCTGTTCTAAAGTAAAAGAACAAAGAGCTGCTATCCTCACAAAGTACTCGTCTACCAGCTCTATCAATTGCATTTTACCTACTTAATGTTTATACTTCCTTACACACACACACACACACCTGGACCTAAAAAGACAGAAGGCTTTTCTTTCTTGATTGACCTGCATAGCAGAAGGAAAAAATAGAATTTTAGCAGGGTGTTTGTTTTGTGTTCATCAGGAAGTTGATCCCTGACATTCTGATTTATGAGTATGTCTCTTTTAATGCCATAGTGATATACAATTCCTTGGAATTTTTGGTAAAATATGTCAGTACTGAAGCTGTGGGTTAGGTCATGGTTGGAAAAGTTGCAGAGCTAGGTTATCTATACCTGGTGATGTTAACTAAAACTTGTATGACTTGAGAGTTTAAAGGAAGGCTGGAGGGAAGGGTGAGAAGTTAACTCCTAGGGAAATATCTTCCTTTTTAAATGACATACCACATTGGAGAGAACCAGGATGGGGTGGTGATTTGAGTGATTTGAGTGTTGGATTAGGACCCTGGAGGTTCAGGGCCTGTTTCCCTTTTCAGCTATGGAAACCGACTCACACTGTCATCCCCAGAGGCAAATCCTTTCTGAAAAATGGCAAACCTTCTCTGAAAAAATCTTGCCAAGAAACCCCTTTCTTTAGGTTTGCTATGAATCAGAAATGACTTGAAGGCACACAATGGAATTTATCACACTCCCCTTTTCCATGAGCCAGGTGTGGGCTGAAACCCTTTGAAAATGGATTTTAAAACACACTTCTGTGCCCAGGCAGGAGCCATCCTGTTCCTGATCCAGACTTCTTGTTCAGATCCCATTCTTTGCAAAGTACATAAGAAGTCTGGATTGGGTATGCGATGCCTCTGGCCTGGGCATGGTGGTGTGTAATAAACTCCTATAAGAGCAACACGGTTGGTAACACCCAAAATCCACAAAACAACAATACCCTTATTATCTAACTAAAATGCACAAAATACATATCACAAGCTTTTGAAGCTCAACTGGCTTCTTCCTCAGGCAAAGGTATTAAGAATCAAACAGAAGAAAGAAAATTGATGATGTTGGAGTCATGTGCCTTAAAGCTCTTCTCCATTAAGGTGGTATGGAGGGATTTCCATGTAGGCAGAGGTCATTTTTCTTCCTTTTCTGCGCGGGCTTTGAGACACAAAGACTAAATTTCAGGAAGTAAAATTTAAAATCAATTAGCAACACAATAAAGACATGCTTTATGGATATGCTTTATGGCTGGTAACAGAACGGCACAAAACTAAACCAAAAAGAGAGCAGAGAGCAACCCCCCCCCCCATGGAACAGTGAGAGGGGATCTCAGCTGTCTATAGAAATAATTTCTTTTCCCTCCACCCACATTTATTATTAGTTAGTTTACTAATGGAAAACATCATGCTCTTGGAACAATTACTAAGGAAAGTCAAGGAAGAAAGTACAAAGGCAGGTTGTTGCTGCACATAAAACAAACAAACAAAATTAGTGGCCACCAAGGCTTTGCATAAATTCAACCTAGACAATGAGGGAATCAAACTAGGTAAAGATTTCCTGTATGTTGGATCAAACATTGATCAGAAAATCAAACGAACCTGAAGCCAAGAAATCAGAAGAAGACAAGGAACTGGGAGGGCAGCTATGAAAGAACTAGACAAGATCCTAAACAATTAAAATATACAACTGAGCAATAAAATTAGAATTGTCCAATCCATTGTATTCCCCATCACCATGTACGAATGTGAAAGCTGGACAGAGAATAAAGAGGATAAAAAGAAAATCAATTCATTTGAGCTGTGATGCTGGAGAAGAGTGCTGAAGATACTGTGGACAGTCAAAAAGTCAAATAAGTGGGTCCTAGAATAGATCATGCCTGATCTCCTAAGAAGCCAAGATGATTAAATTGAGGCTGTTGTGCTTTGGCCACATCATGAGAAGGCATGACTCATTAGAAAAGATAGTGATGCTTGGAAAGGCAGTACAGTTGGTCCTCCTTATCCATGGATTTTTTATCCACGGATTTGAGCACACACGGCTTGAAAATATTCCCAAAAAGTATAAATTCCAAATAGCAAACCTTGATTTTCCATTTTATATATGGGACACCATTTTGTTGTGCTATTATATTTAATGGGACTTGAGCATACACGGATTTTGTTATCCACAGAGGGTCTTGGAACCAAACCCCAGTGGATAACAAGGGCCCACTGTACAAAGAGAGCAGGGGGAGATAGTCTCAAAGATTTTCATCCACAGGGTTGCCATGAGTTGGGATTGACTCAAGGGCAGTTAACAACAACAAGAAAAGTTTGTTGTTGCACATGTTGAGAGTTTTATTTGCTTTGCATTAATCAGGGAGTTCATCTCTGATATTCTTATCTATGAATATGGCTCTTTTGATGCTAAAGTGAAATGGGCTTCATAATTTAAATTCTTGATGAAACATGTCAGAATTGAGGCTATGGATTAGGCCATGATTGGAAAGGTAGCAGGACTAGATTATTTATATCTGAAGACATCATCTAGGGACTGTATGGTTTGGGAGTTAAAAGGAAGGCCTGAGGAAAGGGTCAGAAGTTACTTCGAGGGAAACAGATTTCCTTGTTTGATTGCATAACACTGCTTGTGTTTGTATTACAGGGCTCATACAAATTCAATTATGTAAAATAAGAAAATTATTGAATTATAAAAGATACAATGTTTTTATATACAAGGCAATATGAGTCCACAAGATCAGAGGATTCTTCATTGTTGAAGATCAAAATTGCACAAGTATGTGCCTAGGAATTCATAGGAATTGATGTAGAGATGACAGAAAATGAGGTTCTGTGTTGAGCTGCAATATGGTGAAGCCATGCTTAATCACACTGTGGCCAACTGGAGTTTGAATCCCTGAGATCAATATTGATTTGCCAATAATTCACATCAATTGAAAAGCAAAAGCAGCAATTGATAACACTGGAACTTGGACACTTTTTTTGGACACTCTCTGGTGGGTGTGTGATTCTGGGAACTGTAGTTCTGAAAGACATATCTTGTCCAGTGCATTTGGTAGGAACATGGGATGGGGGTCTTCTAGGTGGCTGCTCCCAGGCTGTAGAACTTCCTTACTTGGGAGACTGGAACTGGCTGATTTTTACTGCGTTTTTTATTCTGACATTTGAATAGGACGCTGTTTTCAACTGTTTTTATTTATTGTTTTCAACTGTTTTTTATTATTTATTTTTATTTTTATTATTTTAATTGTGTGTTTTAAATACTTTTAATGTTAATTGATTGTTTCACTGCATTTTAACGTAAACCATTGTTATGTTTTATCTATATGGTATTTCTTTTACTTTGCAAGCTGTGTTAAGTCCCAGTTTTAGGGAAACAAGGCAGGATGTTAAATAAAGCTGCTGATGATGGCAACAACAACAACAGCAACAATACCATATCCCCTATCAGATAGTACAGTAATTAGACACAGTGGTGTTCCTGTCCCTGGTGTCACCCAGTGCAGGGGGCAGGGTTTCTGAGCAGGGGGCACTGCCAAAAGGGCACCCTCTCCACTGCTACTGTGTTCCACTCTCCTCATGAGGTGAGGGCCACGCTAGGCCCTCTCCTTCACTGTTGCGGTGTTGCTCTCATGAGAGCAGCAACGCAGCAGTGCATTTGGGAGGTGTGTGGAGGAGGCACCACTGTAGCAGTCCTTACCCCCCAGCCAGGAAAGGGCCCAACTGGGTGTAACCCCTCTTTTGGGGTGTTAGCCACTGCACCCTCCTATTGACACCCCCAATTAGACATGCTGTTGACTGGGGATGATGTAAGTGGTAGTCCAACACATCTGAATGGCATCAGGGTGGGGAAAGCTTGCATATCTACTGTGCATTAAAAAAAATTCAAACTGCATATCCCCTCCAGCATGTGTACAAACACTTTCACATGGTGATCATGGAACGCGCTTAACTGAGTTTTGTGGAAACACCCTCCAGGCATTCTTTCAATTAGTATGAAGACATTTGTTCCTCCTCCACTCCTATGCTGAGACAGAAATTAGTTTCTGTAGACAGTGTTGGGTGTCTTATTTACACAGCCCAAATGTTTACATCCTAGTTTTCAGAACAAGGGTCTTAGGGTGAAGACTGAGGGTAGGTTTGTTGTCGCATGCCTTCAAGTCATTTCTGATTTTTGACGACCCTAGGGCAAACCTGTTTTCTTGGCATGTTTCTTTATCCAGTGGGTTTCATGGACACGCGAGGGTGGGTTTATTCATGCATTTGTTTAAAGCTTTCTATACTAACTGCTGTAGAAGGCTCTCTACTTCCTAAGACTGTGTAAAAAGCACCCTCATGTGGTGAAAGTATAAACCAGAACCTGTGATCTATGGATCTTGGATGTTAAGTTATTTATTTGCACAGAAAGAAACACGCTTGTGTTTGACACAATGCAGTACAGAATTAGCTCAGTCTCTGCCTCAAGCGGCTTGCAAGTGAGCACTCAAAAAAATGAAAACAATAAAGAAAAGAGAATGGAGACCATAGTAAATAAGGTTTTCATATCTCTAAGGGTGCATGTAGAAATAATGCAGTTTGACACCACTTAAAACTCCATTTTATGGAATCCTGAGATTTACAGTTTTACAAGGTCTTTAGTCTTCTCTGCCAAAGAGTGCTAGTGTCTCACAAAGCTACAAATACTTGGATTCTATAGAATGGATCCATGGTGGTTAAAGTGGTGTCATTAGGACTGGCTATTCATAAAATGGTGTAAAGTTTGAGAAATTATTTTCAAGGTTCCTCTAATTACCTTTTAAATTTCTTTTCAACTAATGTTTAAAGTAACTTCAGTGTAACTTTGAAACAATAAGTAGAAAATGTTGTTGATCTGTGCCTTCAAGTTATTTTCAACTTATGGTGACCCTAAGGTGTGTGATGGTTAGGCCTATTGGGACTTGTAACCCTACAACATTTGGGCTGGGATTTGTAATACCACAACACCTCTGGGCTAAATCAAATGTTAGACCTATACAGAGTTTGTTGTTGTTGTGTGTCTTCAAGTCATTTCTGACTTACAGCCACCTTAAGACAACCCTATCATGGTTTTTTTTGGGGGGGGGAGGCAAGATGTGTTCAAAAGAGGTTTGCCATTGCCCTCCCCTGAGGCTGAGAGCAAGTGACTTGCCCAAGGCCATCCAGTGGGTTTCATGGCTAAGCTGGGAATCAAACCCTGGTCTCTAGAGACATAAACCATCTCTGAAACTGCTATGTCATGAAAATATTGCCCATTTCTAAAAAAGGGACCTGCCATTTTCCCCACCAAAGGGCATCTTCATTGCACCCCCATTTTTAAAAGGATACAGTGGGTTACGTGTAGCCTTCTTAGGAAAGACAATAATGTTTGGTAAAGTAGAGAGCCAGTAGGAATAAATGAGAATGAGAATATAATTCTGCCTTTTTTTCCAGTCTAGGACTCAAAGCAGCTTACAAGAATTCAAAAACATACTAGTTGAAATCCACAAAAATACAAAAGTAAAAAAAAACACAACAACAATTAAACAATTGTGAAAAAATAAAATAAAACTAGCTTAATGAAGGAAAAGAGGAAAATTGTGCTACAAGTGGATAGACTCAGTTTAGGAAGTACTGAATTTGCAGGACCTGAGCAGGGCTGCTGATAAGAGCGTTTCTTGGAGGTCTCTTATTCAGAAGGTCACCACAGGTCAAAGCCAACTTGATGTCAAATAACAACATTGGCCAAAGGTAACTATGCATCTGAGGAAGTAGACTTTAGTCTATGAAAGCTCATGCTGCCAACTTCTTTCTTTCATTTAGTCTCAGAGGTGCTACAAGATCTCTCTACAACTGATTCTACAGACTAACATGGCTATCTCTTTGAATTCCAACAGTAGTTAGTTATGCTCTGAATACTGAGGAGCTACTGGCAAAGTCGCAGCTCTGAGAAGAGAACAGTGCCACACAGATATTTCATTAGGTGGGAATCAAATGAATTTTAAAAAACACATGCACACAATTTCTGATAAGGTTTGTAGGCTATATAGATTTATATAGGTTTAAGACTATTTATTACATCTAACTTCTTCTAGGAGGAAAGCAGGTCTGAGTCTGTTCTGTGGCTAGATGAGAGACCACCCGAGAACCATGTTTATTTTGTCACCTTGCTTTCTCTAGCGGAAAAAAAGGTGGGATTTAAATGTAATAAAGTACCACACATAATCCCTGAATTGTAATCCTCAAATATAGAATTGCCTGGAGTATAGGGTCACAAATTAACCTGATTCATTTCTTCAGAATTAATTTGGAGTGAGTAGATCCTTTGATCTTTCTCACCTCGCCTTCACAGTAATCTCCTATAGATGAAATTCTTAATTAATAGAGATCCCATTAATATCAAAGCACTTGAGCAATCTTGTTCAGTCCTGCGTAGTTTCATAACAGTAGTTTGGCAATATTGCTTTTCTACTCTTGGAGCTTCTTCTTCCATTGAAAAAGAGAAATGCATGAAGAAAACAGGGTGGGGATGCTTCACAGGTCCAAAAACCACATTTTCAGACCTAGGCTTACCATGGACTACGCCTGCTATAAAATGGTTGTTGCTGCTTTGTGACTTCAAGTTATTTCCAACTTATGGCAACCCTATCATGGGACTTTCTTGGCAAGATTTGTTCAGAGGAGGTTTGCCATTGCCTTCTGCTGAGGCTGAGAGCATGTGACTTGCCCAAGGTCACCCCAGTAGGTTTCATGGCTGAGTAGGGAACTGAACCCTTGTCTTTAGTGCTGTAGCCCAACACTTAAACTACTACACCATGCTGTGAGGAGGCAAAAATGTCAAATTCAGATGTGTGATTCAATTTTTATGGTGGTGGTGGTGGTGAGGAAAGGTGTGGGAAAAACTTGGCCTTGTGTTAAGGCAAAATTGTTGCCCCCATTCCTATTTGCAGAAGATAATATTTCTTCGCCTCCTATCAACAGCATCTTTACTTCTAAAAAGTAAACTGCTTTTAAGAGGAAGTCAGTTATGAGAATACATTTCAATCAATGAAGTGAATGCATTTTATAAAACTGGTCAAATATAAGGAGTAAAAAAGAAAGAATGCCACCAGGAATGAGACTGGAAGCCAGCTAGTGTGTTTTACCTATCTATAGTTCATCTGTATTGGGTTTTTCTACCCCTACTTAGCAAATTCTGCTGCCTAGAGGTTAGGAAAAAATGGTGCTCACCTCCAAAGAAGCTTATTTGATTAATTTTTCTTCAACACTGGCATGAGTGTCATTGGGGGGATGCGTGGAGTGTGGCACCCTAAGGGGGGCTTACACCACTGATCTTCAAACATCTGCCTTTTGGCCTAAACAGGATGTGCTGTTTGCCTCTGGCCCTATAAAATGCTGGAGTTCAGCATAAGGGAGGGTGTAAGTGGAGCAAGGAGAAATAAGAAGTCATGGTTTTTTTTTATTTCAAAATGTTAAAAATTATTTTAAAATTTTCTTTAAAAACATCACATCTTATCAAATTTTCACTTTAATCACATGGAACTAGGTACATGTAAATACATTTAGGCTGTGCGTACGATATTGTAATTGAAAGGGATGGTTTTAATTTTGTGATTTGTTTATGCCACAGCTACGGCCACGAAATTCTGTGATATATGAGAGTTATCATTTCTGAGTAACGTTAGTACAAAAAAACATTACTAAATATTCAGCATGGTGTGGTATGGGATGAGGTCAATGTTGAAGGTGACACCATGAGTTACCAAACTGTGTGACGCCAACCCTAGTGATGCCACTGAATATTGGTGAATATTATTTTAGGATTTGTCAGTGGTTTCTCTAGTGTTGGTGTCACCTGGTGTTAGTACTTGGCATTGCTGGGGAAGGGTTACTAGCCACCCAGATGCCCACATAGTACTGCCGGCATGGGCAGCCAGGCATGTGAGGTACCAGGGAAGATGGGTGGGATGCCTGTGTATATGTGCCCCTATCCTTGGCTGTCTCAGCACCAGGGCATTGGGGAACAAGGAAGGGTCGTGCATTCATCCCTCTTTCTCTGCCGCCTTGGCTCCCTCGAGAGCCATGGCAGCAGAGAAATGGTGGGTCCCAACATCCGCACTGCTGTCCCCTGCAACGGACAGAGGAGCCAATTGGGTGTCACCCCACCTTTGTCACCTGGTGCGGTCTGCATCCCCTGCACCTCTCCATCAGTGATGCCACTGGGATGTGCAGGTCAAGCTGCCTGGATCATAGCTCAAGTCTAATCCTTACCATTGTCTATCACTTCCAGCATTGTCTGTCTGATGCAGCAGCCTCAGAATCCGGACCTCTTTCTTATCCTGCTTCTTCCTTAGCTCTATTCTGTTGCTGGCTGTCACCATGTTTTGCTTTTCCTCTCATCTGTTTCCATGCCCACCTCTATGAGTTGTGTCTAGCTTTGCCAATTTAAAAATGGAGAGGGCTCTCGTATCTTCAATACTTTTGTAGAAGAGGGAATTTCAGTGGGTGTTGCTTGTTACATGTTTGTATGACAAGCAACACCCATTGAAATTTACTCTTCAGTGCAACCATGAGTGGTACAGGAGCCCTCTTGAGTTTTCAATCTGGAAACTCTAGGTTATATGTGATCAGAATGGCCTCATATGAGAAACTGTACTATATAGGTCTTCAGTGAGACCACTCTTTCTTTCTTTGTTTTTGTTTGTTTGTTTGTTTTCATTTCTAGATGACCTTGGAAGTAATTTCTCCTGTTGGTCAGAAGGTTACCACCGATATGGAGGTCACCTAGTCCATGACAGCAATATGCAACCTTCTTGATAATCCTGGAGCCACAGTTTGAAGGGATCAATCAGTTTTATCATCATGATCATCATGATCATGAGCATCATCTTCATTTCTTGCAAAATCATAATTATTCATTAATTCATTTATTATTTCCCCATTGCCTGGAAAGTAATGGTGACAGGTAGGTCATTGGTGAGTGCTTATGAAAATATAAATACAATAAATACCCCTATTGGTATGTGTATTATACAATATGCACATTAGATAGAGGATGATTTGTTCTCCCTACCCAAACTTAATTACAAACATTTTCAAGGAATAGCAGCAATCTTGGAGATGTGTCATCCATAGAGTCACCATGAGTCGAAGTTGAGGACTGTAAACTGTGATCGAAAACACACTGCAGAAATAATCCAGTTTGGGATTACTTTAACTGATCTGTCTCAGTGCTAGGGAATCCTGGGAATTGCAGTTTATTGTGATACCAGAACTCTCTGGCAGAGAAAGCTAAATGTCTTACAAAACTACAGTTCCCACCAATTCCTTAGCATTCAGCTAGGCAGTTAAAATGGTCTCAAACGGGGTTATTACTGCAGTGTGTTTTGGACCAAGAACAACAGACTCTTCTGAAGGGCGAGTTGGTATAAAGTTAATTTTGCCATGGTCAAACTGACAGAGAAAATCTCCAGGAACTCTGTAAATATTACCCAGAATAAATGTCAGGCTGCTATTGGAATTAAAACAGCTTCATTTATATACCACTTCATACCACCTAAGGAGTGTCTAAGCGGTTTACAACTGTAAGCTAGTTGCCCCCAAAACTCTGAGTACTCATTTCAGTGACCTCAAAAGCATGCAAACTTGAGTAAAGCTTGAGCCCTTTTGCTGGTATTGAACTCGCAACCTTATGGTTTTGAGTGAGTGGCTGCAGTACAAGCATTTTGGTGGGCAAAGTGTAGACCAGGGAAGGGCAACTATTGGAGGCTGGGCATGGCATTCTTCCCATATATATATATAAAAAAATGGTTCTGCCCCTCCTTTCCTAAAGAGGTTTGACTGGTACCTTCTGTAGGCAGAGGGACACCTTTTTGTTTTAGAAGGCCTATGAGGGCTCATTGCTCTGAGGAGAAGGAGCTTTTGTGCTATAGTGTCTATATTTTTTAATGGTGATGCTTTTAACTGATTTTAATACTATTGATAGTTTATTTTTAATGTTTGTAGCTGCTTTATCACACTAGGGGGCAAACAGGATTTAAATGAGAGTTAAATAAGAGTTAAACAGGAAATGCCCTATGTTTATCACAGGACATTTCCTTTTTCACTCTTGTTTAACTCTCGTTTAAACCCTGTTTGCCCCCTAGTGTGATAAAGCAGTAGGATGTGAATTGTTTTAGCTTGTAAAAAACAAACTGAATCCATTAGATCCATCTTGGTGACAACTAATGCAAATAAACACATTTCAGATAAATATAATTAGGAAAAAGGGTCCGCAAGCATGTTAATGTTATTTGAATCAATATGTAATGATAGCTCGAACCAAACCAAAAGACAAGTTTCAAAATTATACCATGTAATTCAAGAGGCTAAATTCAAGAGTTTCAGATTTTGTATGGGAGTAGAGCTGGGGATAAAAATAGAAGAAAAACAAAGGAATTCAATTTGAAAACTCCTTGCCTTTAAATCAGTATCAGCATAAATGAGAGAAAATATATTGAACATTATACATAGAGGGTCCTATTATTCCCTTAAATATCTTAGTATTCATAATGGAGTATCAAAACTATGTTGGAGAAAGTTGGGAAAATAGGAACCTGGAGCCACAAAGAGACAAAGATTTTGGGATGATTTTCTATCTTGGGTAAGTTGAATAGTGATGGTGGAGGTGGGAAACAGTTTATTCAGAACAGCATTTCTGATAATTTCACTGTTTGAAAATGAGAATAATGATCTGTCAAATAAAATTTTATATCACTTACGTGCAGGAAAACTAGAAATAGTCAGAACTTGGGAGGGGGGAATTAGAGAATTTCTCAAGAATTGGTTGAACAAGACATGGTCCTATCAGAGAAGTTAACATAGTTTCTGAGCAGCAGAAGGAGAAATAAAAGAGCTATTTGATATTGCATGGAAATTATTTGTTAGTTTTATATGTCAAAGTGACAATGAATTAGTTAAGTATTACTTTAATAACATACAAGGGAAGACAATGACAAGTGCAGTCGCTAGAGGTTTGATACAGCAATATCTTTATTGTGCATGATGAATTGGGGAGGGATGTGAGCTCATGTGAACTCACTCCCACAGTGCCATTTTTGGGGTAAACTGACTGACATGAGTGAGAAGTTAGAGCATGTGGTGGTGGGGGACAAGTGGTGGAAAAAAGGAGCTTTCACATTTGGGAACCTACTTAAGCTGTCAAAGATATAGCTGTGTTAGTAGGTAGAATCAGTATGTGGAGAGATCTTGTAGCACCTTTGAGACTAACTGAAATAAAGAAGTTGTCAGCCTGAGCTTTCATTGGAGTTATTCATACGACGGAATTTGGGGGTATAATGCAATAGCAATCCGAACACTATCATGGGGTTTCATGTAATTGCGTATTATAGTATCTCATGCAATTTCGGGCAATGGGGGGTCATTTTCGGGCAATGAGAAGTCATTCTGAATGCATTCAAAATGCAATCAGATTTCACGTAAATTTACTAAACTAGCAAATTCACGTAATTGTGAATTGGCTCCATTTGCAATTGAGAGAAATTCCTCCCATGTGATAAACTACTCAGACTTCAGTTTACTTCCTGAGATACATTTAGTGGAGTGGAAACCAGGGACAGACTTATATATGCCACTGGTATGTAAGAATGTCAATTTAAATTCAAAATCCTTTGTGTATGGAAAATGAAGCAGCAAGTCTAGTTTTAAAGATGGTCTTTAGTGAACAAAGACATTGGGAACGAGCCAATGTGTATGGAAATGAAGAGGCAAGACCAGTCTGTAGGTGAAGAGAACAGATGAGTGTAGGATGCCCCTCTGAGGATGGGGTCAGATAGTGTTGAAATGTGTGTATTGAGTCAGGAAGCCATTATCACTGTTCAATCCATTGCCAAGAGACTGTAGTTTATGGATGTAGTTTATGGATGAATTCCAATTCTGTTGTTTCCTTTTCCAACCTACCTTTGTACTTCTTTTGTTCAAGGACTGCTGTTCTCAGGTCTGAGGTGGAATGCCATCTCAGACCTAAAAACAGCAATCCTTGAACAAAAGAACTACAAAGGTAAATTGGAAAAAGAAACAGCAAAATTGGAACCCATCTCTAAACTACAGTTCCTCTGCAATGGATTGAACAAGAATAATGGCTTCCTGTCTCATACACAAAAAATTCTGAATTTGATTGGACATTCTCACATATCAATGGCATATATATGTCTGTCCTTGGATTTCACTTCATTATATGCATCTGAGGAAGTAGACTGAAGTCTACAAAAGCTCATGCTGCCAACATCTTTATTTCAGTTAGTCTCAAAGGTGCAACAAGATCTCTCTACATACTACTTAAGCTTTGAGAGTTTTGCCCAGAATTGGCTGGCAGGTTGAAGCTGCACTGCTGCTCCTGCTTTTTTTGTCAGACAAGCTGAGAGAAGAAACAATGTTTTTGTATTGTGTGTGGGGATGACTTGAAGTTGTGTGGGGACAGCATGTCTCTGGGGAAGGGTATCCAGGGTTGATTCTTGCCTTTCTTGGATTGAGAGTTCTTCCTTGCCAGGGAGAAAACCGGGAAACCAGCTGTGCCCCTCTTCATCCCAGGAAAGAATTGAAAGCCCATCCTTGTTGGGGAGAAGCTTCTCCATGTGCTTCCAGTCATCTTGAAAGCATACACCAAGAAGTTTCTCACTGGTCTTTGCCACAAGGTTGACATGAGTGAGAGGCTTTTCGGTTGCTTCTCAGACATCTGGTTGATGCTCCCAAGGTGACCAGATGCAAAGAAAGCAGCAACCAAGCAGCCAGCTGAACAGCAACTGAGATGTTTCTTGCCTGCTCTAGCCTCTGACGCAAGACCGGCACAAGAGAGAGACTACTTGGTCACTGCTCAGCCAGCGTCTTGATTTCTGCTCCCACAGTGACTGGGTGTAAAGTGTGAGATTGGTTGTACTGAATTTGCAGTAAAACAGTAGATCTATTATCAAGAAATAGGCATTGGGGGGCATGAGGGTTGTCATCCAAGAAGAAAGGGGGAGGTAGCCTGGAAAAATTTGGGGACCACTATTTTAGCATATTGATTCAGAATGCTTCCAAAATGACTGAACAGGATTTAACTCATCGAATCATAGAATCATAGAGTTGGAAGAGACCACAAGGGCCATCCAGTCCAACCCCCTGCCATGCAGGAACTCCCAATCATAGCATCCCGACAGATGGCCATCCAGCCTCTGCTTAAAGACCTCCAAGGATGGAGACTCCACTACACTTCGAGGGAGTGTGTTCCACCGTCGAACAGCCCTTACTGTCAGGAAGTTCCTCCTAATGTTGAGGTGGAATCTCTTTTCCTGCAGCTTGCATCCATTGTTCCGCGTTCTAGTCTCTGCAGCAGCAGAAAACAAGCTTGCTCCCTCTTCAATATGACATCCCTTCAAATATTTGAACAGGGCTATCATATCACCTCTTAACCTTCTCTTCTCCAGGCTAAACATCCCCAGCTCTTTAAGTCGTTCCAACTCACATTGGCTTCAAGGCATCCGCTCAAAGCATACTGGATCTAACCCTTTGTCTACTTTCATTTCAAGGTCCAGTGATGCAGTGAAGAATATAAGGTGACTAGACATTTGTTCTGCTGGGGATTTCCACCTCCCTGCAAAGCATGGTAACTTGCTTTTTTATGGTGTTGTTGCTGCATATTTACATTGTACTCATCACAAACAGCCTGGGCCATAGGCACCAATGTGAGAGTGCCACCAGAGATTAGGTACTCCTGTCTCACTTAAATGTACCACATGAATAATCCATAGCTTTCATCTTACTAACAAAATAAAATTAAAATAAAGCATGTAGTCTTGATGGGCTGTCATTCTTTTAAGTTGAAAGAGTTAAGTAAAACCTGTTGTGGTCAGAAACAGCTCTCTGATTTTCTTTGGTTTCTTGCATATTAGGTTTGCTTCCAAATGAGACTTTTACTGTGCAAAATTATATTGCCTCATCCATGGAGGTTTATAGGAGATCCAAATGCCTTCTTCATTTGAGCAGCATTCCTGTGTTTCCTCAATGCTGCAGCCATCTTTTTTATTACCAGAGAAAACTCTCTATGAATGATTCTATACAGAGAACTCCTACTGTTCACAACTGAAAGACATTTTAATTGCAGCCATTCCATCCTTTTCCAGAACAAATTTCCCTGGAAAGTAAAAGAACTGAACAAACAAAGGGAAAACACAAGAAGGCTGCAAACTGAAGATGATGTCATCTGGCCCTCTCACACCAACTTCCATGAATGAGGCAGTGCAATTGTACAGCAAAAGGCTCATCTGGAAAGACCCAAAAGGAAAATGACTGAATGGCTACACAATGTCTTTTAAATGTGAACAGCAAGAGTTATCTGCCAGGAGGTACCACAACACTTCTCTCTGGAATTGTCAGCCTTAATTCACATGGGCATCCAGCCAGGTTATGGTACTCTGGTTGTTTCCTGTACTAAGCTTCTATGATTATTTTTCTACATCAGGGCTGCATCCACATCATACTGTTATAGCATTTTGATTCCACTTTAACTGTCCTTGTCCATCCTATCCAATCATGACATTTGATGTTTACTGAGGTTCTTAATTTTTTTCTGCCAGAGAGCTGCTATGCTGTAGTTCATGTGAGAATTGACTACAAAAATCTGAACACAGTTGGCCCTCCACATTTTCAGGTTTGATTTTTGTGGCTTTGATTATCTGCAACTTTGGTTAATATGTTCTCTCTAGGAAACTCTAGGCCCTCCAGCACAACTTTGCCAGAAGTTGACCATAGAGTTGTGCTGGAGAACCTAGAAGTTCCAACACTTCTGTAGGCATTTGTAGGTCATCCAGCATGATTCTATGATTATCTTCTGGAAGATGTTGACCACAGGGTTGCACTAGGAGACATGGGAGTTTATCACACGAAGGGAATTGGAAGCATAATCCAATGGCAATCTGAATGCAATCATGGAGTTTCGCGTGATTGCGTGAAAGCTGATCACACACATTTTTGGGCAAAGGGAAATCCTTCCGAACACAATCATGGGGTTTCGCATGATTGCGTGAGAAACTATCACACACAATTTCGGGCACTGGGAGGCAATTTCGGGCAGTTCTGAATGCAATGCAGTGTCAATACGCAATCACATAAATTTGCTGAACTAGCGAATTTACTCAATTCCGAACTGGCCTCACTTCCATTTCTTTCGAAATTGAGAGAAATTCCTCCTGTGTGATAAACTCCCTGGAGATTACTAGAGAGGTGTTCTCTTAGGTAAAAAGAATAGTGGTTTTTTTTATTTGCAGCTTTTCCACATTCACGGGGCTCCTTCACCCCCAAATGTGGAGGGGCCACTGTACTTCACCAAACCATAAATCCCAGTGTCCTTTAGGATGGAGCCATGGGACCAAAGTTTTATAACTGTGCACTGGGGCATTTTCTTCTTCTTTTTTGCTCATAACATACAATTAAAACAACAGTAATGAAAGCCTTCCACCTTTCCTCTGTGAGAAGAAAAACTGCCATTAGGGCAATTCAGTGAGTCTTTTCCAGAGTCTAATAAACAGATCAGTTTATTGCTAGTCCCCTGGACAGAACAAACAGAAAATCATAATGTGGGCTGAAGTTGCAAGAAATAAACTTTTAATTGAAGCTGCCGGCACCTTTAGTGGAAAAGATTTAGTTGTGAGTAAACATTATATTTGGATCTTGGTCAGGAGGAAAGGTATAGCTTCATAGAAAAACACTAGATAATGTTATATTAAAACACTGGAATTTCTCCTTTAATTCCATTTCCCACCATTTGTGCGTAAAAGCAAAGCCTCAATGACTTCAATGTCAAACCAACCGTTGTTCATGGTTTTTTGGCCTCCACACATGGACTGTTATATTAAAACTACCTAATTTCCCAGTTTCTCTTGGCTCTTTTTAACAATCCTGGCTTTGTCATTAAAACACACACACAAGTGAATCAGTTTAAATGTTCAGTAAGTGTGATCTCTTCTCCCTTTTGTGCAGCTCCTAGACATTTCCTCGGACACATGTTCAGTCTATCCCTGCCTCTCATTTCAGAGTCCAGGCATTAAAAAAATTCTCTACAAATTTGGGAAGCATCCCAAGTTTTCTCCACCTTGCGGTGGTCTGTTGAAACAATTGCATTGGCTGAGTGGTGTTGTGGTAGATACAGCACAGATCATGCAAGTATAGACAAATGTGCTTTAAAACGTAGCTAGTGTTTTCCCTGCTGACGGATACCACCCCCCCCCATCCTCATTGGTTTTCTAACAAACTTCTTCCAAACAGTTAGCTTAGCGTATTAGAGATTTTGATACCAGTGGTGTTTCAAGTATTTTGAAACTTGAAATCCTGGCATTTAACAAACCCCTATTTGCGTAGCATGTTCCACTCCCCAAATGCTTCTGTCCTGAACATATGCTGGGTCTCAAAGGGTTAGGCCAAGGGTTAATCATAAGCAATGCAGAAAGGGCATTAACATGGTCCCAGTCCTTGCAAAGAAAGCTCAATCTATCTTCCCTCACTGTTTTATCATCTGCGTACTCTACTGGTAGAATACAGCACTTTTGTTTTGGGTGTTATTCTTTACCCAATGTAAATGCCCCTCTTGGGATTTCTATTGGAGCAAGCATTAATAAACAGGAAATAGCCCCAATGACACAGACTGCGAATGTCCATTGTTTACAAAGATGTCAGCATGAAGGTATTCAAAGAAGCAGAAGGTTCTTGTACACTTTGGTCTCAGGTGATGCCTATTAGGCAACCTTCTCGGTCCCAGTAAGCAGCGATGTCCTCCTCAGGTTTTCTTTCACTTTAATAAATTCTGGTTCATTTTCTTCCTCCTTCTCTTGTTCCCTTTCCAGCTGGTGGAAGAAAGGCAGAAGATATTCATTAAATTAAGAATATTAATGTTAATGTTATTGAATTTTTAAAATCAAAATTAGGTCTGGCATGGAAAAAATAGCAGAGAGATCAGTTTTTCACAGGAATATAACATTGGCTGGATGATGGTCATTTGGGAGGCATGATAAATAGGATGATTTATTTCAGACCAAGCACCATGCCAAATCATTGCATGTGCTTTTGACAGTTTAGATTGTAAACCATAACTAGAACTTCACATGGCATTTAAACTACCATGAGCAGGGAGGGACAATGTTTACAGTATTACCTAATGTAAGGTGGGGGGTACTGGGGGTCCCCACCAACTGTCAGTTTCACCTTAAATGTTGGGGAAATTAGCTTAAGCTCAGCAAGAGGCTGGGTAACCTTTAGGATCATTGGCACCTGTTTATACCAGTACAGTATAATAGATGGGGACTACAAGTTTGGATGAATTAAGAATATTTTATTGCGAAATTAACATGTGTTTGCTATCAAACACATGATAGCAATTCAAACAGACACAGCATTCAGAGCTAACTGAAATGGAAATATGGAAATTGCATAGTGGAGTTTGAGGGGTGCAGAAGGGTGATAATTACCTGTCTGAAGAGAAGACAACAGAAAGTTTGAGGGACTCAGACTGTGGTCTAAGGATGACATATTGCATGGGAGAATCTCTCTGTGCACACAAAGCACAGATTAGGAGCCAACTGAGTGCACAGAGATGGATGATGTCAGTGTGCATGGGGAAGCTAGGTTTTAGGATTAATATTTATATCTGATAACTAGCCTCTGGGGGTGCTTGATGACATCTTGCAATGTAACAAAGACCTGATAGTCTTTCCCAGGAACTGACAATAGGATTCCAGACTGGTTGATTGCCAAAAATCGAAAATAAATAAATAAATAAATCCAAAATCCAAAACACTTCTGGTTCCAAGTATTTCAGATATGGGAGACTCAACCTTTATTAGAAAAGCTCTTAATTAAAAGACATTTGGATCTTGTATTTTCCTGTCTTTCACTTTGGCTTGATCACACTTTGGAAATGACTAAAACCAAAATAATTAATAAAAATAAGTAGGAGGCATGAAAATAAAAGTAGACAGTAAAGAAAATCTTAATTAAACACAAGAGCATTTCCTTTAAATGGGCTTCAGGTATGTCTTTTAATAAAAAAGCTTAATTGCAGCTTTCCAGCTAAGCTCATGTAGGGCTTCGCCAAAGGCATGAAACATTCAGTACATCATGACTTGTCTTGCATTGTTGGGAAGTGCCTGTGATTAGGCACATCGAGAGAGAAGGAACTTGCCTGCATTAACCAAAAGAAGCATGAACACAGCAAGACGTTGATAACACAGCAAGATGTTATGCCTTCAGGAGGTGTGTGCACAGGTTTAACAACAGCATAATTAAAATCTCCATCTTGCCAGAATGCAATGGATAACATGTTGGGGACCTAAACACTCTGTTAGGCTGATTTAAAAAAACCCTGAAATATTCTGGAGCTGTTAACAAGTTTAGAGTTTCCAGTGACTTCAATGGGATTTAACAGCTGGTAAAAGCATTAGATAAAGATAGAAATGCAGCTGCTCAGCCATCAAGGCTGGAGGCTTAGGAATCCTGTGGCTACAATCACATTGCTGAGAGAAGAACACAGGTTGTAACCATTTATCCAAATAGTTATTTGAAAACTTGTAGGATATTCCTGTGAGTCCTGAGCAAAAAGTAATAGAACACAGTAACACGTCACAGACTGAATCCAGAGTTTGAATGGGAAAGTTTGTACACTCATGGAATCATAGAGATAAAACAGACCACAAAAACCAACTAGTCCAATCCCAGGCTATGCAGGAAAACACAACTCAAGCATTTCTAAGAAAAAGTCCAGCCTTTGTTTAAATGTTTCCAAAGAGGGACTCTCCAAGACAGTCTATTCTACAGTGGAACAGCTTTTATATTTATACTTTTATATTTGCTTTGACATTTCTATATTGTAATGTGTGACTGAATGAAGCGACCCTTCAAAGAATTATCTTGCAAAGAGTAAAAAAAAGGTTGAAGGTCTTCTAACAGACTTTCAAAACACTTTAATTTGCTGATATGAGACATAAAAATCCACCCAAAAACACTAAAAGAAATTGCACTGGAATGTCAGAGTCTGCATGTAGTGATCAAAACTGAATTGATAAAAATATCAAATTGGTGAAAGACATTTTTATTGTTTTTTTTTTGAACTTAGCACCCCAAAAGACATTTTAAACAGCTGCAATACTGAAAAAAAGGTTTTTTTAAATCATAGGTCCGTGTTATTGAAGACAACTATATACATAACAACTGTATACTGTAGACACACTATCTTTGGAAATATTTAAACAGAGGTTGGATCTTTTAGGAGTGCTTTCATTATGTATTCCTGAGGTTTGGACTAGATGTCCCTTGTGGTTCATTCCAACTTAAAGATTCTATGAATCTAGAATTTCAGAATGGCTCCTACCTGTTCCAGCCTTTGTTGCCTCTTCAAAAGCTCTTGTTCAAAAGGAGACTTTAATTTTTTTGCCTCTTCTTCTTCTTTCTTCTGTCGTATCAGTTGGTTTCGTCTCCGATGCTCCAACACCCGCTGAAGTTCTGGTTTGCTTTCCACTCCTAATCCTCTATGGATGGAGAGAAGAAAATGCATAAATTGAGAATGAATTAAAGTGCTGGAGAAGAATTAACCAGTCACATGCTCCTTACTCCCAACATTTACTCTTGTCAATAGGACATGTTTGAAATAGTTAGATATATGATGTCATATCGTTTACACAATATGTATAATGGCATAATACAATATAATACAATTAAAATATAATACAATGAATAATGGCGTGCCTGCGTATAACGTGGGTACAATGTATTTATAAATATAATATTTATATTGATAATATTTATATTTATTTAAACTCATTGTTAGTTTATCTACAATTTCTTCCCCTGTTTCACTTCTTCTTGCAAAATGAAATCTATCATATCAAAAATAAGCCTCCCGTGCAGAAACTCTACAGAGGAATGCAACTTGTCCAAGCACCAGACTAGGCCTGGTTGCAACAACAGTGAGAAAGAGTGGTCTGCATTGGCAAGATCTTCCCCACAGTGAAGCTTGTCTGAAAGTGCATGCATATGATTGGAAGTGGCAGGGAGTTGGCTGCAAGGGGTCTTCTTACATGGATTCTGGCTGACTGAGCACAGCAGAGCTTCCATTCCCCAGGAAGGAGACGAGAAGCAAGAGGCCCATAAATCCCTGTGAGGTTCCTACAATTGCATGGCAACAAAAAGACATCTGCAAACCCCAGGGTGGATCAGTTGGGAGACTTTAAATTTGTTGTTCATGTTGTGTGCTTCCAAGTCGTTTCCGACTTATGGTCACCCTAAGGTGAACCTATCATGGGGGTTTCTTGGCAGGATTTGTTCAAAGGATGTTTGCCATTGCCTTCCCCTGAGGCTGAGCGCATGCGACTTGTCCTAGGTCGCCCGGTGTGTTCCATGGCCAAGTAGGGAATTAAACCCTGCGTCATATGGCCAAAAAACACACTGCAAAAATACTCCAGTTTGAGACCACTTTAATTGCCTTGGCGCAATGCTAGGGAATTCTGGGATCTGTAATTTTGTGAGACATTTAGCTTCTCTGACAGAGAGCACTAGTGCCACAATAAACTACAGCTCCAAGGATTGTCTAGTACTCACCCAGGACAGTTAGAGCAGTCTCAAACTGGACTATTTCTGCAGTGTGTTTTGGACTTTTGGAGATTATCACACAGGGGACAGGACATCCTTGTCCCATCCCTGTCCTGCCCTTCCCACCCGATCATGTGGAGATTTTCAGACAACATTGTCATTATCCCATTCTTAGCATGTTCTTATCATACAATCACAATAAGATTTTCAGACGACATCACACTTATCCCATACTTCTCCCATCCCTGGAGTGGAATGGCTCTGTCAGTTTGTATTAATGGAAACTCGCATTAATACAACGATGGGTGCCACTGAAGAGAGAAGGACGGGATAAGTGTGGATGTGATAAAGACAGGGTATCTCTGTGTGATAATCTCAATAGTCTCAAACCGCTATGCCACACATACCAAGAGCCATATCTATCAATGCGAAGATGTTTCACCAATTTTTTTTATTATCCTATGATCAACTAGGTGTAGCCATAAAAATAAGACGAAAGAATAAATAAAGAATAGGATCATATTTTCTTTTCTTTTGTTTAATTTTTCTAGCAAATGCAGATCAGGACATGTGAAACTTTCTTGGTTTTTAGAACTAACAATTTCCAATGCGCTTACTAACTCCAATTGTTAATAGCTGGAAATTCTTTAGTTGTTATAATGTTAATTTTTTTGTTTGAATATTGAATTTGAGGATGTTTTTGTATTGAAGGGCTTTAAACCTAAATTTATGGAAATATTTTAAGAGACTGGAGGAGTATTTTGTTAAGCTCAGAAAGAACTCCAGGGAATCACTTTAATGTCATGTTACTGTTTGTCTAATCTTTTTGTTTTACATGTAATGTGCTGTCTTTTTTATTATCAACAAACTTTATTAAAAATAAGATGAAAAACTACAATAATAAACAATCAGTTTTAATGAAGTATACAATTGATCATATTTATTAAGATCACCCAATTTTAAAAAGTGTAGATCATTTCTTCCTTTCCTCCAGCAGGGGGAGGAATTTAATCAGTAATCACTTGCATGACTGTAGCATTAGTATTTCAGGTACAGTATTGGTATTCCCCCATTTGAAAATCATTCCTAGGTATCTCTGTTTGCTCTATGATTATCCATTTCTATTTTGGAGTTCAGCACCGCAGAAGCTAAATATCTTTTCCCACTGTTCCAACTTTAGGATCACCCTAAATCGGAAATGATTTGAAGGGACGCAACAACAAACAACAAAACATTCCTTGTCATTCATGGTTATATTACAGTAACACACTTTCTTAGGTCTAGGTGCTTATAATTTGGTTTCAATTATTGTTTGTTTTTGTTTTAAGTTTCTGCAAGATGCCTCAACAGGAAGTTTTCCAGTGAAAGGAAGGGAATAAATGTATTAAACAAATAAATACACTGACAAAAAGAAGAAAACCAGCACCGATGATCCTTGTTCATCTGATGATAAGCTTTCCATTGGCTTTCAAAAATAAAATAAAATAAAATCTGAATTCCTCCCTCTCTTGCATTATCAGTTTTGAATGACATGTGCTAACTGCTCTCTGCTTGCTTTTTCAAACACAAACATGCTCTGTAAAACAAATAAAAGTAGTGGCTGCTGGGAAACAGGATATTTATCACCTCTTCTCCCTCCTCTTTTTGTCCAGCAGAAACATCTTTACAAATGTTTGGGAAATCTTAGAACAGAGCATTCTTTGACTTGTCTTGAGTCCATCTGGAGCCAAGAAATGTGATCTGAATTCATCTCCAGTATGATGGGGCTATACAGCTACATGACTGATCAGGCATTGTAATTTTACAAAAGGATAAAAAGCACGTGGATGTTTATAGAAATGCTAGCATGTGCTTGGTCTATTTGATTTGTTCACTAGAAATAAAAATTAAAAAAAAAACCCTGTGTTTATTGATAGTATGAGCATGTAAAAAGCAGATAGGGCTCCTGCACCATTAATTGTTGTGTAGTAGAGACTGGGTGTTTGACTAGGACTCAGGAGACCAGGGTTTAAATCCCTGGTTGGCCATGGAAACTCACTGGGTGACCTTGGGTGAGTCACATACTCTCAGCTTCAGAGGAAGGCAAGGGCAAACAGCCTCTGAACAAATCATAGCCCTGTGACAGATTTGTGTTAAGATTGCCATAGGTCAGGAAGGCACACAACTACAACAACAACAAGCAGAGGGAAAGTAGAAATTGTCCAGCATATTGTTTGTACATATGTGCCTTCAGGACAACTGATGATCTGTGGTAAGCCCATGGATTTCACAGGCAAGGAAAACTCAGAGGTGATTTTGCTAGTTCCTTCCTCTGAAATATAGGCGGCAACACCTGTTGTTTGTGACATTTGCTGGAATGCTCTCTTCTATACATCCTGTTAAAAGTGCAGGAGCCCGGTCTGCTTTTATATTTGGTCACTTTACCAGAGAATCAATTTTAAACAAAAATGAATAAGCGAAGTTGAAGGCTTTCACGGCCAGCATCCACAGTTTTCTGTGGGCATTTTGGGCTGTCACTACATTCTGGAAGAATTTATTTCTGATGTTCTGCCTGCAGCTGTGGCTGGCATCTTCAGAGGCTGGAGGACCTCAGAGGCTGGAGAACCTTCAGAGGACCCCTGAAGATACCAGACACAGATGTAGGCAAAACATCAGGAATAAATTCTTCCAGAATGCAGCCACATAGCGCAAAAAACCCACAAAAAAAAAAAAAGAAAAAAAAAAAGAAAAAAAAAGAAAGAAAGAAAAAAGAAAAAAGAAAAAAAGATCTTCCTGCTGCCATAATTCCCAGTGCTGAGACAAGGTGAGTCAAAATGGCAGTGGCTTGCATTTTTTGCACCGACCTTTCTTGAAACAATCCCCAGTCACTGATGGCAGAAGTGCTGGGATGAAAACTGGAGAAGGCTCCTGCACCTTTAATGACTATGTAGAAGAGGAAATTTCTGCAGATGTTGCTTGTTACCTGATTGTGTGACAAGCAACACCAGCTGAAATCCCTTCTTCCATCCAGCCACTAAAAGTGCGAGAATCCACTCCAGTTTTCATTCTGGCAATCCTAACCGGTAGCTACATTTTGAACTTTGAGGAAGTGGTGTGAATACTGCCTTACACAGAGAGACAGCCAAAAAGGATGTCTGTTGTGGTGGTGCACAACAGTTTTTGTGCCTCACATAGCTAAGGCAAACTGGTGAGGTTAAGAATTAAAAATCTCACCCTAGAAAGTGGATGCAAAAGCAAAGGTGGCATCTGAGATCCCAGACACAAAACCACTCCTTTAAACCCACTGTAATAGGAAGGTCAACCCCAAATCAGTTTTCCAACAGCATGGCAGAGACACAAAAACAATGTGCTTGATGTTGAAAACAAACAAATACCATGCATTCCAGATGTGAACACACAAAACCTGCATCCAAACAAGCCCCCAAGATAGAAAGCACATACAGAGGCCTCTGCCTTAATTTTTCTACCACTTACAGTCACTTTGCCACCTGACCATGATTTCCCTGGCATCCCTAAACCCAGGATTGCATCACAAGATCAACACCCCACAATTGTCCCCCCTCCTTGCCCATTTCCTGTTCCCTAGGCAGCACAGCAGCAGCACAAAACTGACTTTTCTTTCTTTCTGGCATTATTTCTTCCAGGCTTAACAGGTGATTAGGGGACACTACAAAATTGTGTGCAAGCATCTTTTGCAAGAACAACTCTGAAGTCATGTGGATCCCAGAATCATTTTAACAAAAAGAAGATGGTGGTGGGAGACATGGCTAGTTTTGATGTGCACCCTAGGTGGCAGGTAAAAAAGTTGATTTTTTTTTTTAATGGGAGAGTTGTGAGAGTGGACCGGGAGGTGTTATGGTGCCAAATGGCGCCGTAACTCAGTATTGAAATATAAACTCTGGTTACAAGTTCATGTTGCTCTAGAGGTGGGTGTTCCTAAAATGCTGGAACCCCAGGAGGGCACCCACAATTAGTATTTAATAGGGGAATTTTATTAGCTCGGTTAAAGCAGCCGAGAGATCTTGGGTGACTCAGAGGAGTTTATCACATTGGAAAAAAAAGATGGGAGCATAGATATTGTGTGATTTGGCAAAGATTATCACATGATGTCACGCGATATCGCAAATGCCCCATGATTATCCTGTGAATAAATAGGAAATATATTGACACTTTTTATTCATGGGATTTTCCCATGAATAAAAAGTGGTGTTATAATTGCTGTTTATTTGCAAGATAATCGTGGGACATTTGCGACGTTGTGCGACAGCGTGTGGTACTCTTTGCAAAATCTCACAATATTGATGGGAGCATCCTGTTATGCTCTCATCTTTTTCCCCAGTGTGGTAAACTCCAAAGCTGGTATCAAGCCTATGTATGTTGGTTCTGAGAAATAGAACTCCAGAGTACAAATCCAAAAATAGTTTTATTTATGCACCAAAGGGAATCACCATTCACACAAAGACACTCACTCATGCACATATCCAAGAGCTAATGATATAAAAGGTGGTAGCAGATACTAACGGAAGAGGGTGATTCTGTACTGATTTTAGAAGTGGAGCTTCAATCAGGGGACATTGTGAGATGGAAGTGGCTCAGCAAGCTGCAGGTAGGTTGTGGCATGGCCAGCAATGCTGATGAGTCAAGTGAGATATTGACAAAATATCTGTCTGACCTCAAACAAGACCAAATTGGAGGTGCATGAGTGGGCATATTTATGGGGCAAAACCTGTCCTAGGGCAGGTTAGGGTTTAGGGCGAAGCTTCCACGGAGGAAGAAAGAGAAGGGAACTTCTAAATGACTGGGCAGTGCAAATGTCTCTGTACAAAGAAGTATTGCTTCCAGAGGGAGGTAATTTTTAACTTCTGTTCATTTGTAAGCACAAAGTCTATCATCCACCAACACTTCTTTCAGTGAAGAGATTATGCAGATTCTGATCTTGATCAGTCTATTCTTGCTATGTTCTCCAGTGCTTCCACCAATTTGGATGACAGAATTGGGGGCATACTTCTCAAATTTGCAGATGACACTAAACTGGGAGGAGTAGCTAATACCCCAGAGGATAGGATCAAAATTCAAAATGACCTGAATAGACTAGAAAGCTGGGCCAGTGCTAACAAAATGAAATTCAATACGGAGAAATGTAAGGTTCTGCACTTAGGGCGGAAAAATGAAATGCACAGATATAGGATGGGGGACACCTGGCTGAACGAGACCACATGTGAAAGGGATCTAGGAGTCCAAGTAGACCATAAGCTGAACATGAGTCAACAGTGTGATGCGGCAGCTAAAAAAGCCAATGCAATTTTAGGCTGCATCAATAGAAGTATAGTTTCTAGATCAAGGGAAGTTATAGTGCCACTCTATTCTGCTTTGGTCAGGCCCCACCTGGAATACTGTGTCCAGTTCTGGGCACCACAATTCAAAAAGGATGTGGAGAAACTGGAGCATGTCCAAAGGAGGGCAACTAAGATGGTGAAGGGTCTGGAAACCTTGCCCTATGAAGAACGCCTTAGGGAGCTGGGGATGTTTAGCCTGGAGGAGAGAAGGTTAAGAGGTGATATGATAGCCCTGTTTAAATATTTGAAGGGATGTCATATCGAGGAGGGAGCAAGCTTGTTTTCTGCTGCTGCAGAGACTAGAACGCGGAACAATGGATGCAAACTGCAGGAAAAGAGATTCCACCTCAACATTAGGAGGAACTTCCTGACAGTAAGGGCTGTTCGACAGTGGAACACACTCCCTCGGAGTGTAGTGGAGTCTCCTTCCTTAGGGGTCTTTAAGCAGAGGCTGGATGGCCATCTGTCAGGGATGCTTTGACTTGGAGTTCCTGCATGGCAGGGGGTTGGACTGGATGGCCCTTGTGGTCTCTTCCAACTCTATGATTCTATGATTCTATGATTCTATGACACCATGCTGAGCCTACTGGATCTCCTTATGGATTTCTGGGGTGCCCTCCTTGGCTATGTGTCTAAGACACTCCTTTTGATATTAATTTGATATTGAAAAGAGGTGTGTGCGGAGGGAGGCTAGATATTGGGATAACATGGACATGAAGAAAAGAATTTTATATATTTTTCTATTAACCAGAATTTGGAAAATAAGTCTTTTTACAGTGGGCCCTTGGTATCTGCTGGGGTTTGGTTCCAGGACCCACCATGGATATCAAAATCCCATGGATGCTCAGTTTCGATTCTATACAGTGGTACAGTAAAATGGTATCCCATATATAAAATGGCAAAATCATGGTTTGCTTTTTGGAATTTTTATATATTTTTGGAATATTTTAAAGCTGTGGTTGAATTCATATATAAAGAATCTGTGGATATGGAGGGCCAACTGTACAAAAAGAGGGGAGAGAAGCTGGGACATTTTTAAAGCAGCTGAAAAGACCAGATGTCTGTTCTTGCCAGGATGGGATAGTTGGAAAATAAGCACAATCCTATGCATATTAATTAAAAGCCAGTCCCATTCAAAATATTTGTCCAAACTGCTGTGTTTAGGACAGCAGCATTAGGTAATTAGTTCTCACAATGGGCTAAGGAAAGCATTTTCAACAATAGTCACTCTTTAGTTCCAGCAGTATATGTTCTGTACACTTTTGATTCCACACAGGTACACTGGAAGGTATCCTCTGGGTAAATCACATCACCTGCATGGATCCTGTCTGTCTGGATTTGCCCTGTTTAGAAACCAAAGGTCACTCCCCTGAGGCATCCATGCGTGCTTCATTTCACAGGCTGCCTCAAGTTATCAGCCCATTCATTTCAGATTATAGTTTACCGAATGATTCTGTGGCTAATGACAGATGACAGACACAAACCATCTTTTCAACCTCAGTTGATCAAATACCCAACGCCTGGGATTAAAGTCCAGCAAAATAAACAGTGCTACATGTGTTAGGGTTCTACTGACTGATGGAAGTTATCCTGGGCCATGAGATAGTAAGGATGGAAATTTTGATAAAGAAAAGATCCGTGTGTCCCATACTAAATTGTGCATTATGAAGCCAATCCAATTAACTCCATGAGCAGGAATTCAGAACTTGCAATGGGACATAATAATCCATCTCTGCATCAGGACAGCCTATCTGACCATGTAGCTCTTTTTATTTTTTAATTTTTTAATAAAACTATAATATAATATACATACATATCAAAATCAAAAGTTATATCTTCTCTTCCTAGATGTTCCATATAGATCATCACATTACATAAAATTGTTGACTTAACCTTAGTTACATAATTTCTAACATTTTCCTCAATGTATTTAATTTATACAAAGTTGTGTATAGAAAGAAAGAAAAAATTCCTCCTTTTCCTTTGTTGCCTTACAAAATCAATTAGTTAACTCTATCTGTAAATCTTGTTAATATCCGTGATTGTGTTTGCCCTCTATAAGCGGTATTATGTATTTATAATTTTTATATTTACAAATAAATCATTGGTATCTAGATGGGCCACTAAGAGTTCTGAAGGAATATTTTGTTTATACTCCAATCCCTCCCCGCAATATTCAATGATATTCAATGATTTACTTGGCAGGGGGGACACTTTGATTATGTGGCCCTTTCTCTACAAAGACCTGTGCAGCTAAGGTGAAAGGCTGTCTCCTCAGATGAGCTTGCCCAGTTTGTAAGATTCCAAGGAAAAGATCCTCAGAAGCCCATTTAGTGAAGATACATGACAGGACCTTCTCAGGGGCCATTACTTCGTTCTAAAATTCACTGCCACAGGAGACTAGGCTAGTCTCCTCTTCTTGCTCTGCCAAGCAAAGAGACAAGTTTGGGCATTCATGGGTTGTGCAACAGGCTTTTAACAGGTTTTTGGTGCTGCATATACCTTTATTTTAAAACAATTTTATACTGTTTTAAGTTATTGGTGTTTTAGCACAATAGCTAATTGAATTATTTTTAAAGAAACTTTCTTAGAATCAACTTTTTAATGGTATCTTGTTTTAACCTTGTTGTAAGATGCCTTGGGTACTGTAGTGAGAAAAGCAACATATAAATAAAATGAAAATGAATGAATGGATGGATGAATGAATGTTTAAAAATTGCCCATTGTGGTCAACTCCAAATGACAGGGAATCTCTGCTTCCGAGACAGAGTTCTTCCTCAACTGATCCTCCTGACTGATTCAGTAGACTTTGGAAGAGTGACAGTTTTGGATTACAACTCCAATTCTGGAAACTCTGATCCAAAAAAGTAACCTTTCCAAACTCTGGATCGGACCAAGGAGCCTCTCCTGTATAGAATCCGTCTTTTACCCCAAAGAATAGACCATCCAAGTGTTGCTTACCACAAAAAGTCCCTATATGATGAGAGAGAAACTTGCATCCTTCTATGCTTCATCCCTGGCCAGGCTAGTTGGGACTGATAGGACCTGGAGTCAAGCAATATGAGGAAGGATACAGGTTCTCCACTCCCTATTATGTGTTTAGCGCACACTGAGGACTTTCCACCATATTAAATATCTAGTTCCCAATCTTCATGTCTGTGAAGGAACATTTGTAAAGTTGTAAGCAATTTCTGAAGGGGGCTTTAAATAATTTGAGTCCCTTGATGAAAAAGGGATCTTGTAGCACCTTTGAGACTGACAGGGAGAAAGATGTCTGTGAGAAACTTCATACTGATCCAGGCTAACGCGGCCACTGAATACTAGTACCATGGAGCTCCTTGAGTTACTGAGAGTCCCCTTCCAAAATTGACTGACTCTTCTGTTTTCATAGCTCTCTGTCTTAGGGACTTTATCAAATGGAGAAAATTGGGGGTTTAAACAGGCATTTTCCCGGGACAGTGGCATGAAGATTTTCACATGACGTTGTGATTAGAGAGGATTTATCCAAGAAACAACCAGGAATGCTCCAGCAACAAATCATTAATGGGGAAATCCCGTGAATGATTTGTGGCTGGAGCATTCCTGATTATTCCTGGGATAAGTCCACTCTAAGAATGATGTATGTGAAAATCTTAGCTGCAATTGCGTGACTGTCCCAGGAAAAAAGCCCATTTACAAGCCCTGATTTTCTCCCATGTGATAAAGTGCTTTAACTCCAAACTCTGGAGTTCTGCAAGTCTTAAGGTTTATCTACATTGTAGAAATTTAGCAATTTAACATCACTTTAACTGCCATGGCTTCATCCTACAGGATTCTGGGATTTATAATTTTGTGAGGCACCAGCACTCTTTGGCAAAGAAAGCTAAAGTCCTTGTAAATAACATAACCCAGGATCCCATAGGATACAGCTACAGCATTTAAATAATAAACTGCATAATAAACTGTGTTATTTCTACAGTGTAGATGAACCCTTACATACCAGTGGTCCTCAGGAAGACACATGAAATGTACTCTGTGTTCCTAGCTATAGAGCAAAGCCTTGGCAGAAAATAATATTCTGCATTCTAGGGTTGAAAAATATGTTTCAGCATTTGCAAGTGGAGTAAACTATGAAGGTCAGTGGTTCACATTTGCAGTTATTTCTTCTTTCGTCATAATTGTACAACTTTGCATGGCAGAATGGAGTTGGACTGGGTGGCTCTTGTGGTCTCTTCCACCTCTATGATTCTATGACATTCCTTGAGGTATAGTATTTTAAGCAAATATGTCACTATTTTCCTTCTTACCTTTTGTGATTCATAAGGAGCTCTCTGTGAAGTTCTTGGTGGCTTTTTGAGGCTCTCACAGGATTGAGCAGCTTTTTAGGTTTGATAAGATCAGGGTTTCCATCAAAATAGTCTGGATGAGCCATGATATTCCCAATACCAGGCCTCTCTCTTTGTATTTCAGAATACATAGATGCTGGGGGAGGAAAGAGAGAAAGAGAGAAAATGAGAACGTCTCTCAACTAAGATAAATAAAACAACATTTTCAGAGAAAATGAGGCATATGTCAAGTCTGGCTTCACATACAGCTGTCCCTCTGGAGTTTAGGATACAGGAGGAATTTCTCCCAATTTCGAATTGAGCCAATTTGAATTCATGTAAATTTGCTAGTTTAGCGAATTTACGTGAAATCTAATTGCGTTCGGAATGAATTCAGAATGACCCCCCATTGCCTGAAATTGTGTGAGATACTCTTATACGCATTAATGTAAAACCTATGATTCCATTCGGAATGACTTCCCTTTTGCCCGAAATTGTGTGAGATACACTCATACACAATTACGTGAAACCCCATGATTGCATTCGGATTGCCATTGCATTATACCCTCAAATTCTGTTGTATGATAAACTCCTCTGTATCCTCGGACTCAACCCTCCACTTCTTGAAAATATTTCACAAATATATCCATCCAAAGAGCAAACCTTGATTTTGCCATTTTATATAAGGGACACCATTTTACTATGCCATTGTATATAATGGGACTTGAGCATCCATGGATTTTGGTATTCACAGTCCTGGAACCAAACTCCAGTGGATAACAATGGCCCACTATATTGGGATCAATAATTCGTACCCTCCAAAATTTCACAGATGAAATCCAGGTACAAATTCTGGCTAAGACATGTAAACCCACTGGATGACCTTGGACAAGTTACACGCTCTCAGTCTCAGAGGATGGCAATGGAACCCCCCCCCCCCCCGAAGAAACTTGCCAATAAACCCCTATGATAGCTTCACCTTAGGGTTGCTATAAGTTGGAACTTACTTGAAGGCACACAAGAACAACAATAAATCTCTATCCTAAAACAACATTAAATGATAACATGTAACCCCATAGTCCCCCAACTAAACCACAACCTCCCTGAAACACAAACAGAAATATAAACACATACAAGGACATATATGTGGCTTCTCACTTATCAACTTACGGTTAGAATGATCTCTTACTCCTACTCTCCGTAACTCATAATAAAAATTATGTGCTTATATTAATAACTACTCCAACATGACATTTATACTTAATAGTATATTATTATATTTCAAATCCTAAAACTATTACATTATTCCACTTCTTCTTCAAAAATCTGACAACATTTCTCCAGTCTTGTTTAAATGAATCAATAGTTGATGGGCAACTTCAAGATCCCTGTTTTCCTCTCTCCTTGGAGTTGTTCCTCTTTATCCTGAACTTGGATTGGCCAGCCCTTTATGGGCCATGTTCCCACTACATTTAAATCTGAATCATGATCCGGGTTAAACGGGCATCATTCTCACTGAATACAATTTTAGAAATCGATGCAGAAAGTGGGGGCCATTCTTTTTGCCCATTTTTGCCTATTTAACCTGCATCAAAAAGACGCTGGGTTGTTTTTTGGGCTGACTTGATTTATTTAGAAATAAATTGATTCAGCCCAAGTAGGAACCAAGTGGATTTGAATCGGAATCGAATCTCCCCTGGTTTCCACTGGCAGCCCAGCTCAGGGGGCAGCTGTCATGGCCCGGCCTCTCCTGGCCCCCAAATCCCCGGCCCAGCCTCCTTACTGACATCTTTGGCTGCTAACCAGCTTCCCTGGGTTTTTTTAAAAAAATTCCCTGTGGCCGGGGAGGCTGGAAGGAGGTTGCAGAGAAGCCAGAAGCCTTGCGACCTCCTTCCTGGCTCCCCCGCCCCCGGCTTCTTTGCGACCTCCTTCCGGCTCCCCTGGCCACAGGAATTTTTTGTAAAAAGCGCAGGGAAGACGGTCAGTGGCTGAAGAAGCCATTAAGGAGTCTGGGCCAGGGATTTTGGGGCCAGGAGAGGCCAGGGACAGGATGGATCATCAAGCTCCCCCCCCCCCCCCCGCCACTGAACTGATTCCTGAAACCAGCATAAACATAGTGGGAACCATATTTGTTCAGGCAATGGATTTTCTGGTAAGTGGGAATGGGCCCATGAAAAAGATGGTTCTCACCAAAGCAGGGCACATGGGCACTCTAATATTAGTACGTGAACACTTGCCTACCGAAAGGAAACATTAATATGGACACTAGTTGCACAGGTGTGGGCGTGGCTGGAGATGCAACAGTGGACATGGCACTGCCAACCTCCATACAGGGTTGTTGGTCTTTTATGTGAATACAAGTAGGACAGGGGTGGGCAGGTTGGAACTCTCCAAATGTTAGATTGAAACTCCCATCCTTCCTCACCATTGGCCATGGCCACAAGAGCCTCATCTGCTGAAATGCAGTTTTATACCGCTTTAATTACCATGACTCAATGCTGTGGAATTCTCGGATTTGTAGTTTTGTGAGATACTTTCCTTATCAGAGAGCTCTGGTGCCACAACAAACTAGAAATCTCAGGATTCTGTAGCACTGAGCCATGGCCATTAAAGCAGTGTCAAAATGCAATATTTCTGTAGTGCAGATACAGCCACAGGCTCATGGGAGTTGCGGCCCAACAATGCCTGGAAAAGTATTCAAAATGAACATTATTTCTCTCTTCTCTACTCCCTCACCCATGATGTCCCTTGTGACTGAGGAGCAGAATCCTGTGAAACTTTTCCAAAGTCAAAGCAAAAGCTGAGAAAAAGCAGGTCAGGGTTAAGTGAATTACAATCAGATAAAAATTCATGAAGACAGGAGGGAGGGGTTGAAAAGAGGAACATTCACAATGTTGAACAACTAACTTCACATTGCATGCTAGCAGGACTAGCATCCCACAGCTACGGCCGAGGGGGTGGAACCATGGGGAGAAAAATAGATCACAACCGATTAGATCAGCATAATTGGGGTGAAAAGTGCAATGCTCTGATTAAACACCGCAGGAATACGGAGGTCTGGTGACTCTTTCTATCAAATTATTTTTCATGAGATTCAGAAACCCTTGTTGGCTTTGCAAATAAAAAAAATGGGAGGGAGTAAGCTGTTTAGATTGGCTATTGCTATTCTCGCTCAGAGATGTTCCTTGCTGCAAGTCATCATTGCTTCCTACAATACGAGGGGCATCTATGGCTTACTTACATGATGTAGTGGTTTGAGCTCTAGAACTCTGGAGATCAGAGTTCGATTCCCCACTCGAGCATAAAAACCCACTGGGTGACCTTGGGCAAGTCAAACACTCTCAGCCTCAGAGGATGGCCATGGCAAACCCCCTCTGAAGAAACTTGCCAAGGAAACCACATGATAGGTTCACCTTAAGGTTGCCATAAGACAAAAATTACTTGGAGGCACACAACAACAACAACAAAGCTATTTAGACTGGCCATTGCTGTTCTTGCTCATAGATGTTTCTTGCTGTAAGTCCTCTTCGCTTCATACAATACAAGGGGCATCTATGGTTTACTTACCTAAGAACAACACAACTCCATAAACATGTCTTTCCTGTGAATAACAGGATTTTTCCAGATGGTGCCTGATTGATCTTAAACACTACTTGGCTACTCATCAAGGCCTTTGGGCTTCATAAATTCATCCCAAACATGTTAATCTTTAAATCTGTTTTTAACAAAGTGCAGTCAAGAAATAAGAGGAAGACTAGGAATGGAAAGAGCAGTTATGAAAGAACTAGACAAGAGCCTAAACTATAAAGATTGCCAGGGTGGTGTAGTGGTTTGAGTGTTCGACTACAGCCCTGGAGACCAGGGTTTCAATCCCCTCTCAGCCATGGAAACCCACTGGGTGACCTGAGCAAGTTATACCCTCTCAACATTGAAGGCAAAGGCAAACCTCCTCTGAACAAATCTTGCCAAGGAAACACTGTGATAGGTTCGCCTGAGGGTAGCCAAAAGTTACAAATGACTTGAAGGCACACAACAAGAACTAATAATGATGATAATTCTGTACTTTTGAAAGCAATAAGACTCTGCAAGCTATGTGAGGAAAGCTATGGGTTTATGGCCTATGAGAAGTTCATACCCAAGCTTGCTCTGTTACAAAACTTCTTCCTTTCAGCCTTTGTGCCTCACCAATAAGATGGGAACAATATTAGCAAATTCAATAATAAGGATTACAAAAGCATTTTACATATTTGGAACACAGATGTGATTTTAAAAGCACAGGGCACAGGGAACTGTTCCGAGATTGATGTTTCAGTTCTAAGATTATAAATACTTGGAGCAAGGATCATTTCTCTTTATACAGTATATTTCTCTGAACAGGCTGTTTTGTAGCATGCTGAATGGTTTTGGGGTGCTGGTGAAGGCTATGGAATGCCTTTTCCCTCCAAATTAACTTTCACGTGCCTGAAAATAAGCTTTTATGCCCCCTGAACACCCTTCCTTAAGCTTTGAATTATCCTATCTCACATATTGCTCTGAACAGGAGACTTTGCTTTTTCATGCTGTCTCTATATTTCCCAAAAGTCCCCTTGCCAAATAAAATCTTCTTACTAAAATCATACATTGCTTCCGCCTGAATTATACATGCCCAATGGCTGGATTTTGGCCATAAAACATTATTAGCTGTAATGGATTTTTAACATATTTGGATATGTATGCATGGATGAAGAATAAACCTCTCACTGTACTCTTTGAATTAGAAATAAAAGGCAATAGAAAGGAAAAGCCAGAGAACCTTTCATTTTCTTCTCTGTGACAAGTAAGTGTTCCCACTTGGCTATTTTAGTGTAAAATGAGACACACAGTTCCTGGGTACTTTTCCAGAAGGAGAAAGGAACAGCTTTGCTGGTTATTTCTTCAAAGTATTCTTAAGTAATCCATTCCTCCTTTACTACAGAAGCTTGAAATTTGTTCTTTCAGAGAAATGTTAAATGGGATTGTCCAAAATATGGAGCTTCGGTGTAACATACTACATCTAACTGGTTACTTGTCACAAATTCCTATTTTTTCAATAGCAAAACTATAATACTGAATAGATAATGAAAAGTCATAGAATGTCATTAAAAACATGGGAGTGCCACCACATAGTCCTGATGACAAATCTGTACTTAGGACAAGAGGTGACACTAAAAGCAGAATATGGTGAAACAGAATGGTTCCCAAAATGGCAAAGGAGTCAGGCAAGGCTACATTTTATCACTCTATCTGTTCAACAGAAAATATACGTGGAACAGGTTTAGACATGGAAGACAGAGGAGTGAAGCTTGAAATAGCAACAAGGAATAGCAACAATCTAAGATAGGCAAACAACACCATTACCACTAGTGGAAAGTATCACAGACTTGGAATGATCACTAAAGAAAGTGAAAGAAGAAAATGCAAAGGTAGGCCTAATGTTAAACATAAAGAAAACAAAAATAGGAATTTGTGACCACAGAGGATTTACATACATTCAATCTAGATAATGAGGAAATTGAAATAAGAGTTTCCTATACCTTGGATCAAACATTGAACAGAACAGAGACCGCAGTGAAGAAATCAGAAGATTAGGATTGAGAAGGGCAGCTATGAAAGAACTAGACAAAATCCTAAAGTGTATAGATATACATCTGAACAGTAAAGTTAGAATCATGCAAGCCATTGTATTCCCCATTAGCATGCACAGATGTGACAGCTGGACAGTGTCAGAAAAAAAATTAATTCCTTTGAGATGGGGATGGCCCAAAAGACAAACAATTGGGTCCTAGAACAGATCAAGCCTGAACAGATCAAGCCTTGAAGCCAGGATGACTAAATTGAGGCTTTCTTACTTTGGCCACATCATGAAAAGGTACAACTCATTGGAAAACACAATGTGGCTGGGTAAAGTAGAGGGCAGTATAAAAAGAGAGGAAGACCATATGCCATATGGTCTCAATAAGGGAGAGCACAGGCCTAAGCCTACAGGACCTGAGCAGAGAGGAAGAGGATGGGGGGGGGGGAGTAGATACCAAAGGCCCTTTTACTAGGTAGTTGTTTCAATGGGTCTGCCTCCAATTGGGACTAAGGACTGGATTTACCCCAGAATCTTTTCCCACTGTAAGTCACCACTAGTTAAGTTAAAATCAGGGAATCTTCTCTGTGGGGTTTGAACAGCCTGAGATTTTTCTGTCCCAGCAGCGGAAGGAAAGGAATCAAGTAACTTGATAAACAAGTAGAGGTCCTGTTGGTCCTTATCCAAAGACTCTCCTAGGCTTGGTTCTCAACTCGTGTGTGAGTGAAGTTGCTAAACAAGCCTACCTGCTCCAAAACATGAATTACAGTTCTTCTTAGACCAGATCATCAAGGGCCACTCGTCTGTGGACTCTTTCACACTGGAGGAATTTCTCCCAAGTTCGAATGGAGCCAATACGAATTCACGTGAATTCGCTTGTTTAGCGAATTTACGTGAATCCCCATTGCATTCGGAAGGTGTTTGGAATGACTTCCCATTACCCGAAAATGACCCCTCCTTGCCCGAAATTGCGTGAGAAGCTTTAATTCGCAATAATGTGAAACCTATGATTGCATTCGGAGTGACTTCCCTTTTGCCCGAAATTGCGTGAGAAGCTCTAATTCGCAATAACGTGAAACCCCATGATTGCGTTTGGATTGCCCTTGGATTATACTTCCAATTTTCCACGTCTGAAAGAGTCCCTTGTCTGATTACTCTCTGGGACCTGATCAACAGCCTGTTTGTGACACTTCATTTGTTTCTCTGCATTTCTCCTGACACTTGGACTCACTGCTGTGCTGACACATTAAAGTGGTTCACTCCCATGCCCACATCTTCCAGTTGTTCAGTTTGATAGGGTCTAGGGACAGTCCCCGTTAGCCTTCTGCCATTCCACTTTGCAAGCTTCTTTTAAAATGAACGTCCTGGCTTCTTCTTCTTCCTCCTACATTCTCCCTTTCTCCTTGGTTCACTTCAGTTGCTACAAACTGTTCAAAATGTTTTGCACACAATTAACTCAACCGAAGGAAGAGGATAGGAGGGGAGCTTCCTACTTTCCAGGATGTGCAAATTACTGGGTTTATTTCCTGTTTAAAATAGTACCGTGTTTCCCCCAAAATAAGACAGTGTCTTATATTTTTTTTGTTCCCAAAGATGCACTAGATCTTATTTTTCAAGGGATGCCTTATGTTTCCATGGAGAAAAATTCACATTTATTGTTAAACAATTTTTTTTAACATTTATTATATATTGTATATGTATTGATATACAAAAACTTTACTAGGTCTTACTTTCGGGGGAGGCCTTATATTTAGCAATTCAGCAAAACTTCTACTAGGTCTTATTTTCTGAGGACGTCTTATTTTCGGGGAAACAGGGTAGTTCTTCCTCATCTCCCCCCCCCACCCGTTGCCTTCCACGTGGCTCAGTGACATGTGTCACAGTTTTCATCAGTGAAATGTTGAAAGGCATGCATGTCAATGCTTTAAAGTCACATCTGAAACCCACATTTTCTGCAGCTAATGTTCTTCAGATGCCAAGAAGAACTGGCTTAACTGCTATGTCAGGGATTCATAGAATCATAGAATTGGAAGAGAGCCCAAGGGCCATCCAGTCCAACCTTCTGCCGTGCAGGAACTCACAATCAAAGCACTCCAGAGAGATGCCTCAGAATATGGTGGAGAATCTTTCTTTGGAGGTTTTTCAACAGAGGCTGGATGGCCATCTGTCAAGAGTGCTTTGATTATGTCTTCCTGCATGGCAGGGGGTTGGACTGGATGAAATCTATGGTTCTAGGGTATCAGCTCAGGAGCCACTGGGTGAATACTTATGTGCACATGTACCCAGATACACACAAGTCTTTTGCTTTGACTTACTTCAATTGGTGCAAATTGAATTCAAAAATTTGGAGGTCTTTAAACAAGTGGGATGGCCATCTGTTGGTGGTGCTTTGATTGTATGTTCCTGCATGGCAGAATAGGATTGCACTGGGTGGGCCTTGTGATCTCTTCCAACTCTGTGGGGTCATTCAGATGTTGTTGTTTTTAGTGTGATGATGTGAATAATTTCACCCATGCATTCTAGGTTTGTTATTCACACTATGGAACTGCATTGATACACATCTCTGCGAGTTTGGTTGCTCACGCATGCAAGTATTTGAATGAAGATGGAGTCAACAATGCCAATGCATTTGGAACCCTTTTTTGGAGCATATCACATGTTCTACCAGGTCCATTCGCATAGGTTATTCACACTACCAACAATGCAGAGTTCAAAAAAACTTGGGGAAAACCCCGATATTGATTAACCTGGATTAAATGTTTGCTTGTTTTTGGCAGCCCCCCCCCCCCCCATGTGAATTGGGTGCATTCGGGATGCATGTTTCATTCTGGATTATTTTCAGTGTGAATAACACCTTTTAGATTATTTGATCATAACTCAGCAGCAGGGAAAGGAGGAAGCAGAGTTTCGTCCTTCTCTCTAAACCCAGGCAAAAGCAAACTACTACAGTATCTCCTGGCTTGTGTCAGGCCATAGGAACCCCAAATGATAGACATGAGGCAGCAGCACCTTCCTGCTCTTCCCTAGCAAATGGTCATATTTCTACTAATACAGGAAGAAATACACAGCCATCATCACTGATAACCTTATCATCTGAAAAATTGTCTAATCTTTTGAAGCCATACACCCTTGTAGCCTCCACAAGATCTTGTGGTAGTGAATGCTGCAGTTAAGTACAGTGTAAAATAAAAATAGTTTATCTGTCTTGTGTCTCCCACCATGCAGCTTTAGTGGACGACTCCAGGATCTAATATCATGAAAGAGAAAGAAAAGCAACCCTCTATTCTTTTTGCCACACCATGCCCAATGTTACACACCTCTATCATCTCGTTCTTTACTCACCTTTTTTCTTAGCCAAAGAGTGCTTTGCTCCATAAAGGAATTGCTCTAGTCCATTTTGGTTGCCTTTTTCTACACCTAATAATACCAGCGTCTATCTTGGGCAGCAGCACAGGTGAATAATTGTAGTGTGCAGCTCGCAATGCATTTAAAAACAGCACTGAATGCCCAGATTAGCAGAGAACAGAATCGTGAGGTTGAGAAAACTTAGAATGATTGCCAAAAAGATTGTATGGGTCACTGCAAGCTCAGGGTAACTGAAGCATGCACTTACTTGACAAGCTGAGTGAGTTTCAGACAAATATTTACTCTGGTATCAATAAAAAAGGAGGGGTATAGCAGACTTTTGCTGGATCACACCTGCTCAATCACTTGTTTCATAAATGAGCCTTGGTCTTCCTTAAAGACAAAAGAATCAGTGTCTACGTATGAGAAGTCACCCTGAATTTCAATAGCTGCCAATGTTTTGAATCTGATAAATGAATCCAGGAAATCCAGCACACAATTTATGTGGAGTGGGGGGAATTCCTGGGGTTAGAGGGGCACATTGGACCATACCAATGTGAATCTGAGCTTTCCTGCTGTTGAATTCCCTCCTGTGGTTTACTCATCACAGAGGGGAGGTTTGTTCTCTGTAGTGGTGACACTAGGGGGTGCAGGGGGTCCGTTCTGCACTGGGTGACACCCAAGAAGAGGGATGACATCCAGTCAGTCAGTCCTCTTGCTGCGCCTCTCCTGGAGGAGGCCTCCACCACCATGGCAAAGGAGAGGGCCGAGTGCCCCTCTCCCAGCTTTGTCGCAGTGGCAAAGGCCCCCTCACAAGGAGACCTCCACTCCCACGACAAATGAGAGGGTCAGGGGCACCCTTTTGGCTGCTTCTGCCCCCTGTACACCAGATGACACTAGGGGTGGGGACACCACTGGTTCTCTGCTGCCCCAGAGGGAAGGACCTGGTCTGCCGATTAGTTTCCGGGCACAGTACAAGGTATTGGTTTTGACCTTTAAAGCCCTACATGGCTCGGGTCCATCCTATATTAGGGACCGCTTCTTCCTTTAAACCCCCCCCCCCCCGCACACTCCAGTCCTCTGGGAGGAACCTGCTACAGCCCATGAAGACCAGGCTGGTGCAGACCTCCCAGAGGGCCTTTTCGGCAGTCGCCCCCAAGCTGTGGAATGACCTGCTGGATGAGATGTGTCTCATTCCATCTTTAGAAAGCTTTTAAAAAGCTCTAAAGACGCGTCTCTTCTGGCAGGCCTTCCCAGAGAATGTGAACACTTCCTGGCTCCAAACTTAGACCATAGTGCCTCTCCAGCTGTCCTTTTCCAGTGTCTTTTCTACCCATTTACAGCCTAGGTTTTCAGGCCCACTTCCCTGTTGCTGCTTTTTACTGTTGTAATTTGTTTTATTTTATGTTTTTAATTATATAGTGGTTTAATTCTCTTTTTAAGGGGAGGCAGTGAGGGAAGGGATGGGACATTTTAACTGATATTGTTTTAATCTTTTTGTTGTAACCAGCCCCGATTGCCTGTTCAGAGGGGCGGGCTAGATAATAATAATAATAATAATAATAATAGTTTTAAGTTACAAAAAATCAGGGTGACTTGTTTGCCATTCTGATATGCAGACACTGATTCTTTTGTTTTTAAGGAAAAGTATCTTTTAAATTATTTTAAAAGTCTTTAGTTACAGAGTGGTAGATTTTGATTCATCAGTAGATGGAACTTCTTAATGGTAATGGTGGTTTGGCAATGAAACCAATGGTCTAGAGAGCTGGTAGGGTCTCTTTCGCTGGATGGCTTCAGGAAGAGGCTGGAAAGCTACCTGCTGGGGATGCTCTAGCTGGGGTTCCTGCATTGAGTAGAGGGTTCAACTTGGTGCCCTCTCCAACTCTGTGCTTCTATGCTTCTACAGTATAAGTACTTAGCAAATGTGTTGTTGCTAGAGTTGCCACTGAAATTTGTGTCATAGACTGCAACCCTCCTGAGATAATCAGACAGAGAAATTTGTGGTTATGGTTCAGATTGTAGATGCTACTGATAATTAAAAAGTGGATCATATCCATACAACCCTTTGGGGAAGTGAAGTTTGAGCTTCTTTTCAATCATGATAAGAAATGTGTGGAATAGTGACTTAGAGTATGAAGACTCTACATATGGACTCACCCTCTGGGAATCACTGGGGGAACATTAGGGAAGTGTGCATGTGTGTAACCCTGAAGTGCTTCCCAGCATCATGCAATTGTCAGCTCCCTCTAGCGTCATAGAATTGTTCAGGGAGAAGTGATTTGCTATTAGTTTCCGTTAATAGCAAATCACTTCTCCCTGAATGATTCCATGTTAGAGAGACGCTAGAGGGAGCTGAAGATTGAATGACTCTGGGGAAACGCTTCAGGGTTACACAGATGCATGTTTCCCTAATGTTTTCCTGGCAATTCCCAGACGGTGAATCCACGTGTGGTAATCTTCTATATTTCTACTACAGTTACATCAATTTTATACAGTTTTAAACTGTCATGGCCCCAACCTACAGAAATCTGGGATTTATAGTTTTGTATAGTCTCTGCTAGGACATTCTAGATAATTTGTGTTCTAAACCCCTCACAAAATTGAAAATCCCAGAATTTTATAAAATGGAGAAATGATAGTTACAGTGGCATGAAACTGCTATAGGTGTGAAGATGTAATCATCATCATCATCATCATCATCATCATCATCATCATCATCTTTTATTTATATCCCACCTACTCTGATTAGGACTGAGGCGGCTTACAGTAAAACAGTCAAAACATAGTAAAATAACAATATATAATAGTCCCAAGTTCTACCCCCCTACCCTAGCTTAGCTAGGATGTAGTCTTAGTACATCCTAGCTCAGCCTGCTGTACAACAAGAGAAAGAAGATACAGTAATTGCTTTAGCACTTTTCAGCATACAAAGTATTTTGAAGTTCTCTTTATGCCTGATATAATATGTATATGTTTAGTAAACTAACAACACACTGCCTTTTGACCTCAGGGCAGTGCACAAAACGAACATTTAAACCATTTAAACAATAACAGAGCACTGAAGAAATTGTAATAAAACTGGCTAGCCACCCTTTAAAAACCAACAAACTTTCTGTAGAACAAAAAAGTTTGACCACATGTTTGAGGGACTAAAACATAAAAAGACCCCATCGTCTATTTCCACCAAGTTAACTTGTCCAAAGGCATGCCTACAAGAGCCAAATAAAGCAGTTTCCCCTTGCACTTGCTGCAACCTGTCTTCACTAGGCAGGGCCAAAGACCCAGTTTGACTGCAGACTGTCTTCAAGATGTGAGGCCATTTCTGCACCGAATTTGGGTAATCCCTGCCTTAAACTTCATTAAAATACTTATTTTTAAAACCTTTACCAGTAGCCACCACAGCTACTGCAAGTCATTTCCACTGAGGTCACAATGAGGCATCCAGCCATGTATGTTGGGCACTTCATTTTTAACTTCAGAGAGAGCAACTTGCACCAGCAGTGGCAGTGCCAGGAAGCACAGTGGGACACACACATAGTCAGCTGCTTGGCTTCACTTTGCAGTGTACAGGTAATGGGGGAATACGGGGCAGCTGTGTGGCCAGAATACTCTGGGAGCATCCTGGAGTATTCTGGTCAGAGCAGACCTGCCCTGAGTTAGGGAATGTACAACCAAGATCTTCAGTGAATATTGTAAATTACAGGTCAGTTCATATAGAAGGAGTCAGTGTTCTGATATCATGGCCCCTGAACCATTTAGGGATTTGTAGGACCAGCATTTTAAAAATTTGATCTTTTCCAGATAAACTTCAGAACTCTGTGTCACTAGGGTTATCAGATCTCAGGGCCTGGTCCTGAGTTTTTAGGCTTTATGGGCTTCCTCCAGGTGCAAATTCTCCAAGGGTGCAAATTCCTGTAGTTGTAGTGGGCTAACCTCCAGGCATAAGGAAAGGGCATATGCACAGTCTCCAATTCAGCTACAGAACAGCAACTTGATATAATTTCTAACACTTCATTGGTTTGTTTCTGCAACTTGCAAATACTCTTCAGGGGGTACATCAGTGTCTTCCTTCCCTCCCAGTTATTGTGGTGCCAGGTCTCGCCCTCTACTCTGCATCCCCTTTATGTTTTAATGCCAAAAGGGAAAATGCTCTCTTTTTCTCTCCTACCACTCCTTCTCAATCTAAGTTTGAATGGGAAGCTGTGAGCAACTGTGGTTGGTACTTAATGCATAACATTTAATGACATCGCCAGGGGCTATCCCTAGACCTCAGGTTTTGTCCTCTGAAGCTAAGGGCCTGTGATCATTGTGAACTGGAGACCGTGTGTAACAGATGTAGAACTAGTGCAGTATATGACCTGTAAAATGTATACCTGAAAGCAACCGTGCTGTACCCTTTTGCATCCGTTGCTGTTTCTGAGCACTTTTAAGGGCAGCTCCATTTTGAACATTTTACAGTAATCTGAGAAGCAGCTCTAGCTTACTATGATATAATAGCTCTGTCCAATGTCCACCATTGGACATTCAGTCCAACAACAGAGATCAGTGACCTTTCTTGCTTGCCATCTTTTGAACAGATGGCAAACACTCCTCCATACCTAATTACTAGATACATCTAGTCTCATAACAGCAAAATCAAAACTTGTGGCAGCCTAGATGTAAGTTAATAGATAGCAAAGACAATTCCAGTTGATGATAAGCCAAGATCACAATTTACAATATTAACCAAAATGATAATCATTTACTCTGTGTTTGGGGTATTTGGTCATGTTTTAACCTAGGCAACAGCAGTGGCAGCTGGGGAAAAGCCTGTTAAAATGTCAACCATTTCTGCTAGAAGAGAGGGTCTTTTGGTGTGTGTTAAAACAACTGACCCAGCCATGATTTTGCACCATTTTTAGCTGAATTAACAAATTTACTGGGAATTTCTCTTTGTTTCTAAGCAGCAAAGAAGAATAAACTAGTCCTGCAGTTTCTCAGGATAAATGGAAGCCACACAGGACCATCTTTCTGTATACCATATAACTGTCTCAATTTGCTGGGGACAGTCCCAGTTTATCCTCTATTGTCCTCCTTCTTCAGGTGCTATTAATTTATCCTTGTCTATGTCCCCCTCCTACTTTCCCTCTTTGTCTTCTGCCTATTTTAGTTGCTGTACTGAGTTCAAAGTGCAAAATAAGTATATACTCAGTTAACTTAGCAGTGGGAGAGGAAAGGAGAAGAGGGGGCAGAATCTTGTCCTTCCCTGCAGGCTCAGGCAAGAGCAAAGTGATGCAGCCTTTCCTAGGACCTTATCACACCAGACCAGTTCGGATTGAATCTGAAGTGACCTTGGAACTGATTCCTGTGAATTTGGTTATTACTGAATTCACTGAAATTCTGGGGTCAGTTTGGATTGGCTTTGGAATGGCTTCATAGTAACAGAATTCACATGTGATAATTCAATGCGCATTCATGTGAATTCATTTGGATAGATGCAGAGTGACTCTGCATTGGGGCTGCAAAAAACCTCGTCTGATAAGGGCCCTAGTTTCTTCATTACTAATGTTTCCCTTCTTGACCTCATTCTGATGTTGCTTGGCCACATGTTACTAGGGTCCTTATTGAATCATGAAAGAAAGACAAAAGGCAGCTTTCTACTTACCTTCCTACATGGCATTGTAGCACTTCCATTCTCCACCCAGAGGAAGCTGATCGTAAAAGTGTTGCTTTTGCCAAACAGATTTTTCGAGCAGGACAAAAGACAGGCATTTACGATAGTCTCCATTGGAAACAGAGTGAAAATGCTTCATGAGCATGCAGAAAGGTAAGCAGAAAAGCTGCTTCTATCTTGCTACCCCTCATCTTTCTTTTGTATTGTGATAAGGCCCTTGGTTTTCATCTGTGAAATGTTGGAAGGTATGAATTTGTGGCCTGTGATGGAACAGCAAGTTGCTGCCTTCTCTCTACCTCTCTCTTCACAAGAAAAAATTCCTAGCTTTCTGGGCCAGCCAAATTATTTTGGTGCCAGAGGCAGAAAAAATAAGTGCCCCTCTCTGGGAATAAGGACTTTATTATACTAGCCTGCTGTCCTGCCACAATCATGCTAATTTAAGAATGAAAGCATACCGATTTGGCATCATTTCTTATGACACTTTCCCCTGCAATAGAGCTTTGGTAATCCAAGGTTGTGCCTTCCACACTGCTAAACACTGTCTTCTCCAAGGAAGGGTGGAAGCAAGCTATCGTGGCTGCCAACTGCCTCCTGAAGCTGGCTGCTGTGTGCATATGCATATAGTAGCTGGCTTCGAGCAGATGTTGGCAGGCATGATTGCTGCTCCCCCATTTCTCCCAAAGGCAGCTGTCATGTGAATGTGCACACAGCAACCAGCTTCCAGAAGATTTTGGCAGCCATGATCAATGCTCCTCCCGCCCTCCTGAAGTGCAAGGCTGCTGTGTGCACATTCACGTAAGAGCCCCATACTTCAGGGTGGAGGGAGCAATCATGGTTGCCAAGTGTCTCTTGAAGCCAGCTGCTGTGTGAATGTGTACACATCAACTGGCTTTGGGAAGGTTTTGGTGGTCATGATGGCTGCAAGGGGGGTGGAGAAAGGGGGAGAGGAGCAGAATCACATCCACTAACACCCTTGTGACTACCTGAGAAGCGGAACTGCAGCGTAAGGGACCTATCACACAAAGGCAGTAATGGAATAACAACAAGATTGGGAGACTCTTGATGGGTTTTGCCTGTCAATGAAAAGGTACAATACAGTAACAAATGTAATGCAAGGTAGTAGCAGAATGGACACAACATTGGCCCGTTTTAGACGGGCAAAAAGGGGCATTTTAAGGGCTAAAAAGCCCGCCTTTAGGGTTAGGGAGGGCGTAGCGTTTACACCCTCCCTAACCCTAAAGCGCATGGACGCCGCCATTTAAAGATGGCGGCGTCCATATGGTGGCGCCGCAAAGGCATCATCACGTGCACAGCGTTTTGACGCGCTGCGCACGTTATGATGTTTTTGTGGTGCGGGAGGGTGCCAATCGCGCCCTTCCCGCGCCGCAAAAAAAGAGCTCCATCGCGGAGCTCTTTTCTTGCGGTGGGTCTTTGCCACGGCCTTTAAATGGCCGCGGCAAAGACCCAGGGAGAAAGGGGCCGCGGCGGCGGCCCCTTTCCCCCTTCAGCCCCGCCGAGGGAAGCTGGTACAGACCAGCTGGTACAGACCAGCCCTTTGAGGCACCCTCCTCACGTGCTAGGTTGCCTCGGGGTGGAGCATACACACGCCCCGCAACCCTAGCATGTTACGAGGGTGTCAAAATGGTGGCGCCCTGTTTACATGCGTGCCGCCATCATTACGTAAGCATCGTGTGGCATCCACATGGTGCGATGTAGCACTTACGTAATGAGTGCGCCACTGGTGCACTTGTTACACCATGACAGCACGCTGCCGCGGCTTAAAGAGAACCTGCTTTTTGCAGGTTATTTTTCTGCCAGCGGGAAGCCACGTGGTTTGGCTGCTGCAGCTTCCCTCTGGCAGAAAAACAGGTGCCTGGAGGGCACCCTTTTGGGGCAATATGTACTGCCGCAAAGTATTATAATTATGTAGTGTGAAAGGGCCCTAAGAAGAAATCAAATCACTAACAGTTTGCTGACGTTTTGCACACTTGAAATCAATTGTCTGAGGGAGCAGCCTCACTTTAAGGATAGAACTGGTCCTTAGTCCATAGGAGAAAACCCAACTTGATGGAGTTTTAACATTGTCATCCCTCCAGGTGTGGGGCCAGCAAGATCACTGTTGTGCTGAATTAAGCCTATGTCAGGTCTTGGCAATCTGGCACAAAAATGCATATATTATGGCTTTGGAAGTTGGTATGTCCAAATCTGATCCATGCTGAAATAACAGTTTGGAAGACAATCTCTACATGAATTAGTGCTTGGGCATAGTGGAGGGACACCCCACAGTTTTAGCCGCATACTCTCCATGCTAATGTATGCTAGCCATGTATTCTGACAGTCCCAAATTTGGCATTAGTGTGATGGCAGCCTGTGTGCATCAATGCCAGGGGCAGAACCAGTGCAGTAAGCAACCTTTGGGGAGTGTCTCGGAATTGCACATATTATGTATTTATTTCTTTACTGTATAACATCTTCACCCATGGAACTTATATAACCAGATATAAGTAGCCAGCATGATGTTGTGTTTTGAGTGTTAGACTCCAATTTTGGAGATCAGGGTTTGATTCCTCACTCGGTCATGGAAACCCACTGGTCATGGAAACACACAGCCCTAGAAAACCCTGTGCCGGGTTTGCTTTAGGGTTGTCATCTATCATAAATGACTTGACGGGACTCAACAACATGAACATACATTGAAAGAGGTTGGAATGAACAAAGGACTTCCATCCAGTAACACATGAATGGACTTCACTTACGCAGTGGGACTTCTCTTTCTCCTCCTCCTCTTCCTCCTCTCCCTTGCATCCCACTTTAAGCCACCCTGACTGCTCTGGAAGGTTTTCCAATTCACCACAGCAGATCTAGGAATCATATATGGGACCACAGGGGGAAGGAGAATCTGTTGTGTCAATGGTGTCTGTTCCCCCATCGCAATGAAGGTTCATGAACACTCTCCTTTTTCTTGTTTGATCTTTCATCCCTGCCTCACCTATGCAAGATATCATTTGATGTTGCCATTGTCAAGTAATGGCCATGGAAATGTGTAACTCCTTTGGACACTGATATCACAGAAATGTTTTTTGTAAGCTTAGTGGAGCTGCAAATCAAGCAGCAGTCTTTAATTTATGTTGGAAGGCCTGTGGCAGTGAAGAAGCATAAGATAATGATAGGTTGTATGAAGAAATATTTTATTTCACTTAAACCTATTGCTTATTAATTTCATTGAATTACTTGTGGTTCTTGTATTTTGACAGAGAGAATGAATAATATTCACATCAGTGAATATTCCTATGACACTTGTGAACATATAAACATTTCATATTTGTCATTTGTCTTTTTTAAAAATAGTAATTTTAGTTACTAAATGAAACCGGTGGACTTATTCTATTAGACTTTTGCTCTTGACCAGGATTTCGCACTATAAAGCTCAAAGTACAATGGGCCCTTGTTATGCGCTGGGACTTGGTTCCAGGACCTCCTTAAAATCCATGGATGCTCAAGTCCCATTAAATACAATGATATAGTAAAGTAATAATAATAATAATAATAATAATTAATAATAATAAAATCTTTATTTATATACCACCCTTCCAAAGATCAAGGCGGTGCACAACATGTACAGCAATTTAAAAACATTCCAACAATAAACAATAACAATCAATACCACAATACAATAACAATATGGCAAACCAGCTCACAGTGGGGGAGGATAAGGGGGAAATAGCAACAGGGAGGGGAATATCAGGGGTAGGCCTGCTCGAATAGGTGTGTTTTTAACCCCTTTTTAAACTGGGCAAGAGAGGCGGCCGAGCGGAGCTCAATGGGCAACAAGTTCCAGAGGCTAGGGGCCGAGATGGAAAACGCCCTCTTCATGGTGGTTGATGATCTGGCCTCTGGGATTCTTAGTAACTGTTGCCCGGCAGATCTGAGTGTGCGGGGCGGATTGTATGAGGAGAGGCGGTCCATCAGGTACTCTGGGCCCAAGCCATTTAGGGCTTTATAGGTAATAACCAGCACTTTGTACTGAGCCCGGAAGTGAATAGGCAGCCAGTGAAGAAGGAAAGAAAGAAAGAGAGCCCTCCCTCCATACCAACTGCCATCCTCTGGCTTGGGAGGGAGAGAAGAGGCAGGCCCAGCTCCATCAGGGCTTGCCTGAAGAAATAGAGCCCTCCCTCCATGCCATCTGCCTTGGTCCAGGCCTCAGAGGGAGAGAGGAACCACTGGACCTGATCCCCTTCCCCACCACCATCCCCTTCTCCTTTTGTGTCGTGTCTTTTTAGAATGTAAGCCTGTGGGCAGGAAACCGTCTAATGAAAATTAATAATTGTAAGCCGCTCTGATAGCCATTAAGGCTGAAGAGCGGGGTATAAATACTATAAATAATAAATAAATAAATAAATAAATAAGATCTTTCAATACCGGTGTTATATGGCAGGTCCTGGGAACACCAGTGACCAGCCGTGCTGCCATATTCTACACTAATTGCAGCTTCCGAGTGTGATACAAAGGCTGCCCCATGTAGAGTGCATTGCAGAAATCCAATCGAGAGGTTACCAGAGCATGTACTACAGTTTCAAGGTCCCTCCTGTCCAAGTAGGGGCGCAGTTGGCGTAACAGCCGAAGCTGAAAACAGGTGCTCCTGACTGTCGCATCCACCTGAGAAGTAAGATGGAGCGACGAATCAAGGAGCACCCCCAAGCTGCGTACAGTGTCCTTTACAGGAAGCGTGATCCCGCTCAGGACAGGTGGAACCATCCCTGGGCTGGGAGAACCTATCACGAGTACTTCCGTTTTCTCTGGATTCAGGCTAAGTCTGTTTTCCCTCATCCAGCCCATTACCGATTCCAGACAGGCTACGAGAGGAGCGACGCCATCCCTGGTCACTGCATCAGTCGGAGACATAGAGAAGACTATTTGGGTGTCATCAGCGTACTGATAACCCCGCGCCACATGCCTCCGGATGATCTCTCCCAGCGGTTTCATGTAAATGTTGAAAAGCATGGGGGACAGAATAGCTCCTTGAGGGACCCCAGATCTGAGGGCCCTCTTTTTGGAGCAAACATCCCCCAGCTGCACCATCTGGAACCTCCCAGAGAGGTAGGACCGGAACCACTGGAGCGCAGTGCCTCTGATTCCCACCTCTACCAGGCACTCCAGAAGGATACCATGGTCGATGGTATTGAAAGCCGCTGAGATGTCCAAGAGCACCACCAGGGACATGCTACCCCTATTGATGCACAGGCGGAGATCATCGACCAGGGTGACCATGGCAGTCTCAACCCCGTAGCCCGCCCGAAAACCGGTTTGAAATGGGTCTAGATAATCCGTTTCTTCCAAGATCGATTGAAGCTGGATCGCAACCGCCCTCTCGATCACCTTCCCCAAAAATGGCAATAGCGAAACTGGCCGATAGTTATTGTGAACCAGGGGGTCGAGGGAGGGCTTTTTTAATATAGGTCTTACGATAGCCAATTTAAGATTATCAGGAAAGTGCCCTTCCCTCAAAGATGTATTAAGAATCCGACGTAACAATGATGTTACAGCCGGTCCCCCCTGTGCCACTAGCCACGAGGGACAGGGATCGAGAGAGCAGGTTGTTTTCCTAACACTTCTAAGGATCTTGTCCACATCCTCGGTGCTAATAGACTCAAACTGATCCAGTGCAACCGAGTCCACGGAAGCTCTGGACGCCTCTGCTCTGGATTCTGCTTTAACACTGGCATCCAGACCTGTGAGAGATTTTATCCGCGAAGAAGTTGTTAAATTGGCCACAGCAGGCCTTAATAGGTTCAAGGATCTGGTTCGGGGCAGGAGGGAGCTGAGTTAGCTCCCTCACTAACCTGAACAACTCTGCTGGACGTGACTCCGCGGATGCGACACGAGCAGCATAGAACGAATTCTTAGCTGCTCGTATTGCCTCTCCATAGTCCTCCAAGAGGTGGTCTAGGAGAGTCTTGTCGGATAAACGCTGGTGTTTCCGCCAGGCATGCTCTAGCCGTCGCAGAACCCGCTTCCTGGCCCGGAGATCTTCCGTATACCAGGGCTCCTTTTTGGAAGCAGACCTGAGAGGGCACTTGGGAGTGATACTGTGTATAGCCCTGGAGAGATCCGTATCCCAGATGTTAACTAGGACATCAACAGTGTCGCCGTCACTTCCAACCATATATCCCTCTAGGGCTTCTTGGAATCTATCAGGTTCCATCAGCCTTCGAGGGTGGACCATTCTAATAGGTCCGCCACCCCTGGGGGGGGGATCTGGGTTGATGCCTTGATGCTTGCCTCTACCAAGAAATGATCCGTCCATGACAGGGCGGAAATATTAGTAATTTCCGCCCACTGAATTTCCATGTCCGTACAGAAAACCAAATCGAGTGTATTCCCCGCAAAATGCGTTGGTCCCATGACTAGCTGACACAGGCCCATGGCTGTCATGGTATCTATGAATTCCCGAGCCGCACCGGATGGAACATCATTGGCCGCGAAGGGGATGTTGAATTCTCCCAGGACTAACAGCCTGGGAGACTCCAACACCAGCTCCGAGACCAAGTGTGTCAGCTCCTTAAGGGAGTCAGTTAGCGCACGGGGATGTCCCTTATATAAAATGGCAAAATCGAAGTTTGCTATTTAGAATTTATACTTTTTAAAAAATATTTTCAAGCCATGGATACTTGAATCCATTAATAAAGAATCTGAGGATATGGAGGTCCGATTGTATATCTGCACTACTCATTTGTATCTGCTCTCACACTGCAGAAATAAAGCAGTTTAATACCACTAAGTTCCATGGCTCAATGCCTTGGAATTCTGGGATTTGTAGCTTAGTGGGGCACTCGAGCTCTCTAACAAGAAAGGCTAAATGTCTCACAAAACTACAAATCCCAGAATTCCATAGCATAGCCATTAAAGTGGAGTTGAACTTTTTCTTCAGTGTGGCAGCAGCCATAGTTTGGTCCCACTTTAGCTGTGGTACATCCTACACAATCCCGGGAATTGCATTTATGTGTATTTGGAATTCTTTGCTACAGAATTCCCACAATTCCTCAGGAAGGGGCAATGGTAATTAAAGTGGCACCAAACTGTTATAACTGTGTATTGCAGAGTTACCCTAAGGTTGTTCCCACAATAGCGTCTTTCTTGAAACTGCTCTACTGTATTCACTTGCTTCTTATGGAGAATCCAGATAATGGCATTGCCAAATTATATTTTCTCTGCTATCTTTCCATAACTTTGTTTACACTGTAATTGTGGTGATTTAAAAACTGCTATGTAATGTATTTCCAGCAGTAGTAATACTGTATTAGGATGTCCACTACAGTATTTTTAATTTAAAAATTCCTCTTTGTGAACTCAGTCCTCATTATTTCTTCCTCTTCATCCTCCCTGACTAACACTTGATTAGCCAAATTCTTCTTCTTTGAGAAAGAGATTTTATTTATTTATTTATTTATTTCCCTGTTTTGAAAAAATATCATTATTTTGCTGTAAAGGAGCTGGGGAATGGAAGGAGACCCATAGCTAATGGTTTCCCCCAAGCTAATGCCTCCCTTACTGAACAGAAAGTAATAGAACAGGCAGAAGTTGTATGCAGACAAGCAGCATGGTGTAGTGGTCTGAGTGTTGGACTACAACTGGAGATCAGGGTTCAATTCCCCACTTAACCATGGGTGACTTTAGTAAGTCACACATTCTCAGCCCCAGAAAACTCTATGATAGGTTCACCTTCAAGTCACTGTAAGTTGGAAATGACTTGAAGGCACACAACAACACTCACAAAAGCATGATCTTAGGAGATGGAGGAGGTTCTGTCAATTCTGTCAGTTTCTCTAGCCAGCATATTGTCAAATCCCAGAATGATTGTGTAGAGATGTTGCCCAGTGGACCCTTGTTAACAGTGCAATCCTAAGCATGTCTACTCAGTGGACCATCTCTTAGTAAGTGTGCATAGGATTGTATTCTTAGTTCATCTGCTTGTTGCGTGCTGTCAGGTTGTTTTCAATTTATGGAGACTCTAAAGACTCTACCATGGGGTTTTCTTGGCTGGATTTGTTCAGAGGGAATTTGCCATTGCCCTCCTCTGAGGCTGAGAGAATGTGACTTGCTCAAGGTCACCCAGTGGGTTTTCATGGCTGAGCAGGGATTTAATTCTGGTCTCCAGAGTTGTAATCCAACACTCAAACCACACTGACTGTCTGCACATGCAAACTGGACATACAAATATTTGACAACCGGCACGTGGCTCCTGAGATTCTATTTGGCCCCTCTTAGAACAAATCACATTCAGATCTCTTGCCATTCTGTGACTCTGTAGTTTTATAATGACAATTTGAAGGCCTCATGCTACTTTCCAAAGAAAAGGAGATTACTGCAAAATACAAATACAATATATAACCCGGTGAAATAAGAATCTCAGAACCTTTTCCTCCTTGACAAGCACAGTAGGTGCTTCCAAGAGGCTGATGTTCCAGTGGGCCCATTAAACACAGCAAGCGCTTTTCCTGCCAAAGTGCAAATATTAAATACAAAAGGGTTTCCATGCCAACACAGATTCTGCCTCCTCCCTTTCTAGATTTCAGTGCCCAAATCGGATCTATTCCAAACTCTGTCAAAAAAGAAAAACAAAACAAAACTTTTTTTGTTATTCTTGAGAGAATTATGTTTCTCCACCACTCCACAAAAGCACATGTCTTGCCCTACTAAAATTATTATACAGAAATAATTATATGTGTTTGTTTTTTTCTGTGTGGTTGTTTTTAGGAGAGGTAGATTAAAGAGAACGAGTGTGGCATAATGGTTTGAGTGTTGGACTACAATTCTGAAGACCAGGGTTTCAATCCCTGCGCAGCCATGCAACTCAATGGGTGGCCCTGGGCAAGGAACATGCTCTCAGCCTCAAGGGAAGACAATGGCAAGCCTCCTCTGAAATAATCATCCCAAGAAAAACCCTTTAGGGTTGCCATAGGTCGGAAATGATTTGAAGGCATGCAGCAGCAACAATAATCAGAGCAAAACACACTGCCTTCCATCGCATTGGAAGGGGTATGGGTACAGGGAATGAAATGCATGATGAAATGCATCATCTCTGTTTCCAAACAGAATGTGAAATAGGAAGGAAAACTGTCATGGTGATTTCTGAGCTGAGATTTGTAGAAGCTGAAGGAGCACCATTTAAAAAATCTTTTGAGACCAAGCTCAGTTACAATTAGGGATGGGTGACTTAGTTCTTTCTTGCTGTGTCAGCTACCCTGCATTAATTAGTTTAGCTGCTTCGTCATCCACACACCACAGAGGTGCTAAACCTTTTCCCCATGCCCATCCTTCTCCCACACCCTGCCTTCTCTTTCCCCAAGTAAGTAAACTCTTCCATCTATGTATGTATGTGCCTTCGTGTCACCTGTCAATTTATAGCCATCCCATGAATTTCACTGGGCTTTCTTAGGCAAAATACTTAGAGATTGCAAGTTCCGTCCTCTGAAATATAGCCTGTTCTCAAATTATAGTGTTGAAAGATATCAGTGGATTGGAGATATCAGTGAAACCAGATTAATGGGGAGGGCAGCTATGAAAGAACTAGAAAAGATCCTAAGGAGTAAAGATATACAACTAAGCATGAAAGTAAGAATCATACAAGTCATGGTGTTTCCCACTACCATCTATGGATATGAGAGTGAGACAATGAAGAAAGCGGATAAGAAGAAAATAAAGGCATTTGAGATGTGGTGCTGGAGAAGATTACTGAGAATATGTAGACAGTCAAGAAGACAAACAAATGGGTCCTTGAACAGATCAAGCCTGAATCTCCCCTGGAAATCAAGATGATCAAACTGAGGCTGTCATAATTTGGCCATATCATGAGAAGACATGACTCATTAGAAAAGACAGTGGGGCTTTTTAGACCACCCAAAATGGGCGGTCCATACTCGCCCCTTCTGGCGGCGAGATGAGGCTTAGGCTGCTGCACAGGCAGCCCCGAGGCCTCATCTTGCCGCTTCCCTCGGCGGGGCTGAAGGGAGGAAGGGGCCGCCGCTCCGGCCCCTTTCTCCCTGGGTCTTTGCCGCGGCCATTTAAAGGCCGCGGCAAAGACCAGCCGCAAAAAAAGAGCTCCGCGATGGAGCTATTTTTTTGCGCCACGGGAAGGGCGCGATTGGCACCCTCCCGTGGCGCAAAAGCGTCACAACGTGCGCAGCGTGTCAAAACGCTGCGCACGTGATGACGCCTTTGCGGCGCCACCGTATGGACGCCGCCATCTTTAAATGGCGGCGTCCATACGCTTTAGGGTTAGGGAGGGTGTAAACGCTACGCCCTCCCTAACCCTAATGACGCCCTCCCTAACCCTAATCACGCCTCTTTATGCCCATCTAAAATGGGCCAGTGATTCTAGGAAAGGTGGGAGGCCAAAAAAGAGAGGAAGGTCCCACACTAGATGGCTAGACTCAATCAGGAAGGTCATGGGCCTGAATCTGCAGGACCTAAACAGAGAAGTGAATGTTGGTGGTGGAGATAACTCATTCACAAAGTCCTTCAGATAAAAACAACAACAACACAAGCCTGACAAATTAAACAAAGGAAAAAGATGAGAGCAGGAAGTCTTTGGAGAATTTAAACTACTCTGAAGTAGCCTGCAACAGCAGGAGTCAGCAGCACAGTACACATAACACACTGTTCTCCACTTTTTCCTTTGTTTAATTTGTCAAACTTGAGTTGTTGTCTTAATCTGAAGGACATGCCCTGAGCAACTGTAGGTGATGTTTAGCAAATCCTGTTTAATGACAACACTGGGCTTTGTCTCCATGATATTACCACACACTGTCCCTAGATGTCAAGTTTGGGCATGAACTTTCAATGCCTCTGATCTTGCAGGCCCAGAACTTCTGTAGCTGACACCTTTATCCACTTCTTTCTGCCCAGTCCTTTTTTGATTGAAGAAAATGTGATTGCACACCCTCAGGTGTAGGGATGAGACAAGTGGCCAAGGCTTCAAGGAAGTGGAAGAGTCTTGTCAGAAGAAGGAAGACCCAGCTTCTGATGAAGGGATGTCATGCAGAAAGCGCAGCAAGCTCCTTTTGTTTACTCCAAAAAAGCAATACTAACCAGTGAATTCAAATTATAATGAAAGATTTCACCAAAACCTTGGGAATAAATTCTTGAAACATCTTGAAGACATACAACACACACACAACAGAGGTGTTGTGTAATCCTGCCTAGCAGGAAGTTGGACTAGATAGCCATTGTGGTCCCTTCCAACTCTGTGCACTGTGCTTCCTTGGGAGATCTCCCCGTAGGCAGTCTAGTCTCTGGGGTCAAACTGGTTTTCCTGGCCCAAAGGAGAATGTCAGGAGCTGTGATCTCTGCTTTGCCACCATTCTAAAACGACAAGAACTGCCTATGTGTTGGATTTTTCTAACCAATATAATGTCAGGAGAACTTAGGTTCCCCTGTTTCTTGTCTTTCTTGACTTCTGTCTAGCTGGAAGATTTTTATTTTTATTTTATTTTTTTGCAGCATTGGCATTGGGAAGATGTGGAAGGAGGGCTTGAGTAAGACATATTTCTAATCTTGGGTTGTCTAAAGTACACAATGTTATAAAGCTTGACCTGGAAAAGAATGGGATTCTGTTCTTGGCAGACCAACTATAGTTGTTTGTGTCTACCTACAACAGGTAGGATAAATAGCAGCTACCTTGAATCCCATTGTGGAGAAAGGTGGGATATAAATCCTGGAAATAAATAAATCCTCCAGAATGCTTTACTGAAAATGCATGAACAGTGAAACAGAGAAAAACAAATTGGCTGTCCTGAAAACCGGCTGAGTGTGGGTTGAAACTTTTGAAAAATTTGCTAAGATCAGGTGTTATTGCACACCTTTGTGCTCAGGTCGCAGACATCGTGTCCCGATTTTAGCCATCATGGCCCTGATCCACCGTTCTCCTGTCCTTCAGAAAGAACAGGACCATTAACTGAATTTTAAAAAAAAATCAATAGAAAGTTTTCTGAAACATGTTGCTCTTCTTTTTTGTGGTGTAGAAGCTATCTCAGTACTTTCCATATCATTTTTACCTCTGGCACCAAAGCTTCTGTGAAAGAAGTATAGCCCAGGAACACTTCTACCTCATTAACTGAAGTGTTGTTGCTGTTGCTGGTGTTGTTGTTGTTGTTGTGTATCTTCAAAATATTTTCAACCTATGGCAATACCAAGATGAATCCATCATGGGTATTTTCGGGCAATTTGTACAGAAGGGGTTGTTCCTCTGAGGGTGAGAGAATGTGACTTGTCCAAGGTCACTCAGTGGGTTGCCATGGCTGAGTGGGGATTCAAACCCTGGTCCCCATAATCATAGCCCAATGCTCAAACCAGTACACCATGGCTTTCATTGGCAGGCATGTATTATACTTGCAGGTTTGTTGTGAGTACGAAGCGTAGAGGGGGAGAGAACCATGTGAGTCAGTTTGTGTTCAGCAGAGAAGGGCAGGCCCAGGTAGCAAGACTGAAGAATAAATATAATCAGGCCCAAGATTTATTTTGTTGCCAAGTCTGATGCTTTGCTAAAGGAAAGATAAACCAGGAAACATTCTGCCCTTGACAGCAGAACAAAGTGACAGAACAGATGTGAAACTTGGTAACGAATCAATAAAGAGCCTTTTGTAATAACTTTAAGTCAAGGATTCTTCTACATACTTTTTTCTGGGCATCAAAATGAGCTTCCTCACCCAATGTGGACCTTTGTGACTGTGGCTCTGTTCGGCCATGAAACCCACTGGGGCAAGTCACATGCTCTCACCCTCAGGGGATGGCAATATCAAACCTCCTCTGAACAAATCTTGCCAAGAAAAACTCATGATAGATTTGTTTTATTGTTTTCATAAGTCAGAAAAATAATTTGAAGACACACAACAACCAGGTGGAGAGAGTGAGCACCAGAATGGTGTAATAGTTTGAATGTTGGACTGCAACTCTGGAGACCAGGGTTCAAATCCCTACTTGGCCATGGGAATCCACTCTATGACCTTAGGTGAGGTCTTTCAGTTCCAGAAAACCCCAAGATAGATTCACTTTAGAGTTGCCATATGAATTGTAGGCACATAATAACAATTAGATGGAGTTGTGGGGAAGGGCTCAGTGGCAGAACAAAAGATGTACACAAAATATGCCAGGATCAAACCGTGCCTACATTTCTTGGAAAAAATGGTCCAACTTGGCATAAATCAGCTTTATGGACTCAAGGTGCTGGCAGTGGTAGCTGGTGATTTTGCATGGGAATAGAATGGTGAATCTTCTTGGCATTTCAGTCCAAATGATAAAGGAACTATTCAGTGTGTGGAACCTATTCGCAGGCTGCACATTGAAGAATACTTCAGACAGCTTCTTTAAAATTCATACTAAATCCTGGAGCAGATTCATTGCCCCGCAGGCACAAAAGCCACCCACCACTGCTGTATCTTGGAGTAGAAAAGTACAATATTATAAAATCATAGAATCATAGAGTTGGAAAAGACCACAAGGGCCATCCAGTCCAACCCCTGCCATGCAGGAACTCCCAATCAAAGCATCCCAGACAGATGGCCATCCAGCCTCTGCTTAAAAACCTCCAAGGAAGGAGGCTCCACTACACTCCGAGGGAGTGTGTTCCATTGTCTAACAGCCCTAACTGTCAGGAAGTTCCTCCTAATGTTGAGGTGGAATCTCTTTTCCTGCCATTTATATTGTCCTGAGATTTGTAGAAAAAGGAAAAGAACAGGATTTTCACTATGATAAACTATGCTCCAAACTGGGGCTGGGGTACCAGCCATGCAGAGAAGATACAACTGAATTTATGGTAAACTAGGTTCAAATCTTCATTCAGTGGGAGTTTCTTCTCTAATGAATAGAAAGGAAGCCTCATTTGAACCTGGTTTTCCTTGAGTTCAGCTGAATCTCTGTAGGACTGGTTCCCCTGCAGCATACTGCAATTAATTAACTATATTTATATTCCATCTTTCTCCCAGTACCGAACCAATGGTGACTTACAACACAAAGTATATCTAAAATCTTATTGATACAAAAGTATTTTTAATTAAACCAAACAGTTCTATTAAAGTGGTCAGGTTGGCTGTGGAAGACTTGGAATCATAGTTCACAACAATTAGCTTTTTCCCAAGCTCTGCTGAAGTCTGCAACTCTTCAAAGTTATGAACTGAATTGCATTCTAAATCACATAAACCTGGAAATTTTTTAATAAGAAAAAAACTTTGCAAATCAAGAAGATTTTCAGTTGTAAAAAAATTATGTTGTTTAGCCAAGATGTTAAGCCTTTTTTATTTTAAAAAGAAATGGGATAACAAAATTGGTAAAAGTTTAGGGGATTGGGATTGTCCATCAACAGAAACAATACTGATAGAATAATAAAGCACTGGATGGAACAGTAATGTTTTGCCACCTCAAGCTTGACATCTAACTTTACGCTAGTTTCTTAACTATTTACAAAAATGAAGCACGGTGTTTCAGCACAACCATGAGGGTCAGACAGTGTCCTTCTATCTTTTAGCAAAGGCCAAAGCTCTGATGTTTTGGATACAAAATGCACTGCAGAAATAATCCAGTGTGACACCACTTTAACTGCCCTGGCTCAGTGCTAGAGAATCCTGTATTGTATTGTAGCACCAGACCTCTCTGACAGAGAAGATTAGATGTCTCACAAAACTACATTTCTCAGAATTCCCTAGCATTGAGCCAGGGCAGTACAAGCGGTCTCAAACTGGATAATTTCTGCAGTGTGTTTTGGACCTTGCTTAGTTACTGTAGCAGGTACTGGATCCCATCCATACTCATGTGAATTGAACAATGCAGACTCCAGTTCAACCTCAGTGAGGAAACTTTCTCCCACATGAGTAAGTTTTCTCATCCGTTTCAGTGGTAGGGCAATTGCCCACAAAGCTCTGCATTGCCTCCTTCCCAATGAAATGAAAAAAGAACCTCTGGCAAACACTTACTGTATATACCTGACTATAAATTTTTAAAAAAGAAAAAAAGAATGGGTTGACATAGGAGCTTATCCCTTAGGCAAATAAGCCGGCTTACCTCTTCTGGCTTCAGTTCTGGAATCCAGGATGCCTTCGGATGTTATCATAATTAAATTGCCACTGATCTAGCTGCAATGCCACTGTCTGGATGCATCCGGGGTCACAGTCTCGCTCAGCCCATACTTTTTCGAAGTTAGCTTCAAAAAATGGTTGGCTGAGCGAGGCTTCAACCTGGGATGCATGTGGCTGGCAGCAGCAGCAGCGGCAATTTTGTTATGATAACATCCAGGGGCATCCAAGATCCAGAACTGAAGCCGGAAGAGGTAAACTGGCTTATTTGCCCAAGAGATAAACTCCATATATGGGTCAATATAGTAATACAGCTTAGAAAGATCCTAAAAGAAGCATGATCTTTGAAGGAGCTGCTGAGGCAGGTGTGTGCATGCATGCGTGTGTGTGTATTTGTGAAAGAGGTGATTCCCTTCTCAATCAAATGTTAAAATCTCCTCCTCCCTCTCTGGACCTCTCCTGCCCATCAAACATCTCATTTCCCTCCAGTGCCTTCCCTTCTCAATCTGGATGTTAAAACCTTTTCCTCCAGCACTAGGGAAGTGGTGTTTAATGGTCGGAAGAGGTCCAGAGAAGGAGAAGGAGGGAAGGAAGTGGTGTTTCCCCCTTTACATGTTTTGTTACTGCGTCTAGGTTTTACCCTTGGCTTACTCACAGGTCATATCAAAATCCATTATTTTGGCCCTAAAACCTTCTCTTGACTTATACATGAGGTTGACTTGTACATGCGTACGTACGGTAAACCCTCATATGCTCTAGGATACAGAATTATACACATCTCTGTAACCCTTAACCCTCTCCCAGTAAATTGCCTCTATCTATCTATCTATCTATCTATCTATCTATTTTTTAAGGGTTTTATGTCCTACCTTTCTCCCAAAATGGGATCTAGCCAGTCATCTCTGAACCTCTTGGGTAATATGTACATTTCAGCAGCCTGTGACTCTGCACCATTATTCCTTTTATTGTAAGACCTTTGCTTCAGCAGTTTGTGGTAGTTTGGCCTATGCAGAGATTCTAGCACTACTCCAATTGTGCCTGCCAGCCAAGAGGAAAATGCACAGCATAACTTTAGACGGGGCACCTTTTGCTCTCGACTCATTCACCTTAAGGCCAGACAATGTTTCTTTCAAGAACAAAAGCTCCAAAAGGAGAATCCAAGCTCCCTTTGTGCGGGTTGCATCTGAAACATTAAATAATTAACCAAGCCTAATTTGCCTGTATTCATAATGCAGCAAGACATCTGGAAACTGAGGCTGGCTTCATCCTGAGCATTCTCAGAGCTTGGAACAGTTATTTTTTTCTGAATGCCACTTCAAGGATCCCCAAGCTACCTTGACCAAATGACTTCTTGACCCAGAAAATAATGCTTCTATGCTGTAGGGATTATCATTGTCTCTTAGCAGATCTTAGAATAAAAGCACATTTAGGATCTGATTTCTTTGCATACATGATGCTGCTTTCCACGCAGTCAGAAATAAGACGGATTATACACATGGCAAGCCATCCTTACTTAATGCAGGGTCAATCCAACTTTCTCTTTAAAGTGACTGAGAAGCTCCTTGAATTGGACTGTAGAGTATTTGTTTTAATTTAAAAAAGCAGATTGCAGTCAAAAAAACATGACAAGTCACATATTTGTCCTTCTCTCCATTAACAAATGCAGTGACTCACTTTAAATAGCTCTTTGAAATGTCAAGCACTTGCTGTTCACCAAGTACATTCCAGTCGCCAGTGACATTTTTTAAAAATAAAAACAAATGCAAAGACACTACTGTAACTGATTTCCCCCTCCTCTTGGAAAGATATAACTCTCTGATACAGCTAACGTAATCATTATATGAAACAGTTGTATATATTGTACATTATTAACCAGTCCATACAATTTGTAAGTAGAATCAGGCACTAAAAATAATTACACACAACTACACACTGTCACTGTTTGACTATTAATTAATTATCTATGGATCTTTCTGAACGGACCCCCTCCCTAGCCATCTGATGGTGCAGAGCAAGTTCAATACAAGTTTATTTGCTGACAGTCTTTCCTATAGAAAATCTCTTTCCAAGCACAACATTACTTGCTTTATAGCTTTCGGTCTGGCCACCTTCCTTTCAAGGAGAGAGTAGTGGTAGAAGGAGGAATGGTTTGCATGGTGGCAGTGGTGGTAATCTTCCAGAGCCAAATAAAGTTCAAAACAACAACAACAACAACAACAACAACAACATAATAATAATAATAATAATAATAATAGAACATGCAGTCACAAGAAAACACTTCTGGAGAAGACTCATTGAATGAATAAAAATTGCAGGGGAGAAAGGCGTGCACCCATTTAGGATTCTGCCATGCAAGAAAGAAGCTGCAAGACAGCATGAGATTTACATTCCCCAGTTGCCAAATTAAAAGGGCGTATGGGTACACATGTTCCACCTGCTAATCCTATGCTGGTTGGACTTCTTTGGATGTTGCCTGGAAAGCAGAAGGCACCAAACTAAGACAGGAAATGTATCACTAAGCTTTGTGCTTACCTGATTTGATAAGCATGGCTCTGTACAATCCGGTTGCTCCAGGTGGGATTCTCACCTGGTCTTCCATCCTCTTATAGTCGCAAGCCCTTCAGGGCTCCTTGTGGGCTTCTTTGCACCCTGTCAGCTAACTTAAGCCTCTCCTCCCTTCCTGTACTTCTGCATGTTTCTAAGTATGCATTACTTTTTGGCAGTATACAGCTAAGCCCTTTCACTTGTGCAAAGATCTTTTCAAAGGCAATGAGACTAAGCAGTCACGTGACTCTGCGAGTGGCTGTATAGCTACGGACCTCCCCTGCTGACAAGCACATTCTGCTTTTAAAAAAAATCCATTTCCCTCAGATCCTGTGACATTATGTTACTTGCTGTGCAAATGTATCAGCCCACACCTTTAAGGAGGGAGGCCTCTGAGATTCCCTTTGCTTGTTGTTCTTCATGCAGTGTGAACTTTGTAAGATAGAAATATGTGCATTCTTGCTTTCTTGGCTAAAGAATCATCTTTTTGTTCATTTCGGGAGGATTCTTACACACACACACACACACACACTGCATTGAAAATTAGCCACTGGGTAGTCTTTTGCAAAAGAATGCGTTATGGAAACCAGCTTCCGATGAGCTAAGGAGTCGCTGGAGTGGCAATTTAGACAGGAACATTTGCAGAATGACTCCTACGCTTGGAATAATGGGCACAAAATCAAAACAAGCATCATAGTTAGCATCCAGGTTGCAACAGCCAGAGATGCCTTTCCTTATAGAGGCAGCATTAACAGTGTACTGAGTAAAAAGGATAAATCCTTTAGCTAGAGTTGGGAAACCTTTGGCCCTCCAACTGGACTACAGCTCCCTTTGCATTGGCCATGGTGGGTAGAGCTGATATGCGCTGTAGGCCACAACATCTGGAGGAGCAGATGTTCCCCTTTTTTGCCTTAAAGTAAGCCAGAATGGACTGAGCCAAATCAATTTTCTGTTGGTGAGCTCGAATCACCAGTGGAGTGACACTTGGAGTCAAGGCTGCCTGCGTACTGGATATCTGGAATGTCAGCCAAGGGTGCCACAAGTCTCGCAGGGGTCCTGCCGCATGGGTTCAAGTAGAGTATAGAAGGACGTACTTAGTGGTTGTTTGGCAACTGCAGGACATACATACTTCAATAATCTCTGGTCAAACACTCAAAAGGTGTTTAGGTGAGCATGATTGTACAGCTAAAGGGACTGAAAGATATGTTACCTAGAAGGTGCAGGGTTACTGCTGCTATCCCACAATATGAGGATAATGTGGTTTTAGGGTACTTGTGCATAAATGGTAAGAAACCTGTGGTCCACCAGATGTTGTTGGACTACAGCTGCCTCCACACTACAGAAACAATCCAGTTTGACACCACTAACTGCCATGGTTCAATGCTATGGAATTCTGAGAATCTAAAATTCAAGTATTATCCAAGAAGGTGGGTACAGAACCTTGGATAGTTCCTTTGACGTGTGAATCCTTAGTACTTCTGACACGAAAATTACAGAGTGCTCCTGTCATGGGCAGAGATCCAGAACTGGATGTTTAACAGCCAAAGGTCATCAGAATCTTATGAACAGATGGAGTTGTTTTTTGTTGGATCTGACCATCTGTCCATCTATCTCTATATTTCTTTTTACTCTGAAAAGCAGCAGCACTCTAAAGTTTTAGGAAAAGGGTAGTCATATAAGCTGCTACCCCTTTCAGAAAAACATTAGTAATTGAATCCAAGGCTATTTGCATATACAGTGAGCCCTCCACGTTAACTGAGGTTAGGGGCATAGTGTCCTCGTGAAAGTGAAAAAATCACAAAAAACGACTTTTTTTTTACCTGAGGGAATACCATTCTAGAAATCTTTTGGTCCTCCATCACATTTTATGGCCAACATTTGACAGACATTGACCATAGAATTACACTGAAGGACCTACAAATGCCTAGAGAAGTGTTTTCTCTAGGAATCCCTAGTTCAACCTCTGGCAGAGTTGTGCTGGAGGACCTAGAGAATCTTAGAGAAAACATATTGACCAACTCTGTGAAAAAGAGTTGCAAAAGTCAAAGTTGCAAATCATAGAATCATAGAATCACAGAATCACAGAGTTGGAAGAGACCACATGTGGAGGGCCAGTTGTATTGCATTTTATAGGTTGTAAGCCACCCTGAAACTCCTATGAGGAAAGGCAGGGAAAAAAAACCTAAAACAATGATGGATGATGTGGATGAGGAAAGGGTTGGTTCTCAAACTGCTACCCCTTTCAGAAAAACATTAGTCACTGAATCACAGGGCCATTTGCACACATTGCATTTCATAGATGTTATCCATTCTGAAAGTCTTATGAAGAAGGGCAGGGAAAATATATAAAAAAATTGATGATGAAGATGATGACGACGGCGACGGCGATGATGATAATGTAGGGATCTGGAGGAAAAGAGTTAAAATAGGAAGGGTCTTCTCTTGCAACCCATGGATCATACTGCTCTATCAGACATTCAAACATTGGTTGGAGGCTGTCAAAATTAGAGGACCTTGAAAAATAGAAGATTAACAGAGGAGAAGTAAAGAGCTATAACAGTGAAGAAACCAATTAAAGAATAGGCAGGAAGTCTTGTTTTGTTTTTATTTGTTATAGGTTGATTATTTATTTGTATTCTTTTTAAAGTGGGAGGAGGGAGTGGGAGGGGGAAAGGAAATAGATGTTACATGATAATTTAATTTCAAAATTTTGGTTATGGTGTGTGGAGTGTATATGTAAGTTTGCATGTTTAATATAATTAAATTTAAAAAATCAAAATTAGAGGAGCCCAGGAGACATCAAGTGCAAGAGCACTAACTGAAATCGAAATTGTGGAGTCAAAGGCTTTCATGGCCAGCATTCACAGTTTTTTGTGGTTTTTTTGGGCTATGTTCTCTTCTAGAACATGACCACATAGCCCAAAAACCCCACAAAAAACTGTGAAATTGAAATTTTTCCACTCTCCTCTTTGCTGCAGCCCCTTGAGTTACACAGAACCTACTCTCGATGGTTTCCTAGCATTCCTGCACAGGTCTTGGTGACATGGGAGAGGGGATTGCAGAGGATAGAGAGCTTGCCTCTCATTTCTGCCAAGGAAACAACCCCAATGGATCTTGGCATGATGTTGATGAACAAAGTGCAGGCCTAAAACTGGGCATAAATGCTCCCCCCCCGCCATTCTCTATCCGGCTTAAGGAGTGAGATCTTCCAGAGAGGCCCTCCTCTATCTCCCACCAGAGGGTAAAATGCAGCACAGGAGGACATGGGAGATGGCCTTCATTGCTGTGGCATCCCCTTTGTAGAAATTCCTCTTTTTGGAGGAAATTGGCTGCTTTCTTTCCAGCATCAAGTCAAAACATGGCTTTTTATTCAATAACATGGGTCCCCATTTACTTTTTCCAAAATACATGTGGCTTTATCTGTTTTACACACACTTAATCTGTTTTAATTTGTTGATTTGTTTTACATGTTTTAAATCTGTTTAAATGATTTTATTACTTTTAATGTGGAATTGTTTTAAACTGTCTAAACTGTACCTATTCATACATCGCCCTGAGATCCTATAATATGAGGAGAAATATAAATGTTTTAATAAATAAAAAAATAAAATAAGTAAATAACCTATCTACAGGTGGCAAATTCATTGGATGGGAGGCAAAATGGCATGAGATTTTACTGAACATTACCCAGCTTTATAGAGGTTTCCTTGTCTTAATTTTCATAGATATTACTTGATGCGTGAATTGATAAGAGTTATATTGAGCCAGCTGATGTTCTTTTTAGAATTATTCAGCGCTACAAAATCGAGAGTCATAAAAACCTTCAAAAATTGTATATTGATTTTATAGGAATTTGGCATTATAAATCCAAAAATTATCCTAGATGTCCTCCATTATGCACAGTTTTTTCACAACTTGATTTTATGTTTCTATATTGTAGTGTGTGACTAAATGAAATAATCCTGCCAAGAATTATGCTGGAAGGAGTAAGAAAGGGATTAAATTGTTCTAATATACTTTCAAAACACTTTAATCCACTGATATAAAAGACAAAAATCCATTCCAAAACACTTAATCAAGGTGCGTAACAATGGAATTGATAAAAATATCAAATTTGTGAGTGGACTGTGTGTGATACAACATTTTTATTCTGTTTTTAAAATTCAGCACCCCAAATATAGTGAGAACAACTGCAATACTGAAAAATTGTAGGCCTGTGTTATAAATACAAATGTACTGCAATCCAATCCAATCCAATCCAATCCAATAGCCTTTATTGTAGTCAACAGACTGTAGGCAAAGATAAAACATAAAAGAAATACAAAATGTATTTAATAGTACAAACAATTTAAGATATGTAAAACATTTTGGGTAGCCACAGCATATGTAGTATTACTATTGTAAAAACTGTCAAATAGAAAGGTTAGGGGAATATATGACAAGATTAAAACTATTTTATCAATCCTGGGAGAATGTCTTCAAGACTATTCAGCCAAAAGATAAAGATAAACATAGCAAGTGGGCAACTTTAACAATTTACAAGGCTTCAGAGGAACTGTATCTGAGTGCACTGACCTTATAATACGTCTACACATCCAGACGTATACTTCCTACCCGCTTTTGAGAATATGTTATGAGTAATGATGAGAGACAAATACAATCTGATAGATTTACAGGAACCATGTGACAATCAATATACATTCCCATGCACAAATAAAGGAAACACAAAAGATTGCATCAAGTATAGAACCATAGGATTAATTTTCCAAGCAAGCAAAATTTTGCTTAAACGTTTGCAACACAGACTCCAACCATATACAGAGAAAGAAATCCCAGAGGTGTAAGTGGGGTTCAGCAAAGGAAGAGGCACTCAGGACCAAATTGCAAACATACTATTGCTAATAGAGTGTACCAAAGAATTCCAGAAAAATATCAGCATGTGCTTTATAGATTATAGCAAAGCATTTCGTTGTACAGATCATGAAAAGCTGTGGATGACTCTTAAAGACATGGGAGTGCCACTACATATGATAGTCCTGAGGAGAAATCTGTACTTAGCACAAGAGGCTACTGTTAGAACAGAATATAGAGAAACAGAATAGTTCTCAATTGATAAAGGGGTCAAGCAAGACTGCATTTTATCTCCCTACTTGTTCTACTTGTATGCAGAAAATATCATATGAAGAGCAGGTTTATACTCAGAAAAAGGAGTGGGAGAAAGGAATATTAACAAACTAAGATTTGAAAATGACACCATACTACTAGCAGAAACCATCACAGACATGGAACAATTGACCTTATCACACTAGAGGAATCCTGTTAAGAAATGGGATTTAAAGTAGATTTAAAGTAGAAAAAAACCCGCAAATGCAGGAGGTTTATCACACAAAGTTTCTGCAAACCTGAAATAACGTGAAAATAAAGCGAACGTAAAGGGGACAAAAACAACTTTACTTTCAGAACTTCCTAAAAGTAAAAAGATGTCATTTTTGTCCCCTTTATGTTCACTTTATTTTCATGTTATTTTCAGGTTTGCAGAAACATTGTGTGATAAACCTCCTGCATTTGCGGGTTTTTTTCTACTTTAAATCTATTTTAAATCCTGTTTCTGAGCTAGTGCGATAAGGTAGGTAAAAGAAGAAAGTACAATGGCAGGCTTGCTGCTGAACATAAGAAAACAGAAATAATGACCATGAAGGTTCTACATAAATTCAATCCAAACAATCAGGAAATAGAAATTGTTAAAGAGTTGGATCAAACATTGATCAGAATGGAGACTGTGGTCAAGAAATAATAGGAAGAATAGGAATAGGAAGGGCAGCTGTGAAAGAATTAGATAAGACCCTAAAGAAAAATATATACAAAGGAGCCCTACAGTGAGGATCATCTAAGACATTGTATTCCCCATTACCATGTATGGATGTGAGAGCTGGACAATGAAGAAAGTAGATAAGAAGAACATCAATTCATTTAAGAAGTAGTGCTGGAGGAGAGTGCTGAGAATACCATGGACAACCAAAAAGACTAAGAAATGGGGTTCTAGAACAGATCAGTGCTGAACTCTCCCTGGAAACTAAGATGATCAAATTGAGGCCACATCATAAGAAGGCATGACTTACTAGAAAAGACAATAATGCTAGGAAAGGTAGAGGGGAAACAGAAAGAGAGGAAGACCTCACACCAGATGACCAGACTCAGTCTGGGAGGTCATGGGCCTGAATCTACAGGACTTAAGCAGAGCAGTGGAGCACAGGGAGATTTGAAGATGTCTCATCCACAGGGTCACCATCAGTCGAGGTTGACTCGAGGGCAGTTAACAACAGACAACGAATTGTCATTGTCACCACTGTTTTTTTAACAGCTCCTGGAAATGGCTATACAAACATTTCTTAGGTGAAATGTACTGATTTTCTTTTCAGAGCAAAACTTCCTTTTTTGACATCCTTACATATCCCTACACATACAGGTCAGTATGTAAAGGGATCATTTTCTAGTTATATAGGGTTTGCTTGACAAGAACGGGAACCCCAGATTGACTGGAGTTTTTCCTTTATGTTCACAAGGAAGGTAGTTGTCTTCAGACTGAGGCAGTTACAAATCTGATGGTGTATACATCCTTATTGAGGGGTCAAAGATAACCCCACACATCCCCACCCCCTACTCTCAGGTATTCATCACTGGAATATGGCTGATATTAAACCTTGGACCCAAGTTGCACCTAATATCTCCCATCCTATTCACAGGTGTAAAAAATGGCCAGAGGCCAATTTACCAAATAATCTTAGCAAGTGGTAGGGCTAAAATCTTCATTCCTTCAAACAAAGCCAGAAAAAGAAAGCTCTCAGGATTTCTGAGAAATTATGGTCCAGTTTTGGATGCTGTCCTCTCTCGCACCTAGCTCACAATATTTCACTCACCTGAGCCGTTAATAACATGTTTCCCATTTTCCTTGTGACACGCAGACTGAAGAGAGTATTCTTTCTGAGGAAAAGAAAAGGAGAAAGAAATACAATTGGTTTATTATTAAGTTCCTCTAAAACATAGGAGGTAGGCTATTACAGTTGGTCCTCCATATCTATGGATTCTGTATTTATGGCTTGAAATGTTTTTAAAAATTAAAGATCCCAAAAGCAAAGCTTGATTTTACCATTGTATATAAAGAACACCATTTTACTACCTCATTGTAGACCAAGGGACTCGAGCATCCAGAGATTTTGGCATCCACGTGGGGTCCTAGAACCAAACCCCAGTGGATACCAAGATCCCACAGTACTTAAAAAGTATTCTCCTTCTGTAATGCTGTGGCATGGCCATGATCCAAAGGGTGTATAATTTTGGATCTTGGAGATCACAGAATCTTAGAGTCAGAAGGAATCACAAGGGCCATCTAGTGCAATCCCCTGCCAGGCAGGAATATACAACTAAAGCATTCCCAAAAGATTCCCAGTCAACCTCTGTTTAAAGACCTCCAAAGAGGGAGTCTCCCACCATCTGTTGAACAGCTCTTAGAGTAAAGGCATACTTCCTTTTTCTAGTAATTTGTATCCAGTGGTTCATGTTTTAGTTTCTGGAGCAGCAGAAACTCACACCACCTTCTACATGATATCCCTACAAATTTTTAACAATAAGCATCACGTGGACTCTCAGGTCCAAAACACACTGCAGAAATAATCCAATTTGAGACTGCCTTAACTGCCCTATTCTGCGACCTGTCGTTTTGTGAGACATTTAGCTTTCTCTGTCAGAGACCTCTAGTGCCACAAAAAACCCCCACTACAATTCCCAGGATTCCCTAGCACTGAGCCAGGGCAATTAAAGCTGTCTCAAACTAGATTATTTCTGCAGTATGTTTTGGACCTCAGTCTTCTCTTCTCCAAACTAATTTACCAAGCCTATCCCCTAATTTTAACACCATTGTATTTTTATTGTTTTAATTGAGATGATTTAATTGCATTTTAGCTTGGGAAGGGGGTGGGAGGCAAGTGTTAATTCTGAATTTTATTGTATTTTATGTATTTTAATCCTTTGTAACCCACCTGGATTCCTAGTGATTGGGCGGGCTATAAATAAATATTATTATTATTATTACACCAAGCTAAGTCATTCCTCATAAGACTTGGTCCCCATACCTTTGATCATTTTGTTCACTCTTGGGACATGTTTTAATTTGTCAGTATCCATGGACTGTGGTACCCAGAACTGGACACGATATTCCAGGTGAGGTCTGATCAAAGCAGAATAGAGTGGCACTATGACTGTCTTTGGTCTTGATACTATACTCCTGTTGATGCATCCCAAACTTACATTGGCTTTTTTTGGCTGCTGCATCACACTGTTGACTCATGTTTAGCTTGTGGTCTACTAAGACCCCCAATACCCTTTTCAAATACACTGCTTTCAAGCCAGGTGCCAACCACCCTATATTTGTGTTTTTTATTTCCCTGCACCTTACATTACCTCTGTTTAAAGATCTCCAAAGAAGAAGAGTCTACCACCCCCTAGGCAGTCTATTTTGCTGTCAAACAGCTTTTACAGTCAATCTGTTCTTCCTAATGTTTTGGAGAAACCTCTTTTCTTGTAATATTCTAGTATCTGGAGCAGCTGAAAACAAGCACATTCTGTCCTCTATGTGATATTCCTTTAGGTATTTCAATATCACTATCATATCACTTCTCATGTCTTCTCTGTGAGAAACCTAATGGGAGAGGGGCAAATTTTATCCTATGGAGAAACAAGTCAGTTCTGGGATGAAGAACAATTAGGAGGGAGTCTAAGGTATGGAAACCCAAACTGCTTTGAGATTTATGTGGTTTCCTTTCAAATGACTGTAAACTGTGAGACCCTGAACCATATTTTGATGTATTGACAATGCAAAGGTTATAGGTAAAAGTCATATATGGGAGAGGGGAGTTAGTTGGCACCTTTAAGGGGAACAAATGTCTTATAGGATGAGCTTTTAAAGATTATAATGCACTTCATCAGATGCTTGGAATACAATGTTAGAGGTTCATATATGTGCACAATGGCTGGGGTACGGGATCAGAGCCAAAGTGGATGCAGAGACTAAGACTGACATTGATAATTATATTATTAAGATTGGGCATCAAGAAAATGGTTAGTTATAACACAAATGTCCTGAAACTTAACAAACATCTCTTATCTTTTTGCACCACATGTTCTGGTATCACATCACATGTGTTAACGAACTTCCTTACAGTCAGGAGGTTTGTGTTATCACACACACACACACACACACACACACAGAGTTTTGCCATTGTTTTGAAAAGTAAATCTAAAGTAAGATCTAGAAATGCATCACAAAAACAAAGAGGTAAAAAGACGGCATATGTTAATTTATATGTACTGTTGTGAATTTGGGGCATTACTCACCCAGTTCTCCTTTCTTATGGTCCAGATCTGGACTGATCAGTCCTTCAAACAAAGAATATCTTCAGAGGGCTGTTCTCTGTAAGGTAGAACAGGTGGCACTCTAGCTATTTATAAAGGCAGACCCCACTAGTATATCAAGATGGTATGGATGGCTCAAATGGGCAGAATCTTGTTAGTGGCTTATGCATGTGTACGTGTGGCTTATGTGCACACATGCCTCCTTTGGGATGCAATGAAGAGAGCTATTCTTTGCATCTTATTCATCCCCCCCCCCCCCCCCAATAGCTGGTAGGGCTTGCTATGGCTCCTTATTTGAGTGTGGCGGGAGGAATGGGAGGGGCAGTTCAGAGGAGGAAGAAATGTTTTATCTTTGTTCCAGGGGAAAAGAAAAGGATGGTGCACACACGCACCTTCCTTTCTTTTCCCCTAAGAGCCTGGACCAGTTTTGTCTTCCTCCTAAGAACTGACTCCTCCTTCCCTCTCGTCCCCATCAGTAATGAGCAGCCACAACAGCCCTTCTTTGGGCTTGACAGCCAAATGGAAAGTGTGGGGAGGCCACAGAATTATGTGGGCAGGGATTTATGTTGTACTTGCTTGATGGAAGATCTCAGCCACTGTTTTCAGAGGCAGAGGGTGTTATCTACATTGCATAAAGGGGTTTGGCACCACTCTGACTGCCACAACTATCCAACAGAATCCTAGGATTTGTAATTTGGCAAGGCACTCTCTGACAGACCAGGCTGAATAACTCATCAAACTACAAATCCCAAGATTCCACAGAATGAAACCATGAAAGTTAAAATGATCTCAAACTGCTTTATTCCTGCAGTGCAGATATGCTGAGAGAGTGTAACTCTGTATAACAGTGTGCTGATACCACCAAAGATGACTAAACTGTCATATTTTGGACATACTGTACCATGGGGGTACTGGGGATGTTTAGTCTGGAGAAGAGAAGGTTAAGAGGTGATATGATCGCCCTGTTTAAATACTTGAAGGGATGTCACATTGAGGAGGGAGAAAGCTTGTTTTCTGCTGCTCCAGAGATGCAATGGATGCAAGCTCCAGGAAAAGAGATTCCACCGCAACATTAGGAAGAACTTCCTAACAGTAAGGGCTTTTCGATAGTGGAATTCATCTACAGAACATTATGATTTGTAATTTGATGGGGTATTTAGAATTCTCTGCGAGAGAGTTCTAGTGCTTTACCCTGAAGTATAGGACAAGAGCTCCTTGGCAGAGGCATCTACGTATGGGCTGAATTCTGTGGATTAGTGTCAACTAGAGTAGGCCCACTGAATCAATTGCTGAATGATATGTCAATAAACGCATAATTCTCATTGATTCAGAGGGTTTATTCTAGTTGGGATTAACAACAGGATTCAGAGCCACTTCTCCAGAGTACAAATCCATGCATCCTGTGGGAGGGAACCATGACAGTTGTAGTGGTATCAGGCTGCTATATAAATATGAGCTTTTTCCATCCTGTTCCGCTCATTTACACTGGGTCTCCCATATACAGAGTAAATGAGGTGAGGAATGTGACTTTGACCTATTTAACCCTGGGCAGGAATTAACAAGGGTGGGTTTAACAGTTAAAAAACCAGTTTTTCCAGAAGTTAACTTGAGCTCTAAGACCCCAATTTGGCATCTCAGTTAGGGCACATTTCCAACCTGTGCTCTTTAAGACTTCTGGACAAAAAGGCTTTGTGTTTCTCCACAGCTCCCTGAAGGTTACTGCATGTCAGCCTTGCTGGTTGCTAGGTGATGTTTCTCTGGAGCTGTTCCTTTGGACAATGCAAGTTTCATGGTTAGAGGACTTCTCCTCCTGCAATGACACTTAGAAAACTGGGATTCCTGCACTTGATACCGTGAGAATATGAATGCAAGATGATAGTAGGTGCTTTGGCAAATATTTATCTCAGTGCTAGCATAGCATGTTCCATAAAAGTTTCATTTCAGATCTGAGCAATTTGCAAGTAAACATCGTAGCAGCATGTTCTTCCTATCATGTAATGCGATGGGAATTAATAAGGAGGCCTGGGAATTCGGTTGGAGGAGTTCTGGACAGGCTCATTTCCTCTCCCCTAAAACAGAATTCAGATACATAGCTGATTTTATCTGGAATATCAGTATGTTAAAGGATCTTGTAGCACCTTTGCGAGTAACTGAATGGAAGAAGTGTAGCACAAGCATTTGTAGTCATGGTATATTTCCTCAAATGCATGGAATGCACCTACAGCTTCTTCTGCTCATTTAGTTTCAAAGGTGCTACAAGACCCCTTTACTTAAAACAGGATGGAGATAGGAGCGAAGCCCATCCTTATCCCACCTGTGACAGCAATTGCATGAAAGACTTTCACTCTTGACATGCCAATCCTGTCATAAACCTGTCTGTGAAGTGGAATTGCATTAACGGGTTCTTCCATTAATACAAAATAAAGAGCAAGGTCAGGACAATTCCACCTCACTGACAGGACAATGACAGGAACAGCGCGATGTTTTATTAAAGTCTTTTGCACAATTGCTGTCATTTGCACTTCCCAGACAGGACAATGTCCAGATCAGTGCAATGTCATCTGAAAGTCCTTCCTGCAATCGCACAGGAAGGATTGGACAAGGACGGAAAACGATGGGGCAAGGATGTCCCGTCCATCTCATAATCACCGGTATCTCTTTCCTCCATCCTCATGGGCTTATTCTCTGCTCAATCCTTGCTTTTCCAGTCCTGCCCTGCTGAGACTGGATCAACACAGCTAAAATCATTGGCATTGCTTGGGTCTGTGGAAGTATCTATGAAAGAGGAATGGACAACATGTATATAGTGGGCCTCATGTGGGCCAAAGGCCATATTTGTATGTTCCTTCCACTGCCCACATATGGCCAAAGTACTGCTGCAAAAAGGCAGTGCTCTTGACTTTCCCATCTTGGAAGGAAAATATAACTGATTTCTCCAGGTTTTAGTAGATAGCATATCCTTCAACATTTCACAGCTGAAAAATAGGACATGTGTGGCCAAGTAAGGGGAAGGAAAGGAACAACAACAACAACAACTGAAATCAGTGGCTCTCCTGGGGCCTTGAATGTGAAAAACCTAGGATAAGGATGGTCAAAGTAATTCTCTAGATGCTTATAGATAGCAAATCTCAAGATGTCTCATTTTTCACTGGGCTAAGTAGGGCTAATGGGAATGCAGTCCAGAAACAAGCCATAAGTTCTCACCCCATAAGTTGCTTTAACCAGACAACTACTTGCTTTGGTGGAATAGCACTTTGAGGAACAAATGGACCCTGATGGGCCAAGGCCCAAAGTCTCACCCTTGTTGGCAAGTCCCATGTTCAAACTGTCTCTATTTTTATATAATTGTCTTATAATTGTGAGATTATGTATGGATTTTAATTAAAACCTGCCTCTACTTCCAAATTCCTCTTTTGCTATCAGATTGACATCAAGAGTCAAGGCAACATCATCCCACTTTGCTCTATTTTTTCTCAAGGGTTCTCAGTTGCCAAACAAATATGTATGTGATATTAAAAACCCTACCAAAGCTTATTAAAAATAAATGTGCTGTACCAATAAAAAGTTCCTTTTCTAAAAAATCCCTACGCCCCTTTTTTTGTCTGAGTGCAGGGTCTTTCTCAGCTTGGCAAAAATATGTTTGGCTTTAAGATCGTGTACTGCTTCTGGCCTTGCCTGTATCATTATTCAACATCTTGGCACAATAAGAACAGCTGTTCTTTTGAAAGAGGACACATTATGCATATTTATTTTTATCAGTTTCACTCCCTGTACTGGAATGAAATAAATGCCCATTTCTCTTTAAAATGTACTAAAAAAACCACTCTGCAACACTGAAAGCATGCTTTGGAGTTTATATAAACTATTATGTACAGTGGGTCCTTGGTATCCTCTGGGGTTTAGTTACAGGACCCACCATGAATACCAAAATTCATGTCCTGGAAAAGGAGGACTTTTGGTCATTCTGTGCAGGATCCTTTGACTGATCTGAGGACTGGAACTACTGTCTAAATGGTTGCCATTGTTCCTGACCACAAGTACCGGTAGTTCATCTTCCCTCTGACAGTGAAGATTTGTTTTCTGAATCAGGCTCAGAAATACTGATACTGTTTTCCTTTTTTCTGTGTGAAGAGTGTAACAATCCCATCTGCAATATCTCTCACTAAATATTGATAGGCAAACATTTCAATTATAAGCAGGGACAGACATGATGCAGTCTTTCAGAGGTTCTCAAACTATATCTTACAATACTCTTCACAGTTGTGTATTTGAGGAAGTAGATCGCGTCTGTGAAAGCTCATCATACTACAACTTCGTTCCCACAGTTAATCTCAAAGGTGCTACAAGATCCTTTTGATTACTAACATCCTTCACTATTATGGTTAGGATTGATGGGAGTTGCAGTCCTACAACATCTGGAGGGCTACCCCCCCACACACACACACATGGGATACACAAGACAGTTCCTCTTACTGAGCAATAACAGAACAGGAAGCAGAATTAGGATTAAGCAGACAGTTCTTGCAATGGAGGGATGGAAGAAGGATTCACTCAAGGAACTGTAATGGAACAAGCATTTGAAAAAAAAGTGCTCCACATGAAGAATCCACATGATGTTGCATGGCAGTGGAATATAGTGCTATAACTGGGTAATATGAAAGGGCCCTATGTAAGTGGGCAATAAAATACCAAAATCACATCTGCCTCTAAGAAATGGGTCCTTTTAAGGGTTTACTTTACTCATCCATAGAATGATGCTCTTGTTTCCCAACAGTAATATTACATGGCAGTAGAAGATTTATCTCTCTCTCTCTGCGGGCTCCTTCCCTTCAGACTTCAAACATGCTCTTGTTTCCCGAATCCTGAAGAAACCATCTCTCAACCCCTCTTCTTTGTCTAGCTATCGTCAAATCTCTCTTCTTGCTTTTCTTTCTAAGGTTCTGGAACAGGTCATTTATTCTCTCTGTCTTGAGTTTCTCGAAGCCAACTCCATCCTTGACCCTTTTCAGTCTGGTTTCCGCCCATGGCACTCTACAGAGACAGCCCTCACCAAGATCTCAAATGATCTCTTGCAGGCCAAGGCGAATGGCCTCTACTCTATTCTCATTCTTCTTGATTTGTCTGCGGCCTTCAACACCGTGGACCACTGTCTCCTGGTTGATTTACTTTCTGACCTCGGGTTCTCTGACTCTGTTCTCGACTGGTTTAAATCTTACTTGTCAGACAGTTGTTTTGCAGTGATCACGGGTAGTCAGACTTCCTCCTCTGTTTCCTTATCTGTTGGAGTCCCTCAGGGCTCTGTCCTGGGTCCCCTTTTGTTCTCTCTATACACATTGTCCCTTGGTAAACTCATCAGTTCTTTTGGTTTCTCCTATCATCTGTATGCTGATGACATTCAGCTGTATCTTTCCACCCCTGACTTTTTGCCAGGGCTTGAACAGCAAGTTTCATCTTGTCTGACTGCTATCTATCAGTGGATGCGGCATCGACGCTTGAAGCTCAACATGTCTAAGTCAGAGCTTCTTGTCTTCCCATCTAAGCCCACCCTTCAATACTCCTTTTCTGTTTCTGTTGATGTCACTTCTATTTAACCGGTTCAGCAAGCCCGCAGTCTTGGTTTCATTTTTGAGTCTTCTCTGTTGTTTATTCCCCAGATTCAGGCTACTGCCAAGGCCTGTAGATGACACTCAGCTGTATCTTTCCACCCCTGACTTTTTGCCAGGGCTTGAACAGCAAGTTTCATCTTGTCTGACCGCTATCTCTCAGTGGATGCGGCATCTACAACATTGCTAAAATCCGTCCATTCCTCTCAGCCTCCACCGCCAACACTCTGGTCCATGCCCTGGTGGTATCGCAACTAGATTATTGTAACCTTCTTCTGACAGGGCTTCCTCTCTCTCACCTCCATCTTCTAATCTCTGTCCAGAACTCAGCTGCACGTATTATCACATCTGCTTGCCGCTTTGACCATGTTTCTCCTCTTTTATCCTCCCTTCACTGGCTCCCCTTCCCCTTCCGCATCCAGTACAAGCTTTTGTTACTGACTTTCAAAGCCCTCCATGGACTGGCCCCTCCTTACTTGTCTGAACTTCTTTCTCCTCACACTCCTTCTCATACCCTCCGTTCTGGTAGTCAAGGTCTCCTGTCCCAGCCGAGGATCTCCACTGCCCTGTCCTAGATTCGTCCCTTCTCACTTGCTGCCCCTCACTCCTGGAACCTTCTTCCCCACATATACACCTCATCACTTCTCTAACCAGTTTCAAAACTGAGTTAAAGGCTATATTATTTAGGGAAGCGTTCCCAAGATTATGCCGTCTGCCCCAGGATGCCTCATTTTAATTATGTATTAAGAAGCCACACCCTCCCTCCAGTCCATCTGCCTTGGTCCAGGCCTCAGAGGGAGAGAAGAACCACTGGACCTCATCCCCTTTCCCACCACCTTTCCTTTCTCTTTTTGTGTTGTGTCTTTTAGATTGTAAGCCTGAGGGCAGGGAACCATCTAATTATAAGATTATATGTACAGTACTGTGTAAATGTACAGCACTATATAAATAAAGGTTGATAATAATAATAATAATAATAATAATAATAATAATTTATTGCTCAAAGTCCTTAACATCTTTATAATGTCCCCAAAAGAGACATCCACAAACATCTTTGTCTCTCTCAGCTTCTTCAGGTCAACTAATACTATCCTAGAAAACAACATTGTTTTCCATGAGCTAGGAGTTCATTGCAAAAAGAACACAGTTATGGCTTCCATCCGGCAGGCCGAAAAATAAACAAATAATATAAAATAAAAATAAATAAATTCATGTGTGCAACTTGATAGTGCCCCACAACTCTGTTTATTGGACTTGATCATTTGGAAAGTTAAGCTATGAAACATCAAGGAGAAAAGGTGTTTGGAACTATGGTCAAATCCATGGAGGCATACCCTCTAACCATTGTTATTTGGCACTGACAGTACTGGTTAATCCTCTGAAGTCCCACTTTTTCAGCTGCTTTTAAAATATCCAAGTTTTCCTCTCTTTTCTACTTTCACCCTTTGTCCCCAGCTTTCTTTAATTGCTGTAAATTAAAGAGTTGAAAATGCAAATGGAGTTTATACTCATTTAACTCAGCAAGAAGGATAGGCACAAAACGACTGAGGTACTGCCCTTTCCAGTAGGACTCAAGCAAAAGTAAACTACTGTAGCCAGTCCTAACTTGTGTGTTCTTCCCCATTAATTTTTTTATGCCATCTTGACAACACTGCAATGTTGCTTGGCCACACATTCTGGTTTTCATAGTTTTTGTGGGGTTTTGGAGCTATGTGGCCATGTTCTAGAAAAGTTCCTTTCTGATGTTTCGCCAGCATCTGTGGCTGGCATCTTCAGAGAAGGTCTTCATTCTCTGAAGATGCCAGCCACAGATATTGTTGAAACGTCAGAAAAGAACTTTTCTAGAACATGGCCACATAGTCTGAAAACCCCACAAAAAACTATGGATGCCGGCCATGAAAGCCTTCGACTCCACATTCTGGTTTTCATCTGTGAATTCTTGGAGGATATGAGAACCAATACGAGGATACGTTGTGTAGTCATTTGAGTATTAGACTACAGCTCTTGAATGAAATGAACTCTTGAATGAAATGAAAACCCACTGGGTAACCTTGGGGAAGTCACACTCTCTCAGCTGCAGAGTAATACAAAGGCAAACCTCCCTCTGAACAAATCTTGCCAAGAAACTCCAATGGTAGGCTCATTTTATGGTCACCATAAGCTGGAAGCAACTTGAACACACACAACAATAATGCAGATATACTTAATTCACCTGTATACACAATGATTTACGTTGATGCCTTTTCACTTGGCTGAGGCATTGATTCAGAAGTATTTCCTTTTTGCTGATAAAACTGACACTTTAAATCTTTCCTACTCTTATTCCACTAGCAGCCAATTAGTTTAGGAAGTCTTTAAAAAAAAATTAAAATAAAGGTTGAGGGATCTGACGACAGGCTGCAACAAGCTCCAGTGAGTGGAAATAGACTGAATTTCATTCATTTGGGCCTCTATGAATTCTTTTCACTTTTTGGAAGTAATATTTTGTCTGTGACATGATTATCAAAGGTATACGATTTTGGTTTTATCCTCAGAAACATGCAGCATACACGCAGCATACCTTCCAGCTTTCCTGATTTGGCAGGGGTCGTCCTGATTAATCCTCAAATGTTCCAGTTTTGCAGCACTTTTAAAAATATGACACTTTTTCACTCCTCCCACTTGCCGTCTTTGTCCTCTGCTTACTTCATTTGTTGATAACTGTGTTCAAAGCATGAAAATAGTGTATACTCAACTCAGCAGAGAGGAGAGGGTGGAGTGTTGCCCTTTTCAGGCAAAAGCTAACTGTTGCGGCCTCTGCTTGTATGCTGTTCCTGAATGATGATTGCCGTCTTGACCACATTTTCATGTTACTGTACAATATGTATCTCATTTTTCATCTGTGAAATGTTGGAGGGTACGGTACAGGGAACCAGTGTGGTGTAGTGGTTTGAGTGTTGGACTACAATTCTGCAGGCCTGGATTTGAATCCCCGCTTGGTTTATGGAAACCTTCTGTGTGACCTTGGGCAAGTCTCATTCTTTTAGCCTTGGGGGAAGGCAAAGGCAACCCCTCCCAGAACAAATCTTGTCAAGAAAACTCCTGGATAGGTTTTCTTTAGGGTCAGCATATGTTGGGAAAGACTTGAAAGCACAGAAAACAATGACTGTGTATAGTGGCAGTATGTATTGATTAGGATGTTGACAAGCTAGAGTGTGTTCAGAGGAGGGTGACAAAAATGGTGAAAAGTCTGGAAACCATGCCCTATGGGGAGAGACTTGGGGAGTTGAGTATGTTTAGCCTGGAGAAGGGGTGTCACACTGAGGATGGAGCAAGCTTGTTTTCTGCTGCTCCAGGAATAGGATCAGGAATAATGGATATGGACCTAAATTTTAGGAGGAACGTCCTGAGAGTAAGAGCTGTTGGATAGTGGAACACACTCCCTTGTAGTGTGGTGGAATCTCCTTCTTTGGAAGTTTTAAAACAGAGGCTGGATGGCCATCTGCTTTGATTCTGTGTTTCTGCATGGCAGGGGGTTAGACTTGGATGGGCTTTGTGGTGTCTTCCAACTCTATGGTTCTATGGTTCTATGATATGTAACCCAGCTGTGTCCTGGGTCCCAGGTGCACTTCAAAGGCCAGTTTTCTAAGACAGCAAGCTCCCGTCTTGGAAAAATGGCCTCTGAAGCACACCTGGAACCCAGGAAGCAACTGGGTTGCGTTCGCTCAGTGGGACCAGTGGCAAATTAAGTGTGATAATACCTGGTAGGAACCTGCAACCTGACAATATCCTGTTGGGGAGTAGTCAGGTTTTTAGTAAATGAGGTTCAAAAGTGCTGGTGCTTCTCTTACAAACTGCATAGATTTGGGACCAGGGTACCACATATGCTAAGATTATCATCGGAAGCTCTCCTCTGGGTGCTGGTCTTGCTGGCAGGTAGATAATGACAGAGGAGAAGGCCTCCTCAGTGGTAGCATTCTGATTATGGAAGTCTCTCTCTAGGTAGGCTGGCTTGGTTGAGATGGATCTTTTCACTTCCCTAGGTTTTTAATGGTTCAATGGAGATAATTTTAAAGATGCAAACTTTTGTCTCCTGTATGTTTCTTGACACTTTTGTCTGACGAAGAAGCCAATGAAGCTTTGAAAGCTTGCATAATGTAGTTTTTGCATTTTGGTTGGTTGAATAAAGGTACTGTATCACTGTTTTGTGGATGTTGAACATTATTGTACTTTGCAATAGGGCCAACACGGCTATCCCTGGATATGTTTTGTTTCCTGTTATATATAATATGCTATTCTGGAGGGTTTTTTTTTTTGTTTTTTATGTTGCTCTACCAATCATGATATTGAAGGTAGCATAGATCTTATTGTTAAAAACATATCTGAAGGAGATTAGCTATGATAAACATACAAAATACTCATTTGAAGGATCTGAACTGTGACAAGATTAATAAAACACAAAGAAAATGGAAATCTATGTATGTGTGCAGAGTACTGAACCATCTGATTATTCTCTTCTATCTAACCAATTGTATAGCATGTTTTTCTGAGAAAACTGACATTTCAAATTTCCTGTGTGGAAGGACACAGCATGGCACGAGGTGGTGTGACACCACTGAGTCATTTGGTTAAAACTGTTATATTGAATGGCAGTCAGCCCTCGCTCAGAAAGAAGTTAATTAGCTGGGTTTCAAACTGGGATATTACGTAGAAAACACCTCTCTGCTTTTGTTTTATAATTTGGGTTGGTGTGTTATGCTATATAATTCCACATGCTTGATCACAGTGTCAAAAGACATACGAGTCTCATAGTTGCATATTTAATGGGAAATAAAGGCCATAAGAACATGTTGGTTCTGATTCAACAACTACTTTTGGTACCTCTCAAACATATATTTGGGATATCTGTATTTTTTGCTGTAGAATGCACATTTAAGAACCAATTTTATTTAGGTTTGGTGTTTCTAATTAGATTGACTTCCCAAACAAACTGCTGGATTGACAGTCAGATTGACAACTGGCAAACTGCTGTATTTTCCAGAAAATTGTTTTGACATGGACTCCACAAAAAAAACCCCAATTTTTAGAAAGTGAAGTTCAAGCTGCACTCAAAGCACTTGGAAGCAATAAATTATATCAATAGAGCTATTTCAGGCTGTAGAGATGGAATCCATTCAAATTCTAACAAAATCTGTGAAGAAATATAAATACCAAAATGTCCTACAAATGGGAAATGTTGAATATATCTTCCAATCCCCAAGAAAGTGGACACCAGGGATTGTAGTAACCATCAGATCATTGCATTCATCTCTTACACAGGAAAAATGATACTCAACATTTTACAAATAAGACTCAAAATTCTGCAGCAAAGACTCCTACCATATATGAAGTGAGAAATGCCAGATGTTTGAGCTGGGTTCAGGAAAGAAAGAGGCACTGGATATCATATTGCAAACAAAATTTGGCTAATGGGGCACACTAAAGAGTTTTTGAGGAAATAACCTGTGCTTTATAATCTATACTAAAGCTTTCGATTGTGTAGCTCATGAACAATTATGGACCTCTCTAAAAGAAATGAGAGTGCCACAACATCTGATTGTCCTGATGTATAACCTTTACTATTTGACAGGAAACTACTGATGGGACACAATATGGAGAAACATAATGGTTTCCATTTGAATATGGTGGGAGTCAGACAAATCTATATTTTATCATCACATCTGTTTAATTTAGACACAAACCATATCATAAGGAAAGACAGATTAAATTCAAAGAGAGGAACCTCAAAAAATCTGAGCAATGCAGAGGACTAAATATTATTAGCATGAAATAGTAAATACTTGGAATAACTACAGGTGACAGTTAAGGAGAAAAGTATAAAAGCAGGGTTACAGCTGAATATTGATGAAACAAAATTACCACAGATTTACATAACTTAAAAGCAGATGATGAAAACATTGAAACAGGATTTTTTTTCTACATATTGGCTGAAACATCCATCAAATTGGAAACCACAAAATTAATAATAATAATAATGAGACCATAATAAGAAATCAGAAAACTAAAGATGTTGAAAGAAAGCTATGAAAGAACTAGATAAGCCTCCCTCCCCCACACCAAATGGATATATTATGCAGTACTCAGATTCAGAATAATCCATGCCATGATTCTGAGAGCAAATCATGAGAACAAATTAAACCTGAACTGTTCTTAGAAGCCAACATGACTAAACTGATGCTATTATACTTTCAACAGAGCCAGTGTGGTGTAATGGTCTGAGTGCTGGACAAGGACTCTGGAGACCAGGGTTCAAATCTCTGCTTGGCCATGGAAACGCATTGGGTGACTTTGGGCAAGTTATAGTTTCTCAGCTTCGGAGAAAGGCAAACACCTTCTGAACAACTCTTGCCAAGAAAACCATAAATTGCCATAAGTCGGAAATGATTTGAAGGCACATAACAACAACAAAAGCCACCATTGTACTTTGGATATATCATGAGATGCTTTGAACCCCCTATTAGGACAAATGTGGGATATCTAGCAATCTATCTATCTATCTATCTATGAATGATACCATATGATTGGAAAAGACAATAACACTTGGTATTGGAAGGAGATAGGGAAAAAAAGAAAGACTACATTACAGATGGATTGACTCAGTCAAGGAAGCCATGGTCCTGAGTTTGTAAGACCTTAAGACCTGAGGATGTCTGTTAATGACTGGGGCTCTTGATGGTTTCTCATGCACAGGGTTTGCATAAACTGAGTCTGACTTAACAAGAAATAGCAAATCCATCCATCCATCCATGGGTGAATTTATGTGAGTGTCCTGAATATGTGTCTTGTAAAGAATACAGATAGGGGATGAATCAAAAGTGGCAAACATTAACCCCAGTTTTCATGTCCAATTACAGACTTATTTAATATACAAAACAGCATATATAAAACTTGTATCAGAGTAAACAAGTGCATATGAGGTCTTGTGTTTTTCAGCTTCAGAAATCATTTATGTCTTTGCAGGTCCATCAGTTAATGAGATGGGTGAAGAGAGAGTAAGCTCACAATTTTATTACTGAAAGATGTGTAGGCTTTGCTCGGTATGGAGCAAAGTATCCAGATACTGAGCAGCTTACCTGCTGTCTGATGGGTACATGACCCCAAGCCTGCTAATGGAGGGCAACCATAGAGTGGCAACTGTGGAGGCCACTTGGATTGCAGGCCTTCCTATCTGGGGGTGAGGAGTTTAACCTCTCACCAAATATCCTGTTAGCCTTCACCCTATGGAATGAGGTGAAAAGATAGATATGAAATTATTCCTCCAGAAGAAGGTTCTTCAAAAAAGGAAATAAATTAGTATGGGTGAACACTATAATATATGTTGCTCTGAGTCTGTCCCTTTGGGGACATTCCCCTCATTAAATGTGGGAATTTGTTAAGAGACCTTATGTCTCTTAAATATAAACGATTTACATATGTCATGGCTTAACCTGGTTTAGTAGAACAATGGAGGACTTTAAGGATTTGGTACATTTGTCAGACAAACCAAGATGAAGTGTATCCATATTTTTAAAAATAGTTTCTAAGTTAAAAATAGAAAGATAAGATTAAGCTGCAATTGGTCTTACATAGAAGAAATAAAAGAGCTAATATTTCTGATAAAAGCAATAATACAAATTGCCTTGAGTCTGTTTCTTTGGGGGGTATTTTCTTTCTCTTATTAAATGGTGAGAACTTTATAACTTCATAAGAGATCCTATGTCAAATATAAATAAAAATTAAAATGTTTTTAATCCATTTAGGCCATACTTATTTTAAACCATCATGGGCAAAAGTTGAAAGTTATGATCATGTTGTTTAAAGTACTTATGCATATATTAATATGGCTAATAAGTAGAAGTCTACCTGCCAATGTTTTGCAGGAGGGAGCATTAGTAGATAATTATTACCAGTACTTGGCAAGTTGGGGGAACAGCTGTGTAGCCCCCCTTTTTAGTTAGGTTTGTCTTGTATTGTAGCAATAGCAATAGTAGCTACAGTACATTTATATACCGCTTCATACCACACTAAGCAGTCTCCAAGCAGTTTATAACTGTTAGCTAATTGACCCCAACAAGATGGGTACTCATTTTAGCTACCTCAGAAGGATGAGAGGCTGAGTCGACCCTGAGTCCCTGGCTGGTATTGAACTCACAACCTTGTGGTTTGTGAATGAGTGGCTGCAGTACAGCACCACAAGGGCTGCTATTGTATTGTAGTGTTATATGTGTTTTGTTTTGTGGTTTGTGTAGTGGTCTTTCCTTATATATAATCGTGTGCCATAAAATTGTGTGTCCAATAAAATTATTTTAAAACCCCAACAAACTGCAGCTGCTGTGGTCTTGTGACCAGGAATAAACCAATAAGGCAAAAATGTGCAGACAGCATGAGAAACACCCCCTTGTACCAATGTGGCTATTTAATGGGGATCTCCTTTCTAAACTGATTTCAGATTGGATTAAAGCAGGTGTGTATGGTAGTATAAGGGCCAAGCTGGGGTAAGGGTATATGCAGTGGAGCTGGGATACAGTCTTCATGTAGATTCAGCCTAGAAGAGCTGAGTATACTTTTGGCAAAACATCATTTTTCTCTGCTTGCCATTTCATATCTGAAAGTAACAATGGTAAAATTTGTATTCCATAGAATGGTTGTCTTGAAAGAGAACAATACTTTTGCAAAAGCTATGAGTCTGCTCTTCCATGCAAAGTGTTAATTATATGATAATTGCCCTACACCTGGCTAGTATGGAGTCACCCTTCAAGAAAACGAATGCTGTCAGTAATTGGTGCTTGTGTTCTTGCTTTGATTTAGGCTGCTTAGGTAAAGCCAGCTGTCAGCATGCACATAATCTAAGTACCAATAATGCAGACTTAATTGCTTTGTAACAAGAGTGCCTCAGAATAAATTCAGGCCTGTGTGAAAACCCTTGTGTTACAATCTTGTCAGCACTGCATTATGCTGCTATTTAAAATCTGATCTCATGAACTAGGGAAGGAATCGCAGATCAACCAGTGTGATTCAGAAGTATTAAGATGTGTACAATCCTGGCCTAAAAGAGACCAGGACTTCAGGAATATTCCAGAGCCCTGTGTATAAATCAGTATAAGACTTGGAAACTATATTAAATTGACTCCAAGTAGATACCATATAATAACCATGGAAGAATTTATCCTACGTAACAAGAAAATTGAAATAATCAAAGAGTTCTCATACTTTGGTTCAAAGATGGAGCAGAATGGAGACTGCAGTCAAGTAATCAAAAGAAGACTAGGCCCCAATACAAACAGGCAAAAAGTGTCGTCCTGGAACCAATTCTAGGTTTCAAGAGTGCACAGCAATTGCATACTCCCGAACCCTAGTCTGCAAGGACGGCACCATCATGGTGGCCTCCTGTCCACATGGGGGCTGCCATGATGATGCAAGCACAGCACAGCATCTGTATGTCGGAGTGCCACACTTGCATCATCAATGCGCGACAGTGCAGCAATGGCGCTCTTATCACGTGTGCCCAAAAGAACAGGTTCTTTGGGGTGTGGAGGGATGCCACACAGTTTGGCTGCTGTGTCGCCCCTCAGGAGTAAAAACAGGCACTCCAGCTCACCCTTTCAGGGCAGTCTGTAGAGTCCCTAGGACTGGGAAGGGCAGCAATGAAATAACTGGGCAAGATAATAAAGTGTAAAGACCTAACTCTGAACACTAAAGTGAGCATAGTCCAAGCCATTGTATTTCCCATCACCATATACAGTTGTGATAGCTAGGCAGCAAAGAAAGCTGATAGGAAGAAAATCAATTTGAGAGGTGGTGCAGGAGAAAAGTACTGAGAATACTGTGGATGGCCAAGAAGACAAACAAATGGGTCCTAGAACAGATCAAATCTGAACTCTTTCTGGAAGCCAAGATGACTACATTGAGGCTGCTATACTTTGGCCCCATCATGAAGAAAAATCATTAGAAGTTACAGACTTTGTCATCTTGACCACACCCTCATGTTGCTTGGCCACAACATCTGTGAAATGTTGGCGGGTATGATCCTTATTTGCTTTCCATCATGTGATAAAGACCAATGGTATTTGAGGGTCATAAAAATATGACTTATACAGTTGCTCCACCTAGCTCAGTTATATAGTTACATTGATTGGGAATGGTTCTTGAGGACAGTGGTGGTCGGTAGACAGGTGCTGGTCTATGAGGTGTTTTATATATATATGATACTGATATGGCACAAATTCAGTAGCAGTCCACGGTACAAACGGGGGTTGGGTGGAATGCTGATCTGCTTCATTGGATAATGTTAGAAGCACTGTTTTTGTATTTTAGACAATAGTACTTTCCAATGCTCTCTGGAGATGTGGTGGGGATGGAGGACTGCACATAACACCTTGGGCATACAAAGCATATGCTCTAGCATTGAGCTATATCCCACCCCCATAAAAAATTCAACTGTGAATTATATTCACTTGAAAGAGTGTGCCACAATCTATCATTGAATGATTTCTTTGTACTTTGTGTCACAGTGACACCATCCATTTATTTCTGAAAGCTATTTATGCATTGTCTAAAATGTCAGACTAATATGAAACATGGTTGTGGGTTGGTTAAAGTCAAGGATATTACCGTCTACACATGGGCAGTGAATGATCTCAGAATGCACCACTAAATGTTAAATCTGGTCTCAGACCACAGGGGTGCATAGTGTGAGACGAAGAACTTGTGAGGCTTGTTGTCATGTGCCTTCAAGTTGTTTCCAAGTTATGGCGACCCTAAGGCAAACCTATCATACCTATCATGGAGTTTTCTTGGCAAATTTCTTCAGAGAAGGTTTGCCATTGCCACCCTCTGAGGCTGAGAGAGTGTGATTTGCCCAAGGTCAACTAGTGGCTTTCCATGGCTGAGCTGGGATTCAAACCCTGTTATATTAGCATTTTCAATGTATTTATTTATGTCCTACATTTTCCTTGAATGCCGTATGTTTTGTGGTGCTTTATCCTCCTTTGTGGTGATGACATCTGGTCACCCTGGTAGAGTTATTTCTACGCAAATTAATTGTTCACTTTGAATTTACGCAGCAGCATTTGAAGTGGTTCAGGAAAAGGATTCAGGAAAGAAAGAGGCACTACAGATCATAATTGTAAACATACGAGGGCTAATGGAGCTCACCAAAGAATTCCAAATGAAAATCAGTATGTGCATTATAGACTACAGCAAAGCATAGATCATGAAAGGCCTTAAAGACATGAGAGTGCCAACACTCAACATTCCTGATGTGGAATCTGTACTCAGGATAAGAAGCTACTGTCAGAACAGAACATGGAAAAACAGAATGGTTCCCAATTGGCAAAGAGGTCAGACAAGGCTGCATCTTATCATCCTACCTGTTCAACTTATATGCAGAACATATTGTAAGAGAAGCAGGCTTGGACACAAGAGAAGGAGGAGTAAAAATAGGAGGAAGGAATATCAACAATCTGAGATTATACTAATAGAAAACCTCACAGACCTGGAACACCTACTAAGGAAGATCAAAGAAGATAGTGCCAAGGCAGGCTTACTGTTGAACATAAAGAAAACAAAAATAATGACTATGGAGAATCTACACAAATTCAACCTAGTCAACAAGGAAATAGAAATAGTAAAAGAGTTCTCATGCCCTAGGACAAACAGTGATCAGAACAGGGACTGCAGTCAAGAAATCAGAAGCAGATTAAGAATGGAGACTGGCTATGAAAGAACTAGAGAAGATCCTGAAGAGCAAAGATATACAATTGAACACTAAAGTTAGAATCTTGCAAGCCATTGTATTCCTTATTACCATGTACAAGAACTGGGCAGTTAAGAAAGGCGATAAAAAGAAAACAATTAATTTGAGATTCAATGCTGGGGAAGAGTGCTAAGAATCCCATGGATGGCTAAAAAGACAAACAAATGGTTCCTAGAGCAGATCAAGCTGGGAATCTGCCTGGAAGCCAAGATGATTAAACTGAGGGTATTGTACTTTGGTCACATCATGAGGATGCATGACTCATTGGAAAAAACAAAAATGCTAGGAAAGATGGGGGAAAATAGAAAGAGAGGAAGGCCACATACTAGACAGATGGACTCTATTAAGGAGGCCACAGGTATGAAATTACCAGACCTAAGCAGAGCAGTGGAAGCCAAAGAATCTTGAACATGTCTCATCCACAGGGTCGCCATGGGTCAAGATCAACTTTGGAATGGATAACAGCAACCACAACAACAAATCTGAAGTGAGCTGAAGATAGAAGGAAAGTGGGAGGAACAGAGAGAAACTGGGACATTTTAAAAGCAGCTGAATAAAAGTGGGTGCTAACCTCAATAGATCATAGTAGGTCTAGAAGGACACCTGGCCTAGTCTAAGGCAACATCCTATCTTCCTGATCACTTTGGGGATTGATACTAAACTAATAACTTTAAAAAATCCTTTCAAGTCCTGTTTAAGATAGGAGGGCTATTATGCCAATGGTTACTGCTTTCACTAAATTATAACCCAACCTGAATTGTCAGGATAGGATAGGAGTAACACCTCCAAAGACCTCCATTTCAGAGAGAATGTTCTCCTCTTCATATTTTAATGCAGACTGGCTTGGTTCCTTTTGGTTATCTCTGATTAGAGCAGACCCATTGAGTCAATGTCTGGATGGTGAGTCAACATGTAGGTAAATCCCATTGATTCAATGGGTTACATCTTGGTGTGAGTAATAGGATCCAGACCATTGTCATGGCTTTCTTCATTTTGGTTTTAAGCTCAGGCACAGGAGTTCCTCTGCTCATCCCATTCTTAGTGTGTCATCGCTTCTCCTATTTGTCCTTTCTTTCCCCTATCCACAGGCACAGAGGTGCAGGCAAGGTGCCTGCTTATTTTGGAAGTGATGCATAAAGATTATATTACATTCATTTCCTGACCTCCATGTAGTCAGTTTTGACAGGTATCAGATTGCACAGTGCTCTTGGGAGGACTGAGGAGTTATTGTTGTAACATTGTCTTGCTGAACTTCAGACTTAAAGGCAAACTCACAGGCACACCTACGCAGACACACAAAATTTCCAAGCTGCAAAGGAAGATAGAGGATTTGAGAAAGAAGGAGCAAGAATGGTAATATTTGTGTGAAATCACTTTCTGGAAAGGCTTAGCAAAATGTGCAAGACTTGTGATTTAAAATGTCATATTGACAGCAGCCGCAGTGCCTCATTAATAGGCTATTATCACAGTGGTGTGTTACCATAGCATTGTAACATGGGCCATGGCCAACAGCCAGTCAAGCAAATAGCCCATTTTCCAGTTTTTCTCTTATATTGTTCAATGGGTGTGCTCAAGACCAGCCGAGCAGAAATAGGTTGGATATCAACCTGATCTACTTAGATGTAAGTTCGAGTTACTTCAGTTAATTCAGTACACTCCCATTCTTAAGAATTAACATTTGTACATTGTCTAGTAGATAGCACATCTTCTATACAAGTGTGATGGCTTGCATATAATAATATGTAAACCAAGAGGGCAGCACATCTGTGAATTTTCAGCCCTGGTGGCGCAGTGGTTAAATGCCTGTACTGCAGCCACTCACTCAAAACCAGAAGGTGGCGAGTTCAAGACCAGCAAAGGGCTGAAGCTCGACTCAGGCTTGCATCCTTCCGAGGTCGCTAAAATGAGTACCCAGATTGTTGGGGGGCAAATAGCTTACAATTGTAAACCACTTAGACACTCCTTAAGGGTATGAAGCGGTATATAAATGAAGCTGTTTGTTTGTTTGTTTTCTATCTATACAGTGCTATCAGGATAGAGTCATGTTGGATGCACTGGTCTCATAGAATGCCTTTTTCAATTGCATTCTGTATTTCAGGAGCACAGAGGCCTTTTGAACAAGCAGCTGTAGACAATGCCAAGCAGCCAATAAGTTTTTGTCCTTGCTGAAGGACATCAGAGACAGGTTGTTATCAAGCCCTTTGAAGGTAGTCGATGGAACTGCAATGATTTCAATTAGAAAAGTAGTTGGTGGGAATGAGAACATACTAAGAGTCCTGCTGGAGCAGTCTAAATGCCTGCTGAGTCCACAATCCTGATTCCTACAATGTCCAATCCATGGGAAGCCCACAAACATGACACATTTCTGGTCCCAGAGTTATCTCTGGAGAAGAATGATTTTCAGGAGAAGCAAGGGGATGAAATTATTGGCGAAAGAGGGATTTAGCATCTCCATGGCTGTCTCCCATCTGTTTAACATTTATTTCACACATTTCCAATGTTTTGATGGAAATACCTATGAGATGACAGCACAAAGCTGTTCTCATTAACAGATTGGCTGTCACCGTAAGTGATTGTGCATAACATAGATCTATCTTGGCTACCTAACTGTTTCCCCTCCATTATGCCTGCCTTTCATTGATCTCTGTAGGGAAGGCTTGCTGGTGCAGAAGGTTATCCGATTTCTATGTCAGGTGAAGATTCCATCATTTTCCTCAGAACAATAGAATGTGGGGGTTTCGGGAAGATACAATAATCCCAGGATGTTCCAGGCCTACAAAATAAGATAAGGCAGTACACCTGACTGCTGCGTCCAATTAAACCACTCCATCCAGACGTCAAAATCCTAGACACAGAGATCAGCTATGCCTAGACTGGTGTAGGCAATTGCCCCATTGCCCCACGTTTGGCCCAAAACTGAAACAAAAAGAAATCTCTTAGGGGCAATCTGGAGTCGCTGTGGGCCACCTTCCCCACAGCAACCAGATGAAGCAGCGAAGGTGCGGTGAAAAAAGGAGTGTTGAAACCATGTTCTTTCTTGCATCGCAGTTGCGACATAAGAGGTTCTGGTCGGCACATTCATTACACTGTAGGTGCGCAGCTGTATTTAGTTGGTGCGAACCTGCGATGTCATTGCTCCGTGCACCGTGTGTATGGCTCTGCGGAGCAAGGATGCCCTCGTCATGTGCTAGGATTGTGGAGTGTCTATTGGCTCCACTCCCAGGCAACCCTAGTACGTGATGGGGGTGCCCTAAAGTGCCTGTATGTATCGGGCCTTATTATCACTTCCAGATCTATCAAGTAATTTGGAAGGTTTGGCATTGGGTGGAGATATTTTGAGCAGATCCACCCCTCCTGGGAAGTATTTTTCATTAAACAATGGGCTGCACATATGCCAAACTAAACAAAACTGTAATTTCCCAGAGTATAGGTAGCTTGCTATAGTTTGTGTGAAACCCAGATATCTCTTGCTTGTTTCCAATCACCATCATCACCTGCTGATGGTATTTCTATGATCCCCCCTGACACTGCACTGTAGCTGAATTGCCAGCAAATGTATGGAATCTATGGAATCCTTACACTGCCATCTGCTGGCTACACAGCTAGAAGGTAAAGGTCAACAATTACATTTCTTATTTCACACCTGCCATGAAAAACTAACCACTCTTGTATAATCATTGGTGGCCCTTGAAATGAGGATCCAGAAAACAAGAGAGTTCAGAAATGTATCTCCTTTACTCCCTCCACATAACAATACAACAGCAACACCTTGAGAAAATGCAGGCCTTTGACTAACATCATAATTTTATATATATATATTTTCTCCTGTATGATTTTTAACACCTTTCCCTAGTGAAGAAGCCAATGGAGCTTCGAAAGCTTGCATCATGTGTTTTGTGCATTATGGTTGTTCAAATAAAAGCATCATTGAGGATTTTGGACATTATTGCCCATTACTTAATTATTGCAGTTTGATAGTACTTTAGCTTCCATGGCTCTGTCCTATCTAGTCTCGAAGTTTGCAATTTGGTGAGGGACTTAGAATTCCCTGCTAGTGAATGTTAGTTCAGAGGTGGTCAGATATTTAGACATTTCTCTCAATATCTCACTTGTTGTTGATGATGTTATTATAGTGTAGCTTCAAATAGTTTCTGACTTAGGGCAACACCATCATGGGGTTTTCTTGGCAAGTTTCTTCGGGGTGGTGGTGTTATAATTGCCATCCTCTGAGGTTGAGAGAGTGTGACTTTCTCAAAGTCATCCGGTATGTTACAATGGCCCAGCTGAGATACAAACCCTGGTCTCCAGAGTCCAGCGCTCAAAACATCACACTGGTTCTCAATACCTCAACAAATGATAACTTCCAGGATTCTGTAGGTTGCAGCCAGGGTACTTAAAGTGGTATCTACTAGTTCTACCTAGCTAGTGTTGATACTATCCAAGTCTTACTATGAGGCTTCAATGCAAATTCTTTTTAAAACAGCAGCCCTTTGTATCCACCTTACCCCCAACTCTCTCCTGGAGGATGAAGAAGTGAGATGCATTTGGAGGAGGATGGATTAGCAGGGGACATAGGAAGCTAGAGCTGTGAGGAACTTGGTTCTGTGAGTTGTAGTCCTAAAGGGTAAACATTTCCAAGCCTTGGTTTTCCTTTAGTTCTCTCCAGCATTCAGTAGTAAATGCTACCCAGAGCTCCCAAAGCTTGGATGAGTCTCCCACTCTGAATGTTTCTTCTCTTCTGTAATGAGGATTCTAGAGAAAAGAACAAAATGGAATTCTCCCTCTGGCTGGCAGCCATGATGGGAATGGGCCCCTTTGCAGCCTAATAAGTCTGGGCAGCTGCCCAACTTGCCCAGCTGCTGGTACTGGCCTCTACCTGTTGCTATGCCACAGAAATAATAATATTTTCATCTTGTCAACTGCCCAGCGGGAGCCAAAATGAGCTACAGAAGCTGGAGATCAATGGTGAGCCCCACCTGCATCCCATCCCACTTGCGGGGAGCTCTCTTTTCCATTGAGGGAATGTGTAAAGTGTATTGAAAGAAGGGCATGTGAATGGCTGCATCTTTTAGCAATGGCATCTTTTTCCTTTCTCTTTATAGCACTGTTACTCAAGGTCCTAAAATGCTGGCAAAAACACATGACCAAGCTGTCTAAGTGGCTGGCATTACATGCTAATCCCCTGGAAACGTTAAGGGTTCCCCTTTGCCTACCCCTTTGAATAAAAAAGAGGTCTTTTCCTTTAGAGCAATAAAGCTGTCCTCTATTTCACTGGCGGAAAACACTACCCTCTTGTCTGCTCTCTCCCTTCCTCCAAAATAAGGAACATGTATACTTGTATCTGGGACAACAGATTTCAATGCTTGGACTAAAAAGCTTTACATACCCTCCACCACTTCACAGATGAAAACTGAGACACATGCGGCCAAGCAACATGAGAGTGTGTAGAAGGTGGCAAAAGTGATCAGTGAAGGAGAGCTGAGAAGCTGGGAGAGGCTGCAACAGTTTGCTTTTGCTTGAACCAAGTGGATTTGATAGCAATTAAAAACAACAATAACAAAGTGGGAAGAGGAATATTCCATCCCTTTCTTTCCTCTCCTATCTGCTGAGTTAACTGAGTGCAAACTAATTTTGCTCTTTGGACTCAGTTTGCTGCAAGTGAAGTAAGCTGAGGACAAAGGGGGAAGGTGGGATGAGGAATGAGAAACTGGGACATTTTAAAAGCAGTTGAAAAAGTGGGAAGACAAAGGATTGAGACTGTCCTTGCCAAAATAGGGATGGTTGGAAGGTATGGTTTTATTTTTCCTTCTCTTTTTGGGCTGGTATCTATGGCCACCCCAACATCCCTCTGGTTACTCCTTCCAGAGTAAGGATGGACTGATCATTGACCCATCAGGCTGAGTGTCCTGCCTATAAACACACCTTTATTATTTATTTAAGGTCGTACAGTAACTTTTAAAATTAACAACAATTGAACCCAACTTATTTTTAATTTAAAATTTAAAAGTGCTGTCTATCCTCAATGGCCAGGTTCCTATGCTGCTTCACGATAGGGTAAATTTCTTCCAGCTGAGGTGTTACACTTCCATTGCACAAGCTTTGTACTGAATAATAACACAGCAGAATGAAAGCACATTGGTGGCCAATGCACATCACTGTCAGTGTGTACCACATTTGTATTCACATACCCTTCCATAAACATCTGCTTGTGCACAGGGGGACCTTTCCACTTCTGCCACTGTCAACTGGATAAATCCATTGCACATTGGCCACAAAATTCACTCTGCTTACGTAGTGCAACTTACACCTTCTTATATCACTAGCAGGATTTTGGTTAATGTAGGCAGTCCACCACCATCCAGTCCAGATTTCTGGGTAGGGCTCTATTCGCCTTCCATTATGCACCTTGTGAAAAAAAAATGTCTGGTAAGGCAAAAAGATGCAAGAAATAGAGGGAAAACATGTGAGGATTACATTTGGGAGATGATGCATCCTGGATCCTGTAGTGTCACCCGGTGTGTGTTTGGGGCTGCTGGGGGTGCTACTGGAGTGGCAGTGGCCAAAAGTGCTCAAACTGAGGAAAATAGAGGGGAGGACACAATAAGGGAAATGCAGCACAGAATAAAGAGGTAGTATAGGAATACCAGGTTAATCTAAATGAATTTTAGTCTCTGGGACCAGACAAACTACATCCAAAGGTATTAAAAGAACTGGCAAATGTAATATCGGAACTATTGACAATAATCTTTGAGAACTCCTGGAGAACAGGAGAAGTCCCAGCAGACTGGAGGAGGGCAAACGTTGTTCCTCATCTTGAAAAAGGGAAAAAAAGAGGATCCCAACAATTATCGTCCAGTTAGTCTGACATCAATACCAGGAAAGATTGTAGAGCAGATTATTAAACAGAGAGTCTGTGAACATCTAGAAGACAATGCCATAATCACAAAAAGTCAACATGGGTTTCAGAGAAACAAGTCATGCCAGACAAACCTGATCTCTTTTTTTTTATATAAAATCACCAGCTTGGTAGATGAAGGGAATGCTGTGGATATAGTATATCTTCATTTCAGTAAGGCCTTTGACAAAGTTCCCCATGACATTCTTGCAAACAAGCTTGTAAAATGTGTGCTAGAAAAGGCAACTGTTAGATGGATTTGTAATTTGTTGACCGGCCGAACCCAAAGGATGCTCAGCAATGGTACATTTTCATCCTGGAGAGAAGTGACATGTGGGGTGCCACAGGGTTCAGTCCTTGGCCCAGTGCTATTCAACATCTTTATCAATGACTTGGATAACAGATGGGATGCTTTGATTGGGAGTTCCTGCATGGCAGGGGGTTGGACTGGATGGCCCTTGTGGTCTCTTCCAACTCTACGATTCTATGATTCTATGATTCTATGATGGTAAGGCCGTGAATTTAATAAAGTCCATCCATCAAGTATGTGGTTTCCTCTCTTTCTGCTGCCTTCTACCTTCCCTAGCCTTCTCATACCTTCTTATGAACTGCCAAAGTATGACAGCCTTAGTTTTGTCACCTTGGCTTCCACTTTGGTGGATTTTAGTAAGGATCAAAGCATTGCAGTCCCAGTCCTGATCCAAGCACATGCAGCTGTTATTTTAAAGGCAGAAAGAAAGAAAGAAAGACCATATTAAATGTATTAACATATTTAACAAATCATCTATTTCAACCTTGTAGTGCATTCTTAGATGTAATCCTGAACATGTCTTCTCAGAAGTACTTCATACTGAACTCAAAGGAAACTATTTCTATGTAAGTATGTGTAAAGCTTTAGCCTTCAATTAGCTTGACTGTCTTTCCCAGGGAAGTCTCTTCTACAGAAAAAGGAAAGACAGAAAGAGTGAGACAGAGCGAAAGAGACAGACAGACAGACAGACAAGCTACAGTCCACAGCATTCCATGGGGAAAAGCAGTCTAGGGATCCTCCACCCAAGCCATTTGTCTGCTTGTATTAGGGAAAATATAACAACACATCATATAAAGCTAACCAAAACTTACATAGGTCATATCCTATGTCCTGTGTATTTGACCAATTTGGTATCTGCCCCTTCCCCACACTGCTCTTCCATTCTACCCTTGCCTTACATATCACCGCATCCAATACTTTTGAATGCCTGAACTTCAATAGGATGTTCATCATTTGGATGGAAATTTCAACTGCATTGCCAACTTGCCTGCAACGTGTTGGCAACTCATAAAAGAGGTGCAGAAGCTTTTTTCCCTCCTTTAGCTGAGTAAAGAATTTAAAAGATTACACATTTCAGTACCAGTTCACACATTTCAGAAACAATAGTCTTCCTCTTTTGGGCTGCCAAGACGTTGGGGCTGGGAATTGGGGTGGGGGAAAGAATCATAGAATTGGAAGAGAACCCAAGAGCCATCCAGTCCAACACCCTGCCATGAAGAAACTCACACCCAAAACTTCCAAAGATGGAGACTCCACCACACTCTGAGGGAGTGTTTTCCACTATTGAACAGCTCTTACTGTCAGGAGGTTCTTCCTAATGCTGAGGTGGAATCTCTTTTCCTGTAGTTTGAATCCATTGTTCTGGGGCCTACTCTCTGGAACAACAGAAAACAAGCTTGCTCCCTCTTCAATGTGACACTCCTTCCAATACTTAAACAGGGCTATCATATCACCTCTTAACTTTCTCTTCTCCAGCCTAAACATACCTAGCTTCCTGAGTCTCTCCTCATAAAGCATGGTTTCCAGACCCTTCACCGTTTTGGTCACCCTCCTCTGGACACACTCCAGCTTGTCAACATCCCTTTTGAAGTGGGGTGTCCAGAACTGGGTGCAGTATTCCAGGTGAGGCCTGACCAAAGCAGAATAGAGTGGTCCTATTACTTTCATTGATATAGACCCTATACTTCTATTAATGCAGCCTAGAATCACATTGGCTTTTTTAGGTGCTGCATCACACTGTTGACTCATGTTCAATTTGTGGTCTACTTGGACTCCTACCTTTCACATGTAGTCTTGGTAAGCTAGGTATCCCCCATCCTATATCTATGTATTTCTTTCTTTTCTCCTGTCTAAGAGCAGTAACTTACATTTCTCCATGTTGAAATTCATTTTATATATTTGGCCCAGCTTTCTAATCTATTAAGGTAATTTTGAATTTTGATCCTCTCCTTGGGGTATTAGCTGGTCCTCCTAATCTGGTGTCATCTTCAGCTTTGATAATCATGCCCCCTATTCTTTTGTCCAAATCACTGATAAAGATCTTGAATAGCACTGGGCCCATGTCAGAACCCTGTGGCATCCCACTGGTCACTTCTCTCCAGGATGAAGATGAGGCATGGCTGAGCACTCTTTGGGTTCAGTTGGTCAACCAATTACAAATCCGCCTAACAGCTGCATTTTCTAGCCCAAATTTTACAAGCTTGTTTGCAAGAAAATCAGGGGAGGGCGGGGGGGGGGGGGCTTGTCAAAGACCTTACTGAAATCAAGATATGCTATGTCTATAGCGGTTTCAATTGACAGAACCTAAGCAGATCAGTGGAAGACAGGTGGTCTTGGATATGTCTCATCCACACGACTGCCATGCATAATGGTTGACTTGAGAGCAGTTAACAACAATAGCTATACCCTTACTATGTTTCTAGCCCCCTGTCACCCAGTGTATTTCTTGCTATTATTGTTACTTTACAGAATGTAAACATAGGGGCATGTTATAAATATTCTATACACTAAAAAGGATACCCGTCCCAATCCTCCCAATCTGCAGTTACTGGGGAGCAGTCATTGTGATCAATGGAGGTCTGTTCCTCTGTCAATTGGGAAACAGCTAATTGACTGTCCTGCCACCTTCTTTGAAGGATCCCTGATCTGACAGGCAGAAATAAGACTCCTGCCACAATTTTCGCTCAGGCTGGAGATCCTCTGCATGAAGGGTGGGTGGGACTGTCAGACTGCTTGTTCCTGATCGACAGGGGAACAGATCCCCATCAATTGCAGCAGCTGCTTCCCAATAACAGCAGACTGGGGGATTTTCATGGTCCTTATGTAGCCCCTAAACTAGCAGCTACATATGAATTGTGACTATGAAACAGTAATGACAGCATAATTCTTGGTTAGACATCCACAACTGCTGAACAGGATTTCAGTCAGACTCTTACAAGTATCAGGGTTGCCAGAGTCCCAGCTTCCCCTCCCCCCTTGTCTCAGCAGTGGTCAAATTATAAGACAATTGCAACTGAAAAAGAAAATGTAGCCACACTATCACACAACAGCTGCACCAGGGCCAATGCAGTGAATGCATTTGAAGTACTCAAAGGTCCTTCAGGTCCCTGACAGGCAAGAACATGAACAAAGAAATTAGTCACAAGACAATGGGATTAGGTCAGATCGGATGGAGGGGAAGACCAAGCTAATAGGCTTTTCTTTAAAATAGCTCTCTCCCCCAACAGAAAAATAGGAGAGGGGCTTCACAAAAGGTAAGGGTCATGAAAGCAATTTATTTCGACAGAGGCCCTAACTGGAAGACCTGTACTCCAACAACACCAGCACCAGGACCAGCAGCAATGACAACAGAGGTCTGTGGCGCAGTAAAAGACAAACAGATTAATTGTGGCACAAGCTTTAATGAAATAAGCTTATTATGAGGCAATAAATCTTGCCACAAGGCTCTTTGCAGGGTGGGAGGTGCCATTTTAACATGGGAGTGGGAGAGCAGGAGTTGCAGCTCCGTGGAATAGTATACACTTTGCATATAGAAGACAGTGCCTGGTGCAACTACTGCTGTCTCTAGCTAAGAAAGATCAGATAGAAGGGTAGTAAATCCACTTGAGGTTTTAATCTATATTTAAAAGTATCTATCTAAGATTCTGTTCTGGACCACTTTGCAGATAGGTTTTCAACACTGTGGGTTTCTTCTTTAAAGTCTGCAGTAAAATCTGGAGAAGATTCACTTCCCCACTGAGATGGGAGCCACCAGTCACCAATGTCAGCTTGAGTACCTCCAGAACCACTGCCAGTAGAATCATAGTACTAGGCTAGATGGACAAATAACCTAAAGCAGGATAACATTCAGCACTTGAGCGAACAGAGTACAGTTGGCCCTCCACTTTTGCTGCTTTGACTTTTGTGGATTTGATTATTTGCAGTTTTGATTAATATAGGGGATCTCCAGGTCCTCTGACATGACTCAGCCAGAAGTTGACCACAGATTCACACTGGAGGTCCTAGAGACTGCTAGTGAAAAACCTTCTCTAGGCATTTGTGGCCCAGTACAGATGGCCCAAAAGTGCCGTCTGTGGGGCGTTAGTAGGGTTAGGAGGGCGCAGCATTTACACCACCCCTAACCCTACCACGTATGGATGGTGCCATCTTTTTTGCACGCCATTCATACGTGCGTGCCATGATGACATCATAGCACATGCCACTTTTAGACAACGCGGTGCGCGTCTGACGTCATGGCGCCTCTGGAGGGTGCCTAGACAGCCCTATCTGCGGTGCCAAAAGGAGCTCCAAAATGGTCCTTTTTGCTGTTGGTCCTTGACGCGGCCTTTACACGGCTGTGTCAAGGACCCTGAGGGGAAAGGGGCCGCAGTGGCAGCCCCTTTCTCCCCCCAGGACCACTGGGGTGGCAGGATGCAGTGGGCACCCAGGGCGCCCACTCCACCCTGCTTTCAGGCCACGGAGAAGCAGCAGTTTGCCGCTTCTCTGTGGCCTGGAGAAATGGTGGAATGGGGCCTCTGGGGCTGCCGGTGAGGCAGCCCTGGCCCCATCCCAGTGCCTCCCTGGGCACTTATGGACCACCCCTTTGGGGCAGTCTTTACAGCCCCTATAGGTCCTCCAGTGCGATTCTATGGCCGTCATCTGACAGATGTTGACCATAGAATTGCTCTGGAGGTACTAGAGATTCCTAGAGAGATGTTCTCGCAGGTAAAAAAGTATTTTTAAAATCTTCTTTTTCCCCACTTTCATGGTGGTCCTGCACTCCTAATCCCATAATCCCAGTGAACCTAGCTGACTTCATGCCTAGAGCTAGATGGCAAGCTTGTTGCAGACATCCAGCTTTTTTAAAAAAAAACTCTATAAAGATACCCTTATATCCTTAATATTAAGGCTTTGTGAGTTTAAATTTCACAAAGCATATACAAAAATAGTGTTCAGTCTGCAACAGGACCTTGGACTAGTTGTAAAAACAGGTGACTCCTTTCTGTATGTATATGAAGTCTCCTTGTTGGAAGACTGGCTTTGCGCTGTGGCAGTTCAATCTTAAATGTGCTGCTGGGCCATAAGGAACCATCCCTGTGATTTCAGCTTCCTCTATCCAGGTGTGAGGAAGTGGGTGCCTCAGCTGGCATGTCCAAGCCTGGAGTCTCAGAGACAGCAACTTCAATACATCACCTGCCTCTTCACCCATGCTGCAGCTGGGGAATGGGGCTAGGAGGAAATGGCAATAAATGCAACCAATCCATGGAAGTTAGCAGAATCAGAGACCCCTTCCACTTCTTCCAAGGAGCTTTTCTTTCCTGCCTGCCACACAGTACAAGACAATTGTGAGTGTATGTGCATGCAGCACTGCCAGAAGCATGGAAGACCTAGAGCATTTGCTCCCATTGGACATTTGATCATGCAGGATTTCCCATTGCTTGTTGGCTCTTCTCAGGTCCTGGGTCAAGGCCCACATCTTAATGGGAGCCCCATTGCTATTCTCTGAACTTTCCTGGCCCTGATCCTCCTTGATATTGCTGCCTGTTCACTGGCCATCTCCAAGCATGCAAGTGGAGTAGCACTTCCCTTATGCTTTCTTCTTGGTAGACATTGATTGACATCCTGATAGTGACGTATGTGAACATGCAAGTAAGTCCCTCCTAGGGCAGCATAGCGCCCTTCACTCCATCCAAAACTCTCCCACTCTCCACAGGATCTCCTGTTGCTCCTTCTTACTATAGGGAAAGAAAAGCAGGGGTGAGGGAGATTCAGACTATGAAGATCCAGATGCTCTGAGCAATCAGGGGAAGAAAAAAGTGGATGCACTTCATTTGACTTTGCATCCTCATTTCTTCCCCCACCAAACTGAGACCAGTTGCTTCTTTGTAGCAACAACAGTGCTGTAAAAAGTATAAGGGGCTTAGAGAAAGGTGAAATCCACAGAAATTTCCCAGATCTTCCCTTAGCCCCCCCAAAACCTGGAGCTAAGACCAGCTCATCCTTTCTCAGAATGCCATCTTTAAGTGGCCACAGAAGAGGAATTTTGCTTATATTTTTCTTTCCCCTCTTTAACCCTTAACAGCATTTTAAACTGTGGATACACTGCTAGGAGTAAATAAATACAATCAGAATTCCAGAATTCCAAAATCCAAAAAATTCCAAAATCTATCATTGTCTTTGCTTTTTGATGGTTCAGTGTACACAAACTTTGTTTCATGCACAAAAGTATTAAAACTATTGTATAAAATCACCTTCAGGCTATGTCTGTAAGGTGTATATGAAACATAATTGAATTTTGGGTTTAGACTTGGATCTCATATTCAAGATATCTCCTATGTATATACAAATATTCCAAAATCCAATAAATAAATAAATAAATAAATAAATCTGAAATCCAGAACACTTTTTGTCTCAAGTATTTCAAATAAGAGAGACTCAACTTGTATGTCCAATAACAAACAAGAGTGGAGAAATAACATACAAACATCATAACTGACATTATTGTATATGTCAGATGAGAAATTTCCAACCTATCCCAAAATTCAGTATTTTAATTTACCAGACTTAACCAAATAGATTCTGATGACATGAACATCCAGGAAATCTGAAGTTTACAATATCACCTATGAATACATTATTTGTGTGACTTATTCAAATGAAAATATTTGTCATCCACACATTCACAAGAATCCATCCAGGAACAACCTTTACAAAACTGACCCAGAAGATGGGCTGAATTCCAGCTTTACCACCTACATAGTTGTCAGTTTGGGGCCCACTCTGTTCTCTTCATTGGCTTTCAGAAACCTTTTCCTGCCTCCCCTACTCCACCAACATGGCTAATTCATCCCTCTGATTGGGTAAAAGGATGCTACTTAGACCACACGTGGGACCAAAGTTCATGGCACCATCTCCACCAGACTACAAACACAGAGCATTAAAAACACCATTACCTTCTTCCCATGAGTTGCTCCCATGTTTTAAAGAGTTCAGTGTTGTTCCCCGGCAGCAGTTTTAATGTCCTTGATTTCGTAGTATATGCGTTTGTGTGTGAAAGAAGAGAAGCTGTACTACGTGAGTCGCTTAATGGGTCCTTATTATTCTGCCATGCTGTCCAAGCCACCATATGTGGACATACACTTCTTGCATCCAGTGCTGGAAAGGGTATCCAGATGCAGCATCATGCAATCCCATTTACATGCCGAGTAAGAAGGGCAAAAAAGCAATGGCCAGATCTTCAAAGTAGTGATGATAAGCAAAAAAGTTTTTCTTTGACGGCTTATCCTGGCATGTAAAGAATTCATTTTTTTACCCTTATACACCTAACAACCAGCTTGTACACTGCCAGAGAATCCGCACAAAGACAGCTTTCATGCTGCTGGAGCCCAGCTTCTAAGCAGAGTTTCTCATTGTGAAAGCCTGTTGAAGATTAGAGTAATCAGACTTGACACAGCAAGATGTCACACAGAATGCAGAGCCGATCGGAGAGAAGAATTCAACCTGCGTGGCACAGTTGGGCCCCAGCAGCAAGAACAGCATGAGAGCGGAGCGCCTTCCTCACATGGGGATTTGTGCCATCTACTCTCCCCTCACCCCAGCCCCCTGCAGCTCCACTTGTGCCTCACCTCAATGCAGCTTTGGTAAAACAACTTGAGAAAGAAACGTTTCTGAGAAGCACTTCGGAAGCATAGGAAAGCAGTGGGTTACCGCTGTTGATCAAATATGAGTTACTGCTTGGCTGTATCACAGACCTGCTTGGCTTATGGGATCAAAGAGCCAAGAGATTCCTGAACAACTCCCCACTTCCAATTCTTTCTGCTGCCTACAGAGGAGAAGCTTAACCATGGAGTTGCATAATGTGAAGGCAGCAAGCCACAACCATGAAGCTAATGAGGCTGGGGGGATGGCCATAGGCCTCTGCGCTGTCCATAGTTTTATACATACTTCTTTGGCAGACCACAACTATACATATCAAGTTAGGGTGTTAGTCTCAGGTAAGCACGTATGGGATTGCAGCCTAAGCATATAAATTGCTTTGTGCTGCCTGATAGCAGCTTAATGGTCTGACACATAGTCTCCAACTGTCCTGATCTGACAGGGACAATCCCAGTTAATCCTCTGCTTTCCCACTTCTCAGAATCTCACCTTTCCCAGTAGGCTCAGGCAAAAGCAGATTGCTGAGCCTCTCATGTGGTTTAGCTATGTATCTCCTTTTTCATCTGTGAAATGTTTGAGGATATGGTGACATAGTGATTAAGGTCATATGCTATGAGCTGGATTTGGCCAGTATTTAAATTATGGAGGAAAAGGTGAGAGGAACTTAATGAAATCCACCAGCCTTGGAGGACATAAGAGCAGTGACAACAAAAATAAGATATGTGTTCACCTTGTCTCACTCTGTCACTCAAGCTCGGTCCTGGCCTTAAAAAAGTGGAGACTCTTGTGAGACTTTTTACACAAGGCTTGAAATCTGAAATGGACTCCTTTGGTTGCTAGGGGCTCACCAGTGTTTCCACCCATGTGGCCTGTTTTCTGCACTTTTTTCTTTCAAAACCCAACTCCCCCTCCCCCCAAGCCATAAAGGTAAGAAAATTTTAATGCCATTGTAAAACCATCTATCAATTTTTTGGAAAGAAATTCCTCACATCCCCTAAGTAGTCTTTGAGCACTGGAGCACACCTCCATGGTCATTTATCAGCACATTAGGACACGTATGCAAACAGCTGCCTGGAGCTGGAACAGAGGAAGGAGGGAGTTGGGACAGCTCTGAGGCCAAGATTCTCTGGGCTGCTCCCAGGGTATCCTGGACTGTCCAGACCCCACTTTAGGATTGTGGAAGTCACTTCCTTCGTCTTTCTCTTTGGGCCTCCCTCTTTGCTTTGTTCTGAAGAAGATGGGGGCAAACATGAGTATGTGATACACTCAGTGCAATTAGAAGCAGTGCACCCTTAGGTGGTGAAAGATTATCACACAGGCCCTGGGGAATGGAAAAGGGTGGAACGGAATGGAGCAGAAACAGAACAGAATGGGAAAATCATGTAGATTATTGAATGGGAGAATGCCACAAATGCCACTGGGAGTCTCCAATCTGTTCCGCATTCCTTCCCACAGCAGCTGATTTTCAAGAACGTTTCTGTTCTTGAAAATCAGCTGCTGTGGGACAGATGCAGCACGGATTGGGGAATCCTGGCAGTATTTGCGGTGTTCTCCCGTGTGATAATCTGCATGATTTCCCTGTTCCATTCCATTATGTTTCCATTCCCTTCCATTCCACCCTGTTCCTCAGGGCCTGTGTGATAAAATTATTTGTCTTAGCACATGCTTACTTTCACTTTGCATTCTAGTGTGCTCTGTTTTAGGATTGGTTGTGGGGAGGTAAAAACAATCTGCACCTCTGAGTGCTGAGACACAGATCTGTCAGGATGACCCCTGAGCTCTCTCTGAGAGGAAATGATTTAACACCAATTGAAAGCACATTAGAAGCATTTATAATAGACTACCCTTTATTGTGGTAATTCTGAATGCAGTGACATAATGGTTATAGCTATGAAATGCCAAAGATTTCATTGGCAGATCTGTCTGAAGAAGCCTGCTTTGCAGCACTAAATTCAACTCCCCACCCTCCATCCAAGAAACTCAGCCTCCTTATTCATAGAAGCATAGAATCATAGGCCCATTTTAGATTGGCAAAAAGAGGTGTGTTGATGGCTGCATGAAAGCCCAGCCTTTAGATGAGAAAAAGGGAAAGTGTGCCATGAAAACACTATTTTGGAGTTTTAAGGGAGAAGAAGTGCCTTTAAAAAGTAGTTTGATTTCCCCACTACTTTTTTTTAAAGGGCGCAACATTGCTATTGCATCTAAAGGCTAAGGTGTAGTTGCACGGTTAAATGGGCTCTGTCTCTTTAAAGCACCCATTTAAAGGTAGCGATACAAGTGCGGAGGGAGGGAAGGTGCCAAGACAAGAAGAGACCTTCAGAGCCCGGCCAGAGTGCGCCTGCACCTTCCTTCACCTCCTCCCTTTGGCTGAGAGAGTGTGACTTCTAGGGAGACAGCAGGGCACTGGAGGCGCTCAGCCTGGCCAGGGCAAGCTGGCAAGAGGAGGAGGAGAAGGGGAGGGACCTGGAGCACCTCCGCTGCCCTGCTTCCCTGCAAGTCACACTCTCTCAGCCAAAGGGAGGAGGAAGGCAGCAGGGAGGGAGGGAAGGAGCCAGGAGCCTGGCCAGAGCACGCCTGGCCCTCCTGCTTCCTCTTCAAAAAGAAGGCTGGAAAAGTAGGACGTGTCCTGGCAAAGGAGGACGTGCCTGGTCAACTTGGAAAAGGGGGGCCTCTGCTCAAGAATGGAGGACATATGGGAATCCCTCCTGGACAGAGGGCTGAAACCTCAAGACAACTCAATATAATGCTCTGACAGAACACAGACTACAACTCCCATGAGCCTTTGCTACCATTTCCCAAGATGCCTTAATTTGCAACAGAAAGCCAACCAGTATGTTCACATGTGATGAATTCTTTCGTATTGACTCTGCATTTTGTTTTTGTGTAGATGCTGTCTTGTCTTGTGTGTGATGAGCTTGTGCGTAATCACGTGCATTTCCGAACTGACCTCACTTTCTCCCTCTTTCGGAATGGTCCTGTACTCCCCCATGTGATAAGCTCCGACTGTATGATGTACCTGCGCAATTGTGCAATTCGCAGCCAGCAAGGGAAAAAAATGTTTAAAGCGCGGTTAAAAGCCACGTTCCTTGCCGCCCATGTAGCTGCTCCGCCTGTGTTTGTAGCGTTTTGACAGCTTCCCATGTAGTTGCTGAGCCACAGAAAAAACCTCAGTCTAGCTGCCCTGTACTTTTTAAATGCACACCTGGGGCTTGCAGTCTAGCTGCTAAGCATTAAGGAAAGTGCAACTTCATGTCACATTTTCCTGCCAATCTAAAAAGCCCCATAGAGTTGGAAGAGACCACAAAGGGCCATCCAGTGCAGTCCTGCCAGGAAGACACAATCAAAGCACCCCTAACAGATGGCCATCCAGCCTCTGTTTAAAAACCTCCAAAGAAGGAGACTCCACTGCTCTCCGAGGGAGTGTTTTCCAACAGCTCTTATTGTCAGGAAGTTCCTCCTAATGTTAAGGTGGAATATCTTTCCCTGAAGTTTGCATCCATTGCTCCATGTTCTATTCTCTGCAGCAGCTGAAAACAAGCTTGCTCTATTCTCAATATGATTTCCCTTCAAATATTTAAACAAGGCTATCATATCACCTCTTGACCTTCTCTTCTCCATACTGAATATACCCAGCTCTCTAAGTCTCTTCTCATAATGCATGGTTTCCAGACCCTTCACTATTTTGGTCGTCCTCTGGAAACGCTCCAGCTTGTCAGCATCTTTTTTGAATTAGGGTGCCCAGAATTGGGCACAGTGTTCCAGATGAGCCTTAACCAAAGCAGAGGTCTGACATTATCAGCTTTGCAGCACTAAATCCAACTCCCCACCCTCCACCCAAGAAACTCAGAGGCTGTACAGATGGCCTGCAGATGAACTGGGGCTCAGGTAGGGCTGAATGTTCACACACTCAAAGCCCTGCTTGTGCAGCCTGGGCGCAATCTTGGTGTGCAACATGACGATGTCCCTCATGTGCTGCACCCAAATGGTGCTGCACATGAGGGGTATCATAATCATGAGCTGGGGCAATTATGACTCCCTTTCTATGGCACAAATAGAAGCTGCATTTTGCGGCTCCTTATTACACTGGGTTGGGGCATGGCATGCGGTTGCCATGTCCCCAACCTAGTGCTTCCAGGGGCGGCATAGAGCTGCCCCTTACTGGGCTGTCTGTACAGCCCCACCAGTCTCCTTATTCTTAGGCAATGAAGCTGACACTTCCTTGGGATGATGCTCTGTTTCCTTTGACATTGCCACCTGAATTCCCATTGACACTTCTGCCAGATGCCAAGCCTATGACTAGGATATTGCTCATTCACTAAATGATTATTTTGCTATTTCCTATGGTTTATATCTCCCTTCCCTCAGTTATTTTGATGACCCTCCCTCAGTTCTTTTGTTTTAGGAAGATGATAGATTGTGACCCCTGTTTTAAGGAGCAAAAGTTGTGCTGCTGAGATACAGTATATCTACATGACATAGTTAAGAACAGATTTATGCCCTTTGAACTGTTATGGTTCCATCCCAAGTAGCCCTGGAATTTGTAGTTTGGCAAGGTACTTAAAATTCTGCTAAACTACAAATCCCAGGATTCCTTAGGATGGAGCCATAACAATTGAAGTGCCATAAAAGTGCCATAATTCTGTAGTGTAGCTATACTGTAAATAGCATGGAATCAAATGAAGCGTGGTGTAGTGATATGAGTGTTGAACTGTGACCTTGCAGAAGCCACACTCTCTATCCCTAAGAGGAAGAGAATGGCAAACTTCCTTTGAATAAATCTTGCCATGAAATTCCTATGATAGAATTTCTATAAATTGCAGTTGACTTGAATACACATAAAAACAAATCTTGGATTGCTCTCCTGATATAGATCCTCCTTTTACCTACTGGAACTTCACGGAACTCTCCAAAAGGAGGCTCATTTGGTCCCTTCTCTGATCTCTTTTTGTTGGCAGGCAAAGACCATTTTAGTTAAACGGGCTTTCAGTCTTTAACTGGTGGGGACAGAAGGATGTGCACTGAGTTCGCTATTCAAAGATATCAATGGGACTGTGCTGGGGGTGCAAGCAACACCAGGTGACATCCTTTACTATAGAATAGAACCTCTTTGGGGGGGGGGGTCTTCTGTGAGTCACTGGGGGCAGAGCTAGCAGCCTAGCTCTATATAACTGCTGCCAGAGGCTTTCAAATTCAGTCGCTGCACAGGGAGAAGAAGGAGAACTGTGTCTGGGAGAACATCCTTGATTGGATGCATGGTGCATTTTTAAACTTGGGTGAGGGAGTGGGGCTTCTGTGAGTCATTTTTATAATCAAGCTTATAAAAAAGATCAGCTAGGGCTCATCCATATGGTAACACAAGTCCTATAAGAGTTAACTATCTGCTTCATTATTTCTGTTGTCTGAGGGTAATTCCCCAGGCCTGTTATAAAAAACAGAAACAAAAGCAACAACAACAAAAAAGATTTCTATTCAGCTATGACAACCAGTCTAACATTTGCTCTCTTTCTTATGGGAAGATTTCCACCTGCTGGCTAAAAGAGAAAACTGTCAATTGAATTATTGGTACTGTACTCTTGAGAATTGTATAGTCAGCATAGAGCATAGCAGTGTTTTCTACTGAACATCCATCCTTTTCAAAGTAACTTTTGTTTTCAGCCCCTAAACGTAGCCTGTGCCAAGAAGGCTGAACTGTGTGCCCAGCAGGAGTTTTCTCTGATGTTGCTGTCACAAGGAAAATGCACAGAAATGAACATCTTTGCTAGCTGAAGCCTTTACTGAAAGTTACAATACATAATGAATATGGTGGTGAGCCATATCATGTAATGCAGGAGCTCTATTTGAGATATCAGTGTGTTTAGAGAGGAGGGCAAATGAGGGTATCTCACCCCAAATAAAAATTCTGCCTCCTAAATGAAGGTTTCCTTCAGTCCCCCAAAGACCTTTTCACCACCATAGCCTCAAGTTTTGCGTTTCCGTGGCTCTTCATACAGTCTGATTATACAGGTCCTTCCTGGACATCTGAGGAAATAGACCAAATCTATAAAAGCTTATGCTGCAACTTCTTTCACACAGTTAATGTCAAAGATGATACAAGATCCCTTTGACTACTGGTATTCTGGACTAACATGGTCTCTGAATTCTAGCATTGCAGTAATTTAAAACTGCAGTTGAGCATTTAGAAATAGAGTTTAGCCATCCAAAGGAAAACCCAAAAGTAGGCAAGCAAAGTGAAAAAAGGAAGTTGGAACACAGCCAATTAATTTAATTTAATTTATGTGCCACTTTAGTCCCAAACTGCATCCAGTGTGACTCAGAAAAGATACCTTTAAAAAGTACAGTTTTAAAAACAGAATAATATTGTATTGATATAACAGGTTAAAAATATAAAACCATTAAAAACATACAAAAGCAAACGCATATAAGAAGCCTCCCTGGGTGCAGTTATGTATTAAAAGCCTTCTTAAATAGGTTTCTGGTGAAAGGCAAGCGGGGAGCCAGCCTAGCCTCCTGTGGAAGGGAATTCCAGAGGATGGGAGCAGTCAGCAAGATGTCTCTCTCTCGTGTGTCCTTACCAAGCGAGACTGTGATGGTGGTGGGACCAAAATAAATCTTTCGCCTGAGGAACTTGGAGTTCTGGTAGGTTCATTTCTGTCTGAGGTCCAGGCTATGTGCAAGACTGTATTTTCCTCTATGAATTAGTCTGTCCTTTGACATCTTCCAGGAAGGCCCATGGCTGAAATCCTGTTGCGCAGTTGTGAATGCTGCTACTTGTTCATGATCCCTACCTAGCCCCTAGTTTAAGTCCCCCAAGCCCCACTTACTGGTAAGCAGCAGCTGGGATTAATCTGTTCTGTTGAGCTAAGCATGGCCCACCCCCCTTTGCACAGCCCCATGTAGGCTTTAGGCAGAGGGTAATCTCCTTCTTTCATTTCTGCACATGGATGAAAACCTTTTTATTCAAGCAGGCCTTTGAGATTTGATTTAGAGGGAAATCAGGCCTTGTACCGTGCACTGGATTTGTATCTGTTGCTTTTAATAGCTTTTGTTTTTAACTGGTTTTGGTTTTACTTAAACTTTTGCAAGTTGTGAATTTTTAACAAAGTTTTAACTACAGTAAATTGCCTTGAGTCCCAAACTAGGAGAAAAGCAGGAAACATCACCACAAACAATATAAAATTCTAGGTATGAAATATTTTGAGGGTTTCACTCCCTGCAATGCCAGACACTTGAGGACTGAAGGAAAATTTCATGAGGTTGCAGAATTCCTATTTTGGAGGATAATATCCTCCTTATCTCCCCTCCCTCATACTAGCACCCCTGAGAAGGAGCTACATGGAGTTCACTCATGCTATTAATCCACCTAATTTTTAGCCTTCACGGTGAAGCGGCAGGTGGTGACTACCATCTCAATGGTGGAAGTGGCTCCTGAACATGGTCTTAGGGCAAATGTTAAATGAGCTTTCGAAGGTTTTCCTGTTCCAAAATTAGGTTCAGCTGCTTAAATATTTCCTTTCAAGTTCAGGCTAAACCCTGGGTTGGATTTACCACACCCCCTAACTCTATATGTGAAGGAATGGAGCTATCTCTTGTATTGGCCATCTCCGTTGGTATAACAGTTTTATAAAACAGCGTTAAATTCTTTCTTGTTGGGTGAGTGATTTTCAACCAAATGGTTAAGAATTTAGTTCTCAAAGCTTTAGTTTACAGAGGTCAGGAAGTTTAGCCCAGGAAATAGAAGGGTAAAAAGTTCAGCTTTTTTATTTAAAGCCAGCTAAGGCTACAGAGTGGTATAATAGTTTGAGTGTTGGACTACAACTCTGGACATCAGGTTTGATTCCCAGCTTGGCCATAAAATTCACAAGGTGACCTTGGGCAAGTCACATGCTCTCTTCCTAAGGCATAGGCAATGGGCAACCTCCTCTGAACCAATATTGCCAAGAAAACCTCATGATAGGTTCACCTTAGGGTTACCGCAAGTCGGAAATGACTTGAAGGCACACTAGAACAACAACAACAAAAGATACAGAATGTTATCAAGGACATTTTTTTAGCTCAGAATAGAATAAATGTAGTTTGCAGAAAGAAACAAGAGATTACCTTCCTGTAGGAATGTAAAGTATATATGTGTGTATATATATATATATATATTTAAAAATTGGTTGTGTCAAGAAACCCTGATGAGAGGGATTCCAGGGAGATAAGAATCTAATCATTTGGGACTTCTGTGCAAAATTTCTGCACAGAAAATAATGGCTAGAATTCAGTGTGGGACTTTCACAATCTATATATTTACCTGGGGCCTCCCATGATATTACTATCTATGGGTGTCCGTTGCACAATAGTGGAGTGACTGATGTGTCCCCAGTGTGCATTTGTTTTCTGCCCAATATGCAGTTCGATATTGGCTAGGAAGTGCTGGAATACAACAGGTATGTCTGATACATGTCAAAAGTATCCAATATGCATCAGAAAAGCCCAATATCAGAAATGCTCAGTGCACACCAGGTTTTCCACATATACATTAGAAGCCCCCAATACATATCAGACGGGTCTCATGCATATTGGGACATTCTTGCCAGCACCGTTGTATGCATCTTTGCATTTCACTAACAGGGTTAGTGCAACATAGCTAAGGATACATAAAGTTACATAACACAGACTGTGATGTACAAAGAAATATTATCTTCTCTGCAGAAAAATGCTGTTTTCTTTGCAAAACAACACTGTACAAATTTTGCATAAAATAAGTCCTAAATTATGAATAGCCTTTGAAAACTGCATGGGTTTTAAAAATGTACTCATCACAGAAAGAAAATTGCTCAGATTAATCATTGCTTCCTTTAAGAACAAAATCACTCAAGAATAACCTCTCTACCTTTTTGATTAGTTGGAGCAGGGAAAAGAAAAGATTTCAAAGCTAGACAGCTAGAGAAAACGAGAATAATTGTTAAAAAGGCCAGATTCCTGGAGGAAATTTTAAAAAGTCAGAGAGGGAATTCACACAATGATACATGCTTTGCATATTCTTGGATACTGCCACTAAAGGTTTTTCCTTTGTACAATATAAACTCTTCTTAAGTTGCCCTTACTATTCACATCTGTCTTTCATGATGTTTCCTGCCTTTGTAAGCATTGTAAAAGAAATCACTATGGCTTGTTCTCACACTCTTATTGATGCAATTCTTTTTGTAATAGTAGTGCCTGAGTTGCCACAACTGACTCCTCATCCTTCCTCCATATTTCTTTTGTTCCATCATAATGTTATGGTACTGAGCAAACATGGAGCAGTGACATATGAGCATCGCTAGTAGAGAACCTCACTTGGCCACTCCATGGGCATTCGGGGGAATATGAGTGATCAGTAGGAAGATTCCATGGAGTGTAATGACAGTAATGTTGTCCCTCTGTGCTTCTTAAAGATTTATTGCCCCTTACGGTGAACCTAAAGCCAACCTATCATGTGGTTTTCTAGGGCTGTGTGTGTAACTCACCCAAACTGTGGGTTTCCATTGCAGAGTGGGAAATCAAACCCTGATTTCCAGAGTACAGTATCATCCAAAATCCACAAAACAGTGATGACTTTAATGAGACAGCTAACATGCACATTATACATGTTGCAAGCTTTCAAATCTCCACTGGGTTCTTCATCAGATAAGGTGTAAAAAACAAACAAACAAAAAAAACAAACAAAAAAACAAAGGTGTAAAAAAAGAGAAAGAAAAATGCTGTGGTTGCTGTCCCCAGTAAAGATGGTATGGAAGGGTATTCATGCAGATGGGGGACACTAAAGGCAACACTGTTTTGTGGATTTTGGATGATACTGTACTTTGCTATATGGCCAATGCGGCTACCCCTGGATATATTTTCTGGTCTCCAGAGTCACTATATAATTCCTCATATCACTATGCCATGCTGGTTCTCCATTTGGAACTGTGTACTGCATTAATGAATTCTGCCCCAATTCTTATTGAAAAAAGGTGTGTGTTTCTGCTTTCTGAAGTGAAGCTTCTTGCACACACTACTCTACCAATCAGTGGCATTGCTAGGGGGGTACAGTGGTGCAGGCCACACCGCATGACACCTCACAGGGGGGGGTGTCACCTGGTGGAATGGACAGCTGTTGTTGCCTTCTGGGTCCCACATGGCCATGGCCATGTAGGAATCGGAAGGCCAGGGAAGGGGGGTGACTGCCTTCAGGATTCTGTGTGGCCAAAGCAGGGGGCTGCTGAGGTGGCTGAGCACCCCATACCTCACTGCCATTATATGCGCCATGGAACCAAGTTGGGGGGAGTGTCCTTATGGCCCACCCCAAGAAGCCCCACCCCAACACTGGGTGGCACCCCAGACAGGGATGCTATTGCTGTCATTTACTGTGGGTTGGTTTGGTTTACAGGGGCACCCATTGCAGTTATGGCTGCAGTCTCATTCATCAAGATGACTGAAAGTCATCTAACTCAGTAGTACTCAAATTGTTACCTTTGGCAACCCAAACATACCTTTGGCATGTGAATGCTGCAAACCTCCCCCCCCCCCCCACACACACACTTGACATAGTATAAGAATAAAAATATTGTGTGTACAGTTGGCCCTCCACCTTTTCGGGTCTGACATTCACAATTTTGGTTACTGATGAATGTTAAACCTGACAAGCCTTTCCAGGATGGGAATGGTGGAGAAATAGAGCGCTCCTGTCCCAGCACCCTTCCCACTCTGGAAATGGCACCGGTGGTGGTGGTGGGGAGTTTATTCGTGGTTGTTCCACATTCACTGAGGTCTTGTTCCCCTAACCCTGGTAAATATGGAGGACCGACTGTATTTAGTGTGCATATTTTCACTTGCACATTCATGTATATGAACATTTAAACATTTTATAAGAAAATAACTTTGTTTAAATTGGAACAGTTTTATTTAAGTAAATTCAATATTAAACTCAAGGCATTTGTAAAATTTACACATTAAAAGGATTGGGAAGAGGAGGAGGATGAAGGCTCAGGGTCTCCAAGTCTTGCCCCTTCTGGGGGTCCTGCTCCACTGTTTGAGAACCACTGATCTAACTAATTTGGTGTTGGGTGCAGAGAGGAAGAGTTTCGAGTTTATACCCACATCACCATCACATCATGACAGTGAGTGTAGAAAAAGGGGCCACACATTTGAGGCATGCTGAAACACATGTAATCCAGGAAGAATCAAGACAGGTAAATTTTTCATCATTATTGCCAAGAGGATCAACTGCTGGTGATCGATAGGAATAGTTACTTCTTTGTTTGGAAGGGTGTATGCATCATATGACTTGAACACAAGAAGTCAGAAACATAGACATCTATAAAATCAGACCCTATTAGCATGATATTAATTTGTCTGAATCCTTCAGGAACTCCTGGAATTGGAGGACTGATTAAGAGAAGTGGAGTAAGGAGATAAGATATTGCCTGGATAAAAAACCTGGCTTAAAATCACAGTCCAGTTGGCTAAGAAAAATGTATTATTATCCTATTGTTCATATATTACATGTGTATATGCAATTTAAAAACTTTTTCCTCTTGACATTTTTCCCCATTAACATTCAAATGTGGTTATTTGGAATGTTCTGTTTTCCCTTTTCCTTTGGTTGCTGTTGTGTGCCTTCAAGTTGTTTCCAATGCGTGTCTTCAGCCCATGAGCTTTTCCCAAAGCATTTGCTCTTCCCACCTGATTGCAGGACTCCCAAAAGTGATGGAGAAACAGATAAAGAAGGTCTGGCTTCTTTACCTTTGTAGAAACCATTAGGAATGCAATAGAACACTACATTGAAATACTATCAGATACAGTACATCCTTTTTGCTATCTTGTTTGAAAGCAGCATAGTAGTTTGCACTCTGAGTTCAAAATCACAGAGCTCAGGGTTGAATTAGCTGAAACACCCTGGGCCAGAGCTTAGAAAGTTACATTTCTACTGTTGTTATTATAATTATTGATGATGATGATATTTATTTATAGCCTGCCTCTTCTATTTCAATGATCGAGACAGGTAACAACAAAATATAAACAGTACAAAAAATGATAAAACAGCAAACCCCTCCAAACGCCAACCCTAACCCTCCCTTCTCAATTATAAAATTAAATAAATTTTAAAAAAAACATAAGCACATGGCAATAGCTTCAGAACATTGGCAATTATCAGATGACAAACATGGTGGGGGACAAAAATAAGATGGATAGTTTCTTCCATTCTGGTGTCATCAATCAGGGAAGGCCTGCCGGAAGAGAGTTGTCTTTGTCACCTTCTTAAAGGCCTCAAGAGAGGAGATTTGGTGAATCTCTTCTGGCAGGTCATTCCAAATTTTTGGAACCGCTACAGAAAAAGTCCTCTGAGAAGTTGACACTAATTTAGATTGTCCTGGTTGTAAGAGATCCTTCCCAGAGGAATGGAGAATGCGGGAAGGATTATATGGGAGGAGGTGTTCTTTCAAGTAAGCTGGACCCAGGCCATATAGGGCTTTATAGGTGATAACCAACACTCATTACTGTGGCTGGAGAGTGGTCTCTTTCCAACACTGGAATCATAGCTGGTTCCACTACATTTTTTGCTTCTTGTTACCTTCCTATTATTTTGTATTACCTTTCTGAGATTAAAAAAAAACTTGTATGATTTTTTAGAGCAATGTTTATTAATTTTTAACACAATCTAGTTTACAATCAAAATAATATGCAAAGTTAAAGAAATTGGGGAGAGGGGAAGAGAAAAGGAGCAAAAAAAGACAAAAAAGAAAAAAAGAAAAAGAGACATTCAACACATAGTAGGGCTCTGAGCCCACAATCCTGACTGTAATGAAAAACCTACAAAACTTGTTTAAAAACTCTTTCAAAATGTGCATAAAAAGTAACTCCTGAAGGCAACTAGAAACAGTTACTTGCTACACCATTAAAGCAACTTCATGCTTACTCATTATGCTACTTTTGAATGTAACTTTTGTTGCACCATCTTCTCACTCCCCTTCACTAGTTGCAGGTAATGGCTTTGCTTGTTCTTTCCCAGCAGAGGCCCAGGTATAGTGAAAAAGTCCATTCGTGTGACCATAGGTAGTAGTCGATCTGAACTGAGCTCCTTGCTAGTTCAGCTTCTTAGGAACACAGCCCTCCATTTCAAGAACTTCAGGCCAGCCATCATATTTGTTTGTCTCTTTATCATTTTTCAAGTACTGTGGAAGCAAAACAACAGATCCAGTCAACTGTGCAATGTAACAATTTTCCTTTCTACTTTTTGCACACCATTGCCAACAAGTGGCCACAATGCATGTTACCTTGAATCAAGCCATTGCTCCATCCAGCTCAGTTATATTTGTTTTGATGTCTGGAGAACCTCCCCAGTTTATAGGAGATCCTTTATTCAGTGCATAACAAGCTTTCTGATGTGGGAGACCAAGAATTTATCTCCCTATGGTACCAGGGACCAGCACCATAACTTAACCCATTGGCTTCCTTCCTTCCTTCCTTCCTTCCTTCCTTCTTCCTTCCTTACTTCTCCAGCTTATGGCAACCCTAAGACTGTATCACAAGGTTTTCTTGTCAAGATTTGTTCAGAGGAGGTTTGATGTTGTCTTCCTCTAAGGCGGAGTGGGTGTCTGAGATAGTGTTACCTTTGCTTTCTGATCATTCAATGTATACAAACTTTGTTTCATGCACAAAATTATTAAAACTATCATATAATATTACCTTCAGGCTATGTAAGGTGAATATTCAACAGATTTTGTGCTTAGACTTAGGTCCGATCAGCAGGATATCTCATTATGTGCATATAACCAAATATCAGTATTCCAAAATTCAAAAACAAAAAAATTAGAAATTCAAAAGACATCTAGTCCCAAGCATTTCAAATAAGGGAGAACTCAACCTGTACTGTCCTGTTATTGTAGGGCCCTTTCACACCACAGAATTGTAATGCTTATGATACTATTATAACTGCTGTAGTTGCAGTCTATGGAACCTTGGGATTTATAGGTTGGGAAGGCGTTAGAGCTCTCTGGATATTCTAAATATCCCATGAAACTACAAATCCTAGATTTTTACAGGATGGAGCCATGGCAGATAATGTGGTATCAAAGAGCTATTTTTTAAAAAGTATTTAGTATTTTACATTCAATATGTAAAGCAGAATCTGCAAAAGAAGTGCCATGTTGTATAGGTTTTGTGCAACGCTGCACGGCCTTATTTTGGCTTGTCATGCTTGGACTGCATCTATCAACAATCCAGTCTGAGATTTCAGTAGAAGAGATAGAGTAATAATGGGATTTACATCCTGACTTTCTCCCTATATGGGATTCAAAGCATCTTACAATAATTTAAAAAGAAAAAAAACCCCTAAAGCATTAATTTAAAGAATTAAATAATACTAACATTAAAACATAAGTTAAAAACATAAAAGTAAAAACCATTAAAGCATTAAAGTAATTAAAATCATGCCAAAATCTTATTGCAGGGGTTGGCAACTTTAGGAAGAGGGGAACCACCGTGGCAGCTTGTTTTGAAAAACAAGCTGCTTTGGGATTGTACATCTTTTTTTTTTTTAAAGCAGAATTGTCTTTTCAGGATGCACAACAAGGTGCACACTCTCTGTTCAGTCTGTTTTTAATTTTTATTTAATTTTTTTGCCATCTTTATTTCTGTACATGGCTGAGGTACAGAGAGACTAAAGAAACAGACGAAGGGCTCTGCATGAGATCCAAGCACCATGTACAGTATATAATAAATATAGTACCTGCATGACTTGAGATTTTATATCCACAACTATTTTCTTGTTTGGCAGTACCATTATCACATTTGAAGGGAAACTGTTAATAATAATCTGTCTGAATAACAGTTTAGAGTTGCTTTGCTGTTTATCAAAGAAAAAAAATTCCAATAACAGGGTTGGGCAACCTTACCCACACTTCCCTCTGAGCCATACATAGTAATGAGTAATGACTTTGTGGTCAGAAAGGGAGGTGAGAGGATGGCTTTACTAGATCTGTTCTCTAAATTTCCTCCTCATCAAAGTCAATGCATGTGTGAGATTATGTACACCTGCTCCAGGCTGGACTAGCTGAAGGGTTTTGGATTATAACCATACATATCCTGGTGGAACAGAGGGGCATTGGATCCAGAAGACCCCAAAACCATGTCCACCCTACTCCACTCTGATACAAAATTATTATATCCATGCCAAGACCTCCAGAGGTGGATCTTGGTGCTGATATCACCATGCTTCCATGATGCAGGCAGTAAATTTTCACTGATTGTGCTCTCTTCATACAGTCCTGGAGCTCTGAGGGCAGATGTGTATCTCCCCCTGACAGTGGGACATATTTCATAGAATAATCGAATCATAGAATTGGAAAAGAACCTGAGGGCTGTCCAGTCTAACTCCTTGCAGTGCAGAGATGCACAATCAAAGCATCTCTGACAGATGGCCATCCAGTCTCCGTTTAAAGACCTCCAAAGAAGGAGACTCCACCACTCTCCGAGGGAGTGTCCTCCACTTGTACTGTCAGGAAGTTCTTCCTAATGTTTAGGTGGACTCTCTTTTCCTGTATCCATTGCCCCAGGTCCTATTCTTTGGAGCAGTGGAAAACAAGCTTGCTCCATCCTCAATATGACACCCCTTTGAATACTTAAACAGTGCTATCATATCACCTCTTAACCTTCTCTTCTCCAGCCTAAACATACCCAGCTCCCTAAGCCTCTCCTCATAAGGCAAGGTTTCCAGACCCCTCACCATTTTGATCACCCTCCTCTGGACACACCCCAGCTTGTCAACATCCTTTTTGAATCATGGTGCCCAGAACGGGACACAGTATTTCAGGTGAAGTTTGACCAAAGCAGAATAGAGTGGCACTATTATTTCCCTTCATCTGCCCAACAGAGGATCTAGAAGTTGGGATAATGCTGCCTAACCAAGCCACCAAAGAAGGAAAGAGCAGGGCAGGGCAGGAAGCAGTGGTTAAATGCTGTACGGCAGCCACTCACCCACAAACCACAAGGTTGTGAGTTCAATACCAGACAGGGGCTCAGAGTTGACTCAGCCTGGCATCCTTCTGAGGTTGCTAAAATCAGTACCCATCTTGTTGGGGCAATTAGCTTACACATGGTAAACTGCTTAGGGAGTGCCTAAGTCAGTCCTCCTTATCCACGTATTTTTATCCATAGATTCAAGCATCCACGGCTTGAAAATGTTTAAGAAAAGTATACATTCCAAATACCAAACCTTGATTGTCATTTTTATATGAGGGACACCATTTTGCTATGCCATTATATTGAGCATCAATGGATTTTGTTATCCACGGGGGATCCTGGAACCAAACCCCAGTGGATAACAAGGACTCACTGTAGAAATGTACTTGCTATTGATATTGCTATAAGGGAAGGGAAGGGTGAAAGAAAGAACGACATGTATGTGTCATTTGGAATTATGATTATAGTTAACAAGAAGGTACCTGCTCAAATGGGCTTTTGTTTTTCAGTCCTTTCCCACCAAGGAATATCCAGTTGTCTCGAAAGCTCAGCTTATAAGCATAGCTGCTGCCTAGTTCTGTAAGCATCTTTCTTGCTTCATCATTCATCCTGAGAGAAGATTTTTTTTTATTGTACAACTTTTCCACACAACACCCCCACAGAGATTCCAAACAGCTGTACAAAGGTGTAAAATACCAAAGAACATTTAAAAGAAAACAAAACAACTAGCAATATAGGGAGGGTCCCACAGCAGCAGCAGCACAACGATTTAGCCAATTGACTCAAGGTCTCCTAAGAATGAGGATTTCATCAGTCTTTGAAAAAAAGTAGAAAGGTAGAACAGGAAGAGGACAGAAGCTCTGTTCATAAAAGCCTGGAAATAGAACTCCATAATGCTCAGTGTCTTGACTGGCACATTAATTGAGATTATTATTATTATTATTATTATTATTATTATTATTTTCTATGCATTTTACTCATGTTTTTAAGAATCATACTTTACTTCAACACACCTTTTGTTAAGTGGTGTGTATGTGTGCATGTGTATATTTCTAAACAAATAAATGGCTTATCACCATTCATTACCTTTTTTGTACTAGGACAAGAAACACATTGTTTGAACTCAGGAATATTTTCTGAATCTAATGAGATTCCCGTTGTGTACTACAGTATACAAAAATACCCCATACCTAGAGGAGTGTTTGTATAGCTAGACTCGTGTGTGCTACCTTAGAATGCAGATCCAGAAAATCCAGTGTGGGAGAAAGCCAAATCAAGCAAAACAAATAATAATAATAATAATAATAATAATAATGTGGTGTGGTGGTGTTCCCTGCCCCCTATGCATTTCAGTCCCCCCACCTTTGGAAGACATTTTGATTTTGCCAAAGTTGGCTAACCTATTGACAACCACGTCATGCCACTTTTGGGCTGCTGTATCATCCTTTGCTGAAAAACAGCATGAAATTTTTTCTTCTTTTCAACCTGTTAAATCAACTGTTTTTTTAAAGTACCACAATGGTAAACACCAATAGATTTTGCAGGATATTTTTCTGTGCCAGCCATTTCCTTCTGTTTATAGAAAAGCAAAATATATATGACAAATTTGGGGAAAATGGTTAAAATCTTGCTCATGGCTTATGCTGGCATACATAGTTTTTAGGCATTATTATGCAAGGAGGTATCCAGTACCTTCTTATGTGATGCTTTTGCCTTGGAAACAAGGGAAGCTGGAGGCCTCCTGGTCCAGCTCTGCTGATCCTAGTCATTGCTTAGCTGTGCGGATGCACCCAGGAGCTGTTCAAGAAGCAGACTTCACCCATCTTTGCTACTGCCTCTTCCCTTGGTGTTTGAAGGCTCCTAGGTGCATCCTTTTGGCTGGGCAGTGGCAGGTGAGATGCACCTGGGAGATTCTGCCTGTCCTTGTGCACCCTGGGTATAAGAAACAGACCTCAGGCCCACAAGCACCAGCATGAGTATGCTGTCCTTTACTAATGGCCCAAGAGGACCTTTCTCTATTGTTTTCCAACCATGCAAGTTACAAACTTGTAGAATGTCTATGTTGTAGTTACATGTTTGTGTGGATCCTGCATTCTAGTGCAAGAGTTTTAACGCCATAATAGTCAATGGGGACAATCCTGTATAACTTAACGTGGTGTACTAGGTCTGCAAGTGAACCAACTCTAGGCAGAGCCATATGCCCTTCCCTTGAACTCCCTCTCCTAGGAGTTTATCAGACGACAGAAATTGGAAGTAAAATATAATGGCAATCCGAACACAATAATGGGGTTTCACGTAATTGCATATTAAAGTATCTCACGCAATTTTGGGCAATGGGGGGTCATTTTTGGGTAATGGGAAGTCATTCTGAATGCATTCAGAATGCAATTGGAATTCATGTAAATTCGCTAAACTAGCGAATTCACGTGAATTCTAATTGGCTCCAATTGGCTCTATTCAGAATAAAGAGAAATTCCTCCGTCTGATTAACTCCCTAGCCATTTTGAGCCTTGGGGAGAGCTGGCAGGATCACAGAAGTGTCTGGCTATGATACCACTGAGCTCTACTGAGTTCCTCTGGAAGTCCCAGCACTGATGTAATCATTTAATGTCTGGCTATGATACCATAGCTATGATAACCAGATACAAAATGATTACATCAGTGCTAAGACCTCCCAAGGAACTCAGTGGAGCCCAACAAGTATGCCATCATTTCATATCTGGCGATGGGGAATAACCGGACAGTTCTGTGATCCTACCTGATCCCTACAAGGCACAGAATAGCTGTGCAGGGAGTTTCAGAAGCTCTTCAGTACACTGGAGGTGAGGAGGTGTGCACACTATAAGGGAAGGAAGACAATGCCAATCCCCACAGTTCCCCTGAAAGAGGACATGCACGTATAGGTCCCTAACAGGATGCCAGCATTTGGATTGGTACTCTTAAGATGTTATTTGGAAGAGAGAGGTATGCAGATGTAGAAGGAGGGCTCCCATCTCCGGTCTCTTCTTTGAGTTCCTGGAAAGAAACCTGAAACTGCAACTATTTCCCCATTGCTGACAGCTGTTATGTATGTGTGAGGAGAAAGCCACATGGAGGGGCAAAAGGAATAATTGGGTGGGGAAAGAGAATGAAGGCCCTTTAGCCCCTATACCAGGATCTCAATCCAGATTAGGATTCATGCATTTATTTACTTTTCAGAAAGTCATTCCTGCAACTGCTAGTTGCATGAAAGGCTTCGCATTCTAGTTGGCACTTTGGAAGCAGGGAAGGGGAAAAAAGTGCTTCTCTTAAGCTACCTAGTGAATTCATAGCTGAAGGAAAGATATAACTCACAGCTCATGTGTAAAGCAATTGCACTACAGGTCGAAGAAAGTCACAACATGCACTTTAATTGTTACTTACTTTGTGGCTGGATCATCATAGGAGGCGATTAGCACTAGAGTCCCTGTGCCAATAGTTTTCAGAAAATCCAATAAATCTTTAACATCTAAAAGAGGAAAGAAAAAGAAGTAGGAGACTTGCTGTTTTCTTATCCTGCCATCTAGTGGTTTTTAAAGGATACATGCAGAATAACCAACAAGGAGGAAACACTGGGTAAAAACTGGTGCTTCAACAAGGGATCACCATATATATGTCATGGGAGGTGACAACAGTGCAAAAGGGAGAGAAAGATCCAAAACCAACTGCATTACAAAAAAAAAAAAAAAAAAAAAAGAGAGAGAGAGAGAGAGAGAGAGAGAGAGAGAGAGAAAGAGAGAAAGCAATGTTTTACCCAGGTTTCCTTCCTGAAAGGAAGACATGTTCAAATTACAATATCACACAAAAAGGCTTACAAGGCTTAAACCATGTTATTCTGATTCAGGTGCTCACCTTCATTGGTTGGTGCAGTGATGGCCAGATGTTTACATGCCTGTCCCCATGCTGCCCTGAGACCTGCTACTGGCACACACTCCTTATCTTGCTGAACCTTTGCTCCTACTGTAAAGTCCCCTATCATCTGCATCTGATATGCATCTGATGTGGAAATGGGGTGCCTGACTGTACCCACGTGGGCAGGCACTCCGTTTCCATGTCAGATGTATCGATGGGGAGGTTTCTCAGTAGGAGTGACAGTGCAGCAAGGTAAGGAGGGAAGGAGATATTTACTGTATACAACAAGGTTTGCCAAACCAGGAGTAAAATCAACTTTTTACCCTGGGATGGAGCTGGATCCACCAAACTCATGTCTGGTCTGCCAGGATCCAGCCCAGTCCAGGCCCTGGAGTTTTGGCTTGCATCATCAGGATGATATGAGGCCAGGGAGAACACAGATGGGCCTTTTGGCCCATGTCGACAACCCTCATGTCTGACTATGATAGTCATATGGAACATACCAACATCCTGAAATGAAATGAAATTAATAGAAGCCTACCTGCCTGTTTGCCAATTGCTGGGGAACAGGAAAATTGTGTCTGCCATTTTCACCAATGGGATGGCATTCTGTTAGTGACGTATGCAAGTGTAAGTCTACCTTACACATGTCTATTTCCTTTTTTGATCACAGTGGAAGTTGGTATTGTCTTCCACTCTCTGCAATGACGAAAGCCCACCTGACTCACAATTTTATTGTGACAGTCCCCTGAATGGCCATTCTATGCCTGGTGGGGAGAATGGGGGGTTGGAGAAGCATTTGACTTTGTTCCATAGTCAGAGACACAGACTGATCACATCATCCACTAAGATCATAGGAGAACCTCAGAAGATCTTGGTGGAAAATGCCATTGGTCTGCTTTGCTTATTCCCTCCACTCTACAGTCACAGAATGGCCATTCAGTGGGGCTATTGCAGAAAAACCATGAGTCCTAAAAGTGGTGAGGATGGAGCTGTAGTAGACTGTGACCGCAAACTCATTCTAAGATGGACAATATAGGATCTTGGCTACATTTTTAAGCTTCTCACAGGCATCTGGTGGGCTGCAGTGGGAATGGAATACTGGACTGAATAGGCTTTTGATCTGTATGTTCTTGTAATGGCAAATGAGGCAAAGACACAGCATTAAGAAGGAATAATCACTTCCTCCTTTGCCTGAGATTGCTTTTAACTTCTGTAATTCCACAGCAGGGAGGATATGTGTGTGTGTGTTAGATTTTGCTTCCATGGATTCATTCGTGTGTCTTGTCCCACAACTGAAAAGAGTTGGTTTCAGATAAAGCATATGGAATCAGAGCATACATTAGAAAATGACCCTGGACCATTAAGTCAGATACCATTTCCCACCTTTGTTTGTTCCTTTAAAACAGGTCCTTTTGCTCTCTTGACCTTGACAGATGTTCTCTGATCAATGCAGATTCAGACCAATGGAAATGAAAATTGCATAGCAAACCAATAGGGTTACCAGCTCTGTGCTTCTTTCTTAAATAATCTGAATTTGGATTGTGTGTGGAAAGGGAATGATGCATGAACAGCACTTCAGCTTCCCCTATGCAATGCCCCTTGCAACATCCCTTCTTCCCTTACTCTTTGCTTTCTCTCTCTCCCTTTCCCCTGCCTTGTCTTCCACTCAGAACAGAAGGAAGATAGACTGGGCAGTGAGGATGGATAGTTTAGGAGGGGGTTGCCTATGTGCGCTGGGTGCAGAAGACTGGAGTTCAGACTGGAGATGACTTTAGATCCTGCAGATCATTCTCTGCAAATCCTATTCCCAGTGCAAAATGACTTAGTATAACTAGTGCCAGTATAACTAGTGCCAGCCACAGAAGAGGTAAGTAATACAGCACAAGCAATAAAACAAAAAAAAATGCAGTACTAGTAGGGGTAGTGAAACATACAAAGAAAAAGAGGAAAGGCAATACTTTTTTTATTATAGTATATCAAACTCCCATCACAAGATTCCACAGGTTGCAGGCATGGCAGTTAAAGTGGAATGATAGTGCTATAATTGTGTTGCATCAAAGTGCCCCAGGAGATGTGGCAACACACTGCAATGTCTTCTCGACTTCAGACGGTCATCAGGAGGATCTGCCTTTCTCTCAAGTGGTTCCCTAGCCCCTCTTTTACTCAACACCCTTATTATACAGCAAGACAAGTCTGTATTAAATGAACAAATAGACGTACCTCCAGAATACATGTCAAAGGCTCCTGTCTTGATGAGCTGTCCAGTAGTTCCTGGATAATGACAATGAAACAGTTTCCAATGGAATGCATGCTTATATATACATTTATTTTCATACTTTGGAGCAGGGGAACACATGAAAAAATAGTCAAACATTTAAAATAGGAGTGGGCCAAGTGTGGCTTGTGATTATGAAGATTTTTGTGTTGTTTCAAAAGTCTACATAACCTGTTCAATATATGGACTAGAAAATGAAAAAAAAAAGAAAGTATGGCATACATACACCATGGAAAACAAATGTGTTCCCAGACACTTTCAATGGCTCTTGATGTTGTTTGAATCTTCCAGTTATCTGAATGTATATGACATCCACCAAGTAAGAATTAGCCCGAAGCACTGCAGCAGAGTTAGGTTCAAACCAGTGGGACATTTTGCTTAGTAAGTACATGGCATCATCTCCCAGCCCAGTTTGTCCTAGATTTTCCAGTAGGATTCTACAGTGGTCCCTCTATAATTGTTGAGTTAGGGGTACAGCACCCCTGTGAAAGTGGGAAAAACACAAGTAAGAAATCCCTATTTATTTTAACAGAGAAAACACCTCTCTAGGAGTTTCTGGGTTTTCCAGCTTTGTAAAGTTTCAGGTGGGTTGGTATTATTTAATTTTAATTAATTTGCATGCCATATATAATTCATTCAGTTGATTGTGCATATTTTACCTTGCTCATAACCTTATAGACATAGTTATATAGGTATAATTTTGAACTGCTCTGGACATAGAGCAGATGGTGCTTTTGTGCTGTCACAAGTATAAAACATCTGTGGTTGTTGTTTTAATCATCTTAATATTCAGCTGTAACCATGCTTTTGCACCTTCTTCCTTAACCTTTATGAGTAGTTATTTCAAGTCTTTGCAATTTCTTTCTATGGCCTAAATCATACATTTGGTCCGAATTAAAGTGGATCTGCTGAATCAATGAGTCTTGGGTGAATGAAAAAATATATAAGTTCCATTGATTAGATAGTCCTACTTTATTTGGGACTAACAATTGGATTTAGGTCTGTATGCTTTAGATTAGTGGGCAGTTTAAAAGTGCAATAAAAATAAATATATTAGTTTGCACGGCATAATAGTACCTCAGTAGCTATCTCTGTAGCTCATTCAGGCATGGTTGAAAGGGTGACTATTACTACGCCTTCTGCACACTTACTTTACTGTATTCTTTTCTTCCAACCATCCTCCTATGAAAAAGGACTGTTTCTCCACTTGCAACTTTAGAGCTCTAAAGGAAGGACTTTTTGCTTCTATTCTCACAGCAGGAGGGACTTGCCTGATTCCCTGAAGGACCGTTCCTCTTTTCAGGCAACTGTATGGAGGGCTAATTGCTAGCCAGGTTGAAGGACTACTGTCTCTACTGACATTCAATATATGGATTAACAAGAAGTGGGTAATTACTGGGAGCTGAGGGTGGTAAATGGTGTTTCAGAGGCCTTAAGTATTGACAGTAGTCTCTCTTGGTTTGCCTATTCTTTCACTATGGAAAGAGGACAGTGTTAAAAGGCTGAACATTTATTAAGACTGAAATTGTGCCAGTTTCCACCAGATGCCATTCCCTTTGTTCAAGGTCAGCATACTTTACTTGATACTTTAAGGGATTGGCTGTGTTCCACTGTGGAAGGAAGGAAGGAAGGAAGGAAGGAAGGAAGGAAGGTGCACCAGGTATCTCTGTATTTCAATACTCAGATTCTGCATCAGTTGGAAAAGTGTATGCTCAGAATGATAGAGAATGATCTTAGATAGAGCCGTGGCAACTAAAGTACAGTGGGCCCTTGTTATCCACTGGGGTTTATTTCCAGGACCCTCCATGGATAGCAAAATCAGTGGATGCTCAAATCCCATTAAACATAATGGCATAGTAAAATGGTGTCCCTTATACAAAATGGCAAAATCAGTGTTTGCTTTACAGAATGTATATATTTTCAATATATTTTCAAGTTGTGGATGCTTGAATATGCAGATAAAAAATCCATCGATATGGAGGGCTGATTGTAGTATCAAAGTGCTATATAGTCAATTCTATGTATTCATGGTTTCAGCATCTATGAATTGAACCATTCATGGCTTGAAAATATATTTTTAATTCAAAAAGCAAACCTTGATTTTGCCATTTTATATAAGAGACACCATTTTAATATGCCATAGTGTTAGGAAAATGCCAGGGTCTCAGAAGGGCACCCACAATTACTATTTAGTGGGGGAATTTTATTAACTCAATTAAAAGAATATGAGAGGGCTCAGGCAACTCTAAGCGGGGACTAAGCCTGTATACACAGAGAAACAGAACTGCAGAGTGCAAGCACCAAATATGGTTTTACTTATGAATCAAAGGAATCACCATTCCCATTCTCTCACACACGCAGTCAAGAACTAATGAAATGAAAAGTAGTAGAAAATAGCAAATTTGAGTGGGTGTAGAGAGCAATACTATACTAATTGCAGAAGTGAGGTCCTATCAGGGGACACTGGGAAGTGAAGTGACTCAGCAAGCTGCCTGGGGATTATGAAATGGCCAGCAAGCTGAGGAGTCAAGTGAAATTGGACAGAGAGTCTGTCTGACCTCAAGCAATACCAAATTAGTGATGCCTAGTCAGGCATATTTTAGGGTAAAACCTGTCCCGGGGCAGAATTTAGGATTAAAGTAAAGTTTCCAGGGGAGAAGAATGGGAAGGAAAGTTGTGAATGGCTAGACAATCAGTGCAAATCTCCTTGGACAAAGGAGTGTTACTCCCAGGGGGAAGTATTCTTGGATTTTTGTTCACTTGTAAACACAAGATCTATCACCTGCCATCACTCCTGACAATGAAAGGATTATACAGATTCCAGTCTTCATTGATCTCTCCTTCGCTATGGGCTCTTGAGTTTCCACCATGCTGAGCCTCCTGGACCCCAAGTATGGTCATGAATTTCCTTATATTGCTTGGCTAGTTTCCTTCACTGAGGGCTCTTTCTTGGCTTCATTCCTCAAACCTCCCTTTTGATATCAACTTGATATCAGAAAAGAGGGAGGGGTGCAGAGGGCTAGACCTTGGGATAACAATTGTATATAATGGGACTCATGCATCCACAGATTCTAGTATCCATGGGGGATCTGGAACCAAACCCCAGTAGATACCAAGGACCCAAAGTAATAGTGTAATGTGAAATAGGCCTTAATGCATTCAGTACAAGAGGAGGTGGGAAAGAAAGGAAAAGACAACAGGCATAAGCATACAGGCAAAAAGAGGCTGGCTTGAAGGTGTGGCTTTTAGATGACACATGCCTTGAAGCCAGCAGAAAGGTGTCCTTATGCAGAGAAAAACAGTTTCAAAAAGAAGCTGTGTTTTTCAGCTTCTTCGTGGCTTGAAGCCATGTCATGTTGTCATGACATGAACACTCCAGCTGTCTTCGGAGCCAGTGGTGCAGTTGGTGGGGTTTCAATGTGGCTTCAGAAAAGACAGCTTCAAGCCACTTTTTCCTGGCCATGTGTTTCGCCCCAACGTAATACTATGTGTGATAGAATTCCACTCTTTTGAAAAACTCACCATTGACAAGTGCAATGTTTAAACCGCGACCAATGTTATCTTTCACAGCACTCATCAACCTAAATTTTTTTTGAAAAGGACAAAAAGAGGGAGAGAGAGAGGGAGGGAGGGAGAGAGAGAATTCAGCAAGGATTGGTACTTAGAATATTACAGATACCACATACAGTCATCCCACCCCTAAGTGAGGGCTATGCTGTGAAAGGCAGCAATCAAAATAACTACATAAGTCAGATATGGGAATAATATAGCCCTCTAGATGGTGTTGGACATTAGCTAGGCTGTAATATTTTCCACACAGCAACATAGGACAGACCCTCCCAGCTGCCAGCTAGCCCAAAATTGGTTGAAAGCATGGAAGGTAGGCCTGTAATAAAGCTTCCTCAAGTCTTGTGTGTGGAGAGCCTCTTCTGTTAGCTCCAGGATCCCACAAGACTTCACATTTTGTGGGAAACCCACAACCCATGTAAATTGCACCAAGACAGCACAGCCATCTCAAGATGGCTTCAACAAGCCCCTGCCAAAGGGCGAGGGGGAGGAGGAGGACCTGCATCATGCCAGATGCCTAGAGTAGTCCACCTTTATCTACAGGTTTGCTTTCTGCTGTTTTAGTTATCCATGGTCAGCCATAGTCCAGAAATATTATGTGGTCCCCTACTATCCATGGTAAACTGCAGTCTAAAAACATTACTGGTGTAGGGTTTGGTACTAACCACACTCAAGCATGCTAAGAGGCCTTAGCCTGTAACAGCCAGTGTGCTGCAGGTTACCCAATGCTAGTGGTTGGTCTGTTGTAGTCACTTGCAACCCCTCTTATCAGATACAGGAATTGAAGCAGTCCATACTATCTTGAATCATAGAATCATAGAATCATAGAGTTGGAAGAGACCACAAGGGCCATCCAGTCCAACCCCCTGCCATGCAGGAACTCCAAGTCAAAGCATCCCTGACAGATGGCCATCCAGCCTCTGCTTAAAGACCCCTAAGGAAGGAGACTCCACTACACTCCGAGGGAGTGTGTTCCACTGTCGAACAGCCCTTACTGTCAGGAAGTTCCTCCTAATGTTGAGGTGGAATCTCTTTTCCTGCAGTTTGCATCCATTGTTCCGCGTTCTAGTCTCTGCAGCGGCAGAAAACAAGCTTGCTCCCTCCTCAATATGACATCCCTTCAAATATTTAAACAGGGCTATCATATCACCTCTTAACCTTCTCTTCTCCAGGCTAAACATCCCCAGCTCCCTAAGGCGTTCTTCATAGGGCAAGGTTTCCAGACCCTTCACCATCTTAGTTGCCCTCCTTTGGACACGCTCCAGTTTCTCCACATCTTTTTTGAATTGTGGTGCCCAGAACTGGACACAGTATTCCAGGTGGGGCCTGACCAAAGCAGAATAGAGTGGCACTATAACTTCCCTTGATCTAGAAACTATACTTCTATTGATGCAGCCTAAAATTGCATTGGCTTTTTTAGCTGCTGCATCACACTGTTGACTCATGTTCAGCTTATGGTCTACTTGGACTCCTAGATCCCTTTCACATGTGGTCTCATTCAGCCAGGTGTCCCCCATCCTATATCTGTGCATTTCATTTTTCCGCCCTAAGTGCAGAACGTTACATTTCTCTGCATTGAATTTCATTTTGTTAGCACTGGCCCAGCTTTCTAGTCTATTCAGGTCATTCTGAATTTCAATCCAATCTTCTGGAGTATTGGCTACTCCTCCTAATTTGGTGTCATCTGCAAATTTGATAAGTATGCCCCCAATTCTGTCATCCAAATCGTTAATAAAGATGTTGAATAGCACTGGGCCCAGGACAGAACCCTGTGGGACCCCACTGGTCACTTCTCTCCAGGATGAAAAGGAGCCATTGTAGAGCACCCTTTGAGTTCGGCCACTCAACCAATTACAAATCCATGTAACAGTTAACTTGTCTATCCCACATTTTGCAAGCTTGTTTGCAAGAATGTCATGGGGAACCTTGTCAAAGGCCTTACTGAAATCGAGGTATACTATATCCACAGCATTCCCTTCATCTACCAAGCTGGTAATTTTATCAAAAAAAGAGATCAGGTTCGTTTGGCATGACTTGTTTCTCTGAAACCCATGTTGGCTTTTTGTGATTATGGCATTGGCCTCTAAGTGTTCACAGACTCTCTGCTTAATGATCTGCTCTAGAACCTTTCCTGGTATTGATGTCAGACTAACTGGACGATAATTGTTGGGATCCTCTTTTTTTCCCTTTTTGAAGATGGGGACAATGTTTGCCCTCCTCCAGTCTGCTGGGACTTCTCCTGTTCTCCAAGAGTTCTCAAAGATTATTGCCAATGGCTCCGATATTACATTTGCCAGTTCTTTTAATACTCTAGGATGTAGTTCATCTGGTCCTGGAGATTTATATTCATTTAGGTTAACCAGGTATTCCTGTACTACCTCTTTACTTATTCTGTGCTGAATTTCCTCTATTCTGTCTCCTGTTCCATTATCCTTAGGTTGAGCACCCTTTGCCTTTTCTGAGAAGACTGAAGCAAAGAAGGTGTTGAGTAATTCTGCCTTTTCTCTGTCCCCTGTTAGCATTTTGCCATCTTCTGCACGCAGTGGCCCCACTGTTTCCTTCTTCTTCCTTTTGCTGCGGACATATCCAAAAAAGCCCTTTTTATTGTTCTTAACCTCTCTAGCAAGCCTGAGTTCATTCTGCGCTTTAGCTTTTCTGACTTTACCCCTACATGTGCTGGCTATTTGTTTGAATTCCTCTTTGGTGATTTCTCCATTTTTCCATTTCTTATACATGTTCCGTTTAAAACTTAGCTCAGTTGAAAGTTCCTTAGTCATCCATCCTGGCTTCTTGAGACATCTTCCATTTTTCTTCCTCATTGGAACTGTTTGAAATTGTGCCTTCAATATCTCCCTTTTGAGAAACTCCCATCCGTCTTGAACTCCCTTTTCTTTTAGTATTCCTGACCATGGGATCACTCCCAGTGTTTCTCTAAGTTTATTGAAATTAGCTCTCCTAAAGTCTAGAGTGCGTGTCTGACTATGCCTAGCTTCTCCCTTCCACTGTATTACAAACTCCAGGAGAACATGGTCACTTCCACCTAAGGATCCAACCACTTGCACCCCATCAACTAGGTCTTCCCTGTTGGTTAAGATCAGATCTAAAATGGCTGATCCCCTTGTTGCCTCTTCCACCTTTTGGACAATGAAATTGTCTTCCAGGCAAGTGAGGAATTTGCTAGACTTTGAGGATTTGGCTGAGTTTGACTTCCAGCAAATATCAGGATAGTTGAAGTCACCCATCACTACTACATCTCTCTTTTCTGAGTATGTGATTATCTGTTCTAGAAAGGCATCATCCAATTCCTCTGCCTGAGTTGGGGGTCTGTAGTAGACTCCCACAGTAACATCCCTGTTATTTCCCTCTCCTTTAATTTTTATCCAGATGCTCTCCACCTGGCTTCCAGTATTGACTTCCTGCATCTCTTCACTGGTGTAAATATCCCTGACATATAATGCTATTCCTCCTCCTTTCCTGCTTGGCCTGTTTCTCTTAAAAAGGTTATACCCCTCTATTTCTACATTCCAATCATGAGACTCATCCCACCAGGTTTCAGTGATGCCTATTATATCATATTTCCCTTGTTGTGCTAGGAGTTCAAGTTCATCCTGCTTATTTCCCATACTCTGTGCATTAGTGGAGAGGCATTTAAGACCATGTGTCCTCTTTACTTGCTGCTTTTGCACATTTTTTTGCCTCCTACTGTTGGGTCCTTGCACTGTTTGCCTTGTTCCCTCTATGCCACTTGGACTATTCTCTCCATCCCTTTTGCCTTCCAGAATAATCTTGATATTGTTGCATGCCTTCAAGTCATTCCCCACTTATGGTAGCCCTAAGGTGAAACTGCCATGGGGTTTTCTTGGCAAGATGGGTTCAGCGGAGGTTTGCCATTGTCTTCCTCATTTTGACATAGGATCATATTTCATACCCCCAAATATGTGACATGCTATACAACTCAGGATGCCTGGAAACCTTAACTGCAACTCCCAGCATTCCTCACCATTGGATGTATTGGATAGGGCTGCTGGGACTTGCAGTAAAACAGCATTCTGGAAGACTGCAAGATTCTTGCCCTGGATCTATGCAAATATGAATAAAACAGAGTTTTGGGGGTTTTTTTGGCACAGAACTTACATTGTGTTCTCAAAGCACATTGAAGGTCCCACCACATTGGCTGCACCACTGATTAACTTGAAGGCAAAGGTGTGGCTGGGGCAATCTCTTTTATTGTTGCACTTATGTCGCAGGATTGACGCTTCTGACAAGAGAGACCAAAAATAATAACAGAACTCAAACAAACCCTGCAGTAAAATACCATCCTATCACAAGCATTAACTCATATTGTGAGTGGGCCTCATACACTGTGTCAAAAGCAAGGCCTCTGGACTTTCAGAACTTGTTTCCAGGTTTTTGCAGGAGCCTGAGAAAAAAGGCTGACATTTACTTCCTACCATTTTAGTTTCCCTCCCTCTTGCTATTTGTTTTGTAGTAGATAAATTTAGTAAATTTTGTATATTTGTTGTTGAAGGATACAATGAATAATTTTAGCATTTTTTTCAATATTTTCAAACATTTTTTCCATCCCTACTTTGTAGTGAGTGGTTCTGAACTTGGAAGTGCATGCCAAAACGGAGAATGGGGATGGATAAAACCATTTGATCTGGAAAGTTCAGCATTACTAAACTGAGTTTGGAAGTATTACTGTTTGAGACTGTCTCCCAGAAAGCCCAACTGGCATGGCCAGAATCTTGGAAGTCATCTCTCCCCAAAATACCATTACCAAATTTTGCTATTTTTTATTTAACCAAAAGCAAAGCTTCCATCCATTTACAATTTACTGATCAAGACAAGTGTATTTTGCATCATCAGGGCTATTTTTTGGACTGCTCCTCTTATTCCAGTCCAGTTTGCTACTATGTTATAAGTACAAAAGCAGGGTACTTACTTGATGGCTTAAATCTGTCAGCACCTGACCAAGGCAGCAAGAAAACAAAAGCAATAGAATCATGAGAGGGCATAGGTTTATAACATATAACAAGTATGTGATGCAGTACCTAAGAATCTTCCATGTCCCTGAGCTGTCCCAAGCTTGGTACGATAACAATTCATAAAACCAGTCCCCTTGGAATTTCTGGCTCCTTGTCCTCACTCTTATGACATCTGTACACAACCCAGTGTGTTCCAGATGTGTTGGTCTTCGCTTTGTTATCCAATACATACAAAAACTGCTGGGAGATTTTGTCTGGAGTTTTGGGATCCAGGGCCAATGATATGCTGATGTCACCCAACTCTACTGCTACTTCCTACTGAATTCCAAAAGAATGACAGTAACTAAAACAGGGGTGACAATCTTACAGTCCTCTAGTATTATTGGACTGCAGCTAACATCATTCCTCATCACTGGCTATGTTAGCTAAAGTTGCTGGGAGCTGCAACGCAATAGCATCCAGAAGGTCCCACAGATCCCACCCCTGAGTGAAAGTAATATTTTCATTAATTCCAATGAACAACGTGGAGGAGAATTTCCCAGTGGATCATGTCACTTTCTTAAATGTAAGGTATCTTTTCTCAACAATGTGCTGTTGCTACAAGAGGGATACTACTTATTTCTGAAATCTCTGTTTTAATACATCTCTTATTTGGGCCATGAAGGATGAGACATGGACCAGACGGAATTGTACAGGTGGAGTCTTCCTTATTTAAAAGGCTTGGGGCCAGAAGCAGTTTGGATTTTGGAGTTTTTCAGAGTTTGGAATATTTGCATATAAATAATGAGATATCTTGGAAATGGGACCCATGTCTGAATATTAAATTCATTTATGTTTCATATACAGCTTAATCACACAGCCTGAAGGTAATTTAATACACAATATTTTAAATAAGTTTGTGCATGAAACAAAGTCTGTGTACAATGAACCATCAGAAAGCAAAGGTGGCACTATCTCATGGCCTCAGCCACCCATGTGAACAATTCTGGATTTTGGAATATTTTAGATTTTGGAATTCCAGATAAGGGAGACTCAACCTGTATTATACTGAACTTTTCCTACAGACCTGGGATTCAAATCATCTTCCAAAAAAGAAAAGAAAAGAAATACAAATAAAACAGACATTGTCCTGTCTAAGCTATCTGTTCATGCCAGAGTGGCCTGCAGGCCATATATGGCCTTTGGGTCCCTGGCACGTGGTGTCTGGAGCCACCCAAAGCCTCCAAATCCCCACTTTTTGCCACAGCAAATTACAACAATCACAAACCAGGAGACAGGAGAGAACCTGAACTTTAAAAATGACGTTAAAAGCTGAACTTTCAAGGAGCTATCCAGAGTTCTGACTCCAAACTGCTACATTTGGGACATTGGCAACTTCCTTTAAGGTTTGAACCAAAACCTGAGGTGGATTCACTAACCAATTGAAAGTCACCAGCCATCTCTGGACCAGACTCTAGAAGAGCAGCTGAGACAAGCTGCATTATGTTTCAGGTCTATTAGGATAAAAGTAGCATCTAGGTAACGATATGGCAACGCTAAGAAGTATCTTGTGGTAATCCTTTACATGGGTCCCAAGCTTCCCATTTAGCTCTAGATTGGGAGTATGGGAAACCATGAGAAAGGCTTTTTCCCTCCGGGTCTGCTTAATGTTTGAGTCTAGGGAAGCCCAAAGGCAAACACAAAGGAGGGCGCAAGGAGAGAACAAAAGCAACAACCATATTGTGATACTTCATTATACAGAATCAGAATGTTGCATCTGTCCCAGTATTGTTATCTCTGTTTGGTAGCAAAGACGTTCCATGGTTTCTGGCAGGATTTTCTTTAAGATCTCAGTGTTTCCTAGTGGTCCCCCTTCCATGTACTGCTTGGGCCCAACCCTGCTTTCTTCTCAAATCAGGATGCTGGGTGGTACAGATACAGCCAGGATAGTATGATAACTTACCTAACCAGCTCCTCAGGTTGATAGATTTCACAGATGTGTGGCTGAAATAGGCATTGGCAAAAAGCCAGGTTGTGATTAAGGTGAACAGCAAGGCAATGATCCGCAATATACCTGGGCCAGAAGACGGAGATGGAATTAGATGCAGGGAAAGTGTAAGCAAGAAGGAAATACTGTACACAGTAAAGGAGGACCAAGATGGGTGTGCTAGAAAATAAAACTATAAAAGGGAGGGCCCAACCCCAGTTCTACATATTTAGTGATGCCAAAACTTTCAGGTAAGGAACTCAGAAAGTGGCTTTATAACAGCTTAGACAACTTGTCCATAGATCTCATTCCCATCTACTGTGATTGTCATGGTTTCTGGCAAAAAGAGGACTCACTCAGTACCTCCTACCTGATTCTTTGAACTTGTGATACCAGAGATTGCACCTGGGATATGCTATTTCTGTTAGCTGGCCTTGAGTCAACCTCGACTTATGGCTGTTACCAGAAGTGCACTGTATAATTTTATATATATTAATATATGACCCCTGGATGAACCCTGGCTGCTGGTCAAACCTAGAAACTGGCCAGACCAGAAAGGACTGGTCAGGCAGGAAAGAGAGTATTATAGTGGACACATCCTCTCAGACAAATACCATCACCAGATAGTCTAGGAAGTCGCAATGGGATCATCACCTAGCCATTAGGAGGTGTAATGTTTGTCTTCCTTAATCCGCTGACTCCCTCTTCCTCAGAATTCTTGATATCCTGATACCATTCCTCAGGATATCACCACAATAGATTAATCCTCCTAAGAGTATCAGACCCTATTGTCCAGGCATTTAGTCCACAATTAAACACCTTTGCCAGAGGGGATATTTTCCCTATAAGAACCCCCAATTTTTGGCACTCAGGGTGCCAGCACAGAGGTCTGCATACTCCACGTCAGTCTGATCTCTGAACTGGTCACCAGCAAGAGCTGCTCACTGAAATCACTGTCTCATTCAATTCCCAGAGGAGAATCTCCACTTTGGTAAGCATCACCATTAATCAAGCCTTAAACCTATTCCCAACGCTAACTACTGACTTTCCTCAGCCTTGTATGTGTGTGTGTGTAAGTGCATTGTGTGATTGTCTTTCTCTTTAATAAATTGGACATTAATTAGACAAGCCTGTCTCTGCAGGATTCCTTGAACCCCAGCCCTCTTGGTATACACAGCGGGAGGCGACCTCGCAGGGTTGTTGTAGCCGACCCATCTCACAATTTGAGCTAATAGTAAATTCCCCAACTAGGTTCTTGGCTACAATGGCAACCTTGTGGATGAGACATCTCCATGCCCCCTTGTTCTCCACTGCTCTGCTTAGGTCTTGTAGATGCAAAATATGACAGCCTCAATTTAATTATCTTGGCTTCCAGGGAGATTTCAGATTTCATCTGTTCAAGGACCCGTTTCTTTTTTCTTTTGGCCTGCCCTTCTCATTCCTATTCTTCTTATTTCTTTATTGCAGTCTCCTTCCTGGTCAATCTTTGATCCAATGTATGGGAGATCTTTAACTACTTCAATTTCCTTATTGTCTAGATTGAATTCCCAGCATGCAAAACATGCACTTTGCCCAATGTAAATACTTCCCTCTCTAGGGCTGTATCCCAGTGATAAGAGTTCAGGAAAAAAGAGATGAAACAGAAGCTTTTATGTAACAAATGACAATGCTGGCTAAGAGATTTGGGGATATGCAGTACAATATTAATCTGCCCAAGTTCTGGCCTTTGAGCGAGATGTTCTACCCTTTCTTGCCAGTGTCATCATTGCCTGGGTCCTCTTTTTCTGAGTCTGACACTACTGACAAGAAGGAGAGAAGAGATGAGCAAAGGATGCTGCACCATTTTTTCATTCATACCACTGTTCACATGCTCCAAAAAGATAATACCAGCAAGTAGCAAGAGAAAAGGGACAAGAGTTTCTGGACGTAGGCCTGTGCAGATACATAGTGATGGCGTCTCCTGACTCTAAATTGGGGGCAAGCCTATGAAATTTCAACCTGGCCATTTCCCACCTTTTCCCCAAACAATTCCTTTCATTCTCACTGGAACACAAGGCATCTGGAGTTTCTTCTGTGTATCTTCCACCTGCTTTGTTAATCTAGGAGGCAAATACTTCTTTCCTACCCAGTTGCAGGACTCTAGTGTGTTTCAGGCAGCAAATACATTTTGTTGCCAGAGGCAGGGGGCAAATTGCATCCCACACTCAAGTCAATTTCCGCATTCAGTGCCAAACAATGCCAAGGCAGAGGCACTCCACAAGCATCTTTTCCATTGTATTTTTAGCCTGGAGAAGAAAAGGTTAAGAGGTGATGTGATAGACCTGTTTATATATTTGAAGGGATGTCATATTGAGGATGGAGCAAGCTTGTTTTCTGCTGCTCCAGAGAATAGGACATGGAACAATGGATGGAAGCTACAGGAAAAAAATTCCACCTAAATATTAGGAGGAATTTTCTGACAGTAAGAGCTGTTTGACAGTAGAATACACTCTCTCAGAGAGTGGTGGAGTCTCCTTTTTTGACATAAGGTGATGCTCTGAATTTCATAAGATTTCCTTAGGCAAGGAATACTCAGATGGTTTTGCTCAGTCCCTTCTTCTGAAATATAGCCTACAGCATCTGGTATTTGTTGGCGATCTCCCATACAAATACTAATGAAGACTGACCCTGCTAAGTTTTCAAGTTCTGATGGAATCTGGTGCCTTCAGGGTTGTTCTGTGCCTTCAAGTTATTTCTGATTTATGGCAACCCTAAGGTGACCCTATCAAGGGGCTTTCTTGGCATGATTTGTACACAGTTGCCCTTGCCTTCCTCTGAGGCTGAGAAAGAGTGACTTTCTTAAGTTCACCCAATGGGATCTTTTCCACTACAAGGCCATACAGATACAATAATAAGAAATCAAATGATCACTGTATCAATTTTCTACCCTTATATGACACCCAAATCGTACTTCCTGGGAAGCTGGAATTTTATTTCTAAGAAGAATTTTCTAAGAAGCTGAAACTATCCACAACTGAACACTGAGTTTCACGTGCTCAGTTACCACTTATATTTACAAAATTAACTTTCCAAGCTCTTTCTGAGATAAAACTGCTCTGCCTTATGGTCTGGCTGGCCTTGAAAATATGCTGGGAAGGGGTGTGTGGATACAGGATAGTAGATTTCTATTTAACATTAGAAAGAACCTCTTGATTGTAAAAGTGGTTTGCCAATGGAACCAATTGCCTAGAGAGGTGTTGAGGTCCCCTTCTTTGGAAGTCTTCAGAAAGAGGCTGGACATCTACCTGCTAGGAATGCTTTAGAGCAAGATCCTGCATAGAGTATGGGATGGCCCTTCCAACTCTATGATTCTCTGATTCTCTGATAAAGAGAGCAATGTCCCTGGTGGTTTCTCTCCTTAGTGTATAGAAAATGTAATCCTAAAGGGGAGAGTATTATCTTCAGCCTAAATCAAACACCTGTGTGAAGAGAGGAGTTTGACAAGCCCAAATAAATCCAGCCTCTCACAGTTTTCAGGATGCTCGGGGAGGGCAGCATGTGGGAAATAATATAAAAACAGGAGCTTGTCTATTAAATTTTTAGATAGGGCCAGCAGCTATCAAAGTCCCTATTGAGAATCTATCAGTTCCTCCATTCCTAACTGACCCTATGTAGCTGTTCCTCTCAAGAGTTCATCCATTTCTATCTGCCTCACAGATAGGAATGGATGAAATCTTGAGAGGAACAGCTAGATAGGGTCAGTTAGGAATAGAGGAACTAATAGATTATGAATAGGGACTTTGATGGTTGCTGCAAATGTGAAAATGTTCAGGAAGAAGTGTAACTTTGTTTTATATCGATGTGCTATAAAACTTTGTTTTATATCGAGGTGCTACTGTGGATTTGAACTACACAAGGCTCTACAGTATGTTAAATTTATTTATTTGGAGTATTTATACCCCGCTCTTCGGACACAAAGGCTCTCAAAGTGGTTATAATTTGTTATACAGTAAATCTTTAGTGGTTTGAGTTTCTTCATCTCTGTCTGGATTTTTTAATTTAATAATCAATAAAGAGTCACCCATTATCATTCTGAACCCAGCACTCAACACACCCATATGTCCATTTTAAGTGACAACTTGGGGTCCAAGAATCAGACTCCAAGTGGGATCCTCTGAGTAAAAGAACAAGCTGAATGATGGGAGCCTAAGAGTTGGAACTGCAAGGCTAACCTGGATCCATTACAACTTACTGCTTCCATCTTCACTCAAGGTTTTTGTTGCTGTTGTTGTTTTGCTCATACAAAGAGCAGAGATTGATGAAGTTTGTTTTTTGGTTCCCCAGCCACCAGAGTCTCTCAGCCAGCAGCCCTGGGGATTAAGTCCAAAAAACCAACTTCCCCGAGTTCTAAGAAACAGAGATGTGTATGGCACTTTAGTTTTAAAGCTGAATGACACCATCGATCAATCTCAAATAGTCGTCCCAAAGTCATGAGCTGTAGGACCAGTCAGTTTCCATGCTGTGGGTGGGGTGCTTAGTGTTCACCCATGTGCAGCCACTGGACAAAATGAATGAGCAACTAGCAAGACGAAGGTGCCTGGTTCACAAAGCCCAGCTTGTCAGGATATGTTTTTCCTTTCTTTTTTTCCTCAGAGGCCTGAGTTAAAGGAAGATTTATGAGGCAAACAAAAAGACACCTCTCCCTGTCTGGGTGCAAAACAATCTTTTGCTTATGGCATCATTCTTGTATAATCAGTGGCAGCCAAGACAGATCTTGTGAAACAGTGGACATTTATATCCACTCCAGCACCAAAATACAAAGGCTGCCGCAATGTGAAACATGATAGCAATGGCAGAACACTTTGATTCCCCAGGAACAGAGGGAGAGAACTGCTCATTTGAATCCAGCATCATTAGAAAGCTTAGGTTTTAAAAGGTAGAAAGTTTCTAGACTTTATGGACCTTATTGCATTCACTTTTTAAACCATTTTGGGGATGGGGACAGGACTCGCGGGGGCAAGTGTGAACGGATTTTACCGCACATGCAAGCGTCCAAAAAAAGGTCCCATTCCGGCACCTGTACCCAAGCCGTCCCTATTCAGTGCTGGCAGGCACCATTTTGTCCAGATGGAAGTCTTCTGACCAGAATATTTAACGCTTCTCGGCACTGGACAGGGACGGGTGCTGGAACGGGACCTTTTTGTGCATGCTTGCATGTGCAGTAAAATCCGTTCACACACACCCCTGCGAGTCTTGTCCCCATCCCCAAAACGGTTTAAAAAGTGAATGCGATAAGGTTCTATATCTGTAAAGCAGTGGCTTTTGTTGTTGTTGTTCTTAACTGCCCTCAAGTTGATCCTGATTCATGGAGATCCTGTGGATGAGACATCTCCAAGACTCCCTATTTTCCATTGTGCTGTTTAGGTCCTATAAATTCATACCTGTGAGTTCCTTAATAGTTTTCATTCATCTGGCCTGTGGCCTTCCTCTCTTTCTGCATCCCTCCACCTTTCCTACCATTATTGCCTTTTCCAGTGAGTCATTTTTTCTCATAACATGACCAAAGTACAACAACTTCAACTTTATCATCTGACTTCCAGGGAGATTTCAGGGCTGACCTGTACCACGACCCATTTGTTTGTCTTTTTAGCTGTCCATGGTATCCTCAGCACTCTTCTCCAGCACCTCATCTCAAATGAGTTGATTTTCTTCCTATCTGTTTTCTTAATTGTCCTGCTCTCAGATCCATACATGGTAATAGGGAAAATAATGGCTTGAACGATTCTATCTTTTGTGATCAGTTATATATCTTTACATTTTAGGATTTTTTCTAATTCTTTCATGGGTGCCCATCACATCCCAGTACTCAGGTGGATGTCAACCCTCCCCTCACTTGACATATTATATGAATAAAAATATTTTATTTATTTAGTGTGCATATTTTCATTCACACATTCATGTATATTCATATTTTAACATTTCATATTTTAACTTTTCAAATTATAAAAGTTTTATTTAAGTAAATTCATTATTTAACTCAATGCATGTGTAAATTTTACACATTGAAATATATGGGAAGAGGAGGAAGAGGAGGGTTCAGAGCCTTCAAGTCTTGTGCCCCCTTTAAGCAACTCTCACCCCATGCTGAGGGTCCGGATGCATTGTTTGAGTATTACTGCTGTAACACCTGATGTAATCATACTAGAAAGATTAAGGCCCTAATACAATTGCTAATCCCAGATAGACAGACCCATTACATCATTTTCTGAATGATAAATCAACACTTGTGACAATCGCATTGACTGAGTGTGCCTACTCTAGATTGGACTAGTACCTGGATGTAGGCCTACATGAAGAGCCAATGTGGTGTAATGGTTTTAGCATTGGCCCACAACTCTGGAGAACAGGGTTCGAATCCCCGCTCAGCCATGGAAACCCATGTGATGACCATGGAGAAGTTGCACTCTCTGACCTTCAGAGAAAGGCAAAGGCAACCCTCCCTAAACAAAATTTGCCAAAAAAAATATCCCTGTATAGGGTCAATTTTGGGTAACCATAAATCAGAAATGACTTGAAGGCACACAACAACAAAGGCCTATATGAAGATTTTCAGCAGCATAAGATTTCAAAAGGTCTGAATTGCTTTTGAGATGTAGCAGAGGGAGGGAGTAATGAAGACCCATACCCCGAAAAGAATTGTGCCCACAAATATAATTTTCTTTCAAATTTCTAGTATTACAGTGTGCGGCAATGAAAGAATCATTCACTCTTAGGTCTCTTGTATTTGCTGTGTTTTGTTATTGCAGTGCTAGAAATTTGACAACTGAAGGAAAATTTCATTTAGTGGGAATAATTTTTATTTAGGAGGTGGAATGCAAAATATTACATAAAGCAGAATAAACTGCAAAATAAAGACATCAGGTACCATTTATGTAACCAATTTTCTTCATTTTTAGAAATTGCAGAACCCATTCTAGTTTGTTTTTTGTGAGAAAACCTTGTCATTATCCTTTAAACAAAGAGTGCAGCCCAACAGGTCACATTGGACAGGGGATTCTGGGAGCTGCAGACCACAACAGTCCAATGTTTGTGGAAGCTTTTGATTTTGGCTATGTTCAGGCTATGTTGCATCTTGGCAACATGTAGAAGGCCACAGATTCTTTGCCCTTCCTCTGAATTGGTCACTGTGGGGTTCCTTGCACCTTGGATACACACAGGGCACCTGGAGGGGTTGGGAAGCATAAAATATGGCAGCCTCTCCTACCTTGTGTGTTCTTCCTCACTGACAATATTTGACCCCACTCTCATGTTCTAGTTTTTTGTGTTTGCTCAGATAGTCCCCAGGGCTAGCTTTAGATAGCTTTCAGGGTTGTCCTATGGATGATGATATCTTTTTTCTTCCCTCCAGCTAGTTAATACCTTTCTGTTCTGCTGTAACAACTAACCTGGGAAAGTGAGAAACTAATAAGAACACTTTGCATCAAGGAATGTGATATATTTTCTTACCTGACACTCTCATTTTTTGGATCCAATGTAACAAATTGTACACGTTTGCAGTCAAGACGTGAAAGCAAGAAAACCAAAGACCTAGATTTAAAGAGAGAGATTAAAAAAAAAAAGATAGTCTAGGGTTAAATGCTATAAAAAAATGAAATGTTGGAAGGGGTGTTTATTACTTCAACTTCACAAAAATAAGGGGAAAAAGCAAAAGGCTGAGATCGCCCTGCAACCTTCATGGCTCAGCAAGGATATGAACCTAGGTCTCCACAGTCCCAGCTTGACACAGTTCGAGCCTGACCACTATACCCTACTGCCTCATGTTTCCTTCAATAATATGTTTGCGGGTTTCTTGGAAACATCTGAATGAAAACAGGCCAATCAGAATGGTGAGTCTTTGGTTAACACCAAGAACAGTAGATGCTGGTAGCTCCAATGTTAGTGGAGCAGGCCATGTCTTCTGATCTTACAGGTTTAGCCTCTGAATCATGATGGTAAGGAATCCCCCCTTCCCTCTTCCCGATTCCACACTATTTATAAATATGTAGAGAAGCAGTTTTCCTCCATGACTTGGCCATTCCAACATGGGTGTGTTTCCTGTTCTTAAAATAAACCAAAGTAAAGGAAAATAAAGTAAATTGTGAGCCAGTGTGGTGCAGTGGTTTGGGTGCTACACTAGGATTCCAGGAGACCAGTCTCTAAATCCCTGCTCAGCCATAGAAGCCCACTGGATAACCTTGGAGAAGGCACATGCTCTCAGCCTCAAAGGATGGCAATGGCATATCTTCTGTGAATAAATCTCCCCCCCCTCACCCCCCCCCCAAAAGCACTATGAAAGGATCATCATCCAGAATGTACTTGAAGGCACCCAATGACAAGAAACGAAAATAAGTGTACACTAACCTAGCATACACTCCATTGTCCCAATTTGGCAGGGACAGTCCTGATAAATTCTCTGTCATACCATTTTTTCCCCAGCTGCTTTAAAAATGTCCCACTTTCTTTCTCCTCTTCATGCTTTCTTCCTTCCTCCTCAGCTAACTTCAGTTGGTGCAAACTGAATTAAAAATGCAATAGGAGTTTGCAACTCAGTTAATTTGGAGGAGAAGGAAGAAAAGGATCTTGCCTTTCCCAGTAAGCTCAGGCAAAAGCACACTGCTGCAGCCTCTCCTAGCTGACAGCATGTGTTCTTCCTCATTAATAATTTTGGTCATCCTGACTACATTCTGATGTTTATAAGCCATGTTATTCTTGTTTTTCTTCTGTGAAATGTTGCAGAGTATGAAAAAAGTAAATTAAAAATGAGTCTACCTCTCCTTAAAACAAAACCCAGCTCAAATCTTGTAATGCCCTGACAGTTCATAAGATTTCCCCCCCTTCTTCTTTGTAAGTAGATTAGGTGGACATGCTGGATCATTCCAAAGATTTAGCTAGTTCAGCATCAGGTTTCCTACACTGGTTTGCTAGCATTGTAATCCTCTCCAGCTCTGAGGTACATAAACTGCCCTCTTCTACTGTAAAAGTGCAATCAGAAATACAATTCTTTTCTCACAGAGCAACAAGGCTGTCTTCCTACATCATATCTATTATGAGCAGCTTGAGTTTGTGTGCTGATAAGTGAAGAACTTGGAAATCTCCAATTCAAAAAACTCACTTCTGTCAAAAACTGGGAGGCTGGCCATAAAGAAGCCACTGGTCTCCCGACTTTAGCACTGCCACCGCCATAACCTCTCATTTCTCATATTGCAAAACAGAAAATGATAGTGGACCTTCCACATTTGCTGGGGTCACTGGGATAGGACCCCCATGCAAGTGGAAAAATTGCAAACAAAAATACACTGGTTTCTTTTTTACCCAAGCGAACACGTCTCTAGGAATATCTAGGCTAGGTCTTCCAGTGTGACTTTTGGCAGACGTTGACCATAGTGTTTCACAGGAGGACTTAGAGATTCCTGAGAGGACATCTTAATCAAATTCACAAAAGTCAAATGTGGAGGGACAACTATACACCAAGAGTGAGGGTCTATGTGGGGCAAAATCCATAGATGGGCTGTATTCACTAAGTCCAACTGAAACATCACAAAAATAATGCAAACTTTGGAGTGTATGGATATTGTCAGTCTGATTTCTTAATTCAAATATTCATATCCCTTCATATATGGTATAATCTCTGGGCAGTTTACATGAAAACCAGGTTTAAATATTTTAAAATCCCAGGCTGGGGAAAAGCCAGGATATAAAGGAATAAAATAATAACAATAATCATAATGTTTAAATTATTTAACAGCCTAAAACCATATATATTTGGAACATGTGAATGTATACCATATATAACAGCAGAAGGTCTTTCACGGGTCTTTAACAACATTTAGGGGCTGAAGGGTAAAGACCTGTGACAAGTTTCCATGGCTGATCCAGGATTCAAACCCTTGTCTCCAGAATTATAATCTGACACTGGCTTTCTGCTTGAGATAATCTTGACACTGGCTTTCTGCCTGAGATCCTGTACACTTCACACTTATAGCACTATGGTTCTGCATTAGCTGCCATGAAAACATGCTACTGAATCCTGGGATTTGCGGTTCAGGGAGAAGCATTTAAAATGTAGGAAGGCCTGGGAGCTTTGCATGAAAAGGAGGTGCTCTGACACTGGGTTGTTACTCCTCCTACTACCCCATGTAGTCTAGAGCAGTAGCAGATGGTGGCTTCTATGGCAGTGGGCTGGTGAACCCACCCCAACTTTTAGTTTGAACTTTAAAGGAGATGTCCAAGCTGCTGATCATACATGAGGTGTCGGGTTTAATACCTGGATAACTACTTCAAATTTTGGAATAAAACCTGGAGCCATACAGATATAATTCCCACCAAAACAGGCATTTCTCTGGGAGATAGGTAAAGGTCTCATCGACTTTTCAATCTGATTTGTTGCATATTTGAAAAAAGAACCAGACCCTGATGACTTTAAGAAGACAGAATGAATTTTTTTTAAAAAAATCCATTGCCTGGGTATTATATGCTTCCTTGTCCCCTGTTAAACAGCACTCTCCATCAAACCCCATGAATAAACAAAGTGCTGAAAGAGCATGTTAAGTGACTCCTTTGTGAGCTGCCTTATTCTCATGCCACTCTTGGGTTTGGCATTGCCTCTCTCCATTCTTTGCTTCCTGCTTAAACAACTTGCGACAGCTAAAGGCCAGGGATCACAGCCAAACTAAACACAGAATGATGTAGGAGGCTTACACTTGGTCTCCTCCCCCTCCTTGAAAAGGAAAACCTAGGTACAACAGGCTGTGAGTTTGATCTGAGCAATGGTGCAGGCAGAAGGATGCATGGGCCTGTTACTTTGGCTGGTTTTCTGATCATGGTCCCTCCTTTTAACTGCTTCCCATTTATAATAATACCTGTAATAGATTTATTTCTAGCCCACCCAATCACGAAGAATCCAGGTGGGTTACAACAATAAAATACACTACAACAATAAAATACACATTTAGGGAAACCAACAAAGATCAGACGGGGAGAAGTGGGTATTGTGTGCAGTTTTGCTCTTCTAGCACTCACAGGACTGAGTCCTGACAACTATCCACTTAAGCAAAGTGGGAAAGAATGTACACTTCTCTTAGGGTTGCCATTTCAGGATTGTCCACATCTCTGAGGTTTCTGAGCCAAAACTGAAAACCTAGGGATAGACCCTGCTCATGCCATCAGGCATTTAGTACTAAATCACACTCACTCACAGCCTGTCATTCAAAGACACACATACAGATCTTCCTGTTTGAAAATTAAGATGGAAATCTTAGGAGTCATTCAGATGTCTTTTTTTTTTTTTGCAGAACAATGCAAATGACCTCATTCACACATTCCGGCATTTACATATGGATCCGCATCTATGTGCATCTTTGGGAGTTTGGTTGCTCACACATGCCAGCACTCGAATAAACATGGAGTCGACAATGCGAATGTGTTAGAAATGCATTCAAGGCATGTAGAGTTTAATCCTGAATTATCCAGGGTCTATTTGCATCAGTTATTCACACTGCCAACATTGCAAATCTTCTTTAATAACTTGGGGGAAAATATGGTATTGATTATCCCAGAGTTTTTGGCAGCCCCCCCCCCCAACTTATTCGGTTGCATTTGGGATGCTAGTTAACAACAAAGATTCAACACGGATTCACTTCTGAATAGGGCCTGTTCCCAGTTGAGGGTGAAATGAGGGGATTATTTTTCTTTCTCACCTATTAAGAAAGACAGGAACATTTAATCTAGCCTACTTGCCATGCAACAGGCTCTGTCCTGTCTCCTGCTCTTGAGATGGAAATCACCAAATTCTACCTTCTGCCACTACCATGAATTCACCCCACATGACCCAGTAACCTAGGAAATATCTACATGGGCCAAATGAAGTATTTTACCCCCACAGTGACCTGTCTTTAAGTTTCAGAGTCAAATCCCCTTTTCAAATGCGGAATGGCTTCACAATGTGAGGCCAGTTCCACAATGAATCTGGCCCACTCCTCCCTTAAACCACTTTAAAGTAACTCTGAATAGCACAATGGTGCTGAGTGGCTGTCTACAAATGTGTCCCCGCTGTATCGCTTGGTGCCACTGCTGCTGCTGTTACTCCCTCTGAGGCCTCAGTAAAGTCCCAGCCAATGTTGGGCATCCTATTGTGCACAAGCAGTGGTTACAGCAGGTGGCACTGAGGACAATCATCTGGCATCACTACACGATGTGGTGGTAATGGGGGGGGGGATCCGGGGCAGTTCTGGAGCCAGAATATTCCGGGAGTGGCTTAGAGTATTCTGGCAGGTGTAGGTTAGCCCCCAGATGGAATTACTGAAGGGTTTAATTTGCACTTTTTTGCCCTCTAACTCTTCCCTCCCATCTCATGGGAGATGAGAATCTTATACACATAGGTGTGCACACAAAGAGCAAAGGCACGTGTAGAGAGTGTGATAAAGAGGAGTGCTTTTAAGGAAAGCTTTTATTCTAAGCAAGCAATCTTACATTAGCAAAAGCCTATCTTGTACATGAAGGCACCAAATTTGAGGTGATACTTAGGAGTAGTTCCAAAATTACAAAGTCAGCCTGAGTCATATTCAACTGAGGTTAGGAGAAACACAATCCCTAATGTGAACAGCTGAACATTCTTGTTCTGTGCACAATACAGATAGTGTTCTGGGTCTTGGGGTCATCATGGGAAGCTAGGAGTCTGGATCCCTTTGTCCAATCTATGATGATGATTATTATTTATTTATAACCCGCCTCTCTGACTAAGCCATCAAGGCGGGGTACAGCAAGCTAAAAGAAGTTACAGTTAAAATTATTATAACCTGAACCCACCTCCCCCCCTAAAAATGTAACATTAGCACAAAAGACATTACTAAGGATTCTGTGTAGTCTGGCATGGGAGGTCAATGGGGGGGGGGTGACACCATGAGTTGTGACACTGGGTTATGCCAACCCTAGTGTCACCACTACCCTTGGCAAACCTATCACAGGATTTTCTCAGCAAAATCTGTGAAGAGGGGGGTTTCCTTTGCTTCCTCTAGGTTAAGAGAGTGTGACTTGCTCAAGGTCACCCAGTCAGTTTCCATGGCCAAGTGGGGATTTGGACCTTGGTCTCCCAGCGTCCTTGTCCAACACTTGAACCACTATATTTTGCTGGCTCTCTGCTGCCTGTTTTGCCATTTCTAGGAATGACAGGATGGAAGCATGGCACTTAAAGGGTCATCAAATTGCAGTTTCTGAGCTTTTCCAAATGTTGTTGGACTGCAGTTCCCAATATTGGTCAATACTGTCATTACTGGCTAGGGGTGCTGAGAGTTGCACTCCAACAAGATCAGGAGGACTCTATGATATCTGTTTTAAATGCTATTTCATGTAGATATACTCTCAGTTTAGAAGCACAGCAAAGCCCTCAACTCAGGAAGAAGAATGATGGGGGAGGGAATCCTTACAGGGAATTTATAGTTATGAATGAATTTAGTGGATGGTTTTCTGATGACAATCATACAATCATACCAGAATTTGGAATATGTTTGTCTTGGAGGAACAGTTATCCCTCAGGATACATTTTGAACATACAGTACAGATAAGCAAATATGTACAAGTAAATCTCTATTAATCTTGTTCCAAATATGTTCATCCAGAAATAAAATTAATCGGTCGTATCTCTAAGGGATAAACCAATGCAACTACACAGAGATGAATGTCTGGCTTTTTGTAGAATAGGAAAATATATGTTTGCTTGAAAATTATTGTGGCTGCTGTGCCCAGAATGGAAATGAAAATGCAACTTTGGTTTCCAACTTTAGAAATAAGTGCCAATTAATAGGAATTAATAGGAAAATGAAACTGTGCTCAGGGGCTCACTTGTTTGTTGGAATAAACACCTAAAACAAAGTGGATTCTCTCCAATTAGTTCCCATTAAACAAAAGAAACAACACAGTATTTTTAATGGCTTGAAGAAGACAATATAAGAAAGATGGCATTTCATGAAGCAGCAGCCTTTGCTTTTTTCTCCCTACCTGTTTGTTGTTTTTGTCCAAATTAATGCAGAGCTTTTGTTTCCTACGAGTTTCTAAAACATTTAAAAAATTTTGAAAAGTGCATGTGTGTTGCAGGTGGGGGAGATATTATACATGGTAACAAGTAAGCTACCTTATATTGACCTCTCTCATTCTCTCTTTCTTTGTATTGCCTCCTTTAGTGATTGGTAGTGTTTCTCCAAGATTTCAAGCAGAACACCTTAAAGATGTAAGTGAGGGAAAAGCAGACTAGATGTGTGCGTTGACTTGTCTGACTTGAAAGAGAAAGGTATTTAGTGGATTTATCTTGAATGAGAGAGAGATGAAACCTTGCTATTCTGCTTTATAGTTTCTATATTCTCTTAGAATCATAGAATCATAGAAATTTAGAGTTGGAAGAGACCACAAGGGCCATCCAGTCCAACCCCCTGCCGTGCAGGAACTTCCAATCAAAGCATACCCGAAAGATGGCCATCCAGCCTCTGCTTAAAAACCTCCAAGGAAGGAGACTCCACCACCCTCCGAGGGAGTGTGTTCCACTGTCGAACAGCTCTTACTGTCAGGAAGTTCCTCCTAATGTTGAGGTGGAATCTTTTTTCCTGCAGTTTGCATCCATTGTTCCGAGTCCTGTTCTCTGGAGCAGCAGAAAACAAGTTTGCTCCCTCCTCAATGTGACATCCCTTCAAGTATTTAAACAGGGCGATCATATCACCTCTTAACCTTCTCTTCTCCAGGCTAAACATCCCCAGCTCCCTAAGGCGTTCCTCATAGGGCATGGTTTCCAGACCCTTCACCATTTTAGTCGTCCTCCTTTGGACATGCTCCAGTTTCTCCACATCCTTTTTGAATTGTGGTGCCCAGAACTGGACACAGTATTCCAGGTGGGGCCTGACCAAAGCAGAATAGAGTGGCACTATTACTTCCCTTGATCTAGACACTATACTTCTATTGATGCAACCTAAAATTGCATTGGCCTTTTTAGCTGCTGCATCACACTGTTGACTCATGTTCAACTTGTGGTCTACTTGGACTCCTAGATCCCTTTCACATGTTGTCTCATTCAGCCAGGTGTCCCCCATCCTATATCTGTGCATTTCATTTTTCCGCCCTACGTGTAGGACCTTACATTTCTCTGTGTTAAATTTCATTTTGTTAGCTTTGGCCCAGCTTTCTAGTCTATTCAGGTCATTTTGAATTTTGATCCTGTCCTTTGGGGTGTTAGCTACTCCTCCCAATTTGGTGTCATCTGCAAATTTGATAACTAGGCTCTCGATACTGTCATCCAAGTCATTAATAAAGATGTTGAATAGCACTGGGCCCAGGACAGAACCCTGTGGGACCCCACTGGTCACTTCTTTCCAGGATGAAAAGGAACCATTGTTGAGCACCCTTTGGGTTCGGTCAGTCAACCAGTTACAAATCCATGTAACGGTTACCTTGTCTAGTCCACATTTTACAAGCTTGTTTGCAAGGATGTCATGGGGAACCTTGTCAAATGCCTTACTGAAGTCAAGATACACTATATCCACAGCATTCCCTTCATCTACCAAGCTGGTAATTTTATCAAAAAAAGAGATCAGATTTGTCTGGCATGACTTGTTTCTCTGAAACCCATGTTGGCTTTTTGTGATTATGGAATTATCTTCCAGATATTCACAGACTCTCTGCTTAATGATCTTTTCCAGAATCTTTCCTGGTATTGATGTCAGACTAACCGGACGATAATTGTTGTAATGAATTTTAATGATTTAATGTTGTTGTTTGTTGCTGCATGCCTTCAAGTTGTTTTCAACTTATAGCAACCCTAAGGCGAACCTATCATGGGATATTTCTTGGGAAGTTTCTTCAGAGGGGTTTGCCATTACCATCCTCTGAGTCAATGAAGATTTTCAGAGCAGCACTTAAGTGCTGGTAAAATGCCGCTAAATTGTTTAGGAAGCATGTTGTCTGAAAGCTTCCTAAATGTCAGGGGATCGTTGGCTTCCCTCCAGCATCCCTGAATATTTCGGGAAGAGGCAAATTCCTATGAACTCAAAGTTTCTTGCCTTTCTCAAAATGATTCAGAGACACTGGAGGGAAATCAATGCTCCCCTGACGTTTAGGATGCATGGCATGCTTTCACACAAACACGCTTCCTAAACGATTTAGCAGCGTTTTAGCAGCAGTTAAGTGCTGGTCTGAAAATCTTCTAAGAGAGCCTGACTTGCACATGGTCATTCAGTGGGTTTATACAGCTGAGCCGGTATTCAAACCCTAGTCTTCAGAGTGATAATCTAACACTCAAACCCACAAAATAAAATCTTATGTTTATATATTTTATTGATGGTGTTGTAAAGAAAACAATGGCTTTTGAAGTCTTTCCTAGCTTTCCTAGCTTTCACTCAAATCATGTAATTGGTAAAATAACCTGGAAGAGTTACTTGCTGGGAGATTTCTAGTACTTGTAGATGAAAAAAGTAATTTTTCCGAGGTCTGTCATGTCAGTATCATGGACCTAAACCTGGAACTGAACAAACTCAGAAGTCTCTCTCTTTCCCTCTCCCTCTTCCACTTCCACCTCTACCCACTCTGAATTTCATTTCAATTCTTTTCTTACCCAAATTTACAATTTCTCCATATCTGCAATGCAAATAACTTTAAATATGTATTTTAAATAGACATGGGAAGAAACTGACATGGCCAGATTTTTCGATCCAGGTCAGGTAAGGCTTTGAATGTCTTACATGAATAATAATAATAATTTATATTCCACCTTTCTTCCTAAATTGGGACTCCATTGGGACTTAAGTCTTAAATCCATGTGTATTTAACCATGTTAGTGCTGAGTTAGGGTTGTCACTCCCTGCTCCCTGAAAGTCTTGTCTAACATCTGTATGATACAAACATGGCCCTCTCCATATAGAGAATTACTGTACCTTTATATTTGTCTGGTGCCAAGGGTACAGGATTTTGTTTCTCTTTGTTTTTGAAGAATTTACCCATATTTGCTTCCTGCCACCCACAATAGGGGTCAAAAGAACTTGGGATTCCAGAGAATAAAAGTCATAACACTTGGAAAGCAAAACCAGCAGATTTTCCTCATCCCTGCAACTGGTTGATGGCCCTCCTTCAGTAACATTTTTTAATTTCCTTTCTTTTTCCTCTCCTAGTACCACTGTTCCTTGGACAGCTGATAACAATATTTTAAGAGCACAGTGCTGTGAATTGCTCCACAGGATATCCGGCTGTGTTATGACGATTATTGTAGATAAAGTTTACTACTGTACATAAATAAGTACTCAAGGAAGTGAGGACAAAGTTCAGTGGAGATTTGCTATCTCAGATCTTCTTACCTAAATAAGGATTCTGGAACAGAGAAATATTAACAATATAGATTGAGACTGAAAAGGAGGAGTAGGCAATGCGGTGCTGATCAGATATTTTGGACTATAATTCCCACAACTTCCAGTCAATGGTTAAGGATTCTGGACATTGTAGTCTAAAACATCCGAATGCAGCTTGCTTGTTCCTTCCCTGTGTGCCACACGGGGCCTTTGCATTCATATGTGCATGGGTGTTGTGTACCTTCAAGTTATTTTTAACTTATGGCAACACCATCATGGGGTTTTCTTGGCAAGATTTCTTCGGAGGAGGTTTATCATTGCCTTCACCTGAGGCTGAGAGCATGTGGCTGGCCTTGCATTCGAACCCTGGCCAATGCTCAAATCACTACACCACACTGGCTCTTCTGTGTGATTTTTTTTTTTTTTGGTATGTGCTATGTAGCCCTGCTGCTATTGCTGAATTTGGTTGTGTGAATTTCAAACCATATATTTATATGCTCAAGCAAAACATTTGGGAAGCAGGGCACTTTGTTTTAGAACGAAACTGAAGTTTCTGAAATCTTGAGACATGATTAAGCTCATGCTGACATGATTACACATTCAGACCAGGAATCCATTCCCTGTACACCTCGCTTTAGGGGCCTTTCGTACTATACAATTATAGTGCTCTGATTCCACTTTAATTCCTATGGTTCCATCCTATGGAATTGTGGGGTTTGAAGTTAACAAGAGATACTTAAGAAATGCATTCTCTGTCAGAGAACAATAGTGTCTTATGAAATTACAAATCCCAACATTCTACAGGATGCAACAATGAAGTGGAATTGAAGTACCATAAGTGCCCTCAAGTTGATCCTGATTCATGGAGATCCTGTGGATGAGACATCTCCAAGACTCCTGGTCCTCCACTGCTCTGCTCAGATCCTGCAGGCTCAGGTCCATGTCTTCCCTGATTGAGTCCATCCATCCGACATGATATCTTCCTCTTTTTCTACTACCTTCTACCTTCCCTAGCGTTATTGCCTTTTCAAATGTGTCCTGTTGTTTCATGATGTGACCAAAGTATGAGAGCCTCAGTTTGATCATCTTGGCTTTCAGGGAGATTTCCACCTTGATCTGTTCAAAGACCCATTTGTCTTTTTGGATCTATGTGGTATTCTCAGCATGTATCCCCAGCACCATATCTCAAAAGAGTTGATTTTCCTCTTACCTGTTTTGTTTTCACTGTCCAGCTCTCACATCCATCCATAGTGATGGGAAACACAATGGCTTGGACAATTCTCACTTTTATGCTTAGTTAGATATCTTTACTCTTTAAGACCTTGTCTACTTCTTTCATAGCTGCCCTTCTCATTCCTTCCCTTCCCTATTTGTCTTCTTATTTCTTGGCTGCATTTGCTATTCTGATCAGTGTTTGATCCTAGTTACATGAACTCTTTAACTATTTTGATTTCCTCATTGCCTAGGCTAAATTTTTCCATGGTCATTATTTTTGTTTCCTTTAAGTTTAGCATTAAGCCTGCCTTTAAATTTTCTTCCTTGACCTTCCTCAGTAATTGTTCTAGGTCTGTGATTTTTTTTTCTGCTAGTAATATAGTGCTGTCTGCATATTCAGTTGGATTTGTCCAGCTAGCCCAATATTATTGCATTATTAAATACAGTTACTCTCCTATTTTCATGGGGCATCTGTTCTGGACCCCCCCCCCCCCGAAAATGGAAACTTGTATATATGCAAGGCCCATTGGCTCGAATGGCCCCCTGCAGCCCTGTGTGCACACCATTTTAACCAATGGGGATTGTCCCCTCCGTGAATAATCAAGACAATGGACTTCAAGTCTGTGAAAATGCAGGGACTGACTGTACATTAATTCTCTAATGTAGATGCAGCCTAAGACACTTATTCATCCCTTTTCCCAAAGTCCAAACTACATTTTCTCCTGCTCAACTTTTCATCGCTTTGGTACCCACGAAACAAATGATCATGCAGTCAAAGCACCTACCACCTAGGCTGCTTCAGCCCGTAACTATTGAAGAAGCTACAAATGTGCAATTACTCCACAAAACAATCCTGTTATCCCCCATAAAGTTATATTTGTAATGTAATTATACCTTTTGTTATTGAAAAATGGAATCCATAATGGTTATAAACAACTATTTGTTCTTTCCCAAGAGAAAATATAGTTTCCTAATGTAAACATCTACATTGTACAAACCAAGGAGCCAAACATACATTTATCCATCCTATTTTTTTTTTCTCCCATAGTCTTGGTAGCTCACTGTTCCGATCTGGTTATGTAACCTGGGTCATGAATCTGGATGCTGAGTATTTTCTTCAGATTGATGAATGTGAAAGGTTACCAGAAAGGCTCCTCTGGGATGAGTAAGAAAAGGTTCTCTAAATCTCTTAGATTTCACTCAATAGCCACCAATGTCCTATTAAAATAGGAAGAAAACCTGCCCTAATTTAAAACCAGTGGAGCAGTTCTTCTAGCTTAACCCCATTTTTTAAAAATTTGACATGATGAATCCTGGTTGGGATCAGAAAAAACTCCTAACCACTGCAAAATAAATTGCCAGTTTGACCCATGGTATTTTGGTATTCTGGAAAAAAAGAAAATCCAGGCAAATCAAGCAAACATCCTTTCCATCCCCAAGAAAAACATCATTTGCTTGATAAAGAAAACTACAGCTTTCTCTGCAACACTGGGAACCAAATGTTCTTGTCAACGAAAGTAATGCCTTTTCTCGTTTCAGCCCAAAATTCCTTGATGTCATGAACAAGTATTTGAGCTCTCCAAAACTCTGCCTCCAAAAAGACATTTTTTAAAAAATATGGGAGGAAAGATATGAAGAAGAAAATAGAATATAATGTAATTTTGCAGTTTCTGCAACAACTTTCCCCAGGTGTGTACCTAACAGATGAGCTGGGCTACCGCTTCAGCCACTCCAAAGAATATGCAGAAGTGGCCCTACCATTAGGCAGAGTGAGGCAGCCTCCACAGGGAGCCAATTCTAAGTGTCATGAAAGTGGATCAGTTAGTTATTCATTTTGAGATTGTTGACTTTTTACTGTCACAGATGATGGGGAGAGGTGCTTGTGGGATTTTCTCCCTTGTGTGTCAAAATTATTTGGTACTAAGGACTGAATGGGGTTTGTGAGGGGAATGTCATTTTTCGACTGATCTCAGGCAGCTAAATGTCTTTGGATGGCCCTAGGTATATCTGACTTAGTGCATGAGAAATAATTTGAAGAACACTGAAAAGAACCCATTTCGTTGTCATTTATTACTTCTATCACTCCACTTCTTTTGCTTTAGATCAAGCTCAAACAAGATTGCTTTGGAGAGCTCAAAAGGTTTGCTTACAGTTTTGTGATATGTTAGTTGTGACATGTTAGTTAGTTAATTATATTTCTAGACACAAAGGAGCAATTTATATTATTGTTTTGTACTTTCAAGTCATCTTTGACCTATGGGGACCTAAAAGCTATCATGGGATTTTCTCTGCAAGATTTGTTGAGTGGATTTGCTGTTGCTTTCTTCTGGGGCTGAGACAGTGTGACTTGTTTGAGGTCATCCAGTGGTTTTCCTTGATCAAGGAGAGATTCTAACTCTGGTCTCTTGGAGTCCTGGTTCAATGCTCAAACCACTACTTCATGCTGGCTCTCAGCCATGTATATATATATATAAGCAGCATTTTCATTTCTGGGAAAGCATTTATGCAGTGGTTTCTAAGCCATGAAATGGCTCCTAATGGAAAAGCTGCTCTCTATGCTGCTGGGAGAATGTTTGAAGGACATCTCAGAAGAATAAGATGGAGACTAATGCAAGCTTCTGAAGTCAGCAGACTTATACTAAATTGTATCAGTTCTTTATTCTAACATCTAGGAAGCAATGTTCTTCCAGTCCAGAATCAGAGATGGAAAGAAAATATGAAAAATTTTGATTTTTTTTTTAAAAAAACATACTTCTCTAGTATTGGGAAATCCCGCTGAGGACAATCCTGGATAGACCAGGATCTTTGCATTTTGGGACTTATTCTGTACATATTTCACACATGGAGTTTTTTGCAAATAAAAAGCAGGATTTGCTTGCAGGAAACAGCATCATCTGAACATAAAATAGTGTTTCTGCACAAAGCCAGTGTGGCATGGTGGTTTGAGTGCTGAATTGTGATTTTGGAGACCAGGTTCGATTCCCAGCTCAGCCATGAAACCCACACTCTCTCAGCCTCAGAGGAAGGCAATGGGAAACCTCATCTGAACAAATCTTGCTAGGAAAACCCCATGATAGGTTCACTTTAGGGTCACCATCAATTGCAAATAACTTGAAGGCACACAACAACAATGATAATGTATATTATTTCTCGGGCACCAAATGCTGTTTCCTGTGCAAACACACACACACACAAAACCCTCCCATGTGCACATTTTGCACAGAACTGCAAATAGTCTTAGAAAACTGTGCTGCCTTCAAAGACTGGCTCACAACGGGGCCAAAACTGCTAAAAAATTATCATTGCTTCCTTCAGAAGTGAAGTTAGTGAAGAATTTAATCTTTATCCAAAGCCTCTAAGGCAATCATTAGCAAAAGAACCATTTTTTTCTCCACCATAGAGGCAGCACTGTTGCATGGCCCATATAGAGAACAAGTCCCCATAATAAGAACTCAGATGAAAGAGTCATTCCTCCATTATAAGGACTTAAAAAAAAAAAAACTAACATGAAGGATGAGGTGAAGCAAGTTTCATCCAGTCACAGCAATTCATTTGAAGCGTCCAGTTTAAATGAGCCATTTACATTTTTAGGATGTCAGACGAAAGCCGATTTCCTACAGAAATCAAATCCCGCGTCCACCAGGGTTTTAACAAGATGCCTTTGGCTATCACATGAATAGAGGGTTTCTTTCCATCCCTTAGTCTTGAGGATAGCTAATTAAGCAAAGGGGCTCTTACAACTAGGCACTGCTATCAAGGAATCTCTTTGAAGCAGATTGCACAGCCATTAATTAAGATAGGAGCTTGGGGGATGTTAGATCCAAGGCATAGGCATTTGCACTTAGCAGAGATAAACCTCAAATGATTCATGGAGGAAATGGAAAGGATCAGGTTCCATGGTTTCTATTCAAGCTGGCTGTGGCCAACGCTCAAATGAATATATTAGAAACTGGCTATTTCTGGCTGTGGGCAGGTATGATGAATCTTGGTATTTTTTTTTCTATTTCAGCTGGTGCATATCAGATTCTTTCATATACACCAGGAAACTAGAAACTCTTTAGTTGGCATACTATGGCATCTCCTTCACTGATCGTGTTAAATATATATTGGGTGGTGTTTGTCCATAGGATCAACATTTTCCATAGGACCATAAGTTTAAAAGTTTTGAGGCTAGAATTGGAACAAAGTAAAGTGTTAGCTAGTGATCCAGTGTGGTGTAGTGGTTTTTGTATTATTAACATTTATTTATTTATAGAGCGCTATAGAATTTGCACAGTGCTTTATTGGATAATATCTCTGGAGACCAGGGTTCAAATCCCAGCTCGGCCATGGAAACCCACTGGGTGACCTTGCGTGAGTCACGCTTTCTCAGCCTCAGAGGATGGCTATGGCAAACCCCCTCTGACGAAACAAAAGAGTCACCATAAGCTGGAAATGACTTGAAGGCACACAATAATAACAACCACAACAACGTGTTAGCTAACTGCATGTGGAAAACATGCCATACATGTAAACAAAAGAGAGGCTACTGGGATGATGGCCTCTTCCAATTGCTTTCATATGAAATTACTTTATACTGGTCCATCTAGTCTTGTACTGCCAGCTCTAACTGGAAGCAATAGTTCTCTAGAGTTTCAAGTGGTTTCTTTCATAACTCTATCTGAGAGCCCTGGTGACTTCCCATCCAAGAACTAACCATGCTCAGTCCTTTTTAGCTTCTGAAACCAGACAAGATCAGATGTGGTGTAAGGGTAGAACCCAATTATTCTTTCCACCCATGTGGTTCTTCTGCCCTTGCTCCAGAGCCACCAGATATCCATGTGTGTGTACAACATCTCAGTGGCTTCAAGACTTACCTACACTACCAGAGAGAGCATGCCTTGTAATACCATTTGCGGGTAATATCATTGTGTGAGGTGGTTTTGCAATTGTGCTCATGTCCTCCTGTCAGACTTCATATAGATAGTAGTTGGCCAGTATAATAATAAAATAATAATAAATTTTTATCCTGCTTTTCTGTAATAAAACAATCAAAGCGGCTAACAACAATCAAAGTGGCTAACAACAATCAAAGCAGCTAACAACATCCATATACAGTATTACATCTCAACATCTCCCCTTAAAAAGAATAACACATAATACAACATGAATGCAAAGTCAGATTAGACAGATATTTGGTATGATCTAGCATGGCTCAGTTTATGGTCTTAAATGTCCATATAATTCTGTTCCTTCAGTTCAAGTTTGCATGAGCAGGTTCTGTCTGGGCTATGGATTGCTCTTTCAGGTCTCAGCATGATCTATTATACATACATCTTACACAAATGAAATGCTCAAACATGCAGATCTGGCAGGGCAGATATTCTGGATACCTGTCCTGCTTGATAGCAATCTAGTGGTTTATTGGTTATCCAGAGATATGTTGCTACCTGTCCAGCAGGGTAGGAATGAATGATTTCTCTGCTGAACAATGCAGAAGAGAGTGATTGGAGAAAGGCAGCATCCTGATCAAGCCAAAATCCACTAAACCACAAACTGTCACTAAATGGAAAGTAAACATGTTGGGTTAAAGTCTGGAGGTTCTCCTGGATTCAACCCTGAGCTGGGACGCTCAGGTTTCAGTGGTGGCCAGGAGTGCATTTGTACAGTTAAGACTACTGTGCTGGCTGCACTTGTCCCTTGAGAAGTGAGATCTGGCTATGATGACACTTGCTTTGATTACATCCCATCTGGGCTACTGAACATGGGTCTGCCTTTGAAAATTGTTCTGAAATGTCAGTGGATCCAAAATGCTGGAACCAGAATGCTGAATGGGACCAGTTACAGGGAGCATATGACTTTCTTGTTGAAATAGCTTTACTGGCTACCAGTTCATTTTCCTGGTACAATTCAAAGTGTTGATCATGACTTTTAAAGCCCTACTGTATATGGCTTAGACCATGCCTACCTGAAAGACTATGTCTCCTTATACAAACCTAATATAATATAAAGATCTTCAGGGCTGGCTTTCTTCTCTGTCCTGTCACCATCACAGGCTGGTCTGGCAAGAGAGCCTTTTCAATGGTTGTTCTCACCTTGTAGCAATCCCTCTAATAGGAGGTAGGCTGGCCCCCTCTCTGCTCTCCTTTTGCTGGCTGGCAAATGTCTTTTTGTTGAAGTACGCTTTTAATGAGTAAATGCTTCCAGGGATCCTATGGGGAGTTTTTGCTCTCTCTTTAACTTTTTAATGGTATTAAATGATTTTATGCTTTTTAAAAACTATGGTTTTAATGGGATGATATTTTATTTCTGGTTTTAATTTTTGTCATCAGGTTTCAACTGATCTTACTCAAACTTTTGAGTTGCCTTGAGTCCCACACTGGGAGAAAGGTGGCATATAAATGGAATAATTTTAAAAACAAAAGCAACGAAGGAACCATATAGCCCTGGACAGCTGCTCAGAATGGATTCAAGCTACAGGAAAAGAGGTTCCACCTAACCATTATGAAAAACTTCCTGATGGTATGAGTGTGGAAGATACTGCCTCAGAGTGTGGTGAAGTCTTCTTCTTTGGAAATTTTTAAACAGAGGTTGGATGGCCATCTTTTGGGGCTGCTTTGATTTTATATTCCTGCAGGGCAGGGGGTTGGACCAGATAGTCTTTGGGGTCTCTTCCATCTCTATCATTCTATGATTTAGAAGCTTAGGTTGAACTCCACATTAATCAGTCTTAGACCATGTGTGACCAGTGGCGAGGTAAATGCTGTCTAACACCAATTGAAGGGGCACGGGTCTCTCACAACTGCTTATAGTCATAACCCTAAACATTTTTGTAAATCTGTATATCTGTTGGATATCGAGGAAAAAAATTACTTTAATCGATTACATGCCCCACCCCACCCCCAATTCATCCTATTTGTGGCCTGTTAGTGAAAGAATGCTTGAATTTTTCATTTTCACACCATTGGAAAGAAACTGCATGAAAATTTTGATCCTTCCCCCTTTTGTTATTTTAGTATTACAGTATAGGCAAATAAATACATGCAACACCAAGTACACAACTTGGAAAAATGGGCACTAATATACTGTGTGCTTTGTGCTTCCGAGTCATTTGCAACTTATGGAGTTTTCTTGGCAGGATTTATTCAGAGGAGATTTGCCACTGCCTTCCCTTGGGGCTGAGCAACTGTGACTTGCCCAAGGTCATCCATTGGGTTCATGCTGAATAGGAATTGAACCCTGGTATTCAGAGTCATAGCCCGATGCTCAAACCATTACACCACACTGGCTATACATACTCTAGTCATTGGAAAACTGCCTGCAAAAGTGCACAGAATTATAAAATGTATAGAAAAGTGCTTTCTTAAGGAAAGGCATGTCCCAAAATGCGCTCCGTGCACCTCAAAAGCAAACCAATACAAGAGAAGGGTGGTGGAAAGAATGCAGGTTGGGAAGCAAAGAAAAGCAAGTCAGAGAGATTGTCCTGTTCCTCATCTCTGTGCTGCCTGTTGCCGCATGAGTTTTGGCTGTTAGGAGTTAAAGGCATAATAAAAGCCTCTGTACATACGAAGGGCAGCAATAACTTCAGTTGTTGCCAATACCAGGGGACCTGATGACCTGGATCCATTCCACTGGGTCCTGGGGTTTGTCCCATGGCAGAGAACCTTCTTCAGAGTGCAATCGATTGTACTTGTGTTGCTCATTGTGAAAGAATTCACTCAAAAGAGGGTCCTGAACCCATTTTGGTCATTGTTCTCTAGGGTGAAATTGATGTCTTTTAGATGGGAAGGACGTGCCTGCTTAAACAAACAGGACACGTTCTTCTGGTGTAATGCTTTACAGAACAAGAAAAGGACTCAAGGAGTGGCCTACTGATACAGGAAAGGGAAAGGAAAGAAATGAAATAGGAATCCCTGAAATTCTGAAGAAGGAAATAACCAAGAGGCTCATGCTGCCATGCCTTCTATTCTTACCTGGATGATGCCCAGAGTAGAGAGGATACTGGAACAAGGATGTCAGTCCCTGGTAAGGAACCAGTGGCCCTCCAAATGCTGTTGGACTCCTGATACCATCTGCCCTGGCCGAGCTGCGGAATCTGGCGGACTTTATGAGAGCCCTGAGAGCCAGATTCGAAGACCCGTTCAGGGCTGACACTGCCCTGGCCAGTCTGAAGACCCTAGACCAGGGCACCAGATCCGTCTCCGAGTATGCTATGGAGTTTCGGAGATTGATTGCCCAAGTGCCAGACTGCACCGAGGGGATGAAGATCCAATATTTTAAGGAGGGACTGCGTCCCGACATTGTGAACAGGGCACTTAACCTGGGCAACCCCCCTACGGCCATGGAGTGGATCCGGTTGGCTGGAGAGGCAGAGGCAGTGCTGCACGAGATCCGGATACTAAACCAGCGGAGGAATAAGGGGGCCAAGGGAAGAGAAACCCAAGTCGTTGGGGAAAGAGGCAAAGGCAAGATTGGGCAGACAGCCGGGGAGGAGAGAGAGCGACGCCGCCGGCTGGGGCTGTGCCTGGGTTGCGGGCGCAAAGGCCACCTGGTCGCCAACTGCCCGGATCGTATCCCGGAGAAGAAAACGTCCCCCCCCGCGCCCCCTCCAGCGCAGGCTCCCAAGAAAGGGAAGGGGAAGGCAACGGCGAAAAGTTACGGCGACCGTGGGTTCCAGGTGGTGACGGAGGCCGAGGAGGAAGTCTGGACCGACGACGACAGTGCCGATGGAGAGGAGCCGGCTTTAAACTCCCCGAGCCTGCCTTAAAAAGCGGCCAGAGGCAGGCTGGGAGTGGGGACGGCCGCAAACCTATGGTGAGTGGGGGCATTCCCCTCTACACTTTGACTGTGACTTTGGTTGTGGGACGGGGGCAGAGAGCCATGACCCTAACAGCGGCAGTGGACTCAGGTTGCACTAGGTGCTTAGTCAACCCAGAAGTGGTGAAAAGCCTGGGCATAAAAACCCAAAACCTGCCGGACCCCATCCCTTTCTCCCAGATGGATGGCAGCTTGTTGGGGGGGCAAGCTTTGAAGGAGCGGACCACCACAGTGTGGCTGGGGATAGCAGATCACTGGGAAAGGATTCAGTTTGTGGTGGGACCCACGTATCATTATCACATCATGCTGGGGATCGATTGGCTACATCACCATAACCCCCACACTAAGTGGAGACAGAGACTATTAATTTTTGATGACCCAGGCTGCCGGGGTCACCAGTTGGACCCCACTATCAAAGTCCCTCCAGTGCAACAGCCAGTGTTGACGCCCCGGCCCCAGGCGGGTGAGGCTGCCACTCACTTAGAGCCAGTGAACTGGGGAGGGGTCGAAGGTGCAGCGGAACCGGGTGGCAGCCCAGAGGAGGCAGTGGCTTCCTACCCGGACTGTTATGAAGATCTTAAGGAGGTGTTTGAATCTAAAGAGAGTGACCAGCTGCCACCGCACCGAGAGACGGACTGTGCCATTGAGATAGAACCCGGTGCGCCCATGCCTAAGCCAAAACTGTACCCCATGACCCCCCGGGAGTTATCCACACTTAAGGAGTTTATTGAAAAGAACTTGACGAGAGGATTCATTAGACCTTCCACCTCCACTTTTGCCGCACCAGTGTTCTTTAGGGAAAAGAAAGATGGAACGCTGCGGCTGGTCACGGACTATCGAAACCTAAATGGGATTTGTAGCACCAATAAGTACCCTCTGCCTTTAATGAAGGATATGCTAGGTCGGTTGGCCACAGGCAAGGTGTTTACCAAACTAGACTTAAGGGACGCTTATTATAGGGTACGGATTAAAGAGGGGGATGAACATAAGACTGCCTTTAATTGCCCTCTAGGGGCCTATGAGTATCTGGTCCTCCCCTTTGGGCTAGCGGGAGCCCCCGGGGTCTTCATGAGACTCATAAACGAAGTACTACATGACTTGCTGTTTGAAGGGGTGCTGGTATACTTGGACGATGTTCTAATTTACTCTCAGGACCTGGAGAGCCATGTGCCACTAGTGCGAGAGGTGTTACAACGACTGCTTGATAACCAGCTATATGTAAAACTGTCTAAATGCCATTTCCATACGGACAAATTGGATTTTTTAGGGTACCGGGTGTCGGCGCAGGGAATTGAAATGGACCCACAAAAAGTGCACACTGTTCTGAGCTGGGCCCCCCCTAAGACCCGAAAACAAGTACAAAAGTTTCTGGGCTTTGCCAATTTCTACAGGCAGTTCATCCCGGACTTTGCTAGAATAGCACTGCCAATTACGGATCTTTTGAAAACCAAAACCCAGGAGGGAGGGGGCAAGGGCAAGGAGGTTAAAGAAAAGAAACAGCCCAAACCCTCTACCCCGATTCACTGGACTGATCAATGCCAGAGAGCATTTGAGCAGTTGAAGCTCTTGTTTAGTGCAGAACCCATTTTGCGTCACCCTGACCCTGACAAGCCGTTCGTCATTCAGGTGGACGCGAGCGACCACGCAGTAGGGGCAGTGTTGCTACAAAAGGACAATAATGGGCTGTTGAGGCCTTGCGCCTACTTGTCTCGCAAATTCCAAAAGGGGGAGCTGGGGTGGCCCACTTGGGAAAAGGAAGCGTTTGCAGTTAAGCATGCTCTGGACAGTTGGAGACAGTTTTTAGAGGGGGCGCCTCACCCTTTTGAAGTTTGGACGGACCATCGTAATTTAGAGGCCCTGCAAACTCCCCGAAAGCTGACTCCTAAACAGAGGAGGTGGGCTAAGGACTTTTACAAGTACAAATTCAAACTAAAGTTCCTCCCAGGAAGACAAAACATTTTAGCTGATGCCTTATCCAGGCTCCCCCAGCATATGGGGAAAGAGCAAATTCCTCTGCAAGCCATTTTCTCCCCTGAACAGTTGGGACTAGCTGTAGTGACTCGTAGCCAGGCTAAGCAGAAACCGGTCGACCCTTTGCCCCAACTGGATGGGCTGCTGCAAAAGATAAAAGGGGAAGCCGAAAAGGATGAGTGGCTTCAGAAGCACAAAGATCGGTTGGTTTTGAACTCATTAGGGTTGTGGGCTAAGGGCTCTCAAATTTATGTTCCTGCATCGATACGGCCTGAAGTTCTTAAATTGTGCCATGATTCGAAGGCAGCGGGTCATTGGGGATATTTAAAAACTTGGCACAAGCTTCGGAAAGCTTACTGGTGGGAGGGGGTGAGAGCTGAGGTGGAAGACTATGTGAAGAGCTGTCCGGTGTGTGCCCGTGCCAAACCAGTCGTCGGCAAGCCCAGGGGGCTTCTGCAGCCGCTGCCCACCCCTGGGGGACCGTGGAAACATATTGCCATGGACTTTATCACCGATCTGCCTGAGAGCAAGGGGAGAAACACTATTTGGGTGGTTGTGGACCTTTTTTCGAAGCAAGCGCACTATGTAGCTTGCAAGGGGATGCCTAGTGCTACCAAGCTTGCTGACCTGTTCATAGCCCACATTTATAAGTATCATGGGTTGCCAGACAAGATTGTGAGTGACAGGGGTAGCACCTTCACTTCAACCTTTTGGAAGGTGCTGCAAAGAAAATTGGGGGTAGAAGTGGCCCTGAGCACCGCCTGGCACCCCCAGTCTGACGGGCAGAGCGAAAAAACGAACCAGGCTCTCGAGAAGTACCTCCGATGTTACACTAATTATTTGCAGGATGATTGGTATGACTTATTGCCCCATGCTGAAGTGGCGTTCAACAGTTCAGTGCATCGGAGCACTGGCAAATCGCCTTTCGAGATTGTCTATGGATATGAACTCAGGACCCTCCCGGCCTTGCCAGCTGACCCTTCGGACCCTGTGACTGTGACTCAATGGGTTCAGAGGGTTCAGGCGGCTTGGTCCCAGGTTGCCAAGGCTCTGGAGATGGCTAAAACAGACTATAAGAAACATGCTGACCGTAAGAGATCGGTGGGGTGGGACATCAAGCCTGGGGATCGGGTGTTTTTGTCCACGAAGAACCTGAAATCTAGGCACCCGTCTAAGAAATTGGGACCCAAATTCATAGGGCCTTTCCTGGTGAAAAGACTTGTCAATGAGGTGACTGCGGAATTGGACTTGCCTAAATCGTATAGACATTTACACCCTGTATTTCATTTTAGTTTGCTGAAACCGGACCGAAGCACAGAACGTTGGAGACAGGACAAAGAACCGCCCCTGCCCATGATGGTTGAGGGGGAACAGCATTTTGAAGTCGCTAAGATCTTGGACTCTAGAATGCACAGAAACAAGTTGCAGTACCTGATTCGCTGGAAACACTTTTCAGCGGATCATGATGAATGGGTGTTAGCTAAACATGTTAAAGCCCCTGCTTTGGTTATGAAGTTTCATCGTCTGTATCCTGACAAGCCTAAATAGTATTTTGTTGCCTTTGCTGTTTCCTTTAATGTACTGTGTTTATCATATGTAGGGGGGGGGTTTCTTTTCGGGGGGCCGACTGTCAGAATCCTTGTAGTATTCTTCCAGATATGGGTTAGTAGAGGTAGTTGGGGATGATGGTACATAGTTAGTTGCTAGATAGAGAGTAGGAGTGCATAACGGTGCCAGGAGGATTTATCAGTTGACCTTGGGGCTGCTCGGCTCTGAGCTTGGAATGCAGGAGTTTCTGGTGGGAAGCATTGTGAAGGGGGGAGATAAGGTGGAACCGAAACCTATGGAAAAAAACTGGAATAGATCTTTCGCGGGCTTTTGTGAGAAAGAGGGAGGTGTGGTACTTTGGAAGATATAGGGGTGCTGGGCGGGGACTGGTCAGTCTCAGCTAAGAAGCTGAATGGTGTGGTTTTGCTGATCCTGGAGCATCAATAAAGTTCTGTTTATTCTACATAAAGCTGACTGGTTGATTGTCTGGGATTCTGGACCCCTGTTCTGACAGATGGATATTGTAGTCTGGAAATATCTGGAGGGCCACTAATTTCCCAGTGCAGACTAAAGACACACAAGCCGCTGCTTGTCCTAAGTAGGTTGCATACAGCCAATGGCTGTGTGACTTCATGCTGTTCTCTGTGATGCTGGCATGACTTTAATTCCCTTTTCTTGTAAGTAAAACCCCATGATTTTTGTGGGTTTTTTTGGGCTATGTGGCCATGTTCTAGAAGAGTTTATTCTAGATATTTTACCAGCATCTGTGACTGGCAAGACCCCAGCCACAGATGCTGGTGAAATGTCAGGAATAAACGCTGCCAGAACATGGCCACGTAGCCCGAAAAACCCACAAAAAACTATGGATGCTGACCATGAAAGCCTTTGACATTAAAAACCCATTTCTCCCTAGCATCTGAGATCACTCTTACAACATATGGTTCCTGCTACTACTAGCGCAATGTCAACTGTCATCTGTTCATGCATGTATGCTTGTGAGGTTGCTGTCTCACAGTGGATGCGACTCCTTCCATATCCTTACTCCATACACAATTGCCACCTTTTTTTTAACTGGAGGTACCATGCTGCACCAAGCACATAACAGGCAGAAATCATTTTTCCTGATACAGAAATTATGTGATGGAGAAAGCTTTACTCATTGTTTTTAACTCATGGGCCCAACCAGACCTGACAATAAAGGGTCTCAGTCCTACATCCCCTCAGCATGGCTTAAATATTTGCATGTGGACCTATACTACACTAAGCCATATACCCTCCTCTCGACTTACTGATAAGCCCCTGACATACTCCCACATGGCCATTCCCTACTTCATGGAAAGAAGGCAAGGTAAAAGTAAAAGTTCCCCCTTTGACAAGGTTGTCAAGTTGTGTCCGACTGTAGGGGGTGGTGCTCATCTCCGTTATTAAGCCAAAGAACTAGCGTTGTCAGAGACTACTCTGTGATCATGTGGCCAGCATGACTGCACAGAATGCTGTTACCTTCCCATTGAAGTGGCACCTATTTATCTACTTGCATTTGTATGCTTTTGTACTGCTAGCCTGGCAGAAGCTGGGACTAGTGATAGGTGCTCATTCTATTCCATGGTGTTTGGGCCAAGAACTTGGAAAAACATCTTTCTAAGTTCTGGGTGCATCCTTGTCGCCAGACACAAAATAATCAGAGCACTGCTGAGATCTCTGGAAGGAGACTCCACCACCTCTCTAAGCAGTGTTTCATTGCCAAACTGCTCTTACTGTCAAGAGGTTCCTTCTACAGTTCAATCAAAATCTACCATCCTTTACTTAAAATAATTGGTCCTACCCTTGTTGCCCTTCTATGAACTCACTCCAACTTGTCTATATCCTTTTTAAAATGAGGCTTCCAGAACTGAACACAATAATCCAGATAAATCATGACCAGGGCAGAATGCAGCAGGGCTATTAATTTCCTTGGATTGGAAACTATGCTTCTACTAATGCAGGCTGAAATAGCATTTGCCTTCTTTGCTGCAGCATCACACCTGTGCTCTGTGCTAAAGCAAAACAAGCCCAGATCAAGTGAAGGCTGGATTGCAGTTCCATCTAAAAGTTGACATCTGTTGACTTCAGTGCTGCTGTAAGCAGTAAGGGCATGGAGGAAGTAGTTTCAAACCTCAGCATGGGGAAAAAATCCTGGGGGGGGGGGGGGAGCTACAGCTCCCAGAACCCCCCAGCCAGTATGACCATTGATTTCTGGGAATTGTAATAAAGTAAAGTACTGTTTCCTAGCTCTGTCTTCATCCCCTCCCATCCACATGCCTGGGGTGTGTCCATGGAGATTATCACACGGGGACAGAGTAAGGACGTGATTGCTCCCCCATCCTTATCCCACCTTTGACTGAAATCCTGCAAAAGGCTTTCAGAGTGCAGAACTATTGTCCTGTCATTGAAGTGACACTGCATCAACGCAAACTCCCATTAGTACAAAATACCAGGCAATGCACTTCAATGATGGGACGTTGTTTGAAAGTCTTTTACACAATCACAGTCAGTCATCCTTTCCAGATGGGATAATGTCCGGATAAACATAATATCATATGAAAATATTGCAATTGCGCTATGAGAATGGGACAAGAAGGATTGGTCCCTCGTCTGATAAGGTCTCCCTCTGTTTCCATTCTGTATGGCAGGTAGAATGGTATTTCTTTACTTTACAATCCTTCATTGAAGCCTGAAGCAGACAACTGTGGTCCTCCAGATGTTATTAGACTGCATATCCAAGCATTTTTCACCACTGGTTATTCTGGCTAAAGTGGATAGGAATTGTGGAGTCGAAGGCTTTCATGGCCGACATCCATAGTTTTTTGTGGAGCTTTCGGGCTATGTGGCCATGTTCTGGAAGAGTTCCTTTCTGACGTTTCGCCAGCATCTGTGGCTGGCATCTTCAGATGCAGGCGAAACGTCAGAAAGGAACTCTTCCAGAACATGGCCACATAGCCCAAAAGTCTCACAAAAAACTATGGATAGGAATTATAGACCAACAATCTCTGGAGGGCAACATATTCCCCACTCTTGATTTAAGCAGTCTTTAAACACCATGAGATCTAGGTTTACTGGGCATACCCATTTCTTGTTGTATTTTGGCAAGAACAATGAGATTTTCATAAGGATTGATGAATAATTCAGTTTAGTTTTGTAAGATATAAAAAAGTTGAGTTTTTTTAAAAAAAACAACTTCTTTCAACTTCTGAATATGAATACCGATTCTGAATATGAAGAAATTTGCAAGCTTTAGTACCTCTTACAAAACCAAAGTGAAACAAAATTCTCCTCAGCCTAAACCAGGCAATTTCAATCAGTACAACCATTTCCAGCAGGGAGAGAACCACATTTTCCTACCTCCCACATAAGAATTAAAAGATGAGCACATCTAGAAAAATCAAGTAGAAACCCTAGTTCAGCTTTCACATGGTTGAAAACACAGGGCCCCAAACCAATGGGCAAATGCTCATTTGACTTTCTCTCACATTTTTTCTTTTTTAAATCTCAGATTCTTTCCAATAATTGAAAATTTGGTTCAAACAAACAAACATTAACAATGAACTGAACTAGATAATCTTTATCTAGATTATATAAATGTATCTTGGCGATATTTATGGAGGAAGAGGTCATAAATGAAAATATAGTTAAATGGTCTCAAAATTTTGATTGCACTTTCAAAGTAGACCAATGGGAATTAACATAGAAAAAGAGATTAAGACATACAAGTTGTCAAAATATAAAAGAAGGTTGTTATAAGATTTACTTCAGATGGAATCTTACACCAGAAAAATTGAACAAAATGTATAAGAGTTATAGTTGTAAATGCTGGAAATGTGGGAAGTGTAATGGTACACTTTACCTCATGTGGTGGGCATGTGGATACTGGAAACAAGTACACCATGAAATAGAAAAAGTGGTAAATGAGAAAATTGAGTTTAAACCTGAAATATTTCTACTAAATATGGTAAATGATAATCTTGAAAAAAAAGTATGGAAAATTTTTGTTTTCCATGTTATCAATGGCAACAACAGTTTATGCACATCTATGGAAGAAAGAAGACACCCCATCCCAATATTAAAATTTAAGGGAAAATCAATCAAAGAAGGAAGGAACCTAGTTATTTTGTTTATATTGAAATAAAGATTCCTGGGAAATATACTTACAGAAAATTACCTTAGTTTCAGCAAGAGGATGTAGTGAATGTCGGATGAATGATTGATGTCACTGTAGCTATGTAATTTTTTATTTGTGTTTTGTGAAATTATATGTGATGTGGTATGTGATGTTGGTTGTATATTTATATATTTGTATATCAGTGTGTCATTCCTTTTTTTTCTTTTCTTTTCTTTTTGTATCTGTGTATGAAAAGTTATGTGTAGGATGAGTTATATGTATGTATTTTATCCTTTACAATAAAAGCTTTTTAAAAACCCACCAAAAAAACAACAACACCAAAAACAAAAAACAATGAACTGAACTGAAATTGTCACCCATCCCTAGGTTTGTGTGATGTATTGTGAGAGGGGCTGGCTTTCTTTCTTACCCAGCTCAAAGCTTCTCAACTGTAACTTCTCCTTCTGAAGGGCAATTGATTACTGACCATGTTAGTTGGGTCTGATGGGAGTTGAAATCCAAATTCTGGAATGCACTGTGCAAATGATAGCTCCATTCCATCTTTTTCCAGCAAGCAGACAAATTTGTGACCCAAGTCCACCACTCTGCCTCTGGCAACTAGACAGCTCCAAGATGATGGCAAAACTGGTTATAACCACAGCATGGGATACCAAGCCATATCCATATTACCTGCATCAGTGGTTCATGAACGTTGGTTAATTTCTCAGAAGTCCTAGTCAATATGGCTAATAGTCAGGGAGTTGAAGAGTTGTAGTGCAAAAGCATGTAGAGGAAGCTTTGGCACAAAATACATCCCTCTTAAGAGTATGGCCCTGATCAGTGACTATTTCTGCCATGTTGATAACCTGAGTAAACATGAAAAGCCCTTAATACATGCCAAAGCAGAAGAGTTGTTGTTGTTCTTGTCATTAAATGATATCCTCAGGAACATTGTGAATTGCCATATGCACAATGGCTTCCCCACCCTTTTGTTCATGAAGTGAAATAATTTTACCTCTAACGGTGTGTTTTGGGATGGAAAAACCAGGCTGCTTTTCAGAAAACGATTCCTGCTCTATAATATGCAAGGCATGTCAACAAGAAAAACAAGTTATACAATAGATGGCCCCAAACCAGAAACAATGAGGAACAGAGACTCCTATTCCACTTTCAAAGGCAACCATCACTGTCAAGGTTGCAGAGCAGTGAAATCTGACTGAAGAATTCATCTGCAAAGAAACAGCGGCCTTCAAACACCAAGAGCCCGCCGGGAAGAAAGAAAAGCAGCCTTCTCCATCAGCTAGTCAGCAACCCATAGATCAGAGTGGCTTGAGATGTAGCCTCAGAACAAGAGAATTATTCACAGGAGTTTATGGGGGGAAAGAGGGAAGAGGCACCTATTGTTCAAAGTTATGTATTTCTAAAACATAACCTTCCATTTAAAAAAAAATGTTTTCTTTTCTTCCACATTGGATGATCATTCCCTCTCTGTGGGAGACACTGCTCACTCTTGAGACTGTGAATTTGGCTTGATTTGAATTATCAGACCAAAAGAGAAATTCAGTCAGTTGTTTTGGCTGGAGCAACGCCACCTTCTTTGCCCTGTTTCTGAGTCTCCTGTATCATTAAGGCAGAAGTGCTATCGGTAAATATGACCTTGCAATCAAATTTGCCAAGTTATTAAAAGCATGGAAGTCAAGCTTCTCTCCCACTCCTAGGCAACCAGTACCTGATATGAGCAGTGACAATTTAAAGAAATTTTATGGCTTGATGGGAAAGTAACGTTACCCCTTGTATCTACAAGCTGGTAGGCTTGATATTCACTTCATGTCAAAACACTCAATGCACCAGTCTGAATAGCCCTAAATTAGGGAGACTAGGGCTGCATCTACACTGCAGAATTGATGCAATTTGACACCACTTTAACTGCCATGGCTCCATGCTATGGAATTCTGAGATATGTAGTTTTGTGAGTTCTTTAGCCGTCTTGTCAGAGAGCTCTGGTGCCACAAGAAACTCCAGATCTCGGGATTCCATATGATGGAGCCATGACAGTTAAACTGGTATCAAACTGCATTAATTCAGCAGTGTAGCAACAGCCTAGGACAAATTGTGTTGGCAAGGGGGGCAAAGGGAGTTTGATACCACTTTAACTTTAATGACTCCATCCTATGGAATCCTGCGATCTGTAGTTTGTTGTGGCACCAGAGCTCTCGGATGGAAAAGGCTCAATATCTGACAAAAATACAAATCTCAGAATTTCATAGCATTGAGCCATGTTGAAGTGGTGACAAACTGGTTTACTTTGGCAATGCAGATGCAGCCATTCCAGGAGCAGGACTGCTTTTCAGCCTTGCAGTGTGTACAGGGATATGCTTCAAGCAGTTTTGGTTGCTTTGCTTTTACAGCAACCTGGCACTCAAGGATCAGTAGGTGAACATTTTCACAGCATGCAGGCAAATGTTTTCAGCTCCTGTAGATCAAGTTGCTACTCGAGTGGAACAGGCGGCATCCCCATTCAGTTTGCAATTTCCACAGCAACAAATTATACCTTACATGCAAAACAAAAAAGCACATCATCATGGATCAAACAGCCAGAGAATGGTTTTTTTGTTGTTGTTGTGCGCTTTCAAATTGTTTCTGACGTACGGCGACCCTAAGGCGAACCCAGCGTAGGGTTTTCTTGGCAAGATTTGTTCAGAGGAGGTTTGCCTTTGCCTTCCCCTGAGTGTGTGACTTGCTCAAGGTCAGCCAGAGGCTTTCATTATCTCAAACGAAATTGTTTCAGGTGAAGGCTATTCACCTGTTCAGCCACAAGTTTTCAAAACGTGCACACACACATACACACTTGTGCAAATTCACATTGCGGTGGGAAAACAGCATGTTCCAGAGAATAAATGGTTATTTAAGAGCACATCAAACATTTCTTTAAGAGCCACAGGGTGTTCTACCTGGTTTCCGTAGCCTCCGTCGTGTCAGGGCGAATGTCCTACAGGTGTCTTCATTTCCTGGCAACAAATGCCAAATGAGGCATGGCACTCAGAGCGAGTGAAAGAGAATAAAAAAAGAAAGAGAAAAGTCCAGGCTCACTTTTATGACTAAGCCATAAATCTAATGAACGAGAGGGTTAAACCCGTCGGTACGCCCAGCCTCTCTGGCTGAGTCACAGGCCATGACAAAAGACCTCCCTGCCCCATGTGTTGTGTGGCTGCCCAGTAAATGTTAAACAAACCCATATAGCACATAGATTAGAATGAGGAAGTATTTGTGGTTGTTTATACGAAGCCCAGCTTGGCTGGCACTGAATGAGAAAACTGGCAGGTGCAGGGAAAGCATGATGCGGTACCTGCAGGGGTTTCACTATTTCCACCTTCCCATGAATGGACTGCATCATCCAAAATCCACCAAACAGTGATACCTTTCTTGGATCAACCAAAATGCACATTATACATGTTGCAAGCTTTTGAAGCTTCGCTGGCTTCTTCATCAGGCAAGGTGTTAAAAATCATGCAGGAGGGGGGAAAATTGAAGATGTCAATCACAGGCCTGAATTTTGTTGTTGTTGCTCTCAGTTCAGATGGTATGGACGGGTTATTCATGCAGGCTGGCCACTTCTTCTGGCCATGGGAGATTCAGTCCAGGTAATAAACTTTAAATTCCATTTGCAAGATAAAAGACTACTTACTGCCTTTGACATCTAGTCTTTAACATCTTGCCTGATAAAGAAGCCAGTGGAGCCTTGAAAGTTTGCAACATGTATAATGTGCATTTTGGTTAGTCCAATAAAGCTATCACTGTTTTGTGGATTTTGGATGATAGAGTACTTTGCTATATGGCCAACACAGCTACCCCTGGATATGTTTTATAGATATGAAGATATTCTCATGAGTGGTCTTTTCTCTGTTTGGTTCTCCCAGGCTGCACTTGCACTGCAGAAAGAATCCACTTTGACACCACTTTAATTGCCAAGGCTCCATGTTCTGGAATCCATGTAGTTTTCTGTGGCACCAAGGCTCTCTGAACAAAGAAGGTGAAATGTCTCACAAAACTACAATTCCCAGAGTCTCATAGCATTCAGCTATAGCAGTTAAACCGGTCTCAAACTGGATTATTTCTGTAGTCAGATGAAGCCCAAAACTGCTTTCTAGTTGGGAATTATTATGCTGATCTTCATGGTGGTTTTAGGGACCTGCTCCCAGTTTGCTTGAAAAGATAACACCACAGATGTCTACCACCATGCATAAACCCTACAGTGGAAACCTAATTATGTTTGATGACTAAACTATTACTATTTCTAGCAAATACAACAACACTGGAAATCTTGGAGGCCTGATCATCTCATACCTTGCCTGAGGGTATTTCCCACCCTCTGTTCTCCAAAATAGGAGATACAATCAGCTTAAAGGTATTTAAGTTGCTGTGTTGCAAACTGGAGTTTTAAACCTGCTTTAACTCTCTCCCATCTACACGGTATGATTTAGAAATGCTTTATTGTGATTGGATGGTGGCCAGTCTTTTCTGTTAGATATGCATGAATATGCATCAGTTATCCAGATTTATATATCAGTTGTCAGGTGACTGAACACCAATTCTTCCGCTTCTCAATTGAACCTGTTTTTGAGTTGACAGGGTTCCCAGCTGCAGACTATCCCAGGTCCTAACATTTCAGGCCAAAATCTGAAACCTAGGGGCAACTCTACATGGTGTCACGGGGGTGGGATGTTAGAAGGGGCAACCCTGGTAATATCATTAAGCATAATACTTTAAGGACCAACCACAGTTGTATAGAATATGTCATTCACATAAAAAATACCAGGTTAAACAAGTAAGAGGTGTGTTTGTGTGTGTGTGTATACACACATGCATATCTACATATATACATATACACAGGTTTGGCTCCCTTATCCAAAATGATTGGGACCAGAAGTGTTTTGGAGTTTGGATTTTTCCAGACTTTGGAATATTTCTATGTATTTACTGTACATAATGAGATATCTTGGAGATGGGATCCAAGTCTAAATATGAAATTCATTTATGTTTTTTATACAATGAGCCTTTGGCATCCACTGGGGTTTGGTTCCAGGACCCCCTCTGGATACCAAAATCCATCAATGGTCAAGTCCCATTATATACTGTAAAACTGTGTCCTTTATATAAAATGGCAAAACCAAGCTTTGAAAACCAAGCTTTCATTGTGTATTTTGTGAATTCTGGTTCTCCCAATAGAGGTATCACTGTTTTGTTGATTTTGGATGTTTTTGTACAGTACAGCTATTGGCTCCCATGTCACTTGGGTGGTGAATTTACCGCAGATTTTAATCCAGGCTTTAAAGGAATTATCCAAAGTGCTGAATCCCAAACATCTCCCAAGCATGTTCATCACCCTGGATAGCTCCTTTAACTCAATATATAATTTTTAATTGTACATTAAAAAAAATCTCTGAGTCCCAGTTTTGAGGGAAAGTCGGATGATGATGATGATGATGATGATGATGACGACGATGATAATAAAGTAATAATTATAGTAATAATAAAAGCAGTTGTCCAGAGTTCGCATGAGATTCATTGGTCCACTGACTTGGGAGTCCTCAGCCACCATTGTTAACAATTTAAGAAGCATGTGTGTCAAAAGCCTCCCCCCTTTAGGTATCTCATGGCAGTGACAGCTCCATCAGTGGCTCATCTTCCCAAACAGTCCTTTCCCCAGTCCTGAAGAACTTCCTTTTATCTGGGAATGTCCCCCTCAAATCCATAAACATTGAGCAAGAATTCACTAGAACTCTTCAACGGTTTGAATCCATGCATTCCTCCTTGGCAGCTCCCACCCTGCTCTGCTCCACTCTGGGCCCCACAACAACTCTCAGAATTCCATAGTCTTGAGCCAGGATAATTAAAGCTGTGTCAAACCGGATTATTTCTCCAGTGTGGATGTAACCCTAGTTTGCCAGGGTGGATCAACTTTGCACATTTGGGGGCTTCATTTACAGAATGAGGCTGTGATGTTAACATGATGAGAGTTTGCCCTTCAAAACTGACTACTACACACCACAGGATTCCCATCTGGAAATTAATTTTGTATTGGAGCAGACTTTGAATTTTGCAGGTATATGTGCTCCTTTGAACATTATGTAGCTGTTCCTTGGGATCAGATTCATAGAATGTTAAGCAGAAATTAACTAATGATCAATGGAACATTTTCCTTGCCCCTAAGGTGGCAAAAAGGCTGATATTGCAACACTGGGATGTTAAATGGCCACCTCCTACTACTCAATGGATAGACCACCTTACACCTTTTCAGCATTTGAACGTGTGGCACATAGATGCCATATAGATATTTATATGGACATTTGATATTGTTTTATTTAAGTTCACACAGACATTTTCTCATTGTCATGCTTTTATTTTCATTGTGTTGTATTTTGTGTACAATAAATTTTTCTTTAAAATACCCAAAGCAAACCAAAACTTTGGCCCTGACGTTTGCCTCATCCTCTAATTCTGGCAAGGTTAGTACAGACATGCTTATGACCACAATATGATGACAGTAGGTCTTCAACCCATGCAAAAGGGACTACCTCTTTTGCATTTCGGCTTGTACCGTATATTGTCTGAAAGTTCCTCTATTACTTTTACAGTTTTCTCAGGTATTTCCATATAGAGTACACAAATATGACAGGAAACTTCAAATTTTGGATACTTGTTGGGATTCCTGATAGAAAATGTCATTCTAGTGGAAAAGATTTGGGTTTAAATAATGAGAGAATGCCCCTCCATCTCCGGGGAAATATCTTTGCTGTTAGTTTGCTTAGCTGCCGGTAATAATACTCAGTTCAATAACAGGCTGGCTCAGTGCTATAGGGCTTCCTTGCCTGTCCACAGAGGCAGTGATGCTTGACGGTTTGGGGAGGCCGTAATTATGGTTTTGTACTTCAGCTCAGCCTAGGTTACCTAGGCTGGGCCTGGAGCTCTTCTAAGCCTCAATAATATTATACCATATTACTAGCAGAGAGGTTCCGTTAATTTTGCTGAAGTTTTCTTTGAATCTCATCTTTGTTGCTACCCAAAGAAACCAAGGCAAGAGCCCTCTGAAGCTGAAGAAAACGAGTTGTTGTTGTTGTTCTTTCTCCTGATCATGGGACTCAAGGCAGCTAACACCATATTTAAACACACTAATTAAAAACAATAAAAAGCATTAATTAAAAAAATATAAGTATTAAAAAGCAACTAAATAATTCATGGAATAAAAACATTCAAAATGTTAAAAAACATTAAAAGACTGTATACCAACCTTGAGAACAGAACCGACCAACATTAAAACCCCAATCCCAGTTACTGGCACAAAAATATTTCGACCTGCTCCTAAAAGGAGAGCAGGGATGGGACCATTTTGACCTTTTGTTGCAAAGTTTGGGAATAGTCACAAAGAAGGCTCTCTCCCTTGTTCTCACCAAATAAGCTGAGAAGGTAGTGGGACAGAGACAAGGGCCTCTCCAGATAATCTTAGAGCTCTAATGGGCAGATAAAGGGAGATGTAATCATTCAAATAACCTGGGCCAAAGTCATATAGGGCTTCATAGGTTAAAACCATTAATTTGAATTGTGCTCAGTAATGGACTGACAGCTAATGGGGCTGTTGTAAGAAAAGAGTTGTGTGTTCACTTTAGCCAATGCAAGATAGCAATCTGGCTGCAGTTCTTTTGACAAACTGCAGTTTCTGAGCACTTTTCAAAGACAGCCCTAGGCAACCAATGCAGGTACCACCATGGCCAGATCCGACTTCTCCAGGAAGACACTCCTAGTAGTTAGTGAAACCAAGGCTTCCAAGTTCAGGGCTAAAACCAGGATTGCCCCCAATCTGTGAATGTGCATTTTCAGGGAAGTGTAACTGCCAAGGTGCTGAAGCGATATATATATATATATATATATATATATATGGAAAGTATTCAGCACTCTGAATTGGTCCTTACAGTCTGAATTAAAGCCTGGAGTAGACTCACCGTCTCACCATCATGGAAGCCACAAGCTTTCGCTGACTGGACAGCAACTGCTTTGGCATCTAAGCAACCAGAAAGGTGACCAGAAATGATAGAACACACACACATACACACACAATATTAATCAGTTCATAATTGGATGAATATTTACTTCCTATAGCTCCTATGGATGTAGGAAGAGAGGACAGCAAGTAAAGGATGAGAAAGTTACTTTTCTGGAATCAGCTACCAGAATTCTATAGCCAACAAGGGCTATGTTGTCTCAAAGACTTTGGAAGTTTTTGTTCCAAAAAAAGTAACTTTTCTAAGCATTGCCAGGAACGATAATCTAAAGACATAAGAAAGGCTTTGCTGAATCCTCATATCAAAGACCCAAGCTTATAGCCAGACATTTTATAGTATCTGAACATGTGGTTCAATAGGTTTAAATTTTAACTTTAACAGTATTTGACTTTAAGAGTGTTAAGTGCTCTCCGGTCATATCAGTTTATAGAAAACCTCATGACTAAGGAGAGGGTTTACTTTGTAATTCGCAGTCCAATATAATATTCCCTGTATATTTCATCCTAGAAATATCTAACTTACCTAACCTCTTTTTGAAGACCTACATAAGAGAGTCTGCCACCTTCTGAGGCTGTCTGTTCCACTGTCAACAACCCTTACAGTCCAGGCATTGTTCCTAATGTCTAGATGGAACTTCTTTTCTTGTAATTTGAATTAACTAGATCATGTTCTCATCTCTTGGACAGCAGAAACCAAGCCCCTTTGTCTTCTACATGACATCCCTTCAGATAGAATTCAAAGATATAGCTGTGTTAGTCTGTAGTATCAGTATATAGAGAGATCTTGTCACACCTTTGAGATAGCTGAAAGAAAGAAGTTGACAGCCTGAGCTTTCGTAGACTTTAGTCTATTTCCTCAGATGCAGTGGGAAGGAAGTAGACTTTAGTCTACAAAAGCTCATGCTTCCAACTTCTTCCTTTCAGCAAGTCTCAAAGGTGTAACAAGATCTTTTAGCTAGCCTCAAAGGTGCTACAAGTGGGGTGCCACAGGGTTCTGTCCTGGGCCCAGTGCTATTCAACATCTTTATCAATGACTTGGATAACAGAATTGGGGGCATACTTATCAAATTTGCAGATGACATCCAATTAGGAGGAGTAATTAATACCCCAGAGAACAGGAAAATTCAAAATGATCTGAACAGAGTAGAAAGCTGGGCCAAAGCTAACAAAATGACATTCAACATAGAGAAATGTAAGTTACTGCACTTAGGGCAGAAAAATGAAATGAACAGATATAAAATGGAGGACACCTGGCTGAATGAAACTATGTGTGAAAGGAATCTAGGAGTCCAAGTAGACCATAAGTTGAACATGAATCAACAGTGGCTCCATCTGCACTGCAGAAATAATCCAGTTTGACACTGCCTTAGCTGCCATGACTCAATACTATGTGATTCTGATATTTGTAGTTTTGTGAGATATTGAGCCTTCTCTGTCTGAGAGCTCTTGTGCCACAACAAACTACAAATCCAAAGATGATATGATAGCCCCGTTTAAATATTTGAAGGGATGTAATATTGAGGAGGGAGCAATTTTTGTTTTCTGCTGCTCCAGAGACTAGGACCCGGAACAATGGATGCAAGCTCCAGGAAAAGAGATTCCACCTCAACAGTAGGAGGAACTTCTTGAAAGTTAGGGCTGCTCGACAGTAGAACACACTCCCTCAATATGACTAAAATTATTAATATTTAAAACCCTAAATCACAAATATTTGCAAACGTATCATAACAACAATACCAACAGTGGTAAAGATAAACTAATCTCTTGCACTATTCCCCCAAACAGATAGTTTTTAGTTGGTGCCTGAAAGAGAAAGCATAGGCAATATCGAGAGCCCTTATGGAAGGGAGTTCCATAATTGGGAGGCCACCACTATGAAAGTCCTTTTGCACTACTTTGGGCATCACCATCAGAGCTACCCAGGTGACCTTAAATCCTGAGTTGGTTGGTACTGGATCAGATAGCTATAATCTGTTACAGCTTTGGATGTTAATACTGGCACCTTGCATTGGACTTGGTGGCTCATTGGCAGCCAGTGCAGTGATTTCAGAATGGCTTCTGTAGCTGAAGCTCTGTTCTCAGTCACAGCACACCACAGCATAGGTTGCAGTTAAATTGACACATGACGCTTGCTCAACACTAAAAGTGAATACATCAAAATTTGGGAACAGATAATTAACTTGTTCACAATGGAGTGAGCAATAAACTATTAGTGGTTGTAATAATATCGCATCTATCACAACTTGTCATCTCTCCAATTGTTGGGTGTAATTTTCATGAGCTTCCCTCGGAACAAGGTAGAATCCCCCCTGCTCTTAAAATTACTTCCAATATTGAAAAGGCCTGAGGCAGAAGTATAACATACAATTAAGAAGGTAACAGAACTCTTCATGCATTCTCACTAAAGGCCCCATCCCATTTCCTTTGCAGAAACAGAGATAATGTTGGACGACAGAACAAATCCCACTTAACTCGGTGCAAAAATCCCTTAGTAATATATACAGTGCTCATTATGCACCTTTGGTCCCGGGGCCATACAGTTTTGTGCATTTCCATTCTCAGGGGTGAAGAGGACTGTCCATCCTCTGAGAGGACTTTTCACTTCCCAAAACCTCCTTGTCATAGTGATGTATCCAGTCTCCATTTGCTCCACTGCTGGTGTTCCAGGTGTGTTTTGGGAGAGTTAGCAGTCCAAAGCCTATCCATACCCTTGACATGTCCCTATGGAGTGCAGTAGTTTTTGGGCATAAATACTTATGCTCCCTTTAGATGGGGACTTTTCAATTCGTTTCCACCTTTTCTGTGTTTCTGTCTCAATTTAGACTGGACCTGTTTGTAGCCTTCTGTCTCTCTTCCTCTCTGCCCCTCCATTGGGATCAAAGGAGGGGGGTTATTTGTTATTGTTTATTTCATTTCTTTTCTGCCTTTCTCTCAGAAAGTGACCTGAGGTGGCTCATAAATAAAATTGTTTAAATTTTTTTACAGTAAAAATTTTAAAACAATTAAAATCATCTAGCTAAAACAGTAAAAATGATATAAAATATATAAAAGTTTTTTAAAAATCTAGAGCACACACTCCATACAAAAGGACTTTTTGAAAAAAGAATGGGGGAAGCATAAATATACATGCGCACACCCTCCTTCCCTCTTTCTTTCTGCTTCTCAGGCTATCTCATGTGAGGGAACAGATATGATCCTTTTCTAATGTACCTGGGAGACTCACTAAATTTGTGCCCTTCCTTTCTTCCTTTCCTGGAAACGTACCAGGGACCAATGGTTCAGGTACCTGCACTGATCCAGGAAACACCACTTTAACATACTTTGACTCTTTAAATAGTACTGAGCCATATGGACCAATATTCTGTTGTGGGGATGGAAAAAATATTTGTAATTAAAAATGGGTTGAATATTTGTAGGTTGAAAAATGGGTTTCTTAACAGTTGGTCAATCACAGCAGGAAGAATAATTGTCCAGAGACAACTCTGAGCAATTTTAATTGTAGAAAAGGAATTTCCCGTACGGAAAACTCTAGGCAAGATCCTACATCAACAAGATGAAGTGCAGTGTTCTTCCCACACTATTCCATGCCTTCTTTCTTCCCTTACAGAGCTGGAGGGGGGCATCCCTTCTGCTGCTTACTAGCAGAGAGGGGACAGAGCAGGAGGCAATTTTGATGATGAAGATGTGGGTGGTTTGGTTTCTGGAGGGAAGGATAAAGAGGGTGAACTTGCAAATTGAATCCTCCTTAACCTTTTTCCAGGGATAAAGCAGTAGTAGCAGCAATAGTAGCCCCTCATGAGCTTAAAAGCTATCAGGGGCATATGTTAGATGGTGGGGAAAGGCATACAGAATAGATGCCTGCACCCTATCTTAAAACAGAAAATGCATGTGTAAGCCATACTGTATATGGACCTTATCAGACGTCAGAAATTGGAAGTATTATCCAATGGCAATCTGAACGCAATCATGAGGTTTCATGTTATTGCAAATTAAAGTATCACACAATTTTGGGCAAAAGGGAAGTCATTCAGGACGCAATCATGGGTTTTACCTTATTGCGAATTAAAGCATCTCACGCAATTTTAGGCAATGGGCAGTCATTTTCAGGTAATGGGAAGTAATTCTGAACACATTCCAAATGCAATAGGAATTCATGTAAATTCGCTAAACTAGCGAATTCATGTGAATTCGAATTGGCTCCATTTGCAATAAAGAGAATTTCCTCCCGTCTGATAAGGTCCTATGTGTTATATCACTAAAAGGATTCCAGCCACAGTTGCTCAGAAAACCTGTGCAAACAAAAATGTATTTTTCCCTACAGAATAATTTCCCTGTAACCACTAGGGATGTTTGGATATGGAAAGTATATTTTGAGAAACACTTGATTTTCTCTCAGTAATTATTTGTCCTTAAGTGCAAGGATGAAACAAGAACTGGCGTCCTCAATCTGAAGATATCTAAGAAATTTTCCTGCTATCCTTCTGTGTGCCTTGCCCATCATCAGAAGCATGCATGAAATGGGGCATGGCGAGGAAAATTCTGCCTCTTTCAGCTTTGCTGTTTGGAGGCCTTTGGATTTGGTGATACATCCAACATGAATTCTCCGCTGCCCACAACAGATAGTTCTATATGTTATGAGGAGAACATACCCTGAAGGCAGCAGATACCATTTTGTCTTCAAAGCTATGGAAGGTTGGGCATTGGATGGCAGACCGCCCGGGAATACCAGATGCTGTAAACTAAGTTCATGGGAGGTTTTTGGTGTATATTGATTGACTGATTGATATTTATTTGCAATTTGGGACGTTTCGGTGAAAAATTGCTGAAATTCGATATCGCCTTAATTGGAAGTTTCAGATCTGTACAGAACTAATCAGGGACATTTTGCTTTCCAAGGCAAAGAAAAAAAGAAAGGAAGGAAGAAAGGAAGGAAGGAAGGAAGGAAGGGAACCTCAATATGTCCTGGACTGCAGCCAGCACACACCAACCAAAGCTGATAAGGCAGTTCCACAAACCTAAACATTGATCCTAAGAATAGTCCAAAAGCCAGAGCCGAGGTCAGGGCAAGGAGAAAGCAGCAAAACTCCAAGTCAATCCAAGGTCAAGGCAAACCAAAGTTCCAATGACACGAAGCCAGCACACAGTCACACCAAGAGACTTTCAATAAGTTCTGGCAAAGGGATGGCTTCCCACAGGTGCTTAAGTAGGAGACACCTTCCCTGTTGGTAGCTGTGCTTTATTACCAGCCTGCTTTTCTGCAGGACCAACGCACACACAGGCACTCTCAGCCCTCCTTTCCTTAAAGGAGGGAACTACCAAACTGGATTCATCATTTGAAACCTCACTCTGCTGCTTAGCCTCTGAAGGGAGCTCCACAGTGCTAGAGCCTGGCTGGGCTCCCACTCCTGCGGCTGAAATGTCAGGGCTGGGGTCTGGCAGAGCAGAACTGGGACCTGGTCTAGCCTCCAACTCCTCTTGCTCCTGAGGAGCCATGTCCTCCTCCTCATTCTCTGACTCCATCTCTGGGCTGGCCATGACACAATATGACATCTGCTCCTGCTCCATGTGCAATGTCAACCGGACTGGCTATTTCTTTCTTCAGCATTGGTAATGATTCAGTGTCTTCTGCAACACCTGAAAGGTGCAGAATAGTTGGGGGGGGGGGGGAGGGCACCAGGACAATTTGCTTGGCACCCAGCTCTCTCCTCCAACACCTTGCTGACACTTTCCAGTGTCTGCTACCTGGCAAGTGTCTTGTTCCGCCTAAACATAGGGCTGGCCAAGTCATTAAGATTTTCTTTTTGGTTTTGAATATTCTACTTGAGCTATCAGGAAAGGCCAGTTATAGATCTTCCAAAACAAACTCAACAGCCTTTCCCCAAACATTTTGAATTCAAATTCAAATTCAAATTAATGGCAGGGGTGTAGAAAACACCAGCTTGTGACACATGCCTGCCGATGCAGAGACAAAAATTGACACTTCAGAGCTCAAGATTGACCTCAGACCTGTGACCATAAATATTTCCAATGTACACTTCTGGGGATGAGAATAAGAATGCTCTGTTATGCTATGAGACATTCCCCACTCCATCTGCCGAGGCATTAGCTCCCTCCTCTGCTTCTTGAGAATACACTTATATAATGGGCAAAAGAGAAATATTAATTGGACTCCAAGATGAGGCACATTAGCAAGCTGATTGTGCATTCAATGGACTTTGCCACAAGGAGATGCAAATGGCTTTTTGCATTAAGATTTAGCACCAAAATCTTTTCAAGGGGGAGCAGTGGAAATATTTCCCAAGATTGCCTTGTGGGCAAAATGGGGATGGGGAAGAGGAGTGGGAGGGGAGGGAGACACAAACTTTTGGTAAATATAAATCACAGGAGACGAGGAACAAGGGATGCAGAACCATTGGAAATCAAAAGAAGAATGGATCCACGTTACATTTTTTGTGCTTCTAGTAGTCGAGATAACATCTGACATCTTTCCTGTAATACTGGATGCTTGTCTATAGATGGTACTGTTGTGCAACTCATGGGTTGCTTAGCTTTATTTCTGGCTAGGGTTCCTGTGAGGTGTGCACCATAATATTACTATCTGACTTAAAGGTGCTGCCTCTTATGCCATTAAAAGAAAAGAACAGATAGAACTCAGTCCATGCACCTTTTGTAAGCCTGCAATACACGGTTTTTCAGATTGAGCCCAGCCACAATCTAATTTTATTGTTTCCCCATAGGTCTCTGAAAGCAAAAGGAAGAAGCACATGCTATGTTTTTAAGAAGATGGCAATTATTCCATATTAGCCAGATTCACAGAGCATAGGCACAGAAAATAAGCACTCACTGATTACCCTGAATGTTGCATTTGTAACGTTTTCAAATGTAGTAATTAGTCCTGTCATAGAAAATTAGTTTTGGGTTGCACTTTGTCAACGCCTCATTCATCACCCTTTCCTTAAGATACCATGCTCCTTTGAAAAAGATTATATCCCCAATTATACTGGATGTTTAAAATATGTCCACTAAACATTTGGGTCTTGGAGGGCTCTAAAGGCAGGTGGCTGTTGGATGGCCTAGGCCTGGTTGGACATAAAGTCTGCTGGAGCAACTCCTTTTCCTGAATTATTTCCTAAATTATTTGAACAATTAATTATAAACTTCCTTGAGCAATTGAAAAAAAAATACTGGGGAGGGGGGCAAAGGAGAGACTTCTACAATGGCTCATGATGTTTTAGCACATATGCATTTTTCACAGTGTGGTTTTGTGACTGTTAGGACTGTCTCTACCATTATGCTGGTAGGACAGTAGCTATGTGGGGGGAGAGGTAGAATACCCCCCCAAAAGAATCTGTTCCTCAGAAATAAAAATTCTCTTCAGTTGCCATATTTCTGGCATTGTAGTACTCTAAAACTTCAGCTAACTTTTGTGAAATACAGTGTAGGATTTAAATGAAAGAACAGGGAGCAAGCTTATCGAATTTGCAGATGACACTAAATTAGGATAGAGGACAGGATCAATACCCCAAAGGACAGGATAAAAATTAAAAATGACCTTAATAGATTAGAAAGCTGGGCCAAAGCTAACAAAATAAAATTCAACACAGAGAAATGTAAGGTTCTGCACTTGGGGGGGGGGGGAATGAAATGCATAGAGATGGGATGGGCGACACCTGGCTGAACGAGACTATGTGTGAAAGGGATCTAGGAGTCCTAGTAGACCACAAACTGAACATGAGTCAACAGTGTGATGTAGCAGCTAAAAAGGCCAATGCAATTCTAGGCTGCATCAAGAGAAGTATAGTATCTAGATCAAGGGAAATAATAGTTCCAATATATTATGCTTTGGTCACTCCTCACCTGGAATACCGTATCCAGTTCTTGGCACCACAATACGGAACAGATGTTGAGAAACTGGAGTTTGTCCAGAGAAGGGCAAACAAAATGGTGAACCATGGCCTATGAGGAGAAACTTGGGGAGCTAGGTATGTTTAGCCTGAGAAGAGAAGGTTAAGACTAAGAGGTGATATGATGGCCTTGTTTAAATATTTGAAGGGGTTTCATAATGAGCATGGAGCAAGCTTGTTTTCTGCTGCTTGAGAGAACAGGACCTGGAACAATGTATGCAAACTGCAGGAAAAGAGATTCCACCTCAACATTAGGAGGAACTTCCTGACAGTAAGGGCTGATCAACAGTGGAACACACTCTCCCAGATTGTAGTAGAGTCTCCTTCCTTGGAGGTTTTTAAATAGAGGCTGGACAGCCATCTGTCAGGGATGCTTTGATTGTGAATTCGTGCATGACAGGAGGTTGGACTGGATGGGGTCTCTTCCAACTCTATGATTCTATAATTCTATGACCAAGGGCATAGGAATGCAACAAATACAAGAGTTTGAGGCATGAACTTAACCGCACTCCGGTGGTTCCGGTCCTTTCTCTCTGGGAGATCTCAAAGGGTGAGGCTCGGGGACAGCTCCTCCTCCAAGATTGAGCTAAATTGTGGCGTCCCTCAGGGTGCCATCCTGTCCCCGATGCTATTCAATATCTGCATCAAGCCGCTAGGTGAGATCATTCGGAGGAATGGAGTTCAGTGTCATCAGTACGCTGATGACACTCAGATATACCTCTTCATGTCCAAATCGTTGGCTCAGACTTCAGATGGCGTCTCTCCCCTCAATGGCTGTGTAGTGAACAGGACACAGAGACAGCCAATGACTGAGCACCAGGTGTCCAGCCAATGGGGAGCTGGCTGGGCAGGGTTATATAAGAGCCTGAGCAGAGAGAGAAAAGGGGGTATTTGATTGGGATTAGGAAGGGAAGAGACACCACAGAAGGAGGGTGTGCTCTTAGGTTCCTGAGGGGACAGGTGTAGGTTCATTCTTAGACCGGGGAAAGGTCTGAAGAGCCTGATAGGGGAATAGATAGGCTTGAGGGAGTCTAGGAGAGAGACTCATAGCAAGTCAGTTGTGATACTGAAGATAAGGTTGCCTGAGAGGCTGTAGTGTTAATGTTTGAAGGAACTTGTGTAACTGAGAGATAAGACAAAGTCTTAAAGATATTTCATATTTTATTTGTTTATTTTATAAATAAACTTCATTCTTGTTTTGAAATACCACTTGGCCTCTGTGAACTATTGATACGCTACCAAAGTTATCAGTGCCTCGTTGGAGATAGGTGGTGGTGAACAGGGACGAGTTTGTCACAGGCTGTCTTGCAGCGGTAATGGATTGGATGAGGGAAAACAGGTTGAAACTTAATCCAGACAAAATGGAGGTACTAGCTGTTACAGGACCGAAACCAGGTTCGGGAATACAATTTCCAGTCCTCGATGGAGTCACACTCTCCTCGAAGGACTCTGTTCGCAGTCTGGGGGTGCTTCTCGATTCGTCGCTTCACATGACAAGTCAGGTGAATGTGGTGGTCAGAAGTGCCTGTTATCAGCTTCGGCTGATACACCAGCTGTGCCCCTATCTGGATTTAAGGGACCTGGAAACAGTGGTGCACACTTTGGTAACCTCACGTTTGGATTTCTGCAACGCGCTCTACATGGGGCTATCCTTGTGCCTAACTCGGAAACTTCAATTAGTCCAAAACATGGCAGCCAGGCTTGTCAGTGGAACATTCAGGAGAGAGCACATTACACCTGTGCTTAAAGCTCTCCACTGGCTTCCGATTAGTTTCTGGGCACAGTACAAGGTGTTGGTTTTAACCTTTAAAGCCCTGCATGGCTTGGGTCCATCTTATCTCAGGGACCGCCTCTCCCCATATGACCCCCCCCCCACACACACACTCCGGTCCTCTGGGAGAAATCTGTTGCAGCCCATGAAGACTAGGTTAGCGCAGACCTCCCAGAGGGCCTTTTCTGCTTCTGCTCTCAGGCTATGAAATGGCCTGCCAGATGAGATATGTCTTATTACAACGTTAGACTGTTTCAAAACAGCTTTAAAGACGTATCTCTTCTGGCAGGCCTTCCCAGAAACTGTATAATCTATCCGGCTTCTACTATCTACAATCCTCCCAGCCTATTCTCTGTCCCCCCCCCCCCGGTACTTTGTTGTTACCCATGCTGTGGCCAGCATTGTGGTGTTGTGCGTATAACATGTTGGTTGTTTTATTGTTTGAAATGTAATTTTACACTCAGCTAGTTTAATTCTATTTTAAGGGGTGGGAGGTTTGGAATGGGATCATTGAATTATTTTAATTGTAATTGTTTTTCAATTTTGCTGTACCCCGCCTCGAGTGTTTTTACAGAGGGACGGGTAAGAAATAAACATTATTTATTTATTTATTATTAATAATAACACCTCTCTCTCTCTGAAATGCTAGAGATTTTGGGACTGAAAGAACATTTCATGGCTGGGCTGGAATTCTTATTTGGGGAGGCAATGTCTTTGTCTTGCCCTCCCTCCTGTAAATATATACCTGAGGCAGGGAAAGGCAACAACCTCAGGCAGAAGATGCTGGCAGACAGCAGCAGTTTCGCAAAAGTGAGGTCAAATGCTGTCATCTATAGTTTTTTGTGGGTTTTTCGGGCTGTTGGCATGTTCTGGAAGAGTTTATTCCTGATGTTTCACTTACATCTGTGGCTGGCATCTTCAGATTTCCACAAAAAACTATAGTTTCTCAAACATTGTGCCTGCATCTTATGGCCAGTCTCCTCTGTTTAAAGGATAGAGACGTGTCTTCCTCATGGTTTCCCCTATACTCAGTATTCCCCTGTACTCAGCTTCTGGCATCAGATATGGTGGAGGATGTTATCCCATTACAAAAAGTCACCTGGCAGTCCAGAGAGCAGGGGAAGAAGTGTGTGCGTTTAAATGTTTAAGAAAGAAGTGTGTGTGTGTGTGTCTATGTGTGATTAGAGTCAGCTTACAAAGCCATGCTCCATTTAGCTTAACAATGCAATCATAAAGATATCTACTCAGATGTAAGCTCCAGTGAGTCTTACCCCTTGGTGAATGTGTACAGGTCTCTGGCCTGAGACATTTTAAAATTGGAGTGCATGTATTACTTTATTACAATCATGTTTTTCCTCAGTGTCTTTCTTAACTAATTATATTCCATTTATCTCCCGGAGCTAAAAATATTGCTCACTATTTCTCCCCATTCCTGCTAACCCATTTTTTAATCTAAGAACAACCCCGTGAAATAAGTTAGGCTGAGGAGTGTTTATGTTATTGGATTTGCCCTGATCTACAGTGTGCATTGAGCAGAGAGGGTAAGCACGAAAACGAGAGTTTGTGTGGGTACAAGAAACAGCGTTTCAACGTATAGTGGGTGGAAGAGAAGACTGTAATTTTGAGCAGGGTTTGATAAATGCATTTTGATTTTAGAAATTTATATAATATACTTATGCGCACTCATGTGCACAGACAAGACTGTTATGGATTTGTTTTATGTTTTGTTTTTTCATGCTTTTCTAGGTCTAACCTGTAAAATCTACATTGCAGAAATAAGGCCGTTTAATGCCACTTTAACTGCTATGGCTCAATGGTGTGGAATTCTGGGATCTGTAGTTTGTTGAGGCACCAGAGTGCCAACAGAGAATAGCTCACAAAACTGTAAATCTCAGGATACAAGAGCATTGAGTCATAGCGATTAAAGCAGCGTCAAACTGCATTAATTCTGCAGTGCAGATTAGCCCCTAAAATCAGTACAGAAATTTTTGCATGTTTCTCAACTTAAAATAATAGTTTTGTGTGTTCTTCTTCCTTAATAACTTTTGTGCCTGCTGCTTGCCTTGGCACGCCCTTTTAACCACACTCAGATGTTGGTTAGCCCCACAGGACCCAGTTTTCATCTGTGAAATGTTGGAAGGCATGTGTCTAAGCATCTGATCAGTGATTCTGTTCCTCTTCCATCTTGAAATGTTCAAGAGAAAGAGCAATCTGTAGTTCTGGCTGCTTCAGTGTCACTAGCATGGCTAGCCTGATGGCAAGTGGTTTCTGCCTATATTTTCCCTATGTGTCTAAACCACTAAGCTGTGGATTTTATGGGAGACGGAGAAGAAGCTTAACTACCTAATATATTTTATTATAAGATAGTCAGGGAAACAAGTAAACAAGCACAGTATTACTTGCATACAGATCTCTTTTTTCCAGTGATGGGGAATCTATAGCCTTGAATATATTGCCAGACTATACTTTGCATTATCCCCAGCCACAGGTTGTGCTGGTTGGGGATGATGGGAGTTGAAGTCAAATAACTACAAGTTCCCTCACTCTTGAGAATGTATGGACTCTAATAATCTGGCCTCATGAACCACAGAGCAGGTGCAACGGTGGTTTAAAATATGTCTAGTTATGAATTAAGAAACAGTTTCTGATCAGAGTGCTGCATACATAATAAAAACAAACATACTACATGGAAATGACATGCTACAAACAATGAGTTACATGTAATTAATCCTTTTTGCAACAAGAAAGGCATGACTAAGTCCAACTTTCAAACCATTACACCACAGTGGATCTCATACATTATATACATATGTATAAATATGTGTGTGTGTATATATATATATATATATATATATATAAATTTATACAGTAATCTTTGTGCTACTTTCTCACATCAATGCAGATCAAGAAAATACCAAGGAAAGTGGCCTTAAACCTATAGCCCTTCGTCTAAGAGACAAATTCTTGCTGTGTGGAGGAAACAGACTCAGATCCATAGGAGCTAACAGTGATGCAGCTTGGCACCCCTGCGTACAGCACACAGCCCAAGGCAGCTTAATTTCCATTTGCTCTTTTGACAGCTATAACGTTTGCTATCTATTTCCCATTGTCAGCTATCATCCCCAGTCCTGGGCTATTGATGGCAATAGGCCTGAAGCAACAGTCTGCATCCAAATGTCCCTTAGTGGGTGTTCGCAAAGGCAGCTTTGCCTGCCGGTGGAGGTGAGGCACTCACAACAGGCCCTGTGTACAAAACGCTAGTTCCCTAGCTTTGACTGTTCTTGTCTTCCTTCAAATGCAAAACAGAGAGACAAATGCAGCGCCGCTCGCTCCCCTTCTTACAGCTTGTTTTGGTTATTGAATGTAGGCTGGAAGTTAGAATGGTAATCTAGGAGCTCTTTTGCTTTGATGTATGGTTGTTTCTAAGATATGTGTACAGTGATGTGAGAACCAGCGTGGTGTAGAGATCTGAGTGTAAGAACAGGACTGTGGATTCAAGATTTAGGATTCGAATCCATGCTCGGCCATGGAAACCCACTGGGTGACCTTGGGTGAGTCACATACTCTAGGCCCCAGAAAACCCCATGATAAGGTTGCCATACGTTCCCAAAAACATGAAGTTAACACAACAACAACAGTAACAACAACAAAAAACAACAGTTGTTTTAGACCTTGAGCTTAAAACTTGTACTGTGAGTGGGATAATCCACTTCTGCTGCATTCCCCCTCAACTTTGGGGCAGAAATCCAAGTGGTTACTCTTCTAAGTAGGGTCTTGGATTTCTGCCCCAAAGGCCTACACAGATGGGGCCAGACTGTGCATGCACTTTAAAATGTAACCAAAGAGTATGTATGAAGCAAATACCTTCATACATGAGGGCCTTGCTCCTCTTTTCCAGTCCATATCCAAGGGAGAGGAGTCTCAGTGCAAGAGACGTGTCTTGAAAAGTATTTGTGTGTACAGTTGGCTCTCCTCATCTACAGATTCTTTATCCATGGAGTGAAGCACCTACTACTTGAAAATTATATACACACACACACACACACACACACATACACACAACATACACAGTTGGCCCTCCTTATCCATGGATTTCTTATCCACGGATTTGAGCATACACGGCTTGAAAATATTCCAAAAAAGTATAAATTCCAAATAACAAACCTTGATTTTCCATTTTATATATGGGACACCATTTTGTTGGGCCGTTATATTGAATGGGACTTGAGCATCCATGGATTTTGTTATACACAGAGGGTCCTGGAACCAAACCCCAGCGGATAACAAGGGCCCAAAGTGTGTGTATATATATATATATACTGTATATATATATATATTCCAAATTGCAATGCCATTTTATATAAGGGTCACCATTTTACTATGCCACTGTGTCTACTGGGATTTGAGCATCCATGAATTTTGGTACCCACAGGGGTCCTGGAACCAAACCCCAGCAAATACCAAGGGCCCGATGTATTTAGTTTCCTCATTTTATTATACATGGTGTTTTTGATTTTAATGACACATCCTGAATAAATGGTGTCAATACTTAATGTGTCATGTTTCATGACACCGAAAGGTACCACTCCTTGTGACATCACCCAGTGAGATCAGGAGGTCCCACCTTCTATGACATCATAAGTTTGTGTCTTAGGTATGGCCCTGAAATCTCTGGGCCTGGGGTAGATCTCAACTGACAGTTCTATATCACACCTGAAATAAGATACAGTTCTTTACAAGAATATTTTTTTGTTGTTGGGTGCCTTCAAGTTGTTTCTGACTTATGGTGACGCTAAGGCAAGCCTATCATGGGGTTTTCATGGCAAGTTTAGCAAGCTGTAGTAAGCTGGGCCTCTGCAACTGGGCAGATGGGTTTTGCAGTCCATGTTAGTGTCATGGCCAGATGTTAGCAACTGTCTAGTGGTGTGAAAGAGTAAATTTGTATTAATTATTTTGGTGGATACCTCTTGCTTTGCAGTTTAAAACTGGGGAAAATTAGGAATGCTGGGAACAGATTAGGGAATTAATTTTCTCCTGTTGTTAAACTGCTCACACAGTTCTCATAGCTATTGGTGGGGGGGATGAGTGATGCTTGTGCCTTTGATTTTCTTTGTTTGCTTCTGCACTACACCAAGTTTTGGAATTAGATACACTCCAGCTTCCAGAATCCTCAAACACCATGGCTGCTGGAGGATTCTGGAAGTTATAGTTCAAACAGTAACTTTGCAAATTATTTCTTAGGGTAGAGACAGCTCCATCTTTGCTATCAATGGTTGCTGTGTATCAAAATCCATAAAGTAAACCTGGAATGGTGAGGTGAGACTGACTCTGACAAAGCAAACTTGTGTGTCTGTTTCTTTGTCCTGAACCTTGTGGGAGTTGTAGTAATGTCCCTGAGGAAATTGCTCTGTGCTTCCAGGCAGCATAAATATTGCAAGATGCTTTTCATATTTTAAAAGTGTTGTGTAAGAGCTAAAAAAAAAAAAAAAAAGTTAGAGGGTCCAAGGAAGAGGAGATTGAGACCAAAATTCACACACACGGTGATGAATTTCTTTGTCAGGTCAGGTATAGTGATGTTCTTCACTTGGTCACAGTGTCTGCTCTGTCAAAAACAAAGATCTGCAGTGAGGTGTTATTTGAGAGAGAGGTCTTGTCCTTAGAGCAACTGTGGGGAACTTTTTTTTTGTGAAGGCCAAATTCCAATAAGGCCAGTCTATCATTCAAGCTGTGATCTAGGCCAAAGCTAGTTGCGTATTGCTTGGATTATTATCTTCTAACTCTCCTGGTTTACCTTGGCTGCATTCTGATATTATCAGAAGGTTTTTGCTGCTGAATTTGCTGCCCAAATATAGCCTGGGTGCATCCCCACTTCGAGGTGCAGTCCGTACAGCTCTTTTGAGCTCCGAGAGTTTTCCTGCTTAAGAAAATGGCCATCGGAGTGCTCCTGGAAGTGGGGTTGCACCCGGGCTGTACTCAGGCAGCAAATTCAGCAGCAAAAACCTTCTGATAAGATCAGGATGCAGCCCGAACTGAAATTTAAACCGGGAGAGGTAAGCTGAATTAATAAACCAAGTGATCAGTTCCCTAGTGATGGGTGAGATAAGAGTCCCTGAGCAAAAATCAGGTAAGCTCACTCCTTTCTTTCTATCCTTGAGGGGCCCCTTTCTCTCATAGAATCACACGATCTTAGAGTTGCAAGAGACCACAAAGGCCAGCTAGTCCAACCCCCTGCCATAAAGGAATACCCAGCTAAAGAACTCATGAAAAATGCCTATCTAACCTTTGTTTTGAGGTTTGTTTAAAGACCTCCAAAGAAGGAGATTCCACCCTGCAGTCTATTCCAGTGTCCAACAACTCTTACAGTATAGGTCCAAAGGAGGGCAACTAAGATGGTGAAGGGTCTGGAAACCATGCCCTATGAGGAACGACTTAGAGAGCTGGGGATGTTTAGCCTGGAGAAGAGAAGGTTAAGAGGTGATATGATAGCCCTGTTCAAATATTTGAAGGGATGTCATATTGAGGAGGGAGCAGGCTTGTTTTCTGCTGCTCCAGAGACCAGAACGCGGAGCAATGGATGCAAGCTGCAGGAAAAGAGATTCCACCTCAACATTAGGAGGAACTTCCTGACAGTAAGGGCTGTTCGACGGTGGAACACACTCCCTCGGAGTGTGGTAGAGTCTCCATCCTTGGAGGTCTTTAAGCAGAGGCTGGATAGCCATCTGTCGGGGATGCTTTGACTGGGAGTTCCTGCATGGCAGGGGGTTGGACTGGATGGCCCTTGTGGTCTCTTCCAACTCTATGATTCTATGATTCTATGATTCTATGATTCTATGACATTCTTTCCAATATTTAAGTGGAAACACTTTCCTTGAAATTTGAATTCATTGGCTTGTGTTCCAGTCTATGAACCAGTAGAAAACAAGCTGATTCCATACATGATATTCCTGCAGATATTTACAGATAGTTATCATGCCACCAGGGCCTAAATACCTAAAAGGCATCAGATCCCATCTGATCTTGGCAGCTAAGCAGCATCTTTATAGTAAATATGCACCGAAGGTGAGTCAGCCTGCTTTCTCAACCCCCGAACATTATTCATAGTTCTTGTAGTTGGACCATGGTGGATACAGAAACAAGAGATGAACAAACCCCATGCTCAAGTGTTTTCCTGATGTAACGGCAAAGACAGAAATGTGAAATGAATGCCAATGTAAGCTATTATCAAATGCTCGCCCAAGACATTTCTAAGCCTATTAGCATCCCATTATTAAATTTGTTTCTTAAGTGCTAGCCATGTTTTTATTAAAAAGGTGGAAAGATAACAGCGCAACATCAGATTTGTCCAATTAGTGGCAAGGGTTGGGGTGAGGTGAGGTGAGGGAGGAATGGCAAATTGTCAATTGATTTCCAAGAGCTACATTTTGAATGACATTGCTGCAGGCCTGCGGCTCTTCTGCTTTGTTGTGTGTCTGATAACACTGCAAAGGAAAAGTCAGGTTACCAGTGCTATGAAAGGCATGCATGCAAAGGAAATTAATGCCTGGAGCAGCATTAATTAACTTGTTGAGAGAGATGGCTCCAGGCCTCTACTTACTGCCTGAAGGCAATGAGTTATGTGCTACACACTTGTTGCTCCAGATAACTGCCAAAGTTTCACCCCTAGCTGCATGTCTCTCTCTCTCTCTCTCTCTCTCTCTCTCTCTCTGTGTGTATTAAGGCCAGTGAATATAGAACCAACACTACGGCAGTACTAACAATATTTGCTGATGGAAGTAGACTAAAGTCTACAAAAGCTCATGATGCCAACTTCTTTCTTTCAGTTAGTCTCAAAGGTGCTACAAGATCTCTCTCTATACAGATATTAGCTGATGTTCTACAATACTTAATTACTTATGCATAACTAAGGACATTACCAAATAGGCCCCATTCTCACTGGAATCTCTTTAGTTAATTAAAAAAAATTGGAAACATACCAGTTTCAGAACAGACCTCTTCACACGTCTCCACAATAGTTCAACTGGAGCTGTTTCTGCCATCACTCTCTCTTCTGCTTCCTCCTGTAATACTGTTTCCCTTCTTCCCTTTTGGGTTTGTTTTTATTTTTTACTTTTTAATGCAATTCCAGAGCTCTGCTACTGTGAGTAAAGTCCTTTTAAAAAAGAAAACAAATAGAAAATAAATAAATAAAGGCAATCATCCTGCTTGGGAATAGCAAGGGAGAGGAGACAGTGTGAGAGGAGGGGACGCTGATGTTGTGTGCAGTACAGAAACCATTGCCTATTGTGGAGATGTGCAATAGTGGCGGTTCTGAAACTGGTATATTTCCATTTGTTTTAAACTGACACGATTGCTGTGAGAGGGGGGCTCATGTGGTAATGTTCGAAGTCAAGTCTGACAGTATTAGTGAGGAAGAAACAGAGCATATCATACAAAGAGGAAACACATGAAGGAGTGAGAGGCAAGGCGAGTGCTAGGACTGTAAACTAAGCATTTCTAAGTGTTTCAGGTTTCTTACCTCTGTGATTAATTCAAATTTATTTATATATTTATTTTCTTGGTCTTCCCTTTTCTCCCAGCACAGGATTCAAGGTGCCTTACAACAAGTGAAAACAAAATAGTCTCCCCTCCATTTTTGCAGACTTGAAGTCCAGGTCCCTTGTCTGTTTGTGGGCGGCCAACGGAGGGAGACAAAATGGGGTGTGTTCCTGCCAGTGCTAGCGGGCGTGCACCACTATTCAAGCCAATGGGGCTTGAATACAGGTGAATTTCCATTTTCGCGGGAGGAGTCCAGAACAGATTCCCCATGAAAATGGAGGGGCAACTGTACAACTATTAAAAAACCCCTCTTTAATAATTTTTTTCTTTTAAAATTGAACAACAATTGGATTTGAAAAATCCAAGTTGAAACCAGTTTAAAAGCACGTTTAAAATGGAATCACAACATACAGACATGGAAAGTTAAAACCCAAAGGCCTGCATTAATAAAAAGGTTCCTCAATCTCAGTTTTCCAGCCATAATAATGATGACATTGGGAAGTGCCCAAGATCAGCATCTGAGCACATGGCTAGGATGCAAAGAGTGTCTGGTTTAATTCTGGGTATCCTCTGGTAGAGCTGGGAAAGAGCCCCCTCATGAATCTGGAGAGCCAACAGGAATGCAACTCCATATATGGGTCAGATTCCTATGTACTTTGTTGGATCACATTCAGAAATAAACACATGTAAATTTGGAAACAAAAATGGAATTCAAGTGAAAAAGTATCCTCAAATACTAGGGACATCACTAGGGAGGTGTGTGTGTGTGGGGGTGCAGTGCGCACCAGGTGACACCCTAAGGGAGGTTGCATCACTGTTCCCCAATTCTTTGTGGAGAAACAGATTGCGGTGTTTGCTTGCATCCCTTTAAAATGCTGAAGAGATGGTTGAGTACCATGAGGCTCAATGGGAGGAGAAAAGCAAGGTTTTAATTTTTTTAAAAAAATAGTTTTTAGTTTTTAATTTTTGTTTAAAAAAATTAAAATTTTAATTATTTTAAAATAGCATTAAAAACCCCCCACATATTACCAAATGTTCACTTTAACCACATGAAAATATGTACATATAAATACATTTAGGCTATGTGTATGCTACTGTAATTTTAAATGTGTGATTTTAATTTTGCTAGGTGTTTACATCACAACTATTGCCATTACATTCAGTAATATATGGTAATTTTAATACAAAATACATTACTGAGGATTTTGCATGGTATGGTATGGGAGGAAGTCAAAGCGGGTGTGTCACACCATGGGTGACATTGGGTGACACCAACCCTAATGACACCACTACCCAATACTACTTTTTTGAAAAGTACTGCCACCTGATAACAGGCTATCAAGACCATGTGGAATATCCATTCACATGTTGTCTGCATGTCCATCATAAGCCAGCTGCTTCATGACCAACTCTATCTCTACCATTCTACCTCTACTCCATCACTGTTAATTTCCTGCACTCTTTGACCACAAGAATGTGGAAGTATGCTTCTCATAAATCCATTGAAACCATTTAATTGTTCAGTTGCAGATTATATGGAATCATTGGCAATATTTCCAAACTAAATAATAAAATAAATAAAACTTTCATTTTTTGTAATAAAACAATCAAAGCAGCTAACAATACTTTGTATAATATTACAACCCCCCTAAAAAGGAATTGAACACATTACTATTAAAATTAATTTAAAATAAGATCTTAATAACAACATAAACAATCCATAGTGGCATAAACAATGGGCAGAGTGATAGCATGATACATGATAGGAGGGAGTAATCCATTCTGTGGCCAAGTGCTTTTATTCAGGAAAGGCCTGCTGGAAGACATCTGTCTTGACTGCGTTTTTGAAGCTGTCTAAGCTGGTGATTTGATGCATCCCTCCAACAAAGAGATAATTTCTTAGGATCATTTCCATCAGATTGATGCCCTCCTTGCTTCCTTCTCTCTGACAGCAGCTGAACCTAGGAACAAGGCCACCCAAACATGTCCTTGGGGATCTCATCCTCTACTTCTGCCTCTCTCCACTTTGCAAGAACTGCCTTCCCTTCAGAGCAAGTAGAAGGTGTTCAGTTCAATTCTGGTGCTGCTGAGGTCCTGCAGAACGTCCCATTTCTGAATATGGTTTCTTCTTTGTGGAGAGGGATATCCCTCACTGATGCTACTTAGCAAGGTATGGGATTGAGTTATGATTATGTTGCCAAAGTGGGAAAGAAAGGAAGAAGGTTGGGGGGGGGGGGGAGAAATTTAAATGAGCCTGCCATAATCCTGCCCATTGTTCTGTGTACAGGCTTTCTTTATCATTAAAGACAGAGTGAGACTATGGGGAAGCAGCATCATTTGAACACAAGGAAATTGCATGCTATTTGGTGCAATTAAGCATATGCAGGACCCCGTGGTTTGCTTTTTTTAAGGTTGAGAAGATAAAGAACCAGAGAGCTCAGCAGAGCAAGAATCAAAGCAGGATTTCAAGGGCAAAATATGTATCAGCACCAAGCAAGTTGGGACAGGTGAAGGCTGAATGAATAGAGTGTAGCAGATGCAGGAAATTTGCATTCTTAATGCTGCCAACCAGCTCTGGAAATAGGTTGTTTAGCTTTCACGTGAAAGCTGTGTCATTTTCACTGTAGGGTTAAAAATAACACCACACTGCTAGGAGTTGATAAGAAAATCCACATGACCTACCTGCAGTGTTAGTCAATAAGGGTTTTGTGGGTTGAGGGAAAATATTTATGAACCATGGCATAATTCCTTGAGAGCCAATGTGGGGAAGTGGTTTGAGTGTTGTACTACAACTCTGGAGACCAGGGCTTGAATTCCCACTCAGCCATGGAAACCCAAGTTACACATTTTAGCCTCAGAGTAAAGCAAAAGCAAACATCCTCTGAACAAATCTTGCCAAGAAAACATTATGATAGGCTTACCTTGGGGTGGTCATAAGTCAGAAATGACCTGAATGCACAAAACAATTGTGATTACTTGACTGGTTGTTACAGTTGCCAGGCCAGGACAAACCAAAGCCTTGAGAGTTCAGGGCCAAAGCCTCAGACCTAGGAATGATCCCTTGTGATACTACAAGGAACAGACCAGGTGATGTGTATGCACAGTGTTACAAGGGGCAACTGTTCCTAATGCCATAAATCATGACACGTTAAGCATCAACCACAATTGTACCAAGTAAGCCATTTAAATAAATAAACATCAAGTTTAACAAATGGGGAAAGTTTATATATACACACGTTCCAAAGCAGAGCTGTGAGATTCCTCTGTCTTGTCCTGAGAATTGGAGAAGACAGGTGAGGCTCTGAAATCTGACAGTCTTGGAAACTGCTTGATTTTTTCACAGCCCATGGACACTTCTACCCCCCATGTCATTAGGTTAGATGTTATTTTACATATTTTAGATAGCCTTTTATTTGAATTCTACTAATAGGTGGAGAAAGCCCCATCATGGAAGAACTTTTTAATCCAGTTACAGCAGAAGAATAAAATTTAAAGCTAGTTTGAAATCTATAGTCACGTTCAGTTTGCTTGACTATTATTTGCTCCTTGAGAAATGTTTGATCTGCACAAAGATGCATCACTAGGGCATCGGTGGAGCTACATATGATCAACCATCCACTTTGTCTGTTTTCTCTAGAATGCCATTCAGACAAGTGTGCCATCACACCTGGTAGTTTTTTATAGAGTGTTTAATACAACTGTTCAGCTAGTGTGTTTCTAAAGCTGAAGTGCACATCTGTAGCTTGAGAGCTGTGTGTGGTTCCTGGCTACTTCTTGTGTGGCCACCAAAACTGGAGAGGGTGCAACCACCTTCCTTGGTTGCTAGCTGATTTTGTGTGCGTGGGTATATGTGCTCTTCAGAAGACCATCTTTGCATGCATGTTTGTCATTCTTTCATTCAAAAGGTTCATGAATAGAAGCTTCTCTACTATGTACAATCCTGCCCTCAGGATTGTGTTAAAAGTGTGGGATTTTTTAAAAGGAGAAAGTGAATACAGAGCTTCAAATACATTTAAACATCAATAATCTAGCAATTTTTATTATCCCGCCCAAGGTCTCCCGCCTGTGAAAGAAAAAACACTAGCATCCATCCATTTACCTTTTACTAATTTTCTAGCTATAAATGTAATTGTGTCATTGTGATCCAGAGTTGAGCATTAGTGATTGATTATATTTTTCCGTTTCGTAATGGTATGAATAATACCTTCCTACATTTATAGCAAAACATCTTTACAGTAATGCTGTACTTATGTGTCCAAATATACATGCAGTCCTGGCTTTTGGACAACCAGTGAACAGCATGATTCCCACCCTATTTCAATGTCTTCTGCACGTTACTACAAACATAAAATAAAACAATCCCCCTTACACAGACACATATGCACACATAAATTGGAAATGACTTAAAGGCACACAACAACAACAAAGACAGAGCAATAAAAATTGTTAGGATCTTGATGTATGTAAAAGGCATTTGCATCCCTCTATTGACATTCTCCTTTAAAAACAACCACTCTCAATACACACTGAATGTGTGGAGAGTATGTAGTATGCAGAGAATGAAATTTCATCCATTCCCTACCTACAATTCTTGCTCTTCTACATTTGTGCCTAAAAATATACCACACTAGCTTGGCATGGCTGACTCTACCCACAGATGTAACATCATGATCTGGGAAAGAAAATGGCAAGGGAATTTGCTAGAAGAAGTTGCTTCTGCCATCTCCTGAGGGATCCATAGCCAACAGTCCTACTGCGGCCTCTTTCTGCACATGTTTTGCTTCATTCTCAGGGAGTGTCTTGTATGATTTTCCAAGCTGAACAAATGGACTCCTTTTTAAAATGCTTTTAAGATACTTTTCACTTCCCGTATTCAACCGACGTATGATTCCATTGGGAGGGGGAGGGAAAGAGGTGAGAACATCAGTCACACAATTCTTCCCTTCTTCCCTTTCCTGAAATCAATGTTAAAAGCTACCATACTACAGATGACAGCCAAGGCCACTCCACAAACTGAAAGTGCATGCTTGATGCACCTGCTTTTGTTGAAGGATGCAGAAGTATCCTCCTAATGGAAAGCCATGGTTTCATTCTCGGATAACTATTCCCCATTAGTATTGGCGCCTCTCTGCCCTCAATGCCTCCCTGATTTCTTTGCATTGAGAGGGCTTTGTATGGGCTAAACCTAAGCCAAAGAAGGGGCTAGAATCAGTCCTGCCATTAGGAAGACTGAGGCAGATGGCTCAGGCAGTCAACTGTAGGGGCTATGGAAAAGAGATTATTCTTTCTTGACCAATTTGTTATTATTGCATATTTATTGCCAGGGAAGGGAGAGGTAGTTGTCAAAATTTCTGCCTTGTATGCCAAAACAAATGGGTTGGCTTTAATTACTGTGTGTACTTTGACTTGGTTGAGTCAGTGTAAGATTTGCTGCTTTTCCCCAGGTAGCAAAATGTCTTGAGGCTGACCCTGAAGAAGACAGGCTGTAGTTTAGCAGTTTTTTTCCCAGTTATTCAGTCCCACAATCCACTGATGCACTTTAATGTTAGAAATAAAGATTTATAAAACTCTTATTTGGGTTCAGGAATTTTTCTTATGGCCTTTTGCTTAAGAATATAAGCAATGAAGGCCCACTTAATTTAGCAATCTTTGCCAGAAACTCAACTACATAATAAGACGTTCTACCAGAAAGTGACTGACCCACAAACCACTGATCTGCTTTCTGTGTTTCATCTAGCCAGCAGTTTATGATTTAGAAATACTAAGTTAAGTCTAAATCTCAAAAACATCAGTGTTCCTTCCTTTGGCTAGTCTGGGATCCCTGGAAGATCAAGTAGATTTTCCAATGGTAACTCAACCAGTTATAATTACTGGAGAAATGGAAATCCAGGCAAGAGGAGAAGGTCACTGGCAAGAGACATATTTTGAATTGATGTCCCACTTTTGTACTTGAACAGTTTGTTCGGTACAGAAATTCACCAAAACATGATAGGCGCTAGAGTCACTCCCCTCATTAAAACTGTGAAAATGTTGTTAATAGGCGGGTAGTTGCAAAGGCAGATTTACAAATGAGTATTAAGAAAACAAAAATCATGATCACAGATGACTTTAATTTTAAAGGCGACAATGAAGACATTGAGCTTGTCAAAAATTTCCTATATCTTAGCTTGGTCATTAATCAAAATGGAGGCTGTAGTAGTGGCCGTCAGTGGCACCCACTATTGTAATGGGAGTTTCTGTTCATATAAAGTGATGGGGCCATGCCATTTCAGTGATGGGAAAGGGACGGAATCAGCACATCATTATTTCATAATCTTATGATGATTGTGTGATAAGAACGACTGAAGAATGGGATAAGGATGGATGTCAGCTGATAATCTTTGCATGATTACACTAAAAGGACAGGATGAGGATAGGAGTGTTCCATCCTTTACCCCATATGATAATCTCCTAGGAATTTGAAAGGCTACTATGAAGGAACTAGACAAGATCCTTATCATTGAATGCAAAAGTCAGGATTGTCCATACCATCGTAGTCCAAATTTCTATGTATGCTTCTGAAAGCAGGACAGTGAAGAAAGCTGATAGGAAGAGAAACTACTTATTTGAGATATGGTGCTCGAGAAGAGCAAATAAATGGGTCCTAGAGCAAATCAACCCTGAACCTTCTCTGTAAGCCAAGATGACTAAATTAAGATTGTTGTACTTTGGAGATAGCACGAGGAGACATGACTCGCCAGAAAAGACAATAACGCCTGGTGAGGTAGAAGGCAATAAGAAAAGAGGAAGACTGCATTCTAGATGGATAGGGTCAATCAAAGAAGCCATAGCCCTGAGTCTACAAGAATTGAACTGGGGTGTTGATAACAGGGTGATTTGGAGGTCATTTATTCATGGGGCTTCCATAGGTTGAGATCACTCTGATGGCAGTTAACAACAATAATAACAACTTTATTACAGCCATTTGGCCAGCACAATTACAAAATTTCAATTTAAAACAATTTTATACCATATGTTTATGTACAGGCAGACTGGAGAGTATAGACAAATGATGGTTTAGAAAAAGTAAGGATGGAACTGCACAATTTGGTAAACACACAATAATGGGTAGGGCATTATTACTTAATAAATAACAATATTGCATTGTGTTAAAGAGTTTCATATTCAGGACTTATTTGTTCAAAACTACTGTCATATTCTTTGTTTAAGGAAGAGTTAAACCATAAGGTGTCAGTTTATCAGGTGTAACTAGTTGGGGTAACTTTCTAAAGACTTTAGTCCCCATCTAAGTTGATTGGATAATAAAGTAAAATAAGGCCATACTTCCCTGTTTACAAATTTTACCGTTAAACCATCTGTACAGATTTTGAGATTATATAACATATAACATCTGTTTAACAAACTTTTTGCGATTTGCAATGGCAGCTGCAAAGAAATGTGCAACTGCTTGCGTTATACCTTCCTTCTGGTCTGCAAGTAGAAAATTTGTATAAAATTTCTCCTGTCTACCTGGAAACTGCAGCAGGTTGTCATAAAGCTGCACCGACCTGGCTGCTGGAGAGCGCTAAAAGGAGCCACAGAAAGTGGCTCCTTTTTGCTCCCTCCAAGGGGTGCCATAGCCATGGCGGTGCAGCTTTATGACATCCTTCGGTGCTGTGCTCTTTGGACACAGCACCGGAGGGGTGCCATGATGATGCATGCTGTGTAGACCGGCATGTGCCAAAATGGTGCCCTGGGGGCGAAGCTAGGGCATCCAGCATGCGGATGCTGCACTGTAGCTCCGCCCACAGGCTGGTACAAAGTGCCAGTCTGTATTGCCCCTCAGTAGCGATAAGCAGACTAGCAGAACATGACATTGGCCACAGAAGGATTTGGTGAACAAGGTAAAATACATCCAATAAAAAATCCACCAAACAGTGATACCATTATTGGCTAACCAAAATGTACAATATACATGTTGCAAACTTTCAAAGTTTCATTGGCTTCTTTGTCAGGCAAGGTGTTACAAACCAAACAGAAGAAAAATACAGTAAATGTATTTTAAAATGTAAATGTAAAAATCCAATAAATATAAAATACAGTACTGGTCCTCAATGGCTGTATCATCAAACACTTTTACAGACTTATCCTTCCAGAAGTGGAATACAGGTCTTTCGGTAACAGTAAAAACATGCAGTATCTGATCACATTGACCACTCACTAACTTCCAAATGATTTTTTGGGACTACAAATGCCACAATGGAGTTTATCAGATGGGAGGAATTTCTCTTTAATTTGAATGGAGCCAACTGGAGCCAATTCAAATTCATGTGAATTCGCTAGTTTAGCAAATTTACGTGAATTCTAATTGCATTTGGAATGTGTTCAGAATGACTTCCCATTACCTGATAATGACCCCCCCATTGCCCAAAATTGCATGAGATGCTTTAATACGATATAATGTAAAACCCATGATTGCGTTTGGAATGATTTCCCTTTTGCCCGAAATTGCATTAGATACTTTAATATGCAATAACGTGAAACCCCATGATTGCGTTCGGATTGCCATTAGATTATACTTCCAATTTCCGTCATCTGATAAACTCCAATGTCCCAGTCAGTGTGGCTTTCGCAAGCTTTGTTTTAAAACCTGGTGCTTCTTGTTGCTATCCCAGTCTACATGTCCCTTTCTGTCCCTGCCTTCTGCATTGCACTAAATAAGCCTATTTGAAATGAATGAGACATTTTGTAGGGATGGCAATGCATGTCTACAATGAGCGGGATCTTGTTCTGTTTTTTCAATGCACATTTAAAATGAATGAGGCCACTCTGGTCATACAAATTTTAGACACAGGGTTGCAGATCTGTAGCATGACTAGAGCAGGAACAAAAGAGGTTAAAGCTCCTGATTTCCCATATCTACCAGGGCCCTGTGTAGTCTGGGTCTGAGGCACCCAAAATGAGCAACATGCACACATGGGCTCAGGATCAGTACATTTGCTTGCTAGACATGCATATTTCCATTTAGAGATTTTTTTAAAAAGGATAAATCTCTTTTTGCTAGCTTATCCCCATTGGTTCTCTTGAAGCCTTTGTGGTTGAGTGATAAAAAAGCAGCAGCAAAGATTTTTCAGAAGCTGATCTTTCCCCTTTCTTCTTGAATTTGGTTTGGTTTGGAAGGTGGCTGCAGTTTGAATGCATTTGCCAGATAACCTGATGGGCATTTATTGGGTAGGAAGACAAATTTATCTTGACAGAAGAATGTTTGTTTTCATGTCCAAAGGGACTCCATGTTTTTACTTTTGCTGGGGCTGTGTATAACCTATATACTGTTTGTTGCACAGTGTAAGACTAGACTTTAGTTTCTGGAAGAAATCCAGTACATTACTACTCTCAGATTTGAGTTGTTTAAAAAAGAAAGCATCCAGCCCTTAGAGATAAACTTGGTAGGGGAAAAATGCATTTGGCATACCTGGTAGAAAATCTTGGCAATAATAGCGAGTCAGAATCGGGTTTTGGATAATCAAGGCAGAAAGCTCTAATTCTCTGAAGAATACCATGAAGGTAGATCTCAAAACATTGTGGATACAAAGAGACCCAAACTTTTACGTCAGTGTTATAACTTGACTTCAGAGCTGGCCTGACTGCTCACACTACCTTTAGCATAATCCTTCTGTTCAAGTCCATTGACTTGAATGGCTCTACACCTGAACCTCCTGTTCAAGTCTGTTATGTTTGTAGTTCCCCATTCCAACAGTTGCCCCAAATCTATAGGGAGGACACTGACTGTTGCCTGAGTCTTAGACTGAATGAATGATTGCCTTTGTATGCTCTGGGCCTTCAACCTCCCTTTTTTCCCTAGCTATTCAACTAGATAAAGTTGAATCTGCCATGCTTTATGTGCTGTGCTATAACACATCCCTTCACTTCTGCGGAGGAAATATGTTCATCCTAAGACAGAGATGGGTAGAGTATTTTAACCATTAGTTCCAGTTAAAACAATAATAAGAACAACAACACAGGTTTCTTGACAGCCTATTTTCTGCAGAAAAACTAGGTTTTGTGTGTGTTCAAAAAGCCATGTGTTTTATTCTGCAGAATAATTACTCCACAATATGTTGGGACATCCAAATATGGGAAGAATACTTTGGAGTAATATTTGTTTTCTTCCACACTGGGGAGAAAGATACCATAATTATTCAGCACATATGGATGAAATATTTGAGGATTTACTTCCCTGTCCAAAACCATGAAAAAAAGTTTCTTACTCCAGCACGTTGTATAGGAAGCAATGAACAAAAGGCACCTGCATGGGATTCAGGTCTCCACTGTGTTTGCTTAAACTCCACATTTTGTGCTAAAAGAAGATGATCAGGGAGCTTGCATATATTTTTTTAAAAGAGAAGAACAGTGCTCCTCTGAAAATATAGTTCTTTAAACAAAGGGATATGTTCCTCATATACCTTATTTTATAGTGTGCCGGTAGAATTGTAAACATTAGGGTTGCAATCTTCTTGGTGTAATCAGGAGTTATAAATGCTTAAGTACTTTTAAAGATTTTGTATAAGGAGGTACCTCCCTGCATAATGCTCCCCCCCCATGCAAAATAGCAGCTGACCTAAATGGCCACTGATTGACTGGTGGTGGCCACGAAATTTATTTCTGCTAAGCGAACAGATAAGGGAGTAGGGGGAAACATGAGGACATGTCTCCCAAATAAAAATCACCCCTATGAAATTTTCTTTCATTCTCCAAATTTCTAGTGTTGCAGTAATTTAAAATTTCAGTTGAGCACTTTTTGTTTAGGCATCCAAAGAAAGGGGATGTAGTGGCTTAGTGGTTAAAATGCTGATTCTGACGATTGTAAGATCAAAGGTTGGCAGTTTGAGGCCCGAGTGCTGCACTAATCCCAGTTTCTGCCAACCTAGCAGTTCAAAAGTATGCAATTGCAAGTATAAATAGGTACCAATCTGGTGGGAAGGTAACAGCGTTCAGTGCAGTCATGCCACATGACCACTGGAGTCATCTTCAGACAATGCTGGCCCTTTGGCTTAGTAACGGAGATGAGCACCACCCCCTACAGTCAGTTACAACTAGACATTTATGTCAAGGGACTACTAAAGAAAAGGGGCAGGCAAAGTTACTAAGGGAAAGTGAACACAGCAAATAGAAGAGTTCTGGAGGGGAATGACTTTCAGTACCTTGCTCCCTGCAATGTTAGAAATTTAAGGAATGAAGTAAAATTTAATTTGCAGGGAACAGAATTGTCTTTATTTTGCCACCCCCAAAGCATACCCTGACCTTTGCTCTTGCTAGCTGCTGTTGCTGTTCCAGATGCCTGACAGACATACTCCGATACAGTTTTCCATTCCACTAGCATCAAAGAGGATCTCAGTTTCTGTGCTGAAAAGCTGTGCTTGAGACTGCAAGATGACACACTCCAGGCTGGACCAGCTGAGATCCCTGGATGATAAATAAAAATGAAAGCACAATCTAGTAAAAGATCATAAAGTAGAAGAGTTCAGGTTTGTAAGAAGGCAAAGCAGGGCCAAAATACCTTAAAGGCACTAGATCCTATCTGATCTTGGAAGCTAACCAGGGACAGTCCTGGTTAGTACATAAGACCACCAGGTTCTGTAGCTATTGTATTTCAGAGGAAGGAACTGTCAAAACCACCTCTGGGTATTGCTTGCCTAAGACAACACTATGAAATTCATGGGATCACCATTGCTTAAGAGGTGATTTGAAGGCACAAACATACACATGGCAGTCCGAATGTAAAGTTACATTTTTATTTTCCCTTCCACTGACGGTGCTTCAGTTCAGCGTACTTTACAACTGTGAAGCCCTTAGTGCTAAATGTAAGTGATTTCATTACAGAGCCAGATTACACATAATGAAGCAAAAAAATAAAAATAAAAAAATAAAATAAAATAAAATAAAATTCCTGTATAGAAAACAGTATGGTCCCAGTGAAGAGAACCTTTGGACTTACTAGGCTGGACCGAAACCTTATGAGGTCCATCCAACTTAGCATGAACAAAAGTACAAAATCAGTAATGGTAGAATAATTTACAAAAGAAATAAAAGGCTCCATTTACATTCTCAAGGGCATGATTCTGACATGAATGGGCACTTTTTATTCTACTGGTTATAGCATGAAAGATTTGAAAGATTTGAAATTTGAGTTGTCACTCTAACACTGCTATTGAATTTCATGGCATGTCAAAGTGTTTATATGCCCCTCTGTTGCTTCCTTATTGTTTTAAGCTTTTGGGGTAAAAAATGTGATTTTTTAAAAAAACTTTATCTTAATATCTATTCCACTGTGATCCTGCATTACCATTTTACTGATATCACCAAAGGAAATTTACCCAGCACAGTTGCAGGTAATCTTTATTATGATAAAGGATTTGGACATTCAGTTGTGATGCATGCTAAATTACTTTCTACAGATTGCCAGCTAAGCATTAAACTCTAGCAGTACCACACTAGCTAGAGTTACATAAGAGAGACATTTGCTGGATATTTATAGAATGGGAGGTGAAATTTTATAGCTCACTGACTCTGAGGCTGATTTTTGACATCTCTTCCAGGTGTTAAGATATGTTCATTATTGCCTATGTACACGTCTGAGGATACAGGTTAAATCTCCCTTATCCACAATGCTTGGGACCAGAAGTGTTTTGAATTTTGGATCCTGCCTGCCCATATTCTTGAATATTTGCATATACATAATTAGATGTCATGGGTCTATGGGACTCAAGTCTAAACAGGAAGTTCATTTATATTTCATATACACCTTATAAACATACCCTGAAGGTAATTTCCCATTCCTATTTCGTCTGGTGATGGAGGGAGTCTTCGGGACTGCGGTGTGTGTTTGCTGCAGTCCCTAGGTGGCTTTGGTGAGGCTTCAAGCAGCCCCTTCATGGCCATTTCTTTCGGCCCTTAGTTGCATAGCTAAGCAGTATCTTCTGGCCTGACACACACACTGCAAACCCCTACTTTACTGGCCATCAGCCATGGAGAAATGAGAAGGTAGTCAATTCTGCTGATGACTGGATCGTGGGTGGATGTTGTTTCAATTCCTTTCCAACAGCTAGTGAGGCTGACACAAGGAAGTGTGAATAGACCACCATTGACTGGCTGTAGCGGCTGGCTGTTAAAGTGGGTTTGGGGCCAGGATATATTACAACTGGCTCTTTGTATCTATGGGGTTTTCATTCTGGACCCTCCATGGATGCCAAATCCTGTGGGGCCACAAGTTTCTTTGTCTTCAATGGTGGCACAATGTGTGCATGCAGCCACCACAGCAAAGAATGGGTGGGGCCATCTGCAGATGCTCCAATCTGCAGGTGGCAAGTCCATGTATGGGAAAAGCAATTGTACTCAGTTATATATTTGTAACTAAGTAGGCAATATAGGATCTCAGTCTTTATTTTGATATAACTTATTGTTGGAATTAACAATCTTTGCATGCCTATACTCATCGGTAGTTAGATTGCATGTTGCTCTCTAGGAGTTTAGGCACAACATGTTTATGGTAACCTCCTTTTTATTTGTGTATTTGTGCATTTGTTCACCTCCACTCTCTTCCTATGTCACATAGTGTTCCTTTGTTCTCGGGGATCTCATCTGCTCTCCCACCTCTCTCTCTCTCTCCCTGCCTGTCTCCCGTGAAGCATGTGTGATAAGGGGAGATGCTCTAGCTCTCCTGATACCATGTAATACTCTTCCTTTCCATACCTTCCTCAAGAAGCTAAAGCTGTGTTGATTATACATAAGTATTTATGAGTAAAACTACTTTGATATACCTTGTGAAGAAGACTAAGTTTGATTTCTTTCTCTGTTAGATATTGTGTGTAGGCTGGAGTGGGCTGACAAGCTTTTAAAACTTCTACCTAGCGCATTAGATGCTCTGCTTGAGAGATCCATGACTTTTTTTCATATTTCCCAATACTTTATATGAATGCACTTTCTTTATTGTGGGGTTTCGATACTGTTAGCATTCAGTGTCCAGTGGGTGATTATCAGATGGGGAAATGGGATGTTCTTGTCCCATCCTTTCCCCTTCCTTGTCTTGTCTTTCCTGTGCAATTGTGGGAAGGACTTTCAGATGACGTCGTGCTGATTCTGTCATTGTCCTGTCAGTGAAGTGGAATTGTTCCGTCCTTGCCATTCATTTTTCATTAATGGAAGAACCCGTTAATGCAATTCCACTTCACTAACAGGTTTATGACAGGATTAGCGCAACATGTGAGAATGTCACTATCACGGATGGGATAAGGATCGGCTTCACTCCCATCCTCCATCTGATATTATCTGGCATTTTGAAATGAAAATGTAGGGCATGAATGTGAGAAACAAATAAATGAAGTTAAGTTTTCATGCTAAAGTACAGTCAGGCCTCCACATTTGCGACTCTGACATTTGCGGATTTGATTGTTCACGGATTTGATTAATATGGTCTCTCTAAGAATCTCTAAGTGCTCTAGCGTGACTCTATGGCCAACATTTGCCAGAGGTTGCATTGGAAGACTAAGAGATTCCTTGACAGAACAATTCTCTAGGCATTTGTAGGTCCTCCACACAGTTGTATAGTTAACTTCCAACTGTCCCTAACCCCAGCAAATGTGGAGGGCCACTCCAATGGGTGCCACTTCAGAGAGGTCTGAGAGGCTGTGAATAACATTCAAAGCAATTCCAAAACATAATTTCCCAAATGATAAAAAGAGAGGGAACAAAATTAGCTCTTAGAATATATTAACAATATTTGGATCCATACAAGAACACATCCCAGTTTTGGGTCTTTTGACCCATTCGTATACCATATATTAAGTGTTTTGTGTGAGGTGTCTAAAGATGTTTTCCCTTTGACATGCTGCTCTGTTGACAAAAGATACTCAAGGGATTTGAAAAGCATTTTGAACTCTGAAGCTTTTAATCTGTGTACGTTAGAAGAAAAACATGAATTAGTGATATGAAAATTGATATTGATGAAGAATAAGAAAAGACCAGGGAAAAAATCAATATGGCTTGATGAAAAATACCATTGGTATCGCTTACTAGGATAAATGGCAAATCTGCGGTAAGGCTTTGTCATTCTGTGGTGGCATATAATTCATACAAAGGCACCTGAGCCTTTACAGCTTCACTTCGGAGTCTGAAGCCATGTTATTTATGTGACTGAAGATATCTCCCTATTATTGGGAGTTATGGCAGCTTCCGGCCTCTGGTGATTCAGAGATGTGCTTAAGGTCAGGGGAGACCTTTGTCATTTAGTACATAGATTCTTAGACATGCCCCATCTCTGTTTAGAGGGCCAGGTGCCTCATAAATTATGTGTGCCTCTCAGGGTGGGAGCTTGCTTTATCTATAAATACATTTCATAACATAAACGTCATACATTTGCTTTGGCACTCTAAGGGCACATGTAAACACACCATGTAGTCTGCTTCCTTCAGCTACACTATACTAGGTAAAAATGAACATAGCAATTAGCCATTATTTTCATTTTCAGGTATGAGGAAAAACTCTGGCCTAAAGGTAGCAGATCCCATCTGATCTTGGAAGATAAGCATGGCCATCTGTGGTTAGTACTTGGATGAGAGATTGCCAATGAATGCCAGGTGCTGTAGGCTATATTTCAGAAGAAGGAAATCGCAAAACCATCACTGAGTATTCCTTGCCTAAGAAAACCATATGAAATTCATGGGGTTTCCATAGGTCGACAGGCAACTTGAAGGCATGTACACACAAATTTTGTTATTCCCTCCTAGAGTAGAGCCATTGAATCAATAGGATTTGCCTTTGTGTTGATTCACCATTCAACAATGGATTCAATTGAGTTTTCCTGTCAAAGTATCTCCATACTTTTTCCAGTGGGTGCCATTTTGGAAAAGCATGAGAGGCTGTCACAGAATGGAAAGCAATTCCGCAACGTGATCCCTCCAGCCCACTAAAAAGAAAGAGAACACAAACAACCCTCAGAATTTATTAACTCACAGCTTCAGCCAATTCACATAGAATCACAGAGCTGGAAGAGATCACCAAGTCCATCCAGTCCAATCCCCTGTCATGCAGGAAAATACCATCAAAGCACTCATGACTAATGACCATCCAGTCTCTGTATAAAAGCCTCCAAAGAAAGAGACTGTGTTGCTCTCCAAGGCAGTACATCCCACTGTCAAATTGCTCTTACCATCAGAAAGTTCTTCCTAATGTTTAGGTGGAATATCTTTTCCTGTAGTTTGAATCCATTGCTCCATGTAGTCTTTGGACTGGCAGAAAACAAGCTTGTTCCATCCTCAATATGACATCCCTTCAATATTTTAAAATGGCTATCATGTCACCTCTTGATAGGCTAAGCACATCCAGCTCCCTAAGTCGCTCCTCATAGGGCATGGTTCCCAGACTTTTCACCATTTTGGTCATTCTCCTCTGGATGGGACTTACCTTTATTTTGACCCACTGTTCAACAATAAGTTACTTAATGGTCTGAGTGCTGAAATAGGACCCTGGAAGAGCAGGGTCCAAATCCCCACTCAGCCATGGAAATGTACAGGATTACTTCCAACAATGGTTCCAACATACCTCCGATGTTTTGGACTTTAGCTTCAATAATTCCTGTTGGCCAAGTTGGCTGGGGCTCCTGTGACTTGCAGTTCCAAAGAAATGGTGGGCCAAAGGTTGGGAACCACTGACTTATACTGCTGATGATGATTGAAAGAGGCAGTGTGAATGGCTAGGATTCTGGGAAGCAAAGATTTAAAATGTGGTTCATGGCTGCATGAAACCCTAAGATTGCAGGATGCCCATCATAACCTAGAGCATAGTTTCTCACATGCATTCACCAAGGGACTTGAATGTATGCACCAAAGGTTGGAGTTGTTAGAGTCAGGTGAAAGGTCTACAAATGGTAGCTGCAATTAACCCTGGTGTGCTATGGCCACATCCTCACCTCTTGTAATTGGCTTATAAATGCACTAAAGTATGGTTATTTAGAAAAATATTGGAAAAGTTACTTTTGTGGCCAACTGTAATCATGTTGGCTGGGGGGTTCTGAGCATTGGTATCTAAAATAGTGACTTTCTAAGCTCTGCTTTTAGACACCATAGGAAAGGAGTTAAGAAAAGCAGCTGACAGAGGCATCAATTTGCCGGAAGATATAACCTAAGCCATCATAATCTTAAACTGTAAGGAGCAATAAATACAACCATCATTATGTCCAAGGACAGGATGATAGTGGCCAAGCAGATTCCCTGCCCATATATCACTATATGTCTCCTGACAATATTCATTGAGTTAACTACTGCAGATGAGTGATGCCACTCGATGCCAATGATCTCCTGTACCCAACCTCTTATATTTCATAAAGTTGAGCCAGGTTGTCTTCACGTAATGGGAAAGTAGTTCTCCAAAGCAGACACCATATCCGCTTTCTTGATATGAATTAATGAACACTGTGGCTTATTAACTTGATGCTTAGGATCTTTGGTGGCTAACTGTCGATAATAATGTGGGTAATGAAAATCATTAGTAATATAATTTTCTTGTTCAGTTTCCTCCAATATCTCACCCAGCTTGTCAGCATCTTTGGGCAATAGAACTTCTCCCACTTTATTATTTCTGCTGATTTATGAATATTAGCTTCATCTTCTTTGATTGGCCTCTAGATTATTTGCTTGAATTCTTTTACTTATCCATTTGGGGTGTGTATTGGCAAGATTAAGGCCAGAATCAATTGGTGGCCCCCAATTGGAGTAGAACTATTGAATGAATTGTTGGATGAGAAGTCCAACACTTATATAAATCTGACTGATGCGATGGGCCTATTTTAGTTTGGACTACACATAGAATTCATACCAAAATGGCAGCCTGCTGCCCAGCCAAAGCAAACAAAGTAGCTGCTCTGCGTTCGTGAAAGAGCAGCTCATCCCTGAGACAGTAGAAAATGTGACCAGTGAACTATTATGTTTTAACAAGAGAAATCTCATCTGATCTAGGATGCTAATGGAGATCTTGTCCTTGTACCCTCAAGGTTGGATCCATGGCGAAAGGAGACAAAATTTTAGCAGTGGTGCCATTTCATAAGGGAGTGCAAAGACTAGTGTAGGACATGGGTTTAAATCATGCTGGTGGAGCATGAGCTTCTGCAAAGGCATAGAATCATAGAGTTGGAAGAGAGCATGAAGTCCATCCAGTCCAACCCCCTGCCCTGTAGGAATACGCAAAGTACTTTCTGACAGATTGCCATCCAGCCTCTGTTTAAAAACAGAGGTAAAACAGTAGTTTCACCACACTCCAAGGCACTGTCAAACAGCTCTTACCATCAGAAAGTTGTTCCTAACATTTTGGTGGAAATGTCTCTTTTTGTAATTTGAATCTATTACTCCATGTCTTAGTCTCTGGAGCAGCAGAAAACAAGCTTGCTTTATCCTTAATATATCAGCTTCGAGCACTGGAGCTTGGTCCCACAATGTGTCTAGAAGAGTGTGGTTACCATTCCACAGCTGGGAGAAGAAGAGAATTGAGATTTTAACTGTCTAAAGGTTTTTGGGGGTGTGAGACTGGGTGGCTGAATACCTCAAGCATCCATTCTCAATGTCGTCAAAGGTGACTTGAAGTACTATGCCAGATGTTGGCAAAACGTCAGGAATAAACTCTTCTAGAACATGGCCACATAGCCCAAAAAAACCCGCAAAAAACTATTCTCTGAAGAAATTTTGCTACAAGAAAACCCTACAAGAGAGTTGCCATAACTTGGAGTTGACTTCAGGCACCTAAAGGCAACAAACTCTAGCTGAGAATAATGAATATGATGCAGGCCGTTGTTTCTGAATTAAGTTACAAATACTTGACTGAACCCCCAAAAAACTGATGTTCATTCTCTCCTCTCCACACCGTTACTTTGGTTTCCTCAGCAACAAAATTTACCTCTCTTTTAATGCTTTTGCTTTCTCCCCTTTGACTTACCCAAATCAGTCAAGGATTTTCCATTATTGATACCAGTAATTTTGTCAAAGCTGCAAGTGAACAAGCAAGGCATTTGGTACCGAAGGTCAGACTCACTTTACTTAACTCCAGGGGAAGAAGTGAATCAATTAAGCCAGGCTTATTACTTTTTGTAGACGGTCTTCATCAGAGGTCATTCTTACCCCCATTATGAGGTCGGGAGGTTGGTATCCAAGATAGCTTTTTGGCAGCCACTCTCACCTCATGAAGCACACTTTTTAGCTCTGACTACAAAGGTCATGTGTGCATTCTTTGGAATCCTGTAAATATTTTATTCTTTTACAACCAACAAATGGAACAAACTTTGCTGTTGCATTATAACTTTGCACTTGGAATTGTAAGCCTGGTGGTGTACAACCTAAATCTAATGCAAAGCTGGGCATCCTGTCAATAAAATCAATGGGCTTTTAATAAGGATGAAATTAATGAGGTGAAATCAATGAGAAATAATGTGCTTCAATAGGAATGTGATAGCAAGAAGCCCCATTCCAATTTTTGAGCTCCCTGGTCCCCAAAGTCCCCTTTCCTCTATTTTTTTTTAAAAAAACTTTATTTAGGCAGGTATTTGGGATCTTAGCTCACATGGCACAAGCATCTTTTAATTGTTTTCTGTTCCCTTTTCATTTTACTGTATTTTAAATGTATTTAAGATGTTTATATTTGGTACTTTCAATAGAATGTTTATTTTATTTTTATTTTTTTAAAAAACCTTTTGTACAACGTTAGCTGGTTGGTTGCTTCTCCCAAGGTGATCAGTTACCGAGGGAGAAGCTTCTCCCCGGCAAGGAAGGACTATCTGAGCCAAAGAAGTGATGCCCTAAATCCAAACTTTGCAAGAGTTTCCCAACCACTGCCACCAGTTAAAGATGCAGCTAAGGGAGTGAGTTTACTTGGATAGGCAGAGAGCAAGAAATACCACCACAAGAAAAGATTGGCGACATTGTATTGTAGTTTGAAGAGAGCCTACAATGAAATTTCATGAAATCCTCACCTGCACAATGGTCCTAAATGCTGCTAGTTCCCCATGTCTTTCTTGCACATCAATACTTTGACTGAAGACCCCCCTGCTGCCCGCTATACTTCTGTGTGCCCCTCTGCTGCCCCCTTCCCCAGTCCCCTGGATCTTGCCATTGCACCCGGGGGTGGGGGGAAGTCATACCACCCTTTTTGGGGATCACTGCTTTTTTGGAAGACATCAACATTGCCTGTACATGCTGGCAGCAATAGCAATAGCATTTACACTTTTATACCACTTATCAGTGAACTCAGCACTCTCTGAGTGGTTTACAATCTGTAAACCAATTGTCCCCAACAAGATGGGTACTCATTTTACCAACCTATGAGAGGATGAAAGGCTGAGTCAACTTTGGGATCAAACTCATGTAGTGGGCTGCAGTACCAACATTTAACCACTGCATCACTAGGGCATCTCATGATGGCTAAGATCCTACATCAAGTGAGCATAGAATTATTAGTCTGCTTGGAAAGCTCCTTGTCTCTACACCTATCCCAAAATCTGGTAACCTGTCTGCTTCTTATTGATAGGGAAAGGAGGAAAGGAGGGGGGGATTTAAAAGAGAAAGATGCATCTGGGCTGGGCTTCTACACTTGTCCCTTCACATTCACTGAGGTTAGGTGCACAGGATCCCCGTGAATGTGGGAAAAAACACAAAAAACAAAAACACTATGTTTTTATTTGAGAGAACACCTCTCTATGAATCTCTAGGTCCTCCAGTGCATCTCTGTGGTCAACGTCTGCCAGACATTGTCCACAGAATTGTACTGGAGGCACTACAAATGCCCAGTGGAGTGAACCTCTAGGTCCTTCAGTGTGACTTTTGGTTGAAGCTGACCGTAAAGTTGCGCTGGAGGATCTAGGTATTCCCAGAGAGAACATATTAATAAAATCAGTGAATAATCAAATCCTCAAAAGTCAAAGCCGCAAATGTGGAGGGATGAGTGTATACTCCTAGATGAAGTGCACTTTCTTTTCCTTTCACTTGGATCCAAGATGAGATACTTCTTCCTGCTCTGAATTGCCTATTCTCTCCCTCCTCTCCCCACCTGTAAGAAGCAGCAGCAGCTTCTCCCAGTTGCTGGGAGGTTTCAATGGAGTGGAAAGGTCAAGTAAATAGTGTGTTTTAACCCCCCCCCCAAAAAAAGACATATATATGTAAGCCAGCCTTATAACCATTTAAGTGACTAATAGGATTCTGCTAAGTGTCTTAGACATGTTGGTTATAGATTCTGGGTGCTGTAGTCCAAAAGGGCTTGTCTCAGTACTTTGGATGTTAGATGTGATTGTTTTCACTTGTTCCACATTTCCCTTCACAGCACTGACCATAACTTCAGATATTCCTTGTCCTGAAATGTTAAAATGGCAGGATCCTAGGCTTAAACTCACTTTCTCCTTTCAGTCAGAGAAAACCCATTGCCTCGGTAGGATTTATGTATGTGTTAACTTACCATTCTGCAGTTGGCTCAATGGGTCTGCTTTACTTGGAACCAACAATTGGATTTAGATCTAAGACCATCAAACTGTGATATTGATTTAAGGTATCTCACAAGATGCATTTCAGGAGATAACACGCTGAGTTCTTCTTCTGGGTTGTCTGAGCCTTTAGCATATATTGTTGCTGCAATGTTTACAACCTTTTCTTGACCTGAGATTTTCACAGTTTGAGCAAAACGCCGGGAGCAAAAAGAAAACACCCTTTCACTTGTGAATTTATTGCATAACAGTTTTTCGTGCCCAAATCTAAACAAGACATTGTGTGTTAAAATGATAGAAGCTTTTCCCCCCTCTCCCAATGTGGCAGTGTTGCCAATTTCCACTTTCCCCTGGTATTTCACAGAAACAGCACCCTGAACAGCCACCTTTTTGTGGTGCTAAAAAATGCTATTTCGAAACCAGGACCCCCACAAAGTGGAAGCTTTGACATCAAAGCACCCCAGCTAGTACAGAAGTGCTAAAATGCCTGGGGTTTCTTGATGCCAGTTTAACCTGTTTGTTAGCTGTGTGAATAGTTGAGATATTTTGGGCTCCCTCCTCCTGGTTTTCTAACAGGTCTAAATACATAGCACACACAACAAAGTCTCCAAAATTGCCACAAATCCCTTTGAGTCTCCCCCTGCTCCCGTTCTGCTTTTGCAGGCTGATTTTCTGAAGAATTAGGCTGGACCAAAATGAGTGGAAATTTTTCGATAATAAATACATCAGCTTCTGGGTTTCATAGACCCACAGTACAGAAATGGCTTGTTTTGTCTTATTAAGTTAATTATATTGGCTGAAATCTTGCATCGCACAGACATAGGCCTAAATCTGCACTACACAAGTAATGCAGTTGAGCACCACTTTAATTGCCATGGCTCAATGCTATGGAATTCTAGGAATTGTAGTTCTGTGAGATATTTAGCATTTCCTGTAAGAAAATGCTGATGCCACAAACTACAAATCCCAGAATTCCATGGCATTGAAATCGCATTGAGCTATGGCTGTTAAAGCAGTGCACGGTGGTGTGAGAAGGGTTCCTTGAGGAACAAGAGAGATGTGCCTGTGTCTCAGAAAGTGAGAGGTGTGTGCCAACAAATAAATAGACTCCTTTACCACGAATAGACCTGAATAGACCCAGGATAAAACTGTGTGTTTTGAAGTGTTCTGAATGTATTTGCATCGCCAACTCCATCTTTATTCGAAAGTTTGCACATGTGAGCAACCGAACTTGCAGAGATATGCATCGATGCAGTTCCATAACAAACCCTGGAATGTGTGAGATGATTTGCATTGTCACGCTAAAAAAAGTGATGTCTAAATAACCCCTACATCCTCAACTGAAGCTTAAAGTTACTGTTAGAAGTTAGTGTTAAAGTTAGAAATTTGGGGGCTGAAGGAAAAATTCCTAGGATGCTGAATTCTTATGAGGTGTCAACAGCTTCCTTCCTTTCCTTTCCCTTCCCCTCCCAGCTGCACCCCCTTTCCAGGACATGTTCTACAGTTCAACTTTTTGTCCAGGAGGAATCGCAAACTGTCCTCCGTTTTGACCATGACGAAAAAGCATGAATTTACATTTTCATATCAATGTTTTCAGCTGTTGTTTTGTAATGCCCTACATTTTTGTCTTGAATGCCCTCCATTTTGTGGTGCCTTCTCCTCCTTTACGGTTATGACATCTGGTCACCCTGGTCAAGGGAAATAATGGACGTGTTCTGGGAGACAGACTGTCATGAGCAGTAAGGAAAAGGCTTCCGGAGGCTCTGAAAAGCAACTATAGCTTAGGATGCCGGGTGTTGTGACCTCCTTTCCTAGAAAGACATACTCAGGTTTCAAGATCACTCTGCCCCTGGCACTGTTCGCTTTCTTGAGCTAAGGCATACTGAGCAGCATTAAGAGTGATTGCAACCAGTAGCTTCAAACGCATCTGAGCTAAACTGACGAGATCTGAAGATTCAAGATATGTTAAATTTATAAGAAAACAGGGTACCTTCCAAATCTGTCCGTACAGAATCGGACTCCTTTAAGAGATGTGGAAGGTACTCCAATATAGACGGACACAGATCTTTCTTAAAATGAGCATATCTCTTTCTTTCACACACAGACTCTTTGTCTCACACAAACATGAACAGCATGTCCACATTTAATAAGACTTAGTTTTCCAGATATCAGGGCCTGACCCCGAGTTTCAGGGCTTGGATTCTCTTTTCCTGTTTTCAGGTGAAGGAGGAGAAATCTCAGGGTGAGAGTACAGTCTTGGAAAGGATGTGTATAAGTATTTTCCTCATTACATTTGAATGGCCTATTTTGTGCAAATGTGTTTGATGCTTAATTTATCTTGACGTCGCCAGGAGCTGTAACTCCCTCCTACCTGTGACAACACAAGAGATCACCCTTAGGTCTCAGGGTTTGGCCTGAAACCTCAGGGCTGAAACCTAGCAGCCCTCAATGTGTTTCTATCAATGGGGGAGAGAAAGGAGTGCTTTCTGATATTATAAAGTTTAATTTTTTTAAACCAACCTGCATTTTATTAGGCCATCTGCTTCCATGGAATTAGAGCAGGATGGAGAGACGCTTACTGCAGGCACTTTATTCATGGCTGCAGTCTGATCTCTTGATGTGCAAAACTAAACTAAGAGAAGCCCCCAATGTGCTTGCTGCATTTATTCTGGTACTGAGTAATCAAGGCTGGAGTCTGATGAAAATTTTGTTTCCCAGGGAATCAAAGGTGAGGTGTGTTAATACTGCTAGGGCTCATGGCGTGAGCTTTTGACCTGATTCCGTAGAAGAACCAGGCTAATCAAGGAAATGCTAAAGAGGGCAGAGGGAGAGGGGTTGCCTTTTCCCAACAACAGCAGATTATGCTGTGATTGCCGAAAAGGAAAGGGGCGTGTGTATGTGTGTGTATGTTGCAATGGCTTGACTAGCCAGAGAAATGGCATTTGGGATCCCCTGATACAACAAGGCTATGACGTGGCTCTAGGGTTCCCAGATCTCAGACCTGGGCCCCACTGCTCCAGTCCTCAAGGAAAAGAAGGGATTCATAAAGGTGGATCCCACACAAAGAAATTAATCTAACCTTATTTAGTGGGGGCATAGCACAGGATCAGATAAAGACTATAGCATAAAGACTATAACTGGCAGGCTTGTATGAAAATATGCAGATCTGGGAAAAGACACGTTTGGATTTCAGCTCTCAGTCCCTGGTGACCAGTGGTGCCCATCAAATGCAAAAAACAAGATGGCACCTTTCCATTCCATGTACAGAAACTGACTCGCCTGGCTATGGGATCTGTCTTCAACACCATGCTCTATCACACCTGAAGCTAAAGTTGACTTAGGGAGAAACAGACAGTCAAGAAGAACCAGCTTCCTGGCAGATTGGGAGTGTGACATTCAGACAGCAGCACGCTCCCATTTTGCCAGAAAGCTGCATGGCTGACTGCACATTTGGTGTATCCATGGCATTTGGACAGAGCAGCATTATATGTGCTGTGCCGAAGAAACTCTGCTGCAACAGCAAAGTCACCCTTCCCCCTGCACGAAAAGGAGCAGCTTTCTGCTGCTCCTTTTTGTACTGGGAAAAGGCTGGGTTGGGTGTGGTGTGCAGTTGCCAGTGCCACAGTCCCAACCTGGTGAGGAAAAGGATGGCCAGAAGCCACTCCTTTGGGGCAGTCTGTTTATCCTCCTGGAAGGTGAAGGGCAGGCAACTAGGCACATATTGCTGGCACCGGGGACAGCCAACCACCCAATTCTGCCTAATGGTAGGGCTGGCACTAGTTAGCTGAATGATGCAGCTGCAAAAGCTGTCTTGGGCTGCATCTGCATTGAAGAAATAATCCACTATGAGTCCACTTTAACTGCTATGGCAGTTTTTTTGTGAGACATTTAGTCTTCTCTGGCAGAGAGCTCTGATGCAGATGCAGCCTCGGTTGTTGCTGTTTTTTTATTGTTGTCTTCCTTCTTACATCTTCCTCTCCACTTCCCCCTGTAACCAAGACAAAACAGACTTATGAAATGTTTATAGGAAGAGGTTGTAGCAGATGGCTCAGTGCCAGGACAAGACGTGCAGCGACAAAATATTTATATAGAACCATTATGGTCAATAAAGTGTGAATTAAGAAGGATTTACATGATAGCCCATGAAAGTGTTTTAAAGAGCTATTCCAATCCAGGAGAATTTCCAGTACACACCCTCTGAATGGAGCTCTTAAAACGCCGTTCTGGACCATTGCACGGATGAGATGGAGCACCTGAAATATTCAGTGCTACTAACAACACTTTAGCCTTTCCCACACATTACTTTGGTTTACACAGTGTGTGAGTGTGTGTGTGTGAAGCAACTGTCAAGAGTCTCTAGAGGAAAACACAAATCAGAATGAGCAAAGGTTTGTGTGCATTTGTGGGTGTCCTGCACTGACACGCAACCCTGTAAGGTATGGTGTGTTAATTTAGCTGTACAGTGAGATAAATGTGAGGTACTAAAGGAACAAAGCACCTGCTAAAGAAGCTGTGATTGGGAAGAACTGCACAGAGTTCTGAAAAATACAACGTGGCCATTACCCAGACCTGCACTTAAGCTTGGAGACAGGTAATGGCTTGATTTTATCTTTTTAAAAATGGTTATGTACTACTCAGCCATTGCGCTTTATAACAGCAGTCCCAGGTGGCATCAGAAATCTGCATAGCACCTAGAAGAGCCTAATCCAGTTAACAGTGGAGTCATATACTTGGCCACACAGAGGTAATAAACTCGACTGAGGTCAATGGCTGCCTGTTCCTTTGCGCATCTCATTGCAGCCTGTTTGCTTCCCTCCTCGCTGTATTTCATCTTAAGTGTGTTTAACCCCCTTTCACATTAGGGGCATGAAGAGGAATTTTGTGCAGAACCAGGCACAGGGCAATGCCCCCAAATGATTCACAGCCCCTGTGGGTTGCCAACATCTTTGCCGAAAGGCTTCCATGGACTCCTGGTTTGGTGCAGAACTGTGTGAGGATCTTGGAAAAGTTTTGTTTTTGCTGGATAATACAACCCTCCATGTCCATGGATTCTATAGCCACAGATTCAAGTATCCACGGTTTGAAATATATTCAATCTATATAGAAATTCCAAAAAGCAAACCTTGATTTTGCCATTTTATATAATGGACACCCTTATTTAAAAGGATTTGAACATCCACAGATTTTGGTATCCACCAGGGGGCATAACCAAACCTCAGTGGATACCAGGGGCCCAGTGTATACTGTCCAGGGGAACTCTGGGTAGGAAAGTCCAAAATAATCACTTTTCTAAGCTTTGGTTTATGTAACTGGTGGCAAGGTTGGATACATGGCTTCAGGCCTTTAGAAATGCTTGGCTCCATAATGAAAGTAGCTGCAATCCCATCGAATCAGCTTTTCTTCCCCCCTGTCCCCCAATACTGCTTTCTTTGCTTAACATTTAATCTGATGAAGAATTCTGAAGCATCAGAAAGCTTGTTCTTTTGAGCTGCTATCATACTATAGAATTTATGCAGCTTGACACCACTTTAACGTTAATGGTTCCATCCTGTGTAATCCTGGGATATGAAGTTTATTGTGGCACGAGAGTCTCTGACAAAGAAGGCTAAATTTTTCATAAAACTACAAATCCCAGAATTCCATAGCTTTGAACCCCGACAATTAATAGCAATAGCAAGTACATTTCCATACTGCTTATCAGTTCACTTAAGCACTTCCTAAGCGGTTTACAACTATAAGCTTATCTAACCTTGCATAGTGGGGGCATAACACAGGATCAGATAAAGACTATAACATGCTGGCAGGCTATGTCAAACTGCATTAAGCGTATATACTCAACTCTAAGTCGAGAAATTTATGTCCCAAAATGGACTTCAAAATCATGGGTCGACTTATATATGGGGCAATAAGTTAACAGCTGCTGAGAGAAGGGAGAGAGAGACAGAGAGAGAGTATGCCCAGGCTAGTCCCCCATTTTGCAAGCCATGGGCCTCAGAAATGCTGGTGGTAAAAGGAAAGAGAAATTGAGAGAGAGAGAGAGAGAGAGGTTTCTACCCTGTTTTGCAAGCCATAAGCCTTGGAAATGCTGGTGGTAAAGGGGGAGTGCGTCTGTGTGTGTGTGTGCGTGCCGAAGTTTGTTTCCCCATTTTCATGCAAAGTCTGTGACCCTTGGGAGAGATGCAGAGAGGGAAATGTAGGGAGAGAAGTGGTGCTTTGTTTTCCCCTTTAGATCTTTTGTAACATGCCCCCATGTTTGACCCTTGACTTATCCATGGGTCATATAAAAAATCCATGATCTTGGCCCCCAAAACTGCCCTCGACTTATACATGAGGTTGACTTATACATAAGTATAAATATTCTGCAGTGTAGATGCAGCCTTGGTTTGTATTGTTCACGTGAATCTATCATTTTGTTTATTTAAAGATAACACCCTTTCTATATTTTACTTTACCTCTTCTGTCCCAAAGGGATTTATCTCCATCTTTGGTAAAATGGGACCTTTTCTCTCAAAATACATGAAAGAATCCTTTAACTTCAAAAGCAAATGTCATCTCCAGCTGGTTTGTTCTCTCACCCTAATTGGCATGCAATTTCTAGCTCTACCTGGAACACTTTCCGACACAATATTACAAATAATTGCTAGTACAACATCAGAAGAGGAGCTACAACTTTTCTCTATCTTTTTTAAACTAAAAATATAAAGTCCATAATATCAGATTTTTCACATGATCATTTTTAAGTGTAAGAACAGAATGGGCTGGCACCACATTTACTCATACTTAAAGTGGGTCCATTAAAATCTATGGACTTGAATTAGTCATATACCTTCAATCATGTTAATCTGAATGAATTGGTTCTAAACAAGAGTAAGTCTGGATTAAAAACAATGACCAACTTTCAGGTCCTCCCTTCCTCAACAGCCTATTGTTATAGGCATACATTCCCAAGAATTAAAAAAAAGGAAAAGAAGCATAGCTGTGAGACCATGAATAATATAACAACTCAGAGCTGGATAATACCTTTACTGTATTGAGACCATTAAAATATTACAGAAGAGTTGAAGATTTGAGTTCTTAAGAACCATTCTCCAAGTTGGCTATCAAAGAACCTTGGAAGGGAAAGTAAAAGTAAAATAAAATAAAAATAATTCTGGACAGAAGTTATCAATGTCCTTAGAGCACAAGGCAATATCTATTGAGCCAAACTCAACGTAATATTTGAGATCAAGAAAGATGAGCTGGATAAGGGCCATTGGGTTACAACATATTGACCTCAATTTTATTATATGAATGACACAGGCCTACAATGAAAAAAAAATTCAGTATTGTAGCCGTTTTTAATGTATCTTTCGGTGGCGAATGAGAAAATTACAATAAAAATGTCATACCACATACTAGTCTTTCATAAATTTGATAGTTTTCTCAATTCACTTGTTACTCAGCTTTGATTAAGTGCAGGCACTGATGTTCTAGTGTGATATTTTGTGTGCTTTTGGATGGATTTTTATGACTCATATCAGTTAATTAAAGTGTTTGGAAAGACTTATTAGAAGACTTTAACCCCCAAACCTATTTCTTTGGTCATTTATCTCCCCAGAATGGTGACCAGAAGTGACGATGTCATTTCAGGTGTTCCCAAATGTCCTAACTTTCATATCCTTAGAAGAAGTTCCTATTTTTCAGTTTATTTCTCCAAAGACAGTTCTTTTGCTCTTTAAGGAGACTTCACATACAACGTTTTGCTTGTCCTTTTAAAGGTCACCAGTAGTTACTGTGAAATAAACAACGATGTTCTTCTCCCTATTCAACGAACAATGGCAATATGAAGTGCAAATTTCCAAAGCCATAGGCCATACCTATCATAAAAGCTATATGCCATTGTCTTATAAAATGACTTACAGATTAAATGTGTTAAAAAAACTCTTGACATTGCATGCCATGGCTAAGCAGAGATCCAACAAGACAGCAAATTAGACCAAAAGACCATAGTCTATTTGCCATGTATCAGAACTGATCTGGACTAGGCCTTTAGTGTTACAATAGATTTGATTATCAGTGCTTTATCCCATTTGCTCAGGAACAATGCCATGCTGTTTCACAGGTAAAAGAGAGTTAGTACACAGGACTTCACTGTACTAAGTTAAAAAGTAGAATTTTAACAGTACAAAATAATCTTTGTCAGTTACTTATCACACAATGTTGTGTCCTGCTGTTGTCCATTCATGTAGTGCACTTTTTCATTGATGGGCAAAATCCATCAACAGTGTGCTATTCAATCTTGCTGCTATTCCATTACTGCCTTTGTGTGATAAGTCCTTTCTGCTGCAGTTCCACTACTCAGGCAGTCACATGGTATAGCAGGGTGTGATTTTGCTCTCCCAGTGATTGTGTTGCCAACAGCTTCCTGAAGCCGGCTGCTATGTGCACACACAACAGCTGGCTTTGGGAGGTGGTTGGCAGCTGTGACCGCTTGCTACAGGGCTGTTGTGTTGTGTGAATGTGTTCAACCCTGAGCTTTAGGAGGTGGTGAAGAGGCACAATCGCAGCTGCCAACATGGAGGTTTGTAAAGAAGATATCTTAGATATGGCAAACTCCCACAGGTCTCTAATTTTTCATTTTAAAAGGAAAGTATTAGTTCTCAGTGTAAATGTTTTGCCAATGTATACAAAATTTCACAAATTTCAAGGAGTGCTGGGCTGTATCCTCAACTACCTGGGCCTCTGATTAAATTCCTCCTTTCCCACAACTTTAGTAGTACCGATGCAACATTTATTTTAAAAGGCTGCCATATAGTTCAAAGCTCTGACTCAAACCAGAGGTGGTTGGGAGGTGATTGGCAGTTGTGATCACTTGCAGAGGGCTGTTGTGTGAATGTGTTTGGCTCTAAACCCCGAGAAAGCATTGCTTAGATTAAAAAAAATGCATATATTGGAGATGGGCAAAGTGCAGCTGGTGAGCTGCCTGTGGCCCCTGGACTGTGCTGTTTTGGACACTAAAGCCCCTCAACAGTTCACTCAAAGCCTCCAACTTCCTACAAACTGGTCCAAACTATGGGGGTCCATAGGCATTCCAGAACCAGATACTATCTCTCAAATACCTCCATTTTCCTCTGCAGTCCCTCTCAAAATGAATACAGGACATGGTATGGCATCACCTTCTGTCACCATTTTGAGAGGGATTGCAAAGGAAAATGGAGATATTTGGATTTGGAGTGGGGGGACTGGCACCTGGCCTCTAGACAGCTGCCCATCTGTATATACAAACTATTAAAGTGATTAAACAGTTAATGTTTAATTTTTGTGAATGATGAGAAGCCAGTAGCACTTGGTTGCTTGGGAATTTGGGTCTATGTTCTCCAGAAAGAGACCCAAAATATGAAGAATCTTACAGCGATGGATTATTTTCTCAACTGAGGACAAGAGAACCTGCAAGTATCATTTACATTCTCCCTTAGAGGTTTTACAACAGAAGGGGCGGAAGAGCCATCCAGGATGATTTTTGGGAATCATTTCAATTAGGTAAACAGCAAGCAGCAGAGGGGCAAAAGAAGAGAAAGGCATCATTCTCTAATTTGACAGAATCTTCTCTAGCCTTATAAAAAGTATGGGCGCAGGAGGCAGAGCGGAGAATGAAGCTGCCTGAAAGCTGGTTGACTTAAGGGAGATTTGCCAACTTGTGCACTTTGAAATGTGCCGAGGAGTCTATCATTCCTGGCATATACAAAGAATATGCAAAAAGGAACTTGAGGCCTTGATTGATGACCTTCTGTCAAAATATGCTGACTCCAGGCAGCTCGTTCTCAAGCTTGCTTTAATTCCTGCTGCTCCACAGTGCAGCCAGAGCACATTAATGAGGCCTTATGAAAATGGATTGCATTTCAAAACTCCACTGTGATGATGGGATGACTTCTGGCAAATCTAACCAGTGCCTTTTGATAGACTGACTAAGGTACTAATTGTCCATAACATTTATACAGCAGGATTCCCCAAGTATCTAGTCAGTGACTAGATTTCCTGCAGGACCACTTTAAGAATGTTGCCAGGACTAATCTAAGTCCCCAGTGCAAATCTTGTATTGCTGCTAGGATTGAATTTGTGCACTATTCCTAGGGGATAGATTTAGATGAGGAGGGAGACTCCAGCTGCTATCCCTTACTTTAGACACCAAGTCAGTTTTAGCTTTCATTATAGTTCCCATACCTTAGATCAAACATTATTCAGAAAGGAGATTGCAGTTAAAAAACAAAAATCAAAAGATGACTAGGAATGGGAAGGGTGGCTGTGAAAGAACTAGACAAGATCCTAAGTGGAAAGCTATACAACTGAGCATTAAATTCAGAATTGTCCAAATTACTGTACCCCCATAACCATGTATGGATGTGAATGTTGTAAAGTTAAGAAATACGACAGAAAGATCAACCGTGGTGCTGGGGAAGAGTGCTGAGGATACCGTGGATGGCAAAAAATACAAACAGATGAGTCCTTGAACAGATCAAGCCTGAAGTCTCCCTGGAAGCCAAGATGATCAAATTGAGGCTGTTGCCCTTTGGCCATATCACGAGAAGGCACAAATCATTAGAAAGACAATCATGCTTGGAAAGGTAGATGGTAGTAGAAAGAGAGGAAGACTGTACAGCAGATGGATAACTAAACCAGGGAAGTAATGGGCCTGAATTTACAAGACCTAAGCAGAGCAGTGGAAGAGAGGGGGAGCTTGGAGATGTCTCATCGAGAGGGTTGCCATGAGGTGGGGTTGACTTGAGGCCAGCTAACAACAAACAAAAAAACAAACAAAAAAACAGGCCACAAATTTACTCCCCTTTTACACACAGGATGAGGCTGATATATTATAAATTGTCTCAACCTAGCTTGGATAATTCTTGGTTGTCAGTTGAACATGTAGCTCACATTTCTTTCCATTATGATTTCCTGAAGGTTATGCATCCAACTTTCAACCATGGAGAGGAGGCATGAATGGGATGAGACTATCATGTTAGGGGAATGTAGCTCTAGGACATTTTCCGGAGTGATGGAATCACTTGTTCCAGGAAAAGAATGAGATAATCTGAGGCTTTCAAATTTTATGTTTTGTGCTATTAGTACAGAAGAAGTCAGAGAATAAGATCAATTTATGCATGGAAAGAATATTAAAAATATTCAGATGATAAATAAAAAATGAGTTTCCTCAGTGCCAGGAAATTCAGATGAGAATATAAAAGGGATGCACAGTTTGGGACATATTCTTTGCAAAAAATGCACATGATTTATTTTATTGTGCAGAAAGGGGCAACAAAGTTTCCTGTGCACAAAACAAAGTTTCCTGTGCACAAAATTTTCTGCACAGAAAAGTTCTCCACAGAAAATGCCATTAGGTTTGCAAAAATTCATGCATCTCTCTCTCCCCCCCCCCCCCCATAAGTCCTGATGTACAAATAGTTTTCAAAAATAACACAAGGGCCTATAGGGCTGTCATGATGAACCCTTGCAAGCCAGCAGTTCCTACTACACCACTGGCTGGGGAAGAACAATTTTCTGTTCAAAACCCATCTCCAAGGAGCTGCTGTTTGATTCACTATGGAAAAGAGCGAGATCTCTTTATTATTCCGGTGTCTTCTCTATAGAGAAGCTGAAGGGGACAGATTTTGCACAGGAAAACAGCACAAAGGAAGAAGATGTGACCCACATCTCTTGGGACTCTTTCAAACGGGGAGGAATTTCTCCCAACTCCGAATGGAGCCAATGCGGATTCATGTAAATTCGCTTGTTTAGCGAATTTACATGAACCCCTGCTCCGTTCGGAATTACTTCCCATTACCCGAAAATAACCCCCTCCTGCCCGAATCTGCATGCGAAGCTTTAATTTGCAATAACGTAAAACCCATGATTGCATTCGAATTGGCTTCCCTCTTGCCCGAATTTGCATGCGAAGAGTTAATTCGCAATAACGTAAAACCCATGATTGCATTCGAATTGACCTTAAATTATACTTCCAATTTAGCCTTGTATGAAAGAGTCCTTGGTAAGAATCCAATCCAGTCTCATTGACTAAGTTTGTGTCTCTCTTTAAAAAAAAAAAGTCAAGAAAATTATTCACAGAACTGCTTGGTTGTAGCTCTGAAATAATCATAAACAACATCCTTGTTTCTGCTTTTCCTAACTGTAAACCTCCAAATCGCCTAAGTAAAACAGCCCTCAATTGTAAACAACTGGCCAGGATCAAATCTGCACATTGCCAGAGGACTTGCCCTTTTCAGCATAAAATGCTGATGCTGATACATTGGCTAGAGAAAAGAATCAATAACTCTGCCTTCACCTAGGTAATGCTTTACACTTCGAGGCTAATGACAATGATGAAGAAGAATGCTGACAATGGAAGCCTGGAGGCAGCTTGGCACTTTTCAGACATCCCGTTTGTGTTGTGGCACAGCCTCAGGTGATAGGGCAGCAATGGCAAGATTTTGCAAGAGTTGAAAGAATCTGTAGGCACAAGATGTGATCTTCAACATTTTCCCTCAGAATTTAATGCTGATGTTTTGAGGTTGCTAGAAAATATCACCTCTAGCTCTTGTAAGATGCAGAGACACATGGCAAATACATGGTCCCTGTCATTGGACCTTGCACAGGTTAAAAAAGCAGGTGCTTTTGACATGAACTTGCAGACCGGTTGTTAGTGTAAATTGTCTTCCCTAGCTCTGCTCATTGGCAGGCTGGATCCTTTGCCATTTTTCTCACCTTTTGGATAGTTGGCAGGGAGGGAAAAGAAGGTTAGGTAAAGACTTTACTGTGGTTGCCACTGCAGTGCATAGTATTGCCAAAGTCATTTCCTTCTTGGCATTGCCAGTCTCACTTCCAGTTTCTTTCATCAGCTGTTTCATGAGGAAGAGTAGCAGGAAGAATATTTTGGAGGCAGCAAATGCCATAAGAGCAGGATGCTTAACAGGACAGGGAATAATGTTATATAAGCTGCAATGTGGTAAAAGGGAGCAAGAGCAAAAAGTTAGCCTGGCTGGCACTTCTCATTATAAGACAAATTACTTGGGCTGAAGGAAACAAACTTGATGACAGTCTTCACTGAGTCTGGTGGAAAGAGAGAGAGATTGGTCCTTGGACTGTGCTGAATGGGCTCAGGCATGTGGTAGGTCCTATTTCATACATTTGAAGGCTTGTCTACATGGGTTATTTACTCTAAATCCTCCCCCACACTCATGGCCTGCTACATCCTGTTTACATGATGCAGAGCCAAAACCCCGAATCAGTCATGGACTGTCTTCATGATGTCTGCAGACAATTTAGCCTTTCTTCCCCTTATTTTGAATGTAAAAATCTTACCTTTTGCTCCAGGTTTTCAGGTCTATGCAGCAATGATGGGTTCCCACATCTTCCCATGTGGTTCCTGCAAGTGGTCTGGTGCTGCCGCTATAGGTGTGAATTGCTTTGAGGTCAGAACAAGGTGCGGCAGTGCTGATAACATGCTAGAAAACATCATCTGTTCTGTGACCTCAGCCACAGTGCCGGGTGACAAATCGGGATCATGTGGGAAAGCAGTCACTCGTCATTGCCGCAGAGAGAGCATGGTTAACCAAGGAAATTTGTTGGGGGAGGGCGGTTGGGGTCAGTGGGCAGCTTGGAGTATTCGGACCAGTGAAAACAAGCCCAGAGTTTCTGCTATGAAAATCATTTTTCCACATGCTGCATTGTTTGAGATTATATTTTGAATGGTGAAAAAACATATATTAGGATCTTCATTTTTAAAAGTGTCAAAATCTTAACCAGAAAGCTATGGTCCAAATAAAGGGAAACAACTGAAATGCAAGGCAGTATGGGTAACTAAAAATTTAGCAACAAAAAGGGCAGTCCTAATAAAACTAAAAAATCATAATAAAATGCATGAGAGCACCATGCAGTGGTTTGACTCTGACGCTGGTCAGCTGTCATTTGAATTCCTGCTCAGCCGTAGAAACCCACTGGGTGACCTTGGGCAAGTCATGCTATCTCAGCCTCAAAGGAAGGCAAAAACAAAGCCCCTCTGAACAACAACAGCAGCAGAAGCAACAAACAGCAACAAGTAAAATGCACCTCTTAAATTGCCAGTTTAGATATTTCTGTTAGTTTTTCTTCACTTTTCCCCTTGCATCAAATATATTTCCAAGAAGATTCAAATAACTTTCTTCATTTTGAAAAACAACAAATCAACACAAATTTATGCTTATCATGATTACAAGCACACATACACATCAATATGTGCTTGCAATCATGCAAGCACATAAAATTCATCCACTTGGAAAAAATACCCTGTCTTCCAGTATAATACCATTTCTTCAGTGAGTGCATGGATAGGGATTTTATTAATATTTTGGCATTTTGACCCCTCAAAATATCCTTTCCCTTATACTTAATTCACTCCTCCAAATCTTTCTGTATAACTTTCTTTAACTTCATCTCTTTTCTGTCATCTCTGAGCATGTTACTTCAGAAGCAAAAGCTGTCAGGTGATATATTTGCATTTCTTCTTTAAAGAAGTCTCCTTAAAAATGAAGAAGCAGGCAGAGTGAAGTCTCAAGTATATTATCACAATCCACCAGCTCCAGGATGTTCATGCACACAAAGGCCACATCAGAATCTCCCTTGTCATTTTTCATATGCCACATGCCAAGTGAGCCATGGAGCACAGTAACCAGACACAGCTGGTGTGACATCCTGTAAGTGACACTGTCACCAAGTTTGATGCTTTGTCAGATGAGATCTCCTGTTCGGCAACAGTGCCTGCACTTGCCTTGTTTGGAAAATTGGCAGCAGGTAGGGCTGTGTGCTTTCTGACAGATGCAGTCTGTTCAAATTCTGTAGCCCAAAGGAAATTAGCTAGCAGACAAAAGCTCCGTTTGTGAAATATAGCAAACTTAACTCTGAGAAAAGCACACCTTCACACACACCTTTAGAAGGTGGCAACAACTGAACTCTGACTACAGTCTTATTTTCCTTTACTTTTACATTATGGGTTGAGATATTCTTTTACGGCTACACTGGAATCTGACTGATTCCTAAATAATGCTGTGGGGGTGGGGGTGGCCTGTAGATGTTGCTGAACTGTAATTCCCATCAGTGCGAAACAGCCTGGCCCACATTAAGGAATGACATGCATATCACTAATCCCATCAACAACTAGAAAGCTGGATGTTCCTTAGTCCTTATGTAGAAAAATGAAAATAAAAATTAGATATAACATATAGCACTGTTATTTTAGGAAAACTCCAGACATATTAATGCTAAGAAGCTATAACTCACCCATGTAGGAAGGGGATCTGCAGAATGCTTGATTTACTGTATGTTAAAGAATACAATGGTGCTTGGAAGCATGCCTCTTCTCTACCCAATGGGCTCAGTGCCCAAGTATGGTAAGTGTACCCTGAATCTGTTTCAATCAGGTGTTAAGGATGTGTCCAATGAGATGATAAATATGAATTGCATTTTGCCAGCTAAGGTGCTAAGGATGCACAGGATCTGGTTCAAGGGCTGCTAGGTGGCACAGGTTCAGTCTAAATATATGGACAAGGTGACCAGCCTTTGAGAATATGAGCTGGCACAGGCTCAGTTTTGAGATGCTGACATGGAAGCCTGACCTGGCAAGATAGCTTGTATCTGAGGTGTGATACTGCCCCTTTCCCTTGTCTTCTTCTGGTACTGCCAAGCAAGCAAAAAACAAACAAACAACCCCTGACCATACTGTTATTCATAATTGCCAGCTACTCTTGCCAACAACCTCCTTCTTCTTCCTGCTTTCCCCACTCACATTCCACCTGCGTTTGGGGTAGGAAGTCAACTAGCAATGTGAAGGACTTTTCTCCCCACTCTGGGGTGTCCTCTCTAAGACGCCAAGAAAGATCCAGAGGGAAGGTGCTCTGTTAGCATGCCCATTCTGACGTCCTGGCAATTGTTGGGATCAACATAACTCTCACTGGCTTGAGCTTTGGCATCATTTCCACTTTCTCTTGCTCTCTTCCTTGCTCACACCCCCTTTCTTCTCACTTCTGCCCTTCTCTTGGCATCACCCATCCTTTTGAAGGGCCACTCCTTGCTCCAGCCCACCCCTGCAGCTTTGCCTGGGCTGAGCCAGCAGGTATCTGTACTGTGCCTGTGGATGACATGAGCAGCAGCCTCTAGGCTCTCAGCTGCAGCGTGGTATGCACAGAGGATATATCATCATGAACATAAATGATACTAGGAACACAGAGATGCTGTCATCTACTATCAAGCCCACCTTGGTAATTCGGGACCAACTCTTTTCACAAGGTGCAGCATACTGGATGCTACATCTACCTGGTGCCCCATCCAGGTACTCCCTGAATCTGCTTTGCTTAGGTGCAGCAATAAAAGTAAATAAGGAACTTTTAAACTATTTGCAAGACACTACTGGATGAGCAAGTGAACTGAGCTTACAGTAACAGTCAGGTGTTGTTGCAGAAGACAACTGCATGGACATGTGACCTCTGGACAATGGAAGCACACTTGATTATGCTTTCCTTGTGTTAGGTTGAGTAAGAGCATGGATATAGAATCATAGAGTTGGAAGAGACCATAAGGACCATCAAATCCAACCCACTGCCATGCAGGAAGACACAATAAAAGCACCCCCAATAGATGACCATCCAGCCTCTGTTTAAAAACCTCCAAAGAAGGAAACTCCACCACACTCTTGGGGAACATGTTCCACATATTTTCCTCCACTCCCCACAAGTTTGGTATTTTGTGCCAAGTTATGATTCCAATATACACTGATGTATGCAGGGAAATGCACTAATTAATCTATTATGAAAAAGCAGCATATATGTCTTTACAAGGTTTATGAAGCTTGTTAAAAAATATGTCATAAAGCTATGTTCAATCCCCCTCCACCAAAAAAAATCAATTTGAGATTTTTATAAAAAGAAAAAGAAATATTGCTTTATCCAGTAATAAAAAAGACAAAAGGCAGTTCATGGAACACTTCCCTTTGAACATCACATAGTATTTTCTGAAGTGCAAAGATGGCAGTGCATCTATTTAAATGAAAGGAGATGAAAGAACAAGTACGTGGGTGGGGGAAAAATCATCACACAGTCATTCAGATTAACTAGGCAAACATTTTTGATTCAGCATAATTTGTTCACATACAAGAACTTTCCATAGTTCACAGAACATCAGCCGGCTCAGAAAATATGTATGCAAACTGGAAAAGCCTGCAAGGGCAATCTGTTAAAATGCACCACACATCTTTTTTTTCCTTCTTTTTTAAAAAAACAGAACTGTAAGATAATGCAGTACTTTTGAACAACAGAGTTCTGGAGCACACAATAGGAAAAAAATGTTTTAAAAGAGTATTTTGCAAATGCCCAAGTGCTGGAAGAGTTCTGAAGAGGGGTCATGCTCCTTGCTCTTGCAAATTACTATGCCAGCTCATAGTACTTGCCAGTTTCAGGATCAAAATAACAGTTTAGGCATGGGTCGTATAAGAGAGTGAGAACTTCATCTTCTTCAGCCCCAAAGTCACCACCTGAAAAGAAATGAAGAATCCATTAATTTTCATTTGAACTAGGTAAACAGCAGGTGAGGAGGTATAAAGTTCTGAGATGACTGTAAGATCTTCACATTTCTGCTTCATGGTTGAAGAGATCCATGCCAGTTAAGTAAAAACCACTGTATTCTTAGGTTGTTCAAAACCAGAAAGTGAAGAACACAATGGCATGCTTTGAAACCTGAAAAAGAAGTTTTGCTTTGCCAGGTAGCATGAAAGATTCCTCTAGTCCAGAACTCTCTCTCTCCCAAGGGTAACCAAGCAAATGCCCTTGAGAAGCCCACAAGTAGGACATTCACGGGACCTTCAGAGCTTGGAGGCAACATATTACAGATAATTATAGTACCTATTAACCAGTTGTTCTCTGTGCTAAGAAGGCCTGGGCAACATTTCTCCACTGAAGTCATGCAGCTGGTAAGCCATGACTTTTCCCAGGAAATGAGCAATGATAGGGGGTGCCTTACCCTAATTGTGGAAGGAGGCTAGAAGGAGTTATCATCAATTTTTAATATTTAAATGAACACCCATAACAGTTCAGTTATGCACAACCGTGGTTGCTTGGCTCCTTCCTACCAACAGCTCCATTTCCCAGACAGAGTGAGGGTTGTGTTGCATGGCTGCAATAGGAATTCCATAGATGGAGGTAGCACTGTTGGCTAAAGTTCAAAATGGTAACTGTGTGCCAGAAATCACCTTGTACTGTCTCAGGTGCATTGGTTTTAAACAAATATAGTTGGTTTTACACAAACCTACATGTGTACATGGTTTTAAATCCCTTTAAACCATTTAAACTGTTTTAATCTGCCATGTAAACTTGTTCAATGGTTTAATATGGTTTTAGCCTTTTCAAATCCTTATCACTTTTTACGCTGCTTTAAATGTGTCAGATTGGTTTTACTGTAAGCCTCTCAGAGATTTCTGGATAAAGGGCGTGATATAAATATGTTAATAAATAAAATAAACATATCCATCTCCCATGTAATGGGGTTGTGGGGATCACATTTCCTGCTGCTTTTGGAGTTGGATGGATAAACTTCAGTGAAATGACACTAGGGGGGCTTGAGATTTTGGCAATTACTTTGCTCTTACCTTTACAACACAGCTGAGGTGTTTTTTTCCTTTTTTTAAAAAAATGCTCCCACCCACTCATAGCAGCACGAGCCTCTCTCTACAAAGACTCTTGGTCCAAGCATACTTTTTGCAATGGCAACAAACAACAGCTACAAACTGGTGCTGGTACGCAGCAGCATAAGATTATCTTCAGAGAAGGAGGAAGGGCTTTTGAAAAAGTTTAAAATGCAAAGACCACCTTGATCTTAAGAGTAAAGCAAGTAGCAGCTCACACCCTTCATCATTTCACTCTTGTTCCCCTGCTCCCTGTCTTTGGGAGCATCTTTGTCCCTTCATCACTTTGAATGGCCAAAGTAAGTTCAGTTAGAATTGTGCAGCTCTCATAATTTGTTAAGAAACGTAATCTTTGAATGAGCCCACTGCAGACAGCAAATGAGGTTTATCTGTCAGATCGCTCTTTTTGGTGGCAAACGGAGCTGCTGACCATTCATAGGAGTGTGGATGGAAAAAGGTCACTGGAACAGGACAGAGATACTAGTATGTTTTGCTGTTACTGTTGTGTGCCTTCAAGTCATTTCTGACTTATGGAGACCCTAAGGTGAACCTATTCATGGGCTTTTCTTGGCAAGTTTCTTCAGAGAGAGTGCCATTGCCATCCTCTGAGGCTGAGAGGATGTGGCTTGCCCAAGGTCACCGAGTGGGTTTCCATGGCACAGCTAGTCTCCAAGTGTTCTAGTTCAACATTCAAATCACTAGAAGTGTAGAAGAAATTTTTAGAGGAAACCCTGTTTCCCAATCTGTAGCCCAATAAGCATGCTCAGTGGCCACAGAAAGATGGGCGTTTCTTGGGGGAAGTATGGAAAATAGACAAGTGGTGGAGAAGGAAACTGAATGGACAACAGCATGACTGGCAGGTACCGGGCTAGAACAGGAGCATTCAGCTTTGCAATGTATTGTTCTACTGATTATTTAAGATTAAAATAAAGCTGAGAATCCAGCAGTTTCACCTGTTGGGCAAGATGAGATTGGGTGTAACTTTACCAATCACACAAACAGGAGGTGAGATCTGCCTAGTTGTATTCACTACATCAGTGCCATTTGTTTTGCACAGCAGGCTGTCTGTCCATGAGGGAAATTTCAAAACCAGGTTGTAATGAAATGGAGGAAAAGTGTTCTTTGCACCTTGGTAAAGGTGGTACGTGTGTGAGAGTAAAAAGTCCAGCCAAGTTCAATTTTATTTATTTTTTTAGTTTTGAGAGTTTCGGATGGCTTCAAACAGGGCTGGGCAACTGCAAGGGATTGGGAAACTGCATTAGCTTCCCCTGAAAAATTTGGGAGGGCTCCACCTATATTTCTACTCCCATTATTATTATTGCTGTTGTTGTTTATTTATAAAGTGCTGTAAATTTACACAGAGCTGTACATAATAATCCATTAAGAAAAAAACTAGACATAAATATAAAGACCTGTCACAGGAATACATTTTAAGAGCAAACAATACATACATTAAAATCTAAACAGTAAATATAAAACCAAACAGATTAAAATAACTTGAACTATCAATCACATTGGCCCGATCTAGACGCACCTTAAAGAGCGCGATAAGGGCTCTTTAAGGCGCAAATAGGGTTCGGGAGGGCGCAGCTTTTACACCCTCCCAAACCTTAGCACATATGGGTGCCACCATAATTAAATGGCGGCACCCACACGTGCGCGCCATGATGGTGTCATGGCGTGCGCAGCTTTTAGACGTGCTGTGCATGCCATGATGCCTTTGCGCCACGGGAGGGTGCAAATCGCACCCTTCCCACGGCGCAAAAAAGGAGCCCCAAACGGAGCTCCTTTTTCTGGGTGGGTCTTTGCCATGGCTTTTACACAGCCGTGGCAAAGACCCAGGGAGAAAGGAGCCGCGGCGGTGGCCCCTTTCTCCCTACTGCCCCGCCTCCACAAGCGGGGTGCAGCGGGTGCCCAGGGCGCCTACTGCACCCTGCTTAGAGGCCGTGGGGAACCGGTAGTTTGCTGCTTCCCCGCGGCCTCTGGAAGCAGCGGGATGGGGCCACGGAGGCTGCCGTTCTGGCAGCCTCCGCCCCATCCCGCTGCTTCCTGGGGCGATTGCAGACCGCCCCTTTTGGGCGGTCTAGAATCGCCCATTGGGCTGATCTAGACTGGCAAAAAGGGGTGTGTTCGTGCCTGCATGAAAGTGTAACTTTTAGATGACCCACACTGAAAGTTTGGCATGAACGCACTTCTTTTGCATTTTAGTGGGGAAAAAGCAGCTTTAAAAAGGAGCTGCTTTTCCCAGCTTCTTTTTAAAAAGGGTGTAACAGCACAGCTGTGTCTAAATGCTGCAGTGCAACTGTGAAGTTTTTTAAAGCTCCCAAACCCTAGCTCCAGCCCTAATCCGAACCCTAGATATGTGCAGTAGGGACTCTGGGATGCTGTAACTGTCATGCAACTGCACATAAAATGTCAATTCATTCATAAAATAAAGAAGTTTATTCATAAGCTTAAATTGTAACGGATTTAATATCTTTTTAAGGGGGGGAGGGATGCAGTTTGTTTTATTGATGTAATAGTATTTTAATGTGTAAGCTGCCTCAATTGATCTCAAAGGGGTGAGGTATAAATAACAATAATAATAAAATAAAGGGGTTCATTCATGGTGCACCGATGCAACTGCACACTTTAAAAAGGGAAGCGAAACCACAATGGTAATTTGATAGATCTTCATAACTGCACAGTTCATGTGTGATGTACCTGTGCAACTGCGCAGTTTGCAGCTGGCAACAACAACAAAAAAAAATATTAAAGGTTCAGTGCGGCCAAAAGCCTCATTCATTGCCACCTGTGCAGCTGCTCTGCCTGTGTTTCTAGCATCCTGACAGCTTCAGATGTAGTTGCTGAGCAACAGAAAAGACTTCAGATAAGTCGTCCCCACACCCCCCTCAGTGTAGCTGCCCTATGCCTCTTTATTACACACCTGGGACTTGCAGTGCAGCTGCTAAATATTAAGGAAAAGGCAACTTCATGTCGCCCTTTCCTGCCAATCTAGAAAGCCGCATTGTGTCTTGGAACACTTCCCTAAACAGAGCTGTCTTCAGTTCAGTCTTAAATCTGGTTAAAGAAGTAATGGTCCATGCTTGTGCAGGAAGGAGGTTGAAGAATAGAAGGCAGCAAGTGAGTAGGGGTAGATCCAAGCCAAGGAGGAGGAAATCTTTGGTTGAGACACCTGTCTTTGATTACTAGCCCGTAGGGTGAGAACAGGAAGGTAAGGGGAAACTAGCATCACTAAGTATGGAGGGGCCAATTCATGCAGAGCTTTAAAAGTCTCTAAAAGAAATTTATAAGAGATTCTAAAAGGAAGAGGGACCTAGAGAAAGCAAGACAGCAAAAGGGTAATGTGTTCGAAATGGTGAGCAGACAGGATACGAGCAGCTGAATGTTGAACAGAGATTAGGGGATGGAGGTGGGAAAGAGGATGCCCCTTCAGCAGAAGATTACAGTAATCCAGTTGTGAGATCACCAGTATGTGAATCCGTATGTTGGCAGTAGATGCTGAAAGAAACAGTCTGATTTTTGCAATACTAGAAAGAAAGTATCTGCAAGACTTAGCTGTGGCCTGGATCTGGGGAATAAGCTACAAGGAAGAAAGAAAGATGAAACCAAGACTGCAGGCTTCCTGCACAGGCGGAATACAGCCATCGTCATCTAATAGAAAATGAATATTGCACAGTTGGTTTAGGTGGGAAGACAAGTACCTCAGTCTTGGCCATATTAAGCTTCATCCTACAAGGGAAAAAAGATGCATCATGCAGATGGAAGACAGGGCCCCAAAACATAATGAAGTAGACAGCAGCACCACTTGGTTGAGGTTGGACAACACGGCCCAGATTTTCAACCTCTCCCTGGGACATCAAAGATGTAAGGACACCTGTTTGTGAGTAGAAAAGGATGAAATGTGGAGCCAGACACCTTAGGGCTTATCTTTATTTTTGTGATCTTGGCTGAATAAGACCATTACGTAGCTTTGTAATGTCTTCCAAGTGTGCCTGAAGCGAGGTGCCTTTCATGGAAGGGGTACTTTTTTTGCTAACGTACGTTACTGTTTAGAATAAAGCTTCTTTTAAAGACTCCTTCCTTTCCACACTCTTTCCACATGCCTTTTGCTTGAATTGTGTGTTTTTGCCCTGCAGAGTCAGGTGGAAAGCACAAGACAAGTTCCCTTAAGTAACTGCCCACTGAGTGAAAGGAGAGTTAAACTCAGAGGGTGGTGGCATCTCAGATTGGTTCCCTCAAGGAGAACCATTTTATTCAAAAGAAGCAGGAGGAGACCCACAAATGCATGACACACCCCTTACAGGCTTGGTATATTATTGGCCATTTCAGCATATATATATATATTATGCGCGCGCATGGATAAATATTGTGGGATGTATGGGACCTTGGGGGGAAATGCTTTGAGGGGGCCTGCATATGACCTGCAGGAACATTTCCCAACTCCTGATATAAAACTATACAAAAACAGTCATGTAATAAGAAATTCTAAGAACAAAAGGCCTGTCAGTATTGATTTAATACTGGAATAATTTATAATCTCAGCTACTCCTCTTCTAAATTTCTAAAAACAACAGAAGGATGATTTGAATTTTTCTATCAAAACAAAACAACCAAGTACTTCTTTTGGAGGAACAGTCAAAAACAGCTAATTACATAAGAAAAATTCAAGAAATGGAATTAAAAATTAACTTCTTCATATGCCAAAGAATTATTTCCGATAAGAACTACCCCCCCCCCCCGGTGCATATTATAGGTCTTTAACCAAGGCAAAGTCATGCCTGTGGATGGATCTAAAGCACTTAAGTTGTTGGGCAGGCCAGCTCTATACCTGAAGTTGCCTTGGCTCTATTATTTGGCAATATTTATTATTATTATTATTATTATTATTATTGATGATGATGATGATGATGATGATACATTGGCTATTCCTGACAACCCTTATGCTCATCTGGGCTGTTTCTGATCTGGGGAATCTTGTGAACTATGCAAGGGGATGCTTCACTATGAAATGATGGAGGGATCTCCTGTGCTTAGTCCATGACCCACTCATGTTTGGTTTACCATTGAGATTACCAATACCTTGTATTGCAAGGTGGATGATGTTACATTCACAGCAGGCCTCCATTCTTTTACTCTAATCACAGTTCTGGAAGCAATATGTTCAATGGCAGCAGCAGTGCTAGAAATGGAAATATGCCCTCCCACTCAAACTCCCAGTGCATATGAAAAATATCCTTGATCGAAGCCTCATACTTCTATTTATGATATGCATGTGTGTATGAGAGCTACCACATTTATTGACATGTGCCATGTATATGTAGTCAGAATGAAATATAGTAGTCACCAATGTGGCAAATGGATCCAGGTGATAACAGGGAAAAGAAGAGAACAGGGAAAAGAGGAGTTATTCATTTGTTACCCAGTTATTCATTTGCATAATGAAGCATTACATTTCATTCTGTCAGAGGCCCTTCCCTGCTCCAAGTCTGAACTTGTAACACACTACATAGCATGATATATCTAAAACAAACAAACAAACAAACAAACCCCACAGTTTGTCTACTGCTATTATTATTATTATTATTATTATTATTATTTAAAAACCAATACTATATACCTTATATTTATTGCTATATTCAAATGATAGAGGTCAAGCACTCTATTATATTTTATGGCATAATCCAGACCAACAAAGACAGTGAACTGAGACAAAGTCACCAAGAAACTTAGAATTCTGGCTAGCAGCTTCCAGCATTTACCGAGACCATTTTAAAGTCGTGGCAGAATGCTATGAGCCTGTGAGCTATGAGCCTATTTCAGAAAAAGTCTTTCTAGAACTGCTAAAAAAGGTAAGGTAGATGATAGATAATAATGTGACAGCAAATAATAATTCTCAGTTGAATGCGGCTGTATTCCACATTTCATTGTAAGTGTTTACCTTTTTCTCAGAATGACAGTACAAAGTAACTGCATTGTATGCTCTGCTGGCTCAAAATAATGACCTGTTATGTCAACAGTAGTGGCTTTGCAGTGTTCAGGATGTATTTACAGTTGGGATCATACAGGTACATGGAGCAGTGCTACTCAAAAGAGGTGGTCCATGGACCAGCGCTGGTATAGAAGCCATCTGCTGCTGGTCCCTGGAGAGTTTCCAGAAAGAAAGAAACAACTGTAGGCAGCACGCAAAAACACGATACCAATCTTTGGCACATTGACCCCCCCCACACACAAAATAATAGATAGTTTTAGGTCTGACATGGAGGATACTGATTGAACACAGTCCTGCACCAAGTGTTCTTAATGTGCCTTTTCAGTTCAAGAAGGAACCTTAGCTCTGATCACCAACTATATTTTTTAATCATTAAGAATGGCAAAAAAGATGAAAAGGATCAAACCAGTGCTGGTCTTTTGAAAGATGCTCTGACACAAAAGAAAGCTCAACTGTTCTGAGTCTGTTGGATGACATCACTGAACATTTTATAAGCCCCAGGGGACTAGCACTTCCATCCCACTGAATATTCAAGCTTTTCAAAGCCCACATCACTGTATTCAACCTATACTCTGCCCAGGGTATTTCCTGAAACTATTTCTAGGGGTCAGAGTTCACTGAACAAAAAGGAGGACTGCTGAGTACCAACAGTCTTTCCAGCTTGTGCAATTCAGGAGCCTGCCAGGCAGCACATTGCATGGAATATCAAGGTGCCAAAATCAACTCAGAAAGAATCCCTGAAGAGGCCTATTACTTTTTTCTTTTTTTTTCCCTATATAATAAAAGAAGCAGGGTAGGATAGTTGGACTGGGATACAGATTTTAAGGACTGTCTTGACAAATACCTATTGTATACATTTAACCTATTGTATACATTCAACAGACTCAAATATATTCTATTATTTCAGGCAGCTGCTTTATGTATGTTTTGAATTGCATGCTTGCTTATTATGAATGATACTCCATGCATGTAGAAAATCAGTTGGCCAAAGTGGTGGGTTTAATCTGGCCTCTTTCCAATTATTCCCCCCTCCCCACAACTGCGGACTTTTTTTTTTTTTTTAAAAAAAATAAGGAACATTAAACAGGTAAATGTTCATCTGCACCTTTAATGGGAGGAGTGAGGTGCAAATAAGCAAAGACCAGACTACATCAGTGACAATAAATGAGAAAAAGAAGATGGCAACAACAAAGTCAAGAAGACAACCACATACAGTACAGTGAAAAATTCATTCACCCAAAGACTTTAAAATATTTAAACAGGGCTATCATGTCACCCCTTAACTTTCTCTTTTCCAGGCCAAACATATCCAGTTCCCTAAGTCTCTCCTCATAAGGCATGCTTTCCAGACCATTTACCATTTTGGTCACCCATCTCTGGACATGCACTAGCTTCTAAAAATCCTTTTTGAAATGTGATGCCCAAAGCACAGTACTCCAGGTGAGGCCTGACCAAAGCAGAGTGCAACTATTATTTCCCTCAATCTAGGCACCATACTTCTTTTGTGTGTTTTGGGGAGATTTTCTGTATGGTTATCAGGCAAAGTTGTCTAAAAACGTTGAAGCTTTGGTGGCAGGCTGCAGGGGCTACAGAAGTGAGGCCCAGAGACCATACATAGTTTTCAGACTGCATTCTGCCCATTTCTGAAATAGAAGATAATATCTGGCCATCTGAAGCTCTACTGTGTGCTCCTAGATGCTACAATGAGTAAGAAAGCACATCACCTTTATACTCTGCTTATGAGTGGCCAGTGATGTCAGGTAGCTCAATGCTAGAAACAAAATCCTTGAGTGCATGGACTATTTTGTTCTGATCTGGGAAAGTAATTCTTAGGCAAGAAAGAAAAAACCAAATATGACAATCAAAACAAAAGAAAAGGCTTTTTAGGACCCGCCCCTTCCTGGCAGCATAAATAATTTTTTAAAACAATCACATTTGGTAAGACATGCACTTATTTCTCAGCCAAGAAAAGATATATTTGAGAACAGACATTTCACAAACAGAAAGGCTTCTAAAATGGAAAAAGTGGGCCTTTCCTGCATTTGCCATGAGTTATGTCCCAAATAAAGGATATCACAGAGATCTTTTATTAGCATGAACAACAAAATTGATTTTGTTCTTGTTTTAGGATGTCATCAGAGATGCATATAAAAGCTGACAAGGATATTCTGTGCCAGCAGTAAACAACCACAGGTTTTCTGGGCTGATAACTTGATTTTGTTATCTCCAGGTCTTTGAGTGTCTGTGATTTAGGAGGCATCAACCTACCTCTGCTGGCAGCTGGTTTTTGTATTGCAGTTTCCACTGCAGCTGTAACCCACCAAACACTGATGTGAAAGTTCTTAGATTTATAATGTTGTATGTCTTGATTCTATCAAACTGTGCCTCATAGAAGACACTCATATGATTCACATACCAAGTTCCAAGTGTAAAATAATAATAATAATAATAATAATAATAATATAATATTTCTTACCCGCCCCTCTGAGCAAACAATGGGGGTGGGGTACAACATGCTAAAAACATATACAGTTAAAATCCTCCAAAGATACCTGTAGTTTGCTTACAGTAGACTCACTGAGATCAAAGGAACTTGATACTCATGGTATGAATAAATTAAGTCTCATTGATTTTAATGGCTCTAATGAGCACTTTATTATGGGATGGATCCAGGTGCAGTTATGCTCAGAGGAGACAGGGGTAGATAGTGCATGAAGGATGAGCTCTTCATACAAATACAAATACAAATCAGTACACTTGTCTTTAAAAATACTTTCAGCCCCAACTGGCAATTACATTCAATGGTAATGAGTTTTATAGGGCAGTTTAACACTGCATGCTCTCTTTTCTTTTTTAGGTTTTGTTATGTTTTCCAAGCAAAATAACTGAAAACAAAATTCTTTAAAAGAGAAAATTTAAAGAGAAAACAGAATAGAAAATTCTTATGCTGATAGTCCAAGTCAAAAGTATAATCAATTTTCATTCTGATGGCAAGTTAGTAGAATAAAACTTTATACGTCATATTAAGTAGTTTCTAAAGTCCAGCTCTTCAGCTATGATATTTGTGAGAACTGAAGTGTGGGTGGAAGAAAAAATAGGATTTTATGAGGCAGCAATAAGAATTTTCTCAGGCCTCCACCAGAAATGTATATCAAATGTGTCTTTAACTCAAGGATTACCATCCCATTCCCTTTGGCATATTTAGGGCCCTTAACAGAAAGTATTGTGAGATCCCTCAAAGCAAGGTCCTGCCTTGACAGCTATTCTACTGTCATGAGAGATTACAAATTCACACAGCCATGAAAAGATTCCCAATTTGAGGAGCACCATCTAAGTTAAGGAATAAATCACTGAGATGGCTTCATTCCAGAGAGCAGAGTAGCCAAAGTACACAAAGGAGATATACTGGGACCTCACATCAGGTTCTTTGTACAGAGAGGGCAGTGGTAGGACCCCTTTGGAATAATCAGGGTTTGATTGTTGCTGTCAGTGGTTGAAAAATTACTTTAAAAAAGGAAATGCTATCACTGTCACTAAATTTTAAGAAAGTAATCAATTACTAGTGACTTATTTCCCCTGTTATTTGTTAAATTACTTGTTGAGCCTTTTGAGTTTCTTGTGCTTTCTTGCAAAATCCAATGTGTTCTTCACATATGGGCTAAGAGAAATACTTTAAATAAATAAGTAAGTTAAAAATGGTCTAAAATTTGAAAAAAAAATCATTAAAAGATCTTGCAAAAGGAACCAGGAAAAAAACCAACAACCTGTACATGTTAGACAAAAAATGTAAGCCTCCCCAGTGGCACATTACATGTAACTTTGTTATTTATGATGGGTTACTTTTTAAACACCTCTTGTTGGCTCATGACTATATTTGTCTAAATTTCTGTCAAAATATACATTTGTGCCTGCAGTCTATGATTTTTTTCTTGCAAAATCCAGGAACTGCAAATTCCTTAACAAAAATGGCAGCCCAATCCTACAGCATCCTGATCGTCTGGCAGTGGCACAGGCACAGTGTGGCCAAAATTCTATGTTCTGTTTGGACTCTGCATCTGCATCTGCACTACAAAAATAATGCAGTTTGACACTGCTTTAATTGCCATGGCTCAAAGCTGTGGGTTTCTTGGATTTGTAGTTTTAAGAGATATTTTGCTTTCCACAAACCACAAATCCCAGGATTCCATGGCATTGAGCCGTGGAAGTTAAAGCAGTGTCAAACTGCATTATTTTTGGAGTGCAGATGCAGCCTGTGAGGCCAGCCACATACTCCACTGGTTTAGGTTAATATTCCATTTTTGTATATTAAATATCACATTGATAGTAGGTGTGTGTGTGTGTGTGTGGGTGTGTGGGTGTACAGTCAGCCCTCCATAGCCACGGATTCAAGCATCCACAACTTGAAAATATTTTAAAAATATATAAATTCCAAATAGCAAACCTTGATTTTGTTATTGTATATAAGAGCACCATTTTACTATGCCATTGTATTTAGTGGGACTTGAGCATCCACAGATTTTGGTATCCATGGAGGGTCTGGAATCAAACCCCAGCAGATGTCAAAGGCCCACGGTATATACTAGTGGTGAGTTTGGGCACACAAAACATTTAAAACTTAGGTGAGTTTAAAGGAGGTTCAGACAAATTAAAGTAGACCAACCCATCTTTATTATGATCTCTGACACTTACTACTGAGTTCGTGGCTGTGATATTTAGAGGTTTGTTCAGAGCCAGAAAATGTCTATATAGCAGAGAAAAACAGAAAACAAGTGGACTGTCTCCTTGTGAGTTTCCAGATGACAACTGGATAGCTACTGTTGGAAGCAGAATACTGTCAAATGTCATGTTTAGGTTTAATGCCAACACATGGCCTCATTCTCTTTCCACATCCCTCAACAGATACCCATCTTGTGCAGGGCCTGACACAATTCATTAGTAAGCTGGTCAGTACAAATGCAGTGCATCTTGGCAATATCTTCTATGTTATTTAAGTTGCCTTTCAAAATATAAAGGACATCCCAAGATATCTTATAGCTATGGTAAAATAATTTAAAAATGAATATTAACATTAAAATTTAAACTAGCCTTTTTCACTATGGTGTCCTTCAGATATTTAGAAGTACTGTACAGCTTCAGCCAATAGGGCCAATAGTCAGGGATGATAGGAGTTATATTCCAAAATATTTAGAATGACTAGCCTTGCAAAGTTTAAAGTAATAAAACAGATAAAACAATACTGTCCATTTCTGGTTAATCACCTCAAGTTCTAAAATGCTTACTTCTTCTTGTTGTTGTCTGCCTTCAAGTCATTTCTAACTTATGGAGATCCTAAGATGAACCTATCACAGGATTTTCTTGGTAGGTTTCTTCAGAGGTTTTTCCCCACTGTCATCCTCTGAGGCTGAGAGAGCGTGACTTGCCCAAAGTCAGCCAGTGGGTTTCATGGCTCAGTGTGGATGCTCAAACCACTAAACGGTGCACTCTGCCATTAAAAAAAATGTAAAAACAATATTCACCTAACCTCTTAATTCATCTGAAATAAAATTATCTTCCAGACCAGAGCAGAGGGTGAGCATCTCTTGAGGGAGGAATTTCTATAGGTAACTAGTCACCACTACGAATATACTGTGTCTCTTCCCAGCCAGTACTGGAACTGGACTCGGAAGTGTCTAAGAGGCCAATGCAGCTGAGGTAGGATTGGTGTACTATGAGTCAAATGCTTAACCCACACCAGTTTATGGAATGCTACATTTTGTGGTAACTGAACTGTTTTTAAATGCACCCCATGTGAAGTGCATTATAATAGTCTAGTGTGGCTATATCAGAGAATACCATTTTACCTGATCATCTCCATTTTTGCTTTGCAAACAGACTAGAGCAGGGGTTCTAGAGAAATAGATTCATAGACATTGTTCAGACATACTTTGTATCCATTAACTGAAAACTACCTGAAAAATGTGGGACAATATACAGTAGAAATAAAGTAATCACTATCATGATAATTCTCCATTTTACTTCCATAGTAAATGTGTAGCATGTTCCTAAAGTCAGAGGTATGTACTACTGGGTTCAGTTGGGTTTGTACTCTTCCAAGCTGATGCAATACTGTAGCGATGTTAATAATTCTGCAAAACTTTAAGTGCACAGTTTTCACAGTTTATTCTCAAAACATAGGTAGCAAGCAATGGAACACATTTACCTAAAAACAGCTGTTTGGAAAGCTCACATTTTTGTATCACAACTGTCAGAATCCCCTAGCAAGCACGGCCACTGAAACTCTGAAAGCAAGGGTATACAGTATAGTTTGTTTGCATGGCCAATGAGTTAGCAGGCCTTGTATATTATAAATGAAAGACATTAAACACACACATCAAACATTGTGGCTTCCCAGACAGCTTGATTCACATCGCCTCTTATTTTGTGAATCAAAGTCTAATGCACTCATAGGATGACTTTTAAAAAAGGAAAAATTCCACACAAACCATTATATTGACAGTAAGGCTGCTGCCACACTGCCTAATTAATGCAGCTTGACACCATTTTAATTGCCATGGCTCCATCCTATGGAATCCTGGGATAAGTTTGTTGTTGCACCAGAGCTCTCTGACAGAAAAGGCTGAATACAAAACTTAAAACCCCAGAATTCTATAGTACTGAGTCATGACAGTTAAAGTGGTCAAACTGCATTAATTCTGCAGTTTAAATGCAGCCTAAATCTCAGTATGCCACTTTATCAGCATTGCAGTTCATGGCTGGAAGAAACCACATGGTATCACATGTAGTCTTGTGTCTTCCTGCTGCCAGTTGGGCCTAATGACAAATGTATGGAGAACATTTCTTCTACACACTATTCTTACCTTGTGTGCTCATGTTCATTCTGCTTTCACAATGTTCTACCACTTGCTGGCTTGGAGGAATTATAGGAGGGCTGAATACATTTAACCAGTCCCTGAAAAACACAAGTCAACATTTTCTAAAAACATAAACCAAGAGAAAACTGTGTTTACGTATATACAACTCAGTACAAAAGTTAGAATCATACAAGCCACTGTATTTCCTGTTAATATGTATGGATGTGAGAGCTGGACAGATAAGAAATCAATTCACTTGAGATATGGTGCTGGAGAAGAGTGCTGAGGATGCCATGGACAGCCAAGAAGGCAAACAAACGGGTCCTTGAACAGACCAAGCCAGAAATCTCCCTTGAAGCCAAGATGACAAAACTTAGGCTGGTGTGCTTTGGACAAATCATGAGAAGACATGAGTCACTGGAAAAAACAATAATGCTAGGAAAGGTGGAAGGAAGCAGAGAGAGGAAGGCCCCATGCTAGATGGATGTATTCTATTAAAGAGATCATGAGTATGAGTTTGCAGCAGTTGAGCAGAGCAGTGGAGGACAGGAGTCTTGGAGATGTCTCATCAGTTTGGAAACACTCACACTAAATCAAGATAAATGGACATGTGAAAGGGCAGAGAAGTTTGTTTCAGTCTGGGTAAACCTTTGGTTTTTAGAAGTCCATAACTGTGATAATGACAAATATAACAAAGCAGAAGTAGAGACTGAAAATGATATTGACAACCAGGACTGCATCCACGCTACAGAAATAATGCAGTTTGATGCCACTTTACTGCCATGGCTCAGTGCTATAGAATTCTGGGATTTGAAGTTTTATGAGACATTTAGCCTTCTGTGTCAGAGAGTTCTAGTGCCAAAACAAACTACAGTTCCCAGGATTCCCTAGCATTGAGCCATGATAGTTAAAGTGGGTTCATGCCTATTAATTGAATTTTAGTCTCTCCTCCTTTCCACACACTTCCCTCCCTCTCAATTCTTTTTATGAGAATGGGTGCTTTATATCTATTTGATACTGTGGGGATGAAATATAAATAATTTTCTTTGTTACTAATATTGATTATTTCTTCTTATTTTATTTTATTGCCTGCTCCATATAAACAAGCAAAACCAAAATTTGGGAGATATATCCTCTTATCATTTTCATATGTACAGATATCACTAATGATTCTATTTTCCAAACAGAGATGATAATAATGAATGCTAATAGTAAGTTGAATGACTGATTCCAGTATTAGAAGCCTGCAAAATTTCTCATGGCACTTTTATGGCAGTAGAGACATTTTTTTGAAGAAAACTTGAACAATTAGGCATGTTTAAGCATGATCATCACAGATGCCCAGGACTTAAAATTTCAAGATACAAATATATATGAAAATCAAACATGGTGACACAGTATTTTGTCACAATGTAATATATATTTATTTGTTATCCCCAGGGTCTGGAATCAGTTCATGCAATCATTATGCATTTATGCCCCCTCCTACTACAAAGAAGTATGATTTATATTCTGGACAGCTGTTAACTGTGGACTGTTTACTATCTGTCAAAATATCTGCATAAATGACCCTGTTCTATATTAATTTATTATCCCAGTACCATTCAAATAGAATATTATATGAGGATGGTATACATTTTCATCATTACCTACAAGGCCTGCCTTGAGCATTGTACCCAATTTCAAAATCAGTATAACAGTATATATGAAATTTCTGAGAGCCAGCATAGTGTAGTAGTTTGAGTGCTGGACTACGACTCTGGACACCAGGGTTTGTTTGCTCACTTGGCCAAGGAAACCCCTGGATGACCTTGGGCAAGTTACACACTCTCAGCCCCATAAAACCATGATAGGTTTGCCTTAGGTTTGTCGTGAGACAGAAATGACTTGAAGGCACACAACAACATCAACAAATGTGAAACTCCATCCTTTTCCTACCATGATCACTCTGCTTTCTTAGTCTCCCATTACCCAAAATAGAGATGTCAGGAGAGTGTTCTCCACAGTTCCTCCTCATACTGGCCTTCAATATTCCTTCTGTGTTACTGGCATAGCTTAATAACAGTATGGCATGCAACAATTAACATTCTGTTTAGACTACCACAACACACTCTATATGAGGCTGCCATTAAAGATGAGAAGGAAACTGAAGCTAGATCTGCAAAATGCAGCAAGAAGGCAGAAACTGGCTGGAATGCCACAAAGAAACAACATCCACATGACACACATTTTAAAGGAACTGCACTGGTTGCCAATATGTTTCTGGTATGAGTCAAGGTACTGGTGAGGACATTTAATGCTCTAAATATCTAGGGACCTTGATACTTAAAGTTACGCCTGTCCATCTCCTGAAACACACCTGCCCAATCACCGAGAACTGCCATGGAAACCCTTCACTGTGCTCCACTGGTGCAAGCAATGCATTTTATGGAAACATGAAAGAGAGCCTTCTCTTCAGTGGCGCCCCAGTTGTGGACTGCCTTTCCCTTGGAGGGCTGTTTACCACCAACAATGGATTCATTTTGATCCCATATTTAAATGTGTATCTTTATCTAATTTTTTGGGGTACAGAGACCATGCTTGATTGTGACTTAGAGCCTTATCACACTATTAAATAAACTCAGGAAGCAAATGAAAAGGCACATCTTTTTTTCCCCCTCCCTCTGCACAATGTTGTTCTCTACTGGTTGTAAAACGGTGGGAGAGGGTGATACAAGTGTCCCATTTGCCAAAATGAAATAATCAATTTGGCAAAAGTTACACTTTTACAATGCTCTCCCATGCTTTTGCAACTTGAAGAGAACAAGCGTCATACAGAGGAAGGGAAAAAAATATGATTTTTTTTTCCTCCTGAGTTTGTTTAATAATGAGATACGGCTCTGCCTTGTGTTTTAGATGTACAGTGATTGATCTTGTTTTAAAATGGTTTTATGTTGTTTTATTGTCTATACCTGCCTGAGATAACTAAATATAGGGTGGGGCATAAATATCCCAATAAATCTGTGAATGGACTCAGTTCCGCACTGCCTTTTTTGCAACTTGTCAAATTGTTTGATATGCTTTTAGTCTGTTTAAATTATTCTATTTTAAATTGTTTTAAATAATTTAAATTGATTTCATTGTTCACCAGCTTGAGATACTTGGATACGGGGGGCGATGTAAATATTTTAATACAAAAACAAATGCCACAATGCAGTTAGGAGGCTCTTGTAAGTATATCATTTAGGCCTCAGGATGGATGAACTCAGCTTTACGTAGTTAAGAAAAAGGAAAGGTACTGAATCATGTCTGTATCTTCTATGGAAGTGAAGAACAGTGATATACTCAAGACTTTTAATCCAAGGGTCAAGTCAAGTCTCAAATCTTTACCTTCAAGACTGAAATCAAGTCTCAAGTCCCTGCAAGATACTTTCAAGTCAAGCCTCAAGCCAAGTCTCAAGTATGGGAGCCAACATCAACAGAAAAAATGGTGGTGGGTTTGGCAGCAGGGAGGAGCTTAAGGTGGAAGAATCTTTTCAAAGCTTTTCAAAGGTTTTACAAGACTCCTCTAATGTAAAGCAGGGATAGGTTTCTGAGTAGACCTACGTAAACCTTGGGTAGACCTAAACCCCGGAAAAGAGATTCCTGATAGTAAGAACTGTTTGACTGTGGAACATACTCCCTTGGAGAATGGACAAATCTTTTTCTTTTGGAGATCTTTAAACAGAGGCTGGATGGCTATCTGTCAGGGGTGCTTTGATTGTGAGTTCCTGCATGTAAGGGGGTTGGACTGGAGGGCCCTTGTGGTCTATTCCAACTCTATGAATCTATGATTTTGTTATTCTAAACCTCAGGCTCATTGCCTAATGCATTTGCTGTTTCCCAATGAAGTTAGGCCAGCAAGTCAGTGGATAAAAATATACAAGTTTTAAGTTGAATAAGTGCATCATTTATTGCCAAGCAAAGTCAATGAAGTGACTTGAGTCCAAAGGATAGTTTACGTTGGCCAAATAAAGCAGCTTCTAACCACTCCAAAAGGCAGGGTGTTTAGACAATGCATGAAGCAAAAGCGGATGGTAGGCAAAATGAAGCCACTCCCCAGGGCTAAAAATTGGAGCAAAAAGAAGCTGGGTTACTCTGACTCAAAGTGGAAAATGTGCATCAATGCACTGGCCAGCACCAGTGTGGGACTCGGCAAAGCAAAAATGTATGTCAAACAGAGCAGGTGATCAATAATGCAATAGATCTAATTACATCATACACAAATCAGGCAATGCAGAATAGTGAAGGTGGATGTATGGCAGGTCTCCATGATTGTGTTTTGCCATTGTATCAGCACACTGATGCACTGTGCAGGTGGCACACTGTAAATGTGACTGTGTGGCTGATCATACAGGTGGACATCCAATGGAATGGCATCTGGGTGGGAAGAGGGAGGTAACTGGAGGTTGCAGGTGGCATTTGTGCAATGCTGCACATGTGTGGTGGAGAGGGGACAAAAAATAACCATGCAGTGTGGCTTGATGCTGCGTGGTGCAGATAGCCTGTAGAGGCTTGGCGTGCCTTGGGAGTGGGCCAGGCAGAGAGCGGGGTTTTGACCCACATCCAGAAAATCCAGGATCGAGCAGCTTTTTCCTGTCTGTCTGCTTTGGCCCTTGTCAATCAACTTGAGTCTACATCACTGGTGAAGAATACTGGAAAAATGATTAATCCTTGATAAATTGGCTTCTGATGCTGCGAGAAACCTCACCAAAAAAAAAAAAAAAAAAAAAAAGCTGCACCTTTTTTAAAGTTCCTGCTACATGTGCATGAGAATGCAAGATTGTTTAACATCTCCCTTCCTATAATCTGCACAGACAGAGAAGACTCTAATAATCTTCTAATAAACCCTATGTGGATGCCTCCAGAATTTGCTCTGATTTTAGACACTTTGTGTGGCTGTACTATTCATATCCATTAATGTACAAAAAAGTATGCAGAAAAAAAAAATCATATTTCTGGCAAAATACAGTTTTTTCTGCAAGCTCTACTGTATTATGTATGTTGCTCAACCTGGTGTTCTATCCTGCTATTTTCTGATAAACTGAGGCAAATAAAACACTGCCTTTTCAAATTGTGCAGAGATTAAGAAATAGATTATTCATCTTGATCACTGAGGTTAACAAGAGGAATGAACATTTACATCCCTGTCACAATGTGGTATCAATGAGGTGTCAAGCACAGCACTAGAAGAAAATGTTTTGATGTGTATGTGTGTATGGATGGGAGATGTCTTTTAATAACCATCTTGTTGTTCAACAAGCAGTGGGGCTTGTTACCAAATTGCTTAAACCTCCAGTTCCATGGTAGACATAATTATCACATGAGGACTGACATGCATGGTTATCATTCAGGTATGGCTTGTATTAATTTAGACATAATGAAGATAGTCTCAAATCTTCAATGTTTAGTTATTCAGTGTACTGTTCTGGGATACACTTGAATGTACTCTTCAGTGCCTGGCCCAGAATTCTCAGTTATTTTTACAAGGACCAGTGTTACCTGGTGGCGCAGTGGTTAAATGCCTGTACTGCAGCCACTCACTCACAACCATAAGGTTGCAGTTCAAGACCATCAAAAGGGCTCAAGCTGGACTCAGGCTTGCATCCTTCCGAGGTCGCTAAAATGAGTACCCAGATTGTTGGGGGCAAATAGCTTACAGTTGTAAACCGCTTAGACACTCCTTAGGCGGTATGAAGCGGTATATAAATGAAACTGTTTGTTTTGTTTGTTTTTACTTCAAGCCATAACCATAGGGACAACTGCCTTGAATTATATTATAGATTTATTTTATTTTTTAAAATTGCACTCCATGCAGCTAAGCTGATATTAAAGATATGTCAATAAAAAAGGACACCCAACAGCTAAAGTCCCTTCAACACAGCAAACCAATTTAAATGTCAAAGACCTGTTAGAATAAAAGTCTGTTTGCTTGCCCACAGAAAGACAAGTGAGAGGGCCCTAGTCTAGCCTCCTTTGGTAGGGATTTCCAAAGCTTGGGTGTTGCCAAATCCATCTGTTGTTGTTGTTGTTGCGTGAACCTTCAAGTCATATCCAATTTATGGCAACCCTCAAGCGAACCTGTCACAGGTTTTTCTTGGCAGGATTTCTTCAGAAGAGGTTTGCCTTCCTCTGAGGCTGAAAGCATGTGATCTGCCCAAGGTCACCCAGTGGGTTTTATGGCCAAGCAGGGTATCAAACCCTGGTCTCCAGAGTCGTAATCCACTATGCCACACTGGCTCTCCCAAATGCATCATATCTGTCAGGTAAGCATAAGGTACCCAACTAGTACAAGGGTCAGATGAGAGTCTCATCCTCAGGTCAGTTGCAGTAAGGATGGGGATGAAGGCATGCTGAGTGTATGAGGACATATTTATCTCTTTGTGGGGAAAGAATTAACCACTTCACCATGACAGTGCTTAGATCCTAGGCATTATGACTGTGATGGATAAATGGGTGATTTTGTAGGCCTTGTAAGAAGGCCTTAGAATGACTTTGGCATTTCAAACATCAATAATACCATAAAATCTTTAATAACAAGAAGAGATAAAAGACAGTAACATTTCATAGTTTGTGGGCAGCTACAGATAAGGCCTTCTTTCACATCCCAATGAGTCATTACCACCACTATTGAAATGAGCATTACCAGATCACAGGTAAGAGTTTTGGCTGCACATTTTAAACAACTTGTTCATAAGAGATTAACTTCAGCTATCATGAACCTTTAAACCATTTGGGGTTTTAACAAGAATAATAGTACTTTCAATAAGTTTGAAATATTTGCATGTAATAGAGGTTCTCCAAGATGTAGCCTAAAGTGATGGCTCCAGATTGCTAGTTCTGTTGATGTGTCAAGACTAGTTAAGTGCAGTGAAAGCAGATTATATCTGGTGTGAGGTGTGATTGGAAATCCACTGGTTATCCACTGGTTATCCACTGGTTATCCACTGGGTGCAGCCCAGTGTCTTACACAGTATGTACCCTCTCTGGTTATACCAGAAATCAGGTATTTGTGGCCCTCCAGATGTTGGAATGCAGTTCTCATAATCTCTCACAACTGACTTTGCTTGTGAGGGTTGGTGGGAGGTGCAGTCCTATGGTGGGTCATATGTTTGTCACCATTTATTTCTGGCCTGTAGAAATCACCAAATTAACCTGTCCCTAACAGATATTTACTACTTTATAAGAGATGACTACAAACTTAAGCCCATTAAAATATGGTGTAACAGATATTATATATACATTGTACTTGGGAATCAACACTGTGGGGGAAAATTGGTGATTTAAATCAGAGTGAAGATAAAATAGCAGCATAGCTCAAGGTTGAATGTGTACATTTTTAAAAAATGAGTTCAGCTGTACCAAAAAAAAAGCATATTCATTTTTATGATTCATTAGATGAGTGAGGTCATACAACTTCATTAATCATACGCAACAGACTGCACGATGTTATGAAGTATCATGGAACTATCTTGCAAATGCCAAAATAAGTGAGCAGCAAAAATATATCATGAAATGTACTTTGCTTTTATATTGGCTTTGTTCACTAATTCACAGAATTCAATAATTTGCAGTGGGCCTGTACAGTCGTTAATCTGAATTAGTACTGTTCCACCATATTTGTCAGCCGAGCTCATGCATCAAAGAGAATAGGAGAATAAAGAAGATAGTAGATCAGGATTGTCTAATAGTTTGGAGACATCATCATCTCAGCAACTACTGTAGAGCAAAAGGGAGGAATTTCATAGCCACAGGACATATCCTTACTATTGTATTAAAGTGAATTAATAGTAATCCCTCCCCACCAGAAAAGTTGAAAACAATAGTTTGTGTAAAAGAGATTTTTATTACAGTGACACCTCTTATGATTTGAACCAAGAACTGTTAGAATTAAATTAAACCAGTACTACCGGTAAACAACATTTCCTAAAATTATTGCTTGACAGCCATGGCATAAAAAAGCTTTAAACTAGTAAGACTATGCAGGTAGTTTATTGATACCTTAGTTTTGTTTGTTTGTTTTTTAATTTCTTTTTTTTTTGCCAGAATTACGGTGAAAGCAGCTTTACAATATAAGGAATACAAAACAGAAAAAATGTCTCAAAAAAGGGAAATACACATTAAAAACACTATTCAAAATGAACTAAGAAGCAGCAATATAAAATATACACTCAGCCCTTCATATCAACAGGGGTTTGGTTCTAGATACCACCACCAACCTGTTCATGCCAAAAATTGTGGGATCTCAAGTCCCATGGTTTTTAATGGTGATGTGCCATACTCACAGCAGTGCTGCCTTTGCCCCATGCATACACTGCCATTAGGGGAAAAGGAGAGGGGGGCATCTGCAGATGCTCAAATCCGTGGGTAGCAAGCCCATGGTTGTAGTGAATGTACTGTGATACAATGCTGGGCATCAATAAAACTTTTAACCATTTAAAATCTACTGAAAAAAGAAAGTTTCTTAGAGCTGGAAGGGGCCTCATGGCCCACGGAGTCCAAACCCTGCCCAGGCCAGGATCTCTGGCCCAGCAGATAGCTGCTCAGCCTCTTTCTCAAGACTTCCAAGAAGGCACCCCCCCCCCCCCCCGCATTCCCTCACTAGGCCATTGGTTCCATTGCTGAATCACTCTTGCTGTCAAGAAGTTCCTTCTAATATTCAATGGAAATTTACTGTCCTGTAATTTAATATTATTAGACCTGGTCCTACTCTCTGGGGCAGCAGAGAACAAACCTACCCCCTATTCTCCATGACAACCCTTGAGGTATTTGAAGAGTATAAAAGCAATATAACAAGTACATTTCTATATCATTTATCATGTCACCCCCTCAGTCTTCTCTTCACCAAGCTGAACATGCCCAGCTCCTTCAACTTTTCCTGATATGTTTTTGTTCTCTATACCTGTACCATCTTTGTTGCACTCCAACTTGTCTGTATCCTCCTTGCTGAGAACTGAATGCAGTACTTTAGATGACGTTTGACCAGTGCAGAATATAGTGGTACTATTACTTCCCTCGACTTGGAAATTATACTTAAATTAACAAAGGCTAAAATAGCATTCACTTTCTTTGCTGCAGCATGACACTGCTGGATCATGTTCCATTTATGATCCACAATAATAATAGATTTAATTATAAGTGAATTTCTTTGACATATAATGCAACTGCCCCTTCTTTTCTTCACATTTTTTTTCTGAGTAAGTTATACCCTTGAATTGAGTCATCCTACCAGGTTTCAGTTGAGCCACTATTTACTTCCCTGCACCAGGACTTCAAGCTCATTGTTTCCCAAGCTCTGTGTGTTGATGTATAGGCATCTGAAGCTTTGTTCGTTCTCACCTATTTATTGTCAGTTTTTCTGTTGATCCCTTACTCTCCTCCAGCTTCTCCTCTAGAATTCACCACTTTGTGCTTAAAGTTTGCCTTTGGGCTGAAGTTTGAGTTTAAAGCCCTTTTGATCAGACTTGTCATCCTACCACCAGGCATTCTTCCCAGTCTTTATGAGATGCAGCCATCTGCAGCCAGTGGCCCTTTGTCTAACAAGTGAAGACATGGTCCCAGAAGCCAAACCTCTCCCATCTACATCAACTACATAGCCAATCATTCACTTTAATATCTTCTTGTCCCTCTGTAATCCTCATTTAGTTGACTTACCTTAGTTTCTCCTCAGCCACTACCATGGTGAAAGAAGGTGTTTAACCAAGGCACCACTGAGCTACTCCTTCCCTGCTTGCATTGTCATGATGCTTGCCAGGGCAAAGTCTAGCCTAGCAGAGGATCAAGTGAGGCAAAGACTTCTCAACAGCTTTTGATACCATCAGCCATGCTATACTTCTGGGTCGTCTTGCTGGGATGAGACTTGAGGGCAGTGCTTTACAGTGGCTTAGCTCCTTCCTGGAGGTGCAAATCCAGAGGACGGTGCTGGGGAACTCCTATTCAACCCTTTGGCCATTGACCTGTGGTCCTCAGGGCTTAGTTCTGTCCTCTATGCTATTTAACATATACATGAAATGGCAGAGGGCTTTGTCTGCAGTTATGGGGGTTTAGTGCCATCAGTGTCTGGATTATTTTACTACCCGATTAACTTACTACTGCAAGCCAAGGAAGCTATTTTGATCCTAAACTAGTGCTGCCATTAGTAGTGGATTGGGTGAAGGTGAACAAATTGGAATTTAATCCAGACAAAGTTTCCTTCTTTGGAGGTCTTTAAGCAGAGGCTGGATGGCCATCTGTCGGGGATGATTTGATTGGGAGTTCCTGCATGGCAGGGGGTTGGACTGAATGACCCTTGTGGTCTCTTCCAACTCTATGATTCTATGAGGTGTTCCTTGTCAGTTGAATGACAGATCACGGAATAGAATTCAGCCTGTACTAAATGAGTTTACACTCCCCCTGAAGATGCAGGTCCACAGGTTGGGTGTGCTCCTGTCCACAGGTTGGGTGATCAGGAGTTAAATCTTGTTTGCTAGCTGCACCCATTCCTTAAGATGTCAGATCTGGCTTTGGTGACACATGCCTTAGCTACATCCCGATGTGTTACTGCAGCATGCTCCTTGTGGGGCTGCCTTTGAAGAGTATTCAGAAACTCCAGCTGGTCCAAAGGTCTGCAGCCAGATTGCTAACTGGGGCTGCCTATAGGGAAGATACAATTTTTTGTTGCAAAAGCTCCACTGGCTGCTAGTACAATTCAGAGTGCTGGTTTTGACCTATAAAGCCTTATACAGTTCAAGTCCTCTATATAAAGAACTGTATTCTCCCTTATGAACTAGCCCATTCTTTGAGATCTGCTAGGGAGACCTTTCTCTGTGTCCCACCTCCATCACAGATACATCTGGTGAGAATGCAGGAGAAGGCCTTCTCAGTGGCTGCCCTCAGGCTCTGGAAGTCCCTTACTGGAGAAATGAGCCTGGGACCTGGGAACTTGTATCTTGTGAATTTTTAACAATGTGTTTTTTAGGTTGTAATAAGCCACTTTGAGTCCCAAACTTAGAAAAAAGTGGGATACAAATCCTCATCATCCATGTCCAGTACATGAGAAATAAAAGATGTGGTTTTTGACTTACCCTGAAATCTTGACTTGGTACTTTTCTACCAGCAAGAGGACCATTGTGCTTTTAAGATGCGAAAGTAGGAAACCAGGCCTATGATGTAGGGAAGAACCTTTTAAACATTTTTGCTCTTGGGATCCATTTCTACACAAGATTCTGTTGAAGACCCTCTCTACTTTTTTCATGGAAACCTTTCTACAGTATATCAGATTCTGAAGCATATAGTAGAATACGTTTCACATACAGTTGACCCTTGGTATCCACGGGGGGATCCATTCTGTCCCCCCCCCCCCGGTGGATACTCAAGTTCTGTTGTCCTCAATCCATTAGGGACAATGAGAGATCAGTAGTGGCCATGCATGTAGCCACGCCGCCATTAGGGACAGCCCACGATATCCTAAGTGGTGGCCTGTGCACAGAGTCACACCACCATTAGGGACAATGGGATATAATGGTGGCACAGCCGCATACACATGCTACCACTGGGGATAACATGGGCTTGCTGTCTGCAGATGCTTACATCCATAGATAGTACATCAGTGGATACTGAGGGCCAACTGTAGTTGCCTTGTGTAGTGTCACTCCTTCTCCTGAATTATCTCAAAGTACAACTTCAGGCACACCCAACTTCATGCTATGAAATCAGGTTCAATTCCGACAAAGCAATAAACATAATCACTATCACACAAAAGTCAGAACTTCTTCCTTCAGTGTTCTTGGAAGAACAACCTTCTACTGATCTGATTATGTGTTCACAAGATATTGTTCTATCGACTCTTTTGCCCATTGATTTTTTTTTAAAGCTTCTCATTCACTACTCATCTATTTCAGAATAAATGGGTGACAGTCTATACTACAAGACAGCAGAAGGTTTTCGGGAGCAGGCTATAAGCAAGAAACCAAGTGTTAAATGTGAGACGTCTGGTTATTAGAAGTGAGTGTTAGGTGCTTTATGAATTGCTGAAGCATTAAAATGTAATTCCTAAAATGAATGGTTTGCTTGTGCTCAGCTTTTCTCATTTTAAAGTAAGAAAACAACTAATTGACACTTTAGTTAAATGCATGAGTATCTGAAGCAGTAGCTGACTGAATCCAAATACTGACATAATTGATATGCTTCATTATCGCTTGTTTGACAGAGATGAGATGAAAATATTCAGGTATCTGGCTGAGTATCTCCTTTCCCCAGTGACAAGTCCCCTACTGCAATTTTTATGTAGCTAATATTCTAGTAAACACATGATTCAATGTTAGCAAACAACAACACCAAAAAGGACTGGACAGAGATTTTGTTGTTGTTGCTGCTGCTGCTGCTATTTCTATAAAAATAAGTAATAAAACATTGTGGGGGGTTTCTCCATTGGCATCATTTATATTGTCACCAGACTAATAACACACAATAGAATTATTATAAAACATACACAATTTATGTAGAAAACACATAAAGGCTGTAGTCTAAAGCTGATGTCTAAACCCAATGCATTGCAAAGTATAAAATGATCATAGGAGAAGATCCCTAGCAGCAAATACGGCACAGAGAATGCCATGAGTCAACAGAGTTCCTTCATTTTCCATAATCAGAAGTGGGAAAGAGTCACTTGTGCACACGCAAGCACAGTTTAGAAAGTTACTTTTAAGAAGAATGAATATAAAATGAGGCCATCTGTAACTGAACTACTCGGGGACCCTGATCATCATGCTACCAGTGCTCAGTTTCAAATGGTACTCATTCCACTTATGTCCCAAGCTTTGTTCAGAAGGCTTACTGAACTATAGCCATAGGTTAGCTACAATGCTGCAAAATTATGCTGTCCCCCCCTCCCCTATTAAAATGTCAAAGTTTTGGGTCTAGAGTGACTAAGGGCCTAAGAAGATGGCAGGATACCATGGCCTGACACCATGGCATCCTGCCCATAGTTTTCACCTGGGTCAGCTCCCGGGCTGGTGCAGCAATGATCAGGTGTTCACATGGCTTCCTGCCACCATGACATGGAATGACCTCCGGCAACATGCCCTTTCCCTGTCGCCATAGTCACATCCTCTTTGAAGGCCCCCACCACAGCACATAAGAGCAGAAATGAGGTATCTGATTGACTACACTCACATGGCCAGGCATCCCCTGACTTCACAGGCCCTGGCAGGGGCCTTCAGACAAGATGCGACAGCTGTGACAGGTAAGGGATGCATGGGCCCATCCGATCTGCCAGATGCCAGACAACAGAGTTTCAGAGAAACTACACTGCAAACAGCTGGTCGTTTTAGACCAGATCAAGGGCCTTTTGGGCCAGGATAAGGCCAGATCCATCGGATCCACGTTCAACATGCCCGATCCCAGGCCAAGGCTAATGACCTCTATGTTTTAGATAGGACAGCACCATGCAAACAGGGCCAAAGGTGATTAAGTTGAAGTTTTTCATCCCTTGAATATGTTATTGTTTTAACTCTTTCTTACACTAACACAGCAGCCTGAAAAAAAAAAAAGGCCGTTATTTGCAGTTGTATTAGTTAAAACCGCCCCCCTAGTGGTTAATCAGCTGCCAGTTAAATTGATCTATCAGTTAAATTGGTTTAAATGTTGGCACCTGTAATTGTGCTGAAGTTGATGTCAGATAAATAAGGAAGTTTTTTCTGTGATGCTTAATATGTGGTGACTGTTTTATACACATAAAATGATCAATCCATTTTGTAATCATCAGGAACTGTGCATTCGCCCTTAGGATGTCCCCGTACCATATCGTTCTGTGGCTTCTTCAGTTATTCAGTTTCTACTTATCAGAATCTTTCAATGTACAAAGCAGCCCCTCCTGAATTCAGGAGGTTTTCAGAGCTAAGTGGTCTGAGAATTGTGGTTTAAAGCTATTAAAAATCCTCAAGGTAAGGAAAGCTTTGTTTAGATAAGAGCACTTGAAATTTAGTTGGCTGGACTTTCTGAAGTGGAGTAGAAAAAGGCAAAAGGAATCATTGTGACACATTGTATTTGCTTGTGATATTCTAACACTCAGTGCTAGCAAAAGAAGAAGAAAGAGAAAGTTTCCAGGAAGGCACATAGAGTAAATGAAGATATTATGTATTAGGGATGGAATGAATCTGTCAGTTTGACGGATTGTGAGGCAAAGAACAGATTAACAGATTACTCATAGTCAGAATGCAGCTTACTGTGAAAAATGTGCAGGAAATGATAAGTGTTGGTTTGTGCTGATTTAATGATATTTTAACACTACAATAACACTCCAGAAGAGTAATATAATGTCATTTTTGCCATGCATTTTTAAATCATCAACACATTGCTAGTTTTTACCTTAAAATAGTTCTAAGCAGTATATGCCACGCTCCCCGAAGTGGAAACTTTTATTGCAGTGTAAAACCTTGGCAAATATGTTGTAATCACTTGTTAATGCAAATTTCCTACTTCCCATGCTGACAGTAATGCATATTTTATAATTTTCAATTTTCCAGATATGTATTTCTCAACCACTATGGAAATCTATTCCTGTTGATTTGACCTAGGGCTGTGTGCAATTACACAGTTACCTGAATTAAGAATTTATTATAAAGTATTTCTTGGTGTTATCACACTTTGGCTGTAAGAGGCAATAAGGCTGTATAAAAAGCCACAGTCAGTATCAGATGCTTTTAAACCTAGGGTTCAAGTATCCCCTGGAAGATTTTACACAATCCAGTTGTAAATAGAATCTGCAACTCAACTGCTTTAAACAGTATGAAGAATGAGTTTCTATCCCTCAGGAATTATGGAAGCAAACTTTAAAACAGGGATGGGAGAAACAGGCATGGCTCTCGACCCTTCCAGAATCCCTGGACTACTGATTTTCAGCCATATATATATGGCTGTAGCTGAGCTGCCCTTCTCTTGGTTTTCAGTGATAAATTTATTGCACTCTTAAAACCTATATTTACAGAAAATATGAAGACAAAAACAAGTTCTGTTAAAATATTACACATTATGTAAACTCTTAGCAAAGACAAGGTGGGTTTTTTTAAAAGCAGACTTTAAATGTTCATTTATCATATGATCGAAAGCTAGCTTAAAGGTATGTGCTTTTAATAGCTAGGTCACCTTGTATTGATTTATATATGGTGCCTAGTTGATCAATGTTAATATACTGTAATTAGAAAATATAAGCAGGTGCATAGCTTTATCATCTTTTATCATGTCTGGATAGCTGCGTGTAAATGCTGAACTTGACACTTCAGATTCTATTATGTATATGATGGGTTGCTCCAGAAGCAGTTAATGTTTTAGTAAATAAATACTACCGTCAATCTAATCTCCATAACTCTTTCTGAAAGTCCATTTTCCCCTCCCAAACAACTTTACCAGCAGTAGAAATATGTGTGGATGCAGGAATGAGAAGGAGTTTTTAAAATATATATATATATACTGTATATATCCAGGGAACTTGTGCTGAAACACCTGGAGAAGACATCCCAAAAGCCTCTTTCTTTTAGGGCTTGTTCACCAAAGCCTGTATATGCAGATTTCAGTACCTCTCTTTCATGTCTTATCTCTTTCCCTATTCATCTGATCAATTTGAGGCTCGTCTGATCCTTTTCTGAAAGTATATGTTGCCTCCACCACCCCTTTTTCAACTCCAATTCCTTCCGTACACTCCTTCCTACACTACATGACCCAGCTTTCCCTTTTCCTCACACTCCTTTCCTGCTTCTTGTTCAACATCATAGCCCTAGACAAGCAAGATGATATTATTGTAAAAGATGTGGTTTCTTGGACCATGGTCTGTGCTTCCAAAAAGAACAACTTCTGGCAATAGATGGGTTGATTTTTAGGAATCTTGCAAACATCATCAAGAGGGCTTTAAATAGAATCCTGCAAGAAAGGACAATAGCATTTCATTGTTCATGGAGACACCAAGTCCAGGGGACAATATTATCACTGATGCAAGGAAAACTAGGGGGCAAAACATCCATCCAGGAGTGGTCAGAAGCCACTCCTAGCCCGATCACCCCAGGGCCGCTGTGAACACATACCGCAGCCCCAAGGGCGTCTCCTGCCATGATCCCAAACAGACCATGGCAAGGAGCGGGGAAAAGCCACTCCTTTTGGGGCTAGTTTTGGGACACCTACGGCGCCCCAGCACAGCCCTGGGGCAGTTTCTGGGTGCTCCATGTGTATGTGTGTGTGTGTGTGTGTGTGTCAGGTAAATGACACGCTCCCAGCACGGCGAAAAGCTGCCTCCATCTGCCAGTCTGTTACGGGTCTTTGTCTCATTGGGAAATAACTGAATACCTCAGGAAATTAAAACAGTATTTCAGAGGACAAGAGGACACCACATAATTGGGGCAGTAGCATCACTGATGTAGAGGAAACTGGGGCAGGAAATTACAATAATGAGGGAGCTAAAGGGAATACCCATGATTTTAGATGTGTCTGGGCTGTTGTACAGAACTTGGAAAATAAACAAGATGAAACTGAGCTTTTAACACAGGAAGAGTATTACTCAAACCTTGTGGACCGAGACTCTTGACTTGAATGTAGTAAATTAGGACTATTCCCTATTCAACAAGAATAGGACAAAGAGAAAGGGAGGTGGAGTAGCCAATATTTTAGGGAGAAAAGAGGGCTGAAACTAAAGAGTGTGCTTAGACTTCCAGCTCCATGATTCTGTGTTTTTATTGTTTTTTTAAATTTTTGTTGTAAAGTTTGTAAAGAGTTTTTATTTTGTAAGCCACCTTGAGTCCCTTTCTGCGAGAAAGGCAGCATAAAAATGAAATGAAATAAATAAAAAGAAATAAATGTTTATAGACTGCACATCCTTCCTTCCTTCCCTCCCTCCCCTTTCCCTTTTCTCCCCCCCCCTTTCTCTGTCCATCACACAAATGGATTTATTCCTCTGTTCAGAGTCGTTCAGAACCTTCTAGAGCAGAAATGTTTTTCTTGTATACCCACTCTGTCATACTCCATGTGCTCCAGCCCACCATGCTGTTCCCTCTCACTTGTCTGCCAGGAGACCAATACCCTTTGAGCCTTCTTTCCTTGTTGCATTTCCCTTCACAGCTAAGTAGCTTTTCTTTGCATACCTTTTTATCCTTCATTCTTTTTTCACTTTCTTTTAAACACCCCTTTTATCTTCTGTTAATGCCAATGTCACAAAGACTCTGTATTTACCTTTTTTTAATCAGGAAACACATAGATAGCTCAATGTATGTTGATTGTATTGATTCAGCTTGAGGCTCTGATAACAATGAAAGTATATCTCTAATTAAGCAAAATCCTTGATTGGGAGTTAGTTATTGCTCTGTGTGTGTTTGTCTGAATCTGTGCATGTGTGTGCTACTGTTCAGAAAAGATAAAACTGGTTCCTCTTTCAAAAAGAAACTTTCACAAGTGAAATATTTGTTTTGAGTACCTGGAGGTAGCATGCAGATTGCCATATGCAGATGGTCATGGGTTGTGGCATACAGACATTATGCAGCTCTCAAATGGAAATACTTATGACATGTAGGAATTATGTCTCCATGTAGGGATTATGTCACACCAGGTATTCATTGTCAGTCAACTTACAGTGACTCTGTGAATGAGAGACCTTTAAGAGATCCACTTATCAACTCCCTTGCTCAGATCTTGCAAACTCAGGGATATGGCTTCCTTGATTGACTCAATCCACCTGAAATTGCCCCAAAATTGTGCCTTTTTAAAAAAAAAAAATAGGGGTTGAGCCTTTAATGGATTAGTGGAGGCTTCAGTGGCCACAAAATAGAGCCCAGGGCTACACTTTGCTCAACCCTGACTTACAGCATTATTATCTGGGTACTCCTGCTGTACATCCCTGGTGAAAGGGATACTCTATGTATCATCACCAAGTGTGTTTCTGTGCATACTTGATACCAGTCTTGCATAACGTGAAGTCTTCCAGATATTTTATATTGCAACCCCTACAATGACTGTGGCTATTGTCCAAAACATCTGAAAGGTGGCTTTTTTGGGGAAAGGCTGTCTATGCAGGAGGAATTGTTCTTCATTCTATTCTTAGACATTAATGCCAGGAAGGCAGCTTGTATACCAGTGAGGACTATATCAAAACTCTGAAACAAGCTGTGTGGTTTTATCATATTACATATTTTATGAGCTTGCAGTTGACATAATTAGCATTTCCTGTCCATTGATAAGATGGAAGTCAGATTATGTTTCTTGACACATTACCATACTTGTACTTAGAAGTATTTGATGGACACATCACCATATTTTTAATACTCAAGGAAGCCTACAATTTGCAGAAGTACAATAATCTTATAAATTCTAACTATTTCAATGAGGATTTACCAAATTCATGAGTATTAATGAGTACTGAGTATTAATTGTGAGGAGACATATGGAAAACATGTACAGGAGGTTGTCATGGACCAGCCTATCCCTGTCTCATGAGGGAGAATGAAACCATTGACCAAAAAGAGTATCTGAAGTCCTTTGCCATAGAGCCCTTACTCCCTCCCCCAAGAAGTCTATCTGCTGCCACCAGGTGGATGTCTTTATTTGTCAGGCTGTATACGCCAACACATCCAGTAGTGGCACTACCTTTCCACATCAGTAGAATTGTAGGCACCTGTTAGGCAAGAGGCTATGCTGACAGCAGCAGTACTGCTGGCAGGGTCTCCCATGTCAAACAGGATTTTCCTGTGGAGCCAGACTAAATGTACCAAACAGCTATTGGGCAGCAGCAGTAGTGGAGGGTGACACTGACAGAGGATCTTTCAGAGAGGATAGCCACAGCACCATAGCTAATGCTTGCAAAATTGAGCCGGCCATATTGGTCAGGGGTTTCTGGGAGCTGTAGTCCAAAATGTAACTTTTCCAAGTCCTACAGTAAGTCCTGTAAGAAGTTTGCTTCCTTTTTAAAATTTTCCTGTGATTATGTAATTGCTAGTTGAACAGCTGTAATAATTCTTCAGCAATATAGCTGAATCACTGAGAAGCACCTGGATTTTGATTGACACTTTTATACCCAGAGCTACAATAGACACACTTAATGAAAAATTGTGTTGGTGGGTGTGTACATACATGCATGCAGAGACACACAACTAGATTTATGCTTCAGCTGACTATCAGCTTAGCAGGGTGCACTGAATACAATAACACAGAGGTAGGAGAGCCTTATTCATATTCAGTTTTGATTAAGGTGAAATTATGAAAAATTCAATAAACATATTTTCACCAGTCCACAGTGGCATGTTGTGAAATGTCCACATCAGCAGTTCTGTTTGCTGAGGCAGAAAATTGGAGGGTTCCCTCCCTCCCTTCCATGTTGGCTGAGAAGGATCAGGTATTTCTCCCTAGATTCATGCCCAGATTGTGTATATGCACCAGAAGCAGATGATGTAAAATAACATCCTGTGTACCAGCAGCAGAGGAGCCAACAGAGAGATGGCAAATTAAAGACAGGTTTTATCTGTCACAACATTGCTCACTCAACGTCTGCCAAGATTGTCTGTGGGGAACAAATTTTATCTTGATCTAGCATAGTTTCCCTGGAAGCAGAATAAGCACCCTATCTTTCAAAGAACTCCATAGTGGACATATGGAGTCTCTTTATGTTCAGTGAGACAAGTAAACCCAGTGTGGGATCACACTGTCAGTTAGCCTAAGATGTAACTCTGCATGATCACCAAAGGCAATCCACCAAGGAGATGTAAATAACCACGCTCATCCTGTTGGGCAGTGTGCAAGTGAAAATAGCACTGTTAGGCTTGCTAAACAGTATTTGTGATCCCCTCTCTGTTAGGCATCCAGTTACTTTCAGACTGAGAAAACATCATTATTGGGGTTTGATGTAGGATTATCACTTTTTATGCTTGTAATCATTGGGGCTTTCTAGATTGGCAGGAAAGGGAGACATGAATTTGCGTTTTCCTTAATGCTTAGCAGCTACACTGCAAGCCCCAGATGTGTAATAAAAAGGCATAGGGCAGCTACACTGAGGTGGTGTGGGGACGACTTATCTGAAGTCTTTTCTGTTGCTCAGCAACTACATTGGAAGCTGTCAGGATGCTAGAAACAAAGGCAGAGCAGCTGCATGGGTGGCAATGAACGGAGCTTTTGGCCGCACTGAACCTTTAATTTTTTAAATTTTTTTTGTTGCCGGCTGCAAACTGCACAGTTGCACCGCTACATCATACAGGCAATTGTATTGCCATCTGCGAACTGCGCAGTTGTGCAGGTACATCACAAATGAACTGTGCAGTTATGAAGATCTGTCAAATTACCATTGTGGTTTCGCTTCCCTTTTTTAAGTGCGCAGTTGCATCGGTGCACCATGAATGTACCCCTTTATTTTATAAAAATAGTTGTTGTTGTTGTTGTTGTTGTTATTTATATCCCACCCCTTTGAGATCAATCGAGGTGGCTTACACATTAAAATACTATTACATCAATAAAACAAACTGCATCCCTCCCCCTTAAAAAGATATTAAATCCGTTACAATTTAAGTTTATGAATAAACTTCTTTATTTTATGAATGAATTGACATTTTATGCACAGTTGCATAACAGTTACAGCATCCCAGAGTCCCTACTGTGCATGTCTAGGGTTTGGATTAGAGCTGGAGCTAGGGTTTGGGAGCTTTAAAAAACTGCACAGTTGCACTGCAGCATTTAAACGCAGCTGCACTGTTACACCCTTTTAAAAAAGAAGCAAAAGCAGGTCCTTTTTAAAGTTGCTTTTTCCCCACTAAAATGCAAAAGAAGTGCGTTCATGCCAAACTTTCAGTGTGGGTCATCTAAAGGCTACACTTTCATGCAGGCATGAACACACCCCCTTTTGCCAGTCTAGATCAGCCCACAGAGTCTTTTGTCTGCTCTCTACATTTCTTTTTCAGTTGTCTAAGAGCAAATACCATATCTGTAATGCTCCTATTAGCTCTGAAGCCGAATTGGCTTTCAGGGAGAAGTTCTTCTGTATCCTTGCAAGGATTTTTCCAGCAATGGAGAGCAGTCAGATAGTTTGAGCAATCAGATTTCGCTCCTTTTTTCTTACACAGGATGATGATAACTGCATTTTGGAGATCTGATGGCAGTTCACCTTTTTCCCAGCAACTCACAAGGAGCTCATGGAATTTAGCATGGAGTACATGACCTCTGTGTTTCCAGGCTTCAGGTGGGATTTCGTCAATCCAGGCTGCCTTGCCATTTTTCATCTGCTGTATGGCCTTAATGGTCCCTTCCAAAGTGAGAGCCATGTCCAGTTCATTTTTCATTGGTTGTTGTATCATATGTTGGATAGCTGAGCCTTGGACTACTCGGTGGCACTGAAGAGACTTTAGAAATGTTCAGCCCATCGATTCAGGATGGAGGCTTTGTCTGTGATTAGTGTTTGACCATCTGCACTATATAAGCAGCTTTGGACCTGATAAGTAGGTCCAAACACTGCTTTAAGAGCTTCATAGAATCCTCTGGAATCTCCCAGATCTGCACAGCATTGTGTCTTTTCTGCTAAACTGATCCACCACTTGTTTTGAATGTCTCTGAGTTTTTGTTGGAGTTTACTACAGTGCTTTTCTTACATGGCAAGATGGCTGAGCGAGATGTGCCTGATAAACAGTTCTCTTCTTTGCCAACAGCTCCTGGATCTCTTGGTTGTTTTCATCAAACCAATCTTGGTTTTTCTTGCGGGAGAACTCAAGGAATTCTTTCACAGACTGCAGGATACAGCTTTTGATATGTTGCCAAAGCACTGTAGGAGAAGAATCTATAGGATGGTCTTCAAGTTCTGATTGCAGATTTGCCTGGAAGTTGTCTTTCATGGCAGGTTGTTGAAGATTGTTGACTTGGAGTCTCCTTTTTAAGATGCCACCCCTTTTAGGTTTGAACTTAAGATGGAGATTTAGTTTACATCTTACAAGGCAATGATCTGTTTGACATTCTGCACTGGGCATCACTCGAGCATGACGGACATCGCAAATGTCTCTGGCACACTAGAACATAGTCAATGAGGTGCCAGTGTTTGGATCGGGGATGCATCCAGGTTGTCTTCAAGCTATCTTTCTGCTTAAAGATAGTGTTTGTAATAGTCAGCTGCTGTTCTGCACAAAACTCTAGCAGGAGGCTTTGGTTATCATTACAGTTTCCAACTCCATGCTTGCCTAGAACACCTTTCCAGGCTTCGAAGTTCTTTCCTACTCTGGCACTGAAGTCACCAAGGATCATGATTTCATCTTCTGCAGCGACTTTTTGTATGAGGTGGCGTAGGACAGAGTAGAATTTGTCCTTCTCCACAGGGTTGGCTTGCAAAGTTGGGGCATATATACTGAAGAGAACAACATGTGGGAGGCGTAAGGAGATAATGCGATTAGAGTGACCTGTTGGCAGGGTTTTGAGTTTGGAGGCAATGGAGTTTTTAATCATAAAGCCTACTCCTGAAAAATGTTTTTCAGTTTTTGGTTTGCCACACCAGTAGAGTGTATAGCCAGCACCGTGTTCTTTAAAGCTGCCTTCCTCATGGAGACGAACTTCACTAAGAGCAGCGATGTCTATATTAAGTTGTGATAGTTCATGGGCTATTAGAGCAGAATGATAATAATAATAATAATAATAATAATAATAAAATTTATTTCTATACCGCCCTTCCAGAGATCAGGGCGGTGTACAACATATATAAACATTAAAACATCAGAATACATATAGGTTAAAAACAGATCAAATACAATAAAAACTTTAAAAACAATATCCCCCATGCAAAGTGTGATGGCATTACAGTATGCGGGTTGCTGACAAGGAAGATTACAAAAAAGTACATTCAAGAATATGCCTGCTTGAACAGGTAAGTCTTTAAGTCCTTCCTAAATTGGTTGAGGGTGGGGGACAAGCGGAGCTCAGTAGGCAGAGAGTTCCAGAGGCAAGGGTCAGAGATGGAAAACGCCCTCTTCGTTGTACTCACTAATCTAGCCTCCGGAACTCTCAATAACCGCTGTCCAGTAGATCTTAGTGTGCGGGGCGGATTATATGGGGAGAGACGGTCCTTCAGGTACCCTGGGCCCAAGCCATATAGGGCTTTATAGGTAATGACCAGCACTTTGTACTGAGCCCGGAAGCGAATCAGCAGCCAATGGAGGTCTTTCAAGATTGGTGTTATATGGGCGGCCCTGGGAGCACCAGTGACCACCCGTGCTGCCATATTTTGCACTAATTGCAGCTTCCGAGTGTGATACAGAGGCTGCCCCATGTAGAGCGCGTTGCAGAAATCCAACCGAGAGGTTACCAGAGCATGTACTACGGTTTCAAGGTCCCCCCGGTCCAGGTAGGGACGCAGCTGGCGTATCAGCCGAAGCTGGTAACAGGTGCTCCTGACTGTCGCATCCACCTGGGAAGTTAGATGGAGCGACGAGTCAAGGAGCACTCCCAGACTGCGTACAGTGTCCTTGACGGGAAGCGTGACCCCGCCCAGGACAGGTGGAACCACCTCCATACCCGGACCTGGGGAACCTATCACGAGTACTTCCGTTTTCTCTGGATTCAGACTGAGTCTGTTTTCCCTCATCCAGTCCATTACCGATTCCAGACAGGCCACGAGAGGAGCGACGCCATCCCTGGTCACTGCATCAGTCGGAGACATAGAGAAAACTAATTGGGTGTCATCAGCGTACTGATAACCCCGCGCCCCATGTCTCCGGATGTTCTCTCCCAGCGGTTTCATGTAAATGTTAAAGAGCATGGGGGACAGAATGGCTCCTTGAGGGACCCCAGAGGTGTGAGCCCTCTTATCGGAGCACACGTCCCCCAGCTGCACCATCTGGAACCTCCCGGAGAGGTAGGACCGGAACCACTGGAGCGCAGTGCCCCCGACCCCCACCTCTGTCTGCAGAATCTTGCATGGTTCTGATGTTCCAGCATGCAAGTGTCAGTCTGTTTGCACCTTTGGAGGCCGGTGCGTGCCTTTCTACCTTTGTTTTTGTTTGACCGCATCAGAAGATGCTCGTTGACCGTGGCTCACCAACTGGGCGGATGGAGATGAGCTTTCTTTAGGCCATCTTTTCTAGGCCCCTCTCCGTTTGGAGCAAGCAGCGCTCTCCTTAAAAAATGCTGCTTGGTCATTTAGGATGCTGCCGAAACAAGATTGTCACCAACTTTATGATTCTATGATTCTATGATCTCCTGGGTCAGCCTCAAGTGACCAAAGTCCTGAACCCCCTGCATGCTGGGTTGGGTCTGTGGCTTCCAGAGTATCTTTCATCTGCTGTTTCATCCCTCACCTAACGCTACAGGACTTTTTTGGGGGCGGATTGGATGTATCCTTCAAGCCTGTGCAATGGATTTTTCTGGTGGAGCACAGCGTGCACAGAACTGGCCTCACTCTTTAAACCAGAGGTTTGTCAGCAGAGGCCTAGCAAGCAAGGATGGTGGCAGCAAGATCCTTGGATCATAGGTTTGATTAGAGTTTGGTTTACCTTACAGGGTTAGATGAGCACCATCTGCCTGGGTTTGGGATTGGAGTTTTCCTTCTCCTAGGATGGTTGCCATAAGGCTAAAGATCCCATCCTGCCCTTTGACGCTCTTGGTCAGACCCTTCGGTTGTGACCTGTCTGGCATGGGAGGCCCTGCTGGTGGCTATTATGTCACCACCAGCATAGCTCACAGCTTCATTAGGGTATGCAAGCCTGTCCCCCATGACAAGGGGGTGTCAATGGAGAGGTACCATTTTACTACAATGGGACTTGAGCATCCATGGATTTTATTATCTATAAGGGTCTTGGAACCAAACCTCAATGAATAATGAGAGGCCACTGTATTGTCAAATAGGAGCAACTGTTCTAAGGTAAACTTCATAAGTGAGAAATATGAAACTTAAGGTCACTTCCTGAACTTCATTAGTGAGCAATATGAAACTTTTATCCCTAATCGATTCTGTTTATTATATTAAACTGACTTGAGTTTAGGGAAAGATCTTGTGTGTAATAAAAGCCACTATTCAACCTGTTTTCAACATTGATATGGCCATCATCAGAAATCAAAAAGTAACCACAAGGAATATTCTTAAAATATACTACTTTAAAACAGAATTTATTATTAATTTTTTTGAGAACTCACCCTTCCCCCATAAAAATTGGAACACTTTAATCAACATCTTGTGTTTGCTTAAAATAAATTCTGTTACATACTCAGTTTCATTTGTGTTGTTTCAATATCCTACTAATCCATACAAATTATATTCATTTGCCAAGTGTTCTCTGAATGGTTTGAGATTTTATTTATAGAATTTCCAAATTAATCAGATTCTGATTTGTTCCCTGCAAGATGAAATTTGGCAAAGATTTAGATTTTAAAGAATGTTTTTATCACAGACTTGAGGAACCAATATTTCCTTTATTTTTTGCATATGACTTCCTGCCCCAAAACAGCAGCATACTCCCCTCCCTATTTTAACAAGGCTATATATTAGAACTTTACTATATTCATCTCCTGCAGGTTTTTATCATGATGTAAGCTGACCTTATAATTGTGTCATTCTCTGTATTTACAGTCCAGTAACACCTTTCTGGCAGTTCACAAGAGTCATTGAATTTATGGAGGTAATAGCAAATCAGGTATTTTACAGATTGCTCAGACACTTTAGAAATAAAAATCAGGGCTAAAAAGTATGGGACTGGGTACAATATTTGTATTTTTGTTATGCTTCCCTTCACTACAGCTTGTGGACACATCTGTAAAACATATAAGTTTGTCACACGCCATTTCCAGACCGTTCTGGGCACTGGATGAGATTGGCATGGAATGGATGAGAACGGGTGTTACCGCACAGGAGAATGCCGCCAATACTACTGGGAGTCCCCAAGTCGTTCCCCATCCACGCTATGGCAGCATGTAAGCTCCTCCCAAATTTTGGAATCTTTACTGTAAAGGATTCATAATTGAGTATGTGTGTGTGTGGTGTGTGTGTGTGGGGGGGTATCATTAACACATAGCTTAGTCCTCTCTACAGTTGCTCTGAACAATGTGTGATCCATAAGGGATGTGGCTTGTAGGGACATGATAGTGGAGATGTGACTGATGGTTGCACCTCCATACAATTGCTAATTGATAGAATAGATCTTGTAAGAACCAATGTGGCGTAGTAGTTTGAGTGTTTAACTATGACTCTGGAGATCAGGGTTCGATTCTCCTTGGGCAAGTCACACTCTCTCTGCCTCAGGGGAAGGCAAAGGCAAATCTCCTTGCCAAGAAAACCCCATGATAGGTTTGCCTGATGGTCGTCATAAACAGAAAAAGACTTGGAGGCACACAACAACAACAACAACAACAACAACAACAAATTATGCCTTGGAAATATGCAGCCACAGCCACATAGAGACTTGATGGCTCATTTGAACAGTTTGGTATCATGGCACAAAGCAGTAGAGAAAGCAAGACTTTGGCTCCATGAGACTTCCTTTTTCCAAAAGCTGCCTGTTTTGGCTCCCTCATCACATTTTCCCCAGAGCTTATCAATACAATCTTGTAAGCAATGACTCAGATATGATCCACTTCTGTCATGAGTTTCTTCTGAAGAGCTGCCACATGCTGAGGCACAACATACCCCCCCCCCCACATGTATAATGGGGGAGACATGAGCTAATAGGATGTCTGCTCCATATGTGAGGGACAGGGATCCTGCGATCAACACTTGAACTACTGTATATACTTGATTATAAGTCGAGAAATTTATGCCCCAAAATTGACCCTAAATTCCTGGGTCAATTTATATATGGGTAAATAACTAGTACTGTTTAGAAAAGTCCTAAAACAAGCAAGCCTGATGCCCCTCTCTTGGTTCCTCAAGACACATGTTTTCGTGTGTGTGTGTGTGTGTAAAAGAGGTTCCCAGTCTGATTTGCAAGCCTCCTCTTCCCATGGAAGAAACTCCCCATTGAACACCACTTGCTTCCCTCCTCAGTCTGATTTGCAAGCCTCCTCTTCCCATGGAAAGAACACCTCATTTAACATCACTTGCTTCCCTCTCCAGTCCAATTTGCAAGACTCCTCTTCCCATGGAATAAACTCCCCATCGAACACCACTTGCTTTCCTCCCCAGTCAGATTTGCAAGCCTCCTCTTTCCATGGAAAAAACACTTCATTTAACAACACTTGCTTCCCTCCCCAGTCCAATTTGCAAGCCTACTCTTCCCATGGAAGAAACCCTGGATGAAATTCCCCATTGAACACCACTTGCTTCCTCTCCAATTCAATTTGCAAGCCTACTCTTCCCATGGAAGAGACTCCCCATTTAACACCACTTTCTTCCCTTCTCAATCTGCACCTGGGAATGTATGTTAGGTGGTCAGGAGAGGTCCAGGGAAGGAGAAGGAGGGATGGAAGTGGTCCTTCCCCCTTTCCATCCTTTGTTATAGCCCCCTAAGTTTAATCCTTGACTTATCCATGGGTCATATCAAAATCGATGATTTTGACTCTGAAACCTTCCCTTGACTTATACATGAGGTCGACTTGTAGATGAGTATATATGGTAAGAAGTCATTTCCAACTAAAGCCAGAAAGGATTTCAGAAATATCTGAATTTGGAGAAAGGCATGCTGACGTCCTAGTTCTTGCCAACAGGCCTAGGACCAACAGGAGAGAGTCACCTGGATGTAAAAAACTAAAAACCATTGCTGTAGACTAAATGTAGCCAGTTTTCTTAAGCTTTTTGCTAGAAGACTTGCACTGATGTTTTTAAAATTGTTAAATGGCATACTTTCAAACATTTTACAGATGAAAAGTGGAAGACATGTGGCCAGACAACATGAGGGTGTGATGAAGGTGGCAAAATTTTTTTGGGGGGGGGGAGGCATGGTTTGCTGTCTCTGGAAATTGTGGCATAATCATATCTCTTCTGCTCTCTCCCTGCCTAATAACTACTGTAACTTTTAAGAGAGATAAAACAGAATAGGATGGCGAATAATTAGCAAAGAACAGAGGAAAGATGCCAAGGTATAATAAATCAGCAACAAGACATTGCTGAGATGAAGCAGAGTTGGAGGATGAAAGCGACTTTACCAACCAAAATGATGGAAGGCATAGAGAAAGTAAGATGGCCCCTGAAGAAAGTAAAACTGCTAGAGGTGATAGAGGAGGAGATTAAAGGAATTTAGAATTAATTGACTATTTAAAGCAATAAAACAAGAATTCCAAGCTGATCTTGTTCTGGATTTGAGGCCATTAATAGAGGAGCTGAAGAAACTTAATGCACATATGAATGATATAAGGACAACAGGAGGAATGTTGGAACTGAGCCTAATATGAAGAAAGGCCAAAAGACTAAGCAGAATGGGATTAGAGAACAGCAATACAAACTTGAGGATGGCAAAAATAGAGACCATCATTTGAATATTTGTTTTCACAACTTCTTTGAGGAAGAAAACCAAAATAACCTCTCTGAAATATTTATGGCATGGTCAAAGGAATATATCCTGATATTGTTCTTACTGAAGCAGATATAGAAAGAATTAGTAGGACTGGCAAAACACACAGAGCTCTGTCTTACCAGTTCCATAAAAGTTATTCTAGAGACATAATTACTAGGTTTACAAGATACCTGAAAAAAATCCAGAAATCTATAAAGCCTTGAGGAACAAGAACTTGACATATAAAGGGAAGAGAATTGAAGTTTATTAAGACTTGGCAGTAGAAATGGTGAGGAAAACACCAGAAGGGAAGCAGGTGCCATGTACAAATGGGGCTTTCCTTTTAAAATCATGGTTCAAAACAAAGAAAAAGTTTTAATAGCTGCCACAATAGAGAATTTGACTTAAATCTGTGAGACTCTGGTGCTGAGCAGATGGAGGGGGGAAACTAGACTGCTATGAGGTTTCCCGATTAACTTATTCTTTATGGATGGAGCATCAAAATTGGGCCATTCATGGGTACATGTTGTGCTACACCATTATTATTATTATTTTCTTTCCCACCCTCCAAAACTTGTGCATGTGTGCACAGACATGCTGCCAATGGTTACCAATCACCTCCCTTGCCCTGCTCTGTTGCCAGGCCATTTGTTGCTCTGTGCAACAGGCCACTCGATTGATCACCCATATGGCGCATTAATATGCCAAATGACATACTGGTAAAACACAATCATGGGGGCTCCCGTATGTACCCCTTTTGCTCCCTTCCCCCATGGCTCCCTACTTGTTATTGTTCTCACTAAATCCATTGTATTGTTGGTGACCTACTGTTTTTGTCATCATTTTGCTTCATGGGGTTGCAATGGGTTGATACTACAGCTCATGGGCATGTGTGAACAATTCATGGGCGAATGGCAAAAAAACCTATGGGCAACAATGGCACCAGCAGCTTGCTGATCTGTTCTCTGGTTTTGGCACCAGCCTGAAGTCCACGATCCGATACAACAGTTTGTACTTTCTGGCTAGGCTTGCCATATGTGCTGGGAAACCAGGACAATAATGGATTAGAGGGTTTAAACAATGTTCTGGCCAGGCATGATTGAAGTCACAAATCCGGGATTCCTGCTTTGTTCTAGGCTGCATTTTGTCAGAGACTGAAAAACTCCCCTCCTTTATTCTTCTCTGAAGAGAGCAACACAACTAAAATCAAAGGCAAATGATGATAGCTCTCTTAACACCAGGATAGGAAAGGGGAGCTAGGGAGGAGGTGGAGACAGCCTCCAACATTCATGGTTTTAAATACTGGATGGACAGTGAGGTTCTCTCCCCCTCTCCTGTTGGACTCTCTTTATGCTTCAAGGGTTTTTTTTTAATAAATAAAAGCAGGGGAGAAAGGAGGGGAGGAGGGGGAAGAATAAGAAAAAGCAAAAGGATGTGTAAGTATAAATTATTCTCTGCACAGCATAAGCAAATATAGTGTGTTGTCTACAATTTAATTTAAGAGATGATGGTTGGGATTTTGGAGAAGGAATAAGCAGTCAGGGATGGGGAGTGGGGTTGGTTGGAAGCAAGCAGGGACTAAAGATAAGTGAGAACAGTCCTGAAAATACTTAAGCCTTGAGAGGGAGGTAAAGACAAGAAAGGGTGGTGGTAGATGCTTCAGGATCTAGTCTGTCATCTGACTTTTTACAATGTCTGCCTTGCTTCAGAACGACAAATGCATAAATACACCACAATCCTAAAATAGGTCTACTCAGAACCCAAATTCATTGAGTTTCCTAGGACTAGCCTCAGAGAATGGCAATGACAACCCTGCCCCCTGAAGAAACTTGCCAAGAAAACCCTATGATAGCCTTAGAGATTTGGATTTCTCTGTTTCAAATCCAGCATTTTAAACATTGGTCTCTATGGTTTCTGTCATATCAGTTTTAATTTTGTAAATTGTACAAAGGTTAAACATAGTGGAAGAAAAAAAAATACAACCATTAGAATGTAAATTTGCATAATTATATTTTTTTTGTAATATGCAAATTAGGTGCCCGGATTTTAAGAAGTGGAATATGGCAACCATATTTCTGGCTTGATCCAAAACAAACTGGAATTATTTTGATCTGGAGTTTAAACCTGGAGCACAGCTTCACTCCAGTTTCCTCCCATTTTGACCACATGTGTTGTTTAAACAGGTAGGGTTCAAAACAAGCTGAAACTTCTTTTCACCTGTGTGAACACCCCATTGGAAGTGAAAATGTCAGAGTGTTAAATCAACACAACAAACCTAGCAAGAAGAAATAAATCAAGCAGCTGCTGGGAGCTGGAGGAGGATGAACACTAGATTGAAACACTAATTGCCAAAGTCACTGAAGGAAGAGATAAGACATTCAGTCTATAAGTGACAAGAGCAACTTTATATTCAGAGAAGATACAAATAGCCACAGTTATGAGGTTAAACGTCTAAGTCAAGGATGAAATTAAGTCACTGGATAAGTTTTTTTCATTTATATTTTAGTGTTACTTAACATTTATGTATTCTTTAACAAGAGATTATAAGGTGTTGCTATGAATATCTACAACTGTTTATATGTCAAGTGAAGAAATGAACAAAGTTGTCCTATTCTGAAGATAAAACTAGTAATGAGGGAGGGGGAAGGCAAGAGCATGACCACAAGGAAGAGATGACCCCTTGGTCCCTGTCTTTTGCCAACCTGGCTGTGCTTTCATCTCTACAAAATGGGGAGGGCCGGAGAGGGGAAGAGGGAGACAAGATGTTAATATTTTTGCACTGTCAATAATTTCGAACAGTAATTTTAATGTTGGTAAGAATCACTCCATTAAAACTTAGTTCTATTCAACTTAAAATATAGTCAGCCCTCTGTATCCCCAATTTCTGTTAGAATGGTCCGGCCTCGAAGGCTAATGGAACCAATTGGCTTCCAAAAGGCCCTAGAGGGTTTAATGGTTGGTAGCGCCAGTGATTCCGTTGAAGCCTTGGTGAATACTTGGAACACCGATCTTCCCAAGGCTCTTGATGCAATCGCCCCCGAGCGTCCTCTCCTACCCGCTCCTAACCGCAAGCCCTGGTTCATGGAGGATCTCAAGGAGATGCGGTTGGACGATGACTAGAGCGCAGATGGTGGAAGACTTGACTCTTCTCCGACAGAACTCGCCATAGGCAGCATCTTCGCACCTATCAGGAGGCTTTGCGTGCAACACACAGATCCTTCTGCTCTGCACGCATTGCGTCTGCAGACTCTCGCTCAGCAGAGCTGTTTAAGGTGGTGGGGGAGCTGACGTGGGTTCCCCCTGTGCCAAATCCCCTACTCGCCCCAACAACAGCCTGCTGTGATGCGTTTAACACCTTCTTTGCAGACAAAATCTCTCGGATAAGGACCAACTTGGAAGTCAATGTTTTGTCAAGAGTCCATAGATGAGGTGTCCAACAACTTCGTTGTTGCTTCTTTACTGGATGAATTTCAACCTGCCAGTACGGAGGACGTGGACAAGCTCCTTGGAAGTTTGAGGAAGACGACTTGCCCTCTTGATCCTTGTCCATCTTGGCTGGTCATCCAGGGAGGGGACACATTGAGAGTATTCCTTCGGGATACAATCAATGCATCCCTCAGGGAGGGTTCTCTGCCATCTTGTCCAAAGGAGGCGGCTGTTAGACCCCTCCTGAAGAAACACTACCTTGATCCCCTGGATAAAAACAACTACAGGCCAGTTTCCTTGCTCCCATTTTTGAACAAGGTTATTGAGAGAACAGTCGCCTCCCAACTCCAAGCCGTCTTGGATGAAACCGCTTATCAAAATCCATTTCAAACTGGCTTCAGGACAGGACATGGAGTTGAGACTGCCATGGTCGCTCTGGCCGATGATCTCCGCTTGAGCATCGACAGGGGTAGTGTGACCCTGCTGGTGCTCTTGGATCTCTCAGCGGCCTTTGATACGATAGATCATTCCATCCTTTTGGGTCGACTGAGAGAGTTGGGGATCGGGGGGTACCACACTCCGGTGGTTCCGGTCCTTTCTCTCCAGGAGATCCCAAAGGGTGAGGCTCGGGGACAGTTGCTCCTCTAAGATTGAGCTTAATTGTGGCATCCCTCAAGGCGCCATCCTGTCCCCGATGCTGTTTAACATCTATATGAAGCCGCTGGGTGAGATCATTCGGAGGCATGGAGATCAGTGCCTTCAGTATGTTGATGACATTCAGATTTACCTCTCCATGACTAGATCATTGGCCCAGACTTCAGATGGCATCTCTCCTCTCAATGACTGTCTTGCGGCGGTAATGGATCGGATGAGGAAAAACAGGTTGAAGCTCAATCCGGACAAAACGGAGGTACTAACTGTCACAGGACCAAAGCCAGGATTGGGAATACACCTTCCGGTCCTAGATGGGGTCACACTCTCCTCGAAGGACCCTGTTCGCAGTCTGGGAATACTTCTTGATCCATCGCTTCACATGCCTAGTCAGGTGAATGCGGTGGTCAGGAGTGCCTGCTATCAGCTTCGGCTGATATGCCAGCTGCGCCCCTTCCTGGAGCCAAAGGACCTGGAATCAGTGGTACATGCTTTGGTAACCTCACGATTGGACTTCTGTAATGTGCTCTATATGGGGCTACCCTTGTGCCTAACTTGGAAACTTCAATTAGTTCAGAGGCTTGGGCCCACCTTATCTAAGGGACCGCCTCCTTCCATATGAACCCCCCCCCCCGCACACTTCGGTCCTCTGGGAGGAACCTGCTTCAACCTATGAAGACCAAGCTGGTACAGACCTCCCAGAGGGCTTTTTCGGCTGTCACTCCCAAGTTGTGGAATGACCTGCCAGACGAGATGCGTCTCATTCCATCTTTAGAAGGCTTTAAAAGAGCCCTAAAGATGCATCTCTTCCGGCAAGCCTTTCCAGAGAATGTGAATATCCCCAGCTCCATACCTAGGTTTTAAGGGCTTTTTAAATCTTTTCTTGCATTTTTCTCCATACAACCTAAGCTGGGTCCGCTCCCTTCTATTGTGCATTGCAAATTTAATCTATTATGTTTTTTTAACTCTATTGCGATTTAATTCTTTTTTAAGGGAGGGTGGTAAGGGTAAGGAAGGGGTATTTAAACTTGATATTGTTTTAACCTCTGCTGTACTCTGCCCTGATCGCTTGTTCAGAGGGGCGGAATAGAAATAAATATTATGATGATGATGATGATGATGAAAACTAGGTAGGCACAGACCTCCCAGAGGGCCTTTTTGGCTGTCGCTCCCAGGCTATGAAATGGCCTGCCAGATGAGATGCGTCTTATTACATCTTATCAATTTCTTTAGGTGTAAATGGTTTTGATTCACCAGCCAAAGGGTAAAGAGTATGGAATTTCATCAAGGAGAGCTTTTTTTTTGTTTTAATAAGAAAAGAAGTCAAAAAGTACTGGCACAATCCACTTTTAAAGAACTATTTAGCTCAGAAGGGAATGGACAATCAGGGGCTGGGGTGGGGGGGCGAAGGCATATTATTTTCCATTACCTGCAGTACAGAAATAATAAATTATATGAATGATAAGGAAGGAGGATTTATTTTTGTAAAAGGAAGAATAAGAGGAAAAATTATAACTTTAGATCATACTATGTATGTAATAGAAACTAAACAGTCTTTCTGGAACCAATGTCTAAGAAACTGAATAAATTTGCAGGAGGACCTGTTAATATTGGAGGGGATACTTTTTTTCTTATAAAAAAAAAATCAGCTCTCCTTGATGAAATTCCATACTCTTTACCCTTTGGCTGGTGAATCAAAACCATTTACACCTTGTCTAATCCAGCTGAGTTTATTTAATGCGGATTTGCACGTGAATAGTTCATGAGATTGCACTTTGTTTAATACCTGTTGACCAATTTTAATCTGTGCCAATTTTAATTTGTCTTGGTTTAATTTAGTTTTAAGGGGAGCAGTTGGGGAGGGATATGATTGTTGTTTTTACTCTGTATCCTTTTTAATCTGTTGTACCCCGCTCCGAGTATTTTACTAGAGGAGCGGGCTATAAATAAACATTATTATTATTATTATTATTATTATTATTATTATTGAATATTGAATAAAAATTTAGATAGTTCAGCTAGACAAAAGAGAAGGGATAATAACAAAACACTTCCTCTTTTTCATAAATATAATTTAGTGGCTGCATGGAGATATTTATATTCCAAAGAAAAGGTGTATATGCACTGCCCAGGCAGGTACACTAGCTATTCCTGAATAGAGCACCTCCTAATATCAGATAATATTACGAGAAAATTCAAAGATATACTGTTTATACTCATGTATAAGTCTAGAAATTTAGGTCAAAAAATTGACCCAAAAAAATTGAGTCGACCTATCCACGGGTCAATCTAAGTACAGTATCTAAACTCTTAAATAAAGAAGGAACCATCCCCTGGTGAAAGACAAGAGTATAATCTGTCTTGGGAAGCACTGGTCTCTCTACTCTCTCATCCATCCAGCCTTAAGAATAAGAAGAAAAAGCTATGTCTGCTGGAATTTTGTAAGTTATTTGACAATGTTTTGCTTTGCTTCATCCTTTAGATGCTTTGCTATATGTCCCTAAGTTTTACCCTCAACTTATCTATAGGTCATATCAAAATCCATAATTTTGGCCCCAAAATTTGAAAATATGAACTGATCATAGACCTAACTGCAGTTCAGCCTTTGGCACATTATGAACACAGTTATTAGGGAAAATTGTACTACAGAACATTCAAGGATAAAAAAGTTAAATAATATTTATGGGAAGAGCTCCAAAAAAGAATTCAAGAATTATCAGAAGAGCTTTAAAGAAACCAGAAGCAAGAAAATATGGGTAGAATTGTGTCAAAGAATTTCAGAACTATATTCTTTGGAAATGGGCAGTATATACTGCCTTAGTATTTTTAAAACGACTTTTAAAATACAAAATTACTATCTAATGTTATCTTAAAAATCACTAAAAGAGGGATAAGTTTAATTAAGGATTGCAGTAACAAAATTATTACAAACTCAAATGAAATAAGTAATGATTTTAAGGATTGCTGTGTGGATCTATATTATTCAGAAATAGATAGGAATATATAGAAGGTTTTGTGAGGAAACTCCCAATTAAACCAATAAGATGTACATAAAGATACAGTATATTAAACACCCATCTACATAAACTGAAGATATATGGAACACAATTAAATATGTAAAACCTGAAAAATCACCAAGCCCAGATGAATATGACACAGGTTTTTATCAAACATTTGTGGATGCTACTGATTCCACTATTACATAAATTAATTAAAATTAAATAATCATGCAAGGAAAAAAACAGCAGATCCCTAAAAAAAACCAAAAACCAGGTGGTGATCTCCAATTTATATCAGTGTATAGACCGATAACATGGCTTAATGAGTACCAATAAATATTTACATCAATTATTGAACAGATTAAATAAATGTATTGTGATATACGTCAACCCATATCAAACTGGCTTTGTGCCAAGTAGGACAATAGCTGACCCCATAAAAAGAGTTTTAAATATAATTCATGTGAGTCAGCTTCATAACAGCCCAGTAGCTATATGTGTTAAAAGCTTTTGATCATCTTGAACTAAGGAGATTATCAGATGGGGAAAAATCAGGGAAGAAAAAGGCATAGTTCTGGCAAAGCTGCATGATCATGCTGACGTTTTTCAGGTGACATCACGCTTATCCAGGACTTAACCCATGAAGACCCAGGAATGCTCCAGCAACAAATCATTCCTGGGACTTCCCCATGAATGGTTTGTTGCTGGAGCATTCCTGGATCTTCATGGGTTAAGTCCTGGACAAGTGTGATGTGTCTGACAATATTCAGCATAATCGCACGACTTTGCCAAGATGCCTTTTACTACTGGCTCTCCCCCCCCCCCCCAGTCTGATAATCTCCTTAGTTATTTGACAGAACTTTTCAACCATTCCATCTACTTACAGAAACTCGACAAGGCTGCCCACTTTCCCCCATTCTATTTGCATTAGCATTAGAACACTCAATAGTTAGTTCAGGTATAAGAAATTATAGTTGTTCCTCCATATCCACAGATTCTTTATTCACAGAATCAACCACCTGTGGTTGGTATAAATTCCAAAAGCAAACCTTGATTTGGCTATTTCACTACACCATTATATTTAATGGGACTTGAGAGCCCACAGATTTTGGGGTCTACAGTAGGTCTTGGAACCAAACCCCCATGGATACCAAGGCTCCATTGTTTTAACACTAGCTTCATCATGTCTTTGTCCTTTCTTACGACATCATCTTTTAAAACAGGAAGATAAACATAACCGATGTTGGAACAGAAAGGATTATATAGAATTAAAGATCTGAATGGTAGAACCGTTCATTTAGAACGAATCAAAAATAGACTTTAACCAATAGATCTCTCATGTTTGCAACTAACACAATAAATAAATAAAATTTAAATTATGTTATTTGTATTTTGTTGTTATTTTGCATTTGAAAAATTCATAATGTATTTGAAAATCTTAAAATAATAAAAATTAGTTAAAAAAAAGATGACAAAATGTATTCATGAGAAAGGACTGACAAGTATGGAGAGGCTGCAGCAGTTTGTCTAGGGTGAAGGGCAACAATCTGCTCCCTCCTTTTTCCTCTGCTGATTTGAGGACTAAGGGGGCAAGTGTAAGGAGAAAAAAGGAACATTTTAAAGTGAGTTGAGCAAAGATTAATTGGGACTCTCCCTGACAAAACTGGGACAGCTGAAGGGTGTATAATGGTGTCCAGTATGTCAACATCCTTAAACAGTAGAGCCCAGAATCAGAGCCCAGAAAGGTCACATTCATGACTATAACTCCCAGTATCCCCTGTGGGTATAGCAGTAGGACTGCAGTATTCTGAATATGTTGCAAACACAGTCTGAATCCTTCTGTCTTCCTTCCTTTCCGTCTCACATTCATACAAGCATATATACATGATAGCAGCTGTCAAACATCAAGTGTGTTTGTGAAGAGCAGGGTGAGGGTGGACAGAGCAACTGAAAATAAGATTTAAGAGTCTACCAAAGAAATGTCATATTGATTGGTTCTTTCGAACATTCTGAGCACATCGTTGCTGCCTGGGCTGTAAACAGCAGCTTACCGTGGGTTGGAATGGGAAAGAGGGTTCATTTCTTTCTGATAGTGGCACCCTTGATTGACAGGCTGTGGAAGAAACAAGAAAAGAGAGTGAGAAAATTATTTTCCCAATGTTCTTTCAATATTTTTTATTCCACATGCAAATCATTATTAACTGTTCAGTATAATCACCAAACATGGACTTATAATATTAACTCAGTATGAAAGAGAGACAAAATCTACATACAATCCAGTAAACATAAAGTAAATGAGGGAGACTACAACAACTGCAACAAGCTTATGAGCTTTTACACAAAATTAGGAGCTAAAAGGGACAGTAAGCAAAGTAAAAGTAAAAAGTAAAATTACAGGGTTTGAATACATACTTTATTACAATTCCAGTAGGCTGATTTTTATATTATTTTGCAAATCCATATGGAATATTTTAAATACACACACTTGTACTTGACTTATTCTATTGGATATTTCTAGTTTATTAGCCTACCTGTGATGTCTTCACGGAGGGGACATATTATACTGAGCCCCTAGACCAGTGCTGGCATTCCTAGGCCACACTGAATGGCTCCTCAAAGTAGTCCTCAGCCTGAATCTCATGGTAACCATGACTTCAGAAGAAGATACAGCACAATTCACATATTGGATCTTGAGTTAAGTATTCCAAGACTCTTGGGACTACGCAGGATCTTGACAGGCACATATACAAATGGCCCTCCTTCTCCACGGATTTGAGCATACACGGCTTGAAAACATTCCCCAAAAGTATAAATTCCAAATAGCAAACCTTGATTTTCCATTTTATATATGGGACATCATTTTGTTGTGCCATTATATTGAATGGGACTTAAGCATCCACAGATTTTGTTATACATGGAGGGTCCTGGAACCAAACCCCTGCAGATAACAAGGGACCACTGTATACACCTGCAAGCTTGGTGGTTGGCCATTTTAGCTAGACTTTCAGTGCAAGCAGATTGCATTGCAGTTGGCTGCCCTTTTTAGGTCTATCCCACCATGTGGTCTGCTCAGGCTAAGGAATGGCATCCTTCTAGCCCCCTCCTATCTTCTGCACTTCTCACGGTCTTCCCACTGCCATGTGGGCCACCACTGCCCCTTTCATACCTCCAATGGCTGGCAATTATTATTACTGGCTGGCAATTATTATTACTGTATTATATTCTTCTTATCATAATTATTACCATTGTAGTGATCACCTCCCCCTCCCTCCCTTTCTTCTTTCTCTTGGCTTCCCAATTTCTCCATCTTTTCCCACTGTCTGCCTTATTTATTCCTTCTTCTCCCTTCATATTCTCTCCATTCCTGTAATCTGTTTTGCTCCTACAGCTCTGCTTGTGCTAATCTCTGCAGTTTTGGGGCATCTGCAAAGCCCCAATCCAGCATGCTTGTTCTTTGCCTGGGTTACTCTAGTGGTTAAAATGCTTGTCCTCTTGGTGTTTTCTTTCTAGCTGGCTGGAAATTGGAAAACCCTGAGTGTCTCCTGTTTTAGGGGGAGTTCGGTGTCCTTTGCCTATGTTGTTATTGCTTATATGTCTATGTGCTTTGGGCCTGTTGGCAAAAACAACCAAACTTTTGCTCTTTACGTCTACAGCTGCTCCAAATGCTACAGTTTGCAAACCATGCTGATAATCCTGTTGCATTCACATTCTGCAGATCCAGCATCATGCCATGGAAAATCCCCCAAAGTCTTCAATATGCTCCTAATGACAATGGGCAGATGGTCCGGGAGACTGGAACAAGGTTTGCTCAGTCAGTGCAACTGGACAATAAGACCAAGGTTTGAGAGCACAATCAATACACAAGAGCCCCTTCCATGAAGACCCAGTATGCAGAACATGCAGCCTCTATTCCCTTCACTTCCCCTACCATGACTGCAACTGGCACATCAGCTTGGTGGACCTCTCCCACCTTGTTCAGGGCTTGACAGAGGGAATTAAGCTCACTTCCCTTTTACCTCTTCCTATTCCACACCAAACTGCTGTTCTTCATGGGGCAGCAATGCTAGCATTGGTACCCAGGGAACGAGCCTAAGCAGGGGGGCAATAAAATACCACTTACTTCCAAGCCAGCTGCACCAGCTGTTCCAAGCGACTGCTCCTACTAAGGGACCCCACCTATAAATGTGCTATCTCTACAAGCACCTATTCCACCAGTATTGCTGGCTCCACAAGAGCAAGGGTTTAATGTCTCCTCCAGTGATTCCAGCTAGATAGTGGCATCATACAAAAACAATAACAGTTACCACAGTATATCAATGGGTCAACAGCTGGGGGTATGGGCAATTCCCAGATACCCTGGCCTGCCACAGTGTGGGTGCCTGGTGCTCACCATGAGAGCATGACTCATACAATCGGTGGGATGGAGAATGGACAAAGCCATCACAGGTACCTATTGATGTTCCTTCTCCAACTGACACCCCATCTCCCTTGTTGCACACATCAGCCTCAGCAGCAGCCACTGTCCACCTTACAGCACCTTCTTCTGCCACTCCCCTGCCTGTGGAGTCTGTCCCAGTGCACTCTCACTGTAACCCTTACAGGCTTGTACCATTGCCTACCTGTCAACAAGGAATTCATTTGGAAGAGTAAGTATATTAGTGTTTTTTTCCTTATTCTTCCGTGACCTCGAATCAAGGAATTTGGACAAAGACAGAGTTCTACTGAACCTTCCAAGGGATCTGGAGCAATTCACGCACCCCAAGTTCAAACGAAACTTTATCAATTGACTGGCAGGTTTGATGATCTACATAGGGGTGGTATTTGAGGCACAGCCTCATAGGTACTCTGCACTGGCAAAGTAACAGGACATTATACTCAGGGACTACACCAGTTCCATTGGATCAGCTTGGTTACAATATGATAAACAGCACTACTATTATATGTGAGAGCTGTTCAGGACTCCCCCCTCTCCTGGGACAACAAACAGAAGGAATGGTAGTCTCATATTATTGTAGAATCTTGGACCTCCCCTTCCAATTGTTGTAACAATGACTTTGTGTCAATGGGCAATCTGTCAAAAAGGATGCTTTCCCCTCACTCAGTATCAATTTGGATTGGTCTCTGGACAAGCCTTCTCAGCAACTGGTCTTCCCACTCATCAATTTTCCACTCATTCCTTTCACACAGACATCAATACAGTGGTGGCTGATTGTGGCTTTCCCCGCTCTAGTATTTAGAAGGTGGGGTACTGCCAGTCTGGGGCTTTCAAGTCCTAAGTAAGGAGACAGGCTGATAAATGGCCGGCCTCACACTTTGAGGGCAGGCTTACAGGCCGCCCATCTTCCATTTATTTTTTCTTGAGCAGGTCCTCCCATAACTGTAGGGATAGTGGGACACAGCCTGGTTTTCTAGGTTTTCTAGGTAGAATGAAATGTGGTCTACTTAGGCCAGGCTAAGATCTTAAGATGCCACACCAGTATCAAGAGGTGGGTTCAAAAAGGAATGCAGTGGAGTGCTCTCCTCCCTCAATTTATGGAATTGGCTGTGACTGAAACCCCATCTACTGTCATCATTCTCCATTTAGGTGAGAATGCAGAACTTCCACAATATCCAATACTTTCCCCAGATGTTCACATCCTATGGAGTAAAATGCAACTCAAATGGGTGAGGCTGGGCACATGCAGTACCTGCTGTTAAGGCAGCCCAATGTTAATCATGATATCATCTGAAAGATGAGCTGGATAGGTGGTGCATTCAGGAATAAGTGGCGACTTGGCTGACCTGTACAGGGGTCATGATGTACATCTCTCCCTGGAGGATTATAATAATAATAATAATAATATTTTATTTCTATTTCCTGCCTCTCCCTTCGGATCGAGGCGGGATTCCAACATGTATTAAAATACAATTACAAAGCAATACAGTCTAAAACATCCTAAAAACATCAAACAGCAGCAGTCAGAGTCATAGAGAAATAGATTTGAGTGTCATCAGCGTATTGATAACACTGTGCCCCATGTCTCTGGATGATCTCTCCCAGCAGCTTCATGGTAAATGTTAAATAGCATGGGAGACAGAATGGTGCCCTGAGGGATGCCAGATGTCAGCTCTCTTTTACGAGAGCAACTATCTCCCAGCTTCACCATCTGGAATCTGCCCGAGAGGTAGGAACGGAACCACTGGAGTGCAGTGCCACCAGTTCCCATCTCCCTCAGGCGTTCCAGAAGGATACCGTGGTCTACGGTATCGAATGCCATTGAGATGTCCAAGAGCACCAATAGGGTCACACTTCCCCTATTGATGCCCAGACGGAGATCATCGACCAAGGCAACCATGGCCGTCACAACTCCGTACCCACTTCTGAAGCCGGTTTGAAATGGGTCCAGATAATCGGCTTCTTCCAAGACAACTTGGAGTTGGAAGGCAACTGCTCTCTCGATCACCTTACCCAAGAAAGGTAACAGTGAGACTGATCTATCAATTATGAACTCTATTTGAATACCACAACTCATTGGCTATGACATTTCATTCAAAGGGCTTGGGGGGGGGGCTGCCAAGCTGGGCTAGCTCCTTCCTATGGCAAGTATGAAAGGAAAAGGGAACATCAGGCACAAGTTATATTGGAAGGAGGGAAGCTAGACTGCTGGTGGTAGGGGTGGATCTGCAGTTTGGGCACCTCCAGGTTGCCTCACTTACGGCAGACCATTTTGCTCATTCCGTGGATTGGCTAATGTGGCAAGCATTGCCAGATACTTAGCCGACACCTGTTGCTTAATGCGTTGCTTAAGCACATGTCAAGTCTGGAAACTATGGGACCTAGTGTCCCCTCCACCTTACTTTCCCCATATATTTTCTACTAGAAGGACTGGTATTTTGTTGTACTAAAGTTGTGGTCATCTCATTTAAACCATAACATAGTGCTGGAACTCTCTGTCTTGATGCAATTATATTCCTTGCAAAATTACTCAAGCGAAGAGCCCCCCCCCCCCGGCCATGGGGGCAGAGGAGAAAAAAAGATGCAGTGGCAACAAGAGAAGCATGACTGTAGCTTCATACTGTGAGGAAATCAGTGCAGTATTTCGTATATTTGATTAGAAAGCAGTGCCATATCCCCATGGTGTGGGGCTAAGGCCCAGATATGTCTAAGAAGAAAAGAGTTCTGGTGGTGCAGTGGTTAAATGTCTGTACTGCAGCCACTTACTCACAAACCACAAGGTTGTGGGTTCAATACCAGCCAGGGGTTCAGGCTGGCATGTTTCTAAGATTGCTAAAATGAGTACCCAGCTTGTTGGGGGCAACTAGCTTACACATTGTAAACTGCTTAGGGAGTGCTTAAGTGTACTGATAAGTGGTATAGAAATGTACTTGTTATTGCTATTTGCTGTGAATAATTTGTAATAATTATTTTCATCCACACACTCTCTCACTCTCTCTCTCACCTTCTTTTGCAAATAACGTAGTGCTCCAATCATATTCACTACAGTGTGTGTGTGTGTGTGTGTATGTGTAAAGACACACCAGCACTGATCGAATTAAAATATATAGCCATGTTAATCTGTAGAATCAGTACGTAGAGATCTTGCAGCACCTTTGAGACTAACTGAAAAAAATCGGCAGCATAAGCTTTTGTAGATTTAGTCTACTTCCTCAGATGCATCTGAGTAGAAGTAGATTGAAATCTACAAAAGCTCATGCTGCCAAATTCTTTCTTTCAATTAGTCTCTAAAGTGCTACAAGATCTATCAGCACTGATCATTTACCTTCTTTCTTCCCCATTGCAATTTCTAATATTATTATGCAAAAAGTATAATTAATGTTAAGTACAATCAGCTTTTATTATATTTAAATTCTCATTTAAAATATTTATAATTTCAGACAACTGTTCTCCACCTAATTTAAAAACTAGGCAATTTTTATATTTTAAGATTTTAAAAGTCATTTTTAAAGGACTTATTTCACTTGACAGCAAAGCAATGAGTAATATGCAGTTCTCAAAGCTATTATGTTCCGTTTGGACTGACAATTTGGAGCAGCTGCTAAACAATTGATACTTCAGCAATTTTTCCTGACAGCCTAGTTATTACATTTCAATTCTTGGTAAACTATCACTAGCTATAAAATACAGTTTTCAGTATATCACTTTTATCACTGCATGAGAGCATTTGAATTGCAAGTTGGCTATTAAAATTCTTTGTAGATAAAAGGAGACCCATTTGATTAACATTACAAACAGAAGGACATTTCATTATCAACACACACACACCTGCTGGTCTATGAACAAACAGATACCTGCTGGTCTATGAGGAAACAAAGGGAACAACAAGAATAACAATGACAAAAACAACAACAACGGCAAAAACCTCATAAGCAAGCTGTTGAATTCTCTGGGATTCTCTACCAGGCTAATTGATATTAGGAATAACAAAGGAGAAAGGGAAAGAAATAGAAAACTGTCAAGATTAGGCCAAAAGATGTCTGCACTTAAACTCAGTCCCAAAATGAAGATTGGACACTGAATCAGTCACAAGAGATGTTATTGTATATCAGCTTAAACATAGAGAACATAACCATTTTGTGCATCAAGCCTGAGAATGTGAAGTTTGGCACTGGGCATGGGTAAAAGTGTAGGGAACCTTTTCCCATGAGCAGGCATATAAACTTGAGAATTATTCAAGAATATAAAAAGCCTTCAAACTGAAAATCACAGCAAAGATAAATGATAGATGAAAAGCAGCCTTCTGGTGGTGCTGTTGCCACAGATTACACCAAGGGACAAAGAGGTTATGTAAAATTAGCCAATATGTAGTACAAAAAGCCTTTGCTTTCTGGTGAGAAGATGTCCATAATCTATAAGAAAAAAATTAACAGAGATTTGATGAGCAAGTAAGACTGGGGGAAATATGATTAGTTGGAACGAGACCAGATTTTATCATTTCTCACAAGAAAATAATGCACAAAATACAATTTTCTCTTGGATTATCAAGACAGGGAAACTTTAAAAATAAGTCCTTTTCTTTTAAAATACAAGTATGAGAACCGTATCACTGCAGCAGACAAAAGAAGAAATGATGTCAGGGCACAGTTGCTTTGCTTCACATGCATAAAAATACCATTCTTATGAAGGGTCCAATTTTCATCAGTCCTGAGCTGTAGGTGGTAAAACTGCTCTGAAAGTTAGTACCAAAGCCAGTGAAAATGTGCCTCATCTAATGGGAAATTCAAGATCTCTGAATATCAGGATGGAAGAGCTTATAATGTGATCATTTAAAAAGGAAATATAGCTTATATCTTCACATGGGGCAAGAGATCTTCAGTTGAAAGAGCACTCCGAATTCATTCCACAGAGTATAATCTGATAGGCCACACATTAGTACCCACAGAATGTCTAGCCCTTGTGGCTGAAGTAGACAATTGGAAAATGTTACAATAGTCAGAAATAAATGTATTAAATTTTCAAGTCTCATGATCTCTTTGCCAGTCTTACAATGGCTCAATGGCTTTGAACATTGAGAATCGGCAATATCAAGCCTCTTGTCATCTCTCCCACAATTGGTAAATGAGAGGACACAGAGAAATGTTATTCTTTGCACTTGCCAGATATATATTTTTTCAACAATTTAGCATCAAGTTGCTTATTTGGTTTCAGGCTTTGCCAGATGCTTATTCTGATCCAACAGAGACGATCTGCATGCTGTCTATTATTCAAAACAGTTTGCTTACCTTGGTGTTGTAGTGTGCCGTCAAGTTGGCTTTGACATATGGCAACCCTATGAATGAGTAACCTTTTCATTAATAGACCTGGTTAGGTCTTGCAAACTCTAAGCTGCGGCTTCTTTGATTGAGTCAAATAACATCTTTAATTGTTGATCTCTCTTCCCTCAATTTTCACACCTCCTTCCTCCAAGTCAAATCCTTCTTTTCCTATTATATATTTTGCATAAAAATTAAACAGATAGTGTGATAAAAATGCAACTTTGTCTGATCTCCTTGACTACTGTAAACAATTCTGTTTCTCCATATTCAGTCTTGACAGTGACAAGTGCAGACTACAGGTTACACATCAGGACAATAAAATATTGTCCTGTTTTCCATGATCAACACAGTCAAAGGCTTTGCTGTAAACTGTTGGAGCATTTGTGCGACCAGCAGTCCACACCTCCAAAACAGTATGCCTGGATCAAACCCCAAAGAGACACTCTGAGCTTATGCTGGCTGGAGAAAACCTCCTCCCACACAGAGAAACAGCAAACAAAACTGCATGCTGAGCCCTTGGTCAGAGGCAATTTAATCTTTGTTCCACTGTTTACAAATGGACAGAATGGACAGAATCTCCCGCCTATACAATGCACTATACAACATCCACACTGGGTATTGGAGCTCCTCCCTTATATACATTTGCCATCTCCAGGCATTTAGGTCTGCCTCTTCCCAGTGTGTTACATCTTTACAAGTCCCCCATGTGGCATGACTTTGCACTTTCTTCCATTTGCTGATTTTATGTCCTGCCATAATTGCATCATACCCCATTGTCTCATCTGAGTTTAAATGCTTGGTTATCATGACATCCTATAACCCATAGTAACCCTGTTACCTTTGTCCCACATCTGTACATTTTCCAGGATACCTAAATCCTGATAAAAACAGAGGCTACTTTTCTTCTGAAATTATTTGGTATGCTCCACTAAACAATCTATGTTTGCAATATGATCTCTAGCGTCTCTTTCTTGAACATAACTTGGATAAGTGCCATTTCCCATACTTTATATGTTAAAAGTCAGATGGATCAACTCAACCAGTGAGGACACAGGCCTGACAGTCCAGGACCTGAGGAAAGTGGTGGAGGACAGGGGGTCTTGGAGGTGTGTCATTCACGTACCATGAGTTGAGGTAAACTCAAATACAGTTAATAACAACAAAAAATGGAGAGAGAGACAGAGAATGAAGTGATTTCACAGCACCCTCCTAACCATTCAGAACTGTTTAAAAATTGTGGCAAGACATTTCATTTTCCACTTTCTTTAATTGCTTGGGTACACCTCGCATCTATTTACAGAAGCGGGAGGAGGCAGAAGTTGACTCTTTCTTCAATTTTTAAATAGTTTCGTTTGGTTAGTCACCCTAAAAAGAAGCCAATTCTACATATAATATTGCATTTTAAAAAATTCTGAATAGATCAGCTCCCACATTCGTCATTGCCTACAGACATCGTGCACTGACACCCAGACTTCACTGTTGAATTCTAAATAGTGGTCTTCTTCCAGTGCAAGTCAGTTATAGAGTGGTGATTGTTTCTCCCTAGAATAAGGCAGGATTGATGGGTTCCATAAAATCTAGTTCTCAGGGGGTATCTTCCTGGACACTGTTGAAAACAATACTGTATTGTGAAGTTGAAAGCTTTCATGGCTGGCATCCATAGTTTTCTGTGGATTTTTGGGCTATGTGGTCATGTTCTGGAAGAGTTTATTCCTGATGTTTTGCCAGCATCTGTGGTTGGCATCTTTAGAGAATGCTGGCACGGAAGTGAGTGGGATATATATACTGTGTGACTGTTGGTTGAGAGGAAGTAATTTACATGTTAATCTGTGTGTTGGTCTGTTGCTGAATGGCAAGAACACAGGGTGTCTATTTAATTAGTGATCCATTGTCTGCTGGGTAACAATGGGTCTTTCATTTGCACCCAATGACCCTGGGTGGCTTTCATTTGCACTTGCTGGGTCTTGATTTTAGTGTTTTTCAGGACTTGTAGTCAAACTTTGGGCCTAAATAGACAGCCCCTTTATGCACTGGATGGGGCTGCAGCAACTGCATGCCATGGGACCAATCTGGCAATTTGCTGGCTCCAAAAGAAGTGGCAGAAAGTTGCTCCTTTTGGAGGCAGCAAAACGCTGTCCTTGGTGCTATGGTGATGGTTTTTGCCTGTTTCTTCAGTGCAGCATGTCTAAACACTGTGCTGTAGAAATGGTGTGATACTGCCCACCATCTGGTTTGGGTGGACAGTATGACGGTGGCATTGGGGTGGAGTTGGGGTGGGAAGCCACCACGCCATCACTCCCCTCCCCCCCCCCCCCGAAGCTGGGTCTTTATGCCAGTCTGTATAGCCTCTTTCTTTACTTGAAGGGGTTCTTCTTTCCTGTTAAAGTTGTCTAGGTGTTTGTGGATTTCAATGGCCTTCCTATGCATTCTGACCTGATAGTTGTTGGCATGGTCCAGAATTTCAGTGTTTTCAAACAGCATTTTATGCCAAGGATGGTTTATAATGTGTTCTGCTACTGCTGATTTTTCTGGCTAACCCAGTGTCTCTCCAAATCCAGGAAATGCTGCACTCACAGCAAAGGAAAGACTGGCTTCATGGCTGCAGAAGTTTATTGCATACCATGCAGCTGCAGACAACTCTATATAGAGACCACTAAATGCACTGTTCAAACACGAATCAAGGAACACGAGAGAAACTGCAGACTGGGTCAGCCAGAAAGATCAGCAGTAGCAGAACACAAAAAATCAATACTGTATTGTATAGTTTTTTGATTTGTATTATCTTCATATACTCTTGATCTACAAATTTCCATAAAAGAGCAATAGCTGGGTGTAAGAGTAGATTGATCTGGACAGTGTTTTGTCCTGTGTCCTGCCCTCCTCTGGCAATTCTTTTTTTCACCCAGTACAGAGATAGTGTGACTGCTACTTCCCCAAATGATTACAGTCCTAGGCTCCCATGTATACCACTATAATCAGAAGCTTCATAATCAGATAAACTGACAGCAGAAATGGCAAATGGGGGTAAACAGTGCACTAACTCCATGATTCGCAATCTTCAGCCTTCCAGATATTTTAAGTTTTAAACTGTCAGCAACCCTAGCTAGCATGACCAGTGGCCAAGGGTTTCAGGAACTGAAGTCCAAAACATTTGGAGCAACAAAAAGTTGAGAACCACTGTTTTAGCCAATTTACTCCAGCTCTCAGCAGTCTCACTCTCTCTCTCCTCTTTTAGATGGCACTTTTTTTGGCTTCTCTTGTATGCCAACAATGGCAACAACTTTGCAGTAGTTTTTAAAACATTTATTTGTAAAGAACGAGAGGGAAAATTAAAGCCCAGTTCAACTGAGGGCTCCTCTCTAGCCAACTTTAAGTCCGAATTAATGATATTCTTTAAGGAAGCTTTCCAACCTACAACCTGATTTTGATGGTAGATAATATATATTGATTTTTATTGTTTTATAAGCTGACTGTTTTAAAGTTATTTTAATATGTTGTAAATTTTATAATTTTCTGTTTGTCTTTAGAATGTACATCATATGCAGACTTTTATCTGTATTTTAGTTGTTTAACTATGTAAAGTGCCATTTAAATTTATGGCGCTATATAAATAAGCCCTCCTCCTCCTTCTTCTCCCCCTCCTCCTTAGTTTTAGGTGTCTTTGGGCATCTGATCAACCCTCTGAATGGACAAACCAAATCAGAGGCTTAAGTGAATTATATGAACAAGGCCAGAACCCCTTAGTGAAACAGAAAGGCATCAATAGCCCCTTCTGTCCAGATATTTTTTCTGTTGCCTCTTTCTCTTTCAGTCAGATTAGTCTCTTGGTGGTGTAAATAAATCAGGTATCTTAATGAACTTGAGGCTTGGCTCCAAGTCTAAGATTTGTCAACAGCTTTGCAAATGCAGTTGGGGGAACTCTTGTATCAGCATCTCTACACACTCAAAAAAAATGTATAAATTGACATCATTCATCCTGGCTGCTTTGGAAAAGAATAATGGAAACAAGCCAGCTTCTTAGCCCTGAAGGAAACTTTTTTGGGAGAAGGACAACTTAAGGAAGACTGTCTGTCAGCCATGCTTTTTCCTGAGGCCTTCTAAACAAGCAAAGAATTTCAATTGCTAGTGATGGCAACTTGACACTGCATAATATATACACATTCTTTTTCCAAACTTAAAACAAAACAGGTTCAGTTTACAGATTTCAGAGCACCCAAAGCCAAAACATCCTGAATACTTGTGTTTTAAATGCTTCATTTATTTGAAAGTATATTTTAAAAGAATGTTGACTTTGTTAAAAACTCTGAGGGGGATCTAAGTCCCAATGAAAACAGATTTCCTTCTAGGTTTAGACCTTTGTAGAGAGCAGGCCTAACTGCATTTATACCTACTGACATTATGTAATGGCTGATTCTTTATATGTTAATGTATTAAATAAGAAAAGAGATACATTAGTCTAAACTATACAGAAAGTGATGAAGCCCAAGGGATCAAAGAACTAATTCTGCATTCCAACTTGAATTTGCTAAATAGCAGAAAATATTTTAATCTGGATTTCCCCCTCAAATCATGTAAAAAACTAACATGTATAAACAATTGCATAAAAGAGATAATTGTGATATACAGTCCACCCTCATCGGTGAACTTGCCATCTGCAGATTTAACCATCTGCGGACGGCGAGCCCCTGTTTTGGTTAATTGCACCATATGCATGTGACTGTGCCAGTGGGGCTGTATGCACCATGATTACTTTTAACAGGATGTAAGCATACACAGATTTTTGTAGCTATGAAAGGGAGGAGGGGAATCTGGAATGGATCCTCTGCGAATATGGAGGTCCGACTGTATATATAAGGGGTTGACTGGCTGCACTGTGTCCTTTGGAAATAGTGGCTTTTTGTATATAGCCATAATTAAATCTACAAACTGCAGTACAGTGTTTAGAATGACGGATTTGGATTTCAGAGATCCAGGTAGAAGTCTTAACTGAGCCACAAAATTCACAGGATGATTTGAAATTCACTGGGTGATCTTGAGCCTGATATTCCCTCAGCCAGTTCTACTTCACAGGGTTATTAATGTGATAAAAAGTAGGCAGGACAGCCATGTGCTCATCTTGGAGGAATGCTGGTAACGTATAAATGCTGACATTAATGTGCTCAGGTATACATTTTACATAAAGCTGATTTACCTCAATATGTCTGAGGCTACATCTGCAGTTTCACAGCACTTTAACTGCCATGGCTTCATCCTCTGCAATTCTGGGATTTATAGTTTATTGTGGCACCAGACTTCTCTGACAGAGAAGGTTAACCATCTCATAAAACTATAAATCCCAGAATTCTACAGAACTGAACCATGGCAGTTCAAACGCTGTCAAACGGATTTTCTTGATCCATTTCAAGCCAGCTTCCGGGAGGGATATGGAGTTGAGACTGCCATGGTTGCTCTGACAGATGACCTCCGCTTGAGCATTGACAGGGGTAGTGTGACCCTGCTGGTGCTCTTGGACCTCTCAGCGGCCTTCGACACTATAGATCATGCCATCCTTCTGGCCCGGCTGAGAGGGATGGGTATCGGAGGCGCCGCTTTGCAGTGGTTCCATTCCTTTCTCTCTGGCAGGTCCCAAAGGGTGAGGCTGGGGGACAGCTGCTCCTCTAAAATCGAGCTAAACTGTGGCGTCCCTCAGGGCACCATTCTGTCCCCGATGCTATTTAACATTTATATGAAGCCACTGGGAGAGATCATTTGGAGGCATGGAGCTCAGTGTCATCTGTACGCTGATGACACTCAGATATATTTCTCCATGACAAGATCATCTGCTCAGACCTCAGATGGTGCCTCCGCTCTCAATGACTGCCTGGCAGTGGTAATGGATTGGATGAGAGAAAACAGATTGAGACTTAATCCAGACAAAACGGAGGTACTGACGGTCACTGGCCCGAAATCAGGTCTGGGAATACAACTCCCCGTCCTAGATGGAGTCACACTCTCCTCGAAGGACCCTGTTCGCAGTCTGGGGGTACTTCTAGACTCGTCGCTCCACATGACTAGTCAGGTGAATGCGACGGTCAGGAGTGCCTGTTATCAGCTTCGGCTGATACGCCAGCTGCGCCCTTTCCTGGAGATGAGGGACCTGGAAACTGTGGTACATGCTTTGGTCACCTCACGTTTAGATTACTGCAATGCTCTCTACATGGGGCTGCCCTTGTACCTAACCCGGAAACTTCAACTGGTTAAAAATATGGCAGCCAGATTTGTTACCGGTGCATCTAGGGGAGAGCACGTAACACCTGTGCTGAAATCTCTCCACTGGCTGCCAATTAGTTTCCGGGCACAGTACAAGGTGCTAGTTTTGACTTTTAAAGCCCTTCATGGCTCAGGTCTGTCTTATCTTAGGGACCGCCTTTCCTCATATGAGCCCCCTCGCACTCTTCTGTCCTCTGGGAGGAACTTACTACAACCTAAGAAAACTAGGTTGGCACAGACCTCCCGGAGGGCCTTCTCTGCCATTGCTCCCAGGCTATGGAATGGCCTGCCAGATGAGATGCACCTTATTACAACTTTGGACAGCTTTAAGAGAGCCACCAAGACACATCTCTTCCGACAGGCCTTCCCAGAAAACGATTAACTTTCTGTCATCTACTGTCCCTCCAGCCCCATTTACCAAGACACTGATACTCTTGAGGCCGCCCACTTACCCAGTTTTTAGAGCTATTATTGTCTAATGTTTATCTTTTAATGTTTCACTGTTTTAAATCTTATTCTTAGTTTAATCTATTTTTAAGGGGTGGGAGGGGAGACTGAAGTGTTATTTAAACTGTATGTATTTTTAAATTTTGTACTCCGCCTCGATTGCTCACCCAGAGGGGCGGAATATAAATAAATAAAATGATGATGATGATGATGATGATGATGATGATGATGATGATGATGTCAAACTGCATTATTCCTTCCGTGCAGATGCAGCCTTAGTGACAGCAGGAAAAAAAGTAAAGTTGAAGGATGTTAAAAACATTTCTTGCAAGGCCATATAAAACAAGACAAAATCAAAAAGACAAAACTTCCCTGAAGAGTGTTTCACTAGTAAAGACAGCAGAATATGCATTGCATTGAAGACAGCAGCTTGAGCAGTTTCATCAGATGCACATTTCATTGGTTACAGCAGGAGCTAACATCCAAGTGGCATGTTTAGGATCACAGCATAAAAGCTAAACAAAATTAGTGGTAGAGGAGAAGGGCACTAGGGCAGTATTTATGGTCCAAGGTCTGATGACAGTTTTCTCTGAATAACCAGGGATTATAGACATTTATTTTGTAAGTAATAAAATTTCTAATTTGTCTATTTTAAGGAAGCAAAGTATGGTATATATTAAAATAGATGTTTATCATGCAAGCTTCAAAACAAGAAATTATGCAAAGGTTTGCTGGGGTACTTAAGCGATTCCAATAAATTCCATAAAAGGTAGTACAGTCATTATTATGAAGGGCACAGCATTATTATCATTGAGTACGTCTTCAAAAGGGCAAGAACGATTTTTGCTGGCAATCAAAAAGTGTGTTTCCCCTTCTGTATACAGTATTAAAATATTCATTGTACAAAACATTAAAAACATTGACATCAAGAAAAATAGGATAAGTAGTTCCTCCAAATCAATAGAACATTTCAACCTGAAAGCCATTTATCCATTACTTGAGCAATATATATGGTTCTTTGCCAAGTTTTTGCAAGGAGTGATTAAAAAAAATTAAGGATTTTGTTACCCAGCTTGCTTGTCTTTGCATATACAGATGAAGACTGCAATCTTTAATAGAGGAAGAACTAAAGCTTGGTAATAGAGCACATGCCTTGTGTGGCCTGCCTCTGTCTATCTCACTTCCAATTTTACTTATCAGTCTTTCAATCCAGATTACACTTACTTCCTGACCTTTCAATTTATTTCCTAGCATCTCCAGTTAGAAGGACTGGGGGAACTGGTAATGTGAAAGATCCTTCACCCAAGACACTGGACTGGACGAGCAAATATGTCCATAGTCCAAATATGTAGATTAATAGGAGCACAGTTTGGAAGCAGTTTTCCCAGTGTAATTGTAACATCTTGATTACTTCTCCAGTTATGGGGCTGTGGCCTCACTAAACAGTGGAAGAGAAACAAAACGTGGTTACAATGTTGGGCAATTATAGTCTTTCTAAACTTTGTGTGGTGTAAGCCCCACTGAAGATGAAAGGAATTTTGAATAAATATGCTGTGTATTTTGTACATCTTAATATAGAGAGACACATGCCCCATTTCAGTCCAACATTGACTTGTTATTCAGAAGTGTCCATCTTCAGTGGTGGGAGGCAATAAAACAAAACCAAACAACTGCAGAACTGCCTTCACCTGGGGTCAAATATACAATTGCTTTGGGATTCATCTCCTCTCTATATCTTTAAAATATCAACATTAGAGAACTCAGTAAGTCTTGTATGAAATAAACAGTTTGATGGGAAAATACAAAGCAATGTGAGCTCTGCTACTTCTAACAATGACAACTGCCGAGGGCAATTTCAGACAACTCATGGAAGGGAGCCTTATCTTCAGGTCATTTTGCTTCATTTTAATCAAACTTGTTTTGAGCACTTTCAAAAAGCCCCAAGAACCTATGTTTTCTCATTGCACAGCAGTTGCAAAAGGTTTCTTAAAAGCTAGATCACAACAATATGAATCGTCTATCTAGGGCTGCTGTCACATGGACTTTTCAGAAATGTTTTCTCCAAGTTGCATTCACAAACAGGAAATGTCAAACAACGTTTGCTGAAAGCTTATCTACACCAGGCTGAATACCTAGTCTACTACTCTAAATCTCACAACTGAGATCCCTGGCTTGATTTAAACAAACAAACAAACAAACAAACAAACAATATTTAAACTGGCCAGTTCTGATTTGGGACCAGATGAAGGCTACCACACAAGACAGATTAATGGGTGATCAAGCTGAGACAAAACCATGAGTAGAAATGGACTTTATTGGTGATTTATGGATGTGCAGATGTTTGATAGCAAAGAGGAGCGCTTGCACATCCTTTAGCTGTAGGGATCCAGTATTCCTTTGTAGCAAAGTGATGGGTTGTGTTCCTAAACAGATCTGACTCAGACTATCCGAGGGCCAAAACTGATTCTCTAGTTTGGTGCATGCATGCTCCCTCTAACATGAGACTCAAGCATGGGCAGCAGCCTAATGCTTAAGAAGCTAAGGAGTAAAGAAAGATTTACTATGCCAATGTGAACTCATTCCTATGGCTTGGAAACTGTGGGAACAGAAAACAGGGGGGCAATTCACGCAAAATTCATTCTTCTACACCTTTCTTACTTAGGTCAAAGGAGTGTGTGGACAGGACATATGGGCTCTGATTTTCCCATAAGAAAGAAAGAGAACTCATGCTCTTATCTCCCAGAATGGCAAGCTAACCCATTCATGCCCCTTCACTATTCTGAGCACTCTTTCTGGCCAAGACTCATGAGGCTACAGAGCAGAAGTGAACAAAATGCAATCTGCTGCTTGTATGCAAACCTCTCTACTGCTGACCACTTCTGGAAAAATACAATGGGGGAGAAAAGGGGGGCTAAATGCCTCTCCTGGAAACCTTCCAGAAGATGTTTCATCATATAAGTAGGACTCCCCTATATCATTTGATATATTTAAATAACCATTTTTCAAAAACAGTAGATGTCCACCCACTTTTGAGTCCCTCCAACATTTTTGCTAGTTCATGTAGCCCCTAGAACATCCTAGGGCAGAAAATAGTCACCGGGCCTGCTGAAGTTGCCCACACCTGCCCTAGAACCCAGAACTGAATTGATGATGTCTACTCTCTCTCAGTTACCTTGCTTAGTCCTATACTGCCTATGAGCTCCCCAGCTTGTACTGCTGGTTGAAGAAACAAGGGCTTGAATTTATCAAGATCTTGCAGCTATTTATTAAGAGGATAAGTCTATTGAACATGGAGACACTGGAATGAAATATATTAAACACATTTGAGATGTAACTGTATATTACAAATATTATCCTCAGCAGAAACCTTATACCAATATTAAGGAGACCAAGAAACACAGGAATCACAGTGAGGTTATCACCTTTGAACACTGGGTGGATGAAAGCTGGTGTCCATGTTTAGAAAACCATCCAAATTTCAAAATATGAAGACTCTAGTTTGAGTCTTGGCACTGCTCTTTGCAGAGCTGGAAAACATCCAGTCATGAGCTGTTGGAAGCATAGTAAGATCTATCTTGACTTGAACAGATTGTTTAGTTCTGCATAACTATACAGTTTAAAATGTTTAAATTAAGCAGCATAAAATGCTTAAAGGGTTTACAGTGCTTTTTCGCCTCTGAGATATTATAGTATACAATAGAATGCATATATTTAAATAATAAGTAAACACATAAAATCTCTTTGAAGAGGACATTAGGCTGCAGGGAGAAATTGGAAAAAGGCAAGAATTTTAGTCCACCTAATAACCTTTTGTTGGCTTATAGATCAGAAATCTGAAAGAAAACATAAAGATTTTGTGAATTTTGCACCAGGAACTATTAAGTGATGTTTGCAGTGAATGGAGATGAGAAAGAATCTGAACCTGCTTTTACAGTGGAATGGCTCTTGGAGACATCCTAAAACCCAAATATACTGGGAATTTCTATTAGAGCTTGGCAAGAGAACTGATCTATCCAAAAATATATGAAGTGAAGCTCACCTCTGGGAGACATGAGTTCCAGGTTGTTGTATCATCACTGCTTGTGCTGATGCTGATATTACAGTTGTCAATCTGAGAGGCACTCAACCCATGCGAATGTCTGTTATCTTCCAGTTCTTCGTTTTGTTGCCTTTTCATACTAGCCAACATCTGAAGTTCAGAGGTGCTCATACCAGTTGGCTGGTAGTTTCTCCAGTCATATTCCTAGGAAATACATTGAAAGGAAATATTGGAGTGGTGTAGAAGAACATGAAGAACAGAGTCGCTGAAAAGATATGGCATTTCTTGCAAGGCAAAGGTTTACCAAATGTATACAAATGCTTCAATTACCTCTTCCTCTTCCTCCTCTTCCTCATTTATATCCTGCCTTTCCCCCAAAAACTGGGACTCAAGGCAGCTTATAAATTAAAAGAAAGTACAACATAACTAAAAACATACAATATAGCCACATTAAAATAGAATTAAAATGTCCAAGCTTTTAAAACAATTTAAACATACAATTAAAAATAATAAGAAGCAATTACAGATACAATAGTACAATTAAAACAGTACAGTACTATCGAAACGAAAGGAGGCCCGATCCAGCGGGATCGGGCCTCCTTTCGCGTCAGGCGCGGAGGCCCAGCCTGGCTTCCCCAGCCAGCCTGGGCCTCCGCGCCCAACGAAAGGAGGCCCGATCCGGCGGGATCGGGCCTCCTTTTGCGTCAGGCGCGGAGGCCCAGCCTGGCTTCCCTTCCCCAGCCAGGCTGGGCCTCCGCGGCTGAGGAAAGGAAGGCCCAATCCGCCGGATCAGACCTTCCCTTCCCCAGCCAGGAGGCCCCCGCGGCTGATGAAAAGAAGGCCCGATCCGCCGGATTGGACCTTCCTTTCCTCAGCCAGGAGGCCCCCACCAGGCCAGGGGAACGGATTACCTATTTCCTATGGGAAATAGGCCCCGGGTTACGAAATTTTCGGCTTACGAAAAAGGTGCCGGAACGAATTAATTTCGTAACCCGGGGGACCACTGTAGTACAATTAAAACAGTACAGTACTATCCTAAAAGCCTTTTCTTTAAAAATCTTCAGTTTTCTAATGCTCAGTTTTGTATTTTGTATTGACCTGGTTTAGAAGCAGTATGCCACTGAATATCAACCAGCTGGAAATGCAACCATGGGAGAGGGTTTTTTTCTCCATGTTATACTTATAGGCATCTTAGGCATCTTATGGATCACTATGTGAAACAGTATGGTAGATCAGATGGATTACAGGTGTAATCTAGCAGCACAGTCTTGCTCATTTTAGGATGGAGATGAAATTCAGCTGCAGATACTAACTTTAAAAAACTTTGGGGCTAAACAGACAGGCAAAAAGATGTGCTTTCAGGCTGGCTTGAAGGCGTGGCATTTAGATGACACACACCTTGAATCCAGCAGGAAAGTGCCCTTATGCAGAGAAAAGCCATTTCAAAAAGAAGCAGTTTTCCCCACTTCTTTCTGGCTTGAATCCATGTCATGTGGTCATGACATGAGCACTTTAGCTGCCTTGGGAGCTGGTGGTGCAGTTGGTGAGATTTCAATGTGGCTTCAGAAAAGGCAGCTTCAAACCTTTTTTTCTTGCCCATCTGTTTTGCTCCTTTTTCTCTTAAGGGAAAAGGCTAGGCTGGTAGATATGTGTGAGAGGGCTTTCTCCATAGCCACACTCCCCCAAAGAAGGCCAAGCTGGCCCATCCTTTCCAAGTTTCTGGCTTGCCGCTAAAACTTTATTATTTCAATTGGGCTTCAGTTTTAAAAATGGAGTGGCTGATCTGGTTTTGTTTTCTTTTTGAAGTTTTTTAATTGTCTGTGATTTTAGAATTATTTTAAATAGAAGTTTTTACTTTGTTTTTAAAATATGTTACAGCCATGTATTTACCATTTTAGTGTTTTTATCCATTGTTCATTATTACTAATATTATTATTAATGTTTATTTATATATATAGTGCCATAAATTTGCATGGCACTTTACAGGCATCATCAAAGCAGCATATAACCTGCCAATGTCATATAATCTAAAAGTCATAAAATATAAACTATACAACATTAAGCAAGTTATGTGGTGAAAATACAAACTGTAAAAACAGGTAACACATATAATCATATATAAAAAATTGTAAAACAATATTAAAATAAGTTCCAAATGCTTTAGAGAACAAGAAAGTCTTTAATTTGGATTTAAAACTAGCAAGAGAAGAGATAGTCCACAGATGTCCATGGAGGCAGTTCCAGGAGTATGACGCAACAAGTGAAAAAGGATGAAGCTGAGCCAAGGAAGAAGAAACCCTTGGCTGGATAAGAAGCCCTGAGCTCCTGAGCCGCAAATCTCGAACAGGATGATGAGATGTAATAAGGACTGACAGATATGGGGGAGCTAGGATGTGTAAAGCTTTAAATGTTAAGAGAAGAACTAGTACTGAATCCTTGTGTCATCATTGTGAGGCTCTGGTAGGATGACAGACAATCAACACATATCTTAAATGAATAATAACAACAACTAAAGCAGTGACAATTCCAATCCAGGACTTATTATACAGGGTCAAATGGGAAAACATCATCTACTTTAATATTAATTTATTAATTATATCCATAGTCTTTTATAGTGGTGGTACCTATGAGCGTTCTATGTTTGGCAATTAAAAGTGTTCAACTGACTATGTACGCTCATGTAGTTTCATGTACTTCAGCATGCTCTTCCCAATGTACCAGGTACTCATGACAATACCAGCAAGAGACCATTTGAACTGATATTTAAACTCTCATAAATAAGGCATAATAAATGCAGATTCTACAGTTAACAGTTTGTCTTTAAAGCCCTGGACTATATTCTCATATCTCATGAAGCAGTCAAAAATCTATTTCTCTTCTAGAAACTCTGGTCCCACTAGCACACATAAATAATCAGACCAATGTGTTGACCTATACAAGGCCAAATTATACTCCCCCACCTCCAGAACACCATGGCTTGTAAGTGTTGATAGCCAGTTGTTATTTCCTGGCACAAAATCTTGAAAAAGTTGTTTTTTGTATGAGATTGCTGCTTGAACAACAGCAGCTCAGTCAGTAGTCTTCAATGTGTGCCAGTTTTCCTGTATGTGTTTTCTGTTTATTATTCATTTATTACTTGGATTTCAGTGTTAATCATAACATTCTGGGTACCTTTTGTATACTGAGAAAGATAATTCCCAACCCTCCCCGACTCTCTTGAAAAACATGCATTTCTGTTGGAAACATTTTGCTTTGTAATTTGTTGTTTTTTTTTTTTTTAAAAAAATGGGTGTATACCTATGCCCTTCTCAGTTTTTGCTGGCCTGTATTTGACAATTCAAATAAGCCTGCTCCATTTATCCAGCCTAAGCTTCAATTATTAAAGTGATTTCAGTCACAGTTTCCCTCACTTCTCCTCCACTTCCACAAAGCTTACCATCCCACATCGAGATTGGACTGCAATGTTCTTGGATGTATAGAACATTTAGAGCCAATAATTAGTTTTCCTTTATATTGTAACGAAGAATAGGTTGATGGAACTGCAGGAGGTGGTGAGTGGAGGACTGAAATCACTTATGTGCTCTCTGCTCTTAAAGAGTCCAAAAGTTAGCTCATACTGTGAATCTTTTTGATCAGAAATAGCAACATACACTCAAGACTTTTAATCATGATATGGAACTTTAAACAATGAGTGAATAGAATACTTCAAAAGGGGGTAAAATATATGCCTGTTGCAGGTTGGCCAAGATTCGTGATTTGAAGTGGCCAAGGAATAATTGCAACAATGATTTAGAAGAGAAGAAGCCAAGGCAGTGACATATCATTTAAAACATGTTATTTGCCTCTCAGTTAATTGCATATCTTAATGCCCTCTGCTTTAGTTTTTCCAAAAACATAACCCTTTTATCTTTTCCTTATTTTCCCTTATTTTACGCACAATCCTAAACATACACTGGACTGACTATGTGACGAATGTTGCTGTCCTGGAGCAAGCAGGGATCACCAGCATTGAGGCCATGCTATTGAAAATGCAGCTGCACTGGGCAGGTCACATTTCTAGGATGGAGGACCACCGTCTCCCAAAGATAGTACTCTACGGAGAAATCGCCATGGGTCAGCGAAAGAGGGGTGCCCCAAAGAAGAGATACAAGGACTCCCTGAAACAACATCTCAGGCTCAGCCAAATTGATCACCAACAATGGTCTGCCCTGGCCTCACATCGGGAGCCATGGAGATGCACTACCCACAATGCTGCAGCCTCTTTTGAGAACTCACGCTGAACGAGTCTCGAAGAGAAATGACAACGCAGAAAGAACCATAACTTGGAACATCACCCAAGGAAACTTTCTGCTGTGCTTTCTGTAACTAGACTTGTTTATCTCGGATCGGCCTTTTTAGTCATCAATGCGCTTGTAGAAAGCGTGAGATAATGAGTCCTTCCTGAATCTTCATTAGTGAAGAAAAGCCAGAGAGAGATTTTCCTTTTTCCTTATTTCTCCTACAGAAGATCTAGACCTAAATAAAGATGGTTGCTACTTTTTCTTTTGAAACCTGTTAATAAACTGGATGGATCAGATCTGACAAACAGGAATCTGGTGGTTGCATGTCTTATATCTTCAAAATATTGGTACAGTTGCCCCTCCCAACTCAAGGGGGATCCATTCTGGACCCCCTGAGAAATTGGTGATTCACACATATGTGAGTCCCATAGAGAATAATGGCGCGTGCACCCATGGTGCATGTGCAGGACTGTGCACACGTGAGCGCACCCAATTTAAAGATAGCAGATTGTCCCTCCCATGAAGAGCGAGACCACGGACTCCAAGTCTGCACATATGGAGGGACGACTGTGTAACAAAGTGCTTTTGAAATCTGCTCACTGAAAGAGGTGAAAATAATTTATTGATAACCAGATTATTTGTCACATTAGCCAGATACTCATTAGTCATGTCAATAAAAGAGTAGGGATACAGCAGATGTAGTATTATGCCTTGTTTTTAAATTGTGTCTAAGAACTGCTTGAACAACTTCTTCCTCATCAGTGAAATTCAAGCATCTAGTCTCTTGCACAGATGGACAGAGGTGAAGATCCATCACAAAGTTAGGCATGTTAGCTGTAACCCAAGAGATAATTACAACCATTTCTAAACCTGAAGAAAGAGAAACTATAACCAATAAACAAACATGTTCAGGCTTTGTGCTGAGGTTGACTTATATTCTACAAAAGGGAGTAGGTCAGAAAAAGGGGAAACACATCGCGGGGGGAGAGGGAGTAATAATAAGACTTCAAAGGTGCACAAAAGTTTATTCCAATTTGGTAATTCAGGTCTATGTGCCTTTAAATACAACTATATTGCAAACATAGATGCATAGGATTATAGACTTGGAAGAACCACAAGGGGCATCTACTCTAACCCTCAGATATGCAAGAATACACAGCTAAAAGCTTCCACTGAAGGCAAATCCATGACCCGTTGAGGCAGTCAATTCCACTCTGATTATCTCTTGGGTTACAGCTAACATATGGCAGTCCATTGAGACAGTCAATTCCACTCTGAAGTACTGTAACTTTTGCTGTCAGTAAGTTCTTTCTAACAGTTTACATTTTTTTTCTTGTAATTTGAATACACTGGTTCATGTTCTAGTTTCTGGAGTAGAAGAAAAGGTTCTATCCATCTTCATGTAATACTCCTTCAGATATTTAAAGATAGCTGAATGCTACCTCATCCCTTCTCCAATCTCTTCTCTGTAGAAATAGAGGGATATAACCTTTTAAAGAGAAACAGGCCAAACAGGAAAGGAGGAGGAATAGCATTATATGTCAGGGATATTTACACCAGTGAAGAGATCCAGGAAGTCAATACTGGAAGTCAGGTGGAGAGCATCTGGATAAAAATTAAAGGAGAGGGAAATAACAGGGATGTTACTGTGGGAGTCTATTATAGACCCCCAAATCAGGCAGAGGAATTGGATGATGCCTTTCTAGAACAGATGAGCACACACTCAGAAAGGAGAGATGTAGTAGTGATGGGGGACTTCAACTATCCTGATATTTGCTGGAAGTCAAATTCAGCCAAATCCTCAAGGTCTAGCAAATTCCTCACTTGCCTGGAAGACAATTTCATTGTCCAAAAGGTGGAAGAAGCAACAAGGGGATCAGCCATCTTAGATCTTATCTTAACCAACAGGGAAGACCTAGTTGATGGGGTGCAAGTGGTCGGATCCTTAGGTGGAAGTGACCATGTCCTCCTGGAGTTTGCTATACAGTGGAAAGATGAAGCTAGGCATAGTCAGACACGAATTCTAGACTTTAGGAGAGCTGATTTCAATAAACTTAGAGAAATACTGGGGGTGATCTCATGGTCAAGAATACTAAAAGAGAAGGGAGTTCAAGATGGATGGGAGTTCCTCAAAAGGGAGATACTGAAAGCACAATTTCAGACAGTTCCAATGAGGAAGAAAAATGGGAGATGTCTCAAGAAACCGGTATGGATGACTAAGGAACTTACAACTGAGCTAAGTTTTAAACGGAACATGTATAAAAAAGGGAAAAATGGGGAAATCACCAAAGAGGAATTCAAACAAATAGCCAGCACATGTAGGGATAAAGTCAGAAAAGCTAAAGCGCAAAATGAACTCAGGCTTGCTAGAGAGGTTAAGAACAATAAAAAGGGCTTTTTTGGATATGTCCGCAGCAAAAGGAAGAAGAAGGAAATGGTAGGACCACTGCATGCAGAAGATGGCAAAATACTAACAGGGGACAGAGAAAAGGCAGAATTACTCAACACCTTCTTTGCTTCAGTCTTCTCAGAAAAGGCAAAAGGTGCTCAACCTGAGGACAGTGAAGAAGGGGACAGAGTGGGGGAATTTGAGCACAGAATAAGCAAAGAGACAGTACAGGAATACCTGGTTAATCTAAATGAATACAAATCTCCAGGACCAGATGAACTACATCCAAGGGTATTAAAAGAACTGGCAAATGTAATATCGGAGCCATTGGCAATAATCTTTGAGAACTCCTGGAGAACAGGAGAAGTGCCAGCAGACTGGAGGAGGGCAAACATTGTCCCCATCTTCAAAAAGGGAAAAAAAAGAGGATCCCAACAATAATCGTCCAGTTAGTCTGACATCAATTCCAGGAAAGATTCTAGAGCAGATCATTAAGCAGAGAGTCTGTGAACATTTAGAAGCCAATGCCATAATCACAAAAAGCCAACATGGGTTTCAGAGAAACAAGTCTTGCCAGACAAATCTGATCTCTTTTTTTGATAAAATTACCAGCTTGGTAGATGAAGGGAATGCTGTGGATATAGTTTACCTCGATTTCAGTAAGGCCTTTGACAAGGTTCCCCATGACATTCTTGCAAACAAGCTTGCAAAATGTGGGATAGACAAGTTAACTGTTACATGGATTTGTAATTGGTTGAGTGGCCGAACTCAAAGGGTGCTCAACAATGGCTCCTTTTCATCCTGGAAAGAAGTGACCAGTGGGGTCCCACAGGGTTCTGTCCTGGGCCCAGTGCTGTTCAACATCTTTATTAATGATTTGGATGACAGAATTGGGGGCATAGTTATCAAATTTGCAGATGACACTAAACTAGGAGGAGTAGCTAATACCCCAGAGGACAGGATGAAAATTCAAAATGACCTGAATATACTAGAAAGCTGGGCCAATGCTAACAAGATGAAATTCAACACAGAGAAATGTAAGGTTCTGCACTTAGGGAGGAAAAATGAAATGCACAGATATAAAATGGGGGACACCTGGCTGAATGAGACCACATGTGAAAGGGATCTAGGAGTCCAAGTAGACCATAAGCTGAACATGAGTCAACAGTGCGATGCAGCAGCTAAAAAGGCCAATGCAATTTTAGGCTGCATCAATAGAAGTATAGTGTCTAGATCAAGGGAAGTAATAGTGCCACTCTATTCTGCTTTGGTCAGGCCCCACCTGGAATACTGTGTCCAGTTCTGGGCACCACAGTTCAAAAAGGATGTGGAGAAACTGGAGCGGGTCCAAAGGAGGGCAACTAAGATGGTGAAGGGTCTGGAAACCATGCCCTATGAGGAACGCCTTAGGGAACTGGGGATGTTCAGCCTGGAGAAGAGAAGGTTAAGAGGTGATATGATAGCCCTGTTTAAATATTTGAAGGGATGTCATATTGAGGAGGGAGCAAGCTTGTTTTCTGCTGCTGCAGAGACTAGGACGCAGAACAATGGATATAAATTGCAGGAAAAGAGATTTCACCTCAACATTAGGAGGAACTTCCTGACAGTAAGGGCTGTTTGACAGTGGAACACACTCCCTCGGAGCGTAGTGGAGTCTCCTTCCTTGGAGGTCTTTAAGCAGAGGCTGGATGGCCATCTGTCAAGGATGCTTTGATTTGGAGGTCCTGCATGGCAGGGGGTTGCACTAGATGGCCCTTGTGGTCTCTTCCAACTCTATGATTCTATGATTCTATGACTCTATGATTCAGTCTAGGCACATCCAGCTCCCTAAGCCCATCCTCAAAGGGCTTGGTTTCCAGATCATCTTGGTTGCTCACCTCTGGATATATTCCATATCCATATTCCATGTCAACATCCTTCTTGAATTTTGGTGCGCACACCTGGAAACAGTATTCCAGGTGAGGTAGCTTGTGATCTATTAAGACTGCTAAATTATTTTCATAATATTGTTGTCAAATCATGTGCTGACCATCCTACATTTATGTATTTCATTATTCTTGCCTAAATGTCATATTTTATATTTGTCCTTGCTGAAATTCATTTTGTTGGTTTTGTCCCAGATCTCCAATCTGTTGTCATTTTGAATCCTGATCCTGTCTTCTGGGTATTTGTTATCCATCCTAATTTTGTGTCATCTGCAAATTCAATGAGCATATCCTTAACTCCATTATCCAAGCTGTTTATAAAGATGCTGGATAACACCAGGTATAGGAAAGAACCCTGATACACCCCAGCATTCTTTTCTCCAGGATAAAGATCAACCATTGGTGAGTACACTTTAGATTTAATCCATTAACTATGTAAAAACCTTTTCAATAGAAGCATTTTACCAGCTTGCCTAGAGGAATATCATGGGGACCTTGCCAAAAGCTTTAGTGAAAGAGTGCTGGACCATGTTTTGAATTTCTGCTTGGTCATGGAAAGCCACTGGGAGACCTTGGGCAAGCTATGCTCTTTCAGACTCAGAGGATGGAAAGGCAAACCCCTTCTCAACAAATGCTGCCAAGAAAACACATGATAAGTTCACCTTAAGGTTGCCATAAGTCAATAATGACTTGAAGGCACACAGGAACAATGCCATGTACAAACTTTCCTGGTATTGATGTCAGGTGAACAGGCAGTTCCCTGAATATCCCCTGTCCCTTTCAAAACAAAGACATCATTCACCCTCCCCTAGTCTGCTATTATTATTATTATTATTATTATTATTATTATTATTCCTTTATATAGCGCTATAAATTTACACAGTGCTGTACATACAATCTTATAAATTAGTCTATCTGTTTTCCATGAATTCTTAAAAAACAAGGCTAGTGGTTTTAGGATCATACCTGCAAGTTCTTTTAGCACCTCTGGATGTGGTTCACTGAGCCATGGACATTTCAATTGATTTAGATATCTAGGTATTTCTATACTACTTTACCTTTTCTGGGCTGCAGTCCCTCTCCCACATCATTTGCACTATTTTTATCAGGTAGAACATGGTTTTGCTTTTGGGAGGCAATGTATGCATCGAGCGGTTCCTCCTTTACTTTCTCCCTTTAGCAGATCACCATCTTTTCCATAGAGTGGCCCTACTGTTTTCTTGCTCTTTCTCTTGCTCTAAACACAGCCACCTCACTTTATCAATTTTCTCATCTAGGTAAGCCTGAGCTCATTCGGAGCATTAGCTTTCCTTTTTTTAAGGCACTAATTTTTCCATCTTCTGCAGGCAGCAGATCTACCCTTTTACTGTATTTCCTCTTACCCTGAACACAGAGCAAAACAAAAAGAAATGAAATATTAAAAAAAAAGAGAGAGAGAGACAGGGGGAGGGGGCTGGAGCTCATTCTGAACTTTAGCCCTCATGAACATTTTCATAGAAATACTGGCTATTTTTTATACACTTCCTTGATAATGTTCCCCTTTCTTTATTTCTTACACATGCCCCTTTAAACCTCTGCTGACCCATAAACTCATGCAGCCAAGCCAGTTTCTTTAGATCCCTCCCATTTTTCTTTTGTGCTGGAGTTGTTTGTAGTTGTGCACACAATATCTCACTATCATTCTTTAAGAAAAATAGTTTTTAACATTTTAAGGTTCTTATTTTTGCAGGCAGAGTTATTTTATTTGTAATACTAATATCCATTTTTATGACATGTCTTTACCAGTGTCTCATTAATGCGTACTTAATATATTGTGCATAAATACTGATTTTATAGCTTTCCCTGAGGAAAAGGTGAAGGACGTGAAACACATTGAACTAATGGATCATTCTCTATGCATCTTAGAGGACTCCTCTCATTGTATTTCAGATGACACATGACATTCCTCAACCTTTGTCCTATGCAGAATGGATTACAATAAAGAATAAAGGCAGGGTGATAGTACAATCTTCACTCCCTGTATGAACGCAACTTCACAACTAATGTTACAGTCTTATGCCTGTAAATCAAATGTGGAATGATTGTTTCCAATGCCATACTGAAACCTTGCGCAGCAGGTGGGCTATCTGTCTTTCTCTACATGTTGCCATTCCGCATTTTGAAAGCTACACACACACATTTGATGTTGTACAAAATTATGAATTCCAAATTCTAAACTTTGTGCATTTTGGGATATCACTATTGTTGCTGTGTGCCTTCACATCATTTTTGACTTATGGTGACACTTAGGTAAACCTATCATGGGATTTTCTAGGCATGTTTTGTTCAGAGAAGGTTTGCCTTTCCCTTTCTCTGAGGTTAAGAGCATGTGAGTTGCACAAGGTTACCTAGTGAGTTTCTTGGCTGAGCTGGGAATCAAATCCTGGTCTCCAAAGCTGTAGTCCAGTACCCAAACCACTATTCCATGCTGGCTCACTATACTGTAGCCAATGAACACTCACTCCATTTCATTTAATGTCGCATCACTCGAACTATATTTTGAGAAAATTCAATTGATAAGAATGATAGAGGTAGAATATAATCAAAATACAAAGTGGGTCAAATTAGAAAGACAGAGCAATCAAATGGAGTATGTCTCTATCTTCCAGGGAAAACCATGGGGAAATGAAGAAAAAGAGAAAATAATTGGTCCTATGATTGTGAATTATAAAATATGGGAGAAGTGGAGTAAAAAACTCGATATAAAAAACTGGAAATGGTTACAAATTGAATATTTAAATAAAAGTAATAATGAAGACTTTGGTAAGATATTTAAAAAATTAAAGATCAAGGGATTTAAAATAATTGGTGACTTAACATATTTGATTCAACAGGGGCACAAGTACAGAAAGAAAAATTAACTATATTAATTGGAAATCAATCGTGGATTCAAATAAAAGGGATAATAAAATTACTAGATGAAATACAATTGAATCTTTTAGATCAAAATGATTGGTCGAAGAAATAATTTTTTAAAAAATTAGAAGGTGAAAAAGGATTAATAGGGAAAATTTATAAGATTATGTTAACAACCCAATTTAGAATGGTACCGGTACTGACAATGAACTGGGAAAAGATTTATTGATTGATACAGACAAAATTAAAATTTGGCTATAAGAAATTGCTAATATTAAAAACACAAATGTAAAAGAACAACAAATAAAAATGATTGGAAAATGGTACAGGACGCCACATTAATTAGCATTTCTAAATGATAAATTTCAATCAAAATGTTACGCATGGATGTGAAGCTAAGGGAATTTACATACATATGTGGTGGGAATGCCCATTTGTTCAAGAATTTTGGACAGAGGTTAAGAATATAACAAATATAATAGGGATAAAAATACAATTAAGCAAAGAAAATTGTTTTAACTCTCAATTTAGGAGAATTAAGATTGAATAATAATCAAAGATATGTAATAAAACGATTTCTAAAATCTGACCATGCAGTGATTGCTTTTGGATGGAAAAAGAAATCAAACTGGAATAAGTCTTATTTGTTTAAATATATAAAAGAATACATATTATTTGATTTCCTTAGGGAAAGGAGACTGAAATATATTGGGGAAAGCAATACATGGGAAATTGTGATTAAGAAAGTGGAAGGTAAAATTGGGTATGAAGAAGTAAAAAAAATATAGTTAATGATATCTTCCACATCTCAGATAATGATTGTTGACTTGATTGGAATTATTTCCCTCGAATGCTGTTTTTGGGAGTAGGGAGAGAGGAGAAAAGCATATTATGAAATGTGGATTGTACAATTTGTATTATGTACTGTGTAATAAAAAATAATTTTAAAAAACTCCATTTCATTTAATAAAACTAAACCATTTTTAAAACTGTCAGAATTGCTTCTTTTTCAGAATTCATTTCAAAATGTATGCTTGTATTGAGGGCTGCTTTTACAACTATTTGTTTTGTTTTTTGTTTGTTTGTTTGTTTTTAACTTTTTTCAGATCATAAAGTTACTGGAAAGAGGAAAACCAAAAGCTGAGGTGTTGAAAGGTGTTTTGGATTTTGGATATTGCAAAAATCTCTGCTTAATCCTGTGGCCTACTGACTGGCTTTCAATCAGACTCAGGTCCAAAACACACTGCTGAAATAATTCAGTTTGAGACTGTTTTAACTGCCCTGATTCAGTGCTAGGGAATCCTGGGAACTGTAGTTTATTGTGGCACCAGAGTGCTCTGACAGAGAAAGCTAAATGTCTCACAAAACTACAGTTTCCGAAATTCCCAAGCATTGAGCCAGGGAAGTTAAAGAGGTCTCAGACTGGATTATTTCTGCAGTGTGTTTTGGACCCCAGGCCCAGGTACTGCCTTCCCATGGCCATCTCTGGGAGCTGGGGATATAAAATCAGGCCAGAACTGTTCTAGAACCTTCTGCAAGAAAAATTCCATAAGTGCAACATGTTAGCCAACTGATAATCTTGGTTTCATTACTGGTGGTGCCAATATTCCATGCTTTTCTTTATAACTTATCTGTTTTCTTTATTAGTTATATTTATTCTTTCATTGGTATTTTTCTTTTTTAAAAAATGATTCTTGTTTCTTCCATTCTAATCTGATACCTATCCATTCTCTTCTTTCTTCTCATCTTCCCTTTTCTTGCTCCTTTTGGAACTGTCATTCCGTTGTTCCTGAAGTTGCTACTATTTATTTGTCTCCAGACCTTTTCACCTTCTAGCTCTCACTGAAACCTGGCTACCTTCAGCTGCCCAGTCCTTTGGGCTGGCTCGTTTTCTCCTATAACTCACCACGAGGGTAGTGGGGGGGTGGGGGGGGTCTTCTGTTATCCAGCTCATGGCAGCTTCAGATTTTCTCCTTCCCATCAACACAACTGTTTCTCTTCTTTTGAAACCTATGCTGTGAGACTCTTCTCACCTCTGCTCCTTAACATCTACACAAATTCAACTTAGACAATGAGGAAATCGAAACTGTAAAAGAGTTCCTGTACCTTGGATCAAGCACTGATCAGAATGGGGATTGGAGTCAAGAAATCAGAAGAAGACTGGGAATGGGGACGGCAGCTATGAAAGAACTAGAAAATATCCTAAAGAATAAAGATATACAACTGAGCACAAAAGTTAGAATCGTACAAGCCAGTATATTCCCCATCACCATGTATGGGTGTGACAGCTGGATGGTGAAGAAAGTGGATAGGAAGAAAATTAATTTGAGATGTGGCGCTGGAGATGAGTGCTGAGGATCTGGTGGACAGCCAAAAAGACAAACAAATGGGTCCTGGAACAAATCAAACCAGAACTCTCCCTGGAAGCCAAGATGACTATGTTGAGATTGTCATACTTTGGCCACATCATGAGAAGGTATGGCTCACTGGAATAAGATAATAATGCTAGGAAGGGAGGAGGGGCACAGAAAGAGAGGAAGACCACACGATAGATAGTTAGAGCCTATTAAGGAGGTCATGGGTATGAACTTGCAGGACTTAAGTAGAGCAGTGGAGGATAGGGAGTTTTGAAGGTGTCTCATCCACAGGGTCACCATGAGTCGGGATCAACTCAAAGGCAGTTAACAACAACAAACCTATGGATGGTAGCCATTTACCATCTACCTAGCCTATTTTTAACTTATTTTTGATTGCTGGTTGACTTTCTTTCTCTCAGATGATATTCCCACTCTCATTATGGATTATTTTAATAATCTTGTGGATGATTCAAAAGACCTTGTTCTTTTAATTTTCTTTCTTTAATGTCTTCTTTTGGACTCAAACTTTGTTCTGATTTATCTACACACTTCCTTGGCAACTGTCTTGATCTTGTTCTTATTAGGAAATGTTCTAGCTCTTGCATTTCAATTACTGAATTTCCATTGTCTTGTTTCTTTTGAACTTGTTCATAATCCACCACTTTGGCACTATGTTGCTATCTTTTTTCAAAAGTTCCATTCTGATAATTCTGAAAACTGTTCACAAGCATTGGTCTCTTAGAATCACAGAATCATAGAGTTGGAAGAGAACACAAGGGCCATCCAGTCAAACCCCCTGCCATGCAGGAACTCCCAATCAAAGCAGCCCCGATAGACCTCTGTTTAAAGACCTCTAAGGAAGAAGACTCCACCACCCTCTGAGGGAGTGTGTTCCACTGTCAAACAGCTCTTACTGTCAGGAGGTTCCTCCTAATGTTGAGGTGGAATCTCTTTTCCTGCAATTTATATCCATTGTTCCTGGTCGTGTTCTCTGGAGCAGGAGAAAGCAACGTGACATCCTTTCAGATACTTAAACAGGGCTATCATATCACCTCTTAACCTTCTCTTCTCCAGGCTAAACATCCCCAGCTCCCTAAGTTGTTCCTCATAGGGCATGGTTTCCAGACCCTTCACCATTTTAGTCGCCCTCCTTTGGACACACTCCAGTTTTTCCACATCTTTTTTTAATTGTGGTGCCCAGAACTGGACACAGTATTCCAGGTGGGGCCTGACCAAAGCAGAATAGAGTGGCACTATTACTTCCCTTGATCTAGACACTATACTTCTATCGATACAGCCTAAAATTGCATTGTCCTTTTTAGATGCTGCATTGCACTGTTGACTCATGTCCAATTTGTGGTCTACTTGGACTCCTAGATCCCTTTCACATGTGGTCTCATTCAGCCAGGTGTCCCCCATCCTATATCTGTGCATTTCATTTTCCACCCTAAGTGCAGAACCTCACATTTCTCTGTGTTGAATTTCATTTTGTTATCTTTGGCCCAGCTTTCTAGTCTATTCAAGTCATTTTGAATTTTGATCTTGTCCTCTGGGGTATTAGCTACTACCGCTAATTTGGAGTCGTCTGCAAATTTGATAACTATGCCCCCAATACTGTCATCCAAGTCATTAATAAAGATATTGAATAGCACTCGGCCCAGGACGGAACCTTGTGGCACCCGCACTGGTCACTTCTCTCCAGGATGAAAAGGAACCATTGTTGAGCACCCTTTGGGTGCGGCCAGTCAACCAGTTACAAATCCATGTAACAGTTAACTTGTCTAGCCCACATTTTACAAGCTTGTTTGCATGAATGTCATGGGGAACCTTGTGAAAGCCCTTACTGAAATCAAGATATACTATATCCACAGCATTCCCTTCATCTACCAAGCTAGTAATTTCATCAAAAAAACAAACAAACAAACAAAAACCAGATCAGATTTGTCTGGCATGACTTGTTTCTCTGAAACCCATGTTGACTTTTTGTGATTCTTTGATTGCCTTCAATTTTGTTGGTTCCTTGGATTCATCCATTTCTTTATTCAACTCAGTTTTATCTTGGACTCTTGATAGTTTTGCCTCTTCATTCTCTTTTGTTCTTCACACTGAGGCTGTTGCAAAGCCATCACACTTTTTTCTTTCCTCTTCAAAGAGGATTGCCAAAATCAGACCTTTTCTTTCTGCTTTCTCTGCTCAGACGTTAGTTCAAGTGATCCCCAAGCTCTGGACTTCCAGGTGTTTTGGACTTCAGCTCTTGGAATCCCCCACTACTGTGGTTTCTGGGGAACTGAAATCTAAAACATGTAGAGGACCAAAGTTTGGGAATGCATGCCTTGACACTTCCCATCTTGATAACTGTAATTTTCTTTTGACTGGTCTTCCATGATTTCATCTTGATCCTCTGGCTTCCAGTCAACATTCTGCTGCTAAGATTATTTTTCTGGCCTATTGTTTTAATCACATTATCCCACTTTTGATGTCTCTTTGTTGGCTATCCATTTCTTCTAGGTGTCAATGCAAGCTCCTTTTAACTTTCAAAGCCCTACACAACCTAGCTCCCCCTATGTTTTAGCCCTTATTTCTTTTTAACAGCCTTTTTAACATCTGTGTTCTGGGAAATCTAAATTCACACCCAACTAATGATTTCCTCTTCCTTGCCTTTGCTTCATCCTTTTTCACTCATCGGTTCATACTTTTGTAATTACCTCCCTGAACATTTGTGGACTGTTCCTTTCTTCTTTATTTTTGACTTTTAATTAAAAATTATATCTTCCAGAGCTTTTAGAATTCTAGTTTTATACTGTATATTTTGATTTTATCAAACTGTCAAATGACAAAAAATTTTGAAATTTATCTGGATAATTTGCTTTACAATTGTATAGTTTTATATTTTTTTATTATTTATTCCGCACACACACTCACACATGCACACACACTCTCTCTATATACATACATTTCAGACTGTATGGCAAGACTCACTGTTTTTGTTATTTTATGATAAAGAGCCATGTACATCAATGGATACAAACACACACACACACACACGTGTGTGTGTATCAGCATATCTGGAGTGTACACACACACACAGACACACAATCTGTTGGTAAGATGTCACATGTACTGATGTGAAGACGTACTACCTGTGACAGCCAGGACACAGGCTATAATCAAAAGACCAGCTGGAGCTTTGATGTTCCTTTTGATACACAAAAGGAAGATGAGTAATGTTGATTCTTATTTATATTCTCCTCAGGTGCAGGACTGTAGCTAGTTCTCAGGATGGAGTTGCTCCAAGAAATATTTCTGTAGGTCACAATCCTGAGAATATGATCCAACTTTGTGATCCTTGACAATTATTTTGGTGTTCTGCAATACAATCAAGGCTTTATAACCCTTGTATCTTTGGTAATATTTGAAATAGGATTTGAAAAATAGAACTGAAAACTGAAATTTGTCTTTATTTTCAAAAGGAATGTACAAAAAGTAATTCCACATGACTTCCAAGGTTCTTCTAAATGCAACACTACAGCTAGCAATTAAAAGCTTATCTTTCATTTCTGTATATCCTCTCTGTATGATAAGAAGCATTTTTATTAAGCTCTTAAAAACATTCAACAGATTGACAAAACCTGCTATAAAAGACCACTTTTTCCAGTTTAGAGATGCATGTAATGACATTTGCATTCTCCTAGGTTCAAATAATTTATTCAGAATTGTTTAAATTTAGTTATACGTGCGGAAAACTTTAATTACTAGCTATCTACTTGGTTGCAATATTACCCAGAGGGCTGCACTTCTTTCTTAATTAAAAAATATTTGAACTTAATAATAGAGAACTCTATTAAAACATGAATAAAACATTGCAAGCATGCGAGTCCTTAAAGTTTACCAAGTAGTTAGCAAATCATTTTCATTAAGAGTTTTTTTTAAGCATTTTCTTTTTTACCAGTACATGAGGGGATTATTTATTCATTGCAAGTTTCCAAGTGGTTTGACCTGAAACCCTACGGTCTATCTGGACCTCTGTTTTCTCTTGCTCTGAGAAGGAGGGAATGAGAGGAAGTGCTATGACAAGTGCATAAATGACTATTTCTCTGGCTGACTTTTATGAGTAAGAATCTCCTCCAGGCAAGAAAGAAAGCTTTACAAATTGATTTTAGGCTATTAATAAGCCAAGAATTACTAATAGGCTAGTGTATAGGCTAATACTTTCAGACTTATTACAAATTTGGTGTCACACTTCTAGAGGTAGCCTTCAAGAAATGACTCCAACAGACCATGAGACCTCATCATTTGCCTATTCTCCCAGAACAGGATAGTTCTCATTGGCTGCTGAAGTATCTTAAAATCCAACCCTGTCAAGAAGAATTGCTGTTTTATTTTCTTTTTAAGCATTCTGCTTCTAGTTTGCTCTGATCTAGTATACTTATCCAGTCTTCTGAAGGGTTTTCAAACTGGAATCCTCTGGACTAGGACTCAGATCTCTTCCTTGAGATATTCTCCTGATCACGGGCGAACTGATCCACTGTGAGAAAGCATACCCTAGATCCAGTCCTCTGCCTTTTGTTTGGGAGGTATAAAAATGTGTGAACAGAAGTCTAAAGGCCTACCTAGTTGAGCATTCTGTTCATGCAATAGGTGGTCGGCTGTCTACAGGAAGCCACTAGCATGGGAGGAATAAAATAGTATCCTCTTGCTCATGTTCTCTAGCAGACAGTATTGAGATCCATACTGCCTCCAATATTAAGCGTAATCTACAGCCACCATGGCTAGTAAGACATTGATATCCTCACTTGCCATTAAGTTGTCTAACCCTTTTCAAAACTGTCCAAGCTGACAGCCATCACAATATTGTTTAATAACACACTTGCTAGATTAGCAAAACAGAAAGCAGATAAAAAAGAATTGTTGCAGCTATCACCTCCCCAAATGGCAGTATCAAAACCTTTCAAGTTGACATAGTAGAGGAATTCAAAGAGTTCTACTCCGAACTCTATGCTGAAGAATCGGCCACCCCAGATAAACTTAATTCATTCCTTGATTCTCTCAAAATGTTGAAAATCAAAGAACCACACAGCGCTCTACTCAACCAGCCCATCTCATTAGAAGAAATCAAACAGGCAACCCAAAACCTCAAACCAGGGAAATCTCCTGGATTAGATGGATTTATGGGAGAATTATACAAGTTATGCTATAATAAAATTGCCCCACACCTACAAGATCTAGTCAATGAGATAGTGTCGCAAGGCCTATGTTCCCAATCTTGGTACACTTCCAGAATTGTCCTCACCCGCAAAACAAGTGACTGTCAACCTCCCAGCTCAGCATTTAGACCGAAAGCATTAATAAACCAGGCTGCGAAACTATTGAGCTCAATAAGGATCAGAAGGATTAACAGCTTCATCGCTGAGTAAATCTCTATTGACCAAACTGGCTTTATGCCAAACAGAAAACTATCTATCACCATTAGATGAGTCCTATATGTCACCCATCATGCCTCAAAATCTAAAACCCCAGTTGCCCTTATGCCCCTAGATGCCTTGAAAGCTTTTGACAGAGTGAACTGGCAATATTTATTTGGAGTACTGAGAAAGATGATTTTTTGAAATAAATTTATTAGTATGTTAGAAGACCTATACAAAAACTCAGAGGCCTTAGTGACAGTCAATAGAATAAACTCCTCTATCTTTAGGCTCTAAATGGGAACTAAACAAGGATGTCCCTTATCCCCTTTGTTATTTGCTATTGAAATAGAGCCCTTAGCCACCTCAATAAGGAAAAATGAAAACTAAGAGGACCCAAAACAGGAGGAACAATCCATAAACTAAATCTCTTTGCTGATGATGTGATCATCTTCCTAAAACAACCCAAACAATGCTTCCCTACCTTATGCACCATATTAAACTCCTTTAATACTTTTCCAGGTTTCCAAATTAACTATTCAAAATCTAAATGGCAGTGTCTCAACATCTTTCATGAGGATCAACGAGACATTCAAAAAGCTACCAAGCTCCATTTAAAACCCTCAGGATTTACTTACCTGGAAATCACCATTACAAAACAAAACAAAACAAAACAAAACAAAATCAATCTGATAATCCCCAGAAACTACAACAAAATAACTAAATGTTTTATCTCTAAAACACTAGAATGGAAAAGATTGAAACTCTCTATTCTAGGCAGAATAGTCCTCATTAAAATGTTTATTGTCCCTCACCTATCCTTTCTATTTCAAACTATCCCACTTCAACCACCACAGATAAACCTTAAACTTTGGCAAAATCTCATCTCATTTGCTTTTAACTATAAGAGACCCAGTTTTAGGAAATCCACACAACACCTCTCTTCCAAAAAAGCGGGTTAGCATTGCCTGATCTTGAACTATATTTTGTAGCATTCCAACTTAGTTAAATCCCCCATTTAGTTTAAAAAATCAGAGCATACACTGGGTTAACATGGAAATGAATGGCCCATCATCAACCAATCTTTTTTTTCTTTAACAAACCCACTCTGCAAGTAATTAAAAACATTAAAAATCCATAGCTACAAATGTCAGTAAAGATATGGTCAAGATGGAAGCATATGATGCATGGCAGGGGGTTGGACTGGATGGCCCTTGTGGTCTCTTCCAACTCTAAATTTCTATGATTCTATGATTCTAAGTTCTAGTACTAGATCCCTCTCCCATTTGCCCCTTCTTTGTCCCCTGATAAATTCAACCACTTACAGAGATGGGAACAACAAGGTATATATTTTGTCAAAGACCTTTTTTTATAATGGCAGACCAAAAACAATTGAGGAAATGTAGATTTAGAGCCATTAAAGGCTAGTTGGTTTCATCTCCATCAGATAATTGTATTTACACACAAATTAAAAGAAATAGGAGAACCATCTAGATCACTTACCTTATTTGATGCACAGTATGTTCCCCTCTCCCAAAGCACCAAAGGAGTAACATCTTTAATCTACAACTGTTTGGTTGACCACTCTTACCAAAACATCTGTGACACAGAACTAATTTGGGAAACAGATTTGAATCTTTCAATTCACATTTCAAAATAGACTACAATTTGATCTTCCACCCTTTTTAAATCCAAATCAACATTGATTAGAGAAAACACCTTGAAAATTATGCACAAGTGGTGCTTGACTCCAGTGAAGCTATCCAGAATGGTTAAAAATGTTTCCTCCAAATGTTGGCAAGGTTGTAATGATAATGGCACATTCCTACACATGTGGCTAGACTGCCCCAAAATAAACGCATTTTGGCAATTGGTACTTTAACAAATTTCATTGATTACCAACCTAGAAATAAAATTATGTCCAGAAATGCTTTTGTTATCAATATATATAGAGAGAGAATTTCAAATTTTAAACATAAAAACCTTATAGATTTCCTCATTACAGCAGCCTGTGTAGAAATTGCCAGTTGCTGGAAAACAGGGGATGCATCTTTAGGTAAGTGGTGGGGAAAGATATGGGACCTTTGGCTATTTGAAAAACTGTCTGACAGAATGGCAAGTTACGTAGGACAACCAAAATCAAGACCTTTCATAGACAAATGGTTCCCACTTATTGTCTATATATACAAAGACAGAAAAAAGATAAGACAACCTCCATCTCATCTGAATCGTTGGTCAGACATTCTGGATTAGATTTACACAAAGACAGCATTGGACTTTAAAATGACCAGTTATATTGAACAGGATCCAAGAAAGAGACTCACAACACAATTCAAAGTTGTGAGATGAATTGTTTTATTTTTCTTTGTTCACAGTCAATGACCATTGTACTTTTTGCCTCTCCCATACAGAGAGATTCCTTAGGAACTCTTTGTGATTCCTTTTTGTTCAAATCATCCAAAATGTTTCAGACATATTCCACACACAGCGATCATGATTTAAAAAACCCCCACAAGCACTCTTAAAGTTTTTTTTTAAAAAAATCCTTTAGATGAACAGTCATCTAAACACTCTCAGTGGCAAACTCTACACTTTGGAACTCCCTCTTTAGGGAGGCTAGAATGGTTTCATCTTTACCGAAATTTCATTGGTAGGCGGAAACCTTTTATTCAGACAGGCTTTTAGAACTGAACGTTTTAAACAAAGGGCTGCAAATGCTGTATTGTTTTCAACTCTATTGTGTAACTTTTAAAATCTTTTTAGAGTAATAACAGTTAATATGATTTTAATGTAAACTTTTTGGAAGAGATTGGCTAGAATCCTATTGTAGAATCATTTGCTTCAGTTGGGTTTACCTATATGTTAACTCATCACTGAGCAATTGATTTAGTGGGTCTACTCTAGCTGAGACCAATCAACAGATTCTAGCCAGTGAGTTATAAAAGATCACCCAGACTGTTCATGTATTCTGAATTTTGGATCTGACCCTCCATATCCATGGATTGTGCAGCCATAAATTCAATGATCCACAGCTTGAAAATGTTTTTAAAAATGTATCCAAAAAGCAAACCTTGATTTTGCCATTTTATGTGAGGGGCACTATTTTACTACAACATTGTATATAATGGGGCTTGAATATCCTTGGATTCTGGTATCCTTGGGGGGAGTCACAGAAACAAACCCCAATTGTTACCAAGGGCCTAGTGTAATTCTAAGTCTACTTGTTACTGTCCTCTATTTCTTAAATTCAACCTCAGCTTCTATCATCCCGTCAATCTCCTTTTTCTATCTGCCAATCACTTAGCTATGGGATATGTATGGAGTGATTCTCTATAGGAGCACTTTACCCATGGACGACAACTGCATTAAACATTGATAAAAATATGAGACTGTAGAGAAGAAATATAAGGCTGTGGAGGAAAACAGAGGGATACCTCAGAGAACAGGGCCTGTGTTTGGGATGTCTAGAGTCAGGACACTGATGCCCTGGCTTTCCTGTATCTAAAAACACAGACAAATAGAAACTGTCCTGGAAACTCAGAAAAAAAATTACAATAGAATGGTATATTCTGCACAGCAAGGAATTTAACTGTCCAAAATGAATCCCAGGAATTTGACAGCTCAAAGTACCTCAACTACTACTCCCATAACCCACAAAGTTTAAAACTTTATAAACTTTGTATTCACGGCAGGCAATTTAACATATAACTTGCAGGGAGAAATTTTAACTGTAAAAAAAGACACAAAATACTGTCATTTCATTTTCAGTAGGCTAATTTGTTCTTGCATAACTAACTATTTCTGAAACTAGAGTACATGGTGGGGAGTAAACCACATGAGGGAGAAGAATCAATTTGACTGACATGACTCCAACCCCCAAATAGCCTGGAGATTTGGTATATGACACTACCTTACTGTTAGCTTTCAATCATATCATTTATTATTTTTCTGGATGGCTGCAGCGACACTATGAAATGCAGAGACTAATGATCTTATGAGTTTGCCTGCAGATTCCTATTGAAAACCTGTCAATTCATCCCTCTGGGGTTTCAACCCTCCTAACTGAACTTCCATTGGTAATTAACAGACTTCAAAAGTTTGTCTTGTAAAGACTACAAAAACTTGTATTATTTCTGCTTGGATATTTGATCCAAGCAGAAATTCCTAATGAAACTATTAAGGCATTGCATTTTTTCCCCTAAGGAAACCCAAGATAGTAGCACTAGAAGATTAATTAAACTGAAGATTATGGCAGACTAGAAAATAAGAACAGAAGAGCTCGGTTGGAATCAACCCAAAAGACTATCTATAGCACCTCTAGGTCTTCTGCCCATGCTAAGTGTAAGCAACAATATATTGTAAATTGAGGGGAGAAAGGCTGGTGAAATGTAATACTGTAGGTACAAGGGAAGGGAGTTGGTTGTTTTCATATCAGTCTTTTCGTTTCCTCATTCTTAGTGTGATGGACAAGACATATGTACAAGTGACTATGGTGTAATTTTGAAGTCATTGCACATAAAAGACAACAGTGCTGATAAACCCCTATACCATAAAAATGTGTGTATTTGAAAACAGGGTTCATTACAGAAGACTACGTAACAAGTGTCAATCTGTAGATTTTCAGTGCATATGGAATCTTAAGAATGCTATGGATCATGGACCACAAGTAAAACGCAAAGAGCAGGCTTGCCCTAAATAAACATGAAATAGTAGTTGCTGAGAAGATAACCTTAAGGGACCCAAGCAAATAAGTCATGTGCTACAGAAAATGAAAAAAACCCTCTTTGGGCATGAGTGGGATTGAAATACCCAGCTAGATGTGAATGTGACATTAATTCAGATGGTGGGGGGCTTTTTGCTCATGCTCACCATGTCTGTGATAAGAAAAATTTGAGGGCACATATATCAAACCACCTGACATTCCCTTTTCAATTACCTCAACTCCAGCAGTCACAAAGGCATGGAAATGACCCCAGGAACTTTGACTGCTCGTAGGGGTTGATTCTGACCCCCTCAGACGCTAAATACAGCCAAAATAAAATAAAATATAATATTTTAAAAAGTGACAATTTCAGATATGTGAGAATGTAACAAGTTGTCCACCAAGACTAAACACAAGAAATGGAAGCTACTGAGCAGTAGCAGTAATGTGTGTCTGTCAGTGTGTGGGGTGACATTGACGGAGGACCTATCAGAGACAATGGTAGTGGCACTTTAGTTAGTTAGTGCTGCACAGAAGGAGACAATGGTATACCATTTGTGAATTCTTGTACTGTGAAAACCTATGATGGGACAATCCAAAATGAAGAAAGATATAATGCTGGAAGATGGGGCCCCTCTCCAGATCAGAAGATACCCAACCACCACCTGAGATAGGGAAAAGGACAAGTACAAGCAGCACTATGTCTAATGATGCAACTGGACTTGAGCCAAAAGGATGTTCAGATGCTGACATGCTTAGATGAAAAAAGAAAGTCCAAATTTGCATTTCATATACTGTATATTATATATACAAACGTACTTGCTATATATTACAGGAAACTGGAATGTGAGAAACATGAATCAGGGAAAGCTAGAGATTATAAAGCAGGAAATGGAACATATAAACATAGAAATACTTACGGTGAGCGAACTGAAGTGAACACATATGGGACATTTTCAATCAGGTTTGCAAAAACAATTTCCAAACAGCCCCATGTGTTTTGGTGTATAAATATTGCAGAAAAGTAGCCTCGTACAAAAAACTTCTGCAGAAAACAGCAATTTTGTTCACAAAAACAAAACACAAAAACCCATATGTAGCCCTCATTGAACCACTGCCTCAATCTCTCATGCAAGGAAGTGCTGCTCAAGACTTCCATACATGGGTAAAGAAATGAAAGATCTCCAAGCATGATTTGGAAAAGGAAAAGGAAGACGCACCAGAGATGATACTGGCAATATGTCTTGACTAGATGGTTTACATAACTTAAAAATGGAGTATAAAGACAATGAAATAATTGAATATTTTCTATACCTTGACTTAGTCATTAGTCAGAATGGAAACTGAAAGAGTAGGAAGGGAAGATATGAAGAAAATGGGGAAAATCTTCAGTTGTAAAGAAATACACTTAAATACCAAAGTCAGAATTAGTTTTTTCCCCCCAAGTTCTATGGTGTGGTTGTGAAAGCTGCATGGTAAAGAGAGTGGACAGGAAGAAGATAAACTCATTTGAAATGTGCCAAAAAGACCAATAAATGGGTCCAAGACCAATTCAAGCCTGAACTTTCACTAGAAGCCAACATGACTAATCTGAAGCTACTGTACTTAGAATACAACATGAAAGGAAAAGACCCTACTACTAAATATGGTAGGTGGGAGTCAGTATGAGAAGACTATATTACAGGTGGACTGATTCAAAAAAGAAGTTTGTAAACTCTGAGCAGAGCTATTGATGAGGAGGGCTCTTGCAGGTTTCCTGCTCATGGAATCACCATAAATGAATGACAACTGGACAGCAAATAACAAAAAGAGATCTGCTCTACATACCTAATCCAGCATTCTGCTCCCCCAGCTGCCCACCAAATGCATTTGGGAAGCCTAAAACAAGGCATAAGTATACACAAATCCTCTGTCTGAAAACTAAACATTTTTTTTTGTTTCTGCTACTGTTTTAGAGAATTTCTTCCAGATGTTTACATGTCTAGTCATCAGGTACCACTTCATGAATTACAAATTATGTATATTATTGGCTGATTGTTTGAATCAATCCTTCTGCCCATGTTTTTCTTTTACTGTCATTATTGTAGTTATTCAACAGGTATTTTTAATGATTATTTCAAGTGTTCTGATCCTATCAACTTGTGAGAAATCTTGACACATGGACTATGACAAATCCAAACCATGGCAGTTCAGTTTTAACAACAAACTTGCTCTCTTCTGACCTTTAAAAAATCTTTATTCTGTTGATTTATTTTGCCCTGTTCTTGTTCCTTATATCATATTATTGCTCTGTGCCCCATCCTACATTAGTATATTCAAAAATGTTACCCAAGGGACACAGAACCTGAGCTATCCCCCCTTTATTCAAATAATAAGGAAAATAATAATATTTGCCCTCAAAACATTTACACTTACAGGAATGTGGCCTCTTGGATTTGAATTCTCCTTTGGGATTTCCTTCAGGGATTTTCTACTTATGGAAGTTCTCAATGGACTTGATACATCTTTTGATATCTCAGATGTTTCCTTACTGAACCCTGGTATGCTTCCTGTTGGGGACAAGCAGCAAGTAGGCACCAAGCTTCTTAGAATGCTATCTGCCTTTTCATCAGTCATCACAACTGAATCTTCTGTACTTAGTGACAAAGCTTTCCCACCAGCATGTTTTGCATATCCTTGATTTGCACAATTTTCAGGACTCTGGGATGTAATTTTGAGTGGAATCTCTTGGGAAATCACAGGTTCCGATGATCTTGATAAAAAGGAGCTGTTCTGAGCCTCTTGCATAAATTCACTGTAGCTGTTATGCTTAAAAATGACAAAATAAAACATTACCTTAAGGACCATCTTTCATCCATTAGCACTTTAAGTTGTTGTATTATTATGTTTATTTATATCCCACTTTCCTCCCAGTACAGGGACTCAAAGCAGCTTACAAATCTAAAACAGTCCAATTTAAAACACTATAAAACATGCAAAATACATGCTTAAAAACAATTAATTCAGAAAATTAAAGAAACAATTATTAGATGGAGCCAATTCTTTCAACATGACATAGAATTAGAAAATTGAGAAAAATCATGGGTATATGCAAATAAATTTACTTTGGCCCAAAATTTGAAAGAAAATTATTATAAAATGCTACACCTGTGATATCTGACCCCGGTGAAGCTGGCTAAAATGTAAGTGGCTTTTACCACATATGGTGGAAGTGTGAAAAGGCTAAAAAATACTGGGAAAATATACATAAAGCAATTACAGAAATTTTGGATATCCATTTCCAGATGAGACCAGAATTGTATTTACTAAATATGATGATGATATTAGAAAAAGAAGTGGAAAAAAGATACTGAAATTTGATACTATATATGGTAACATCTGCTATAATGATTTATGCTCAAAACTGGAAGCTAACAAAGATACCCAGAATAGAGGAATGGATTAAAAAAACTTTTAGAAATGAGTGAGGCAGATAGATTATCAAGAAATATTAGAGAAAAAAAATATAGAGTCAGGAGATAATTGGGAACAGATATGGAAATATTGGAATAAAAAATTCGAAGAATAATAAGAAAGAGTAAATAAATAAAAGGAATTTTTAAAAAAATAGAACCTAGAAATCAAAGGAAAAGAAAAAAAGAAAAAAGAGCAGAGACAGAAGAGGTAACCACATAAAACTAGCAAGAAAGGCATATGGAGAGTAACCATTTTACCCACACAAGTCTATTTTGCCGGCAAAGGATGGTTAATGTAGAAATAATAGGATATAGCTGATATAAAAGCGGAAAAGGAACAAGAAAACGAAACAAATATAAGTGATGTAAATACATGCTGGTTTTATTGTTATCCTGATATATTTTGTAATATATCAGCTTTGGCTGATGCGCCAACTGCGCCCTTTCCTGGATGTGAAGGATCTGGAAACTGTCGTACACGCTATGGTAACCTCACGCCTGGACTTCTGTAACACGCTCTACATGGGGCTACCCTTGTGCTTAACCCAAAAACTTCAACTGGTCCAAAATATGGCAGCCAGGCTTGTAACTGGAACATCTAGGAGAGAGCACATAACACCTGTGCTCAAGGCTCTCTTAGTTTCCAGGCACAGTACAAGGTGTTGGTTTTAACCTTTAAAGCCCTACATGGCTTGGGCCCATCTTATCTTTTGGGACCGCCTCTTCCCATATGAGCCCCCCCCCCCCGCCCAGCACACTCCAATCCTCTGGGAGGAATCTGCTGCAGCCGGTGAAAACTAGGCTGTCACAGACCTCCCAGAGGACTTGCTCTGCTACCACTCCCAAACTTTGGAATGGCCTGCCGGATGAGATGTGTCTTATAACATCCTTTGATTGCTTTTACAAAGCTCTAAAGACACATCTCTTCCAGCAGGCCTTTCCCGAAACTTCCTAAAACTTCTTGATTCCGGCTCCAATAAAATGGATCTATTAATTTGGATCTGTTCCCTTGTTTGGTTGACATCCCCTCCTTGTTTTAGAACTAGCATATGTTTTTAATTTTGTTGTTGGTTTTAATTATTGTTAATTTAATTTATTTTTAACGGATGGGTGGAAGGGAGTGGGTAGTTGAACTATTTTAACCTGTATGTTTTAATTGTATTTCGCAGAGAAGCGAGCTAGAAATAAAGATTATTATTATTATTATGTGTAAACATGAATTAAAAAAAAACAATTAAACAATTCAAACAATCAATAATATTACATTATTGAAATTTAAAGTTTAAAACAAAAACAAAACAGCATCCCTGTTCTTTAGCATTCCTGGAACAGAAACTAAATCATACCTATCTTGGGGTAGGAAACTGTTTCTTTGCAAAAACAAAAACAAACTATCAAAAAAAAAAAACTTTCAGCCAACAGAGATTGAGAATGGAACGTTAGTACTTACCTGAGATACGTCCCTTTCCAGCAGAGAAGGTCCGAACATCCTGACTTTGGGTAGCTCCGCCGGCTCAGCCCCTGGGAGGCAGGGAGAGAAAACAACAAAAGAGAGGGTCCCGCCCCCAGTGGGAGGAGCAACCCCCTCAGGAACTCAGTTGATGATCAGCCCAAACTCAATTAGAATGGGAGAAATCATCCCCGAAAACTATTGATGTTACAGATAGACCTTTACTCTTCTTATTATTAACTTTTCTTTTCTTTTCTTTTTTTAAAAAAATTTAACGGAAGAATAATCCACAGAAGTCCCACCCTCCCTCCGCGCCAGCAGTCAAGGGTGGGGAGGATGTTCGGACCTTCTCTGCTGGAAAGGGATGTATCTCAGGTAAGTACTAACGTTCCATTTCCCAGCAGAGAAGGGCCAGAACATCCTGACTTTGGGATTTACAAAAGCCCCCTATTACTAGGGAGGGACTGCTGGAGCAGAGAGGGAGGAGCCTGGTACTATCTGTTGGAGTACTCGTCTACCGAAGGCCGCTTCAGCCGACTGGGTCACATCCAGCTTGTAGTGTTTGATGAATGTGGATGGAGATTTCCACGTAGCTGCCCGGCAGATTTCGCCCAGTGGCGCGTTGGTTGTGAGAGCTGCTGACGTGGCTGCGCTTCTGGTGGAGTGGGCAGTAATGCCCTCCGGAGGCTGTTCATTCATAGCCTGGTAGCAGGCGATGATACAAGCCTTGATCCACCTGCTGAGAGTGGATACGGACACCTTCTTGCCCTTGGATTTCGGTTGGAAGGAGACAAAAAGAGCTTCGGACCTCCTGAAGCTTGCGGTTCTTTTAAGGTAGATCTTGATGGCCCTGCGAACATCCAGTGTGTGCCATATTTTTTCTGCGTCCTTTTGAGGCCGTGGACAGAAGGAAGGAAGTATGATGTCCTGAGAAGTGTGAAAAACTGAATTGACCTTGGGGATGAATGTCGGGTCTGGACACAGAAGAACAGAGTCTGGCCGGATGGTGCACAGCTCCTTTCGCACCGATAGAGCCCCTATCTCCGACACTCGGCATGCTGTAGTAATCGCAGTGAGAAACAGCACCTTCCAGGTGAGAAACTTGAGGGAAGCCTCTCTCAGCGGCTCGAAAGGATGTATGGTTAGTGCTTTTAACACTGTGTGGAGGTTCCACGAGGGGAATCGGTGAACTGTTGACGGTCCTCTGTTGGAAATGCCCTTGAGAAGTCTTCGTAGATGTGGGTGATGAGATATGTTGGCTGCCTCCTCATGAGGCATGATGGATGTGATGGCCGCCACCTGTTTCTTGACTGTGTTGGGACGGAGACCTTGGTTGACCCCATCCTGAATGAACTGGAGAAGCGTGGATACTGACACCTGGATGAAGTCCCTATTCTTCCGCTTGCACCACCTTCGGAAGGCCTTAAAGGTGTATTCGTATATCCTTGCGGTAGATGGCCTCCTGGAAGCCAAGATGGAATCGACTACCTCAGAAGAGTATCCATATCTTGTCAGCATGTCCCGCTCAATCTCCAGGCGTGTAGCCGAAGCCAGCCAGGGTCAGGATGGTGCACCAGGCCCTGTGATAGCAGATCCGGCCTGGACGGCAATGGAATGGACCTGGACGACATCTCTAGAATCTCTGGGAACCAGGGTCTCCTGGGCCATGCTGGCGCTATGAGAATGACCTCTGAGCGTGACTTCCAGATCTTTGCTATCACCTTTGTCAGGGAAAAGCATACAGGAGACCCTGTGGCCATGAGGAGTTCGGCACCCTCTGTCAGGAACCTCGACATAAACCTTGGGACCTTGGCATTTGCTGGGGATGCAAAAAGGTCCATCTGTGGCTGGCCCATCGTCCTGGTGATCTCTTGGAAGACTTCTGGATGGAGACTCCATTCCCCCTGGTCGATGTCGGTCCGACTCAGCCAATCTGCCTTGGAATTCAGCTGTCCCTGCAGGTGTTCGGCTTCCAGCGATAAGAGGTTGGATTCTGCCCATTTCAGGAGCCTCTGGGACTCGTCCATTAGGCTGCGAGATCTGGTTCCGCCTTGGCGATTTATGTGAGCCTTCGTGGTGGTGTTGTCTGTTCTTACCAAGACTGCCTTCGACTGAATCAGAGCCTGGAAGGACTTTAGAGCCAGGTGCACCGCTCGTAACTCCAGCCAATTGATGCTGTGGGACTGCTCCTCTGTGTTCCAGAGTCCCTGAGCCAGGTGGGCACCACAGTGGGCTCCCCAACCCCTGAGGCTGGCATCTGTCGTGATCTGAATCCTCTCGGGTCTCCAGATGGGTCGCCCCATCCGAATAGCTGGGGAGATCCACCACTGGAGGGACCGGCGTACTTGGCTGGGAACCGAGATCATCTTGTGGATCTTCAGTGCGATGGCCTGCTGATGGGGTAGGAGAAGCCACTGGAGAGGTCTGGCATGAAACCTCGCCCATGGCAAGCAATCGATCGATGCAATCATGAGGCCCTGGAGGTGGGCCAACGTCGCCAGGCTGGACTGATGAGAATTGAGAACCTTTCGGACCACCTTGGTTATAGTCTGGATTCGATCTTGAGGTAGAGATACAGTCCCCTGATGTGTGTTTATCCTGGCCCCCAGGTGCTGTATCTGTTGGTCTGGATCGAGAGAGCTCTTGTCCAAATTGACTAAAAACCCGTGAAGCTCCAGTGATCTGAGGACCTTGGAGGTGTTGTGAACAGCCTGCTGCCTTGATCTTGCCCGAATCAGGAGATCGTCGAGGTAAGGATAGACGTGGAGCCGCTGTGATCTCCAATGAGCAACGAGGGCCACCATGACTTTGGTAAAGACTCTGGGAGCAGAGGCAAGACCAAAGGGCAGGGCTTTGTATTGGAAGTGTCTGGAGCCGTATCTGAAACGGAGGAAACGGTGGTGGGAAGGAAAAATGGGGATATGCAAATAGGCATCCTGTAGGTCCAGTGATAAAAGGAAGTCTCCCGGTTGTAGGACATCGAGGATGGTCCTCAGTGTCTCCATTCGGAACTTTCTTTTCCGGACAAAACGGTTCAGACCTCTTAAATTGAGAATTGCTCTCCATGATCCATTCTTCTTGGGGACCAGGAAGAAAGTTGAATAACAGCCTTGGTGTCTCTGGTCTGGTGGCACAGGTTCGATGGCTTGAGCGTCCAGGAGGCGCTGAATTGCTTCCAGTAGGAGGCAATGCTTGTCGGGGTCGTTGGATCTGGGAGAAGGCTGGAACATGTTGTGTGGTCGGTGAGAGAACTCTATTTTGTAGCCCTGTTGGATGGTGTCCAACACCCACTGGTCGGAGGTAGATTTCTCCCAGATGACTCTGAAGCCTTGAAGCCTGCCCCCTACTGGAGGCATCATGTCATTGCTGATGTTTTTTTCCGGAGGACTTGGGGTTGCCTCCCTCTTTGGAGGAGAAGGGGGACCGGTTATGCTTAGTTCGGAACTTGGAGTCTCCCCAGCGAGGCTTGCCTGGTCTTGACTCTCTGGCTTGAAAGGAGTTAGAGGAAGAAAAGGATCTAGAGGAACGAAAGGAAGAACGTCCCTGCCTGAACTGTTTCCTGTCATCTCTCCTCCTTGCTGAAGGCAAGGCTTTCTTTTTATCCTTGCCTTCGACCAAGACTGGATCTAGGGACTCCCCAAACAACTTGGAACCCAGGAAGGGGGTGAAAGCTAAATTTTGTTTAGATTTGTTATCGACATTCCAGTTAAGCCAGAATTGCCTCCTAACGGCTACCGCTGAGGCCTGGCCCCTGGCGCAGAGCTGTACTATGTCCAAGGTGCCATCCGCTGCAAAGGCATGGACCTTGGCAATTTTATTTAGTGTCTGCCTAAACCTAATGTCGGAGGCTGGAATTGTCTCCAGAAGATCCTTGGTCCACTGCAGTGCTGCGCGCGTGAAAAGGGAAACTGCAGCTGCAGCCCTAATGGCAGTGGAGATCGCTTCATGGGTTCGCTTGAGGGCCCCCTCTGCTCTCCTATCCTCAGGGTTCCTCAGGGTGTCCTCCCCATCTCTGCTGAATACTGCTGAGGAAACCAGGGCTGACACTGGGGCATCCACTAGGGGCACCTTAAGTTTATCCATAACAGCCTGTTGAAGATTATATAATTTTCTAACAGCACTGTGATTGGGGCGGCCCACTGCAGGTCTGCTCCATTCGTCCCTGATAATCTGCATTAGGTTATAGGGACAAGGAATCTCAAGGACTGAAGGAGCTGGAACTGGAAACAGGTCCTCCCCTACCCGCGGTAGCTCCGAGTCCTCCATGGGGGCCTGGCCAGAGGGAAGACTAATGCCCAGTGTCTTCATGGTCTTTTTGAGAAGAAGGGGGAAATCCTCTACACGGAAGAGGTGAGAGGAGGATGGGGCATCCCTGTCACCCTCCCCCTCTTCGTCGGACAATTCGCCCTCCTCAGAGGCAGAATCGACAGTCACACAACCATCCTCAGTGCCCTCCTCATCCTAGGAGTGAGAAGAAAAGGAGCGTTTGCGCTTTAATGCTCCCTTGGTTCTCTTAGCCCGCTTGGCTATGGGTTGGTAAGAGAAATCTGTCTCGGAGCCTGAGGCAGAATCCCCCCTACTGCCCTCCTTTGAACCAGAACTAGTAGTTGGCCGGATTGGAGGGGTCAGGGCCCTGCCCTGGGAATCACTAGAGTGGTTGCTGCTCCCTCCCAGGAGGGGGATGTGCTGCCTGGGTTCAGTCTGGGCAGGCCTGGTCGAGTCCCCTACACTGCTTGAAGGGCTGAGACTCGAAATCGAGTGCTCCCCCCCATCAGGGGAATCAAGATGGCGGCCCCCATTAGCAACCGCATGGCCAAGATGGTGGCCCCCAACAGCAACCGCATGGCCAAGATGGCGGCTCCCATTAGCCACTGCATGGCCAAGATGGCGGCCCCCATCAGCGACCGCATGGCCAAGATGGCGGCTCCCATCAGCGACCGCATGGCCAAGATGGCTGCCCCCATCAGCAACCGCATGGCCAAGATGGCAGCTCCCATTAGCCACTGCATGGCCAAGATGACGGGCCCCATCAGCGACCGCATGGCCAAGATGGCTGCCACCATCAGAGCCCATGTGGCCAAAATGCCCTTTCCCATGGAAGGGAACTGGAAGGGCATTGGGGGGCATGAAGCCCAGCAAGGGCCAGGGATTCCCCCAGAAGAAGGAAGGAGCTCCCTCCCGGCAGTTGGAGGGACCCAGGGAGGAGGACTCGCCTGGAACAGGGCCCCCCAGAGTGAAAGGGTTCCCCCAAGGGCTGGAGAAAAGCCCCCCCCAGCAGGGTATGGACCTGGGTTCCAGGGGCCTCCACAGGGTTCAGTGGGCCGAGGCCCAAGCCGATCTCCTTCCCCCTGGAGGGCCCGCGCAGAAGCAGAGCCCTCCTGGGCCAAAAAGGCCCTAAACCATTCAACCATCTCTGGGGGGGGGGGGCTGGCTACTTACAGTCTCCCTCGCGCTGCTGGATGTCCTTGGGGCCGGCTCACCCACCTCGGACCCTGGCCGGGCCGTTTGTGGGGCCTCTGTCCCTGCCGCGCCTGGGAAGGGGAACCCCTCCGTTTGCAGCGGCCTGGCTTCTGCTTCTGGACTCGAGAGTGCCTCAGGCCGAGCAGCTGGCAAAGCCGAGGCTGGCATGGGCTCAGCAGAAGCAGCCTCCCTCACTGGCTGAGCCTCCTCAGGGTTAGACATCTCCCTCCCAAAGAAAGAGATAAGAGGGGAAAAAACAAGAAGAGCAGCTGGGAGGAAGGGAAAGGAGAAAGGAAGGGAAGAAGAAGCAGGAGGGGAGTAAAGCCAGGAGGTTTGAGGCCAGGAATCTGATGCTGGAGAAGGCTTTGCTCAGGAGCAAAGTAAAGTCCGTCCTAGCAGGAGCAAGGCAGGAAGCAAAACTGAGTTCCTGAGGGGGTTGCTCCTCCCACTGGGGGCGGGACCCTCTCTTTTGTTGTTTTCTCTCCCTGCCTCCCAGGGGCTGAGCCGGCGGAGCTACCCAAAGTCAGGATGTTCTGGCCCTTCTCTGCTGGGAAATTAATAGAGCTGAAGACAGTGGGCCCTGAGTATTCACAGGGGTTTGATTCCATGACCTTGTATCGATATAAAAATAAAATGGATTATCAAGTCCTATATTATTAAATGGTGGCAATATGAACACAGTAACTTCAGCATCTTTTGGGAATCCCCGGGAGGGATTGCATGCTGCTCATGCCACCTCTTTCCCTTGCAAGTGCATGGCCATCCACAACTGTGAAATTCACTAGCTATGGCAAAACCTGCTGGTATTTTCCCCGCACAAATATTTTATTCAATCTTCAGTGGGCTGAATTTGTACAGTGGTCCCATGGTATCTGCTGGAGCCTGATTCCAGAACTTCTCATGGACACCAAAATTCATGGATGCTCAAGGTCCATTAAACAGAATAGGGGAATTTCAGCACAGAATAAGTAAAGAGACAGTACAGGAATACCTGGTTAATCTAAACGAATATAAGTCTCCAGGACCAGATGAACTACATCCTAGAGTATTAAAAGAACTGGCAAATGTAATATCTTTGAGAACTCCTGGAGAACAGGAGAAGTCCCTGCAGACTGGAGGAGGGCAAATGTTGTCCCAATCTTCAAAAAGGGGAAAAAAGAGGATCCCAACAATTATCGTCCGGTTAGTCTGACATCAATACCAGCAAAGATTCTGGAGCAGATCATTAAGCAGAGAGTCTGTGAATATCTGGAAGATAATTCCATAATCACAAAAAGCCAACATGGGTTTCAGAGAAACAAGTCATGCCAGACAAATCTGATCTCTTTTTTTGATAAAATTACCAGCTTGGTAGATGAAGGGAATGCTGTGGATATAGTATATCTTGACTTCAGTAAGGCATTTGACAAGGTTCCCCATGACATACTTGCAAACAAGCTTGTAAAATGTGGACTAGACAAGGTAACCGTTACATGGATTTATAACTGGTTGACTGACCGAACCCAAAGGGTGCTCAACAATGGTTCCTTTTCATCCTGGAAAGAAGTGACAAGTGGGGTGCCACAGGGTTCTGTCCTGGGCCCAGTGGTATTCAACATCTTTATTAATGACTTGGATGACAGTATTGAGAGCCTAGTTATCAAATTTGCAGATGACACCAAATTGGGAGGAGTAGCTAATACCCCAAAGGACAGGATCAAAATTCAAAATGACCTGAATAGACTAGAAAGCTGGGCCAAAGCTAACAAAATGAAATTTAACACAGAGAAATGTAAGGTCCTACACGTAGGGCGGAAAAATGAAATGCACAGATATAGGATGGGGGACACCTGGCTGAATGAGACAACATGTGAAAGGGATCTAGGAGTCCAAGTAGACCGCAAGTTGAACATGAGTCAACAGTGTGATGCAGCAGCTAAAAAGGCCAATGGAATTTTAGGTTGCATCAATAGAAGTATAGTGTCTAGATCAAGGGAAGTAATAGTGCCACTCTATTCTGCATTGGTCAGGCCCCACCTGGAATAATGTGTCCAGTTCTGGGCACCACAATTCAAAAAGGATGTGGAGAAACTGGAGCGGGTCCAAAGGAGGGCGACTAATATGGTGAAGAGTTTGGAAACCATGCCCTATGAGGAACAATTTAGGGAGCTGGGGATGCTTAGCCTGGAGAAGAGAAGGTTAAGAGGTGATATGATCGCCCTGTTTAAATACTTGACGGGATGCCACATTGAGGAGGGAGCAAGCTTGTTTTCTGCTGCTCCAGAGAACAGGACTCGGAACAATGGATACAAACTGCAGGAAAAAATATTCCACCTCAACATTAGGAGGAACTTCCTGACAGTAAGGGCTGTTCGACAGTGGAACACACTCCCTCGGAGGGTGGTGGAGTCTCCTTCCTTGGAGGTTTTTAAGCAGAGGCTGGATGGCCATCTGTCGGGTATGCTTTGATTGGGAGTTCCTGCACGGCAGGGGGTTGGACTGGATGGCCCTTGTGGTCTCTTCCAACTCTAAATTTCTAAAAATTTCTATGAAATACAATGGCATATTAAACAATTGGGTAGTAGAACAAAGCAAGCCTGGACTGTCCCTGGAAGCCAGGATGACTAAAATGAGGCTGTCGTACTTTGGCCATATCATGAGAAGGCAAAAGTCATTGGAAAATACAATGAAGCTGTGGAAGGTATAGGGCAACAGAGAGAGGAAGACCATATGCCAGATGGATAGACTCAATAAGGGAGACCATAGGCCTGAGCCTATAGAACCTGAGCAGAGAAGCAGAGGAAAGGGAGGCTTGGGACATCTCATTCACAAGATTGCCATGAGTGAGGGCGACTTGAAGGCAGCTAACAACGAACAATTGTAAAATGGTGTCCCTTATACAAAATGGCAAAATAAAGGTTTGCTTTTGGGATTTATTTATTTTTTGACTATTTTCAGGATGGTTACAATTATTGCTAAAAAAGTCTTTGGATACAGAGGGCCAACTGTAAATCTGGAGCCTGCAGATACAGAGGGCCCGTTGTATCAAGCAATAAATGGAAATAAGTGATAACTAGAATCTATTTCAGATTCAGAATGGCTCTCATAATAACATATTTCTACGGAGTGTGAAACATAATGAAAGCAAGGGTCTTGTTAATTAGGAGCCACCTAAAAGAAAGAGCAAAGCTTTCAGCAATTGAAAAACAACATCAAAAGTGCAAAAGGAACTTGTAACAATGAGGAAGTAGACTCAAGTCTATGAATAATAATAATAATAATAATAATAATAATAATATTTATTTATATCCCTCCCTTTCCCCAAAACTGGGACAAAAGCTCATGCTACCAACTTCTTTCCTTCAGTTAGTTTCAAATGTGCTATTTTTTAAAATTAATTTTTCATATTAACAATATCAAGTAATTTCTATTTACGCAATTACTGACTATATTCAGATCGTCAAATTTCAACATAATAAACAAATAAATTAAGAAACCTTTTGGCCAAGGCCTTCTTTCCTCCCTTCATGTGACCAACAAGCCCCCCCCCAACAAAACCACACAAAAAACCACATATATTTATATTCTTATTGATGGTCATATTTTATTCCTTAAAATGGTTTTACTATTATCTTGTTTTGCAATGAGCCCAATGCATTTTGGCCTTTATAATACTGAATGGCCTTCTTCAGAGGCTATACAAGAAGTAAACATAAATAACAATAACAAAAAATTCTAAATTTAGAAAGGACAACACATATTTCTAATTACAATCATAAAACCTATTAAAGGAATAAAATATAACCATCAAAAAGGATATGAAGACTTGCTTCTTCTCTTGCTTGTGGATCTTAATTTGTTTTCTCCCTTCATTTCAGCCAGCAGACAAACCAGAATGTATGTGATTTAATATTGGAGCTTGTTCTAACCCTGTTAACCACAATTTCTTGATTTAGATATGAAAGGAAAAAAATAGTTAATTGATGACTTCCTGACTGATCTACTGGCTTGCATGAAAAACTTATGCATAAGGCTTCATCTGTGTGTCAGTTTATTAAACAGAGATACAGTTGGCCAACTCTCTTCATTTTCTATTTGACACACTCATTTTTTTTTACACACTCAAGTTTTTACTTATTTACCCAGAAGAATAAACATTTGTGACCCAAATGGGAATGTAATGACATTATTTGTTATAAATCCTGGACAGCTATATATTTACATGGCATTGTACAAATAGATTATTGAGGCATCTGTAATTCCCTCTGACTATATATATAATTCAAATAGTGCAATCCGAAGATATTCATTCTCAGGACAATCTTAACAGAAGACTGTGTTCTACAGTGTTCTACTGTGTTCTATTAGGAACGACTTAAAGAGCTGGGGATGTTTAGCCTGGAGAAGAGAAGGTTAAGAGGTGATATGATAGCCCTGTTCAAATATTTGAAGGGATGTCATATTGAAGAGGGAGCAAGCTTGTTTTCTGCTGCTGCAGAGACTAGAACGTGGAACAATGGATGCAAGCTGCAGGAAAAGAGATTCCACCTCAACATTAGGAGGAACTTCCTGACAGTAAGGGCTGTTCGACGGTGGAACACACTCCCTCGAAGTGTAGTGGAGTCTCCATCCTTGGAGGTCTTTAAGCAGAGGCTGGATGGCCATCTGTCGGGGATGCTATGATTGGGAGTTCCTGCATGGCAGGGGGTTGGACTGGATGGCCCTTGTGGTCTCTTCCAACTCTATGATTCTATGATTCTACAGTGGGGCAATTCTATGGATATTTCCTTGGAAGAAGGTCCAGTTTTCTGTGAGGTTTCCTCCTTAGTGTGTACTCATCATTTAAAGATCCCTTTCATAGTGCACAATTACAGCACTCTATAGTATTTATTTGTATCCCGCCTCTCCCTATATTGGATCATGCTTGTTTTCTGCTGCTCCAGAGACTAGGACGCAGAGCAATGGATGCAAGCTGCAGGAAAAGAGATTCCACCCAGACATTAGGAGGAACTTGCTGAATCCTGACAGTTAGGGCTGTTCAACATTCCCTTGGAGAGTGATGGTGTCTCCTTCCTTAGAGGTCTTTAAACAGAGGCTGGGTGGCCATCTGTTGGGGATGGTTTGACTGGAAGTTCCTGCATGGCAGGGGGTTGGACTAGATGGCCCTTGTGGTTTCTTCCAACTTTATGATTCTATGCTTCTATAAATTGGATAGACATGCCAGTGATGGCCCTAATATACTTTGGCTTTCATTTTCTATTGATTAATAATATTTTACTGGTGGGAAAAAATTACATTAAAAATTACAACTGTGGTGACAGCACCAGACTGGAAACAAGGAGATGAGAATTAAATTTTCAATCTACCCTACTGCATAGGGTGGCTAAAGGATAAAATAGGGGAGGGATTCATGCTGGTTTGAGCCCCACAGAGTAAGAACAATTTTAAAAGAAAAGCAAATAAGTAAGTCTTCTCTCCATAACTCCCAGATTTTGCACCAATTTCTAGTTTTTATGTAGCTTTTACTTGTACATTCTGTCCTCTTTACCCATAAGCTTCATATCTCTTTATACATGAGATACTGTGAAGCAACAGAGATTTCTTTATTCCCGTCAGTAGCGATTTTGTTAAAGATACAGATCATTATATTCTACACCTACAGACACGCCACCTCAGACTTTTATCTACCATCTGAGCAAATACTTTAAACATTAGGATAACCTGATTTAGAAAATTTCATTTTTTTTAAAAAAAATCACTAAATCACATTTTAACTAAATGAACTTTAATTGGATTTGCACACTACTCACCAATGCACATTTCAATTTCTATGCAGCATTTCCCTACACCTGAAAATCTACTATTCAATCATCCAACAGTGCCAAGAACTTCAATAAAGTACGTCTGATTAACTGTAGCATGGCATATGTACACTGAAGAGATTGATTTCCCCAAGGAGATGGCTCTTCTATTGCCATATCACATTCCTTCAAAGAACATGCAGATGGGTATTTGGACAATAATTTCTGGATACAGAAAACTTGATTGCTCTTCCTGAGATATAATTTTAAAAAGATCATTCTTGAGAGCTATCCACTTTGGGCAGCTGGGACCTTGTCCTTTTGTATCCAGATCTTTAGTGTCGAGAAGCCAGAGTTAACATGCTTTGTGAAGAGAAGAACAATTTTATTCATTTAAATGTGAATGAGAAGAGAAGCAGGAAGCACTTTGGGGATTAGGACTTGGAATGCTTCACAGAATCATGAGAGCATAAATGCCATATATTTTAATGGGATTTATTTAAGAATTGCAACCTCAGGGGCACAATGAAAATGCAGGCCAAACTGTACAACTGACCCCTACCAATAAAATGGTCAGATCTGGCTCCTATGAAATTAACCATAGGATGGCATGGGGCAGGGGGAGAAAGGCAAAGGCAATCTGTAGTCAGTAAGAGAAGATTTCTTAGTCGCTCATATTTATGAGCAAGCCTAGTACAGACATTTTCATAGTGGTCAGGACCAGTGCATACTGTCTCAATTGCACTCTCCTATTAATAAAGAAGTTGTGCTAGTTCCCCATAATTCCTTCTTTTGGCCAAAGTGAATAGTTGTATTAAATCTCTTCACAACACCTCCATATTAGGGACGGAAAGAATGGTTGATAATCTTTTTTAAAATAGATGAAAAATATGTTTTTTGATAATTTTAAAAAACCCTGACAAGAATCCGGGACTAATTAAAATCTTTGCAATTTAAGATTTATTCTATAAATTAAATTTGCACAGGATTTTGTGCTGCATTTTATGCACATAAAATATTTCTACACAGAAATATTATTTGTGGTCCAGATTTTTTTTCCTCTGCAGAAAATGTCACAATTGGAAATTTATTCTATGCAAAATTTACATTTGCAAACAAAACAGCATTTTCTGTGCAGATAATGAGGATGATGGCAAGAAAAAATTGTTGCTACTTTTATTCTGAGTTGTTGCACTAAAAAACCTATGAAGCCAGCCATATAGTAGATGTTTAATCTGTCTGTTAATTAATAAAACTTTTCTGTTTTGTTATTCTATCTGGAAACCTTTCATTTAAACGATCTGATTAATAATCCTTCACCTATTACCATATGAAATACAACACTGTTGTTCATGCACTGGTAACCTTGTGTTTAGATTCCTGCAACATGCTCTACATGGGGCTACCCTCACGCTTGGTTCGGAAACTACAGTTAATACAGAATATGGTGGCCAGACTAGTGTCTGGAACATCCAGGAGGGACCATATTACTCCGGTACTAAGGTCCCTCTACTGGCTGCCTATCAGTTTCCGGGCCCAGTACAAGGTGTTGGTTATCCTAAATGGCTTGGGTCCAAACTATCTCAGGGACCACCTCCTCCCCTACAATCCTCTCCGCACACTCTGGTCATCTGGGAAGAATCTGCTGCAGCCTCAAAAATCGAGGCTTTTGGCTACCTCCCTGAGGGCCTTTTCCGTTGTCGCCCCCAAATTGTGGAATGACCTGATGGATGAGATCCGTCAATTGACATCTTTAGACAGCTTTCAAAAGGCTGTCAAGACAGATCTCTTTTGGCAGGCCCTTTTCATAGAACTCCCTAATATCTCCCAAAAATATTAATCAAAATGTTGTTGCGCTGCTCTGTTTGTTTTATTGTAAATTGTATAGATGTAGTTTTAAATCATTGGTTTTAAGTTGAAATAGATTTAATACTTTTGTAACGGGGGGAGGGATGTAGCTTGTTTTATTTGATGTAACTGTATTTTTATTGTTGTTAACCGCCCCGATTGATCTCAAAGGGCCGGGGTACAAATAAATCTTATGTTATTATTATTATTAACACAAACTACATCTCTTTGTCCAGGGGTTAGTTCACTTTAGAGCCCTACTTACTAAACCCAGTTTGTTTGTTTTTTCAAAATTGTAGGCAAGGGAGTGACAGAAGCACAAGGCTTGGTATCTGCGTGAGCAATCTGGAGAAAGGATCCATCATATACATCCATTAAAGCTTTACTTTTGTGGAGAAAATAAACAACAAACAAACATCACACTGGAAAGAACATGATAATGGCATATCTGTAAGAAGAAAAACCTGTATTACTGCACAATCCAAAAAGCTGTTCTCCTAATTAGAAAATGGTTTAATATTTCTGCAGAATAACTTTCACAGAGAAACACTTTATAAAATTCTTTATACTGGTGAAAGGTATGAAAAACAAGACAGCATATGGTCATGGTGACCATGACTGTTCCTGATTCACTATGTCAAGTTTTAATTGACTTAACACTTAAATCAAAGAATCATTGTATTATAGTAATAATAAGAATAATATAGAACAGGTGTAAGGAGAAAAAAATAAAGGCGAGACACTGGAACATCAGAATTCAGCCATTGGTTATAGCTAGAAATAGGCATGGAATGAGTATTCAACTATTTCCCGAATGTCAAGTCTGAATTTAAAGACCTAGCTGTGTTAGTCTTGAAAATCAATATGCAAAGGGATTTTGCTAATTCACTTCATCGTCCCCAGAGCTGTTCAACAATGGGAAGCATTCCCTTCGAGTGTGGATAGATCTCCGTCTTTGGAAGTTTTTAAACAGAGGCTGGATGGCCATCTGTTGGGAGAACTTTGATGCTCTGTTCCTGCATGGTAGGAGGTTGGACTGGATACCCCTTATGGTTTCTTCCAACTCTATGATTCTATGATTCTAAGGCTGCTCCTCTCCTGCTGCCTCCTCCTCCGTCACACTTTCACATAGAGTTTACATAGAGTTTCTCTGCTAAGGACAAAGTAGAAGGTGCTATTGTGTTTCGTTTCTGCATCAATCTATTTTTTTCCCAAATGCACATGAAAATTTGAAATATGTTTGGACAATTATCTACATTATATGAATTTTGATTTTTATCCTAGAAAGTGGTTATTTTGACAATTATGTTCTGATCTGCATATTTGTCTAAAGCTTAAATCAGGTTGGTTACCTTAAAAATGTGGCTCAAATGAAGACCACAAGCATCCCTACATGTAACTGAACATTGTTCATATTTCTCATTTATTAATCTTTTCTCTTTCATCCCCTGCTTCACCCTTTCAGCTTTCTCACTAGTGATATTTTGAATTTAGGTTCTCCAGGCAGAAATGTATTCTTGCTAATGTACCCTTTAATGCCAGTCCAGATATGTTGGTGAATGTTCAATCTTTGTTTCTTTCTCTAATAGACACAAATCCCTCATAGACCAAGATAGAAAGAGATCCTATCTCATAAGAAGGAATGACCAGATATAGTACCAGTGATAATAGAACAGAAAAAGGACAAGCCATACTACAACCAGAATAACTCACCTCTTCATTGCTCTCATTTCCACAGAAGTCATCTTCCATTTGAGCTCCTCGCCAAACTCCACTGATTTCTTCTTTTAAATCCACAGAAATGCTGCAGCTTTCTGATGAAAGATTTAAGGGTTTCCCATGTGGTGCTGACCTAGGTTTTGAGGAATAGGTGAAAATATCCTCCTGCTCATCTTCAACTGTTTGTTTGTTTTCAGAGCTGTGGTCACCATTCAGCGGTGGGGTGAAAAAGCTGGAAGATGTTTCACAAGCCATTAGTAGTGGATTGCTGGAATTGAGAGGAGAACTTTCTTTGTCAGGGAAGAGCCATTCATCTGCAAAGAAGAAAAGTTCCATACAAGATGGTAATAGTTTTTATGTAAAAATGTTTCTTAAGTGGAGAGAGGTGAGTAAACAGAGGGAAAGGATGAAAAAACATAGAAAAATGGTGGAGATGGTAAGCAGAGAAGAGAAAGAGCAGAAGTAAAGAGAAAGCACACTAGAGAAGAGGGATTAAGGGCTTTCAAACCCTTGCAAAGTTGTATACTTCTGCTAATACTGTATATTCACATCTCTTAACCTACACAATTCTGCCTTGTATTCTGTTTCTTCATCATGCTGGAATGTGAAGAAAATTGAACAGAAACTTATTGAAATAATTTCTAATTTCTTTTTTTTAAAAAAAATGGAAGCAAACTCTCTAATTTTAGACCCTCATGTTTGATTTATATGTGAATCTCAAATATATACTTCTTTGCTGCAAAATGTGTGACACGAAAAAGGCATAAATATATCCCTTTCACCAGCTTCCCCTTCCAGCAGGTAGTGCTAATCTTCTAGTTTTAACCCTCCCCCCCAAAAAAAGCCGCTAAAAGACTGACTACACTTGATAAACACACTGCATGGTGCACTGTTACATCTTTATCAGAGATGAGTTGCAACTAAAAATGAAGACTGAACAAAGGAAAGAAATGAAGAAAGGAATGAGTGTAAACCCATTTGCTCATCCCAACCAAAGTAGACTCAATGAATCTCTAGGAATTACATTTACTCTAGTTTGGCTAATATTTGGATTTATACTGAGACAGTGGGCCTAAATATCCTAAAGATACCAGACCCTGTCTGATCTTGGAAGCTTAGAAGGTTCAGATCCGATTAGCACATGGATGGGAGACTGTCAGGGAATATCAGGTGCTGTAGGTGATATGTCAGATGAAGGAACTGGCAAAAACACCACTGAGTATTCCTTGCCAAAGAAAGCTCTATGAAATTCATGAGGCCGCTGTACACTGACAGATGACTTAAAGGCACATACACACAGAGAGAAATACTCCAGAGCCAAGAGGACTATTGTATATACTCATGTATAAGTCTAGAAATTTTTGTCAAAAATTTGACCCCAAAAAGATTTATCCACGTGTCAATATAAGTATAGTAGTGTATTTTAATTCTTCTCCTTCTCTGAGTAGAGTGGCAAAAGGTAAGAGCTTAGTTCATCCTGAGAGCACCCAAAAGAAGCACCAACCCCATCTATTCTTTCCACCGTGATGCCACTACTGGCCTTTTTGAATGCTTTGGTGGGAAAATGGCAGTGGTATCACCTCTTTGGTGCTTCCCCTCAAAAGGGTGCCAAGAGGAACTGGGCTTAGAAGGATCTGAATAAGATATTTCTGTCTGAAGATGGTAAACTTCATCCATTACATCCTTTGTTGCATGCCCCTAAATTTTATCCTCGACTTATCCATGAATCATATCAAAATCCATAATTTTGCCCCCCAAACTTGCCCATGAGGCTGACTTACAGTCGACTATATAAGGTATGTCACTGGATGTCTGGCTCCTATGGAGCTCTAGAGACACACAGTTAAACCACTGCAATTTTGGTCATTGGTGCCAGATACCTATCTGCCATTTTTTGGGGGGTGGGGAAACAGTATGCATTAGCCTCACAAAGATTTCAACCTTGAAAATTTGAGATGGGTTTAATGGCCTGGGGCAGCTGTTGTGGGTCCCAAGACCTGCAATGGATCCCCAAAGGGCTGCATGCAAACCACGGGCTCCATGATTCACACCCTGACTTAGGATATGGTGTTATGACCTGTGTTACTACACATTACAGAATGATGGAAAACTTGATATAATGGTTGATATTTTCAGAAGCAATTTCAAATAATGAGCAGTTCTGCCATTACAAAAGCAATAGATTACAAATATATTGATTTAAAACAATTCTGATGAAGCTAAGGAAAACTAAATGAAGAGCCCTATATACATCCACCTTGACTGTCATGTTTTCAAGCTATGATATAAATAGTCATTCTCTGTCCGCGTACATGTGTATATGCTAGGAGGAAGTGAAATGGATTTGATTTCTAATAGTGATACACATTCCTCCCTGGCTACACTCTGCAGAATGAAGACAAAACTAGAATTTAGATTGTGCCCTGCATATATTTGGTAGCAGTGGATGATCTTCCATTCACAGTAGGAAGAGAGGTAAATAGTTCTCTTCCATTTAGGAAAATACTTAGAGCAAAGCAGACATACTTTTCAACTCAGTAGTATTACAAAGTGGGAAAAGATGTGAGCATTCATACTGTAAAATGCTATTTCACACCTTTTATGCAGACAGTTCAACAAGTCATGGGACTTCATTCAGTGTGGCACTGTGTGGTTTAAAAATAAAAAGGGATTTTTCTAGACCAAACTAAATATTTTTATCTCGGAACTACAAATTATACTGGAATTCTTCCACGGGAAGCGGGGGGAATACAGACACATACCAAATGTTTCCATATCAATAGTAATGAATTATTTTGTGTTTCTTCTTAGGAAAAATATGTAAATTACTGTATAATCACAGTATTGCAGCAAACAAGATAAATACAAGAATGATCAACCTAAATGTCTAATTAGTTTCTCCGTAGAGTCAGATTTATGCTGGAGCTTCTAATTGCAGCCTAATGTTTTAATGAAGGATTCAACATGGCATAGATAAGACTGACAAACAATAGACAATATTCATTCATTTTATTTCTTCCTTTGCCCCAAACAATTCCCTTTTTGTAATAGCATTTCACACCTGCAAAGGAAGATATGTTTATGTATTCTCTTTGCCACCAATTCAAACAATTTCAATTTTAAATTAGAAGAATTATAACAAAGCAATATGGATAATCTCTGGTTTATGGACCAATCAAAGATGAAAATCAGAGACAAATATGTACTCCTCACTCTCTTTGCAAGATTATCTCTGGCCCTGGCTCCTTGATTCTTCCTAGTTATCTAACCTTAGCAGACATGGGGTTCTCCCATTTATTTTCTTGTCACTAGCATATTTTCTTCATATTTATCTCTAAAAGAATAAAGAATATATATATATATATATAGGATTCTCAGGCTTCTAATACAAGGCTCCAAAGAATTAACTCAGATGATGTGTAATGTCTATATATTCTTCATTGGAGCATCCTAGGTTTAGTATTAAGGAAAGATTTTTGAGGATGAAAGCCCAGTTCATCAAAGTGATGAACTTTTTTTCTTTCAGGCTGGAGTCATACTCCTACAACACCATTTCCATGTGTGATATTTTAGAGAAGGAGTAGACAGCCACCGGAACAGGGGTGGCCACCAACTGACTATATGACTATACTTTTCTGCAGTAGACAACTCACAGTGGGTAAACTAATCAATAGAATAACAAACACGCTTTCCTTCTCACTTTTGGTCACAACACTGTTTTTGTCCCATCATGGATGGTCTGAAGTGAACCTATATTTGAAGATTCCAACATAACCCTCAATGGAGTATTTTTTGTATCACGGGGGATTCAAGGAGAATCTGAAGGCTGTCAACATCTACAATCTTCTAGCATAGCTTGGTTACTGGATTTCTGTAGACAACACACTGTATCATGCATCTCATCTTAGATACCACAACTCTAGGCCCAATAATTCATGAGGAATAACACACAACCCTGATGCGCCACTCTGAAAGATGGTCTCCTGGGGTTCAGCAGAATCTGAAGGAACAAACACTTAAAGACAGGCCATATATGTCCTATAACATCTAATTCTCTTTCCTTTTTTGCCTTTCTGTCTTTATGAACACCTATGCTTCTTCAAGAAAGGATCTCATTTGTATTTTGATCCCTTTCTTCAACCTTAAGCATATCTGACTTTTACTGCCAATATCTGGTCTTAGATTTTCTTCTTTTCACTTCCGATATTGTTCATATATCACTTCACGTCAACTAGTAATCATATCTTCACTACAGGTTTAATAGATACTCGACAGTTGCACCTTAACATTACCAAAGTACATGTTCTTTCTGTCTGTGTAATAAACTACTACATATTCAAGTATTCCTAAGCTTTCGCATGTTGTCTTGTTATTCCTTTTCTCATTCGATTGCTTAATTCCTGTCAGTGTACTTTGTGACTTTCGGTTAAAGTTCACAGCACATATTATTTGGATGTACTGAAGCACTGCCACATACATGTTTTTTTAATTTTTATTTATATTTCCTGCCTCTCCCCCTGGATCGAGGCATGTAGATGAGAAGATAGGACAACAAATGGGACAGGTTACTGAGATCATAAAGCCTTTGCTCATAACCATCGTCATTGGCAGTAAGATGCTTATAATTATCTTAGCCCTGAACTCAAGTTGCATTGGTTGCCAGATTCTCACTTTCATACTTTCTGTCCACTCAGAAGGCTGCCAAACTTTAAATAATATTGTGGAGTTGAAGGCTTTCATGGCCGGCATCCATAGTTTTTTGTGGAGTTTTCGGGCTATGTGGCCATGTTCTAGAAGAGTTCCTTTCTGACGTTTCACCAGCATCTGTGGCTGGCATCTTCAGAGAATGATAGCTTGGAAAAGGATTGGATATATATATCCTGTGTGACCCTGGGAAGGAAGGGGTAATTTGCAAATGTATTGTTCTGGAAGTAATCATGAGGTGGTATAGTTTGACTGGTAAGTACAGTAGTCAAATTGTTTATTAGGCAGCTGTCTCAGTGGCCAGAAAAGACAAACTGTACAACAAATGAACTACTTTTTGGCTTTTTATTTTTTAAATGAAACCTGCTCCATAGAGATATCAAATGTAATAGTATGAAAGGCAGACATTAGTAACTAACTAGGACAAGTAAAAAGTTTCACTCTTCTTGATGATTGGGTTCTTTTGGTGCTTAAATTTAATAAGGGCTTACAAGAATAATTTATTTTTAGTTCTTTCTCTTTAATCATGAAAGCATGGGAGTGCTTTATTTATATGCACTGCTCTGGTAGTCTTTGTTTAATCCTGCAAATCTTTATCAATGCTCTGAAGCAAATTCTGTTGCAGGGTGTTTGATTTCCATAATCCCTGCAGTGCAGACATTTATATTTTATGCGGATTGCTTTAGAATCCTTTGAAACACAGAGATTTATTCTCTAACTTTCGAAGAGCAGAGATGTTAAAAAACATGAAATTTGAGCCATGCCACTGACTATCCCAGGGCCTTTTGGGCCATCACTTTTTTCAGCAACTTGTCTCAGGTACTAGGGAGCAGGAAGTGGCTGCACAGCAGAGACAGTTAAACAAAACAAACAAAATAAATTAACTTTCAGACTGCAACCTTAAGCAAATATGAAATAAAATACACAGATTACAAAAAATGAGATTTGCTTCTGTGTTTGCAAGACTGTTTAAAATTACAAGGGCTGGCTACAAATTTATCCAGTGGCAATTTACATTTCACAGAATAACAGTGTTGGAAGAGACCACAAAGGCCATCCAGTCCAACCTGCTGCTGTGCAGGAAGACACAATCAAAGCACTCCTGACAGATGGCCATCCACCTTCTGTTCAAAAACCTCCAAAAAGGGACACTCCACTACACTCCAAGGTAGCGTATTCCATTGCCAAACAGCTCTTCTTATCAGGAAGGCTTTTCCTAATGTTGAGGTGGAATCTTTTTCTGTAGCTTGAATCCATTGCTCCATGTCCTAGTCTCTGAAGCAGGTTTACCCTATCCTCCATATGACATTCCTTCAAATATATAAACAGTGCTATCATATCACCTCTTAACTTCTCTTCTCTAGGCTAAACGTACCAAGCTCCCTAAGCCATTCCTCATAGGGCATGGTTTCCACACCCTTCACCATTTTGGTCACCCTCCTTGGACAGCTGCCAGCTTGTCAACATCTCACTTGGTCTGTGGTGCCCAGAACTGGACACAGTATTCCAGGTGAGGTCTTCTGGATATAACTTATTGCTTCTAAATTAGGAGCCAGCAGTCCTTGGGATCTTCAATACCTCAAATGGACAGGACAATTTGGCTTAAATGACATGCCACAGTGCCCAGAAACACAGAAACAAATTATATAATGCTGCAACAGCCTTTTACCTTTCCTTGCCAGTTATCAGAACTGTGTAACTACTGATATGTTTTAAACCAAAGAGGTATGTCTTAGGTAACTGATATGACCTCAGCAATATATTGCCTGTTATTTAACAAAAATAAGCTTGTTTCATGTTCAATATGACATCCTTTCAAATATTTAAACATAGCTATCATGTAATCCCTTAACCTTCTCTTCAACAGGCTAAACATACCCAGCTCCCTATGTCTCTCTTCATAGGGCATGGTTTCCAGACCCTTCACCATTTTGGTCACCCTCCTCTGGACATGCTCCAGCTTGTCAACATCCTTTTTGTGGTTCCCAGAATTGGACCCAGTATTCCAAGTCAGGCCTGACCAAAGCACAATGGCCTGGCATTATTATTTCCCTCAGTCTAGACACTACACTTCTATTGATGCAGCCTAGAATCACATTTGTCTTTTTAGCTGCTGCATCACACTGTTGACTCATGTTCAACTTGTGGTTTGCTAAGACTCCTAGCTCCCTTTCACATTAGTCTTATTAAACCAGGTGCCCCCCATCTTATAGCTATGCACTTCCTTTTTTCTGCCTAAGTGAAGTACCTTACATTTCTCCCTGCTGAAATTCATTTTGTTAGTTGTGGCCCAGCTTTCTAATCTATTAAGGTCAATTTTGATCCTGTCCTCTGGGGTATTAAATACTCCTCCTAATTTGGTGTTATGTGCAAATTTGATTAGTGCTTTCTATTCCTTCACCGAAGTCATTGATAAAGATAGTATTGGGCCTAAGACAGAACCCTGCGGTACCTTGCTAGTTACTTCATTTGAGGAAGCCTTCACAGATATAGTTTTAATTTTTTCAGCTTTGGGTTTCATTTCTATGAGCAATTTTCAAGATACTCCACTATCATCCTTCAAATTTCTCAGAAACCCTTGGTACCTTGGCCATGATCAGTTGCAGTTTGAACAAATAAATAATTGTAACAATATGAAATAATCAACCAGATATCTCAACACATAATTCTAAAGCTTCCAGTTAAGTCTAGAAATTTTAGTCAATTAATCTGAAATAGGTTAACTTATCCCCAGATCAATGTAAGCACTGTACTTTAATTTTTATTGAAAAAAGGAACATCCCCTTCTTTGAGTAGAGTGGTGAAGGATAAGAGCCTGTTCCAGAACCATCGAAAGAAGCACCAACTCCTTCTACTCTCTCTGTCACAGTGCTGTTTCTGATCTTTTTGAACGCCTGGGCAGGAAAATGGCAGCAGCTCTTTGGCACTTCCCCTCAAAGGAACACCAAGAGGTATCATACTTTAAAGGACTTGAATAAGACATCTGTGTATGTCTGTCAGCTTTTCTAAGTTAAAATTAGGGGACGTCATCACATTAAAGTTAAAGGCTATAGTCATTGCTAACATGGTCACTATTTTCTTTGTTTTGGCTTTTCATTCTTTCTGGCACATGTCCATTTTTTTAGCCCCATCTGTGCCTCCTTGCCTCCCCCACATCACACAGCCACCATTTACTGTAGGTCCCTTCTCATCCACCCAGCCTTTAGGTTGAGCACAAACACAATTGTTTACGTTCTTCGGCATTGTTTTCCTTTACTTCATCCTTTACCACTTTTGTTACATGCTCCTAAGTTTTATCCTTGACTTGCTCACAGCTCATATTAAAATCAATAATCCTGGCCCCAAAACTTGCCCTCAATATATATATGGTCAACTTATAGTGGAGTATATACACTATGTGAATATATATTTAACCTAAGATTTTCTTAGATTTAATGCAGAAACGGACTCTTAAAGGATAATTACAAAATGAGTAAGTGGCATTTTTAAAATGTATTAATATACAATCTGCCTGAAAAAAACAATTTGTGTTTTTTCAGGAAAGAGATGATGACAATGAAAATGAAGATCTTAAAATATCTGAAACCACCCTATAGCAGCTGTTCTTAGCAGAATGCACAATCAATTTAAATAAGTAAAAATAATTTAAAACTGGGGTGGACAAGTGCCAGGAGTTAGGGGGACACTCTGGCCCCCAGAGGACCATGGAGGGCACATCTTCTGATTTTTAATTTTTTTTTCCTCAGGTGCTCCTTAAGAGGGTGTTGAGAGAAACAACTCCATGTTTTTGGATCTGTCTAGGCTATTTTAGAGCCAGAGGTAGCTCTTTTCCAACAAGGAATAATTTAAAGGTCAATTTTCTGGCTGATTCCTATTGGGGAAAAGGCCTCTTCTTAGCTCAGAGTTGCCAGAGGCATAGATAAATTACATGCTGCATCTGCTGAGGAGCACTGGAGAGCATTAATAAAGAAAAACTATTGGCACAAAAAAGATCCTAGGAAGTTACATATAACCCATGGGCTGCACTTTCCCTACCCCTAATTTAAACAGCATATAAAACAATTCTGACCAGTGTGGTGCAGTAATCTGAGTGTCAGACTAGGACATCGGGAGACCAGGATTTGAATATTCACTCAGTCATGGAAATCTACTTGGTAACGTTGGGCAAGTCACACGCTCTCAGCCTCAGAGGAAGTCAATGTGACCCCCTCCCCTGAAAGAATCCTTACAAGAAAACTCAGTGATATGTTCCCCTTGGGATTGCCTTTAAGATACAAAAACAATAATTAAACATTTTCACAAGTTAAAACAAGTGAGGTTAACTTCTTAGAAAAGTTTAAGGCAATTTAAAACCATGCACATGTGCACACTTGAATAAAATATAGACCCAAAGGCTGTACTAAAAGGTCATGTGTTACTTGACACTGGGCCACTAAGCGAAAAGTATTTTACAACTGCAGTGCAATAGCTGACAAGGCGAACACCATGTCTATGCCCTGGGTATTACCTCTACTCAGAAAAGGGCCCCTGCCACAGACCTCTGCCCTTTGGTAAGCATATGTAGAGTTTAGCATTTACTGACTAGTCATTAAATCAAAATATTGAGGATATATATGAAAGATAAAAAACCAGCAAAACAAACAACAAAGCATCAAGGAATTGGATAAGCACCTGCCAGACCTTCTTCCTAACCTAATGAAATAAATTATTTCACAGAAGATGCCAACAAAGGGAAAAAAAAGTCTGACAAATCTAACTACAAGCAAAAATCTATTTCTAAAACACCTGTTGTCCTCCTTTCATCAAAATTTAAAATCTTACAAATAACCCAGTTCTCAGACTCACTAGCTAAACAAGTTTATAGACCAGCTTCAAACAACCTCTCCCACACTGCCAGGTTTCAGATCAATCTACTGGGTCATTTTCTGAGCACAAGCCATGGAAGATACTGCTCCCTGCTCCATCCCTGATTTTTTGCTGTGATGTCAGACTGTGATTAATACAATGCAGACTTTGAATAGGACTGATTGAGAGTTTGTACACAAGACCAAAAAAGCATCCTCCTATGTGGACAATGCAGGCCATTATTCCCAGGCTGGAATTGGTCAGTCCAGGTGCTAATACTGCAGTCCCAGACAGATCCCAGCCCAAAGGGGTGTTAAAGGTAGAGGTTGCCCCTTTGATAAGATTGCCTAGTTGTGTCTGACTGTAGGGGGTGGTGTTCATCTCTGTTATTAAGCAGAAGAGCCAGGGTTTCAAAGATGACTCCATGTTCATGTGGCCACCGTGAGTGCACAGGATGCTGTTACCTTCCCACCAAAGTGGTATCTATTCATCTACCAGAACTTTAAATGCTTTCGAATTGCTAGGTTGAAGCTCGCTCTGTCACACGGCACTTGGGCCTCAAACTGCCAACCTGCCAATCTTGCAATTGTCAAAGTCAGCATATTAACTGCTGAGCCACCGCAACATAAAGGGGTCTTAATCCAGTCCAAAAAGACTGTTTGCTTCAGAATTTTCTGGATACTCCAAGGCAACAGGCAGCAGACTGGACAGCCCTACATGCCCCTTACCTGCTGACGCTACTGTGACATCCCTGAAGGCCTGTCAGAAGGGGATGCCTGGCCACAAGGGTGTTGGGTTCTTCAAGGAACTTGGATGGTGGCAGTAGGCAAGGGCGTGGCAGCAGAGCATCTATGGCATGGTAATGGGTACATGTATAAAAACCTGTCTGTTGCCATGCCAGCCCAGGGACTGACTCGGGTTGGAACCAGGAACAGGACACCATGGACCTGGCCCGTGGTATCCTGCCTGTCTACTCAGACCCCTAGAAGCCTTTCAATTATTTCTGAGTAGCTAGTAAAAAAGGAGCAACATGGTGAAATGTTTTATATGAAAACATTTGTGTTACAATAATACTGTATTTCAAGATACACATTATATGAAGGAGTAATGCACAATGGACTGGAGAGGAACAACCAGTGTTGAAACTGGTATCTGCATTAATTATCTATGAGAGGATGAACAGAATGAAGCAACAGACTTTTGTTAAACATTATGTACAAGAAAAACCATCTTGCTGCTGTTATGCATGTTCGGTAAATGCGTTAGTGTAGCCTTTGTAGCAACTGCATTATTATCTTACCTTGATCCACCAACATCTGGTTTGTGCACTGAATATTTTCTTTGTTTCCTTGCTCTAAAGCTGCTACATCAAGTGAAGAAAGTGACTGTTTAGTCCTGCCACTGATTTGTGTTGGCTCTTTCCCCTTTTCTAAGGCAGGCACTTGGCATGATCGGTTAGTTTTAATGCTTGTAGATTTTGTTACCTACAAAAAAAGTAGGTTAATGGCTGAAAAACCAATTCAAAATTGTAGGTAGCAGACAAAGATGATGATGATGATGATGATGATGATGATGATGATGATGATAGTGGTGGTGGAATTCAAGTTCATTTTTTCAGAAGTGCAAGCTCAATAAAACATTCAAATGTAGCATAGTTACATCAAATCAATACAAAGTATTTCGATACTAAGGTATGGAAGTCCTCCTCTCCATATCTACAAATATAAATTTACTTGTTATCTCTTGCATACTTAGAAAATTAACAGCGGGGGAATCATCAGAGAAAAGAAGAGAATCTAAAGTGTTATATATCAAATTGTACATGGTTAATACAGTTTTGGCAAAAAGTTTCATATTTCTGAGGGTTCGGCAGGAAAGGGATTTGGAAATCCTAATCTCTGAGGAAAAATAGTTTGATATAGGCTGAACTATCAAAGCCATTTCAAACTGGTACTCTGTTGGTACTCAGTGCCAGCATGTTTTTAACAAGCCTCTTGAGATTTAAACGTTGGAGGTGTAAGGCCCTTACAGTAGATCTCTACATGTATTAGGATTTATGTCAAAAAAAAAAAAAAAAAAAGCGGAGATAATTTTGTAGTATAATATCATTTGGAGTGGGACACACATTTCTGTTAAACTCTTTAGTAGCATTATTCAGTATAACTAGAGACAATATTATTAATAACAAGAAGTAAATGAGTAAGCATTTATTAATTGCAACAAAACTGTATGGGAAAAATACTGTACCTTAATCCAACAAAAAATGATTGTTAAATTGTTTTGAGTAAACTGAAGTGGTTAAATTAATTGAAGCTATGAGAGATTGGGTGTGCAGCTGAAAATGTGTGTGACAAACTAATGGTCACCTTTTAATGTTTATTGGTATAAATAGCATGCACAGACCACTCTGTACATGGTTCCAGATTTGTTTTTATGTAACAGTGTATGTAACTACCTCCCCAGATGCTCTTGTGCTGATTCTTCGACCCGAGGGAGGAGGTGGACCAAAGACTTTCGATCCAAATGCAATGTGCGATATATCTTGATTTTTATTATTCCGTGTAGTGGCTGATCCTCGGTTCATTAGATGATCTACAAAACAGCAAGAACAACTATCATCAACAACCATCAGAAATCTGATACTGTGAACAAACTGACAGGTGATAGTTTTTAACAGGAAAAAAATGTCCCTTCTATGTCCTAAACTGAAGCTATGTTTCTTTATCATAAAATACAAGGTGAATAAGGAACAATGTGAAAGGAGACAAAGTGGACAAGATCTTGCACAATTTATTGATAAAACTTTCATTTAAATTAAGAGATATTTCTCCAGTGATGCTTCTCATTCTTGTACTGTTAGATGAAAAAACAGATTCTGAAATCTCTTCCAAATTATATTTTCTGGGAATTTTCATATGTAAAGAATATTTGAAAGTCCAAAATATTTTCCAGTAAAAAGTATTTATCATACAAAGACCTTCTTTATTTACTGCTTTGAAACTCAGCTGGCAACAAACTTGTTATTTACGTGATGCTGTAATGCTGAACTTTGCAACTTATCATGCACTTGACAATCATCTAACACTATCTTGATTTAATAGCTGGATACATCATTAAGAGGTATGTCACAGTGTATTAAAACAAATGATAGTAAAACAAGATTGAGGATTTCTTAGTGAAATACTTTGCTTGATTTCAAACAGCAGTTACCACATTTAATTCCTTCGTTTCCCCCTTGTTCCTTTGTTAACTTTTAAAATTCTTTCACACGTGTCCCATTTTTCTTATTGTAATCACTCACATTTTATGAATATTACTCTAAGAAATTAATGAAAAAGCTTCACAAATCTATCTTGTTACTTCAACTGCTACATTTTAAGCTTGATTGCTTTCGTGTTTAAATAGCATTCCTTATTTATTTATTTGATTTATATCCCCCACTTTCTCCCTTAACAGGAGTCAAGGCATCTTATTTTCCATTTGGATTAATCTCAGATTTTAAAAAGTTTTAGAATAACATTGTTTCAGTACAAACAAAAATCCACCTAACAGTGATACCTTTATTGGCAACCGAAATGCACAATATACTTGTTGCAAGCTTTTGAAGGCTGTCGTCTTCATCAGGCAAGACGTTACATACCAAATAGGAGAAAAATTGGAGATGTTAGTAAGATGCCTGCATTTTGTTGTTTCTCTCCTTAGTTAAGATGGTATGGGGAGGGTATCTTTAGCAGTCTGGCCCCTCTTCCTCTGGCCATGTGGCAAAAGGTAGATTCTCAAAATACGAACATTGGCTTACCTTGTGAGATGTTTGTTTTCAGCGATGAGGGCGGAGTCATCCTTCATGAGGGTTGGTTCCCCCTGTTTGCTCCAATCAGGCAGGACTATGACTTTTGGGCGTGTCCACCAGGGGAATCCATCCCCCTTGTTTGCCCAGTCAATGTATAGCCAAGCAGAGAGAGTTTATAACAATGAAGAAATACTAACAACAATAGAGAAAGTTTAACCATTTAACTATAACAATTCTAGACACTAGAACAAGGATCCTATTAACCTTACAACACCCCCCGACACCGAGAAAAAATTCCTCAGTTACGGGTGGGCAGGATGACTCCGCCCTCATCGCTGAAAACAAACATCTCACAAGGTAAGCCAATGTTCGTTTTTCCAGCGTTGAGGGCGGAGCCATCCTTCATGAGGGACATACCAAAGCTCCCTAGATGGGTGGGAACTGAGGTAAGGAATTATAGGATGGATTGAAGGATCCGTCTACCAAATGATGCCCCAGCCAGTTGGAAGGCATTGATTCGGCAGCGACGGATAAATATGGAAGGAGATGACCAAGCGGCCACCCTGCAAATATTGGAGAGAAGAACATTAGTGGTTAGGGCGGCAGGTGTGGCAGCACTGTGAGCGGAATGAGCGCTGACCCTTCCTTGCAGCGTATTACCCATCATCGACTCACACTGAGAGATGCAAGCCCAGATCCATCAAGCCAGGGTCGATGAAGAAAAACTTCCCAGGTATGTAGGACCGAAGGAGACAAATAGACTGTCTGATTTGCGCCATCGACAAGTGCGTTTGATGTAAATACACCGAACTCTGCCTACATCTAGTGTGAGCCAAGTCTTTTCAAGTTCCTTTTTGGGGTCAGGAACGAATGAAGGGAAAATGATCTCCTGTGCTCTATGAAATGTGAAGTTAACTTTAGTCATGAACATCAGATCCCGTCAAGCAGAACTGAATCCTCGCAGAAGATGCATATTTCACTCCTGTGGATAGTGCTCCTGGTTCAGAAAACCTTCTAGCTGAACTAATAGCATTAAAAAAAAAATACTGTTTTCCAGGTAAGAAACTTAATATCAACTCTGTCAAGTTATTCAAACTGTGGTTTGGTTAATGCCCGAAGAACTACATGAGGGTACCAGTTAGGGTATCTGTGAACTGTGGGAAGTTTAATAAGAGAAGCTGTTCTCAAAACTTTATATATACACCCTCTCTCTCTCACACACACATATATATGAATGATTAGACAGTTTCTGGGACAGTATGATTGGAAGAGCTGATGTCCAGTAGGTGCCTTTCAATATCCACATGTGAAGGTTTAATCCTGGATATGGTATTTGACCTTGAGTTAGGAGATCTTTGTGATTGGAAGACGAACTGGTTTCGTGACATCTGGAAGATCTCTGGAAACCCTGCCCTTCTGAAGTCACGAGAGACGAGACCGGAGCATCTACATGAGGGATCTGGAGTTTGGCTATTGGGAGCCACAAACATGCTTCCCGTCACCCTAAGCTGGCATCCAACCTTATGTGGAACTTCAACAGGGCCTAAATCAGGCAATCCTCTACAACTGGCAGCAAAAACCACCATTCAAAGAGGTTTGATTTAATCAGTGTATGTCAGAACAGATTATTTATGTGTACCATCTGTTTTTTGATACAGCTAGAAGAACTACTGTAGGCTCCTGGCATGAAATGGTGTTCATGCCAAACGATTAACTGAAACAGATCAGGCAGTGTAGATGCACCAGTAACACTAGGTCCAATAACTGGGAACAACCTACCTGCTCGAGGGTGTTCTTCATGGATCTTACCCTTTGCTTGGTCAGGTAGACTGGTCAGCGATGTGTCTACAACCACTCCAAAGTGATGCAGGTTCTGAAATGGAACTAGGTAGTTCTTTTCGTAAATTACCAGAAAAACATGTCTGGATAGGAAAGAAATCACAACTCGACATCTTATATATATCCTATGGGAGAGAATGAGATCTATCAGGACATTTGAAATTATGGGTCTATATGAAGGTCCCACTGTTTTCAAGACGTGTCTATCTGTGTAGTGCGTGTCACAGAAGAAAACAACAGACTGAATGGTAGAACCTTGTATGGAAAGGTTGGTAAGATATTTGTGATAACGTGGTAGCTTGGGCTGTGGGCAGGAGACCACTACCCAAAAAACAGGAACACACAAAAATCTTGGAGGAGACGTGTCTCCAGAATTGTCTGGATAATCTCCCATCTGAACCTGTGATTATTATAACTCAATTGTTATTAGATAGATAGTATAGTGTTGTTGTTGATGTTTTTATGGCCTCAATATCAATCAGACATTTTGTGACTTTTATATCAATCTATGTTTGTTTGCCTTCCTCTACCTTAAGGAGGCAATGAAAAGTCATATGAATGGTATAGAAAAATATATCAAAGTATATTTTAACAAACAGCTTCATTTCATTTATATACCGCTTCATACCCTTAAGGAGTGTCTAAGCGGTTTACAATTGTAAGCTATTTGCCCCTCAACAATCTGGGTACTCATTTTAGCGACCTCGGAAGGATGCAAGCCTGAGTTGAGCTTCAGCCCTTTGCTGGTCTTGAACTCGCCACCTTATGGTTTTGAGTGAGTGGCTGCAGTACAGGCATTTAACCACTGCGCCACCAGGGCTGACATTTAAGGATGTTGAGGTCTTCTTATTATTCCTAGTCTCAGCCAAGAGACTTTATTCCAAACAATTTGTCCCCATTAAGTGGTGAGAATCTTAGATATTTTTTGTAATGGGCATTTTTATGTGTCAGTTCTTTAGTCAAAGTCTGTCCTTGAACTGGTCTTGGATTACATCCAATCTCATTTAGGCTAGTGTCTCCAGACATAGCCACTACCTTTAACCATAGTTAATACCCTGATAGTACTTTATTTTGACCTTAAGTGTTTGTTTGTTTGACAAGTGGGCTAGGCCACACATGTTTAGCCCCAGAAAAAAAAGGAAATAGCAGACACCTTAGTTGAGCATAAACTCTGGCAGCCACAAGTGGCATCTGTTGATTCTCATGACAAAGAGGGCTGAGATGTAACCATATATATGTAAACAGCTATTGGATTTAGAATCACAATAATAAATTATGGAGGCCTTGTTAATATCCTCATAAAATCTGCATGAAATGGAGTATTTGGTGTTGAAGGCCCAGGCTTGGAGGAGGGAGGAATATCCTTCCCTGAGGAAATCAGGATGGATCATCCTCTAGCTTCAACTGGTCAGAGTTGACATTAAATTCCAATATATAAGTTGTTTTGTACAATAATACCATAAAACAAGTACAGTAATAATAAACAAATACAGTAATAATGAAGGATCATCAGTCCCCAAACATCTAACAGATTTCAGGAGCTTTCAGGAGGTACTGAAAGGCCCTCATCTTTATTTTTTATTTTTAACTCTTTTTCAGATCACATTCCTCTTCTGAGGAGTGAACTATAGGTATTATTTTCCTTTGTTTTACAAAAGGCATATTAGTTAGCAGAAGCAGCAGGCCTTTCCTTTTCTGCCTAGCTGCCCTTAATCAAAATGGCTGCCACACCTTCAGTTCCAGCTTTGCCTATTATTTTTAAAAAGGCAAGCACAATAAATAAATGTCTTTTTGGCCAAATTCTCCCAAGGAGAGATTGACACCTTAGACCAGGGGACAATGGGGCAGAAGCAGACTCCCTGCACCTGGAAATCCTTTTGTTAATCCTCTCTGATCCCTTCAGTCTGAGTGGATCTTGGAGGAAGGAGAGGAGAAGGCAGTTGGTTTTGGAGGGAAACTCTCCATTTGAATCTCTGAAGCAACTGAAGCCTCCTTCAAAGCTGGCAATGCAAGTCAGAAACAAATCTCTTGGGTAAAGCTTAACCCACAAACATAGGATTAAGGACTGAATCCTCACTCACCTCTTGAAATCTGCCTTCTCTCTCTCTCTCACTGTCCAAACCTCTTGCCGGGTTTGATGTCCGCAGTGGGGCGCAATCTGGCCAGGGACAGGGCCTCCAGCCGCGCCAAGGTCTGTCAGGGTCTCTATCTCACCACCCTGGGGCTGGTGTTCTGGCCCCCCTCAGACCATTCTCCCTCAGAGGCAGAAGAGGACTGAGATTTGGAGAGAACATCCTCATCTGAGGATTTTAACTGCAAGCATTTTGCTTCTTAGCCTTAGATGGCGCTCTCCATTATGTTTATGCTTGGAGGAATAAACCTGAAGTAGCATTGGCATGGCTCCCGCCTTTTTTGAGTTTGAATTTGTGCGCCAAGGAGGAACGTTTGGGTGCAAATTTGCCCTGCTCCAAAGGGGAATGGCATCCCTGGAAGAGCGGGAGGCGGGGGGGAAAGAAGAAGAGGGTTCCCTAGGTCTCCTGGAATTGTAAAGGAGCCTGTCCCTCTGTGAGCCCGACTCCAGGGGCTGAAGGACCACTGAGCTCCCTCCAGTGATCTTGGGGTCCATCTTGGAGGGATGACTTTCCAAGGGGGAGAAGGCGTCCCTCGAGAATCTGAAGAATGAGGGAGAGGAAGATAATTCCCTGGCCCTCCTTTATCTCTGAGTCCTTTCTGCCTCTGACCCTGACTCTTGGGAAGAATTCTCTGCCACGGCCTTAGCCTGAAAACGGGCCCCTCTCTGAGAGGAGACCGTTTGGGAGGCAATACAGGATTGCGCCAGCTGTAAGGCTAGTAAGGAGGAGAAGGGAGCCGACGTTCGGGAGGGAGAGGCTGCAGGGTACCCAAGCTGCTCACTGCAGCATTACTCACATTTCTCTCGGCGTCCTCCTTGCCGACCGCACCCTCCCGATTTCGGGACAGGTTCCTGCGGTCTCTCTCGTCCTCCTTGCTAACCGCACCCTCCCGATTTCGGGACAGGTTCCTGCGGTCTCTCGCGTCCTCCTTGCTAACCGCACCCTCCCGATTTCAGGACAGGTTCCTGCGGTCTCTCGGCATCCTCCTTGCTAACCGCACCCTCCCGATTTCGGGACAGGTTCCTGCGGTCTCTCGGCGTCCTCCTTGCTAACCGCACCCTCCCGATTTCGGGACAGGTTCCCGCGGTCCGGCGCCTTCAAGCGCGGAGAAAAGGGATATCCCTCCTCCGGCTGCGCCGAGCGGCCTACAGGCCGCACCTCCCGGGTCAGGGCTGATCCATTCCTCTTGTGGAGAGCCTGTGTAGCATGGCCAGATTCCCCAGACATGCCTGGGCCCTCTAGCTCTTCGGACCTTAGTCGGCCCTCACAGAGAGAGAAGAGGTAAGGAGTAAAAGGAGAATAAAGAAGATTTTGTTTTGTGAGTAAAGGAGAGTTAGGAAAACACGACCTGACGGAGCGAAGGCAGGAACTAGACTGGGCAAACAAGGGGGATGGATTCCCCTGGTGGACACGCCCAAAAGTCATAGTCCTGCCTGATTGGAGCAAACAGGGGGAACCAACCCTCATGAAGGATGGCTCCGCCCTCAACGCTGGAAAACCAGCAAATTTAAAGTCTATTTGCATATCAACAATATGCAATCCAATTTTGCAATCCAATATGTCCCCATTCCTGAGACCACAGGCCTCTTTGTTTTCCTTTGCCTACAACAAAATTTCCTTGCTCGCCAAAGGATGAGAATGCAGTGCTCACAATAACCATACAATACAACATAAATGGAGAAAAATAGGCTACAACTTTATTAATTAAAGCTGAAATAGGGTTGGTCAAATGCATGGGTTCAGATCCAGGGAATGACCAACACAAATGTTTATTAATGAGCCCCAACTCCGGCCCAGTGCCGGACCACTGAGTTGACAGAACAAGGAACCACTTGGGTAAGTGCTCTGCAGGATCCCCTATTATCAAGGAGTGCTGGAAAGGCACCCACCCCCATCTGGGTGACACCCTTTCCACACACACACACCAATTCCCATAAGGTTGTGGTCCCCGAACTGTGCTCTTTAAGGGATTTTGTACTTCAACTTCCAGAATCCCAGATTATTGGCCAGCATGGCTGAGGCTTCTGAGAGCTCTTAAAGGGCACAATTTGTGGGCCACTGCCACAAGGGAACTCCTGAATACAACCAATGCCTGCAGAACACTAGTAAATTATATCCCACAAAACACAAAGCTGTTTTGGATTTCCTATTCCTTCATGTTATTTATTTGATGTATAGCCTGCCTTTATCCCAATGTATGATCCCAATATGTCTGGTAATATGTCCGAGAAAGCTGCCAACACCCACTCATACAGCTGATAAGAGAGTCCTTGGCAAAAGATATACACCAAGCTGCCAAGGCAGTTCCTTTAGGAAACACAACCAGGCCCAAAACAGTCCGAGGTTCAGGGTTACCAAGAGCAACAATATCAGTCCAGTCTGAGGTCAGAAAAGCCAGAAGGGTGGTCAGTAGGTCCGATACCGGGTCGAGGAATCCAAATCAATCAAGAGTTTCAGAGTCAGATTATCAGATACCAATAGAACAGGGAAAGGGTCAAGTGGATGCTCCTCTGGAAGGAGTTCTATTGCCTAGCAGCAGTCACTGAGAAGACTTTCTCCTGTGTACTCACCAGACAAGCCTGGAAGGGTGACAGGAAGGAAAGACAACTCTCCCCCAGAGAATCTAAGACTCAAGTAAGCTCATATGGGGAGATATGGGCTTCCAGATAATCTGAACCTATACTGTATACAGTTTTAGAATCATAAGTAACATTTTGAATTGCAACTGAAAATGAACTGGTAGCTAATGAAGATATTTCAGCAAGAGAGTTATATGCTCCTTATAACCAGCCCCAGACAGCAGTATAGCTTCAACATTTTGAATATGCTGAAGTTTCCCAACATTTTTCAAAGGCCCCTTCACACAGAGTGCATTACAGTTATCCAACTGGGATGTAAATAAAGTATATGTTACCACAGCCAGATCTGACATCTCAAGGAACAGACATAGCTAGTGCACCAGTTTTAATTGTGCAAATGTACTCTACCACTGATACCTGAACCCCACTAAAGATTTTTTTGTACTTTGCAAACACTGGACCTCTTGGCCAGTATTTATTATTTATTAATACATGTTTATCCTGGCATTTAGTACAGAATCTCAGTGCAGCATACAATATAAACAATTTAAAACATTTCCAGACTAAAAAGTATAAATAATTCAAACAAGATAAAATATTAAACATGTTAAACAGTATAATAGTTAAATCTACTTTAAAAACTACAGTTAAAAACACTTTAAAAATCCTAACAATTTAGAACCATGTACATGTATTCTTGAAATATGTTAGTCCCCAAAAGATTTAATAAAAAGTTATGTTTTAGCTTGGCACAGGAAATAAATAAATGTTGGAGCCAGTCAGAACTCCACAGGGAGGGCACTTCACTGGGGTGCCACAGCTGAGAAGGCCTTCTGCCATGTCCTCCTATTTTGTGTTGCCCCCAATGCTGGGACACAGAGAAGGCTCTCTTTTGTAGACGTCAATTCTCAGGCAAGTGTGTATATGTATGTGTGTGTGTGTGTGTGTGTGTATGAAAAGAGAGATGCTCCTTTAATTATTGTGGGCCCAAGGTATCTAGGGATTTACCAGCACCTTGAATTCAGATCAGAAGTTAATTGGAAACCAGTGCAGTTCTTTTAAGACTGGTGTTATTTACTTTCTATATGGTATTCTCACGAACAACCTTGGTGCTATTTTTTGTACTACCTACAGCTTCCGAGTCATCTTCATCTTCAGTCTAATTTGGAAAGTGTCCAATATGTGGACTACTGGACAAACTAAGTTAACCCTGTCTGTTATAGTTTAGACTGTAACTTGAGCACCAGCTTGAACTGGCACCAAGTACTCCATGGCATGGAGTCCACTTGGACCTGCAATGACAAAGACCCCATTCTGGGTAGATTGCTTACCCACTTCCTAGGCTTGAGAACAACCAAGCCATCTTACTAAGATTCAGCTGGGGTTTATTTGCCATCATCCAGCCTTTTACAGCCAGACGATCAGTAGCATATTCATTATAAACATTTTACAATTCAGACCAAGTGACTATGAGAGTTTATAAAAATAAGTAATCAGAATGTAAATACAAAGAAAACAAGAAATATCTACAAAATAATTGTGTACTACTTCCATGTTCCATTGTTTCTGTGTTTTTTTACTTTATAACTAGTTAACCATTTTGTAGCTAGCATCAACAATTTCAAGTTTAAACTATTTATAATGTTACGAGAAACTCCAAGACTAAACAGTTCACACAAGAGAAAAACCAAGGTTATACTATAATTGCTTAGCTGTGCTCAATTCTCTGTAGTCCAATGGCCAGGGAATGGCAAGATTTTAGCCACTATTGAACCCTATAAATCCTGAATCAAATACATTGAGTTAGATCCAGATCTTGCTAAAGCTCATAGTTAAAATGACACCCACTGAAATAAATGGGAATGAAGTTACTCATGCCTATTTTTGAGTTTCACTGATTTGAGTGGTATGTCTAAGGATGGATGTATTCCATTATATCTTTGAAGAGATTAGCTCAAATGAATGAAAGGCAAATATTCTGTAAGATTTGGGAGGGAGTAGTCTAAACTATGATTATAGCTAAACAAGGGAGGGAGTGTCCAGCTACTCTCAAACTAAGAGATTGGACATTCTGGTCTGCATAACATAACCCACCCACAAACAGATTATTCTCTGAAATCCAGTGGTTCAGAATAAAAAAAAAAGTCATGTTTGTATTAATGTTAGATTCTTAACAATGTTCATTTCACAGGTGAAGTATAGGAAAGTTTGTTGAAAATCTATCAAATATATGACCAGCGGGGTATATTGCAATCCTCTGGCCATTAAACACGCCTATTAAAATATAGTGGCAATAGATACTGAATTTTAAATTTAATCTAACTTCTACTCTTCATCATTAAAAAAAACATGTTTGTTTAATAAAGTCAATCATACAAAAATAATGACAGAAAGAAAAAATGGAAAGCAAAACTGGAAAAGTAAAAAACACGCTGCCTAAGAAAGGAAAACAATCTTATAAATTATAAAACAATAGACTATTACACTAATTTTACTTATTTCATCCAGTGGGGATAATACCCAATTGATTCTAATTTCCCACGACTATTTAAAATGATACATTATGGATCACAACCTCATTTTTGCATTAAAGCCAATTTTACTAAGGCTTCCCCACATATTATAACTGGAATCAAGCTTTATTGCCCTCAGCATCTTAGTCCAGTGCTTCAGTTTTGAGCATGTGAAGACATGGCAGAGGTGTATAAATTATGCAAGATGTGGAGAAAGTATACTGAGAGAAGTTTTTCTCCCCCTTGTAAAACTAGAATTTGAAGTCACCTAATGAAGACTACGTGGAAGACAGATGAAAGAAGCTCTGTCTTCACACAGCACATAGTTAAATTATGGAATTTGTTTCCACAAGTTCTGGTAATGGCCAGCAACATGGATGGCTTTAATATGCAATTAGGCTAGCAATGCCTATTAGCCATGAAGGCTCAGTTGTATCAGAGGCAGTAGGTCTTTGATCCTGGGGACGATGAGCTAGAGGGTGCTAAACTTGTGAGTTTCCTGCAGGCATCTGAATGGCAATCTATTAACAGAAGCTGAACTAGGCTGGTCTTTGGCCTGCTTCAGCAGGGTTAAGAAGTCATGCTGAAAGAGAAACAAATTACAAGGTGTACTGGGACACCATCAGGCCTTTTCGATTTGCTCCCTTGTGCTCCCACGTTGAAAAGAGATTACGGTAAACTAATCAGAAAACTGGCTTCATAACTTCCCTGCGTGTAGCAAAAGAAAATAACCTTCTACTCTTTGATGGCTCTTGCCCATGCTAAATTGGAAGATTCTAAAATTCTAAGGAGCGATGGAATAGCTCCCTCAGGCTGGGTGACCTTTTTCAATTTTGCATCAATGTCTATCATTTTCTGACTACTTTGTGATGTTTTCTGCCCCCATACCAATTAGAAAAACAGATTGACATGAACATTTTCCATTCATGATCACATTAATTGACTGCAGTTAATTGGAAACATCAACACATACAAGGCATGATAGAACTAGGTATAGTTAAAAGCAGTCTAAAAAGAAGTTTCAACTTTTGATTAGTAGTGGAACAGCAACATTAAAAAAAGTTTATAAGATAAAAGATGAAATTTCTCATTAAAGTGAAGCTTAAACTTATCAAAGTAGTCACTTCCAGGAAGTCCTGGCTTAGGAACTTTGAAAGGATATGGATGGCATAAGAATTCATCTCCTATTCATAGTGCAAGTTTAAAAATAAAGATTAGATTAAAACTAGAAGCTCAAGGCATTTCATGTTCTCTAGTTCACACATAAACAGATGAACTTGGCATAGGTCAGGGATGTACCCACTAATTATTTTACTACTTTACCAAGGGCTATATACCTTTGTAGTCTGGATGGTAAAAGCTGGAGGTGTACCTTCTAATTGCCTTTCTTGAAACAGTCAGTTTATCTTCATTACATTGACTATTCTCATTATTTTAGCTATTTAATTATAGTTTTTGCTTTTACTGTAACATTAGAAATAGTATAATTTTTGCACTATAACTACTACTACTGCTTATTAGAACTACTACTACTAATTACTGCTACTACCAAATTCACCATCACTAAATTCTGTGACTTTTGGAAAGGCTAGACATAAATTCCTGTTGATAGAAGGTTTCTTTGAAAGGAGTACAACACTGAATTAACAGATGCTTCTATTAATATCCATCATGGTAGCTTAACCATCATTTTGCTGCTTGCCAAAAAGAATGTGATGAGAATGGTAAAATGCAAGTGTTCCAAATCTTGTAAAAAATGAGATTTCCTTTGTTTTCTATTTGTGATACTGATTAAATGGTAAGTACTAAGAAGAAAACTGTTTGTTTTTTTAAACACACACACATGCACACAAGCTTTCAGCATATTATTGAGTGTAGTTTGGGAATACTCTAGGATTGACCCCTGTACCTGCACGCCTATATTTCTGTGGTGGTCAGGAGTGTGTTTGCACAGTTAAAACTACTGTATCAGCTGTGCCTATTTCTTGAGAAGCCATATCTAGCCATCACAAAACATGCCTTGATCACATCTCAGGTGTTTGGTGCTGACTTTGGAAACTATTCAAAAACTCAAGCAAGTTCAAAATGCAGGGACTAGACTACTGACTGGGGCTGATTATGGGGAGTTTGCTGAAAATTATTCACACACTCTTAAGTTCATTTTCAGGCATAATTCAAAATACTGGTTCTGGTCTAATAAGCCTTTTATGTGAAGTTGAATGCTTTTACAGTGGGAATCCATAGTTTTTGTGGGGTGTTGAGGCTATGTGGCCATGTTCTGGAAGAGTTTATTCCTGACATTTCACCAGCATCTGTGGCTAGCATATTCAGACAATGCTGGCACGGCCAGAGATGCTGGCAAAACGTCAGGAATAAACTCTTCCAGAACATGGCCATATAGCCCCAAACCCACACAAAAAACTAAGCCTCTTATGTCTAAGGTCCAGCCTACCCGAAAGCCTGTATCTTCCCATACGAGTGTACTCAATATTACGGTCTTTGGAGGAGAGCTCTGTCTCCATCCCACCATCCTCCCAGGCTCATCTAGTGAAGGCATGAGAGAGCTTTCTCAATAGAGGCGCCTAAGCTATGGAAATCCCTCCCAAGGATGGTTCCATTTGCCTCATCTCTATTGTTCTTTTCCTCATTAGGTAATGATCTTTCTCTATAAATAGGCTTTTGTCTTAATTTATCAGGGTAGAAGGACATGCAATCAGGTGGGCTATTTTCCAATATGTGATATGTGTTTCATGTTTTTAAACCATGTTTTAAGTTACAAGTACTGAAGTATCAATTGGACTGATGGTTGAATGCTTTTTACACTTTTATACTCCATGCAGTTTTAGCTGTTTTAACTTATGTAGTAAGAGGCTTTGAGTACCTTCTGGGAGAAAAGCAAAATACAATTCAACCAAATAAATAAATAAAAATCCAACAACAACAGAAAAATCATGATGGTTGACCATTTTCCCAATGTACAAATTTTAGTTAAGAAGCAACATAAGAAAAACATCTGTTGCATCTAGCCATCTATCTATTGGCTGAGAACATTGTACTTTTTTTTCTTCTGCTGAGAAACACAGGTCTTAGAATAGTCCCACTGTCATGACATGATAGCAGAGCCACTCAATGTTCCCAGAAAACTGCATGAGTCCTGAAAACATCTCATTTGAATTCTTCTAGGTTGTGCATATCCTGGACTGCGGCCAGCACACACAAACAGACACTGATAAGAAGGGCTCAGCAAGGAACTAGCTCTGCAGCTGGGAGAAAGTCTACAGAGCTTAGTATTGTCCAAAACGGTAAACCAGAAGCCCAATGCCAGAGTCAGGATTGGAGACGTCACAGAAATCAGTTTGGTCCAGGGTCAGGGCAAGGAGAAGGCAACAGTAGTCCAGTTCGTTCCAAAGTTGTAGGGTCAAGGCAAACAAGAGTTCAAGAAACACGGAGCCAGTGCTGGCAAGCAATCACACCAAAGGATCTTGCAATAAGTTCTGGCAAAAGGATGGTGTCCCTGTTGCCAGCTGTGACTTATCTGCAGATTGCTTTTCTGCAAGCCTGCGGGATCAATGCAGGCAAGCACTCTCAGCTCTCCTTTCCTTAAAGGAAGGGACCTTCAAGCTTGGTTTTCCTCAGAGGCCACACTCAGCTGCTGAGCCTCTGAAGGAAGCTCCACAGTGCTAGAACCTGGCTGAGCCTCCACTCCAGGGGCTGAAATGGCAGGGCTGGGGTCTGGAAGGGCAGAACTGGGACCTGGTCTAGCCTCCAACTCCTCTTGCACCTGAGGAGCCATATCCTCCTCCTCCTCCTCCAATTCCACCTCTTGGCTGGCCATGACATTGAATGACATCTCCTTAAATTCAGATTAGGACAGGTAATACTGTTATAAAGTCTGAAACTGTCCAATCTAATCTTGAAGCAGAGAATGCAACCGTGAAGGGCTCTTTCTAAGGTATACAGACACTAGATTGGAAAGCATACATTGCCTTTGAGTTGACCTTGACTTCTGGTGATCCTGTGGATGAAACATCTCCAAGACCTTCCATCCTCCACTGCTCTCTTTAGGTCCTGCAAACTCAGGCCTATAACCTCCCTGGTTGAGTCTAGCCATCTGTTGTGCAGTCTTTCTTTCTGCTGCCCTCTACCTTTCCAAGCATTATTGTCTTTTCTAATGAGTCCAGTCTTCTCATGATGTGACCAAAATACAATAGCCTCAATTTGATAATCTTAGCTTGTTTGTCTTTTTTGCTCTCCACAGTATCCTCAGCACTCTTCACTAGCACCACATTTCAAATTAGTCGATTTTCTTCTTATTAACTTTTTTCACTGTCCAGCTGTCACATCCTTACATTGTGATGGGAATACAATGGCTTGGATGATTCTAACTTTAGTGCTCAATTATATATCCTTTAAGATCTTGTCTAGTTCTTTCACAGCAGCCCTTCTTATTCCTTAGCCTTCTTTAGATTTCGTGACTGCAGTCACCATTCTGTTAAGAGTTTGATCTTAGGTACAGGGACTCTTTATTTTCAATTCCTTGTTGTCTAGGTTGATTTTATGTAGATCCTCTGTGGTCATTATTTTTCTTTATGTTCAGCAGCAGGCCTGTTTTTGCACTTTCTTCCTTGACCTTCCTTACTAATTGTTCCAATTCATTGATGTTTTCCACTATTAATACTGTGTCATTTGCATATCTTAGATTGTTGATGTTCCTTCCTCCTACCTCAACATATTACTAATTTTCCAAACAACAATATGAACGTGGATTTGTTGTACAAAATATATTCAGTAGTATTTATCAAATAGTTATTTTCATGCAGATATGCCATGTTTATAGGACTAATTCACAATGGATCACTAAGTATATTTGAGCAATATCCCTAGATATACTCCCATGGGAACAAGCATAATGACGTACAGTGGGCCCTTAGTATCTGCTGTAGTTTGAGGACCCCTGTGGTTACAAAAAACTGTGGAAGCATAACTCTCATTATATACAGTGGCATGGTAAATGGTGTTCTTTATATAAAATGGCAAAATCAAGTTTTGATTTTTGTATTATTATTTTCTGGAATATTTTCAACCATGGATGGTGGAATCCATGGATACAGAATCTCTGGATATGAAGGGCTGGCAGTACTATGTGAACTGAGAAAATCTGAATATAGTATGCAGCCTGATGATGGTTAAGACTACGTGGATTTACCAAAAAGACTTTTTTTAAAGACTGGTTCACACTTAACAGAGGAATGGATTAAGGCACAATTTTGCAGATGAATTCAGAATAACAGTCTTGTGTGTTTCACCATAAAACAATGTAATTTTTACACAAATGCACCAGTCTTACCCCAAAAGCACATGAAAGAAGCAACAAAAGACTAAAAGCATTGCAGCTTTGGAAACAAAAGCACTCAGGCAAGGATAGTGCTAATTTTTAAGTAAATTAGCAGTTTTGATTTGTGTTTAGTGGACCATTACATCTTGTCATTAGCAAGTTGAACTGCTCTATTTAAGTAACCATACTTGATTTTGTGTTCAATTAAACCACAGTCCCATTAATGAGGGGGGAAATTACTTCCTGCAGTTTTACATTGACTAACAGTCAGTACTTAATCTGGGCTGGGAACTGGAGGAATTAACAGCATAAAATGTTAGTCAAATTACACACATAATGATTAACTGGATCCACCCTGGTATTATTAATTTTGCTGAAAGCATTCAGGACACCAAATTGTTTTTCAGAAGCATATAATTATATTTGTAATTCATGGAAATTACTTGTACACAATGAATTGGGAACTTTCTGCCGAACAAATGTTTGAGGGGAAAGGAAAGAACAGACAGGCCTTTGTAAGGTACATGTATGGCTGGGGAGGGGGGGTGAAGTAAGGCTCAATTTCCAATCCAGTTGCTCACTCCATAGGGAAAGGAGGGTGCAACATCTTTCCCTTTGAATCAGACAACAAAAAATCTTGAGCCAGCCCTCACTATGGTTTGCCCTATTATTTGTTATAATGGTGTAGGAAGGCACATTTTGTTGTCAATGGGGCTCTTCAAGTCATTTCCCATTTATGGAATGCCTAAGGAGAATCTATCAAATCTTAGCAAGATTTCTTCAGAGGGGTTTGCCATTGCTGTCCGGGAAAGCTGCCAACACGTGGCTGATAGATAATGAGTCCTGGAGAAAACACAATTATAATAGAAACAAAATACCAGTAATTGCTGGCCGTAGTAGAATACAAAGTCCACAAGGCATAAGGCAAGTCCAATGGGAGTTTCGAGGTCTAGGGTTTTCGCAGACAGAAATTCCAAAGCCGTTCCGAAGGTTGCAGGTAATGAGAAGTCCAAGGTCAAGCTGAGAGTCAAAAGCTTTCACCGGTAAACCAAGATAAGCTTTGACAAAAGTTTGTCTTCCCTGATCTCTTATATAGCCCCCAGCTCCTCCCCTCACAGCTGTTTCAACTTGGCTTTCTCTAGCAATCTCAGAGAGCGTCTCAACCCTGCCCGATCTGCTCTTCTTTGAGCAAAGGAAGGGATTTCTGTCTCTTGCTCCTGTATCTCTTCCAGGCCTGCAACCTCTGCTGGGGAAAGGCTTTCTTCTGGGGAAACCCTAGGCTGCTGAGGTAGGGGCTGTGCCTCACTGTGTCCTATAGAACTAGGTCCAGGTTCACCTAAGTCTCTAGGATCTGGCAGCACTATGCTAGGACCTGACTCAGCATATTCTTCCTCAGAGCCCTCCATGTCCTCCACCTGGCTGTCCCTGACAATTGCCTTCTTCTGACATTGAGACAGCATGATTTGCTGAAGTCTATGCAGTGAGTTGAGTGGGAATTTGAACCCTGGTCGCTTGAGGATGCAGGGCTGAAGGGAGGAAGGGGCCGCCGCCGCCACGGCCCCTTCCTCCCTGGGTCTTTGCCGCAGCTGTCTAAAAGCCGCGGCAAAGACCCGACGCCAAAAAGAGCTCCTGTTTTGTGCTGCGGAAAGCGGCGTCATGGCATGCGCAGTGCGTCTAGCAGCTGCACACGCCATAACGCCATCATGGCGCACTGTGTGGACGCCACCATTTAATTATGGCGGTGCCCATACGTGCTAGGGTTACGGAGGGTGTGAAAGCTGCGCCCTCCCTAACCCTATTCGCACACTTTTGGGCCCTAGACATGCCTCTTTTGGCACGTCTAGATTGGCCCATAGAGTCCTAGTCCAACACACAAACTGCTACATTATAGTATCTGTCCCAAGGGCATTTGGCATGTAAGCTAACCTTACATAAGAGAATAAGAGAAGGGTATGTCAGTTTTTAAAATGATTGTCGGTGTTAAGAAAGAAGAGGATGGAGAGCAGAAAGACATGCTTGGAGGGGATGGAGAAGGAGAAAAGAGAAGCAGTTGAGTAGAAAGCATAACAACAGTACTGTATTTCCACATGTGACAACAGGCAGGCTGTTCTTATTTGGTAGATTTTTGGGCTAGGAAAAGGCAAATCTACTGTATATACCCATGCATAAGTCTAGAAATTTTAGTAAAAAAATTGACCCAAAAAACCTCAATCGACATCCATGGGTCAATGTTAAGTACTGTACTTTAACACTTCTTGTAAACCATACACTCTTGTGAAAGGCAAGAATGTAATCTGTCCTGGAAGCAATGACTTCCCTCTGCTGTCTCATCCATTCAGTCTTTAGTGTGAGCACATACAGTTATCACTGCTGGAATTTTGTAAGTTCATTATTTTTCTTTGCTTTAGAGTCTCTGTCACATGCCGCTATGTTTTACCCTCGACTTATCCACGGTCATATCAAAATCCATAATTTTGGCCCCAAAACCTGCCCTCAATTTATACATGAAGTCAAATTGTAGTCAACTATATACGATATATAATTTGGCATTTATCCAGCTTCTGTTGTTTTCTAAATGAAACAATTGTCAAAATAAAAAAATGAGTAGGTACTACAGTATGTACCAGAGAGAATTAATTCTTTCACACTACAGTGTGATAACTTCACCTCCACTTCATGAGGGATTTATACATTTATTTATTTATATCATTTTTATGCCACCTTTCTCCCAAAAAGAGACCCAACGTGGCTCGCCAATAAAATATTTTGAAAACGTTACAATAAAATTTAAAAAGAATTAAAATCATCTAACTAAAAACAGTATAAAAATACATTAAAATGCAGAAGTTAAAAAGCATAACAAAACATATATTCCATATAGAAGCCATCCTGACATGATTATGTATTAATAGCCTGCTTGAATAAAAACAGCTTGCTGGCAAGAAGAAAAGACAGTTTTTGGAGGGTTTGTGGAAAACGAAGGATTCAGAGGACACCCTATTCCAACAGATTAGAACCCTTAGAAGAAATTTAAACAGTAAGCCATGTTTTTTCTTTTTCTACAACATTTATAAAGATATTTGTAATGAGGTGACTACGCTGTATATGGTATATAATACCCAAGATCACATTTATATTATATATCTATTCTTCTGTCTCAAGGGAGCTGTACAGATTGCCCCTTCAGGGGTGAGTCTGTGCCGCCCCTCTGCTGCGCAGCGTTGCTACAGCAACAAATGGTGTGGCACTGATGCTCAGCAAGGAAGGACCACCCCGAAGCGCTCCTTCCTTTTGGATGCCGGATTGGGGCCAGGATAGCTGCACCGGCAGCCCCTGCGGCCCCAATCCAGCTTTTTCCAGCAAAAAGAGAAGCGGCAAATTGCTGCTTCTCTTTGGGCTGGAAAGTACAGGTTGCTTACCTGTAACTGTGTTTCTTCGAGTGGTCATCTGTGCTCTCACACAATAGGGTTTTGCGCCTGCGCAGAAGCTCCATTCGGAATGCTGAAAAGCTGAGCAGATTGGCGGGAGCCCCGCCCCTCCCATTCCCTGAGCATGCCCAATCCCGCCAATCTAGCTCCTCCTTCAGTTCAAGTCCGCCGCAAAAAGGCACGGACTTGACCGAGGGGAGGTAGGGCGGGATTTGTGTGAGGGCACAGATGACCACTCGAAGAAACACAGTTACAAGTAAGCAACCTGTACTTCTTCTTCGTGGTCTCTGTGCCTCACACAATAGGGTGACTGAAAAGCTTACCTATGGAGGTGGGAAGGTCACTGCAAGATCGAAGAAAGAACAGCACGACCAAAACTGGCATCTCTCCGGGATCTGGAATCTAGCCGGTAATGCCTCACAAACGTGGATGGCTGTGACCATGTGGCCGCCTTGCAGACCTCTGGCAGGGGAACACCTCTGAGGAAGGCAGCAGATGAAGCCGTAGCCCTGGTTGAGTGGGCACGTACACCAACCGGAAGAGGGCGTTTAGCCAGTTCATAGGCCAAGGCAATGGTTTGGGCAATCCACTTTGCGAACCGTTGTGATGAAACTGGGTTGCCTTTCCTGGCACCACCATAGCAAACAAACAACTTATTGGATAATTTGAACTCTTGAGAACGCTGAACATAAAAAGCCAAAGCACGGCGAACATCCAGGGTGTGCATAGTCTTTTCCAGAGGTGAGGAAGGATCTGGATAAAAATTAGGAAGCACAATCTCCTGGGAGAGATGAAACGGAGAAACCACTTTAGGGAGGAAGGAAATGTCCGGTCTGAGGACCACCTTGTCCCTATGAAAAGTCAAGTAAGGCTCATCCGAGCGCAGGGCTGTCAGCTCAGAAGCACGTCTGGCTGAAGTTATGGCCACAAGAAAAGACACTTTGAGTGTCAGCAGTCTCAAGGAAGCAGAGCCTAAGGGCTCAAATGGAGGTCTCGTAAGCTGTGTAAGCACTAGAGAGAGAGACCAGGCCGGAGCCAGTGGTGGCAATGGTGGATAAAGGTGATGTAGTCCCTTGAAGAACCTCTTTAACGTAGGTGACGTGAAGAGGCGAGCTGACCTCGAGCCAGGTGGCTGGTTGGCTACAATAGCCGACAAGTAGACCTTGAGGGAAGAGAAGGCCAGGCCTTGATCCCTGAGGTGTAGTAGAAAATGCAAGACAGTAGTAAGGCTCACAGGTGAGGAAGGTTCAGACCTAGCCTCCGCGAAGGCACAGAAACGCTTCCACTTATATGCATAGGATCTCTTAGTGGAGTCCTTTTTCGAGGCAGACAAGACCCTAAGCAGGTCAGGAGACTCTATGGATGGATCCTCCACGCCGTCATCCATAGATTGACCAAGTCCGGATGCAGGACCGCTCCATTGGAGTGAGACAAAAGGTCCGGCCACTTTGGCAGGTGGAAGTATTGGCCCCTGGCCAAGTGAAGAAGAGGAGTGAACCAGGGTTGTCTCGGCCAGAATGGAGTCAACAGTATGGCGTTGGACCGATCCCTGGCCATCTTGGCCACCGTCCTGGAGATCAGAGGAAAGGGCGGAAATGCATACAGGAGATCTCGACTCCAACTGCAAAGGAAGGCATCCCCCATGGATCCTCGTCCTTTGCCCGCTCTAGTGTAGAATGCCCGGCATTGGGCGTTCTCCGGAGTGGCGAACAGGTCCACTGAGGGAACTCCCCAATGAGACGTCAGGAGATTGAAGGCTGGGCTCAACAGAGTCCATTCGTGCTGCAGCACCTTGTCCCTGCTGAGGGAGTCTGCCAGCACATTGTCCTTTCCTGCCAAATGAATGGCCACTGGATGAATGGATCGGTGGTGGCACCACGTCCACAGCTGCTGGGAGAGACGCAAGAGGACTGGAGAGTGAGTTCCTCCTTGCTTGTTGATGTACCAGACAGTGGTTGTGTTGTCTGATACTACCTGTACAACTCTGTGGAGGAGGTGATTTTCGAATGCGCTGAAGGCTTTGATGACTGCCAGCAGTTCCAAGGCATTGATGTGCAGTTCTGCCTCCTGTGCAGACCACTGTCCTTGTACACACAAGCCGTTGAGATGTGTGCCCCATCCTGACATGGACGCGTCTGTAGTGACCATCCTGGATGGTTCTGGCGTCTGGAAGGGCATCCCCTTGAGGATGTTGGAAGGAGACATCCACCACTTGAGAGAGTCTCTGACATGAGGAGTCTCTTGGACGGATTGTCCCTCAGATGATCGAAGGAAGCCAGGAACCAAGCTTGGAGAGGCCTGAGCCTTAGACGAGCCAGGTAGGTCACCGCTGTGGTTGAAGCCAGGTGGCCTAGCAGTCTTTGGATGTCCTTTGCAGACGGACGTTGAGTGTGAAGGACGGATTGCAGTTGTTCCCAGAGGGCTTCCGCCCGCCTGGTGGGAAGGTAGGCTCGACCCATCAGAGTCCAGGGACGTGCCTATATAGTCTATCACCCTCACAGGGTGGAGAATGGATTTTGGTAGGTTGACGTTGAGTCCCAAGTCGGCTAGAAGGTCCAAAATGTACTGGACATCTTTGTACAGTTGCGTCTTGGAGGACAACACCAGAAGCCAGTCGTCGAGGTAAGGGAAAATCTTTATTCCTTGGAGACGAAGGTGAGAGATGACCACCGCCATGCACTTTGTGAACACTCGAGGAGCGGTAGAGAGGCCGAAAGGAAGAACGGTATATTGATAGAGATCTCCATCTATGGCGAAACGGAGATACTTCCAATGTTGTGGCCTGATGCTGATGTGGAAGTAAGCATCCTTTAGGTCTATGGATGCAAACCAGTCCCCTTGGTGCAGGAACGGCAAGATGGATTGAAGAGTCACCATCTTGAACTTGCGAATCAAGATGTATGAGTTGACGCCTCTCAGGTCCAAGATGGGACGAAGACCTCCTCCTCTCTTCGGGACTGTGAAGTACCTGGAATAGAAGCCTTGGTGTTTGAAGCACGGTGGAACACGTTGTATGGCTCCTTTGTCGAGAAGGGAGGAAATCTCCTCCAGAAGAGGAGGAGAGGAGGGAGTGGAACAGAAAACGCCATTTGGTGGAATACCTGAGAACTCTATGGCGTATCCCAGGCGGATGATGGTAAGCACCTAGGAATCCGTGGTGATCTTGGACCAGTTCTCGTAGAAACGGCGAAGTCTGGGGGCTGAGGAAAGGGTGACTGGCAAACAAAAATTGGGTGTCGCCTCCAAGAGCCCGTGAAAAGTACGACTTGGAGGATGGTTTCCTGGAAGGCTGTTGTTGCTGACGCTGCTGGCCTTGTCTTTGCTGTTGCTGCTGTTGCTGCTGTTGTTGAGGCTGTCTGTAAGGCCTCCTAGTGTAAGGCTGGGTCCTATAAGTGGAGGACGGAGCCGAGCGGGAACGGGTGAAACCAGGGTCGTATGGCCTTTGGCTCCAGACACGACTAGATGAGGGCTTGCTAGGTGTCAGCCCAAGTCTCTTCCCATTCAGACGAGCCTTGGCCATGGTGTCCAGGGATTCGTCGGTCTTGGCGGCGAATAGACCTTCACCATCAAAAGGAAGATCTTCGATCTTGGACTTAGCTTCCTCAGACAGGGAGGTAGATCTCAACCAGGCGAAACGGTGGAGTGCCACTGCACCGGCCATAACTTTCGCAGAACAGTCAACAACATATCTAGCTGAGTGGACCTCCTGGGCAATGAGGGAGAGTGCCTCAGCGTAAAATTCCTGAGCCGCCTCTTGTTGTGCCTGAGGCAGGTAAGGAATAAAAGCAGCCACACGATCCCACAGAAACCTCTGATAGCCGGCCATACAACCTTGCATACTGGCGACCTTTGCTGCCAAAACTGCAGATGAGTAGAAACGGCGGCCAAAGATGTCCATCCTTCTGCCATCTTTGTCCACGGGGGCAGAGTGAGACTTGCCTGTAGACTTACAGGTGGATTCCACCACCAGAGAGTTAGGAGCCGGGTGGGTGAACAGGAACGGTGCTGTATCCGACTGCACCCGATACAAAGAGTCAAGCTTCTTAGAGGCGGGTGGCGTCGAGGCCGGTTTGTTCCAAGAAGCCACCATGATGTCAGAGAAGGAGGGCAGGAATGGGATGACCGCCGGTTGCTGGGGACGCACCACGAGGTCATCGATGGGGTCCCTGGGAGGCTGGGCCGTCTGCGCCGTTTGGAGGCCTACCGCCCTTGCCATCCTGTCGACAATTCCAGTGAAGAGATGGAGATCTTCGACAGGTGAACCCGGTGTCTGGTCTTCAACTTCCTCATTAGGAGAGGAAATGGCAGGCTGTGGGGAGTCGGGACGGTTGTCCGTCTCTCCCGTGGACTCCTCCGTAGACTGGGAGGCCGGCAATTGCAGATCCACATAGGGCTGTGTTGGCGCCGTAAGGAAGGTCGACGTCGAGGCGTCCGCGTAACTGATCGGAGTGGAGACTATCGACGTCGAAGTAGTAGTCGTAGCTGAGGCCGAAGCGGTCATAATGGCGCTCGATTCCGGGGGTTTCGACACCGTAGCTGTCGAGGCCGGCGGGGGCGATATGGCCCTATATACGGCTCGGGACCGAGAAGGGGAACGGGATTGAAAGTGAGATCGTGAAAAGTCTCCGACGTGGAGGTCACGGACATGGTACCGATCCCGGTACGAAGGGGAGTAGGAGCGATAAGACGACGCTCTCTCCAATAGGATTCAGCCCGATGTTGCGCCAGAAAGGAGGCCGGCAAGTCGAAGTAGTGCTCCTCAAACGGTTCCGGAGACTTCCGGGGTGGAGGAGATGGGAACTGCAGCCTGTAAATGCGCTCCGAAGAGGCTAGAATTTCCTTCGGTGGTACAGAAGTCGGAGCCGAAATGGGCGAAACAGTAGAGACCGAGGTCGAGACCGTCCCCGTAGGGGCGAGGACCTGGGTAGATGCAGGCTGAAATGCGGGTTCCAAGGTCTCCGGCGCCGAGTCTAGTACAGTGACCGGCGCCGGGGCAGAGGTCAATGGCCGAAGGTTGTCTTAGAAAAGACATGGCCAGGTCTGCCTGGGCAGCCGCCGAGGCAACCGAAATGAGGACCTCCTTATGCTTATGTTTTTTAGATTTCGGCTTCTCCAGCTCGGTGGATGAAGGCCGCTTCTTGTGCTCTCTGTGTTGCCCTTCGGGGCGAGACATGGTAGTCGTGGTCGAGGCCGACGCCGAGGAGGCTTCCGTCGGTGTCGAGGTCGCCGTTGCCATCGAAGTCGGTCTTTTGATTTTCGGAATCCCGGGAACTTAGAGATGGGAAGGCGTCCTAGGGGGTCCATGGACGATTCCGAAGAGTGGGAAACCGAGAGGGCCTTCTCCCACAGGTGGGCCTTGAGCCGATCCGCTCTCTGGCGAAGTGTGGCGAGGTTAAAAGCCTTGCAATGTTTGCATTTCTCCGGGATGTGGGAAGTGCCTAAGCATAAAATGCACTTCGAGTGTCCGTCCACAACCGGGATTTTACCACCACAGTCGGAACATTTCTTGAACGGGGCGGCCATAAGAGGCCGGTCCGATCGCGAGGGGCCCGTCCGGGCCAAAATCCTCGAGTTCCGAACAAAAAGGGGCAGCTCAAGGAAAAAACGGGAGTAAAACGGAAAAAAAAACTAAGAAAAAGAACAAAATAAAGTAAAATAAAACAAAATAGACAGAGTCTAGCTACTCAGCTTTCATCGCAATGAAGAACACTCCGAAGGAGATGTTACTCTTGCGGCGGACGAAACAGAACTGAAGGAGGAGCTAGATTGGCGGGATTGGGCATGCTCAGGGAATGGAAGGGGCGGGGCTCCCGCCAATCTGCTCAGCTTTTCAGCATTCCGAATGGAGCTTCTGCGCAGGCGCAAAACCCTATTGTGTGAGGCACAGAGACCACGAAGAAGAAGGGAGTGTCCGTGGGGCTGCATGCCCCACAGATACTCCAAGAGCCCTGAGGGAGCCCTGAGGGAAAAGGGGTGCCCCTTTCCCCTCAGGATCGTTTCCGTGTCACTGTGGGTGCCACAGAAACGAGCTGCTCCCCCAAAAGAACTCCCTTTCAGGGGTCCGTCTGGAGAGATTTCCCCATGGAGCGCTGAAAGGAAGTACTCCCAGACCTCCCTGATTTTCCCGGACCACGGAGAAGCGGCAAAATGCCACTTCCCCATGGTCCGGGAAAGGAGTGTCCTTGAGGCTGCATACCCCAAGGACACCCAGACAGCTGCAGACATGGGAGGAAGGGGCCACTTGGCCCCTTCCTCCCATGGCTCTGTTCCCACTGCGATCTAACTGCTGTGGGAACAAAGCGCTCAGGCAGTGCCTGGGCAAAAAGGAGCTGCCTAGAGCAGCTCCTTTTTTACTGCGCCGCTTCAAGGAAGCGATACCTTTAAGGTGCCACTTCCTGGGGAATCCTGTTTGGGCGCCCAGCAATGGTGACGCCGTCATGGCGGCCCCCATGTGAATACCGTGGTAGGGTTAGGGAGCATGTGGTTGCTGTGCGCTCCCTAACCCTAGAAACAGCCCTAGGACGTCCCTTTGTGGACATCTGTATCAGACCAAGGTGTTCAGTAATGGCTGATTTATTAATAAATGGCCCAACCTATTTCAGCCTGTATATGCTCTCATGAATTGTATGTAATTTAACTTCAGAAATTTCTAGAGTTGAAAGTCTACACACAACTCACTGGACAAAAGGAAGAAGCCACTGAAGAAGGCCTTTGAGAGCATTTACCAGCCAAAATGCATCAGGCTATGTATCGCCCCGGGATTTATAGTTCTAGCAAAACTTTGGTTCAGGCTGCAGTTAGCTTTAAATATTTATAGGCCTTGTTGTGAGAACTGGTCACAGATAATTCTCCCTGGCCATGATGGGATGGAGGACGGATGACATTTCAGAGCGAAGAGAGCAGCTCCTTGCTCCTCCGGCACCTGGGATGTGGTAAACAACTTGCTGAATGGGCATTGGAATGCCCTCTCCCCTCACATTCCCATGGCACAGACTCTGTAGGAACATAATGATGTAGGATATGATCTAAGTTGGTGGAAAATGACAACAATAGATAAGATGCTAGCAGACCAAAGCTCTTTGACCTGAAGGGAAGCTTGTAGCTCTGTGTGGACAATGTGTACGGATGAAGCGCTCTGCCAGGGCACGCTGCTGGCCAGAGAGGCTGGGTACCTGGTTTCTTTCCTCCTAATGGGTTAAGCTGGAATGTGGGATTGCTCTGCTAGAGTGTGGGATTGCTCCTTCTTTGCCTTTATGTTATTTGATATATGCTTGGCTTTCTGTTCTTCTTTACACTGACTTGTTGGGAACTGGAGGGTAGGTTTGTGATTCTATGCTTTTATTTCTTTCTATCTCATTTTGCTAAATAAACAACCCTTCCAAGACCAGAACTGACTTTTTATCAGCTTCATATGCAAGGCTGTGAGTGTTACACTTGATAGCTAGTGATTGAGCTGTGGGTGTGATATCTCACAGCTGAGGAAGGGAATGCAGTGTCCATCAGCCAAATGCATTGCTGGGCTGCCTCTGACTGCTGGGCCTGGGGTGTGAGCATTACAGGCTGTTTATTAATAAATCATTCATCACTGAACTCCTTGAGACATTTATGTTTCCTACAGATTACATTGGGTGCTTCCCAGTTTTGTTTTCCTTGATATGTATATTGGTAATAGAACCGTGGTAATAGAATTGCCACTGTCAGTACTTGTTGCATACAATTTTGCAATGATCCCACTCTGCCATGTAATATTTGAATATATATTGGAAACTCTTAAGATTACACTACATGCATTTCGCAAAGTGGATTGTTGTCCACACAAAATTAAATGCTATAAGAAATCTATTAGCCTTAAGTGTGCTACACTGTAGTTTTGTTGCAACACACAGCTATCTGAAAATTTTGCACACGGTAAATAGACAGAATACAGTGAGAATATAATGTGAAAACCACATCCTAGAACAGCCAAAGAATTGTATGATGACCTTAATATGCATGCAGTTTCACTAACAGGTTTGAACAGAGAAAACATTTTACTGGAGGTCATACTCAGAGGCTGACCTAAAGGCAAAGTGAAATATCTTAGGAAATCAATGTTAGGTTTTGAAGACACTGGAGTATTGGACATAGACCTTCTTGTCTGGTTGTTGGCTAGAAATTTGCTCACTCATGGTTCTTCTGTATAGTGATAAGTATCCATTTCTGGATAATTTTGCCAACAAAAGGGTTAGCTTCACTGATATTATAAGAGCTAAAGTTCAAGGTCCAAGCAGAGAATAGGGCTAGTCAGGTCTATGCCTCCCCAACATCTTGGCTAATTAATCCAGTGTCCTTCATGTTATGTTTTGTCACCAAATTTCTATATAAGAAACGCTTATATTTACCTGAATATCTAAGCAATCTGGGTAATTTAGCTGCTACCTAGATCACTTCATTACTTGTTTTGAGATACTGCATGATATTTATTAAATGGAAATTATCACATGTTTCATGCTTGCATGATATCATAATAATGCATATTCACTACAGGACATGTTTAAGTTGAGTAATCAGCAAAGTACTTTTTATTCCACACATAAAAAATATTAATAGCATCATTAAAAGTTTTCAATGAATCCATCCAATGAGCCCATGCTCATATTGCCCCACCCTGGAAGATTTTATATCATGCATCAAAGTGTCCTTGAACTTTAAAATAAAAGACACTGAAATACCTAGATGAAGTCTTGAATTTTTATTCAAACATATAATTAAATTGCTTATAAAATTAAAGCAGATCATGCTGTTATACAGAGCAGGAAATAAAAAATAAAAAATAATTATACCCCTAAGTGGTTATCCAAAATTAAATGAGCTCTATTACCTTTTTGTTTTCATTATATTTGAAACAGAAGTACTACAATGGTATTCTAAATTAAATTATTCACCTTTCTTATTTTGTTGCCATTCATATTAATAAAGATCTTTTCTCATTATGGAATTTAATAGAAGAACAATGCCTTCTTTTCAAGAGAGATATTAACATATCTGTTCTTGAAAGAGGATGGCAGTTTTTAAAGTATTTCTTTCTTTAAATGGAAACTTCAAGCAAGTTCAGTATGGTATGTGGCTTAAAGCCAACACAGAATCATAGAATCATAGAGTTGGAAGAGACCACAAGGGCCATCCAGTCCAACTCCCTGCCATGCAGGAACTCCCAGTCAAAGCATCCCCGACAGATGGCCATCCAGCCTCTGCTTAAAGATCTCCAAGGACGGAGACTCCACTACACTCCGGGGTAGTGTGTTCCACTGTCGAACAGCCCTTACTGTCAGGAAGTTCCTCCTAATGTTGAGGTGGAATCTCTTTTCCCAATCACATATTCTGAAGGACAGAATATTTCATTGATTTTTGACCTCCTCTTGTTCTCCAAATGAGTGCAAGAGTAATCCTCTAGATTTGTTTCTCTCCCTTCATTGAGCACTCACCAGTTTTTCAAAGCACAAAATGACAAGCTGCTATATACTGTATATACTCAACTATGTCGACCTCATGTATAAGTCAAGGCCTGGTTTTGAGGCCAAAATTATAGATTTTTCTTTGATCCATGGATAAGTTGAGGGTAAAACCTAGGGCCATGTAACAAAATATCTAAAGGATAAAGCAAAGGAAAGCAGTGCCAAAGAACTTACAAAATTCCAGCAGAGATGACTGCTTGTGTTCACACTAAAGACTGGATGGATGAGTGAACAGAAGGGATTCAGTGCTTCCAGGACATATTATGCTCCTGCCTTTGACCAGGGGATTGTTCCCTTTTTATAAGAGATAAAGTACAGGACTTACATTGACCCGTGGATAAGTTGATCCAGGTTTTTGGGGTCAATTTTTTTACTACAATTTCTAGACTTATACATGAGTATATACAGTAGATACAGCCCATGCCTTTTCTGCAAACAATCCATATAAAAGGGCTTATGGAGAGGTACAATTATGCCTTGCTTTTTTTCCTCCAGTTTCTATGAATGGTTGTGAAAGCTTGATAGTGAAGAAACTGATATGAAGAGAATTAACCCAGTTGAAATGAAGTACCGAAGAAGAGTTCTGCAGATACCATGGACTGCCAAAAAGACAAATAAAGAGATCCTAGAACAAATCAAGCTGAACTCTCCCTAGAAGCCAAGATAACTAAGCTGAGACTGTCTTACTTTGGACATACCATGAAAAGATAGAACTGTCTAATAAAGACAATGATGTTTGACAGGTTAGAAGGCAGGAAAAGAGGAAGACCAGGTTACAACTGAGAGACTCAGGAGTGAAGCAGATAGTCAGGAAGGAGCAGCCTCTCGTCGATTCAGCCATGATCAGGCGAGAATTGTGGCAACTGCACAGCCTGCTCCCAAAGGAAACCTCCACCTGTAATCCCAAACCGTACTGCCCAAGAGACAGATTAAAATAATTCCTTTTTACTCTGGTCCAAAGGACCAGAGGATGGTGTTGGAGCAACTCCCGGCCACTTTGGGGCTATGCATCATGTAAATGCCACACCCCCAAAGTGGCCAGAAGCCACTTCATTTAGCCCACGTGTTTTGGGCCTGGGTGTAGCAAGCCACAGCCCTGAGTCTACAAGACCTGAACAGCACTATTGATAGCAGGGTGGCTTAAAGGCCCTTTATTCATAGGGCCACCATAAGTCACAGTTGACTTTACAGCAGTTAACAACAACATATTTATGAATGACTGATATAATTGGCTTGTAAAAAACTGTTTCTGCATATGTATGTGTGTGCATGTGTGCGCACATACATGAGTGTTTGTTCATTCACAGTATCCTGAAGTAGTTCATGTGCATGGTCACACACATCTTTTGATTTTTCCAAAATTTTATTGTGTTAACTTGGAATGAAAACATTCCATTTGCATTGTTATCACTTAATGTACACAAGAGATTCAACCACGTTGATGTGTAATGGCACAAAAGTTAAGTGAACAAAAACTGTTTCACGCTTAAATAAACTCTGGTGCAATAATATCTCCCAAACTACAAAAGGAGTTGAATTAGAGTCCATTGTATGCAATTCAATCCCATGTTATCTCAGAGTAAATACAGGCCATAGGGTTAATTGGAGAGCATGTGTAAATGTACGGAATCATGAAGACCAAAGAGCTATCAAAATGAGTCTGGGGTATAATTGTGCAGAAGCACCAACTGAATCTGCAAGACCTGAGCAGGGCAGTGATGACTGGGGCTCTTGGAAGTCTCTCATTTGTGGTGTATTCATAAGATAAAGTTGCCTTGATGGCAAATAACAACAACAATAACTAGTACCATTAGGGCTGGATTATAAAAGCAAACCCCAAAACTATGAGTATCTCGCAGAGCACCCTTACATCCATCAATACAAAATGGAAAGAACATGGTTCAACAACATCTTTGCCTAGAGAAGGCTATCTATCAAAACTCAGTGACTGGGTAATACATTAGTGAGAGAAGCAAGAGCAAGAGCCCAATGGTAACTCTGGCTGGAGACATCAGCATCTGAGATGGAACAAAGCCATCCATGAAAGATCTCTCATGTGGACGCTTCAAATATCTACGTTTTATGAAACAGTGACAAGAAGAAATCCATTTTTGAAAAAAAAAATCTATATAAATTTAGAGTTTGCAAAAAAGCATTGCTGGAAAGGGTTCTTTAGTCCGATGAGATCAAAACTGAATTAAATTGGCCTTGCCATAAAATGCTATGCATGGGCCAAGGCCACTAGTTCTCACTGCCCCGAGAACACCAGTACTGTGTTGAAAACATCATATTGCTGGGGTCCTTTTGCTCAACAGAGACTGGAAAATAGGTCATAATTGAGGGTAAAGTGGACAGACTTAAATATAGGGCAATTCTAGAAGGAAAATCTGTTTCTGTCTGCAAGGGACTTGACACTGGGACAGGAGAAAGCAATAGCAATAGTATTTACATTTCTATACTGCTTCATAGTGAACTCAGCACTCTCTAACAGTTTACAAAGTGTAAGCCAATTGACCCCAACAAGCTGGATACTCATTTTGCCGATCTATGAAAGGATGGAAGGCTGAGTCAAACTGGAGCCTTCTTGGATCGAAAGCATTTAATCACTGCGCCACCAAGGCTCCATCACCCTACAGATGGAAAACAACTGTAAATACACAGCTATAGTAACAAATGTTTCAGTCAAAGCCCACATTTCAGTCTAGCTGAGAATCTAGCCTGAAGAACTGGAGAAATTTTATGGTGAAGAACTGGTGAATTTAATGGTGAAAAACAAAACAAAACACAGGATCCAGATGTACCAAGTTAACAGAAAGTTACCCAAGAAGCCTCATAGCTCTGATTGCTGCCAAAGGTGCTTCCACAAAGTGGAAGTAGGGGGCTGAATACTTATGTGACCAAAAATGCCAGTTTGTTTCCGTTTACTTCACATTTGTGTCAGAATAAAAGTGACTTGCACCATCACACTATTGAATCTCTTCTGTACATTAATTGTAACAATACAAATTAAATACATTTGTTTCTATTCCAGATTGTAACACAACAAAAGGTGGATACGTAGTGGTGGAAGTTGAACGTTTCTGCAAAGCACTGTACATTGATATTTGATAGATGTAAATGCTTTCTCACAGTAAGCTGAATTTACCTGTGTTTCTCATACACACACACACACACACACACACACAGCAACAATATAATAACATTTATTTATAACACCCTTTCCACAAATCAGTCCTTTTTATCTAGTGGCCTCCATCCTGCTGTTTGGAGTTACATCAGGAGTAGGGAAAGTACAGCCCACATGCAGCCTCTGAAGCCCCAGAAGACATCTCCCAACCTCTCACATCCTCTGCCCAATTATTTTCCATTCCCCCCTCAATGTTTTTAATCCTTCAAATTGCCAAAAAAAATGCAAAAAATGCCATTGTTCTCTCTCATGTTCTGAACACTCAACCTGCCCCAACCCCAAACAAAACAAACAAAAAAGCAAGACAATTAGACAAAAACTATCTAGAAGTGACATAACACTGTTTCTGGTTTTGATAAGGCAATGTGGTGCAGCCTTATAGTGGTACCTGTCTGTGAAATGGCCAAACCCACAACCCTGATTATACGTTGGTGAGTTCTTTTGTGTGTGTATGTCATCTGCTCATTGGCTCTGGAGTGAATTCCTTTAGATTGTTTTCATCAGATTTTAACAAAGACATGCACAAAAATCTCTGTAAGATAATGGCCTGGTTTGCACTTTATAATAAGTCAGGGTACCAACGGAAGTCAGACTTAGAGTTTACAAGCAGCAGACTATTGAACGGCCTGCCTGAGGAGATAGAGCATATTACCAATTTAGACAGCTTTAAAAAGTCTGTTAAGATGGATCTCTTTTGGCATACCATTCCTGAATGTAAACCTGGCCACCAACTAACTGAATTGTCCCTTTGAATATGAAGTATCCCTGTTCATCTGCTTTATTTAATTTTAATGTGTGTTTTAAGAGTTAATTGTTTAATTTGATGTTTTAGGGGAGAGTGGGAACTACTGGGTCATGGGATTTGTATGTATTTTTAATCTGTAAGCCATCTCAATTGTCATGGACAGAGAGACAGGATATAAATAAATAAAAATAATTATTATTAAATTGTTTAGTATGATCTGAAAACTTAGGAGTATGATTTGTCTGTCCACCACAAACTACAGTCATAACCCAGGAACAAGCCATTGTTTATGTCTCTGACTTGCCAAGATAAGGGAAAGCCAAAGTGGGCATCATAATAAACAGGCCACAGATTGAAGGCCTGTGGTTTGTTTAGTTGCTCTTATATGCAGTGGAAGCAAACTGGCAGTCAATTCTTAATGAGCAACAATGGCGTCTGAACATATCCAATGTTTCTTAAGCAGAGGGCATGGGCTTGAAAGAAGTTTTAATGTTCTTATCGAACAAATACTGTATCTAATTAACATGCATTAGCATCACAACTTACCTAATTCCGGTGAGGTTAAGGGCTGACCTACACATTTTTGTTCTGCTGGGCGGAGTTTGTCCATATTCAGCAACTGTGTGACTTGTGGTACATCTGAATTCAACTGACAAGCTCGAGGTATAGAATCTGTTGGCCCAGCAACTGTGAAATGGAAAAATCAGTGTAAATCTGTGGGAAAAAATGGCAAAGGCTTCACTTTTCTGATTGGCTGAACAAAACAGCCAAGAATAATCATGACAATAATGCAACCTGCAAAATAACTGCCAGGACCCCATAAGCCTTGTAAACATATATTGAAAAATTCAGCACACATATTTTTAAAAATTCTAGCCTCTGCAGTAATAAAATGAAAAACCCTGAGGCACTTGAAAGATGAAAAAAGTAAAGCAAATAAAAAGAACCTCATGTGCGTTTGATATCAAAATTTTTCACATCTCAATTCAGTATCACAACTTTTTCCAGATAGAGAACAATTTATTATTTCTAAATTAGGAGTCAGCAGTCCTTGGGATCTTCATTACCTCAAATGGACAGGATTGCTTAGCTTTTAAATGATATGTCAGAGTGCCCAGAAACACAGAAACAAATTATACAATGCTGCAACACCCCTTAAATGTGTGAGTACTGCTACATTTTAAACTAATGAGGCTTGTCTCAAATAACTGATATGACCTTAGCTATATATCCCCTCTATTATTTAGTCATACAATTAAAAAAAAGCTGTATAAGGTGACATTTGGCTCAGGTGTGTGGATGTTCCAGGTTACATAGAGCAAAACAGTATGCCCTATACTGGACTACCAAAGGGCACTTGTTTGGCTCACATAATTTAAACTCTTTAGGGTTATAAAAAATTATAGTTCTGCCTTTTTAGAAAAGGGTTGGACAAGACAATGATTTCAGCCCTTCGAGTTCCATAAATCTACAACTAATCATCAGCTGTTATATCTTTTCTATGAAGTACAATTGCATATGCATGATTGCTGTTAGCTTACTGTTAAAATAATTTATGTTTGGGGATAAGAATTAATTAGATTTCAGGGTGGAGGGGTTTTACTATTAAAATACACTCAACAATTAGCCAGTCTCACAATTCAGACCCTGATGATTTCTCCCAAATTATCTAATATATCCATGTTGTCTATGTGATTTCAGCAATGACTTTCTTTACACAGTACTGTGTAAATTTACAGTGCTATATAAATAAAGGTTAATAATAATAATAATAATAATAATAATAATACAGTTATCCACTGGGGTTATCCACTGGGGTTTGTTATCCACTAGGGTTTGGTTCCAGGATCTCCCCCACTCCCTCCGTGGATTAAAAAATCCATGGATATTCAAGTCCCATTAAATACAATGGAAAATGAAATGGTGTCTCCAATATAAAATGGAAAATCAGGGTTTGCTATTTGGAATTTATACTTTTTTGGAATAATTTCAAGCTGTGGATGCTTGAAATGGATATGGAGGATCAACTGGATAGCACTCTTGCCCTTTACACATTTCACTGAAAAACAACAGAATAGGGTTTTTTTGTTGTTGTTGTTCAGCTGCTGGTTATTTTTAATGTATACATTGTGGGGTGTTTTCAGATACTACAAAGCACATCCCACAGCCATGCATGTTGCTTGACAAGCCCACTTCTCAGAGCTGTGTTGATATTGGTGATGTACAGCCAAATTACTACAGAACAGCATTTGTTCTGAACAGGTATTTGACATTTAGAAAACAAAGTTAAAGAGGTTTTAAGATTAGGAAATAAAAGTTGGCATACAACACTTATTTACTGAAGAATAAATCAGGATAAGATAAGGAAGGGAGGAAAAATAAGAGTATGTGGTTAAGTGGCAGTTAGAGAAAAGAGGAAAGGCTTTTTTGTTATTGAGGATGTAAAGGGAGGAGATGACAGCATACTACTAAGTATGATATCTAGGTATTATATCTGACATAGTGGACGATACCATACTACTAACAGAAAACATTCCATTTCAAGCATCCACAGCTTGAAAATATTCCTTAGGAACAATTGCTAAAGAAGGTCAAAGATGAAGTTGAAAAGGCAGGCTGAATGCTGAACATAAAGAAAACAAAAATAATGACCTCAGGAGAAATACAAAAATCTATCTAGAAAATGAGGAAGAAAGAGAGGAAGACTGTATGCTAGATGGCTAGGCTTAATCTAGAGAGGTTATAGGCCTGGATTTGCAGGAACTAAACAAAGCAGTGGGGGACAGGGGGGCTTGGAGATGTCTCATCCACAGGGTTGCCATGAATCAGGGTCAACTAGAGGGTGGTTAACAGCAACAACAAAGGCAGGAGATGCAGTAAATGTCATTATAGTATACAGCCCTCCCATCCCAACCCTGGCCTTGCCATCTGCAGATTTCAGCACCCATGGATGGCAAATGCCATTTCTATTAATGGCAGTGTATGCACGCTGCTGTAGTAGAGTGGCTGCGAGCCCATGCGCTGCAAATGCAAACTGTGAGAACTGAGGTCTTGTAATTTTTTTTCATCCATGGTGGGTCTGGAACAGACCCTGCCCCCTGGATAAGAAGGGCCCACTGTGTATATATATTTTTGTCACTGTTGTTTTGCTTTGTCACATGTTTTGTTTCATTTATGTTTGTCTTTGTTAAAGTTTGTGTGTGTATGTATATATGCTTCTATTTTGAAAATTATTAATAAATATTTTTTAAAAATATTAATAGCCATAATACTAGAACGAAAAACAAAAGAATGTCAACTACAGAAAGGAAGGAAGAGGCCAAAAAGAGAACCAACTGAACAAACCAATCATTCTATATCAGCTTTGTAGCATAATAAGAAAAGAAAACACTGAAACAAAATGTGAGGTTATAGCTCAGCCTCAAGAGAAATATCCAAAGAGATTTGCAGAAAGAAATCTCCTTATCCACCTGATTCTCAATTCCATGGATCGCCCCAAAGGCTCAGTCTCACTGCTCTAATCCTGATTAAAATTAATAGAAAGTTTCCCAAATTCAGTGCAAGATAATTAGCCTGCATTGTTTCACAAATCAGACCAATTTCTACTCACTCTTTTTATAAAAACACCAGTAGTTCTGTACAAATATTCAGGAAGTGTCAAGACTGGGTCCTCTGAGTAAACTGAGGCATAGTTCCCTGGTTAAGCTGCAGCCTGATGTGAAGATTGCCTGCAGATGAATTTACCAACAGTGTCCTTTACAGAAGTATTTCCCACATGTACCCAAAGTATCCCTTTATGCCATTCACTCAAATGGAGCTCTTCACAGTCTGTTTCAATTTTCACCACTTCAAATAACTGGGTCATCCACAGCTAACACCAATTCAATTTATGAACAATATGAACAGCACTGGTCTCAAAATAGATTCCTAGAGGATCTCCTTATTTCCTACCACAAGATCAACCTGTTTACTTCTGTTCTCTTCTTTCATTTAATAGTCCACAAGTTGTAGTGTTCTCTTGTTCTATGAATGCTAAATTTACTCAATAAACTTCATTGAGGGATTTTATCAAACATCTTTGGGGAACTGAAGCATTTAATACCTACAATAAATTACTGTTTTCAACATACTTGGTGATGCACTCATAGGACTTCAAAAGGCTGGTAAGGTAGGATTACTTTATCAAGACAGAAAAAGACATTCCTTGTAGTTCTTGAAGGATGACAAGCCTGATATGTTTGTCCCAGTAAAGAAGAGCTACCTTTGTTCAATGGATGTGTCTCTGCTCCTTGTGTTTTGACTGTATATATGGTAGCAAAGGTTTGTATGTCTACTTCATTTGTCACAAGTTTTTGAAATGACTTCTCTGATGAGGGACATGATTGTGTTCTCCATCTCTTATGGAAGGTTGCTAGATTTAGGCTGCCGATCAACCTCTTCTGTCTATAACTGAATTTTGGGTTATAAGTCTGTTTTAATTTTGTTCATTTTTACTGTATTACATTGAAATGTTTGCTTTATGGTGTTATGCAGGCATGGTGAAGCTGTGGAAAGGCAGGGTAAAATGTTTCAAATAAATTCTGTCTTGAGACAGAAAAAAGACATACAGAGTAGGCATCAAAATCTCAAAACTAGAGAGAACTCCTACTCCTAGTCACAATGGGAAACGGTCTGATAGCAACCTTCAAGACACTCACTATTTTAACTAGCAGAAATACTGCAATTCATCTTTATCATCCTGTGTCCTTTATAGTATAGGACATACAGGCAGAATCTACCACCATGTCAGCCTGACTGGAAAGCAATGCCAATTCTCCTTTGCCTTCAGCTGGTAGAGCACCATGTTCAGCTGTCACCCTTGTGAGCACCACTCAATAAACATTTCAATATGACAGACATCCCCCCTCCCACTGACACATAACAAATCAACTAGGTAATGGATGGCAAAAGGCTGTCTGCACAGATGGTACAGCTCTGAAAAAAACAAAATGCTGGTTCTTGAAAGCCTTACAAATTCAAATCACCTGGAGTGAATAAACACAAAATTAAAATGGCATCTCTACAGCATCATCTTTTTCTTAAAAAAAAAACAAAACACTCAGCAAAGTACTTGGATCACAGGAGTATAGCTCAGGCTGAGAAAACACAGTCTGTTTAAATCAAGACACATTTGCTCACTAACAGCAACATTCAAAATTTACCACCTGGTTCTGGGGAGATTCTAATTGCAGGCAACCATCTCAAATGCTCTCCTTTCCCACTAATGGCCAACAAGAATGCCCACAGCCACTGACAGTTCCTCTCTCTGGGCAAGCAGAGATCCATTTCACCACATCTGAGAAGCTGAACTAATAAAATTTCAAAACATTTTCAATAGCACACTGACTGTTGCCTTCCCCTAGGTGTCATCCACAGCTGCTTTCCATAATGAGAATTCTCCTTTACTTTAGACATTGGTATGTTTCAACTAAAGGTGCCACCAAGAATATAGCTAACTTTAGCAGGATTGGTGATGGTGATGCTCTGAGACAAAACATTAATCCAGTCTGCAAACCAAATACCACCATTCTGGTATTCTGCAGCTCAGATTACACTCTCAAACTACTATCATGCCCATTAGGATCTTTTATTCATTCTTGGTATCTGCAGCATTAGCATTCCAGATGCCATGGACAGTGCATTTTTTTTTCTCCGATTAGAAAATTATATCCCCTGAGATCCTTGGTGCCTGGGATGTTCGCATTTGTAACTATTTGTAAGGAATATATTTGTAGAGAATATAGCTGACTTTGTGTTGCCCAGGGTAACATATTTGATGGAATTTTATTTATATTTTATGGTGTAGACCCTGAAAAAGAGTAATTTTGATAGAGGCTGAAATGTGTTGGGTTATTTAAAATATAAGAAAATAACAATACTATTAGAATAGAGATTATAAAGTCTTTTTATCACTGTTAAAATATAGTGTATTGGATAGATGTATATGGCATCCAGAGGAGGGAGCCAGGCTGGAGAGGGGGCTGCAGAGCAAATGTGCACCCTTTTCAGTGTCTCTCTAGCCAGGCTTTCTCCTCCGGAGGAATGAGCCAGAGGGGAGGGAGAGAGAGATGCTGGGAAGGGCACGCATTTGCCCTGCAGCCTCCTCTCCATCCTGGCTCCCTCCTCAGGAGGAGAAAGCACGGCTAGAGAGACGCTGGAAAGGGAGAAAGCCTGGCTGGAGAGGAGGCTGCAGGGCGAACCTGCACCCTTCCCAGCATCTCCCTCCCTCCCTCCAGCCTGGCTCACTCCTCAGGAGGAGAAAGCCTGGCTGGAGGGACACTGGGAAGGGCGCGTGGGGCAAATGCGTGCCCTTCCCTGCATCTCTCTAGCCAGGCTTTCTCCTCCTCCAGAGGGAGCCAGGCTGGAGAGAAGCTTCTGGGCCAACATACACCCTCCTCGGTCTTCTCTCTGGCCAGGTTTCCTCCTCTGAAGGAGGGAACCTGGTTAGGGAGAAAGCACCCTCCTTCAGCCTTCTCTCTGGCCAGGTTTCTTCCAGAGGGAGCCCCACTAGAGAGAAGGTCACTTGGCCTTCTCTTTGGCCAGGGTTCCTCCTCCTCCTCCTCCTCCTCTGGAGGGAACGAGGCCAGGGAAAACACGCCACCCTGGGCTTTCTCTGTGTCTCAGTTTCCTCCTCCAAAGGAGGAAGCCTGGCCAGGGAGAATGTGCTGCCCTGGGCCTTCTCCGTGGCCAGGTTTTTTCCACCGAAGGAAGAAGCCTGGCCAGAGAGAACGTTCCGCCTTTCCAGCCTGGGGTAGACTTACGGTATACTGTACTGCCCCATGGATAAGTCTACCCCAGGATTTTGGAGGCCATTTTCGGGCAAAAATTTCTTGACTTATAGTCATGTATATACAGGTAAGCTGTGGGATGAAACAAGATTCCATCTTATCGCCTATGCTGTTCAATATCTACAGGAAGCCACTGTAGGAGATCACAAGGGGATTTGGAGTAGAGCGTCATCAGTATGCTGATGACAGTCAGTTCTATTTTTCCTTGTCATCAAAGTCAGCTGGGGTTGTGCAGGTTCTGGCCCAGTGCTTAGATGGTGTAATAGGCTGGATGAGGACTGTCTAGTCAGCAAATATTCCAGGAATCAAGTGCTTACAGTATAAGAGCTGTTGAGTAGTTAATTCAGTCCACCTCAGCCACACAGTATCCAGCAGGATGAAGGGAGAAGCAAGAGGATGCTTGTCAGCTGGTCCAGGGGTTATTCAGCGAGTCAGTAGTCCAGATAAACAAAGCCAGCAAGAAGTAAAACAATTGCAAATTGTAGCCAGTCCATAGCACTAACACAGAAGGGTACTGCTAGTTGTCAAGAAGGAAGGTAGAAGGCAACAAAGATGCCAGGGAGTGACTGGGGGATTTATAGGTTGCTGTCTCAAAACACCAGGTGCCTAATTAGATCAGTGTCTCTTACTTATCAACCACTGGGATTCTTGCAAACTCCCCATGTCTCTTCCTTGCTCGCTGAATGATGGTAGAAGGTCTTCAGAGTCTGCAATCTCCTGCTCGAAAGGCTGCCACCTCAGCTCCCAGTTCTTCTGACTAAGAAAGACCACCATAATCAGGAGCTAAAGTTCCCTAGAAATGTGCCTCATTTTCTCCATCTGAATTGTCCAGCTCTAGAGGGTGAGCTATGAAAAGGGCCAGTAAACTAAAACTGAATTACAATAAGAGGAATGCTCTGTGGGTTGCTGGTTTTTTTGCTCTGGGAAATGGGTAAACAGCCTGTCCTGGATAGGGCTGTACTCCTTCTGAAGGAGTTGCTATGGAGCCTGAAACTACTCCTAGATCTATCATTGTCACTGGAGGCCTATCAGCTTATCATGCCAGTCTTAAAAGAATTGTGCTGACTACCAATACATTCCAGTCTGCAGAGCCCTAAATAAATGGGAAATATTGAGGAAATACCTATTTGAATAATAATAATAATAATAATAATAATAATAATAAAGTTTATTTATAACCCGCTCCTCTAATAAAATACTCGGAGAGGAGTCCAACAGAATTTAAAAAATACAAAGTAAAACAGCAATCGTATCCCTCCCATACCCCCCCCAATAAAACTGAATTAAACCAGAACATGTTAAAATTAGAGGTGTTAAGATTGGTCAGCAACTGTATACCTATGTGATACCTGAGGGAATGCCTCCCTGCATATGTGCCTGCCTGAGGATTAAGATCTTCAACATGGTAGAGAGCCTTCCCAGTCATAGCATGCCAACTGTGGAATGCCCTCCCCCTTGACTGGCACCAATGTGACTGGAGACTCGATTGGCACTGACACTCATCATTTAGATGCCAAATTAAAACTTGGCTATTCATCAAAGCCTTTGGGCCTAATTAATTCATCCCAAATACAATGTATATACCCTGTTTCCCCGAAAATAAGACGTCCCCATAAAATAAGACTAGTAGAGGTTTTGCTGAATTGCTAAATATAAGGCCTCCCCTGAAAGTAATACCTAGCAAAGTTTTTGTATGTAAATATATATACAGTATATAATAAATATTCATTGTTTTTCAACAATAAATGTGAATTCTTATTCATGGAAAAATAAGACATCCCCTAAAATAAGACCTAGCGCATCTTTAGAAGCAAAAATTAATATAACAAAACAAACAAACAGCTTCATTTATATACCGCTTCATACCCTTAAGGAGTGTCTAAGCGGTTTACAATTGTAAGCTATTTGCCCCCCAACAATCTGGGTACTCATTTTAGCGACCTCGGAAGGATGCAAGCCTGAGTCAAGCTTCAGCCCTTTGCTGGTCTTGAACTCGCCACCTTATGGTTTTGAGTGAGTGGCTGCAGTACAGGCATTTAACCACTGCGCCACCATATAATATATATAAAATATAATATAATAAAATATAATATAAAATAAGACACTGTCTTATTTTTGGGGAAACATGGTAGTATAAAACCTCTAAAACTTTTAAAAGCTGTTTTTAACTTATTACAGGGGCTTAATATGTTTTTAAGTTTCTTTATTTTTTTTAAGTTAGGTAACTTGTTGTATAGCTTTTTGTAAGTTGAATTCAGATCACTGATGTAGGGCAGGGTATAAATATTTAAATAAATAAATAAATGTCTGTATTGGGTATATATATGTAGAAGAAGACAATTTTTACATGGCAAGCTTATTCCTGATGTGGGGAAGTGACAAGCTTGGAACAAGAAGGAAAATTTGTAAGATGAGAGAGTTAGATGGGAGGAAAGACAATTAAATCAAAATTCCTACTCCAAAGGCTCTATGTCCCCAAGACAGACACCTAAGCAATCCTGAATATCTGGTGCCAAAAAGCAAAGAAAGATCAAACATAGTTCCAGATGACTGGTAGAATAAGAGGACAAGATCAAAATGGGTTCAAGAAGTAAAGCAAGAAGATTCAAAATGTAGCCAAATGATCAGGCTCAAGGAAGAGTTTACATTAACAAGCAAAATCAGCAGGTCTGAGTTATTTCTGGCCATAAGCCTCTTAAAGTTTCCTTGTGGAGTAGAGCTGGGATCTGAGTAGAAAGAGAGGTGAAATTTAACCCAGATTTTGTAGAACCACAGGAACCACACAATAGCTGACTTACACATAATAGCAAGGGTAAATGCAAATATTAAGATGTTGTTGACAAGCAATAGGATTTTTTCACCAATATTGGGAAGAGAGTTAATGTGAAGTCCATCAACAACTATCTATTTTCTTCTTTAACTGTCTGGTTTATAATAATGGCTAGATTTTATATGGATACTCTTCACACTTTTCTCTTTAGATGCCACCTTGAGAAAATAATGTCTCTTCACAGAAGAGCTCTCTGATAATTAAATAACAAGCTCTCTTTCAAAATGCTTAATGAAATACTTATCTAAAGGTAGCTTGGTAGAAGATTATTAGCAGTTTTGTATGCTAATTTAAAGAGGGAACCTTTTCCACAATGCAGTTTTAATGAAGGCTGTACTTTTTTTTTTTTTTTTAAAGTGTCTACCTACATTGTAACTACACTTAGCTAATGTCATGTGCCAGAGAAGTGCATGGCCTGTGCTGCTCACATTAATTGCAATGAAATAATTTAAACTCTCAAATTATTAATTACAAAAAATTGACAGACAGAGGTCCAAGTTAACACACCATCTTCATCAGCTGTGTCCATGGGCTTTGATTTCAGAGTGAAGATCTTTCGCAGTTTACAGTTAGCTGAAACTATAATGCCATCCAGTGACTGGAAAACAGCTCCTTTGAATATCTCACTGGTGAATGCTACCAAGTCAATGCACAGATTGCACCACTAGAAAAGAGCAAAATAGATTTTAGTGACTTCATTGCATAAATTGCAGTAGAAAACAATATTAAAATCTGCTAGCTATAATAGTAAAAGAGTTTGTGTGTTCATGTATCTGTATCCACAGCCACTCCAAAAAGACATCTGAGCCTTGACATGGACACTAAAGGAACCCTAACAGTATGCACCACTGCTTCCCCAGTTATCTGATCTAATGAACCAGTGTTTCCCCTTCCCTTCAATGTTCCAGGGATTAGCACCATTTTTGTGTCCACTTGCCACAAATCTTTCTTTCTGTCCTGGAAATTCACTGTGGAGTAGCACCCAATGGCTCTCAGACTAGCACTGGTCCACTGATTATCACTTTGAACAGCATTGATATACACTTTGTGATTACTTTTTTTCAAATTAGTTGCTTTTGTTTTTGTGTTGTTGTGTGCCTCCAAGTCAATTTTGACTTATGGAGACTCTAAGGCAAACCTATCATAGGGCTTTATGGCATGTTTCTTCAGAGGGGGTTTGCCACTGCCGTCTTCTAAGACGAGAGAGTGTGATTTAGCCAAGGTCACCCAGTCAGTTTTTATACTTGAGTGGGGAATCAAATCCTGATCTCTTGAGTCCAACACTCAAGCCACTACACTGGCTCTCCATGAATTAATGTCACCTAAATATTAAGTAATAGTTGCTTACCATGCCAGTATGTTACAAATATCTCTATCCTTCACTACAGACAAAATATTGGTAGGATGGGTAGAACAGAAAGAGCAATGGGAAAAAGAATGAACACTAACTTTCCCTAGAAATGAAGCTACTGAAAATATAGAGATCTTGTAGCATCTTTGAGACTAACTGAAATGAAGAAGTTGGCAGTATGAGGTTTTGTAGACTTCAGTCATATGCATCTGAGGAAATAGACAGGTCTATGAAAGCTCATGCTGCCAACTTCTTGCTTTCAATTAGTCTCAAAGGTGCTACAAGATCTCTCTACATATTGATTCTACAAACAAACAAGGCTATATCTTTGAATTCTATTGAAACAAGTACTGTATGTAGTAGAATTATGCAGGCTCGCTACTTTTTAAACTAATCTGGAGTGAATTTCTTTTTATTTCCAGGTTCAGAAATAACACTTTCTTCAGGACTAATATTAGGTAATTGAAGCTAGTTGTTGTTCCTACAGGTAAAATAAATAAATGAACTAAAATAATAATCAGGTTTTGTTTTCCATCTCAACCTTCCAATTCACAGACCAGGATCAATTTAAGAATCTTGGTGTTGCCTGGATCTTGTCAGAAATTCTACAGAATTCTGCACATGCTAAATAATGTATCATTCACATGAGTACACAGAATTCATCTTTCACATTCATTGTGGGGGAATGTCACCACACATCTGTTGTGTATCACCTGTTGCAATACACACATTATTATGACAGCCTGCTGGAGATCCATGAATGTAACAAAGAAGCAATAGCTGCAGGAGTATTAAATTATCTTATTCCATTCAAAACAGAGATTTCCACATTCAGGCAGACAGTGGCATTGGACACCATAGCTATTATTTTGTGCCACTGGAAAGCGATAACACTGATGGTGCTCTCACCACCAGCTCTCAGTTTGCATGGCCTGAATCCAATATGTCTTGAAACCAGTGAACGTTGCATAATGTGTATACTCAACTATAGATTGACCTCATGTAAAAGGCAAGGGTAGGTTTTGGGGCCAAAATTATGGATTTTGATATGACCTGTGGCTATATGGAGGGTAAAACATAGTGGCATGCAACAAAGGATTTAAAGGATGAAGCACAGGGAAACAATGCCAAAGAACTTAGAAAATTCCATCAGGCATCACTATCTGTGCTCATTCTAAAGGCTGGATGTATGAGAGGACAGAGGGAGATCAATGCTTCCAGGACAGATTACACGAATGCTTTTCACCAGGGGATGGTTCCTTTTTAAATTAAAGTTAAAAGACAGTACTTACATTGACCTGTGGATAAGTCAACTCAGTTTTTGGGTGTCATTTTTTACCTACTTTTCTAGACTTATACATGAGTATATACAGTATCTACTGGTTTCCCATTTAGCAATTGATTCAGTGGATCTACTCCAGCTGGAACTAGAAACTGGCTTAAGCCACAGTATTGTTAATAAAATACTTCTTTTGATATGTCAAATTAGAATCCCTAAGGTTTTATAAAAGAGGGAGGAGACTTTCTTATCAATAGGAGCTATATATTAAGTTTAGCCCACAAACAGATACATTCTCAGTAGGAACCCAATAGTTGTTGGTCTCTCATCTTACAGCTAGTTCCCATCTGACAAGTTTGTAATACAGTTCTGTAGTTATGCACTACTACAAGTCTGTAGGTATAGGAATGATCTATTATACTATATATAAAATTTAACAACGGAAGGAACTATACACTTTTATATAACTTTGCTCACTGCAACAGCACTCATTTGGTAAGAAAGTACACCAATTCATTGAAAGTTACAGAAGAAAATCTCACTGGGAAAATCTGACAATATTGATCTCACTGCATTTGCTTCAATAGAACAAGTACATACTGAAAGAGAACTAAATTACACATAACAAACATAGTGTCATATACAAAGAATAAAAACACTATAGAAATTCTATGTATGCCAAATTCATGTTGATAGTGTCAATATGTGCTCACAGAAAATACAGCTGTAGTTAAATGGAGAATCTTTTGTTGAAGAGAAACAGAACAAATATTTAGATGAAAATCCAAAGTTAAAAGGGAAGCAATATTCACTGTCATTAGTCATGCATTAATTTCAGAATAATGTAATTGAGCTTTGCCACTTTGAAGTGCTCTCTAGCATAACTCACATTGTTCTAACCTACCTCAGTGAATATTATTTGTTTTATATCTTTATATTTTTCAAAATGACAGTACTGAAAAAATGATATTTTAATGTATTAATCATACAGGCCCTATATAGAGCAGCATGGCATAGTGGTTTGAATGCTGGACTAGGATTTTGGAGATCAGGGTTCAAATCCATGCTGAGCCATAAAATCCATGAGGTGACCTTGGGCAAGTTATACTCTCTCAGCCTCAGAGGATGGCAATGACAAGCTCCCTCTGAAAGAAAATTGGCCAGAAAATCCCATGACAGGTTTGCCATAAGTCAGAAATGACTTGAAGGCATACAACAATAACAGATAGAACCTACTAAAATAGTAATTCCTCCCCAATGGGGAGCAGGTAAATTTACCAGAGTAGTGTGAGGAGAAAAGGTTACAGCTTTTAAGTGTCCTACAATTCCCATGATATTTCAATCCAGCTATATTTTGATATTGTACTGCTGGATGCCAGCTTGGGCTGTAGAGGCTGTGATGACCTATGAAACACCAGAAAAATGTTGAATATGGCATGTACACCCCAGATAAGTGGACAGCTTAGAACAAAGTTAAATGCTATTTAACATTTATATGAAGCCGCTGGGTGAGGTCATTCGGAGGCATGGAGCTCAGTGTCTTCAGTACGCTGATGACACTCAGATATACCTCTCCATGTCCAGATCGTCAGCACAGACTTCAGATGGCATCTCTCCTCTTAATGACTGTCTTGCGGCGGTAATGGATTGGATGAGGGAAAACAAATTGAAACTTAATCCAGACAAAACGGAGGTACTAACAGTCACAGGCCCGAAACCAGGCTTGGGAATACAGTCTCCAGTCCTGGATGGAGTCACACTCTCCTCTAAGGACTGTGTTCGCAGTCTGGGGGTACTCCTAGACTTGTCAGGTGAATGCGACGGTCAAGAGTGCCTGTTTTCAGCTTCGGCTGATATGCCAGCTGCGCCCTTTCCTGGAGATGAGGGACCTGGAAACTGTGGTACATGCTCTGGTAACCTCACGCCTGGATTTCTGTAATGCGCTCTACATGGGGCTACCCTTGTGCTTAACACGGAAACTTCAATTGGTCCAAAATATGGCAGCCAGGCTTATCACAGGAATATCAAGGAGAGAGCACATAACACCGGTGCTCAAGGCTCTCCACTGGCTGCCGATTAGTTTCCGGGCGCAGTACAAGGTGTTGGTTTTAACATTTAAAGCCCTACATGGCTTGGGTCCACCTTATCTCAGGGACCGCCTCTCCCCGTATGAAACCCCCCCCCCCCACACACTCCGATCCTCTGGGAGAAACCTGCTACAGCCTGTGAAAACTCGGCTGTCGCAGACCTCCCAGAGGACTTTTTCAGCTACCGCACCCAAGCTTTGGAATGGACTGCCGGATGAGATGCGTCTTATAACATCTCTTGACTGCTTTAAAAAAGCTCTGAAGACGCATCTCTTCCGGCAGGCCTTCCCTGACACCTCTTAGATCCGAGCTCCGAACAGGACCTATAAACTGAATTTGACCCCTTGCCTGGTGCTATTTTTCTCCTCAATCTAAGAACTATGGAGGATGAATTATGTTTTTAATGTTGTTGGTTTTAAACTATTGTTAATTTAATTTATTTTTAAGGGGAGGGTAGCTGGAAATGGGTCAATGAAGTGTTTTAATTTGTATGTTTTAATCTTGTTGTACCCCGCTCCGATTGTACTCACAGAGGAGTGGGCTAGAAATAAAGATGATGATGATGATGATGATGATGATGATGATGATGATTACTAGAGGTTGCAATCCCACCCACCCACCCACCCCCCCGGCTCTGCATTTCTTATGAAAACTGAAAGTCAAAAGATAATTTCTTGTCAACACATCAAAAGATCAGATTCTCTTTTATCCCCTGCTGTGTTCCAAAACATCCTTCCTGTCCATTCACTTTGAAGATACTCTAGACCTGTTGGTGTGTTGTAAAGTTAATAAACTAGTCCATTTATTTGGTCCTTCACTGCAAAATAAATGGAGGGACCATAGAATTTGCACATTCAAACCCTAGTACAGTAGTATGACCAAAAACACTCTTGCCTGGAGACACTGCCAGTCAGTGACAACAGGCCAGAGGGACCAATGGTCTCAGTCAGTATAAAGCATCTAAATGTATCCTTAAGTTCTGCCTATTTTTGGATGAACCTTGGAACACACAAAGAAAAGCCTTTGTAACTATGGGAACTGTGATACATGGTAGAACTCATTAATATTTCTGGATCAAATCCTTTATTTAACATTTACGCCACAAAAACTCCTGTCATTAGTGCTTTGAGAAAATGCACATATGCATAAGCTTTCAAAACTAATTCCAAGACCCCAACGTGGAGGAAACCAGAAAGTCAACTTCCTATTTTCTGAAGGCGTGAGCAGTGGGATCCCAGGATGATACTGGACTTACTGTGGAAATGAGAAACTGGATAATAAACCTTATTGAAATGAATTACTTCTGGCTGATGTTGACCATAGGGTCCCACTGGAAGACCTATAGATTCCTAGCCAGAATACATATCAAGACATTTCTTGGTCCTTCAGTGTGACTATGATCAACTAGCACTGGAAACATAACACAGAATAAAGGACATAGAAAATGCTTACAAAGAACAGGTTTTGTCAGAAGTGGGTTGTGGATACTGACCCCACAGATACAGGGGTCATATTGTACACCAAAACCCAGGGCAATGAGGTGTTCACCTTTAAAATGCTGTTATAAAACAATGTTGCAACGGAAAAGAAATGGAGATTGTAAACTATAATTTTAAGAAAAGTAGGAAGGATACCTACAATTTTGCGCTTGATCATAACTAGAGGTATTTTTGCATGTAGTGGGGTTACAGACAATTCCTTGTGGATCGTTGACAAATACAATCTTCTTTTAATGTTTCCTAAATCAGTTATCCTGTAAGGAGAAACATGAGAGTGGGATGGGACTGAGATAGATCTCCATCAATTCAATAAACCAATGTCTCTCTGCAACCACAGAAAACTATCATTCATATGCAGAGTCTTTATATCAAGGACAGCAAGTGGAGAATTTAAGTATTACCCCTTTTACAAGATAAGTAATGAGATTTCTCTCTCAAATTCAAAGTTAGTGGCTACAAGCCTGGATGTATAAAATCACTTTACATGCTAATTTTATTTCAGTTCTCTGTACTCTTCACTAGATTTCCATAGCACTTCAACGTATGAAAGAATTCAATTTATATGAACTGAGAAGCCACTAGCCTTTAACAATCATGCTTCTTTCAGCCCCTTAAGCTTGTGTTATCTTGGGACATGCTGTCACCCCGCTAAAAAGGAAATCATTATAGACTTTCTTTTTTTTAAAAAATGCACCTGCCATTTTACACAGGCTCTTTGTTCGTTTAAAGATGGATACAAAACATAGTATGCCAGTTTCACTTCTTGAGCACATATCTCCAAACCTGAATTAATAACACCCACATTTATTGCTAACTATTCAGGTTGTTCCTCCAGTGACACCCAGGATACTGAATTTGAACATATCTAATAGATTTAGACTACCGTGATGTGATGTTCAGCTTTAGTTCAGATTGATAATGAAGCTCCTTTGTATGATCCTTTTCCTTGTGGTTTCCAAAAATGTTCAAGTTGGTTTAATTTCTCTATAGATTTCTCCCAGCAGAAAATAGCTCAATATTACTCCCGAAGGTAAATTTTTAGACCTCAAAAAATGATTCAGTTGCTGCTTTATTGACCTATTTCCATCACATTTGTAATTCCTATTGCCTATTTTTTTCTCCTTTAGGAGACAATGTCAAAAGAATTTTACAATTTCAAATGTCTGCTCATAAAAACATAGCTTTGTTCAGTTATTCCCTCTATTTCTGATGTGAGTGTTGACCACTCAAGGGATCAGTGATAAACAGATGGGTGATATCAGCAGGCCTGAGGAATTTACAGAGTTTATAGACATATTTAAAAAGCTACAGAAAATTAGCCTCTTGCAAAGGCCCAGTGAGGACTGAGCATGCACAAATGTCATGGAAAGCTGTTCAATTGCTGGAGCAAGGGGAACGGAATAGACTAGAATGCCTAGATCCAGAAAAGGAGGACACCATGCTGCAACATTTGTTGCAGATCTAGCTAGTTTTGATTAAACACAATTTACATCAATTTTTAAACAACGACTACCATAAGTGACTTGAACTATCCCCAAAACAACTGGAAATCTTTCCCACAATATGTTTTTTTTAAAAGCTCACAATAAGTAAACATCACATTTTAAATCTTCCACCAAGTTTTTAGTTTTGTATAGGTGTGATGGCAACTGTTTGGGTAGTAGATTAATATAAAAGTGTTTGAGCTTTTTGGTCAGTTTTCAAAAGTAGGCCTCTTCTCTGTAAATTAGGAGTGGGGCAAAGTGCTGCCTGTGGGCTGAATGGACCCTTAGGGCCTTTTTTGTGGGCCCCAACCACCTCTAAAGGTGTGGGAGGTAATTTTGGCACTTTGGCACTCAACCCCTGGATTAATTCCTTTTAAAGAAAAATGGCTCAGCCTACAAGTGCCCAGAGGGCAAAAAAGTGCCAAAATTACCTCCCACATTTTTAGAGGTGACAAATTGTTACCTGTGGAGGGGGTTGTCATCTAAGGTTCAGGGACAAAAAAAAAATTAATAATTTTTTGAAGGTGCTGCCCCTCAGACCCACTGGTGGGTGGGGATGAATGCAGCCCCCTAACTCCCCATAACAGTAGCCTATCCCAGGCTTATATCAAGAGTGGGAATTATGTCAACCCTCCAGATATTTCTTAAGCATTTATATTCCTCTGAACAAATTTTGCCAAGAAAAGCCCATGATGATAGGGTCTTAGGGTCTCCATAGGTCAGAAACGACTTGAAGGCACATAACAGCAAATTCTATATATGAGAAATAAAACGGGATAAATAATTTAAGAATTAAAACAGTATAAAAATGCATACCGATAAAGTATCAACAGCCCTGGCCATACAGCAATTGTAAAGAATGCTGGATGTTGCAATTCAATAAATGAAGACACCCAGAATTCTCATCCTGGATTAAAATAGATATTTTGATTCAATGTTTGGCAAATTTCTTGTCATCCAGAAGAAAATGGCAACTGCGATAAGATTTTTCACCTCCTTACACAACAGTAAAAAGCAACCCCTTTTTTCCCCATCAGCGTTTCTGCAATTTGTCCAAGAAGCTTCTGCCCAGAATGTATCTCAGCTGTGAAATAAAATGCTTGCTATCCCACTTAGGGGGAGAAAAAATTGAGATTTTCTATTCTTGTGCAAGGAGGATTTATATTCCTATTTGGTTCTGAAAGACTGTATACGTATTAAATAAGATCACAGTTAGTGATGTAGCCATGAGTCATAAAACTGGATCCATTTCTCTGAAATGTCAGTCACAGATGCTGGCGAAATGTCAGGAATAAACTCTTCTAGAACATGGCCACACAGTTCAAAAAACTCACAAAAAAACTATGGATGCCGGCCATGAAACCTGTCAGCTTCACATTAGATCCATAAACCTTTTACAATTTTTAATAAACTATAATATTTTAAAACAAGGGTCAGTTCACAGACAGTACATCTCTGATTACTAGATGCTGAACATTACTAAGTATAGATATTATCAACATGGCATCCAATTGTCACTATATGAATCCAAAGCAGTGGCCAAAAGCTATTTTGTTTGAGCAGTTCTCATAATTGGAACATGTAACAGAACAGCATCAAACACTGGCAAATCAAGATGCTGGCAATATGCTTTCCCTATTAAACTTAGTGTGTGTTAATCATATTACCTAATAGTATGATTAGGTTATCCATGGTAGGAGCAGAGATTCAACTAGTCATAGCCAATTAACATTTTGCATTCTTTGAAATCCACCAATCCTTGTATAACTGATCTTTTCCTCCTCCCTTTATAAATCAGGTTGAGGACGGAACCTTGCTAGACGCTCAGGTAATAATTTTTTTAAAAATGAGAGAACACAAAGTCATAAATATGATTGTTTGTACTAATGAAACTAGACCTACTGAATCAGATGCTGAATAGTAAGTCACCACTTATGCACACCACACTCATTTCAAAGGTCTGCAGCTGCTGGGGCTAGCAATTAGATTTAGTCCAGAGACTGTAAAAATCCATATGCTGGGATCTTGGAATCCAATCCTATAAAATTTTAGTTTGATGTAAGCTCCACCGGGACATGTTTCCAAGTAAGCAAGTATGTAAAGGATCACAGCTTTCCATTTACAAAACACACTTACATGAAGTTCCAAGAACACTACTTTACAATTTAAATCCCAAGAATGCTGAATTAAGGACTGTAATCTGTAATTGGGCTATTTTGAATTATGGGAAATTCAAACCTTTAATTTTGCAACAAAAAAGTAAGCTCCTTTTGTGAAAATACAAAATATATGGCTCATACAATCAGGAAACGTTTGAAAAGCTCTACAGCAGTTAATAAATTTTTATTATGTTGATACTTGAGTCTTCATATCTAAGGGGTCAGACATGTGATAGAAAAATAATGAAACCACATTGAGAAAGAATGAGGTAGTCAACAGGAAAAATCAACCTCATTTATAATAATATTCCTCTGATCAGCAGGTGCATAGCTCTTCGAGCTATGGTCATTAGTTGCATTCATTTCACACTTAATGTCTACATTTGCAAAACATTTCAAAGCAAAATTACTTTTCGGTTCAATATTCAGTTCAATTTTCAATTCTATTCCACAGCTTCAACTTTGATTGTCTATTTTTCCTCATGATAGCAAAAGCAACAAGAATAAGAGTTAAAATGGCAGAATCTACCCAGGAGTGCAGATAAACTCATTGACTCAGATTACCTATTCCGTTTGTTCTTCTATATATAACAATTCATGGGAATTTGTTAATGTTCACTTCAAAGATAAAAATGAGCTCAGACTAAAAAGCAACAAGATTAGACTACAGATTATTGGTTTATTTTGCTTACCAGTTCTTACAAATTTGTTCTTATCCCTCTATTACAAAACATTCACAGATGTGTATTGACCATAATGTAAATTATCATTTTTGGTAGTGCTATTGGAAAACCAAGAGAAGACATCAAAAGCCTATTGGAATACATTTTTGGATTCTGGTTAAAAAAAGGAAAACTGAACATTTAAAAACGGGGGGGGGGGAGGAATAATGGCTGCATACCAACTACGGCAGTGAAAATCCATGGGAGTATAGCTGATACATGGACTACAGACTATGATTAACACAAAATAATTGTGAATGGCTGGAAAGTAATCTTTAGTTTAGCACTATCCAGCAGAAAGTTTATACAGGTTGAGTACTCCTTATCTGAAATGCTCGGAACCAGAAGCATTTCAGAGTTTGGATTTATTTTTTTTATTTTGGAATACACAAGTAGTGTAGTATTTGTGAGGCTGGAGAGAGACATGAAGATCTGTGAAATGGCAGGAGGCATGGATTCATTTTGGGAACTACCTTTGGTTCCTCACCATTTCACAGATCCCCAGTCTCTCTCCAATCTCATGTCTTTTTGCTGCTAGCTGCTTACTTCTGCTTTTAAGGCAGTGGCTGTGATGCTCCTGCTCATTCGTCTCTCTCCATCTTTGTGTTTCTCTCCAGCCTCATGTCATTTGCTACTTGTGCTGTTTATGAGACATGAGGCTGGTGAGAGCCTAAGGATATGAGAGAAAATGAGCAGGAGCTGAGCAGCCGCACCTTGAATTTGGAAGGGGTTGACTAAATGGCAAGAAGTTTCAGGTTTTTTGATTTTGGATTTACAGATTAGGGTGCTTATCCTATACAACCACTCTGGAAAGTTTATACTTAATGGAGTCTGTGCTTTAACAAATTTGAATTACAAAAGTATCTTGATATTTCTTTGTTCTTGTGCAATGCTTTAACTGAAAACAAAAACAAAAAAATGAGTCTGCTACAAAGAAGCTCATCCACAATGGCTTAATGTAGATATCTAGTTTATATATCCTTGTTGTTGCTAGCGGCACCTGGATTAATTATCTGGAAACGATAGAAATGAATGGATAAAGAAGTGCCATCTCACAGCGGCTTCCACAATGCAGAATTGATGCTTTAACTGTCATGGCTCCATTCTACGTAATCCTAGGACTTCTATGCTGTTATCACCAGACCTCACTGACAGAAAAGGCTAAATATCTCACAAAACTACAAATCCCAGAATTCCACTGCATTGAGGCATGGCAGTTAAAGCAATGTCAAACTATATTAATTCTGCAGTGTATATGTAGTCTACCAAATGGTAGAAGTTGTCCCATTCTAGTTTGCAAGGGTTGGGAACTTTAAATAAATGCCTTTTTAACTGCACATCACCTTCCCAACTAGACAACTCACTATGGGTACCTGTAAAACTAGCCAAAGTAGAATGTTGAGAGGAAATACAGTCCAGTCCCAAGTGTCCTTCTTACATGATATGCAGCAAGTTAAGGCATTACAAGGATATCATATATAGTATAATAAGGAATCTCCCCCAGAACAGAAGATACCATGGGCCCACCATATTGGTGGGCTAGCTATCCATGGATTTGAGTGCTTGTGACTCTCTAGACTCCATTGTATTCAATGGTGAAACATACACGCCGGACACGCTGATGCAGCCATAGGCATGACGCTTCCATTGAATAAAAAGGGGAGGCAGCCATTAATGTTTTTCTCACAACGGGGCCTGGATCTGAACCCCCTCAGATGGAAAGGGACCATTTTGAGCACTTGATCCCTAACATTCACCATCACTGATATAAAGGCGAGTTCCCAAGTTTCTCCAGGAACCAGTGTCAGTATTTCAGTTAGTATGTTCTCTTTTCTTTACAGTTAATAATAATAATACTAATAGTATATTTTTATATTCTGCTTAAACTCAAGGAATCCAAGCAGATTACAGCAGTAAAATAAACATACAATTAAAAGAGAATGCATTAAAAATTCCAAAATCTCCTACCCTATCCCCTAACATAAAACATAATTGAGCCCTAAAAAGAGATTTAAACCAAAAAAAGAAAAATTAAAAACATTAATATACAAAAACACTAAAATGAGATAAGAGTTACAAGCAGAGTCCAGGTAGGGTAAAATATAAAATGGAGGACAAAGGGAGAGAAGGGGGAGGCAGGCCAGCAAGAGTGTTCTAGCCTGGAAAGGCCTGCCGGAAAAGATCCATCTTAATAGCCTTCTTGAAGATTTCCAAGGTGGTAATCTGACGGATCTCGTCTGGCAGGTCATTCCAGAGTCTAGGAGCGGCTGATAAAAAAAGATCTCTGGGTCTCTGCTGAAACTCTAGTCCCCCTAAGTTGTAGCAGATTCTTCCCAGTGGAACGAAGAGTACGGAGTGGATTATATGGGAGAAGGAGCTCCCGCAAGAAGTCAGGACCCAAGTCATGCAGGGCTTTAAAGGGTAAAACCAACACCTTGTATCTTGCTCGGAAACTAATAGTTTGTAACAATCCATTCAATCAGAGTCAACCAACATAAACAGTAACTTTTACTGAGAAACATACAGAAATAAAGTACAGAGGGGCCTCGTTATCTGCGGACTTGTCATCCTCAGATTTAAGCATCTGTGAACTGCAAGCCCCTGTTCTTCCCAATGGCGGCATGTGCACATGGCTACACCATCATTAGGAACAGCCCCCATTGCTGGTGTGTGCCTATGGCCATGCTGCCATTAGGGACAACAGGACTTCACCCTAATGATGGTGCAGCCATACGCATTGGAGACAATGGGACTTAAGGTCCTACAGTTTTTTTGTATTTGTATTTGTGGGGTGGGGTCCAGAATGGATCCCCGCGGATACCGAGGTCCTACTGTATTTTATGTTAATTAACCAAGAATGGTTACATTAAACTCAAACACTTGGCAGGCTCTAGTCTTTATTTAACTTCTTTCACTTCTAGAAACACACCTCTGTGTCAGCTCTTCAGTAAAAAAGAAGACGAAAGTAAAAACAAACCCTTCTCTGAGTAGAGCAGCATAAGGCAAGAGCTTAGTTTATCCCAGGAGCTCCCCCAAAAAGCACTGACCCCTTTGATACTCTCCATTGTACCATCACTTATGTTCTTTCTTTCTTTCTTTCTTTTTTTGAATGCCTGTGTAGGAAAATGGCAGTGGTTGGAACTCTCTGGCACTTTCCCACATTGGAACACTAAGAGGAGCTTTGAAAGATCTGAATAAGACCTGTTTATGTTTGTCAGCTATTCTGGGTTAAAATCAGGCAAAATTATCACATTAAAGACTATAATCACTGCTAATGTAGTCACCATTTTCTCTGGTTTGCCTTTTTATCTTTTTTGGCATGAGTGTGTTTTCTCAGCCCCACTTCTGCATGGTCACTTCACACACACACACACACCCCACATCACACAGTCATCATTTACCATAGTTCCCACTTCATCCATCCAGCATTTAGGGTGAGCACAATGCCTGCCGGAATTTTATAAGTTTGTCATTGTTTTACTTTGCTTCATCCTTCACATCCTTTGTTACTTGCCCCAGAGTTGTTTTTGTTTTTTTTTACTCTTGATTTATCGATGGGTCAAAATCCAAAATTTTGCCCCCCAAATGTCCCTTCGACTTATACATGAAGTCAACTTATAATCAAGTATACCTGGTAGTTCAGAATTATGTAATCAGGCCATTTATTCTAACAAGACAAATTGACTATACTCACTCTAGAATTTTAAATATTATATTATTTTTTAAAATTATAATCATCCCCACATGTACATAAAGCAATGAATAGTAAGACTACAAGTATAAAAGTATAATAAGTGTGTAAGTTTAAATAGCAAGTATAATAAAAGTATAATAAAAAGAATGATCATTTGCCACAATCATTAGTTGTCTGCAGGTTGTGCAGGCCTCCTGAAAATCCATGGAAGCACCAAGTACAGTTCTACTTGGATATTGAAACTGCCCTTTCTTCATGACTCCCTATTACATTACCCTTCTCATTGTATTCTTTAATCCCCCATTGCAGTAACACTTCATTTCAGAAAAGTTTTAAGAAGGAGAAGGGGGAAAACCTAGTTGTGACAGTAGCTATGCATTAACTGAAAGGCATCACCCTTTTTGTCCACACAGCATATCTGACAATGCTGTTGTTTTCCATCACAGAATCGGCAAACCACCATATGAAAAATGCAATCACATTCACACACTTGAGCTAGTATTTCCAATCAATCCTGTTGTTACAGGAGGTTAGGGGTTCATGTAGCAATTCTGGCTCACAAGCAGGATCTTCCACATTTATAGTCTGTGCCATATGCTCAAAAGGTGCCCAGTGTGCTTCTATGAGTGTGAGTGAGATTCATGGATTTAAGAGAGGGACTTCAAATTCATGCATTTAAGTGGGGAACTTCAAATTTAATAAAGCACTTTACACTCACAAAAAAAGAGTGATGGGGGGCATGGAGAGGCTCAAGCTAAACTACTGTTGTGTGGGCCTCCTGAAAATCACTGCAGTAAGATGAACAACATAATTTGTTCAAAGCCCAGCTGAAGCATTAGATTCTCCCTATCCTGAAATCCAGAAAATATTTTGTATCTTATAAAAATGTTGTTGCAAAACTTATATGTAGGTCATTTCAATGCCTCATTCACTAGGTTTTAAAACTATTTACTGGATTCAGTTTTATGGAATGATGATTTGTTTAGCCAAGCTTTAGAAATCAGTGCCAAATGATTTAGGAACATGTAATTCTATAAAATAGCTTTTAATTTGTTCAGTATAGACAAGGTCCTATAATGAGTATAAATGTGCACAATATTCAACTAATGAATTTCTTCCAGAAGCAGCTTATTTAGAACCAAGAATGTGGCTATTTATGCTTCTAATTAATTCTGCTGGCATCTCTTCTTTAGTTTATTGGCAGCTATCCATTCCATTTAATTCTTTTTTCTATAAGGTTACTGGCTGCACAAGGACAATCTGTACCTTCAAGATGGTTAAGATTGAGATTGGCACCATGTTTAATTGGTAGTCATATTCTTCCAAGCTAGTTTAACCAGTGAGATACTCTACTCCACTATTTTTACAAAGGAGTTCAAGAAGATACATTAAAGGCAATTATTTAGATTATCTTGAAGCTATTAATTTATTTATACAATTTATCTTGAAGCTATTAATTATCTTGAAGCTATTAACTGTAAAAGTACTGTGCTCCAGAAAAGTTCTAAACATTATTCCTTTATTTCTCAACATTTGAAATACTGTTCCACTAGATACCATGTAGGCCCAAACCCTTGAAAATACAAAAATAAACTCTATTCTAAACACAAAGAATATATCAGAAGTGGGCTTGCAAACATTATTTCACCTGGTTAATATAAAACGAGAGTGCACCTAAATTATTTATTTAAATAGAAATTCAGTGGTGTCCACCTACCAACAGAATAGCTACAATTGGTGGAGCAGATTCCACTGTATACTGCAAATTCCCCCCAAATCTGCTGCAAATGACTGAGGGTCCTTTTAGAATAAAACTGGAGGAACAGAAGGGAAGAGAGGAAGTTCTGTTGTGTAAGCAGAGATGTGCATGTGCAGTACTAGATACCATTCCTAGTTTATAGTTCATGTTCATGAGCGTCAAACAGAGCCTCCCTTTTGGGGACTACTTCCAACACATTTCTGGGTCCTTCCCTCCCCACTGTTGAGGTATAATCCAGGGGAAAATGTACAATGTGGGATAAAATAGTGACTGAGCATGAAAGGGTCACTGGCAGCCATAACGACAAGGCATTTTCACCGGTGCTGAGTCATGGGAAGTGATATCAGGTGAGAGTCACCAAGGTGCAGTAAAGTGCTGCAAAAGGCTGCAAATCAGCAAAGTCATCCTGGATGGGGGACAGAGATCAGTATGACAGAGGAGGAAGAGGTAGGGCCAAATGGAGCCCTTGCTATTTAAGGGAGGTGCCTCTAGTCACATTGTGGGCTGTGTGAGTTGTATAGTGAGTTGGTGTATTGTGAAAGTGGACAGTGGACGGAGTTGTAAATAGAGGTGTAGAGAGTGGAACTTCTGATGAATAAAAGCCTCATTTGAGAGACATCTGTTTGCAGTGTTTTCTCACTCTTCTGGAAGGGGAGAGGTGCTTCTCCAATTTTCACACTGCTACCTGCATCACAGAAGGTGGTGAACCTGGTGTCGAATGTTGATGTGGTTTATCACGGACTGTGCTACAATGCTAACACCCACATGGCTGACTCTGTTTCCATTTCTTCTTCCTTTTCCTCTGAAATGGTCTTAACAAGTTTTCCAATTACTCATTAGTTAACACTTCCTCAAACGGACGGGGTGGCCCTTGTGGTCTCTTCCATCTCTAAGTTTCTATGATTCTATGATTCTATGGTTATGTTTGGCTTATCTAGATTGCCAGCATCACCACTCTTGCACATGCGTGAGGGGCATTTTTCACTTGCACTACCACTGCACCAGTACGACTTTTTTGCTGGCATGACTCCTTTGCCAGCAAAACTCCTTCAACTAATATGACCAACATGAGCAACAAAGGGTATAACCCAATGAATAAAAACTGTTCAACCCTGAACACCAGATAGCGTAGGCACATATGGGATAGCGCATAGCACAAGCACAAGATAGGGTAAGCAGTATGAACAGGGTCTTCATGTAAAATTGGATCTGTTTAATATAGACGCATGTAATATACAGGCTGCCTATAGTGTGATCTGCACTCTCATGGGCCCCGCAGTGCTCCAGATATACATCTGTATCTGAAAATGGGTTTGACCACATGGAATGTATATGTTTCATATCTGAAGTGAAGACACCAACGAAGGAGGTATAAGATATATGATAAAGTTCATGTGAAATACACAGTCTTCAGACTGTCTGAGCAGTTCCTCAGGGCACTTTCTTATAAAACTCAAAGAGTAAAAGGAAAAATTAAACTGGGGGCCACCTTATAAGTTTGGAAATAATGTTATTTTCCTTTAAATTTAAACTAAGTAAATATTTGTTTAAAATTTGGAAGGGGGATCATGGATCAAATTAGGTTACTTCAGAAACTAGATATTGCCTTTGGAGTATCAGATGGTGATGCCTCATATTACCTGATATACGTAGTATAATCAGACTTCTTCAATGCAGTCCTACTGTCTCATGAAACAATTTCCAAACGAAGATAAAAGTCAATCCTATAAGGGTTTTGCTTCTTGTTTTTCTCTCTCTTTGACCCCTGGACCTATTGATCCTGAGATTATGTAAACAAGACGTATCTAGCTTTATGTCAGCATCTTTATGGCCAAGACTAATAAAAGGGATCAAATACATAAGATAAAGAAACGACAAGATATATCTTCCAAATATCCAAGTAGTTACTGAGAACACTTTGTAATTGCTTCAATATCCAAGAATGTGCTCATCAGAACAGACAGTTCTGCATTTACAGGGACACAGAAGTTGCCTTTATAATTTGTTCAACTGACAAAGACTTCCAGAAGCTGAGTATGCTCAGGGTTGTGGGCTGCTGTTCTAAGCATGCAATTATAATTTTCACCCTTTCCAAGTGGTGCCTGCTTTGTATAATTATATGTCCAAATCAAGTTCACACATTTGCAAATATCATTTACTATGATTTTCCTCCCAAGCCTTATTTCACAGATCTTCTTGTTCCATGCACCAGGGCTCTGACAAAAAGCCTTGATTACAGTTTTGTTTTCATGTCACTTTGGTGCTAAAATGACAAGTGAAGAACAACAGAAATAAAATAGCACCAATGAGATAGCCAATAATTGCAAATGCACTCTCAGCAATGGACTATCACAACTTTCCTTTTATGAGCATTCTGTTCCCCATTAAACTTTTCCACTCTGCTACTGCTTCATCAAACTGGGCTCTCCTTTCAACTAAATGCTGTCTTATTTTGATTTTAAGACTTCTTGGCAGGGACACCGTCATGCCATCTCAGAAATACTGCTGTGTACATTGATAATGCTAAATAAAAAGTTAAGTAGCACCAGTAATCAGTCCTCTTTATCAGGATAGGATTAAGGAGAAAGACTGTAGAGGTTCCTGATAAGCTCCATAAGTTTATTTCATAGCGGATAAACAATAAACTTAAAACACATTCTAGTATGCCAGGATTGTATTGTTATGATAGTTAGTGGTAAAGTTTCCCCTCTCCCCCATGATTCTGATCATTCTATGGAAGAGATTTTAACATTTCTGTAGCATAAGAACACTGCTAACTGTCAAAGTGAAATATAGCATACCCTCTGGAGGATAACTGTACCAAATAAGTGACATAAACTATTAAGCATGGTCTTACAAACTCAACAGAAAGCTAGCAAAGAAAGCAAGAAGTTGAAACAGAAAAGTCAAATGTGGCAAGGCATCTCAGTGTTACTGGCAGGCTCATGAGCAAAACTCAACTGCTGACACAGGGCAGAGCTCAATGTGAGCTGACATCTCACTTTCTCCTCATCTTTAACTTGCATATGTAGGTACAGCCATTAGAACATGAACCAAAAAAAATAAAAATAAAATAAAACCTAAACCAGAAATGCACATCTCTTTGGAGCATGTGAAATAATTTGAAGGAAATATACAGCCAACATAACTATAAGACTTTAAGAAGGTACCCTTCCCTCCTGAATGTAGCTGTGGACTAAACATCTTCTACTAATCACAGATGTACAGTGAGCTCACAGACAACTGTCTGCAGACCACATTAAGTCTATTGGTTGCCAAGTGTCTCTACCTCTAATCAGTACTGACTTTGCTGTTATATTCACAAAAGTATAAAAAGTCAGTTGTTCAGAACATCTCAGTGACCCAAGTCAGAAAGGTCATTTAATCACTAGTGCAGTACAGCTGGAAAACAGAACACCAAATCCATTTCAAACAGACTTGCTTGGAAGAACACACCTCCGAGCAGGCACTTTTCCACAAAAGAAAACTTGTCTTGGGAATATAAACAGGAAAGAAATTCTGCTTCTAATTCTCTTTCCTTGGAAGATTAAAAGGATTAACACAAAGTAGGGAGCAAGTAGCACAGATTAAGTCTAGCTAAAATTGTCCAAAAGGCACAGAAAGAAAAAAAAAGATTGATTCCTTTCTACCAGTTCCATCTTCTTGCGTTCGCCAAAGGAATTTGGCAATACTACCTTTGGTACATTGGGAAAAGAGGACGCTGGTATCAATCTTGTTCATTTTTTTTCAATCTCTCTTTCTCTTGCTTACTTTTTTTTTAAAATGTTATTCCTCTCTCCCATCCACCCCTGAAAACTTAACTGTATAATGCTTTACCATGGCAACTTGTGGAAACCATTACCTTTTAGCCTAATAGTACAGCTTTTCTCAAGAGACTATTACAGTGTTTCTTTAAATGCACTGAAGTAACTTTCCTCTTCCTGGTGTATCATTTAGGAAAAAATGAGGCCTATACAACATCTGCATCTTGCAATGAAGAAAAAAGATTTGTTGTCTCAAAAATCAGAGCATAACATCCACACGAATGAGATTTGACAGGATTTGGGTTTCTAACTTTGAATTTTCAAAAGGTATGCATCACAGGAATAATGTATTCTGCAGATGTTGAAGATTAAACCAAGACTTAACGCTTCCCTTGTTGCAGAGAATCTTCAGCCACTTTAACACAATTAGTCTGCAATAAAAGTCTATGAATTACCATCTATAGGTGTGACTATATGTTACCACCTCCTCCGCAAGGGTCTTGCTGTCCAGTTTGGTGCTAATCAGACAGAGGGAATGACAAAGGCTGTAAAAGTCACTTGGCAGCCCTAGGCCTTTAAGAAGAAGGGTTAGATTACAAACCTTTCCTGAAAACCCAAAAGGACTGCTTGAGCCTCAGTGAAGATGCTGTTCCATGAAGCAACTGTAGTGAAAGACTGTGTTCATTGAAACAGACTTTTTTTCCACAGCACAATGCAACAAGATGGAGTAGGGGAGGCTTCACAGAATGTAAAAATACCTGAGTACGTATGAAAGGTTATCTTTGCACACCAGGATATTAAAAACTTAAAAGCTATGTACTGGCCTAAGACCCACCAATGCTACAACCTTACCATGGTGGTGGGATTGGGTGCTCCTGTGAGGCAAGACTCTATGTTGATGGTGGCAGTGCTGCTAGTACAGTCTCCCTTGTCAGACAGGCTTTTGCTGAGGAGCCAGACTCAATGTGCCAACTAGGCAGCAGCAATAGTGGGGAGTGACATGGGTAGAGAATCTCTCAGGAGACAATGGCAGTGGTGCTGTAGCTAAGAGTTCTTAGTTCTGTGCAAAGGAAGGTATGGTGAACCTCCTTTTTAACATCATTTACTACAAAGGGCTATGACGAGACAATCAAAAATAAAACAAGAAACATCGCGAGAAGATTATACTCCTATGTTGGAAGACACTCAATGGGGCTTTCTAGATTGGCAGGAAAGTGTGACATGAAGTTGCCTTTTCCTTAATGCTTAGCAGCTGCACCACAGCCTTTAGATGGAGCTGCGCTGTTCCACAGTTTTTAAAAAAGAAGCTGGGAAAACCAGCACCTTTTTAAAGGCGCTTCTTCTCCCCTAAAATGCAAAAAAAAAAAAAAAAAAAGCGTTTTCATGGCACACTTTCCCCTTTTCTCATCTAAATGCTAGACTTTCATGCAGCCATGAACACACTTCTTTTTGCCAATCTAGAAAGCCCCAATGAGCTAATAGGGAAGAACAGAAGGCAACTATGAGTAGTACTGTAGCTAAAGATGCAACTGGACTCAAGCCAAAAGGATATTTGGCTGTAGAAGTACTCAGAGGTGAAATGGAAGTCTGAAGCTGTAAAACATATAACATAGGAAGATGGAATGTGAGAAACAGGAATCGGAGAAGCTAGACATAAGGAAATAAAAATTTGAACATATAAACATTGCAATTTTGGGGGTGAGTGAGATAAAATGGACAGGAATTGGACATTCTGAGACAGATAATTACACAGTTTCACTCAGGAATGAAAATCAAAAAAGAAATAGGGTAGTGAGGAAAAATGTAGCAAAAACAGTCAAAGGATATAATGCAAAGTGTAAGTGAATCATGTCAATAAGACTACAGGCAAGAAAACATGTCAATATACTCTTAATCCAAGTTTATGCACCATCCACAGAGACAAAAGAAGAAGCAATTGAAAGATTCTGTGCTGGTGTCAGGAGGAAATTGAGTACACACCAAAAGAGAACTTCTTGTTAATCATAGGTGATTGGGCATGCAGACATGGGAAACAGTTTGTAGGAAAATTAGGATTAGGATCAAGAAATGGAGTTGGAGAGCAACTGACTGAATTTTGTGAGACCAATAGTTTGCTCATCACAAACACAATCTTCAAGCAACCAAAGAAGCAACTATATACATGAATTATGACCTGATGGCTAATATGGAAATCAAATAAACTATATAATTGGAAGCGGAAGATAGAAAAGCTCTATTTTAAATAAATAAAATATAGTTTTTATATTAGCAATGATCAAATGTAACTTTAGGTGTTATGTTAGTTTAAAAAGAAAAAGTCAGCTGAAACCAAATTGTATGTCACCATTTGAACGCTGAATGGAGTGGAAATCGTGAAATAAAAAATCCCTCTTCAGATAGCAGAAAATAATCTTCAACTAGGAGCTATAAGACTACTGTATGTGATGGGAGGGGGAGGGTAGCTGTGATTCTAAGAGGCGAAATGGAAACTGTTTCTGTAATGCAAGATGCTCCAATAAGAAAAGGAGGCTGAAACCTCCAAAAAGAGGATACCAAGAGAGGTAGGCACTTATGGCCCTTTGCTAGCATAAAACAAAAAACAAATATAAATGTATGTGTATATCTGTATAGTGGTTCATGAGAGGTTGGGAGGCTACAGAATGTAGGTCTGGAAGAAGAGATAATACCTAATTCAATCATGGTTTGTGATCTCCTGCAAGCAACTGATATCTCAAGGTATAATAAACTCTCATAAGGAGTGTTGTTACTCTAAAATGTGGAGAGATGTGGGAGTTCCCACCAGCAGTATCAGTGTCTCCTTCGAGTTTTGAGGAAATTATAGCTCAAAAGGAGGTCTGCAAGAGGAGAGTAACTTCAAGGACTTTCTCATCCATGTATATCAGTCAGAGAAACGCTGGTTTCAGTACCAAAGGATTTATTTAGAAATGTGCAAAGGTGCCCACAAACATACAAGCCAATGCAACCTTAAGAACCATGCAAGGCTATCAGGAAGAAAGGCATGAATGGTGTTGGAACAATGTTCCTTTAAACAGTTGTAAAAATATTTTGTATAGCTGAGATTGCTAAGCCACAGTACTTGATAGGATACAAAGGCTTGCAATAGAGATTGCATCATGTTAAGTGGCAACAGATGCTAACCATTAAGCAACTCTCTATATAACTGCACTGATACTCAGTGCATGTGTGGGTTGAAGTTAGTCAGTTGTGGATAGTGGTTGGTGAGAGTTGGTGGTTGGATTGTTATACTAGAGCTGGTGAATGTTGAGAGGAGTTGTTTGTACATACAGTGCACCCTTGCCTTACCTAGGGGATCCGTTCTGGAACCAACACCACCCCCCTTAGGCAAATAGCATGTATGCACCAGACCCATTGAAAACAATGAGGCTCGTGCATGTGGCACAACTTTCGGCATAAGCTGAAAGCTGCATATAGCGTGCTCATGTATGATGCAAGCACACTGTATTTGTAAATATTATTATTGCAACTTATGGCAAAGAACCTCCAAGGACTTGGAAGAATGTCAACAGTGTCTGTGAGTTTATTTAAGGCACCAGTGCATTGCCAATACCTGAATTGAACAGGTGCTTCTGTACTTTGCTACTGTTAGCTACATCTGAGAGAGATTGGATTTGAAACAACCCCTGGATCATCAGACAGGAAAAGTGAAGAGGAACACAGCCTGAGGCGAGGTGGAGGTATGGTCTTTGACTGCTTTTGTGACGGGACTTGCTTTGTATCCATTATGAGAGAAAATGTGAAGACCCAGGGATGGTGATGGAGTGAGCAGCAAACCCATTTTGTTTTAGTCCTAAGTCTCCCACATGCACTTAGGTCAGTGTGCCTCCTTACACCTGTAACTTCCCAATCGCCACAGGACATCATCACCTCTCAAAAACATGCCAGATGCTAGATAGTAATTATGAAACCCCCATATCCGGACTGAGGAGTGAAGGATACTATGCTAACTATGCTATACTGTTACAGATACTGTTATACTGTCAATCCATATTGTGAGCTTCCTTAAGATTCCATATTAAAGGAAAGGTGGGATGCAAGTTAAAGAAATAAAATAAGAGTAAGCATATGGAAATCAAAATGAACTTAGTAGGTCTGCTTAAACAAAGGATAGATGATTCTCAAGCTGCCTTCTAGTGCTATATCTTTTTTTCACTCTTTCACTTCCATTAAAAAATCAAAACAAACAAAAAATTATATGTGAGTGGCACTATACATACTTTCTTCTCTAACAATTTGTTCAAATGAATGCATTTTACAATAATGTAAATTATTTTTTCAGTTTCTGATTTTTCAGTTTCTAGGTTAAACCCAAAATGTGACACCCATAGAATCATACCACTCACAAAATTTTTTAATTGTTCATCAATTACCAACAATAACTCATAAAACAGGAACACATATGAGTTAAGGAAAACGTGAAATGGAACAAAATTACAAAAATGAGTTTCTAAGAAAATTTAGAATTCACATAGACCAAGAGGCTAGCAGCATACTCAAGACCCTGCAGACAGCTATTCATCTGGAGATTAATAACTCATGCTAACAGCAGCACATCTTAAATAGGGGTGTCACTTGTGAAGGCTTTTCTCAAATTGAAATATATAGGAAAGCAAAAGTGACTTAACCTAAAACCAGGACTAAAGAGCAGGCATCAGCTAAACCTGCTTAGGCAAGGTTAACCCAGGTGTCCTCCCACAAAAACCCTTCTCTTCTGTTGTTGCAGTGTGCTTCTGCTACATGAAAGACATTTGGAGGAGAGATTCAGTAAAAGATCTGTACAGATAGTCAGGGTGGTATGGGAAGGATACTCTTCCAAGTATTTCAGATTAAAAAAAATATTGGTTTTAAATACCAGAACTTTCATTTGGGTCCAGAAGCAAGTAGGCAAACTCTGAAGTTACTGTAGGTGTAATATGAACAAACTTAACTGTATTACCATTCTAGTTGTCATATTCTCCACTGGCTGAAGATTTTGAGGTACCTTCAAGAGCATCCCATGTATAAATCATTATAGTAGTCCTTCAGCTAATGTATGAATAATCATCACCCATCATGTTTTATAAATACATAATATCATTCATGCCCCAGATGCATTCATTGTGCCAGTAAATGATTTTGAACTTCCTTGCTCAGAAATTTCTGCATCTTTGATTTTAAGTGAAAACGTACAAGCTGTAAGTAATGTACATATATAATAACATTCTTACTTAATTAGATATCATGTATTTATGTGAAGAAGGCATTAAGAGCATCCATAGGCCAAAATACATCAGGCTTTTTAGCTAAAAACAGACCATCTTTTCAGCATTCTAAGATGCATGTTTTTTTCACTTGTCAATTTCATTTGATGCTCCCTACTTTTTCTACTTTCAATTTGAAATCAATGACATCGTTCCTAAAGCAAAATGTCATTCAAACATCTTCTTACCGGTGCACCTACATTTCCAGGGGGTCTAGAACAATGCACTAAAATGTTTTACTAGCAAGTCATTTTTTTAAAATGACCTGATATGGGGCAGAAGAGATGAATGAGTACACCTGCCTGTTTAAATTGCTGCACTGACAAAGCAGCATTGAATTGTCCACTCCAACTGTGGGGATGGTAACAGAGCAGTGCTGAAACAGCTCCTTGTTTAAATTGCCACACTGACAGAGCAACATTGAATCATCTGCTCTGATCAGTGCTAAATTATCTGCTGCACTTTGTAGGTCACACTGAAATGGCCATGATCAACTGTCTGTGCTAAGCCAGCTGCGCTGAATTGTCATCACTGAAATGTTCTCACTGAAGCCACCACCATCAACCAGCCACAATGAATCATCCCATTCTATTTCCAGGATTGTTGACTGAATTCTCTTTATCTATTTTCATACAGTCTGAACACCTACACACCTTGAACAGGATCCCCTACTCCCAATGAAGGGCTGCTGCCTATAGGCCCGTATTTCTCAGACCACAAACTAGATAAGCGAAACTAACTTCTTAACTCAGGAAAAAAAAATCTTCTACCCATATCTCCTTCCAAAGACATGATCTAGGCCTTCATAGTTTACAAGTAGATGGAAAGAACAGTGCATTGTATCTCTATAGCAAATATAGCAGGTGGTTATTAAAGCGGTGATCAGGCCACACACACACAAGAGGAAGGAAAGTCAGAATAGTTAGCATTTTGACTCATGGCAGTGGGGAATATTTCCCAATCTTACATATGGCATTGAGAACAGGAGCATGATTTAGGATTTTCTCTGACTCTTCTATAAAAGCCTGAAGAATTGGTCCTCCCAAGCCTGATTCTCTGATTTCAGGGTTTTCAGCACAGAATCAGCCAATCTACCTTACTGGATAATGTGGTGCCAGATTACTGTTTTAAAGGGAATGAAACAGCAAACCTAAATATATTCCCCTTTAATAAAACCTTCAAGCCACATGAATGCTAACACCGACAACAGCTACCAATAATACTGGCTACATATCTTCTTTAATGCTATGTTTTTAATATATGCCGACCTGTTGATGAAACTATGAGACAATACTTTGGGCCCAACTGACTAAGTCATTGCTACATATATTTACAAAGTACATATACTGTGACGGTGATGACCCAGGTAAATAGAAAAGGCATGAAGTGGGCCAAGTTGGGAGTGGGGAGAGAATCCTTTGCTTTCTGTGCTGCTACTTCCTCCAAGTTGCTCCTCTGCTTAAAACACAGCCTCTCAGCGCCCACACCCCATTTGACTCGGCTGTCAGTATGTCCTCCATGTTAAGCCTGACTCAGACTGAGAAGCATGAATGTATATTAATGTTTTTGGCTTTTAATTGGTTGTGTCCTCTATTTTTCCTGAATCTCCTACATTATTTCCACATTCAGTTTTGTGGAAGAGAAGTGCAGTTGCAGAGATGCAGAAATCATAACAATATCAGGAAATGTTGTACATGCACAAGGTTCCTTAGAGTGTGCAGTCAGCATGCCCAAGCTCACCCCACTATGCAAGTACCTAGCCTCTCTTTTACACTAACTTCGTTAAAAATAAATATGCAAAACATTTCATTTGAAGCAAAGTATATGATAAGTGGCCCTCTTGCATGACTAGTAGCTGGTAGGAGCAATTACACTTAGGTGCTGAGGGGAATGATATGACAATTCCTGGCTGGTCAATCAAATAAACTCCAGGACAAAATACAAAGAAATTGCAGTCACTTCATGCCACATTTCCATCTACATGTTAAAAACAGGCAAGAAAAAGAAATGGCCGTATTAAAACCCTGTATACTATTATTAGAGGGGAAAATGCCATGGATATTCTTTTTGAATGACACTAGCAGACATTGCTATTGTTCTACCAAATGATATGAGGGTGATACAGGATACTTTTCTATATCACACAATGGCATTTTGGCAATTTTAAACCTGAGTTGAATACTGCATTCCTGAGAAGATGAACACTGAAAATGGCATGTAAGATAGTAAGAGAATACAGAATTGCTGCTGAGGGGAAACCATCAAAATAATGTTTGAACATTGGATTCTCTTTATGGATTTCATGCTCTAGAAGGAAACCATCTATGTCCCCAACAACAGAAGAGTTTCAGGGGTACAACCATTTTAAAAACAAAAGAAAAAAGCAATATCTATACAAATGGAAGAGGAAAAACACCACTCCACTCGCTCCTTCTCCCTCCGGACCTTTCCCAAAGGTCACAGTCTGGGCATGCAAAATGTGGACACAAACTTCCAATTTCCCTCCCTTTCCCATGACCTTCCCCAAGACTGCTGGCTTGCAAAAAAGGGGGACACAGACCTCCAATTTCCCTCCCTTCCCCACACCTTTCCCCAAGACTGATGGCTTGCAAGGGGGGGGGGGCAAAAATGGGCTAACAGTTTTAAAAGTATGACTTTGAGTTTGGAGGAGCAAGAGTTGAACAGTAAAACACATACAGTACAGATTCATCTGCACAACAGAAACTGAGAGACAGTATGTGTGTGTGTGTGTGTGTGTGTGAGAGAGAGAGAGAGAGAGAGAGAGATTCATTACTTATCTGAACATCAGAAGGCCCCTAGGCTGAAATGCAAACTGTTCTGTATTATTTTGGATGTCTTGAAGGAGTTCCAGAATACACCAATTAATCAGAGATGACTTTTTAATTTCCTATGACATACTGCAATAAATAAGATTATTAAAGGGAGTCTAATCCATCTGGTGTGCAGAGGTCACGATTTAATTAGGATTTATACATCAGAAATTAAAGTAGGAATGGAAGAAATGCCTAAAAGTGACAGAATGCTCTGATTACACCATTCCAACTATTAATAATTCCTTATTTCCTGCTCCTAAAAGTAATTATTCTAAAGCAGATCATAACAAGGCACATTGTGTTTACTTAATTTTTTCATCTGCCCAACTGCTAAAGTTCAGGGCAGGTTTAAAAGTGTTTATGTTGGCATCTAGTTAAAATGAACTCATCTTGCTGCTAAAACAAGCTGGGCCCTACCTCTAGCATTAAGAAGTCAACACTATCACAGGTACTGCTGAGTTAATCCTACAAGATTGCCAAGCACTTACAATGGCCAATGGACATGCTCTCTGGCAGGTTCTGGGAGTTGCAGTAGAGAATGTTTTGCAAAAGCTGTTGCATAAACTAATTTCTGTGATTACAGAATCTGAAATGACAACACGAGGTTTGGCTGCTGCTCAGTACATAAAAAAAATAGGGACACCATTACATTTGATAGAACTCATGCATAACCTGTACTCAAGGCAGGAGGATACCGTTGGAACAGAATACAGAGGGGGGAAAATGCTTCCCAATCTGAAAGGGGGTCAGATATGGCTGCATTCTATCACAATATTTATTCAACTTGTATGCAGAAAACATCACACTGAGAAGACTTAGACTCAGATGAATGAGAAGTGAAGACTGGAAGAATATAAGATACGCCGTGGACACCATAACACTAGCAGAAAATTACAAAGACTTGGAACAATTGCTAAAAAAAGTCAAATAAGAAAGTGCTAAGGCAGGCTTAATGACAAACATTAAGAAAACAAAAATAATGAACATAGAAGATTTCTATAAATTCAATCTAGATGATGAGGAAACCTGAAACAGTTAAAGACTCCCCATGTTGTTATGTGCCTTCAATTCCTGACTTCTTGCGACCCTGAGGCAGACCTATCATGAGGTTTTCATGGCAAGTTTCTTCAGAGGAGGTTTGCTATTGCCTTTCCCTGAGGCATGGAGCTCAGTGTCATCAGTATGCTGATGACACTCAGATATACTTCTCCATGACCAGATCATCTGCTCAGACCTCAGATGGCGTCTCTTCTCTTAATGACTGCCTGGCAGCAGTAATGGATTGGATGAGGGAAAACAGATTGAGGCTTAATCCAGACAAAACGGAGGTACTCACAGTTACCGGCCCAAAACCAGGTCTGGGAATACAACTCCCGGTCCTAGATGGAGTCACACTCTCCTCGAAGGACTCTGTTCACAGTCTGGGGGTACTTCTAGACTCGTCACTTCACGTGACCAGTCAGGGGAATGCGACGGTCAGAAGTGCCTGTTATCAGCTTTGGCTGATACGCCAGCTGCACCCTTTCCTGGACATGAGGGATCTGGAAACTGTGGTACATGCCTTGGTCACCTCATATTTAGATTACTGCAATGCGCTCTACATGGGGCTGCCCTTTTGCTTAACCCGGAAACTCCAATTGGTTCAAAATATGGCAGCCAGATTTGTCACTGGGGCATCTAGGAGAGGGCACACAACACCTGTGGTAAAATCTCTCCACTGCCTGCCAATTAGTTTCCGGGCACAGTACAAGGTGCTGGTTTTAACCTTTAAAGCCCTACATGGCGCAGGTCCATCCTATCTTCCCATACAAGCCCCCTCGCACACTCCGATCCTCTGGGAGGAATCTGCTACAGCCTAAGAAAACTAGGATGATGTAGACCTCCCAGAGGGCCTTTTCTGCTGTCGCTCCCAGGCTGTGGAATGACCTGCCGGATGAGATGCGCCTTAATACAACTTTGGACAGTTTCAAGAGATCCGTCAAGACGCATCTCTTCCGGCAGGCCTTCCCCGACAATGATTAAATCTATTCCGCTATTGTCCATCTAGACTCACCCTCAGAGACATTAGTTACTTCGAGGCCGCCTATCATTTTAATGAGAGCCACATTAATGTTCTATGGTTTTATCTATTGTTTTTAATTTTATCTCAGTTTAATTCTATCTTAAGGGGTGGGAGGAGGAATTGGGTTGCTGTATTTTAATTGTATCTGTATTTTATATGTTGTACCCCACCCTGATTTCTCACCCAGAGGGGCAGGATATAAATAAATTATTATTGTTGTTGTTGTTGTTATTATGTGACTTGCCCAAGGACACCCAGTGGGCTTACATGGCCAGGCCAAGAATCAACCCTGGTCTCAAAATTCACAGTCCAATGTTCAAGCCACTACACCACATTGGCTTCTAAGACGTCCCATATCTTGAGTCAGTCATTGATAAGAACGAGTACTGCAGTCAAGAAACCAGAAAAAGACTAGGACTGGGAAGAGCAGGTATGAAAGAACCAGAGAAGATCCATAAGTGCAAAGATATAAAACTGAACACTAAATTTAGGATTGTACAAGCCATACTATTTTCCATCACCATGTGTGGTTGCAACAGCAGGATTGTGAAAAAAGCTGAGAGAAAATAAACTCATTTAAGATCTGGTGCAAGAGAAGAGTGCTAAGGATACCATGAAGGCCAAGAAGAAAAAACAAGTGGGTTCTAGAAAGAATAGAGGGCATGTTTTATCAGATTTGCTGATGACATGAAATTAGGAGGAATAGTTAATACCCCAGAGGACAGGGTCAATATTCAAAATGATCTTAATAGATTAGAAAGCTGGGTCAAAGCTGACAAAAAGAATTTCAACAGAGAGAAATGTAAGGTACTGCACTTAGGGGGGGGAAATTGAAATGCATAGATATAAGATGGGGAACACCTGGCTCAACAAGACTGTGTGAAAGGGATCTAGGAGTCCTAGTAGACCACCAGTTGAACAAGAGTCAAAAGTGTGATGTAGCCTCTAAAAAGGCCAATGTGATTCTAGGCTGCATCAACAGAAGTATAGTGTCTAGATCAAGGGAAGTAATAGTGTCACTCTATGCAGCCTTGGCCAGGACTCACCCAGAATACTATGTCCAGTTCTGGGCACCACAATTCAAAAAGGATGTTGACAAATTGGAGAGTGTCCAGAGGAGGGCGACTAGAATGGTGAAGGGTCTGGAAGCCATGCCTTATGAGGAAAGACTTAGGGAGCTGGTTATGTTTAGCCTGGAGAAGAAACAGTTAAGTGGTGATATGGAGCCCTCTTTTGAAGGGGTGTCATGTTAAGGATGGAGCAAACTTGTTTTCTACTGCTCCAGAGACTAGAAAATGGAACAGTGGATGCAAGCGCCAGGAATAGAGATTCCACCTCAACATTAGAAGGAACTTTCTGACAATAAGAGATGTTTGACAGTGGAACACACTCCCTTTGGAGCACGGTGGGGTCTCCTTCTTTGGAGGTCTTTAAGCAGAGGCTGGATGGCCATCTGTCGGGGATGCTTTGATTGTGAGTTCCTGCATGGCTGGGGGTTGGACAGGATGGCCCTTGTGCTCTCTTCCAACCCTACAATTCTATAATTCTAGCAGATTAAGCCTGAACTTTCCCTCAAAACCAAGATGGCTAAATTGAGGCTAGTGATGTACTTCATCCACATCACTACTCCTGCATATCAGTGGGTTGGGCCTGATGGCCATTGTGGTCTCTTCCAATTCTATGAAAATGTGAGGGCAGGAGTCACAGGAAAGACAATAATCATAGGAAAGGTGGAGGGCAGTAGAAAGATGGGAAGACTTCTTTCAATACCAGATGGATAGACTCAATCAAGGATGTCATGTCCTGAACCTGCAGGATCTGAACAAAGGGGTTGAGGACAAGGGGTCTTTGAGATGTCTCATTCACAGGATCATCATGAGTCAAAGTTGACTTGAAGGCAATTGATAACAAGAGTAGGTAATGCAAGTGTTCAGTGTTTTTTTGTGTTTATAGGGGTGCTGGTTTGAGCTCAGAAACAACACACGCTGTTGTCCATGTGAAATGGTTTTTAATGCATATGTGGGTACCAGACAGGATCCTTCCTCACATGGAACAAAACTCTGTGCATACAGAGTATTTGTGGTACATGTGTAGTTCCTCTGCTCTAGGACATCAGGAGTTTACGGAGTAAAGCTAATCAATGCAATCCTCACCTATGTTCACATGTGAGTGGACACATCTGTACGCTCCTTAAATACACACTGATTAAAGTCTATCTCAATTCAAAAGTATTTCAATTACTTTCTGAAGTTAATCAGACCTTGAGTTTTCTCCAATTGCACAGTACCTAGCAGATGTTCAAGCATCAACTAGAAACTGCCACAATTAGTCTAACTTGATTTTTCAAAATTTAACATGTTTTTTAAAAAACTAAAGAAATGAAAATTGTGTTGAGTCTCCAGGAAAACAAAATTATACATGTAGGAGTAAGTCTCTAAGAAACACAATAAACTGTCCTTGACAAACAAATGAAATTGGCTATCTCAGTGCCACAGTCAAAACAAGCCTGAATCTGCATCGTGTACAAGCAGAAATGGAAATGCTGAATGAATGGTGGTCCTGATTTTTTTGGAGGGCACCTTCGCCTATTTGGTTGGATGTAGACCTATTTCCTGAAGAACAAGACAAACTAACTTTCTCCTAAAATGGGATCCAACATGGCTTACAAAAGGAATTAGTCATAGCCCGACACAACTAAAATTGTTACATTTAAAACTGTACAAAATTATATTAAAACAGTAAAATTATTTTTAATACATACAAAAATTAAAAAATAAATAAATAAAGTATAATCCCCAGTAATAAACCTCCCTGAGAACAATTACATATTAAAAGCCTGTTTAAACAAAAAGGTTTTTACCTGCCAACAAAAGGAGAACGGGAACAAGGTTAGCCTAGCCTACCACAAAAAGGAGTTTCAGAGGGTGGGAGTAGCCACTGAGAAGGCTTTCTCTCATGTCCTCACCAAATGAGTCTGTGTTGGTAGTGGGACTGACAGAAAGCCTCCCCCTATCGATCTTAAGACCATTGTAGGTTTGTATGGAAAGATACAGTCTTTAAGACATGTTGGACATAAGCAGTATAGAGCTTTATAAGTCATAAACAGTACTTAAAGAAAAATAAGTAATAATTTCTTTTCTTTCCAACATTGCCATGCAATTACCACGGTTTCTACATTTCACATGAAACATTTCATAATTTAATCGTTTACTACAAACTTGGAGCTAACATTCAAAATCTTCTTATATATTTCATACTTTTTAAATGCCCCCCCCCCAAAAAAAAACCAACAGAACTTTGAATTGTGCCTGAAAACAAAAGGGAGCCACTGAAGGTGTTTCAACAAGGGAGTTATATGCTCCCCATAAGTGGTTCTAGTCAGCATTCTGACTGCAGAATTTAGGCTTGTTGAAGATTCCAAAGGCAGCCCTATGTAGAGTGCATTATAATAGTCCAAAATGGATGTAATCAAGGCATGGGTCACCATAGCCAGATCTGATATCTCAAGGAATGGGCATAGCTTGTGAACTAGTTTAACCATGCAAATGCACTCCTGGCCACTGCAGAAACCTGGGCATCCAGTCCAGGAGAACACCCATGCTATGAGTCTGAAATTTCAAGGGGGAATGTAACCCCTCCAGCACATGTAAAGTCCCTATTCCCTTGAATGAAAGCAGTTTTTTGAATTTGGTAAAAAAAGGGGGGGGATATAATAAAGCAAACATGACGGATGAATACAATTAAACAATATAGAAATATGAAGCCAAAGTATTTCATGCCCAGTATTCATAGTTTTTAGAAGAGTTTCTTCCTGATGTTTCGCCAGCATCTGTGGTTGGCATCTTCAGAGAATGCTTGCTAGGAAAGGAGTTGGGTGTGAGTGTGTATATATATTTTATATATACACATACTGTGTGACCCTGGGAAGGGCAGAGTGTGCTAATCACTGTTGCTAATGGGTGGGAGGATATGCAAAAGAGTATTAGTGTCTGCTAATTGGCGATAATTGTCTGCTGGGAAAGTCCCTGACCCTGGGTGGTTTCTCATTTGCATTTGCTGAGTCTTCCTGTTTTTCAGCACTGGTAGCCAGACTTTGTTTACTTTCTTTCAACCATCTGAACAACATCCACCTTAAAATCCAATTCACAATGGAAAAAGAAAAGGAAGGAACACTGCAATTCTTGGCTGTTCCTAGTCATCCGCAAACCAAACCAACGTTTGGGCCACACAGCATACAGAAAACCTACACACATGGACAGATACCTGCACAAGAACTCCAACCATCACCCAGGACAAAAATGAAGAACAATAAAAATGCTGGGTATATTTAGCCTGGAGAAGAGATGGTTAAGAGGTGATATGACAGCCCTGTTTAAATATTTGAAGGGATGTCATATTGAGGAGGGAGCAAGCTTGTTTTCTGCTGCTCCAGAGGACAGGACCCGGAAAAATGGATGCAAGCTCAAGGAAAAGAGATTCCACCTCAACATTAGGAGGATCTTCCTGACAGTAAGGGCTGTTCAACAGTGAAACACACTTCCTTGGAGAGTAGTGGAGTCCCCTTCCTTAGAGGCTGGATAACCATCTGTCAGGGATGCTTTGATTGGGATTTCCTGCATGGTTGTACTGGATGGCCCTTGTGATGTCTTCCAACTCTGTGATTCTATAAGAAACACTGGCAGACCAGGCAAAATGGATCTGTGAATCCTACCTCTTAGAAGATGAACTGAAGCACCTGGGCCCTACAGGCAAATGGTTATTCCAGTTCAGACATCAGAAGGGTTGCCAGACCCAGAAAAACCAGAAGGAGGGAATACAAACAACCACCCAAAGGAGTCACAGACAGAATGGGGAAAGTGGTGAGGAAACACAACCTCCAGATGGTTTACAAATCAACCAAGAAAATCCAACACATGCTTCGCTCAGCCAAAGACAAGAGAGGCCCTCTCATAGCTGCAGGAGTTTACAGCATACCATGAAGCTGCAGACAAAGTCTACATAGGGACCTCCGTGACTTCTAGTATCCTGACCCTGGCTTTCGTTTGTGGTTTGCTACTTTCAGACTCTGGAAAGGACTGTAGACTGTTTGCTAGCTGCCTACTTGGCTTTCCTCACTGAGCCATTCCTATCAGCATTTATTTGTGTGTGGGTGCTGGCAGCATTCCCAGACAGGAGGCCCTTATCAGATTAGTGGAGGACAAAGGAGATTGGTGGGATGCACGAGATCACTGCTGGACTAGAGGATCCCGACTCCCTGTGGTAGAGAAGGCAGGTAGAGAGGTGGTGGAGAAATATTTAAAGCCTCCCCCAGCCAAGTGGCTAATTTTTTTCCAGAGACATTGTGGAACCTGTGAGAAAATAAGAAGGACTGAGAACACTGCCTTGGTTAGTGCTACCTTAAGTGTGTTAAGGGCATGTGTTGTTGGCAATAAAATTATGGGATTTCAGCATTTCCTGAGGATTGGTGACAATTTTTTCAGAGAGTACAGTATAAAGAACAGAGAGTGTATGTCAAACCCCATGGAAAAGGGTGGGACCTCTAGAGGCCCTGCGACACTGATAGCATATTGTCAATGACTGAGAAATATACCACTGTTTATTGCTGAATTATAATGGAAATGACACTTGAAAAAGCCACATATGTATTTACACATAAAGACAGAGTTAACACCAAGTATTCTAGAACATGGCAAACCTCCCTTAAAGATGATAAAGGAGGGTAATTTATGTCAAGTATTAGTTTCATATGTTCTATAATAGATATCTTCTTCTCAAGAAAAAAATCTAGCATTTAGTTGTCTGCTCCTAAAAACAGAATTCTCTGTATGCTCAAAAAAGGCTGATACTTGGCACTACTTTCTGTTTAAGGTAATAAAAAATGAAAAGTGGATCCTGACTAGACACCCTTAATCTTTACAGAACTACAATAAGGTCTAATTCTTTCTAAAGGCTCTTCCTAGGAAGACAATGCATGACATGATTTTGGGAATACTTTAAAGAAATCCATGCTGGGTTTTATAAGAAAAGCTAAAATGCCTCTTACATCTTTCAGGCCATCTCTAGAAACTTACCTTCCCACTGGACACAACAGATGGAATTATCTGTTCTTCTTCTTCAGTACAGAGAGCCCAAGATATAATAGCCAACTGTAAGAGCAAATGGTATTCACTCCCCAGACACAATGAAAGCAATATTTGTGCCTACCAAAACCTCTGGAACCAAACTAAGAAAACATTGGGAATTTAAGACAGAACAACAATTTGGGGAAAAACCTGGAAATAGATTTTCTGAAATAATGTCATGTACTGTACTATATGTTTAGGAAAGCACACATATTCACTAGAAATTATCGAGGATGATGAACTTAAATGATATTTCTGACAGTTTCACCTGATGAAGTGGATTGAACTCTCCAAAAGTATAAGGTGGAAGTTTCTTATTCTCAGTATCAAAGGGGCTATACAGTCTGCCCAAAAAGGGCAGTCTGGCATCACCTTTTTTTACTGCAGACCTTCGCCGCAGCAGCTAGATGCAGCGGCAAAACCCAGCTTTTTTGCGTCGCAATTGTGATGCACAAAACATAAAAGGCACCATAGGGCGCCTTTGCGTTGTCGCGACTGCACAGTGCCATATGGACGCTACGCAGCTGCGATGGCATCGCTAGGTACACCGTTTAAACGGTGTTATGTAGCAACAACACCCCCCCCCCCAACATGTGCTAGGGTTGCGGGGCGTGTGTAAGCCTAGCCCCAAGGCAACCCTAGTACGTGACAGAGGCACCTCAAAGGGCCGGTCTGTACCTGCCCAAAGGCACTACAGGATTACTTTACATCTTTTTATTCTGAAATAAAATATGTGCAAATGCAGAGTTAAATTATAACACCTGTAGAATACACCTAATATTCCAGAACACATAGGAAAACTACTTTGAATATACTAGACCAGTGGTTTTCAAACTTTCTATTTCAAACCTTCCTTTCTCTGAACTCCTCCTTATTTATTAGAAGATAATCTGAGTGGCAATGACCTCATCATGCACAGGAGTAATACTCATTTTCCAGTGCAATCCTACTGTACTAGATAAAAATTTAACATACCACGCTATTTTTTCTTCTTCTGTTGCTTTGAAAATATTTTTGCTTCCAATAATGCGCTTCAAAAATAAAAAGGAAATTAGTAACCCTGTCTCAAGACAGCAGACAAATCCTAAGAAGGTTTGCTAGCAGGAAAAAAAAATGTTTCACCTGGACAGTATTCTAGGAAATTGGCTCATATCTGATAAAGTTTCCAGCTTATTAGTATTATAATATGCAAATAGAATCCGAAGAAAATGTTATACAGTCAGCCCTCAGTATCTGCAGAGAATCCTTTCCCGACTCCCCCTCTCCCCATGGATACCAAACTCTGCAGATGTTCAAGCCCACATTGTCCCCAATAGCTGCAAGTGCACATTACCACCCTGCACGCACATGTGGCCGTTCTACCATTGGGGACAAAAGAACTTAACCAGCACAATAAAAACTATAGATCGAGTGGCCTGGGGGGGGGGGGATACAAATGTATAATTGTAATACCTTCTGATAAGACAAAATCTTTTCAACATGTTTGGCATTTTTCATTTAGCGAACAATGAAATTAAGATTGCCTTGCCAGGAAAAGTTGTGGGAGGGATGATGCTGGCAAATAGAAATGTGCAATTATCCAAATATCCTTTGCAAGGATAGGATAAGAGAATAAAGCCACAACCTAACTTGCATGTATATCAATTGAACACAAGGGGATGTAACTCTACAGAACTGCAGCCTGACTCTCTGAGACTTTTTATAGGCAAAAGTAACTTCATAATGACAATTCATATACTCCTGGTAGAACATTTCTTACTCACCACTTCATTACTGTCAGGAAGCTGTATATATTCAGCATATATAAATTAGACTTTACCTTGGTTAAAAATGGACACCAGCACTAACACCAGCCAACAAATACAAAATCTTTCCCCTATGGGAGTAGTTTGATGCCAGAAGGAAAGGGAGTTATTTTTATGCTTTGTATATTGTATGTTCAGCCTACAAGAAAGCTGAGAGGAAAAATAAAATAAAGTCAGTGGCAAAGAAGAAGAGTTCTGTGGCTACTGTGGACTGCTAAAAAGACAAATAAAGGGGTCCCAGAACAAATCAAGCCTGAACTTTTTCTAGAAGCCAAGAACTAAACTGAGACTATTGCACTTTGGACACATCATAAGAAGACAGGACTGTGGCGCGATTGAACCACCACCACTACTACGATTCTATGATGACAGCACCCTGGGCCTATTCATCCCACTGCTGCCACCAAATTACTTCTATGGAGATCTTCTCCTCCACTGCCTATTGATTCTGAGGCTTTGTTAATTTTAGTAGCGTGCCACAAGATTTCACAGAGGCCAAGTTGTTATAAAAATAATACTGAAGTTTATTAATAAAACATCAAGGTAATCAATGAACTACTTTCAAGGCTTTTGCATTTCTTTCTTAGTTACTTTACTGCAGGTACATAGACACAACACCTTAGCCCTCAGGCAATCTGTCAAGTACTTTCAATTTAAATCAATTGGCTTATAACCTAAAGCCTAATCAGTCCCTTCTTCTGGACTATACCTAGACCCTATCTGGCCTAAAACCTAGCCTACACCTGTCCCAATCAGGAACCCAGAGAGCACCCCCTCAGTGGCGTCCCTCTCCCCAGCCAAAACTCCAATTAAAACAGAACCCAAACAAAAACCCACGTCTCCCTCAGCTCAGGCTCTTATATAGCTCTGTCCAGCCAGCTCCTAATTGGCTGGACACTTGGTGTTCTGTGACTGGCTGTTCCTGTCTCCGGGGTCTGCTGTCTCTGGGGTCTCCAGCCAGCTTCTAATTGGCTGGTCACCTGGTGCTTGGTGATTGGCTATCTCTGTCTCCGGGGTCTGCTGTCTCTGGGGTCTCCAGCCAGCTTCTAATTGGCTGGTCACCTGGTGCTTGGTGATTGGCTATCTCTGTCTCCGGGGTCTGCTGTCTCTGGGGTCTCCAGCCAGCTTCTAATTGGCTGGTCACCTGGTGCTTGGTGATTGGCTATCTCTGTCTCCGGGGTCTGCTGTCTCTGGGGTGTTTTTCACTACAAGGACTTACTAGAGAAGACTGTAATGCTTGGTAAGGTAGAAAGGAGTAGGAAAAGAGGAAGACCACATTCCAAACTGTAGAGACAACAGGCAGAGTAGCCAATGGGAGCAAAGCAAGGAAAAGGTGGGGGCTGCTCCCAGGAGTGAGTATATAAGAGGGAAGATTAGGTTTGAAAGTGGTTGATGTTTAGTGTGCCCTCAGAGGTGAAGAGCTGTTGAGGCTAGTTTAGGGTAATGTGAGGACAGGGAAGTTAGAAAGGGTTTTTATAGGCAAAAGTAACTCCAAGAAAGGGATGACAAGTGTTCTTAATTATATTGTTGTAGTGTCCTGAGGGAAACATAGTGTTTGGTGACTAGTAGAGTCACAGGTAACAAGAAGGGTTATAAAACACAAAAGATTAATAAAGGTTCTGTGAGAACTAAGGGCAGCACAATATGCCGGCTTGGAGGTGGTGTCTGAGCATGGTGTTTAGATGCTGTACACTCCCAAACCAGCATCACACCTCCTGCCCGACCTCCCGGCAGGCGGCTTTGTGATACTCTGGTGCTGCAGCACTTTCCTTTTGTTTTGTGTCTATTTTAGGTTGTAAGCCTGAGGGTAGGGAAATGTCTTAATGAACAAATTGTAAGCCGCTTTGATAGCCTTGGCTGAAGAGCAGGATATAAATAATTATTATTATTATTATTATGAAACTGTTAAATTGTGTAAATAATAATAATAATAATAATAATAATAAATGTTTTATTTATACCCCACTCTTCAGCCAAGACTATCAGAGCGGCTTACAATTTGTTAAACAAACAGCTTCATTTACAATTGTAAGCTATTTGCCCCCAACAATCTGGGTACTCATTTTAGCGACCTCGGAAGGATGCAAGCCTGAGTCAAACTTCAGCCCTTTGCTGGTCTTGAACTTGCCACCTTCTGGTTTTGAGTGAGTGGCTGCAGTACAGGCATTTAAACACTGCGCCACCAGGGCTGTATTTATACACCATATCCACTGTGAACACCATTCACTAAGAGAGATACTGTATTCAGTCTGACTTGTAAAAAAATTATTATTTTGTTTCAACAAGCAACTGTCTAAAATGATTTCAGAAAATATTAAAAATGTTGCCAACATTGAGAAACGTCTTTTACGTTTGGGACACATTAAATAGTGGGTGTGTGGCTGTTAAAGAATACCCTGGTGCCAAGCTGGAGGAAAAATGTGAAACCCAGAGGGCTGGCATTTAAAGAGATTTATAGTGCAGGAGACACTTAAGAGAGTCCCAGGTTCAAGTCTTGCAGTGAACAATTGGTGAGATAGTGAACATCATCTTCACATAATAGGTGGCAGTAATGGCACACATTAAAAAGAAGTGAAAGGTTTTGAGAAATTTTAGCAGTGCCACATTGTCACCCTCGCATAATTGGTGGCAGTGGTGCTACCATCCAAAAAAAAGTAGTTGGGTGGGTGAGTCTTGCCTTCACACAGATTAGTAAGACTCAATCAAGGAAGCCACAGTCCTGAGTTTGCAAAACCTGATCAGGGCTGTTGATGATCAGGTGACCTGGTGCTCTCCCATTCACAGGGCCACTATAAGTTGAAATTGACTTGATGGAAGTTAACAACAACAATATATAAACAATACTGTTTATATATACTAGTCGAGGAATAAATCCATTACTGTAATGCGATGTGTGAAACAATAATTTAGTGTGAAGTCAACACTGGTAAATCAGAACCAAGAGAAGTCACTGAGATCCAGAACTGGTGTGAGTTGGTCTACCAGGGGGAAGGCATTGTACAGTCACCTTTTTTAATTTTCCAGATTTAGAGCTTTAGAAACGTTTCTAAAAAGGAGGAAGGAACAAGGAGAAGAAAAAGAAAAGTGGTAGCATGTTTAAGATAACTGAAAAGCACATTCTCTCTCTCTCTCTCTCTCTGTATATATATGTGCGTGCGTGCGTGCGTGTGTGTGTGTGTAGTAGTCCCTCTGTTTTCACAGGGGATCTGTTACAGTAGAAGAGGCCTTGAGTTCCCTTGGAAATATTTATTTATTCAAACAATATATCCCATCTTTCCTTTGGAAAACTCAAGGCTGCTAGGAAGAAAAACCATAAATTAAGAATGTAAGAAAACCCTCACAATATAATCATAAAGCATAACAATAATAATAATATATTAAAACATGAGATCATTTGTACGCTTGTCCCTATCCAACTACTAGGATCACATCCAAATAATCCATAGCACTGCACTTACTATGTATATTTCAAATAAACTAAACAAAACAATCATCTTTTAATTACAAGAATAATTATTCAAAGCCAAAAGAAAAACAGATTTCTGTCATCCTTTTAGAATGGTAAGATTAACCATTTAATGTCTGCTGCTATCAGAACTGGTCACCTGTGCTTTTTCTTTTTTCTTTCAATTATACGACATAATGAATTTACAGACAGTTACTGATATATTTTCACCGTTAAAACATACTTATATTGCATTACAGAGAATTAGTTTTAAATTCCTCAGGGAAAGACACCACAAAAGTGCCTGAGAAATCATAGTCAAATTAGCTTAATTACTTCTTGTCAACTTGATTAGTTGCTGTTCTTTAATGCAAATGCTGCCACTTGCAATTAATAGCAGCTGGTACTGGTTCAACTGATTGAGTGTCTACAGTGTGTGAAACATGATAGGAAGTTCAGTATTATCTTACAGCAGTTCAGTTGAGAAGTCTTGTCCCAATGGTACATAAATCTGAAGTACCAGAAATTGCTGTATCAATCCAACTAGAAAAAAACAAAAGAAACACATTTAAGTACACACCACACATAAACATGCATTCACTATACTGCGTGATATTCAAGTATTTTTAGTATTTCCCAAGGTTCATGTAGAATAAGAAAAGGAGTGAGGGAGCAAAATAGAAAGAAACCAAACCAAACTGTAAGAAAATGAGGCATTTTCTAATTGGTGGTTCATTTGGAAATACTAACCCACCTACTCCAAAAAAACCTACTTAATCACATTACAATTTCTCATTATGCCAAGAGAGAATGTGTGTGTTTGCAGATTCTAAAAAGAATCATAAAAATCCCTCTAAACACTGGCAGACACATTCTATCAAAAGTGCATGGTAATTATTCCCACTGATGAAACATATAAACTCTATTTGAACCACTTAAGTAAATCACCACACAATAGAATCCAGATTAGAACAACTGTGGGCAGCTGAGAATTTGATGTAATCTGAATGACTAAAAGAGAGGTGGTAATTTTTCGATGGGGAAATAGAAAGCAAATTTCCTTGCAAAATCAAAAACTATGCTCAACCTAGAAAAGCTAAGATACTTTTGAGGAATGAATGATGCTCACAGAAAATCCTAAAGGAGGCTACTTGACCAAAAAGTGGTGATGAAAGAATGGTTGCTGTTTCAAAAAGAAAACATCAGCCGTGTTCCCACTACGATTTAAAGCGAATTGCTGATCAGGTTATATGATCATCATTCCCATTTGAAACTTGATCCGATCCTACTGTGATGAATTTCAATCGTGATGAAGCAAGAAAAACACTCCACTCTTTCCTGACACTAGTTCTTTGGTGGTTCTTTTGAAAAGAATTGTTTCCGAAGCATGTTGAACAAGTGAGAATGATGGATCTGAATCACATCAGTCTGGAGGGGAGGGACTAATGGCAAAGGGGCATTTACCATCCCTCCTCAATTTTTGGTAGATCCACCTCCCCCCCCCCCCCCCCGTGCTACCTTTCTGCTTGTGGTGTGACCTATGACGTCGACAAGATCCTTGGAAAAGTGAGGAAGACGACATGCCCTCTTGATCCCTGCCCATCATGGCTGGCTGTCCAGGGGGGTGATGCCTTGATAACATTTCATAGAGGTGTCATCAATGCATCCTTTAGGGAAGGTTGTGTACCATCTGTTAAAGGAAGTGGTTGTGAGACCGCTCCTGAAAAAACCTTCCCTGGACATGAATAACTATAGGCCTGTGTCCCATCTGCCATTTTTGAGCAAGGTGATTGAGAGGGCTGTCGCTCTTCAGCTCCAAGTGGTTTTGGAGGAAGCTGATTTTCTAGATCCATTTCAAACTTGCTTCAGGACTGGATATGGGGTGGAGACTGCCACGGTCACCTTAACTAATGACCTGTGTCTAAGCATCAACAGAGGAAGCGTAACTCTATTGGTGCTATTAGACCTGTCAGTGGCATTCAACACAATCGATCACAACATCCTCTTGGAACGTCTGGGAGAGTTAAGAATTGGAGGCACTGCTTTGCAGTGGTTCCGTTCCTTCCTCTCCGGCATGTTCCAGAAGGTGGTGCTCAGGGACTGTCGCTCCTCAAAAACAGAGCTCAACTGTGGTGTCCCTCAGGGCGCCATCCTGTCCCCGATGCTACTCAACATCTACATGAAGCCGCTGGGAGAAATTATCTGTAGACATGGGGCGGGGTGTTATCAGTACGCTGATGGCACCCAAATATATACTTCTCCATATCTCGATCATCAGCGACGACGACAGATGACATTTCTCCTCTCAATTGGTGTCTTGCAGCAGTAATGGACTGGATGAGGGAAAACAAGCTCAGGTTGAATCCAGACAAAACAGAGGTACTTGTGGTAGGGGCTCCTAAACCAGGTATCGGGCTGCAACCTTCGTTTCTAGAAGGGTTCACGCTCCCCTCGAAGGACTGTGTTTGCAGTTTGGGGGTACTTCTTGACTTGTTGCTTTACATGAGGAATTAGGTGAATGCAACAGTCAAGAGTGTCTGTTATCAGCTGTGGCTGATACGCCAACTACTCCATTTCCTGGAACCGGGAGACCTCAAAATCATACTACATGCACTGGTAACTTCGCGACTTGACTTTTGTAATGCGCTGTACATGGAGCTACCCTTGTGCCTAGTCCAGAAACTTCAAGTGGTACAGAATATGGCAGCCAGGTTGATTACCAAAACAACTAGGAGCGACCATATTACACCAATACTGAAATTGCTCCACTGGCTGCCTTTTAGTTTCCGGGCAAAGTACAAGGTGTTGATGATCACCTTTAAAGCCCTGTATGGCTTAGACACAACCTATCTAAGGAATTGCCTACTTCCATATAATCTGCCCCGTACACTCAGATCCTCTGGGAGGAATTTATTACAACCAGTGTGAACTAGATTAGCTGCGACCTCCAGAGGACATTTTTTATGATTGCTCCCACTCTATGGAATGACCTGCCGAACGAGATTCGTCTAATATCCAAATTAGACAGCTTCAAGAAAGCTGTTAAGATGGATCTCTTCCGGCAGGCCTTCCCAGAACAGCCCCCAGCCACATAAAAGAACCCCATACTGTTATATTGGTGTAACTCTGGTTACAATAATTCTGCCCACCATTAATTGTTAATTGTTTTGTTGTGTTATTAACTAATGTTAGATTTTAATTGTACTACAGTTTAATTCTGTTTTAAGGGGGGGGGGGATATGGTGTATATTTATATTTGTATTTTATCTTTGTAGGCCCCTTTGATTGTTTCCACAAAAAGCGGGGTATAAATTTATTATTATTATTATTATTATTATTGGTGCAAAAATTTTTTTAAAAAAATAAAATTGATAGAAGATTTGATTCATTGATTTTGCAGCTCAGAGGGGCTACTCTGTTGCTGCCCCGAAGTTATGGAACGCCTTGCTGGAGGACATCCGTCTTATGACCACCTTAGAGGCTTTTAAGAAAGCGCTCAAGACGGATCTCTTCCGGCGGGCTTATCGACCAGACCTCCTTTAGCAGAGTATTAAGAAGCAACAGTACCCTGAATAATTAAGATGCTGCTACACCGTTAATAATGAAGGTTATTGACCTACTGTGTTTATAAGATTTGTTACATTTTAAGATATTTTTAATCGTATTTTTAACTGTATTTTATTATTGTTGGAATCCCGCCTCGATCAGATGGAGAGGCGGGAAATACAAATATTATTATTATTATTATTATTATTATTATTATTTGCAATCAGTGAGGCAAGTATTTGCAAAACCAATTAATTGAATCTTCTATAAGAAAATTGATAGAAGATTTTATTCATTGGTCTTGCAACTACTTGCAATTACCCAGGGGATCTGACAGCAACTGATAGTGAGGCAAGTAGTTGCAAAACCAATGAATCAAATCTTTATCTATCTAGTTTCCAGGTAGGGCTGCCTGGTCTGCCGCTTAAATCACTGATGTATTGACATGCACTATGAAGCAGCACCATAGAATCATAGAATCATAGAGTTGGAAGAGACCACAAGGGCCATCCAGTCCAATCCCCTGCCATGCAGGAACTCCAAATCAAAGCATCCCTGACAGGTGGCCATCCAGCCTCTGCTTAAAGACCCCTAAGGAAGGAGACTCCACCACACTCTGAGGGAGTGTGTTCCACTGTCGAATAGCCCTTACTGTCAGGAAGTCCCTCCTAATGTTGAGGTGGAATCTCTTTTCCTGCAGTTTGCATCCATTGTTCCGTGTTCTAGTCTCTGGAGCAGCAGAAAACAAGCTTGCTCCCTCCTCAATATGACATCCCTTCAAATATTTGAACAGGGCTATCATATCACCTCTTAACCTTCTCTTCTCCAGGCTAAACATCCCTAAGGCGTTCCTCATAGGGCATGGTTTCCAGACCCTTCACCATCTTAGTTGCCCTCCTTTGGACATGCTCCAGTTTCTCCACATCTTTTTTGAATTGTGGTGCCCAGAACTGGACACAGTATTCCAGGTGGGGCCTGACCAAAGCAGAATAGAGTGGCACTATAACTTCCCTTGATCTAGAAACTATACTTCTATTGATGCAGCCTAAAATTGCATTGACTTTTTTAGCTGCCGCATCGCACTGTTGACTCATGTTCGGCTTATGGTCTACTTGGACTCCTAGATCCCTTTCACACATAGTTTCATTCAGCCAGGTGTCCCCCATCCTATATCTGTGCATTTCATTTTTCCGCCCTAAGTGCAGAACCTTACATTTCTCTGCATTGAATTTCATCTTGTTAGCATCGGCCCAGCTATCTAGTCTATTCAGGTCATTTTGAATTTTGATCCTGTCCTCTGGGGTATTAGCTACTCCTCCCAGTTTAGTGTCATCTGCAAATTTGATAAGTATGCTCTCAATTCTGTCATCCAAATCATTAATAAAGACATTGAATAGCACTGGGCCCAGGACAGAACCCTGTGGGACCCCACTGGTCACTTCTCTCCAGGATGAAAAGGAGCCATTGTTGAGCACCCTTTGAGTTCGGCCAGTCAACCAGTTACAAATCCATGTAACAGTTACCTTGTCTAGCCCACATTTTAGGAGCTTGTTTGCAAGAATGTCATGGGGAACCTTGTCAAAGGCCTTACTGAAATCGAGGTATACTATATCCACAGCATTCCCTTCATCTACCAAGCTGGTAATTTTATCAAAAAAAGAGATCAGGTTCATTTGGCATGACTTGTTTCTCTGAAACCCATGTTGACTTTTTGTGAGTATGGCATTGGCCTCTAAGTGTTCACAGACTCTCTGCTTAATGATCTGCTCCAGAATCTTTCCTGAAATTGATGTCAGACTAACTGGACGATAATTGTTGGGATCCTCTTTCTTTCCCTTTTTGAAGATGGCGACAACGTTTGCCCTCCTCCAGTCTGCTGGTACTTCTCCTGTTCTCCAGGAGTTCTCAAAGATTATTGCCAGTGGTTCCGATATTACATTTGCCAGTTCTTTTAATACTCTAGAATGTAGTTCATCTGGTCTTGGAGATTTATATTCATTTAGGTTAACCAGGTATTCCTGTACTACCTCTTTACTTATTCTGTGCTGAAATTCCTCTATTCTGTCTTCTGCTCCATTATCCTTAGGTTGAGCACCCTTTGCCTTTTCTGAGAAGACTGAAGCAAAGAAGGTGTTGAGTAATTCTGCCTTTTCTCTGTCCCCTGTTAGCATTTTGCCATCTTCTGCACGCAGTGGCCCTACTGTTTCCTTTTTCTTCTTTTTGCTTTGGACATATCCAAAAAAGTCCTTTTTATTGTTCTTAACCTCTCTAGCCAGCCTGAGTTAATTCTGCGCTTTAGCTTTTCTGACTTTATCCCTACATGTGCTGGCTATTTGTTTGAATTCCTCTTTCGTGATTTCCCCATTTTTCCATTTCTTATACATGTTCCGTTTAAAGCTTAGCTCATTTGAAAGTTCCTTAGTCATCCATCCTGGCTTCTCGAGACATCTTCCATTTTTCTTCCTCATTGGAACTGTATGAAATTGTGCCTTCAATATCTCCCTTTTGAAAAACTCCCATCCGTCTTGAACTCCCTTCTCTTTTAGTATTCCTGACCATGGGATCACTCCCAGTATTTCTCTAAGTTTATTGAAATCAGCTCTCCTAAAGTCTAGAGTGCGTGTCTGACTATGCCTAGCTTCTCTCTTCCACTGTATTACAAACTCCAGGAGAACATGGTCACTTCCGCCTAAGGATCCAACCACTTGCACCCCATCAACTAGGTCTTCCCTGTTGGTTAAGATAAGATCTAAAATGGCTGATCTCCTTGTTGCCTCTTCCACCTTTTGGACGATGAAATTGTCTTCCAGGCAAGTGAGGAATTTGCTAGACCTTGAGGATTTGGCTGAGTTTGACTTCCCGCAAATATCAGGATAGTTGAAGTCACCCATCACTACTACATCTCTCCTTTCTGAGTATGTGATTATCTGTTCTAGAAAGGCATCATCCAATTCCTCTGCCTGAGTCAGGGGTCTGTAGTAGACTCCCACAGTAACATCCCTGTTATTTCCCTCTCTAATTTTTATCCAGATGCTCTCCACCTGGCTTCCAGTATTGACTTCCTGGATCTCTTCACTGGTGTAAATATCCCTGACATATAATGCTATTCCTCCTCCTTTCCTGCTTGGCCTGTTTCTCTTAAAAAGGTTATACCCCTCTATTTCTACATTCCAATCATGAGACTCATCCCACCAGGTTTCAGTGATGCCTATTATATCATATTTCCCGTGTTGTGCTAGTTGTTGTGCAACTAGTGGGGATGACAACCATGCCAAAAAAGAAACAATTACAAGGGGATAATGAAGAGATCTGCTTGCTTAGTGGGAATGACGGACCTTTTGGAATCCATTTACCAACACGGAGCGAAGGCGAATCACAAACCAGTTTAAATGTAAATGTGAATGAGCCCTTCCTTTCAATTTTCCAATGCCAACCAATCACAACCTTTGTTGTAACCGACACTCTTGCCTTATGCACTTACTTAAGAACCTTGGAATTAAAAAAATATAGCCTTGTTAGTCTGGATCAGATTGTGTAGTGCCTTTGAGACTAACTAAGAAAAAGAAAGAAGTTGGTAGCACAGGCTTTCATAGACTTAGGCTGCATCTGCACTGCAGAAACAATCCAGTTTGACACCACTTTAACTGCCATGACTTAATGTTATGAAATTCTGGGAACTGTAATTTGTTATGGCACTAGAGCTATCTGAAAGAGAAGATTAAATGTCTCAGAAAACTACAATTCCCAGAATCCATAGCATTGAGCCATAGCAGTTAAAAGGGTGCCAAACTGGATTACTTCTGCAGTGTGGATGAAGCCTCAATCAACTTCTGAGATGCATAGAGTGAAATGCCTAGAAACAAACCTTCACACACAGGCTATGTGTGTGGATACCAAAAGAAATGCAAAACATGTGGGTATGGTGATGAGAGGAAAAGGGGACAAATTTGTTCTTTGGGGACAAATGCAGGAGGAAGGATGTTGCCTAAAACCAGGTGCATAGATAACCATACGAATGATGATGGGATGTAGTGCAACACTAGCTGGGAACCAGAACGTTCATCACATCTCCTTTTTGGTCAGGTAGTTGTAAGTTAGTGCTGATGTGTGAAAGCAATAATGTAGTGTGAAGTCAACACTGGCAAATCAGAACCAAGCAGAGCTTCCGAACTGGAGTGAGCTGGTTTTCCAGGGGGAAGCACTGCACAACGGAGTAGGTCATCCCCTTTAATTTTCCTAATTTAGAGCTTTAGAAATATTTCTAAAAAGGAGGAAAGGAAGAAGGAGAGGAAAAAGAAAAGTGGTAGCATGTTTAAGTGACCGAAAAACACATTCTCTCTCTCTTTCTCTCTCTCTATATATATACATAGTAGCCCCTCCATTTTTGCGGGGATCCATTCTCCCCCCTGTATTCAAGCCCCATTGGCTTGAATGGCGGATTGCGCCTGCAGGCACCTGTAGGTGTGCACCCCATTTGTCCCCCTCCATTTGCCACCCGTAAACAGGCAAGAGATGTGGATTCGAAGTCCGCAAACAGAGGAGCGACCATATATATATATATATATATATATTCTCACATGCATGAAAAATGGTGGAATCCATTCTAAAATTGAAATCTCTGGTCCCATTGGATGAGAATGAGGATCTGGATTTATAATTCTTAATCATATAAAATATTATAGAATAATGATAACATACTATCGCAACTTGCTGAGTAATTGCTCTGACAGATTGATTCAGTACATATCATTGGTTCTGCCCTATAATGACTTTGTGTGATATCTATAAATAACAAAACAGTAGACTCTGCTCCTCTCTGCACAGGCCAAATAAACCAAATAAATCCTAACTTGTGGATCTGGGATCCGCATCCTCGAATATCCACTATCTCCAGTGGTCCGTGTGCCTGGTGTGCGTGCTCCTCTGGAACAGATCCCCAGTGAAAATGGAGGGCCAACTGTACTCTCAGCAGGGAGACTGGATGATGCAGGGCCCAATCCCCCAGTCTGGTGCAAACAGTCAAGATGACATCTAGATTGTTCAGTACCAAACCAGGGTATAACAGCATTAACTCTGATTTTAAGAACTCAGCAGGTACTCTAGATCTTTTGGGAAGACCTGGAGCCATCCATTCTCATGCAAATGACTGTTCAGATGGGTGTCTCACTGTATTCCCCAATGCAGCCACTACAGGTTACTCCGTTCTGAGGACAGATCGCCCAATCTTGTGACTGAAGCTGGGTGCCCTGTTCTCACCTCAGAAGTGAGTAACTCACCATTGCAATGCACAGCAGGATGAACATCTGAACAACTGCCTGGTTTTAGAATAGAGGACTGAGGTAATGGGAGAAGGTCAGGGTAGTTCTGGTGCCAGGTGCGCAGTGCAGATAGTCCCTTAGTCTTGGTATTTGTCTAGCCCTTTGAAGAGTGTTGTTCACAACACAGTGATTTTTGTTAAATGGTATGTTTTAGGGAATATGACTTACTCAGTATGCCCTATGTTTTCTAATATTTATAATGTATTTATATTTGCATTTTGATTTTAGCACCCAAAGAAGGCGTGCAGTTGTATAGGCCCAAAAACAGGGACTTAACACTTGACCATGTAGTAGCAGTTAAACATGGACCTTGTCTCCTTTCTATTTTCAGGACCTTTAAGACAAAACGGTTTTTATTTTCATAAGAGCTTTCTTGGATATAAACCCACTTCTTCAGATGCAGTACTTACATAGTTGTAGGATATGTAATAGGATCCAGAAAGATGCAAATCATGACACTTGTCCTAATTTTTCAACAAGCTATGTAAGATGATCATGTCTTTCAGATCTTTATAATGGCTAGTTAGTTTTGATGTGGGAAAGCAATACATCTGCTCACTCAAGTCAGTATCCCAGGTTTCAAAACTCTGAGAAGATTCCTTTTGTTACTCTCAGGAATCTGGTAGATTCTGCAATAAAATTGTAAGCCTGAGGGCAGGGAACCGTCTAACTATAAAGACTGTATGTACAGTGCTGTGTAAATTTACAGCAATATGTAAATAAAGGTTAATAATAATAATAATAATAATAAATGGTTTGCTGTTTTGTTGCTTGCTGATTTTCTTTTCTCTTGCATTAGTAATGTAATGTAATGTAATGTAATGAAATTGCTACACTGGAACATAGACACGTTAGCGATAATATATATATTTGATATGCACATATAAAAGGGGCTTGGAGGTGCAGCTAATATACTCCACTATAAGTCAACCTCATGTATATAAGTGTTGACAGGTTTGGGGCCCAAAATTATGGACTTCGATATAACCTATTGATTGGTCAAGGGTAAAACTTAGGAGCATGTAGCAAAAGACCTAAAGTGCGAAACAAAGGAAAACAATGCCAAAGAACTTTTCAAAATCCAGCAGGCATAACTGTGCTCACACGAAAGGCTAGATGGATAAGAGAGCAAAGGAGGGGAGTGTCAGTGCTTCCAGGACAGACTACACTATTACATTTTACCAGGGGTTGGTTCCTCTTTTTAAATAAGAGTTAAAGTATAGAACTTACATTGACTTGTGGATAGGTCAAGTCTGGTTTTTAGGATCAATTTTTTTGACTAACATTTCTAGACTTATACATGTGCATATACAGTAATTGCCTGGCTGGAGAAGGAATGGATGTGCTGGGGAGGATGGTGGTACTGGATTCCATCAAGGACAGTATCACGAGAAGTCTGAAAAAGCCTAAAACAAAAGTGTATGAGATGGGCTGGAAAATAAGATTGGGTGCACAAATGTTTTGGAGCGTGGATGAATCAAGGTAAAACCTGCAAATTTACATGGTGGGGAATTGCTTTTTCCGTGGTTTCACTTAGGGATTATGGTAGTTCTGTCTACAGAAGTCATACTGTTAACTTTTTAAGTTACTGAATAAAGTTTTGCTATTAAAGGACAGAAGTCTAGTTGTGATGTCCAGCCAGGACAGCTTAACTCTCCCCCTGCATTTTCCTTTATATTGGTTTAGCCTTAGAATGTTAGTACTGTATAGGCATGGTTCACTGTATTACTTGTGGGAGGAGTTGTAGAAACCCCCTGCCTTTTTCCAGGTTTTGGTTTGCCCCAGCTCTGCAGCTCTGGTGGCTAGAAGTTGCAGTTTCAGGCAGATTCTGCAGAGAGCTTGCTATAAGCAGTTTTGGTGGCAAAGTAGATCCTGACAGTTGGAAAGGGAATTCCTTACATCTCAGCCAAATCAGTTACCACCGACAAACAGGAGTCAGAAGCTGAAAGATCCTGCACCAGCTTCACAGAGAGAGGAAATCAAACAAGTTTGAGACCAGAAAGACGACACCTTGGAGATTGCTGAAACCCAAAGAGTAAAGTACCCTATTGCAAGTTATTTAGAGCTGGGGCGGAGAAAACCTTTTACTTTTGTTATTTAAAAAAAACTTTCCCCTTAGTTAACTTTATATTCAGCTTCAAAGCATTTTTTGGGCACTAAAGTTTGATTCCACCAGGGTACAGGCGTTGCACACCCAAGCCTGCCACCACCTTAGTTGGGTGTGTCTTCACACTAGTTTATTGAGCCAAAGGGAGTGGGCATCTCATGACAGTTATATGTGGTAGCGAGGACTCTGGTAATACATGTAGTGTCCCCTGAAGCCAGTATCTTTGTTCATACCTCTGTTGATGAGATTAGAATTTGTGAATACATTTCAACACAGCAGTTTTTTCCCCTAGTCTTCCTTTGTAATTTCCTTGTCCAAGGGCCACGATATTTAAAGCACTTACTGTGTGCCCCAGGAAGGTTGAAATATTCTTCAAGTCTGGGGAGTACTCTCATTTCTAATGTCAGATTTGTATTCATTAATCCTCAAACATAGAGACTGTCCTGTTTGTCCAATGTAGACTGTACATTGCAGGCACAGAAGGATATATATCACATTAGAGGAAGAGCAAATAAATGTACCTCTGATCTTGTGACTAATGTTATTGGCCTCTGCAATATTGCTCCCAGAGCAGAAGTGGGGTCAGAGTTGGCATCTGGGTTTGTGGCAGGGTCTTTTCCCTGTATTACCATCCATATTATGTATCCTGTTATAAGTGAGTAATCATTTAAGATTTCAAGACCATCTGTAGGCCATTCAAGGCCTGTCTTCCAGAGCTTGTTAAAGGGTTCAGAATTAGTCTTAAAGGTGCTACCACACTTCTTTTCTTTCTTTTCCCCTGTCCCCCTTCCTTCCTCCTTTTTACAGTGCAAGAGACTAATACTGCTACTTCTTTGAAAGCTTTAAATAATTTACTCAGCAGTACAGCATTCCAGCCCTGGTCCAAGAACTCATGCCACCTGAGACAGGATTCAAATGTTCCACTGCTCTCACCATCTTTGCATCCATCTCCACCCCATATCTTTGGGCTACCTTTTCTAACAAATGGAGTCATGTGCCTTGATCAGCAGCCTGGTCAACAATAAGAAGCCCAGCACCAGAGGAAGAATGGGAGCCTTATGGCAACTTTGGAGCCTAGAAAGTTCAAGGCAACTCCAAAAGGAGGCAAGAGTCTACAGCCAGATTTGCTTAAACTTCATTGCTTATATTATGGTGGAGAATTTGCATAAGAGGGGTCCCTGTTGATATGCAAATAGATTTTAAATTTCCTGGACTTTGAAAATCTTCCTATTGCCCCATGGCCAGGAGGAGGAGGAGGAGGAGGTTGCCTGCAAAAGATATCCTCCCCAGCTTACCATCTTTACTAAGGACTGAAACAACATGTAGGCATCTGGCTAACATCTCCAATTGTTTGTTTGTTTGTTTGTTTTTCCTGTTTGGTTTGTAACATCATGCCTAATGATGAAGCCCATGGAGCTTCAAAAGTTTGCAACAAGTATATTGTGCATTTTGGTTGGTCAATATAGGTATCACTGATGGATTTTTGTTAGATTAAGGGAAGTAATAGTGCCACTCTATTCTACTTTAGTCAGGCCTCACCTGGAATACTGTGTCCAGTTCTGGGCACCACAATTCAAAAAGGATGCGGACAAAGGAGCGTGTCCAGAGGAGGGTGACTAAAATGGTGAAGGGTCAGGAAACCATGCCCTATGAGGAACAACTTAGGGAGCTCAGTATGTCTAGCCTGGAGAAGAGAAGGTTAAGAGGTGATATGATAGCCCTGATTAAATATTTGAAGGGATATATTGAGAATGAAGCAAGCTTTTTTCTGCTGCTGGATGTAAACTACAGAAAAAGAAATTTCACCTCAACAATAGGAAGAACTTCCTGACAGTAAGAGATGTTAATCATAGAATCATAGAGTTGGAAGAGACTACAAGGGCCATCCAGTCCAACCACCTGCTATGCAGGAACTCCCCACCAAAGCATCCCCAACAGATGGCCATCCAGCCTCTCGTTAAAGACCTCCAAGGATGGAAATTCCACTACACTCCGAGGGAGTGTGTTCCACTGTCGAACAGCCCTTACTGTCAGGAAGTTCCTTCTAATGTTGAGGTGGAATCTCTTTTCCTGAAGTTTGCATCCATTGTTCCGCGTTCTAGTCTCTGGAGCAGAGGAAAACAAGCTTGCTCCCTCCTCAATATGACATCCCTTCAAATATTTAAACAGGGCTATCATATCACCTCTTAACCTTCTCTTCTCCAGGCTAAACATCCCCAGCTCCCTTAGTCGCTCCTCACAGGGCATGGCTTCCAGGCCCTTCACCATCTTAGTTGCCCTCCTCCAGTTTCTCCTCCAGTTTCACGCTCCAGTTTCTCCACATCCTTTTTGAATTGTGGTGCCCAGAACTGGACACAGTATTCCAGGTGGGCCTGACCAAGGCAGAATAGAGTGGCACTATTACTTCTCTTGATCTAGACACTATACTTCTATTGATGCAGCCTAAAATAGCATTGGCCTTTTTTGCTGCCACAACGCACTGTTGACTCATGTTCAATTTGTGGTCTACTTGGACTCCTAGATCCCTCTCATACATACTTTCATTCAGACAGATGTCCCCTATCCTATATCTGTGCATTTCATTTTTCCGCCCTAAGTGCAGTACCTTACATTTCTCCGCATTGAATTTCATGTTGTTAGTGTTGGCCCAGCTTTCTAATCTATTCAGGTCACTTTGTTCAAAAGTGGAACACACTCCCTCAGAGTGTGGTGCAGTCCCTCCTTTGGAGGTTTTTAAATAGAGACAGGATGGTCATCTGTTAGGGATGATTTGATTGAGAGTTCCTGCATATCAAGGGGGTTGGACTGGATGGCCCTTGTGGTCTATTCTAATTTGATTCTATGATTCCGTACAGGGCTGCACTTACAGTGGAGAATTAATGAAGTTTGACACCACTTTAATAGCCATGGCTCAGTGCTATGAAATTCTGGGATTTGTAGTTTTGTAAAATATTTAGCCTTCTGTCATAAAGCTCTCAAGCAACAACAAACTACCAATCCCAGGATTCCACAGGACAGAGCCATGACAGTTAAAGTGGTGTCAAACTGCACAAATTCTGCAATGTGGCAGCAGCCAAGCTGAGATTAAAAGGACTGAGAGGAAAGCAATGAATCAAGATACCAGTGGAAGGGCCTTTCTGGTGAGAGAGAAAGCAGTGCAAATTTGCCATTCCCAGGGTGACCAGATGTTCTAACTGCAAATGAGAACATGGCACCATGAAATGCAAGACATTCAAGAAAAATGTAGTACACTACAAAATACAGTAAAACACCCATATAAATATAAATTCTTAGTTATGCTCAAAATGGATGACATTTTAGAACTCTTCCTGGACAGAAGGCTAAAATGTATGACATGCCCTGGAAAAGGAGGACACCTGGTCACCCTTGTCACTCCTCACATCCTGCCACCTGAAAAGATTGTCTGAACCAGCCCTGCAGTTTTGATCTCTAGAATCTCCAAGGAGGTTTAAGAAAGAAATCTCCCTGAAACCATGAAGAGTTTCTAATGGTCAGGCAATATTGGGTTAGATGAACCAATGGTCTGAGTACTATACGGCAGCCTTGTATATTCCTTGCTTCACTATAAAAGTATTTTAAACTTAATTTACATCAACAATCCTTTTTTCAAGAGCACTGATCAGAGCCTCAGGCACATCAAGTATATTTAACACAGCCTTGAGCAATTCCTCCAACATTTTGCCTGCTATTAACCCATACAAAAGTTTACAGCTTATTTCAGTGTTCTGGCTTTAAATATGCAGCAATCAGCCTATAGGATAAAATCCTAAATAAATACAAAGTGGTAGGAGTCAAAATGTTTCTTCAATTCACTGAAAATCAAGGGAAATGTTAATTCAAATTTAAGCTGTTTCTAAACACAGAAATTGCAATAATGCCTTAGTAATTAAATGTTCTCAAATTAAGCTCTAGCACTTTGTTGTAACCCTGCCAACAAACAATTCAAAGTCCCATTTCTCATAAAAGATGCATTAAATATTTAGAGATCTGAAAATTTTATGGTAGAAATTTAAAATTAATTGAATCCATAAGCATTAGTGTTGTAGCACACTTAAAACAGCTCATTTCTCATATTGCCAATGCTTGGGATGTTAATTTGTAATTACAAAATACTGCTCAAGAATTATTGGTATGTTCCCTTTAACGAAACACATCACATGGCAACCAAATCATATAGTTGAAAAATATAAATTCATTCTGTTTATCTAAATGACTTTCAATTTCATTTACAACAGCAAAATTTAAAGTAGCTTTAACTCCACCAATCCTGAGAATTTCAGATTTTTTTTCTTATAAAATTTAGAAATATGGGGTTAATAAAGCATAGGAAAGAAAAAAAATAATATTTTAACCTTTGTATTTCTGGATTTAAATAGGAAAATAAAAGCAGAGCATTTAATAACCAAATAATCACTTAATAACCGAAAGAGGAAAAAAACCTACTCACAGGTTATTAGTTATACAATGTTTGAAATGTGACAACTTCTGTAAACCTAGTGATTTAAAATGTAATTTTATATATGTCTACTCAGAAGCAGAACTCATTTAGTTCAATAAGATTTATTTTAATTTATGTATGATTAGAGCCAGTGTGGCATAATGGTTTGATTGTTCGACTACAACTCTGGAGACAAAGGTTCAATTTCTAGCTCATGTATGATATCCACTGGGTAACCTTGGGCAAGTCACATGCTCACAGCCTCAGGGGAAGGCAATGGCAAACCTCATCTGAAAAAATCTTGTCAAGAAAACCTCATGACAGGTTTTACCTTAGGGTCTCCATAAGTCAGAAATGACTCAAAGGCACACAACAACAACAGCACAACAACATTGGATTGCAACCTGTCACTTCTGTCCTGTATACAAGGAATGCTATGATAATAGTCAGTCAGGAAAGAGGCTGATTGAATAACATTGGAAAGAGATGGATAGACCTAGCTTGTATTACAGAGACCTGGCTGGATGAAGCTGGTTGGGAGATAATCTGTCCCATTTTTGTCCACCTGAGTTCTCTATAGCTCAGCAGGCAAAGCCTGGGGAGTGAGGAGGTGGAGTTGCAATGATCTATCAGGATCCCAAAAAGGCAGTGTCCTAACAAGGAGTCTGTGGTAAGACTTCCAAAAAAAATGTTGACAAGAAACTGCAGAGAGAGGTTTCCAGAGTTTTGGAGCCAAGTGTCACCAGTATGCTGATGATACCCAGCTCTTATCATTCCTTTCCACCTAATATTCAGGAAATTCTTCCTGTGCTAGAATAGTGCCTGCCAGCCCTAATGGATTGGATGAGGGCAAACAAATTGAAGCTTCATCTAGACAAGAAACATGTGCTTCTGGTCAGTTGAAATACAGATCTGGGAATAGGGATTCAGCCTATGTTAAATGAGGTTACACTCCTCCTGAAAGTGCAGACTTGCAGCTTGAGGTACTTCTGAATTCTACTATGAGCCTGGAAGCCCAGGTTTCAGCAGTGACTAGGTGAGCACAGAGTGAGCACAGTTATGTCAGTATCATCCAAAATAGATCAATTATATCACATGGAAGTTTACTTTGGTTTGTACTTCCAAGTTGTCCTTGGACCTTTCAGCAACATTCAACACCACTGACCATTGTATCCTTCTGGAATGCCTGAGGGATTTAGGAATTGGAGGCACTTTGTTGCAGTGGTTCTGGTCCTATCTCTTGGGCAGTTCCAGATGGTGGTCCTTGGGTAATAGATGTCCCTCAAAAAAGCAGGTGTTATATGGCATACCACAAGGTGCCATTCTATCCTCAATGTTATTCAACATCTATATGAAGCCGGAGAGAGATTATCTGAAGGCATGGGGCAGCATGTTATCAGTATGCTGATGACACCCAAATATACTTCATGTCTTCAAAAACAGCTTCAGATAAGGATAGTGTGTCTCCGCTGAATGAATCCTTGGAAGAGGTAATGGGCTGGATGAAGAAAAACAAATTGAAACTGAAACGAGAAAAGACAGAGGTGCGGATTATCAAGGGTACTAATCTGGGGCTGGAGGTGTGTCAACTAGTTCTGGATAGGGTTACACTCCTCCTGAAAGACTGTTCTCAGTTTGGGAGTGCTCCTGGATCCACCCCTCCAAATGTCAGCTCAGATAGATGTGATGGTCAAGAGTGCCTGTTATTGGCTTTGCCTGATATTCCAACTGCACCCCTTCCTAGAACTGGAGGAGCTAAAGATGGTACTGCATGCGCTGGTAACCTCAAGGTAGGATTTCTGCAATGCATTATACATTGGGCTACCTTTGTACCAAGTCTAGAAACTCCAATTGGTTACTTTGAATATTTTACAGAATGTATTATTAGATGAAAGTAATAGTTTTATAGTACTGTATTTTAACTGTATGTTGTTTTTTAAATTGTGTTTTGTATTTTAACATGTACCCCACCTCAAGCCTTGAGGAGAAACAGAAAAATAAAAATTATTATTAAAATTAATATTATTTGTGGTGTTGGAAGGGCATTGGCAGGATAAAAAAGGGGATCAGGCTCAATGCAGCCCATGGATCCTACTTTCTCTGCTCTGCTCAAGAGCAATGAAGCCCCAGAAAGAAATCAAAAGAGAGAATCTGTCCATCCAGGAACAACTCTGCACTACAGTTAGCACCTGGAGCTGTTGCCAAGCAATGTCCCAGGTAACTCCTATTGTGTACCTAAGTAAGGATTTGCACCTACTTTGGGGCAATGGGTTCAGAATTCTGTACATCCATCTCTTGGAATGTTCAAAGCTGTCCAGTGGTTGTCAGGTATCTAATGCTCTTATGGGAAATTAATTAAAAATCAACATAAATACATGAAAATGAAATAAACATGTGTTAACTTTCTTTACCAGCTCTGAATGTTTGTCATCAGTGCCTAAAATGTTACTTATCCTTTGCTGTTGTAGTTAACTGCCTTTGAATCAATTCATAATGACCTGTAAGTGAGACACCCCCAAGACTCCCTGTCTTCAACTACTCTGCTCAAGTCCTGCAAGCTCAGGGCTGTGGAATACTTGATTGTATCTTTCCATCTAATATGTGGCCTTCCTCTCTTTCTACTCCCCTCCACCTTTCCTACCATTATTGCCATTTCCAGTGAATCATGCCTCCTAATGATATGTCTGAGGTATGACAGTTTCAATTTAGGCCCAAGTCAGATGGGCCAAAAGCGGCGTGCCAGTGGCAATTTTAGGATTCAGGAGCATGCACCTGAACCCTAGGACATCAAGGGGGCATCACTGCTGCACAGCGCTATCCATACGGTATGTACGTTGATGGTGTTGCATGTGCCAAACGCAGCGCACCAGCGACGTCACTGTGCCACCCCACAGTGCTTGTGGCATCGCAACTGTGACGCAAGAAGAAGCTCCATTTCAGAGCTCCTTTTTAGAGAGGCTCATTCCTGCATGGCCGTGGGAACGATCTGGAGGAGAAAGGGGCGCCCCTTTCTTCTCATCATGTTGGGGTGCAGTGGAGGCATAACGCCCCATGGGCACCCCTTTTCCAGGCCAAGGAGAAGCAGCATTTTGCCGCTTCTCTTTGGCCCAGAAAAATGCAGGATGAGGCCACAGGTTAAGCATGTGGCGCACCATGTGTCATAAAAAACCCTGGTTTTTGCAGGTTCTTTTTATTCCGGAGAACAGCGCGAAGTTTGGCTGGTGCGGCTTCTCTCTGGAGTTGCCTCCAGCCCTCTGTTTTTGGGCGGTCTGTACTGCCTTTTAGTCATCCTGGCTTCCAGTGAGAATTCTGGCTTGATTGGCTCTAGGACTCATTTATCTTTTTGGCGGTTCATGACATCCTCAGCTGTCTTCTCCAGCAGCACATCTCAGATCAGCTGATTCTCCTTCTGTCAGCCTCCTTCGCTGTCCAGTTCTCAACACTGTACACGGTGATGGGAAATACAATTGCTTGGATTATCCTAACTTTAGTTTTATTTCTTTGATATTGTCTAGATCCTTCATAGGTGCCCTTTCTCTGTTCTAATCTTCTTCTGATTTCTTGACTGCAATCTCTGTTCTGATCAATGATTGATCCAAGTTATGGGAACTCTTTCACTATTTCAATTTCTTCATCATTTACACTGAAGCTGTGTAAATTTTCTTTGGTCATTATTTTTGATTCCTTAATGTTCAACATCAAGCCTGCCTTAGCACTTTTCATCTTTTACTTTCTTTAGTAAATTTTTCAAGTTTTTTGTTGTTTTCTGCTACTAGTATGGTGTCTTCTGCATATCTCTGATTGCTGATATCCCTTCCTCTGATCTTCTTCCTCTGAGTCTAAACTGTATATGATGTTTTCTGCATACAAATTGAACATTTAGGGTAACAAAATACAGCCCTGTTTGACCCCCTTTTCGATTGATAAGCATTATGTTTCTCTTTATTCTCACAGTAGCTTCTTTTATCTTTACAGATAAAGTGTACCTGTACAAATAAAAATTCGGTACCCAGTGTTAATGTATGATGGAGTTTATGAAATCTATGGCCAAAGAAAGTAAAGATGTGCCTCTAAATTTGGCTTCTAATATTTTATATGATATTAAAGAAACAAAACAAAAAACAAAAATAGATGCAATGTAGATTGGGCTGGAAGGAAGCAGAACGATAATGCTCCATGACAGAAATAAGGATCATTTCTTCTTTCATGGGACAATGGCAGTAGCATTTGACAGCACTCTAGCTATTAAATGAGCTATTTAATTTGCTTTAGAAAGAGTCCTCTTTTGGAGAGAGAGAGAAAAAAAGAAGGGATTATATAATTTTCTCTAATTAAACAATCTCCCCTTTCCCCCCCCAAAAGACGACTATGGCTCATTTTCTGGTTATTTCCGAAACACACATACTCATACATACACAGTCTGGGCAAAAGGAGACATTATAAACTGTAAACACATGCTGCAAAACATTTTTTAAAAGATCCCTCTAAATATTGAAAAAAATGTCTTTATTTATTGAACACTAGTTCCATATCAAGTTATGCTGTAACTCATTGCTACAACCGCATCTGTTATTGTGACTACCACAAAAAATATTTAGTGGTACAATAATAAGCAGTGATATGGCTAGTAGATAGGACAATACTTCTCCCATCTCAGACTGTAGAATTTTCAACAAACATTCTAATCACACTAGACAAATAAACATTATTAATGTTCAACATTTGCCTTCTTTTATGGTTTACCTTATCCCACTATTTCACAGCTCTTTTCAGTGCTTAGTTTGTAAAGCGGCAGAGCTCAGGTCTGCTTGCAAGTAACATAATCCTCGTAGTTCCTCTAAACCCTCAATATCATGCATGGTACAGAGTTTGTGGCTACTGGCTATTCTTTGATGAATGTAAAAGCAAACAAAATAAAACAAAATAATGTACTCAGGTGCCCTAGCTCAGGTAGAATACAGGCAGAGACAGCACCCAAACCTCCAATGTCCTCAGAATTAGAGTGTCAGGACTGCGGAGATCCAAATTAAAATCATTGCACTGACTGGAAAATCATTTAGATAGTTTGGTCTAGTCAGCATCTCTCCTTCTTAATTTCATGTGGAAAACAATGCCTAAGACTATGGTCCTTATCACACAACAGTTTTGGGAGTATAATCCAGTGGCATTCCGAACACAATCATGGGGTTTCACATTATTTCATGAGAGATTATCTCATGCAATCACTGGCAGTAGGGACGCAGTCTGAACACAGTCTGAATGCAATCCAAATGTAAGCAAATTTGGTGAACTAGCGTATTCACAAATGCTATTCCCAGGCTATCTTTTCTCGGGCTTTCTCTTCTTTCGAAATTGAGCAGAAGCCCTCCCATGTAATAACCTTTCGAGCATTTGCATTCATTTCTTCTTTTTTTCCCCATAATTTTTATTGAATTTTAACACATACAACACTGTTTTAAAACAATCGGTTTCTCAGTTCATACAACACATTTATACATTTATATTAATTCCCTTTCCCCACCACCCCTTCTATAAGTATTTCCATAATTTTAACTTAAGTCTATTTCAAACCACTTCCTTTCCCTTTCCTTACCAAAAAGTACAAAGCTTGTTAACATTTCTCTTATATCCCATGTGACACTATTCAGTCATTGTATCACTGTTATTACCTTGCCTCCCACCCTAAGTTCTACATAAAAGAAAAATAGTTTCCATACCTTATGCTCTAATGTGCTAAATTCAACTTTCGCTGCTTGGTGCATTTGTTTTAACTTGTGTTTAGCACCTTATTAACCTTTACTTATCGAGCAGTTACTTTGGTTAGGGATTGAGCATTTGCGTTCTTTTCTGAATTGACCTCGCTATCTTTTCTTTCAAAATTGTGGGGAATCCCTCCTGTGTGATAAGGTCCTACATCTACTGCTTCTTCTCCAAATTTTGCCCTAAGGTTTGTCAGTATCAACCTTCTCTTTGCAGGCTGAGTACTGCTACCAAATGTGCAAGGCATGCACATTAGATCTTTCTCTTCATCTGTGAGGGCATGGATGATTCCCTGGAACATCCGGATATTCAGAGAAAAAAGAAATTATCCAGGTAACACAACAATCTGAACTGGCTCTGCTCAGTGGAAAAAACAAGTATTACTGTATATACTCATGTACAAGTCAACCTCATGTATAAGTCAAAGGAAGGTTTCAGTGTCAAAATCCTGGATTTTGATATGACATGTGGATAAATTTGAGGGTAAAACTTGAAGGATGGAGAGGGGAAATACCACTTCCATCCCTCCTTCTCCTTCTCTCGACCTCTCCCTAGGCTTGCAAAATGGACTGGAGAGAGACACAAGTGGTTTCAAATGGGGAGTTTTTTCTTGTGGAAAGATGCATCTTTTTCATGCTACCAATTAACTGTACACTTACCGAACTAAAAACTAATCATTTGGGAGAGCCCTCAGTAAAGATAAAATAGCCCTTTCATACACATCAAGGAACAATTAATGGAAGGAATTTGTGAGAAAAATTATCTATACCAGCTTTCCCCAGCAGGTCTAAATATATCCTGTAACTCACAGCTTTATTTTATAAAAGAAACAAAGAAGTATCCTTCCTAAATAAGTAACCTATGAGAATTAATTAATTAAGGCTCACAATGCTGGGAACTCAGAATTACAGTTCTTTTTGCAGAATGCACAGAGAGTGATTAAAGACCATTTAAGTGGTCATTATAAATTATACATTATAAATGTATTACAGTGATGTTATTTGTCAGGTTTACAGGACCCATGGGCCTAAATACAACTGCTAGTTTTAACTAAAATAGATTAACTGAATTAATGAGATTTACCTAAGTGTTAACTTACCATTCAATGCTTGTTTGAATACGTCCATTCCAGCTAGGACAAGCAATTGGATTTAGGCTATGTGATTTGCCAAATCTCACAAATGAGTTGCTAAAGTTGGCAACAGGAAAGAAAAATATTTGCCTTCTTTCAAAGGGTGACATTTGTTTCAGGAAGGAGAGTATTTTCATTTTTCAAAGGCATGTGCCACAAGCTTGCCTGATATGCGTACCATTTTAAACCTACCTTACCTCCAAAAAGGTTCTTAACACCTCATCCTCACAATGATAATAAATTCAATTCAAGCAGAATAGCAGGGGTCCAAAGAAAGGGGGAATTAAAATACAGGCCAAATATAATTCTAAGTAGTTCTTGCAGAAAATAAATTATTTTTCTTCTAACATTGGAAGAACCTAACTTAAAATACAAAGAGGAAAACTTTGTATTTGTGGTGTAATACTAATTTGATAATCAAAGCCCAGCTGCATTTTATGACATATAATACATTTATAAAAAGAAAAACAGATAAAAAATAGTTTTGTACTTACGTCTTTGCCTTGTTTTCTTTGGGAGCTGCATCTTATTAGTTTGACTGCTCCCTTCTAGAACAAAGACGAAGCCTTTCACCTCCTTGTCAAACTCCTAGCAAACCAACAAAAGGAACATACTCCTGAAGACACCCAAAGCAATTGAATAAATGCACTAGCTTACAGCAAATCAAGATTTTTATGTCATCAGGTCTACCGTGGGCAAAAGATAACATAACTGTTTGTCAAGATTCAGAGCTTGTCTGAAGAAGCAAGAAGAGCCCTCCCTCCATCCACCATCTTGAGGGAGAGAAAGGCAAGCCAGCTCCAACAGGCCTTGCCTAAAAAGAAGAAGAGCCCTCCCTCCAATCCATCTGCCATGGTCCAGGCCTCTGAGGGAGAGAAGATCTGCTGGACTTTCCCCCTTCCCCACCATCTCTCCCTTTTCCTTTTGTTTCGTGTCTATTTTAGATTGTAAGTCTGAGGGCAGGGAAATGTCTTAATTAACAAATTGTAAGCCGCTTTGATAGCCTTGGCTGAAGAGCGGGGTATAAATAAATATTATTATTATTATTATTATTATTATTACTACTACTACTACTACTACATTAAGAGGATAAGTAAGATTTTAGATTTAGATCAGGAATTGCTCTCATGTCTTAATAATTATTTTGTGTGCCTCTTTATGGGCCTTGTGCAAGCTCAAATGGAGGGAGTATAAAAATAAACATGTCCCCTCCCCACTGCACTGTACTATACTGCACTGCACTGCACTCAATCCACATACAGAGAAACTGCACTAAAATACACATTTATGTCAAAATGTGATTGAAATTATGTCAGGACATCAGTAAACATTTCATAAAAATTAAGCTATCTGTTGTGTAAAATATCCTTCTTGTCTACCATTAGGAGCAATCTAACAACAAAACGTTAAGCAGATGAGTCTGTTTTTATCTCTGTTTCTAGGAAAGAAAAAGACAGAACTATTTTACAGGACTACCCAGAGGATTAGTAATATAATGTATGTGCATCAAGTACTGTGAATTATGAAAGGCACTCACACCATTCAGGATATGATTCTGAATGTCTGAGTAAACAAGAGGCCAAGTGAAATGACTCTCAACACTGGTAAGAGATAGAACAGGTACAAAGGTAATTTTAAAGTGTTCAATTGGTACAACTTTAGCCACATGTTTAAATTTTTTGTTTAGGATTGCCCTCACTTTGTAAACAAATATTGGTCACAGCACACACAGAAACTCTTCTAGATTAGAGGCCAAAAAGGAAACACCTGCCATCTTGCTGAAGGGAGAGCCCTGGACTTTGAGCATACTTTTCCAGGACTTTGAGCATACTTTTCCAAAGTCTGCAATAACATTACTTCACATTCCCAAAGAAACCACCTCTACAGAAGGCACTGCTGATACCAGTGGGAATTGATCTCTCTTCAGCAACGCACAGTCAGTTGCAGCTGAATGCAATTGTCATATTGGGATGTCATATTGAGGATGTCATATTGAGGAGGGAGCAAGCTTGTTTTCTGTTGCTCCAAAAGACAGGACCCAGAACAATGGATGCAAGCTACAGGAAAAGAGATTCCACCTAAACATTAGGAGGAACTTCCTGACAGTAAGGGCTGTTTGACAGTGAAACACACTCCCTCGGAGTGTGGTGGAGTCTCCTTCCTTGAAGGTCTTTAAACAGAAGCTTGATGGCCATCTGTCGGGGATGCTTTGATAGAGAGTGCCTGCATGGCAGGAGGTTGGACTGGATGGCCCTTGTGGTCTCTTCCAACTATATGATTCTATGATTCTATTGGAATGAGTTACTTCCCTCTAGCTATATGAAGATCCAAAAATCTGATTGGTTGCCTACTAGAGCAGAAAAGGGAAGCAACCCATTCCAGGCTACACTCCTCCACCACTGGAAAAAAATCATTTTGGCTATGGTTTAGAAGGTAAAATAGGGAAGCATCATTCTGCTGATGTGACTATTGTCCTACTGATGGAATTGTTTTATTCAGCAGAATGAATTCTGGAGACTTCACAGTCATACTCCCTTGATACTTGTCCTTCAGGGCAGGGTATTAGGTGGCATGGAGGGATGCAGAAAGGAGGAGTGATTGAAGAAAATTCAGTTGTACTAGCATAGAATCATAGAATCATAGAGTTGGAAGAGACCACAAGGGCCATCCAGTCCAACCCCCTGCCATGCAGGAACTCCAAATCAAAGCATCCCCGACAGATGGCCATCCAGCCTCTGCTTAAAGACCTCTAAGGAAGGAGACTCCACCACTCTCCGAGGGAGCCCTTACTGTCAGGAAGTTCCTCCTAATGTTGAGATAGAATCTCTTTTCCTGCAATTTGTATCCATTGTTCCGCATCCTAGTCTCTGGAGCAGCAGATGCCCAAAAGTACAACAAAAGATTTAGCTGTCCTTTTAAAAAATACATTTATGAATGTACTATACATATAATACAATAGCATTAGCAATTTTGGGTCTGTTGGTCCTATGCTTGATCCAGCAGTAATAAAAAAAAAAAGTAAAGCTATTCTAAGTTTCCTTCTATTTGAATTTTTGAAGTATGAAACTATAACTGTAACAAATCTCATTTTTAAGTAGGCATGAAGTGCTAACTTCTGTGGTCATTTATTCTCTCATGGTAAAAGAAGTCTAAGTGACAACTTTTCCACAGTCAGGTCAAAGCCCTAATTATGTTCTAATTTTAAGCTTCATGTACATTTTTCATGGTTTATATTCCAAGGTCTCCGGCATTTCACTATAAAACATACTTTCCCAATTACAGATGGATTGCCAAAAACTTTCCACTTGGTTCCAGGATTCTTGCCTTGAGCACTGAAGATTTCAACAAATGGGCCACCCTGAAATGAAACAAAAAATAATCTGTCCAACTTTTGTATATTGACTATTTAATTATAATACCTGTGTCCTAAGTGTATCCATTCAAAATTCATTCTCAGCATCACCACTAAGCCTCAATTGTAACATTGATAATTCAGGTGACAACAGTTAACCAGGAATGTTTTTACTACTTTTTGGTGGCACACCCTTTCTGAACAAGATGTATTTGGCCATGGCCATTCATATTTTAGTAACCTCTGTGGTAAGCCTACTGTAATGTACTGTACATTACATCCTTGAAAAGTACATCCTTGCAAAGCTTCCAGAAACCTTTCTCAGAATTGTCTTTGAAATGTGTCCAGAAACTTTAATTAATTTAAGGTGCCATTGCCAAATTTTTAAGTGCAGCTAGGTGGACAGAGCATATTACTCTGGAACTGTATTATCCTCACTGTTCACCTATTTGTTCAGAGAACCTTATCAAGGGACCTTATTCCTTATTCCTAATGTTAAATGGGAAGAAATATTAAGGGGCTCAACAGACTGCCCAAAAAGCATGGCCCAGAGCCACCTCTTTTTCCTCTGCATTGTTGCTCCAGCAGCCAAACGGAGCGGCGATGGTGCACAGGTAAAAAGGAGTGTGGTGAAGCAGCTCCTTTTAACATTGCAGCTGCAACATCACAAGCCCCATAGGGCGCTGCGGTGACGTTGCAGGTGCGCCATGCCATTTGGACGTGGCACATCCACAATGTCATTGCTGTATGCGGCATCTATACAGCAGTGCACAGCGATGACACCATGGCCATATGCTAGGGTTGCAGGGCATGTAGTCACTCTGCCCCCGGGCAAGCCTAGCATGTCGCTAGGACACCCTAAACCACCCATCTGTGTCAGGCTTAAGAATCATATGCTACTACACATACTCTTTTATGTAGTCACATCTACATCAGAGGTTCTGCTTCTTTCCCTCCTGTCATCTGAGTTGTGTTAGGGGGAAACAGGATGCTTTTGGTCATAGCACACACCAAAAAAACTTGTATGACCCCATCATTACTAACTTTTTGTTATATAATGAAGGTCTTAGTTCTTCAGATGGCTTGTTATCTTTGGTGTTACTATAGTTTTTCGAGGCTGTGTGTGACTGCTGTAGGAGTTTGTTCTATAATTTTATTTTTTAATTTCTGATAGTATTCAATACTAGTATTTGGACACCTATAATCATTTTTACTTAAGAAAATGGAAATATTTATTTTCCAAACAATTAATATGTCAATAAATGAGAACGGCAAAATAAACAAAACTGAACTGGGTCATGAAAAAAATTGTAAATGAATAAAACAGGTATATTACTAGCCCAATATAAGCCAAGTCTCAGCTATTACTCTACCTAAAGCTTTTTGAACTAGCTGATATTTCTATGTTGCATTAAGCATACCAGGGAAAAGACAGGATAATAATATCACAAAAAATAACCACTTTGTGGTTCAATTAGCCACTTACAGTGTATTTTGACAGCATGCTCTACCATATTAAAGCAGATATGTCAAAATTTCTAGCTTATCATGACATCCCAAAATGGCCAATGTACTTTAGCACAAAACCCAGTCTGCAGTTTGCAGGCAAAACTTGGGACATGGCCCAATAAAAATGGGAGTAAATAGCTGTTGAATTACTGCCCCCCCCCACACACAAAAAATCAAAGTACATTCAATCCTTCAGAGACTGGAGAAAAGAAATCATTATATGCACAATATATATTTTATGTATATAATGGTTTAAAGTTTAACAATATGCAATTCATGAAATGGTTACCTTCAACAGAAATAATAATAATAATAATAGGAACCATTCATAAACAGAATGCAATGCCAAACCCAGATGCTGTTGCCAGCGATGAATTACTTCCTGATAACTGCTTACCCAGTACTAACACACCATTAGCACGCTCTCTCATCCCGTGCATTTTCTGAGCTTGCTAGGGACTCTGAAGGAGAAGGCTCAGGGATGAATGGCTATCAAGGCCTGCCAAAATTAATGAATTACTCGCCAAGCCCTCAGAGAAAACTCAGAATGTTATGCAACAGAAAAGGAAACTATTTATTCCTACACTTAAAAAAAACCTTACTGGCATAAGAAATGTTTACAAATCAATGTACATATTTTTCAACTAATAGTTGCTTACATATTATATTTCTAATTATTTTGTTCTACTTATTTTTCAAGTTTACAGAAAACATGTAATCAACAAGGGTTAGAAGCATTTTTACCTGGTATTCATTTTTAAACATACTGTTACAAGTTTTGGTAAGAAAAATGACTTCAGCTGACCAGTCACCAGTATCGTGATGCTGAAAGTCTCTATGGGGAGAAAAAGCACATCATTAAAGGAATTTTCACAGAAAGCTTAACTAAAAAACTAAGCTAGAGCATGTGCCAATTAATAAATTCACTTGAATTCAATTCATTTGTCTCAGGCAAATCTTCAGGCAAATATTGATCCTGACAGTGATTCAAGGAAATAATTAATTAAAAGTTCATTATACAATTAGCCCACCATATCCACAGATTCTCTATCCACAGATTAATCCATCCATGGCTTGAAAATGTCCCTCCCCCCTCCCCCCGAAATCCCCAAAAAACAAAACTTGAGTTTGCCATTTTATGTAAAGGGCACCATTTTACAATGCCATTGTATATACCAGTAATGGGACTTCAGAATTCCAGACTGTATACTTGGATTTAAACATCAATAACTCTATAAAAGTTAATTTCAATGAACGACAAGTAAAATAAGATGATTATGGAGAAAAGAAAATCACTTTACTGAAATTAAAATTGTTTAAAATGAGTGCCATAAGAATATGAGCTGGGTGTGTGTGTGTATGTCTAGTTCCTGCCTCTATACTACCTATATACCCTTATCCTCCTTTGTCTGCTACCCCCTCCACAAGCAGAAAGAAGTACCCAATACACTCCCCCAATTATTTTCAACCTGGAGATGATACTAGCAGCATCATTAAAGGCTACACAAATTTTCATTGCAGCCCATTCCCCATGAACCTTGATGGAAATAAAAAGCACTGCATTGTTATGCTGGAAGCATCTTTTTTGCTTTACAAAATAGTTCTGGAGTAAGAAGAAAACAGCTAGCCTCTCCCATCTTCAAAGGAGTTTTTGCCACTGCTTGCTATTGTATTTTGATACTAAAGATACATTTTTCTCTCTTGGGAATAGTGTAGCAGGCAACAGAGGAAATCAGCCCTTTAAATATTTGCATGGATCTCCAGAATGCATAGTTTGAATCTATAGATTCACTTCCTGGGCAGCACTTGTATAACATTTATTAGTTACAGAAAGTTGTAAAAAAAAAATCAGCCTGTAACTGATGCTGCTGTTACTTGAACATGTATGAATATCTCCGTGCCTGCTGTTCATCCTAAAGCTATTTAAGCTAAGCACTAGTACTTAAGAAATGAAAAAATTCAGCCTGTTTATGAAAGGCTATAGCTCAGTCCTGATTCACAAAACTATGTTCATCCCATGATAACTCTGACTTGAAGTGATAAGCTGCATACATAAATGTATCACCATAAATCTAGGAAGGGTCACCAGATATGTACTTCAAAGTCAATGCTTTTCAATGAAATCAGTTTAGATATCCAACTATTATTTGGCAAAGGTACAGTTGTCATGTTGAGAAATCAAGTAATGAATGGATAAACCCGCCTATAACATAGCTTCTCTACTGTATTGTCAGAAACCTTTAAATAAGAGCTCCCCATCATTCTTTATTTGTACCAATCTTTTCCTTTTTTAAGCATCCAACTTAAAGCACAAATTTTTATAACTCTCAACTATGCCTCAGAACCTTCCAACAGGTTTCTTTTTAGCTGGTGAATTAAGAATGTTCACTTTTATATCTGGGAGATAAAAACCAGGCTTCCAAAAGTGAGATGTTTCAAAGCATCCACTATGTGATCATAATCTATAGTGCACATTTTATGTTCCTGATTAATAGTGTCTGCTACCAAAACTTTGAAGTACAGCCTACCACGTTTGTTCCCAAAGTAGACACCAGGGTTTTTTTTTAAGTTTAAGAAGCAAATTTATTATCTAGCAATTATTTCAAATTTCTTAACTAACTTGACAGTATGAATTATATCACTGCACGAGTTCAAACAGTAATGTAAAATTTCTTAGTTCTGCAAATGAAACTGTCTAGCAGTATCCTAAACTTAAAATAAGGAATCTTGTTCCTTATTGAAGAAGCAAATCAAACACGTCTCCCAGTCAATATGGCAGCTTTTGTGGGTATTTTTTTCTTTGGCGATCACAACTGCTCACATCACATACACTCTGGGCATTTCAAAATGCTTTTATTCTTGAGCAGCCGCGAAAGGCTGTGGACCAGAGAAGACAGGACAATTTGCACAAGCAACTTCCTAAAAGTAACACAAGGGTTCGTGGTGGAAGGTAACATGTTTTTTTTTAAAAAAATAACTCCCATGTTCTGTGTTGAGTATATATTCCAAGTACTTAGCTTTCCACATACCACCTTCAATCAGGGATAAAGTAATCTTAAAACACAGGTCCTCAAACTTTTTGATTTGCGGAGCCGTTGTTTCTATGGCGGAGCCCCAAAGAGGCCTATCCTATGTCTTACAAGTTAATGGTGTTTAGGAGTATATCTAAGAATATATTCTTATTCTTTAATTTCATTCAATTTTCATTTCTTTCATTTTCTTGGAGGGGCCACAGAGTACATGTAGAACCCTAAGGGCTCTTTGGAGCACAGGTTGGGAACCCTTGTCTTAAAGAGACATATCTTTGCTTGGTCATACTGTAATAACTTTCAGTCTAAAATGTGCTTGCGTTGCTTGTGGATGTTGTACTGACACATACTCTAGTTTGTCTAATTTACTGTACGAAAGAAAGGCAAAGCAGCTTGCGGTAACGACACCAGACCATTAAATCTATGCTTACAATACAGCATACTCCCTGACAGCAAAACCCAGTGTGGTATTTAGCAAGTGTGGATTTTAAGTTGGAGCCATAACAAATAATTAGAGCAACTGTTTGGGTAGTTGGTCAAGAAAAAACAATAGCCAAAAACTGTCTTCACAAATTCTTACATACTAAAGAATTGGACTAAAGAATCCCTTGTGGCTGGTACAGATGGAATTGTAGTGGGAACGACAACCACAAATGGCTACTGTTAAGCATCTATGCAAAGAAAGGCTAATGAAAATATTCATGAAGAACTAACTTTTAATTTGCAACTTGGCTCTAAGCTCTACAGTTATATGCAAGGAGGCATATTTCAAATGTTTTTCATGGTAAGGGGCACCACATATTTGCTTTCATTTAACATTATCTTTCTGAATGAATTTTAAGCAACTTGGGAGCTCAGATTTCTCAGGGTTGATTCACAAAGACTCACTGTAATCATCTGAGCAATTTTATCATTTTATTATCTTCCCAATTTGCACTACGAACATAGCAAAATAGATAACCACTGGGTTTGATCCCCTTCCCCACTGCCATTACCTTTACCTTTTGTGTCATTTGTAAGTCACTCTGAGAGCATTTCTAAAGAGCAAGGTATAACTACAATAAATCATCATCACCATCATCATCACTATCTAAACCAGTGTGCTGCAAATGGTGCTCCATGGACTGGTGCTGGTCCCTCAGCCATTGTCTGCCATTCCGTCTTAGGTTTCCAGGAAAGAAAGAAACAATTGTACCCAATGAGCACATATGTTGTGGTGGTCTGTGAATGCTAGAAAACAATAATGGCCGGTTCCCCAGATACCCTGAGAAGCATTATTTAAATTATTTGTCAGTTCACAACACACTATGCACACATCATAAACCTGCAATGCATTTGGGGTGGGGGGAGGACATGTTTATTTTGTTGTTATACAGTTCTCTGCAAAGACCATAAGCTTTACTTTGCTCTGCTACTGAAACAAGGGGGGCATTAATATGGCCTGAAAAACCTAATAAATTAACTTGAGTTTTTAAGGAATATATTATTTTATGACAGACTTAGTTTTAAACATTCAATATGCAGAATTCACTAACCTGAAAGCAACTATTACACTTCATGTATGGTAAACTGTTGTCTCATGTCTCATCTCCATATAAATCACCCCTGTTTTAATGCTCCAAAGCAAAAATTTTATCTGTGTACATCAGTTGCAGGAAGTGTGGCCTGCAGACCACATACAGCAACTGGATATCACTTTTGCCACTTTTGAAGCGCCCCCCCCCCCCACTAATTCCAAACTATTGCCCCAATGAGGGGGGGGGATTGCCATTGTTTTTTAAATTATTTTTGCTTGAAAATTGTGTAGCCTAACCCCTTCCCCCACCAAACCCTCCCAATAACTTTGTTTCCAACAGATACCTTCTCCAAATGGCAACAGGAAATGATATATGATTTCTGATTATCATTTTGAGAGAAACTCTGAAGAAAAATGAAAGTAATTTGGAGTACAGGGCGTAGCCCAGAGGAAACTGGTCCATATACATTTTACCCACCCCATCTACATCTAATTTGACCATACAATATAAATAAAGGTATAGTTATGACAATAATCATAATTATGAACCATCTGTACTGCACATAAACAAACGCTATTTGTCTCAAAAAATACTGTATTTGTGTTAACATAACCTCTGCCCAAATCAGGACAACTCAGTCAAAGAATACATGTGTCAGACATAAAACAGACCAAATGCAATCCTTGGAACCAACAGTTAAAAGAATCAAATAGAATGTATATAAAAGACCTCTATTACTTTAACTACTCTGGCTCAGTGCTAGGGAATCCTGGAAATTTTAGTTTATTGTGACACCAGAGCTCTCTGATAGAGAAGGCTAAACGTCTCACTAAACCACAGTGTGTTTACATACTGTATATGCTCATGTATAAGTCTAGAAATTTTAGCCAAAATATTGACCCCCCAAAAACTGGGTCAATTTATCCAAGGATCAAAGTGCTGTATTTTAACTCTTTATCGAAAAATGAGCCACCCCCTGCTAAAAGGCAAAAGCTTAATCCATCCTGGGAGTACCTAAAAGAAGCACTGACCATCCTCTGCTCTCTCATCCATCCATCCTTTAGGTTGAGCACAAACATTTATGCCTGCATGAATTTTGTAATTTTGTAAATTATTTGGCACTGTTTTCCTTTGCTTCATCCTTTACATCCTTTGTTACATGCCCCCATGTTTTACCCTTAACTTATTCAGGGGTCATATCAAAAGCCACAATTTTGCCCCCTCCCCCCCAAATTGTCCTCAATTTATACACAATGTTGACTTATAGTCAAGTATACACACAGGGTGACAAGATGTCCTCCTTTTTCCTGTACATGTTCTATATTTCAACCTTCTGTCCAGGAGGAATTTCAAAATGTCCTCTATTTTGACCATGATTAAGAAGCATGAAATTTACATTTCTATGAGTGTTTTGAGCTTTTTATAGAATCGTAGAAGTGGAAGAGACCACAAGGGCCATCCAGTCCAACCCCATTCTGCCATGCAGGAACTCCCAGTCAAAGCATCCCTGACAGATGGCCATCCAGCCTCTGCTTAAAGACCTCCAAGAAAGGAGACTCCACCACATTCTGGTCGTGTCCTCCATTTTTCTTGAAACTCCTACATTTTGTAGTGTCTCAAACTCCTTTGCAGTTAGGACATTTGTTCACCCTGTATATACAGTAATTTAATATTATTATAGCACCAATTACAGTAGAAGAATTTCATTTGGTTATATGCTAATACTGTTTCATTTAGCAAAATGGGCTATTCTAAAACACTCATTATTTACTAAATAAAAATGATGTGATAACTGTTACCAAATGAAAATCCTCTACTGACCGGTGTTCATAATTATATTAAAATATATAAATGTGCTTGAAAATCTGGACTTTCAATATTTCTTTGACAGCCCTTCATGATTTATCTCTAGCTCTTCCTTCTTGCAATGAGTTTTAAACAGTCTAGATCAATTAACAAGATTAATTGATTAATATGTTAGCTTAACTCTCCACAGGGCTAAAATAATGTGTGTGTGTATGTGCGTGTGTGTGTGTGTGTGTGAGAGAGAGAGAGAGAGAGAGAGAAAGAAAGAAAGAAAGAAAGAAAGATAAAATAATGTGTAGAGAGTGAGCTCTTAGAAAATTACTATTCTCATTTGCACAGAAATCTTGGAAAACAGGCATTAACAGTAAATATCAGAGGAAATGCCAAATATGAGGAGTTAGGATAAAAGTAAATGTCTTTTTTAAAAACAAGACTTGTGGTGAAAGTTATAAGGAATCCTTTGAGGATATTTTATGGCTTGGTTTTTAGTGTTACAGGCATTATGGAGGTGATAATCAAAAAGTTAGCAGATAGATCTGTTTGACTATGAATCATAGCTGGGGTGGGGGTCTTAATTCCAGAAAATAAAAATGTCTTTCAGTGGGGCATGGCTTTAAACACTCTGTCCCGTTAATTTGTCATTAAAGGTAGTGCTTCAGGTTCTATATCCCCAGTTGGGCTGCTGTACTGTATAAAAGTACAGGCTTTTAGGGCAATAAAATAATAAGAATTTTTGATCCTTGGCTGAAAAATGGGAGAATGGCTACTTTATAGCATCCTATAAAGATGTCATAAACTGCCAATGTATTTGAAAAATATGCTAAAAAAGGGAGGCATTAAAAATCCAAGGTGACATAGGTTTCATCAAAGAAAATTTCTCAGTTCTTTCTGGATCATAGGCCCCTTCCCCCAATTCTTCAGAAATGTTAACCCTTTGACTGGTCGTAAAACAATTTAATTAACATTCATTTTAGTTTTTTGTGGAGCTTTCGGGCTGTGTGGCCATGTTCTGGAAGAGTTTCTTTCTGACGTTTCGCCAGCATCTGTGGCTGGCATCTTCTGAAGATGCCAGCCACAGATGCTGGTGAAACATCAGAAAGGAACTCTTTCAGAACATGGCCACATACCCCGAAAGCTCCACGAAAAACTATGGATGCCGGCCATGAAAGCCTTCAACTCAACATTTGCTTTCCTCAGTTAATTGGTGGGGCAGGTTTAATTGGCAGGCCTGCAACTTTAAGGATGCATTTGCTCATTAAAAAAAAAACCTGTTGCTGAGAAAATTGGCAATATTTCAACAATATTTAGCGAGATATATTTAAATTGCAATTTACTTTCAATATTCCACAAAAGGCATCTATATGGGGGCTATGGCAATATAGGCTGAGTCTTCTTTATCCAAGATGCTTGGGACCAGAAGTGTTTGGGATTTTGAATTTTTGAGCTTTTGGGGTTTTTTTTTTTTTTTTTTTTGGAATATTTGCATATACATATTGACATATCTTGGAGTTGGGATTCATGTCTAAACTTGGAGGTAGTTTTATAATTAATATTTTTAATAATTTTGGGTATGATATGAAGTTTGTGTATACTAAACCATCAGAAAGGAAAGGCACCACTGTCTCAGCAACCCATATAGACAATTTGGTATTTTGAAATATTTTGGCTTTCAGAGTTCCAGAGAAGGGAGACTCCACCTGCATGAACCTTTACCTGGACTGAACTGTGTAGTAAAAGGTACATGATTGGCCTGCTAGAATTATTTAATCAACCAAAAGGCAATAAAATGTAAAATTATTCTTCTAGGTACATGTTATTTTAATCTACACTGAGGAGACAAGATAACTATGTTTAGGGTCTTATAAATACCCTCACTTAGTGTTAGAAGCATAAATACCCTCATTTAGTAGTACCATAATGCAAAGTACAAGCATAACATTAATGGACAAATTATTATAGCACTTCTTCAGCAGCTTCCAATCCTCATGGAGGAAATAAAGCTATTTGTTAGTCTTCTCTATTAACCTCCTTCAAAGCCTATATCTAAGAAGAAATGGACCATAATGGACTTCTGTATGCATTTATATATGGAGGAAAGGGTACTGTTTTATTCACACATTAACAGTAATAACACAGGCACACAATAAAAACAGGCAAAACCTCAGATAACACTAAATGGAATTACACGGTTGCCTTTTTCTTCTAATGGTAAATACTTCTCAAGACAAAATAATGAAATATAACATTTTCCATGTAAGCATAGAAAATTTAGTCAAAAAATTGACCCAAAAAACCTGGATTGACTTATCCAAGTGTCAATGTAAGTACCGTACTGTACTTTAACTCTTGTCAAAAAAAAGAACCATCTCTTTCTCTGAGTAAAGTGGTGAAGGGCGAGAGCTTAGTCCATCCTAGAAACACCAAACCCCCTATTCTCTCTTCATCATAGGATCACTTCTGACTTCTTTGAATGCCTGGGCAGGACAATGACAGAGGTGGAAGATCTTTGGCGCTTCGCCTCAAAGGAACAGCAAGAGGAATCAGGCTTTGAAGGATATGAGTAAGATATGAAGGATATGAGCAAGCATAACTGTGTATGCTTGCCAGCTTTTCTGGGTTAAAATCAGGCAAAGTTATTAGATTGAGTTAAAGGCTAAATCACTCCTGATGTCAATCCAAAACACACTCTAGCTCAAGACCGCTTTAACTGCCCTGGCTCAATATTAGGGAATCCTGGAATTGTAGTTTGTTGTGGCACCAGAGTCCCCTAACTGAGAAGGCTCACAAAACAACAGTTCTCACAATTCCCTAGCATTGAGACAGGGCAGCTAAAGCGGTCTCAATCTGGATTATTTCTGCAGTGTGTTTTGGATCGTAGTCCCCAGTTTCTTTGCCTTGCCTTTTCATCCTTTTTTGATATGTGTGCATTTTCTTAGCCCTGCCTGCACTTGGTTTCCTTCCTCACACATCACACAGACACAATAATTGTACTTCCCTCCTCATCCATCCAGCTTTTAGGGTGAGCCCAAAAGTTATGCCTGTTGAAATTTGTAAGTTCTTTGGCATCATTTTATTTTCCTTTGTCCTTTACATCCTTTGTTTCATGCCCCTAAGATTTCCTCTTGACTTATCCAAAGTTCATATAAAAATCTGAAATATGGGCACCAAAACATGTCCTCAACGTATACATAGGTTGACTGATAGTTGAGTATATATGGTATGTAATGAATCTGCATACTACAGTGCAGGAATGAGACATAGCCTAATTAAACGCCACAACACTCCCTCTGTCCTCCTCCAGGTATAACTCTGTGAAGGATAACCAATACATAGCATAATACTGTTGCAGTACTAAGACTGGATTTCACAACTCAGTAACAGGTGAAAAATCCTATTTCGCTGGAATATGTGGACCCTTAATAGTCTATTCCTTGATAACAGTAAAACATAACAATTGAAGAAACAGAAGGACTTTGGGGCTCTAAAAATGTAGTACTGCTATTTTAAACTATAGTTTTAAACTGTTTCAATTCCACTTTTATTCTGTGCATTCTTCCAACCCTGCCTAGGCCATGCATTTATATCCAATAATGCAATGACAACTTTATGTCACAGAGGTAGTACAGTAGAAATGAGGATGACAACTTTACAGCACATCACCAGGCCACAAGGCAGAACAAGACAATGCTCAATGCATGAAAGTGACATTTTAATATCCCTGCCCCATTGCTTTTTATTGTTATGTAGCTACACAAAGGCATCAATTGAGAAGCGAGGGCGGAGGATCCCTCCGCATCTGCAGTCATATTAAAGAATAAATAGGTTTGACATCTTAGATATACCTATCTTAGAAGGATGTTTATTAGGGTGGGAAGTCAGAAATCAATTCAGAAATCAGAAGGCCAAAGGTCTCAATGGGATTACTATCATGTTGGTTGCCTGCTAGGTAGCAGTCAGGTCTTACAGAATTAGGTAAACCTAAACTCACAGACATCTTAAAAACAGTCATGCTGGCACAAGAACGAGGGAGTCAGCAGCACTGTCCCCATATTATTTAAACATCTTATTTTTACACTGAAAATGTTATTGCTTTTATTGCCAGCATCCTATATAGAACTTTTATCTAAAATTGTTTTATACTGTGATTTGTTTCATTGTTCTTTAAGCTGTTTTCTAGGATTTGACCTAAAAGGTGGGAAAATAATAAACCATGGGGACAAAAATAATAAATAACACAAACAAGTACTGAAAGAGTGATGAAAAGCCATTAATTAAAACCAGTAATTAAAAAAGGGGTGGTACCAAAGAAAGAAATAATGGACACATATGGCAAACCCTTTTGGCAGATTCTCATTATCTCTATGAATTACTTGGGTCAAGAAGGAGGTATGCGTGTACAGATGGATAAATAGGTATATGACAGTTAGCAAAACATGTTGACAATTTTTTAATAAACAACTCCCACAATGTCATTGTGTTTGTCTCTGCTACTACAAGGGTAATAATCATCAGCTGCAATTCACACAAATCTGCAACTAAGACCCACTGAAAAACAACTCAAGCTGTGTAAAGTTGTATTGTATTCCACTTTATATGATTTTTAGAGTACAGTTGCACCTCCATTTGCGCAGACTTCAGATCCGCAACTCTTGCTTAATCGTGAGGAGCAAACTGAGAGGATTAAAATGGGGCCTATGGGGCTTGAATATCTGTGAGTTTCCGTTTTCACAGGTGTGTGTGTGTCCAGAACGGATCCCACACAAAAACAGAAGGCTGACTATATTGCTGTAACTATACACAAGAGACTAGGATTCAAACCCACCACTGCAAATCTGTGTATTGTTCTGTTGTTGATGGCAAGGCCTTAGGTTGGGAGGATATGCAAAGAGGATTAGTGTTTGTTTAATTAGTGATCATTGTCTGCTGGTAAAACCCTTGACCCTGGTTGGTTTTCATTTGTATTTGCATTTATTTGTGATTTTTCCACTTTCACAGGGATCCTTCCCCCCACCCCAGCAAGTGTGGAGGGCCCACTGTATACTGCAAATGATTGCATTTCAAGCTATCTGATGTAAATGATCACCAAATTTATTTTTATTTATTTATTTAATTCATTGGATTTATACCCTGCCTTTCTAACTCCTCTACTACACGACAATTACAGGTGTGTTGAAGGTTTGCATATACTGTAGTTTTTAATACATTTTATTATGCTTAATGTATTATTAGCTTTTTGTGGGTTTTATGGACTACGAGGCCATGTTCCAGACAAGTTTTTTTCCTGAAGTTTCACCAGCATTTGTGAATGGATGCCGACTGTGAAAACCTTCGACTTCACATTAATGCATTATTGTTTTAACTTTTTAAATGGCTTTATTGTTTTTTTAAAACTTTATACTTTTTAATGCTTTCGTGTTGTTTTTAAATTGTACTGTTTTAATTTGGTTAGCTGCCTTGACTCCCTACATTGGGAGAAAGGCAGGATCTAAGTAAGTACCTAAGTAAGTAATGTATAGGGACTTTATTCAGTGCAGGTCTGTAACCTTTTCCAGAATTAATCCAGTCACACTTTCTCAGCACCAGGGGAAGGCAATGGCACCCCCCCCCCAACAAATCTTGCCAGTTAAACCTCACGATAAGCTTTGCCTTAGGGTTGTCATAAATCAGAAATGACCTGAAGACATACAACAACAAATGACATGAGTTTAACTGCCATGGCTCAATGCTACGGAATTCTGGGATCTGTAGTTTTGTGAGATATTTAGCCTTCGCATGGCAGTTAAAGTGGTGTCAAACTACATTAATTCTGCAGTGTGGCAGCAGCCTAGAGATCAGTGATGAGAACCATGTGGTTTAGGGTGTCCCAGAATGAAAATGTGGAGAAGATTTCCTGATTGCCTAGAAGAGGTTGCCTGATCTGGTTGTGTGACAAGCAATACCTTGAATGAATGAAGGAACAGATGGATGGATTTACTGACTGACTGATTGACTGGATTTCTACCCTTCCCCTCTCCAGGGGTGGGACTTCCCTCCTCTTTTTGTCCTTGTTGTGGACCTTCAGTGAACTTATCACAGGGTTTTCTTGGCAGGTTACTTCAGAGGGGGGTTGCCTTTGCCTTTCCCTGAGGCTGAGAGAGTGCAACTTGCCAAAGGTCACCCAATGGGTCTGATGGCCCAGTGAGGATTCAAACCCTGGTCTCCATAGTCCAACACTCATACCACTATGCCACACGGGCTCTGATTTCCCACCTCTATTACACAAAGATTGCAGGTGTATGGGGGAGCCCTCTCCAGTTTCCACTCTGGTAACCCAGCGTGGAAAACACTGATCCTTCTCTGTCAGAAAGCTCTGGGGGCACAAAACTACAATTCCTAGAATTCCCTAGCACTGGGCCAGGGCACTTAAAGCAATCTCCAACTGGTTTATTTCTTCACTGATCTTCAGTGTGCTTTGGACCTTAGTCTGGAAGCCACCATGACAGCCAGTGCGGTGCCGTGGTTTAAGCACTGGACTCTTGACTCTGGAAACCAGGGTTCAAATCCCTGCTCATGGAAACCCACTGGGTGACCTTGGCCAAGTCACACTCTCTCAGCCTCAGATGGCCATGGCAAACCCTCCTCTGGAGAAACATGCCAAGAAAACCCTGTGATAGGTTCACCTGAGGGTGGCCATAAGTCGGGAACTACCTGAAGGCACACAACAACAACAATAGAAAGCTTTGAATTCAAATTAGAAGTATAATGACCACAATATATATCTACCTGTATACTACAGAGGTTGAAAAAGTTACTATATGTGGTGGGAATACCCCTAAGTACAAAATTTTTGGTGAGATGTTATACAAGATAAACAGGATGATGGGGATAAACTTTCAGTTGGAAAAAGGAGAATTGTTTAACTCTGAATTTGAGAAAATTCAGATTGAATAAAACAGAAGATTACATTAAGGGTCGCACATGCTTTAATTGCATTGAGATAGAAAAATTAAGAATGTTGAAGGGAGGAATTGGTCACATTCTGTTGCAGAATATCTTTTATTTGAATGCTTAAGGGTGGGGGAGAGGAAAATATATGGTCAAATGAATGAAATGGTCTAGTGGGGAAAATGGGGTTGTTGGATTGAGAAAGTTAAAGCTGAAAAGGGGTACAATGAAGTTAGAGAAATTATTAATACAGTAGGGGTACTGGATACTAATTTGCTTGGTCACAGCCAATGCCATCAGAGGACGAATAATATATGATCTAATCATGATCATATTTTGTAAAGTTTTATTATGCTTGTTTTATTATGGACCATAAAACGTATAAATAAATTTAAAAAGAAAAGTCACTTTATTGGATAACAGCTCCCAAGGTGACAACGACAAGAAGAGGAGGGAAATCCCATCCCTAGAGAGGAATTTAAATGTTGGGCTATGACTCTGGAGATCAGAATTCAGTTCCCAGCTCAGCAATGAAACCCACTGGGCAAGTCACACTCTCTCAGCCTCAGAGGATGTCCATGGCAAACCCCCTCGGAAGAAACATGCGAAGAAAACCTCATGATAGGGTCGCCTTAGGGTGGCCATAAACTGGGAACTACTTGAAGGCCCACAACAATGAGAAGAGGAAGAGGGAAATCCCACCCCTGGAGAGGCCTGGTGGTGACCAGAGTTTGAATCCCTGTTCAGCCACAGAAACCCACTGGGGTGACCTCGGGCAAGTCACGCTTTCTCAGCCTCAGAGGGATGGCCAAGGCAAACCCACTGGAAAACCTTGGCCAAGTCACACTCCCTCAGGAAACCCACTGGGAAACCTTAGCCAATGGCCAGGTCACACACTCTCAGCCTCAGAGGGATGGCAAGGGCAGACTCCATGGAAACCTTGGCCAAGTCACACACTCTCAGCCTCAGAGGGATGGCCAGGGCAGACCCAGTGGGAAACCTTGGCCAAGTCACACTCTCTCAGCCTCAAAGGGATGGCCAGGGTAGACCCACTGGAAAACCTTGGCCAAGTCACACTCTCTCAGGAAATCCTCTGGGAAACCTTGGCCAATGGCCAGGTCACACTCTCTCAGCCTCAGAGGGATGGCAAGGGTAGACCCCCATGGAAATCTTGGCCAAGTGACAGCCTCAGAGGGATGGCAGACCCATTGGGAAAACCCTTGGTCAGGTCACACTCTCTCAGCCTCAGAGGGATGGGCAGACCCACTAGGAAAACCCTTGGTCAGGTCACACTCTCTCAGCCTCTGAGGGATGTCCAGGGCAGACCCAGTGGGAAACCTTGGCCAAGTCACACTCTCTCAGGAAACCCTCTGGGAAACCTTGGCCTATGGCCAGGTCACACTCTCTCAGCCTCAGAGGGACGGCCAGGGGGAGGGGCAGACCCTCCTCTGAAGAAACATGCCAAAGAAAACCCTGAGAGCCCAAACTAAACGAGGCACAGAGCAACAACACCAACAACTAAAACAACAACAACAAAGACAACAATAAGCTCCCTGAAAGGAAGGGGGCTGCTGGATCTTTTGGAGGGGGTGGTTTTATTTAGGGGGACCACTCTACCTTACCTGGGCACTATGAGAGGCCAGAGGAGGGAGGGAAGGGAGCCTCCTGTGGGTCCCCTCCAAGCCTCTCTCTGGTCCCACCAAGAGAGAGAGAAGAAAGATGAAGGGCAGAACTCTGGAGCACAAAATGGCGGCCCTGAGGCGGCAGCAGACACTGAGAGAGGCGACGTCGTCGTCGTTGTTCTCCTCTTTCTTTCTCTCTAGTCGCCTCAGAAATGTCTCCCACACAGTCCCAGGCCTCTCTCCTTCTTTCCCCCGCTGACAGCTAGGCCAACAGCGCGGGAAGGGAAGCGGGAGAGGATGATAGTTTTATTATTAATGGCGCCTCAGGATGGAAACAAAGGCCTGCTGCCTGCCATCCCTGGCTGTGTTTGGGTTTCCCTGGTTACTACTGAGTGGGCGGCCAGGCCTCTAGGCCTAGTAGCTACTACCAGGTGCTTCTGCACTGTATAGAAAATAATAATAATACAGTAATAGGGAGGTTTGACACTGCTTTTTGAGAGGGCCCTGCAACAGGGTCCTGGGATGTGTAGTTTCCTGACGAGCCATTGCTCTGGAGGGATTCCCACTTTGTGCCATGATGAATAAACCTAACCTAGTGACTGGGGGGTGGAAATCTTAGGCAAAGTCACACTCTCTCAGCCTCAGGGAAAGGGTAATGATGGCAGAGCTCAACAATAACAACAACAACAATAGAAATAAATAAATATGGTGTCATATTATTGTATCTTGTCTCTTTATTTTGAGTGTGTTGGACTATGGAGTTTTATCACACGGGAGGAATTTCTCACATTTTCGAATGGAGCCAATTCGAATTCACGTGAATTTGCTAGTTTAGCGAATTTACGTGAATTCTGATTGCGTTCGGAATGCGTTCAGAATGACGTCTCATTTCCCGAAAATGTCCCCCCATTGCCTGAAATTGCGAGAGATACTCTAATACGCAATTACGTGAAACCCCATGATTGTGTTCAGAATGACTTCCCATTGCCTGAAATTGCATGAGATACACTCATTCGCAATATCGGGCAACCCCATGATTGCATTCGGATTGCCATTGCATTATACCGCCAAATTCTGTCATATGATAAACTCCTATGGGAAATCAGGGTTCAAATCTTTGCTCATCCATGGAAACCCACTGGGTGACTTTGGGCAAGTCACACTCTCTCAGCCTCAGGGGAAGGCAATGGCACACCTCAACAACAACAACAACAACAACAACATGGATGGCCAAACAACTACAACATGTATGGTATTGGGTCCAAACCATTTGGACCCAGCGCAATATAAAACTAATATTGTTTCATATTATTGTATCTGGTCTGTTTGGTCTGAGTGTGACTGGGAAACCAGGGTTCAAATCCTTGCTCATCCATGGAAACCTACTGGGTGACCTTGGGTAAGTTACACTCTCTCAGCCTCAGGGAAAGGCAATGGCAGACCTGAAAAACAACAACAACAAACCATTTGGACCCAACGCAATGAAAAACAATATTGTTTCATATTATTATATCTAGTGTGGTACAGGGGTTTGAGCTTTGAAATACAACTGGGAAACCAGGGTTCAAATTCTTTCTCATCCATGGAAACCCACTGGGTGACCTTAGGCAAGTCACACTCTCTCAGCCTCAGAGGAAGGCAATGGCAAACCTCCTCTGAAGAAACCTTACCAAGAAAATCCCCATGGTAGGTTCGCCTTAGCATTGCCATAAGTCAGAAAAGACTTGAAGAGAAGACACACAACAACCACAACTGCAATATGACCATAATAAAATATTGAATTGAATTGGATATAATCAGGGGTCCTCCTTTTCCAGGACCAGCCCTCCATTTCAACCTCCCATCCAGGAGGAATTTTGAAATATCCTCCCCTTTGAGCATGACTAAGAAGCATGGATTGACATTTGTATGTATGTGTTATGTATGTTATCTATATAACATGTACATATGCGCTCTTCCCTCTAGGAATCTCTAAATCCTTCACTGCACCTTTGGGTTAAAGCTGACCACAGAGTTGCACTGAATGATTTGTTCCTGGACCATTCCTGGTTCTTCCCAGGATAAGTCCTTTCTAAGTGCAATGTGCGTGAAAATCTTTGCCATAATTGTGTGACTGTCCCTGGAAAATGCCTGTTTAAACCCCTGATTCCCCCCCCCCCCCATGTGATAAAGTCCTATGACTCTGGAGACCAAGGTTTAATTCCCAGCTTGGCCAAAATCCATAGATGCTCAAGTCCTATTAAATACAATGGCATAGTAAAATGGTGTCTTTTGTTTACAATGGCAAAATTGAGGTTTGCTTTTCGTAATTTATTATTATTATTATTATTATTATTATCATCATGACATGACACGGATGGTTGAGTCTGTGGATAAAGAGTTAGTGGGTGCAGAGGGCTGACTACATACACATACACAATTATATGCCAATCTTACTAACGTATGCTTATTATCCCATATAAATATCTTGCATTCCACAACTTAAGAATACTTGCTTTTAACTCTGCTGATCTGATTTTAACTACCATCATAAGTCAGACATCTGGGCAACTAGAAAATGCAGAGTAGCTGAGAAATGGCAAAGATCCCTCGGTCCAAGAAGATAAGGGAACTACAGTACTACTATTTCTACAGAGGCTTTCATTCTCATGCAAGTAAATATGAGCAGAAGCCAGCTTAGATGAACTGAGCTGGTGGAGATGCAGGTAACAGGACTTGTAAGTTTACATAACTCCTCTCCACTTTGGGTCCCATCGTGAACAAGCTGAACCCCTGCATAGGACTAATGCAAATGCAATTAGAATGCCATGTAAAAGGAAAGCAATTCTAGGGATTATTCAGAATTAAAGTGTACAAATAATAGAAAATACAAATCCTTGGTTTATATCAGGCAAGTATGCTCCTGCTGGGTTTTCTCTGCAGTTCTGAATTCTAAAAAGGTATAATAGCAATACTGATTGATCATGCAAAATGTGTTCTTCCATAGCAACACTCTCTGAAATAATGACCATATCAAATTAGAACATGATGATCATAGCCAAATAACTACAGTACAACATATTAAATGTTCTATGGTTCATTGACAGGAACAGTTTGGATTTATCAACGAATGCTGATTGATCAAAAGAGATTCTGTCAAAATTGTTAAAAGAGATTCTGTCAAAAATATCTGTCAACTATATGAATAATATCAAACCCACAATTTTGTCAAGAAATAAAAGTGGGCTTAAACTTGGTCTTTTTATTTAAATGGTTTAATATCTATGGCCCGATCTAGACGGGCACAAAGAGTCACATTTAGGGCTGGAAGGGGTGCCTTTAGGGTTAGGGAGGGCGTAGCGTTCGCACCCTCCCTAACCCTAAAGTGTATGGGCGCCGCCATTTAAAAATGTCAGCGTCCATACGGGCACACCATCATTGTGTCATGGCATGTGCAGCGTTTACAAAAGAAAAAAGCATATTGCTGGTAATAAATATTAATTGTATGTAAAACAAACAAACAAAAAGTATTCAAAAAAATCTTACTACAGTGGGCCTATTTTATCCACGGGGGGTCAATTCCAGAACCCCATGTGAATATGGAAAATACATGAATGTTCAAGTCCCATCCTATTAAATGGCAATGTGAATGCAGGTGCTTCAGCATGTCACGTTGCTGCCATTTAATATTATGAGATGATTGAGATGATTGATCTGTGTTTGGTGCAATTTGCAGATCCAGAGCCTGAAGATCTGGAAGGCCCCCTGTATTTAAAATTGATTAAGTAAACATAACTCTCTCTTAACCATCCAGTTTAGGGCTTCAGCCATTTGCCAAGAGTGTGGCTTAAGCTAAAATTCTTTATATGTTTAACTGTGAGAAAACAATTGGAGTTACTTCTGAGAAGAAATGTACAGGATCGCATTGTTACTGAGTTTGATGTGCAGCATTCTATAATCAGGCTTCCCATAGTTTTAAATAAGGCAACAGTGTACAGTTAATAAAAGTTTCCTTGGTACTCATTCTTTAAACAGTTAGAGGAGTCAGTAACTTGAAATGTATGCTATTGCTCTCAGATGTTGTTCAATATCAAGAAGGGAGCAAAGAGAACAAACATTGACACAGTGAAAATAAAAGTAAAAATAATGGTCTGGAGCTACAGTCCAATCCTAAGTGCACTTATAGTTGTTTAACATTTCCTAGTTTTTATTTATTGGTTATACTTTACATCTCAACTTTCCTCCAGGAAGTTCAAGGTAGACTGCATGGCTCTTGTCCAACCTACTTTAACCTTACGACAATCATGCAAGTTTGGGTAAGACTGAGAGAAGGTCATCCGCTGAGTTTCATGACCCACTTTCTAAGGTCACCCAGTGAGTTTTGTAACCATGAAGAAAGGGCTTGAACCTGTATCTCACAACTCCAGCACAACACTTTAACCACTCCACCATACAGAAGTATCTTTCATTGCATACAATGGACTATATCATTATATACTGTACAATGTAGACTGGAGTGGGCAACTGGGGAGGATCTGGGGGCCTGTTTGCTGCCCTAGGACCCTCTGAGGACAGCATTGTCTGCCCAAGATGCAACAAAGCCATACTCCAGGAATAGCCAAATGTTTATTTCTTGTTTTGGAAACTGACAGATTTTGGAAACTGGACAAGAAAGAAAGCTCACAACCAAACCCAAACCACAATAGGTCTCTGACTGAATAAGTTCCAGACCACAGAAGCAGGTGTATAGTGCAATTAAACTATATATGCCTGTTTATGTAGTGAAGAGATTGATTTACTTCATACATTTGGTTCAATATGTATCACAAGTAATAGACATTTAGAAAAAATGCATTGCGTATAGAAATCAAAATACAGAAGGGATTACATTCTCCATTTATAATACTCAACAGTTCACAATTTTAGAAATAGTTGGCAGGCAGGAACACTTGCTGGCTGATTGTAGCAGCAATGATAGTAGCAGGACAGCATATCATCGGATAAAAGAAATGGAAAAGAAAAATTACCCAGGGATATTCCATCCTGCTGCTATCACTGCTGCTACAGTCAGCCAACAAGTGTTCCTGCCTTCCAAATATTTTTACAATTCTGAACTGTTATTTATTATAAATGGAGACTGTACTCCCTTCTGTATTTTGATTTCTATATATAATACAGCTATTTTTTCTCTAAATTTCTGTTACTTGTAGATACACATTGAACCAAATGTATGATGTAAATTTCTTCACTACATGTATATCAACAATATATAGCTTAATTGTATTATGCACCTGCTGTGGTCTGGCAATGAAGAAAGCTGGCAGGAAGAAAATCAGAAATTTGAAATGTGGTGGAGGAATGTTCTAGAGATACCATGGGGCTTTCTAGATTGGCAAAAAGAAGTGTGTTCATGGCTGCATGAAACTCTAGCCTTTAGATGAGGAAAAGTGAAAGTGTGCCATGAAAACGCTTTTTTTGCGTTTTAAGGGAGAAGAAGCGCCCTTAAAAAGGTACTGGTTTTCCCAGCTTCTTTTTTAAAAATTGCAGAACAGCGCAGCTCCATCTAAAGGCTGTGGTGCAGCTGCTAAGCATTAAGGAAAAGGCAACTTCATGTCACACTTTCCTGCCAATCTAGAAAGCCCCCCTAGGCCACTAGAGACAAATGAATGGGTCTTGGAATAAATCAGGCCTGAACCCTCATTAGAAGCCAAGATGACTAAACTGGGGCTGTTGTACTTTGGACATATCATGTGATGACTTGACTTTCTGGGGAAAAATTAATGCTCAGTAAAGGCAGTGGGGAAAGATAATAGGAAAAGAGGAAGACAGTACTACAGGTGAATTGACTCATTCACAGCACTGAGTTTGCAGGATTTGAGTAGAGCAGTTGATGACTGGGACTCTTGGAAGTCTCAATAGGTGCTATATAAATCAAAGCTGACTTGATGGAAAAAAAACCAAAACACTTTTTAACTGTTGAACAGTGCAGGAAGCCCATAAGGCCTATTAAACCTATTAGAAAGGTTAAACACAACACCTGGAGTATTTGAGGCAAGTTTTCCAGGCTTTTGGGGGGGGGGGGAAGCTTGAAAAAGGATGACTCTTCAGGAGTTAAGGGCCACAAAACAGCTTTGGGGGTTCCTTTTGCCCACCCCTGATAAAGACAATAAAAATGGGTTCTGAAAGGTTCTCAACCTGGATCACTTCCCAAACTCTGAGTATAATTTTGTCACTAGTTTGAAAGAGATTTATTTTGTATTGTACATAGCCAACTTACAGGATCATAGCAGTAATTTTTGTTTTGTTTTTCCAGATAATTGATAGAAACATATCAGTGAAAAGTGTGGAATTATCAAGTGCTGAACTTCTGGCCATCATGAAGGTCTTGTTCTTGCCAAAGAAAACTACAAAAGAAAACCTTGAGTGCATGATGCAAACATTGAGTGACAACTGCCTGTCACACTCAACTGTGAAGAAGTGGTGTGCCAACTTTTACCATGAAGATTTTGTGACCAAAGAGGTAGCAAGGTCTAGGGAAGCCTTCTACAGTGTCAGCTCCTGAAATTGTGGAGCGTGTTTATGACTTGATTTTGGCTGATCAGCAAATCTCAGCTAAAACGATTCCTAAGATACTAGGGGTATCCCAGGAATGTGCTGGGTTTATAATTCATGAGCAGTTGGCTATGCAGAAGCTGTCAGCCAAGTAGGTGCCAAAATGTTTGAGTACTGACCAGAAGCAAAATTGAATATATGATTCCTATCTGATTTTGCAGCATTTTGAGCAATCTAATGATAAGTTTTTGGAAAGACTCATCACTCTTGATGGTTACATCACTGTGATCCAGAGACAAAAGAACAGTCCTTGCTGTGGTGTCACTTGGGTTCTTCACAGCCCAAGAAATTCAAGATTCGAACATTATCAGGAAAGATCATTGCCACAGGTTTTTTTTGGAATAAGGAAGGTATTTTGATGACTGACTATCTTCAGAAGGGCCAAACAGTTAATGTGGAATGCTATTCTTAACTTGCTGTACCAATTAAAGGAGATTTTATGCCTCTAGGTAATTCCCTTCTTAGTTAGTCCAAGAACTTCAGCAGTCCCTTGTATACAAACTGAAAATATATTGTGCATTTATGTTTACTTGTAAAGTTTCCTCACATCATCTGGATGCTGTTAAGAGGCTGTGCCACTAGCTTATGGACTTCTCAAGAGATAGCTCTTGGGTCAGTCAAAACTGGCACACTGCATAGGAGCATCATTATTGAGCTATATGAAGCTGGTCAAACTGGCATCCTTGACTAGAAACTACAAAATAAATCAGAAAGTAGCGAATGTGCCAATAAATTGCAGGAGAGCAGAACAATTTTCCTAAAGCCAGGTCACCCAGATAATGACTTTTGCTACTCAAATACAATCTGCAAGAGAGGATGGGAGGAACTGAAAACTTGCTAGGTAGAAAGCTCAATATATACTGAAGCAAAACTATGTGCAAATGAATTGGGTGAACAAATCCATCATACAGGAACTGACTATAAATAACTTCAGGTGTGCACTTCACCAAAGGTCAGTGCACTGGACCAAAGCCAACAGATTAATGCAGAAGCAACACAAATAATGAAATGCAGATAGGAGCAAATCAGGATGTCATCTGCAGAACCGCATCACCAAAACGGATGAAACAAGGGATATCTAGGAAGAAATGAGGGGCTGGGGAAGGAATAGAGAGGACTATTGCTAATGTTTACCCAGTCAACAAATGAAAAAGCAGATATAAAACATCCCATTGACTTCAATTAAAATTACTTACGTAGGTGAAATCCTACAACCTGCTGGACTCCATTTTCATTACAAACCAACTCAAATACAAATGTCCAGAAATATTTCTCAGGGATTCCCTGGCAGTTCTTCAAGAACATAGACTTCCAGAAGTATGGGGCAGCAACCTGGTATGCCTTTTCTATATCCTGTGAAATAGTGCATTGGCCTATGGCAGCTTTGTTGTTGCTGTTGTGTGCCTTCAAAATGCTTCCAACTTACAGCGACCCTAAGGTGAATCTGTCACAGGGTTTACTTCAGAAGGGTTTGTCTTTGCCTTCCTCTGAGGCTGAGAGTGTGGCTTGCCAAAGTTCACCCAGTGGGTTTTGATGGCTGAGTGGGGATTTGAACCCTGGTCTCCAGAGTCGTAGTCTAATGCCCAAACCACTACACCACACTGGCTGTCATGGTAGCTTACAGACTGTAATAATTTATTGCATATTTTTTCATTAATGGAAAGCTACTGTTAGCTTTTTGGTGGTGCCACTTTCTCCTATCCAATAACCAGATTTTGCCATGTCAGTTGAGGATGTGCAAGTGAAACTAATATCAGTTAATTACTACCAACTCAGAGAACATGGAGTCAGTCAAGTGAAAATCCACAATTTTATTTGTGTTTTTTTTTTAACTGTCTTGATCTTCAACTACTATGCTTTTGTCCATGGAAACATCTGAACCAAGGAGAAGGGACATGTTCACAGCAATACAATGCCTGTAGAGAATAGAAAGGAAACATGTGACCCTCCAGATGTTAACTCCCTAACCATTGTCTGTACTGGCTAGCAGTTCAAAAGCATCTGGAGGAACACAGGTTCCCTACTTCTCAAAGGGAACAAATAAGTCTAATCCAAACCGATGGAACAAGATTATTCCATGTAACCCCGCAAAGAGTTCTTCTTGGGAAAGGAGACCTAAAGGTGACATGCTGTTTTGCTAATCAGAATGAGGAATATGTTGGACAGAACATTGCAGAGCCCATGAGAAGTGGTAGGATATTGGCTAGGAAGGAGAACTTATATCAATGCAGAGATGATATTTTTCCCAAACAGAAACTTGTAATAGAGATACACACCTACATTTGTATTGTGTGTACAGATGTAGCTGGAGCTGAGTAGCCTTGGGACAGAAAAGGCATCCACAATATAAGCACTTTAAACAGGAGGAGATTATAGAATGTAGAAGTTGTTTTTTAGTTGAAGGAAGAAAGGAAGGAAGGAAAATAATTTCTCCACTGTACATCAAGACAGACATCCTTGTGCAATCCAGAACATTGTAGTTTTTTGGGGGATATGTGGCCATGTTCTAAAAGAGTTTTTTCCTGATGTTTCACCAGCATCTGTGGCTGGCATCTTCAGAGATCGCTGGCATGGAAAAGAGTTGGGTGTATATATACTGTGCAACCCTGGGTAGGAAGGAGTGAGTTACATGTTAATCTGTGTATTGTTCTGTTGTTGATGGCAAGGCCACAGGGTGGGAAGATATACAAAGAGGATTAGTGTCTGCTTAATTAGTGATCATTGTCTTCTGGGGAAACCCCTAACCCTGGTTGGTTTCTCATTTGTATGTGCTGAGTCCTGATTTGGCTGTTTTTCAGGAAGGCTAGCCAAACTTTGTTCATTTTAAGGGTTTCTTCTTTCCTGTTGAAGTTGTCCAGGTGATTGTGGACTGGCTTCCCTTTGCATTCTGACCGGATAGTTGTTGGCATGGTCCAGAATTTCACTGTTTCCAAACTGCATTTTGTGCCCAGGATGGTTTATAACGTGTTTTGCTACTGCTGTTTTTTTTCTGGCTGACTCAGTCTGCAGTGTCTCTCATGTTCCTTGATTCGTGTTTGAACACCGTGTTTGGTGGTCCCTATGTAGACTTGTCAGCAGCTGCATGGTATGCAGTAAACTCCTGAGGCTGTGGAAATCACTCGTCCCTACCCAGGATCACACAATCCTACTCTTTTCCATGCCAGCATTCTCTGAAGATGCCAGCCATAGATGCTGGCAAAATGTCAGGAAAAACCTCTTCTGGGACATGGCCACATAGCCTGAAAACCCACAAAAAACTATGGATGCCAGCCATGAAAACCTTTGATTTCACACCAGAACATTGTATTTGCAACTGAGACAGAAGTTTCCATTCCTTCCCTGAAGCTCAAGATATCTAGCTGATTAGGATGGATTCATCTGACATCAATTGGTTTGTGAAGCAAAAACAAGCAATGAACTAGCTGATTAAAGTACAGCTCTCTCACCTTATCTGTTCTGGTAAAGGTCACATTAACAGTTCAGTTCTATGTAGAGTTTTCCATATCTAAATCCTCTGAATTCAGTGTACTCATAGCTTTGCCCAGGATAATATATCCATCAAGTTAGGGAATGAGAAAAAAAAAATCAGAATATACTCTCTATATTGTTCACCATTGCAAATGTACTTAAAGCAGATGTAACTTAAAGGTAGGCTACACTCAGAGACTACCAATTTCCATAAGACCATCAAAGTTGTGAAAAACGGATGGCTTATGTTCAGGAAATGTCTAGAGGGCTGAAAGAAATATTAGTAACTATCTCCTGAAGGCCTTAAGTGTAATGAAGAAATGGCTCTTCTGCCATCCCTTTATTCCAGTAGAACATTGGCACATGTGAGGCTGGGGATGTCACCGGGTCATATTATTATTTCCATAATGAGCCATAAACTCTGTGTCTACTCCAGAAATGATTCTTGAGCATTTCTACTCAATACAAAAGGCATCAGATTATTTTGCCTAATAAAATGACATCAGGTCTCCCCCCACCCCACTCCCAACTTATGTACTTGCAAATTTCCCACTAGTTTCATGCAATGCTGTGGTGGAGGTGTAGGAAGCTGATATGGAAATAAAAAGCATTATTTATCTAATTCTTCTGGTTGCTGGAAGATTTTATAGAGATCTCCTCCAAGCCAAACAGAACCAAATTCCACAATGGTAAATAAAATCAAACCTTATATTTCTACCCTCTTGCCATTCCCACTCATGTACTTCTGTGGCTGGAGACAGGTTCTTCTACCCTCCGAAGTGATGAAAGTGGCATAAGAAGAGAATTATTTCATCTGATGAACACATGCATCCCATTATGCAATCTGGTAAAAAGGCTTTATAGAGTTTTTGCACATGTTGCTAACCTGCAAAGCCTACTTGGAGAACAATGACAATTAAAATGAATGTAAAAATGTATGTGTATTATACAGACTTAGTATCTTTTATCTAGAAATCTAAAATCCAAAATACTCCAAAATCCAAAGTTGTCCACATGGGTGGCTGAGATGGTGACACCTTTGTTTTCTGATTGCACAAACTTTGTTTCATGCACAAAATTGTTTAAAATGCTATACTGTATATAAAATTACCTTCAGTTATGTGTATAGGGACTGAGCATGGCATAGTGCTTTTAATGTTGGACTATGACTTGAGTTCGATTCCCAACTCAGTCATGAAACCCACTTGGGCAAGTCACACTCTCTCAGCCTCAGAGGAAGGCGATGGCAAACCTCCTCTGAACTTGCCAAGAAAACCCCATGATAGGTTTGCTTAAGGTTGCCATAAGTCAAAAATGACTTGAAGGCACACAGCAGCAATTATGTGTATAAAGTGTAAATGGAACATACATTTGTGTTTAGAATTGGGTCCCATCTCCAAGAGATCTCATTATCTGTATGCAAATACTCCAAAATTTGAAAAAAAAAAATCCAGAATACTTCTTGTCTCAAGCATTTGGGATAACAGAGACTCAACCTGTATTATAGTAATGAAAATACTTGCCCAGGTTAAACATCCTTTATTCTCATCCACAACCCAGTGCTCTCTCTTTTCTTTCTCACCTCAACTCTTTTCCTTTCAAACTGGGCTTTCTCTTCCCTTCACCTCGCCTTGCTCCAATGCTCATTTTGCTTGTAATAGATTTACCTGATTTACAAAATGCTGTTTCTCTCCTCTGCTCTCTTGATCTTTTTCTTTCTCAGAGGCCACTCTAGCATTTGTTCAGATTTGCAAAAGTCAAAGCCACAAATGTAGAGGGATGAGTGTAATCTTATTCCAAAAATACATACATACTGCCTCTTCCAATGCGGGCAAAATGCAGAAAGCTAATGAAGAAAAGATGCATGCCCTCCAGCTGTTCCAATCGACAGGGATAATTCCAATTAATCCTCTGGCATCCCACTATTCCAGTTGCTTTTAAAATGTCCCACTACCCCCCCCCCCCCTTTGTCCTTGGTTTACGGCAATTACTACAAACAGAATTCAAAGTGCCAAAGTATTTTGTACTTAGTTAATTCAGCAGCAGGAGGAACAGAGAAGGAGAAGGACATATTCCCTTCTCAGTAAGCTCAGGCAAAAGCAAACTGCTGCAGCTTTCTCATTAATAATTGCACTCTTTGTCATACTTGATCTTACACTCTTGATCTTGATCATTCTTTGCTAAATGTGTCTCAGTTTTCATCTGTGAACTGTTAGACAACATAAAGACAGGTAGTACATATCAGGAAGCAGAAATGATGTCTGTCTCTCACACACTATAGCTATATATGCACTTACATACGTGGAGTAAGAAATATAGAAGGCTTATCAGTTGAGTTAAAAAGCAGCAGGATTTACTTGGTCTCAGGAGCAGCAAGACCAAAAGAGAGGGAGGCTGGTAGCTTCCCATATTAGAGAAGCTCAGTATCATGGAGTTTAAGGTTTGGGATAAAATCTAGAGCAGATTTGCAGCTCAACTGACATTGAAGACTCCACTGGAAGCCTATATTCAATTAACAAGTGTAAGCATTTAGACCATAGACTCTTGTGGTATCTTTTACTCTTAAATGTCATGGTTGCAGCCTATGAAATCCTGAGATTTGTACTTTTGTGAGTTATTTGGAATTCTGCATGAGAGAGCTCCAGTGCTTCATGAAACAACGCATCCCAGGATTCTGCAAGGTGCAGCTATGGCACTTAAAATGCAATTAAAGCGCTATAATTGCATCACGTGAGAAAGCCAAATCCCAAAGACTGTTCAGAAGACCCATTACTGTTTTAGTTAAAAAGAGTATTCTTAACTTTAAAGAGCTTAGTATCTGCCATTTCGTAGTCTAGTTTCCTAATATTTAATAACTCAATTTTGGTAATGTAAGCTACATTTTTTAATTAAATAAAATCAATTAGCATATATTTTTAAGAGAAATAACCCTGAGCTTCACATGCTCATGGTCCCTTTAAAATGCACAGGTCTGGGTTTCAGTGTGTTGAAGCTATGCCTGAGCCAGACAGGTGTAAACACACATCCTTTAATTATGATAAATTATAGATGATATGCTGTCATAGATAAGCCATTCCGTTCTGGCCTCTGAGGGGAAGAGCAGGTCCACTTTGTCTGGGCCCAGCACCCGGTGAGAATCCCTCTGTCCAGATTCCAACTGGCATTGCTCTGGCCTCTGAGGAGGAGGAGACCAACCAGCATCTTTTGGACTTAATCCTCTCAACCACTGCCATTCTCTTTTCTTTAGGTGTCATATCTTATTTATAGATTGTAAACCTGAGGGCAGGGAACTGTGAAATTATATATTTGTAAGCTGCCCTGGGAGCCTTTCTAGCTGAAGGGTGGGATATAAATACTCAAATAAACAGACAACAAAGAAACCGAGGCACTTTAAAAACAAACAAGTTTTATTTGACACGTGCTTATGCGGACACCACCCAGCTTCAGAACTGCGAGAGTGAGCTTTCACACTAGACAACAATAGCACTATAGTTCCATGATTACAGCCATGGGGGCATACTATGGAGTAATGGGGTTTTTAGATGGGTAAGGCACTAGAGGAGCTCTCTGGGTGAGGATTCTGAATGCGCCTCCTGAAACTGCAAATCCCAGGATTCCATAGGATGTAGCCATGGGACTTTCTGTAGTCTGAAAAGGCTCAGTATCTAGTAAGCTGTTGCAATTGTGGGCAGGCAGCAGAAGGACTGCAAATCCCAGGGTTCCATAGGATGTAGCCAGGGCAGTTCATGTAGAATTGTAGTGCTACAACTGTGTAGTCTGAAAGGGCCCTATATCTAGTAGGCTGTTGCAAGGGTGGTAACAGAAGGGTGAAAGAACCAGCATCAGTGAATTTATCACCTTTCAACAGAGCTGTTAAAGAAACAGGTCAAAAGATGACAGTGCTAGCTGTCAATATATTTTTGACTTTCTCTCTCTTTTCACGAGTATAGAAGAGACTGCTGCATGTGATAAGAACATTATTCAGTGCTAAAAAAGCAATGCTGGCACTATCAGCCATGGTCCAACAAAGTGGGAAGCAGTAAGCACCCATCCTACGATGAAGCTCCTCACTGGTCACGTCTGCTCTGAGGATAATCGCTCCTGTGTGCCAGGTGCAGAGCACATACATCAACCTTACTTGTTTAAAGGAAGTCTTAAAGAAATCCATATCTCTCCTAGCACTTCTTGTACAGCACAGCAATTAAACTCCTACATTTTGTGTCTCCCAAGTGAATGTCATTCATGTCACAGCAAGGCAAAAGTGCATAATTATTCAGACCAAGCAGGAACCAAGGCTGTTGCCTTTAGGGACTGGGGCTTAATATTAGAAACAGATCCAGAGATATTTAGCAGGTAAGTTTAAACCACCAATGATCTCCAGGCCAGGAATAGATTCACTTAGAATACCATCATGGGCCCAGGACAAAGTCTGAAGGGACATGATGATACAAGTGCTGTGCTGAAACTACTCAGGTCTAATAATTGTGTGGATCAGACACTACTTGAAAACCTCATATACTACCTCTGAGATGAAGCATCAATTGGATAAAGAGATTTCTCTGTATCAGGTTTGTAACAAAGGAAAACAAATAAAAGCCATAGATAGCGGTATAATGGATCATAGCAAGGTTGGGCAGCCACTTTTAATCCAAATGCCACATTTCAATTGGTTCCACATGGACTGGGCGTAAAACACCAGCATATTTTCATGAAATCATTTTGCCAGTGACTAAGCCTTAGACAAGACATTTCAGCCTTTTAAAGTGGGGAAAAAAATCTTATACAAACACCAGGAAACTATCCACTGATGCTGTCATGGCCATGGAGATTGCCTTTGGTATAATTATGTAAGGGGTTGAAATGAAATGTGAAAGATCTCAAGAAATGTAAATTAACGAACTTGTCTATTTTAGATACAATATCGATGATAAAAATGAATGTCTTGCCTAAAATTATGTTTTTGTTCCAAGTGTTTTCTTTGTCTACTTTAAAGCACAGTACAGTTATATAAATCATCTGTGATTATTTGCATTTTCTTGATATTCAACTGTAAACCTGCCTTTGTGTTTTCTTCCTTGACTTTTCCAAGTCTGCTATTTTCTGCTTGTAGCATATCTTAAATTGCTGATGTTCCTTTCTCCAATTTTCATACCTCTTTCCTCTGAATCCGGAGTGACTGGATGTGCTCCTTTTCCAGGACATGGCCAACATTTCAACCTTCTCTCCAGGAGGAATTTCAAAATGCCCTCCATTTTCAGCCTGACTTGCAATGTCCTGCATTTTTCTTGAATGTCTTACATTTTCCAGTGCCTTGTCCTCATTTGCAGTTATGACATCTGTTCACCCCATCTGAATCTAATCCCGCTTTATCTATGATACATTCAACATACAAGTTAAGCAGATAGGGTGATAAAATGTAGCCTTTTCTGACCTCCTTGCCAATTGAAAACAATTCTGTTTCTCTAAAATTCTGTTTCTGAAAAATTATGTAAAACGTCTATGGTTATTATTTTTCTTTTCTCCCCTTTCCTCAGTTACCTGATTTTTATTACAGTTGACTTTCTACATTTGCTGCTTTGGAGAATATCAGACTGGGGAAAATAGGGAGGAAAAAGGCATTCTCCCGGCAAAGCTGCGCAAAGTTGGGACTTCCCCTTGAATGGTACAGTGGGGCAAAAAAAATATTTAGTCAGCCACCAATTGTGCGCATTCTCCCACTTAAAAAGATGAGAGAGGCCTGTAATTGACATCATAGGTAGACCTCAACTATGAGAGACAAAATGAGAAAACAAATGGGGGTTCTTCACTCCTAACCCCAGTGAATGCGGAGGGATTACTGTATTTTTGTTTTCTAATGACATACTGTCCAACATTTCACAGATGTAAGCTACGAAACATGTAGCCAAGCAACATCAAAGTATGTTCAATATGGCAGAAATTACTAATGAGAAAGAATGTACAAGCTAATGAGACTGTAGCAGTTTGCTTTTGCCTGAACCCACTGACTCTCTCATCTTCCCCCCTGTTGAGTTAATTGAGAACAAACCACTTTTTGTAATTTAAACTGAGTTTTCAGCAGCTGAAGTACATTGAGGACAAAGGAGGAAAGTGAAGTGACAAACGAGGGGAGAGAAACTGAGGCATTTTAAAAGCAGCTGAAAAGTGGGATGATAGAGGACTAACCAGGACTGTGCCTGCCAAATTATGATAGTTGGAAGGTTATGTTATTGTTTATCTACCGGAATGTAAAATCGTGGATATAACTTCTGGTCCAGAGGACTAATCTGGTGTTTAGAGAGTCAGGTTATGGCTCACAGAGATTTTATATTCCCTTCATTTCTCCCTCTTCCCACAGTAGAGAGATGAAGAAAGGTTGTTTTCTCTTGTCTGCAAATAGTTTATTTCTCCTCCCTCTTTTCTGCATAGAGAAGGGGAGGAAAGTTGGGTTTCTGGACAAAGCACTGGATTCAAAATTCCACCTAGCACTTTGGCCAGGTGGACCTGCTAACATTTAGGGACATGGCCATGATTGAGGCATCTGGCCCAAGAAGATGTATGGAGGTGGGTACTAGGTATCTAGCTTTACATTCTAACATGCTTTCCAATCACCTGATGTAAAGAAAAGGCACACCATATTGCCATGTGCTATGCCTACACAGACATGAAACAATAGATTCCAATGGATGTGGCAACATCTGACACACAATGCTGTGATGGCATGCTTTAATGTGCACTCCCTAGAGTGACACCCGACTAAATCCAGGCAACTTTGCTGATCTGTTCTAAAACATTTCAAACAGTTCTCATCTTCCGCTGGAGCAGGTATTTTGTAAATCTAAGGAGTCTTAATTCGCCATGTGATGTAGGGTTACCAGGTCAAATAAGGGACAGGGCTCCTATACTTTAAATGGGTTGTGTAGAAGAGAGCACTTAGCTTGCATGTTTATTAGTTATCATATAAGCAAAATCTGCTGAAAAGTTGTATTTTATTCAGCCCCGTCCCTTATTTCATTTTCCAACCCCAATGCAGGACAAAATCACCTGAAAATACTTTGAAAAATAACAAGTATTGAAGGGATTACATTGTTGCAGGGTTAAATTATTTCCCCTCCAACTACTATGGGAATTTGAACTAAATGTAGAGAGAGTCTGAGGAGGGTGGCTTGGTGGTGATGTCATCTCCGCTAATCTACAAATCCCAGGGCTTTGACCCTGTTAGGCCCGCACCCTCTACATTGCAGCTGATATAAAATGATGCATTCCTCTCCATAGTTCCAGGGTGTCTGAAAAAGAATATAATGACTGTAACAGCTGCTTAGCAGATACACAGAAAACTGTCTCAGCTTTTAATTTAACTGCTAAAGCTAAGGATAGGTTGCCCCAAAAGAGCAGTAAACTATGATGAACTGTCAGCTTTCCTGGATGTTCTCATTACTGTCACATATAGTAATGAAATACTCAGAAGGGAAAAAGATTGTGTGGAACTGCTTCTTCATCTTTGCAGTGCATGGAGAAAAAAGATTATTAGGATGCCAACCTTTTCCCTCAGCAGGTGAAACTTACTAAGCACAAAGCCCGGAGTCGGTTCCTTTTGTCAAAAGCCAAAAAAGAATACGGCTGTCCTAGAGAACTATGGACCATTTATGTAGGTTGGCCTAGCCATTTGCAACATCCCTACTGCTCAAAAATACTTCGGTCAGCTTCTGTTTGGGCAGGGAAAGTTGTCAGTTCAGCTAGTCTCAAGATCTGCAGAGCCTGGGATGGTGATAATGGCCTGGAGGAGCAAAATATTTTCTTACAATCTTGCACTTCTTTTGAGAAAGTTGTTCACTTGAAGTTCTCCATCAGGGTAAAACTCTATGGAATTCTTATTCAGTTCACAGGGTAAGGAATTTGAAATCTCCATGTTCACAGTGCAACACACAGCACAAATTTTTACTATGTCTAGAACCATACAACCTACATTGACTGCTGTTGGCTCTACAACCATCATTATATCTCCAATCCAGAATGTATGGATTGCAAATTTTGGATTAAGTTAGGTTATGGGCCTCAGTACTAGATTTTGTCTCTTACTCCCTGTAGTCTTTTATTTAAGCCTTGCTGGCATAGTAGTTTGCATGCTGGACTACAATTCTGGAGGCCAGCATTCAATTCACACTCAGCCATGAAACCCACTGGGTGACTTTGCATTATTATTATTATTATTATTATTTCTAATATTTATTTACAAGGCGGTATCCAAAAGTTTTAATGATCACCTTTTAAAAAAATTGATAGAAAGTTTGTTTGGATTTGTAGTTGTTAACTTATCTCTATGTAGTCACTATCTAGATTTATACATTTTTCCCAGTGTATCTTCACCCCGAATACCTGATATTGTAGAAGTCTGCAGATTGCGCTTTACAAGGGGGTATCATAAAGTAATAATTATCACCCAGAAGTTATTATGGTATATTGATGAAATTTTGTCAGTGTCATCATTGGTCCCTAAGTACACGTTGATGAGAAAATCAGCTCATTGCGTCCTTTATTGTTGTGACTGACTCTGCCAGAAGTGACTAAAGTGTAAAATCCTCATTAGTCACAATCTGAAGGCTTCTACAATATCAGGTATTCGAAGGGTCAAGATACATTGGGAAAAATGTATAAATCTAAATAGTGACTACATACAGATAAGCTAACAACTACAAATCAAAACAAACTTTCTGTCAATTTTTTTAAAAAGGTGATCATTAAAACCTTTGGATACCCCCTTGTATATAGTGCCATAAATTTGCATGGCACTTTACAGGCATCATCAAAACAGCATATAACCTGCCAATGGTATACAATCTAAAAGTCATAAAATATAAACTATTCAAAATTAAACAAGTTATGCAGTTAAAATACAAACTGTAAAAACAACTAATACATATAATCAAATATAAAATTGTAAAGCAATATAAAAATACAGTTCCAAATACTTTAGAGAACAAGGAAGTCACACGCTTTCAGTCTCAAAGGATGGCAATGGCAAATCTCCTCTGAACAAATCTTGCCAAAAAAACCCCATGATAGGTTCGTCTTTGGGTTGCCACGTTCAAAATGACTTGAAGGCACACAACATACACACATTCATTTTGAAGAGCTGTTAAGTGAGATCTGGGGGACATTCTAGATCATATCAAGGACTCATTATTTGTTTATTGTTATTATTATTTAGTCATTTATGTCCCACATTTTTCTCAGTCGGGGACTCAAAGTGGCTTGCAAAAGTTAAAGCATGCAGCAGCTAAAAACAATTCATCATATAAAATTAAAATACATATATTAAAACTATCAATAAAATTAAAAGCTATTGAGAGCAAACAAATAAAAATAACAAATATGAACAGAACAACACATGAATGACCCCTCTCCCCAAACAGCCAGCCTACAAAGACTTGCTTTTGAAAGAATAGCAAGGAGACTGCTAGTGTAACCCATCTAAGAAGGGAGTTCCAGAGCCTGGGAGAAGTCAGCAAGAATGCCCTCTCCCATGTCCCCACCAGTTGTACCTACAAACCTGCAAGGCTATTGAGAAAACTGGATAGTTAAGAATGCAGAAAGGAAGAAAATAAATTCATTTGAGATGTGATGCTGGGATACCACAGACATCCAAAAAGACAAACAAATGGGTCCTTGAACAGCTCAATCCTGAACTTTTCCTTGAAGCAAAGAAGACAAAATTGAGGCTGTCATACTTGGGGTACACCATGAGAAGGCATCACTCACTGGAAAAGCCAATAATGCTAGGAAAGGTGGAGAGATGTAGAAAGAGAAGAAGACGACATGCTAGATGGATGGACTGTATTCAGGAATACATGGGTACGAATTAACAGGAGCAAAGCAGAGCAGATATGGAGTCTTGGAGATGTCTCATCCACAGGGTCACCATGAGTTGGGATTGACTCGAAGGTTGTTAACAACAAATGCAAAGCACAGCACCAGATATTGCCAAAAAAATCGCAGAGATGTAGGAAGTGCTGGTGTCATTAGATGATCAGTAATAACAAGAATGACAAGCAGCATTCTGACTATGATGATGGAAAGGTGTTAGACACCCCAGGGTTCTTTTCAGTCATTAGCACTACATTTTAAAAAAGTCCCCAGATTCTGAAGCTCTGACATTGTGCAAAGTTTAAACAGCATTCTGCTCGTTTCCACTCTAATTTTACCATGCTGCTGTTAATTAACAAGCTAAATGCAGTGCTCTCCATTCCTCCTGGCTCCTGTTTCACTGAAACCAAAACGAAAGTTAACATCAGGAGGAAGGGAGATAGTTTTAATTCTAATTAACGTTCTCACCACACAAAGGATTAAGGGTGATTTAAAAGGGGGGAGGGGGCTTGAGAAGTGTGGGAGGAAAAAAGAAAAGTCTGGTTCCTAGATTAAAGTTTTTTTGGAAAGTCTGTTCAACAAAGCATTCTCTACATCCTCTACTCCCATTTGCTACTAGAGCAATAGATTTGCCTTTACCCTTCTACATACTGTCTCTAGGGACGGTATCACACCACCAAAAAAGACGGGAACATAGCGATATGCCTCCATCAATATAACACAGTAACGCTAAGATTTTCACACAAAGTTGTGGTTATCATAAGATTATCCCATGAATAAAGAGGCATTCTAGTGCCGCTTTTTATTTACGGGATCCTGTCTTTTTGAAAGTGTGATAAAGTCCTAGAACTTTCACAATTTGCTCAATCGCTCAATTACAATGCATGTATCAAAGCAACCATACCATGTGACCAGAGAACCTTTCAGGTATGTCTACAACCACATAAAAGACTCCTGCTCTCTTCCTCTCATCTTCTCTTTTTCCTGCCTAAAAAGGATGAGTGCCAAGTTGGTTGAACTGCCCCTTTACTTGAAATTCTCCTCAAGGCAGCCTAGGCAATGCATGTGTTTATGTTTTACATGTACTTTTCAATGTAACCAGTCAAGTTTTCTTTAGTTGAGTAATTTGTGTTACTGCCTGTCTGCTTTGTTTTGCAAAGCTAGTCTTGGGGAGATTCAAGACATTCCATGCTTTCATTTGTGAATTCTGTGAAAGGAGATTAAGGGTTTATCTACACTGATCAAAAAGCCCTCACCTTTCAGGAGTTTATCACATGGGAGGAATTTCTCTCAATTGCGAATGGAGCCAATTCACAATTACGTGAATTTGCTAGTTTAATGAATTTACGTGAAATCTGATTGCGTTTGGAATGCATTCAGAATGACTTCCTATTTCCCAAAAATGACCTCCCATTGCCCGAAATTGCATGAGATACTCTAATATGCAATTACGTGAAACTCCATGATTGCGTTCGGAATGACTTCCCATTGCCCAAAATATCGTGAGATACACTCATTCGCAATAACGTGAAACCCCATGTTTGCATTCGGATTGCCATTGCATTATACCCCCAAATTCCGTCGTATGATAAACTCCTCAGTTTCCTGGTCCACAGTGATCCTGCAGCAGCCGCATTAACACCATGCACAGAGACACATCAAGGTGACATCAACATAAGTGGGCACACATTTTCCCCTTGTGGATTCACAGCAGTGGAAAAGGAAGGTCCCCACTCCACACCTTTGCATGATTTTCAGCCACATGGCCTTGTCTGCTCTGCTTTCGCCCCCCCCCCCCTTTCTAGCATACCCCTACCTATAAACCAAATAGGTGTATTCTGGACCTAAAACAGGTGGGGGATGGCAAAATTGGGGTATTTTTTAAGCCATTTTTCTTTTTAAAAAATAATGACGGCCCTAGAGGACTCAAAAATGACCCTTTCCACACCCCTATTCTAATTCCAGTTGTCTGCCTTAGGCCCCAGATAGACAATTAGTCTGATCCAGCAGGACTCTTTTTCAAACTGATGGGGGAACTTTAATTAGCGTTTTGTCAAACCTAGCATTTAGCTGGGGTGAGTTATTACCCTGTCTTGGTCAGCAGCTTTGTTGTGTTTACCATATCATGTTCCAGCTGTAAGAGGCTGTTTTTCAATGGCACGGAGACTCCCGTGATTCTTGGTGCAAACATTTATTTTCTTGAATGCCATACAGTCTTTCCAAGATGAGGGCTCCCCACTATGTGAGTTCAGAAGATGAAATTGTGAGAAATGGGCACAGCTTCCTTTTGAGTGGCACATCTGAGGGCAGAATTGATTTTCATTCTCTCTTCCCCCTTCCCCCTTTCATTTTTACAGATCACATCCCTTCTTGGGCCATCAAGGAAACACATCCTTTCACCATAGGCCTCCAAATAACAAAAGGGCTTGAATTACAGAACAAAGCTTCCAGAGATTTATAATGGCCAACATTTTTCTTCTCTAGAGCATTTTTCACTTAAAGGGTATCCTACCCTAGAAATATATGTAAGGGAGATCGTTTTTTATATATTTATTTAAGGTGTGAAAAATGACTCTAAATGCATTCTTTAGCCTTGAAGATGAGGAAAGTCTTTTTAAGCTAAACCCTCCTCCCCCAATTTACCTCTTGCAAATGAGATTAAAATTACAGGCATTGTGTTTCTAGCCATAAAGCAAATTTGGATTGTTTCATAGAACCATCCTTCTATTCAGACATAAGTCTCATTGAGTTGTGTAGAGGATTACACCATTAAGTTATGCATATTTACTTAGGGCAGGGTAGGAGTCATACAGCTTTCCAAATATTGTTGGACTACAAATCCCGTAGCCTTACCTAGCAAAGCCAATGGTGGGAACGTGGCCCTGCAACATCTGCAGCACTGCAAGATTCCCACCCGTGATTTAGCAGGAGATTGCATTGCCCAAAATCCTATTTAAGGGCCCACAAAGCAGAAACCTTTGCCAGTGTGCTTCCATTGTCTCTGGATGCATTTCCAGCATCATCTGGCTGCACTAATATGGGGAAAATGAACAGCAGTAACTTGCATGGACTCCCACTAATATATTGGTGGTCCGTGAAGGTGATGGCTTTTCCTTTTTCCCAGCTGGGCAACTGCAGCTGGATGGTGTCTGGAACTCCCCACTGAGTGTCATTAAGCTGAGGGCTCTGTGCAGAGAGGGGGCTGTCATATAAAGGGGCACTGGATATTTCCTTCCTGTGTGACTGCAAAAAGGACATATGCTGGTGTGTCATTCCACTATGCCCATGTATAATGGGAACATATACTAGTGTATGATGCCAACAGGATTACAGCCAGTGTGTTCAAAAGGACACATCACTTTCAGGTAAGTGTGTATAAGATTGCACCCTTACAGTGCAATGCTTTACATTTCCGTTCAGAAGTCAATCCTGTTGAGTTTAATGGAAATGCCTGTCAGATGAATGAGTATTAGTCTTAGACCAAAATACCATTATCAATGCTTACTATAAATATCAATTGGATCCTTACTGTATATACTCATGTATGAGTCTAGAAATTTTAGTTTAAAAAATAAGCCAAAAAATCTGGGTTGACTTATCCAGAGGTCAGTGTAAGTACTGTAATTTAACTTTTATCAAAAAATAAACTATATCCTCCTCTAAGTAGAGAAACAAAAGATGAGGACTTAGGGGCTGTACAGACCAGTAGGAAGCACTGGCATGGGGGTGGTGTAGGGGGTGTGATGTTTGGATGCCACACACCCTGATTCCATCCCATTACAGCATCATGCTGACTGGCCAACCACACTGTGGGCAGTGTCGTGGCGCTCCTTTGGCACACCATTTATGCAATTCATGCCGAAAGGAGCACCGAAAAATGCTTCAGCAGTGGCAAGGGCACCTTTTCGCCGGCTCTAAAAGGAGCAGCATTTTGCTTTAGGGTGAGCACAAACAGCTATGCATGTTGGAATTTTGTAAGTTCTTTAGCATTGTTTTCCTTTGCTTCATACTTTACATCCCTTGTTACATGCTCCTTTTACCCTCGACCTATCTATGAGTCACAGGAAAATCCATAATTTTGGCACAAAGTCTGCCCTTGACTTATTCTTGAAGTCAACTTATACACAAGGATATAAAGTATATATATGTTGACTTAACAAGTTCTTATTGATTCAAGGGATCAACATTAGTTAGGTTTAACAATTTGATTTAAATGTATGTTTTTCAGCCTGTGCCCTCTTTCTACAGTCCTGCCATTCAAGGCCCCCAGGCTAGGATTTCCAGGTCAGCAACTTCCCATTCTCTGAGATCAGAAAGCAGGTTGTTGTTGCAGTTGCTGTTTTTATATCCCAACAAAGGGGTGGGCCTTTATATAATAGCACACAGTGCTACATACAAAATAGTACACAGTAGTGATTTCCTGCACAATGTCCAAAATAAATATTTGTTGTTCTAATCTGCCTTCAAGCCAAATTTGAATTATGGTGACTCTATGAATGAAAGACCAGCAAGCCATCCTGTGATCAATAGCCCTGCTCAAGTCTTTGCAAACAGGACTGTGGCTTCCTTGACTGAGTATTTTGTTTGCTGTTAACTGCCTTTAAGTTGACCTGACTCATGGCAACTCTATGATTATCTAAACAAATCCTGCCAAGAAAACCCTATGATAGGCTCAGATCAGGGTAGCCGTAAGTCAGAAATGATGTGAAGGCACACAACAACAATAATTACAAACAAATATTACAGACTGGTCCAGAGAGGTATGTTCTTGGAGTAGAGCTCCTTGGGTTTAGCCAGCTGTTGTCATCCCTACATCCATTAGTTCCATTCTTGGTGGGGGCAAGGGGATTATAGTGATTTCTTGGATCTACACTTCAGTTCTTCCAAGGGATTTTTGTGAGTTTGTTTTAAAGCTGGGACTGTGCTTTGCTAATATAATCTTATGCCTGGAAGGGCAAATTATCTCTTCTTTTCTTTTTAGACATTTTCCTTTATAGTTATAGCATTATAGTGCAAAAGGGAAATGTGCATGATGCACTATAACTCTGAGGGGGAAAATGAAAAAGAAAGGAAGAGAAGGATTCCCTCCCCCTTTTGATATGCCACAGAATTAAAAAGAAAACCACTTCTGGTTGGGAATAAAATGTTGCAGATGGTGTAAGAAATTATTTGAAAATAATATGAGACAACAGAATCATCTTTTTGATATTTTGACGTCCCATCTCCTGAGAACTACAGCAACAAATACTTAGCCTCTTGTCATGTTTGCCTTATCTGGGGTAGCCCATAACTAAGCTTTCTCTCCCTCCCATCATTGAGGTTTTTCTTTCTTCCTCTTGACATTGGTTTTTCAAAAATTTCAGCTGGTACCTTGGGATCTGGCTATCATATCATTTCCCTCCCTGTCTAACAATCTAACCATGGCAAGTTACAGCCCCAGCATCTCAGCAAAGAAGTATGCTGTTTTTCAGCCCAATGGCTTTTCTAGAGCCATGTTGGCAATTTCTACTCTTTGTTGTGATTTGAGGTCAGGTCAACTTCAACTTATGGCAGTCCTATGAATGAAAGACCTCCAAGTCACATGCAGATTCGGGGCCGTGGCTTCCTTGATTGAGCCAGTCCATGTATAGTATGGTCTCCCCTTTTTCCTACTGTCTCCCACACTGTCATTGTTGTCAGTTTCTCTTGGGTCGGCCCCAAGTCATGAGACATCTCTGGGACCCTCTGTTCTCCACTGCTCTGTTCAGGGCCTGTAAATTTAGGCCTGTGACCTCTTTAACTGAGTCTAGCCATCTGGTGTGTGGTCTTCTTCCTTCCCCAGAATTATTGTCTTTTCTAATGAGTCATGCCTTCTCATGAAGTGGCCAAAGTACAACAGCCTCAGTGTCATCATTTTGCCTTCTAGGGATATTTCTGGCTTGATCTGCTCTAGGGCCCATTTGTTTGTCTTTTTGGCTGTACATGATATCCTCAGCACTCTTCTCAAGCACCACATCTCAAATGAGTTGATTTTCTTCCTATCAGCTTTCTTCATTGTAACTCTCACATCTATACATGGTGATGGGGAATTCTATGGATTGGACAATTCTAACTTTAATGTTCAGTTGTGTATCTTTACATTTTAGGATCTTGTCTAGTGCTTTCATGGCTGTCCATTCCATTCCTAGTCTTCTGATTTCTTGACTGCAGTTACCATTTTTATCAATGTTTAGTCCACTTTACCAAGCATTACTGGCTTTTCTGATGATTCATTCCATTTCATGGTATGTCCAAATTATGTCAGCCTTACTTTCATTATCTTTGCATCTAGTGAGAGTTCAGGCTTGATTTGCTCAAAGACCCACTCATTTATTTTTTTTAGCAGTCCAGGGTATCCATAGAACTCACCTCTAGTAGCACAATCAAAATTAATGATTTGTTCCTGCCAGTTTTCTTCATTGTCTAGCTTTCACAACCATACATAAAATCAGTGCTCTATCTTATTCCAAATTAGTTTCGTTTCTTTTGTTATAGCTAATTGCCGATGATTCCACAATGTGTGATATAACCAACATTTTGACTCTGCCCCTCTCTGGAAAAGCAAAGTTGTTCAGTAGAGAGAGTTTTGTCTCCAATTTGAAGGTTCATGGGAGATTTCCTCCTCCAACTCTGCACCCTTAAAAAAAAATGAAGACCTCTCTATGTGGCTTTCATTATATTCCTCTCATTATTAGTCTTCACAACCTTGAATAATAGATTCAGCTACAAAACATAAGAACAAGAATAAAAATCTCAGGGACCTTGAAGGAGACACTGTCTTGACCTTTGCACACTCCAGTGACCTGAGCTTTGAAATTGGGTTAAAAAAAAAGCTAGACCTTTGCAAAAAGCCACACACTGTGCCTTAGCTGCACGCACTTAGATGAAAAAGAAATTGCCAAATAAATAACAAAATGTGGAGAAATGCAGTCCCAGCAGAAATGTGGAAATTGGGGATGGCGGCTGCAATTGCTTTTAATAAATTGTTTAAATGTGTGTTGTGTTTCTTCAGTTTTGCACCGAACGGCTGTAAGACAGACCCAATCCTGCAAAGGTTTTCTTTTCTTTTCTTTTACAGTACTTTCCTTTTTTTCTTTCAAAAGCAGAAGGAAGAAAAGTAAGGGGGAAAAGAACCTAGCAAAAATGATGGATTTTCATTATTTTTATTTAAAATAAGCTGACTTGAATCCTTAATATATTATAATAGCTTGCAAATTCCTTATTGTATTATATGTGTCTGCTATGACCTTTTGTAGTCTCTTTGTCATTCATGCCTGATATAAACCAACACTGCACAGAACCAAAAAAAAAAAAAAAATGCTAAGGTGGGGGGGGGATGTGGAGGATGGAGAATCTCATACATTTTGCCTGTAATTATCCTGTTGGCATGGCATGACCTGCTGATTCCATCCTTATTGAGATGAATATGAGCACTTAGTGGAGCAAGGTTCTGTGAATGCATTAAATCTTGAGGCCCCAATCAATCATTTATTTTCCACTGGCAGTTCTATGTGATCACCAGGAAGGCAGGAATTGCTGAACACCCTTACAAGGGATAGAAAACTCTTCCCTCTGAAACTCTGCTCCTTCTTGCAAGCATCCTGAATTTGATTTGATTTTATTGGCTGCTTTTACAGACTTCACAGATGGCATCAACAGCTCCACACAGAAGGGAGGAATAGAGGAAGCAAGCTCCTTGGGCAGATTCCCTTGCCGAATTGGAAGCCCTACCTGCAGTTTTATCACCCTCAGGATAAATGCTGCTGCATATGACTAAACTATGCTAAAATAATCCACATTCTCTCTCTTCCCGGTCCTTCCCACTCAGTCTTTTGAACCTATCAATTATTCAACAATATTTGAATGAAAAAGAATGAGCCCTTGGATTTCACTTCTGTTTTTGAATAAAAACTGGAAATTGCTTACTAATGGAGAAGACAGGGCTGGGCAACTTTGGTAGGCACAGGGTTAACTTTCTGCCCATAGACTCTCTAGCAGGGCACACGGACTGCCATAAATGTTTAAATATGCAAAATAATGACCAGAATTTATTTAGTGTGAACTTATATTTTAGGATGTTAAATACTGTAGGGAATTTTGTGGCTAGGGTTGCCAAATGTGCCTTATTGCAAGGGATATCCCTTGTCTGAGGGCTAAAAACCTTCTTCCTTATGTAAAATGAATGAAAGACCACAAATCCTGGGAGTGATGAGCGATTCTTTGGGTTCTTCTTGTTTTGCCATCAAGTCAGCTTTGATTATGGTGACACAAGATCATTTTGTTTTGTTTTTTTCACATTAAAAATATAACAAAAAAATTAACTATCTATATGTGGTATATATATTGTATAGAATCATAGAATAGAATCATAGAATCATAGAGTTGGAAGAGACCACAAGGACCATCCATTCCAACCCCCTGCCATGCAGGAACTCCAAATCAAAGCATCCCCGACAGATGGCCATCCAGCCTCTGCTTAAAGACCTCCAAGGACGGAGAATCCACTACACTCTGAGGGAGTGTGTTCCACCGTCGAACAGCCCTTACTGTCAGGAAGTTCCTCCTAATGTTGAGGTGGAATCTCTTTTCCTGCAGCTTGCATCCATTGTTCCGCGTTCTAGTCTCTGCAGCAGCAGAAACAAGCTTGCTCCCTCCTCAATATGACATCCCTTCAAATATTTGAACAGGGCTATCATATCACCTCTTAACCTTCTCTCCTCCAGGCTAAACATCCCCAGCTCTCTAAGTCGTTCCTCATAGGGCAGGGTTTCCAGACTCTTCACCATCTTAGTTGCCCTCCTTTGGACATGCTCCAGTTTCTCCGCATCCTTTTTGAATTGTGGTGCCCAGAACTGGACACAGTATTCCAGGTGGGGCCTGACCATAGCAGAATAGAGTGGCACTATTACTTCCCTTGATCTAGACGCTATACTTCTATTGATGCAGCCTAAAATAGCATTGGCCTTTTTAGCTGCCGCATCACATTGTTGCCTCATGTTCAACTTATGATCTACTTGGACTCCTAGATCCCTTTCACATATTTCATTCAGCCAGATGTCCCTCATCCTATATCTGTGCATTTCATTTTTGTGCCCTAAGTGGAGTACTTTACATTTCTGTGCATTGAATTTCATTTTGTTAGCGTTGGCCCAGCTTTCTAGTCTATTCAGGTCATTTTGAATTTTGATCCTGTCTTCTGGAGTATTGGCTATTCCTCCTAATTTGGTGTCATCTGCAAATTTGATAAGTATACCCCCAACTCTGTCATCCAAATCATTAATAAAGATATTGAATAGGACTGGGTCCAGGACAGAGCCCTGTGGCACCCCACTGGTCACTTCTCTCCAGGATGAAAAGGAGCCATTGTTGAGCACCCTTTGGGTGCGGCCAGTCAACCAGTTACAAATCCATGTAACAGTTACCTTGTCTAGCCCACATTTTGCAAACTTGTTTGCAAGAATGTCACGGGGAAACTTGTCTAAGGCCTTACTGAAGTCAAGATATACTATATCCACTGCATTCCCTTCATCTACCAAGATGGTAATTTTATCAAAAAAAGAGATCAGGTTTGTTTGGCATGACTTGTTTCTCTGAAACCCATGTTGGCTTTTTGTGATTATGGCATTGCCTTCTAAATGTTCACAGACTCTCTGTTTAATTATAATTAATGTTTAATTGTAAGCAAAACAGACATGTATACAGACATATACATTATCCATAAATCGAAGATAAAAACATAAAAACATCCACATGACTTCCTAATCTTGTCTGAACTGGTGTATTCTAATCTCAAAAATTTATTTGTTTATCATTTCATTTTAAACAGGCTTTTTTTTTTTGCTCCTATATTTGGATATTCCCTCCCGATTCTATTTAACATCAATATCTATTTCGAGACTCATCTCTATATTCTTTCTCACAGTTTTTAAGTTATTCTTTCTTTTAATTTTCAAAATATGTAACCACAGATTTTCCCCAGTTTTCTTTCCAAAAACTTATGACCTCTGTCCACTCCTCCTCTGATTTGGATATTTTTTCCTTTAATCAAACCAGCTTCAAAAAAGATAAACATTGTTTCCACCCAGTATCACCACTTGTCTAGTATATCCATCGTCCAGTATTACAAAGCATATACATAATAGCATGTACATAATATGTAGCCAGCAAGCATGGCAAAAGCTAGTATCCTGACAAAATCAAGCCTGAACTCTCCCTAGATGCCAAAATGACTTAAGCTGAGATTGCCATACTTTAGACAGATCATGAGAAGGCATGACTCACCAGAAATGACAATAATGTTTGGCAAGGTGGCAGGAAAAGAGGAAGAGTGCATTATAGGTGGATCTACTCAGTCAAGGAAGCCATGACCCTGAGTTTCAAGACCCGAGCACAGCTATTAATAGAATGGTGATTTGGAAGTCTCTCATTGATCAGGTCACCATAAGTCAACATTGACTTGATGACAGTTAACTACAACAACCAAATAAGGCTTCCCACTTCACTAGCTCCAAGGTGACTGAAAGGAAAAGCACAGGAACTATGGAAGTTGTACCATTCATATAGATTATGACTGGGTCATTTTGTCAGAATTTGGGCAGTTACTGTCATAAGAACTGGGTTGCGTTTGTTTTGATTAGCAATATTCTTTTCCCTTTGATATTTTAGCTGAGTGTGTGTGACTCACACAAGGTCACTCAGTGGTTTCCATCACTCAGTGGGGATCTAAACCCTGATCTCCACAGTCGTAATCCAGTGTTCAAACCACTACACCACATTGGCTCACACAGCATGCTGGCACAGAATACAGGCGTGCTCAGTGCTAAGCAAATATCAAATTAAAGATATTCGCTGCATACCTTCTCACACTGGCTCTCTAGGAGTGAAAAACAAGTGGGAATTGTGCATAAATATTTGTTTTTCTCCACAGCAGTGAGAGAACTGTGGAAATTATTTATCATGGTGCCCTGGTGGCACAGTGGTTAAATGCCTGTATTGCAGCCATTCACAGCCACAAGCTTGTGAGTTTGATCCCAGGGATCCAGGTTGACTTAGTCTGGCATCTTTCCAAGGTCACTAAAATGAGTACCTGGCTTAGAATCATAGAATCATAGAGTTGGAAGAGACCACGAGGGCCATCCAGTCCAACCCCCTGCCATGCAGGAACTGCCAATCAAAGCATCTCTGACAGATGGCCATCCAGCCTCTGCTTAAAGACCTCTAAGGAAGGAGACTCCACCACCCTCCGAGGGAGTGTGTTCCACTGTCAAACAGCTCTTACTGTCAGGCTTGTTGGAGGCAATTAGCTTACACATTGTAAACTGCTCAGGGAGTCCTTAAGAGCACTGACAAATGCTCTACTGCTCCCAAATTATGGAATGGCCTGTTGGAAGAGATCTGTCACCTTACCGGCTTGGACAGATGTCTTCCAACAGACCATTCCAACAGGCCTTTCCTGAATAGCAAACTTGGCCGCCCATCGTATTGACCATCACACTAAATACCCTGTAACCCTGTTTATTTTAATGGATTATTTTAATGTTTAAATCTGTTTAATTGGTGTTTTAGGAGAGGAAGGAAATTACTGGAGTATGGTATGGATTTTTATTGTAAACCGCCTCGATCCTGAACAGAGAGGCGGGGTAAAAATAAAGTTATTATTTTTATTTTTATTATAGAAATTTACTGTTTCTTTACTTGCAAAGGCAAAATAGTCAGATATGAACATGGCTTCCCATAAAAGACAGATGGAGCTGGTGGTTTCTGTGTCCATGGGTCAGTGAATCTTGGGCTTCAGTCTGAACTTGAATGGAGCCATCCGAGATGCTGACGCCTATTTCCAAAATCCTCCAAACACAGAGGAGAGGGACACACACTAGCAGCAAGGTCACTGCAGGCCAAGATCACTGCCGGACTTTCTCATTGCCACCAACTCCATGGACACATTCAGCATCAAAGATTTTACAAAGCCAGAGCCAGATCTATTTTGAATGCTACTGTTACACACTTTAAGAGGCAGTTCAAAGCATTGAAGATTTCAACTGCAGCCACAAACACAATGGCTGCCCTACCACTGGCATGAATAATGCAGCTGCTCTAAAAGCAGCAGTAATGTATTAGAAAGCGTTAAAGTAGCAAAGAGGGAAAGTGGAGATGCTGAAGTGGGTTTTTAGAAACACAGTGGTTATTGCAGCTGCGAGGTGAACACCAGCTGCTGAGCTGTTAGCTGTTGTTCAGTCTCCCTATAAGATTTTTAATGACCTCTTTGTCACAATGTTTTATTTATTAAATGTGTTTTTAAAAAGGGATTGTGATGTTGGCATCTTGTCAGCCTTTGCTAAAGATGATGATACTGTCTTAACCGAATCACTTGGAGAGAAATATATGAGAGTACTGAATATATAAAAGTCCTTCCCTTGTGCCATGTTGTGCTGTGCCGGGTTGTGCTATGCCACACCATCTCCAGAGCTCGCCTTTTATTTTCAGAGGGAAAAGAACAAGAAATTTAAAGTGTAGTGGCCAGTGGAGATTGGTGGTCCTATCTTGGTGGGGTGATGAATACAGGTTTTAGAAGCTATCCAAGGTGCTTACCCTGTCAAATTATGACAACCCCATGAATTCATAGGGTTTCTTTAGGCAAGGGATATGCTGAGGTAAGGTTTTGCCAGTTCCTTTCTCTGAAATATAGCCTACAGCATCTGGGATTCATTGTTGGGTTGTCATCCAAGTGCTAACCATAGCTAACTCTTCTTAGCTTCCAAGATCAGATGGGATCGGTGCCCAAGTCTTCTTCTCATTCTTTTTCCTGAAGTTCTCATCAACTTTAACACCTACATGACAGACATACACAACATGGCTTTCTCCGTGCTGGGAATTAGAATTCCTGTTCAATTTGACTTGTCCAGACAGATGAAAATGTTGTTTCATGGTATTTTTGAAAAATATTTCAACATTTGAAAATGTCTTCTTATTCAAGAAAAGAAGAGCTTATTAATAGTTGCTTGTGGTTTGGGTGAGGAGGGGGGAACTCATTCCCAGAGTGCCGGAGTGACAACTCTCTCCTCCTGCTTGCCCGCTGTACCTTGAAAAATAAAAAATTCAAATGTAGGATAAAGCAAAACCAAAATATTTTCCTACACCTACCCCATCATACCTTGAGGAATGTATCTTGGAATTTTTAATTGATGTAACCCACTCCGATTGGATACAGAGGAGTGGGGTATAAATAAAATTTATTATTATTATTATTATTACTATTATTAATCAATCTTGTTTTTCTTTTTTAATTTTTTTTATTAGTTTTTAAAAAATATACAAAAAAGATATACCAAAATCTTTGGTATATCTTTTTGTCAATCTTGCTTTTCTGTTAAATATAATTAAATGAAATAATAGTAATAATAATAATAATAATAATAATAAGATGATGATGATGATGATGATGATGATGATGATGATGGAAGATATGTAGCTCAGCAGTACTACATATGAAAAGGACCTTGGGATTACTGTTGATCATAAGTTGACCATGAGCCAGCCACGTGATAGTGAAGAAAGAAGGCAATTTTAGATTGCATGAGTAGAAACATAGTTTCCAGGTGGAGGGAAGTAATAGTCCCACTATATTCTTTACTGGTCAGGTCCCATCAGGATTACTGTGTTCAGTTCTGGGCACCTCATTTTAAGAAGGTTATAGATGACCTGGAACAGATTCCGAGAAAGGCAACAAGATGTATGGAGGACAAAACATATGAGGAGAGGTTGAAGAAGCGAAGACTGAGGGGTGATATGATGACACTCTTTAAATACTGCAAGGGCTGCCACAGGGAGGAGAGGACAGGTTTGTCCTCTGCTGCCACATATGGCAGGACTAAGGAGATTTACACACGGGGATGGGATAGGGACAGGATCGTTCCCCTAATGTGATAATTTCCTTATTAGTTTAATAGTTTTAAGTTACCCGAGGCAAGATATAGATTCAACATTAGGAGGAACCTATTGACAGTAAGAGCAGTTTGGCAAAGGAACCAATTGCCTAGGGATTGAAAGAATATTAAAAATATTTGGAAAGTTGTTTTTAAAAACATGTGTGTTTGTTTTCAGTGGTGAGGAACATAATGAAACAAATCCTGGACTGACAAGAATCTTCTCAATTCAGGACTTATTCTGTACAAAATTCTCACATGGTTGTTTTGTACCAAATACAAGATTTTTTTGCACAGGAAACATTTTCTGCATGGAAAATTTCATTTCAAATCAGCAATATTAATTCATGTGCAGACAATACTGCTTTCTTTATAGAAAATGTTGCAACTGGGGAGTTATTATATGTAAAAATTGCACATGCATTGAAAAAATTACTTTCCACACAGAAGATGCTTTTTCCTGTGAAGAAAATCCTGTTTCTGCACAAAACAACTGCATGTGAATTATATGCAAAATAAGTCCTGAATTATACATAGCCTTGGAAAATGGTGTGGCTTTCGAAGAGTTCCTCACAGTAGGAAGAAATTTGTTGAAATTACTTATTACTTGAGAACAAATTTAGTGAAGAGTTGTGTATATACGTGCCTTCAGGTCATCTGTCAACTTATGGAGACCTCATGAATGTCATATATTTTTCATGGGCAAGGAATACTCAGAGGTGGTTTTGTCAGTTCCTTCCTCTGAAATATAGCCTACAGCACACCCCTATAATTACTTAGGGAAGTGGTGGTTTCAGCTTCTCCAAATGTCTTTAAAAATTTGCTGGACAGCTACTTGTTGGTTTGCTTTAGCTGGAGATCCTGGACTGAGCAGGGGGTTGAACTGGCCCAAGAGGCCCTTTTGAATTATATGATTCTGTGAGTCCATCCTATTTACAAACATCCCAAAACAAACAGAGCACTGATTAGGTTGATGATTTATGAAGGTGATCCTTTGGAAATGATCTTCAGGTGAGATACAAAGTTTAGCTTTTAATTAGAAATGGAAACAGTTTTGCAACAAACAAATAAACACAAAACAACCACCACCACAAAACAAACCAAAACCCAAAACCCATCTCACCCTAGACACATTTGTAATTCAGGGTTACATGCATGTATGTCTCTTTATGGACATTGCACAAGGAGCTGTTCATGAAAATGCTCAACCCTTCTGACAAGCTGTCAAACTCTGGTTGCGGTTTTATGATCTTTACTTGCTGGGGCCATGGGGGAAGGCAACCAACCAGCACCCATCCTAGCTACAGTTCTGCACCTGGGGAAGAGAACATAAGTTAAGCTAGGAGATCTGGAATGGCCACATTTGTCTTTCCCCAGTTGCAGATGAGTCCCTAAATTTTATGAGGTGAACTAGATTTTTGCGTCTCATTCCCTCCCTCCAGTGAGTAAATGTCCCCGGTAGCACCCTTGGAGCTTCATAACTGCCTTGAGGGACTGACAGAGGGACAGAGCTTACAGGTGGAGCAATATGCTCCACACCCTTTGCAACAGGATCTCAGCCATGTTGTTCCACACAAGCCTCACTTTTCAGTCTATAAAATGGAAATAATAGCACTTCTTAGTAGTTTTGTGAACAAGGACTCATCATGCAACGTGTATGATGCCGATTTTACAGGTTTCTTCTCACGTCCTTCCATATTGCCATGATCTCCAGCATTTTTTGCTGAAAGCCATTGAGATCAGACAGATTGCCCCAAACTGTATACTGCTCAAGAAAGGAGGAGGAAAAGACAACAATTACCTCTAAAAAGTTATTTCAAGCATTTATTCAGTTAGGGGTTAATGCATACAAGAACACTACATCCTCCAGTTAATTTGTTCTTATTAAAAGAAAACTTGATTTATTTCGACTCAAGATAAGTCATGTTTGAGTCTGAATAAATTTTTGGCGATGATTGACTGAATGCTATTAACTTGGCAACAATGGAAACTATTTACCCCACTCAACAAATGTTTTCATGTTGTTTCTATTATCAGCCATTTGTCTATCGAAAATTAACATCTAGAGAACTGCTAAATCATAATGTGTGTATGGCGTGTGTGACCTGGCCAGGATAAATCTTCTTGAGGTGGCCAGGCACCTGTGATATGTACACCTGTGATATGTATGATTCAGTACCATGAGGTAACGTATTATGCTATAGACTAGCCGAGCTGCATCAGCCTATGATATATAAGGCTGTGGCTAATGTATACAAGTGTGGGTTATAGTAGTAGTAGTAGTAGTGGTAGTAATAATAATAATAATAATAATAATAATGTTTCATTTCTATTTCCTGCCTCTCCCTTCAGATTGAGGTGGGATTCCAACAAATTATTAAAATACAATGCCACAGTCAATCTACAGTCTAAAATTATCTTAAAAACATTATATAAACAATTACAAAACCCACAATGCAATTCAATCCTAAAACCTAATCAGTTGTTGCCATTCCTTCCATTGACGATCTGGTTCTGAATGAATCATTCATAGTTCGTTAAAGCAATTTGGGTTTTAGTATTGTGGATCACAGAGTTGGTGAGTTTATTGTGAGTTACTGCTGTGAGTTAGAGTGAGATACTGTGAGAGAGCTACTGTGTTTGTAGTGAGAGGAACTTTGTTTGTTTAAGTTCCTGCATCTGTATATAGCTCGTCTTATCACTTGTAAAATAAATCTTCTTCACTGTGAGCTTTCCGGTCCAGCTTCCTGATTTCTTCAAGTCTGGTTGAGATACTGATATTACATTCATGCCTCGGCCCCAGCGCAACATGTACAACTCATTTTACACATAGAATCAGAGTAGGAAGGGACCAAAAGGGCCATCCAATTCAACTCCTGCCATGCAGGAAGACACTATCAAAGCACTCCTAAGAAATAGAAAATAATATTAGTTAATAGAATATAATAGAATTGCATGTCAGGTAGTAGAATACAGGCAACAAGCTATTATCTCCCACCCCCAACTTCTTTGCCTTCCTCCTTCCTATTCCTCCTCTCCTTCTTTCTCATCCACCCAGCCACTCTGTCCATTGTTTGTTCCTTCTCTTTCTTTCCCTTTCCCCCTCCAACTTTGCCTACTGCAGCCTAGATATTAGGTTGCTCTCTCATCAGTTCCTGCTTCCAAATGCATTTTTTCATAGTGCATGGAGGAAGCTGCTGGTGCTAACATTTGATCAATCAAAAGGCTACAGAAAACCCATCGGGCTGGGAAATGATAAAACGTTGGGAAGGACTGTGGTGCTGAAGCCCACCTGAACACAGCCTGAGGCTCACTGTTGTTCCCGAGCTGACAACAGAGAAATGCTGTGCTATATTGATGCTAGTGTTGTTTTACTTTTGCTAGAAATGGGACCGTCCATAAAATGCTGCTCAGTGTCGTAGTCAGCCAGCCACAATCTCTTCTAGGCTAACCCATTCCTTCTTTTTCCGCCCCGATTGCTTACCCAGAGGGGTGGGATATAAATAAATATTTATTATTATTATTATTATTATTGTTATTATTAATTATTATTTCTTCATTCTTTTTCTTCTGATTTCCATTTTGTCTCACAACAGATAAATCAGCACTCCATAGCTATTCAAAGCATCCCCAACAGATGGTTATCCAGTCTCTGTTTAAAGACATTTTCTGTGGCCACTGGGCTGTCTAGGAGCTGTCATTCTCCACCCTTCCCCTCATCTAGGATTTAATCCCTAATTTTTGGTATTTCCCAGTGTGACCTATTGATTTAAATGTTGGACTAGGAGTTTGGGATATCAGAATTTTAATCCATGCCTGGTCATGGAAACTCACTTGCTGACCTTGGATAAGTCATACTCTCTCAGCCTTAGAATAATATAGTGGCAAAGCTCTTCAGAATAAATCTTACCATGAAAATCCTAGGATAGGCTTGCTTTTTTGGAGTTGTCTTGAAAGCATGGAAAACTTGGGAGTTCCTCAAAAGCATGTTGAAACATTTCTTACTTTCTCCATTTTGTCTACATAGCTGCTGTTGGTACTCGATCCCCTACTTTACTATTAGAAAAAGTGCTCCTTTTCATCTGTATTAGTTAATTCAGATTTCTTTAAATGATGACCTGAATTCTACTGGATAAACCCAATAAGAATAGGCCTATTGAATCAATTGCTGAATGGTGAATTAACATAGAAGTAGATCCCATTGATTCTGTGGGTCTACTCTAGTTCGGATTGTTGAATACGATTAAGCCATTGCTCATATTCTTTTACCTGAAGCAGAGAATGTTATGTTGATTTCAAAAGCCAAGAAGTAGACCAAATCTACAAAATCTTATGCTATAACTTCTTTTGCTCAGTTAGTCTCAAAAGTGCTACAAGATCCCTTTGCATACTGATATTCCAGATGGATACAGCTAGGTCTCTGAATACAAAATCTAATATTCATTTTTTTTGTATGGCAGCTGGGGGAGAGGAGTTTATAATAACTGAAAATTCACAGACACAATCAATCACAAGAATTAAGCCATATCTTATATGAAGAGAATGTATTTTGTAGAAACAGCTGAGGAAACATAGGAGCTGGTGTGGCTGACGAGGCTAACACATACAACAGACTGCCCTGATATTGAGCTGTGTGTGTTGTACACAAAGGTGCCTGCTTGCTATCCCTTTGTTCGCCTACAGTTCTCAGATTGCATATATTGATTGCTTTGTCCAAGGAAAGTGCAAAGAAAAATAATCATCTCTGTCCGACATCAATCACTGGTAACTCAGCAAATAGCTCCAAAATTACCAAGACAGCTACTCTGGTGACATTTTGCTGGAGGGTAGCATATGAGTTGTTTTAAGAGCCATGGAATTCACTTTTGAAAGGGGGCACTGGTTAAAAAGGCAGCCCTGTTGTGCAACCATGTACAGTAGTGTTTGTGTGGAAGACACTCAGGCACTGCGGCATCTTAGCACCTTCCATTTTGGTTACTCCTCGAAAAAAGCTAGTTACAATCATTAGTCCCAGCTTAAAAGTAGAACCATTGAATCAATGTAAACTTGGGAAGTCATCACTTCCTTAAGTTCCATTGGTTAAATGGGTCTGCACTAGGTGAGGCTCCATCTGCACTGCAGAAATAATCCAGTTTGACTATCTACTTTATCACACCAGGGGGCAAACAGAATTTAAACGAGAGTTAAATGAAAGTTAAACAGGAAATGCCCTATGTTTATCACAGGACATTTCCTGTTTAACTCTTGTTTAACTCTCATTTAAATCCTGTTTGCCCCTCTTGGAATCCCCCGACCTACTGGCTTTCATATACCTGGCATGCTTTCTAGGAGCTGTAGTCCAAAAAGTAAAATTTCGAAGCTCTGTGATTTCTAGTAGCTCATACCCATTGCTGAAAGAGCAGTGGTGGATTATGTGTGCATCCATAATCTGCATGATTATAGCAATTTGATCGTACTTTAATTGCCATGGTTCCATCCTATGGCATTCTAGGATCTGTAGTCTGGTGAAGAACTTAACACTCTCTAGTGCCCTTTCTTTGGACTACAACATTAAAATGCTTTGTTAAAGAATTCAAAGGCTGCTGTCTCACTGGAGAAGTAAAACGGTTTGACAGCATTTTAACTTCCATTGCTCAAATTTTGGGACTTGTAGTTTGGTGGGACACCAGAATACTCAGACAGGGAAGGCTAAATTTCACACAAAACTACAAATCTCAGGATTCCATAGCACTGAACCATGCAAGTGAAAACTGCTTTATTTATATAGTGTGGGAGCAGCCAAAGTATAGCACAAAACTACATATCCCAGGTTTTTTGTGGAGCTTTCAGGCTATGTGGCTATGTTCTAGAAGAGTTCCTTTCTGATGTTTTGCCAGCATCTGTGGCTGGCATCTTCAGAGAAATGCCAGCCACAGATGCTGGCGAAACATCAGAAAGGAAATCCTCTAGAACATAGCCACATAGCCTGAAAGCTCCACAAAAAACTATGGATGCCAGCCATGAAAGCCTTCGACTTTACATATCCCAGGATTCAGTACCATGCAGCCAAGATGACTACAGTGATATGAAACTTAACAATAGCTGTGCCTTTGGTTGATTCTTAATTTGATCAGGAAAAAGCTTTGCCCATGTTTATACGAAAGGGATCTAGGAGTCCAAGTAGACCATAAGTTAAACATGAGTTAACAGTGTGATGCAGCAGCTAAAAAGGCCAATGCAATTTTAGGCTGCATCAATAAAAGCATAGTGTCTAGATCAAGGGAATTAACAGTGCCACTTATACTGCTTAGGTCAGGCCCCACGTGCAATATTGTGTCCAGTTCTGGGCACCACAATTCAAAAAAGATGTGGAGAAACTGGAGCTTGCCCAAAGGAGGGTGAAGGGGCTGGAAACCATGCCCTATCAGGAATGATTTAGGGAGCTGGGTATGTTTTGCCTGGAGAAGAGAAGGTTAAGAGGTGATATGATAGCCCTGTTTAAATATCTGAAAGGATACCATATTGAGGAGGGAGCAAGCTTGTTTTCTGCTGCTTTTCTTTTTCTGCTCAGAGACTAGAACACGGAACAATGGATGCAAGTTTCAGGAAAAGAGATTCCATCTCAACATTAGGAGGAACTTCCTGACAGTAAGCGCTGTTCGACAGTGGAACACACTCCCTCGGAGAGTGGTGGAGTCTCCTAAGAGGTCTTTAAACAGAGGCTGGATAACCATCTGTTGGGGATGCTTTGATTGGCATTTCCTGCATGGTTGTACTAGATGGCCCTTGTGGTCTCTTTCAACTCTATGCTTCTATGATTCTATAATTAAGGCTGCCAACAAAAATACATATGCAAACTTCACTAAATGCTCCTGGACTTGAAAGCACACAACAACAATAACAAAACCAATAAAGTTTTGTCACAACATCGATTTTGCAATAAAGCCATAGAGATAGGAGGGACTGCAAGCACCATCTAGTCAAATTCTCAATGCAGGAATCCACAGTAAAAGTACACTTGCGAGGTGACTATCTAATGTCTGTTTAAAAACCTCCAAAGAAGGAGACTCTACCATTTTCCACACCCATTCCACGTTGAACAGCACTTAACATCAGGAAGTCTTCCTAGCATTTACTTGGAATCTTCTTGTAATTTTGAAGCTTTTATTTTGGGTGGTATCCTCTGGAAAACAGAAGAAAATAAGTTCTTCACTCCATCTTCTACCCGACAGCCCTTTAAATATTTAAAAGACACTGAAAACTGGAATTTTTCCTATAATCAGCCCAGCTCTCTAACAACAACTACATGTATTTGTTGCTGAAGTACAATATGGCAGCCAACAACTTTCAGTGCTCACATTTTGAAAATATTGGCATTAAATCTCTGTTCTTAGCACACACACACACACATGCACACATGGGTTTAAATAGAAATCTAATGGTAGGTTATTAAGTTGTGATCTCTTAACCCCCGGATGTGTTCTTTCAGTGCTGAGAGAATACTAAATAACAACTCGAAATGCATCTATGCCTCACTGCTATTTCCAGCTTGAACTTTTTGATCCCAGTCTCTACTCCGATTTTGGAAGAGAGGAAAAGGGTGGGGGGAGAGAATGCTGACAGGCATGTAAACAAAACCAGGCAACTCCTTAACACAATGCAACAGCAAAGGAAAACCAATGACTTTGTTCCATCAGTCACTGCGAATATCTCATCCTTGAGCTTAATCTGCAAAAAACCCTCAGTTGTTCACTGGGCCATCTTCAGCCAGGATGTTCCTTAAGAAATGAGAAGAAAAGCATTACAAATGCAGCGTTACAAGGGGAAAGAAAAGAAATTCCAGCTACACAAGAACATTATAAGTCTTTTTCTGGGCTCTTGTGAAGCAGAACCTTCCCAAAAGGACAACCATTCTCTCTGACTCTGGATGGCAGCAGTGTCACAGAGCTGTGAGGCAGCTGACTCTAAACTGAGAAGGAAAGCTTTTGTGGTTGTTATCTGGGGATGTAAAGCAGTGGGTTATTTTATTTTGATCCACACAAGACTAGGAAAGTTCTGTCCTCGCAAGGGTGAAGAGATAAAAGTTTTTGCATGCTTGTCAATGATCTGTTAATTCATTAATTTGTTGCTTTTTTGCAGAATAAAATTGGGAAGGGTTTGTGTATGTGAGTGTGTGCACGCATGCACACACAAAAGCATTGTATTCAGCCCTCCATATCCACTGATTCCTTATCCATGGATCCGACCATCTACGGTTTGAAAATATATATATATATATATATATATATTCTAAAAAGCAAACCTTGATTTTGTTATTTATGTAAGGGGCACCATTTCTATGCCATTGTATTTAATGGGACTTGAGCATCCAGTGATTTTGGTATCCAGGGTGGGTTCTGGAACCAAACCCTGGAGGATACCAAGGGCCCACTGTATTTATGTACAAAAGCACTGTTTTTATGCAAAATACAGTGGCTTAGATCCAAACAGGACAGAACCAGAGTAGGCCCACAAATGAATCAATTATAAACAGTGAGTCAACACCTAGGTAAATCCCACTGATACAATGAATCTACTCTAACAACAGGATTTAGGACAATTTTAGTCTTCCTCTGGAAGGAAAACAATAGGGATGGATGCAAGTTTTTCCAGTGTCTTGACATGTCAGTACACTATTGCTTATTCAGGATGAGAAAATTTACAAACATTAGTTAGATTCTTAGAAAGACTGAGGAGCTCTACAGACTGCCCCTCTACAGACTTCCCCACCCCTTTTCATGCCCGATAGGGACTGCAGCAACCACGTGCCATGGCCCTGATCCAGCCTTTTGAGGGTGCAAAAAGGATCTGCAAAAGTGGCTCATTTTTGCAACCTCAAAAGGGTGCCATAACCATGGTGGTGTGGCTATACGGCGCTCCTTTGGTACTGCATCATATGGACACAGTGCTGGAGGAACACCATGATGCCGTGCGCCGTGAGGAACAGCATGCAGCATCATAGCACCCTAGTGGCAGAGTCAGGGCGTTCATTGTGAAGATGTTATGCTCCAACTCTGCCCCCATGCTGGCCTAAATGGCTGGTGTGTATAGGGCTTTAGAAAATACTTAGAAATCAAGGCATTCTGAGAACAGAGGGATTAAGAAGACAGGAATTAATTTATCCAATAGTAAAGACTGCACTTATCCTGAATACTATATTCTGGAGAAGGGATATTCTGGAGAAGGGACTGCAGCTCTTCAGCAGAAAATTCTAAACACCTAATCAAACTACAAAGCCCAGGATTCTTTAGGATAGTACCATGACAAAATGGTTTGAAAAGATGATTGTGTAGGGCTTGTTTAGTGCTTCATTTTAAGAAGGAGGAGCTGGTTCAGAGAAGGACACCATGGAATGTAATGAAACATCTCGTACTTGCAAGAAAATCTACCTGCTTCAAAAGGAAGACTAATCATGCTTTATGTCTCTGCTAGATCCCATGTATGAGGGTGTGGCTGAGAGGCACTGGTTGTTGCTCATTTTCTACTTTCAAATACTAATTATTCTGTTTATGAGATATATTATTGTTTCTCACAATTTGCAACAAAGTTAAGTACAGACTGTGGAGTTGAAGGCTTTCATGGCCGGCATCCATAGTTTTTTGTGGGGCTTTTGGGCTCTGTGGCCATGGTCTAGAAGAGTTCCTTTCTGACGATAGGAACTCTTCTAGAACATGGCCACACAGCCCGAAAGCCCTACAAAAAACTAAGTACAGACTGCTTTTGAGGTCCTCAAGGTCCACTTAGAACTGCCCTTAAATATATTTTTTGGCCAAATGTTTCATTCTTGGTGCTGGAGAGGTCCTTTTTAAACTATGAAAGGAACCACAGACTGATTTCTTATTCACTTTCATTAGAAATAAAAAGTCCTACCTGAACCTAAAACAATTAAAGATAAAACCTATAAGATAAAACCAAAGATTTTTTTAAAAAATGCGGTGTGATATGCAGTGAAGCACATGCATCCCTCTGTGGGTGACCAGTGCAGCACCACCCCATCCTTGGCAGTTGCCTGCTTCTGATTTAAAGACTCCTGTATGTTCATACATGTGCAGCATTTGCATCCCAATGACCAGTGGTTGAGAAAGATAGGTTAATGGTATACCAATGCGTCAAGGGATATGTTCTGTTCATTTAATGGCCTAATTGAGAAGACAGTCAGGAAGGGACGGTGAGATGCTGCCCCTTTCTGCCCTGCATCATTGCCACGGTGTCCACATGGTGCCGGCAATGATACACTCCAAAAAGGAGGTGCGAAATGTGGCTCCTTTGGGCGCAGCTGCTGAGGCACCATTAGTGCCCGGGAGCGGTGCTGCGCTGTCCTTCATGTGTTGTACTGTTTAGAGGCAGTGCATGATACATGGTATTGGTGCGCACGGGGTCTAAATGCACAGATGCCAAAATGGCGCCAGGAGAGCGCGGACTGTGCAGATGTCCTGCGTTCCCCAGCCCTAATTTTGGCCTCAGGCTGCCATAAAGCGGCGGCCTGTACCGGGCCTTTATGAATTTGGATGCTGCTCCCCCAGGAATCTGTTTGCTAATATTCAGTTAATGACATTTCAAATGTGTGTGTGTTTGTGTTTTTTAAATACAATCTACAAATACAGCCACAAGCGCAATTATTTACCATCAGTAAGCTGGCCCAAAGCACCAAATGTTAACATATTTTCACATTTGTGACATTGCAACAAAATCAATTATGCTTGCAATGCATTTATTTCTAATAATTAAAAAAAACACCTGGGGAAGTCAACTGATTAAAGAATTTTCAATGAACTCATCATCTCTTTAACTGATTGATTTCTCAGATATAAAGAAATCTGAAAATCACCAAAACCTCATCATATGCATCTTTTTGAAGTATTAATGAAAAGGTAAGGTAAGTCACCAATTTTATGAAGAAAGACATTCTGTTCATAAGAAAGGGTTGTCTTTTATGTATCTTTGGTATGCTCTGTTACAGAAAAACACCAAAGCCAAAGCAGCTTCAGAAGCAGTAAAAGTGCCCTTCACTAGCAGTATCACTGTTTAAAACTGTTCCTGCATTGAATTCATTTATGATGTTTTAATTAATTCATCCCGTGAAGGGGAGACCCTTTCCCCTGGGACTTACTTGGCCCACTAAGGTGCCAAGTCCAACTAGGGATGTAATTTTTCATTAAGCTTCTTTTTGAAGGAAGCATCAAGTAATTTTAGCAATTTTCTTCACTGTGAGAGAAAGTCTTCTGAAACCACACAGTTTTGGAAGGCTATTCACAATTCAGAACTTATCCTGTGCAAAATTTAAATGTGGTTGTTTTGCACAGAAAACAGCATTTTCTGTGTAGCCAATAACATTTCAATGCAGAAATATTATTTCCTGTGCAGAAAATCTAGTCTCCTGCACAGAAATTTTTTGCTATATGAAAATCAACCAGATGTGAATTTTGTACAGAAGAATTCCTGAACTGTAAACAGCATAGAATTCCTCTCATTAAGATTGCTCAACACTCAAGAAACATATTTTTCAATTATTTTTTGAAAATGTTTTGGATTTTTTTCCCATTTCCTGGTCCAATCATCACTATGACCCCCACCTCTGTACAGAGGAATCACCCAGATCTTCCTTATCCTTCACCAGATCAGAGACAAACAAAGCACTTCTTCACACATTACTCCTGATAACATGAAAAGCCAGCAGCAATCAGCTGGTGCATGTAAACAGTTGCTGAATCCTGAATGTGCTCAGCTGATGGGGGGGGGGGGTGGATAGTTCAGAGCATTTTGCATACAAGAAAAGATGCACAAGGCAGAAAGACAAGTCTAAGTTTGCAATGATGCCACAATGACATCCTTGGTGAATCTGCCTCCTCCCCCATACTAATGTGCTTTCTCAACATACCAAGATGGAGGTCGCATGAGCCAGAATACTCAGGGAGCAGCCCACAGTATTCTTCCCCCAAAGCTGCCCTGAAAGCCCACCATTACTCTTTGGGCACTCAGGCGCAATGGTAGGCAGCTGCTCACAAATGCATTCTGCTATGCCACCCACCAATGGTAGTATGATTCACTCCCTCTAAGGCCAAAAATGAAGCAGCCAGTGCCATTCATATCGATGGGCACCTCATTCTGAAGCCAGAGGGAGAGATATGCACCAGCGACAGTGGATGGTACAGTGGGACACATGTGTGAACAGCCACCCATCATTGGAGGGTTCTGGATTTTCTGAAAATCCAGCTGGCTTTTATTAATCAATTTTCTGAGGGTGGTGATGGTATACTTGGGTTTGGTGCTGAAATGGCTGGACATTGTTCACATAGTTTGCACCAGCACCAGAAACTGGGCACTGAAACATCTGGACTGAACACTGTGAAACAGGGCATGGATGTGCTTTTTGACTCATGCAGACAGGGCTTTTGTTAACTGATTAACATTTGATTTAGAACAAACAACAACCACATTTGTGTATTTGGAAAAGTTACTTTGCCATGCATTGAGTAAAATGGTAAAGAGCTCCCTATTGTACACGGAAAAGTGTATAAGTAGAGATTGAAGAAGATTCTTATTGGTCTATGACACACAGAATTCCCCAGAGGGCTTGGGAACTTGTAGAGTTGTGGTAGGGAGTTGTAAATGGCATTGATCCAGCAATCAGTAATAAAATCCTCTTTTCTTGCCTTAGATTGGGTTGTACATTCCTTACAAACAAGAGTATCTGCAGTTCCCTTCCCTGAGAGAAGAGCACTCCCAAGGGACCATGGAGACCAGTTGTGAGTGGCAGCAATTATAGCAGCTCATGACAGCAAATGGGAGGCTGGTAAATTCAATAAATGGACTTGGTGGCTCTGTGAAGGATGGCTCTCTGGGTCACTTGCTTGTGACAGTTCTTCAAACTCTCCCAGCCAGAGGCTTCCCAATGAGGCCATTAATCAAATGACATGGATGCAAGAATATGTGGCGTCACCACACCCTTCATGGAGATGGGACCAAATGTCTGCTTTTGATGACTGCATTGCCTTTTGATTGGCATTAATTGTAGCAAGAAGCGAAGGCATCCTGAGGCCAAGGGTCCTACCAAATACAGGCAATTAATCAAATGAGATTGGCATGGGGGAAGAGATGGCACGGGCTGCAAACAGCACCAGGCAAGCACATCCAATTAATGACTGAATGAAGGAAGAATTAAAAAACTGATTACAGAGCTGGGATGTCTGTTTTCTATTCAAAGAATTGTTAACTCTGAACAACTATAGAGATTAAGTCATGTTCAGAAAATAGTGGGAATAAAGAATCATCTCCATTCAGTCTCAAAATTAAGGATGTTTAGGAACTGAAGTCTCCCTAGAACTGAGTATGGCTGTGGTTGATCTTGAACTTGAGGAAGGGCTGGCATCCAGGAGAAGAGCCTTTCATGAAGATGGTTCTATAGTTATTACTGATGTGTGGCACAGTTCTATCCTGGGCCCAGTACAATTCAGCATCTTTACCAGTGACTTGGATGATGGAGTAGAGGTCATGTTTATCAAATCTGCAAATGACACCAAATTAGGATGAATAGCTAATACTCCAGGAGACAGGATCAACATTCAGAATTACCTTAACAGTTTGGAGAGCTGGGCCAAAATTAACAAAATGAATTTCAACTGGAAGAAATGTAAGGTATTACACTTAAGCGGGGGGGGGGGGGGGGGAGGCACGGATGTAGGATTAGTGACACCTGGCATGATAACAATACATGTGAAAGGGATCTAGGAATCCTAGTAGACCACAAGCTGAACATGAGTCAACAGTGTGATGCAGCAGCTTAAAAAAACTCCTTCACCACCAAGGAGAAAGCTGACTCTTGGCAAAACTGAGGCCCAGCCAGCAGTTACCACCAAGTGCCCAGCTGGCTTGGGGTAGCTGCTGGCTGGAGACTATTGTTGGGAGCAGGGTCCCTTGGAAGTGATGCAAGGGTGAGGGCCTGCCTTCTTGCTGCCTCTTTGATAAACAGGGTAATCAACTAACCAGTCCCATGGAGAGGGGAGATGCATAGCCAGCAAAAGGAAGGAGGGAATGCTATTCAGGGAGCAGCCATTGAAACATTACAGGGTATTGGGAAATATGGAAATGAGAGACCATTGTACCATCCTAGGGGCAGAGTTTATGATAGGGTCCCAAACTATCTCCCATCCCAAATAATTGGGATAGCCAAGGCAGCAACGGAAGGGGGCAGGATGGGAACAGAATGGGGCCTATCACCCATTTTATTCATGCTGGATCACTGCTGACACCACTGGAAGTTCCCGTTCTGTTCCATTCCATTCCTGATCCACCCCACAGGAGACAATTTTTAGGAACTGTTCAGAAGCGTTCCTGAAAATTGCCTCCTCTGGGACTGATCTGTTCTGCCCTGATCCAATACCTGGGGGCTGTGCAATAAACTCCCTGGTTGGATGAGACTTGGGAGGGAAGTTAATCTCTCTCAGTTTTGCCCACTAGGATTTTCTGTGCAGTAGCAGGTAAGACATGGGGGTGGGGATGGGAGGAGGTGGAGTTGCAGTGGCTTATTGGGATCCTATCCCCCTGTCCAGGCATCCTATCCCTCAGTTTGCAGGGTTTGAGTATGTTAATTTAAAGGTGAGTAACCAGGACCGATGAGCCCTGGTGGTGCAGTGGTTAAAAGCCTGTACTGCAGCCACTCACTCAAAGCCCTAAGGTTGCGAATTCAAGACCAGCAAAAGGGCTCAAGCTCAACCCAGGCTTGCATCCTTCTGAGGTCACTAAATGAGTACCCAGATTGTTGGGGGCAAGTAGCTTACAGTTGTAAACCACTTAGACACTCTCTAGGTTGCATGAAGCAGTATATAAATGAGGCTGTTTGTTTGTTTGTTTGAGAGATTCTGTGCTGTACCACCCACCCTGCTGCTCAACAGTCTCCCTGCCTGAGCTAGCTGGGATGGTCTTGGGGGTGGTGTTGGAGTCCCCACAGCTTATATTGCTGGGGAATTTTAACACCCATGCTGAGGCTATCCTGTCTGGAGTGGTCAGGACTTCATGGCTGCCATGACAACCATGGGGCTGTCCCAAGTGGTATCTGGCCCCACTCATGCTGCTGGGCACACTCTAGACCTTGTGTTCTGTACAGGGGGAGATGATGGTGATCTGGGAATGGAGGAGTTTTCTACTCTTCCGTTTTCGTGGGCAGATCGTTTCCTGGTCAGGTTTAGACTTGCTGGAACTCAGAACCTCTTGAGGGGTAGGGGACCCATTAAGATGGTCCACCCCAGCAGGATCCAGATGGATTCCTGATGGCTGTTGGGGAGTTTCCTTCTGTCCTGGCAGATGGTTCTGTCGAAGCCCTGGTTGATCTCTGGAATGAAGATATGACCAGGAAGCTTGACACAATCACTCCTAAGTGTCCCATCTCATGGAGTGGAGCTAAACCAGCACCTTGGTTTTCTAAGGAGCTGGCAGCAATGAAACAAATGAGACGGAGACGAGAGCAACAGTGGCAGAAAACTCAGAGAGAATCCGACTGAAAACAGGCTAAAAACTTCCTGAAGACATATGGTGAAGCAATAAAGGCAGCAAAAAAGCTTTTTCTTGGAGCTGCATAGAATTGCTCAGCTGAGCTGTTTTGATTAGTCAGGGATCTGTTATGATCTGGTTCTGAGGAGAAGATAAGCCACTCAATAGCTCATTGTGAAGAATTTGCCCACCATTTTGCTGATAAAACCTCTTGGATTTGCTGTGACCTAGATGTCAGAGTTAATACAGTTTCAGTAGATGTAGTATTGGCTCCTGCTTGTCCAGTATTGATGGATACTTTTCAGTTTGTGCAGCCCAAAGATGTGGACAGGATCCTTGGACAGGATCCTTGGACAGGTGAGAGCCACCACATATATACTACACTGTTGCCCTTCCTGGTTTATTAAACAGGCCGGAGGACGACTGGAAGAGTAGGTAAGGGAAGTGATTAAGGCCTCTTTACAACAAGGCAGAGTCCCAACACCCTGAAGGAGGCTGTGGTAAGACCTCTTTTGAAAAAAAACTTCCCTGGATTCTACTGTAGAAGATAATTACAGGCCTGTCTCCAACCTTCCATTTTTCAGTGCTGGTGCGTCTAGTGGCTTCCCAACTGTAGGGGTTTCTGGATGAGACCTATTATCTAGATACATGTCATTCTGGTTTTAGGCCTCGGTATGGGACAGAAACAGCTTTGGTTGCCTTGGTGGATGACCTGCACAGGGAACTAGACGGGGGGTATGTGTTTTTGATACCATCAACCATGGTATCCTTCTGAGTTGCCTCTCTGGGATGGGGCTTGGAAGCATTGTTCTACAGTGGCTCCATTCTTTCCTTGAGGGGTGCTCTTTGGCCTGTGGGGTCCCCAGGCTCAGTGGTGCTGCTTGTGCTAGTTAACATCTATATGAAACCACTGGGAGAGGTTGTCCGGAGTTTTGGAGTAAGATACCACCTGTACATTGATGATACCCAGCTCTATTACTCTATTAGGAAGTTGTTCATGTCCTAAATTGGTGTCTAGCTGCTGTAATGAACTGGATGAGGGCTAATAAATTGAAGCATAATCCGTACAAGACATAGGTGCTCCTGTAAGTTGAAAGACAGGTCTGGGAATAGCGATTCAGTCTGTTTTAGATGGCCTTAACTCTGGTGAACCACTTGTAGTCTATGTAGACTAGGGATGGGAATCATATGGTCCATAGGCCACCAATGAATCTCAAAGGCCAACTCTGTGGTCTGTAGGTCCCTCTGAATGAAAGAATATTTTAAAATACAATGGAGAACTGCACTTTCAGAAAATCTCTAGAGTGTACAGCCCCCACTAATTTGGGCCAATTTAAAAACTAAAAATAAAACAACAACAAAATTGCCATGACCCTGGCAGGTGGCCCACAGCAGCTCCAGGGCTCTGGACTCTCCGTGGTCTCAGCTTTTGATGTAGACAGCATAGATAGACAGCTAGACCAGTCTTTGGACCTTCTAAAAGTCAGTTTCATGTACCAGCCTTATCCAACACAACCAGTGGTGAGGGACTGTGGGAGACCCAGATCAAAAACATCTTTAAATGCTTTATATTTTCAGCTTTAGGCATTAAAATATCATGGAACATCTCTTGGTGTTCATTTTGCCAACAACCAACATAAAAAAGTAGGTAAAAGTAGGTAAACAACTGGCATGCAAACCATCCATCTGCGGTTGCTGATAGCACATCTCACTTTTTGTTTTGCACAGACAAGAAGCAAAGAGATGGGTGAGTGAGACAGAAACCTGCCTCTATCAAATGAATGCAAATAGAACCAACAGAGTCTGGTGCCTCTGGTAAAAGCTTGCTCTTTTTGAGCAACTTCTTCTTGGGTTGTTTTATTTTCTTTCTCTTCTCTCTATCTCTGCCTTTTATTTTTGTCCCTTTTTTGGCAAACACTTGTTTTTCAGTAGGAGCACCGTGTGCTGAAAAAGAGAGCAGTGAAATCTCAGATGAGAGAGTGAGATCAGTTAATTTCAAGTGCATTTCAAATGGAGTCTTTTCATGAATCAGTCTCTGTTCCACCACCTCTGATGCCCCACTGGGAGAATGAGAGGCAAAGAGCAGCTGCCCTGTGCTCCCAAAACCTATGCCACATGGACTGGTTGTATTGTGCTCCATGACACCTTTTGTGAAATGTGACTAAGGGAGAAAATACAGATAAATCTGTGGGGTTGGACTGAAAAGCTCAAAACACTCTATGAAAGCACTCTCCCCTCCCTAAAGTGGCTTAAAAAAACATGAAAATAACAGCAAAGAAGGAAGAGGAGGACCAGAATTGGAACAAGAAGATCCCAGATGTTTCCTTCCTACTGTTGACCTTGAATAAGGACTGGAGTGATCCATCAGAATTCAGTCTGTACCAGTACTGCATATGTTCATTGCCTAAGTCTGCTCCATCCCTTTTCTGCACAAGTCATCCACAAGGTTGTAATTCTTTGCTAATTTTCCTGTCAAACAAAGCAACAAGGAATCAATTTTCTTCCTGCTGTGAAGAAAGTCTTCAAAATTGCACAGCTTCTGATGTCTATTTGCAATTCAGACCTTATTCTGCACAAAATTCACATGTGATTATTTTGGTTAGAACGCAGGATTTATTGCACAGAAAACAGCACTGTCCAGACAGAAAACAGTATTTTCTCCACAGAAACAAATTCTGTAGAGAAAATAATATTTATGTGCAAAACAATTTTTCTGTGCACAAATAGGGGCTGCAATTCTATACTGCAGTTTATTGTCCCATACTGAATTCCAGAAGGGATCTTTCAAATAGAAAATGTTGCATACTAAGATTTGTACATTTTGGTCCCTAGGTATTTGCCATAGTTTGGTTCCTGGACCCTGCGTGGCTACCAAAATCTATGGATTCTCAAGCCCCATTAAATACAATGACATAGTAAAATGATGTCCCTTATATAAAATGACAAAATCAAGGTTTGCATTTTGGAATTAGATTTTTTTTTACAAAATGTTTTCAAGCCATGGATGGCTGAATCTGTGGATGCAGAATCTGTGGGCATGGAGGACCAGCTGTATCCTAAAATAGGCATTTTTGATGTGTGCATTATATATTTCATGTATATTTTCCTGCATTTATGCATCTATCCTCCTACTTTTTTTAAAAAATAGAACCATATAACAAGAACGGGAGAACCTGTAATCCAAGAGCATAATTGCATTCTGATTTGCATATTGATCTGAGAAGATAAATTAGCATTATTGCTCTTATCTGGGAAATGGTTTGCTTAAATCCAAAATGAGGATCAGATAAGCTTGCTTCATATGCACACTGAATAAATCCTTCAAGGATCCTAAATTGAACTTCCCTACTTATTTTATTTATTTATATATATATGTATCCTGCCTTTTATTGTAGGATTTCAGAGAGGTGTATGAATAAAACAATAAACAATTCAAAACCATTCCAGATTAAAACATTAAATTACCTTAAGTAGGATATTAAACACGAACACAAGCTAAAACAGCTGAAACAGCTACAACAATTGAAGCCCATGTAAATGTACATTTAAAGTTTTTTTTAAAAAAAGTATTACATTTGCTTGAAATAAATTTTATTGGTAATTCATTATTACAGAAAGGAAAAAAAAAACATGTGAAGTAAATTTATCTAAAAAGTCTTTGGTAAAAAGCCATGTCTTCACTTGGCACCTGAAACCAATTTTGGTCCCAATGGACCTCCAAGTGTGGAATATTCCACAATTGGAGTGCCACATACTCAATGAGGCCCTCTCCCATGTCCTCCCATACAGTATTGTCCCAATAGTGGAAAACAGAGGAAAGTTTTGCAAAACTCAATATATTTATTTTGAAATTAGCATTTGAATGTTGGGGTTTATATGTCTCTGAGAATGTGGGGTTTTTGGACTAGTTGTTGTGTGCCTTCAAGTTGTTTCCATCTTATGACAATCCTTAGGTGAACCTATTATGGGGTTTTCTTGGTGATATTTGTTCAGAGGAGGGTGCAGTATGTACAAAATGTGACATGTTACTTGTCAAAGCTCCCAAAATGACCAAAGAAATGTCCAACAGGAAATGTCACTTCCGCTCACTCAAGATGGGGACAATAGTCACTTCCGCTCACTCAAGATGTGGTGTGGCCCTTCAGAGGTGGCTGAAACGATGCTGTGTGGACCTCCAGGCTCCAGAGCATGCCTAATTTGGACTAAGCATCACTTAGCCAGAGATTCTGTTGGCTTATGTTACATTGGTATTGGCAAGGAACAAAAAGAACATTGACACAGCAACAGGGGAAAGTCAGAGAAAGCCATCTCATCACATTCCAGAGATGGTGTTAGTGGCTTCTGAGCCACTTACCTCCACAGTGCTTCAAAGCTTAAGTGCCTTGGAAAATAACCTGTCCTGCACAGATAGTTTTTTAACCAAAACAGTTTGGATTGAAACTGCTTTAACCAAAACTGTAGGTCTGAGAACACTAGTAGTAGTCAGGGACTCAGGAAGCTGAAGTTGCCTCCTTAAGATGTTTCTCTTTGCCTTTCTCAGGCAGTGCTACACAACCCTGAAAAAAGTTCACTTCACAGCATTATGACATTGTAGTGCATCAACAGGATTACAGCCATGTCTGCATTTAACACAGTGCATTCTTTAAAACACACACACACACACAATCCTATGGCCTTCCACAAGTTTTTGGACTGCAACTTCCCAAAGTCTTAACCAGTGGATCCAATGGCAAACAATGTGGGAGTTACAGTCAAGCAACATCTGGAGAGACATGTTCAAACCCCTGGAATCACAAAATGAAGCAATCAGTAGAATTTCTACTAGTTTTGTTTCTCTGGTCCTCTGTGTTTTTAATGGTGTATGATCAAACATTTCATAGATGTGGCTGAGTAACATTAGGGTATAGTCAAAATGGTGTGGCCAGACAAGAAATAGGCAACAGCAAGTGTGGCCAAGATGAAGAATTATTATGAGGAAGCACACACAAAACTACTGTTTTAAATGGGAAAAGTTTAGAATTTATATCCCAAGTTCAGAAAAGCCTGATAAAATATCAGCACAAATTCAATAAATAAAATGTCCACTTATTATGCTGATGATAAATTCCTAGTAATGGAAATTCTAAATATGTTACTGTGAACAGTGGCTCATGGCATGTATCTTTTGCAGGGAGTGACACGTGGTATCCTGCACTTGCAAAACTTCAAGTTCTCGGGAGTCAAGGTTGAAATGTCTCCGTTTCTTACTGTTTCTTGCTGGCATCTAGCAGCACCATCTCCCATTCCCTCCAGTTTTATTTACAGATGAAAACCAGGAAAATATGTCTAATGAGGAAGAACACACAAGCTAGGGAAGGCTGCAGCAATTTTCTTTTGCTTCAGCCCAAAGAAGGGCAATATGCCACCCTTCTTCCCCTCTCCCCTGATGAGTTATTTGAGTGAAAACTATTTCTGTACACTGAACAGAGTTTTCAGCAATAGAAGTATGCTGAGGACAAAGGGGGAAAGTGGGACGAGGAGAGAAACCAGAATTGTCTCAGCCATATCAGGACAGTTGAAGGGTAAATATCTCCAGATTTGCATGTGTGCTCATGCCCCCTCCCATTAGAATGGATGATGGGCAGCTTCACTTCATAAGAACATGAAAAGCTGCCATTACAGTGAATCAGACCCTTGGTTCATCTAACCCAGTACTTTCAGTGCTGACTGATAGCAATGTCTTTTGAGGGTTTCAGGCAGGTTCCTTTTCCAAGCCTTACCTGGAGCTCTCTGTGTATTCCCTGGCGATCACCCAAATATCCTCCACATTTGTGGGGATGAGGGGCACAAGTGGCTTTCCCCATGAAAGTGGAAAAAGCACAAATCTCTAGGCCCTTCAGAGATGCAGGCATGCACAGTCTGGGGAGGTAAGATGAGCCAACGTTTTCACCATGTTTTCCAGGGTGCTTGCTCTGGCCCTTAGCTTGGGGTCCTCCACCTTTGTGCCCTTTCTCTCTCCCATGGCTGGGGCACACATAGAGGTACTGAATACAGTGTGTGTGTGTGGGGGGGGGGGTAGCCCAGGAGGGTGGCTGGGGTAAGCAGTGAGGAGGCCACGATGGGCATCTGATGAACAAAGTCCCTTCCCTCTCTCCTCTGCCGGGCACCATCTCTGCATTAGAGTGGTTGCCAGGAGAGAGGGACCAGTGCTAGGCAAATGGATGAATGGAAAGATGCCAAGTGGGCTGGCTAGTGAGTGACCAGTATGCAGGTTCACATGGCAGGAGGATAGTGGCCAGGAGGAGGCTGAGGCAGGCTGGGGTTATCATCCAGAGGGATCTCATTTAACAGCAGTGAAGGTGGCGGTGGCAGTTGTAATGGCAATGGCAATGGAGGGCCCTCAGCAGCCCTCTCCCACATCCTGTATCCAGTTGTGTGCCTGTTTATCTTCTCACTCTCCATATCTTCTCACTCTCAAACTTGCGAATACTGAAATCCATGATAGTTAAATTTACAAGTACAGTGGGCCAGCTGTATACCCATGCTTGACTCTCTTTTGCCTCTGAAATCAGACAAGATTGGGTGGTATGTTTATCAAGTTCATTTCTCTCTTGCCCTTTCATTGAATAAAAGTCCACTATCAGTGGACAGACCAAAGATTGGGAAAGGAAAAGGGATAGTATTGCTGAAATAGTTTCAAGCTATCTGTTGCTTGATTTTGGTGCTTGGTGCCTTTGTACCTGGCATCCGAGACATATAAAATCCAGATTTACAAGCTTTTTATCTTTCTTTGGCAAATGTCTTACTTGCAGTTCTGTAAGAGACACAGCTGCAACATCAACACAGTTACAGAAATACAGAGATATTTCAGTCTTGATAGAGAAGTGAGGAAGGGGCAGAGCTTTGCTGTTCCCATTAGGCTCCAGCAAAAGCAAATTGCTGCATCCTCTCCTGGCTTGTCTGTTTTTCCTCATTAATAACTTTTGCCATCTTGACCATACTCTGATGTTGCTTGGCCACACGTGTCTCAGTTTTTATCTGTGAAATGTTGGAAGGTATATACTTCTAATTAGGAATGTTTCCCGTTGTTTCTGTAAAAGACCTACCTTTCTTCCACCCACACAACTACTTATCAAATCTCCACACAAAGACTCACACCTTCAGAAAAAGTGAGAAAGGACGGTAAGCAGCAAGGTCATGCTTTAACTGCTGGTGAATGGATTAACCAGTATGTTGTTTTATTTTCTATAAAGGCCTTTAGTTAAAGAGAGAAAAGCATTTCTGATTGGAAGGCCATCATGTTATAAACATTAGTTAATGGTTCCATCAGTTGAGGACACCCCCTCCCCTGGTGTGCATTAGACTAACATCACAAAGCATTAATCTCATCGCAGTTGATCTACAGAAATGCAGCCCTGCTTGCTCATTAAATGATGAAATGACTAGGGCTCAGCCTTTTGCCAGCAATGCATTACGGTGCTGCTAATCAGCAACTGTGGTCCCCTGGCAATGCATCCTGCTGGTGACTTGTCATGAAAGCGACTTTGACTTTTCATTAGTGTACATAAATCTTTCCCTTTCAGCATAGGAAACTAGAAGGGGTCACTTTAGCACCCATCAATGTCAATAAACCACTGTAGCAGGACAAGAAATAATGCACAGTCTGTTGGCTCCAAATCATAGATTCTTAGAACAGAAAGGGACCACAAGGCCATCCATTCCAACCCCTCACTAAAGCACCCCTGAAAAATGCCTTTCTGACCTCTGTTTAAGGGCCTCCAAAGATGGTGAATTCACACTCTGTGAGACAGCATTTTGCACTGTCAAACGGTGCTTACTTCTTAATGTTCAGATAGAATCTCGTTTCATGTTACTTGAATCCATTGGTTCATGTTCACGTCTCTGAAGCAGCAGAAAACAAGCTCCCTTCATCTTCCTTAGAGGCTTTTAAGAGGGCAGTTAAGCCAGATCTCTTCCAGCGAGCTTCCCCACCTGACCTTGTATAAGAAACATTGTCCCATCCCTTTGATTAAGATTGGAATATCTCTATCCCACCGTCACCTTTGATAGCATTCGTTTTAATTGTTAATTGTCACTGTATTTTATTGTTGTGCTTTATATATTTTTATTGGGTTGTAATCCCACTTCGATCCACCTGGGAGAGGTGGGAAAATATAAATACATTGTTGTTGTTGTTGTTGTTGTTATTATTATTATTATTATTATTATTTCTACACATCCCTTTAGATATTTAAAGCTAGCTATCAAGTATCCTTTCAGTTTTCTTTTGTCCAAGCTAAACGTACCAGCTCCCTCAGTTGTTCCTCATAAGGCTTGGTTTCCAGACCTTTTATCAGCTGGATTACCTTTCTCTGGGCATGTTCCAGCTTGTCAATATTCTTCTTGAATTGTGGTGTCCAGAACTGGACAAAGTGAGGTCTGGTCAAAGTGAGGTCAGTGGCACTTCTATGTTACTTGATCTAGATACTATTCTCCCATAGACTGACATTATCACCAATATGACCACTATTGGAATAAAAAAGTCCCTTGAAATCTCTGTTCTAATAAAAAAGGGGAGCTTATATCTACTCTAACAACAACAACAACAGATTTCAATTTATATGTATTTTAGTTTATATGTATTTTTTCTAAGTCATCCTTTGCCCGAAATATAGTCCCAAGGTTACTTAGAATGTATAACTGTAAAACATTTGGGACACAATGAAACATCACACAAAAAATGAACAGAACACCATCTTTTGAAAAAAAAAAAAAGAACAAGTGAATGAATTTAAAGTTGCTTGAAAGCTGTGTGAGAACTCCACCTATAAGTAAACAAAGAAAAATCAAGTCTAATTTTCCTAGGTGGAGAGTTGTGTTAGAAGGGGTAGGCACAGAGAAATATTATTATTGGAAGGACAGGATTGCTACTCCAGTAACAGCAGAAGGGCATACCTTAGGAGGATTAATTTACAAGAACCCAGAGGAGTGAGAAAACAAGTTTACAATCTTCAACAGGAGGAATATTTATTAAAGAAATAGTTTTTTAGGATAGAACAATCTGATCGATCTACTCTAAAACTATTCTAGAAGACATAAGGTTGGCAGGCAGACATGTTACAACATGTCCTCTTTCATGAAGAGGTAGAGAATAGACAGCAGAGGTCAGAAAAACAAGGAGCAGAGCCTGGGTTAGTTCCTTTTCCTTACAAGAGTGGGCAGCCACTTAAGCAACCCTTGCCAAACCAGGTTGATGCACTCCCATAATGCTTTAAAATAGGTGGCTGTCAGAGGAAGCATACAAGCAGGAGAGGAAAGTCAGATTCCTAATATCTCTCAAACTAAGACATATCCATAGTGGACAAGACAAGAGAGCAGTGAGAAGAAGTGCAGAAGCTGCTGTATCTTCCAACAAGTTGCACAATCAGGCTGAAGTTACAAAATAGGCCAAGAACAGACAACGCATTTCCCATATACCTTAAACAGAGCTGTTCTGAGAAAATTAGTTTTTTTAGCCTATTACTCTTGATCAGAAATCTCTGCTCCTTCTTTCCTCCAGTAGTAGAGCCCCTCATCCCAAACTGAACAATTCGTGTTTCTCGTTGTTAATGGCCCTCGATCCAGCTCATGCCAACCCTGTGGATGAGACAGTTACAAGCCCCCTTTTCTTCCATTGCTCTGCTTAGGTCTTGTAATTTCAGAGCCATGACCTCCCTGATTGAGGCCCAGGACAGACGGGCCAAAAGTGATGTGCCTCCACCAATATTAGGGTTCGGGAGTCATATTAACCACACGCTCCCAAACCCTAGCATGTAATGGTGTCAGCATCATGGTGGCATCCCGTCTACATGGGCACCACCATGATAACGTAAGCGATGTGCAGTGTACAGACGTCGTCGTGTGCTGCTTATGTCATCGGTGCACCAATGGTGCGCTTGTGATGTGCGCTTGGTGCCTTTAAAAGAACCTGATTTTTCTGGGTTCTTTTTACTGCAGAGGGACGCTGCACGATTTGGCTGCTGTGGTGTCCCGCTGGAGTTAAAACGGGGGCCTCCAGCATGCCATTTTTGGGTGGTCCATCAAGCCCCTGAGTCCACCCATCTGGCATGCAGTCTTCCTCTCTTTCTATTGCCCTCTACTTTCTTTTCTAGATTCTTTTCTAATGAATCATGTCTTCCCATGATGTGACCAAAGTATGACAGCCTCAGTTTGATCATCTTGGCTTCCAAGGAGATTTCTGGCTTTACAGCAATAACAATAGTAATAGCAACAGCAATAGCAAGTACATTTCTATACTGTTTATTGGTGAACAAGCACTTCTAAGCCGATTGCCCCCAACAAGCTAGGTATTCATTTTACTGACCTAAAAAAGGATGGAAGGCTGAGTTGATCTTTGATCCCTCCAGGGTCAAACTTACAAAATTGTGACTGTGACTGCAGGACCGGCATTTAACCACTGTACCACCAGGGCTCCTTTATCGGCTCAAGGACCCATTTATCTGTGTTTTTGGCTGTCCATGGTATCCTAAGCACTCTTCTCCAGCACCACATCTCAAATGAGTTTATTTTCTTCTTATCTGCTTTCTTCACTGTCCATCTCTTGTACCTGTACATTGTGATGCGGAACTGAATAATACAATTGGCCAGTACCTGTACATGGTGATGGGGAACTGAACAATACAATTGGCCATATTGAATGGAGATACAGTAGAGTCTCGATTATCCAACCTTCGGTTATCCAACATTCCAGATTATTCAACATTGTGGTTGCTGTGATTTCTTTAAATTTTCAGAGGACTGAACTGTTTATACTGTACATCACAATGTTGATCAGTGAATTCTTTACATTTACTTTTACTGTTATTGCAATAAAACTTCAATACATTTGCAATACCCTCTAGGAGACAATGGGGCATTTTCACAGTGTTTTGCTTCCACCCCAAGCCATTTGAGACCTGAGAAGGCCTGTTTAAAACTGTAATTAAACTGGAAATAGCATTGGGTCACTTCCTGATTTTTTTCCTAAAGCCTTTCCTGGGCTTAAAATATGCCAAAGGGTGCTGGGGGCCATGTGGGGAACAAACCTTTTATTTTGTTTTGTTTTAGATGGTGTGGAGGTACAACGGGGGGGTTTGGTGTTTCCAAGTTTCCTGGGTGCTAATGCAGCGGTTGAAACCCCTGACCTAAAGGATGAGAATCATGCAATCCTCCAGATGTTGTTGACCTGCAACGTCTTTCAGCAATAGCTAGCAAACCGTATGGTAAGGTGAGTTGCAATCCAATGTTTGTTGTTGTGTGCCTTCAAGCAATTTCCAACTTATGGTGACCCTATGGTGACCCTGTCATGGGGTTTTCTTGGCAAGATTTTTTCAGAGGGTTACCATTACCATTATCTGAGGCTTGCCCAAGGTCATCCAGTGGGTTTACATGACCAAGGCAGGATTCAAACCTTGTTCTCCAGAGTCCAACACTCAAACCACGACACCACGCTGGCTCTACAGCATGATGTACTCTCATAGGTTGAAGTAAGCTGAAAACAAAGGGGGAAAGTGGAAGGAAGAGAATTAACCTGGGGCAATGTAGAAGCAGTTGAAATAGTGGGATGACAATTGGAAGGCATGGCATGACTTCTTCCCCTGCTTTAGAGGGACAGAAGAGAGAGTCGAAGTATGATATATTTCTGCAAGAACAGCATGCATACAGTACATTCAAGCATCTTCTGAGTGATTTATTATAAATCCAATTTATGTTCATACACTGAGAGATCACAGAATTTATCAGCTTCACTTTCTTCTAGCTTTGATTTTTTTTTTTAAAAAAAAAGTTGTTCTTTTGATTCTGAACATGCAATTAGTGAATTTTGGTGCATTCTTTAAAACATACTGAAGTGACCCCACCCCTTTTTAGATTGGCCAAAATCAAAAGAGGCAGCTTTTCCCAGTGTGGAGAGAGCCACATTGTACCTGCCTGCCATGTAGAAATGTTAACAGTGAAGAGTGTGTCAGAAACAAAGAAAAAGAAAAAGAAAGGTACAGCCCTAGTTCAGCATTTATAAGGTTGAATGCACAAGAATTCAAAACTTCAAATTGGATAAAAGGATGTCGGTTTTAGTTTCTCCCATATTTCAGTTTTTAATATAAATGCCACATGTACTTATCATGCCAAATACAATGAAATCTGCAGATTTTTAGCACATGATGATCAAAAATGAACTGGAATGGGATTCTCACCCATTCCTATATATGTGAGCTATATTTTCATCCTATCCCTGATTCAAAGCCATCATTTGAGGATCAGAGACAGCATATCTTCCAGTTGCTAGGAAACACAAGTGGGAAGTTGCTAATATTGTCCTCATGTCCTACTGGTTGTGTGCTTCTCGCAGGCTTCTTGTCTGCCACCATAGGAAGCTGGCTGAGATAGGCTTTCAGTCTGATCAAGTGAAACACTTCTTATATTCCTTTGGCCACACTCTTGCAACCTCTGACAGCACCATTGCTAGCAACTTCTCACCTACATATGCGAACATTTTAACTGGAGGGGTAAAATGCCTATGCTCCAGCAATGAAAATTCTTTCTAGCTGGTGTGAGTGCCTCACAGTTGGCATCCTATTAAGATCACAGTTGGCTGATTTCAATATTCACGTCTGCCAATCTTGGAACTGCTCACACAATGTCTTGGGCTGAAATATTCACCATGTTAGGCAACAAACCCAAACTTTTATGTCTTAGCATTGCAAATTCTACCCCCAGGGCAATAGGCAGGGATTTTTTAAATGAATTTACTCCAGGCAGAAATACGATACTGTATTTTGATAACAGAGTTCCTTACCAGGAAAGAAAAAGAAACTAGCCTTTTAGCCATACGAGGGGCATGTTAAATAGGTTAGGAAGAACTGCTCAAAGTACCTTCTCAAGTTTTCTTAAAAGAACCAAACAAAAACAACCAACCAAACAAACAAACAAAAAACATCTATGGCTTAAAACACATTTTAGAACTAAGAATTGGGGAGAGGTTCCTGTGCAAACAAGGGTCCTTCTACAGTGTAGAAATAATGCAGTGTGACACCACTTTAACTGTCATGGCTCCATCTTGCAGAATCCTGGGATATGTAATTTTGTGAGGTCCTAGTACTCTTTGACAGAGAAGGCTAAAGATCTTGTAAAAGGACAGATCCCAGGACTTTATAAGATGGAGCTACAGCACTTAAAGTGGTGTCAAACTGGTATTATTTCTACAGTGTAGACAACGCTCCAAGTCTTCATTGACTACTAGCCAGCAGCCATAATAGTCCAAAGGTTGTGGTATTACCCAGTTAACTGGCCCCACTTCTAGAAAGGCTAATATGAAGAATAGGGAAGGGAATGCATGGGCTCAACATATGCTCTGGAGATCCAGGTGGATCCTCTGGAGCAGACCTACCAGACATGAAGGGCTGCAGAGGAAGAGAGGAGGGAAAAATCTTCCTGCAAGTAAAGTTTGGTGTCATGGCAGCAGTTACCTTCAGTGATCGTCAAGAGACCATTAAAATTGTCTGTGCCTGGAAAGGTTGGATATGTGAATGCTCTGGGGAAGTTATTGGTTGCTAGCACTGACTGCTCTAGTGAGCACTGACTCACTAGGAAAGAAAATAATGCTTGGTAAGGTAGAAAGCAGTAGGAAAAGAGGAAGACTCAGGGGCTGTATACACAGTCCCGAAGGGGCAGCTTGGAGCCACCCCTATTACAGCCAGATTGGGACTGCGGCAACTGCATGCCACATCCCCAAACTGGCCTTTGCAGGGAGCAAAAAGGAGCCACAAAAAGATAGCAGCTGGGGAACCAAGTGATCTGGATGATGAGGGAGGCTGAACAATGTTTAGTGTGCCTTTGGCGCAGGGCCTGCTGTGAAGATGAAGAACAAGCATATGAGAATCATAACAGTGACGATTTAATATATGTATTTAATATGTACATATCTTATTTATCTTTTTAAACTGATGTGTGTTTTAAATTGTGTTGTTTGTTAATTGTTGTTGTTCCCCACCTCAATCCATGGGGAGAGGCAGATAAGAAATAATAGTAGTAATAACAACAACAACAATTAGCAGCTGTGAAGGTAGCACAGAAGGTTTACTTTTCTGCCTCGGTTGCATTCTCTAACAGCCACCTAGTGGAGCATTTCAGTGGTACTCACTTTACCGTCATCTGCTCCAACAAATCATATGTCGGTACCCTTGGAAGACAAAATTATATATCTCTCCAGTGATTTTGGCATTCAGGCTGAAATAAGTCCTGACAAGGTGGTCAATGTACCATTTAATTTGATTTTGTGGGATCGTTTTCAGCTGATGTAGCCTTAGGTTGTAGATAAGATACTGTAATGAACCAATGTCTTGTGCTTGTGGCCCTTGCACTCTTGGAGGACCTGTAGATGTGTGGTCCCCAGGTCTGGGCATCTAGGCATCCTACAGCTGAAGGAACAAGTGAATAATCTGTAATTATGGTTGAACTTATCTCTGTCTCTAGATGTACAAGTGTTTTCATTAGCAAAGAATACTCACTACCACCTTTGACTGGTATAGCAACTCTGACCATTCCTGGACAGAGTTACTCTAGCCGTCATGATCAACATATGGGTACACTCAGGACTGGACTATTATAATGTGCTCTATGTGGGGCACCCTTTGGATTTGGTTCTTAGACTTCAAACAGTACAGAATGAAGCTGTACTGTGGGGCCCTCTTCTATGTATACACAATCCCTATCCTAAACAATCTGTATTGGCTGCTGATTAGGTAATGAAAAAGGTTCTTCATGTTATCTTTGGCTTGCAAAACATTGAACCTGGGGTGGCCAGTTTAGGTGATTAGAGGTCCATATTGCCCACAAGGGGACAATGAAGCGCCTCACCCCCTGCTGCACCTCCACTGCAAAGGTTTTTGAATTGTTTTTGACCAAATTCCCTAAGAAGCCACATGGGCATTTTTGCCAAGTTTCCCCTTGCATCAAAAGAATCCTTTTTCCCAACAAAAAATGACCCAAAAAGCAGAGGCAAATAAAATCACAAAACATTACCATCTTAAAATACAATGAAACTGCTTACTCTCTGGCATCTTGTCAGCATCTTATGCAGGTTTTGTCTAAGCCTGTTTGTTTCTATTTTTGAACACTATGAAGGATGGTATACCCTCCCCCCCTCTCTTCACAGTGACCAAAGACTCCCTGATTACTGAAGGAGACCCATGTGCATTCATGTTTGGAGAAGATTTGGGGGTGTGGAGGAGATTGCAGAAGCATGAGCTATGTCCTTATAGCCAGAAACAATTACATGATCCACTAAGACCTCTGGAGGGCTCTGGTGGACCTCAGTGGCTGATGTAATTGCTTGTGTCAGGTTACAAGGACATAGCTTGATGCTTCTGTGATTCTTGCAACACTTCTTTCAGTGCCTTTAGGGTATGTTTGGGGCAGTGGTGATGGTAAATGGTTTGGTTAGCATAGTCCTGCATGCAGAACTACTATGCTACAATGAGCCATGCAAGATTGTGGCTCTATTATGAAAATACCATTAAATTAAAACAGCTTTAAAAACATAGAATTGCATGAATTTTAGTATGGATAGAAAATACACACACACAAAGAAAAAAGAAAAGAAAATACAAACTTAGCAAAGAAGAATGGGTAAAAAAATGTAAATGGGTTTCAGGAGACTCTGTGAACCTGGGAGTCTTTCATATTTTTTTCCCTCTCTTTCCCACCACAGTTATACCACTTTGATACTGCTTTAACTGTCATGGCTGCTTTAATTGTCATGCCTGCACGTGAATATTGGCCTGAACAGACAGGCCAAAATAAAGTTGCTTCGGGTCACTTTGAAGGTATGCTGTTTAAATGACACATGCATCTTAAGAGGCCAGTCCTTAGGACTGGATCGTGGCTTTAGCGTGACTTCTGGCCTCTTAGGACGCATGCATCATTTAAACAGCATACCTCCAAAATGACCAGAAGCAGCTTTATTTTGGCCTTTCTGTTCGGGCCCATTGATTGCATATTAGTTGCAGGAAATGCTTCAAATATGTGGTATTGATTTTCTGTTGTTCTTATCTTCTCTCTTCATGCTGAGGTACCATGTGAAGATGGCAAGGTGAATTACATGGTATAGTCAGAGAGACTCCTTGTGTGTCCTTCAACATTTCACAAATGCAAACCAGGACATGTACAGCCAAGCAACATTACAGTGTAGTCAAGATGGCAAAGGAGTTTATCCAACAGGAGGAATTTCTCTTTATTTCGAATGGAGCCAATTGGAGCCAATTCGAATTCACGTGAATTCACTAGTTTAGCAAATTTACGTGAATTCCAATTGCGTTCGGAATGCATTCAGAATGACTTCCCATTACCCAAAAATGAATGCCCATTGCCCGAAATTTCATGAGATGCTTTAATACACAATAACGTAAAACCCCATGATTATGTTTGGAATGACTTCCCATTTGCCAGAAATTGCGTGAGATACTTTAATACGCAATAATGTGAAACCCCATGATTGCGTTTGGATTGCCATTAGATTATACTTTCAATTTCCGTCATCTGATAAACTCCATAGTTTTTGAGGAAACTAGCAGAGGATGCAGCACTTTGCTTTTCCTGAGCCTACTGGGAAAGGCAAGATTCTGCCCCTCCTCTTCTCCCTCTCCACTTAATTAATTGAATGGAAACTATTCTTGCATGTTGAACTTAGTTTGCAATAACTGAAGTAAGCTGAGGACAAAGGAGGAGAGAGGGAGGAACAGAAAGAAACTGAGACATTTTAACAGCAGTAGAAAAAGTGGCACAACAGAGGATTAAACAGGACTGGCTGCCAAATCAGGACAGTTGGAGGAAATAATATCCTGCACTGACTGAGGCCTATCCTCTGACAGCCCTTCAAACAGAGAGTTCTCCTCTACAAAGAAGGGCATCTGATCATCCTACATTGTGTAGGTATTGTAACAACAACAACAATAACTAGGACTATGAAAGCAGTACGCTTAAGTTCCTACATGGGTGGCAGGAGGCATCACAGGAAAAGGTAGCTAGCAGGGGCCAGAGCTAAGAGTAAATGAAAAGACTTGGATGTAAGACCCAAATCAGAATAATTCTTGTCTCTCCAGAAGCTGTGCAGAAAGGCCAAGTGCTGGCAGAGTATTTGCCATCTGTCCCCCGTCCTGCCTGCAATGAAGGCACTTGGGGCGAGCACCAGGCCTAGCACTGTGCTCCAGGCATTGTTCCACTTATCTCTGCTTTCCAGTTTCTAAGCTTCATCTGTCTTCCTCTCACCGCTGGCCCTCGGATGCAGCACTGAGTCCAATTAAGGATTGTACTATCAATACCATCCCAGTTCACCTTTTTATCACCATCTTACGGGGTGCTGCACAAAAGCTTCCTTGAAGTTCAATGGCACTGAATTTTCCAGCTTCACTCCGGAGAGAGTTCTCCATTGTTACTCTGACAAAAGTTTTTCTTTTCCCCGAGCGTGACCTCCTCTTTACAAATCCTTTGACTAACTCCAACCGCTTGCTGTGAGAAGCTGTCAAGGTTTTTGCTTGCTTTCGTCATTCAGTGTGGAAGAGAGGATATTTGCCTACCTACAGCTACAGGCTTGATGATTTTCACCTCAACCTTTAGGAAGAAGAGGAATAATAGTAATAATAATAATAATAATAATAATAATAATAGATTTTTCTTAATGTGGAAAATATTTATCTCTCTTTAAAGCTTCAAGTAATTATTGGTTTCTGGAGCAATGGCACAAAATAGTAACTGTTCCATTAACTGAAGCTTTGCTGGTGGAAATAAAAGAACTAGATTCTATTTCAGGTGAGGATTTTGCCCTGAGAAACATTTTCTATATCCCAGCACAAGGAGCTATAATGGAGACCTCATTACTTCCAATCATTTTTGCCTTTAAGGTGTTTATATCTTGCTGCATAGGTGACGGCATGAAATCCTTGGATATGAGAGTAGAAACCCATGGGATTTTACTATTTTCTTTGCTCCTGCTCTTGTTTTATGAATTGTACTGACTGGAAGGCTAACCTATCTTCGCATTTTCACACACTTCATTTTCTTTAGCCGCCCCTTCCCCCAATTGCACTAAAAATGTGGCGAATAAATGATCAAGGACATCCTATATTGTATTGTGCTGAAGACACAGCTCAGACACTGAATTCTGAGACACCCACAGTTGGTACCGATGTGAAGAAGGGGAAGAGAGACAAGCAGAATGTGCATCGGGTTTCAAAAAATTATGATTAAAACAACAACAACAAAATCTCTGTTCCAATCTCTGGAGAGAGAAAAAAATAACAAAAAGGAAGAAGAAATCCCTTGCTCATACTCTGACTGCCCCCACACTACAGAAATAATCCAGTTTGACACCACTTTAACTGTAATGGCTCAATGCTATGGAATTCTGGGAACTGTAGCTTTGTGAGACATCTAGCCTTTTTTGTTGGAGAGCTCTGGTGCCACTGCAAACTACAGTTCCGAGAATTCCATAGCATTGAAACATGGCAGTTAAAGTGATGTCAAACTGGACTGTTTCTGCAGTGTGAACACAGCCTCTCCCTAAAGCTCCTGCAACAGTTGCCTGCCACCTCTCTCTCTCTCTCTCTCTCTCTCTCTCTCGCCTTTCCAAGAATATATGAAATCCCATCAGTTTACAATGGCAACCCCTCATATGAAGACTCCCCTCATGTAAATTTTCTCATTCAAGGAGAAAAGGGACAAAATCTTGTAAAGAAGAGACCTTAGTGTGGTAAGGTGTCACAATGGAACTCCCAGTTTGCACATGTCCTTGTGGTCTTTGGGATACCCAGGGTGGTGGTTTAAAAGAAGAGCAGCTCTTTTTCTGTCTGTTCTGGGATTTCAAGTGCCCAATAGAGTCAGAGAGTTCAGAGAAAACAACCGATACAGAGAAGCAATAAATAAAATCAGCATCAGACCTGGGCCAGAAATTTATGAGTCCCAGTGTTTGAAGGAGCAGGCCAAGAGAGTTGTCACTGAGCAGGCCAAGATTTGATAAACACATGCACACATCTTATCATTCTCTTATGCAAAGCAGGGAGTAAGCCAGGAATAAGACAGGAATCAGGCAGGGAAAGAAAGATCTGGAAAACAGTTTTCTGGGGGTGGACCATGGCAGGCCTATACCTTCTCCACAGAGCTCCGTGGAGGAGTGAGTAGCAGAAGCAACAGGCATAGGTTTGGGGACAAATTTGATCCTGTATGTTTCTCCCCTGAAAAAGGGAGGAATGAAGAGTGTGTCCATGAAGATCTGTAAACCCCCCCAGAGGTTAGCTCCTGGGGGTTATTCGGGTTAACCAGGACTGAAGTGTGTGTGTGGAAAGGAGGGGATCAAGGGACAAAGCCATTGCCTCTTCCCACTCATTGAGTTGCAAACGCATTTCCTTTTCTAAGTATATCTTTATCTATACTAATATTTGGATTTAGGGAGTAAAAGGAATCTTCATACCAGTGGTTAATAAATACTTCAGTGAGTTTCTGCTTTTTTGGATTACAATGGGGGAACTATTTTTTAAGTGATGCAGTTTCTAAGGGATGACTGCAGAGAATCTTACAAACCTGTGCTTAAAAATGTGGAAAGGAATCAACCCTCTGAATCGATAAGGATATGGAACCTGAGATGATGAAAATATCTTTTTTAAAACAGGAAATCTGGATGTTTTTCTATGTGTTTTGGAAAGAAAAGGGGGGGGGAGGACTGATTTGTTATGAGAAAGTGAAAGTTGTTTTGACAAGTGGAAACAGAAGCAGTTAAATATCGGGTGGTTCTAGTATTACTTTGTAATAGAGGAATCACTGTGGAAATAAAGGGGTCAATCCTTTATGTGTCAAAACCTTGTTAAATGGATGAACAAAAAATGCATCCACGGGGGGGGGGGGGGGGGAGAAACTGTGACTTGGAAGGAGTTTTGGGGAAGATTTTTCTTTGTTGAGATACTACATTAGGAAATGTAATGTGGATCTAAACTTGACAAATGATGAGATGGAAGACAGCGATTTGGAGAATAAAACTGAGTGACTTCAGAAGGTAGATGAGAACAAAGAAGCTAAACTGGAGGGTGAAGATCCAGATCAAGGAGGAATCTCACAGTCATCATGAGAGGATGATGGAGATGCAGAAGAGGATTTGGAGGATTCCCCCCCCCCCCCAGGAGAGTGTTGGGCACAGCATTGGAAATCCAGACAGGAAGAATACTGAATAGAAAGAGGACATTAAGAGGAGAAGATTTGGGGGAGAAAAACTTGGAGGCTTTACAGGGGTTGGTAATTTTTGTAAAGGGGAAAAAAGAAGATGAAAAGAGTAAAATCTATGTTTCTTATGAAGGAATGCCTCCCCATCAGGTTGCATGTGAGGGTTTGAGTGATGCTGAAGATGCTCAAATCTAGGGGATTGGTAGAAAATGAAAAGTGAGATTTAAGGGGGTAGACTGGAAGAAATAAGATTTGTCTATTTTGGTTTAAGATTTCATTATGGGTTCCATTGGATTAATGTTGTTTTAGACCACAGAAAATTTTAGTCAATATAAAGTGGGTGGTTTTATGGAAACACTTGAGAAAAATATGAAAAATAAAGATGTTTAAATATTTAGGAAAGATATTAATGTTAGATTGCGGTGCATATGGGAAAAAGGAAATCTTTTAAATAAAGTATAAGTTAGCCTCTTACAGTTGTAAAAGGTGTTATTTAACCTGATATTAACACAGATGGTGGTTAAAGGGGAGAATGAAAATTTTATTTGTTTGTTTAATTAATATAGGTAAGAGGCAATGTGATATAGTTTTAAGTAATGTAGGCTAGGAAAGGAATACCAGCAATTAAAAATTACTTATGAAAATTTACTAATAATTTTAAAGGAATATATAGAAATGTTAGCTGAATTGTATGGTACTTATTTAGAACAATAGAATCATAGAATCATAGAGCTGGAAGATCATGTGAACTTTGTGTTTAACTATTAATAACTATATAGAAAGTTAATGATTTATTTTATTAGAGAAACACAGCCCAACTGTCACTAAAACAGATTCTGCTGAGTCAGGATTCTTGCTGAATTCTTGAGCTTCTTCATGGGTAAGTTTTCAGGATGCTTCTCTGAAGCTCTCACACAAGGTGTTGGAGGGACCTCTGCCTCCAAGTCAGCATCAGGTTCCTGTTTTCATAAGGGAGATGCATTCCCTTTCGAGGGCCCAGGCTTTATGGTCCTTCCATGGTGAGAACCAGTGGTGTTCCACTATTGCTTTACTACAGAAGAGCTTTGCTACTGCTGCTGCTGCTGGTGTTGTTGTTGTGTGCCTACAAATAAGTAATTTCTAACTTTTGGCAACCCTATCATGGGTTTTTCTAGGCAAGATTTGTTCAGAGGAAGTTTTCCATTGCCTTCCTCTGAGGCTGAGAGCACTTGCCCAAGGTCACTCAGTGGGTTTCATGGCTACCTTGGGTCCCTTTAGGAGATAGGTGGCATATAAGAGAAATAAACCTTGTTCTCCAGAATTGTAGTCCAACACTCAAACCACAGAACTAATGATGAACTAATGCTGCAATGGGAAAGAAGGCAGTGGAGGGAGAGTGAAAGTTTCAGAAAAACATGGAGATTTTTCTAACTCGGCCAAAACTCAAATGTAATAATGCCAATTTCTGTGTTAATCCAAGTGAAACCTAAAGCCATCACATTACCTGTTGAAGCCTCATTATAAAATTTTCAGATTCTTCCTCCCATGTTCCATTTCAGGGCATTGTACAGACACCATGACTTCAACATAAAGTCAGATGTTGTAACATCTAGTCTTGAAATAAAAATCTGGTGTTCTCGAAAGCTTACATACATTTTGTGCTCTTTTGAATGGCCTGATATGAGATATATGAGATATGAGATACTAATACGGCTTCTGGAACTTTTCTTAGGGGCCAACGCACAGGCATGTTGTCCATTTGGTATGACAGGTTTATGGTTATTCTCTCCCTAAATACTTGGGTATTGAAAGAAAATATTCAACATCAAAATGTATGTGGACATTTGGAGGAAAACAAGATTTTGTTTCACTTGTGGTCTTATAAACAACTGCCACCATCTTTCCTGAGTTGCTATTCACATCTCTCATTGCTGCTTTTACTCTGGGAGAAACCATTTATCACTGTTTCTACAGATGGTGTATGTTTGTCAAGAGACAGATCCAGATGCCAAATTCTGGAATAATGCCAATGACAGCATCTGGGTCTGATTCTGGCTCCTTGCTCGTCTTCTTTGCTGACACTTAACAGCTGGCCAAAAAGTTGCCTTGGGGACTACCAGGTGGACAGCTATGTGAGAGCTGGCTGGGATATGGTGTTCTTGTAAGGAACTATATCAACAATTCCATACATCCACCTGCAGTCAAATATCTAGCATAAGTTTTGGATAGTATCTTATCACATGGGAACTTCTCTTTGCCTAATGAACTGGCAATGAGCTCGTTCTGCCTTTCTTAAGGGAGCTGATGTCTTCAAAATTTGCCCATCCTTTCAGATGATATCACCTTTGAAAGTCATGTTCTTATGTGCTTTTATCATTCAAAAACAAAATCAAGGAAGCAAATAATGAGTATGACAAAACTGTGATTGGTTAAGTAATTCCTCCTCGTCCTCTTCTTTCTTCTGTTATTTTTATACCATCTTTCAGAATGCAGGCAAGTAAGAATAACAGGAAGAAGAAGAAAGTCCCAATGGTGGAAGTGCAGCCAAACAAATGAAACAATAAATCCAGCCGATTTTTATACAGCTTGAAAAATTTATCAGATTCTGTGGGAGCTTAAATACTTGCATTGGTAGTGTTTCCTCATAGTGCTGCAGTGAAATTTATCCATAACTTTTTTTAGGGGCAAGTTCTGAGGTTGGAGAAATTTACAGGGGGAAAAAAACACTTGGCAGAGGATTAACAGCTGCTTACCTGCTATGATTTCTCTGCCCTACCCCTTCAATACCAATTATTTTTATGCAAGACTTTTTCAATGGGGAAATACAACCAATGAAGGATAAGAGAGACAATGTTATAACAATATAGCTTGGAAATAATTGCTAAGAAGTATTATTCTTCTACTATTCTTATTCTCATATGTTCCTTCAGAATCTTGGAAGAACTGAGAGGTGATGCCCTAAACAGAAACAAGTGAATGGGAGAATACAAAGTTTAGGGGGAATGATTGTTAAAAACACACAGTGATGTAGTAGACAAACAATATGTTTACTTAAGTATTAAAAAAACGTAAAATGAAATGACGACAAAACACAAACTGGCAGGTGAATGATTTGCAGTTTTTGGTCTCATTTTTGGTATTTTTACCTGTCATGTACAAACTGTGTTATCCCTTGTAATTTAGCCTCAGATGTGTCTCTTCCAACTGTATCATTTTTCCCCATGTTATGAGACACAGAGGAATTGTTACTTGTGTGATTTGCAGTTTACCTTGCACAGCACTGACTGGCTCACCAGCCCGTTTGTGTTTTGTCGTCATTTCATTTTACGTTTTTTTAACACTTAAGTAAACATATTGTTTGTTTGCTACATCACTGTGTGTTTTTAACATTCATTCCCCCTAAGCTTTGTGTTCTCCCCTTCAGAATCTTGTCCAGAATGACAAGGCACTGAGGGAAGACATGGGGGAGAGCCTTCTCTGCTGTGGCACCCTTGTTATGGAATATTATCTCTTTTAGAGGCCCAGCTAATGCCAACACTAGTATTCTGGTTTCAAGGGAAAAAAAGTATGACTTCTTGCTAGAGCCTTGGGTGCCAGTGGATTGCATCTGAATTTGCATATAGATTTGTTTTTAAATTGTTTTACATTATTTGATTTGTTTTGAAACTGTTGTGTTTTAACTGGGATATTGTTTAATAGGTGTTTAGGCTATTTTAATTATTCCTATTGTATGAAAATGTTACATTTGATTTTATTGTGTGCTGTTCTGAGATCCTTGAATATAAGGCGACATATAAATAAACAAATGTTATACCTAACTGATGTTTTCCCTCAGTTTTTAAAAAAGATTTTAACTATATTACATTACAATTGAAGGATAGCTTTTGTGGCATAATGGTAACCTTTTAGTTACATTTAAAGTTGTTGGAGTGTGGGCCTTACTAAAAAGGGGAGGTATCACATAGTTGAAGTGCCTGCCTATTATGTGACTTATCCTGCTGCCTCGTGCTGTATTTCGGGGTGCTCATATTTTGCTATCTAATATTTGAAGATATCAAGTGTTTGAGAGATCAATGACCTCTCAGGAACACTAAAGGTCAGGTACCCAGGAAAAAAGGAATCATTTCCCCCAGGCAAGTAAACAAAACCATCAAATGTAAAGTGATTTTTCCTTCTCCCAAATAGCCTCTTTTCTCTCTTGAAACCAGAGACAAAAGATCTCTTCATGTTTGAAACAGTAGGCCTCTCTCTCTCTCTCTCAGCTGATCAATGTTGTGTTACTAGCCAAATGTCTCTATCTGTGCAACCCAAGGATAAATATGAACCTAAACACTGCATACAACTCTTTGTATGTTCTGTGTCTCCCTCAGGCCTTCCCCCACTTGAACCACTCCAGCATACACAATCCTCTTTTTGGACAGGTAATTAATACCCCATTGCAACCCCCCAAAACTCCACTATCCCCTTTTACTTTTTGGTTATCTCAGTATGGCGTTTGAATTGCTATCTTGTATGTGTGATTGTACTCTGCATATTTTCTAAATAAAACCTTCTTGGTTGACCAAGAACCTGGAGCCCTCCCAATTAGTACTAGTATATACTGAGAGACCATATCTCCCCCATATGAACCTTCAAGAGCCCTAAGATCTGTAGGAGAAGGCTTTCTCTCGATCCCCTAAAGATCACAGGCCCACCTGGTGAGGATATGAGAGAGAGCCTTCTCGGTGGTTGCTCCCATCCTCTGGAATGCTCTTCCTCAGGAGGCTAGGCTGGTCCCCTCCCTGCTGGCCTTTCGCCACCAGGTAAAAACATTTTTATGTTGGCACGTTTTCTGTACATAATGTATAGCAGGGTGGTTTTATGGAGCAGGTAGATTTTTAGTCTGTTTTTAACTTAACTACAGTATATATTATGTAATTTTATATTATATTTTATAGTATATATTTTATGTGATTTTTTACAGACACACACACACACTGAGGCCCAAGGTCCAAAGGTTACCCAGACCTCGTGCAAAGCTAATTTTCCCAAAATTCAAAGTTTTGCTGACAGCCCCACTCCTATTCTTTGGGTAACACTCCATTGTGCATATTGTGGTGACAATGAGCGGAACAAGAGAAAAGTGTGTTTTGTACCATAGACCAGAAGCTTATAGCATTCCAATGTTTTACAAGTAATAAAAAGATAATTTTAAATTAAGATTAACTTTTACTTTTAAGAAATTTTGGCTGGGCTCTGCATTGTCAGATGTATCCAGGACGATGGAGCTCTGTTGTTATAGAAATGTCTGATAATGCTACCCTCCCAAAAATCCCCGATCTTTTCAGTCTAAAAGCCTCCAAATGGTGCAGATCAGGACACTGGGAAATGGTGTCTGCAGCACTCTCCCTATCATTGGATACATTGAGAACAGGCAGCTACAAAAGTACCCTTGGAGGCCTGCTGTGACTGCTTGCTTCAATATACCTCGCAACTGTGAGAGCACTGAAGATATCATTTCCTAACCCACATGCTCTGAATATCTCAAAAACCCTCTGGTTAGGGAATCCCAAACTGAAAAACAGTGGGTTTTGAATGTCACATTTGGTTGTTAAGGATTGTAAACATATAGCCCTAGCAGTTAAGGGGTCTTCAGTCCAGTTTATAATCTGAACAGGTTGCCAGCCTGTGCCTGTGCCTGTGTGTGTGCGTGTGCTACAAATAGAACTACAAATTCCTGAACTATAAGAAACACCTATAAGCATTAGGAAACCTCCTTGAATTTATCACTTTGTGAAGTAGGGGAAAAATCCTCAACCTAAATATCCACATTAGTAAAACAGTTCTAGTCCTCCATTAGAAGTAGTTCAACTAGTTCTCCATAGCGTTAAGCAGACATGATGCTCTCATTTCCATAAATGAAATGAGAAACAGAAACTACGACCAGAAATTTTAATGACATGATATTTTTGGAAATGATTTTGGGGTTGTCAATATATGAACACCTTGTTTTAAACATTTTATTCATAATTCAAAAAGAAAAAAATTCCATAATGAATTTCTCTCATTCTTCCAGAAAGAAAGAAAAAAAGAAAGGTGGCGGGGGGGGGGGGGAGACATATTTTTCATTTTTTTTTCATAGTCTTGTTTTCTGGGCCTTCACTTCTCTAGGTGAACAACCTCACACTGGAACTCCCGATTCTTACTACATATAAGATGCAGAAATCCCTGATATAGGAATGAGATATTTCGCTCACACTTGTGCAGTCTTCAATTTCAATAGGCTGAAGGTGAGGGAGAGAAGGAAAGTCCTCCAAAGGAGAGGTGGAAATATTGAGGAAGAGGAAGAGCTGATGTCTTAGGACTTTATCAGACATAGCCTTTAAGCTGTCATAAAAAAATCAATAATGGCACCTTTGGTGATACCTATCATATGATGCCATTTCCCTCTCATTGCTGCTTTTTCTTCCAATTGTTCCAACCCTATCAATAAGTTCACATTATTGCTGGTATAGTGCTAGTCCTGGTGCAGTAAATTATCTTCTGGCAGTTCCAGGAGTGCATGATCACAGGATGCACAATTGTCCTCCTCTTTCTCCCCCCCTTTGCTATTCCTGAATAGCCATTTTTTGTTTTACTTTCTTTTATTTGTTTTTATTATTTTTTGTTAAACCACATTAGCACAATTATAATTGTGTTACAAAACCAAAACACACACACACAAAAGGCACACTGGGTAGGGCATAGGGCAGATTAAGGATGGTGGTGGAAAAGAGCACATGGGACCAGCAACAACCCAATTGTGTTAACAAAGGGCTGTATGGTAGGGGTTGCTCCGCAACTGGTATATATGCACTTTCCCTTCATTATTGTGATCATGAAAAGAACAGCAGTTGTGTAATAAAGTCCTTAGCCATGTCATTGAAGGCCCTCCCACCCCACAATTCTTTGGAAGATACATGAATCTTCTTAAGAAATCCTGCCTCCCACAGGAGAGAAAGACATCAAATGGGACTTTTTTGGTCCTGGCTTTCACAAGTTGCTCGAAATATAGTTTGCACAAAATGTTTTTTTCTCAGCACAATGAGTGTCTTTCCCCCATTATAAATGTAAGCATACAAACACAAACAGCAAGCATAAAAAGAAAGGATGATGGATCACAAACCATCCAATGCAACACCTTTTAGTAGTCTATGCAACAAGGCAACAGTTAGCCCATTCCTCTGTCTTGTAGATTTTAGAGAAACTGCCTTCTGACCGTACAACATCAGTTCAGCATTGGAGATCGGGGTTTGATTCCCTGCTTGGCCATGAAACCCTCTGGTTGATCTTGGGCAAATCATTTGCTCTCAGAAAAATTGTTGCCTGCACAGAAAATTCTGTTTTCTGTGCAAACAAACAAATAAAACAAAACAAACCCCTAAATGCAAATTTTGTGCAGAATATGTCCCAAAATGCAAAGCTTCTGTTCAGTCCAGGATTCTCCTTGTCAGAGTTTCCTGACATTCAGCAAGCATATTTTTTGATCATTTTTCAAATCTGTTCAAGTATTCTTGCTATCCTTAGCTTCCATTTCTATCTTTGTCATCTCCGGGTATGATAAAATCTTGAAAATGTGCTATCAGTGTCAACAGTGCTGAGTAAGATGGAACAATAGTTTGACTCAGTTCACTTTCATAGATGCACCTGAGGAAGTAAACCAAATCTCTAAAAACTTATGCTACAACTTTTCCCTCAGTTGATCTCAAAGGTGCTTCAAAATTTGCTTTCATATTGGTATAAAGCAGTTTCCTGTGTTACCATATCCCTTGTTGACAAAGTTTGTTGCATGTTTTCCTCTTCTTGTGGGCCGTTCCTCTTTGTTACATTTGAATTTCTAAACATCACAGGAGGGAAAACACATCATGGCTCTGTGGATGGGGAGAACCTGGCTAAAGGGTCTTACCTTCTCTGTTAACAATAAAATATCCACACATACACACATATAAATACGTACTCGCTCTTGCATTCTTTGGCTGAAGAGGAAAAGAATCTATCTAAATTTCCAAGGTTATCTCTTCTGCAGAATAAAACCTCAGTGAATACACTGGATCAGCTGTTCCACCCCACCCCCTGGAGATGCTCTGCCTTTGACATCATAAGGAGGGAAGTCATCTCCACACTGGTGGGTAGTTCTAGCTTTGAGCAATCATCTCCTTTTGACAGTGAAGCTGCTGTCAGAAATCTTACCAGACACTAGGACTACAGAGTTCCCTTCTTCAGCTGTCTTTTTTGCCTTCAACATGGATTAGATGAGACTCTTTGTCAGGAGTGGAGAAGTTGGGGCCAAGAGGGGATAGATGGCATTGATACTTCAAGGTGGAAACATCAGAAAGAATCTGGAGCTAAATATTCCAAGTAACCTCAGCCAGCCAGGTCAGGCCAGCTGTAGTGTTCTGCTTCTCCTTGAGCTTTGAAACTATGCACTTGTCTTACCAGATCAGTCCCTTTTCTGTCTGTGTTGGGATGTAAGTCATTGCTAGTAGAAAAAAGTCGGTGCCCTAGCAGATGGGGGGAGGTATACCTCTGTTTCAGCATTTCTTGAACCTATTCTTCTTAGGGACGTGGCAAGCGATTTTTTACTCATTTGATCTTTTAAAAAAGATCTTAAGATCTTCCTATTCCATTTTCAAGTCTGGGTCAATTTCACTCTTCTCCAGTTGGAAATTTTTAAACCTCAAATTCTTTCCCTCTGTAATGTTTGCAAATTTTTGTATGTGCATGTTGATACTAATTCTTTCGAAAAGAACAAATGAAATGTGTTGGTCAATTCTTCAAAGATGGACTGCAACAAGGTTTTCATCTTTCTAAACGACTACAATTCAAAGGGTGCTCTCACTCTCAGGCTTCTGCTACACTGCTGAAATAATGCAGTTTGACATCACTTTATCTGTCATGGCTCCATCCTATGAAATTATGGGATTTGTAGTTTTTTCTCCCCCCCCCCATTTATAGTTCTTTGCTCCCCCCACTGTCTCTATTTTATTCCTCTTAATGTATTTTATATAGTGCTAATGTTCTCTTTTTATATGGTTGAAAAAATTCATTTTTTTTAAAAAAAATATTAAAATGACATATGCTTCCTCAATAACTCTTGTTCTCTTGTTGCCTGGCCACACTCATTTGACTACATGCAGATGTTGTTCAGCCACATGTCCTGGTTTTCATCTAGGCAATGTTGTCTAAGTACCACTTACATGCATATAAGTCCCCTTTTGGACCATGCACAGGGGACTATTCATTCACCCTTGTGTCCGCTCCTAAATCTCCCACTGCCCAGCAGCTGTCAAGTCCTCTCTACCTGTCAATTCGGACATGAAGATGCAGCTGCTCTGGGCTCCTGGGTGGAAGGAAAAGTGTTACCACAAAGATGTAAAGACTTGGAGAGCCTCCACACTAGTAGCAGTCTACCTTTAACAAGAGGGGGAAATTTGACTTGGCATGCAAGAAGGGGAAATGTCAGGACCGAAAGCACCAGCTATACCAGTATTCATTGATGAAGAATCCAGGCATGAGTGAACTAATTAACTTTTATTAGGAAAGAATATGAAAGAATACACGTGCAAGATATACTCACTCTAACACCCAGCATACAGAGCTAATAAAAAATAAAAAAGTAAAAGGAAGCAGTTTAGGGTTGGGCTGAGGGGTAATATTTCCCTGTCTTGAAGAATGGTCCATGGAAATCAGGAGTGACTTAGACCAAGAGTCTAGGGGTAACAGAAGCACCCAGACTGGAGTCTGAGGGCAACAGCCATCAGCAAAGTGGGGAGGATTGACTGCAGCAAAGATGCTAGGTTTTCCTGGTCATATTTATACTTAAAAAATAGCTTGGGGCCAATGTGATTTCATGGGAATCAGACTTGATAGCTTTTCAGAAGGACCAAAAGGGTCCCCAAAGTTGTGGCTCACTTTGATATCCCAAAAATCAAAAAAGCTAATTTCATTGATAGTAGTTTCATTGACTTCGCAACATCTTGACAAAATCTGAAGTACCCCAAAATGAGTGGACAGGAAAGGTACACAGGGAACAAGAGGAAATTCGGTTTCATACTTTTTTGTGGGTTTTTTGGGCTATGTGGCCATGTTCTAGAAGAGTTTATTCCTGATGTTTTGCCAGCATCTGTGGCTGGCATCTTCAGAGAAATTTGGTTTTGTTGGATCTAGTTGTCAGAACTAATCTTTTGATTTTCAGTTTTCATAAGAAATGCAGCAGGGCATGTGTGCCTGTGTGTGGATGTCCTCTATCTAGCCCCTTCACCAAATATTTTCATCCTTCCACATGTCCGGGGTCTACATGCTATATTCACAATGCTACCTTTTCCAGTGTTTTGTAAGTCATCACATCCTCTGCAGCCCAGGCCGACTTCCAGCAATTTGATATCAAAATATAGCTAGATCAGGAGGATATCAGGGCATGTACAAAAGGCAGGTGCACTCCATTTGAGAACCCTTATTTCTTCTCTTCTGACTGCCCTGGCAGCAGCTCCTGCTCCCCAATAAATGACAGTGGGGCTTGACAGTTGCCATTGGTTTGGAGAGTAGGCAACTGCCCATCTGGGGCTACATCTACATGTGGAATCTTGGCTTGTGTCGTCCAATCATTTCATATCCTAAATTCACTTCTCTTTTTTTTAGTTGTGGTTCTGGGTCAGCTGCCTATGCTTAACCTCCGCTTTGGAGATAACACCTGAATTTTGCACACAGAATTACCTTAATGCTGTCAAATACGAGGCTAATCTATCATTTCATTTCCTTGGGCACTGCAAGACCAGCTGCTCTCCTTACCTCTCTCCTACCCATTGTTTCTTTAATCCTTTTTTAATAACGCCTCTTTTACCTTTATCAAGTGCACCGGTGTATTTCTGAGGAACCCTTTCTTTAAACAATCATGGTGGGTGGTGCTGGAGGTTTTTTTTTTAATAACTTATTTTTGTTTTATTTTGTTTAAATAGCTCTTTCTTCCAAAGTCTTCAAACAGTAGACATCCCTTTCTTTTCTTCTTTTCTTTTTCACTGACCTAGGTGACAGGAAATACTCTAAGACGACCGCGGCATATAGCCTGAAAATGAGATTTAGCAAATAAAAGCGTAGTGAACTTTTAAATATAAATCAGCCCCTCTCCCTCCGGTTTTCTTTTAACTGCATACCTTCAAAGAAATTATATTTTTACTCCCAGAAAATTACCTAGGAGAAAAAAAATGACAAGAGTAATCTATTTTTTTCACAGCTGGTCGGTTGGCCAGAGTTTCTCATCAAGGAGTACATGCTGTTTGCTCCCCAGATGGACAGGCTGGATGAGTAACAAATCCTCAGAGCCTGGGACACAAGGTAGAAATTATATTGCTGGTGCTTTTAATCTTGCACAGGCACTGCACACTGGTAATTGCTAATGGCCTGTTTCCAAATGAGTACCTACTGGGACAGAATCTTCCTATATCTTGTCAGAATCAGTCCCATTAAGGCCTTGGATGAAATTAAACCCGAGACTTGTAATAATTACAGGAAACATATATCTTTTAAAAAGTGTGCGTGGGGGTGGGTGGGTCAGACATATCAGCCTGTGAACAGCAAAACATGAAAGCACTTTCAGCTGTAATTGGAATAATTTGCATTTGCCCTTACCATTGCAAAATAAGCGAGGAAAGAACAGTGTCTATGAAGCAACAGTAATATTGACAATGTTTCTAAAAAGGTAGATGGTAAATTCAGAATCGCCATATACAGTCGGCTCTCTCTAGCCACAGATTCTGCATCCTTGAATTCAACCATCCACGTGTTGAAAATATCTCCTGCCCCAAAAAACTCCAAGGCAAACCTTGATTCTGCCATTTTATATAAGGTGCACAGTTTCACTACACCATGGTATATAATAGGATTTGAGCATCCACAGATTTTGGCAACCACAGGGGTTCCTGGAACCAAACTCCAGAGGATACCAAGGGTCACTGTATATATTTTACTACCTTCAGGTATCTGTTTAAATGGTAGATGAATGAGTGACAGCAGGTCTGCAAATGGCCATCAAAAAATACAAGGCCTTGATTGTTCTCTCTGGGTTCATCTACACTATAGAAACAATATAGTTTGACACCAATTTAAGTGGTGTATCACTATCCAATGGAATCCTGTCATTTGCTGTTTTACAAGGTATTTGGATTTCTTTGACAAAGTGTGCTGGTGTCTCACAAACCTACAAATCCCAGGATTTTGTAGGATGTAACCATGACAACTCAAGTAATGTCAAACTGCATTATTTCTACACAGTGGCATCACTAGCGTTGGGGTCACCCAGTGGAATAACTCATGGCGTCATCCCTCACTGCCCTCCTCCCCTACCACACCATACAAAATCCTTGGTAATATGTTTTTGGAGTAATGTTACTCATAAATAGCAATTCCCATATATAATTGAAAGTTATGGTAATAGTTGTGATATAAACAATTAACAAAATTAAAATTACCCCTTTAAATTATAATATCATTACAAAATCAGCCAAAATGTATTTACATGTACATAATTTTGTGTGGCTAAAGTGAAAATTTGATAAGATGTGATGTTTTTAAAGAAAGAAAATTAAAAGAATTTTTTTAAAATAATATTTTTGTTAAATTTAAAATTTAATTTTTTTTAAAAAAAATTCTCTAGCCTCTCCTTTCTCCCCCCACTGAGTCTCAGTCTCTCTTCAGCATTTTAAAGGGAGACAGATGAATGTCACAGCCTGTTTATGACATTTTAAAGGGAGACAGATGAATGTCACAGCCTGTTTATGACAAAAGGCAGATGGTTGGGGAACAATGGTGTCACCTCCCTTAGGTGCGCACCACATCCCCCACACCACATCCCCAACCCTAGTGATGCCCCTGTTTCTACAGTGTAGATGCGCCCTCTGGGAGTCTCCATTTACAGTGATCCCACCACATTCACTGGGGTTAGGGTTGAAGGGCGCCCATGAATATGGAAAACCTGTAAATTAACAACAACAACAACAACAACAACAACAATCATTTTCTATTTCTAGCCCACCCCTCTGAACGGGCAATCGGGACGGGGTACAAGAGAAGTTAAAAACATCACAATTAATATATCCAATCCCATTCCCAACTCCCCCCCTTAAAAAAGGATTAAACCAGAAACAAGTTAAAACAATTAAAACAATTATCTAAGAAAACACTTCTCTAGGAATCTCCAGGTCCTCCAGCACAACTCTATGGTCAACATCTGCCAGAAGCTGATCATAGAATCATAGTAGAGGACCTACAAATGCCTAGAGAAGTGTTTTATCTAGGAAACTCTAGGTTCTCCAGCATAATTCTATGGTCAAGGTCTTGCAGAGTTGCGCTGGAGGACCTAGAAATGCCTAGAGAGAACATATTAATCAAAACCACAATTAATCAAATCCACAATTAAATCCACAAAAATGTGGGGGCCAACTGTAATATTGGTCAAGAAAGGGATCTGAAAAAGGGCAGCCACAATGTTAATGGAGATTCTATGGAATCAACAATAGAAACTATACCAATAGATATAGTGAGTGGCAGCTTGGAGCAATACAGAGATGCTGTGTTTACAGGATATGATGCTTCCAGTGAAATCTTTCTCTCCCTTTCTACAGGACTCCTAAATTGGCTTTTCAGATTAAACTCAGCACTCCACAGACTTTGCCTTTGTTACTTTTTTGTACATTAGGAGCAACTTCACACTACACCACTATAGCACTATGATTCCACTTTAACTGCCAAGACTGTCTGCTATGGAACCCTAAGATTTGTAGTTTGGGGAGACCCTAGAGCTCTCCGGCTGAGAATTATAAATGCCCCTTCCTAAACTTCAAATCCCAGGATTCCATAGGCTGTTGCCATAGCAGTTAAAGTGGAATCATACTGCTGTAATTGTGCAATGTCAAAGAGCACTAGAATGGTGAGAAGGTTGTTTGCAGGGGAATTGTTCTCTTCTTAGAAGGGGTGGGAGAACAAATAACCCATTACTGACTAGATGGCATGACCATGGAGCAACAGAGCCAGAAAGTATGTTGCCCCCAAAGATAATGATAGCCATTGAGACCTCAGGGCACCCAATGCAGCTACATACAGGCTGTTTCTATTTCTTAATGAGATGGCCACTAATTTATGAAAATCTGGCATGAGGAGCTTACTAATGGCATGATCAAGAAAAGCTAGCTAGAGACACTCGTAGCAAAAGCGAAAGGATACAAATATTTTATTTCTGCTTTGTTACTGTTAACACAGACAACTCTGGAATAATTAAGGGAAAATGTTAATGAGCCTGTATGTTTTGACTTTGTGTTGAGTTTTCCACAAACACTGACAAAATTAATTGGTCTCAACATGCAACTCTATTAGCACTATCCTTTGTAGGAGTTTTAAAATACCAAAATGAAGAGAAATGGATGTTTGTACCATTTTAGTCGCTCGTTTTCTCAGCAGATACTGAGCAAAATAGTGCCGTTTTCACAGTAGGATGGATACTGAGAAGCTGGCTTTGAACTGCAGGTCTTGAACTGGGCCTGAAGTTTCACATAGTTCAACTGTTGCTAAAGGGACATGACATCACTCTATTCAACAACATAATTGTGTAGATCTTAGTGTTAGTCTATCCTACATCCCTCCTCTCTGGAATATGGGGTTTTCATATGTTTATATTTTTATTATCTAGAGTCAGGCATGTTTTAAAATGTCATAACCACCTTGGAACACTAGAAAGTTTCCCACGTGAAAGCCACACTGACCTGAAAACACGCGGAAGATCTAGATAGGACTAAATAGAGGTTTAATGGGTTTGCTGATCGCTCCATCCTCTCCCCAAGCTCTTTGCATATCCTCTTGCAGTAGTAACTATGCAAGTCCTATTGCAAAACAGTGAATCATCGTATTTCTTTTGTACCTTTCCTATCCAGCCATTCAGGGGTTCTCTCAAATCCAATCAATGTTTTGTTAGTCCAGGCTTTATCTATCCTCCATTCTATATCCAGGTTTGACCAAAGTGTAGCCCTTGGAGTCCTTGGAGAAAGTCCTCCAAGGCTGTTTTTGAAGCCTACAGTGTCTTCACCCCTTCCAGACCATCTTTTCCCTGGTTTGAGAATGGGCAGATTGACAATATTTCTTTTGTTGTCTGTGAAGCCTCCCTTCCCAGAGAGTCCCAAGGACAGAGAATTGGTTTCCACTCTTTTTGCAGTCACCTCTGCCTCATGCAAATGTGTGCGAAGGGGGAATTTCTGTTGCTCCAGAAGCTAGGACACAGAGCAATGGATTCAAGTTACAAGAAAAGAGATTCCAGCTCGATATTAAGAAGCAGTTCCTGACAGTAAGAGCTGCTTGACAGTGGAACATGCTTCTTCTGAATAGTTTATCAGAAACCATTTCCAGCCCAGTCTGGGGAATGTGCTGGGATCAGAATGGAACAGGATGGAACCGGGGGGGGGGGGGGGGGACAGGTGTTATCACATGGATTTTGCTGTCAATGGTGCTGGGTGTCCCCAAGCCATTCCCAAAATCGGTGGCCAAAGAACAGCTGGGGAATTGCTTGGCAACTCCCAGTGGTAGCAAAATCCATGTGATAACACCCATTCTCTCCCATTTCATCCTGTTCCATTCTGATCCCAGCCTGTGCCCAGATCAGGCTGGAAATGGCATCTGATAAGCTTATGTGTGTGGTGGAATCTCCTTCTTTGCAGGTTTTTAAACAGAGACTTGATGGCTAGGAATGCTTTGATTATGTATTCCTGCATGATAGTGGGTGGACTGTATGGCGCTTGTGGTTTCTTCTAACTCTATGATTCCATGAGTGGAGTCTGATAGTGGATCGAACTCAGCCATTTATTTAATGATGGAATGCTGGGTGGACTCTGCCTTGGAAACCCAGCTTTTCACCTTGAACAAGCAATTAAACCAACTTTATGTAGAATTCTTACAAAAACTTGCAGTGGCAGGAAATAATCCATAAAAAGAGTATGATAATTGTATAGATTCACTAATATAGAACAAGTACTATTTCCAAACTAAGCTTATCATACTTCTCCCATGTATATTATTATGCTCTTCTAGCTGTTATTTTATCAGCATAATATGTCAAAATGTTTTGTAACATGGCTCACAATGTTTTGTACATGTTTCACTTAACTTGAAATCACTAGGAGCTTATATAACTTTTAAAACGTCTGAGCGAGCTTTTTTTGTCAGCATAGCTTTCTTTACTTAGACCTTACGGTCAATTTCTGACGCTTCCTCTTTAATCTTTCCTTTAATTCTTTCCCTTTGAGGGAAGGATCATTATAATTTTAAATAACAAAACAATAATAAGACATTTTTTCAAGTATTTAAACACCAAAATAATTTCTTATGCAGGTTTAAAATACAGGTTGAGCCTTCCGTATTTAGAATTCTGAAATCTGAAATAGTCCAAAATGCAAAACATTTTAAATGGGTGGCTGAAATAGTGACACCTTTGCTTTCCAATGGCATATTCTACACAAACTTTATTTCATGCACAACATTATTTAAAATATTCTATTAAATTAACTTCAGGCTATGTGTATAAGAAGTATTTATTAATTTATTTTTATTTTATATACCTCCTTTCTCCCAGAAGGGACCCAAGGCAGCTCACAGATATAGTAGTAGTAGTAGTAGTAGTAGTAGTAGTAATTTAAACTGTTAAAATCATCTATAAATACAATATAAAATTGCATTAAAATATACAAAAGTTAAAAGACATGACAAATGCATATGCTCAATATAAAAAAACACCATAGCATGCCTATGTTTTAAATGCTTGCTTAAATAAAAATGTATGAAACACAAGGGATTTTTTTTTGTTTATACGTGGGTCCCATCTCTAAGATAGCTCATTATGTATACATATACAAATACAGGTATTCCAAAATCCAAAAAAATTCTAATATCCAAAACATCTCTGGTCCCAAGCACTTTGAATAAGGGAGATACAACCTGTATCAAGAAATTATAGCCATGTGTAAAGATTATGAGTAGAACAGACATTTAGCACCAAGACATTTGCAACTATATAAATCTAGGCACCAGATTAAGACATTCCTTTCTAATGCCCTTGTACATGGTGGTGCTTGCTATGGATAAACACCAGGGTAATGTCGCTGTTCTTAAGGCAAATCTAATGGCCATGGAGAGCATGGAACTGCTCTCACACTCATGCCACTTTCAGTATGGGAAGCTGCTTCTGGGATTCACCTTAACAAAGCAAATTTGATGTGTGAGTACCAATAGCAACTGAACCAATTTGTGTCATTTTAACACAGAAAGAGGACTCTGCTTTCTGAAATCTTAGGGGGTGTTTTTTCCTTTTCTTAAAAAAAAACAACTTGCAATGAACTATGGTCCCTGCTGTTGACTTTAATGGGACTCAATCAACCTGAATCTGAGTACTTTAGCTTAATTGGTTTGAGGAAGTGGCTGTTAGTCACCTCCTATTTAACCACATTATATAACTCTGCACCTGCAAGTTGTGTTTATGGGCTTTTAAAATCTGGTCCCTGAAAGAACCTTGTATTTTCCCAGCACTGGCAGATGTAATGAACGGCTTTGAGACGGAAAGAAAAATACATCTTTGAGCAAGTCACCCTGCCCAAGACTATAGATATATACTGCATCAGACTGCACTTAAACCATATAATTAACAAACCATATAATTAGAGTTCTACTCAGCAACTGAAAATGGCAACATCTTATTTGAGTAGTTCCTTCTATATCCCCTGGAGTCCCATCTTCTGAATTAAGTGACAAGTAGAAGAGTTTACTGTTAAAAAAAAAAACAGACCAAGGTAATAAAATTAATATTATAAAGAGGACTGAGTTGCATTATCTTCCTATGTGTGCATCCCAATCAGCTTCTGCCTTTGTGTCCAGTTGGTTTTATGCCTGCTGATACAGAAAGCACAGGAATCAGGAGAAATTTGCCTGAAAGAAATATGCTTCGATTTAATCCATTCCCATCACCACCAAAACCTCAAGCATTCATTTCTGTACAAAGAAGATACACATGTAAAACCCAGACTCATTACAGTAGCCAGATCAGCAGCATCCCATTCGCTGAGGGATCAGGATCTGAACCTGAGATCAGGAGGTAGGTCTTGGGGCAAGACAGAGAAGAGCTGGGGGTTTGGGACTACCAGGTTGTAGAAACGTCCATGAAGAGAATCTGAGCAAATCCTGGCTGGGCAGGTAATGTGGCAACTTGGATTTGCAACTCTGGTTCTCCACTTTTCGACTTATTCCAAAAGACACAATGGGCCCAAAGATATGTGCCTGCCAGTTCTCTTTTTAGTTGATCCCTTCACTCCTGAATTTTTAGCTTGCCAATGTTCTGCAAGTGCACATGCATATAAACACCTGGATGCCAGCTTGGAAATTTGCATGAAGAGAATTTGGGCCTACAAGTTTCAGCTAGTCTCCACTCCCACTCTTAGGAACACTTGGGAAACCATGTTGAGAAGAGTAAGACAGTGGCAAGAATTTTGTGTAGTTTTCACCCTGTATTCACACATCCCAAATTTTGTGTGTGTGTTTTATTAGCTGCCCTCAAGTCGATTCTGACTCATGGCAACCCAGTGGATGAGACATTTCCAAGAATCCCTATCATCCACTACTCTGCTCAGGTCCTGCAAGCCCAAACTCATAGTCCCCCTGATTGAGTTCATCCATCTGGTGTGCAATCTTCCCATCCCCCTTCTACCCTCTATCTTTCCTAGTATTATTGTTTTTTGCAGTGATCCATGCATTCTCATTATGTGGCCAAAGTACAATAGTCCCAACTTGATCATCTTGGCTTCTAAGGAGAGCTCTCGTCTGATCATTTGTTTGTCTTTTTGGCTGTCCATGGTAATCCTAAGCACACTTCTCCAGCATCATATCTCAAATGACTTGACTTTCTTTCTGTCTGCTTCCTTCACTGTCCAGCTCTCACATTCATACAGGATAATGGGGAATACAATGGCTTGAATGATTCTGACTTTAGTGCTCAGTTGTATGTTGCTACTCTTCAGCATCTTTTCTAGTTCTTTCATATATTATGTGCAGAAATACACATTGGTTCTTTCTGTGACAATTGTGGGTTTTTATACAGACACCACTTTAAGTGCTGAAGGCAGAATATCTTGACAAAAGATAGAACTGTTTATTTTCCAGAATGTTCTGGAAATATTGAATATTGAAACAGAGATTGTAACATGATTTTCAAGATGAATATTACAGGCCAACCACCTTCCCTATCACCCCCCCCCCCCAAAAAAAACCACATTATAACAACAAATGGGATATGGGAAAAGAGTACATCACACAACTGGCTTAAGGAAGAGGGTTTCTTTCATTTGGGAAGTGCTTCCCTTACCTAGTTTTGGCACTGTATCCATTTTGGACACAAGACATAAAAGCTTTTTCAGATGTCAATCAAATTATTAATGCTGATGGCTCATATTCTAACTGTGCTAACATCTCCCAAAACTCACTTTTCTTGACTAGAGATTTGTTTCTTTGTTTGTTTTACATTTCCATCATGAAAGGAATATGTTCTTGGACATCAACAGCATTTTTAAAACTTCCGAGCAATCACTCCATGCATCTGAGAAAGTAGACTAAGGACTTTGTTACCTCTGGCTGTTAAACCAGGATTAAATCAGGAAAATAGTGCCTTTGGCATTACCTATCACATGACATTGAAAGCCAGTGTGCCATAGTGGTTTGAGTGTTTGCAGGCCAGTGATTTGATTCCCAGCTCAGCCATGAAACCCACTCGGTGACCTTGGGCAAGTCACACTCTCTCATCCTCTCTCTATGGCAATGGCAAAACTCCTTAGAACAAATCTTGCCAAGAAAACTTCATGATAGGTTCATCCTTGGGTTGTCATAAGGCAAAAATGACTTCAAGACACACAACAGTAACAATCACTTCGATCTAGTGGCTGCTGGATCTCCTAAATGTGGTTACAGTGTGTCTGGCCATTAATGGGGAACTCCCATGATTACCCCTCCCTATTGCACTTGCCTTTTAAGAAATTGTGATAATGTCCCCAACTGCAGAGCCAGAATTGGGCAGTCACATGGTGCCAGTCTCATTGTCACTCCCCTCCTTCCTGCTATTCTCAAGTTCCCCTCCTTCCTGCTTTTCTCCTTTTTTAACCTCCCCCCCCCCTAAACCGCCCTCTCCGACCCCCATCACATTGCCATGATTGCGGTATTCAGTAAAAATTAGAAATAAACAGCAACAAAAGACATGCTACGTAAGGCAATAGGGAGGGAGGGAGGTTAAGGAGCATGCTGAGAGAGTCCACGCCAAGAAACAGCTCCAGTTGCATTAAAGGAGGCCATGTGATAAGGAAAGCTCCCAAACCAGTATATATCCAGTTCCATTCTCTAATGCAATTGCAGTGAGATTGGGGCTCATGTGGCAGAAGTCCTAAATCTACAAAAGCTTATGCTACAATATCATTCTCTCACTCTCAAAGATGCTACAAGATCCCTTTGTCTAATAAGCCATGTCTTTCTTAGGCAAAAGAACAACTGTCTCCATTAACTGTTACATAAAATGGCAGAAGACCTTATTTAGTTACAGAAGGCCCTAAGTTCATCCTCTAACACAGTGATTCCCAAACTCTGGCTTTCCATGTGATTTGGACTTTGGCTCCCAGAATCCCAGACCATTGGCCAGGATGACTGAAGCTTCTGGGAGCTGAAGTCCAAAACACCTGGAGGACCAGAGTTTGGGAATCATTAACAACTCCAGATAGGACTAGAGAAGACCCTTGTTTGAAACTATGAAGAGCCATTGCCCATCACCAGCTCTAACTTGAATGGACCAGTGGCCTGGTTTTGTATAAGACTACTTCCTATGGACCTTATCAGATGTTGGAAATTGGAAGTATAATCCAATGGCAATCTGAACGCAATCATGGGGTTTCACGTTATTGCGTATTAAAGTATCTCACACAATTTTGGGCAAAAGGGAAGTCATTCCAGATGCAATCATGGGTTTTACGTTATTGCGTATTAAAGCATCTCATGCAATTTTGGGCAATGGGCAGTCATTTTTGGATAATGGGAAGTCATTCTGAACGCATTCCGAATGCAATCAGATTTCACATAAATTCGCTAAACTAGCGAATTCATGTGAATTTGAATTGGCTTCAATTGGCTCCATTCGCAATAAAGAGAAATTCCTCCCGTCTGATAAGATCCTATGTTTCAGTAGTACATGCATGGCTTTTATTAACTAAGGTTGCATCCACATTGCAGAAATAATGCAGTATGACACCACTTCAACTGCCATGGCTCAGTGCTATGGAATTCTGGGAACGGTAGTTTGTTGTGAAGCAATTTCAGACTGGATTATTTCTGTAATGTGGCTGCAGCCTAGGAAGCAGTTGTTCTAATCCTAATGACAATTTCTTTATGTCTTAATTTTAATGATACATTGCTAAACTAAGGCAAACTAATTTAAATCTCTCTTACTTGAATATCTGGAGATACAGGTTATATTTATCTAATTCATCTTTAGAAGAAATCAGTGAAAGGAATCACTGTTGATCTCACTTACATGGGAAAAGAAATTGATTTGGGCAAGGTCATCTCTTTTCTCATTTGGCCAAGGTCATTTCTCATTAGAGGTCCATGAGAAGGAGAGGTGCCTTTCTTAAAGGTGTGGGAGTATACAAATTGCTGATTATAAGTGACTGCAACTACTGAGAAAGAAGAAATTGAACAAATTAGTCCTTATACTTTCTTAAAAACAGCTATTATAGGATGGTAACCATTTCCTAGAACAGAATGAATCCGTTTTATCTGCTCGAAAAGCAAGCTTTGGTGTAATTTCCACATCAGGAGATTTTTTTTAAAAATTATCTCCAATCTCTTTGGATGTTTTTTTTTAAAAGAAGTGATACATAACCTTTCAAAGTGATATTCCACCCTTTCAAAGTGGCTCAGACATTAAAATCACCCTGAAACAAAATAGACAAAGATATGGTCTATTTCAACTCTATGATTCTGTAATTTCAATATCTATTTGTATTTGTGTGTGTGTGTGTGTGTTGTGCACCTTCAAGTCATTTTCGACTTATGGAGATTCTAATGTGAGCCTATCTTGGAGTTTCCTTGGCAAGATTTGGTCAGAGGGGATTTGCCATTGCCATCCCCTGAGGCTGAAAGTGTGTTACTTGACCAAGATTACCCAGAGGATTTCACGGCCAAGTTGGGAATTGAATCCTGATCTCCAAAGTCATAGTCCAATACTCAAACCTCTGTGCCATGGACAATATCCTAGTACTTAACAGTAACATTTACAATCAACCAACCAGCCAACAAACAAAGCAACTCTTTTAAAAAGTGTTGAATTAAAACAGAGATGGGGAAAGTACAGCTCATGGGCCATATGAGGTTTTTGCAGCCCTTGAAACTTTCCACCATTTCCTGCATAAATCACTCATTTCGTTAAAAAATAATTTAGTGGCACAATTTTCCACATATAGTTGACAATAAATCGACGTCATGTATAAGTCGAGGGCAGGATGGGGGCTGAAAGTTATGAATTTTGATATGATCCCTGACTAAGTCAGGAGTAAAACCTAGGGACATATAACAAAGGATCTAATGGATGAAACAAAGGAAAACAGTGCCAAAGGACTTATAAAATACTTGGCAGGCACATTGGGACCATATTAAAGGCTGTTTGGATGAAATAATCACCAGGGGATGGTCCCAGGGGATTGCCCCTTTTTACATGAGTTAAAGTACAGTACTTAAACTGAATCAGGTTTTTTTGGGTGTATGCGTGTCATTTTTTAATTAAAATTTCTAGACTTATACATGAGTATATACACACACTGAATCTTAAAGAGTGGCATTACCAGTCTGCTTGATACTTACCTTCAAAGCCCTAAATGACTTGAAGTCCAAATATCTGATAGAGGGTATCTGCCTTTATTACCCCACCCCTGTCTTCAGAGGAGGCTCTTCTTCAAGTTTCCTTAAGTTAAAGAATGGAGATTCATTGAACAGAGACCTCAATGGTGGTGGCACCCTGTCTTTGGAATGACAACCCCATAGAGGTTTGATTGGTGTTGATGTTACTACCATGCTGCAACTGTGTAGAAATGTCTTTATTAGTGTACCTTGATGTTTTACTCTGCTCTGCTGTTTTTATACTTTTAATTTGTTCTTATTACAATGAGTTGTTTGGTATTATATTTCTGACACATTTTGTTACCCCCTGCTACCTTTTCTATATCACCTAGATATCCATGTGAATAAAAGGTGCTTTAAAATACCTCCAACAAACAAAAACCAGGGCATGTATTACACAAACCAGGCCACATGTTACTCTCCTCCTTGCTGCTTCTTCCCACCCACTTCATATATCTGGAGGACAAGCAGAAGCATGCTAATCTCTACTCTTCCAGGGACTGTATCCACCAGAGCTTGGAAACAAAAAATATTCTGCTCAGAGATTGGAATATGAGGTTTGAAAGTTATGATAGTGTGATACATTAGGAATCAGGAAATTAATTCACTACCATAAACAGCAAGAATTAATGACTAGTATTCAGTATTGCAGGTACAGATTCATAACCTAGAGTTATGACAAAGTTTGGACTATAAATGCTATGTAATTCAGATTTTAATGTTTTTGCAGTCAGCCCTTTTTATCGGAAGATCGTAACGTTGGCAATTCAATGCCTGAGTGCTGCATGATGGCGTGAGCTCCTGTCACTAGTCCCAGCTTCTGCCCACCTAGGTTTTCAAAAACATGCAAATGCAAGTAGATAAATAGGTATCACTTTGGTGGGAAGGTAACAGTGTTTGGTACAGTCATGCTGGCTACATGACCACTGGAGTCATCTTTGGATAACACTGACTCTTCAGCTTAGTAATGGAGATGAGCACCACCCCTAAAATCACCCAGTGGGTTTCTATGGCCAAGGGAATTGAACCTTGGTCTTCATAGTTATAGTCCACACTTAAACCACTACATCACACTGGCTCTCTCAATTAAAAACATACAAAATAATAATAGAGCCCAGCACTTTGTATACTTTTCTGCTATATGATTAAAATTAGTCAAAGGCCTGCTTAAATAAAGAGTTAGCCTGTAGGAGGAAGAAGAGCATGGGAGAACGTTCCACATTCTGTGAGCAGTCACTGGGAAGGCTCTTTCCTGTATCCTCACTACCTATGCTTTTGAAAGTGATGGGATCAAAAGGAAATTCCTCCCTCAAAGATTTTAGATCTCAGGCTGGCTCGTATGGGGTGATATGGTCTTCAAGGTATAACATTGGTATATTATATCATTAACCAGTCTGATTGTAGCGTATAATCAACACAGAAAAAGGAGATATTGGAGAGAGTCATGTGCACTTCCATCCACAGAAACCTTCCAAATACCTTCCTTCCATACAGGCCTATGGTGAGGGACAACCACTTTTCAGACCTAGGAAGCAAGACATTAGGAAATGTCCCAGGCTGCTCTGATGCCTTGGTCCTCTGTTAAGCAAATCACTTCCCATACTCCACTCCACTCCACCCCACCCCACCCCTTTCTATCTGAAGACTCACTTTTTTTTCTTTTTCACCCTTCTTTTCTACTTTCCCAAACCCTACTCTTCTGCTCTGATGTGAACTCCAGATGTAGACTCCTATGCATTTCCCTCCCCTTTCTCTCCTGTCTTCCCAAATAAATCACACTGATTAGCCTACCTAAAAAGACAGGCATGTGATGCATTTCCTCCAGTCCTAGTACTTCTTTCCCCTGAGGCAGCAGGCCTTCCTGTTTTACTGAATGTGACAGAAAGAGAGACACCCACCTTAATGAATTCTAACACTCATAAAGCATTTGAAACTTCAGTGTTAATTGGGAATCAAGTGAGTTAGAAGAAATTACTAGAGAGACTAGCAAGTTGTTTATTTAAAAAAACTTGATTAACTTATTAATTTTGAGTTCTGATCCTGCTTCCAGGCAGATGAAACCCTGTGGTATAATCCGTATCACAAATTAATCAGTTCAAGTTCACAAATGACAAGCCAGGGGAAGAGAGCCAAGTCCTATATGGAACAAACTAAATCAAGAATTCCAAAGTCAGGGTCATACAGTCTAGAGTCAGCAAGCCAGTGGATAAGAACAACATCAGATAAGGATAAGCACATAGCAGAAAGAGGTATAGTCCAGAGCCATAAACAGAGTAATAATAATCAAAAGACTCAGAAATGGGAGCAAAATCACACAACCATTTGCCATAGGGCTATCTGACTGCAGAGATCTGTTCTCAGGAAAATCACTTGCACTCAAGGAAGCCACAAGTCTTCAGAAGACCATCCTTGGAACCAAGGATTCCTTCTACCGGTCTGATATCAGACCCTAGGCTTTCTCTTACTTCACTCTTCTGAACTGGAAAGATCTGAGTTAGGATTAGACATTCCTCCTCAGGAAGTGTGACACTCCACATTCCAGGAGGTCTAGAACCTACATGTCTTATGCAGTGCTCGTTCTTTTCTGGCCCCAGAGGCTTGATATCATCCTTAGCAAAGGATGAAGCATGACAACCATTTACTTTCAATTTGTTATTTGTAACTCATTCTTTATGGCAACTACCAACCTTACTTTTTTGATTGAAAAACAAGCCCTCTGGAAATGCCTTTTCCCCCAGGATAAGAATGGAGGTTTTCCATGTTACACCCTGAAGGCTGTCCACCCGGGTGGAAAACTAACCCTTCCTTTCTCTTTTTCATTAAAATCCAAGCTGTGAGAATTCTCCAACAGACTATCAGGGTTACAGCAAACTAGTTATTACCCTAGAGCTATGTGTCTATAAAGCTCTAGAGATATGCAGATAATGTTTCACTATTATAACTGAAGTGCATTTTACTGTTATAACTCTATGGTGCTATAGATGTTGGGTACTCCAAAGAACTACATTTTTAATGCTTCAGGTAGCCTGTTGGTGAAGCCATGTGTACGCTACTATGCTTGTGTATCTTTATAGTTCAGATTTTAATTTAATTTAATTTAATTTAGTTTGTTGTTGTTCCCTGCCTCAATCCATAGGGAAAGGTAGATAAGAAATAGTAGTAGTAGTAGTAATAATAATAATAATTTAAAGGGGAAGAAAAAAAATACAGAGTTTAGGATTCTTAAATGAATGAATGCATCCCTCGGACTCCAGGAAGCCTTAAGAGGGACCTTTTTGTACACTAAAAATTGCAAGTCAGAGTTATTTCCCCACTCGACCATGGAACACACTGGGTGACTTTGGGCAAGTTGCAAGCTCACAGCCTCAGAGGAATCATAGAATCATAGAATCATAGAATCGTAGAGTTGGAAGAGACCACTAGGGCCATCCAGTCCAACCCCCTGCCATGCAGGAAATCCAAATCAAAGCATCCCTGACAGATGGCCATCCAGCCTCTGCTTAAAGACCTCCAAGGAAGGAGACTCTATCACCTTCCGAGGAAGTGCGTTCCACTGTCGAACAGCCCTCACTGTCAGGAAGTTCTTCCTAATGTTCAGGTGGAATCTCTTTTCCTGTATCTTGCATCCATTGTTCCAGGTCCTGTTCTCTGGAGCAGCAGAAAACAAGCTTGCAATGGAAGGCAATGGAAAGTCTCCTCTGAACAAATCATGCCAAGAAAACCTCAGGATAGGTCTGCCTTATGGTAACTATAAGTTGGAAACTACTTGAAGGCATACAACAACAAATGGCATTGGTAACATGTTAATGATAGGGAAACACTTAGTAACATGTAACGCAATGGGTTCCCTTTGTAAACAGAGTAACAAAAGCAGTACTGACTGCTGGAAAGTCTGATTCCCAAAGTCTGGTCCCCCAGGTGTTTTGGACTTCAGCTCCCAGATGTAACAGCCATTTTGGCTGGGATTCTGGGAGCTGAAGTCCCAAACACCTGGAAGACCAGAGTTTAGGAATCACTATAATATGGGTAACTGCACTTGCCCCTATACAACCTCATGCTGTGGCCCCGATCCAGCCTCTGGAGGGTACAAAAAGGAGCCTCAAAAAGCAGCTGCTTTTTGCACCCTCCAAAGGGTGCCATAGCCATGGCAGTGCAGCTGCATGGCGCCCCTTTGGCACTGCATCTAGATGCAGCGTTGGAGGTGCACCATGATGCCACATGCCATCTGAAATGGTGTGCAGCATCATGATACCCTGGAGGTGGAGTCAGGGCATCTAGCATCAGGATGCTGCACCCTGACTCCACCCACCAGCTTGCCTTTTGGGCTGGTCTATATAGGGCCAGACTTTCTGAAGGGGAAAACCTTTTCTATCCATAGGATCTCTCCACATGGCTTTGAACCACAATAAACCCTGGCTTAAAGTCATATGAAGTATCTCTGCAAGTACAGCAGATTCTCCACTTTCCTATGTGTTGTAAACACATAGAGGGCAATAGAAATTAACAGCCAGAAGACTCTGATTATTATATACCAAGATGTATAATGCTTGACTACAGCTAGTAGCAATCTATAAAACTGTAGATTAATTATTATTGCAAACCAGATTACCTAGTTAAAGCCTGGAAGGAAATCAACACTGGCTTGTCCAGTATAAGATGTTCTTATAAAACATGGTGTGGAATAAGTCACAAGTAGAGTTTGACCTTGGACTGTTTTAGTGTCACAGCTTTATCTATGTAGGCTATTACCATTTTTACATAATACATTGGTTGGAATATGTACCTCTGGAAGTGACTCTTGACATCTGAATTAATGCTGGAATCTGCATCCCTTTTTCTTTTCTCATATGTTCCATCTAAGGGGAATTATTTGGATAAATTTTACGGTACGAGACAAGAAAATACCACCATGCAAGATGAAATTAGATTTGGAAGTTCTTAATTCCATCATTAGCAGTCATTATGTCCTCTTCAAACCATGTAATTAAATACCACATGAGGAATATAGCATTTTTCTTTCTTCTTATTTAGCAAAGTATCAAGGGTTACATTTTGACAACGATGTGATGGTACACAGCTGTTTGTATTTAAATTAGGGAGGTTTTAATGACTAACTCAAGAATTAGAGAAGCAATTGGTTAACTAAACTGAGGGAATTCTCTGCAAATAAGAGATCATTATGTTTGCATAAGATCAGTTATAATAAACGACTGGCTGAGTAATTAGTTAAATTATGCTGGGGAAAATGGGACAGCCTTGCATTATTTACGCTTTAGTGTATTGTGTGATCATAAAGACCATCACGAAATTAATCTTTCCTCCCCCTTAAATACCATTTCTAATTTTTGATAGGTATTGTTACAAAACAATGTTTTGGAAAGCCTCTAGGCTGACTTGGCTTGACCAATTTCTAATATATTAGCTCATCTTGACTAACTTTTAAAAGGCATTGTAGATGCACACAAACCAGGGTCCCTTTCCCACTACATAGTTATAGCACTATGATTCCACTTTAACTGCCAAGGCAACATCCTATGGAGTCAACTGGATAGGGTGTCTGAGTTTAAAACAGCAGCCAGTGTGGTGTTTGGGCATTGGACTATGACTCTGGAGACCAGCTCAGCCATGGAAACCCACTGGATGACCTTGGACAAGTCACATTTTCTTAGCATCAGAGGATGGCAATTGCAAATCCTCTCTGAAGAAAATTCCTAAGAAAACCCCATAATAGATTTACCTTAGGGTTACCATAATTTGGAAATGATTTGAAAACATATAGCAGCAACAACAACAGCAAAACAACAATGACAACAACATCAAAGACCAGTCTCCTCTGGCAGGGCTATCCAGATTATTTTAAAATTATGAATTGATTGGTTGGTTGATTTAAATATGTATTGTTTTTATATGCTGTTCTAACTGATGTTAGGTATTTAATCTATTGTTTTCCCCACCTCAGTCCATAGGGAAGGACAGATAAATAACACACTTTTCCCAAGAACATGATACGCTACTTTCAAGTTCAGGTCTGCTTTAGGCATTACATGACACTCAGCCAAGTTCTTAGACACTTAATGCAACAGAAACATAAATAAATGGTGGTGATAATGTAAGCATTCAGTGCTAGAGTTAGGCACAAGCTAATTAAGCTATTGCTTGTGGCTTCATCTATGAGAATTTTCTGCTGGTTTTTTTAAACAAACTACTAAAATGTGCTAATAATAATAAGAGAGAGAGAAGCACTTCTTAAATTTCACATAATGAAGATTCAGCATGTCTTCAACAGGCGTTGTAGCTATTATTTATTGGTTTGATTTGCATCCCAGATTTTTTTTTCCAAAACTGAAACTCAAGGTAGCTCACAATGAAATCAGTTTAAGCAGGTACAAATTAAAGAAAAAGTACAGATAGCAGGTACAAATAGATCCAGCATAGTGTAGTGGCTTTAGTGCTGGACATTCCTCTCCCTATGTGACATTTTCTGTTTTAGGGGTGACAAATTTGGATCTAGTTAGTTGTAAAAACGACAGCATACAGTTTGCACATCTCATTGTCAATATGAATGTACTCGTCTGTTTTTATCTTATTATGATCTAAGACACCTCCCAAAAGCACCAGGCTAAGTTAAACAGATGTAATTGTACCCTGCTGTTTAACTATTCAACTTAGTACTGAAACAATAAAGCCATTAAAACATCCAGATCAATGAATTTCCAATGGAAGTTCCTGCCCCAGAATGGAATGGGTGAGAGGGACGAGAAATTTTAATTCTCTCACACTTCTCAGGAATCAAGATTTAATAAAATATATGATTAAAAGGATTTATGTATAATAAAATATATGATTAAAATATATGATTAAAGGAATCATTGCCCATGTGATTCTGGTGGTGTCAAATGTAAGGCTAAAAAGAGGCACAGCCAGAGTGTGCTTGGCGTTTCGGTTGGATTTAGCAAGGCATATGATAGTATAGGTAGGGCTGAGGGTGCAGACTTTCACAACCACATTGATCCATGTGAGTGCATTTATAATTTCGGGGTTATCCCAAGAAGGCCCATTATAGGTTGCATCACTTGCAGAGCCCAGGTTGGTGGATACTCCATCCAGTGCCTTTCTAGTAGTAGGCCCTCACTTTGGTAACATCAATCCGGCTTCTCCTTCCTTATGGGCAATAAGTACTGAGCTTTGAGTTCTGTGTATTTTGTAGTTCTTCAATTTTAATTTTAAGGCTACAATCAAATGATATTGGCATTTTGTTAGTAGGAGCCTTGAGTTGCTTGGTTTGCTGAGCCATTTTAATCATATATTTTATTATACATCAATCTGAGTACCTGGTAGGCAGATGATATGATTTATAAATGAGATGAATGAATAAATAATAAATGCAAAGTGTGGAAGGGGATCATATGACCCTCCCTCTGATAGGTCAGGTTTATTTATTAATTATGGTGAAGAGCTGGGTGTGCAGCTACCCACATAAGGATCTTCCAGACAACTTTAATCCATAGCTGTAGAATCAACACCTTGGTTATTTATAATTTCTTAAATGGTCTTGGAATGTGTAGTATAAGGTGAAAGAAAAGTCATACCTACGAAATGCCAAATATGGTTTTTGTTTTGCATTGCAAAAGCTGAACCCTTGCGGAGAGTTTGCCAAACAAAATTAGCACATTAGCATAGCAGTCGCAACATATTAGTGTGGTGCGGCAGCATTTTTGAAGTGGGAGAGGCAGCAACCGTCACAGGCTGCCGGTGCAATTAATTTTTTAGCTACAAAAGTCATATGCTGAGATGCAAAGGGATTAGAGCATCTGAAATACATAATTATTGCTTTGCATATATGTATGTGCATTTTAAAAGGATGCTGTATAATTTTTAATAGCATGTGTGGGTGAGAAGCAGTAAATATATGAATAGAATGATCATGACCACATTCATTTTTTAAAAATGTACCCTAGACCTCAATAATAGAATGCAGGGAAATCCATACATTGTGTAACTTCAGATAGTTTACTGTGGGAAAAACAGTATACTATTGGGGGCTGCAACAAAATGTTGAAGCATGACAGCCTTCTGTTCCAAATTCAAGCCTTTTCTTTACAAATTCTTCTATCCCAGGTACCAGTTCTCCCATCCCAACAAACAAACTGTATTCCATGGCCATGGGAAATGCCTAGCCCTCTGTGGATTGTTATTAGTTTGAGGCAAGTTTACTCTACCCCTGGGTATTTATTCCTAATATATATATACTGGGGTGATTGTTACTGCAAATCTTGTGGTTTCCCAAAGTTCCTGACTCCTTCTATCTTGAGCACAGTAGATACATTTACAGAGATTGCCATTAGTATGATAATTGTACAAATAGAAAGCATGTCTTCTGCATGTGCTGACAAAGAACAGTGTTCTTGTAAGTGTAACCTCCATGGCTGGCTTGATGTTTAAGGGATGTCTTGGCGGGAAAGGATATGTTGCAAGATGGGAAGCTTGTCCTATGCCTCATTGTTAGTTTGTGGTACTCAGATGTGAGGCCTTTTCCACACTACTTAATTATATGTAGCATGATAGATAGCATTCTGGTTACATAGAATGTGTTTCCAGACTTGAGGCAGCAGAATGCTTGGCTTGAACAACTTTGTTGAAAGCAAGGAGCTTCAGTTTTTGACCATTCTTCACATGCTAATAATCTCTCCATGGAGCAAATCAGCAAAGCAGGGAGAAAAACGTGTGTGTGTGTCGGGTGCCTTAGAGTTGCTGCCGACTTAAGGAGAACTTATCATGGGGTTTTCTTGGCAAGATTTGTTCAGAGGAATTTTGTCATTGCCTTCCCCTGAGGGTGAGAGAGTGTGACTTGTCCAAGGTCACCCAGTGGGTTTCGTCATTGAGCTGGTACTCAAGCCCTGGTCTCTAGAGTCATAGTGCAACACTCAAACCACTATGCCATGCTGGCTCTCGGAGAAAAAATTAGCATTTTTTTCGTGACTACATGCAGGAAGCTTTTGATAAAAGAGGAACATTCCAGGACTTCTCTCCCCCCCCCCCCCCCCAATATCTCTGGCAAAGTCTGATCCAGAATGCTACCCACTCCCTCTGCAGGGCATTGTAGAATATCGCCCCAGGTAAAGGATCACTCGCACAAGCAAAACCAGAAGGGGAAAGAGAAGTCAGACAACTTACACCCAGAGACCTCTACGCAATGTGACATTTGCCTTTCAGTCGTGAAATAGGCAATGCTTGTGGAAAGTGACACTCCTCGGTAAATTATTCAGCAGTCAAAAGTCTGTAACCAAATGGCCTATTATCATGGATGACAGCTGAACATATAGGTCAGCAAGGAGCAAGAACGAGAGTGACACCTTGCTCTGAACAACAGCAAAACATATTCCAGGAGCCATAAGCAATTAAATGGGTGAGAAATGGCGTGTATTAATACCATCCTTCTGAGGCAGCAATACTGCAATGTTGCCAAGGGAGGATTCTATGAGAGGCCAACTCAGCACAAGATATGCCTGGGAAACGGAGTAATTTTTGTTCCGAAAAAGGGGAAGCAGGAAGGAAATGACCTATAGATCTTTGTCCTAGAAAATCATTAAGGGTCTCTCCAAATAGCCTCTTCCCTTAGGTTTGGCTTCATGAGATAACCAGAAATACAAAAGCATTGCCCAGAGAGCAAGCAAGCCAGCAAGACAGAAGGACCACGTTAAACAAAACAGTTCTGAGGACAGTCTTTCATTGAGATGGTAACATCTTTGAGAATAACCTCTCTTTCACTGAATATTTACCAAAATAGGTGTTCTGCCTGGATGTAATATATGTAAGGGCACAAAGATGCATATGCAGTTGCTTCATCTCCCAGCATCTGTGCTTCTTCTTCCCCTGCTCTTATCTTTGCCCAGATGAGAAGGACTTGAAAGGATTATTCCACTCATGTTCCCTTGACATGAATAGGAAATCTTGTGATTGGAGAGTCTGTGTCACAATCTGGCACATTCTGTCAAAAGATCATTGTTCTTGTAATATACAGACAGCTCTTGCCATCTGTGGGCTTGCCATCCCCAGAACACCCACAGCCTGCCCTGCCCCATTCATCCCAGTGGTGCCATTTGCATGTGGCTGGACCAGTAGTCACATGCATGATGTGCCACCATTGCAAACAATGGGACTTGAGGTCCTGTATTTTTTGCTACCTGTGTTGGAATCCGGAACAGAATCCTCACAAATATGAAGGCATGACTGTCTAGCATGTTTACTGGTTTAGATATGTAGAAGAGTTATACAAATGTTAAAGTACATTGAGATATGATGAGAGTGTTGGGAGATACAGTATGGTGGAAATAATTGGTGGTGGTTCAAAGGCATGATTGTGGCCTGAGGCAGGAATGTGCACATATGTGGAGGAGGAATTTTCTGAGTCTGCTGGTGGGAAACAGAAAATAGAGATGAGACCAAGAGGCTGCTGGGAGTGGGCAAATGGGGCTGGCATGGAAGAGAGGGTTGGTACATTTTCATCAGTAAACAAATTAAGATGAATCCTGCAAAATTTTGGGGTGGGACATTGTTAATGTTAGGCCAATGTTGGTGGATGATGACAGACTTTTGTCTGCAGATGTCTGCCTGCCAATGCCTATGGGTTTTTTGAAATAAATTTTTACTGCTTGCAATATTGAAGACTTGTTTACTGAACACCTGGGGTGAAAAGGCAGTTCTTGACAGTCAACTTTATCAGTTATCCTGGTTGTACAGAAGATCTATTTGCTTCAGAGCTCCTTGCACACATGTGGGGCCCTTTGGAGGGATGAGGGCCCTGGGGACCTCAAAAATAGCTCTGGAGAGATTGGATATGGCCCAAAGGCTATACTTTCTCCGTTACACTCCTAGACTGAGAGGGCAGAACCAGCACAGAGTGGGACGGTCAGTAGTGGCTGGTGGCTTCCATGAAAAAGGTGTGGTGAATCAGCTTTGAGTTTTTATTCCACACTTAAAGGATCTATGGGGCTCGAATTACTGCCCCAGTCAAATGGTGCAGTGTCTATCCGCAGCAAAAAGAAGCCACTGAAAAAAGGTTCTTTTTGCTGTGTGTGGCAGGTGCCTTGAGTGCACCATTAGCGCACCCATTGTGCATCAATGCAGTGATGTCTGGACACTGCATAGTGCTAGCATCATCATGGCGGCTCCTGTGTGGACTGCAGGCAGGCATGATGGTGCCACCATTATGTACTAGGGTTCGGGAGTGTGCAGTTTCTCTGCTCTCCCAGGCCTATATAAAACACTGAACCCCTGACAATGAAAATCAGCTCAGTACCTTGGATAGTTCCTATGCTATGAGTGTCTCACTATGTATGGTTTCCTTTTCCTCTGTATAACAAATCCCAAAAGAACTTGATCATTCCTACCCAGGAATCCCATTGTTTCCACTCCACTTACCTGTTCTTCTCTGTTGGCTGGAGAGATTCCATAACATCCAACCCTAGGCTTTGCTATCCCTATAATAATAAGTTCTTCCTAATGCCAAATCAAATTAGGTGGTGCAGTGGCAGACTATCAGTATAAAAGACAAGATAACACATTTCAAATGAAATCTAACCAAACAAGACCCTAGGAGATACACAACAGCCATATTTCCTCAGCAAATCTTCCTCTGGCCTTATTAATTTACCAGGAAGGGCAAGGGTCTAGTACACATGTGGTTGCTCTCAAGTCTCCAAGGATCCTATCCACAATCTCAAGCTGCACAAATTTAAAAGTATCCATCAACAGTGGACAAGCAGGGGCCATTGTTACATCCACTGGAACTGTGCCACCTCTAGTGTTTAGGTCAGAATGGATTCAAGCTATTTTATTTGTGAACTGGTGGGCAAATTCTTCACAGTGAACTGATCAGTGGCTAACATTCTCCTTTGGGCCAGATAGTAGTAGTTCCCTGACCATTTGAAATAATTCTGCTGAATGGTTCTATGTGGATGGAACAGTGTTAGCCATTAAAGCCTTTTTTGGCTACCTTTGCTACCCCATCTTGGGCCTTCAGATAGATTTGGGCCTGTTTTCGATCAGACTCACTCTTAACTTTTCTGCCACTGGTCACTCTAGTCTCCATCTCATTTGTTTCATTGCTGCCAACTTTTTAGAAAACCAGGGGGCTGGTTTAGCTTCACTCCATCAGAAAGGGATGCTTAGGAGTGATCTTGTCCACAACCTTGCTCTTTTCCCCTTTGAGAGATCAAATAGAGCTTCGACAGAATATCCTGTGAAAGCAGCAGAAAACTCTCCAAGAGCCACCAAGAATCTATCTGGATGCATAAGCCTCCTGAGGAAGACCATCTTAATGGATCCCCCACCCCTACAGAGACTATTGTCCTGGCAAGTCTATATCTGACCAAGAAGTGATCTGTCCCTGCCAATGGAACAACAGAAAGTTCTTCCAGTCCTAGATCACTATCATCCCCTCTTCTACAGACATCAAAGTCTAGACTGTGCCCAGCACCATGAGTGGGGCCAAGTGACAGTAGGACAGACCCATGGTTGTCAAGGCAGAGATGAAGTCCTGAGCCACTCCTGACAGGGTAGCTTCAGCAGGGATGTTGCAGTCCCCTAGCATCACAAGCTAGGGAGACCCCCCCCCCCAAAAAAAAAAACTCTGACAAAAGAGTGGGTGGTACACCCACAGAGTCCCTAATCTGTCCCAGCCACCCAACTTTCAGTCTTCCCAAATTGCACTTTCCTCCCTGAGACAAAAGAAGTTTCCCATCCTGGCTTGAAAGTATTTACTCATTTTATTATTAAAATATTTATGTTCCACTTGTTTGGCATACAGTAAAACGAGTTTAAGCAATTTAAAACAAATTTAAAAGAGTAATAATATTAAACGGTTTGTCAAGTTAAAACAAGACCATTTAAAATGAGCTGGAACAATTTGAGTCAATTTAATCTAGTAGCACCTGTGGAGATTTGGATAAACTCTGTTAGGCTTTAAAGGCATTAATAAAAAGTTGTTTTCACTTGGTACCAGAATGACACTGATGTTGGCACCAACTGGGCCTCTAAAAGGAAAATATTCCATAACCTGGGTGCCACAGCAAAGAAGGCCCTCTCCCTCAGTCCCTCACAGCATACTCTCCAACATTTCACAGATGAAAACAAGGACAAATGTGACCAAGCGACCTCAGCGTGTGGTCAAGAAGTCAGAAGTTCGTAATGAGAAACAACTGACAGGCTTGGACAGGCTGCAGCAGATTCCTTTTACTTGTCCCTACTGGGAAGGACATGATACTGTTCCTACTCTAGGGCATTTTTGCCACATTTTTGCTTCCCTAGCCATTTTAGTCCCAGGAGAGGCCCTTTACAAAAAGCAAGGAGTAAACCAGAAGTGAGTTTTAATCTCGTCCTGTTTTTTAAAAAATGATTTCTCCCAGACCTAAACAGATGCAGAGGGGTAAAACATGGAGGCAATCCTCACCTAATTTAGAGGGGCATTTAGTGGTTATAAGGATTGCTACAATGATAACTTGTATAGTGATTTAGCAACATCATTTGAAAAGTAGCTCATGAATGCTGGCCTGCCTTATGTCAATTTTAATGATCAGTTCACAGTTTTATTAACCTGCCTTGACTACTTTTAAAAGCCCAGTCAAACATTTAATTCTGAAAACAGAATTAAACTAGCTAAATAAGTTGGTGTATATGGAGGGAGGCTCGTTGCTTGCAAAAGCCTAAATCAGCAGAGCATCAGAAATAGCAGGGTCACTACATTACAGTTAAACAATGACAACTCCATTTGGGGAAAAATAACAAAAATCAGCTAATTACAAAAGAGTGCCTATACAGTCCACCAGTGTAGCAACTGAGTGAGATCTGTTATTTTTTCACCATTAGGTCACCATAAATAAATAAATGAATAAAAATCCCACTTTGTTAGTAAAGCTGTGAGATGTGACTTGGGAACACTAAGAACATTTTTATTTGTTAATAGACAGAGAAGGAAAACAGAGCAATTATTGAGGACTGGCTTACATGGGCTTTCTCCCCTACATATATTACATTGTGAATTTTATAATTTTCATTCCTTTATCTTATACAGAATGGGTGCAGCAAGGCACATATTCATTTGCTTTTTTACACCTCAACCCGTCCATGTCCCTTTGACCACATTTTTTAAAAAAATTAAAAAAACACCTGTTGAAAAACACACACATATATGAAAAAGAGAAATAATCATTCCCAGAGGCCTCCATTGGTTGTGCATTGGTGTTCTTTAAAAAAACAAACTACTGCTGAAAAGTGTTGGGAAATATGAAAGATAGTACTGGATCTCACAAGGAGAATAATGAAATTGGCAAGGTAGAGGCCTTGCATGGGTGTCCTGCTGAGCCACCCTGTGTGACTACTGCTGTAAATCACTCACTTTTGAGGTCAGAACAAGGCACTCAGTGATGATCACATGGCTGGGCACCTCCTTCTAACCTCAGAGCGAGAGACCCACACATGGCAGTGTTTTTGTTGTTAACTACCATCGGGTCAATCCCAACTCATGGTGACCCTGTGGATGAGACATCTCCAACACACCCTATTTTCCACTGCTCTGCTTAGATCTTGTAAATTCATGTCCATGATCTCCTTAATAGACTCCATCCACTTAGCATGCAGTCTTTTTCTCTTTCTACATCACTCTACCTTTCCTAGCATTATTGTCTTTTTTGATGAGTGATTCCTTCTCATGACGTGACCAAAGTATGACAACCTCAACTTTATCATCTGGGTTTCCAGGGAAATTTCAGACTTGATCTGTTCTAGGGCCCATTTATCTTAGGACCGGCAGTGTTAGATTTTAGTAAAAAGTAAAAAGATGCAATTGAGATTTGATTAATCTCCTTAGCAGAGTTTACTGCAGCAGAAGCATGGAAGCAGCAAGACCAGGCACCAGCCTCCCTCACCCCATATGTGTGTATTAGCTCAGTGAAAGACTCAAACACAATTCCTTTAAAAAGAACCTAAAAATAGTTTACTCACAGTCTTGTGCATAATTTATATACAGTGGGCCTTTGGTATCCACTGGAGTTTGGTTCCAGGATCCCAATGGATAATCAAAATCTGTGGATATTCAAGTCCTGTTGTATACAGTAGGGCAGCAAAGTGATGTCCTTTATACAAAATAGCAAAATCAAGGTTTGGTTTTTGGAATGTGTATGTGTGTGTGTTGAATATTTTCAAAATGTGGATGCTTGAATCCATGGATAAAGAAACTGGATATTGAGAGATAAGATTGAAAGAAGCAGCAAGTCTACATGCTACATGGCTGAACTATTCAGAAAAGGAGTTGAATCCTAAAGTAAGCATAGTGAAGAGTGACAAGCATGGAGAGGAGTTCTCACACAAATAACTTGTGTGATTCAGGAAGAGAAGGTGTGTGTGTAAATACAAACAAGAGATTGCCACAAACATGTACTGTATTTCTATATTCATATAGAGAGAACATGCACCTTAATTATCATAGAATCTCAGCATGTGAAAGTTGCTATACCCAATAGATGGTATATACAGTTCACGTTTCCATTTCACAAAACGAAGGTGCTACAGGTTTTCATTCCATATTTGCACATCCCAAAGTGTTTCAGGATATTATTCTATGCAAAATTCTCACCTCGGTGTAATTCTTCCCAAGTTGGTTTTCCAAATATCAGGAAACCCATTTTTAGCTGAGAAATAATAGTGCATTTTCTGCTCAGTTGTACTCATCATATTATTATGTCTGTAGTATTTGCCTACTGTGAGTTGCCTTACTGTGTTCTCCACCAGTAGCTGCTATTGGAAAAGCTCTCACTACAGTGATGACCTGCAGCATGGTGACCCTGATTATTCCCAGAAATCTCAACAGGGAAGGCGAGGCGAGAGAGGATTTAATACATGCTCAAAGTGTAAAGCATTGAGATTTCAGTAGAACAACCCCCTGCTTTGTTTCACCACAACCTACCATCTCCAGAGAACTGGAAGCAAATGATTCAGCTTCCAGGTTACATATTCAGGCCATAAAAATGACATAGGGTTTCTATGAAACAAAGAGAAAACAGATTGAATGAGCTACCTGGAAGAACTATAATTAAAATAAAACTTGTTCCTTGTGAATGTTAAGTCTCAGAGAACCATATTTAACTGTGAAGTAACTCAAATAACAACTTTGTGACAATACTAAGATTCAGTGGCATACCTAGCATATTACTTTCAGTAATCATGAAATCAAATGAATGATATTTCTGCCATTGCTGCTGCTATAGAACTGCTGCCTCCACCTTCTCTTGCCCTCTTGGCTTGTCTTTCCTCTCTGCCTCTTCCAGCCTTCTCCAGCTTGGCTGCTATTGCCACAGTGTGGGGGGGGGGGGACATGAGGAGAAGGACAACCGATGACACGGTTGGAGGAGAAACAGAAGTGGAGAGGGCTAGGAGGCTGAAGGCAGCAGCAGAGAGGACAGGTGCTGTGGAGGGAGGTGCAGCTAGGACCAAGAGGCCCTGATGTGGCACTTTTGTTTCTCCTCCATCTCCTCCAGCCTCATCATCGATTGACCTTCTCCTCATGTTTCCCAACTGTAGCAAGAGCAGCTAAGCCTGGGTGCAGGTGGAAAATTAGGAGAAAAATGACTGGCAATGAAGCAGCAGGGAAGAATCGTAGAATCTTGAGTTGGAAGAGAGCACAAAAGCCATTCAGTCCAACCCACTGCCATGCAGGAAGAAACAATCAAAGCACTCTTTACAAATGCATATCCAGACTTCAGTATGACATCCCTTTCTATCAAGGCTATCATGTCACCCTTTAACCTTCTCTTTTCCAGGCTAAATATAGCTCCTTAAGCTGCTCCTTTCACCATTTTGGTTGTTCTCTTCTGGACACTCACTTGCTTGTGAACAACCAGAACTGGACCAACTATTCTAGGGGAGATTTGACCAAAGAAGAAAAGAGTGGTACTATTACTCCCCTCAGTCTAGACACTATGCTTCCATTGAGGCAGCCTAGAATTGCATTGGATTTTTCAACTGCCACATTACACTGTTGACCCATGTCCAACTTGCAGTCTGTTAGGATTCCTGGATCCCTTTCACATGGACTATTGTCAAGCTAGATGTCAACCATCCTACATCTGTGCATTTCACTTTTTCTGCCTAAGTGAAGGATGGAGTTGCTGGTGCCTTGGCTCTACCCTTCTTTCAGGCAGAGCCAAGATGCCAGCAAACTGGGGAGTCACCCAGAGCAGTCCGCACCACCATTAGTAATACCTCTGCTGAGGTTTTCTCATGGATAGTCCATTTGAACTGTGAATGACCTAGGAAAAGCTTCAAGTTTCTATTCAGCAACAACAGTTTTTGCTGTCATATCTGGACTCATGTATTTTTAGCCAAATGGCATTGCCAGTTAAAACTGACCTTCCATTGCCAGTTAAAACTGACCTTCTAAGTTGGGCTAGTTTACTTGATGCAAGCTCCAGCCTCAGTATCCCATAAACCCTTTCTTCTTGGAAAATTGTATATTTCTGGTTTTAGATTATTTTTGTGAGACTCGATATCAGTTTTCATATTTTCGGTAAACATGCCCCACCTGCTGAGTTCCTGCAAATCTATTTTTTCTTCCTGAATCACTTTGCCAGCACACATGAGAGAAGTTTCTTGGAAAGCTAAAAGAGAATGGAAGGTCATGTACTGGGGTAAATCCATTTGTTCGTCCCAGCAAGAGTAAACCCATTAAAATAATGAAAACTGGTAAGATGAGTCTCAATTTCTCAAGAAGTCTCCATGCATTTGCATATTAATGCAAAATGAAAAAAAATGCTAATGCAAAAGCATGGAGACTTCTTGAGAAATTCAATGTTTGTTGCCTAACAAAGGGGCCTGTAGCATCACAAAGGACAGAGGCATCCTGGCTCCCAAAGGAAGTACCCTTTTGTCTTTCTGATAGAATTTAAATTATATTTCCTGGACTTTAAAATGCTTCCTAGGACCACATGGACAGAAAGAGAGTGGGGTATGTGTGTGCCTGAATAGATATCCCTCCATGCCACCTTGACACAGAACAACACAGTAACATCTTTACAAAATGCAGGCTTGTGACTAACACCATCAATTTCCCCCCTCCTGTATGATTTTTAACATCTTAGCCAGTGGCGCTTTGAAAACTTGCACCAACAATCTTTTGATTGTTCTGGTAAAGGTATCACTGTTCTGTGGATTTTGGATATTATTGGTCTGTGCTATATGGACAACATGGCTATGCCTGTATATGATTCCTAGGGGGAGGAGAGGAACGGTATGATAATGTTCCACATACTGTGGAAAACAAACCTCCAAATCACTCTAGCATATCTTTGATAACACATACCTCCCAAATGGTACTGTTTTTTTCTTGGAAAATCACAGGTAATTCAATTTTTTCCTGCCTTAGTCACTGTCCTAGAAAAATCAATTAAACAGGCAGAGCACCACACTTTGTGGTGAGTGTATGTGTGTATATCTATAGACAGACAGATGGACATATAATATTTGTTTGTCATTGTGTGCTTTCAACATGCGTTTCCAATTTATGACAACCCTAAGGTGAATCTGTCATGGGTTTTTCTTTGCATGTTTCTTCAGAGGGGGGTTGTCATTGCTGTCTTTTGAGGCTGAGAGAGTGTGACTTGCCCAAAGCCACCCAGTGGGTTTTCATGGCTGAGCAGCAATTCAAACCCAGGGGAGGGGGGAGATATGATACTATACTAGCTGGAAGGAAAATGGTTGGTCTCAAAGAGTTAGCCATGTAAGTCTATTGGAAAGATTGAAAACATGCATGCTGGACATGGGAGACCAGATGGACATGGATAGGAGACAAGTGTGTGGTATCATGTTTTTGTGTATCTTTGTCTGTGCCCGCCATGGCTGAGTGAATGAGGCTTTTTTAAAAAAAATCTTTTTGGATAACAAAGAGGTGAGTAACTATGGCCCCATTCACACTATGAAATAACTCGATTTTCAAATTGGGTGATTTCTCTGTCATTCAGACTTGCTCTGATTGTACTAGGTGAAGTATGTGGTGGGTGGGTGGGAATGAAAAACCCATTTAAACCGGTGCATTTGGCAACAGATCCCTTAGCAGTTCTCTGATTGGAGTACGTTATCGGATCAATTTGGATCGCACAGCCACCATTCAGGAAATGGAGGTGCCTCCATTTTGACCCAGAACAATGGTGAATGGGAACTTCAGACTGGATTTAAATGCCATGGAGAGATTTGCTGCCTTAAAATACAGTGGGAATGGTGAATGGATTTTGAATCAATTCACAGATGTGAATCTATTCATGCAAAAAACATAAGTGTGACTGGCCCCTATTTGTGAAAGATAAGTATGGAGTGTGTGTGTATATGAGAGAGAAAGAGGTAGGGTATTGTGTGAGAGAGAAGTAGGGGGAGCATTTTGTATCTGTGTATGAGTGACAGAGAGGGAGAGAGATGGGGAATTGTATGTGAGAGAGAATTGGGGAGAGTATGTTTTTGTGTATGTATGAGAAAAAAAAGAAAGAAAACGAGAGATGGGGGAATATGTGCACTAGTGTATCTTTTGATTGTGTATTTGAGAGAGAAAGAGAAAGAAAGAAAGAAAGAAAGAAAGAGGAGTTTGTGGATCATTGTGTGAGGGGAAATATTAGGGTCTGCAGCTAAGAAGAGCAATATTGCATTTAAATTAACAGTGCACCTATCTTCTCAGAAGTAAGCCTCAGTGCGTTTAGTGGAACTTCTTCCCAGGGAAATGTGCTTGTATTTTGACCACACTCTTAAGTTGCTTGGCCAGTGTTCAGTTTTTCATATATGAAATGCTGCAGTGCATAGCTGAGATGAGATTACAAGAGCATTTAGCTTTGACAAGAATTTGACAGCCTTTGCTGTAAAGTAAGTTGCACAGTGAGTTGCTAAGCCTCTCAAATGAAGTTTTGCACATCAGTCTTCATAAAGTGAGAACTGGGGCAAAATTCTTACTATGCCTGAAACACCGTAGAATCCAATGGTGGAATATAGTCGGTTTAAACAATGAAAAGAGAAGAGATTATTATGGATGGTTCCCCATTTCTCCTTTCTTTATGAGGAACAAAAATACTATAAAAATAAAAGCAATTTCCTATAAAAGGCAATTGCAAATGTTGATAATAGAATCTAAATCCAATTTTACAGATTAAGTTGAATAAGACATTTATAGGGAGAAAAATTCACCCAGAGTGCCGCAGTTGCATATAGATATATTTATATTTCATATAATATCCAGCCCAATTAAGCTGTAGGTACAAAAAAAGTGTAGCCTTTTCTCTTCACTAAACCTTAAAGGCTAAAACAAAGCAGCTCCTTCTAAAGCTGTGCCTGTCACAGGGATAAAATTCGCAGGGAAGCATCTTGCATGCATCAAGTTTATTAGATTAACAGGTCTCTACTTCATTTTAAATTGCCCTATAAAGGAAGCTTTCTTCAACTCAAGGGAAGTTTTGCTAGCTTTTGGTTGCTTGTCTGGGGATAGGCCTGTTGATCATTAAATAAAGCCCTTCTGTAGCCTTTCACGAAATGCCTGGAAGTTTAAAACCGCACATCTCATTAGGAATTTAATATCCCCACTGTAATTGTGTTGAATCTTGCTCTTCTCGATCCAGCATTATAAATTATTGAAAACACACACAGATTCTTCTCGGTAATTAATGACAGGTTTGTTTGACACCACAATGGCCTGCCATTTCATTTCAGAAATATGAAGTATGAATGGTGGTGTATTATTTCCAAGATATCAAAATGTACTCCTCCAAATGAGAATATACAATTTTTGTCTTAAGGAAGCTATGCTTCTCTTGAAACTGTATCTGATCCTATTTAGGTCTGTGCTGAAATGTTGCCACAGCCATTTCCAAGGTTAAAGCAAGGGTTCAAAGGGGAGAATATTTTAAGATGTGCCTTTGTCTTTTATTTCAGAAATAGGGACGAGGTTTGCAAGGGTTAAGTTTGAAAGACCTGAACAGGGCAGTTGATGACCAAGGATTGTGGAGGTCTCTCATTGACAGGGTTGACATGAGCTGAAGTCAACATGATGGCAAACAACAACCACAAAGGGTCAAGGTTCATGGATGATCATAGGTTTTACTTTTGCCAAATGAGGAGCATTGTTTCAGTACTCCTTTTAAATCAAGCTGCCATTCTCTTCACTGCTACTTCTTTCCTGATCTGCAGTTCCAGTGCAATTTAGAAAAAAGTAAGTGTCTGAGAGTCCATCACAGCTTTTCAGAAATTACATATATATGTAATCCAGCCAATGCTATGCTATGATACTATTAAGTCAAATATGAGTGAAGGCCGTATTTCTTGCTCACACACTGAAATGCATTCATCCATTTCACAGGACATTTCCCCAAACAATTTCCAGACAAATACTCCTATTTTCCTCCATTTTGCCACAATTGTTCTGCTATGAAATGCTTCTCTCAGTTGATGGGAAAACTGGTGTGTGTGTGTGTGTGTGTGTGTGTGTGTCGACATCCACGCTGGAAGTCCCCAGTGTACTTATGGAAAGCTCTGTTTCACACTATTTCTACAGATGGTGGGAAAACTCAAAATAGCAGGTTCTGGTGGCAAGTTGGAGGCGACCTTAGATCTACTGGATCCAAAGCACTTTCGTTTTCCTGAGTGCAAGCCTCAACAAGTTCAGTCTGGGGCTCACATAGTTACCCCTTGAAACCCAAATGTTGTTGTTTACTGCCTTTGAGTTGGCCTTGGCCCATGGCAACCCCATGAATAAGACACCTCCAAGCCTTCCTGTCCTTAACTGCTCTGCTCCTGTAGGCTTAGGGCTGTGGCCTTCTTGATTGAGTCTATCCATCCGGTATGTGATCTTTCTGTTTTCTACTGCCCTCCACTTTTCCTAGTATTATTGTCTTTTCTAGTGAGCCATGTCATCTCATGAAGTGACCGAAGTATAACAATTTCAGTTTCGTCATTTGGCTTCCAGGGAGAAATCAGGTGTGATCAGTTCTAGGGCCAATTTGTTTGTTTGTTTGTTTGTTTTGCCCTCCACAGTATCCTCATCACTGTTCTCCAGCACCATATCTCAAATGAGTTGGTTTTATTCTTGTCAGCTTTCATCACTGTCCAGCTCTCACATCTGTACATGGTAATGGGAAATAGGATGGCTTTGATGATGCTAACTTTAGTGTTCAGTTTAATATCTTTGCACGTTAATTTCTTTACACTTTGCACTAATAGGAAGGATTAAAAATAATAAAGATAAAGAGGCAAAGAAGCCTCCCACATTAGAATTGGCATATGAGCTACCAATTCACTTCTCCCTCTCTTCAACAACCCACTTCACTCTTCCCCAGATAGAATTGCTCTGTAAGGGTGTAAATGACCCCAGCAACACTATCTATGTGATGTATTGTTTTACATGGTATTAAAGAGATTCCACCTAAACATTAGGAAGAATGTCCTGACAGTAAGAGCTGTTCGACATGGAACACACTCCCTCGGAGAGTGGTGGAGTCTTCTTCTTTGGACATCTTTAAACAGAGGCTAGATGGGCATCTCTCGGGGGTACTTTGATCGTGAGTTCCTGCATGGTAGAATGGGGTTGGAATGCTCTTGGGGTCTATGGTTCTATGATTCTAAAACAATATGTTGTGAAACATTTTTTCAAAAAATATATTAATAGACCAAAATTTAATAGACTCATATGTATGAGCACATGTTTTAAATTGTTTTAATGTCATTAATACTTTACTTCTATGTTACTTTGACTTTTTGTATATTTTTTAACCATCTTGTCATTATTTTAACATGTACACTAACTTCCATGCCAATTCTGTGGAAAAAATGGGTCATAAATAAAGTTAGTAGTAATCATCATGATCGTGATCATGATCATCATCATGCCTGCCTTGTAGTACCATTATACGATCAATATCAAAGAGGGAGGAAATGCAATAAGAAACACAGTATAGATTAAACGTTTTCTATGGACAGAAAAGTTTTGCATTTCTGTGTGAAATGATTCTGACTTGAAAGAACATTGTCCTAGCTTTGTAACCCTCATTACCATACAGCTCTCCCTAGCCCCCTTGACTAAAGAAACTAATTATGATAATATTTAAGTGCTCTTGTCCTACAGGATTAGTAATCTTACACATTAGTTTCCATAGCTAGGCTTGAAGAGGTTTAATTTTTTTGACATACATAAACATATACCTGCATATATGTATGCAGGTATATAGCTATAGGGCACACATTTTCCCCATAAGAATTCTGCCCCTCCCTAGTGAAATTTTCATTTGGTTTCCAAATTTCAAGAACTTAATACCTCATTTGAACACTGAGAAATATAATTTGGGCATGCAAAGAAAAGGGGCCAACAGAGTGAGCAAATGTGACATCTAGGTATGAGTGATTTTTAATGTCTCTCTGCAATGCAAAGGTTTTGGAGACAGGAGGAAAATTTCATTCTGCAAAGCAAAATTCTTACTCAGGGCAATGCTCTCTCTCACCCCTCTACAGCTAGACATCTGCATGCAAATTTATTTATTTGTTTCTTTTAAAACCGTAGGGCTTTTAAGGTAAGACAAAAAAAAAGTTATCCTGTGGCTTTAATGTTCAAAAAATCTGCCACAAGGGCCTTTTTCATCTCCTTTTCTGCTGCCCTTTGGCTGCTTGGTATGGGAGTAGTGCAGGGCCATTAAGTGCACCATAGGGTTCTTTATGGAGAAGTCATTTTCCTCCTCCATCATTAGATGCACCAAAGGTCACTTCCATTAATAGGAGTTCTTGTTATACTTCTAAGCAATGAATCTTCTCCTCCATCAGGTACAACAGACAGTCTTGCTTGCCAGCTCTAATCAAAGGATCTCTGGTTTCCCAAATGATGGATAAACACAGTCCATGAACTAAAAGTTCAGCTGAGAAAGGACTTCAAAGGGAGAGTGTTTCCCAGCCAGGGCTTCATGGGAGAGATTTTGGGAAATGACCATGAACATTTTGTTCTACATTGTTCCTAATTGAGCCCTACTGTAAAGCCTACACCTAAGAGCTTTGATATCTCTGAGACCCTAGTACTTCACTTTTAGTGCATGGGGCTTTAAAGACACAACAAGATCCCTGTGGGAGATGACAACAACCTACCCAGACTATTTCCACTGTGGTTGCATAGCACTGGGCTCTGCTTTCATTCATTCTTTTATACAAAGCTATGTCCCCAGCTAAAAGCTGTTGTGAATTCCACCCTCATCCATATGCAAAAGAACACGGCACAAAAGTAAGACATGAAGGTATATTTGTACTTATTTTAACTATCTATACCAGAAATTCTTGCACCTACATTTTTAATGATAATATTAAGTGTGGCTAGATGGCTGTTTCTCTCCCCCCCCCCCATCTCTTCATTCCCTTGTACTTGCACTGGTTCTCTTTTGGTCTTTGCCCCATCCACAGTAGTATGTGGGTGTCTCTATCTCTCTGTGTGCAGAATTTGTCTTAAGTTGGCAAGGAGAGAATGAAGGGAAACAGAAAATGGATGAGCCTGTGAGAGACTGTGACAAGGTATCTGGAAAGGGAAGGGAAGAGACAGAGAATGAATACAGACAAATGACTGTGAAGCCAGTTTGATTTTTTGATATGGTGGCTCTTAGTATGAATTGTCTCGCACATCACAGACAAGTGGTGAAGAAACAAAACCTTCCAGTTAGTTCAGAATTGGTGTATGTTAACATGTATGTAGGAAGCTCTCAATTTCCTTCAACCTTGAAAATTGCTCAATTTATTCCAAGCACCCAGTTTAAACAATGTCAAATTGGACACTGTCACAGGAAGTTCTCTAACATTTAATTCTTCCTCCAGCTCCTCCAATGAGCCTCTGATGATCCTTCCTCCAACCTGTCTGTCCACATCTCTTTCCCTTATTTGCATGGGAGATTAATGGAATGGTCCAGAAAGTACTATGATCCATGGTGATCCCTTTCTTGGGGATTGGAATGTATACTGTATAGCTAAAATCTATATGACATTGTTTTGTTTTTCATATTTGTTGGCAGAATGTGTTCTCCTGTTGGTCATATAACATCCCTATTACTGGTTTGCATTTCCCTTTAGTTTCTCAGATCTTGTGGAAGAAGATCTTGTGTCTTGTTTTGTTCACTTCTGTTTCCTTGCTTTGATTGTTATAATAGTTCTCTTTGTCACTAAACATGAGGCACCAAACAGTTGTGTTCAAGACTCTGATCCTGTTTCCATCACCTTTTACTTTTGTTTCCCATTTGTCCTTAACTTATCTTGTTATCCTACTTTTGTTTCCTGTTTGTCCTTAACTTATCCCTGAATTGTTGCTCTGGCCATGGCAAGAGGAAGGAAAGGAGGAAGGTCTGTTTTAGTCTCTGGTGCTATACATACCACTATGGTTGCATGCTAGTGGCCAACAAAAATATATATTTCCCACAGTTCACGGCATCTGGCACATACCCGTAGCTGCACACTAGGGACATTATCACACTAGGCTTGAAAAGTAGAATTAGAGCAGGAGAGTAGCATCTGTCACTGTACTTTATCACATGATGCTGTATCTGTCCAGTTGCTGGTCTGTAGTCCATCTGGAACTGGAGCACTCCTACTCACAGGCAAAACCTGTCACTGCCTCCCAATTGTGCTGTACTTCTACTGTTGTTGCACGTGTGATAACAGTGACGTAGATGCTGTCTTGTTTTAAAGAGTTTTAAACTTTAAATTTTAATAATGTATTTTTTTAATTGTTTGAATTGTTTGTTTTTAAACTTGCATTTTGCATGTTTTGTAGTGTTTTAACTTGGACTGTTTTAGATTGTAAACCACCTTGATTCCCTGTACTGGGAGAAAAACGGGATATAAATAAACATAATAATAACATAATAATAATCCTCCCAAAGCAGTCCCAATAGATAGGGAGTCATGTGGTGTGACTGGCATGATTATGCCCATCTCCCTTTCTTTCATCTCTCCCTCACTATTTTCCATTTCTTTTCTTAATTTTTTTTGTTTTTACTTAATGGATTGCCATGATCACACAATTGGGCTAAAAGTAAAAATAAATACAGACCAAAAGGCAAGCAAGGGAGGGGTTAGGACAAGGAAGCAGGCTATGGAGGCCAGCATGTGGAAGACAGAGGTCAGGACAGAAATAGCACCCTGGTGATTTGGAAGAGCTGTGTGATAATGAATGCTTGCATTTCCTGGAGACAAATAAAATTGCAGTGCCTTAGAAACCAAGTGTGATAAAATCCATAGTGTCAGAGACGGCAAAGAAGAAAGAGAACTTCTTCTGATCCAGTGGCCCACCATGGGAACAACAAAGAAGGTAAGTATTAGTGGAAGAGAAAGAGGAAAGGAGTTTGAGAAAGGCACATGTTTGGGGTTGCTATAAATCACAGTCCATCTCCCTGATTGCAGATGCCATTGCTCTAAAAAGTTCCTTTACTTTGAGGAGATGCTTGTTTCTCATTAAACTTTAAAAATATCTGTGATATTTTTACTATTTTCTGCCCTTACCTTCTATTCATCTCTCTCTTTACCATTTAAACACTTTGGGCCTGAACAGACAGGCCAAAATAAAGCTGCTTCAGGTCACTTTGGAGGTATGCTGTTTAAAGGATGCATGCGTCCTAAGAGGCTGGAAGCCATGCCAAAGCCACGCTCCAGTCCTGCTTCTGTCCTCTTAAGATGTGTGTGTCATTTAAACAGCATACCTCCAAAGTGACCCGAAGCAGCTTTATTTTGGCCTGTCTGTTCAGGCCCATAGTTTTGTACTTTTTGTGACTGTCTTGTAGGATGTTTTGTAGAATCTGGAAATTCTTTATTATTATTATTATTATTATTATTATTATTATTATTACAGCTTCCAGGGTCTTGCAGTTGTTATAACAAATAAGGATCCTTGGATGTGTATTCCAAAAGGTAACTTTTCTAAGTCCTACTGTATTGTGACGCCCACATATGATAAAGACACCTCTCTTTATTTTGCTCATGATTCCTTTTTGGATGCTTGAGTCTTCTGCCACCTTGAAGTGTCTTGCTGTCTCAGCTCATAGCTGTTTGAAATCAGATCTCTGCAACACTGTGAACATGTAAATCCCATGCCCCCAAAACAGCCAGAAGCCCTCTTATTTGGCCCTTGCATTTTGGGCCTTAGTTAGAGATGCCTTCAGCACATCATTAAATGTATTCTTCTTAAAAGTAACTGCCCAATATTTTCATTTTCATCGACAGGGACAGTTCTTGAATTATTGTTTCACAAAATTCAGAGACCTACAGAAGCCAAATATTTACTGCATTCTGACCTGTGTATTAGGTCTGGGAAGGGCACACTAAAACACTTCAATTAAAAAGGCAGGCATAATGAAATCCTGAAGCATTCCTAGAAAAATGGAGGTATGAGCTATAATAAGATGCAGCAAAGGTGCAGCCCTGGGATACAAGCTCAGGCTGAAGCAGAAAGATCCGAATGAGGTAGCAGATGGAGGAATAATTTTCATGATAGATGTGTAAGCTTCCAAAGTCAATGCAAAGTACTCTGACTGGGAGGCTAAGTGTATCCATACTAAGGTGAACAGAGTTGTATCCATACTAAAGTAGATAGAGGCTATCCAATTGTATATAGGTGTTTCCCTTTGAAAACTCTAGTAGTGCCTTGTCCCAGGATAATATGACATAGTTTCCCTTATATGGAAATATAAAAAGTATACACTGTGAAGTATAATGAGCTGAGTGTCTCTGCTGTTTTTCTGAGATGTGGCTAAAGGAATGGCAAGCTATGCAGGTGGAGGTTTTTAGCATATCTTAAGATGTCACAATGACCTTTGGAACACCAGGAAACCTTCCCATGGGAAGGGCACTAAACCAGAAGACATCTGAAAGTCCCAAGTAATACCAAGATAAAAGCTAAATGCGTTTGTTGATGGCTCTGTCTTCCCTTCCCCCTTTTGAGCTCACAGTGTGCCTTCCACTCACTGCATCACGCTCAGACACCATCTGAGCCACACAACACTTTCCATGCTCTCCTCTTCATGACAGGTTAATATCACCCCCTTTACAACCCAAAGCATGTACTATCCAATTCCCATACCTCTGTTTTAATTAGCTCTGAGTGGTGTGTCTGCCTGAAATACGGCCCTGTGTTTGGTTGCACTCCTGCGTATTTCTAAATAAAAATCTTCTTTATTCACCAGTCTTGGTGTCCTTCAGCAGTTAGTGCTGGTATAAACAGGTGAAAGCAATCCTCAACATTACCCAGTCTCTCATAAGCATCTTTGAGCTAAACAATTTCCTCAACATTTAAAGGAGATGCTAATATACAGTGGGCCCTTGGTATCCACAGGATTTTGGTTCCAGGACCCCCACTGGATACCAAAATCTATAGCTGCTCATGTCCTATTAAATACAATGGTGTCCCTTATATAAAATGGGAAATACAAGATTTCCTTTTTGGAATGTATATTTTTAAAAATATTTCCAACATGTGGATGCTTGAATCTGTGGATAAAAAAAATCTGTGGATATGAAGGGCTGACTGTAGTTAGTAGGGACTCCCAGTCCCTCCCTTTTTGAGTAACAGAGGAAAGTTCTAAACTTGTGCCCTTCCTCTATCTTAACATCTTCCCTATCACAGCCAATGTAACTTTCATGCCATTATTCCTCTAATTAGCCCAGGATGGCAAATGTAGTGGGTTAGAGCATAGAAATATTACTTTTTTTTAGTCTACATATTCCGATATACACTTGCTTGTTGTCTGGGGAGGGGATGTCCACGACAACCCCTGGTACTTCCACTGACCCTTAATGCCCCAGTGCTCCCAAATATGTTTGGCTATAGAAGACCCACTCTAAAATTCCCAAGTATGCTGTTTTGGGGTGCCTTCCACCACAAAATAACAATAGCCAATCCCAAATGTCACAGAAAGCAACTGGGAGTGATGGAGCGTCGCTTCCAGTCATCAAAATTGCAGCTACAATGGCATGGTTGCAACCTATCCCACATGTCACAAATAAATGGGTACAGTCATCCAGGTTCCAAAGTGTGCCCACCTCTATCGTATGCCCCAGCTAGGATGTCTAGTAAATTCTGGGAGTTGTCTGAGAAAGTAACCTTGGCAGACTCAGCCTATCCTATCCTATTCATAGCCCCAACAGATAGGATAGGCTGTAAAGAAGTGGCTGGCCACAGATAAGCAAGTGAACTTAATGACAGACTCGTGATCTTACCCCAATTCCATCATCCCTGGTTTCATGGCACTGTTACAGTCAATAAATGCTATGTCTGCCACTACCTTCCCCCACCACCTTTTTATGTTCTTCCTTCCTGTGTACTTTGCTTTCAGAATGACTAGAGGTTTTTTTTTTGTTTTTTTTTTTTGAGAACACGGCAAAAGAGTTATATGTTGTCCTGATCTTTTTGCACCTGATAACCTTGCTGGCATACAATATTGATAGGAAACAGTTTGAAGCATGATTTGCTATGAAACTTTCAAGAGGAAAGGTTCAGCTCTTCTTAAATTAATGGGAAATCAGCTTTGTGCAGCTGCTTTAGGGCCAAGCCAACCACTTGCTTGCCTGGAGTCAAAAGAAAAATAATGTTCCCTGAAGAACACATGGCGTCATTCTCCCTGACGGCTGTTAAGAAAAATATTTAAAATACCTCTTAAAGCTGTAGATGTAATTCTTGCTACAAGTAGCATCACTTCCCCCAACCTTTCATTAAGTCATCATCTTGGAATTTGTGGCATGCTAATTAACTCTGATTTATACTACCGTTATTTTGGAAGTTAACGGCTAGAGAACATTGTCTGATATTATTATATAGCCATTAATGTGACAAAAGGGGGAAATGAATGAAGTAAAAAAGAGGAGAAAGTTTCCAAATACAAATATAGCAAGACAGCATTGTGTTTCTTGATAAGAGGTAAGAGGAAATGTATATGAAGTTCTGCTTCATTATTTAGAAAGGAGTATAACCATATATAGAACTCTTAGCTAATTGTTGCTGTTAGTCTCTCAAATTATGAATTTAACTCTAAGTTGGACATCACAACACAAATAACAGTGGACAGCATCTAAACTGCATCCAAGTGATCCCAGATATTTTGCTGCCTGAGGAAAAAGATGAGATGGCACCTCTTCCCTATTCCACATACAGAAGACTGGTAATTTAGTTTGTTTTCTACAATAAGACAGCATCCTCTGCTGCACTTGAGGGCAGCAGACTTAGTTATGAACTTCAGACCAGACCTCATTTAACATACAGTTCTGTCCTGCAGCATAATAGACTATCATGGAAATATGGGACCGAGGGACTGCCATAGCTGGTCCAAGGCATTTTATCACCTGAGACAAAAGTCTAAATGGTACTGGCTTCATTGTGTATACTGAATTTTATTTCAGAAAATGTGATGAAATAAATAAATAAATAAATAAATATAATAGTAATAGTATTTTACTCACCTCTCCCCATGAATCAAGCTAGGAGACAACAATTAATAGACAACATCAGTTAAACATTTGTTAAAACACACATCAATTTGAAAGGACAAATAAAAGGTACACATATTAAAACAATCCACATCTAAAATTCAACAGTTAAAATTCACAACTTAAAAATCCTCAGGATAAGCCTGCTGGAAGAGACTGGTCTTTAATGTGGTTTTAAATTCAGACAGCTTATTCAGCTGTCGAATCTCTTCTGGCAAGTCATTCCACAGTCTAGGGGCGGCTAAAGAAAAAGTCCTCTGGCTGAAAGTTGATAACCTAGTCCTGGCTGACAGAAGCAACTGTCCACCACAGGATCTGAGTGTATGGGATTATATGGCAGATTATATGGCAGTAGGGAATCCTGTAGGTTACCTGGACCCAAACCATGTATAGGCATAGGCTTTTCCATCACACCCTAGGGCAGAAAGTTAGTTTTAACTTGCAGGACAGTGCAGGACAGAGTGCAGGACAGAGTGTGGGCTGTGGAGCCAGGCAAATTTTGGGGGGGAAGCTATCACTGCTGCCCCTTGGCATCTGCTACCCAAGACAGTTACTCTGCCTAATGGAAGAGCGGACCACTTTCTCAGATCAGAATAAGACAATCTCTGCTCCCTGTGTGCACAATCCCTGTCCAAGTCAGTGTGTGGTAAAACAACTATCCAAGACTTGATCCTGGATGTGCATGCTGACTTGGCTTGTCGTACAGTAAGCTGTTTGGATAATATTAGAGGAAAGGTTAATTTTTCTTAGCTGTGCCTGCTAGGCTTCTTTGTAGGGCAAGAGGTGAGGCCTGTAGGGTTGGGAGTGGAATTGTAATGGACTATTGTGATTTCATCCCTCTGATCAAGAGCAACTTTATGTGGTCTGTTGGTTCCATGTGTGGGATAATGACTTCCAGAACCACCACCTCTCCATCGTGGTCACTAGCCATGCTGCTTAGAGCATTCTGGGAGTAGTAATCTCCAAAATAACTTTTCCAATGCAAAGGTGCCCATGTTAGTTTTCCCTTCAAATGAAGGAATTTCAGTAGGTGTTCCTTGTTACACAGCCAAGTAACAAGGAACATCTACTGAAATTCTCTCTTCTATACTGCCATTCATGACACAAAAGTCTCCCCAGTTTAGGCTTAGAGATGTCATTTTAGTTTTCTGGAGTGTTTGTGGCAGGTGCTGCTTTGGGATTCTTGGGGAAAATTTAAAGGATAGGAAGCACCCAGATGCCATCACCCAGGACTTTATCATACAAGGCTTGAAAATTACAGCAGGATAGCAGTGTCTGTGGCTGTACTTTATCACATGACAATGTTTCTGTCCAGTAGCTGGTCTGTAGTCCCTCTGTTGCTAGAGTGTTTCTTCCCACTGACAGGCAAAACTTGCCAATGCCTCCAAATTGCACTGCTTTTCCACTTTGATGCACGTGTGATAAATTCTTCTCAAAGCAGTCCCAATTATGCAGGCAGTCATATGGAGCAAGTGACCATGATACTGTTCCTCTCACTTCCCCTTGATATTCCCAAACAAGCTGTTTTCTTCTTCTTCTTTTTTCAGTTTTTTAGTTATTTATTTTTACTTCATTAGCAAGTACATTTCTATACTGCTTACTGATGTACTAAGTGGTTACAAAGTGTAAGCTAATTGCCCCCAACAAGCTGGGTACTCATTTTAGCAACTTTGGAAGGATGCCAGGCTGAGTCGACCTGGAGTCCCTGGCTGGTATTGAACTTACAACCTTGTAGTTAGTAATTGAGTGGCTCCAGTACAGGCATTTAACCACTGCTCCACCAAGTTTCTTACTTCAGTGATTTCCATGATCAAGCAATTGTACTAAAAATAAATAAAAATAAATACAGACCGAAAGGTGTGTTGGGAAGGGCATAGGACAGGGAGATAGGGCTATGGAGGTCAACATGAAGAAAACAAGAGGCTGGGACAGAACCGGCATGATGGCAATTTGGAAGAGCCATGTGATAATGACTGTTCCCAGCCCATTATGTTTATGTTTCCTAGATTAACACAATTGTGGAGCCTTACAAACCTCATATGATATCCCCAGTGTGGGGGCGTGGGAATAGGAAACAGCTCAGTGGGGATTTCCGCCACTGTCCAGAGCAGCACATTCCACTGTCATTCCACTGTTTTGTTGGAAAATCTTTTCCTGTAGTTTGAATCCATTGTTTGTGACAGTAGAAAACATGTTTGCTCCTTCAATATGACATCCCTTCAAATATTTAAACATGGCTGTCATGTCACTTTTAATCTTCTCTTCCCCAGGCTAAACACACCTAAGTTCTTAAGACATTCCTCACATGTCATGGTTTCCAGATCCTTCACCATTTTGGTTGCCCTTCTTTGGACACGTTCCAGCTTGCCCACATCCATCTTGAAGTGTGGTGCCCAGAACTGGACACAGTATTCCAGGTGAGGTCTTGAAATAAAAAGGACCTCAGAAAGACAAGGATGGAGCCAATCTAGCCTGCCTTGGAAGAGGGTCCAGAGCCTGTATGCCTACAAGAGTGGCAGAACTAATAGGAAGTTCTGAGCCTCGCTCAAAGATCACAAAGCTCAGGCAAGTCTACATGGGAATATAGTCCTTCAGATATCCTGGTCCCAAGACACATAGAGTTTAATAGATCATAACTAATCCTTTGAATTGTGCATGGTAACATTCTGTCCAGTGGAACTGTAGTAACAAGGAAGTCATGTAGTCCCTTTAGTCAGAGTCTAACACTCTTTAGACCAACACGCCCTCCAGTGTTTTACAGATGACAACCAGGACAGATGTGGCCAAGCAAAATCAGAGTATGTTTCAGATAGCAAAAGATTTAAACAAGAAAGGACAGACAATCTAGGAGAGGCTGTAGCAGTTTGCTTTAGGTTGCAACCTTTAGCTACAACAAATGAATTAACTGAATGAATTAACTGAGTGCAAACTACTTTTCCGCTTTGATTTTGCCCCAACAGAAGTAAGTGAAGGATAAAGGGGGAAAGTGGGAGGAGAGAGAAACTGAAGCATTTTGAAAGCATCCAAAAAAGTGGAAGGACAGAATATTGCATAGTATTGTCCCTGCCAAACTGGGACAAGTGGAAGATAGGGACCAATTGTTTGTTTGCTCCATACCCACCAAGAAAGACAAGTTTAGTACCCAAACAACTTCCTTGGATTTAGAAAGGTGAAAGATAGTTAGATATTATCAGCATACTGGTGTCATTGAACTCCTAAACTTTAGATCACCTGTCCCAGAGGTTTCATGTATACATTAAACAGTATGAGAGACAGAAGTGAATCCTGAGAGACTCCCCAGACCAACAGTTGAAGAATAGTACAGGAATCCTTTGGACACTGTCTGGCCTCATGGCTCCAAGAAGGAACAAAATCACTGCAAAACATTGTCCCCAGGTCCCATCCCAGCAAAAAGGCTCAGAAGTACAGCATGGCTGATGACATCAAAAGTTACTGAGAGGTCCAGCAGAATGAGCAGGACAGGTTGCTATGGGCACATGGCCATAGTTCTAAATTGTGTCAATTTATTGTGTCAATTGATTAATTTATTAAACTATTTGACACAGTTTTGCTTAAAATTGTTAGATTGTTAATTATTTTAGTATATTAAAAGTACTCCTTAATGCTATGAGAGTGACATTATATTATAATCTCCTGTCATTTTGCCAGGCATACCAGCCCTGGTTGGCTCAGGAAAGCCACGTGCCAGCTATTTCAATCAGTGGTGGCCCTGGTACCACACCTCCTGAGGTGGGTGCTTCACACTGCCTAATGGAAGAGCCACTACCTCATTGAGCTGAATGCAGCTTGTTTCTGTGATCCACAAGTGGCAGCTGATCATAGGCACATAAATCTCCTATTTTTACTTCCTATGTGGAGATGCAAAAAACAGAAATTGTCAAGGATTCTGGGAAGCCACCAGCACATGGCCCATGGGATGCATTTGGCCTGATGGGTCACAGGTTGTGCATCGTTGTCTTTATACCCAACGCAAGTGTCCTTCACCACAAACAATTTTATTTTATTTGTTTATTTTTTTGGCAGGAGATGCAGAATAAATCTCGAGTGGTGCTTCTCCCCTTCTCCCCGTAAACAAAAACTGTAACTCAAGCAAACTACAAATATATACATGGTGTTTCTGAGCTGCTGGTGAACATCTGCCCATGATCAGTGCAGGGAGATAGTCATAATATCATTGCAGGGAGTGGGTAAGAGGAGCAGGGATGGCTGCAAAGATTATACACAGGGACAGGGGCTTCATTTCAGACTCCGAGGCATTTGGAAAGCTTTTGATACAGGCAAATCATTCTTCCTTGCTATGCGCTGTGCCAAATAAGCAGCAGGATACCTCTAGACTTCTCAGAATATTTTGCTTTTAATGAATGCTTCCGGGCATTTCTGGTGTTCCTGAGTCCCCACTCCCGGATGCACAAAGACACACATTTCTTTTGCTATCTGTGTTAAATAGCACAACACTTATTATTATATTCACTTATTATGCAGCTCAAGTTTGGGCAGAACTGTCAACAACTTGGGAACACATCTGGAGCACAATTGGCAGAAAAACTCATAGGTCAGAAGCCTGTCAGTTTTAAGATAACACAGGCAGAGGAGCCTGGGGGAAAATGGAGGTCCATAACCTAGGAAAAGCTACTTTTTTTGGACTACACTTCTCACAACCTCAATCTGTCAGAGATGCTTTGATGAGAGTTCCTGCATGGAAGAATAGGGTTAGACTGGATGGCCCTTGTGGTCTCTTCCAACTCTATGATTCTATATGACTTTCCAAAGGTTTAGAATACTATAAACATAGTAATTTGATCTTGGATTTGGGATTCATATGAATCTGCTGAACTCCTGTAATGTGAACCTACCTCAAAGAGTTAGTGGCTGTGTTGGTTGAGAAAGTTTTTCTCTCTGAGGAAAATGAAAGAATTTTTTGGCGGGGAAGTGGGGTCTTGGCCTGGGAGGGAATTAGCAAAAGAAGAATGCAAATGAATCCTATTCGATAGTCAATGGCACACTGGTGTACCTTTCAAGGTTAATAAATAATATGCCATATCATGTTATTACTGAGCACCACAATTTATATAGAAGAAACAGGCTTACCATCTGTAGCCCTGTTAATTTTGTAAGTAGGTTTTTGATGTGCCATGGAGGTATAGGTGTCAACTTGTTAGATCTGCATCTAATTGAGTTTGTAAAAAGAAAAAAGCAGCTCCCTTCAGGTAAGACTCAGATAAGCGAGTTTGTGCTGTGCATTGGAAACAATTTCACTTCTGTTGGGTATATTACAAATGATCTGTAACAAAAGCATATTCCTCCAAACTGTGGGGGAAAGTCTTCATTACCACCACTGAATTTTCTGCATGGGATTTTGTGCTAACCACCTAAATTAAGGAAATTATCCTAATTTGTTTATTATGTTAATGATCTGAATTAATTTATAGCAATTTAGCATGTATTACTAGAGATTTATTATGTTTTCTACCAAATGACTTAAGAGCTATAAATCCCATGGTTAAATGTAATTAGTGGAGACATATTTATCGACGGGGATAATTACATCTGATAAAAGTTCTTCAGTTAGGCTTAATTAAAACAGATTATTCCCCCATAAATGAAAAGTAAATATGGTAATTACTGGGTTTGATTTTTATCGCAACAACCAAAAAAGAAAAAAAGGGGGGGACATCTCAGCATTTTATTTTCCAAAAGGGGTGGGAAAGTAAACTCTATAAGTGATTGCTTCCCAATAAATGATGATTAATAATCCCTGAGAAAGAAGCATTTTACTGGAGTAAACATTTTGCTACTTAATGACTAAAGGGCAGACAGTACTCAAGAAAAATATCAACCATTAGCTCATTTTTTTGAAAAAAGTGGACTCTAGCTGTTTTGAAGCCTAATGAAAAATGTGTCAAGCAAATTATGTGTTCTTCCATTAATATGAACACTATGTAGGAATGCAGAGGGGAAAAAATAGTTCTTAAACTCACTCCAAATAATTTTGCTGATGATAAAAATGGTTTCTATTAGACAGTAAATTTACAACTCAGCCTCCCAACTTCCTGATGCCAACAAAATATCCCTAATGCTCACTGACATACATGGAGCGATTAAGACACAAATCTGAACGTTCATCAGTTATTTATTCCCTTTTTACAAAGCACTTTAGCCTTGGTCTTTCATTTTGTAAATCACTTTCCAAATGGATTGGGCAGGAGTTGGGGAACTTACCATTTTCAAACCAACAAGTTGGTATACAAATGAATCAAGATGAAATCTAGCATTAAAAGTTGTTTCCAAGGCTTAGATTAGGCTGAATTTCAAGGTACCTCCATACTGGTGTCATTGAAGTGCATCTCTCTACATCTTTCTTACATTAAGCTTTGATGGTTGGTAGATTTAATTTCTTAATGAATTCTGTGTTTCTTTCTTTATGTAGATTTTTCTCCCTCTGCTATCTTAAAGGCTCATGATGGTTTATAATTTGAGAACAAAATCCCAGGAGAACACAAATACATTTCCGTGATTTATATTTTCAGAGAGAACAGAGGAACAAGACAAAGATTTTGCAGTTCATCACAGTGATCATTGAGAACTAAGCTGAAATGCTGAATTTTTTTTTATACAGCTATTAAAAAACACATACATTTTAAAAGAGGGCATTGTGATAATTCACAAAAGTGGTTATTAGAGAAGGAAGGGGTATGGAACATTGTCCTTACTCTAAACTAGATTTCTGATGTCGCTATGAGACCAAATTTGATTGGCTACATGATACAGCAATATCAGATTTAGTATACAAACCTTAGAATCAGAATCATAGAGCTGGAAGAGACTACAAGGGCCCCCAGTCCAACCCCATTCTGCCATGCAGGATTACACAGTCAAAGCACTCCCAACAGATGGTCATCCAGTCTCTGTTTAATAACCTCCAAAGAATGGGAACAGGACAAAAAACTGGAAAGCATACATATACAGTGGAAGATTAAAAGGAGGCAAAGTCCCATGTGCTGTGTGATGGTTCAAAAATGTATTTCTGAAAAAGCCCAACACATTTTGGCCTTGTCACCAATTAGCCTTCTTTGGGGCTATTACCAGAAATTTCGGGAGTTGCAGTCTGCACTCTCAAAGTGAACTGTCTGAGTATTAGAAGGAAGGGTAGTTCCTTCTAATACTCGGAGAGTCCACTTTGAGTATTAGAAGGAAGGGCCTTTCCTTCTAATACTCAGAAAGTCCACATTGAGAGTACAGACTGCAATCCTAAAATTTCTGGTAATAGACCCTGAAGAAGGCCAATTGGTGACAAGGCCAAAATACGTAGGGCTTTTTAAGAAATAAAAAGTTTTTAGACCATATCTCCTTGGAATCTTAAACAGCTCTTACAATTCATTAAGTTCTTCCTAATGTTTAGGTGAAATCTCTTTTCCTGTAGAATGCATTGCTCTATATCCCACTCTCAGGAGCAGCAGAAAAAAAGGTTTCTCCATCCTCAATATGGCATCCCTTCAAATATGGCCTCCAGTGTAAGTGGCGAAACAGACCAGCAATAAGAGCTGGCTTGGGGATGGCATGGGAGCATGGCAACTGCATGCCACATGTCATGAGTCTGACCCAATCTGGCTTCACACCTGACCAGACAACGGGCAACATGGGAATTCTCCTCTGGTGCAGTGACCAGACGTCACATGCTACAAAAATGGAGAAAAGCCATGGTGGCAGCAAAGGGGTGCCCTTTCCCTAGCACAAAAAGGAGCGGCTTTCTGCCACTCCTTTTTGTGCTGGGAAAAGGCCAGATCAGGGCCGCAGTGTGCAGTTGCTGCGGTCCTGGTCTGGTGCACAAAGGATGATGTCACCCTTTTAGGGCCACCTGTTTTCGGCCTTAATTTCTGGGAAGACAGGAGTAAATATGAGGCTAAGAAAGCATCTGATTGAGGATTAGGGTTGGAAGGAAGCTTAGAAAAATATTGAAAAAATAGTTGAGAAATATTTTTATTAAAAGTTGGGCAAGCACAATGAGGAGGATCCTAGACAAGTTATAATATTCACAGTTCAGGGGCTGTTCTGCATGATTATATATGTATGTGTGATATATTATATATATATGCATAAGCACAGAAAATGGCCTCACACATTGGCCTTGTTGTTGTTAAGTGTCCTTGTGTCAGTCCTAACTCATGGTAACCCTGTGGATGAGACACCTCCAAGCTCTTCTATCCTCCATTGCTCTGCTCAATTCCTGTAGATTTGTGCCCGTGATCTCTCTGATTGAATCTAAGCATCTGGTGTGTGGTCTACTCCTCTTTCTAGTGCCCTCCATCTTTCCTATCATTAATGTCTTTACAAGTTAGTCATGCTTTTTCATGATGTGGCCAAAATAGGACAGCCTCAATCTCGTCATCTTGGCCTCCAGGGGGAGTCTTGCTCTGATCTGTTCAAGGATCCATTTGTTTATCATTTTGGCTGTTCACAGTACCTCAGCAGTCTTCTCTAGGACCACATCTCAAACAAATTAATTTTCTTCCTGTTGGCTTTCTTCACTGTCCAGCTCTCATATACATACGTGGTGATGAGGAATACTATGGCTTGGATGATTCTGACGTGAGGGCTCTTGTCGCCAAACTGCGACAGAAGCACCATGGTGGGATCGCACTTGGCACTATTAAAGTGTTCCACTTTCATTTTTGTCATGGACTCGTTATTGTAATCATGAGGAGAATTGCTATTTTTATTAACGATTTAATCTGATAATAAAAAATGGCCACTTTTCTGATGATTACGATAACGAGTCCATAAAGAAAACAAAAGTGGAACATTTTAATAGCGCCAGGCGCGATCCCACCATGGTGCTTCCATCACAGTTTGGTGACATTTGGGCAACGGCAGCCTTTGCGTCTGATAAACTCCTATGTCTTTGCTTTTTAGGATCTTCTTTTCCTTTATAGCTGCCCTTCCATTTCTAGTCTTCCTATTTCTTGGCTGCAGTCACCATTCTGATTGATGTTTAATTCTAAGTTTGGGAACTTAAACTATATCAATTTCTTCATTGTCTAAGTTGGCAATGGTCTAAGATACAGGAAACCCAGAAGCAGGGCATGAGAGAAACCATACGCTCCCAATTGTGTTGCTTAGCAACTGTTATTAGGGAGCATACCGTCTCTAATATTTGAAGTAATATAAAGTCATCACAATTAGAATAATGGAATCATAGAGTTGGAAGAGACCTCAAGGGCCATTGAATCTAATCCCTTGCCATGCAGGAAGACACAGTTAAAGCACCCCCTGACAGATGACCACCCAGACTCTGTTTAAAAACCTCCACTTAGTAGCCAATGATTGCCTTAACTTCATTGATAAGGGGTCATCTTAATTTCTGAAATCTCATCTGGGAGAACATTCAATGTAAAGTGCAGAAGGCAAGATTCTCCTCCCTTAATTTTCAAGGACAATGGCTTATGTTATGTTAGTAACCACTGCAGTTGGGGAATGTACTACGAAAATTAATGCCGATTTGGTGTATAAATGGCACATTAGTGGATGGATGATTGCGTATATTTGCTTTCAAGTCAGCTGTCAATTTATGGCAACCTTATGCTTTCACAGGGTTTTCATAGACAAAGAATACTCAGAAGCAGTTTTGTATACCTTCCTCTGAAATATAGCTAAGAGCACCTGGTATCCATTGGTGGCCTCCCATCCAAATACTAACCAGAACTGATCCTGCTTAGGGATCTGGTGCCTTTATGGTATTTTGGTCTCTTCAGAGCAGGATGAGCCATTACAAGTTACTTTATCAAACACTGTGAGACGTCAAAGCTCTTCCCCACTCATATACTACAACCCTCAGATATCAAGAGAGCCGAGATGAGCGCATCTGGATGCTTCTTTCTATCTATTTGATCTGCTGACTCTCTCCAAAGACTGAACTTTTTAAAAATGCGTTTTGGATATCATGGTATATGAGGAGCACAATAAGCCATGTTTATTTAGAGAGTATAAGCAGACAATCGGTTAGAAAAAGAGATTCCAATTTTGTACTTTGTGTTAGTTCATCATGTGGGTGGGGTTTTCTTTCTAACAGGATTAGCAAGTAAGCTAAGGTGCTCTTCTCTTGTTGATCACCTTTGCGAATTTAACCAGGGCATTAAGTAATGGTTCAAATTCCTGTCCAGTAGAAGCAGATCAATTATATTTGCATGTTTGTGTCTCAGGGCAACCAGAGAACTGGCGTCTTGTATTTTCATATCAGCAGTTTTTTTCAGGAATCCAGCAGGATTATTCCAAACCTTTTCAACAACTCAAAACATCCTAGTAGACCTTGTTATCTGCTACATAACTCACTGCTTGGGTAACAAAGGGTTCTGTGAAAAACCAGTTGTATGAAACAGCCCTCCCCTTGTATCCATCTTGGCCAAGGCTTGCAACGTAGGCTCTAATGACTCAACAGTCATATCAAAAACAGAGCATTACAGAGACAATGCAGGTGATGCCAAAAAAGAAAAGAAAAGATAAAAACAGAAAAGAAAGACAACATCAGTGTTTCCCCCACAAAGAAAGGGGAAACAAGGCATGGCTTCTAAGTATTAAAATACCCTGAAGAACTCATTTGGATTTTTCTGCAACATTGGTGACCAGTCTTTGCAAGCTGAGGCTCAGTTACATAATAATAAAAAAGATAAAGTAACTGTAAGTGTATAGGAATTCCGCTAGTAAGGGCAACAGGAAGAGACACAGTATGGTGTAGTGGTTTCAGTCTTGGACTGTTAAGTCATAACTAGGTCTACTGCCACACTGCAGAATTAATGCAGTTTGACACCACTTTAACTGCCATGGCTCTATCCTTTCAAATCTATCCCTTGGCTCTGTCCTATGGGATTTGTAATTTGTTGTGTCATCAGAACTCTGTAACAGACAAGGCCAAATATCTCACAAAACTACAAATCCCAGAATTCCTTAGCACTGAACCAGGGCTGTTAAAGTGGTGTCACACTGTAGTAATTCTGCAATGTAGGTGCAACCTAGGATTCTAAGAAACTAGGACTTCACCTACAGTGCAGAATTAATTAAGCCTGACATTGCTTTAACTTTATGGCTCAGTGCTATGGACCTAATGCAGAACCCTGTGCCACCCTGCTAGTTACTTCTCTCCCAAGTGAAGCTGAACCATTGGTGAGCACCAATTGGGTTCAGTCAGTCACCCAACCCAATCCACCTAACAGTGGCATTGTCTAGCACACATTTTATTAGCTTTTTTTGCAAGAATATCAGGTCTGTCTGTTTCATGATCCGCTCTAGACTCATTCCTGGTATTGATGTCAGGCTGACTAGATAATAATTTTTAGGATCATTCCCAGCTCACCTCGAGGTTGGGGACATTTGCCCTCCTCCAGTCTGCTGGGGCTTGTCCTGTTCTCCAGGGATTCTCAAAGATTATTGCCAGTGGTTTTGAGATACTTCTGCCTGTAATAATAATAATAATAATAATAATAATAATAATTTTTATTTATGTTTCCCACCTCTCCCTGTCTTTGGATGAAGTTCATCCAATATGTTTGGATGAAGTTCATCTGGCCCTGGAGATTTGGAGTTAAAGCAAACTGGCCACTAAGAGCAGCCTCCAGCCACTCCAGCTGTGATCAGACCCTGTTTGGTCTGGGACCATGGTGCCCAGACGGCTCACTCCTGAAGCGGGCTGCAGTTGCAGTCCCAAATGGGCCACCAGCAGGAGTCCTTTTTTACTGCTCCTTTTGATGGTGGCTTTGTGCTGCCATAGACAACCTCAGAATAGCTTCCAGCCATGTCGGGGGCATGTGTTTTGTAAATGTCACATCTCTGAAGCAGCTGGAAGCTGCTCTATTTGGCCTTGATTTTATTTAGAGTGCCCAGGTATTCCAGCATTTCCACTTTACCTATTCTGTGCTTCTTTCCCTTACTGCATCATCTGCTCCATTTTCTCCAGACTGAGCATTGTTTTCCTTTTGGGAGAAGGATGAAGCAAATAAGGTGCTGAGTAGTTCTGCCTTTTATTTGTTCCCGTTTAGCATTTCTTCACGTGCTCCATGCTGTGGCTCTATCACAGTGATGACAAACCTTTTAGGGACTGAGTGATCAAACTAAAAGGCCTTCTGGCACTTGGTGACAACCAAAGCCATTTTTTTTTTGGCACGTGGAGAGTGTGGAAGAGGAAGAACAGGCACATTCCTGTTCCCCTTCTTCCCAGGCCTTCAGCTGCCTCTCCAGGAACATGCCTGTTCCTCCCTGCTCTCTATGTGCTTAAAAAATGGCTTTGCGTGCCATCTCTGGCACGTGTGCCATAGCTTCACCACCACGGCTCTGTTGTTTCCTTGTTGTTTCTTTTGCTGCAAACATAACCAAAATACCCTTTTTATTGTTTTTAACCTCTTTAGCAAGGCTGAGCTCATTCTGTTCTTTATCTTTTCTGACTTTCTCCTTATACAAATCCTCTGTGGTGATTCTCCCTTTTCCATTTCTTGTACATGCCCTTTTTAAATCTTAGCTCAGATGAAAGGTTTTTTAAAAGTATTCTTTATTGTTTAATGACATAACTACACAAATTACACAGTTAACACACTACAAAACCAAATAACATTTAAAAATTAAAAAGACTTCCTAAGTATCTAATCACAATATACCCCTCATTTAAATAATCTTCTATTTAACAAAGCATCCTATTTAACTTTATATTGATACATTAATACGACAAATACAATTTCTGTTATTTGAATATGAAACAAGCTTTTTGCTTTTACTTTTTTTTATCAAATATCTATTATTACCCACTAAGTTTGTGCCTTTGAATCATATCCCTTTTTTAAAAGTCTAATCAGTTTTTGGAACTAATAAGTCTAATCAGTCTCTTGTACTGTTTGCCTTGTTCTACTTTAAAGTCTACTTCATTATTTCAGAGGTGACAACTCTTATTTCTAGGTATTCTAGACATAGAGGTTATGTGCTATGTGATATACTTGTGTCCTCTGTAGGCTGTGGAGAACATTTCCACCATATTTTTATGCTTCATGAGACATTTCAGGAGAAGCCTTTTTTGAAAAATGGAAGAGACCAGAAATCACTTCCAGTTTTTTTTAAAATTGTCCAAAGTATGACAACAACAAAAACAAAAATGTCCCTGTCTAGGGGCACTGAGAGCCAGAAAAACAGCCTGGGCTATGCCCACTCTTTTCCCCACATATTTATTTCAAAATCAATGTACCAACAGCAGTATACAGAGTGTATAACCAAACAATATGTTGTCCTTTTTGTTTCTCCATACATCTGGTACAGTTTTCTCTGCTTTTTCTTCTATATATGAAATAGGTCCATAAGAACCATCGGGTCCATACTTTTTAAACAATGACAATAACAACAATGAAGAAATCATGATTTTTCTATTTAACTTATGAAGATATTTGCACATTTGGAAATAATCTAGTTTGAGACCGCTTTAACTGTCCTGGCTCAGTGCTAGGGACTCATGAGAATTGTAGTTTATTGTGACACCAGAGCTCTCTGATAGAGAAAGCTAAATGTCTCACAAAACTACAGTTTCCAGAATCCCCTAGCATTGAGCCAGGGCAGTTTAAGTGGTCTCAAACTGGATTATTTCTGAAGAGTAGTTTGGATCTCAGTGTATACACAGTTAATTATTCCAACTATGGAGAAGATCATGTTGGGAAGTCTCATATTAGGAGAATAAATACATAGGTAAGTAATATAAATAAATAATCAAAAAGTCATGGAGTCATTAGGTGGATCATAGGTCATAGACTTGACTAAATGGGTCTATGAGCAATGCTTGAGGGTACCTTATCTCCTCTTTGCTGTCCATCACTTATCATTTTTGCACTAACAGGGAATATATAAAGAACAAAGAGTAGATGACTGCAGAAGAGGAGGAACAGCCTCTAAAAATCCCCAGGTATATATTTTTAAAGAAACATATTTGTTCAGTATGTTCTTCTTCATTTCCTTTAACAAAACTAGGCAGAAATATTGATAATATGAAATTGGACTGTAAAAATTCTGCCAGAAGAGGCCTCAGGAGGATGGCAATGCTATCATGTTAACTGCTAGGACTAGAGTAGTTTAAAAAAAAGCTCACCCTTTGTGCTGAGAAAGTCAAGAGAAAATAGCAATTGGATCTTCTGTCCTCCATTAGCAAAACTCTTAAACTGATGCATATATCCACCTGTTGCCATTTTAAACCTAGCCTTTAACATGCCTAGGTAAACTAGATGATACATTTGCATTAGGCTATAGAATTCCAATATAAAATGCAATTCAACTGACCAACCCCAACTCCTTCACACACATCCCAGAAAACACAACAACCCCATGTTGAGGTGTTGGCTGGTAGCTTCTTTATCAATGAATTGTCTCTAGGTTTTTATTCAAGGTGCAGAAGCAGTTTAAAGGTAAGGGCACAGCATCTTAGATTATTCTATTCACATTCACACTGAAACTCAGAATGGAGTCACCAGTCCACTGTGAGATGGAAACCACCAGCTTCCATCATGCCAGATTGTGGGGAAATTGCAGCCATTAAGGTTATGCTCTAATGCAGCGGTTCTCAACCTTTTAACCCCTGTGACCTACTTTACATTTACATCTGGATGTCATACCCTCCCCACTTCATTTAGTGTCTAAATAAAAATATTGTTATTTGATTAGACGAGGAGGAGGAGACTCTCATGCGGTCTCTTCCAACTCTATAATTCTATGCCTCACATGAGCAACTCCAAGTTGCTCCACTTGAGCAACTCTTGTGTCCCACTGTTTGACAACCACCGTTTCTAACATGATTGTTCACTCAGGCCTCTCGCCACTAGGCAGTGCTACCAATTTGACTTCAAATGAGTCTCTTAACTAATGTGATCCTTAAATTAAGATGAAGAAATTGGCTGGCATCGTGTTGGTAAACTGAGATGATATAAGAGTTCAGAGACATAGCTGTGCTAATCTAGAATATCAGTATATAAAAGGGATCTTAAAGTACCTTTGGGACTGAGTGAAATAAATTGTAGCATTTGCTTCCGCAGACTTAGGGTGCATCTATATTGTAGAAATAATACAGTTTGAGACTGCTTGAAGTGTTGTAGCTCCATCCTATGGAGTCCTGGTGTTTGTAGTTTTACAACGTATTTAGCCTTCTCTACCAAAGAGTACTGATGCCTCACAAACTTACAGTTCCCAAGGTTGTGTTGGATGGAGCCATAGCAATTAAAGTGGTGTCATACTGGACAGTGTATATGTACCCTGAGTCTATTTCCACAGACTTACATCTCAGAACTCACTTTTTTTGGTCATTACAGAGCTAGGAATTCAATATTAACTGTGCAATGACGGTAACGTCCCCCAATTTTTAATTTTACTTCAGCTGGATGCATAGGAATGACATCATCTGCAGGGATCTCTGAAGGATTCCTGGAAGTCCCTGCAGATGCCTGATGCCTTTCTGCAGGAAAGAGATGAATACTTCTATTGTGCTGAGACAAGAAAGGGGCCAGACACTGTTTTGTGGTTGACAAGATGGCTACAACTTTAATGCAATTCCTAGGGCCATAAATCAATGAACATTGCTCATAACCAATCAGTTTCAAGTTTAGCTAGAAAATACAATAATGTTGGGGAAGGTGGAGGAAAGTAGAAAGAGAGGAAGACCACATGCCAGATGGATAGACTCAATTAAGGTTGCAAATATGAGTTTGCAGAACCTGAGCAAAGCAGTGCAGGACAGGGTGTCTTGGCGATGTCTCATCCACAGGATCCCCATGTGTCAGGGTCAACTCAAGGCAAATTAACAACAGCAACTGCCTAACAGGATGCTAGGCAATATTTTAGGAGTCCTGGTGGTGCAGGTATTAAGAACTTTATCGCACACATTTTTAAAAATGTTCTGGGCACAGATAGGGGACACTCTGGGCTGGGAGCAACTGAGGGAAAATGGATTTTATCGCACATCCAATTATCTTGAAAACAACTTCATTCCATCACCTGGCACCAGGCTGTTCCCATTCAGTGCTGAGATACACCATTTTGCTCCGCTGGAACTTTTCAGTCAGAGCCAAAGCATTCAACTCAGTGCTGAATAGGAACAGCTTGGTGCTGGGCAATGGAATGGAGCAGTTTGAGGACATTTGGGTGTGTGATAAAATCCATTTTCCCTCGGTTGCACACGGCCCCGAGCATCCTCTACCAGTGCCCAGAACGTTTTAAAAAATGTGTGATAAGGTTCTAAATGCCAGTATTGCAGACACAACCTTGTGAGTTCAATCTCAAAGGGCTCTAGGTTGACTCAGCCTTCCATCCTTTTGTAAGTCAGTAAAATGAGTACCCAGCTTGTTAGGAGCAATATTAGCTTACAGATTGTGAACTGCAAGACTTAGAGAGTGCTTAGTTCACCAAGAAGCAGTATAGAAATGTAAATGCTATTGCTAAATGCTCTTTTTGGACTACAGCTTCCAGAACCTCCCACTCAGCTTACAGGTGTTTGGGAGTTGTAGTCCAAAAAAAGTAACCATTCAAGGCTCACAGTGACTCTCATTTCCCAGGAAGACAAAATAAAAACCTGTCATGGTCTTTGTTTCAGTTTGTAACCCACATCTAGCTATTCTAACCAGTCCTCAGCATGTCTGCCAATTGCATATTAACTTACCTCTGAATAAGTGCGTGTCACAGTGTTAAGGGCATGAAATTAAAGTGAGCAACAAATAATTTCAGGAAGACTGTGACACTGGAAGCCTACAGTTCAGCACCAAGTTAGCTTAATGAGATCCTCTGCTGAGAAACATTCTCTCAGGGAAGGAGTGAAGAGAGGAATCAAATTGTGAGATTGCATGAAAAAAAGAAAGAGAGAAGAAAAGAGCACGAGTGGAATGCAGAAAAGGAGGTGCTCCTGGTGATTTACTGTGGGCTGTTAGAAGCAAGTGACTTGCCAATTCATAAATTCATGGCAAGCCTGTTTTTTGTATTATCATCTCTATTATCTTCAGTCTTCAGGATTGATAACGTACTACAGAAGTAATCTCTAGCCCTTTCAGTCTCTGTCACCTAACTCACAGACAGCTTCTCCTTCTTTATGGCACTCTTCCGACTGTTTCTGTGACATGCCGGTTGTTTTCATGCTGCTTTAGGGATTCAGAGACATTTAAATACGCATCAACAACAACAACAAAAAGGAAGGGAGGTAGATTCTTGGGTTTCACTATCCAGAGTGTCTGTGTGTATTTGATGTGACATATTGGTTCTTAAGGATCATCTCTTTGCTTTCTGCTTTTATAAAAATAAGGGCTATTCACAGCTAGAGGGAAGACTGGTAACAAGCACTGTCAGATGCTTAGATCCAAAAATGTTTTTGTGTTTAGAAGAGGCTACATGCAATTACCGGTAATCTCTTGTGTGAAAAATTCACACAGTGGTATGGATTTTAGATATGGATATGCCATCACATTTGCAGGAAGGAATCGCTGGGGAGACACATTTCAGTCTGTCCCTTGCCATAGAATGACTAGACCAGACTGATCTGCACAAGTTGTATTGTAAATTGTATTGGCATCCCTGTGTCCACTCTGGAAGAGGTTACACGGCTTAATGGAAGAGCATGCTTTATATGCACACAATCTGAGGTTTAATGAATGGTGTCTCTAACTAAAAGATCTTGGGCTGTGAAGGAACTACAGCTGGTCAGAATGGATGGATTGAAGGTCTAACCCCTAGGGACCAAGTATTTTTAACTCATTATATGACAACATTGCATGCCTGTCTGTCTGGAACACGCAGTGCAATAGAATTTTTGCTGTGAAATCACAAGAGCTTAGAGAAAATGCATTAAAAGCAACAGTGTTAATATATTACTTTTGGGGCAACCGGGGGGGGGGGGGGTAACTCCACTGCTTTTGAAAGAAATATAATAACTGGTAATGTTGGTCCTTTTTTGTATAACAAGGGGCATATCCATCCTTTTCAATTACAGAATTTTAATCCTATAGAATCCTGGGATTTGTTCTTTGGTGAGATGCTTAGAATTATCAGCCATAGATCCTTATTGTTGTGGTATGAGAGAAGACTGAGTATTTCAGCAAACTACAAATCCTAGGATTCCATAAGATGAGGCCATGGCATTTAAAGTGAGACCGAAGTGTTACAATTGTGCAGTGCAGATTTTTGTTTTTGTTATTAACTGCCAACTCATGGAGGCCCTGAGGATGAGACATCTTCAAGACTCCGTAATCCCTGCTGCTATGTTTAGGACTACTGCCCTGCTCAGGACCTGTAAATTCATACCTGTGACATCCTTAATAAAGTCCATCCATCCAGCCTTCCTCCCATTCTGTATCCCTTCACCTTTCCTAGCATTATTGTCTTTTCCAATGAGTTGTGCCTTCTCATGATGTGGCCAAAGTACAACTTCAACTTTATCATCTTGGCTTCTAGGGAGATTTCAGGCTTGATTTATTATAGGAACCATTTGTTTTTCTTTTTAGCCACCCACCACATCCTCAGCACTCTTTGCCAGGATTACATTTCAAAGGAATTTATTTTCCTCTTATCTGTTTTCTTCACTGTCCAGCTCTCACATCTGTACATGGTAATAGGGACTACAATGGCTTGTATGATTCTAACTTTCATGCCCAGCTATATATCTTTACATTTTAGGATCTTCTCTAGTTCTTTCATAGCTGCACTCCCCATTCCCAGTCTTCCTCTTATCTATACTGCATTCCCATTCTGATCAGTGTTTTACTGATTTCAACTCTTTTATTATTTCAATGTGCAGTGTGTGTGCCCCCTAAGTAATACTTGTTACCTTATTTGTTCATTGGAGAGGAATACTTTGAAGGTACGTGGAGGGGGATTGTTGAAAACTTAGGCCATTTTCTAGTTCTTATTTCAACCCCACAAAACACCAAAAAAACCAAAAAAAAAAACAAAACAAAAACAAAACAAAACACAACCGAAGTTGCTTTTTAAAAATTTAAAATTGTAATGAGTAAATTAGCTAGTGTGGTATAGTGGTTTGACTGTTTGACTATGACTCTCAAGACTATGGTTTGAATCCCCACTCAGCCAAGGAAACCACGAGCTGAACTCAGTCAACTCACATTCTATCAGCCTGAGAGGAAGACAAAGGCAACCCCCCTCTGAATTCTTTCTTAGAAATCCCTGTGAGAGATTCACCTGATTGTTGCCATAAGCCAGAAAGGACTTGAAGGCACATGACAACAACAACAACAACAACAACAACAACGAGTAACTTATCTAGAATCATTTAAATGTGGCATCAGACCTGGATATGGAGACAGCTTTGGTCACTTTGGCAGTGGCTTACATGGCAGCACGGGGGGGGGGGGTGTAGCCCTGTTGGATCTGGTGGACCCTTCAAAGCCTTTTGATACCACTGACCATGGTATCCTTCTGAGCTGCCTCTCTGGAATGGGACTTGGGGGTACTGTTCTGCAGTCCTTCTTGGAAGGGCAAAGTCAGAAGGTGGTGCTGGGTTCCAGTCCTTCTTTGTTTGTGCAATTACATGTGATAATCATTCGCACAATTACTCGCCATTTCTGCTTCATTTGCAGGATAATTTAAATGCGCTTTAATCTCTCTTTAATGCAAAAAGAAAGTAATAAACTCCATAGAGAAGTCTGATCTGGCTATGGTGAAACATGCCTTGATTACAATCCAGGCATTTACACAATTACTGTAATAATTCTACATGGTAACAAGTACCACATGGTAACAATAACACAAGGCCAGCTATTTTGTACAGTGCTACAAAAACCACTGCGTTTCTTGCTGCAGCTTCTGTTGCTCAGTATGCACTATTGTCTCTATAGTGGCCTTTTCTCAAGAGGTGAGTGATATTTCACCTTAACATTATACAATATCCCCCTTAACATACTTAGGATGAGTAATTGTCAGCCATTCTTTTTCACCCAAACCTACCTGTCTCTCCCTAACAGAATCGCCTGTTTCTATCTACTGATAATCAGATGAAATTGGCTCTGGAAGTAACTTGGCCTTTAAGGGCCTTTTGAAAAGCCCAACAGCTACAACTCACATTCACATAATACGTTGTGCTTGTTGCTTTGCATGATAGCAGTGGCTGCAAGTGCACAACACTGTATATTCCCTCCATCCAAACAGGGGTGGGAAAGAATTTGACTGGATTCGAGTCTTGATGTAAGTAATCTTTTTGTACCTCCCAAGACATTTTGTGAGAAGAAACAAACTTCGCCTTAAGAATTCATGTATTCACCATACCTTATTTTAGAGGAATAAAAATATTCACAAAGCAATGTACATTTTCTAAAATTTGAATAGCTTCTTGATGATGACAATGACTTTTTTTTGTTGTTATTGTTGTTGTGTGTCTTCAAGTCATTTCTGATTTATGGAAAACCCTAAGGTAAACATACTATGGGATTTTCTTGACAAGATTTGAGCAGAGTGGGTGGATTTGCTTTTGCCTTCCTCTGAGGCTGAGAGAGTGTCACCTAGTGGGTTTCCATGGCCGAGAGTGGATTTGAACCCTGGTGTCCAGAGTCAACAAACAAAACCCAAACCATCATGCTATGTATAGGTGTGTGTGTGTGCACAACGTCATGTAGCCTGTCAACTTATGGTAACCCCATGAATTTCATAGGGTTTTCTTAGGCAAAGAATACTCAGAGGTAGTTTTTCCAGTGCCTTCCTTTAAAATGTGGCCTGGTTTTCCTTGGTTGTCTCCAGTCCAAGTTCTATCCAGGGCTAACTCTGCTTAGCTTCCAAGATGAAATGGGATCTGGTGTCTTTAGGGAATTTAGGTAGTGAATTTTAAAAAGATATCATGACTCTTTAGTCCAGGGGTGGGTGGCTATGAAAGGCTAAGGGGCTCCACACACGCTGTGTGGCTTTTTGCCATGTTTTTAAATGTTTGAAAGGATTGGGCTGTTTATAAAAGGCACACAAAATGTCCAGCATATTTAGGCCCAGGAGAGGTTGTTTTTAACAACAGGAATTGAGCAGAAGTCACTTCTTATTCATTTTCTGTTTCACAGAAAAGGCTTCTTCTGGAGCTAAATTAGTCTGCGGGAGCAGAATGTGGTGAAAATGCCTAAGAGAGTATTTGGGGGGGAAAGGCTCAGTTTCTATGCTTAAAAAAATCCCGCAGGCCTTGAGGGAGCACACAAATGGTCCTAGCGGGCTGCATATGGCTCTTGGGCCACCCTTTGCCCACTTTTGCTTTAGTCAATGGAAGGAAATGTATATTTAGGGTAAAAGCACTTTAAAAATAAGGAGTAATTTTCATGTGAAAACACTACTACCTCGTGAGGTCACGTAGTGTGATACAATATAAGGATGGGAAGAAAATTCAGGTGGGATTCAAAGAAATGCAGAAAAATCAAAACACTAATTTCCACCGATCTACACACAAACACATGTTTCCAAAATAAACCAAGTAAACCTAGAAGCATCATCCTGTTCAGTGCTGAATTTATGATGTTGCTATAAAGAACATTTTCAAATTATGTTGTCATAAGGATGAGTGATATGAATTGACAAGGGAGAGAAACTAAGGAGTTAGAAAAAGGCAGCCAACCTAGGTTTGTGTTTTGAATACCGTTCTCTGATGAGACTCTGCCTGGGAGTGTGGGACTAGAATTGGTATCATTCCCATTCATGGATGGGGTCATCATGGGACTTTTAGCTTAACACATTGAGAGACTGCCAGGGTGAGGTAGGATGGTTTGGCAAGTTCATGAGGAAAATGAAAATAGGCTATATCTCTTTTGAGGAGTTCACTGGGGGAATAATGAATTTGTGTGTGGTCACAAGGGTCCGTTTTACATTGGCAAAAAGAGGTGTGTTGAAGGCTGCATGAAAGCCCAGCCTTTACATGAGAAAAAGGGAAAGTGTGCCATGAAAACACTATTTTGGAGTTTTAAGGGAGAAGAAGTGCTTTAAAAAGGAGCTGGCCCATTTTACATTGGCAAAAAGAGGTGTGTTGAAGGCTGCATGAAAGCCCAGCCTTTAGATGAGAAAAATGGAAAGTGTGCCATGAAAACACTATTTTGGAGTTTTAAGGGAGAAGAAGTGCCTTTAAAAAGTAGTTTGATTTCCCCACTACTTTTTTAAAAAGGGTGCAGCATTGCTGGCCCGTTTTACACGGGCAAAAAAAGGCGCTTTTAGGGCTAAAAAGCCCGCATTTAGGGTTAGGGAGGGCGTAGCCTTTACATCCTCCCTAAGCCTAAAACGCATGGACGCCGCCATTTAAAGATGGCGGCGTCTACATGGTGGCGCCGTACAAGCGTCATCACGTGCGCAGCGTTTTGACGCGCTGCGCACGTTTTGACGCTCTGGCGGCGCGGGAGGGCGCCAATCGTGCCCTTCCCGCGCCGCAAAAAAAGAGCTCGATCACGGAGCTCTTTTTTGCGGCGGGTCGTTGCGGTGGGATGAGGCCTCTGGGGCTGCCTGTGTGGCAGCCTAGGCCTCATCTCGCCGCTAGAAGGGGCGAGTTTGGACCGCCCCTTTTAGCCAATGTAAAAAGCACCCCTATTGCATCTAAAGGCTAAGGTGTAGTTGAACGGTTAAATGGGGCTCTGTATCTTTAAAGCGCCCATTTAAAGGCAGCGATACAAGTGCGGAGGGAGGGAAGGTGCCAAGACAAGAAGAGACCTTCAGAGCCCGGCCAGAGTGCGCCTGCACCTTCCTTCACCTCCTCCCTTTGGTTGAGAGAGTGTGACTTCTAGGGAGACAGCAGGGCACTGGAGGCGCTCAGCCAGACCAGGGCAAGCTGGCAAGAGGAGGAGGAGAAGGGGAGGGACCTGGGGAGGCGCCTGCACCTTCCTTCACCTCCTCCCTTTGGTTGAGAGAGTGTGACTTCTAGGGAGACAGCAGGGCACTGGAGGCGCTCAGCCAGACCAGGGCAAGCTGGCAAGAGGAGGAGGAGAAGGGGAGGGACCTGGAGCACCTCCGCTGCCCTGCTTCCCTGCAAGTCACACTCTCTCAGCCAAAGGGGGGAGGAGAAGGCAGGCCCAGGCACACTCTGGCCAGGCTCCAGGGCTCTCTCCTGGCTGCCTTCCTCCTCCCTTTGGCTGAGAGAGTGTGACTTGCAGGGAGGCAGGGCAGAAGAGGGGCCCCATGTCCCTCTCCTCCTCCTCCTGTTTCCAGCTTGCCCTGGCCCAGCATCAGGAGGACCTGGAGCAGCACCGCTGCCCTTCCTCCCTGCAAGTCACACTCTCTCAGCCAAAGGGAGGAGGAAGGCAGCGGGGAAGGAGGGAGGGAGGGAAGGAGCCAGGAAGAGACCCCCAGAGCCTGGCCAGAGCACGCCTGGCCCTCCTGCTTCCTCTTCAAAAAGAAGGCTGGAAAAGTAGGACGTATCCTGGCAAAGGAGGACGTGCCTGGTCAACTTGGAAAAGGGGGGCCTCTGCTCAAGAATGGAGGACATATGGGAATCCCTCCTGGACAGAGGGCTGAAACCTCAAGACAACTCAATATAATGCTCTGACAGAACACAGACTACAACTCCCATGAGCCTTTGCTACCATTTCCCAAGATGCCTTAATTTGCAACAGAAAGCCGACCAGTATGTTCACATGTGATGAATTCTTTCGTATTGACTCTGCATTTTCTTTTTGTGTAGATGCTCTCTTGTTTTGTGTGTGATGATCTTGTGCGTAATCATGTGCATTTCCGAACTGACCTCACTTTCTCCCTCTTTCGGAATGGTCCTGTACTCCCCCATGTGATAAGCTCCGACTGTATGGTGTACCTGCGCAATTGCGCAATTCGCAGCCAGCAAGGGAAAAAAATGTTTAAAGTGCGGCTAAAAGCCACGTTCCTTGCCGCCCATGTAGCTGCTCCGCCTGTGTTTGTAGCGTTTTGACAGCTTCCCATGTAGTTGCTGAGCCACAGAAAAAACCTCAGTCTAGCTGCCCTGTACTTTTTAAATGCACACCTGGGGCTTGCTGTCTAGCTGCTAAGCATTAAGGAAAGTGCAACTTCATGTCACACTTTCTTGCCAATGTAAAAAGCCCCCATGTTAGTAGTAGATGTCCTCTCTAACCTAGATACTTACATTGCAATGAGTGGTATCCTGTTACTGATGTATGTGCACACAAGTTATGTGGATGAATGTCTCATTTTGAGAGTCAGCATGGGATAGTGGTTTGACCCTTGGACAACAACAACAACAACTCAGGACAGCAGGGTTTGATCCCCTACTTGGCCATGGAAACTCAGTGGATGAGCATGGTAGAGTCATACATGCTCAGCCCAATAAAAGCCCCTGATAGGTTTTCCTTAGGGTTGCCATAAACAGGAAATGACTTGAAGGTCAAAAACAACAACATGATGTCTAGTTTTAGGTGGGTTTCAGGGAGCTATCTTCTACCCCTTTGAACACTCTCTAAAATATCCCTGCTAGCAGATATCAGACCTTAGGAGGATCTCCACTGCAGCTTACTTGCAGAAAGGGAGGGAGGAATCAACTCAAATGAAGAAGATGTGGCCACTCTGGGCTCTAAGGAGTTTATCATTCGACGGAATTTGGGGGTATAATGCAATGGCAATCCAAACGCAATCGTGGGGTTTCACGTTATTGCAAATGAGTGTATCTCATGCAATTTCGGGCAAAAGGGAAGTCATTCCGAACGCAATCATGAGGTTTCACGTAATTGCGTAATAAAGTATCTCATGCAATTTTGGGCAATGGGGGTCATTTTTGGGCAATAGGAAGTCATTCTGAACTCATTCCGAATGCAATCAGATTTCACGTAAATTTGCTAAACTAGTGAATTCACATAATTGCGAATTGGCTTCATCTGCAATTGAGAGAAATTCCTCCCATGTGATAAACTCCTAAGGGGAAGGAAAAGAAGAGTGCACTCCATCTGTGAATGCATCCTCATTTCTCTCCCTTCTGAACTGAGGCCAGCTGCTTCATCATCTGAATTCCCTCCTCTCTCTTTCTCTCCCTACCTGTAAGCGGCAGCAGCAGCCACCTCTCCCCAAGTTTGATAGCTGCGGGCAGGGAGAGAACATGGAACGATGCAACTGGGATGTGACACACTGCATCCACACTGTAGAAATAATCCAGTTTGACACCACTTTAATTGCCATGGCTCAGTGCCATTGAATTCTGGGAAATGTAGTTTCGTGAGACATTTAGCCTTCTCTGTCAGAGATGCCACAACAAACAGCAGTTTCCAGGATTCCATAGAATTCAGCCATGGCAGTTAAAGTGATATCAAAGTGGATTATTTCTGCACTGTGGATGGAGCCTCTGCCTACTTGATGTCGAAGCTTGGCCAATATCTACAGATAATGCCTCTGTGTATAGAAGGGGTAGACAAGTGCCACATGTTGGGGGTCTCATTACTTCCCTATTAGAACCTGGATGGCTATACCTCCCAACTATCACCTCCCATCCACATATACAGTTATTTTTAATGCCCCTCCCCCAATAGATTTTGCTCCATTTGCGGGCATTTTCAGTTCTTTTTACTTACATAGGCCTGTATAAGCCTCCCCACAGTTAAACTAGGAATTAACAGGACTTTCTGCTTTGGTGATGTTACAGTATGTGACTGTCTCCCTTCTATTACCAAGAAATAGGGTAAAATGCAGCCATCTATGACCGTCCATGTGGATGGCATGAACTTCAAGCATGATAGTTATGTCGGCTAGTTTAGGAGTCACCAGAGGGATGCGACTCACCCACACACATCAGGGAAGGTGAGGCAAAGCCTATCAAGGAATAATATGCCATTCTGGTGTAATATTTATCCTTGTCTACCAGACCGTGTGGATTATCTAATGCAGGAATCAGCCCATTTACATCCTAATTCTAACCTTGAAAGTCCCTTTGAACCATAGAATCATGGAGTTGGAAGAGACCACAGGGGCCATCCAGTCCAACTCCCTGCCATGCAGGAATTCCCAATCAAAGCATCCCTGACAGATGGCCATCCAGCCTCTGCTTAAAGACCTCTAAGGAAGGAGATTCCACGACACTCTGAGGGAGTGTGTTCCACTATCAAACAGCCCTTACTGTGAGGAAATTCCTCCTAATGTCTAGGTGGAATCTCTTTTCCTGCAGTTTGCACCCATTGTTCCGTGTTCTAGTCTCTGGAGCAGCAGAAAACAAGCTTGCTCCCTCCTCAATATGACATCCCTTCATGGTGAAAAGGCCTTTAGAGGGTCTGGAAACCTTTAGAGGGCCATGGTGATGGCCTTGAAGCCTGCATGTGACCCACAGGCTGCAAAATTCACTGCCAATATAAAGAAAGAAATCCAATAATTTTGGAAGAATGAATTCTCCATATACACAGCTTTCTGTGTGGTGTATGCATGTGTGTAAAACAGGAGAGCCAAGCTGTTTCTTTTTTCCTTGCACTTTTCTTCCCCTTTGTTCAATATATGACTAAAAGGAACTGTGGGGTATTAGTGAAGTGCTGTCCTCAGGTGAGATATAACTTTTGTCCCTCAGACTTCTTCAGTTGCCAGAGCCCTGCCTTTCATTTCTTGACTTTCCCCATTTGCCACGTTTCTTAGGCCTTAGGTGAAGCTTTCTAGACTGGAAGAATGCTGCAACTAAAACCTTGTCAGGAGGGTGGCATCAGAAGATAACAAACTCACAAGAAGTCCTCCCTACTTGATGAAATGTATAACATCAACATTCTCAGTTGGATACAATGGAAGTAGACTTTGTGGCAACTTTTTTATGTATTTGTCAGCATCTAGTGTAGTTGTTCTCTCATATTGTGTCTGCCACGGAACAGGGATATGTGGTGTCCTAACAACATTACCTCAAGTGTTTCTATACCTTGGATCTGAGAACCTCTCTCTCTCTCAGTCCCCACCATGCCAACTCATTTAGAGTTGGGCATGAAGGAGTGTTGTGGGTCCTCCACGGCTAATAATAATAATATTGTCCTATGGATATGCCTAATAAGAATATTGCACTATGGACTAGCATCTTAGATTCTAGAGGTGCAACTTTATGAGTTGTTTTTTTTCCAGCTTGACCTCTTTATCATGAAAATGGGAATCAAAAGGCTGATATTACAGCTCATTATATGGCTCAGGTCCTGGTTATATGAAACATAGTCTTTTCCCATATGAACCTGTCTATGTTTTGGAATCTTCTGGGGAGATCCTTTCTGCTGTCCCACCATCCTCACATGTGAATTTTGTGGAAACACAGAAGAAGGCATCTCTTGGCTCCTCAAGGTACTGGAACACCCTTCCGACAGAGGCCAGATTGGCACACTCCTGGTCAATCTTTCTGCTAGCAGCTATTTATTTATTGTGTATGCCACCTTTCTCACAGGAGGGTCCCAAGGCAGCTCACAATGAAAAAACATTTTAAAATTTCAATGAAATTCAAAACATTAAAATAATCTATAAACAATATAAAATCACATCAAAATAGACAAAAAAAGCATAACTAAAACTTTTTTTTTTCATTCTGGCAGGCCTTTTAGGTTTTTTTTTTAAAGCTTTGTATAGTGTGCTGGACTTTTATTTCTGTTATTGTTTTTTTGTTTTTAGCTGGTTTTAATTTTATGATGGCATAATTGCTTTTTTTAACTTTTGTGCGCTATGAATTTTGAATTATGTTTAACTGTTGTAAGCTGCCTTGAGTCTCAAACTGGGGAAAAGGTGCGATATAAACCATCACCATCAGTGAGACAATGGATATGTTTGGGGTGTGGGATATAGTAAACCTATGGGCTGCCCACTCATGCTAAAATAATTCGGAACTGAGGGAGGGGGAAGAGATGGTTACTTTTCTATGCTTTTGCATTTATACGCTTCTCTGTGTTTTTTGCTGAGACAGGTTATTCACAGCCTCCTCCCAGCTGCTGCATACTTCCTAATACATACGTTTAACGCATGGTGAAGAAGATTTCGCGGTGGGTCCATCAATCGTTCTTCCCTGCTGTTTATACAAGACAGAGAAAGCAAGCAGAACACAACCTTTAATTAGCAACAGACAGGACACCCCATTCTTCATTCCCACCTTACGTTACACCTGTCCATGTTACTTCATTCTGACCGAGTGGCTTTTGATTTACTTGTGAAGATCCACCTTGGGAGTCTGGCTGATCTACTGGTTGCACCTTGCAAACAAGGAGTACTGAAATGTAAAGAAACTGTGTGGGGGCCGTGGGGAGAAAAATGGAGCCACGGCAAATGGAAAAAGGGAAGAATAATTATCCTGCCTTAACCTAATGTTGTTAATCTATATCGGCCATTACAATCTCGAGCATCCTGCTTAGTGGAGTATGCAATCTCGTAGCGCTGGGTTTTTTACGGAAGCAGCGTATCTAATATAACAGACTGCCTCCACATCCATCATCATAATTACTGTGTCATAATTTGCTGCCCTTCGTGGCTCTGCTGCAAAGAGATAGAGGAGGCCTTTAAAGTGCTCGAGAAGGTTATAGAAAATAAGGGGAGGAAATCACAGAGTGTTTTATGGGGAAAGAAAATCTGTTATTTCTACCCTATTTATTTCACACATTTGCCTGACACAGGGTTTCACTGAGTGCTTATGGATTTCATTTGGGGTGATTGGCAAAAAGAATAAAATGAAATCAACTGGACTTATAAACTGAGATAGCCATGGGGCAGATGGACCCAACCGTTTGGAGAGGAACCATGTCCAATGGCAGGTGGCGGTTGCCATGTAGATTATATAGTGGATACACTCTTTTTTACTCAAAAAATTAAAGAAGCTATCCAAGGTGCTGAGGCTGAAGGGTGATATACTGCGTAATGTGCTGCTGCCATACCATGGAAACTACAGACAATACAGAAAGCCCGTAACAAAACATGATCAGATATAGAAACCATCCAAACTAAAATCACATCACACCATTTTAAAGTGAGCAGGGAAAGTCAATCAAAGTACAGCAATTAATCTTCTGGTCTAAATTCAAGATGCTAGTGGTAACATCTAAAGCCCTAAATGCTTTGGGACCATGATACTTGTGGGAATACCTCTCTCTATATATGCATGTCCAAGAATGAGGTCCTTTGGAGGGTCTCTTCTTTGTATCCCACAAACAGGATTAATGCATTGTAGGAGAACAAGGGAGAAGGCCTTCTATATGGTAGCATCCTGATTTAGCCTGATTTGAACCAACACTGTTTTCATTTTGATGCCAGTTCAAACATGGCTTTTCATTACTTATTTTTTAAAGAAAGCCTTCATACCTAATTGATTGTATCCAGGTTGCAAATGTGCTATGTTTGAGCCCAATTTAACTGTTTGATTGTTTTTTACTGGTTTTCAATTATCTGGAATTTAATTGCGAAATGATTGATAAAGAAAATTAATAAAGGAAAAGTGATTCCACCTCAACATTAGGAGGATCTTCCTGATAGTAAGAGCTGTTCAACAGTGGAACACACTCCCTCGGAGGGTGGTAGTGTCCTTATTTCAAGTTTTTTAAACCTGTTGGGATTGCTATGATTGTAAGGAGTTGGACTGGATGGCCTCTGAGGTCTCTTTGCAGGGTGGAATACAAAGTTTGCATACTATTACAGCCATGGAAACCCACTGGGTGACCGTGGACAAATCACACACTCTCAGGCTCAGGGAAAGGCAATGACAACCCCCCCCCCCCCCCCCGAAGAAACTTGCCAAGAAAACCCCAGTGGCAAACCTCCCCTGAGGAAACTTGCCTTAAGGTCATCATAAGTCAGGAATGCTTTGAAGACACACAATAACATAAACATTCTAATACATATATACATACATATATACAGCATCGATCAATTATGGGCTGAAAATCATTTTATTTAAAAAGCCCAAGAACTCTTAAAAATCAACAATGATCAAACTATGAGTGTTTCTGGGACATGTGAATTCCTTGGATTGAAAGGTGGGGAGAAGGCACTCTGAAAGACACTCTAAAACAGCGGTTCTCAACCTGTGGGCCCTGACTACTTTGGATGACCCTTTCACAAGGGTTGCCTAAGACCATCATAAAACACATATTTCCGATGGTCTTAGGAACCGAGACACCACAATTTTATGGTTGGGGGTCACCACCACATGAGGAACTGTATTAAAGGGTTGCAGCATTAGGAAGGTTGAGAATCACTGCTCTAAAAGGCCAGGTCCTTGGCATCTGGCATGACCTTGGGCACAGCCTGCAAACAGATGTTTATGCTTTGGAATTCTGAGATTTGTAATTTTGTAAGATATTTAGCCGCCTCTGTCAAAAAGAGATAGGATGGAGTCGCAGCAGTGAAAGTACAGCGAAACTGCTTTATTTCTGCCATGTAGATCAGACCTTAGTAAGTGCATGTATATTTTGCATGCAGGTTTATCTGGATTGCAATTGTATTATATGATCAATGGAGTTTTGTGCTGGCATTTTTGTTCTTCTTAGCATTGAACCATTGTTGTGATTCTATACTTGCAGTTTTTAATATTTAAATTACGGTTTTACTGGCTGCATTTCTGTGAGTGGCATATACATAGCTCCTTTTATGGATGTGCCAGATGGAGGTATCCCAAATCTCCTTCACCTGCCTGTACATTCTATCTTCCTGCTGTCAGAAAGACACCCATGGCAACCAGGGGAGGATGGGGCCAGGCAGCAGCTGGATGTGTTTCTGCAGCTAGATACACATAGGAAAAGATAAAGGAGCCCCATGCGGCCTGATTTTTTTCGCCATGTCTATCCAGATGCAGAAACTCCCCCAGATACTCCCTGGCCACCTCCACCTTTCCAAGAGCATTAACTGGTTGTGGGGGGCACGCTGGCAGCAGGAGGATGGGTTTCATGTGAACAGAACTTTTTCCTGTGCCAGAGTGATCCAGGATAAAACCATTGTTTTAATATCAGTTGCTTGAAGACTGAAAGCATTGCCGCATGGTAGCCAATTAATGTCCCATGTGTGCCAACCTGTACATGCTTGCCTTTGAATGAATCCCGTTGAATTAAATGGAACTTATTTTTATTTAGCGGACTACAATCAACTCTTTTGAGATGTTGTGCTGGAGAAGAGTGCTGAGGATCCTATGGACAGCCAAAGAGACAAACAAGTGGGTTCTTGAACAGGCCAAGCCAGAAACCTCCCTGGAAGACAAGATGGTCAAATTGAGGCTGTCATACTTTGGACACATCGGGAGAAGTCATGACCCATTGCAAAAAACAATAATGCTTGGAAAAGTGGAGGGACATAGAAAGAGAGGAAGACTGCATGCTAGATGGATAGACTAAATCAGGGAGGCCATGGGCCTGAGTCTGCATAGCCCTATGATAACAGATACAATAAAGTAAAATATAGATGCTTATCTACAGATGGACTGGAAAAATCCAGATGACTGCTAAATCAAACTGAAACTTCATACTCTCACTCTGAAAAATAATTTGATGGGGTTTTCTATTTTATGAAAGCAATTTTAAAAGCCTCTTACTATGTGTTAAAAATATATTGAACCTAACTACTGTTGGAATTAAAGGTAAACCTGTGCACACCAGAATATTTTAAACCTCTAACAACCAGTTAATATTATTCTATTACCGAAATAAATCTAAATGTAAATTATTTTAAAAAACTTTTTTTAAAAATGCCCTTCTCATCTATTTTTTAACCTATAGTATTATGTAAAACGAGAGGAAGAGAGAGAAAAAGAGACAGTTATCAGCCACTGAGAAGAGCAGCTATATTAAATGTTAAATAACCTTTAAGAGCAGAAAATATTTAATCATAAAAAGTTAAATTGACAGTGGTGTGGTTCGCACAGTATCCCCTCAAAACTCGACAGCATCATTCCTCATATATATTGATAAGTACAAGACATCCATAAAAATCACAGGCTCTGTAGCCTTCTATTTATGAGAGGCCATCTGAAACTCATTCATTGCAGGTAATATCAGTAAGTCAATTCAGCTTAGCCTGATAGCTCATAACTTTTTAGCCTGTTGTATTTACTGAGCCATAGACTGGCCCTTTCTTCCAGTGTATTTGAGAAAATGACTTGCACTGTGAGACTATTTCTTCTCAAAGTATAATCAAGTGCTTCAAAATGAACTCTAGAACTGCAGCTCCAAATGGCATTAGATCTCAGCTAAGCTATCAAAACAACAGCTGGGGTAATGCTTCGAGACAAGGTGGAGTGGAGACCTCTCCTGTTCTTGCAGCTCTACTAATTCACCCAGAGAAATCGCATAGACATCCCTGTCATACTAAGGTGTGCTCTGTGATGAGAAGCATTTGTTACTCATATCAGGATCTCTTGCAGTCCTACCTCTCCCTTCCAGCTAAAGAAAGGATGGAAATTTTCCATTGGACAAAAATGGTGCTCCTCAGCACTGAATAGGGATGGCTTGGTGCTGGGGGACAGAGTGGGGCCCTTTTAAGGACATTTTGGTGTGTGATAAAATCCGTTTTTTCTCAGTTGTGCGCATACCTGAGCATCCTCTTCCAGTGCCCATAACTGGCGGGGGTGTGGGGTGAGGGTGCAATAAAGTTCTTTGTGGCCTCCAGCTCCTCAAGATTCCCTGGACTGCATGCTCTTCAATTGTTGCATTTGGTAGGGACAACCTAAGTAATAATTTGTGGTTGCCCTTTTAGTTGCTTTTTACATGTCCTAGTTTGTCTCTTCTCCACCAAATTTCCTCCATCCTCAGTTTGCTTGAATTGCTGCAAACTGAGTTCAATACGCAGAAATACTTTTATTCAATTAACTAAGTGGAGAGAAAGAGGAGAAGGGGGCAGAATCTTGATCTTCCCAGTTGTCAAAGACTAAACCAAACTGCTGCAATGTATTCTTCCACATTAGGAACTTCTGTAATCTTAACCACATTCTGATATTGCTTGGCCACATGTACCTTGGTTTTCATCTGGAAAATGTTGGAGGCTATGGGACTTTCCTTTTTCTGGCTCCAAAGAAAATGTTTTAAATCAGTTAACCTATTTTAAATAGGTTGCAACTGCACTGTTTAACTTAAGTATATATCTATATGTATGCATTTTTGAAAACCAAAATTGGATGGAGTGGATTGGATTTTTTTAAATTTCTGCCCCCACCCCTGGCATTTAGGGTAATCCATCTAGCTCTTGGAGCTATCCAGCCTCAAAAAAGTGGTCCTCCCAGAACTGTCACAGTTTCCCTGCATTAGAGAGAGCTACAAAGTATAATATGTGAAGAACAGTGACTTCAGAGTAGGCCATGGGATTCTTTCGAACAACAGTCCCCAAGCTGCAGAATAAAAAATATTAATAATCATGGCTTGCCTGTGGGTGTATTCCAATGAAAATAACATGGAAAAAAATCCCTGCCCCTCAGGCAATTCAGATTATGTGTCACGAGAACCTGAATTCCATAACCTGAAAAATAATAATCAAATGATTTATTTTGTTTTGCTTTGTTTTCCCTGTCTTGTGCAATTATATTTGTTCTGCTAGTGATGGAAATATGGGTGAGTTAAAAATGTGGGTGGACTTCCTGAAAAACAACTAGAAATTTTATTCAGCCACATGCTTGGCCAGGTAAACCCATGAATGATCTTTGGCAAATCACACTCTCTCAGCCTCAGAGGATGGCAATGGCAAACCCCCTCTGAAGAAACCTGCCAAGAAAACCCCATGAGAGGTTTGCCTTAGGAAATAACTTGAAGACACACAACAACAATAACATTTGAAAAAATCCAATGGATTATTTGGTCTTCTCATTTGCCATTCATAGGTGAAGTATTAAAACTGAGGGACAACGGCCAATCCACTCATGCAACCCAGTAAAATCTTGGTATAATTTAGATAGTTTCAGGGTCTTGGCCTACCTACCCAATACATATTGCTGCCTTAGGTGAAAGGCAAGAGAGCACATCCTTCCTATTTTAAATATTGAAGCCTAATGACAGTTGACACTTCTTTCATATAAGTTTACAAGCAGTTAACACTGGCAAAGAGACAGGCTTCTTCAACATATCTGAGGCAACTTTAGGGAGACCAAGGCAGCATCTACACTGCAGAAATAATGCAGTTGGACACCACTTTAACTGCCATGGCTCCATCATGCAGAATTCTTGATTTTGTGGTTTTTTGTGAGGCACCAGCAGTCTCTTCAAAGCTAAAGACCTTATAAAGTTACAGAATCCCAGAATCCCATAGGATGGAGCTGCAACATTTTAAGTGGGGTTAAACTGCATTATTTCTATAGTGCAGATACATCCCAAGAAGTGTTGGTAGCAATGGAGAGGAACAGACGGTTCATGAGAACTGTCATAGTGACATGGCTGATACCCAGCATCTCCTCAGTTTGCTTCATGCTACCTGTGGCTCTGCTCCGGGGCCTAGCAACAAGGAGGCTGTGTTCAGGAAAGAAATGGAGCATTACTATGCCCTCTCCAGGAGAAAGCCTTCAGGTTTTCTCCAGCAATAATGTTCAGATGAAATGGAAGATGAACATCTGGGGACTTAATATCACACAGAAGTCACATTGCATTGGCCCTCTACTGCCATTGGCCTCCTGAGCCATGAGGATTCTGTGTTTTTGAATGCATTTCCTAGAATTCCTTGTGGTTCCTCTATCCAGCTTTAAACTCTTGTGGTATATGAAGCAAAGAGCTGTTTTTGGCCGTGTTCTGCTTTGTACATCTTTTCAACTGTTACTGTCAATACGAGGGTTTGGGATGGGTTTTGGCTGGTTTTCAAATTGACTGAGGAATTTAAGACTCTATTGGTGAATTTCAATTTATAATCTATACCAAATTGCTCCTGCCATGGTAATAAGATTAATTTTCCAGCATGTATAAGACCCTGTGATAGCGTACATGGCAGGCAAAGAAAATGAGAATAAAGAAAGGAAGGAAAAAGATAACACAAGAGAAGTTCCCTTGAACTATTTCCTCTCTTCCTTTCCCTGAATATACACAGAAATAGATTCAGTATAAACCTTGTTTGGTGAAGTGGAAAGCCTAAAATGGAGAAAAGGGGAGAGGGAGAAAAATGCTATGAAACAGAACATTCCCCCAAATTTTGTCATGCTAGCATCAGAAATCTTCATGCATAATGTGCATAGCTGAGAGGTGGAAAAGGAGTTTTTAGTCTCCCATGGAATGCCAAGTATCTGAAAGAGCAACAGCAGCAACAGCGGAGAGTGATATCTGTTTTATGAGGTTAACAGCAGTACTTGGTTAAAATAACATTAAGAAAGCAGATCTGGATCGTATTCCTTGACCCAGGTCAGTTTGCAACAATTGCCTCATTGCAGGAAGGACATTTCCACTGAAACCATCAAGACTGTGTTGGGAGGGCACAAATAGCAAGTAAAGGTTGAGACCTGTTTTCACAATCACCTGCTCCTTACGCTCCTCTGGGCACAATTCAGTTGGCAGGCTTTAACCTTTCAAGTCTTAAGTGGTTTGTTTCTTGTATCCCTGAGAGCATCCTCACTCAGATGTTGTTGCTGTCTCTTATATAGAAGAAAGGTTGTAAATCCCCCTCCCCCCCGTTTCACCAAAGTACCACATTTGGTCAGGAAAGGAACACATACAGGTGTTCCTACTCAGGTGCTGCACCAACCTTTTGGAAGTCTTTCTTATTCTGGCTGTTTTTTGAAGATCTGAAGAGGTTTGATGGCAGCATCCAAAAAATGATGCCACCAGTTCAATGCACCAAATGAGGACTCAGGCTTTTGTTTCTTAAATGTAAGGTTGCCAGGTTAGTACCATCCCAGGCTCTGAGATTTCAGGGCCAAAACAGAACAAGAAGTGATGGCTGCTGGTGATGACATTAAGCATGATTCCTGCTGGGGGGTATCATTAAGTAAAGTTAGAGACAAGTGCTAAGGCAGGCTTACTGTTGAACATTGAGAAAACAAAAATAATGGTCACAGAGGAGTTACAGAAATTCAATGGAGCCAACAAGGAAACTGAAATAGTTACGGCTTTCCCATACTTTGGCTCTAACATTGATTACAATGGGAATCAAGAAATCAGAAGAAGACTTGGATTGGGAGGGCCAGCTATGAAAGAACTAGACACAATATTGAAGTGCAAAGATATAACAATAAAAACTAAAATTAGGATCATCTAAGTCATCCTATCTCCCATCACCATGTATGGATGTTGACAGTGACAAAATTGTGGGAGTCACTAGAAAAGACAATAATACCAGGAAAGGTGGAGAGCAGTAGAAAGAGAGGGAGCCTGCATCCCAGAAGGGGAGTCTCAATCAAAGAGCCTAAAGGACCTGAGTAGCGAAGCTGAGGACAGAGGGGGCTTGGAAGTGTTTCATTCATAGACTGCCATGTGTTGAAGCCAACTCAAAGGTAGCTAACAACAACAGCAAATTAGGTATTAACCATAATTGATCAGAGTATGAATTTATTTTTTCAAAGCAAGTCTGATGAATAGTACACACACGTGCACACGCACACGCACACACACAAATTTACTTTTCAAGGCAGTGCTGTCATTATGAGATTCTTCCATTTTGCCTCTAGGGCTGGAAAAGAAAAACCATGCCCTGACACCTGGAATGGGCCCTGCTATTCAAAGTAAAGGAAAAAAGTTGACTTGAAACACACCAAGTCCTTGGCCTCACCTTAGCATGTAAAGTATTTATATCATATCTCTTAGAGCACAAGACTAACCGTAGCATTACAAATTTCAGCACAAAATTAACAGTGGCAAATCCACATCAATGGCACAGATCGAATTCCATCAGAACCTGAAGTTAAGGAGAAAAAAGAGCAATAGGTTTGGGTTATTTTGGTTTAAAAAATCATCAGAGTGGGATTCTGATATATGGGGAATGGTTTTCCAGAGAAGAGATATCACAATAGAAAAGGTATATTCTCTTGTCACAGTCTTACCAGAGATTGCACTAGAGAGATTGCACTTCAGAAACTGCTGTTAGTATCATATCTTTGAACATTTGGATTTATTTTCCTTCATTTTCAGCTGGACATTTTGTGTGCCTTTTATAAAGAGCCCAATCCTATCAAAGTTTACTTGGGATGGAATTCTTACTGAGTTTAATGAGATTTACTCCTAAGTAAATATGAAAGGACTGCAGCCATAACACTGTTGCTTATATTAGGGAGTGAGATGGGTTAGAATTTCTGCATTTGAACTCAAGTGGTACTGCCTACATATTAATTGGTTATAAGTACATTCCTTTTATTGTGAGTTGCACTGGCCAAGGCTCCAAAGAATCCCACAGGTCTTTCAAAAGAAGTTACATGACAAGCCAAGTTTGAAAACCCACCATGTATTACATGGAGTTGGGAATTAAAGAACAAAACATACAAAATGGAAATATATGTGCTTATAAATAATTGCCTATAAATAGATTCTGGCAATTATGCTCATTGTTGGTCACCAAGAACCATTTTGCTATTGTGAAACAGAGTATCCAGGGTGAAGCATGTACTGACACTCTATACAGAGTTTTGGCATCAAGACTGAGCCAAAGTAAAAACCTTATTCAAACATTGACAGACCATATTTAATAGGCACACAAGGAGAGGAAACATGGTAATTCTGCTCCTCTCCACAATCTTCTTATGTGTGGAGTTTGCCAGTATGAACCAGAGAGATTTCACCATCTGTGGATGCTGTCCATGTGATTTGAAATCATCAGCTATCAGGATTCCAGATTTAATGGAGAACCTCAATGGTTCAAAAAGTTGCCTGAATAGGTAGGATGAAATGGAAAGTGGAATTCTGAGGATAAGGTTAGCCCATGGCTTCTCCTTGTATATGATGGAGACATGCTTAATTCATGCCTGAATGAGGCTGATTTACTTAAAAATTCACGGACAGTTCCAAACTATAAAGTTCATGCTGAAACAAAATTGCCAGATTTAGGGCACCGTTCCACACCTTCTTCTATCAGTTCTTTCAGGCTTAAAAAAAGTCATGGCAAAATATTGGTTCAGTCCATCTTTACACATTGTTAACAAATTCTTAAAACTGACTGTGTTTGCTTATCATGACAACCCATGATGCAGTATGTTGAAATCTGTATTGTTCTGATGTCCAAATATACAACTGTGGCTTATCGTGCCTCATTTTCCCAGCCGATCGCCCTGAAACAGGACTCAAAAAAGGGAGCAAGAAACAAACCAGGAGACATACCATAGTTCTTAGATCATCTGTTGTAAAATTTGTAGGGTAAGCATCAAAACATAGTTAAAAACCATGGCATATCATGATGTGGAAATATTCCCATTTGCTTTTTGTGACCTAAATATATATTTTTAACACCTTTTATCCTCCATAGCCTATTCAGACTGCTCTGTAAATAGGCAAGTGAGACCAATGAAAATGCATGTTTCAAGATGAAATTCAAGCTTTGTTACAGCCACCATATATAATGCCTGTGAATATATTTTACAGTCAGCTCAATGATCAACAAAGGATATGGCTTCCTTTATTGCTTGTCTCTTTAAAATCGAAACAGCAAAGTCCTACGTACACAATGCTTGGTGGCAAAGAATCTTTCATGTTCTAAGAGAAGAGAAGTAGTTGCTATAATTAAAGACATCTTGTCAACCTGTCATCAGTAAAAGATAAGAGGTAAGTATTGATTAGTCCCAAAGCTTTATGTTGATTAGTTGCTGTTGTGTGATTATAACAGAGATTCACTATAACAGATTTCATGTGTTGTCTTTGTTACATGCTATCCTCTTATCTTGGGGGGTGGGTAGGGGGGTTCAGCTACTCTTTTGCTCCTTCTCCCCCCTTTTGCCATTTCTGTTGTATGTTCACTTTTCACTGGGAAAAGAACAGTAGATGAGCAAAAACACTGGGAATTTACCAGGTCATGGTCACACTGTTTTGTTGATAAAATAAGACCTTTGTCTGGATTTTGCAAACAGGGAAAGAGAGGGAGAGGAGTGGGATGGCAGGGATGTGTGCTAGGATGCATGAGGCATAAGGTACAGTTTCAGAATAGAATGAAACACTAATTACCTAAAAGCCAAAAGTGCAAGATGGTTTTCAGATTGTAATCACCAGTAAAGCACTGTGGCTACCTCAGTGGTGATCCTGTTGATACCCTACTGGGAGGGTGAAATACTCAAGTGGTCCTATAAAGAGGGCTGTTCCCTGCTGTATCCATACTGTACTGCATAAAGGTTGAGCTAGGGGAAATACAAATGTATGGTAGATGGTATGAATGAATACCAGTGGTGGTGGTGGTGAATCTGACGAGGATTGCAATAGGACATAATAACAGAGTGTATGTGTGGAACTGTGAGGAAGTGGTGATGGTAACAAAGATGAGGCTTTTCCTCTGCCATCTCTGTTGGTGGAAAAGGGTTTTACTAAGTCCTATGTTGGAGTCTTGGAAGGTGAACCAACAATTATGTGCTGTGAAACCTTTCTTAAATTCTTTTCTGATACATTTGTTCTGACTTGGACATCTAATCAGCAATTTTAGGATTGACTGCTTGTCACTAGCTTGGACTATTTTATTCTAGTCTCCTTTGAGAATGTTGACAGGATTCCCACTTACAGGAAAGCCTTTAAGATACAACTTTGTCCATCTTGATATTTAAAGAGTTTATCAGAATTTCCTTCAGATTACAAGGAACCAGCTGTTTGCCCATTACTAAAATAATAACCTTTGGATGAAAATATCTATTTAACTTTTGACCTGTCCACCGTTTCCCTTGATGTTTAGATATGTCACAGCTGAACATTTCCAAATATTCCTGAATGATCTGTATTATTTTACCCTTCTAGTCTGTTTTTTAATTAATTAAGGGCTAGTGGTAGCATTGGTTGCACTGGTAAATGGTCTAATGACAGGAATTTGCTAATCTGCTCTTGCTGAATTTGTCAGTGGTTTTGGATACAGTGTGGGCCACAATATTTTGTTGCTGTACCTACATTATGGATGCTCCGTGAAAATTCTTCTGGTGGATTCATTCCTTGCTGTTCAATAGGGCTGGGGTGGGAAGAAAACAGATGGATGCCTATTGGTAGCTCTCTGGTGCATTTGCCAAGGATTGCTGATTCCTAATATTTGAACATTTGCAAAAATTAAAGATGTAGATTTTTATGTGAAAAGACTTGTGAATTTGGGGCTGGTGTTGAACACAAATTCCTCACTTGGTTGGCCTTCTATGTGCTCAAAGGAATATAGCACAGAAAAGACTGTTTTCTATAGAAAGACAAAAATCTATGTTTGAACTACATCTAAGGGTACTAAAAGAACTGGCAAATGTAATATTGGAACGAACCATTGGCAATAATCTTTGAGAAGTCCTAGAGAACAGGAGAAGTCCCAGCAGACTGGAGGAGGGCAAACATTGTCCCCATATTCAAAAAGGGAAAAAAAGAGGATCCCGACAATTATTGTTCAGTTAGTCTGACATCAATTCCAGGAAAGATTCTGGAGCAGATCATTAAACAGGGTGTCTGTGAATATCTAGAAGGCAATGCTAATAATCACAAAAAGTCAACATGGGTTTCAGAGAAACAAGTCATGCCAGACAAACCTGATCTCTTTTTTTGATTAAAAAAAAAGAAGAAAAGATGGAGGGAATGCTGTGGATATTGTATATCTTCGATTTCAGTAAGGCCTTTGACAAAGTTCCCCATGACTTTCTTGCAAACAAGCTTGTAAAATATGGGCTAGACAAGGTAACTGCTAGGTGGATTTGTAATTCGTTGACTGGCCGAACCCAAAGGCTCAGCGGTGGTTCATTTTCATCCTGGAGAGAAGTGACAAGTGGGGTGCCACAGGGTTGTGTCCTTGGCCCAGTGCTATTCAACATCTTTATCAATTATTTGGATGACAGAATTGGGAACATACTTATCAAATTTGCGGATGACACTAAATTAGGACGAGTAGCTAATACCCCAGAGGACAGGATCAAAATTCAAAATGACCTGAATAGACTAGAAAACTGGGCCATAGCTAACAAAATGAAATTCAACACGGAGAAATGTAAGGTTCTGCACTTAGAGTGGAGAAATGAAATGCACAGATATAGGATGGGGGACATCTGGCTGAATGAAACTATGGGTGAAAGAGATCTAGGAGTCCAAGTAGACCATAAGTTGAACATGAGTCAACAGTGTGATGCAGCAGCTAAAAAGGCCAATGCAATTTTAGGCTGCATCAATAGAAGTATTGTGTCTAGATCCAGGGAAGTAATAGTGCCTCTCTACTCTGCTTTGGTCAGGCCCCACCTGGAATACTGTGTCCAGTTCTGGATACCACAATTCAAAAAAGATGTGGAGAAACTGGAGCATGTCCAAAGGAGAGCAACCAAGATGGTGAATGGTCTGGAAGCCATGCCTTATGAGGAGCGACTTAGGGAGCTGAGGATGTTTAGCCTGGAGAAGAAAAGGTTAAGAGGTGATATGATAGCCCTGTTTAAATATTTGAAGGGATGTCATATCGAGGAGGGAGCAAGCTTATTTTCTGCTGCTCCAGAGAACAGGACCTGGAACAATGGATGCAAGCTCCAGGAAAAGAGATTCCACCTCAACATTAGGAGGAACTTCCTGACAGTAAGGGCTGTTTGACAGTGGAACACATTTCCTCAGAGAGTGGTGGAGTCTCCTTCCTTAGAGGTATTTAAGCAGAGGCTGGATGGCCATCTGTCATTGGGTATGCTTTGATGGAGAGTTCCTGCATGGCAGGGGGTTGGACTGGATGGCCCTTGTGATCTCTTCCAACTCTATGATTCTATGAAGTTTTGCACAGAATAAGTTGAGAATTTCAAATATTCTCATCATTCCAGGATTCTCCATATTTGTTTCCCAACACTAAAAAGCAAACAAACCCCAAAACAAAACATTTTTGATCATATTTGAATATATTTGAATATTCTTTTCATTCTTGATCTGGTGAATGAGTATAATAAAAAAAATGACATTCTCATTGGAGCACTGAGCACTACATTTAAGATGACTGTCACCATTTTTCAGGGATTTATCCAAGACTTTGGTAGAAATTTTGACTGGGACTTTTAATGTTCACATATGACTGTCAACATTATCAGGATTTGAAACATGTGCTTGCATAAAGAGGAACAGAGATGCAAGACTTCTCACACCTAGGAAAGCATTAATAGGGATTGCTCCTGTCTTGAGCTGTGAATTTAACAGTTTCCACATTCATGATCTTTCTGCCATCTTTTCTAGATATAAAAATACAATAAATCCTCATGAAGCTATGCATCTGTGATTATTAAACAGGGGTAGGGAGAAGGGTATGTGCATATGTCGACAACCAATTTATTCCTTGGGTGGTTGTGAAGAATAGCACAGGCTCTCTGTGTCAGTTGGAGGGCACTGCACTGTATTTGTTGTCATCATCATTAGAAGGGTTACAAATAACCTACCTGAAGCCCAGCATATATCTTTTGGACAAAGTGTCAACATAAAGATAATGGGGTGGTTTCAGATTGTGCTAGTCTTTTTCTTTGCTCAGCAAATACAAATGTGCCTTTTCTCTCACACACACCAACACCCATTCACATACTCACAGGTGCTGTTCAATAACTTCAGAGGAAGTGTGTTTAAAATGTAGTTAGTCCTTAAAGAAAAATACGAATTTGGAAACAATGGGAGACTGCCTAAGTTGATTGCTTGGCAATCAAAACCCCATCCTTTTTCTCTGAGGCTAAGGCCCTCTACAGACTGTCATAAAGACCTGGCTTGAGGACAGAGTGGGGGCATGACAACCACATGTGGGCCACCCTGACTCTGCCTCCATGCCACCCACTCAACCAGACAGCAGATGGCATCATGACACGTCTTTGGCGCAGGGTTTACACATAAAGCGACAAAGAAGTGGCAAAGAGCCACCGCCATGGTGGCTGGGGCAGGGTGCCACAGTGCAAAGAGGAGCTGCTTTTTGTGGCTTCTTTTTGCACCTCGGAAAGGTCAGATTGGGGCCATGGCATGTTGTTACCACGGCCCTGATCTGGTGAGGAAAGGGGCAGCTGAAGGCCACTCCAAAGGGGTAATATGTTGACCCCCCATGTGAGACAAAGTAGTAGTAGCAGCAGACCTGTGCTGTGGCCAAGAAAAGAGTCAGAATAAGGAGAGGAAATAGGGCAGGGACTGGAGTATGCATTTAAATGAAGGGGAATATATGAAAAGGGCCCACCTAGGATGGCTGCCACACTGCAGAATCAGTGCAGTTTGACACCACTTTTACTGTCATGGCTCCATCCTATGGAAACCTGGGATGTGTAGTCTGTTGTGGCACCAGAGCTGTTTGACAGAGAAAGCTAAATATCTCACAAAACTACAGATCCCAGAATTCCAAAGCCATGACACCTGGAACACATTTAAAGGAGTGTATATCTGCATAATAATAGAAACCAGTGTGGTGTAGTGGTTTGTGTGCTGGGCTAGAACTAGGAGACCAGGCTTTGAATTTCAGCTCAGGCAGGGAAGCCCAGTGGGTGACCTTGGGCAAGTCACACTCACTCAGCAACAGAGGATGGCAAAGGCAAACCTCCTTTGAAGAAACTTGCTAAGAAAACCCTATGACAGGTTCACCTTAGGGTCACCATAAGTTGGAACTTGAAGGCACATTATAACAAGAACAACAATCTACATAATCATATGCTCCTTATGCACTTGGGACTCATCAGTCACTAAAATGCATACGTTCATACCTTTGCCACACATCGTGTCCAACACAGAGATGCTGAAGAAGATGGGGCCACTGGATTAGAATAATAGAATCATAGAGTTGGAAGAGACCACAAAAGCCATCCAGTCTGACTCCCTTCTGCCATGCAGGAACTCCAGTCAAAGCATCCCCAACAGATGGCCATGCAGCCTCTGCTTAAAGACCTCCAAGGACATAGACTCCACTACACTCCGAGGGAATGTGTTCCACCATCGAACAGCCCTTACTGTCAGGAAGTTCCTCCTAATGTTGAGGTGGAATCTCTTTTCCTGCAGCTTGCATCCATTGTTCTGCGTTCTAGTCTCTGCAGCAGCAGAAAACAAGCTTGCTCCCTCCTCAATATGACATCCCTTCAAATATTTGAACAGGGCTATCATATCACCTCTTAACCTTCTCTTCTCCAGGCTAAACATCCCCAGCTCTCTAAGTTGTTTCTCATAGGCATGGTTTCCAGACCCTTCACCATCTTAGTTGCCCTCCCTTGGACCCGCTCCAGTTTCTCCACATCCTTTTTGAATTGTGGTGCCCAGAACTGGACACAATATTCCAGGTGGGGCCTAACCAAAGAAGAATAGAGCGGCCCTATTACTTCCTTTGATCTAGACACTATACTTCTATTGATGCAGCCTAAAATAGCATTGGCCTTTTTAGCTGCCGCATCGCACTGTTGACTCATGTTCAACTTATGGTCTACTTGGACTCCTAAATCCCTTTCACACATAGTTTGATTCAGCCAGACACCCCCTTTTTTTGCTTTATGCATGGATACTACACTTGATCTTAACCAAAAGGCTGAGAAGCTTTTGCTAACTTTTGTTTTGAGCAAATAGATTCAAGGGTGATTGAAGGAAGATACCATTGGGGCTTTACAGTCTGCCCCAAAAGGGTGGTCTGTAGCCTCCTCTTCTTACTGCAGACCTTCGCAGCTTTGGCAAGGAGTTGAGCCTTTTATAACACTTAGAGTTTCCTTGTTTGCAGTGAAAGCAGCTATTCTACGGAAGGAAGAAACAGAAAAGGACCTCAGATAGATTGTTGTGCAAGTTACATAAGAGCCAAATATTTTAAATATAGAGATTTCTTTTTATGTAAGTTTTTAACTATGTATGTTTTTCTTTTTCTTTTTCTATCTTGTATTCTTTGAAATGGTCTGGAGACTTATTCAATAAAGATGTATGTATAACACCTTTATGCATTGAAGATATGTCAACTGAACCCCAGTCTTGCATGCTCCTGCACTTAAATGCTGTCCTTATTTAAACTTTAAGTAAAACTAATTAAAGTCTAAATTTATGACTCATTTTTGTTTTTTGCTTTAACAATCAAATGGAGATGTTTCTACTGCTGTGTGTGTGTGTGAGATACCTCTACAAGCACCATTGGAAAGTTCGAGATAAGGATAAGAGGCACCTTTCTATATAAGTTTAGCCATAAGAAATTTTTATCTAAACATGATGCACTTGAAGGCTGAGGCCTTTGCTCTGCAGAAGGGATAAAAGCACCAACAAATGTAATAAAAGAGAATGGATGCTAGTGGGGAACACTGGCTGGCGCTGTTGGTGAATATGGCTTGAAGTGAGTATTTTTCCTCGGAGTCAGTAGGGGCTTTGCTTTAGAAATGTTGCAGTTTAGCAGAATCCTGCTGCCCTCAGAGAGGCCTTCATCCTTTCTCCTCAGCATAGCTGCCATCTCCCTCTTCTGTGGTTCCCCCCCCCACGTCTTCCACTAACAGTGCTATTATCTTTGAGCATAATAAGGCTGTGCTACTTCTAGCAGCTTATTGAAAGCATGTGGGAACTGGAAAAAAGAAGAAATGGAGGAGAGTGGAGAGAAAGTTGTAGTAAGCATGTTGTGCTATGGAGTAGGACTCTATGTCAGTAAGATAGTTTTTTTGTATAGGAAAAGGGAAGGCAAGAATCAAATTAACTGTCACAAGGAAATACATAGAGGCCTGTTATCCTCTTAATGGTATAATGCACATTTGGATCCATCCTTTTATGAACAGGATGCGAGAATTTGTTTACTAGCCTTTTGTGACCCATGCAAAACCACCTTCAAAATAGCTGCCATTCCTTGTGGTTCCGTGCTATGAGGGAAGGAGATGACTAACAGGGAAGCAAGGGCCTTGTCTTCTTGCAGTTGTCGGGAGAGAAAGAGTATGACTGTAGTAGTGTAGTAGTAGTAGTTTTTAGCTGTCTTTGAATCAACTCTAACTGGTGGCAACCTTGTGTATGAGACATCTCCAAGATCCTCTGTCCTCCACTAATCTGCTCAGGTCTTGTAAATTCATGCCTGTGACCACTCTGGGTGAGTCTATCCATCTGGCGCGTGGTCTTCCACTCTTTCTGTCGCTTTCTTCCTTTCCTAGCATTATTGTCTTTCCCAGTGATTCGTGCCTTCTTAGGATGGGATATAAAATAATTAAATAAACTTAAAAAAACAAGCATTTAGAAATTAAGTCTAGGCATCCAAAGAAAATGGGCAGGTGAGGGAATGTGAACACAGCAGATGGAAGAAATCTATGCTTGAATGAATTTCAATGTCTCACTCTGTGCTGCACTAGAAATGTGAGAAAAGAAACTTTTGGCTGGGGGGGGGGGAGAGGAATTCTGATTTGCCTTCATTTTGCTCCCCTGTAAGATGCACCTCTAATGGGAAATGATAACTCAGATAATCTAAAATTATATTCCAAATTGGAGACAAACTAGGGGCATGTTTGTGCCAATCAGGATACTCCGGGGCAGCCTGGAGTATCCTGGCCCCAGAGCTACTTCGACCTCCCTCTGTTACCTGGCCCTTCCTTCTGATGACAAGTGGCTGTTTGAAACACATCTTGCTGAGCCACCTGGTGCTTCTCCTGCTGCTATGGATTGCTTTATTTTGAGGTCAGAAGGAGGTGCCCAGAGATGATCACATGGCTGGGTGTCTTATAGTGACTTCAGATCGAGTGATTGGTTGCAGTGGTGAATGTGCTGGATGGCTCAGTGGGGCATGTTTCAACAGCTGCCTGGCATCTCAATGGAGGGCTCCAAATCTTCCCAGAAGATCTGAAGAAAAAGGTAACTTTTTATAATTTGTTTCAGAGAGGCATACACAAGATGACCAGACATCCCTCTTTTCCAGGACATGTCCTACATTTAGTGCTTTTAACTTTTATTTGGTCATGTCCTACATTTTTCTTTAATGTTCTTCATTTTGTGGTGCCTAGTCCTCCTTTGCATTTAGGACATCTGGTCAACCTAGGTACACCCTGGTTCCCGTGTTCAATATGCTGAATGGTGTTTAGGCCATGCATCCTCTGGTCTCCCTTGTCCGGGAAAGCATCCAATGGACTGCTGATAAAGAACTGAGGCCAGCTTTACAGACAAATACAAGGGCTTTGCAGCAGTAAGAAACCAAATTCAATATCACAATACCAGTCCAATGTCCAATATAGCAGAGTCAGGGAGCAAGCCAAGGGTCCAGGATTCCAGAGAGCAGGTCAGCGAGACAATTCCAGGGTCAAGGGTTCCAGGTCAATCCGTAGTCAAGGAAGCAAGGTTGCAGGCAACAAAGTCCAAGGCAATCAGAACAAGATGCTTTTGCCAGGAACACAGATAGGTTCTGACAAAGAAGCTCAGCATCTTGCACCTGTTTATATTGGCCCATTTCCTAATCACAAGTATTTAGTAATTGCTGAGTGTTTCTCATATAACCTCCTGGATCGACAGAGGCACGCCCTTTCTGTTCTTCGCTGGCTGAAGGTAGGCACGTTTTCATCCTGATCCTCTATGTCTCCCAGGCCTGAAATCTCTGCTGGAGGAAGGCTGGGCTGCTGAGTCACAGGCTCTGCTGGAGCTGGCAGAACAGAGTTAGGGCCCGGCTCAGCCTCTTCCTCTGGGTCCTCCGAGTCCTCAGCCTGACTAGCCATAACATCCCCATGGATTGAATGTGGGGAAGAGAGAAGCATTTGTATTTGGCCCAAGCAAGTAGAACTATGTCAAGAATTTTGACATTATGCTAATAATACAATAGACTGTGGATATGTGAAAATGCAGCAGAAACTGCATCTTTGAAGAAAATGGCCAAACCTGTACACCAGAGTGATTGCAGATGGTCTGTTGGTAGCTGTTGATATGCATCTTTTTTAAAAAAATGTATGCCAGTGAATATGCTTTTTGAAAGTCTACACCTGCATGTAAAAACAAGCATATGTTGAAGCCATCACTTCAGTTGCTCATATTGCATTTGTCATACACATTTTGCATGCCAGATCTATTCATCCTCTAAAATCTTATACTCAATATTTTCCTAGTGAATGTTATCCAGAAGATTTCCTGCATACTCAAATACTCACTGAAAATTTTCTGCATTATTATGTAATATAAAGTCAAAAGACATGATTCCTATATTTGTCTGGGAATATTTGATTTTGTTATCAGATACCTGATAGATCATAGTCTAACAGTTGATAGCGGTATTTGAAAATTGATATGGAGTGATAATTAATATTTCCCATCATCGCTAGCTGAAATGGAATGATAATCTTCAAACTTTTCATCTTCCATAAACACTTATTTCCAGTGAAACACTCTTTCACTAACAGTGCTATCAATGGGATCAAAAACTTCTTGGTTAGAACAGAACCACTGAATTGCACTTCTATGTAGTTTTTAATGGATACCATTCACTCTATAACATGCAGTGATGTTTATTATCTGCCCACATCTTTTATGTAATATGCATTTGTTATGTATCTGACAACTGAGATGCTGTATGTGAAGCCATCAGAAATAAAAGAAGTGCCAACAAGTCTTTTTGAACAGTATTTTGACTGAAAATCTGTTTGGAAGCTTTGAAATGGCTTACTCCGAACATTAGCATGTTGACATTTGTACAGAACATAAATGTATGTGTGCTGGGAAGGCTTTTCTTCTCCATTTCTTGGAGGGGTGGATTTCAGGGTGAGAACAAGTCCTTGAAATATTCCCTGTCAGTTTGGGTATTCTTTATTTGAATGGCATACTCTGTGAAATGGTGCTTGGTACTTAATGTATCCTGTATTACAATATCACCAAGGACAGCCTGCTGTGCCATCACAAGGCATCATCTCTCAGATTTTGACTGGGTACTTCTGATCTGACAACTTTAGAGAAAATGGGCAGCGCAATTTCCAGAGACAAGTCACAAGAGATGATGTGAGTTGTAGTCCAAGAACATCTGGCACACCAAACATCTGGCAAAAAGAAGGCAGTGTGTCAAAACACTGAGTGGGAGAGAGTGAGATTAGAATGGTTGTGTTCATTTCGGCCCCAGAGAAATGCATCACTTTCACCCCGTTGTTGTTGTTGTTGTTATTGTGTGCCTTCAAGTCATTTCTGACTTATGGCAAGTGAAACTATCATAGTGTTTTCTGGGCACATGGCTTGCCCAAGGTCTCACAGTGGGTTTCCATGGCTGAGTGGGGAATTGAACACGGATCACCAGACATAGTCTGACACTCAAGCTATGTTCATCCCATTTCTGTCCATTCAGTCAGTAGTCTCTGGTGGAGGGAAGTTTGGCAAAACAGAATCACACATTTGTTGGCCTTTTCAACAAATTCTTAAAAAAAAAATGCTACAGGACCTGAGACTTTTTTTGGGAAAATGCTGATTCTTCCTCAGCAATGCTAAGGGTCCAGTTCTGTAAGCACATATCTGGGGAGAAACTTTATTCAAATCAATGGGACACATTTCTGAGCAGACAAGTATAGCACTGTGCAGTAATATGTCTGGAGTAGGGGTGAGCAAATGTGTAGTTCTCCAGAATTTTTCAACCTACAACTCCCCAAATGCCAAACTTTTTGCTGTTATGTATTTTCAAGTCAACTACATCTTAATGATGATCGTGTCGTGGGCAGGGATGGAAAGAACATTTTAATATATTCAAAAATGGTTGAAAAATATGTTTTTCAAGTGTTGAGAAATTTGACAAAAAGAACTATGGACTCAGAAGAATTTTTACAATTGAAGACTGATTTTGTACAAAATTCACATGTAGTTGTTTTGTGCAGGAGCAGCATTTTCTGGGTAGGAAACAGCATTCTCTGCATTAAAAAATAATATCACAATGCAGAAATATCAATTCCTGAACAGAAAATGCAGTTTGCCACGGTTGTTGATATTACTTTCCATGCAGAATATGCTGTTTCTAGCACAAAAAATGTGGCTTTCTGCACAAAATGGTCATATGCAAATTTTTTTTTTTAAAAAATTAATCTTTATTGTTCATTTCATTCATATACAAACGTACATCCAGTAGATAAACAACCGATCTGCAAATCCATTTGTTCATGCATCCTACCTATATTTTAGAAATAAAAGAATAAAAGAAAAGGGAAAAGGAGGGGAAAAAAAAAAACCCGAAGGGTCGAAAACTTCCTTATTTTGCTTCCTCAAAAAAAATTGTTCGCTTCATTGTTGCGTCAATTACTTATACTAATACTGATTCCATCCTTAACTTTCTTAGTAAAGTTCTAACTAATAACAGACAATGATTATCTAATTTTTGTTTGCTTATGCCGTGTGTTCATATATCTTATTTAGTAAATCAGGCTAATCCCCTTATATCCATCGCTATTATTTATAAATTATATTATTTAAAGTTAAATATTGTCCCAACGTTTTCCTAGATAGTTTGCTAACAGGTACCAGTCTTTTTTGATTTTCTCTTCAGTTTCTTCTTTCTTCCACGCTGTCATGATGTCTAATTCCATAGTTTCGAAGATCTTATAAGTCCATTGTTCAATATTCGGGGTTCTTTCGCTCTTCCAATTTTTTGCAAAAATAATCCTGCAAATTTTGCACAGACTAAGTCTCAAATTGTGAACAGCCTTCCAAAAATGTGTGGTTTGCAAATAGTTTCTTGAAGCAGGAAGGAAATTGCTTGAATTACTCATGGCTATCTTTGAGAAGAAACTTAGTAAAGAATTACAACCCAGGTCAGAGGAGTTGCTTAGTAAGGATTAGTCAGAGGAAGTTTACCATTACTTTCCTCTTAGGTGGAGAGTGTGTGACTTGCCCATGGTTACCCAGTGGTTTTCATGGCTGAACAGAGATTTAAATTCAGGATTCCCATAGTCCTAGTCTGACACTGGAACCACTAGACCACATTGGATATCAATTTATTTCTGCAATGCCTGCTTATGTATAAAGTCTCCCTGCATGCATTTTTTTCAAATGTACAGAAAAATTAGTTATAGGAGAGAATGAAACCATTTGGAGAACAAGAATTTCTTAATTTTTAACTATGCCTTTTCCACAAAGGTAATGGTTTTTTAAAATTCAGTAACAAGATTATGCCAGATCTTGGTCATTTTTTTCCTCAATTTAATACAAAGCTATCAGAAAAGAAATACAGCATACAAAATGGTACACGCTCACCACCTGTCATTCTACCTCTTTAGAAAAATGATTCACAAAGTATGTTAAGTAGGTGTAATTACCACTTCTGAATTAGTAAACACAGTCTTCAAGCTCACAATGTATTTCTGATATGACCCCGCATGCCAACTTTGCCCACACAGTGTGTTCCTATGTTTAGCTACCTGGAAAGGTTTTCTTCTTCTCAGCCTTGAAAAGAGCATAGCTCAGGTTTAGACAAAAGTGTGAAATGAAAAGTGGAATTCATCCAGTTGAATTAAAGTTTAACATTCACTTACCCTACCATTTTGCGTCTCTGTTTTTAACTAGTGACCTGACATAACAGGGGTCTGCTTGACTTTTTGAAAACTTCACAGCACATTTAACAAACAATATGTGAAATCAACATACAAGCCATGCAACAGCAGATTTCTATTAGCGAAGGAAATAAAAGAGGAAGTTAAAGTTGCTTGAATAAGTTTAAAATGCAAGTAGAGTTAAGATGCAGAATCATCTGGAGATTTTTTTTAGTGTCTTTAAACATTTATTGTCTTGAAAGGTCAAGCTGTGGGATGGGTTGGGATGAGATGGGATAGGATAGGTAACTTGTGGCCCTTCAGACATTATTGGACTACAACTGTTATCAACCCTAGCCAGGATAACTAATGGTGAGGGATGATAGAAGCTGCAGCCTGGAAAAATCTAGAGGGCCATCCTGAGCCCAGAATATTCAAGATGTATGCAGTAACTCCATGGATCACTCTTGTTGACTAACTGAAGATATTGTGATTATATTGAGGACAGTTCATACCTTATTGATATGTGCATAATGATGTAGGGTCTGCTGATTTCTTCTCACACTTCTCCGATAAAGATTACATCAACAAATCACAGAAGTGAGTCAAATAACTTGGGTCTTGACTACTTGAATAGTCTCAGCTGGCTGACCATTGGGTAATATGGATTTCTGCCCACTTGGCCTCAACACAACAATATTTAAAAGCAGTGTGAGAGGAAGCCATGAACAGAAATAGGAAAGTTAGTGAAAAAGTGCAACTTGATTACATTTACAGTAAAAAGTTTTATAAACCCCAGTTATATACATTATGCTTACATTGAAAAGGGTACATTTCTTTTAAACATACTGATTCCAACTTGATGTTTAAAATTATGGAGATTTTCACATGGGGATGGGATAGGGACAGGATCACTCCCCTGTCCTTATCCCATCTGTGACCTGAGTGAAAGTGATAGTGCAAATCATTTTCACATGAAAGTGGGCTGAAAAGTGCTTGGAGGGTATGTTGTTTCTTCCACTCTCTTTTCTCTTATCTTGTTTTGTCAATCACATGCCTACATTTTTTTTAAACTGGAGGAACCATGTAGCAAACTAAATTGCTTGGAAATAGTCCCAAATTATACTGTGTTTTGTTTGGAGAAAAGGCAAATCATGTTTTGACTTATTCCAATCTTCCCAAGTGATTTTAATATAATTATTATCAACACATAGGTTCCAATCTGTGGACATGAGAAAGCTGCTCCCATGCTGCTAGTGGTAGGAACTAATTAAAATTGATTAAGTTATCAACTAAGTTAGAAACACTTTAATGAAGAGGGGCAACTTAATTAAATTTATTTTTTAACTTAATTGATTGGCTTAAGTTGAAATTTCAGCATTAGCATAATTCCAGAATTAAGTTATTCATTAAGTTATTAATTAATTAAATGAGGAAGTATGGTGAAAAGCCAGCAAATTTTACATTTCCTGACTGTTGCCCAAAGCAGAGTTCTCTTGAATTTTTGAGGGAAAAAAAAACCATTTCTTATGTTTTGTTAGTCTATTAGAAAGGATCTCAGGGGTCTTCTTGCCCTTATTTTAAAATAATGCTAATCATGTTTTTATATCCTGCCCTATATTTGTGGATCTCACAGCAGTGCACTATAAAACCAACACAAATTTTAAGACATGAGAAGGGTCTCTCCCATATCTTCCCACAAGTTATTGCTCTAATGGGACAGGCTCTCTAGAAGACCTCAAACCATGGTCAGGCATATAGATATACACTCATTGATTTTTTTTTCAAGATCCTAAAGCATTTAGGGATTTGAATGTCATTACCAGCACCTTGAATTCAGACCAGAAATATATTAGCAGCCAATGAAATTCCTTTAAAACTACTGTTATATAATTTATAAAAGCTGCTCTTGTAAGCAGTCTAGCTGCTGCATTTTGCAACAGCTGCAGGTTCTGAGTTGTCTTCAGGGATAGCCCCATGGAGAGTGCACTGCAACAACCTATCTGAAGCTGGCCTGAAGCACACCGAGCCATGAAGTCTACCTGTACTTCCAGGTAAGAGTGCTCCCAAGTTAGCACCTGTTCCCTCCAGGAAGTGAAATCCCATCCATAACACATAGCTTATCTAGTTCCTGGAACTGATAACTGGCAAATGGGATTCAGCTCTAGTTCATTGGCCAACATCCAGCCTGTTACAGCATCCAGGAACTGGTCCAGCATATGCATAGCCTCAACTGACCCCAATGACAAGAAGTAGAGCTGAGTGTCATCAGCATACTGGTGGCACACAACCTCAAAACTCCTAACAACCTCCCCCAGTAACAGTAGTGTCTCCACATTTGGTGTTACCTGGTGTGTGTGTGTGAGTTGCTAGAGGGTGGTGATGGCCAAAAGAGCATGCTTACCTTCTCCTTCACTGCAGCAGTGGCCTCCTCCTGAGGAGATAGTCACCACCATGACTAAGCCTGGAGGGGTGTATTCACCTTTCCTTACCCCACACTGGGAGGAGGGTCCAACTGGGTGTCACCCCTCTTCTGAGGTGTCACTTGGTGCAGGCCACCCCCTGTACCTCCCAGTGACATCACCGTCTAGAGGTTTCATATAAATATTGAACAGAATAGACAAGAAAGGAAACCACTAGGCACCCCACAACATAACAGCCATGGTATTGAAAAGGAGTCTCCTTTGGAATCAGTCTCAGGATGGGAGCAGACTCACACAGTGCCTCCTACTCCTATCTGATAGAGCTGATACTGTAGGAAACTATGATCAATGCTATAAAAAGCCACTGAGATCAACAAGGAAGTACTGTCCCTGTCTTTCTCCTCAGTCAGGGCACCTAGGTTTTGGCACTGCATCCTGGCCTAAAACTAGAATCATAGAATTATAGAGTTGGAAGAGACCACAAGGGCCATCCAGTCCAACCCCCTGCCATGCAGGAACTCTAAATCAAAGCACCCTCGACAGATGGCCATCCAGCCTCTGTCTAAAGACCTCCAAGGAAGGAGACTCCACCACTCTCCAAGGGAGTATGTTTCACTGTTGAAAACAAGGTTTCTCCCTCCTCAATATGACATCACTTCAAGTATTTAAACAGGGCTATCATATCACCTCTTAACCTTCTCTTCTCCAGGCTAAACATCCCAAGCTCCCTAAGTCGCTCCTCATAGGGCATGGTTTCTAGACCCTTCACCATTTTAATCGCCCTCCTTTGGACCCACTCCAGTTTCTCCACCTCCTTTTTGATTGTGGTGTCCAGAGGTGGGGCATGACCAAAGCAGAATAGAGTGGCACTATTACTTCCCTTGATCTAGACACTATACTTCTATAGATGCAGCCTAAAATTGCATTGGCCTTTTTAGCTGCAGCATCGCACTGTTGACTCATGTTCAACTTGTAGTCTACTTGGACTCCTAGATCCCTCTCACATGTAGTCTCGTTCAGCCAGGTGTCCCCCATCTGGGCATTTCATTTTCTCTGCCCTAAGTGCAGTACCTTACATTTCTCCATGTTGAATTTCATTTTGTTAGCTTTGCCCCAGCTTTCTAGTTGTGAAGACACACCCAATGAAAGGTGGTGGCAGGTTTGGGTGTGCAACGCCAGTACCCTGGTGAAATCAAACTCTATTACTCAAAAAGGCTCTGATGCTGAATATAGAGTTAATTGAGGGGGAAGTTTAATTTAAAGAACAAAAATAAAGGGTTTTCTTTTCCCCAGCTCTAAATAACTTGCAAAAGGGTACTTTACAATTTGGGTTTCAGCAATCTTCAGGGTGCCATCTCTCTGGGTTCGTTGTTTGATTTCCTCTCTCAATGAAGCTGGTGCATGGTCTTTCAGCTCCTGATTCCTGTTTGTTGGTGGTAACTAATTTGGCTAAGGTGTAAGAAATGCTCTTTCCAGCTGTCTGGGTGTTTCGCCATCAAAGACTGCTCTCAGCAAGCTCTCAGCAAAATCTGCCTGAAACTAGAACCTCTAGCAACCAGCTTGCTCAGCTGGGGCAAACCAATCCTGGGAAAAGGCAGTGGGTTCCTACAGCTCCTCCCACAACTAATACAAAGAACATTTCCTACACTAAAGCATACTATGAGCTGAACCAACATAAAGGAAAATGCAGGGGGAAACTCAAGCAGTCCCGTCTGGACATCACACATTCAGGTCAGTTTGAATTTTGATCCTGTCCTCTGTGGTATTAGCTACTCTTGCTAATTTGATGTCATCTGCACGTTTGATAATTATGCCCCCAATTCTGTCATCCAAGTCATTAATAAAGATATTGAATAGCACTGGGTCCAGGACAGACCCCTATGGCACCTCACATATCAATTCTCTCCAGGATGAAAAGAAGCCATTGTTGAACATTGTTGAACTAGATTGAAATGGGTCGAAATCAGTGGTTCCCAACCTTTGATCCTCCATTTGTTTTGGATTTCAGCTCCCAGAAGTCCCAGCCAACTTGGCCTACATCCAGGGATTATGGGACCTTAAGTCCAAATCGACTGGAGAATCAAAGGTTGTGAACCATTGGTCCATAATTGATTTCTTCCAAGAATGCCTGAAGATGATCAGCAACCACACACTCAAACACCTTGATAAAAAAGGTGGGAGATATTAGTGATTGAGTAATTGTTCTCACATACTTCTATGTCCAGGAAGGCCCTCTTCGGGAATGTGTGTATACCACCTCCTGCAAGGCAGCAAGATCTCCCACATGATATAGGGACACATCATGTAAGATTTCTCTTATAGCATTTTTTCATCTAGAGATTATGCAGTTTCCTTGAATGGGGCCAAGTGCAAGAAATGTTATTGTGTGTGTGTGTGTATGGGGGTCTGTTCTTGTCTATTTGTTGTTGCTGTTGATTTGATAAGCATAAGCCAGGATAGAATTTATTTTAGAAGTTTCAGAATGCTGATCTTCTTTCTCTTTTCAAACATCAGCCAGAAGCATTGATTTAATTTCCTCTCCTGCAATTCTGATTAATGAAAAGTCATTTTTAAGCAGTTAAAAATAATCTTTGAATATTTTGTAACCTTTCAGATATATGTTAAGGGTATGGCAGGATATTCTATAATTCCAGAAATTATGATAAGGCATCCATAAAGATGAAGCTGAAACCCCTATATGTTACTTAGGGTAGCTTAAAGGAACATTATTTAAATAACTATTAATAGAACGGTGGAGGCATAAAACTTCACAACTTTAAAATTATTTTATGTTAACTTCTCCTTGGTGGTTTGAGAGCACAGAAGGAAACATTTCCCCTCATCCAATGAAAGCTACTATAGGCTAGTAGTTTTAAAGCTGCTTAACTACGGTCATATAAAAATACATTTTGTTTATTTATGAATGTATTTATTGCATTTTTATCCTGCCTTAAATCAGAGCTTGGAAAGTTAAGAAAAATGAATATAAGGAAGCCATCCATAACTAAGAGGTAATGGGATGATTTTTTCCCCTTCTTCTCAGAAGTAACTTTACAAACCTTGCTGCATTTTCATTGCAAGCAATGTTCAGGGTACTTTGCCTCCTCTACCAATATGCAATATGATTTTAAGTGGTAAAGGAAGGAGCTTTGAGCATCTCTAGTCCAATTTTTCCCCTTCCCTTCAGTTACTCTTCATGCTTCACCATCTCCCAAACTGTGTTTTCTTTTTTAACTCTTTAAAAGTGATCAGAAATTAATTTCCAGTTTTGGGAAAATACCAGAAAACATTTCTTCTCATACTTAAATCAAGACCTCACACTTCAGAGAACTGTCACTATTGTTGTTGTTGTTGTTGTTGTTATGTCAAGGGTGGTCCCCAGAGGGGGCACAAAAATAGTTGGGGGCTGATTGTAGCCCATGGGCTCCATATTTCCAACCCTTGATCAAAAAGCAAGTTAAGCAAATGCTCCTCCTCTCATTGTTTTTTCTCTTTTTGAATGCTGTCTCTTGACCGGAAGAGGCCTTTAATTGAAAAAGACACCCATGGATGAGGGCAACACTGACAAGCATTTAAAAAGGAGGCAGAAAAGGCCTCAAAATTATGCTCACTTAGCACACTTTAGGGACTTTGCCTGGAAGGAACATTAACAACAGAAAATATGCAGATGACACACTACTAGTAACTGAAACAGTAGGTGAAGGTCAAGGAGGAAAGTGTAGGTTTAATGCTGAATATGAAGAAAACAAATACAATAACCATGAAAGATCTGGAAGTATTCATCATAAATAATGAGAAAATTGAAATACTCAATGAGTTCCCATACCTTGGATTGAATTTGATCCTTTGAACGCTAAAGTGAGGATCACCCAAGGCACTGTCGAAAAAAGCTGATAGAAAGAAAATCAACTCTTTTGAGCTGAAGAAGAGTGCTGAGGATACTGTGGATGGCCAAGAAGACAAACAAATGGGTCCTAGAACAGATCAAACCAGAACTCTTCCTCGAAGCCAAGATGATCAAGTTGAGGCTGTCTTACTTTGGCCACATCATGAGAAAGAATGAATTATTAGAAAAAACAGATTTGGAAAACAAGGAAGTATTTGACTGAGAATTAAACAGAGTGAAGGAAGAAGCAGTTTACAAATGTTCAGAGAGGCAATTTCTGGAGGATGGAGCATCAAATGAAAAATGATGAAGCCAAGCCAAAGAAGCAGAAACCCTGGGCTTTCTACACTGTAGAAATAATGCAGCTGGACACAACTTTCACTGCCATGGCTCCATCCTGCAGAACTATGGGGTTTGTAGGGTTTTTTTGAGGCACCAGCACTCCTTGGCATAGAATGCTTAAAACCTTGTAAAATTACAGTTCCCAGGATCCCACAGGATGGAGCTACAACACTTAATGTGGGGTCAAACTGCATTATTTCCACAGCATAGATGTGTCATTGGTTAAATGAGAAGCCTAGAGTTTCTAGAACACAGATCTAGTGGGGGGTGTACAGTCAGACCACAGAATATCAATTTATAGGAAGCAATAGATAGGAGAAGACAAAGAAGAAAAAAGGAAATGCTCAAGAGGACATTAGCTGCCTGTTCTGCCCCTTCTAGCCACATAGCTGCTTGTGTAAGAATAGTTGTTCTTTGCTACAAGATTTCTTCGCCAGGCTATCCTTTGGCATTCCTCCAAATGGAGGACATAGGTCAGCTTAGCAGCCTTGGTTTTCTACGTACAGTATTATGTAACTATGTAAGTAGGTGTGCATTTTTAACAGCAAGAACATTCAGGTGTGTGTAACCTATACCTACCACCTGAAAAGCTGCAGTTTAGGAACTAAAGGTCCCATTTGATTTTGTTGATCATGTTCAGTCAGCCATAGATTTCAGCATCAAATAAAGAGTTCATGTTGACTTACTGTAAAAAAGAAAGAAAATAGAGATGATTCAGCTGGCCATTAAAACATTTCAGAGGATTAAAAGAAATCCGCATTGAAAGTAGCAGCTTTATATTTTAGACACGCTAAAATGCCTTATTGAAACTACAGGAGGGATTGCTCACAGCCTTTTTTCTTCAGAGTGTCCCCAAACCTCTGACACCATGGGCTGTTGGCAAATATTATTCTGCCACTTAGCAAATCATTTTCAGCAGTCATGGAATGCTCCCTGTCTGACCATAACATTTCCACTCAGCTTGCCTTGGTGGATATTTATTCAGCCAAGAGTAGCTAAGTCCTCACCTCGAGAAAGTTTAATACTGTGAGAGAGAAAAAAATAAATAAAAGGCACTGAATGGGAAGCACTTAGTCCAAGGGTCCTGATGCTTGTCAGGTGAAATGGGGGGGGGGGGAGGGAGGAGAAAAGATGAAGATATCATAAGCCATTCAGTGTCTAGTTTAGCAGTCTTCTTGAGCTAGTTTTCTTCATTTTACAGTGCATCTACATTCATTTATCTAAATCTCAATGGATTCTCATTTGACTCGTAATTTTGCACCCACTAAAAAGAGCAATGGTTATTACTTGTTACCCTATTTAGATTTCCCATCTCCCTGAGCATTCTTGAAACTTTTAAAGTAGCTTAGTGGAAAAGACACTTCCTTATCAATGAGGTAATGTTATAATCTATATCTGTTTTAATCCAAAAGATTTTACAGTGGTTTATCATGAATAGGTAACAAAAACCTATCCACTTTACAAGGACTGGCTCCTCATAGAGATGGAAACAACTAGAACTGGCTTGTTGATATGGCATCACCCAGCTGCCTGTGGTTTGGGACTCTCCTTGGAGAGTGGCCATGGAGGTTGCTACGATGAATAACTGAACTTTACATTTTAACACTACACCACTTAAAGGTAAGGGTGAAGAACTAAGTTGAGATAGTCAAATTTGGGGTGTGTGATAGACAGGGTGGAGAATTTGACACTTCACAGAATTATAGAATTGGAAGGGATCTCAAGGAATCCACACGTAAAGTACTCCCTGCTAGATTTCTCTAATCTTTGCTTTAAAACTTCCAAAGAAGTTGAATCCATCATACTCTGAGGGAGTCTGTTTCACTGATCTTACAATCAAGACGTTCTCCCTTATGTGCAAGTAGAATCTCCTTTCTTGTTATTTGACTCTGCCGGTTCACGTTCACCGAGGCTCACTGAAGTGCTGAATCTTTTCTAATTGTTCCTAGGCACCTAAAGGTGTTCTGAGTTTGGAATGGAAACTCTTATGACTCCTCTGTGGGTAAAGGCTAAAAATGAGCTTGGTTTTGGCTGGAGGGAGGGTGAGGAGGGGAAAAAGTAGAGTGAGAATGAAGGAGGGCAAGTGAGCATAGCACTATGGAATCTAATGACAGAGAGAACTTGATTTCCCAACTAATAAAATAACAGCCATGCCGTAATAACCTTTCTTTCAGCTCCAAGGCCTCACAGCTCAGTTTTGAAATTCCTTGAGGCAGAGAGAGAAAGAGGGAGGGGGAGAGAGAAAGTGTATAAGAGAGAGAATTCTTGACAGTGTAAACCAAAAGCATGAAGTGGTGTGGAGACTGTGTTTTCTGCCCTTTGCTAGTCCTGCTGAGTTTTCATATTAGCAACTGTAGGGACCTCCTCAGAGCTTTAATTTCCTTCCTCGGTACTTTGGGTAGAAGAGCGGGAGGAAGAACGTCTTCTAGTTGCAAAAAGAGTCACGATCATTTCTCACTTGACTTCTGATGGCACCGAAGTGTGGCTTTTGATTAGAATTCTTGTGAAGTGCCAGTTTCAAGGGGAGCTGAGGAATTTTAACAAGTTTAGCCATGATGGATGTCCCTCCAGGGACCAGAGCTTGTCTTGAGAACCGATGGATGTGGAAGATTTTAGCCTATGATTTGAATTTCTATAGGGGGAAGAAATGTGGTTGTTTTGTTTTGTTATTGGAGGCAGGGTGCATATCCACATGACCCTTTGTCTGAAATGTTCTAGTACCATCACTTCACATTGTGAATTCATCACACAGAACAATGCTTTGCATTGACATCTGCAGAACTGGTTAGGGATGCTATTTATTAGAGCAAGTTACACTTTTGCTGAGATGCTTTTAGACCGTGGGTGGGGGGGGAAAGAAAGAAACAAGACAACAACAAGGAAAAGCTAATTGCAGGGGTGGTGGTGGGATGAAATAAAGACATTACAGACCTCCAATTTATCTAAGTGGTGGCGCTTAGACTCTGCAATTGTCAAATTACTGGCATATGCAAGTGAACTCTGACATTTGTTTAATTACAATGTATTTATGAAAGAAAACAACACTTCCTAATCTTTCATGCATGCTTAAGTGTATGTCTCATTTTTGGCAACACATCTATTTGATTTAAATAACTTCTTCATAACATCACTATTAAACAACACATCCCAAAGCCATTGAAAATGGCAAATTTACCACTTGGAAGAGCATCAGAGGGCCTTTTCCACAGAAAGAAAACTTGTTTTTAAAAAATCCTAAGAAATGTTTCTTTCTTTATCAACACTATATTTCTCAGCTCAGCAAAAGTTCTACCTCTCCACTGCAAACTGCATTTGCCACACCATAAGATCCAGTGAAATCAAATTGTCAGAACACTGTATTACATGAGGGATCCATTCTGGGACCTTTTACACAATACAAAGTTCACATATAATCTGGAATGCTATTTTTCTTACCAGAAATGAGTAACAAAGTTTTCTCTCTAGATGTTTTCTAGGTTGTCCAACACAATTTTATGGTATGCTTCTGCTGGATGCTGACCATAGAAGCATGCTGGAAGACTTAGACATTCCTAGAGGGAACACATCTCTAGGTGCATCTCCAGCACAGCTCTATAGTGGAAGTACAGTATACCATAAAATCATGGCGGAGGACCTAGAAAATGCCTAGAGAGAACATCATGTATAACTGAAACCACCTAATACAAGCTCACAAAATACAGGGTCAGATTGTAGCTCTTTCCAGAAGAGACATGTAACAAATGATATTTTTTATGCAAAATGCTAACAACTAAACATTGAGACTGACATCCTCTTGGGGAGTGCGGGACACAGATAACTCTGTCTTGGCATAACTTTGTGGAATTGTGGGAACTGAAGGAGGCAGACATGTGCTCACATGTTTTTTTCTCAGATTGTTATGGACTGTGTGGTACAACTTGGAGAATGTTTGTGTAAGGAGGTCTCAAAGATCTCCTTATGCAAGCCAGTATAAAGTTTAGATGCTTGAATTTTATAATGTGTTATTATATGACTTCAAGTTACTTCTGATTTATGCCAACCCAGTCTTAGGGTTTTCTTGGCAAAAATTTTCAGAGCGGTTTTGCAATTGCCGTCCTCTCATGCGGAGACATTATGACTTTCCCAAGGTCACCAAGCACATTTCCAGGGATATGCAGGGCTTCATACCCTGATCTCCTGGAATCGAGTCCAAGGCACAATCCATTATATCATGCTGGCTCTTGCTTCTTGTGTTACTGACCAGTCATGTAAGCATAATCCTCCAACAAGATTCCAGCCTGAACAGACACAGAGAGGCACAGCTTCTCCATATTATTTCCAGCAAGTGACAAACAAGCTAGGGTATTGTACAAACCAAGAAGCAATACGTTTTCTGCAAATATCCAAGAAAAGGGCTGTGACAGAGAAACACGGTTACCAGCAAATGTTGGATCTTGCCTGAGCCCCGTATAGCACAGAATTATATGGGTACCATTATCTTGGAGGAATTCTAGTTGAACTCAATGGCAGTTTATATGTGTAGACATATAAAGGACTGTACTGTAAAACATACTACAAATCTCTCATAATGAATTCTAGAATTCAAAGATATAGCTGTGTTAGTCTGGATCAGGATGCAAATGGAAAACTGCATTTGTTGAAGAAGATGTAGGGCATGACTCAACAGGCTATTAAAACTGTGTCTACGCTGGCCAGAATTCTGTGAGTTTCTCCCAGAGTATTCTGGCCCTGAAGCCCCCCTGCATGCCCCCCCCCCCCCGTTATCTCTGTATTTCAGAGTGACACTTGGTGGTTGTCTATAGCAATAACAATAGCACTTACATTTCTATACCATTTAATGTCATCCGGTCCAGATAATGCAGGACCAAAGCTCAGTTTTCAGTAAGGACTGTCTTCATGTGGGAAGGCCTGTTCTGTACCTAATCCAAGTCATCTCTCTTTTAATCTGTTTTAAAATAATTTACTTTTTGCTCCAGATCTTTCAGGAAAATCCAGAGCATTCCAGAGCCACAGAGGGTGGCTGTTTACATAGTGTTCTGCTATGCCACCTGGTGCTGCTGCCAATGGCACGAGTTGCACTTCTGAATTCACAGTGAGGCATCCAGCCATGTGATCAACACTGTGCATCTCATTTTCAGAGGGAGCAACATGCACCAGTGGCACTGGCTCTGGGAGGCTCAGAGGAACACTGTGTCCTGGTGGTGAAGTGGTTAAATGCTGGTACTACAGTCAAAATGTTGTGAGTTCAGTCCTGCAGGGCTCCAGGTTGACTCAACCTTCCATTTTTTCATAGGTCAGTAAAATGAGTACCCAGCTTGTTGGGGGCAATTGGTAACCCACTCTAAAACATTTAGAGAGTGTTGAGTTCACTGTTAAGTGATACAGAAATGTAAGTGCTGTTGTTATTGCCATAGACAACCACCAAGCGTAACTCTGGAATGTAGAGATAATAGGGAGAATGCAGGGGAGCTTCAGGGCCAGAATACCGGGGAACAACTCAGAGAATTCTGGCCAGTGTAGACACACCCATTGTCTGTGAAAGCTTATGCTACCAACTTCTTTTTCTCACTGAGGCCCTATACAGATTGGCACTTTGTGCTGAGCTGGGCCTTAACTAGGGTTGCCCAGGGCTGAGCGTTTACGTGATCAGAAACCCTACTGCGTGCTCCGGGTGCCATCTTGGCCCACACCTGTATAGACAGCATGCATCATGATGAGGTCTGTTGTGTGCAGCATCCAAATGGCGCTGCACATGAAGGGCATCATAAGGCTGCGCTGCAGCCTTTATAGTGCCCATTCTAGGGTGCAAATAGGTACCATATTTTGCAGCTTCTATTTGTACTGGGTTGGGGGTGTGGCATGCAGCTGCCGCGTCCCCAACCTAGCACTTCTGTTCAGTTCCTTAGTTTCAAAGGTGCTACAATATCCCTTTGCATAATGAATTTTAGTTGTCCCTTTGCATAATGAATATCCGTTTGCATAATGAATTGAACAGACAATGGATCATTAAGTAAATGGACAGCCTGTAGGCCTTGCCATTCAACAACAGAACAATACACCGATTAACATACAAATCACCTCTTATCAACAACAGTATATATCCCCCTCTCTTCCATTCCAGCATTCTCTGAAGATGCCAGCCACAAAACAAATAAAAACAGCCTCATTTATATGCCGCTTCATACCACCTAAGGAGTGTCTAAGCGGTTTACAACTACTTTCCCCCCAACAATCTGGGTACTCATTTTATCAACCTTGGAAGGATGCAAGCCTGAGTCAAGCCTGAGCCCTTTTGCTGGTATTGAACTCGGCATCTTATGGTTTTGAGTGAGTGGCTGCAGTACAGGCATTTAACCACTGTGCCACCAGGGCTCCTACACAGCTTCTGGTGACACTTTAGGAATAAACTCTTCTAGAACATGGCCTCATAGCCCAAAAGCCCCCAACAAAAAACTAATTCTAGTTATGGTTAGAGAGGTGTAGCTTGTGTGGGAGGAGTCAATGAGAGACGGTTTCAAATAGGAATTCTACAATTTTTCCTTCGTCCCCAAATTTCAAGCATAGCAGCAACTTAAGCTTTACCCCAGCATTTATAAACAGAGTTTAGGCATCCAAAGCAAAGGGGCAGGTAAAGTGACTAAAGGACTGCAAACACAGCAAATAGAAGAGTTCTAAATATGAAAAGTTTTCAGTGTCTCTCACAGTAGGCAATGCTAGAAATTAGGGAATTAGGAAAACTTCATCCAGGTGGCCAGCCCAGAATTCCCACATGTGGAGGCAATGCCCTCATTTTGTTGCCCCCTACCCTGCTAAACCCCTGGTTGCTCTCACTTTTCTTAATACCAACATATTGATCAATGAAACTGGCAAAAAAAGAGAAAAACAAGAGGGATCAAGCAACCAGACCTAAGTTACTCCACCCAGTGATAGAACTTCAGTTTCCTTATTATGTACTGACAAGTATAGCCATCTGGCAGTAAAGGATGTATGAAAATTTACAGAGGAAATTACCACTGTCAAATGCATCTTAACAACTGGACAGTATTGTTATCCAAACCCTCACCCATTTTCTGACAATTTTAGTTAACAGGGCTTCAGGGAGCAAACAGTGATAACCAACACCTAGCTTTTTGAAAGAACTGTTATAGAAGGAAACTCTTAACAAGCTACATGGCCTCTTTGCCCTGCACTACTGGGATTTCTCAAGGAACTTAATGAGACTTTAGGGCCGGAATCCTGTTTATTCAGTATGCCAGCAGTTGCACTTTTTCCAGGTTTGTGCAGTGGTGGTGAAGGAAAGCAGACAAAAATCTGTTGGCTCCAAACTCCCTATTTTTCCAATGCCTTGTTTCTTTCATGGACATTTAGGATTGCCAGAATAAATGCAGGACAGGGTTTGTTGTAGTTAACTGAAGTCAATTTGACTTGGACTCATTGTGACCCCATGAATGAAAGACCTTCAAGTCACTGTCATCAACAGTGTCTTGCAGACTCAGGTTGTGGCTTCCTTGACTGAGTCTATTCATCTGTAACACAGGCTTCCACGTTTCCTACTGCCTTCTACTTTATGAAGCATTATTCTGTTTTCTAGTGAGTCATGTCTTCTGATGATATGGCCAAAGTAAAACAGTCTCAGTTTAGTCTTCTTGGCTTCCAGGGAGAGTTCAGGCTTGATTCCAGGCTTCTAGGGGCCATTTACTGGTCTTTTTGGCAGATCGTGATATTCACAAAACTCTTCTCCAGTGCCACATCTCAAATGAGTTCATTTTCTTTCTATCAGCTATCTTTCACAACCATATATAAAGATGGGAAATACAGTGGCATGGATAATCCTAACTTTAGTATTCATCTGAGGAAGCAGACCAAGTCTATGAAAGCTTATGCCACAACCTCTTTCACACAGTAAGTCTCAAAGGTGCTGCAAAATCCCTTTGCATACTAATAGCACACTGGAGCAATACAGCCACGTGACATGACTATTTCATGGAAAGAAGCACCAGGCTGGAGAGACTTGAGTGACTAGCTACATTTCAACTCATAGGTCCTCAATAGCAGTATGTTCCCCTATAGTGCAAAGTGATGATGATGGGTATTACTGATCACTCCCTCCAGAAGCACATCTAAATGAACACACTCCCTCGGAGGGTGGTGGAGTCTCCTTCCTTGGAGGTTTTTAAGCAGAGGCTGGATGGCCATCTGTCGGGTATGCTTTGATTGGGAGTTCCTGCACGGCAGGGGGTTGGACTGGATGGCCCTTGTGGTCTCTTCCAACTCTAAATTTCTATGATTCTATGATCTCTGTAGTTGGAGCATTAGTAAATACCCTTTCATGCACACTGAACATATACACTGATGCCTTTTATGTTTGCTGGTCTCTTGTCAAATATTAAAGAGACAAAGGCAGACCCAATCATCTCTTTCTTTTGAAATTGCCTGGTTATTTTTTTCTCAGAACAGTGTAAAAGCTACATATAGACTGATTTGTTTGCCCTCAGGATTAAAGCCAAATATTCACACATCTTAACTATATGCCTGAACTTTCACAGGGTGCTTTTATAATACACAATAAAATAACAAAACACTTAAAACAAATGCAAAAGACAACACATACAAGAGCAATAAAATCTAAATGGCAGCAGATGGCAGGGCAGCATTAAAAGCAATCAACAGAAATAAAAACTCACTGTTAAAATGTCTGGATGGATAAAATGCTTTTCCTTTTTGCTGGAATAACTTAGAAGTAGGCTGCAGGCATAGGGGCAGATCGGGGGATGGACGGACACCAAATCAGTATTCTGAGGTGTCAAGTTCACTTTGCCTAGTGCTTTGGGGCACACAGTGGCCCATAGACAACATGCAGCTCCTGAACCCCACTTATGTGGCCCTTGAAGCCCTTCACCAATCCCTCAAAGTTCCCCCAACACCCACATTTTAAAAAGTTTTTTTGTGTGTGTGATTTGGGGGGGGGGGGATTTTTTTTTTTTTTTGCTCCCAGATCATGAGGTAAGCCCTGCAAACAGGTACAAATTTACAAAAATATCCCCCCACAAGCACCCCAAACCCTATACTACCTCCCAAATACTTCCGCTTTGCCATTTTGAAAGGTATTGTAGAGGAAAGTGGGAGTATCTGGGTTTTCTATGTGTGCGCTTGTGTGAAGTTGAGGCCTGTAGAAGGAAATTGGCCTCTGGGCCCCATGTAGTTGTCCACATTGGCATACTGGCAATATGAACATTGGCAGGTGAGGTTATCTGAGTACGATATTTAATTATCCCTTCTGGAAATGTCCGTTCCCTGGACACGACCCACCATATTTGAGTGAAGACCTCACAACGTTACCTCCGTACACTGGGAGGTTTATGTGAGAATAGAGTGGTTTTGAAAAATTATATACCTTTCAAATATTAGCAGAAGGATCTGTCTAGAGTTATATGAAAAGGAAAGAAACCTAGAGTAAGATTTAAAATATTACAAGTTGTACAAGAAAGGGGAGGTTTGAGTTTACCAGATTTAAAATTGCATTTTGCTTCCTGCTGTTGAGTTTGGTTGAAAGAATGGATAATGCTAAGAAATGAAAGACTGTTGGAGTTGGAGAGACATGATTTGAGATTTGGGTGGCATGGATATTTATGGCAAAACAAAACTCAAGTGAATGTAGATTTTAAAAATCATTTTGCAAGGACAGCAATACAAAAAATATGGACTAGTTGAAAAAGTAGATTATGTCCTAAAATGCCTCCATGGATTTCAGCGCAGGAGGGATTCCACAGAAGAGACATGAGGGAAAACCAAAGATGGTTAACTTATCAAGATTTACTGGTGAAGTCTCAGGGCTTTATGCTACACTAGTTTTCATATTTACAAATGTCTGAGAAATTTAAATCAGATAACAAGGAATTAGTTTTGAACCAAAAAAATAAATAAATCAGAGTTTGAAAAACAAAGCCAGCATGATGTAGGAGTCTGAATGTTGGACTATGACTCTGGAGAACAGAGTTAAAATTTCTGCTCACTCATGGAACTCATTGGGTGACCTTGGACAAGTCATATTCTCTCAGCCTTAGACAAAAGCAAAGGCAACTCCTCTCTAACCAAGGACTTTAGCGCACAGCTAAAAAATGTGATTTACCACTGCTGATTTCAATTTGAATTCGGGATACGTCTGGATTTTAATGCATGCATTTTGCCACTGATGCCGTGGGCCAGGTGCAACCCGGTAACTTGCTGCTAGAATCCGAGCTCAGCTGGCTGATTTGCAAAGCCAGGAGCTTCCTGATTTTGAAAAGACGCTGAGTTCAGATTCTAGCCAGAAATTACCTGGGCTACACCCATCCAGCAAAATGTATGCGATAAAATCCTGATGTATCCCGAAACTGAACTGAAATCAGCAACGGTAAGTCACATTTTTTAGCAGTGTGCTAATCTCCCAAATCTTGCAAGAAAACCCAATGATAAGTGTACTTTAGGGTCACCATAAATTGGAAACAACTTGAAGACACAAATAACTACAATGGATGATGAACACCTCATTGCTAAAATGTATAATTTTTTGATTAAATTTGATATGGAAGATTAACAGGTTAAAGATTTGATGGTTAAATGAGCTAAAAACTTTGTAGGCAGATGAAACACTGGGAACTTATGTGGACAAAAGAGCTAAAATTTACTTTATGATCTTGTGATCTTAAATAATCTCTTCATGAAATGATGTATCATTGGTATTTGACTCCTGAAAATTTTTAAAGATGTATAAAGAGTTTAATGCCATGTTTTAAACATGGAAAAACAAGAAGGGACATTTTATTCTTCTTGGCGGACTTGTGAGAAAGCTAAAAACTTTTGCATATAATACATACATTGATGCAAAATTTTTTGAAAAGGAATATTCACATGAAACTGGAGTCTTTTCTTATGGGCTTAATGAACATGCCATTAGAGAAAGACTATTACAATAGGTGATTATTATATTTGCAGAAATGAAATGATTTGGCAATACCAACTATGGATGAATGGATGGCAAAACTGATGGATTTTGAAGAGAATGATAAATTGTTTAAATACAAGATGGATTGGTAAAAAGATTTCTTGAAGAGTGGAACCCCTCATGGACTTTCTGAGGAAAGAAAAAGATAATTTAATGATTGTAGGATTTGATTAAATAGGTTAAATGTTTGAGATAATAGAAAGAAGGGTGCATTAGGTTAATTAGAGAGGTTGAGGTAAGATAGCTATATATGGCCATTATTATGCAGGTTGGAAGGACTTCTTTTCTTTTTCTCATCTGTATTTTCTCTTTTTTGTATTATTGGAAGATATTTTTTCATTTTAGATATGGAAAAGCTTGGTTTACTTTTTCTTATCTGTTGAACTATATAATTGTATTTTCTGCTTGCATTTAATATAAATTATTATAGGGGAAAAAGAACTCTGGTCTCCAATACCCTAATGCTCAGTCCAATGCTCAGACCACTACACCATGCTGGTTTTCTCTCTGGTGACTCACTCACTCTTTTCTGCCTTCTTTTCTGATGATGCAGACAGTCTTTTTGAAGGGAGATGTATAAAGTGACCATTAAATTTGCCATTAATATGATACTGAAATAGAGTGCAGAGACAAGTGTGTTTTGATTAAAATATATGGATTCCCTCAAGCTTCTTCATGGATAAGAAAAAAATCAACTACTATTGTTGTCATTTCATAAACAGATATTTAGCAATTCAGACAGTTAAACCCCTACAGAATAAAATTGCCATTAAAGCTCAGTTCACATATTCCTGTTTTGAGACAGAGAATTTCCATGTATGGATTGATTTTACTGAATGAGTATCAAATGCGTATATTAAAGATGATCTGATAATGAAGTGTTTGCACTGCAAATTCTAAAAGAAACACTTGATCATTGTCCTGATATGATTTTTCAATCTGGAGGCCATTTCAGTGTTTTCATAAACATGTTATGGTTCAAAGTTTCCATGCGTGGATGAATCTTCTAAAAATATAAATTAGGCCTCCTTTAGCAAACATGGGGAGCAATACACAGAAGATATGCACAATTATCCTGTTTCTGTTTCTGTCTATTGACTCTGGTTATAGGAAGGTGATGGATGAGGTGTAGCCCAACCTTTAAAGAGGTCCCCAAGGTAAAGAACCTATTTTGTGGACAAGCCTTAGCACCTTCCATTGTTCTTTAAAAGTCTGGGCTAAAATCCAGAGTGGATTCAAGTCTCACTGACATGAGTCACCACCTTGCAGTGATTTGTGGATAGGTGGAAGGTGGAAAGAAGTTTACCACAGGTGGATTTATTCCACATCTCTTCCTTCTGGGGCCTGCAATGATAGGCTGTCATGGCAAACTTGAGTTTCAGCAAGGAAGTTGGATTTTTGGAGCAGACTTTTGTGATAAAATGGTGGCTTTCTCCTGAGAATTCGGAAGGAAAAGTTCTACAGGCTCTAATGATCTGGGGGAGAGATTCTCGTTTTTCTTCAAACAGCAATAAAGTGTTTGGGCAAGAGTTCAGCTTTGCTGAAGAGAAACTATCCAAGGGAGTTCCCTGGATTGTCTTTTCTGTGAGTTACTGCCCCTCAGCTAGCTTCAGTAGGTTATTGAAGTCCTTTCCCTGCAGGATACAATGGATGAAGACACCATTTTAAAGAAGCACTCTGTAATCATTCCTGAGAGGCTTAGAAGGCAGAGAGCACAAAATGATGACAACAAACATTTCCTAATGGTCTAGTATGGCGGTTTTTGTTTCCTCATCATTTTCTGAGTAATGAGCACCTTGATGTGAGACATATGCCAAACTAGAGAGTGCATGCCTTTATTAAAATAAATAGACTTTGGCCAAAAATAAACCAAAGAAAACTTGATGCAGGCTAGGACTCTTCAATGATGATCTGAGTTGGGATGCTAAGTGCAAAATAAGATGTGAACTTCAGATAGTTTGCCCAAAAGAATCAATTGGAAAACTCTTAAACATGCTGTCAGATTCAACTCTCCAAGCAAAGGAAATTTACTTCAGCAGTTGCTCAGATTTATCTGTCTCTTTATGTTCTGCCACCTTGAAAGCTCATAGAAACACAGATGCTGAAGGCTTTTTTTTTAAAATTTAAAGGAAGTGAAGATGATTTGTATATGGTTTATACTTGTTAACCAACCAAGGAAGCCATGGCCCTGAGTCTGGAAATCTGAGTAGGACTGTTGATAGGGTGACCTGAAGGTCTCTCATTCATAGGTTTACCATAACACAAAGTCAAGTTGAAGACATTTAACAAATGTTATGTGCAAGCCGTCTGTCTGTCCGTCCGTCCATCCATCCATCCATTGTATTTTAAAAACCTATTAATTTGTACAGTTTACTGTTTTAAACTTTTTCTTATTTATCATTTGTAATGCCCCTTAGTCCCACACTGGGAAAAACAAGAGATATTGATAAAATAAAATAAAATAGGAAAATACTGCATTTATTTACCTGGAGCCATAACAGAAGTACTAAAAAGAACTTCCTACGATCGCACGGGAAGGACAGGAGAATGACGGGACAGGGACAGGGCATCTCTCATGGAATAATCTCAATATACCACCATAATCTTAAGCAAAAATAGAGAGACTATGGCTTGGAAGTTCCTCCTCCATTAGGTTATTCCAGCAACATTCTAGAAATGATAAAGGACCAGAAGTAGGTGATTAATCCAGAGCAAGCATATTTGCTATGCTATCCTGTGGGTTGGCTTTTTTTTAAAACAAATGTTTAATATCCATTGTGCTGGATGGTTTAATTATTTCAAGCTGTCCTAAGGAAAGCGGCAGTAGGCACATGGTGAGACAGTGGAAAGGAGAAGATCCTTTAAGGAAAGCTTTTATTCTAAGCAAGCAAACCTTACATTAGCAAGATATCATACCTGTGATGACACCTTCCTTCAGGTGTTACTGAGGAATAATTATAGAAACACTCTCAAATCATATTCAGCCAAGGTTAGACAGAAAACATCAGTTCTAATGTGACTAGCTAAACATCCCTATTCTACTCACAATATAGCTGATATTCTTGGTCTTTGGATACTCATGGGAAGCTAGAGTCTGGACTCTAATGTCCATCCTGCAACCATGCTTCCCTATGGGCAGTGAGGTAGGGAGCTGTCTCTCCAATCCTTCACCAGTCCCAAGAGTCTTTCACACACTGTGTGGCACTATGTTTTCAAACCTGTCACCCTGTTTCGACACTTTCACATCTCTCAGAAGCTGGTGATCCCCACCAGATGATTGTTTCTTATATTTTCTGCAGATCCTACCTGATGCTGACACCAGTAAATGTAATTCAACCCATCACATCGTTGACTATTCATGTAGCTGGACATGAACCCACACCTCTCAGCTGTGTTGCCTAAGACAATAGCATGCCTGATTATCAATGGTGCCACCTCAACACAGTTGTCCACCAACATACTAGAGGACATTGAGGCATGAATGCTTGGGAATGTATCACCTAACTGCAGTGGTACACTGCATGACACAGAGAGTATAAAGTGAATGGGCCTCATTATCTTCCTCCATCAGGACTCTTTTCTAAAAATATGCAAGAAGGTGGAGTAAAACTACCACTCTAGGCAACTGAACAGTGGATGAAAGAGATAAGGGGAGGAGGGGAAAAGACAGAGAGAGGAGGAGAAGATAGTTGACCTTTGGAAACAGAGTTCCATGTTGAAGGTGAAGACTGAAGAGTAGATCCCACATTTGTAACGTTAAAACGATTTCTGGATCTTACTCTTACTTACTCTTAGTAAGTAGAATGGATAAGAGGCAGATAAGAAGAAAATGAGGTTAAAAACAAGATACAGAATAGAAGTTGTAAAGGGAGGTAAAGGGAAGAAAGGAAAAAGAAAGGACTTGAGGGAGAAGGGAAGAAAGACAGAAGGAGAAGAAAACAGAAAGCTGGAAAAGGAAAAGAGAAATCAAGAACAGAAAGTGTTTGGTTATAAGTGGGGTGGTCTATGTTTTTGTTATTTATTTATTTTGCTTCTACTTAATTTTAATAGGTATGTAGGTATGCATGTATATATGTTGTTTTGCAGGTTTTTGTATGTTCTGTACAATTTCAATATTTTCAATAAAATAAAATAAAAATCTGGATCTAATCTTGCATTAACTGGGTATCCTCAGATGTGCTACAGCAGCCATCATCCATAGAAGCATCCAACACACTTAAAATATCTATCTATCTATCTATCTATCTATCTAAAAAGTAATATTTGAGGAGACAGTGCTATGCATTGTCAGTGTACTGTTCCCAAGCCTAGAACACAAAATAATGGATGCAAATGAAAAGAAAAGAGATTCCACCTAAATATTAGGGGGAAAAATATGGACTATAAGAGTGGTTTGACAGTGACTGCCACTGAGAATGGCGCCCCCCCTTCTTTGGAAATTTTTAAACAGAAGTATTTCAGTTGTGCATTTCAGCACAGCAGGGGATTTGACTCTTGTACTCCCAGATCTATGACTCTTTGATTTTGTTGTTAGTATCTCACTTCCAAATCCTGCCCAATCTTGTCCACTAATAAATACATACATGACATATTCCCTTGCTCTCAACAGGCATCTCTGGCATGAATGATTGGCTTTTCCCTCTATTTTGTGGCACAGTGTAATCTGGATATGGGCTAAACCACTGGGGTATCAGTGTATAGGGGAAATCAGTCCATGATCCATCCGTTTTCTTTTTTAAAAAACGGCTCTGAAAAGCAGTGCTCCAGTCTGGCATAACAATTTATGTGTTATCCTCTGTTTTCTCCTCAGAGAACATAGGTTTAAGCATACGTGTCATTGGTGTAGTGGATGTATTCTATTTAATTTTTCTCACATCTCTCCAATTTCTGCTTATCTCCCTCTGCTCGGCATGTGCCCATGTCTCCCTGTGATGGATTTAGCATAAATTACTTTTGTCCCCTTGTTTCTAGATGTGGAATTGAAATATTACTGAATGCATTATATTAAAAAAAGAAAAGGTGATAGTATAATTGTAGAATCTTCATTTTTCTTCTCCCTCCCCACCCCCTTTTGTATCTGGAACGTGTTCTTTAGACTTACCTTGGTCGGTCATTTAATTGAATTGGATCATGACAACACACTGACATTGTTAAGGCTAATGACCCACTGATTTACAAGACAAGGCACATTTACTGGCAAATGGATTTTAGTAATTGTTCTACTGAACAATGAGAATAACAATTTGTACTTTGATCCACAACCTTCTAAAGCACTGGCTTGATTCTTTTTTTAGTTCCCAGCATCACACTCCTATCCACACACTCATGACTGTGCTGGAAGTGCTTTCCTACAGTCATTTTTTATTTTGGCTGAATAATTAGTTAATGTTTAATGCTTTTGGTGGGAGTCAGCAGTGCAGGATATCTGAGGTCCTAACTCTCAGATAGACCCATGTTCTGTTAACCCAAAAGGAGAAAAGAGTGGCATTGTGCACCTCCCTCTCCGCAAGGGTTGACACATTTGAGTCTTAGTTTCAGGGAGAAAATGTGGGATATACAATAAATAAAGTGAGTCTTTATCATTGTCATCCAATTCCTCATCATCCTCATTATCCTTCATTAGCTGCTGCGGAAATATTTTATGATGAAGGTTGCAAATGGATATAAATTTCACACACACACACGCACACACACACACAGTGCTCCCACTTCTTCTTATAATTGGATATGGTTGATTGGACTAAATTAATCACACAAGGGTCAATCCATGGGTAGCTCCTCTTTGGTAATTAACTTATCTACTTAATGTCTATATATAACCTCCCGAACGATAGGATAGTTCCTTTGAATTGTGGTGCTGAAGGCCCGTGAGATGGGGTACATCTATGGGAAGCATGCCTGGGACATAAAAGAAAGGAATAATTGGATATGTCACTTAAGTGTACCAGAATTAGTATTTCTAGCATGATGGACTTGCTGCATAGCTTCCTTCCATACCCTTCTGTTGGTTCATTGGTTGTTCTTGTCACTTTAGCTTGATCTATTGCCATATTCGGGAATTTGGAAAAATGATTCAGAGATCCTGCGATCAACATGGTCAACAGCCATGCTAGATGGAGCATTCTGGGAGCTGATGTCCAGATTTCACTTTTTAAAGCTATGACTGTACCTGTAGTGCGGGGTCATGCCTTATGACCGTGCTCAGGGCTTCCTTCAGACATGCTGTTTGATGTAATATTTGAAAATGTCTGCATAAGACAGATGCTTTTCCAATGGCTGATGGGGCCACCAAAACATGGTGGAGTCTCCTTCCTTAGGGGTCTTTAAGCAGAGGCTGGATGGCCACCTGTCAGGGATGCTTTGATTTGGAGTTCCTGCATGGCAGGGGGTTGGGCTGGATGGCCCTTGTGGTCTCTTCCAACTCTATGATTCTATGAAACTTCTATTTTTGTTGTGCCATCAGGGGATTTCCATGGCTGATGCAAGGATGTGAACTCTGGTATCCTAGAGTCCTAGCTCAACAAGTGAACCACTGAGATGTACTGGCTTTCTATTAGTGCACTGCTAAACAAATAGCTTCATTTTTTTATATTAGTGGAATCCTTCTCCTCCGTCTTTTTCTAAACTTTACAGAGAGTGTTACATTGTCCACCATTTGTAATTTATCCCCCTTTTTCTTCCACCTTGTACATATTTTTTTGTAACAAAGAAAAAAAGAAAAAGAAAAGAGGACAGAATGGCTGCATTGCCTTCTAAGCAGAAGCATGAGGAAACCTGCATCTTAAAATGCTTTCTATCATCTTGGGCTCTTTTTGCACTTTTTTATAAAAGTCCTGAGTTATGAAAAATCTCATGATTTGTCACTATGCATTTTCTAACTGAGGATGAGAATTTTTGGAGTACTTTTTACACCTCTACTGAGTATGTTTACATCTTGTCACTAAGTGTTGTGGTGGAGGAAAGGGCTGTACAAGCCAGAAAACAAGGTTAGGAGACCCCTATCCATGTTGCTAATCTGTTTGGAGAGAGACAGTGTGGTGTAGTGGTTTGAGAATTGGACTAGGACTCTCCAGAGATCAAGGTTCAAATCCCAGCTTGGCCATGTAAAGCCACTGGGTGACCCTGAGTAAGTCACACTCTCCCACCTCAGAGGATGGCAATGGCAAACCCCTTTTGAAGAAATTTGCCAAGAAAACCTCTTGATAGCCTTGGCTTTAGGGCTGCCACAAGCTGGAAATGACTTCAAGGCACACCACCATCACCACCACCACCTCTTCCACCTCCTCTGATTGGAAACACACCACAGTGCTATTGTAATGGAAACAATATATTTTATTTTTAAAAAATCTTCTCTATGTAATGTTCTTATAGCCTAAAACTCTGTTTCTATTTGCAAATCAAGAAATCCTGCAGTGTATCAACTTTGGACTTGATCACATGAGGATTAAAAAGTGGAATTAGAGGAGGATAGTCGCATCTGCAGCTGAACCTTAGCACACAACATTCTTTCTGTCCAGCAGCTGGTCTGTATTCCATCCATTGCTAGAGTTCACCTTCTCATTGACAGTCAAAGATCATTAATGCCTCCCATCTGTGGTCCTTTTCCACTGTTGCACATGTGATAAGTTCCTTCTGAAACAGTTCCAGTATGAAGCGAGTCATATAGTGCAGGTGGGTGTGATTATATTTGCCTTCTCTCTGCTATTCCCTGTGCAAGCTGTTTATTTTCCCCCCTCCAATTTCTCTCTCTCTCTCTCATTCTTTTATTAAATAATAGCAGGGCTATGAAGGGAGCATGAGAAAGAAAGAGGCCAGGACAGAAGCACAATTTGGAAGAGCTGTGCGATGACTTTCCCCAACATATGTTTGCATTTTCTAGACTAACATGACTGTAGTGCCTTACAAGTCTAGTGTGATAAACTCCTTTGAGTCTTAACCTGCCAAGAAAACCACCCCCTCTCAACCTCCACAAGTCAGTCCATGAGTGTGTGAGAGTGACAACAGAGGAGTTAGCTTTAGTTATCAGCATTTTCAGCCTATATTGGACTAAGTAATTGTCATGTTTAGATGCTGACAGGTTCAAATAATGTATTTGAGGATGAGGGTGCGTCTGTGGAGATGGAAATGGAGCCCAAGAGAGCTGGTAACTGTTACCAGCAGTGACAAGTTGTGTAAGCTAGATGTATGGGTAAATTGCTATTGCTCCCAAGGTTATTCCTATTAGCAGAAGACATATAAGAAACCCTAACAAAGCATTAATAGAGCAGTGTTAATAGAATAAACTTGTCTACTCTGTCCAAAGCTAAGGACTAATGGTGCATCCTAGGCTTTTCCTAATGCTCACTTGACAGATGTTTATAGAGCTTTATATAAAATGAAGGCTTCAGAAGGCAGCAGAGAATGAGCCCAGCAGCAATGAAGATTTAAACACCCATTTTGAAAAATAAATAAATGTTAAAGCATCTGGTCTGGGTGAGTTTGAATTTTAAATTAATGATGTCTAATCTTCTCCACACAAGCATCTTGCAAAGAAGCTCTATGCAGGCTTTTATTCTCTTGTGTCAATATTTTGGCTAAGGATTCATAGCAATGTGAAGTTTTGTGTTTTCCTCTAAGTTTTAATTTGTTCTTTTCAGTATATTCACAGTAAGGATGTGCACATACACTAAGTATGCACCTCTAGATGTCCACTTTTCTGTGTCCAGTCTGTGCTTGCATCTCTCTCCTTGCTGTTGGACTCAGTGATTTTCAAGAGTTGTGCCAAGGTGAGCACCACTCATGTAGACTCATCTTGTTATTGCATATGAAGCAGGTCAACACTCCCCAGCTAGTCTATTAACCCTCCCTTCAAGTTATTCTCGTCTAAGCCCCTTTGCAGAAAGCTGGCAAAAAACATAATTGTTTACTCCCTCTATGAATCCTAGGGGAAGACACAGGGTGTCATATATTTTAAAAAGAGTGCAGGTTGAATCTCCTTTATCCTGCATTTTGAAATGCAAGATGGTCCACATGGGTGACTGAGATAATGACACCTTTACTTTCTGATGGTTCAAGAAAGGTGTGCTATCTTTGTGGCCTCTGCCAGCTCCGGGAAAACATTATAAAACTCCTAGAAAGCATTATGAACAGAGTATGCCCTGCTCAGATTAAGTAACAAATGCTGAACTAATTTGGCACCGTGGAGGCACAAGTTATCTTGAAGTAACTACCCATAAACATCTCAGCTGTTCTCTTCTAGCCTTATTGCTGATATCTGGTTCATCTGCTGGCAGTACTCTCTTGTGTTGCTGTCTTGCCTTGACTTTCGACTGACTACACTTAGACTACTCTGTTTACTCACTGCTGACTTGTGTACTTGGACTTCTGGACTGGCTAACACAACCCTTATGATTCTTCTCGCATCCTACTAAGATAATCTGTGATTGATCTGGACTGGACTGATCATTCAACATTGCCTACTTGCTTCCTTGGGCACTTACTGACTTGTGTTCAGGACAATGTCAGAGTAATGTTGACAATGACTTGGAGACTGGTCACCAGTCAGGTAGAAGACATGGGGAGAGAATCCTTCTATTTGTGATTTGTGAGGACACTTGGGAATCTATGGAAAATGTTTCATTAGATTATGGGGGCTCCTAGGTATGTCTGCTTTCAACAGCTGCACAGGTGGTGTTTATGAACATGTCAAAACAATCTGATAAGAATTCAGGGAACTCTAATTTGTAGAGAGAGTGTGTTACAAAATAGTTCTGTATATATATAAAAAGTTGTTTGCTGAGTAGAATGCACAGTTTATTCTCATTACTGAAGTGAATTTACCTGAATGATTCTTTTGTAATTACGATATTCTTATCAGGTTGTTTTGACATCTTCATAAATAGTCTCCCAGTGGATGGGGTCTTGGGTTAGGCTAAGGACAGAGAAAACAGAAGAGAGGATAAGAGAAATGAAGCTTTGCTGCCTCTTCCAGAGGCAAATGGTAATCATGAAGTGCCATTCATACAGAAATGTTAAGCACAAAAATAATTAGCATTTATGATTACTGTTCAGCTCAAAAGTGGAACGGTTCACAGATATCACAACCCTTTCTCATTCATCAAGTTTAATTTTAAAAGAAATGTTCACCTTTCGGTCAGTACTGAGGTTGTTAATATTCTATTCTACTTATAGGGAATTGAGACTTGCCCAAAGATCAGCCAGAGAATTCATGACTGGCAAGGAAAGGCAGGTACTCTCAGACTACAGTCAATGTTTTGTACACTGCACCACATCCTGTACGTAGCCTGTGAAGAGCTGGAAAACTTTTTCTTATAATTGTAGCAGCGGGGGGGGGGGGGGAGGGGGGGAAAGAGACTGTTTCCATTTTCTTACAGACACAGGGGTGGGTTTAGCTGAGCCACTATGTTTTTCATCTAGACCTACAACTCTATTAAATGTTATTAGGTAAGTATGGTTATGGATACTTAATCTGGGGCATTCTGTGAGATTCTTATGAAGAGGTATGAAAAGCAATCTGTTCTGCATAGCCCTGAGTTACAACAAACTGGACATATTAAAAATCTAGTGGGCCTGTGATTATTTCAATCCATATTTCCTTACCAGGATTCCACCAGCTCTATATGAGGATGGATGGGTAATCCATCATTAGGAGTTTTTTTGCTATGTTTGTTAAAAACATATTCAGGTTTTTTCCACTATGAAACAAATTCTGTGAATTCTGAGAAGTTCTTGTCAAAAACGGAACTAAATTATGTTCTCCCTATCTCCCCTTATCAAATTGAACAGCTAGAGCCTTTTGCCATATGGAGTGCTGGGCAACAAGAGAGACAGTAATTTACAGTGGGTCCTTGTTATCCAGTGGGGTTTGGTTCCAGGATCTCCCGTAGATACAAAAACTGTGGATGCTGAAGTCCCATTCATTATAATGGCATAGCAAAATGGTGTCCCTTATATAAAATGACAAAGTCAAGGTTTGCTCTTTGGAATTTATTTGAATGTTTTTTTTTTAAAAAAAAAAAATATTATCAAGCCGTGGATGCTTGAATCCGTGGATAAAAAAATCTGTGGATAAGGAGGGCCAACTGTATCTTACAAGAAGAGTAATCTGTTTTCTGAAACAGGTGAGCAATAACCTGTCCCACCCTACCCACACATATAAAAACAAACCTGATGTATTCTTTTTTTGGGGGGGGGGGGTAAAAAATATATATGAACTAAAGTTTACTAATGATTACTTTTCAGCCCTAGTGCTTGCAAGAGCTACAAAAAGGAGCTGCCCTTGCTGGTCCTAGAAGGAAAAAAGACCGGCAAAAAATAAAAGCATCACAATGCTGTGTGTCCTGATGGAGACATGAGGGATGGAATGGAGGGCTCTTACAAGCTCATACCATCCCAACTGTATCTTGTTTCCTTTGGATACTCAGCCCACCCACCCACTTCTACTTCAGTGTAGACTTTGGCTGATCACAATTGTTCCCAGTAGGATATTTTCTCTCTTATCGCAAGACGGTTTTCTTTTCTCCTTTATTTTTGGCCTCGCCTCTGGAAGGTGGTTGCTGCCAACCAATCTTTTCTGGAATTTACAACCTGCTTTACACTTTACTCTCAGATCCTGTGATTCCAAGACCTTCAAATTCTGCTTTGTGAACTGACCTCACTACCAATACACCTTTGGATTTGACTTCTCAATTGATTGCCTTCCCCTGCTGACTCAGACTGGCTTGACTCTCAGAACTCTAAAAGCTGGGCTGGAAACTCTAGTAGGATAGGTTTATGGCCCTACTAAGTTTCTTATCCTGGCTGACTCCTGAGACAGGACACCAAGTGTCTTGGGCCCCTAGATTCACTGCAGAAATGCTAAGTGTACATGTGCACACTGTGGGCAGAAGAAGCAGACAGAGGCATGTTAGCAATAGTAATAGCATGCACATTTCTATACTGCTTATCAGTGCACCAAAGCACTCCCTAAGTTGTTTACAATGTGTAAGCTAATTGCTCCAGATAAGGTGGGTACTCATTTTACTGACCTACAGAAGGGTACTAGGCTAAGTGGAGCCTGGAGCCCTGCCTGGGATCGAACTTACAACCTTGTGGCTGTGAAGGGTTGTAGTACCAGCATTTAACCACTGCGCCACCTGGGCTCCTGTGAACCCGGCACATCCCCGTGTGTGTGTGAAGGGGGAAAGAGTTGATAGGAATTTGCCTAAGTACATACCTCTCTTTATCAAGAATAGGGAAAGAATTTGAAGCTAGAATGATTTGAAAGTTGGGACAAAGTGAAACTGACACATACCCCCATCCTCCATCTTGAGGAATTGGATTTAAAGTGAGATAGGGGAATTGAATAATTTCCTGTTTTTGCTATCACAGATCTTTTTTTTAAAATGTGTCTATGTACTTATGCTTTCCTATTCAAGATTCAATGCAGGTTGGGTCCTGAATACAAAGGAAGGTCCACCTTTGTATACTTCAGGCTAAATTTGATTATTCCATCTGGCAGAAAAAATCTAGAGAACCAATCCATGAGTGAAATGATTACAGGAGGAGCTCCACATGGAGGTAGGTTTCATATTGTTGTGATTAAGCAAGATCTCAACTATGCTGCTGAGCATGTGTGTGTGTGTGTGTGTGTGTGCGCGCGCGCCTTCAAGTCACCTGTCAACTTATGGTGACTCCCTGAATTTCATATGGTTATCTTAAGCAATGATACTAAGAGTTGGTTTTGCCTGTTCCTTCCTCTGAAATATAGCCTCAAGCAACTGGAAACATCAGGAAGAAACTCTTCTAGAACATAGCCACGTAGCCTGAAAACCCCACAAAAACCACCTGGTATTTGCTTGTGGTCTCCAATATAAGTACTCCTGCTTAGCTTCCAAGATCAGACAGGATATGATGCCCTGAGGATATTTATCTAGAAATTTCCTTTTCCCTGCCTTTCAGAATGTATTGTTAGAGCATCTTTTTGTAACAGTGAGCAAACCCTGGAAAATCATGATCACTGCCATCTTTGGTCCCACTCCAATGGGGATAAAGGCACAACACAAATCAAATCCCACTCTGAGAGAAAGGTACCATGAAAATCAAATCAAATGAATCAACTGATTTTTCTTGGATTGATTTGTGGCTCCATTTTATCAATAGGCCATGCCCTCTTGGAGAGCTGGAACTTCTTTGAAAAGATACAGGAAGATATTTTGGGCAACGTTCTCCCCACTCTCATTCTTTTTGAGCAATGGAAGCCATGACTAATTAAGTAATGGGGTGAGTATTCTTTTTTTCTGGTTAGTCTTTTCTTTGTTTAACCTCTTCTATTATGTAACTTTTAACAAGGGTGGGAAAGTGACAAATGATTACCCTGGAGATGTATTCATTCCCTTTTGAGATATTTACAATACACACTTTAAAGTGAATAATTTCACATATGTTCTAATATCCGAAAGTCAATGTCCGTCTTGCATAGCTTTGGTTGAAAAATATCTAAAGCTGACTGAACACTGTTAGATGACTGATCCACTCGGACCAGGGTTGCATAACACATAATCTTTCAGACTACAACTCTCAGAATCCATACACAGCACAGTGAACATTGAGGGATGTTGAGAATTTCCTTCACATGGTTCCCACCAATGGAAAAAAATGACTTTTACTATCTATTGCTTTGTGTAGAGGGCATGTCAATAATTTGTTATCTGATCTGTTACTACAGATTGAAACTATAGATTCTATGAAGATTCTATGTTCATCTATTGAGTTATAAGCCATTCCCAAGGCCCATCATGCATGGGTTATAAACCAGAGCTTGGCAATATTTTTGCACGGTGACTTCCAGAATTTCTCCAGCCAACACTGATTGAATGACTGCATTTGTTAATTGCCTCTTAACCCACGTTGACCCTAACCCAGTGAAATGCAACAGTGAAATCAAATACAACGGAAACCACAATCAAAGCAGAAAGTAAACATAATACGAGTGACAATCATGTAACTACATCAACAGACAGCTAAGGTGATTAATGACCACAGATGATTTACATAAAGTAGATGATCAAGATATCAAAATAGTTAAAGATTTTCTACATCTTGTTTCAGTCATAATCAAAATGGAGCCTGTAGTCAAGAAACCAGATGATCAAATTTGGAAGGACAACTTTGAAAGAACTAGAACCATCCAGCCTCTGATTCAAAACCTTCAAAGAAGGACTCTATCACTCTCTGAGGCAGTGCGCTCCACTGTTGAATAGGCCTTAACTGTGAGGAAGTTCTTCCTAATGTTCCTAATGTTTGGGTGGAATCTCTTTTCCTGTAGTTTGAATCCGTTGCTCCATTTTCTAGTCTCTGGAGCAGTAGAAATCAAGTTTGCTCCCTTTTCAAAATGACACCCTTTCAAATATTTAAATATGTCTATCATATCACCACTTAAGCTTCTCTTCTCCAGGCTAAACATACCCAGCTCCTTAAGCCACTCCTTATAGGGCTTTACAGTTTCCAGACCTTTTGCCATTTATGGTTTCCAGACCTTTTGCTGTTCTGATCAATCTCCTCAGAACACATTCCAGCTTGTCAACATCCATCTTGAATTTTGGCACCCAGATCTAGACACTATATTTCAAGTGAGGTCGGTAGAATGTTTAGTGTCGAGATTGAGGGAAGTAATAGTACCAAACAAACAAACAGCTTCATTTATATACTGCTTCATACACTTAGGGAGTGTCTAAACGGTTTACAACAACACTACACTCTTATTGATGCAGCCTAGGATCATATTGGCTTTTTAAGCTGTCATGTTCAGCTTGTGGTCTAGTAAGACTGCTAGATCCCTTTTGCATGTACTGTTGTCCAGCCAGGAATCACCCCTCTGTTCATTTCCTTTTTCCTGGCTAAGTTTAGTACCTTACATTTCTCTCAGTTGAAAATCATTTTGTTATTTCTGTCCCAGCACTCTAATTTGTAAAAGCCATTTTGAATTCCGAGCTTGTCTTCTGGCATATTAGCTATCCTCCTAATTTGGTTTCACAGCATATTTGATAAGCTTGTTCTGTAACCCATCATCTGAGTCATTGATGAAGATACGTAATAGCACTAGGCCCAGGACAGAACCTTCTGGCATTCCACTAGTCACTTCTCTCCAGCATTAGGATAGACCATTGGTGAGCACCCTTTGGGTTTGGTTGGTCAACCAATTACAAATTGACAGTCACATTATCTAGCCCACATTTTACTAACTTTTTTTTGCAAGGATATCATGGGGGACCTTGTGAAAGGCATTATAGTCAAACTGCTACACCATGCTATCTATCACACTTCTGGCATTCTAAATATACATCTTTCATTAGATTCCCATGGTGTCTTCTTCTTCTTCTTCTTCTTCTTCTTCTTCTTCTTCTTCTTCTTCTTCTTCTTCTTGTTTTAAAAATCCATTTACAAGCCTGAAATCCAGCCATACCCTGGTTAAAATGAATCACAGCCTCTATGTGAACAGAGGGCTAATCTACAAGATTAAAATTCATCTCATTTCAATTGAATAAAATTTGATCCAGCAACACTTGATTCACAGGAGTTCAGGCTTTTTATAGGTGAGGGGACTTCTTAAACTCTGCAGAAAAAGGCTTCATGGTTTTCACCAGAATATCAGCAGAAATCTACAGAAATGCACATTACCGTGCATGTGTTTTGCATGGATTCAAAATGCTGCACATTTTCAGCAGAAGGAGGTTGAAAGTGTAGACAATTAGCTATCTATGCTAATGTGCAAAAAATCCACCACAATGTGCGTAATACACCTATGTGTAAACTAGCCCATACTCATGTTTAAAAAGATGTTAATAATGGTTATTAAAGACAATGTTAAAAGGACTTGGAGAATAAAGATGACTTTGGTTGCCTACTCCATAAACAGAGTGCAAGACAGGGATAACATCTCTGAAAAGGAACTGAAATACATGTTAAGAAACATGAAGACAACTGCAATGAATGACCGTCTTATGCAGCTTCTTAAAACACCAAGTATTTTCCAAATATACCCTGAATTCTCTAAGTACCAAAGGGTTAAACCAGAGATGGAAACTGTATGTCTTTCCAGTTGTTGTGGGACCAGAACTCATAGCATCCCTCACAGTTGGTTATGATGACATGTACTGACGGGAGTTGCAGTTCAATAACTTTGGGAGGGGTGCATGATTCTTAGCCCAGGATTAAATCAAAATGTTGGTCCTAAAAAAGTAGATCAATTGAATCAGTGAGAACTAACTGCATTTATTTAATGGGCTTATTCTGGTTAAGAATTTCAATTGGATTTATCCCATTGTTTCCACATTTAATACTTAACTGTATTTGATAATGGATTTGTTGGTGGTATTTCATTCTCAACATACAGCAGTATAGCATTTGACATGAAAAATATAAATATACTTATGCTCAACAGTTAACATGTAATGTTAATTGACAGTATTTAATGGCTGACAGCTGAATTGTAAGGACATATGATACAACAGTGGATGGCACACTCCATCCAGTTTCCCCCTAACCCCAGTATTTGCTAGCTGCCTTACAACTGATTAGGAAGTGCTAGATTTATACTCACTCCATCTATTTCCCCTTTCCTGATGACAAAAGCAACATATATTAATTTTGAAATCCAAAATGCAATTTGATTTTGTGTTTTAGATTTCAAAGGACAGAGGGAGGTGACATAGCATACAGCAAGTCCTATTAGCAGTGCCCTTCTCGCCATTCTGTACTCATGGAAGGAACAGGATTCTAGCTTGTCTGAGGAAAAATTGAAACATTTATTGCTAAGGGAGGGCTCATTAATTCTCTTAAACAGTGCATGGTTTTGTCCTTTCTTGTCAAGGTCAGTGGTAAAAAAAATAATTGGCATTAAGGCCTAGGGAGAAGTTCTCTAGCACATCTAGGTGTTGATGCACAATTTTTGACTGACACATAGCTTTTCATAAGCTTAAATATGACTGTAAAATGTTGTGTGGACAATCTCTGCATCTTTGCTGAAACTGTTTTAGTGTTCCATAAAATGGCTTGTTCAATCACTTTCTACTTCCCTTATATATGTATATTTTTCTTCCTCCTCCATCATTCTTTTCATACCCTCGGCCTTTTACAATATTCTCTTTTATGTTTTTCTCCCCATACGGTAATTATGTATTCATCATAAATCTTACTTGTTCTTATGTGATGTTCTTTTTGTCTCTGTGTTGCTTTGATTAGCTCTTAAATCTGAAATGATTTTAAAATCAGTGCCCTTCTATTCTTTTTTAAAAAAGAAAAAAGAAAAGATGGCAGAGCCTGCTCTTCTGGGCCACATTTTTACTAAGAGAAGAAGCTACTGCAAGCAAATCACTTCTGTAAATTTTAACTCGGTTTGACTGAAAGGTTCATTGTATCCCCTTCTTCCTGGAGATAATACATTTCCTTTAAACTGACTGTCATTTCTGTCCTCTTCAGAAGCACAGAGATAATTATTTCAGTCAGTTTAGACAAGCCTGGTGATTTACTTGACCATAGGTGCTGATTCAACTTCCTACACTCCATGGGAAAATATATGCAGGCAGGAAAATTACAGTACCTGAAGTTTATTAGTTGCAAAAAGCAAATTATGGGCCAGATGAAGAACTGGAGAAAGCTCATATACATATGTTCAGGCCTGACAAATGATTGCAAAACCAAAAATCCCAGAAGAACCCCCAAAGAATGTAACAAAACAAAACAAAACAAAAACCACACACACACACACAAGCCCAGAACCAGAAGCTGCTCATAACTGAAATAAGTACTATGTTTCTGCCTTTGAAAGAAATTAACATCTGCCTTGCAAAAGACATCTTCTACAGCCTGCTGTTTAGAAATGATATTAGACACTCCCCCATAGACAATATCATAATGCACTGGATGTTTTGTGCCACTCTGGCAGTACGGTTACTTGTTAGGATCCCTCTTTCCTGGATACAGGCAACAAATATAAGCCTCTTTATTTCCACTTGGTTTTGTGTAACTGGTTGGTGTGTTGTGATGATCCCAGGGGTTAAGCAACCCAGCAACAACCTGCTCCTGGCCCTCAACCCCAGGTGGATCTTCTTTTGGGTTTCCCCCTTGGAGTCCTCTGGATCCCTGTTTCCACTCCCTGCTGAGTGGAATGGGCACCTTAGAGGTCCTCCAAACCTACCTATAGCTGCCACCACCTAGCGAATTACAACTGAATTCCCCTGTCTTAGCACACGCTAGGGCTTGCTAAAGGGATCTATAGTTCTTTCCCGCTTCTCACTTGCTACCAGCAAGCAACCACCGAGCTAAGGCACGTGTTGTAGGAATAGAGAGCAAACGGATGCGTTTCAAGAAAATGGATTTATTCTAACTACACAAGAATAGAACATAAAGGTATCTCATTCATGCAAGGCCTCCTTGCCTTGCAGGTACAGGAGCATAGGTATACAATTGTTCAGTTCAAGCAAGCCATAAGAAACATAATAAAAAGGCCTAAATCGCACTAACTAACATAACTCTAAGCTACTCACATAGAGATATGGACTTGCAGTCTTTGAGGAGTCTCTGGATGTGGGAGCTTGCCCCTTTTTGGCTAGCTCAGACCACATCCCAGCCTGCCCTGTTGGCAGAGGTCCAACAGCTGGACTTCAGGAAAAAGAAGACGGACTGAAGACCGAAGACTGAAGACAAAAGAGCACATGGGCTCAAGGCTTTTTAAAGGTTTCAGATAGAAGGTTCTTGAAAAGTCCCGGTCCAATTCACTGATTGGCTAAAGGGCTATAGGTTATCTGTGATGTAATTACTTATTAGCATGCATTGCCAGCTCTCATTAGCATGTACCACCCCCAGATTAACCCTTTGCAGTCTGAGAAAGCCCCCAAGTGACTGGTGGGTCCCAGTCACTACACGCCCCCCAAATCTCTGACGGTTTGGAAGAAACTGGAAGTTGAGGCCAAACTGGCTGAGATTTCATCCGGTGGGACAAAAAGTATGTAACAACGTGAAACACGCCCCCCAAAGTCCATTTGGGTTGGAAACAACTGGAATGGAGTCACACTGGCTGGGATGTCCTCTTGCGACCTATGAAAGAAAATATTAAAAAAACCTACAACACATAACATCACACTATAACTAGAATAACCTAAATGAGAGACAGAAAAACAAGCAATATAGTAAGTTTGACATTTCAGGAGATGTTCAGTTCCGTAGTCCTGAGTGGCCCACCAGGCCTTTGCGGGAGAGGCAGTCAGCCACAACATTAGAGGTCCCGGCCACATGTTGAATGTCAAAGTCAAAGTCTTGCAAGGATACACTCCAGCGGAGCAGTTTCTTATTAGCTCCCTGAACAGAGTGGAGCCATCTCAAAGCAGCATGATCAGTCTGAAGGGTGAACTGTCGTCCCCAGACATAAGGTCTTAACTTCTCCAGTGCGTATACAATGGCAAAGCACTCCTTCTCTGGTATGGACCAGTTGGATTCTCGGGCGGACAGTTTCTTACTGAGGAACAGCACTGGGTGTAAGAATCCATCTGGGCCCTCCTGCATCAAGACCGCTCCAATGCCTCTGTCTGAAGCATCGGTGGCTACCATGAAGGGTTTGCCGAAATCTGGTGCCATCAATACCGGATCGGATGTCAGAGCCTTCTTCAGTGCTTCGAAGGACACTTGACATTCTGCTGTCCATTTTACCATCTTGGGTTTCTTTGCACCTGTGAGATCTGTCAGAGGTGCTGCTATTTGGCTGTAGTGAGGGACAAAACGTCTGTAGTACCCTGACAAGCCGAGGAAGGATTGGACCTGTTTTCGGGACCGTGGCCTTGGCCAGTCGTTGATAGCTTCAACTTTAGCTTGCAGAGGTGTGATGGTCCCTTGTCCCACCTCGTGACCAAGGTAGGTCACCCGTTCAAGTACAAACTGGCATTTCTTAGCCTTGATTGTAAGGCCTGCATCCTGAATGCGCTGAAAGACAGTCTCTAAGTGATGGAGATGGTCCTTCCAGGAGTCAGAAAAAATTGCAATGTCATCTAGGTAGGCTACCTCGAAGTCTCCGCAGCCTCTCAATAGGGAGTCTACCAGCCTTTGGAAGGTTGCAGGGGCGTTGCGCAGCCCAAACGGCAGGACATTGAACTCAAACAAGCCCATGTGGGTGATGAAAGCAGTGCGGTGCTTGGATTCTTCAGCCAGAGCCACCTGCCAGTAACCTTTTGTCAAGTCTATAGAGGAGAGATACTTGGCACGGCCCAGCTTTTCCAGGAGCTCATCCACCCTGGGCATAGGATAATGTTCCGGCCGTGTTACAGAGTTCAATTTCCTATAGTCCACACAGAACCGGATCTCCATCCCTCCCTTCTTAGGTACCAACACAACAGGTGAAGCCCACGAGCTCCGGGAAGGTCGAATGATCCCCATCTCCAGCATTTCGTTTATTTCTTTCTCAATTGCCTGTTTTGCCACTGGTGACACCCGTCGGGGCTGTTCTGCTGAAGGACGGTTGTCATCAGCTGCTACCACATGCTGAGGATCCATAGTCATGCCAGGTATTGGAAAAAACAAAGAAGCGAACTTGGATGTCAGATGAGTGAACTGGTCACGTTGAGTAGGGTCAAGTTGTGTGGGCAGGTGAATATCACCAAGGTCACCTCCCTCGCTCTTATCATAGAATGCTCCCTCTGGCCACTCCTCATCCTCCACCTCTGTGTCCTCGAGAGCAAGGAGGTGATGCGGTCTATCGTAGAAAGGTTTCAGTGAGTTGACATGGTAGATCTTCGGTTTGAGGGTGGTGTCTGGGAGCTGTATGAGGTAGTTGACAGTCCCAACACGCTCCAGTACAGTGGCAGGACCAGTCCAGGCAGTTTCCAGTTTATTAGTTCGCGTCACCTTCAGGACCATCACTTGGTCTCCAGGTGTGAAGCAGCGCTCCCTGGCAAACTGATCATACCAAGTCTTCTGATCATGTTGAGCTTCTTGAAGCTTTTGATGAGCATCCTGCCATGATTCCCTAAGGGTATTTTGCAGGTTGGTGACAAAATCCACTACATTTGTTTGAGGTGAAGGTTGATCGCCTTCCCACTGTCTGCGCACCAACTGCAAGGGCCCTTTCACCTCGTGTCCATAAACCAACTCAAAAGGTGAATAACCCAAGCTGGGATGCGGAACGGACCTATAGGCAAAGAGGAATTGCTGAAGAGCTAGGTCCCACTCATTAGAGTGTTCATTCACAAACTTACGTATCATTGTTCCTAGGGTGGCATGGAAACGTTCCACCAGGCCATTCGTCTGATGGTGATAAGGGACTGACATAAGATGCTGTACTCCATGTGCCTCCAAGAGACGTTGCATGGCCTTGGACATGAAGTTCGACCCGGCATCTGTCAAAAGTTCCAAAGGCCAACCCACCCTAGCAAAGATGTCCGTCAATGCTTGGGCGACAGCCTTGGCTGAGATGCCACCCAGTGGTGTAGCTTCTGGCCACCGTGTACAAAAGTCAACCAATGTGAGGACGTATTGCTTTCCCCTGGCAGTCTTCCGGGGAAAGGGTCCCAAAATGTCCATGGCCACTCTCTGAAATGGAACATCTATGATGGGCAGGGGTTGCAGAGGGGCTCTTGTCTGATCCTTGGAGTTTCCAACACGCTGACAAACCACACAGGATCGGACAAAGATAGCAACATCTTTGTTCATCCCCTCCCAAAAGAAAGCCTTCTTAAGTCTGTCTTTAGTCCGTGTAACCCCTGTATGGCCACTGGGGTGATCATGTGCCAGGCTGAGGAGCTTGGCCCTATACTTAGTTGGGACCAGTAGTTGCTTTTGTGGTGACCAGTCCTCCTTAAAGTCCTTTGGCCAAAATTCACGGTATAAAAGGCCATCCGTCACCACAAACTTGGCCCGGCCATTTTGCAGAGTGTCCTGCATTTCGCCTTTCGCCAAGGACCAGGCTGCCTGTAATGTCGGGTCTGATTGTTGGTCTCTCTGGAACAGATCCTTCGTTATCGGGGCTAGTTGGCCCTCCACCAGGGAAAGAGTAGACTGTTCTTCTATCGGGGAAGGGACATTGCCACCATCAGAGCTCGGGATCTCCAGTGCAGTGCCATCTGTAGGTGGAGTCCCCTGATGTGGTGCATTGTCACCTCCCAGAAGCGGGCCCTGATCACTGGTCACAGCAGCCTCACCCGTGTCTCTGGGCGCCTCTACCGTCGGTGGGAGTAACAGGGAAGGCTGGCCCTGCGCCTCCCCAGCAGCATCCCGGTCGTCTCCGACGTCCTCCCCTGTCGTAGGGACCGCAGTGATGGTGGTCACTGAGTCCGCGCTCTCTCCCGAGGCCTCCGACGTGATGACCAAGATAACGGTTTCGTCTCGTCGTCCCTGCTGTAGGATACTGGGATGAGAGGTCATCCGAGGTTCACTCTGGCTTCGCATGTGCATGCGACGACGAGAGCGACGCCATTGCTCTCGTTTGATGTGAAGGACCAAATCATCCCCCAGTATAGCAGGGCATTCATAGTCACAGTATACTGCAAAAGTCCAGTGTCCCTTCCAACCATTGTACTGGACAGGAACACGCGCTGTGGGGAGTTGTGTCGGTGGTGACCTGAAAGCTCTCACAAGAACCTTGGTATCGTCGTCGATAAGGGCAGGATCAATGAAGGATCGATGTAGCGCAGAGATTTGTGCACCTGAGTCTCTGTATGCCACAACGTCCTTGTCGCCCACTCGGAGAATGTGTCTCCTATTCACAGGAATCATGGAGGGATCAGGGTCCACCGGTGGTCCAGAAGCAGCCACTGGTTCCTGGGTTGAAGTCAGCACGTGTATTAAGTTAGGTTTCTTCTTGCATTGGGCCTTCATGTGGCCTGCTTGGCCACATGAGTAGCATTTCACTGAGTCCTTGTCCCGAGATTTTCCTTGTTGGGATGACGAGGGTTGTCGTGGAGATTGGGTTTGATGAGGTAGAGACTGGTGAGACGGTTGAGGAGGTTTAGGAATAGTGGCTTTGGGCAATTGCAATCGGGAGCTGTCCATGCGTGAGACGTGCTGTCCTGGCTGCGCTCCCCTGAGATAGCCAGCATTGGGCAGAGCCGGCTGGTCCCTTTTCGACTCCAGGTACCTGTCCACTGCTGCCGCTGCCTCTTGGAGGTCTTTGGGGTCCTTGTCCAACACATAGTGGGCCACATCTGCAGGGTAGCTCGATAAGAACTGTTCCAGATCAAAACGAAAGAAAACCTCCTCCAGCGTAGTTGCTTTATTTATCTGGAACCAAGTTTCTCTTCTGCGTTTAACCGCATGAGCCAGGTCTAAGCTGGACATATTGGGCTTCCAGGCTGTCTCCCTGAAGCGTCTTCTAGCAGCCTCAGCGGTGATCCCCAGCCGTAGTCTAGCCCTCTCCACGAAGAGTTTAAAATTATTCATCTCCTCCCGCTCCATGGTGGTTTCAACATCCCGGAGGACTCCCGAAAGTTGCGGGCGGAGTTCATGCATATACTGGTCTTCAGGGATGTTGTGATGTGAACAAGCCCGGGAAAAACTTGCAATAAAACTCTCAAAGTCATCGCCCTCCTTGTAACAGGGGTAGCGGCGTGTTTTTTCCTGCTGTACCAGTGTAGGTGCCAGCTGAGCCGAGGTTCTCTCTTCCAGCAATCTGTTCATGCCTGCCATCAGCATCTGCATCTGGTCGGAGTTCGCTGATGCCGTCTGAGTTGGGGTCCTCTCTTCGAGCAGTTTGTTCATGCCTACCATCAATGCCTGCATCTGCTCGGAGCTTGTGCGTTGAATGTCAGCAAATACCGCTAGCATCTGGGTGACTGAATCAGGCGGGATAGGTGCAGATGAAGATGGCTCTGCGCCCGTTGGCGTAGATTGTTCAGCTAGCGTGTCCATGGCTAGAATTCTGCCGGACCTCAAATGCATACACTACTAACTAACTATGTTGGAGACACGTGAGAGAACTAACAAAACAAAACAAAACAAAACAAAACACAATGGATTGCCTGAAGTGAATAGTGTTGCAGAAAACTGCAATATGTATACCCAGGAATGAGAGGAAATGGGAACAGTGCAGAGCCAACTTTGTTTGGTGAAGTTGCTCTATCAGCCCACCAGGGGGTAGCCACCAGAAGAGAAGGAAAAAAACTGAGCACCTTTTAAAGCCCACTGGCCCCCTTTTTCCTGGAGTGAGCCAAAAATCCCCCTCCCTTTATCTCTCAGAGGAAGGAAAGAAAAAAAAAAACAGAAACCTGAGCACCTTTTAAAGCCCACTGGCCCCCCTCTCTCTGGAGTGGGCCAAGATCCCCCTCCCTTTTCTTTCTCTAGCCAGAGAAAGAAAAGAGCATCTTCCTTCTCCACAGGATATGCAAAATTTTATGGCCCTGCCTGGCCAAGCTAGGGCTATTAGTTGCTTAGCAACAGATGAGGCAACCCCAAAAACCGCCTTTTGGTCCACTCAGTTGTAAGCTTGTGGGGGAAAGAAAAAAAAACTTCAAAAGGTGTGAGTCCCAGCCAGGGAAAGAAAAGCCTTTTCAACCTTCCCCTTGCTGCTTCCAAAGAAAACTTCTTGCAGACTTCTTGTGGATGGCTCAAACTACCCAGCCCACAAGATTGAGGACTTTTCCTTCCCACTCCTGTCTCTCGAAGGCAACAGGGAGAAAGGGAAAAAAATCCACCGCCTCTCCTGACAGAGAAAGCAGCATCCAAGCCTGCTTGCTATCAGCTCAAGGAGTACGCCTCCCTTTCCCTCACTCACAGCAGGTCAGGTAACAGGGAAACAGCTAAAAAAAACACACACACCTGGAAACAAACCTCCAGTCCACCTTCTTTCCAGAGTAGCTCCCCCCTCTCTAGACAAAACGGACAGGCCCCTTTCCCCCCCAGGCAGGTAAGAGAGAGAGGCAGAGAGAGAAGCAGAAAGAATCCACCACTTTCCTTTAAAGCATCCTAGCTAACTCTAATTCCCAAGCTCAAACACCGCTGCCACCATGTGATGATCCCAGGGGTTAAGCAACCCAGCAACACCCTGCTCCTTAGGCAACCTGGCGGCCCCCGGCTCCCCGGGGCTCCCCATATTGACGCAGGACTTAGTGCGGACACCCGATCGGCACAGCCCCCGCCGGCCCAGAACTCCTCGGCTCAAGGTGTGTGTGTGTGTGTGAGAGAGAGAGGACCCCAACAGAGATTGAATCAGGTTGTGCACATTGTTACAGCATACCTTATCATGTGAAGAAGTCGGAAGTATGTAAATGAAAATAAGTTAGTCCTATGTTTCTATTTCCAACATACATCTTTAAAATTCTGTGGTAGATATCCCACTCCCCACATCATTATTTTTGACTTTTTGAGTTTTTTTTTTCCAAAAAAAGCTTTCCCTAAATTTTATGCTGGGGTGGTAACTGTGCCAAGGACAGAAACTAATGCTACAACAATTATTAGTACTGCCTGTGGGACTCGCTAGGTGCGCAAGTACTTACGCTTTCTCTCTCATTCACTCTCTCTCTCACACATACCTGAAGTCCACAGGTGGTTTTGGAAGGTACCTCCTTTATATACTATCAATCAGGGTGTTATGCTGTCAGGAGGACATAGGAGAGATCTTTCTCTGCTGTGGCATCCCAGTTATGGAATACTTTTTCTTTTGGGACCAAATTGAAGTTGTTGTCATTCTGGAACCAAATGAACATATTTGCTTACAACAGCCTTTGAAGCCTAATTTGTTTTATACTGGTCCACACAGGGGCATGGTTTTGAATTGCTTTCATATATTTTAACTGGTTTTGCTCTATCTTTTTTTAACTTATGAAATCGGTTAATATGTTCTTTATTGTTGTTGTTATTGTTAACTAATTTTGGGTTAACTTCTACTCATGGTGACTCTGTAGATGAAAAATCTCTAAGACCTCCTACTCTGCGCTGGCCAGCTTAGGTCCTGTAAATTCAGGCCCATGACTTCCCTGACTAAATCTGGCATGGGGTCTTCATCTCTTTTTTCTGCCTTCCACCTCTCCTAGCATTATTTTCTTTTCTAATGATCCATGCCTTCTCATGATGTGACCAAAGTACAACAGCCTCAATTTGATCATCTTGGCTTCTAGGGAAAGTTCAGGCTTGATCTGTTCTTGGGCCCATTTGTTTGTCTTTTTGGCTGTCCATGGTATCTTCAGCATGATTCTCCGGTACCACATCTCAAATGAGTTGATTTTCTTTCTGTCTGCTTTCTTCACTGTCCAGGTCTTACATATGTACATGGTAATAGTGAATACAGTGCATTGGATGATTCTAACTTATAGTGTTTACTTATATAGCTTTACATTTTAGGATCTTGTCCAGTTCTTTCATGGCTGCTCTTCCCATTCTTAGTCTTCTTCTGATTTTTTGACTGTAGTCTCCATTATGATAAATGCTTCCCAAGGTATGGGATATCTTTCACTTTTTCAGTTAACTTGTTGTCTAGTCTTTATTTTTGTTTTCTTTATGTTTAGCATTAGGCCTAACTTTGCACTTTCTTCTTTAACTTTCCTTAGTAATTGTTCGAAGTCTATGATGTTTTCCGCCAGTAGTATGGTGTCATCTGCATATCTTAGATTGTTGATGTTCCTTCCTCTTATTTTCACTCCTCCTCCTTCTGTGTCTAAATTTAATCTTTGTATATTTTCTGCATACCAGTTTAACAGATAGCGTGACAGAATGTAACCTTGTCTGACCCCTTTGCCAGTTGCCAATATGTTCTTAATCTTTTAAAACCATCTACCATCTAATGTCTGTATTGTTTTAAATTGATTTTGTCCATTATATTGTATACCGCCTAGAGATCTTTAGACAGAGGGTGGAACAAAAACAGTTTAAATGAAAGCAGATAACAAAATAAAGCAAAAATTTAAAATGTTAATTTTTTATGTGGGTGGTGGTGGTGGTTTGCAATTAATTTGAAGGAGCTTCTCCTGTAGGCTTCTGGGAGAGGCAATTCATCCCCCCCCCTCCCCCAGACTCCAGAGTCTGAAGCATTCAAAGGCTACAGAAGGAGTCTTGGGTGGCACATGTGGACCCAGAGCCACACTATTCCCATCTCTTGATAAAGGACTTTGGCTTACATCCTAATTGTTGTCAAGATCTTGCTTCACCACAAGGGCTATTAGAGGACATCTAAGGATCAGTACACCACTGGTGTTGTGGCATAAGCACTGAGCAAAACTTGTCCCAGTTTGGAAGACCTTGATAGCAGGGAGACTTGGAGATCTCTCATTCACAGGGTCACCATAAGTCAAAGTAAACTTTATGGAAATTTAGATTCCCCCCCCCCACACACACACCTATTCCTGCTCAAGTTGAAAACACTTACCTCTTCTTTATGCCACCCCTGCTCATAATCCTACATCTGAGAAAAGGATTTTATTCTCTGTGGTGCTGAATTTTTCATTGCTCTGTTTCTGCAACATGGAATCCAGCATGGTTAAAAAGAGAGAGAATGAGAGAGAGAGAGAGAGAGAGAGAGAGAGAGAGAACTCCCTGCTGTGATATTGACAGGCCAGTGGGAAATGACCTTGCTTACAGTGTTAGCATAACCTACTAAGGAACTCAGTATTCCATAGAACTTCCAGAATACTACAAAGGTGAACCAATGGGTTATAAAAACCAACACATGCAAACCTCCCTTACCTTGTCAGTTTATGAGATCTCTTAAAAATCCTATGGGACCTGCTCAAAGGTAACTGCTCAGACAGTCTATGAATACGTAAGATAATGAGTCACTTGAATGAATTGCTCTGCAGAAGTGAACAGGTTATCTAAATACCTGCCCTGTCTGAATACAGAATACTTTTTCAAATTATGGTTGCATGTTGATAGACAGGCTGCTCAAACCATGCCATCTCTCTCCCTGTCCTGTTTGCAAGCAACCAAATCCACACTGCATGGTCTAGAGCCGCTGAACCTGGCAGTTAAATTGTCAAAGGGACAGTGAATTCACTATCTACATTTGGATTAATATTTTAAAGGAGCTTAAAAATAGATTCTGCATCTTAGATAGATTAGTTTAGCTTCAGACATATCTACAGCAGGTTCACTGATATCAGAACTGCCAACTTCCATTAGTTATCAGTGATAGTAAGCCCACCTAGAGGCAACAGACAGAGCAGTCATAGATAATTCAGAGGCACACTCTAAGACTAGACCAGGGCCAAGAATATGGGTCCTAGCCAAGAAAAACTAAATGAAGATGATCCAATGTTAAAAAAAACATCTCAAAATCAAATAACAATCCAGCTATACTGTCCACAGCACAGAACAGGCAGAACTATTCCTAGAGACCAAATCAAAACCCAGGCTGAGATCCTGCATTGGACATTTAGCCATGGTGTTGTAACTATGATCCATCTCCCACTCTGACTCCTGAAACCCATTTTAAAATCCAGCCAGCTGCACTGAGGGACAGAGTTCTGCAGTGCTAATGAGTGGTACGCTGAAGAATGAAGCATTCTTCCCACCAGCAAACTACTGTGTGAAGACCAGAAGCCAGGACTCCTGTTGCAACTCTTTGGTGCATTGTGGTTTTCTGGTAGGAGTAGGGTGGTTCTGTCATCTTTCAGCAGTCTACTTATCAGTGCCACCAAGCTTCATTCACGATCATGGCAATTGTACGATGACTGTAAAATGTGAATAAGAAACAGTTACAATGCCTACCTTATGAACACTTACCACTGCCAACAAAACTCCATTTACGATCATGGCAATGGTAAATGGTACCATGATTGTAAATGTGAAGAGGAAACAGTTGCAATGTCTATTTTGTGACATTATAATTGTCTAACAGGATGCCAGCCGCAGTCATCAGCAGATCAGTTCCATCAACGGCCACAGGGCAGAAGGGCTGGACAGACTGCAGAATCAGGGACAGCATTGTTCTCAGCATCTTATCTGATCCAAGTCTGAGGCTTTTATGCCTGGATAGTCTAAAACTAATCTAAAGCTCAGCTGCAGATACTGATACATCGGTTTGCCCTAGGATGAGAGCTTGTAGAGAGCTCTTACTCCCCAAGAACTCCTGAGAAGATCTCACTTGTAGCCCAGTACTCATTTTGGGAGCTTCAAAATGAGTCTGTATGTATTCATAGGGTATGCCACCAAACTCCATTTATGGTCATGGCAGTGGTACCGAAATTGTAAATGTGAATAGGAAACAGTTACAGTGCCTACTTTATGACATTGTAACCGATTAACAGGATGTCTCATGGGTTGGGAGGGATTACGCCTACTTGTTCAGATCCAGAGTCATGTTCCCTTCAATGGCCTGATAAAGTACAAGGACACTTTTGTATAATCTGTAATTTGTATGCTTTGGGAGGAAAAGAGACACTCAAATATGGACCGTTTTGTCATACAGCATCCGCTGATTGGTCCTGAAAATGCATATTGGCATCATTATTCACAGTTTAGATTTCATGGAAAGGATTACGAGTGATTTCATTCATCTAAATAAATAAATAAATAAATTGCAATTTTAACAGAACATCAAAATAGAGTTGGAAGGGGTACCTGAAACAGGCATGGCCCCCTCACCATTACCTTTTAGCTGAGGGACTAAAGTTTATTGCCTTCATGTGTCAATCTGTATCTAGCTAGAGTTCTTTAGAGTTTATGTTCTTGGTCAACTGAGTTCTCCTGTTGCAAATAACCATCTATTGCAGCAGGTAGAACAGTATCATCATTCACTTTGAGAATCTCTTAAACTTAGTAATTTAATGAAATTTATAGGATAGAAGAATAACCGTGCAACTTTGCAATGTTCACTCTATTAAGTAAAACATCTAGCTACACATTCTTAGTGGAGGATTATCATATATCTTTTTGACATTTCCAGTCTATTCACATTTCTTTCATTGACATTTCACAATGCAGGTTAGGTCTCTTATCAAAGACTTTACATATTCTAGGCATATTGATTCACAAACTTTATTTAGCACACTTTTCTCTTATTCTACTAAGAATACATCTCAAAATGTATTTATTTTTTAAAATTTATTTCATTTATATATCACCTTTCTCCTGAAAAGGAACCCAAAGCAGCTCACAGATAAAAACATGATGAATATAGTGCTTTTAGTACAGTATGAAAAAACATCATAACACAATATTTGTAATAAGTGAGCATAATATATCCCCTATTGCCTCTGTTGAGGAAACTACACATGCCACTCAGGCATTTCAGTATACACTTGTCCCCCCACATTTGTGGCTTTGACTTTTGCATATTTGATTATTCACAGATTTTATTAATATGTTCTCTCTAGGAATATTTAGGTCCTCCAGCACAAGTCTATGGTCAATTTTAACCAGAAGTTGCACTGAAGGACCTGGAGATTCCTAGAGAGAATACTCCACTAGGCTTTTGTAGCTCCTCTACTGCAATTCTATGGTCAATGTCTGGCAGAGGTTGACCACAGAGTTGCACTGGAGGACCTAGAGATTCCTAGAGAGGTGTTCTCCCAGGTAAAAACATAAATGTTTTTATTATTTGCGGTTTTCCTACATTCATAAGGTCCTGTGCCCCTAACCTCAGCAAATGTGGATGGACAAGTTTATTTCAGTATTTGGTAGCATTTCAGCATTTCCAGTACATTACAGACCATCAGCACAGTACAGGGATCCCTTGGTATCCACTGGGGTTTGGTTCCAGAATCTTCTGTGGACACCAAAATCTGAGGATGCTCAAGTCCCATTATGTAGTGGGCTCTTTCCTTACGTGGGGGATCCGTTCTGCCCCCCCCCCCAGGGGAATTCTGCGTATGCTTGAGCCCCATTAAAGATAATGAGGCTTGTGCCCATGGTGTGACACAGCGCAGCACACATGCCATGGGCATGTGCACCATTATGCCTTCCAGGGCACACTGAGTCTTCTTCTGGCACGGCTTTCAGTGTATGCTGAAAGCCGCATAAGTTGTGCCCACATATGACTCTACAATGGTATAGTTAATGGTGTCACTTATATAAAATGGGAAGATTAAGGTTTGCTTTTGGGACTTAATGTTTTTTTGGGAATATTTTCAAGCCATGGATGGTTGAATCTACGGATAAAAAATTGTCAATATGGAGGTGCTACTGTAGTACATTCACATACACTGTATTAATTCAGCATAGCTGTTGTTACAGAAAATAATGATTTGTTATACTGCCATTTAATGGCATTGTAAATCATGGATTCTCACCCATTTACAGTCAGCAGACGACTTCTTCTGGCCTGATAGCCTTAGTGGCCAAACTAGCCTCATCTTCTGCCTTTCTTCTGCTTTTATTGCTTTTACAACATTAGTTTGTTTATTCTATCAGAGAATCCCTTTTGTTTGCTTCATCTCATTTTTAGAGGCATACTTGTTGGATTTAGCATCCGACAAGGTTCCTCATATGGCAGCTATTACATAAAAGCTATGTTTTAAAATGGCATCTTGTTATCTATTTTCAGCCAGTTGCCAGGCCTTTGGCCCATATGTTAAATTTTAAAACTTCCCTGTTGCAGAGAAAGTACTTTTTAAATGTATTATTTTAAACAAATTTTAGCTCTTGATATAACTAGTCAGAATGAGAGATGGCAAAATAATTATCATTATTGACATAATTCCTATTATATAATAAGAACCAACTAGTCCTACAACTTGCAGTACAGACAGAATTCCCTGAAGTCCAAGTAAGAGCGATGGAGTTGGATTTGTGGACCAGTAGAGCTGGGGTAAAAAAAGATGCATGTAAAAAATAAAAAAAAAAGAAAAGAAAAGAAAAGAAAAAAGTGATTCTTGGGATGGAATGGGGCTGAGGCAGGTTGAGTGAATTGTTTACTTAGTAGGAGATAAATTCTGTCAAGCAGTCAGGGTTGTTTTAGAAAATCAGTCCTTTTAGGCCTGAATGGAAGGGTATCCCCCTTCTGCCTTCCAGGCTTGTATGGAAGGAAAGTGTCTTTCTGGGACTGAGAACTATTAACTACCTGATTATTAAAACTGCAGATGTCACAAATTATATTTGGGATTCCTGGCACAAAACAGTTGCTCTACCACTGATATCTGCAAATAAAACTTCTTGATTGAGAATTGGGAGGCAGAAAGGATCACTGTGCAGAAGAAAGTGTGCTTCCTTTATTTAGAGACTCTCTAAAAATACAGATTAAGAACTACCCACTCTTGATTCACTGATAATACAATGTAACTATCTATTTATTATTGCACTCAGCATGGAACATTGCCTTGAAGTAAACTACTTCTTGGGGCGGTCTGCAACCGTCCCAAGAAGTGGCGAGATGGGGCCAGGGCTGCCTCACCAACAGCCCCAGAGGCCCCATCCTGGTGCTTCTGAAGGCCGCGGGAAAGCGGAGAACTGCCGCTTCCCCGCTGCCTGAAAGTAGGGTGCAGTGGATGCCCTGGGCGCCCGCTGCACCCCTTTCTCCCCTGGGTCCTTGGCACGGCCGTGTAAAGGCCACGCCAAGGACCAGGCACAAAAAAAGGCTCCATTTTGGAGCTTTTTTTTTTTTTGCATGCAGAAAGGGTGCTATTGGCACCTTTCAGCGGCGTAATGTCATCAGGCACATGCAGCGTTGTTTAAATGCTGTGCACACCATGACAACATCATGGCACGCCCGTATGGATGCCATCATTTTAAAATGGTGGCGTCCATACCCTTTAGGATTAGGGAGGGTGTAAATGCTGCACCCTCCCTAACCCTAAACGCGCCAGAAAGAACCCTAATCGCACCTCTTCATGCCCGTCTGTATTGGGCCCTTATCAACCTTTTACAAATGAGTCATTTAAAGTATGAGTGAAGTTTGTCTATTCTTGAGTATGGAGAAAAAAGAGATGTGAATGAGTGACAAACTGAACTGAAGAGGTGGTAAGTTGAAATTCCATGCTTTTGGACAGCAAAACCTGATAGTTCCCAGGCATCTTGAATTCTTATCAATCTCAGGCATCAGTCCTATTATAGACTTTCTGAATGACATGGGGAAGCATACTTGAATGGAGGAAGGCAGCTTTAAAAGGACAGAAAGAACACTTTGGAAAGGGTATAACAAAATGTGCCCCACTAAAATCAGCACTGATATCCTCCATTCCATTATGCTAAATAATTGGTCCACACTAATTTAAAGCATTTAAAGCAATGAATTACTTAACAAGAAGTCAACCAATTAAATGATTTCTGTTATTAGTGTTTATGGTATTGAATCAATGTTTAACATTATCTAATTAATTTTCAAACCCAATGTCCCAAGCTCTATTTGCATCTCTAAGGGACAGAAATACCTTATATACTTGACTATAAGTCTACCTCATGTATAAGTTGAGGGCAAGTTTTGGGGCCAAAATTATGGATTTTGATATGACCTGTGGATAATTTGAGGGTAAAATTTACAGGCATATAGCAAAGGATCTAAAGGATGAAAACAATGTCAAATAAGTTACTAAATTCCAGCAGACATAACTCTTTGTGTTTACTCTTAAAACTGGATGGATGAGAGAGTAGAAGGGGTTGGTGCTTCCAGGACAGATTATACTCTTACTTTTCACCAGGGGATGGTTCCTTGTTTTAAATAAGAGTTAAGACACAGTACTTACATTGACCTGTGGTTAAGCCAATTCAGATTTTTTGCACACCAATTTATCTGTAATTGGGAATGAGGCCTAGAACAGTTACATTTAAGTACTTTTAAAAGAAAACCTTAATATTTTCATTTGGAAACACAAGAAACTGCATAAGATGCACCTTGAAATAAGTTATATTCCTCTTCCACCATTTAATGAAGCCAAACCCTTGTAACGACAATAGTAAAATTTAATATCCGTGAAGTTAGAATCATAATGGAATTCAGTTATACCTCATACTTGTTTTCTTCCAGGCTGTGATGGTAGATGAATGAGGAAATCAACAAGGAATTCAACAAGTGGAGGAAATCAACACTTTGCAAGTGGAGCCTGACTACTTCCATGTCAGTGGAGCAACAATCTGCTTTGGGTTTTAGTCCAAGATTTAAAGGAAATAAACATGCTGAATTGATATGGAAGCTACCATCCATGAGACCATTTTGTGCCTTCCAGTCATACCTTCTTCATGTTATTTCATGCATTCTGTAGTAGTTCTTTCTACAAGGAGTATTTCTCCTCTTTTGCTGAGAAAAGAAGTACTCACTCTTTATTCTTTATTCACATAAATGATTCAATGCAAACTTCTGCCCTCCTATTAATATCCAGTAGCTTCATACTGCGATAAGAAAACTTGATTTAGTCCCTGAATCACTACAGCTCAGAGCTTCTTGGAGCAATACTGTCTAATAGTTCAGGGTCATGCGAACAGTTATGATACCTGAATAGCAACAATGGCAGGAACAATTTTTTCACGTCCCTCAAGCCTCTTGTGGAAAAGAACCAATTTGGCACTTAAAGAGAGACACATATAAATGGCTAAAGAGAATAATCCAATGATGCTATACATCTCAGAAATGAGCATTTCAGGAATCAATAAAGGATTGAGATTGGAAAAAGGGAGGGGGGGGAAAATATATAGTTGACTGCCTTGAAGGTTTTATTTATTTATTTGGGCAACTCATGAGAAACTTGAAGTGTAAAGCCAGGGTGAGGAAAATGGAAAGGAACAGGTCTCTGGATAGAAAGCATTTAGTGAAAAGGAAGACTGAGGAGAAGTGATGGAACAGGGAAGTCATTCTACACACAGTACTCTCAGCAATTCCTGAAAAGGCCTCATTGTACAACGATTCCAGTTGTGAGATAATCCTGATGGACAATGGAATGAAACAATGAAAAAATTCCAATCTGGCAGAAGGATAGCTGAAACCTTTGGTGAATCAGACAGGGTGATCAGATGTGATCCTCCTTTTTCAGGACATGTCCTGCATTTCGACCTTCTGTCCAGGAGGAATTTCAAAAAGGCCTTCATTTTTAGCATGACTCAGAAGCATGAATTTACATTTATATTAATGTTTTTAGCTTTTATTATGTAATGTCCTATCTTTTTCTTGAATGGCCCACATTTTGTGGTGCCTTGTCCTCCTTTGTAGTTGACATCTGGTCTCACTGAAATCAGATAGTTTCCTATCATCACCAAAGTCAATGTGCTTCTAGCTAGGAAGACAAAAGCAGCTGTAAATCATCTTGAAGCCTGAGGATAGAAAGGGAATATTTTAGGAATGTAAGAAGAAGGGGGGGGGAGGGGGAAGGAAGAGGCTTGTTGTATCACAGGAAAGGTCTTACTCCAACATCTTGTTTCTCATATGTGGTAAACAAGTTGGGAAACCAAACAGTGGGGGCCATAGCCCTCTCCTATTCCTGTCATGCATAATTGAGGATGAATGCTGTCTCTGGGGTGGTACTTAGTTATCACATGTATTATCCACTCCTCATGAATTTGTGTAATTCCCTTTACTACACACTTCATTGTGAAGGGAGAGTAGTGAGTTTCACAGACCTGCTTCAGCCTGTACTAGGCCTCACATATTCCTTGGTGAGAAAAGAAGTAGTTACACTGTGGAATGGACTGCCACAAGGTTTAGTGATGTCCACCATTTCAAAGTACTTTAAAAGGGGACTAGAGCAGTTCAGGGCAGAAAAAGCTACTTGTGGCCAGAAGGTGAAAACTTTGCTACAGCTTTCATGCTGATTAGTACTTATAGTCCAAAATATTTTCCATGCTTTCTTAGTGATTACTGGTCATGCCGCTGCCATGCCCCAAGATTTCATAAATTAAAACAAGGACACATATGGTCATTCGACTTTAGATTAGCTAAACCAAGGCCATTTTGGGGCTGCAGAAAATAGACCTTATGCTTCCTGGTGACCTTGTGTGATTTACCCCCAGCTTCCTGTATCTTTGACCCTTGGCTATCTGGGAAACTCCCTTATTGGTTTCAGACTCAGCTCAAGATTGTTTCTGCTACTACAGACACTGACATCACCTTCACACTCACCTGGTTTTCTCTTGGTCAGCCTCTGTGGGCTGTGGGTATATGTCTTGGATGTTTGCCTGCTTTTATTTATTTCATTTTATTTCTATGGCACCTTTCTCCTGGAAAGGGACTCAAGGTGGCTTTAAACATGACATTATTCACCTATCTCCCAATGCAATAATCAGCCCATGCAATAATCTCATGTCATACTCAGATACTGAAGATAGTGCAGAAGGACCCCTTTGGAGGATAAGAAGGAAAAAAATGTAGAAATGGGTTGTAAAATATCTAGCTAGGCAGCACTAGAATATTATTGAATGTGTTTAACCATATGTGGAAGATACTACTTAACTGCAAAGTCCCAGTATTCCTCCACACTCAGTGCACTGGTTAAGGTTGCTGGGGGCATGGTGCAATTTCTGGAGAACTATGAAATCCCAGGTACATAGAAGTAGGTTTGGGGATATATGGGAGTGCTGAGATTTCAAGTAGTCCCAGCTGATTGAACCAGATATCCCTTTTCAACTAGCTGGATAGATGGCAGCAATCCCAAGATATTTCAAGGCAACATAAACTGGTGCACCTCTTTTCTAACCATGGCCTACATACTACTCATCCAACAAGCTTCTAAATGGATTGAGCAGGGAAATTACTAAGGCCTGAGGGAAGTGCATCCTCTTGAAATGGAATCAATTATCTCATTAATGGCACCAGCAAATCTAAATTGTTTTAAATTTAAACAGGGATTATTAACTGAATATTAATTAACCAATTGTTACAGCAATTGGGAAATGTCTTCTTTCAGACACAATAAGACAAAAGAAATCTCTCTCTTGCTTGGAGAGAGGACCTGTCAGTTAAAATGCTGCTTGGTGCACAGGTGGTTATGTGAGTTATGAAGCTACCTGTAGGATTTCTTGCTTAGGGTACTAAGTGTGTGTGTGTGTGTGTGTGTGTGTGTGTGCGTGCATGCATTTGAGAAGTCATTATGACTCTTGTAACAATGCTGAGTATAAAAAATATGTGTGAGTGTAAAGGATGCTTTTCAATGTATCATATAGAAATAAGCTATGACCCAAATAGAAACAAACATGCATGCATGTACCAGGACTGTGTGCAAGAGTGCCAGTGTGGTATTGAACTAGAACTCCAGGGGACCAGAGTTCAAATCCCTGCTCAACTGAAGAGACCCACTCTCTCTCATACTCTCTCAGCCTAGAAAGAAGGCAGTGGCAAATGTCCTCTGATTAGTCTTGTAAAGAAAACCCTAAGATAGGACCACCATCAGTTAGAGTTGCAATGAAGTCACACAACAACATGTAGCTCTCTGTGTTGTAAACAGCTAGTCAATTTTAACTTATTACTTTTAATTAATCCTTCCCTCTAATAGCAATAGCACTTACATTTCTATACCACTTAATAGTGAACTCAGCACTCTCTAAGCAGTTTACAATCTGTAAGCCAATTGCCCACAACAAGCCGGGCACTCATTTTACCAACCTACGAAAGGATGGAAGGCTGAGTCAACCTTGGAGCCCTGGAATCAAACTCACAATCTTGTGGCTGCAGTACCAGCATTTCATCACTGCACCACTAGAGCTCCTTCCTAACTGAGATACTACTTTATGATTATAAATAAAACAAGAGACAACTTCATCCTCTTTTCAGTGCAACTGCAATTTTAAAGTTACTTTTATACTTACTGACACACGGTCTCACTAAATGGTGGAGAAAGAACTATATGTGCTTCAAGCACTGATCAATGATGTACCTCATGCTGTTGCTTCAGACTTTGCTGTGAATGTTGCAGTGATAACACAGTGGATGTGAGGAGCATCTATTTGGTATCACAGACTAGCAGCTTGAAGAATTTTGCTTTAAAATTGGCAACTTATTTTAATTTCTTTTGAAAAACAGATTATAGAGACATAGAGTTGAAAGAGACCACAGGGGCCATCCAGTCCAAGTCCCTGCCATGCAGGAACACACAACCAAAGCATTCACAACTGATGGCCATCCAACCTCTGTTTAAAAACCACCAAAGAAAGAGACCCTACCACACTATGAGGGAATGTGTTCCATAGTCAAACAGTTCTTACTATCAGATTTTTTCCTAATATTTAGGTGGAATCTCTTTTCCTTTAGTTTGCATCTACTGCTCCATGTCCTACTTTCTGGAGCACCACAAAACAAGCTTGTCCCATCCTCAAAATGACATCCCTTGAAATATTTAAAAATGGCCATCATGTCACCCTTAACCTTCTCTACCCAAGGCTAAACAGACTGAATTCCCTAAGACGCTCCTCATAGGACATGCTGTCAAACCTTTCAGTTTTACTCACCCTCCTCTGGACATGCTCCAGTTTGTCAAGAGCTTGTGGTGAATAGAACTGAGGTGAGATCTGACCAATGCAGAATAGAGTGGTACTTTTACCTCCCTCAGCTTTTAGACATTACGCTCCTACTGATGCAACCTAGAATCCTATTAAAAACTAACTTTAAAAAAAAAACTGTAACAGTTGACTGCTTTGCATGCTTTTGAAGATGTAACTGTAGTAACTGTAACTAGTTAGTTATTAAAAGTAATGAGTAACTGGCTCTAATACCAACTGTCAACTGAAGAGAGAAGAGGTGCAGGTGGTGAAAGCACAGCACCCAGCAGCACCCTGCCCCCCCCCCCAGTGTCACCCAGTTTGGGGGCATGGCTAACCAAAGGGGCATGGCTAAAAGGCCATGCTCACCCCTCTTCCCTCCTTGTGGCAGTGGCCTCCTAACGAGGAGACTACCACCACTGCTGATAGGAATCGAGGCTGGGTGTTCTTGGCTTTTTCCCTCATCATGGAGGAAGCCACTGCTGCCATGGGGAATTGGGGCCAGATGCGCTCAACCTTTTTCCTCAGCAGCAGCAGCAGCCTCTTTGTGAGGAAACCACCATTACAGGGAATTGGGACTGTACCCACTTGGCCTTCTGTTTCCTCGTGATGGCAGCACCTCTTTGTGTGGAAACTGCCATGTTAGCAGCAGTTGGCTCCGGGAGAGCTTGGCCTACTCCTTTCTCACAGTGGCAGCAGCCTCCTCATAAGGGAACCACCACCAGGAATTGGGGCCAGGTGCACTCGACCTTCTCCTTGTGGCAGCAGTAGCCTCCTTATAAGGAAACCACTGCTGCTGGGAACCGGGGCTAGGCATGCTCGGCTTTCCCCTTTGACACAATGGCAGCAGCCTCCTCATGAGGATACCACTGCTGGCATAGGGAAGCAGGGCCATGCACACTTGCCCCTTCTCCCAACCCTGCTGGGAGGATATCCCAATTGGGTGTCACTCCCCTTCTGGGGTGTCACCCAGTGCAGGCCGCACCACTGCACCTGCCCTAGTGGCACCTGTTCCTTGTTCCACTGTTCTCTTTTTGCAGGACAACGTATTAGCTCACAGGGCTGGCAAGACGATGAATATTTTGAAGAATCTGGGGTTTGAGTGCAGGCATAGACCATCCAACCTACTCACTAGAACTTGCTCCTGTTTCCAAACCTTAAAAGTGTTTGGGGAAAAAAAGTATTTCAAAGGATTCACGGCTGATAGCAGCAGCAGTGCACTATTCAGTGGCCAATATGTGCCAAGTGTATTGGATCTTGAGGTGAATATGTGGAATAGCATGTGGATGTCATGGCTCTAGGTCATTTCATTCTTGGTTGGGCAGAGAACTTTTCTATTCCCCCTTGTACTCAGCTTTTCATCCTTGACAAGAAAGGAAGTCTCCATGAGTCACAATATTGCATGGGAAAAACAACAACACATCCACCACAGATGGTAGCCTGAGTCATTTTAAAATTGTGTCTTGTTTAAGTTCAGTTATGACATGTGCCATCCATTAAGGAACTCAAAAAAATTTACAAATACTTATCTAGGGTTCTGAGGTGATCACCCATATAAACTCTTGTTCAGTTCCAGGCGAGCTTAGTTTCATTGCATAACTTCTAACTATCCTGATTTGTTGAGGACAGTCCCAATTGATCCTGTTCTTCCATCTTTCCAGGTGCTTTTAAAAAACCACAGTTTCTCTCTCCTCTGACTTTTCCTCCTTGTTTTCAGCTAACTTATGCTGCAAACAGAGTTCAAAGTGGAAAAGCAGTTTGCACTCGGTTTACTGAGGGAGGGAAGGGGAGAGAAGGGAGCATAGTCTTGTCCTTTCTAGTAGATACAATCAAAAGCAAACTGCTGCAGCTTCTCCTAACTTGTATGCTTTTCTTCATTTATAACTTTTGCCATCTTAACCACATTCTGATCTGGCTTGGCCACACAAGTTGTAGTTTTCATAGGACTTTATCACAAGGGGAAAACTTGGAATTTAAACAGTGATTATCGCATGAAAATCATGGGATTGTGATTAAGATTTCCATATGATTTTGTGATTAAAGAGCCATTATCCTGGGAATAACCAGATGATAAACAGCAACAAATCATTCACAGGGAAATCATGTGAATGATTTATTCCTGATTATTGCCTAGTTAATCCCTTGTTATTCCTGGAATAACAACTCTTTAATCGTGATGTATGTGAAAATCTTAATTGCAATTGCACAATTTTCATGGGATAATCACTGTTTAAACTCCTAATTTCCCCCGTGTGATAAAGTCCATAGGTGAAATGTTGGAGGGTATGCCACCTAGGTGTTTGCTTTAGGGAGGGCCGAATCTGTCCAATTTCTCATTTGTATCAAAAGTAAATCATTGACTGCTTCATCAGTGGCTAAGCTCAGTGGTGGCTTAGTACATCCACCATGGAGAAAATCACCTGCTGTGGAGCTGGTAAAAAGAAGTGTTAACAACGCTAGTTTAGCACTGAAAACCAGGGCTGAAAACAAAAAAGATCTCAGTCCAGAGTGAAGCAATTGACGCCCTCTGCCTAAATGAACAAATCTGACAGTTTTCTCTTCTCTTTTAAAACCTCAGATTCTTTCCATACCATATATAAAGAAATGTGCAACTTTTGTTAAGTTCATATAAATAAATCCAGATGATATATCTACTTTTCTGCACTGGCCAAATTCAAGCTCTGATTTGGAAGGTTTTTGGCACGGAGAAGACCATATTGGACTTTGCCTGCTGTGGATCTATGAAAGATTAGCATCCTTTCAGAAAAGAGTCACAAGCCTGATTCAGTACTAAAAACATGGTCAAATATGCAAGGATTCAAAGCCAGAGTCAGAAGAGCTAAGCCCTTTGCCTGGATGAATGAATTTGTTAGTAGCTGAGTCCCTGAGGGTCCTCTGATCAATAAAGATTATCAGTCAATGATTTGATCCTCGTGGTTTTGTATTAAGTTTGGAAATAAAACCATCAAAGAGGTGAATGTTGAACAGAGGCAGATGCACAATACACAGCTCTGAAAAGTAAACTGGCAAGACCTAAGAGGGATTAACTAAGTAGTGATTTGTTAGGAATAAAGTGTTGGGGCTGATAACAAGTTCATGTTGCTATGTTAGCATTGGGAGAAATCTTCCCTAGGCTGGAATTGAACAAAATAAAATTGTTCGCAATAGCCTTTTGGGCTTCGTAAAATTGATTTTACCTAAGAATTAATATAACCGTCTCCCCCTCACCCCACCCTCTCCTTTCTGCTCGCTTTCTCTCTACTTAATGACAAAATGAAGACAGGAATTAACCAGTGACAAATGGTGGAAGACAAGTGGAGGCATTAACTTACTCACATACTCTTGCACCTGGAAAAATAATGAAACATTAAAGTCCCTACACTCCCGTTGACTTTATCAAAATATGTTTGGAATAAACTAGGGTTTGAGGAAGTGTTGTTTAAAAAGGCCTGCCGAGTGAGTAAAACCAATTTCGGAGGTGATATAGGAAATTGGAACCATCTATTAAAGAGCCTAAGCTTTCCATTTCTAAACAAGCTAATGGCATCTGGTGCAGGGCATTTTCGGCTTCCATTGGCTGTGAGAGGAGGGGGCCTTCCAACCAAATCAAGTTAAGTGGGAAAACATCACACAATCAATATAGGCCACTCTGTTTTCCATCTACTCCTTGCCTTCCTTTTTAAAAGGACTTTATTTTGTGGTGGTACATGGAGTCCTCAGTTCAATATCAATTCACCTTCTGGGTGTGGAGAATGGACACATGTATTGACTTGCAGCATAAAGGAAAGTTTGCAGCTCCACTTAAGGTGAATAGTATTTAGACAAAATACAAGCCTATAGTGGTTATTCTTACACTCAGTAAACTGGAGGTGTACATATAGCCCAAAGAGATCCTTCACAAGATTGTGTTTTCTTATTCAGAGCAGAAATTAGGTTTAAGAAAAGAAAATGGAGGGGCCATTTTACCTATAAAAAATAGCTTTGAGCCTACAGTTTGAATCCATAAGGAGAGGACAGACAGCTAGAAAGTTCTGTACCCTCACTAGGAAGGAAGATACAAAGCTCAGAAGTTGAAGCCGGGTAACTAGGGACACTTTATTAACTTATGTATAAAAAAACCTGCAAAGAGGTAAACAGCAACAGCATGAATTTGAATGAGTTGAGGGTTCAAAGCACCTCTCCTCTTAGAAAAAGCTAGTCTTGGTGGTGAGGCTAAGCCATATAAAATTGGTCCCCTTGGCCAGCTACGAAACAAAAGGAACAGTGCCTTGGCCAAAAACCCCATTTAATAATTTAATAATGAGGAAGAATGTGCAGGCTAGAAGAGGCTGCAGGAGTTTGCTTTTGCTTGATCCTACTGGGAAGGGCCCAACCCCCCATCTCTCCCCTCAACTGAGTTAACTGAGTGCAAAGTATGTATCTTATCCCATTAACAAATAAGCCAGCTTACCTCTTCCATCTTGAATTCAGGATCCGGGATGCCCTGGATGTTATCATACCTAAATTACTGTCTATCTAGCTAGGATGCCACTGCCTGGATGCATCCCGGGTCAAAGCCTTACTCAAAGTTCGAAATTGGGGAGCTTCTGACTTCAAAAATTGGCCTGCTGAGCAAGGATTCAACATGGGATGCATCCAGGTAGTGCCATCCCAGCTAGATATGTGGTGATTTAGGTATGATAATATCCGCGAGCATCCCAGATCCTGAATTCAAGCCAGAAGAGTAAACTGGCTAGTTTCTTAATGCAATAAGCTCCCAGTTTTGCACTTTGAACTCAGATCCCAGTGACTGAAATAAGGTAAGGACAAAGGGAGAAAGTGGAAGGAAGAGAGAGAAATAGGGATGTTTGGAAAACAGCTGAAACAATGGAACTACAAAGGATTGTTCTGGATTGTCCATGCCATATGTATATGTAAATGCATACGTATATGCAAAGATATATGTGTGTGTGTATATATATATATATATATATCTTCTCCTCCAACTACCTCATGCATACATATTTTGAATTAAGGGTACCTAAGGAACTAGGGCTGGAAAAAGACTATAGCCTGAGCCCTTGGGGAATCATTTCCTATTAGAATACTGAGCAATCTTTGAAATACTAACCCGGGGCCTTCATGGTGTCACACCAAATTCCTCAGTACCATTCTTTCTAGTGGGACTTAAGTTAAAAATTGATATACACTGTCACAACTGCATTCTCAAGACTGCTAATCTTCCACAACTGCACGGTGCAATGAATTTACTCTGGAAAAATGGAATAATGTCACAAATTTAGTGCTGTGTCAAAATCTGTCTTCCAATTTGGAGAAAGCTTTCTATGACTTCCTTCCTCATCCCTCCCCTCACAACTTATTCTCAGAGTAGTTTAACATTTCTTTTGGACTTTGGTTGGTGATGTTTTTTGAGCTTGCCTTACAAGTTGTGAGATGGGTAAAATGGTGGGGTTTTCTTATTTTTGTCAGCAACATCCTTTTTTGGTTAACTGTTGTCGACTTTGATTTATGGTGAATGGATGAATGAGAAACCTCCAGGTCAGTTAATTATCAAGAGCCCTGATCTTGCAAACTCAGGTCCTTGTCCTTTCTTAATTGTGTCTATCCAGCTGGAATGTGATCTCCTGCTTTTCCTACTGTCCTCTGTCTTAGCAAGCATTATTCTGTTTTCTAGTGATATGGCCAAAGTATGACAATCTCAGTTTAGTCATCTTGGTTTTTAGGGAGAGTTCAGGTTTGATTTTCTCTGTGATCCATTTATTTGTCTTTTTTAGCCGTTCATAGTATCTCTAGAACTCTCTTTCAGCACCACATTTCAAATGAATTGATTTACTTGCTATTAGTTTTCTTCACTGTCCAGCTTTCACAGCTATATAAAGAAATGGGAAATTTGATAGTATGGGCCATTGTAAGCTTAGTACATATATTTTTACATGTCAGGATCATGTCTAGTTCCTTCATAGCTGCCCTTCCAAGTCCCGGGCTGCTGGCCACACTGCAAAATTAGTGCAGTTTGATACTGCTTTAGCTGCTATAGCTCAATGCTATGGAATTCTGGGATTTGTAGTATATTTTGACATCAGAGCTCTCTGACAGAGAAGGCTAAATACATCACAAAACTAAAAATCCCAGAATTCTATAGCATTGAGCCATGGCAGTTAAAGCAGTGTCAAACTGCATTAATTCTGCAGTGTAGATGCAGCCTAAGTTGTCTTCTGATTTCATGACCATACTCTCCATTCTGATTAATGACTGAGCTAAGGTATTGAACCTGTTGAACTATAATGTCTTAATCATCATCTTTAAAGTTATTTATGTTATCTGTGGTTATTATTTTTGTCTTTTTATTGTTCAACTATAGATCTCACCTAACACATTTTTCTTGATTTTCTTCAGCAATCATCCCAAGTCTTGTGCTTTTTTTCTGCTAGTAGTATGGTATCATCTGCATATCTTAAATTGTTGAGGTCCTTTCCTCCAGTTTTCATGCCTCTTTTCTTCATGTCTAATCCTGTTTTATATATATGTTCAGCATATAAGTTAGGGATGGATTCAAGATATGTAAGCATACAAGATTGTGGGGATAAAATGCAGCCTTGTCTGACCCACTTGCCAATTGGAAACCATTCTGTTTCTCTGTATTCTGTCCTGACAGTAGCTTCTTGTCCTTAGAACAGGTTATGTACCAAGAAAATTAAATGTTGTAGCACACCCATTTTTAAAAGGAATGGTTCATAGTTCTTCGTGATCTATACAATCAAAGGCTTTGCTATATTCTATAAAGTACAGGGCGATTTTCTTTTGAAATCCTTTGGTGGGCTCCATTAACCAACATATGTTTACAATATTATCTCTAGTGCCTCTCCCTTTCCTAAACCCAGCTTGACATTTGGCATTTCTGGCTCCATATATGGTAATAGTCTTTGTAGTATAATTTTGCGCATCATTTTCCTCACACAGGGAATTAATGCAACAGTCCTGGTCTCCTCTTTCTTGGGGGTTGGAGGGTATATTGAGCATTTCCAATCTGTGTGCTATTCTTTTGTTTTCCATATTTATTGACAGATTTTAGTTAGAACTAGAGTAGATTCTATCTCTGTAGCTTAAAGCAGTTATGAAGGAATTTAAAGCCTGATATGCCATTTGTTTCTGGGGATTTATTTTTTCCAAGTACTCTGGCTGCAGTTTCCACTTCACTTTCCAACATTGTGGGTTCATCTTCAAATGGTTCTTCTTCAAAAGAATCTGGCACCCTTTCATCTTTTGTATATAATTCTTAAGTATATTGTTTCCATCATCTTTTAATTTCTTCTTGGCCCTTTAATGTTTTCCCATGCAGATTGTAGAGCATCTCCACTCTTGGTTTAATTTTTACTTTGATTTTTCAGATCTTTTGAAGATGTATCATTCTTCCTTTTTTTTCATGTTCTATTTCTCTGTATCAATTATTATAGTAGTTCTCCTTGTTCCTGAACACAAATCATTGAATGATTGCTTTCAGGGTTCTGACTCTATTTCTATCACCTTTTACTTTTCCTTCTTGTCTGTCTTTGAAGAGTTTTGTCTGTCATCCATTGGTACTTTTTTTTTGTTTTTTTGGCTGCACACAGCAGCTTTTTGCATTTATCCCTGACAATGTCTCTGGATCCCAGTCAATTAGGTGTAACAATGCAAATATATTTTTCATATTATCTTTAAATTCTACAGGGATGTTCTTCGGGTTGTATTTCAGCATGATGGTTGGTTTAGCATGATGGCTCTTCTTTAGCTTTACTCTAATTATTTTTATAATAGTAGTTCATAGTTTCTTTGGCAGCCCCTTTTTTTCTGATCCTATGTCCTGACCTCATGGAGTCTGCCAGCTCCATCAGGCCTGGCCTAAATCAAGCGGACGAGCCCTCCCTTTGCCATCTACCAAAGAGAGAGAGGCCTGCCAGCAAAATTAGGCCTGGCCTGAACTACGAAGAAGGGCCATCCCTCCAGTCCATCTGCCTTGGTCCAGGCCTCAGAGAGAGAGAAGAACATTTGTACCTGATCCCCTTCCCCCCCAACAGTCCCTTCTCCTTTTGTGTCGTATCTTTTTAGATTGTAAGCCTGAGGGAGTGTGGGAAGCTGGAATGGCAAATACAGTGGTCCCCCGGGTTATGAAAGTAATCCGGAAATTTTCGTTTCCTGGGGGACCGCTTTATTTGCCGGACCGCGCGGCAAATTTAAAGGGACTGCAGCTTTTTTTCTTTGGGATCCCGGGGTTTTATTCGCAAGCGGGGCTGTTTTTCCGGCCCCGGCTCTTTCGTACCCTGGGGTTTTTGTACCCCGGGGTATTCGTAACCTGGGGGACCATTGTACGCAATAAAACCCACATGTATATGTATATAACTAAGATAAGTGCAATAACCAAGCATCCATGCCATGAGAATTTCACCGGAATTTTTATTCTTGTGGCGTGTGTTTTTGTTCTCAAAAGCAATTACTTTTCAATCAAAGTAAATAAGAATAGTTTTAAAAAAACACACCAAAGTATAATATATTTTGGGCACATTACTAGTTGCAATAACCACACTGTTTTATGTCATAAGATGGAAAGGGCATTTTTTTTTCAATGCAGCAAAAGCAATGCAATCAAAATAATCATTCTCATCTACCTCAAGGTGTTGATCTGGCTCCTACTGAACTGGTTGGATGTTTCTTTGGAATAAATCTATACGTAGGCGATATGAGATGTTTGCATACCTCTCCAAACAAAAAAATTATGAACATCTTTTTGCATAATCAGTTCTTTTAAAAAATAAAATTAAAATAAAATGATAAGATTTTACAGAAACATGTAAAATATATTACAGAGGAAAAAAGAGAGAGAGAACACAGGCACACACAGTATTTCTAAAATTTTATATAAAAGCATAATATACAAGACATATTGGTATAAAACACCAGCTCCAGTCACAAGTCAGTGCTGATAAGAGTGTTCAGATGCTGGGTTTATAAGCAATAAGTGGGAAAGACTTAACTATCACAACCTGCCTGTAGGAACAACCAATTAAACATCACTGACAAACAACACAGCTTGTTTTAAGACCTCCTTTTCATAGCTATTAGGTTGCAGATGATCAATAAACTTGGACTCTGATCAATTTTCGTTGGGGGCTGTGCTTGTCCCTGAGCACAGAGGGCTTTACTGACATGCTTTCCCTTCATCTAGAGGGACCATGATCTGGCTTAATATTTATTGTGCCCAATGTCAGCTAAACATCCCTCAAATCTTCTAAGGAATGGTTTTCCTGCCTCTCCAGAGTAAACCTACTAATGCTCCAAGTCAGTTTCTGTAAACACACTTCTCTTGGCCTTGGAACACGTAACTGGACAGCCTTGCATTCAGGATTTGCTACGGTACTGTAAGAAGATTTTCAAAATGCTCATAGAATATGCTCCACATTCAAAGATATGATAGATTATTTCCTGAATAGAGAAACATGAATAAGGTTGCTTTGTGAGTAGTTCAAAATCCTAGTATATGTTACTTGTTGATGTCACTTCTTTGGAAATACTTTTAATATTTGCCCTCTTCTCAAAAAATTGCAGCCTAATTTGTGTCTGCAGATAGAGCAGGAATACAAATATGTAAAGGTTTGGGAATTGGTGAATTTTTAAAAACTCATTTCCATGCTGGCATGGAAATGAGTGGGATATATATACTGTCTGACCCTGGGTTGAAAGGAAGTGATTTACATGTTAATCTCTGTGTTGGTCTGTTGTTGAATGGCAAGGCCTCAGGGTGTCTATTTAATTAATGATCCATTGTCTCCTGGGAAATCACCCTGACCCTGAGTGGTTTTCATTTGCTAGGTCTTGATTTTGGTGTTTTTCAGGATTGGTAACCAAACTTTGTTTACTTTAAGGGTTTCTTCTTTCCTGTTGAGGTTGTCTAGGTGTTTGTGGATTTCAGTGACTTCCCTGTGCATTCTGACCTAATAGTTGTTGGCATGGTCCAGAATTTCATATTTTCAAATAACATTTTATGACTATGTTGGTTTATAACGTGTTCTACTACTGCTGATTTTTCTGACTGAGCCAGTCTGCAGTGTCTCTCATATTTCTTGATTCCTGTTTGAACACTGTGTTTGGTGGTCCCTGTGTCGACTTGTCTACAGCTGCACGGTATGCAGTAAACTCCTATGGCCATGTCCTTCACTGTCCTTTGCTGAGTGAAGCATTCGCTGGATTTTCTTGGTCAGTATGTAGATCACGCAGAAGACAAACAACCACCCAAAGGGAAGGTATTTTTTATCCTACATCCAAGGAGTCACAGACAGAATAGGGAAACTGACGAGGAAACACAACCTCCAAATGAAAGGAGAAAAAGTAATCATGAATTTGTCCATTGCTGGCCCTGTGTATAAAATGGTCCAAATGTTAGGATGATGGGCAAGATGCTGCTGCTGATTGCTCTGGTGGGCAATGTGTGACCCAACTGAACCCAGAATGTCCATGCTAGTCCAAGTGCTTGGCCAATTTATTGGGGCGAAACAGATGGGCAGGAAAAAATGGCTTGAAGCTGCCTTTTTTAAAGCCACATTGAAACCCTACCAACTGCACCACCAGCTCCTAAGGCAGCTGGAGTGCTCATGTCATGACCACATGACATGGCTTCAAGCCAGGAAGAAGCAGAAAAAAGCTGCTTCTTTTTTAAACAGCTTTTCTCTGCATAAGGACACTTTTCTACTGGCTTCAAGGCATGTGCCATCTAAATGCCACACCTTCAAGCCAGCCTGAAAGCACCTCTTTTTGCCTGTCTGTTTAGCTCCACTGTGTCCTCACCACTTGCTGCTCTTTGGGTTGTCATTTGTATGTGTTCACAAATGTCCACTGGACTTCTGTATCTAGCCACATAGAAACGTGTCAGTTTTGCTTTATCCAACTTTCAAGTCTTTTAAATCTGAAGTCCCTTCCATCTTGAATATAAATGAATGCATATATTATGGTGATGTCTTATCAGGAATGAGTAAAATCTCATTCTTCCCTGTTTTGCACTAGCCAAATGCAATAGATTCATCTATTTCAAATACCAACAGACTTATGTTCTACCTAGAGCTGCCAGACTGAAAATTGGAAATATCTTCTGTACATTTAGTGACTTTGCAGAAGAAGGGACTTCAGCAGCTTGAATTTCATGCACCCAGATAACAAGCAACACCTGCTGGCATTTCCTCTTCAGCACAGCCATTAAAGGTACAAGAGCCCTTTCCACTTTTCATTTTGGCAACCCTGGACTTCTGTCTTCATCTTCTGGAACTGTTAAACATGATGAGTATTTGGGGGAGTGGGAGTGGCAATTCGAATTCAGCACCACAAAAATGGTTGACTACATAGCATTTAATTCCAAACATTTAAGAGCTAAGTATTCAGTTATTGGATGAGTGGATTTCTTTCTCCCTCGTTCCTTTTTTTGGGGGGGAGGGGGCATATCTAGTTCTTTCTGTCATAAACATGATGACCTTTGCACATTTGGTTTAATTCATATAATAATAAACTGAGACAAAATAATGCCAGATAGGGATGTTATTTTGTCTCAGTTTATTTTTCTAACATTAACTTAGCCAAATATGCAAAATCCTGGAATGCCAAATTCATAGAAATAGCCGAATTTGGTAGTTCAGATGGTTACAAATCTTGTCCAACATAGTACTGACAAGAACTTCCCTATTGGTAACTTCACTTCTCAAGGATAGGTTTGCATGGGTGTGAATGGCTTCCTAAATGCAATTTAGAGGCTGCATCTACACTGTAGAACTGGTGCAGTTTGACACTATTTTAACTGTCATGACTCCATCTTATGGAATGCTGGGATTTATAGTTTGTTGTGGCATGCTGGGATTTATAGTTTGTTGTGGCACCAGAGTGCTCTGACTGAGATGGTTAAATATCTGAGAAAACTACAAATCCCAGAATTCCTTAGCACTGAGCCATGGTGGTTAAAGCGGTGTCAAATTGCCTTAATCCCACAAAGCAGATGCAGCCTAAATCTCAACTAGACCTGGTAAATCCATGGGACCTTGATAGGTCACCACTTACCTAGCTAGATTCCATTGCTTCAATAAAATCTACTTTGGTTAGGACTACCATTGGGAGTTTCATACAGTCCTCCAGATGTTTGGCTACAACTACCAGCAGCTCTAGCCAGCCTGCAAATACTGGAAGCTGCAATCCAATAACATGTGGAAGGCTGCAGCATCCCTACCTCAGAATTAGACCAATATGGGAACGAACATAGAAAGCTGGTAACATAAACCTTAAACATTTCACTGATAAAAACTGGGACATTAGGAATTCAAAAATTGGGAATTCTGCATTTCCCTTTATCTTCACCCTGCTGTGTTAATTGAATTCAAATTACTTTTGCACTTTGAACTCAATTTGCAAATATTGGAAGGTGGGAGGAAGAGAGAGAAAGTGGAACATTTTAAAAGCTCTTTAAAGCCCTACATGGTTTGTGTTTAAGTTATCTACAGGATTACCTTCTACCGTTCAACCTGCCCTGTACGCTCAGGTCTTTTGGGAAATGTTTGCTCCAACTGGCCAGGACTAGACTACCAAGAGTTTCCCAGAGGACCTTTTCATCTGCTGCTCCCAGACTGTGGAGTGACCTGCTGGAGGAGATACGACAGCTGAAAATGCTAACATCATTTGAAACAACATTAAAGATCCATCTCTTCTAGCAGTTTTTAAATTTAATTGGATATATACTGTTATGAGTGTATTTTAATTATTTTATAGTATTGTATTTTAACTGTGCATTTACTGTACAATTGTGTATTTTAAGCTTGAAGAGAAATAGTATATTATTATTATTATTATTATTAGCAGCATGATGAAAAGTAGAGCACCAGAAGATTATTTTATAGTATTGTATTTTAACTGTGCATCAATTTGGACAGTTGGAGGCTATGTGGTACCATGTGCTTCACAAGCTTTGCTTTTCTAGATATTCCCAGTAAAGGAATATAAAAGTGAACATTTCAACAACCTGATCAAAACAGAAGAATAATTTGAAGGTGTGTTCTTGGATTAAAAGTTGTTAATCTCTATATCTCCACTCGACATTTGGTGTTTTTGACACAAAAAAAAATAACCAAATGATGGCGGGGATGGGAACAGGATTTGCCCTCCAGCTGCAATGCAAGAGTCGAAGTTTCTGGCAGGATACTTTCCCTCAGGCAACATGCTGTGTGAGCTACTCAGCAGGTTCTTGCTATTACACCTCTGTCATAATAGCTCACAGTTCCTTCCAATGATATGAGGCATAGCCTGTTGTTTTGACCTTGCCTTGTTGGAAACTGATTGCCAGTTTAGCTGTCTTTTTCTGCCCGTTGGAGATGGTAATGGGAGAAAAAAAAAATCAGAACTGACAGTGCATTTTAAATCCAAACGCTGGCAGAAATGAAGCTTTACCTCTCTCTTTTTATTTTTCATTTGCTGGAAGAATTCCAGCTCTTCAGTAGAAAAGCACAGGGCAGGCAGTTTGCAAAGATGGCAACACACCTGACTATAAGATTACATCTTCCTTCCCTCCCTCCCTCCCTAGACATATTTGCACAAGGAAGTGGCATGTCAGTGTTTTGCCCCCCCCCCACTGCAGTTTTTCTTCCCTTTATTTCCAAGAGTATGGTTGTGGCAATATTAATCTGTTGCAGAAAAAAAGCCAGGAACCACAAAAATTGTTGTTGTTGTTGTTATATGTATTTGTATCCCGCTCTTTTCCCAGAACTGGGACTCAGAGTGGCTTCACAACATTAAAAGCAGTACAATTAAAAACATAGAAAAAAAGGACATTAAAAAGGAATTAAATTATTACATTATTAAAACAGGATAGTTATTCAAAGAATAAAACACATTTGAAAAAAATACATCTCTATCTATCTATCATCTATCTATCTATCTATCTATCTATAAATTATCACATTTTTAAAATGGTAAAACATTCCAGCCTGTCCTTATAACAATTCCTTAAAAGTCTGTCTGAACAGGTAGGTCTTAACCTGCTGATGGAAGGCCATCAAGGAGGGAGCCATTCAAAAAGTCTCTATCTTATCTCTGATAAGGGGCCTTGTGTGGTCTCTGCAATCTGCCCCTGTTAGCAGCGTGGCAGCAGATCTTTGAACCAGTTTAATTTTCCGAACACTCTTCAAAGGCAGTCCCATGTAGAACCCATTACAGTAGTCCAAATGGTACATAAGCAAGGCATGTACCACCATGGTCTGATCTGGTATCTCAAGGACTTGTGCACAAGTTTTAAATGTATGAAAGCACTCCTGGTCACAGCCGAGACCTGGGCCTCCAGGTTCAAAGCTGAGTCCGAGAGTGATGAACGAGTGAATGAAATCCTATTTTCTTTTGTGTGAAAATCTTCCAGTTTCTCTTTCATTGTGTTTCTCAGAAAACCACTAATATTCTCATTCTGTCCCAAGGTGTGAACCTCTCCCATCCAACTCATGTATTGCTATTCTTTAACATGATCTGCCATCATGGAAATAGCCACATTTGGTAGTTATCAGGATTGCAAATTTTATTCAATACAGTCTCAAAAGGAACTGACCCAAATTCACTGTGTCCCACTATATATTGATGACAAGAAATCTTGCTGTCACCTTGTGGTCTGAGCAAGGGGAGCACCAATCACCCTGCTATTTTTGTGTCCAGGCATCCCGCCACATCCAATTTTCTCAGGCCACAGATCCAGAAGAATTGAGCTTCAAAAGATTAAAATGGGAGAAACTGAAATGGAGGACTTAGTCACACCAGCCTGCTATCTTGCTACAATCATGCTAGTTGCAGAATGGAAGCATAAAGAGCTCTGGTGGTGCAGTGGTTAAATGCCAGTACTGCAGCCACTCATGCACAAACCATAATGTTGTGAGTTCAATACCATTCAGGGGCTCCTGGTTGCCTCAGCCTGGCATCCATCCGAGGTTGCTAAAATAAGTACCCAGCTTGATGGGGGCAATTAGCTTACAGCTGTAAACTGCTTAGGGAGTGCTTAAGTGCACTGATAAGCAGTATAGAAATGTACTTGCTATTGCTATACCTGTTTGGCACCAATTCTCGTCACTATTTCCCCTATGATAGCACTTTGGTGATCCATAGTTGCATGGTCTGTTTTTTGCACTGACAAACCTTCTGGAAGGAAGTGGGGGACTGAGCGATCACAACTGCCAACTGCCTCCCAAAACTGGCTGCTGTGTGAATGTGCTCACAGCAGTGGCTTCAGGAAGGTGTTGGCCACTGCCATCACTGTAAAGGGCAGTGGGGAGAGGGGAAAAGAAGCAGAACCATTCTCAACCACACCAAGTGACTTCCTGAGAAGCAAAACTATAGTGGAAGGAACCAATCGCACAAAGGCAGTTATGGAATAGTAGTAGTAGTAGTAGTAGTAGTAATAATAATAATAATAATAATAATAATATAAAATTTTATTTATAGCCTGCTCCTCTGTCAACCAACCGGAGCGGGTTACAACAATTAAAAATACAAGGTAAAATGTAAAATTTACAATGATCTATACCCAACCACCCACCCCTTAAAAATTAGATATAGCAATGAGGTTGAGATTGAAAGCCTATTGATAGGATTTGCCATCAGTGAGAAGGTGCACAACAGTAACAAATGGAATGCAAGGCAGCAGCAGGACAGACACAATATTGTCATGTGATAAATATGGGCCAAGGGCTCCTGTTAATCTCCTGCTTTTCTAGCTTTGTGTGGTGAAGTCCAGACACTTCTGTCTATTCTTAGGTGAAACTGACAATAATTTATGTTGGGGATGATGGGAGGTGATGCACATTACCCAGGCTCAGGTCCTCACCATCTGTTCAAACTGGGCTGATCAGAACTGATCAATGGTGTGATGTGTTGCAGGTAGCAGAGTTGCCCATGAAGCGGCTCAGGAACAAAACATCAGCTCTGGAACTTCTGGAATCACTGTTGCTGCTTCCCCTTTCATGCAGTCAACAAACCACGCGAGCTGTTCACTAAACTATCTTTATTGACTACTTGAATTATACAAACTCTATAGTAAAAACAATAAACATCTTTGCAACACATTTCTTGCTCTGGCTAAACACACTCTGGCTATGCTAATCAAGCTATATACATACTCATCTCCTCCTGCACAAAACTTAGTTACAAGTCCAGATTCACCTTCTAGTTCACATTGTTGATGATGTTGTGGAGGATGGTGCAGTGCTGGGGTGCAGAGAGAACAATGGCTCACCGGAACAATACTGAAATAGTTCAACTTTTGTTACCACCCACTGGGTGTGCACTGGGTGTGTACAATCAATACTATTGGTTATTTTCACACTTTCCCATACTATAGTCCAACCTCTTACTATGACCTAAACACTCATGTGATGTTTTCAATGATGTCGTTGTTTACCTTTTCCATGACCTTCCTTTCCGGAACTTGTGTTGCTATTCCGTGTGTGTTATGGCTATACTCACATCTGTTGTTATTGTGTACGTGTCTGACTACACTATCTCACCTTGTGCTGGAAATTTACAGACTTTGGTTCTCACATACAGCTTTGCATTTCTTTGACTATAATTCCCATGCTCCTTGCCTTAACAATTTAACCCTGGGCAATTTGGTGTAGTGGTTTGAGTTTGGACTCTGGAAGACCAGGTTTAGAATCCCTGTTCTGTCATGGAAACTCAGTGTCTGACCTTGGTACAGTTGCACCCTCTCAGAAGAAGGCGATAGGAAACCTCCTTTGAATAAATCTTGCCAAGAATACCCTAATATAGATATAATATACCATGCCAGAGTCAAACAGAAGTCACATAACACGAGTTTCATTTCTAAAGGGAAAGAGCTTCTCATGTGGAAGCCCAATGAAAGCTTGTCATTTTCACAATGTTCTACAGCCTTTCCACACTAGTCTCTAATCTTGTATAACATGGTGTAGTGGTTTGAGCACTGGACTAAGACTCTGAAGATCAAGGTTTGAATCACTCCTTGAACATGGAAACCCACTGGGTGACCTTGGCCAATTCACAGACTCTCAGCCTCAGAAAACCCTGTAATAGAGTCACCTTAGGATCACCATGAGTCTGAAATGACTTGAAGGCACACAACAACAACAACAAACAGTATGTTCCACATCCACCCTTATTTATTTACTTACTGTGAAATGCACTTAACAATATAAAGGCCTAGAATCATAGAATCATAGAGCTGGAAGAGATTCCAAGGGCCATCCAGTCCAATTCCTGCCATGTCGGAAATCACAATCAAAGCATCCTCCAACAGATGACCATCCAATCTCTGTTTAAAAACCTCCAATGGAGGAAATTCCACCACACTCTGAGGGAGTATGTTCCACTTTTGAACAGCTCTGACCATCTGGAATTTCCTCTTGAGATTTAGGTGGAATCTCTTTTCCTATAATTTGAATCTACTGCTCCTTGTCCTAGTCTCTAGAGCCGTAAATCTTACTGCTTTGTTTCAGAATACACTCATGGAATCAGATGTTGATTAGTAAGACCAGTTGTTGACTATAAGAACACATAGGTGAAATATACTGGTCCTACTTTATTTGGAACTAATAAGAGGATGTAAGACATTCATTGGTGAACCAGTATAAGATGCTTATATCTCCCACTATCCTCATGGTTACTAAGATGGTAGTAGGCACAAGGCAACTCTAGGGTGCTTGTCCACACCAACAAAATCACAGCCAGAAATTAAACCTGCAAGATAATTTCAGCAACCTTAGTTCTGTGGTTTGATACATTGTAATTTGTTACTTATGAGATCTGCTCCTGATTGACAGCTTAGCGAACATAATCTGCTAAGAACTTCCACTCTCAAGTTTTATCACATTACACCTGCACTTGGCAGCAAATTGATCTGACAACATTATTACACTTTTTTGACAGGCTTGTTTGAAAATCCTTAACTCCCAGGGGCGCCTTTGGTTTTATTACTGTTTTATGATTGGATCCATTGTCTAATCACTTACAAAGACTATATCTTTGTAAGTGATTATCCACATCCCCTGATGAAGGGATTCAAACCAAAGTTATTTCAAAATGCAAATGATTGTTCGTAATGCTATTAGGTATCATCTTAAATTTGCCATATTCAAAAACATCTTAAATTTGCCTTATAAAAACCAAAGAAGATGGAGGTGAGATAGAAACCATTGATAGGAGGGCTAATTCTATCACATAGGTTGCTCTTTGTCTAACAGTTTATATATTGCTTTTTTTAAGGAAAGAAAGAAAAGAACTGTACATAGAACTATTAATTAGAAAATGTGGGCTAAGATCCTGCAATATAGCTATAGCAGCATAGATGCAGCAATATTGCTACCGTTCCCAATGCTACTTTCTAAAAACTAATTTCTTTCTTTCTTTCTTTCTTTCTTTCTTTCTTTCTTTTTGAGGAAGGAAGTGGCAAAACCATATCTGAGTTTTCTTTGCTTAAGAAAACCCAATGAAATTGACGGGGGTTGCCATAAGTCAACAGACAATCTGAAAGCACATACATACACGTCTATCTATCTATCTGTCTCTGTCTGTCCATCCATCCATCCATCCATCCATGCATCTCTACCTCCGCTCCTTTCTCTCCGGCAGATCGCAAAGGGTGAGGCTCGGGGACAGTTGCTCCTCCAAAATCGAGCTTAGTTGTAGCGTCCCTCAGGGCGCCATTCTGTACCTGATGTTGTTTAACATCTATATGAAGCCGCTTGGAGAGATCATTCGGAGGCACGGAGCTCAGTGTCATCAGTACGCTGATGACACTCAGATATACTTCTCTGTGACCAGATCGTCTGCTCAGACCTCAGATGGCATCTCCCCTCTTAATGACTGTCTTGCGGCAGTAATGGGTTGGATGAGGAAAAACCGATTGAAGCTCAATCCAGACAAAACGGAGGTACTCATAGTTACTGGCCGAAAACCACTCCCAGTCCTAGATGGAGTCATACTCTCCTCGAGGGACTCTGTTTGCAGTCTGGGGGTACTCCTTGACCCATCGCTTCACATGACAAGTCAGGTGAATGCGACAGTCAGGAGTGCCTGTTACCAGCTTCAGCTGATACACCAACTGCGCCCTTTTCTGGAGATGAGGGACCTGATACACGCGCTGGTAACCTCACGTTTAGACTTCTGTAATGCACTCTACATGGGACTATCCTTGTGCCTAACTTGGAAACTACAATTGGTGCAAATTATGGCAGCCAGACTTCTTACAGGAACATCAAGGAGAGAGCACATAACACCTGTGCTTAAATCCCTCTACTGGCACAGTACAAGGTGTTGGTTTTGACCTTTAAAGCCCTTCATGGCTCGGGTCCATCCTATCTCAGGGACTGCCTCTTTCCATGTGAACCTCCCCACACGCTTCGGTCCTCTGGGAGGAACCTGCTACAACCCATGAAGACCAGGTTGGTGCAGACCTCCCAGAGGGCCTTCTCAGCTGTTGCCCCCAAGTTGTGGAATGGCCTACCGGATGAGATGCATCCATTGAAGGCTTTAAAAAAGCCCTAAAGATGCATCTCTTCCGGCAGGCCTTCCCAGAAGATATTTAACACCTCTCGGCTCCGAAATGCAGGCTTGAACTTTTCCACCTTTCTCCTTTGCATTTTTTACTCTTATACAGCTAGGATTTTTCTCCAGTTGGAATTTTGTGATCCTTTTCTTCTATTTTAATTGTTTATCTAATTATTTTAATTCTGTTGTGATTTAATATTATTTTAAGGGGGGAGTTGGGCAATGGGAAGGGATATTTTAATCTGTACTGTTTTAACTTGCTGTAACCCGCCCTGATTGCTTGCTCAGAGGGGTGGACTAGAAATAAAAATTATTATTATTATTATTATTATTATTATTATTACCTGCCTACTCACCTACATCTTAAACTTCTGGGCTGGGAAAGAGAGCTTACAGTCACAAATCTACAATCTGTCTCCTTCCTGTGCTTCTCTTCTATGGTCAGCTTGTATCAAAATGGTGCACATACAGTGTCTTTGTACCCAGTTACCCTCTGGGTTCAGGAGGACCAAAATTAATGTCAAAGCCGAGAGCCTTTGCTTTGCATCAGATAAATCACAGCTCTACCTATCCAATTCAGTGTCAGTTCTGGGATTTGTTTGAATCTGACAACACAGCCTACCTAGATTCTGAAAGGTAACAAATTCCTCAAATCTCTGTGTTATTAACAATAATAATAATTAATTTTATTTATTGCCCGATCCTCTGTCAAAACAATCGGAGTGGGTTACAGCAAGTAAAAAATCACAAAGTAAAACAATTCCAAAAACCCATTATCCAACCTCCCACCCCTTAAAATTAAATTAAACTAACAACGAGTTAAAAACAAGAAAACAATTAAAATATAAGCAATACCAAGACAGGACTAACTATTCCGCGGGCAGCATAAACTACGGCATCAAAGATAGGGGCTGGGCTGAGAAAACATAACCCAATTTCAGAGATGGGAATGAAGATGTTTCTGGGAAGGCCTACCGGAAGAGATGTGTCTTTATAACTTTTTAAAAGCAATCAAGAGATGTAATAAGACGCATCTCGTCTGGCAGGCCATTCCACAGCCTGGGAGCGGCAGCAGAGAAGGTCCTCTGGGAGGTCTGCAACAGCCTAGTTTTCATAGGCCATAGCAGATTCCTCCCAAAGGACCGAAGTGTGCGGGAGGGATCATACGGTGAGAGGCGGTCTCTAAGATAAGATCAAGGAGGATCTCTAGATGAAGATCTTAACTAACACCTTTGTAAAAGGCAGGCCCAGCTCCATCAGGGACTGGAGAGGCCTAGCAACATCATCAGGTCTGGCCTCTAGTAGAAGAGCCCTCCCTCCTACACCATCTTACCCAGGAGGTAGTGAAGGGACTGGAGAGGCCTAGCAACACCATCAGGCCTGTCCCCAAGTGGAAGAGCCTCCATGCTACACCATCTTGCCCAGGAGGTAGTGAAAGGAAAGGCCAAACTCCATAGGGCCTGTCCTGGATTAAGAAGCAGAGCCCTCCCTCCAGTCCATCTGCCTTGGTCCGGGCATTGGAGGGAGAGAAGAACTTTTGGACCTGATCCCCTTCCCCACCACCATTCCCTTCTCCTTTTGTGTTGTGTCATCCTAGAATGTAAGCCTGAGGGCAGGGAACTGTCTAGTTGAAATAAAGATTGTAAGCCGCTCTGATAGCTTTTAGAGCTGAAGAGCGGAGTATAAACAACAACAACAACAACAATAATTATAATTATCATCAGGCCTAGCCTGAAGAAAAAGGCTCTCCCTCCATGCCATCTGATATCGTCCGGCCTCAGAGGGAGTGAAAAGGCAGGCTCAGCTCCGTCAGATCTAGCCCAAAGTAAGAAGAAGAGCTCTCCGTCCATGCCATCTGCCATGGTCCAGGTTTCAGAGGGAGAGATGAACTAATGGACTTATTTCCCTTCTCCACTGCCATTCCCCTTTCCCTTTGTGTCATATCTTTTTTAGACTGTAAACCTGAGGGCAGGGAATTGTCTAATTAACAATTTGTAAGCTGCTCTGAGTGCCTTTGTGGCTGACGAGAGGGGTATAAATATAGCAAATAAACAATCAAATAAACACCTTTCACAAGTCTCCCCTACATTCAAGCTGACGATTTTCAAGTGGATCTCCAAACCTTCTGGTGGCGGGGAGCAAAAGTCATGTGAAACAACACTCATATAAAGAAAATAGAGGTTTGAATTAATTTGAGCCAGCAATTAAATATGCAGAGGCAGTCTGCAGAAAACCATTTTTCTATACTTTCTATATTTTACATTCTTGCCACTTGTCTCCCTTAACATAATATAAACTCTGGTTCACATAGAGGATCAAGGGTTAAAAACATGCCCTTTGTATTATATTATATAGCACCAATAAAATTGTTATCAAACTTATTAATCATGGCCTTTGTCATGCCCCAGAAGTCTAAGTAATGTTTTTAATAATGCAGATCATTAAAAAGTGGTTGGCCTTAATTTATCACATCTGAAGCCAAAATAATTTTGGGAAGAAATATTAATCTTGCAGTCTCTAGTCTCTAACCCTTTGGCACTTGAATCTAAGTCAGGCTAATAATATATAAAAATACTTCTGCTGGCTATAGAGCAAGTTTGGCCTCTAGCAGAAGGACAATTGAGAAGAACAATTACAAAAACGCCATATTGTGTCAAAGTAATGATCTATCAGCACACTAATCTTATAAAATAGGCTCCAATGTTATGGTGAAAAGATGAAAACTTGGTTACAGTGATGGATCCCATTTGGTTTACTGAACAAGCCAGGGAGCTCTGAGACGTATATGTGTGCAACTATAAAACTTGGCCAGAATAATCAACTTGCACCCAATGCAGCACAGTGGCTTGAGAATTCAACTATGACTCTGGAGACCAAAGTGTCTCCCAATTTGAATCCCAATTTGGCCATGGAAACCCATTGGACATGTTTCAATCTCTCAGCCTCAGAGGATGGCAAAGGCAACCCCCTTCAGACTTGCCAAGAAAATCCTATGATAGGTTTCTTAAGATCACCATAAGTCAAATATGACTTGAAGGTACACAACAGCAGCAACAACAACAACAACCATCACAACTACTATGGATCAGGACCACTGTATACCATTAAGTCCCACATCCATGCATCCTAGGGAGGTGCTTTTGGCCCTTAAGTTCAGTTTTATGATTCCTGCTACCAAAACAATTTTTAATGATTGTGAAAAAGTGAGATTCACACCTCTAGAAACTTTCAGGCCCTATAAATCTAGATTTACCCCATACCGTGTTTTAGCTAAATAAACAACCCCTTTCACTTATTTAAAAATCAAAAATTATATCTTAGTCATTTACAGTTTTGTTGGAAATGGCTGGTGTGGCCCCAGTGGAAAAAGATGGCCCTGGATGCTCTCAGGCTAACCATTCCTGCTATGGGGGCTGAGAATTAAGGGAGATACAGGGAGTTCACATCATTCCAAAATGGTGTGTTGAGCCCTTCTTCTTGGATCACAAGCCATCACAGGGACTGAAAAACAGAAGATGACTATTTCACATCTTTCATATATAACTAGGCAGTTTTAAACTCCATAGAATCATAGAAACTCCAGATTTCCTATATATTTTTGATTCCTTTGTATAGCATCTTCTATCTGTTCTTCCCCAGATTCTGAGCCTTTCACAGTACATAATTATAACACACTGCCACTTTTTTAATGGTTGCATTGTATGGAATCCAGGGGTCTGTAAGCCCCAGGATTTCTTAGGCAGTTAGTCTGGAATCGTAGCATTATAACTGTATAGAGTGAACTGTATAGCTGTTGCTAATCCCTGCATTCTGCCAGACACTATGCACATATTAGAACAAAGATGTTTAGAGCTTAATTTCTCTTCTGGCATTCTTCTGGTAACAGCCAAAGCACTAACCAGATGAGAATGAACCTCTCAGAGTGAACATATTGGAAAATAGAATCTTTTTGATTCAGTTGAGGGAATGTGAGCAGCCTAACCATGCAATTGACAATTCCTCAACTTTTACTCTTGTTCTTTTATATATTAAAAATCTCATATCTTCTGTAACAGATCCCTCAAATATTATAAACATTTTCCAAACCTCAAACATAATTACACATCTATTAAGGATTTTAAGTGACCTCCCTTTTTCAGAGTTAGTAATTTTTTTCATGTCTATACTAACTAATTATAAGATAAGATAAATATAAGATTCCATGTATATGCTAACTTTAAGATTAAACACAGCATATATTTATGGTAACTTCCTAGAATCAAAGAATTACAGAGTTGGAAGGGACCACAAGGACCATCCAGTCCAACCTCCTACCATGCAGGAAATCCCAATCAAAGCATCCCTGACAGATGGCCATTCAGCCTCTGTTTAAAGACCTCCAAGGAAGAAGACTCCACCACTCTCCAAGGGAGTGTGTTCCACTGTGGAACAGCCCTTACTGTCAGGAAGTTCTTCCTAATGTTGAGGTGGAATCTCTTTTCCAGGAGCTTGCATCCATTGTTCTGGGTCCTGTTCTCTGGAGCAGCAGAAAACAAGAAGCTTGCTCCCTCCTCAATGTGACATCCCTTCAAGTATTTAAACAGGACTATCATATCACCTCTTAACCTTCTCTTCTCCAGGCTAAACATCCCCAGTTCGGTGAGATGTTCCTCATAGGGCATGGTTTCCAAACCCTTCACCATTTTAGTCACCCTACTTTGGACCCGCTCCAGTTTCTCCACATCCTTTTTTAATTGTGGTGCCCAGAACTGGACACAGTATTCCAGGTGGGGCCTGACCAAAGCAGTATAGAGTGGTACTATTACTTCTCTTGATCTAGACACTATACTTCTATTGATGCAGCCTAAAATTGCATCCTGTCTCTTACTGTCTCTCTTTCTGCATCACATTAACCTACAGACATTATTTCTTTCTTTGTCTTTTCCATGAGAGCATCTTTTTTATTTTTTTGGTAAAGCTTTTTTCTGTGAGATGATATAAATCATCTTTTCGATTGATGCCATATAATACTTACTCTTCTTTATCTTTCACCTGTTTTTGACTATGTTTTTGACTAAATATATTTCTGTATGTTTTGCTAATTTTGCCTTGCTAATTTACTCTGCCTGAAAGATCTAGTTCTGGCTCTTGCATTTCTCAACATTCTTCCCAAGATGAGTGACATAAGATGTGGTAGATAGGAAATTAGGAGCTAGCATATATACCGGTATCTAAACAAATAAAATAAGAATGTTAGAATACTGTTTGCTAGTACCTTGTCAAGACACAGGTAAATGCAACTGACCCAATGACTCAACTCTAGCCAGTAGGAACAATAAGATTTTGGGTGTAGTAATCCCAAGTAATAATTTAGCATAAAAATAACTCTCCAATGGGATGGTATATGTTCTGGTAGAGTACTGAAATACAGTGTTCTGCACTCCCATCATCCTGAGGCAACACATACTCTTCAACAGCAGTATCTATGCCCCAAGATCTCTCCCCTCCTCTAAATCAGGGGTGTAGGAAGTATGCCTTCAGGCCAAATACAGCTTCCAAAGCTGATATAAACTCTGCATCAGTCCTTGAAAGCCCCCAGTTTTAACAAAATCCAGATGATTTGGGGGACAGTTTTTCACCTGAGAAAGAATCCAAGAAAACCCCCCGCAAATGAAGCCACTATATATTGATTGCAAGAAATCTCTGGCAGCTTGTGGTCTGACCAAGGGGGGCACCCATCAGCCTGCTATTTTTGGGTGCAGGCATCCCACTACATCCAATTTGCTCACGTCACAGATCTAGAAGAACTGAGCTTCGAAAGATTAAAATGTGAGAAACTAAAACAGAGGACTTTATCACGCCAGCCTGCTGTCTTGCTACAATCATGCTAGTTGCAGAATGGAAGCATAAAGAGCCCTAGTAGTTAAATACCAATACTACAGCCACTCACTCACAAACTACAAAGTTGTGAGTTCAATACCAGCCAGGGGCTCCAGGTCAACTCAGCCTTGCATGCTTCTGTAGGTTGCTAAAATGTGTGCCCAGCTTGTTGGGAGCAATTAGCTTACACATTGCAAACCACTTAGGGAGTGCTTAAGTGCACTGAAAAACAGTATAAAAATGTATTTGCTATTGTTTTCCCCATAATTTCTCTTCCTCCTGAGACTTCCACTGACCCCCCCCCCCCCGGGCTTCATTTCATTATCTTTTCATGATGATCCCGCCCCTTTTTCTTCTTATAGGTCTTAGACAGTTTGCTTTCATACAACCCAGACCTAAATTTATTTCCCATCCATATCATTCATCTAAGCCTTGTAGCTGTGCCTCTAAAACAGATCCAATTATTATTTTTTATTTTTATTTTTTGCCCCAACCTTGTTAAAAATCCCCACCTACCTTCCTGAGTAATGCTTGACTTTTCTATGCATGGTTCAATATGCTACTTCTTAACTATCATTACATTTTTACATTACATTTTTAAAAAAAACCAAAGACAAAGGAACAATTGCCTCAATCTCCCAACATATTTCTTCCATGTGTAACATATATATCTATATCTATCTATCTATCTATCTATCTATCAACCTATATATAGATATTTGTTCCAACCTACAAAAGGGTGGAAAACTAAGGAGATTATCACACAAGGTAGGTTCCATCCTACTCCTATGATTAATTTGAATTTAAAGTGTCCAAATAGTGTAATCCTGGTACACAACCCTGTGTTTTTCTCCTGTCCTTCTCCTGTCAGTAAAGCTGCCAGCCTTCCAATGTGATATTCTCCTTACCAGTGTACTTGTCCCATCAGTAAAGCATCATGGTGCCACCATTTGGCAATAACAGGATCTTCCTTACCTGTAAGTAGAGCCCTCCTTTCTCAATCCTCCATCATTTTAAGGAAGAGAGAGAAGGCCTCGATTAAGATGAAGAGCCCTCCCTCCAATCCATGTGCCTTGGTCCAGGCCTCCAAGGGAGAAACGCAATGCTGTACCTGATCCCCTTCCCCTCCACTATTCCCTTCTCTTTGTGTGTCATGTCTTTTTAGATTGTAAGCCTGAGGGCAGGGAACCATCTGACTAACAAGAATGTATGTACAGTGCTGTGCAGATTTACAGCGCTATATAACTAAAGCTTAACAACAACAACAACAATTCTGTTATTGCCAATAATGCTTTACTGATGGTACAAGTGCGCTGATTGCGATTTACTGATGGGAGAAAAACAGGAGAAGAGTGTGGGGGTGTGAACCCCAATTGCACTATTTGGATGCTTTAAATTCGAATTAATCATGGGAGGATGATGAAAGCTTCCCATGTGATAAGCTCCTGAGTCAAGCTTGAAGCCCATGGGATTGAACTTTAAATATTTGAAGGGATGTCATATTGAGGAGGGAGCAAGTTTATTTTCTGCTGCTCCAGAGACTAGAACGCGGAACAATGGATGCAAACTGCAGGAAAAGAGATTCCACCTCAACATTAGGAGGAACTTCCTGACAGTAAGGGCTGTTCAACAGTGGAACACACTCCCTCGGAGCGTAGTGGAGTCTCCTTCCTTAGAGGTCTTTAAGCAGAGGCTGGATGGCCATCTGTCAGGGATGCTTTGATGGAGAGTTCCTGCATGGCAGGGGGTTGGACTGGATGGCCCTTGTGGTCTCTTCCAACTCTATGATTCTATGAATCTATGAACTCACAATCTTGTGGCTGCAGTACTAACATTTAACCACTCTGCCATCAGGGCTCCATTTGATGCCTGGTGATATCAGTCCTTGCGATGCCACTGCTTTTAGGATATTTTATTAAAAAACAACAATAACAACAAAAAACAAACAAACAAACAAACACACACACACACACACACACACACAGACAGATTCCCTGGGGAGGGAGAGGAGCTTCTCATTTGCTAGGAACATATCTTATATACTTATATTTGCTAGGAACATATCTTATATAAGGAACCACAGATCTTATATTATCTGTGGATGAAACATACAGACATTGCAATACATTGCAGTATCTGTTATGTATGTCTATAATTAGCATAGAATCATAGAGTTGGAAGAGACCACAAGTCCAACCCCCTGCCATGCAGGACCTCCCAATCAAAGCATCCCTGACAGGTGGCCATCCAGCCTCTATTTAAAGACCTCTAAGGAAGGAGACTCCACTACACTCTGAGGGAGTATGTTCCACTGTCGAACAGCCCTTACTGTCAGGAAGTTCCTCCTATCTCTTAATCCATTAATAAGAAAAGGGATGTTTCCCTGGTGATTCCATGGCGATAAGACTTCCGTTTCACTTTAGAAGCTCCAGGCATGATCACATTGTGATGCTTCCACCCTATTTTGATGACGTTTGGGTGACGCTCCAGACCACGTGTGATAATCTCCATAGTGTTTGGGGAGATACCTCTTAAATAGTTCCTGCCTTTATCTGGCCAATCAAAGATGATTCCACCTGATCCTTGTTAATGTCAACAAAAATTCTCCCCTGACTCATCAGGGATGAGATCTTAGTGGTGAAGCCTTTAGGTGAAGAGACCAATTACTGACTATCACTATGCTGACCGTTTGCCAACAGATTCGCAACAGACTTAAGTCGGTCATCAGATGTTTGCATCAGCCTGCTTAACACTATCATACCCAATGCAATATGCCTTTTCAGATGTTTTGTTATACTGCTGTCACTTATTTAATATATCCCTCTCAGAGTGTTTTCTGCTTATCTCTTTTGTTTTGCCCACAACCGCCTGATAAACTGGTATTTCTTATACAAATCTTTGACTTTTTACTCTGGACAGAACTAAATATTTCCTTAGTATTAAAAGGCTTAAATTTTACAAAACATATACCAAATAAGTGTTCAGCCTGTATCACCACTCCAGCCTACCTACTCTTCTTAATAATCTGAGATAGGTTAGTTGGGAGATGTTAACTGGCTGAAGGCTGTTCATTACATTTGCATGGTTATGTGAAGATTTAAGTGATGATTCTTCCAACTGTAGTCAAACACTCTGTCCACTACATTACTGTCATACATCTTTTTTTATCAGACTGTCCACAGTCCAGTGAAGTTTGCTTAGTTGGTGGTTTAAAAGTACAATGAACAAAAAGAAACAAAACAAAATTGCCTTGATATTTCTCCTTTAAACAGTTCAGTTTCAAAGCCAAGCTTGAAGGAAGAACTAAGGATGCTGCCACACTGCAGAAATAAAGAATTCCATAGCACTGAGTCATGGCAATTAAAGTGGTGTCAAACTGCTTTATTTCTGCAGTGTGTATACAGCCAAAGATTCTTGTGAGAATCAATTGCAATACAGTCCAGTGTCCACTTACCTAGGAGTTGAGCCCATTGAGCTCAATTAGCATGATTTGCAAGCATATATGTTTACATAGGATTGTAGGCCCAGATTCTTTGGCTCATGTGGCAAGATTTCAGGGTTTGATAACAACTGTATCCCAACTTATTTTAGTATGTTCATTGTTTTTAGTATTTAGATTAATAGGGGAAAAGGTTTCTGTCATAAACAAGTTAAAGTTTATGATTTAACTGAAAAACTATGAAAAACACACAATGGTTGTAGTTTTCCTCTAAACTATTATTGAGATGGACATTCCTGGCTTCTGTTGGCATTCTTAGCTTGCGGGGAGGTAAAACTTCATATTATTGCTTTTTCATCTCATTTAGTTCAAAGCGTAATGGCCAAAACATCAGAGTAATTAAGCTAAATGGTAGAACATAGTTTAGCACCTTTCCTTCTAAATACATTACAGGGAGCTAATCCTTTGAAATCAATGAAATGTGACTTACATGAACAAAATGTGTTTAAAGACTGGAATGGGAGGAAACCCAGCTGGAGGTTCAGAAACAAACAAACAAAATTGCCAGGTCTTCACAGCAACAAACTATTAGAAAATTAGAAATTATGGCCTCACCAGGCCTGAGGTATGCATTTCTATCAGACGTATGAAGAGGACTTTTTACTCTGGACAGAACTAAATATTTCCTTAGTATTAAAAGGCTTAAATTTTACAAAACATATACCAAATAAGTGTTCAGCCTGTATCACCACTCCAGCCTACCTACTCTTCTTAATAATCTGAGATAGGTTAGTTGGGAGATGTTAACTGGCTGAAGGCTGTTCATTACATTTGCATGGTTATGTGAAGATTTAAGTGATGATTCTTCCAACTGTAGTCAAACACTCTGTCCACTACATTACTGTCATACATCTTTTTTTATCAGACTGTCCACAGTCCAGTGAAGTTTGCTTAGTTGGTGGTTTAAAAGTACAATGAACAAAAAGAAACAAAACAAAATTGCCTTGATATTTCTCCTTTAAACAGTTCAGTTTCAAAGCCAAGCTTGAAGGAAGAACTAAGGATGCTGCCACACTGCAGAAATAAAGAATTCCATAGCACTGAGTCATGGCAATTAAAGTGGTGTCAAACTGCTTTATTTCTGCAGTGTGTATACAGCCAAAGATTCTTGTGAGAATCAATTGCAATACAGTCCAGTGTCCACTTACCTAGGAGTTGAGCCCATTGAGCTCAATTAGCATGATTTGCAAGCATATATGTTTACATAGGATTGTAGGCCCAGATTCTTTGGCTCATGTGGCAAGATTTCAGGGTTTGATAACAACTGTATCCCAACTTATTTTAGTATGTTCATTGTTTTTAGTATTTAGATTAATAGGGGAAAAGGTTTCTGTCATAAACAAGTTAAAGTTTATGATTTAACTGAAAAACTATGAAAAACACACAATGGTTGTAGTTTTCCTCTAAACTATTATTGAGATGGACATTCCTGGCTTCTGTTGGCATTCTTAGCTTGCGGGGAGGTAAAACTTCATATTATTGCTTTTTCATCTCATTTAGTTCAAAGCGTAATGGCCAAAACATCAGAGTAATTAAGCTAAATGGTAGAACATAGTTTAGCACCTTTCCTTCTAAATACATTACAGGGAGCTAATCCTTTGAAATCAATGAAATGTGACTTACATGAACAAAATGTGTTTAAAGACTGGAATGGGAGGAAACCCAGCTGGAGGTTCAGAAACAAACAAACAAAATTGCCAGGTCTTCACAGCAACAAACTATTAGAAAATTAGAAATTATGGCCTCACCAGGCCTGAGGTATGCATTTCTATCAGACGTATGAAGAGGTGAAATGAACTGCACCTCCTACTTGTTTAACCTAGATGAGGCTTCTTCCTGGTATGATGTGGCTGAAACAAAGATCTGTGTGCTGTTGTGAATATTGTTTTTTTTTCATTTCCCAATCTCCACTTAGCTTCACTCACTACTGTGTATGAGGGGTGGAGAAATGCTACCAAATTATATCACACTTCCCAGCTGTTTGTTATCCAGGTTTGGGACATGTTTGCCTTTTGTGACGGAGACTTGGGTTAGTAACAGCCACGTTTCACCCTGTAGAATATAATTTGGTCTAAAACACCACAATATAATTAAGTTTCCAGATCATAGGCCCTGGACCTTCTGGTCATCAGGGCAAGGAGAAGAATATCAGGATGGGAGTATTGCCTTAAAAAGTGTGCATATTCCCCTTTATTAACTTTTTAGTTCAATTGAATGGCATACTCTAAACAATTGAGGTTGATGTTTGATATGTAATGCATTATGGCACCATGAGTGGCCATCCCTCAGGTATTGGACTTCAAATTGCAGAGTTCAGGACAATATTAACCAGGCAAACTCAGCCAGGAGGGACGTCTTTAATATAAAACCAAAGAACTAGAAGTTTTTACATTATAACAAATGATATTTCCAAAGTTCTGCCCATCTCCCATGAAGAGTCCACTAGTTTTTAAAGTGGGGTATTCCACTGTCGAACAGTTCTTCTCAGCATTAAAATGGAACTGTTCTCTTGTCATTTGAATCCATTGCTTTGGGTCCTGTCCCCTGCAGCATAAGACAAGTACACTCTATCATTTAAATGACAGCCCTTCAAATATTCAAAAGATTTCCACAATACCATCTCTTTATCTTCTGTTATGCAGTCTAAACACAGATAACTTCCCTAATTCATCATAATCAGACTTGGTATCCAAACCTTCTCTCATCTTGGTCACCCTCCTCTGCACAATATCCCTTTGTCCAGAAGTGAACATTGCATTCTAAATGAAGTCTGACCAAAGCAGAACAGAACACTACTAATATTTCCCTTCATCTACACTATAGTTCTCTTGATATAACTTGGAAATGCATTGCTTATGTTGAGTTACATTTAGCATGTGGACCTTAGTCCATATCACATCTACAGCTCTCAGGACTGATATCACCAATCTTATATCTGAATTTGATTTTAATCCTTGATGAAATACATTTTGTTAATTTTCGCCCTGCTTTCCAGTCAATTAAAACCATCTTGAATCCTGATTCTGTCTTTTGAGGCATTCGTTATTCCTCTCAGTCTGTTATTATCAGCAAATCTAATCCCCCTCGTTATGTTTTAAAATGTTGTTCAAACTTGGGTCCAGGACAGAATGTTGAGACACCCTACTAGTCACTTCGTTGCAGGTAGTTTAGTTTGGCTCTTTCATTTCAGTCCACCAACCAGCTACAAATACACTTAACAGTAGTATTGTCTTGACAATATTTTAGTGGCTTGTCTGTAAGAATGTCATGGGAGGACCTTGTGAAAAACCTTACTGAAATCCGTCTAGCAAGCTTGATGTTCTGATGAGTCATCTTTCATTCAATTAAAATAACAAGGAGTTTTGTGGAACTTTTGGGGCTAACAAGTTTTATTCAGCATAAGCTTTCATGAAGTGCAGCCTACTTTCCCAGATACAATCCATTCATTAACTTTCATTCAGTTAGGATTCAGAGGTGTATCTTGGCAAGGTCATGTTCCCTGGCAGCAGTGGGAGAAAGCTTTCATTTATATAGCAGTGTAACTATTGCAATCGCCAGGCTAGATCTGTTCAGTGAGTTTGACCAACTTTTTATCATTTAATCCATTTCCTGGTTTTAATCACAGATTCTCAGGGTTGAAAGGAACATCTTTGAGATTATGCAGATGAATCTCATCTCACTGTAATATGTATGATGGATCACAGTCTTGTATTATTGTGCAAAAGGATTTTGCAGAATCTTTGAGTTCAAGTCTAATCCTCACTGCTGAAATAAGCTAGGATGACATTGCTTTAACTGCCATGTCTTCATGCTATGTAATTCTGATATTTGTAGTTTGTGAGATTTTAGCCCACTCTGTTAGAGAGCTCTGGTGCCACAACAAATGACAAATCTCAGGATTCCATAGCTTTGAATTCCATAGCATTTAAAGTATTGTCAAACTGTGCTATTTTTGCAGAGCAGACTAGACCTAAGGACCTGGCCTTAACTGCCATGGCTCAATGCTATGGAATCCTGGGATTTGTAGTTTTGTGAGCTATTTAGCCTTCGCAGTCAGAGAGCTTTGGTGCCACAACAGACTACAAGTCTCAGAATTCCATAGCATTGAGCCATGGCAGTTAAAGCGATGTCAAGCTGCATTACTTCTACAGTGCAGATTACATTGTGAAAAAGAAGTTGTAGCATAAGCTTTTATAGACATGCTTTACTCACTCAGATGCAAGCTTGCACTATTATATTATAGAACGAACTCACAGAACAGTGTTAGAGTAGCAAAATTCATTTGCCCCTGTAGATAAGCATATTGACTCAGGAAATGTAAATTTGGTAAGTTGTTATCAAAGTGTGAACTGGACAAAGCTTGCCTTTAATATTATTCCTCCCATTCATCACAGACTTCAAAATAAACCACTGAAAAAAGTAGAGGAAGATTGGCTTCTGGTAATAAAACAGTAAAGAGAGAAATGATTAAACCTTATACTTTAGACAATAATTATTGTAATTATTTTCTGTTTGCTAAGCTAACTGGGGATGCTGAGAATTATAGGACAACATCAGAAGGGCTGAATTTTACCCACCTGTGCTCAACATTATTTGAATAATTGTTCAGGCCAAACCCAGTTTGAAGACAAAGAACTACAAGAAGAGAGAGCAGCAGAGATGTTGCCCATCAACAGTTGCATTTCATTCATTCATTCATTCATTATCCCACCTTTCTCCCTAAACAGGATCCATGATGGTTCACAAACATTTTAAAAGCTGGGTTTTTACAGTCATTTCTTCAAAAGTTAAAACACATACACACAATTAAATGACACTAGTTAAAAACACAAAGTTAAAACAATATAATACACAACTTCTGGATGAGTGGTACGGATAAAGAAGAGAGTTGAAGAAATGGAATAAGTCTGGTAGAGAGAGAGAGAGAGAGTAAAGAAGGTGTGGGAATGAAGTATTGTACTGAAAGTGAATTGGAAGGGATGAAAGATAGGGAAAGCGTAGGAAGAATTTGGAAGGGGAACTAAGAAGGGAAAGGGAAGAGAATGAAAACCAACTGAAAAAAGAGGGAAAGTAAGTGAGACAGGAATGATCAAGTTAACAAAAATAAGAAATACTCTTCTTCATCCTAGAACAGGTTTGTCCATGTGGTAGATGATAATGATATCAATCTTTATTGCCTTTAGCCAATGGCCATTGCAAAACCAAAACAAAACAATACATATAAAATACATATGAAGTGATACATATAAAATTTCAATAAAACCAATATGCAGTGAATTATAACAAGTAAAAGATTTTACTTGGATGTATGTATGATGATATGGATGTACTATGTTAAATTTTAAATTGTTTAATAAAAAAATTATATATAAAAACAATATAATACACAATTAAAACATAGCAGAAAAGATGTTATTTTTTTTTAAAAAAATCACCATTTATACCACAGAAATGATATATTCTGCAGTAAAGAAGAAGAAGAAGAAGAAGAAGAAGAAGAAGAAGAAGAAGAAGTCTTTGCTTGCGAGGAGGGAGGGGGCCAGCCAAACTTTCCATGGGAGGGTATTCCACAATGTGGGAGAAGGACATATTTGTCCTCACCAAATATGTCACAGATGGTTGTGAGATCAAGAAAAAGGCCTCTCCCCACCTTGAAGATCTTAAAACATGGGAAGGCACCTTGACAGCCATCACCTGGTTACAGTCTTCCCACTCTGGTGGAAAGCACTGCATTTATTTTACAATTACAGTAATTATTTCTACATTTGTAGCTACATGTACAACTTAGCATGTACAAATCTGTGTCATCCAAGGCAGCCCCAATGCAGAAAGAACTCCTGGCTCCAGCTGTGTGTGTGTGTGTGTGTGTGAGAGAGAGAGAGAGAGAGAGAGAGAGTGGTGAAAGTATAACAGCCTGCCCTCCCCCTCTCAAAACAACGCCGGCCTTGATGAGGATGTGGAGGAGAGTAGCATGCCAGCTTCAATGCCCTCAGAACATCTGGTTGTGCTGGCCCAGACAAGGATGCCAAGGAGAGCGACAGAGGACTTTAATGCTGGCTCCACTTGCCCCCGGAACACCTGGCAGTGCCGGCCCAGACAAGGACGTGGAGGAGAGCAGCGGAGAACATCTGGCTGTGCTGGCCCTGAGGAGGATGAGGAGGAGAGTGGTGGAGGACTTTAATGCCAGCTCCACTTCCCCCTAGAACACCTGGCTACACCGGCCCAGAGTATCATTATTTCAGATATGTAATTGATATTTGATAACTGTTTGTTGTTTTGTTGCCAGGGGAGAATTGGGGATTGTTGTTTAGATCATTATGCTATGCTATGTTGTTTCGCTTATTACTATGCTATGTTATGTATTTTTTGTACTGTATTTTTGGTATGTGATTTTTATTTTTGTATTATTATTTTATTTTGTAAACCACTTTGATCTATTTGGAATGGCGGTATATAAATAAAATGTATTATTATCATCATCATCATCATCATCATCATCATCATCATCATCTTTTGTCTTCTTTTTCCATGATGCATTGCCTCTTCTTCGGAAATGCCAAAGTGGCTATCGTATTTAGTTTCCATTTGAGATGCACTACCTGATTATCACTTCCTATGCTCCTTTGGTTAAGTCTTTTCAGAGGCATGACCTCAGAGCCACCCACACTGATAACTCTACTTCTAGAAACCTTAAAGGTCTTTAGAGTGAGAGGTTAATCATTTTCTCTTGATTGGCTCACCCTACAATTTTACTTATTTATTAGATTTATATTCTGCATTTCTCCCAAAATGGGATTCAAAGTGGCTTACAATATACGTTTTTTAAGGAATAGTTAAAATAGTATGTGATCCAAATTAAAACAGCTTCAAACAATTGATTCAAATAAAACATTACTTTAAAACATTAATTTGCAACAATTAAAGGCATATAAAACATGTATTACATGAACTATATATATCCTGCCTTATGTCATGGTAGGAAATCTCAGAGTAGAATAAAAGTAAGCTCAATTTATTGAGTCTAAACAAATTAACAAGATCATCATGGTATTTTGCCTTTAAAAGGCAAACTAATTTTTAAAATGTTTTAAATGAGTCACATGACACCTCAAATCGAAATGAAGAAGCTGAAGCACTTTCAATTTGGCTTTTGTTTCATTGTTGTATGCCTTTAAATCATGTCTTATTTATGATGATTCTAAGGCATTCTTATCTCAGAATTTTCTTAGCAAAATCTATCCAGAGGCAGTTTGCTATTGCCTTCCTCTGAGGCTGAGAAAGCAGGACTTGCCCAAGACCATCCAACTGGTTTCCATGGCTGAACAAGGCTTTGAGCCTTGTTTGAGCAAAGCTTGAGAAATATCTATGGTGCCTGGGGATTCCTGGGAGCTGAACTTCAAAAACAAAGTGATGTTGAAGGCTTTTATGGCTGGCATTCATAGTTTTTTGTAGATTTTTTCAGGCTATGTGGCCATGTTCTTGAAGAATTTATTCCTGATGTTTCGCCAGCATCTGTGGTTGGCATGTTCAGAGAAAGATGCCAGCCACAGATGCTGGTGAAATGTCAGGAATAAATTCTTCTAGAACATGGCCACATAGCCCAAAAACCCACAAAGAACTTTCGAAAACAAACTTTTCCTCTTAGAGGTTGCTGTAGTGTTCAAAAGCAAGTAAATAAATTGAATAAGTTTCTCCACTGAAGTCCCAGTTAGGAAATGAGTTTGGAAGGCTAAAGAAAGTTTCCATCTCATTTCACCCTCCTACAGACATTGACTTTAAAGGATTATGATGTGTAACGCTATGAACACAATAAGTGCAGTGACTTCCTATAATCACATGTGTGATTTCAGCTTCTGGGTGTCTTTAGATGATAACTAATGATCCCCAGTCTTGCAGAATGCATTAAAATACAATTACATTATGTTAGCTGAGCTCTCCTGACTGCTAAATTGCAAAGCGGTAGACCTCATGCCTCTCTCCTTGAGAAGGCTCACTCTTTCCCATATGGATGATTCCTTTCAACCACCCACCCCTACCCCCATCTCAAACCATGAAAATGCAAGCAATATTTCAGCATTTGGTGTGACAGACAGACATTTATTCACTCCTGCATTTTCTTAAAAAAAAAAAAAAAAAGCAACAACAACAAAAAAGCATCCAACCCAGACAAAGAGACTACTGTATGCATCTCAACTTTCTTAAATCCTTCTAAAAGCACTACATGAATTCTCCATCCTGGACATTACCCATTAAACTCTTCCATTATCCATCACTATAAAAACCTGATTAACAAGATGTTGTTGTCAGTATTATCAACCAAAAATGATCTTGTATCTTGTGCTTATGCCTGAGTTAAAGAACTTCTGCTATTAATCTTAATCTCACATTATTTACCATCTTCATCTTGGGACACTGTTGCTAGTTTGACTAAGGACATTATCACACCAGCTTTTTTACAGCAATAGCAAGTACATTTCTATACCACTTATCAGTGCAATACCTAAGTAGTTTACAATGTGTAAGATAATTGTCCCCAACTAGATGGGTACTCATTTTAGTGACCTACAGAAAGACGCAAGGCTGAGTGGACCCTGGAGCCCTGTGGCTGTGAACGGCTACAGTAATGGCATTTAACCACTGCACCACCAGGGATCCTTAGTTTCTCACAACAATTGTGTTAGGGTCTGTGCAGACCACCCCTAAGGGGCAGCCTCCAGCTGCTTCCATTTTTGCTGGATCGGGGCTGTGGCAACCCCACACTGTGGCCCCAATCTGGCCTTTGCAGGGTGCAAAAAGGAGCCGCAAAAAGCAGCTTATTTTTGTGCCCTGCAAAGGGAACGATAGCCATGGCAGTGCAGCTTTACGGTGCTCTTTCAGTGCTGCATCATGCAGATGCAGGTCTGGAGGAGTGCCATGACGCCACACACCATGCAGTGCCGTGCACAGCATCACACTGCCCTGGGGGATGGAGCCAGGGTGTGTGTCATGTAAACCCCCAGCCCTTCTGCTACACGGTAAGTTTCTGTCCTCCCTGAGCTCGCCTTAGGACAGTTGTGCCTCAATGATCTAATCATTTATTTTGATGTACCTCATCTTGGCATTAATGGAATTCAGTAAAGGCATTACCTGCAGGATTTGACTAGGAGAGGCCTTTTCAGGTAACTTTTCCCCGTCCTTGGACAGCCAGTCAAAAGTATTTTCATTTTAGAACATTCAGATGTCCATCTTGACAGGGATGTTGTTCATTTCCTAGCACTATTAATAATGGCTGATGGTGGTATGATGAGAAACTCTTATAGAGACATGCAAACTATCAACTACTGAATACAGGCATGCTAAGATTGCTAACTAACAGTAATGAACCAGCAAGAAATCTGAATTGGGAGTACACCCCATGGCATGGGGTGTATCCATGGGGTGTACTCCCCATGGGGAGAGGCGGGAAATATGAATAAATTTATTATTATTATTATTATTATTATTATTATTATTATTATCCTGCCTTCTCTGGGGAGGGAGTTCAAAAGTCTAGAAGCAGTCCCAAAGAAGGCCCTCTCCCTTGTTCCCACCAAATGAGAAGGTGGTGGAACAGAAAGTAGGACCTCTCCAGGTGATCTTAAAACCTAAACCTAAACAGGTTCATACAGGGAGATAAAGCCATTCAAATAGCCTGGACCCAAGCCATATAGGGTTTTATAGTTGAAAGAAGAACACACTGAACAAACAATTGATAAGTAAAATTATATATCAAAATGATGTACCAGCCATCTACTGCCAGTCAAACTTTGTTCTATTTTTTCAGAAATATTTTCAATAAAGTCCAAAATTATTTTCAACAGAGTCCATAAAATAAAGAATCAAGAATGGCACTTATGATCCTGGAGGTGAAGGTAATGTCTTTAAATCCTGGAGACGGCTACCTCCGGAGACTATGAGGCCGTTTCGACTCTTTCTAGTCTTCGTCAGTTTAAATCAACAGATTTCATAGGGCACAAACATAAATCATCCTGTGCCTGGTGGAGAATCAGCAAATTATAAATTCAAGGTTATATTAATTGCAGAGTGCTAACCTCAATATCATACATACAATATCATACATACATACATAGTAGATGGCTGGTACATCATTTTGATATATAATTTTACTTATCAATTGTTTGTTCAGTTTGTTCTTCTTTCAGTTGTGTAAACCTCCTGCACGTTGTTTTGCTCTTTTATAGGTGAAAACCAGCACTTTGAATTTAGCCCAGAAATTGATTGGCAGCCAATGGAGTTGTTGCAACAAGGAATTTGTATGCTCCCTGTAGCCAGTTCCAGTTAACTTTCCAAAAGCAGCCCCCCACGCACCCACCAAATAGAGCACGTGTGGGTTAAAAATATTGGGTTGGAGAGAGGAGTTGGTGTGTTAGTTTGGAGAGATTCATGAGTGTGAATTGTAATATAACAGTCTATGTGACAGAAGTCAGAGCTTTTGTTGTATATTTTTGTACATACTGCAACCGGAAGATAAAAGCCTCCAAGGACTTTGGAAGAAATCAACTGTGTCTGTGTCTCATTTCAGGTTGGCCAGTGCTTCTGCACTCTGCTGCGTATGAGCTACTGTTGTGGTCAAGCACCTCAGACAGTGCTGAATGTTAGCACCTCTGTTTGGGCCTAGTTCTGGTTTGTTTTTGTCACTGCACACCTGCAGTACACAGAGGAGAGCCAACATAAGCAAGGCATGTACAATTGTGGCCAGATCCAACTTCAGGAATGGGCACAGTTGGTGCACTAGGTTTAGCTCTGTAAAAGCACTCCTAGTCACCACCAAGATCTTGGCCTCAGGCTCAGAGCTGAATCCAGGAGTACCCCCAAACTGCAGACCTAAGTTTTCAGGGGAAGTGTAACCACATCTAACGCAAGCTGAATCTCTACTTCCAGCGTATCTCTGTCCTGTTTGGATTAAAATTCCATTTGTTTGCCCTATCCAGTCCATCACAGTTGCCAGACAGTTGTCTGGCACATGAACAACTTCCTTGGAATTATATGGAAAGGAGTAGTAGAACTGGGTATCATCAGCATACTGATGACACCTGACTCTAAAACTCTGGACAATCTCTCCCAGCAGTTCCATGTAGATGCTAAATAGCATATAAGGAATAGGAATGAAACCTGAGGGACTCCATAGGACAATGGGCAAGGAGCCAAACAGAAATCCCCCAGCACCACCCTCTGAGAACATCCCTCTAGAAAAGCACAGTACCTCTAAGACCCATCCCAGAAGGCAACTCAGAAGGATACCATGGTTGATGGTATCAAAAGCCACTGGGAGGTCTAGCAGAACCAACAGGGACACACTCCCTCTGTCCTGTTCCCTGCATAGGTCATCCACCAAACAGTCTTTAAAGATTTTCATACCTGGCTCCATCGCTGCTAAAACATCGCTGCTAAAATAAAATGTCTTTAAAAGGTGCAGGAAGCGCACATGACGGGAAGCCAGGCGTTCCCTCTAGCACCCCTGAATCATCACAAAGGGAGTGGATTTCCTATGAATGCAAAGTTTGCGTTCAAAGGAAATCCACCCCCCAGGAACAATTCAGGGACACTAAGGAGGGAGTGGCGATTCTCTGACACGCGTGCCTCCTCTTCCTTTTAAGGACATTTGATGGGTGTTTTAACAGTGATGCAGCCAGGTATGGAAAACTTCTCTGTTACATAACTAGATCTGAAACCAGAATAAACTGATCAAGATGAGGCAATCCGGGAACCCCTGGAGTTGAGAAGCCAACACATGCTGTAGTATGTTACCCAAAAAGGGAATGTCAGAGACTGACCTATAGTTGCCTAATATTAAAGGGTCCAGGGAAGTTTTTGTGCAAAGAGATCTTACCCCAGCCTCCTTCAGGCCTGTTGGGACCTTGTCTTGCTGTAAAGAGGCATTTATCACTTCCCTTACCCACTCAGTCAGTCCTCTTCTGGCCTGTTTGATTAGTCAGGAAGGTCAAGGGTGGCACATGTGGTTGCTCTCACCTCTCCAAGGATCCTTTCCGCATCTTTAGGCTGCCCAAATTGAAAAGAATCCATCAATACTTGACAAGCAGGGGCCAAGATTACATCTGCAAGAACTGTATCAACTCTGGTGTTTAAGGAGATTATTTCACAGGCTTTATCTCATTGTTTTCCTGATGGAATAAAAGTGTGTTTAACTTCAAGGATGGGTCTTACTGCATTCTCCTGTATGCAGCCTATATGCAGCCTGGGCTTATTCCACAGTTTTTCAAGGTAGATTAGAAATATTTAGTGGAAGTGGAGATGAATGATTTTTGTGAGTTGTTGTATGTGATTTTATAATGATATGGCTATTTAGAATAAATAAATGAAGATTTATTGTTTAGAATATATGAAAGTTTATATTTTAAAAAAAAAATAAAATATTGATTTGTTAGGTTGTAATTGCTAGGAATTAGAGTGGTTTCCCCCATTTGGAGTATGTATGTGTGTCTTTTTTGTGTTATGGATGGTATAGTTGATTGATATGCCTTTTTTAAATATGTTTAATAATATTTAAAAAATTAAAAAGAAGTAGTTAAATGTACATTTATCCCATCAGAAAAGTGAAGGGATAAAACCTGTACAATAATCTTCTAAATCAGAGCAAATCTGAGTGAATTTATCTGCAAACTCATTGGCAAATTCTTCAGAGCAAGCCATTGAGTGGCTTGCATCCTCCTCTGGACCAGATTGTAACCCTGACCACCTGGAACAACTCTACTGAAAGGTTTTGTGCAGCCATAATGATTTTAGAAAGAAATGCCCCAGAATAAGAATTTAGATAGATTTTTGGCCAGTTGGCAAAAGGGTAAGGTTGCATTCTATCACCCAATTCACTGAACTTGTATGTAGAAAATATCAAAGAGAAGATTTAGACTCAGAAGAAGGAGAAGTGAAGGTAGGAGGAAGGAACATCAACAATTTAAGATACACAGATGACACCATACTCCTAGTGGAACATATCAGAGACTTGAAACAATTACTGAAGATTGTTAAAGAAGAAATACAAAGGAAGGCTTATTGCTGAACATAAAGAAAACAGAAATAATGACCATGGATGATATACATAAATTCAGCCTAGATAATGAGGAAATCAAAATAGTGAAAGATTTCCTGAGGTAGGAAGAAAATTAATTTGAGACGTGGTGCTAGAGCAGAGTGCTGAGGATTCTGTGGATGGCCAAACAGACAGACAAATAGGTCTTAGAATAGATCAAGACTGAACTTTCCCTGGAAGCCAGGATAATGAAGGCTGTTGTGCTTTGGCCATATCATGAGACGGTACAACACAATTGAAAAGACAATAAAGCTGGGAAAGGTAGAAGGGAATACAAGGAGGGGAAGACTACATGCTAGATGGCTGGACTCAGTCAGGGAGGTCCTAGCGTTCACTGTAGTAGGAGTTGACTCAAGGGCAGATAACAACAAACACAAGCAAGACATGGCTCATCCTTGTCCCATACATTTTCCATCCTCTCTTTACAAATTCATCTGTTGACTGATCTTACTCAACAGAACAGTTCTGCTGGCAGATCGCTCTGTTGGCAGATGCTGGCAGAAGAGGTGTCTGCTGATAGAAGGGACATTTCTATCAGCAGAAAATGCTTTTCTGTTATCCTAAACCCATATACCTGGTGCTTCGTTGTGTTAGGATACCCAGGTCATTCCAAAACTCTCTTCATCTATACTTCCCAAAAAGGTTTGGGATTCAAAATGATCTGGGACAAGGGAGTAGTTTTCCCCATCACTGGGAGTTTGATTTCCAAATTTTTGTACATGTGATGTTTGCTGCAATTTTCAGGAACCCTACTCTGATTGTCAGGACACCTTTATAAAGCCAAAACCATCAGTATCTGGGTCAAATTCTAAATCTACTAACCCTTTCAATCAATAAAATGTGGATGGGCTGCCATGTTAAGTCAAAATGAGGATGGAATGCATATATCCTAGGAAGGATATATCATAATATAATCATTATTTAAATTCAGCATGTGCCCTATTGAACAGCTGGGGTAACCTTGCCAGAAGCCCCCCCACCCCCCCAAAAAGATGAGACCCTTTTGTTCTCTTCAGCATTTGAAAGCTTATCTCTTTGTTTCATATTGCAGTGGAAATGTTTTGCAGCTACTATGGCCATTTATTGCATTCAGGTTGTTTGGGGTTTTATATTTTGCATTTTGCCAACTAAGTGTTCTTTACTATGAGTTCCCCCCTCCTTTCATTGCAAGCCACTCAATGCACTTTGTAAGCCAGACCGTAGTTCATACATCTAAACAGAACAAAACAAAACACCATTCCTTCTTTTTCTAATGTTCAGGTAGTACTGTAAATACTTGTGGAGCTGAAATGACAGTATCTATGCACAAGAGACTGATATCAGTGGGACTGATAGACACCCAAGGTTAGCACAAGACCAAGGGTTAAAAAAAAGTATTTCAGGAGAAATAAAGTCAAAAGAGGGAACCCCTATAACTGTGTTGGTGAACACATGGCATGCGTGCCGGATTGGGCATGTGAAGGCCTCTCTGAGGCACATAAGGGTGCCCTTGCACCACCATTTTAGAGGTCATCTGTGTGGTACCTTTTGGGCCCCACATGTGCGGTGCAGCTGGTGGCAGGCATGTGCACCTGGCACACCAGGCCCATCGCAGCCATCAGGAGTTCCCTGCCCAAAGATGCTGCAAGTGGCAGAGGAGGCTTTCCATGGTGACCAGCTTGCCCTGGCAATGGAGATCTGCCTTCACCAAGGGGAAGTGCTGGCCCAGGGCAGGAGGATGGCTGAGGTGCTGGAAGCCTATAGTGCTGCCACCACTTGCCTGGCCTGGCTCTGGCCCAAGAATGTGCCCTTGAAGGAGGAGGAAAGGAAGATGAGAGCTTGGTGACCTAGGCCCTCTCTCCCCATAACCTGAGAGAACTGCCTCTCCTTCAAGGTCTGTGTGCCTTCAAGTCGTTTCCTACATATGGAAATTCTAAGGGGAACTTATTAGGTGGTTTTCTTGGCAAGTTTTGTTAGAGAGAGTTTGAGGGAGTGTGACTTGCTCAAGGTTATTCAGTGGGTGGCAGAGTGGGGATTGGCTCTCTGGTCTCCAGGGCTATAGTCTAGTCCTCATATCATCTGCTTAGGTTGAACCTCCTCCCAGTTGCTTCCTTAAGTTGGTCATGGGAGGGAGCCATTGCCTTGAGGAAAATGACTTTGGCCAGACCTCAGGGGGTGCCCCACATTGCTTCTCTTCCTTTGTTGTTATTGTGTGCCTTCAAGTCATTTTGGACCAAGGTGACCCTATCCTGCGCTTTTCTTGGCAGGTTTCTTCAGAGGTGGATTTGCCATGGACATCCTCTGAGCTGAGCTGAGCTAAGAGAGTGGGACTTGGGAGACTGGGTACATAGCCTAGGGGGGATTCAAGCCCTGGCCTCTAGATTCCTAGCCCAACACCACTCTGCTGGCTCCTCCTTTCTTTGCTTGCCAACCTCCCTCTGAACAAATCTTGCCATGGAGGCTCTATGAGAGGGTCACCATAGTGATCCATTTGCTGCTGGACACCCCCCCCCCCGACCATGGGTGGTTTTTATTTACACTTGCTGTGTCTTGATTTTGGTGTTTTCAAAACTGGTAGCCAAACTTTGCTTACTTACAGGGTTTCTTCTTTCCTATTAAAGTTATCCAGATGTTTGTGGTATTCAATGGCTTCCCTGTGCATTTTGATCTGATAGTTATTGGCATGGTCCAGAATTTCAAACAGCATTTTATGTCCAGGATGGTTTATAACATGTTCTGCTACTGCTGATTTTTCCGGATATAGTCATCCCTCCATATTTGCAGGGTTAGGGGAACAAACCCCTGCAAATATGGAAAATCCATGAATAGCACATGCTCCACCCACCTCCTTCTCTGGTGCTAAGCACAGGAGAAGAGGACTGGGCAGTGCGCATATGGGCCCTGCCCACTTCCTCCTATACCTGGGATAGCAGCAGCCAGCTGTCCCAAGCACAGGAGGAGGAGGTGGTGGGCTGGACTCACACTGAGATTGTGAATAATCAAATATGTGGATCCCAAGTCCACGAATATGAAGGGATGACTGTACTGTGAGGCCGAAATGTTGGTTCAGTTTGCAGATGATGAGGACATCCAAGAATAGCAATGTTCCTTCTTTTTCTTTTTCCATTGGATGATCAGGTGGATGTAGTTCAGATGGTTCAAAAACATGGTAAGATCTTCTCCGTGGCTCCAAATGGTGAAAGTGTCATCCCCATATTGGTACAATGTTGTGGGCTTTTTTAGTGCTGTTTCTAGGGCATGCTTTTCAAAGTGTTCCATATAAAAGTTTGCTATTGGCCACGTAGCCTGAAAACCCCATTAAAAACTGGGTGCCAGCTGTGAAACCCCTCAACTTCACATCTTGCTGCAAGTTCCACTTGGGAAAAGAAAAGTGGGAAATGTTAGAAATTTTTTTTGACCCATGTCCAAGCAATTGAGGCTGCAGTCCCATCTCTCTCTCTCTCTCTCTCACTATCACTCACTGTTGATCATCTGTGTATGTGTGTGTGTGCACACACTCATGTCTGCAGCTTATCTGTTGACTTATGGCAACCCCGTGAATTTCATTCTTAGGCAACGAAGATTGAGAAGTGGTTTTGCCAGTTCCTTCCTCTGAAATGTTGCCTATAGCACCTGGTATTCATTGGTGTTCTCCCATCCAACTACTAACAAGTGCTGACCTTGTTTATCTTCCAGGATCAGATGGGATCTGGTACCTATATAGGCCCTTGCACACAAACACACTCACACTAAAATCAAAGAAAAAGAGGACTGGAAGAGGGTGGGGGAGAGAAAGTTAAAGTACTAAATCTACTAAAGTAGACCATTTAACCACTGGAACGTACATAAGTGCCAACTTTCCAAGTGTCCATTGCTTTAGTAAATCTGCTCCTGTTGGGACTACAATTAGATTTAAGTCAGAAGAAGTACAGAAGAAAAGAGTGAGATTTTTTTTCCCAGTTGTGAATTAAACATGCAGGCTAATATAATGTGTCTATATGAAAATAATGACTGAAAGATATACAATTAAACCAAGACAGAGGAGTGAGGTCTTGCTTACATAAGGACTGAATGAAATATAGTTAAACACAGTGGCTGGCATCCAGTTAGTAAATTATGATGGCTTTAAATTGGTCTTCTGCCATTGCAAATCTTTTTCTTTTCTTTTCTTTTTTTTTGTTTGGTCATTGCAGATGTTGGATTTCTGTTCCAACCAGGCAATAACTACAAATACCCTGCCAATCCAGCTTGTAAATTGTGTAGCTCCCTTTCCAACATGTTTAGAGATCAAGTGAGATCAATGGGGGCATGTCTAGCTATTTTCCTGTAATTGGATAAACTTCAAGGATGCCACCTTGAAGGAATTTCCAAGGACCCCTGGATCTGTCTCTGCTGATGCCTATTGCAACAAATCCAGCTAGAGAAAAACAGTATCCATGGGGCATATGTTCCTGGACTTACTGTGGAAATAAAAAACCATGGATAGTGAACTCTATTGAAATTAATGGCATCTAGCAGACATTGACTGTGAGGTTATGCTGGAGGACCTAGAGATTACTAGAGAGAATACTTTTCTAAGCATTTCTAGGTCCTCTAGTGTGACTCCTTTGCTACAGTAAGAGCATGCCAAGAACATTGAAACTGTCCACGTGTTTGACTCTACATCACAGGCATATAGTTTTAAACCAAAGGAATCTCTTCCTAAGAAAATATGCATACGAAGCTACAGTAAAAGAAGACACCAGAACCTTCTGACTCACTGCCTTACTCCTTGCTACAGTGGTCTTGTTTGATGCTGCCATGTGAAAACTGATTTTCAAAGGCTCAAACTTTCTCCCAGGATGGAAAGATTTCAAGATAATTTAAAAGCTCCAGCTGCAACTTCCACCGCCCAAGTTCCGCTTGATCCTGGCGGAGAGAAATGAATGCTTATTCTTACAGGTTCACTTCCCCTAATGAATGGTTCATTGATCCATGCTGCAAAACATCAGGCTTGTTGACTAAAGGGAACCTAGTACAGGCGGCAAGCCGTGTTTTCGCCATAAGCTGGATGGCATCGATTGCCACAAATCCAATACATTTTCATTAGAGCAATTGGTAGTGTGTTTTATTGTGTTTTATTTTTTTGTTAAGATTTTTTTTTATCTTTGCCATGTTTATGAAAGGAGTAGACTAATAGTCTTAGAGTGAGGCCTGCTGAAGGTAGTTTTCACTTTGGATCTGTGCTAGCAGCTATTAGAAGCTGTTAGACTGCCTGTAACACATGGTTGTCATAAATCAAAAATAGTACCAGTCTACGTAGTGCTTCTATGGGGGCTTCCATGCCTGTGGGGTGGTGAATCCTCTCTTGGTTTTAGTCTCAACCTTAAAGGAGGTATTTATTTATTCAATTTATATGACACATTTCTCCCAGTACAGGTCCCAAGGACTCTCACATCAAGCTAACAACAAAGTACATTAAAAACCTATTTGATACAAAAGTTTTAAAAATTAAAATAAACATTTCCATTTTTTAAAAAAACTCACTAAATTGCAACAGTAAAAAACACATTAAAACAGTAATAAAAAGATTTTGAAAAATCATAATGCTGCTGCTATTGTTTCATGCCTTCGAATCATCTCTGATTTATGGCAACTCCAAGGCTGCATCTGTACTACATATATAATCCAGTTTGACACCACCACTGCTTCAAAATTATGGGAAATGTAGTTTGTTGGGGCACCAGAGCGCTCTGACAGAGAAGCCTACTGTCTCACAAAACTACAAATCCCAGAATTCCATATCATTGAGCCAAGGCAGTTCAAGTGGTGTCAAATTGGATTAATTCTGCAGTGTGGATACAGCCTAAGGTGAACCTATCATAGAATTATTATTATTATTATTATCATTATTATTATTATTATTTTGGCAAGACTTTTCCAGAGGGGGTTTACCATTTTCCTTCCCCTGAAGCCGAGAGAGTGTGACTTGCCTAAGCTCACTCAGCAGGTTTCCATAGCTGAAAAAAAGATTTAAAACCTAGTCTTCTGGAGAGCTTCTCTCCATGCTTAAAATACCTCTCATTCAATTTGAATAGAATGATTAGGAGGAGTCTTTGGCAGAAGTGGTAGGATGCATTATTTATTATTTATTTCAAGGATTTATATCCTGCCTTTCTTCCACAATGGAATTCATTCAACTGCATCCCTTTAAAAGGCCAAAGAGATGGTGTGAGTGGGGCATGGCTCAGTGAGAAGAGAAAGAAGAAGCCAAAGTTTTTTTTTTTAAACTAATTTTAATTTTAAAAAACAATTAAAAATTCTTTTTTAAAAATTTCTTTAAAAAACATCACATTTCCCCAAATTTTCAATTTAACCATGAGTCAATGTACACATGAATACATTTAGGCTGTGCATATGATACTGAAATGTAAAGATATTTAAATATTGCTAGTTGTTTATGTCACAACTATTCCCATTACATTCAGTGGCCCAAGGCCAGCCTTTGCCTGCTGCCAAAAAGAAAGTAAACAGGGGGAGTAGGTGGATAACTTGTAGATTCTCTCACTTTCTGTGGGAGGGAATCCACAAGTTATCCAAGGGGTTGACTCTATAACCTCAAAATAGGTTCAGCACCTTTGAGGTTCAAACTAAAACTTTGAATGGCTTCACTCCCTAACTGACATGAAAGCCACCATTGAGTCCACAACAGAATTACAAAAGGACAAATTGTATGTCTAATTTTCCTCAGCTGCCTTGCATTACAAAAGAGAAAGTAGAATACCATATATCTCTGTTGAAAAAAAAATATCCATTGTCCTAGAAGGTTATAGTGGGAAGTGAAGCTAAATTTCGAGGAAACAGATGACTCTGAGAAGAGATGGAAATCCTTGACTTTTTCATCCATCATTTGCGCGTTTGTTACCAGCCAGCCAGTCCTTTGGGACCTGGTTGCTGTGTTTGTGCATGTTTTCACAGACAGTGGTTTTGTGCATAGATTTTCTGTGCAGATTATGAAAGAACAAAAAGCAGTCTTTGTTTCCTTCTTACACTGAGGGTAAGAACTCTCACCGAGCTTGGTGATTCCTCAACATACTGCCTTGATGTGTTGAGAAAGCATTCTTTCACCTAGCAGGAGAGAGTTTGCAAATATTTTTCATATCTCCAATATTGACTGGGGTATTCTGGTCTGGGAATTGTAGTCGCCAAAAGTTACTTCTGTCTATGCACCAGGCTTAAGCCCCACTCTTTGTTGCTGCTCCTTCTTGCAGATTGCCTCAACTGTGAGCAAGGATCCTACAGAAAACTGCCGCTCTGTTATCCTTCCCAGCTCCCAGTGAGTTACAGCAACCATGTTCTAATGAACCATGTCAGATCGATCTTTTGCAGTGGTCTCGGGTGGCCAGACTTTGTCCTCTGTTCCCCTATCTGTTGGAGTTCCTCAGAGTTCTGTTTTGGGTCCCCCCTTGTTCTCTTTATACACACTGTCTCTCGGTAAACTTATCAGTTCTTTGTACGCCGATGATACTCAGCTATACCTTTCCACCCCTGAGCTTTCTCCAAGGCTCGAGCAGCAAGTTTCATCTTGCCTGACAGCTGTCTCCCACTGGATGCACCATCGGCACTTGAAGTTCAACATGTCCAAGACAGAGCTTCTTGTTTTCCCTCCTAAGCCCACCTTTCAATATTCTTTTTCTATCCCTGTCGACAATACCTCTATTTGGCCGGTTCAGGAAGCCCGCAGTCTTGGTTTCATTTTTGACTCCTCTCTGTCATTTATCCCTCAGATTCAGGCCACAGCCAAGGTCTGTAGATTTTTTTCTCTATAGTATTTCCAAAAGGTCATTTTGAATTTTGATCCTGTCCTCTGGGATATTAGCTACTCCTCCTAGTTTAGTGTCATCTGCAAATTTGATAAGTATGCCCCCAATTCTGTCATCCAAATCATTAATAAAGATGTTGAACAGCACTAGGCCCAGGACAGAAGCCTGTGGGACCCCACTGGTCACTTCTCTCCAGGATGAAAAGGAGCCATTGTTGAGCACCCTTTGAGTTCGGCCACTCAACCAATTACAAATCCATGTAACAGTTAACTTGTCTATCCCACATTTTGCAAGCTTATTTGCAAGGATGTCATGGGGAACCTTGTCAAAGGCCTTACTGAAATCGAGGTAAACTATATCCACAGCATTCCCTTCATCTACCAAGCTGGTAATTTTATCAAAAAAAGAGATCAGGTTCGTTTGGCATGACTTGTTTCTCTGAAACCCATGTTGACTTTTTGTGATTATGGCATTGGCTTCTAAATGTTCACAGACTCTCTGCTTAATGATCTGCTCTAGAATCTTTCCTGGTATTGATGTCAGACTAACTGGACGATAATTGTTGGGATCCTCTTTTTTTCCCTTTTTGAAGATGGGGACAACGTTTGCCCTCCTCCAGTCTGCTGGGACTTCTTCTGTTCTCCAGGAGTTCTCAAAGATTATTGCCAATGGCTCCGATATCACCTTTGCCAGTTCTTTTAATACCCTTGGATGTAGTTCATCTGGTCCTGGAGATTTGTATTCATTTAGAGTAACCAGGTATTCCTGTACTGTCTCTTTACTTATTCTGTGCTGAAATTCCCCCACTCTGTCCCCTTCTTCACTGTCCTCAGGTTGAGCACCTTTTGCCTTTTCTGAGAAGACTGAAGCAAAGAAGGTGTTGAGTAATTCTGCCTTTTCTCTGTCCCCTGTTAGTATTTTGCCATCTTCTGCACGCAGTGGTCCTACCATTTCATTCTTCTTCCTTTTGCTGCGGACATATCCAAAAAAGCCCCTTTTATTGTTCTTAACGTCTCTAGCAAGCCTGAGTTCATTTTGCGCTTTAGCTTTTCTGACTTTATCCCTACATGTGCTGGCTATTTGTTTGAATTCCTCTTTGGTGATTTCCCCATTTTTCCATTTTTTATACATGTTCCGTTTAAAACTTAGCTCAGTTGGAAGTTCCTTAGTCATCCATACCCGTTTCTTGAGACATCTCCCATTTTTCTTCCTCATTGGGACTGTCTGAAATTGTGCTTTCAGTATCTCCCTTTTGAGGAACTCCCATCCATCTTGAACTCCCTTCTCTTTTAGTATTCTTGACCATGGGATCACCCCCAGTATTTCTCTAAGTTTATTGAAATCAGCTCTCCTAAAGTCTAGAGTGCGTGTCTGACTATGCCTAGCTTCATCTTTCCACTGTATAGCAAACTCCAGGAGGACATGGTCACTTCCACCTAAGGATCCCACCACTTGCACCCCATCAACTAGGTCTTCCCTGTTGGTTAAGATAAGATCTAAGATGGCTGATCCCCTTGTTGCTTCTTCCACCTTTTGAACAATGAAATTGTCTTCCAGGCAAGTGAGGAATTTGCTAGACCTTGAGGATTTGGCTGAGTTTGACATCCAGCAAATATCCGGATAGTTGAAGTCCCCCATCACTACTACATCTCTCCTTTCTGAGTGTGTGGTCATCTGTTCTAGAAAGGCATCATCCAATTCCTCTGCCTCAGTTGGGGGTCTGTAGCAGACTCCCACAGTAACATCCCTGTTATTTCCCTCTCCTTTAATTTTTATCCAGATGCTCTCCACCTGACTTCCAGTATTGACTTCCTGGATCTCTTCACTGGTGTAAATATCCCTGACATATAATGCTATTCCTCCTCCTTTCCTGTTTGGCCTGTTTCTCTTAAAAAGGTTATATCCCTCTATTTCTACATTCCAATCATGAGACTCATCCCACCAGGTTTCAGTGATGCCTATTATATCATATTTCCCTTGTTGTGCTAAGAGTTCAAGTTCATCCTGCTTATTTCCCATACTTTGTGCATTAGTGTAGAGACATCTAAGACCATAATAATAATAATAACAACAACAACAACAACAACAACAACCAGAAGTGACTGGAAACCCCTTTCTGGTTGTTGTTTTTTATAATTAAATTTTTCTTGAGTTTTTGCAATAAAATATACAGAGTCTGTACAACAATGACGAAAACAACAGCAATTGACAACATGAGTCAATGGTATGTATCTGTTGAACAATTGTTCTGCAGCAAAATCATGAAATTGGTCCTTAGCAACAGCTACGGAGCCTGTCCTATCCAACTGCAGAATGTCTGTCCAGAGATGTGTCTGTGAAATAGGAGGTTGAAGTTGATGGGAATGTTCATTTATGTAGTCAACAAGAATCATCCAGTCTTCATGAAATGTGTCAGTTCTTTTTTGACCACTGCAAAAGCTCATCATTTCAGTTTTTTAAAGCTTTATTTTAGGTTGATGTCCAGCTATTCCCCTCCCCCTTTTTGCCAGGGTTTGCAGGTCAGAAGGTAGAAATATAATCAAATTGCCCACATTTGGGTGCATTATTGAACCGTATCACATGAGAAAAGAAAACCCAAATGGAGTGGGAGAGTAGTGACTTTCTTTGTGCCTCTTTGCATGCTATCATAACATTTCCATTCTCATCCTGAAGGAGACAGTCCTAAAAGTGTGCCTTTTCTTTTGTCAAACAGATTTTTCCAGTGCAACAAAAGGCATGCTTTTAAGACTGTCTCCCTCAGGAAGAGCATGGAAGTGCTACAATGGCATATGGAGAGGAGAGGCATAGAAAAAGCTGCTAGTCTCCAGATCCATTTCAGCTTTCTTTTTTATGCAATCAGGACTTGGGTTGTGCTTTGGATGATGGAGGGATTTTGGCCAGAATTTTTCAAAATGTGGGGTGCAGGGATTTTGTGGTGCCAGTAGAGGCTTAGCGAATGTAAAAAGAATTTGGGCAGCAACTTTTCCCATCCATGAATAATTAGAGGTGTACAATTTCTGAAAACGTTGAAGTTGTAGAAATCCACTCCATCTTTTCAGGTTTTTCTCCCCAGAAAAAAAAATACACTCATTTTCAGAAGAACTGAAAAATGCTATATTAGTACTTTTTACAGATTGACAGTCGCCTAAATTGATTTGACATAAAAATAATATTAGGAATATGAAAATACATTTTATTAGGAAAATAATTACTAATGGAAATTACTTTTTTACTTTTATTTATATATTTATTTATGTTATATATGGAGTGACAAGATCCTGAACTATTACCAATACCTAAATCCTTTGGTCCTGGCAATTTATGAGAAGTGGGCAGAGTGGGGGAAATGGAATAGTAAAACAAGAGGAAACCATCAACTTTAATGGAAAAAGAACAGTATTTTGTCTCTTTTTTTTTCTCCAGACTGTCAAACAGCCATAAAGCACCCATTCCTATAAAAAGGACTTGAGAAAAAGAAACCAAGATCAGGAATTTTGTGTTTATAGTGTTACACAAATGTTGTCATGATTTATAACTATTAGAAACAGCATAGTGTAGTGATCTGAGTGTTGGACTATGACACCAGAGACAAAGGTTCAAATCCCCTCTCGACCATGGAGGCCCACTGGGTGAACTTTTGCAAGTCACATTCTCTCAGCTCCAGAGGAAGGCAAACCTCCTCTAAACAAATCGTGCCAAGAAAACCTTGTGATAGGTTTGTTGTAAAGTTGCCATAAGTCAGAAGCCACTCCATGGCACATGGCAACAACAGACATATACATATCTTACCTCAGACATTGTGTTTGTCATTCTGAAAAAAATATTCCATAATTCAAATTTTATTCTTTTCTTTTCTTTTTTTTTAAAGAATAAAAGCCTTTGAGGGTAAAAATGGTTCCCCCACCCCCCTCAATTCATCCATTTAAAAAGCCTTTCTTTTAATAATGGCTGAAAACATGTAACGGCAGCTTAAATAAGAATAGTTTAACAACCCAAACATATGATGACTGCTTTTCATGTCAGCTCAAGCTCTGGACCCCCCCCCCCCTTCCTTCAGTATTAATCACTGCTGCTTGTCTTCTATTTGTTTAGATTGGTGGCAGTCCCAGGCAGACCATCATCCTAATAACACTTAGCATTTATCGAGTACGTCTCAAGTGCTCAAAGCACTTCACACATTTACGCTCAATAATATGTGGACCAACCCAGGAAGGGATGATTGATGTATGCACACTTCATATTCGCTTCACAAGGAGCAAAAGCCAATCCAGGTGGCAGCAGAGGCTGCTGAGGTTTACTTTGCTCCTCTTCCTCCTTTTTTATCTGCTTTATTTCATGTGTGTGTGTGAGCCTTCAAGGGCATGTCTACACTGCCTCCCCTAATTTGGAATATTATGCTCCAGACCTGCCCCATGCCTAAAATGACCCAAGAGGTGCTAAAACACGGGGAAAACCCCACACAACTTACATGGACTTGGGATCATTTGGGGGACAAAATGGATTTTTTAATGTGAGTGTGTGATGGGCAGGTGCAGTCTTCCAAAGTCTCCTGAGGAGCATTGTGAACCCCATGCAGATAATTCATAAACATTTTCTTATGCATTCTATGGTGCAACTTTGCCATTTGGCACTAGTGTTGCATAGCACAGAGAAACAGAGAGAGATTTATGCAGCCGTGAAGTAGGATCTCAGCATAAATCTGCATTACTTCAACTGGTAACACAGTGGGAAATGGCACTGAATATTTGACCATAATGCATAAAGTCCCCACTTTATGTGATCAATTTGTACATGTTTTCCATGCCTTCAAGTAAATGTACACAATTGGCAGAGGGATATGCACATTCCCTGTTCCAATTGCATCAGCTCCTCCAAACATATTATTTATTCACATGGCTCACTGCACAAGATTTATTTACTACGTAGTTCTTTTTTTAACTAATTATTGCTACTGTGGTGCTGACTGAAGTTGTTAATAAAGTGTGAAGGTGCCTTGCAGATTGGTGGAGAATGTTGAAAGAATGATCCACATCTAAATTGCAAAGAATGAAGTTTTCTTATCCACCAATATTGCAGCGATAGCATCCTAAAAATTAATCAAACTTCTCTTGGTGTCAGAAACATTAATTTAAAAATTTTGTCACTATTAGAGAGAGTTATTGCAGCTCCTGACTTGTAATTAATTTCTCTCCCTTTTCATCACTGTGCAGGAGTCTTTTGTAATAGTGATAAATGGAATATCTACCTGCCTGACCTTTTATTAAGAGAGAGGGGGTTGGGATGAGAATTCAACAAAAACTGTCACTTATCACAACCAATACCTTTAAATAAACATGGAGATGGAAAAAAAGTAGCTAGCTGTCTTTTTTCAAATCTTGTGATGTGCATGACAGTGACCTCCAGTTTAAAAAAATATCTTTGGGAAACTAGGCATGTACAATTGCTCACAGATCTTGAATTGAGGCTACAGTGGTTGAATAATTTTGATTTGACTGTACACTTTTACAAATGTAGAAAAAGAATGTGATAGAAACCTATTTATAAAAGACATATATTTAACACCCACTAATAACATTCCAGAGCAATTTTCTTGAGGTTTACTTAAAAGTAAATCCCAGGGAGTTCAGTACACTGGATGCAGACTTCGTCAAATTTGGAATAGATCTATTGCAGTCTATAAAAGAGGTTAGACTTGATTGATGTAAGTCTGCTAGGTCTGTGTTAATTATGAGTATGTCTGGATTCAGCTGACTGAACTCTTCTGTAAGTAGACCTGTATAGTTGTTATAGAGTAAATCAATAAAGCATGCTTGTTTTTTAGATTGCAAGCAATGATGCTTTTGCTTTTGTTCTCTTGTTTAAGGTTTGTTCACATTAAACATGGACTACAGGGCAGCTAAAGCATAATTTGAGGCTGCAGAACCTCAAAGCATGATGTATGCTTTCGTTCACATTTTGTCCTCATCTCCATTCACTCCAGTAGAAGGGATGACTCTGTACATGGAAACTCAACCCAGTGAAGCTCCAGTGAGCAAGGGAAACAGAAGTTCTGCACTATAACCAAAGGCAAGATCAATACATGGGGGAGAGGGTGGATTTTTTATTATTATTATTGTGGTGTGCCATCTTGTGACTAGGGGTGCATCTACACTGTAGAAGTCAAGCAGTTTGACACCACTTTAAATGCTGTACCTCCATCCTATGGAATGTTGGGATTTCTAGTTTTACAATGTCTTTAGCCTTCTCTGCCAAGGAGGGCTGGTACCTGTAGATGCACTCACTTTGGCCCTCTCTTCTGACACCACTGATAAAAACACAGGATGCTGTCTTACATTGAATCAGATCCTTGCTCCACCTAGTCTAGTATTGCAATCAGTTGATCAATCAAGCAGATTTTCCATAGGATAGGTAGTGAGATAGGTACCTTCCACTGCAGTTCCCATATTCTGACAGTCATGTAGGGTAAGTAGGCCTGATTCTCCTCCTCTCCTCTCCTCTCCTCTCCTCTCCTCTCCCTTCCTCTTTCTACCTCACTATTTCCAAGCAGGCAGGCATGCACTGGGCAGGGAATACATGGGGAGGAAGGAGGGATTAGCAAGAAAGAAGAAGAACACAGTGCAGAAGAGCGACCATGAGATGCATTGCCAAAAAAGCATCTTAGTGCAATTGCTGAGAAATGTGATGGTATTGTTTTCTAACCAATCTTTACATTGGCTGCTGATCAGCTTCCACGCACAATACAAAGTGTTGGTTATTACCTATAAAGCCCTTTATGGCTCGGGCCTGAGTTACTTGAGGGAACACCTCTCCCTACACAATTTGCCTCTCACTCTTAGAACGTCAGGGAAGAAATTATTAGAACCTATAAAAGTAAGATTGACTAAAACTTCCCAGAAAGCCTTCACCGTCACAGCCCCTAGGTTATGGAATCACCTCCTGGAAGAGATCTGTCTTAGAACCTCCTTGGAAACTTTTAAAAGGGCACTTAAAACGGATATCTTACAGCGAGCATTCTCACCAGAAATCCTGTGAGAATAAGAACTATGATGGCATGGCTACAGACAATGATGGTTATTTTAGAGATTTGCAATTTAATGATTTTATTGGATTTTATTGCATCATTGCTTGGTTTTTATATTGTTGTTTTATTGTCACATTTTATATTGTTTTTCTCATGTTGCAATCCCGCCTCGATTTGCAGGGAGAGGTGGGAAATATAAATAAAATTTATTATTATATTCCCTTTTCTTTCAACAGCATGATTGCAGCAACTCAGTAGGCTGGTACCACAACCACAGTCTCTAAATCTCCCTGCAGTATGTAGCAAATGAATATTATCAGGAGCCCCTTCCGACTACACGGTTATAGTGCCATGATTCCACATTAATTGCCTCGAAGAATGGCTCCATATGCTGGGATCCTAAGTTTTGCCATTGGAAGCCACTAGAGCTATCTAGTTGAGAATCCTAAATCCCCCCCCCAACTGCAAATCCCAGGATTCCATGGAATGAAACCATGGCATTTAAAGGGCAGATCATAGCACTATAAATATGAAGCCCTGGTGGTGCAGTGGTTAAATGCCTGTACTGCAGCCACTCACTCAAAACCATGAGGTTGCGAGTTCAAGACCAGCAAAAGGGCTCAAGCTCGACTCAGGCTTGCATCCTTCTGAGGTCTCTAAAATGAGATTGTTGGGGGCAAGTAGTTTACAGTTGTAAACTGCTTAGACACTCCTTAGGCGGTATGAAGCTGTTTGTTTGTTTGAAGGCCTCCCAGCATTAATGAATTATCCCTCACCACAGAAACAACCCCAAGTACTAGATCACCCTGTACTAAAGCATGGGGACAGAGAGCATTTTTGTGAGGGATGTTGATCCAAATTCTGACAGGTTTTTAATTGTAGAAATTTCTTCACTATGATTCTTCCTGTAGTAAAACACCTAATGAGACCTGCAGTGACTTGGCTCTGGAAGACAAAAAAAAATCCAAGAGTCTCATTACATCTGAATCCACTTATTCTCCCCTACCCCCCAGCATTCTGGCCAATGGTTTAAATACTAATGATTAGTCCCAATTGCTGAGCTTCAACCTATGAGGGCTACTCTCCCCTTCCAGTCATAATACTCTCCTCTCCATCAGCATCAATTATAGGCGCATGAAAAAATAATGAAGATTTTTCAGTCCTGAGTTTATGGCTGGCCCTTCCCACCCATACATATCTTGGAGAGAAAGGGGGAGAAAGGGAGAGATCCCACTTGGAATGGTTTTGAATAGGAAGTCTGAGAGCTGAGTACTTTTGTTTTGACAGTTCCTGTCGGAAATTAATTGTGAATCATATAATTACAAGGGATGCTTCCCATTTGTCCCCATTGACTTGTTTCTAAACATAGGCTCATTATTTCAGCATTCATGACAGCAACAAAAATAAATAAATCCCCTAAACAAATGATCTTTGGGGTGGAACGAGGGGAAGAACTTCCCTATAGGCATGGCATGAAGCAATGTTTGACTGCTTAATGAGCTGCTTGTAAAGTGTTTGGGGCTGAGGGAAGATGGGATAGAAAATTTAAGATAGATTTCTCTTCTCTTTCCTCCTTCTCCCTTCCACCTTCCCTCACTACCACCATCAAGCTACTGCCACCGATTTTAATGAAATGGTAATGATGCAGATAGACCCAACATAGGGTAATGGTTTGACTCTGGAGAATAGATCTGATTCCTTGCTTACTCATGGAAACCCACTGGATGACCTTGAGTGAGTCAAACACACTCAGCCCCAAAGGAAGGCAAGGGCAAACCTCCTCTGAACAAATCTTGCCAACCCTCTACTCCCCACTGCTGTGATATCGTGTTGGGGTGGCATAGTGGTTTGAGTGTTGGACTATGTAAGGCCCATTCCTCCTCCTTAAGTCCAGGAGCCAAGGCATGGGAGTAGCCCAGGTGGAGGTAGGGCAAACAAACACTCTCTCAGCCAACTCTTCTTTGCTGGCAGATGTTGGTAAACTTCCTCTGAACAAGTCTTGCTAAGAAAACCCTGTGATAGGTTCACCATAGGATCTCCATAAGGCAGAAATGATTTGAAGGTACATAACAACAAGGTTCACCTTAGGGTTGCCATTAAGTTGGAAATGACTTGAAAGCTCACAGTGTTGCAGATGAAGATGTCCATCTGTGCAAGTGGTGCAAGTGGAAGTTTCCTTCAACATAAGCTTCTCTTCTACTAGCTTGGAAGGATAGCTATGCTGATTGTATGATTCCAGGGATTGTAGTCCAAAGCAGTAACTTTTCTAGGCTCTGGTTTTATCACAGCAGGGTCCAAAAGTGAAATGCATTTCGCCCAGTGTCAGATTCTGGAAGAATTCAAGGCCATGGAAATACAATAGATTTGCATGTTGTACTGTGTGTGAACTTTCAAGCCCCTTGTTGACTCATTGTGCCCTCATGAATGTCATACAGTTTCTTAGGCAAGGAGTACACAAAGGTGGTTTGTCATTGCCTTTCTGTGAAATGTAATTAACAACATCTGGTAATCCTTGTTTGTCCCCTCCTTCAGTGTAATCACTCGGCCTGGTTCTAAGGGCAAATGCCTATTTCTCATGGATCTTTGTCTTCCCATACCATGTTTGCAGGAAACCATGGATACAGCATAGCTCCATAGTTCTAATTCTTTTCAGAAAGACCAAGAATTGTCCTCTTGGGGCCCAGCTCAAAGCTTGAAGTATTAATTTATGCTATTATCATCCCATCCTACCATATATACTCAACTAAAAGTTGACCTCATGTATAAATAAAGAGCAGATTTAGGGGCTAGAATTATAGATGATGGCATTATGGAAATATAATGCTTATTTACTTTAGGTACTTCATCATTTTGCCCTTGCTCAGTCTTGAAAGCCTGTTTTGGTAGCTTTCTAGTTTTACATGAAAAATTAACAAACCAGATGCAACTATTGTAACACTCCCTTTCAAAACAATGAAACAATAACATAAAATAATCAAATATTTTGTTACTAAAATAATTTAATTTAAAATTTGCAAGAAACCACATCAGATTGATTGAAAGGTTCTGGAGTTTGGGTCATTCTGATACATCTAATCAGAAGTCTTTCTTAAATTATTCTTTCTGCTTATGCTCACCCAAGGTTCCACTCCAGTAGAGTAGAACAGCCAAATTAGATGGATAGATTTTATTAATCTGTCCTTCTTCCATTTGATATTGGTGGCGACATTAGAAAAGGCGACATTAGAAAAGTTCCAGGAGACTAAAGCTGACTGTCTAACTGTCCCATTTTGGCAGGGAAAAGCCTGCTTAATCTTCCATTGTTCCACTTTTGCAACTGCTTTTAAAATACTCCTGTATCCTTCTGCTGCATTTCTTCTTTGTCCTCAGTTAGATTCAGTTACTGCAAACAGAGTTCAAATGAGTTTGTATTTAGTTAGATCAGCAGGAAAAGAGGAGAGGAGAGGCAGAGTGTCACCCTTCCCAGTAAGGTTCAAGCAAAAACAAGCTTCTTCAGTGTCTTCCAGATCATATGTTCTTGCTCATTAATAACTTTTTCCCCCTTGACCATATTCTGATTTAGCTTGGCCACATGTCAACTGGTTTTAATCTATGAAAAGTTGAAAGGTATGAAATACTATGGCAACAACAACAACAACAACTGTCCAATTGATACCAGAAATGCCTGGAAGCTTACTTCTGGTTTACATTTCCAGGTTTGGGCACCAATTTACAATTAAAAAACAACACTGAAGTTGGAGAGAATTGGGGATTTGGAAAATGTTTTTTAAGGATACCACCACTTCAGGTAACATTTTGGAAAGATTTTTTTGATTAAGAGGAAACGAGAGTGCCTTTCTGACTGACTGACTGATTTTTTCACGTTCTTTTAATCCCAAATATGAAGAAATTTACAAATCGGGTAATCATGTATAAAAATGAACCAAAACAAAATTCTCACTATTCCCTGGGTCTTGTCTAGGGGATTCCAGGGATTATTGTCAGAGACATCAAGGATCCATCCCTAGGCCTTGTATATCTAGTGCATTTTGGATTTCAAGAACTGGCAAACCTAGAAATGGTGTCTGTAAAACACCAGGAACGGGGGCACTATGTCTTGGTGCACAGTTGTATAGAAATTTCCACATCACTACTACCTGGATAGGTTCATCTTAGGGTGGCCATAAGTTGGAAACAACTTGAAGACACACAACAACAACAACAACAACAACGGTCACTCTCTCCAGTTTTTTTTTTTAAATCCCTACAGTTCCCCAGTTCCTACCTTTGCAGTAATTTAAATTTCAGTTGAGAATTTAGAAATACAGTTTAGGCATCCAAAGAGAAGAGGAGACAAAAGGCCTGGACAGACCGGCACTTTGTGCCGGCCTGGGCCTGAACTAGGGCTGCGGTAGGGCAGAGCATTCACATGCTGCCAAATCCTACTGCGCACTGCAGACACCATCTTGGTGCTCCCCTGTTTACATGGGGTGCACCATGATGATGTGTGCCATGTGCAGTGCCCAAATGGCACAGTGCACAAGGGATATCATCATGGTATGTGAGTGCGCCAATGGCGCCCCTTCTGAGGCGGAAAAAGGAGCCCCCTTTTGGGGTTTCTTTTTGTGCCATGCACTGGACATGGTGTGTGGTTGCCGTGGCCAGCTTCTGGGGCAGAAAGAGGCAGTGCCTCACCACCCCTTTCAGCCAATCTTTCAAGCTCCAAAGTTACCAAGGAGATGCAAACTCAGCAAATATAAGTTCTAGATGTGAATGATTTTTAGTGTTTCACTCTCTGAAGTGCTAGAAATTTGGGGACTGAAGGAAAATTTCACTAAGGAACAGAATTTTTATTTTGGGAGCCAATGTCCTATTCATGCCCCCCCCCCCCCATAGCTGCATCCTAATGTTGTGCCTTCACACCTTTTGTATGTATGTTTGCATTATTGTCCACCTGGAGTGTTAGAGACTGAATCACCTGAATTCTGAAGTATCTATTTATACATGCATGTGATGTGACTCCTGCTGTCACGTATAGGTCTTCTGGCTGGGCTTTAGTTCTCTTGACAAAGACATAAAAGTGTAGTAAATTATATGCCATGGAATATCCCAACCCATAAAGCTCTCTTGGTCTTCACATGACATAATTTATGTAGCAACAAAAAGGTCACAAAAATGAGTTCCAGCTTGAGGATTTGAGAGTAAATCAGCAGGCATTTTGAGAGAAAAACACTAAATCTAGGCAGGCCTGTAGGGTAGGTGCCCAATTTTTAAAAAATGATCTCCATTCTAGATGTAGAGTGTGCCATAAAAGTGACTCTTCAGCTGCATCTTAGGTTGCATTGAGATTTGTAGGAGGTATGAGCACTCCTACAGAGCTAGTACCAGCAATGGGTATGGAATTGCATGTACCGTGGATGTATACTTTGAATGGGTATGAATTTGATTTTAAAGAAACATCATCTTTGATGATTTAATGATTGCACATGACTGCTCAATGAAATGCAGACTCTCGGTGTAGACATGCAGGGTGAGGATGGGCAACTGATTTTGGGGAGGGGCCATAACTAATTTCTATTCAGATTCAATTCTAGTTCCTTATCATCTCCATTTTAAAATATGATCAGATAGAAATGGATGGGAGAAATTCTTTGCCTGATAACCCTTTCATACAGCCACTTTTGGTCATGGTAGACAGTGATGGGTTAAAAAGACAATAGTTGTGATCTGGGAAAAGACATTTTTAATGTGTATGTGTGTGTAATACCATGCCTTTTTGTCCATATAGGACCTAAAGCAGCTTTCAGCATGAATTAAGGCTGCATCTACATTGTAGAATTAACTGCAGTTTGACACCTCTTTAACTGCCATGGTTCAGTGCTATGGAATTCTGGGCTTATTAGTTTTGTGAGATATCTATCCTTCTCTGTTAGAGAACTCTGATGCAAAAACAGACTATATATCCCAGGATCCCATGAGAGGGAGCCATGACAGTTAAAGTGGTGTCAAACTGCATATATTCTGCAGTGTGGCAGCAGCCTAAAACAGAATTCAGCTAAATCAGTTACTTGTAATAGTGGAGAACAATTTCAAAATAATTAAATAAGATATCATATGAGAACCAAACACTCATGAAAAGAAATATAAAAGCATTTATTTATTTTAAAGGGGGAAATAAATGTGCATAATGCATCATTAGAACTCTCCCACATCAATCAGTTAATACCCAAAATGTGTTTGCATACCTCCAAAAGGGGAGAAAGATCTGGTCAGTCTTTCATGGAAAGGAGTCTGTTAGACTGGAAGCAGCCAACAAGGTCCTCGCCAAATGTGTCTATCAGGATAGTGGAACAGAAAGAATGTTTTCTACCAAGAGATCTCAAAACCTGGATAGGCTGATATGAGGAGACAGAATCTTTCAGATAGCATGGATCCATTCCTAAAACTGTGCTTTCCATGTAGCAATAGCAGCTTCATTTATATACTGCTTTATACCACACTAAGCAGACTCTAAGCAGTTTATAACTGTAAAGTAGTTGCTCCTATCAAGATGGGTACTCATTTTAGAGACCTCAGAAAGATGCAAGCCTGAGTCCAGCCTGAGTCCTTGGCTGGGACTGAACCCACAACTTTATGGTTTGTGAGTGAGTGGCTGCAGTATAGGCATGTAACCACTGCACCACCAGGACTCCTATATTTCTTACAGGTGTAGCTGTTACACATACATATCCCTTGCAAAATCAAATTAGAGGCACAGTTCATGCTTGCATCTGATAAGATTTAGGGCCCTTCCACAAATTACAAATCCCATGATTCCATAGGATACATGCATGGCAGTTAGTGGGATCATAGTGCTATAATTGTGTAGTGTGAAATGGGCCATGTTGTGCATCACTGTAAGAATTGCTTTTCATTCTTAACAGTCTCCCCATTTTTCCTGCAAAGATCACTGCACACAGAGTATGGCAAAGCCTGCCTTTGCACTTTCTGCCTTGATCTTTCTTAGTAGTTGCTCCGGGTCTTTCAGGTTTTCTGCTAGTACTATGGTGTCATCTGCATATCTTAAATTGTTGATGTTTCCTCCTCCTATTTTCCCTCCTACTTCTGTGTCTAAGCCTGCCTGATATGATTATACAGGTCTCCGTTTCTGCTCATCACACTGTGCTCACTGGAAGCAGTGTCCTGCTTGCTGATGCTGGATAACTCATTAGGCTGGCTTTTAAGGTGGGTTTTAGGTCAGACTGCAAGGCAACCAGACAGTAGGGACTGTCTCTTGCCCCCACTAAAGCCTTCTGCTTAGAGAGTGAATGGCGGTTCTGTTCCATTGCTTCCCTCTTAGTCAGCTGCAGTGAGGCTGATTGTCTGACTGTTGCCTGATTGTATTCCTCCCTCTTTCTTTCCTGTAGTAATAGCAGAGGTAGAAGAGAGGGGATGTAAGCAAAGGAAATCTGCAGTTTACTACACATCACTACACTTGGTCAAAATTATTCTCAAAGGTCATTGAAATTAGTATCATGCTATGCCATCCACTGTGCAATCATTTTTGTGGAACAAATCTTTAAGACTCAAAAAGAGTATTAGAATATGTGTCTGGAGAAGACAAAAACAAACAACTTCGTTTATATACCACTTCATACTGCCTAGGCAGTGTCTAAGCGATTTACAGCTGTAAGCTACTTTCCACCAACAATCTGGGTACTCATTTTAGTGACCTTGGAAGGATGCAAGCCTGAGTCAAGTTTGAGCCCTTTTGCTGGTATTGAACTCACAACCTTATGGTTTTGAGTGAGTGGCTGCAGTACAGGCATTTAACCACTGTGCCACAAGGACTCAGAACCTCTGATGACTTTCAGTTTTCTTTAATGGGGAAGCAGAGTGAGAAGTGAGTGAGTGATATCTCACAGGACTATATGTATGAATTGGTGTAGTGGTTTGAGCATTGAACTGTAACTCTGGAGACCCAGGTTTGATTCCCCGCCCAGCCGTGGAAACCCACTGAGTATCCTTGGGCAAGTCTCATTCTCCCAGACTTAGAGGAAGCCAAAACCAAGCCCTCTCTGAACAAATCTTGGCAAGAAAACCCCATGATAGGTTTGCCTTATGGTTGCCATAAATCAGAAATTTTTTGAAGGCAGACAACAACAACAACAACAACAACAACAACCACATAGGGATATATGTGATAGGACTTTGGTGTGATGGGACTTTGATGAGGACATTGTTGTCATCGTGTGGCTTCAAGTAGTTTCCACATATGGTGACCCTAAGGTGAATCTATCATGGGGTTTTCTTGCCAAGATTTGTTCAGCAGAGGTTCACCATTGCTGTTGTTTAAGCTTGGAAGTGAATCTAAAAAAAAAAAAAAATGGTTTGGTGGAGGGGGAGATTGCTCCACTGGAAAACAGGAGATGGGTACAAAAATATTTCAAGTACAAAATATTTCAATATTTCATATATTTTATTTCTGAGTACCTAAGCCATTCAAAAACAAAGCCATTTTGTTGGTTACAATTCTTGACTCCATTTCTGAGTCTGTTTCTCTGGCTTTCTGAAGACTGTTCTAACTGCAAGCACTGTATCCAGACTCAATGACACATAGAAATTAATAAAAGCAGTTTTGAAACTGATTGTCCTGAGAACATCCACTCCTGGAAAGGAATGATGATGTTACAAAGACTCTGTTCTCTTTAGAGATAGGAAATTACCCACATGAAAAAAAAAGAAAAGAAAAAGAAAAAGAAAAAGAAAAAAAAGAGTGACTAATGTATACGAGATGGTCAAACTAGATAAACTAGACAAAATGACACACTGGATGAAGGAAGGAACAAAAGAAACTTACAGAAATGACTGGAATGTACTGTTTGATTATTTGAAAGAATGCTGGAGGGAAATGGTTGTTACGAACTTTAGAGAACAAAAGAATTAAGCCTTTCAGAAGATATAGAAACCCCATTTAAGGGAAACAAGGGGGAAAATGTCATCTTATGGACATATAGATATATAGATGTGAACACACATCTATGTGTAGAGATATAAATAAAGCTTTGGGTAAAAAGGTCATGTGTTTATGCAGATATAAATCTATAAATGTTTACTTTATATATGAGTATAGGTAAAGCATTCTCTCTTGTTTGATATTAGAATGAAGCAATTAGAATTCCAAATGAGATTAGATTGATACTTTGAGTTTAAAGCAAGAAGTGTTAGGAAGGAAGTCAATAAGTACATATTTTATGTTATTTGTCTGTTTTAGTATACCTGATATGTTTTCTGTGAGTTATGTGATTTGATGTGTGTTGTTTGTAATTATCTGTTGTGACATAAATAAAAAAAGAGGAAGTGTGAACCATTAGCTTTGTTCATATGTGTTTTTGCCCTACTCAAGTAACTCTGAAACTTCTATAAAATGCTACTACTATGAAATAAAGTCTGTCCATCAGAGGAATTCCCGTGAGTGGGTTGGACTGAACAAATCCTGTTTTTGGTGGAATCTTTGGCCAAAGAATTTATGTGGTACCTTCCTATCAAGGTTCAGGGTTCAATCCAGCTCCATGTACCATTTGAAGGATACAGTAGGGTTAATACCTCAGTCCAACCCAACAGCTGATGGCCCCTTCTGCTAGTGGGGCAGTGAATCTGTTCTAATTTTTAGCCTCAACTTTCTATGAGCTATCAAAGGTGCTCTACCAATTCTGGAAGTTTAGCACTTTTGATGGCCCTTTTCAAGTTCAGACTAAAGCCCAACATAGATCCATAGACCCAATGATATGGAAACCACCAACTACCAATGTTGGGAAAACAGCTGTATGCAAGATCACTAGCACAAGATGACAGAACAACCAATATTGGTCTGAAACATATTGCTTGTTCTGACTAGAGTAGACCTATTGAATAAAGTTACATATGTGTTGACTCAACATTGAACAAGTGATTCAGTGCATCTACTCTGGTTGGGACTACCAAAGTTTGATCAATTTTCTCTGAAGCAATATGGTGTTCTTCATCCATGTTCCTTTTAAAATCCCATGGTGATGGTGGTAGGTTTGGGATTTTGTTTCTTCAAGGTTAGCATTTGTTGAAGCCAGCCGTTCTTATTGACCTGGGATGTAAACCATTATGCACCATCTTGTGAGTGAGAGGAGAGGGTCCTTAAGTCCCTTTGAGCCTTCTCTTCACCATCCTCTCTGGGGTTGCCATGCAAAGCAATTAAGAGAGACTCTTTGCAGAATGCAGATTTGTAATGTGATGCAATTTCCCCGTGGTAAATACATAACAACTGTCCTTCTCATAAAGCTGAAAGGCTTAACTGTATTCCATTCCCAGATAATAAAGTTGCCTGTACATTTTAAACACCAAAGTAAGTGTAGAGACCATGAGGGATCTTATTTTCGGTTGGCAGAAATGTAAGAGGACTGAAGGCAATATGAAGTGGGGCGGAATTAAGGAGAAATATTATGACACATAAATTAATCATAATTCATTATTAATTTTCATTCCTACAATGGCTTTTGATGAGGGCTTGTGCCTAGTTTGTGGATAAGAATAATTGACTCTGTATAATTGTGTTTTTCCTAACTCTTGGCTTTGGGGAAATTCTTTTGCAATAGCCGAGATAGCAATCAAGGAGAAATGAAGTTTAGTTTTAATTACTTGGCTGGCAAAAATTGCTGACCACATTGGGAAGTTACTAAAAGACAGGGATGTACCAAATTAGTCAGAGCTGCTAACTGTGCTGAAAACCCCACATGTTTAATGTCTGGATGAAAGGAAAGGAGAAGCAGAAGAATATCTCCACTTATGTATTCAATTCAAATCAAGGTTGCTGTTCTGATCTGTCCCGCCCCTCGCCTTTTTGGTCATTCATAACGTACCCAGGTGCCCAATTCTTAACTGGTAAACCTGATATCATTCAGAGCTTTGAAAAGTTACCTTTTTGGACTACAGCTCACAAGCTTCCCATCCAGAATGGCCAGTACTTATGTTGACAGGGGTATCTTACTAGTATGTATTTTTGAAATAGGGCAGGGTAGAAATAATAATAATAATAATAATAATAATAATAATAATAATAATGGCTTGAATCCTGTTGGGCAGTTATGAATACATAACCTAGCATTGTGCACTCATGACTGTTTGATATTCTTAGCATCTGCATAGTCCCTCATCCTATGAGGATGAAAAACAGGAGGTGTCTAAAGAAACCAGGATAGATGTCCAAAGAACTTTCAACTGAGCGAAGATTTAAAAGGGACATGTATAAAAAATAGAAAAGAGGGGAAATCACCAAAGGAATTCAGATGAATAGAAGGCATGTGCAGGGAGAAAGTAAAACAAAACAAAACCCAAAATGCAGAATGAGATCAGTTTAAAAATACTTACAGAGGTTAAAAACATTTAGGGAGAAAAAGAAAATACACAGATATAGAATGGGTGACACTTGGTTTTACAACAGTACATGTGAAAAGGATCTAGGAGTCTTAGTGGCCCACAAACTGAACAAGAGTCAGCAGTGTGGAAGCTAAAAAAAATAAAATAAAAATCCATAGAATCATAGAATCACAGAGTTGGAAGAGATCACAAGGGCCATCCAGTCCAACCCCCTGCCATGTAGGAACTCCCAATAAAACCATGCCTGACAGATGGCCATCCACCACAGTTCAAGAAGGATATAAACAAACTGGAATATGCCCAGTCAATGACAACTAAAATGGTAAAAAGTCTGGAATTCAAGTCCTATGAAGAATAGCTTAAAGAACTATGTATGTTTAGTCTGGAAAAAGAGAAGGTTAAGGAGTGACACAATAGCCATGTTTAAGTATTTGAAGGGATGTCATAATGAGGGTGGATCAAGGTTGTATTCTGCTGCTTCAGATAATAGGACATAGAGCAACATATTCAAGTTACAGGAAAAGAGAACTTCCTCATGGTAAGGGCTGTTCAACAGCAGAATATGCAACCTCTAAGTGTGGTGGAGTCTCCTTCTTTGAAGGTCTTTAAACAGAGGCTGAATGGCCATCTGTCAGGGGTACTTTGATTGTGTATTTCTGCATGGCAGGGGGTTGGACTGGATGGCCCTTGTGGTCTCTTCCAACTCTATGATTTTATGATTCTAATATTTGGTGAAATCCTGCACCAGGAAAGATATAGATTTACATGAACGGCATTGTAAAGACACTGCAGCTTTTAGAGACTAGTGGATGATCTTTTTTCCTCTGGGGTTATTTCACTTTTTCAAGAAAGCTACATAAACATTTTCCCCACTTCTGCCAATGCAGATGTGTTTGTGGACAGCAATAGGAATCCTCTTTGACTTATCTCTTTAGTGGAGTACTTGACATGTGTCAACCATATCACAGCTGAGCAGAATTCTTCAGTTTCAAGCAAATGTCAAAGGGGTTCCTCTATTGAAAATAATCAATGTCTTTGACGGATAAAAAGAGGGAACACAGTGACACATTTAAATACATCCTGACAGGCTTTTTACAGTCGTTTTTGCTGTCAGTCTATAGGATTTGACTTTTCACCATCACCCAGGAGAAATAGGACTCCTTGTATGGTACCAAGCTTTCCACACTTTTAAAGAATATGATAGCAGACTAAGTATTTTCATACTTTTTATTCAATGCTATCTTTTTAAAAATATTTAATTCCTGATTTGAATACCACTGTCATGTTTTTAACTCTCTCCCAAGATCATCTCACAGTCTGCTCAGAGAACACCTTGTCTACTTTAGTCCTTGGTCTCTGATGAGGAAAATGTCATTTTGGAGGCAGAAGTTGTCTCCTCAGCTACTTCATGATAGCTCCGTGTTAGGATTGACAGTTGATTTCCAGCAAAAGCTCATCTGATCTGCTCTTCAGAGATAGAGAGATACTTAAAAGAAATTATTAATATATTGATTGTGAAATATTCAAGTGACTACCTAAGCAGGAAGAGAATTCTCCAAGATTAATTTCACGTTGAGCATTTGTATATAAAATTCAGTTTTAATATATTCCCATGGCTTTCTAACACCCCAATGTTACAAGTTTTTTTTCTTCTGAGGGCAATGGACATACTGTTAGGAAGTCTCTCACTTAGGGGAATTGCAATTAGCTCAAATATGCAGAGAGGAAGGTCCTAACAAAGCCTTTGCGCCAGAATCGCGGTTCCAGTATTGTCTACCAGAGGTCCGCCGACAAACCCCAAGAGAGATGACGCTAGTCCAAATGAGTCCAATGAAAATACACAGTTTATTGGGGGGCATAAATACCACACACAGCAAAAGGAGGCACACACACACATACACACATGTTCAATGCTAGCGAGAAGGAAGGGGAATAAGACTGGGAGTTAGGTTGGAGAGAGAGAGACACTGCTGGAATATTACCGTAGAAGTCTTCTCCTGGAAACCTGATGGATGTGGATGATGATGATGAACACGACCGCCGGGATGAGGGGGAGATTAGCCGCAGGAGCTATAGGCAGACGTCAAACTGGCGTAGACCAGCCTGTCCACCGAGAATAGCGTCAACGAGTGGTTCAAACTTGGAACCTTATTTAGGGCTGAACATATCCTGAGGCTACTAGATCGGCTTAGACAAAGGTGCTGATCGCCTGGGCTTTGTTAAGACGAGAGCAAATAATCTGTGTACAATGCACTTAGGTTTGGACACAATTCAGAGGGGAAGCTGACTTAATGGCTAAGTTGTTAAGTCAATCACTGGCTCGTCAGGTGTGAGGCCAAGGCTATTGTCTTACTTCGGAGCACAGTGGCAAATCTGGTCTGGCGATTCCCAAACTTCCTATGGAGAGTTGTTTACTGGGGACTCGGTTCCTCCAAGCGGGCTTGCCTACGTGACCTCCTTGCTTGGGACTTATGGCGAGTCCCTGGATAGGTCAAGCAGGGGTCAAAGTACAGTCCACATGTTCCACCAAAATTTTATTAAAAGCACATATTTTAACAATACCAGGGATGGGGAATATATGAGTCCTAGTACTCATGCAATAGCTCAACCTTTTCTGCCATTAGTTTGCCATGCTTATCATTCATATACTGAATACTGCAGGGACAGGGATGGGTTGAAAATTCATACATCAGAACTTTTGGACTAAAATATAGTATGGCAGGTCTGAAAGGGCAAGTGTGGATGTTGAGGAGGGGAAGTAAAGTGTGTTAAGAGATTTAAGGATAAGAGAAACTTATTTCAAACAGTGACAAAACCCTCCCTGTCTCTCTTTTTAATTCATTTTTGCCACAGAGTAATTTCAATTATTCCTGAACATCTGTCAAAAAAATAAAAAAGGGTCACCATTCCTCCCCCAGTCTCCCACACAGACATTATCTAAGAGATGGGAAAATGGTGGCCTTCAGTTTGTTGAGTTTCTCCAGATTCTAGGGCTGTTTGTTTTATTTAATTTCATTCTTAAAGGAAGCAATGAGCAATTTTCAAACATTTTTTCCAGCTACAGGGAAATCTTTAAAAATGGCAAAATTCAGGGCTTATTTGCACACAATCTGACATTGTCTTCTGGAAGAGAAAACACATTTTCTGCACAGAAAATAAGGTTCACTAGTATGTTAGATCAGCTATTTATTTTGATCTCCATAATAGAATAATATTTCTTGGCCTGACCTCTTCTTCTCCAGCTAACCTTAAGAACCAAATGCCAGATCAGGCAAAGGAGGTCTGTTTAGTATAAGGAAAAACAATAACAAAGTTAGATGGTCAGTCAGTCAGTCAGTCAGTCAAGGCTGCTGCCACCACTCATTTACAACTGACAAATTTCCATTAAATTTGCCAGTTGTAAATTGGACAAAAATCTGGTAAAAAAGAATCCATGCTAAAGTTGTGCTTAGTGGAGGCACAAACTTTAAAATATGTTGCATTTCTTAATCAAGAATTAATTGGTTTCTTTAGGATTTATGTTAATAAAATGTAAAAGAAAGAAAGAAAGAAAGAAAGAAAGGCACCAACTAGTGCTATCATCTCTGTCATGTAATAATAACAGCATGAAAAGTACAGTGCTGAGCCAACACCCACACACGACCCAGTTTTGCAGCCCTAAAAACCTTAATAAATTCATGGGCATTGTTTCTTTACTGCAAACTGCGGTTTTGTCCCCATAACTCCCCAGTTTCCCACCCCCCCCCAAATTAATTAAAAATGAAACCAGAAGTTATTACATCTCCTGAGAAGTGTGACATCACAGAGGAAGTGCCAGTGTGGTCCAGAGGGATGTGTGGAGGTAAGTCCTTCTTTGGACTTTTCCACACTGGCTTTATAACCATGAATGATGATCTTCTACATTTGGCATGCATGTTGGGAACTTAGAAAACCAAAATTCCAAATTGTAACAAGCCTCCATGGATAGAGCAGACTCTCCTCTTCAGAAAGTCCAGACAGTATGGCGTAGTGGTTTGAGCAATGGACTCCAACTCTGGAGACCAGGGCTTAATTCCCCACATAGGCATGGAAACGCACTGGGTGTCCTTGGGTAAGTCACATGCTCTCAGCCCCATAAAATGTGATAGGTTCAGCTTAAGGTCATCATAAGTCAAAAATGATTTGAAGGCACACAACAACATGTAGAGAGTGAAGGAAATGGTGATGGAGCAGGTGGGGCTGTCACACTTCCCTGCCTTGTACATTTACTGAAGAAGTTACTAGAATATCTAAACAGACCTACTTAGTGGTGGCCCAAGTGAGTCCTGGAAAGCTGGCAATTGGTGGCTTTTGTATCAATGGGGTAGTGAGAGTGTTCTGAGTTTTGGTTTGAACCTCCCCTCCCCCCTCCCCCCAAAAAAGCTTGTACTAAAGTCCCAATTGAATTCTCCACTGCACTACCATGAGAGCCGCCAGCCACCATGGCACCAAACTCTATCCCATTTCACACTGAAGTAGATCTAATCTAAAAGCATATGTTTAAGATGTAAAATCCCTCACCCTGTGTTGGACAACAACTGCATCCTACCAATGAACAGTTCTCTGCTGTAGAAACATCCCTTTGTGTTTCAAACAGTTTGGATGCTTTGCTTTAAAATTGCTGATAACTTGCTTGACACCTCGCAGAGTTTCTTAAAATATTCCTAAACCTTTGGCATCTTTTCCTGCCCTGGACCTCATGCATAAAACATTCCTCCAGTCAGCAGCTTTCAGCAAAGGGAGCAGCTAGGTTCCATCCATCAATGTCAGCAGCTGAATTACCGAGTGATTTTAGATCCTTTAATAACTCTGTTTCTTTATGACTATGTTAGTAAACAATCCAATATTGCTGGCACCTTGCTTTGGAGGTGTACTTATTTTTAGCATTATCAAATCCTCCTAATATGGGTCTTCCTCTTTAGTGTCATTATTCCAGGTTAAAACAAAAGGAAACAAAACCTGAAACACCTTTCATTTCACTCGTGCTATGGTGGTGATTACTACTACTACTACTACTACTACTATTATTATTTGAGTTTTGTTCTGTGAAGGTCAACCAAACTGATTCACATGAGCTCTGTTGGGATTAAACCAGCAAACAAAATGCAAAACAAAAGTCAAGGATAAACATAGGCTTTACACCACCAATAATGCTTTTCATTTATCACTGATCACAACAGGAGTAGGCTGCACATTTTGGAAGGTTTTTAAATGGGGAGAAAATGTTTGGATGCAGAAAAGAAGTCATTAGACATCAACTTTTTGTTGATGTTGAAATTCTCCAGAATGTGGCATGCAGTAAAGTTTTTTTTTTTTTTTAAAAAAACCACATTGTGAGTCTCACACTAATGTGTACTAAACCTATAACAATAATTTGAGAAGCATGGTAGTTTAAAGTAGTAGTACACTGCCTAAATACCCTAAAGGCAACCATTCCCTTCTGATCTTTGAAGCTAAGCAGAGTCAGCCCTACTTAGTACATGGATGGGAGACCACTGGTGAATACTAGGTGCTCTAGGTTGTATTTCGGAGGAGAGAACTGGCAAAAGCTCCTTACCTGAGAAAACTCTTTGAAATTCATGTGTTTGTCCAGAAGTCATAAACACATGAATGCTTTGCATTTAGAACAGGCAATATTTCTTCTGTTAAGGGCCATATTCCTCCTGGGGTAATCTGTTGGGACATGATGGCACTTGAAGCCAGATCAGAGTGAGGGCCATATATTCTGTCTTTAGAGGCACCACTAGGTGGGTGTTGGGGGTGAGGACCACATCAGGTGACATCCCAGAGGGGATGTATACCTGCTGGGGTAATACATCTGAAGGGAATGGCACAGCTGTTGGGCGAGAGAGAAAGGGAGCTGTTCCTTACTTGCTCATATAGCAGCCATGCCAGACCATGAATGGGCCCTCCAGAGTCTGCAGTGCCACCACCCTCAGCAACAGCTGCTACTGGGGGGTGGGGGAGAGCAGTGTCTTATTTTCAGAGTCTGATGTGGCTGCTGGCCAAGTAGACACATCAGAACCTGAATGAGCCCTATGTAGCCCCACTTCCCTCATCAGCAGCCACTGTTGAGGGGTCCAGTGCCTTCAGAATTGTAGCTGCTCATGCAATAGCCATGCCAGACTTTGAAGGACATTGTTGTCTGGGCAAGAGGCTGATCAATCTTGGAAGGAAGGAGGGGGGTAGATCAATCCCCCCCCCCATGAGTGACACCAACTGTAGCTGCACCACTGTCTTGTCCAGGAAAGCAGCCTGGAACCGATAGTAAACCAAACAACTGAGATAATTGCAAAGCAAAAGAGCAACAAAATACAAAAGAGCAACAAAACACACCTGAAATAATAATTCAAGTCCTGAGTATCAGGCGACAAGAAGTTAGAGCAAACAAAGAATTCCAAAAGCAAAATCCTTAGCCAGTCCAAGAGTCAGGATTCAAGCAATTGGAGCAGTCAAACAGTCCAAGAGTCTGGGGTGCCAGGAAGCAGAATTGTCTATCCAAAGTCCAAAGATCCAGTCCAGGAAGTCAAGCAACAAGAGAGTCCACAAACAAAGTGCTTTCACCAAGGAAGTCAGTTAAACTCAAACAAAGTTTCTGGCATTCTTCCCAGTCTTTTATCTCTGACTCTCACTTTTGTAGCTTTCCTGATTGCTCAGTGTTTCATATAAATTCTTTGTGAGCACCACACGCCTGTTCTTTCAGATCTCTGCTCACTAAACAAAGGCACAAGTATGTCTGCCTCCTCATTCTTCTCCATGCCGAAACTGACAGGAACCTCTGTTGCACTGGTGTCCAGTTCCTGCTTGTCCTCATTGGCAGCAGTCTCTACTGGCACTAGCAGTGAGGCACTGGGGCTATCTTCCTGGCTGGGTTCTTCTACATCTCCTCTGAGTCTCCAGCTTCTTCACATCCTATGACATGTCTGTCCTTCCGATAAGATTTAATATTCTTGTATCTGATATGAATTGAATACAGGATCAGTTTTGAAGCCAAGATGAAAGTGAAGAGTAATTTATTTATTTATTTATACTTCCAGTCTTCACTTGGTATCTTTGGGCAGGGGAAGGGAGCTGGGGGTGGGGTGGATGGTACTCAACAACCATAGGAATTACAATAGCTGCCAGCAGTAAGAGTGATAAACACTTCACCTGAACCTCGCCACCTTTGCAGTTCCACCACCTTACCAGGTATTTTTGTGGTAACAAGGAAGAGGGCCTTCTTGGTGGTTGCTCCTAAGCTTTCGAACTCCTTGCTGTCCTTTGGTAAGCATGAATTTTTTTATTCTGACTAGCTTTTCAGAAATGACTGTAATGGGCTCTTAATGGCGTGGTGTACTGTTGATCTTTATTTTTTTGTCTTTGGGTGGATTTTAAATGGTTTCAATTCAATTTGTGACTTAACTGCATTTTAATAATAGTTTTATATGTTTTTATGTTTTCACACGCATTTCAATCCTTATTTGCTTTAATTATTATGTAGAGAGATCTTGTAGCACCTTTGAGAATAACTGAAAGAGAGAAGGTGGCAGCATGGACTTTTGTAGACAAAGTCTACTTCCTCAGATGCATTTTTCTATGAAAGCTCATGCTACCAACTTCTTTCTTTCAGTTAGTCTCAAAGGTGCTACAAGATCTCTCTACTTACTGTTTCTACAGACTAACATGGCTATATCTTTGTTTTCATCCTTGTAGGCAACTTCAAGTCCCAGTACTGGGGGAAAGGTGGAGTATAAATGAATAAATCATCATCATCATCATCATCATCATCATCATCATCATCATCATCTGGACCCCCTGAAAAGAACACTTCATTTTGCAGTCTGAATAAATAGAGTATAAGATATGGGGATGAGGGGACATATGGGAGGGGGATATCCAAAAGTTTTAATGATGACCTTTAAAAAAATTGACAGAAAATTTGTTTTGATTTGTAATTGTTAACTTATCTCTATGTAGTCACTATCTAGATTTATACATTTTCCCAGCCTATCTTGACCCTCCAAATAGCTGATATTGTAGAAGTCTGCAGATTGTGCCTTATGAGGGGGTATCGTAAAGTAATAATTATCACCTGGAAGTTATTATGGCATATTGATGAAATTTTGTCAGTGTCATAATTGGTCTCTAAGTGCATGTTGCTGAGAAAATCAGCTCATTGCATCCTTTATTTTTGTGACTGGCTCTGCCAGAAGTGACTAAAGTGTAAAATCTCCATCAGGCGCAATCTGCAGGCTTCTACAATATCAGGTATTCAATGGGTCAAGATACTCTGGGGAAAATGTATAAATCTGGATACTGACTACATAGAGATACATTAACAACTACAAATCAAAACAAACTTTCTGTCAATTTTTTAAAAAAAAGGTGATTATTAAAACTTTTGGATACCCCCTTGTATGTCTAATCTGCATTGCAGAAATAATGCAGTTTGACACCACTAACTGCCATGGTTCAAAGCCATGAGTTACTTGGCCTTCTCTATCACAGAGCTCTGGTGCCACAATAAGCTATATATCCCAGGATTCCATAACATGGAGCCATGACAGTTAAAGTGGTGTCAAACTGCATTATTTTTTATGAAGTGCAGATTAGACCATGGTATCATCACATTTTAACCCTAGCTGCAATGTGACACAAACACTTGTCTCCCTGCAATATGCTACCATAATGACTGAAACTTCCCTCTCTAGAGCAGGAGTGGACCCTTATCTGAGTGTAGAGAGCTGCATTGGACCTTGGAGGAATGCATCCCCACTGCACACCCAGGGAAAGATACCAACCTTTTTTTGTCCCCAAATGGCCACCCAAATATCCTCAATGAGACGTGAAATGCATTTTCATGATATTTTTGGTGTCCTTGGGCCCAGAAGAGGACTTTGCTTCTAGAAGAGGAAATTACCTGGAGTTATTAATTCTTTACCATCTGCTTTAAGTACAGGCTTCTCTCCTGGACTTAAAGGTTGTTTTGTTTTTAGCACCCCCCCCCCCCCACACACACACACATACATACACCCTTGAGGCCATTTGGGGACAATTTTTTTTTCTGGGATTTTTTTTAGGTATCTTTTTATTTTTTAAAAAATAAGTCCAATGGATAAAAACAAATACAAGAAACAAACAAAAACTAATGCCAAAACCAACACACATAACGTAACTGTACCAACATATGACCATGATACAACAAAATATTGTCCCCCATAGACCCTTCTTACCCACATGTCACCCCATACAACGATAAAATACACAAAATGACTCCAGCCCTCCCATGATGAGGTCATCAGAAATTATCTTCCTAAATTATCCTTAATTTAGATTTTAGCTATTCGTTTTATACACCACTGTAATATCAGGATATAAAAACTACTAGACTTTTAGTTCTTTCTTCCTTTTCTAAAAATAATTTGGAATGGTTTCCATTCATTTTGGAATTTATCCTAGAATTTATCTCTTATTAATATTGATAATCTGTCCATTTCAGCTATCTCTAAGACCTTCAATGTCCAACTTTCTTTCATAGTTTTCTCTTTACCTTTCCATTTCTGAGCACAGAATATTCTGGTGTAGTATAATCATGTGGTATAACATCTTGTAGTTAAGCAACTTCATCTGTTCATCTAAAAAGCCTAGTAGAAATAATTCGGGTTTCCTTGTATTTTGTTTTTAAAGATTACTTGTAACAACATACGAATCCACTGCCAGTACTCCTTTGCTTCGGCTGTGTCTGTACTGCAGAAATAACTCAATTTGATATCGCTTTAAATGCCATGGTTCAAGGCTATGGAATTCTGCGGTTTTTAGATTTTTTCTCTGATGCCATAACAAACTACAACCCCCAGACCAAGTTATTTCTGCAGTGCAGACCCCTCCTCAGTCACATAGCCATCACTTTTTAAAAACTCTCTGGGTTGACAAAAACAGCTCTCTTGGGATAGATGTGGCTCATGAGTCACACTTTGCTCTCTAGAATAACATGTCAGACCTGCAAGAAAAGTGTTGAAGTATAGAAGGATCCATTTTTGAATCCCAGAAAGGACCCCAGAAAGAAACCCCTTTCTGGGATATTCCATTCTGTTTTGCCTCTTCCTTGCTTTTCCATTCTGTTGCTTCACCCAGCCAACCAGCACCTGTATTCTCTGGCCAAAGACCATACTCAGTCTTCATTGGGATGTCCAACTGTTGCACCCCTTAGACATTTTTCTCCTAAAGTTTTTATCTTTTATGTCTACAAACCTTGGGTTACCCCCTTTTCTGTATGGACGGTGCCATAATTCAACATAACTAGAAGGCACCAGGTTGGGAACACTGATCTGGGATAACCCTTTACCAACATTTATTCATAGAATCATAGAATCATAGAAATTTAGAGTTGGAAGAGACCACAAGGGCCATCCAGTCCAACCCCCTGACATGCAGGAACTCCCAATCAAAGCATCCCCGACAGATGGCCATCCAGCCTCTGCTTAAAAACCTCCAAGGAAGGAGACTCCACCACCCTCCGAGGGAGAGTGTTCCACTGTCGAACCGCCCTTACTGTCAGGAAGTTCCTCCTAATGTTGAGGTGGAATCTTTTTTCCTGCAGTTTGCATCCATTGTTCCGAGTCCTGTTCTCTGGAGCAGCAGAAAACAAGCTTGCTCCCTCCTCAATGTGACATCCCTTCAAGTATTTAAACAGGGCGATCATATCACCTCTTAACCTTCTCTTCTCCAGGCTAAACATCCCCAGCTCTCTAAGTCATATTTTATTGTCTTATTTACCATGTAAGGCAAAGATCGCTGTAGAAAGCTGTAAAGAAATAAAACAATTGGCTCTCCTTTGATCTTGAGATATCTTTCCTGGATCAACCTGGCTAATAGCAACAAATAAAATCCACCCTCTCACTCAACTATAGTCAGCCTTCACAACCACCCATGGCAACCAGTTTAACAGGTCAGGCAATCTGTGAAACTCTTAAGAGATAATCACACAGTGAAGCCTTTGTTTGATTTCCTTTTTAAACTGAAAATAAATAAATAAAGAAAACCTCCACTGTCTATGTATATTGTGCTGTTATGTCCAAGGGCATTTAAAACATGCACACACCCTTTTTCTTAATTTAACTAACACTCAAAAAATCAGAAGGACCAAGAGGAGAAGAAATGCTTCTCCCCACAGATTTACAAAAACATGTGGCATGGTTAGCAACTGGAAACATGTCCTACAGACATCTGCATCATGAGTTTTGTTTTCATAAGTCACAGGTAAAGACAAAGGCAACTGGCTTCAGTGGCCAGAAGGAGAACTTTTCTGCAACTGCTAATTTGTTAAGGGTGACATTTGCTCTAACACTTCTGTATTAGAAAAGCTAATTCATATTGTAATTTCACTGTGATATTATATCTCAGCACTTAATATGAAAGACATTAACAGATCTATTACCCGGGGTTGGAGGACTGTAAGGCAGAGGAGGGAGAGAGATTAAGAAACTTCATGGGCTTCTGTAGTGTATTGACTTTAGGTCAGCTTTTCCAAATAGTTTCATTAAATTTATGCCATTGAAAACATAACATATAGACCTTTCAAATAGAAAAATCATACCCAGACAAAAGTAAATTTTTTTCTTTCTCTCTCTCTCACTCTCTCTCTTCGCACTGCGATTTATCATCTGTTCCATTATATGCTAGAAAACTTGTCATTTTTCTTTAAATGATCTTGCTAAGGAATCTTTCCCCCTACTAGGTCCAATATTATTATTCATAAGTGAACATGACATATTGGGCCTGCAGAGAAAGTTCTTAAGCTTTACACAGCTCTAAGTATTCCCCTAGTGTAAATAGTATGTTGCACAAGATGGTGGGTGGCTTTCATATTTGCAACCCAGAGTTGTGGATTTGTAACTGCTCTGTATTGACTAATCCTGCTTAGTCACAACCACCCTTGACAGCCAGTGCCTGCATCAGAAGATGGAGATATATTCTGCTTGTGACCTCATGATATCCACCTTGTTGTTAACTTGCATCAAGTCACCCCCCTCTTGATCAGATTTTTGAGCCTCTAAGCAAAAGGGTTCTTGCCAAGTGCTGTGAGGTGCAACCAATCACTTGTCAGAAGTCCATCTTCATGAAACTGCAGACCACGATCCAAGAAGCCAAACTGTTCTTGACCACACCATCTGTGGAGCTAGTTGTTCCATCTCCACTATTCTTCTCTCCCTTCTGGGCCATGTCCTTCATTTGGGAGGGGTGACAAAATGACAACCTGCACATCAAAATCCTTCAGCTTCCTACCCAGAGCCTTGTGTTTTCTTGTGATATACTGAAGTCTATGCCTTGCAGTGTCATTGGTTCCCAAGTGGACCAAAAAGAAGGGGTAATGGCCATGTGATGTAGTGGTTTGAGTGTTAGACTACAACTCTGGAGATCAGGATTCGATTCTGCACTCAAGCATAAAAACCCACTGGGTGACATTGGGCAAGTCACACATTCTCAGCTTCACAGGATGGCAATGGCACACCCCCCCCCCCCCGAAGAAATTTGCCAAGAAAACTCTATGATAGATTTGCCTTAGGGTTGTCAGAAGTCAAGAATGACTTAGATGCACACAATAACAACAAGAAGATCAGTGAGCTTGATGAGTCTTGCCAGGCTCTATGTTACCATTTTTATCCCAGGGAAGCAGCATACCCCTTGGTAGGGGACATCCCCTGTATGTTTCCCATCCAGGGCATTCTGTTCCACCCCTTCCAAGAAACCCTCATTCTTCCTAGTATGCTGAAGAGTGGATAAATGGGCCTCAAATTGCTGGACCTTCTTTTCCATCAGGGCAACTAACTTGCACTTGCTACTTGTGGAGATACCCACATCTTCTGGCAAGTACACAAACATACCACAGCTTTTGCAGGTGATTGCAACAGTTCCCCTCAACTTCCTTATTCGGTAGTATTAAGCAGGCACTGAAACAGAAATTGGGCCTCTTTTTCAAAACTCTCCTGCTAAATGCTCACACAAAACACTTATTGGCTGTCCCTATTAGTGGAGCTCCTGTTTGCTGAGCTCCAGGGACTGGGGCTGCAGCTATAAGAGAGCTAGTGATGGGTGGCTTCTTCTCCAAACCAAGCTCATAAATCACTGACTTATAATCTATTTTTCATTTCCCTTATCAAAAGATCATAGAATCATAGAATCATAGAATCGCAGAGTTGGAAGAAACCACAAGGGCCATCCAGTCCAACCCCCTTCCATGCAGAAACTCTCCATCAAAGATATCTGACCCAGTTATACAAATTACCAGAAAGAAAGGGGGAAAAAAAACAGTCTCCTATCAGAATATTTATATTCATGCACTGTTGGTTGACATTTTTTCCTTTCTTTGGCTACAGATGGTTCTCATCACCATTCCTACAGCCATATATTTATTTATTGCTCTTCTTGGCATTATTTGGCCTCAAAGATATTATTTGACTTTACACTTTAGGATTGTCTAGCTTCTTTCATGGCTGCCCTTCCCATTCCTAATCTTGTTTTGATTTCTTGACTGCAGTCTGTATTCTGATCAACGTTTGATCCATGGTATGGGAAAGGGGAATTATAAAAGTATAGTAAGACTACACAATAATATAAGCAGAAAACCTCCCAGATCTGGAACACCTATTAAGGAAGAAAATGCAAAGGCAGACCTACTGTTGAACATAAATAAATAAAATGATAATGGAGAATCCAGACAAATTCAACCTAGACAATGAAGAAATATAAGTTGTAAGAGAGTTCTCATACCAGGGATTAAACACTGCTAGAAATGAGGACTGCAGCCAGGAAATCAAAAGAAGATTAAGAATGAAGAGACCAGCTATGAAAGAACTAGAAAATATTTGACAATGCAAAAATATACAAATGAACAGAAAAGTCAGAATTGTACAAGCCACTGTTTTCCTATTACCATGTATGAATGTGAGAGCTTGACAGGGAAGAAATGGTGCTGGAGAAGAATGCTGAGGATCTCATGGACAGCCAAAAAGACAAATAAATGGAACCTAGATCAGATCAAGCCAGAAATCTCTCTGGAACCCAAGATGACAAAACTGAGGCTCTCATACTTCAGATACATCATGAGAAGGCATGACTCATTGGAAAAAAATATTGCTGGGAAAGGAGGAGGGAAGTGGAAATCGAGGAAGACCTCATGCTAGATGGATGGAGTCTATTAGCGAAGTCACAGGTATGGGCTTGCAAAACAATGAAGAATAGGGAATCTTGGATATATCTCATCCACAGGGTCACCATGGGTTGAAATCAACTTGAGGGCATTTGACAACAAAAAATAACCAACACTGAGATGGAAGGAAGTCACTAGAGATTCAACAAATGGAAGAAAATGCAACTAATTGAATGAATTGTCTGTATCATGTATTTTATGTATTCTGATGAATTTTCTGTATATGCCTCATTTTTTATTTGTTATCAGTAAAAATAATAGTTAAAAAAGAAAAAAAATGTGTACTTCCTGTATGATTACACCTTGGCTGTAGGGTTCCTTGTCATGGAAAGTACCTTTCATCTTTTCTATCTTGACTTTTAGCTACATGGCTCAGATTTTTATTCTGTCATGCATTTAACCTGTTGAAGAGAATTGCTTTAATGACCTGATCGCCCAATTTGTAATGTGCATTCACTTGGTGTAAACCACCTCCTGTTGTTACCAATATAATATTTGATTGTATGAATGTTTTATGTTGGCTTTTATCTTTTTTGATATTTTAAAATTGTTTCACGTTTCCTTCAGAACTGTCATGGTTACAGATGAGTAGGATATATGTCACCACGACAAATAAAGAAAATAATAGAAGAGAAAATCACTACCAAAATCACACTGGCAGCTATATCTATTGGAGCAAATGGCAAGTGTGAGCAAATGAGGCAGGAGGCAATGAAAGGAAATGAAAAGAAGGAAAATTATGCTGAGGAGGGCTATATCTAAAGACTGCAAGTGGGTTGCACAAAAATTTACTTGTGGAAGTGAAGAGTATGAAATAGTATATTGAATTATGTTGCTGTTATTTGCCATCAAGTCAACTTTGACTTATAATGCATGAAAGACCGCCAAGATTCCTAGTCATCAACTGCCTTGCTTGAGTCGTGCAAAGTCAGGGCTGTGATTGAGTCAGTCCACCTGTAGCAGTTTCCCTCTTTTCCTAATTTACTGAGCATTACAGTTTTTTCCAGTGAGTCCTGTCATCTCAACATATGTCCAGAGTACAACAGCCTCAATTTAGATGAATTATTGCATTACTAAATATTGATCTAAATGTACCTATTGATGGACCCTCAAAGTTCACCTCAGAAAAATTGTGAGGAAGAAAGATTTTCAGTTTCTCTGGGGACAATATCTAAATAGTGCTGGGCAGACTTTCTGTTTCCTGAAAGTTTTCTTCATCCATGAATGAGAGTTCTCTTTTTCTGTGTCAGTATCAACCATTTTAAAATTTATTTCGAAGTTCTTGTTGTGGTTTGTTTCAGCTGACATTATCATTTTCAGAGGCCCACAGCTTTTTATGTGTTTACACTTTTTGTGTTTACAGTTTGTGTTTGTGTTACACATATGTGTCTACATTTCTCCATTGATCTGCTGCCTTCTTGGCTACATGCACATCCTGTTGCAAAGATGTCCCATGGGCCTGACAGCATCCCATGGTGATGATGAAGCTAGCAAAGCAGCAGACCACCCAAATGATAGTTTGGTGGATACTCACACATGCCCTCATCCATCCTATAATTGAGTACTTCCATGAAATTTTCACCAAGATTTCTTCCCCTTCAAAAGCAATTTCAGAAGTACTTTCTCTTCTGTCTAATTAAATAACAATCACAAACCAAAATATAAAAGACAAATTTACTTAGCACTATGTGTGTAACTAAGTGTGTAACAACAATTAAAAATATATATATATATATGGGATGTTTACATAATGATGATTTCTCTGGCAGTAAGGCAGTGAATCTGCTCTGGCTTGTAATCTGAATTTTAAAGGAGTTACCCAAGATTCTGAAGCTCTTTTGGGGATAAGCTTCAGTACCTTGAATATTTCATTGAAGTTTTGAACTAAAAATAGGGGTGGATTCACAGTTCCTTCAATTGGAATCCCACCAGCCACCACTACAGTCAGCCCTCCACATTTGTGGATTTGGCTTTTGTGGATTTGATTATCCATTGATTTGATTAATATGATCTGTCTAGGAATATCTAGATCTTCCAGCATGACTCTGCTGGAGGATGACCACTGGAGGACCCAAAAAATTCCTCTCAAGGCATTTGTAGGTCCTCTAGCATGCTACTATGGACATTGTCTGGCAGATGTTGACCATAGAGATGTGTGAAGGACCTAGAGATTCCTAGAAATGTGTTCTCTCAGGTTAAAAAATAGTGTTTTTTATTTGTTTATTTCCATTTTTACAGGTGCCCTGTGCTCATAATCTGAGTGAATGTGGAGGGCCCACAGTAGATCTATGTCCAAGGTTTATGATATCACATACTGAGTTGGTTGGAATCCTTGTTGGATCCATGCTTTCCTTGCTTGCTTGCTTGCTTGAAAGCATTTCTAGCTCTTCCTCTGATGAAAAGGTTATTGAGAGAAAGGATGATTAAAACTCTACTTTCTACATTTTGTGCTTATATAGGATCATGGGACCCAGTGGTTTGACCATAAGACTCTGGGAAATCATGGAATCCCATTGCATGACCTTGGGAAGTCATACACTGTTTCAGCCTAAGAAGAAGGCAGTGAGGCATACCTCTGAATAAATCTTGTCCAGAAAGTCTTCTGATAGGAGTGCTTATTAGTTGGAGTTGACAAAAAGGCTTATAAAAACAACAGATAGGACTACCCCTATACACAGGCTCTCAGTTTCCCAAATCTCAATGCTTTAAATAGGAGACAGTTCTGATTTATTTCCTGTAGTACATGTTGCAATTGTACATGAAGTTCTTATGAATTACTGGCATATTAATAGAAGCGAAAATTGGCTAAAACAGGAGCTGTTGCAACCAGGCTAATGTTCTTCCATGTAGCCTTTATTATTCATTAACACATAGTGTGCTTCCTGCTAAAAATAATTCAGGCTACACTTGTTATCACATTAAGATAACACTAAGTCTTACTATAATTTTAAAGAAATGGGGCTCCCAGCTGTTGTTGCCAAAGCAAACACAACGCTCACACCCCAACCCCATATTTGCAAGAAGCAGAAAGGGGCAACAGAGCAACACAAAACTTACATGGCACATTTTTTGCTCTGTATATCATATGCTAAAGACCCTAAAATAAACAATCTGGTCACAGGGAGAGAAAATAAAAATATAAAGAGAGTCTTGTCTCCATTCTACCAATGTAAACTGGGAGAAGTGCCATGAAACTTTATTGAATTTAAACTGTCAGACCAGGTGGCTATTGCTGGCTGCTGATGCAAGGGATTAATATCACCATGACAGAATGAAGGAGATGCTTGGCTCCTACTTGCCTCCTTGGTTGCTTGGGTTTTCTTTAGTCTGATGGAAACAAACAAAGTGGAGCACGGCATTCTGTGTTTTTGAATACATTGGTACAGTCTGGTAGGACGTAGTTATTCAAAGGAACAAGGAAATCTGGGGAAAAGATTGGAAAAGGGGACATACCTGACTGATCAGCTATATGTTTTACATACAGAAGATCAAAAATTTAATCCCTAGTAGACTCTGGGGAACAGGGTTCGAATCCCTGCTCAGTGATGAAACCCACTGGGTGACCCTGTCTCAGACTCAAAAGGTGGCATTGACAAACCCTGTCTGAAGAAACATGCCAAGAAAGCCCAGTGATAGGTTCATTTTAGAGTCTCCATAAACTGGAAATGACTTGAAGGCATCCAAAAACAACAACCACCTCCATGTATGAATGGGGTAGAACTCCATGTACGATTGGGGCAGAATTGTGCTCTTAATTTACACAGCCAGATATAGGGGCCCAACAGGCTGCCCCTTTAGAGCACCATCCTGCCGTCTCTTTCCTTGCTGTATAGGGATTGCAGTAACCACATGCCACGGCCCCAATCCAGCACTTTGCTGGCACTAAAAGAACAGCAAAATGCCGCTCCTTTTAGCACTGGCAATATGGTGCTCTTGTTGCCACAGGGTGCCATGGTACTCCTTTGGCACAGTGTATCTAAACACTGTGCCAACGGAGCACCGTGATGCCCCACTGCTATGCGGTTCGGCACATGGCATGACGCCGGTGTGGGGGGCAGCTGGCCTGCATACACCATGCCCTCACACTGCCCCCATGCCAGGTATAACACCAGTCTGTTTAGCCCCATAGTAACAGAACAAAGCAAGGCCTCTTCTTCTGTGGGTTCTGGTACATTCCTTAAGTTACAAGAAAATATAGGTGCTTGTGACCCTTTCATGGCTCCTATCCATGCTCAAATGCATAGCAAGGGACTCAACTGCAAGTTAGGTTTCAATATTGCTTTTTTGATCCAGGTTTGTATCAATGTGATATTGGTATCACATTGGTTTTTACATGACTGGCCATATGTAGGAAAGACCTATAGAACAGCACCATCAACCATCCCATTTGCCTAATGTAAGACTCAGGCTTGGTATATGAAACTGTGGACATCAAATAAAGTTCAGTTTCCCATAGTGCAGTCAGTCAATCAACCCATCAATGTAGTTCCATGGCTTGATGTAATGTAGCATCATCAGGAATGACTTTCATCACAGTTTGCAATATAGCACAGAAAAGTTGATTTTTTGGATAACAGTTCCCAGAATTCTCCAATGGCCAGGTTGGCAGTAAAATTACAGGAGTTGTCATCCCAAAAAGCTCTGGTCTGTAGTCAATTTTTGTGTGGAATATTGGCGTGAAAGATCTCAACATTGTGATATATCCATGGATATGGAGGGCCAACTGTAAAACTCTGGTTAAGAACCCTAGGCTCACAAGGATTCTCTTGGTCAGTTCATCACATCTCTTTTCTGGCTCCCAGCTTGCACATGCTGCATTCCAAAACTCCCTCCTCCATTCATCCACTCACCCTAGCCTTAGGCAACATCTTTCTTCCTGCCTTTGTAATTCAACAACCATTGTTGAAACTGAACTTGTCACTTCATCGCCATACCCGCAAGTTTTGCATTTCTATGACTGTTCATACAGCCTGATTATAAAGGTCCTTCCTGGGCACCAGTTCACTCCATGCATCTGAGGAAGTAGGCTGAAGTCTATGAAAGCTAATGAAAGCTATGAGAGCTATGAAATGCTACATTTTCTTTCACTTAGGTCCCAAACAGATTGGCAGTAAGTGCCAGCTTGGGGACGGTGTGGAGACATGGTGTTTAGATGACACATGCCCCCAAGCTGCCCCCAAGCCAGAATCACGTCACCCACCCAACCAGATAGTGGGCAGTGTTGTGGTGCTCCAGCAGCATGGTGTTTATATACTGCATGCCACAGGAGTACTACAAAGTTGTGGCTCTGACTGAAAGGGCATCCTTTCAGCCATTTTGCTGTCTGTTTTGGCCCTCAGTTAGTAATTCTCAAAAGTGCTACAAAATTCCTTTCCATACCATTATCCATCTATGTCACTGTTAAGATGGTTCCCTCTGAAGGGAAGATCCTCCAACAGTTGTGAGGCCGAGGAAAGCATTATCCTTTTGGCCCAGCAGGTGCTTTCTCTGAATTTCCCCCCCTTTCTCTTTTAGCAATGCTCAGTAGACCGCTCCAATCAATCATTCACCCAGGATTTTGTGACTAGAGAGCATCCATAGCAGTTGCAAGGCCTTGAAGAGTATCAGCAGCTGTGAGTTCATCAGTATAAAAGGCTGAGTTCATATCAGTATGAAACATTACCAGACCACATGATGCCATAGTTCTGTTTGTAATGATGGCATTCTCCCTTCTTTACCCCTGTGTGAAGCCCTGCAGCCTGCATGAGTGATAAGGCCATTCAAACCTTAATTGTAGTCTTTTCTGAGATCTTTGGAAACTTCTGCCATGTATTTATTTGCAGTACGATGGAAAAATTTTAGGTCTTTTGTACCATGTTTTCTGTATCTGCTTCATATACAGAAAATTTTATTCAAGTCATTGAAAGCTGGGAGCTAGGAAGAGAAATATTCATAAAGCTGTGTGGCAGGCTTTTGCTTCTGCTTCAGCCATCCATATTCAGAAGAAAATCAGACGTACGCAAACCTACATACTGGCTGACGAATATTGATATCCTCAGGGCTGCGTTTGTGGTTCCTTTGTTATAAAATTGGAATTTGTTCATACAGCCTTTATAACACTGATTATGGCTGACTTCCCAGGGATCTTTGCATATAACTTAGGGATGTCAAAGCTTTTGGGCTGCTGTAAGTGCTCTTCTTATTTAGAACTTGAGTAACCCACTTTTTCCCACCTCCAACATATACATCCTTTGAGTTATTTCTCTTTAAAATGGAATTTTCCCACCTCCAACATATATATCCTTTGAGTTATTTCTCTTTAAAATGGATATTAGCTGTCTTGTTATGAGCTGGATAATACCTCCCTTTTACATATAGACGCAGACACACAGGCTGCTGCCACATGGCAGAATTAATGCAGGCAGACACAGCTTTGATGGTCATGGTTCCATCCTATGGAATCATGGGATTTGAAGTTTGTTGTGGCACCAGAGGTCTCAGACAGAGAAGGCTAAATATCTCACAAAACTACAAATCCCAGAATTACATCACATTGAGCTATGGCAGGTGTCAAACAGCATTAATTCTGTAGTGTAGATGCAGCCAAAGATACATTCAATTCTCATGCCTACACACACAGACATACATGTCGACTTTATAAATCTACACATACAAACAAATACACACTATTCACTCTGTCTGCATGCATGCAAACAAATAAACACTACATACTCACCTCTCTCTCTCTCTCTCTCTCATGTACACATGCATATGAACACATATATATACTGTGTATGTATACTTCCCAGCCCAAATACACACGATGGTAAAACAGGATTCAAAGTAACATGGAAAACCTATATGCAGGAGAATTGTGTTTTAGTTCATTTCTTCTAAAAGGTTTCCCAGATAACATATTTTTTTCATATTCAAGACAGAATGGGAGACTTTTTAAAGCTATGTGCACGAAACTGAACATGGCAGATTTATTTACCCTGAATCAGAAGTCTGAATGCTTATTTTTTTTTAAAAAAGTCTAAATCTGAGTTCCTGTTTTTATGTTGTTATGTTTTTAAAGTATTTGATATTGTTTGATGTATTTTTTCATATACACATGTATGTTCTATCATTATGTTTTGTGTGGATATCAATAAAAATAATATTAAAAAAAAAGAATTCCTATGCATTCAACCAGACCACTGCTGCCTTGACACCTAGGCTTGCCATCTCTTTTATTGTGAAAGGCTCCTAATCTCTAACAGGAGGTAATAACATGGTCCTCCCTCCATGCTGGATGATGGTCATACTGGCTAGGGGATTATTGAAGTTGTATTATGGAGAATTAAATTTCTTCAGTTCTGATTCAACCAAGAGGAGGTGAGTTTCTTCATCTCTCTTTGAATGAGGATTTTACGGAATGAACCAGGGACCTTCTGCATTCAAAACAGGTTCTCAACTTTTGACATACATCTCCCTCTGACTATCCTTGAGGTAAAAGCCCTTGACAGACTTTGTATTGCCAGAAGTACAGTCTCCCTACCCTCCCTTTTAACTACATGCAATTATTGCAGCTTTTTGGACCAACTTATTCCATACCAGCTGCCTCTAATAAATGAAGCAAGTCATCATTTTTTTGGCAAAAGGAGTGGGTTATTTTGAACTGAATCTCACCGGGAACAGGTGGGGTGCAGAATGGCTATTCCATTGTTGGGTAAATTGCCTGTAAAATCGGTGCTTTTGTTTGCCATCCATTGTAAAGCTTTCCCCCAGTAACTTTGTTAGCAATGTACTATAATATGCTTAATAAATATACGTTGGCTGACATCCCAGGACTTACTATCATGCTGCAAAAGCATTCCTCCCTGGCCATGCAATTGCTGGTGGTGTGAAGAGGACATCAGAGAAGCATCTGGCTATTTCTCCATAGTCAGAAAAACCAATAACATTATCCTCTGAGGTTTCTGAAGTACCCCATTTGATATTGGTAGAAGATGGCCTTTCTCTAACTGTCTGTCTGTCTATCTATCTATCTATCTATCTATCTATCTGTTTTCCCACCTTCTGAACATGTGTGTTCCCCGTGTCATTTTGCACACTCATCATTTAATTAGACATGTCCTTTGCAAGTGTCTTGTATTTTCATAACCATTTCAACATCGAAATAAAAGATCAAAAGAAAATTCAGGAAGACTTGGTCCTTTTTTATTACTTTTGCACTTGAGATCCTACACAGTCAACCATAGCATAACAGTTTCACATGCAGAACTATGTGATGTGTTACCACTGTTGTGCTGTGATAGCCCACCTTCCATGGTCATTGCCGGTGGAGAGGGAAGGAATCAGGGAATCATCTGGCTTTTGCCTCAAAGACAGATGCAAACCAAAGACATATCAGCATCCCTGAACTTTAAGATCTGTAGGGCAGGACTTTCTTTTGGTCCTACTGCCACTACAAACACAGTTGTTGAGGACAGGGGAGAAAGGTGGCTGCTCCCTTCCTCAGGAGGTCCTTCTGGCCCCCTTCCTGCTTTCTTTCCACCAAAATGTAAAAAAAACCTTTTGATTTGTTCTTCTTATATGTCTTAAAGCTGAGTCTGACTTATAGTGATAGGGTTTTCTTGGCAAGACTTATTCAGAGGAAGTTTGTCATCGTCTTCATCAGGCTGAGAGGTTGTATGTTGCCCAAGGTCATCAAGTGGGTTTCCATGGCCAAATGGAAATTCATATCCTGATCTCTTGGGGTTCTAGTTCAACATTAAACTACTACACCACACTGATTTCTCTCTGAAAGTTTAAACTGAAATAAATTCATTAGTATTAAAGATGAAACAAGATCCCCGTACATGGGTAATTTAGATTTCAAGAACTATGTGTTTCTGTGTTATTACACTGATTCTTCTGTTTCATTTGATGCACACATATGCTGAACTTTTATAGGCTAGGATTGAACCATCTTCTACTAGCTATTAAGATTCCTCTTAAGAAATCAAATCCAAACACATGACTTCATTGCAAGGTTTGCTCTAGCTGCAAAGTTATTTACAGTATAATATTTACGGTTTGCATAACATAACTTAATTCCATTCTGTCAGAAATATCTTCCCATAAAACATATTTTGTGCCATCTAACATGTGAATGGTGTACCTTGTAAAAAATGTGACAGATTCAAAAATGAATATGTTATTCTTTGCCTAAAGTATAGGAATTATGCTACAGCATGATTGTTAATAGGCTTTTAAAAGAAATTATTCTCTCTGGCTGACTGGCCTTTTGCTGTCCTCTTCCATTTCCTGGAAGAATGAGTCAACTTGGTAGCCATCCAGCCAGAAGGCAGTGTTTGCAGAAAGATTTGCTCTTCTCTTTTAATACCGCACACTCATTAATGAAGTTGTTCATTATCCTCATCAGTGGGAACTCTGGTCTAAATCCAATTGCTATTCCCAATCAATTGAATCAAACACTGAATGACAAACTGCATAAATCCCCTAGATTCAACAGGTATACTCTGGTTGGAATGAACGATTGAATTTTAAATCCAGATGTTAGGGAAAACATAGTCAAAAATCACAAACCCCTTAGTCAAGCTTTAGTTCTGATGGGACATGGAGATGATGAGCCTTTGATGATACCATCCAACTGTCCTGATTTGACAGGGACAATTGTCATTTATCCTCAGCTGTCCCACTTTTTCAGTTGCTTTTTAAAATGTCCCAGTTTCTTTCTTTTTCTTCTACTATCCCACTTTGTCATCAACTACTTCAGTTTCTGGAAATTTATTTCAAAGTGTGAAAGTAGTTTCCAGACAGTTGACTCACTAGGGAAGTGAGAAGAGGTGAGGAAGGGCAAGGTGCCATCTTTCCCAGTGGGCTTAGGCAAAAGCCTCTCCTAGCTTGTGTGCTCTTTCTTATTAGTAACTTTTGCCATCTTAACCACACTCTAATGTTGCTTGCAGCCACACGTTTCTCAGTTTTCATCTGTGAAATATTGGAGGGTATGGCCAATCATGAGGAGTGCAGTCCAATAATATTTGGATGGTGACACATCGGTTACCCCACTATATACCCTAATGTGGGTCAGATGGTGTTGGAAGAGAGGCTGCATAAGCTGTCCTGCAGTCCCCAGTTTCATGCACACCTTTTACACCACATTAGGCTTGGCAGAGGAACAAGCAGAGCTTGAAGAAGTTACTTTTAACATAGGCTGGTTCTTTCTCCTTCTCCCGTTGAAAGGACAATATTTGGACTTATTTTGCTCTCTTCATTTAAACCTTTAAAGTATGTGTCTGAATTGTGTGGTACTGTCCAGAAGTCCAGCATGGTGTGGTGGTTTGAGCACTGGGCTATGACTCTGGAAACCAGGGTATGAATCTTGGCTCAACCATGTAAACTCACTAGGTGACCTTGGGCAAGTCCCTTAGGGACACCATAAGTCAGAAACAACATGAAGTCACATTGGGCAAGTCACACTTTTTCACCCTCAGAAGATGGCAAGAAAATTCAATCATAGCTTTGCCTTCGGGTCACCATAAGTCAGAAACAATGTGAAGTCACACGATAACAACAATGCAGTAAAGGCTGCTGGGGCTCGCAATACAACAGCATTGCTGAACACTTATACCTCTGCTCCAAGTGGTACTTGGGCTGCAGTACCCAGAATTCTTCATGACTGGATTGCTGGAGCTATTGAAAGATGAAGTCTAAATCATGAGAGCCAAAAGTTGCTCACCTCTGCTTTAGGTATGAACTACTTGATATTCATAACATATTAGGGCCAATGTTTATCGATGCCTCGCATCCTATTTGGAAATATGAGAGTGCAACTTGAAGCCACATTTTGACATGTCTGCAGATCTTTTGCTGCTGGAGGAGTTTTGTAATCAGACGAAAAGTGATGCCACATCAGTTTCTCCTGCCATAATTATTGTCCAGGATAGCAGTATCACTTTACAAGACTGCTAAGTCTCTCCAAACTATCAGCCTTGCACTGCTCAATCGGCACCCGAGGTGTGCAGTCATCTTTCAGAAATCCCACCACCTGTCATGTACCATTGCTTAAATAATCAGCAGTTCAGCTGAATGCTTTGGCATAGGCTGCCACCTTAACACTGTCAAAATTACTGTGTGTGTGCAAATAAAGGAAGCCTGCCTTTCTGTTTCTGCAGCTGTGAATATTAGCTGCTGTGGTGCAGTGTTAAATCTTGTTTAAGCTACAGTCATTTCATCTAGTGATGAATGTCACTACCTGAATCTAATTTGGGTAATTTCCTGCAACCCGAGTATACCAGTGGTGAGACGAAACACTAATTTATTTGTAATTTAGTATTCTAACCTGTAATTAGCACCTCTGAAAGGCTGGATTTTGAAAGCTCAGCAAACTTAGAAAGTTTCAGAAAAAAGAAAAAGAGACACACCACTGAACTCTCCTCTTTACAGTAATGATTGTCGGTGATCATATGCAGGGAGTGGGTTGTTCATTATCTCTTACACCCTAACAGAAACTTCTCTATTAGCCAAGTTTTTCAGCAAGTACATTAGGAAAATGGATCTTCCCCCTCTGCTTAGGAATGTAAATCTTCATCCATTTCATTATTGAAGGCAAGAACAAATAATTTTTTATTCCAAAACTGAGCATGCTTAGAAACCTATTAGCAGTTCAAGACTTATTCAGTCAAAAAATGCATATGGTTTATTTGTGGAGAAAAGAATGCTTCTGCACAGGAAATTTGTTTTCTGCACAGACATGTTAACTTGTACAGAGAAAACAAAGATCCTATTTTCCACATAGAAAACACTGGGGATTTTTTTTCTGTAGGGAATTTGTTTTCCTTGCAAAAATAAAATAAAAATAAAATCAATTTTCTAAGAAAAAAAACCCATATGCATTTTCTATGCATAATAAGTTCCAAACAGCAAAGAATCATGCTCATCTAGGATTCTCCTTATCTGGATTTCCTAACACTCAAGGAAAGTTTTTGTTCACACACTCACACCCCAATACAGTTGAATATTTTTTCCCATTTCTGTTCCTGCTATGGATCAAGTAGTTTAACAGAACAATAATATCTTGCCACATTGAACCTATGTGCAGATGTGCTGGATTTTCTGGTGACTACTGGTGTAGTATGGTTAGTTGTAAAGCATGGCAGGAGAAACGTCAGGGCCTTGAAACTGACCAAGGTACTACTGAAAAACATGTATAGATACAAAATTAACTGGATTTGCACTTCTTTATGAAACATCCACTTTGTATCTTCTGAAATGGATTAAGGATGGTGTACATCTTGATTTTGGAAACCCATGCCTTTCTGAGAATTGCCATTGTGTTTCAATGATAAAAATGGCACGTCAAAATATGTACAGGTCTTTTGTAATATTCATGGCCCTTGATTGCCCATTTGAGACCATATTAGTTCAACTGAAAGTTACATTACAAAGTTATATTACAACAGGCAGAACTGTTATAATATATACTGGTGCTAGAAGAATTCCTTTTAGATGAATTTCAGAGGAAATATGGATGGCAATGACACTATTGTGGAGTTGAAGTCTTTCATGGCTGGGATCCATATTTTTTTTGTGGAGCTTTTGGGCTATGTGGCCATGTTCTAGAAGAGTTCCTTTCTGACGTTTCACCAGCATCTGTGGCTGGCATCTTTAGAGAAAGAAGCCAGCCAAAGATGCTGGTAAAATGTCAGAAAGGAACTCTCCTAGAACATGGCCACATAGCCTGAAAGCCCCACAAAAAACTAATGACACTATTGCTCCATGTTAAAGATGAAGTTCTAGTGGTTGCACACTTACAGCCATTTTACCCAGAATTTTTGGGAAGGAGTAATGGGTATCATTTTAGTTAGAAATCAAAGCTACAGATGTTAGTTTCAGTTTCCAGCATTCCTCAGTATTGGCCACACCAACTGGGGCTGGTGGACCTTGCAGTCCAATAACAGCTGGAGGATCATATGTTACAATAAAGTAATACAGTGGTCCAAAGGTTGTTCAAAATGAATGCCATTTGGCTTAAAAAAGAAAAAGCTGCACATTTAATGGGACGTTAATGTGCCTCATATTTGTATCCTCCACTGAGTTCAGCACATTATAATATGTACTGAAGAGAGTAAAGGAGCAAGAAAATTAGACCTTGGAAAAGTTTGGGACTACAGCTTCCATAATCCCCCTCCCATCTATAAGAGCTATAATCCAAAGTGATTCCAGCCTGCATCATTTCTACAATATAGATGCAGCCTAAGTAGCTGATCCAGGTTACTTGCCCTATGTTTGATCTGGCATAAGCCATCTAATAGAAGTGCATGTTGCTCTGGCCCTACCTCATCAAGGTTTCCTCATCTTCCTTTTCAAACCAAGAAGTTTATCACATGGGGGAATACAGGACCATTCTGAAAGAGGGAGAAAGTGAGGTCCAGTTTGGAAATGCACATGATTATGTACAAGCTCATCACACACAAGACCAGAACAGCATCAATACAAAAGAAAATGCAGTGCCAATACAAAATAATTCATCACGTGAGCACATACTGATCGGCTTTCTATTACGAATTAACGCATCAGTAATCACAGCAATGGATCATGGGAGTTGTAGTCTGTGTCTATCACTTCCTGTCCTGTCAGAGTGTTATAGTGAGCTGTCATGAGGTTTCAGGCCTCTGTCCAGGAGGGATTCCCAAATAAACAAACAAACAAAAACAAACAGCTTCATTTATATACCGCTTCATAACCTTAAGGAGTGTCTGAGTGGTTTACAATTGTAAGTTATTTGCCCCCCAACATTCTGGGTACTCATTTTAGCGACCTCGGAAGGATGCAAGCCTGAGTCGAGCTTCAGCCCTTTGCTGGTCTTGAATTCGCCACCTTATGGTTTTGAGTGAGTGGCTGCAGTACAGGCATTTAACCACTGCGCCACCAAAAATATCCTCCATTTTGAGCTAATGTCCCCCTTTGCCAGGACACATTCTACATTTTCAGGCTTCTGAAAGGAGGAGAAGGAGGAGGGCCCAGATGCGCTCTGGCCAGTCTCCGGGGTCTTTTCCTGGCTCCTCTCCTCTCCCCCTCCCTCTCTCCCTGCTGCCTTCCTCCTCCTCCTTCCTCCGGCTGAGAGAGTGTGACTTCCAGTGGGGCAGGGCAGTGGCGGTGCTCCATGTCTCTCCTTCTCCTCCTCTTGCCAGCTTGCCCTGGCCCGGCTTCAGGACATGGAGAACAGCCACTGCCCTGCCCCACTGCAAGTCACACTCTCTCAGCCAGAGGAGGGAGGGAAGGAGCCAGGAAGAGACCCCCGAAGCCTGGCCAGAGCACACCTGGGCCCTCCTCCTCCTCCTTTTCCTCCCCCTCCGGCTGAGAGAGTGTGACTTGCATTGGGGCAGGACAGTAACAGTGCTCCATGTCCTGAAGCCTGGCCAGGGCAAACTTAGCTGGTAAGATTAGGGAGGAGGAAGAGGAGGAGGACCCAGGTGCGTTCTTCCCTAGGCTCCGGGGGTCTCTTCCTGGCTCCTTCCATCCCTCCCTCCCCGCTGCTTTCCTCCTCCTCCCCTTCCTTACCCTCTGGAATCCAAAGAATCTTCGGAATTGTAGTGTGTTTTTCCACCGAGGGGAATCCCATGGCGATCCAGGCATGCATTTCACACCAGGTGAATGTGAATTGACTGTACATTTGGAGGGAAAGGGATTTTTAAAATTCAATAGTTTACCAAATTTGACTTTTTCCGGGTTGACTCATCATTGCATTCGGATCGATGCTACAATGCATTCAATGTCATTTGATAATCTCTTGCAAAATTATGTGCAACCCCATGATTGACTCCACATTGACCCCAGGATAACTTTCCGTTTTCCCCTGTGTGATAAGGTCCCATGACAATGCAATATGCAAAGGGATCTTGAAGCATCTTTGAGACTACTGAAAGAAAGTAGTTGGTAGCATGCATCTGAGAAAGTAGGCTCGTCTGTGAAAACTCATGTTACCAACCTCTATGTTTCAGTTAGTCTCAAAGGTGCTACAAGATCCCTTTGCATACCGATTTTCCCAGAATAACATTGAATTCTTGACATTACAGTCTGGTTGCAATGCAAGAGTCACCCACTAGATGTCACTCAGTCAGACTTCCAAGGGAACTAAGAAGGCCAAGTTGGTATTCATGCTGTGTCAAAGCCCGTCTCTCTCTATAACTGCTTTCTTTAATTAGTATCTCCTGCTTAAACCACACTGTGCTGCCACTCTACGCGCCAGAAGCTATGCCTAAACATTTAGACAGTGGAGATGTATTTGCATGAACAAAATCTAAAATTACTTCTTGTAGTGATGTGAACTCTTTCTCTTTTTTCCAGCTGCATTTTCAAGACAGCTCCAGGAATTCCAGTACAATGCGACGTAATTAATTAAACAGATTAACAAATAATACTGATGCTGTAATCTCTGGTGTGCAAGCAGTATCTGTATTTTAGCAAACCCTGGTGTCACAAACATCAGACATTTGAGAGTGATCTGGGGTACTGTTTCTTCCCCAGGATCTTCCTTCCTTCCTTCCTTCCTTCCTTCCTTCCTTTTTTGAACTCCAAAAGGTTTGTAGATAACTTCTAGACTGCACTTTAAAATTCAGGAGAGGTGAAAAAAAAATCTATTTCTTGACTTAAACACACACACACACACCAATTTTACCTGATGTAACATTTCCCAGAATGAACCTGGAAGCAAGCTCCATTTGTGCTCAGAAATCCATAAATTTCCAGGCTTATAATATATTCCATAAAGGAAAAGAACACAATGTCACATTTTAAAAGAACTTGGGCACCTTTGAATAATGCACAAAAATCCCACTGTATGAAAATGCACACAAAAACTTTAGATTATTGTGGCCTCTCCCATATTGAGAATAAAGGAGCCTTTCTTTCCCATGTAACTAGGGGAAATTAGAAGATTAACTCTGGTGAATCAAGGATCCAACTTTATTTGAGGGAGAAAATGTATTTCTGTCTCCTACCCTGACAGACCAGAATCTAAGGAGAATGGGATCCTGAGCCATGAGCCATTACATCCTAACATAGTTTGTCAAAGTTGTTGTTGTTGTTGTTGTTGTTGTTATTATTATTATTATCCTTTATTTGTATAGCACTGTAAATTTGCCAAGTCACAACTGCAAAGTTCATCAGCTGGAAAAATTCCATCAAGCTAATTAATTTGGAAAGATATACAACTGAGCACTAAAGTTAGAAACGTCCTGTCCTTCACCCTGTATGGATGTGATAGTTGGACAGTGAAGAAAGCAGATAGAAATAAATCAGCTCATCGGAGGCATGGTGTTGGACATGAGTGGTGAGAATACTGAAAACAGCCAAAAAGACAAACAAAGTGGGTCCTAGAACAGATCAAGTGTGCCTGAAACATTCGCACAAGCCAAGATGATAAAATACAGGCTGTCTTGCTTTGGCTTCATCATGAGGAAGGCACAGCTCATTAGATAAAACAATAATGCTGGGAAAAGTTGAGAGTAGAAGGAAGAGAGGAAGCCCTCACACCAGATGGCTAAATTCAATCAGAGAGGAATGGCCTCTCCCCATATGGATATCCCTCTTAACTGTCAACAACTATAAATATGTCTTGATAAAATGTAGGCATATGACACCAATATCCTCATTTTCTTGTTGGGGATGATGGGAGGTGATGCACTTTACCCAGGCTCAGGTCCTCACCATCTGGTCAAAGCTGGGCTGATCAGAACTGATCAATGGTGTGATGTGTTGCAGGTAGCAGAGTTGCCCATGAAGCGGCTCAGGAACAAAAAACTTCAGCTCTGGAACTTCTGGAATCACTGTTGCTGCTTCCCCTTCATGCAGTCAACAAACCATGCGAGCTGTGCACTAAAACTATCTTTATTGACTATTTGAATAATACAAACTCTATAGTAAAACAATAAACATTTTTGCAACACATTTCTTGCTCTTGCTAAACACACTCTGGCTATACTAATCAAGCTATATACAAACACATCTCCTCCTGCACAAAAAGCTTAGTTACAAGTTCAGGTTCACCTTCTAGTTCACATTGTTGAGGATGTGTGCGTGTGTGTGTGGTCAAGGTGGTCAAGGTGCAATGGCTCACCGGAACAATACTGAAATAGTTCAATTCTGGTTACCACCCACTGGGTGTGCACTGGGTGTGTACTGGGTGTATACAAACAATACTATTGGTTATTTCCACACTTTCCCATACTATAGTCCAACCTCTTACTATGACCTAATCACTCATGTGATGTTTTCAATGATGTAGCTGTTTACCTTTTCCATGACCTTCCTTTCCGGAACTTGTGTTGCTATTCCGTGTGTGTTATGGCTATACTCACATCTGTTGTTGTTGTGTACGTGTCTGACTACACTATCTCACCTTGTGCTGGAAAATTTTACAGACTTTGGTTCTCACATACAGCTTTGCATTTCTATGACTATAATTCCCATGCTCCTTGCCTTAACATTTCTTTCTTTTTCCTGTTTGATTGTTAGCACCTTTGCCTGATGGAGAAACCAGTTGAGCTTCAAAAGCTTGCATCATGCATTTTGTTCAGTTTGATTGGCCATTAAAAGTATTGCTGTTTTATGGATTGGTCAACACAGCTACCCTGGATATGCATAATGGAGGAAATACAGCAAGATGGGATGACCCCAAAAAGGCTTAATCTACAGTCCTCCAAAATGTATCCCAGTGTGCATGTTTAATCTGGGGTCAATTCAGAGCATTATGCCCAGGACCAGCTCTGGACTGACCATGATGCACTCAGTTGAATCTGGTGCAACATTGTATAGTACACATGGGACAGCCAGGCTGACACTGCATTGGCCCAGCTGGTCTGTCCCCTGTTTTCAGAGCTGCCACTGACACTGTCACTTCCTCGCACTCAGGAGCTCTGTGTAAAGCCTGCCTGGAGCACCATCACCTCTGTTGAAGACATAAATGGCTACCTGGACTTGATCAACAAGGAATCAGGGCGCCTGTTTCTGACCTCAGCAGAAGCAGTGGCATGCCAAGCAGGCTTTACATGACGCTCTTGCCCAGTGGTAGTGGCAGCTTTGAAAACAAGCCATCCTTTTTCCCTGCACTACTTAGCAACTGGATCAGGCTGAATTGGACATAACTGAGCTGTTTCCATGCCAAAAGACCCCAAGGTCACTCTGGGTTTGTGGGAATTTCTCTTGACCTTGTAAGGCAAGGGCAGAAAGAACATAGATCCTTCCTGGAAGTAGCCATATGTTGTCAGGGCTGCTAGCATCAGCTTTGGGGCGAGTATGACAGTTTTTTTTGCCTGGGTTTCCTATTTGCTTTTCCAACTTTCATTCACAGTATAGTAAAACCCTCTGTGAAAACAGATGAAGTCCTTGTCCATTAATAATGGCCTGTGCTTCTCCTTTACTTCCTCAAACTGAACCTGCACCAAGATTCTTTGGCTGACAATTTGTGCTGGGGGTGGGATTTTGGTGGCCCTCCAGATGTTGATAAATTACCACTGCTAGCATTCCCTTCCATTGGCTAGACTGGATAGGGCTTCTGGGAACTGGGTGCCAATAAAACCTTGAAAGCTGCAAGATTCCTACCTTTACTCTGTACTAATAAAATATACCAGAGCATTTGCTGCAGTGCACCCTGCCCCTTCTTCCACAACAGGAGCCAGTCTGCTGTCCTCAGGATCCACTGACTTGCCCACCCCCCTGCAATGCAAAATGCTCCAGGCATTGAACCTATCCTTGCAACTCCAGACATTGAAACTCTCCAAACACTGAACCTCTCCTTGCAACTTTTGCTTGCTTCACTCCCTGATCATTTCAGTTGTTACTTTTCAGTGCAGTGCTCCATATTGCTAGAAAGACCAGGAGCACACACCCCCACCCCCACCCTGGGTAGCTGAATCTCATTTGTCAGTTACAACTTTTCCTTAAGGGCAGAGATCTTTCCTTCCTTGGACTGCTGATGAAAAAAGTTTGGAAGCTTTCCTGGTGGCACAAAATGCTGGGCCCAAACATCCCAATTTCACATATTCATCAGTGGGATCAGAGGGGAAGGCTCCGTGAAAACATCAGCTCAGTGGGTTGCATCAAAAACAAAAGGCCAACATGCTTAGGAGCTGCTAGGAAGGAATGGAAAACAAAACACTATTTCTGTGTTGTTCAGCCATATTTGGAGTAATCAGCTCTTTTCATCCTGCTGAATAAATGCAGAAATAAAGCCACGCAAATAATAATTTAAAAAAATGATGGACATGTGTCTGTGATGGTGGGAGCAGCAGAATGGAGAGCTATGAAATTATAGCTGCTGTAGAGCAATCAGATGGGGAATTTTTGTTCATGAACAAACCATAAAAGAACTCAGGGTCACTATATAAAGAGGACTGGCAGTAGGCACAGGAGAGACAAGAAGAACTAATTATCTTTAACACTGTATATAATTAAATGGTCAAATTCATCATGACAATGCTCTGGTGCCACCCACTGTGGCTGCCTCTGGCTATTCATAGCTAAGGATGGGATTTCTGTGCTTTGAGGATAAAACTAGATGTTTGCTTAATAGATCACAAGGATCTATGGCTGCATACACACTGCAGAAATAGTCCAGTTCAACATCGCTTTAACTGCCATGGCTCAATGCTGTGGAATTCTGGGAATGCTCTTGTGCCACAATAAACTACAATTCCCATAATGCTATAGTTTTTAGCCATGGAAATTAGGAGCCCTAGTGGTGCAGTGGTTAAATGCTGGTACTATAGCCACTCACTCACAGTCGCAAGATTGTTAGTTCGACACCAGCCAGGGGCTCCAGGGTCGATTCAGCCTGGCATCCTTCTGATGTTGCTAAAATGAGTCCCCAGCTTGATGGGAGCAATTAACTTATACACTGTAAACCACTTAGGCAGTGCTTAAGTGCACTGATAAGCAGTATAGAAATGTACTTCCTATTGCTATTATAGTGGTGCCATACCAGATTATTTCTGCAGTGTGGATGCAGTTTATGTCTCTTTCATTTACTTCACTGAATTATAAACATGTGGGTAATCTGTGTGGTGAATATAGCTTGTGTGTGTGTGTGTTCTTTTTTTTTTGGGGGGGGGGGCGGTATATCTTTCCTCAAGTGTGACTGAAAAAGAAATTCTCATCTCCATGCAACTGAGAGTCCAAAAAAGAGGCTCCCATCAATGCCAATGAGAATTTTTTTAAAAAAAGCATTTTAGATACATAAGGAGGTAATTTTTATCTGATCATGCAGGGGAATGAAGATAGGAGTCACTTTCTCTATATTTTATATTAAAGATCCCTTCCCCAATAACAGAATTCACTGAAGTACAAACACACTACACATTCAGTGTAGAAGGTAGTTTTCTTACAAGTGTAACATGAAGACTGTCAGATCCTGGGAAGAATAACAGAGAGTAACTATTAGCATTCTGTAATGATTGTGAGCTTTGTGCATTATTGGGAAACATCTTTTCACTGAATATGGAACAATCCTTCTGTTCTTATCAGCTGATGGATAGGTGATATCATTAGATGGGCCAGTGTTGTATAGTGTAGTAGTTATTGCACTGGACAGGGACCTGAGGCATTCAGGTTCTGGTTCCCATTCAGCTGTGAGACTGAGTTGATATCCTTGAGCCAGTCATCTTCTTTCAGCCTGATCTAGCTCACAGTTGTTATGAGGAAAATAGAGGTTGCGGGAAAGCCATGCATCCTGCTTTGAACATATTGGAGGGAATTTGAGGACTAAATATAACTAGTAAGAAATAGTTGTGTTGGTGGATCCTCCTACACTGCAATAGAAGCTCAAAGCTCAACATATCTGAGATAGAATATATGATGATCAGCCATGAATAATGAATGCAGACACAGAAAATTTGGTAAAACAGGGGTCACTTTACTTGACCTAGAATCTATTTAAGTCACATTGAACTTAGAAAAGAGCAAGAGATAGGAGCAAACTGATGCACACCAAGCTGAGCATCAGTGCCACCCCTTGACTATTCCTCAGCCTCTCTTGGGTGAAACACCTTAGCCCAGAGACAATAATTGAGTTGCTCCCTGGCTGGCCATTTACTGGAAGACAGACCCAGGACACTCCCCACAAGTCCTAGGTTTTAAAAAGTGAGAGCCCCAAGGGAAGACTCCTTCCCCACCCACCCCTAGGTCCCAGGACCTAAAGGTTCCATTCCAGAGTCCTTTTATGATTGTACCTTCTAGTTGTTTCTGACTTATGGTGACCCTAAAGCGAACCTATCATGGGATTTTCTGGGGCTGAGAGTGTATGACTGCCCTACCTTTCAGCAAAAGGGTGCCAGGGTATACACTAAATCCTTATATTATACCCCCCTACTTTCCAATGACAGCTTATTTCCAGAACCACCCTTAGATGATTTTGTCACAGTCCCGAGATACAATATAGGGTATGCAAAAACACCCAGGTAAAGGGTGGGGGGGGATTTCTATCTGAACTCAAAGTGACTAGCAAAGCTAACAATATGTGTGGGTGGGCCATGGATCAAGGAACCAAAAAGGAATATGAAGGGACAAACCAGACTTTAAATAGCCTCTGGCTCTGCCCCCATCGTGTGCAACATCATGGCATGCTGTCCCACACATACAAACCTCTGGCCTCTGTCCATGTAAACAATCAAATCTGTACCCTCCCATGCAGCACCCTTTGCCACAGAGGTCCAGTGCATGCTGTAGCTGAGACAGGTCCAGCGGATGTAATCATGGTGCCTGTTTGCTTATTATTATTTGATATGTTCTAATTTGTATAGCCTGGGGATATGGACAGGATCATTGGAGAGGTGACAGCTAGCACATGCATAAACTGTATAAACTAGCTGATAAATAGAGGACATGTTTATCAAATTTTCAGATGACACCAAATTAGGAGGAGTAGTGAATACCCCAGAGGACAGGATCAAAATTCAAGATGATCTTAATAGATTAGAAAGCTGGGCCAAAGCTAACAAAATGAATTTCAACATGGAGAAATGTAAGGTACTGCACCTAGGTCAGAAAAATGAAATGCATAGATATAGGACTGGAGACACCTGTGTTAACAAGACTACATGTGAAAGGGATCTAGGAGTCCTAGTAGACCACAAGTTGAACATGAGTCAGGAGTGTGATGCTGCAGCTAAAAAGGCCAATGTAATTTTATTCGGCATCAATAGAAGTATTAGTGTCACTCTATTCTGCCTTGGTCAGGCCTCACATGGAATACAGTGAGGCACCACAATTGAAAAAGGATGTTGACAAATTGGAACATGTCCAGAGGACGACCAAAATGGTGAAGGGTCTGGAAACCATACCTTATGAGGAACAACTTAGGGAGCTGGGTATGTTTATCCAGGAGATGAGATGGTTAGGAGGTGATGCGATCGAAATTCAAAATGACCTGAATAGGGTCTGGAAACCATACCCTACAAGGAACGACTTAGGGAGCTGGGGATATTTAGCTTGGAGAAGAGAAGGTTAAGAGGTGATACATTAGCCCTGTTTAAATATCTGAAGGGATGTCATATTGAGGAAGGAACAAGCTTGTTTTCTGCTGCTCCAGAGAATAGGACCCAGAGCAATAGATTCAAACTAGAGGAAAAGAGATTCCACCTCAACATTAGGAGGAACTTCCTGATATTAAGGGCTGCTTGACAGTGGAACACACTCCCTCGGAGTGTAGTGGAGTCTCCTTCCTTGGAGGTCTATAAACAGAGGCTTGATGGCCATCTGTCAGAGATGCTTTGGTGAGAGTTCCTGCATGGAAGAATAGGGTTAGACAGGATGGCCCTTGTGGTCTCTTCCAACTCTATGATTCTATGAATATCCAAATCTAGTCTAACCTAATATGCTTGTATCACACATTTAAATTTTAATAATCTATGTACAGTTCAATAGTGACCTATGGCCAAGACAATAAAATATAAAAATGCCTGTTTGCATATTTGAGATGTGAAATCTTATTTTGTGACAACAACAACAACATTTATTTATAATGCCCTTTCCAGCAAGGGTGGAATATCAAATATATATAAACAGAAACAAAGCATTATATTTTAAACAATATTGTATTTTAAACAACATTTTAAATTTTCTTCTGTAGATAATATTGTATTTTAAAAATACAATAGCAGGAAGAAACTGCTTCAACTAATGTGTTCAGTTATTAGCATTCCTTGTTAAAAATATGTTCAGCAATTTTTAATGCTGAGGAGATTATTTTGCCATTTTTATTGTGATAATGAATCTAGTTTATTTTAAAAATAAAGATACATGTTATAAGTGGAGTGGAATGTTTTTTAAAAAAAACATACAAAGACGGTTATAGCTGTGGCACTGACATACTTTGCTTTTAAATTGTAATAGCCTTATTTTCCTCTCATTATGTTTAAAAGAATATGAAGCCCTAGGTATTTGGCTGTGGCAATATATCTTCATTTTCAAAAGGATCAGCAGGAAATGGGAGTTAAGGAAGAAAGTGGGAGGGCTGCAAATGGCATCCTCTAACTCAGCACTGAACTATGGCAGTGGGAAGCAGGAAAAACTGGACAATGTGGGAAGCAGGTGCAGCAACACTTAGCCTGAACATCATTATACAATGCTGACTGGGCCATAAGCAGCAGGTGATAAAAGGTGCTCCAGGAGAGCTGGGTTGGAGATCAGCCAACTTAGTCATGCTACATTACTATATTTCAGGAGACAGAAGAGTAAAGACAGAGTAGTGATGGGAGGATATTTTAAAGTATTTTTAAATGATTCAAAAACATGTTGGAAACACTTATCGGGGGGAATCCAGGAATGCTAAGAATCTTTGTAATCCAGGACTTACACTGTAGGAAGTTTGTTGTGTGTGTTGCACAGTAAATAACATTTTCTGAGCAGGTAGTTTTCTGTGCAGAAAATGCAAGTCACATGAAGAATTTTGCACAGAGCCCCCATTTTATGAGACCCAGCATGGCATAGTGGTTTGATTGTTGGACTATAGTTCTGGAGATCAGGGTTTGATTCCTCACCTGGTTATGACCTGGGGCAAGTCACACTCTCTTAGACTGAGGGGAAGGCAATGGCAAACCTCCTATGAAATCTTGCCAAGAAAACCCCATGATAGGTTCACCTTAGGATTGCTATAAGTTGGAAATGAATTGAAGGCACACAACACCAACCACATTTTCTGCACAGAAACATTTCTGTGCATGAGATATTATTTGTGTGCATGAATGCCATGTTTCAGTTTTTCACAGAACCAGTCCCATACTGCAAATTGTCTTTGAAAACTGCACAGTTTCAAAGACCTTTTTGCATAAGGAAGAAAATTGTTAAAAGTACTTGTTGCTTCATTCAAGAACAAAATCAGTGAAGAATTACATGCCTGTTGCAAGGTGAGGAGGTAGCACCTGGAAAAGACAAGTGCTAAACTTCCTTGGTATTTCATATCAAAATCTAAATAGAGAAATAATAAAGAAAATGTCCCTCTGCTGGAATGAGGAATGAGCAAGAATTTTGTTTTCTTTTGTGGTTGATAGGAATTGATTTTTTAAAAATGCCATTTCCCTCATATTTAAGACAAACAGAATATAAGATTAAGATATTTGCATGTGTTAGAAACCAAAAGTGTCAGATTCATCCATTCAGGCCTAAGGCTTTGAGTGCTTAATTTTTCAAAGTTTAGGCCTGACTCTCAAACTCTTAGAAATTATGGCTAGACCGGTTGTTGGAGGCAACAGTTATCATTCTACCACTGGGATGAAGGATACTGGGTCCCTGAGGTTTACCTGTCTACTCTGCTGCAAGTTCGGGTGCAACTTCACTGTAGAAATAATGCAGTTTTGTCAGCATTTTAACTGATATGGCTTCATCCTACAGAATCCTTGGATTTGCAGTTTAGAGAGGCATCAGCATGCTTTGGCACAGAAGGCTAAAGATCTTGTAAAACTACAAATCCAAGGATTCCATAGGATGGAGCAATAGCAATTAAAGTGGTGTCACACTGCATTATTTCTACCGTGTAGGTACACCCTATGACAATATCTAAGGGGTTTCAGGTGATGAGGAAAGAAGACCCATTCCGCACCAGCAAGCAGGTGCACCTGGGGAGAGTGGAAAGGAGGGCTAGCTCCTGATCTCTCAGGCTGGACTGTCAGGATCTGAGTCCTTCAAAGTTCCTGCCATGTTTTTTAATCAAGTTTTTGCCATGGTAGTCAGCTAGGCTTTGCCTTTAGCTTGTTTTGTTTCATATTTCTGGATGTTGGAATATGTCATCCTGGTGCTGCTGGGTGGAAGGGAATGGTTCTCTTTCTAGAACAATACACTCTAGGAACCAGGAAGATCTCTTTTAGGGCAGGAAGATGCAGAACTGTGCAGCTAAAGTGATAGACTCAACTTGTGTGGTATAGAATGCTATACCATAATTTTCTGTGCCCATTTATGCACAAATAATTCCCCTATTATCTTTGATATCAGCTTGAGAACACATGTGGGTGGGAAGGAAATTCTGCTACTACCTCCAACACGAGATTGGATGGAAAATCAATCAATCAATCAGTCAATCAATCAATCAATCAATCAAGCCACAGTCAATTTTTATTATCTATTCAGAATGAAAATAATATGGTGTGTGTGGGTGAAATTCCATACATATCTCCATGTTTAGATCAGAGACAACAAAGGCATTACCCTGTTTTTTCCAACCAAAGATGCATAAAAGAGTTTCTTTAGCTTGGCAGGAGGGCAGAGCTTTTAGGAAGGCAGAAACATCTTTGCGGAACTCTTTATGGGCTATAGACACTCTTCCTAGGTGATACTGGATCTATAGGCCAAAGGTTCTCATCTGCAGCTGTAGAGTATTCAAATGAGATCTGGACCTTTTCATCATGAGTATATTTACAGCACTTTAGAAATAAAGTTTAATAATAATAATAATAATCATACAAAGAAGTTTTGAATGGAACATTTGTCATCTTCTCTTTTTTAAAAAAATTTAAAAATCTGCACAGAAAGCATAAATCAAATCTCACAAAAGAAAAGGATTATAGTTTTATGGTCTTAAACACAAAGGGAGTTGTTAAGAAACAAGAAAGTCCTTCATTTTCCCTCATGATATCATCATCTTTAATACAATTTTACATAATGCTATATATATGAAGACAGAACAGCTGCATAATGAGCATGCCAAATGTGGAAGTAGCGCACAAAGAAAATGGATGAATGGGAACAATTGGCATGATGCCTCTGCTGAACCACAACGGGTTCAGCAGACAGGTTAGGCAGGCAGTGACATGCAGAGGCCTAAGGTACCATCAAATTGCTCATCTGTTATAGGAATAATCCTGTGTCCTATATGTGTGTTTGTGTGTGAGTATGTGGTGGGAAAACAGAGCTTGTTATCTCACAATTATTGCAAGAGAATTTGCTAGGGCATAGCATGACATTATGACAAAAATGATGCTCCTTTCTCCCAAGGGCTTGTCATTTTTTGATTTTTTTAAAACAACACATGAATACTGAGACAGACCACTGTCTGATCAGTAGAGACTCTCCAAGCAATCAAGTAAGGAGGCTTTGCCAAACTCTGCTGTCCAAAACCTAGAAGTAATGTATTAAAAGAAAACTAGTGATGATATACATTACTTTTGCCAGGCAGTGGGGATAACAAGGGCATAAGAAGGATCCTACTTGAAATAATTTAATGGTTGTAACATTGATACCTTTTCCATGTAATCAATAATGTGACTCATTATTTTCTTTTAATTGTAGGAAATTGAAGTGCTTGGAGAAAATAATCAATGGAAAACAGCCCTTGTTATCTGCTGGAGTTTGGTTCAAGGGCCCCTGTAGGTACCAAAATCCATGGTTGTTCAAGTTCCATTATATACAAAGGGGTAGTAAAATGGCATCCCTTATATAAAATGGAAAATAAAAGAATGCTTTTTGGAATTAAAAAAAAATCAAATCAAACTATGGATGGCTGAATCTGTGGATGCAGAATCCATGGATACGAAAGGTCTATGGTATCTTCAATATCTTCTTCTTTTTGTTGTCAAGCAGCATCACCTTTTGGTAATCCTCCAAAGGAGAGACCTCAATAAGGTCAGGTCTTGCAAACTCATAGCCATGGCTTCCTTTATTAAGTAATTCCATCTGCAATGTGATCTTCATCTTTCCCAATTGCCTTCCAATTTATCATGCAGTGTTGTATAATCCAATGAGTCATTTCATCCCGTGATATGTTCAAAGTATTATATTGTCTTTTTAGTCATTTTGGCTTAATTTGTCCTTGGATCAATCCAACATCAGCTATCTATGGGCCAATACATACCGGCCCTTTTCAGCGCCCTCCTCACGTGCTACGGTTGCCTGGGGGTAAAGTGTATACCTGCCCCGCAACCCTAGTACCTGATGAGGGCGTCAAGATGGTGGCACCCTGTTTACATGGGTGCCATCACCATTACGTAAGCCCTGTGCGGCATCCACACAGTGCCACACAGCACTTACGCAATGCGTGCGCCAGTGGTACATGCATTACGCCACCGCCACACCACCATGGCTTAAAAAGACCCTGCTTTTTGCGGGTTCTTTTTCCACTGGAGGGAATCCACGTGGTTTGGCCACTGCAGCTTCCCTCCAGTGGAAAACAGGTGCCGGGAGGGCTCCCTTTTGGGGCAATCTGTAAAGCCCCTATATATAGTTTTCTGCAAAACATGCATTGGAGGTAGCCACTGAGCACAGGTCCTTGGGCCCTTTCTCCCTACAAAAATACAGCACAATGATTCTCCTTTAACTACTGTTGTAAGGAGTCCTGTGATCAGCAATTTAGAAAGGGGCATTTAGAATTCTAAGTCTGGGAGATGTAGTACCACAACAAACTACAGATTCCAAGTGTTACAGTTGTGCAGTGTGAAAGGGTCTTTGGTTGTGGCTTTTCACAGGCATCTCATTGATCACTGTTGGAAAAGAATGATGGGTTTAGATAGACCAGGTGTGGAAATTCATGTGATCTTTCAGGAGTTGTTGGGTTGCAGCACCCAGTATCCCTCATCTGGGGCTGATATGTATTGCAGTCCAGTAACATTTGGAGGGTCACATGATTATCCACCCCTGAGACAGATGTTTGATCCAGGTTGATGCTTTCCATACCCTTACGTACTTTCAAATTTGGCACTGCCTTCCCCACCTTATTGGCTTTGTTACACACTTGGAGTCTAGTCTGCTACATAGGTGATGAAGCTAAATGCCAAAAACAACAGGTGGAAGATGCGGGACAAACCACAGCTGCATCTTTACCTAAATCAGCTACATGGGAGACATGTTATTTTATAGGAAGTATCATTGGGCACAACTTCTAAATTGTGTGAATAACAATGTGTGGCTGGAATGGATATCTCAAACGTAAGCTCTTCCTTTCATCTTGTTTTTGTCATCCATTGAGGCAATCAGTGGAGAAAAAAATAATTATAAACATAGGCCTGTTTTGTTTTTTCTTTTTGTTTTAAATTGGCTCGTTATTAGGATAATAGACCTCAGGTAAAAACAAATCAAACAACGTGCGAGCTTGAAAAGCCTTCTCCCTTGACAGCTTGAAAATAAATGGAAAACAAATTCAATTAAAAGAACATTCAACCCTTTTGTTCCTTCAGAGGTATGATTTCTCCAAGGCAGGTACACAGTGGTAATGGAGATCTTTTTGAAATGCTGGCACAGTGAGCCTCATAAGACCAACTTGTGACAAGTTTTTTTTTAATAAAAAGAAATCCTAGGGCCTCTAGTGGGAGCCTTCCATCAAGCTGACTCCCACTTACAGCAACCTTTATCATACGGTTTTCTTGGAATGATTTATTCAGAAGACTTTGCTGTTGCTTTACTCAAAAGCTAGAAAGAGTAACATAGCCAAAATGACCCAGTGGGTTTTCATGGCTGAGTGGTGATTTGAAATCTGGTCTGTTAGAATCCTAGTTCTATCATCATCATCATCATCATCATCATCATCATCATCCCACCTCAAGGCAGTTTACAACAGTCAAAACAATGACAAATTTAGAGGAAATTATGATACAGGAAAAGCCTGCCATATTGTCTAGATTATATAAAAAGTTGCTGGAATACCATTTAAGAGGAGAAATAATAAAAGATAACATGATAAAATGGGCGAAATATTGTAAAAAACCCTTGGAATTAAGACAGTGGGAAACATCATGGGGAAAAAGATTAAATTATACAGTAAGCCAAGACATAAAAGAAAACTTTTATAAGATTATGTATAGATGGCATCTTTCACCTGACAAATTGTACAAAATATATGGAAAGGGACAAAATATCTGTTGGAAGTGTAATAAGGAAAAGGGCACATTTTTCATCTTTGGTGGGACTGCCCAGAAGCTAAGAAATTCTGGAGAATGATAAATGATGGAATTAAAGAAATATTAGAAATAGAATTTAAATTCAGACCAGAAATATTGTTATTGAATATGACAGAAGACAAGGAGGAAAAACAATATGGTAAAATAATCTTTTATATGTTGACAGCGGCCAGACTGACTTATGCCAGATACTGGAAAATAAAGAAAGATATTAGAATTGATGAATGAATTAATAAACTATTAGAAATGATGGAAATTGGGGCCACTATAAACTACAGTTCCCAGGAATCCCAAGCACTGAGCCAGGGCTGTTAAAGCGGTCTCAAACTGAATTATTTATGCAGTGTGTTTGGGACCTGAGTGAATTTGAAGAAACTTTAGGGACTGATGGGAGATGTTACCTGCCTCACTAACTCTTGGTGCTGGTTGGACAAAGGGATCTAGAGTCCTAACTTGCCATGAACATCCAAAGACTCACAACACCATCTATATCATGAATAGAGTAGGATTGTTCAGCTAGTCACGTCAGAGTTCATGTTTTCTTTCTAACATTATCTGGATATAACTTGGGTACGTCTGCACTGATGAAAAAATTCGCCTCTCTCTCTATTTCTTCTAGTCTGAAGTGACCCTGCAGCAATCCCTGTTAACACCACTCATTGTTGTGACATTGGCATAACCAGCCACACATTTCCCCCAGGGAACTTGCTTTTTTCCTCCTTCACAGCATGCATCAACCTATCATTCGCTACGCCAATAGCCCTTATTGTTTGCCTGTCAATCTTTGGATCCACTCTGATTTGATGGCTTCCCTTCCAATCCCCTTTCCATCTTTGCCACTACAGTGACTGTGTAAGGGAATTTTGAATGCACACACACATGACGGAGAAAGAAAAATAATACTATTTATCTTTTATTCTTGAAAATGTTCAGCCATGAGATCAGCACTGAGAGGGTTAGATTGGGTTCCCTTTCCCTCTTCCCCAAGTGTTGCCCAAGTGTCACATTTGTTTTTACCATTTTTGCTTTTCCCTCCTGCGATCCTCCTCCCCATCAGCATTGTGTCATCTTTGTTTTCACTTCAGTGAATGGAGCATGCACATTCTGTCCTTCCCCCTTCGATCCTGCCCTCATCATTCACTTACTCACTCATGCAGTATTTATTTTACTGTATTTATATGTTGCCTTTCCCCTGGAATGGGACTAAACTAGATTAATCACAACTTCCCATAAGGCATTCTCAGCGGCTGGCCTCAAATTATGGAACAACTTACCGGAAGAGATCCATCTTAGCACCACCTTAGAGGCCTTTAAGAAGGCACTCAAGACAAATCTCTTCTGGCGGGCCTATCTTACTGAAATCCTCACTCCTGACCATGATGACATAAGAATGTATGATGTGGCCACCCAATGATTTGGTAGTCTGTTGATGTTTAGTGATGTATTAGACTATATTGTAACGGTATTGTAATTTTAGAAGGTATTGTTTTATATGGTTGTTTTAATTTTGATGTAATCTCACCTCGATCTGTAGGGAGAGGCGGGCAATACAAATAAAAATTATTATTATTATTATTATTATTATTATCATCATCATCATTATTATTATTGGTGATTCACTGGAGGAAACTGATGAAAATCAGCAGAAGAATTTTAAAACAACAACAACAACAACAACAACAACAACAATTTTTATTTATAGCCCACCCCTCTGAATAGGCAATCGGGGCGGGTTACAACATATTTAAAACAGCAAACAGTTAAAATAAAGCAATCCCATCCCAACCTCCCACCCCTTAAAGCCTAATTAAATCAACGATGAATTAAAACATAGAACATACAACAACAATGCAAAAACCTAAAAGTTCTAGAGCTAAATGGGAAGGTCTGAAATAACAGGGAATAAAAAGCTGGGAGGGTTGTAGATCTTAGGTTTGGAGCCGAGAGATGTTAATTAGTGTCTGGGAAGGCCTGCCGGAAGAGATGTGTCTTTAAGGCTTTTTAAAAACCTTCAATGGATGTTATGAGACGCATCTCATCCAGCAGGTCTTTCCACAGCTTGGGAGCGATAGCTGAAAAGGCCCTCTGGGAGGTCTGCGCCAGCTTGGTCTTCCTAGGCTGTAGCAGGTTCCTCCCAGAGGACTGGAGTGTGCTGGGGGTCCCGAAGAGGCGGTCCCGAAGAGAGGATGGACCCAAGCCATGTAGGGCTTTAAAGGTTAAAACCAACACCTTGTACTGTGTCCGGAAACTAATTGGTTGCCAGTGGAGAGATTTAAGCACTGGTGTAATGTGCTCTCTCCTAGATGTTCTCGTCACAATCCTGGCTGCCATATTTTGGACCAGTTGCAGTTTCCGGGTTAAGCACAAGGATAGCCCCATGTAGAGCGCATTACAGTAGTCCAGACGTGAGGTTACCAGTGCTTGTACCACAGTTTCCAGATCCCTCACATCCAGGAAAGGGCGCAGCTGGCGTATCAGCCAAAGCTGATAAGAGGCACTTCTGATCGTCGCATTCACTTGACTGATTATTATAAAACATACGAAAGTTAATAAACAAATAAACACATATCCCAACAATAAATAAAAGTCTCCCCGGCATGGTTACATATTAAAAGCCAGGTGAAACCAAAAGTTTTTTGCCTGCCAAAAAAAGGAAAGAAGGGAGAGGACCAACCTAGCTTCCCATAGAAGGGCGTTTCAGCATGTGAGAGCAGCCACTGAGAAGGCTCCCTCTTGAGTCCTCACCAAGCAAACTTGTGATGTTGTCAAGATAAAGAGAAAGCCTTCATCTGAAGATCTTAGCATTCCTGCAGCTTTGTATGGGGAGACTGACAGCCTTGACAGACAAGCCATAAATGCTGGCATTGGGGCAGAGTGGGGGCGTGGCCTCCACACAATGCATGCCCTGACTCTGCCCCCATGCTGGCATGATGCCACGTGCCCCACCACACAGCAGGTGGCTTCACAGTGCTTCTCTGGCACTGTGTCCAGATGACGCAGTGCTAAAGGAGTACTGAAAAGCCATGGCACCGGCGACTATGGTCCCCTTTCCATGACGCAAAAAGGACCCACTTTTTGTGGCTCTTTTTTGTGCCATGGAAAGGCCAGATTTGGGCTGTGGCATGTAGTTGCCACGGCCCTGATCCAACGCTGAAAGGGGCAGCTGCAGGCCACCCCTTAGAGACAATTTGTTCAGCCTCATAGTCTTTCAGATAGCCTGTACTTAAGCTAGACAGGGCATTATAGATCATGACCAGTACTTTGAATTGTGCCAGTGAAGTTGGCACAGTGAAGTTGGATTTCCCATTCAGAGATTAGGGATGCATCTGCACTGTATTTTCCCAGGATTTTGTAGGATGAAGTCATGGCAATTGAAATGATGTCAAACTGCATTATTTCTACAGTGTAGATGCACTCCTAATCTCTGAATGGGAAATCCCACCCTAGAGAGAGGAGAATTACGGGGTTTGCATTTTGAATTAAAATAAAATAAAATAATAAAATAAAAAATTCAGGAGAAGTCACTGGTCATAAAACAAAATCACCCAAACTATGTATATTGTGGCGATACTTTTATTTGGCAAACAAAAAGGTACATACACAAATACACACGTACACACACAAACAACATTAGTTTGATATTAACATGTACAATTTTCTCACAGCCTGGGAAAGTAATGTTTAGACTACAGCCCCCAGAATCCCCCTGCCAACTTCAAAAGTTTTTTCAAGTTCTTCCCGTGTTCCTAACTCATCAATGACAATTGTTTCAGAAATATCAAATGTTGTAAACATCCTTGGGGACAGCATAAAATACTGGGAATCAGGGCAGGATATGTATCCCACCCCCATACTACTCCATGCCCAACAGCCTTTAAAAAGCAGTCCTCCTGTTCCACTTCTGGGATGGTTTACTGCTGGCAGCCATCATGCATGAATAAAATGTAAATCCTTAATTAAATCAAAGCAGTTGCAGATGGGCTGCATGCCAGCTAAGCTTTCAGTGGTAAGCACCCAGCCATCCTCATTCAGTCCTCTCAAGCACCTGCAGAAGCTAATGGTCAAAGCAAGAAGCTTTGAAGGTCATGAAACTGCTAGAGCCAAAGGGAGCAGCCAGACCAACCGGTTGGGAATGCATGGATGCAATCTATCAAAAAGAGGAAGGTCACACTGGAACAGGATATTTGAAGGATTATATTTATCTATACGATCCTGTCTGAACTCAAAATCTTCCGGGGAGGGCCTTCTCTCAGTTCTACTGCCTTCCCAAGCATGTGTTTAGTGGCTACAAGGGAGAAGGCTTTCTCAGGGTCTGCTCCTAGACTTTGCAACACTCTCCCCAGGGAAACTAGGATGGTCCCCTTCTTGTTCTTGTTCTTGTTCAAGTAAAAGCAAATAATATTTTCCTATTCCATTAGACTTTCAGGAATTAATGGTTATATTGTTTGGCTTTTTAAAATATTTTATCTTTTTAATGGTTTTAATTGTATAGATCAGTGGTTCTCAAATAGCAGGGTGAGACCATTGGGAAGGAGCTGTTAGTTCCTCAAGGGGGGCACAAGAAAAGGCAGCCTGCAAGTAGAGCAAATGTGAAAAAGAGGGCAAGCCTATTTGTGCATGGTTGCACTGTTGAGGATTGGCTGGTCCCTGCAGACGCAATGCTAAGTAAGCATCTTCACCTGTTAAACTTTTCTCCAACTTCACACATAGAAAAAAAAAGGCTTTCCTTTGTAAATATATTTTGTCTTCAGCTTCACCAAAGGTTCCATTGTTGGTGTAGTAGATGCATGTCCCTTAGCAGCCATAAGTTGAGCTGAGGCCAGACTGCCCAGCTTGAGGGAGAAGGAAGGAGGAAGACAGGGCTTCTGAAAAGGCCCTATAGCCACCTCTGCTTGTTTCCCCATAATGTCTTTCTCCAACCTCAGGCATAGCAAAAATCAGCTGCCATTTTTTATTCATTTTTTTCTCAGTTTCTCTGAATATTTCATCCTTGGCGCAGCAGAGGCATGCTCTTTAGTGACCACAAGACAATTTCTCAGGCGAAGGGGAAGGAGGTGAAGAGAGGATGCAGAGAACATGAGAACTTGGCACTAAGGTGGAAGGAGTGTGCACCGCAAGAGGCCTGCATATGTGAGAGAGACACTATCAATAGGATGCTATCTGTGAGGCAAATGAAAATACGCACACTACAATATTTTTAATACTACATTTTGGGGTGTGTGCAATTACTGCATGTAGATGGAAAGAGGGTCACAGGGATAAAAAGTTTGAAGACCACTGGTGTAGATGGTTTAATGGTTTATATAGAGAGATTAAACAAAGATGTTGCCAAGCTGGACAGTGTCCAGAGGAGGGAATCCAAAATGGTGAAAGGTCTGGAAACCATGCCCTATGAGGAACGATTTAGGGAGCTGGGTATGTTTAGCCTGGGGAAGAGAAAGCTAAGAGGTGATATGATAGCCCTGTGTAAATATTTGAAGGGGTGCCATATTGAAGATGGAGCAAGCTTGTTTTCTGCTGCTCCAGAAAACAGGACCCAGAGCAATAGATTCAAACTACATGAAAAGAGGTTCCATCTCAACTTTAGGAAGAACTTTCTGTCAGTAAGAGCTGTTCAACAGTGGAAATGACCACTTCAGAGAGCGGTGGAACCCCCTTCTTTGGAGATTTTAAAACAAAGACTGGATGGCATCTATTGGGGGTGCTTTGACTTTGTCTTCCTGCATGGCAGAATGCGGTTGGCCAAAATGGCCCTTGTTGTCTCTTCCAACTCTATGATTCTCTTATGTGTGTGTATCTGATGGTTTTATATGTTTTTAATATGATTAGCTTTTATTATTCCATAAACCAACATGATTTCCAATATTAAGAAAAAGGTGAAATTTGTTGTTGTACAGGTTTTTCTTGGTAGAATGTGTTCTGAGTGAATTTGCTCTTGCCCTCATCTGGCCTAAGCTATACCTAGGTGTAAATCATTTAATTATCATTTAATTCTTATTTTAATACTGGGAATGGGGGGCAGAGGAGGTTTAGAGTTTGATTTTATTTTAACTTTGGCGTATTTTATTGTTGTAACCCACCTGGATTCTTTGTGATTGGGCAGGCTAGAAATAAATTATTATTATTATTATTATTATTATTATTATTAGTATTTTAAATCAGCATGGCTGACCCAACTATTCCAACATTCAGAAAGGCATAGGGGCTCTAACTCCTGCTCTTCAGGGTCTGCATGGAGTAGCCCAGGCTCTGCTTTCAGGGCAGGACTGGCAGCTTCCTTTAGCTTGAGATCAGGGCTGGCAGCCACGTTGGACATGACTGGAAACTATTATTTTGCCTCTCCTCTTCCTCTTCTTCATCCGTGGAGACCTCCTCCAGGCATGACATGGCACCCCCAAAGGCCACACAGGACTCCCACATACAAATTGCATAATTTAATAGCACTTTTACAACACGCCTATACATCACAAATGTGTCCATCACAAATTTAATTGTATTTCTGACTGCCTAAAGAGAAATGGCAATATTGTGAGGTAGGCTAGATCAGTTCCATGGACTTTATCACATGGGAAAAGCATGGGTTTAAACAGTGAAAAGCATGTGAAAATTCCACAATCATGATTAACATTTTCACACAACATCACAATCCCGTGAATGATTTTTTTGCTGTTTATTACTGGTTCAATGCCTGTTTATTCCCAGGATGTATGTGAAAATGTTAATTGCAATTGTATGATTTTCACGTGATTTTTGCTGTTTAAACCCCCTGATTTTCCCCATATGATGAAGTCCCATAACAGACATCTTACCTCCCTTGCCATATTACCAGCTCCAGGAATCTTTGGGAGAAGCCACACAAGAAAACTATATTGTTATTTATAACATTAGTCAAAATGTAGAGAGATGCTTTAGGCCGAGGCTTCTTAAAATTATTACAATCCCCATTATCCTCAGCAGCATGCTTTTTGAATACATTCCATTCTTTTATCTCCATGGAATAATAACCGGCAATTCTCCTTTATGCTGAGAGAGGCCTATTGCATGGGTTCAGAACATTTGACTGCACATGTTTTGGCCTACAATTCCCAGAAACTACACTAAGCATGCCAATGGTAAGAGATTATGGGAGTGGTAGTCCAAAACATCTGGAAGTTTCCAACCATTGCTCTGTGCATTAAATTGTAGTCCTTTTAAATCAGAAGAATAAATCCAAAATAAACACTGTCAAAAACTTTAGTGGTGCATTGGAGATATTTTAAAGCAGGAAAACAGAATAAGATATCAGAAACCAAAATAAGTTTGTCCATATTTCTCTGCAAATGAAGCTGTGTATCCTTCCTGTGTATAATTGGCTACTAGCGGAAGCCCTTGTGATTCTCAGAAAATGCAGCTAGAAATGTGAGCATTTGAATGCGGGGTACTTTTCAGAGGCAATTTGGTCTGGAGTGCAGTTTGCAGGCCCTTCCCACAAAATCCTGGATTTGAATTGCCTGCTTGCCTTAAAAATGTATATGAGACTATTCTCATTTTTTTGTTTTGTTCTGAAAAGGTATTTTGCAAACTTAGAGCATCATTGGGCTTTAGATAACAAAGGCCTTACATTTCAAATACAAGGAAAGTCTGCAACTGCAAATCCTAGGCAGTTCTGTGGAAATCCTTCATGACTTTTAGAAAAGAACTACAAGGTCATTTGATAGAGAAATAAAAACTCATATCTTAAACTGATTTGAGCATTTGCAGTTTCCATGCATGTGATATTTGGCCACAGATGAATGCATATTTAGGACTGGAAGTAGGGTTCCCAGGTCAAGAGTATCCCAGAGCCTGAGATTTCAGGTACAAAACCTGAGACCTTAGCATGTTCCCTTATTATATCACAAGGGACTGGCCCTGGTGATGTTACAAAGGAGATGTTACAAGGAGAATTAAGCATGATACATTAAGCATCAGCCACAGTTGCACAGTCTATTCAAGCATTCAAACATAGGCCCATTTTAGATTGGCAAAAAGAGGTGTGATGAAGGCTGCATGAAAGCCCAGCCTTTAGATGAGAAAAAGGGAAAGTGTGCCATGAAAACGCTATTTTGGCGCTTTCAGGGAGAAGAAGCGCCTTTAAAAAGGAGCTTGATTTCCCCACTCTTTTTTTAAAAAGAGCGCTATAGCGCAAGTGCATCTAAAGGTTAAGGTGCAGTTGCGCAGTTAAATGGGGCTCTGTCTCTTTAAATCACCCATTTAAAGGCAGCGCTACAGGTGCGGATCATAATGGATCGTGGGTTGGGAGCATGCGTGGTGTGGACTTTACTTCTAATTAAAACGCTCAATGCCCTGCAGGTGTAAAAGCTGGGGTTTAACCGCGTAGTTTTTTAAAGCTCCCAAACCCTAGCTCCAGCCCTAATCGGAACCCTAGACATGCGCAGTAGGGACTCTGGGATGCCGTTACTGTTATTCTACTGTGGATAACATGTCAATTCATTCACAAAATAAGGGGGTTCATTTCTTTTATATTTTTCTAAGTCCAATTTATCTTTGGCTTCTCTTAGTCCCTTCCCAGCAAAAGTTGCTAAAAAGAAAAAAAGTCCTCTACCGCCGAAGAGTAGTGCTTTCTCTCCTCCTCCATTGCGGTTTTCTCTCTCTCTCCTTCTTCTCCACCTCCTTCTACCTTCTCTCTATTTCTTCCAGGACGATCTTTCCTTTTCTCATTTATTTATTTATTTATTTTCTCTTTTATTTTTTCACTCAGGCCTTTCTTCCTTCACTTTCCTCTCCTCTTCGCTCTAATCGTCCCCCCGTCTCCACCAGACCGGCTCTTCTCTTCCACTCACTCACGCACACTCACACACCTCTCTTGATCTCCTCTCTGCTCAATTTGCTTCAGTCAAGGGTCTGTCCTTCTTTCAGTGCTTCCCTCTCAACTTTTCCGTTCTGGGCTTTCCTCTTTTACTTTTACTTTTTTTCCCCCTCTTTGTATCGCTTCAGTCTCCCTCCGTAACTTTGAATCCGATTTCTCTTCTCCTTATATGCTCTCCACTTTCTCTCTCTCTCTCCTCTGTATCAATTTTTCTTCACCACTGCCACACTGTAGCCCTCTTTTACCTCCTTTCTCCTTCGGTTTCGCCCCAGATTCTCTGATTTCTCTCCGTCCCTTCCAACAGACTCTTTTCCACTCACCGTCCCAAGCCTTTCTTTGCTCTTTTCCCTTTTTTTTTCCTTACTCCTGTCCTTCCGCTTTCTCTTCCAAATTAACTTCTGTTTTCCGCTCTCCCACTTTGGACTCTCCTTGCCTTATTCTCTCACCATTCCATGCCAACCTTCCCCACGTTGCATCCGAATCCTCACCTCCACTCCTCTGACACACTCTCACACCCCGGCCTTTCCTCTTTCTCCACTCTCACCGGGTCACTGGGATCTTTTGAGTCAGGGCTCTGTTTCTTTTCAAACCGGTTTCTCTTCTCCACTCACACACTCTAGCCTCTTTTACTTTTACTCTTTTACTTTCTTTCTCCTCTGTTTTTTCTCCAATCTTCCCTCCGTCTCTTTCAAATTAATAATTTTTTTCTTCTCACACTCTCCAACCTCTCTTCAATCTTTTCTCCCCCAATTCACTCTAATGTCCTCTTTGTACCTTTAACTGTATGGTGTACCTGCGCAATTGCGCAATTGCGCAGTTCGCAGCCGGCAAGGAAAAAAAATTAAAGCGCGGCTAAAAGCCGCGTTCATTGCCACCCATGTAGCTGCTCCGCCTGTGTTTGTAGCGTTCTGACAGCTTCCCATGTAGCTGCTGAGCCACAGAAAAGACCTCAGATAAGTCGTTCCCAAATCCCTCAGTCTAGCAGCCCTGTACCTTTTAAATGCACACCTAGGGCTTGCAGTGTAGCTGCTAAGCATTAAGGAAAGGGCAACTTCATGTCACACTTTCCTGCCAATCTAAAAAGCCCCATAATATTTATTTGAACAAAACACACCAACTGTAACAAATGATGGTGTGCATATAAGCACACTTTTCAAGACAAGGCTCTTGCCCTGAGATTCCTCCCTTTTGCCTCACTTCTGGAAAGTAGGAACCAGACCCTGAGATATGGGAATCCTTACCGCAAGTTAAGAATGCTCCAGTTTAATAGGGAATTATTTCTACAGAGAGAGAACGGTGTTAATCTGTTCAAGCAAAAACTCCCAAGATACTTGGAACACCTTATTGACCAGATGTAGGGAACCTTTGTGGACCAGGATGTGTGTGGGAGCTTGAATTCCACCCAAAAAACTACTGAGATCCACAACATTGGTACTGAATTATTGGTGGAAACTACTGAATTTGCCAGCATCTTCTTCTCTTTTAAGACACAACCAGAAGGAGAGAAAGAGATACAGGTTGAGTCTCCCTTATGCAAAACGTTTGAAGCCAGAACTGTTTTGGATTTCAGATTTTTTTCAGATTTTGGAATATTTGAATATACAAAATGAGATATCTTGTGAGATGGGACTAAAATCTAAACATGAAATTCATTTATGTTTTGTATACATTTTATACACATAGCCTGAAGTTAATTTGATGGTGGTGGCGTTTGTTGGCACTGGAGCTATGGTGACTTCAGTGGGAGCTATGATGCGTAGGTGGGTGGGTGGGGGGACAGGATGAAATATGTGGACCACAGCTCAGAGGTTGTTCGCTTTTGTTTTTGTGCACCCAATCCATTTTCAGGTGCATCTGATGAAGAGTATTGGATCCAAAGAAGCTTATATCATGAAGAATTACTCTAAATATAAGATTGTATGTACAGCACTGTGTAAATTTACAGCACTATATAAATAATAAAAGGATAATAATAATAATAATAATAATAATAATAATAATAAGAAGAAGAAGAAGAAGAAGAAGAAGAAGAAGAAGAAGTTAGTCTGTAACAGGAATTAGTTAGTCTATAAGAGGAATGGGACAAATATGGGCTTCCAGGTGTTGTTGGATAAGTTCTTTGCATACCTCATTATTAGCTATGTTGGCTATGGGTGCTGGGAGTTACACCAGCAACATCTGGAGGGCTGCACTGTGCTCCAACTTGGTCTTTTGTGTGCCTCAATAATCTTTCTTGTTTGCAAGTAGAAGGATGGATCAACTTTTAATTGAATGTTACTTATATGTAGTTTACTGTATATAAACTACATACACCAGTAGAGAAAGGCAAGTATGCTACATACATTTTGAATTGGCTCTTGTTGTTGTTGTTGTTGTTGTTGTTGTTGTTATGTGCCTTCAAGTCATTTTTGACTTATAGTGACCCCAAGATGAACCTATTATGGGGTTTTCATGGCAAGATTTCTTCAGAGGAGGTATGCCATTGTCTTCTTCTGGGGCTAAGAGAGTGTGCCTTCCTTTTGAAGGCTAAGAGAGGGTCCCTGGCCAAGTGGGGATTCAACCTGTGGTCTCCAGAGCTGTAGTCCAATGCTCAAATTACTGCACCACACTGGTTTTGTGGAATTGCACTGGTATGGAATTTTCTGTGACAGTCTCCTTTAAAATATATTGAAATATTAACCATCTACTCTGATGTAAATTAATCACACAGACACTTTGTACAAGTGAAAACCCACCAAGGGTATAAAAGATATAAGTGCTGTTTATCAGCTTTGCTACCATTTCTTGTCCTTGCTAGTACAGTATTGCAAGAAATTAACTATAAAGTAATAGAACTCCTTTTCTAATTCTTCTCCATTTTCCTTTTGATAAGAATTTATCAAAGTTCACAAGATGCTTCATCTCCAGAATTATAGGAACTTGAAATTTAACTAAATTTGAATTTGGGAGAAATTGGAACTATTAGATTAGGAATACTAAGTCCTTAAACATCCCGGTCAAGGATCCTGAATACAGAATTCTTAAAAGACTGAAAAGTTCTGAATTCTAAGACAAAGACAGGGCTTGAATCCCTGTGGGTTCAACCACGTTAGTTCTGAATTAGGGCTGTCATCTTTTTTGCCCCAGCCTTGCTCCTAGGTATGGGAGGCAGGACAATCCAGGTTTTCTCCATAGTGGGAATAGCTGTACCTAGTGAATTTGGCTGGTACAAATGGGGGATAATATTGTTTCAGTACAACTGCTCATTCCTGAGAGAAAGAATATGAAATATCTAAATGGCTGGAGAAAGGGAAAGTGGCATTTTCCTATCCTTGTTTCACCTTGGGGCTTTTTTGGATGTTGTTGGACTGCAGCTCCCAGTGCTCCTCAATAATGGCTATGCTGTGTTGGATCAGGGCAGAGAAGTCACTAGGACAGTACAGAGTATGTAGGGTGACAATTAAGATAGCCTCACTCATAATCCATCTCTGCCCCCCACTGGCGTCCCCTGCCCCCTGCTACCAGCCAGAGCCCTCGGCAAAAAGAGGAGGGTCATGGAAGAAGTGTAGAAGATGTAATTGCAGAGTGTTGCTCTGCCCTCCGTTCCCTCTCCTCCTGCCACCTTGCCCTCTTGCCCAGCCAGCCCCAGACTTTTCTGGGTATAGCCAGGGGGTGGCAAGTGGGCAGCAGGTGGTGGTTGGGCAAGGCAGGAGGGAGGGCAGAACAGTGCCCTACTGCTCCATCAACACCTTTTTCCATACAACTGTGCCAGCTGACACCAATCCTAGACACCCTCTTGACTCAGGGTGCTAAGACCTACAGCCCAATGCATCTAAAGAATGACATAATTCCTACCCCTGCCTTAAAGGGGAATGCAAAATGACAATGGAGGGCATTAGGCAACGCTGCCGTGTTGGGACTATCCCAGGCCCTGAGAAGCCTAAAACCAAGGGATGACCCTTTGTGATGGCAAGTGATAACATTAAGCACAATACTCAAAGCATCAACTACAGTTGCACAAACTATACCCTTCTTTTCTTTTTGTTAAGAAATCAGTTCTAGCAAATGAGGAATGCACAGGCCTCATCTGCTGGACCTGATTTCTTTTTTTAAAAAGTAAATGTGTGTGCATAAATGTATGTGTGTACATATACAAACACATTGGTTAGACCTGATTTCTTTTCTTTCTTTTTTTTAAAGTGTATAGTGTGGTGTAGTTATTTGAGCATTGGACTATGACTCTGGAGAACAGGATTTGATTCTTTGCTCAGCCATGAAACCCACTGTGTGACCCTGGGCAAGTTACACTCTCTCAGCCTCAGAGGACAGCAGTGGCAATCCCTTTGAAGAAATCTGCCAAGAAAACCCTTAGGGTGGCCATAAATCAGAAATGACGCAACAGCAAGCACACATTCTCTTTCTCTTTCTCTCTCTCTCACGCACACAATTACTTATTTTTCTTTCACCCTGAGATTCTTCCCCTTCACTCTTAAGAATGGAGAAGAGGGCTCAGGCTCTGAGACTTGGGAACCCTGCTGAGAATGAATTCATTCAGTAAATTTATGTTGTACCAAAACTCATTTCTTTTCACTTCTCACAAGACAGTACAAGTTACAATTGAGTCATAATGCCACACGTATGGGAAGTAATAGCCCCATTAAAAGCAGCATAGCAGATGTTTGATGGCTAAAGTGTATTAGTGGGCTTGTGCCACTGCTGGAACTGACAGGCAAGAGCCAGGGTGAGCCATTCCTGCCAAGTTTCCTTCTCTTGCATTTTCCCCTTCCCCCCTTCAGCTCCTGGAGAATTTGAAAGGCTGTCTGTCTTCTTTACATTTGATGGGGGCATTCATCCTCTGCTGTCAGTTCAAGGGAGAGGTAACACAGGGACAAAAGAAGGGTCTGCAGTCTGTCTCTCAGTCTCTCTCATTTTGAAATGTTTTCTGTTTCCAGTGTTGCATTAAATGTGTTTTTATGCTAATATAAGCAAAAAGGAGGGAAACTATTCTCAGTTCACAAACACCATTTTGAGGAAACTTCTTGGCTCTTTGTGTATTAAAATGCACCATGCTTTCCCGAGTATTTATTTTTTGTTGCATTTAAAGAGACATCAAGGACACTGTAGCCTGTCTATCACTAAAAAAACACACACCCAAAGGTGATTGTGCAAATGCCAGAATACAGATCATACCTTGATAAATAGGTAGGTTAGAGTGGCCACTAGAAAAACATGCAGAAAACCACCAAACTTGCAAAAAGACCCCAGGAAACTCACATAGAATCATAGAATCATAGAATCATAGAGTTGGAAGAGACCACAAGGGCCATCCAGTCCAACCCCCTGCCATGCAGGAACTCCAAGTCAAAGCATCCCTGACAGATGGCCATCCAGCCTCTGCTTAAAGACCCCTAAGGAAGGAGACTCCACTACACTCCGAGGGAGTGTGTTCCACTGTCGAACAGCCCTTACTGTCAGGAAGTTCCTCCTAATGTTGAGGTGGAATCTCTTTTCCTGCAGTTTGCATCCATTGTTCCGCGTTCTAGTCTCTGCAGCAGCAGAAAACAAGCTTGCTCCCTCCTCAATATGACATCCCTTCAAATATTTAAACAGGGCTATCATATCACCTCTTAACCTTCTCTTCTCCAGGCTAAACATCCCCAGCTCCCTAAGGCGTTCTTCATAGGGCAAGGTTTCCAGACCCTTCACCATCTTAGTTGCCCTCCTTTGGACATGCTCCAGTTTCTCCACATCCTTTTTGAATTGTGGTGCCCAGAACTGGACACAGTATTCCAGGTGGGGCCTGACCAAAGCAGAATAGAGTGGCACTATAACTTCCCTTGATCTAGAAACTATACTTCTATTGATGCAGCCTAAAATTGCATTGGCTTTTTTAGCTGCTGCATCACACTGTTGACTCATGTTCAGCTTATGGTCTACTTGGACTCCTAGATCCCTTTCACATGTGGTCTCATTCAGCCAGGTGTCCCCCATCCTATATCTGTGCATTTCATTTTTCCGCCCTAAGTGCAGAACCTTACATTTCTCCGCATTGAATTTCATTTTGTTAGCACTGGCCCAGCTTTCTAGTCTATTCAGGTCATTTTGAATTTTGATCCTGTCCTCTGGGGTATTAGCTACTCCTCCCAGTTTAGTGTCATCTGCAAATTTGATAAGTATGCCCCCAATTCTGTCATCCAAATCGTTAATAAAGATGTTGAATAGCACTGGGCCCAGTACAGAGCCCTGTGGGACCCCACTGGTCACTTCTTTCCAGGATGAAAAGGAGCCATTGTTGAGCACCCTTTGAGTTCGGCCAGTCAACCAATTACAAATCCATGTAACAGTTAACTAGTCTATCCCACATTTTGCAAGCTTGTTTGCAAGAATGTCATGGGGAACCTTGTCAAAGGCCTTACTGAAATCGAGGTATACTATATCCACAGCATTCCCTTCATCTACCAAGCTGGTAATTTTATCAAAAAAAGAGATCAGGTTCGTTTGGCATGACTTGTTTCTCTGAAACCCATGTTGGCTTTTTGTGATTATGGCATTGGCCTCTAAGTGTTCACAGACTCTCTGCTTAATGATCTGCTCTAGAACCTTTCCTGGAATTGATGTCAGACTAACTGGACGATAATTGTTGGGATCCTCTTTTTTTCCCTTTTTGAAGATGGGGACAACGTTTGCCCTCCTTCAGTCTGCTGGGACTTCTCCTGTTCTCCAGGAGTTCTCAAAGATTATTGCCAATGGCTCCGATATTACATTTGCCAGTTCTTTTAATACTCTAGGATGTAGTTCATCTGGTCCTGGAGATTTATATTCATTTAGGTTAACCAGGTATTCCTGTACTACCTCTTTACTTATTCTGTGCTGAATTTCCTCTATTCTGTCTCCATTATCCTTAGGTTGAGCACCCTTTGCCTTTTCTGAGAAGACTGAAGCAAAGAAGGTGTTGAGTAATTCTGCCTTTTCTCTGTCCCCTGTTAGCATTTTGCCATCTTCTGCACGCAGTGGCTCCACTGTTTCCTTCTTCTTCCTTTTGCTGCGGACATATCCAAAAAAGCCCTTTTTATTGTTCTTAACCTCTCTAGCAAGCCTGAGTTCATTCTGCGCTTTAGCTTTTCTGACTTTACCCCTACATGTGCTGGCTATTTGTTTGAATTCCTCTTTCGTGATTTCTCCACTTTTCCATTTCTTATACATGTTCCGTTTAAAACTTAGCTCATTTGAAAGTTCCTTAGTCATCCATCCTGGCTTCTTGAGACATCTTCCACTTTTCTTCCTCATTGGAACTGTTTGAAATTGTGCCTTCAATATCTCCCTTTTGAGAAACTCCCATCCGTCTTGAACTCCCTTTTCTTTTAGTATTCCTGACCATGGGATCACTCCCAGTATTTCTCTAAGTTTATTGAAATTAGCTCTCCTAAAGTCTAGAGTGCGTGTCGGACTATGCCTAGCTTCTCCCTTCCACTGTATTACAAACTCCAGGAGAACATGGTCACTTCCACCTAAGGATCCAACCACTTGCACCCCATCAACTAGGTCTTCCCTGTTGGTTAAGATCAGATCTAAAATCGCTGATCCCCTTGTTGCCTCTTCCACCTTTTGGACAATGAAACTGTCTTCCAGGCAAGTGAGGAATTTGCTAGACTTTGAGGATTTGGCTGAGTTTGACTTCCAGCAAATATCAGGATAGTTGAAGTCACCCATCACTACTACATCTCTCTTTTCTGAGTATGTGATTATCTGTTCTAGAAAGGCATCATCCAATTCCTCTGCCTGAGTCGGGGGTCTGTAGTAGACTCCCACAGTAACATCCCTGTTATTTCCCTCTCCTTTAATTTTTATCCAGATGCTCTCCACCTGGCTTCCAGTATTGACTTCCTGCATCTCTTCACTGGTGTAAGTATCCCTGACATATAATGCTATTCCTCCTCCTTTCCTGCTTGGCCTGTTTCTCTTAAAAAGGTTATACCCCTCTATTTCTACATTCCAATCATGAGACTCATCCCACCAGGTTTCAGTGATGCCTATTATATCATATTTCCTTTGTTGTGCTAGGAGTTCAAGTTCATCCTGCTTATTTCCCATACTCTGTGCATTAGTGGAGAGGCATTTAAGACCATGTGTCCTCTTTACTTGCTGCTTTTGCACATTTTTTTGCCTCTTACTTTTGGGTCCTTGCACTGTTTGCCTTGTTCCCTCTATGCCACTTGGACTATTCTCTCCATCCCTTTTGCCTTCCAGAATAATGTCTCCCTCCCCCACATAACTCAGTTTAAAGCCCTCCTGATCAGATTCTTCAGACTGTTGGCAAAAACATTTTTGCCAACTGGCGTGAGATGCAGTCCATCCCTTGCCAGAAGTCCCTCCTCATGGAACCGCAGCCCATGATCCAAGAATCCAAAGTGTTCTTGGCGGCACCATCTACGGAGCCAGTTATTCACCTCTGCTATTTTCCTCTCCCTTCCTGGACCATGCCCTTCTACCGGGTTCAATTAAGTATATAAAACAGCCCATGTAAACAGTGCTATTTATATACCCTCAAATACCTGTTTTCCTCTGGAGAGGAAATGGCACACCATTTTGAGAGGGACTACAGAGAAAATCAGAGGCTTTTGGACATGCTCTGCTTGAGGGGGGTGGATTGCAGTCCCTCAAAACATAAGAAGAAACACGCTGGCTCAGACCTAGGCCCTGGACCAACACTCTCTTTCCACCATGGAGAAGCAGAGGTTTTTCTGTGATATCCCAAGCTGGTCATGAGTTTAAAAGCTGAGTCCTACTTTTGTTCCATAACAATGTTCTTCAGTAATCATTGATAGCTACAGAGCTTCCCAAAATAGCACTGTTTACATGGGCTGTTTTATATACTTAATTGAACCACTCTTTTTGAACTACTGGCCAGGTGCTTTTCAGCAGACCAGTTCAAGAATCCCCCCTCCCCGTTCTACCAATTGCTTCCCTGGCTTTTGGGAAATCTGGCTTTCTATCTGTGCCATGATCTGCAGGGCACGCAGAAATGTAGTTCATCTGCTGCTCAACTTTCAGCAGAGGTAATGGGACAGCAAAGCCACTCAGAATTATCAAGAGAGCTGAACTTATTTTTTAAAATGGAATTCAGCACCTTAGATAGCTCCTTGGACCTTTGAACCTGCTGGGACTATTGAGAGACTAAACAGATATGATATTCTTTTCATTTTGAATCACCCTAACCCTAACCCTTGGAAAAATCCTAACAGATGCAGATCCATAACTGGGAAAGGAACCAAGTTTGGAGAATGGTCACAACTGCAGAAGGAATGTCCAAACACCAGCAATAGAATCTGCAAACTGGATGAATGTTGGCACTGAGCATTTTCTTTTCAGGCAAGGATGGGCAAAGGCAGTATGGCTGAGATTGTACACCAAAGAGACATTTACACAACAGCTGCACAATGTTTTGTTCATGAATTGTGACCTTGCACAAACAAATGCAAAATGAGCACCAATGCACAAGGGTGCCACACATGTCACTCTGCTTTTGCAACTTTGAACTGAAGCAGATAAAAATCTCCAACCACCTCTGTAGGGGAACTGATGAGTGTAATACCAACAAGATTCCAGCCAATGCATCCAGAGACATCATTAAGGTGCAACATCTTTTCTAATACATTCTTCTATCATAATAAGTTCAGACTGGAGAAACTTGCTTTTCTTCAGAACAATGCCACTGAATGCTAAAGGAGGCTCTGTCCAAATCCACAAATTATTTCCATGTAGGTAAGGTAAATTACTTTTGACTCAGAGTTGACCTACAGTAAATTACTAATGTGAACTTGAACTCACACTCGGAGTTCCCAAGCTTCCCTACAGAATTTCCAAAGAAATTCCTCAGCTGCATTTTCTCTCTTGTTGCTCCTATCTTCCCCTTTCATCTTCCACCCATATATTTTTTATGATTATTCAGAACATTCAGCCAGCCATATGTTTTCCCCCATATTTCTGAATGAAGCATTTCTGTCTTCGAACCTCCCTTAAAACCTTTCCTTTCACAGAGTTCTTTATCTCACTTTGCACCCTTCTGAGCACCTAAAGGGGAGAAAATTCACTCAGAATCTTTCAGCAGTGTGCCATGTACAAACTGACTGACTTTCTGAAATTGTTTTCTAAGATCTGTTCCAAATTCCTCCGACTTCAGCAAATATCCCTAATAAACCATCACTTAATTATTTTTCACTCTTTGAGGAAATCATCTTGACTTTTCCTAAAACAAGCAGAAGATGAATTTTATCCCACAGTAAAGTCTACTAACCATATACTGTATGGTTAGACTGTATTGTGTGAATATTTTTCTGGATTTGCTTAGTCATGCCTCTTTCCATAGAGAGAATGGATTATGTAGACTACCCCCCCCCCGCAACATCATGGCTTTGTTCACTCTTGCATAATAAATGGGAACACACACACACACAAAATTCCTCTCACTAGAATGCACTGAGATTTGTTTTGTATTGCTATTGGCTGTTCTGATGCTACTGTTAATGGAACCATGACCAGAGCTTGGAAGGAACACATTAAAAGTTAATGACCTTGGCTGGCATTCTGTATTGTAGTTATGGATTTGCAACCTAGAGTAATGGATCCATAACTGCTCCATATTTACGAATACTACGTGGTCACGATCATGGCATTATCACCACAATCATAAATGCTATTCCAAATGTACTTTACTGCAGCAGCTGCACCCAGAGATGGAGGTTTGTTCAGTTGGCAAATGGAGCTCAGCAGGATGACATTTCCACCCCTCGAGCAAGCCTTTGATGAGGAATTACAACAGGGATCATACTTGTAATTGTTGCAACCTTACTTGCTGGCAGGAATAAATGTTGGAAATGTCACCCTGCTGCACCCCAATATAGCAAAGAGACATCTGTCTCTCAGTGCCTAGTGAAATAGGTTTAGGTGGGTCAGGCCAGGAGATGACTGTCCACTTGGCTTCACTCCAGTTGTACCATTAGCCACAGTACTACTCATAGTTGTCCTCAGATGTACCTCAGTAAGTTGTTGAGTGCCTTCCAACTTGAGAGTCTCAATTTCTGGCACTATCCTTTTTTTTAATCATAGGGTTTTCATGGTTAAAAAAGCATTCAGAAAGGATTTAAAGGTGCCTCTTCTGTGCAGTCCTAACAAGTGTTAGTGCTAACAAGTTAGTACTAACTGTGCAGTACTAACAAGTCAGACCGAGTTCCTGAACTCTGGGTGCCTTACTGATGTCACAGGCCCTAAAAAACACCTCTCTCTGAAAAGGTACCCTCCTCTATTTTTGAGTTGCCAGTAATGCAAAAGTAATTATGGGACAGTAGTATGTGACCTGTTTCGTATGCATGCACTAATAATGTGACCTGCTAATTAGTGACACTATAGCTACGGAGAGATAGGTTGTTGTGAGATTATCATAAAGAAAAGTATAAATGCATGAATGTCATTTCATTCCTTTGTGACAGTCCTTTGGTCATGAGAAAGGTGACACACAGGAGAAGGGAGGATTTGTGGTTGAACAGACAGACCAAAATAAAACTGCTTTGGATCATTTTGAAGGTATGCTGTTTAAATGCTGCATGCTTCCTAAGAGGCCGGAAGCCACACCAAAGCCATGCTCCAAACCTAAGGATTGGAGTGCAGCTTTGGTGCAGCTTTTGTCCTCTTAAGATGCATGTGTCATTTAAACAGCATACCTCCAAAGTGACCTGAAACAGCTTTATTTTGGCCTGTCTGTTCAGGCCCTTAGTTAGTTAGTATTAAAAACCTTCCCTCACATGAGGGGGGGGGGTGCGGGAATTGTGACAAGGGTGCTTCTGGTCTGTTGCACCAGAGTTCACTCATGTGAGAGGCTGGGAAGTTGGTTATCTGCTTCCCAAGTGACAAGGGAACAATCTTCATTCATCACAGTAGCTGCTGCCTGATCAGTGGAGACGGATAGGGAGAGGAGTCACTGTGTAGCATCATAACTATGGTGCTTAAACATTTGCCTTTCCAATGGGAAGACAGCAAGGAGGGGACTCTTCTAGCCTTCCTGCTTCCAAAACCTCAGAGCAGCCAGTGAGTAGGCCCTGTCCTGCATCTACACCAGACATGCCAGTGAAAAGTAGTGCCATGAGAAAAGAGTCTCTCCTAAAGATTTTATGGCTTTGGAAGGCTCATATAGGAAGCTGTAGTTTATCAGGTAGCCTGGATCTAAGCCATATGGGGCTTACTAGTTCACAACCAGCATGTTGAGTTGTGTCTAACAGACCAGTATCCAGAGGAGCCATAGGACACGAGCCCCAGTTAACAGTCTGGCTCCAGCTCTTTGGTCCACAGATTTTTCTTAGGCAATGACTATTAAGAGGTGGTTTTGCCAGTTCCTTCCTCTGAAATATAGCCTACAGCGCCTAGTATTCACTCTTGCATCCAACTACTAACCTGGGCTGATCCTGCTTAGCCTCTGTGATGGAGCTACTAGGTAGACCTGGCTTCCTGGCAGACAATCACAGTTCAGGAAGCCTGTGAGCTGAGGCTGTGGAAGACTGGAACACATGAAAGCTGGTGTTTGTGTCTGAGGAGAGGGAGAGAGAAAGACAAGGGGATTTCAGTTAAGATCAGATAAGGATTCTGATAGCAGAGGGAATTCAGTTCAGTTAGTCCAGTAAAGTTTGGATGGTATTCCTACTAAGAGTGAAAGAGTAAGGTGCAGAGTATTTAAAAGCCTTGAGTTGTTGTTAATATAACTACACTAAGCGTGAAGTATCCTACATCAGATATTTTATTTCCTAATGTTATTTTATAAAGTTACAATTTATTTTTTACAGTAGATGTCTCTACTGATTTCTGTAAACTATCAACAAAGACAAGTATGCTACCTAAACAACGAACTGGTTTGTAGAGATGCTTGGGACCCTGGCCCTTATGCACTTCAAAATACAGTTGGCCCTCCTTATCCGCGGATTTTTTATCCACAGATTTGAGCATACACGGCTTGAAAATATTCCCAAAAAGTATACATTTCAAATAGCAAACCTTGATTTTCCATTTTATATATGGGACACCATTTTGTTATAGAATTATATTTAATGGGACTTGAGCATCCACGGATTTTGTTATCCACAGACGGTCCTGGAACCAAACCCCAGTGGATAACAAGGGCCCACTGTAGTGTCAATAGAGTAAAAGCAGGGTAAGTATAAGTGACAGGAGCCTTCTGTGGATAAGAGGTAAAAGTAACTTTAGTTTTGAAGGAAGGTCTCCATCACAGCCTCCAAGATTAGAAGTGATCTGTTGCTATGGGGGTATTTAAGCCCCAACTCAGGACTCAATCTTGGAGTACTGCAAACCTGCATCTTCAGAAAGAGTGTAACCCCACCCAGTGCGGACTGAATTCCTATTCCTTGATCCACCTGATCCCTGACTTCCCAAGGCTATCTCTGTCTTGTTTGAATTAAGCTTCAATTTGTCTTCCCTTATCCAATCTATTACTGATACTGGATGTTGGCTTAGAACCAGAAATAACATGACTTTTAAACAATTGAATGCAAGAAATAGTGTTATGGAGTAGATTCTCCTATCACTAGTTCAAATCACATCTACCACACATATCTGTCTTGACTTGTTCACATGCTTTTGGCACTGTAAAGCACTCCATTGGGGTGTGTGCAGTTACTTACCATTTGTCCCAAGACACCCCAGCTACCCTGTCTACCAACCAGTGTGCCTCTTCTGTCCATTGGCTGCAATTCCTAGTAGAGATGGGCATTAGCATCCCCAGGGTTGGCATTAGCCAGTGTGTAACTCTTAGCGTCACCCCCATATTGAACTCCTCCCATACCACACACTACAGAATTCTTAGTAATGTTTTTTGCACTAATGTTACTCATAAATCATAATCCCCGTATATCACTGAATGCAGTGGTAATAGTTGTGACATAAACAACTAGCAAAATTAAAATTATACCTTTCAATTACAATATCATATGCACACCCTAAATGTATTTACATAGACATAGTTTCATGTCCTTAAAGTGAAGATTTGGTAAAATGTGATGTTTTTACATTTTTTAAAAAAAAGAGAATGATTTTTCAAAAATTAAAAAGTATTTTTTTAAAAAAGTTAATATTTAAAAATTGAAACCTGATTTTAAAAATAATAAATAAATCCTGAGCGTAACCCTATTCACACCATCGATTAAAGCATTTTAAAGGGAAGCAAACAAATACCACGGTCCATTTCTACCACAAGACAGATGTTTGTGGACCAGTGTGGTCTGAACCCCCCACTTCCCATAGTGATAATAATAGAGGTGGAGTGCTGCTGCTGGCCAGCAAACCCTTCCAGGGCTGCTGGCTGGGCCAGGAAAGGTGCCACAGGCAGCAAAGGCAGCCACAGATGTCTTCACTTCTTCAGAAGAAGTGCCATCACTGCCCTTTCCTGCCCAGCCCACAGCCATATCAGACCTAGATGGCTGCAGCACCCCACTCCACTCCAGCAAGGGCAACCTGGCTGGCAGAAGTGGGGTGTGGGTAGCAGACAGTCTGGAGGTGACAGCATGAGTTACCACACCGGAGTGACATCAACCCTATTGATACCACTGATCCCAGAATTCTGTAGGTCAGAACTAAAGTGGAATAATAATGCTATAATTCTGTAATATGAACGAGCCCCTGGTCAGGACTGCAAACTTGTGGTTCTTGAAACCCGTACACAAATCTGTGATTGTTTTCTCCACCTATTCAAGATGTCATTCTGTATAACTGCATTTAATCACACAAATAAGATTGTGGGACCTAGTGACAAAGTTTCTTTTCTTTCTTTCATATTGCAGTGCCTGTCAGTTTCTGTGCTCCTAAAAAAGTGGCTGTCTTCTTAAGATATGTACAGGGTATGATCCAGGATTTCTGACCACTGTTTAAAGGAGAGATTTTATCAACAGACTCTGGAGATCTGGTGTGTGGTAGAAATCTTGCTGATGGCTGTAGCAAGATTATCAGAATTTGCTGATTAGGGGTTTGTTGTTAACTGGTTTTGATTTGGCCCCAACTCATGATGATCCTGTGGATGAGAAATTTTCAAGACTCTCTGTCTTCTACTCCTCTAAGTCCTGTAAATTCATACCTATGACCTTCCTAATACAGTCTGTCCATCCTCTCTTTCTACTTCCCTTCAGCATTCCTAGCATTATTGTCTTTTCTACAGGTAGAATGTGTTGTTGACTACTGACAAAAGCAACTTAGGCCCTCTACAGACCGGCAAAATATGCTGCGTTATGGCAGAGTGGGACTGTGGTGACTGAACGCCACCCACCCCCACTGTGGTGTCATGCCGGTGTCACACTGCCCAACCAATCGCAAGTTGGGCAGTGTCATGCCATGTCTTTGGTGCAGCTGTAGACAATCTGTGCCAAAGAGCCATGGAGGTGGCTAGTGCACTGTTTTCATGGTGCATAAAGAAGCCACTTTTTGCAGCTTCTTTTTGCACCACAGAACTGCCGGGTTGGGGACGTGGAGTGTGGTTGCCATATCCCCAATCCAGCGCTTCCAGGGGCAGCACAGAGGTGCCTCTTAGGGGCAGTCTGTCCAGCCTGTAACACTCTTTTTGGGTAGAATCTGAATCTCAGATGGATACTATAAAACTGAATCTAATTTAATAAAATTATTGAAAACAGGGACTTTTTCAGTCATTTTGGCTTCCATCTTCTTTAGCTTCCACCTTCCTCAATAGGAAACCCTAGTGGCACAGTGGATAAATGCCAATACTGCAGCCACAATATTGTGAGTTCAATCCCAGAGGAATCCAAGTTGACTCAGCCTTCCATTCTTTCATAGGTTGGTAAAATGAGTACCCAGCTTGTTGGGGGCAATTGGCTTACAGAATGTAAACTGCTTAAACAGTGCTGAGTTCACTATGAAGCCATACAAAAATGGAAATGCTATTGCTATTGCTCAGTGATGCCCATTGGAATGGGAGAGATAAACAATATTGAGGGGCACTTACAGATCTCCCAGGGTCTAAGAAAGTAAAATATGGTGTTGGTGGAAACACAACAAAGACACATTCTGTAATGGCGGGCCTAATTAGGGGTATTTTTAAATAGTTCCAATTAACAAGAGGGAGGTTGTTACAAGGCCCCCATGAGACCAATTCCCTTTGTGTATACTAAGGGGCCAATTATTCCTAAAGAAACCGAACAGAGGCAGGATTCTTTATTATAACCTAAGTTTATTAGAGGAAAAAACCACACATACAGCAATACCCTCACTCACACACACACACACACACACACACAGAGCGTAGGCGTAGGGAATCAAGGGTAGAAATGTGGGGGATAGATGAGGCAAGATTCACAGGCAATACTTACTCTAATGGAGACCTTCTCCAGGGGTCCAATAGAGCACGAATGGAGATGTGGGACACAGTTGCTCGGAACGCACAGAGGTAGTGATAGTGCTGGAACTAAGCTGGGCCCCCAAACCGAGGTAACCTGAGTATATTTCCAAATTAGCACACTTGAACTATGAAGTCCAGGAGATTTTGAAGGGGGCCAAACAGACCAGGGCAAGAGGTGTTTAATTAATTTTGTGACACCTGGGTGGAAGTGCCAGGATGGCATAATCCAGTGGGTACACAGTCAGGAGAGGTGCTAAGCTTGATCACGTAGGTAAGTATTGCACCTCTGCCTAGTCATTTGGATTAAATGACAAACTCATTTAAAACTCTCAGACTATCTGGGAGGAGATTGTTTGTACAGACTTACCTCATTTGGGTGTGTTGCAGAGGAGGTCCTATGCCTTGGGGCTTATGGCTGACCTTAAAACAGGGTCCATCTGGGGTCATACAGTATGGGTTATCATTTATTCCCAAAATTTCAGAAAAAGGAGTGAGCATAACAATTCCTACATATACATATGCGTACGAACACACACGGGCACACACACACACAATCTCATAACAAGTTATTATAATAATGGCATGTACTTCAGAGCTGCTGGCAACATCTGCAAGACAAATGCATTCCTGTCTTGTGCTAACAAAGAAGAAACCTGGAGGTAAAATTGGCTAGAGAGAGAAGGAGTGAGCATTACAAACGAATTGTTTGCTTTGGCCAGGAATGTAGGCAAGCAATGTTTCTGACAGTGAAGAAGCAGGCGGGAATAGTTACAAAGTCTTTATGAATAAAGAAAAAGTGTTATCTGCTCCATAAACATTAGTTACAGCCAGATGCTCTGCATGTTTCCGCCAAACCCCACTGAGCTTGATGGGGCTTACTCCCAAGTAAGTGTTCATATATATTATAGAAAATGATGATGATTATTTTCTTTAAAAAGAAATCTGCTTTAAAAAGCATCTGTTCGTCTTTCAATAATGGGCTTTTTGCTTGATTGCGCAGCAATGCTTGAGTGGTATAGTATTAATGGTGTGACATGCGTATACATTTCAAGAGATCAGATGAATGACTGGTCTTCCTCTGGAAGATCAAAAATGTGGAGATGCATATCTGTTGGGGTCTGCCCCTCTGTCTCTCTTAAGCTCAGCAGGCACAGTTGAATTTACCGTGCAGACAGAAAAAAGAAACCAGGCAGCAGAAAAGGGATCATTAGTAACAGCCGGAGACAACATTCACTGTTCATGCCTGAAAGTAAGAAACAAGATTTATCTGTAAATAAACAACCATGCTTTCACACAAAAGGGGACAGGGCAAAGATGGATCGCCATGAGAAGCCAAGAGTTTCTCATTGCCAGGAAATTGGCCCTGCTGTGATGTACTTCTTGTGTGCATTAGGGGAAGTGATATTTTCCTGGGATCATTTTTTGCACGGGATTGACAACAAAACCAAAAGAATAGCAATTCTGTTATGTATACTGAGGGCAAATTCAGATTTTAATTGCTGTGCAGAATTCCTGTGGACTTGTCCTTAAGAAGCATATTTCAGAAATGTGCTCCCTTTATACAATGTATGCATGCCCACAACAAATGGGCCCATTTCTCTGGTCCAATCTTTGACTTCTGTGGATGGAAGGTGTTTTCTTTTATTGTTCCTCAGATGCATGCCTATTTTTTCTGGGCTGCTGCCTTAAAACTTGAGATGTGGACAGAGGTATCTTGTGTTTGATGAGAAGAAATTATGGCAGATGAGCAGGATGCACACAGGTACTTCCTGTGTGATCTGTATGTAGACTCTGTCAACAAGACAAAATCAGGCTGCAAATGTTTGCCTTTTTATATATTACACCTTTTTACATATGGCCTAAATCCTGTTGTTAGTCCTGACTAGAATAGATCCATTGCATCAATGGGATTTACTTACATATTGATTCACAATTCAGCAATTGATTCTACCTGGGAGTAACCAACAGAATTCAAGCCTAATGTAGGTTGAGTTTCCTTTATACAGAATTCCAAAAGCCAAAATACCCCAAAATCCAATATTGACCAGATTTTCCAAGGTATTGAAGCTCATTGCTGCAATACTTTCAGCACCTTAAATAAGCCTTTAATGACCAATATGAGGAATGGATTCACTGCAATACCATCCATCATTGTCCAGTATTAAAACTCAGGATTTAGTAAGCAACAAATAAAAGGAAACATGCAGCACAAGAAATTATCAGAGCTTACAGTAACTAATTTACAGAATTAATTGCTCTAGACAGAGACCTAACATCTGCTGCTGGGTTGTACCACCAACAGGGAGTGGACTCAGACTTTCCCCACATATGATAACTGTTTTAACCTAGACCAGGGAATGCCCAAAACTTTTTCCTGCCTGAGGCAGAACAGCAGATAAATGCCTTATGCATAATACTCAAGCCAAGCCAAGTTATTTTGGTACCTGAACTAGAAAACCTCCCACAAGCATTTCTCCTTCTCCAACCTAGCAATAAAAATACAAGAACAACAAATTAAAGAACGAGCAATTTGCTTCCCTTTCATAACACATAAAAATGTGTCACCTGAGGCAGCCACCTCACTCTGCCTAATGGTAGGCTAGGCCTTGTCATGCACACAGCTAGCAGGTCAAGGAAATTGTAGCCCAGAGCCTTTTCTCTAACCTGCTACATTTGTATGCAAGGAAAGAGTGGACATATTCAGGCAGCACAATCTGATTCAGAAGTGTTGTGAGCTGTAGCTCGTAAAGCTGAAACACGGGTACTTTTTGATTAATGAAGATGATAAAAATCATTTCCTAGCATTCTGGGAACACTCTGTGGGTAGCAAGTGGAGATAGATTTTGGGGGTTTGGTGGAGTTTTTGTTTTTGTGTGCCTTCAAGTCATTTGTGACTTATGACAACCCTAAGGTGACCCTGTCATGGGGTTATCTTGGCAACGTTTGCTCAAAGGAAATTTGCCATTACCTTCCTCTGAGGCTGAGAGCATGTGACTTGCCCGAAGTCATTCAGTGGGTTTCATGGCCAAGCTGGGAATTGAATCCTGGTCTCCAGAATTGTAGTCTAACACTGAGACCTCTACATCACTCTGACTCTCATCAAGAAGGCTTACCAACCGAAATATAAAGTTTTTCATTTGTGGGTATTTTCAGCCACGGGGGTGGTGGTGGTGTAGTTTAATTATTACTCTTCCTTTGAGCTATTTTTCACCTGTGGGGAGCTCTTGTAGGGTGGCACATGGTTATATGGCAGGCCATCAACCCTTTTGGGTGGCAGAATACATTCTTAAAGTTTGCTTGAGCCAATGAGCCAAAAATCACTGAAAACATTGTGTTTTTGTCTGATTTTTAATATATTTTAATAATATGTTAGCATCACACCTTGATGTTAAGAAAAATTGTTCCTTGAGGCTACAGGGGCTGGTCTGCACCCACTTATAGGGCATAGAGATATATTGTATGACTACTAGAGGCATGAAAATGATTCTCATAATGCTACTATAATGCTTCACTGTTGAAGCAGTTCTGTCTCACAACCAGCAGATGGAACACTTTCCCCTGCTGAAAGATGCTATTAACTCAGGAAAATGTTCATTAGCAGGCCTGTAAATTCAGCCAGGGTTGTAAAAGAGTATAACTCAGCCATAGCCAAAAGAGCATTGGTTTACTTCAGTTTATGATCCCATTGACTGGGAAAAGTCCCCTTCTTTAAAGGTATTTCGGTTTGCATGGAACTGGCAGCATGTGCTTGAGAAAATGTACCTGTTTCTATTGGCTTTTTTCTTTAATGGATTTCAAAAGGCACCATGTGATGCTTATAGAAATCTATCATTTTTGGAGCTTTATGTGCAGTCCAGAGAACGAGTTACGAGTTCCAGTGAACTCCAATGTGCACAGAACCCCCTGAACAGGACATCGTGGAAGAATTGTCATTGTAACTGTATTGTTCTTTTATGATTACAATAGATTTGATTATTTGGACATAAAACAGTAGTGGTTGCCATTAAAAGAACTCTCAGGACAGCAGAAGTAAGTGGCAACACAATGAAGGCAATAATCCCATTGTCTCTCTGTCTCTGGCTGGCTGGTTTACTAAGTAATTGGAAGATAAAATGAGGAGGAGTTTTTTTTCTTTTATTAAAAAAAGAAGATAATCACAAAAATCTCAGCAGGTAGGAAAACAGTGCAAATGCTTCCACCCTGCATTCAAATCTATATGTCTTCCCCTGTGGTTGCAAGATAACACTTACTGTGGTGCTGTTGTGGTTATACAGTGTTAGGCATCCTGGGTCCCTCCAGATGTTTTAGATTACAACTCTCACAGCTCATATGGCCAGTAGTCAAAGATAATAGGATTATCATTCAGAGTCAGAGTAGTGTGGTGGTTAGAGCATGGGACTAATAATAATAATAAGTTTTATTTCTAGCCCGCCCCTCTGAACGAGCAATCAGGGCGGGGTACAAAAGAGAGTTAAAACAACATCAGTTTAAAATATCTGATCCCATCCCCACCTTCCCCCCCCCCAAAAAGAATTAAATCAAACTATAGCATAAAATCAACAATATCAACAGTGTCAAACTGAAAGTCCTTGAGCTGTTTGGGTGGGCAGAGGCTGGATCACTCTATGACCAGAGTTTGAAGCCGAGAAGTATCAGGGATTTTCCGGGAAGGCCTGTCGGACGAGATGCTTCTTTAGGGCTTTTTTAAAGCCATCAATGGATGAAATAAGACGCATCTCATCCGGCAGGTCATTCCATAGCTTAGGGGCGACTGCTGAAAAGGCCCTCTGGGAGGTCTGCACCAACCTGGTTTTAATAGGTTGTAGCAGGTTCCTCCCAGAGGAACGCAGTGTGCAGGGGGTTCATACGGGAAGAGGCGGTCTCTAAGATAGGATGGACTCAAGCTCTGTAGGGCTTTATACGTTAGAACCAACACCTTGTACTGTGCCCGGAAACTAATCGGCAACCAGTGGAGAGACTTAAGTACAGGTGTCATATGTTCTCTCCTGGATGTACCAGCTGGCTGCCATATTCTGAACCATTTGTAGTTTCCGAGTTAAGCACAAGGGTAGCCCCAAGTAGAGCACATTACAGTAGTCCAAACGTGAGGTTACCAGTGCATGTATCAACTACATGCTACAACTCTGGAGACCAGGTTTAGAATCCCCCTTCAGCCATGGAAACCCAGTGGTTGACCTTAGGCAAGTCACACTCTCTCAGGCTCAGATGTTGAAAAATGCACACACACACCCAACAAATCTTTCCAGGAAAAGCCCATGAAAGGTTTGCCTTGGAGCCACCATACACTGGAAACAGCTTGAAAGCCATGATGACAACAATTAAAACATCCTAGATTAGGATGTTGTATTGCCAAAAGGAGCTCAATTCAAATTGCTCCTTTAGCTACAAAGCTTTCTGGTTGGGCATGGACTGATCACTCCATTTCACAGCCTAACCTACATCAGTATATGTACAAATGTTTGTGTGTGTTTATTGGTTGCATTGCATTTAGGTAAAATCTCTCAGCCCAAAGGGCCCTGAACTGATGTGAAACAGTAAAAAAAGAAAAAGAAAAAACATTTAAAATATGAAATACAAGATAACAAACTTAATATAACATATTATATAATTATATTATATAAGATAAGATAACAAAAAATTAGTATGTAGAGAGATCTTTTGCACCTTTGAGACTAAGGGAAAGAAAGAAGTTGGCAGCATGAACTTTCATAGACTTAATTCTGCTTCCTCAGATTCATTTGGTCTATGAAAGCTCATGCTGCCAACTTCTTTCTTTCATTTAGGAGTTTATCACATGGGAGGCTGTACCTAAATCCCGTGCAAAAACAAGTTTCTAATCCAGGAAAAATCCTGCAAAAGAGGGATTATTTTCACACTCATGAGGGGTATTGAGCTTTAATGCGAAAATAAACTGCACAGAAAGTGGACAAAATTGACTTTTTAAAAAAACTTTTGGGAGAATCCTGAACATAAAAATCCTGAACAGAAGCAAGTGTCATGAAAATGTGATTAAAATGTGGTAATAGTGCAATTGGGGGAAGATTATCACACCCCATGAACTTCTCCTGTTTGTATCCCATGCGTAAACTGTAATGGACATGTCTTTGGCTAATAACAGGAGTTTCCTTCTTTTCATAGTCTGGAGGCAGCCACCAAAAAGCTCCTCTTTCATATTCTCAGCAAACATGCCTCTTAGGGTAGCAGGACTGAGACATAGCACTGAGATTGTACATGTACAAATATAGTAAAATTCAAAGACCTAGCCATGTTAGTCTGGAAAATCAGTATGCAAAGGGATCTTGCAGCACTTTTGAGACCAATGGAAAGAAAGAAGATAGTAGCATGAGCTTCCCTAGACTTGAGCCTACTTCCGCAGATGCATGTGCAAATATGCATTTGTTGGAAATCTGAGTCTAAGTCCAACATTAATGATGGGAATAGTATCTTTCATACTAAGACTAGAGAGGTCATGTAAGGGGGGCAGGCTAGGCCAGGCTTTCTGAAGAGTAGAGTCACCTGGGGCTCAAGTACAGTGTTACGGGGCTCTTATTATTGCCTTCCTGCATCTGCCAGATCAGGTGGCTGCCTCATTCTGCTAAATGTAAACCCAGTTGGCCTTATGTCATGACAAGGATCACAGATTTTGTCTGTAATGTTTAGGCTGCCTTGGTGTCTGTTAGCATTGAGATAAAAAAATCATTAGAAATATTTAAAGCACAGCTCTAAGTGTGCTTCTTCAGAAGTACATCTTCTTGGGTCAATGGAACTTACTCTCAGGTAAATGAGTCTAGAATGAGAAACTAAATTGCAAAGTGGAATAAATAACAGCCAACATGAATTGTTTTTCCTGAACATGTTTAGCCTACATTATGAGACAATGCCCTCTTTGCAGCAAGTTGTTTTCTTTTAAGATCTTTGTTTCAAGTGGCATAAATGGGCTTGTTTTCAAGCCTCATTTCAGAACATAAGCAATTTCACCAGAATTTGATATTTTAATACTTTTCCCACTTTCAGACTCTGGACCAATGTTTTGTACAAAATTGTGCTTTGTTCTTTGCTTACCCAGAGGTCCAGCTGAATAACTAGGAGCTAATCAGTCTGAACAAATCTTGGACTGCTGCTACCATAATCCCCTACTTGTGCTAGAGCAAAAACAAGCTGCATCGCCTATTCATATATTTTAATTTTCTATATTCTTTTTATTTTGTTAAAAAACGAAAGCAAAAAGAAGTTGCATTCTAAGATGATTTGGAAATCATGATCCAATCTGGGTCTATAGTTTTTTGTGGGTTTTTTTTTTTGGGGGGGGGCTATGAGGCCATGTTCTAGAAGAGTTTATTCCTGATGTTTCACTAACAGCTGTGACTGGCATCTTCAGATGAGCGTATTTTCTCCACAATATCAAAGACCCGTTCACACTACAGAATTATAACACTGTTATGCCACTTAAACTGCCATGGTCCATCCTATGTAATTCTGGGATAGTCAGCATAAGGAGGGGCATTTGGAAGTCTCAGCAAGATTGCTCCATTGCCTTACCAAATGTACCAATGACTTACAAATCCCAGGAAGGTCCAGATTTTGTAGGAAAACCCAGAGGACCCAATGGCAACATTGGGCAGCTGTCTATACATGCACTTCTATGTTGCCCAGTGCTGCTAGTCCTGGTGCTAGTTACTCTCTCTGAGGCCCCTAGCCATGAGGGGATAAGTCATACGAGTGGTGGGAGCACTGGGCAACATGTGTGTAGCCAGCTGTAAGGGTCCGCCTGCATAAGTCATTGCAGGATGGGATTTCTAGCTGCTGGAGTCCTGTTACCAAAGTCTTTGCAGGACTAGGATCAAGCTCCTAGAGACCTGGAAGGATCAGGGCTAGCCAACAGGAACAGCTGGTTCTATTCATGCATGGCAAGTGGAGCAGCTGGAGGTACAACCATTTAAGGTTTGCAATGGCCTCGCCTCCCTTGGCACAGCAGCACAATCTTCTATGCTGCCTATAACTGCTGTGGTTGTATTTTATCCAACTAGCTTTGCTTGGTTTAGACCTGCTCTGCTTCTGGTCCCTTGGACTCCTGGAATTCTGCCTTGCTGTGCTGAGGTCTAATCTGCTCCTTGACTCTGACTCTTTCCTTTGGCCCAAAGGACTCCATAAAGTTTGCAATCTGTGGCCCTGGCTCCAACAACCTGCCTTCACAACAGTTGCCTGTATTACTGCAAAGTGTCCAGGTAATGGGGGGGGGGAGGAATCTGGGCCCAAAAGTAGTCCTGGCCGCTCCTGGGATATTGTGTCCAGTGTAGATGAGCTCTAGGAATTATAGTACAAAAAAGGTATCTTGTCATTTTCTGATATAGCCAGAAGATCTAGGGATATATTTCGTCGCTAATTTAATTCTCTTAGGAAGCAAGAAGCAATTTTGGCAATTTTCTTCACACTGTGAAAAAGTCTTCAAAAACAGTTTGTTTTTTGAGATTATTTGCACTTTGGGACTTATTTAGCACAAAATTCACATATGGGCTTTTTGCATATCTATGCAGAAGAGATTTTTCATCTGCTTCCTGTGCAAAAATTATATTTTCTGCACACGCACAGACACAGGGATCAGGGCATGTTTATCTTGGAGAAAAGAAGGCTAAGAGGTTATATGATAGCCCTGTTTAAAGTGTTGAAAGGATGTCATATGAGGTTGGAGCAAGCTTTTCTGCTGCTCTAGAGACTCGAACACAGAACTATGGATGCAGGAAAAGAGATTCCACCTCAACATTAGGAGGACCTTCCTGACAGTAAGAGCTGTTCCAAAGTGGAACACACTCACTTGGAATGTAGTGGAGTCTCCTTCTCTGGGGGCTTTTAAGTAGAAGCTGAATGGCTATCTGTCGGGGTGTTTTGATTGTGTGTTTCTGCAAAGAAGAATAGGGTTGGCCTGGATAGCCCTTGGAGTCTCTTCCAGTTCTATGATTCTAAATACATATACACAGAGATCCCACATGAGAATTTTAAACAGAATAAATCTTGAATTGCAAAACTCCTGCAGGAACACATGTCTGAATATTGTTTACATCCCCAACAGAGGAAAAAATTATGTAGGGATTTGTGTGTTTGTGCATGCATGTACTCACCCTCACATGTGCACAAGATCACAGAAGTATAACATTGGAAGGAATCTCAAGGATCATCAATCCCTGCCAATACAGGAAATCCACAATTAGGGCATTGCTGTTAGAAGGCCATCTGACCTTGATTTCACACATTCCCAGGAAGTAAGAGACCACCACTGTCAAACAGCTCTTATAATCAGGAAGTTCCTGGTAATGTTTAGTCATTTCTTATAATCTGAACTTCTTGGTCTGGGTCTTACTCCTTGAAACAACAGTAAAAACAGTCTTGCTTCATTTTCTACATGACAACCCTTCACAGATGTGAAAGTTGGTATTGTATCAGCTCTCTGTTTTCTCTTCTCCAGACTAAGCATATCCAGCACTCTTATGTTTGCTCATAGAGCTGATTTCCAAGATCCCTTACTCTAATGACCACCCTCCTCTTGATATGTGCTAGTTTGTTGATTATTTCAACTGTGTAGCTGTTGCAAACCCTCTATAAGTGTGTTTGTAATTGAAAGGAGGCAAAGGATTGTTTTCAATGCCCTAAAAATACTCTGTATAGAAAAATGTTCTAAAACTTATTGATAGTGAAACCTCTAAATAGAACTACAATTGGAAAAGAAAAGGAAGAATACAGCAAACCATGTGGTTCAGAAGTCTAAAGTAGGGGTGTGTGAAGAATCTACAATTTCAGAGAGAGAGAGATTGCACACCACCCAGAAATGGACATAGATCAGACCCATTCTTTCAGCAACCTGTGCATTTTACAAGTTGGAAAAACATAGTCTTAGCATGTTATTTCCAAGCTCTGCTTTCACAAGTTTATTATCTCTTCATTCAGGGTTGTCCACTACAGGCTTGTTTCTTTGATGTGCTGCACAAGTTGGAAGAGCCTGCAAGAAGCTAGAGGATCCGGAGGCTTGTGTCAAGCCATGCTTTGCCAGCATGTTGCAGGATGGATGTGCTTGGCAAAATCACAGACTCCGTTCCTGGATCAAACACCTGAAGATGTTCTGGAATGTTTGAATGTTCCTTTTGAAAACGGAGTCCTAAATATGCTTAGAAGTCTTGTTTCAGGGAAATAATGCCAGTTAGCAACATATAAACACCCTGTCTTAAATATACAGAAGTTAAAAAACGACTAAAACCTACCTGCTCCATAGAGTCACCCTGCTATGCATTATGTACAGAAAGCCTGGCAGCATAAAAATGTTTTTATTTGCTGGTGAAAGGCCAGCAGGAAGGAGGCCAGCCTAATCTCCCAAGGAAGGGCATTCCAGAGCATGGGAGCAGTCACCAAGAAGGTTCTCGTTTGTGTCCTCACCAGGCAAGCCTGTGATCTTGATGGGACTGAGAGAAAGCCTTCTCCTGAAGATCTTAGGGCTCTTGCAGGTTCATATGGGGAAATACAGTCTCTCAAATAGTCTGGACCCAAGCCATGTAGGGCTCTATAGGTGATGACCTGCACTTTGAATTGTGTCTGGAAACAAGCAGGTAACCAGTGGATCTGTTTTAACAAGGGAATTATATGCTCCCTGTAACTGGCTCCGGTCAGTATTCTGACTGCAGCATTTTGAACCCACTGAAGTTTTTGGACAGTTTTCAAAGGCATAGTGTGCATTGCAGCAGTCCAAATGGGATGCAATCAAGGCATGTGTCACTGTAGCCAGATCTGATATCTGAAGGAATGGGCACAGCTGACGCATGAGTTTAAGCTATGCAAATGCATTCCTAGCTACTGCTGAGTCTCAGGCATCCAGGCTTAGAGTGGAGTCCAGGAGCACATCCAAGCTAAAAGCCTGTGATTTCAGGGGAACTGTAACCCTATCCAACACAGGCAAAGCCCCAGTTCCCTGATTTATCTTAACAACTGTTTGCCCTCATCCAGCCCATTACTGACAGCAGACACTGGTTCAGTACAAAAAGAGCTTCCTTGGAATCAGATGGAAAGGAGAGAGAGAGAGAGTTGGTGTCATCAGCATACCAATGACATCTCACTCCAAAACTCTGGACAACCTCTCCCACTGGTTTCACGTACATGTTGAATAACATGGGGGACCCAACTGGCCAGTGGGCAAGGAGTCAAACAGGAATCCCTCAATAACACCTTCTGAGTCCACTCCTCCAAGAAAGACCAGAACCACTGCATGACAGTGCCCCCAAGTCCCATCCGAGAAAGATGGCCCAGAAGGATTCCATGGTTGATGGTATCAAATGCTGCTGAGAGATCCAGTAGGACCAACAGGAACACACTCCCCCTGTTCAGTTCTTTGTGTAGGTCATCAAACAAGGCAACCAAAGCTGTCTCTGTGGCATAGCCAAGTCTGAAATCAAATTGAAATGGATCTAGATAATCTGTTTTGTCCAGAAACTCCTGAAGCTGGGAAGCCACCACTCACTCCAGACCCTTGCCCAAGACTAGAATATCATAGACTGGCCTATAGTTATCAAAAACAGTGGGATTCAGGGTGGCCTTTTTCAGTAATTCATAATTTATAAAATTACAAATTGGTCTTGCAATCTCATAACATTAGTGACTGAATGTGATCCTAAAAACCTACCTCTTATGCCAGGCAGCTCCCCAGCCAAGGGGGATTGTGAGAATCTGCATATTGGGACATGGGGAAAGGATGAATGCAGTTCTCCCCTGGAGTGTATCTACAATATGATACCAACTTTAACTACTATGTCTCCATCCTACAGAATGCTAGGAGTTGTAGTTTTACAAGACCTTCAGCTTTCTCTTGCAAAGAGTACTGGTGCACACTGAGATGACCAGCTGGAACAGGAACTTTTGTTCGCTTGTTTCTAAGATGACAGCAGTCCATGATTTCTTTCTTTCTAGGTCTCTTCATCTTCTTGCCCTCTGAGACTTGGTTCTCACCCCATGACACTGTCACCCCCTGCTGCCCTTTTGTTCAGCAGACTCTCTTTTACTCACACAAACCATCACGAGGGTAGAGGGGGAGGAATTGAAATTCTGTTATCTAGCATTTGGCAGCTTCATTTACTCTCTTCTCAGAATTACTGCTTTTCATCATTTGAACTTCACACTATTAAACTTTTTCTACCTCTGCAGCTATGAGTTGCAGTTATCTACTGTCCTCCTGGACCTACTGCCAAGTTCTTTTCTGACTTTGAGTCTTGGTTGATGTTTTTCATGTCAGATGATGTCCCCTTCTTAATTATGGGGGATTTTAACATCCATATGAATGATCTTAATAACTCAGCATCCTCATGCTTTCACTCTCTTCTTTCTTCTTTTTGTCTTGAACTCTGTTCCAACTCACCCACTCATTCTCTTGGCCATTTCCTTGATTTAGTTCTAACTAAAAAGTGTGCAATTTCCAACTAGGCAGCTCTCGATTTCCCACTGTCTGACCATTATCTTGTTTCTTTTGCACCTGCTCATAACCCACCTCCTCCTCAAATTGTTTGATGACATTTTCACGACCTTCACTCAGTTGATTCTGAGACTTTTGGTCAGGTTTTGGACTCTGTTCTGTCCTCTTTAAAGTCCAAAGGCCTTTATCTGTGGAGTCAGCTTTCCCTTTGCTTAACTCAGCTCTAGCAGCAACTCTTGACAGTCTCGTGTCATTTCCTCTACTAAGCCACAGCCCTGGCTTTCCTCCATTCTTGTTCTCAAGCAGCTGGGTGATTATGGGAAAAGACCAGGGAATGGGGTGATTTTATTCATTATAAATTCATATTTTCCTCCTTTTCATGTTCTATTTGTATGGCAAGACAGAATTATTATACATGATTGGTTAATGCCAATGAGTGGTGCCCTCAGCATCTTTTTTCCACTTTTAATTCTGTATTAAGGCCTTCTTCTCCACAAGCTACCTTATTATTTTCTCCTCATGACTTTGCAACTTACTTTACCACTAAGATTGAATCTACTGGGTCCAACCTTAACTTTTTCTGTTTCTGTACCTCTACCATCTAAAATGATCTTTTTTGTTTGTTTGTTTGCTTTCTCCCCCATCTTATTGAGTGAACTAGCTTGGCTTTTGAACGCTTCCAAATCTTCAACATGTTCTTTCGACTCGATTCCTTCTTGCCTTCTCACTTATGTTGCTTCCTCTGTCTTACATTCTCTTCTTTTTATCATTAATCTGTCTCTTTCAATCAGTTCTTTTCCCTCTGTTTTTAAGCATGCATTAGTTTCTCCTATCCTGAAAAAGCCTTCTCTGAACCCTCTTTCTCTTTCTCAGCTATCATCCTCTCTCATTTCTTCCCTTTCTCTCTAAGGCTTTGGAGCATGCTCTTTATTTTCGTTGTCCTAAGTTTATCTGCTAACTCTATCCTGGATCACTTTCAGTCTGGCTTCCATCCATTGCACTTTACAGAAACTGCTCTTACTAAGATGCAGATGATCTCTTTTTGACCAAGTCAAAAGGCCTTTATTCTGCAAGTCAAAAGGCTTTTATTCTGTTTTTGTTTTCTTTGATTTCTCCTCAGCATTTGATACTGTTGGTCATAGTAATTTATTCCAGGATCTGGGATTCACAGATTCAGTCCTGAACTGGTTTAAATCATATCTGTCAAACAGATAGTTTGCAGTGATCACTGGAGGTCAGGTCTCTACCCCCACTTCATTATCTGTAGGAGTCCCATAGGGTTCTGTTCTGGGTCCTCTGTTGTTTTCTCTTTCCCTGGTGATCTCATTAGCTCCTATGACTTCCAATATCATTGTTATGCTGATGACACTCAATTGTATTTTTCAGCTACAGACCTCTCTCCCAAGGTTGAATATCAAGTGTCATCATGTCTTTCTGCCGTCTACGAGTGGATGCTCCACAGGTGGTTGAAACGTAACATGGCCAAAACTGAACTACTTATTTATTATCCCTTCACTGTTCTTGGAAACTTCTTACCTTTCAACTCCAGACTACCGCCTCCAATTTTAAGGCTAAACTCAAGACATTTTGTTTAGGGAGGCGTTCCACCTCACAACTTGATTAAATGTTTATTATGTATCTGTGTTTTGTCGTGTTTGGACATATGTTTTAATGTCATTATTTTTGTTTTATTTAGTGTGTACACCTTAGGTAGGTTTTTAACTTTATTTTGTCTACTCAGTATGTGCAGCGCTGTGCAAATTTACAGCACGTTATAAATAAAGTATAACAAAAACAACAGGTCCTTGAGAAGTCTCTCCATCTGCCTGATTTACAGCACCTTGGAAATCCTTTGGTTGGGATTTCCACACACACAACAAGACCATCACACCTCCAGTCTCTGTGGAATAAGGATGGGTAAGGTGGACCCTGAAGGCTGTTTTTGTGACCCTCAGGGCCCCCAGAGGTTGAAATAAAATGCCCTCAAACACCTGGGGATATGAAAGCCTTTTTGTCACATTTTACCCTCTCAACTTTTAAGAATAACTTTCTTGTTATGCAAAAAAATCTCCCCTAGGTCTAGAATAGCCAAGGGGGCATTTGGAAGCATTTGTTGAATTTATTTTTTATTTTTATTTTTATTTTTATTTTTTTGCAGAGATGCAATGGTTGGATGAGGCCTTGTGAGATCTCCAGGAAGGAAGGAAAGAAGGAAGGGTTAACATAGCTATTGTGGTAATTCATGAGGACTAGCAAAGCTTCAATGGAGATAGCTGTTCTTTCTATGCTTGAGTGTCTGATTTTTGGGTGAGTGGTGTTCAGATATAACATGTTAGAAAATTTCCATCATCCTTTAACACTTTGACACATCCACACACCAAAAAGCCAACAGCTGGACATCAGACCTAGTTCTACCCTCTCAGGCAGCAGAGAACAAGCCAGCACTTTCCTCTTTGTGGCAGCCCTTGAAGTATTGAAAGAGTGCAAAAGCTTAAAATGCTATTATATCAGGGTCATTTTTATGTTGGTTCATAGGAAATATAACTTAAATCTAAGGCTTAGAGTGGTAGAAAAGAAAACAGTGCTTGCCTCACTGTTGGAGATAAAGAATTTGTGTCATTTCAGCACAAGTGATGGATTACCAGTAGTTACCAGAATTATAAACTGTTTAAAGAACTACAGTTACTTTGCAAATACATCTACAAAAGAACTGCAAAACTGGACTACTGTGTGACAAACAACCTGTTTGGGTTAACTCATTTAATAAGCCAGAAAGAATGCTGGTTGTGTGGACAAACACGAAACACTTTAAAAACAAAAATGAGTATCTAACAAAAACCACTTCAACATATTGCAAATAACTATGTGGCCTTTGGTAGGAAGATGAAGGATCTTGTGGACACAAGCTGTTTTTCTTATCAGTCCTTCCTATTGAAAGTCATTGTCCAGGAATTCTCCCATATGAAAGAAAAACAGATAGTAAATAAATAAATAAAATAAAAGCATCTGGCTGTGCAGATGGCTTTTTCTGGAAAGATTTGGTTACATGGACTGTTTCTGTGAAGAAGGACTTTTGATAAGAAATGGGTTGCAGTTAACAGTTGGTAATATGTTTGCTAGGAACAAAGTCCAGTCATAGGGACTTTACACTGAATTTTAAATTGTGTTGGAGGAAGACAGCACGGTATATAAGAACACTTAGGGACACAAAGCAATGTGGGAATTCGTGTTGGTGATTCATGAGAAACTGGGTTGGCAGCATATGAATTTACTGATGAGCAGGAATAACCATTTAAGGAGGGAGCCATGGCTTCACAGGTCTCTGAGTGTATAGTGATTGGAAAAGAAACAAGATGAACATGAACTCTTAACATAGGAAGGCAAATATGATTTAATAGGGATTATTGCAATTAGGTGGAATGAAACTCATGACTGGGGTTTAGCAATTAAGAGGTGTGACCCATACTGAGTAAAAACCAAACATGAAGGGAGGAGGAGAAGTGTTATGTTTACATATTTGAGGAGATGGAAGTCTAGGAGCATGTAAGGCAGTGTTACCCTCACTGAAATCTTCCAGTTTTAGAGTGTGATTCTCTTCCACAGCCCCAAATGGATTCTGGATGGGGAATCATCCTAATCATATTCACACTTCACACACAGGAAGATAGGTGATTTACAAACAGGATGCTTTGCCTGACAAGCCAGATAAGGCTAATTTATAACTTCATTCTCACCTCAGAACTGTCAGACCGAGTGATCCTCCCTCATGTAGATTTGGTTCCCTTTGATGTAGGACAAATACCTTTGCCCTCAGGCCAGTTTTGTCTTGTAAAAGATCCCCAAAATTATTTTGTTGAGAGAGCTAGTATGGAGTTTCAGGGGCACCTCATGTCTCCCTGGATTTCAAACTGGTTCCTGGCTTGCACTGCCTTCAGAGAGCTCCCCAGCAGCTGAATATTACATTGCTCGTGAGACTGCATCTTCAAGGAGCAGAGCAATCATATTTTGGTAATTGTCTCCTTAAGGGAAGTCTGTCCTATCATTCCATAGCTCATGTGTGTGAATGTGTGTATGTGTTTCCCTTTTAATAAAATACAATTCATATAAAAGAATCCTGCCTCTACATTGCTCTGTTCTAGCAACTTCTGTATAAAAGCGGGAAACGATTCCAAAAGGGTTGCTTGTAGCACAACCCAGTAATTAATTGAGATAATTAAAAATTCCCCTAAAGAGATCCATTGCTGCAGCAGGATGAGAGCATTTGGGTAAAGATTACAGGAGACGCTAACTAGAGTTACATTTCTAAAGAAGTCTCCTGTAAACCTCAAAGCCACACTGAAGAGTTAAATGATTCCTCCCTAAAATATAATAATGGAAGACCTCCCATACCCTAACATCTGCTGGAAGTCAAACTACCAAAAAACTAAAGTCCAACAAATCCCTCACTTCTGTTGCTGACAATTTCATTTTACAGAGAGGCTGCATCTGTTCTGTAGAGATAACAGTTTGATACTGCTTTAACTGCCCTGGCTCAATGCTATAAAGTTCTGGGATTTGTAATTTTGTGAGATATTTATACTTTTCTTTGAGAAGCTCTGGTGCCACAACAAACTACAATTCCCAGGATTCTCTAGCATTGAGCCAGGGCAGTTAAAGCATTCTCATACTGGATTATTTCTGCAGTGTGTTTTAGACCTTAGAAAACAATGCAATATGTTATTAACATGACCAGCAGTGTAATGGGGCAGCAAAAAAGGCCACTACAATCCTTTTCATCATCAACATAAATCAAATGTCCAGGTCAAGAGATGTAATGGTACCATTTTGTTCTGCTATGGCCAAGCCCCACCTGGAACCTGTTAGGAGTGCTTTGACTGTGTCTTACTGCATGGCAGGGGTTTGGACTGGGTGGCTATTATGATCTCTATGGGGAAAAACAGACAGGCAGGAAAAAGTGGCTTGAAGCTGCCTTTTATAAAGCCACATTGAAACCCCACCAACCGCACCACCAGCTCTCAAGGCAACTGGAGTGCTCATGTCATGACCACATGACATGGATTCAAGCCAGGAAGAAGTGGAAAAAAAGCTTCTTTTTTCTCTACATAAGGCGCCTCGAGGACACTTTTCTGCTGGCTTCAAGGCATGTGTCATCTAAATGCCACACCTTCAAGCCAGGCTGAAAGCACCTCTTTTTGCCTGTTTAGCCCCTATGGGGCCAAACAGACAGACAAAAAGAGGTGCTTTCAGGCTGACTTGTAGGTGTGGCATTTAGATGACACAAGCCTTGAAGCCAGCAGGAAAGTGCCCTAGAGGCACCTTATGCAAAGAATAGCTGTTTAAAAAAGAAGCAGGTTTTTTCTGCTTCTTCCTGTCTTGAAGCCATATCATGTGGTCATGACATGAGCACTCTAGCTGCCTCGGGAACCAGCGGTATGGTTACTGGGGTTTCAATGTGGCTTCAGAAAAGGCAGCTTCAAGCCACTTTTTCCTGCCAATCTGTTTAGCCCCTATGAATCTATAAACAATCTGTATAGTTCCCCACACCATACTTTAGAAAGAATGTTGACAACCTGAAACATGTCTGGAGGAGGTCAACCAAGACAGAGGTCAATGCTGTGAAGAACAGTTGAGTGAGCTGAGTATGTTTAGCCAGGAATAGAGAAGACTGAGATGTGATATAATGGTCCTCTTCTAGTATCTGAAGGGTTCATAGAATCATAGAAATTTAGAGTTGGAAGAGACCACAAGGGCCATCCAGTCCAACCCCCTGCCGTGCAGGAACTCCCAATCAAAGCATACCCGACAGATGGCCATCCAGCCTCTGCTTAAAAACCTCCAAGGAAGGAGACTCTACCACCCTCCGAGGGAGTGTGTTCCACTGTCGAACGGCCCTTACTGTCAGGAAGTTCCTCCTAATGTTGAGGTGGAATCTTTTTTCCTGCAATTTGCATCCGTTGTTCCGAGTCCTGTTCTCTGGAGCAGCAGAAAACAAGCTTGCTCCCTCCTCAATGTGACATCCTTTCAAACATTTAAACAGAGATATCATATCACCTCTTAACCTTCTCTTCTCCAGGCTAAACATCCCCAGCTCCCTAAGGTGTTCCTCATAGGGCATGGTTTCCAGACCCTTCACCATTTTAGTCGCCCTCCTTTGGACATGCTCCAGTTTCTCCACATCCTTTTTGAATTGTGGTGCCCACGTTGTCACGTGGAAGATGGAGTGAGCTTATTTGCTTCTGAACTAGTGATTAAGAACCAAACTAATGCATTCTGATTACACAAAAGGAGATTCTAACTATATATTAGGAAGACTTTTCTGATGGTCAGAGATGTTCGATAGTTGAATAAACTACGTTGGAAGGGAATAGACTTTCCTTCATTGGAAGTTCCTAAATGAAGGTTAGATGCCTACTTGTAGGGGTACTTGAGTAGTGGATTCCCAAGTTGGGAGATCGTTGAGATATGTACAAGATCACTGACAAGACATACATGTAAAGAAAAATCCACCAAACAGTGATAACTTAATTGGCCAACTGAAATGCACAATATACTTGTTGCAAGCTTTCGAAGCTCCACTGGCTTCTTCATCAGGCAAGATATTACATACCAAACAGGAGATGTATGTAACATCTTGCCTGATGAAGAAATCAAGTTGAGCTTTGAAAGCTTGGAATAAGTATATTGTGCATTTCAGTTGGCCAATTAAGTTATCACTGTTTGGTGGGTTTTTGTTTGAATTTACTAAATGCCCAACACAGCTACCCCTGCATGTTTTCAAGATGCATACGTGTATATTCTAATATAGACTCACTTTTGATTGCTTTAGAGATTTCTCTGACCCCAACCTCATTTTCCCCTCCTGGGATGCTTGAAAACACTATCAAGAAAAGGACATCTAAAGTTGTGCATGTATAGCAACTTCTACTGAGATCCAGAACATTATGGCACTAAACAAATGGAGAAAATGTAGCATATAGCTTGATTTTGAAATTGGTGTTTTTCATATCAGTAGTATCAATGTCACAGAGGACCATTTTTACATCTCTTCTTCATAACAGCTCAAGCGAGGATTGGTTGTGTAGAATGAGCACCCAAGAGACTACTCTGTTTTGCTGTGTTTTTCCTGATAATAGCACATGGGCACCATGGAAACTTGCATACCCACCTGATACACAAAATATCCTGCTGCTCTGCTGCTATATCTGTCCCACTTATCAATTAGGGAATATTGTCTAACTGGTTGTCACATTTCCCCAAACCGCTACTAAAAGATTCATTTGTGTTTCATGGATCCAACCATCAGAGGAAGTAATTCTGGAGAGAAAAATAAAGAAAAGGCTATATCTTATATAGAAAGATGTGTTAGGAATTTATGGGCCATAAGGCAAAAACTTTTTTGAATCCATAGTGTTCATGATTTCAAATGAGGGAAAGTGGTTATTGTTAGGCAGCCTTTTGCTTGTCAAGTTGAGAGATTCCAGTGAGTCAATTAGCTAGAGTTTTTGAAGCATTTTTCTTGTTCTTTAGGAAGAAAGACAGAACAAGACCTACTATACAGGAAAGCGAGGTACTTTCATTATGGAACAGATGCTGGATGCAATGGAAGGGCAAGAATTTCTAACGTTATTTAATATCACACACACACACACACACACACACACGTTTTTTTTTCTGCCAGAGATGGAGAGAGATGACTATGGAATTTTTTTCCCTAGCTGGCATTCAGTTAGTGACATCCACATGGATTAAATCAACCATAGCCCTGCATATGGCTGTTTTGGGTCAATATAGAAGTTGGTATTCCCTCCTTCTCTCCTTTTGCAAAGACCAAAGCTATTCTCCACCCATCCCACATTTACAGACATTCTATGCCTGGTAAAGAAAGGGGATGGGTAATCGGAGACTGGTCTGGCTATATCTCCATAGCAAGACACAATACACTTATATCGTTTGCCGAGATCATTGGCGCGATGATATAATGATTTCACATCTGGCAATGGGAATATAGCCAGATGCTTCTCCAATGCCCCCTCCTCTGGAGGACTCCAGTGAATCTCAGCAAATGATGTAATCTTTTCATATCTGGCTACAGGGGCAGAGTCAGATACTTATACATTGCTTTCCACTGGCTCTTCTCAAGACATGGAATGGCCATGGAGGAGCAGCAGGTCTATAGCAAGTCCAGGGCTCAATGAATGGCAAGCTATAGCCTAGTTCCATTACTTCTTCTTCTTCTTCTTCTTCTTCTTCTTCTTCTTCTTCTTCTTCCTATTGTTATATTACATATTATAGCAGCAGGGGGGGTGTGGCTGGAACACCAAGGCCTTTATAGGCCCAGCAGCAGCCTTTTTCTCTCCAACAGCAACACAGAAGCAGCAGGAGGGGGTGTGGCCGGAACACCAAGGCGCCAAGCGCTGACAGCGCCGGAACAACACAGCGTGTGAAGGGGGCGGTGCCGGTGAGAGCGGCACTGTGAAAAGGTGGCTTCCAGCCCTCCTCCACAGCTGACAGCGCCAAGCGCCGGAACAACACAGCATGTGAAGGGGGCGGTGCCGGAGAGAGCGGCACTGTGAAAAGCTGGCTTCTGGCTCTCCTCCACAGCTGATAGCGCCAAACGCCGAGCGCCAGAACAACACAGTGACTGCACGGGACGGCGCCGGTGAGAGCGGCGGAACACCGCCTGCAGTTGCGTGGCCGTGAAGTTGCGCAATCACGCAGATGCGCAGTTATGCGGCTCCATGGTTGCGCAATTGTGCGACTGCGTAGTTTTGCAGTCATACTGTCGACCAGCTGGGGAATTGCGCAACTGCGCAGGTACAATGGATGCTATAGGGCCGGGGATGACAGTGAGAGCGGCACCTTGTAGTACAGTGGTCCCCCGGGTTACGAAGGTAATCCGTTCCGGATTACCTTTCGTAACCCGAAAATGACCGTATCCCAGGGGACCACTTTAGCGGACGGACCGCGCGGCCGATTTAAAGGGGCCGCGCGGTTTTTCCGTTTCGTTCCCCGGGGGATCCTTTGGATCCCGGGGGAATTTTTGCGGTCCCACCAGTTTCTGACCCCGGGGATTTTGTTCCCCAGGGGATTCGTAACCCGGGGGACCACTGTATATCTAGTTTGCTGAGTTTTGAGCCGGGCGCAAGCATTGAGAATATGAACTGCGCCAGTATGTTGTTTCCATCAACTTAACACCTACTTAATCTCCTTTGTTACCACCGTTGCTTTGTGGAGGGAGGGGGTTACGAATATAGGAGGAGTAGGAGGACTGGGCAGGGAGGTAGAGGATAAATTCCTTGATACGAGCGGGGCCCCTATTCGAGTTGTGTGGGGCAAGGGGAGGTATGACGATAGGAGTAAGGACTTGTGTTACAAGTGAAGGCGAAATCGATGTTTAATATCCATCTCTCCTTCCAGTCCTTCTCCTAACCAAAGGGACCTGAGGGTCACTCCAGCCATACCACAAACCCTGTCTCTGCTCCTGTGCAACGCCAGGTCCATCAAAAACAAGACCCACATTCTTCATGACCTGATAGAGGATAACAACTGTGACCTGGCGTGCATAACCGAGACCTGGCTTGGGCCTGAAGGGGATGCTGTGTGGGCTCAGGTCCTTCCTTCTGGGTACTCGGTGAAGGACCAGAACAGATTAGGTGGGCGGGGGGGGGAGTGTTGCCTTGGTGCATAAAAACACCTTGTCTCTAACCAGGAACCATGTTCGTCAGACTTCCTATATTGAGTGTATTTATCTGACCCTGAAGGCTAGAGACAGTCTAGGGATTCTGTTGGTCTATCGGCCACCCCGTGCGCTAACTGACTCCCTTAACGAGCTGACACAGTTGGTCTCGGAGCTGGTGCTGGAGTCTCCCAGGCTTTTAGTCCTGGGAGACTTCAACATCCCCCTCGTGGCCAACATAGTTCCACTTGGTGCGGCTCGGGAATTCATGGATACCATGACAGCCGTGGGCCTGTCTCAGCTAATCACGGGTCCAACGCATTTTGCAGGAAATACACTTGATTTGGTTTTCTGTACGGAAATGGAAATTCCGTGGGCTGAAATTACAAATATTTCGGTCCTGTCATGGACGGATCATTTCTTGGTAGAGGCAAGCATTAAGGCATCAACCCAGATCCCCCCCGGGGGGTGGCGGACCTATTAGAATGGTCCACCCTCGAAGGCTGATGGAACCTGATAGGTTCCAAGAAGCCCTAGAGGGATATATGGTTGGAAGTGACGGCGACACTGTTGATGCCCTAGTTAACATCTGGGATACGGATCTCTCCAGGGCTATACACAGTATCGCTCCCAAGCGCCCTCTCAGGCCTGCTTCCAAAAAGAAGCCCTGGTATACGGAAGATCTCCAGGCCAGGAAGCGGGTTCTGCGACGGCTAGAGCTTGCCTGGTGGAAACATCAGCGTTTACCCGACAAGGCTCTCCTAGACCACAACTTGGAGGACTACGGAGAGGCGATACGAGCAGCTAAGGACTCGTTCTATGCTGCTCGTCTCGTGTCCGCGGAGTCGCGTCCAGCAGAGTTGTTCAGGGTAGTGAGGGAGCTAACTCAGCTCCCTCCTGTCCCAAACCAGATCCTTGAACCAACTAAGGCCTGCTGTGACCAATTTAACAACTTCTTCGCGGATAAAATCTCTCGGATAAACGAAGATCTGGATGCCAGTGTTAAAGCAGAATCCAGAGTAGAGGCGTCCAGAGCTTCCGTGGACTCAGTTGTACTGGATCAGTTTGAGTCTGTCAGTACCAAGGATGTGGACAAGATCCTTAGAAGTGTTAGGAAAACAACCTGCTCCCTCAATCCCTGTCCCTCGTGGCTAGCGGTACAAGGGGGACCGGCTGTAACATCATTATTGTGCCGGATTATTAATACATCTCTAAGGGAAGGGCGGTTTCCTGAAAATCTTAAATTGGCCAGTGTAAAACCGATATTAAAAAAGCCCTCCCTCGACCCCCTGGTTCACAACAATTATCGGCCAGTTTCGCTGCTGCCATTCTTGGGGAAGATGATTGAGAGGGCAGTTGCGATCCAGCTTCAATCGATCTTGGATGAAACGGATTTTCTTGATCCATTTCAAACCGGTTTTCGGGCGGGCTACGGAGTTGAGACTGCCATGGTCGCCCTGGTCGATGATCTCCGTCTGGGCATCGACAGGGGTAGCGTGTCCCTGCTGGTGCTCTTGGACATCTCAGTGGCTTTCGATACCATTGACCATGGTATCCTTCTGGAACGCCTGGTAGAGGTGGGAATCGGAGGCACTGCACTTCAGTGGTTCCAATCCTACCTCTCTGGGAGGTTCCAAATGGTGCAGCTGGGGGACGTTTGCTCTGACAAGAGGGCTCTCAGATCTGGGGTCCCTCAAGGAGCTATTTTGTCCCCCATGCTTTTCAACATTTACATGAAACTGCTGGGAGAGATCATCCGGGGGCATGGGGCGCGGGGTTACCAGTACGCTGATGACACCCAAATAGTCTTCTCTATGTCTCTGACTGATGCAGTGACCAGGGATGGCGTCGCTCCCCTCGTGGCCTGTCTGGAATCGGTAATGGACTGGATGAGGGAAAACAGACTCAGCCTGAATCCAGAGAAAACGGAAGTGCTCGTAATAGGTTCTCCCAGCCCGGGTATGGAGGTGGTTCCACTCATCCTGAGCGGGCTCACGCTTCCCGTAAAGGACACTTTACGCAGCTTGGGGGTGCTCCTTGATTCGTCGCTCCATCTTACTTCTCAGGTGGATGCGACGGTCAGGAGCACCTGTTTTCAGCTTTGGCTGATACGCCAGCTGCGTCCCTACTTGGACCGGAAGGACCTTGAAACTGTAGTACATGCTCTGGTAACCTCTCGATTGGATTTTTGCAATGCGCTCTATATGGGGCAGCCTCTGTATCACACTCGGAAGCTACAACTAGTGCAGAATATGGCAGCACGGCTAGTCACTGGGGCTCCCAGGGCCTGCCATATAACACCGGTATTAAGAGATCTCCATTGGCTGCCTATTCGCTTCTGGGCTCAGTACAAAGTGCTGGTTATTACCTATAAAGCCCTAAATGGCTTGGGCCCAGAGTACCTGAAGGACCGTCTCTCCTCATATAATCCGCCCTGCACACTCAGATCTACTGGGCAACAACTACTAAGAGTTCCAGAGGCTAGATTATCAGCTACTACAAAGAGAGCATTTTCTGTCTTGGCCCCGAGCCTCTGGAACTCGCTGCCCACGGAGCTCCGCTTGGCTGCCTCGCTAACCCAGTTTAAAAAGGGGTTAAAAACATACTTATTTAAGCAGGCTTACCTCTTATTTTCTCCCCCTACTGTTATTCCTCCCTCATTACGAGTGGGCTGGAGTATTGCCACTGTATTGCCGCCCTGAGCCGATATTGTTACTGTGTTTACTGAATGTTTTTTAACTTGTGTATATGTTTTTTAACTTGTGTAATTGTGCGCCGCCCTGATCAATGGAAGGGCGGTATATAAATAAAGTTTTTATTATTATTTATTATTATATTGACATACAGTACCCTCACCTCAGTTGGGGGTTTGATATGTTGTTGTTGTTGTTATTGTCATTATTATTGTTATTATTATCCATTGGCATCCAGCCTTTCCCTTGATAATGGGCCTCAAAGTGGCTAATAACATATATAAAACAATAAAAACTAAAAACAATATCCCATGAAAGTGTTATTTCAGAGGGAGGCATAACATCAAAACCAGTGTTCGGTTTACCCTAAGTGAACATGGTTCCCATGTTTAGCAGCACTGGAAGCAAAGGTCCAGGATGGGCAGGGGCCTAAATAGACTATCCCAGTTCACAGGAATTTACCTTTAATGAAACAGACTATTGGTCTAACTAGGCCAGTATTGCCTGTTCTCATTGGCATCTCTTGGGGCTCCAAGACCTTTCCCAGTCTTGTTTCTTTCTCATTGATCCTTTAGATCAGAGTTTGCCAAAGTGCAGGCTTCAAGGGACTACCTTATCTGTACAGTCATATCTCCAGCCCCAGTGGCAGATCAGGTGAATGGCCAAATAGGGGTTAAATGAGAGAAGATTGTGTTTAGGTGTGTTCGGACTTGATAATATTTTATGGGGTATAAAGGATATTTGTGACTATTAGTGTTAATGTATTGGAACATGGTAAGATGTCACTAATATGCAGCATCACAAAATGTATAGAGTAATATTACAGTATATTATCAGTGGTATCCTCACTTCCTATGTGATCTCTATTATCATAGTTATAATAAAGTAGATCCCCAAACTTTTTAAAGACAGCTCTTTTGCACAGATGATAGTGGAAGTGGTTCTAATAAAGTTCCTCAACCCTTTCTTGCCACAGAATTAGAGATTTGTAGAATCATAGAATTGGAAGGGGCCTCATGGTCCATCAGGTCCAATACACCTGCTCAGTGCACCTATCTCCCGGTAAACCATCCCCAGCAGGTAGCTGTCCAGCCTCTTTCTGAAGACATCAGAGAAGGACACCCTCCACCACCTCTCTAGGCAATTGGTTCCATTTCCAAATCACTTAAAACCCTTAGACCTAGTTCTACCCTTTGGGGCAGCAGAGAACAAGCCTTGAGGTACATAAAGACTGCTCTCCTGTCACCCCTCACACTTCACCAAATTTTCACAGCCCTTTTCCTCTCGGGGTCCTTGGCGCAGCCGTGTAAAGGCCGTGCCAAGTACCAGCCGCAAACCCCCCCTCCATTTTGGAGCTCCTTTTGGCACCGCAGAAAGGGTGCCCTAGGCACCCTCCAGCAGCACCCAGGCATGTGCTGCATTGTGTAAATGCGGCACGCGCCATGACATTATCATGGTGCACGCGTATGGATGGCGTCATTTTAAAATGGCAACGTCCATATGTGTTAGGGTTAGGGAGGGTGTACATGCTGCACCCTCCCTAACCCTAATCCCACTGCACAGATGGCTTCTTTGGGCCATCTGTATCAGGCCTATGTGCAATGGCCAAGAACTGGTTGCTTCGCACTCCAATTGTAGTGTCTCCATCAGTCTCCAGAGAAAGAGCTGAAAGTGTCATAGGTAATAAGTGGACAATGATGCAAATCAGTTACGCTAAAACACAAGAAAAGAGATGATATTGATTCAAATGTACTTTGTGGTCGATCCAGCCAGTGTACATTATCACCTTCCTCCCCACGCCAGAAGGCTCTTTTAATTTATAATAGGAGCTTCTACCTGAGAACCTATTATGACTAATTAAGACATAAACCCAGAGGGTATGAGGAGTGGGACAAATATTTACTTCTCTGATTAGACCTCCATATGTCTGGCTTGTGACTAAAAATCCAGGTGCTCTCCCTGCTTGGTGCCTCTCTCTCTCTCTCTCTCTCTCACACACACATACACATTTCTCCCCTCTCCAACCAGTAAAGGCTTCACTTGTCTTAATTTCTTCTCAATTACACCCAGGTATTAACTAATACTGCCTAACTATAGCCCAAAATAATTATTGCTATCTGTTCCCTTTGTAAATATAACTCCGGAGCTGAGTGAAAAGAATAATGGCATATTTACAGACGGCAGCTAATTAAACTCAGCTTCAATTGCCTTTGGTTTGCCAGAAGGAGCCATTTTCATCGGGTGGGAAAGAAAGAAGTACGGACGCTTGAATGTGTGCTGGGAACAGCTCGGTGTAACATAATTCAGGGTTCCCAAGACAAAAATTCTGTTCAAGACAAATTTACACAGGCAATAAAAATCTCATTAAGGAAGATATGAAGATATCACAACCACAGCATGACAGTTAAAAGACATTTTCAACCCCTCCTCCTCAGTTTATTTAAGGAACAGTATATATTTCATTGTTTTCTACCAGCTGTAATTGCAAGCATCTTTCAAAGGTTTCTCATTGTTATGTGCTTGCCTGATTTTGCTGTACCTTCTGGAAGTGGCCTGTTGATATAGCATTGCATAGGGCAGGTAGGAGAAATAATTGGGAATAATTAAGAAGAAATAATTGGGGATAATTCATTAAAAACAAATTTCTCCCCTAATTTTAAAAATCTTACACAACTATTTAAAAAACCATGATGAAATCATTCAATTATTACAACTTTAGGAGGCTGTGATATTTAACATTTCAAGGTACTTTGACTGAGGTGGATACTTGAAGATCTAAGTTCGATAGCTTTAAGCTTCCTTACCTGATTGCAGATCAGAATGATTTTGAATTTCTGGTTTTGTGGTTTCTATCCCTGTGGAAAATGTGTGCATCCCCAGCTATATCATCTGTGATACTGTACAACCTCCATTTCCATGTTTAGCTTGAAGAGAAGAAGACTGAGGCTGTGTCTGTGCTGTAGAAGTAATCCAGTTTGATACCACTATGGAATTCTGGGGATTGTAGCTTGTTTTGGCACCAGAGCTCTGTGGCAGAGAAAGCTAAATGTCTCTCAAAACTACAGTTCCCAAAATTCCATAGCATTGAGCATTGGTGTCAAATTAGATTATTTCTGTAGTGTGGATGTGGCCTGAGAGGTAATATAATAGCCATATTTAAATATCTGATGGCTTCCCCACCCCCTGCTCTTCGAGAGACTAGGGCTGTGGGCATGAACTAAAGGATTCAAATTACAAAGAAAGAGAATCCATTTAAATATTAGGAAGGACTCCTTGGTTGTAAGAGCTGTTTGACAATGGAACAGAGAGGTGGTGGACTCTCCTTCTTTGGAGGTTTAGCTGGTCATCTTTAGGCACTGCTGGAGTTGTATATTCCTGACTGGAAAATGATAGGACTAAATACTTTCCAATTCTATAATTCCATGGGCATAAGATGGGTATTGTAGGTGAAAGACATCTTGAGGTTCATATATTTCCCATACATGGCATAACACACAGTATTTGACTTGTATGGACAATTGTTTTGACTCAGGAATTTAGCGCACAGCTAAATAATCCGGCTTACCTTGCCCAGTTTGAATCCTCTTCCAGGATGCAGCCAGATATTATCATAACCATTTGCCACTGATGCCTCCTCCTGCCTAAAACTCTGCTCCCAGCTGCACTCAGCCAGCAAATTTGCAATATCGGGAGCTCCCTGGCTTTATAAATCTGGATTCTAGCAGGTATTTAGGTGGGTTTTAGGCAGGAGGTGGCATCAGCAACAAAATGCATATGATAATATCCAGCTGCATTCCAGAAGAAGATTCAAACCGGGAAAAGTAAACCCAATTATTTAGCTGTGCGCTAAACTGATCAGTATAAGACACCCTGCTATGTTCCTAATTAACAATATCATATTCTTTTCTGCGACTGTTCTGCCTTATTGCTAAATATTGTGTGTACATTTTTTGACACATTTACATCCTGCCTATGAAACTATCTAGATATGGAGACCTATAGTGAAGAGAGAGCAGCATTGTTTTCCCTTTCCTTTTGAAATCACTTGTACACCATTTGCTTTTCTATCAGCACAATTTTGTAAATGTTACCTAATAATATTTTAGTGTTTGTGATCAACAATTTGAGCTGTGACCAAAAGGTTCCAAGCCACTTCATGGTGACTCCTTGGAATACAATCTGTCCATTAGCTTAATGCCTCATACAGTATGGGAGTCTCTCTTGGAGTTGCACGTTTCTGAATGTTACCCTTTCTCAGATTCCCTTCTCTTTCAAAACGTGCCACTTGAATTCACAGGGCTTGTTGGCAGCAATAACTCACTATGTAGTAGTTGTGCAAAGGCAAGAGAGAGTTCTGCTTCCATGGCAATGTATTGCCACTGAAAATTGAACAAAGAGGTGTCAGTTATTACATTCAGAGTGTTTAGTTGAGATTAAAAATTACTCGGTTGCACATGGCAGAATTCTTACTGGACTATGAGCTGCACAATTCTGCACATCTCCATACAGAAGCAGGCCTCCCGGAGGTCAATACTGTGTTTCCCTGAAAATAAGACAGTGTCTTATATTAATTTTTGCTCCCAAAGATGTGCTAGGTCTTATTTTCAGGAGATGTCTTATTTTTCCATGAAGAAGAATTCACATTTATTGTTGAACAATAAATAAATAAATAAATGTATTATATACTGTACAGTATATGAGTATTTAAATACAAAGACTTTACTAGGTATTACTTTCGGGGGAGGCCTTATATTTAGCAATTCAGCAAAACCTCTATATGGTCTTATTTTCAGGCGATGTCTTATTTTGGGGAAAACAGGGTAGGGTGTTCTTCTCTGATAAGTGAACATAGGTTGGAAACAGGGGTGAGACTTATGTGGCCCTCTTGAGGTCACACTGGACTGCAACATTCTGCTTTCTCACCATTGATGATCTTGGCTAGAATTGTTGGGATTTGTAGTCCACCAGCACTTGGGGACTCTCTCCCCCTCCCCTCGGTTTGAAGCCTGATAGCACAAACGTGTGCATTTTTACTTTGAAGTCTACTCAATAGGAGCCTAGGCAAGTAATCACACAATTGTAGCATAAATATTCCTTCTTTTCCATCTCTGCCTCTTTTTGTATTTTTTCCATTTTGGCAGTTATAGTTTGGCAGGCTCCGGGTCTCTTCTCACTCCTACCTCCTTCCCTATTTAATTAATTTCTTTAATTCTGAGACAAACGATCATAATGGGACTAAAATTTGCTATTTATGTCAAATTGATTGGTAATTACGGTGTAAACAGGAGGCTTGGCTTTGCACACCACCTCGGAATGCCTTCTTTTTCAGAATGCTTTGGCATGTCTGAAATGCTCCTTGTGTGGAAACAGAGGCAGAATCCATTCATGATACACATGGACAAATGCAGGTTGTTAGATGTATTCTTCTTTTAAAGAAGTCCTCTAAATTAATGCTGGCAATGATACATATTACAAAGTATAGATTTACTTTATCAGAATTGCTAGCAGAGTAGATACAGGGATAACATTGTCAGGAAGATAGGTAAAATTGTTCAACTTCAACTTCATTCCATTTACTATTTTGTGGATTTTAAATTTGATTTGATAATTATAATAATTACAACAAAAACTATATGCATTTTTGTTTGTCAAATCACCCCTCCCTTTTCATTGAGCAAAAAGTCTTTGTGCACTTTCCACCTAATATTCACACTCTTCTGAGCACTCTTCCTTAGTATATGCATTTCTGTGTATTTTGAGCTTCAAATGGTATGGCACAATTCTGAAAATTTCCGCATGAAAGTTGGACCAGCATATAGATTTTGGAAGTGTGATCTGAGGGTGGGTGGCAGGTATAAAAATTGGAAGATAATCAATTTCTCTTCTATGCCTAGTTTGTAGCTTGATTTATCGGCACTAGGGATGTACTTTAAATAATACATTTCTGCAGGGGAGAATGAATAATTTAATCAACCTTCTTCCTGTCTTCAAAAAGATCTGGAAGATCTGTCTAGGAGAAAAGATCTCCATGTACGCTTCCCAGCAACCGTCCTTTGTCAGCTACTCTTCCCCACTGCACAGCCATTGTAATGGTTGGCAGGAGTGGGGCAGCCAAGTGAGGATGTTCACCAGTGCTATTGCCTATATCAGAAAAACAAACACTATGTCAACAATGATCGTCATTGCTCAGCTATTATTGTGGTCGCCAGATGGAGTGGAGAGCTCAGTGAGGAGAATCTATGCTGCCTATATTTTTCTGACATACGCAATAGTAGTGGTTATCCGTGTTTAGCTTCCCCCCATCCCTCACTTTTGTTGGCTTCCCTCCTCCACTGACCTGCCAACCATTATATGGACAGAAAGGACATGATAAACTGGCCAAGAGTGCCCTCGTGAGATTGGAATTTGTGATGCTGGACTTCCCAACATTGGCCCCACAGTTCCTAGCCTTGGATTTCTGTCACTCTTACCCTAGTTTAAGGTCCCCCTTCAGAATCTCTCTTTGGATTTGGGGTGACTGGGTTTCCAGGTGATCTCTCCGTGGACACGTGTGTATGTCAGTTTTATATTCTTTATGGTAAGCATGACTACCTCTTGATTTAGGGTTAAAGGAGACAGTCTGAGTTAGGGTTAACAAAATAACAAGAGATTTAATGTGTTTTATTATATCCTGTAGAAGAGTAATTGCTTTAACAAGTTCCAGTTTTAGTTCCAAACAGTATTCAATTTGTGTTATGTTGGACCTTTGGCCTTCAATCAATTTAGACAACCAGCACACATTCACTCCCCAAATGACTTGTCCAACTCAACTCTTTGTCTCTGTCTCTCTGTCTGAATCTTCTCAAACCCACACTCCTGACCTTTATACTTTCTGACCCACTGCAGCCCCTTTCACACTCTCTCTGAATTTTGATTTTCTGCCTTGAAGTCAAATCTGCCAAGCACCTCCTTCATAGGGTGTTATAATATGTATAGCATACCAGGAATCCAGCTCTTGGCCAGTTTATCACATCTCCTTTCTGGTTCCCAGAAATCACACACCATATATAAAAACTCCCTCCACCATTCATATGATCATCCACCCACCCTGATGTAAAGCAACATTTTTCCTCCTGCATTTGTCCCACTATGACCATAGTTGAAACTAAACATGTTACCTGTTCACCATTCCCACAAGCTTTGCATTTCTGTGGCTGTTCAGACAATCTGATTATAAAGTTTCCCCCCCCCCCCTTAGGCACTAGTTCATTTTGTACACCTGAAGAAGTCTACAAAGTCTATGAAATATTATGCTTCAACTTCCTTTGCTCCAAGATCCCTTTGCATACTGATATTCCAGAATAAGGAGATCATCACATTACTAATAAACCCGGTTTATCTCTCCAACGTTACATTCGAATTTGGGATGCAGCTGGGTATTAATGTATGGATTTTGCCACTTTTGCCATCTCTTGACTGCATAGAGGCAAAAATCTGGCTGAAATCTGTCCTCAGCTGGTTGATTTGCAAAGCCTGAAAACTCCCGAAAGTAAAAAGTGGCCAGTTGAGGGAGGATTTTAGCCAGATTTTTGCCTGGATGCAGGTGGGAGGCAGCAATGGCAGAAAAATCCATGTGATAATACTCAGCTGCATCCTGAATTTGAATATAATTTGGGAGAGATAAATCGGGTTTATTAGTAATGAGATAATCTCCTGACATGGCTATATTTCTGAACTCTACTCTGGGGGTGGAATGGGGGCATTTGGGGGCAATTTGTTTGTGCGGTGGTAGTGGTAGGTGAGGCTTATCAGTGTTTTCAGGTGTTAATGTAGAGACACAACTGCCCACCACTGCATAATGGAACAATAATGTTATTGATGGGTCATTGCAGGTAACAAATAATATTGTTTCCTCCATAATTTACATGTAAAAAGAATGATGTAGAATTCTCATCTCTTACTGCCACGCTTTGGGTTTACATTTAATGCAGTGAGAAGACACCTTTCTGAGCTTTTGAAATGCTCAAATGTATTGAGAGATGGAACAGTTCAACTATGGTGGTATTTTAGTACCTAAATTCATAGATTTGTTTGCAAATTTTTCAACTGTCTTTCAGTCTCAGTGCAGCAAGCCCTTTTCATTCCCAGAGTGGCAATGCTCAGCAGTCCTTGAAATTATTTACAGTGCAAAATTTCAGTTTGAAAAGAACAAAGTGTCGTGTGGAAAAGAAGGGTCTGTTTTGATTTTTCTTGGTTAGAATGCATCTTAATAGATCGGGAACTTGTATAGTCTTCAATACACTAGAAAATATTCATTATCTCTCTCCCTCTCCCTCTCTCTCCCTCTCCATCTCCCTGAAGCAGTGAATAAACTTATTGGTTGGCACTACATATTGACATCAAGCACTTAGTTGTGTCCCATACACACCCACCTGGGAGTAAATCCCATTGAATCCAATAGTAGACATGGCTAGGATTGCATTGTTAAGGGAGAGAAAACATGGGCAAACCAGGAAACAAGAATGGCCATCATGCCAAAGTTTCTAAGGCATGACGTGTAGAGGCATTTTTTTCCTAGTGAGGAAAGTTATTTCCTCCCCATTCCATATTGAGTGATTCTTGAACAACCTGGAGCCACTTTGAAAAAAGCAGTCACAAAACTGAGTGTAGATTCACTCCATGCGCGTGCACACACACACACACCACATATGGCAAGAGGCTACTCTGAGCTAAAGTAGAGCATAAAAGGGCCTGTGGCAAATCCATGAAACTCATTAAGAGTGGAGGGAGTTGTTTCAGCCCCATCACACTGCTAATGCTATCACTGGGGAAACAAAAGTCTTATGAATTTTGGGATTTTGCTGGTGCAAAGTCAGAGGAAGACCATTTCTTGATTGGAAGGCAAGGAATCCCTTGTATGAGTTGAACCAAAAACTGAAATTAGCCAAAGGGCAATCCAGCCATTTCAAAAAGACTAGGAGAATGTATGCTGTTACACAATTTTACGAAAGATCAGTTATGAGAATCTGTGAAAGGGTTTCCTTGTCAAAATAAGGCTCAGTCTGGCCTCTAAACAGTATTTATCCAGAGAAGCTCTGAGTGCTGCTTTTTCCTTGACTCAGGAAACTATGCCAGGAGGGCCTGAGTAGTGGTACAGTATAGAAAGTTGTCATGCTGAGCCATTTATTGAGAGTGATGGGAGATGAAGTGCAGGGAGAAACAAAAATGCAATTGAAAAACCCATTAATAATTTGGCAGCAGTTTGGTTTAATAAAAAAGTTATTGATCAGCTATTACCGCTCTCACCACTAGGAAAATTGCACATGGTTGGCAAATGTCAGTGATCAGTGATTTTGGTGAATTAACTGAAGAATGATAGAGAATGTCGTCCAAACCCTTAAGCCTTACTTACATATTTGGACTGATGATTTAGCAATATGCTTTGTTTCTCCATCACTCTATGTGACAGATCTGCTAGGTATTGATTCAGGAGTCTCTACAGACAGCAGTGCTTTGGGCCTATGGAGGAAATTCCTGCTTGCCTTATGCAAGTAAGATACCATTACTCCATAAAGCTTATTTCTATGTTGATCACATATAGATTAACATTTATGAGTAAGAGTAAGAACAACAAGTAGGGATGGACAGATCTGCCTGTTTTCTCTCTCAGTCACATTCACACATTTTCATTCATAACCCCATCCCATTACCCCAGCAATTTGCAATTTTCTTTTACAAGAAAAATCTATATGAAAATTAATAAGCATTTGATTTTAAAATAGGCAGTTCTGTGCACATCTTGTCACACATTCTAGCAGTCATGTTGGTTCATTTTAAAAATATTATTTACTTATAGTAACATTTATGTCCTCCCTTTTCCCCATGAGCTCAGTCAAGGCAGTGTACATGGCTCTCCTTATCTCCATGTTATCCCCACAACAACCTTGTGAGGTAGGTCCAGTTGAGAAAGAAATGGATAGGCCCAACATCACCCAATAATTTTTGTGGCTCAGTGAAGATTACAGCCTCAATTTCCCAAGTCTTAATCTCACACTGCTGTCTGTATGCCACATTTTTTCAGCTCTATTTAATGTGTTGAAATACAAAATTGAAAGGAAAATTTTCATTCTGATCTTTTTAGTGAATGGGAACAAATGTGGGACTGATCTCAGTCCACTACCACACCTAACAGTAGATAACATTCATGTTTTCCCCTTCACTCACAATCATGTTTTTCCCTCAAGAAAATGGCTCTTGCTTTCCTTTTCTTTGACACCAACAGGTACATTTTGTTAGTCAATTATTATTTCTAGTGTTATGCATAGATAAAAACTGAAGCAAACCTTCTCTCTCTCTCTCTCTCATCTGATGCAGTAAGGAAATGGTACAGCAAAGGTACGTATCATAAAGCAACGGCCTTCCTATCTTCGTCTTCCATCCATTTGGTTGTGGTTCATTTAGAATTAGATTACAGCTGCTCCATCTCTGTGTTCTAACTACTTCACACTGCGCTGCACTCACAGATGCATCAGGCAAAGCTGAGGTGACCCCCAAAGCCTAAGGGATCAATTCTAAGTATTGCTGTATAATGAAAAACGTATTTCCTTAATTTTTTCCCATCGATTCTGCACACACTCTTCTCGAATGTGCCTTTGGCTTTGAAAATAAAACAAAAAACAACATTGAAACAAAACGAAAAAACAAAACCACTGACTGACGTTGGCCTCTCATATAATTGGTTTTAGAAAACAGCACCCACCGGGGGGAAGGAGTGTTATTGCTATGTTTGTCCCAAGGAAGAAGAGATGTGAATGTGATGCCTTTGTTTTCGAGAGCCTGTACTGGGGGCAATTGCCATTCTTAACAAACATGATTATCTTAAAGAGGTTTGTAGACACTTACAGGATACTCAAAATTATTGCAAGCTTCCTCTGGATGGTACTTCTTCCATTCAGTTCACGATTGGCATTATGATATGAGAAACTCTATCATTAGGTTACATAGATGCCTATACAGCAGATTTTCTTTGGTTTGTTAATATCTTCATCACTGATATCTATTTTTTGTAAACATATTGCTTAAAATTCACAAACAAGCATTTCTGCCTTCTGGTCTAACTATTGTATGGATGCCAACCAAGCTTTCAAAGAAGACCAAGCTGTCCTGCTGCCAGAGGTGAGAAGAGAAGCATTTCTGTTGTTGCCATTCTGTCATCATTGGCATCAACCTCACTCTGCTCATTTCCTTTTCTTCTCACTCTGCTCATTTCCTTTTATTCTCCTACTTGCTTCTCTTCCTTACTCTCTCACTTACTTCCTCCCTTCTCTTCCTTTGCCTGGCCTCTGTGGAAAACATTGCCAACCACAAAAATCAGCAAGCATTGCTCATCACAGAAGAGGATTGGTCCCAGTGCTTAGCTTTCAGGGGTCCATGCAGCCAAGCACCATTGGCTGTGTCTGCCATGGCCAGAATACTTCTGGGACAGAATACTTCTGGGAAGATCCAGAGCAAAAGCAGAATTTGGTGTATTTTTTGCTATGCAGACTCTTGCATATACCACACAAGCTGCCGTTATCCTATATAACATGATTCTTTTCTTTTGCTTCTCATTAATCTGATCATCTATCATGGTCAATAAATACATGGCAACCAGGTAGAAAATACTGGAAGAAGATACACAATAGAGAAAATATGGAAGAAGGAGATCAAAATGAAACCTGAGACATATTTATTGATAAATTGAGCCAACTGATTTCTACCAAAATTCTTCAAAGGCTTGCATGCATCTTGATGTTCTATTTGAAACAGTGCTGAAGAGTTAACAGTGTAGAGGCTTCAGCTTGGCTTAACAGTCTGTTTGTGAGACCATTTTCCTGTTTTAAAGGGGAAAATATTGTATGCTTGTAATAATAATAATAATAATAATAATAATAATAATAATTTATAGCCACCCAATCACATAGAATCAGGGCAGGTTACAACAATAAAAAATACAATATAACAATAAGAAACTACAATACAATACTAATCAATTAATGGTAAAATAAACTACAAGATTGCAATACAAATCAAATAAAATTCAAAATTAATCCCTAGACAACTCCAGTTCCAGTCCTAAAACAGAAACAATATAAAATAAATCAAGCTATAAAATCATGACAATAAAGAAATACAATACAACAATAGGCAAATACCATACAATGCAATCAAATAAAGTTCAAAATTACAATACAATCAAATAAAATTCAAGATTCATCCTTCACCCAATCCCCGCATCCCAATCCTCAACAAAAACAATATATAACATGATTTAAGTTATATAAAAAAATTGCCTCCCAGTGTGTCTGCTCTTGTGAACTGGGCATGATTAAAACAGTTAAGCATGTATTATTATATTGTCTATTCTATATGGATACCCACTCTTTATATATTACTCTAATTTTAACAAAATTTTCAGGTAGATCTGATCATTTTTATTCTTCTTTCTTCTACATACACCATTATTGAAATTACTCTCAAGGCCACAAAGATTGTTTTTTTTAATATGTTCTAGAACTAGTTAAACCTTCTCACCCCTCTTGAAGACAATTAGGCTTCAGAATATTTCTACATTTGCAGTCTGTACTCATTTCTTTTGTAGTTTTTTTTTTAAATTGTAGTTGTAGAAATTGGCCAGTGACTGAAACAAGTAGATGTATGTAGATTAGTCTGAACAAACACCTGGGAAATATGGAAAGGACTTTTAAAAATTTCACAGAATATCAATGTTTATCAGAATAAACTTACATTTCCTAAATTTCTAGCTAATTTTGAATAAATATTTTTGTTTAAGTGAACAAAATGTTTTTTTCTATTACGCTTTCCACCAAAAGTGATCCCACAGCTTCCAAGTCATTTATGAACTTGTGTGTGTGAATATGTGTGTATATGTGCAGTAGCGTCATCATCATCATCCCACCCTTTTGCAAAACTGAGACTCAAAGAAGCTTACAAGGTTAAAAAACACTACAATTAAAAAACAAAGAAAAGTGTTACATTAAAACAGAATTAAATTATGCAATATATATATATATATATATATATGATACAAATGAATATCTAAATTATAAGAATAGCAGTAGCAACTAACTAAAATAATAACTAGACCCATATTATTTATGAAATGATGATTCCTTTCCCTCCTTTTCACAGCATGGGATTCAAGGTGGTTTACATCAGTTTTTATATATATATATATAATTTAAAACAAAAACAAAACAAAAAACAACAAAAAACAGGCACAGCTCTTTGGGCCAACTCAAGTTTCAGAGCATTCTTTAAAAGCAGTCCCATGTAGAATATGTTACTGTAATCGAAATGTAATGTAATTGAGGTCTTTCACTGTGACTAGATCCAAAATTTCTAGGAATGGGCACAACAGGTACACAAGCATCAACTGTGCAAAAGCAATCTTGGCCACCACTGAGACTTGAGCTTCCATGCTCAGGACTGAATCCAGGAGCACATTGAAGTTGCAAACATGTGTCTTCAGTGAGAGTGTAACCTCCTCCAGTACAGGCTCAATCTCTCTTCTGTTTTGCCTAAATTAAGCTTTATTTTTATTGTTTTGCCCTTGTGCAGTCCATTACTGATGACACACATCAGTTTATCACCAAGACAGCTTCCTTGGACTGAAGTTGAAAGGAGTAGTATTACTGTGTGTCATCTCACACTGATGACACTAGCCTCCAAAACTCCAGACAACCTTTCCCAGTGATTTCATGTATATGTTTAATAGCATGGAGAACAAAACAGAACCCTGAGGGACCTCACAGGCCAAGTGGTTGAAGAGGAGCCCACTCAGCGCCACCTTCTGGGTTTGTCCCTCCAAAACACAGACAAAAACAAAAATGCAGACCTGCTGGTGGCCGACCCATACCTGCCAAATCCAGCCTTTATTCTGCCAGATCCGACTGTTGCTATGCATGGGGTAGATAACACAGACAGAAAGTGCTTAATCACCTTCAATGGTCTGATTCTGCAGGGAGATGGATGTAGCGGGAATTCCTATAGGTAGAGAGAGTCTTAGCAGTGGTGGCGGCGCAGTAATTGCAAATGGCACTTGCCTGGCATTGCATCGCCTGTAGAAATGTTCTTGGAGGGCTTCCTCTCCCCCTAGAAAGTGTTGCAGTGAAATTGTGATTAGAGTGATGGACTCAGAGCAAGAAGATGCAGATTCAAATACTCAGCCACCTGTGAAGCACACTGGGGGACCTTGATAGAATCACTCTCTTTGAAGTGAGGATGTAACTGGAGAAGAGAAAAACATGTGAGCCCCTGGGAGAATAAACAATATGTAATAATGCATGCATTTGCCATCAAAGACAAGATGGGGGGAGAGGGAGACAGGACTTTTTAAAATTTCTGATGCTCAAAAGACAGATACTTCTTTAGCATTTTTGTTTGTCTGGCAAATTTGTTTATTGATTTTAACACTACGAATCTAATATATTTTCAAAATCAAAATGATATACATTCAGAAAATGCATACAGACAATGAAGAAACAGTGAGAAGAAAAGGAAAGAGAAGAAAAATAAAAACATGCTAAAAACATAATTATCTGAACATATCAGTGCTGCCTTGACTGTCACCACAATGATGCCAAGCTAGACAGCCACCTCATTGTTTGTGCTGAGAGTTGGGGCTGCAGATGATTATCTCAGCAGATGGAAAGGTTCTTATGGGAGAAATTGGGAGGTTACCACCTTCTGTCTCTTAAGAGTGACACATTTCATTGACACCATCTCAAGCAGCATCAGCAGTCAAAATGGGAAAGCTAAGGTTAAGATTAAAAAATCTTAAAGAGTAGTCCAGTTCCAATTTGCATTTTAGCAGGGATGGCTAATATGCAATAATTCATATAAGTGGTCCCCTTGGACAAGCAGTGTCATGTTAGAAATACTCACTGAAGATATCAGTACTTATGTCTAGGGTAATTAGGGAATTTGCAGTTTATATCAGGCCTTGAGCATAGATATACCACTGAACTGTCCTGTGAATATGTTTCTGACCTTATAATATTCATGCAAATAGACCAAGTGACTATTTGGATCCATGTAACATAAATCTGGGCTCTAACAAAACAAAGGTTCAAACAATCACAGAACTAACTACTACTATTAGTACTATTGTGAATCATCTTGGTATTGCTTTCCAGTTTTCCAACATCTTCATACCTTTTTCCTAGATGTAACAGCACGGCAAATGAGGTTGTCTGGAGTTTTGGGGTCAGGTGTCACCAGTATCATGATGATACCCAGCTCTATTACTGATTTCATCCTAATTCTAAGGAACCTCTTGCTATGCTTAATTTGTTCTTGGCCGCTGTAATGGACTGGATGAGGCAAACAAATTGAAGCTTAATCCAGACAAGGCAGAGGTGCTCCTGGTCAGTTAACAGACAGATCTGGGAATAGGGATTCAGCCAGTGTTGGATGAGGTTACACTCCCCCAGAATATGCAGGTTCACAGTTTTAGGGTACTCCTAGTTTTAGGGCTGAACCTAGAAGATCAGGTTTCGGTAATGACCAGGAGGGCTGTTGCACAGTTAACACTAGTGTGCCAAGTGTGCCTGTTCCTGGAGAGGTTGGGTCCAGCCACAATGGTACACACCTTGGTTACATCCTGTTTGGGTTATTGTAATGCAGACTATATGGGGTTGCCTTCAAAAAGTGTTCAGTTGGTCCAAAAAGCTTTAGGCAAGTTGTTAACTAGAGCTAGCTGAAGAAAGCACACAATCCCTTTGTTGCACCAGCTCCATTGGTTTCCAGCCCATTTCTGGGCACAATTAAAAGTGCTGCTTTTGACTTATAAAGCCCAGGTTATGGGTCCAGGTTATTTGAAGGACCATAATTTCCTTTCTGAGCCAATTAGAGCTTTAAGGTTATCCAGAGAGGCCCTTCTCACTGTCTCACCACCCTCTCAGGTTTGTTTGGTGGGAGCAAGAGAGGGGGGGATTCCTTGGTGCTGCTCCAAGGCTCTGGAACTCCCTCCCTAGAGGGAACAGTATGGCCCCCATTCCTGCTCTCTTTTTGTGCCATCAGGATTTTTCATACTGATGAGAGTTGATTTTTCATACTGATGAAGGTTGAGCTTTCAAATGCTGTCCAATTCAGATGTTAAGGGACTTAGAGAGGTTTTTTTTATTTAAAAATACATTTTACATTTTATTATTTTACTGTTCAATATTATTTTACTGTTCAATATTTTTAACTTCAAAAATTGTTTAATGGTTTTAAAAATTGTTTAATGGTAACTTTTTAACTTTAAAAATTGTTTAATGGTTTTTACAAGATTATATTTATATGTTTTATTGTTTTTGCATTGTTTTGCATTGTTTTGAATTTGTATGGTTTTAAATTTGTTGTGAGCCACATTGCTGTCCTATATTGGGATAAAGGTGGGATAGAAATAGAATGTGTAGCAGTGGTAGTAGTAGTACCACAAATAATAATAGTAATGACATTTGAACCAGGAACTTTACAATTCATAGCTTAGTTTTCTAGCCACTTATTACGCAGACAAAATAACTACAGAAGATACCCCCCTCCCAATAAATTTCAGTCCCCCCCCCTCAGTTGTCGAGCTTCAAATATAAACAAACTGTTTACTGCTGGGCCATTTTTCCCCTCCCAAATATCCTGGATCTAACTCCATACTTTCATTTCTCATCGTGCTATGCTCTTGAGACAATTTCATGCCTGATACTTTCTTTACATAATAGCGATAATATTGGTGTAGGAGAAACCATTCCAGACCCACAGCTTGGAAACTTACTTTTTTATTACAGCTCCCTGAACCTCCCAGTCATCATGGCCAGTGACCCTCAACGGTTATACTGGGTGTACTTCTTCTTAAGTAAACCCAACGCCCTTCATAATATTAGAACCTTCTATTTCTCATTTCCTTCTCCGTTTTTGAGAATACCTGAAGTTCATTTCAGCTTAACCAGTTTCAGCAACCACCTACTCCTTTTCTATGTCTGTGTTGCTTCCTTACCATATTATTTCTGGCTACTACTGTTCCTTTGATGAATCCTTCAATACCTCCATTGGCCTTCACTTTGCCCCCACAGTTGATTCCCATGCATTTGCTGAGGGTTAAAAAAGTCTCTTAACCCCATCAGTTAGACTGTATACTGTCCTCACCAGATAAAGATGTTATTTAGAAGCTCATTAGGTGGATATGAAAAAGCATTTACTTGCCTAATATCCTCTTTCATCACTATAGCAAGAACAAGGAATAGTTAGGAAAAGAATGGAATGTTATTAGCAGAACATGTGACTTTCTTTCTTTCTTTCTTTCTTTCTTTCGTTCTTGTGTTCTAATGACACTGTGGAGGCTACCATTTTTAAAGGACTTTCAATTCTTAGCTATGGAATCTAAGCTCAATACTTCCCCAAAGAAATTTACATAAGCACCCTTGATTCCACATCACTCCTAAATGAGTTTTTAAAGCAATAATAACAAATAGCAATAGCACGCACTCACACAAGACTAGATTAATCAGAAGAAATATGACAATATTAGGCGTTTTTTCTTTGTTTTCTTATTTTTATTCCTATAATGATCTGTTCTGATAACACAGATCTGCAATAACTTTTTTCAGTATTGCAGCTGTTTTTAATGTACTTTTGGGTGCTGAATTTTAAGAAAAACACACACAAAAAAATGTTGTACCACACATAGGTGCTTCACAAATTTTATATTTTTATCAATTTTAGTTGTTTCTCAGCTTTAAGTGTGGACACTGATGTTCCAGTGTGATTTCTTTTAGTGCTTTTGAATGGATTTTTCTGTTTCATATCAGTGAATTAAAGTGTTTTAAAAGTCTAGTAGAAGACTTTATTCTCCTTTCATATTCTTTGCTGGATAATTCTTGGTAGGGTCATTTCATTCAGTCACATATTACAACACAGAAATGTGCTGGAAAACTGAAGGTGGGTTGGTACATTGAAGGAATGTGTTCCCTGCATTGTGTTCTCTGTTTGTACACTTGCAATGAAAGTGATGATGCCACACCATAAATCCCTGGAGCTGGAAAGGAACAATTAAGCCTGTAGTGCTAAATCCTGAACATCTTGTTCATGAGGGAAAGGAGGACAATGAATAGCTGTTATACCATCTTGTTTTGGGGAGAACACCCTCCTTTCAGTTACTCACCTCCCAGTGAACAATAAATTACTAAGCATGAATGTAAGGCTGCCCATCAACCTCAACCAGCATTTGTATATTCCCCACCACCACCGCCACCACTTCTGTATAATTTCTTTGCAACAAGGTTTGAAACAAGCAGTCAAGTGGATGATAGATAGGGGAACAAGTGTACTTTTTTGCTGTGAACATTTCATTTCATTTTATGTTTGAATAAGTCATGCTTCACATGTTGGCTCACACCGGTGATATTATTTTTCTTTTAACTGGATGCATAAGTCTACCTTGTTTCATAATTATTTTCCATAATAACTTCCATCCTGTGCCAGGAAAAAAAAACTGATGTACTATTGCAGTTCAGCCTTTGGTACCAAATCTCAGTTGGGTGTTGTAGCAAAAAGAATCACCCCTCTTTTTAATGTAGGAAAGCAGTTGTGCATATTTATTTATATATATATATTCAGTTGTATCCCTTATTTATTTATTCCACAGGTGACCTAAGGAGGCTTAAACTGTAACTGAAAACAGAATGCGAGTAAATGTCAATCATAATATTACAGAATAACTAAGAAAGAATTACATAATGATAATAAAACAACACTAATTTTTTTAAAAAGCTTAAACATTTGGAACATGATGTATAAGAAAAATGTTTGTTGTGAATTGCCATCAAGTTGATTTCAAATTATGGCAACCTTATGAATTAAAGACCTCTAAATCATCCTGTCCCCAACAGCCCTGCTCAGGTCTCCCAGGCTCTTGCAGGCTGTGGCCTACTTGATTTAGTCTATCCACCTGTAATATGGCCTTCCTCTTTTCCTACTGTCTCCCACTTTATCAAGCATTGTTGTTCTTTCTAATAAGTCATGTCATCTTAAAGCCATGGCACAATAACCTCAATTTGATCATTTTGGCTTCTGGTTCAGGCTTGATTTGCTCTAAGACACATTTATTTGTCTTTTTGGCAATCCATGATATCTGTAGAACTCTCCTCCAGTATCACATTTTAAATGAGTTGAATCTTTTCCCATCAGCTTTCTTCATGTCAACAGCTGAACAACTTTTGGCTTGAATTATTAGCCACAGCACTATTCATAGTTGTCTTCCTGCTCTTCCTCAGTATCTGGTGAATCTTCTGACCTGGAAGCCTCACCCTCTGTTTCATTTTGGATTGTCTTATCATGGGAATTACATGTTTAAAGACATTCAGAAGTGGTTTACTGATGCCTCTTTCTGCACAGTATTAACAAGTGTTAGCTATGGTACTACTGCCATTGTCTCTGTGAGATCCTCTACCAGTGTCACCTGCCACTACTACTGTTGTTGCCTAGCAAAATTTGGCACATTTGCTTTGGTTCATCAGCAAAACCCTGTCTGGTCTGAGATACCCTACCAACAGAACAGACTCCTGCCTCACAGAAGCACACAATTCTACCACCACCAAAAAGTAGTGCCATGGTGCAGATAAATTATATATCCATTAAAAATATTCTTCAACATTCTTCAACATTTAAAGGATAACATAAGAATGATACAAAGCACTATTGAATATTACCATATTAATAAGGAAATAAAATTAGTGTTATTACTATTAGATGCTGAAAAAGCATTCGATAAGGTCAGATGGAAATTTTTGTTTGAAGTCTTAAATAGAATGGGTATGGGAAACTACTTCATGGAAAGCATAAAATGGATTTACACACAACAGAAAATACAAGTAATTGTAAATGGGGGGAAAACATCAAATATTACTGTAAACAATGGTACACGCCAAGGGTGCCTGTTCTCACCCCTGTTATTTATCAAAATATTGGAGATACTAAATAATTCGATAAGAGCTAATAAAAGAAAAGGTACAAAAATAAAAGGGCATGAACTGAAACTTAGAGCCTATGCCGATGATATGGCTTTAATACTTGAAAATCCTTTAAGAAATATTGAATATGCTCTAGCAGAATTAAACAAATTTGGTCATGTATCTGGATTTAAAATAAACAAAACTGAAATGGTGATAATAATGAAAAATTTGAAAGTAGAAGAAGAAAGTGAACTAATAAAAAGATCAGGAATTCAAATTAAAAGGAAGGCTAAATATTTAGGGATATGGCTATCAGATAAGAATATAAATCTATATGAATATAACTATAAGTCATTGTGGCAAAAATATGTTTGGATCTAAGAAAATGGAGTAAAATGAATATATCTCTACTTGGCAGAGTTGCGGTTATAAAAATGTGCATTTTGCCAAGAATGATGTTTCTTTTCATGAATCTGTCAATAGTAACAAACAATTGAATATTTAAAGAATGGAATAAAGAATTGGGAAATTTTGTATGGAGGAGGAAAAAAGCTAGAATAAAATGGAATATATTTTAAAAAGAATCAGAAAAAAGGGGGCTGCTCCCTACCAGATATAAAACTATATTCACAAGCCTGTGCTATGTTGTGGATTCAGAACTGGATAAAGCTGGATAATAAAAAATATAATAGATCTAGAAGCAGTAAATGTAAAGCAAGGATGGCATGCACATCTTTGGTATAGTGGTGACACAAGTAATAAAGACTTTATAAAATATTTAATAAGAAAACCCCTATCAGCCCTGGTGGCGCAGTGGTTAAATGCCTGTACTGCAGCCACTCACTCAAAACCAGAAGGTGGCGAGTTCAAGACCAGCAAAGGGCTGAAGCTCGACTCAGGCTTGCATCCTTCCGAGGTCGCTAAAATGAGTACCCAGATTGTTGGGGGGCAAATAGCTTACAATTGTAAATCACTTAGACACTCCTTAAGGGTATGAAGCCGTATACAAATGAAGCTGTTTTTGTTTTATTACAAAAATTGGAAAACAATTTAAAAAATTGTAAAGGTATGCCGTTATGGGTTTCTACTCAAGAGGCATTCTATGGATGATGGGCTGAAAGAGACAAATGGTTAAATTTGCAAATAAATACAAAGGGAAAAATAGAAATAAGATCTAAAGAGGAATTAGAAAGCATGGGAAAGAAAGTAGAAAGGTTTGAATACTATTAGATTAAATCAAGATGTCAAGAAGACATAAAAAAAAAATTGAAACCCAACAGAATGACCTGGATAAAATCATTTGAGATAAAGATACAGGGAAAATATCTAAAATATATAGAGTATTATTGCAAAGAGAAGTAGAACAAGAAATAGTGACAGAGGTGATGATGAAATGGGCACAAGAATTAGGACATACAATTTTATTTGAAAATTGGGGAAAAGCTTGGGAGCAGACAAGCAAATTAACAACTTCACAAGACCTTAAATAAAATTATTTAAAAATTGCTAATCGTTGGTATTATACGCCACTTAAATTAGCAAAAATGTATTGATTAAAAGAAAAAAGTTTGTTGGAAATGTAAAGTTAAAACAGGAATATATTATCACATTTGGTGGACATATTCAAAGAGCAAAAAATATTGGAATAAAATACATTGTGATATACAAAAGATCTTGGATATAAATTTTCCTTGTACACTGGAGTTCTACCTTCTTAATGTGACTTATGTATTAGGAGCACACAATGAGAAAATATATTGGAGGATGATTTTGTATTCGGTAACAGCTGCTAGAATCAAATTGGCTAAAAATTGGAAGACATAAAAGATACCTAAGAAAGAGGAATGGATAGGGAAAGTGATAGAATTGAGAGAAATGGATAAAATTACTATATGGAATAATAAAAAATCAAATGATTATTGGGAAAAAGAATGGGAACCTATGGCAAAGTATTTAGAAGATAAATGGAGGATAAGGTGGGACTGGAAATAAAACTTGACAGATGGTGTAGGTATTTTTAAGGCTATCTCTTTGCATATTCTTTAATACTTTTTCTTTCTGGGAAAATTTTTAGATATGATTGAGAAGAACGTGGGAATTAAGAAGATCTGTGAATTGATATGTTTTGATATGACAAACAAAGATAATTAGATTTTGCAATGATTATACAGTTTAGCATAGGAAATGTTACATTACAATTATAGAATGATGAGATATACTGTATATACTGTATATACCAATTTTGCATTGTATTGGAATGTAAATTTCAATTTCTAATGGAAAGCAATAAAGATTGAATAAAATAAAATAAAAATATTCTTCAACTACAACATGTTAATGGGCAAATGTCTAAATAAGAACGTTTGCCTTCTGGCAAGAGAATGATAGAGACAAGCCAAATCAAGCCTATCATGGAATTGAGCATCAGAATCCAGGAGCAGCTGTGGAGAAGGACCTCTCTTGAATCCTCATCAACAGTGCCTGTGGACATGGTGGAGCCAGAGAGAAAGCCTTTCTATCCAAATCCAAATAGTGAGATACAGTCTTTTGGATAGCCTGCACCCAAACCTTACAGTGATGGTATTGCATAGAACTGCTATTGAATTTTGAGGAAAGAAACAAAGCAGCAGCCACAGCAGTAGCAGCAACAGTATTTGGACTGAATAACTGGGGCCTCTCACAGATAATTTCTGCCCATAAACATTTGGTCGAAGGCTTTCATGGCCGACATCCATAGTTTTTTTGTGGGGCTTTCGGGCTATGTGGCCATGTTTTAGAGGAGTTCCTTTCTGATGTTTCACCAGCATCTGTGGCTGGCATCTTCAGAAGATCTGAAGATGCCAGCCACAGATGCTGGAGAAACATCAGAAAGGAACTCCTCTAGAATATGGCCACATAGCCCAAAAGCCCCACAAAAAACTAACATTTGGTCTGTTGATCAGATATGCACCATGCAGGGCTGCCCAGAAGGATATCATGGTCAATAAAAGTGAAAATCACTGAGATATCTAGACAAATCCCCACACCTCCCTCGATATCCTTTCTGTCTCTGTGCGCCCAGATAATTAAGGGAATTTCAATCCTATCTGGCTACAGCACTGTAGGTGAAAGATGGCAGCCAACAGCACCCTCTTGATTCTCCAGAGAATAGGTTTCCGAAGCTCCAGAGTGGCAGCTGTTCTCTTCTCTCAGCTGCACAACTATGGCTGGATGCTGCCTGAGCACCTCCAACCTACCTCACCATTAAATGACTGTAGAATGTGTGCTCCAGAGCTTGAAAGCTGCTTTCATGTAGGGGGAATTGAACAAAGAAATATGAAATATTTTCTTCCAAAAATATAGATTCTGGTGTGATCTGCAGAACATATGCCAGCAACAGGATTCTGGCTGATATGATCACCGGAAAGGTTATTATAGATTGATTAATTGATACACGCATACATACATACATACTTACCTCACCTTCCTCCCAAGGTTGGGGTGCAAGGCATATATAACCTATACAACATAATTGCCACAGACAGTCCTTCTCCATTTTCTGCTCACCCTCCAGCAGTTTCATGCCCCTTCATTCCTTAATAAATGAGTCTTTAAGGTACCACATTTTTATGCCATAACAGACTGGGACATCTCCGGAAGGTATTTTTCCCTCTGTGATATATCCTCCATAATGTAATAGTTATCTGGTGACATTACCATTGCCTCTGTCTCACTTGGAAACAAATTATCCTTATGGCTCTCTGACCCAAAGTACTCTGTACTTCATTGTTATCCAATTAAGGAAGTTTCAGCCAGCAGTGAATATTGTCTATTTCTCTTACAAGTGTTCCACAGCAATCTTATTAATTATTAGTTTCATAAAACACGGGTTAACTTTACCTCTTTAATAAATCTGCCCCTTAATTTAGGTGATTTCAATAGTGATCCTCAAATGTCCACTACTTTTCTCATTGGCTGTACAGTGAGAAGTGGTGTTCAATTATAATTGATGGGGACCATAATTCTGACCAAATTATCACATATAAAGCCATATGATCGTGCAGGAGTATAATAGATTTCCATATTCAAGTGTCATTTGGATTGATTGGTTCTATTTTCAGAGCCTTATGAAGAGGGAGGTTTAGCTCAAGAAGAAAGTTTCCTTTGTATTTTTCTTTCTGTTTTTCAGTGCTGCGTGTGCTGTTGACAACTAAACATAAGCCTCTTTTTTAGTCAAGCCATTCAGTGGCCCACTTAAATATAAATATGACTTCAATTTGTTTCTATAACTACAGACTTTGTTATATTTAATAGGCCATTAATATCACATCCTATTGTTGTTCTTCTTGAAGATCAGCAATCTGATATGATGAAAATGTGAAATATTACAGCAATTTAGGATTGGCTGATACATGCATGTTTACCACTTGATGTCATATCTAGTAATGATGCCCACAGTTGAATAGGAACTCCCCAAATATATCAGCTGAAGTTCTTCCATTACTTGGCATCACCCATCACAGAGATTCTAGGCATGAACAAACTGCAATATGCCATTCACAGTAAATACATTGACAACATGTGCTATTGTACTCCCTAGCCCTAGACTTAACCATCACATAGTCCTCTGAACGGAGCCTACTAGTGCATGAAACTGGACTTGGATTTTTTTAAAAAAAAGACATATAAAATCTGGGTTATACTGTGCAAGGTTATTGTATTCACAGATTACAGTTGCATAACTGAAAAGTAATGTATCACATTTCACCGTATCTGTAAAACCTACAGACATTCTGCCAAGCCAGAAACAGAGCACTACACACAGTGCAGGTCCCATAGAGGCTGCTGTGAAGGCACTTCAGCACAGGTTAAGGCTGGAGCCAGAGAATGCAATAACCAATCCTGTCCATGTACTCATTATACATGGCATGTTGCAGAAGTTCATAGGCCTTTTCTTCCGAATTGCTTTATATTTCTATATCGCAGAGTGTTGTACTATATAGGCCTTGTGGTCTCTTCTGACTCTAAGATTTATTCTATGATTCCATGCAGATGTGCACTGGGGGAATATCTACATGGGCCATTTACCACTGTCACATCTCCCTGTCCACACAATGCAGGGCCAAAGTCCCGACTTGATTGTGGACTATTTTCATGACATAAGGCTAGTTCCACATCAAATCTGGGCCGTCCCTGCCTTAAACTACATTTTAAAATCTCACTGTTTGCTCTGGATTTTCAGGAAAACCTGGAATACTGCAAAGTGACACCAGGCCACTATCTACATGCATCTCCCGCTCTATGGCCCATAACTGCTGCCAGTGGCACAAGTCACTCCTTCTGTGGTTACAACGAGGCACCCAGCCATGTGATCAATTCTGGATGACCATCTTCAACCTCAGAGGAAGTGATCTGTGTCAGTATGGCACCAGCAGGTGGCACACTATGATAGCTGCCCACCATTGCTCCAGAGTATGGAGATAACCAAGAATTCAGGGCAGTTTCATTATCATAATATTCCACCAGCAGCATGGAGTATTCTGACTTGAACAGTATAGACCCACCTTATGGAAATGTCTTGTGACATTTGCTGGTGCTTGTTTATGCTCATGCCCCCTTGTCCTTGCACATATTTGGTCATACAGGCCAACATGGGGATTGGGGTGAATGCTATACTTTGCAAATCAGAGTAACATTTTTGGACTGCAACTCCCAGCTTCCCCTATCCAAAATGGTCACTGGTCATGTTGGGTGGGAGATTCTGGGAGTTGTGTCTCTCAAAGTAACTTTTTAAAGTTCTGTTCCAAACAGAGAAGGTGATGAAACACCTGCATGACAGATAATTTGTTTCCTCTTTGTGTGAGCAGAGCTTCTGTTAATATTTACATGTCTCTTCTAGTTAAGTGCTGAGATAACAAAAGGAACAACATTATTAAAGTCAAATCATCTGCATCTCTTGAAAATGTTTGGGTATCCTTCCTCCCTTCTTCTTCTTCTTCTTTTTAATGTGCCGCCATTTCTTGTTAGCATTTTCACAAAACATCTTTAGTCCTTGTCAGCTTTCCCAAACAGACTGCCACAGGAAATATCACCCAACTGAAAGCATTGTTAGGACGTGGGAATGGTTTCTTTTATTGTTACCTACAATAGCAAAATACACATGAAATAGAAAGGGATTGCTTTCTGAGGTTGATGTGAATTGCACATCCTGCTTGTTTTCACATCTATATAGAAGAGATGAGTCCTACAGAAATATACTTTTGGTGGCAACAGATTTCTTCTTTGCTTTTGTTTGGTTTAGTTTTTATTTTGTTTCGCCTGTTTAGACCAGACATTCTGTTCACCACATGGATGTAATTGAAAATGTTATTCTGAATAAAAAGCCTTCTGTTTTGACTGTACATACCCCATGTTATTTGGGGGTACAAATATTTTCTTGTATTTTGTTATAATAGCAGTTACATAGTGGCGAACAGCATGATCCTGGAAAGGTCGTGATGACCTTTGCAAACCCAAGTGAACTCATGAGTGGTCACATAAGACATGTAGGAGGACCCATGTATTTTATTGGGTGAGAGTATTGCTTGCTCCCAACCCCCTGCCATGTGCATTTCCTCTTGAAGGTCAAAGACAAAATAAGTCCCTTGGCCTAAAGCAGTAAGCCAATCTGCCCACCAGCCTCCATTGTATTTCCCAACACCCCATCCTGTCCTAAACTCCCTGAGGTTGTCCTCCTTTTATCACTGCTTCATTAAATCAATGTCACCATCATTAACCAAAAATATTCTTTTTGTAACTCTGAAGTTGAAACCATCATCCAGTTGGGAATCCCATTGTTTCTGGGAATCCTGGAAAATCCACTCAACTGCCTCAAGACACAATTCCCCCCCCCCATAAATATGCACACTTGGGCACTCCCATTTTGGTCCAGGTTGGAATCAGGAAGAAACTCTGTCCAGTTCAGACTTGATTGCTCAGTACTGCTACCAAGACAGAGTGCTGACCCACATTCTACACTTAGCCTTCCTCAGATGGGAGTACTGCCTCTTCAATCAGTAAAGTATTGCCCTACCTTCAAAATCACTATCTGCTACTCCCTTTTATGTCTTAGTTCTTGTATGTGTGTGTATGAGTGCATGTTCGTGTGTGAAAGTTGATTTCCCTTTTACTGTATAAGTAAAACTACATTTGGACTTGCACTGTGAAGTTCTGGTAGTTTGAAACTGATATGCATAGGCTAATTAAGTAACTGAAGCTCTCCTGCTGTTTCCTATTGAGCTACATTAATTGCCCAATTGAATACAATTTGTGGGTGTTCTCCCAGGGCCCAAGGTTTTTGATTAACAATTGGGAATAAATGATAAAGAAAAGTTACAAAGCTTGGATATGTTACTTTGTGGATTAAAAATCCCAAAATTCTCTAATAAACTTCATAGGAGAATTACAAAAGTGGTAGTCCAAAATATACCTTTCCCAAACTCTGGTTTTAAAAAAAAACATTATGAAGACTGAGCAACATGTGCCTGCAGCAGATGTGCCAACTGGCTCAGCCAGATGTCCATGTGAACAGTCACCATGGTGTAAAAATAGAAAATTCTAGGTCTTCCCAGAAGCTGCAGAGCAACAAGTACTTTTTAAAGTTCATATTAACCTTGTTATGCCCTAGTTCTGGTATGGCATGGCTTAGATGTCCTCAGTTTAGCACAAAGCCCTGACTCTGGTGCATTACCAGTGAAGGATTTCCCCCTTTCTTCTGGTTTTTGGCCCTGGCTTCCTGGCCTTGGGTCACATCACAGGCATCTAGTTATTTGGATAGTTTGGAATATAACCTCTTGCCAGTCTCGGGTTTATATTATCTGACTCTGCTCCCTTAAATCATTAACTTCTGCTGTTAAAACCTGACCCATGCCTGCCTGTATCCAGCCCTGTTGGCACAGTGGCTAAATGCCTGTACTGCAGCCACTAACTCACAAAGGTTGCAAGTTCAATACCATCCAAGGGCTCAAGCTCAACTCAGGCTAGCATCCTTCTGACGTCACTAAAATGAGTGCCCAGCTTGTTGAGGGCAATTAGCTTATAGTTTGTAAACCATGTAGGGAGTGCTTAAGTGTCCTGATAAGTGGTACAGAAATGTGCTTGCCTGGGACCTTGACTCTCCAATGTCTTAGACTGACTACAGTTGCTCTGTGATCCCAGAAAACTGGTTGCATGGAGGTATGCCTTATGTGAGGTCACAAGAAAACTTCCAACCAAACATCACCTTTTACTTGCTGCAGGTTCCCCAACATGACCAGTGGAAAGTCGGGGTGTGGTGGAAGAAGAGAATCATCTGGTTATGCTGTTATAGATGGACAAACGTATAATCCTTTGGAACCTGGGAGGACTCCCAGGAAATCTTAGGAGATGACTTGTCACTGAACATTCAGCTATAGGAACATAGCTGGACACTTCTCTGTCACCTCCCTCTCGACTTGCCAGTTAATGACCAGTTTAGGCACAGTGTTATTTAAAAAGAGGGTGAGGTTTGGTTGGATATGAAGGTTATTTGACTCCAACACTAGTCATCCCATTGAATGCCAGAGCTGGTTTAGCTGAACTGGCTGGTTAGGATATGTCCCCTACCTCCCTCACCACTCTATGCCTGTCCCTCTCAGAGTGGTGCATTTAATGGTAGAGACTGAGCATCCCAGATAGAAGGAGTGTGCCAGTCTTCAGTCAAGGGCATACAATAGCTGTGCTTCCTTGCTGGAGCCTCTTTAGTTGCTGCAATGTAGGGTGAGTTTTGGAGGAACTGAAGAAGAGATGTGACCTAGTTCCACATGGCATAACTTTATGTTACATTTCCCTGATTGATGATTGGTCTACTTTTTGTTTTGGGCAAAGTTTTGTGGCAACAAAGGGCTTTGGAAAAAGATAGCATTTTGGCTATCTTAATGGAAATGTTTTGGATACCTTGCAAGTCTATATAGAATGTTGCTTCTTTTCAACAAAACCCTTCACATTTGTTCTGATTTCGGCTTTAGGTAAAATAGAGCAGTTCTGAAACACAAACTTATAGCCCACATAAACAAAACTGAAATATAAAAATATGTTTGTGTTCTGGTGATCCTTACTATCAGAAAACTTGTATATCTTTCCATGGTGTCAGGGCATCAAATAGGCAATTGACTTCAGTGGATAATACTTATCTAAGAAAGCATGAATAATTCAAGCTAGAAGGAACTATATCTAAACCTTTTATGAGTTCCAATCTGTTCCAGAACATAAACTGAAGCCTCTTTTCAGATATTTACTCATGGAGGAATGGGAATCCAGGTTACTTCTGCGAAATTTCCTCTTGGCTTCTACACATTTGTCTAAATGGAGCCTATGTGTCTACAAGCTGTATGCAGGCAGGCTCTGTTCATATGTTCTGAGAGCCTGCAAAAGACAAGATCTCCAGCTATGTATACAGAATACATATGTATACAGCTGTACACATGTGTGTGTGCTTGGTTTAGACCAGGGTGGAGAACTTGGCCAATCCAGGAACAACTACAAGATCATAAATTTGCTCATTTCTAATTTATATCTTCAGGCCAGTATGTGGCTGTCAGAAGACAAGAGCGAGATTTCCCTTGACAATTTCTCCATCTTTTCTCTCCTACCCCAAGTATGATCTGAGCTCCTGGGAAAAGGAATTGTGGTTAATGTGCCTTGTGGCTGGGTGATGGAACAGCACATATGGAGTGCTCATCATAGGCAGGACTTCCCTTAGGCAGGAGTGTGCAACTATGGGAGTCTAGAAGACAGTCACATCCATATCCACACCACACAATCTTCTGCCCCCAATGCCCTCTGGGGTGTGTGGGAAGCATTTCTACCATGTTTTAGCCTCCCTCAAATTTTGGGCAAAGAATTGGTGGACAAAGTCCAGCCACCGCTAAAACTAGGCTAGTATTAAATATATTTAGTATATTTAATGATACCATCTTTAGTATATTTAATTTGTATATTATATTAAAATATAATTTCCCTATTAAGCTATTGTTAGAGTCAAAAGTCATTTATAAGGGAAAACATTAAAAAGCAATGAATGCTGACAATATAGCAAATCATTCAAAACCCTTTCCTCATAAGCAATTGCTTCTCAAAAGTTCTGTTGAAACAAAGAAGATCTTCTGCTTTCAGAAGTATATAGGCTCTCACCCATGTTCCCACTAGGTGACGCTTCTACTAATGAATCTAGGGGTGTAAATCTTATTTCACTTCCTCATGCTGGAATGAAAAACTTCAAAAGCCTCATCTATAGGCAAGAATATGAGAGATTTTATTTATATTTATTTTTTTAAAACATTTTTTGCATTTTAGTTGTTTTTTTTTTTTACAAAAGACACTGATTTCTGTGCAAAACAGAAACCAAGTTTTTGCTGTTTTTATCTTTGTTTATGTCCTACATTCCCCAGAAAAGATAAAATTTATTGTGATTACAATTTATCTTATTTATCTTATTTTTATTTTAGCACAAGAAATCCCAAAATGTAAAAAGTTTGTAGTGATTGGCTTTTTTCCTTAAAGGTCAGAAAATCTGTATTATTTAAAACAGCTTCAATGTTAATTATAAGGGGAAGAGTTCAGGACACTTCCCTCCTCTCTGTTTCTTTTGCTTTCTCCCCCACTCTCACATTGAGTCTTCATTTCAATGGATGTAGGACACTATACCTGAATTGCCATTTTCGCAGATGGAGTTTGAGGAACTGAAACAAATAGTGTTGGCAAGAAATGAATTTGCAGTCCTTATTGATCAACGAATTTAAAAAGAAATTACTGAGTCCGAATAGTGACCTTCTAAATTTTCTTTAAAAATTCCAAATCAAAGTGGCTGATCTTCTAACAAAAATAAGCAATGCATCCCCAAGACAGACCTGGAAAATTGTGAATGTCATATAATTTTTAAAGGAAGGGATTCACGTTGGATCCAGGCCACCACATGAACCTTTTAGCTTAATGTTCCTTGAGATAAAAATAATGGAAAGCAATATTAAAGGTAAAATGATCTATCGTGTGGAAATACAAATTTTATTGTTAATTGCCATAACATTGACTTCCACTTAGGGCAATCTTTAAAATGTGAGACTTTGTAATGTTACTCTGTTATCAACAGACTTGCTCAGGTGTTGCAAACTTACAGCTGTGGGTTGCATGATTGAGTCTAACTGTAATGTGGACTTTCTCTTTTCCTTCTACCTTGACAAGCCTTATTGTCTTTTCTAATTATTCATGTTATCTCATGATATGTTCTACATATGAAAGTCTTACTTTAGTCATCTTGGCTTCTAGGCTTCTAGGACAGGCCCATTCATTTGTCTTTTCTGGCTGTCCATGGTACCCATAGAGCTCTCCTTTAGCACTACACTTCAAAAGAATTGGTTTTCTTGCTATCAGTTTTCTTCACTCCTCCAGCTTTCACAATCATATATAGAAAGTGGAAATACAATGCCATGGCTTTGGTATTCAATTATATGTCTCTACATTTGAGGATCTTGTCTAGTTCCTTCGTAGCTGCCCTTACAAGAGCTATTCTTCTTCCAGTTTCTTGACTACAGTCTCCATTCTGATTTATGACTGAGCCAAGATATGGAAAAAATACAAGGTGACTGAAGAAGAATCTTCTTCTGCAAAGAACTGACCTTATGCTCTCTTCTTGCAGTGTTCAATGTTCAAGAAGAGAATTGTAAACTACTTCAGAATAAATAGGTTTGGAATAAACTGCACATATTATAATTTTAATAGCATATTTATTGCCTATACTTTCTCAATTGCCATAAGAGATCATAATTAAATTGGTGAACTTAGCACTTGGAAGTAAGGATTAAAATGCACTAATAGTTGTTTAATTTGATTCTTCTCTTTGAACCTTTTCTGTACTAACCTCCTTGTCAAATGCTACATTTGATAATGATAATATTAAAAAAAATATTCACTTCTTTCAACCTACATTTTCCAAATGGTATAGATTGTCTCCTGGAAGAAATTTCTTTTTGTAAAGGGCCCTCTAATTCTTGAAGACTATCTATTTATGTCATAATTGGATCAATCAGTCACCTCTATCTTCCAGCTATATTGGGACCTTTTTGTTCACTTGTCTTTAAGTTCTCCCTCTGTGATTTTCTGGGCAAAAATTGTAAGTGTCACAAATATTTGTTTATAAATGGAGAAGCCATTTCCCTCCCAATTCTTCCACTTAATCAGCTTTTAATGTCTTTGGCTTTGAACCATTGATTCAAACAATGTGAGTAAATAAGTAAATAAGCAAACAAATACATGGATTTACAGATCCTACTGGGCAAATTTATCATCTTATATAATAGAGCTAATTGCCCATGCAAATGATGCATCAAAGTCATGAAATAAAAGGAAAGGAAATAAAAAAAATTAAGGCATTCAGTCCTTGAACAAAAAGAGAAATTACATCTAACTACTCCTTAGCCAAATAGATAGAACATAGTGGGAAAATATCCAGAAGAAAAACATAAAGATTATCAGACCGAAGTGGGCATGTTATTCTTCACTAATTTTCTTCCCAAAGAAGAAAACTAATAACTTTAGCAATTTTCTTTCCACTGTGAGAATATCTTAGAAAATCAGTTTTCAAATCCGATTTTCAATTTGGGATTTATTCTGTGCAAAATTCACATGTGGTTATTTTGCACAGGTAATCTTCTCTGTGCATGAAAAGTATTCTATGCAATATATATATATATATATATATATATATAATTTCATTTGCAGAAAATGTCATTTCCTGTACAGAATAAGAGTGTACAAATTTTACCCACGTTAAGCCTCGAACTGACAGCCAACATGGTGTAGTGGTTTGAGTGTTGGGCAATGACTCTGGAGACCAAGGTTCAAAGCCCAGCTCGATCAAGGCAACCCACTGGATGATCTTGGGCAAACCACTCATTCTCAGCCTCAGAGGGGGACAAAAGTAAATCCCTCTGAACAAATCTTGCAAAGAAAAACCTGTGATATTACTTGAAAGAGAAGAAGAAGAAGAAGAAGAAGAAGAAGAAGAGGACTAAAATTGTGGAGATTACTCCCAGAATCCCTAGCTACCAGTGGTCCCTGAGTCTCAGAAAATCCTCAATGCAACGTGTTTCTCAGAAATACAGAATTTCCTTCCTACCTTTTAAAAATAGTTTTATTTGAAATAAGTACTAATTCCCACATGCCATTAAACTTTGCCCCAGGAAGCTCACAGCCTGGTGAATCTATTGGTTTATGATCTCTTTTTCAGGTTTTAGACATGCAATAATTACAGCTGGCCATAATAATCCCATAACAAAGTTATATTGTATTAAAAACATTCCATGAAATATTATTGTTATCTGTTCTTTTCTCTCCCTCTTCCCCCACTATAACATGTCTGGAGGTATATCGTTTATATAAAACAACGTAAATTATTTTCCATTTGAAAATTATTCAGTATAGGCTCTGTGTATTACAGTCATTAATCTTTCTATTTAAATGCAAATTTTTCCCTTTCAACTCCAAACTAAAGACACTTTTTATACAACTAATAAAACACAACTTTGATCTCCCAATGTATCCGTCAGAGAGATGCCTTATTTGGAGTTAGATTTAGAGTACCTCTGTGCTGGAAAACATCATTCTTTTGTTTCTGTATTAATGCATAAAATGTAAGAAAAATGTAAAACAACCCAAGGGGGGAACAAATCTTGTTTCTGAATTTAGTACATGCCTCTCACATATCTTACATAACCACCTCTGCATTTAGAAGCTTATGGTTTCTACTTTTAAAAGTGTTGTCTTTTTATCACTCCTTTCTTCCCACAATATTTATTTAATTATCTATTAAAATATTCCTACTGTTGTGTTTTTGTTGTGCCTTCAAGTCATCCTCACTTGTGGCAACTCTAAAGAGAACCTATCTTGGATTTTTCACAGCAAGATTTCTTCAGAGCAGGTTTGCCAATGCCTCAAACCACTGCTCCATGCTGGCTATCATTTCTAAAAGGTCAAAATAACTCAGGGCAGCATATAAATTAATACAAGCAAGTTAAAACAACTTAAAACAGTAACAATAATTTAAATAAACTAAAAACATATTAAATGTATTTGACCGCCTAAAACAGGGTAAAAAAATTAAAACAGTTTAAAACCATATACATGAGCATTTGCAATAAAAGCAATGGCTGCATCCGCACTGCAGAAAGAATCCAGTTTCACTCCATTGGCTCAGTGCTAGCGAATTCTGGGGATTGTAGTTTGTGGTGGCATCAGAGCTCCCTGACAAAAAAGACTAAATGTCTCACAAAACTACAGTTCTGAGAATTCCATAGCATTAAGCCATGGCAGTTAAAGTGTTGTCAAACTGGATTATTTCTACAGTGGGAACACAGCCAATGAGGCCCAAATGCTGAAGGGAGGATGAGAGTGGAGTGAGGCTCAGTGAGAGGAGAAAGGAGAGGCCCTAGTGGTTTTTTTTAATACATTTAAAATTATTTTGTATATTTTTATTTTTTATATTTATATTTATATTTTTAATTTTTAATTTATTAAAAAACAACCTTCCTTTTACATTTGCTCTTAAAAAAAATCACATCTTACCACTTTTTAACTTTACCCACATGAAAGTACATACATGTAAGTCCATTTAGGCTGGATGTATGATATTGTAATTTAAAGGTACAATTTCAATTTTGCTTTGTCACAACTGTTACCATTACATCCAGTGATATATGATTATTTAGATTTATGAGTACTATTAGTGTGTGTGTGTGTGTGTGTGTGTGTGTGTGTATATATATATATATATATATGACAATTGATAAGGATCTTGTATGGTGTGGCATGGGAAGAAGTCAAGGGGGGGGGTGAAACTGTGAGTTACTGCAGCATGTGTTGCCAACCCTAGTGATGCCAGCAAAATTTAATCCTCAGAGACACACATATAGGGAGACATAGTCTTTCAAGTATTTCAAGCTGTTTAAGGCTTTAAATGACATCACAAGGACCCTGAATTCAGATTTGAAGCATATTGGCAGCCTTGCCTTCTGGTTCCCCATCCCCTGCTTTTCTCACTTGCTCACTTTTATCTATTTCAGGGATGAGTTAAATACCACCACAGGACTACATGCACCTCAAAGGCTCCTTTTTCTTTATATATCCATTTTCTTTTTCTTTCCCTTTTCTTTTTTCTTTTGGTTCTAAGACTCTCCAGATTTGCTTTTTTTTCCCCTGTGGGAAAAAAGAAAGGAAAAATAAAAACCTTCTGAAAGTTTAACACTGAAAAGCCAGTTTTTCAAAACCAGAAGTGGCCACTTCTGGTTCTTATTGTTGTTTTGAATTTTGGTAGTCTGTGTAGCTCACAGGGGGAGACAAATTGCCCCCAAATCCAGCAGAGTTGCCCAATCCAGAAAGTATAACTTAGAAAACTGTTATTTTTTTAAAAAAGATGGAAAATCCTACTCTGTCCTACTAGCTAGCATGGGCTAGTGAGTTCAGGGCATTGTAGCCCAAAAAGTAACTTTTGCAAGCTGTAGGTTTAAGTAAGCACAGCCCCTCCCCCAAGATGTGGTTTCAACTATGGCAAAAAGAAAATCTCAAGGGAAGGGGGTTGTAGATCTGGCTCAAGCATTTGGCTTGCATGCAGGCGGTCCCAGGCAAAGGGAATCACTAGATTTAGCTGTCAAAACTCCCTGTTGGAAAGCTTTAAGTGCTGCTGCCAGTCATCATAGAACACACTGTTTTTCCTGTTGAGATGCTGTGCTTGCATTTCCTCCAACAAGCCTTGTCAGGTTCTGCACTCTAGCCCAAGTTAGACAAAGTCAAAGATGGGTGGAACATCTGCCAAAGTGAGCAAAATTAAAGTGAACAAAGTTTTTTGTAGGTTTTTCTGGCTAAGAGGCCATGTTCTAAAAGAGTTTATTCCTGATGTTTCTCCAGCAGCTGTGGCTGGCATCTTCTGAAGATGTCAGCCATAGCTGCTGGAAAAATAGGAATAAACTCTTCTTGAACACAGCCTCTTAGCTTGAAAAACCCACAGAAAACTATGGATGCCAGTTGTGAAAACCTTCAACTAAAGAGGACAACGTTAGCATCAAAGTGTGTATGGTTTAGAGTTGCCAGATCTCCTGTTCTTTCCTGAAGTTTCCAGGAATCAAACCCAATGCCCTGGCTGCAGACAAGATCCAGAAGTTCTGTCCACATGAACTCCTTAAGAAAAAGAGAGGGACACCCCATCACCATGCCTATCTCAGGAATGTAGCTTTTGAGCTATTTCCCAAATCGCAGTTTGATAAGTGTTCCCCAGCCCTGTTGGTGTACCTTTTGTTCACTCTTGTGACAATAGCAAACACAAAGAACACACACACACACATGGAAGAAGCTGAAAAGAGCTGTACTACAGGATAGCACTCCATACAATCCTTTTTTTGAGGGGAGGGGGGAGATTTATCTTCCTCTTGGGGATATTTTGTGAAAAATTATCATCACCTCCTCCCCATAAAATCTTTGCCCCCTAAAAGGGTAGAGATTATTACGATGTTATATAGATACTTAGAATGTATCTATATAATACAGTTACTATTTCATATTACTTTAACTTTCATGGTTCTGTCTTGCAGAATCCTCTGCTACAGACCTCTAGTGTTGTAGAATTCTAGAGCTCTCTGTTGGAAAACTAAAATAGCTAAAGTGTAGTTTACACAGCTATAATTGTGCAGGGTAGATAACACTCATAGTGCTTGTGAGCTTTTCTCTCTCTACTATTGTGTGACTTCTTTTTTGCTACCTTTGCACATTCTTCTTAGGCCAAATTTTCCATTATTTCCTCCTCCTTTCCTCTTCTTCACTTCTCCATTCTGTGACTCATCACTTGTCTTTTTCATCTTCTAATAGCCTTCTGAGGAAACGTGGCTTAGCTTCAAGTAAAGCATCCCAGAGAATTACAATTCACTGCAAACATCTCATGACCTGGAAATGTCCTTGTCCAACATCCATCACAATCCCCTTCTGCTTCTTTGGTTGTGTAAACCACTTATGTGAAGCCATCCTGAATGCCATCAGATAATATCTTTCTTTCTCTCTTCCCCTTTCCCATTATCAGATTGTCTAGTAAGGCAAGCAAAACTCTAACTATCTAAGGAGAAGTTGACAACAATGCAAACCTGATTGTAAGATAAGTTTACAAGAGTCAGTATATAGATTTGCACTCTTGTGTGGAAACCAGAGGATGTGCTCTAACATTTCATACAGCATGAACTTCTTATATTTCCATGTTTGATCTTTTAGTTTTACTTCCCATTTTGTCAAATTACATAATCACAAATTCTTCAGAAAATTGTTGTTTTTACTGTTACTACTGATGATGATGATGATGATGATGATGATGACATAAATTCTCTCTTCCCTCCTCATATCTAGCTATTCAAAGGGAAGCTAATATTGCTTCATATATGCCAACTCAAAAGATGCTTGCATCTCTTCTGTTTGTATATCCTGATCTTAGAGAGGTTCTTCCAAAATAATAAGTTGAAACTCTGAAGTATATTTCCCCGCTACATGCTACAAAACTGGGGCATAGGTTATGTAGCAAGGATTGAGAAGTGGTTCTTTGAAGGGTAAAGTATACAACCAACTGATGCCTAGAAATTTAGTTTTTTACCAAATTAATTACCGTAATGGAATTTTCCCATTAGTGCTCCCATTCTCTCCAGATCCTGGTCTGTTAGGGGTAGAATCAGAAATACATTTCTTTCCCTAAATAAAGCTGGATCCTTGATTCATCAGGCCTGGTCTTCTCATTTTTCCTGTTATAAGAATAGGAAGGGGAAGGAAAGTTCTCTTCACTATCTATGCAAGTACTTGGATCTGCACAGGTTAGAAAACCCCCTGGTTTGATCAATTAAAGCCTTCAAGAAATGTTATATAGCTTTCAGAAATGGGAATATGCCAATTCTCTGAGTGAAGTCATGGCTACTTGGTTCCCTAGTAAGCATGTCTACTATCACAACTGATGCCTGAAATCCCTTGGAGCCACCCATTTTATGGAGTTACCACTTTGTAGGGAAGAAAGGGTTACCCTATTCTCTTCCTGGACAAACTTCCTCTAGCTTCAGATCCTATTGATTCAATAAGGAAGTCTTGTCATCAAATAATTGAGGATAAGAGTACAGTCTAAAACATTCAAGTACATTTAAATTACTCAAAATTAATCAATGCATTAAAAAACCAAAAAACAAATAGGACCCAAATATTTATCCAAGTGTATACCCTTAGTATTCATTGCCATGTTTCATGTTCCTACATTTCATGGCAATGAGAGTCATGGCAATGAGAGACAGACATAGAAACCTCCCTTTCTCTATATCAATCAATATGTTTATTTCGTCATTGACCAACATAAATTAATAAAAACCAATAAAATAATAATTGTACTGCACAATTATTAAACTATTATTAAAATTCAATTCAAGGAGCATACAGCAGAGTCAAACTCTTCCCTTTCTCTATAAATATAAAGAGATTATTTTTAAAGCATCAAAGAGCCCTTCAGACAATTCTGTTCTGAATCCCAAAAGGATACAATTAATATTGCATACATGCACACATATGCACACATTCATTTGTTAGCATTACTAACAAAAAAGAAAGAAAGAAAGAAAGAAAGAAAGGAAAAAGAAAGAAAGAAAGAAAGAAATATTCAATTACTACAGCAAGATTGAAATATTATGGGAAAAGTCTTCCACCTCCTTCATTTGCTTTGAATGTATGTAAGGTGACCCAAGGTGACAAATATACAAAACAAAGGATAGAATATTTAAAAGTTGCTGAGGATGCTAGATGTTATTTTCTAAGATGAAGCCATGTAGACAGCATTCAAAGATATAGCCATGTTAGTGGTTAAATGCCTGTACTGCAGCCACTCACTCAAAACCACAAGGTAGCGAGTTCAAGACCAGCAAAGGGCTGAAGCTCGACTCAGGCTTGCATTCTTCCGAGGTCGCTAAAATGAGTACCCAGATTGTTGGGGGGCAAATAGCTTACAATTGTAAACCGCTTAGACACTCCTTAAGGGTATGAAGCGGTATATAAATGAAGCTATTTTAGAATCAGTATGTAGAGAGATCTTGTAGCACCTTTGAGACTAACTGAAAGAAAGAAGTTGGCAGCATAAGCTTTTGTAGACTTCATTTTACTTCCTAAGATGCATTTAGTGGAGTGGAAACCAGGGACAGACCTATATATGCCATTGGTACGTGAGAATGTCATTTCACATTCAAAATCCTTTGTGTATGGAAATGAAGTAGTAAGTCCGGTTTTAATCATGGTCCTTAGTGAAGAAAGACATTGGGAACTGGCCAATGTGTATGGAAATGAAGAGGCAAGCCAACTTTGGCTTTGGAAACTAGCCTGCAGGTGGGGAGAATAGATGAGTGTAGAAAGCCCGCCTGAGGATGGGGTCAGATAGTGTTGAAATGTATGTAATGAGCTAGGAAGCCATTGCTGAGCAAGTTTATGGACGAACTCCATAGTTCATGTAGTTTATGGATGAACTCCAATTCTGCTGTTTCTCTTTCCAATCCACCTTTGTTCAAGGACCACTGTTCTGAGGTATAAGATGGGAATGCCAAGGAAGAACAAAATGTTCTGCCACCGGGTTTTGTATATTCCCATTCCTAATATCTGACTGGGTAGACAGCAGTTTAACATCACAAGGCCTTAACCTAGATTATGACATTTAGCATTATTTATTCACTTGGCTGAATCTGCACGGCAGAAAAAATGCAGTTTGACATCACTTTAACTGCCATGACTCAATGCTATGGAATTCTGGGATTTGTAGTTCTGTAAGCTATTTTGCCTTCTCTGTCACAGAGCTCTGGTGCCACAACAAACTACAAATCTTAGGATTCCTTAGAATGGAGCTATGGTAGTTAGAGCAATATTAAATTGCATTATTTCTACAGTGCCGATTCAGTTTTAGGACTACTCCATTCTCTGTATTCTGTTAAAAGTAGGTGGTTTGGGGGTACTTTCTACCCTTGCTGATAAAACACTTCTTAATTGGGTTGGGGCTGAATGATTCCATGCTCTGTAACAATGTTGACTTTTTATATTCTGAAGTAAGTAGATTTAATTTTGGGAAGGGTGGGCAGGCTGTAAAACCATAAAGACCTAAGTCTCTAACTATACCATTATTTTGTTGGGTCCCTTAATTCCAACTCTTTGCTTCACTTCAGAATATGATTGCCCACTGTAGAATATGATTGCCCAGTTATACTGATCAGTCTTCAAGGATTTGTTGTTATTTACTAGCAAGTTGTCTTCAACTAATAGCAACCCGATAAATGCAAGACCTGCTCATCGCCTATCTTTCTCAGGTCTTGCAGACTCAGGCCCATGCCTTCTTCAACTGAATGAATATATTTGTAGTGCAGTCTCTTCTTTTCCTACTGACTTTACCAAGAATTATTATCTTTTCCAGTAGGTCACATTATCTCATGATATGTCCAAATGTCAACAGCCTCAGAGTTTAGTTATCTTGACTTCTAATGAGATTGATTTGTTCTAGGATCCATTTATTTGTTTTTTTAGCAGCCCAGGGTATCCGTAAAACTCTTCTCCAGCCCTACACTTTTAATGAGCTGATTTTCTTCCTGTTAGCTGTTACGATACCTACATTTGATATAAAATTTTGGGTGACATGTGAACTTTATCATGACCCCTGCTTGACCTATTCCAAGGCCCTCCATAAGTCCCAAGCGAGAAGGTCATGTAGGCAGGCCCCGCTTGGAGGAATTGAGTTCATAGCAAGCAACTCTCTAGAGGAAGTAGGGAGTCGCCAGACCAGTTCTGCCACTGCCCTCTGAGTAAAGACAATAGCCTTGGCTTTGCACTTGATGTGTCTGTGATTGACTTAACTACTCAGCCATTAAGCCGGCTTCCCCTCTGAATTGTACACAGATTATTTGCTCTTGGCTTAAGAAAGCCCAGGCAATCAACACCTTTGTCTAGCACAAATGCATAGCCTCTGGATATGTTCAGCACTTTATAAGGCTCCCATTTTGAATCGCTCCCTGATGCTATTCTTGGAGGACAGGCTGGTCCATGCCAGTTTGACTTCTGCCTATAAACCCCCCCCCCCAATTCCGGCGGTCGTGTCCATCATCATCATCCATCTCAATCCAGCTTCCAGGAGAAGACTTCTATAGTAGCTATTCCAGTAGTCTCTTTCTCTCAGCTCTAACTCCCATTCTTACCCCCTCCCTTTTCTTTAGCATTGAACGTGTGTTTGTGTGTGTGCCCCATTGCTGCATGATATTTATGCCCCCTAATAAACTGTGTATTTTATTGGACTTATTTGGACTAGTGTCACTTCTCTTGGGGTTTGTCAGCGGACCTCCGGTAGACAATATCAGGACCCGATCTCGGCGTAAGACTGTTAGGATCTTCCTCTCTGCATATTTGAGCTAATTATAATCCCCCTAAGAAAGAGGATTCCTAACATAGCTTTCTTCCAACTTCCACAACCATATATAGAATTCTAGGAAAACACAGTGCACATAAGCTTGAATATTTGATTATGAGATCCAGTATGGTGTAGTGGTTTCAGTGTTGGACTATGATTCTGGAGAGCAGGATTTGATGCCCAGCTCAGCCATGAAACCCACCTTGGGTAAGCCACACTGTATCACCCTCAGAGGAAGGCAATGGCAAATCTTTCTGAACAAATCTTGCCAAGAAAGCCCCATGGTAGGTTCACCTGAGGGTCACTATAAGTTGAAAATGACTTGAAGACACACAACAACAATAAATTTTATTATGGAAAAGAGAGTGGGGTAAAAACAGATATCTACCACACACCATATCAGCATTTCTAGAAGCTGCTTTCCATTTTTCACTAACCTCGAAATAGCATCCAGTGACACAAAAGAAGCTTGAACAATGAAACATGCTGTTCATGAATGAAGAGCATAATGAACCATGTGTAAGTGAGCCATAGTAATGAAGATCATGGACTTCATCTGTACCTGTATGTAGGTAGATGGTAATCAATTCTGAAATATAATTTTAAAAAACCCTCTACAAATTAGGTATAGTGTTGGGAACCGTTTGTCACATCCTAATAAAATCCATTGCTACTCCATCAACGAGGTGTTGCAAAATTATCATCATCATATTCACTTGCTTATCTTTCTCTTGAAAATACTAACAGCTGTTTATTAAGTTAAAATAATGCGGAGGTAGGAATAATAATAATAATAATAATGTTTTATTTATAGCCCGCTCCTCTGTATCCAATCGGAGCGGGTTACATCAATTAAAAAATGCAAGATAAAATATACATGACCCATACCCAACCACCCACCCTAACATGTGATTATTCTCTTCTACATTTTTCATGCAAAGACTCACACAAAGTCCTGAAGTAAAACAGGTATGGTTTTATTGGCTTTATTATGAGTTCTTCTTTTTAAAATCCTTTTATTTGTAAACTGGTTTGGGACTGGTTATGAATAACACTGTGTAAATATAACAAATAATGAAATAAAGAACATAGTGACTCTGCCAAGGCAACTGCTAGAACCCAGCTTCTTTGGGCAGGGTCCCAAACCTGGTTCACAGCTGGCACCAGCCAGATTCTTACTCTACCAGATCTGAGAGAATACACTGGAGGCAGAGTGAGGCATGTAAATTTCAGGCCAGGCCTAGTCACTCAATTCCATTTCTGTGATGCTGTCTGTCCACCAAAGAACCAATCAACATATGAGGGGCCAAACTGGAAGGGGTAAATTGCTAAGAGTCCTCCTGAAAATCTGGACCTGGTTTGAAATTTTTACAATGGATTGGATTTTATTTCTTCTATTGCGGTTACCGAGGCTGAAGCTGTAAAGCTGTGGTTTGTTCTTGTTAACTACTCTCTAGTCGCCCACAACTCAATCACCCTGTGGATGAGACATCTCCAAGACCCCCTGTCTTCAACTCCTCTGCTCAGATCCTGTAAATTCATGTTGGTGACCTCCCTAATAGAGTTATAGAATAATAGAATCATTGGGGTGATGTAGACCGCCCAAAATGGGCAGTCCGTGACCGCTCCTTTAAGTAGCAAGATGGGGCCAAGGCTGCTGCACCGGCAGCCTCCATGGTCCCATCTCGCCGCTTCTGGAGGCTATGGGGAAGTGGCAAACTGTCAGTTCCCTGCGGCCTCTAAGGGGGGTTCAGCAGGCACCCATCTAAAAGCTGTGGCAAAGACCCGCCATCAAAAAGGAGCTCCGTTCGGAGCTTTTTTGCACTGCGGAAAGGGCGTGATTGGTGCCCTCCCGCAGTGCAAAAGCGTCATTATGTGTGCAGCGGATCTAAAAGCTGTGCACATGATGACACTATGAAAACACGTCCATTTTAAAATGGCAGCATCCATACGCTTTAGGCCTAGGGAGGGTGTAGAAGCTATACCCTCCCTAACCCTAAAGGCAGGCTTTTTAGCCCTAAACGTGCCACAAAGTGCCAATCTAGATTGGCCCATAGAGACCACAAGGGCCATCCAGTCCAAGCCCCTGCTATGCAAGAACTCACAATCAATGTACTCTATCAAAGAGTCTATCCATCTGGCATGTGGTCTTCCTCTCTTTCTACTGCCTTCTACCTTCCATAGTGTTAGTGACTTTTCTAGTGAGTAATGCCTTCTTACGATGTGCCCAAAGTATGAAAGCCTCAGTTTCATCATCTTGGCTTCCAGGGAGAAGCCAGGCTTCATCTGTTCTAGGATCCAATTGTTTGTCTTCTTGGCTGCCCATGGAATTCTTAACACTCTTCTCCAGCACCACGTCTCAAATCAATTTATTTTCTTTCTATTGGTTTTCTTCATTGTCCAGCTCTCACAACCATACTTCAGTGTTCAGTTGTATATCTTTACATTTTAGGATCTGTGGCTTGCCCTAAACCAAGGGTGAACAACTGTATATCATCTAACTGTCTGATTTGGCAGAGATAGTCCCAATTAACCCTGTGTCATCCTGCTATTTTTCTTATATTTTTCCCTTAGTGATTTTAGGTGGTCTTCCATAGATGCAGTATTCTGGCTCCTCCCAACCTCCCAAGTACTCTCAAAACTCTTTTGTTGAATCTGGAAAGTGCCCAAAAAATGGTGACCAGAACTGATGGTATGGCCCACTGTCAGAGGGGAAGAGGGCAAAAATAGGCCCACGTAAAGTAAATATCTGCTTCATGAAATGTTCTATAGGAGGAAAATAGTATATGATCATCTTTAAATGCGAAAGGTATCTCCATGCAAGAGAAAGCCAGCATGTTGGTTCCCAACATTTCTTCTTCAAGTTGTTTGGCCTTCAACTCCCAGAAGCACTACCCATCTTGGTCAACAATAAAAAATGCTAAGAACTGTAATCCAAAGCATTTCGAGGACTGAAGGTTGGGAAACAGTGGTGTGGTGGGTAAGCTACTGGGGTCACTGCAGCATGGTGGATTGTGAAGGCTTAGATTCAGATCCTTCCTCAGCCATGGAGCATGCTGGCTGACTTTGAGCCATTCACTTGGTCTTGACCACTCTACCCCACAAGATCTTTTGAAGGATAAAATGGAATAGCGAGCCAAACATGGCATCTTGAGCTCCAGGCAAAAAAAGTCATAAAGTCAATTTAGCATAAAGAGACTGAGAAGGGGGGGGGGTTATATTGCAGATAACATACACACTGCAAGAATTTCAGTTTGCATTCATACTAGTATCACAGTATATATACCCCCACACACCTCCATACCACCATTCTCTGAAGATGCTAGCCACAGATGCAGGCAAAACATCAGGAATAAATTCTTCTAGAACATGGCCACAGCCCAAAAAACCCACAAAAATTACGGATGCCAGCCTCAAAAATCTTCGATTTCACACATGAGTATTAATTGCTTTGAATAACTCTAATGTCAGTGACAGGTGGAAGGGAGGGAGGGAGGGGGGAATGGAAAGACCTATCACAGTCTTTTCTTGCTGCAAAGCTTTTGTGTGGAAAAATAGAATTAGTTTTTATCAGAGTAGTGGAAACAAATTGATCTTTTTTGCAAAGCAATGTGCCAGAGTTTTTTTTTATTTATTTGTTTGTTGTTTTTTTGTAAATAAACTTTAAGAAGAAGAAATGTATTTTGGTTTTCTCTTTCTCTCTTTGGCACAATGGATAAATTGGGTCCATATATACAGTGAGCAGTAGAGAAAACCCTTCTTGCAATTTTCCTTTCAGAACAGCATTTGTTGCTATCTAAAGAAATACATAGAAATAAAGCCATATAAACAGCATTGTTCCCTCTACAGCCCTGAAGCCAGACATTGTACTATAGCTTATATTATTTAAGAGATAAGGCTCCTCTTTTTTTTGTTTTTTTTTTAAATAGAAGCAACATATACTGTGCAAACACAGTACTGGTTTTTGTTTTGTTTTTGTTTTTTTTTGCCTCTGATGCCTATCTTGACTTCAGCTTCTTATTCTTGCATTAGCAATTGAATTCTCATCCAGAGTAGTAATAACATAGTTAACCTAGGTAAAACAGCATGGCCACAACTACTAAGACTGTTGTTTCAGATATCAGATTCTGGGTTTCATGAAATGGAAGCAAATTCTGTCCTGAATCCTCTTCATCACTTGCTCAGATGTAATTGGGGATTTCACCAGCATGGTGGGGGCACTATGACTAACACTTGTTAGTACTGTACAAAGGGGGATATGGTGAACCCCTTTTGAATGTCTTTTACCACAAAACCCCTAGGATGAGATAATACAACATGACTGTGGCTAAAATCCAAAGTTGAAAGAATATTCAACTATTGATATGCTCAGAGATGAAAGGAAAGTCTGAAGCTGCAAAAGGCATATTATAGAAACATGCAGTGTGAGAAGTATGAATCAAGGGGAGCTAAACACAGTAAAACAAGAAATGGAAAGTATAAACAAAGTGGTGAATGAGCTAAAGTGGACAGGAATGAAATATTTTGAGTCAGACACTTACATAATATTTTACTCAGAAAATGGGGTGGCCTTAATAGTGAGGTGAGTTGTAGCAAATGTAGTCAAGGGATATAATGCCAAGTCTGAATAAATAATATCAACAAGCTGTGGTACGAGGTAGAGAAACCAGTGAGTTTGCCTTTCAAAACTGGGGCACAGAGGATCCAGAAGGCCTTGTTGGGGATTCATGTCCAGAAGAGACAGAGAAGAGATTTTTATACCTGAATCTAAGGGGAGTGAAGGAGCCAAAGAACTCTCATATTCTTACCAAACAGCTGGCTAGATAGGTGAGCTCAGTGATGATCAGTTTTTAATTTAACTCTAAAGCAGATAGAAGCACCAGATACTACTGTGAATTGGAAAACTGAGTTATTTGGCTCAGGAAAATCTCTGCAAATAGAATAGCATTGAATTTAAATAATATAGAAACTAAAATTAACTTGGTTAAAAAGAACAATTTATCTAAAAGAGAGATAGCAACTGAGAGAATGGGCGAGAGGTGGGAATACAGACAAAGCAAGGTGGTGTGAAGTGGTGGAGAAAGCTTTTAGATGCCTATAGATGGTGAAGGAAACTGACAAAATGGCTGTTTGGGATGCTGTTAAACAGCATAAAGGTAAAGGTAGCCCCTTGACATGAATGCCTAGTTGTAACCAACCGTAGGGGGTGGTGCTCATCTCTGTTATTAAGCTGAAGAGCCAGTGTTGTCCGAGAACAATTCCGGTGGTCATATGGCCAGCGCGACTACATTGAACACTGTTACCTTCCCACTGAAGTGGTACCTATTTACCTACTTGCATTTGTATGCTTTCAATCAGCAAGGTTTGCAGAAGCTGGGACTAATGACGGTAGTTCACCCCATCTGCAGCACTCAGGCCTCGAACTGCCAACCTTCTGATCTTCTGATTGTCACAACTGGCATCTTAATCACTATGCCACCATATCCCACAACAGCATACTTGATAGTTTTATGCACACATTCCCCCATAAGTATTGCAACATAAACACAAATCTGACATACTTTGGTAGCAGCATGGAGCCATCAAGAGAGAGATGCATTAAAAGATATCTTCTCTCTCCTGTTGCGAGCATGATACTGTCATACCAGAGTTTTCAAAGGAAATTCCCCCAAGATAATTCTGTGATATGCAATATGTCTGTATGCATGCGGCAGTGGGAAAGAGCCTGGGTACCTTTCAGCCTTCATCCTGGGTTCCCCTCTGAGTTCCTCTAGCAGGTTCAGTGGATGTGTCATCCTTTGAGTCTTCTCTTGTTTGTTAAGCATTTTCTTTTCATAACAACTGTTTTGTTTTGTTTTGTTTTTAACTCCTGCTCTGTATAACTGTCTTCCACAGTCATACACCAATTCTGTTGTGGTTTTTGTTGTTTTTCTTACTCTGTGGGGAGAAAGCTTAAGAAGTCTTTGGGGCCTTGCTTCATAACTCTCATTTGTTTCTCCTTTTTCATCACATATTCCCTTTGACCTATTCCATCTCCATCCATCTGAAGAGACTGAGCAAGAGAATAAACCAGGCTTATAATACTGGGATGTTGAGGTCACTGGCCCTGACATATAAATCCTGAATTTTGAATAATGGTGGTACACAGAACTATGACACCGGAAAGGCTTTTGGAATTGTTATTATACAATTGTTCTTGGCTCACACCAGTGAAGCACAATCTAGGGATACTGCAAAATGTGGCTTTTGCATCATATACATTGTCTTAGCAATCAGTACTATTTCATTTCTCTATCTATGCTAATCAGACATCAGTGTGCACAATGACAAAGGAGTGTATCGCCTTGCCCAATAAACTGGTTTACCTCTTCCAGCTTCAATTCTGGATCCGCGATGCCCCTGTATGTTATCATAACTAAATCGCCACTGATCTACATGGTATGCCATTGCCCAGATACATCCCAGGTTGAAGTCAGGGAGCTTCCAACTTTAAAAAAATTGCTGGCTGAGAAAGGCTTCAACCTGGGATGTATCCAGGCAGCAGCCAAGGCAATAAGCTCCTATGTTGCTGCATGTACCAGAAGCCATTTTTGTTGTTTGCATCTCGATTGTCCTATGATGATTGTAGATTAAGGGCACTGTTTGAGGTGTTTTGTGCATCATTTTTTTCTATCTGTAGTTCTTAACTTGCAATGTCTTAATGCTGTATTCTACAGTACTTTTCATTTGCAAAATGCTGCAAAATAGTGTGCTAAAATATTGCAAATTAAGAAAATCCTGGATGGATCATAATCTCATCTAGCACTAAGAAACATGTGGCTCACCAAGTGCTGTTGGACTGTTACTTCCATTAAAACTTAAACAGTGTAGTCATTAAGTGAGAGAAAATGGATTTTCATCAAACATATGAAGGCCTACAAGTTGTTCATTACTAATCTAGTCAAAAGTTCATCCAGTCCAAAATCCTATTTTCAAAAGTGACCAATAAGATGCTTCTGGAAAGAAAGAAGCAGGACATGGAAGTTGGGAATGGAGTGCAAACAAAAAGTCAGAACTAGAGAATCCTTCAAGAATAAGGACTGGGGAATCAATGAGGATCAGGGGACAAACTGATAAGGAGAACCAGAGAGCAATACTAGGTGCACAAGACATGTCAGCACTCATTCTTCTCATATTCCTCGTCAGCCTAGGAGGAAGCAATGTTCATGCTGGGCAAAATCAGTCCAAAAGACTTTTCATTGACAAGATGCATTGCTGAGGCTCATCACATGGAGTTCCTGACAATAGATTTCTCAGTTCCAGCTCAAGGGATGGGTAAGCTTTGGGTCTCTGGATGTTTTGGACTTCAGCTGCCAGATGCACTAGCCAACTTGGTCAATGCTAAAGCATTATGGGAGTTGTAGTACGACATGTCTGGAGGGCCAAGGCTTCCCACCTCTATTTGTATCATTCTCTTGCACAAGCATGGACCCAACAATGGTAGTCAATTAATTTCAACAAATAAATCACAGGTAGGAAGGGTCCAGAATAGTAATATCTAGGCATGTGTGACCATTACTACTTGAACCAGAATGCTATCCTGGCTTTGGGAAATGCAGCACTAGTACAGAAATGTTCAGTTAATAATGGATTCCCAAGTGGAACACTGAGCAGTTGGCCTTTTAGTATTCTGGAAAAGGCTCAAAATAAACCTGAGGTTTCACAACAACAAAACTCATGACTTCCACTCTTCATCATCTAAAATCTGTGGGGCCTATTCAATTATTTTCATGGTCAGTGGCAGAGAAATTCATACTGGACCATGGGGAGACTTCAACATATATGGCTGCTTTAAAACCATGTGTGATTACACCTTGGAGAGTGTGAACGAGGAGGAAAAAATGAACAGTGGCATTTGCATACATTTGAGTAACTTCTTTGTTTGTTTGTTTGCTCACTAGGTCATACTCATAAAATTAATAGTTTTTTTTTAAGGACAGAGGCAATCAAAGATGAAAGATGCATTTCTAAGAAGTAGGAGAACTCAAATGGAATTGCTGCAAAACAAAATAAAAATAAAATAAATAGCTCTGCACTCCAAATATTCTGTCCTCTAAGCCATAGCCACAAAAGAATTGGTCCACACTGAACATTTGGGTGTTTCAGTGTTCTGCTTCAGCAAGACCCATCAAACAGCAAGGCCTGTAAGTGGTCCCCAGATTTTCCAATATATTTCTCAAAGGCATGTCAACAGATAGGGGATACTGAGCTACATAAATTATTTGTCTGTCTATAGACCACCAGGGATTATACATCAAAATTGGGATATTGTCTCACACAAGAGTGAAATACGTATTCCAAGTAGCATTGGAAATAAATAGGGTTGCATGATAGTTATTTGTATTTGTATTTTGTTTTTAAGCATTTCTGTTTATTCAGTGCCAAGCCTTGCAGTAATTCAACATCATAACATTCTCTGGCCACCAATGTAGGGTAAACCCTCCCTTGAAATAGTTATATTTTTGTGATAAGAGCAACTTGGCTCTTCCCTAATCAAATATTATGTTGCCAATTTCGTAGAGAAATTCAGAGTTTGCTTTCTGGATATTCATAAGTCAATGGGGTCACCAGTAAAACGAGAGCATAATATACATCCTTTTTTGGACTAGAATCATAGAATCATAGAGTTGGAAGAGACCACAAGGACCATCAGTCCAACCCCCTGCCATGCAGGAACTCCCAGTCAAAGCATCCCCGACAGATGGCCATCCAGCCTCTGCTTAAAGACCCCTAAGGAAGGAGACTCTACTACACTCCGAGGGAGTGTGTTCCACCGTCGAACAGCCCTTACTGTCAGGAAGTTCCTCCTAATGTTGAGGTGGAATCTCTTTTCCTGCAGTTTGCATCCATTGTTCCGCGTTCTAATCTCTGTAGCAGCAGAAAACAAGCTTGCTCCCTTCTCAATATGACATCCCTTCAAATATTTAAAAAGGGCTATAATATCACCTCTTAACCTTCTCTTCTCCAGGCTAAACATCCCCAGTTCCCTAAGTCGTTCCTCATAGGGCAGGGTTTCCAGACCCTTCACCATCTTAGTTGCCCTCCTTTGGACATGCTCCAGTTTCTCCACATCTTTTTTGAATTGTGGTGCCCAGACCTGGACACAGTATTCCAGGTGGGGCCTGACCAAAGCAGAATAGAGTGGCACTATGACTTCCCTTGATCTAAACACTATACTTCTATTGATGCAGCCTAAAATAGCATTGGCCTTTTTAGCTGCCGCATCACACTGCTGACTCATGTTCAACTTATGGTCTACTTGGACTCCTAGATCCCTTCCACACATAGTTTCATTCAGCCAGGTGCCCCCCATCCTATATTTGTGCATTTCATTTTTCCGCCCTATGTGCAGTACCTTACATTTCTCCACATTGAATTTCATTTTGTTAGCGTTGGCCCAGTTTTCTAGTCTATTCAGGTCATTTTGAATTTTCATCCTGTCTTCTGGAGTATTGGCTACTCCTCCTAATTTGGTATCATCTACAAATTTGATAAGTATACCCCCAATTCTGTCATCCAAGTCATTAATAAAGATATTGAATAGCACTGGGCCCAGGACAGAACCCTGTGGGACCCCACTGGTCATTTCTCTCCAGGATTAAAAGGAGCCATTGTTGAGCACCCTTTGGGTGCGGCCAACCAGTTACAAATCCATGTAACAGTTACCTTGTCTAGCCCACATTTTACAAGCTTGTTTGCAAGAATGTCATGGGGAACCTTTTCAAAGGCCTTGCTGAAATCAAGATATACTGTATCCACAGCATTCCCTTCATCTACCAAACTGGTAATTTTATAAAAAAAAAAAAAAAGAGAGAGAGAGAGAGAGAGAGAGAGAGAGAGATCAGATTTGTCTGGCATGACCTGTTTCTCTGAAACCCATGTTGGCTTTTTGTGATTATGGCATTGCCTTCTAAATGTTCACAGACTCTCTGTTTAATTATCTGCTCTAGAATCTTACCTGGTATTGATGTCAGACTAACTGGACGATAATTGTTGGGATCCTCTTTTTTCCCCTTTTTGAAGATGGGGACAACGTTTGCCCTCCTCCAGTCTGCTGGGACTTCTCCTGTTCTCCAGGAGTTCTCAAAGATTATTGCCAATGGCTCCGATATTACATTTGCCAGTTCTTTTAATACCCTTGGATGTAGTTCATCTGGTCCTGGAGATTTATATTCATTTAGGTTATCCAAGTATTCCTGTACTACCTCTTTACTTATTCTGTGCTGAAATTCTCCTATTCTGTCTTCTACCCCATTATCCTTAGGTTGAGCACCTTTTGCTTTTTCTGAGAAGACTGAAGCAAAGAAGGTGTTGAGTAATTCTGCCTTTTCTCTGTCCCCTGTGAGCATTTTCCCATCTTCTGCACGCAGTGGCCCAACCATTTCCTTCTTCTTCCTTTTGCTTCAGACATACCCAAAAAGCCCTTTTTATTGTTCTCAACCTCTCTAGCAAGCTTGAGTTCATTCTGCGCTTTAGCTTTTCTGACTTTACCCCTACATGTGCTGGCTATTTGTTTGAATTCCTCTTTCGTGATTCCCCCATTTTTCCATTTCTTATATATGTTCTGTTTAAGGCTTATCTCAGTTGAAAGTTCCTTAGTCATCCATCCTGGCTTCTTGAGACACTTCCCAATTTTCTTTCTCATTGGAACTGTTTGAAATTGTGCCTTCAGTATCTCCCTTTTGAGAAACTCCCATCCGTCTTGAACCTTCTCTTTTAGTTTTCCTGACCATGGAATCACCCCCAGTATTTCTCTAAGTTTATTTAAATCAGCTCTCCTAAAGTCTAGAGTGTGTGTCTGACTATGCCTGGCTTCCCCTTTCCGTTGTATAACAAACTCCAGGAGAACATGGTCACTTCCACCTAAGGATCCAACCACTTGCACCCCATTGACAAGGTCATCCCTGTTGGCTAAGATCAGATCTAAAATGGCTGATCCCCTTGTTGCCTCTTCCACCTTTTGGACAATGAAATTGTCTTCCAGGCAAGTGAGGAATTTGCTTGGCCTTGAGGATTTGGCTGTGTTTGACTTCCAGCAAATATCCGGATAGTTGAAGTCCCCCATCACTACTACATCTCTCCTTTCTGAGTGTGTGGTCATCTGTTCTAGAAAGGCATCATCCAATTCCTCCTTCTGACTTGGGGTTCTGTAGTAAACTCCCAGAGTAACATCTCTGTTGTTTCCCTCTCCTTTAATTTTTATCCAGATGCTCTCAACTTGGCCTCCAGTACTGATGTCCTGGATCTCTTCACTAGTGTAAATATCATTGACATATAATGCTATTCCTCCTCCTTTCCTGTTTGGCCTCTTTCTCTTAAAAAGGTTATACCCCTTTATTTCTACATTCCAATCATGAGACTCATCCCACCAGATTTCAGTGATGCCTATTATATCATTTTTCCCTTGTAGTGCTAGGAGTTCAAGTTCATCCTGTTTATTTCCCATACTCTGTGCATTAGTATAGAGACATCTAAGAACATGGCTACATTTCCCAGAGAATCCAAGCCAGTCCATGTTTCCAATCTCTGGTCAATACATTGTTAGAAATTTCACATGCAGGTCAATATTACGGACTGGACGGAAGAGATATTTGGTTGCTTAAGATAAGGTTGAAACAAGATCTATCACTGCAGGGCTGTACACATGACCAAAAGGCCAGTGTTTTCCCAGGCCTCACATCATCCTGTTTGGTCCGTGCAAGCCAATACTCCTGGGCTGGGATTAGGCAGGCTGGATGCTGATCTGGTGATCCCAGTCTGATCCTATCTCAAAGGGGCCTTAGCACTGTTTGCCGCCTTTACCTTAAAGCAATTGCTTTCAAATTATAATTGCTGTTCTGATTTACTGATAGACTAAAGGAAATATTTGTGATTGACAGCTTAGCTGAGAAAAGCAATGTTAATATTAGGAAAATATTGTGAATTAGGGCCTAAATACCCTAAAGGCACCAGATCCCATCTGACCTTGAAAACCAAGAAGGATTGGCCCTGGTTAGTACTTGGATGGGAAACTATCAATGAATGCTAGGTGTTGTAGATTATATTTCAGAGGAAGGAACCTTTTAGTATTCCTTGTCTAAGAAAACCTTACAAAATTCATGGGATTGCTATAAATGGACAGGCGAACAGAATTCGCACACACAAATGTTGTGAATTGGATTTTTTTTAACATGTCCAACTCCCAGTTTGGACATAGATAAAATGTATCTTAGTCAAGTACCTTGATCAAAGTTCCCATGACACTTCACCTATGGAATCTGATTGAACTGACTTCAGTCAATTTTGTGAATGACCATTTGTGAACTTTATTAACTTTATCTGAACTTTATAAACTTTACAGAAGGATGCTGAACAGGAGCATTCTCTGGCAGATCTCAATTCCCATTTTTACCAAGTTCATTTGGTGTCTGAATAACTACAGCAAGGTGAATGGTGGTTGTAACTTTCCCCCTTATTAAGATGTGCACACAGTGTTCTCTGTTCTCTCCCAAGTCTCCACCCCTCAAGCTGTTCCCTGATTGATAACAGACCTCCTTCCCTCCTTAATGTATTGAATTTCCCAATGCCTTCTCTAGAATGGTGCATCCCTTACTATAATTGCATTTTCTCTACCCATATGTCACTACTTGAGTTTCTGGGCTTGTTATCGTGGATATAAATACCAATCTGGCTGTTGTGCAGTCCTAGGGTTAGGGGACAGAGAGGGGGAGACAGACTACAATTGCATTAAAGCAGGCATTCCTGGTAGATGAATTACAATGTTGACCACAATGATTGATAGACTTGCAACCAAAACAGAATGCCCCTGAGCTGAAATGCAGGAACCCTTGACAGTAAACACACACAAACTACACGGAAATTTAATTATTGAAGGAGGCCTACTGAGGAGGGAAGTGAGCATACATTTTAATGAAGGAAAATCAGACCATCTTACCAAGAGTCCTTGTGGAGTTGATCTTTCTCCAAGATGCAATTACAAGGCTGGCCTGAACATGGGGAATTTAAATGAAATTGTCAACATGAGCACTTCACATGGATCTTGCAAATAAATAGCAGCTGATTTCATTCCTTTACTCCAAAGTTGCAACACTCAATGAAACAGTCTATTTCCAAGTAAAAACACTGCAAATTTCAATTAGAGTGGCCCAGCCCCCAGACCTCACATCATTCCAGGGCAGTTTGGGTAGGAAATAGTGCTCCTCCTGATTGTGGAAAATATTTTGAGAAAATTCTGCAAAGTGTCTATCCTTTTCAACTGTGAGGCTTGCATGTGTATGGGGGGGGGGGATTCTCAACACTTTTTCTTAGAAATGTGTGAGGGTCAACACTGAAAACAAAGCATCATATATGTCATGAGTGAGGAACACATAACATGATGTTGACCTTTACATTCCATTGTTCCTCAAAAGTAGCTCTGCTGGCTAGAGATGATGGGAACTGTACTCCAAGAATACCTAGAAGGCTACAATATCCCCCTACCTCTGCTTTATGTTTTATACCCATTGAAATCAGGACCATGCTGGAGTCTGTGGTCAAGGAGAGAAGGCAGTCTGGGTTGTTGTTGGTTTTTTTTAACAAAAACAAAACAAGACTGATCCTAAAGATAAGAGATGCTTGGTAAGATAATTAGAATGTCTGGAATGGGTCATTCATTTTTAACAAATGAATTAATTTGAACAGTAGTGCAAATGAGCCCTGGTGGTTTTGCAGGAGGGTCAGGTACTCCCAAGCATATTTTGTTTAAGAAACCTGGTGGTGCACAGATGGAGGCGGGGGGAGAAGGTTGTGCCAAGGTCCTGTCTGATGATGTCCCCGTGAACCATTTGGGAAAGTGCAGTTCATTAGAGGCCTTGCTTGCCTGAACTGACCTGCCCAAGTCTTCTAGGATGCTGGCTGGCCTACTATTTTCCAGTGGCTCAGCTTTCTCTCTGGGGACTCATTAGCTTCAGCAGAGCACATCAGGTCATTGTGTCTGGTGAGGTGTAAAAACAAAGAAGTTGCTATTTCCAACTCCTGGAAAACACCAGCTCTGCATGTCCACAAACTCTATTCTAGCCAACAAATTTGGAGTGACAAAGAACCTGGTCTACTAGCCAGGTACCATAGTGGGAAAGCAGACAAAGTTGTCCACATTTCCCTCTGGGCATGTACTGGATTATATTCAGAAGATTACACCAGGGACCTAAATGTTGTTGTATCTGAAGTTCAGAAAAACAATTCCAGTGTTTGGATTATGTAATTACTATTCCATCTTTTAATACAGGGTTTTCTGTTCTGATTAATAACATATGGGAGAGGACAAAATACTATTTCTAATGTAAACAAACATATTTTAAAGCAGAGAAAACAACTGAAGAATGGAGCAGCATTCAAAGATTGTGAGGCTGGCCCTACAGGAGCAACTTCGGGGGAAATGAAATTTCAGAAACAATAAAACCCTTTGAGAATGAAGGAACAATTAAACTTCATCACCTCCTCTTTTTTTGGAAGGAAAGCATGGAGATAGTCAGGGAAACCTTCCCTGAGCATGTGTGCCAAGGAACATGGTTATCATTTTTAAAAAAAGAGAGAGAAAAAGATCATTCCTGGTTCCTGAATTCCTGCCAATCGCAGTGAAATAATGTTGTGAATTGGAAGTTTAGTCTGCAGGAATAAGAAAACCCTTACAGGGAACTATATTGTGTAATTTCACAATTGTATGTTCTGCTGCTTTTAAAATAATAATATACTCTTCAATTGTCAGGGACAGTTCCAGATAATCCTCTGTGGTCCCACTTTTTCAGCTACTTTTGTAATGTCCCAGTTCCTCCCTCCCTCCCCCCCATTCTTCATTTACCTTGAATTCAAAGTACAAAAGTAGTTCTCACTCAATGAACTTAGCAGGGCGAACAGGAAGATGATGGAATTTTGCCACCTGGACATAACAAAAAAGCCTTGGTTCTGTATTGCAGCACATTACACATCATAGAATCAGAAAGTTGGAAGAGACCTCAAGGGACATCCAGGCCAATCCCATGCCATGCAGGAATACACAACCAAAGCACCCCTGACAGATGACCATCCAGCCTCTGTTTAAAAAACTTCCAAAGGAGACTCCACTAACTCTTACTGTCAGGAAGTTCTTCCTAATGTTGAGCTGGAATCACTTTTCCTCTAGTTTGAATCCATTGTTCCATGTCCTATTCTCTAGAGCAGCAGAAGACAAGCTTGCTCCACCCTCAATATGACATCCCTTCAAATATTTAAACTTGGCTATCATGTCATATCTTAACTTTCTTTTCTCCTGGTTAAACATACCCTGCTCTCTAAGTCACTCCTCTTAGGAAATGGTTTCCAGATCTTTTACCATTCTGGTCACCCTCCCCTGGCCCTTGAGTAAATTCCTACAAATATCAGAAGTGCAAAGTTTGTATTGACCATTGTGGTAGGCTGAATTCTGAAATGTATTGGGAATCACCTTGAAAATAAATGTTTCTTTAAAAAATTTCACTCATTCCCTCTCTCTGTAATTGAGGAGAAATAAGGGGTGAAGCAGGTGAGCCGTGTTTACCTTATAAAACAACCACAGCTCATGAGGTTTTGTTCATTAATTCAACAACTGAGTATTTACAATGCATTTTAAATGGATTTCCTTCTTTACTAGCTCCCTCCCGTGCCTTCCAGTTCGTGATCTGATGAGTGATCCATAAACAAGTCCCTAATGTCTGCTAGGGCTTTCAGCTGTTCAATTAGAAATGGGAAATTCAGCATGCTTTTTTATTGTATAAGGACAACAGTCAACTTTGTCTCTCCATTTGGTCTAAAAATTCTGATTTTCAGAGGTTTGCAGGCTTCCAAACAATGCAGGAGAGGTCTGGGGACAAAAAAGCAGATCAGTTGTTCTCATGCCAAACTACAGTACAGATTATCTCCCAGGGCACTGGAATGCCTATTGTACAAGGCAATGGGCAAATGTTGACAAGACAGAGGTCATGGCTGCATCATTATCATCATGATCATCATCATCATAAATGAAAGCAACCTGGTCTTGTCAGAACATTTGTAAACAGGGAAATGTGATTAACCTTGCCAAGGCCGTGTTGTTGAACTGCTTTGGTAAATGGCTGAACAACACGCACTGCACACCTGGAATGGAAACATCATTAAGCCAGGATCCACAATAGATGAGGCCACTCAGCTTGCAGGATGAGTGGACAACAGTGTCATGAATATTTGCCAATAGGCTGCCATTAAACCAGAAGACTTGTTTGAGCTAGCAAGTTTATATCATAAAAGGTGGCTACATATGTATCACTTTAAAAAGGAAGGAAGGAAGGAAGGAAGGAAGGAAGGAAGGGCCTACCAATCTTACCACAACAGGAACTTATGTGCTTTCATCAGTCTTTTGCCCATTTGGAAAATGCTAATGGGCAGCTTCCTGGCTCCTGCAGCTGTCCCTTCTTACAGTCTTTTAACTGGACTGAACTAGGCAGACTGCCAAACAAAAGACTGTCTTCTGACAACCCTTCAAACGGGGGACAATTTTCTGTTAATGTGGGCATATGGCTACTCACTATCACAGTAGTTTGATTTATTTGTCTAAATTTTATACATAGTTGCCCTTTGCTCTAGTCAGCAATCATCCTGGGAAGCAGGGGATTATAATGCAAGAATGGTCATGATCAGTTCTATATTATCCAACAAGATGCAAAACAAAAGGCTGGTCACCAGCTGATCCAGGAGTTGTTATAACTAGTCAACAGTCCAGATACCAGAAGCCAGCAAGGTGTAAATGTGGCTGTCAAAGGGGTAAAACTTGCAGGAAGGAGCGGCCAGAGGGCACCTGTCCTGAGGGCACTTCCTGCTGCTGTCCCAAATGGACTGCAGGAAGGAGCAGGAAATATTCAGTGTTTTTTGGGCTGCCATAGGCAGCCCTGGCACAACTTATGTGTGGGTGGGGCTGTGCATCATGTAATTGCTATGTCCCAAGCTGTGTGGAAACCGGGTTTTTAAGCCTGTCTGTTTTGGTCAAAGTGAAGCCAATCCAAGATCAAGGAAACATGAATGCCAGAGTACAATCAATCACCCAGATAACATGGTTGTGAACAACAAAGACCCTGGGAGTTGCTGGGAGATTAATGGGCAATTCCCTCAACAATACTAGGTGCCTAATTGATTAGCGTCTCCCATTTAACAGCTTGGATTGGTATTTATCTCTTCATTGCTCAGCAAAGGATAGGAATTTGTCTTCAACCTCTGCCACCCCTGTGGCTCAGCTTCCAGCTACTAGAACTCAGAGAAACCTTCATTATCAGGAGCTGCAGATTCCTGCCAAACTGCCTCCTCCTCCTCATCTGAATCGTCCAGGGGATGAGTTATGACAACAGTATTTTATATTTACCATTGGTGCCATATATCCTGCTTTATTCCCTATCTGGCTTATGAGAAAATATAAAACCTTACATGTGAATATGTGTTTGTTTGTGCATGAGTGATTTACAGCTACTCATTGATACAACCCTTCCATAAAATTCCTATGGTGGATTGCATAAAAAGAAATTATTTAAAAATAATCAAAATATAAATAATGGGTATCAAAATAATTATAAGCCTTGCTAACACTTACATGCAACAAGGTGTTAAAAACAGGTACCAGTATTTACATTGGCTATGTATTTATAAATTTGCAACTAAATAACATCTCCTGGGCTGACAACCCTCCTCCCTAACCACACTTGAACAGCCATCAGCTGCACTAAACGATGGAAGTCTGTGCAAAGCAGATGACATTTCCAGGCCTCCATACCAGTGAGTGAGGTTACAATGAGAAACTGCAATAGACAGTCTTTGTTCTGATTTTCACTGCTTCAGTTGCTGGTTGGAGGCTGTAAACATGATCCTCCTTGACCCCCAATTGGAATCTGAATAGTTCTCTTTTACTCAATGTGGCTGCTGGCTCTTAAGGTGGGCTTGGGTGGGGCATTTACAATCACGGCAATAATGACTATTTTGTCTTGCTGAATACAGAGGAGGTGTGGATTGTAACTCTTGGTTACAAATCTGTAATGGCACTACAAAATGTGAGATTAAAAACACATTAACAGGTCTCCAGTTTAATTACATAAGTATATATATATATCACAAAATATTGCTGCCTATTGAATAAATTCAAAGAAGGTGTTTTCCTGAAGTTGTCACATACAAAGACAAGAAACTTTAAAAACTATGAAAATCTTTAAAAGTCACTGCCATTGGTGTAACACAGGTGTGATATGATCACAGTATCCAGTTCCAGTTAATCTAGTCATCCAGTTAATCTATACCCCCCAAACAAAGGAAGAATTAATACAAACAATTTTTGAAGCCTTTTCACAATTTAGTACTTATTCTGTGCAAAAATTGGGTATGGTTGTTTTCTGCCTAAAAGAGTGTTTTCTGCACAGAAAAAAAATCCTCTATTAATCAAAATATTCAATATTTAAAAATATTCAAAAACTGCACTATTTTTGAATATTTGCTCCAAGTTGGAATAGAATTGGTCTAATTACTCTTTCATCTTTAAAAAAACTGATGAAGAATTACCTCCATAGCTGATATAGAACTGGTATGCTGGACTCTGTTTATTTGACCTCCCAACAAACAGATGATCACAGCATTCTACACCAGTTGAAACTTCCACATAGGATTTATGGACAACTGCACCTAGTGGACATTGTTTAGGTAGGGTTGCCTACTTACAACCCAGAGAAACTGCCTGTACCTTTAAAGCTGATAGCCAGAATCACAGTGTATGTTACATAACTTTACATATATTTATCTACATAGCAAAGGCACTAGGAAACCTTGTTAGTGAATTGAGAAGATATGTAACAGGAGAATGGCAAAAGTGTTCCAATATTTATGAGCACTTTGTGACCAGTGTCCTGATGGTAGTGATGTAGACTTGGGTTGATTGAGTCAGACTCAAATCAGACATGTCACTTTAATGTCTCGACTTGGACTTGACTCAACTCAAGACTTGTATATTTTTAGCAACTGATTTGCTGGTCTAACTTTGTCCAAGAACATCAAACACATTAGGAAATGGCCTTGAGGTGGGGATTGAGGTCTATTCAGCAGTCTGACCCTGCTACATATTGGAGGGGTCTTCTAGACCATTTAAAAACTTCAGAAGGATCATTCCACCTCAAGCCCATTGCCAATATGTTTGTTATTCTCCAGCAAGATTTTTAAACTTAACCTTGGGGCTTGACAGACTGTCCAAAAAGGGTGGTCCGGATCCACCTCTTTTTCCCCCACATCATTGCTGCAGCAGCCAAAAGGAGTGGCAACAGTGCTCAGGAAAAAAAGGAGCACAGCGAAACAGCTCCTTTGTGCATTGCATAGGGCACTGTGGTGATGAAGCAGGTGAGTCGTGTCATTTGGACGTGATGCATGTGCGAAATCATTGTTGCGCACACTGTCTATATGGTGCTGTGCAGCGATAATGCCCTGGCCACGTGCTAGGGTTGTGGGGTGTATAGTTGCTCTGCCCCTGGGCAACACTAGCATGTTGCCAGGAGGCCCCAAACCGCCCATCTGTATCAGGCCTTTGTTCACATCTTCTTGATTTTCTAGTTATTGAAACTCCACCCCTCCCCACATACATGCCACCAGTCACACCCGTTTTTTTTGTTTGTTTGTTTGTTTGTTTTGTGTGAAAGTTGGCTCCCAGGCTTGAGACTCCACTTGAGACTCCACTTAAAAGTATCTTGCAAACTTGAGACTCAGCTTGAAACTTAAAGGTAGACACTTGAGATTTGACTTGAGACTTGGAGTAAAAGACTTGAATACAGCACTGCCCGACGCACACAGGACTGATGTGCATCTGACCCATTGTGCATTAGTCCCGTTGTACATTAATCCTGTTGTGTATCAGTCACAAGGCACATTGGGCATATTGCCAGCTCCCCATATGTAGCAACGTAACAGCAACCCTGGATACAAATACTATGGAACTATAGTTTTTTGTGGGTTTTCTGGAAACTGCTCAATTCTAATTCCTTCAGGTGTAAGTCAACTTGCAAAGACATAAGTCCCCAACAAGATTCTGGTCCTTGATGCTGGAAAAGAAACATGAATCACTTTCCTTACCTTTACTGAGGTGTGTCTATGGCACCAAGGAAAAAAACGCAAGGCTAGGAAGAAAAATCCCTTGCCTATTCTTCCTCCGTTTTATAGAATGTAAACTACACCTTCATTCTCCAGTTGCAAACCAGGCAGCTCTGCTTACACAACTGTGCGTAAAGGCACCAACAATTTTATAAAGCCAAAAGAACAAACAACCACGAACAAGCAATTTGTACCCCCCTCCTTTTTTTTTTTTGTTTTTTTGGAGAAACTAGGGAAGTAAACCAACAGTCCATGATTACATTGATTGTTCCCAGTGCATCATTATAACTGGTTTTCATACTGCTTTCTCCAGCACTGCTGATCAATTGCATTGAAATCACAAAGCAGAGAAAAAGAGAAGAAGGAGGAGAGAAAAAGAATTTCTCCCCTCACTTTTAAAAGGTTTACACAGCAGCTACTCACATTAATAGCATTCCCCCTTGCAGCTAACCAGTGGTCAAAATTTTTATCCTTTGACAAGGCTGTTTTCAGAAATGCAGTTTCTCTGTGGGAATCATACGACTTCTGGCTGGAAAATATTGGCACAGTTAAAAAGATGGACATTTAAACTCATTGAAGGCCAAATAAACAAGGATTTATTTATTTATTTTGATTGCACAATTCAGATAATTAAAGTTCTGGTGCCTACACTTTGGGTCAATATTCACCCACTGAAAGGCTCTGTTTGGCTCTCTTCATACACTGAATAGAAGTGATAATATGCTCTGATCTCTTCATATTTCTTATGCAGGAGCTGACAAACCCCCAGGTCATTTGAAAGTACCTCCTGATTAGTGATGTAAAGAATATTTGTAATTTTACTTGTCCTTGATAAGAAAGGGTAGCTCCCAAAATTCAAAATCTGCTCCCCCCATTATAATTCTCCATGGTTGCGATATTTTTCATCCATCAACAAGGGCCACCTAGAATTATGGGAGTTAGGAATCCATAATAATTATAGTTATGGTGCTATGAAGTGAATCCCACCTGCATCCCTCCCAGTCCCACTTACCGAGCAGCAGTCACTGGGATTGATGGGGGTCTGTTTCCCTGTCAATCGGAAAGTAGCTGACCCCATCTCTACCCATGAGCGATCTCTGGTGCAACAACAACAAGAAGGACAATTCCCCCTCATGCCGAAAGAGGAGTGGTGAAACCATCAGCCAGCTGCTTTTCAATCAATAGGAGAAGGGGCCATCATCAATCCCCCGGAAGTGGGGATGTGGGGGGGGGTGTTTGGGATGGGATTCTCTGCTTAGCATCCTAACTAAATGTACAGACTGGCCTGAAAGACTGGCTGGGACGGAGTCGGGTCATAGCATCTACACGATGCATGCCCCGGCTCTGCCCCCAGTGTTGCATGATGGCGCGTGCCACACCGTGTGGTGTGTGGCATCATTCTGCTTCTCTGGTGTTGTGTCCTCATTTGGGGCGGTGTGTACAGCCCCATAGTTCAGGATCCCTGTGCAGCCTCCAAATTAGGGGCTACATTTGGATTGCGAATACTAAACAGGTACAAATGCATAACTCTAGGTTACACATTTATTACTGCCTAATAGGTTTCCAGGCTTCATCAGTTTAAAAAAATGGCATTTTGTGCAATATATATATATATATCACAAAATATAGAATACTGTATATGTGTAAAACCTGTTTTTCCCTACAATTCTTTCTATAAAAAAGTAGGTCTAATTTAAAAAAAAATATTTTTTTTTAAATTAAACTTTTAAGAATACCTTTTGTAATCTCACCCAGCAGGCATTTTAGTCTCACTCACATGTGAGACATTTTTAGTCTCATTCACATGTAATAAGGAAGCAAATGAAGATTTACATCCCTACTTCAAATTTGTTGCTCTGTGTTTGTGTGCATGCATGTGTGTGTGTGCACATCTTCAAGTCGCTTGTCAATTTATGGTGACCTTATAAATGTAATAGATTATCACACCAGGGCCAATTCAGCAGTAACTGCGATAATGAACACTAATGCAACAATAGTGCTATAGTGCTCGATATTTTCGCACAGTCACACAATTGTGCAGTTGTTGTGACATTACCATATAATATCATGAAAGCATTTCTCACACATTCAGCAATGCATCATTAGTACATTGGAATTGATCATTTCACACATGCACCATTTCAGCGCTATGGCACATGTCTTAAAATCATTTTTCCATCCCACACAGAATAAAAGACAACAAAATTAAAATTATTACTTCACCACATTGTTTTAACTCAGTGTAAACAAAATTGTGCCACATACCTCAAAAGAAGACTAAATTCTACTGCAAAACTGAACCTGGCAAGGAGAACAGATTGCCTCCACTGCAATGCATTTTGGATATCCATTGTTTCTTCTGCAATAGCACGAAAGAAGTGTGATTAACTTTCACACTCTCGCAATCACACTTATTCTCACTATTGAGAAGCCATTCTCCCCTTGACTTCCCCTTGAACGACTTGTTGCTGGAGCATTCCTGGTTCTTCCCAGGATAAGTTCTGGATGAGCATGACATCATCTGAAAATCTTCCATGATATTGTACAATTTAGCTGGGATTTTGCCTTTTTCTTCCTCCCTTTCCCCCTGTTTGATAATCTCCATAGTCTGAGACAAGGAATATTCAAAGGTGGTTTTGCCCATTCCTGCCTGTAAAATATAGTCTACAGACCTGGTATTCATTGATGGTCTCCCATCCAAGTATTAGCCGAGGCAGATCCTGCTTAGCTTCCAAGATCAGACAGGATCTGGTGTATTTAGACTCCTATCATCCGTCTGCATTTGACTGAGTTTTTTGGCTGCATTTTCCAGAGACACCAAAATTTTCTTAAAGGGAGTCATCTGGTCTGATGAAAGATAAAACCCTCATGAAAAAGATAACTGGACAAACATGAGCAGTAATGAAAATAACATTTAACAACGTTCTTTTTAGGAAGATAATTTGAGACAAATGTAGAAGGTAGAAAACAGCCAGGATGGTGTTGATGTGTTCTGGGGTTTAGCCAGAACTTTATGGGATCTATCCAATTGACTGCACCTATTTCATGGATAGAGTTCAACTAATGGATAGTGCCCTTAAAGTTCAAATCCAAAACCAGAGTTGGTTCACCATTCAAGTGACATCAGACCCACTAGCTTCCAGTGCTAGCAACACCACACGGGTGCTCACTAGTGGCTATAAAAATGGAAGGCTGCAATCTGTTGTTTCTGAAAGAGTCTTGGAAAGGCATGCATCCTTCTTTTGGCCAGAAAAAGGGCAGTCCAAAGACTCTGAAGGGAGTTTCATGTGGTAATGACCTTCACTTTGTTCCCCTCCCCTGTGCTAGCCATTGGAAAAATATGCCTGTGTAGACAATGCAGTTCTAGCCAACTATAACGCCCGTCTGTTGAGGGCCTTAGTCTCAAGATTGCTTTACATACTGATTTTACAGAATAATGAGCCTTTTAAATAGGCTTAAGCCTCCCATCCTGCAGCCAAGACATGGGATGGAGGTGGGGATTATCGCACACCGAATCAGCACCAAATCACCTCCTGCCATCAGCCCGGGTACCAGCCAAGTCCAAGTCACACTCTGCCAGCACTTTTTAGAAATCTTTCCTACTTCTAAAAAGTGCTGGCTTGGACCCGGGTTTATGGTGGCTGGCGATTTAGCAGTAATTTAGTGTGTGATAATCCCTGCCTCCATCCCATGTCCCAGCTGCAGCCCAGGAGCCTGGAGCTGATTTAAATCACCAAGCGATAAGCTCCTAACCTGTACACGGCAGAAAGGCACAACACAAGATCTGTGGCATATGCAACATTTTTCTCCAACACCTCAACTAATCTGTTCCCAGAGGTGACCACCTCACTCTGCCCAAAGGCAAGGCAAGCTGAAGCTCAAGCAAGACTGAACAAATGTCAAAACTGAGGCCTCCCAATGTTTTCTGAATTGTTCCTAATCGGAGAGAAAAAGAATGAAATGAAATGAAATGGACTTACAAAGGTTCTTCCTGTCTTTTGGACCAGGAGGGGCCCAAACAATTTCTTTCAATGGTTCATACTTTGTGCCATGTATGTGGGAGCACTCAGCCATCCTTCCTAAAGTTTAAAATGAGAAATTTCAAGGGCTATTGAGTGCTCTGTGAATTTTCACAGGAGCTCAGCGCACAGTTATTTAGCACAGGTGTTTGGGTAATTGTGATGCATTGGGAGAATTTGTAGTGCTCAATGGTCCTCAAATTTCCACCTGCTTGGGGTGGTGGTTTAAGTGCGAATAGAGTGGATTACTGGAGGAAAAAAAATACTACTGTGTTGGCTCGCTCCACAACTTTCCTGACACTGGTTATCTTTCTTTGTTTTTCAAAGATTGCTATGCCTGGACTCCATTCTGAAACTCTGAATGGAAGGTGAGAGGTTGAGTATATTCAGACAAATGAACAAATCGGACATTCAGCCAAGCTCCCTTCCAGAGCAAGAGCTTCCATGGATTTTATTAATGTTGTCTGACAGCTTTGTTGTACATTTGAAGCACTACAGTGTCTGTGTAGGGTATCTCTCCAGTCTTGAGTATGGCTTGGTTTACATCATACAATGTTGGAACTGTAGAGTTGGAAGGGAACCCATTAATCACCTAGTGGCCCATCCCTAGTGCAGAAATTCACAATTAGAACATTACTGCCAACCATCTATCCTGTTGCCAGAGGCTCCATCACACTACAGTATTACAGCACTTTTGTGCCATTTTAACTGACATGACTCCATCCAATGGAATTCTGGGATATGCAGTTTAGGGAAGGGCATTTACAGTTCTTTGCCAGAGTATGTCAGTGCCTCACCAAGATTCCATAGGATGCAACATTGTCAGTTAAAATGTAATAATAGTGCCATAAAGTGAAAGGTATGTAATGCATGAATACAGGCCTAAACTTCCTCAAGGTTTGCTTTCTCTCATTGTCCAAGTATAAGAATACTCCTGGCTGCCCCAGGCTGGTGCAAACAGGGTGCAACTACACTATAGAAATAATGCAGTTTGACACCACTTTAACTGTCATGGCTCCATCCTACAGAATCATGGGATTTGTAGCTTTGAGAGGCACCAGCACACTTTGGCAGAGAAGGCTAGAGACCTTGTAAAACTACAAACTCCTGGATTCCATAAGATGTAGCTACAATACTTAGAGTGCTGTCAAGCCATATTATTTCTACAATATAGCTGTGGGTCAAAAGAGGAAGCAGCGTAATGATGTTCATCCTTAACTCAAGTCACAAGTCAAGGGAGAGGAGGAGCTGAATGTACAATTGTCCCATTGGGGCAATATAGACCGCCCAAAAGGTGCAGTCTGTAGCTGCCCCAAGGAGCGGTGAGATGGGGCCAAGGCTGCCACACTGGCAGCCTCGGAGGCCCCATCCCACCACTTCTGGAGGCCATGGGGAAGCAGCAAACTGGAACTTTGAGAAGATCTCTTAATTGGAACCAAGCCAATGGCCCAATCTACACGCGCCTGAAGAGGGCTGGAAAGGACACTCTTACGGTTCAGGAGGGTGCTTCTGGATGTGGTGGCGAGGGGAGAAAGGGGCGCCAAAGACCTGGCACAAAAAAGGAGCTGTGTCAAAGACCCGGTGCAAAGTCATCATGGTGCACAGCATTTCTAAATGCTGCATGCGCCATGACAACATCATGGTGCGCCCGTATGGACGCCACCATTTTAAAATGGCGGCACTCATACGCTTTAGGGTTCAAGAGGTCGTAAACACTGCACCCTCCTGAACCCTAACAGTGTCCTTTCCAGCCCTAATCGCACCTCTTCAGGCGTTTGTAGATTGGGCCATTGGCTTGGTTCCAATTAAGAGATCTTCTCAAAGTTCCAATCCATCTGTGTTACCTGATTTATGTACTCTTAGCTCCTCTGATAAAAGCACTGGTCTGTTTCAACTAGTCTGTTTTGCTTTTTGTGGCACAAGCCATAAGTTCCCGGTGTTTGTATATGTGTGTGCCTTCAAGTCACCTGTCAATTTATGGCCATGCTATGAATTTCATAGGGTTTTCTTAGGCAAGTAATACTCAGAGGTGGTTTGTCTAGTTCCTTCCACTGAAATATCACCTACAGTGTCTGGTATTTGTTACACCTGCACAAAGTTGCTGTTCAGCATGTCCTCTTTACTCCTTTTTCTACCTCACAGCCCTTCTGCTGTTTAAAGGAAGTCAACCCATTACCTCTCAGTCTTCTCTTTCCCCAGGCTAAACATCCCCAGCTCCTTCAGTCATTCCTCTTAAAACTTGGTTTTCAGACTCTTTACCATCTTGGTTTTCTCCCTCCAGACACATATCACCTCACTGATATCTTTCTTTAGATTGTGATATGAGACCTGGACATGGCATTGCAGCTGAAGTATAACAAAAACAGAATAGAATAGTGCTATTGTTTCTCTTGATCTGGACAGTATACTTCTGCTGATGCAGGCTAGAACTGTCTTTGGATTTCTGAACTACACAGCTAACTAATATTTCACCTGTGGTCTACTACAAGACATAAATCCTTTAATTTTATTAGTGTGTAACAAGTTTATAACACCAAGAGTATTTCAAGTGAACAGAATATATAAGAGATTTTTGTTTTGGGGAGGAGTGCAGCATTTTATAGGCCATGTGGAAAAGCAGATAGTGGACTACATGACTCAGGAAACATATTCAGGGGTAGCCATACAAAATATAACAAAACTAGAGCAATACCTTTATTGGCCAGCGACAATGAAAAATAATGTCTCATGCTAGCTTTTGATGCTTCACTGCCTTCTTCGTCAGGCAAAAATGTCAAAAATTATACAGAAGGAAAAATTGTGAAGATATTAAAGTCACATTCTGTTTTAGATATTACACTGTTATCAATTGAGATGGCAATGAGGGGCTGGAGCTCAAGTGAAGTTACTTTTCTGTTGTTAATTCAGATGAGATTTTATTACCTGTCTTTTATTGCCCTTTGTCCTTGTTCTTCACATGGCCAAGAAGAGCACACAATTCAAAGCAAGCTCTCTGCCCACATTGAAATCCATTATCTGAACTGGCAGAATAAAATCTGACGCAGAATGTGGGCCTGTGATGCTAACATCTTCACCTTTTTTTTCTCCTGTATGATTTTTATCATCTTTGCTAGATGAAGAAGCCAGTGAAGTTTTGCAAGTTTGCATGATGTTTTTTCTGAATTTTGGTTGACCAATAAAGGTATCAGTCTTTGTGGATTTTGTTGTTAATGAATCAGACCTTGGAAGAGTTACTTTTGGGAGTATAAATCCCAAAATCCCTCTGACAGTGTGGCTACTGGCCATAGTCCACAACATGAAGCAAGCCTACCGAGATACACAGGTGTGGATTCAGATTTAGTCATCCTAAAAAGTAACCTACTATATTTAAATTAAGGGATTTGGTGTGAGTCATATTTAAGTTTCATAGAGTTCAGTGGGTTCATGCTATGTATGAATACATTTCGACCCAACTCAGTTTATTTCTCTAATACGTTTTTTCAAGTAAAAGCATGAATTTTATCACTAGCTTGTTTTGTACATGTACGCATGCTACCAGTAACCAAGGATTCTAGAAAACATCACTACCCAGCTTCTGTGTATTTTCAGATTGAAACAGAGAGTGTTGAAATCATTTTTCTTTCCAAATGTCCATGCTCTCTTTAAAACTCTGGCTGCAATACTGGGTGCAGGAACTTTTTTGGGAGGAGGGAGAAGAGAGAAACAGCAGCTGTTTTTAAAAATACATGGAAGCCTAGAAGGCTCCCAAGTCTCTGGGTTCAGCTTGCTTTGAATTATTTGCTCTTTCTCCTCTTCCCTCTCTGCACTCTTCTGCTATGCCAGGAGGGCCCCTTGAGGGAAGGACAATCTCTCCTGCCCTCTCATGCACAAATCAATTGATTAAAGATGCTTCCCGGGTTCACAACAGGACCACGGATGAGGGATTTGCAAAGCAACAGCTTTTCTTTGACTTTGACACTGTCGCTGAAATAATAACATGGCCAGCAGCTCTCCCCAAACTAATGACATGGACCATAATTAAAGGATAATTAAGATACAGAAAATAATTGTTTCACCTCTGGCTCTCCTGATTGCAGAGCTGAAAAACGTGGAAATCCTTTCACTCCTGGGTTTCAGGGAAATCGAAAAAAAGTGAAAGGAACGCAGCAATCACTCAGGGAAGCCAAGCCTGTTATTGAGAGGAAAAGCTTCACAGAGTTTCAGTTGAACTTTCTTCAAATCAGTGTTTTGGAAACCAACATGTTACGTAGAATTCCCCCCCCCCTTCGAAGTGGTAGAGGTGTTATTCTTGGCCTAGCTGATGTATAAATCCATCTGAATGCATTATTCCTTGAAAAAAATGTTTGATGAAGCATGTGTAAATTGGCCCAATCAATTGGCAGGCTCCCATGCTAGTGAGATAGTGAATCCACTCCAGGTTTTATGCTATCTCAGGGTACATCTGTAGAAATAATGCAGTTTTACACTACTTTAAGTGGTGTGGTTCCATCCTCCATCTAACTCCCCATGCATTGAAAGGAGATGTAAAGTGAGACATAGTGGTTTGAGTGCTTGACTACAACTCTGGAGATGAGGGTTCCATTCCCAGCTTGGCCATGAAACCCACTGGGTGACCTTGGGCAAGTCACACTATCTCAGCCTCAGGGCAAGGGCAAGCCTCCTCTGAACAAATTCTTGCCAAGAAAACCCATGAGAGCCTTAGGGTTCTCATAAATCAGAAACTCCTTAGAAGCACACCACCACCTATGGAAGGGGAAGTGAGCTTTGGCCCTTCAATAAAAATTCTGGCCTCCAATGAAATTTTCCTTCAGTCCCCAAACTTCTAGCATTGCGGAGAGTGAGACACTGAAAATTATTAAGAACTAGAACTCTTCTATCTGCTTTATTCATGTTTCCTTAGTATCTTTGCTGCCCCTTTTCTTTGGCAGTCCAAGCTCTGTTTCTAAATGCTCAGCTGAGGTTTTAAGATACTGCAATGCTTGAAATTTGGAGACTGAAGGGATTTTTCATTTGGGGTGCAGTATTTGTGGGACATTTGGGGTGCAGTATTTATATGTGTGGGACAAATTGTGGGACTCTAATTTTGCTTCAGGTGGCTCTGTAGTTAGTAGATTTTTTTAATTTGGTGCAATGATGGTCTGAAGCATTAGCAACTCTTTACATAAAATGGGCTCAATGTCTGCCTCCCATTCAGGTGCTGCTGAAATACCTTGTCCTGATAGATGCCAATATAAGATTTCATGGGAGGCCTAAAGACATTGCCATGTCCTTCTGTTTTCATTAAGATATGCCCTATCAATATTCTGGGAATTGGCTTCCAATTCTTTAAACGGCATGAGTTGAATCATAAACCCCTGCTGGTCTCTTAATCACACACCCTGAGAGCCTTAGTAATCTCTTGTCCTGACACTCTTGGCATTTTAATCCGTCTATGCAAATTCTGGCAGGCTCCAAACTGAATTCCCATCACTGGTACAAAAGGGATGTGTATAAGGAAAGACTTTCAAAGCTCCACCGCTCCTGCTCCCCAGACTGAAGTGTTGATCCATCCTTGATATTAAATTAAGATCTGTCTTTTTTAAAATAAAGGGGGGGGGGGGAGAGGGGGGAAAGCCATAACTGCAAAAGTTTCTGTAAAGTTTAAGGAATACAAATTAGGATCTAAGCACTCTAGGGAAACATAAGGACCTGTTTCCATTCATATCTGATACAGGAATATGCTAATTGTGAGGTTCAAAGTTTCTTTTACTTTTTTTACTAGCACAAGTACTGGCTACATTCAATAGCATGGATAACCAATACTATTGCTTTTAGACATCACCATCAGTGTGCATGGTGGTCTTTACCAAGTATTAGCCAAGCCTAAGAAGATAGTTGAGATTCTGAAAAGCCTGATGACTAAAGCTGCATCTGCACTACAAAATTAATGCAGTTTGACACTGCTTTAACTGCAGTGTTAATTCTGGGATTTCTAGTTTTGTAAGATATTTATTCTTCTCTGCATGATCCAGAGTTTTAAGGTTTGGTGCTGTCAACATGCGGATGATATCTAACTCTGTTCTCCCTTTCCATCACAAGCCAATGAAGCAGTTTTGATTCTAAACTGGTGCCTGTCATCAGTAATGGACTGGATGCGGGCCAATAAATTGAAACTTAATACAGACAAGATGAAGGTTCATCATTTGTCCCTTAGTCCCTGGTCATTTTAATGCCAAGTCATTTTTTATTTATCCCCTCCTCTGATATAGATAGAGACACAGACATCTTCTACATCTGTATCTATATCTCTAACTTGGAGAATCTCTGATTGAAAAAGCAAATTATAAATAATCTTTTTGTATTGTCCATATTGTACTTTAACTATTTTATGTATGAGGAAGAGGAGGAAGAAGAAATGATTATTCATTCCAAAACTGCAATCTAATTATCTACTGTAGAGGATGGAATAAAATTCACATGGGAACCTAGCCAGTTTGTTCCTTCAAAACATATGCAACCTGAAATGCAACTATTCTTTAGTATTTGAGCTTCTATGATTTTTATAATGCAGTTTTCCAGTTAGAAAAGTAAATATAGAATGTGCAGATTTACAGAAATGCATTTCTATGTGAAGATAAGGTGCAAAATATATTATTTGGGAAAATTACATGGAATATGCATGCAGTTTAAACAAAAATGCATAAAAATACATCTGTTGTGAGAAATGCATTTGAAAATATGGACAAAGCTTTATGCTGACTTTCCATTGTATCTGATGTGCAGCCTGATTTGCATTATTACATTTAATAAGAATTAAATATAATACAGTCAGCCCTCTGTATTCACGGATTTTTATCCATGGATTCAAGCATATATTTTTTAAAATATATAAATTCCAAATAGCAAACCTTGATTTTGCCTTTTTATATAAAGGACACCATTTTGCTATGCCATTGTATTTAATGGGACTTGAGCATCCACAGATTTTGTTATCCACAGCAGGTCCTGGAACCAAACCCCAGCAGATACCAAGGGCCAACTATGATGCAAAAGGGGCAAGGGGACTAAAATCCCTGATTTAGAAATGACATATTCCTTCATTTGGAGGAAGGAATAGATGTATGTGCACATTCTTTATCACACATGGAATTGCTCCCTGCACTAAGCTGGTGCAGACTTCACATATCACCGATCATTCCAAAAACACAAGTCTTTTCTAGATTAGTCTGTGAAAAATCAGAGACCAGGATCCAGATGGGTATTTAGGCTGGAACCAGTCACTTTCACCAGAACTGGCAAAACTCACCCCTCTTGCAGTCTTCCATCCATGCACCCAAAAACTCTATACCAGACAATTCCCTAGCCCTTCAGATTTTTAGGGAGCACAGGGACAGGGGTCTGGGGATACAGGATCACTCAAACTCAAAATTTTCAAATCTCAATTTGTATCCTAAACCTTACCTATAGTTATTTATTCATTTGGTGTATATGCCACCTTTCTTGTAAAACTAGGATCTGTGGAGGATCTCAAGAATTTGAATGGGTGAGATCCAGCTCAACATCACTGCCAGGTGTGGCCCACTTCCTTGTATTTTGTATCAGGAATAGTCATATGCCAGGAATGCTCAACCTGGCAGTGATGTTTTGGGTGACTGGAAGTCACTTTTGAGCACCAAAACTGGTATTTTCAGGCAGTGTTCTGCTCTTTGGCTCGGTTTTCTGCTGCTTTGGGATAGAGCTTCACACCAGTGAAAAGGCATTCTTTATTTTTCTAAGAAGAGGAGTTTCAGAATTTGGAGCCACAAGACACATCACAACAGGGCTCCAAACAGCTCATGGGTTTCCCCACATTTATATATTAATCTAAAGAGAATTAACTTGTCTTAAGCTGGAAGGAACCTATTCAGCTGTTCAAACTGAATATGGTAAAATCATACATTTGTTTTCTTCAATAAATATGAGATAGCAGAGCTGTGCCCTGTCCTGATTACAGACTAATAAGTAGTAAAAATATTGCTGGCTTTTTCAGTTTCTCTCTGCACTTTCCGTCTTTGAGCCATCCATTCATCTTTCAGGGGAAATGGTTCTTTTCATTTGATGATTTGTACTCACACGGAATAATTTGAAATTTACAGTGGATGGGCATTTACATTTTTTTTCCCTTGAGAAATAAACATGTATTGCGACTTTTTCTTTCTTTCATTTTGAGAAATGCAGAAGAGGGCAGTGACAACAGCACATTAATCATTAGAAACAGTTGTGGGAAGGCTCAGTGCACTTGAATGTCCCCACCTTCCCCCTCTTTCACTCTCAAAAAAAGAGGCAACCAACTCAAATATAGCAGCAAAAGAACAAACATATTTAAAACTAGAGGAAAGTATGAACTGAAGTTCAGGGCAGTGGCTCTTGCAGATAATGGCACTTTTTTCAGTATTTGTTTAAGGACATGGGAAATAATGAAATATCTTGCAGAATTTAATTTGCAACACAAACACAAATTAAAAAGATTCCATGAACTGCAAGCCCACCTTCAGTGATAGAAATAACATTTTTCCCTGTTGCAATACATGTGAATTCACAAGGTGTGTGTGTGTGTTTAATGGCACTCGTATTTTCAGAGATTAAAAAGGGTCATTTTGAAGCTAAGGGCTGGGACATTCTGAGAGTTATAGTCCCCCCCCCCCCCAAAAATAACTTTCAAAACTTCTGCATGACTATAATCTTATGGTAAAGTTTCTTAGATCCCGGTTTTAGTGACATTTATATGCGGCATATAAATATAAATAAATGAATAAATATAAATGGCATATAAATAAAAATTAAATAAATAATAAGTTTGAGATACGAGATTTCAGAGTTTTGAGTTTTGAGATATAGGATATGATGCCTGTTAATCTTGAAGAGAAAGGCATTCATTATGGGCTCTGCTGTATGTTATGAATTTCACCTGCAATTTCCTTTGCTGGTTTGTTGTTTTGCTGTTGCAGTATATCTGGTTGATTCTAACCAAAATTGGTTCACCACTACATATGGGTCCATTTTGTTTTATTTTTGTTTTGTTAATTTAATTTATATCCTGCCTTTCTCCTTGAATAGTACCCAAGGCAGATTCTTCTTATAAACTCTCTAGAACTGTGTCTGCACTACACAATCAATATCAATTTGATGCCACTTTCATTATCATGGTTACATCCAATGAAAACTTGCAATCTCCAGTTTGGTGAAGTATTTTGGATTCTCTGCTGGAATTCAGGAGTGAGAACACTAGACATCTCTAGCAGAAAAATCTGAGTACATCACTAAACTACAAAGCCCTGGATTTCTTAGGATGGAATCCTGGTGGTATCAAACGTCTACAAAAGTGCCTTATATACTGTAAGGCAGGCATAGGAATCAGTTGTCCTCCAGATGTTGCTGGACTGAGATTCCGAACATTCCCTCACCATTTGGTAAGCTAAGCCACACTGCTGGGACTTGCAGTCCAGCAACATCTGGAAAGACACGTGATTCTAGTATTAGAGATACACTGCACTATTCTTCATAGTGAATAACAAATCAGAAGTTATGGAGAACAAGTAGCAATGTGCAGCATTTGAAGCTCTGAAAAATTCCCCTTCCACTGGCCATCTTTGCAGCCTGTTATCACTATGTTTTTTCTCTTAGGAGTTGGGGGAGTTGGGGGTGAAGGTGTGAAATATGCCATGCTCTCTTGGTGCTACTAGCTGGTGCAAGGACACTCAAGAGCTCAGCGCTTATAAAAATGCAGGCAACTCTCTATTTAACACATTCCTCTCTCCTGCAGTCAATGGACTCCAGACATTTTCACTTTAGCTCGATTGTTCCCATTAATTGTATCTCAGCGGAATCGTTTTACAATGGGAATTTTAAACTTTCATTGGTTTACTTTCTACTTAACTTAGAAATTCCCTCTCCTATCACAGATATATATTGCAGGACTTAACAGGATTCATGCTGAAGACCTGCAGTGCGATGAAGCTGTTTTATAACCTTGGGGGACCAGCTCTGCATACAGGCACAGTGGTTATAAACAACATTTACTGCAAGGCGCTCTGCAGTGAAAGCTGAGATTGTTCAGGGCCAGCCAGGCAGCAAAGGATGAATTTGGGAACAGTTACTGTAGTTGCAGGTGACTAGATCTGGATGAAGAAAGACAAGGTCTGGGCAGAGAATGGGAAACTACTCAAAGTTCACCAAGATTATTGAAGGTTTCCTAGAGGAGATTAGCACTGGACAAACAATGATATAGGGTAGAGGTGGGATACATCCAGACAGTGAGCTATTCAGTGAGCTTGGGTAAGTCACATGCTCTCAGCCTCAGGGGAAGGTTGCTTTAGGGTCACCATAAGTTGGAAATAACTTAAAAGCACACAACAACAACAACAACAACAACAACAACAATGCCTGCAAAGCTGTTCCATCAAACTAAGCTCTGCTTTGAGGCCTGCAGAACTGATGCATCTGCAGAACTTACATCTGAGTAGACACAACTAAAATTGAGCTATATTTTGTATAATGTGCGAGAACTTTCAGAATAGGCAAGAAAAATCTCTGGCCCCACCAACTTCAGTCTGACCCTACATTTTGAGACCACATTAACTACCATGATTCAATGCTATGAAATTCTGGGGTTTGTAGTTTTGCAAAATATTTTGCTGTCAGAGAGCTCTGGTGCCACAACAAACTACAAATCCCAGAATTCCATAGCACTGGAAGTTAAAGTGGTCTCAAGCTGCCTTATTTTTGCCATGTGGCAACAGCTCCTGCATCCTTTAGCTTTGTCCCATAGTCTACCCACTGCTGGAATGGAACCTGTGAGATTTTCCTCAAAGTGGAATTTAGTTCATTGTGTTGTGTGAATTCACAGATAAGATTTAGCCCCAGTGTAGGATGAAGGATTGAATGAAAGAGGGAAGCAAGGTTTGTGACTGCTTGCCACATCCCTTGATGGGCACCTGTTTATCTGACTTCCTCCACAGACTGTACGAGAGTCTTTCAATATATAAACCTATTGGTAGGAAGCTGCCTTACATTGATCTATCCACCTCATTATTCTCCACATTGACGTCCAGCAGCAATCCTAGAATTGAGATCCTTCACAGCTGAAGGACTGAACCTCAAACCATCTATGTGCAAACCATGTGGTTTAGCACTAAGCTACGTCTTTTCCAAGGGCATAAGCAGTATCTGCACAATCTGTAATCCAGGTGGAAAAAATACAGGTGATAGAGCCTGTGTTTTTCCAGCTCTATGAGAAAGAGCTGACTAATGCAAAGTAAAGATGGGGGTTGAAAACTACACATAAAGCCAAATCTGTTTTTAGACCCAGGGCTGGCCTTTCTCAAACTAGAAAACAAACTTTCCTATTTGCTTCCTGTTTTAAAAATTCCTTCCCTAGGTCTGAAACAACTGGAGGGGAAGGCAAAAACAAACGCATGTTGCCCCAGTGCCACATATGTTTGGAGAGTGATGGGAAACTTAGGGATCTCAAAATAAAGGAAGCACCACTCTTAACCCTATTGTCTTAGAGCATCATACCTTCCAACAGTTCATGGATGAAAACAAGGATACATGTAGCTGAGCAACATCCAAGTTGGATGATGATAAATGCAATATTCTTGTGCATATATTCACGTAGCCTGATTAACAATGGGTGGGTGGATGAAGGAAAATTTAGCTGAAGAAGATAGTTAAGAAATTAGTTAACAGAACTATAGTTGGAAACACATGCCTGTTACAAAGAAACCAATGCATTCCAATGGCCTCTTAGAATCCTGTACATGTTTACCTAGCAGTAAGTCCCAATGAACTTGTTGAGATTTCTTTTTGATTAGATACATGCCTGATTGGATGGTTAATATGAGTGAAATATTATTCTGCAGAAGAGCTCTACAAAATAATTACGGAACCAGCAAATCTACACCTGTGCTGGACCTCTACAAGTTACAACTTCTTTTCAATGAAACTGTGCATCCCTGGTTTGGATGAATAAATCAAAATGAAGAGGAGAAAACCAGTAAAACTAAGCTTTAAAATATAAGGTTCATGCAACTCTCACAAATAAACAAATCAACTAAAGGGGGTGTAGAAAAAAAATCAAATCAGGAATGTCTCTGCAATATTCTCAGAAAGTATGGATCTTTGGAGATCTTTATGGATGGGCATCTTTAGGGGTACATCAGTTGTGTATTCTTGTATAGCAGGGGTCTCATCCAATTCTAAGATTCAGTGATTCAAATATTGATCCTATTTAAGAGAAAACAGAGATGAAAGGGCAAATAGGGTTCTTTAATACCACAGAGAATTGGGAATGCAAAGGACTAGCTGGATTCATCCTGGTTGACTCATTAAATTTGGAAACCAATGAGAATGGGCAGGGGTATGACTGGATAATGGAAGCTATTTTTGCCCCTCCAGGTGTCACTGAATGTGGCATCACAACACTTCTGTTGCCATTTAGGGCTGATATCTGGCCTGAAAATGGTGATTGGGGTGTTTGCAGGAGGCTTTGGGGATAATGGGTTTAAGTCATATTTCCTGCAGCTTCATTCATTTTTTTGACCATTTTTTTTTTAGAGAAAGAAAACCTGAAAGTGGTCTCTTTTCTAAATGGAGGATGGACACCAGGCTTTGCGTGCTTGCAAATTGAGGTTCAAGGCCTGCATTTTCCCCATGCTAGCACAAATTGCTCCCAGGCTGGGGAACGTCCAGAACGTGTCTTATTACAACCTTGGAAGGCTTTTAAAAAGCGACCAAGACACATCCCTTCTGGCAGGCCTTCCCGGATAATAACTAATCTCCCACCGTCTGATGACCCCTCCCCCCCTCCCCTATCTGGCCACCTACATTGGATTTTGTAAGTTCATGTATTTTAGATCCTGATTGTTTTAATCATGATTAGATTAATTCTGTTTTAAGGGGGGGGAGGTGGGTATGTTTGGAAGATTTTAACTGTATATGTTTTTAACATGTTGTACCCCACCCCAATTGCTCGCTCAGAGGGGTGGGTAAGAAATAATAATAATAATAATAATAATAATAATAATAATAATAATAACTTTAGTATAACATATTCAAGATTCAATTCCCTATATCTCTAAATAGGATTGGGTAATATTCCTGCTACAAACCCTGGGGGCCAATGTATATAGGGAATGCCAAGCCAGAAGGACCAATGCTACAACATCTTCCTAATATTTTTAAGATCCCTATGTTGTTTCTGATATAGGAAGTTGAGCAGCTAAAAGTTTGGAATTGTTCACATTTGGATTGAATAATGTATGTCCTTCAAAATGTTTTGCATTTCAGCTCCCATATGACTTTTCCAATGAGACCAATGACAGTTTGGGTTGAAACTGTAGTCCAATGACATCTAGATGGTCACTTAATTTCCCATTTCTGGCTGATATCAATGTGACTTTATGTGCAACTAAGCTGTTGAGATAATGACTCATATTGAATTTAATACTTTTAGAAAGCCTTCCCTGGATATGAGATAAGTACAAGATGTTACATGGTTAAACACCATTTTAGATCCATCTCTCTCTCTGATGGCACTTTATAGGTGTTTCAACCTTATAAAACTGTTTTGCTCTGAATGGAAGGTCCTTTTCACAATGCAGAAGCGAATATCAGTTATGCTCCAGCATTGCGATTTGGAGCATAATCAGGATTGGGTTGTCCATTGTACATTCTTTATGAATTCTCCATTAAGTGCAGCCACTTGTAGCTCTTCTTTTGAGTCCTTCTCAGATAATATTTTAGCCTTTGAACCATGAAATAGTTTCTTTCTTTCTCTCTCCCTCCCCCCCTCTCTCTTTTGGAGTAAATTGTTCTCCAAGAGAGTTCTTTTATGTGTATTCTCTCTATAACGCGTTGGAATGTGAAGTACCTTGTCCATCATCTATCTTAAATAGAAATGTTGCCTGTTAAAACACCTGGGTTGCCTTTAGTTCACACATTCCAGCTCTCTCTTATTGCACTGATGCTGTTTTTCCTCCATGCTTCTTTTGTCGCCAGGGCTTTATATCTGTCTGCTTCCTAATTTTAAAGCCAAACACATCGTTTCCCCCAACAGCAGCCTTTCCAGTTTTCTCCCTCTTGCTCAGAAGTGAGTGACAGTTGCTGCCTCAATGTCGAAAGCAGCACTTATCAAAGGCTTGGCTCAAAGAAGAGAGTTGACAATAAAGTTTTACATTGGCTGCAAGATGTTCCATCAAGGTGGGACAGTGTGGGTCCAATTAAGTGGAGATGGAAGACTGTGCGGGGACTTGCTTTCATAAGGGTGGCCTCCCATATGTTGCAAGGAGCTTAACAGATGGGAATTTATATGCCTTTTCCCTTTTCTAAGGCACAGCTGGGAAAACATGATCCTCTCATTATAGCGAGATCTCTCAAAGCACTGGCGCCTTTACCTTTTTTCTAATAAAAACAGTACTGGCTGGTGACTCCCTTATCAGTGGGCTGGCAAATCTGTTTATGGGTTTTAGTTTGAACTTTAAGAGGAGTCGGCCAAGACGCCAAAGCATTTTGATGATAGATTTCAGCAGAACTTGGGACAGCAATTTTTAAAAGCAAGCTTAAAATTGGACCAGGTCTGTTGCCCCATTGGCAAGGAAGGCACCAACTACCAAGGGACTGCTGAAGTAGAAGCGAGGTTGTTAGTGAGTGGGAAGACTAACACACTTGAGCCAGATCTCAAGAACTGCCTTGGTCCCCAGAGTTCAGTAAACAAGCAGTATTACAAATAGTATGTGTGCAAACAGTAGTGTGTTGCACACTCCTTTGTTGCAAATAGTAACACTATATTTCAGAAACACATTAGGTATTAGCAGGATGTCCTCCACAGACAGAAGTGCTATCATCCACCAGCACTGGCATAAAATTAACAATGTCACACCCCATGTTTTTATGGCCTTCATCATAATTCATTTACTATTTAAAACGTATCAGTCCCCTTTTCCATGCCCCCTTATTCACTCAACTACCAGTACTGGCCTCTTGTCATCTCCACTTTCTGTCTACCACCAACAGACTCTAAGAAGTTTCATCCTCCACACAGCTGCACATTCCTGCATTAGGTCACAAGCATCTTTTTGAGCCAACACCAATTATTTCTAGTAGCACTATACCTCCCATCATTCTCATCATTTCCCAATAAACATATAACATCCATACAACTCTCTTATATTATAAATATAAAACATTAAACGTACTATATATTTGAACAACCACAGCTGCAATCTTATGACAGAAGAAGCCAGATTCTGACACCAACTATTGATTTATTCTTTCAATGTTGGATATATATTTCAAAACAAAGTGTTTGGCATAGAACAACATCCTGTCAATGACATACAGGCATGTAAGCGTAGCTTATGCATCAGGTATGTCTCTTTTTAGAAAGGGTGTAGAGGGCTCTGTGGAACCAAGGGTCTAAGTGTTGAATTAGGACTGTGAGAGACTGCAGTTTGAATATCCAGCAACGGAAATCCACTGGGTGACCTTGGGCAAGTCATATTCTCTTGGCCTCAAAGCAAATGCAGCCCCCCCCCCCCCGAACAAATCTTGGAAAGGGAACGCAGCTGCACTCACCACTATTGTAGTATCACCATAAGTAAGCGTCATATTGAAAGTGTGTAATAATAAGCAGGAGGCATTCTCTTGCTCTGTGTTTGTTATTATTGTTAACTGTCTTCAAGTCGATCTTGACTCATGGCAACCCTGTGGATGAGACATCTCCAAGTCTGCCTATCCTCCACTGCTGTGCTTAGGTCTTCCAGATTCATACTTATAACTTCTTTAATAGAGTCCATCCATCTAGCATTTAGTCTTCCTATAAGATTATATGTACAGCACTGTGTAAATTTACAGCGCTATATAAAGGTTAATAACAACAACAACAACAATAATTGTTTTTGAAATAAGTCATGCCTTCTCATGATGTGGGCAAAGCAAGACAGCATCAGTTTGATCATCTTGTTTCCAGGAAGATTTCAGGTTCAATCTGTTTAAGGACCCATTTCTTTGCTGTTGTTGTTGTTTTGGTGTCTGTGGTATCCTCAGCACTCTTCTCCAGCACCACATCTCAAATGAATTTATTTTCTTCTTACTCATTTTCTTAATTGTCCAGCTCTCACATCCATACATGGTTAAAGGGCATACAATGTCTTGTACAATTCCAACTTTCATGCTTAGTTGTATATCCTTGCTCTTTGTACCCCATCCCATAACCACACTTCACAGATGTAAGGACCCAGGAAAAGCTGCTGCTGTTAATTTTCATCAGTGCAGAGAGGAAGGGGAGGTCATTCAGACCATGAAGATGTGGCTGCTTTGGGATCGAAGGGGAAGGGAAAGAAGAGTGCACTCCATCTGTGTTTGTACTCTCATTTCCTTCCCCTCTGAGCTGAGATCAGCTGTTTCATTATTTTTGTCTTCCCTTTCCCTCTCCTTCCCACCAGGAAACAGTAGCAGAAGGGAGCCCTCCTAGTGGTTGAGAGCTGCTGTGGTGTTGGGAAGATATGGAACTGTGTAGGCAGAGCTTTATGTTCTGCCTGCTTGGTGTATGATCTCAACCATAGTGTAGGATTTTTAAAGCCTGATATGATTAAGTGAAATTGATGCTTTAGTGGAAAAACAACTATGATCAGAAATAATCTTCTTCATTGTTTTCCTGCTGCTAAGTATACAAGAGCAATACTTAATAATTCAAACTTAAAATTATTTCCTTCCACTGATTACCTGGTTCCTATGGGGAAAAGGAAGGAAGTTTCTCCTTCTAGAAGGTGGAAAGACAACTCAATTACAGGATGAAAGTGGTTGAAACTCAAAATCACCCACCTAATTGGTGAATTAAGACACCTCTCTTGAGTATTTAATGCCATACTGAAAATACATCCGTCACACTTCAGTCCTTCTCCACTAGAACTGTGTGAACCTGTCAGACTTGGTCTTGATAAGGTTCTCATTTTCCCACCAGTGCTAAACTGACTCTGACTTGGCACTTCATCGTATTACAAGACCTTTTCCCTTTATGTGGACATTTGTAAACATTTCTGTGAACATTTTTTTCAAAATGGGCACTTTTTTGGTGCTCATTTTTGAAATGGCAGGGGTTTTGTACATATTTTTTGACTGACTGAAACCTATGCATTTTTCAGAGATATATTTTTCAAGAATGTTGATTTTAAAGGCATTTTTTATTCTGTTTTGCAAATCATATGTCAACTTCAGAAAGGTATGGATTTCTGAAGCAAATTGTTCTTGGGTCTGTGTTCACTTCTGCAAGAAGCCAGCTGGGTAATCTAGAATTAAAATGAAAGGTTAATGAGTTTCTCATGCAATGAACATTCTCCATTGGAAAATGCTATTCTCTGAATGAATGAATGAATGAATGAATGGTTCTTTTCCATCATATGAAAATGGCCAAGGAATGTTAGAATAATTCATGGTAGGAATTTTTGGAAAGGGTTAAAAATGTTACAGTGCAAGGGCCAATGTAGTGTAGTAGTTTGAACGCTGGATGACAACTTTGGAGACCTGGGTTCGAATCCCCATTCAGCCACGTAAACCCACTGGGTGACCTTGGGCAAGTCACCTGCTCTCCGTGTCAGGGGAAGGCAATGGCAAACCTCCTTGGAACAAATCTTGCTACAAAAACCCCATGATAGGTTTGCCCTAGGGTAGCCTTAAAAAGTTGCAAACATTAATATACGGATTTGCAAACATTACAGCTGGCAACCTTTTTAGTGTATTATACAGATGCAGGTCCAATTTATGTATTTTTGATTGTTGTGCAGGTTGGAATTCTGTATCAGTCCCACCCAATGACCGAATGCTTCTCCGTCCAACTTTTAGCTGCTTTTTCCTCCTCAAAGTGCCAATTTATTGACCTATGAAGAGTATAGGAGTGGCAATGAAGCATCCAAATAGGTTCCTATAGCTCAGGGGTGGGCAACTGTTGTAAACTAAGGGTTACATCCAACCTCCCTCCAGGAGATCTTGAAGGACTGCACCTTCAACAAAAAATAAATTTTTGTTCCACAAACACTTTTAAAGGAGTATGAGGGGAATTTTCATGATGATTTTGTACCCTTCCCAGCCACTTTAGGCACCAAAGAGGACTCTTTTTTTTAACAGGGTGCTTTTAACTGTAGGCAGTAACCTGGAAATAAATTCCTATTCTCTTCCTGTTTTATAAAGGGCTTCTCATGGGCCAAAAATAGCCCGGGGAGGCCCAAAGATCTGGCAAAAATGCATCTGTGCCCCATAGACTGCAGTTGGGATTATCTGGGGAGTTTGTTGTTGTTGTGTGCCTTCAAATCGTTTTTGAATTATGGCAACCCTAATGTAAACCTATAATAGGTTTTCTTGGCAAGTTTCTTCAAAAAAGGTTTGCTATTATCATCTTCTTTGGCTGAGAAAGTGACACTTGGCCAAGGTCATCCAGTGGGTTTCCATGGCTGAGGTGGGATTTGAACCCTGGTGTCCAGAGTTGTAGTCCAATGCTCAAACCACTACACCACTCTGGCTCCTTGGGGGCAAAAAATATGGAGACAGAGAAAGAAATATAAAAAGAATTGACAGCTGGACTGCAACATGTTTTCCGTAGGTTGCATTTTGTCCAGCCTTTGTATAACATTGATGTCAGCCTATGGGACTTCCAAAAGAACCCAGAGGGCTGTGGAGGATGCAATACAGTGAACCCTTGCTGTCCGCTGGGGTTTGGTTCTAGGACCCTCCATGGATAACAAAATCCGTGTATGCTCAAGTCCCATTAAATATAATGGCACAACAAAATGGTGTCCCATATATAAAATGTAAAATCAAGGTTTGCTATTTGGGAATATTTTCAAGCCTTGTATGCTCAAATCCTTGAAAAAAAAAACATGGATAAGGAGGACCAACTGTATATCTAGCACAATGGGACCATAGCTGGGTGCTTCTTTGAGGTCCCCTGATAGCCACTGGCCAGTAAGTGGGTGTGTTGGGGACACTGTAACAGGCAAAAGGTAAATTTTACGGTGTGACAGTGGGGGTGTGATATAGTTTTACACCCCAGACATTTATAGTACATGCTTCTGATCATAGATTTCACCTTATATTCTTTTAACATAATTTGTAACATAATTTTTAAGGCTGAGAATAGCATGGGGTGATTGAAAGACATGCGCAGTCTGGGTTCTGAGATGCAAAATTGGGAAGAGCGAGGTCATGCTGATGTTCTGCACTTAGGGAGGAAAAATGAAATGCACAGATATAAAATGGGGGACACCTGGCTGAATGTGAAAGGGATCTAGGAGTCCAAGTAGACCATAAGCTGAACATGAGTCAACAGTGCGATGACGCAGCTAAAAAGGCCAATGCAATTTTAGGCTGCATCAATAGAAGTATAGTGTCTAGATCAAGGGAAGTAATAGTGCCACTCTATTCTGATTTGGTCAGGCCCCACCTGGAATACTGTGTCCAGTTCTGGGCACCACAATTCAAAAAGGATGTGGAGAAACTGGAGCGGGTCCAAAGGAGGGCAACTAAGATGGTGAAGGGTCTGGAAACCATGCCCTATGAGGAACACCTTAGGGAACTGGGGATGTTCAGCCTGGAGAAGAGAAGGTTAAGAGGTGATATGATAGCCCTGTTTAAATATTTGAAGGGATGTCATATTGAGGAGGGAGCAAGCTTGTTTTCTGCTGCTGCAAAGACTAGGACGCGGAACAATGGATATAAATTGCAGGAAAAGAGATTCCACCTCAACATTAGGAGGAACTTCCTGACAGTAAGGGCTGTTCGACAGTGGAACACAGTCCCTCGGAGCGTAGTGGAGTCTCCTTCCTTGGAGGTCTTTAAGCAGAGGCTGGATGGCCATCTGTCGGGGATGCTTTGATTTGGAGTTCCTGCATGGCAGGGGGTTGGACTAGATGGCCCTTGTGGTCTCTTCCAACTCTATGATTCTATGATTCTATGATTCTATGAACAAAAAAAAATTCACCCTCAATATATTTGTATCTGATTTTGGGGGAAAATGATATTGTGGAGGTGGAAAGGTACATGAAAAGGAAATGAAGGACTCTTTTGCACAAGCCTCATTCTCACAACAGTCCCACAATTAACAATAAAATGGTAACATAACACTTTCTAGGCAGCCACCACTGCAACTCACTCAACTGTGCAACCAGGGTGACTGCCCCTAATGTGCTCTCTTCCTGACCTCTTCCTTAACCTGCCTTCCCCGCCTTATTCCCTCCTCAGCCTGCCCTCGGGGTTTTTTGTTTTTCCCCTTTTCTCCATACAGTTTAGGAGCTGTGCTGCTGCAATTTAACCTAAAAGTAATGAGAAAAAAAGTAAATAAACAGGAAAAAGAAAATAAAGAAAGGTCTCTCCGGAATAGTGAGAGGGATTGGGAAAGAAAATAGAGAAAGGGTGCTCCAGAATAGTGAGAGGGATTGGAAATAGTGGAGAGGAGGGGACAATGACCACATCTCTGGTGTTCACACAACTGCCCAGGAGCAATAATTCACATGATTGTGAAGTCATTCACGGTTTCCCCCCATGAATGAAAAGGGACAGGTTGGGAACAGAGTAGATAAGGGTCAGAGGTATTGCCAATGCTGCTGCTTTCTCAGTGAAATCACAATTTAAACATGTATGTATGTATGCAGTGTACTAAGATCTTCAAAGATTTAGTGCACATTCACTTTGAGGGCCTTTTAACCTAAACATGATAAAACAAGGATCTGAACATGGGTAAGTGACATTCTACGAGGGGGTATCAAAAAGTTTTAATGATTACCTTTTAAAAAAATTGACAGAAAATTTGTTTTGCTTTGTAGTTGTTAACTTATCTCTATGTAGTCACTATCTAGATTTACACATTTTCCCCAGTGTATCTTGACCCTCTGAATACCTGATATTGTAGACGTCTACGGATTGTGCCTGATAAGGATTTTACACTTTACTTACTTCTGGCAGAGCCAGTCAAAAAAAGAAATGATGCTATGAGCTGATTTTTCTCAGCAACATGCACTTAGAGACCAATGATAACACTGACAAAATTTCATCAATATACCATAATAACTTCAAGGTGATAATTATTACTTTACGATACCCCCTCGTAAGGTGCAATCTGCAAACTTCTACAACATCAGGTATTCGGAGGGTCAAGATACAATGGGAAAAATGTGTAAATCTAGACAGTGACTACATAGAGATAAGTTAACAACTACAAATCAAAACAAACTTTCTGTCAATTTTTTAAAAAGGTGATCATTAAAACTTTTGGATACCCCCTCGTAGATGTCATTAGTCTACACCTCCTATCAGCGTCAGTTAGTACGGACCAAAGTAAGCGGTAAAGGGATTTGAAGTCTAAAGAGTGTGAGCCATAGTTGCCTTATCTCTGTGACAGAAGATTATATTTGTCCCCTGCTCATCTCTGTGTGTGATAATAGAGTAATTCCATAAAACTGATTGACAGGAGATTCAGACAGACAAAGGAAAGTAATTCCAGAGCTGAGCAATGACTGGCCTCCCACTTTCCCATTTTACAGGTTGCAAAGGCGAGCGTTCATTTCTAGCAACTTTCTCAAGGGTGGCTTACTTTTCTTAATTGGAAACCTCTCTTGCCACTTCAGAGCACAGAGGGAAAGGAACGTTACAAAGAGCCCAGCCCTGAAACAAGGATTTATTATGCACATGATGAAACCCAAAGCTCTTTCACACCACCCCATTGTAGCACTATGATCCCAGCGTAACTGCCTTGGTTCCATCCTACTGAATGCTGGAGTTTAGAGTTTTGTCATAGGCACCAGAGGAGCTTTCTGGCTGAGAATTCTAAATGTCCTTCTAAAACTGGAAATCTCCTGGTACCATAGGATGAAACCATAGCTGCTAGAGTGGAATCATACTGCTGTAACTGTGTAGTGTGGAATGGCTTCCTATCACATGCCCCAATGTGGGAAGACAGGCAAAGATGAGATTAATGTAATCACCAAACAGATTATATCCATGTTGCATAGTTTAGTGGGGATTTTTTTCTGTGAAATGCACATTGAATTGAGTATGAATACCTTACAACACAGAATGGCAGAAGAAATATTCCTGATGGATTGTTCCTCAGTACTTGCTTTGCATAAAATGTGCTCCTCTATCATTTTGAATTTCACCGTTATCTGGTTTTTAGGTTAGATAATTCATGAGGTGTGATTTAAATAGCTTCATAGACCTACTGAGTCCCAGGAAAAGGCATCGTATAAATAATAACAATAACAATAACAATAATAATAATAATATCTAATATGTTCTTTACATTCATATATTATTAAATGATAATGTAGCACAAGTGGAACTTGCTAGAAAGTCCCTGCCAAAACAATAAAATATAGCTATGAAAGATAAATAAATTACATTCCAGCACACAATAGCAGGCATCTAATATTTTCACCCATCCACTCTGCACTCTGTTTATATAGATAAAAAGACAAAAATGATACTGATTCTCTGTTGATGGTGAAGATTTACAGTAAATAGTCCTTGTTTGTAGGTAACATCACTGAAGATAAGTAACTTGCCTCCCCAGTAGGGAATTAAAAATATTTGCAAATGTTCTTATCCACAGTGAAAAAGAGCACTTGGTCACATCAAGATATCCTATCCAAAAATGTATCAACCTTCGCAAGATTTTTCTCTTTTTTTAAAGTATGCTCACAAGAACAAAACATCTCATGTTTCTTTTTTTCTTTTTTCTTTTCTTTTCTTTTCTTTTTTTTTTTTGTTTTTTTGTTTAAAGTTACTGGGCTTTGGGAAAAAAAATTTTTTAGCATGAAAATAACATATTTTGCCTCCCAAACCCTTCATGGAATCTTTGCCCCCAAACTCCCCAAAGGCAAAACAATTAGCAGAAATGTGCAAAAACTCACATATTCATGCCCAGAAGGAGAAATTTTAATTTTGTTCTTTAATATGAGAATAAAATAAGAAAAGATTATTTTTGTTCTTCCATATGAGAACAAAACCTTTACTCCCAAATATATAAATATATATTGTCTCTTCTGTGCTATTCCTCCTCCAGTATTTTCTGGTGCCAACACAATCCACTAGCAGGTGGAGCCTCACACATGTCCTGCCAACATCTGAAGTACATGCGTTGCAAATTAGAGAGGGTCCACCCAGTGGCTGCATCCAGGTTCTGGAAACCATTTCAGGGCAAAACCTGGTCCATCACCTTCAGCTGGCAGGTAAAAAAATAGACTGCCAGCTGAAGTCTATTAGACTGGCCTTTGGATCATAAGCTGACAAGTAAGTGTGCTGTCACTGGTGTTAACTGGTTCTTTTACTCATTGTATTTATATCTTCCTTATTTTTGTTGACCCTGAATTTTATTACAGTTTAACATATGTTATTGTATATGTATTATATACCCAAATCAAATCAAATCAAAATGTATTATATACCCAAATCAAAGCAAATTATCATCTCAGATATTCTTAGAAATGAGAGAGAGAGAGAGAGAGAGAGAGAGAGAGAGAGAGAGTGAGTCTTCATTTCCATTTTCTAAAGAACCAAAATAGTAATCTCATAAGAAGAATACAAATAGACTTCATAACCATGATTTGGAGGGAGGGAGAGAAACTTTTCCTATGACTGGCACACACCCATACCCAGACCATGACCTGCCTACCTGTGAACATAAGCAATGGCTTTAACCATGACCATCTACTGAAAGAATTTCTTTCATAAAACTCGCAATTGCATGTGGCAAGATATTTTGTGATTTGAAGTATCCTTGACCCCATTGTTGCCATTGAGCATTGCTCTCTATAAAGCATAGGCACATATGCCTCTGAAAGAATCATTGGGATGTGGCTTCTTGGTTGTCTTTGAAAATGCAAAAGTCTTTCTGCAAGCCAAAAGGCAAGGTTCTTATAGGTTATCTCACACCACAAATCTGCAAGAGATAACTTTTTAAAAACTGCCACAGTGCTAAACAAAGTGAGGCATTAATATAAAAAACTGTCTTGATTAGTCATTCATTTCCTGAATCTGCTGCCTAAGCTATGGAAAGATGAACCAAACTATTTTTTTTGCAGGGGGTGGGGAAGATAGAGAGATTATCAGTAATTCTTACAATTAATATCCTGCCTGGACTTTTCTGCAACAGGAAGGATAATGTATAATTTATGAGCTGGTGGAGTGTCTTTAATTAAACCCGTATTTTCTATGTTTTTGACTTCATTTAATTTTGAGCTAAGTGGGAGAAGTAATCTGAGCCTGACTCAAGTTTCCTTCTTAAATGCCATCCTCGTTATCTGAGGGGGCTTCCGAAGAAATAAGATAGATGATTTTAATTTCTGTGTTCTCCAGTGTAACACTTGGGGTCAATGTTTGCATACTTATTATCAGCAGTTTACCATTGACAACCACCGTACTTGTTTTAACTTTCCCTGGTAAGGAACTGAATTGACTGTTATGCTTTTATTTATTATGCTTTGTCCTAAAATATAGATGATTGATTATTCCATTATTCTATTGACCAAGACTGTAACAAGCTATGACAAATATGTGCCATTACAGTCCAGAACCAACTCAAAGCAATAATTAAATCAAGGGAGAGAATGTCCAACAATCCAGTATTTTAGAAAGAGTAACAAAAGTTTCTTTGTAACTCTACCTCAATGAAATCGCACAGGTAGTTGTGTCTCCAAGAAGACAGAAGTGAAAGAATGGTGCAATGTTGGCTGAACAGCACATAGCAAATACAGGTACTTCCTGCACAGTTCTGGATAGTCCTGAGGTTTCAGCAGAAGTCAGCACAGGTGACAGGAATTCAAGAATATACAATTCATGAATACGAAGGAAGGTAGTCTTTAGGCTTATCATCCCATGCCTGAAGTGCATCTGAAGAGGTGGCATATAAATCTCTGAAATGTCATGCTATAAAAATCTATCGGGTCTTAAAGATGCCGTGTAACCCCTTGTTATTTTGCAGCAGTAGACTAACATGGCTAATCTTCAAAATTCCTGAGTGCCAAGATTCAGAAAGGCAAGAACATAATTGTACTTCTTTGATACTTTTTGTGTTTACTGCTGCAGGAAGCACCACAAAAGCTAAGGATGTGAATTTCTCACGATAATAATTCCCATCATGGGCATAGAAATGATCTGGTAAATTTGTGAAGAAAAACCAGGTTCTACGAGGGGGTATCCAAAAGTTTTAATGATCACCTTTTAAAAAAATTGACAGAAAGTTTGTTTTGATTCGTAGTTGTTAACTTATCTCTATGTAGTCACTATCTAGATTTATACATTTTTCCCAGCGTATCTTGACCCTCTGAATACCTGATATTGTAGAAGTCTGCAGATAGCACCTGAGGAGGATTTTACACTTTAGTCACTTCTGGCAGAGCCAGCCACAAAAATAAAGAACACAATGAGCTGATTTTCTCAGCAACGTGCACTTAGGGACCAATGATGACACTGACAAAATTTCATTGATATGCCATAATAACTTCCAGGTGATAATTATTTTTTATGATACCCCCTCGTAAGGCGCAATCTGCAGGCTTCTACAATATCAGGTATTTGGAGGGTCAAGATACGCTGGGAAAAATGTATAAATCTAGATAGTGACTACATAGAGATAAGTTAACAACTACAAATAAAAAAAAACCTTTCTGTCAATTTTTTTAAAAAGTGATCATTAAAAATTTTGGACACCCCCTCATACTTTGCCATCATAATACCTTGCATGGGGGTCTTCTATGGGAGAAAGAAAAGCTGATTAAAGTGGATTTACACCAATGGTGCTTCTCACAAACCCAGCAGGGAAGTAACTTGTTACAATGACAACATTTACAACTACACCTACATTCATGATAACATTCAGAAAACTTGGTTGTATATTAAAATAGACAAGTATACTGTACCATTTTTGCTAAATATTTGCATATCCCAGAGTGGTTCAGAAAATACCCCACTGCACAAACAACCCATTCTTTTCAGAAACATTTTTTCCTGTGTAAAAATTGTGAACATGCCCACTTTTTTTTTTTAAAAAAAAAATGCTTTTTTTTAATACAAAGAGTGGTTATGGGCAAAAATTGTGATTATAACTAGAAATATATGTGGTATTGTAAAGGTTGGCTTTTTGCATGAAAATTACAATTTTATCCAATAACAAGTTTTTCCCCCCAGAAAAGCAACACGTTTTGCATGGAAAATATATTTCTATATGAATTTCACAATTTCTTCCTTGAAATGGGTCCTTCACTCACCAACTACTTACAGGTGATTAAGAGGCTTGAGTAGAAGTACAGATCCCTAATTCTGGTGTTGGCATGTTATGTTCATGAGGTCTTTTTGCATATAGGTGTCATGAGAGAGCGAGCCCAAAAGAGAAAGACTGAAGTAGAAGCTTAGAGTGACCTGATGGATTCCTGTTGGTGTTAATGACTTTATGCCAGGTCCCTGTATTCCTTAGGTGGTGCTCTTTAAAATCCACAATTGAATTATCATTAAGCTGCTTTATTCATTTTCAGCTTTTTCTGCAACCAGGCATACAAAGATGGACCTCGAGTGGAGAGGATGTTAACAAAATGGTGTTGAGCTCTCCACTGGAAATTAAATCCTCATCAACAATGCATTTGTTGCTCACCCATCATATTAGTCTTTAGGCTGTGCCGAAGCTCTTCATTTGCATTTTAATGTGAGTTTAGCTTGCTACCGATTGAGTGGAATGTTGTTATCCAATCAGCTCACACATGATTACATCAAACTAATGCCTTTATATTCCTTGATCCATTATAATTAAAATCACATTACTGATTTTAAGCAAATGTAAAATTTAATCAGTTTGCATATGCAGCTGTCTTTAAAAATATTTTAATAAGATCTGTGACTAAGTAATGACATTAGAAGGAGTTTGGGTTTTTTTGTTCAGCAAATCTGAGCAGAAAATGCTGTTCTGCAAAATATATATATTGTTTTTTAAAAAAATACAAGCCAAACAGCCTGAGAAGGTTGATTACTTTGCGCTCCACTTGTTAATTCTAGAAGCTAAAGAAGTGAAATGCCCCAAACTCAAGGTAATAACTATCCCTTTAAAATAGATTGTGTTTAAAATTCACTCTCCATATTTATATAAGAACATAAGGTATCCCTGAGTTAACAATATGCATTTTTGTTCAGACATGTTGCATCAACATTTTGAGGTGTAAATACTGAAGCAATATCCTTGTCCACAAACTGATCTTGGAAGTGCACATTTGGTAAACACTGCATCACAATGTCAACTAAACAAACTATTCTCCTATCTCTGCTTAATTCCAAACCAAATTGCATCAGGCAAGGAATATATGAACAACCTGTAAAACCTGAAGATAATTGAGGTTGAGATAATGTTTACAAGCGAAGTCTGCTAACAGGATTTTTGTTCTCATTGCGGTATACTTGTTAGTGAAATCTATTACAGGGCCTAGAATTAAGGGTACTGACTCAGTATTGACTTCCTACTTGTCTCACTCCAAAAAAACAGGAGAGACTTAATTAAACGGCCCGATGAAAGTATTCCTGCATTCTACTGAGCCAAGATTCTTTCCTGCATCCAGTAAAGAGCTTCAGATTCATTGTGGTGTAGAAGCCACTTTCTTTAGCAAAACATTGACTGGCTGTGAGTTGTCTTGAGTCCCATACCAAGAGAAACACAGGATATAAATTCATAAATGTATACATGTTCATTTTCCCCCAGGTTATTGTTGTTCTTATTATTCCCATTTCTTACAACTGTAAGTATAAAATATATGGGGTACATCTGTGACTAAGTAATGACATTAGAAGTCCAACAGAAAATGCTGTTCTGCATAAATAAATAAATATAAAAATAAAAAATCTTTAAAAAAACCACAAGCCAAACAACCTAAGAAGGTTGATTACTTCTCGCTTCACTTGTTAAATCTAGACAGTATGCAACAGAATGCTAATTCGATTTAAGACCTATAGAAGATGTGACCTTGTTAGACCCCAAGGTACACAATTAGAAGAGAGATTTAAAATAGATGCCAAAACAGAAGAATTTGAGGATGAGCTGAACGAATTAAATAAAGCTCGACTCAGGCTTGCATCGTTCCGAGGTCGCTAAAATGAGTACCCAGATTGTTGGGGGGCAAATAGCTTACAATTGTAAACCGCTTAGACACTCCTTAAGGGTATGAAGTGGTATATGAATGAAGCTGTTTGTTGTTGTTGTTTTTTTTGTATAAGATCTTCCTTGGTCCTAAAACTAGTAGCAAATGAGTAGCAAAAATATATAGAGTTTTGCAAAATCATGAACAAAAGAAAGAAATCATATCAGATGTGATAATTAAATGAGCATCTGACTGTGGACAAATTATAGACTTAGACAGTTGGAATTATTCCGGAAATAAAACAACAAAAGTTCCTAGGTGCCAAAATTTAAGAGAAAACTATATGAAGATGGAACACAGATGGTATTTAACCCCAAACAGAATTGCAATAATCTACAAGAGAGAGCTGAGTTCATGTTGGAAATGTCAATTGGCTCCAGATTCCTGGTTTCATGTCTAGTGGCGTTGTCCAAAATTAAAAACTTACTGGAGGCAGATACATACATTGATTGAAAAGATGTTGCCATAAATTATGAAATGAGATCAGAAATATACTTTTTAAATATGTTGAATAAAATTCTAAGGCAAATTGAAAGGAAATGCTGGCAGATCATGTTATATGTGATAAAAGCAGCCAGAATGACAATTGCGCAATACTGGAAATGGCAAGGGAAGCCAGAAACAGAGAGGTTTTTAAAACTCCTGGAAAGGATGGAAATTGATACATTGACTATGTAGAATAAACCATAAAGATACAGATGACAGAGAAAGAATGGCTCCCAGTTATAGAATATTGTAAGGCAAGGTGGAAATAAGATGTAGGTGAGTGAAAGATTTATGTTAGAAGATAAATTAGATAATATAAACAACAACAATAATACAAAGTTTTGAATGTGCTATAGGTTGACTATTTTAGAAATTTTACTGAAATGTTTGGTTTAAACATTTAAAAATAAGTCAAGAAGATGATTGATTGACAAGGGGTAGGTTTCTGGAGTGATGGTGGAAGTCAAATTAGAAGAATATTATATGGGGGGGGGGGGTTATATTTGATGTAATCACCTTTTATAAATATATGATGAATATGGTTGTTTTATATATTAATAAAATTTAATTTAAAAAATGGCTGATAGCACTCTCACAAGTCTCTAGGGGGCTGTATTTAGCCATCTTGCCAATTATTGAATTTATCACTGATAGCATGGAGTAGTGTTAGACTAAAATTCTGAAGACCAGGGTTCGAATCCCAGCTTGGTCACATAACCCAATGGGTGATCTTGGACGAGTCACATGCTCTCAGCCTCTAAAAGATGTCAATGGCAACCCCCCTCTGAAGAAGCTTGCAAAGAAAACCCCATGATAGGTTTGCATTGGGGTCACCATAAATTGGAAATGAGCAATTCTTTCTTTCTGCCTTAGATACCTGCCAGAGACCAGCACCCAATGCTCAGGGACCAGAACCAATCCAGGAAACACCACTTTCAGTAGCATTTAAATAGACGATAAATAAATTGATAAATGTGTACTCTGTGTAGTACTTATGTTAATTGCCTGCTATCTTACTACCTCCATGGACTCTGAGTTTCACATTCAATTTTTCCCTTCTTTCTTTTCACAGAATCATAGTAGTATAGAGTTGGAAGAGGCCCCAAGGGCCATCCAGTCCAGACACTCGCAGAAAGTCTTCCATCCATATGTGTTAGACAGATGGCCAGATGGCCATCCAGCCTCTCTTTAAAAACCTTTAAAAACTCTAAAGAAGAAGAGTCCACCACACTCTGAGGCAGTGTATTTCACTTTCAAACATCTCTTACCATCAGGATGGAAGCTCTTCATAATAATAATAATAATAATAATAATAATAATAATACAATTTATTTATATCCCGCCCCATCTGCACTCAGGCAATCAGGGCGGCTTACAACATTAAAATTATACATACCATATCCCCCAACCCTCCCTCCCATTAAAATACAATTAAACATTTTAAAATTAAAACAAGTTAAAATGTTGAGGTGGAATCTCTTGCCCTGTGTCCTAGTCCCTGGATCAGCAGAAAATAAGCTTGCTCCATCCTCAATGTGACAATATTTCTCAGGGAGCAAATAGTCACCAAGCCTACATACAAGAGATTTTTATACTGGCTATCCCTTTGGTGAAACTTGCCAAGAAAATACTATGATAAGCTCACCTTAGGGTCACCATAAGTCAGAAATGACTTGAAGGCACTCAACACAAAACAACCCACCTTAAAGGGACAATGTCATGCCTCTGAGAAACTGAATTTTGGGTCACCACCACCATTCTGTGGCCAGAATCCTGGTAGTTGTGTGTGTGTGTGTGTGTGTGTGTGTGTGTTTGTGTGTTTGTGTGTGAGACTTCAAGTCACGTCTCGATTTATGTCACCTTCATGAATTTTATAGGATTTTCATGGGAAAAGAATCCTCATAGGTGGTTTTGCCAGTTCCTTTCCCTGAGCCTACAGCACCTGATAATCCAAGTACTCATCAGGGCTGCTTAACTTCCAAGATCAGACAGGATCTGGTGCTGTGACATACATATGTATAAATCATGTCATGCATGTGGGCTGAATTATTTGCCAGAGCACAACAGACATATTTTGCTATCAGCAGCAGAAATGGAGTTGGTCATGCAGCTACATTGTATATTATGGTTATACACCATGGTTGCATATCACAGTAGCATGCTGTGAATGTGCATCATGTTGTGCATTGCAATTATAGTTGCACATTACTAAATGACACCCAGTCATTGATACACATGTTGTATAACATTGCTATTCTGCATGAAGCTTGTGTAGTGCTGACATAGCATATCTGCACATGTGGACAATCATGCTGCACTGAGGGGATCTTGGTTTGCAGCCTACATTTGCAATGGTTCAAGCTGCCAATGAACCTGTTGCCATTTTGCGCTGCAGCAAACTATAATGGCTATCTGTTGGAAATTCTATAAAAGTGTCTTTCATTTTGGCTAAGAGAGTTTTTAGAAACAGACAGAGATTGCCTATCAGGATCTGTCAGGGTGATTTTTTTTTTTTTTTTGACAGAGGTCATGGGGGATCAGATAAATTGCTGCAATGCCATAAATCCAGGTAATCCTTCATATCCTGTGGTTTTCTATTTAAGTGCTGGTCTTGAGATACTCTCCACTGTGTGCACTTAAAACAAAAATGCCCCCCCTGCTGCAAAGAACCCATGTATAGTTCTGTGCCTTTCTTTAGTCCAAGCAATTGTGCAATAAATGTGACAGAAGCCTGGCACTGATGACAGACTTTTGGTGTTACAGAAACATATCTTGCTCTTATTGGGAATGGATAATCTTCCTGAAAGTTTGGTTTAAGGCCTGCAGATATATAAAGGAAGCAGCATACTTCCCCATAAAACTGCTGCTGACTTTTCTGCTGTATGTGAAATTAAAACTGAGACCGCAAGGGTCCAAAGTTAATTCAAGATACATAATGTAGTTGTCCCATGGTGTGCTTGCACATCTGTTTTGCATAAACCCATACAAATGACCTGAATGGGAGAGGGTTTTGTGTGTGCTGTTGAATAATCCATGTCTCTTTCTAAGGAGACAAGAAGCCAAAATGTCTTGGTATCGTTGATAGCTTGCATCTTTTCATATAAAAGGTCTTAACTTGGGGACCATGAACCATATGGGGACCATGAACTTGGGGACCATGAACCATATTAGCATGCCCTCCTTCCCACAGCTTGGAAATAACTAGTCACAAAAATAGTTACTTTTAATTAATTCCTTTTCTTAGTAACCAAGATGTAACTATATTAAATTATGACTGTAAATTAAAGTAATGCTGTGTATAATCTTAAGCTTTCGTTATTTTAATTTTGACAGGAATGTGGTCTCACTAAACAGTAGCAGAGAAAGCTCACATGATTTGACTGCTGCCTCAAGAGGGTGAATCAAAACCATTTGAATGTGCGTGTTTTATTTTTACAAAACTAAACGTGAAAGTATTTATTAGAGAGCGTGTTATAAATGATTGGCTTGAATGATACATAAAACTTCTTATACAAAAACAGAAGGGCTCTTGATAACAGGGTGGCTTTCATTCAAAGCATTGCTTAAGTCAGAGTTGACTTAATGGCAATTAACAGCAATGACATATTAAATGACACATTAAAGACTCAGAAGCCAGCAATTCAAAATTACTGGTAAGGAAAGAGAGCCTGGAAGAAACTTATAAAGCCCCTTTAATAACCTGCATTGGAGGAGGGATCCATATTGTAGGATAAAATAGATAAAACACATAAAATGTTGATCTGACCTAAAAGAATTGGGAAAGCATAGTTAGGGCCAAAAAAAGCAGGGGCTGGTACTGGGTTCTGCTGTTCAGTAGGAGGTTGGAGCTTGACTAAGGGGCTGTACAGACAGCCCCTAAAGTGTGGCAGGCCAGTGCCCCTTTCCTTGCTGGATTTGAGCCACAGCAACTGCACACCGTGGCCCCAATCTGGCTTTTCTGCAGTGCAAAAAGGAGCCACAAAAGTGGCTCCTTTTGGCACCATGAAAAGGGCACCATAGCAGCTGGCACCATGGCTTTTCAATGCTCCTTTGGTGCCGTGCATGTACATGCTGCACCAAGGAAGCACCATGATGCCTCCCAGCATGTGGTGAGGTGCCCAGTGTCATGCTCTTGGTGTGCTGTTGCCATGTCCCCACTCTGCCCGATGCTGGTGTTTATTGCTGGTCTATTCAAGGCCTAAGTTACATTTGTTTTTCTTTAAGTAAGAAGAGTCCACTACCCTTCAAGGCAGTCTATACTATTGTTCAACAGCTCTTACTGTCAAGAGGTTCTTCCTAATCTTTAGGTGGAATGCCTTTTCTTTGCATTTGAACCAATTGTTGTTGTTTTTTTTAATCTTGCTCTCTGGAGCAGGAGAAAACAAGCTCATTCCATCATCTACCTGACATCCCTTCAAATATTTAATGATGGCTGTCAGCATGGTGTACTGGTTTAAGTGTTGAACTGCTACTCTGAAGACCAGGGTTTGATTCCCCATTCAGACATGGCTGATCTTGGGCAAGTCACATGCTCCCAGACTCAGAGAAGAGCAATGGCAAACCTCCTCTGAACAATTCTTGCCAAGATAACCCCATGATGGGTTCGCCTTAGGAATACTTAGGGATTCAAAGCCTGACTTCAAAGAGTTAAACATTCAAAGTCTTCTAAAAGAGTGGTAAATGAGTCAGTTTTATTTTTTCCTTTAAATCTTTTTTTATTTGAGTTCTTTCTGATAAAAAAAACCCAAACAAATGAAGTTCTCATTCATCCCTCCTCACAAGTTCAGGCTCAGTCAAATTCATGACTTCATTTGTCATCAAATCAGATGCACGAAAAAGATTCCTGAAAAGAATTCAAAGTTTCCAATTTGTAAGATTTCCATCCCTACCAGCTGCATTTCAGATACTCCTTTCCAAAGAAATGAGTACTGATATGTGTGCATGTTGAGATCTGTGTATGTTCATGTAATAATTTGAGCCTGGAAAGAAGTATTCAAACCCCCCCCCCTTCAATCTCTGTCTCTTTCTCTGTCCTTATGTGCATAATATAAAACATAAAGCCAAGGTTACAGCTTAATGCAGTGAGATTCTACCTCCTGGCTAAGTCTGACGAAAAAAATGTGATGTGATTTCTAAAATATCTTGGGCAGACCTGTAATGAAAACTGTTTTACAGTTCTGGGGCTCTTCTAAGCAGACAACTTTTAATAATGCATATTTACTGCAAGGCAGATGTGAAGGTAACTGAGCTTCGAACAAGGAGTTACAAACATAGAAACTATGTTTAATGCTCTAGAGATACAGGTGTATCACCACCCATAACATAGTGAATTTAGGAAGATTCCCAGAGCAATATCCAAATCTTAGTTAACTAGTGTTTGAGGTATTTGAGAAATGCCTTCATTGTTTGGCATAACAACCCCATGGACAAGGCTTCCAGGATATGAATGGCGCAAAAGTAAGAGACAAAGTACATGTGAGCAGTATGTGGAGCGTCCCTCTTTTTTTCTTTTAAGAAAGAAGACATGAGACTGTGCGAGAGAAAGCCGATAAAATTTACAGAGGAAATTATGAGACTGTGTCCATGCTCAGTAAATATTGAAATATCCACCAAAGAAAGGGATGGGCAATCAGCCTCCCAGTTCTGCCTTCCACACATCCATTTTTTTCTATTTAAACTCCTGAACAAGTGTTTTTACTTGTGGACAGTATGAAAATGCAGGCAGGCAAGCAAGATCCTCTTTGAAAGATACTGGGCTATATCCACAACAGTCAGAAATACTCTGGTTCATTCTGCAAGGCAACCTGAGGCTCTCAAAACTAAACCCTCCTACTCGGCTAGTGTCTCACACCCCCAAATAGCATACTCAGGATTAATCCAGATCTAATCCACTTGTGACTCTGGATCTGGATTGTGATTTGGAAATCTGAATTGCTACTCTTCTCATTAACTTGTAGTTATATCCCATATTTCTCATATTGCTATTACAGGGCAGAAGGGGAGAGAAATGACTGCAGAGATGGAAACAGAAGGATCCATATTTGCTGCTGCAATGTTTGTCTTCTCACCAAAAAGCATCACCAACTACTCCTGCAGCAAGTGCAAAATGTTAATTTGCTTGGAAGGGAAGGCCAGCAGACTACAGCTACATGTTAAATCTTCCCTATGCATCAGAAAACATGAAGACTTCATGGATAAAATACAAGGAGAATTGATCCTACAGAACCAAAAGGGTGAAAACGCCAAGGAAAATGAAGAGGCCTGTAACAGTGAGGAAATACTTGGAGGACAGTCAGGGTCACATCTTATAAAAGGGATTCAGAACCTCTCCAACTAAGCAATGACTTCCTACAGCTTCATGAGGTCAACAGCAGTGAAGATGCTCAATTGGGAAGCCAGTAACAAGGGATACCACATGACAAGGAAGGTGCCAAAGTAACCACCAACTAGAAGATGAAAATAAAGGTGTTGGTAGTTGAGGATTCATTGCTCAGGAGTATAGAGGCACCTGTGTGCCAGTCTGACAAAATGAATTGGGATGTGTGTTGTCTTCCTGATACACATAACTAGGATGTCACTGGCAACTTGACAAAACTCTTCAAGAACACAGATCTTTCTCCTTATTTATGTGGGCATGAATGACATGGTGAAAACCACCTTTGAACAAATCACCTCTGACTATGAAGCTTTGGGCAGGAATCTGGAGGGGTTTGAGGCACAGATAGTCTTTTCATCCATTCTGTCAGTGAATGATTGAGGACTATACAGGGAATAAGAATACTAAAAGTGAATGTGTGGCTATGTAGGTGGTGTAGATGGGAGAGGTTTGACTATTGGTTTGACTATTCACTTTTCAGACAGAGGACTGCTTGCATCAGATGGGCTACACCTCACAAAGACTGAGAATAATGTCTTTGGTAGTAGTATAGTAAGCCTGACCAAGAGGAATTTAAACTAAATCCTTGGGAAAGGGATGGAGATGACAGTTTAAACAGCCCAAAGGCAAGCTCTAAAACACAATAATGTAAATTCTAGAGGAGAAACTGAGGGAGAGAATGGGATCCACAGCAAAAGTGAGAGTAGATTAATAGGTGAGAAAAATGCTTCATATGTCTATACATCAGTGCACAGAGTTTGGGAAACAAAACAAGATGACTTGAAGTTCTAGTGAAGGAAAGTAAATATAACTTTATAGGCATAGCAGAAACCTGGTGGGATGACTCCCATGATTGGAATATAGCAATTGAAGGGTATAATCTATTTAAAAAGAATAGATGTGGCAGAAAAGGAGTGGGGTAGGTCCAGGGCCACATTGTACAAGCCTGTAAGCATGGTAATATAACTTGAAATCAGGCAAGCCTAAACCTCCTCTTTGCTTAACATCCCCAAACTTCATATAATTGACTCTTGGTTTATTGCCTTGCCAGATGAAAACTGAAATATCTTTGTGCCATTGTTTACATGGTACATCATTTGTCAAAAGAGGTAAAGTTTGAAGCAGAAATAACATTTTAGATGAAACATGCATTTTGATCACTGAAATTCTATTCAGCAATGATAATATCTATAGGGTTTTGTTGGGTTTTTTGGGGGTGGGGTTTTCAGGCTATGTGACCATGTTCTAGAAAAATTTATTTCTCTGAAGATGCCAGCCACAGATGCAGGTGAAACGTCAGGAATAAATGCTTCTAGAACATAGCCACATAGCTCCCCCCCACAAAAAAAAAAACCCAGAAAAAACTATGGATGCTGGCCATGAAACCTTCACAATGATAATGTGTTTTTCCCCAGTTTTATAGATCACACTTAATCTCCTTTCAAATTTTAACATATTTGTCTTGCAATAAATTGGAGTTCTTACTCAAAATATTTACTCTCAAATATTTAACTTTTTAAATTAATCTTGTAACAAGATTTCTCTGAGAACTGCATTTGTTCCAACTTTGTCATAAACAATTTTTTTTCTTTATGTATTTTAAATGCAGTCAATTCACCATATTCTGTCAAAATTAAGTTTAATGCTTCAATACTTTCTAAAAGATTTTCTAAAGAAAATACAATATAATCAGCATAATAAATCTGCATTCATTTCTTGATGTCTCATTTTATGAAGATGAGGATGAGGATGATGACGACGACATTTTCTTACCCTCCTCTCCCCATGGATCAAGGCGTGGAAGAACAACAATTAACAGACACACCACATCAGTTAAAACACACCAATTAAAATACACATCAGTTTAAAAGGACATGCATACAATTTGTTGTTAGTCACTTTTAGTCCCTATGCTGGGAGGAAAGCAGGATATAAGAAAACAACAACAACAACAACAACATAATTTAAGAGGACAAGATATACACATATTGAAACAATCTGCATTTAAAATTCACACTTTAAAAATCATCTGGGTAAGCCTGCCAGAAGAGACTTGTCTTTAATGATGTTTTGAATTCAGATAAGTTTGAGCAGGTTCATCGAAGGGCAAAAAGGATGATAAGAGGTATGGAGAACAAAACATATGAGGAAAGATTGAAGGAGTTGGGCATGTTCAGCCAGGTAAAGATAAGGGGTAATATGATTGTACTCTTTCAAAACCTCAAGGGCTATCACAGAGAGAAGGGGGCAGGCCTGTTCTCTGCTACTCCAGAGGATAGGATCAGGTCTAATGGTATGAAGGACAGTATATTTACAGGAGAGTAGATTTCATTTGAACATTAGAAGGAAATTCATTAGAAGGAACCTCATGACTGTAAGAGCATTTGGCAATGGAATCAACTGCCTTGAGAAGTGGTGGGATTTCCTTCTATGGATGTCTTCAAAAAGAGGTTGGACAACTACCTGATGGGTTGCTTTAGCTGGAGATCCTGCACTGAGCAGAGGATTGGACTTGATAGCCTATGAGGCCCCTTTCAACTGTGATCCTATGATCCTATTGGATACCTTTTTTGCTATATTGGAAGAAAAACTTTGTTTCTCCACATGTCTGGATGAAACTTGGTGGTCTGGAGGCACAAAGGACCCTAAGGAGGGGATTAGCTGTGCAAAATTGTAGACAGCTAGTTTTAATGAGCTCCCTCCCAACCCCCACTTTACCAAACAAAACAATTGTGCATCTTTCCAGATTGACGTGTTAATCCAGGACTACCATTGACTACATTTCTAAATGAGTAAATGGACCTCAAACTAATTGGAGTGGTAATGGAGAACATACAATCATCAAAACTAGAGGTGACTGGCTAAGTCTCCAACAAATAAGCATGTTCACAATCAGAGACTTACAGTTGATTATGACATAAGTGAGCAGAGCTGCATTCACAGTGCACAGTTATACAATCTGATACCATTTTAATAGGATTATGTGATTTGTAGTTTGGTGAGAAATGTACAATTCTCTAGCATACTCCCATGAAGTATACAATGAGAGCTTTATAGCAGAGAGTTATAAGTACTTCACCAAATTACAAATCCCATTCCTTCCACTACATCTTATACTTCTGTTGGTATAAATGCTAACTGCTCATCCTGTCAGCTTCTTTGTATAAAATGTTGAAGGGCACCTTCTTGCCCTTTCTTTCAAGAAACAAAATACCTCGAATCCTGACAACAGTTTAGTAAGTAGAGTAAAAAACAATAAACTGGAGTATCCCCCTTCAGTTATAGAGCATTAACTGCTATCAGCAAATGAGATGTATTATACCATAAGCATTTCAATGGAGAAGAAGGGTACTATCAAAATCTCATAACAGATTTTTAAGAAGTGACTTATTCAGCAAAGCTCAGAGTGTGGGAAAATTACTTTTGGATTGCAGCTCACAGCATCTTCCAACCTTTATGGACATGTATTGCAAAATAACTCTTCCAAGCTCTGAGCAAAATATATACCTGAGATGGCCAACTGTGGCTTTTCAGATCTCTGCCCCCCTCCCCCCAGCTGTATTGGTAAGCAACTGTCACCATTGGCTATGCTGACTAGGAATGATGACAAAAACATCTTCAGGGCTACATTTGTGAACCAGTGTTCCAATAACAATAATCCATTTTTCTTGATTGTTTTGCTACCTATCTTTCTGTCTGCTCTTTTCCCCCTGAAGGAAGTCTCTCTCTGAGACGTATCTTTGCTGATAGCTGAAAAATATGAGCAGCATGCTATGAAAAAAAGAAAAGGGAAAACCCAAAGACAGGTAGTAATTGTTTAATTGATTGCCTTCTCTCCAGTCTCTCCGTTTCCTCTACACACCCAGTTCATAAGAGCACCAATACTTACCAGCAACAATTGTCAGCAGGCATATATAATTAGAGAGTTTGTTTTGGCTCAGGCAATTATTTTCACGTCTTTTCACAATTTCAGTTAGTCATTGGGAGGAGCAGCTCTTCCTCACTTGGAAGATATTTTCACAGTCAAGCAGTTAGATGCAAAATGGTTAATTCCCACTGAACTTTTTTTTTTTTTTTAATAGAGCAGGTTCCAATCTTTAAATTGATCCGTTTCATTACTTACAATTTCAGCCTGGCAAGATGCTCCTAAAGATGGCTGTGAATTTCTCAGCCCTTGATGTTATGTGCTGGTTTTCCACAGGTATTGGTTGATGAGAAAGATTACAAACAAGAGTCACTCATGAGGGCTGGAACAGAAGCCCATGAAATCCAGATGCTAGCCATTTCCCCACTAAATGGCTAACATGGAATATTAACTCCAGCTTTCCTATCATAGCATTTTCTTGGCAAGATTTATTCAGAGTGGGTTTGTTGTCACCTTTCTCTGGGGCTAAGACAGTGTGATTTGTTTAAAGCCACTTAATGAGTTTCCATGGCTGAGCTGGAATTCAAACCCTGGCCACTTGGAGTTTTAATCCAATACTCAAACCACCACACAACACCAGCTTTCTTGCTATAGCCCATACAAAATAGTTTCATAGAAACAAACTCTTCGACTAGAAACAACCAGGAATCAACCTTGTGCTAAATTAAAGATCACATATAAAGATCACAGCTGGCATGAATTATTCCTTCAGAGGACACAATGAGATGGCCAGATATGTGATTGATGTTGGGCTCCTTGTTTCTGACATTAGAGGGAGCAGCTCAGCCTGGCAGTGGTGGCATTGGGTGGCACAGCAAGATACTGTGTATATAGCTGGCATACCTGGCATACCACCAGAGTACCCAGATAACAGGGAGAATTCAGCAGCAGCCAGGAGTATTCTGACCAGGGTAGATCCACCCTAGGACTCAAGACAGAAGACGACAGTGGGCCCTTGGTATTTGTGGTGCATTGGTTCCAGGACCTCCAATGAATACCAAAATCCATGGATGTTCAAGTCCAATTAGATATAATGGTATAGTAAAATGGTGTTCCTTATATAAAATGCCAAAATCAAGGTTTGCTTTATGGAATGTATATATTAGTTTAATGCTTTCACAACCCATGGATGCTTGAATCCATTGATATTTAAAAAAATCTGTGGCTATGGAGTTCCGAGTGAAAATAAAAACTCAAATAATTAAAATCATACAGGTGTTGACATTAAAACAATATTAAATTCATAAAATAAAACCATTTTGAGCCAGGGCCCATTTCAAACTTTTGGTTCTTATATTTAGACCACTCTGCTCCAATCTCCGTCAGTACCTGGCAGCTCAGATGGTATGCATCATTTATGAATTTAAGATCCACAGGTAAAGGATTATTGTCTGTTTTTCTCACCCATTTTCTTACAGGGTTGAAGACCTTCCATGTTCATTTGCCAGATTAAAACTGCTGAGTTGTGCTGAAGTTGCTGAGATGGGTAGTAACTGGTGGGATGTTGGAGATTGCATGTATGTTGATAGTTATGTTTTATTGTTCTTGTTTTTTTTATTGTATATGTTTGATGTTTTACCCTTTGTTGGAAAGAGCATTATAAATAAATGCTTTTATTATCATTTATAATATTATTTTAAAACAAAGATCTAAATACAACTGCATCATAAAAGGAGAGCCAGTGTGGTGTAGTGTTTTGAGGTCAGGGTTCAATTCCCCACTCAAGCATAAAAACCCACTGAGTGACCTTGGGCAAGCCATACTCTCTCCACTTCAAAGGATGGCAATGGTAAACCCCCTCTGAAGAAACTTGCCAAGAAAACCCTATGATAGGTTTGCCTTATGGTCACCATAAGTCAGAAATGACTTAGAGGTGCACTACAATAACAACAAGCACCATAAAAAGTATTTCCCTTGTTAAGAAGCAATACCCAAAGGCTTGCTTGGCAACAAAAATCTTCACTTGCCACTGAAAAGACATCAAAGAAGGAGTCATTGTGATTATTCCTAGGGAGGGAATGCAAAAGTCTAGGAGCAGCCACTGAGAAGTCAATCCTCCACATTTCCACCAAACATGTCTAGAAGGCAGTGGAACTGAGAAAAGGGCCTTTCCTGATGTTCTTAGAGTTTGCGCCATGTCATGTCAGAAGATACAGTCCTTCAAATAGCCTGGACCTATAGATCTTAAATGGAGCTGTCATCACAGTGGCTTTTTCTGAATATAAATAAATAAGATAAAAAAGAGACAAGGTTGGGGAGGAGACCAGGTTTGACTGGGTTATGTCTGGTTTTGGATATTATGCATGGTCTATGTGTCCTTCCCATGGGAAAGTTTCATGGTGTTTCAAAATTCATCAAGACCTCTTAAGAACATGCCTGGCTCCAGGTATGAAAATATGGAAGCCCCAGCTAGAGCTTGGGCTATGTTGGCTGTGCTAAAAGCCTGGGCAGTAAATGGTCATGGTAAAGTCTTCAGGGTTTAAGTGATAGTGGGATGTTATCTGTGTAGGTGTGATTATGTAGCAAAATTTCCTTAAGAGAAACAAAAAATAGGTTTTGCCACAAGAATATCTATGGCAGATTGCTTCTTAGGATATTACTGCTACTACGAATGTATTTGGGAGAGAACTGGAAGAGAATTCTAGGAAGGGAACATGATGCCCTAGGAGCATCAGTCATAAGGTGGCAGGGAGGACAAGTCAGCATGACAAGAGGGAACACTTAGATGTCTCTACCACTACTGCCCCCTGCAAGCATAGACTTTTCAGTGTAGGCATTCTTGTTCTTGACCTCTGACGTGAGATGTACATCCTTGGAAAAATTACTTGTCTTATTCTAGCATGTGATAAACCCACAAAGGATTTCCCACTTCTCTGCCCATCAGATGGTGACATATTTTCTGTTGGTTTCAAGAGAATTGTTCCATTTGCAACAATGCTTTTTGAAGAAATTGCAAAGATGGTGCAAACTGGAGAACTAAAGTAGCTGATGTCTTTTTGCCTAAATGTTTAAAAAGTAAAAGCATAGGGTGGGTTCTTTGCATCTTTTTGAACAATCAGCCAGTCCTTCAGTGCAGTGTGTGTGTGTATGCATATGAAGTCACACAAGTACATACACTTTGCTTCACAAGTTCTAAACAGAGACATTTTGCATAAATTGTGAAAACCTCAACCCTCCAAAAAGCATTTGTTTTCTCATTCTCGTGCTGGAATAATCTCACAGGGGTTAACCAAGTCTCAACAGAGTGTCTTAATATCAAAGATGGGATTTCTTCATCTCTGTAGTTCTAACATTCAATGCAGAAATGAAACAGGTCAGTTGATGCAAATGTACCCTATGAGGGAAAAACTCCTTGTTCCCTAATAGGGGGAAAAAAAGATCTATAATGGTAGACAAGCTCATTTTTTTGGAGAAACTGGTCTACTGTAACTAACTGAGCAAATCCTGGCAAATTTCTGAGTAACCTCAGAAGAGAGTGTGAAAATAGCTCCTCTAAAACATCAAGCCTGGGAGCTCCCAAGAGGATGATGTGCCCTTGAAAGAGCATAATACTTTCTAGCTCTCAGTCAGCCTACGCTAGAATACCAAAGTACTGCTTAAAATATCTCTGTTAGAGCATCCATTTAATTACAGTGATTGCAAAGATCATTAATGCTGATGAAAATGCCACTTTGTTTTTAATTGAATATACGAAACATGTTTTGAAGAATAAGAAGAATAAGAGGAAAAACCCTCCAGCATTCTGACCTTTGCTATAAGTGCAATGTTAGAGTAATATATTCTCTGCAGAGGCTCTTGGGACTGTATTGTAAGGGAGGGGCCGAGGGCGTCTGTTACCACTAATGGGAGTCACCCATGTAGATCCTCCAGCCTGTCACTGAGATAATAGCCTGTTCTGTATTGATTTTTTCTTCTTCTGCACAACCAGTGTTCATGTTGGAAGGAGCAAGGAAAAAACAGCAATGAGCTGGATGAAGTTTAGTGGCAGGTCACAATGACACATAACTGCTTTCCCAACAGAGGGAGAAATCTCCCCTTAGCAATAGCAATAGCAAGTACATTTCTATACCACTTATCAGTGGACTTAAGCACTCCCTAAGCAGTTTATAATGTGTAAGCCAATTGCCCCCAACAAACTGGGTAATCATTTTAGCAATCTTGGAAGGAGGCAAGGCTAAGTTGACCCTGAGCCCTTAGCTAGTATTGAACTCACAACCTTGTGGTTGGTTTGTGAGTGAGTGGTTGTAGTACAGGCACTTAACCACTGCACCACCAGGTCTCCCTTTGATCATTCTCCAAATGTTAATGCACTGAAAGTTTAGGCGATAGGGATTTGTAAAGGATTATCTCCCTCTTGCCCCTGAGTAGGAGATGGTGCTAGCTGAGATCATCTAGCTGCCATTGCCCACTGATTTTGCCCCCCTCCAACTAAGAACTTAGTGGGAAGCAAGTGAGGAACTTGACTTGCATGTTTCCACCTCTGACTCAGCAGAGGCTTTCTCTTCCCACTTCTCTGTTGGAGATTAGACCACCACAGAAACATGCATAACAATTACTGTGCAAGAGACATATAAAATGAGTGCGGGAAAAAGGAGATCTTTAAAAGAAAGCTTTATTCTAAGCAAGGAATCAACACAGCAAAAAGTGTTATGAGTTCTGCTCAGTAAATATTAATATTAGACTTTGATGCAAAAGGCCTGTTGCCAGAGTCTGCATGTATTGGAAGAAGGCATGCTGGACAGGTAGGGCAAGAAAGCTTGAATCCCTTACAAGCCAAGCCTCAATTCAAAAAAGTAAACTGGAATTTTTCTCCAACCCCCTCTGCCCAACTCCCCCCTCCCCCCCCAAATGACAAGGAAATAGTTTCATTAATGAGAGCAATCAGGGCTTAACTACTTTTGTTTGTTTGCCTGCACTGAATGGTAGAAACCCTGCCAAACTAGCTCAGACTGGGACCCCATGCACATGCACACATGTGCGCATGCACGTGCATGCGCGCGCACACACACACACTGAGGTATTGTTCAGCTTCCAGACATGCTGGGCAACTCCACCTGGATTTGAAAGAGGGTATATGTCGATACTTAAGGTACTTATATGTCGAGTGAGGGGGGCCTCCCAGCAGACAATGGATCATTAATTAAATAGACACCGTGAGGCCTTGCCATTCAACAACACAACAATACACAGATTAACATGCAAAGACACTGTCTCAACCAATAGTGTATATACCCCATTCTCTTCCATTCCAGGATTCTCTGAAGATGACAGCCACAGCTGCTAGCTAAACATCAGGAATAAACTCATATCAAAAAAATTATACAGAACTAGCCTCCATAAAATTAACAAAATTCAGAGTATGTTATGCCATTAAACCAAAATAAGAATATAAAACACGCTGAACTGCATGAGCACACAGGGTCCGTGCTCAAGTCTCTTCTTTTGTATTCATTTTCTTCTATATATGTTCACATAAACACATTACAATTCATAGAAATGAGGTTAATAGTAACAGAGCCAGTCGTCTTTTTAATAGCTCTCCTTCCCTTATTTTTGACTGAGTTATAATGCCACTATATATGGACAAAGGCATCCCTTCTTTTTTTAAGTCTCTGAGATCTATAGGAACTGGAAACATTCTGGATATTTTAATAGGGTTATCAGTCCTTATATAGCTCAAAAGAATCCATTGAATTTACATCCAACACACATTTAACAGATTTATTACAAACTTGTTTCCATTGATCATCAAGTACAATAATATTTAATTCCCTTTCCCACCTCTGGTTAATTGAGTCTATTCTGCTGAAACTGATATTCATTAAGATTTTATGCACTTTAGAGAATAAACCTTTTTTGTACCCCCCAAAATAATAGCTTTTTGAATGGAGTGTAAGTGGCAATATCTCAACCTCTTCTTATTTTCTGGATATCATTCCTTATCTGTAATGGAAGATGAAGATTAACACACATATAGTTTGACATTATGATTCCACGATGGAGCAAAAAAGAAGTTTTAGAAGCTAACACTTACTACTTTGATATTTTCCCTGAAGTATTTTATCTATGCCTTGTCTGTCTGCTCTTCCTTGCTCTTGATGTTCTTGAGAACTGAACTGAATCCAGTTTGCCAATGAAAAATTAACCCCAATTTAATCCTGAATTCAAGCGGGAAGTAAGTGCCAGAAACCACGTTAATGATATCATCACTATTACTGGATTATAATAGTAAGTACAACTAGTAACTGAAGAGGCAACTAGATGTTCTGGGGAATTGACCCATTTTCTTTCCCAACAAGGAGATTTCCTCCAAAATATGCGACTCAGCAATCAAATTTATAAATTAAGCCGATGTTAACCTTCCCATGACCAATAAGGCCACAAGGTGGAAACGAAACATGCTTAATGCAAGATAAATAGACAAGGAACGTAAATCATAAGGATGATGACAAACGTTTGTTTGTTTTTCCAAAACTCGAGCATGCATGTCTCTAAAAAATTGCTATAGGACAACACTCTTCAAACTTTAGTTTTCACATGAAGTGACCGACTACAGATTAGATGTTATGTAAGATTTTGTGATATTTTGAAATACAACATTAAGAAATAATATTTTTGATAATCTTTTCACTTTTATAATTGCAGCTCTGTCTTACCATGCAACTGACCATTTAGCTCAGCTCTTCAGTTTGACTTCCTACAGAATGTAATTATATTTTCAGTTAGTATTGTCCATTACAAAAATCCATCAGGATGTCTCACTTCATATACGGTAAAAGTCTTTGTTGTGATATTTTGAGCATCACTTTGCTTGAATGGAGATTAATCTAATGGTCCAATGGTGATTACATTCTCTGGTGTCCTGTTTCCTGGAGAGCAGAATGTGCATTGAATGTTTCCAGTCTGTAACCCATTGTTTTGTTTTCCATATTTGTTGGCAGATTTTAGTTAGAATTTGAGTAGATTTTCTCGCTGTAGCTTGAAACAGCTCTATTAGTATGCCATGTATTACTGGTGATTTATTTCTCCCAAGTGCCCTGAATCCAGCTTCCACTTCACTTTCTAAAATTGTGGGCTCATCTACAAATTGTTCTCTGTCATGCTTTAATCTCTTGTGTATAATTCTTCAATTTACTGTTTCCATCATATTTTCATTCCTATTGATCATGTAATATGTTCTCCTGCTGGTCATATAGCATCCCCACTTGTGGTTTAAATTTCCCTTTGATTTCTTGGACCTTGCAGGTAAGACCTCTTGTTTTACTTTTTTTAACTTTTTTCTTTTTTTGTGTGATTTTTATTTCACTGGATTGATCATTACAGTATTTCTCTTTGTCCCTATGTACCAGTTGCATCCAGGATTCTGATTTTATTTCTGTTACCTTTTTTCTTTTCCTCCTTCCCTGTCTGGAAATGGTCTTTAAATTCTGCAGGTTGCATTTTGGCATGGTGATTGATTTAGCATTCTTCTTTATGGCAATTGGCTTTACTCTAATTTTTAATATTAATAGTTCGTGGTCTGTGCCATGATTTGCTTCTGCAGAGAGAATGGAAGTTCTCCATCTCCTGGTTCCAGCTTGGTAGGCTATTTGTAATTTTTGCAACTTTGCATTTTATTACCATATTGATTTAATTTAGACACAACATATGTATTCTATAAAAGATGGGAGAGATGGAACAATCCACACCTACCAATTCAACAGATACACACAACTTTAGATGGGTGTGCTGCTTCTCCTCCTTCTCCTCCTCCTCCTCCTCCTCCTCCTCCTCCTCCTCCTCCTCCTCTTCTTCTTCTTCTTCTTCTTCTTCTTCTTCTTCTTCTTCTTCTCTGGCTTGCTCCCTCACTCCTATTTATTCTTCTACAATTGGTGAATTTGGGGAGCAAAGCTGTCTGGAATTTTAGTGTTGTGAGCTGTTTTCCATAATACATATGTTTTGAGTGGAATTGGTAATAAAAAGTGATTCCTCAGCAGTTTCTGTGGCTTATATAATCACTCCCATCTAGTCTTGTGCATCTGCTGAATGTGCTCTTTGACTTCCTGCAATGTTGGCATTCCTAGACATATCCTGTATGTTTTGCCTGACATTGATACTAAAAGGTAGTTTATGTGGAATTTTTGTGGCTTGTAGCATCTCTCCCACCTTGTCTTTTGTGGCAGGTGAATTTGGTGACTATGGTAGTAGACATCAAGTAGTAGACCAGCTGCAGGCAGTGCCTTCAATGAAAAATAATGTCACATAAAATTTGTTAATCTTTAAGCTATCATAAGATTTTTGTCATTTTTTCCTTCAAAAGACTAAGGGGTGAAAGGTGGATTCCAAGCAGCTTGTGGGCATGTTGTTTAGACAATGCACACCCCCAAGCTGGCAGGAAGCTTCCAAGAAGCCGTCCACAGAACAGGCAACTTTATGGCACTTCGTCAGCACAGTATCTATACACTGCACACTGTAGGAGTGTCACAAAGTCACCATGGTGGCGGAAAAGCCAGCTTTTTGCCAGCTCAAAAAGGAGCAGCCTTTCGCCGCTTCTTTTTGGGCTGGCAAAAAGCCGGATCAGGGTCACAGCATGTGATTGCTGCAGCCCCAATCCAGCAATCAAAGGGGCAGCGTCAAGCTTCCCCTTGAGGGCTGTCTATTTTGTCTGCTTTCCTTTGTGGAAAGATACATTCAAAACAAGTAACAGCCCAGTGTGGCAGACCTATTCGCCTTTTACCACCACTCTCTCATATTTTATTTCAACTTTTTAAAATACATTTTCTACTCTGCACTCCTATCCAACCCATAGCTGCTGGGCTTTTTTTTTTTTTTTTTTGCAATAGAATACATTAGAAATAAAACAGTACATCTCTAAAATGTACCAGCTGTAGGAGGATAGAAATAGCCAGAAGCCTCTTTTTTGCCAGTTCAGTTGTCTTTATGCTGGCATGACCTCCTTCTCCTGACTGATTTCAGAGGTCAGTAGGGAAATTGATCTCCTGGCACAACTTACTTTAAAGACCTATTTAATGTAGGAATTTGTGTTTGGCTAACAAAAGCAAGCTCTTCCCTCCTCCAAGGGGCCTCCTTTTCTGCAATATGTCTCTGCTTCCAAATAGACTAGAGAAAACAAAATATTAAAGCTTAGAATCCAAGCCAACTAATAGTCCTAACAGGTACTGGGGACAATTCTTAGAATATGGATTTAATCTAGCCAATCTGGTCAAATGAAAACTTTACCCTATGAGCTTGATAACAGCCCCACCTTTAAAATCTCCATTGGACTCATTCTGCAGGGAATAAAAAGCACTGGCAAAGATAACTTGTAACACACATTTGTGGATGAATGAAAGGGGGGGGGGGATGAATGAAAGGAGAATTTGCAGCCCCTGATCAGGATATTCTGGGGCAGCCTGAAGTATCCTAACCATGGATCTGTCCCAACCTCCTCTCATTACCTGGTCCTCCATTCCCATACTGAGGCAACTGTCTGCACATTGCCTGTCTAGGGTGCAGAGGGAACTGAAGGATATTTTCCAGCATCTTCCGAAATGTTTTCGCCTCCACATCCCATTTAATGACCCATTTTTTGGTCCCTATTAGTCAGTAGAATCCACAATCTTGTGTGTGTGCCTTTGGATATTTTGCTATGTCTTAGGTGTTTCTCTTTCCTATCATCCTTTGTAGATTTTTTTTTGCAGTTGTTGTTCAAAGAGTGCAGTTCTGAGGTCTGAGATAGAATGTCCATGAAGATCAAAGTGTTCTGCAACTGTTTTGTGTGTGTGTGTGTGTGTGTGTGCATTCCCATTCTCAGTGTATGGTTTATCTTGGTTTTTCTTGGCCATTGAACCTGCCTTGCACTCTGTGTTCCAGATCCTATAATATTTTATTGGTCCTATTTTCCAACAGGCATCCTGAACGTAAAAACATAACATGAATACAGGGAGTTTGTGTGATACTAGCCTGGACTAGTGAAGGGTTTTATGCAACCATAGTGGACTTAATTAGACAATTAATGCAAGTTTCCATGACTGCCTCTGTCAACCAAATATTGCTTTCACTTCATCTATATCCTTGACTAGGCCAAAACACAGCCTCACACATGTGCCCATGAAATAATGAGGTCTGACTCTTTGGGTTGCCAAAGAAACTAAAGGCTGCTTGCGCTCATAAAAACTCAATTTTTGTGACAGTGACGGCCTGAGACATCCTTTTTAATATCGAGAAAATATTCTTTGCATCCCTAATTTGGACTATTGTGTGAGGAATACCACAAGCAAAGATTATGCAAACAGATTTTCCTTTACCCACCAAGGTTTATGTTTCCAAGCCAGTCAGGAACAAGGCATGCTGGCTTACAATCCATTTCATTGCCTGACAGGGAAGTGTAGGTTGCAGGGGATTGAAGAGAAAAAGAGACACAAAGGAAAGAGAAAATAGGTTAGATAAAGTCAAGAAAGCCTTATTTCACATGCCCCCAATCCTGTATTCTGGTGTTTTGTTACTGAGAAAAAGGCTCATTCTAAGGCTTGACAGAGATGGCAGAAGGGGGAGGAAGTACAGAAGAGCAGTACTGTTTTATGCTAAAATGCTTAGAAGATTCAGATTTCTTTTTTTTTTTTTTTTGGTTAAAAAAAAGGATCAGTAGAAAAGCTACTTTTAAATACAACATGGTTTTTCTTTCCAGCCTGAGTCCCTTCTCTCTCCCCCCTCCCCACTGAAACCTCAAATAGCCCTTGGCATTACAGTGTTGAATGAAAAGACACTTTAGAGCTAGTTCAAGCAGTTCATTTTCTGTCAATCAACTCGCAGGCTAAGAAATATCAAGGCAGTGACATGACAAGAGTTCCATTTCAATATCTTTACACTTGATAAGATAATCCTAGAGGAGCGACAGTGATCAAATATTTACATGCTGCACTCGGTAAAACTGAAAAATCACAAAATTATATGGTAATAGCAGCAAAGTTATTACACCAAAGGAGGTGGAGGAAGGCACCAGAACCAAAATTAAAGCCAACACACTCCTTTCCCTTGAGAGGAGAGGCAGAATGAAAAGAGAACTGTCTGGTTTTAAGAATGTCAACATTGGCTTTGCCACAGATTAGCTCGACCTTTCTCAGCATGTTCAATCATCTAAAGACTACTGAAACAGAGTCTTTGTAGCCTGATCTTATGAAGCAGGGCACTGAATCATAGAATCATAGAATCGTAGAGTTGGAAGAGACCACAAAAGCCATCCAGTCCAACCCCCTGCTATGCAGGAACTCCCAATCAAAGCATCCCTGACAGATGGCCATCCACTGGCAAAGTAAGCCATAGCTTTGGTTGCAAAAGTCTCTCTGCAGGGTAACCCAAGGTCACAACTGGATCTGACCTTGCCCCAGAGCTCAGAAAAGTTGCTTTGTTGGACTACAACTCCCAGAATCACCCAGCCAATATAGTTGGGTTTAGAGCAAAAGGATAACTTTTTGAAACAAAGTCAAATAATAACCAGTCTTGGTGTTATATTAGGATCACTTTGCTCCTAATATAGCACAGCAGTTTCCTGCAAACAAGAACACTTATATGACACTGGTGTCATGGGATGCCAGTGTAGATGTAATGGCCTGAATACTATTGCTAGCCCAAAATAAACCCACTGAACCAAGAGCATGTAAATGTAGTCCCAGCTTAACCATGAAACTCTCTGGACGGCTCTTGGGCAAGTCACACTCTCTCAGCCTCAAGGGAAGGGAATGGCAAGCCCCCTCTGAACAAATATTGCCAAGAAAACCACATGGTTTGCCTTAGGGTTGCCAACATATATATATATATATATATATAGAGAGAGAGAGAGAGAGAGAGAGAGAGACTAACCATTCAACAATCAATTCAGTGGCAGTAGCATCACTAGGGTTGGTGTCACCCCAGTGTTGCTATTAACCTAAGCTGCTTGGCGTGTATGCACGCGTGCGCACACACACACACACACAGAGCCAGGTCCTAGGCTTCTGTGGAAGATAAAGGCTCCACTTTATTTGCTACCAACTAGCAGTCTGGGGTATCTAAGTAACCATCCCTGCCCAGGCCTTTCCAGTCTATGCGCCTTGTTCACCACTCCCAAAGGAGTCCAGGTGCTCTTCAGCAAAGGGAAAGGTTTCCGGGTTTTCAGTATGGCATGGTGACAGTGTTTCTTGCCATCTTTCTTGCCACCTGCAGGCAGGTGGCATGGGTCCTACCCAGAACTCTCAGTCTTCAAGGGTCCTGGCCTATCCATGGAGAGGCACAGCAGTACACACTGGAAGGCAGTCCCTTCCCACAAGCGTATTAGGAGACACCCCACTCCAAGGTGTTATCCAGTGTGGTTGTCACCTCCTCTCTAAAAATGGCTCTAAATAGTGAAAGTGCCATCCACTTATTGGAACCATGTTGTGGGCTTTTTTGGTGCTGTTTCCAGGGCTTGCTTTTCAAAGTGTTCCATGTAAAAGTTTGCTATCACAGGGCTCAGAGGGCTTCCCATGGCTACCCCATCTCTCTGTTCATAGAATCCATTGTCCCAATGGAAGTAGCTTGTGGTGATGCAATGTTCAAACAGGTCTATGATATCTTCCAGGAAAAAAAAAAGTATTGGATGAGTGCCATGGTGCCCATTATGGGGACTTTGGTGAACACGGAGACCACATCAAAACTGATTAGTATGTCTCCAGATTTGTTTTCGAGGCTGTTAATTTTTTTCTACAGAGTGTGCTGAGTCCTTGATGTAATGGGGGGTTTGCCCTCTATGGGTCTGTAATTGTGTGGCTAGAAATTGGCCAAGTCATATGTGGGGGGATCCAATGGTGCTCACTACATGTTGGAGTGGAATAGAATCCTTGTGGATTTTCCCAAGATAGGCCAGAAGGTCCTCATTTAGTAGGTCAAAATATTTGTGTGCTGTCAGGCTTTAACAAACCAACTGGGCTTGGGGCTTTAATGGTGTGCAGTACTGTTTTTAAGGTTCATATATAATCTTTTAATGAATTTTAATATTTTAATGTTTAATGTTTTAACTTGATAATTTTTTAAAACATTGTATATTTTTACTTTTATTTATGCTTTTGTATTATTTTTAATTTGTATTGTTTTAAATATGTGGTTAGCCACCTTGAATCCCACTATTGGGGAAAAGGTGGTAAATAAATGAATATAATCAAATGAATAAGTAAATAAAAACCAGATGGATCTCTCTCCATTTTCCTGAGTCCTCCATGTGGCCTTACAAGGTATCCCAGGGTTTAATTCTCAAATTGTACACTCTCTCCTTGATTTACTGTACAGTTTTACTGCTCCAATTGATGGCTTAGCTTTTGCTAGTCTAGGGAAGGCAGAAACACAGAAGAAAGGACAAATGTATACAATGACAGACCTGTATTTACTGCAGCAGGGTGCTATCAATGGTGAGTTGAGAAGCTGCAAAAGGGGTTATTTTCTAATTCGTTTTAAATTACTCTGCATTGTCCTTGATTAAGAGACATGGTCTTTCCCTCCCCTGTGCCTCCTTCTGTTTCTCTGCAGGAAGCCAGTTAACCACCCAGAGCAGCTTCAAGGCATGCACACTTTGATGGATGGAAAATCTGGAGCTGTGCCATATTGGAGGCTTCTCATCTTTTTATGGGATCCTGCAAATCTGCCAAACAGTATCTGTCACACGTCCCCAGCACAATCTTTCTCTTTCCAATGAGGCCAATCAGATAATGCAAAGCTTTTGTTTCCAAATTAATGGTCAAACCAGAAAAGTGACAATTGAGTTCACATGAGTTCCAACTCTGAACAGAGATAGTCATATCTCGGAGCTCAAGACTCACTGGCTTCTCTTCCTTGCTCATCTTTTGCCCTTGTGTGTGACTTTGGAGAAGTCATCAGCTTGGATTTCTTCTGACAAACATTGCTTCCATTATAAGCAGCAATCCAATTGTTCCCAATGGAAAAGCCTTTTCACAAACTTTTTTCCAACTTTCTTTAACATTTATATTAACATTTCTATCATTGGATTGCATGGATTGTCACAGCATGACCTAAATCGTACTGGTAATCCCATCTTCTCTACTGATGAATAGTGTGTCACTTGTGTAACTTCCTATGTATGAGTACTGTTAAGATTCAGGCTGGTGTTTACAACCCAGATGCCATGTTGTTCACAGCACCTCATGCCAAGCTTCCTTTGAGAATCAGAGGCTCTGGTGGAAGACCTGTGATGTGTTGAAAAGGATAGCAGTAGAAGGAATAGGGAACTATTAAACATTAGATAGAGGTAGCTGGAGCAGAGAATCAAGGATACTGTGGACAGGCAAAAAACCAAACAAATGGATCTGAGAACAGATAAAGCCTGAACTGTTTCTGGATGCTAAGACAACTAAACTGAAGCTGATATACTTTGGATACATAATAAGAAGATATGATCCACAAGAAAAGACAATAATGCTAAGAAAGATGGAGTTCCAAATGGTTTCAGTGGGCCTTTAACGTCTTCTGTGAATTGTGATCTCTCTTGGATACAATTATGATTTTGGGGATTTGGGAAATAGGAGTACAAACCAGTTAACACGCATCTTAACTAAACCATTGTCGCTTAATTACTGGTATAAACCTATAGATCTAAATTTAGAATTTTCATTCAGAATGGAGAAGAGTTTTACAGATACCATAGATTGCTAGAAAGACAAACAGATGGGTTCTGGAGAAAATAAGGACTGAACTATCTGTAGAGAGCAAGATGAATAAACTGGGACTATCACACTTTAACTAGATCATGAGAAGGTACGAATCACTAAAAGACAATAATGCTAGTAAAGATGGAGAGCATCAGGAAGAGAGGATGACCACATACCAGATGGAAAGACACAAACAAGGAGACCATGGCCTTGTCCCTGCAGGTCCTGAACAGAATGATTGAGGACAGGGACATGTGGAGGTGTGTCATTCATGGGGTTGCAATGTGACAAAGTCAACTGAAAGGAAGTTAACAAGGCTTGCACAAATGGAGACAAGGCCAGAAAAATGACCGTTTGAGCAGATTTCTGCTGGAGCAAGTTGAAGCACAATCTAGTCTACCTGGCATGGTATGTTATAGAACCACTACCACCACCAATGTAAAAATAGAAGAAATCGCAGATGATATGACAAAGTCCTGGGTATCAGTGCTGCAACACCTAATTTCACAGCATTTCTGTTCCTTGTGGCTTATCTCCTGTTCTCTTCCTTTGATTTGTCAGCTTGTGAGTCCAGGCTGAAAGGAAGTGCCTCTAGCTATGCTGTCTCTCTGTCATGTTTATTAGCTATGTTCAGAGACACTCTGCCAGCTTGCTTCTCTTAGAGAGAGACCCTGTGACAAAGTTCAAGGTCCCCTGTCCTATAGTTTCCCATGCTCAGTACAAAGTTACTCAGTGCAAGATAGGATCCTCATGGCTTTCCATCTCTGTTTGAAGCAGAAGTCATCAGCTTTTTACAATTCCTGCAGTGCACCAGTGGGTTTCCTCCAACAGAAAATCTCTCTTCATCTATCTATAGTCCAGCTATTCAGTATAAATATATATTTTTAAAAAGAGCCTTACAATACGTGCTTCTTTTGCTATGGGCTTTTAAAGCTTTTAGTCTCCCAATGCATTCCTGCTTTGTCTTAGCTGCCCTCTATCTTTGCTGAATCTCCCACTTGTGGTTTTTTTTACCAGTAAATTAAAAAAAATTGCAGATACAATCAGGATGTTCTTTGTTGTAGTGGATTACTTCATATTCAAGATAAAAAGCGGGGAAAGTGGGGGGAGGATTAGTCACCTTGCAAAATTTGTCATGTCATATCAAGTCTTATCTTTGATACCAAATGTGGCTTTTTTCCTTTTGGGGCAAAAACATCATAAGATAACAATAATCATTTCACTACGAAACAACTTTCTCTATGTGATCATCTCTACTTAACCATTTTAATGAAAGTAGACCCGCACCAAACTTCATTTCATTTTGATTTTCAAGCAAACAGTAGCATTTGGATAGCAGCATGTGCCTGGGAAATATGCTCCCAAACTGCCATTGTGAGAATATTGATTGTTTCCCAATTCCTAGAATTTCTTCGGCTCATTGTTTTCCTTTTCTTTTTGATCTGTTAGCACCATTTGTTTTCTCCCCATTTTCACCCTTGGTTTTTGGATTTCCGAATGATCTGTTTCTGTTTTAAGTGGGACAAATGCAAATGGAATTGTCTATTCTGTTGTGTACACAGCCCTATATATGGATTTCTGCACACCTGTAGGAATATTGGAAGTGGCCTTGCACTGAGTCATATATTGGTTCATCAAATTGAGTTCGTCCAGGGTTTCAAAACAGGAATTTTCCCAGCCCTACTTTAAAGTGCCAAAGACTCAAATCTGTGACTTTCCTCATGCAAAGCATGGACTCCCCCACTGTGCATGGCCTTTCTCTCAATGTACCCATCTAATCGGATCATATTTAACCTATATTCACTGAAAATTTTACTTAAAAGTCATCCGTCTAAGTGGTCTCTTAGACTCTACACTGGGCCCTTGGTGTCCGTTGAGGTTTGGTTCCAGGACCCCTCGTGGATACCAAAATCTATGGATGCTCAAGTCCCATTATATATAATGGCATAGTAAAATGGTATCCCTTATATAAAATGGCAAAATCAAGGTTTGCTTTTTGGATTTGTGTGTGTGTATATGTATGAATATTTTTGAATTGTCTTTGGTTGAATCAGTGGATGCAGAGTCTGTTGGATACAGAGGGCCAAACTGTAGATAGGGCCTGTGGGAGCTGGCTGGTAATGTAGCTTGTAAGGACTGTTATGTGTGCTGTGTTTATACTGCCAACTAGCTGACAACTATGCCCTCCCTTTTAACAACAGATGTGAGGATGTTCATAAAATGAGTTCATAGCATGATAACAATGGCAGCAACAAATGGCTGGAGTCTGAACTTTGAAACTTGATCATTGATGGCTAATTGAAAATAAAACAGTGAATAAACTATAAATAAAACACACACATACATACCACCCAGGTAATATGACTTAATGCCTTGGCTCAAACAGGTAGATTATTGGGGGAGTGATGACATATTTTTATTCCCTGAATTAAATGCAATGTTTTTAAAACAAAAGATCTAGACTATTTGGAGAAATAAAACTGAAAGCAGTAAAATGTGAAATTCATATTTTAAAAGCAAAACCAAAATACCAATTAGTGCAATGCAGAAAATACTGTTCATAATATATCCAAAATACCAGAGAAGCAGTTATTTTGAGGCTTTATTTCATGGTAGGCAAAGGGATAATTTGAAAAGATTTACTCACAAAGAAATTTTAAGCAACTATTTAAAGACATTCTCTATCAAACCCAAGCTATCAAGCATCTTAACTAAAATAACGCTTAGGCAGGGCCAATAAAACACCCTGTGGAAGAATGTAGTGTCTCAGTGGAATATGCTGACATCTTCTGTGCTTTAAATCACATTTCAGCGGTAAACAAAAGGGGCTTCTGTCTCCATTTTCTTGTATTTCAGCATTCGTTGAAGGTACTTTGTTGCCTGAAAAATGATTAAATATAAAATCAGATGTTTGCTTAAATGCAGTAACATTTTGTGCCGTACACAAGTAAGGCAAAAATTATGAGATTAAGCAATCAGTGAACTGCTTATTAGCATTCTCCAACAAGGAATCTTGATTGCAATGGGGGAAATCACATATGCAGTGCAATTGAAAACCCAAGCCATGTTCAGGCATTATCTACAGAGATGGTAAGAGGCAGTAGGGCTGCTCTGAAAACCCCAGTTCTGGGATTGCATATTCCATTGGCCCCACCTTTGACATGCACACATTCACCTTGATAAGTCAAAACCCACCAAGGGCTTTATCCAAAGACTTCACATTTTTCAGATTGCTAGCTGGCAACCCTATATGGTTGAAAATACAATGGCCAGTATTCTACTTTAGCTACATAGTTGAGTATATTCAACTAAGGAATTTTTCGCACTGGTAAAAACAAACAAACAAACAAACAAACAAAAAAGGCTTATCTTTCCCGGTTTGAATCCTCTTCCATGATGCAGCGAGGTATTATTGCTCACATTTTGCTGCAGATGCCACCTCCTGGCTAAAACCCACCTAAATCCTGGCTCCCAGCCGCACTCAGCTGGCCGATTTGCAAAGTCGGGAACTTCCTGGCTGTGCATATTGGCCAGATGAGCACAGCTGGGGGCCAGGTTTTAGGCAGGTTTCAGGCAGGAGGTGGCATCAGCGGCAAAATGCGAGTGATAATACCCGGCTGCATCCCAGAAAAGGATTCAAACCGTGAAAGGTAAGCCAGTTTTTTTAGCTATGTGAAAAAGTAACCTCTTCTGGCCCGACTTCTCCAAACCTGATGGAAACATAAATCACCCATGCTCCGATCTCTAGCAGAATGGTCCACTTTCTTTCCATGCTGCTAATTATTATTACTATTAATTTTATTTATATAGTGCTGTAAATTTACACAATGCTGTACATACAATTTTATAATTAGACGGATCCCTGCCCTCAGGCTTACAGTCTAAAAGAGACAACACAAAAGGAAAAGGGGAAGGTGGTGGGAAGGGGATGAGGTCCAGTGGCTCTTCTCTCCCTCTGGGGCCAGGACCAAGGCAGATGGACTGGAGGGAGGACTTGGCTTCTTAATACATAGTTAAAAGGAGGCATCCTGGGGCAGACGGCATAATCTTGGGAACGCTTCCCTAAATAATATGGTCTTTAACTTAATTTTGAATCTGGTTAGATAAGTGAATGAGGTGCACATGTAGGGGAAGAAGGTTCCAGGAGTGAGGGGCAGCAAGTGAGAAGGGACAAATCTGGGACAGGGCAGTGGAAATAGCTGGGACAGGAGACCTTGACTACCAGAACGGAGGGTATGAGAAGGAGTGTGAGGAGAAAGAAGTTCAGACAAGTAAGGAGGAGCCAGTCCATGGAGGGCTTTGAAAGTCAGTAGCAAAAGCTTGTACTGGATGCAGAAAGGGAAGGGGAGCCAATGAAGGGAGGATAAAAGAGGAGAAACATGGTTAAAGCGGTGAGCGGATGTGACAATACGTGTAGCTGAGTTCTGGACAGAGATTAAAGGATGGAGGTGAGAGAGAGGAAGCCCTGTCAGAAGAAGGTTACAATAATCTAGTTGTGAAACCATTAGGACATGGACCAGAGTCATGGCAGTAGAGGCTGAGAGGAATGGATGGATTTTAGCAATGTTGTAAAGAGAGAATCTACAGGTCTTGGCAGTGACCTGAATCTGGGGAATAAAATACAGAGAAGAATCAAAGATGAAACCAAGACTGCGGGCTTGCTGAACTGGTTGAATAGATGTGCCATCAACAGAAACAGAAAAGGAGTATTGAAGGGTGGGCTCTGTCTTAGACATGTTGAGCTTCAAGTGCTGATGACGCATCCACTGAGAGATGGCAGCCAGACAAGAGGAGACTTGCTGTTCAAGCCCTGGCAAAAAGTCAGGGGTGGAAAGATACAGCTGAGTGTCATCGGCATACAGATGATATGACAAACCAAAAGAACTGATGAGTTTACCAAGGGACAATGTGTATAGAGAGAACAGAAGGGGGCCCAGGACAGAGCCCTGAGGAACTCCTACAGATAAGGGAACAGAGGAGGAAGTCTGAACACCTGTGACCACAGCAAAAGAACTGTCTGAGAAGTAAGATTTAAACCAGTTGAGAACAGAGTCAGAGAACCCGAGGTCGGAAAGTAAGTCAAGCAAGAGACAGTGGTCCACGGTTGTCAAAGGCTGCAGACAGCAAAGTAGGTAAGAGGGGAATCCTAATTGTGCCAATAATTTTACAGTTGTGACTAAGTAACAACTGTGAGTCTGGAAGATATGTGGATGGGTAAATCTAGTCTGAGAGAGGGTTGCCAAGGGGGAATCTCTGATGTTGTTTTGGCTAAAATGGAGCAGGATTTGTAATTGTCCTGCCTGCTGCAGGATAGTTTTGCCTCCAGTATTAGTTGGTTTTATATATGGATGCATCCACACCGCACAATTATAACATTTTGATTCCAAATGAATTGCCGTGGTTCCAGGGATGGGACAACATTTGTCCCCTCCAAATATGAATTTTGCTCTCCATTAAATGTTCCTTCATTCTGCATTTAGCATTGCAGAATGAGAAAACAAGGGTGGTGCAGTGGGTTGAGAAGAGGACACTAAGACACTCAAAGGGTGCTCAACAATGGCTTCTTTTCATCCTGGAGAGAAGTGACCAATGGGGTCCCACAGGGTTCTGTACCGGGCCCAGTGCTATTCAATATCTTTATTAATGACTTGGATGACAGAATTGGGGGCATATTTACCAAATTTGTAGATGACACCAAATTAGGAGGAGTAGCCAATACTCCAGAAGACAGGATTGACATTCAGAATGACCTGAATAGACTAGAAAGCTGGGCCAACGCTAACAAAATGAAATTCAATGCGGAGAAATGTAAGGTACTGCACTTAGGACGCAAAAATGAAATGCACAGATATATGATGGGGGACATCTGGCTGAATGAAACTATGTGTGAAAGGGATCTAGGAGTCCAAGTAGACCACAAGTTGAACATGAGTCAACAGTGCGATGCAGCAGCTAAAAAGGCCAATGCTATTTTAGGCTGCATCAATAGAAGTATAGTGTCTAGATCAAAGGAAGTAATAGTGCCGCTCTATTCTGCTTTGGTCAGGCCCCACCTGGAATACTGTGTCCAGTTCTGGGCACCACAATTCAAAAAGAATGTGGAGAAACTGGAGCATGTCCAAAGGAGGGCAACTAAGATGGTGAAGGGTCTGGAAACCTTGCCCTATGAAGAACGACTTAGGGAGCTGGGGATGTTTAGCCTGGAGAAGAGAAGGTTAAGATGTGATATGATAGCCCTGTTCAAATATTTGAAGGGATGTCATATTGAAGAGGGAGCAAGCTTGTTTTCTGCTGCTGCAGAGATTAGAACGCGGAACAATGGATGCAAGCTGCAGGAAAAGAGATTCCACCTCAACATTAGGAGGAACTTCCTGACAGTAAGGGCTGTTTGACAGTGGAACACACTCCCTCGGAGTGTAGTGGAGTCTCCATCCTTGGAGGTCTTTAAGCAGAGGCTGGATGGCCATCTGCCGGGGATGCTTTGACTTGGAGTTCCTGCATGGCAGGGGGTTGGACTGGATGACCCTTGTGGTCTCTTCCAACTCTATGATTCTATGATTCAAATTCCCACTCAGCCATGGACAGGAAATGGGTGACCTTAGGCAAGAGTCCCAAGACACATTTTGCCAGCCTCAGAGGAAGACAAGGGCAAACCCCCTGTGAACAAATTCTGCCAAGAAACCCCTGTGATAGGTACACCTTAGGGTCACTGTAAGTCAGAAATGACTGGAAGGCACATAACAAGAGTGAGACAATGAAAATCATTCATATCTAGAACTCTTCTAAAAAATGGAGGGAAAAGAAGCTGGGATAGTCCGACTCAAGGTGAATCAAGCATGGCTTGATGTTATGCCATGTGGTTGGGCCATGCATATTTGGCCTGCCTTGAGCTGGCAGTGGAGTTTTGACCCATTTTGAGAAAAAGCAGGATCATGCCACTTTTTCCTGCCCGTCTCTTCTAGGCTCAGGTCTTCACCAAAACAAACCCCAAACCCCAATCATTACTATTACCATAGATTTCTCAATACTTAAGGAAACAGAAAGGGCTTAACCACAGATATGCAATAAAACAGAACCATGTTGGGTTTTCTCTTTGAAATCATCCATCAGAGCAAACTGAATGCTCTTGTACAATATTACTCCACATTTTGTGGGCTACATTTGAAGGGGGAAGGTGGGATTTGACTCTGAATCAACGTGGCATAACTCTAAGCACTACAGATATTAATGCACCAAAATTCTTTAGGGAATAACATTCCCATAAGCATAACCGGATTTATTATTATTAGCTGGGTAAAGTAATTGCATTTCTCTCTTAGCTGCTTACACTTTCTGTTTGAGATATGGATTTTCCACCCACTCATAAACGCCTTTCCTTCCACCCACCTCTTCATTTTCAGTACGTTAGGTGCAGCGGTTTCAGATTTCTGCTAGCACTTGCAACAACTGTTGTTGTTGTGTGTGTCTATAAACTTTCTGCTAATATTAGCTTCTCCTGGAATTCAGTTGAAATGAGAAAAAATAGATTACTTTCTATTTGCTTGTTTCTTACCACTCCGAGCAAACTAATTCAAGAGAAGAAAATTCCCCCTGAAATGTGATGCAGAAAGCTTTGCTGTTTTTCTCTTCAGCTTTTCATACTATTTAAAAGCAAGTCAGCCTTTAAAACATTTACAGGAGTGAAATGCTTTGTCTTCATCCTGTTTTACATAGACACACATTTTGTGAGTGTGTGTGTGTGTTCCTAAAAGATATCTGAAGGTGACCTTTGGAAAACATATTTCTTCTGGAGTTATAAGATCATCCTCTTTTGTACTGCAATGAAAGAATAGCCTGGAAGAGAATCAGCTGCTGCTGCTACTTTGTAATTAATGGTTCTTACGGATGGCTGAGTGGATGATATAATTAATAGCACTTAAGGCTTGGAGTGTGTTGAAATCCACAGCTGATTACCAAAATGTGTATTTGTGCAAGGATTATATGCAAACAGTCACTGAGTGGAGTCATAGCCGGATCATCCAGATCGATCGCACTCAGTAACAGAGTGCCCCTTTGTGGCTTCAGTGCTGGATGGCAGAGCTCCCAGGATTCTCCATGGCAGCTTTTTCTCAAATACAAAATATATCACACCAACCATTCCAGGTGTATGCAGATGCCATGCATGAAGGAAAACACTCAAGCAGATCTCCCAAGGAACAGACATGCGGGAAAACCCCAGAAGGTGGAATTACAGATGTACATCTGTGCAAAGCAAGATCATCTGGGCACATTTGCAAACATTTTGCAACATTTAGTCAAATAATTGAACCAAATGATTCAAACCTTCTGGATTTTTCTTCTAAATTTTGATTAATCAGGGCGGTGGGTTGTGAGTGTTTGTGGCAAAGGAACTTTTCTAACAATTGCATAGATCTCTTAAAGGGTCTGAATAATTTCAGAAAAATTAGTCCCTGCTTTCTCTAAGAGACCTCTTCTAAGATGCCTCTTCTTCAGAATGCCTCCCCTAGAAAGGCTTCTGCAAATTCCTGCTTCAGCATTACGCTCAGATTCCCATAGATAGTTTCCCTCTCATTTGAGTGTAGATACTTGAGTTTCTAAAACCAAGTCTAATAGTTTTAAGCTACAGGAAGGAAGATTTTGACCTCTTGATGGTTAGAACAGTTTGGTAATAGAATGTATTACCTAGAAAGGTTGGGTGGTTTCTCTGAATGTCTTCAGAAAGAGGCTTGGACACCTATCTGCTCTAGCTAGAGTAATGTAACTATAGCTGGGGGAGGGGGTTTGGACTTGTTGGCGTATGTGGACCCTTCTAACTATTAAGTTTATCACACTAGTACCTGTAACATTCCCATAGAATTCCTGTAACGTTCCATGGAGTAATGATATGGGAATTGGTGTTACTGCATTTGATATTTTGTAACATAATGATTATGGTACAAGAACACATTTTATTCCACTGCATATATACTGTGCTTCCGTTACTGTAGCCGAGGTCATTCCCAAGCAGGTCTTCTTTTAATCATGCATACTGTTCTAGCAAGGATTTTAGTCCCGCGGATGTAAGTGATGTCATCACTCTATGATGATGATGATGATGATGATGATGATAAATATTTATTTATATTCCGTCCCTCTGGGTGAGCAATCAGGGCGCAGTACAACATTTAAAAATACATACAGTTAAAATAATGCTTCGGTCTCCTCTCCCACCCCTTAAAAATAGATTAAACTAAGAATAAGATTTAAAACAGTGAAACATTAAAAGATAAACATTAGACAATAATAGCTCCAAAAATTGGGTAAGTGGGCAGCCTCAAGAGTATCACTGTCTTGGTAAATGGGGCTGGAGGGACAGTAGATGACAGAAAGTTGTTTTCTGGGAAGGCCTGCCAGAAGAGATGCATTTGGTGGCTCTCTTAAAACAATCCAAAGTTGTAATTAGATGCATCTCATCTGGCAGCTCATTCCATAGCCTGGGAGCAACGGCAGAGAAGGCCCTCTGGGAGGTCTGTGCCAGCCTAGTTTTCATAGGCTATAGCAAATTCCTCCCAAAGGACTGAAGAGTTTGAGGGGGCTCATAGGGGAGAGGCATTCCCTAAGGTAGGATGGACCTGGGCCATGAAGGGCTTTAAAGGTCAAAACCAGCACCTTGTACTGGGCCCGGAAATTAATCGGCAGCCAGTGGAGAGATTTCAGCACAGGTGTTATGTGCTTTCTCCTAGATGCACAGGTAACTAACCTGGCTGTCATATTTTGAACCAGTTGAAGTTTCCGGGTTAGGCACAAGGGCAGCCCCCCGCAGAGCGAATTGCAATAATTTAAACGTGAGGTGACCAAAGCATATACCACAGTTTCCAGGTCCCTCATCTCCAGGAAAGAGCGCAGCTGGCGTATCAGCCGAATTGATAACAGGCACTCCTGACCGTCACAATCACCTGACTAGTCATGTGAAGCGACAAGCCTAGAAGTACTCCCAGACTGTGAACAGGGTCCTTTGAGGAGAGTGTGACTCCGTCTAGGACTGGAAGTTGTATTCCCACACCTGATTTCGGGCCGGTGACCGTCACTACCTCCGTTTTGTCTGGATTAAGCCTCAATCTGTTTTCCCTCATCCAATCCATTACCGCTGCCAGGCAGTCATTGAGAGAGGAGATGCCATCTGAGGTCTGAGCAGATGATCTTGTCATGGATAAATATATCTGAGTGTCATCAGCGTACTGATGACACTGAGCTCCATGCCTCTGAATTATCTCCCCCAGTGGCGTCATATAAATGTTAAATAGCATCGGGGACAGAATGGCACCCTGAGGGATGCCACAATTTAGCTCGATTTTAGAGAAGCAGCTGTCCCCCAGCCTCACCCTTTGGGACCTGCCAGAGAGAAAGGAATGGAACCACCACAAAGCGGTGCCTACGATACCCATCTCTCTCAGCTGGTCCAGAAGGATGGCATGATCTATAGTGTCAAAGGCCGCTGAGAGGTCCAAGAGCACCAGCAGGGTCACACTACCCTTGTCAATGCTCAAGCAGAGATCATCTGTCAGAGCAACCATGGCAGTCTCAACTCCATATCCTGCCCGGAAGCCAGTTTGAAATGGATAAAGAAAATCCATTTCATCCAAGATGGCTTGGAGTTGTGAGGTGACTGCTCTCTCAATCACCTTGCTTAAGAATGGCAGCAAGGAAACTGATCTTATCTTATCACTTCATGGGACTTACACCCACCCATCTCAGCTCATTGGAGCCGCCCATAAAGAGAGACAGGCAGGGAGAGGAAGGCAAGATGGACCCAAAGGGAAGGAGTCATGGCTGAGGAGGAGGAGGAGGAGAGCCGGCCAGGAGGCACCTCTGTTTTGGGGGGGAACCTCACCCACCCTGCTTTTGGAGGGTAGTATCTTGGCTGATATATGTTACTTAACTTACTACAAAGTATGTTATAGCAATAGCAATATCAAGTGCATTTTTATACTGCTTACCAATGCATTTAAGCACTTCCTAGGTGGCTTACAATGTATGAGCTATTTGCCCCCAACAAGCTGAGTACTCATTTTAGTGACCTACAGATGGATGCAAAGCTGAGTGAACCCTAGAGCCCTGCCTGGGATTGAACTCAGTATCTTATGACTGTGAGTACTGCAATACCAGCATTTAACTACTGCATTTAACCATGTTATGCTGACCCTGCTGCCTTGGGGGGATTGTACTGCTAATTCTGCTGAGTGGGACTCTCAGCTTCTTTCCTAGAGGCAGGAGAAGTCCCAGCAGACTGGAGGAGGGCAAACGTTGTCCCCATCTTCAAAAAGGGAAAAAAAGAGGATCCCAACAATTATCGTCCAGTTAGTCTGACATCAATTCCAGGAAAGATTCTAGAGCAGATCATTAAGCAGAGAGTCTGTGAACATTTAGAAGCCAATGCCATAATCACAAAAAGCCAACATGGGTTTCAGAAAAAGAAGTCATGCCAAACGAACCTGATCTCTTTTTTTGATAAAATTACCAGCTTGGTAGATGAAGGGAATGCTGTGGATATAGTTTACCTCGATTTCAGTAAGGCCTTTGACAAGGTTCCCCATGACATTCTTGCAAACAAGCTTGCAAAATGTGGGATAGACAAGTTAACTGTTACATGGATTTGTAATTGGTTGACTGGCCGAACTCAAAGGGTGCTCAACAATGGCTCCTTTTCATCCTGGAGAGAAGTGACCAGTGGGGTCCCACAGGGTTCTGTCCTGGGCCCAGTGCTATTCAACATCTTTATTAACGATTTGGATGACAGAATTGGGGGCATACTTATCAAATTTGCAGATGACACTAAACTGGGAGGAGTAGCTAATACCCCAGAGGACAGGATCAAAATTCAAAATGACCTGAATAGACTAGAAAGCTGGGCCAGCGCTAACAAAATGAAATTTAACACAGAGAAATGTAAGGTTCTGCACCTAGGGCGGAAAAATGAAATGCACAGATATAGGATGGGGGACACCTGGCTGAATGAGACCACATGTGAAAGGGATCTAGGAGTCCAAGTAGACCATAAGCTGAACATGAGTCAACAGTGTGATGCGGCAGCTAAAAAAGCCAATGCAATTTTAGGCTGCATCAATAGAAGTATAGTTTCTAGATCAAGGGAAGTTATAGTGCCACTCTATTCTGCTTTGGTCAGGCCCCACCTGGAATACTGTGTCCAGTTCTGGGCACCACATTTCAAAAAAGATGTGGAGAAACTGGAGCATGTCCAAAGGAGGGCAACTAAGATGGTGAAGGGTCTGGAAACCTTGCCCTATGAAGAACGCCTTAGGGAGCTGGGGATGTTTAGCCTGGAGAAGAGAAGGTTAAGAGGTGATATGATAGCCCTGTTTAAATATTTGAAGGGATGTCATATTGAGGAGGGAGCAAGCTTGTTTTCTGCTGCTGCAGAGACTAGAACGCGGAACAATGGATGCAAACTGCAGGAAAAGAGATTCCACCTCAACATTAGGAGGAACTTCCTGACAGTAAGGGCTGTTCGACAGTGGAACACACTCCCTCGGAGTGTAGTGGAGTCTCCTTCCTTAGGGGTCTTTAAGCAGAGGCTGGATGGCAATCTGTCAGGGATGCTTTGACTTGGAGTTCCTGCATGGCAGGGGGTTGGACTGGATGGCCCTTGTGGTCTCTTCCAACTCTATGATTCTATGATTCTATGATTCTATGATTCTACTGCTGATGGCACCATTGCTGCCTGATAAAAGTCCCTGCCATTTCCATCACATGCATCTAAATATCATTCTATGACAGAAAGTTCTCAGGGAGGCTCACACAATGAAATAGACACAAAACAATTATATATATATATATATATATATATATATATATATATACATACACACACACACACACACACACACACATATAATTTAGAAAATATCAAGAGGACTTAAAATAAATAATAAAAGCTACAATGTATAGCAATAGCAATAGTATGTACATTTCTATACTGCTTATCAGTGAACTAGCACTTCTTAAGCAGTTTATACCATGTTTTCCCGAAAATAAGTCAATGTCTTATATTAATTTTTGCTCCCAAAGATGCACTAGGTCTTATTTTCAGGGGATGTCTTATTTTTCCATGAAGAAGAATTCACATTTATAGTTGTTCATTTTTGTTGTTGTTGTTGTTCAACAATAAATGTGAATTCTTCTTCATGGAAAAATAAGACATCCCCTGAAAATAAGACCTAGTGCATCTTTGGGAGCAAAAATTAATATAAGACACTGTCTTATTTTGTATTTATATACAAAAACTTTGTTAGGTCTTACTTTTAGGGGAGGCCTTATATTTAGCAATTCAGCAAAACCTCTACTAGGTCTTATTTTATGGGGATGTCTTATTTTCGGGGAAACAGGGTAATAAGCCAATCACCCCCAACAAGCCAGGTACACATTTTACTGACTTAGAAGGCTGAGTGGAGCTTGGAGCCCTCTTCTAGGATCAAACTTACAATGTTATGGCTGCAGTACCAGCATTTAACCACTGCAGCACCAGGACTCCTTAATAATGTGTAATAATGGAGAAAAGAAAAATGTCTTTATTTCATATCAGAAAAGATAAATATGGGTGCCAGGTAATGTTCTTAGAGTGAACATTCCTTCACTCTAACGTGGATGCCACATATGCCAGGACATTTGGAAGGAGATGATTTTAGTACTGGGACTCCAAAACATTTTGGGCTTAAAAGATCAGCACCATCATTTTGAACCTGAATTGGAAATGGCCCAATGAGCTGTACCTCAGTATCAGCTTCTTTTTGAGAGAGGTGGCTGTAGAAATTAGGCAGATAATACCTTCCCTCAGTTCCAACAGAAAAAAAAAATCTTAGGGTATACTCACTGGGGGATATAGCCACATTAGCCTGGGATATCAGTATGCAAAGGGGTTTGCACCACTTTTGAGACTGAAGCCCTATACAGACTGGCCTCAAAGCCTGGCCTGTCTGTAGAGTTGGCATGCAGGTCCTGACGAAGCATGCCCTGACTCCGCCACCAGGGCACCATGATGCCACACGTTGCTCCAGACGGCATGCCATACAGCCATGCTGCTGTGGCTATGGTGCCCTTTGGAGGGTTTTTGCAGCTCTTTGCACCCTACAAAGGCCAGATCAAGGCTGTGGCATGAGGTTGCCACGGCCCCGATCAGGCCAGGAAAGGAGTGTCCTCTCGCCACCTCTCAGGTACAATCTGTAGAGTCCTTAACTGAGCAAAATACATTGTAACATAAACTTTTGTAGACTTAAGGGGCTCAACAGACCACTCTGAAGGAGCAGCGGGATGCCATCTCTTTCCTAGCCAGATCGGGGCCACAGCAACCTCATGCTGTGGCTTTTCAAGGGCACAAAAAGGAATCCAGCTTTTCAAGGGCACGAAAAGGAATCGCAAAAAGCACCTCCTTTTTGCATCCTCGAAAGGGTACCATAGCCATGGCAATATGGCTATATGGCACTCCTTTGGTGCTGTGTGATATGGACACAGCATCAGAGAAGCATCATGACACCGCATGCCATGTGGAGCAGTGCACGGCAGAGTCAGGGCGTGGGACATCTGGACATGACACCCCAACCCCATGCCCAGGCTGGCCTTTTAGTACAGGCCCTTAAGTCTATTTTCTCCAGTTTACTCCATGCACCTGAGGAAGTAGACCAAATCTACAAAAGCTTATGCTGAGTCTTTCACTCAGTTAGTTTCAAAGGTGCTACAAGATCCATCTGCATAAGGGTATATTCATGTTAGTCATAATCATTACATTTTAACTATCTTTGCACTGATAAATTTCTATGCAGGTCATATGGGCAGGGGACCTGCAGTGTATTATATGAGCCCTTTTCAAGATATTTCAGATATTGACTTCTTGAGAGCTATTTCCAGCCCCTCCTCTCTTTCCACTTCATCCTACTTTGTACTATGGAGTTGAAATAGTGATTCCTTATCTCAGCCCCTTAAATGTTGTTGCATTACAATTTCAATAACGTGTGATCATTTATTGACTGGGGCTTCTGGAATTTGACGTCCAACGCCACTGAGGTACCAAGTGTGAAAACAGGTGATGTTAGAGTAGCATTTGACTACCACCCCATCCATCTTTAAAACATAATATGTGAAAGTAAGAACTAGATGCAATCTACATTCATTGGAACTACAGCTTATTGCCTCAGAAGCAAGAAATTACGGATGCTTGAGTGTGTGCAGCATTTTTAAAATGCGGGCAGCATCAGTGCTTCAAAAACATTTACTTTGCTAATGAGGCTTTTGATTCCCACAACACAAGAAATCTGCAGACATCTGAAAACCAGCCTGCAACTGTAAACCTAGCCTGTTAAGTGTTGCCTTCTAAATGACACCAATTTCTTTCATGTGAGTCTATCTTATTCATTAACTTGTACAACAGAAACATTGGCAATTTGGTTCCTTGTCCCTCGGGGCAGCAGCTTTTCCTTTGGTAAGATGGGAACTCGATGGAAGCTGGGGGATACCAATTTTCCAATTGCCTTAAGGTCCTAAACCTCAGTTCTACAATAGCAGACAGGGATGTTAACCCTGACTTGATTTGTCCTCTTGTGTAAATGGGAAAAGCTCAACTCAAAGCAAGCTGACAAAGCTTCTCAAACCATGCTATCCCAAGGCAACAAGATATTTGGATGGAGGTGGAAAAATTGTGTCCCTTTCATGAGTGAGTTTTGTCCACTGCAGTAAAATGTGCAGTATTGCAAAATGCAAATTGCAATTGCTTTGTGTGGACTATTAAAAGTAGTAGCATTATTTGTAGCTCTGTGATCACTAAGCCAGTCTTGCTCTGTTTGCTCTCTCCATGGCTTTGTGTGTGTGTATTTATATTCAGAAATAGAAAGAAGACACTAGTTTTGCATAGAGACAAAAAGGCTATGTAAACATATATTGTGCAAATTGCACAAATCAGTGTAGAAAAACTAACAAAAACAAACTAGCCTAAAACTGGTATCTTGATCTCATTTACACACGGAGATGTGTAAAGGAAATTTTTGTTTCTTAAGATGGGCCATTCTGAGGAACAAAAATCTTTTGCATATCCTAGGAATCTCTCTGTGGACTTTATCACACAAGGGTCGAAATGTGGAATCAGACCTAAAACTATGGCCATACCTGATATACAGACCAGCTTACTAGACATACATTTATCTAAGAGCTGGTCTGTTGCTGGAGTACTTTTTATCACTTATAGCCAAACCTGTCAATATTTTCCAGTCCTATTGCTTTTCTACTATTGATTCATGTGTGATAAGTTAGTCTTAATGCAATTGTGATATGAAGGCAGTTACATGGTATGAGCAAGCATGATTCTGCCCCTTTTCTCCTCTCCTTCACTATTCCCAAGCATGCTGGGTTTTCTTTTTTTTACCAATTTCTTTTCCTTTATTTATTTTTACTTAGTGGATTGTTACGGTAATGCAATTGCACTACAATTAAAAAGAAATAAAATAAATACAGATCAAAAGGCCTGCTGGGAAAGGCATAGGGCAGGAAAGTAGGGTTATGGAGGTCAGCATGGAGAAGGCAGAGGATAGAACTGAAGCAGCACCATCACACTTTTGAAGAGCTGTGGGATAGTGACTGTCCACCAACCTAGGTATATTTGCATTTCCTACACAAATGCTTTTGGGTCACCATACAAGCCTGATGTGATCAAGTGCTCTCTCTCTCTCCTTTTTTTTCCCCTCCATTAGATGTTTCCACTCCCTTCTCCATTTATCTTGATCTCATGCCAGAGACAAAATCTCTTGAAGGGTTTGCCAGATGTTCACAATGTAGTATGAGATGCTGTTCAGACAGTGAAAACAATCCAGGATGAATCGAGGTTGAATCTCTCTTGTTCACATGCATCCTGAATGCACATGAATAAGTTGCGGGGGGGGGGGGGGGGGGGCTGCCAAAAAACCCACTTACCCCAGAATAATCAATTGCATTGTTGGCAGCATGAATAACTGATGTGAATAAATTGGGATTAAACTCTGCATGCCTTGAACATGTTTTGAATCCATTCACAATGTCAACAGCACCGCAGTTGAGAAAGCACTGCCCCATCCCCAGCAGAAAAAAAAACACAGCTGAAACCAGGGGGAACAAAAAGAGGGAAAGAAAGAGGAAAAGTGGGGAGAGAAAGGGGATGGCAGTAGGTCAGGGACAAGGGAAGGGTGCCAGCATATGTGAACAATTGAACTTGCAGAGATGTGGAGAGATGCGGTTTGTGGAGAGATGTGGCTCCATAGTGTGAAACCTGGAATGCATGAGTGAGGTTATTCACATTGTTCTGCTAAAAAAAAAAAAAAAAAAAAGACATCTGAGTGACCCCTGAGATCAGCATCAAGAATGTATTAGCCTCCCCTTGTTAGCAGGTAGCTAACCAAGTTCTAGTTAACATTGTGAATGAGTCAAGAATAACCAGTTGGGACTCACTTGCTCAGGATGGCCAGGCCTTCTTTCCTGAAAGCAGTATTACTGTTACAAGAATATGGCATTTTTCGAGTATTTCCTTTACCAAACCTTGTCAACATGAAAATACAATTTCCATGTCATCTCCCAAGCTTATTATTTTCTGTTCTGATTGCTGTGTGAGTGTCATGTGTAACCATAATATCTAAGACACATTCCCCGCTAGAACTACAGCTCCTTTGGTAAAAGTTAGGTTTTATTATTTCTTGATTGTGAATATGTGTTCCTATAATTTGATAGATAGTTAAATATTATTTTTACCTTATGTTTGTGTTTATTTTAGCTATATGTGGTTTATTTGCTTCTCTTTTCATTCTTTAAGGTGTGGTACAGACCGCCCGGAAAGGGCGGTCTGGCGCCACCTCTTTTAACACTGTAAGTGCGCTGCAGCAATTAGATGCTGCGGCACAGTTGCACATCAAAAAAGGAGCGGGGAAACTATGCTCCTTTTTAGGTGCACAGTTGCGGTGTGATTTGGTAAAAAGGCACCATTTGGCGCCTTTGCGCCGCTGCAACTGCACAGCTCCGTGCGGAAGCTATGCAGTTGTGGCAGTGCCATTACATACACCGTCTAAACGGCGTTATGTAATGGCACCAGCACATTATGTACTACGGTTCAGGAGTGTGTAAACGATGCACACTCCTGAATCCTAATGGAGCCGCAATGGCACCTCTTCAGGCCTGTCTGTATAAGTGATCTTGAATCCTACCTTTGGAGAAACAAAGTGATTGTTTGATTGATTCCTTACAAACAGGTATGGAAAAGCTCTTTCTAGTCCTTTAAAGGGGAGCAGTAGTGAACAAGAGTAAAACTTCCCAGCTTAAGTAACCTTAATAGCACTGAAGGATTTCCTGTTTCTATGACTGAAAATTACCAACTGTTTCAAAGTTCTTCCTATATGGAATGGAAAGTATTTGTAATTTATTTATTTAAAATGAACGTGGCCATATCCACATTACACAGTTAAAGAGTTTGACCCCACTTTAAATACCATGGGAGCTACTTAGAATTAATTAGTTTGGAGAATGCACTAAGAAATTCTAAAGCCTGACCACTGCCCCTCCTTATTCTCCTCTTAAGATGTCTACACATTGACTTTCCCATTCGCTGCTCCCTTTTATTGGCTATTATTTATGTGGAAATCCTCATTTAATAACATCAGATCATGACTATCTATAGATGAGCCTTCTCAAGCCTGGAGCTCTTCATCTATCTTGGGGCTCTCCAGACTGCCCCTAAGGGGTGGCCTGCAGCCATCCCTTTACTGGCCAGATCGGGACCACGGCAACCTCACACAACAGCCACAATCTGGCCTCTCGAGAGTGCAAAAAGGATATGCAAAGAGCATCTCCTTTTTGTGTCCTCCAAGGGGCACCATAGCCCCCGTGGCACGGCTTTATGATGCCTCTTTGGCGCTGCATCATATGGATGCAGCGCTGGAAGTGCGTCATGATGGCACACACCATGTGGACTGGCGTGCACCAAAATAGTGCCATGGGGGCAGAGTTCCCTCATGCTGCACCCTGACTTTGCTCACAAGCCAGCACAAAGTGCCAGTCTGTATAGGCCCTTGGTCTGCAAAGCTCATCAGCACCAGCATCCATAGCCAAAGGTCAAAAGCAATGCAAGTTATAGAAAAGAGCCAGCATGAGGAAGACCAATGGTGACCTCCCTATCAGTGTGGTGGTGAATGCACTCTGAATTTTAGTTGGAACTTCAACAGACATATCCAAGCTGCAGAGCCCTATTCCCAGTGCATTGTATTTGTTGTGTGCCTTCAAGTCATTTCTGGCTTATGGCAACCTTAAAGTGAATCTATCATAGGGTTTTCTGGGGCGGAGAGTGTATGACTTGTTCAAAGTCACTCAATGGGTTTTCATGGCTGAGAAATTAAATCCTGGTCACCAAAGTCATAATCCAGTGCTCAGAGATGTCCAATACATGGGCATCTCCTACAAAATTCAGACTCAGCCCCCAAGTGGATTCACTCTCCTCCAACATGGGAAGGAACAGCAGCCAGTGGAGAATACTGGTTTACATTCTGGGATGTTAAAAAAGGGACAGAGATATGGTGTTGCTATTTTTGATGACCATCCTCATGTTTGCTACAGTGTTTGGTTCTGACCTAAGGCATTGCCTCCAGTAATGAAACTGCTACTCAGTCCATCCCTAGAACTGAACTGTGCTTCTCATGGAGTATTTTGAAAATATACTAATATAAAACATATAATCAGTGTCGGCACAAATTGAACATGCAGGGCTTGGCAGTGGCACTGTTGGGAGAATTAAGTGCTTCTTTATTATATTCAAATGATTTCGCCCCCTCCCCTGTTGCTCATATTAATGGGAAAGAAGGCAATCTGCAGTTCCTCAAGACCTCCTTGACCTGGATGGCTCTGCAAATGCTGACGCCTGAATGTGCTAATGGGAGGAGAAGAAAAATTGTGATGGAGATTTCTTTTTGGGGAAAAAAAACCCCAATGCTTTAATTACAATGTGATTTCTCATTTTGTGATCCCATTGTCCGTGGTGAAAGCTTGTTAAATAAGTGGTGCAATTGGCTAGCTAATCCAGGACTGTTAAGTTGACCCTGTAGGGCCGATAATTATGTGGGAAGATAACTTGCTCTGAGTCAGCTTCAGAGTTTCAGGATGGGAATGCAGAATGTAACTTCCCATACAATACTGCAGGCTTTTCGACCATCAACAGCAAGTGTCCTCTGATTCTCTATCATCCACAGGGAAATTATTATTAAAAACAAATTAGTTTGTGCTTGAGTTCCTTAATGCAGTCATGAAAAACCAGTAGTGGCTGGGGTTCCTAATGGGGAGCTGAATCTGATCCAGGTTTTAGCCTGAACTCTCAGTGGAAGAGGACAACCATCTGAGAGAGAAAGAGTGTATGATTTTTTTAGTCAAGGGTATGTGATATCTGTGGTATCCTGCCAGAACTCCAAACATGCAAAAGGGGTTAGTCAAAAGGGTGAACTTATTTTGGTTCAGACTATAACCTGGAGCAGAGTCATCTCCCTGCCTGAGGTGGCTGACTCACTACTGCTCATGGTACAATTCATAGAATCATAGAATCATAGAATCATAGAATCATAGAGTTGGAAGAGACCACAAGGGCCATCCAGTCCAACCCCCTGCCATGCAGGAACTCCAAGTCAAAGCATCCCTGACAGATGGCCATCCAGCCTCTGCTTAAAGACCCCTAAGGAAGGAGACTCCACTACACTCCGAGGGAGTGTGTTCCACTGTCGAACAGCCCTTACTGTCAGGAAGTTCCTCCTAATGTTGAGGTGGAATCTCTTTTCCTGCAGTTTGCATCCATTGTTCCGTGTTCTAGTCTCTGCAGCAGCAGAAAACAAGCTTGCTCCCTCCTCAATATGACATCCCTTCAAATATTTAAACAGGGCTATCATATCACCTCTTAACCTTCTCTTCTCCAGGCTAAACATCCCCAGCTCCCTAAGGCGTTCTTCATAGGGCAAGGTTTCCAGACCCTTCACCATCTTAGTTGCCCTCCTTTGGACATGCTCCAGTTTCTCCACATCTTTTTTGAAATGTGGTGCCCAGAACTGGACACAGTATTCCAGGTGGGGCCTGACCAAAGCAGAATAGAGTGGCACTATAACTTCCCTTGATCTAGAAACTATACTTCTATTGATGCAGCCTAAAATTGCATTGGCTTTTTTAGCTGCCGCATCACACTGTTGACTCATGTTCAGCTTATGGTCTACTTGGACTCCTAGATCCCTTTCACATGTGGTCTCATTCAGCCAGGTGTCCCCCCTCCTATATCTGTGCATTTCATTTTTCCGCCCTAAGTGCAGAACCTTACATTTCTCCGCATTGAATTTCATTTTGTTAGCACTGGCCCAGCCCTCCAGTCTATTCAGGTCATTTTGAATTTTGATCCTGTCCTCTGGGGTATTAGCTACTCCTCCCAGTTTAGTGTCATCTGCAAATTTGATAAGTATGCCCCCAATTCTGTCATCCAAATCGTTAATAAAGATGTTGAATAGCACTGGGCCCAGGACAGAACCCTGTGGGACCCCACTGGTCACTTCTCTCCAGGATGAAAAGGAGCCATTGTTGAGCACCCTTTGAGTTCGGCCAGTCAACCAATTACAAATCCATGTAACAGTTAACTTGTCTATCCCACATTTTGCAAGCTTGTTTGCAAGAATGTCATGGGGAACCTTGTCAAAGGCCTTACTGAAATCGAGGTATACTATATCCACAGCATTCCCTTCATCTACCAAGCTGGTAATTTTATCAAAAAAAGAGATCAGGTTCGTTTGGCATGACTTGTTTCTCTGAAACCCATGTTGGCTTTTTGTGATTATGGCATTGGCCTCTAAGTGTTCACAGACTCTCTGCTTAATGATCTGCTCTAGAACCTTTCCTGGAATTGATGTCAGACTAACTGGACGATAATTGTTGGGATCCTCTTTTTTTCCCTTTTTGAAGATAGGGACAACGTTTGCCCTCCTCCAGTCTGCTGGGACTTCTCCTGTTCTCCAAGAGTTCTCAAAGATTATTGCCAATGGCTCTGATATTACATTTGCCAGTTCTTTTAATACTCTAGGATGTAGTTCGTCTGGTCCTGGAGATTTATATTCATTTAGGTTAACCAGGTATTCCTGTACTACCTCTTTACTTATTCTGTGCTGAATTTCCTCTATTCTGTCTCCTGTTCCATTATCCTTAGGTTGAGCACCCTTTGCCTTTTCTGAGAAGACTGAAGCAAAGAAGGTGTTGAGTAATTTTGCCTTTTCTCTGTCCCCTGTTAGCATTTTGCCATCTTCTGCACGCAGTGGCCCCACTGTTTCCTTCTTCTTCCTTTTGCTGCGGACATATCCAAAAAAGCCCTTTTTATTGTTCTTAACCTCTCTAGCAAGCCTGAGTTCATTCTGCGCTTTAGCTTTTCTGACTTTACCCCTACGTGTGCTGGCTATTTGTTTGAATTCCTCTTTCGTGATTTCTCCATTTTTCCATTTCTTATACATCTTCCGTTTAAAACTTAGCTCAGTTGAAAGTTCCTTAGTCATCCATCCTGGCTTCTTGAGACATCTTCCATTTTTCTTCCTCATTGGAACTGTTTGTGCCTTCAATATCTCCCTTTTGAGAAACTCCCATCCGTCTTGAACTCCCTTTTCTTTTAGTATTCCTGACCATGGGATCACTCCCAGTATTTCTCTAAGTTTATTGAAATTAGCTCTCCTAAAGTCTAGAGTGCGTGTCGGACTATGCCTAGCTTCTCCCTTCCACTGTATTACAAACTCCAGGAGAACATGGTCACTTCCACCTAAGGATCCAACCACTTGCACCCCATCAACTAGGTCTTCCCTGTTGGTTAAGATCAGATCTAAAATGGCTGATCCCCTTGTTGCCTCTTCCACCTTTTGGACAATCAAATTGTCTTCCAGGCAAGTGAGGAATTTGCTAGACTTTGAGGATTTGGCTGAGTTTGACTTCCAGCAAATATCAGGATAGTTGAATCACCCATCACTACTACATCTCTCTTTTCTGAGTATGTGATTATCTGTTCTAGAAAGGCATCATCCAATTCCTCTGCCTGAGTCGGGGGTCTGTAGTAGACTCCCACAGTAACATCCCTGTTATTTCCCTCTCCTTTAATTTTTATCCAGATGCTCTCCACCTGGCTTCCAGTATTGACTTCCTGCATCTCTTCACTGGTGTAAATATCCCTGACATATAATGCTATTCCTCCTCCTTTCCTGCTTGGCCTGTTTCTCTTAAAAAGGTTATACCCCTCTATTTCGACATTCCAATCATGAGACTCATCCCACCAGGTTTCAGTGATGCCTATTATATCATATTTCCCTTGTTGTGCTAGGAGTTCAAGTTCATCCTGCTTATTTCCCATACTCTGTGCATTAGTGGAGAGGCATTTAAGACCATGTGTCCTCTTTACTTGCTGCTTTTGCACATTTTTTTGCTTCCTACTGTTGGGTCCTTGCACTGTTTGCCTTGTTCCCTCTATGCCACTTGGACTTTTCTCTCCATCCCTTTTGCCTTCCAGTATAATGTCTCCCTCCCCCATATAACTCAGTTTAAAGCCCTCCTGATCAGATTCTTCAGACTGTTGGCAAAAACGTTTTTGCCAACTGGCGTGAGATGCAGTCCATCCCTTGCCAGAAGTCCCTCCTCATGGAACCGCAGCCCATGATCCAAGAATCCAAACTGTTCTTGGCGGCACCATCTACGGAGCCAGTTATTCACCTCTGCTATTTTCCTCTCCCTTCCTGGACCATGCCCTTCTACCGGGAGTAGAGATGAGATGACAACCTGTGCATCCATCTCTTTCAGCTTCCTTCCCAGAGCCTCATAATCCCTTTTGATATTCTGAAGGCTGTGCCTTGCAGTATCATTGGTTCCCACATGAACCAAAAGAAGGGGGTATTGATCAGTAGGCTTGACAAGTCTTGTCAGCCTCTCCGTCACATGATGGATCTTTGCCCCGGGGAGACAACACACCTCCCGAGACATCTTGTCAGGCCTACAAACCACTGCTTCTGTACCCCTCAGCAAGGAGTCCCCCACCATGACCACGCGCCTCCTCTGAGGCTTAGCAGTGGCTGTTCCTTTTCGTGATACTCTCAGGCTCTCCTGCTCTGTCCCTGATGTCTGTCCCTGCTGCTTTTCCTCATCATCTCTGACAACAGAGAGAGATTCAAAGCGATTCTGTAGCTGCAAGCCGCTCACAGAACGTTCCCTGGTTTCCTTACTTCTGTGTGTGACCTTCCTCCAAGCATCTACCTCTGTTGTATGTGGAGTGACCTCCTCCGCCCCAACAACTTCCTCTGTCTGTTTCCCACCCAAGACATTCTGGCCTGTTCTGTTCAGGAGAATCTGCTGCTCTCTATGATGCTGGAGTGCAGATATCTGCTCCTCTAGCTGCTGTACTTTCTCTTCCAAGAGGGCTACCAACTTGCACTTGTGGCAGGTGTAGTTCGCCACCTCTGTAGGCAAGAAGACAAACATCCCACATGTGTTGCAGGTGACTGCTGCAGGGCCTTCAGTGTCCATACTGAGAAGTCTTAAGGAGGCACTGAAACAAGACTGTGGGCTTCCCTTGCTAGACTTGGTCTTTATTCCCAAGCTCTGTCACTGAGTTCAAGTCACGGGGCCTATAGTTATGTAGAGAGCTCCTGGCTAAAAGCTCCTTCCAAAGGCAAGTCTCTGATTCACTTCCTCTGATGCTTCAGGCTGGCTCCTCATCTATTCTCTAAACACCTCCTTGACTAGATAAAAAAATCAAAATTCGCTTCTGCTAGCCTTGAGTAGCCTTAAGTAGCCTCCCAGCACTGGCTCCCAGAATGCAATGGCTCAAGTGTAAATTAAATTAGATCTCACCCAAGCACATGGACTACAGCCTCCTCCTTTTCTTTCTCCTCCTTAAAGGAAATGAAGCTTCTGCTAGCCTTGAGTAGCCTTAAGTAGCCTCCCAGCACTGGCTCCCAGAATGCAATGGCTCAAGTGTAAATTAGATTAGATCTCACCCAAGCACATGGACTACAGCCTCCTCCTTTTCTTTCTCCTCCTTAAAGGAAATGAAGCTTCTGCTAGCCTTGAGTAGCCTTAAGTAGCCTCCCAGCACTGGCTCCCAGAATGCAATGGCTCAAGTGTAAATTAAATTAGATCTCACCCAAGCACATGGACTACAGCCTCCTCCTTTTCTTTCTCCTCCTTAAAGGAAATGAAGCTTCTGCTAGCCTTGAGTAGCCTTAAGTAGCCTCCCAGCACTGGCTCCCAGAATGCAATGGCTCAAGTGTAAATTAGATTAGATCTCACCCAAGCACATGGACTACAGCCTCCTCCTTTTCTTTCTCCTCCTTAAAGGAAATGAAGCTTCTGCTAGCCTTGAGTAGCCTTAAGTAGCCTCCCAGCACTGGCTCCCAGAATGCAATGGCTCAAGTGTAAATTAGATTAGATCTCACCCAAGCACATGGACTACAGCCTCCTCCTTTTCTTTCTCCTCCTTAAAGGAAATGAAGCTTCTGCTAGCCTTGAGTAGCCTTAAGTAGCCTCCCAGCACTGGCTCCCAGAATGCAATGGCTCAAGTGTAAATTAGATTCACTTCCCTCTTGCTATATATAACCAAATGGTTCAGCCAGATTTCCTTCCTTTTATACAGGCAAAGACAGCCAGCATGGTCTATGAAAGGACAGGCAAACTTTGGCCCAGTACAAACGGGCAGGAAGTGCTGTCCTGGCACTGATTCTAGGGTTCAGGAGCACACACCAACTGCACACTCCCAAACCCTAGTCTGAGGCACCATCATGGTGGCCTCCAGTCCACATGGGGGGGGGAGATGATGCATGCACAGCGTGACGTCTAGATGTTGCCATGCCACATGTACGTCATTGCTGCATGTGAGTGCGCCACTGACAGTGGCAGTGGCTGTGCATGCTAAAAAGAATCTTTTTGGTGCAGAGGGATGCAGTGCAGTTTGGCTGCTGCAGTGTCCCTCAGCAGCAAAAACAGGCGCCTCCATCGAGCCCCTTTATTACCTCCATTTTACTGCCTTTTTTCCTAATCAGTTCACAGTCATGGGTGGGGTGGCTTTATATATTTTTATCACCACAGCTTTCCTATGTAAAATGTAGACACTGTAACCACAACACTAACACTTTCCTTTTCTTGCTTGCTATTTTATCATCTTAGATTCATGAAGAAACCTGTGAGCTTTGAAAATCAGTGTGATGTATTTTGTGCCATTTGGTTGGCCCCAATAAATGTATCACCTCAACATGTATTTTGGACTTCATTTTTGTTTTGTTTTGCCTTGCTTAGTTTTATGGCCAACGTGGCTACTTTTACAATATTTTAAGAAAGGAAAGGAAAATCTCAGTTATTTAAGCTTCATTGAATTAAGTTTCATTGTATTTTACTGCATTACTTATGTTGTTGTTAATTGCAATCAAGTTAACCTCACTTTATGAATGAGAGACTTCTAAGTAACCCTGTCATCAGCAGCTTTGCTCTGATCTTGCAGGCTCAGGGCACCCATAGCTTTCTTGATTGAGTGTACCCATCTGGAATGGGGTCTTCTTTTTTTTCTACTGCCTTCCACCTTCCCAAACATTCTTGTTTTTTCTAGGGAGTCATATGTTTTCATGATATGTCCAAAGTAAAATAGTAATGAATTGTTGATCTCACTAAATTCAGTCAGTCATTCTTCTGCTTCATTTCTTGATACAGGGCCAAATTTTCCTAGAGTCTATGATGCTCCTCTACTTCCTGCTTTTGCTTTCCATTCACTTATATTTAATAAGAAGTCCTGCTTTATTGTGTGATCAATTTCCTCCCAAGCTCCAGACTTCCATCTTTAAATTTCTTCTTTTTCTTCCTCTGTGGTTGGAGCATAAACTTACACTGATAGGTTTTCCCTGAGGTCTTACTGATATTTTATGGTCAAATGTTGCATTATATCCTTTGACTGATTTTGCTTGAGCTCTCCTCACTATAAATGCCACTTCCATATCTTCTTTGATTTTCATTTCCCAAGTAAAACATCAAGTAATGATTTGACTCAAAATGTACCATTCCTACCTACTTTAGCTTGCTCACCACAAGTATTGCAATGTCTGTACACTGGTCCCTCCACATTCACTGGGATTAGGGGTGAAGGACCTCCATGAATGTGGAAAAACCACAAATAATTTTTTAAAAAACACTATACTTTTACCTGAGATAACACCTCCCTGGGAATCTCCAGGTCCTCCAGTGCAACTCTATGGTCAACATCTGCCAGAGGCTGATCACAGAATTATGCTGGAGGACCTACAAATTCCTAGAGAAATGTTTTTGCTAGGAACTTTTAGATTCTCCAGCACAACTCTGTGGTCAACTTCTGGCAGAACTGAGCTGGAGGACCTAGAGATTCCTAGAGAGAACATATTAATCAAAACAGATGATAATCAAATTCACAAAAGTCAAAGCCGCAAATGTGAAGGGCCAACTGTATATTCCATTTCTTGTTTTACTATATCTAGTTGTCCCTGATTCATGCTCCTCACATTCCATGCTCCCATAATATGAGTTGTGCAGTTTTGGACTTTCCTTTCACCTCTAAGCATGCTAACAGCTGAATGTCCTTTTGGCCTGAGTCCAGTTCTTTCATTAGCCACAGTGCTACTCATAGTTGTCCTCTGTGATACTTAGAGCACCCTTATCATCAGGATGGAGACAGTTGCTCTGGGGACTTTTTGCCTTATGAGATGAAACAACTTGGCTGAATCTTGATTTAGAGACGAGAGGGATGCCACTGACTGTTCTGTTTGGGACAGTGGTATGTCTTGGGCCACCTCCCAACAGATATAGAATCATAGAATCATAGAGTTGGAAGAGACCACAAGGGCCATCCAGTCCAACCCCCTGCCATGCAGGAACTCCCAATCATAGCATCCCCGACAGATGGCCATCCAGCCTCTGCTTAAAGACCTCCAAGGATGGAGACTCCACTACACTTCGAGGGAGTGTGTTCCACCGTCGAACAGCCCTTACTGCCAGGAGGTTCCTCCTAATGTTGAGGTGGAATCTCTTTTCCTGCAGCTTGCATCCATTGTTCCGCGTTCTAGTCTCTGCAGCAGCAGAAAACAAGCTTGCTCCCTCTTCAATATGACATCCCTTCAAATATTTGAACAGGGCTATCATATCACCTCTTAACCTTCTCTTCTCCAGGCTAAACATCCCCAGCTCTTTAAGTCGTTCCTCATAGGGCCTGGTTTCCAGACCCTTCACCATCTTAGTTTCCCTCCCTTGGATCCGCTCCAGTTTCTCCACATCCTTTTTGAATTGTGGTGCCCAGAACTGGACACAGTATTCCAGGTGGGGCCTGACCAAAGCAGAATAGAGCGGCACTATTACTTCCCTTGATCTAGACGCTACACTTCTATTGATGCAGCCTAAAATAGCATTGGCCTTTTTAGCTGCTGCATTGCACTGTTGACTCATGTTCAACTTATGGTCTACTTGGACTCCTAGATCCCTTTCACACGTAGTTTCATTCAGCCAGATGTCCCCCATCCTATATCTGTGCATTTCATTTTTGCGTCCTAAGTGCAGTACCTTACATTTCTCCGCATTGAATTTCATTTTGTTAGAGTTGGCCCAGCTTTCTAGTCTATTCAGGTCATTCTGAATGTCAATCCTATCTTCTGGAGTATTGGTTACTCCTCCTAATTTGGTGTCATCTGCAAATTTGATAAGTATGCCCCCAATTCTGTCATCCAAGTCATTAATAAAGATATTGAATAGCACTGGGCCCAGTACAGAACCCTGTGGGACCCCACTGGTCACTTCTCTCCAGGTTGAAAAGGAGCCATTGTTGAGCACCCTTTGAGTTCGGCCAGTCGACCAGTTACAAATCCATGTAACAGTTACCTTGTCTAGCCCACATTTTACAAGCTTTCTTGCAAGAATGTCATGGGGAACCTTGTCAAAGGCCTTACTGAAATCAAGATATACTATATCCACAGCATTCCCTTCATCTACCAAACTGGTAATTTTATCAAAAAAAGAGATCAGATTTGTCTGGCAAGACTTGTTTCTCTGAAACCCGTGTTGGCTTTTTGTGATTATGGCATTCCCTGCTAAATGTTCACAGACTCTCTGCTTAATGATCTGCTCTAGAATCTTTCCTGGAATTGATGTCAGACTAACTGGACAATAATTGTTGGGATCTTCTTTTTTTCCTTTTTGAAGATGGGGACAACGTTTGCCCTCCTCCAGTCTGCTGGGACTTCTCCTGTTCTCAATGAGTTCTCAAAAATTATTGCTAATGGCTCTGATATTACATTTGCCAGTTCTTTTAATACCCTTGGATGTAGTTCATCTGGTCCTGAAGACTTATATTCATTTAGGTTAACCAAGTATTCCTGTACTATCTCTTTACTTATTCTGTGCTGAAATTCCCCTAATCTGTCTTCTTCCCCATTATCCTTAGGTTGAGCACCCTTTGCCTTTTCTGAGAAGACTGAAGCAAAGAAGGTATTGAGTAATTCTGCCTTTTCTCTGTTCCCTGTTAGCATTTTGCCATCTTCTGCATGCAGTGGCCCTACTGTTTCCTTCTTCTTCCTTTTGCTTCGGACATACCCAAAAAAACCCTTTTTATTGTTCTTAACCTCTCTAGCAAGCCTGAGTTCATTCTGCGCTTTAGCTTTTCTGACTTTATCCCTACACATGCTTGCTATTTGTTTGAATTCCTCTTTCGTGATTTCCCCACTTTTCCATTTCTTATACATGTTCCATTTAAAACTTAGCTCAGTTGAAAGTTCCTTAGTCATCCATCCTGGCTTCTTGAGATATCTTCCATTTTTCTTCCTCATTGGAACTGTTTGAAATTGTCTGATAAGGTCTTTTTTCAACAGGAAAGACTTGCTTCATATTTATGATTGTAACTGGGCATGTTCTGCCCTCACTATGGAAGTTTCCTCTCCTAGGGATTATTCATTATGTTTTTGTTAGTGCAACTATGCTAATAATCTCACTTACACATTCCGGTTTGTTGTGCACACTATTTTTTTTAAAATCAGAATCTCATCTCTGTGAGTTCTGTTTCACACATGTGTTAGCACTGCAAATAAAAATGGAGTCAATGATGCAGATTATGCAAAATACATTCAAGGCATGCAGAATTTTATCCTGGTTTATGCCAAATCTATTCAAATTGGTTATTCAATGTATTGTATAACAATACAAATCTTTTAAGAAAACTCAGGGGGGGAAAACCTAAGATCAATTATCCTGGGTTAAGTGTGGGGCGGGGGGGGGAAGCAGCCCCCCAAAAAACTTATTTGAGTGTTTTTGAAATGCATGTGAACAAGAAAGATTCAACCCACATTCTATCCGGATTATTTTCACCATCTGAATGACCCCCTAGTTTGGTACCATTGCTTCCAGTAACACAAAACACATCCATTATAGGTAAGTAGGAAGTGAGCAATGATGTGCAAAGAAGGGGGAAAGGCCGATGATGAAGAAGGTTCAATAAACTGAAAACAAGCACTAATGATGCCAAATGGCTCAGAAAAAAATGTGGCTGACCTCTTCGTCACCACAGTAAAGGAGGTAAGTGGCTTGTAAAATTTACAGGAAGATCTCTCCTAAATTGGGCTGTCAAGCGTGAGTCATATGAATGATAGGTTTATTATCCCCCCCCCTTTTTTTTTTTTTTTTTGCTTCCTGGAAGAAAGAAACATGAAATGGTTAGAAGTGATAGAGAAATGAAAGCATAAGCAAGCAGTCATTACAGCCCTGTCCATCTTGTGTCCTCACAGATTGGTCCCAGAGGGCCAATCTCTTGATATGGCAAGGTCTGCCCACTGGGAACCTAAGAAGGCAACAGAAAAGATTCAGTTCTGAGAAGAACTGCCCCTTCTTTGAAAACGTAATTCTTTACCAGGTCAAAAAGTGAAGCTACTGAAAATATTCAGTAGTTTGATTGTGAGATGAAAGATTAAAACCAATGTTTCTAAAATGGGACGCATGAATCTAAGGTTTGGTCTGCTGTCATAGGACAGGGAGAAGTACACTAATAGGTGTATCTACACTGTAGAAATAATGCAGTTTGACACCACTTTAACTGTCATGACTCCATCCAACAAATCCTAGGATTTATAGTTTTGTGGGGCACCAGTACTCTTTGGCAGAGAAGGCTAAAGACCTTGTAAAAATGCAAATCCTAGGATTCCATAGAATGGAGCTGTTGTTGTTAATTGGCCTCAACTCAGTGGCAACCCATGGCAACTCTGTGAGTGAGACATCTCCAAGACTCCCTGTCCTCTACTGCTCTGCTCAGTTCCTGCAAATCCACACCCCTGAGTTCTTTAACAGAGTCCATCCATCTAACATGTGACCTTCCTCTCTTTCTACTTCCCTCCACCTTTCCTAGCATTATTGTTTTCTCCACCAAATTGTGCCTTCTCATGATGTGTCCAAAGTATGACAGCCTCAGTTTTGTCATCTTGGCTTCCAAGGAGATTTCTGGCCTGATGTGTTCAAGGACCCATTTGTCTGTCTTTTTGGCTGTCCAAGGAATTCTTAACACTCTTCTCCAGTATCACATCTCAAATGAATTGATTTCATTTCGGTCCACATTCTTTACTGTCCAGCTCTCACATCCATAAGTGGTGAAAGGGAATACAGTTCCTTGTACGATTATAACTTTTGTTCTCAGTTGTATATCTTTATATTTTAGAATGTTTTCTAGTTCTTTCGTAGCTGCCTTCCCCATTCTTAGGACCTTATCAGATGGGAGGAATTTCCCTTTATTGCGAATGGAGCCAATTTGAATTCACGCGAATTCGCTAGTTTAGCAAATTCATGTGAATTTCTATTGTGTTCGGAATGCATTCAGAATGACTTCCCATTACCCAAAAATGACCCCCCCCATTGCCCAAAATTGCGTGAGATGATTTAATTCGCAATAAGGTAAAACCCATGATTGCATTCGAAATGACTTCCCTTTTGCCCGAAATTGCGTGAGATACTTTAATTCGCAATAACGTGAAACCCCACGATTGTGTTCAGATTGCCATTGGATTATACTTCCAATTTCCGATGTCTGATAAGATCCTTAGTCTTCTTATGATCTCTTGACTGCATTCCCCACTTTGTTCAATGTGAGATATGAGAACTCTTTTAATATTTCTATTTCCTCATTGCCTAGGCTGAATTTGTGTAGATTCTCTGTAGTCATTATTTTTGTTTTCTTTATGTTCAGTAATAAGCTTGTCTTTGCACTTTCTTTCTTGATCTTCCTTAGTAGTTGCTCTAGGTAAGTAGTGTCAAACCTCTACAGTGTAGATCCACCCTGGGTCTGGCATAGTAATACTACTACTACTACTACTACTAATAATAATAATAATAATAATTTATTTATGTTTTCCACCTGTCTTCATGGATCGAGGCGGGAGCACAACAATTTAAAATCACAGTACAATATAACAGCAATCTTAAAACATCACTCTATGATCAAAAACAAATCCAAATTGCCACTGCCAGTTCAGTACTCTAGTCATCCAAAGAGAGAATATTCTCTGGGGTTGCTCATGGAGGATCAAATGGACGAGCCCACTGGAAGAGATCCGTCTGAAATGCCTTTTTAAAGGCATCTAGAGTGTTGATAAGATGGATCTCTTCTGGAAGGCATAATGGAGGGAGCACAAAGAGAAAACAAAACCGTATCTCAAGCCAAATCTCCCATTAGCTGGTCGCTGGCCATGTTTTCCTACAGGCTGTTGCAGAACAAATTTATATTTCTTACACTATGGAATGTGACACTTTTTAAAACTTCAGCCATGATTAGGGTGGCACTGGGCAAAGTCGTTTCCTAAGGCTGTTTCTGTAGCCCTTGGCTGCTCTCCATGCACACAAACGTCCTGGAAGCTTCCAGGGACCCTTTCACACTACATAATTATAATATTATGATTCCATTTGAATAGCCATGGCTGCATCCTATGAAATCCTGGGGTTTCTGTAGTCTGTTGAGGCACAAGAGTGCTCTGGCTGAGAATTATAAATGCTTGTCTCTAAACAGCAAACCCCAGTATTCATTAGGATCAACCAAGCCATTTGAAATGGAATCATAATGCTATAACTCTGTACTGCAAGCAGGAGTCAGAAGTGATAATTCACCTTTGAAGTAGGTTGCAGAGGATCTCTGCACTGTTTAAAAATCACATGTTTTTTCAAAATCAGATGTGGACATCATAGAATCATAGATTGATTCTTCCATAGTTGGAAGAGATCACAAGGATCATTCAGTCCAACCCCTGCCGTGCAGAAAGTCTCAATCAAAGCATCCCCAACAGATGGCCATCCAGCCTCTGTTTAAAGACCTCAAAAGAAAGAAAGCGACTCCATTACCCTCTGAGGGAGTATGTTCCACTGTTGAACAGATCTCAATGTCAGGAACTTCCTCCTAATGTTGAGGTGGAATCTCTTTTCCTGTAGCTTGTATCCATTGCTCTGTGTCCTATTCTCTGGAGCAACAGCAAACAAGCCTGCTCCATTGTCAATATGACATCTATTAAGTATTTAAACAAGACTATCATATCACCTATTAACCTTGTCTACTCCAGCCTAAACATACCCAGTTCCCTAAGTCTTTCCTCATAAGGCATGGTTTCTAAACCTTTCACCATATTGGTTGCCCTCCTCTGGACATACTCCAGCTTTTCAACATCCTTTTTGAATTGTGGTGCCAAGAACTGGGCAAAGTAGTCCCGGTGAGGCCTGATCAAAGCAGAATACAGTGGCACTATTACTTTCTTTGATCTAGACACTATACTTTTATTGAGGCAGCCTAGAATCATATTGGCCTTTTAGCTGCTGCATCACACCGTTGACTCATGTTCAACTTGTGGTCTACTAGGACTCCTAGATTCTTTTAAAACGTAGCCTCATTAAGCCAGGCGTCCCCCATCTCATGTGTGTGTGTGTGTTTCTTTCTCTCTCTCTCTCTCTCTCTCTCTTTTGCTCTAAGTGCAGTATCTTACATTTCTCTTTGTTGAAATTCATTTTGTTAGCTTTCAACCAGCTTTCTAATTTATTAAGGTCAATTTGAACTTTGATCCTGTCCTCTGGGGTATTAGCTATTCCTTCTAATTTTGTGCCATCCGCACATTTGATAAACATGTCCACTATTCATTCATCCAAGTCATTCATAAAGATGTTGAATAGTACTGGGCCTAGGACATAGCCTTGCAGCACCCCATTGGTCACTTCTCTCCAGGACGAAGAGGAGCCATTGCTGAGCACCCTTTGGGTTCAGCTGGTTTGCAAGACTGTCATGCGGGACCTTGTCAAAGACCTCACTGAAATCAAGATATGCAATGTCCACAGTATTCCCTTCATCTACCAAGCTGGTAATTTTATTAAAAAAAATAAAGAGAGAGAGAGAGAGAGAGAGAGAGAGAGAGAGAGAGAGAGAGAGATCAGATAGTCTGGCATGAGTTGTTTTTCAGAAACCCATGTTGACTTTTTGTGATTATGGCATTCCCTTCTAAATGTTCTCAGTCTCTCCATTTAATGATCTGCTCTAGAATCTTTCCTGGTATTGATGTTAGACTAACTGAATGATAATTATTAGGATCCCTTTTCCTTCTCTTTTTGAAGACGGGGACAACTTCTGGCCACTTCATATTCTTTCTTTTCTTTCTTTTGACATTTTTGTCATTATGTGGGCCCCTCTGAGGTTCCTACAAAGAGGGGAAGAAATAGCTCCTAAATTCACCACAGCTGGGTACCCCCAGCATGAGAACTTAAAATTATGAACAACTGAAGTTCCTGGTTTAAGCCCCTGCTCCAGTTTTCCATAGCCTGATTTCCTTTTTGCTTTTTGTGATCCCCAGGTGCTCTTCACAAAATCTGGCCTCCTGCCTTCCTTTAGATTATGCTTCCCGACTCTGATCTTATGGAACTTCCATTGCTGCTTTTGGAATTTGACCTTTGCCTGCACTACTTGCTTCTGGTCCCGGACCCAGCAGTTCCCTAGAGAGATGGAAACCTCAATGCTTTGCATGTCTGACACCAAATTGACCTTTACTCCCCAGCATTTAATTGGCTGGTTCTGAAATTCTTATGATCAGGCCGAAAGGGCCTGATCCATAACTTAGTTAAAATGAGCTATGCTTAGACTACTGCAATCTTGGCTGCCTTTAAAAAATGATCAGGAAACTTATTGGTTCAAAATTGTGTTGCAAGTTTAACTGTAAAGGGTTGTTTCAATCATATTATACAAAGTTATTTTGTTGGGACTACAGCTCCCAGTTGCAATGGGAGTCCCCAAAAGATTCATTCATTCATTTTACATATTGTGATTATGTCAGTGTTTTACCAGTTGCAATGAGTCCTCCCAGTTTATTTTCTGGCTCAATATGGAGATCTGGTTTTTATACATTTAATATTAAACGGCTTTGGACCTGATTCTCTGAAAAACTACATATCCATATCTAAAGTACCTTTTCAGAGGCCCTACTCCATGTGCACCAGCCCAAACAAAATAAGAGGTAAGTAACTGCTAAGAAGGTGAACGTATGTTTAAAATGCATGAAAATTCATCTTTTTCATTTCCCTCTAGCACATGCTTCTTAATGCAGTCTCCTCAAATATATGCATCTTTGTATAAAATTTAATTTTTTTAAAAAATTAATCTTTTCTTATTCAATATACACCATAACATAAAACCAAATATTTGAACAGACATGTAACCAAAACATGCTCAGAATACATAATACCTGCCTGACTTATTTCTGAGCTGAGAATTTATTATGAACTGAACAGCTAAATCAAGGATGTGTGCACTTCAGCCAATGATAACTGTTTCAAATTGAATATAAGTCTGAGAAATGTGAGTTGGGTCAGTTTGCTTAATTCTCCCCTATTACTACTTGTCAGTCTTCTTCCCATATTTCACCGAGATGTGCATTAGAGTACAAAACAAGTGCTTTCATTCATTCATTCATTCATTCATGTACTAAAGTAAACCGGTCATTCTTGAAAGGGAATAAAAACTCCTGCAGACTGTAGCTTTAACAGTGTATTAGCTGTCATGCTACCTTTTTCTGGTTCAATGCAAGTAAGGAGCTGCCTAGATTTATAGTTTTTGGACTCTCAAAAACCACTCACAACCACAACTATCCCCCGGTCATTGCATGAAGGAGAAGCCGAAATTAATAGGCAATATGCATTGAAAACATACTTGTGTACTGGGCAAAAGAAACAAGGATTGCTAGATTTACTTGGAGAACAAATCCTTCCCATTATATAACAGCAGAGCAGATGTGTCTCATTTCTGGCCTTCTGGGCAGATATTTATTTATTAGCTTGTTTATTAAAAGTATTTATAAATTGCTTTTCTGCCCAGGGGGTCCCTCAAGACATTTTACAATTAAGAAAAAGCAACAAAAAGAATTTTTTTAAAAAAACCCACTGTTCAATACAAGCTAGGCAAGATTAAAATCCATCATAGGCTATCAAAACGATACAGATTTTGTGACTGGGTAAAACTCAACTGGGATGGAGTCAAGCTAGTCTCCACCGTGCTAATATGTAGCTGGAGTGCTACTATAGAAAGGTTCTCTCTTAAGTACACACTAATCTACCTGCTCTTGACTTACCCACAAGACCATCCGTCACTCCTGTATTTCTTCCTCTCCCCTAACAAAGAGGCTTCTTGAACAGCTGTATAGGGGTGGAAGTTGAATAGGGCTGCCCATCTGCTACACAACCTTTGGTCTAAGTCCAATGCTATGCCTACCCATAGTAAACCCAAGTAAACCATTGGGACTTTCTTTTTATTGTTTTTATTTATAGCATCCCTTCTTCATAAATGTCCAGGGAGGCTGACAATCTACATAATATGCACATGAGCCATCTCAAATCTAAAATCATACTCAGTACATAAAAAATTACAATTATTTAGAATAACCAATTGAAATGCCTGATAGAATTAGGGTTGTAAAAAATATTCTGCATATTCCATGTCTTCCATGAGATGGGGGGAGGGGTGCCTTTGCATGTTGAATAAGCCTGTTGAAAAACTGGGAAATGCTTACCCTTGAACCACCCCAATTTGGCAAGGGGAGTTCCAGTTAATCCTCTGCCATCCTACCATATTTTTAAAATATCCATGTTTCTTTCTCCTCCTCTCAGTTTCCCCCTTGCTCACCAGCTTATACCAATTGCTGCGAACTGAGTTCCAAGTGCAAAATTTAATTATTTATTTATATCCAAAAGTAGTTTGTACTAGATTAACTAAGGGGTGGTACAGACTGCCCCAAAAGGGCGGTCTGGCACCACCTCTTTTAGTGCTGCAACTGTGCTGCAGCAGCTAGATGCTGCAGCGCAGTTGCACCACTAAAAAGGAGCAGGGAAACTGCGATCCTTTTTAGGTGTGCAGTTGGGGCACAATTAAGTAAAAAGGCACCATTTGGCACCTTTGCACCACCGCAACTGCGCAGCTCCATGTGGAAGCTGCGCAGTTGCAGTAGCGCCATTATGTACACCATCTAAACGGTGTTACATAATGGCACCGGCACTATTATGTAGTAGGGTTTAGGAGTGTGCGAATGTTGCGTGCTCCCGAAGCCTAATGGCGCCACCCAGGCATCTCTCCAGGCCCGTCTGTTCCAGCCCTAAGTGAGGATGGTGAGAGGACAGGTCAGAATTTTGCCCTTCCCAGTGAGTCAAGGCAAACACAAAATGCAGAAGAATCCCTAGTATATGTGTTCTTCCTCATTAATAACATGGCCATTTTTACCATCTGATGTTGCGTAGCCACCCATGTATCAATGGGTATGAAAGGATATAGATAGAACATTTACCTCTTTTTTCACTGAAAATACTTTTTGAGGCTGGCTGCTTCTGCTGCCATTTCATCCTCTGGTCTCCATTTGCTGGGGGACTCCTCAGCCTCTTTGTCATGATGCTGAAGCTTCATAGGAAGAAAGAAAAAGAAAAGGTAAAGAATGAGATCAATTAATGCTAACAGGAAACTTCTGTTTTAAAGTACTTGCATCTAGGTGAGGAAGATCAGTAAAAAATGAGAAAAGCTAGAATCTCTGGATGTTGGATGACTAAAGACGAGCAGGTTTCCCATCCCATTTCTGTATTTTTGCAGAACTTCACTGTGTACCAACTGAGTTCAAAATGCAAAAGTAGTTTGCATTCATGTTCATGTTCCCTTGACCCTTTCCGATGCCTTTTCAGGGAGCTGGAGGGGCTTCCATGGAAAGGAATGGGTGAATAAGTCCACCAACCCAGTTGCATGTACTAAATCGAGAACTAACTACTTTACCCTCAAACTGTCTTTCTTTGTCTTGACAGTCTCAATCATTTGTGTTTCCACTTTTTAAGCTGCTTTCAAAAAGTCTCGTTTCTCTTTCTTCCCCTCCTTTTCTCCTCAGCTTATGTCACTTGTGGGAAATGGAGTTCCATGTGCAAAAGTAATTCAGCAGGGGAGAGAAAGGAGAGGTAGGATTCTTGCCCTTCCCAGTAGTCTCAGGCAACAGCAAACTTCTGCAGCATCTCCTAGCTTGCCTGCTCTTCCTCATTAATACCTGTTGCCATCTTGACTACACTCTGATGTTGCTTAACCCACATGTGTCCCTGTTTTTAATCTGTGAAATTATGACATTGCTGCCTTGTTTGGGGCTTCCAGTGGGTTACTGTTTTCCAAATATCCAGCTCTGAGGACACCTCATACCCAAACCTTGTTGATGGAATATCATGGGAGACTGTGCTGCAAAAAGCCTGGTTCTGAAGTGTGTTTAGAGCCTGATCAGCTCTATGAAGAAGAAGGGCTTCAATGCTGCTGCAGCTTTCCACAGAACCCTTTCACTTTCTGTTTTGTTCTAGACATTCTGCTGGTGGTGGCAGCAGGGGGAGGGATAGATAGTTGTTGCTGGTGGGACAGGGATGCATTATAGAGGGAGCAACAGTCCTCTCCCTACCCTGTCTCAGATGATGAGAGAGCTTGGGATATTCTTCGCACATTTTAAAAACAGAGTTTGCACACAGAAAATCTGGAAAAATCCATGGATATTACTGAATCAACCCCCCACCCCAATTCTTATGAAAGCACCTGTAAAGCGAGCATATTGTTCATATGAAGGAAGAAGAAATTAATGTGAGACTAGAAAGCTGAAGCCAACTGCATATGTGTGTGTGTGTGCGCGCAAAACAGTGAAGGTATCCAAATACTTTGGTTCCAAAAACAAGACTAGGTCCTCCTTGGTGACCCTTGGTTGAGCAAGAGGGCAGCTCATTCCACACAGCATGGGAAAAGGAGCCACCACTGCTCAGAGTAAAGGCAACCCTTGCAAAGAATTTCAAATGTTTTCCTAAAGTTCTAATCCTCTACCTGTTCATACCAGAATGCAAAGAGATCTTGTGGCACCTTTAAATGAAGAGAGAAGTTGGTAGCATGATCTTTCCTAGACTTGATTTGGTTATCTGCTCACCTTGGTTTTAGGCAACATCCTTACTCCTGTCTTGTCCCCCAACAACCATTGGTAAAACCAAACTTGTCACCTTATCTCCACACCCACAAAGTTCTGCATTTCTATGGACATTCTCACACATAGCCTGCTTATATAAATCTGCCCCCCGGACTTTTCACTCCACCACAGGCTCAGATATATGAAAGCTCATGCTACCAACTTCTCTCTTTGAGTTAGCCTCAAAGGTGCTCAAAGGTGCTACAAGATCCCTTTGCACATTGATTTTCCAAACTAATACAGCTTTGTCTTTGAATTCTGTTCATACCAGAGAAAACCCACTAAATTTCATAGATATTACTTCTGAGTAAACATGATAGGATTATGCTACAAATGTGACATTACAAAAGGATCTTTAAAAACAACCACAATGATTCCTCCTTTCTGCAAGAAGCCTTGTGTTAAGAAGGTCCTAAATTCATTCCAGGCTGCAGCTCACAATTTAATAAAGCTTTTGTTATGGGTCAAACATGGTCATCTCATTACAGCTGAAACAGATACATGGGGCACTGGGGATAAAATAAATGGGCAGGATGTGGGTCATCGTCTCCAAACAATTTCCAAAAAGCAAGGAAAAGAAAAATAAAACAAAAAATCTAGAGGAAAACTGCAGTGCATGTTTAGTCAAATGCAATCTCTAAGAGTATATGTGTTTACTTAAAAGTTCCTCTAGTGTTCAGTGAGGCTTCACTCCTTCGCATATGTACAGGCATACCTTAGTTAACAAAACCTCTGGAAAAGAAGTATCTTCTTACAATGAACAATATCATACTATAATGTTATAGTGTTATTATTCAGCTTTAACTGCTATGGCTGCCTCCTATGGAATCCTGGGATTCGTAGATTATAAACTTAGGCCTCACGAAACTGCAAACTCCAGATTGGTACAGGAGGCAGTCAGAGCAGTAAAAGAGGAATCATAACCCTCATGTGATATTGACAAAAGTCCTTTTATAGCTGCACAGCCTTCTGTTTTTCTTCTTGTCCTCTGTTTAGTTGGAATGTTTTTAGGAACAATTGACATTGGGGGATGTTGAAAGACAGCTGGAGAAACACAGATTTTAAGTAAAGGTTTGCAGCAACATAACTATAGGAGACATTTTGGATCAAGTGCCAGTCTGTGTGCAAAATCTAAAATATACAGTGTGCCCTTGCCTTACGTGGGGGATCTATTCCCGACCCCTGCGTAAGGCAAGTTCCATGTATGCTTGAGCCCTATTGAAAATAATGGGGCTCATGTACGTGGCGCACACACCATTTCCTGTGTCTCTTGTGGCTAAGCTGAAAGCCACGTATAGCACACCTGTGTTTGATGCAGGTGAACTGTATAAAGAGAGGGGAGGGCTAGTCTATATGTAAGTGTATTATGCCAATTGCTGAGGATATTTGAATGGATGAATCTTTCAAATTCAGTTTCTTCCATATTCACTTTTTTTTTTTTTTAAAAAAAAAACAACTCTAGTTTTTTCTACCCTAGAAATGGAGCAATTTGCCAATTTTATCAAAAACTAAATTTTCTTGCCATTGCCAGGCTCAAGGTTTTGCACACACTGGCCTGGGCCAACCATAGCAGACAGGCAAGGACAGTAACTGCCCACAGGGCTAGCTAAGGGGAAGAGATGAGGGCATTGCTTCTCCAAAGAGGAAGTCGGACCATCCCAAATGAATAAACTGTTTTTTTCAGGAGTGTAGGAGTTCAGGGGAATCTGGGTAGTCCAGCAGGGATCTGGAGGATAAAAAAAAAGCCATCTCCAGTCATCAGTCTGTTTCCCCACGTATGTTCTACTGTAACCTCAGTGACAAGAAAGCACTGAAGGGGCATGCATAAATCTCTGTCTAGTTCATTGTCTCCATTTATAGTAAGAAATCAGGTTACACAGAACCAGTATGGTGTTGTGGTTTGAGTGTTGGACTACAACTCTGGAGACCAGGGTTCAATGTCTCATGGCTTCTCCCTTGCAGATGTCCACCTTTACATATTTCCCACAAGAGCATGCAACTGAACTGTGTTCTTGGGAACTGTGGAAAATCTACAATGTTGGAGCTTATTGCATGAAATTTTAAAGCGGCTCAAGCATCCCAGGCTGCAGCTGGGACACAGGATGGAGGTGGGGGTTATCACAAGCTAAATTGCCGCCTAATCATCAGACACCATCAGCCTGGGTCCCAGCCACCCTCTGCCAACACTTTTTAAAATCTGGAAAGCTTATGATTTCGAAAAAGTGCTGGCAGAGCACAGCTGGGACCTGGCGTGGACCCGGACTAATGGCAGCCAGCAATCTGGCAATTTAGCATGCGATAATCCTCGCCTCCATCCCACATCCCGGCTGCAGTCCAGGATGCTTGACGTGGTTTTAAAATTCATGCAATAAGCTCTGGTATCAGGAGGGTGCCATTTTACAGCGTCCTGCCCTCCTGTGTGATATTTGTGTAAGGTGAAACATTCCATAGCACACATTCCTGTCAAAATCACAATGACCCTTATACTGAAGAGATGGCAACATTTTTCGTACATTCCTGAAGTGTGAATTTCTTGTGGTAATGGGTGAGAAGCAAAGAAAGAGAGACAGAATGAAAGAGAGACTCTTCATGTGAATGAGCTGTATAACCATATTGTGCTTTCCCTCAAGGGCCACAGTGAAGACAACAACAACAACAATGACAAGCCATCCTACAGCGCTATCAGTTTTAATAAAATAACTTGAAACCTGGTTGTCAGCTCTGCTGGCAACTTCACACTGGGAGACATGGGTGAGGAAATGAATCTTTTTTTTTCCCCAACAAAGAGAAATATTCAAAGAGCCTCCTGGTTTACAAGTGATCAAAAGTGACAGTCGGTGCTTATTGGTGGAAGAGCATTTTCCGCTCGAGGTGAAAGAGGAGGGTAATTTATCAAGAAACCCAAGAAGTCAGACATCAGTAATGATCTGCTTGAAGTGGGGCACATCTTAGAAAGAAAGCATTTATATTTGTACAGCAGGGAAAGCAGTTGTAGTAGCCTGGGTTGCATTTTTTAACTCTCTCTTGTCAGAGAAAGGGGGGGGGAATGGAGATTTACACCAGTTTTGAGCAGAAAATCTAGACATCTGCATGCACATGTGGACTGCATTCTATAACAACATTGGTGGGAGGCCGGGGGGGGGGTTCAGAAATATATACATTTACATGCATATGGGGAAGGGAAAATACTTGAAACAGTCAAAGCTGTGTGGCCACACTTATTGTGATTTATCACATTAGGTGAATTCAAAAGGGAGAACTATGTCTGGACAGTTCTCCCAAACTTGCCTCAATAAAACCTGTGGTTGCTGCAGATCAGGGTAACCTAAAGGTAAGCTGGATTTTTGTCTCAGCATAGTTGTGCTCTTAGATATCTAATTCCATGACAATTATTTTTCTGATGGTACAATCAACTTTGCTTAGAATGTTCTTTTTGCTTTTGCTAGCTCATAGAAAACTCAAGAAGACTTTTGGAGTGGCAAACCACCAATGAGCAAAAACACACACACATGCATTTTAATACTGCGAAGCTGTTAAAGTTCTTCCTATGCCGACAGATCTCTTAAGGTCTTATCCGGACAGGCCAGCCACCACTTAACACTGCAATTGTGTGTGTGTGTGTGGATATGGATATGCATTCAAGTTGCCTGTTGATTATGGTGACCCCATGAATTTTGTAGGGTTTTCTTAGGCAAGGGATACCCAGAGGTGGTTTTGCCTCTTCCTTTCTCTGAAACATAGCTTAGAGCTTCTGGTATTCGTTGGTAGTCTCCCATCCAACTACTAACCAGAGCTGGCCCTGCTTAGCTTCCATGATCAGATGGGATCTGGTACATTTAGAGTATTTAGGCTTCATGTGATAAACATCTATATAAGGATGAACCTGAGCCTCTTCCAACCTGGTGCTGTTGTGAATGGAATATGTGCTGCTAACAATTTTGTTATTTGGGTCTTTTCAGATAGATGGTTTATATGAAAACTGACAGTATATATATCTCCAAAACTGAAGACCATAACTACAGCAAATTGCATACTGAACGGCAGTCTAGTAGAGTCTACTTCATAGGCCACAAGACCAAGTTTGAAAATCAATTACTGTCCTTACAGAGCAGTTTTAGCTTCATCAAAGACTGATTGCATTTAAAGGTTAACAGCAGTGTGCCTAAAATAAGAAGAGAAATTATCTTGGGCTTAGATTTTCATTTTGAAAACACTGTGCTTTATGTAAAGGGGAAAAAAAGGCCATTTTCATCCTTTCCAGACTCCCAGATATTAGCTGAGGTACAGAAGTGAGATGAGGGAATTGAAAATACCATTAACATGTACCACTGCTTATTTTTCACCAAGTTAAAACAAACCAATATATGTCAAATCACAATTCCAAAGAACTCAGACTCGCTTTCCCCAAATTGTAAATCCCCCTATAATCTCTCATAAATCTTGCTTAGAAGAAATATGCTGGCTTCACAAGACAAGCAGGGAAACCCCAGACCAGGTAATTTATATTGCCGAAAACCTTAAGGTCTGAAAACTGACAATTACAGTGGGCCCTTGATATTCACTTCGTTTGGGCCCAGGACACCCTGTGAATAACAAATCCATGGATGCTCAAATCCCATTATATCCAATGGGGTATTAAATTGGGCCCCTTACATACAAGGCCAAATGCAAGCTTTAGTGTGTGTGTGTGTGTGTGTGTGTGTGTGTGTGTAAACAGCCACCTGGCATTGTTCTGAAATGCTTCAGATTTTAAAGGTAAATCTTTTTAATGTGGTTGGTTCAGAACTGGCCTCACATTATGAAGACAGTCTGCACTTGAATTGGCCTGTGTCATGGCACCATGAGGCAAAACAGCTTATTTGGCCTATGAAGACATAGTTACTTGCTCTGTCTCTTTACAAGAATCACCGTTTTCCTTGCAAAAATGCTGGATTGTGTGCAAATATGTTTCTGTATAAGTAAAAATTTTCACAAAATTCCAGAAACATGACAAATCTCTTGTTCCGTTCTCTTCTCTTTTAATTTAATTTTGTCCCTCTCTGCCTTCTTTAGCAGAGAATAACCAGGAGATTCCTCTCTAAATCCATCCACTGTTCAATCCAGTGTAGAATGCAGTGCTTGCCCTAATCTAATCCAAGGGTGGGCTAAACACATAAGGTAGGCTACATGTGGATGTAGACCCTCTGGGCTCCTAGCCTGGGAGTCTTTTCCTGTTTCGAAAATAGATTTTTCCTGCCCTGCAAAAGAAGGCAGAGAGAGGGACAAAATTACATATGCAGAGAAAATTGTGCCGCAAAGGCATTTGGAAGTATGATTTGTCATTTTGGGGACTAACGTTTGGAGGGTGGATTGGGTGCAGAGGGGTCTTCAGGGGGTGACTTCTGCATCCTGATCTGATCTGATCTAATCTAATCTGTACATTGACCAAGTACTAATATATGAGATTATCGCACACAGAAAAAAATTGGCAGGAGAGACATGGGATCTAAAAGACAAAAACAAAATAAACAATTTTAAAATGGGTTTTATTACATTTACCCATTCCCAGGCAGTAGACCGCCTGTATATACCTGGGGAGCCTGTTTACAACCCAAACTTCTCCTGATGCTTTTTTAAGAACAAGAAAATCCAGTTTTTTTCTTTTAGATCCCACGTCTCTCCTGTCAGTTTTTCTGTGTGAAATAATCTCCATAGTATATTAGAAATTGGAAAAAAAGCTACCTAAATGCTCTCTAGTTTGGGGAATGGAGAAATGCATGTCATGGGCCGGAGCCATTTTTTGTTGCCCCAAGGGCCTCCAGGATCCATTTTTTTAAAAAGTTGAAATTGTTATGCTCCTAGATGCCCCCAACCCTACCTAAGTCGTGTGGAGGTGATTTCTCCATGCTCTACACCCAAATTACTTTACAACAGGAGATTATTAGAAATTGTCATGGGACTTCCAAATTGCTTCAGTGGACCTTTAGCTTCTTGTGTAGATCGTGACCTCTTTTTGATACAATCTGATCTTTGTCTTCATTTCCAAACAGGAAATGTGTTTGTATATGTCCATTTGAATGACAACTTTTGAGCAACTGTGGTTGGTACTTCATGCACAATGTATAAGGACATCACCAGAGATTGTGGCTATTTCTCAATGTTTGGCCTGGAAACTGTAGGGTCTGGGACAATCCTGAAATGGCAAGCCTGTATGTTAAGGAACTCTGCACTTGCAGCAATATACCACCATATCCCATGATAGGATCCCTAAAATGGTGGGTATGGGACTAGCATTTTCATCAGTCTTCATGCCTCCCTTCTAATGTTCAGCTCCATCCTAAAGTATAAAATTGAAAAGCATAGCTTTGGTATGTGATGTGTCTTGTTGTTACATTTCCATCATTTTTTCATTTAAATTCCTTTTCTGAAGAGAGAACCTCTGTTTTAAAGTGTGAGGCCTGTTACCTCTTAGATACCTGCTTGCCAATTCCTTCCACACATTGTCATAACCCTGTGACATAAAACAGCAGCTCCGACAAGAGTGTCTCTCTGCCATTTTGCAGTTGCACAGAATTTATATGGTGAAATTTGCATTCATTTTAAGCCCCTCCTCATTCCTATGTACGGGAGACAGAAGTTGACAACATGAACCCTATTCTTTGTGACACCCACCTTGGTTTTTTTGTGGGGGGGGGGGGTGTTGTTTTTTTTAAATCCTCACTTTAATAATTATACAAGATGGATATATAACACAGCTAGAGCTAATATAAAAAGGAAAATGATTTTTCTGCTAGTGGAACAACAATAATGTGGTTAATTTGCCTACAGCTATTGTATCATATATGCTTTGGTAGGGTAGGAAATAGCTTTCTGATGTAGAGTTGTCTGCTGAGCAGGATACAGTCTGCGTTCAAGAATGTAAAAAGAACGCAGCACCATCGCTTGCAGCAAAACTGAGAACTGGAAAACAGATGGGGGTGGAATTTAGATAGATGCTAATAATCCTAGTTTATTGGTCAACAAGCAGTATATGGGAAGTCAGATGATTTGGCCCAGAGGAAAAAAAAATCTCAACCTCTTCATTTTTTCTAGTGAAATCTGTCTGTCAAATAAAAGAGTCAGATATGTGTGCAAAGACCTAGAGCAGAACTGGACTTATATTTAAATTTTTCAAAGGGAAAAAAAAAATCTTATCCTGCCTTTCAGGATTTTTAAATATATATATATATATATATATATATTGCAAGGTAGTTTTTAATGTAACATAACACACTTTGGCAAAAAAGCAAGACCTAAAATAATTCATTAAAAAGGAGCTCAAATGTTTGAAACATACCATATTAATGAAAATTAAATATTAATTAAATATTCCCCATCCTTTTTCATTGTTTTGAATCATACCAGCCATAACCTACAGAGTCTGGAATGTTATTTTTTAAAACAGGAATTAGTTACTTGATTTATTATTTGATCACCTAACAAGTCATTCACTTCAAAGATATAGCCTTGTTCATCTGTAGAATCAGTATGTAGAGAGATTTTGCAGCACCTTTGAGACTAACTGAAAGAAAAAAGTTGGCAGCATGAGCTTTCGTTGACTTATGCCTACTTCCTCAGATGCAGGCTAGTTTCCTCTGGCTATGTTCATCAATGACCTTCGTTAAAACTTGACTTGATCCTTCCAGAATCCGTTCAGTGGTGATCATCCTTTCAAATAGGAGTAGAGTTGCTGGTTTGATATGGTTGTCTCTAATTTTTTCTCCATTTTGGTTCATCTTATCTTTGGTTTCCCCCATGTTTAAATAAGATTTTCGAGTTCTCACATCCTGTTAGAAGCTTGTTATTGGATAGTAAGAGAAACTCTTTCTTTATCAGTGTTGGATTCTTGTCCCCTCCCTCCAGGCTTATACCTGGAGGCAGAAGTCTTTTCCCTCCATCAGTGTTTTTCTTAGCTTGGCTATGTTACGCCACTAGATGTTTTTAGAGATTTAAAGCTTGGTACACACACTTTCACCTGTGTTGTAGCACTCTCTTGATAAGGGAAGATGTGTGCTGGCTCTTGTTTCTGTTTGGAACTTTCAATTAAACATTTAGAATTGGGAGGAAAAACCTGGACTTGCCCCTCATTTCCATATACAAAGGATTTTGAATTTGAATGGACATTCTCACACAGTAATGGGGTATATAGGTCTGTACTTGGCTTTTCACTCCACCAAATGTATATGAGGAACTAGACTTAAGTCTACCAAAGCTCATGCTGCCAACTGCTTTCTTTCAGGTAGTCTTAAAGGTGTGACAAAATCTCTCTACATACAAGTCCAGAATTGTAAATCACTATGGGGCAGTACAGATGGGCGGCTCTGTGCCACCTGTTTTTGCCCTGCATCTGTGCTGCAGCATCCACATGCTGCAACACACACGCGCCTTCCAAAATGAGCCACTCTAGCCAGCTTCTTTTTTGCGGCGTCATAAGGGCTGAGATGCAGCCCTATGATGACTCTCCTGCCCAGAGTCATTTTGACACTCAGCGCCCTTATGTCATGAGGCTGTGCCCTATGACATAAGCGTGGCGATATTAGATAATGCTGTGCCTTATCAATCCCTAATATTGGTGCAAATGGCCATCTGTACTGGGCCTATATTAACAAATATATTAGGTAATTACTGTTACTATTATGATGCTGGAAAATATAATAAAATGCTCCTAATGAGCCAATTCAGATATCACACCTTGGAAATTGGGGGGGGGGGATGTTCCAAAAGATATTACAAAGCAATCTTTCCAACTATAGAAAAATCACCCACCTGAAGATGCCAGCCACAGATGCTGACAAAATGTCAGAAAGGAACTCTTCCAGAACATGGCCACATAGCCTGAAAGCTCCACAAAAAACTCCCCCACCTGATATTTCCTTCTCCACCTCCCACTGCAAAAATGGAATAAGCACACACATCCAGTAAGGAATCACTCTGTTTCAGCTTATCATTGCAAAATGTAACCAGTTACAAAGTAATGCGTTAGAAAAGTCAGTTGCTTCTTACCTCTGGTCAATCATGTGCAATTCATCACATTCCTTCTTAATAAACAGACCTGCAACTAAAGAACTCCCTGACTCAAATATAATCCTATGAGTCTGACTTTTCAGTTATAAAACCTATATATCCTGACCTACCTAGTCCCTCTGCCCTTATTACTTCCCTCTAAATTTCTGTCTGGGGAACTGTATAAGCTGTGCTGCAATGCTATATATTCCAGGGTTTACACTGAAGACTGTTCAGAGAGACACCACTACTTCTCCAGAGGAGTCTTTGTGAACTTTTCTAAATAAAAAAGGAAAACTATTAATTCTTATCAAAGTAATTACTCCATGGCACTTTGGGTACAGACATTTTGTAATATATTGTGGAAGAGCTCTTCTGACATCAGTCTCAGGAAAACGGGAAATGTTCTTTGGGCATTAATCTCCACCAACAAATCATTTTTCCCCAATCTAAAAAGAAAAAAAAAAGTGCTTTCTTTTTCTCCCTGAAGTTAGAGAAAATGAGGAAAAGCTGTATCATGGCCACAAGCTTAGTGACTGATCCAACCCATTCCTATCAGAGATACTAATCAGTGCTCACTTTGAAAGATGCTTGCCATTTCTGCATGATAGCTTAATCCGGTAAACAACAATCCTCCTAATTACTAAAGATTCTGCTTTTGGTGGATTAGCTATAGCTTATGACAAGGAGGATGGTGTACCATGCGGCAGCTGAAATGTCATCCTCAGCTGTTGATTATGAATCACTCCAGTCTTTTGTAAATCCAAATGATCCCCAGAGCTATGCTCCATGTATCAGCAATCCCATGGCATTTGCCTGAAAAAGTAACTGCTGGTGGAATTAATTAACCTCCTTAGCCAAAATAAAATGTAACTGAGCCCTAAATTGTTCAGCCAATATTTTTTCTAACACATTTCATATGTGTTATAAAAAGGGAAAACCAGAGAAGATCATCTGTTTTATTTTGACAACAGAATTCTTATTTGTTGAGTACCTGTGCTGTTTCTGAGCATTCCTAATAAACATACTTAATAGTTTTACTGTAAGGTAACTGATAGCATTTTTTTAACATAGTAATTAATAATTCATTTGGGCAACAACTACAAAATTCTTAATTATCCCACTCAACCTGCCTCCTCCTTGGAAGGGAAACACAAGAACTGTAACTTCAGCATCCAGCTGAGGAAATTATTGGTCTGCTCTTAAATAAGATGGACAATAAGAGACATGTAATAAAGCAGGAGTAATATTATTGACCAGTAGTCTAGATCAGCTACTTACCTTAGTTATGCAGCTAAGTACTTAACTACACAACTATCTTTGTTATGTAGCTATGTACAGTGGGTCCTTGATATCCACAGCTGTTTGATTCCAGGACCTCTTGTGGATACCAAAATCCATGGGTGCTCAAGTCCCATTATATAAAATAGCATAGTAGAATGGTGTCCTTCATATAAAATGGCAAAATCAAAGTTTGCTTTTTGGAATTTATATATTTTTCAAATATTCTTGAGCTGTGGATGGATAAATCCATGGACAAATAATCTGTGGATATGGAGGGCTGGCTACAGTATCTCTTGGCGTGACCCTCAATTCTGCTTTACCAGGCAAGAGACACAGAGAGTTATGAGAGTCTGTTTTCTTGTTGATCAGGATGTTTCCACCCCCTTCTGTCAATAATCTCTGATGCAAACACCAGAATCCTCCTTGTTGCATATCCTCCTTTCCCTAGAAATTCCTGGCAGAAGTGGAGTAGAAACCTCAATCTGCTGTGTCTTGTCTGACAGGAGTACAGACTCCCATCACTTGCAGTGGCTGCCCAATAATTTGGGCTTTGGGGACTTTAATGATCTCTAAGTATTCCATACACTATTGAATATGTTGTTGTTAACTGCCATCAAGTGGACTTCACCTTAGTGACCCTATGAATGAGAGACCTCCAAGTAACACTATGATCAACAGCTCTGCTCAGATTTTGCATACTTACGGCTACGTCTTCCTTGATTGAGTCTATCAAATCAAATAAAGCAGATTCAAGATGCTGTGGGGGTGTGACATTCAAAGGACACATGCCCCCAAAGTGGCCAGAAGCTGCTCTGATGGCGCAGTCTGGCCCTTTGGATCAGATCAAAGAGGAGCTGGAATAATCCAGCTCCTGGCAGCAGCTGGTTTGGGACCATGGCAGAGGCCCACTTTGGAAGTGAGCCATGCGGTCACCATGGTCCTGATGCGACTGCAGCCGGAGCAGCCACAGACTGCTCTTTATTAGCCATGTGCTTTGCTCCATGGTCTTCCTCTTTCCCTATTGCCTTCTATCTTGCCAAGCATTATTGCCTTTTCCAATGAGTCATGTCTTCTTATGCTACGTCCAAAGCAAAGCAATGATGAACAAACTGTTAGCCTCACAAAATTCAATCATTCTCTTGCTTCATTTCTTGATCCTAGGCCAAATTTATCTGCAGTCTTTGGTTCTGCTCTGTTTCCTATTTTTGCATTCCAATCAATGATTAGGTATGTGGTCCATTTCCTCCTGAACTCCAGTATGGAGTTTTTCAGTTTCTTCTTCTTCTTTTGCCTCTAATTTGAAGCATAAACTTGGATTGTGGTTCTACTGATGGGTTTTGCCTGAAACCTTATTAATCTGATTCAGTCAGACCTTGCACTATATCCTTTTACCACTTTTGCTGTATTTCTCATCACTATTAACACCACCCTATTTCTTCTTATATTTTCATTTTCTGAATAAAATACCATGTAATTATCTGACTCAAAATGTCCCATTCCTGTTCACTTTTTCACTCATGCCAAGTGGAAAAAACTCATGCAATGTTTACATGTTCCATTTCTTGTTATATTATGTCTAGCTTCTCCCGATTCATGCTTCTTACATTCCGTGTTCCTATAATAAGTATTCTGTAGTTTAGGACTTTCACTTCTGAGCATATCAACAGCTGATCATCCTTATGGCTTGAGTCCAGTTGTTTCATAAACCACAGTGTTACTTCTTGTTGTCTTCTGCTGTACCCAGTAACAAATTGATTGCTATCTGACCTGAGAATCTCATCTTCTGTCACCATCTCTTGTTTCATTTTGGATTTTCACATGTCTGATAATCCCCTCAGTCTTGGCCCACTATTGGTCTGTTGGATGGGCAATCCACTGTGTTGCCAGTGGAAGCAATACACTATGTATAGTCCTCGAAGAGGGCCTTCTCTACTGTGACACCCTGGATATTGGAAGTCCACTTGGCATCAAAACTTACTTTATTCCAGCACAAACTTACTCATTTTTATTAAAGCCTTGGGGGTGTCTATCTGATATCTTTCAATATGTCTGGGTGCCTGGCTTTAAACTGTTTTTACTTTTTTACCTTTTAAATTGTTGAATTTACTTTTAGGTTGTTTAAACTACCTTAAACTTTTACAAATTCTTTTTAAACTCAGTTAAATTGTTGAATTTATTCCATTTGTCCATTGTCTTAAAAACCCATAACAGCAGCAGCAACAACAACACATTCAGTTATTCAGATTGAGACATATGTTACATATTCAGATTTGCTTACCGGTAACTCGATAAGAATAAGTTTTTCCAATCATCGTCATATGTATATTCTTCCGAATACTGTATTGCCACATATCTCATTTTTTCTTTCTCCCTATGAATATGAAGAAAAATTTTCTCCCTCTCTTTCTGAATATATAGATTAAGATTAAGAAGGCAGAGATTTAAAACCAAAAAGCACTTCTGACAAATTAGAACAAAAGAGTGTTTTAAACTGCCACCTTGGGTACAGTTTACTTTTATTTCGAACAACTAAGTAGAAGCTGAAACATTTTTCTAATTCAATTATAAAGTTCTGATTTTTAATCATTGTAATACACACACATGTGTATGTGTCTCAGTTATCCATGCCAAATCCTGGTATATATCATCCAGATATCTATGCACAGGCAGAAGCATCTATTGGTGCCAAACTTGGACCGGCGTGCTGCCAGGGCAGAATAAAGGGGGAGGGGAGAGAACAGTTACCATGGCTAAATGGAAGATCACATGAGGACAATTTGATGAGCCTCACATAGCATTTCCATGGGCCAAACATGATACCTGAGACAGGAAAACAATCCAATCTCTTTTGTTTTTGCTATATCAGCCCTCAGCATATTCTCCATGTTTCTCTTGTTGTGTGCCTTCAAGTAGTTTCTGACTTATGGTGATCCTCCGTGTTTCCCCCCAAATAAGACAGTGTCCTATATTAATTTTTACTCCCAAAGATGCACTATGTCTTATTTTATGGGGATGTCTTATTTTTCCATGAAGAATTCACATTTATTGATGAACAAATGAACATTTATTATATACTGTGTGTGTATATATATATATATATATACACACAAAAACTTTGCTAGGTCTTACTTTTGTGGGACGCCTTATATTTAGCAGTTCAGCAAAACCTCTACTAGGTCTTAATTTCAAGGGATGTCTTATTTTCAGGGAAGCATGGTAAGGCAAATTTACCATGAGGTTTTCTTGGCAAGCATCTTCAGAAGGGGGTTTGCCATTGCCTTCCCCCTGAGGCTGAGAGAGTGTGGCTTCCCCAAGGTCATCAAGTGGCCAAGTGGGGATTCAAACCTTGGTCTTTGAAGTCATAGTCCAACACTCGAGCCACGACACCACACTGGCTCTATTCATGTTTCTCTGCATGAGAAATATATATTTAAAGCAATATTTGTAAAGATTGGGAGTACTTATAACTCGGTGCTCTAGCATCACATAAAGCTTGATTTAGAGGCTTATCGCATGCATGTTAATTCATCTTACCTCTAACCAGTTTGAAATTTAATTTGGGTGTCATCTTGATGTTACCTGATGGTTTTTACCACTGAATTTACCACCTGAATACAGCCCAGTTCTATCGCCATTTCCAGAGCCATTCCTTCTGGCTCTATCTGGATCTGGGAGTTTTCCAAGTTAAGAAAATGGATGCCAGAGTGGCTCTGGAAGCAGGGATGGACCTGGGCTGTATTTGGGCAGCAAATTTGGTGGTAAAAACTGTCTGGTAACATCAGGATGCTGCCTGAATTAAATTTTATACCGGATAATAATAATAATAATAATAATAGTACGTTTTATTTCTAGCCTGTCCCTCTGAACAAGCAATCGGGGCGGGGTACAAAAGAGAATAACAATTAACTAAGCAAAAATACAAAGCAGTTATAGCAACAACAAAAATAGATAGTAATTATAACAAAAAAATAAAATTAACAAGGCAAAATACATAACAATTAACATATCAAAACAGGTAAAAAGAAAATCTCCATTCTCAACCCCCATCCCAATCCTAAAACAATGTGAACTATACACAATCTAAAAAGAAAGAAAAAAGAAAAGAAAAAAGTATGTGTGTGTGTGGGGGGGGGGGGGAGAATACAAGACTCCTCCTTAAGTCCAGGAGCCAAGGCACGGGAGGAGCCCGGGTGGAGGTAGGGCAAACAAACACTCTCTCAGCTGAGTCCTCTTCACTGGCAGGTAAAGGTAAGTTGAATTAACATGCATGAGATAAGCCTCTTGGGCATAATTGCTAGTGCTGGATAGATTTTTTGAAGTCTATGGGTGTAGAGGGGTTTGTTGATGAAACCACTGAAGAGAGGAGAAGATAGCTGTGTTGGCACACTTGTGTGACCTGAAGTGAACGCCGCTGAAGTGTTGTACCTGGAACACATGCCACAGAAGCCACTGAAGTTCACTCAAGGTGGCTTTTAATATCCATACTACTGTTTACAAATCTCGCTCCCACTGACAGAATGCCTCACCAATACTATACACCACACACCAACCACTCCATGTATTGAAGCTCCTTCCTTATATACCATGCCCAGTGCTGGAGCTTCTAGCCCAACCCCTTGTTGGTGTGTTACACTTACTCCCAGTCCCCCATGTGGCATGACACTGCATGTTTGCTGCCTGGTGACTTTATGTCCTGCTAGTGTGCCATCCGCTTCCTATGACACAGCAGACTTCAAATGCTGAATCCTCATGGTTCTTTCCTGAACCAGAGTTACCTCTCACCTTTGTCCCACGTCCTGGACATTTTCCCTGGATGCTGTGATTCTGACAAGCTGCACTCTTATGCTTAAACTCCTTAGTTATGTCTATATATGAATTTTTAGATGTTGCAAAAGGATGTATTCTGTACCTCCTTGTGCAAAACCACTGGTCCTGGCAAGCTCATGAATGCAGTTCTGTGCCTTCCAGTTGTCTATTCATATGCACTTGGAACAGTGGAGAAGAGAGAATCATCTTTACCACCACCCCAGCATAAGTCTGCTCACAGATACTTGCTGGATCTCGGCTCTTCTACTCCCACACAGAAGTGCCCTCTACTCTAGCCAGTTTAACTAGGTTCCTGAATGCAAGAGGCAACACCGCTTGAAGATTGAATCTGTCCTCCAAACTGAAAACAAACTGACTGCTTTGCTATCTGTGTCTTATGGAGAATCTGACAACATTAAAAACACTTAAATGATGCAAACAGTTTATAATTTTATTACATTATGGCTGGAATTCATGATTGCAGTTACTCATTCATAACTGATTTTTAATCATGATCCCTTGTTGTTGTGGTTGTGTCTTTCCAAATCATTTTTTACTTATTGCGACCCTAAGGCGAACCTATCATAGGGTTTTCTTGGCATGTTTCTTTAGAAGGAGCTAGCTATTGCCATCCTCTGAGGCTGAGAGAGTGACTTGCCCAAGTTCACCCAGTGGATTTTTATGCTCAAGTGGGGAATCGAACTCTGGTCTCCAGAGTTGAAGACTAACAGTCAAACTACTACACCATCCTGTCTTGAGACTCTCAAGGAATTGTCCTGGAAATTGTTACCTGAAAAAAAGGTAACTTTCCAAGCTCTCTTGTGAATCTAAAAAAGGTAACCCAGTCTTTCTCTGAACTCTTGCACTCTGTGAAGTTGACTGAAGTACATAATGTCTTTTTACACTAAACCAGAATAACATGGCTCTTGCTTTGAACACCTCACCTCTGTTGTTTTTGGAGGAAACAAAAGCCATATATTGTACTGCACCATAATAAATGGATTCCTAACTGCACATAAGGAAGCCACAGTTGTCAAAAAGTATATTTGGACCTCAGGCTCTCCAGTTCAATGGTTTGTTTTCTTCCTATTCTTCAAGAAAAAACAAACTTAGTATTATACAGTTCTTGACAGGAAAATCAACAAGGCACTCACAGAGCATACGTCAATGCAAGCCGACACATGACAGGTAGAGAGAAGAGTAAAATATCCTAGTGACTTAGCATTCCTTTGAAAAAGAAGGATCCACTTGTTATGTGGCATTATTAGTTCTTTTTAGACTCCATTTTTGTTATAATGATTCAGCGTTAAATGCCATGACATTTAAATCAGAAAAAGATAAGAGGTAAACAGTGGAGGATGTGGCAATCCAAAAGGAATTTGAAAAATGCCTGCCAAATATTTTGTAACCCCAACTGCTCCAGTATCATGTCAAAGCACCTGAATAATTGTTTATTAAGTGCACAGAGCAGACTGGTGCAGTGGATTTCAGTATGAAGGACAACCACACTTCTCCAGAGTTCAGGCAGAAGTGACATCTATTTTGCAGACAGAATAAGCTTTGAGCTTCTTGGTTGAAATCAGTGGTGCAAACAACATTTACTACTGCTTTTAATAAACCGAATGAGCCTCATAACACAGAGCCATGGCCTTACGATAATCACAAGGGGGTAGCTAGGCTTTTTAAACACATACTCTCTCTTCTTTTTTCTGGTTGAAATCAAAAGAAGAAAAAGTGGCTGGCTCATGACTTATCAAAAACTCTTACACTGAAAAGCTTGTTGCCCACAGAAATTTACAGCCTTAGAGAGCCTCCACCACTAGCAGCACTCTGTCTCTAATAAGTTGGGAAAAATTGGCATGGCTTGCAAGAAGGGGATCTAAAGCACCAACTATGTCATTACTTACTGATGAAGTTTTCAAACATGAGTGACTTTTATTTGGGAAGAATATGAAAGCACACATACAAGATGGACTCACTCTAGCATCTAGCATACAGAGCTAACCAAAATGGAAAAGAAATATGAAAGAAAATAGTTTAGGGTTGGATTTTTAGATTGTAAACCTGAGGGCAGGGAACCGTCTAATTATAAGATTGTATGTACAGCACTGTGTAAATTTACAGCGCTATTTAAATAAAGGTTAATAAATAATAATAATTGAGAGGTAATATCTCCCTGTCTTGAAGAATGGTTAATGGAAAACAGGAGTGACTCAGACCAAGAGTCTAGAGGCAACAGGAGTGGGTCAGACTAGAGTCTGAGGGCAACAGTCACCAGCAAAGTGGGGTGGAGGGGGGTTGAGTGCAACCAAGAGGTTAAATTTTCCTGGCCATATTTGTACTTTAAAAATAGCCTTAAGCCAAGGCGATTTCATGGGAAACAAAGCCTTCACAACCCTTCAGAGAGACCAAAAGGATTCCCAAAGTGGTGGCTTGCTGTGATATCCAAAAGATGAAAAAGGCCAATTTGAATGACAGTAGCTTCATTGGCTTTGCAACACCGCAACAAGATATGGGACTCTTTCAAACGGGGAGGAATTTCTCCCAACTCCGAATGGAGCCAATGCGGATTTATGTAAATTCTCGCTTGTTTAGCGAATTTACATGAACCCCTGCTCCGTTCGTAATTACTTCCCATTACCCGAAATTAACCCCCTCCTGCCCGAATTTGCATGCGAAGCTTTAATTCGCAATAAGGTAAAATCCATGATTGCATTCGAATTGGCTTCCCTCTTGCCCGAATTTGCATGTGAAGAGTTAATTTGCAATAACATAAAACCCATGATTGCATTCGAATTGACCTTAAATTATACTTCCAATTTAGCCTTGTATGAAAGAGTCCATGGAGTACCCCAAAACAAGTGGACAGGAATGTTATTTAGGGGCACAGCATGCGATGAAACGGAATCCAGTCTCATTTGATCTAATTGCTAAAACTCATCTTTTGATTTTTGGCTTTTGTAAGAAATGCAGAGCATGGGGGGGGGGTGTCCTCTATCAAGCCCCTTAACCCATTGGTTTAGCCTTCCTCATGTCTGGAGTCTATGTGCTATATGCAAAATACCACCTTTTCCAGTGTTGTTCAAGTCATTGCAGCCTCTGCAGCCCAGGCTGGCTTCCAGCAATGTGATATCAAAACTGGATCATGGGGATATCTGGGCACTTACAAAGCTCCCTGAAGCCTTGGAAGAAAAGGAGGGAGCTGTGAATGCATGCTTCCCCTGCCCTTCCAGCACCTCAGAGAGCTTGATAGAGCTGTTTGAGGCTTCGAAAGGAAGATGGGGGAGCATGCTCTTCACCCCCCCCCCCCACACACACACACTTTATTCACAAATTTTGACTTTTGCGGGGAGGTCTTTTGCCCCTAACCCTTGTGAATGTCAAGGATCGAATGTATATTGACATTCTGGAGAACACAAGATGAAGGGTGAAGTTGCACTCAGTCCTCCTGGCTGGCTTCCCTTAGGCAACTGTTTGGCCACAGAATACCAGACTAGATAGGCATTTTGCTGAAGATGCCAGCCACAGATGCTGGCGAAACGTCAGGAATAAACTCTTCTAGAACATGGCCACATAGCTCCAAAAACCCACAAAAAACTATATATAGTCATTTGATTTGACTCAGCATGTGTCATCTTATATTCTAATGATACCCTACAGCCAGCATGGAACTGCTATCACAAAAAAATACCATTATCATCCTCTGTTCTAAAATACCCAGCCTTTGTGTGTGTGTGTGTGTGTGTGTCATCCATGCTTTAAAAATATGTCCTTTTATCCCCTCATTTTTGATTTTGAGATTTTGTTCAAGTTCATGCTCCACATTTTCTATTTCATTCTTTTAAAATAAGTTAACCACTCCTCTGAACACAAAAGCTGCATCATCTAAAATACCACATTGAAAATGAATCCTTGTGCACAATTTCCAGGGGGAAACTCTCTTTGAACTGAATTAGTTCTGAGTAAACATGGTTAGAATCAACAATATGTCAGTTTGCATAGAGATGCTTCTGCATCTTGATAACCTCTGAGGGACATATCTGGAGAAAGGAGGGCATGAACTGAAACCCATGGCTTTGACTCTAGGGCCTCTCTATGTGAAACCCAAATGCAGGTGGAACAAAATGTGAGGCAGAGCTAAATCGTGAAACAATAATGAAAAGGAACAGGAAATAACCAATGCACAGCATTCTGTAGTAAACAGGTTTTATAGGACATCTTAAGGTGTTTCAAATTTTTACAAAACTTCTTGGCTCAGAAGTGATGATGGGGGGGGGGGGATAAATAGTGGGGCAAAACAAATAGGCAGGAAAAAGTGGCTTGAAGCTGCCTTTTCTGAAGCCACATTGAAACCCCATCAACCACACTGTCAGTTCCCAAGGAAGATGGAGTGCTCATGTCATGACCATATGACATGGCTTCAAGCCAGGAAGAAGTGGGGGGAAAAGCTGCTTCTTTTTGAAATAGCTTTTCTGTGAATAAGGGCACTTTTCTGCTTGCTTCAAGGCTTGTGTCATCTAAATGCCACACCTTCAAGCCATCCTGAAAGCATCTCTTTTTGCCCCAGTGTGTACAACATGTTCAGTGATATCTCTGTCATCATTTCTGTAAAAATCACATGTATAAATCCCAAATAGCACACCTTGATTTTGGCATTTTATATAAGAGACACCATTTTACTATTCCATTGTATTTAATAGGACTTGAATGTCCATGGATTTTAATATCCATCGGGGGGGGGAGGGGTCTTGGAACCAAATCCCAGTGAATAACAAGGGCCCAGTATATTACAGGTGGGTAAATCCAAGATTAGACTTTTGCAGTTGTGTACAAGGGATTGCTTCTGTATCATATCTGCAAACTTATGTTAGTGCAAACCTTGGCAGCCAGATTGGTTACCAGTACATCTAGGAGTGATCATATTATGCCAGTGTAAACATCAGTCCATTGTCTGCCAATTAGTTTCTGGATAAGATGCAAAGTATTAAAGCTCTACATGGTTTGGATCCACGTTACCTACAGAATTGCCTTTTCCCATATAATCAGCCCTCTACACTCAGGTCCTCTGGAGGACATCAACTTCAACCATCCTAAACTAGACTGACAACTGTTACCAAGAAGACATTTTTTTGGACATCCCCAGATTGTGCAATGGCCTGCCAGAGAAGATCTATCAGCTAGATACATTTCCTGAGTTTAAAATATCCCTTACTGTAAGACCAGCCTATTCCAGCAGACCTAACCAGGTGATTTTTAAGAAAATGATTAAGACAACGATTAAAATATCTATTGCTTGTTTTTTTTAAAAAATATGCATTGGTTTTATATGCTCTTCCAACTGGTATTGTGTATCCAACCCATTGTTGTCCCCCCACTTTTAGCTATAGAAAGAGGTGAGTTAATAACCATATTGTTCAGACCATTGCCCTGAGTATGCAAAACCTAAGCAGGGCATTGACTGACCAGGGTTAGCTGAAGCTCACTAGACAGCAGATATAAATCCCACAAAGAGGTCTCTGCATGAGAGTTTCTGAATTATCAGTGTGAGAGCAGATGGAGGAAAGGAAAGGGGCCACTTATGTATTGGAGGATTTGAAACTCTAGAATTTGGGGTTCTTAGGCATCCAGTAAAGGAAAAGGGATTTAACTATTCCATGATACTTTGATGTCCTGCAAATGAATACTTTCAGATGGTGCTTACTGCACATACTTGACCTAGAACATTTGTAGTTTGTAATTAAAGCAGCAAACCATGACAAATGACCATATTACCCTTTATAAAATTTGAATTAAGAGAGTGTTGCTTTGCTGTCCATATAATACAGTACGGCTGTATTTTTTCATAAATATTTTTTAAATTGAAGGACTGTAGAATTCATTCTTCTGGGGGGTAAGATTCATTTTCTTCAACAAAGTTGAACATCTTTGTTGGAGCTCATATACTTGATTTCTTAATTCTCTCTCTTTCTGTGTATTCATACACTCACACACAGACGGTGTCCAATAGAGCTTGACTTTGCCATTGCTCTCACTGCGTATTCCATCTTCTAACTGGTATATATAATTTACTTTCTACAATCTGCTATGCCAGATTTTCTATGCATTAGTCTAATTAAGTTAAGCTGGATAATTATGTTTCTGATATCATAATGGTATGCATATAACTCTGCAGATTGTGTTACCAGCTCAGCCAATCCTTATAATGTGATCACTCTATCAAAAAAATCCTCTTTTAGGGCCTTGCAAATGAAAAAAAAAAAGTCTACAGTTGTCTCTCCAAAAAGTTATCTTGTGATTCTCTAAAGAGATATTTCAAAATCATTTCCAAAATGCCATGTTATTGTTTATGCAAACATACCAACAAAAGCAACAACATATGACATTTTTGTGGCTGACAAAATTATTTATTGAAATCTTTTTTTAAATCATTCTTCAGTGTTTCTATTTTCAGGAAGACATAAAAAAAGACAAATCAGCAGAAAGGATAAAACAACAAGCCAGTGAAATGGAACAACTGCTGATAGAGGTGAAAACCAAATTAAAGCTGCATCCACTCTGCAGAAATAATCCAGTTTGACACCAGTTTTACTGCCATGTCTCAATGCTGTGATATTCTGGGAACTGTAGTCTGTTGAACTCTCTGAAAAGAGAAGGCTAAATGTCTCACAAAACGACAATTCCCAGAATTCCCTAGTACTGAGCCAAGGCAGTTAAAGTGGTCTCAAACCGGATTATTTATGCAGTGTGTTTTGGACCTAAAATGACTGAAAAACTTAGCTACATATTTGTGTGGTGCTGAAAATATCAGAGTAGGTGTCTGATGAACATATCTGGGTATGGGGTACACATATCATCACAACTGAGAGTGCTCTTCCTGATCACCATAATCCAGAAGCGAGGAACTAGAATTGCATCAAGACCCAGATTCCTCTCTCTCTCATGTGGAATGGCAGAGGGTTGGACTGGATGGCCCTTGTGGTCTCTTCCAACTCTATGATTCTATGATTCTATGTTTATTATTCAAATCTCTAAAGTCAGGATAATGAGCTTCAGAGAATGGTTTTAAGATGTGGACAGATTCCCAAAAGCCAGAATGGGCCAGAAGTCACCATAGCTGTGCTCACAAGACATGTTCCCTATGGCTGTTGCCAGCCAATAGGTAAGGAGCACTGTCACAGGTGTATTTAAGGAGTTTATTGCATTAAAAAAGCGACATACCTCTTCCATTTTACAGTCACTTATGGAATGCACCTGGCAATTAATGCACAGAAAATGCTGAGGATGCAGCCACCGGACTGCATCCTGCCTAAATCTCGGCTCCCAGCTGTGCTCAGCTGGCTGAGTTGCAAAGTCAGGAGCTTCCTGTTTTTGAAAAGCAGTGGGATAAGAAGGACTGGGAGCCAGGATTTAGGTGGGATGCAATCAGGTGGCAGCATCAGCGGCATTTCCCATGCCGTAGTTCCTGGCTGCATCTCGTAAGCCATTGTAAATCAGAAGGGGTAAGTTACTTTTTTTTTTAACACGATAAACTCCTAAGTTTCCAAGAAGAAAACTGTTACAGTTTTATATAATCTAAACTGGAAATTACCAGAACATACATAAAGTGACCAGGCTATCCATGTCTAGGAAGTTCTAATGAATATTCAAGCCTTAGCCTTAGCCGATTCCTCACCCAGAGGGGCAGAATAATAATAATAATAATAATAATAATAATAATAATAATAATTATTATTATTATTATTATTAAAGAGGAAAGCTTTTTGTTCCTCTGATGCCCTGGGCATCAAAAACTAGGAATAGATTTAATGACACCTCCACATTGACCCTTCAGGGAGGTTGCAAACCTGACCAGAACAGGTTGAACACCACCAACAATGTATGTACAGAAGCTCCATTTATCTGGATTGTACATCAGATTATTGGCCTACATCTAGCCTATTTGATTTACCTACATATTGGGAAAAGGTGAAAGAGAGCTGGACATCACCCAACCTCTAGATTATTTCTTTCAGTAATTTTATGTAGACATGATACAGAGACAAAGCAGAGTCTTAAAGCATATCATAAGAACACAGTACAAGTATCACAAGACAAAAGTGGCAATCTTTCACCCCCTAGAAATGGCTATCCGGGTAGGCACAGCATGGCTGAAGCACAGGGCCTCTAACCATTCCTGTTCAGAGAGCCAATCTAGAAGAAACCAAAGCCAATAACCTTTTTAAAAATGTCCAAGGACAATTAGTAGGGTTATTAAAAACCATATGAAGTTTTTAAAAAATTAACATAAAGTACATCAGAAAGTGAGTTTCAACAGAATTTTGTTTAATCCTTTCTCCCCTCTCCAATCCTGAAGAATCTTATTAAGTTAAATTAAAATTATCTCCATATTACATCTGGCCACCGACTGAGTTATTTTAGTTGCATGTGCAAGGGTTCCAGTGTGCAGCAAGGGAAGTAACAAATAAGTTCTCTAATATGCCCTAATATGTTTTCTAATATGTGCCCTAATATGTTCTCAAAGAATGAGAAAGAACCATCTTTGTAAAGTGACACAAGGTATATGGGCATATTAAAAATGCAGTATTAAGAACCCAAGCCAGTAGAGCCAGTGTGGCATAGAAGTTTTAAGAATTGAACTATGACTCTGGTGTCCAGGTTCAATTCCCAGTTCAGCCACAAAATCCACTGGTTGATCTTGGGCAAGTAATATGCTGACCTTCACTTCGCTATTGCCACACTGCAGAAGTAAAGCAGATTGACACCACTTTAATTGTCATGGTTCCATCATGTGGAATCCTGGGGTTTGTAGTTTGGAGAGGTATTCAGCCTGGTCTGTCAGAGAGTTCTAGTGCTTCACCAAACTACATATCCCAGGATTCCACAAGACGGAGTCACAGCAGTCAAAGTGGTGTCAAACTGCTTTATTTGTGCAGCATGGATACATCTGACATCTTGCGGTATCAAAATTTAGAGTCTGACTATTCATGGAAATTCAGAACCATTCTATTCACTGTTCTGAATCTCCCACCATTCACCTTTAGTAGATTATCATGAATGACATATTCTGTGTGCATTTGCATGTCAGAAGCTGCATCGGCACTGCAGAAATAATACAGTTTGACACCACTTTAACTGCCATGGCTCCATCCTATGGAATCCTGAGATCTGTAGGGGGGTTTTTTGTAGCACCAAGCCCAAATTTCTCACAAAACCACACATCCGGGAATTCCATAGCACAGAGCCAAAGTAGTGTCAAATTGTTTTCTTTCTGCAGTGCAGATAAGGCCAGAATGAGTTAGAGTGACTCCCATTCACTTTCTTAACTTCATCCATAATTTTATATACTTCTTTTATCTCCCAGCCACTCACCTGTTTCCCCCCTTCATTTTAACCATCCCCCCCAACCTCTCTTCTTAGGGGAATTGTTCTTTTTGTTCAAAATAGCCATTTACAATGTAAAAGATGTCATCATTAAAGAGAGAGCTTTTCAATCTCTTTCCCCACCCCAGAAGTCAGCATTTCCATTTATCATACCAAATGTGAATTAGAGTTGCTGCTAACTTTACCCCAAAGCCATGTTGTTTCCTGCTTAGGCCAAAATGTCTAAGGGAAGTCAAAGGAAACCATGTGTCCTGAAGTGATTCCATAGTCCCTTATCAATGAACCACAGAAATATTACAGTTTGTTAGTCAAGTCAGTCCTTTGTATGTCAGTGTATGGCTTCTCACCAAATTTGGGTTGGGAGTTTTAGTGGGGGACGAGGCCTGCAGCCAGTCATTTTACAGTGGAGGCAATGAAAGGGCTGGGAGTCATCATTATAGAACATCCAGGGTATAAGGCACTCTAATCATGTTTAAAGTTATTGAATTGTATTACTCATAGTGAGCAATTGGGTAGAATGCTGCTCGCACTTTCTTCCTCTTATCAATAAAAGACTAGTGTTTGGGGGGGAAGTTCAGGAAACTGAATACCTAGAATGTATTGTACCTGTGTGTCTGAATATCTCTGAAGCAGAACTAACTTAAGAAATCAATTTATTTCATTAATTGTTAGTGACCTTCAGGAATTAATTCAGTATTGTTAACATTGTTAGAAGATTTCACTATGTTACTCATTATGTTAACCTTAACCATTAATTTAACTTAAAAAAGAAATGTAAAGAATAAGTAGTTGGCAAACCAGAGCACATGTTCCATGCAGTACCTTGCAGTATCTGTGCAATCTGTTTTCCATCTAATTAATTTTCCAAGCGTGCTCTGATTTTGTGGAGGATTCCTTCCCATTTCCACTGTTGAAGTAAGGCTCAACTATGTATCCAGTCACCTTTGGAGGCCATTTTGTCCTTTGAGGACAGCAACATGGCTCTGGCCAACCCTTGGACTGGCCACTTCTGCACCGATGGAAAAAACCCGACTTATCACTTGGCATTCTGGATCCATGGGGGAAGACAAGCTGTTCATGCAACCAGCACCCACAATGGGCCAATACAGGCAGAACTCTCTGCACACTCCCCCTTTCATCCTGGCCCTGGTCCTATAAAGATGCAGTATATGCTGGAGGAACTGCACAAACATGGAAGTGACAGTGCGATGGGAGCTGGGATTTCTGGGTGGGAAGAAGTCAGTGGCTTATCCAGCCAAGGGGGCTTCCTGACCCACCCACCTGCTGACACTCCTCAGTCGTCCCCTCACCAGTACACAGTATGCACGCTCAGGAGATTCTCCAGATTTTCCACCCTGATTCAGAGCAAACAGGGATTCTTTTTACTCCAGAGAATAACTTTGGAGTGCTGATTGAACCCATTTTGGCCCCATGCATCATCTAAGCAGGTCAGTGCAGTAACGGAGCAGGAATGTTTCTTTTCCTCCATGTGAACATGGTCCAAGACACTCTTTGTTTCAGCTTCGTAGATTTATTTCCATGGCAGAGATTGGAATATGTGGTGATGGAAGACCCATTAGGAGAAGGGACAGTAAAATTGCTCTTTGGATAAATTTCCAACTCTACAGGAGTGTTCCACTGCTTCACCTTTATATGGCCCCAGAGATCATAGAATCATAGAATCATAGAGTTGGAAGAGACCACAAGGGCCATCCAGTCCAACCCCCTGCCATGCAGGAACTGTCCATCAAAGCATCCCCGACAGATGACCATCCAGCTTCTGCTTAAAGACCTCTAAGGAAGGAGACACCACCACACTCCGAGGGAGTGTGTTCCACTGTCGAACAGCCCTTACTGTCAGGAAGTTCTTCTGAATGTTTAGGTGGAATCTCTTTTCCTGGAGCTTGCATCCATTGTTCCAGGTCCCTGTTCTCTGGAGCATCAGAAAACAAGCTTGATCTAGCACTTTCATTTATAATAGGTCAGCAGCATCCACCGTGAAATTCAGCAACCAAAGCTGAGTGCGGAGCTCCACATCAACACACTCTTCTTTCATGTCATTCTTAACTTGCTACAAAACTGTGAGCAGCAAGTCTAGGATGCTACAAATTACAAAAGGAACCGTGGGAGGTTGCAACAATTTTGAAAAGCCTGATGGAGTATTTTCTTTAAAAAAAAAAAACTTGTTGTTGGGCATGAAATGGGCAGTTGGGAAATTAGATATAATAAGGGTTAAAAATCACTTAAATGACAGTGTTTATCAGTCAATCTTGGTGAAAATAGCAGAAGCCTAGTTGGAAGTGGTGCCAGTTCTAACAGTATAGTTTTCACAGCAGGAATGACTCTTGCCCTGGTGTGTTACTGAGTTGGTATTTATACTAGTGCATGAGCCACTGGGTTGTCCTGTTAGTTAACGAATTAAGGCAGAATCATAAATAAATTGTTGGCAGTACAGAAGATGGGAGCTATTGATTTTTGTGGGGGGAAACTGCCACTGATATGGGGTGTAAGCAAGGAGCAAAGCATGCTTTAAGTTTGTTTGATTTTGTTCAGGAGTTTGTGGAAGACAACATTCAAGCTGGCTACCAAGATGACAGTGGCTCTATGCTACTTCTTCATAAGCATAGGTTCCCAGCATCATAAGCAATAATCAGAGTGGCCTGGTATCCCAAAGAAGTAAAGTATGCCTGTAAATATTAGTAATTAGCATGCAATTCAAAAGATTTTTTTTTTTACATTACAATTTTGTGGCAGCTTCTCTTTATGGGACACTGTTTTAATACAACAGTTATCTTTAATGAATTAACCTCGGAATCTGGCTCAAGCGAAACAGTCTTGAAAGGCTTTTCCTCATCCACAGCCCACTTGTAACTAATTTCATTTTGTAATTCTTCCTCAATTAACATTTTTTCCCTGTATTTCACACATGAGCAGCTGCATCACTGAAATATACAATCCTTTCCCAAAATTAATAGCCAACACGTTCTCTCTTCTTCTCTCTCTTTTTAATTTTACATATGAAAGGGGACGTGGAGAAGAATTCTCACTAATACTGCAAACCAATTAAAATGCTTTTCTTAACACTGTCTCTATAGTCTCTCAGATGTATATGTGAGCAAAAATGAAAAAGGGCCTGACATGTCCCCACATATTAATTGCTTGGAAATGATTGGTATGCAACAAGACTGAAGGGGGTGGAAATAAGCAACCTTCTACAACTCTGTAGCAAAAAGGTTTAAACTGTGGACATCAAGCAAATGCTTTAAATTAGATGACTAATTTAAAAAAAAATCTGGAGATACCAAGTCTCCTCAAATGTGTAAGCAAACAAATGCTTCCCAAAGGGAAAAGGAATGACTACTATTGAACTCAATGTGCAGCAAATGGTTTGAGTTGAAGACAAAGTGGGAAAGTGAGAGGAAAAGAGAAAAACTAGGACATTTTAAAACCAGATTATAAAATGGGATGGCAGAGGAGTAATTGGGACTGTCCCTGCCAAATTGGAACATTTGGAGGGTGTGTAAGGGCTGTGTTGTTTTTGGGGAGGCAAGTACAACCACCACAGGAACCAACAAAGGTCTGAACTGTGATATGCAAGCTCTCCCTTATCTCAAATCAGATTGGGTCCAACAATATGATACTAGTCATGAACACACATCTTCCAACCATGGCTCCTTGTGTATCCATGCATAACAGAAAAATATCAGGAGGCTTACAGTTTGAAGCACTGCACTATATACACGATGAACAGGGTGGAATGATCCCACACTGGCTAAGACAACCCAGTGAGGATTCAACATATTCAGTGAGCACAGAATACTGACTGACCATTACATGTGTTGGTGGAAGAATGAAATAAATAAATAAATAAGGGAGGATAGAAAACTTGTGATAGGTTCACTTTAGAGTCTCCATAAGTTAAAAACAGCTTGAGGGAATGCAAAAACAATAAAGGAGCTGTGCAGAATTCTGAACCCTATCCCCTAAGTATCTCAGACAATTCTTTTAAAGACATACTCAGAGGTGATACCCTGCTCTACTGCCATCACAGCTGCTAGAAATCTTGGGTCATCAGTCTTACATCCTCCACTCCACACACCTTTTTTCCAACTTACAATGAGGATTTAAAAAAAATACTAGGGACAGAATGACCACCTTTAATGAGTCCACAAATCTCCTTGTCTAATGTTTACTGTGGCTGCGGTTAATGTTCTGACAACCAGGGAGAAATGGCTGATATACCTTACCAGGGGTTCAAGATGCCTTTTTTCCCCCTGTTTCAACTAAAAATGCAAGAAAGGAGTAGGCATATAAGGAAGTTGCCTTATGCCAGCTCATATAATTACTCCAACTAACTCATGGGTGGCTGGATGTTGTGCTTATGAAATCATTTTTTTTAATTAGGGTATGTCTACATGGGCCAAATGAAGTGTTTTCCCCTCCCCTGTCCTCACAATGACCTGTCCTCATGACACAGGGACACATCCCCAATTTGTATGCAGACTGTCTTCATGATGTAAGGCCAGTTCCACATTGAATCCACTTTATTCCTCCCTTTAACCAGTTTTTAAAAATGTACCTTGTGCTCTAGATTTTTCAAGAAAATCTGGAGCACTCCATAGTGACTCTAGGCAGTTGTCTACACATGTGTCCCTACTGTGTCATCCAGTGTGACTATTGCTGATGCATGTCACTACCTCTGAGGTCACAATGAGGTGCGACTGATAATTCTTATAGTATTTTAGCTGTTTTTGATCAAGTTTTTAATAATGCTGATGTTTAATTCCTTTGTAACTGTTGTAAATTAATGTTTTAGTTGGATCCCATTTGGGGAGAAAGGTGGGATATAAGTGCAACAAGCAAACAGACTTCTATGCCTGTGCTGTAGTGTAGAGTGTGTTGTGTGTGTGTGAAAGAAAGAGAGAGACAGACAGATGGATAGATAAATACTGTATTGTATAATTGTAAAATAGCTGTATAGAAAAATAGCACACTATATTCTTCCCAGTTCTTCTCCTCAGTGATTGTCATTATAATGAGGTGGTGCGCACAGGAACAGAGGCATAAAGCTATGTCTATATGGTTGCATAAACATATTTTATTCAGTATATTCATTTTTGTAACAAGCGCGGCCTACTTGGTTACCCAAGTGAAAATGTGCCTTGAACAATGATGTTTTCATTAAGAGAAGCCGCAATTCCAATTCTTACACAAAGCACCGTTAACTTTGTTGGCAGCAGAGTCAGTATACTGCCGAGACTACATTTTTCACTATTGCCTCTCAAATTGAGGGCACCCTGCAGTGGGTTCTCAAATCTAAATCAAGTTTAAATAAGCCAATCCTAGCAAATGGAAGAAAGTCTATTATAATCAACAGTGGAAATATCTATTTAGGTTAGCAGGCCCAGGAGCTACCATCATTAGAAACGGTGGGTTTTATTATTATCCTCATCGTGCAGTGCCTTCTAGTCTTTATTGGAAGAAACTTGACATTTTAACATTTTATTCCCTTTGTTCCAGCAGACTCCCACAGTGAATCTAACCTTTGCAGCCAAGAAGAGGCTTCATATCCAATACAAAGATGTCATACAGAAAGACTACATGAGCACAGTTGTAGTGACGGGTGTGTCAAGTGGGGTAGAAAGGAAGGCAGGCACCTGATGTTGAAGCAAACCCTCTGCCACACTAAGAATACTGACATAAATCTACATTTTTTTTATTTTTTTGCAGAGACAGATTCTCCTTCCCTTGCCTCACAAGCTTGACCAGAAGGCCTTTTCTGTCAAAGAGCTCTGGTACCACAAGAAACTACAATTGCCAGAATTCCACAGCATTGGACCAGGGCAGTTAAAGTGGTGCCAACCTGGATTATTTCTGCAGTGCGAATGCAACCTTACTGTATTAGGGTGTTACATTAAACTTGATGGGATAAGCTTCATGTCTCATACTGTGCTTATATTTCAGAAATTGGCAAGGTCAATTGCAACTCCCACCTGCTTCAGTCTTCACACTGATCAGGTGGTATGTGTGTTTTTGGGCTATCTGCTCACCTGCGCATCCGTCCAGCTTAGATCGTCATCCCATCAATGCTCTGCTTATTGCTGGGCAAACACAGTGACCTTGGTGTGGGAAGTTGGTTTCTAATTCGAATATCATTTAGTCACAAATGCATTCATTTAGGTTCTTTGTCACAACTGAGGATTCCTGGTTGCATTTAACATTCAGATGAGTGGCTGGCATGGGTCCTGGATGCAGGACATTGTTCACCAGTGTCCATCTAGCAATGGTAATGCACAGGAGTCCCCTCATGGGAGTTGGGAGGTGTGGGTCAAAAATGGTGTTATTCAGGTGGGGCCGGACATTCCAGCATTCCCCAGTGACAGAAGGATCCCACTGGGTGCTGGTTCAGTGGGTTCCCTCCTGTCATCCCATTGGTCTGGCACCTGGCTATAGTTATGGGAACATCAACCAAGAAGTGGGTTGGTTGATGCCTGGATCCAAACCCATGCATTTGCCAGCAATACTTACAGCTATAATCAACATAGTTGTGGCCACTTTTTCTCTCCACTCATTTGGCCTGTGTGACTATTGGCATGGAGTGCTATTATCCTTGGATAAGCAATATTCAACTTTCCCTGTTTGACCATCAATTGGTTGAGTTCCACCAATTTCTGGTAAAGAGAAATGTCCTGTCAACATATTTTCTCTAGATCCTCGCAGAGCAGAGCCATCCTGCAGCAATGGACAGTTCCAGTACCCAGAGAGTGGATTTCTTAGCTGGCAGGGGAAATACCATGATCATGAAGGTAGTTTTTCTATGGTGAGCCTCATCTATTGCACTCCAGGTATGCTGACCCCTGTAATTTCTCCAAATGAGGGAAACTTGACTGCATAATTTGTGGTGGCTAGTGGCCTTCTTAATGTGTGAGAGGGTGGAGCTGCAAACATTCAGCATGGAGGATGGGGCAGTGGTGCATCTATACTTGCACAAGGAGCCAGATAATTCTCATGCAGGGTTTGAAAAAGTTCAACCACTTAAACAACTGACCCAGTTGTATCATAGTCCTAGCTAGCAGGGCCTAGTTAGAACTCAATTTTGAAAAGTAAGTAAACTAGTGTTTTGGACTCTAGAGAAGTCATAGGGGAAAGGATGCTCCAGATATAGATGTGTCCAAGGAGAAGAAGGAAGAGGAAATCTGTGTCACTACTAAATCATATGGGTGGGATTGAATTGTTTTTTAAAAAAATTTCAGCTATTCAAACTGTTTTATAGTTCAGAATGTAAAACATCAGTTTGCCATCCGATGCAGCATCTCTATTATCATCAATTTACCCCAACAAAACATGCAGAGAGCTCCACAAATACCAACCTTTTGAAATTGCCACAGACGTATATTCAACTATTTTCTGATGGCTCAGCCACATGATACAACCCATTTTCTAATACATCTCCCTCAATAATGATGAAACAGAACAACAGATATTGCAGAGTGATTTCACTGTAAAATGTACAATCACAAATAACACATCAAACCCAGTGGTTTTCTATTTTGCTTCTGTTTTTTGTACAGTTCTGAAATGACATTAAGGAAAAGCAGATGGCTATTTGACATCTTCTGTGTATGGAGGGGGGTGCATTCCCCAGGCTGACTAAGACATTGTGTTGCCATCCATGCTAAGGTAAAGCAAGGCCAGCCAAGTTAATTTGGTACATACGGCAGCAAATCTCATAAGCCCCATTCATTCTCCCTTGTTGAAAAATCAGCAACAGTGTTCACAAATAAAAAATATTTAACAACTTTCTTCCTCTATATTAAATCTCCAAAACTATTGCTTCCTCAACAGAACCTCACTCTGACTAATGGTACAGCCAGCTTTGTCTGTTCTGCTGTTATAATTCCTTCTACTATTTCTTTATGTGCACCTGAGTTTGTAAATATATAATTTATTTATGTCAACAAAACACCATACATGCACATTATCTATTTTGCATTCCACCATTTCATCCTATCCAGGGGCAATGGTTTAAGATCAAAACTTCTACATCCTCAAAAACAGAAAATTAATTGCTATCCAGTTCTAGAAGTTGCATTTCCCAAGAAGATTCAATGAAAGCACCAAATACTATTCATAATAGGATTGCTGCCTGCACTTTAACTATACAGCTGTTCTCACAGAGAGAACAGGATTTTCTTGGCATGATTTGTTCAGAGGGGGTTTGCCTCTGAACATCCAATGCTCAAATCACTATACCATGTTGGCTCTCAGGCAAAGAATTAAAGAATTAAAAAAAAAATTAAAGTGTGGGGGGAGGAGAGAAAAGGATGCACTCAACCATCCAGGAGGAGGGCATTGCATACATGCTTTATATCCTCAAATAAATAATGTGACTGATTAATTGTGTGTACAATCATGTTTGTGATGCTGAATTGCAGCTGGCACATGGCTTGGTCCTTGCTATGTTCAGAACAGCTGTGTTTATTGAATGTGGCCAGTGCAGCTGGGTGAGAATTTCACTTCAGTTCCATTTCATTTCATTCCAGGATGAATGCATTTGACCATACTCCCAGGTTTCTTCATTTTGGAGATGGAAAAACCATGAAATGTTGGAAAAAATTAAATGCTGGAAAAAGCAATAGATCCATTACTGCGGAGCAGCAAATTCAGTCTCAGTTTTACTGCTGTTCCTCCTTCAACTGCTGTGAGTTGGATGGGAGCTCTGTCAGACCTAAACCTAACACTGAAAGGGTAGTTGCAGTGGCTGTTAGCAATCCATTCTTAATCCTCCGGTGTGCCACGTGCCCCTGCTGTTTACTATGGAAGCAGAGCTTTTTCTTGTACATTTGCCACCAAAGTGAGGCAAGCTCATTTACAAATGGAAATGTGCTCCTGGGAACCCCATGGAAAAATAATTTCACTCATAATTGAGGTCCATGGGAAGCACACTCTATCCATCAGCAGAACTGGGAGATATCAACTCCCCTGCCACAGCTGCTAAATTCACCCTAAAACCTGCCCTGGTGGACTGTGAAGGCCCTGTTTGCTATTTCTCTACAGTGTGATCTGAGTGTTATGGAATGGAAGAATGTTCTGTTGGACTGGAGTCAAGGGCTAACACATAGGCATGTTCTTTTGTCAAAGAGAAGTAATGCAGAATTTGAAATTTCAGAGTATCTTATAATATTTAATATGATATCCCCACCAACATTTTACAGATGAAGACCAGGAAACATGTAGCCATGTAAATCACAGTTAGCTGAGATGGCAAAAGTTATTAATGGTGAAAAACACATATGCTAGTGTCAGCTGCCTCTGCTGGTGTCTGCACAGAATACTCTGGGAGCAGTCCGGAGCATGCTGGCCCTATTACTCTATTATTGCAACATTACCTAGGCACTCCAAAGTGATGGTGGGTAACAGCTTGCACAGACCTCCATGAGCCACACACTCAGATGAAAAACAAGGTGCACAGCATCAATCACATTCCTGGACACCTAGTTCTGACCTCAGAGGAAGTGACTTGCAGTGACAGCAATGGGCAGCACAGTAGGACACATGTGCAAACAGCCACCTACTGTCACTCTGGAGGGCTCCAGATCTTCTGGGAAGATCTGGAGCAAAAAGTGACTTTATTTAAATTGGTTTAAGAGTGGTATACCAAGTGTTCAGTGCTGAACTGGCTGTATGTTGTCTGGACAGTTTGCACTAGAACTGGTGATTGGGTCCTGCATTATTTGGGCTGATCACTATGAAAACAAGGAAGGACCATGGTATGACATGTTCTGAGTCTACAAGAAGGGCAAAGGTCTATCCTTTCTTGTCCTCTCCTGCCCCCCTCCACTGAGTTAATTGCATTGTGTTTCTTTCTATCCAGAAAAGGAGGGCTGGCAGATTAATCAGGACTGTCCCAAAGTGGGAGAGTTGGAGGGTATAGCATTAATAATATTTCAATAAAAGTTCTGCTTGTACCCACAGCTCTACCGTACCGCAGTGACATAACCACAGCAATCGTTTCGCTGAAGAGAAATGTCATCAGCTGGATCTATGAATGGTTTAGGGGCAGATTGCAAATAATCCAAATGTTTTTGAGATAGGAAAAAAAACATAAGGGAGGGAGGGAGGGAGGGAGGGAGAGAAGCAGGTCTTTTATAGAAAGAACTAATTTAAAAGAGGGCCTGTAGAACCCAAGCTATGACACCCCTCTGGACAAATCAGCCATGGTCGCTGCTTTTCACTTCTCACATGCAATTAAACTCAAGGAGCCCCTTAAGAGTTCTGGAAAATAAGGCAGAAAGAAAATCAGAAAACTGTCTTGCCCCTGGGAAATCTATTTAAACAATGAAAACATGAAATTATAATACAAAAGAAATATTAAAATTGTACTGAAACAGAAATAAATGTTTCCTGAGTAGACAGGGTATCCTTGACATTTTGGTCAAACCTGAAAGACCTACAAACAAAATCTAGCTCCACAGAGTCAAAGTTTGCCTAACAGGCATCTGGAGCACTAAACCAGAGGTTGAAAAAAGTTCTTTTGCTGGACTACAACCAGTTTGAGCCTTTGTAAGTATTTGAATCAGTGCAATGTTCACATTTTTTCTGATCTTTGAGCCTGAATGGCACAGTAGCAATCCCTATCTTTGCCAATAAATGTGTGTGTGTGTCTGTGTTCGTGTACATTTCTGCAGTACATCTTCAAGATGGTGAAACCTAGCCACTTGAAACTTGGATACAAAGAACACTTTGAAGTAGGTGTATCTCAATTACTTGGATTTTTTAGTAGATTAATTCATCAATTACAATTGGTGTGAAGCTTGCTAGCTGCCAAGGGCCAGATTTTTTTCTAACCAAGAGAGAGAAAGCATGAAGCAGGCCTGAGAGATTTATTTCTCCCATGGTATGGTCTACTTTGGGGCTCAGAAACTCTTCAGACAGTTGAGAGAAAGGGAGAAGAAAAAGAAACTTCTGTGATCTAGTAGCATTAGGCAAGGAAAGTTAACAGATAAGGAAATACTGTACAAACACAAGGAAGAAACCAGCAAGAAGTAGGATGAGGTGGGGTAGTGGGATGCGTTAAGGTGTAAGCTAAAAGATGTCTAACCGATGTGAAACTAGAATGTCTATTTAGAATAAATAAAAAGGAAAATGGCTACCATACACTCATCAACTAATTTCACAGATGAAAACCAGAGCATGTGGGGCCAAGAAACACTGGAGTGTGTATTAAGATGGTGAACGTTATTAATGAAGAACACATAAGGTAATGCAGCAGTTTGCTTTTTCCTGAGTCTACAGGGAAGGGAAAGATTCTGCCCTCTTCTCATCTTCTCTATCCTTTCCCCTGTTGAATCAATTGAGCACAAACTACTTTGAACTCAGACTGCAGCAACTGAAGTAAGCTATGGAGAAAGGGAGAAACTAGGAGGAGGAGAGAGGAACTGGAACATTTTAAAAGTGGGTGAAAAAAATGGGATGGCAAAGGATTAATTGGGACTGTCCCTGTCAAAACTGGGATAGTTGTAGCAGATGACTATATCATATTGTCTTCAGACCAAGCTAAACAGCATAATTATTCAGGCCTCAAGGGCTAGATTTCAACTTGCCAACCTTCAGCATCACTAAACTTTACTGCTTATTTAATTAACTATTATAGCAGGCCTGAATAGCATCCCAATGGCTGCAACAACTATCAGTCATTTTGTTTAGAGGATTGAAGTTCCACTAGAACTAAACAGTGAGTAGGTGTACCAGCCTTCAAGCTTTTATTTCATTTTGCTTTTATTTTGGATAACAGGGGTAACAATTAATGTCCCAGCATGGGGGAAAACATGGACTTTCTGCAAAGAGCTAAATCTATTAAGAGTCTTTGACTCATGCATGCTCCATGAGGAAACTTTGCAGAAACCTGGCATATGATTCCTTGCTGCCAGGAGCAGAACATTTTGTATTCTGGAAATTAAAACCATAACCCCTCCTGAGTGACTTGCTCATTTCCTTGATTTAATGCAAAACGCCGCCTCTTTACCCTCCCCTTCTCCCCCACGATTGTTGCTAGGATTAATACTGCGTATTCATTAGCAATCAAATGAAGTAGCAAGGGTTACACTATCTCTTAGCGGCATACTTTTAAAACTTCATAGTAAAATGGATCTCTTTTAAATAGCAGCACTTTATAAACTCCCCCCTCCCCAAACCACCTGTCAAACTTGAAATGAAACAGCTAACTGAATAATGAAAACAAATAAAGGTTTTTGAAACTATCTCATTTTGTCTATTGAATTTATATGATTACCTCTTATACTATTGCCATAATTATATGAAAGTTTCCCATGAGCATCATGGTAGTTATTTGAATTCTAGACAGAGGTTAGAATGATCCATACCAATAATTCTGCATATTGATGGACAGATGAGAGTAAGAGTTTTGCTTAGGGTCTGAGAGAAATGATGGTGCAGACATGGGGACAAAATGCAGCACAGTCCTGAATCCAGTGGGCAAACCAGTGTGTTTTCAGGCATTTTAGGCTTGCAGTAGCATTCTACACATTATGAGAGCCCCTATGCATGCTTGTGATGGACCAATAAATCTATATCCACTCTGTGTCAAATATTGTTGTAGACAAACATAATTTCGATATATTCTAGCAGCCATGACAGAGTACCCCAGTGAAACAGGACAGTAGCGTAGGGGTGGAAGAATTATTCAAAATTATTTGGAAAGTGGTTGAAGAAAACAATTTCTTAGATCCAAAACACACTGCAGAAATAATCCAATTTGAGACCACTTTAATTGCCCTGCCTCAATTCTAAAGAATTTTGGGGACTGTGGTTTTGTGAGACACTTAGCATTCTCTATCAGAGAGCTCTTGTGCCACAAGCTCTTGTTGTATCATTTTAAATTCTGTAAGCCACTTTGATTGCTACAGCAAAAAGCAGGGTATAAATAAGTTTTATTATTTATTTATTCATTATTACAATAACCTACAATTCCCAGGATTTCTTAGGACTGAACCAGGGCAGTCAAAGCAGTCTCAAACTGGATTATTTCTGCAATGTGTTTCTGCAATTAGATATCAAGATGCTATGACGAGAAGAATCCTGAACTGAAGAGAACTTAGTCTGCTCAAAATTAATATGTGGTTGTTTTGTCTAGAAAACAGCAATAATAATATTATTTTGTGCACAGAAAATGCTATTTCCAATACAGTATATACGGTTTTCTGTGCAAACCAACCACATGTGAATTTTGTGTCAAATGAGTCTTGAACTGTGCATGGCCATTGAAAATGGTACAGTTTTTGAAAACTTTCTCATAGTGAAAGGAAAAAAAATGCTTTAAAAATTGCTTGTTTCTTCCTTTGAGAAGAAAACTAGTGAAGAATTACATCCCTACTGTATAACTTCCACACTTTGGAATTCCATATAGCCCTCAGTTAAAGGATCACAACTAGACATTCAGCAAATCAGGATTCCTTTTCTAAGTGCTTAGTTGAATCCTGATCACAAGTGAAGCAATGCATGTTTGGTTTATGAACTGTCCCTTCTCCTGTAAAACCCAAAGTCAACATGCTATCTATTGCTGCTGGTTAATTTCCAATCTGAGCCATTTAAGTATTACTCATGGCCAAGCTGGGATAGAACATATTTGGAGCTCAGTCAGTATGGGGCTTCTTTCTAAGTTAAGAATGGCTAGCATTACCATTCTCATATTGTTAGGTAAAGAACCATGAAACAGTGAGATTAAGAAACAAAACTCAATTACTCAGCACAGGAGAAGCTAGTTGAAACCACTACAATAACAGAAAAGGTCTTTATTCAATAAAGGAAATGGCTCCATAGTTGAAAGTATGATTAAGTGATTGGATATCATAAGCCATTTTTGTTTCATAGCACCTTTACTAAAAGATACACAAATTAAGAGAAGTAGAAAGTGGATCTTTACTATAAGATACACAAATTATGAAACAATGCTTCTCAAACACCTTGCTTAAGTTCCCTTATTAGATCTGCATCTCCGCTGCAGAAATAGTCCAGGCTGACATCACTTTAACTGCCATGGCTAAATGCTATGGAATTTTAGGACTTGCAGTTTGTTGCGGCACAAAAGCTCTCTGACAGGGAAAGCTAAATGTCTCACAAAACTACAATTCCATAGCATTGAGCCACAGCAGTTAAAATGCTGTCAACCTGGAACATTTTAGCTGTGCAGATGCAGCCTGGGAGAAACTTGGATGAGTGTTTCCATTCATGTTCATTTTTGTTTTTCTAACACTGTAGGGACTGGGTATACCTCCAATTGTATTTCCCCTCTCCTTTCTTTGCTGGATGAGCAGGAAAAGGTGTCTGGAAGATTTCAACAGCTCCCTTGATGGTTATTTTTTTACTTAAATTAGCAAATTTTGCTCTCTGTTTTTGTTTCAATCAGAAAGACTGTGAGGGTGTACAAACTAGCACTTTATGCCGACTTGCACGCAAACTAGGGCTGTGGTAGGGCTGAGAGTTCACACACTCAGAGACCTACTGCAGCCTGTGGGCCACCATCTTGGTGCGCACCCATTTACACAGGGTGCACCATAATGACACACCTCTGACACTGCATCCAAATGATAACCATAGGGACGTTATCATGCTACATGGTGGCGGCTATGGCACCTCTTCCAAGAAGCTGCCCAGCGCAGCTTCTTTTGGGGTGCAGATAAGTGCCGCAGCATATGGCTGCTGCAGCACCGACCCATTGCAGGAAGAGCCGGCTTCCAGCTGTCCGTCTGTACTGCCCTTGAGTCTCCCAATCTGAATCTGCCTGGATCCTCAGGAGTCCATTATTTCTCTCCTACCTTCTTTGTAGATACAATTGGTGGGCCTTCTTAGTGGTTGTCCCTAAGCTCTGGAATGTTCTTTCTTGGGAGGCTGGAATGACCCTCTCTTAGGTGTTCTTCTACTGAAAGGCAGATTTTTCCCCATCACAACAGGCTTTTAGAATTGAATTTTAAAGGAATGGTTGTCAAGAGTGTTCTGCATTGCTTTCAGTTGTTTTAAAATGATTTAAAATGATTTAAATTTGACTGGTTTAAATTGATTTTTTCTTATTTTAGGTTTATGTTTAAAAATTGTTTTAATATTTTTGTTATTGTTGAATGCCATCAAGTAAGTTTGACTTATGGTAACCCTATGATGAACCTATCATGGGGTTTTCTTGGCAGGTGTCTTCAGATTGGGTTTGCCATTGCCATCCTCTGAGGCTGAGAGAATGAATCATAGAATCATAGAATCATAGAGTTGGAAGAGACCACAAGGGCCATCCAGTCCAACCCCCTGCCATGCAGGAACTCCCAATCATACTTGCCCAAGGTCACCCAGTGGGTTTCCACCCCAAGCTGGGATTCAAATCCTGGTCTCCAGAGTCATAGTCCAACATTCAAACCACTTCAATATGCTGGCTCTCTGTTTTAATATTGCTGACAAATCAATTCTATTTTGATATTGACTTGTTTATGTTTTTAACATTATTGTAATCATTATTAATTTGTAAACCATCTCAAGTTCCAAGTGGGAGAAAGGCAGGATATAAATAAATATAAATAACAACAATACAACAACAACAGCCTTCTCATTCACAAGAGCTTCTTGATAACAACTGCAGGGAAAAGGGATTTTTGGGCTCTGTCAGTACATGAATGAAATTGTTGGTGGCAATGTGTATGGTAAATGTATATATAATGAATATACATAAAGATAATGCATACATTTCACACTGTCCAGTATATTCAAATGCAAACAATTGAGAGTAAAGCTTTTAGTCAAGGTCATGCTGATATTTCTGGGAAAGCAGAGAATTTAATCTAAATCTATAGAGATTCATGCATATTCTGTAGACTCCAGAGAGTTACATACGCAGGGTCATTTATCTAGGCAGGCAACTTTGCTTACTCCGCATAATACACAAGTACCTACCACAGCAAAAGCAGAAAGCAAGCAGTAGTCCAACCTTCCACAGGGTCTGTTTTACCCTTTGCACAGGGAAGCCTTCGCTCCATATCACACATTATTTAAAGAATGCAATGCAGCATCTATCGAACACCATATCTTTTGGAAACAGGTAATGTAAATACAGTTGTTTTGAGCTGGAACTGGCTATAATTCCAGGCTTACATAAAACTCTGTTCAGTACCGAAAACTGACACATCTCTGCTATAAAGAGCAGATTTTTAATGGTACTTTGGTGTAGCACAGAAAACACCACTGGCTTTTAGCTGATGGGTTCCAGCATCCCCTTATACCAAGTGGCAGAATCAGGTCCCTACAATAACAAATTCTACCCCACTTTTCCTGTGTTCAAAACTGCAAAACCCAGTGGGTTGATAAAGGGTGGTGCTCTAGGACAAGGCATCTGGAAGATGGATTCCCATGGCAGTTCTATTTTAATAGACAAGAGAACAGTACAATCACATTGGAAGCCCATGTGGTTTACTAGTTTTGAGTGTTATATTGGGATTCTGGGAGACTGACCCTGGGCATATAACACTCTCTCAGCCTCAAAGGAAGGCCATGGAAACCCCGTCTGAAAATCCTTGGCCAAGAAAATCCCATGATAGGTTCTTTGTAGTGTCACCATAAGTCAGAAAAGACTTGAAGGCAATAAGAACAACAATCTAAATTGCTAACAGGGATGTATATTCTACTTCGACTTAAAACTGTTACTAAAAGGTATCAGCTACAGCTAATAATAATAATAATAATAATAATAATTTACTTATACGCCAGCTGCGCCCTTTCCTGGATATGAAAAATCTGGAAACTGTGGTACACGCTCTGGTAACCTCACGTTTGGATTACTGCAATGCGCTCTACATGGGGCTACCCTTGTGCCTAACCCAGAAACTCCAATTAGTACAAAACATGGCAGCCAGGTTAGTTACCGGAACATCTAGGAGAGAGCACATTACACCTGTGCTCTAGGGTCTCCACTGGCTGCCGATTAGTTTTCCGGGCACAGTACAAGGTGTTGGTTTTAACCTTTAAAGCCCTACATGGCTTGGGTCCATCTTATCTCCGGGACTGCCTCTTCCTGTTCCAGGACCCTCATGTACACCAAAATCCATGTATTCTCAAGACCCATTAAATACAATAGCATAGTAAAATGGTGGCCCTGATGTAAAATGGCAAAATCAAACTTTGCCTTTTGGAACATACACACATATATATATATATATATATATATACACACACACACACACATATACATATATACACACACACATACGTTTGAATCTGTGGGGGAAAAAATCCATGGATATGGAGGGTAGTGCCAAATGCTGCATTGATAATGTATTAGCACAAGCAAAACCTCTACTGAGGGCAAGATTACAAAGATTATGAAGGTGTGATGAAGAAGAGAATAGTCCCGATTGCATAGTGCTTTAGAAAAGAATGTGATTTCAGCAGAAGAACAGCCTGGTGTTATAAAGTCCTGAATCTGACTTCTGTCTACCAGTAAGATGGGTCTAAGATACTTTGCCAACAATGTTAAGATCAGAAATATTGTTTTGAGATTGGTCACTCAATCAGCAGTCATAGGAGACTGGGGGAGGAAAGATAGATGGCCATGCAGGCAAATGGAACTTCAAACCAAAATCCCATATGTATACAAGCATTAAAATTAAGTGTGGTTCATGGGATGTTTGTAATTTATACAGCCAGCTGCTTCTCAGATAACCCCACTGCTATCTGGCAATAATTGGAAACTTCAGAAGATATAGTTGCTGAACACCTGCTCTTAATTCAGCATCAGGTGTTTAATTTTAAGCACCAATAAATCACAAAGTCAGTGTGTTTCCTTATGGAAGCTGTTCCTTCATAAGCAGTAAGGCAGCTCTCTGGAGATTTAATGCCAAGTGGATATTATTTGATGACATGTATTTCAAAGACTGAGCCTTGTTGTGTCATTTCTGAGGGCTGTTTAATATATGTGCACCATAGAAGTCACTGGATAGCTGTGTCAACAGAGACAGGCCTGGTTGTGAAATGGAGCAAAAATGATTACTAAAATGATTTGGCACTGTTGTTTTTTCAAAAGAACAAAACAACTGCACAACTTTTTCAGATGAAAAATAAGGTAACCTGATTGATCTATGTGCAAAATGGCTTTGAGGGGGAAAGCACATTTGCATATGTAAACAAATCCTGAATTTAAAAATAACTCTGCAAGCAAACATAAGGAGGCTGCTATGCATTGATGATGGGGTTTGTTTTTCAAATAAAATAACTCATCACCTGACCTTTGCAGCTGAATGTTAAAGGGCATTAAAAAATCATGAGCTGAATAAAATCCACATGGCACAGTTCTGTAAAATAGCATAGCAAAACCAATGGCCAGATTCAAAGGTGATGGCTTATCCTTTTTCCCCTTGCTAATCTAAATAATTCAAGCCCCCAGTCCAAACCTGAGGAGATTTAGGACTACATGTTTGTCCTCGGTGCACATTTATATTTGCACTCACACACCTGTGGTACTACAAAACCAAAATATTTTCCTTCAAGTACAAAGAAAATGATATGAACATGAACTTTCTATAGATTTCATTATATCTAGAGCAATGCTTCCCAAACTTTGGTCCTCTCGGTGTTATGACTTTAACTTCCAGAAGCTCCATGAAGCTTAGCCAATAGTCAAGAATTCTGGGAGCTCAAGTCCAAAGCAACTGGAAGACCAAATTTTGGGAACTGCTGATCTTGAGCAGTGTTTCTCATACAGGGGAGCATATTGCCCCAGGGGCCCCCAGGACATTTGAGGGGGGCACATGCCTGTCTGCATGTTGTTTGTCATGGGTACGGTGCATGACTACAGCAGTGTTAGTGTGTGAGGTGCTGTTTCTTTGTGCAAGTATTACTGCAAAAGTGATGTTGCTGCATGTAAAGGTTCTGCATGTAATCTTCAGGTATTTTTAGCAATTGTGTTAGCCATTCGTTTTGCAGTTGCTGTGTTCAGTTGCTTCTCATAAAGATCTATCGGGATTAGACATAATTTTTTCATTCTAATACTGTTTTATTTCTGAGACGTGATCTTATTGTTTTGTAATTGCAAACATATGTAAAATTAGTCTGCATATGTATCAAATTTCATTGTTTTTATTTTTTTATTTTTTTGATATATTTTGGTCTGTGACTGTAAATTGATGATGGTGATGGTGATGATTTTAGATACCCCATGGCTACCTCCAAAAACAGGAAATATCGAAAATACTCAGTTGAGTATCTTGGCTATGGATTTATCCTGTCACCTCAAGACCACACAATACCTATATGTGTTTGATATTGATGACTACACTTTCCAATATAAGTTGCAGAGGCATTTGGAAATGTCTCATAAAGACAAGGACAAACCACTGCAATATTTTTGAGCATTGCAAGATAAATTTGAAACTAGATCTACTGTTTCTGTTTCTTCAGAAATTGGTTTTACATGCAAAGGTTTGATCACATCTTATGAGATTTCAAACTGATAGCCAAGGAAGGAAGAACCCTTGATGTTGGCAACAGTGTCTTTGTCATTTCAGCTGGCATTAACTAACATGTTTCTGAAATTGTTGAATCCATCCCTTTGAGCAATTCATCAGTGTTGAGGCGTATTGATGAAATGGCAAAAGATGTTGAAAACCAACTAGTCTCACTGTTAAAAGCTCAAAGGTTTGCTTTGCAAATTGATGAATCATGTTTACCAGATAAAACAGCAATACTGATGGCTTATGTTAGATATTTGCACAACAACAAATTTATAGAAGAAATGCTATTTGCTCAAAAGCTTTAAACAAATGCTAAAAGTGAAACAATTTTTGAAGAAGTAAAGAGGTACTTCAATGAGAAAGATCTCTCTCCTGAGAACATTCTGGCCTGTGCTACTTTAATGCTGCTTTAATGAAGATTATTTCACTGGTTTTTATAATCATGCTAAGATTGGGATGTAGATGCACAAGATGGATTCTATTGCACTGCTCCATCCCTAGGCAGGATTCATCCTGTACCCAATCCAGGCTTCTCCCAGATTCTGTATGGGATGAGTACTGTCCAGGGATGGGGCTATGTGATAGAATTCATCCCTGTGAATTTACACCCTGCACCTAGCGCAAAAATAAAAGTTGATGCAATAATCTCCTATGACAAGTAAATGCAGGGGATTTATTGCATCTTTGAATGTTGTTGCACCAGGAGTATTCTTTATTCACTGACAACTCTTGGTTTTAAAAACACTAGCAGGGTGCTTGTACGAGTCTCTACAGATTGTAATAAAAGCAGTAAATTACATTAAATCAAATGCATTTCAAGACTGAGTGGAACACACTCCCTCGGAGCGTAGTGGAGTCTCCTTCCTTGGAGGTCTTTAAGCAGAGGCTGGATGGCCATCTGTCAGGGATGCTTTGATTTGGAAGTCCTGCATGGCAGGGGGTTGGACTAGATGGCCCTTGTGGTCTCTTCCAACTCTATGATTCTATGATTCTATGATTCAACAGCTTTGTGAGGACAATAACAAAGACTTCACACACTTTTTATTGCACACAGAAGTCTGTTGGCTGTCATCTTGTTGCTCTGTGTGACTCAGTTATGACATTTTTCAGAGGGAATGAAATGGAAGAGATTACCTATGCTAAATGTGTTATAGGGCCAGTGCAGACGGCCCCAAAAGGACGGGTCTGTGCCACCCTTTTCCGTGGTGGATTGGGGCCAGGGCAGCCTCACTGGCAGCCCTGCGGCCCCCATCTGCCATTTTCCCAGGTCATGTAGAAGCGGCAAAATCCCGCTTCTCCATGGTGCAGCAATGAGGTCCCTTGGTGCCTTAGGTGCCTACTGAACCCTGGCAGTGCCTGACACTCAGGAGGGGAAAGGGGTGGCCCCTTTCTCCTCTGTAGCGTTGGAGCAGCCATTTGGTTGCTACGGGTTCTTTTTGGTGTGATTGGACGATGTCATCAGTGTGCCATTGGCGGACTGTGGCACGTCAATGATGCAAGCATGGGCCCCTGTGGATGGGAGGCTGCGATGATGATGCTGCTGTGATGTGCTAGGGTTAGGGACCGTGTGGTTGGTGCATGGTCCCTAACCGTAGAATCACCGCCAGGACACCGTTTCCTGGTGGTCAGTCCATTTATTAATCCCAGCTGGAGTAGACCCACTGATTCATTGTGAATTTGATAACTCCACACTTACATGCATTCTATTGACTCAGTAGTCCTACTTTAGTTGAGACTTACAATTTAATTTAGGCAATGTATTCTCCCCTTTTAAATGATATTTCTTTTATTTCTTATTTTTTTTGAGACACTGAAAATGATTTTCATGCATTTGTTCATTATGGACTGAACACAAATCATTATAATGATAGGCTTCATTAAAAGTCCATAATGTTACCTTAATGGAAGAATACTAATAGAGTTCTTCTGGAAGTTTTCCATAGAATTAAAATTGTAGCATTTTTTAGTGGATGGCTTAAAGAGCATTTTTATTAACTCAGCTAATAATGGAATAAGACCTATTAAAATCACCACAAGTCATATGAATGGCAGAAAGATCTGATAGTTAACCAATGTCTATGGAAGCTTTCTTCAAAAAGAAAAAGTTGGAAATACAAATGCACCATGTCTTATTTAACAATATCAATGGGACTTAAAGAACTAGTTCCCATTCAGAAAGTACTTGCCAATGTGCAATGATTTTAGTAGTTGGATGGATAATACAACTGCACTGGGCCACTATCTCTCTAAACCACACTAAGTGGCATGCTTCCAGAGTAACAGCCTCCAGTATCAGGCAAATTCCTGTCACAAGTACTCATTGTTGGAAAATATTAAATTCTCACAGTAATTATGAGATCCAAAAATAAAAAGAGAGAAACAGGGAAGAGGAGGAATAATTGGCAAAGAACATCATTTTAAAAGTGCAAGCTCTGATATCCACACATAGGGCATTAACACTTTATTCTGTGCTATCTGTATACAGGGATGTAGCTATGAAGGAGGGGCCGGCGGGGGGGGGGCATTCCTTCCAAATAGGGATATTGCCCTCCCAAAATGAAATTTTTCTTCAGTTACCAAATGTCTAGCTTTTGCAGAGAGTGAAACATTGAAAGGGCTCTTGCCTAGAACTTTGAGATGTTCTGTGCTTACATTGCTTTAGCAACTTTGCCTATCCTTTTTGTTTGGATGTCTGAATTGTGTTTCCAAATGCCCAACGGAGGTTTTAAGCTACTGCAATGCTAGTGATTCTTTTTTTTTTTTTAAGGGAGGGAATTCTTATATGGAGGAGCAATGCCCTCATGTTATGCCTTCCTCCTAGCTTCCTCCACAGCATTTCTTTAAGAACGATTTATAGTTTTTCATGATGTACCAGTCAAAGGCTTTGCAATCATCTATAAAGCACAGGTTGATATTCTTTTGAAATTCTTTAGTGTACTTCATTATCCAAAGTATGTTAGCAATATGTTCCTTAATGTGTTTTTCTTTCCTGAGCCCAGCTTGGACTTCTGGAATTTCTTGCTTAATATATGGTCTTTGTAGTAGAATTTTGAACACCGCTTTGCTTGCATAGGAAATTAGTGCAATGGCCCTGTGGATATTACAATCCAAAGTGCCCCCTTTTGGAGGGATTTGAATGTATATTGAGTGTCCAAACCATGAGCCATTCTTTTGTTTTCCATATTTGCTAACAGATTTTAGTTAGAACTAGAGTAGATTCTGTCTCTCTAGAGTGAAGCAGCTTTATTAGTATGCCATCTGTTACTGGTGATTTATTTCTCCCAAGTGCCTTGAGTGCAGCTTCCACTTCACTTTTTAAAATTAGAGGTACATCTTCAAATGGCTCTTCCTTGTACACATCTATCATCCTTTCATCTCTTTTATATAGTTCTTCAGTGTATTGTTTCCATCATCATCTTATATCTTCTCTATCATGTATTTCTACTTGGTCATGTATTGTGTTTCCCTGCTAATCATGGCTTACATTTCCCTTTGATTCCTTGGCTCTTGTGGAAGAAAGCAATTATGTTATATGTTTTGATGAGAGATACTGTGTAGCATTTCTGTGCCAGAATAGCACAACAGAAGATTATGGCTCTGTAGAATTATTATCATTATTGTTTTTACTAACTTTTTTATAGCTTGATTTTTCCTCCAAAATGGGAAATTCACATGGTTCCTATATTCTGGTACTATAAGACTGGTGAAAACCTTTGACCTTCTAGAGCTTGAAGAGCAACTACGCTCATAATACAACTCTCCTCTGCCAAAGCTATGGCCAAAGGGAATAGGAGTTCAACAATATTTGGAGGACACACATTCCCCAGACCTATGTTTGTAAAAATAGTCAGAAATGAGTGAACTTGCACCTGTCATTTCATACACACGTACACCAGGACTTGTACAACATCATCCAGTGGGTTTCAATAGCTGATTGGGGGTTTGAACCCAGGTCTTCAGAGTCCTAGTCTAATGTTCAAACCATTATACCATGCTGGTTTTCCTAAATAAAAGTATTATATTAATAAGGATTGTGGATGTTGTTCTCCATGTGTTGTTTCTGCCTTTATTCCTCACAATTGCAGTTATCTGGGAGGTATATTTGCCAGATGAAATGGTCAGAGAAGCATATTCTTATTCCTAGACTTTAGCAGCCTACCGAAAGCAATGTAAATGTTTAAATTCTTTTAAATGCCCTATAAATCATGCCTTGCGTACTGAATATCTATCCCTATTCCTGGCATTTGTGTTTGCTAAAATTAAAAGTTTTTTTTTCCCCTGAATTGAGAACACTATCAGAAAATTGATCTTCAATATATAAATGCTTCCTCTACAGAAAAGTCCTTTTTCAGTATTACTACTATTATTTTTTCCCCTGTTTCCCTACCATTTTTAAACAAACCTGAAATAATGATACTATATCATTTCTGAAGGGGAAAAATACAACTCTTTTTAGATATGAGATAACTGTATATATGTGTGGGAGAGAGAGGGAGGGAGGAAGAGAGGGAGGGAAACAGAAAAAGAGAAATAATTTGTAAACCATAGACAACCAAAGTTTCCAGTTTATTTAGTAAGGCACAGCGAGGGTTAATTAAAAAGAAGCTTTTTCAAAAAAAAAAAAAAGAAAAAGAAAAACCTGATTTCACACCACATTACCAAATTATTTGCAAAACTGTATTTGTGACAATTTATTTTTTTCCACTAAGAGGTCTGGTCTAATGATAAGAACAGCAACTGAATGCTTCCCTGTGTATTTAAATTAAATTATCTTAATGCAAATGCTAAATATGAACATCACAGCAAGATTTTGTAATGTAACACAATGTACATATTCCTGTGTAAATTCGGATTGTTAGTTTGGGGACTGCAAATGTGTCAGACAATAATTACTTTGCAGGTAGCAGACTACCCAATGTTCTCATTTCATTCTGTGACTCAATGATAGCTTTTAATGCGGCTTAATGATCACAAACATGCCGAGGCTTCTGTTGACACCTGGCTTATGCTAAAAGGGTTGGCGAGGGAAAAAGCCAACCCAAAATAAAAGTGAAAATTACTTGGGAAAAAAACCTGGTGACTTTTTTATGGGTACAATGCCAAAGAAGAACAGAACTAACTGTAAGCTACTAATATTTATAATGTGCTGTACTGATTTCCTTCCTATTTTTATGTTTTGCAAAAGAGATTCTCACAAGTGTGGAATCCTGGGAATTTTAGATTTTTTAGTTTAGGCACCACAGCTCTCTGAAAGGGAAGTTTAAATATTGCACAAAACAACAAATCCTAATTTCATTTACTGTATTTGGCTAAAAACCTTTACACAACTAATAAACACATACATATTTTGTTTATGTGCCTTCAATTTGTTTCCAACTTATAATGACCCTAAGGTGACTCTAGCATGGAGTTTTCTGTGACTGAGAGTGAGTGACTTCCCCAAGATCACCCACTGAGTTTACATGGATGAGCAGGGCTTTGAATCCTGGTCTCCAGAGTCACAGTCCAATGATCAAACTACTACATCATGCTGTCTCTATGTACATATATAGATAAAGTCAAGTTAACAAGTCACCTGCATATTTTATTGTAATAGCTTTTAGAGATATAGCACAAATACATCCTTAGCAAATAAGTCTGTTTTATATGTAATACATTGGTTACAATCTCACAATAATAAGCATATTTTCATGTAAAAAACACTTACCCTGTAAAGGGACCAAAATCAGTATCCACAGTTTACTTACCCATGTCTGAAAAAAGGCATTTTTAAGGTCCTCCAACACATTGCTATACTATGCTTCTGGCAGAGGCTGACCATAGAGTCAGACTGGAGGACCTAGAAATGGCTAGAGTGGTGTTGTATTTAGGATTTTTGGCCCGAAACAGACGGGCAGGAAGAGGCACTGTGATTAGGGTTAGGGAGCATGCTCCCTAAACCTAGCATGTATGGACGGCGCCATTTTAAAATGGCGCCATTCATATGCGTGTGCCATGATGGCATCATGGTGTGCGCCGTGTTTATACAATGTGGTGCGTGCCTGACGTCATGGCGCCGCAGGAGGGCGCCTAGGACACCCTTCTTGTGGTGCCAGAAGGAACTCCAAAATGGAGCTCCTTTTTGCTGCTTGCCCTTGGTGCGGCCTTTACACGGCTGTGCCAGGGACCCCGAGGGGAAAGGGGCCGCAGCGGCGGCCTCTTTCTCCCCTTGGGAGGTCCGGGATGGCGGGGTGCAGCCAGTGCCCAGGGCGCCGGCTGCACCCTCCTTTCAGGCCACAGAGAAGCGGCACTTTGCCGCTTCTCCATGGCCTGGAGAAGCGGCGGAATGGGGCCTCTGGGGCTGCCAGTGAGGCAGCCCTGGCCCCATTCTGGTGCTTCTCTGGGCGCCTACAGACTGCCCCTTTTGGGCAGTCTGTACAGCCCCAACAGGTCTTCCAATGTGACTCTATGGTCTTTGGTCAAATTCTGCCAGAGGTCATTCATTTTGACAGTATTTACTATTATCTTCAGTTCTGCATTTCCATAGTAAGTCTGAGAATGTATCCCCCATGAATATGGGGATCATACTGTAATGAACACTAGCCTAATGTTGCTAGATCCATTTTACTCATGGATGGAGGAAATCAGAACTTTGTATAAACCCACTTCTTTGAATGCTGTGCCAAGTATCACAAAATCAATGAAAGCTTATGCGAAAATAAAAACCCTTTAGTCTTAAAGGGGCTGCCATATTTTTTCTTTGTTCTCCTCTTCCATCCTCCTTTTTATTTTACAAGAGACAAAGGTCTTGTCTACACAAGCCAAAAGACTGATTCGCCCCACCCTGGTAGTAGTGTCCTGTTTGGATGATGCGTAGGTGAAACCTTGGTTCAGTTGCAAACATTTCAGACAATGCCTGGCATGATCAGCACCAGAATCAGAGTATAATACCCTTAAAGCAAATTTTAAAAATTTACCTCTTACTCTGGATCTTCCAGGAAGATCCAGGGCACTTCGTTCTCATGCTAGGTTGGCTGTCTGCATGGCCATGCCACCAAGCCTCCCAGCACATGCACTGTTGTCACCAGTTGCTTGCTCTGAGGTCAGAATAAGGTGCTGAACCATGTGATTTCTGGCTTTAGAAATGAGTGACCTACAGCAGTGGTGGACTCACCAGGCAGATCAATGGGACACCCATGAAAACAGCTGTCCTGGCCCAGGAATGGTGCACCAGGAAACAAGGCGAGGTTGGCACAGTTCTGGGGTAAGGATATTCCAGGCTGCCTCTGGAGTATCCTGGCCCATGAAGAAAGGGCCTAACATGGCTACTTCTTTGAAAAGTACCAGCTGGTTTCCAAGCTCTCTTTAAGAGATGTTCTCTATGCAATGTATAACAGCAGTATAGCTTGGATATCACCGGTATTTATGTAATCATCTTTGCTCCCACCGTTGTCCCCTAAATACTCTTTATGACCATTGCTGGAACTGAACTTGTTACCCCAACACCATAATATGTTTTCAATTTCTATCACTATGTTGCATTCCTATTAATATTCACACACATCTTCTATTTCATGATATAAATGTCTGTCAACAGGTCTTTCACCCTATGCATCTGATGCTACAAACGTCTCTTGTAGACTTGACTTTCTTCCTCAGATGCAACACACATTTCAATAATCCCTCCTCCACTCAAATGGTCGACCACCCTGGCCTTAGGCAACTTTTTTCCTCCAGGCTTTGTCACTCAACAACCATAGCTAAAACTGAATATGTCACTTCATTACCATACTAATGAGGTTTGCATTTCTATGGCTATTCATACAATCTTGGTTATACAGATCCTTCCTGGCTACCAGTTCACTTCATGCATCTGAGGAAGGAAAGTACGGGCCAACAGAGATGGCCACGAAGCACTGTCCTAGCAGAGATATTAGGGTTACGGACCATGCACCAACTACATGGTCCCTAACCCTAACATGTATTGATGGCAGCGTCATGGCAGCCTCCCATCTACACAGGTGCTGCCATGATGCCAGCACCGCCACTGAGCACCTAAATATGGTGCACAGGAAGTGTTATCATAATGGTGCCACTTTCTAGTTACATTGCCAAAAAAAGGAGCTGCTCTAGGCAGCTCCTTTTTGTTGCGCGGTGCCGAGTGCTTCGTTCACTCAGCAACTACTCTGCTGCGGGAATGAAACCAAGGGAGAAAGGGGCCAAGTGGCCCCTTTCTTTCATTGTTGCAGTTGTCAGGCATGAAGATCCAAGGACACCCTTTTCCAGACCACCTCTTTCTAGGCCCCTTTCCAGGCGTTTTGCCACTTGTCCGTGGCTTGGGAAAGTGCCAGATTGGGGCCTCTGGGTGGCCAGTGAGGCCACCCTGTTCCCAATCCTCCACAAAAAGGGGCAGGTGCAGGCCACCTCTGAAGGGGCAGTCTGTATAGCCCCTATGTCTACAAACCTTATACTGCAATTTCTTTCACACAGTTAGTCTCAAAGGTGCTACCAGATTTCTTTTCATACTGATATTCCAGACTAACATAGCTATGGTCTTGCCTACATGATTAAAATATTCCTTATTCCAAATTCCAGGCAATTTGGCCACATGCAATTTGCAGGAATTTGGGTTTTTTGCATGGAGGGCACATCTTAAAATCTGTAGGAAAAAGGCTTTGTGGTTTCTACCAGAATATCTACAGAAAGCTGCAGAAATACACATTATCATACTGCTTCACAAGGATTTGGATGGGTACACATTTTCAGCAGAGGTAGAGAGACTAGATACAAATTTGTGCAAGACAGTGAAGACAATCATTGACACAAATATGCAACAATCTGCAGCAATTCACATAAGATATTTGTGTGTAGACTAGCCCCATGTCTCTGAATTTTATGCAACATGGTACCCATTTATTTCATATGTAATCAATAGCCATGTGAATTTCGCATTCTAGCTTCTAATCATGATCATCAGAAAGATATGATACATGAAATCCAATACACATAGCTCCAGGTGTAAAATTCAAATTGCCCAGCTAAATTTCAGATTATATTGATGACTTTTAGCATATAATTTGGACATGTTTATATAGACCTTTAGTAATACTGCATGCATATTGGGCATCTCTGGGCATCAAAGGATAAATCCAATATGTATAGGTCCAGATGATATAGGCATGCTAATAAAGTAGGAAAGGAAGATGAGCTCTTTTTTCCTTGTTATGTTTGTGGGTGTAATCTAGGAAACATTCTTGTCTAATATAGCCACAATGTATAATCACATGATGAAATATTGTTGGTTAGTTTCAGCTAGAGCAAGTTCATTAATTCCATTTTTGAATGGTGAGTGAATATAACAGTAAATACCACTGATTTCTCTAGTCAGTAGTAGCAATGGGATTTAAGGCAGAAAGTCCTAGCACCATATATGAAAATGTTTCATTAATAGTTGGGCATATAAACAGGAATTGGCATCACAAAGGAGAAGGAATGAGAGGAATTATGGATACTAAGCAGACACATGCATTTGAATTGCAGGTCTTTGTATTAAACGTTGTCAAAATGTTAAAAACGACAAAAGCGTACAATGCAGTGCAATTCACACAATAGGCATACTTAGTTTGGAGAGACCAGAAGAAAGGGCCTTTTTTGTCCTGCTAATCAAAGGGGACACGCGTTTGAACAAATTGGCTGCTGGAATTGAAGCACGTTGGTAAAAAGTTCCGAAATGTGCTAATTTGCATACACGATAATGAGATCAATTTCTCCTTGCAAGCCGAGATGTATAGTGAGCTAATGAGGTACTTAAAACATGTATAGAGCAAAGCCGGCCTTCGATTTCAATGCAATAATGTAGAACTTGATAGGAATTTATATCTCTTTGAGTGACAGAACTCCCCTTGATGGGAAAAGGGGCCTATGTTCACCCTCGCTCCCAACCAAAGGGGAAAAAAAAGGAAAAAAAGGAAAAAAAGTCTTTTAAAATCTTGCTCAGAGGCACGTGGCTCATTATGGTGGGTAATATTTGATCCAATGCCAGGGACCACACAGGAAGAAAACACCTCTTTTTCTCTTTTTCTCTCTCCCCCCATCATTCTCTCTCTCTCCCTTTTCTGGGAGAAGAGTGTGAACAAAGCACAGTTCTTTAAAAGACCACATCCACCTCTGTCATAATTTAGATAAGTAATCTTCAGACCATAATAATCACAGTTTATCATCTGGAAAGCCATTAAGGAGAACTCACAAAAGTAATGTGCCAAATTCCAGAAATGTAACCTTTGTGGGTCATCTTTAACAACAAAACAGCTTTCCCCATGATAGGCAGTAACTTCCCATTTATTTTTTTCAAAGAAGCTTGTCAAAAGAGAAAAATAATAGAGAGGGGAGCTTTTTGTGTGTAGGGGCTGGAACCACTGAAAGTGTTTATTGTATTGTGTTACAGTACCTCCCAGGTGGAGCAGAGAATAATAATAATAATAATAATAATAATAATAATAATAATAGGTCCAGTTTCAAGGCAGCATTTCTGCGTGTGATTTTAGGTGATCTCTTTACATTGGATTCTGTTTTGATTACATTATTAGGAATCTATACAGCATTTCTAAGGAGCAAATTCCATTTGACACAGAGGGCCTCTTTTCAGCAACTAAGCCATGCAGAAATGGAGATGTCAGTGGGGAACAACTCTTAGAGTCCACCCACACTGCAGAAATAATCCTCTTTGATACCACTTTAACTGCTATGCCTCAATGCTATGGCATTCTGGGAACTGTAGTTGGTTGTGGCATCAGAGCTTTGTTTGGGTGACACAATCAACAATTTCCAGAAATTTCATAGCATGGAGCCTGACAGTTAAAGTGGTGTCAAACCAGATTATTTCTGCAGTGTGGATGCACCCACAGCCTTGATTCTATAAAGTTCTTATAGCAATATAGCAATAGCACATGCATTCCTATATTGCTTTATCAGTGCGCTCAGCACTCGCTAAGTGGCTTACAATGTGTAAGCCAATTGCCCCCAACAAGCTGGATACTCATTTTATTGACCTACAAAAAGATGGAAGACTGAGTGGATCCTGGAGCCCTGCGGGATCGAATTCACATTTAACCATTGTGCCACCAAGGCTCCTTCCCATTTCTTCCCATTTTTACTGCCACTCCAATCCCATTCTTTCTTCATTATGAGAGTTCAGTACTTTGGCTGAGATCCGAAATGCAGTTTCTGTAGTTTAAATCTCTGGATGTGGAGTCATGCAATAGTGGTGCTACAAAATCCTTGTGTTGAATGGCAGTGGTGCACAAATTAATGTGCAATTTAATGCACAGCTAAATATGCAGGCAAATGCAGGACAGAACACACAGCCCAATGCACCCCTGCAGTTTCATCCACATGAAGGATTGCACCACTTGCACATCTCTGCTTCCATGATCTTGAACTGAATGATTCCCATAATGATTAAAGTTTATCTGGGCTATTTTTTCCATTGTAAAAGATGTAGGTGTTTGCATTTTTAAAAATGTTTACAAGCATTTTATTTCTTCTGCCACAACTTGCTAATGTGTAGATTTCTGAGAAAAGGTACATTTTGTCTCACAATGAATCTTGGGAAGTAAGAAAGTTTTGGTGAGAATCTCAAAAACAGTGGAATTCTTTTCCATCCTTATCTTAGTAACTGTAGGAACAAGTTGAAAAACTGAAAGGAAGCCATTTTAACTATTAAGCAAGACCCCAAATCCAAAATTCCCATTGATTTGAATGCATAAAAATTACACTAGTTTCCAAAGCTTGTTGGGTTTTTCAACAGGCAAAAATTGTACAGACATTGTGTGTGTATGGGGTAAATGACATTGTGATAGTTACAGGTTACAGGTCTTCATGTTGCGTATTTCAGTGCTATGGAGATAGTGTGAAAAAGACAAAAAGAAAGAAAAGCAGAGAAGTGAGAGGATCAAAGGCATTGAAAGAAAACTGAAAGAAGGAATAAATTAATACCAGGAAGCACAAAAAATCAACTGAAACTACATAGTTTGAGATCTACATAATGGTAGTCAATAGAAAGATTTAGCTGCATGGAATTTAGGAATAAACAAAATTCAGTGTTCCCAACAAATATAAGAGGGAATAGCCCCAAAGATAAGAATTCCTACCTGACACAACATAATAAATAACTTAACCATATCAAGCAAATGATAGAAACAATACCTAATATTAGAAACAAGTATAAAACATGTAAATACCAACAGTCCATGGAGGTATCAAGTGAATAAGGATAAGTACACACAAAAAAAGCAGGCCTATACAGAGATATTATAATGTGTTAATTTGTATTAGAAAAATCTTTCACATTTGTAGAGGTACACATACTGCCAAACCATATTCAGACCATTTTCTTTAACTTTTGATAATAGGCTAAGGTTGGAATGATAAATATTCACCAACCATCATCTTTCAATAGCCAGAAGATCTTACTGCCTTAGGTCCTCAACCTATCGGCAAAATATACCGGTGTGAGGGCAGTGACCACTTGCCAACCACCCCCACGCCAGCATCATATTGGTGTCACACCACTTGACCAACCACATGGTGTGTAGACACGCTGTGCCAAAGAGCTGTGGAAAAGTTGCAATGGCACTGGAAAGCTGCAGCAGCACTAGAAAGCTTTTTGCTGCTTATTTTTATGCTGGGTTGGGCGTGTGGCATATAGTTGCCATGCTGACCTGACACAAAGGTTTTGCAGCAGGGAAGTAAATGGTTAAGTTTTCCCCATTGCCTGCTTGGATCCCAGTGATTATCACTATCCCTGCTGATATAATTTCCATTTTTAAAAAAGTGAAATAAAATGTGCTTCTGACTCAAGTATGGCCCTCCGTCTCCTTTGAACTCCAGGCTACACCGACTTAAAATATTGTTTTCCACTGTGTTGATCATATGTTTGGTTGTCACTGCAAATGCTCCTAAGTAAATACTGGAGAATAAATAAAGATACTTAGCACTTCAGCTGCATTAAAGCATTGGCAAAACTTCACATGAGATGGTCTTTAAAGCTTGATGTATGGTAATAAAATTAGTTCAGTAGGAGACAGCAGCATAAAAACAATGTATGTCTCCCCATAAAACTGTGAAAAATGTTTTGACTGGCATGGACTTTAAGGTAGGTTTTATTTATTGGTGCTATGCTCTAGTAATTTACAAAATGTAGAATCTGATAAACAGCACTGGCAGCTATCCTCTGAGAGGAAGCCAAATGTATAGTCTGATACCTCTGGAGCAAAAAGGAGGGGGGATGTAAACAGATTCTTTTCAGGGGCACCAAAATTTATTTCCAATGATGAGTGTGAAATCATATTAGAATCACATCACTGCTTTATATTATATCTAGTGTGCGGTAGGCGAAGGTCTTCAAACAAATTGCAGGCTGGATTTTTTTTTTTTAAGAAAGAAAAAGACAAAGGGAGAGAATAGAGTGACAATAATAATGATGCCATTTTAATGAAAATGTGCCACATGTGATGCTTAACCACACAGACAAAGAGCTGATTATGTTTCTGATTATTTCTATGAGCAGATTTTAACAGTGGTGACTCAGGCTTATCATTATTGAGTTTCTGAATAGCAACTTCTCCACATATTGGAGCTGTGTGCTTGCAGGGAGCGACAGAATTGAACGATGGCTGGATGCTAGGTGCATAATCTATGCAGCTTCTGTAGTAGGTATCTGCCCAAAGAGGTCTCAGGTATCTCTTACAGGCTTATCTGGTTGATCCTACCTGCGCTTCTGTACTGGATGTGGACATAGGTGCTGAACCTTCAAGGGACTGAGAGCCAGAATGGTGTAGTGGTGGCGTGAGGGCTGGAGACCAGGGTTCAAATTCCTAGTCAGCCATGGAAGCCCTTTGATTGAAAGCATTTGATAAGCCTTGAGGTTAAGTTGGCAATGACTTGGGCTGTTTCAATTCTGCAGAATTAATGCAATTTGACACCGCTTTAACTGTCATGGAGTCCTGAGATTTGATGTTTGTTGTGGCACCAGACCTCTCTGACAGAGAAGGCTCGATATCACACAGTACTACAAATCCCAAAGTTCTAGAACATTGAGCCATGACAATTAAAGCCATGTCAAACACCAATAATTCTGCACTGTAGGTGCATCCTTGAAGGTACACAACAACAACTTCAGGGAATAAAACCTGTCTATTGCTTCCATGCCATGCTTAAGCAGTTTGCTTATACTACAGCCCATCTGTCCTGGTGCCAGGGCCTTCATGCCATGCTCTCCCCATTTTCCTTTCCATTAAGGTTCACAGCCTTTGATTGTCCAGTATTTTTGTATTTCAGCTCTTAGGAGACTATGCTAGCATAGCCAATGAGGACAGATTCTTGGAGCTAAAGTCCAAAATGTCTGGAGAACCAAAGTTTGAGAACCACTGGTGTCTGACTAGACTCCAACTGAGTGGTCCAAGCCCAATAAGTGTTAATGGTCTTACATGGACAGGGACTCTCTTTGGCTGATAAAGATATTTTGTATAGACTTAATTGCCATATGGACAATGCTTATTACCACATTTATAATACTAAATTGAAATATTGTAAGCCAGCTCTGCACTTGGGGACCGTCCTGCACATTTTATGCATTGGGATCCAGGATGCCTGTCCCAAAGTTCTGCCCTGAGAGGGCTGTCTTAGCTCTGATCCTCCTCTGTTATAATGGCCTAGATTAGAATGATTGCTCACAATGTACAACTGCCATCAAGAGACATTGTGGTGTAATGGTTTGAGCATTAGACTAGGATTCTGGAATACCTGGGATCAAATCCCCCCTCAGCTGAGTGGCATCACATGGCTTGGTGCCACCCAGTCTGATAATGTGGCATGTCACCCCACCTTGACCTTCTCCATACCACATCATAGAGAATCGTAAGTATTTTTTAGTGTGTGCTAATGTTAAAAGCACATAGTGATTCCCCTCTATAACTGAACTTTGTATAAGTTGAAGATCCAGCACATTGTATATTGCATTGTCGGCTTTATGATAGTATAATCTGGGGTGAGAGAGATGACGAGAGCAAACTGCCTTTCTTGTTACATGGGGTCAACGACTTTGTGACTCATACGGTTGCCCTTTTTGCTGTCAAAGCAGTTACCCTGAGAAACCAAGAAGTAGGATTAGCCTAGTTTTTTTTCTCACACAGAGGGATTTAGTGACCTTTTTTATGATCATTTGTTTTAATTGTATATAACCTCTGGCATTTTATTATTTTAGCTGTTTGCTTCTTTTTGCCATTTTGAAATGGTCTGGAGACTTATTCAATAAAGAATACTTTGCCTTTGCCTTTGACTGTATCACTGAATATAATGGCACTAGCAAGATTAAAATTAAACCTTTAAATAACAATATCATAAGTACAGCCTAAATGTATGTATGTATGTGTTCATAGTTTCATAGTACAGTATTAAAGTGAAAATTTGGGAAGATATGGCCCTATACAGATGTCACAAAGGGATGTCCTGGGACCAATTCTGGAGTTAGAGAGCGTGCAGCAACCACATGCTCCCTAACCCTAACACGGCATGGAGGCACCCTCATGGCGACTCCCATTCACATGGGGGCTGCCATGACAGCGCCACCATGGGGCACCCAAACAGGGTGCCCAGGAAGTGGTGCTGTGACAACACCGCTTCCTGTAAGCTCCGTAGCAAAAAAGGAGCTGCTCTGGGCAGCTCTTTTTTGCTGTGTGCACCACCTGAGCCCTTCATTCCTGCAGCGGTTAGACCACTGCAGGAATGAAGCCATGGTAGGAAGGGGCCAGGTGGCCCCTTCCTCCCATGGCTGCAGCTGTCAGTGTGTCTTTGGGGCATGCAGCCCCAAGGACACCCCTTTCCCAGACAATGGGGAAGCGGCATTTTGTCACTTCTTCATGGTTCGGGAAAACCAGGGAGGCCTGGAGGAACTCCCTTTTGGGGCTCCTTGGGGAGATTTTCCCAAGGAGCCCTGAAAGGGAGCTCCCCAAGGTTTCCCTGGAATTCCCTTTTGGAGTTCTTTCTGGGGAGATTTCCCCAAGGAGCCACAAAAGGGAACTCCCCCAGGCCTCCCTGGAATTCCCTTTCGGAGTTCCTTCTGGGGAGATTTCCCCAAGGAACCCCGAAAGGGAGCTCCCCCAGGCCTTCCTGGAACTCCATTTTGGAGTTTCAGGGAGGCCTTGGGAAGTTCCCTTTTGGGGCTCCTTTGGGATATCTCCCCAGAAGGTATTCTGAAAGGGAGTTCCTTCTGGGGAGCGGCTCATTCCCGTGGCACCCACAGTGCCATGGGGACGATCCTGAGGGGAAACGGGGTGTCCCATTCTCCTCAGGGTATCTGGGGTGCCTGTGGGGCATGCAGCCCCATGGAAACCCCTTTTCCAGCTCAAAGCGAAACGGCAATTTGCCACTTCTCTTTGGGCTGGAATATGCCGGACTGGGGATACAGGGGCTGCCAGTGAGTCTGCCCTTGCCCCAATCTGCCGCAGTAAAGAAGGAGAGCTTCTGTGCGCTCCTTCCTTACTGTGCAGTGGTGCTGTGCCATTTGGTTGCTACGGCAATGCTCTGCAGCAAAGAGGGGCAGGTTCAGGCTGCCCCTCATGGGGCAGTCTGTACAGCCCTTATGATTAAAGAAAATTTAAAATCAATATTTTAAAATAAATGTTACCATCCCTAGAATGGAGAAAAATTAATGAGGTACCCAGCATCACTCACATGGCTGGACACCTCATTCTGACCTCAGTGCAAATGATATGAGGCAATGGCAGCGCCAGGCAGCACAGAGGGAGGTGTTGTAGACGTCTGCCCAGCATCACAATGGAGGGCTCTGGATCTTCTGGGAAGATCTGGAGCAAAAGATGAGGGTTTTTAAAAAACTTTTAAAGGGCGGGTATATGGTGGGTTTGGTGCTGAAGTAGCTAGACATTGTCTGAACACTTCACATCACAACTGGGTATTGGGCTCTGCATTATCAGGACTCCATACGGTAGGAACAAAGGAGGAGGTTTTATTTGGCCCATGTAGACTGAGCCTCAATTATACAGTTGGTCCTCCATTTCTACTGATTTGAAAATATTTTTAAAAGTATATAAATTCCAAAAATCAAACTTTTTTTAAAATGGGCACCATTTTACCATGCCACTGTATTGAATGGGACTTCAATACAGGGATCCAGGGATTTTGGTATCCATGGGGGGTCCTGGAACCAAACCCCAGCCGATACCAAGGTCCCACTGTATTTAAGTTCCCTGACAGTCAAAAGAATTAGGCAAAAAGGCCCCGATCATCTCTTAACAGAGGGAAGCTAAACTTAAACCAACTCTGAAGTGAACACTAAATAACAGGAAGAATAATGCAACCAAGAGGATGCAGATGAACGGTTTTCTTTAAGCCAACATGTTGCATTATGTATGAAAAGGTGAAGAATAGCAAATACTTTCAGGGATTTGTCTATGGCTAATGAATCCTAAAGAGGCTTAATGATGTGGGTCAGAAAGGACGTTCCTGTGGGAATTTGACATTTACTAATATGCCCGTGTCTTACTTATTTAAAGAACAACACCTTGCATGCAACTGTGGAGAACACACCTCACCCAGGCTGCCCTGCAGTACTACAATGAAAATCTACATTGGCAGTTTAACTCTTAATCCCTTTAATTGTTAATTTAAGAAGGACACAGTGCAACATAATATTAATTCTAAATCAAAATGTAAAGCAAAAGATGGGGAATTTTCTCACTTTTAATTTGTAGCCTACAGCACAGTGCCATCACATAGTCCATGGCAGCTATTTAAATAGGCGCTTTTGTTCTTGTAAAATAAAAACCAGGTATCAGTTCCCACAATGAAAAAAGACTATGATTAATTATTACATTAGAACACATTAAACTTACTTAACTTAAGTTCACTGACAGGGGGAAAAGATTGTGCCTCTGGGCTTAACAATAATTTCTAATCTTGCAGCAGACTGTATCTGTTCTTTTAAAAAGCTGTTCTGCAGTTTTCCATATTGGAGTTCATTAAAAATGGTAATGCCATTACTCCTGTTAATGCTCAAAACCAACATCATAATCCTGAATTTTAATTAGTAATTATAATTAATCATAATTTCATTAATGAAATGTTTAGTTGGTAATTGTCTTTGAGCATCTTAGTCCCTGGGCTTATAAGCATTTCATAACTTTTAATTTATTGCAGGTTCTGATTAAGTGGAACTGTCAACTTTAGTCTCCTTTAACACTTTTATTTAGTGAACTGTATTTCATACCCTTCACGCAGTATTGACACACACATGCCGATAGGTGGGTTGCCATACTGGAAAGTGTTTTGTTAACAGAGATGCAATTAGCTACTTCCTAATTTACAACCACAAGAAAATGGGAAAATTGACTTTATTATCAAGAACATAAGATGAGTTAAACAACAGAAGGGGGGTGGGAAGTACTCCTGCTTGCAAAGTGAACAGAGACAGTGAAAAAAAGGATACAAATTAAGCTCTGAGTGGTTACAATTCTAAACAGAGGCCGCCTTGAGTCCCTATGTCGGCACTATCTAAGCTATTTCTATGACCAATCTCAATTCAATATTCAGTTGTGTGCAGTTGGCCCCTGTTGCTTGAAGATGCCAGGCTACTTCCCCTTTTCTTCCTCACTCTCTCAAAGTTTCACCATTTCCATTTGGCACCAGGGCTCAGGAGAAGGGAGTAATCCATGCAGGGAAATACTGAGATGGCTCAAGAGTAAATGAATATATGGTGCTACACTATTGTTGCTTTGTGGATTTTCCTATCTAATTGCTAACTTTTCTTGTTTTGTTCCTGTTTTCCTCACCCTACCCTAAATGGCTGAAGCCACTGTGCAACTTCTTTTCTTGGATTTGGCACAACTATTGTTACCAAAAGGAATAGTCCAAATGTTTCTCTTCTTCAGCTCTGCTTAGTCACTTCATGCCTTTTTTCATTATTGAATTTAATTCTCTCTCTTCTCTCTCTCTCTCTCTCTCTCTCTCTCCTTCTCTTTCTCCTTTCCCATAACTCCAACCTAAATGTCTTCTCTTTCTTTTATCAATTTCATCCTGTTTCATTTTCTCCTCCCACCTTTTACAGCTCCTGGCTAAACATTTTCTCTTTCCTCTCACGGCTGCAGGAGTTTACTCCATACTGTGCAGCTGTGGACAAGTCTACATAGAGACTATCAAACAGAGTGTTCAAACATGAATAAAAGAACATAAGGGACACTGCAGACTGACTGGGCGAGCCAGAAAAATCAGCACTAGCAGAACACATTATAAACCATCCTGGGCACAAAATGCTATTTGAAATCACTGAAATTCTGGAGCATGTCAACAATTATCAGGTCAATATGCACAGGGAAATCAGGGAAATCCTCAAACAACATCAACAGGAAAGAAGAAACCCTGAAAGTAAACAAAATTTGGCTACCAGTTCTGAAAAACACCAATATCACGACCCAGCAAGTGCAAATGAAAACCACCCAGGGTCATATATATGTACCCCACTCACTTCCATGCCAGCATTCTCTAAAGATGCCAGCCACAGATGCTGGTGTAACATCAGGAATAAACTCTTCCAGAACATGGCCACATAGCTCAACCTCCCCCCCCCACCCCAAAAATAACTATGGATGCTGACCATGAAAACCTTCAACTTCACATTTTTCCTTTCTCTCCTCCTCTCTCTTTCTCCTCTCTCTCTACATCCCACATCTCCCAAATGAACTCACCTATCATGTCCTTCTTTAGTCCCTGTCCCCTTCTCTCATCCTTTTTCCTTCTGCTCCCTCTCTAATTCTTCTACCTATATTTGTCTTCTCCTTTCATGGACATTCTTTTGTTTATTCTTCATATTGTCTTTGTCCTATCCTAACTTTTCCTAGTTACTCTAATCATTTTCTATCTTCTTCCTCCTTTCTCTATCTTTCTCTCCTCATCTTGAGACCAGCATCACTACAATACAGTTGGCCCTCCTTATCCATGGATTTTTTAATACACAGATTCAAGCATCCACAGCTTAAAAATATTCCAAAAAAAGTATAAATTCAAAATAGCAAATCTTGATTTTTCCATTCTATAGAAGGGACATCATTTTACTATGCTATTGTATTTAATGAGACTTGAGCATCCACATATATTGTTATCCATGAGGGATCCTGGAACCAAACCCCAGCAGATAACAAGGACCCATTATATGTTAGATTCTTAACATTTAAAGTTTGTGAATTCCACTAAACTCAATAGGGCTTGATTCTAAAATAGGATTGCCCTCGTGTTTCAATTGCTTCCTGGTCTATTTTCATCTCATCATCACTGTTGTCATTTTCAGCTCTGTTTCTAATCTCCCAAATATTTGGTGTTTAATTATATCTCTATCATGGTTGTGTGGCATCACAACAGATCATCTCAGGTTTTGATCCTGAAGTCTTAGCTTGACCCTGAAATCTCAAGGCCTGGGAAGTTTATAAAGTTTTTACAGAAGCTTCAAATGAAGTCTCAGTGCACCCTTCAAACTGTAAAATGTTTTGGAAAAGAAAACAAAGTTTGGAACAATACAGTAAAAAGCAAATATATTATCCTGAATTTTACTTTTAAAGATGGTCTTGCTTATTATTTTAAAAGTAGCAAGATATTGTCAGACTATTTTTAAAATCATTTTTCCATTTTTTAACAATACATTTTTCTTTTTAAAAAACCCACATTTTCAAAATGATCCACAAAATCAATATTTTGGTGGAAAAAATAAGCATTAGTCATTATACCAAAACATGTGTCAGAATGGTGGCTGAAATTGGTAGCAGATGCATGACACACTTCCATAGTTAAGCGCAAGTCTACCTTTTTCCAAGATAGGTCTGGTTATCCAACTTCTGTGTACTGTCTTAACACTAAAGTAACACTTATTAGGGTGCGAAAAAAGTTTAAGGATTGTGCCGAAACAGATGGAGGATCAATAGTTTCATGTACAGCTTGTATTCTCTACAGACCACACAGATTCAAAGATCTGAAGTTTAGCAGATGGTGTTTTTGCATTAATTTTCTAAATCACCAACCATAAGATATTCTGTTTTCAGGAAACTAGTTGCCTTGGGGCTTTTTAAAAGACTTGGTATTTTAAACATTTCCCCATGTTTCTTAGCACACCTATTTCATAAGGACTGTGCAGCAGTGTAATTGTGACTCCCAAGCAATGTCTTCATAACAAATGCTTAGCTCCTATTGTTTTAGAGATCTGTCTGTCTGTCTGTCTGTCTGTCTGTCTTTTAATAAATTTTAAATAGTTTTGTACTCTCTATATTGTTTTTTTTTCCCCTAAATTCATCTCTCTCTATGTTTTTGATGTTTTTGGATGTTCTTAATCTGTTTTGATTTTAATAATTTCTAATTGAGTCTTGCCTTGCGTCCCAGTATTGATGGAGAATGTGGGACAGAAATGAACAAAGTAATAACAAGTTTCGAAGAAATAAAACCTCACATAACTACGGCACAGTACTGGGCAGGATACAGATGTTTAAATGCAAGATAGACTCGATGAATAATGCTTCCTTATGTACATTTCCATTAATCAGCAAACATATTGGCTGTCAAGATTGAGGTTATGCTCTCCCTTCTTTTTATCTGTGTGGGAGGGTGAGCAAATTAGGTCTTTTCAGGCCAAACAATGCAGTTTCTAACTATTGAATTATGTCACCAACTGAACCTATTAATTACCTTGTTCAACAAACCTGGAGAAAGAAAAATAACAGTGAATAAGAATCTTTGTTCACTGGCCTTCTTTTCTATACAAACCTTATTTCAATATCTCTGGAGACCGTGTATCCCCCAACACTAGCTAGGTTGTTGATCTGTGTATTTGTGTGTGAGAGAGAAAGAGAAAGAGAGAAAGAGAAAGAGAGCAGGGAATTTATTAAGACCATTATATGAACTCTTGAAAATGTAGATATATCTTTGATCCAGTCCAAGAGAGGAGAGAAAGGAAACTTCAAAGACAAATACAAATCCCTTGTACTTCACACCTGCCCTTAGCACAGCTAGCATTCATGATTTATTAGCTTTACCTCCCTCTAGCACCGTTCTATCAAGTGCTGGAAGTCATTCAAGCCAGCGGTTCAGTTTGGTTAACCTGCCTGGGAAACGTGATCTTCTCCTCACCTTCTGTTGGCCCTCCTTGGAAAGTAAATATATTGTGACTGTTGATTTGATGATTCATACTTGCTCCACTCCGCCGGAGCCATTAAATATTTACGGGATCTTTATCTAGCAAATTGACAGCTAAATAAAAATCTTTGTCAGTAGGAAGGATGTGGAGCCAAGGTGCCATTTTATTTGCTTAAGGAAGGGGTTTCTCCGAGGGGAATCAGGCAGTTTGACGTCACCAGACTTGTTTACTTAGAGTGGTTGTATGCGCGATACACCCATGGAGCAGCACCTTCTCTAATGTTAAGCTGCGCTAAGCTCTCCTGGTTTGTCGGATAGCAGATTTCAGGCTGGCTTTTGCGGCTCTCTCTCTCTGTGCAATATCATCAGTGCCATTCAACAAGATGGAACACTGCTTCTTAAAAAGAGGATTTGATTCTTAACTTTATAGCTGTTACAGAGGAATACTCAAATTGGTGGCATAAAGTGCAGGCAAAGGACGGAGACAAAATCATTGGATGTGACTGCCACAATTAAAGGAATGCTTTTCACACCTCCCAAGCATTGCTTGAGAATGCACATGTATGAGACTTTCCAAAGTGTTTGGAACAAATAAAGTATGTACAAGACAATGTGTAAACGTGAATGGTTGAAATGCATACTACTGAAAAATTATATATGCGCAGACACTCTTTTTAGTCAATGAGGGATAATGTGCACATTAGGTGAAATGAAAAATACATGTGCATATTCAGAATAATGAGTAATCATGTATATCGATTTTGGGAGGCAACCTGCTATGAAAGAACCAGAAAGAGGAAACTATAGGTGGGGTGTAGACAAATGCAACAAAAATTGAGTGTGAGGGGTACATCTACGCTGTAGAAATAATGCAGTTTGACACCACTTTAACTGCCATGGCTCCATTCTACAGAATTCTAAGATTTGTAGTTTTGTGAGGCACCAGTACTTTTTGCTGAGAAGGCCAAAGACCTTGTAAAACTACAAATTCCAGTATTCTATAGCATGGACCTACAGGACTTAAAATGGTGTCAAACTGCATTACCTTTACAGTGTAGATGCACCCTGAGAGATTTTTTTTCACATCCCTTATATGGACACTGGATCTAAACTTTCTTAATTAAGAATTTTTCTATGTGATATAAATATAATTCTGCTGGGGCAAGCTTGATTGAACAAATCTATTTCTGGGTCAGCCTGAGTGACTTTCACATGTGTTATCTCTAAATCTGTTCTGTCCCATTTCTGCATTAATTTGCAACATTTAAAAAAATAGTAAAAATCACACTTAAATACATACCTATTTTGAACAGGTAAAACAGGTGCATATTTTAAATGCATTTTTCTCATACTATTCATTTCTAAACATAATGGCTGAGATCAGGCATCAGCTTATGTTGCATAAACATTATCAGACATAATGCTGCCTCTCCTTACCCTGTACTCCCACTGCATTCCTTTGTGTGAATAAAGAAACACATTAAATTGGGACAATAATAAAAACACATACAGTACTTTTATAAAAGAACTCTGAGGAAAAAAACTTCAGTCAGCTGCAGAGTCACCTCTGACACCATAAGTCTCAGAATTTCTGAATTATAGCATCAATCAATTATTTGGTGTGATTAACTGATTGAACACAGATCACCATAATGAAATATTCACAAAATATCCTGTGTAATGAGATCGTGTAATATTTTAATTGCTTAATGAATTGATTAATTGTCTAAAATTAAATCTATTAATTCTCACACACAAAAATGGGATGACATAGCCTTGGCCTGAGTTTATGAAATGCAATTCATCCCCAGAGGGGAAGTGGAGGCAGGCGTAAACAAGGAAAAGAAGATAGCAATGTTTCAGGTACACGGTACAGGCTTAGTTGTATGAGAACATGAGGACAAGATGGCTGAGTAATTGTAAGATCTTGTAAGGTCCAAAATCTCTTCAAGGACTTTCCCATAAGAGAAGATCTCCTTGTCAGGGATGATTATATGAGATATTTTGTGCACAGTTAATTATAGTGATTTGTGCTCAATCAGTTATTAATGCTCTAATTCAGACATTCGAAGAATCATGGTGGTAGAATGTAACTGAGGTCCAAAACACACTGCAGAAATAATCCAGTTCGAAACTGCTTTAACTGCCCTGGCTCAGTGCTAGGGAATACTGGGAATTATAGCTTATTATGGTAGCAGAGCTCTCTGACGGAGAAGGCTAAATATCTCACACAACTATAGTTCCCAGTGTGTTTTGGACCTGAGTGAGAGGTGCGCTGTGAGGTTTTCTCCTCAGACAGGTTTAGGAGCAGGTGAGTTTTGGGGGGTACATTCTCAGTAAGATTACTTGCATTCACAGTATCCTTTTTGTGCACATCATGCAAACAACAGACATGTGAAATAGAGCTGAGATGCTGCAGTACTGCCATGTCTTTTGTTGCCTCTCCTTGGAAACTCTCCTTATGTACTCGTATACTGCCTGCCCCCAACATCGTGGCCAGTGAAGAGGTTTTCTCACATCTCATGTCATGTCTAAACCAAGTAAATCTGATTTTCCTACTATATATGCAAGCCTTGTGGAATCTAGGAAGCCAATAAATGATAAGACAACAAAATAATGATATTTTGGCTTATGTTATACTTTGGCGAAAGTAACATGACTTTTCACCAAAGTATTGAAAGTTGGGGAAAACAAAATATGCATTGTTGGGGGGGGGGGATCAAAATATGCAAAGTTGGGAAACCCTGGAATGCCTTTGGTTCTTTTGTCCAAGTGGATAGCTGGATCTAGTCCATTCCAGCTGGGCCAGATGTTCACAGGCCAAGAGCCATACCATCCGCCTGGCCAGTGCAGGGAAAGGGGTGGATCCCCTTCAGAACCGCCATCTCTGCTTCCATCACAGCAAAGCAGCCCACTGTGAGTGTCTGTCTAGCATAGCACTGCTTTTATTAAGGTCAGTAAGAATGTGATCAGTGAGGAGGGGGTAAAGCGATCCTCCTTTGTTGATCACATGGCAGACACCTCTTTCAGCAGAAGCGACAATATACTGGGCAGATTCTCACAGGAGCTCCTGCCTGCTAGAAAGCGGCGATGGTGGCACTATGGAGATGGGCCATCAAGGCCAACGAAGTGTTGGCCCCGCTGGCTCACATGTACAACACAAGAGTCACACTAGATTTAGCCCAGTGCATGTGATCCCCATTGTGGTGAGTCTGGGGGCAATCCAGGGCATAGTGCTCCAGACATGCTTAAATGTGAATCCAGAGTCCTGTTATTTTTAAGGATTTTTTTTCTTCTGAATCGAATCCCCTATGAAGCCTACATTATCAATATAATTCCATATAAATAACACCCAAGCTCCTACCCACCCAGGTGGTCCCACTGACACCTGATCAGATTGTTTATCTAAACACTGAATTTGCCAAACCTATTTTACCCATTTCTAATGACTAAGTCTGATAAATTATGCTATACACTCTGGTAGATTTTTATCTCAAAAGAGCCACGTTCCATTTCTCCCATACAACATCACAACATTCTGTCTTGGAAAGTGACAACAACAACAACAAAGCCCAATTTCATAATATTTCTAGAGAGTACTTTCAAACTCCTAGTAGTTCCGTCTCCGGATAATCTCCTTTGATGTATTTACAGAACAACAACAAAAAAGAACAAGATTCCTTCTGTGTGTGAGTGTTAAGAAAGGATTACAAAGAACAAAAGGCCTTCTTTTAGTAGTTCCATTAATATCAAACCCAAAGCAGCGGAAATAATCCTTGCCTTTATGCTTCCACAAATTTTTGCTAGACAGGGGCAACCAAGCTTACAAGCAAGATCATTCAGAACTTTTCTGTTATCTTTCAATAACTTGCAGCAAATCAGTGCAACAGTTGAGTCCTGAGCAAGGCAGTATTTGTCAAAAGCTTTTGAACTACAGCTGCAGTCATTCACAGTGTTAAAGGCTAGGTAGACCTTATAGTGAGTGTGCATATTTTGTAAGTTTAAGTATTTGAAATCACTAATGAATGGCAAATGATGAAATTGTAGTTGTACACTACTCAAGAAATTAAACATTAAAGACAACTGATCTGATATTTCTGGCTAGATGTTTAGCCAATTAAATAGCCACAGCAATAAAACAATATAATCAAGTGATAAGAGAGAACCTAGTAAGGACAGAAATAATATTTAAAAATGGTCAGAAATTTATTTCTTATGTGGAAGGAAGCCCTGACAAGGGGAATCCTGGATTGATAACAGTCTTCACACTTTGGGCTTATTGTGTACAAAATTCACAGGCTGATTTGTGTGTGTGTGTGTGTGTGTGTGTGTGTATGTGCGTGCACGCACGCAGAAAATGGAATTTTCTGTATAGGAAACTGTGATTTCTACTTTAAAAAAAAAATCTGCTAAAAATAAGTACACATGCCCCATCTTCTCCAAAACTGGATTAGGCACCATGCCACACCACTACAATTGTTGCAAAGGTAATGAATGTACTAACATATTTAAAAAATATTTCAAGCTAAAAATATGAAAATTAAGAGTGTGAGGGTGTGAAATGCTGGGAAGGAAGGTTTTTATGTTTCTCAGGAAGAAACTAGTGAAGACTGCCATGACCACATTGATCTAGGGCAAGGCTTGCCCTCCTCTATTAGATAGAGACCATGGATGCCTGGGTCTCTGGGAAGGGAACTAACATGCTGAGTAGGACGACAGAGGCTCCCTGATCCATCGTGTCACTCAGAACTATATATGGGCTACCCATGTAAATCTAGAGACCTGTGCTAATACTGCTTTAATTATTTACTTTGGATATGTTAATTTCTTGATTTATCTGGCCAAACATTTATCAATTACAGTTGACCCTCCATATCCATGGATTCTGCATCCACAGATTCAGTCATGGATTCAAACCTTGACTTTGCTACCTTATATAAGGGAGACCATTTTACTGTGTTGTTGTTGTGTGCCTTCAAGTAGTTTCCAACTTATGGTGACTCTAAGGTGAACCTAACATGGGGTCTTCGTGGCCAGATTTGTTCAGAGAAGGTTTGCCTTTGCCTTCCTCTGAGGCTGAGAGGCTGTGACTTGCCCAAGATCATCCAGTGGGTTTCATGGCCAAGCTGGGAAACAAACTCTAGTGTCATAGTCCAGTTTGTCATGCCAGCCATTGTATTTAAAGCTACACCTTATTTTAGGAGGTGTAGAACCTATCACTTCCTCCTCGAACTGATGGAGATCAAATTCTTCAAGCATACTTAGCTCACTGAGACCCCAAGATTATCAGTCATCACCACAAAGAAGGATTATCTGTTGATTTTCATGCTTCAAATCCATGACATTGAAGTGGAGCACTGTGTATCTCTACTGCACACACAAAAAGAATTTCCAAATTTATGGATTGAACTTTATGAGTTAAGTCTAACGTTACCACTTACTGCCTACCAGCCAGATTACCCTCAGTTGAAAACCCTGGCCCCACCAACAGCAATTGAGTTAAAAACAGTCCAGTGAGCCTGGTCCTCAGATGTTATGAATAGTTCTATAAAGTTCTATAAATCTCAGCAGAAGATGGATATTGTATCCTTAAACAGCCAAGTGCATGGAAGCATTAAAACAAACTTTTCCAGTTGACCTCACAGCATATTGTGGGTTGAACTGCTGGGAGCAATTGGCTGTCCTCTGGGAATTATACACAATAACATACTTTTCTTCTGTTTTGCAAAAGCTATAAGTAAGTAAGTAAGTAAGTAAGGAAGGAAGGAAGGAAGGAAGGAGATAAAAAATCTGCCAAGGGTGTGAACCTGAAACTTAGACATCTGGGTTACCTGCAGGGGTCTCTGTTATTCAACAGTAATATTAACAACACATTTTAAAACTAGCCTTTGGAAATCCATGTTAGACTTAATAGCATATTAGATGTTTACCCAAATTGTTGGTTTGTCAAATGCATGATATACAAATAGAAAATGTGTGTGTTTGTGTATGAGAGAGAATGTGTCATATACATCCGTATTGAGCAACAGTACATCTTTTTTTCATAAATATTTTTCAAGACTTGAGTTATGATATTGATTAAGTATATAGGAAAAATGGTTCTAGTTCATATAATAATGTAAACCTAACCAATTTGCAGTTTCCAAATGGATAAGTAAATAGAAATGCAGGCATTTGTAGAATCAGCCCTCCGTATCCATGGATTCTGTAGCTACAGATTCAACCATCCATGGCTTAAAAATATTCAATAAATAAATAAATGAATAAAAAAGAAAACCTTGATTTTGCCATTTTATATACGAAACACCTATTTATTTATTTATTTATTTATTTATTTATTTATATCCCGCCTCTCCCTATGTTGGATCGAGGTAGGTAACAAGTAAGAACAGTAAAAAACAGACAAATAAATAATAATCTAAAATAGTAATTAAAAATTAAATTAAAAATTCACAATAAAACCAGAAAAATCTGATGGGGGCAAAGAGGCAGATGGACTGTTAAAAAGTCTGAGGAGGTCAGTTAAGAAAGGCCTGCTGGAAGAGCTCTGTCTTTATTGCCTTCTTGAAGGCCTCCAACGATGTTATACTGCAGATCTCCTCCAGCAGGTCATTCCATATTTTTGGAGTGGCAGCTGAAAAGGTCCTCTGGGAGGTCGTCACCAGCCTGGTTTTCTTTGGCTGCAGTAGGGTCATCCCAGAGGACCTGAGTGTGCAGGAAGGATTGTATGGGAGAGGCATTCCCTCAAGTATGCTGGACCCAAGCCATGTAGGGCTTTATAGGTAATAACCAACACCTTAAACTGTGCCCGGAAGCTAATAGGCAACCAGTGTAGGGATTCTAAAATAGGTTTAATAGAATCACATTTAGAACTCCCTGTAACTAATCTGGCTGCCATGTTTTGAACCAATTGCAGCTTCCAAACATGGCATGAGGGTTGCCCCATGTAGAGCACATTGCAGAAATTGAGATGAGAGATTACCAGTGAATGTACAACTGTTTCTAGGTTCTCCCATTCCAGGAAGGGTCATAGCTGGCGTATCAGCCGAAACTGATAACAGGCACTCCTGGCTGTTGCATCAACCTGAGATGACAGATGAAGCGACAAGTCTAAAAGTACCCCCAGGTTACGAATACAGTCCTTTAGGGGAAGTGTGACCCCATCTAGGACTGGAGGACATATCTCTGCTACTGGAAGAGGATTCCGTTTTGTTTGGATTCAGTTTAAGTCTATTTTCCCTCATCCAATCCATTAATGACTTCAGGCAGTCATTCAGAGGGGGGATGCCATCCTTGGTCATTGAAGCTGTCTGAGACATGGAGAAACAAATGTGGGTGTCATCAGCATACTGATAACACTCCACCCCATGTCTCCAGATGATCTCACCCAGCAGTTTCATGTAAATGTTGAATAGCATTGGTGACAGTATTGCACCTTGTGGAATGCCCGATTTGCGCTCCCTCTTGGCCGAACAACTGTCACCAAGCAACACCATCTGGAGCTTTCCCACTTCCTTTACTACACTATTATATATAATAGGACTTGAGCAACCACTGATTTTTGTATCCAGAGGTGGTCCTGGAACCAAATCCCAGTGGATACCCACTGCATTTATCCAAATAAATGTCGGGGTGCTTTGATTGGGAGTTCCTGCATGGCAGGGGGTTGGACTGGATGGCCCTTGTGGTCTCTTCCAACTCTATGATTCTACGAAATTTTGTAATTATCCTTTGCCAGTCAAAGAACAGAGGCATACACCTATATAATCTTTACCTATAGTAAAGATTAAACCAAATACATGCATCTGTTTATATTAGGACACATGGGCTTGTATAATGTATATATGAGGCAAAACTGAATACAAGATGCATATCCTTGGAGAAAGTTCATGAAAATGCATGTACACATTTGAGGCAAATATTAACAACTAATGCCTGGACAGGATTTAAAAAATCTTAATAGTGATGATGATGATGAAAATAAATTTTATTTCTTTCCCACTTCTCCTCAAGGCTCGAAGCAGGGTACAATGTATTAAAATACAAAACACAATTAAAAACACATAAACCCACAGTCCAAATACAACACTATAAAATCATTAAAATATACTCTTAAGAGTACATATATAATTAAAAACTCATGATTAAAAATTGACTAGGTAGGCCTGCCAGAAGACTGGACAAATGAGAAACTGAATCTGAAATGGACTACCTCATCTGACCCTATTATTGAAGATTTTCATACCAGCTCTTAAGCACTGGTAAATCACCTCTAAAATGTTGAGGACGTGCACGTGCGTGAAAATCTGATGAGGAAGTGTGCCAGGCTTTCATACATGCATGCTTCCTCAACGTTTGAGAGGTGATTTACAGTGCTTAAGAGCTGGTATGAAAATCTTCATTGATACAGCATTGTGATGTTATCCATAAAATCATAACAGAGCAAATAAAAATGACGAATGGCAGGTAAGACCATTGAAGACACAGAGGGCCAAAAAAATAAGGAAAATGGGGAAAAGAAGAATAGCAACAAGAAAACATGACTATGTCCTTAAGTGCCAAAGGTGTGGAAGAGAAGTGCTTGTCAACATTCACAAACATAAGATCCACATATGAACTTGAGCATCTGTTAGGATGATCATTAGAGGTCTATCATCAGAGGTCAGGACTCAGGAGGCTGGCAACCAAGGAGAGAGGATTCTCGGAAGTGGCATCCCAAATGGGTAATGATTTCTTAAAGCCTGATCACCTGGCCCACGTCCTATTGTTTGTCCTGAACAGAAATACCTATATGTTGACTCACCATTTCATACATGATTCAATGGGTTTAGTCTAACTGGGACTAACCAACAGGATTCTCATCCTGCCCTCCAGTTTAAGACATTTTAAGAACTAGGTTAAGTATGTTTTCCTTTTGGAATTGCCCTAGGTTTCAGCGATTGATAAACTTTAGAGCAAGTGTGGTAGTGGTTTGAGCATTGGACTATGGGTACAGCTACACTGTAGAAATAATAAAGTTGGACACCACTAAGTGCTGTAGCTCCATCCTATGGAATCCTGGGATTCGTAGTTTTACAAGGTCTTTAGCTTTCTTTGCCAAAGCATGCTGGTGCCTCACAAAACTACAAATCCTAGGATTGGATAGGATAGAGCCAAGGCTCTATCTTATAATAAACTGCATTATTTCTACAGTGGAGATGAATCCTGAGATTCTGGAAACCAAGAGTCAAATCCCTGCTTGGCCATGGAAACCCACTGAGCGACCTTGGGCAAGTCACACTCTCTCAGGCTCAGAGGAAAACAAAGAGGATCTTTCTTCTGAACATATCTTTCAAAGAAAACTCCATGATAGATTCACCTTAGAATTGCTGTAAGTCGGAAACGACCTAAAGGCACACAACAACAACAAATTTTATGCTGCTATATTGTGCTATATTTTCTGCAATTCTGTTTTCCGATGTTTTACAGCTGGTATTTCAGGAAAGGTATTTTGATGGGGTCATTTGTTTTATTGTTTTAATGGAGCACTTAAGAGTCAGCTTGAAAAACATGTATTGCCAAGCTGCACATTTAAGGTGGTATCCTGCTGTGTCATTTCACTGGTGTAAACCTTCTACCACTTTTGGAAACCCTGTTTTGATCTTTGCATAAGAATCCTATCTAGTGCTTTGATTCTGCTTGTACATGCTGTTGTGTAAGCCATCATACAATGGCTTTGACCACTCATTATGACTTCTCTGTGTTGCTGTTACTAATTGATCAGTAAATGCACAATCATTTACTCTAGAGTTTGTAATTCCTCTACTAGTGGTATGTTGAATAAAAACCCAAATTATTACTTCAGGTTTCATGAATAAACAATGCTAAAAAGAATACTAAGCTGGCATTCCACTAACAGAATAAGAACAGCATTTATTAGTCATAAAAATATATTGAATTCATCATTTTAGTCGGACTCATCAGAGGTGCACAAAAATACATACATAATTCTAAATCAAAGACTCTGCAATGTTGAATATAGTGTACACATGACACCATCAGCAATTTGAAGTGTCCTGTTTTAGCACACCTTTAGAAATATATCTGTATATATTAATAAACGTGAAAATAGTTGATGGAAGTATTAAAATATCTGAATTCTTTACCTATTTTGGCAGGGGGAAAAGGCTGGATCACTTTTGCTTGCATCAAAGTATGAGAGAATTAAATTATGATTTAAGATGATTACCAGAGGCTTGTATTATCCCTGGTAAAATGTAAAGGACACACAACTGGGCTTGACATTTACAGGTATTTGTGGAGACCTCAGCCACTGCTGTCAGCTTCTTACCTCCACTGATGTGAATAGATAACCCATTCATTTTCTCAGTGCAGTAAGTGGATTGGACCTTCTTTAATAGATTCCTTTCTCTTCCCCAATAGCACCAATGAACATCTTATGGAGGACCACTCAAAGCCTGACACTAACTCCATCCCCTGAATACTTTAAATCTTCTGTCTCCTAGATTACTTTGTCCACAAAATGTCTCCCACTCCTTCCACTCCCAATAAATGACTGGTTTATCACCTTATTCCAGCTTCAGCTTTACATTTACCTAGCCTTATATGCTCTTTAATATAACCATGCCTACCATGGTTTCTTCCATCTAGCCATCTCTCCGCTTTCCTTCCCCCTCCACAGATGTACAGCTCTCTGCATGTACCTTAGCCTTTTACTGATAGGTCCTTCCAACCATCCAGAGCAGATGTCCAAGATTGATTCTTCCAGATGTTTCCATATTTTGAGTGAATGGACTCAATATGGAAACAGCTGGAAGAATCAATCTTGGACATCTGTTCTGGATGACTGAAAAGACCTTTCAATAATGATGGCAGTTGCACAACTAGGCATTTTTGGTGCATATGAACAGATTGAGTTGCAGTCCATCATAATCAACTGTCCTACAGCTCTCTGTATGTACCTTAAACTTTTCATAGAATCATAGAATCTCTTCCAACTCTATGATTCTATGCAAAGTCTAAGGTACATACAGATATAGAGGTCTGTAAGACATTCGATTACGATGGACTTCACTCAATCTGTTCACTGTTCACAATCTGTTCACTAAAGGTGGTGGAAGGTTTAGGTATGCAATGCCGGTACCCTGGTGAAATCAAACTCTTTTACCCAAAAAATGCTTTGATGCTGAATATAGAGTTAACTAAGGGGGAAGTTTAATTTAAAGAACAAAAGTAAAAGGTTTTCTCTTCTCCAGCTCTAAATAACTTGGAAAAGAGTACTCTACACTTTGGGTTTCAGCAGTCTTCAAGGTGTCATCTCTCTGTGCTCGATCTTGTTTGATTTCCTCTCTCAATGAAGCTGGTGCAGGGTCTTTCAACTTCTGATTCCTGTTTGTCGGTGGTAACTAATTTGGCTGAGATGGTAACTAATTCGGCTGAGATAGTAACTAATTTGGCTGGGATGGTAACTAATTCAGCTGAGATAGTAACTAATTCAGCTGAGATGGGAACTAATTCAGCTGAGATAGTAACTAATACGGTTGAGATGGTAACTAATTCAGCTGAGATGTAAGAAATTCCCTTTCCAACTGTCTGGGTCTGTTTTGCCACCAAATGACTGCTCTCAGCAAGCTCTCTGCAAAATCTGCCTGAAACTGCAACCTCTAGCCACCAGAGCTGCTGAGCCGGGGCAAACCAAACCCTGGGAAAAGGCAGATGGTTCCTACAGCTCCTCCCACAACGAATACAATGAACCTTTCCTATACTAACATTCATATGGCCTGAACTACCGTAACATAAAGGAAAATGCAGGAGGAAATTCAAGCAGTCCTGGTTGGACATCACAACTTAGTTGTGCAACTGCCATCATGTATTTAAAGAGCTAAACAAGTTACATCACACTGCAAGCACACACACACATATGATGATAATGATGCTAGGCATGTATAAAAGATTGTTTTCCATCTTTTGAAAAGATTGCCTCCTCAATGGAATAATATCCACACATGAATGCTACAGCTTAAACTGAAACAGAGATAGTTTTTCTCCTTTCTTGTGTACATCAATTATGCATCTTACCCTAAATGTGTAAATAATTTAAGTTATTTGGTTGCTCAGCTAATTTCAGGCCTTAATTAGCTTTTAGTCTTCACTGAAAATATCAAAAAGTTTCAAAAGCCTATAAATACAAAATATCTCTCCACACAAAGAGCACGCACACACATTGCAAAACAGGATCATATTGTCACTGTGCCTCCCTTACAGTGGTTTTATTTGTTTCCTGATGGAATTCTACAGCAGCTGACTCAAGACCATTGCATTCCTATAGAACGTTCATTATGGAAACTCCATTTTTCATTTATGGCAGACTCAAGATATGCTTTTTAAAAATTTATTTGTAAAGCTTCCTCAGTGAATAGTGAATACTAAGGGCCATGCACACCTGGCATAGTGGTTTGAGTCCCAAGGTTTGATTCCCAGCTTGGTCCTAAAACCCACTGGGTGAACTTGGGCAAGTTACATGCTCTCAGCCTCAGGAAAAGGCAATGGCGAACCTCCTCTGAACTAATTATGCCAAGAAAAAAACCATTATAGGTTCGGCTTAGGGTCACCATATGTCAGAAATGACTTAAAGGCACACAACAACAACATGCAAAGCTGAAACAAACACGACAGGTGCTGAATCCTTCGTATTCCAACCTATGCCTACTTTCTTATCCTGGGATAGCTGATGGATCTGCCACTATGAGGGTTTGGGTCGTCAGATCCTCAGTCTGGCCTTGAGTCTACAGTTTTCATAGGTTATCTCCAGATGTGAGACAAGGGAGATAATCGGACCACTAATTCCCACCAGCATAGACATGGGTTGTAAATGTAACAGACAGATCTTATCAGACAATCCCACAGCCAGGGAGTAGGTAGCCCATATCCAATCCAGGCTTCTCCTGCAGCTTTTCAAGAATGGGATTTTCCCTGTTCTTGAAAAGCTGTGGGAGAAGCCCAGATTGGATATTGGCTGCCTACTGTCTGGCTGCAGGGCTGTCTGATAAGATCTGTCTGTTATGGTTACAACCTGCATCTATTCTGGTGGAACTTGGCAGTGTGATAATGTCCAAGGTTGCAAATTCTCCAGTGTAGAGGGGCTTAGGACTGAGCAAGAGGAAATGCTCCAACTCATCTAGGAGAGCAGCAGCATTTTACAGTTTCCAAGGATTCATTGATTTTTAGTTGCATTTTACAAAGGTGCTCCAGGGAATCATGTATTTGCTTAGCTTCTTCCTTCCCTTCCAGGCACTGTGGCACCAGGGCTCACCTTCAGCTCTTGTTTACATCCACCTTCTGGCTAGATGCAAGTAAGGTAATGTTCCTTGTCACATCACTTTGCATAAAAGAGAAGGAATAATTCCCTCATTTCACCTTGATCTGGGAACAACCTCAGCTTCATTTATATACCACTCCATACCGCCCAAGGAGTGCTTAAGCGGTTTACAACTGTAAGCTACTTGCCCCCAACAATCTGGGTACTCATTTTAGCAACCTTGGAAGGATGCAAGCCTGAGTCGAGCTTGAGCCCTTTTGCTGGTCTTGAACTCACAACCTTATGGTTTTGAGTGAGTGGCTGCAGTACAGGCATTTAACCACTGTGCCACCAGAGCTCCTGGTTTGATGCCACTTTAACACCCCTGTCTCAATGCTATGGAATTTTGGGAATTGTAGTTTGTTGTGGCACCAAAGCTTTCTCACAGAGAAGGCTAAGTGTCTCATAAAACTACAATTCCCAGGATTCTATAGCACTGAGCCATGTCAGTTAAAGTGACATCAACCTGGATAATTTCTGCATTAAAGATGCAGCCTGAGTCTTAATTTCCAAGAAAAATATGTTGTTGTTGTTGTTGTTGTTGTTGTTGTTTGTATCCTACTCTTTTCCCAGAACTGGACTCAGAGCAGTGTCACAATATTAAAAGTACAATACGTTCTATCTCTTGTGTCTGTTTGAATGACAAGCTATGAACAACTGTGGCTGGTACTTAATGACATCACTAGTAGACATTCCTAGGATTCAGGGTTTGGCCCAGAAACCTTAGGGTCTAGGATATTCCAGAATTGGCAATCCTAATGGGGTAGATAATCTAATCTAGATGTTATGGCTGCTTGTGCTGCAGATTCTCTGAGTTGAGCAGAAGCTCAGCTAGTGTCAAACAAAATATGTACAGGAGAAGAAGAGGTAAAATACAGAGTGAATTCACTGACCCAGCAGTAGTCGATCCACTGGTTGCCCATCTGTGTGTGTGCTGTTTGCCCTCAAGTTGTTTCTGACGTATGGCGACCCTAATTTTAAAAAATTAAAATTTTAAAATTTTAGAATTAAAATTTAAAAGAAATCTGGGGCCTCTCCTTTCTCCTACTGCTGAGCCTTGCTCCACTCATACATCTCTTCAGCATTTTAAAGGGATACATGCAAATGCCACAGCCCATTTCTGCCAAAATGATGTTTGAGGCTAGCTTTGGCTAGGATCACATACAGCACAACTGACTCTTTCATGTTGGAAGAAAGGGCAAAGATTTCTTGGCTTGGGCCTTTTGCATTCTGAGAAGAATGAAAAGACAGATGGTTCCTGTGGTGAAAGGACCTTGGGGAAAATACACACCAGTGGAACAGTGTGAAGAAGTTATAAAGTTTGATAATTTCAATGGTTCTATACCCAGAAGGTACCTAGGCAAATACACAGTTTCTAAGGAGTGCAATATCCTCTCTGCCTCACTTTGATTTCCACTATTTTGGATGACCTGAAGTGATAGCATGCTACTCCTTTGGGGGAATTTCCTATTTTCCCCTTGCAGAACCTACATTATTTCACAAAAACTGCCCTGTCAGATGCCAGATGAAAAATGTTGTTGTTTTTTTGGCTTAAATTTGGGTCTGTGTGTGTGACTGCTGGGGCTTTGGGGAAGTAGTCAGTTGTGGTCTCAAAGGCTGCACTGAACCTCCCACAACTTGTTGCTGAGTGCCTCCAAGTCATTTCTAACCAAAGACAACATGATGGTCTTATCACAGGGTTTCCTTGGCAAGATTTGTTCAGAGAAGGTTTTGCCATTGCTGCCTTCTGAGATGGAGAGAATGTGATTTGCCCAAGATCACTTGGTTTGCATGGCCAAGTGAGGATTTGGATTGTGGGCTCCAGAGTTGTAGTCCAACACTCCAATCATGTTATCTGCATTTTCTCAAATCACACAGCACCCACTCCTGTTTAGTTTTTCTATACTGCATTTTCTCTAGTGAGGCTCAGAGCTCAGGAGAACAGCCAGGAGAACATCCCTGACATCTGACACCTGAGGCAACTGTTCTGTTCCAGCTATTAACTGGGCCAGTCCTGTGCCTCCTTCACCTTGGCCCCTCTCCAATAAGTAGCCCAACTCAAGGGACTCTGGTCAATGCATCAAAGGATTTCTAGTTCAGATCTGTGCTAATTCTGATCCTTTCCACTAAACCTCTCACTCAGCCTATGCTCAGTCAACTGGCACTGATAATTAAAACTGTTCCATTCTCTTCATACTACTCAATGGTTGGCAGTTTCAATCCATCCTGCTAAATTAGGAATGAACACAGACACATCAGGCCTGTGCAATAGTAGGCAAAGGCTTGGGTCATTTTGGGGTACATCACAGACTTTGGAAGAGTATGGATTTCTAGGTGTGTAAGTGCATTCTGTGAAGTGAAGCAAAGTGAATCAATTTCTGTCCTGTCTGAGGGCATTGGAACAGGAGCCCTTGCTTTCCTGAAGGCTCTCAGGTGTTTTTATATGAATCCTCCAGACATACCTGGGAAGCAACCTAGCAAGGTGTTTGCCTGGCGATGCAAACTGCGCCACATATTCTTTGAAGATATGCCAGGACCCCCCACAATGTGCAAGCAGACAGCATGTCGCTGTGGTGATGAGCATAGTCGAGACTCTTATTTGAGAAAGTTTTAAAAGTGCCCTACATTCAGTTCTATAATAAGTATGACTATTTATTACAGTATCTGAAAGCTGGGTTTGCTGTCAAATTGGTATGACCGTTGGCTTCAGGGCACCTTGTACCACCACCGTATCTGGGGTAGGAACTTGGCTGGCAAATCAGCTTAAAATCCAATTGGCCCAAATTGACTGATGTTATGTGTGGAAAGCAAGCCTTTAAGACTTCTTTAAATGCATAGGTTTCTCACCTTCCCACACATGGCCCTTTGCGCTGCGGCTTGTTACAAGATGCCTAACCTGCTGAATATTCAGGGCCTAGTGGGAATCAGCCAGTTACATGCTGAATAAGAATCACTTTTTTTGTTGTTGTCAGCTCAGATAAAAGCAAGGGTGAACAGGGATGTGTGTGTGTGTCTGTGTGAGAGAGAGACAAATTCCATCTCAGTGTCGACTTTCTGATTCTGTCATTTCTCAATGTAAAGGGGAGAAGGGTTCACTTTGTCCCTTTGGAAAATACTATTAATTTGTTTCTGTTCCCTCTAAAATCCACAGACAGACGTTGTCTTTGAACCACTGTATGTCAAAGTAGGAAGACTGTGGATCATTTAAGCACATCCCTGCCTCTCTCATTAGCAGCACAGCAGAAACGCCTGTCTCCTGTGCCACAGAGACTTTATGCATAAATTCCTTGATTGGATCAAAGTGACTTGATTTACAAGAGATACGTGAGGGTGGGTATTTTAATTGGAATCTTAATTTTAAAAAATAAATCCATACATTATAGGCCTATTTTTAGTCAATAACCTCTGAGGTTAGAGTAGCTGGGCTCTCAATGGCTCATTAGCTATAATAGCTTAGCCTCTGTATTGTCTGATAAGCTTAACTTTACATCTCTTCTGTACTTTGGAAAGTGACATGGACTCCGGGTTTTTTTTAAAAGAGGGCTTAGGTCTTTGGATGTTATAATGAGTCTAAGATTCAACTTGTCAAATGTTCTGAAATTCATGGCCTTGGGCATTTTATGTATATATTGGCAAATTACGAATGAAAGGAATACATTGCTAAAGATGTTTCACTGCGGCTTAGACATTTCTTCCATATTTCCAATTAAACTATAGCTCTTGGTATGAGGAAGGGCAACAGTTCTGTCCAGTTGAAGTGCTAATATCCTAAGTCTGAGTACTTTTCATCTCCATGAAAACTATAACCATTGTGCAAAGCCTTAAATAAAACATCTGAACAAGTTTTGGCAAGTCAGATCAACTTAGTAGAAGCTCTGAATAAACAGAAGAGAGAAGCAGCAGAACTGAAAGCTGACAAGGAAGATATTATAACATATATACAGCAGTATTCTTTGAGCACTCAAGGAATGAATGGCAACCATCAGTGGGCAGTCACTGAATGGGATATCTTCATTGGTAGCACTCCTCCACCCCCTTTTAAAAAGGAAATCATGCTTCCACTGATGATGTTACAATGGTTAATTAGACCTTCACTTTTAAGGATGTCAATATTTACTTATTTCATTCTGAAACCCATGAACAAAGAATTTCAACCACCCACGCCCGACAGGGTGGGATAACCAACTTTTATGCATTTTTCAATTTCTATTTTTATTCTGATTTAATGGGGGAGGGATTCAGGAGAACGTTTTTATGTTTGTTTAAAAAAAAGTCCTTTCTGAACATTGTTGATTTTGGAACATTTTTGTACAGGAAACAGTTTCTTTGCCCCACATCCCAAATATTCTGCATAAAACATTATTTTCTGTGCAAAAACAGCATTCTGTTGCTTAGTCCAAACTAGACTAGACTCATTCGTTTGCTGAACCCATGTCAACCCATGGATAAATCCAACTGATAGAAAGGTTTTGCTCTAGTTAGGACCAATAATACAGTTGGGGCAATTTTTAGTCTCTGCAAAATATATTTAGGGAAAAGAAAGAGTTCCAGCATAATCTTGTATCAGTTCACCACTCTTTGGGCACCTTGATCACTGAATCATAGAATCCTGTAGTTGGAAGGATCTTGTCCAGCCCCCAGTCAGCTAAAGCATTCATGGAAGATGGCCATCTAACCTCTGTTTAAAGACTGCCAAAGAAGGATAATCCATCACCCTCCAAGTGAGTCTGTTCCACTGTTGAACAGCTTTTAAGAGTCAAGAACTACTTCCTAATGTTTCTTGTGATTTGAATCTACTTGTCAGGGTGGTGGGACAGAGTGAACAGGCTCTCCAGAATAATAGGCAGGGTCATTATGGGAGAATATAGTCCTTCACAAGAAAGGAAAGTATCTCTTTCCAGATTCTGGAAAGGGCAAATGCTAGTCTAGACTCTAGAGACAATGACAACCTCACCTGATGGGGTGGAGCGGGGGGGGGGGGGCACATGGAAAAGGATAGGCAAACAGCACCCTACAAAATCCAATGCCTATCCTTTTCCATCTGCCTAAAGCAAAGAGTTTCTTTTACAAGCTTATTTGGGGACTGAGGTGTTATTTTTTTACTCACTGCTGCAAGATTAAACCTCCCACTAGTTTCTGATGGTGTGAAAATCATAAATTACTTTAAAGAATTGGGGAGGGGGAGGAAACAGTGGGAACATTCCAATTAGGAGCTGTACAGTACTCACATACCTGTATAGCTGCTTCTCATTTACACCTTAATGGTGTTTTAATAAATATTACATGAGTCAAAAACAGATCCACAGAAACCATCAGCCCAGTAGGATGATATTGCCTCTTTTTAAAGCTTTTCTAATTAAAAAATTATATTGAGCAAGTTCTGCAAACCATGTATGAATTATTTAACTTGTAGCAAGCAGGAAATAATTTCTTTCTGGTAATCAAAGCTTTTTTTAATTTTTAAGCTTTCCTTTCTAAAGAAACACAAAGGCAATGTCAGATTTTACATTATGAATATTAATTATCAAACTGAAGATGTTGGCATAGTTTTCATTATTTATCTGAGATGCCCATCCCATTCCACGAAACATCTGTTTTGACAAAAAGGACCTCAAATACAGACCTATGAATATGCAAAGGGATCTTGCAGTAACTTTGAAACTAACTGAAAGAGAGAAGTTGATAGCATGAGCTTTCAGAGACTTGAATCTACGTCCGCAGATGCGTACTAACTCTGCCCCCACAACTCTGGTTCTGTCATACTATTATGGCCAGAGGATGATGGTCTGAAGGCAAGAGTTGCTAATGTTTGTGGAGACTCCTCACATAAGTTTGAGCAGAGTTATCTCCATGTGAGTTGGAACCCATGTTGTTTTCAGTTCTGATATCAGGGACATACAGAGATATCTTCTCTATTGTTAGATCCAGCTTCGCATAAGTATACTTTGCACCTATGATTTCCATGTAAAGTAGGGAAAAAGAGATACAGACCCACAAATCATGATAAAGTGAGTTTGAGATGCCATTTTGTTCTAAAGTCAATCAATGAAGGAATTGATTATTATGGGACTCTGGACCTGGCTGTACTAGAGAATTCAGAACGTGGAGGATTAGCCTAAACATCTGCCATGGATTGTACGTGTACCTTCCAGAACTAGCAAGTAAAGGTTGGGGTTAATCAGCCCCTCTGACTAGCTGGCAGTAGGAAGTGTCTGGATTGGCAAAGGTTGTTACGAAGAGCAGGAGCCTGACTTTTTGTCTTTGCTAAGAAAAGAGTACTACTTACACATTACAGTTCAAGCATAATTCTCTCACATGCCCTAAACTGGAAGATTTGGGCAAAAATATACATGGATCTACCCTAATCATGCCAGCATGGATGAAATTAAAACAGGATTTCTTGGTAGAATAGCTCCTTTCCTGCTCCACAATGGCACTCTAAAGTCCAGCTTTTGGAGGATTTGCTGGTATTTGAAGAGAGCTCTTACCTGGTTGCAAGTGAACCTTGGCTTACAGTGATTCTATGAATGAGAGAACTCCACAATTGTTCTTAACAATCCTACTCAAGCCTTGTAAACTTGGGGCTTCTACCAGTAATGCTGGTTTGAGTGTTGGACTATTACTTTGGAAACCAAATTCAATTTCTCACTTGATCATGAAACCCTGAGTGACCTTAGGCAAGTCACATGCTCTCAGCCTCAGGGGAAAGCAAGAACAAACCTCTGAACAAATCTTGACAAGAAAACCCCATGATAAGTTTGCCTTAGGGTCATTATAAGTTGGAAACAACTTAAATGCACACAACAACAACCAGTAATTTAATCTTCCTCTTTCCCTACTGCCTTTCATTTTACCAAGCCTTATTGGTTTTTCTAATGAGTCATGTCATCTCATGATACAGTAAAAGTCCCAAGGCATGCACTGAGTTTTACAGTTGAGGGATGGATTTGAACTCTGTTCTCTGCATATCTAGTCAGATAGAGAGGTAACTATAGCCCCCAGAATCCTCCAAACAGCCCATCCCTGTGTGAGGAACTTTTAATCATCCAGTATTTGATTTAATCATGTTTCATTGTTAGGCATACTGGCTGGGTCTGATACAAGCTAGGAGCTAAGAACATTGTCAGGGCCATAGCTCAGCCATACCTGCTCTTGCCACTACACCACATTGTCTCTTTTCCTACTTTAACCATGAGCTGAGCAGAAGAATTTCCATGGCCACTTTAAAGGCCTTCCTCTTTATTATTCTTTAAAAGTTTTATACTAAATATGTTTTGCAATGTGAACACATTTCATAATATTTAAGCATGCAGCTTTTCTGGCGAAAGCCATTTAAGTGTGATCTGTGGGTGTCCTCGATTCTGTGAACTGTTCCCTTAGGGTGAGGGGTGGGGGCTAGACATTTAGATGCTCTACAAAGGAATTTCTTAGTATTCCTTTTTTCTGTCTTTTCTAGACAACTCCTTTTATTAATTATTTGAACAAGATTTAACTGAGATGAAAGAGCCCACACTCCTTTGATGTGACTACATAACTATCATTAACATTTTATTATTTATAGGAGTCGTGGGCACACTAAAGAAATAATACAAAGTTCTTATTTTAAAGCTCAGACTTTTGCAAAATTCTCATCTTGCTAATAAGCCCATCTACCCCCACCACCCCCACCACAAAAGCATCCTCTGTGCATAGATTATATTGCTGTTATATCACACATGCATATTCCCGGCAGGTTCCTAGTACCATCCATCATTACCCTGGCAAAACAATTCCTTCTGTAACTCATTCCTTCTGTCCTATGCACAAACTTCTTCCCATGTTTATCTTTTATTTACCTTTAAGGCCTAATGTGTCTCCTGGATTACTGTATATACTCATGTATAAGTCTAGAAATTTTAGGCAAAAAATTGACCCCGAAAACCTGAGTCGACTTATCCATGGGTCTATGCAAGTACTGTACCTTAACTGTTAAAAAAAGAAAGAAAGAAACCATCCCCTGGTAAAAGGCAAGCACTGAGTGGCCTCTGATCTCTCATCCATCCAACCTTTAGCGTAAGCACAAACAGTCATGCCTCCTGGAATTTTGTAAATTCTTTGGCATTGTTTTCCATTGCCCCATCCTTTACATCTTTTGTTACATGCCCTTAAGTTTTACCCTTGAAATAATAATAATAATAATAATAATAATAATAAACAAATTATATCCCATCCCTCTACAAAATGCAATCGGGGTGGCTTACCCAGGGATCATATTAAAATCCATAATTTTGGCCCTAAAACCTGCTCTTGACTTATACATGAGATCAACTTATAGTCAAGTATATACGGAACAGTTCCTTCCAGATCAGAAAGCCTGTCCAGAATTTTCACAAATCTCTTTTTTCAATGTGTGAAAACCATCCCCCAACCCCACCCCCCTTAATGGTAACTTCTAGATATGAAAGTAAAAATAGCTTAAATTTAAAAAATAAAAAAAATAATTTTGGTCACTTGAAATTCATCCTAGGGTAGAATGGAATATGGGGTGGGATATGGGCTGAGAAACTATATCTAATCTATTATCTGTTTTTATTGGGTCTTTCTTAACTATCTAATCTTGTATCCATCAATCACCTATCTGTCCTTTGGCCACCCTTGTCTATGTGATGCTATATGTAGTGAGAGAAGGAATTGTACTAAAGGAAAAAAGGACCTAGGACTCTAGTCTATTTTCCTGATAGAGAGATGCATAGACAGCATAGGAAATTATAGGGTTAAATTTGGAGTGAGGAACTGTCAGGTGTCAGGGGCTGCATTAACCTTAGAGAGGACCTGGGCAGGGGCACATCTCCTGATGACAATTCCCATACACATTTTAAACTTTTGGGGGGATGATGATGATGATGATGATGATGATGATGATTTGCCCCAAAATGACTTCTCTGGACTTCTCTATTCCACTTCCCATTTTAAAAATGGCCCTGCCTTAGTCTAAAATTCCCCAACAGACTCTCCCAGTTTGGCAAAATTGCCCCCATGTCCCCCAAGGATAGAGTGCTTTAGTTCAAAAGTTGGTGTTGGAAGGTCTGGAAGCCTCAAAAACAGTTTTGGTGGCTAAAAGCAGCTCATGAGCTGCAGTTTCCTGTCCTAAATTTATTTCTGTGTCCCAGTTGCAGTTGGCCCTATTAAATCAATTAAAAACGTGATAAGCCAGCATTAATGTCAGTTCTGTTGACTGTATGGGTTGACTGAATGAAACTAACAATTGGATTTAGGCCAGAGGTCTTTCTGGTACAGTGGTACCCCGGGTTACGAATCCCCCGGGGTACGAAAACCCTGGGGTACGAAAGAGCTGGGGCCGCAAAAACGGCCCCGGCTTACAAAAAAAACCCCGGGGTACGAAAAAAACGCGTGGCCCCTTTAAATTTGCCGTGCAGTCCGGCAAAAAAAAGCGGTCCCCCGGGTTACGAACACTTCCGGGTTACAAAAGTAATCCCGGAACGGATTACTTTCGTAACCCGGGGGACCACTGTATGGTTCAGGTTCAATTGAGGGGGATTAAAATAAATATTACACCTGACTCATGGGATTGGAGGCAAGAAGGGAACCGAATCATTTTCTCCTGCTGGTGTCTAGTAGCTTACTCCATTATGCTAGCAGGGGAGGTTGTGGGAACAGAAAACCAATTTCTAAATACTTTTAATAAGTAAGAATAAATGAATGTACTTTGAGAATTTTGCAACATTTCAGGTCTTATCCTGGGTCACGGTTGTCTGTTCTGACTATCTTCTGAAAGTGAGGCTTTGGAATGGACCTAGGGGAAAATTTTCTCCCTGAAATGGAGATGTTCTTCCAGTTATAAGATACAGATGTTTCTGTTCATGTTTTGTTTTGTAGAAAGCCAGCATGATGTTGTGGTTTGAGTCCCCTGGGGACTAGAATTCTAATCTCTGCTCAGCTATGGAAACCCACTAGGTGACCTTGGGCAAGTCACGCTCTCTCTGTCTCATAGAAAGGCAAAGACAAACAGCCTCTGAACAAATATCGCCAAGAAACTCCTGTGATAGGTTCTCCTTAGGATCACCATAAGTCAGAAATGACTTGAAAGCACACAACTGCTACTAAAATAACAGTTTTTAACGCCATGCTAATCCAGATTGTAGATGCAGAAGCTGTGGGCCTCCTGTCTCCACATGTAGTACGTGATACAAATAGGAGGAGAGACTAATTTCCCTTTTTGGATACCTTCTCTGTACAGGGTGACCATACACCCTACTTTTCCAGAAAAAGTCCTATTTTTCAAACTTCTGTCCAGGGGGAATTTTAGAGTCTTTCATTTTGAGCATAACTAAGAAGCATGAATTTTGGTGTTTTATGCTCTTATATGCTAATGTCCCACATTTTTTTTCTTTAATTTCCTACAGTTTGCAGTGTCTTATTCTCCTTTGTGGTTATGACATCTGGTCACCCATCTCTGCAACAACCCACACTCCAGCTGGGATGTGACCAATGAGGATCTGAGATTTAGTGGAACCAAGCAGGACCAAGTTTATGCTTCTGCAGGATCAGTCTTGCTTTTGATTCTTCTTTACTTTTCCTCAATAGAGAAATCACCTGTTACAGCAACAAACATTTATCCACGTGTGTGTGTGTGTGTGTCACACACCAATAGCCATATGGAAAGAATGAGTGAGGAAGGGCACAGAACCATACAGAATAGACTTTGACCCCCATGCACCATCTGCAGCAGAAAAGCTTCCTCACCATCAAATCAGGCCCCCATCCCATCTGCTTGGCAGCGATGGTGGCCCACGTAGTACTGGGACATACTGGGCTCTTTACTGTAGGCACTGTTATTTCAGGAGTTGCTAGGGGCAGATCTACACATACAGTCAAATCTGGGGTGCCCTGGATTTTCCAGATTTACAGCAACCCTGGGGCTTATCTATTTGATTAAAAGTGACAGGGAGGCTAGTCTCAGCAAATTCAAATTAAGTGGGTACACATTCTCCTGAGCAAAGACTGCATTGGTGTAAAATGGTGAGCTTCCCTGAATTATCTCCAGTGACATGACACCTGAATTATTATTTTTTACCTGTCTGTCAAGGATGCATGAATGCAGAAGAGGACAGATATATGTAGTTCTGCACATATGTATATAATTGCAACAGCCTTTATTGTGCCACTTGAACCTCCTGCTCCTGGGGACTCATCACTTCCTGCAACTCCACCAACGCAAATCTGCCAGCCATTCTTATCACACATCCTGATTGTCCCAGAAAATCCAGAGAAGACCTCACACCTTTCCACAACCCACTTTCCAAGAAATAAGCTCTCTGGCTCCAAAATCTCCCACTAATTCCTTGAACTGATAAGAATGTTGTACAGTATGTCTAGATTTATGAGTGAGGGTTATGTTTTGTTTTTTTAAATAGTATAGACAACTCCTTTGAGTCTCTAGCACACCTGTATAAACTCTTGATACAGAAGTGCATTTCTTCAGAATCTGCCACAGAAGTGCATTTGACTTGACCAGACAGCATGTTTCTGTTTATCTGTTCTAGGACACATAAAAGGAAAGGTTCAATTGCATTCATGATGTGTTTCTGGGCTTCCCATAGCAATTGTTTGATCTTGTGGTCTCATCTAGCATGCCTCTTTCTACATTAATACGTTAGGATTCCCAGATCAGGTCCATTCCTTGAGATGGCCCCAGTGATATCATGGGGGGCAGGCCGTAGTGAAGTTAGAAAGATTAGGTTACATGGAGCAGCCCCTGGCAATGCCATTAGGCATGCTATATTAAGTGCCAACCATGTCTCTACAAAGTGTGCCAATCAAAAACAAAACAAAACAAAACATGAAGTCTAACAAACAAGGAATGCATGCACAATTTTCAAGGCAGTGCTGTTGCTCTGAAGTTCATTCTTCCTCATGAGAGGACCAGAGAAGAGGGTTCAGTTCTTGAGACCTCAGAATGGTATCTTACAAGTGTACATCTCCTTCATATTAGTGCCAAGCATGTAGCTGCCAAGAAATAGATTTAAACACCCCTTGGGGAATTGGGTTGTACTTGGACTTCTACTATGGAACACCTTTGAACACACCTTGGGGAGCTGGGATTGCACTCATCATATGACACCGAGCATAGCCTCTTCTGAAGCTACATTTCTTTACCAATAAAATTAAGATATTATTTAAATATTTTTCTGATATTACTGTTTTCAGGATTTCTGATACATAGCAGTATACTTATAATGCCCCGTGCAAACTCAAAGCTGCAGGTATTATTAAACATAATAACAGATGAACACAGCGTGTCTCATTAACATATATTCAACAAGGCTTACACTGACGGGTGAACGCTGGGCTGCTGAAGCCTATTTCTAATCTGGATTTGGTTTGGTTTTAACATTTTCAGATGCTGGCATGTGTTCTCAATCCTGCCACAAGATTAAATAGTCCTTTAGAAGCCTGGGCCTGTCTCCCCACATAGACACTTATCCGCCATAATCAAAACACCTTGAAGGTTCCCTCTTTCCAGCGTATGAAATCAATCCACCTTTCCCCCATAAAATTTCAATCTTCCTCTCTTCAAACAAACAATAAAACATAAAAAATACTACAATGAAAAGCAACACTTCCTTTCATAAATGCCCAGCAGGATCAACAATGCTGAGTGCAGGGGCAGAAAGGACCCTTAAAATCAATTAATAACTCCAGATTAGTACAACAAGAGAAAGGAATCCAATCTTTTATTTAACTTAAATTCCTTTTTATGCCACAGACTTCCCTGCAATATTAATAGTGCTCAAACATAAATACCTCTCTCCATGCAGCCAACATAATTGTTCGCTGCATGCTAGCGATTCAAGCAGCTTTGACTAGCAGCCCTGAAACAGCTTTAAGCAGTGGCATTTCTAATCCTAATGCCTGATACCATGATGAGAATTTGATTAGCATGTATAAATAAAAGAAGGGGAGGGAAATTCCCTCCCTACAGGGTATACCAACAACCACAAGGCATGGAGGTGTTTGAGGCCCCAAATGGGAATCTGGTACAAAAAGGAAAGCAAAAAGCTGACACATGTCCTGATTTTGGCATCTTCTCCCAGTACACATGTCCCTCTTGTGCTGTGGGATTATAAGCATATGTTCCACTGAATGAGTTCAATTTTTCATTTATTTGGGAGGATAAAAAGAGACAGAGGGATTTATCAGAAGCAGCTAATGGATGCTGCAGTTGATAAGGCTGAGGCTACTTTTTGTTGTTTGTTGTGAGCTCCTCCAGATCTAAGTTAGCCAGCTTATCTTCCTTTAGGTTCACACTATGCTAAGTGCATTCCCAAGTGGTGAACACTTATGGTGCCACTGAAAGCCAAACTAAATGCATCGCTTCTATGAGAGGTAGATGTGCCACCCCACAGGAGCACTGGGACAGCTTTCAGAAGGAAATAAGCCCACTTCTAAGATGATACAAAGTTTCCACTTCAAGACATAAACTGACTGTCCTAGTGAGGGAGGTGCAGGAAGGAAGCACATAGAGGTCTGTTTTGTATCTTACTGTAGGAAAGAGAAGAAACCTTGCTGCTGCCTACATTGTAGTCAAGACCAGCTGTCTTGTCACAGCAAGTCCAGATTGCAGATTTTATAATATCCTGCAAAAGAATACCTTGCTTTAAATTCCTGTCTAATATTTGATTTTTAAGAGAAAAGGAGGTGTGTGAATGGCTCCGCAGGAACCTGGGATATGGAGGGGGTGGGGTGTTTCTGTCTTAAAATGCCCCATTAACAATACACGAGAACCACTGGGCTGTAGTGTGTCATGGAAACCAGAGTTCAAATGCCGTATTTCCTTGGACAGAACCCACAGCCCCAGAGGAAGGAAATAGGAGCCTGCTTCTGAACAAATCTCACCAAGAAAACCCATGGAGAGGGGAGACAGAAACTGGAGCCAATTAGAAGATGTGTTTACAATCATCAATAACTTGAGGGATTCACTTTGGAAAAAGGAGAAGGGGTCATGGCATAGTGATTTGAACTAAATTTGTGGAAACCAGAGTTCAAATCCTAGCTTGGCCATGAAACCCACTGGGTGCCCCTGGGCAAGTAATATGCTCTCAGCCTCAGGAGAAGGCAATGGCAAACTACTTCTTGCCAAGAAAGCCCCATAATAGGTTCGCCTTAGGATTGCCATAAATCAGAAACAACTTTAAAGCACACACCACCATCACCATGCAAAACAAATGTCTGTTAAAGTTTCAGTGCACCGTATATCACACACACACATTTATAACATATATATATATATATAGAGAGAGAGAGAGAGAGAGAGAGAGAGTGAGTAGAAATCACTCGTAGTTGGGGAGGAATTACTGACAAGAGTGTACTCCTACTTCCCAGACAGATTCCAAATGTATTATTTACATACAGGCTCATTGGGGGGGGGGGTACCTGCTTGAAATATCTTTTTGAAAAGTTCATCAAAATATTAAGTAATAATTCCAGAACATAGTAAATAGAGAAGTTACTGAATAGAGTCACAATGCACTCTAACTCCCAGAGTGACTTCAGATACTTTTCTTCTATTCAGAACATGCTAAGAGGGACTTGGCTGCTTGAGGGCCTTGGTCTCCTAAGCATACAAATCATTTCCCCTCTTTCTCTTCCAAGACTCACTTTTTTCTTTTCCCTATTCCCCCACCTGCCCACTTGCTTCCCAAACTTAGCTTTTCTTCTCTTCCACAAGCCAATCTACTTTGCACTCCAGAAAATTCTCTCTATTCCTCATTCTTACTCTCTTCTGAACGAAATCACACAGATTAGTCTGTCTAACAACAGAGCCATGTGAAACATTTCCTCCAGTTCTAATATATCTTCTTTTGAGGAGCAAGCATTCCTGTTTTACTGAAAGCTTTCCATGCACCCAGGAAAGATTCCAAACATAAATTTCATATAAACTCATAGTGAGCACCTTCTTTTCAGCCTGCTTTTCACACTAAGGAATTCTAATGAACTAATTCACTAAAACAGATGTTTAGCTTCACTGTTAACCGGGAATCAATAACGTTAGGTGAGATCACAAGGAAAAAAATAGTGAACTAATAGATTAACAAGTAAATCAATGAGTTAATTCCAAGCTCTGGTTATTACAATAGTTCACACCTTAATTACTTCCCAGTTGCCTCCACTCTAATGCACTCTATGTGAAGTTGCATTTGAAAAATATTCAGAAGCTACAGCTATTGGAAAATGCAACAACCAGACTGTTTTCTAATATGTGGTTTAGAGTCTGTGTATCAATGGCCATGTAATAACTATGGTTGTTTCTGGTTTTTGACCTATGAAGCCCTGAACAACTTTGGGCCAGGGTTTCAGGAGGATTACCTCCTCCCATACAGGTCTACCCAGAATATAAGATATTCATTTGAGTCCCTGTTGCATGTTCCACCATACCAGGAGACTAGGGGCTTTATTACACCAGCCTTCTGTCTTACTGCAACTGCATTAGTGTAAGGAAGTGGAAACATACCAGTTTGGGAATATTCGTTTTCACATTTCTCTGTGTGAAGTTGCTACTAAGGTGATCTGTGGTCCTGTGCGCTGTCTTCCATGTGGCCTCCATAACACCACCTTCCTGTCCTATGCCCTACCCAGCCTGCCTTCTGGAATGAAAAATAAAAGAAATAAAAAAGGAATGGAAAACAGCCTGCTTGGGAATAGCAAGGAGAAGAGGGGAGAAGAGGGGAATCATGCCCACTATATGACTGCAATCATATTGGGACTGCAGTGGAAGAGATGTATCACACCTGAATCCATAATGGGAAAGCAGCAATATTGGGAGCTATTTGATGGGTTTTGCCCATCAATTAAAAGTTGCACTCTAGCAACACTTGAAATATAAAGCAGAAACAAGAAAGATATGACATAAGGTAAGTATGGCCAAGGTACTATTATCCAGCTTGGATTCTGATCTAATAGCCTTGTGTGATAATTCCCTGGACTGGTGAATACAGATGACAGGGCTTTGCCTGTAGGGGCATCCCTGCTGTGGAACTCCTTCCCAAGGAAAGTCATGGTGACTTGATTTCTTTTGAGCTTCCAGCAGGCATCCAAGACTGCACTGTTATGAATGCTCTTTGGTCCTTTAAACCAAGATTGGTTTTTGCAACAGTTTTAATTTCATGTGTGCATTTAAAGCAGGTCTTTAAAAATGGGTTTAATCTGTTTTTAAATATTTTAAAATTTACTGTGGATTGCCTCAGGAGCCCTGGTTGGTTGGAAAGCAATAAAACAAATACATGTAATAAAATAAATTTTAAAACTCAAATGATTCTTCTGGCAATCCCTGGGAGCAGTGGGGGAGAGGGGACAAAATTCAGGAGAGAAGATTATCTGTAGGAGCTGTGATCTGGTGTTCATTACCTTAAAAAATAAAATAAATTAAAAAATAACAGAATAGGCAGCAGTAAGAACCATGCCCTTCCATCACTGTGTTGCCCATACACTGCTGTGTTCTTAAACTCAGAACACTCCAGAGTATTTTGGATGAAGAAAATGGCTGCCATTAACAAAAAGAGACATTCAGCCATATCACTTCTAGGCAAAATAACAAACAGCAATTCCCAACTGTAAACCCAATTAATTTAGCATTTGTGCTTTAGTGGTGGACCATATATGTGTGATTCCATCCTGGCTAACAATGTGTATGTGACACATTTGGTATCTATCTCTTAGCAAAAGCTTATCCTCTGATCCAAAACACAAATTAACTCTATTCCAAAGGTGGCTGTGCCATACCTAGCAAGAGCACAAGAGTATATTTTACAATTGCAATCTGCAAATGCAGTAATTATTTTGCACTGAGCAGAGAATTCAGCATCCAAAAGTCCTTTAACAAGATAGAAAGGAAGATAGTGTGTGGGCTACACACAGTGCTACTAGAAAAAGGGAAGGATCAGAAAGAAAGACTTCTTTAGCAATGGGGATTGGGGAGGGGGGGGGGGAAATGAACTTTGACCTACCCAGGCCTACCAGGGTTAGGATAGATGATGGGTCATAGAAGTAAATCTTCCTTGGCAGAATTTGTGTTACTGTGGAACTCACCTATGATGATCATATAGGCATTTTCTAGCATCATTCTTGCACCATAACCTTCTGCATCAGCAAGAGGATTGTGGTAACTGGGAGCAAAAGGGTCCCATTAGTAATATACTAGCTATCTGCCTGTATTGTAATTGAAATTCCTGACCTCTTGTGTCCTCTATCTTCACTGAATTTCTGGAACTTGCCAGCGTGTCAGGAAGGGAACAACAGAAACTCCTGAGGAATACAAAAGCTGCCATGAAGCCAACGTTTTAGTCAAAACAGTCAACAGGGATAATGTCAACTAGACACTCTAAAGTTGCAGTGGGCATGTGGTCCAATTATTGACTTCAAAAGAATTATGGCTTTTCTTCATCCTTGATCAGAAAGGATTTTTTTTTTCAAAAGTCAAATCACCTTGTCCAAAAAACAAAACTTGCCAACCACTGCAATTTGTTTTTAAAATTTTGGGACTTTTCAGTAAAAAAAAACAACAAACCAAACCAAAACCCAAAAGAGTGTTCAAGTATAACAAAAAGAAAGAAAGAAAGAAAGAAAGAAAGAAAGAAAGCAAGCACCCGCAGCCTCAGAGGCCCCATCCAGCCACTTCTGCAAGCCGGGGAGAAGTGGCAAACTGTTGCTTCCCCGCGGCCTGCAAGTGGGCCCTGGGCGCCCGCTGCACCCCGCTCTCCCCGGCGGTGCCGAGAGGAGAAAGGGGCCGCTGCTACGGCCTCGTTCCCCTCCGGGTCCTTGGTGTGGCTGTCTAAATGCCGCGCCAAGGACCAGGCACAAAAAAAGAGCTCCATTTTGGAGCTCTTTTTCGTGCCATGGAAAGGGCGCTTTTGGCGCCCTCCCGTGGTGCGATGTTGTCTGGCATGCGCAGCATTGTCTAAATGCTGTACACGCCATGACAACATCATGGCGCGCCCATATGGATGCCGCCATTTTAAAATGGTGGCACCCATACACTTTAGGGTTTGGGAGCGTATAAATGTTGCACCCTCCCAAACCCTAAAGGCGTCTTTTAAAACCCTAATCTCGCCTCATAGTGCCCGTCTGTATCAGGCCAAAGAGACATAGAAAAAGACCTTATAAAATGACAAATCCCAGGATTCCATAGCATGGAGCTAAAACACTTAAAATGGTCCTGAACTGCATTATTTCTACAGTGTAGATGCACCTCAATGAATCCTCTCAAGGAAGCAAGAGAGGGCTCTGCATCTAGGTCCTTTGTCTTCCTGCCCACCACCACACTCCAACACACAACTCTTTTTCTCTCTCTCTAAACCAGTGTTCTGATCAGGGCAAGTGCATGGGCCACTACAGAAACTACTGTGGTGTGGGTATCTCACATGGGATCTCCACCTGTAAGTTTGGAGCTTTGTTAAGGACCTGGGGGAGGGGGATTTCCACTCCTTCCTATAACTCTGGGTATACTCATCTGCCATGGAGGTAGAGCATCTTTTGATGTTAGAAAGCAAAAGTGTCACTATCTCAGCTGCCCATGAAAAACAAGTTAATTGATGACTTAATCAAGGAGGACATTGGCGTTAGGTTTAAATCTAATTGTCAGTCCCAAGAAGAGTAAATCCATTTGCATCAGTGGGGGGTGTGGCAAGTCAGCACTTGTTTAAGTTTCATGGATTCAAAGGCTACATTCTAGTTAGGCCTAACTATAGACATTGGGACTCTTTGAGATAAAAGACGACTGTGTATGCTGTGTCTCATTTTAGTGCAAGAAATGCAAGGTTCTCTTGGAATAGTTGAGCTGCAAATGGTGCCATCAGGGCAGGAGGTGAGAGCTGAAATGCACATTCCAGCTTAGCAGAACAAATAGGGAGAGACTAAAAAATGCAACAAGGGTGGATTTCCACATTTTGAAGAAATCAAGGAAAATATAGTACAGATTGAAATATCCCTTATTCAAAATGGTTGCATTTTGAATTTCAAAAAATAAAATAAAATAAATTAGGTAGGGGGAGGGATTTGGAATACCTGTATTTCCATATACTGTATATACGCATATATAAGTCTACAAATTTTAGTCAAAAAATTGATTTAAGAACTTTGAGTTGACTTATTCCTGGGAGGGTTATTCAGAGAGTGGAAATAATATCAGTAGAATGTGCATTGAATCTTTGTTGTTCACATGCATTTTTAATGCACCCAAGTAAGCTTTTTGGGGGGGAGGGGATGGCAAAAAACCCACTTAACCCAGGATAATCAATATCTGGTCTTTTCCATGAGTTTTCCTAAAAGATTCACGTTGTCGGCTGTGTGAATAAAGGATGTGAATAGACCAAGGATAAACTGGGACAAAACTGCATGTCTTGAACATGTTTTGAATGCTTCTACATCATTGATTCCATGTTTATTTACAGTGCTAACATGTGTGAGCAACAGACCGTACAGAGATGTACAAAGATGCAATTTACAATTTAAAAAATAGTGCGAACAACAACAACAACAAAAATGAAAGCGTGAGTGATATTATTCTCATAGTTGCATTTAAAAAAAAATCTGAATAACCCCTGGGTTAATGTAAATACTGTATTTTAATTCTTATTTTAAAAAAGAACCACCCCCTGGTGAAAGGCAAGAGTCTAATCTGTCCTGGAACCATTGACCCCATCTATTTTCTCATTTGTCCAGCCATTAGTGTGAATACAAACAGTTATGCCTGCTGGAATTTTTAAAAGTTCTTTGGCTTTGTTTTCCTTTGTTTCATCCTTTAGATCCTTTGTTACATGCCCCTCAATTTAGCCATGGGTTGTATCAAAATCTATAATTTTGGAAGTTGGCTTATAGTCGGGTATATACAGTATGTACATAATGATGTATCTTAGAGACGGGACTCAAGTCTGGACATGTAATTCTTTTATTTTTCATATACATGTTATACATGATTGTGATTTCCTGCATGGCAGGGGGTTGAACTGGATGGCCCTTGTGGTATCTTCCAACTCTATGATTCTATGATTCTATAGCCTGAAGGTAATTTTATGCACAATATTTTTGAATAATTTTGTATGAAACAAAGTTTGTGTACCATCAGCAAGCAAAGGTGTCGCTATCTCAGCCATCCATGAAAAAAGTTTTCTTTTTTTTTTTTTTTGGAATATTTCAGAATTTGGAATTCTGGATAAAGGAGACTCAAATTGTACTATCAAAACAACCTATACCAGGTTGGACATCAAAGTTGCTTTTTCAATAATTTACTCCTCTAGATTCCACCCCCTCCCCCCCCCCGTCCTTTTTATTGCCCAAGAAAGCTGAACAAGGGGCGGAATTGCTCCTGGGAATTGCAAGTTTTTATCTGAACTTATTATTTGAATGCATTATTTGAGGGCAGGCCTCCCCTTCCAGCACTGCTTAACATCAAAGAACACCCCATTTCTCAAAGACAAAAGTGGTCACTTCTAAATATTAGAAGGGGGATAATTTTTGCCATTCTTTGTGGCTCCTGGAGTGTTGTTCCATGTTCAGAAAATTTGCCCCCCAGAGCTGCCACAGGTATCCACTTCTGGATGACATATTAAGCCCAGAGTCTAAAATTAACTATCTGTACCACAGCTGAGCAGTTCCATCCCTGTGGGCCAGCTTTCTCACGGCACTATTTCAGAATGCCTCTTGGAATAGACTTGGGTGGGTTCGGAACTGATTTATCATTTCCAGAACAGATCTTTGTAACTGATGTTGCTTTTACAGGTACTTCAAAACAATCACATAGTCTTGTGATTATTTCAGAAGCATAATATCAATAAAGAGACTCTCTAGTATCTGGGCCCAGCCCTCCTGCTTTTCCTCTACAGCTATTAAGATAAAAGTGAGCTGTTTGGAAGCATCCTTTTATGCGAGTCCTGTCTTATAATCTATTGTGGGCCCAGCCACGAAGCTTTTCAATCTTTCAAAGAGTTGTCCCGCTGACCCTGAAATGTCAAACAGTTATAAGTGTCTGAATCAAAAATTGATTATTTCATAGGTTCTCACAATAGCAACCTATATGGTTGCTCCTCTTTTTTTTAGTGTGTGTGTGTGTGTGTGTGTGTGTGTGCATGCCATAAACTAAAAGAACGAAGAGAGGCCAGACAGTGAATATGATAGCAAAGACATTTTGACTTGAAATACAACTGCAACATCGAGTTTCAATTCATTTAGAAACAGAAGGAAAATATGAATGTCCAATAGCTAGGAATTACCATTATTGATGTTTATAGATATCTAAGGGAAGCTATAGCAGTGCCTAGCAATATTAACACCTTGGATGCTCATATGTTCACAGATGCCCATTTAGAGATGTATATTTCCTCAACAGTTGTGATGCTATTCCTTAGTTAATAGATAGCTATATTATACTGTGAAAGAGACAGAATTCTGTACAAGCTAAAACCTTTATGAAATGCCTGTATAATGCTTTAAAAGATAATATGCAATGTGATGTGTTGAAAGAAATGTGCCTTGACATTGACATGTCTATATTTCTTTTTACAAGGAATGTGTATGTTTATCTTTGACCGCAAATATATAAATAAGTAAATGAGTTGGAGGAGACCTGAAGGGCCATCCAGTCCAACTCTTTCCCATGCAATCAAAGCCTCTGTTTAAAAAGCCCCGTAGAAGGAGACTCCACTATACTCTGAGGGATTGTGTTCCACTGTTGAATAGCTCTTACTGTCAGGAGGTTCCTCTTAATGGTGAGGTGAGGAATGGTGAGGAATCTTTTTCCTGTAGCTTGCATCCATTGTTCAGGGTCCTGCTCTCTGGAGCAGCAGAAAACAAGCTTGCTCCCTCCTCAATATGACATCCCTTCAAATACTTAAACAGGGCTATCATATCACCTCTTAACCTTCTCTTCTCCAGGCTAAACACCCCCAGCTCCCTAAGTTGTTTTTGGACCCTTCACCATTTTAGTTGCCCTTTTTGGACATGCTCCAGTTTCTCAACATCCTTTTTGAATTTTGGTGCCCAGAATTGGACACAATATTCCAGGTGGGGCCTGACTAAAGCAGAATACAGTGACACTATTACTTCCTTTGATCTAGACACTATACTTTTATTGATGCAGCCTAAAATTGCATTGGTCTTTCTAGCTGTCACATCACATTGCTGACTCATGTTCAACTTGTGGTCTAGTTGGACTCCCAGATCCCTTCACATGTAGTCTTATTCAGTCCCGTCTCCCCCATCCTATATCTGTGCATTTCATTTAAAATTCATGTTGAAATTCATTTTGTTAGTTTTGGCCCAGTTCTCTTATCTGTTAAGGTCATTTTATTTTATAAATATAAAACATATATGAAAGCATATAAAACCAATCCATATTTAATTTAAAATATTATAATAATCAATAAATAGTTTTAAACCATACTTTTAAAATAATATGGATAGACCTTCTGGAAAAGGCTGGTCTTTAGTGCTGATGTAAACTCAGACAGCATCTCCAGCAAAGGACCTGAGTGTACGAGGAAGATTACACATTAGAAGAAAATCCTGTAGGTAACCTGGGCCCAAACCATGTAAAGGTAATAACCAACACTTTGCATATTGCCTGGAAACTAACTGGCAGCCAGTGGAATGATTTTAGTATTGGTTTAATATAGATACGCCTAGAAGTACCAGTAACCAATCTGTCTGCTATGTTTTGAACTAAATGAAGTTTCCAAACTTGGTACATAGGTAACCCAATGTACAGCACATTGCAGAAGTCCTGCCCTGAGGTCACCAATCCATACCCTACCAACTTTAGGTCCTCCAGTTCTAGGAAGGGGCACATCTGATATAACTACTGAAACTGGTAAGTAATCCTAAAAGCACTCAAAAGTGATTAAAAGATTAGCAGATAGCCTGATCATTCTCCCACAGAAACATCCTGAGATTCCAAGACTTAAGAGTGCTTAAGTAGAGTGTTGATGACCAGCTCTCTGTTAGTCACAAACTGGATGTCCAAGCAGCCTGAACGTGATAAAAAGGACTCCAGACAGATACAGGTTCACTGAAAAATAGCAAAGGATCCTCAATCCCTTAGTCTAAAGAACTACATCTGTTTCACTAGATTTCCCAGTTTTCTGTTACACAGGAGCACGTTCTTCCCAGATCTGTTCATTTGTTTACCTTCTGCCCAGATTACAGAAGGCAGTGTAGTGGAGTGGTTTAACAAAGATCCAGGTTTTTGGTGCCACTGAACCATGGAATTCACTCGGTGGGTTCAGATCTGTAACTCTACCTTGATCTATCTTATGGTTGTTGACGTGGGTAGCTGACCAACCCATTCTGAGGGGGTTACATGTCCACATCAAAGGATGGTGACATCCACTTCCATGTTGCTGGACTACAACAGGTTGGACACTACTTAAAAGGGCAGGGAAACTTAAAGTACTTCTGTTGTGTCTGGATTGATATGTCAGGATGCTGTATTTCAATGGGTGTTTCTAGCTATTAGACTATCACAAATGCTATAATCTACATGTTTATTCTCTGTAGTAAATACGTGATCTCACAGAATTCCAGTAATTACAAGTGCTTCATCCCTTTCTTTAGCCAGCGAGCAATATAAATACATTTAATTAGTTAACACCCCTTGCCAATTATAGTATCTGAAGAAAGCAAGGCTGAAATTGTTGGCTCTAATTATTTTAATATTCTGAAGAACCCCTTTAACATAACAAGATAATTACTCATGGATAAAGGCCTACAAGAGCAGCAACCATTTTCTTTATTTTTCAACAGCACCTGCCTGACCCTTGTTAAATTTCCAAACACATTTTCATTGTAAGATTAAAAATGGTAATTTGAGGAAAATCATCAAAGCACCACATAGGAGCATAGAGGTAATGACAATAAGCAATGTGGCTTTTTTAACAATAGAGCAAAATAAATTTGCTATATATAGCATAGTACTGAGTCCTAAAACAGAATTCAGGTAAGTCAGTGGTCTCTCTTCTTCTTTTATTGTGTTTTAAAAGACTATTTATTTATTTGTTAATTTAATTAATATTCTGTCTGACCTCTTCCAGCAGTGAGGTGGTTTGACACATATTCAGGAGTTGCCGTCTTGGTCATGCAGCAAAGTACAACAAAATCCAAAATCCATAAAAGAGTGCTAACATTATTGGAGAACCAGAATGCACAAAATACCTTCATCCAACCACTCAAAGCTCCAAAATATAGGTCTGTGGCTCTACCAACATCACTTTTCTTCTTCTATATTTTTTTAAACCATTTTTTATTTGTTGAAGGAGACTGTACAGCTTTGAGCATTTCAGTTGGTCAATGAAGGTATTGCTCTTTTGTGCTTTAAGATAGGCAGCATGTTTGCCTGTTGCAAAGTGCCTCACTGCCAGCAAAGGGCTGAAAATTTCTTCACTTGCCACCCTGCTCCGCAGCACTTAGGAAATACCTATGTTAGTGGGGCTACCTGACTTCTAAGATAGAATGGGGGGGGGGGAGTGCGATGCAGGGGGGCTTTTGGTACTTGCCATAGTGCAATGCCCATGAATGTTAATTCCAAAATTCATAGTGTTCTAAGTCCAGTTTACAACATCATAAATAAAACTGAACAGGATGCTTGCCATGATCTCCCCATTGTTATACACAAAACAACCCTATGAGGTAGTTTAGGCACAGAAAAACAGATGTTTGCTACATCTGCACTGCAGAAATAATCCAGTTTGATACCTCTTTAACTGCCCTGGCTTCATGCAATGGAATTCAGGAAACTGTAGTTGGTTGTGGCGCCAGAGCTTTGGAGCCAGAGCAGTTAAAGTGGTGTCGAATGGATTATTTCTGCAGTGCAGATGAGGTGTCGGTCTCAAAGTCATCACCTGGGCATCATGGCTGAAGGATGATTTTGCATGTCCCCAGCTGCTGTAGTTGTGACTCTAACCACTACACAACACTGGATTTTATTTATCTAATGAATAGCAAAGAACAGAACCAATCTAAAATGTTACATCTATCTTGACGATGGCAAGAAGAAGAAAACATTTAATTGTAATTGTCCCAGCGAGGCAAAGATAACAGCAGAACTGTAGTGTGTTGTGAGGTTTGTTTTATTTCTTTTCAAAAAGCAAGGAGGAAGCACGCATAATTCTTGGCAAGACATGCCAGTTTAGTGGCATGATGCCTGACAATTGCTCTCAGAAGTGGGCAATGGTTCACTTCATATTATATAGAGCTGTTAGCCCACAGAGAAAGCACAAAGAAGCAAACAAGCTGTGTTAGCCCCAGAAGACCACTCAATTTTTTCCCTATGATCCTATTATGGTGATCCAGTTAACATCTTGAATATAACAGCAGGGCATGCCGGTGGGCATGGGGTTCCATGGCTTGGAAAGCAATTAACATCTTTGTTTGTTTGTGACTTTGTGCCAGCAGCAACACAGAAGCTACACAATTTCCATGATACCAAAATTCCATTTAAGGGAAGCTCCTGCCAGCATTCATTATTTTCAATTTTTGTGTCAAAATCCAGGGGCTTTAGCTGTATCTAAGAAACATGTTGAAATTTAGTTCTGCTCATCTATCATAGCTCCACCTCCCTGTTAAGGCACTGACAAACTTGTTTTCCAATTGTGATGAAACCAAATCCGCTAACCAATAAATCCATCATTGCAAAAAGCATTGGACTTTGCTAAATGGCCATTACCAAATGTCACTGAACCTGTCCTATAACTCAGCTTTGCCACGAGTTTCTTTTTTTAAAAAAACCAAACAATCAATACTTGTCTAGTACCCTATTGGAGTGCCCCATTTAGCTTCCTCAGATGCTAAAAAATGTACTTTTTATCACAGATCCATCCTGGCAAGGGAGCCTGGGAGTTGTGGTCCAAAGAAATAACAATATTTCTGGCATCCTGTTGGGAAATGTATGATCTCAAAAACCAAATTATGATCGTGTGGCTTAGAATTGCAGCATTTTGCAAAGGCTGCATTCCCAGAAGGGGAGCACTGTTGCAAGTGCACCATTGGGACCATTGCATAAGCAGTGTTGTTGTTCAGTGGTCATGATGCACAACAGGAAGCTCAGAGATCTTTAGGAGAGGCTCTTTTCTCTATCCCACTGCTTCCTCTGGATCATTTGCTGGGGAAAAAAAAAAAAGGGAGACAGCCTTCTCAGTGACTGAGCCTAGACTTTGGAATTCCCTCTCTAGAGAGACAAACACAGCTCTCACCTTACTCTTCTTCCTCTGGGTCCTTATTCCACTAGGTTTTTAGAAATTGTTTGTGATGGGCTTTTAATGGTGTATTGCTTTGTATATAAACTTTTGAGGAATCTTAATGATGTTAACTTTACAATTTTGTGTGTGTGCAAAATACTACATTATATGACAATGGTGGCAAGAATGATATTTGCTAAAACATGGAAAGAGGAAGAAAATCCAACAGTAACAAAATGGTTATGGAAAATGTATGATTACACTGAGATAGATAAATTCATATGTTTGATTGAGAACAAATCAATAGACAAATGTAAAGAAGTATGGTCAAAAGTTTTAGATTTAGAGCCCTGGTGGCACAAGAGCCCTGGTGTTGCAGTGGTTAAATGCCTGTACTGCAGCTACTCGCTCAAAACCATAAGGATATGAGTTCAATATCAGCTCAGGGGCTCAAGCTTGACTGAGGCTTGCATGCTTCTGAGGTCACTAAAATGAGTACCCAGATTGTTGGGGGCACGTAGCTTACACTTTGTAAATTGCTTAGGGAGTGCTTAAGTGCACTGAGAAGCAGTATAGAAATTATGAACTGTTTTACTGATATAGTATTGTATGTACTTAATTTGATGTCAATGCATTAGGTTTGTATTTTGCATAGGATTATTGATATTGTACTGTGTATATTTAATATGTTGTAATCCCACCTTCATCTGAAGGAAAGGCAGGACATAGAAATATATTATTATTATTATTATTATTATTATTATTATTATTTGTTATTGCTATTACTGTTGCTATTGCTACATAGAAACAAGCTCAGAAAAAGGAAAAGAGACCGAAGTAGATAAGATAGTTTATCTTGTTTTTCTTTATTTTCATTTATTTTACTGATAGTAGAAGAATAGTCTAAGTTATAAGACAGAGGGGCTTTACAGACTGCCAAAAAGGGCAGTCTGAAGCCTCCTTTGTTTGCTGCAGACCTTCGCCGCAGAAGCTAGATGCTGCGATGAAGGTGTGCAGCAGATGAAGGTGCACAGCAGTTGCAACGCAATAGACTGAAAAGGCACCATTAAGCGCCTTTATGCAACCACAACTGCGCAGCTCTGTCTAGAAGCTGTGCAGTTGCATCGGTGCCCTTATGCATGCCGTCTAAACAGTGTTACATAATGATGCAGGTGTCATTACATGCTAGGGCTGGGGAGCGTGCAAATGCTGCACACTCCCCAGCCCTAATCATGGTGCAGGGACAGCCCTTTTGGGCCATCTGTACTGTGCCAGATTAACCTTATAAATCAGAATAGAGGTAAAAGTGCTGTAAATATGTAGAAATATTCAGAAGGCAGAGATACAGGAAATCTTTTTACTGTTCAGTATTTAGTGTTTAGTGCTTAGTGTTTAGTATTAGAATAATGTTAGAAAAATGTCTAAAGTATAGTAAGGCATAATGTAGTATTGTATTGTAGATGTTTGTATGTTATGTTTGATTGTTTGTTTTGTTAGTTTTCCACGTCCTTTGTGACAGTTGTTTAAGAATTGTATGTTATTTTAAAAATAAATTCAAAATAACATTACAGTTTGCTAAAAGCACATTAAATTTATTTACACTTTTTATTAATTTGTTTATATTTTTTAAAAACTGGACTGCTTTCAATGAGAGTCAGTGTGGCATAGTGGTTTGAGCATTGGTCTAGGACTCTGGAGATGAGGGTTTGATTCCTGGCTTGGCCATGAAACACCCTGGGGGACCTTGGGCAAGTCACTTTCACTCAACTTCAGGGGAAGGCAATCGTAAACCTCCTCTGAACAAATCTTGCCAAGAAAACCTCATGATAGGGTTGCATAAGGGTCACTATATTTTGGGAAGGACTTCATGCAACAACAACTGCTTTCAATAATTTGTAAACCACCTTGACTGCCATTATTGGGAGTGGGGGAGGCAGGATATAAGTGAAATAAATATATAAAAACAGCAATTTCTGGGACAGGTTGCCCTTTCACAATGATAAAGCAAAGAGAGGGGCACCTTTCTGGATTACACTGTTGGTCATAAATTGGATGCCCAGGCAGCCAGGTGGCGATAAAAGGAACTCCAAACAGATACTGGTTACCTGGCAAATGGCAAAGGATCCCCAGTCACTCAGTATAAAGAGATAGAGTTGGGGAACCATGACTGTTTCACTAGATTTCCCAGAGAGGGCTACAGAGCCCCCTACAGAGCAATGACGTACTAGTAACCCAGAACAGAGGAACGAAGCAAGTCAGGGGTGCTCTATGCCTTGCTGAAAAAATGTTCTCACCTTTTGCAGAACCTCTCTGTGCAGTAGGAATTCCCTCTGCACAACCTGACATTGCACATTGTTGCAATTCATTAATATGGTTGTGTATATCAGTGATGTAGCTCCAATATCACAAAGTTGTACACTACAGCCCCTAATCTTGGCCAGTGTTTCCAGGTCCTGGGTGTTTGGCCTTACCACTGTCGACATTCGAACCTGAACAATCTGTAGGGTTTGCTTGGGAGGGTTTGTTTCTGACAATTTAAAGTCACATTGCTTATGGCAAAAAGGAAAGATGCCCACTCTGCTCTTGTCAGCTTATTCTTTCAAATACATTTTGGACCTTTACCTAAGGGTTTTTGGATTGGACCATCAGTTGCCGTCTTTATTCATGTGCCATTACTAAAATACAGCCAAGAATTAAGATGCCATGGTTGCCAAGTCTGAGATTTTTGTTGTTGTTACAGCCATTTAACAAATGCAATCTGGTAAACAAGAGGGTTGAGAAGATGGATATGTGGCTTTTTAAAAAATCCAAATGTCATATATCTGAACTAAGCTTTTTAAATTAATATTTTACTCCTAGGTGGCAATAGAAATGTTGCCAGTGGAGAAATCACACAGTAGAATGTGGAAGTGAGAGTGGTGTTCGCTTCTCTAGACATCAGAAACATCAGCTCTAATTTATTTTTTGTCAATTTTCTAATGTTTATTTCATAACTACATAAAACAAACATAATCTTCAGTTATGTACATTGAGGTGATTATAGATATATAGGAAATATAACCCCTAACAGAAACTTCACATTGAATAGACTATCCTCATCACTTCAGTTATGGACCCCATATCAACCAATCATCTTGAGTCAAGTGCCATCTCAGTTCCATTTTCCAGAAATTTTCTCTTAGATTTTGAGCTTTGGTGAATTTTTTTGGTTTTGTTTCTACCGGTAGCATATTTCCAGCTTTCTAAATCTATACTTTGACCGCAGTTCGAAACATCAGATCTAATTTAAAGGGGGAAGCACAATTGGCTACAGCCTCCAGAACAAGATGATGCTGGACTATTCTCCCACTACTCTTTCTTTGATGGAAAGAAAATATTCCCATGTATAGCCAGCCTTCTACATTTACAGCTTTGACTTTTGCAGCTTTGATTAATATGTTCTCTCTAGGTATCTCTAGGTCCTCCAGCTTGGCTCTGTGACAAACCTTCTCCAGAATTTGCACTGGAGGACTTAGAGATTCCAAGAGAAAACACTTCTCTAGGCATTTGTAGGTCCTCCAGTACAATTCTATGGTCAACTTTTGATATGTTGACCATAGAGTTGTCCTGGAAGACATAGAGATTCGTAGAGAGAATTGTGTGTGTGTGTGTGTTTTTTTTACCTGGTGGTTCTGTTTGCCTAATCCCAGAAAATGTGAATGGTGCACTGTACATCAAGAAGAAAGCCACTATGGAGTACTTGTTAAAGCATTAGACTACAGTTATGGAGACCAGGATTTTGAATCCTCACTTGGCCATGGAAACCTGGTGGGTTACCTTGGGCAAGTCACATTCTCTCAGCTTCAGAGAAAGGCAAAGGTAAACCCCCTCTGAACAAATCTTGCCATGAAAACCCCATGATAGGGTCATCATAAGTCTCAGGGTCATTATAAGTCAAAAACAATTTGAAGTCACACCACAAGAACATATATCAAGTAGAGATACCTGGCATAAGACTCACCAAGGCATCAATTTCTACAATATTTGATGTAGAGACAGAAAGAATATTCAAAAAATCAGAGTAGGAAATGATCTCTCTCTCTCAATCTCTCTCTCTCTCTCTTTTGCAAATAATTTTTATTAGTTTTACAGATACATAAAATAATGAAAAATAATAACCTCATTTTTATGAACATAAAGTGATAATAGAAAAATTGTTTTATCACAAATATTTTCTACATTACTTCCTTTGTAAATCCCTGCAACTCATTTTAACCATGTATATCTTAGCTTGCCTATATTCCTTAAACCATCTCTCTCAAGGTGTGAAATATGAAATAAATTGGCTAACCAGTCATCAAACCTCTACCATTATCCTACTTTAACCATGACAATTGTTTTTTGTATTTCTCCATATACATAATTTATTTACAAGGTTAATTCTCATTTCAATCAAAATTTATCACCGTATAATTTCCTTTAATTTCTTTCATATAATTCAAAAAAGGTTCCCACATCTTATAAAATTCTTCCATTGGTTTCCTTTGGGCGAAAAAAGTTAATTTATCAATGTCCATATAATCATATAATTTAAACAACCATTCGTTGCCAGACAGAATTTTAGTACTTTTCTATTTAGAAGCATAAAGTATTCTGGCTGCAAATACCATATAAAAACTAATTTTCCAAACTTTCTTTCAATTTCATAGAATCATAGAATCATAGAGTTGGAAGAGACCACAAGGGCCATCCAGTCCAACCCCCTGCCATGCAGGAACTCCAACTCAAAGCATCCCTGACAGATGGCCATCCAGCCTCTGCTTAAAGACCCCTAAGGAAGGAGACTCCACTACACTCCAAGGGAGTGTGTTCCACTGTCGAACAGCCCTTACTGTCAGGAAGTTCCTCCTAATGTTGAGGTGGAATCTCTTTGATCCTGTGCAATCATATTTAACAAGTATAGCTTTGGGTTCTTATTTAAATTTAATCTTAGAATTTCTATAATTTTTGAATGAATTTTGGACCAATATTCTCAAGGTGTTTTGCAACCTCACCAACAATGAAAAAGTGTACCTACTTCTTTCTCGCATTTCCATCAGGTGTTTCTCCAATTTAACCAAATTTAAACCAATTTTAACCAAATCATGCAACGCTAAATTCCATCAAAATTACATCTTAGTCATATTTTCTTTTAATCCATAATTTGTAGTCTATTTAATTCTTTTTTTCCAATTTTTCCCCATTGTTCAAGTCAGATGTTTTGACCTTAACCTTTTGCCCAATCAATCATGCATTTTTATTACTTCTTGTTCCATGTCATGTTTCAGTAGCAGTCTGTATAGTCTTGAGATTTTGTGATTGTTCTCCTCTTTAATTATTTTTTCAAACTCCATATCTCCTTTCCTTATACCTTGTAATTTTTGGTCTTGATTAAATCTTAAGGGTTTGAAAACTGGTCATTGATTACAAGGTCAACCTCCAGGACTTCTTGGGGAACCCTGGAGATCCAGCAGACTGCCTGCATCTTTGTGCACCATAAACAAGATATCCTCCTTGCATGGCTATTCTCTCACCTGTCTCACCCCAACTCATGCTAGCAGGAGGCATGGGAGAGACAGTCAAGTGAAGCTTGACTTGTCACCAGCTATAATAGCTGTTAACAGGCGATACTCTCCTCCCGGTAACTCTCTCACTGGCTACTATATGGGTACGAAAAAGGGCTGGGGAAAAAGGAGTGAGGAGGGGAGGATGGATGGTCATCTCATGTGTCTTCCTGCATGGCAGGGTAGTTGGATGACCCTTATGGTCTCTTCCAACTCTATGCTTCTATGATTCTATGACTTTCTCCTTCCTTCAAGAACACTGAAAACTACATCGTTTATTAGGATGTTTTGCAGAAATAAGAAATTTGTTTAAATTACTGGTTCTCTGCAGGAAAGAATAATTTAAACAAGCACATCCACGGTTAGGTGCCATGTTTTGCAAAGTATGCTGAGGTGGCCTAGCATACTGTACACTGGGGTGGCCTAGCAAAGATCTCTGCATGCAGAATTACACACAGACTGTAGTACCCAACCTTTGTGTTGAATAGCAACATTGTGCAACCCAAGGCACAATCCAATCAACAACTGCATGTACAACAGCACCACATGCACAGCTTCATATCTACAACCTTGATTTGAATGCAGACTTTGGTCATAGACAAAAATGCCCATTCATTCCTATAGTACAACTTGTTCATGTGAAAGACATTGACAGGATTCCTGCTAGCATCTTTTGAAATGGCTTCCATGCTAGGGGGGCTATAAATCTGCTCTAAGTTTTAGCTTAAACTTTAAAAGAGCTATATAAAGTGTATCATATTTCAGTGATAAGGCCCAGCACTTTAGATAGCTCCATCATAGTTTGGACTAAAAGCCAGAGTGGATTTAGCACCACCACCATCACCATTCCCAAATGGAAGACATTAGCCACTACTGTAGTTTACATACTTATTTTTCTGTAATCAAGAAAGCAGGTTTTTGTTTTGTTTTTTTAAAGAAATTGGATACAAAGAACTGCAGATTTTTGCTGACACCCTGTCCAACCACTGAAGGAAAGCCAATATATTTTTAAAAACTTAAAACTACAATTCTCTGAATTTAATGGGTAGTTGATATGAGTCACACTGTTTCTATTAGGTATTTGCCATGATCCCCAACATGTTGTTTTGTTATTACCCCAAGCACTGGGAGTTTACGCTTTAATTTTTACTTACTCACTTCCTGATGCTTGGAGAAATGATGTTGGACCTTGATAGCTAAGAGTGTTATTATAAATGCCACTTCAAATCTGTGGGGACTGAACTTAAAAGGATCCTTCAAATAAATATTCTTACAGAGCTTGGAAAATTAAGAAGGCCAAGGGCATCATCTTAGTTATGGATGGCTTCAACATGTCATTTTAACAGGTTTTCCTCTCAAGAAAGGAAGAAAGCCCATGGTAAGCACTCTGCCCTCATCAACAAGTGACCCATGCAACAGAACTCACATTTATATAGAAACTTGCAGCCAACACTTAGTTCCTTGACACGACTGAAGAAAAGCAGTGGTTTTTGTCTTCTCCACCAGGAAGACTACTATGAAGGCTGTGATCACAGAAGAACAGGGACTCAGACTTCCTGAATGCAAAGCATGTGCTCTGTATTTGAGCTACAAAAATCCTTTCCCTGAAGAGTCTGTGTAGAACGTAACATAGATTGTGTTGCTGTCGCTGTTGTCTAATGGTGACCCTAAGGCATGCTTATCCTGAGCTTTTCTAAGACTCTGTGTAATTCACCCAAGGTCACACCATGGGTTTCCATGGCCAAGCAGAGAACTGAGTCCTGGTCTCCACAATTGTAGACTAAGTGCTACACCACACTGGTTCTCAACATGGTTATGCTCTGACAAATTTGGCTGAAGTAAACCATCACAAGAATGCAAAGGGCACAGAACTTCATGCCTAAATTATGTGACCCATAGTTAGGGTTGCCAGGTTTTCCAAACAACAACAGAGGACAGTACTTCTTGGTTGCTAGGCCAAGTCAAGACTGGCCAGAGTACATGAGGCAAGCATGAGAGCTTGCCTGGCTCTCATGAGGTTAGATATGTCCCAGAAAAGACCACCCTCTTGCAAATTTGAGGCATGCTCAGAGGTTGGCCTGTTGTGAGTTTGGATGATGACCTCTCTTCCCACTCACACCAGATTGAAATATATTTGATATATCATATAGACCCCATACTGGACAGGATTTTCAGCCACAAAATACAGGATATCCCATATGAAACTGGACACGTGATGACCCTACCAGGGTACAGAATCATGAGGACTTTGTGTCAATATCATGAGGCCTTGAAATAGGAACATCATAGTCTGAAGCCATGGCATAGGCCTCAACATAGGTTGCATCTACATTGCAGAACTAGCGCAGTTTGTAGTTTTGTGAGATATTTAGCCTTCATTGTCACAGAGCTCTGGTGCCACAGCAAAATACAAATCCCAGGATTCCATAGCATTGAGTCATGATAATTAAACTGTATCAAACTACATTATTTTTGCAATGCAGATGCCATGTGCAACATTTCCTTATCTTACAGAGCCTAAGTTAGGATAATAAGGAAGGAAGGAGTGTTGTCACATACGCAGCTGAATCAGGGATAAAACAGAAGTTGCTAAGGTTGACCACATGTTGATGCTTGGCTTTCATCTCTGGTGCATTTTCAGATTTCATCTTTGTGCTGTTTCTGTTTAATATCTCTACAAGTCGCCCACTTCCTCGTGGCCTTGCATGAATCTTCATATCTAACTGTCCCTGACCTTTGCTATGCCCTGACTCTCTTAATGGGTTGTGCACAATGTATTTAAAGTGTGAAGATCTTCCACATACTTACTGGAAGGCTGTATGCAGCAGGGTAGTTCTAGGAAGCACATCGGAGGCAAACCTCAGTTAATGCAGTAAATGTGTTCCTGAGCATTGTTTCTATAAAAGAAATGTTAGTAACAGAGGCTGATGTAACATCGAAAGAATAGAGATAGGTTCCCATACCACAGAAGAGAAAAGCAATTTGACAAGTATGCTAGATCCTTGTCCTTCCTGGCTTGTTGAGGAGGCCAGAGGAGGGCTGGCTAAATGGGTAAATGGAGCAAGGCATAGTCTCAGTATTCCATAGGGAAGAAGAATGACAGATAAAGTGGAAGAATAGTCCTATCATTTGTAGTCTGAATGGGCCTCCAAAGTCTGTGTTTTTCTAACCTCCTTCACCATCTTCCCAATACTGTTGCTGCTAAAACAAACAAACAGACAAATGAAACACTTCCAGCTGAAAAGAACATGAGAATTGAGGCTGAGCAGGCATAAAAAGACTTTATACACAGTACCTATTTCCTTAGGAGCTTTGTAACTGGCGTTTGCCTACACTGCAACCATGTAAGGCTTTAATGGAGACACGGTGTGATAAGGAAAGCCCCCAAACTGGTATGTATCTAGTTTCATTCTCTAACACAATTGAGGTGACTGTGGTACATAGAGCTGCCTATCAGCCAATCACGATGCACTGTGACCAGCCAATAGGAAGCCGGCTGGTCAGGGCTATAAAAGGGCCTTGCAGAGAGTGAAAGGGGGTTAGTTTTGAGGGAAAGAGTTACATCGAAGGGAGGATGTGCTCTTAGAGTTCCTGAGAAAACATTTTAGCTGTGTTTTGGAGACCACGAAAGGGTCTTAAGAGTCCAAAGAGGGACTGTGTAGGCTTGGGGAGTCTAGTAGGGAGAGGCTCAGAACAAGCCAATTGCTGATAGAAAGATTTTGGTCCATATACCCGAGATAAGATTGCTTGTACTAATATTAATATTGAAGGAACATCTTGTAACTGAATATCAATATAACAACCTTAAGTCTAATTTATAGTTTACTTTTTATATTTTTACAAATAAACTTTTGTTAGTGTTTGAAATACAACTTGGCCTCTGTTTGAATCAAACCACGCTACCAAATATTAGTGATACAGAGGTGCTGTGCCATCTTAAAGAGCAGTGTTAGGGTGAAGGTTGGCAGGAGTCCTTCACAGAATTTTGGTGGCAGCGGTGGGATTAAAATTCCCATAGCACTGCCACAGCTGAGAATAGGTTGTGGGTGGACTGAGTGTGAGAGAGTTCACCACAGCAACAACAGGGCTTGTGAAATAAAACTCCATAGTCTTTTTTGAATATTGTCTCATTCTGATTCCAGCTATGCTGAGTTCTTCTTTTTTAAAAAAAATTTATTTTCAAAAATGTTTCAACAATAAAATCATATCTTCACTTTCAAACACAAGTCCTCTTTCCATATACATATTTACATAGTTACTTCCATCAGTTAAATCCAATTTGTAATGATGCTTTTATCTTTGACTTTAACTACTTCAGCTGTTTATTTTAGTTTTTGTTTCTCTGAGTGTTCTCATCTTTAAACCTATTTCTTTTGACCAATTGTACTATACATCCAATTCTTATACACAAACAGAACATTATACTCATACATATTACAATAGTCATAACAATTTTATTTACAATAATTCAATATTTGAGCCGAATCTTTTTCTATTTTCTTTATCTTTTGTTTCCTTAACCTTCCAGCCAAGGTGTCTAAACTTGGCAGTTTAAGGTTTTCCATAACCAGTCTTCTATCAAGGGGATATCTTTTCTCTCTCAATTTTTTGCTAATACTAATCTTGCAGCTGAGATCACATATAGTAGCACTTTTCCATAGGATCTTTCAATATGTTTTGTTGTTTTGGTTATCATAGTGAGGAAGTATAGCTCTGCTGAGTCCTTCTGCTATTATTGTTTTGAATACTGGGTGCCACTAATTTGCTACCTATGGAGTTTATAACACAAGGGAGATCGGGAGTTTATCCTGTGAATATCCCAGAGAAATCACATAATTATGCGTAAACATTGCACAAAACCTGCCATTAAAGTGCTCACAAAGAAGCATTAATGCACTTCTTTTTACTTTCAGGATTTCAGTGGGCAGGGTATAAATACTCTAATAAATTAAAAATGCACTTCTGATATCACTTTATTTGTGCAACTGCATGTGATAATCATTCACACAATTACTTGCCATTTCTGCTTCATTTGCAGGTTGCTTTAAATGCACTTTAATCTCTCTTTAATGTCAAAATCAGCCCCAGTGTGATAAACTCCTATGTCTCAGCTCTAAAATGCAACACTGCATGGTCATTTACATACTTGCATTTGCGAGCTGAGACATAGGCATCAAATCAGTTGCATCCAAAATTCAGAACATGGTAATAGCAGGACTCAGCACAGCTGAAGTCAGAATGAGACAATACTCAGAAAAGACTCTGGAGTTTATCTCACAATCCCATCAGTTGCATTAGAGAATGAAACCAGATATATACTGGTTTTAAATCCACAAAAGTGGGATCATTTTCAGATGCATTGAGCATTAATCTGAAATTAACCTTCACAGAAAGTGGACAAATCTCACAAAAGTGCAATCGTTTTCAGACACATCAGGGGCATTGACCATTAATCTGATATTAACCAACACAGAAAGTAGACAAAATCAGCCATTTTTTATTTTCGGGATGTTCTTGATTTTGTCCACTTTCTGTGCAGGTTAATTTCAGATTAATGCTCAATGCCCCTGATGTGTCCAAAAACTATCCTGGTTTTGTGGACTATTCCTGGAATCTAAATCCAGTTTCTGCATGGGATTTGGGCACTTAGCCTCCCATGTAATAAACTCCTGTGTCTTCGTATATTTGAGGTGCACTTTGTCTTGATTCTTGTAATCCCTGTTGGTCTCAATCTCCTTTCTCTGGGAGGCTTCAGTCTTTCCAACAACTCTTCTGTCTTATTCAGCTCAAACTCCTGACTTCCCCTGAATCTTTCCCCACTTGAGTTTTATTCTTCTCTGGCAAACAGCCTGCCACACACACACCTTGTCCTGATCTGTCCGTTCCTCCCATCTGCCCTAAATCTCTGTTCAAGCCCCCTTTCCTTCCTTCTTCCCCTCATCTGTATCTGTTAAATCCTTACAGTCAGCTGTATTCTGATTATTAGTTTACCTAGTTATGGTCCACTTCATTGTTGTATAACAAAGTGTGTTTATTTCAATTTAAGAGGAGTATTGGTCTCTTTGAATAGGTTGGTCAAGAACTACTTAGATACAAGCCAAAAGATTCCACACTGGAAAGGGCAAAAAGAAGTATGCCCCTGAGTCTAGAATTGTTTATCCCCAAAATTTCATACCAGGTAAAAACCTCAGGTAGATAATTTTAGATATTATGAAAGAGCAGCAAACTATCAGCTATTAACTTTGCTATCATTGCTTTTTTAGTACCAGAGATGGAGAGAAGTGCTTCTGGAATTTTCCCTCTCATGTGTCAAAATAATGTGACTTTGGATATTATGCCCACTGACATGAGTGTATGAGGAGGGGTGTTACCATTTTCTACTTTGTCTCAAACAGTGAAAGATCATGGTCCGATTCTTATTTAAGGACTATCAGGGGTCTCTGCATCTGAAATTCACTTCTTCATGGTTTTGGTGAGTGACTATAGCTTTAGAATAGAGTTCAATAAGTTCTTATATCACCTGCTCCCACTCCAGTAAGAAAAGTTATCCAAAATGTTCATCTTACCTAAGGCTTTTTCTCTGATTTATTGTCAATATTGCTGTGCCTGTTGAGGATTCAAAGTCTTGGAATTACATCTTTAAAAGATAGCACAAGGAATAGAGACTGCAGCCCTAGGGATAAACCCAGCTGGCTCTTTCAATGAAGGGTAACAACCATCAGCAGCAGCACCACGAACAACAACCATAGCATGAAGCTGTTATATAATCTCCAATTTCTTTTTTATTGCATAAGAATTACACAGATTTGGCCCCTCTTGCCAGAAACTTTAATTACTTGACCACTATCTTTCATTATTTTCCTTTCTCTGCTCAAGATGTGAAGATCATTTTTTCATTTTTGTTCAAAATGAGAAGATATCCTCTCCTTCTCAGAGATAATAGCAAATATTTCAGCAGTATCAGAAGGTGAAACAGTCTGGTGTTGTTTTGTCAGAAACCATTGTCCAGAGTTTCATGGTGAAAGTTTGGAAACTTTTAACGTAGAAATACCACTAAGACCTGAAATTATCTACTTCTTGGATTGATCCTGGAGGTCAGCCATCACAAGTACTTTCTATTAGTTCTCTATTCAATGACTTTTCAAGGATTGTTCCCTTGTCAACACTTTTCCCTGAAGAGGAATCGCTTTCTTTGAAAGAAGGAGAAAGAGGAGGACAGGGGGACAGGGAGGTGGAAGAGAATATGGTCACATCTCAAACTGAATAAGCTTAACACTTCTCTGGAAATTAAATCCTCTTCCCCTGAACTCAGGAGAAGAGTACAATAACATTCACAATCTACATAACAGTAATATCTTTATTGGACAACCAAAATGCCCAAAATAGATGATGCAAGCTTTCAAATAAAAGCATTGCTTGTTTAGTGAATTTTGGATGTTATTGCACTTTGCTGTAATGCCAACGCAGTTACCCAGATATGCCTTCCAGAGAAGAGTGTTTACTTGCCAATTTTACAATAATATATAAGGGAGAAAAATGTTAATGTAAAAACAGATTACAGCTGGAATTCTGTTAGGGACATACACACATGTAACTGTCCCTTACACGTGTAAGTGTCCTTTTTCAGGCGCCACAGAAAATGGTATTCTATTTCTCTCTCCCCGGCAACCAAAGCCTTCCTTCCACCAATTTATGGTAAAATCCTTGAAGCTACCATATATATATATATATATATATATTCCCTGCTCCATAGTGAGATGGCAGATTTGGAGAAGTTTTTGGGTACATCCCCATAGACAGACATACAATGATGATATCAGCACTAAGACCCGCAGGCATCCTCTAGGCATGGCATCTGGCTAGGGGGTCATTTGGCTGTGGGGAGGTAGCCAGATGTTTCTCCAAATCTGCCTTCCCACCATAAAGCATGGAATGGCTGTGTAGAGTAACTTCAAGGGCTTTACAGTAAGTCAGTGAGAGCATATATGGCTCAGCATAATGTAGGTCTGCACAAACGTATTTACCTTATGTTGCGGGAATGCTGGATTGAGGCCTATGAAAGCCATCACAGTCTAAGTACTTAAAATCATGTCCAGTTTGGAGCAAAAATTTCACCAGCACTCTCTCATAATTTCCTACAATAAAAGATTATGTGTGCATATTGAAGTTATTATAATCAATTATTTAAGGCAGTCTCAGACCAGACCACAAAATGCCTTGGTGAAATGATGGTTATAGGATTAGATCACCCTTGCTAAGCTATTCAGTTCAGTATTTCAACTTTGAACCTTGAGGAATGATAGAAATCTTCTCCCAAAATTAGGGGGACAATGCTATGGCAAAGACAGCATGAATTGGCAAGGCAAAGCACCCAACTGAGTCTACATGCTTTAAATTCTGGGGTTTGGGCAGAGGGAAAATTACAAGTATTTGTACAGCCCCCCTCACCAGTGACTACATTTGTACAATGTGGCAGGATTAATTCTGGATTATCATATCACCAAATTTCATGCAGAATGTTGAAAAACAATTTTTCCCCAATACTAATCAATGAGAGGACAAGCTATCTGGATTCCTGAATCTCAATTTGGATTTGAAGTCCAGATCAGTTCAGATCTGGGCCAAATCAGGACCAGATTGTAATAACTGATTATAACCAATAAAATCATATACAGATTAGGTCCACACTATCTGACATACAGTACATCCCCCTTGGACTCTGCTTGGCCCCTGAAATCCACAGGAGAGGTCCTTTTTTCAGTCCCACTACCTTCACAGGTAGAGTTGGTTGGAACATGAGACAGACCCTCCTAAGTGAATGCTCCCAGCTCCGGAACTTCCTAGGAAAGCTAATATGTATCCCTCCTTGCTATGCTCCCACTGCAGACAACCTCCACCCCCCCCTTTTAAAAATTCTGACAAGGCTTTTTAGAACTGAAGCCTTTTAAGAGAAGGGTTGTAATGACGGGTGCTGTGTTGTTTTTAATTGTATTGTTTTAACTGTTTTGAATCCTCTATAGTGCATGTTTTAAATTGTTTTGATATTTTTAATAGTTTAATTCTATTTTAATGTTTACTTTTGGGACCCATTCCCACTTACAAAATAATCCAGTTTGAAACTGGATTATTTTGAAAGCGAATTCTCTCCGAAGCTGTTTACTTCACTTTTACTCCCCTTTGTCGTTCACATTAAGGGGAGAAAAGAGGAAAACCGGCCACAGAGAGAATGGATGGAGGAGGAGGAAAAGAAAGGGTAAAAAACCTTCCCTCTTTCCTCCTCCATCCTCACCCCCTCCCTCTGCTGGCCCTCTCCTCCAGTGCTCCTTCTCCTCCTCCTCCATCCACCCCCTCCTCTCCTTCCCTCCCTCCCTCCCTCCCTCCCTCCACTGGCCTACCTGGCAAGGGGCTGGTGGTCTGGCAGTGCCAGCAGTGGCCCTCTCCTCCAGTCTTCCTCCTCCTCCTCCAGGCCGGACCTTTCTCCACTGCCAGCCCAGCTTCCTTCTCCAGGAGTTAGTTCTCTGCCCCAGTAGGACTCCAGTAGGAGGCTTGGGCAGAAAGAGAGAGGCAGCCAAGCATGGAGGACACAGGGCCAGAGGACGTGTGTCCATTTGGGAGGACGGAGGCATGCACACCATGGAGGCAGGGACTCACATCCTCCGCCCCCCCCCCAGTCCTCCGGTCCTGCGTCCTCCATGCCTGCCCTCCCTCCATGCCATCTGCCTTGGTCCAGGCATCAGAGGGAGAGAAGAACCTTTGGACCTGATCCCCTTCCCCACCACCATTCCCTTCTCCTTTTGTGTCACATCTTCTTAGATTGTAAACCTGAGGGCAGGGAACCATCTATTTAAAAATAATAATTGTAAGCTGCTCTGTTAGCCTTTAGGGCTGCAGAGCAGGGTATAAATAAATGAATATCATCATCATCATCATCATCATCATCATCATCATCATCTTGATATAATTGGGCTACAAAATGAATTGTGGGGGAGGAGAGCGTGTTCTTGTACAGTACTATTTAGAATTCCAAAATCTAGAGAGATATTAAAAGAAGAAGAATTCTGGCGGCCTTCCTACAACAGTCTATGTTCTGCTGTGCTTTTCTTTATTGTCAGCATCAGCCTCCAACTGTATTAGGATGTAGTGTTACACGAGCTGCAAAAACAGCCATAGCTTGGAAAAGTTACCCATTGGGAGTACAACTTCCATTGTCTCTGCAGGATTCCAGGAACTTTTTTTTCAAGCTCTGCAAGGTAGGCTTCCATTTAATTCATAAAACATCCCAGTTCTAAAAGTTATGCATATGCAGAGCCATATTGTCTGCAAGAGACCTTTGTTTTGCATTATCATTTCATGTCAGTTTCACCTGTTAATAAAAGTGTCAGTAATGGCAAAAGAGCAGAAGACTCTTCAGTTTTCAAATGAAGAGAAATTGGAGCTTTCTCAAAGTGGTGCATTTTCCAATGGATATGCTTCCAAAAAGTAATTATTTTGCTGTTCTGAAAGATTACGAATTATATCACACAGTGGGGGAGGGAGAAAATCCTAAGGGAGGGGGTTAAAAAAAAAAGAAATCTTCTTCATCTAGCTGCAATTTTTGTGCAAACTTGTTACCATGAAAAATGACAAATTTGCCGTCTGATCAAAATGTTAACAAGGTAAGTGTCAAGGAGATGGATCACTGACTGTCACCACAAGCTAGAACATGAGGATACATTGATATTTCTCAATATATTCACTGCTTCCCCAACGTTCCCTAACAACATTTCCACAGTGACTATAATAAATCACACACAAACAACAAGCTGGATTGGTGCTCCGTTATGTGATACATTTCTTGTAATGGCACTATCTGCAAGGTGGAAAACAATTGGTAATGATCTATAGAAAATCCTAATCAACTGCCATTTGCCATAATGTGGTAGATGAAACCAAAATGTGAAATCCATATAGCTCTTTTGCTGCACCCCACCTTCAGAAAAGAGTAAATGACCCATGGGTCACAAAAGCAGAAAAGACCATTAACAACATGGCGAGAATGCAATTATTAAATTATACTTCACTGCACAAAAGAAAGGGTGATCACGGATACAGGATAATGCTAATAAAAGATTTCACCTAGTTCATTGCTTCTCATTTTCCTCTTTGTTCCTTTCCTATTGATTGTAATCTTTTTAACAAGGTCTGATATATCAAATGATATATTAAACTCTACAGAGGGGTGGAAAAAAAATCAAACCTAATATTGAACTACACTGGGTATCTTATTCCTAGCATTGTGCCAGTTGATTCAATGAAAGGGAGGGAAATAGCAGGGTTGACTAAAAGGAAGGAAGCCCAAATTTTGCACCTGGGCCACATGCAGATTTCCTAGAAGGTGTTCAATAGAGTCTGAACCAAAGTTTTTTGTTTTGTTTTGTTTTTTAAGGGATGCCAAACGCTTGTACCACTTGTGTTATGTTCCTACAGCTGGATGCCCAACAGGACATCATTTCCAGGAACCCTCATGCGAGCTGGGGGAATCCAGAGAGACAAGGGTGGATTTGACACATGTGGGAGAGAGCAGAGATCCATCCTGTCGAAGTTTACACTCGGCCAGATCCATCTACCGTCTCAGCCTGTATTGGCTGCTTCTGCTAGATAACTGACAGTTTGATTTGTATACAGTCACTTTTACAAATAATAAAAATAATGTAGCTGAGCTCATTGTTTTATCACACACAGCTAAGCCAAACTTATGAGAACACACTACATGCACATAAAGGAAGTCAATCATGTCTTTGCAAAGTTCCTCAGTCTTCTAGGATTTGCTAAATAGATGATATTCCAGGGAGGAAAATGATATTTTATAACTTGGCTGTGATAGACAAGCCCTGTCTCTGGAATATCAACTTCCAATTAAGACTGACTGACAGCTGAGTTCCCTGACCCATCACAATACTAATCCTATAAGTGTGCATGATGCTATATAAATAAATGATTGTGGTTGTTGTGACTATGATGATGATGTTGATGAGTAGTGTCTAATAAGGTCCCTTCTAGATAGTATTACAAGCAGATACACTTTATACTGACCCCCCTCCTGTCCAAGAAATAACTCATATCAGGTTTGGAGATGTAAAGCAAATTAAGAGTGTCTGTGCCACTGCTATAATAACCTGTAAGGAAAGATTTTATGGGCATAGCCCTCACCATCAATGAAGGTATCACAAAATGGATAAACTAGACTGGATCACAATGCACTGATCTTGAAAAAAGCTCCATTGGTTGTTTATTTGTGTCATGACCCAATTCATTGTCTAGTTGTATCTTGTATCTTGTCTAGTTGTATCTGGTTCCGTGCTGCTCCCTAGCATGTTGGAAAACATATATGAGATAGCATGAGATGCACTGATTTAAATTTTAAGAAGAATTTCTTGACTGTAAGAGCAGTTAGACAATGAAACAGACAAATTCAAAGGGTGGTAGACCATTCTTCATTGTAGACTTTTAAACAGAGGTTGGTTGGCCATCTCTTAGGAGTGCTGTAGTTGCATATGCCTGCATGGCAGGGGGTTAGACAAGATGGCCCTTGTGGGCGCTTCCAACTCTTTGTTTCTATGATTCTATGGAAACAATAAGAATAGGCTTAAAGTATATTAAAGCATTTAACACTGAAACAGGATGTACACACTTTAAAAATGGAAACAATTTGCAGATGGGGCAGCAGCCAACAGAGGCAACTCTAACAAAGAGGGGAGGAGCCCACTTTTAGTACTAGCCCTACTATTAGGTGGAACAAAGTAGCTTTCCCAGAAAGCATATTTAGGGTGCAATGAAAGGGCAAGTTGTTATTTCATTTATTTTTATTATCATCAGAGAGGGGGAGAGATGTTTGTGGGATTGTGGGAAGTAGAATACTAGAAAACCATGCAGGAATAAACAACTACAGCACTTATGAAAGATGCCCATTCAACTTCTGTTTAAAGACATCCACAGAGGGTGAGTCCATTCCACCCTCATGAAGTTTATTCCACTGTCAAATAGTTCTTACAGTGAAACAGTACTTTCTAATGTTTAGATGGAATCCGTTTTCCTGAAATTCGGATCTATTGGATATCCATAGAGTACCATGTATCCTGTGTGTGTTGGGGGTGGGGGGGTGGGGAGAGCTATTGTTCCCTGCTCCATCTGAAGTATTAAAATCTTAGGCCAATCCTGATTAATAAAGTAAAAATACTAGAAAGATAGTCAAACCCACAGTCTTTTTCTCTCTCTTCAGAATCGATTGGGGGGAGGGAGGGTGTCACATTCTCCTTACCTATGAAAAGAGCTCAGAGACATAACAGCTGTCTTCTTTATGAATCCCCATACACATACACATACACACACACACACACACACACACCGCTCCACAGGTGACTCAAGAAGAAGAAGAAAAACAATTCCACCTTAGCCCTGAGAAAAAAGACTTGAAATGGTGAGAAAGGTTTTCAAAATCTCTGGTCTCTTTTGGTGGGAACTTTTGGCTCCATCCTACAAAGAACCCCATTTGCTGGAGGTGTAGGGTTTCTAACACATGAAGAAACAGCTGGACTGCCACAAAGTGGCCTGTGTCCCACTTTGAGGTTGCAAGTTTGTTCAGATAAGAAAGTCAAAGGGATTGTTAAACTTACATGAATGAAATCCAAACAAAAGTGATGGCACTACCATATGGCAGGCTGAGCTTCAAACAATCCCAACCAGTGATTTAGAGAGAGATATTTCAGATCTGTGTTTCATCTTTTTATAGAGAGAAAAAGAGATTGCTGGACAGATCAGCAATTAAAAGGGGAGAAAAGGAAGTATACAAATAAAGTGAAAGCTCATTGCTTGTCTTTAAAATTATTCAGAATGGCACAAACTGAATAGCCACCAAATCCATATTCAGATTATAATATAGGTCCTATTATGGAAAACGTGCAAGTACCTGATTCCCAAGCATACAAGATTGTCCAATGTAAATATGTAATAACCCTCAAATTGTGCTGAATTGTGGTTGTACAGCTCCTTAGTGTGCCCAATCTGGAGGGAGAAGACCTTTATGTCAGAAAGAATAATTCCAGAAACTGTAGCCATATTCTTGGTTATATAAACAGAGGTGATTAAAAACAAATCTTTTTGGCTGGTTTCCATGATATCATTCTTTTTTTTCTTACAAGAATAGTAAAGTAAAGTTGTTCTGAGGCTCAAGCCACTACAAAATGCTTGAAACCTTTTGAGTTAACCAGGTTGAAGGCTTCTTCCCGCTGGATACTTTATTTGGTAAGGTCCTCCCTTTTTCTTGGATGTCCTACACTCTGTCCTCCATTGTTGTTAGAACAGCTTTTCACTCTATTGCTTTTGCCCAGGGATGGCTCAAGAGGAGGTCAGGCTGGGCTCTCTTGTGTGAGCTGGAACCCACTTTCCACCACAGATTGGGTCCTCTTGACTGAACTGGAACCTCCTCCTTGCAGATATAATGACAGTTGAAATTATTAAAAGTTAATACAGTGGCTCTTTATACACAAATCTGTTGCCTGGTTTCATCATTTCCTAACTGGTAAGCAAAAGAGCACCAGATACTGTCTGATCTTGGAAGCTTAGCAGGATCAGCTCTGGATGGGAAACCACCAATGAATACCAGATGCCGTAGGCTATGGAGATTATTGTGCTTTGGAGGTCATTTTTCCAAGATGGGAGCTTGCTGTTTTGGAAAAGCGGTTTCTGAAGCATGGCTGGGACCCAGGATGCAGCCAGGATGCAGTGTCCCAGCAGCAGCAGTTGCAAATCACATGTAATAATTCCCGGTAGCAACCCAAAAGGTGACTTTATCCCATTGGGGAACAGTCACATTTTTTGGAAATGAAATAATCTCCTATGTTTCAAAGGAAGGAACTGGTAAAACCACCTGTGAGTATTCCTTGCCTAAGAAAACCCCATGAAATTCATGGGATTGCCATAAATTGACCAGGGACTTGAAGACCTACAGACACACAAGCAATTATATTCTCTGCAGAAAATGTTTTCTGAACAGAAAAAGGTGTGTACAAGAAACTTAGTGAACAATTACATCCCCACCTTTATTTTTGAACAATACTTCCTTTATTTCCTCTTAGGACACTCGCAAACTAACTAGATTTCCAACAAGCTTAGAATGTGTACTTTTTCTCTTTTCTTTTCATCTCCCCCCCCCCCCCGCATTAAACTTCCATTCTGAAGAACTCAAAAATTTGGACATTCCTTTGTGGTTTTTAGATAATTTCAGCAAAGGCATTGTGTTAACGTCCCTGTCGGAAAATAATAGGTAGTTGCACGATTTCTCTCTGATGAACATGGCATTCTTCTAACTGCAGCCTTGGAAACTTCCAGAGGCAATCTGGAAACAAGAGAACTCCAATGTCAAGAGTCTGAAAAATGAAAAAGCTAAGGAAAAAATATTTCATGGTTGTGCCTACAAGGCACATCTTGGTGTGGTTACAACAAGTTAATCATTTTCTATACTATGTCATTTATTTATGTCAATGCTTAGAGAAGGGGGTGGGCAACCATCAGCCCTGGGCTCTGTGTAAACCTAAGTTTGTTTTTGCGGGTCCTGAGTTCCCCAACTTTTGACCATTTGTAAGTTGCTGTTTTTCTTTTCTTTTCTTTTGAATTTGGGGTTGACTCTTTGATAGAAAATTGATCCATCGACCTTCCAAAGGTGCTAACTCCTGGCTTAGATCATCAGTAGTTTAGACAAGAGGACTTTTAAAAAACAAACAAACCACAAACCTTCTTTGTCTCTCCTCCTTCCTTCATTTCTCCAAATCACTTTGGAGAATTTTTACAGATAGAACTCTGACTTTCCTAAGCAGTTTGTTGGGCTACTACACATAGTTCAATAACAAATGTTTCTTCTTTTTAAAACTCTTGCATTAGTTGCAAAGAAAGTATTTCATCAAATTTATTGGAAGTTTTGATATCATGCCTTGGGAAAAAATGTGCCCATCCACCTGAACTCATTGATTAGGATTTTGTGCAAAATTTCTGTTTATGAACTTGTAAATGAGGCATTTCTAGACATTTTTCCATTTTGAAAGGCATTTTATAAGGTTCCCCCCACTCTTGTCATTGGAAACTTCGTCTTGTAATATGAGACAGTGGTGGACCATTGAGGGAATCACAATTTCAGAAGAAAAGAATAAGCTGTTTCAGCGTTCCCACCCCTCGCTTGGTGAAATCATGATTCACCTATTACTACATTGATGGGGCTGATTAAACAACATGGAGCACCTTTGGGATGCAGAATCCTTTGGAACAAAATAGAGTCCATTCCCTGGACAATAAATAAATAGAGTCCATTCCCTGGACAATAAACATTTGTTTCATATTTCAAGACATTACCCATTCAGTCCCCGAAAACAAAGCGTACAGGTGGAACTTTCTGATCTAAGGATGTAAATCTTCAGTGATCTTAATCTTGGACACAACAAATGAAGGATTTCAAGGATTGGGGAAGATTGTGAGAGGCTTTTTTTTTTTTTTGCATATTTTTCAAAGATTTTCTTTTCTTTCTTTTTTTGCATTTGGGGAAACTACTCATTTAAAAGGTTTGCATGGTTTGTACACTACTGATGATAACTTGTACATTTTCCTTTCACTGTAAGAAAAATAACATGGGCCCCATTCAGATAAGCCAACAAATGTTCTTGCAAATATTGAGCCAGTATATTTCTGGATTTTGCACCATGTAAGGCCTCATAATGATAGTTCTTGCTCTCACGTGTGATGTATGAATACAGTTGTTCCTTCCGATTTGCAGGGGATCCATTCCAGACCCCCACCCCTGCAAACTGGAGAAATCATCGATATTGGGGTCCCATTGATTTCAATGACCACACACTCCCAAGTGCAAACCTGCATGCCAGTTGTGGGCACACATGCCAGTCTGTTCTCTCCCTGTTTGCCGTCCCTGAGAAATCAAGACTGTAGATCCCAAGTCTGCGAACAGGGAGGGATGACTGTACTAGGATTCTGTTCATTCTCCCCTCACTTGAGGTATACAGTAGAGTCCCAATTATCTGACTTTCAGTAATCCAGCATTCCGGATTATCTGACATTGGCTGAGTTAGGACACCCCCCCATACACACACCCCAAAATGGCGGCCACGATGGGCAAGGAGCCAGAACAGGCTCCAGAACAGGCCCCAAGCACGGCGGCAGTGGCATCGGGCCCAAAACAGGCCCCAGAACAGGCCTGTCTTCCTCCTCCTCCTCGTCCCCCTCCTGTTCCTCCTCCTCCTCGCTGCCCTCCAATGACATCCAGGATGGAGGCACATCCAGCGAGCCCCTGCAGCCTGGAGGATGGAGGACCGAGGCATGCCAGATGGAGGCACATCCAAGGAGCCCCAGACAGCAGCCTTCTCCCCCAACGCCACCACGGGAAGGACGGAGGCAAGCAGCATCCTCCAATGTCCTCCAGGGCTGCTGTCAAGGCTGGACAGCGAGGAGGAGGAGGAGGAAGACAGGAAGAAATCAGGGAATGGAGGTAGGGAGGAAGAAGAAGGAGGAGATGAAGCCTGGGGCTCGGCTTGGCCCACTTCTTTCCTCTGCAGCCGCAGAGGAGAAAAGTGGGTTGAGCCGAGCCCCAGACCTCTTCTCAATGACTTTGTTAGCCGCTGAGGAGACCCCCCCCCCGCAGCCAAGCCAGGAGGTAAGCAGGGAAGGAGACGGGGAGGGAATGAGGGAGGAGGGAGGGAGGGAAGGAAGAAGGAGGGAAGTCAATTATCTGACATAAATGGGACTGGCTGATAGTCGGATAATCCCTCCAGATTATCCGACATTTTTGGTTATCCGACCATCAGGCGGTCCCGTTTATGTCGGATAATCGAGACTCTTACTGTAGTTAAATGTGACCTGGATGGGATTTCCTTCCATCCCTATGCTCTTCTGCCAGTATCCACCTCCAGTATCCAGTTTACCAGTATCCAGTCTAGTGCATTTATTTTAAAAAGCACACACACATTTTATAGTTGCATTGCCAAAGTGCCTTAGCAGTAAAGCGCTATATAACTTTAGCACTATGGACATTATCACATGAGCCCTGTTCTCACGGCAATCATATCAGGGTCTTTATTTTTAATGGAAACATATCCCTTTCAGAGCAGCCATCACCACATGTCTTCTCAGTTGCATGACTGGGACTGCTATTTGCATCACTCTATCTTCATGACTCCTCCTTAACTTCACCTCCTTCCCCTATGCATTACCCAGCAAGCCTTTTGGTTATTTTATTTCAATTTCTATTCCACCCCCCCCCCAATGTTTTCATGCAGTTCCAGAGCTCTGCTACTGTGATTTAAGACTTTTTAAAAATAAAATAAACAGAAAAATTAGTAAAGGAAATCAGGATGTTTGGGGATAGTGAGGGGGAGGGAGAGAGGAAGGGACATTGACACTGCCAGTCTTGCAATTTCTGCAATAGCAGCGTTTCACACCTGGGGAGTTTTGTGATTTTGAGGTCATTGATGGGCTTCCCCCATCAATGAAAATGAATGCAGCTGCCTTTGGTCACGGATAGAGCAGGCAAAGGCCCGAGGTGTCATCAGACACTAAGTATTGCCAAAGCCACTTTTTCTGGTCTAATCTTGGTTTTAAAACTGTCTATATAATTGCCTATATTTGTACAAAATTGAGATGGGGAAAAGAAAATTTCATACTATGAATGCAACATAGCACAGGGGAAGTCTTAAATCTGATAATTAGATATAAAATGAGGGAAGGACATTCAGAGGAAACCTCCTGTGGCAAAGATCACACTAGGAATGGAAAAAAATATTCCAATATATGTGTGCACAAGCGCACATGTACACACACACACACACTAGTAGCAGTAGTAGTAAAAATAAAGTGAAAAATGTGTTTTGCAAGATTTTGAAGAACATAATTTCAGACTGACAAGAATCTACAAACTTCAATATTTATTCCATGCAAAATCCACACATGGTTGTTTTGCATAGAAAACAATAGTTTGTGTGTGCAAAAACTGCAATGTTTTGGGGGGAGGGGGAGTTAGGCAGAAAACAACCACATGTAAATTTAGCACTAAATAACTGTACATCTGAACTGTATAAATGATGCAGTTTAACACCACTTTAATTTCCATGGCGCCATACTACAGAACCCTAGGATCTGCAGTCTTTGAGCAGAGAAGGGTAAAACCCATGCAAAACTACTGCAAAACTTCAAAACAAAAATCCCATAGGATGGAGCTACAAGACGTAAAGTGGTGTCAGACTGCATTATTTCTACAGTGTGAATGGACCTAAGAAGAGCAGATAGGTTGGATGTTTGTTTGTTTTTTTAAATCTAAATAAATACAGATACAAATCCCGAGGCTTTTGGTTGGTCTGAATGAGACTTTTGTTTCTAGCTGTGGCAGGGCAGAGCTCCTTTTGTCCTAAAATGTGAATTTTAGGAGGAAATATGAACAACTGAAGTGTAACTTGTGTTGCATTTTTTCTTCAAAAAGGATCCTCAGTGGCCAAGACATCAGAAAACACACACACACACAAATATCTCTCCAGTGATGTGTATCCAAACATATTTCCCTATAATCAACATCCAATAGGATCCATATTCATGTGTCTGCATCCTCCAAGTTACGTACAAGAGGAATGTCCCTTTGTAACCAGGAGGAAATGTGAAACTGTGAGCAAATGACTGCTTAGCAGATTGCCACATCATCGGGAGGGAAACAGGCTCTTTAAAAGCCGGTTGTGCCTATGCACAACAATGAAGCTTTATGTCTATATAAACTGACAAGTCAAATTGGACTCCTGAGCCCAATTCCCAGAATCATCACCATTTTGCTGTGATAGCTTGCCTCCTGCCTATGTCTAATGGCTGAGCCTGCCAAGGAGAGGTAGTCAGTATGATTAAAATAAGCATTAAGAGACTAGCTTGATAATTAGCTCCTCACTTCTTCTCCTTTTATCCATCTCTCTCGCCTCTCCCACCAAATATTGTTCTGGTTTGCAAATGAAGCTAGCAGATATTAGTTCATTACTGAAGTAGCAGGACAGCAGAGGTGTGGTAGCTGTATCCCTGCAAATATCATTAGACTACATTGCCCATAATCCTTGTCCATTGACCATGATGTCTGGGCTACTGGAAATTGAATTCTGACATCTGGAAGATTACAGCCCACCTACCTCCAACCTTGAAACATGCAGCCCAGAAACCTGTTTCCAACAGTAGACAAACAAAAACAAAACAAAACAGCTTCATTTATATACCGCTTCATACCGCCTAAGTAGTGTCTAAGCGGTTTACAACTGTAAGCTACTGGCCCCCAACAATCTGGGTACTCATTTTAGTGACCTCGGAAGGATGGTGTGTCTAGCAACCACAAAAGCAAAGTATGAAAACAAGAGTCCTGATATGCTCCATCACACACAAAAGTGAGCATTTCTACATACTTAGAGAAATGTTGGTCAAATTATTTTGATGATCCCATGCATCAGCTGTGGACCCTGGATGTTTTCATGGTCCCTGAGAGGTTGTGAAAAGAGGAAATGGATGAAATGAGCTTGTACAATTCCCAAATCAAGTATATACATGCTGTCCTGCTTGAACCTTTATGGAAAAAAGTAGACTTTAAATCAACATCACTTATAAAAATTAAATTAAAAGTTCAAAGAGAAACTGAGTTATATTCCTTGCAGCAACCTCTGGAGACTACTCTTCTCAGGAAATTCAAAGTGGCTTCTGGAAATGAGCCATGTTAACATGTCACAGGGGCAGGGGATGGGGGAAAGTGAAAGAGAGAAAGAGAGAGAGAGATTACTACTGAGCAAGACTACATCTTTTTTCAGATTTATTTACCGCTAGTAACACATTTGGAAATGTTATTTATATCCCACCTTTCTTACAAATGGTGTTTGTTCATTATATGCCAAATATGATTGCCTGTGATCTTTTTTACTGAATGCCATCAACTGAAACAATGCCACTCCTGTACATCTGGGGGCCACTCAATTTGAACTGTGCATAGAACACTTCCTCATCAACGGTTGAATCTACACAAAGACTGTATCTCAGCCTCTCTGTGTAGTACCATTTCCTCGGTATGACCCCTTTACTGACACACACACACACACACACACCTGTTTTAATCCAAACTCAAATAAGTTTGGAAAACCACACGGGATCCCCATTATATAGCCACATTGATACAAGGGGGTGTTTCTGCTGTCTGCACGTTTGTTGTATTGTTTTGGGTCTGGTCACACCTCCACAGTACCTGTAGGCTTTTTTTTTATTCCCACAATCTATGCATATATTTGCACATTCATTTAATGAAAACAACATTTACTTCTGTTTCCTTCTGATTGCCCACCTGCACTCCTTGGTAAAGTGAAGCTGGTAGAGAAGGAGGAGGTGAAATGCTGATGTGCAAATGTGAGCATACAAGCAGTGTTGCCTTTCTCAGATGTATTTTGGATGTCAGAACAAACAAGGAAAATACACGTCCATAGTGGGAATGATCAGGTGATCAAGGTGACCACTTGACCTAAGAGATCATCCACCAACTTGGCCTCTCCCTCCTCTCCCTTGATTCCATCACAATCTCACTTCAGGGATCAAAGCACATGTTTTGAAACCTTGGTTCTTCTCAAAAACAGGAGAGTAAACTGGAGGCAGGGTGACGAGATGTACTAATTGCAAAGGACAACAAAACATCACAAAATGTGGAACATTCAAGAAAAAATGTAAGATATGACCAAATGAAAGCTAAAAACCACTTAGTCCAAGCTTCTTAATCATATTCCAGATGGAGGACATTTTGAAATTCATCCTGGAATTCAAAGATATAGCTGTCTGTAGTCTGTAGAATCAGTATGTAGGGAGATTGTGTAGCACTTTTGAGACTAACTGAAAGAAAGAAGTTGGCAGCATTAGCTTTCATAGACTTACATCTATATCCTCAGATGCATTTGGAGTTTACTTCCTCCAAATTGCATCTGAGGAAGTAGACTCAAGTCTACAAAAAATTGTGGTGCCAACTTCTTTCTTTCACTGAGTCTCAAGAGTGCTACAAGATCTCTCTACTCCTGGACAGCAGGTCGACATGTTTTGGGGGAAAAAAGACATTTTGTGATCCAGACTAGAGGATTATTAAAAAAAAAATAGCTTTAAGGTTTTTATCTCACAAGGAGAGGAAGGTTGAGCATTTCAAAAGGACTAGGATCGAAGTAAGGACACATTATTTTCTTCTTCAGAGTCAACCAAAGTGTCTGTATGCTTTTACAATCACTCACCTGGCCTTTACACCTCTGACTTGTCTGCAAAGTAGAGGTTGTTTGGCATTTTACATATCATCATGCCACCTAATTGCCCTCCAGCCCATCCTTGCATTTCCATCCATGCTTGGGCTACCGTGCTGCTTTTCTTGAATCCCTCTGTGGGTTTGGCGTTGCTTCAGAGGTCTGACACAGAGAGTGCTTTTTGACAAACCTTTCTCTATCATGCATGCAAAATGTTGGCTCTTAAGTGATTGCTTACACTCAGTCTTCACTTCTAACAGAGACAGAGTGCCTTTCTACTTTCCTGAAAAGGAGGGGCACACACTTGTTTATTTGCTTTGGCTTGTAGGGCATTTGGAGTTGCATGTCCTTGACAGCAATTCTTTGGCAAAGACATTAGCAATAAGGAGCCATGACTGACCAAAGACAAATTGCTGATAAAGGGATTAATGCGTTGGAGAGTCTCAGAGGTCTCTTTTGCCTTGCTTGCACTTCAGGTTACTTTGGAGCTCGAGGGTTTTCTCCTGAAAATGCTTCTTGAGATAAAGGTGGATGAGGCTTTGAAGCACATTATTCTTGGTAGAACATTTCATTTCAATATAAGCAAAGTAAATTATTCTGTGGACAACTATTTCAGATGGATGTGAGGGATACTATGCAGATTCACTAAAAATGCACTTGATCTTAGCCAAAAGGCCGAGAAGCTAAAAATGACAGTAATGAGTTGGCTTTTTGCAGTAGCTTCATGAGATATTTGATTCATTCTTCATGCAGTTTTTCTGTAGTACAACAGTATTTTGGGCAGAGAACATTGCATTCAGTATAAAATACTTTTTTCATCAGTACAAAACCCATTGTATGTGTGCGTGCAAATGTTGTTGTTGCGCACCTTCAAATCATTTGACTTATGCTGATCCTAAGGCAAGCCTATCATGGGGTTATCTTGGCAAGTTTCTTCAGAGGGTGTTTGTCTTTGCCTCCTGAAAGGATGTGACTTGCCCAAGGCCACCCAGTGGGTTTGCATGGCTAAGCCGGAATTCAAGCCCTGGTCTCCAGAGTTATAGTCCAACACTCAAACCACTACACTGTACTGGCACATGTATGCAAAACCAAAATTTTGTTTTTTCACATAAATGTATTTTTCACACAAAAAACCCGAGATGTGAAAAATCTTTCAATGGCTAGCCATTTTCTTAATGGGTTATCTCAGTCTATCAAGACACCTTTTCCTATCAAAGAGAACAACTTTTAAATACTCTTACTTCCCTATTCCTGGCTGACCCAAGTATTTATTGCTCAACAACCAGAACATCCATGAAATACAGAATTAAGCCACAAGCTTATGACAAGATAAGTGCTGATTTGAGCAGGTCACCTCATCAGTGGTGCTGATGAGCCACAAGCTAAGAAAGAATATTCAAAGACTTGGTGGGGACAGAGAGGGTCTTCTCATGTGTTCCAAAAACCTCTGGTGTCCAAAAATCCTTCTCAAGGTGATTTTGATTTTTTCCCCCACCACTAGTCCTTAAATACCCTTTAATATCAGGGTCAGTGTAGCATAGTGGTTTGAGCGTTGGGCTGTGACTCTAGAGGTAAAGGTTCGATTCCCTGCTTGTCCACGAAATCCACTGGGTGACCTTGGGCAAGTCACATTTTCTCAGCCTCAGGGGAAGACAATGGCAAATCTCCTCTGAACAAACCTTGCCAAGAAAACCCCATGCCAGGATTGCCATAATTGGAAACAAGTTGAAGGCACACAACAACAATAACAACATTAGCCCCAATGCCCCCAGCCTCACCGTCCCAAGTAAGCTGTGACCCTTCCTGGAACTGGGGGACCTAGAAACAGTGGTACATGCACTGGGAACCTCTTGACTTGACTTCTGCAATGTGCTCTACATGGGGCTACCCTTGTGCCAAGTCCAGAAACTTCAATTGGTGCAAGATATGGCAGCCAAATTGGTTGTTGTTAAATTGAGAGCCAACCATGTAACACCAATTTTGAAATCTCTCCATTGGCTACCAATCAGCTTCCGAGAGCAATACAAAGTGTTGGTTATCATCTTTAAAGCCCTACATGGTTTTGGCCCAGCGTACTTGCGGGAATGCCTCCTTCCTTATATTACACACTGCACACCCAGGCCCACTGGGAAGAATCTACTGCAGCCAATGAAGCCCAGGCTGGCTGTGGCTTCCCAGAAATTGGCCTTTTCATCTGCCGCTCCTAAAGCATGGAATGACCTTCTGGAGGAGATCCGTCACATTGCTACTCTAGATGCCTCTGAAAAGGCTGTCAATATGGATCTCTTCTGGCAGGCCTTCCCAGATTAACCTCCCATAACTTTGACACCAATTGTCCTCTCTACCCTAAATTGTCTCTCTTCAACTCACCTTTTTAACTATTTTAAATTGTATTTTTATTAGTTACTATTTTTCCTTTGGTGAGAGGGATGGGTTTTTTGTTGTTGTAGATTTGCTTTTACTTTGTATTTTATTGTATTAATTGTATTTCTGTATCCCGCCGCAATCCATAGGAAGAGGTGGGATATAAATATATCATCATCATCATCATCATCATCATCATCATCATCATTTAGTGGCTGAAGCGGGAGGCCAGATGAACAAGGAGGATTTCCATATTATAGCCCATACAGCCCCAAAGGGTGCCTGTATTGGTGTGTAGTGGCTACAAATGAAAATTCTACTCACTCTGTTGTTCACTCCCACAGACACATATGGCTACACCATGAACATGTCTGAAGAAGGGGAAGCTCAATGGAAGTAGTTGACTAATGCTGGTCTGTCACTGGCTAATGTCCTTCTCTGGTTAGCTGCCCCATCCCTACAGCTGTCCATATGACCATTCAGGAGGGAATAGGACGAGGAAGAAGAAGAAGAAAAAGTGGACTGACTGACTGTGATAACCAGCAATAGGTCTTTCTTAGCTAACTCCCCTGTTCCACTCCTGCAAGCTCTGTGGGCAAGAGGGGGTGGGAGAGAGTTGCCAGTTGAGCCTTATCCCTCATTGGCTAGCCATTGATGGATGAGAATCCTTGCTTGATTACTTACTCCATCCCTATAGCCAGCCATGTGGGTAGGTGGGTTTGGGCAAGCTGAGTAAGGACTAAGGAGGATCCCACATCACTAGCTATGATGGCTGGGAATGGGTGAACCTCCTCATTGGCTCACTTCATGCTGACCGGGCAGTAAAGTGGGGAGCCTGGATGGAGGGATCACACCTTTCCCCCCACTAGACATTCATTCAGCAGGGAGAAAACTGTTTGAATGATTTGTTCTCCCTTGAAAGAATGCATAATTTAAACAAGCACAGGCCTACAACAAGTGTGGATGAGAAAAATCTGTACGTTTTCTTTTACTGGTGGGCTCCCTGCATCTTTGATGATGTCACAGCATGCAAAAATAAGCAAAAAAAGATGCTCCACCTTTTGAATACCTTGCCATCATTTATCTGTTAAAGGCACAATGGCTTGGCTCAGTAGTGGAAACATAGCAACCCACTATGACAATATTGAGCTTCTTCTTTGGTTCACTATGAGAGTGAATTCTATTTATAGAGAGGTCACTCATAGATTCAAAAAAGACTTTATGTGGCCCTTAAGAATTCTTGCCATTTATTCTTTTTCCTCATATGGTTGTTGCCTTTTCTTGTATTATAACAACCACAGTTTCGTACTCTCAAAGTTACAGGAGACTGAAACACTGGATACTGTACAGGTCATGTTGGCAATTTTTCCCTTGGAAGAAAATCAATACAAAATAATTAGTTTAACAGAAAAATAATGGGCAGGAAGTCTTGGGGAAAAAATCACTGGCAATTTAGAGACAGCTGTGACTTATATAGTTGATTCATTTTAATTTCCGGTGATAGGGTTCTTTATAACCACTCTCCCACAATTATCACACCCTCTCAACTCCAACAGCTATTGCTAATGGTGGCAAGGTCTAAGTTCCCCAATTATTTAATTCATTGGTCTTTTGTACAGTCACTAGGCCCAAGCTTTGCGTAAATAAAGTAATTCATGGATTATCCCTTTCCTGAAGTGTCCTTTATCACCTTTGCTTTGTTTAGAAATGGCAGAGGAAGAGTTTACTTTTAAATAGACTGTTTTATGTCATACAGTGGGTCCTTGGGATCTGCTGGGGTTTGGTCTCAAGACCTCCACAGATACCAAAATCAGTGGATGTTCAAGTCCCATTATATACAGTGGCATAGTACATTGGTGTCCCTTAAATATAACATGGCAAAATCAAGGTTTGGTTTTTGGAATTTTTAGGTTTCAACTATTTTCAAGTTGTAGATGTTTGAATGCATGCTTAATAAATCCCTGGCTATGAAGGGCTGATTGTAATATAAATCATTAAAATATATTTAAATTGACAAAAAGCATATCTAACAATCTGACAAGTTAAAACAAGATAAAACATTTTAAACATTTTAAAGCACCTTGATTAAAAAAAAAACCTATGGATACAGACATCTGGCTGTACTCTCAATGATAGCAGGGAATCCACACTGTCTCCTAACACTCACCATTACAGATCCTGTCTCAGCATCTGAGTCTGGTGACCCACCATCAGGGGAGTTATCCTGACAGATTAAGGACCAAGGAGGCTGTTTGGAGACCTTCTGTTCATGCTTTTCCAAAGTAGGAATTTATACAAAAGTTGGAAATCCCTAGGGGATCCAAAGATTTTCCTAGTGTCTCATCACAAATGTCTCTGTGACATTAAACACTGAAACCTGTGATGACTCTTTGTACACTCCCTCAGTTCTCCTGCTTTCACCCAACACACCAATCCCAGAGGTGGAAGCAAGGATGTTATCAATGTTGTTAAAGAGCACACCTCATAAACAACAGCACAACCCTTCTAACTGAAAGCTTCTTTTTAAAATGAGATCAAGAGAATACCTTCCAGAAACTATGCAATCTTCTGAACTGCATGAAAAAAATATCATTTTAAGCTGCCTACTCAAGACCTGAGAGATAATTTTAGATATTTCACCAGTACTTAATGCATCTTGTCCAAGATTTTAAGGCAGCATTGACATGCTAACAGGTCCTAACTTGAACCAAGTGGCTGTCATATCCTGAAATAGAGTCCTCTGGGATCCTTAAATGGGATCCTCTGTCTTGTATCCTTAGGAACAGCACAGAATAAGCACTTGCCTAATACACTCCTCTGAAAGATATTTCTGTATGGACTTATGATTGCTGTTCTGTGCCTTCGAATAGTTTTTCCAACTGTAAAATTACTTGTGGAAATGGGTGTGAATGTATCCTGATTTGGTCTGCTGTTGTGATGGTGGTGGTTGTGTGCCTTCAAGTCGTTTCTGATTCATGGCTACCCTAAAGTGAACCTATCATGGAGTTTTCATGGCAAGATTTGTTCAGAGGCAGTTTGCCTTTGCCTTTGCCTTTCTTTGAGGTTGAGGGAGTATAAGTTGCCCAATGACACCCAGTGGGTTTCCATGGCTCAGGCAGGATTTGAACCCAGGTCTCCATAGTCATAGTCCAATGCGCAAACCACTACATACCGTAGATGCATACAGAAATCTTGTAGTGTTAGCAGCCATATTGCTGCTTTGCTCCTAAAAAGACTTTCCCTGCATGCTTCCATCACAGGACACTGAAACAAAATTCGTGGTCCACTGAGAAATTGATGGGCACTCTTTCTGAAAGTGGCATCAACCTCACATAGGATGCATGGCCATATTGGTGATTGTTATGATACCAATACATTTCAAAGTGCCAGGATATGAAGTTCCCAGTACATTACCTATTCAGATAGTGACAAAATACAATGCGAAAGGATCATCTCGCCATATTTACAGCTTAGGCTTGCAAGAATTCGCAAAGAATCACATCAAAAAGTGTGTTTCTGGCTGATTCCATTTCATATTCAGGAAGCATGTATAATTTGGATATAGCTCAGGGAAGCAGATGAGCTTTTGAACCCTTTTCTGAGCAGAACACCTTCATATGAAAATATAAGGATTTTGCTTCCTTTCAAACAAACTGGCGGTGGAAGGGGCTCTTGCATGAATATGTATATCTGTGCCCTGATATCAATGATGCATGGCTTGCAGAGAAAGGAAGAAGAAGAGTTCTAGGCAGCAATATCCTCCACTAAGAAGCATGGCTATACAATCACATGAATGATTCGTTGGCAATCCCCAGGCATTTGGAGAGGAACGATTTTTACTTAACTAGGATAACAGGATCCAAGGCAAACACAAAACAAACAAGCAAATGCAACCCTATTGAGTTTGTGGTAGCTGTTTGTTTTCAGTTTTTTAATGGAGTGTGAGAAAATAGAAATTGCAACGAGATGGAAAATGACTAACAAGCCAGCAGAAACAGAATTAACATGGAAATTATAGAACATTATTGAAATGAGGAAGCTAACCAACTTGGCAAGATTTCAAAATGGCAAAACCATCCAAAAGAATTGTGAGACACAATGGCAGGAAAGTATATAATTTGGGGATAGAGGTGTTTGTTTCCAACATATATCTGTTTTAATGAATGTGCTGCTTTGAAAAGCTTCACTGTTGTTTTTGGCATAATATTTCCATCCAATGTGACAGGAAATCTGTAATCCTAAAATTAATTTAATGAGACCTGAATAGATTAGAGATCCAGTAACCCAATATAAGAATTCTATAAACACCTTGTTCAAGCGGTCCAGTTCATATGCAAGCATTCGGGGGGGGGGGAGTGCTCTAAACTCTCTTTAACAAGATAATATGAGTTGAGAGAACACATCACACAAACACACTTCAAAATTCTGTCATTGCTAGTAGTTCATTTTGTTAAGATGTAATAAATTTGCATTATATACTTTGATGTTTCTAGTGGTACTAATAGAATCTAGTGGTCTTTGTGTGTGTGGGGGTGTGTGTGTGGTGTATTCTTCCTTATGAGATTTGCTAACAAATAAGATCTTCAGGGAAGGCCATTCTCTCTCAACAGAGATACCATAGAAATGCAATGAGACTTACACAGTAGTGATTCACAGGACTTCTTTCCACTATTATTTAAAGTGAATTTCTGATTGGTTTATATGACTGTCATTCCCATTGATCGATGTTTGTCACTATGAGGCAAATGCAAAAAATAAAAAAGAAATAAAAATAAAAATAAAAAAATAAAAATATAAAATAAAATCCAGTTTTTCTAGACACTAGTTTTCTAGCAGTTCTTTTGGAAGGAATCGATTCCGGAGCATGTTCAACAAGTAGGAACGATGGATCTGAATCGCATCACAGAGGAGTGTTTACCTTTTCTCCTCAGTTTTTGGTAGATCCACCATCCCCCTTTCCCAGTGCTGCCTTTATGCTTGTGGTGTGACCTATAGGCACATGTTTTTTTAAATAAAATTGGTAAGAAGATTCAATTCATTGATTTTGCAACTACTTGCAATTATTGAGGCAAGGAGTTGCAAAACCAATGAATCAAATCTTCTATCAATTTAATGTGTGTATGTGTATATATATATATATATATATAGTTCTCAAACCGGGCTGCCCGGGCTGCCGCTGACATCACTGATGATGCACAGATGATTGGCATGCATTTTGAATTGGCACATACTAGTGGGGACAACAATTGTGCCAAAAAAGAAGTAATTACAAGGGGTTAATGAAAAGATCTGCTTTCACAGTGGGAATGACGGACCTTTTGGAATCAATTTACCAACACGGAGCGAGGGCAAATCCCAAACCAGTTTTAATGTAAGTGTGAATGAGCCAACAGACTCTGGAACACTCTGTATAGGCTTTTAGAGACATTGTGACATGTTGGATTGTATCTCCAAACATACAAGTAGCAAACGCACTGGTCTCAAGAGCCCAAGAATGGCTGCAATGTTCTGGAAAAAGGAAGTTTTGGAACACTTTTTAAAGGCAACTCCAAATAAAATGAATTACAGTAGCCCAAATGGGATTCATCTAAAGCATGTCTCACCATGGTCATATCTAGCATACCCAAGAATGGGTTTAGTTGAGACACTAACTTTAACTGTGCACACAACTCCAAGCATCACTGAAACCTGGCCATTGGTTCAAAGATGATTCCAAGAATATTCCTAAACTACTACTACTATTACTACTACTATTGCATTAGGGATTATTTATATAATTCCATCAGCATGGCACTTTATAGGTGCAACAACCCAAAACAGTGGGTCCTGCCAGAGGTGTATAATTTTAAGTATATGCATATACACAGAGGGATGGAAGGAAGAATAAAACTAAAATAAACCATACAGTTATAAAACAAATTAGCCTGGTCAGAGGATAATATTCAAATTAGCTAGCTGGTATAGCATTGCTGGGTTGAACTGAATTTGTGTAACCACTGTAACCCAGGTAAAAGTATTATTATATATTTATTTAATTTCATTTGTATGCTTCCTTTCTTCTGAATTGGGACTCCAGGCACTTAACACTACAAGAGAAATCTGATCGGTGAAAGCTTTCCCAGTTGTGAGGCACTAAAGAGCTGGAGTGGTCAAAAACGGCCTGGCTTAGATGACGCTCAGTCATGTAGCTCTATTTCACATGTTGTTTTCAATGATTAGATTGGATCATGGTGGGTGAGTGGGTCTGTGGGAGGAGTGGGACTGCGGAGCAATCTTTTGCCCCCTGAAATCTTTTTGGAGCTGCACAGTCTGTCAAAGATGTCAAAAACTGGAACAAAACAAGATAGGAAATATCTGAAATTCCATTTCTGGTTTTCAAAAATGAATTTTATTTTATTTTTATTTGATTTGATTTTATACCTTCAGCCTGTTTTGTCAGGTCTGGAGTCTGTTGTTATGAAATTTCTGTTGTGAAATTTCAGCATGGCCACACTTTTGTTCATGTTCAAGAGTTGAAAATTAGGCCTCAATGAATAAACAAATGCTGAAGCTAAAATAAACCTCTCCTTTGGAAGCATTCCTGTTAAACTTGAAACCCCAGCACTCCTCCAATTTTCAACTTCCTAATGTAGGGAAATGAGTACAGGGTTGTTGTTGTTGTTGTTCTATAGACGGTGTTGGTGGTCAGTTTGAGCATCTGATTTCATAGATAAACAATCTATATATAATTCACTAACTGGAAAGTTACTCTTGCACAAGTGTCATTTATACTTCTGTAGATGGTGTGGCTATCACTGGAAAACTATAAAATATGTAAAATCTGTACACTCTCAAGTCCCATTCTCTATCAGTATTTGTCTGAAAAGTGCTATAAGATCTGTTTGCAAGGTGATAGGGATATAATTCTTCACTAAGTTCTTCTCAAAGGAAGCAACGAGTAATTTAAGCAATTTTCTTCCTACTGCAATAAATCTTTGAAAACCTTGCAGTTTTTGAAGACCATTCTCCATTTGACACTTATTCTCAGCAAACTTTGCATGTGGTAGTTTTACATTAGCATTTTACATACAAAATAGCATTCTTTTACAGGAAACAACATTTTTCTGAGTATGAAAAATGATATTTCTGTGGAGAAATACTAATTTCTGCACAGGAAAAGCTGTTTCCTTCACAGAAAATGCTGTTTCTATGCAAATCTCCAATTTGAGAATTTTGCACACAATAAATCACCAAGAACAGCATTTTCTACACAGGAAAAAGCTTTTTCTGATCAAAGAATAATATTTCTGTGTTTTCTGCACAAAACAAACAAATGCAAATTTTTCACTGAATTAGTCCCAAACTCTTCTCATCAGAGTTTCTCAATATTATAAAAAAAAACAAGGGTTTTTGACCTTTTCTTTGAATATTTTTGAATATTCTTTCCATGCCTACAAGGTGAGAATCTGGCATATATTTCTTAATGAAGTTTTAATTCACCAGCTTGCCTTCCATGTAAATTTTGAGGTGATAAAAGCAACATTTCCCCAACACTTCAAAAAGTGAAAGTTTACCATTTTAATTTTACTTATTTATTTGTCTGAAAAAGAGCAGTCCATGGGAATGGGGGGGAAGAGATGGGAGAGTCAGGACAACTAAAAATAAAATGCCATGGAAGAGAGGTGCACACAACTCATAGCTGCACTTTGCTGATCCTTGTCATAGCTGTTGCCCTGCACTGCATTGAGGAAAACTGTAATACAATCATGATATAAGCAGGTGGTTTATGGCAAGCATCCTGTTAGTGAGTTTCAATAGCATAAGTCCCACTTGTACAATCATTACACACTTTTTGGGCTGTTGCTGAAGTTGGAATTCTTTACTAGCCACACAACAACCATAGACTCACCCTTTAAGCAATGTAGCTTCCCAACAGGGCCATTTCCATGATGGTGGAGATCAGGGAGATCAGCAAAGATGCTGCCAAATATTTTCCTCTAGCTAGACATATTATAAGGGACCTCCTGAGGACTCCTGGAGGATACTGTGTATGCCTGTTGCACTGTATCAGCTACAGGAAAATAGCTGGTTATATCTCTACTCATCTCCTCCTCTCCACTGATAGGGAAATGGCTATGGGGGAAGTTGCACAGCTTAAAAGGTGGGTTTTATGGGTAGCAACAGAGATGTAGCAGCTATGTGCCCAATGTATGTCGCATGATCTGAACTCATATTGAGGAGGTACACTGCCACATTATTTAGCAGGAAAATATGTTCCCTTTCCATGTCTCTCTTCTGAACAATTTCCTCTTGTGTGTGTTGGAGCAAGGTTGGAATATGGGTTAAGAAAAGCACTGGCTATATTTTCAAGAAACCTTTCCAACAAGTGATACCATCCTTTCATTTCAGCATGTGATTTAAGGAACATTTTGTAGGCATCTTTTCTTCTGTAAAGGCTCAGTAACTCCAGCAGTGATAGTTTTACAAATATCCATATTTTACAAAGTCATAAGATTATGAAAGCCTACATTCATTCACTAGTAACTGGAAATCATTCAGCTATTGAGAAGCCATTGGGGAGAGTGAAAAGAAAGAATTTGCATGTCTGTTGGGGTTTTTCCCCTCCTTACTCATGAAGACTATTTCCAAGGCAGGCTGGCTTAAGAGCCAGTGGTGTGTGACAGTCAAAGCTCAAGTAAGCTATTTTAACAGCAACCAAAATTTTCAGAGTATTTGGAAATCAGCTTATGAATGCACTTCTATTCACCAGTTAGGCTTGACTGAAATGGAAGCCAGAAAGCTGCTAAGTCTTATGCCGAGCCACTTCCTCCAACCCCCCAAAATTGAAAATGATTCCTAATAGGTATTCCTGTGCAGCCAAAATGATTTATCATAATGCGCTGAATAAGATCGCTAAGTCAAAATATCTTTCCCTAAGTGATTTTCTTGCTATGTCTCTGAATGTCAGAGGGAAAGAGGCAGACACTGCATGCTGAATACCATTGCTGGTTTAAAAGTTTTACACTGAATAATTCATACTTGGGGAAGGATGAGCTTCTCTTCCATGTATAATATGGAGAATGTTCAGCAACAGCAATGCCATTAAGCCTTGGGTTTGTTTTTGGCCTTCTTCGATACCAAAATCTTTTTCAGCTACAAAGCCATAACAGTCCACCACAATTTTGGGATTTTTCTCCAAAGTTTGTAATTATTAAAAATGGCTGGGGAAATTTACTTGTTTAGATTACAGCTCCAAACTTCCTTCACCCAACATGCCCAGTACCATGCTAGCTGTGGACTTCTGGAAAGTATAATCTTTAAAAAAGCAGAATTTCCCAGTTCAGAGTATGTGGGAAAGTATTGTGACATGCAACAGAAGGGAGTCCTTTATGAATGGCTAAGCATTATTATAAAAGTGCCATCACCAGGCTTCAGGAACATAGCATGTATAAAGCATCTGTGACATGAGCTCCTCTCTTGGGAAGGAAAATGAATGTGCTCCTGAGAAGATCTTTCTCAAGAGAGAATATATGTGGAGTGAAGTAGATGACACAGTCTACAGGAAACACTGTGAGCAAACCTTTGCATCCTGCTATGAGCGAAATTTGATCAATCGGAGTGTAGTGGAGTCTCCTTCCTTGGAGGTCTTTAAGCAGAGGCTGGATGGCCATCTGTCGGGAATGCTTTGATTGAGAGTTCCTGCATAGCAGAGGGTTGGACTGGATGGCCCTTGTGGTCTCCTCCAACTCTATGATTCTATGATGAGATCACCAACAGTGGCCATCTTTGCTCTCCAGACTAGCAAGTCCCAAAATACAAAGCCATTTTACAGCCGTTTTACAATATCCATCCCAGACCCTGAGCTCATTGTTTCTCAGTGAATCTGATTGACCTACATAATTGGTTAACAGTTTCTAAGGGAAAGGTAGTTGATTCTTCCCATCCATTTGGACTGCAAGAATATCAGAAAAGGTAAGCTCTGAATTATCTTCAGGAATGTTTCCTTTTGAAAGCAACCTTTATGTGGTGGAATGTGAATCCTGGTTAAAATGAATGCAATTATGATACTGTTCTATATCTTCTGACATTTCACAGATGAAAATGAGGACAAGTATGGCCAAGTAACCTCAAAGTGTGATCAAGATGGCAAACATTATTAATGACAACACACAAACCAAGAGAGGCAACAGCAGTTTGTTTTTACTTGAGCCTTCTGGGAAGGGCAAAATTCCACCCCCTTCTCTCTTCTCCCCTGACTTAGTCATTTGAGTACATGTTCAGTTTTGCAGCAATTGAAGTAACCTGAGCACAAATGAGGAAAGTGGGGAGAAGGGAAGGAAATTGGGACTTTTAAAAAGCATCTGAAAAAGTGAGATTACAGGAAATTAACCAAGACTCTTCCTGTTAAAGAGGGACAGTTGCAAGGTATGTTATTCATTCCTACCAACAAACACAGTTTTCAACCAGCTGATCATGAATCAAGAGCAAGATGATTTTAGACGCCTTTTTAAAATGGAGAATGTCTAACAGATTGTACTTGATCCAGCCAAGATTGAACTTTATCCAGAAAAAATAAAAGCTTGATTTATCAGACCTCACCAGTCACAGAAATAATCAAATATTAAAGCCTTTTGAGCTCCAACATACCTCATCATAGATGTTGTCATTTCTGCTGAAATCTCCAGCCCTCCTTGGAAGTACATGGACGTGCACATGCTAAACATTAAAAAACAAAATCAAGTTAAACTAGATCATACAGATATTGGACTGTGATTTTACAGAGATGTTGTAAACTCATATTTGTTGTGATAATTTTTATAATGTTCTTAGTTTTGATTGAGAATTGCCCCAAATGGAGTGGAAATCATGTGGCACTTCAGAGGTTGTTGGAGTGCCACCACCACTTTCCATAGTCAAAATAAAAATAGTAAGGGATGCTAGGAGTTGCAATCCAACAATATCTGGAATATCACATGATTCCTACGTCTACCCTAAAACTGCACATCACATGAGTGGCTTATAAATACATTAAGTAAATACATGCATTTTATGCTTTGTAAATATGCCTTATGTACTGTATTTCTGTTATTGAAAAGTGACCTCCATGGCATTCCCTTTTTTCCCCCAGAAGAAAAACAGGATTAAAAAAAAACAGAACAAGGAAAGAGAGGGAAAGCTGCACAGAGGAGTGAGATGCTGAGAAGCTTTATTGAAACATTAGATGTTGTCAATCTAAGTTTCTAACAATCCAAATGACAGTCTATCAGACAGTTGACTGCCAAGTCTTTAAAGTGACACTTGTTACAATTTTTCAACCTGGTTGTCAACAAATGAGTTTAAATAAGGAGAACAGTGTGGATTAATAGAGAAAAGTGTGTGGACCAGAGTTTTAATGAGATTATAAGACCAAGACAAGATATACTTTGTTCATATTTTTCCAACAGTAGCCTTCCTAATGTCACTTGGGATTCTTGAGTATGCAAAAGACCAGCCCAAGATATTTTCCTGTCTGATCCAGCATAGCTAATGGAAACCCTAGACAAGATGCATGGTCTCTAAAGCCAGTCAAGTTATTTAAGCAGTTGAGGCAGAAATATCTTATCCTGTATCTGGCAGTAAAATACAGTATCACCAAAATGGATAACAGAATTTACATGACACCAAATCTGCTGCCTGTTTCAGTAGTCTAATCATAAGAGTGGCCCTAACAGTAATAAATTTTCTTAGCACATCATGTGTGCTCTATTAGGTGCACATCTGCATATGGATGTGGCCCTTCACTGTGCCACAAGTGGTGAACAATCTAGCCTTATTCTGGGAATGTTCTGGTATGCTAAAGAAGCATTTTTTTCCTATCATATATCCCAGAAAGGGTACATTCCCCACATAAATGATCAGATGCATAAATAAATCTTCCTGTCAGGAAGCTGTAAAAGATTTAGAAATCTTTAATACCTTTGTTTGTTTCTTCTTTTATGGAAAAATATGTGTATTTTCCTTTGCAATTTTCCGGCAGATGCACTGACATCTCATTAACACAGACATGCCCCTCTTGACCAACGTGGGCTTGTGCATATTTCAGAAATGCATACAGCATTTTATGATAAAACATTAATCACCGTCAATGAAATAAATTCCACACATCTTACCATTTCTAGGTGTAGACTGAGGAAAAGAGGCTGTATTTAAGAACATTATGGGAAGAGTAGGGAAATAGATGCATTAGTTCTTTTGCCCAAACCCTGATAGCCAATGATTCTTGAGCAGGGAATTCTTTTGAATTCCATTGCTAGTCTGTGTTGGCTGTTTAAGGTTCATTGGGCCTTGGCTGGAAATAACAATTTGGGAGCTATTTTTCAAGCACTGTGTTTGTGCTGGTCTCAGCAAATGAGACCTTAACTTTGCAGCAAAATCCGGGCCACAAACAGATTGCTCATTAGAAAATCTAATGCATATCCCTTACTGTGAAAGGTTCAGTTTAGGGGAAACTATTCACTCACTAGAATATAAAGAAATCTCAGTTGGGTGGATGTAATGAGGTGGTGTTACAGCTTGGAAAGCTATCCTAAAATCCTAATATTGTGCTATTTGTTGTTCTTGTTCTTACTGCTGTCCATAATTTTCAGAAGAAGCTACAGTTATTTTTCAGGTTAAAAATGATTCTTTTGAGTAATACATCAGTGATAGTGTTCCGATAGTGTATTATACTAATACATCACAAGAGCGATAGTGCTCTTATGATGTATTAGTGCAATGCATCATCCCAGCATCATTGCCCCGATGATATATTGCTCAAAACCACCGTGCACGCTTAAATGCACTCATTGATACCATGGGGGCCTCATTTGCACACTCATTTGGAAAATTAAGGGTATGTTGAGGAAAACTAAGAAGATAAAGGAATGGTGCTATATAAAGTGGTAGCAAACAGAGTTAGAAACTACTGCTCCCAACATGACCACTGGTTATGCTGACTGGGAGGGTTTGGCTGTTCTTGTCAAATGCAGTTTTTGCCAACTCTGGCCATGAACAAATAATTTCTGAGGAAACAGTCAGCCAATTATCTGTTACATGCATGGTTAAAATAGTCCCTTTTTTGTTGGCAGTTGGTCTAAAATAGATATGACAGAAATGGGAATTGGGCACCATAAACGTATGCAGGATTGCTGTGTTAATCCTTCCACAGTGTAGGCTTGTATAATACATTCACTGAAGTCTAAAATACAATGGAAATAAACTACTGTGATAGAAATGAACAACAACAACAACAACAATATACCAATTATTTTCATCAGATACAGTTTTAGGTAGTCATTGTGGGGTGCATCTACACTGTAGAAATAACAGAGCTTGACACCACTTTATGTGCCATAGCTTCATCCTATGGAATCCTGGCAACTGTAGTTTTACAACGTCTTTAGTCTTCTCTGCAAAGAGTGCTGGTGCCTCTAAGGATTCTGTAGGATGGAGCCATGGCAATTAAAGTAGTGTCAAACTGCATTATTTTTACAGTGTGGATGTACCTTTATATCTACTTTTAAGAAGCCATTTCATCCCTGTGGTGAATTTTCCACAATAATACAATGTACAGTAGGCATTGTCTATGCCAGCCACAGTTTGTTTGTTTTTCTTTTCTGTCATAAGGTTTTTAGTTGTATCTTGCTTTAATCTTGTTGTCAAAAATGAACAAACAACAGACCCAGAATACAATATCTATCTCATGGTGACATATTTACTGGGCCAACCAAAAGTTATAAACTACATCACCCTAGATTTCCAAACATCATGGATTTCTTCACTTGGCAGGGATGTCAAAATGGCATGCAGGAGGAAAAGTGGCAATATTGTGATCATGGTATCTATGTTTTGCTGAGAGAAGTATTGGATTGCCTTTTTGAAGTTATAAAGAATCAAACCACCACCACTCTTCCTCAGAACTGTTGCTGCTTTAATCCACTATGAGCCAGTCACTTGGCAAAGTCTCTCTGTTCTTAGGTTTGAAGACAGATTTAGTCACTGAAACAGTGAAAACGATTTTAGCAGAAGCTAGATCAGGTTACTTTACCTGATGTTAAAGTGCTTAAACCCTCCCTCCCTCCCAAAAGAAAGAAAGAAAGAAAGAAAGAAAGAAAGAAAGCAGTACCTAGCACTAGACACTCTTTTATATTGCCGTTGTTCCCACTCAGCTGGCTGCCACCGAGATACACCTTCCATTTGTTGTTGTTGTTGTTGCTGCTGTGTGGTTTTAGGTTGTTTCCAACTTATGGCAACCCTAAGGCAAACATAATGACAAGACTTGTTTAGAAGAGGTTTGCCATTGCCTTCCCCTAAGGCTGAGAACATGTGACTTGCTCACTATCACCCAGTGGGTTTCATGGCCGAGACTGGAATTGAACACTGGGCTGCACTCATTTCCATCTGTACCCATTTCTTAAAACGTCTTGCAACAGAATGCAGAAGCTGTGATCACTTCTTCCTCCTGTGTGTCATTTTACCATGTTTGCCTGTGAAGGTTTGAAAGCTAGTGTAATGTATTTTCTGTTTTCATTGCCCCCTAAATTTATCACTACTTTTGTTTTTGTTTTTGCTTTGCTTTGCAGCCTGCACTACTATCCTTGCAATGTTCTTTAGTCTAAAGATAGCAAATTTAGCCTTAACAGGGGATCCTATTATTGAACAGATGAATTTTTTCCAGTTCCCTGTGTAAAAAGGAATAAAACAGAAATGATATTTGAAACCCACTTCCATGTCACCCAATTCTTGGGTTTTCATTCACCAGAAATTTTAGTTTCTTATAAATTTCAATTTTCTTTCTTTAGTTTTCTTTTTAAAAAGGAATTTTAATTTATGATTCCAAAGACATGCACACCAACCTTTGGAGAATTAGAGGAATCCGCAAATGGATTTCCAATGCCCGGATTGCAATTTAGTGTGCCATGTAATTCTTTGGCTTTCTATGTAAATCATGGATCCGAACAGATTGTGTAAAAAGAAGCTACAGATTATGGTGAAAATTCTTCATCAGAGGGTATGATCAGATTTACAGAATAACAACAACAACAACAACAACAACAACAACATGGTGACAGAGTTACATTGATGACCATACTAGTGAATTGTGGGGATACAAAATGAGGCACCACACAATTTGTCCCACTGTGTAACAGGGGCTCCTATTGTGCAACAGGGCATGTTGTGCATCTAAACATATTACACATCATGGCTGTTGCACAACAGCCGTGCTGCTGTCTCAACTTGCACAGTGTTCCTGAAAGTATATATAATCCACTCCTGAGAATACATTGAGCAATAGCAGAATGCTAATTTATACCATCATTAAGTTGGTTCATGATGTAGTGTAGTGGTTTAAGTGTTGGACTATGACTCTGGAGACCAGGATTCGATTCCCAGCTCGGTCATGAAACCCACTTGATCTTGAGCAAGTCAAACACCTTCAGCTTCAGAGGAAGGCTATAGCAAACCTCCTCTAAACAAATCTTGCCAAGAAAACCCCATGATAGGTCCACCTTAGGGTCACCATAAATAAAAAATGACTAGAAGGCACATAGCACATACACCTTTTCACAAGGATGCCAGTATATGTTTTGCAGTTAAAATATTATGTTTCCTCCTTCTGGGATTTTTACAGATGTGCTATACACAATGATGTCTGTATATGTCCATTTAAACAAACAAACAAACAAACAAACAGCCTTCTTCAGCATACCCTGCAGTCCTTAAAAGGCACAGTCATCACAGCAAGCCTTTAAGCACGTTATCAGACGGGAGGAATTTCTCTCAATTTCAAATGGAGCCAATTTGCAATTATGTGAATTCACTAGTTTACCGAATTTATGTGAATTCTAATTGCGTTCGGAATCCATTCAGAATGACTTCCCATTGCCCGAGAATGACTTCCCATTGTCCGAAATTGTGTGACATACTCTCATACGCAATAACGTGAAACCCTATGATTGTGTTCAGAATGACTTCCTGTTGCCCGAAATTGCATGAGATACACTTATTTGCAATAACATGAAACCCCATGATTGCGTTCGGATTGCCATTGGATTATACTTCCAATTTCTGTCATCTGATAAAGTCCTAAGACAGGCCCTAAGAATGAAAGTCATCTGATATTTATGCAGTAGGTAATTGCAAGATTTCATTGACTCAGGATGCCTCCCTCTGGTCGACTCTGTAATGAGAAATAGAAATGCTGTGCCCAACTTTATTGTTAAAATGGCAAAATATTTACCTTGGCATATGGACCTCTTAGAACCTGCAAGGACACTTTCATGGTTTGTTCACCTTTACTGTTCACATTAGGATTTTATAGAATGCAATGTGGTGTAACAAAATCCATCCATTCTATTTAGACAACAAATGGGTTGTGTGGATTTAAAAAAAAAAAAAAAAAAAACTCTGCTGTTTTTGTGTTTTTGGATCACTATACCCTCCATCAATATGAACAGCGGGGGCTTGATTGCAGGGAATCCAGGGTTTCATTGTTGTTGTTGTTTTAAGGTTATGAACAGAACATACATAATAAGCTGAATTCTCCCTACTGTTCCCTTAATAGAACTGTGCAGGAACAGCAAGAGGCAATTACATCTCAAGTGGTTTCCTTTTCTTTTGCTTTCATGTGGGAAATGAGGGTGGAAGGGGAAAAATATACCCAGCGGTGTGGAGTCATGGGTGCCATGCAGAGAGAAACATCTGGGAAAGGCAAACTTCTGCCTCTTTCTAATTTGCCTTCCAATTTAGCAGCCTACAAGGAGGCCCTTTGTTCTTGTTTCACTTGTTTCCATTCAACTAGGGCCATTTTCAGAAAGCAACATAATCATAGAATCATAGAATCATAGAATCATAGAGTTGGAAGAGACCACAAGGGCCATCCAGTCCAACCCCCTGCCATGCAGGAACTCCAAGTCAAAGCATCCCTGACAGATGGCCATCCAGCCTCTGCTTAAAGACCCCTAAGGAAGGAGACTCCACTACACTCCGAGGGAGTGCGTTCCACTGTCGAACAGCCCTTACTGTCAGGAAGTTCCTCCTAATGTTGAGGTGGAATCTCTTTTCCTGCAGTTTGCATCCATTGTTCCGCGTTCTAGTCTCTGCAGCAGCAGAAAACAAGCTTGCTCCCTCCTCAATATGACATCCCTTCAAATATTTAAACAGGGCTATCATATCACCTCTTAACCTTCTCTTCTCCAGGCTAAACATCCCCAGCTCCCTAAGGCGTTCTTCATAGGGCAAGGTTTCCAGACCCTTCACCATCTTAGTTGCCCTACTTTGGACATGCTCCAGTTTCTCCACATCTTTTTTGAATTGTGGTGCCCAGAACTGGACACAGTATTCCAGGTGGGGCCTGACCAAAGCAGAATAGAGTGGCACTATAACTTCCCTTGATCTAGAAACTATACTTCTATTGATGCAGCCTAAAATTGCATTGGCTTTTTTAGCTGCCGCATCACACTGTTGACTCATGTTCAGCTTATGGTCTACTTGGACTCCTAGATCCCTTTCACATGTGGTCTCGTTCAGCCAGGTGTCCCCCATCCTATATCTGTGCATTTCATTTTTCCGCCCTAAGTGCAGAACCTTACATTTCTCCGTATTGAATTTCATTTTGTTAGCACTGGCCCAGCTTTCTAGTCTATTCAGGTCATTTTGAATTTTGATCCTGTCCTCTGGGGTATTAGCTACTCCTCCCAGTTTAGTGTCATCTGCAAATTTGATAAGTATGCCACCAATTCTGTCATCCAAATCATTAATAAAGATGTTGAATAGCACTGGGCCCAGGACAGAACCCTGTGGGACCCCACTGGTCACTTCTCTCCAGGATGAAAAGGAGCCATTGTTGAGCACCCTTTGAGTTCGGCCAGTCAACCAATTACAAATCCATGTAACAGTTAACTTGTCTAGCCCACATTCTTCAAGCTTGTTTGCAAGAATGTCATGGGGAACCTTGTCAAAGGCCTTACTGAAATCGAGGTATACTATATCCACAGCATTCCCTTCATCTACCAAGCTGGTAATTTTATCAAAAAAAGAGATCAGGTTCGTTTGGCATGACTTCTTTTTCTGAAACCCATGTTGGCTTTTTGTGATTATGGCATTGGCTTCTAAATGTTCGCAGACTCTCTGCTTAATGATCTGCTCTAGAACCTTTCCTGGAATTGATGTCAGACTAACTGGACGATAATTGTTGGGATCCTCTTTTTTTCCCTTTTTGAAGATGGGGACAACGTTTGCCCTCCTCCAGTCTGCTGGGACTTCTCCTGTTCTCCAGGAGTTCTCAAAGATTATTGCCAATGGCTCTGATATTACATTTGCTAGTTCTTTTAATACTCTAGGATGTAGTTCATCTGGTCCTGGAGATTTATATTCATTTAGGTTAACCAGGTATTCCTGTACTACCTCTTTACTTATTCTGTGCTGAATTTCCTCTATTCTGTCTCCTGTTCCATTATCCTTAGGTTGAGCACCCTTTGCCTTTTCTGAGAAGACTGAAGCAAAGAAGGTGTTGAGTAATTCTGCCTTTTCTCTGTCTCCTGTGAGCATTTTGCCATCTTCTGCACGCAGTGGCCCTACTGTTTCCTTCTTCTTCCTTTTGCTGCGGACATATCCAAAAAAGCCCTTTTTATTGTTCTTAACCTCTCTAGCAAGCCTGAGTTCATTCTGCGCTTTAGCTTTTCTGACTTTACCCCTACATGTGCTGGCTATTTGTTTAAATTCCTCTTTCGTGATTTCTCCATTTTTCCATTTCTTATACATGTTCCGTTTAAAACTTAGCTCATTTGAAAGTTCCTTAGTCATCCATCCTGGCTTCTTGAGACATCTTCCATTTTTCTTCCTCATTGGAACTGTTTGAAATTGTGCCTTCAATATCTCCCTTTTGAGAAACTCCCATCCGTCTTGAACTCCCTTTTCTTTTAGTATTCCTGACCATGGGATCACTCCCAGTATTTCTCTAAGTTTATTGAAATCAGCTCTCCTAAAGTCTAGAGTGCATGTCTGACTATGCCTAGCTTCTCCCTTCCACTGTATTACAAACTCCAGGAGAACATGGTCACTTCCACCTAAGGATCCAACCACTTGCACCCCATCAACTAGGTCTTCCCTGTTGGTTAAGATCAGATCTAAAATGGCTGATCCCCTTGTTGCCTCTTCCACCTTTTGGACAATGAAATTGTCTTCCAGGCAAGTGAGGAATTTGCTAGACTTTGAGGATTTGGCTGAGTTTGACTTCCAGCAAATATCAGGATAGTTGAAGTCACCCATCACTACTACATCTCTCTTTTCTGAGTATGTGTTTATCTGTTCTAGAAAGGCATCATCCAATTCCTCTGCCTGAGTTGGGGGTCTGTAGTAGACTCCCACAGTAACATCCCTGTTATTTCCCTCTCCTTTAATTTTTATCCAGATGCTCTCCACCTGGCTTCCAGTATTGACTTCCTGCATCTCTTCACTGGTGTATATATCCCTGACATATAATGCTATTCCTCCTCCTTTCCTGCTTGGCCTGTTTCTCTTAAAAAGGTTATACCCCTCTATTTCTACATTCCAATCATGAGACTCATCCCACCAGGTTTCAGTGATGCCTATTATATCATATTTCCCTTGTTGTGCTAGGAGTTCAAGTTCATCCTGCTTATTTCCCATACTCTGTGCATTAGTGTAGAGACATTTAAGACCATGTGTCCTCTTTACTTGCTGCTTTTGCACATTTTTTTGCCTCCTACTGTTGGGTCCTTGCACTGTTTGCCTTGTTCCCTCTATGCCACTTGGACTATTCTCTCCATCCCTTTTGTCTTCCAGTATAATGTCTCCCTCCCCCACATAACTCAGTTTAAAGCCCTCCTGATCAGATTCTTCAGACTGTTGGCAAAAACGTTTTTGCCAACTGGCGTGAGATGCAGTCCATCCCTTGCCAGAAGTCCCTCCTCATGGAACCGCAGCCCATGATCCAAGAATCCAAACTGTTCTTGGCGGCACCATCTACGGAGCCAGTTATTCACCTCTGCTATTTTCCTCTCCCTTCCTGGACCATGCCCTTCTACCGGGAGTAGAGATGAGATGACAACCTGTGCATCCATCTCTTTCAGCTTCCTTCCCAGAGCCTCATAATCCCTTTTGATATTCTGAAGGCTGTGCCTTGCAGTATCATTGGTTCCCACATGAACCAAAAGAAGGGGATAACGGTCAGTAGGCTTGACAAGTCTTGTCAGCCTCTCCGTCACATGATGGATCTTTGCCCCAGGGAGACAACACACCTCCCGAGACATCTTGTCAGGCCCACAAACCACTGCTTCTGTACCCCTCAGCAAGGAGTCCCCCACCACGACCACGCGCCTCCTCTGAGGCTTAGCAGTGGCTGTTCCTTTTCGTGATACTCTCAGGCTCCCCTGCTCTGTCCCTGATGTCTGTCCCTGCTGCTTTTCCTCATCATCTCTGACAACAGAGAGAGATTCAAAGCGATTCTGCAGCTGCAAGCAGCTCACAGAACGTTCCCTGGTTTCCTTACTTCTGTGTGTGACCTTCCTCCAAGCATCTACCTCTGTTGTATGTGGAGTGACCTCCTCCACCCCAACAACTTCCTCTCTCTGTTTCCCACCCAAGACATTCTGGTCTGATCTGTTCAGGAGATTCTCCTGCTCTCTATGATGCTGGAGTGCAGATACCTGCTCCTCTAGCTGCTGTACTTTCTCTTCCAAGAGGGCTACCAACTTGCACTTGTGGCAGGTGTAGTTCGCCACCTCTGTAGGCAAGAAGACAAACATCCCACAAGTGTTGCAGGTGACTGCTGCAGGGCCTTCAGTGTCCATACTGAGAAGTCTTAAGGAGGCACTGAAACAAGACTGTGGGCTTCCCTTGCTAGACTTGGCCTTTGTTCCCAAGCTCTGTCACTGAGTTCAAGTCACGGGGCCTATAGTTATGTAGAGAGCTCCTGGCTAAAAGCTCCTTCCAAAGGCAAGTCTCTGATTCACTTCCTCTGATGCTTCAGGCCGGCTCCTCTTCTATTCTCTAAACACCTCCTTGACTAGATAAAAAAAATAAAAAATCAAAATTCGCGCGCCGTTAGGCACGCGCTTCTGCTAGCCTTGAGTAGCCTTAAGTAGCCTCCCAGCACTGGCTCCCAGAATGCAATGGCTCAAGTGAAAATTAAATTAGATCTCACCCAAGCACATGGACTACAGCCTCCTCCTTTTCTTTCTCCTCCTTAAAGGAAATGCAGCTTCTGCTAGCCTGCTAGCCTTGGCTCAAGTGTAAATTAAATTAGATCTCACCCAAGCACATGGACTACAGCCTCCTCCTTTTCTTTCTCCTCCTTAAAGGAAATGCAGCTTCTGCTAGCCTTGAGTAGCCTTAAGTAGCCTCCCAGCACTGGCTCCCAGAATGCAATGGCTCAAGTGAAAATTAAATTAGATCTCACCCAAGCACATGGACTACAGCCTCCTCCTTTTCTTTCTCCTCCTTAAAGGAAATGCAGCTTCTGCTAGCCTGCTAGCCTTGGCTCAAGTGTAAATTAAATTAGATCTCACCCAAGCACATGGACTACAGCCTCCTCCTTTTCTTTCTCCTCCTTAAAGGAAATGCAGCTTCTGCTAGCCTTGAGTAGCCTTAAGTAGCCTCCCAGCACTGGCTCCCAGAATGCAATGGCTCAAGTGAAAATTAAATTAGATCTCACCCAAGCACATGGACTACAGCCTCCTCCTTTTCTTTCTCCTCCTTAAAGGAAATGCAGCTTCTGCTAGCCTGCTAGCCTTGGCTCAAGTGTAAATTAAATTAGATCTCACCCAAGCACATGGACTACAGCCTCCTCCTTTTCTTTCTCCTCCTTAAAGGAAATGCACAATCCTGCACTTAGACCTCAAAGCAGGTCAGCCTTGGCAAAGCAGGAAAGAGTCATTGTAGACTTCTCACCTTGGCAACACTGCTGTCTATAATCTCTCTCTCTCTCTCTCTCTCTCTCTCTCTCTCACACACACACACACACACACAGACTATGTGTGTGAAATAGTACACAATAATGTTATTTCCATCTCTACATGACAGCCCAGTGGGTTGAGTATCAAGATAAGACAATGCCTACTCTGTAGTATGTCCTAAGAGTTCAATTAGTGGGCATAACATTTACGGAAATTTCACAGTTCAAATGTCTGTGTGTGTATTTCTGTGTCTTTGTACAGAGGTGCAAGCTAGCAATAAGGCAAACTGAGTCTCCTCTCTGGCTTGTTCATCCCTATTTCTGTGCTCAACCTCTAAATAAGAAACTGTGGCCTGATACATACGGGCACAAAGAGGTGCCCTTGCGGCGCATTCAGGGTTGGGGGGGGGCACAGCATTTAGTCCCTTCCGAACCCTAGTGCATATGGATGGCACCATCTTGTTTCTGAGTTGTCCATACGCACGCCCCGCAATTACGTCATGGTGCATGTCGCAATTAGACATGCCTCGTACGCCATGATGTAATGGCGCCACGGGTTCTGCAGCTCTAAAAGGAGCTCGAAAACCAAGCTCCTTTTTTTGCACCTGGTCCTTGGTGAGGCCTTTAGACAGCCACGCCAAGGACCCTGAGGGGAAAGGGGCCGCCGTCGGTTGCAGGGTGCAGCGGGCGCCCAGGGTGCCTGCTGTACCCCACTTTCAGGCTATAGAGAAGCGGCAGTTTGCTGCTTCTCTGTGGCCTGGAGAAGCAGCGAAATGGGGCCTCTGGGGCTGCCGGTGAAGCAGCCCCGGCCCCATCCCACCGCTTAAAGGGGCGGCTGCAGACCTCCCCAAAAGGGCGGTCTGTAAAGCCCCTGTCTTATCTTGATATTCAACCCACTAGGACATTATGTAGAGATGGAAATAACATTACTGTGTACTATTTTCCTGGCAAAGAAGGCACCAAGAAAGAGAGTGTGACTTGCCAAAAGTCACCTCATGGAAGTCCAGGGCTTTAGTCCTAGTCCGACATTCAAACCAGTACACCATGGTGACTTTCAACACTTGCCTGGTCAGTAGTATGTCCTAAGAATTCAGTTAGTGGGCATAACATTTAGGGAAAGGTCACAGTTCAAATTTAGTACCAATAACCCCCTGAACGCTATCGTTCTTAATATTTGAAATTCAGGAGACCAGCATGGCCAACATACAGAGAGAGAGAGAGAGAGAGAGAGAGAGAGAGAGAGAGAGAGAGACATGCACACAGGCACATGCACACAAATGGATGATGATGATGATGATGATGATGATGATCTCCCTTATCCAAGATGCTTGGCACCACATGTGTAGGGATTGTGGTTTTTTAAAAAATAATGATATAATAATATAGATTTATTTCTATCCCACCCAATCATGGGGAATCCGAATGGCTAACAACAGTTAAAAAAAAAATACAATACAAAAAATTCCTATAAAATACAAATTAACCCCATCCCTATCCCCTGACCAATACAAGCAACAAAATCGATAAACAATCTAAATAAAATAGCAATCAAACAAAAAACATAAACATTACAATCAAATAGAGTTCATAAATAATCCTTTCCCAGCCCCTCAATGCAAGTTCAAATCAAAATAATCTTACACAAATTAAATGCAAAACATAACATTATACCCAGGGTGGGTGGGTGGGTGGAACAAATATATAGGAATACAATATATAACAAAGCATTCATAATAATAAATAGCAAAAACCTGATAACAAAGATACAGTGTAATGCAGGATACAAGCCAACAATAACAGCAAACATTTACAAATAATAACAATAATAACATTCCCTAAACACAGCTGAGACCCAGGGCAAGCTAGAGCAGTCTTCCAGAGGGCTGCCATACCCCCAAACACAGCAGAGACCCAGGGCAATTTTATTATTTTATGGAATATTTGCATACACATGATGAGATATCTTCAACATGAGACCCAAGTCTGAACATGTAATTCATTTATGTTCATACAGACATTATACATATAACCTGTAAGTAATTTTATACACAATATTTTTAATAATTTTGAGCATGAAACAAAGTTTATGTAACTGAACCATAAGAAAGCCAAGGTGTCACTATTTCAGCTACCCATGTGGTCTATTTTGGATTTTGTGATATTTCAGATTTCAGAATTCCAGATAAGGGAGACTAAAAACTGTATGTGCAGTGTGTGTTTTATATATATTTAAAGCCTGGCTTCACGTTCAAGAAAATACAAAAAGATTGTGGAGAAAAAGCAAGAAGTGCTATTCAGGGCTTGGCAATTCCTTACAGTTTTGAACTTTAGTCTGCATCAGCCCAAATTAGAATGGACAAAGGGGAGAGACAATGGAATAACATCTTGCCAACATCTGGAAAGATCACAGGCTGCCCATCCCTAGTATAAAGGAACAAAAGCTGTGGCTTATTTCGCTCAGTGCCACCACCAGCTTGTGCTGTCAACTTCTCTGGGAGAGAGAATTTTAAAGGAGCAAAACCAATACAAGAAATCCAGAAATAAGAAGCTTCTTTAAAAAGGCATGACAAATGCTTTTAGGGGGAGATTGGAAATATTAACATGACAAATAGGGTAATTTGTTACTCCCTCTTTCTCATAGCACATCCATTTGTTATTCCTGATTATATGACTCCACTTGTTCTGTAAAGGATGCCTGATCTCTGTGGAAGATTTGGTTTAATACAACTCTGTGGGGAGTCAGATGGTTAACCTGCTGCCAGTTAGAAATGCATAGAGTATCATCAACATGGTGTTGACAGTTTCAGAAAAGGCAAAGATATGCAGCATTCTTCCCAACCTACACTTCATCACATCTCTCTCTCCCTCTCTGACTTTTCTTTGCTAATGAAGAGTCAGGAAGGACTCATCCCATGCTTTCTACAAGGGCATTGATGACTAAAAAGGCCGATCCGGGATAACCAGAAAGCACAGCAGAAAGTCTACTTGGGTGATGTTTCCAAGTCGTGGTTCTTTCTGAGTTGTTGTTTGTCTTTGAGACTCGTTCAGGGTGAGTTCTCGAAAGAAGCTGCAGCACTGTGAATAGTGCGTCTCCATGCCTCCCGATGTGAGGCCAGGGCAGACCATTGTTGGTGATCAATTTGGCCGAGCTTGAGATGTTATTTCAGGGAGTCCTTGTAACTCTTCTTTGGGGCACCCCTCTTATGCTGACCTGTGGCGAGTTCACCGTAGAGTACAATTTTTGAAAGGTGGTGGTCCTCCATCCTAGAAACATGACCTGCCCAGCGCAGCTGCTTTTTCAATAGATGATCCCTGCTTGCTCAAGGACAGCAACATTCGTCACATAGTCAGTCCAGTGTATATTTAGGACTGTGCATAGACGGCGCTGATGAAAGCGTTCGAGGAGTCGTAGATGTTGGCAATAGATGACCCATAGCATAGAGACATAAGCAGAAAGTCTTCCTGATGAATTTCAGTTGGACACAAGAATTTGGTATGGTCAGCCACTTTCAAGATACCACTGCCAATAGGAGACACTGGAAATGGGACTTCACATGCAATTGTCCTTCTTCCAACCACTGCAAAGGAGACATGTAGGACTAAGGGAAGTTGCTGCTGTCCTTCATTTCTCAATGGAAGAGAGTACTCAGCAGCTGTAGCAAGCAAAGTCAACAGTAAGGAATGCTGGGAGCTGCAATCCAACAGCATGATAGTAGTGGTGGGCAAATAATTCCTGTTCCTGCAATAGAGCAATATAAAGGAATCATTTAAAGTCCAGCCTTTCCTTCTTTGCTTTTCCTTTCACTGCCAGATGGTCTCCAGAGGCTTGCAAACTTCTGAAGAAAGAGAAAGTCTTGGCTGAGTCCTCTAGTTCCTCTTCAGGCTTATAAAGAGTGGTCCTTTTGGCTGTTATGACCTGTGATTGCTATGCTGGTGTTCCTGATGCAAAGATTGTGATGCAGCAAACTTCCCCAAGATGAGATCATGAAGATGTGCCTAAATAGAATGCTCATCAGTTCAAGGCTAAGATCCTTCATTGCTCTGGCAGATCATAACATTCTGTAGTTATTTAGTTATTCTCTACCTTTTTACTGCCTGGGTGGCCCTTCCCACAGCCACGCAGTATCCAGAAAGAATGAGAAAGGTCTCCACCAGGCAGCCAGCTGGCTCTGTTCCTGAAGCCTCCTGCCATTTACCAACATCTTCCTTGACCCCGAAATACTTGTGGGGAGGAGTACCCTAGCAAAATAAAAAATAGGTGGCTTGTGGATAGGGGAGTTAGTGGGTCAAAGTGATTAATTCCTCCATCTGCCCCAACAACAACAAAATTACATAGGCCAAGATTTAACTGCAAGGATTCTAGACTTAGCCAGCATGGCCAATGGTTAGGGCTGAAGGAATTTATAATCCAAAACATATAGAGTGAGATCCATTCAGGAATTGCTTTCTCGTACACATGTCCCAGAGAGCTGGGCTGCATTGCTAGCCCTGCTTCCAGACCTCTGTGCTTTAGCTGGAAGGTCAGAAAGGGACACCTTTGCACTGAGATCTACATACAAACATCTTTCACATCTTCCAGCTAACATGCAGGCAACATCTGTCAGACCTTGGAAAAGTTTCCTTTTTTGGTCTGGCTGAGGGATTGGGAGAGTTGTGGCCCAAACAAGTAACATCTCCAAGAACTGACATGAGGGCAGTGCCATGAGGTAGAAACCTGATGCCCTCCATGTTTGTTTTCTGTTTACTAGAGAAGACAAGTTCTGAACTGACCTATGGGAACATTCAATCCAATGAGGGAAACAGAAAAGCCAATGGCCATACTGGCGGTGGCAGTGGGGGAAATTTGGGGGAAGTATGGGCCCCAAAAGTAATTTGCCCATGCTCGGAGATGCAAATAAGATGAAAATCTCACTCCTTTGTAAGTCTAGTCTCTACCTGCAAAATCACAACTCATCCAGTCTGCTCCTGCATTCACCTTCTGCCACGATGAACACACATTGCTTTAACATTCCCTCTCCCCATAATCTCAGTTCTTTAATTTATGTTCCAATAAAATGTATTATAATAAACATTTACTGCTCAATGAATAAACATTTAAATGAAGCTCCTAATGGGGAGGGGGGTTACACACAACCCGCAGCAATCCGTGGCTTTTGTCATGTCTCTCCTTGCGCTAAATGAGAGTCATTTCCATAATCTCTGCATTATTGCTTAAGCCTCCCTTTAGGAGCATTTTACCAAGTAGAATTTCTGTGAAATATTATCAAGCCAAAGAAAAGGAGGGGAAAGTGTTAAGAGGATTATCAAATTGTCCTGTTAAAGGGACTGTGCCAGTTTTTCACATCCCTCCAGAGATACTAACACAGTAATTACGGTAAAAGCACTTGCTAATTATGACTTTGGCCTGCTGCACTGCTGCACTGCTGTTTGGGGTTTCACGTCAGAGACCTGGAAGACACGAGAAAGATGAGGGAGCAGATAAAGGTTAGGATAAGAAAATTCTTTTCTCCTGCCTTCTGAGGTACAAGATATATTTGAGATGCTACATTCCTTCCCTCCCTTCAAAAAGAATCCCTCTCCCAAACAGCTGCATAATGGTGCCAGCCCTAAAAACTAATTGGAAAGGTTGCTAGGGAAAACAGAGAAGAATTTTCTAAAAGATGAGAAACCAAGCCTTCTGTGAACAGCCTAAGCACTGGACATGCCTAGAGGAAAGGTATGACAGCTTTCAGATCTCTCAAAGTACAGATAAAGGCGGCGGAGAGTGTTGTCTATGATCAGTAGAAGAAATGCTTTTGGCTAAATTCAATGTTAGTCCTGTCCAGAGAGGACCCACAGAAATCTGTGATAGTCTAATTCAAGCTAATAGGACTACTCTAGATAAAAAAATGAGCCCTATGTTATGAAAGATTCACAGGGAACAAAGCCTGACAGTGCCACATCCAAGAAAATATAATAATAGCACTGGGAGAATTAACTGTCAACTGATAACACTACCTATCCTCTGGCAAATTATGACCTGTTAACAGATGAGCCTCTGCTTGGAAGAATCTGCAAAGGTAGGGTTGGTCCTTCCTGATGGGCTTAGGATAATGTATAAGAGCAAAAATTGTATTTAGATTATTGCTGTGTATTTAGCACTATCCAGTCACTGTTCAGATTTTGTGCCTCAGGCACCAAAACATTTTAGGGTTGCCTCTGCCTTCTAGCACATTTATTTTAGTTTCTTTACAAGCTGCACTATCCAACATTGTTTAGGACAATCATAAACAAACACTAGGGACCATTTATTCTCTGGTTCTCTAGAGGAAGAGCTCTTTGGAGGCTCAAATATTCCCTGCAGTGCACATCAGTCTCAATTGCCCTTAAGAGAGAATCCCTCCTCAATCAGCCACTTAACTTATGTGCTGTGGTACAGTAGCATCCCTAGGGTTGGTGTCACCCAGTGCAGTAACTCATGGTGTGACCCTCTTACCCCATTGATCCCCTCCCATTTAACACCATACAGATTCCTTAGTCAGGCCTTTTTGCACTAATGTTACTCAGAAATCTTAATTCTCCATAAAGCGCTGACTGTCATGCTAATAGTTGTGACATAAACAACTCACCAAATTAAAAATTATACCTTCAAATTATAATATCACACACACAACCTAAATGTATTTACATATGAAGATTTGGTTAAATTGTGATGTTTTTAAATATATTTTTTAAAAAAACTTAATTTTTTTAAAAAAAATAAAAAATTAAATTTTGAAATTTGAAATTTTTATTTTAAAAAATGCTGGAGCCTTTCTTTTCCCCTGCCGCTGATCTTCACCCCACTTCCACCAACTCTTAAAGCATTTTAAAGGGGAGTAGGTGAATGTCACAGCACATTTCTGCCAAAAAGTAGGTGCCTTCAGGGTGTCACCTGATGTGCTCCACACCCTCCATACCACTGCTGTGGTCCCCATGTTTCACTCTTTTGAAGAAACCCTTTTTGTTGTTGTTACATGCCCTTGAGTGGATCTTGACTCATAGCAACCCTGTGGAGGACAGATCTCCAAGACTCCCTGTCCTCCACTGCTCTGCTTAGGTCTTGTAAACTCAACTCCATGATCTCCTTAAAAGAGTTCATCCATGTAGCATGTGGCCTTCCTCTCTTTCTACTTCCCTCCACCTTTCCTAGAATTACTTTTTTTTCCCCAGAGACTCCTCCCTTCTCATGATGTGTCCGAAGTATGGCAGCCTCAGTTTTGTCATCTTGGCTTCCAGGGAGATCTCTGCTTTGATCTGCTCCAGGACCCATTTGTTTGTTTTTTTGGCCATCCAAAGGATCCTCAGCACTCTTCTCCAGCCTCCTTCCATACAATCTACCCCACACACTCAGGTCCTCTGGGATGAATTTACTTCAACTCATAAAAACAAAGCTGTCTGCTACCTCCCAGAGGACCTTCCCAGATGATGGAACGGCCTGCCGGATGAGATCTGTCATATTACCACTTTAAACAGCTTTTAAAAAGCTGTTAAGATGTATCTCTTCTGGTAGGCCACCAAAGGAATGTTCAACCTATTGACCCTGATTTTTTTCTGCAATCCACTGTTTATGTTTGCATTTATCATTTTAAGTATGTTTTTAAATCATTAATTGTTTAATTGTATTTTAAGCGGGTGGGGGTGAGAGATATGAAATGTACATTTTAATGCTTTAATTTGCCCCAGTTGTGTTGCGCAGAGGGGAGGGATGATGATGATGATGATGATGATGATGATGATGATGATGAAAGGAGGATCGCTCTAAAGTAATAACTAGCAAGCCCAAAAGAGGCACACCTAGCCTAATTGTACTCCTAAGGGTTGCTACTTGGATGCAGTCGCCAAGAACATTCTGGAACACAAGGAGGGCAAAATTAAGCCTGTCAAAAAATTAATACCCCTGACTTGTCTCAAGCTTCCTCTCAGGTTCTTGAGGAAGGTTAGGGAATTTGGCTCCTGGTGATTAATAATGGTGCTGCAGGCTACAGATGGATTTTAATAACTAAAATTAATTATTTGTTTTCTATAACCAAATAATCCTGAGTGTGACACACACACCCTGGGTCTCCTTAGTCTTCCAAGCATCAAGGTTCTAGGTTTCACTGTTTTGGTGCTATCATAGAGATAGACATAGATATGTACCCATTGTTATTATTGTTGCTGCTATTATTATTATTATTATTATTATTATTATTATTATTTCAAGGATGGAGTATCACCACCTCCCAAAAATAGTACTGTATGGTGAACTCGCCACGAGCCAGCAAAAGAGGGGTGCCCAAAGAAGAGATACAAGGACTCCCTGAAACAACATCTCAGGCTCGGACAAATTGATCACCAACAATGGTCTGCCCTGGCCTCACATTGGGAGGCATGGAGACACACTATCCACAATACTGCATCCTCTCTTGAGAACTCATGCCGAATGAGTCTTGAAGACAAATGACGTGGAAAAAACCACAACTTGCAGACATCACCCAAGGAGACTTTCTGCTGTGCTCTCTGCAACCAGACTTGTTTATCTCGGATCAGCCTTTTTAGTCATCAACGCGCTTGTAGAAAGCGTGGGATGAGTCCTTCCTGAATCTTCGTTAGTAAGGAAAAGCCAGAGATGATGATGATGATGATGATGATGATAATGATGATGATGATGATGATCCCCCTACATTGTGATCAAGATTTTCTAAACGTCTGTTTTATTACCGAGTATAAAGGCACCAGATCCCACCTGCTCTTGGAAGCTAAGTCAGCTCAGCCCTGGTTAGTACTTGGATGTAGGTAACCAACAAATACCAGGCACTATATAGGCTACATTTCAGAGGAAGTAATTGGCAAAACCACCTCTGAGCACCACCTCTAAGAGAACCCTATGAAATTTGTGGGATCATCATAAGTTAACAGGCAACTTGAAAGCACAGACACACACATTGACATTCATCTCAGTGTTCTGGCTAGCTCAGTGAGATCATTTTGAATGTAAATTATTTTGCTATTTTGCCCTAAAAAGCCTGCTGTGGGATTTTATAAAGAAATATTTTTACATTTCCAAAAATGGCAAATCACTTAACTGGAACAAAATAAAATGTTCAACTGAATCAGTTTCAGTTGATCAAAATCCTTTAATCTTCAATGCAGGTTTCCTTTCACATTTCATTTCTTACAGTGCAGCCCTTTGTCCTTCAATTAGCTAGTGGCTGGGAATTAGAGAAAATGGTGGCTTTGGTGACTCACAGTCAGTGCCCTCTGCTAACTTCTTGACCTTGATTTCCATGTGGATTTAGACCTAGCTGACCCCGAAATGTGGAATGAAACAAGAAATACAACAGAATCTATTCAGCCTCTAACCATAACATCAATACTGGAGGCCAAGTGGAGAGCATCTGGATAAAAATTAAAGGGGAAGGAAACAACAAGGATGTTACTGTGGGAGTCTACTACAGAACCCCAAGTCAGACAGAGGAATTGGACAATGCTTTTCTAGAACAGATGACCACACACTCAGATAGGAGAGATGTAGTAGTGATGGGAGACTTCAACTATCCATATATTTGCTGGAAGTCAAACTCAGCCAAATCCTCAAGGTCTAGCAAATTCCTCACTTGCCTCGAAAACAGTTTCATTGTCCAAAAGGTGGAAGAGTCAACAAGGGGATCAGGTATTTTAGATCTCATCTTAACCAACAGGGATGACCTAGTTAATGGGGTGGAAGTGGTTGGAACATTAGGTGGAGGTGACCATGTTCTCCTGGAGTTTGTTATACAGTGGAGGGGAGAAGCTAGGCATAGTTGGACATGCACTCTAGACTTTAGAAGAGCTGATTTCAATAAACTTAGAGAAATACTGGGGGTGATCCCATGGTCAGGAATACTAGAAGAGAAGAGAGTTCAAGACGGATGAGAGTTTCTCAAAAAGGAGATACTGAAGATGGAATTTCAAACAGTTCCAGTGAGGAAGAAAAATGGGAGATGTCTCAAGATGGATGACTAAGGAACTTTCAACTGAGCTAGGTTCTAAACGGAACATGTATAAGAAATGGAAAAATGGGCAAATCACCAAAGAGGAATTCAGACAAATAGCAAGCACTTGTAGGGGTAAAGTCAGAAAATCTAAAGTGCAGAATGAACTCAGGCTCGCTAGAGAGGTTAAAAACAATAAAAAGGGCTTTTTTTGGTACGTCTGCAGCAAAAGGAAGAAGAAGGAAACGGTAGGGCCACTACGCACAAAAAATGGCAAAATGCAAACAGGGGACAGAGAAAAGGTAGAATTACTCAACAATTTCTTTGCTTCAGTCTTCTCAGGAAAGGCAAAAGGTGTTCAAGCTGAAAATAATAGAGCTGAGGACAGAATAGAGGAATTTCAGCACAGAATAAGTAAAGACAGTACAGGGATACCTGGTTAATCTAAATGAATACAAGTCTCCAGGACCAAATGAACTACATCCAAGGGTATTAAAAGAACTGGCAAATGAAATATCGGAGCCATTGGTAATCATCTTCGAGAAATCTTGGAGAACAGGAGAAGTTCCAGCAAACTGGAGGAGGGCAAAAGTTGTCCCCATGTTCAAAAAGGGGGAAAAAGAGGATCCCAACAATTATCTTCCAGTTAGTCTGACATCAATTCCAGGAAAGATTCTGGAGCAGATCATTAAGCAGAGAGTCTGTGAACATTTAGAAGGCAATGCCATAATCACAAAAAGTCAACATGGGTTTCAGAGAAACAAGGCATGACAGACAAACCTGATCTCTTTTTTTGATAAAATTACCAGCTTGGTAGATGAAGGGAATGCTGCGGATATAATATATCTTGATTTCAGTAAGGCCTTTGACAAAGTTCCCCATGACATTCTTGCAAAGTGCTATTCAACATCTTTATCAATGACTTGGATAACAGAATTGGGAGCATACTTATCAAATTTGCAGATGACACTAAACTAGGAGGTGTAGCTAATGCCCCAGTGGACACGATCAAAATTCAAAATGACCTGAATAGACTAGAAAGCTGGGCCAAAGCTAACAAAATGAAATTCAGCACAGAGAAATGTAAGGTGCTGCACTTAGGGCGGAAAAATGAAATGCACAGATATAGGATGGGGGACACCTGGCTGAATGAAACTACGTGCGAAAGAGATCTAGGAGTCCAAGTAGATCATAAGTTGAACATGAGTCAACAGTGCAATGCGGCAGCTAAAAAGGCCAATGCTATTTTAGGCTGCATCAATAGAACTATAATTATCTATTTCTCATTGTATACAACTGGCTGCCACTAATGGGAGTTTGTGCATCATGATGATAAAGTAGAACATGAAGTTTGTTGTAGTGTTGTTGCTGGATGTGGAGGCAGGAATGGCATAGGACCTTCATGACAAAGACTGTCCACCATACTACAGTTTTGCTTTCCCCACTGAAAGTAAAGGAAGTCTGAGTGAGCAGAGGTCTTGTGGAAGAAGCAATGCAGAGCCATATTTTCTAATCCACCTTGGTGCATGGAATCTTATGAGATCAGTTAACCAAGCAAGGGCCCCAAAATACATGATGGGCCTAAGATATTTTCCTGCCCAAGACAAAGAAGAAGACGCAAGAGTTACAGGTTGTGGTCTCACCACTCTTACAGATGCTTTTAATGCAAGAGATGTGCTTCTTGGTGGCTGCTCCTAGGTTTTGGAACTCCCTTCCTACAGAAGTCACACTAACTTCTTCCTTGCTGTCCTTTTGTTGGCAGGTAAAAACCTTTTTATTTCAATAGACTTTTGGAAATGAATAATTTTACAAGAAAATATTTTTTAATGTCGAGACAGACTAACATGGCTATGTGTTTGAATGCCACCGATTAGCTGCTTAAGGTATTCTGGGCAGTCTGGGAAACAACAGACCAACTTCATCAGCAAAATGTCATGCAATCAAGAAATAAAGCATATCTTGAGTTCATGTTTGAATCATTTTCAGTGCCTTCGCCCTTCCTTTTGAGTCACTTGTAGGCTGGCCACTTTAACAAATAGGGAGATGGATTAGAGAATATAGACATATTTGGTCTGTTCCAATATGGTTTGCCTTATGTTGTTATGACTGCTTTGTTCCATGAGGGAAAACACTGAACAGCCTCCACTACTGTTTTCCTCAACAGTCCAGCAGGTTCCATAGCCTGCCCAAAGACTTAAGAAAAGAGGTGGCAGAATTGGTAGGATGGGTTCAATGTATATCATCATAAAGAAGGTAATGCTGCCTTTTAAAACTTCACTGAAGTGGGATTAATGCTATAGGGTCCCCCTTTAATTCAATAGCTGACTTTCTTCTAATTTAAAGAACATAGTTCTATGCCTACTTATCTGGGAAGCAGCCCAATTACACTGAGATTTACCTCTGAGTAGTCCTATATAAGACTCCAGTACAAATCCACATGAAGGCAACCGGATGTTATAGAATCATAGAATCATAGAGTTGGAATTTGTACTGGGCCATCCAGTCCAACTCCCTGCCATGCAGGAACTCTCCATCAAAGCATCCCCGACATGTGGCCATCCAGCCTCTGCTTAAAGACCTCCAAGGAAGATTTAATTTTACATTTAGGTAGTATACCAAAGGAGAAGGAAGCACTCACAATACTTTCGGATATGTCCAGTCATATGATATTTCATTGTGAATGTGAAATCCCAGCAGAAAGGAATTGCTGTGGACATTCTCCTGCCCTACAGAGCTGAAACAAGGGCATACCTTCCACCATTTCACACATGATAACCAGGACACGTGTGGCCAAGCAACATCTGAGTGTGCTCAAGGTGTCAGACATTGTTAATGAAGAAGAACAGCCATGCTAGGAGAAGCTGCAGTGCTTTGCTTTGGTTTAAACCTCCTAGGAAGGGTACAACTCTTCTACTCTCTCCTGCTGCTGCATTAACTTTGTGCAAGCTACCTTTGCACTTTTGAACTCCAGTTGCAGTAACTGAAGTAAGCTCAGAACAAAGGAGGAAAGTGGGAGGAGGAGAGAGATAAACTGGCATATTTTTAAAACAGCTGAAAAACTGAGACAATAGAGGATTAGTCAGGACTGTTCCTGCCAAATTGGGACAGCTGGAGGGCATGCAGTGAGAGGAAAAGCACATGGAGTCATCTGCAATATGAATTGGCACAAAAGTAAGGAACAAAATGAACAAACCTAGAAGCCAGGGATGATTTGGACTGCATTCTTCACCACTGGCTATGTTGGACAGAGCTGATGGTTGTTGCAATCCAGCAACATTTGGAGAGCCAGGCTTTGCCGAGCCCTGCAGTGAACCATTCAGTTCGTGAAAGCTTTCCTGAGAGATGTCTTTCTCATACATGTACAGATTTTCTCCTTACTTAGGTAGTGGTTGTTGTGTGCCTTCAGGTTGGTTCCAACTTATGATGACCCTAAGGTGAATCTATCATAGGGTTTTCTTGGCAAGTTTCTTCAGAAAGGATTTGCCACTGCCATCATCTGAGAGAGTGTGACTTGCCCAAGGTCACCCAGTGGGTTTACATGGCCACACTGAAGATTTGTACCCTGGTCTCCAGAATCCTGGTCCAATGCTCAAGCCATAATGTCATGCTGGCTCTTGCATGTGGACAAATGCAAACACACACTCACACATGATGATAATAATAATAATAATAATAATAATAATAATAATAAATGTTTTATTTATAGCCTGCTCCTCTGTATCCAATCGGAGCGGGTTACATGATGAGAAATCCCCCCCCCCCACACACACACACTTAAATTTTCTTTTAAAGGTTTTAAGTTCTGAAATGGGAAGACTTTGTGGATTTTGGTAAGTTCTTCAAAACAGCTTACCTCCAGCTCTTACAGATACTCCCAGGGGAAAAAAAGAGGACCATATTATACCTGTCTGCCATATAGCTGTTAAAATGAAGAGCTTGTCAAAAGAGAGAGAGAGAGAGATGGCTCTACTAATTCAGCACTTACTTTGATATTTTAATTTTGACACTTAACACCTCCAAGTCTTTCCATTTTGAACATGAAGCAAATTATACATCTGGGAAAATCTTTATATATATTAACTGAACTGAAATGCTCACCCATTTCTGGACCTGAGCTTTTGTTCTGAATATCCAATATCAAGGCCTGACTCCTCTTGTTAGGATCATCTAGAGCAGTCCTATTAAATCAATGGACTTTACAGATGTGTTCACTAACCAATTGATAGGTGATTCACTGGGCCTTCTCCAGTTGGCAATGCCCAGCAGGATTCAGGCTCACATGTTTCATTTTCATAGAAATGCCCTACATTGTTTTAGAAAAGAACACATTTACCATAAGCCTGTTAGTGAGTGATTTTGTGGGACAACGCATAATGTATACACCTATGTGTAGTGGTTTGAGCATTAGACTACAAGTCTAGAAACCAGGGTTTGAATCCATGCTGAGCCGTGAAACCCACTGGATGACCTTGGGCAATTCACACTCTCTCAGACTCAGAGGATGGCAATGGCAAAACCATTCTGAAGAAACTTGCTAAGAAAACCCCATGCTAAATTCACCTTGGGGTTGCCATAAGTCAGAAATGACTTGAAGGCACACAACAAAACAAAATAAACAAGATGTTTCTATCTGACAGCTACCAGAACAGTGCACATCAGACTGTTGCACATGCTATAGCACATGAAAATACAGACTAGCATGTAAATGTGCATTACATCTTTGCACAATGGGTTGTCAACATGTGCATTGGCCATTGATTCCCATTACATTTCTGTAATGTAACATCATGGGTGGATATTTACACTGGAGCAATGTACTCCCCTGATCTCCTGAAATCTCCTGAACATCATTTCTAAATCAACAATGCATGGATATGACCCCCAGTTCTTTAAAATATTTTATTTTATTATTTTTTATATCTTTGTTTTCCATTGCCCTGGATTTCAGTACTGTTTTTTTGTTTTGTTTTGTTTTGAAAGGGGGGGGGGGACTGGAATTGTCTTGACTGTCTATTTCACACTCCTGCTTGCCAGCTGAAACTACTAGATTCTGGAGCCCTTTCAAGTGGCACTTACTTCCAAATGTCCATTGAACTGCTGCGCTAAGAGCCATCTGGGCAGGAGGTGAGGAAAGGTAAGCTGTTTATGATTCTTTCCCAATGTCATTTAACCTTCAGCATTAACATTCGGTTTGCCCTGCCACCCAGCATGTGGCCGTAACAAGCAGGTGAAAAGATAGATGTCTTATTCTTAATGGCTATTTAGAAGACTGCTGAGCTTGCCCCCCCCCCCCATCCCTTTTTTCCTCTTCACCTATGTTGGTGGAGTTCATTAATGTAATTAACCAACAATCAATCTTTCTAAATGAGTTACACAAAAACAGCTCCTGCCAGATCAGCTGACATCAAAGTGAGGTCGTGCTCTGTTTCCGCACGATTTAACATCCAGCCTAGAACAGAACTTGGGCATGAGAGTGTGAGGCTCTAGCAGCCAAATTCATCTGAAATGCTGCAACTTAATTAAAGGGTACAAAATACGTGCAGCTGGCCAGGTAAGCCAAACTCTGGTTGTCATCTTCTGCTGTGCCTGCAGCTCAGCACCTAAGTGTGAGCAAGAGAAACAAGAAGGACGGATGCACTTAGATAAGGCTCCAGGCAAACTTGATATAAGCAGGGATGTTCATCTGTCTTAATGGCAAACTCACAGTAGCACTCACACAGTTAGGAGGCATTTATGGAAACAGAATGAAGGTGAAAAGGAGAGAAAATTGGACTTGCTACAGCTATTGCAAGTTGTGTTAAATGCAGAGGGGGATGAGAAGCTGGTGAAAGAACATGAGAAGGAACATCAGGAGGTCAGAGTGAGGGATGAGATGAACGATTTTGACAAATGAGTTCTAGACAGAGGAACGATGGGAGGTGAGACCCATATGGAAAAGGAGGAGGCTAGAGCAGAAAGGATTGTAGTTGTGGGAGATGGTAGAAGATAAATCTGAAATCATATTTTAGTAAAACATTAGGAAACTGCTAATAAATAATGGAATTCAGTTTGATCAACCATAATAGTTACAATCTGGCATTCATAACTGTTTTTGTGTATACAACTCTGGGAACCACTGTAAACCTATAGTCCTCAGCCTTTCAATTATGGCAAATGTTTGAAAGTTCCTTCCTGTTTTAAGGGTATCCCATGCTATAAGACAGAGTTTGTCCTCTCTCCCTGTGGACTAGACTGGCACATTAGTATTATGTTCACCCACCAAGAGAGCAGCTGGCATGTCTTACTCCTTTGTAGTGACTGCATTGACCCAATTGTATCTGCTACACATAATGCAAAGGACAGTTGGCATATGGTCTGATCTCCTGTCACATCAGAGGGAATAGACAGAAATCAATCAGACAACCCTGAAAGACCAGTGGGGGAATTTGCTTAGGATTGATTGGCATGGTGCTAAGTGCTCAGCCCTTCCAGCTACTCTTTTCAAATGCCACTTTCCTCAAAGGGTGCACAGCACATTTCTGTGTGATGATTTTTCAAGGCTGAACCAAAATTTTGGAGGCTGCCATGGAAACCCCTGTAGACTGAAGGTAAACAGAAGGAGCAGACAGCTTCATGGGGGGACCTCCTACTCACATCAAGTACAACGTTAAGTTGAGGGTTGGCAAAGAACAGGATTGGGGATAGGACTGCTAGGTCACAGGGCACTGTTTGAGGTCTCATTCAATAGCGTCACTAGAGTTGGCATCACCCAGGGTGGTAAGTCATGGTGTTAGCACTCCTACCCCTATGGACCTCCTCCTATGCTACACCATATAGAATCCTTAGTTGGGTTTTTTTTGGGGGGGGGGGGTTGTATTCATTGTACTCATAACTCGTAATTCCTGCATATCTCTTAATGTCATGGCAATAGATGTGACATAAACAACGAAATTAAAATTATACCTTTAAATTACAGTATCATAGGCTCACCCTAAATGTATTTACATGTACATAGTTTATGTGGTTAAAGTGAAATTTTGATAAGATGCGATGTTTTCAAGAACATTTCTTAAACAATAAAAAATTAAACATATGTTTTTTTAATGTAAAAACTTAAATTTATTTTTAAAAAAACCTGGGATCTCTCCTTTCTCCTATCACAAATCCTCACTCCACTCACACCATCTTTTCAGTATTTTAAAGGGATGAAGGCAAATGGCACAGCCCTTTTCTTCCTCCTCCCTTAGGGTATCTGGCAGCATTATGGTTGTATTATGTAAGAAAGATATAATAATATAATAATAAAAGTTAATTTATATTTCTCGCCTCTCCCACGGATCGAGGGGGAATTACAAATCATAGAATCATAGAGTTGGAAGAGACCACAAGGGCCATCTAGTCCAACAATAAGATAATACAGTAACTTACAAAATACAATCACTAAAATACTAATACTGAATTACCAACATTCCAATTAGTTCTATAAAACAGCAAAACATCAATGGTCAATATTCATGATCAAAAGTGGAGCGTTTTGTCATAACTCCCTTATCTTTGCCCCTTCCCAGCTGGTGTCAGTGCTTGCTGGCTCAGCACAAATGTCTTTCTATATATAATGTCGTTGCACAATATCAACACACCTAAAGGCATAAATGAACAAAAGGGATTGGAAGAGAGCAGGAGTATGCACTTGGGTCCATTATGTCTTTCAGAGAGAGGTAGGGAGTGGACCACTGATGCTATGATTCATGATCCTTATAGAAGCACAGGCAGCAACAGCACAAGGCCTGGTGAAGAAAACCACAGCTTTTTGTGGGCTGGAAGTGTATCTCCCCATAGCTCCAGCATCAGCAGAGGGTTGGGGGAAAGTCCCCACGTGATGGAAATCATGGCAACCATTGCAGCTGCTAAATGAAATTTGTCACTTTATGGCCAATGTTTCCCCACCCCAGTTTTGCCCTATTAGCCATTAGGTTTTATCCAGATTATCCATGTGGCCATTTCTATCAAAAGCAGTTTGACCACCCATCCATCCCAGACAGTGCTTCATGTAACACACAAGGGGCCAGCCCCCAGGTTCTGTTTGTGGTTTTGAAAGACCAAGGAATAGAATGGCATTTGGCTTGACAACCTTTGACCCTCTAGTAGTCTGAACTAGAAATTATTGTCTTTTCCAAAGAGAGGTATGTTTGCATGATATATCTAAAGTACAATAGATAAGAACTCCATGCCACCGCCAAGGCCTGTAGATTCTTTCTTTACAACATTGCCAAAATCTGTCCATTCCTCTAAGCCTCCACTGCCAAGACTCTGGTCCATGTCCTAATGGTATCACGACTAGATTATTGTAACCTTCTTCTGACAGGGCTTCCTCTCTCTCACCTCCATCCTTTAATCTCTGTCCAGCACTCAGCTGCATGTATTATCACATCTGCTCACTGCTTTGACCATGTTTCTCCTCTTTTATCCGCCCTTCATTGGCTCCCCTTCCCCTCCCGCATTTAGTACAAGCTTTTGTTGTTGACTTTCAAAGCCCCCCATGGACTGGCACCTCCTAATTTATCTGAACTTCTTTCTCCTTACATTTCTACTCGTACCCTCCATTCTGGTAGTCAAGGTCTCCTGTCCCAGCCTAGGATTTCCACTGTCCCGTCCCGGATTTGTCCCTTCTCACTTGCTGCCCCTCACTCCTGGAACCTTCTTCCCCCACATGTGCACCTCATCGCTTCTCTAACCAGTTTCAAAATTGAGTTAAAGATTATATTGTTTATGGAAGCATTCCCAGACGTGTGCCCTTCTCTGCCCCAGGATGCTGCGACTTAATTATGTGTTAAGAAGCCGAGCCCTCCCTCCAGTCCATCCACCTTGGTCCAGGCCTCAGAAGGAGTGAAGAACTGCTGGACCTGATCCCCTTCCCCACCACCTTTCCCTTCTCCTTTTTAAATTGTAAGCCTGAGGGCAGGAAACTGTTTAATTAAAAGACTGTATGTTTAGCGCTGTATAAATGAAGGTTTACAGTGCTATATAAATGAAGGATAATAATAATAATAATAATAATAATAATAATAGTCCCATTGAAGCATAGCATTAGAAGGAGCCTCATAGGCCATCCGATCCAATCTCCTGCCCAAAGCAGGATCTCCAGCTAAAGCATCCTCTGAGTCCAGCTCTTTTTGAAGATGTCCAGAGAACTCAGTTTAGTCATCTTGGTTTTAGGGAGAGTTTGGGCTAAATTTGTTCTTTGACCCATTTATTTGTCTTTTTAACAATATCCGCAGAAGTCTTCTCCAACACCATGTTTCAGATGTGTGGATTCTCTTGCTATCTGCTTTCTCCACTAGCCAATTTTCACAGCCACACATAAAAATTGGAACTACAATGGCATGGACAATCCTGACTTAGTATTCAATGATGTACCTTTATACTTGAAACTTCAGTAAAAAGTGCTATTCCCACTTTCTACTTGCTATTCCTATTTCAAGCTGAGAAGCTTTCACGTGGGAAAAAGTGGTAACTCTTTTTCTAGCACCATAAAAATGGTTCAATGCAGAGGGATTAAAAGGCAGATATTTAAGGGTTACATCCTCAAAGCCCTCCACCTGAATGGGCAAATCTATCATTTTCACTTTCTCCCACATTTGATTTTTTTAAAAACTCAAGTTCTTCCTATTGTAAATATGAAGAAAGGTATGGTTTTTAGAAAATTCATATTTGAAAAATGAACTTAATGAAATGCTCACCCATCCCTAATTGCAATACAAGGTCTGAGGGATCACAGGGAAGTTGAAAATTTTAAAGAAGAACAGAAGAATAATGCCTCCCTTTCTTACAGTGAGCAATGAGAACACTATTCAAATGTCTTTAGTAAGAACGATGTGGTGTTAAGGGGAAACAACGTACATTAAAATGCCTCATGGGTTCTACATCCAATCTCTGAATTCAATCCCACACATATCTATAATAATATCCAATATAAATCTGAATACACGGAGTGATGGTATTATTACAATTGCAGTAGGGTTTTCTTACTGGAAAACATTTTTTCTCATTATTTTAAAAGACTTCTCACACAGCTCGCAATCAAATGCAATGGCCTGAATGACCACTCAGTTTCCAGCAGCTACCCAGTAGGCGTTTGCTTTTGATCAGATCTCAGCACAGCACTTTCTATCACAACACAGAGGTCCATTAAAGAAGCCAGAAGTGACATCAGGAATGCCTTAAAAAATCCTCCCTGTGTAAATTTCCCCCTGGTTCATTTTATTTGGGGAGTAGAAACTATACATTAGCATTACCACCTTACTGAATTGGCTGCAAGAGCAGCTGCTGGATATGGATTTTACAGTCTCTTATCCTGTACCTCTGAATTCGACTTCTCCTGGTACAGGCTAAGTCTCCCTTATCCTGAATTTTCAAATATGAATACTCCAAAATCCAAAATTGTCCACATGGGTGGCTGAGATAGTGACACCTTTGCTTTCTGACGATTCAATGTACACGAATTTCATTTCATGCACAAAATTATTAAAATATTGTGTATAAAATTAACTTCAGGCTATGTGTAGGCAGTGTTGCTGTTGTTGTGTGCCTTCAAGTTGTTTCTGACTTATGGCAACCCTAAGGCACACCTATTGTGGGTTTTTCTTGGCAAGGTTTGTTCCAAGGAGCCTTCCTCTAAGGTGTGAATGTGACTTACCCAAGGTCATCCAGTAGGTTTCATGGCCGAGTGGAGAATTGAACCGTGGTCTCCAGAGTCATATAGTCCAAGATTTAAACGATTACACCATGCTTGTTCCCCTTATAAGGTGTATACAAAAAATAAATTGATTTTTTTTTAGACTTGGGTTTCATCTCCATGATATCTCATTATGTATAAAAAAATCCAAAATCCAAAAACTTCTGGTCCCAAGCATTTCAGATATGGTAAACTTAACTTGTACTGAACTAGAGTCTAGTCCTATCTAAGCTTGTTAAAAGGGCTGGTCAGAAGGAGAACATGACTCCCTTGTACCATACGATGGGGTGTTATTATATTGTTTTAATGTATTTTAAGCATTGTAATCTTTTAAAATTTGATTTTAGCATTAATTTTTTTAAAAATATTTAATTCTATTTTAATATACTGTTTTTGTATATTTTTAACTGTATGGTGTTTTTTAATGTTGCAAGCTGCCTTGGGAGAAGGGCAGGATAATAATAATAATAATAATAATAATAATAACAACAACAACAACAACAACAACAATAAATATTACCAATAGCTTCTCAGTTAAAAATCCTACTTATGACCTATGGAACCCTAGATGGCTTGGTTTCAGGCTACCAGAAGGACTATGTCTTCCCATATAAGGCTACCCAAACTCTAAGATCTTCAGTGGAGCATCTTCCTCAATCTCCACAAGCATATTTGGTGGGAACATTGGAGAGTGATTTCTCTGTGGTAAGCCATATTCCTTCAAAGTCATAATAATTAAGTGCTAACTAATTTTGTCAAACATGAAGCAATGATCTTTTGTAACTAACCTTAAGTGGCATTTTGCAAATTACAATAAAAATGGGCAAATTACAAATTGATTTAGCAATCTATATAGTCCAAATGTGGACTATCCCAGTTATGTCTCACGGCTGTTTAAGCCCTTTGGACACCATTACCTATAATGATATAAGGAATTTTAACAATATTCTTCACCCAATTTGGATAGGGACAGTTCCCAAACTAAATTCTCTTTGTTTGTGTCACTATCAAAAGTTATACATTTTACTTTACGGCGCAGGAGAAATGCTATGATTTGCCAATCATAAAAATGTACCTGTTTGCAGTTCACCTTCTTCATTTTAGACATCAAAAGTTCAAAAAGGTTACTTGTCTGTGTCAAAGACAAGATAGAAAATTGTTTCACTAAGGAAGTCTGGGCAGAGAGCCAGCGAAAACAAAACAAGGGAAAGAAAGATAAGAAGACAACTCAGATGCTGTCTTGGGGGCGGGGGGATAAATAAATGGGAATGTGTAGTGAGGTCTTGCAAAGCAGGATTCAGTAAGTAATAATAAGGCAGTAATGAATATAAAGTATTTGTGTTCCCGTGGCATAGTAGTTGAGTGTTGGACTACAACTACAACTCTGAAGACCAGGGTTTGATTCGGCCATGAAACCCACGGAGTGACCCTGAGCAAATCACATGCTCTCGGCCTCAGGGAAAGGTCATGGCAAACCTCCTCGGAACAAATCTTGCCAAGAAAACTGCATAACAGGTCCACCTTGGGATCACCATAAGTCAGAAACAACTTGAAGGCATACAACAACAACAACATGACCATAATCAATTATTGAATTGAATTGGATATAAAGAACTTGGTCTACTGATCAAGTCAATCTTGCTCTCTTGAACACAGGTCTCAATATAATGATGGAGGAAATGCCAAAAGGAAGACATAATTGTCAAGGAAGGCTACACAGTGGAAATAAGAAAGACAGACAAGCAAAGAATGCTGTATGACAGAGTTCAAAGGAAACCATATAAACTGGTTGATCTTAGCAATTGGGATGACCTCCACTGACTGAGACTCTGTATGCATGGACCACGATACTCTAGGGGCAGCCCAGAGTATCCTGGCCCCTGTTATCTAACCCTCCATTCCTGCACCATGATTCCTGTCTGCATGGTCATTGCATTTGCCACTGCAGGTTTCTCACTTCTGAGGTCAGAATGAGGTGCCCAGTGATGATTACATGCTGGTCTCCTTGTTCTGACCCCAGAACCAATGACCCATAGTGGCAGTGGGTGCACTACCTGGCTCAGTGGGTGCCTCAAAAAACTACAAATCCCAGAATTTTGTAGGATGGAGCCATGACAGTTAAAGTTGTGTCAAACTGCAATATTTCCAAGCATAGATGCACCTTGAGATGTTGTAAACCTAGATTCTGATTTATCATATTCTTATTTAAAAAATTAAAAGCTCGTGCTTCATTTGAATATCTTTAAAAGTGCTTGCTTATTATTCCTCCTTCTTCTGAGTATCTGTATTAACTACAGCTGCTCATTTGTTCAATATTTGTTCTGCTAAATGACATGGCTATAAAATCAGTTAAGGAAATAATCTCAGTTATACAGGTAAAGTGGTTCTAAGAAAAATGAATGCTGGAATGTAGAAATTTCATCAGATCTCCAGTGGATAATTTGAAGGCAGAGCAGGGAAGAGGATATTAAGCCTGAATTTTTGCAAGAGTTTTCAGTCAGTTGAGTTAGGGGCTGTACAGATCAATTGGGGTATGGCATCCACATGATGCATGCACCGACTCTGCCTCCAGGCCAGCATGATGCTGCATGCTGCACTACACAGTGCACAGCTTCATGGCGCTCCTCTGCGCTGCATCTACATGACACAGCACCAAAGGAGTATGGAAATGCCATGTGCCGGCAGCTATGCTGTCCTTTCCAGGGCGCAACGTTTTTTTTTTAATCTTCTATAAACAAATTGATCCACTTCATTGCAGATTTATTTCCTTGACCATAATAATTTGGCTGTTTCCTGTGTTATTTACCCAGCATTCTCTTCTTTCTTAGAAAGATGAGATTGGGGCTGCAGAGTGCGGTTGCTGTGGCCCCGATTCAGCACAGAGAGAGGCAGCTTCAGGCCGCCTCTTAGAGGTGGTCTGTACAGTCCCTTAGTTAAAACAACAGCACTAAGAACAAAACTTGGGCTGCAGAAGGGAATTTTTTTGGGAAATCTAGTTTGGTGTACTAGCTGCAAGTACTTTCAAAGTACAGTGGAACTTCCACACTCACTGGGGTTAGGGGTGCAGGACCCCCCTGAAAGTGGAAAAACCACATTTTTTTAAAAAAAACAACTCACTGTTTTTAACCTATGAGAACACCTCCCTAGGAATCTCTAGGTCCTCCAGGGCTCCAGTGCAACTCTATGGTCAACATCTGGCAGAAATTGGCCACAGAATCATGCTGAAGGATCTACAAATGGATAGAGAAGTGTTTTATTTTGGAATCTCTAGGTCCTCCAGTGTAACTCTGTGGTCAGCTTCTGGCCAAGCCGCACTGGAGGACATAGAGATTTCCGGAGAGAACATATTAATCAAATCTATGAATAATCAAATCAGTTTTTTTCTGCACAAAATTCCTATGTATTTTTTTTGCACAGAAAACAGAATTTTCTGCAAGAAAAATAATGTTTCAACACAGATAAATAATATACCTGTACAAAAATGTTCTCTTCTGAACACAAAATGCTGTTTCCAGTGCCAAAATGCTGTAGATGGGGACTTATTCCACATTCTATGTGGTGGGTTTGTGTGTGTGTGTGTGTTTTAGCATTTTTGTACGTAAATATTGTTTTCATTTTTTCGAGAAGACAAAAGAATGAACTGGGGTCTTTTCCCACTACACTATAAAAGCATTATCATTCCACTTTAACTGCTATGGCAACAGCTGTATAAAAGCTGTTTGACAATGAAATGGACTACCTTGGAGGTTGGCATAATCTTCTTCTTTGGAGGTCTTTAAATAGAAGTTGGATGGGCATTTTTCAAGAGTGTGTTAGGCACTGTTTAATTTTCAAACAAGAACATTGTAAACTTTACAAATATCTTCCAAAAAATTCCACACAAATAATTTGAGATTTTAACAAATGACAATGGGAAACAAGAAAACTTGCAGTTGTGCAATGCTGTTAGAGGGCTTTGGGTGCTTAACCGGGATATAAATCCCTGTGTTTTCATCCTTGTTTGTGGTTCTGAATTTGGTTCACCACCTGTTCTTTCTGACAGGCACCTTAGATCTTTAATAGTCACATAGAATGAACATCCATGATCATTTCCTCACTAAGAACAGCTCTTCTTATTGATTTTGGCCATGCAGATAGTTGAGAATTTCATTTGTTTTTTGTTTTTTTCTGATAAGGACCTATACGTGAGGTTGACTTGTACATAAATATATACATAGACTTATTACTAGCTGCTTGGATAATTGGTAATGTTACACCTTCACAGCTTCTTTTTCCTATGAGCAGACATTAGGCATGCATTTATAATGACAAAGCTAGGTAAGGTGATCAAAAATTTAACTGAAATATCACTTGATTAAATAAGACTTCATGCTGCAATAGATTCTGCCTCAATGCCAATTTATTTACGACATCAACATCAAGTCCTTTGCAGAGAGATATATGCTCTGGCAGATTTCATGCTGGCTTTAAAATGCTGAGCTTTGTAACAAACACTTTGGTGGCGTATTGATTTGTTTTGGTTTATGGCTGGGGAAGGCTCTGAATAGTTGGACAGAATGCAGCTGGATTTGTGTGTGATAAACAGGGAGGGGCTTACACATAAATACAGGATGAATATACATCCTTTAAGCGCAATAGGCTTTAGGGTTGCATGTTTCATTTTTTTTTCTGATAAGATCTAAACATACCATTTCCCCCAAACAAACAGGCACAGACCGTATTGTTGTTGTTACTACCCACCATTTTTCCCAGTTCAAGACTCAAGAATTACAACTGCTACAATAGTTAAAATAAACATAGCTAAATATTTGCAGTGTTTGCTGCTGTTAACTGCCCTCAAGTCAATAGCGACTGATGGTGACCCCTTGGATGAGACATCTCCAAGAGTTCCTGTCACTTGTGATGAGATTGACCAAGGAATGACTTTCACGCACTTTTTAAGGTGAATAAAGCAGGTGCTGGACATCTGCTTAGACTCAGGAAGGGTTTTCTTTTAAACAGACATTCCAATTACATATGTTCTATCACTTCCCCCCACCCAAGGCCTAGAAATCCAAAGCATGCTTTACTTCTTGCTTTCCCCATCTATCAGTTGCCGTTATTCTATGGAATCTGTAGCTCTTATCTACTCACAGCAAGACCCAAAACCCCCATTTATGACTCTGTCCTAGTTCATGAACAGGACAATCTGATGGCTCATGCAGCAATCTCAAATTTAGCTCAGTGACACTTATCTCTGTTCAAGTCACTTTCTTGTTGCCACATCCCTAATAGGGCTGCCAAAACTGATAACTGTCCAAAGGTGGGCTATGGTTTTCATCAGGATTACCTGAAAAATACTATCATTTAAGCCCTTTGTTCTTGTTGTGTACCTTCAGGTGACTTCTGAGTTATAACAACCCTAAGGTGAACCTATCATGGGGTTTTCTGGGGCTGAGAGTATGTGATTCATACGTGGCAGCACAGCTTCAGTGCAGCATCATGTGCATGCAGCTCCGGAGGGGCGTCATCATGGTGTGCGCTGTATAGACAGGCATGTGCCAAAATGGTAGCCTAGGGGTGGAGTTAAGCATGCAGACACTGCACCCTAACTATGCCCACAGGACAGCACAAAGTGCTGGTCTGTGTCAGGCTATAGTTCTCAGGATAGCCTAAACTTGAGAAAAACAGCTCTGAGCCACAACCAGTACCTGCAAATACTCTCATTCTGGGTTCCTCCAGATGGTGCAAGCGTTGCTGGAGTTTGTGATATATGTAGCTGTAGTTCTTGGTTGTTATTTTGTAGTTTTGTAGTTTAATTCAAAGATATGTTGTTACAAAAAAGCCCTACAGGGATCTGTTTCCCCCTCTGGCTTTCTTCTGGATCTTCTGGAGCAAAGGATCTCTCTTTATTCCCCCACTGTAATAAAGTGGTGGGGGAGAGATCCATTCTTTCCTCCCCGTACTGAGTTTCCATAAACTGAAGGGGGATGCATATTCACTGCAATTATAATGTTTTCTCCCTCTCACAACATGATTTTCTGTGACAAAGATGTTTCAGCAGTCAGACCTATACTTTACTTTCCAAACAAACCATGCTTAATGTACGATACACAGCTGAAGATAGAAAATTGTGATTGTGCTGTGACAAACAAACATCTTTTACCACTTGAGGGAACATGTATTTTATGGATGAGCTACATGTACCATTTAGTTTGCCCCTGAGAGTGCTTGGTGACTGAACAACTGGTCAAGGAACTTGCCTGGGTGAGTGGGGAATTAAAAATAAACATTAGCTTCTTGACTAGCCCATTGAGTATTTTTACTTCCCTTCTCTTTCTTTTTTTCCTTTAGAACAAAGAATTGTAAAAGGTTTGCACACTCCTAAGCTGAAAGTAGCAGGGAAGAGCCAGTTGGTAGAAAAGGGTAAAACAGGCAGATTGTAGAATACTATGTAAAAGGTATTGCTGATTTTTAAAAATGATACAAAATACGAAAAATTAATGTGATGCATCTATACATGCTTTACCATTGAACAAATCAACACTTAGTCATAAATTATAACAGCGGTTGGGAGGGTGTATTGAAGTTTGTAGGGATGACTGGAATTGTAAAATTGGCAAGCTATAAGGATATGATATATTGTACTTTTATGTTTCAGAGTGTGAATGTTAACAGTACAGATGAAGCCAGTTAAAAGTATCAAGCATTAAGTTGGGATTTCTGAACAGTGAGGTTTTTATTTGCTTCATTTTTAATTTTCAGTATCCTTGTCATTTCATGAACTCTGTCATTTCATATTTACAGAACAGTAAGAAAATATATGAGACATACAGGTACTATGCAAGACAAAGCTTTTGGCATGTCACTTAGGGTGCATATACACTGTAGACAGAAATAATGCAGTTTGATATCACTTTAACAGTCATGGCTCCATCCTTCAGAATTCTGTGATTTGTAGTGTTGTGAGGCCCCAGCACTCTAAGGCAGAGAAGGCTAAGGACCATTTAAAATACAAATCCCAGGATTCCATAGGATGGAGCTACCGAATTTAAAGTGGTGTCAATTTTATTGATCATTTTTATACCACTCTGTGAGAGGAAGCTATGCAAAACAGTGGGGCCTCCTTATCCACAGACTTGCCATCCCCAAATTTCAGCATCTGTGGACAGCAAGCCCCCAGTTGTCCCTGCACCATCATTAGGGACAGTCCCTAATGCGACAGCTGGCCGAGGGACTTTTAACCCTTCCCACCATGGCCTCATCCCTCATCCCAGGGCCATCATGAAAAGCCCAAGAAGAAGAGGAGGAGGAGGTGAGAGGGAGTCCTCAGGGTCCCCTTGAGGGTCCTCAGGGAGTCCTCAGGGTCCCACACTCTCTGTGTGTGTGTGGGGGGGTGTCTCTGGAATGGATCCCCCACAGATACTGAGGTCCCACTATATAAAGCTTTTGACAGTCGCATCAATAGGGGAGTGCCTACACTGTGCCTACACAGTGTCACCCAATGGGGTGACACAATGGGGTGGTACATCCAGCATTATGTCCCTTTCTCTGCAATCTCTTCTGTTCGGACTTTGGCATGGCTGCAGCAATGCCAAATCCGTGAAAGACCTCCAGAGCCTTGGCACTGCACCCTCCAGTGGCAGTGGCTGCTGCACATGGGAGTACCTTCCATTTGATGTGATTGAAGCCACACCAGGTTGTGCACTACACAACACACATAACCAAATAGCAACTATAAGGGTTTTTGGCAAAGAGAGTTGAATCTACATGCTTTCTACTTTCCAGGAAAGACATGCAGTCAGGGCACACCTGATTAAATGGACAAAGAAAGCAAGTGAATGAATAAGACAGAGAATATATTAATACCATGAGCAACAAAGAATGGGAGCAGCTCAAAAAAGCACAAGATGACTCTAGAGCAGGCTAACTACAGTGGCAAAATCACTCATGTATTCAAGGAATGAACCAGAGTTTTGACTGAAAGAAGAATTTAAATGCCAAGCGGTTGGAAGGATTAAGGAAAAGCCATTATGTATGAAAGCTACACAAATTAGATTGTGTTTTCCAAGGCAGAATATCTTCCAATGGACTTTTTGTAGAAATTAGACACAACTCTGGCCCTTGGCTGAGCCAAGGCTGGTCCCCTACCAACCTGTATCATCAGCAGAAGGATACCATAGAAGACTGAAGTTTATTAAGTTTCCTCACAATCCTAGTTCAGTTGTCAAGTGCAGAGTTTCTTTTTTATATGTCCCCCATTGTTGTGGAACAAAGTTTTCTTCTAATAACTCTGAAGCAATCGGTGGACTTCATAAGGTCACCATTAGTTAAAGGAATTGAACCTGTTATTTCTTCATATCTCTTTCATTGTAGCCCTTATCTCTGCCACTTTTCGACTACTAACAGACAAAGTCTATGGCTCTTTGCCATCTCCTGAAATCAACTGGGTTAGTTTCTTAGCACATCCTTCCTCATTTGTGAGCCCTTTGTTGGGCCATTTTCTGCTCCAGGACATACATTTATGGCACAAAATTCTTCTGACTTGCTTTTTATTTCATTTCTTATTGGGGCCACTTTTCCATTTTTATTTGGCTGATGTTCCACCAGATTGGTTAATTATTTTTTATAGTTCATTATTGGTTTGCTTTATCTTATACTCCCCATTTTATCTTTGGTCTTGTTTTATTTTAAGGTCCATTTTACTGTTGTTCTTTTTAAAAACACAGCCATCCTGCTTAAATATTTTAGAAGCAGGTAGAAAGAAAGTTCTAGATAAACAGAAAATGGAATTAGGGTTGCAACTAGTGATTGCAGAAGTGTAGTCCAAAGGCCAACCCAATACTCAGTCATTACAGAAGTGGATAGTCAGTGAATATATAATATATAATCCCATATATAATACCTAATTCACTGTTATGTATTTTAAAGCTGTCTTTCATTATATGACAATAGAACATTTATCTTACAATTGCTGTTTATGATTTTGCTTATTATTTGAATGACACAAAAGTGTAAGTGGTAGCACCTACATCCCTTAAAATTTGTTTCACAACAAGTTGCATTCAAAACTGTTCAAAATCAAAGGACAAGGCTGATCTTGCACACACATGTTTGAGATGTCAACTTATATCTAAACATCATGTTTTGTCAAATTAATTTCATAAACATGCATTCTAGAAAAAAAAATTAAAGACCTGAATTGATTAAATTACTCAAAGTAATTGGTGGACTGAGTCCCAAAGCTTACTACAGAACACCAAGTGTGGTGACACTGAGATCAAGCATGGATTTACCTTAACACATCAGACAGTGAGGGAAACAGACACTATAAATTAAATAGTATCAATTTTGTTTGATGTTCTGAGCTTGGCATCTGATTGTGTTTTTCGATAATAATTGATATGGAGTAGTCTCCACGTAATATTCAGTGCTTGTATATTGAGCAATGGCATTTACCATTTACATTTCTATACTGCTTCACAGTAAATTTAGCACTCTCTAAGCAGTTTACAATCTGTAAACCAAGCTGGGTACTCACTTTACCAACCTACAAAAGGATGCAAGGCTGAGTCAGCCTTGGAGCCCTGGGATCGAAATCACAACGTTGTGGCTGCAATATTGGCATTTAACCATGATGGTTTGCATCATGGATGCTCATGTAGGATAAGCAAACTGAAATCCTAAGATTGTATTGTTATTTGGATTAACTTTTGTTAATTCAAATTTTGTTAACCAGGGCTGAAGAATCTACACTTCCCCAAATGTTAAATTCCAATTCCTATCAGGCCTGTCCAATGGGAAAGAGATCATAGGAGTTATAGTCCATCAACATCCAGGGGGCCACACATTAAATAAGTAACAAAGAATACCAAAGAACTGGAACCAGAAGCACAAAATCTGTATAAAATAATATTCCTCTTCTACATTCCTCTAATATTTTAGAGATGTGTCTTTTTTGTCTTTCTCTTTCTTTCTTTCTTTCTTTCTTTCTTTTTCTTTCCTTTTGGTATTTTAGAAAGGTATGCCTACTTAGCCACGAGTGACCATGGTTTCAATCCCTAGCATACTGTTAAACAATGTCTAAAAGTTAAATCATAATTCTGACTGTAGTTTACAAGTGATGCTCTGGGCTTCTGTAATAATTCACTCTGTCTCTCTGAACTGAAGCTGTAATTCCTGACAATGTGGAGCCCTTTTCTGTTTATTGATTCATAGCTCATCTGCCCTCACAAAATTCCTCTGCAGAAGAATATACGGAGATTGGAAAACAAAAAACAATAAATACTACTTGGCAGGCTCTCTGATACACAGGAATAGCTTATCATAGGCAAGATGCAGATGGTTCTGATAAGAACATACTGTAGGTCACATTGATGTTCAGGGCTTGATAACTTCCACAGTTCAGAGCTGTCACTTAAACCTTCTATTGAGCAAAGAGATTTGTTTATGCTTGAGATGCTCTAATTTGCTTTGGCAAGTCTGTTCCGCTTATTCAGCCGATGCCAAAGAGAGCTGCATCACAACACTGGACATGGTAGGTTTAGGTATAGAGAAGAAACATATGAGCTAATGAGGTCTTTTATTTTAATCTGCCTTCCTTTATTGGGAAAACAAAATGAAATGCATTCTCTGATTACTCTTTCCATGTTCATTTGATTGTTATTTTGGAGACACAGGAACACCTATTGCTAGGATTTCTGATTAAGCACTCTCTGCTATCCATACACATAACTAGGCTTCCTAAAACTATTTATTCTCCTTTTTAATCTCCACGCACACATATACATACGTATGAGTGTGGAGGAGGCAGATTAGAGTGACTGTACAAACCAAACATTTTAAAATGCTGTAACAAAATGTTTCCCTTTTATGCCGTCTTTAGTGGTTCTGAAATCAAAGTCTTCTGTAGCAAATGTAACAGTTATAGAACATATGTTTGTATGTGCCGTCAAGCTGCCTGTCACTTTATGGCAATCCCATGAATTTTCAGAGGGTTTTCTTAGTAAAGGAATATTCCAGTGGTGGTTTTGCCAGGTCCTTCCTCTGAAATATAGCTATAGGGGAGACTATTTCAGAACGCATAAATAATTATAATATTATCTTCAAGAATGTTGCCTTGTGGTTTTAGGGACTTGACTCTATACCTCCAGATGGTCTTGTGTTTTTAGAAATGAATCTCATTCTCTTGGAACTGATAGTATTTCTTTTGCAATAGAAACATAGGCTGTGTTGTTCTTAACTGAAGTGCCTTGCCACTGGTTGTTACGGGGAGGAAGTTGATCCAAGATTGCAGGTGTGTGGCTCCTAAAATGTAGGCATATTGATGATGGTCTCCAGGGTTTATGCCACTTGGCCTCAACATGGAAGATAACTCGTAATGTCATTCATCCATTTTGGAATACCCCCTGTTCATTAAGAGCCAACTTGGCTACAGTATATTTTGATTCAGAAATGCTGAAGAAGGGAGAAGTTAAAACTTTTTTTGTTGTTATGGCATTTTAATGTTTTTGCTATGTTTTTCACTTTAATATAGGCCCCAGTTATGGGAGAAAGGTGTGATAAAGTCATTGTTGTTGTTGTAAATGACAAATAACATCCACTGACAAAGAACAAACCTGCCCAAAGTGCTGGTTGATTATTTTAAAAAAGATAGATAGATAGATAGATAGGACAGGCAATCAAAGAAAGAAAGAAAAGAAAAGAAAAGATAGATTTGATGTGTGCTCAAAAATAACCTTTACTGCTCAAAAAATAACTTTGGCATGAGCCTGCAGCCTATTGTCTAAATTCAACCTACTGCCATGTTATCTTGTTCACTCCATTTGCCAGAGCTGTGTTTTTGTAGGTCAGAAAGGTCTGCATTTGCATAATAGACATGGCAGGAAAGCGGTTTTGTGTAATGAATTTCTACTGCGTACTCCATTTACAAAATTTCTATATATCCTTTTCTGCTGTTAGCATCCCTCTGTGGGAAGATAAAGAGAAAGAGGCCTGAACAATTTGAAGGATGCTTTTGTATTTGTGGCTCTTAATTTCAATATTGGTTTACACAGAGATTAGCCTGGATCAGAAAGGATTTTTAGAGGCAGCCATTATAAGGAAGACACTTTGGCTTTATGTGGGTGGCAAAATTAGGAGTAACATTTCAGGTTTGGGTAGTGGAAATCTGCCAATGTAGGATGGCTGGTTGCAAATTGTCAGTTGTCAAGGAGAGCAAAAGAGGACATGGATTTGCATGGATCATATTTATATTAATTTATATGTATAAATGGAAGTTTAGAAAAAGATACAACACCATAGTGGAGGAAAGTTTGACCAGGTGACCTAAGTATGCTACTGAAATAATGGACATTTCCCATGCCTTTTCTCTCCTCTTGTCTTTGAACAAAACTTTGATGAGACAGCCTTTCAAAGAGAGGATGACAACAGAGAGACTATTATTCTCAGTAAAGTATCACATATCACCACCCACTTTCAGTGGCTTGGGGAACAACAAGATTCATGGAACCATAGAGTTGGAAGAGACACAAAAGCTATCCAGTCCAACCCTCTGCCATGCAGGAAGACACAATCAAAAGTCTTGTGTTAGAGATTAAGAAGAGTTAAAACTGTTTGGTGTTCATTTGATTTTGCTGTAAGTCGGGTGAAGCTCCCATTGCACGGGGGAGCAATTCCGAAATATATGGCATTGGGTCTAGATTTAGGCATGTGAAAGTGGCCTAATGGAAGTAGAGTTCCCATCTCCTCCTCTTTGTAGCATTTCCTCCAGTCTCCTTGAATGCATGCTACATGCACAGCATTCCCTTCATTTACCAAGCTTGTGACTATACCAGAAAAAAGAGATAAGATTAGTCTGACATGACTTGTTTTTGAGAAACTGATGTTGCTGCCTTTTAGTAATCATGGCATTCTTAAATGCTTACAGACTCTCTATTTAATGATCTGCTCTAGAATCAATCTAGATACTGAAGTTCGGCTGACTGAGTGGCCATTATTGGGGTCCTCTTTTTTCCTCCCCTTTTTAAGATGAAGCAATATTTTGAACTGAGTCTTGTATAGCAAAATAAGAGAAGTGTGAAACCAAAGGATCACTGCAATCTGATTTGTTTATTAGCCAGGAATATGTCAGTTCACTTTAAAATGCTGACCGAATGAAACCCTTAACTATTTCTCTGTGTATGTACTCCATACCATTTGTTTCTATTTGGATTATACAAATGATATAGATTTTCTTTGTCATTTTCACCTTTTAAAATATAAAAAAATAATAAAGTTAGTCAATAGTCATACATTCAGCACTAAAGGAGAAAACATTGTCTGTTGCCATGCTTCATTCGGGGGTTCTCTAAAAAGTATAAATGATCTGCATTAAAATGGCAGGAATTCAGGGTATTTAAAAAGAAAAAAACCAAGAAACTTCTAAAAGGAAACACCAGGAAGATAATTATAATCTTTGCTGCACATGCCCATTTTATAAGAGCAGCAAGGAATTGCTCTACCTAGTTTCCATCCACATACATTTTCATTTAAATACATTCCTCTGCTAATTCCGTAGCTCTCTAAAGTTTACTGCTGGGAGTATGAAAAGGATGGTCTTTATGAACAGATGGTCTTTTCAAGGAAATGTAGTTACGTTTTAAATTCAGACAAATGTACTGCAAGCTAATGGTCCTCAAAGCAGAGTCCTATAAGGGAGACTGAGTAAGTAACGATGCAATATGCTACACTTTAATTCCACCATATTAAAGACAAACCAATTTTAATGAAGCTTAATTACCAGAGAACAGGTAACCCTCTACTCATGTTCATGTACAAGCAGATGTTTATGGACTATATGTGGCACCAAATGTGCCTGGCCATTGCTGAGTTATTATTAGCAGACACTGGGCATTATTCCTCCCCCCACTTTATATTACTTTGTACGATGGGTTGACAAATGGGTTTTGTCATGAACAGCTGTGTTCCTGTTTTAAAAGGCTGGCTTACAATGGAAGAATGTGAATGGTGGCAACCTTTTCTGCGCATAGCATGTTATCTTGCAAGTCCAGAGTCACTCAAGCAAGTGGCGTTTCCGAAACAAAATAAAAACATCATGCTGGGATCCTAATGAGTAGCATATGTTTGACTTTCCTTTCTGCTTGTCATTCTGACATTTGTTAGTGTGTATGTGTGTTTGCATGCACATGTGTGCAGATATTCCTGGACCCTTCATCATAAAGCTGTCCAGCCCAGCAATAACACAGAGAGCAATGAAGAGCAGCTTGAAATGTTAAAATCTCTTCATTTCAAAAGTGAGAATCGGTGTTTCATTTTCAACAGAGGTTTTCCTAATAAAACAGTTCAGAATTTAATATATATAAAGACAAACTAAAGGTGGCATGACTTGCAAGCTACTGGAGACCAGAAAAATCTGTCTCTTTCACTTTCTTCCACATCATGTTGTATATTATGAGATTTGTAAATTTCAGCAAATGCTTTAAAAATGAACTGAAACAAAATTCTCCCCTTTCTGCAGTGGCTGACTTCAATAAGTATAGCTGTTCCCAACATGGAGAAGAAAATGCTTTACTCACACTTTTATACTTAGACATATAAAAGTATAAAAGATGAAAAACCTCTCAGGAAGAAACTGGGGGGCAACCAAATTTAGCTACCCACATGTTTGAATACCTATGGATTCAAAACCAAACTTTTCAGAGCTAACTGCCTTTTGCCCAGATACATGAATCTGCCAGCTTTAGCTTCTGCCACATTCTTTTTTCCAATAATAATAATAATAATAATAATTCCAACATTAAGCTTTTTCTTCCTATTATTATTTCCCATCTTTTCCCCAGTAATGGGCCTCAAGGTGGCTTATGAATCATTAAAATCCATGTAGCTTAAAAACTGTTTTAAAAATCATACACAGAGAGGTTGTTGTTCTATATCTTCAAATCATTTCTGATTTGACCCTAAGGCAAACCTACTGGGGTGGGGGTGGGGGTGGGGGTGGGGCGGATAGCAAGATTTGACTTCCTTGGAGGCTCAGAGAGTATAACTTGCCCAAGGTCATTCAATATTTTTCCATGGACCAGCAGGGATTTGAACTCATGTGCCCCACTGTCCTGCTCCAGCACTCAAACCTATTTCCTTATTCATTTACTCCCCCCCCCCACACACACACTATATATATAATCAGTCTGTCTGATAGAACAGTAAAGTTTTATTTTGATTATGCCTGGGATGGGGCCAAGTTCCAAGGTCTGGGAGCAGCCACCAAGAAGGCACTCTCCCTTGTTCCCGTCAAAGGAGCCTGAGAAGGCAGTGAGACAGAGAGAAGAGCTACTCATGAAGATCATGAAGAATAGGCTCAAATAGGGAAATTTGTTGTTGCTCTTGTTTTGTCCCTTCAAGTCATTTCTGACTTACAGCAACCCTATCATATAGTCTTCTCTATGTCTCCGACTGATGCAGTGACCAGGGATGGCGTCGCTCCTCTCGTGGCCTGTCTGGAACCGGTAATGGACTGGATGAGGGAAAACAGACTCAGTCTGAATCCAGAGAAAACGGAAGTACTTGTGATAGGTTCTCCCGGCCCAGGTATGGAATTGGTTCCACCTGTCCTGAGCGGGCTCACGCTTCCTGTAAAGGACACTGTACACAGCTTGGGGGTGCTCCTTGACTCGTCGCTCCATCTTAACTCTCAGGTGGATGCGACAGTCAGGAGCACCTGTTTTCAGCTTCGGCTGCTGCGCCAGCTGCGTCCCTACTTGGACCGAGGGGACCTTGAAACTGTAGTACATGCTCTGGTAACTTCTCGGTTGGATTTCTGCAATGCCTCTGTACCACACTCGGAAGCTACAATTGGTGCAGAATATGGCAGCACGGCTGGTCACTGGTGCCCCCAGGACCTGCCATATAACATCAGTATTGAAAGATCTCCATTGGCTGCCTATTTGCTTCCGGGCTCAGTACAAAGTGCTGGTTATTACCTATAAAGCCCTAAATGGCTTGGGCCCAGAGTTCCTGAAGGACCGTCTCTCCCCACATAATCTGCCCTGCATACTTAGATCCACCGGGCAACAACTGCTAAGAGTTCCGGAGGCCAGATTATCATCCACCATGAGGAGGGTGTTTTCTATCTCGGCCCCAAGCCTCTGGAACTCATTGCCCATCGAGCTCCGCTTGGCTGCCTCTCTCACCCAATTTAAAAAGGGGTTGAAAATATATTTATTTGAGCAGGCCTACCCCTGATTTTGTTCTCCCCACTGATATTTTTCCCTGACTACTAGCCATGTCGCCATTGTACATCTATATTGGGTTGATATTGTTATGATACTGTTGGAATGTTTTAAATTGTGAATTTGCTGTGCACCACCCTGATCTGTGGAAGGGCAGTATATAAATAAAGATTTTATTATTATTATTATCATGGGGTTTTCTTGACAAGATTTATTATTTATTAAGAGGTTTCCCATGGCCTTCCCCTGAGGCTGAGAATGTGTGACTTGCCCAAGGTCACCCAGTGGCTTCATGGCCGAGCTGGGAATCAAACACTCAAACCACTATGCCACCCTGGCTCTCTTGTACAGGGAAATATGATCCTTCTAATAGCCTGGGCCTGAGCAATATACATTCTTAAAATAAATTCTTAGAAATAAATTTCATTTCATTTCAGTTTGTTTTTTAATGATTTTTTAACCAAAATCTTCAAAATGTCAATTTTCAAAAAAGCAAAACTGACAGATTGAACTGACCCATTCAATTAATGTGTTAAGAGCACATGAGAATGTACCACACTCTGCCTAAGCAATGTGTCTATTCATCACATTTCTGTTACTAGGTGTCGACATCTGGATGATGGTGGTGGTGGTGGTGGTGGTGTGTGTGTGTGTACAGCTCTTTCCACTTCACTGGGAATGCTGACAATCATATTTATACAGTATCATTTTCTTTATAATGCCAACTAGGTGCCAGGCTGGTGATCAGTGTTGGAACAGCATTGTCACCTTGCATGCCTAGATTAGTGGATTCATATTTTTATAAAACTGTGCCCTTAATTTTAAAATACTTTTTCCATTCTGTTAGAGATTTGTGTATTTACCAGATACAAGGAAGTCTCTTCTGAACATTACAGGATTAACTAACAAGCATCTCCTGGATGCTTGATGATGATGAAAATGATGGTGATTTTGTTTAAAGAACACAGTATCATATGACCGGTGAAACATGCATGGAAAGATTGCACTATGCTTAAGGAGTGATCTAAAATATATGCAGTGGTCTTATCCAGTTAACAGTGGCCTATGTGGATTTGTACATGTGTTAGCACATTAAAGTATAGTAGTAGAATAAATGTGCATTGCCTCTATGCATTGTCTTTGCACACTGCATTGCAATTGTACAACAGGTTGTCAGCCATGATCATTTATCGCTCACTGAATACCATTTGAGACAATTCAAGACAAACTAATGAATAACATGGCAGTATTTTACATGAAGGCTGTATCTGCATCTGTACTGCAGAAATAATCTAGTTTGATACCATTTAACTACCATGATGTAATGCTATGGGATTCTGGGAACTGTAGTTTTATGAGACATTTTGCTGTCTGTCAGAGAACTCAGGTGCCACAACAAACTACAATTCCCATTATTCCATTGCATTGAGCCATGACAGTTAAAGTGGTGTCAAACTGGATTATTTCTGCAGTGCGAATTTAACCAAAGTCTTCTCTCTCTTGCATTCACTCATTTCAAAACATTTGTGAGCCCTCTACATATTTTCTTTCAGGCCTACTATGTCTAATTTCTCCCTTAGTTTTCCCCTTTTGTTTGTTTGTTTGTTTGTTTGTCTGAAAGTAAAAAAAAAAAGACAAAGAATTTCTGAGGTCAGAGATAGAGCATATAAAAGACTCACAGATGTTCATATTTTCAAATAAATAACTGTGGGATCGAAATCCTGATCCAAAGGACTTTTGTTGACCGTTTCATTCCATGCGAAAAACAAAACCAACATCCTTGCTAATTAGTATAAGTCCAATGAACCATCTTGCTGCCCTGATCAAGTTAAATCCCTTTTGAGATAATTAGAGCTAAATGAAAATGTAAGAAAGGGAGCATTTACATTTTTCTTTCAATTCTAAGCCGCCATGTTCTTTGAGAATATTTCTGTCTATCAATAATAATAATAATGAGAATAATGAATTGAACTAAGCATCTGCAGAGACCAAAAGATCCTTCACTTTACACACACACACACACACACACACACACACCCCTCCACAAATTGCACTAACCAGCAGAAAAAAAGAGGGGGGAAATCATTCCAAAATGGGAAATATGACAATGGCTGGGGTTATTGCATTCCCTGAGTTAAGAAGTTAAGGCCAGAAAGACAAGAGAGGACAAATGCAATGAGATGCCACTGCGGAACTGGATTATCTTACTGCCACTTTATGACCACGAAACCATCTTTAGGAACTATTTTACTATTGTGATACCACAAATGACTGTGGTGTGTGTGTGCATGTGTGTGGATGAGAGTGTGGTGAGAAAATCCACCTGAAGAGAGGAAAAAGAAATTGAATATTTAGGGTTGGAGAAGGAAATTGCAAGATGAGAGGAGGTTACTATTTAACTAGGTGCGTGGGTAGTCATTCCAACAATTTTTTAAAATGTTAAACAAAGAAAAAGCACTCTACTTATGACCCAGCTGCCAATCACTTTAAAAACCTTTTTAAGTCTGCCACAGTGAACGTTTCCTTGGTATATCAGGTAGGATCCTATTACTGTCTTACACATGCATGTGCTCCTCTAGAGAAGTAGTTAGACTTTTTTCTGATGTACAGTATCTAGGGCCCTTTCACACTACAGAATTATAGTACTGTTTGCTGTTCCATGCTGCAGAAATAAAGCAGTTTGACACTACTAACTGTATGGCTCCATCCTTTAGATTAATAGGATTTGTGGTTTGGTGAGGTATTCAGCCTGGTCTGTCAGAGAGGTCTGTTGCTTCACCAAACTACAAATCCCAGGATTCTATAGGATGGAGCTATGACTGTTAAAGTGGTGTCAAACTGCATTGTTTCTACAGCGTAGATGCACCCTATGATTCCACATTAACCACCATGGCAACACCCTATAGAATCTAGTATTTTCTGGCTGAGAATTCTCAAAATGCCTCTCTCTAAGATGTGAATCTCAGGATTCCATAGGATGTTGCAGGAGTAGCAAAAGTGGAGACATTGTGCTATAATTCTTTAGTGTGAAAGGGCTGCAAGGGTTCGGTTCAAAAGTACAAAAGCAGAGTTGTGCATGCAATGCTGTTAGGTCTGCAGGCATGAATGCAAATGTGCATGCACATCCAACTATGCATGTGGTTGGACATTTTGGTGTTGTATTCAGTTGGGCATTGGTGGTATTCAACACAAGGGATCCACACTGCAATCATTGTGTAACTCCAAATGAAGGGTCTCAACCACTGTAGAGAAGAAAAATGAGATCCTGCCATCAGAAACTATTCTCAAAAATGGAAAAAGATCATCAGTCAACCTCGTCAAAGAATAAGTACCTCACTCACCTGATAGTGCTGGGAGCCCTGGTGGTACAGTGGTTAAATGCCTGTACTGCAGCCACTCACTAAAAAACCATAAGGTTGCAAGTTTGAGACCAGCAAAAGGGCTCAAGCTTGCATCCTTCCAAGTTCGCTAAAATGAGTACCCAGATTGTTGGGGGCAAGTAGCTTACAGTTGTAAACTGCTTAGACACTCCACAGGCGGTAGGAAGTGGTATATAAATGAAGCTGTTTGTTTGTTTGTTTATTGTCACAGGAAACCAACACAAGTTGCAGTCCAGTCCAGTGACAGTGGGGAATTGAATCATAAGTAGCCCTAACATCATGTTTCTAATACTGCAAGTGGTAACCAGATTGGATTGGGGATAGGAAAGCACATATTGCAAAGATTTCATTGCCTCATTTTGTATTAGTAAATGATGGAGAACATAGGAGGAGAAGAGGTGAATGACTATTTTGCATCTAATGTCCACAGGGCCTTCCACTAAACTATTATAGCACTATGGCCTGATCTAGATTGGCAAAAAGAAATGTGTCCATGGCTGCATGAAAGTCTAGCCTTTAGATGAGAAAAAGGGCAAGTGTGCCATGAAAACGCTTTTTTTTTTTTTTTTTTTTTTTTGCGTTTTAGGGGAGAAGAAGCACCTTTAAAAAGGTGCTGGTTTTCCCAGCTTCTTTTTTAAAAACTGCAGAACAGCGCAGCTCCACCTAAAGGCTGTGGTGCAGCTGCTAAGCATTAAGGAAAAGGCAACTTCATGTCACACTTTCCTGCCAATCTAGAAAGCCCTAACGATTCCATTTTAACTGCCATGGCTGCATCCTATAGAATCATGGGACTTGTAATTTAGTGAGGCAGAGTGCTCTGAGAATTCTAAATACCCCTCTTAAACTGAAAATTCCATGGTTCCTTAGGATGGAACCATGGCAGTTAATGGAATCATGGTGCAATAACTGCATACTGTCAAAGGGCCCTTTTATGGCTTTTGTCTCCTTGAAAAAGAGAATATGCCAGCCACAGATGCTGGCGAAACGTCAGAAAGGAACTCTTCTAGAACATGGCCACATAGCTCGAAAACTCCACAAAAAACTATCAAGTATCTGCTTTTCATTTGACAGGGAAATGGACTCGTCGATCCCAGTGACTGCTTTCCAGTAAATTGGATTTTTGGGGGAGGCATGCAGGAGTTTGCTACATAGTAACATTGTTAGGGTGCTACCTAGTGCACAATAGTCATAGAAGAGTCTGGTGGTGGCTTTCCCCCTCCTCACTCAGCTGTCATGACAATCATATAAGGAACATTAGGCCAACAGAGAGTGAACGGCCCAAAGCCAACCACTACTGTTGGCTCTCAATAGATGTGTTCAGAAGACAAAAGACAAGATTGAGCATGGGCCACAGTTCATGGTAAAGCACATACTTTATGTTCAAAAGGTCCCAAGTTCAATCTTTGGCACCTCAAGGTTTTTTGTTTTTGTTTTTTAAACAAAACATGTGGCATATTATCCAAATGATCTCTCTGCCAGAGTTCTTGAGCAGCTACAGATCCTTGCTGCACCAGATGATCAAACAGCCTGAACTGGCCCAAAGCAGATACTTATTATATGGTGGTATTTGTCCTGCAGTTTTTGGAGCAGACTCCTACAAATTGCTGGCCCTCTCTTTCTTTCTTAGCTTGCTCTACATTCAATTGCTTCTGGAAACCTCTGGTCAGTTTTGTGACAGATGAAAGCTGGTTCATTTTGGGCCACATACCTCTTATTCCAGCCACAGGAATCAAACAGGGGATAGAGAAGGAAGGAAAGCAAGAGATTTTTGAAATTTCTAGCAAACTGCAGTAGGCTCTTGGAATGCCCCTCAAACTTTAATCAGATTCATGAATACTATCATTTATACTGCCTCAGGAAAAAAAAAGTGACATCCTGTATTCTTGTGCAATTTTAACTTTACAGATTCTAGACACATTTGTAACTGATCCTGTAGCAGAGCCAGAGATCAAAGTGATGATTAAAATCTAAGTTCAGGGGGGAATTCAATCTCTTCAAAGTCTGCATGCAGCAGCCGAACCATCCATCCATACCCGAATATATATTTTTGAAGATGAATGCAACCAGAATTGGAACTCTTCAGAGAAATGAGTCAGCACTTATGCGCTGATATGCCAATATCAATTGTACTCACAATTGAAGACAAAGTTCTGAGCCACAGCGATTGCGGAGGCCTCTGTCACAGTGAAGAGGGATTTTATTGTGCTATAATCACAGGGTGTTTTTTTTTTAAAGGGTCCTCATATTATTCTTTTGTATGCCTGTCACAAAAACGTCTTCCACACAAGGAGAAAAAAGAGAAAAAAGGATCTCTCTTGCTACTTGGCTACAGATATTGTGGAAGGGCAAGAAAGGATAGCAGAGTCCTATTTCCCAAAGAGGGCTACATTTTCCTCACCATTTGGTGGGATTACTACAGGTTAAATACCAATTCAAGAGCACCGATAGCTCTTGGAAGAAGCTAGAGTCAACCTTCAGAAGAACAGAGAGGGGGCAAATGGCCCAGAGCAGGCTGCACAACAATATAATATGAGGTGTAAGGAAGCATTTGCTTCATTTTGCTAACTTGTGAGAGAACAAGAGAGGATCGATGAAATCTACTATCCCAAGGTCCCTCACTATGGTGGGATTTCTCACCCAATCTATGTAGAACATACACTAGATGACAGGTTTATTGTTGCTGTGTGCCATCAGGTTGTTTCCAACACGGCGACCCTAAGGCCACTCTATCACGGAGGTTTCTTGGCAAGATCTGTTCAGAGGAGGTTCACCATTGCTTTCCCCTTTGGGCTGACAGCATGTGACTCTCAGAATTCCTGACTGTTGGCCAATCTGGTTGGGACTTCTGGGAATTCATGATCATCCAGTGGGTTTTATGGCCAAGCAGGAATTCAACTCTAGTCACCAGAGTTGTATTCCAATGCTCAAACCACTACACCACACTAACTCCTTAGCACAGGGTTGCACTGACAGTGATTCCCAGACTTTGGTCCTCCAGGTACTTTGGACTTCATCTCCCAGAAACCCCAACCAGATTGGCCAACAATCAGGAATTCTGGGAGCTGAAGCCCAAAACATTTTGGAGGACCAAAGTTTGCCTAAAATGGCGTAGTTGTCTTCAAAGTATGGCAAAAATGCCCCAATATGCCCTCTAGAGAGGACTTGAGGGCATAGGGGGCAAAACAGAAGATGCTGAAAGCCACAAAAATGCCCATTTCCTTAATGGCTATGTAAAACAAGGAATTTACCTAGTTGTGTGACAAGCAAAATCTGCTAAAATCCCCCTTTTTTTCATACCCATTAAATGTACAGAAGCTCTCTCCAATTTTTACTTAACCTAAGGGAATGGCTTGTTCTTATTATAGTGACTCATTCATGTTATTTTTGAATCCCGAGGTTCACCTTGTCTTGTTTTGCTTCCATTGGGGATGTTTCTCTCCTGAGCCCACTTTCTGGAGACACAGGAGAGCCTTCTAGGAAGCTATTCCACACCTTCCTCACCATATATAAAAGATGCATGGTTTCAGAGTTATTTTTTGTTGTTTCTCTATATTAGCACACCCCAAAATACAGGGGTCTGGACCTTGTGGACCTGCAAATGGTGCTGTACTATAACTCTCATCGTGCTGCACCATCAGCAATGCCAGCTATGACTGATGCAGCATACAGTGCAATGTTATTTGGAGACCCACAAGCCGCTACTCTTGCTGTAAGACCTTCAGTTCAGGAAGCCAGCAGATTGTTAGATATAGATATAGATATAGCATAGTAACATTCAATTCCCTTCTGGCTTTTGCGCATGCTGCCCTACCACATTATTGGGAATTACCTTGGCTATTCATTTTCTCTGGCAAAAGAGACATAAAGATAAATTGCTTGTTTTCATGAAGTACTAATTGTTCATGTTATCCTTGTAAATAATGATGCACTGTCTTGAAAAATCAAATTCTGCCTCTGCTTATTAACAAAAACAATAATTGAAACTGTTAATACAAAGCTTTGTTTCTCTGCAGATAAACTAGAAAACATAATAGGAGATCTGTGAAGAGAGGGAAAGTATCTTTGGAAATGAATTACCAGTACATGGAATTTGTTGAACAAGAACATTAAAACAGCCTTCTCAGACTTCCTAACTCCTTTGGACACGCTCCAGTTTCTCCACATCCTTTTTGAACTGTGGTGTCCTGAACTCGACACAGTATTCCAGGTGGGGCCTGACCAAAGCAGAATAGAGTGGGACGACACTGTGGCACTATTACTTCCCTTGATCTAGACGCTATACTTCTATTGATGCAGCCTAAGATTGCATTTGGCCTTTTTAGCTGCTTCATCGCACTGTTGACTCATGTTCACTTTGTGGTCTACTTGGACTCCTAGATCCCTTTCACATGTGGTCTCGCTCAGCCAGGTGTCCCCATCCTATATCTATGCATTTCGTTTTTCCGCCCTAAGTGTAGTACCTTACATTTCTCCGTATTGGTTTTCATTTTGTTCGCTTTGGCTCAACTTTCTAGTCTATTCAGGTCATTTTTATTAATGTGTGTATATGTGTTTGTGAAATAATCATGAAAAGGCTTAAGGAAGAGCAATTGTTTCCCACTATACTGTTGTCGAATAGACTATTTTTATGTCATTTTAGAATGGTGTATGGTGCTTTTTGTTCTGGTTCTGAAATTGCCAGGGATGGGGAGGTTCTCTATAACTGTAATTATTCTGTCAACATCATGGTTTACTCAAGTCTCTCTATATTGCCAGGCCTTTCCATCAGATTTTCCCAGGCAGCACCAAAGTTGCACTAATGCAGGAAAATCTATTGCTGGCATGCCAGTTTATTTAACGGTAGTATCCTTGATCTTGTGCACATTAATATCCTGTAGGTAAGACTACTGTGTTTAGTTGAGTTGTGGGAATGACTTCTGAGGGGCATTCCATATTAGCATAAGATCTTTCTACCCCATAATGGGACACTAGATTTTAGAAAAATTTGGAGTGAAAACCACTGCCTAATATGTCAGGGATGAGAACCATGTGGTTTAGGGTTGGCAGAGAGAAAACTGAAGAGGGCACTTTTTACCTCTCTATTCTGCTTTGGTCAAGCCCCACCTGGAATACTGTGTCCAGTTCTGGGCACCACAATTCAAAAAAGATGTGGAGAAACTGGAGTGGGTCCAAAGGAGGGCGACTAAGATGGTGAAGGATATAGAAGCCATGCCCTATGAGGAGCGCCTTAGGGAACTGGGAATGTTTAGTATGGAGAAAAGAAGGTTAAGAGGTGATATGATAGCCCTGTTTAAATATTTGAAGGGATGTCATATTGAGGAGGGAGCAAGCTTGTTTTCTGCTGCTGCAGAGACTAGAACGCAGAACAATGGATGCAAACTGCAGGAAAAGAGATTCCACCTCAACATTAGGAAGAACCTCCTGACAGTGGAACTCACTCCCTCGGAGTGTGGTGGAATCTCCGTCCTTGGAGGTCTTTAAGCAGAGGCTGGATGGCCATCTGTCGGGGATGCTTTGATTGGGAGTTCCTACATGGCAGGGGGTTGGACTGGATGGCCATTGTGGTCTCTTCAAACTCTATGATTCTATGATTCTACCTTCATTCATTTTGTAGAAGAGGGGATTTCAGCACATGTTGTTTGTAACCTGGTTGCGTGAGAAGGAACACCTGATGTAATTCCCTCTCCTATACAACCAGTATAGAAACAGCATGGTGTAATGGTTTGAACACCGGACCAACACTGATTCCGGAGACCAGGGTTCAAATCCCTGCTCAGCCATGAAAAACGTTGAGCAAATCACACTCTCTCAGACTCAGAGGAAGGCAAAGGCAAACTCACTCTGAACAAATCTCATCAGAAAACCCTTAAGGATGCCATAAGTCAGAAAAACCTCAAAGACACAACAACAACAACAACAACAACAATTAAAGATAAAGGAATCTTCTATAGTTTTCTGTCTTGCAACCCTTTAGCCCATAATCCACGTGATGTTTTTAACACCATTTTTAGGCCTGCAGGTTCATTCTGGACTCCATGGGCCCTATTATTTCACTTTAACTGCCATGACATGGAATTTTGAGGATTTACAGTTTAGAAATGGGCATTAAGAATTCTCCACCAAAGAGCTCTAGTGTCTACCCCAGCTATAAACCCCTCCATTCCATAGGATGTTCCATAGGATGGTGATTAAAGCAGAATCATAATATTATTGTGTGAAAGGGCCCCCACCTTCTCCAGGGCAATATTTTCTTGCATCAAAAATGAAAATTGCTGCTCCCAGAAGCATCCAGGAATATCAGGTTTCCTCTAGAGCAAGCCATAGGACTTAAGTTAATTTGTGTACCTCTTTTAAAACAAAAACAAAACATAAGAAAACAATTTGATGTCTACTTAAATAGTAATTTCATATACCATATATATATATATATATATATATGGAGTGGGATAGGGGCCCAGCCTACAGTGTGTTGAACTGATCCCTAGACTCATCCATATTGTCCACCCCCAATATAGACAGTACTTTTCATATGCATGTAATAGATTATCACGCAGGTGTCAATTTCTTTGCTATTCTCTTCTGATGTGGCTGTAGATCTCCAAAAGAGAAAAGAGAGCGTGTTTTCTACCCTAATGTACTGACACCAGAAGAAGCATCACAAAGACTGCATCTGCACTGCACTGCAGAAATCATGCAGATTGATGCAGTTTTAACTGTCATGGCTCAATGCTATGGAATCTTGGGATTTATAGTTTGTTGTGACTGCAGACTCCCTGACAGAGAAGGCTAGATATCTCACTAAAGTACAAATTCCTGAATTCCATAGCGTTGAGCCTCGGCAATTAAAGTGCTGTAAAACTGCATTATTTCTGCAGTGAGGATGCCGCCTAATACATGGTGCAGGACTGATGAGTACAGTAGAGGGTCAAAAAAGGGCATTTCTATTACTTCCAGTAATTGTTTCACACTGTTTGTGATACTGAAATAGCTCCCTCCAGTTCTCAAATACCCAAATATGAGTATGAATAAAATTCTGGCACCCTTGGATAGCCATACTGCTCAGGAACATATAAATAAATAAAATTTAAAAAGCCAATAACCAGTGCAGTCGTGATTTAGAGAAAACAGAAATTAAGTTAGCAGCAAATTAAGGTATAGTTCTGCAGCTCACATTAGTTGACACCTGAGCAGATCACAGACTGCAACAAAATTGCTTTCCTAATAGGTGTTCGAAGATTTGACAGAATTTTTGCTTTACTGTTCTGAAAGGACCACTGACTATAACCAGCAACTTTTGCCAGCATTTTCTTTTCATCTCAAATGGATCCAGACAGAAGCATCACTATATTGGCATAAATGACCATGAATGCCATGTTTGCAAATAGTGGAGGAAACCAGATAAGCTCATCTTGCATAGGTCCGCTACTAGTTCAGCACTGTACCCCGCTCCGATTGGATACAGAGGAGCGGGCTATAAATAAAACATTATTATTATTATTATTATTATTATTATTATTACCCCAATGTGTATTTACAATCCCTCGCCCAATCTTCTTTTCTGCCCTGTATTAATTGAGCTACTTTTCTTTTCTCTTGCAATCCGTCAGCAATTAGGGACTCGTTAGCACTCTAGCAAGACTATATCGAAGGCAAATGTTTGCTCTATTAATCCACAAACCCACCCAGTCCCAAGCTGCAAGCTCATTTAGCAGCATTTGTTTTCATAAAGCCAGAGGTAGTGACTGCTCTCTTTGCTGCTTTTAATTAATGAAGAAAGCTTAATATGCACTTTTTTCATCAATCTGGCACTAAAATTGCTGAATTGCTCTTGTACCATCCAGATGAAGACTTCAGGACTATTTGTAGAAAATTAGAATAGGCCTTCCTGCCCTACAACCTCTTGACTAGAATGATGTTTGAAATATAAAAAAAGAGTTGGAAACAAACCACAGAGCCAGTGGTTTGAGCATTGGACTCCAGAAACCAGGGCGTGAATCCTCACTCAGACGTGGAAATCTGCTGGGTGGCTTTGGGCAAGTCACACTCTCAGTGTCAGAGGAAAGCAAAGGCAAATCTTCTCTGAACAAATCTTGGCCAAAAAAAAAAAACTGTAATAGGTTTGCCTTGGGGTCACCATAAGTCAGAAATGAATTGAAAGCATACAAGACAGAGACTTTATTGATACAGCTACAGCTTCTGCTGATGCTATTAATATTTTGGCAGATGGCACACTGCCTACCCTGCCCCAACAGCCTTCCAACCAACAAGGGGATACAGGTTGTACTTAGATTTTGGAAAGGAAGGGCAGTAAACTACATGAGTAGCAAAGCACATGTAGCTGGCTTCACCTATGATGAGTCTTTGTATACCCTTCATCTGCTCTATGCCTTGGAACAGAGGTTGAATAGTACAAACTGATTCAATTATTCTCCTGCTAAAAGTAACCAAATGAGGTTGGTAGTGCCAACCATTTCTTCAGGCCATGTGTAGCATGATTCAAGTGTGCTGAGATGCTGACAAAATTAGCGAGAAATATTAGAGGACCATCAGCCTCTTCCAGTTTCATCTGCAGGAAGAGAATTTCTAATGTGGTCCCATATCTCTGTGGCAGGGCACATGCTTGCAATACAGCATCTTTAAAAGGTCTTTTCTAACCCAGGTAGCAGGGCTTCTGACTGAGGGGCCTTTCATACTGCAAAATGATAGTGCTTTGATACCTCTTTAACTTCCATTGCCATATCCTATGGAATCCTAGAATTTGCACTATAGAGAGATGTACTTAAAATTCCCAGCCAGTGGCCACTGGTACCTCACCAAACCTCAATAATTCCATAGGATGCAGACATGACAATTAAAGTGGAATCGTACTGCTATGATTGTGTAGTGTAAAAGGTCTCTAAGAGGCTTAACAGGCTGCCCCTTTCCTAGCCAGACTGGATCCACAGCAACCTCACACCGCAGCCCTGATCTGGCCTTTCGAGGGTGCAAAAAGGAACCACAAAAAGAGTGCCATAGCCACGGCGGCATGGCTATATGGTCTCCCTTTGGCGTTGTGTCATCTGGATGCAGCACCAGAGGCATGCCATGATGCTGCACACTGTCTGGAGCAGTACATGGCATCAGGGCGCCCTCAGGGGCAGAGTCGGGCATGCATTGTCAGAGCGCTACGCCCCGACTCTGTCCCCAGGCCAGCCTTTCAGGCCAGTCTGTAAAGGGCCTAAGACTCTGAAACAGGTTCTAAATGCATTATCCAGGGTATTAAACCTTATGCAGTCAAACTGATTCAGCATTTTGGACAGTTTCCTTAACATCAGAAATAAATCTCAAACTAGATTCACTGGAGAAGCTTCATTATCTCTGCAGAAACAAGACCAGGAGGACATTGTGGCACAGACCATAAACTACTAATGTCAAATTAGAGTAAAGCTAAAGAAGAACACTAAACCAACCATCATGCCAAAATACAACATGGAGAACATCCCTGTATAATTTAAAGATAATATGTGATGCAATTTTGCACTATTAAGCCTAATTGTCCAGGGGCTAAAAGAAATCTGGACTGAAGCCGAGGACATTGTCAGGAAGGAATGCAAAAAGACAGTATGTGCAGCCAAAAAGGCAAAAAAAAAGCCTCAATGTATGAGAGATGAATCCAATTGAGCAGTTAAGAGCAGGCAAGAAACAAAAGGAACGGGTGACAGAAATAGAATCAGAACCTGAATGCAACTGTTCAGTGACTTGTGTGGAAAGGCAAGGAGAACTAGAATTTATAATGTAATAAGCAATACAGAGACACAGAAAATAAAAAGGAAGAAAAAATCAAAGGGAAATGTATGCTAAAAACTGGGATCTCTACAATCAGGAAGGGGACATATTATATGAACAAATAGAAAAAGAAAAAAATATGATGGAAAGAATACAAAAAAGACTTTACATAACTTAAAATAGATGATGAAGACATTCAAACAGTTCAAAATTTTCCATACTTTGGCTCAGCCATTAATCAGAGTGGAGACTGCAATTAAGATATCAGAAGAAGAGTAGGACTTGGGAGAGCAGCTATGAAGGAACTGGACAAGATCCTGAGATATCAAGATATATAATTGAATACTAAAGTTAGGATTGTTCATGCCATTGTATTTGTCATTTCATGTATGGTCGTGAAAGCTGGATAGTGAAGAAAGCTGATAAAATGAAAATCAACTCATTTGAAATGTGGTGCTGGAGAAGAGTTTTCTGGATACTATGGACTGCTAAAAAGAAGAATAAATGGGTCCTAGAGCAAATCCAGCCGGAACTCTCCCTACAAACCAACATGGAGGCTTCCGTACTTTGTCCCTATCATAGGAAGGCATGACTCACTAGAAAAGACAGTAATGCTCGGTAAAGTAGAAGGCAGTAGGAGAAGAGGAAGACCACATTACAGATGAATGGACTAAATCAGGGAAGCTACTGGCCTGAGTCTGCAAGATCTGAGCAGGGCTGTTGATCACAGGGTGACTTAGCCGTTTCTCATTCATAGGATCACCATAAGTTGAAGTTGACTTGACAGCAGTAAACAACAGAGATTCACTGCAAGAGAAGATAAATCCACTTTTGCCAGACATTACCTGATGAGCTCCAGAGAGAAAATACCAAACCGAGAATTACCAATATTTCAGTTGTACCAGGCATTCATATTCATGTGAATCTATGTTTCTCTATGGCAGAAAGACATAACAATGTTGTATGTCTGGCAACATGTTCATGGAATATCAATTTAAAATGCATTGCAGGCTGAGTGAAATATCATACTTTCATATCTTGCTGCTCTGTCTCACAGACAATTATTTTAAACATTCCTAAAATTAACTACAGTTCTGGAAAACAAAAGTAAACTTGGGTTCACCCCCCCTTCAAAAAAATAAAATAAAAAATAGAGGTAGAAAAATTCCCATCCCAACTGAAAACCTTTGAATCAAGCTATATTAAACTTTCATATGTGTAATGTTTATTTTGTGTTTCTATTTTATATTTTATGTTGAGGGATCCTGTTTTACATAGGGTTTTTTGTGTGTTTTTTCTTTGGAAAAATATTTTATGTATTTGAAACTATGTGTTTGAATAAAAATAATTTTAAAAACAGGGGTAGAATGGTCACTAAACATATTTTAAAAATGCTCTTTTCCAGCTCTAGCTGTTCCATCAGGAGCCAGGTTCCGTGTGTATAGTGTGTTAGCAGCTCATGCATGAAATTGCAAAATAAAACTAAAATCTGGTGATTTCCATTCCATTTTAAGTTTGCCAATCTCAGTATGCAATGCATAAATTACCTCATCCAGAAAGGGAATTGAGAAACACACACACTCTCCCCCACACATTTGAATGTTTTCAATTTCTGAAAAGATCCATAAAGATATTATTATACTCTTCTGTTGTCACCAAAGACCAGCACAAGATTAGTTTTCTAAAAAAAGTTGTGTCACGCCCTAAGAACTTAGAATTTATGAGGGTGAGGCGTGACCAGAACAAAGAAATGAAGAAATTGTCTCTGATTTTGCAGAAATTGCAGACTTGTTTTGGTACTATTGTTACTCTCTTGGCTAATTTCCATTCATGTTCTGCTTCTCCCTATCTATGTGCATGTATTTTAGAACCAGGGGGTTGGCCAACTATGATTCCTCAGGCTATCACTGCCTCTATCTCTCCTGCTTGCAGATCATATTCACACATTTCTTGTGGAAACCATTAGCTCTCCCTCAGCCTTACAAGTGTCTAATAGAGAAACAGCCCTCATGGCCTCAGATGGACATCTTGCACTTCGACAGTGGAAGAGTCAAGAAGGTCCCCAGTTCAGAAACAGCAGGCTGACTGCTTGAGAAGCAAAGCCTTAAACTTGAGCTGCTTTTGGGCTTCCCATTACAATAATAGAGAAGTGCATCAGACAGTCCATTCAGCCCATATGAAGTTCATGTAACTTACACATGTGCTTCCACTTATTCATAAATAATAAATCTTGGAATTAACACGCACAGTTAAAAAACACACCACTACAGTTGAGATCAGGCATCAAAGGCACAGCTACAACATCATGGCTATGCTTAATATCCTGATCTGACTCCTGCAGCCCACCGTAAAAGCCATTAGCTGTTTTGTGGTGCTGGTAAGCAGAGTGTTGTGGTGCGATGTGAAGTGACCATCCCACTCCCTCCAGCAAGTAACAGTGCAATGGTGATTTGCAACAGGACCCTGCCAGATTCCTGCTTCTGCTGCTCAGAAAGGGGCTGGTCACATTATCCCGCCACACCCTGCTCACCAGCACCACAGACCTCCATCACTGACTGGCTTTTAACGTATATTTTAGGGGCATTTACAATCGTGATAATGACACAACGACTGCAAATTTGAATATGAAGCAGTTACAAGATCTTAAGTCTAGCTTATTACATTGTAACTGTCCAGCAACATACCAGCCTAGGCAACAGTTTTGCACTGAAATACATATTTTAAAACATATTTTAATGGATATTCTTTCATAATCTACATTTTAAAATATATTGACACGAAGGAAAAACTGCATCAAAAACTTCAGGAAGGGTAAAATATGGTGGAGAATAAGAAATACTTCCAGGAAAGATGGTATAGCCTTGTAGGACACAAACTAATTTGCACATTAATCTGAAAGGCATGGATAAGATCAGTTAACAGTGGTGCCATCGAGGTAGCATCTTGCAACAGACATCCACAGTCCATTTGGCAGAATGAGAATGAGAGCCTCTAAATGCAGAAGAGACAAACTGCTAAATTTTGAAATGAAGCAATACACAGTACTATTTAAAGAGTAATAAATAAGAGTAATCCTCTCTCATCACGAATAACTGAGTCTAACACTACCAAATGGCACCACTGTCAGCTTGTATCAGAACTTGCAAAGACCAGATTCCTTACATCACTATATATCTGATATATCTCTCTGTCTTGATGTTGGAGAAGTACCAGTGAGCTGGAAAGGAAGCCTGGAAATTGTAATTGCCAGTTTTTCTCTTGTGTGTCCATCGTTTCATTAAGGCTAAAAGGATTAAAAGCAATGCCATCTTGGAGAGGGCTGTCTAGACACTTGCTTAAGGAGGAACTGGCTAACTGCAATAAAGAAAATGATGGGCTCAACTTTAGAACATGTGCCACGTTTATTGTGCAACGCTGTATAGTTTGAAGATTTGTGATTTCATCAATGCAGGCAGTTTCTCTAACAATGTAGAGTGCAACTACTCCACACACAGTTGCTATGGCCAGTTACCAGAGTCCATCCTCATGGTGATGAGCCTCTCCACACTTAGACAGGATGGTCCTCAAATGACAGACCCACAGTTCGCACCCACAGCCATACTCAAAGCTCTCACAGTCTGGGAGAACTTGCTAGAACTTGGACTTCATTGACAAGGAATCAATTCCACAATTCAACACCATGACATGGTGGCACCTTGAAGAGGCAATCCTGTATATGTGTTGTTGTTTGTTGTTATTGTGTGCCATCAAATAATTTCTGACTTCTGGTGACCCTAAGGCAGTGGTTCCCAACATGTGCTCCAAGGAACCCTTAGGGCTCCTCGTGCACTTCCCAGGTGCTCTGTGGCTGCTCCAGGAAAATTATAATCTATCCCATCTCCCCCCCTCCCCATAACACTACTCCTAAACACCATCAACTTGTAAGACATAGGGTAGGCTTCTTGGAGCTTCTCCATAGAAACTGATTCTTGAAAGGGGCTCCATGAGTCAAAAAGCTTGGGAACCCCTACCCTAAGGTAAACCTATCATGAGGTTTTCGTAGGAAGATTTGTTCAAAGAGGGTTTGCTATTGCTTTCTTCTGAGGTTTAGTGAGTGTGACATATCCAAGGACACCCAGTGGTTTTCCATATATATGCATACAACAAGGTAAATACCACTGAGTTCAATGAGACTAACTCCTAGATTAAGTGGTTATAACAGCACACTTGGGATTATAACTGTGGTTACTCCTCCCACAACTCTGCGGCTAGGGAGAGGCACCAATTTAAGACTCCTCTCTGTCCAAAGAATGGCTTCATCTTCCCATAAATACATGCAACTGGACTAAATAAGGAAAGCATAATATCTTTGCCAATGACTAATACCATTCTTTCTCAGAAATTTTATTCAGGGTTTGGGGAAAATAAATTTCAGTTTACTGGATTGTAATCAATTTTCAGGAAATGCTTACTATTCAGCTCTGTTCCTTAATCAGGGCATTTTATCTTTGTGAACTTTTACTTATTACAGCAACATGATCCTTCCTGGCTAATACCCTATAAAGAGCTAATTAATAATAAGCTGCTCTGTCTAGCTCATGGAGATAGACCCAAATGAAGAGAGAATTAGATATACATTATCTGGAAATAATGGTCACATTTTGAGAAACAACTAAGGGATTTTATTGACTAAAACGGTTTAACAAATGACACTTAAGTAATTCATTGGCAAGTTGGAACAATAGAAGCTTTGGAGGCTTATACAGCAATTTTTCTATTAGACATCACATTGAACTGCTTGTAGATTTTCAGCAGAATTAATTAATTCAGAAAGACTTTCTTCCGGTCACTATGTTTTTATTTTAATGAAAAATTAATACAATAGTCAGGGTGCCTTAAATCAGAAATCAAGAGTATGAGTGTTTATTGGTTTGAAGGGTGTGTGGTTGGGTGTCTTTTTGCATATGTGCTTAAACTTGTATTGCTTCTATTGAGTACCCTGAAAAGGCAAGAATACATTATATGATATGTATAATTATTGTGGGGTTTCCTCCTATTGCCTCATTTTCTCAGTTTGCCAAATGCCATGTCCATGCGATCTAACATGTTTATGGTGTTATGACACAGAAATCATGCTCATGTGTGTTTATTGGTTTGAAGGGTGTGTGTGTGTTTACATTTTTATAGTCCAAGTATGTATAACATTATAGGGGCTTTGTTGTTTTGTTTGTTTTTTGGTGGGGTTGCTACTGCCTCATTTTCTTATTTTGCCAAATGTCAAATCCATTGCCAAAAAATGTTGTACTGTGTCACAGATGAACTGAAAACAGTGAGAACTTTTAACTCAGAACTGTAATACTGTATATGCAGAAGAAGAAGTCCTTTTGTCAGCTTCCCAGTAGCAAGAGTTCCTACTGGGGGCTAACAATTTCCTTCTAGCATTGATCAGAACTCCCTAGGGCAGTTACAAAGGCATAATCTCGAGTTATGCACTGGTGACTGCTACCTTTTCACAGTCTCTACCTAGCCCGTAGTTTAGGAGCTTCATGCAGATCATGAAAGTCCCCCAACCCCCACATATCAGGCAGCTGCCAATGTGATCAATGAGGATGAGTGCTTCCCTGTCAATTGGGGAAAAGTTGATGGGTATTCCTATCCCCCCTTGTGGAAGCAATCTTTTTCACAGAAAGGAATGCAACAGAGATCCTGCCTCTTCCTGTCACATCAGAGATCATCCATGGGATGGGTTGGGAGCCGCGGTCACAATGGCTGTTTCCCAGTAAGTGGGGATTGGAGGGGCCAAGCCAAGATTCGCTGCATAGCACAGTTCCTCCTCCTCCTCCCCCTCCTCTTCCTCCTCCTCCTTGTATACCTTCAAGTCATTTCTGACTTATGACAATCTTAAGGTGAACCTATCATGGGGTTTTCTTGGCAAGATTTCTGCCAAAGAGGTTTGTCATTGTCTTCCCCTGAGACTGAAAGCATGTGACTTGCCCAAGGTTACCCAGTAAGTTTCACAGCTGAGCAGTGAATTGAACCCTGGTCTCAAGTCGTAGTCTAACATTCGAACCACTGCACCACCCCCATGCTGGATTCTCTCCATCATCTGAAAATGATGTTACAAGATGGCATTGAAAGATACAGCAATTTCAGGAAATGGGTCAGTGCAGCTCAGCAACAAGTGATGGCATGAGGGGAAGTTAAATTTTTTCTCTTGAAGCAAATTACACCAAAGTCACACCTTATAACTACACTACAAGTTATAACATTATTTTTGCAAATAGAAACTTACTATTTCCCCAGTATTCCCTGACATAACATGTCACAAGCACTGGAAGCTAGTGGCTAAAATGTCACTGGGATTAAAAGGAGCTCACCGAAGTGCTGAAATTCAAAGGAGCTCTCCAAATTTCTGAATACATTCTGAGGCACTCAGGTGCTGCTGTCTGAGATAACAACAGCCACTGGTTGCAGAAAGCATCATTATGTGCAACTTTCTACTTTTTTCCAATCTATGCTACTACAATCATATTTAAAAGGCAAGAGCCACATAACTGTGGCTAAAATCACAATGATGAGGAGGAAGAAAAGTCAGCAATTGAGTTGGAAGGACATCTACTTTTTAAAATGTAAAGCATTTCAGCTCAATACTTTAAATGTAAAGCATTTCAGCTCAATACTTTAAAAAAATCCTGACAATATAAAATCTAATATTGTTATAATCCTAAAACAAGGGTAAAAATGAAACTACAGTGGGCCTTGGTATCTGCTGAGGTTTGGTTCCAGGACCTGCTGTAGATACCAAAATCTGTGGATGCTCCATTAAATAGAATGGCATAGTAAAATGGTATCCTTTATATACAAGGGCAAATTCAACATTTTCTTTTTGGAACACATACACACACACACACACACACACACAATATTTTCAATCTGTAGATGGCTGAATCCATAGATAACGAATCTGTAGATATGGAGGGACAACTGTAGTTAAAATATTTCTTGATTACCCCCAAAACAACCCCCCCTAAACTGAGCAGTTTCTTTTTGGCACTTAATAATGAAGGGGAAGTTCCTGGGAGGCAGTTCCCTTTCCTGAACGGATCTACCTCTGTGATTTCAGCAATTCAAGTACTGTATGATTTGGGCATGGTGAAATGAATCATAGAATCATAGAATCATAGAGTTGGAAGAGACCACAAGGGCCATCCAGTCCAACCCCCTGCCATGCAGGAACTCCCAGTAAAAGCATCCCCGACAGATGGCCATCCAGCCTCTGCTTAAAGACCTCCAAAGACAGAGACTCCACTACACTCCGAGGGAGTGTGTTCCACCGTCGAACAGCCCTTACTGTCAGGAAGTTCCTCCTAATGTTGAGGTGGAATCTCTTTTCCTGCAGCTTGCATCCATTGTTCCACGTTCTAGTCTCTGCAGCAGCAGAAAACAAGCTTGCTCCCTCCTCAATATGACATCCCTTCAAATATTTGAACAGGGCTATCATATCACCTCTTAACCTTCTCTTCTCCAGGCTAAACATCCCCAGCTCTCTAAGTTGTTCCTCATAGGGCATGGTTTCCAGACCCGTCACCATCTTAGTTGCCCTTCTTTGGACCCGCTCCAGTTTCTCCACATGCTTTTTGAATTGTGGTGCCCAGAACTGGACACAGTATTCCAGGTGGGGCCTGACCAAAGCAGGATAGAGCGGCACTATTACTTCCTTTGATCTAGACACTATACTTCTATTGATGCAGCCTAAAATAGCATCATGAAACCATGGAACTCACTGCAGTATGCCCACATTGGAAGAAATGGTTAAAAAAAAAAACCCAAGAAAAGATAATGTGATTTGAACTATGGAAATATCGACTTGCTGATCTCAGAATTCAGCTTAAACACACAATTGTAATGACTACAATGTAATTGTAATTCTACAATGACTAAGATAAATTTATTGTCCATTGTGAATAATGACTACAACCATTGGTTAATCATATATTTTCTTAGCTACAATTTTTTTAGTTCAGTCTTCCCCTCATGGAAATAGTAGCACAATGGAATTACAATTCCATGAATTAATAATATTAGTATTCTTTCTGTAGAAGTACTAAACCTTGATTACAGTTATTTGGCATGTGAACAATAAGAACAAAAGGAATCTGAGCCGGCAGCACACTAGATGTTTGATTTTCTGAATCTTTATCTCAATTTTCATTGCTAGCAATAACAGATGAGCACTGGGGGAGGCGGCGAGGGGAGGAAGAGAATCTTAGGTGAAAGTAATATCAAAATTGATATCCTGCTTCATAGAAATTACACACAAGTGGTAGGATTCCATTGTACTACAATTTCAATGGGGAGAGGGGAAATCAGACTTGTCCAGACATGGCTCTTCCATTCCTCTTCCACCACAATGCTCCATCACAATATATTTTCCATAAGGTGGTTGTGTAACTGCATTGATTCAAAGGAGCAAAATATATATGAAGTGATTTTATATTGATATCACTGCTTCATTAAGTCCATCGCTACCTATGTCCATCCCACCACAGCCTTTGTGTTGCTGAAAACTTGTTCCAGTCCTCTTGAACAGGATCTGATGGTTCATTGGGGCTGTAGGATGTAAGAGTACAGGCTGAGTCTTCCTTACATAGAATTCCAAAATCTGAAATATTCCAAAAACCCAAAACCTGTTTTCATGAATGGCCGAAAACCTTTGTTTTCTGATGGTTCACTCTACATAAACCTAGTTTCATGCACAAAATTATTAAAAGCCAGCCACAGCTGCTGGCGAAACATCAGGAATAAACTCTTCTAGAACACAGCTTCATAGCCCGAAAAACTCACAAAAACCTATGTATAAGGTGTGTTTCAAATATACATGAATTTTATGTTTCAGGTCCCATCTCCAGGATATCTCATTATGTATACATATGCAAATACGGGTATTCAGAAATAAAAAAATATATCCAAAATCCAAAACATTTCTGGTTAATTGCAAGAGCAGCCTGTCAACTAAGGGCAGAGGGAATCAATGTGGTGAGCATCCCACACACATTCAGTTAATAAGCTGCCTTTGTCTACTATGGATGGGTAACACCAAAACATTATAGGCAGAAGGCAAGGAAAGAGATAAGTACACATAGGTGGTGGACCAAGGGTACTCAGGAAAGGAAGGAAGGAAGGAAGGAAGGAAGGAAGGAAGGAAGGACTGGAGATGTCTGTTTGTCTGTCTGTTTGCCTATCTATCTATCTATCTATCTATCATCTATCTATCCATCTATCTTGTTTTTAATGTACCTTTGGATTGACTTCAACTTATAGCCTTCCTCTCATTGCATTTCCTTGGAAAGAATTATTAAGAGGAGACTTGCACTGTCTCCCTTTAAAGCTAAGAGAGAGTGGCTTGCCCAAGGACACCCAGTGGGTTCCACTATACCATACTGGCTCTGCTCCTACACACGTACACAAAGACACACACTCTTTCTTCAAGATCAAATGTTCACATATGGTTCTACCTTTTGGTAGGCATCTCACTAGACAATAATTATGCCAGAGTGTTTTCAGATAGCTTGGATGGAATTCAGTATCACCAGGGATATATAGCAATCCATCTAAGGAATAAGTACAGCCCAACTGAGTCATGCTAACACAGATACTTTTGCAAGATAACCATCCTTTAAGGTCTTCAGTGGGCAAAATGAATTTAATTGCAGTTCCATTTGTGATAATGACCTACATTATTTTCAATAATTTGATAGAATTTATCTTTTTTAATGAAAAAAGAAAGAAAATTAGCAAAGATATAGGGCAATGGGGAAAGCTCAGCTGGAAACTCTTAATTAATTACTTGACATCTGTTTAAGAAATACAGTTAAGGAATGTACATCCACTGAATGGATATTGCCTTCAAAAGGAGACAATTCATCTTTACTATATTTTTTAAAAATGAGAATGACTTAGATCTGGACTTATTGTTACAGTTAGCCCTCTGTATCCACACATTCTTCATCCACAGATTCAAGCATCCACAGCTTGAAAATATTCAAATAATGTATAAATTCCAAATAGCAAATATGTCCTATCTTCTGCTGTGCCAGCTGTGCTTTTGAAGGTAGTAGGAATGAAAGAAGGGTCTCTCCTGACGGTTTTAGGTCTTGGACTGTGTCATGCAAGGAGACAGGTTCTGCCAGATATCCTGGATCTGAGCTACATAGGGCTTAATGGGTCATAAACACCATTTTGAATTGTCAGATGATCTATCACATACTCTCAAGGTATCCCATTTTGGTGGAGACATTCCTGATTAATCCTCTGTTTTCATGGGGTAGGATTTGGAGACATTGCCATTGTTTGGAATATCAGTATGCAAAGGGATCTTGTAACACATTTGAGACTAAGCAGAAAACCTGTAGCTTAAGCTTTCATAAACTTGATTGTATCTGAGGAAGTAGACCAAGGAGTGGAACAGACGGACATGAAAAAGCTGGAAGTGGGTTGGAACCCTGGTATCTGCACAGTGGGCTGTGGACACTGGGGCTGAAGACTGCTGCCAAGAGTTCGACTATCCCAGCTCCTTTTTGCTCCAATCCTAAGGACTGGAGTTCAGCTTCAGTGTGGCATCCAGCTGCTTAGGAGGCATGCATCATTTAAACAGCCCACCTCCAAAGTGGCCGGAAATCTCTTCATTTGGCACATACATTCTGGCCCCTAGTCTACAAAAGATTAAATTACAATGGGGCGGTACAGACCGCCCAAAAAGAGCAGTCTGGCACCACCTCTTTTAGCACTGCAGCTAGATGCTGTGGTGAAGTTGTGCCACAAAAAAGTAGCGGGGAAACCACGCTCCTTTTTTGCGACGCAGTTGCGGCACAGCAAAGAAAAAAGGCGCCATTAAGCACCTTTGTGCTGCCGCAACTGTGCAGCTCCGTGCAGAAGCTGCACAGTTGCAGTGGTGCCATTACGTACGCTATCTAAACAGTGTTATGTAATGGCACCAGCACCATTACAGGTTAGGGTTCGAGAGCGTGTAAATGATGCGTGCTCCCGAATCTTAATGGTGTCGCCCAGGCGCCTCTTCAGGCCAGTATGTATCAGGCCAAACTCTTTCTTTCTATTAATCTCAAAGGTGCTATAAGATCCACTTGCATACTGATTAATTCCCTGCCATCCTATTTTTTACTCCTTTTTAAATGTCCCAGTTTCTTTTGCTTCCTCCCACTTTCCCCTTGTGTCTTCAGCTTACTTCACTTGCTGCAAACTGAGTTCGAGGTGCAAAAGTAGTTTAGATTAAATGAACTCTGCTGGGAAAAGTGGAGAGAATGTGGCAGAATCTTGCCAGCTATAGCTTCTCCTTGCGTGTCTGTTCTTCCTCAATTACTTTTTCCATCTTGGCCATATTCTGATATTGCTTGGTCACAGTTTTTGTCTGAAATGTTGAGTATGGTATCAGGGTTTCTTATAAATTTGTGTTGAAGAGGCAAATCTAGCTACCTTCTTCGTTAACAGACTGCCCATCTACTTGTAGCCTTTTCAAACTATCTGCAGGACTTGAACTTTCCTTCTCCAAACAGTTCTAACTAAATGGTTTGTATAAAATCTCAGACCCTTCAACAGATGGGATTTTGTTCCACTGCATCCTTTGGCAAAGGCAGTCACTATGCCTTGGCTGGTTTTCTTTGACTTCTCCCTGTCTCCAGCATGCCCCACAAAGTTTAAAAGTCACCCTATGTGTTTGGTAAGCTGTTCAGCATTCTGCAAAACTGTAGTTTTATTTTCTACTTTGAGACTTCCTCCATACCCAGGAGTGATCACAATGTCACATGCAAGAAGCAAAGACTAGCAGGACTTTGATGAAGAATGGCATCTTCTTTTTAAAAGCCTGCAGATGCCAGTGATTAATAAACCTCATAATAACACATTATATTTACCAAGTCCTCCTTTAAACTTGGCGGCTTCCTAAATTACTTTGACATCTCTCTGGTTCAGTTTATGTTCTGTAACAGAGGAGCTGCTGTGCGACAGATGGCACTGTGTTTGCATAACAAATGCTCTCCTTGGGTCAATATAAAATGGGATGGTTGGATCAGGGGACTGGAGCATCCAGGGTGAGAATGGGATCTTGGTGGTGAAAATCAATAAGTCAATTGACATGTTCACTCTTGCTCTGAAGAACAGGAAGACACCATTCTCATTTATTCCCATATTACTCTCTCTCTCTCTCTCATTCTCTCTGTATGTGTGTGTGTGTGTATATACAGTATATATGGTGTGATGTGTTTATTTGTTCATTAGCTATCACAGTTGGCAACCTGCAACTAAGTTTGTAGGCATGGGAGAAAACCAGCCACAAAACCTCACTTCTAAACTTATATGTCCTGTGAACAAAAAAGGAAAGGTAGAAATCAATGCCTGTTAATTGGGAAGAAAGAATATGGCTGCAAATGCCATGTTTATTTATTACAGCTCACAGCTGTAGGAACCAGGCAGATGCACAGGAGCCCAGCTAATGATAGGAAAAGTCACTAAATGGAGTGAACCCACAGGTCTATGGCGGAGCACTGGCTTTGTATGCAAAAGAAAACTTTCATCAGCTGGCAGGTGTCACACAACCCTACTTCTTGTTTTCACCAAGTAGTCCCAAGGAAATTGTGGAAACCCTGAACAGATGGTTGGAAACCTTTGGGGGGAAATGATAGCAAATGAGCTGGGGTCCAATCCAGACAAGACAAATAGTACAAGTGGGTATACTTAGGTACAAGTGTGTGAAACTGGGATTGGATGGAATTATGCTCGGTTTGAAAGACCAAGTGCATAGCATTCAGATTCTTCTGCTATTAATGCCATCTGTGTAAGTAGAGGTGGCATCAGGCACTTCAGACACTGCATTTTCTCAGCTTCAGCCTTTGGATCACTATCCGGAGAAATTAGCCCTTAGCACCATCATTCATGACCCATTTACATGCAAATTGGAGTGCTGCAACACTTTCAGTACTGTTGAGAAACTTTAGCTGGTGCACAACAAAGAGGCCCAGTTGTTCACAGGAGGGAGGCAATCAGAGCCTATAACAAATATTCTGCACTAGCTTTTCTGATTTCTCAGTTATTCCCAGGTTCGTTTCAACTTCTGGTGATCATTGTCTGTTTTAGCAAACAAACAACAAGCAAAAAACCAGGGAAAAAATGTGGTATTTTAAGGATTATGGTTGGGCATAGGGAGCCCTGGTGACACAGTGGTTAAATGCCAGTACTGCAGCCACTCCTAGCCGCAAACTTTGATCCCAAGCAGGGCTCCAAGGTCAACTCAACTTGGCATCCTACTGTAGGTCATTAAAATGAGTGCCCAGTTTGTTGGGAACAATTAGTTTACACACTGTAAACCACTTAAGGAGTGCTTAAATGCACAGATCTAGCAGATAGAAATGTACTTGCTATTGCTATAGATCAAATATTATCAAACATGTGTTTTTGAGGCATCATGATTATGAGAACAACAATTGGTTTTAATTATGACCCACCTCCCAACCCAATTCATATTCCTCTTCAAAGCAGTGGCCCAAGTTTGCCAATTTGAGGCTTGTAGAGAAGTACCACTGCTGTTAGTCTCATCATGATTGCTGTTAGACTCTCATGTTTACTCAACATCTCCTCTGTATCCCTTGATCCATCCCCTACTCTCCTCCATTGCCATTCCTCACCTCACTATCTGAAAAAACAAAACAAAACAAAAACCTTTTATCTCCTTCTCTTTCCTCTATTATTGATGTCATGCTCATTTGCTTTCCTCTCTTGCTTTCATGCTTTTACCCACCTGTCTCCTTTACCCCAGCACCATGGCTATCTGCTTTATCACACTAGGGGGCAAAAAGGATTTAAACGAGAGTTAAATGCGAGTTAAATAGGAAATGTTCTGTGATAAACATAGGGCATTTCCTGTTTAACTCTCATTTAACTCTTGTTTAAATCCTGTTTACCCCGTAGTGTGATAATGTCTTTTCTTGGAGATTGTCACTACTGATGTTGTGCACAAGCTGGAAGAATTTTTGTTGGATAAAGGAGCAGAAAATGGTAAGGAAACAAGCTCCATGTGTTCTGAGAATGGTGGTGTCACTAGGGAATGCAAGGTGTGTGGACCACACCAGGTGACACTTTAAAGGGGGGGGTGACACCAGTTCTCCTCAAACTTGGCATAAAAAAGCTGTGGCATTCAGCTGCTTCCTTTTAAAATGCTTTAAGAGATGGTGAGAGTGGGGTGAAGCTCAGTGGGAGGAGAAAGGAGAGTCCCCAGAATTTTTTACACTTAAAATTTTAAATTTCAATATTTTAATTTTTTTTTTAAAAAAATGAACTTTTTAAAAATATTTTTTTTAAAATTTTCTTTAAAAACATCACATTTTAATCAGATCTTCACTATGTATATATAAATACATTTAGGTTATATGTATTATATTGTAATTTGAAGGTATAATTTTAATTATGCTAGTAGTTTATCTCATGACTATTAGCATTACTTTCAGGGGTATATGGGAATTACCATTTATGAGTAACATTAATGCAAAAAAGCATTACTAAGGATTATTTATGGTGTGGAATGGGAGGAGGTCAATGGGGGGGGGGGTGACACCATGAGTTACTGAACTGGGTGACACCAACCCTAGTGATGCCACTGTCTGAGATGATCAACTATTTATTTGTTTAAAAAAACCAAATGCATTTCAGACTCAAGACCATCTGAGGCTAAAACACATTGGGCTTTTTAAACAAATAAACAGTTGACCATATTAGAGTACATGCAGCTTGTCACCTTGCCATTTTGTTGGATAAAGAACCAGAGCCTCAGCTAGCAGCCCCTCTCCAGAATCACATGAGACTGAAATGAGAACCTGGAGCATCAGATTCAGGAGCAAAAGGCTGAAGCTCCACACCATCCAGATGAGGGGAACATTGCGGCAGAGTCCAAAGAAGACCTGCCTCCAAATCACAGGAAATAGGGAAGCTTAAAGGGGCAGAGCAGAGTTGTCCTCAGTAGCTGTTAGGAGTTGCATATGCACCTTTCATGCCATTAAAAATAGTATAAAGGTTTTAGGATGGGGTTAGAGATATTCAGTTTTGTGATGGGATATACAGTGTGATAAGTATTGCAGACAAATGGTGATCTCAGCCACGGTTGATGTCATAAACATTGTAGAGAAAGGAGGCATGCCTCAGGCCTGTGGGAAGAATCTGGCTTTAAAAACAAAGACAGAAATATGGTAACTGGAAGGGCCAAATATATTTATTGGTTTTAATAAATGGGAATACTGCCTGCCAGAAATGTGAAATTGTGTGTAGTTTAATTACAAGTAGAATGGTACAATAGGAGCCCTAGTGGGGGAGTGGTTAAATTGCTGGTACTGCAGCCACTCATTCACAAAACTCAAGGGTGTGAGTTCAATGCTAGTCAGGGCCCCAGGGCTGACTCAGCCTGGCATCCTTCTGAAGTCGCTGAAATGAGTACCCATCTTGTTGGGGGCAACTAGCTTACAGTTGTAAACTGCTTAGAGACTGTTTAGGCAGTAGGAAGGGGTATATAAATGAAGCTGCTATTGCTATTGCTACCAGAAAACATTTGCATTAGCTTTCTTCCATTTCAACAGTATCTGGTCTGCATGGCCTACAATAAAACCTAGTTTCTGAAGTTAAGTAGATGAATAGATACAGACCTAAGCCACATGCTATGAAATTGAAGCCCTTCTGAAACCACAAACTCTTGCCATGGTGATACTCTTTCTCTCTCTGGTTTTGAGCAGGAAATTTTGCACAATTAAACAACTGTGATTTTTTTAAAAATATGAAAAAACACTGCAAGACTGGTCTTGCTGTTGTGTTATGCTTGCTGTTTAGTTCTGACAATGAACACCTCTGATTTGGAGCAATAGTCACTGAAGGTTTGCTGAGTTCTACTACTGAAGCCTGAGTTTCCTGAACTTGGTTCCTGCTGGTTCTGACAGTAGGGGAAATGCAAGTCTTCAGCAAAGGAATCCTTGCAAATAAGAGCTTCTTATGTTGAGAACTTCTGCTGCTATGTGTGGAACCTGGCAGCATTTGTAGAAGAACCTTGGCTCTGTGGCTGCTGGAAACAACACATCAATACCCAGCATATTCTCAGATCCTTGCATTTGACACTCCTGGTATTTCACCTTGGGCTGCTGCTGCTGCTGCTTTGCTCCTCCTCTTGCCTTTTTTCTCAGTCTGGGACTCATGGTAGCTTACAAAAGTTAAAGTATATAAAACTTTTTTTAAAGGACTCCTTTGGCTTTCCCACATTTCATTTGCAACTTAGTGGGACCTGATCTTTTATGACCAGTTATGGCTTTCCTCACATTTGATTTACAACCTAATTTGACTGTTCTCTCATCTGCCTCTTGTCTCTTTTTGTTTGTTTGTTTGTTTGTTTTATTCTGTGCCTTTAACTTGGCTCATTCTCCTGGACACTTTTTGGCTATTCCTTGGCTGACATCTTGTCAGTGTTTTATGCACAAGTAAGTAATCTCTTCCACATGTGCTTTCATTTTTTGGGCCATGAAGTAACATCTGATTTAGTTCACGGTGGCATAAGTGGATTCTCACAAGTGTAACTACTGACCAATGTAATGCTTCATTCACTGGGGCTGTGGAAACAGCAGACACACTGAAAGATACACCAAGGGATGCATAGTGTTGGTATTCAGCAAAAGAGGGGCAAAATGCAGCATCTCTTAACTAAGGAGATTATCACTCAGCTGGCCAATTTGCAGGCATGGGAGATTCCTGTGTTTGCAAGTCAGCCAAGTGCAGCTGGGAGCCGGGATGCAGCCAGAATGCAATCGCACAATGGCATTAACAACATTTTTCATGTGATAATTCCCAGTTGCATCCTGTAAGTGACTGCATCCTGGCAGGGGTAAATCGCTTTATTTTGGCATGCGATAATCTCCTAAGTGGCTACAGCCCTCACCTTGCAACACCCTGTCATCTGATGGCACGCTTCTTCGATGCTTGCATATTAAGGACAAGTTCCATTAATCTGATGAGGGATCCACTCTTTCATCAGTTCTTTTCCCCCCCATGAAGGCTCACTTGGGATCACTGTGCATGTGTGTGTTGCTTGTAAAACAAGGTGGTGGTGGAAGGCACCAAGTTGACTGTCCAAGCAGCACGTGCACAGAGGCATGAAGGTATGTGCAGGCAGTATCAAGCAAATCACCATAATTCCCTCATGTTGTTGCTTGAATTCTGCTTTTTGGACAGTTCTAGTTTCTGACAGTGCTGTAGTACCAAACCCATCAGATAAGTGGGAGCTTCCTGAGGTTTACTTTGTGTAGGATCCAGTGTAACATAGGATTATTCACTACGGAGGATGTAGCATCCTAGGAGTGTATGTGTGGCTATTACCCTGAGTTGGAAGCATCTGATATCCTGCCTGACCCTCTGGAACCAGGACAACCAGTGCTGCTCTCCACAGAACCAGGAAAACCAATCTTCAGAGGATCTCAATTCCTGGCTAGGAAGACTTAGAATCATAGAATCATAGAATCATAGAATCATAGAGTTGGAAGAGACCACTAGGGCCATCCAGTCCAACCCCCTGCCATGCAGGAAATCCAAATCAAAGCATCCCCGACAGATGGCCATCCAGCCTCTGCTTAAAGACCTCCAAGGAAGGAGACTCTATCACCTTCCGAGGAAGTGCGTTCCACTGTCGAACAGCCCTTACTGTCAGGAAGTTCTTCCTAATGTTGAGGTGGAATCTCTTTTCCTGTATCTTGCATCCATTGTTCTGGGTCCTGTTCTCTGGAGCAGCAGAAAACAAGCTTGCTCCCTCCTCAATATGACATCCTTTCAAATATTTAAACAGGGCTATCATATCACCTCTTAACCTTCTTTTCTCCAGGCTAAACATCCCCAGCTCCCTAAGTCGTTCCTCATAGGGCATGGTTTCCAGACCCTTCACCATTTTTGTCGCCCTCCTTTGGACACACTCCAGTTTCTCAATGTCCTTTCTGAATTGTGGCGCCCAGAACTGGACACAATATTCTAGGTGGGGCCTGACCAAAGCAGAATACAGTGGCACTATTACTTCTCTTGATCTAGACACTATACTTCTATTAATGCAGCCCAAAATAGCATTGGCCTTTTTAGCTGCCGCATCACACTGTTCACTCATGTTCAACTTGTGGTCTACTTGGACTCCTAGATCCCTTTCACATGTAGTTTCATTCAGCCAGGTGTCACCCATCCTATATCTGTGCATTTTATTTTTCCGCCCTAAGTGCAATACCTTACATTTCTCTGTGTTGAATTTCATTTTGTTAGCTTTGGCCCAGCTTTCTAGTCTATTCAGGTCATTTTGAATCTTGATCCTGTCCTCTGGGGTATTAGCTATTCCCCCTAATTTGGTGTCATCTGCAAATTTGATTAGTATGCTCCCAATTCTGTCATCCAGGTCATTGATAAAGATGTTGAATAGCACTGGGCCCAGGACAGAGCCCTGTGGGACCCCACTGGTCACTTCTCTCCAGGATGAAAAGGAGCCATTGTTGAGCACCCTTTGGGTTCGGCCAGTCAACCAATTACAGATCCATTTAACAGTTCCTTTGTCTAGCCCACATTTTACAAGCTTGTTTGCAAGAATGTCATGGGAAACCTTGTCAAAGGCCTTACTGAAATCAAGATATACTATATCCACAGCATTCCCTTCATCTACCAAACTGGTAATTTTATCAAAGAAAGAGATTAGATTTGTCTGGCATGACTTGTTTCTCTGAAACCCATGTTGAGTTTTTGTGATTATGGCATTGCCTTCTAGATGTTCACAGACTCTCTGTTTAATGATCTGCTCCAGAATCTTTCCTAGAACTGATGTCAGACTAACTGGACGATAATTGTTGGGATCCTCTTTTTTCCCCTTTTTGAAGATGGGGACAACGTTTGCCCTTCGCCAGTCCGCTGGGATCTCTCCTGTTCTCCAGGAGTTTTCAAATATGATTGCCAATGGCTCCGATATTACTTTTGCCAGTTCTTTTAATACCCTTGGATGGAGTTCATCTGGTCCCGGAGACTTAAATTCATTTAGATTAACAAGGTGTTCCTCTACTATCTCTTTACTTATTCTGTGCTGAAATTCCCCTATTCTGTTCTCTGCTCCATTATCCTCAGGTTGAGCACCCTTTGCCTTTTCTGAGAAGACTGAGGCAAAGAAGGTGTTGAGTAATTCTGCCTTTTCTCCATCTCCTGTTAGCATTTTGCCATCTTCTCCACGCAGTGGCCCTACTGTTTCCTTCTTCTTCCTTTTGCTGCGGACATATCCAAAAAAGCCCTTTTTATTGTTCTTAACCTCTCTAGCAAGCCTGAGTTCATTCTGCGCTTTAGCTTTTCTGACTTTACCCCTACACATGCCTGCTATTTCTTTGAATTCCTTTTTCGTGATTTCCCCCTTTTTCCATTTCTTATACATGTTCCGTTTCAAACTTAGCTCAGTTGAAAGTTCCTTAGTCATCCATCCTGGTTTCTTGAGACACCTCCCGTTTTTCTTTCTCACTGGAACTGTTTGAAATTGTGCCTTCAGTATCTCCCTTTTGAGAAAGTCCCATCCGTCCTGAACTCCTTTATCTTTTAGTATTTCTGACCATGGAATCGCCCTCAATACTTCTCTAAGTTTACTGAAATCCGCTCTCCTAAAGTCTAGGATGCGTGTCTGACTCTGCCTGGCTTCTCCTTTCCACTGTATTACAAACTCCTTCTCCAAACCAAGCATGGGGGTGCCTAGTCAACTCTGGAGAACAAGCATTTTTTTCAGCAGTGTTGACTGAAGCCTTCCCATGGTGAGAATGGTAACATTTGTAATTCTAACCACTATCACTGTAGACAGCTGCCTTTACTTTCTCTAATGGATAGCCCTGGCAAAATGAGAGCACTATTTCACAGGTGGAGTTTAGGTCCTGTGTTTTTGCTGCTGCTGTTGTTGTGTTCCTTCATGTTATTTCTGACTTATGGTGACCCTAAGGCCAACCTATCATGGGTTTTTCTTGGCAAGATTTGTTCAGAGGAGGCTGAGAGTATGTGACTTGCCTAAGGTCACCCAGTGGATTTTCATGGTCAAGCAGGAAAATGAACCCTGTTCTCAAGAGTTGTAGTCTAATGCTTAAACCACTACACCAAGCTGACTCTCAGGTCCAGTGTACAATTTTTAATTACTTTCATACTTGGCCTCATTCCCACTACCATTTAAATCAGACTATGAATCGTTTTGAACTGGTTCAAATAATCCTGATTCCCACTTAATCGGAATTGCTAAAGTGATTCTGAGGGGGGGGGGGCATGCTCCAGACCCATTTAACCCATGTCTTTTTGACACTGATTTTTCCTTCTGCTTCTTTTTAGATAAATTGATTCCATGCAAATAAATTGATTCCAGCTGGCTGGAACCGAATCATTTTGAATCGATTCATTGGTGAATGGGAACCACAAGTGTGTTATTTTTGTGCCAGAAAATGACAGAAAATGTGATTGGGGCAAGTGTAGTGTAAACCACGATCCGATGTTGAATCAATCCATCGAATCGGATTGCACACCGATTTATCTGTTAGTGGGAATGAGGCCCTTACTTACTGCAGTCTAATAACCGCAGTAACCATGTGTAGCAGAACTTCAAATAAGTCATTACCTCTAACTTTGAACCCAAACAGAATTTGCGTCACATAAATCAAAGTTGACTTCCATGTCATAACAATGCAATGTCTTGCTTGCTTGATTTGCATAATACAGCTGTTCCAGACAAACATGCAGAATTTGTTCCATTCAAGATGGAACCTGTCTGCTCTGACTGTCCATCATCTGTAGTTTCTATTTGGAATTTAAGTGATGCTGATAACTTCTGGTCTTTACCTATAGGGGTGAGAGTAGGAGTGTGCCTGATAATGAAACAGACCATCCTTGGAATGATGGAGTTTTTTCCCCCAAGTAACAAGACCAACAAATGTTAGTAATTATGCAATTTACTAAGGCATGTCCAACAGTAAACAAAGGGTATTTATATATTCACTTGTCATCCTATGGATGTCTGTGATTCTTCAAGGAGAACTCTTTGTCAGTCTCCTCTGTTTACCATGACAATCAGCTCTCTGGATTTGAAGGATAGGCACCTATGCCTTTGAGGCATAGAAGCTGAACATTTTGCAATCATCTGGATGCTGAAGCTTAGACTTCCCCTGGTAAATTCTAAATCTGGAATATTACCGGGTGTTAAATAAATTGGACAAAGAGGTGTTTGGGGAGTTAAAGTGGCAGACACATTGCTATGAATGAGCAATTAGATGTTCACAAACTAGCTTATCACAAATTACATGCCTCCCATATCTATTACTGTAATGACCTTGAAAGTTGACTCATGCTCCCCCTTAACCTAATGAACATGCCAAGTATAATCAATTAGGTCCACAATTAAAATTATAATTTGTCTAACAAACTCTTCCTGGCTTTCAGACACTTTTTAACAAAGACTGTTACCACACCGGGAGAAGATAAATATTAATTTTGTGTTGTCTGCAAGTTTCTTTATAATGGAGACTATAGTTAATTTATTGGAACTCATATTCCCCCTCCCCCTTCTACATCCTCCACAACTTTCAGCAAAATTTAGTTAAGTTTCAGCACTGAATGTCAAGGGATAATTACGACAGTTAGCGGCAATTTATCATTTCCCAACTGGGTTTTCAAGCTGTCATTGGATGCCCGTGGAAATGAGCAAGTCTGGTTCTTTGTACAATTACTACAATTACTACATTAAGGATTTAATTTTTTGTTTAATTTAGTATGATTTATATTTATAGGTTTGCTGTTTTATGGTTCAGATGCTTGCACTTTGCCATGGCCTTTGGTTTAGACAAATAAATGGATTCTTCTGAATTACTACAGAGATACAGAGCATGTCTATACAGGTTCACTTACATAGAATGCCAGGATCTGAAGGGCAGGCTCAGAGTTCAAGATGAACATCTATATAAGAGACAGAGAAACTGCCTAAACTGACCTCCCCATGGGCAAAATAATGTTAGAGAGTGTGGAAAAGCCTCCGTATTAGGGAATTGGTCATGCCCCCAACAGGATTGACTCTCAAGCTGAAGAGTCGGGGGGGGGGGGTTAGTTGGCACTTTGGCTGGGGAGGAGATTCTATTCTTTCTCCCTTTTCTTGTTAAAGCAAGAAGAAGTTGGGTACACTGGCCAAGATCCTACATAAGTCAGGTGTACACACAGTACTGTGTCTCCCCCCACCCCATTCCAGCAGTTGTCAAGGCCTGAGAGGGGCCACTGTTGTTGTTGCAATTACTGCTGACTAGTGGGGAGGAATTTCATACAAAGAAGCTGTGGTTGGATTGGCTCAAATTAGACTATGTTCACGGTTGGCATGGACCCTTCTTTCCCTTCCCCTCTGAGCTCACAACAGCCTCCAGTGATTTAGCTTATTGCATTAATAAATAAGCCAGTTTACCTCTTCTGGCTTGAATTCAGGGTCCGGGATGCCCCCGGATGTTATCATAGCTAAATCGCCCCTGATCTAGCTGGGATGCAATCACCTGGATGCATCCCGGGTCGAAGCCTCGGTTAGCCAGGCAATTTTTTTTAAGTTGGAAGCTCCCTGACTTCAAAAAAAGTGCTGGCTGAGCAAGGCTTCGACCCAGGATGTAGCCAGACGGTGGCATCCCAGCTAGATTGGTGGCGATATAGGTATGATAACATCTGGGGGCATCCCGGATCCTGAATTCAAGCCAGAAGAGGTAAACCGGGTTTTTTTGTTAATGTGATACACTCCGTAGACTCAATTCAACTGATTTGGACTCAGGATAGACTCAAGTGACTTCAGTGGCTTGACTTGGAATCAACTTAGAAATAAATGGCATAGATTCAAAACACACTGCAGCAAAAATCCAGTTTGAGACCACTTTAACTGCCCTGGCTTAGTGTTAGGGAATCCTAGGAATTGTAGTTTATTCTGGCACCAGAGCTCAATGTCTCACAAAACTACAGTTCCCAGAATTCCCTGGCAAAGAGCCAGGACAGTTAAAGCGGTCTCAAATTAAAAGATTTCTGCAGTGTGTTTTGGACCATACTGACTCGACTTAACTCGTGATTTGTGCATTTTTTGTGACTGACTTACTGGTGTCATTCACTTCAAGCAGCAGGCAAGACCCATCCATAAAGTGCAGGGCACATTTTTCAAAGGGGAACAGCAAATGCATTAGGTAATAGGTTTGAGGAAGAAAGATCCCTATAATCTTTTGAAAAGCTTTACAAGGGTTCTCTGTCATGCAGCAGTGACAGACTACCAAGCAGACTTCAAGGCCTGCTTCAAGCACGTTGCATTACCTTGCTTACTATTGCCTTATGAGAAAGGTGTCCCACTCCTCCCCCCCCCCATTAAAAACTGGCTCCCAGACTTGATAGTATCTTTCAAGGACTTAGAACTCAAGACTTGAAGGAACAGCACCCTGCACCCCATCTAAAAAGAGACATATGTTTGCATTATCCACACTGACACATGCTTATAGTACTAACCATATGCCACCCGAGCCTGGAGATCAGTGCAGAAAAGATGGCCAAACCTTTAACTTTATGACTGTTGCACAAATAATAACTTCCTAATATTTGTGGCAGGTAGAAATATAATGATACAGTCTGGAGAGGAAAGCAGAAGTTACCCTCCAAATGTTCTTTCAATCCAGATTCCACAGCAGTTATGAGAAGCTTAATGCCAATGTTTCTCATGGGAGACACCAGCAATAATTATATATCTCCTTGTTGTAGCAACCTGCCCAAAAGCTGCAGTGGTTTGTGGGGAGCAAAAACCAGTGGCCAGGATCCAAAAGCCTTTTAAAAATATATATTTAATACCTTGTTTGTTTATTTATTGCAACATCCTTAACCCACCTAATATTGATCCCAAATGCATCACAATCATCATAATTTTTTGGTCCACCCAGTGGGGTTTCTACTTTGGTGCTGCTTCTGTGTCATATCATAAATTGGTTTATTCTAAAATATTTATTCTAAGAGCAGTGCATTAGCTCAGCTGGCATAGTGGAGTGAGGATGTAGGAAGCCTTCCAGAACAGGAACCCAATTCTCTCTTCTTATATTATTCTTTGTATTCTGACCACTTTTCTTTATAGTTTTCTCAATGTTCATGTATATACTCCAAAATTTCAGAGACAGAAACTCAGATATGTTTGCTCAAGCAACTTCAGAAAGTGGACAAATGCCAAATGTTATGAAGGAGGAAGAACACATAAGCTTGAAGGGCTGCCGCAATTTGCTTTTGCCTGAAACTTCTGAAAAAGGCAAGATTCTATCCCTCCTTTTCTTTTCTGCCTGCTGAGATAACTGAGATAATTGAGAGCAAACTACTTCCAACCACCTGGGAGAAGTGGGAAAATATAAATAAATATATTTATTGTTGTTGTTGTTGTTGTTGTTGTACTCAGTTTGCAGCAACTGAAGTAAGCTGCAGACAAAAAGGAAAGCAAAAGAAGGAGAAAGCAACTGGGATTTTTTTTAAGCAACTGAAATGGTAGCATGACGGAGGATTAATGGACGCTGTCCCTGACAAATCAGAACAGGTGGAGAGAATGCGAACGTGCTTTCCTCCTATGAATATGTCTTTTTTCCATGTCTAGGAGACTGTGATGGATCTGGGCCTGATAAGGGCCACCACACCAGAAGAGATTCAACAATGATCACAATGAGAGAAAGGTATTAGTTTAAAAGAAGATATTTTGGTCTTTATTAGGATGCAGAAGATGTTTTACAGTAGAGAACAGCTCCTTGGCCAATGGAAACTAGAATTACCTGTAATCTGAGGTCAAGGCAACACAAGTATTATCCTGGGCCAGCACATCCTCCCCAAGGTGACCAATTCTTCCCCACCTGGGCAAGACCAAAGGTATGGTCACAAGCAAGAGATGTGTATAGCAAAGCTCACAAAGAGATATCTGCCACCCAAAAGCAAGTTTCTCCTTCTAAATGCTTTGAAAATAGGCAAGGCTAACTGTTATACTAAAATCACTCCTCTGTACCTCTCACAGCAAGAGATTGGGTGATGTTTATCCTGATATTCTCACAACAAAGTAGATGCCCTCAATTTCTTTTGTACTGGAATGATTTGCCAGGAGGAACAGTGAGGCCTAAATTGCCAACTTGGAGTTGTGTACAGTGGGCCTCAACTATTTGCTAGTCCCAGGACTCATGATGGATACTGAAATCAATGGATGTTCAAGACCCACGATATATAGTGGTGAGTAAAATGGTGTCCCTTATATAAATTGGCAAAATCAAAGCATGCTTTTTGGATGTGTGTGTGTGTGTGTTTGAACTATGGTTGGTTGAATCTGTGGATGCAGAATCCATGGATATGGAGGACCAACTGTAACAGTGTCCCATGAACCAGACAGTGGGACAATACCTTTGGGTGGCAAATGCCACATTTACCAGACATATACTGTATGCCCGTGACACACCATATTGATATAGCAATAGCACTTAGCAATAGAACTTACTTTTCTATACGACTTTATAGTGCTTAGCATGTGTTAGCCAACTGCCCCCAACAAGCTGGATACTCATTTTACTTACCTATGAAAGGATGGAAGGCTGAGTCAACCTGGAGCCCTGCGGGAATTGAATTCACAACATTTTGGCTGCAGTACCAGCATTTAACCACTGCACTACTTATGCGCTGGGAGCAGAGCTAGCTGCAATATGGCACAGTTAGCAGATGTCAACATTAATGTGCTTGCATGCTGATACTGTTGGGATGTTTTGCACAGGATATTCTGACAAAAGCCTGTAATCATTCCTGGCCCACAAATTCCCCAAATCTGTGACCTTGAACAGAATTTTTTAGTAGTTGTGTGCTTTCAAGCTGTTTCTGACTCATGGTAAATCTAAGAACATGTCTCTGGATTTTCTTGGCAAGATTTGTTTTCTTGGAAGGTAGGGTCGCTTCTGTCTTCATCTAAGGCTAAGAGAGTGTGAACTGCCCAAGGTCACCCAGTTTCCATGGTCCAGTGGGGATTTGGACCTTGATCTCCAGAGTCACAGTCCAACACTCAAACCACTACACTACACTGTGCTCTAGCTTTTGTAAAATAGTGGGAAATACCAACATTTTACCAGTATTCTCTGCAGTTATTTAAAATAATACAAATGTGATTTGAGAGTAGACAGCTTTTCATTAATCATTTTCTCTTCTTGTATACTCCCATGCTCCTCACTTTTATCCATAAGTAAAACATGCAACTTCGAGGTTCCACACATCAATATGTGCCAGAAATACTGTGCAAAAATTAAGCACAAGACACACAAGAAAAAAAAAGAAACAAACAAAAATCCTGTGAATGCTGATAGGTAAGATGTCAGGGATGTAAACAATGCCATGAACTGCAGCAGTCATTCTCCTTTTTACTCCTTAGCACACTCTGGGTAAACCATAAACTGGCCCATATTTTGCACTTACTCCTTGACAACTGAAATCTAATCAAAGTGTTCTCGTACTCTTTTCAAAGAAATACAATAGTTATTCTCAATTAGATTGCACAGCAAATTAAATCATAAATTTCTCTACCTAGGCACTGCCTCTGCCTCCCTTTATTCCAAAATGTTCCTCTGGTCCCTCAAGCACTTTATTTAAGTCTCAGAGCCTAAGTTTCAAAACTAGTTATGGATTTGATAATTTAATAATATGGAGCAAGTAATTGTTTGAGGGGATATTTATGATTTCATTAGATCCTACTGGTAATCAATAGTAATCCATTAATTCACTCATTTACATATCTCTCAGGTTCCTTTACAAGTCCACAAATTCTATTTAAGTAGATTCTCTCCCCCAAACCCATCCCCTCCCCATTTTATTTATGCACTTTGCTATGCAAGAAGTCTAAATTCAAGCTGTATATATTAAAGCTGAACAAATAAGCAACCAGCAGGAAAGCGTGTATGCTCCGCAGTTCAAACTGTGGGATAAGATTTAATACTAAAAACAAGGGAAAGAAATAAAACAGAGTCCCTGTTCACCCCAGGATGCATGCATAACTCTCATTAATGTTAATGGAAGATATTGAATGTGTGTGCACTGAGGGGAGTTTATTAGAACCTAATAAATTCTAAGAATGTTCCTTGGGCCTATTCTGTAGCTGTAGCTGGGTATACAGGCATAATTGGAGACTTCACTTTGGCACAAGAGTGTGATATTGGTTTTTTCAAAATGCAATACATGAAGTCACATATTTGGAGAGGGTTTTTTTCCCCTTCAGTGAGAGGACCCAAGGTCTGCAGATCTGCATAAACTTCCCTTTATTGGCCATGTTTAAGGCCAAAGGAGACATACGGTAAAGATATATTGTGCAGCTACATGTCCAGTTTTATTTTAGTTGATTGCAAGTGGATGAGGTGGGGGATAGATGCATGTGGAGAGAGGAGATTTATGTATTTTATTTCCTGGCATGGTCACAGTCTACATTGTCTCCCTTCATGCTTGTCCTACATATGGTTAGAGCCATAGGGGGGAGAAAAACTACTGGTGGTAAACCTGCACATTTCCCATTGTTAATGGGTCACTATTCTGTTGCCTTCGTCCCTACCCTGATATTCAACTACCTAAAAGTACTTTGGTAAAGATCACCAGGATTACAGATGGCTTCACACTTTACAATGAGCCATAATTTTTGAGAATTCTGTTTTGCCATACCCACCAACATTTTACAGGAGGAAACTGGGACTTATGGGAACAAGCAACATCACAGTGTGTTCTAGATAGCAAATGTTATTAATGAACAAGAAAGCACATGCTAGAAAACAGTGACATCGCTGGTGAGGGGTGCAGTCAGTGGTGCAGTCAGAACAGGGGTGACACCTAGCTGAGTGTTCCCTACCTTTATGTCATGCGCTATGGCACAAAGCAGGCAGGAGGAGGGCCCAGTGCATACCAACTCCCTGCTCAGTGCCATTTTACTTGTGAATAAAGTGCTGCCAGGCAGGGAAGAAGAGGGCATGGCTTTTTGGGCCCAATCCTAACCCTCCCCCCTCCACATACCCTGGATGACACCCCAGATTAGAATACCACTGCTAGGAGAGGCTGCAGCAGTTTGTTTTTAACTGAGTCTATGGAGATTACTCCATGCAGCTTTTCAACTGCTGTAATAGTCATGAAATAATAATAATAATAATAATAATAATAATGATGATGATGATGCTTATTTTTAGTCCGCCTCTCCCAGCAGATCGAGGTGGGTCACAGCAAATGCAAATAACAATAAAATACATATAGATATAAAACCACAACATTAAGTAATCCCTTATCCTTCCCTCCTTCCCAACTGTTGAAACAGGACTATATTGTTAGGCCCAATGTAAAATTCAAGTTAAAAATTAAATACAATAACAAAAACCATCAAGCTAGAGGTGAAACACTTTCTTGGGGGAGGGAGGATAGCTATTCATGTTAATGCCACTGGATTGGGAGGTGAGTCTGGATAGGCCTGCCAGAAGAGATCCATCTTGACAGCCTTTTTAAAGGTATCCAGAGTAGTAATGTGATGAATCTCCTCCAGGAGACCATTCCAGAGTTTAGGAGTGGCACATGAAAAGGCCCTCTGGGTAACCACAGCCAATCTGGCCTTCTTAGGCTGCAATAGGCGCATCCCAGAGGACCTAAGTGTGCTGGGCAAATTATATGAAGGAACCGCTTCCTCAAGTAAGCAGGACCTAAGCTAGGTAGGACTTAAAGGTTATGACCGACACCTTGTACTGTGCCCAGAAACTAATTGGCAGCCAGTGTAAGGATTTTAAAAGAGGTGTAATATGGGTGGCCCTAGATGTACCAGCGACCAAGCTGGCTGCCATATTTTGTACTAACTGGAGCTTCCAAACTTGGCACAAGAATAGCCCCATGTAGAGCACATTGCAGAAGTCAAGTTGAGAGGTTACCAGAGCATGTGCTACCATGCCTTGCTCCAGGAAGGGTCGCAGCTGGCATATCAGCTGGAGCTGATAACAGACTCTCCTGGCCGTCTCATCTGAGCTGACAACTGGAGCAACGAGTCCAGGACCACCCCCAAGCTGTGAACACAGACCTTCAGGGAAAGTGTGACCCCATCTAGGACTGGATGACAAATCTCCATACCCGGATTAGGGGTCCCTATAACGAGTACTTCTGTCTTGTCAAGATTCAGTTTGAGTTTGTTTTTCCTCGTCCAGTCCATTATCACTCCAAGACAGGCATTCAGAGAAGAGATGCCATCTTTAGTCACTGCAGCAGTCCGAGACATGGAGAAACATATTTGGGTGTCATCAGCATACAGGTTCCATTAGCCTTCGAGGGCAGACCATCTTAATGGGGTCTCCACCCCCGACAGGCTTTCAGTCCAACTTTGACCAGGAAATGATCCATCCATAACAATGTGGAGATGTGAATCATGGGTACGCTTGTTCCATACTAAAGGCCACATCAAGGATATGACCTGCACAATGTGTCAGCCCGAAAGCTAATTGGTACAGGCCCATGTTTGTCATGTAAGCCATGAACTCCCGAGCTTCACCCGATAGATTAGAAATGTTGGTCTCAAAAGGGATGTTGAGGTCCCCCAGGACAAGAAGCCTAGGAGACTCCAACACCATCTCCGAGAACAGTTGTGTCAGCTTGGCTAGGGAATCTGTTCAACAATGGGGTGGGCAGTAGACCAACAGAATCCCCAGACTGTCCCTAGCCTTCAGAGTTAGATAAATATACTCAATATGGACTGTTTTCCAAACAGGTATCCTGGCTAAAGTGAGATTGTTTATATGGACCAAGGCCACTCCTTCCCCCTCACCCACTTCCCCTTACCTGCTCACTAACAGAATACCCAGCTGGGAGGGCCTGAGCCCAAGTTATATTACTATCATCCCCCAGCCAGGTTTCCATGAAGCATGCCAGGTCCAGGATATCCAGGATAGATCTGTTGCTTGTTAAGTCATAAACCCTTTTGTTAGACAGAGAACCTTTAATCTCTCAAGAGAAGCCTTCATACTTTTGCGTCAGGAAAATTTTAGGTGCTATTTTGGTAAAATGTGCCAAATGTAGTCCCACTTTTTTTTTTTTAAAGTGTAACCATTGTTGGAGGTAGATACCCCAAATGGTAAAGTCCTAGTCTGTTGGCTCCTTCTTTAGGATTCCACAGTCATGGCTAAAATGTGGTATCTTCACATCCAGGAAATATATCCAGGGGTAGCCGTGTTGACCATACAGCAAAGTACAATAACATCCAAAATTCACACAACAGTGATGCTTTTATTGGCCAATAAAAATGCATAAAATGCATATTGTAAACTTTTGAATAATTTCACTGGATTCTTCATCAGCAAAAGTATTTAAAGATCATATTCCTTTTAACTTGTGTGTCCTGTCATATTTAGACTGCAAGCCTGAGGGGAGGGAACTGTCAAATTAGCAATGTGTAAGTTGCTCTGAGAGTCTTTGTGCCTGAGGAGCTAGCTATAAAAACTCCAAATAAATAAATAAATAAATAAATAAATTCTATTTTAATGGTAATCATTATTTCTAAATTTGTATGTATGCATTTATTTTAGTTTATGCATGTATATCCTCCTTCATTCTCTTTTTGTGTGATGCATTTTCTCTTTCTGGAGCCATGGAAATTCTTCAGAATCCTTTCTATCTGGGGTGTTGTTGTTGTTATGTGCCTTCAAGTCATTTCTGACTTACAGCAACCCTAAGGTGAACCTATCATAGGGTTTTCTTGGCAAGTTTCTTCAGAGAGGGGTTTGCCATTACCATCCTCTGCAACTGAGAGAGTTTGACTTGCCCAAAGTCACCCAGTGGGTTTCTATGGCCCAGCTGGGATTCGAAACCTGGTCTTCCAGTGTCCTAGTCCAATGCTCAAACCATTACACCATACTGGCTCCTTTTGGTGTTTTACAAAGGGACTGATACACATCTGCACTTTGTCAATGTTCTACATAAAAGTTGTGATTTAACCAGCTGTGATATGCAGTCATATCAACATTACTTTTGTGATGTGGAGGGTAGTGCAACTTCCTCCCACTTTGCTTCCAGGTGGCAGCAATGGAAATATATTGAATGTTTTGCCAGCACACAGGCCATCCACCCAGTTTAATACCATTATTGGCACTTAATTCACAGACATTGCAAAAAGAAAGGATTTATAGGTCACGTTTGCACTGGGACAAGCCTACATTTTGACAGTGTAAGAGATTTTACCAAACCTCCCCGCTGTGAGCTACAGTAATCTCATCATTATCTTCAGAGTAGTTGTGCTCACTTACATGTGCAATTCTACCAAGAAATATTTTGCAGAATGAAGAAAGGAAGCTACCAATCACTGTATAGCTATGCCACAAAAAATGCCTACAGTTTCTGGCAGCATGCAGATCCAAAAAGCATTTATTTACTTGAAATATTTTAATGCTCCCTTTGGGGCAGTTTACAAAAACCAACTCTGAAGAGGTTCTTAGACACAAGGAAAGCTTTCCCTGAGACCACTGTCTGGAATCCCATTTCATCTCATTCACAGTGGGGAATTTTATGGTAACCTCTTTAAAGAGTCCATGTTAGTGATATTTATAGCAGAAAAGTAACTCCTATGAATAATGTCATATGTTACTCTTGCTTGATTAAGTGATCCTACAGCATTGAAGCCAACTGTGAGACACGAAAGATACTCATTCTTTAGATATAAGGTGTTGATCCTAGGCCACTTGTAGAATAAAAACTAATTACTGTACAAGAGAAAGGGCAGATATAAATTCATCCAGTCTATTAGTCAATAATTCTTAGTAGACTCATTAACATTCCATATGCTCCAGCATTTCACAGATGAAAAACAGGATACATATGACCAAGCAACATTTGAGTGTGCTCAAGATGGCAAACATTATTAGTGTAGAAGAACACACAAGCTAGGAAAAGATGCAGCAGATTGCTTTTGCCTGAGCCTATTGGAAAGGGCAAGACTCCCCCTCCCCTCCTGAATTAACTGAGTACAAACGGATTTTGTATTTTGAACTATTTGCAGCAATTGAAACAAGGTGAGGACAAAGGCCTAGGAGAAAGAAAATGGGACAAATGAAAAGCAGCTGAAAAGATGGGAATAACAGAGGATTAAATAGGAATGTCCCTGCCATATCAGGTCATTGGGAGGGTATGACACCGTAGTCTGTCCCTTCAAAGACAGTAGTGAGTTCAAATGGAATAGGAGATGGCATCTTTGTTGGGCATGGTCACACCTATCAAAAATGACATCAGTAATCTGTTGCCAATAGAAATGGAAAGAATATATAATTTGGTTTGATCTCCCATTCATTTTATGTTTTTTTTTTTTTAAAAAAAAACCAAGATCTTTCAATCTTGTTTATAAAGAAATCTGTGAATATTGGTAAGTTCTATTCAAACTAAGTGGAATTCTTAGCTACACACACTGGCCAAATATAAACTGTTGCTTGGATGAAAGGGGACACATTATATCTTGTTTATCATGCAGCTGTGAAAAGATGAGGAGCCTGTTCATAAAGAAAAAGAGGAGAAGGAGGAGGAAGAGGAGGCTCAATTGAGCACCACAGTACACAGGGATTCAAACCAAAGCACCCAAAACATACTGTCTGGGTTGATTAATCTGTCACTTTTGAAAAAGACTGAAAACACCGCATGTTTCCTCCCCCCCCCTTGCAATAATTTATGAAGACATTTGCAGATTTTGAACTGCACTGAATTATCATCCATCTCCAATTATCAACACAGTTATCAGAGCTAGGAAAAGATACCTTTTAAATTAAGCTGTGATCACTTGATTGTTTCACTTTATACAAGTGACACCATTGTATTACACCATTGTATATAATGGGACTTCAGCGTCCACAGATTTTTGCATCCATGGGGTGTCTTCGAACATACACCAAATGGATATACCAAGGGCCCACTATATCTCAATACCTGCAAGTTCTTGCTGGATACTGAGATCAACACCAGAAACCCTTCATATATCCCTACCACCTAAGGTATGGCAAAGGACCACAATAGATAGGATAAGCTAAGATCCTGCATCTTGTGTTGAAGTGAAAATCCTCTCTCTCTCTCTTCCTGGAAAACTCAACTTTTGCAAAAACACACACAAAGAAGTTAAGTACAGGCAGGGGCAGCCAACAAGTATCCAGCCAGATGCATTGTAACTACGATATCATTCAGGACTCCCAGCGGTCTTTCAGAGGTCCTGGAGAATGAAGTTGTCTTCATGCTTCCTGCTGTAGGCACACAGCTGGATGTGCCTTAGCAGTTCCCTGCCCTTCTGACTAAGGCTGCATCTACACTGTAGAAATAATGCAGTTTGGCACCACTCTCAGTGCTGTAGCTCCATCCTATGGAATCCTGGGATTGGTAGTTTTACAAGGTCTTTAGTCTCCTCCGATGGAGTCACAAAACTACAAATCCCAGGATTCTGTAGGATGGAGCCATGGCAGTTAAAGTGGTGCCAAATTGCATTAATTCTGCAGTGTGGCAGCAGCCACAGTCTCTGTATTAGGGATTCCATGGGAGGAATAGGAGTTCTCTTTGTGTGAGGTGGAGTGGGTTGGAAGAATCATGGAGTGAAAGAGGTAGTGAATACCTCCTCCAACAATAACCCCCCAAAATACATATACTGTACAGACATAATTCAGTGTTTTACCAACACCATGCCAGCCCTTGTTTGGGTGTGATGCCAAATACGTACAATTCCTTTCTGAAGGTGTCCTATCTGGATTCCCTGTTGCTGGTCAGCCATTGTGACAAAATTATATTTTCCAGAGTATTATGAGAAGAGCCGGTTTGACAATAGATGCCCTGTTGGTTAGATTTTGAGGCTCTGGCAGTATTTTATTGTAACTTAATGTTTTATCATTTGTTTTACATTGATTGTTAGCTGCCCTAAGGGGGAGGTCCTTTAAAAAAAAAAGACAGGAATTGAGAGTATGATGGTTTTAATTAATAAATAAAAACAGATTTCTTCCAAGACATGTCAAGGTGACAAGTAAGTGCTCAGTATGGTACACACCAACTGGTGTGCTGGAAGATTGTTACAAAATCTGATATGACTTGGCAGCAAATACATACAGGGAGAGAAGTTTGGGATTGGGCTGTAAAGTGAAGAGTCCCATATGATTATGTCAAAGTTAAACATTTGAAAGCTGTCATGTAAAACAGAAAAGACAGCACAATGTGGGAAGGAAGTAGGGAAATGTGCAAGCATGTGATGAGAGACTTCCACAGTTGAAGTGTGTGTCAACTCAGCTTAGCACTCTAGTACATTCTCTCTTGATTCCCCTGATTCCCAAATGACCCATGGTAAAAGATCCAAGTCTTGTGGAAAAAATAGCAATGCTTTCTCAGAAACTCTCTTCAGTTTCCAAAATATGCTTTGTTTATTCACCGGCTTCAGGATTTTATTCAATGCACATTTTGAAATGGGTTAAGCTGATAACATAATATGAAGGATCAATCCTCATTGGTACTACAACTAGAAAATCACATTGGGAATTAGGGTTGTGTAACCAATACAGACAAATGAACAAGGCTGATTTGCACCAGTAAACAGCACTGTCTGAAGAGATTCAGGCTGAGCCAAATATCTGGACATCAAAAATAAGTAACCTGTTATATCATCATTATATCTGATCATTAATCAATTTTTAACAGAATCAGGCTGCATCCACACTGCAAAAATAATCAATTTTGAGACCAGTGTTACTGACATAGCTCAATGCCATGGAATTCTGTGATTTCTAGTTTGCTGTGGTATCAGAGATCCCTGATAGAGAATGCTAAATGGTTTCACAAGACTAGAATTCCAGAATTCTCTTGTATGGAGCTGTGCCAGTTATAGTGGTGTCAAGCAGGCGTATTTCTGCAGTGCCACCCTGACTCAAGAAGCAGGCAGCATCTTAAAATGGATGATCTACCACTTTGCCTTATATCTACCTGCCTGTCTGGTGTCCCACCACATTTGTTCTTCCATGGTCTAGTTCCTCAACTCTTGTTGCTACAGGAAGGTGCCTCAATATTAAGTGGGCAGTGCCATCAGGAAAGAAGTATGAATTGTCAGTACTGAGCAGTCAACAAAATTTATTTTATTTTATTTTATTTCCTTCATTTATACACTGTCATAGGTGGACTGGATAACCCTTGAGGCCTCTTCCAACTCTTTAATTCCATGCTTCTAAGAATTTGCAATAACAGTAACATGCTATTTTAGGGTAGTGGGAGCATACCAGTGTTCATATGCTAAAGTAGCAATTGTTAATGTCATTCCTCTTTTTTTTTTTCTTTTTTTTATGTGACAAGTAATGTTTACCTGTCATCTCCAAGATGTAGGCTGGAAAGAGATGTTATTTAGAGAAATTTCTGGTCCAATATTTTGTTTAGAAAGTTATATTCATTTTTTAAAGGAAATACAGTGGTCCCCCGGGTTACGAAATTAATTCGTTCCAGCACCTTTTTCGTAAGCCGAAAATTTCGTAACCCGGGGCCTATTTCCCATTGAAAATAACTAATCCGTTCCATGACCCCAGATTGACCCTGCAAGTCAATGGAAGGTTACAATAGAGGCCTATTTCCTTAAGTACCCTACAATACACTCTAATAGAAACTTCCCTAAGGCACTAAAGAACTTAAGAATGACTTGCAGGGCCAATCTAAAGAATAAAAAAAAAAGATTTGCAAAGAACCAAAGAACCAAAGTTTCAAAATCCATTCACTGCACAGGCCTTTCCAAGGCCCATGGGCACCTTGGAAGCAGAACAGACCCCAGAAAGCTTTCAAACTGCAAGGCAATGCACTCTGAACACTGTCTCAGCCCACTTTGCAAAGAACCAAAGAACCAAAGTTTCAAAATCCATCCACTGCACAGGCCTTTCCAAGGCCCATGGGCACCTTGGAAGCAGAACAGACCCCAGAAAGCTTTCAAACTGCAAGGCAATGCACTCTGAACACTGTCTCAGCCCACTTTGCAAAGAACCAAAGAACCAAAGTTTCAAAATCCATCCACTGCACAGGCCTTTCCAAGGCCCATGGGCACCTTGGAAGCAGAAGGTACCCCAGAAAGCTTTCAAACTGCAACTCTGATCACTCTCTCAGCCCAATTTCAAAGAACCAAAACAAGCAAAGTTTCAAAATCCATTCACTGCACAGGCCTTTCCAAGGCCCATGGGCACATTGGAAGCAGAAGACACCACCCCCCAGAAACATTTGAAACTGCAAAGCAATGCACTGTGATCACTCTCTCAGCCCAATTTCAAAGAACCAAAAAACCAAAGTTTCAAAAGCCATTCACTGCACAAGGCCACATCTTGCACATCATTCACCCACAAGAAGAAGTAAAAAATCCATACTGTACCTGCACTTCCAGGGATTCACCGGAGGTCTTGATCCAAAGAGCAGGCGTAGATGCACAGGTACAGTAAAGTGCCAGGCAGAAGTCAGCCAGACAAATCCAGTCAAAAATGTTCAGACCTTCACTGGAGCCAAGAGAATCAACTCTATCTCACCAGTTCACAAAGGCCGAACAAGGGGTCCCAGCACTGGAACCTGGCTTTTATTTCTGAAGCCACCCCCCCCCATTCGTTAGCCAATCAGATTGCTTTCGCAAGCCAATCAGATTGCTAAATCAAGTTCAAAATTTGCGCCAAAGCTGAACGTTAACCAATCCCCTTTAAACAGCCCCTTAGCCAATAGTAGCACTTTGCAACTTTTAAATTTCGTGCCGTTTGCGTTTCGTAACCAATCCCCTTTAACCAGCCAGCCCCTTGGCCAATAGCAGCACTTTGCAACTTTTAAATTTCGCGCCGTTTGAGTTTCGTAACCCGGGGATACTTTCGCAAGCCGGGGCCATTTTTTCGGCCCCGGCTTTTTCGTATCCCGGGGTTTTCGTTAGGCGGCGGATTCGTATCCCGGGGGACCACTGTAGTAAGTAAAAATGAATTTAGTAGTAATACAATACTCTATAATTCAGAGGCAACAGCACTGTGTAAATTTACAGCGCTATATAAATAAAGGTTAATAATAATAATAATAATGCCTAACACATTATTTGTACAAAGTAATCTGGCCTTTGGATGAAGAGAAAAGAGACAGTGTCGCAGGGTGCTGAAAAGATTATTTTATTATTATAAATGTCCTAAGAGGTTCCAGCCTGGAAATATTTAGTGGCCTTCTTCAGAAAGAAAAAAAGAAAAGGGACAATACAAAAGCAATAAAAATTATATGAAGAGACAAGTTACAATGTGCAATATCAGTTTTGTAAAGGCACCAGAAGATCCTGTCTGATCTCGTAAACTAAACAGGGCCATCCTTGTTTAGTACTTGGATGGGAGACTGCTGTATTTCAGAGGAAGGAACTGACAAAACCACCTCTGAGGATTCCTTGCCTAAGAAAACCCCATGAAATTCATGGGGTTGCCATAGGTTGAAAGGTAACTTAAACACACACACACACACACACACACACCTGCATCAAGTTACATGTAAAATGTCTTAGTTTTAAAAATGCCCATTAACCCAAATAAAGTTATACAAGTACAAAATATTATGTACAGTGTAACTTTAAAACCACTGACAGGGATGCCAAAAGAAGTGTCTCCAAAGCTGGTCCTACCAGTCCTACATCTCCAGATGGCTTAGATCCTGAACTGGCTGGTGCAACTACAACAATGGAGCTCTATCGTCGCAGGTATGTCTGATGATGCTACCACCCAGAAAACCAACCTCTTAAGCCAGGCAAAGAGTTTCTGAGGTGCTGCAGATGTGGGTGCTGGGAAATCATGACTTGCAAAAATTGTCTAGGTGTTGTGGGAATAAATGAATACAAGCAAAGCATTTGCTCCATGCACTGTAAAACCACTTTGAGAGACCTTTATTTTGCAACACACACCCTAAATTCCTATCTAAATTACTGACCTTGAGAGTGGTCTGTCAATCACACAGAATCTTATCCAACTGTAAACTTAGCCTCTGTGACATGCACAAAGTTGAGAGGAAGATAAAGCTACCTTTACCGCTTCACGCAACATAAGCTGGGATTTGAACTCATGGCATTAGATATGAAAGAGTGCTGCATCAGCTAAGGGGAAAGTTTTGCTCTGCAGTTTTGAAGTGTGAGCCACTATGAAGATTACATCTCCATAGATCTCAGTAAGAGCCAATTCTATTTTTACAGTGGTTCCTTTTCCAATTTAGGCCTTGCCGCAGAATAAAAATGCACTTAGGTAGAAGAGAAAGCTTTAGTAGCTACTGGACCATGTATCTTCATACTTGCTTACAAACTTGGCTAAGTTGTATCATTTTTCCCCCCTTACATAGTTTAACCTCTCTAAAATGTAGCACAGATTGGGAAACAGTTGTAGCAGAGGGATATAGAAGTACAGTATAGATGTTCCCTATTTATAAAATTATAGATTTGGAAGAGACCACAACGGCCATTCAGTCCAACCCCCTGCCATGCAGGAAGACAAAACCAAAGCACTCCAGACATATGGTCATCCAGCTCTGCTTAAAAACCTCCAAAAAAGGAGACTCCACCACACTCTGAGTGTATTCCACTGCTGAACAGTTTTTACCATCAGAAAGTTCTTCCTAGCGTTTAGGTGGGATCTCTTTTCTTTGAACCCCTTGCTCTGTTTCCTAGTCTCTGGAGCAGCAGAAAACAAGCTTGTGCCATTCTCAATATGTCATCCCTTCAAATATTTAAACATGGCTATCACCCTAACCTTCTCTTCCCAGTCTAAGCATACCCAGCTGTCTAAGCTGCTCCTCAAAAGACATGGTTTCCACATGTTTCACCACTTTGGTCATCCTCCTTTGGACATGTTCCAGCTTGTCAGTATCCCTCTTGAACTGTGATGCCAAGAACTGGACACAGTATTTCAGGTGAGGCTTGACCAAATCAGAATAAAGTGGCATTATTACTCCCCTCAATCTAGACACAGGCTAGGATCATATTGGCTTTTTTAGCTGCTGCATCAGACTGTTGACTCATGTTTAACTTCCCTGAGACTGATAAAACAACAATTCCAATTTCTTTCCTTTGGCTAAGTTTCTAGACCTTATAGATGCCAAAAAATTTCCACTTCACTCTGTAAAGACAGTTTTCTTTTACATCACAAATGCAAACATGGGTGTGAGAAGGCTGTATCTGCACTATAGAAATCTTGCAGTCTGAAACCATTTTAACTGCCATGGGTCAATGCTATGGAATTCTTGGAAATGTAGTTTGTTGTGGCACCAGAGCTCTCTGACAGAGATGGCTAAATGATTCACAAAACTAATTTTATAGCATTCAGCCATGGCAGATAAAGTGGTGTCAAATTGGATTATTTTTGCGGTGTGGATGCTCTCTGAGTAGAACATACGGCATCATCCTTGGTAACCACAGTATAGCCTGGAAATTCTTTTTGAAAAGAAAGAGCTGGAAAAAAAGCAGAGTTTGAAGAAAGTTACTCTGAGAAGCTGTAATTCGAGAATCCCCAGTGAGCATGCATAGTAAGAATGTTTGGATGAAAAGATCATGATTAAGAGCACAATTCACTGAAATATTTCAGGCCCATACTTTGGTCCCAAAGAGAGGCAGTTCAAGGACCTTGCAATCCTTTCCTCTGCTGCCTTAGTTTCTGGCTGTGATTAATTGGTTGATTCCTCAAGATTCACAAGACCTTAATGTGGCTGTGGATTCTTATTCGAAATGTGGCAGACCTGTAATACAATATTACTTGGCATGTCTAGTGATGGAAAGTGTCGTGACATTCCATAGTGTATGCTCAAAAGGGGGGGAGAAAGTCCCTTGCCCTATCATAATTCATAGAGAATTATGGGAATGGCATCTGCTCCCTCTTCCCTTCAGGGGATCTTCAGCTCCTGATATTTCTAAAACAGACTTCATTATCCAAGTCATCATTTCCATTTATCAGTGCCTTGCAGCTCCTGGTATTCTCAGTTCAAAGAGTGTCACATCCATCAATCATTGCACTGCCTTCATTTTCCTTTGTCTCCTGGAGCCATCAAACAAAGCTTTTTTTTTGATACTGCTTCTTGGTACAGGGATGGTGGCAGTGAAAAGGCCACCTGCCCTATTCTAAGGAAAATTATGGGGGGCTGAAAAAAATTTGAGAAGTTTGTGAGACTTCCTTCCATGAACCAGCTCTTGAGCTTGGGTTAGACACAGTGTAAAGTAGCAACATCTGGTGGTTCATGGTTACATCCACCCCATGCCTACATAGATGTGATGTGATCTCTATGACATATAGCTATTTCTGGCATTATTTTGTTCTGAAAACAACAAACAATAATGTATGTTGTTTTCAACAACAAATAACAATAAATATTGTTCTCAAAACAATGAAAAAAGAAAAGCTTAATGTATCCTTCCATTGAGATAGAAATGCTCATGAAGCTTGCCTTGTTCAGGCTAAAATACAAGCTTTGAAATGCTTGCCTTTTTTTGGATGAGCACATAATGACACTCCTAAATTCTTCTCCGGTTTAGAGTAAAACTCCAGCCAAAAAGAAAAAACTTTCAGTTTATCCCTCTCACTCATTCCAAAAGAACCCCAAAATGATAAGTTTCCACATTGGGAAATATGGTCGCCCCTCCTAACTCGCAGATCTGAGATCCGCAACCTTGAATTTCTGCAGAGGGGTGACCTCTGCTATTTTTAATGGTGCACACACCAGAGGGCCGCCTCATTCAAGCCCATAGGGCTTATGGGGCTTGAATACGCATGAACCTATTCAAGCCTATGGGGCCTATGGGGCTTGAATATGTGTGAGACTCCATTTTTGCGGGGGGGGGGGGGTGTCATTAATGGATTCCCCACAAAAACGGATCGCCAGCTGTATACAAATGCTGCTCCTTCCTAGGGAGGGAAAACAACTTATTTCATTCTCATGTGAAAGAATGAATAATTTCAATTCTTTTTCGTTTTCCTGCAGCTGTCTGGGATAATATCACTTTATGCATATTTTTGCAAAAGAAATAAGTTGTTCATGAAAATGTGTTGTGCCACAAACAGTTATTCTAAAAAAAAAAAATCCTAGAATTTTTGCACAAACTAGTGTCTTTTTGGACAAAATTCACTTTCACACCAATGAATTTTTTCAAAAAATGTTTGTTTTTTTAAATGATTACTTGGTTTCTCAACACATTGCCCTAGATTGTGTGTTTTTTAAAAGTTTTTCTACAAAGGCTTTATACATTTTTTGAACTAGAATTTTTAAGGATGCTATTCTATTCAGTCTGCCAGCTAGAGAATGACAGGGACTGGAATCCCATTGGATAGTCCCAATTAGAGTAGACTATTGAATCCATTATTGAATGGTGAGTCCACACATAAACAAATGCTATTAACCCAATAGGTCTAACCTATTTGGAAGCTTACAGTGGGATTGAAACCAATGATGTGGTGTTTAAATTTATTTATTTATTTAGTCAGAATGACAGGGTTGTGTGGAAAAATTAACACGTTCAAGTAAGAACATCAGTGATGCCACTGAAGCACCTTGAGAATGTGATGGAAGATTTCCAAGACCCACCACTCAGAGCTCTGGAATAGAGATAGGCCAGCCAAGAATGTCATTTGCACCAGCCAGTTTTATCCACTGGTAGCTTGGTTCAAGGAATGATTTACTTCCTGTTCATTTAAACAAAGAGAGGGCAACTGGGGCAGCTGGGGACCAATTTTCTCACCTTCAGATTCCCCTTGTGGTCTACTTCCAGCAAGCCCAGATGCCTCTGTTGTCCTTTGCAGCCCATCTCAAAATGGCAAGAAGCTGTCCTGTCAATTTCCTGTTACCATTTTGAGAAGAATTGCAGAGAAAAATGGAGGTATTTGAGGCTAGTACAAGATCGTGGAAAGCTTTGGGGGGTTTGTCTGTTTGCTTGCTTGTTTGTGGTGTGTCTTTACATATTTGGGGGACTTTCTTTCTTTCTTTCTTTCTTGAACCGGAAATGACCCAAATATATAAAATAATATTTTGATGGCTTGAGGGACTTTTTGGAACTGCTGGATGACTTTGGGCCACAAAAGTGGGGTTGAGGCCAGAGGTAGCTACATTAATTCATGGCCATGTGTGGCTCATCCTAACTAAAGTCAGGGATAGCTATTAATATCCTACACAATGCTGTGATTTTAATTGCATATCCTATTATGTCCAAGACAAATAATGCTGTCATCCTGGCTAACGTACTGACTATTGTCTCCTCTTTTTATTTCTCATCTGGTCTTCAGTACCAGGTTCATGTGACCAGAGGAAGGCCTGCTGGGACTTGTCCTGGCTATCTAGGACAGCTGGTGATGGCAGAAACATACAACCTTTCATGACCCCTGAATTCTTTTGACAGTTCAGCACAGACAGGCAGAAGTCCCGCTGGGGCTTCTATTAGCCACACAAAATATCTACAGGCAACCAGTGGTCACAGAGGTTCATTACTGCTAGTGGGGGGACAAACATCCAAGGTCCTGCTGATGACCCTTGAATATCCACTGTGTTGACAGCATTTGCTCCCCAATGATGATTATCAATGGGGTGATGCAGCCACTGGAGAATTACTATCCATTTCTATTAATAAAAATGTTCATATGTGATGTCTCATCCCATTTATTTTCTAGCTTTTCAGCCTCAGCAGGTAATTCAGAATACACAGACTCAAACTGATCTTTCTGCTACCTTAACCACTTTTCTTTCTCTTTGATGGAACAGTGTCTGAAGTAACAAAATGCCGAAGGTGACCTCAGGGGTTACAAGAGGTTACATGTTTCCTTAGCTGCAGCGCTGTTGTTCATTTAATAAACCAAGAGGGTGATTTTTGTGATCTCATAGCCCAACGCTGGAGTTTATTAATCCAGAAGAAGCCCAGCTGAATTATTGCACCATTGCTATTAAGGTCAGTAGTCCTTCTGATGCAATTAGGGTATGCAGTGATTTGATTCATTTTGAATATTCAAAACTACTAGTCCTCAGGAACAATAGGAATAAAGAAAGAAAAGACAAAAAATAAGATATAGGCTGAATGGCACCTGCAGAGACCTTTCACTTCAGGTGAAGATTCCTACAGGACTCCAACATGGTGTACTGATGTAGTACGACATTAAAGAAGCATCTGTGAAAGAAGCATGTGCCCCTTGGAAAGGTAAAAAGAAAATGAATTGAAAACGAAAAGGCAATCTTTGTAGTTTAGAAATATTCACAGAAGGTGCAGCACAGAGATTATTACACATCACCTTACAAGCAACAACCTCAGCTCCCTGCTGGACTAAATGAATTTGGAACAACAACATATGGAACTCAAGGAGGAATGTACTTAGATCTCATCAGCATTTACAGCTGAGACTTGTGTCCATGGGATTCACTTGAACATATGTCACCAATGAGCTGAGCAATGTTCTGCAGACAAGGTGCAACCCTTTTTGGTGCCACTGATGTGTGTTTTTTTAAATCATAAGTCTGATCAAAAAGAGAAGAAAGCCCAGAGGTTCAGTTTGACAGATTTGGATGGAGAACATCAATTTCATCATTTCTAGATCAAACTAGCTGGATAAGGATCAGTCAGAAAGAAATTGTTTATCACTTTTGGAATCTATTCAGATCCCACGCATCTGATTTGACAAGCCAGACTCCAATAATCCAAAACAAAACAAAACAAAACAGGGCTTTCACTGGTTTTCCCCTGTTTATCTGATTACCAAAAGTATGAAATAAATTATAGGGAGTTTACATTGGAAGAACCTTGTAATCCCAGTATTGTCAGTCGTTAGTAACTAGGAGGATAAGCTCTGCCTTTAAAAAAATCATGTTACGAGTCACATCATCATGGTTGGGGCAGGGGAAGAGTTTACATGGTAAAGAGAGGACATCATTTCAAACAAACTTAGATGACAAACTATTAGTGACATACACAGGTGTAAATCCACCCTACATTGATATATGTCGGGGGGTGGGTGGGGTGGTAATAGCAGCAGTTGGTATTCTCTTCCATGTTCTGCAACAAAGTCCTCCAACTCACCATTTAGCAGCTGCAGCACACTTTGCAAATATTCAGTTGCTGGTGTGTGTGTGGGGGGGTGGGCAGGGATGAAGAAGTATCAGACAATGTCCCCACAACCAGATGCAGAATTATTACATCATCTGCTGAGACCTTGGATGATGTCAGCAGTCTGCATCTGGCTATGGCAACATAGCCAGACACTTCTCCAATCCCCAACTTGCTCTCCATTAGCCACTGATTGGCCATAGAAGGGCCTGCAATGTCTAAACAGTGAATCCATCAAGGGCAGGGGGTAGTTCTATTTTGGCAACTATTATGCTACACTGTGCCATACAGGATCTCAACAACAGAGTATTGCCATTTTTCTCTGAGTTCAAACTTATACAAGAGCTGAAGTAATGAGAAAGAGAGAGAATATCAAAGCAGCCTCTGTTAGCTCTAACCAGTAATTTTTACCTGCTTCTAATAGTGTCCACTAATCGTACATTTTTCAGACTGGAAGCTTTTATTTCTCTAGTGCCATAAGAGTTTCTGTACCCTTGATCTGCATGTGGACTCAGAAAGCCCACAAAGTTTGTCTCTCCCCAATCTTTTGGGATAGTGTTCCCCAAGCCACATGGGAGTAGAAATGGGGGAGCATATTTAAATATCAGTTAATTTCTTATTATGCTGACTGCAAGTTTGCTTGGGATCACATTCAAATGTTTAATATTTTGGCAGGCAATACCAAAAGAAAATATGGACAGCAAGAATCCATTTTATTTTTAGGGGTGCAAATCTTTCTTTGTTTTGCTTTCACATGCAAGTATAAAAAAGAAAAAAAAAGAAAAAAGAACAAAAGTTGGTACAAACAAAAGCTTCAGTTCTTTCGTTCAAGTTCTATGACAAAGGTATTACATGAGTCAAATAAATAAATAAATATGACTACCCCAGTTTCTGATTCTCTGTGGCTCAGATGTAGAGAGAAGGAAGCCCAAAATCCACAGAAGCTTAGCAAACAATAGTTGCTTATCTACAGTGGAGTGACTCCAAAGTTCAGCCACAACTGCAAAACCTGCTTCAAGGATCCATATATTATCTACAAGGTTAAAAAGGGTCATAAAAATTGTACTCATAATTGTACTTAGGTCTCTTTCCATCCTGAAAGCACATATACTTAAAGGAAAAGGAGGAGGGGATTTCCATCTTGTGGTTTCAGCAAAGCTGAAGTAAACCTTAGTGAGCATAGAGACACACATTTTCTCAACATGTTTTAAACAAATTGCAAAATATCCATCCAGCAATAGTATTGTATGTTGTCTCTCTTCTTTAGCAGAGTATCTTTTAAGCAGCCATGCACATTAATGTGACTGGGGTACAGAACTGTGGAAATAAATTTCTCCTAATATGAGCTCCTGTCAAGTCTGAATGTTCTTTCCGTTCATTCATTCATATCTTTCTTATTCTTAATATGGAATTTGGGAGCTGCCTAATGCTTGCTTTCAATTAAACATCTTGACTAATATTCCTTTGCTTGATATTCATCCACACCACCCAGTTGCACACACTCCTAAATGCCTCATTGAAGGCTCACAAAATGACTTTGATTGGTGAATTTGTAGCTCTGGACATGCATGCCCTGTGCAATGAGCCAGAGGTCACAGTACAAGTTAGAAAGTGTGGAGGGCTATTTAGTTTTTAAACTTAAAAACGGAATAGGGGCACACTGAGGGGCAGGAGGCTCCCAATCCCTGGCAGTTGTGCCTCATATTAAAATAAAATAAAAATTTACTAATGTTATCTAAATTCCACTATTAATATATACAAACACTTACAGAATCATAGAATCATAGAGTTGGAAGAGCCCACAAGGACTATCCAGTCCAACCTCCTGCATGCAGGAAGACAGTATCAAAACACTTTTGATAGTTGGCCATCCATTCTCTATTTCAATACCTCCAAAGAAGAAGACTCCACCACACTCCACTGAGACAGAAAGTAACTTAAGAGGTTGTGACTATTAACAGTGGGATCTAGAGAATAATAGTGAATTTCTGTTGCAATACCCTGCTAGAACAGGTGGAAGGAAAGAGACAAATTTTTATCTCCTTCTCCACGGATCCTCTGAAAAGCTGTCCTGGAGGCCTCCACCTGGGCAGTATGGCAGGTAGTAAGGGGCATGGCAGTGGAGAGGGTGATCACTGAGTAAAATTATCTCCTCCTTTTTTGCTTCTGTGGGCCACTGAGCCCTTCCATTCATGGAAGGGGCACTTTGGATCCAGTCCAATTAGGATGGTACATACTGTCCTTCAATGGTATTCTTTTCTCTCCTTTCTTTTCTCAACAGTATATGAACTTGGGGTGTGAAAGGGGAAAAAGGGAAACAAACATGTGAGAAAAGGGATAGGGAGTCTTCTTTTGTCTACATTAGTCTTCATCTGTCCCCTTCTCACTTTCCCCTCATCTCTCCAGTAAATCAAACTGATACAGAATATGCAGAGCCAAGAAAGAGTTGGCAATAAGAAAGACATTTGGCCCATGGAGACACTAAACCTAAGGAGTCGATTCTTCAACATGAACGGTGATATTTATTCCCCTTCCACGGAGGTGCATGCCATGCTGCTTTGTACTGAGAACTTTGTTTGCAAAAAGAAAATGTTTGATACTGGAAAGAAAGATTCCCTTTTTAAAAAAAAAAAAAAAATCTTGGATTAAGATGTGACTGGTTCAAATTCCATTATTTTTACCAAGCATACAAAATGCACCAGCCATAAGCTAGCCCACCCAGCTACAACTGGATTCAAATTATAAGAAAATTGATTCCACTTAAACATTAGGAAAAACTGCTTGTATGAACTTCTTGTATGTGAGCTGTGTGGCTGTCTCAAAGGGTGGTACTCTCCTTCTTTGGAAGTCTTTAAACATAAGTTGGATGGACATCCTTCTGGAGTGCTTTAGTTGTGTATTCCTGGATGGCAGGGGGGTTAGGCTGGATGGATCTTGTGGCCCCTTTCAACTTTCAAGATTCTATGATACTATGATCTGTTATCCTTTTCATGTTGTAATTATTTTCACTGAATCAGAAGTGGGTTAGAGCCCTGGTGGCGCAGTGGTTAAATGCCTGTACTGCAGCCACTCACTCATAAACAAGGTTGTGAATTCAATACCAGCAAAAGGGCTCAAGCTTGACTCAGGCTTGCATCCTTCCAAAGTCACTAAAATGAGTACCCAGATTGTTGGGGGCAAGTAGCTTACAGTTGTAAACCGCTTAGACACTGCTAAGGCTGTATATAAATGAAGCTGTTTGTTTTAGAGATTCAGTTAGTTTTATTAAAACACTCACTGTCGCAAGAAAGAAAGAAAGAAAGAAAGAAAGAGGAAAGACACACAGGGAACATACAGTTACAAATTATGAGGCTCTACAATTTTGCAGAAAGAAAGAAAATATAGCAACACAAACTATGCTCAAATCACAAGTGTATGATTTATAAGCTCAGAAGTTTGCAATAACATCAGTGACTTGTTGTAATCCCATTGCTTTTCTTAAATGAATGGGACAAGAAGCCCTAAGCAAATCTCCACGTTTTCCCAATTCACTGGCCTCATACACACATACACATCTAGTGGCCTTCGCCTCTCGTATAATAGAAAATCAATGTTTCCCTTGAATTCTAAAAACAAAGTATATGCTTGTTGATGGCTATTCAAGGGAGCATTTCTTTCAACTAATGCACTGCTCATGAATATATTTTCAGGTAATCCTAGAGGCCAGTAGGGAGGTCAGCGTCACCAGCTGTGGGCTTAAATTGACATGTGTAAGCCTGTGATTAGTCAATCAGCCCAGTCCACTCCACAGACACTCTCATGTCTGTTGAGATGAGCACAGGACCTCCGTGAATGTGGAAAAACTGCAAATAACAACAACACTATGGGTTTTTTTTTTTTTTTTTACAGGAGAGAACACCTCCCTAGGTCCTCAAGTGCAACTCTGTGGTCAAATTCTGTCACATATTGACCATAGAATTGCACTGGAAGAGCTACAAATGTTAGTAGAATGTTCTCTCTAAGAATCTCTAAGTCTGTGGTGGTGAACCTGTGGCACTCTCTGGCACGAAAAGCCATCTCTGAGGGCATGTGGCCAAGGACGAAATCCCGGTGCAGTAAAGAGGGAGGCCTGAGAACACAGCTCCTTGTGTGTGTGTGGAAGCGGTGTGCTCTAGGTAATGTAGTCAGTGGTAGTGATCCTCACTCCCATTTCGCAGTAAACTCTGGATAGTCAGTGGAGAATTTATTGCAAAATGGGAGTGAGGATTGCTACCACTGACTACATTACCCAGAGCACACCGTTTCCACATATACACAAAAAGGAGCTGTAAGGTGAAACTATAATGAGGTTTTCCTGGCAGGTTTCTTGGGGTGTGTGTGTGCTATTGTTAGCCTGAGGCTGAGAGAGTATGCCTTGGTGTGTGTGTTTACAAGTTGTTCCTGGTGATCCTAAGGTGAAACTGTCAAGTTTCATCGGGGGGGGGGGGGTGTTGTTGGCTAGCCTGATGCTGAGACAGTGTGGCTTGAGTCCTCCCCCCAGAAGTCCCACCCAAAGTCCTGCCACTGGAGGTCCCACCCCTGGAAATCTGTCCCCCCTGGAAGTCCTGCCCCCCAGCACTGGGTGATACCCAGTGCAGGAACACCACTGAGTTTGGGCACTCGGTCTCTAAAAGGTTCGCCATCACTGCTCTAGGTCTTGCAGTGTGACCTTTGGTTAAAGTTGACCATAGAGTTGTGTTGGAGGACCTGGACATTCCTAGAAAGAACATATTAATAAAATCTGTGAATAATCAAATCCGCAAAAGTCAAAGCTACAAATATGGAGGAAGAGTATATTTTGCATACCACACTGAAATAATGTAAGCCATCATCTAAGACAGGAGTAGATAAGCTTTCCCCTTCAGATGGTCAACTCCTACAATCCCTTACAATCAGCTCAGTAGAGCAGAGGGGATTCTGGATAACCACGCTTAAGAGTTAAAACCTCCCACAAAGGTGGTATCTTCCAAATGTGTTGACTGCAATTCCCATCACGCCAAGACATCCTGGCCAGTGCTATTCGCTGGATAGATGAAACACCATCCATCAGTCACTTGCCTGACCATGAGTGGGTATCACAGGATCAAAGTGGCGTAGGTGTGAATTTGACAGAAAGGAGTAAGCTCAGGGTCATGAATGGCAAGAAGGAGAATTACACCATGAAGACAGAAATTTCATTAGTAAGATTTGTGAGTCTTTCCCTGTTGACCCTCTAAAGGTCTTTCTATCCTTTCTCTCAGCCCAGATTTCTTCCCCCATCCCTGTTAGTGATTCTCAGGTGGCAATAAAAAGTGTAGCACAGATAAGGTCAATGTAGCAAATGGAAAGGAAGAGAATTGTTTCCATTTGCTATTGTCAGTTGTTAATGTTTTCTTAATCAAACGTAACAATGACTTTAACAGTGCAATCCTAAACTCACATTACATTGGGGTAAAAGATATAGCTCTGTTACACTGATGGAATGGCCACCATGTTGAATGCATGTTCTGCCAGGGAGATGGGAAGCACACAACACAGCAAGAATGTGCAAAATGGCATAGAAATGGCAGACACAGTTCCGGTATCTCTAGAAAAAGCTCTGCAAACAATCAGGGACTAGAACAGGCAGAGAAAGTGGCATCTTATGAAGTCATAATGATGGAGAAAAGCACCCAGAACACTTGCTGCATCATCACATAAATAAAGTGTGAGACAACTTCTTTACCCCTATTCTCATTGCCAGCAGTGGTCTACCTAAAGAGTGGGATTTAAATCCCCTCAAGTTCCTTTCCAGCTCGATTTTATGAGTACCCATCTAGATATGGAAAGAAAATTCCCTGTTTTTCATTTCCTAATTGTAAAACAAGACTTGGTTGGGAAAAATAACACAGAGGACAGAAATGTTGCCCTAAGTGTTCTGGGAAATTATTATGCACAAACATACATGGGCATATGTGCAAAACTGCCCCCCTCCCCCCACAAAAGACTATATAAATTTCTGGAAACTATTCTGGAATTGTTCCAAACTTCTGGAAACTATTCTTATTTACATCCTGCTTTTTTCCATCCAAATTGGAACCCAAGCAGCTGTACTATAGTTAAACAGCTGTACTATAGTTTTTGGTGAAATGAGTGTGCTTTTTGTGCAAAAACTATCATTTTTGAACAATTTCTTTGCATATTTCTGTGCAAAATTCTTTCCCAAAAGGACTTTGGGATATGAAAACACGTGGGGGGGGGGGGGACACCACATAAATATCTATTTTCTACAGCAGTGGGAGGAACCTAGATATATATTTTTTGTCTGCAAAGATGAAATAGTCAAAGGATTTACATCCTTATACAATATACACAAAGGGTTGCCAAAAAGGTGGAAGGAAGAAGGGAGGGAGGAAAGAGAACAAACACACACACTAGAATCTATATCAGCATCTGGGAAGAGACCACACAGAGCCATTGTAGACACAGGTTTCAAGACTCATGCAAGAAAGAAATGACCATCTCATAATACTGTCAAATGGATTAGGCAATAAGCTCAGGAGGACAAAAAGGAAAAGCATTACTTCAAAATAAAAATAAAAATAAAATAAAATAAAAAAAATTATGACATGCCATGGGCAGTTATCTGATTGTTGCCCCAGAAGTGGTAGCAGACATGGATATATGGAAGGCAGGTTTGTCAAGACCTTGTGAACATCACATGGCCATGCTGGCTAAGGGAGTGTACTTGTAGCGTCCAATAGTAACATTTCCAAGCTCTGCATGGTTGCAATGAATACAAATGTTCCCCCACAGCACCCCATCTGATCCAGCAGAGGCTCTTCTTCTCTTTCAAAGCATCCCTTCTCCTTCCAGTTCTATCAAGAAAAGAGGTGATGTAGAACCATATTGCACCATTCCATTTCAATCAAAATATTCCCAGTCCCCAAAGATTCAGGATCCCTCCAGCTTCAAGGATAAAATAGCAATGCAGCAATGTGCTGCAGCTGACTGGGTTTTATTAGTTCTCATAATTGTCTCTTATTAATTTGTACTCTGCATAATAAAATAAGCACTCACCTTCACAGTCTGTCCAGCTTCGGGACCATCCTGTAGACAAGAAGGAGGGAAGGGCGGAGGGGATGGGAAATAAGAAGGAGAGAAAGAAAATGAGATGGAGGTAAGGGCAGCCAATGAAGCTCTCCTGGGTATTCACAAATATTGCCCATTAATAATTTAAATCCAATTTCATTGTGCATTAATTTATAGCACTCTCATGGGTACAATTTGGCACCAAAGCATTTAGGGACAAGGCATCTTTCTATTTCGGATCCTGATCAAATGGGAAGTGCCTGTTGGAAGAAGAATAAATGCTGGCACATTTATTCCCCCAGCCCTCACCATCTTATATCACAGATGCTCCCAATAAATGTTGGTGCTCACCAAGATTTATGGGGGCTATTTATAAAAGACAAGTTAGTTGTTGGCAGGCACAGTACTGTAAAGTGGCCTTCTCTGCACAATATGGTTTTAACAAAACACTAACAAAAAAGCGTGGGGGTGCGGGTGGTCTGAAGTGTCAGAGGTGAACAATGGCTCCAGGTCCTTCACTGTCATGTCCCATAGTCATAAGCAGGGTGGGGAGGCTACCATTTCAAGAAGGGGGAAGGTACAGCAAAACTTTCATCAAGATTTAAAACCCCATTCCTAGGCTGCATCTCCACTGAAGAAATAATGCCGTTTGACACCGCTTTAATTGTCATAGCTCCATTCTTTGGAATTCTGGGATTTATAGTTTGTTGTGGCACCAAAGCTCTCTGAGAGAGAAGACTAAATATCTCACAAAACTACAAATCCCAGAATTCTATAGCATTGAGCCATGGCAGTTAATGTGAAGTCAAACTTTATTATTTCTGTCGTGCTGATGCAGCCTTAGTTAATTTTTAGACTAAACTGAATTGATTCAATGACTGAATGGAGCAGATGGTGTACGCACACCCTGGTTGGTCATTCACTTTGGCACACACATCAGAACCAGAGAATAGGGACAGCACTCCCTGATCTCATCCCTGATATCCCTCTGTGTGTCGGGAGGGGGATTTGTCAGGTATAAAATATTTGTCTCCCCACCACATTCACTCTTCCACATTCAAGGCAAAATAAAGTTAATGGCTTCAATTCAGTTGCTAGTCCCAGTGGGAGGAAACCCATACATGCAGTGATATAGTCACAAATGTCAAAGTGCAACACAACACAACAACTCCTATAGCAACATTCCCATGGAGAACCCAAAAGTGTAGGCGTGTATGCACATGTACACACATATACCAATTTCTGGATGTTTTCATCTCCATCTGGGGCAGGCCTTTTGTAAAGCTAATGGCATCCAGACCACCCTGCAAAATACTCTGGATTACAACAGGGATGACTCATAACAATAAATTATCATTGGAGAATCCATTTCCTATCCAGTTATTGTGGGCATTGTCATTAAAATCCTAGTGTGCCGTGGAGTCCAAGCAGAGTGGCAGAGAATTCTATTAACTTAGTTAGTCATAATGTCCTGGGAATTCAGTCTTGTATGTCATTACATCAGTGCATCCGGTAAACTAAAACCAGGATGCACATATATGTTTTGGTGTTCATGTAAGTACTCGCCTGAATTCAATTATTACTCCCAGCTGGATAGTCCTTGATGCAGCTAAACATCAGAAATGTTAACCAACCAAGTTTATTCTAGTTAGAATTAGCAACTGGATTTTGAGTAATGTATAGTGTAGTGGTTTAATTGGTTTGACTAGAACTCTGGGAGACCCGGAGTCAAATCCCTGCCCATGAAAATCCACTGTGTGTGACCTTGGGCAAGTCACATTGTCTCAGCTTCAGAGCTGGGCAATGGCAAACCTCCTCTGAACAAAGTTTGCAAGAAAACCCTGTGACAAGTTTGCCTTAGGGTTGCCATAAGTCAAAAGAGACTTGAAGGTACACAACACCAATGATACAAGTACATCCAAAAGGACATGGGTTCCTATATGTGCAGCCAGTTTTTAGAGTACCAGAAGGCAGGCACATGTGCCAGGAGGCATAACCCTAACTACCACTCTCTTTGTTCTCACCAAATACCTTAAGGCTACTGACTGAGACTGGTTGAAAAGCTGGGAAAGCCATTACAAAACAGCAGAGGCTGATGATTACTTGGAAGTTAAGCTGCTTGTGGTATTTCAATCACTTTGGGGGACTAAAGCTACATGAAACACACTGAAGTAAGAAAGGTGTTGGTTGGTTTTCGGGTGATCAAGCATTTAGCAGAGATTAGTTCTTTGAGACTCTCCTTCAATGTGATGTGGGATTTTGGGAGGAAATTTCACAGGACTTGTATGAACCAATATGGTGTCAAGAAATGGAGCATGGGACATGCAGTAATTGAAATGAAAAGATGTATGTGAGAAACAAAGGGACAGAAGATTTCAAATTAGAAAGTTTCCAGCATGGCAAGACACATACACAAAATCACAGGTGCAAATATAATCAAAACAATAAGTCTTGAAAGTCAAGGTCACTAAAGAATGTATATTGAAAACACCTGGAATGTGACTCATGGGCACGACCATCATAGTCAAGGGTTGGATTTAAGTCTGGGGAGAGAAAAGTCAGCCAATCAATGTGGATATGCACACCCAGTGGGTGGCAACTAACAATAGTAATAATTGCCAGTCTTGTCCATGATGATGGTGGTGGTGTTTTTTGAACTGGGTGAGCTGTGAGGATTTGAAGTGAATGTATAGTGTTACAGAAGCTTAGTCAATGTGTTGCAAAGTTGTTTGTTATTTTATTAGTTGTATATAACCAGATAGCAGAATAAAAGTAATTCTATTGTTTAGACTACAAGTTGTGTGGATTCTCGACTGTTTGAAGCAGGAGTGCCAAGCTGTGAAAACAAGGACCAGCAGTTCCTGAGATGGTGATATCCAGATGAGAGAGAGAGAGAGTGCAAGAAGAGATTTGTCAGGATCTTCAGCACCTACTCTGCAACTCTGCTACATTTGCAACACAACAACCACTGACCAAAACTGGTCAGCTCTGCTTTACCAAGTTGGTGAGGAGTTACAGCCAGAGGTTATGTGCAACAACTCCCATCATCCCTGACATATGGGGGTCTGGAAAAAAAGTGGGTGCAAGGAAAGCTGTTGGGGGAATCGGTAGTAGACACAGGCAGGGAAAAAACAGAATTCTTCTTGGATTTGATTTAAGGGGAGAAAAAGTCTGGGGCTTAGAGAACCTGCAAACCTGTCTTTCTTCTGACGTGGGTTTTCCAAGAGTCTGAAATTGATTTCCAGGTCAGGGGTGAGAGAACATTGCCATCATCATTGGGTTTTGGAACACTAAACCTTGTAAGCCATACCAGCTCCACTTTTCAGCTCCTCAAAACCACATGTGAAAACTTTCAGTGAAACCAATGGTACATTCTTCCCTCTCTTGTGGCATTGGCAGAATTGTCCCAGAGGACCTACAGTTAATTAGTCAGGGTTTTTCATTTAAGCCAGCTATAATATTGACTTTCTGTTGTCATGTTGCCGCAGTGAATCCTACCACACAAATGAGATTAGAGGTCAGTACCACAAGTATCATTCTTTTATTACAAGCCTACAAAGTCCTCTTTGGGGAGCATTTGTATGGCTATAATCTTTTGATTATAAGACTAGTAAAAAGTTTTTACTGACTGGAAAGAAAGCACAATAGAAGCAGAGACTGACCTGAACTGAAATAGTGAGTGAAGTTCCACCAAAATGTTGTTCTACCACATTGCCCACCAGCTGTGTTGTATGGAATAGGTCGGCCACTTCCTCAGGGCGTAGGTCACGGAAACGTTCCACAGGACGGAGTGGGCAAATGAGAACATCTGATTTGTGTGAAGTTAAGGCACAACTTTAAGTTTAGGCAACCCGTTATGAAGCCTTCGTGAGGCTATGCTTCAATGAGACTTTTAAAAGGCAAGATTAGACCACAAATAGCGAAAAGAGTTGAAAGAAGAAAGAAAGAAAGAAAGAAAGAAAGAAAGAAAGAGTCTGAACATCTTATACCACAATGAATGCTTCTCTTGATTTATCTCAGAAACCACAAGTTACTTCTAACCATCTCATATTGTGGTTATCTTCAAACCTACATTGCTCCTCAAAATTGTACACTCTTTAACATTTACAGAGAATTTTCAAATGGTACAATCACTATCACCATCATACAAACATTGTCACATTTGCAAGTTGGTAGGGATTCTTCCTCCTCTTCGGGCTCATGATGCATGCATTGGAAGAGCCGCTGATCTTCTCCACCTACCAAAAGAGAAGAGTCTATGCATTAAATTATTTAAATACTTGGCACATTTCAAGTTAAGAACAGAGGGTTTTGAAAGTGTAAGATCAGAGAGTCTATGCTGTTAAGTATATTTATACGCTACTTGTCTAATTGTTGTATTTTTGTTAAACTTTGTTTTATGTAGATGTGACAATCGCTTATGTCTATTTTATAGGGTTGTTATTTTTTGTTTCTTTTTGATGCTTGTTTGTTTGTTTGTTCCTTTTAAATTTATATAATAAAAATTATAATAATAAAAAAAGAAATTCGCCAGCTCCAAATATATATACTTGCCACATTTTAGACTTCTCAAACTGCTTAAATGAAAGTGACAGCATGCTCCTTGGCATGCCTACTTAGAGGTAAGTCCTACAAAGTTTCATGGGAGTTACTTCAAGTAGAGGCATGGATGAACTTATCAGTTTTGCTTTTTCCCACATTTATCTTTTTAAAGGTAATCCACAATTATTTCCATTGCATTGTGTGTGTGTGTGTGAGTGTGTGTATGTATTCTTAACTAAAACCAGCCTAAGGAATTCCAGATGAACTGACTGTGAAATGTAACACTAACTTCTAAGTAAGTAAAATGGTGCTAGATTTTTCTGCAAAACATCAGGGCGTATTGATATATATTAGTATATCCCTTAACTTAGAAGATATTAGAAACCAGTAAGTTCATTTTCTGATAGGATTTTTTTTTAAAGGGTCTATGAGATTATTGCTTTGCTTGCAGTGTAAAGTGCTGTGGGCTTTAGTAAAGCTCTCTCATATATAGTCTTTCCAGCATACTGTAGAAAGTGCCTATACCAATGAATACTATTGGTTGAACTAAGAACCCAAGGGAAGAGCATGAAACCTACAGCACAGCCTTCATTTCCATATGTGGAATAAAGAAATCAGAAAACCAATTAATTTGACTCGTAAAAAGGGAAATTCATGTCAACAGTACAAAAACAGGAAGAGACACACTGGCTGAATCCAAGTTCATTTTTCAAAAGAAAGAAGGGGAGACTTTACCTCAGGGTTTCTGGCACTTAAGTAGATAATTACCCTTCTTTGGCTGCACTGCTTTATTATGATGGGTCAGTGAACCATTTGTAAATGAAGAATATCGTTTCACTTACCTCTAGCAAAATTTTGTCTTAACAGTGTTTTTTTGGTTTTTCACAGTTCTACAATATACTCCTGTTGGCGCAAGTGCACAAAAACATATGCACATCCACACACCCCGGAGATCATGCATTGTAGGCTCTACATGATATAGCATTAAAACCTCGGGTAGGGAAAGCTTTATTTTTCACCCATCATAGAATTATAAGATTTTAAAACATATTCTAAAAATATGTAGGAGGATCCACCTCTTTCTCTAGGGACAGGCATGTCACCAAATAAAACACATGGTGAGGTGTCCTGGCGATACAGGGTCTGACCTCTGGTTCTGGTGTGCAAACTGTCTAAACAATGGACATCCAGTACATCTCCAAACATGAGGTATAGCACCCTTATGGGTTTTAATTTTTTTTTTTTTTTTTTACGATGCTAGGCAGCTCTTTACAACACATCCCACTGTGCCACTCACCACCGCCATGGCAAGGCACTCTCTCTTTGAGGTCAGAATGAGGCACCCCACCATGTAATTGATGCTGGGTGCCTCATTCTGACCACAGAGAGAACAACTTATGGTGGTAGTGAAGGACAGTACAGTGTGACACACATGCGGACAGCCACCTAATGTCACAATGGAGGGCCCCAGGTAACGGAGAGATGTCAGGGCTGCTCCTAGCATATTCTGGCCTGTGCAGGCTTGACCTCAAACTGCAATCTTTTACCCACTCGCCTAGGAGTAAGGAATTCAATGGGACTTACTTTTATACTGCTGTACATAAAGGAAAGAAAACCAACAATAATAATTATGAATAAATTCAACCTAGACAATGAGGAAATAGAATTAGTAAAAACAAACAAACAAACAAACAGCTTCATTTATATACCGCTTCATACCCTTAAGGAGTGTCTAAGCAGTTTACAATTGTAAGCTATTTGCAATTGTAAGTGGTTTACAATTGTAAACGGTTTACAATTGTAAGCTCCATGTAAAAGAGTTCCTATACCTTGGATCAGACATCGATCAGAATGGGGGAATGCAGTCAAGAAATCAGAAGAAGACAAAGAATGGGCAGGGCATCTATAAAAGAACTAGAAAATCACCTAAAAAGGAGAGATAGACACTCTTCCCTCCACATTTGCAGCTTTGATTTTTGCGGCTTATTCACAGATTTTATTAATATGTTCTCTCTAGGAATATCTAGTTCCTCCAGCACAGTTCTATAGTCAACCTAACCCAAACGTTGCACTGAAGGACCTAAAAATTTCTAGAGAGAACATTCCACTAGGCATTCATAGCTCCTCCAGCACAATTCTGTGGTCAATGTTTAGCAGATGTTGACCACAGAGTTGCACTGGAGGATGTAGAGATTCCTACAGAGGGGTTCTCTCAGGTAAAAACATAGGGCCGAAACAGATGGGCAGGAAAAGGTGGCTTGAAGCTGCCTTTTCTGAAGCCACATTGAAACCCCACCAACCACACCACCGGCTCCCAAGGCAGCTGGAGTGCTCGTGTCATGACCACATGACATGGCTTTAAGCCAGAAAGAAGTGGGAAAAAGCTGCTTCTTTTTGAAACTGCTTTTCTCTGCATAAGGACACTTTTCTGCTAGCTTCAAGGCATGTGTCATCTAAATGCCACCCTTCAAGCCAGCCTGAAAACACCTCTTTTTGCCTGTCCGTTTAGCCCCATAGACCCGATCTAGACGGGCATTTAGAGGCGCGATAAGGTCTAAATAAAGCGCCTTTAGGGTTCAGGAGGGTGCAGCGTTTACACCCTCTTTGAACCCTAAAGCGTATGGGCGCCGCCATTTAAAAATGGCGGTGTCCATAAGGACGCATCATGATGGTGTCATGACGCATGCAGTGTTTAGAAACGCTGCACATGTCATTACGCCATAGTGCCGTGGGAGGGCACCAAGCGCGCCCTTTCCGTGGTGCAAAAAGGAGCTCTAAAACAGAGCTCCTTTTTGCTTCCGGGTCTTTGAAGCGGCCTTTAAACGGCCACAGCAAAGACCTGGAGAGAAAGGGGCTGCCGCCTCCCCTCAGCCCCGCCCTGCTTTGAGGCTGCGGGGAAGTGGCAGCTTGCTGCTTCCCCGCATCCTCCAGAAGCGGTGGGATGGGGCCGTGGAGGCTGCCGGTACGGCAGCCTTGGTCCCATCTCACGGCTTCCTGGGGCGAGTACGGACCGCCCCTTTTGGGCGGTCTGGAAAGCCCCATTGTGTTCTTTTATTTGCTCTTTTTCCACATTCACAGGGGTCCTATGTCCCTAATGTGCCCAGAAAATGTGAAGGATGAGTGTATAACAAAAGTTAGAATCATACAAGCTATTATATTCCCCATTACCATGTATGGATGTGAGAACTAGACAATTAAGAAAATAGATAAAAAGAAAATAAATTAAATTGAGATGTGGTGCATCTGCCTCAGAGAGTGGTAGAATCTCCTTTGGAGGTTTTTAAATGGAGGCTGGATGGCCATCTTTTGGAGGTGCTTTGATTGTGAGTTCCTGCATGGCAGAGGGTTGGACTGGATGGCCCTTGTGGTCATTTAACTCTATGATTCTATGATTCAAGCATGGTGCATTGCAATAATCAGAGTCAGTGGTTAAGGCGCTGACTCTGATGACTGCAAGATCGGCAGGCTGTCAGTTTGAACCCAAGCACTGTGTGAAAAGTGAGCTCCCATCAATAGTCCCAGCTTCTGTCAACCTAGCAGTTCAAAAGCATGTAAAAGTGCAAGCAGATAAATAGGTACCACTTTTTCTGGGAAGAGAACAACCTTTCGTGCAGTCATGCTGGTTACATAACCACAGAGTCATCTTTGACCACGCAGTTACCTTTGCTCCCTCGGCTTAGTAATGGAGATGAGCTCCATCCCCTACAGTTGGATATTGACAATCTTGTCAAAAAGGAAATCTTTACCTTTTTGCTGGAAAAGACTGCTGGGGGTACTGTAGAGAGCCAAAAAACAAGAACCAATAAATGGATCCTAGAACAGATCAAGCCTGAAATCTCCCTAGAAGCCAAGATAATTAAACTGAGGCTGCCACATCATGAGAAGGCACAACTCATTAGAAAAGACAATAATGCTAAGAATGGTGGAGGGAAGTAGAAAGAGAAGGACACATGCTAGATGTTTGGACACTATTAAAGATGTCTCAGGTATGAATGTAAGATCTAAGAGTAGCAGAAAACAAGGAGTATTGGAGATGTCTGATCTACAAGGTCACCATGAGTTGAGATTGACTCAGTGGTGGTTAACAACAAAAATTAGATTATATTTAGAAGTGCAACATCAGTATCTACAAAAGAAGCATTGATGCTAATACTCCAACAACAACAAACCCATTCCATTAAAATTATTAACAGGATGATGTTTCATTGTACAAGTTGAATAGAGTTGAATCTGCAGTTAGTTACTACACATAGGCAAAGATCCTCAATCACTTCAGCATAGAGAAAATATCCAGTAGTGGTGTTATGTTATGCAAACCCTGTACCGAATAACAACATTTTTGGATCACGAATGTCTGCTAACCCATTGTGAAACTGGAGTGCACAGAAGCAATGGGTCAAGGCACGAACAGTCACACCCTACATGGTACACTGTAATTCCCATGTGCTATAGTTGCCCACATACAGTTCTGCCTAGTTTCTCATTTGCTGGATATGACTTGTACATTGTCCACCCCTCCAAAGAAAACTCTGCACATGTCAGTAACAGGAAACTGACCATTACCTCCAACACTATCCTTTCATGCACTGTCTTAGGGAACATCTTGCCACACAATAAACCAGTATATCCTTAGGGTGCCACATGGTAGGTAGCACAACCCTCTGCAACAGGCCAGCATACTCATTCTTCTGGATTTGGAGAAACGCTTTCTTGCTCACTTTGCAGAGACCAGAGAAGCCACCCCCCACAACAGGGACAAGGCAAGATTAATTAGTCCAAAGTCAACCCTGACAGATGTTTATGCAGCTTATTTTTAGAAGCATCTCTTTATGCAAATGCTAACACCTCCCTTGGTAAACATTCCAACAACCAATTACTCGCCTATTCAGAATGTTTTTGTTTCTCCTGAAGTTCAGATATAAGTTGTTTTGTCCAATTCTTCAAGAAAGTGAATAAGTGAATCCTGATTTTTTTCTCAGATACCCTTTCCATGAATGGAATTCTTTAAGCATGTTTCCTTTTGCTAATTTAGACACATGCCTAACTGCTTTCTTCTAGCATATAAAACCTTTAGATCATATTAAATTAATTATATATAATTTATAACACTATCCTTCCACAGTGGTAATATTGTGTGCTCCTGTGAGGCTATGCCAATGGCAGCAGTGCTATGGATAGGGATCCCCATGTCCGACAGGCTATTGCTGAGGAGCCAAACCGCTATTGGGCTCTACTGTCAGAGCTTTGGTGTCCTAATTACAATTCCCAGAATTCCATAGCACTGAGACATAGCAATTAAAGAGGGTGTCAGCCTGGATTATTTCTACAGGATGGATGTAGCCTTAGTAAATAAAGTTTAAACTTTAACTTTTAATAATGTAATGTTTTTAATTGTCAGAATTGTTTGTTTTAAAAACTTGTATTCTGCATGTTTTATAGTCTTTTCACTTTGTAAGCCACCTTGAGTCCCTGTACTGGGAGGAAGGAGGAAGATGATGATGATGATGATGATGATGATGATGATGATGATGATGTTCGGTGGGGGAGGGAACCCTTTATTCCACCACTATAGGCAAGCTCCCTTTTCATTAATTACAAAAACAAATTGTTAACCTTCCTCTCTCTCAGGGTACCCCCCTCACTTCGTGCACTGTCATGGTTCCTGACAGAATGACTGTGGGTCTTCTAGAGACAGTTTCAACTTCCTACCACCCGCTTCTAAACCACTAAAGAATGTAAACAACAGTTCCTAGCAATTAATATCCCACTGCATACTTCATCACTTTCGACTCTACTGTATAATACAATTCAGACAATTAACTAGCAAGAAAATGAAAGTAAGTAAATAAAGCTATACTCTACTTTGGCTGCATCTGCAATAATGCTGTTTGACACCACTATAACTGCTCCATCTTATGGATTTATAGCTTGGTGGGGCACCAGAGCTCTCTGACAGAGAATGCTAAATATCTCACAAAGCTACAAATCCCAGAATTTCATAGCTTTGAGCCATGGCAGTTAAAGCGGTTGTCAAACTGTATTAATTGTGCAGTGCAGATTAGACCTATGTCAACAAATCACACTGTCAAAGGCAAGCTAAATGCTTCAACTCCTGGTACAATATAGCTCTGTTGTAGAGAACAGGGAGGGATGAATATGATAGCTAGACTCAGCTCTCTAGCACTGCTGAAGGCCTTTATGACCAGGAAAGTTCATTGATGGAAGTAGAGGGGACTTCAGAGGCCATTAGCCCAAAACAAGGCTAATACCACCACAATTGAGGAGTGGCTGCCAGCCATTGTGATACACCCCCGACAGGTTGGTGCTATCCATTGCAGATGCTTCACTTGGACATTCATGGCAGAGCATCCTTACCCATCCTCAGCACACTACTGGCTGTTTGTCCAAGCATACTAGGCCAGGCATTGGTGGTGAGACGTGTGTCTCAGTGACCTAAATCCTATAAGCACACTGTCAGAGTGCAAGTGTCCCATCATTGTTGGGGTGAAGAGTCATCAGTTCAAGGATTATCCCATGTCCTGAGATTTCCAGGCCAAACTCTGAGATCTAGCAATAGTGCCTAATGATGTCATTAAGTGTTACGCATTAAGGAGCAACAACAGGTGTTCATAGTTTGTCAACCAAACATACATGTGCATGCCCAGAGAGAAAGAGAGAGAGAGAGAGAGAGAGAGAGAGAACATTTTTGGACATATTAGGATGGGGTTTCCCAGCCTAGAGTGTGAAATAGAATTTCAGTGGGTGTAACAAAGAGTGCCTTGAGTCCTTGAGTGATGAGTCACAAGACAGCACTCATTTTTTTTCCTGAATAAATTAGAATCTAATTCCTCAGTTTAGATTTGCATTTTATCCACTGAGCTAAACACTTTTTTTAAAGTTCAACTTGTTCACCTCCAGCATTATATGTGGTTCAATTTGTGGTTCAAAAACCAGAAATTAGATTTCTTCATCTTCCAATGTGCTATTACTTTCATAGGGGTGTGAACATTAATCAGACATTTCCTAGGGTAGGGCAGGACATAGAAATGGTTGAGAACCACTGCACTAGTAAGCTTGGAGAAACAGTTAGTGCTGTGTTGTGATGAAGATGGGTACAACACTTTTCAAAACACAACACAACTCTTTAGGGAACCACGGCACTAGTGCTTGGCTTGGTAAGCTAGGGAAAACAACTATGTGCTATGGTGAAGATGGGCAGTGGTGCTCCTTAGGCACAGAAGAACAAAACCAATCCACCAAGGTTACAGTGTATGCCACCTATAGGACCTTGGAACCAACCAATGTCATTTCCTTTTGGCTTGGATTTTGAGAGAAGTGCTGGATTCCTCCAGTCTGCACCAGTCAATTTCAAGGCTGCAACCTCTCTCTATATATTTTTTCCCAGGGCCCATTTTTGAAGTACTTTCTTCCTGCCTCCCTTCTTCCTGCCACAGACAGAAATGTGTCTTCTTTGCTCCAGCAGGGAGTACCTCTGAAAACAGAAATCATGCCAGCTGAAAGCACAGCTCAGAAGAGTTGCCAAATGCCCCACTTCCTGCCCTGAATTCCTCCCTCCAACCAGGCCTGCTCTGCAAGCATGTGATGGGGCTTTGGCAGCAACCCCTATCTACACCTTCAGCGTGTTTCCTTCTTGCCATCTGAGGCTATCTGTCAGCCGTCTTCATGCCTGCCTTCAGTGCTGCCCAACTCAGGCTGTCAGTAGGAGCGTGGCGTGCTTTGAAGGGCCCTGTCAGAGCAGCTGTCAACTCCTCTGTCACTTTCAGAAGCCGGCTTCTCCTGTGGTTGCTTTTTTCCAACTGTTCGGTGCAAACAAGCCATGAAAAGTCAAGACAAATTAATCCAATTGACAGTAAACACAAAGGAGAACTGTCGCCACCTTACCAGGAAAAAAACAACAACACACAAGCATTTGAGTTTGGAATCAGTTAATTCAGATTCAACTAAAAGGTTAATTTCTCATTATTTAAGCTTAACTGAGGATGGAAGAAGCTGTTGCATACTTTTATTTTGCTTTCGGATTAAATGAAAGTGCATTCCTAGATGCCAGAGACAGAAAGTCCAATACTATACGGCCAACACAGCTATCCCTGGATGACAGCCAGAAAGTATAAGGGGGAAAAAGATGCCCCCATATTACTGGAATTTTAAGTTCCCTCTCACTAAATCACTTATTTTCTTCTTTTTTCTTTGTGTCAAGGATTTTCCTTTCAAGAGCCTCGCCACCTGTTCCACCAGTTTGTGCAAGCCCTCCAGGCAACTACAGACATGCCTCGATATCCACCATCCTCTTTACAAATGTGTGGTGCCAATGTGAACAAAACCACAAATAAAAGCAAGAGGTTTCACACATTGACTGGCATCCTGTTAGTGGCACACACAGGCACAAGGCAAATCTTTATTTTGGTGACTTTGGAGGTTAGTATTTCCTTCCTGCTTTTGCAGAAATGAAAGTGCACCTGCAAACCTACTATAGAGCCCCTGAATCCTCCCCAAATTTATTGCATGTATGGTGGACAGCAGGGAGGGGATTGTAGAAATATCTGGCTATGTCCCTGTAGCCAGGTATGAAATGATTCTATTAGGTGCTAAGACCTCAGGAAGACTCCTGTGGGCATCAGTGGCAGATGTAATCACTTTGTGTCTGGTTACAGGGACATAGCCAGAAGCTTCTCCAGACCTTCACTTTACTAGGCATGTAATGGCCACAGCAGGAGCTCTAGGGGGTGGTAAATGGCTCAGTGTAACATAGTTCCACATGTAGAACAACTACAGCGCACTGAACCTCGGAACACTATAATCATTCCTTTTTTTCCTGTGTCTCTTATTTTACCTTCGTTGGGATGGACACCAGAATAATTGTTCCCTTATCACATACATTCAAAAACATTAAAATCCTCCCTTTGTGGCCAGAATGCACATGACCTTGCAACCGTGCAGAAGCCAAGCAGGTCTATGTCTAGTCAATGCCTGGATGGGAGACCAAACTGGATTAGAGGCAACAACTACACTGCAGAAATAATGCAGCTTGGCACTATTTTAACAGCCACGGCTCAATGCTATGGAATCCTGGGATTTGTAGCCTATTATGGCAGCAGAGCTCTCTGACAGGGAAAGCTCAATATTTCACAAAACTATGAATCTCAGAATTTCACAGCATTGAGCCATGGAAGTCAGTGATGTCAAACTGCTTTATTTCTGCAGTGCAGACAAGGTCATAGACTGCCCTGAATTCTATTAACAAACAGGAAGTTGGGTAAAAAATTATAATATTTATATTACATTATATTATTTCTAAATAATAAAAGAGAATGTTTACTTGTGTGTAGGTATGTGCAACCTTCCCACAACCAAGGGTGTAGATATAGAGGAGGCAAATTCCCCAAAATAAAAAGTCTGCCCTCCCCCTGTTAAATTTCCCTCCAGTCCCCATATTTCTAGCATTGCTGTAACTTAAAACATCACTTAAGCATTTAGAAATGACAGGCCAGAATTCACTTGGGAAATAATAGGCATCCTTCAGAGATCGCTAAAATGAGTACCCAGCTTGTTGGGGGCAATTAGCTTACACTTTTGCAAACCACTTAGTACATCGGTAAACGGTATAGAAATGTACCTATAGCTATTGCTATAGTTACATAGCTAAGGAGGGATTCCCAACATGGTCCCCTCCTACCAACCCCCAATAACATTGATTATAGTATGTTTTCCTTGTTGACTGGAGATTGCTTATGTGAGGGCTGGGCAGGAACATCAATCAACTGCTTCTTGATCAGCAGCAGAACTGGTCTCTGTCAATTGCAGCAGCTTTCATGGCCCATGCGTATCTCCTATGAATATGCAGGGAACTCTAGACTGGGCATTTGTAACTGATTTAAACTGCATCCACACTGCAGAAATAATCCAGGGTGACACCACTTTAATGGTGATAGAGCAATGCTATGGTGGAATTGTGGGAACTGTAGTTTGTTGTGGCACCAGAGCTCTCTGATAGAGAAAGCTAAACATCTCACAAAACTATGAATCCCAGATTTCCATAGCATTGAGTCATGGCAGTTAAAGTGGTGTAAAACTAGTTTATTTCTGCAGTGCAGAGGCAGCCTTAGTAGATTCCAGCCACAGTTTCATCCAAAGGAAAGGGACAGGCAAAATTACCAAGGGAATGTGAACACAGCAAGTAGTTCTCAGGGTGATTGACTTTTATAGGTCCAAAACACACTGAAGAAATAATCCAGTTTGAGACCGACTTAACTGCTCTGGCTCAATGCTAAGGAATCCTGGGAACTGTAGTTTTGTGAGACATTGAGACTTCTCTGTTAGAGAGCTCTGGTGTCACAATCAGCCCCGATTGCTCGTTCAGAGGGGCGAGCTAGAAATTTATTATTATTATTATTATTATTATTATTATTATTATTATCTACCATTCCTAAGCACTGAACCAGGGCAGTTAAAGCAGTCTCAAACTGGATTATTTTTGCAGTGTATTTTGGACCATTGTCTCACTTTCTGGAAATGTAAGGACATAATTTAGCAACGCAGTTCCTTCCCCCTTAGTTGTACCCCAGCCACAACTCACCACATATAGTATTACTACTCATCATGTACATTGTACTACATGCCTCAAAACCTGGCAGAATATTTTGGTAGTTGTTCAAGACACAGTACCACATTTAAATCAAAATTCTAGACCAGGTTGGGGTTATTAAAAGATAAGAAAAAAAGGAAGGCAGTCCTAACCAATCCAGAAATTGTAGTAGAAGTCTCAAACATTGGCCGAATGTCTTTTGTTGACCTCTTAATGACAATGCCTGGTTTCATGTGCAGCAAAAAAAATTAAAATTCCAATGGGAACTTCCTGCAGGCAAAAAAGAGAGGCCTGCCATACCTCAATTAAAAATAACATTTAACTGGTCACAAAAATGGTAGCGATTCTCTGAAACACTGACGCTAATATTCCTGAGGGTAAAAGAGATTCAAGAGCTGGTGTGATGTAGTGGTTTGAGTGTTGGACTATGACTCTGGAGACTGTGGTTTGAATCTCGTCTCAGCCATGGAGACCCAATCAATGAGCTTGGGTGACTCACACTCTCTCAGCCTCAGAAGATGGCAATAGCAAACCCCCTCTGAAGAAACTAGCCAAGAAAACTTCACGCTAGGTTCACCTTAGGGTCGCCATAAGTCAGAAGCAACTGGAAGGCACACAGCAACAATAGAGGGTTGGAAAAAGCGGGAAGACTCACTAACGTACAGCTGATAAGATTCCTAATGTTAAAAGGGGGGATAGAAAATTAAGAAGTCCCATGCTTTCCTTCTGGAGTGTTAAGAATGGATCTGGCCTGTCCCAGGCAAACATCAGGTAGTAAATAAGATCAATCATTTCTGCTGTACAGCCCTATGGTTGCAAATTTCCTGCTAATGAACATATTGTTCCATTTTCCTCCCGGGCTGCTTCTTCCCACTTTGAGAAGCTTAATGGTATTTGGGCTGATCTTTCATCTCTCTCTCTTTATGCCCATGGTATGTTTTGTTATTATCTTAAAAGGAGCATTTGCTAATTTGCATTTCAGTCTGTGATAATCTCTCTGGCTGAATGTATACCACCCATTACAGAATGACTCTCAGCAAGAGACCTCTTCTGTCGGAGATTAAGGCTGCTCTCATCCTTAAGGCCTCATCGCTTTTTATTGTGTTTGAATGGCAGGATTAATACTGCATTTCATACACAGAGAGGCTCGACAACCTGTCGCAATGCTTGCTTAAGGGTTGGAGTTGCAATCCTTTTCTATGAGGACAGATGTGCTCTGGATGCCCCCCAGTGGGCAAGACTTTTTCAGTGATGATGGCTTTCCTCCCAGAATCCTCTGGGAAGCAAGGAAGTATGGATGGGTTCCAGTGCATTATGCACTAATTCATAAGTCTGTTCCTTCCCACTTCCGTATTAATGTCTGCTTTTGAAATAAAAACACACACGAACACACACACACATTTAAATGTTTTTGAATGTTTTTACTTGATAAAATACTCCAATGAATTTATTTATTTTTTATAATATGCACTTAATATTATTTTATCTCAAGGATGGGAATCATGTGGCCGTACAGCTGTAGCTGGTCGCAGCTCCCAAAATCCTTAGCAACAGGGATGATGGGAGCTGTAGTCTACCAACATCTGGAGCATTGTAAGTTTCCTGTTCTTGTTTTCTCTAAACTGCTACAGCTGTTCCTGGACTGCACCTCCCATAATTCCTCTTTACTGGCATTAGCATGTCAGACCCGGGGAGGCCTAAAAATGCATTTTTGACCAGATAGGGTCCAGGAGTCCATTCAGTATGGTGCAAATGCCCTCTATGACCCCTAGAGTTCATATTTTCAACCTGGGGGGAGTATTGATGCCCACAAAAATTGCTCTGGATCCATGGGCCACATGTTGCCCATCCCCATCCTATAATGAAGACATCCTATATAATGTGTGCCTTCATTGTGTCTGACTTACAACCCTAAGGTGAATCTGTCATGGGGGTATTCTTGGCAAGAATTGTTCAGAGGTGTTTGCCTTTGCCTTCCCAAAGTTATGTGAACACTCCATCTTGAGGGAGAGAAAGGCAAGCCAGAGCTCCAACAGGCCTTGCCTGAAGGGAATAAGAACCCTCCCTCCAGTCCATCTGCCTTGGTCCAGGCCTCCGAGGGAGAGAAAATCTGCTGGATTTTCCCTCTTCCCCACCACCTCTCCTTTCTCCTTTTGTTTCATGTCTTTTTTAGAATGTAAGCCTGAGGGCAGGGAAATGTCTAATTAACAAATTGTAAGCCACTCTGATAGCCTTGGCTGAAGAGCGGGGTATAAATAATAATAATAATAATAATAATTATTATTATTATTATTATTATTATGTGGTGGGTTTCCCTGACTGAGCAGGGATTTGAGTCTCCAGAAATCATAGCCTAGTGCTCCAACCACTACACCACACATCCCTCTATATACAATGATAGCCAGGGACCCTCATCACCCAAAGGGACTGAACCATAGTTGACCTACAGTGAGCCACAGTGTGGTTGCTCCAGAGTTTGCTCATGTCATTCTTCAGAGCTGGTGTCACTAGTGTGTCTACCTGGCTTTTAAAGTGGGTTTTAGGAGGTCAGATCAGGGCACGGATTGTAGCTACATCATCCTCACTACCTCTCTTAGGCAGAATCTCTACAACAGTTGAGGTATTAAAAGAAAAGTGGCAAGCAAAGTTACCAAAAGAATGAAAACTCAGGCCTTATACACAAAGCGCCAGCCTGTGGGTGGAGTCAGGGTGCAATGTCCTGACAATGCGTGCCCTAACTCCGCCACCATGGTGCCATTTTGGCACACGCTGGTCCACATGGCATGTGTCATCATGATGCGCCTCCAGCGCTGTGTCCAAATGATGCAGCGCTGAAGGGGTGCCATAGAGCCATGCCGCCAAAGCTAGGGTGCCCTTTGGAGAATCTAAGGAGAAACTATCAAAGGGTTTTCTTGGCAAAATGCCTTTGCCTTCTTCTGTGACTCAGAGAGTGTGACTTGTCCAAGATAACCAGAGGATTTCCAAGGTCATATTGGAATTTGAACTCTGGGCTTCCAGTATCCTAGTCCAGCGCTCAAACCGCTACACCACTAACTAACCAGACCCAATCCTGTTTAGCTTCCAAGTTCAGATGAATATTAATAATCTAGAACTGTGAACAATCATCAAAAACTGCTCAGTTTTCACGGTCTTTCTCATAGTGGGGAGAAAATTTATCAAATTATTCATTCTTGCATACGTGAATGACATTAACAACGATTTACATATCTAGCTTTCTTTCAGAGTTCTGTCAAACAGTGGCACGTTCCACCCATGTTGACAAGGGGCTAGGAAGAGAGAGAGAGAGAGAGAGAGAGAGAGAGATAGGTCCTAGGCCAGTGGTCTCCAAACTGTCCCCTTTAAGAGATTTTGGACTTCAGCCCCCAGAGGCCTCAGCCATGTTGGCCAATACTCTGGGATTCTGGGAGCTGAAGTCCAAAATCATTAAAGAGCACAGTTTGGGGATCACTGTTCTAGGCAAACAGTAAAACAAATGCATCCTATTTCTATTCCAACAGAAACAACAATCCTCTGAAAGTTATCCATTGTGTTAAATACAGCCTACAAGATGAGTTGGCAGCAGGGATTGTTTGGATGGTTTTTCTTTTATTTCAGTCTTCTGGTTTAGGTTATTCAAACACACACCAACGTACCTTCTTTGCTTTATTTTGTCTGCTAATCTCCTCTGCTTCTTTTTTGGTATTCATAAGAAAAAAAATCATTAAGATTAATCAAATTATCTTAACATCAGCAATCTTGATATAGCAGCTTTGTGCATGTTTACATGAATACAAAAACTGTGATTTAAGTAGGGAGAGGGGGAATTACCCATTCTGGTGGAACAAAAGTAAATCAATATAAATCTCCAACAGAGATCTGGGTGTGCTACAGTGATAAAGTTGATGCTTTAAACCTATATTGGACAGAGTTTATTTTACAGCCTTTGCACAACCTATTATCTAATACAACTGTGGGCCCAAACCCCCACAAAAGCTGCACAAAAATAATTTTGACAGCACAGTTCCCTAAATCTGTAGGTGCAAGTCACCAGATACTGAACAGATCAGAAGAGATAAACATGAGGTCAAACAGCCCAACAGACAGGCTGTTTCCATAAATGCATGGAGGGAACATCCTCAGTCCATCATCACTAGCCAGTGAATGAGGAAACAGTGAGATGACAATGAGAGCAGTGAAAGGATAGTAAAAATCAATCTTGGGTGGCAATTATCCTGACAGGAGTCAGGAATCCTGGTATGAAATCAAGAAGCAGTAGGTATTCATTACTGAGGAGCTGGGACTTACTGTCATTTTGAATATCTCCCAAAAATCTCCATTTAATATAGTTCTTCACTAATTTTTTTTCTGAAAGGCAGCAATTTTTTTCTGGCTATGAGAAAGTCTTCAACAACTGTACATATTCTGCTCACAATTTGCACATGGTATATTTACACACAAAACCTCACTGCTATCTCCTGCACAGAGAAGCTTTTTTATTGTGGAAAGCAATCACTTGCAAATTTTGGATAGAATAAATCTTAGACTGTAAGGATTTTTGACAGTTCAAGATTCTTCTTATTGGTTTGTTTGGAGTATTTATACCCCCTTCCTCAGCACTGTGAACTGTGGTCAGAAATGGATGAGCAGCAACTGAAGGTTTTTTCAGCAAGTGACTTATATGCTTCCTATAATCAGTATTGAACCACTAAAGTTTCCCAACAGTTTCCAAAGCCAACTCCAAGTGGAGTGTGTCACAGTAATCCAATCAGGATGCAATCAAAGTATAGAATCATAGAATCATAGAGTTGGAAGAGACCACAAGGGCCATTCAGTCCAACCCCCTGACATGCAGGAACTCCCAGTCAAAGCATCCCCGACAGATGGCCATCCAGCCTCTGCTTAAAGACCTCCAAGGACGGAGACTCCACTACACTCCGAGGGAGTGTGTTCCACTGTCGAACAGCCCTTACTGTCAGGAAGTTCCTCCTAATGTTGAGGGGGAATCTCTTTTCCTGCAGCTTGCATCCATTGTTCCGAGTCCTGTTCTCTGGAGCAGCAGAAAACAAGCTTGCTCCCTCCTCAATATGACATCCCTTCAAATATTTAAACAGGGCTATCATATCACCCCTTAACCTTCTCTTCTCCAGGTGAAACATCCCCAGCTCCCTAAAGCGTTCCTCAGAGGGCATAGCTTCCAGTCCTTTCACCATCTTAGTTGCCCTCCTTTGGACCCGCTCCAGTTTCTCCACATCCTTTTTGAATTGTGGTGCCCAGAACTGGACACAGTATTCCAGGTGGGGCCTCACCAAAGCAGAATAGAGCGGTACTATTACTATAATGCTGTTTGACACTGCTTTAACTGCCATGGCTCAATGCTATGGAATCCTGGGATTGATACTTTGCTGTGGCACTAGAGTTCTCTGATTTAGATCCAAAATACATTGCAGCCTGAGACTGCTTTAACTGCCCTGTCTCACTGCTATGGAATCCTGTGAATTGTAGTTTATTGTGCCACCAGAGCTCTCTGACAGAAAAGGCTAAATGTCTCATAAAAAAACAATTCCTACATAGGGTGTCCCAAGCTGGATTATTTCTGCAGTGTTTTTTGGACCACAGAAGGCTAAATATCTCACAAAAATGATTCTGTTGCTAATGGAAATTTTACTACCTGCCTTTTATTACCTGCCTTTATCTCTGGTCCCCACATGATCAAGAAGAGAGGTGGCCTCTGCCTGCATTGATATTCTTCTGGACCATCTTAACTGACAATAGAAATAACATCTGAGATGAAATGTAGACCTGTTACTCTGACATCATCACTTTTCTTTTTCTATATCATTTTTACTAACTTTGCCTGATGAAGAAGCCAGTAAAGCTTCAAAAGCTTGCCTGATATACCTTCTGCAATTTGGCTGGCCCATAAAGGCATCATTCTTTTATGGATTTTGGATGATGATGATGATGATGATGATGATGACAACGATGATAACAACTGCATGGCCAACATGGCTCCCCGCAAATAGGATTCCTTTTTCTTTCTTTTTTTTTACAGTGGATGAAATTGTTAACTCTTGGGGACGCTTAAAATTGCAAAATGCCATTCTTTAAAAAACAAAACAAAACATTTTGTTGTCATTGTCATTTGCCATGCTTGCTGAAGTTAGATCCCAAACCAAAGCCTGCAAATTCAGCCGCGTAACTCAAACATATTGCCTGAAGGGAAAACAAGAAAGTGAGCAAAGTAATCAACGCTTGCAGTTCTGGCTATGTAGCACTTTTCAAAACATGTATCATCATTGCCATTTGTTTACTTCCCCATTTAACAACATTTAGCTGAGTATGGCACCCACTAGTTAAAAGAGATTGATTAAACATAGTTGTTTAATCAGGCTGATGTGGTGCCTGGAGAGAACTTCTGCCTTCATAAACACAAAACAGCTGAATTGCCCCATCCTTTCTTCCTGTCTCGTTTTTTTAAAAAAGAGACCAGGTGAGTATCTTCTCCATCAGGTTTTATGATGTTTAAGTAATAAAATGTAAAGGTTACACACTAGAAATTATTATTCCCCTGAGTCATTTTTTTTTGGGGGGGGGGGAGAAGGGGGCAGAAAAATCCAATGCAGCTGCTCTGCTTTTTTTACCCCATTCCTTTCCATTTATTGCCCCGTTAAAGCCTTTTGCCTTTAATGCAGGATGGACAAACACAAAGTCCATTTATGCCCCCAAGGCTAACTGTGGGCACCCACTCTGCCAGCACAACCAGACATCACTTCACTTCTACATCTCTTCTAATTTCCAGGTGATTTGTACAGTGGGGCTTTTGGTCCCAGATCATGGGGAAAGATTGTATGGTCAAAACTGCCACACACCTAAGTTTTATTTTTAGCTGTTGGGAATGAAAGATCCCCTGCAGGGGTAAAAATTGCTCTGAGGTCTTTGGTTGAGATCCTACATTGATGTGGCATAGTTTGAGTTTCTGCCTATGGAGTCATGCCTTGATTTTGCTCTGCAGCTCTTGTACTGAATTGGAATGTTATGCAACTGAACACAAACACACACAAACACACACAAATGTGCAACTGAAGAGGCACAACCAAATGTGAATGTGCATTTGCCTTAGCAATGGCACTGCATGTACAGCTCTTTTTCCACCTTGGATTAGATATAGATGATCCGCATCAGGCCAAGATGTTCTAAGAGAGGGGTAGGCAACTGAGCAGGGGCCATTTCCTGCCATGATTACTAGCCATATATTTAGTGTATGCTTTGTAATATTGGATAATGGGATGTGTTATACAATTAATGATGTGGGGTGGAAGGATTGTTACCTTTCCTGACAGTAGGTATAAAGCAAACGTGTGGGGAGAAAACACTAGCTGTGAACCATCAAGGTCATTACAGTGAGAATGCTTGCTATGGAGGGGTAGTCCTTGGAAAGAGAACATTTTGGCTTGTAGACAAACAGAATTAAAATGTGATTTCCGATTTTGCTGAGGCTTGGGCTTTCTTAACTCAAGTAAGCAAGTACATGACAGGCCACCACTTTGGACAGTTTTTTGGCTGAAACCCCCCCCCCCATTTGTTTGGTGTTTGAGGAAGGTTTGGATGGTCAACAGAAGCAAACTATGGTGATTTGGGCATATTTTAGGCAGTCTAAGGCAAAGAAATCACCTGGAAATTAGTCTGAGGGCTTTGAGGAGCTGCAAGGGCTGCACTTTGGGGTTCTAAGGTCGGGCGGGGAGGGAGCTGTACTTTGCCCATCCCTGCCATACAGAGTATTTGTAAATCCACAGGGGATCATATGCATGGATAAAGCAGCAACAGAATTCCAGTCAATGGCAGGGATGGGGAGTCTCCTGGAAGGCTTTGAGCCCTGAAAAGGAGTGTCACATGTATACACCCAATGGAATACACATTTCCTCTCCATGCTTTAATCCTGGTGATATCTTCCCTATGCTTTTGCCTTCCCAAATGTGTGTGTCTCCAGATGTGTGTGTCTCAAATCAGTAACTGCAGCTGGCTTGCAAAGAAGATTCAAAGCTCAGAGGGCCACAGCTCCCACGATCTCACAGCTGGGGTTGGGTTCTGGCAACTGTAGCCTCGAAAAACTTGTCCACATTCTTTATGGTTTTCCTTTCATGAGGCATGGGAAAGGTTCTCAATAGAAGTGAAAATTGTTCAATTTCCCCCTTCCTTTTGGGAAGATGAAGTAAAAATGCTGATTAGGTATTGTTCAGGTTCTTACATTCTGCTGCCAGTTCCCATTCAGTCCATCAAATTAAGGGCTGTGGGGCATGGCAGGATATAGCAGCAGAAGCTGTTCTACCTACTCCATTTAGAGCTAAGAGGGAAAATAAGTGGGATCTGAAACAAAGCATTGCAGTGATTCATCCTCCCCTAAGAGATCCCATGCAGGGAGCCAGACAGCTATCTACTCCTCCATGATACTATTAGCTGTAAAGGAATCAAGCTGGCCAATTCATTCCTCCCACAGCTTCTCTCCCCACAAGATTTTTTTCCCATTTGGCACAACATCCCACGACTCCTAACTAAATGGGGTTTGTGTATGTGTTTGTCTGTTTGCTCTCACAAGATGGGAACCAGCCTTATGTTTGTTTGTCTGTTTATTTGTCTCAGCAACTTCAAACCTGAAGAGCACTTGGTTGAGCCTAATCTAGTTAAAATTTAAGACTGGGACTAGATGCAGATGTTATGGCTTCACCACGAAACCAACTTTTTCCTTACTTCCAACTATCCCATGCTAACAATAAGCCTTATAAATTGTTCTGAAAATCAATATTCTTCAATATTTTGGCTGTTTCTAATCAAGGGAACACCCTCTCAGGCTTGTTTTAGGACAGGATATGGAGTAGACACTGCCATGGTCGCCTTAGTTGATGATCTCAGTCTGGGTATCAACAGGAAAAGTGTGACCCTGTTGGTGCTCTTATACCTCTTAGTGGCCTTCAATACCAACCATGACATCCTTCTGGAATGTCTGAGAGAGTTAGGTATTGGGGGCACTGCACTCCAGTGGTTCAGGTCCTACCTCTCAGGTAGATTCCAGATGGTGATGCTTGGGGATAGTTATTCCGCCAAGAGGGAGCTCAAATCAAGTGTCCCCAATGCTATTTAACATTTACATGAAGCTGCTGGGTGAGATCATCTGGAGACATGAGGTGGGGTGTTATCTGTACGCTGAGGACAGCAAATATATTTCTCCATGCCCCAGACTGCTGCAGTGACTAAAGATGGCATCTCTCCTCAAAATGAATGTTTTAAAGTGGTAATGGACTGGATGAAGGAAACCCGACTAAAACTGAATCCACCTAAGACGGAGGTACTTGCTGCGGGGACCCCGAATCCGGGTATGGAGGTATGTTCACAGGTCCCACTCTTCCCCTAAAGGACTGTGTTCGTAGTTTCGGAGTGCTCCTGGACTCGTCCCTCCAGTTGTCAGCCCAGAAAGATGTGACAGGCAGGAGTGCTTGCTATCAGCTTTGGCTGATATGCTAACTACGACCCTACCTGGAGCCAGGCGACCTAAAAACAGTAGTACATGCTCTGGTAACCTCTTAATGGACTTCTGCAACATGCTCTACATGGGGCTACCCTTGTACCTCAGAAACTTTAGTTATTCCAAAATATGGCCACCAGGTTGATCGCTGGAAAATCCAGAGGTGACCACATAACTCCAGTTTTAAAATCTTTACACTGGCTGCCAGTTAGTCTCCAGGCACAGTACAAGGTGTTGGTACATGACTTAGGTCCTGCTTACTTGCAGTAGTGTCTTCTTCCATACAATCCACCCCACACGCTCAGGTCCTCTGGGAGCAATTTACTACAGCCAAAGAAGACTGGCTGTGGTTACCCATAGGACCTTTTCATCGGCCACTTTGGAATGGCCTACCAGAGGAGAGCCATCATATTACAACTCTTGAGGCCTTCAAGAAGACCTTTAAGACAGATCTCTTTTGGCGGGCATTCCCAGACTGATAAACAGGATCTCCCATTGTCCCATAATTGTCATTGTCCCATAACTGTGGTGGTAGCTTCATTCTTCCCAAAATCGCCTCATTTTAATGGAGATTAATTTTTAGATTAATTTTTATACTGATTTTAATAATTTGATTGTATTTTATGATGTTTTGTGTTTTAATTGGAGGGAGTAGGGATTTTGTTAATAATGTTATGTTTTTATGATTGTTACCCGCCTCGATCCTTCGGGGAGAGGTGGGCTATAAATAAATTGTTGTTGTTGTTGTTTGGTGGGAACAAAGGAAGGGACTTTCTTGGTGGCTGCTCCCAGAATGTGAAACTCCCTCTCTAGCAAGGCCCGGATGTTACCGTCCATCCTCTTCTTCCAACTGCACACCAATACATTTCTTGGCCATCAGGCTTTTATAAACTAAAACAGTCTTTCAATGCATGTTTTTATATTTTTAAGGTTTAACATTTTTTGTAGGGTATGCCTCCACTTTAAACAGTCTCTTTCGTTTCTATGGAATTTGGAGTTGGAGGAGGAGGAGAAAAATTCAGGTGTGATTCTCCCCATCAGATTACAATGATGGCTATCACCCTGCTGTTGAATTATAATAGAGTATGTCAGATTATACATCTTGTCTCACTTTTTTTAGTAGTCACAGAAGCTGGAATTTTCTACCAACCATGCAATGATGACAGTCACAACCAATTTTTATCTCACCCGCAGCCCCTAAACCCAGCCATTTCCTGGTTGGTAGAGAATCAAGGGAGCAACAGAGAAGTGCCCAGCTATTTTCCTTTATGGATTTCCATTATGGATGCACAGCAATGACATCATCTGCAGCGGTTGCTCTAGGATCCCTAAAGGCCCCTTCAAATGCCTTGTGCTATGCATCTATCTAGAAAAATAGCTGGATGGGTGGTTCTGGGTGTGTATGTAAGTAATATTTTGCCCTAAAAATGGCCAACATACCCAAACTTAGTGGCTGCAATCCAACATCTCCTTGGTGTTGTGTTGTGTAAATATCTCCATGAAGAGATACACTGCACCAGTGCAATGAACTTCCCATACATTCTGTAACACATGTCTACATCTGAGTGCTGTTCAATAATCTATAGAAATGTGTGGTCACATTATGCAATGTGAAACTGTAATGCTCAGTATGAAATCAGAATGCACAATTGCAATGCACAGCCACAACATTAAACTTTATTATCTGTACAACTTTGTTTCCACTGCTGTTGGTATAACATGTCCATTATGCTAGGGGAAATAATTTGCCTCACATTGTAGTGCAACTTAAACATGTGTGTGCCACTAATAGGATGCCAACCATAGTATGGGACTCTAAAATTGGGAAGGGGGGCTTCCAAAATCCAAAATATTCCAGCATCCAAATTTGTGCACATGGGTGGCTGAAATAGTGACACCTTTGCCTTCTGATGGTACACATACTTTGTTTTATGCACCAAATTATTAAAAAAATATTCTGTATAATGTGTACGAGGCGCATTTGAAACATAAATGAATTATGTTTAGATATGGATCCCATCTCCAAAGTATCTCATTAGGTATATGCAAATATTCCAGAATCTGAAAAAACTCACAAACATTTCTGGTCCCATGTACATCACATAAAAGAGACTCAACTTGTATAAACAAACAGCAAACGGAAAGTAGCTGTCCATGGTCCTGAACAATGAAGGCAATTCAAGTTTCTCCTCTCTCTGTCTTCATGTCACCTGTCAACTTATACAACCCCATGAATTTCTTAGGCAAGGAATATTCATAGGTGGTTTTGCCAGTTCCTTCCTCTGAAATGTAGCCTACAGCACCTGGTATTCACCCAAATACTAGCCTGGGCAGACCCTGCTTAGTTTCTAAGATCAGAAAGGATCTGATACCTTTAGGGTAAGTAGGCCAGATACCATCCAGCTAGTCATTGGGGCTTTCTAGATTGGCAGGAAAGTGTGACATGAAGTTGCCTTTTCCTTAATGCTTAGCAGCTGCACCACAGCCTTTAGATGGAGCTGCGCTGTTCTGCAGTTTTTAAAAAAGAAGCTGGGAAAACCAGCACCTTTTTAAAGGCGCTTCTTCTCCCCTAAAACGCAAAAAAAGCGTTTTCATGGCACACTTTCCCTTTTTCTCATCTAAAGGCTAGAGTTTCATGCAGCCATGAACACACTTCTTTTTGCCAATCTAGGAAGCCCCATTGTGTAAAAACCAAGAGAAATATAATTTGGGGCTGATTGAGATACTTGATGATCACATGAGAAGTTGTCTATTCTGCAGTGTGTTTGCTAGGGGATTGTGATAACCAGTTGAATAATCTGTCAAAATGAGCTTTCCCTCTGCACAGATTAGCATGAGTTCTGGGGAAATGTTTAAACAGGGTTCTAAAACACCTGTTCCTACCAAGCTAGTAAATAATTTAAAGGCACTCCTTTGTGGACATCTTAGGCAGCTATTGTATATCACAACAGATTTAAACCTTTATTTCTCATTTAATGTCAGCTAGTGCACAATGCAGCAGGCAGACTATTGTCAAGTGTGCCTTTTAGAGACAATATAACACTAGTCTTATGAGACCCGCTCTGGCTTCTAATTTGCTTCCAAACTCTCAGTTCTTTCCCATGTCCTCACTATAGAGTTTATCACATGCGAGGGCTCCCATTGCCCAAAAGTCACCAAACTTCAATGGAAGTGTCATGGTGGGATCATGCCTGGCACTATTAAAGTGTAACTCGTTCATTTTCGTCATGGAAACGTTATTGTAATCATCAGGAAAACAGCCCTTTCTTACTAATGCTTTAATCCGTTAATAAGAAAGTGCTGTATTCCTAAGGATTATTATATTGCTTCTATGATGAAAACAAAAGTGTTACATTTTAATAGCGCCAGGTGTGATCCCACCATGGCACTCCCATTGCAGTTTGGTGATGTTTGGGCGACAGGAGCCCTCGCGTGTGATAAACTCCTATGAAAAGTAATTGTGATTATGGTTGCACAGAGAGAACCCCCTCCCCTGTGGATCTTAAAACTCAGGCAAGCTCATATTGGAAGATTCGATCTTTCAGAATGGGTAGACCCAAATCATAGAGGGCTTTAAAGTTCATAATCAGCACCTTGAATTGTGCCCTGAAATGGACTGGTCAAGCTGCTGCAACAATGTTCCCTGTAACCACCACCAGTCTGACCACAGAATTTTGGACCTGCTGGAGTTTCCAAAAAATATAAAGCAGCTTTTAGGAAATAAGTTCCAAAGGCAGCCAAAGCTCAAGAAAAAAAGCAGCAACAACTAAAGGATAGGCTGACATGTTAGTGGTGTGGTGAATCCAGTCAGGGCGTTAGTCCAAACATTAAAGGGACTATCCAAGATGCTCGATCCTATCCCAAAAAATTGGTCCATTCCCTTGAATAACTCATTTATAATTCTGAATAAAACCCAACACAAACTTACCACCGCACTGTCATGGAAGACACCTGTGCCCACTGGTGGAGAAGTACTACTTGGTCTATTCACATCTCCCATTAGGTTTACAGATCTTAGTTTCCACCAAACTTTCATATAAAGGGTGCTCAAGCTATTTTGTAAGGGGTTTTGTAGAACTAATTTTTGTGCTATTTTAAGTAAAGGATTTTCCTTTTTGTTTTTCTTTGCATTTATTTTTGTCATATTATGTTTTATTATTTTATTGGCAAACCAGACTAGAAATTGATGTTGAAGGATGGCCTGAAACATAAAAAAATGTAAATAAATTAGTTGAAAAACTGCAGCAGATGTAAAGGGTTCCTCTTGGTTATTGCTATATGCCTTCAAGTCATTTCCAACTTATGACAACCCTAAAGTGAACCTATCACAGGTTTTTCTTGGCAAGACTTGTTCAGAGGAGGTTTGAAACTTGAAACTTGCCAAGAAAATCCCCAGGAGAGATTTGCCTTAGGGTCACTACAAGGCAGAAACAACTTGAAAGCACACAACAACAAGAAAAGCCACCTTTTGAAATCATAAATACTGCCAGCCATTGTCTTATGTGTTAAACTGGGACTGGGCAGAATGTAGATTGAGACCTATTGGGCATTGTCCAGGTGGTGTCCCCTGGATAAGAAAGGCAATTCCCAATCACAGTGGCAAGGTGGGGGTTGAATTTTCCTTCAAAAATAGGAGCATTCTTCTATAAAAGGATTTGTGTGAGTACTTCAGTCCCAAAACTGGAAAAAAATATGCCTGGGGCAGTAGCAGCAGCAGCTTTGTACCAGAGGATGCTGCCTCTGGTTGGTGGACTTTGGGTTTTTAATGGGGAAAAACAATAACAAAGTCCATTCAGCCCTCCATATCCATAGATTCTTTATCCACAAATTGAGCCATCTATAGCTTGACTGTTTTCAAATACACACACACAAACACAGACATATACATACATACATATATACATACATTCCAAAAAGCAAACCTTGATTGTGCAATTTTATATAAGACACATCATTTTACTAGGCCATTCTATTTAATGGGACTTGAGCATCCACAGATTTTGGTGTCTATGGGGGGTCCTGTAACCAAACCCTGTACCAAGGACTGTAGATGCCATAAGGCTAAAACAGATAAGAAAAATATGTGACTTTTAGATATGCAACTCCCAGCATTCTCACCATTGGCCATGCTGCCTAGAATTTGTGGACTGTGGAATCTACTAATGTCCACAGTACCACCCTGGCCTAAAGTCTTCTCATCCCTGTTTTAAAACACACTAAAGGTATTCTGAAGAATAATGTTACAGTATGTTGAGGGAACATCAGGCCAGTCTGAACTGGCACGTCCAATGGTGCCTCTTTAGCCCGTACAAACCATTCACCTCTCTGCCAGTGACAGTTTTGGTCTAGTGATTTTCTTTTAAGAAACAAATTGTAACAGCTGTCTTCCTTCTTTCTCTAAATTATGGCCACACAATGTTTCTCTGGTGACCATCAAAGGCCGCTCACTGAGAAAAGTGGACGTGCTGTTCCTTAGTGAGGTCATCAGAAATCTGACCTCATGGTGGCTGCCAGAGCAGAGCAGTTTCTTATCCTTCCGAATGAATGCATTGCCACTGTCATTTGTGCAGTCTCCCGTGGATTAAGCTGCTGGATTCAGGGTCACTGAAGCGACCTGGCCGCATGCCAGTAAATGGCTAAGCTTGTTATTATAAAACCAATCCTTTGTAAGTGACCAGCACCTGGGTGCTCCCAAAATTAAATACATTCCTTGGGCAAGCTCCCTTTGAACTCACTAGTCTTTAAATTTCACAAAGAAGTTGGAGTGTTACTGATCTTTGCCTTGGGTGAGAAAAAAAATACTTCTTGTGATTAATTTTCCACCAACTCTGAATGACTTCAGCAAACAGGCTTGGTCCACTGCAAAAAATGGCAATGCAATCTTCTTCTTTTTCTGTAGACCAGCTGCCTACAATGGGGGGGGGGGGGGGGGAGAAGATGTGTGTATGTGTATATATGTGTATATAAATATATGTGGGGCAGAGGGGGCATGAGTATATAAACATGAATATGAACAGCAACATTTTTGTTCACATTTTTGAAGAACATTTTTTAAAAACTATAACAGCTTGCCTTTGGTCCTTTCTAGACCGTGTTCAGAAAATCATGCTCATTATGGACCACTGCTGATAGAGGGTTGTCACACCAGACCAATTCGGATTGAATCCAAAGTGACCTTGGAACTGATTTTTGTGAATTCGGTTGTTACTGAATTCACTGAATTCTGGGATGACTTTGGATGGGTTTTGGATTGGCTTTGGAATGGCTTCATAGTAACTGCATTCACGTATGATAATTCAATGTGCATTCATGTGTATTCACTTGGATGCATGCGGAGTGTAGCTGGATTGGGGCTGCAAAAACCTTCGTCTGATGAGGGCCATAGAAAACCTTTCTTTGTTACTTTAGGAACATCAAAAATGTTTTTAAAAATCTTTCTCTTTGCATACTAAATCCTCTTCAGTAATGCCAAAATAATTTTTCCTCACTGTTATTCAGAATATGGCTTCTTTTCTTAAAGATATGAAGCAAAGTTGCAGTTGCAAAGTCTCAAGGCATTTTTGTGGCTTTCTCAAAACAGTGATCAACCTAGCTTCTAGTACCGCATACACTAGGGAAACTCTCTACTCCAAAAGAGAACAAGAATCATTCATAGAATTAAGTCTCCTTCCTTAGATGCATTTGGAGTCTATTTTTCTCCAAATGCATCTGAAGAAGTAGACTTAAGTCTATGAATGTTCATGCTGCCTACTTCTTTCTTTCAGTTCCTCTCAAAGGTGATGCAATATCTTTCTACATACTGATTGCAATCTAACAAATGCTTAAATACCGATCCACAAATTAGTCCTGTACATTAGATGCAGATCAGGTCATATTATATCAAAAATCAAAGTGTGGGATAGAAATCTTTGCTTGCCACAGATTCCTACATACAAGAATGCATACTTTCAACAAATTTCTCCCAGCTCTGTAAGAATATGGGTTTTTCAGATTTGGAGTATAACTTTTTTTCCCTCATTTCTCAGGATTTCATGGGAGAAATTCATCTGTCCAAAATGCACAAAATTTTTCAGTATTTGCACAGAAAACATATAATTTACACAAACACTACTGATCCTTGTACAAAAACATTGGGGGGATTTTACACAGAAAAAGAAACCACACTGGAAAACGACATGTAGTTTTTCTGTGCAGACCTTCACATATTTGCACAAATTGCATATAGTTGAATGAATTGCAAAAATTTCATGCAATTTGTACAAGAATTCCTGCACAGAAAAAATGTTTAGTTTTTGGCATACAAGCCTGAGTTTATCTATCTCAATTCAGAACTGGAGGCTAAGAATTAAGAAGGGACAATCTGAAGCTGTTTCTCTTGCACTGACAAAAGTCTTATCCAACCAAAGTCTGGATGCCCCATTTGCCTCTTTTGTTGTGCTGGTGTCCATTTCATAAAGAAATGTGATCCTTGCACACTGCACATTTATAGATATGTGTTTCCACTTTAACCACCATGGTTCCATCCCATGGAATCCTGGGACTTGCAGTTTAGGGAGGGATATTCTCAGCCAAAGATTATTTGGTGCCCCCACAACTGCAAAAACTAGAATGCTGGGAGTTACAGTCCAAGAACATCTGGAGAGCTACAGATTCCCACCCCATGCCATAAAGCCCTCTTATCCCTATGTAGTTTGAGCACAACCTCAGAAAAACAAAGAAGCCAGTACCCTAATTTATAGAGGTTCATGTGTTTCTTAAATAGATATTATAAAAGCCATCCTGACTTATGATATGCAAAGGGATCTTGTAGCACCTTTAAGACTAACTGAGCAAAAGATGTAGCATAAGCTTCCATAGACTTCGGGGCCATGGCAACCACATGCCGCAGCCCTGAGCTGGCCTTTCTGCAGCACAAAAAGGAGCCATAAAAAGCGGCTCCTTCTTTGTGCCACATAAAGGGTGCTGTAGCCACTGACAATGCAGCTTTACGACACTCCTTTGGTGCTGCATCATCTAGATGCAGTGCCAGAGGAGTGCTGTGATGCTGCTTGCTGTGTGGTGCAGTGAGTGGTGTCACGCAGCCATGGAGGTGGAGATGGGGCATGTGTCATGTGGACGCCATGCCCTGACTCCACTCCCAGGCCAGCCTTAATGGCTGGTCTGTAGAGGCTGTTAGTCTACTTCCTCAGATCTTCCTCACATTTGAGGAAGTAGATCAAGTCTACAAAAACGTATGCTACAACATCTTTGGCTCAGTTAGTCTCAAAGGTGCTACAAGATCTGTTTGCATACTGATATTCCAAGCCAATATGGCTAAATCTTTGAATCCTAATTCATGATATTTTATTGTTAATCAGTTAATCTTTTAAAATAAGAAGAGAAAGGGACTTGGTTTAGAAAAATAAAAGCCACACTCCCACCTCCTCACTCCACCCTCAATATTTAAAGCCAACTAGAAAGTTTTGAAGCATAAAGGTTGCCACCAAGGATGCTGAATGTCAGATGTTCTTTCATGACTCTGTATTATGTTCACTGAATCAACATAATCATTCTCTCAAAAGGAATAGAGCTTTTGTTTTTTTCCCCAAACAAAAGTGTTTAGAGTTTTGTAGTGTTCTCTACAGGTTTTCCAAAACATCAGAGTTTAAAAAAAGAAAGAAGAAGAAAAAAAAAAAACCAATTTAATGTCATATCAATACCTTCTGTAACAGAATAAGCTAATCAGGTAGTCTCTGGAAACAAGGATGAGAGTAATAAAAACTTCAGAGATAAACTACACTTTGAAAGTGTCAAAACCAGCCTTTCCCGAGGAAGGAGGGGTGGATGGAAAAAGTGATTTGTATGCAAATCAAAGCCCAATGGTTGTCACCAAACCTGAAGGAACAGAGTTGGGGAATGCATTTAAAGTTTGTCATGTCTCCATAAAAAAATTGAAATGCCAGCTTTGTGAGTCTGCCATAGTCTTCTTTAATACCAGAGCAAAATAAAGACATAGAAAACAACAGCAGCAGCCTACACCTATAAACTAGAAGCTGACAACATTCAGGTGGTAAACCTTTGGCACCACATCAGCCTACAAATCAGGCACAGGCTGTTATAGGATTCCAGTGCATGTGCGCATGTGATGCTTTCTGGACAAAAGATTGTGGAAGGAGATATCTATCACTCCCCTCCCCCATTCCAGTTTTTGAAACTTTGAGTTCTTTTTTAAACATATGATTTGCAAACTATTTGTAAACTATGCAAAAACAAAATGAAGCAAAATTATCCTCTGATGTCATTGGTCAGATTCAACTGTTGCTGAGCACCTTCAAGTCATTTCCAATATGGTGGAACTAGGATAAACATACCATGGGGTTTTCTTGACAAGATGATATGTCTGATCTTTGCCTTCCTCTGCGGCTAAGAGAGTGTGACTTGCCCAAGGTCTCCCAGTGAATTTCCATGTCTGAACAGGAATTTGAACCCTGTTTTCCCAGCATCCTAGTCCAACATATTCAACCACTACACCACAACAGCTCTCCAAATTCTATAGATATACCTATTTCCAGCAAGACCACGTTATACCTGCTGTCCAGGTGGTTGTTAAATTAGAAGAGCCTCTCAGGAAAGAAAAAGAACATGTGATGATCCTAACACAATTGACTACACAGAAACGGAGTCTACAGTAGAATTAGGTATTCAGTGCCCTGGTTGGACAAATCTGTCAGTTTCATTTCTTCCTCATTCCATTAAAAAAACCAAAAAAAAAAACACTCATGTAAATTCTTTCCATCCCAAGTATGAAAAAATTGACAAATATTAGTAAATTATTTTGAAAAAAAGATAACCAACATGAATTTATCACCCATCCCTAAAGAAGAAGCTACTCGGATGGCAAAGAGGAAGGGGGAAATTATAAATTTTTGCATAACACATTCTGTTGCATATATTATTAATCAAGTTTGATTAGCACATTAGCTTGCTTATGGAAGCTAACTCTAGCTAGATCCAAAGCTCACTGAAGTCAATTACAACACTCATTTTACTTTCTATAGGATGATGGATCTGGAGTCATACTCTGCCAGCTTTATGCTGTCAGAATATGGCTGATCAAGGACAACTGATGATTAATCTTATGCAACCTGAGGGCTCGGGAGGGAGGCAAAGCATTAAATAATCAGCCGGTAAGAGAGACAACATGGTGTAGCAGTTTGGCTCAAACTATTGACTATACTCTGAAAACCCAGGTTCAAATCCTTACTCAGCCATGGGGACCCATTGGATGACCTTGAGTAGGTCCCACTCTCTCAGCCTCAGAAAGAGGCCAAGGCAAACCTGACTGAATAATTTTTGTCAGGAAAACACCATAATAGGTTTGTGATAGGTTTGCTGTGATAGATCACTGTAGGTAGAAAAAAGCTTGAAGGCACACAGAACAACAACAAAGATAACCAGCCATTGCACCTCCAGATGTTGAACTGACCCATCCATTATTCCTCACTCTTAAGTATGTTGCAATCCAAAGGCATCTGAAGGGCTGCAGAATGTCTAATCTTGTGTTAGGTGAAGAGTTTGGCTTAGATCTGTATAGCCAAATTCTACATCTACCATGGATTAGCTGAGACTAGTGATGGGAGCTCACCTCATCATGCGGCATCCAGGCCTCAAACTGCCAAGCTGCTGAACTTATAATGAACAGAATCAGTGTCTTAACCACTTCAGCCGCCACAATGGTTGTATAGAAGAAGAAATTCTAGTAGCTGTTGCTTGCTACCTAGTTTCTTGAAAAGCAACACCTGCTGAATGTCCTCTCCTAGATAACTATTAAAGAGACAGGAGTCCTCTCCAGTTTTCAGTTGGATAGCCCTCAAACTGGAATTTATATAATCCTTTGCTTAGTCTGGAAGAGGCCTCCCCCACCCTGAACATGACCTGGTTTTAAGGAAGTTAAAGGAAGCTCTGGAGAAGGGGACTTTGTTGTTGTTGTTAAATGTCTTTGAATTGACCCTAACTCATGGTGACCCTGTGGATGAGACATCTCCAAGACACCCCATCTACTGCTGTGCTTAGTTCCTGCAAATCCATAACCATGACCTCTCTGAGTCTATCGATCTGGCGTGTGGTCTTCTTCTTTTTCTACTTTCCTCTACCTTTCCTAGCATTCTTGTCTTTTCTAATGATCCTCACATTTCATGTGTGAGCTATTTAGCTTTAATATTCAATGCAAGTTATTAGCACCAAGGTGGTGCTCAGCCAAAGTGAGTCTAGCAATTGTTTTTGCCTCTCAGGATTCAGAGTATTTATATACAAAGTGGTCACAGACATAGGAATCCCTTCCAACTCTCTGGTTTGAATCTAGAATAAGCCTAGATCTAGAAAACCTTTAAATCTAGCAGTCAAATTAGGCAGGGGATTCTTCTACGCATTCACTATGGAAAGGTTGAGAACAACACAAAGACATAACGTACAGTGTACACTTTATAAAATACACACACACACACACACACACACATACATGCAGGCTTTTCACAGTCAAAGAACAAATGGTGCCGATGCTTCAGATCTATGGATGACTTGTTCATGAACTGTGATGTGGAGCTTTCCAAAATATCAATGTGTTGGCTAATGAACTTTGACAATGCACATGACTCATATTTTATTTGAAAATTATAAAGCTTCATCTGCAACAAGTTCAGACACATATGGGACAAAAATGAAAGATCAGTCTCTAGGGCTCTCAGTGTCCAATGGTGCACGACATTATTATGTGATGGAGCTGCTCTGCATACAGGGATGTCATCACAACTATGATAATGCATCAGTTCTATGTGTAGTGAATTTCAGATTCAAATGTTGGTAAAGGTAAAGGTTTCTCCTTTGACATGATTGTCTAGTCGTGTCCAACTGTAGTGAGTGGTGTCCATCTCCATTACTAAGTCAAGGGAGCCCGCATTGTCAAAGACAACTTCATGGTCATGTGGCTAGCATGACTAAATGCAGAGGCACATGGAATGCTTTTACCTTTCCACCAAAGTGGTACCTGTATATCTTCACACACTTTAACATGCGGTCATCAGAATCAACATCTTAACCCCTGAGCCATCTCATCCCTGCTAAGCCACTGGGTCCCCCAACTGTGGGTATCTCCTGTTAAAAAATGCTCTCAGGTAGCAGGGCTCACAAAAACTCTTCTCTGGATGTGTGTGTCTTTTTTTAAAAAAGAATAGGATGTTAGGTTCTGTGAAGGCAAATGAAATCAATTTCATTGCAGTTATCCATGGGGCCTCACAATGGAACATACAGAGGAAGGTATGGAATGCAGTATATAGAACAAGATGATAATTTACAGCAATATCTATTATATCTTTCTTCCAAGAAGTTCAAAGTAGTATCTCCTCTTCTACATTTTATACTCTTCAATACAAGCCTGTAAGACAGGCCAAAATGAGAGAGCACCACTGCCCCAAGATCATCCAGTGAGTTTCACAGGTCAAGGATCTACCACATCCTAGTCCAACAGTGTACCTGGAACACTACGCTGGCTCTTGCTACCTGAAATAGGAGGGATGGAAAAGAAAGAATGTAGGGTTTTTGAAGGAGGTACTGAAACAGAATGAGACATCTTGTAGCACTTTTGAGACTAACTGAAAGAAAGAAGTCTCAAAGGTGCTTCAAGATCTCTCTACATACTGATTCTACACAACTATATCTTTGAATTGAAGCAGAATGAGTAAGCCACATTTAATTATTTCTGCCTGAGATGAAGTGAGGTGGCCTCAAGTCAAACAGAGAATCAGTGAGATGGCACCCCATTCCATTTCAAGCATTGAGGGAATCATCAACGAGCAGCAATCACATTTGAAGTCACAAGCAGTTTGTGGTTGGCATAGGAGAGTCCTGCTTGAAATTTGCCTGAAATTAGTAGTAGTAGTAGTAGTAATAATAATAATAATAATAATAATTCTTAAGCTTCTACCACTAATATCACCACACCTATAGACTGATTATTAGCGTAAGGCAAGAGTACCCTATGCTCACTTATAATTCTACAGTTATACCATCTGAACTGATTAGTTGGGATGAAGAGAATTTTTGGAAGCAGCCCACTGCATCACTCAGCATCCCTATCTGTCTGGTGTGAAGTCATAGCAAAAAGAGAGATGTTTCAAAATCTTTATTGAGCAGCCCTGGAAAGCTTTGTCCATACTTATTTAGAAGAGCTGCACAAAAGGAACTGAGTTTCTGCTAAGTAGCAATGGTTTACAAAACACAAACGTCTCATCTGTATGCATGGTAAGTGAAACTCCCTTTCTCTGACAGCAGTGTCAGGATCCAGTCCTATGCACTGATATCATCGCTTGATGCCCTCCAAACAGTTTGGATTACAACTTCCAAGAGGTTCAGCAAGCATGATCAATGGGAGCCATTTCCCAGGACCATTGGAAGGTATCAGGTTGCACTATTCCTGCAATACATAATTACTTGACAGCAAGTACCATTGAACTCATCTTGATTGATTTGCTGGCTCCTCAAAGGGGAATGGATCACAGTGATGATTTAGTCAGGACTGAACACACCATTTTCTTTTTATAAAAAGGATGTAAACTTAGACACCCAAAGTGAAAATACATCTGTCATTATCCTTAGCATACAGCTGAAGTGTTTAATTAACTTCACTGCTAGAAAAGTTGTGTCTTGAGTACAGATGAAAAGACTTAACAAGGTGATAAAGAGAAAGCACACACTTTTTCAGTTTTTAGTAAAATAATGCCAATGTGCTCTGTGGAATTTTACAGGTGGGTGGGGCAAGTACCTTTCTGCTTCACACATTTCACAGCATAAATCCAGACTGCGTGCATAAAATGAAGCTGGCAGAAAGTATGTCTTCATATATTACATCCTTGTGAAAGAAATACTGGTGACCTTATCCAGCCTTCATTGCTATAACAGTAATAAAACTGAATCTTGGAAGATTACACTTCTGGTCAAAGTAGTAAAATGTGACCTTATTCAATTCAACATTGCCATTTATTAGATTAATTCATATACAAATACTACATTAAAATCATGTCAAAAGTCTATGGTTTTTTACTAGACCAACTAGCAGCTCAGTTGCAAGAAATCACCTAACCCTAATTCTAAAACCATTTGTAGGCATCTTGCTGACATTACATGGTTCAGTATCATTCCATGGTCTCAACAGCTCTCCTAAGAGTCTTTACCTTCCACTTTTATTAACTTAAGTATGAATCCTATTGCTTAATCACAACTAGACCTGACCCACTGAACCAAATGGTGAATGAAAACTTAGAGCCCTGAAACACTAGACAATTGCAATGGACCCTTAGGATCCATTGGGGTTTGGTTCCACCACCACCATCCCCAAAACCAAAATCCATGGATGCTCAAGTCCCATTATGTACAATGGCACAGAAAAATTGTGTCCCTTATGTAAAGTTACAAAATCAAGATTTGCTTTTTGGAACTTTTTTTTTTTGGGGGGGGGTATGTATTTTCAAGCTGTAGATGACTGAATATGTGTGGATACAGAGGGATGACTGTATAGCACTATGATTCCATTTTAACAGCCATAGCTACAAACTATGGAATTTTGGTGCAGCACTACAGAATTTAACCTCCCTAAATTGCAAATCCCAGAATTCCACAGCTTTTCCCCATTACATAGCATTGTAATTGTGTAATGTGGAAGTGTATTTATGTAAATTCCACTGATTCAATAGGCCTACTCTCTTCTCAGTGTGAGTAACACACCATTCCCTTCAAAACAAGTCACAGTAATTACTTTCAAAGCTATAAAACAACCACTCCCAAGGTGTTGGATCAAAATAAACCAATCTAGTCCATTTACCATGTTTTCCCCAACCATTAATGTTTTTTTCCCCCTTAAGTGTTCAAACCATTTTACAAATAGTCATAATTACACTATAACAGCCCCATAGGGTAGTCCAGTTCAGTTGCAGCTAGTGGCCTGCATATCAGAGGTGAAGTAAATCCACTCCAAGTTCCAATATGAAATTTGAATGAGCTATCGAAGTTGCTGTATCCTATTCCTCATAGGTTTGGCACTTTGGATAACTATTTTGAGATCAGAATAAGCAAAGACTGTCCATGCCTTGGCCATTCATAAATCAAAATGGAGATTCTAGTCAAGACATCTGAAGAAGACAAGACTTGGGAAAACAGCTATAAAGGAACTAGATAATTTCCTCAAGTGTAAACGTATAGCATTGAATATCACAGTCAAGGTCATCCATGTCATAGTATTTCCAATTTCTACGTATGATTGTGTAAGCTGGTCACCATAGGTCAAAGCTGACTTGATGGCAGTTAACAAAAGCACAGCTGCTTTAAAGTGTGTATTAACACCTGGATTTACTGCCCCACTGACTTGAGAGGTGCTAATTTCCACCTGGCCTACTTTTATGATTATTTTGGTCTTTCCACTTTGAGAGGGAGGTCCTGCTTACGATGTCCTGCTGAAATTTCTTTGGTGACAGATGAGGGCATTTTCCATCATAACACCCTCCACATGGGATGATCACCCCATTAAGATTAGGGGGGTTCCCAGTACCAGGTGTATTCATCATATATTGAAGACACATCAGATTGCCCAAAAGCTTTTGTTAGTGGTTTCTTGATTATTAACTTTAACAGTCAACCCTGGGAATTTCATGGTATATGCGACTGCTCTATCATTCCTCTGTTCTCTGAGTTGGATTTATTGTTAATTTCTTAGTTTTGGGAGCCTTTTCTTTTCACAAAAATGGAACAGTGGGATCAACTTTTTCAAATTATTGTAAATGTAGAGGGAAAGAACGAAGAGAGTGAACTCATCCTTTGAATTCATGGATGAGTTGAGAGTTGAACTGAGGTCTTTTTGGTTCATAGTACATGCTCTTCTACACTGCATTTCAGGAAGCTCACAAAATAACCGTCATTCTTCATTAGCAGCCTTTAGAATCTCTGTGTGTATATGTGCCTTCAAGTCAACCTGTCAACTTATGGCGGCCCCATGAATTTCATTGTGTTTTCTTATCCAAGGAATATGGAAGGAATGCTAGTTTTATCAGTTTCTTTCTCTGAAATATAGCCTACAGCTCCTGGTATTCATTGGTGGTCTCCCATCCAAGTACCATATTTGAAATGACTACCACACTGGTCTTTCAAGTGCCAAGCTCCATGTTAATGGTTTCTGAAAATGGACCAAGATAATAATGCAGAGGAAATATGCATAGGACAAAATGTATTCATAGAGTGTTGCTGCTTAGGGAGAGGCAGTTTACAGAGCCAGTTGCGACGACATGCATCTTAGATGTGACTGCCTTCTCAATATTCATGAAGGGTGCCAGAGTTCAATAGTTGTTTTTGTGAGTTGTGCCTTCATTAGGTGAACAACATTAAACACCTGGGATTTTGTTCAAACCACTCCTAAGGGGCAAATTTTCATGAGAAATGAGTCGAGATAAATTTTACAGCTGGGGGAAAAAAAATCTCAATTTGGCAATGGCAAATTTACTACTTCTTCTGTAGAAATAAAATAAAGCAACAAAGGCACTGAGTTAATATTAATATTACCTTTTATGAAATCCCTACATAAAAAACATACCAGACAGCTGTACAAACAATAGCAGACGCTGGGTGGAGAGGAAGAAGAAAGCAGCCCCAAGGAATACATTTTCACCATTTTGCTTCCGCTGAGGTTAGTGGGTTTAATTCCTTATCTAAGGTACCTGGAAACTCTTGTTTGTTACCATGTGTGGTTTCTGATGCTATAGCAGTCAAAGGGGTCTTACAGATTCCAGTAAAGTGTTCTCTTTCCTAGGTTCTTTTTAAATTGGATTATAAGTAGCTAGACACACTGGGGGATATTTTTACCAGAAAATACATTACACTAGAGGTTATGGTTTTTGAAAAAATGTATGTTTTTTTTCCTCTTCTTCTCAGTTATGGGAGATAATTATTACTTATCTGTTCATTTGTTCAGTAGCCCATCAAAACACTTCAGCCAACTTACTACTTCCACAGTTATCGGTATACCTCCACACATCTGTGCCTTTTAAAGGAGAGGATCAATCAGTTAGCAATAAAGAGATAAATACTTGCACTCCTTTGGAAATACAAAGATTTGGAATATTATGCTGTACTTCTTAGGAAGCCATTCACCAGATCTTGGAAAGAAATTTTCAAAGAAATTTTCAAAGAAATTGCTCATTTCACTAATTTGTTGCCCTTATATTGCAGTTACTGGCTACGTATTGCCATTTTCAAAACTCTCACCTTTTTTTATTGCCATGGTGAAGCAGTTAATTCGTTTCCATGACTTGCTAACAATTTTTTTAAAATATTCATTTGTTAAGTTACCTGTTATTTTTTAATGTTTGTTTTGAAGAGCCTGAAAATTTTAGTTTTTAAGACTATAACTCTTAGAATCTCTCAGTTAACATGTCCAATGGTCCTGCTGGGAGTTGCCATCTGGGAATTCTAATAAGAAAAACATCAAAAACAAACTTTATCAAGCTCTGGCATTTTACTCTGCTTTCCATCTAACAGAATGAATACATGATTTCAAAATGTATTCTTGTCCTCCCAAGTAAAAGTAATGAGTAAATGTTATTCAATCCACACAATAAGTCATGCTACCAATCACTCCACTAATGGAAATGGAGCGCTCAAAATAAACAAAAGCAACTTGTTATATTCAAACTACGCTGTTGGTTCCCAATAATGTTACACCAGAGTTAAACTATACAGAACCTGAGCTGGACCTGCATGAGAAAAAATGGTAATGACTGGAGTTGTAGCAAAGGTGTCCCATGCTCCTTGTAAATTGTCCTATTCAACAATTTGGATACAGCATTCTGGACCAGCCAAAATTACAATTACCTGTGAAATGCAGGTGCATATGAAGATGTTAAAAATAGGCGTGGACAATTCTGTCTATTTCACTTTCTCCTACCTTCCTGAAAAATTTTGGAAAACCCTTACCAAAACAGACCAAATGAAATTCCCAACCACTAGTACTGGACAGTACTGGTACTGCTCTACCTGCCTAGCATGCAGCTCTTACAGATGAAGAGAGTCTCTGAAAAAAAGATTTTCAGCCTCACAGATATGGCAGAATACACACGAATTCAAATGTCTGAATAGATACATCTGTCTACTTTGCTTTTTCTCATGTTTATTTTTTTAAAATATATATATATCTCAAGTTCTTGCTGTTATACTCATGAAGAAAACTGCTTCATGACTTTTTAAAAAACCAAACAAAAATTTCACCTATCCCTAAGTGACATAGTCCAAATGGTATGTATCTGAGAAATTTCCTACCAGCCCCACCGTTGTGTTTTAATTGTTTTTTGTTCTTATGTTGTACTTTAATTGTTTGTCTTTAAACAGTATTTTAAACTCCCTGAGTGCCATTTTTGGCAAAAAGGTAGGATATAAACTAACTATTTAATTAAAAAAATTTGTTGGGCTTTTGTGCTATGTGGCCATGTTCTAGAAGAGTTCCTTTCTGACGTTTTGCCAGCATCTGTGGCTAGCATCTTCAGAGATGCTGGCAAAACATCAGAAAGGAACTCTTCTTGAACATGGCCACATAGCCCTAAAGCCCCACAAAAAACTATGGATGCCGGCCATGAAAGTCTTCAACTCCATATTTAATTAAATATTATTTACATTGCTTGTCTTTTGCCTGCGTAGAGATGGATACATTTTAAATTTTTCTCTTTTAAAAATCAGAGAAAAATTTAAAGTCTATCCATTTCTCTGAGAATATTAAAATACAGAATAGCCACTCTGATAGCCTTGGCTGAAGAGCAGGGTATAAATAAAAATTATTATTATTATTATTATTATTATTATTATTATTATCATCATCATCATCATCATCATCATTAAAGATTCAGAACACTATAGATTTCTGACTCTTATGGAGACCAGTTTTTAGGGATACTAATCTCACACAAGAACCACCATTTGTAAAATTAGTTGGAAAACATGTATCTTTTCATATTTTAAAATTACATGTTATTTTTATACAGAGAAAACTGGGTACTTTATTGTGATTTCTAAAGCATGTCAATGAGATGTTTGTGGATTTTGTTATTCTCAGTGAAAGATGCTGAAATTCCAGGCATGTCTGAAAACTATAACTCTTAATGTAGAAACCAATCCTAAACTAAATGGATCCAGATACTTCCTGTAATTACTAATGTTGAAACACACTTTTGACATGGCCAAAGGCAATTCAGTTAAATTGCACATGAAAATTGGCCTGAAGAGCATCAAAGAGGAACCTGTGTCTATAAGGATTTGAATCATGAACTTTTTGAACATTTGGGGGTGGGAGTGGGGGGGGGACACAAATCATCCAAAGTGGCCAAAAGAGGACACAGAAAGTGTGCACATGCTAATTTATATATTGATGCAAATTGTGAAATAATATATTTAGAAATCCAGTGCATTTCCTCTTAGCAGAGAATAGTAAGACCTGTTAATCTGTGTGCCAGTTCAGGTTACTGGATGCTAACGAATGATGGATGCCAACTGTTGACAGGCATCTTAATGGCCCTTGGTCTCCCCTTCATAGTTTCTTTATCTTTGAATGTCACTCAAACATGACAATACTTCAAATCAACGATTATCCCATGACAACCCTTCAAACAAATGGCCATCATCTGTAATAGGACAAATGGCTGCTTTAGGCTTAGACCAGTCTCTCTCTCTCTCTCTCTCTCTCTCTCTATATATATATATATATATATATATATATGCAATTGTGCATGTATGCAAAAACAGAATGAGGTGGGGCATCAAAGAAAGACTGTCTCAATTGGAGGCTGTATGAAGCCTGTGGACTGGCCAGAATGATATAAATAATGAGAGCTTGCCCTTACCAGGTGTTTACATTCTAACAAAGTCTGGAAAATTTACTTTTGCACCATAACTCCCAGCACCATCAGGCATGAAGATGGTGGGATGTGTAGTCCAAAAATTAAGATTTCCCATCTCTGGATTTCTGCACTTCCAACCCCACCTTTGCAACTGGCCTCGGGTACCCTGTTAGAGAGAACAGGCCATAGGTCTGGCTTCAAAAACAACCTTCCCCCTGACCCAAACCTGGGTTGGACAATGTTAGTTATTGAATGTATCCTCAGTTCACAGTATGAGAATCCTTGACAAAGCTTCCAGTGAAGGTTCAGACATCCTTCTTCATACTAATGATTAGGCATGTCAGTTAGCCAATGTCAGGGAAGAGAAAGCTGGGTGTGTTCCCTCCTCTTTTCCTCCCTTGCAGCTGACCTTGTCTAAACAGACATTAAATTTTATAGCTCCTTACATTTTAAGAGCAATTAAAATCAATCAAAGAGGAGACTGGATAGCTCAGGGGATTGTCATGGGCTGTCTTCTTTAGCTCTGTGCCAACTACCCTTATAACAAGTCTGATGTACGATCACATCCAAGTCATTATCAGGTAGCTCTGTCTGAATGCGGGCAGTTGCTTAGAAAGCATCTAATAAAGTCTATAAAATTGACATATGCTACTTCATACCTCTCGATCCCAGGTTAGAAATCCTTGCTGGCTGAGCCAAATGAGCCTTCTCAGGCTTATTTGAAAACATAGCTTGGGTGCAGACTCATATCAGGAATGTGGTGGACTCAACACATCAAGTATGGCAACCCTCTTAGATTAGACATCCAGGCTTCAGTTAAAAAAAAAAAACCTCAGAAAACCTTTATTCAGTACCAAGAGATGGGCATCAGAGATATTTCTTGTCAAGACTTGGCAAAGAACAATTAAAGCACACAGAGTTTCAGATCTTTGATGGGCTCCCTTCTCATTCATTGCCAAAAGAGGGGGGAAAAAACTTTTTCTTTCCTGTTCCCATGATGCCCCTTAATTTACGTCTCACCAAGTTCCCAGTAAAATGACCTTGGGTATATTCAAACCAAACTCCCCTCCCTTCCTTCTTCTCATTCACTGCAAAGAAATGTGATCAGCAATCTCTAGAAATAAGCATCCCACTGTATGCCCCATCATTTCCCATCAGTATTGTAGAGCACATAAACACCATTTAACATCAAACATATGTTAACATTTCAACCTATGCCAGGTCAGACGCATGGTACAGTTCCTGAGACTCCTTCTTTGGAAGTCTTTAGACAGAGGTTGGATATGCATCCTTCAGAAGTGATGTAGTTGTATATTCCTGCATGCCAGGAATAAATGCTTACACTAGATGACCCTTGTGGACCCTTCCAGCTCTTCTGTGAATCTAGTTCTCATCAACCCTGTCTCTGCTAGGGATGGAAATCTTTGATAATTTTGTTCTCTCTCAAGAATGACACAATTCAAACATGGGGTGAGATTTTGAAGGTTCCTGGGCATTTTTAATTACAATTTTTGATTACAGCCTTTGTAAAATTGAAGGTTATAAAAAAAAATGTATGCGGGTTTTATAGGTGTTTGGCATTCTAAATCAAAAAAATGACCTCAGTTTGTTCCATCACATAGAGTTATTTTGCAGCTTGCTTTGACATTTCTGTGTTGTAATATGTGACTGAATGAAATCATTCTGCAAATAATTATCCTGCCAAGAATAAGAAAGGGGCTGAAGTCTTTTAATATACTTTCAAAACATTTTAATTTACTGATATGCAGCAAAAATCCATTCAAAAGCACTAAAAGAAAATCAGCTTCCATACTTAATCAAAGATGAGTAACAATTAAATTGATAGAAATAACAAATTAGTGAAAAACTTTATGTAGTATGACATTTTAATGTGTTTGAGTTCGCCACCCCAAAACACATTAAAAACAGCTACAATATTGAAATACTTTTTTCATCAAGAGCTGTGCTATTTTGATGGCATTACAGGGTGTTTGGCACCCTAAACATTTTTCCCCACAGAAAAGAGTACATTTTGCAAAAGAAAACTCAAGTTTTCTGTACAACATATTATGGGCATTTTGGGCAAGTACTTTTTTGTACCAAATGTTTTTGTGGAAACATTTTTAACCAGAAAAAGAAAGCAAATTAATAATTCCCAAGTACAATTTTTTAAAATAGTAAGTGAAATCTTCTTTGCAGGGATTGAGAGGGACCGTGTCTCATCAAATAAAAGAAGAGAGAAGATAGAGAAACAGAATAGCTCCCAATCGGCAAAAGGGTCAAGCAAGGCTGAATTCTATCACCCTATTTGTTCAATTTGTACACAGAAAATATAATATGAAGAACAGGCTTAGACTCAGGAAAAGGAGAAGTAAAGATAGCAGGAAGACATATTAACAATCTAAGATAAGCAGACAACACCATACTACTAGCAGAAAACATCACAGAATTGGAACAATTACTAAGGAAGGTGAAAGAAGAAAGCGCAAAGGCAGGCTTAATGCTGAACATAAAGAAAACAAAAATAATGACCACAGAGGACCTGCAAACATTCTACCTAGAGAATGAGGAAATTGAAACAGTAAAAGCATTCCCATACCTTGGATCAGACACAGATCAGAACAAAGACTGCAGCCAAGAAATTGGAAGAAGACTAGGAAAGGGAAGGGCAGCCATGAAAAAGCTAGAAAAGATCCTAAAATGTAAGGATATAGAACTGAGCACAGAAATTAGAATTGTCTAAGTTGTTGTATTCTCCATCACCATGTAAGGATGTGGGAGATAGAGAGTGAAAAAAGGAGACAAGAAGAAAATCAATTAATTTGAGATGTGTTGGAGAAGAGTGCTGAGGATACTGTGGACAGCCAAAAAGATGAACAAATGGGTTCAAAAGCCTGAAATCTCCCTGGAAGCCAAGATGATGAAATTGAGACTGTTATACTTTGGACACAACTCATTGGAAAAAAACAATAATGCTAGGAAAGGTGGAGGGCAGTAGAAAGAGAAGACTCTACATTAGATGGATATACTCAGGGAGGTCATAGGTATGAATTTACAGGAACTGAGCAGAGCAGTGGAGGACAAGAGGGATTGGAGATGTATCATCCACAGGGTTGCCATAACTAAAGAGTAGTTAACAATGACAACAAAAAAAGACAGCTGAGTATTGTTTACATCCCTAAATTGTCACCGTAGAGGAAACATATACTTGCAATACCATAGCAAGGATATTGAAGGCATAAACCAGTTTAATATTCATTCCCTTCCTGCTGGGAACTATAGCTTTGAGATGGTTTGGGGTTAGGTGGAGGACAAAGATAACTTGTCACAGAAAATTCTAGCAGCAAACTATTTTTCTCTGGGTTGTTTTAGAGAACTGAATACTGAATAAGACTGTAAGTGGGCAGTGAAAATTCAAGGCAAGCTACTCTCAAGTTAGTGGATTCTATCTACTCACTTGTTGTCAAGGAAAAGCAGATTTATTGTCCAAGGCCAAATGAAGATAGTTGGGGCCTTAGAGCACTTCCAAAAATAGGGCCCCTCTGTGCAGTAGATGTGGTGGGTTAGAAACTGAATAAGTGAATAAATATTAAGTGAAATGCATAGTTAATATTTATTCACTTTTCCATTTTCTAGCCCACCACTAATGCTCACTGAGAGCCAGGGTTTGATTTCTCGATCAGCCATAAAACCCATTGGGTGATCTTGGGTAAGTCACATGCTCTCAGCCTCAGGAGAATAAATAATAATAGTAATAACATCATCAACAACAACTACTCCTACTACTACATTTCATTCCCTGCTTTTCCTCAGGGTTCAAGGCAAACCTCCTCAGAACAATTCTTGCCAAGAAAACCCCATGATAAGTTCGACTCAGGATTGCGGTAAGTCAGAAATGACTTGAAAGCACACAGTATCCACACAACCACAAAATGAACACTCATCATGAATAATTCATTTTTGGCCCTGAATTTTCAGCGAAACTAAGAGTCTGGACCCATGCATCTATATTCAACTATTCATGTATCAAACAAACCAATGATAACAGAAACATCAGGAGATCCAGTAAGTGACTGTGGAAGAAGAGGAAGTCAGTAATATCCTTCCCCTTTTGCACTGGGCTACTGGCCTGTGTTGGACCTGGATCAATAATATTAGTTGAACCATTGATGATCTGATAATCTGAATGTCAGTGCACTTAGAAAACATGGGGCTGGTCTTAATAATCTATTTGAGGACTGAAGAGGTAAAGAGCAAAAGAAACAAAAGTATTATTCACAACCATGGGTCATGGAAAAGGTCTCATGAAGCAGTGGGGTCTCTTTCTCTGGATGTCTTCAAAAAGAGGCTGGACAGTTGCCTGCTGGGGACTGTGGTTCTGAAACTGTTGTCCTCCAGCTGTTTTGGACTTCATCTCCCAGAAGGCCCAGCCAGCTTGAGCAACAGTCATGAATTCTGGGAGGTGAAGTGAGAAACATTTCAAAAGCCAAAGTCTGGAAATCGGTGGAGATTCAGCACAGAGCACAGTGGCTCATTGGAGTTTATCACACGAAAGGGAATTGGAAGTATAATCCAATGAAAATCTGGATGCAATCATGGGGTTTCGTGTGATGGCGTGAAAGCTGCTCACACACATTTTCGGGCAAAGGGAAGTCCTTCCGAACGCAATCATGGGGTTTCACATGATTGCATGAGAAACTATCACACGCAATTTTGGGCACTGGGAGGCAATTTTGGGCAGTTCTGAATGCAATGCAGTGTCAATACGCAAACACGTAAATTCGCTGAACTAGCGAATTTATTCAATTCCAAACTGGCCTCACTTCCATTTCTTTTGAAATTGAGAGAAATTCCTCCCATGTGATAAACTCCATTGAGGCCCCTTCCAACTCTTTGGGTACTTCTAGAATGTAGAAATAGTGTATTTTGACACCAATTTAACTGCCATAGCTCCATGTTACAGAATCCTGGGAGTTGCAGTTTTGTGAGGCACTAGAACTCTTTGGCAGAGAAGGTTAAAGACCTTATAAAACTACATTTTCCAGGATTCCAAAGGAAGGAGCTATGACACTTAGTGGTGTCCAACTACATTGTTTCTATAGTATATATGCATCCTAGAAATCTATGTTCATCACTGTGGAGTGGTTTATTTAAAAAAAAAACTGTTAGCTAAAGGCACTTAAGGATTTAGATCATATAGCAAAACTGAGATGAGGAAAGCATAAATGCAATGGACTTTTGAGACACATTTATAAACTAAAGGTCTGAAGTGTTTTCAAATTCTTCTCATGGAGACTGCTGTGGTTATTAATAAGTTATTAGAGGATGATCTAAAATTTAGATTTTAAATGAATGACCTGCAATATGTCCTAGAGAACATGTTTCCAAGGAGCTGTACATAGATTACAAATGAATTATTCTCCCATTTTTCAAAAGTGGATGGGGTGGGGGCAAATCAAGACCCAGAATGCTTGAAGTCAATCCACCATTCTGGGCCTTCAGATCTACAGAGAAATCTGGTGACTTATGGAAAGTAGACACAACAGTGCTGACAACTTCAGTTTTGTTGCATTTTTATTTGACCTTGAGAACCTCTACTCCAGTTATCCCTTTTTATTTTCCCCGTATTTTCTTCTAAGGAAAGGGGATTATGAGTATACTGCATTATTACAACCAGCCTAAGCATCCCCCATTGCCTGAAACAACTAGAGCTTAATTAAGATTTACAAAGAGTGAAAGAACAAGAATGCATAGTAATCTCACCTGTGTTGCGGGCTGCAAAAAGCCACACAACTCACTCTGAGCTAATTACCAAAAGGTTAATGGCCTATGATAAAAAGAACTCTTTCATGAAAAAAAAAAGAGCTATATATTAGATAACATTTTCCACAGTTGTTTCTGCTTTCCTCAAATGGCTCCAAGGGTAACCCTTTCTCTCACGTAGCCTCCAACATTTCACAGATGAAAACAATATCAGAGTGTGACCAAAGTGGCAAAATATATTAATGAGGAAGAACACATAAGTCAGGAGAAGCTGCAGCAGTTTGATTTTGCCTGAGCCTACTGGGGAGGGCAAGATTCTCCACCTCCCCCCCCCCCCGATGAGCTGAGGGCAAACAAGTTTTGCACTTTGAACTCCATTTGCACCAAGTCATGTAAGCTGAGGATGAAGAGGAAATCACAGAAATGGAAGAGACCACAAGGACCATCCAGTCCAAGCCCCTGCCATGCAGGAAAATAGAATCAGAGTAACCCAGACAGAAGGCCATCCAGCCTCTGTTTGAAAACCTCCAAAGAAGGAGACTCCACCACTCTCTGAGGGAATGTGTTCCACTGTCGAAAAGCTCTTACTGTTAGTAAGTTCCTCCTAATGTTGAGGTGGAACCTCTTTTCCTCTAGTTTGAATCCATTGCTCAGGGTCGTATTCTCTGGAGCAGCAGAAAACAAGCTTGCTCTTTCCTCAATGTGACATCCCTCCAGATATTTACACAGGGCTATCATATCACCTCTTAACCTTCTCTTCTCCAGGGAAAGTGGAAGGAGGACAGAGTGACCAGATGTCACAACCACAAAGGAGGACAAAGCACCATACAGTCTAGAAAAATAAAGGACATTTTGAAGTAAAAGCTGAAAACACTAATTTAAATGTTAATTCATGTTTCTTAGCCATGCTCAAAATGGATGACATTTTGAAATTCCTCCTAGGCAATAGGATGAAATGGACATGTCCTGGAAAAAGAAAGAGTAACTGGGACATTTTAAAGATAACTGAAAATGTGGGATGACAGAGGAGTAATCGGAACTATCTCGGCCCAACTGGTGTAGTGAATGAAATGAGAATGGGATAGCCATCTGAGTATCTTGCTCCTTACCTTGGCCTTTATAACTGGCACCAATAAGGTATATAGTTATGGGCCACCAATTGGGCTGAGATAGTCCCAACTACTCCTCTGTCATCCCACTTTTTCGGTTATCTTTAAAATATATAAAATATAACTATATACCTTATTGGTGACAGTTATAAAGGTCAAGGTAAGGAGCAAGCTACTCATATGGCTATCCCATTCTCACTTCATTCACTACAACAAGAAGTTTCTATCAGGCTCCACCTTTTGTTTAGTTGTGTTTTAGACAGATGCAGAAAGCTGAATTGAGAAGATGTCCGCCAGGTGATTCTTGACTACATACACTGCCTAGAAAATTCTCCAGAACTGGCAGGGATTCACTGGCCCTCCAGATATTTTTTGCTGTCAACTGCCAGAAGCCCTAGGGCAATATAGCCAGTGCATGGGGAGTATGGGAATTTTAGTCCAAAACTAAAGATCCTTCACTCCAATTCCACTGTAACACTTCTTTGAAAAAAGCAACCACGTTGACTAGGAAAGAGAAGAGCCATGGCTGGGCCTATCATGAAGCATCCCACACAAACAACAGGGGCAGAGAATCAATTATATGTCCCAGGTTTAGGGAATGCTCTTCTGTCAACAGTGTTGAACTAGGCTTTCTCAGTGGCTGTTCCCAGGCTGTGGAACTCTCTGCCACAGGAGGTTTGGTTGGGCCTCCTCTCTGCTGCCAGACAAAAGCCTTTTTATTTAGGCTTTTGACTTTGATTTTTAACATATTGTGGCAGAACTGGGATATGCACTGTGCTTATTTGTCCTACATTTAAAACATTGTAACTTTGTGTTTTAATATAATTATTTTAATAGAATAGGAGAACTATACCAAGGATCTTTGCTGAGAGACTTGGAGCAAAGAGGAGAAAGAGGTGGGAAAAGTATAAAAGAAGAAAGAAGGAGAAGAGGTAAAGGGACAAGGCGATCCCAGATACCAGCCTGCTGTATCAATGCTTGGGGAATTTGATCATTGCATTTTTGTTTGTTTATTTATTGGAGAAAAACAGCCCTTTACTTCTAATATTTATACACCCACTGAGGCTAGTAGCAGTTAAAAGCAATGATACAGTGCCATTATAAAAGCCCACGTTTCTAGTGTTTACATACTCACAGCAGCTAACAGCAGTTCGAAGTAATAACAGAATGCTGTAAAATTACAAAATGTAATAAATAAGTTCTATAAATGATCCATTACATAAAGCTCAAAAGGCAAACAACTGCCTGAACAGGAAAGTCTTTATCATATAGCAAAATCCAATGATAAAGCTCTATAGGGACTTAAAGAGTTCAGAAAGTTAAGAATAAATATAACATGGGCAAGGTCCCCAATATCAGGTTTACCCATTGAATATATAAATCTACCCTCCTGGGACAAGGGATGCCAGTGTGGCATCTCAAGAGACCCTTTCTTTCCCTCCCCCAACCATCCTCTATCACAGCTGGGACACAGAAGAGGACCTCTCTCACATCTTCAGCAGTATGAAGGATCATAGGATAGGAGGCAACCCCCACGGTATCTTGAATCTTTCAGGGCTTTAAAGGTTATAGTCAAGGTTTGAATTGTACCCAGATTCACACTGGTAACCAGTACAGTCCTTGTAGTGCAGGTGTCATATGATCACATCAACAAGAATTGAGAGTGACTGTGGTGTAAGGGTTTGAGCGATGGAGTAGGACTCTGGAGAACAGGATCCGAATCCTGGTCATGTAAACCCACTGGGTAACCTGGGACAAGTTAGATAATCTCAGCCTCAGAGGACAGCGAGAGCAAACCCCCTCTGAAGGAACTTGCCAAGAACCCCCATGATAGATTTATGGCCTTAGGGTTGCCATAAGTTGGAAACAACTTGATAGCACACAACAACAAGAAGCAAGCATTTGCTTTGGAATACTCTTCCAATGTAGTGTGCATTCCAATAATCCGGTCTATATTACTGGTGGCTCCCATACTGATGGGACGCAGATCAATGATATAGTAAACCAATATTATCCCACTTTATGGAGATAAGATAGTTCCTTTAAAGAATGGAGCAAAACCCAGAGCTAGTTTGTTGCACCACTGACATGAAAGTCACCAATATTCCTGGTCTAGATATAACTAAGCCATTGTCACCATGACCAGATTTGAACTCATGGATATGGATGACCTCAGCTACAGTATGAACTGACCTGATGTTGCTGTAATGTGAGGATCAGAATTATTGTTATCCAGCAACATTCAGGCTTCCCAGATGTTTTAAAAATGTTTCAAAGCAGATATTAAACTAAAATTTATTCTAATATGTATTCAAATAAGAATTTTTGTGTAGTTTTTTTCCCCCTTCTAAATTCACTTATCCACAGATTAATGTGGAAATAGTTCGGAATGGATTTAAAGGTGTAAGTGTAAAAGTGACAGACTCTGGAAATAGACAGTAACTGATGCCAACTGAAAAATAAGTCCTCGAGTTCCATGAGACTGAAACACAGTATAACCATTGGCTATAATGGCATGGAATTCTGGGAGCTGTAGTAAAAAAGATCACATTTTCAAGCTTTACCTCTATGGCCACATGAATCTTCCATAAGGAACCAGGGAGTTTGGAAAATTAAGAATAAATTTAATATGAATGAGCGCGCCCCCCCCCCATCAGATTTACCTTCTGAGTATATAAATCAGCATAATTCTATAGGCATCTTTGTGAATTTGTGAGACATTGAGCCTTCCCTGTCAGAAAGTTCTAGGACCACAATAAACTACTGTATGATTCCCAGGATACCCTAAAACTGAGCAAAAGCAGTTAAAGCTGTTTCAAACTGAATTATTTCTGCAGTGTGTTTTGGACCCTAGAGAATTGTCACAATTCACAGCTTGATTAACACACATACACAAAACACACACACACACGGGGCTGTGCATGTACAGAAAACAGCATTTTCTGTGCAGAGCACAGGATTCTTTCACATACATTTTATTTTCTCCACAGAAAATATTCTTTTCTGTGCAGAAACCCTGTCCAGCATTTTCTGCATACACAGTACACACACACACACCCAACACCCAGGGGGGGGGGGGAACCAACATGCTCATTGGGCATGAAAATTCCCATCATGTGCAGTTTTTGATTACTTTCTCACAGTAAGGAGAAAAATTGTAAAGCTATTGATTTTTGCCTGCATGAACCAAATTTATGCTGATCTATATCCCTAGGTAAGAGCCAGTGTGGCACAGTGGTTTGAGTATCAGACTATGACTCTGGAAATCAGGGTTTGATTTTCTGCTTAGCCATGAAACTCGTTGGGTGACCTTAAGTCACATGTTCTCAGCCTTAGGAGAAAGCAATGGCAAACCTCCTCTGAACAAATTGTGCCAAGAAAATCTCATGATAGATTCACCTTAGAGTCTCCATAAGTCAGAAATGACTTGAAGGCACACAGCAACAACATATCCCTTGGTCCAGTTGAGAGAAAGTGACTGATCCAGAGAAAATCTTGGCCAAGTAGGCATTGGAACCATAGTTCAGCACTCAAATTTCTCCAACTTCTTCAGCTTTCTTCTCATACTGATGAAAGACATCCACCAGACTCAACAGTACAAGAGATCCAGAAACACACAGTTCTACATGCATAGGTGCTTTCACAAATCTGGGTGCACAAAAGTCTTAATCACTAGTGCTTGCAGAGATATATAGGTGTCATATTGGCTGGTGGATAGTCCAAAAAAGTAATTTTCCAAGCTTTGGCCAGTTGTGATTGCTCATAGGTTGAGGAAAAAGGCAATAGAAGATGGGAGAAAGTCCCACTCTTTCCTCCCTGAATTCTGACAACACATTTCGAGTGATGGAAAGCTAGCTGTTGCCTGAAACGCTGGCATTTGAGGAAAGAACTTTCATTTGAAATCTTCAGCTAAACTATGAACAATTTGAAGTATACATCAATTATTATTTTCTTAGGGGTGAACATCCAGCATAATTTAACAGATGGTTAGCCATGTAAGGTGTGTTAAATCAAGTGATTTAACCCCCTGGCCATGCCACCTGTCATGTGCTGAACAGCAGAATCTTTTTTTCTTAAATAGATGAGCCCTTTTCAAAGCCATCTGGAAGTATCTGCATGCATAAGATTTCTACATCAACACCATTTTGAAAAGAAGAGCTAGCACCCATTTTACACACAGCAGGAGGGATGTGAAGGAATTTAAAGTATGTGAAAAACTTATCTAAAGGCCTAACTTTTAAAAAAGTCACAAGATTAGCATTGCAAGGCATTTAATCTCCCTATTATTGGCACCGTATTATCTTTAATAATTCACCAGAATTTTTAAAAAGTCCACAAGCATTTCCTCCATTGGTTGGCAAATGAATGTAGGAAGCAAGTGATGCTGCCATCATCATCATCGCTGTTGCCATCATCGTCATCATATTTATCTTCATTTTTATTTTTTTCTCACCTTTCCCCAAAAAGCTGGGATTCAAGGTGCCTTAAAACTTAAAACAAGTACAGTATAGCTTAAATAAGTCAAAAGTTAACATTTAAATGTAATTGAACTATCAATAACAGTAAAAAAAATGAAAGCAGTTTAAAAACAGCACAAGGAGGAACATTACAACAACTTATAAAATTCAGTATTGTCTGTACCAGGTGAAAGTTTTTGGTCTGTTCCAGTTGCTTTAGATCTCAGAGGAGAGCTATATGGACCAAAATAACCAATTTTCCCCAATCATCACTGCAACCTATTTTCATGATTCAGGTCCAAAGCCCTGATTTGAGTGCAGAGTATGTTCATAAGACCAGTTTTGCATATAATCCAGGCCATCCTTGTTTTATACCAATCCAGAGCACTCCAGGAGGGTGTTTACACAGCATCCTGGTGTGCTGCCTGGCACTGTCACCATTGTCAGGGGACACTTCCTCTAAGATCACAACAAGGGACATGTGATCCATGCTGGGCACCACATTTTTGACTTCAGAGGGAGTGACTCATGCCTGCAACGGTGGCACTGGGGAGCACAGTGGGATACCTAAGTAGAAAGCCATCCTATATTGATAATGAATGTGAAGGTAATGAGGTAAATTGGAGCAGCTTTGGGGCCAGAATGCTTCCGGAGCAGCCTGGAATATTCTAGCTTGTGTAGACCCATCTCCAGTTTTAACAAATAGGACCCAGCATGAATGTTGGTCAGGAATTTTGAGAGTTGTAGTCATATGGAAGGTATTACATAGCCTTGGCTACCCACTGAGTAACAGTACTTCTCTAGTCCTCTAGAGAATCAATCACATTAATTGAAGACTCTGGAGAATGAATTCAGAACCATTGTAGACAATGTGTACTCTACCGGGGACAGCTGAGAATTCACACGATTCTTCATATTTGAAAAGGAAAGACCTTGGGATTTTGTTTATTTGTTTTTAAACTGATTGTGAAAGAAACCAAAAACCTCTAAGCCCAGGACTTTTAAGTGACTCTTTTGATCTTTAAAAAAATTGGCAATGGATGTAGATATATCCATCCTTGATACTGCTGCATTGGGATTGCCATTTTTTTTTCTTCCTGAGTGGTTCTTTATTTTTAAAACCTATATTAGTAAGCAAGTGCTACAACGTAGTCCTTATCCAGGCTGAGGATCGCTGCACCTTTTGAAAATGGCATCTGCAGAGTGGAGAGAAATTCATTTCAATTTCAGGAATTGAGGAATTCAGTTTCGATGAATTTCTCAACACCTTTAAACATCTTCACATTCACATTCAGGATGGAAATAATTTGAGGTTGTTCTTTTAAAAAAAAAAAGTAAAATCTGGGATCAAGTGAAATAGATACATTTGTCCATCCTTGAGCACTACTGGTGACTTACCAGTTGCTTTTGGTGGATTCTGTGTAAAGCTGTGATTCTGAGACTGTCGGTTGGGAGCCCTGGAGTGGATGTGTGTGCAACAGTTGCTCAAGGGAGGGCATGAGACATGGAGGCCCTGATCCCTCCTCCTTTCCCCAAGCCTTTTCTTTCCTGGAGGGGAAGGGAAAGGCAAGGTTAGTGCCTGGGGCCTCTGGCTGTGGGAGGAAGAAGAGAGCAATTTCCTTATAAGATGTTAAAATATGACTATACATGAATATGTGAACAAAAATATACACAGTAAACAAACAAAATATTTTATTCACATAGTATGTCAATGTAAATGTAAATGTAAAGGGGGTCACAATGGGAAAAGTTTGAGAACCACTGGTTTAACAAGATCTCTGGGTTTTAGTCAGAAATTTAAAGGCAGGATCTAAGGTGGCGAGCCATGCCCCGTAAAATGGATAGCTCCCTTAAATAAGGGCTAAATCCTGGATCTACGATCCCATTGACATGCGATCTGCCAGCTACCTCCATGAGTGCCAGTCCTTCCCTTTACTCAGATCTCTTCTCTTTCTTTCCAGACTCAGCCCCCTCCCTTTCACAAAATCCACGTTGCAAGAGGGAAGGTATCCTGTCCCTCTGCTCTGAGACAAAAATTTACTGAAGATAAATTACTAGTATTTTACCATTTTCCAGAATAAGATGTACTGTTTGGCTAAGCCTTTTTCCCCCTCTCTAGTGCTACATAATAAGCTCGGGAAAAGCTATTTAGAAGCAATAAGAGCCATGAAAAAGATATCAGAGTAAGAAATTTGGAGTGTGTTTCCCTGCCTTGGAACTGCTTAAATGACTGTAAATCAGACAGCTCCATAGGCTATTATTTATTTGCTGTATTGACTTGCAGTGCACTGTAGCCAAGGAACGTGCCTCCAAATTCCTGCCAAGGGTGTACAGGAGGTAATCAAGCTGTCAGATTACACAGAAACTACTATGCCAGCCCCCAAGACAAAATAGAAGGTAGTTAGCCTGCACTTAACAAAGATCTATCCTTAACATGGCTGGGATACAATTCTGCAAAAGGTAACTTCAGTTCACTGTCAGGAACTGCTTGTGTCTTCAATCAGGCTTAGGCTAGCCAAACTTTCAGGATCAAACTAGCACTGACATACTGCTACATATTTACACATAAGTGGCATTATGCATGTGGGGTCATAGTTTTGGACAATGCAAAATGGTCATATCCAGCTGATGGCAGAATAAACAGATTGGCCATGTGGGACCAGTGCATATACAGCAATGCATTAAAGTACACCAAGTAGTGTATGAATGTGCCTTACTGCTATGCATTTTCTCTGTGCACTGCATATAATGTATGTATAGCAATATGATTCCCCTTTAATTGCCATAGCTCTGTCCTGTTAAAAGCTGGAATTTGCAGTTTATAGAATCACAGAGTTGGAAGAAACTATAAGGATCATCCAACCTCCTGTCATGCAGGAAAACAGAATCAGAGTAACCCCGACAGATGGCCATCCAGTCTCTGAAATCTTCCAAAGAAGGAGACTCCACCATTCTCCAAGAGCATGTGTTCCACTGTTGACCAGCTTTTACTGTCAGTAAGTTCTTCCTAAAGTTGAGGTAGAATTTCTTTTCCTCTAGTTTGAATCCATTGCTCTAGGTAGTATTCTCTGGAGCAGCAGAAAATAAGATTGCTCCAGCCTTAATATGACACTGCTTCAAATACTTAAACAGGCCTATCATATCACCTCTTAGCCTTCTCTTCTCCAGCCTGAACAAACCCAGCTCCCTAAGTCTCTCCACATTTCCAGACCCTTCACCATTTTGGACACACTCCAGCTTGTGAACATCTTTTTGCAATTGTGGTGCCCAGAACAGGACACAGTATTCCAGGTGAGGCTGAAGAGAGTTACACTATTACTTCCCTTGATCTAATTATGTATCTATTGATGCAGCCTAGAATTGCATTGGCCTTTTTAGCTGCTGTATCACACTGCTGACTCATGTTCAACTTGTAGTCTACTAGGACTCCTGGATCCCTTTCACGTGTACTGTTGTCAAGCCAGGTGTCACCCACCCTATATCTCTACATTTCAATTTTTCTGCCTAAGTGCAATACCTTGCATTTCTCCCTGCTGAAGTTCATTTTGTTAGTTTTGGCCCAGCTTTCTACTCTATTAAGGTATTTTTGAATTTTGATCTTCTCCTCTGGGGTGTTAGCTACTCCTCCTAATTTGGTGTCATCTGCAAATTTGAGAAGCATTCCCCCTATTCTTTGATCCAAGTCATTGATAAAGATATTGAATAGCACTGGGCCCAGGACAGAACCCTGTGGCACCCTACTGGTCATGTCTCCCCAGGATTATGGAGGGGTATTGTCATGCCCAGCCAGGTTAAGGACTCTGAGGATGAGCTGAGCCAGAGCCTCCACTGGGATCTGAGCCTGAAGCTGAAGTTGAGCCTGAGTCTGAGCCTGGCCCTAGTTCTGCTCTGCCAGATCCAGTACAGCCTGTGGCCTCCCAGCAGCAGAACCTTCAGGGATGGATGAGGGACAAGGGATAGTACCTACCTTCAGCCAGCAATGAGCAGAAAGGGAGGGCCTCCCTAGTTCAAGGAGGGTTTATTAAAAAAAACAACACAGAGGTAATCAACACCAGCTGGACTCTTGCAGCTAGGCAATTTAAACAGGTGCAGGACACCAGGAAGATTATCTGAGCTTCCTTGCGAAAGAATGCTTGATCCTGACCCTGCTCCTCAGATTGCTGGTTGCCTTGTCTCCCTGGATTTCCTGACCTTGGATTTGCCTACACGTCTCATCATTCTCTGGAAGCTTGGACTTTGGATCTCTAACAATTCTCTTGGTTTGTGCTGTTGGACTCTCTTGCTTGGTTTGCTGGACTGCATTAAGTTTGGGACGTTGTTTAGTGCTGTATGTTGCTATCAGCCTTCTTGGCTGCTTTCCCAAGACAGGTATTTTGAATTCTCAATCAAATCACTCTACTTCCCCACCACCACCAAGCTATAAACCCCAGGATTCCATAGGATGCAGCCATGGCAGTTAACATGAAATCATAGTGCTACAATTGTGTAGTGTGAAAGGTTCCCAGCTGCACATCACTACAGTATAAGGAGCAAAGACCTCCCACCATGAGTACTACAGTCTAATACAATTTGCCAGAGAAACAAAACTCTTCATGAATAATGGAAAACACCATTCGGAATTACTCCTGTCCTTTTTAACCTCTTTTCTTCTGCAATAAGGAAGGGGCACCCTTGACAGCTCTTTATGTGCTCACCTCTCTCTGAAGCTAAGAAGCTCTGGCAACATCATCTAGATGACACTGAAGAGACTTCATTACCAATTTTGAGGTTCAGGGTGCTATGAACTGACATCTCTGTTGTGTCTTTCCTTGTCATATTACCCTTTACTTTGACTTCACACGTACATACACACAATCACACAAACCTGTCAAACATGATTGGGGGTGTTGTGGAGAGGCTCCAGATCAGGGGGGAACAGACCCTCGGGGTTAAATCCTCCAAGGAGAAAAACACAGAAAGAGCAAGAATGCTCCCCATCAATTGGTTGTGATTAAACCTAAAAATACTGGCACAGTTCTGAGACTGTAGGAATCACTGCTACTGCTATTTAACATTTATTAAATGCCAAGCAGTGCACAAGGCATAATGTTTTGAAGACCACAGAGACACAAACAGAGGCTCCGGGCTTAATAGCATTGTTATTGAAGGTCAAAGCACTCTTAGCTAGGGATGGGAATCTCTGCCTGTTCCACTTGGAAATTAATTTAGACTTCCCAGGTTATTATTCCAGACATCCAACAGGCACTGGGTTTGTCACATCAGTGTCCCAATCTGTTCCACCTCTGAAAACAATGAAGGTCATGTGTTTGTCATCCTTTGAGCCTGAAGGGCCTTGAAGATGAAGCTTGTGGGGTGTCAGGAGAGTGATCACTGAGATTATGTGTGTGTGTGAGTGAGTGTGTGTGTGTGTGTGTGTGTGTGAGAGAGAGAGAGAGAGTGTGTTGGTGTGTCTTAACAGGCTATTCCTGGAAGAGGAAGGATGGAACATGAGAGTGCCCTTACTTTATTCACTGGCTGAGCAGGAAGATTTTTTTTTTTTGTCTTTTACAGTATTCTTTGTTAAATCCTAAACCAAAATCCTAATCTGCCTTCCTGCCATAGAATCATAGGATCACAGAGTTGGAAGAGACCACAAGGGCCATCCAGTCCAACCCCCTGCCATGCAGGAACTCCCAGTCAAAGCATCCCCGACAGGTGGCTATCCAGACAACTTGAAACATATGTAGAATATGCATGCATTAGCAAAAGGACCTAAATAAATGCACACGTTATGGAAAATTCATGAGGAAAATGTTTACAAATTTTCATGTAGGGAGAAAACTACAGATAAAACAGACTGATAAATGATAGAAGGTAATATAATCTCTCTCTCTCTCCTGAAACCCTGAAGAAGATGGTCATCCATTGTCCATTTAAAAACATCTAATAAAGGACAGTCCCAGCAGTCTATCCCACTGCAAAAAGTTTGAACCATCGGAAAATTCTCTCTAATTTTGTGCCAGTATTTTTCCTTTTAAACTTGGATAAAAGAGACAAAATTTATTGGATAAAATTTATTTAATTTCATTATCAGCCAGAGAGTTCTAGTGCCTCTCCAAATGGCAGATCCCAGGATTATATCAGATGCAGCCACAGAAGTTAAAGTGGAATCATACTGCTATAATTTTGTAGTGTGAAAGGGCCCCTGTCCTAAATTCACAGACAAAAGATTGGGCCCATCGTCTCCATGCCAACCCTTCAAATATATGAAGATGGCTAACATACTGCCTTGTAATCATTGTATTCCCAGCCTAATCTAAAGTTCTGGGAGGGAAGGGAAGAAGGAAGAAGAGTTGTTTACATCATCATCATCATTATTATTATTATTATTATTATTATTATTATTATGTGACAGGGGCACAACTGATTTTTCCAAGATGGAGATAGTAGGAACCATAAAAATATATGTTGCAGGAGTCTGGAGACCAAACACACCCCTATGTCAAAGCAAATTTAAGCAACTCCTTTGTGGAGGGTGGGGAACAGAGGGCATAAGATCCAATTCCACCTTCTTGAGTCCCTGGTTTTTTTTTTTATCACAAGGTGAACAAATCTAACATTTTCATGTTGTGGAACAAAGAGAATTTTGTTTCTATGGGGCGAAGAGAGGCAGAAAGCACAGGCATCCAACAGGACTCTCACGCTGCTAGCTTTTTCTGTGACTAGACTGACAGACATCAAATCAGATACAGCCCCTTGGAGCAAAATTCATATTGACAGGTGGGTGTCCATGAACATCTCTTGCTCATCATTCGTCTTTCAGCCAGCAGGGCACAGCCTCCGGTGAATGGAAAAGCTCCATGTTGCGACTAGTCATCTGTAACTCCATCAAGCCTGCAAGCCACTTTTGCTCCATGTGGGAACAGAAGAGACGTTTGATTCTTATAAGGGCATGAGGAGAAAGCACAGGTTGGATGGGGAAATAAAAACAGGATTAGGGATACAGTATGTGAAATCTGGCAGTTTCTTTCCAAGTGTAGCTCCAGTCTCTCAACACTAAGGACACTTTTCTTGTAGAAGGGGTGTACAGCGCTCACATATTTGGGATAGCTCTGGCAAATCATGGTGATTAGTAATGTACACTTCTGTGAAGTCTTTATCTACAGATAGCATCTTTTTCCCACATCGACATCCAGATTGTGCTTGCTTTTCTTATATGTGTGTGTTTAATGGCCTGTAGGGCTACAGCTACTGGGGAAGATGGCTAAAATGAGGGCATTACCCATCAAATAAGAAGTCTGCCCAGCCAATGAAATTTTCCTTCACACACCAGATTTCTAACATTGCAAAAACTTAAAGCTCCAGTTGAGCATTTAGAAATTATTGATTTTTTATTTTAAGTATGTTTCTATTGTCTCTCAGTTCACAAGGGCTTACAAGGAAACTAACAAATCAAAACTAATTAAAACAATACAAAGATGTACTGTATTGTTTACAATACATTTCTAAAACAAATTACAATACTCTTTTAAAACTCCTAGAAAAACAATCCTAGAATCTAGTTTTCAAACAGTTAAAACAACAATTTTAAACACTGAATGCCATGTGGAACAACACTGTTTTGGCTGCCCACCAGAAGCCTAAAAGAGATGGGGCCAACCTAACTTTCTTGGGTAAGGAGTTCCACAGTCAAATCACTGCTACAGAAAAAGTCCTGTTTCATGTACACACCAAGCTTACTTCACAAGATGTAGGGACACACAACAGGACTTCCTCAGAAGATCTCAAATTTCTGGCAGGCTCATATGGGAGTAGGTGGTCTTTTAGGTGGGAGACTGTGATATAATGGTCTGAGAGTTGGACTAGGGCACTGGGAGACCAGGTTTTGAATCCCAGCTTGGCCATAAAGCAAGGAAGGAGGCAGATTTCTCTCCCTCCCTCCTTAACCCTAAGTTCATGTTAATAGGAATTTGCCTCCTTCCCTGCTTTCTTTCAACATTTGACAAATGCTGCAGGCAGATCTGTTTCCATGGACTCTTTCAAATGGGGAGGAATTTCTCCCAACTCCGAATGGAGCCAATGCGGATTTATGTAAATTCGCTTGTTTAGCGAATTTACATGAACCCCTGCTCCGTTCGGAATTACTTCCCATTACCCGAAAATAACCCCCTCCTGCCCAAATTTGCATGCGAAGCTTTAATTCGCAATAAGGTAAAACCCATGATTGCATTCGAATTGGCTTCCCTCTTGCCCGAATTTGTGTGCGAAGAGTTAATTTGCAATAACATAAAACCCATGATTGCATTCGAATTGACCTTAAATTATACTTCCAATTTAGCCTTGTATGAAAGAGTCCCAGGATGATTGAGGAACACTTCTAGCCTTCACACACCGAGGCTTTTTTGCTCTTTCAGCCACCTTTGGAGGACGTTTGGGGAATGATTTATCAGTGATTCAGGCCAGTGTGAAAATCTTCCATAAGTCAGAAATGACTTGAAGGTACTTTGGGTATCCTGGCCCCATGCTCTTTAGGGCTTTGAGGGTCAACACCAGCACTTTGAATTGAGCTCAAAAGCAAATTGGAAGCCAGTGCAGTTCTTGCAGGACTGGTATTATATGGTTTCTAAAATGACATCAGTGTAGGTGTTGCCTTTTGCACTAGCAGCAGCTTCAAAACTCTTTTCAAGGGCAGCCCCTTGTAGAGCCCATTACAGTAGTCTTATTGAAAGGTAGTTAAGGCATGAACCATTCTGCCTCCCCAAGAAAGGGCACAGCTGGATCACCAGTCACAGCTAGGCAAAGGTGCTCCTGACCACCATAGCAACCTGACTTTCTAAGAGCAGTACTCAGTCTGAGAGCATCTCCATGCTACAAACCTGTTCTTTCAGAGGGGGAGCAACTCCATTTAGAACAGGCTGTGATCCCATCCCCAAGTTGGTTTTCCTACTGACCAGCAGCATTTCTGTCTTGTCTGGGTTAAGCCTTAGTTTATTCACCCACATCCAGTTCTTTATTGCATCCAAAAATGATCCAATGCTATCACAACCTCCTTTCCATCAGTTGAAAAGGAGAGAGAGAGCTTGGAGATTGTCAGACTGAGTACTGGAATAGAGGAATCACAGCAACTCCTCCTATGTGTCCATCAGATCTTGCCTGCTGCTGCATCCAGAAAGCTGGTTGGCACAGCTGGGTCAATTTGACACACCCCTCTTCAGTTATCTAGGTTTCAATTACACATGCAAGGTCAGCTTGCTTGTCCAGGATCGAGTCCTGGAACATACAACACTTCCAAGTCACTAAATTGGTATTAAACAGCACTTTGTGGTCTGATTAGTTTCTACTAGTCAACTATTCTACTATTCTCCTTTCTTGCAGACTTGAGATCCATGTTCTTGATTATACACGGAGAGAAGATCTCCTTTATCCTCAATGGGGCATGCGTTGTGCACACTCATGGGGGTGCGCCCCATTCAAGCCTGTGGGACTTGAATAAGAGCAAGTCTCCATGTTCGTGGAACGGATCCTCCACATAAACGGATACAGGAACACATAAACACATAACACAGTTAAAAGCAGAAACACCAATTCAAAATACATAATCAGTTTTGCCTTTGCATTGCCTTGATTTATTGTTTTGCCTTGCCTTGTGAAGATTTACATTGCTTGTTATGCATTATCTTTTTGTCTTATTTTGCTTTGTTTTAATTCAGCTTGTTTGAATATCCCATTTGCTTTTGGATTATTTTTATGCCACTCTTGTCAGTCTTGTTGGATGTCTATTTTAAGCATTTTCAGAAAGCCTTTGAAAGCTTCTAATGCATGTTTGAATGATAATTTGGATCTATGTGGCTATTGAAGAAAACCCAGTTAGCTTTAAAAGCACTGAACCCAACAGTGGCTCTTGTGAAATAACTAAGGAAAGAACTTGATACCCAAGTTGCTCATTGGCTTGGCTGGTCATAAAACAACCTTAAGAATCTCTAAATATCTAGAAAACTGGCTTAATACTCCCTCTATACTCCTTTATATGCCCAAAATTTATGTGGGGAGAAAAGAAACATTCCAGAACAACTCCATACTACTTAAGGTAGACAAACTCTCTGCTGGAAGCAAAATCGTGAGTAATTCAAAAACAGTATTTACAACCCCCATTGCAAACTCAGTACTAAATCGAGGGGGGAGAGAGAGACTTCTTTAACAGACTTCTCTGTAAATTTTGCCTGCTTAACCACATAGTTCTTGGAGGAAAATTATTTTGCTTTGGATAATTCCCATGCTGAGGCAGAGCAAAATCCTCGTCATTCTCAAAACTAATCCCCTGACTTTTTTTGCAAAACAATGCCTGCTAACAGCTCATACAGTTACATGATTTTATTTATTTATTTATTTAAATCAATTGGCAATAATTGTAAAGCAGGCGGCTTTCCTTAAAATATACTTTGATACTTTTGTCTAGAATCATCTGGATGTAACTGTGAGAGTCTGAAACAACCCCACAATGATGAGCAAGAGTAAGACTAAAGCAGAGAAGGCCGATATAAAGGTATAAACCGATATGAAGAAAACTTGGCAAGTAAATCAAATTGTGAGACAAACTGGTTTTAATAGGACCAACAACCGAAGAGGGTAATTACACAGGGCAAATGGTTTTTCTTTGTCAGCTTCTAACAGCCCAACTTCATAGTATGGATCTGTTTGTTGCTGAATGGCTACCCAAGATAGTGCTAAGGTCGCAGTTCCCTACATTCTGATGAAAATGAAGGTCCCCGCCTCCAACTTTTAAATAATACTTAGGTGGGTTTTTCTTGACTCTTTAGCTGGCCTTTGAATTGATAAAAATCGTTTCTTAAAACTATGTGTGTTTTTCCAGTAGGTGTGTGTGTGTGTGTGTGTGTGTATGCTGTAACTGGGGCAGGGGATCTCTTGCCACCTTTCCAGGTTGACCTCCACCACTTTGTAATCCAGAGCTTCTTCCTTCAATGCATCTACTGGCTGTTAAGGTGAGTTGGATGGGGTATTTATGCAATAGTGCCATGATCTTGCGTATGTGGTGTTTCTCTCTCTCTCTTTCTCTTTTTAACCATTGCTTTTTATTTATTATTTATACAACAGTTAATACAAACTCTTCCATCCATTAATCATTATATTTTTATCAATATGCCATGTATCTTCCATAACTTTTTATCTAAATGAACAAATTCCATCCATTCCCTTATATCTCTCCCCCATCATGCCATACATCTTCTCTAATATCCTTAAACCCAACCTTCTTCTACAACCTTGTTACCGTTTCTTTACAACTTTCTATAAGCCTTTTTCATTTATCTTTATATTACAGAAATAGTAAATTTGAGTATCAAAACATTTTCTATCTGCTATACTAAGAAATCTTCTCATCCTCAGGGGAAGGCAATGGCAAAATGCTGAAATTTTACCGAGAAAACCCCACAATAGGTTTACCTTAGGATTGCCATAAGCCGGAAATGACTTGAAGATACACAATAACACAATACTATCATATTGTCCCATTTTTTTGTCCAATAGTTTATTACTTCTTTTCACTGTTCCACATATTCCTTCAGTGACCAATATATGATAATAGTCATTAATTTGTCCACTGGCATCATATCCATAAGTTTGATTGACCAGTCATTTACTGTCAATATAATCCTCAACTTCCAACTTTTCACGTAATAATCTATGTAGTGTTTCTGAATACAGAACATTTACTGATCCATAACTCTAGGCTGAAACCGCTAACTGCGGTGCAAAATTCCAGCCAATGTCATTTAACCGTACTTCCCAAGACTGATTTTAGGACTCCCACCCATCCTTACCAATGAGGAAAGAGAGCAGGAGGGTGTCCAGCAGCCATGTTTGGTGCCTGGAAGCATTTAAAGGTGTGCACACATACTTCAACTGGGGAATTGCCACTCTAAAACTGAATGAGATTCCTAAAATTCCATTACAGTAAGCAAAGACCAAGTGACACCATGCCTTCAGGGACAGAGCACCTTTACAAAAACAGAACAGCGAGGCTGCTACAACATTCTGCTGCAGGAAGATCTATCCTGACAGACTGTTTAAAAACTTTGTTCTTGAGGAGCAGGTTATACCCTACTGTTTCTAGTCAAAGATATTCTTCAAAATATTGTCCTAAACAGTATTTGATTGGTATGCTCTGCTTCAGTGGGCGACCTTATCTAAATGTGTGAAGAAAGATCAGGACATCCACAATTGTTTACGGCTGACAGACATTCTAGCAGCAAGCAACTATGCACAACCATCCAAAGTGCATTAACTGCAAAGAGAAGATAAAGGCAGCACAGTGTTCAGAAACAAAGACCTTATTTTATTTAATTTTTTTAAGAATGTGTATCTTTGATTCACCTACAAACCTTTCTCCCTATGCTCTCCCCAAAATGAAGGCAACAATATAACCAATAAAGGGAACAACAGAAATTCATATTGCTTCTGTCATCACCAGCCTGAGAAAAATCAAATTAAAATGAATTTAGATCAGAGAATCAATACCTGGGGATTAACTGAGGATCAGTAAAATCCTTCATTATTGATTGACTGAAAGAGTGTCTTCTTAATATGCTCCACATAAATCTTGTTCCTTTTTCTTTCAGATTTAAAATATAAAAGAAAACAACACCACGTTGTTTATCTATTGATTAATCCATAGTATCAACTTTGTGATGTGGACAAGGAACACAGGCTCCCAACAGTTTGTAAGTAACTTGAACTTGAAAGAAATCACCTACCATTACGATGTCCACTTTTAATCATTTCTATGCCACTTTTAATCTACTCAGGCATTAAAACCTACTGGGTCACCTTGGGTAAGTCACACTCTCTCAGCATCAGAGAATGCCAATGGCAAATTCCCTTTGAAGAAACTTGCCAAGTAAAACCCTATGATAGGGTCACCTTTAGAATTGCACTAAGTAAAAAAATGTCTAGGAGGCCGACAACATCAGCAGCAGCAGCAGCAACAACAATATTAATAATATCCACTTCTACTGGCACTTTAATCCAACAAAGATACAGTATGTTTTGATCAGAATTCACAAACAACTAGATCCACAAAGAAGTAATTTTATGAGCTTTAAAAAGTGCCCCTGACTTCCACTCTCTTTCCCAGATGCATCTAAAATGCAGTATGATTTTTAACATCTTTGCCTGATGAAGAAGTCAGTGGAGCTTCAAAAGCCTGCAACATGTATTGTGTGAATTTTAGTTGGTTCAATAAAGGTGTCATTGTTTTGTGTGCGTTGGGTATTATTGTACTGTGTTATATGGCCAACAACCCCTGGATATATTTTCTGGATGCAAGTAAGATACAGCATTTTAGCTGAATCAAGGAAAACCTAAAGAGAGGGCCAGTGGACTGGGACTTGACAATTTGAAGTTTCTACTTCCCACAAAGATAAACCATTTTTCTAAAATAATAATAATAATAATAATAATAATAATAATATATGGGCTACATTTGACATGTTTTGCTAAAACGGTACCTAAAAATGTTTCCTAATGCAAAAAAATGGAGGGCTTCTTTAGCAATTCAGTGCTCTCTGCCTAACAAAGGAGCTTGTAGCTTCACAAAGTATGGGAAGTAAGTTCGATTTCAAGAGGAGCATCTCTTTCTAACCTGATAATGGGTTTGTTTTTTAAAAGAATCCTGGCTTATCCACCTGGTCATAAAAACAAGGCTGACCTGCATTAATGTCCCTCCAATATCACCTAAACTGAGAATGGCCACATCTTGACAAAATGCAGGCTTAGGACTAACTTTGTCTTAACTTTTTTGCCTCCTGTAAAATTATTTAGCATTTTATATGTAGAAAATACTATTTGTATTTTCAAATACTGTATGTAGAAATACAATTTTCTGCACAACAATTGCTGCTTTCTGTGCAAAATAACTATGTGTGAATTATGTAAAGATTCATGTCAGTTTAGATGCCTTGTAACCAGGCTTTCTTGACATTTGAGAAACCTTTTTCAAGTATTCTATAAATATTTTCAAAAAATACTTTCCCTCCCTATTTATAGCCAAGGTTAAAAGTAGCAATTGTCTTGATTTGTAATGTCTGTATGAAATGGTTTGGCAGATTTACTTTTATGTTTGTTTGTTTTTTAAAAAATGAAAGGGGGGGAAAGAAAAGACAAACATATTATATTTGCGAATTTCCATTTCCTACTTATTCAGTGATTCACTCTGTAGAATAAAATGTCACTCTTGAATTCTTTTACTGGGAGAGACCAAATTACTACAAAGATGTGGGCTTTTCCCTCATGTTTTACATCATGGCTTGTTAAATATTAAAATGTTGCAAGTCTAGTAAACATAGAGGTTTCTTTGCTCAGAACATTAATTTTAAACAAACCTTTCACCTCTCTATACATCACACACACACATACAGTCACACACACAGAACAGTCTTTCCTTCCATCCTTTCAAAACAATTCCAATCTTATGAGAAGATTTGCAAGCAAAACATCATTGCTGGCTATCAGTCTAGAAACATTTTTCCCATTATACTAGAATGTGTTATCCCCATTAAAATGTAACATCAATACAAAGAAAAAAGAAAGTCAACTGACAAGTTAGATTATAACAATGCAAACAGTTAATTCATTTATTTTCAATCTTTCCTTCCATGGAGTTCAAGGTCATGTACTCAGTTGTCCTAGATGGTCTCCCGTTTGGACACTGACCAGATTCCAGACCAACCCATTCCAGTAAGGTGAAGCATCATGTTGCCCCTAGAAGGCTCAAAAGTATCACAAATTTTGTTATGCCAGTACAACTATGGAGCTTATTGCTTGGCGTTTTAAATTGGCTTCAGCCTCCCAGGCTGCAGCCGGGACATGGGATGGAAGCTGGGGTTATTGTGTGCTAAATCACAGCTGAATCGCCAGCCACCATCAGCCTGAGTCCCAGCTTGGTTCAAGCTGTGCTTCGCCAGCACTTTTTAGAAGTCAGAAAGTTTTTCAACTTCTAAAAAAAGTTGCAGCTGGGACCCGGGCTGATGGAGGCCAGTGATTCAGCAGCAATGTAGTGTGTGATAATCCCCACCTCCATCTCACATCCTGGCTGCAGCCCAGGAGGCTGGAGCCAATTTAAAATGCCAAGCGATAAGCTCCTATATGGAGGAGGTTTGATGGCCATCTGCCAGGAGTGGTTTGATTGTGTGTTCCTGCATGGCAGGAGATTGAACAGAAAGGCTCTTGTGGTCTCTTCCAACTCTATGATTTCTGAGTCATGAACTGAGTTAAAGACTATATTATTTAGGGAAGCTTTCCCAGGACTGTGCCATCCGCCCCAGGATGCCTCCTTTTAACTTTGTATTAAGAAGCCATGCCCTCCCTCCTGTCCATCTGCCTTGGTCCTGGCCCCAGAGGGAGAGAAGAACCACTGGACCTCACCCCCTTTCCCATCACCTTCCCCTCTTCCTTTTGTGTTGTCTCTTTTAGACTGTAAGCCTGAGGGCAGGGATCCGTCTAATTTATGATTGTATGTACAGCACTGTGTAAATTTACAGCGCTATATAAATAAAGGTTAATAATAATAATAATATGATTTCCTTATTCTATCATGACAATAGTGGGAAGGCAAGTGTGATAACATCACTGGGGCAGTAATTTCAGGCTGAATTCTTTGAAAAACAGGATCTGCTTCTACAGGGAGCTGTGTTTTGATCCCAATATCAAGTGCTCTTGCTATCCCTAGATGGCATTTTCCGATGTGAAAAGAGATGTTTGCATCCTTCCCCTAAGGATGAGAGAAAGTGTGTCTTTTTCAAGACCTCCCAGTGGTGTTCCACCGCTGAGCAGAATTTGAACCTTGGGCCTGAACAGATGGGCAAGATACCATGAGCCAGACTGTGATATCCTGTCCCTGGTTGTGACTTGGTTCAGTCTATGGAAATGGATGGGTGTTTACACACCCACCACTGCCAAGCCATGGGAATGCTGTTGCCATGAACCTCTTACCTGCCACCACCATTGCATCTTTTCTGAAAGTCAGAGGCTGCAGTGGGGACCTTCAGAGAAGACATGATGGTGGCAGCAGGTAAGGGACATGGGGTTGTCCGGTCTATCCGGCCTGAAAACTCCATGGCAAACAGCCAGTCTTGACTGTTGGACTATGAGACGAGGGTTCGATTCCCTACTCAGCCATGAAACCCACTGGCTGACCTTGGGCAAGTCACATGCTCTCACCCTCAGGGGAAGGCAATGACAAAAATCCTCTGAATAAATCTTGCCAAGAAAACCCTGTTATAGGATCACCATGAGTCAGAAACAACATGAAGGCATGAAACAATGACAACAACAACAAGGCACCTCTGGGCTGGGATTGGCATTAGGACTGGCATTAGGACTGGGGGTAATGTCCTGCATTGTCTGGACAAGATGATGCTAGGCTGGGGGCACATGGACTTTTGGCTCATGTTTATGAGTCTCATTTTCCCAGAGTCCTGGTCCACCACCCTCTAAAATCATATCTACATTGTTAAAATGAGAATGGCAAAAAATATGTACCACTGTAAAATATAACCAAATGGAAAAAGTGTTATTTATAAATGAATTTCCTTGTGAGAAATAATGGCAAACTTTGATATGAACTTTGAACAACAATGCAGGTGGAATTCAGATAAATGCAATGAACTCAAGATGGACAGATTTTCACATCTTTCATTTCATGTTATTGTTTTGGGTTTTTTCTTTAACAAACAGCCAAACAGCTCTTGCACTTACAGCCACCAACTGCTGAGCACCTTCACTTGTAGCTTTTTAGCAATCATTTATTGGAACTGGAGTCATTTCACATATTCCACATGGGTAAAATAAGGCTTTTTTATAGGGCATAGGTGGCCAAAGGGAGGTGTGATTTATAGCTAATTAAAAATGGTCAATGAAATTAATCCTGCTCAGGAAAGTATGTCCTTTTATGGACCTGTTTAAAATTATTTATCTGTCTAAAAACTGGCCTTCAGTGTTTATCAGAAAAGCATGCAGGCAGGCATGGTGCCCTGGCAGACAGCTGTAAATATTGTCCACTTGACAAGTACTCAACTGAAATAAAAAAGCTGTTGACTCATAAGTGAAATTTGATTTCCAAAATTTCATTCTCTCACATAGGTCTTGCCAATGTCTCTCTAGCCATTCCCCACCAGTCCCACCTGCTTTCCAACTTATAAAATAAAACAAAAGGAAAAAATAAATCATTAGGTGACAGCAATAAAACAACATGGCTTATAATTTTCTTTTTTTCTCTGACCTTTGAATGCATACAGTTCTATCTAAACTTCCTTCAGTGAGCTCTGTGGTGGTTGGTATTTTTCAATTTGAGGCCATAATGAAGAAATGTAACTATGACTAATGCACCATGGTGGCTTTGCTCTCTTCTACCGTTTCCTTCCGTTCCAAGCTGGAATATCTACCATGAATTTTTAAAAAGAACACAATGCAGCTGTTCAACCTGCTCTATATGCTACCATTGCTGCTCATTTCTATCCTGTGGTAAACAACCATTATTTCTTACACTACCCCAAATGAGATTTATAAAAGGGGAAGAGGTGAGCCTGTGGTTTAAAAGAAGAAAGGAGACTCATTAGAGTGATACAGCCAGCAAATCCACAGCAGAGTTCCAGAGGGCAAAGATTATCAGGAAGTTGAAATAAATCCATATGGAAGAAAAATATATACTTTTCTCCTTGCCATCCAACTACCTATACATGCATTGCAGAAGACAAATGTGGGCAAACAACCTATCATGTGTGGATAGGAAAAAGGGACCAAAACTTCTTCAGCCAGAAGTTTTTGGACGGGAACATTCAGGAAAAGATGGCAGGGGAGATTATGATTCACTTCTTAATGCAAGTGAAGATTCATGGTTGCACGACACACACTCATGTTCACACAAATTCTGCATGCATGAAGAAAGGTTGTGTGTCAGAGGGAAGGGTTTTCAGCCCTCACCTTGGACATGCTAGTTCAGGGATTTATTGACATATGTGAACATTCCCGTGTGTGATTATCCTACTAGCATCCAGAGGTAGTCCTTCTGTGTCTAAGCAACTGGGGTTTCAGGAGGGCACTATCACATTCATTTCAACAAAAATGGATTAGATCTTGGTTCCTCATCCAGTCCAGTCCAACTATCTATGTGGGTGATGGCAATCTTTTAATGACCCCATCCAGCTTATGTGATAGCGTATGCCACAGCACAGTGGAGTCACCAATGATAGCTAGCTTAGTAGAAAAGGTGTTTAGTCAATCACTAATAAGAAAAGGATAAAGAAGAATCTAATTTAATTCAATTGCAATTATGTCGGGAGGAGATTTTACTATTATGCCTATGTTAAACTGCCATTTAAATGTAAGTTAAATACTAGCACTAAAAGCCTAATCAGGGGGGAAAATGCCACCTATGATTTTACTAGGGATATAATTTGTTGCTCATTTCATTCTCAAAGGAAGCAGGGAATAATTTTAGCCACTTTAGAAAGTCTTTGGAAACTCAGTAGTTTTTGAAGAGTGCTCATGTTTGGGACTTGTTCTATATAGAATTTGCACGTGGTATTTTTGTCTGCAGGAAGCAGCCTTTCCCTGAGCAGGAAACAGCACAGAAAATGCTGTAGGTGGGAACTTACTCTGTGTGAAATTGGCACATGGACTTTTAGCACAGGAAACATAATATCCTGTGCTCCAGTAGTTTCTGCACAGATAATAATGATGGCAGGGATCTCGTATCAGGAGAGATATCATACATGCATGAAACAGTTCTGTTTTGTAGTTACACTCCCAATGCTAGCCCCCTAAAACACACCTAGCATGGCCATTGGGGAGACAAGCAGCGACATGTCTGAATACTCTGTGGGAGGCATCTGCAGGTAGGGTTGCCATATCACTGTGTTTTACCCAGAATCTAAGTTTGTCACCCAGTGAGTGTGAACTATCATTTGGCCTAGGTTCCAAGAATTAATTAAAAAAAATAAAGATGGAGCCAGTATGGTGTAGTTATTAGGGTGCTGGACTATGGCTCTGGAGACCAGGGTTCAATTCCCAGCTCAGCCATGCAACCCACTGGGTGACCTTGGGCAAGTCACATGCTCTCAGCCTCAGGGAACAAATCTTGCCAAGAATCCATTATAGGTTCTCCTTAGGGTCACCAGAAGTCAGAAATGACTCAAAGGCACACAACAACAACAACAACTACGTCTTAAGCCTTTGTAGAAGCTGAGATATGGGGTCATTTTTCTGTCAACGTCTTCTGCAGGAAAGAAGCCGAACTACAAATTTCAAGCATGAGGAAAGCATGAGCTAGTGCTGAGAGTGATGGTGTGGAAGAACCAAGAAGTTGTCAGACTGCAGGGAGTAGGAGAGATGGGAGAACAAGCAGTGCAAGAGGCAAAGAACAAGAAATAAGTAAGGGGCACATTGTGAGGATTCAAGGTTCAATAAGAGGTAGGATAGAGAGTGATGTGATCCACAGATTAAGTAGCAAGGGGCGCATGCCTTGAAGGTCTGAGTGGAGATGTGGTGAAGGAGTAGGAGTGAATGGAGAATGGGGCAATGGAAAGGAGGGAAAAGAGGGAGAGAGGATTAGAGTTGCAGTGGGAGAGTTCAAGGAGCAAGAGAAGTAGGCAAAGTCAAGAGTGGGATAGGTGGTGTCACATAGCAATGGAAAGATGGAAGACTATCATCAACATCATCATCATCAACAACCATCATCATCATCTTTATTTATATCCCACATCTTTGTCAATGACAATTGAGGTAGCTTGCAAGTTAAAAATTACATATAATCCCATGTCCCAATATCCTACCCTCCTCTAAAAGAGCAGATGCAGAGAACAAGAGAAGGGAGCATGGCTGAGACATGAATTTTATATGGGGTGTTGTGTTCTAGATGTGTGGGTTTTTTAAAAAAAAAAATCTTTGTATATTTGAATGTAATTTTATATCATTTTTGCCAGTTGATTTTAATTGTTTTTAATTTCTTATTGTAAACTCTTTTTAACCCAGCTTATTTGTGAGACACTTTGGGTCCCTTTCTGGGAGAAAGGCAGCACAGAAATGAAATGAAATAAATAATGAATTGAATCCACTGATATGAAAGACGGGGGATAATTTAGAAGCACAGAAAGGAATCAGATAATTGTAGAATCATAGAGTTGGAAGAGACCCCAAATGCCATCCAATCCAACCCCATGCCATGAACGAACACAGAATCAAAACACTCCTGAAAGATGGCCATCCAGCCTCTGTTTAAAAACCTCCAAAGCAGTGGTGGAAGAAGGTCCCTAGGTGGAGGGGAACAGTCATTGAGGTGTCCACCTTATAATGCTACTTTGAGGAAAGAAGGGCTTTAGGAAAGATGAGAGGAGTGAGAAGATAGAAGGCTATTAAGGTAGCTGCTCAGTGTGAATCTTTAAAATTTAGGACAATGGACCCAAACAATTACAAATTATATTATTTTATTTATTTACGTATGAATCTTTAAAATTTAGGACAATGGACCCAAACAATTAGAAATTATATTATTTTATTTATTTACATATGAATCTTTTAAAATTAGGACAATGGACCCAAACAATTACAAATTATATTATTTTATTTATTTACAGTATTTATGCCCTGCTCTTCAGCCACCAAGGCTCTCAAGAGTGGCTTACAGATTGCTAATTTGACAGTTCTCTGCCCTCAGGCTTACAATATATAAAGAAGAAAATATAACTTTTTTTGATAGACTAATTTCACATTTATTTTGTCTTCGGTGTATGATATGGGCATTTCAACTGTTCCCTCATACTTATGCACAAGTTAGTGTATAAGAGAGTGATATCATTTACCTTTATGATGTAATCTCTATCAGGGAAATAAAAACATATCTACTAAGGTGTAGAAAGGATTTATGTTGAGAAGTACAAGGATGCTCTTAAGGGGAGGAACACATCTGCTACATTCAAGTCCCCCCCACCATACTCCAAAGAATGCTTTTTAAAGTTTTCAAGAAGCTAGCTGTGTTAGTCTTTTGTTTCAGACTTTTTGCAAGGTCATGTATATAACTTTTTGCAAGGTCATGTATATAAGCTTATCTAGATATCTACCTTATTTTATTTGGCATAAAGTTTTGTGTACCGTATTTTATTTGGCATAAAGTTTTGTGTACTGCAGCCATCTTTGTCAGATGCGTAGAGTTTCCTCAGTTGGCAAATGCAGAGAGCCTTAAGTATTTGCTGGGGTTTGGTTCCAGGACTGCCTGCAGATACCAAAATCTGTATATGTTCAAGTCCCATAACATACAATGATGTAGTAAAATAGTGTCCCTTATATAAAATGGCAAAATCAAGGTTTGCTTTTTAGAATTTATATATTTGTTTGATATTTACAGTTGAATCTGCAAATAAAGAATCTGTCGATTCATCAGGATGAATGTACATGTTTGGGGTGGGAGGATGTAATTAGTGATGTGAAAGGGAATGAAAATATAAAAGTACAAACCTTTATCAATACCTTGATTGGCATTAACAAACTATAATTGTGTGGGGACATATACATCCTTGTTTTTTAAAGAAAATTCAAACAGGGGAATGTCAGTTAAAGTAGAATGTTTTCTGCTTATAATAAAATATGTATTCTGTATCTCTGAAGGAAATCAGACCATGTGTGACACTTCAATTACTGCTATTTCTCCTGACTTTCCGCTGCATCTTGAATCAGATGGATCAGAGATGGCAGTCACTCTCAGAGGGCTTTCTCTGGTATTCTCATGGGCTTTAACTTTTTGTCATCAGTGAATAACTAATGGCAAAATGATGATGATGATGATGATGATGATGATGATGATCATCATCATCATCATCATCATCATCAATCATCATCTTCTGTGAATGATCTTATGAGAATACCATTTTGTGCATGACAAAATGCTGCTGCGCAGATCCGGCTCAATAAAACATTACACAAAGTTGGATGAAAAAGGCCACAACTTTATTAACAGCTCAAACAAGCAGCATAACCATAGGGTTGGCCCAAAGCATAAGGTCTGGATCTGGACATCAGCAACACCCCAGTTGGTTGATGTATTAGGTAAGGTTGCTTGCAGTCGCAAGCATCGGGATGACGTAGGTGCCAAGCTCCGCCCTGTTGTGCAGTTAGGCAACTGCGCTGCTTCAACTCGAATTGCAAGGCATCCTAGTCACCGGGTGTTAACCGACTGTGACCCTAGCAATGGCCACAGCCAACCGCTCCATACTCGGGTCCGAGGACTCCCGACCCAGTGCCAGCAGGCCCTGGAAACCCCTACCCCAGATCCAGGCCTATGCTGCTGCCAACAACAAGTTGTGACAATCAACTCCCAGGCACGGAGGGAGGGCGAGGAGCAAAATGCGAAAGGCGCCGAGGTGCGCCACGCAGGGCCTATAAAGGCCATTTAACCAATGAGGGCCCTGGGAAGAGGAGACCCCGACCCTCCCAGAGCCCTCAGCCAATCGGATGGCCTGGTGGGCCCCAAAGGGACAATCAGGCAGCTCCATATTCCCGCTCTCCCGGCAGCCAATCAGAGGCAAGCCCACGCTTGCCTCTGTTGCTGGGGGGGGGGGTGGAATCCAGCCGGGCGGGGAGGCTGAGCCTCCTCGCACAGCAACAGCACCGGCCCGGTAAGTCAGGCGGCGCCATTTAGCATAGTTGTTTCCTCTTATTTATACCACATTACAAATGTTCACTTCATATGATTTTTCTCTTCCTTTTATTCTGCACAGCAGTCCTGTAAAGTACATTTGTTGAGAACTAATGGTGGCCAATAGTTATCTGGATGCTAATTCCGTAACTAAGCAGAGATTTGAACTTAAGCCTCCCCCATGACATTCTTGCAAACAAGCTTGTAAAATGTGGGGTGGACAAGCTAATCATTACATGGATTTGTAATTAGTTGACTGGCCGCACCCAAAGAGTGCTCAACAATGGTTCCTTTTCAACCTGGAAAGAAGTGACCAGTGGGGTCCCACAGGGTTCTGTCCTGGGCCCAGTGCTATTCAACATCTTTATTAATGACTTGGATGACAGTATTGGGAACATAATTATCAAATTTGCAGACAGCACTAAATTAGGAGGAGTAGCTAATACTCCAGAAGCAAGGTTCAAAATTCAAAATGACCTGAATAGACTAGAAAGCTGGGCCAAAGCTAACAAAATGAAATTCAACACAGAGAAATGTTTTCTGCACTTAGGGTAGAGAAATTATATGCATAGAATTATGGGGGAAACCCGGCTGAATGAGACTACATGTGAAAGGGATCTAGGAGTCCAAGTAGACCATAAGCTAAACATGAGTCAACAATGTGATGCAGCAGCCAAAAAGGCCAATGCAATTTTAGGCTGCATCAATAGAAGTATAGTGTCTAGATCAAGGGAAGTAATAGTGCCACTCTATTCTGCTTTGGTCAGGCCCCATCTGGAACACTGTGTCCAGTTCTGGGCACCACAATTCAAAAAAGATGTGGAGAAACTGGAGCGGGTCCAAAGGAGGGCAACTAAGATGGTGAAGGGCATGGAAACCAAGCCCTATGAGGAAAGCTTTAGGGAGCTGGGTATGTTTAGCCTTGAGAAGAAAAGATTAAGAGGTCATATGATAGCCCTGTTTAAATACTTGAAGGGATGTCACACTGAGGAGGGAGCAAGCTTGTTTTCTGATGCTCCAGAGACTAGAACGTAGAACAATGGATGCAAACTGCAGGAAAAGAGATTCCACCTCAACATTAGGAGGAACTTCCTGACAGTAAGGGCTGTTCAACAGTGGAACACACTCCCTCGGAGTATGGTGGAGTCTCTGTCCTTGGAGGTCTTTAAGCAGAGGCTGGATGGCCATCTGTCAGGGATGCTTTGATTTGAGAGTTCCTGCATGGAAGGGGTTGGACTGGATGGCCCTTGTGGTCTCTCCAACTCTATGATTACGAGTCTATGATTCTCCCTCTTCCAAGTTCAGCACTTTAAACATCACTCTATATTGGTTCTCTCAGGTCAATTGTAACTGTGAAAATGGTGAGAGAAACAATGTAAGAGAGAAAATCACATCAATTAATGTGTCTAAATTGAATGATAAGAATATCAGTTAAAATAATTTGCATAATTAAAATACTGCAGGCCCTTGATATCTGCTGGTGTTCACTTCCAGGATCCCCCGTGGATACCAAAATCCATGGATGCTCAAGTCCCATTACATACGCTAGCATAATAAAATGGTATTCCTTGTATAAAATGGCAAAATCGGGCTTTTGCTTTTTGGAATGTTTTTGTTTTGTTTTGGATTTTTTTTCAAGTCATGGATGTCTGAATCCATGAATGCAGAATCTGTGAATAAGCGGGCTGACTGCAGTTTGCATGATATGGTAATTAGATGCCAAAATTTGAGGAACTAGAATATGGCAACCCTATCTGCAAAGACCTCTAGGGGTTTTTTGTAAATGACATTCTTCCAGGGCATCCAGATACAGGAAACTAACTGGATGAGTCCCCATCACTTTCCAACAACATAGAAACTGACCATGTTGGGTGGGGGGCAGTTTATGCTGCTTACAGTGTACTTTTTGTTTTGTTTTGTTTTGTTTTGAAGGCATGATTGGAACAGTATTCTGCCCCAAAAAAGTGAGTTGAGATGGTGTAAGTCCATCCTACACCATTTTAATTAGCCAACTGGATGTGAGCCAATATTTCAGGGCAAAACTATTATTTTCTGTGCAAAACCCCCACATACATATTTTATTCACAATAGCTGCCAAATTCCAAAGAATTTCCTCAGTCCAGGATTCTCCCTGACAATTTTTCTGATACTTGAGAAACAAATTTTTCAGCCACTCCCACCAAATTTTTGTATATTCTTTCCATCTCTACATTCTATTCTCACCTTCTGCCTCCTCCCTGTTTTTACCTTAGGACCAAAGGAAACAGCTACGTTAATTTCTAAAAAACAGATTTCTCATTTGTTCCATTAAAAACTCTTCTCCTGATTTCTCTTTTCCCCTCTTTTAATCATCCTCCATTACCTTATCTCTTCAATGTACATGCTTCAGTCTTGTAAACAAAACCCTGTAATTTCCTAGCCTTCAGGAGCAAACAAAAAGCACTCAGTTCTGGAAAAATCTAAGAGAACGAGGATTTTGGGTAAAGAACCAGCTGGTAAGTGTAAAATATCTTGGCTTCTGAGCACTGTCACACATTAATTCATTAACAAGTGTATTAATAATGTCTTTCTAGAATTAAGTGAATACTGAACTTCCAACTCATGTCAATCACTTCAATTAAAACATTTTTAATTAAGTTTCTCATTTTTGTTCAAAAATTTCCCCACTTAATTGATAACTTAATTGATTTTAATTAGTTAGTTCCTATCTTTGAGTCTCTTTGATACAAGGCTACTGCATCGAACCACTCAATATTCCTGGAATCAATTGCAAGCACATCTTATTAACAGATATTCCTGAAATTCAATGGAAAGACTTAAAAAGAGGCCTGAAGCCTTTTATGATGGAAAGATTGTTCTTCTTAATTCAAGATAAGACTTTTATGCAGATTGTTTTGACAGCAGCTTTTAAAAAAAACCCCACTCGATAATGAAGTATAATTGTATCCAAGAAGCATTCCCATACTACTAATGGTTTAATTTCTCATGTCTCAAACCTGATGCTTTGGTGTTAAACAACATGGGCTAATGCACTTAAAGTGAATTTCAAGTAAGAGCATGCTGATGTTACCCCACTCCCACTCTGGGGCTTTATATAAATTGGCATTGTCATGGCAATTCTTGAGGTTTGTCTTTAAAGAAATATTTCAGCCATCTCACACACCCCTAAAGCCCAACAAAATATAGATTTTAGTTTCAGCTGGTCATCATTTTGGGGAAAAAAAGAATTTTCTCTCTCTCTCTCTCTCTCTCTCTCTCTCACACACACACACACACACACACACACATAAAATAATACTTCAATAAAGCAACCCAACAACCTTGTTTACTGGTAGAACCTGGATCCCAGATAGATCCTATAAAAATGAAACAGATATAATAAAATGATTGAAAACAGGTAGTTGAATGAAAGCATCAGCCATTTTGGCATCTGTTTTCCTCAGTGGCATCAGAGAGAACTACAAAACAGGAATAAGATGCACAAGACGAGGCTGGGCAACCATTTGCATACAGTTTAAGATGGGACATGCCTAAGCACATCACACAATTGCAAGCAGGGCAATAGGAAAATATAATATAATAATGTAGAAGACTACCACTTACCTCCAATGAAGAGAGAAAGGTACTATTAAATACAGCTTTGGTGCATTTCAGTAACAAACTATGCACAATTATGCCATGCATGATTAAGGCATGCCCTTCTAATGAATGACAATTATGCAAGGATGCACAGTAACAGGAAATTTACATGCAAAGTAATGGTACCCTTATTACTAATTGTAGCTTCTAGGAAAACCAACAGTTGCAGAGGGTGGAAAACAGCTATTTGTTCCATTTTCCTAGAAGGAACCGATCAATTCACTTAAAGACCCTGAGGATGTTTTAGACGCGAAAATACATATTTGAAGGAGCTGTGGTTGAAGATAAGCATCCCTAAAGTGATAGCAAGAAATCAGTATTAACTGGAGACTTCCCTATAGCTATACTAGTTTTACATGAGGTAGGATGAGAGCAATAGATCTGAAAGAGGAGAAAGGGCAGGGGATTTTAGGAAGTGACTACATTGTGCCAAGTCAGGGTGAAGGGCAAAGCATGTGCAAACCATGAATATTTAGAGAAAGATGGAGACAATAAGGCTTTCGGATTCTTTTTCTTTTAGAAATGATGATGATGATGATGATGATGATGATGATGATGATGATCACTATGAGAAGGCAAGTACAAAAAAAGGGGGTGGGGGAGCAAGTACTGTAGTTTCATGAGTTCAAGAAACGTGTTTAAACGTGTTCCGGCAGGCCTTCCCGGAAAATGCTTAATGTCACCTGGCTCCAAACCTTTCGCCAGTCCCTAATACTCATCACCCGATACAGCTCAAGGAACTTTTAGTTTGTTATTGTTGACTGTCTGCTATTTGCACTATGTTTTAACTTGTTGTTGGTTTAATTCTTTTTTAAGAGGGGGGAATGGAATTGGATATTTTAATTGTCTTGTTTTTAATTTTATCTTGTACCCCACCCCGATTGCTCGCTCAGAGGGGTGGGCTAGAAATAATAATAATAATTATTATTATTACATGAATATAATTTGTTGCTAACTGCTGTCAAGTCAACTTCAACTTATGGTGACCCTATGAAGGAGAGTCCTTCAAATCACTCTATCCATCTTTAATGTGGTCTTCCTCTTTTCCTACTACTTTCTGTCTTATCTAGCCTTTTCTAGTGAGTCATGTCTTTTCATGATTTGTCCAAGGTATGACAGTCTCAGCTTAGTTATCTTGGCTTCTAGGAAGAGTTCGGGTTTGATTTTCCTCTATGACCCTTTTTTTTTGGGGGGGGGGGTCTTTTTAGCAGTCCACTGTAATCTGGAGAACTCTGTTCCAGCACCACATCTCAAATAAATTGGTTCACTTCCTATCAGTCTTCTTCACTCTCCAGACTTCACAACAATACATAGGAATGGGAAATACGATGGCATGAACAACACTGAAACTTTAGGATTCAGTGATATATTCTTACACTTCAGGATCTTGTCTAGTTCCTTCATAGCTGCCCTTTCAAGTCCTAGTCTTCTGATTTTTTTGACTGCAGTCTCTGTTCTGATTGATGACAGAGCCAAAGTATGGAAAATCTCTAACTACTCATATTTCATTATTGCCTACTTTAAAGCTATGTAAATCACTGGATATAATTGGGCAAAGACGTTTGGACAGCTCTAAATAGTCTCCTTGATGGCATCAGCTTGACTTGATTAGCAAAGAACTAGGTTCTCATTGCACCTTGCAACTCAAACTGAACTGTAGTGAGAGGCAAATGTTTTCCCTACAAAATAATGATGTTATAACTAAGGCATGATAAATCTCATTCTAAATGACCAAACATTGACAAATCCCTCTTCCATGTTCTATCATCCACTTTATAATAATCCAGGGAAAATCAACTGGGTTTCTGGGACCCTTTGGTGGTCACATAGATTGCCAAAAATGCCACCCCCCAAAACAAGAAGTGGCCAGAAATCCACTGCTGTTTTTAAAAATCAGCAACTTTTTAATTGTTAGACTGGGGGAGTTGTTGTTGTTCCTGTTGCTGCTGCTATTGTTGTGTGTCTTCATGTCACAGAACTCAGTACTTAAATCAGTACTTAAATCAGTAGTAGTAATGTTTGTTTTGTCTCAACCTTTTTAAAAAAAATGGAAAGTATGGCAACTTCCCCTGTACCATGACAAAGAGTCCTAACCTTATCTTGAACATTCCCTGAAAGAAGTAAGAAATTATCTCTGAGAAAGACAGCAATATAAACCATATTTCTTTTCTGCTATTGTCTTCTTTTTAATAATTATTTTCAATGAAATAAGTTTTTCTTTACTATTTGCATTTTATTTTAAAAAAATCTGCAATGTACATCTTCAGTCAAATAAATTTGACAGTGGTAGAAAGAGAAATTAATAGATTAATCCATTCCTGTTCTCATAGGAATGCAATAAGATACTTGCTAGATTGAACACAAGGCCCATCTAACCCCACATTCTGTTCACACAGTGGCGAGCCAATGGGAAATTGCCAGTTGCACATGAATGCCTCATGCTTTCCAGCAACCAATATACCAAGGTTTAGTGCCTTTGATATTGGTATATAGGCATCTTGACCAGTAATCTGTAAAAAATTTTTTCCATTAATTAATCCAAGCCATCTGAGTTGGCAGCTGTCCGGGAAAGCTGCCAACACGTGGCTGATAAAGGAGTCTTTAATAAACACAATAAAATGGAAACAAAATACCAGTAATGGCTGGCCGTCGTCAAATACAAAGTCCGCAAGGCAAAAGGCAAATTCAATGAGTGTTCCAAGGTCGAGGGTTATCACAGACAGAGATTCCAAAGCCGTTCCAAAGGTCGCAGGTAATGAGTAGTCTGAAGTCAAGCCGAGAGTCAAGAGCTTTCACCGGGAGACCAAGATAAGCTTTGACAAAAGTTTGTCTTCCCTGATCTCTTATATAGGCCCCAGCTCCTCCCCTCACAGCTGTTTTAACTTGGCTTTCTCTAACAATCTCCGAGAGCGTCTCAGCCCCTCCCGATCTGCTCTCCTTTGAGCAAAGGAAGGGATTTCTGTCTCTTGCTCCTGTGTCTCTTCCAGGCCTGCAACCTCTGCTGGGGAAAGGCTTTCCTCTGAGGAGACCCCAGGCTGCTGAGGTAGGGGCTGTGCCTCACTGTGTCCCATAGAACTAGGTCCAGGTTCACCCAAGTCTCCAGGATCTAGCAGCACCATGCTAGGACCTGACCCAGCATACTCTTCCTCAGAATCCTCCATGTCCTCCACCTGGCTGTCCCTGACATCACTCCCCCTCCCATTATCCTCCCCCAACTCCTGAGGAGGACGGGGCCGGTCAGGGAAGCGACAATGGAACTCCCGGACCAGGCGAGGAGCATGAACATCCGAGGCGTTCTCCCAGGATCGTTCCTCCGGCCCGTAACCGACCCAGTCAATCAGATACTGTAGCCTGCCTCGGTAATGACGGGAGTCCAGGATCTGGGCCACCTCAAACTCCTGTTCCCCATCGACCAAGACCGGAGCAGGCGGAGGTGTGGCACCGGTGTCAGGCCAAACCCCCGAGGCCGGACGCAGCAAAGACCGATGGAAGACAGGATGAACCCGACAGGTCTGTGGCAGTTGCAGCCGGAACGCCACAGGATTCACCTGAGCCACGATCTTATATGGCCCAACAAACCGTGCATCCAACTTGCGACAAGGCCGATGAAGAGGAAGATGACGTGTGGACAACCAAACCAAGTCCCCCACCTGCAAAGGAGGACCTGGTTGCCGCCGCTGGTCTGCGCCCCGCTTGTAAGCCTCCTTCACCACTTCAAGCTGCTCCTGCAGCAAGGACTGAGCAGCCCGAAGCTCTTGGAACCACTGATCCGCTGCAGGAACCGCCGAAACCGGAGCCACCGCTGGAAACCCCCGCGGATGGAAACCTCCAGTGGCGAAGAAAGGCGTTTGCTGCGTCGAGGCATGCACCGAGTTGTTATAAGCAAACTCGGCCAACGGCAGCAAGTCAACCCAGTTCTCTTGCCGGTAACTAGAGTAACAGCGGAGGTACTGTTCCAGTGTCCCATTGGTGCGCTCTGTCTGTCCATCGGATTCTGGGTGATGCGATGAGGACAGGTGTGGAGCCACGTCCAGGAGCCGCAACAAGCTGGTCCAAAACCTGGACGTGAACTGGGCCCCTCGATCAGAAATCACACCCTCGGGAAGGCCATGGAGCCGGAAGATGTGTTGCAGAAACATCCGGGCCGTCTCCTTCGCCGTGGGAAGGCCAACACAAGGCACAAAGTGAGCCATTTTAGAAAAAAGGTCCACCACTACCCAGATAGAAGTACAACCAGCAGAGGGGGGCAAGTCGGTGATGAAGTCCATCGAGATGAGCCGCCAGGGCCCTGACGGCGTCGGCAGAGGCAGCAACAAACCTGCGGGCCGTCCCGGGTGATCCTTGGCCCGGCGACACACCGGGCAAGTGTCCACGTATCGGGCCACCTCTGCCCGGACTCGAGGCCACCAAAACTCCCGGGTGAGGAGGTGCAAGGTCTTGCAAAACCCAAAGTGCCCCGCCGGTTTGGCATCATGGCACAATCGCAAGACCTCCTCCCGACAAGGACCTGTTGGCACATAAAGGCGGCCCCGATGGTACAGGAGGCCATCCCTCAAAGCAAAAGGAGAAGCATCCCCATCCGCCAAATGCTGTGCCACAAACGGGTCCTGGGACTGAAGTTCCCGAACCTGGTCCAACAGCGTGGCGGCTGGTGCGGTGGCAGCGAAATTCTCAGGGTGCAGCAAGGCTGAGTGACACTCCCTGTCTGGATCTATAGCATATTCCGGTTTGCGGGAAAGAGCATCAGCCTGCCGATTCCGGGCCCTAGGAACATACTGGAGTCAGAAGTTGAAGCGGCCAAAAAACAGAGACCACCGCTTCTGCCTCTGAGACAACTTCCGGGCCGTCTGAAGATGTTCAAGGTTCCTATGGTCGGTGTGGACCAGGACCGGATGTGCCGCCCCCTCTAGAAGATGCCGCCATGTATCAAAGGCAGCCTTAATTGCCAGCAGCTCCTTCTCCCAGATCGTGTAGTTGCGTTCGGGAGGAGAAAGCTGCCGAGAATAAAAGGCACAAGGTAGCAGGTGTCCGTCAGCTCCCGCGGGCTGAAGCAGCACAGCCCCAATCGCCACATCTGAGGCGTCCGCCTCTACCACAAATGGAGTCCGTGGGTCAGGGTGCTGCAAGATCGGGGCCGAAGTAAACCTTTGCTTGAGGGTGTCAAAAGCCTTCTGAGCCTCCTCCGTCCACAGGAAGCGGGCTGTACCACGCAGCAGCTGAGACAGAGGGTTTGCCAGGGCTGCATAGTCTGCTATAAACTTCCTGTAAAAGTTAGCAAAACCCAGAAACTGCTGAACATCCTTCCGACATCGAGGAGGCTGCCAAGACAACACCGCCTCCACCTTGGAGTTGTCCATGGCCACACCCTGGGCAGAAATGTGGTATCCCAAAAAATCCACCTCCCGAAGGTCAAATGCACATTTCTCCAACTTTGCGTAGAGGTGGTGCTCCCGAAGTCGTTGCAGAACGGCGCGGACGTGAGTATCATGGGCCTCTTGGCTAGGGGAATAAATCAAAAAATCGTCCAGGTAAATCACCACGAACCTGTCCAAATAGTCCCGGAAGACGTCATTCACGAAATGTTGAAAGACAGCCGGGGCATTACATAGGCCAAAGGGCATGACCAAGTACTCGTAATGCCCATACCTCGTCTGGAAGGCCGTCTTCCATTCATCCCCTGCCCGGATTCTCACTAAATTATAGGCCCCCCGGAGGTCCAACTTAGTGAAAATCCTTGCGTGCCGGAGCCTCTCCAGCAACTCCGGAATCAGGGGCAAGGGGTACCGGTTCCGAACAGTGATTCGGTTAAGGGCCCTGTAATCATTACACAACCGTAACTGCCCACATTTCTTCTTGACAAACAACACAGGGGCACCAGCAGGGGATCTGGAGGGCCTGATAAACCCCCTCCGAAGATTTTTTCCAGAAAATCCCTCAGAGCCGCCAGCTCAGGCTCTGAGAGGGAATACAGGCGCCCCGCCGGAATAGGGGCCCCAGGTACCAAATCAATTGCACAATCATAAGGTCTGTGTGGGGGAAGCCCATCCGCCTCCTTTTCATCAAAAACATCGGCATAGTCCCGATATTTGTCAGGCAGCGTCACAGCGGAACCCTTGGCCTCCGTTGCTACTGCAGCCAGGACTGTCTCTGGCCAGCAATGCTCCTGACAAAATTCGGAGGCAAACAGAACCTCCCGACGTGCCCATGAGATGTGAGGATCGTGCTTGGAGAGCCAGGGCATCCCCAAGACCAAAGGGAAATGCGGTACATCAGCCAGCAGGAACCGGATCTCCTCGACATGTCCCTGGATCTCCAAGTGCAACCCCAAAGTCTGGTGCGTCACTGGACCCGATCGTAGGAGCCGCCCGTCGATGGTCTCCACTGGCCTCGGCTCGGCTAGGGCCTCCACAGGTATCTGGTGGCAAGTAGCAAACCCCAAGTCCATGAAATTACTAGAGGCACCGGAATCTATCATGGCTCCCAGGGGAATGAGCTCCTGGGTAGGGAGCCTAAGGTTGGCGGCCACCAACAAAGGGTCTTTGCAGCAGGGCGGCCGGAGTGGAGCAGGGTCAAGAGATGCACCCAGGTGAGAGACCCGCTTTACACCTGGGACCTTCCGTTTCCCTGTGCCGATGTCCGGCGCCCCTTGGCAGGGCACTCCCTGGCAAAATGTCCAGAAAGCCCGCAATATAAGCAGAGGCCCTCTCTCCTCCTCCTCTCCTTCTCGGCCCCAGTGAGTCGTGGCCGGGCTCCTCCTAGCTGCATTGGTTCCTCTGCTTGTCCGAAGGAAGCAGCTTCAATGGAAACTGTAGGCGTCGCTGATATAGGCAGTGGAGGGAGAGGCAAGTCTGATCGACGAGCCTGTCTGCGGGCTGCAAGGCGGCAGTCCAGGCGGATCGCTTGGGCAATCAAGGCAGCCAATGTAGCAGGGGGCTCTGAGCGAGCCAGTTCATCCAGGATGGGGTCCGACAACCCCCAACGAAACTGGGCCTGCAGAGCACTGTCGTTCCAAGTCAAGTCCTGAGCGATGAGGCGGAAGGCTGTAGCATATTCTGCCACAGAGCCCTTGCCTTGCTGAAGCGTCTTAACCTGATGCTCTGCAGTCTCCATCTTAACAGGATCTCCCCAGGTAGCCCTCATCTCCTTCAAGAAGTCCTGCAAGCTGTTGAGGACAGGGCTATCCTCATTAAGATAAGGAGTGGCCCATTTGCTTGCAGGCCCAGAAAGCAAACTGATAATGAAGGCCACCTTCCTTGCATCAGTAGTGAATTCTGTGTCTCTGATTTTAAAGTGCAACTTGCACTGAGCTAGGAAACCTTCAAGTTCTTTTCTATCACCAGAATATTTCTCCGGCATTGCTATGAGAGATTTCCCTTGTGGGTGGGAATGTACGTGCTGGTGAAGCAAAACCATACTCTGTCTCATTTCTCCTATTCCCTCGGCGAGCTGTCTGTTTTGTTCTAAAAGTTCCTTTACTAACGAGCTCTCCGCCATCTTATCAGCCTGATTATGGTCAAAGCTTATTCTGTCCGGGAAAGCTGCCAACACGTGGCTGATAAAGGAGTCTTTAATAAACACAATAAAATGGAAACAAAATACCAGTAATGGCTGGCCGTCGTCAAATACAAAGTCCGCAAGGCAAAAGGCAAATTCAATGAGTGTTCCAAGGTCGAGGGTTATCACAGACAGAGATTCCAAAGCCGTTCCAAAGGTCGCAGGTAATGAGTAGTCTGAAGTCAAGCCAAGAGTCAAGAGCTTTCGCCGGGAAACCAAGATAAGCTTTGACAAAAGTTTGTCTTCCCTGATCTCTTATATAGGCCCCAGCTCCTCCCCTCACAGCTGTTTTAACTTGGCTTTCTCTAACAATCTCCGAGAGCGTCTCAGCCCCTCCCGATCTGCTCTCCTTTGAGCAAAGGAAGGGATTTCTGTCTCTTGCTCCTGTGTCTCTTCCAGGCCTGCAACCTCTGCTGGGGAAAGGCTTTCCTCTGAGGAGACCCCAGGCTGCTGAGGTAGGGGCTGTGCCTCACTGTGTCCCATAGAACTAGGTCCAGGTTCACCCAAGTCTCCAGGATCTAGCAGCACCATGCTAGGACCTGACCCAGCATACTCTTCCTCAGAATCCTCCATGTCCTCCACCTGGCTGTCCCTGACAGCAGCTTTAACTATTCAGATGGGACAATTATTATTGCCATTGTCGTCATCATCATCATCATCATCATCATCATCATCATCATCATCATACTGCCTTTTCCCCAGACTGGGAATCAAGGCAGCTTATTTATTATGTTTTATTATGTGTTATGCTATGATAATTATGCTGTACATTTTTAAATCATTGACTCTGCACATAGAATCATAGACAAATAGAGATGGAAGAGCCCACAGGGGCAACCCAGTCCAAACCCCTGTCATGCAAGAATACACAATCAAAACATTCCCAACAGATGGCCATCCAGCCTCTGCTTAAAAACCTCCAAAAAAGGAGACTCCATCACACTCCGAGGGAATGTGTTCCACTGTTGAACAGCTCTTGCTGTCAAGAGGTTCTTCCTAATGTTGAGGTGGAATCTCTTTTCCTGTAGCTTGCATCCATTCCTCCATGTCCATGCACAAAACAAGCTTGCTCCATCCTCAATATGACATCTCTTCAAATATTTAAACATGGTTATCATGTCATCCCTTAACCTTCTTTTTGCCAGGCTGAATGCCCACTCCTTAAGCCACTCTTCACAGGGCATGGTCTCCAGACATTTCTATATCTGCTGCCATAAAGAATGCATGAGTAATAAAGCATTAGAGTTATATCAGAGGATAACCGAATAGATTATTGGAGGTGAGACCATGAAAATCCCAAATTCAGGATAAAGTGTACAGACTAAGTAGGTTCAGGCAAAATAAGCAGATGTTCTGCATGATTAATTTGGATAATTTCATTTTAATGACATTTTGCTTTGCACAGCATTCTGGTTTCCATAGTGAAGAATATTAGTTTTTATCTTTCTTTTCTTTTTCTCTCCTTTCATGAAGAACAGCATCATGCCTTGCAAAAGCTTTCCCATCAGTATTTGTTTTATAACACACACACACACAACTATTCAGATGTGGCGATAGGACATGGTCATTTGCCACCTTGCTCAAATTCCTTGAAGAGTAGAAAGATAAAATTGGTAAAGTCTCAGTTTGGTATGGTAGGAAAGATACCCTTTGGTGGAAAGGACATTATACAGATTAAATAAACATTATTATTAGTAGTACAAACCCTGCTTCATGAGTTAGGTCTAACTCATATATACAATCAGTGGAACAGAGAGAGGATGGGAAATCTTTGACCTTCCAGACATTGGGTGGAACTGAGGGAGAACATGTCCAAAACACCTGGTGGACCAATGACTTTCCATATCTGGAGGAGATGTTGGCTAGAAAAGAGAACTGTGTGGAGATGTTTCCTCACCATGCAGAAAACTGTTGAACCCTAATGAAGCAGTAATCCAAGTTGTTCCAGTAATAACTGATTCATGCCTGATTCAGACATGAAACCGGTTCCGATCCACATATAGATAATATATTAAAAAATCATGTTTGAATGAAACATCTATTGATAGCTCCTTGATACATCTGTGAACCACATATTAAATTAAAAAAAACCCACTTCCAATCAAGTGTTAAGGTCTGATTAATTTAAAACTGATGTGCAAGTTGAGGGTCACCATCTTTTGTGATGGACTAGTGTTCCATACACATATCACAGTTGCTCCAGAAACACCTATCTGTTAAGAAACTCTTTCCATTATATTTGATGTGTATTCAGCCATAAAGAATACTTTGGTTAGATAATTAGGATAGGTTTTACCTCAGGGTGAGCACGGTGGATGCAGGCAAGATTATCTACCATGGGAATCTCTGGGGGCTCCATAGACTGTCAAAAATAACTCACAGAATGAAAAACAAACTAGAAGCAGGAGGAAAAGCACTACCAGTTTTGGGGGGGAAAAAAGAGGTGTCTGAAGGTGTGAAATGGTTTGATTGTATGCAATCTATTTAAAAGGTGAGTTCCTGATGCTGGAATCTTCAATTTCCTGTCCCCCTTGGATTTTTTTAAAAGGTAGATTTGGAGGAGTCTGAGAGTCAAATAATAATCTGGTAGGACCCCTTAAGGCCCAAACTACACTTTGTCCCCCTATGCTTTTATCCCATTGAGAAAAATCCAGACAGACTTCTAAATCAAGAAGACATTTTGTGGAATGAAAAATATATATGCCCAAGTACCACCAATGAACCAGAAATCACTACAGAATGCAAATGTACCTAGGGCCATTGATTCATCAATTGATTCATTTCATTTGTACACCACCCTTCAGCATGGATAGTCTTAAGACGCTCGACAACAGGAAAAGCACATGTAGGAATAAGTATCATAAAAATACGTGGAAAATTTGCTTTTTCTCAGATTATCAGAATCCTCCAGGTAGTGATGTCACTCACTGAATCACTTGTTGAACTCTCTGCCCATGCTGGGTAGAAGATTCTAGTAGTTGTAGTGGAAAATAGTAACTTTTCTCAATATGGATCAAGATTAATAAATTAAAGTAACAGATAAACCTGGCAGCCGTAATGCATACTCCGCAGAAGTGAATTCCTGGAAGGTTGAGAGTAAGGATGCTTATAATAAGGATAATAAGGATGAGACAATATTTTATTTATTATTTATTTATTTCATTTATATGCTGCCTTTCTCCCTGAAGGGATACAAGGTGGCTCACAGATTTAAATAAAAAAGTATGGGGGGGGAGGGAAGAGAAAGGCAAATGTTTCTGGGAACAAAGTGTCATAAAAGGGCACCTTCCTTTGGGTTCACTTTCTGTCAGAAATGACCTGGCTTACTACTGAGAAGGCCTTCTCTGCACCCTCTTCTGACAGCCCATTCACCTACTGAAGGAACAGTCTCTGATGGATGATACCATTAGGTACCTTCTTCTTTCCAGCAACCTGGCCATAAGATACAAGGGACTTTTGGAGATTTGATGAACTGTTTATGCTAGAACCCCCTGGTTAGCATATTTTCTGTCACTAGTGTATTTCTTGTTGTTCCTTGCCTTGTTTTGTTCTGATCCACTCTGAACCCAGTCCCAAGTGTCCCAACTGACCCACTCCCCTCCTCTCTGACTTTTACTACTCTCCTCATACCTGGTTAGGCTGCTTATGTTCCAGATCGCCACCTGAGAAGGTGCCACAGCCCCAACACAGGGTCTGGCTTAATGCATTTTGCTGCTAGAGGCAGAAAAATGGCATCCTTTCCTCCATTTCATTCCGTGTAGAGTGGGCTGCCAGTGCTTCAGTATAAAGTATGCAACAACAGCACCTAAAGGCAACAGGGGGGGGGAGAAGAAACCATGCCGCACACAGCGCATTGTCCTCCAACAAAGAGGAGTGAACTAGAAACTCAGGAGGAACAGCCTGGAGACTGCTGGCATTGCCCTCCACAAGCTAACACTTGAAGCAACTGTCTCATTCTAACTTATGATGCATCCTGTTCTCCACTGCAAAACCACCTCCCCCATTCCCCCTTCTACTTTCTGACAGCACTTGTGAGAAATGATAGGAATTGCATTCACAGATTAAGACAAAATCATCCAGGAAAATGGGACTAGACAACATCAAGAATCCAAGGGAAAAAGCGGAATCTTTCTTTGAAGAGATGAGCATCACTGTTTTCATTAGGAATACATCTCCTTTGCTCATGTTTAGTATTCTCTGACTCCCTTCCTTTTTCATTTTCAAGTGACCTTTTTAAAAAGTCCAAGCATGCCATAAATATTAAAAGAATTCCAAAACGCACCTAATTCTGATTTATTAAAACTGATTAGCTGAATGCCTCACTCTAGAGGCCGGGGAGGAATAGGGTGTGGAGATAACAAATTCAAAGCCATACAGTTGTCATTGTTTTCAAGCAGAATATTAAAAGGGAAAACAGACAACATCTTCCCTGTAATTACACTGCATAAATTGCTAGGATATTAGCTTGAAGTGGCTATATCTGAAAGGGGAAGAGAAACTGCCAGCAATTGATCAGGAGATAAGATCATGTAATGTCACCTAGTAAATGGTGATTCTTACACTCCAGGATAGTTTTAAACATATATACACACTGATAGTTTCTAACAGCATGTTCAAATTAGTTTTCCACCCTGTGAGACAGAAAAAAAATAATGTACCTAAAGCAACCATTTGGAGTACAACTGCGGTTCAGGATTTGAATGATCTATATCATCCTCTTTTCTTAGCTCCATCAACATATATAAAATAAGGAGACTAAAAATGTTTATTCCTAAACTTGGAAAATGTCCTGGTTCTAAGTACAGCTTCCAGAATCACTCCACAAACATGATCGGTAGGACTGCAATCCAAACATGAAATGTGCTCTATATTTTCAACTCATTTTTAAAATGCAGCAATCTCTTCCTAGCTTGTTGTTGTTGTGTGCCTTAAAGTCATTTCTGACTTATGGTAAGCCTATGGGAAACCAATTTTGAGGCTTTCTTTGTAAGATCCCTTCAGGTGGGACTTGTTTTTGCCTTCTTCTTAGGCTGAGAGAGTGTGACTTGCCCAGGAATATGCACTGGGTCTCCATGGCTGAGTAGGGGTTTGAACCCTTAGTTCCAGAATCATAGTCCAACACCTAAACCACTAGACCATGCTGGCTCTCTATCTTCCTAGGACCAGCTAAAATCCCCCTTCCCTGTAATTGGAACACAGCAACTGTTTAGATAATGCCATTGTTTGTGCTTTTTAATGTCATTGATTTTACCTTAAAACAGAGAAATGAATTAATTATTTCCCAGCCCATGAGAACATTCTACTGAACAATCACAGTACTCCTGAGTTCAATTATGTAATTTTGTCCAAAGCAAAGACATTTTAATAACACCTTTCTAGAGAAGAAGGCAAACCAAACCTAGGGGTTATTCAGATACTGGAAGTAATCCCCATAGAATGTGAGTTGAATCTTTGTTGTTCACATGCATTTTGAAAGGATCTGAGTATTTTTAGAGGGAGCAGGGGTCCAACCCTCCCCACTTAATCTGGTATAATAAATCTTGGATTTTTTTCCTCAGTTTTCCTAAAGGTTTTGCATTGTTGGCTGTATGAATAACCAGTGCAAATAGACCTGGGATAAACAGGGATAAAACTCTGAATGTCTTCAATATTTTTCAGATACATCCACATCATCAAATCCATCTTTATTTGCTTATTTGAGGTAAAGGTAAAATAAAGGATGCTCAAATACTGAGTTCTATTCTATGCATTCTTTTTGTCACAATCACCTGGATATTTATCTCAGAATATGTTACTAAATTACATATTCAATATCATTTACTCCACTTAAGATGCTCATTTGCAAAAGATTTCATGGCAAATTTTTTTCTTTTTAATCATGGTAACAACAAGAGCAACAACAGTATAGGACTGGATTTCCTGAGAAAGTAGGGAAGGGAAGCCTTAGAATGATTAGAAAGAATTGTTACTGAGAAGCTCTGCTATGATGGCCTTTTATAGTTTGGATTTCAGATTTGGCATCTAGCATCTGGTCTAATGTATATTTTGCTCTGGGAAGGACTCCATGAATAGGAGACTAATGTCAGGAAAAGGATATTGATGAGGTATGTCAGTTTATTGCAGGTGAAATTTGTTTACGTGCGTGTCCTCAATTACAATTTGTTCAAAGGGAATAAGAAAAAGGTATTTTAAAAAATACTTACTGCACCATCTAAAATTTAATCTCCAGCTTTGCTCATATAAGAAGTGGGGGGAATCAATTATCCTTTTGTTCTTGCCCCCTCAGGAATAGGCGTCCTTCATCCAAATCTTTGAATTGCAGCTAGTTTTGTGTTTTCATAAAATGGAGGCCCATCATTTTCTGCCCATCACACTACACATAGCAATGCATAATAACCTGGACCCTACACACCCATCAGGAGGGGCAGTTTTCTGTGAACATGCTACAAATATAGCGTATGAATGGGGCTATCGTTGGCCTACAGATGCAATATGCAATCCAATAGCTCAAAAATCATAAACAACAACACCTGAGTAGTTTCTTCCTTGCAAAACAGTTCATCCTGATTCAACATCTAGTGATGGAGATCTAGGTACATCTGTTTGTCTCTTGGTTGAAACAGATCCGTCAGACAGTCTTAGATGGCTGTGAAAGTGACATTCAAGCACAGTCCAGAAATTTGATAATGGGTCATGCCCCAAGGTGACAAGGATGGCTTTTTCCACATACAAGGCAGCTAGCAGTACTGTCTAGGCCTTTAGTACCAAGGAAGTAATTACACAGCCACATGATATATAACATTTTCCAGTAGATGTCTTTGTGAGGGACAAACATATCCAGTGCTGTGATGTCGGCAACCTTTTCAGCACATCAGGTTAAAACTAATTTCTGCTACTTGGAAACAAAACAGACAAGACAGAGTGACAATTTTGAGACGTTTGTTACTGACCAGTGTCAAGGATCACAGCCTCAAATCAGACAGACATTGGAACTAAATGCATGAGATCACTACATAACAATCCAAGCCACAGTGATCCAGGGCCCATGTACATGAGATCACATCATAATAATTCAGTCCATCCATTAATTCAGAACACTTCCCTGAAACTATGCATTTTAATGTGGTCTCATCTCCAGCTGAGTCAAAGAATGCCTAATTCAGAGCTTGGAAAAAGTCTCCCCCCCTTTTTTTTTTTTTTTTTTTTTTTTTTTTTTTTTTTTTACTACACCTTCTCAAATTTGCAGTCAACATATCAATATTGGTTGGGGATTCTGGGAGCTGTAGTAAAAAAGAGATTTTTTTTCCAAACTATGATCTAATATTATTTGCTTAGATGTATTCCTTGCCATCTTCACATCTCCTTTCCCTCCCCCTGTTGTCTCTCTCACAATGAAAACTGATACTGTAAGAAGCTAGGACAAGGGTCTACATTTCTTAGAGCTGTGTACACACAGGCTCTTGAAATTTTCTATACTTTGTCATCAAACTGCTGATTCCTCCCTCCTTGGGATGGTGCTATTCTGGCTGCCTAAGGACTCACACTCCGAAAAAGTGTTTGCAATTAGCATGTGGGGTAATGCACAGAAAATTCCACTATGTCTTGCAGCCATTAAGAAATGGCTCTTATTCTCTAATAAGGAGAAAGAAACCAAGCATTATAAATGGGGGCTATATCCATTTATCTCATGCCAGGCACTTGTAAACTTTGCTAGGAATGTGAGAGACAGGTGGGCATTTCAGTATTTGTTAGCAGAAGGTGAGCAACAACTAATCCCAAACCACCACTTCACACAGAAAAATTAAGCAAGTTTAATTTTTACATTATATGAAGTAGATTTACTTACAAATACTAACATGTCAAGATCAGAGACTGTGTACACACAGAAGAGAGAGAGAAGTGCACTTTTCAAAATGGAAGCTGAACCAACTCAGACCATCTGCAGACTAACTGATGCAAGAAAAGAGATTGTACGGCTAACACCAACAAAGATGAAATGACAAATACGTACTGTGCTTAAATTCTTAAAGATACATGCTGACTAGAGCAACTGAGTGTAGGCACGCAATGATTTCTACCTCTAGAAAACACACAAACTCTTCATACATAGCGCAAAGAAAGCCACCTGTCTGTATCCAGCAGCCATGGTAATGTATGGATGGAGATTTGCATTCTATGTGGTGGGGGGAAGCAAAGGGTCAAGTTTGCCTGAGTGGGTAGTAGGATCCTACAGAAGGCCATGTTCCCACATTATTATACACACACCCTGCTAAGTATTCAAAACGAGGGTTGCCGGTAGTTAGCCAGTGTCACTGACCTTTCTAGAATGAGAAGGGAAGCATCCTAGCAACTAGTGCAAGTAGCATTCAGCATAAGCTAATTATATATTCCCAATTCAGCAAGTTCTGAAGCATTGCTTTCTATCATTATTTTAATGATGCATCATGTTGATAGCATAATCTGAGTAATCCCCGACTGCTTAATCTAGGGAGGGGACAAAAGAGGGAGGAGAATGTTTTGGGGGGAAAAAGCAACCAGCATGCATTTAAAAGCAATTTGCCATTAACCCCGAGACTCAGTCTAGCCTAAGGAAAAATAAATGAAAATGGGAGATGAACAGAAGTCAATTATTGGTGCAGCAATGTCTAAAGATTATTCTGAATTACATTAATCCCAGATTCTTCTGCAACAAATATGTGTGTGTTTGTGTTTGCTTTCAGGAATATCAAAAGGAAATATAAATCCATTGCTTTGCAGAGAACTGCCAGTGATTACATGTTTTCTTCTAAGTATCTCATCCTTTGCTTTGAGAGGGGAAAATGTCAGAACCAGATTTCAGCAGGATTACAAGCAAAGGGAAGCAGAAAGAGGCAGGAAAATGTGTTGTTTCCCCATAAAACATACCTTTTCAAGTTTGGAAAAAATATTTTTCAAAGCTTATGATTTTTTAAAAAATGCAAAATGCCTTCTACTGGCCCATCTGGAGCATGTTGTAGGTAATTGTCCAATTGTATTAAAACTGTTTGGGGGATTTCGATGAATGGCACAGCCAGTATGGGGGAAAGTGAGTTAAAGGAGCCATAGATTTCAAGTTTCTTCAGCCATTACACTTTCTCATCAATCACCTCTTTTTCTGTGCAACAAAGTCCCCCTAAACATTAAATAGCAAGAAAACATATACTTGTCTGCTTTGCACTGACAAATGGGCAAAATGGGGTGGTGGTGGACATGTTTGTATGACATGCCATACAAAATAAGTAGCCCTTGGGTCATATGGGTGATGAGTGTGGAAAATTGGTCCAGAGATGTTGCACTACTCTGTTTGCAATCCATGATAAAGTGGTAAATAGTATATGTGCTCATGCTGATAGTTCACACTGTCATGTGCCTGAGGAGAGTCCAAAACTGGAAACAGATGGAACCACTTCTTGCAGCTTTCACCTCCATCAGGAGCAAGCATTGTAAAGTCTGCTGGCTATTGCAACAACTGCACCTAAGCTCAGAGGGATCAAGGAAACCAGAAAATGATGGTGATGGCAGATGGGAAAAAATGTAGTTTTTTGTGGAACACATCCACATGTGCAGAAAAATCCCAAGAAAAGAATTATTGCCTTAGGCAATATCCTAAATCCTAAGAATTAGGATTCTTCTTATAATGGTTTCTTAAACTCTGCATGTTTTCCTATAATTTTTGTGAATATTTTCCAAATACTCATTCCATGTCTTCTTCAATTCTTTGAACCTGGGCTCCATGGCATCACCAGTCAACTTGTAATATGAGATGAACATCATCAGGGTTTTATATCTGGTCTGAATAGACTGCTTTGCAAAGCAAGTTCAAACCATTTGTAAAGTTGGAGCCACTTTTGCAATTAATGTATGAATGGTTTTCATTGATTAACTACATCAGACAAAGTTGTGGATATCACAATTGAATTAAATGACAGCAGCAGTAAATTTCAGTTCCCCTTTGGATTTCTTCTCTAGACCCTGGTATGGATCCATTGCCAGCCATGATTATCATACTTTCCACAGTGTAGAGACCACCTCACACAACCTCACTCTCCACCATTTCCTTTTCTCAAATTTTAATAATGCAGTGTAACCCAGTCATTTCGCTCCCCACCTACTTTTGTATAATGCAAACAAAACACGAGGAGAAGAAATGAGGAAAACAGAAGAAAAAGCACAAACCTTCAGGTTACTACTGTCTGTCATTACATTTTTCAACAGCCTTATTTCTAGAAACCAACTGATCGCTTCAGCATATAATTCAGCTAGATGAATAACTGAAGCATTTTCACAATGTCCCAGACGTGTTAAAAAGAAATTCATATGCTGCAATCTGCAATTTGTTTTGTATAAAATTGTTATCCACTTTATCATCATTGACAAAATTGCTTTTCAGATTTTGTACAGCCTGGGCATACTAAATGCACTCTAATGAGTTCAAAAATTTGTAATGGCACTGTTAATTCTACGGCAAGCTTGGAATCAAGCTTGTCTCCTTTCTTCAAAGGAAAATAGGATTATCAAGTGTACTAGGAGATTTTTCTTTATGTGATTGATGGGAAGTAAGAGTAATCACCTTTGAAGTGCCACTGCATATAATACCACTCTAGTGTTCTCCTCTCTTCCCTTCCTTCTGACATCCATGAGTAATTGAAGGTAAAGAAACAGGTTACTATGATCAATGAACCCCTGATGACAGCTCCATCTCAAAATATCCACCAAATACTATAGGATGACAGGAATATCATCTTCAGAACTTTGCAGCTGATAACAAGGCAAAAAAACATGTCGAATGAATGTAAGCAGAGGAATGTTGGATCAGACTGAAGGACTGCCTGGTTCATGACTGCATTTACAGAGGAACTTGCCAGATGCCTCTATGAATTCTGCCAACAGGACATGAGTACAACACCACCCTCCCATTCACGTTCACCAGCAACTAATATTGAGAGGCAGACTTGCCTCTGATAGTGGAGGGAAGAGGTATCCATCATGACTTCTACCGCTGGTACCCCTGTCGTCCATAAATTTGTTAGCCAATTGGTGGCTTAAACTGCATCAACTAGCAGTGAATTTTTCACAAGTCAGCCATATTGCTATATAATTGCTTGGGAGAGAGGGACTCATATAGAAAAACACACCAATGACTGAAAGGAATGGCAAAATATGTGCTCCTTTATGTCTGCTACTTTGCCACACAGAATTTTAAAGGATGTAAAATGAGACTTGCCAGATAAGAAAAACGGTCTGATTGGACCTCATTGTTTGTTTGTTAGTGTGTTGTTGTTATTTTATCTTGTATTTCTTTTTAAAACAATGATTAAAATCAGCTTCAGACACAGCTAAAACATAATAACTAATACAAAAGACAGCATGGCACACCACTTCATTCACAATTGTTGTTGTGTGCCCTTAAGTAGTTTCCAATGTATGGTGACCCTAAGATGAACCTATCATGGAGTTTTCTGAGGCTGAGAGTGTGTGACTCACCTAATGTCACCCAGTGGATTTTCATGGCCGAAGAGAGAATCAAACTTTGATGGGATATATTTGCTCTTTCCTCACCCCTGCTCAATCAACTTATGGCTGTGCATTGTGTTATATCCTGTTTTGGCAAAGGGCATCTACACAGTGATCATTTGTGCACTGTTGCAAAAAAAAGTATGTTTCTCCCAGACTGTATTTTTCATGTTCAGAGCTAGGAAGTATAAATGAGAATTTAGCAGGGGCACACACCTTTGTCCTGGTTCTGGGACAAGGAAGCAGGATGTCCACCCAGAGAAAGTTTGGTGTGAGGGGCAATGGTCTGGGTTGTGAGGAGCAAATTTAGGATGATGGAATTATACCTGTGACACAATACTCAACCATGTTAAAGAATTGCAACAGTGCACAAATGAGTACTGTGTTAGATGTCCTTTACCACAAGAGGACACACCACAATGCACAACCATAAGTTGATTGAGCAGAGGTGAGGAAAGAGCAAATATATCCCATCAAAGTTTTTCAAGCTATACACTCCATTCTGTTTCCACTGGTCACACTTATAGAGGGAACAGCCATTCAGTTCTGGGCAGAAAATGGTGTCATTGTGACTTGTAAATCTGATATTTTTATCCATTCTGCAGAAAGGCAGAGTTATCAGTAGAATTAAAGGGGCAGTTTTTCTATTGAGATGGATGCATTCCAGATAATTAGAAGTTTTTCAATAACTAAAAGAATATCAAAAACAGCACATAAAAACAACCCCAAAGTAAGGAAATTCACTATGCAAATATTTCTGAGCTCATCCAGTTCAGCACCCCAGAATCCATCAACTCATCAGCATGATGGCTGTTTGTGTACTTGTGCAGTAACATCTAATAGGAGCGATGAATTAAATCGTCATTAACAGAGAAGTAGCAAAGCAACATCTTTGCCATTTTTGCTGAAGTCAGCTTTTGTGATTTTTTTTGTTGTTGCTTGTTGGAAGAAAAAGAAGAAAATACTGTATTCCATTTCCTCCCCTTGATGAGCTTCTTGCTGGAGTGGAAGGTAGATTAATTTACCAAGCCAGGTCTGTTGAGCAAATAATGCCTGCCTTGCTAACTGCAGCATACCGATACATCTCATGCAAATGAAAATTAAAACAGGGTGAAAGTAAGGTTTCAACTGGTGTTCAAATCCCATTTATTGTCCCTCAGGTCCTAGGCAATGAAATTGAAGGTGGCAGACCAAGGTGAAAATCCCGGCACTGACAGCATCTCATGTCAGATACCTGTCAAAATGTAATAAGGCCCCTGTGAAGAGAAATAAGAGATGCCAAAAGCACACCACAATAGAGATTTCCATTTCTCATACATCATGATTCACAAGTTACGGAATCTGTGTATCACAATGAAAACAAGGTGACAGCAACTTGTCATCGCTACCTGCCAGATGGAGACAACAACAGGTCACATGCTGGAGTCCTTGTAGAGAACAAATCTGAAGGGAAGCATTTAGCCCTAAATGAAAAAAAGGGGTGGAAATCCACATGGAATAGTGGAAACGTTTAGTGGATAGGCTTGAATTCTTTGTTCATCTCTCTGTTGCAAAAATGATTATTCTATTGATGAATAGAGAAACAAGAATACATACACATGCATGAAGTTATAGCTTTTGTGGAACAGCTATCTTTCTAGCCAAAATCTTGTTCAGAGGACCCTTGATATGAGGAGCCAGATCTGTCTGATAATCTCCAGTGTCTCACTCTTTGCAATGCTAGAAATTTGGGGACTGGAGGAAAACTTCAGTGGGGGGCAATATTCTTAATTTTTGGCAGGGGGCAATCCCATCACACACATCCACATAGTTATACTCAAGCCTCTGTACTGGTTAATGTTACAAAATATGTTTCCAGCTGCTTTTGGTTTTGTTTTCATTTTTGGCACTCCCACGTGGCACTTGCAGGGTCCCTGCGGCAGAAAATGGGTGGTTAAATTACCAACCTACAAGTGACAATTTGTGGAGTGGGAGACAGGAGTGCTCACTGTTTATTTTTTTAAAGCATTTTTCTAATAAGTTTTCAACACAGGATTATCTTCCCCAGTTCACTTGTTGCTTCTCTAGCACTACTACCAATAAATTTATGAGATGTACAATGTGTCCTTTATATCTGCTGGGGTTTGGTTCCAGGATGCCCAATCAATACCAAAATCTGTGGATGTTCAGGTCCCATTAAATAAAATGGCATAGTAAATTTGTGTTCCTTATATAAAATGTCAAAATCAATGTTTGCTTTTTGGAATTTACCCTTTTGTTTAATATTTTCAAACTGTAGATGGTTGAATCTACGTATAAAGAATCCATGGATATGGAGAGCTGACTGTATTTGGATCAGGAAAACATTTCAAGAAAGCACAGAGAATACTTAGTCTCTAATTTTTCCTAAAGAAAATCTAAGGGGGAATTCAGAAAAGATGAGCTAGATTTTTTTTTGTTAGTTTGAATGTCCAGGTGAGTTTGATGAGGGAGAGTGGTGGCGCCAAACCAAATTTGTATTGTTTTGTATTGTATTGATATATTCATACCCTGCTTTTCCCCAAAGCCACTGGAGACTGCCTTTGCCATACACAGAGGCAATTAAAATGTATCCCCCGACACACATTGTTAGGGTAGGAAAAGCCCTGGATAAAATGGTATGAATGCAGGCGGGAATATCACCCTTAAAAAAGTATTCTCTTGCCTACTTGGATACTTTTATGATGTAGCTGAAATAGAATCCATTCCCTGCCACACAACTTCATTCCAGTCATTGTCAATCTTGCCACCTTCCAGCTATCACTCACTCCTCAAAACGTATGCTTGGGTCAATTTTTTATCCAGGGCATTTGGAGGACTGTATCTCCCTTATAAGCCCTTTAGAGCTCTAAGATCATTTGGAAAGGCCCTTCTCTCAGTCTCACCACCTTCTTAGGCTTGTTTGATGGGAACAAGGGAGAGGGCCTTCTTGGTGGCTGCTCCCAGACTTTGGGGCTCTCTCCCTAGAGAGACCAGTATGGCCCCATTCTTGCTTTCCTTCCATTGGCAAGTCAACATATTTTTGTGTCCTCAGGCTTTTTGATACTGATGAGGGTTGGGCTTTTAAATGCTGTGCAATTCAGATGTCAAGGTTTGTATATATTATAATATAGAATATTTTCAATGTGTAAAGAAGAAGTAGTTTGATTTTTAAACAACTCTTATAATTATACTTTTATTAATAACTTTGTATAGCTTTTAATTTGTATTGTTCTTAAATATGTCATTACCCTTCTTGAGTCCCATTATTGGGAGAAAGGCAGGATATAAATAAATAAAATATAAACAAACAAACAAATATGGAGCTTCTAATCTTGTCCCCTCACTCTTCTATTTCAACCCTCCTCAAGTTGCAACTCACCTGATACCTAGAATATTAATTTAATAATTAGAAAAAGAAACTGCTCTTCTACCATACACAATTTTATTGTTTAACAGCAAAAAGAAGTAACCATATTGTGTTTACAAGGATTGGTCTGCAAACAGAAAATGCATATGGGATAATAATGAAAAGGAAAAGACTTAAAACAGTCACACAGAGCTGTTAAAATCAATGAAAATTTCAAAAAGAAAGAAATTTCCAACTGTCTCTGTGTACATGCAGAGTGATAACCCATCATGAAACAATTGTGTCAGCCTGGCCCCATAGCCCTTACAAGTAAAACAGAAAGGGAAGGTCCCAAGGCAAATATACCTACCACAAATACATATGCAATCTTTTTTTAAAAAAACTTGCCCTTTTCACTCTAATGAATAAGTAATCCTAGAGGGAAGATGGGGAATTCTAATGTATGTATGTTTTCCTTACCAATCTAATACTGCTACTGAAGAAGCACAACAAATGATTTCCTCTCATAAATGATCCTTTCTCCTCTGAGAGGTTCAGTCTCTCTTCATATCCCAGATTCAACTGTTTTCTGCCTGGGGACTTGCCAGTTCCAAAGATACTCTTCTTCTGATGCTAATAACCCACCATGTTTGCCAACTGGAAGCCCAGAGAGCAGTGTTTACTGCTTGCCCTCCAACTGTCCCAATTTGACAAGGATAAGGCCTTATACAATGCTATATATGACCAACTAATGTCTAGAGATTTTGATTTCTATCTCGTTGGCTAACTTGATGGAATTTTCCAAGCACATGCACTTTTGTGACTTGGCTACCTTGGCAAACTATATTAGAATGTAAAAGAACTCCCATACTGTTCAGATTCTGGGTGGAAAACAGAGATACATTTCTTTCTCTAAATAAAGTTGGATCCTTGATTCACCAGGCCTGGCCTTCTAATTTATAAATCCAGATTTATCCTCTGTAATCCCACTTTTTCAGTGGCTTTTAAAATCTCCCAAATTCTATCTCCTCCTTCCTGTTTCCTCCTTGATCCTCAGCTTCCTTCAATTGCTGCAACATGCACTCAAAGCATAAAAGTAGTTTGTACTCAATTCAACGGGCAGGATTGTTGAGACAAAATCTTGCCTCTCACAGTAGACATAGGCATGTGCAAACTACTTCAGTCGCTCCTAGCTTGTGTGTTCTTCCTCATTAATAATCTTGCCGCCTTGACCACACTCCGATGTTGCGTGTGTCGTGCTCAGAGGTTCCTATGTGAAATCCTGAAAGGTATGTGGCTGGCTCTGGCTGGCAATTGTAATAGAGTGCGCCCTATTTGTATGTCTATTGAAGCCTCCACTCCCAACCTCCCATTTTTAATTAAAAAAAAGGAACAAAAACAAAAACTTGACTTGGTCTTCAGACAATTCCCCCATAAAAACACACAGAAAGATGTCCCAACTGGTGAAAAAACACGCAAATAACCACTTCATCCCCAGAAACATCCGGAAAACCACATTACCCCTGAAATACCTCCACTTTCTTTGGCAGGCCCACTCAAAATGGGAACTGGAAATGGCACATCACTTCCTGTTACCAGTTTGAGAGGGACTGCAAAGGCAAATGGAGGCATTTTGGCTTGCTTTGCAGGGATTGGCTTGCAAATGGGTATTGGAGGGAGGAGATGGCCTCTGTCTCCATGCAGTTTTTGATCTCTGCTATAAAGGTTTAGTTTATCCAGTCTCATACACAGCAGAATTATTGTGGCTGATTCCTGGGAATAAGACCCACTGAATTAAATGGGTCTCATGTCTAAGTTAGCATGCATATTCTTTCAGTATAATGTTATAATCCTATAATCCTATACTCTCTTACCTGGGAGTAATCCCTACAGAGTGAAATCACTCTGACTGACAGGTAGAGATGAATAGCATTTGGAGAGGTGAAGAGCTGTTGCAACTTATGCTAGGCACGGGCGATCTTAAACATGCTGAGCCAGCTTGTTGAGAATTTGTTAACCTCCATGAGATTTGTCATATCCAGTATGAAATAGACAGTGAGAGCTTTTTTGCATATCATTTTTGCATAGTGAAAATCTAAAGGTAAAAGTAAAAGTAATCCCTTGTCATGAATATCTAGTTGTAACCAACTGTAGAGGGCAGCGCTCATTTCTGTTTCTAAACTGAAGAGCCAGTGTTGTCTGAAGATTGCTCTGGTGGTCATGTGGCCAGCATGACTGCTCTAAACACTGCCACCTTCCCATTGAAGTGGTACCTATTTATTTACTTGCATTTGCATGCTTCGAACCACTATGTTGGCAGAAGCTGGGAATAGTGACGGGAGCTCACCCCATCATGTGGCACTTGGGCCTCAAACTGCCAACCTACCAATCTTGCAATCAACAGAGTCAGCATCTTAACCACTTGAGACAACCCATCCTTACACTCACATTATTATGTGGTGATTGTGCCACACCATCTTTCTGTTGAATGATAACATTATACAAATCATTTAGGCATGTGTGCCAATGTGCCTGCTCCATTACCCGATGTGCAACAGGGAATGCACTATTGCTGTTTCTGTAATCCCAGTGAATAAAGTAGTACACTGGAAGTAACAACTGGTGAACAGAAGAACTGTTACACGCCATTCAAAAATTGACAACTGCATGTGAAATGGTTAGGTTTGCAGAACAATAGACATATAACTATGAAATAAATATGTACAATGTGCAAAGGCCAGGAAAGTATAACCTTATGTGTACTGAACTTACACATGTGTGTAATAATAATCCAGCCTATAAGCACTGGTGCACAGTTTGAAAAATATATCTGCAGGAAACTAGAATCTCTCACTTTATTTATAAACAGTCATCAGACAAAAGGAAAAAGCTTCTGGTCAACTCATGCATAAGGTAAGAGAAGACACTCCAGTGCCAGGCAAAACAGCTAACATGTTACCTGTGACTAATATGATACTGTACTTTCCCACAACCAATGGTAACACATAAAGGACAGTGTGTGGAAAGGGGCCTGTGGATCACATGTGAATCAAAGCCCTGGTTTTGCACCCCCTGATGTCTCCCTGGAGGCCCCAAGAAACCCTTAAAAATGCAGGTTGAGTATTCCTTTATCTGGAATTCCAAAATTCAAAATACTTCAAAATGCAAAAAATTCCATACGCGTAACTTTGCTTTCTGATGGTTCAAGGTGTATACATGAAACATAAATAAATGTCATGATCAGACGTGGGTCCCATTTCCAAGATGTTTCATTATGTATATGCAAATATTCCCAAAATCTGAAAAACTCCACAATTCAAAACACTTCTGACCACAAGCATTTTGGATAAGTGAGACTCAGCCTGAATTAGAGAGAGAGAGAGAGAGAGAGAGAGAGAGAGAGAGAGAGAGAGGATAGACAGACAGACATACAGACAGCAGGTTGATTGGAGGACAATTTTTGCCCCTGAGTGTAATATAAACAACTGAAATGTAGAACTTGACTTGTCTACAGCCTGAAACCTACAAACCTCTAAAAATGTTGAGAAGAAAAACTCAACATAAGTTGGCCAAAAATATTGACTGAGATTGTGACAGATATGCCCAGATGCACAGTGCAGGGTGTGGAATTGGTTCCTCCCCGAATGCAATTGCCTACCCATGCATAAAGGGGATATTTACCAATGCTAATACATTAGTTTCCTAGCAAATATTTCCAGATCAGGCCTAATGCTATATTGTAATTATCACTCCACTTTTGGAGTTGTGTGAAAACATATGAATCTGCTCCATGTAACCTTCAGCAAATGAAAAATCTGGTCAACCTGCACAGAATGTACAGGCTGGCTGTTTTAGGTTTTCTGTGTGGTTATTAGTGATGCCTTACTGATTCCAGAAGAGAAGCCTGAAAGAATATACTTTTATTTGTCTTTTACTTGTTTAAAATTTAATCAGGATCCTAGCCCCCTCTGGATTTATAACTCTCAGTCGCACTAATGTGAATCACTGAATATCTGTAAAGTGTTATCTCATGCCTGCTCTCTCATACATCCCCGGCTGTGATATGCACATTGAGTTACACATCTGATGCAAAAACTGACAGCTGTGCCTCTTTTACATATTCTGACAAGGTCTACCTGCTTCAGCCTAGGTATATCCTAAGCAATAAAGCAGGGAAGGAGGAGGAAAGCAATGTACCACATAATAATCCTTCCAGGTTCTTTTAATACACCCCTCAACTGTTTTGCCTTGAATCCATCTTGAATGTCAAAGCCTGCAGACAACAGATATCGAATATAAGATAGAATAGGAGAGCAACACAGCTTCAGGAGAACTGCTGGGAAAATAAAAATTACCATACTCTCCTTCAGCATTTTCCTGTTTGACATAAGAGAGGGCTTGTTCCTCTCTGCAAGAAATAGCAAAAAAGTTTAAGTTGGAAATGAAAAATATAAATACTGTAACCTGTTCAAGGGTGGAAAAATGTTCAGGATTTAAACTAAGGTGGAAGGCAACAGGAAAAGAAGACAACTGTATTATAGAGAATAGACTCAATCAAGAAAGCCACAGCCCTGAGTTTGCAAGACCTGACCTGGGCAGTCAATGATGGAAGCTCTTGGAGGCCTCTCATTCATAGATTTGCCATACCAACCACAACAGAGGTAGATGAAGACATCCAACAATATATCAATATCACTTGGACAGAGAAGATCAGTCCTCAGATTAAACATTCTGAAACCAAGTATCACTTCCTAAAGGATGCACATGAACAAGGGCTTATCAAGCTGGAATATTAACCAACAGAAGACATGCCTGCAGACAGCCTTACCAAGCCATTGACCAGAGTCCATTACCAAGCTTTACAAGAGAAGATGAACCTTGAGGACTTGTGCATGTGTTGTTGATAAGGGGTGTTGGAAGTGCAAACATGCTCTGCACTGAAAGAGTTAATGCCTCAGAGTGGGTAGTAGTAATAGTTTTAGATAGTTTGAGTGGGGTGCAATGAACTTCTGCGCTACCTACCTATCCTGACACCTCTGTGATGTAAACTGATGTGCTTAGGGATGTTTCTACTCCTCACCCCACACCTTTCCCAGACCTTTGTGAGAGATGTAGCTGGATGAGAATAGCTGTCTCAGTAACTTTCCTATCTTAGAATGGAGTTTGTATAATAAAGCCTAGTATGTTCTCTAAGCCAATTGTGTCTTTGCTCCTTAGTCAGAATTTCTGGCCAATGCACTTCACTGATTCTAATAACAATGAAAATTCAGCACTCTGTGGAAAAGATATTTTAACATGCTGAGGGCATGAATTCAGCATATGGGCTCTGCAATGTTTTCTGCTTCAGGGTACTCTGTGCAGATGGATAGAAGAAGATCAGGGTGGGAATTTTCTGCCTTGAGAAAATTCCCAATTGGAGAATTTTCTCGGGACTACATTGAGCAGTTGGATGGGGACAAAGAAAAGTGGCCAAGGACATATTGAATTCTTACCCATCTTGACATTTTCCCACCCCGCATGGAAAACATAGCTCAAATTTATGCCTACCTCAGGAGTAAACCTTAGTGTGAGTCTGGGAATCATGTTGCCCTGTAAATGTATTTGAACAGTAGTTTTCATGAGCCCCAACCACCATAAGAAACTGTGATGAATTGTGGGAATTGAACTCCAACAAGTGGAACACCACGTAATTCCTACTCCTGATCTACTGATACAGCATTCCTGTCTACAACGTCCAGCTCAGGTCTCTACAAAACATTGCTTGCTTGGCTGCAATGCATCACTCAGATCCATGTTAACACTTTCCCCTGCAAAGCCAAGTTCACTGAAAGAAGAAAGGTTCCTATTGCTTAGTTTTAGTGGTGGATAAACTTACACTGAATATATATCTCTTCTTCTGTCAGCTTGCCACTTAGGTGTAATACCTCTGCCACTTAGTTTTTAGTATGGCTGGCCTGTCTCTTTAAAAAAGAAATTGCACAAGGTTTTTAAATATTCTTTTTAAAAGTAAGCTCTTTTGAGCATTGGGAAAGAGGCTAATAAGTATTTTTAACATATAAAAATAATACAGCTTCTTTCAGCTCAGTTCTGAATTGGTTCTGCTTAAAATGTGTTATTTTCATGTCAGATGAGGAAAAAAACCTCATTATTTTATGGCTTGTTAAACTCCAATTGTAGTACCAAGGATCACTCCACAGGTTGCGTGTTCCTGCCACCCACCTTCTGTCACTCAGTGCTAACACTAACACACACCATTCAGGTATCAAGTCTAAATCCTACTTTCTCAACATGGTCCTCCTGAACCAACCTCTAAAACCTAGAAGGGGGATCCTTGAAGCAACACTAGGCAGCTCAGTGTAAAGACCACCCTCTGAAGGACCTTGGGCTGGAAATAGGGAAATCTAACTGCCATACACATCAAGAAGTATCTCTTCCTACATGTAGAACTGAGGTCTACAGGAGGGACACCAGAAGGGACAATATGGTGCAGGAGGACATGGGATAGGGTCTTCTCTGTTGTGGCACCCCGATGGTGGAAGGCCCAACACTTGGATATCTGATTGGTGCCAACTTTGGCTTCTTTCTGGTGCCAAGATTTTTTTCTGAAAGGCTTTGTGGACTAATCTACTTTTAAATGTAGATGCACATGATTTAAAATTATTTTAGTTTTTACACTGTTTCAACTGTAGGTTTTATATGTATGTGTGTGTGTGATTTATTTGTGGTTTAATCTGAAAGTGTTTTCTTTTTTCTTTTGCTTTATTTGTATGACCCCTGAGATCCCATAATAAAGGGCAGAACATAACAAACATAAGCTGTTTCCTGCCCTCTTCCCATCTGGGCTGGACTGTTTGCAGCAGAAAGGAGAAGCGGCGGGGAGGGTGACAGCAACACCTGGGCCTCCTAAGGCCACCCCTCCCCCCACCAGCACCGCAGCACAGGCCGCAACATGCCCTCCAACATTTCCAACACCCTCCCCACACCATTGGGAGGGAGAGGAGGATGTCAAGCAGGACTAGGACTGAGCGGGGCATATTTAGCCCCCCAGAAGACCTCCCACTCCCCCAACCATGCGGCAGCAGCAGCAGCGCAATTGGCGATGGTTTTAGGCCTTCTACCTCTCCTGAGCTGTTCCATAGGATGCAATTTGGCCTTTGCATATTTCTTGTTCTTCTTTCTTGCTGTTTGTTATATAAACTTGATCCTTTACAGTCATTTGACAATGGAGCTGGGCACAGTCAGGGGGCGAACATAGAAGTTGTATGGGGGCAGGAAAGGTATGGCAGCAACAGAGTGGAGAAATGTTACAAAAGAAGTAGGGATTGATGTTTGATATCTATCCCTTCTTCAGTCCGCTCTGTTTCCCAGGATAGGATAGAGACCACAAGCCCTTAATCTGCTCCTCTGCAATGTCAGGTCGGCCAAGGGGAAAACACACATCATCCATGATCTCTTGTTGGATGAGCAGGCCGACCTGGCATGCTTTACTGAGACCTGGCTGGGGGATGCCAGTGCTGCCACGTGGGCGCAGGCTCTCCCAGCTGGTTACACGGTTAGTGAGCAGATAAGGGAAAGTGGGCGAGGGGGTGGTGTGGCCATAGTCCACAAGACCAGTCTGACCTTGACCAGGAAGCCTGTCCAGAAAACAGCCCATGTCGAGTGCATGTACCTAAGCCTGAAGACCAGGGAGAGTTTGGGGATTCTGCTGGTATACCAGCCACCCCGTTGCCTAGCAGACTCCCTAGCCGAGTTGACCCAACTGGTCTCGGACTTTTGATTCTGGGCGACTTCAACTTTCCTCTCGAGGCCAGTTTATCTGAGTTAACAGGAGAAACTCGGGAGTTCATGGATTCCATGACAGGCATGAACCTTTCCCAATTGGTCAATGGGCCCACTCATAGTGCAGGTCATACACTCGACGGGGCCTTCAGTACGGAACAGCAGTATCCATGGGTGGAGGTAACCCAAACCTCTGCACTGTCATGGACGGATCACTTCCTGATCACGGTGGAACTAAAGGCCACTTTCCACCAACCCACCCCCCCCCGGGGGTGGTGGACCCATTAGAATGGTCCACCTTCGAAGGCTCATGAACCAAATGGATTCCAGAAAGCCCTAGAGGGTTTGTTGGTTGGGAATGCCAGTGATTCTGTTGAAACCCTGGTTAACACTTGGAACATCGATGTTTCCAGGGCCATCAACACAATTGCTCCGGAGTGTTCTTTCCAGCCCGCCCCTAATTGGAAACCCAGGTATACAGAAGAGGTCAGGGAAATGAAGTGGGCTGGACAACGACTAGAGTACGAATGGCGGAAGACTTGCCTCTCATCCGACAGAGCTCGCCATAGGTTGCACCTTCGCACATATCGGGAGGCTTTGCATGCAGCGCAGAGATCCTTCTCTTCTGCACGCATTGCGTCTGCAGAGCCTCACCCGGCAGAACTGTTCAAGGTGGTAGGGGAGATGACGCAGGTTCCCCCTGCGCCAAACCCCCTACTTGAGCCTACGACAGCCTGCTGTGAGGCTTTTAACATTCACTTTGCAGATAAAGTCTCTCGGATTAGAGCTGACTTGGATGCCAACATTGATTCAGAGCCCGCAAGTGAGGTTCCAGTCACTCCATTGATGCTAGTTTATTGGATGAGTTTCAATTGGTGAGTACTGATGACGTGGACAAGCTCCTTGGCATTACTAGGAAGACGACTTGCTCCCTCGATCCGGCTCAATTATGGCTGGTCATCCAAGGAGGGGACACATTGAGAACTTTCCTTCGGGAAGTGATCAATGCGTCCCTCAGGGAGGGTATTTTTCCATCATGTTTAAAGGAAGCGGTGGTAAAGCCTATCGTGAAGAACCCCTCCCTTGATCCCCTGGACAGGAACAACTACAGACCAGTGTCCTTGCTGCCTTTTTTTAGCAAGGTCATCGAGAGAGCTGTTGCCTTCCAATTCCAAGCAGTTTTGGATGAAGCCGATTATCTTGATCCTTTCCAAACCGGTTTCAGGGCGGGGTATGGAGTTGAGACTGCCATGGTTGCTCTGATGGATGACCTCCACTTGAGCATTGACAGGGGTAGTGTGACCCTGCTCATGCTCTTGGATCTCTCTGCGGCTTTGGACATCATAGATCACACCATCCGTTTGAAGTGGCTGAGAGAGTTGGGGATCGGTGGCACCGTGCTCCAGTGGTTCCGGTCCTTTCTCTCCGGCAGATCCCAAAGGGTGAGGCTCAGGAACAGTTTCTTCCCCAAAATTGAGCTTAATTGTGGCGTCCCTCAGGGCGCCATCCTGTCCCTGATGCTATTTAACATTTATAGGAAGCCGCTTGGTGAGATCAGTCGGAGGCATGGAGCTCAGTGTCTTCAGTACGCTGACGACACTCAGATATATCTCTCCATGACAAGATTGTCCACTCAGACCTCAGATAGCATCTCTCCTCTCAACCGCTGCCTTGAGGCGGTAATGGATTGGATGAGGGAAAACGAATTCAAGCTCAATCCAAGCAAAACGGAGGTACTCACAGTTACAGGCCCGAAACCAGGATTGGGAATACAATCTCCAGTTCTTGATGGAGTCACACTCTCCTCTAAGGACTGTGTTCGCAGCATGGGGGTCCTCCTTGACTTGTCGCTTCACATGACTAGTCAGGTGAATGTGATGGTCAGGAGTTCCTGTTACCAGCTTCGGCTGATCCACCAGCTGCATCCTTTCCTGGAGAGGAAGGATCTAGAAACTGTGATACACATTCTGGTAACCTCACGACTGGACTTCTGTAATGCACTCTACATGGGGCTACCCTTGTGCTTAACTCGGAAACTACAACTGGTCCAGAATATGGCAGCCAGACTCATTACTGGTACATCTAGGAGAGAGCACATGACACCTTTGCTAGAATCTCTCTGCTGGCTACCGATCAGTTTCCAGGCACAGTACAAGGTGTTGGTTTTCACCTATAAAGCCCTACATGGCTTGTGTTCATCCTATCTAAGAGCCGGCCTCTCCCCGTACAACCCCCCCCCCCCCCGCACACTTCAATCCTCTGGGAGGAATCTGTTACAGCCCAGGAAGACCAGGTTGGTGCAGACCTCCCAGAGGGCCTTTTCAGTGGTCGCCCCCAAGATTTGGAATGACCTGCCGGATGAGATGCGTCTTATTCCATCGATTGACAGCTTTAAGAAAGCTTTGAAGACGCATCTCTTTCGGCAGGCCTTCTCAGAAAATGTCTAACATTCCCCGGCTCTATCTCTTTCTAGTTCTTAGTCTCCATCTGGTTAAACAGCTCAGGAAGTCTTTTGGTCTGACATTGTGGATTTTGTTTATTTGTAACTGTTTTTAACTTGTCTTTGGTTTAATCCTTTTTAAAGGGAGGAGTTGGGAATGGGCTTAGATATTTTAATTGTGATGTTTTTTAACTTCTCTTGTACCCCGCCCTGATTGCCCGTTCAGAGGGGTGGGCTAGAAATATAGAGCAAGTGGTTGTGGATGAGATTACAGTTGCCCCTCCGTTTTCATGAAGGATCCATTCCGGAACCACCACCACCTCCTCTCAAATGAAAATGGAAATCTGCTGATATTCAAGCCCTATTGGCTTGACTGGCAACAGATCCCCCATTTTAAGACCCTCTGTTTTCCCCTTGTGAGTAAGCAAGGGGCATGGATTCAAAGTCCGCACAAATGAAAGGACGACTGTAGACAGTTTTACAACTGGGCTTCAGCTAATGTTTAAAAAGATTAAGAGACTAAACCCACATGTTAGGGCTAAGGAAGGTCTTCTCAGAGCTGAGTGAACAGGAAATGAATCAAACCCTTCCAGCTAATGGTAGGTGGAAACAGAGATTGAAGTAGCTGAAAGCCCTTTATGGTGTGAGGAGCCACTTTAACCTGTAATTCACCACAGAAGCCAGCAGTACACAGAACCTGTGGCACCCAATGCAAGCCTTGTCAGCTCCTGGTGTTATATTCATTTAATTTGCTAGGGCTGAATATCCTCTTCAGGAACTGCAGTCTAAAAAGGCAGTGGAATAAAAATCCAAACAATGTGCAGGCAATCCATCAGTAGAACAGGAAACAGCTTTGGCACACTAGGTAAATGTTTGCGATTGCAATGTGGATCAACTTCTGAGACTCTAGGACCTGGACTGAAGTTTTGGGCATTACAGGGATTTCTGTGTTCTCCTCATTAAAGGAGGAAACGCTGGGTGAGAGTACTCTTGCAAAGTTTTTTTTTCTTTCAAAAAAGTGTTCTGGCCACAGATGTTTCTGCAAGCTGCATCAAAGCCTGGGACTTTGAATACAGACTGTTTTCTGTATTGCAGTGCACCTGTTATATCGGTGGGCTACCCATCTGTGGATTGCTCTGCCCCATATTAGCTAATGGAGGCACATGCCCATGAGCTCACTGATGTAGATGTGTGCATAACTGTTCATTGACTAATGTTGGGCTTGAGGTCCTACATTTTTTCCTATCCATGGGTGGCTATAGAATCAAACAAAGACATAGTGGGCACATTGTATAAGCAAAGATTGACAAAGCTTATTTTGTCTTCAAAGCATTGTTCAGAAATGTTTATTTTATTGGACTACACCTCACATGTATTCTTAAAAGCAGATCTTTTGTTTCCTATGTCATAAGCAGAGCTTGGTAAAGCTCATCTGCTCTGTGCGTATGCTTCCACATCTACCTCACCTGCCAGAGAGCTAGACTTTTAGGCGATCCCTTATGTGTCGACACTGTATGAATTGTGAATATATAATCTATCTATCTATCTATCTATCTATCTATCTATCTATCATGCTGAGTGGCATAGCAGGATCTATCCCATATATGATATCACAAAGGCCCATCCCTTGTAACAATAGAAAGGCCCACAACAATGTGTTGGGTTTTTACCCTGAAATCACAGCCCCTTGGAGGTTTGAGATGGAAAACTTAAACTCATGGACACCAAAGAACTGCTACTAGCTCAGTAACACAGAGAATGATTCATGGAAGTACAAGAGAGAAGGCTGTATGTAAAAACTGAAGAAAATGCTTGAATAAGTTAGTTAGTTTAACTCTGCTAAAGGGATCCACCATGTCCCTGTCCTTAAATTAAAAAGTCAGCAAAAAGGATATACCAAATCCCAGATGTTAATTGCACAGACTTACTGGATTAGAACTAGAGATAATTAATTGCTAAATTTTAATATGTGTGGAGTTAAACGGATAAGCTTTCCAGCCATTGGTTTTCTAGTCCAGAAGGGTAGGTTTGCTTCTGAATAGGCCCAAGTACCCCAGAGACCAAAGTCATTTAAAACGTCTGCATTTGGGAAGTGAGAGAAGCTTGAGCAAATAGTCAAGGGGGCTAGGTGAACATTGCTAATACTTATGTATTGTGTTAGCTCAAGGGCTTTCTTAAGAAAGGCTTTTTAAGTGGTGAGGGGAGCTTGCTAAAAGAGGAAAGCTATTATTCATCCTTTACAAATCTCTGAGCAGAGTCTAACTATGATAGGTCAGGAATAGGGCAAGTGTTTCATTACATCCCTTTCGGAAAACATATCACTGTTTATTGTTAAAATAGTATAATCTCATCTGCTGCAAGAACAGAGATGGAATTTATGTGTGAACATGACTATCAAAGGCTGTGAGCAAAACCCAATCTCGTTAATTATTATAAATTGAAAGGCAAGAATAAGGATGTCCTTCTGGTGGTATCTTTCTGTAAGTGCACATAAGATATTTCAAAAGCACCTGGGTGACTTTGGTGCTAGATAGAATCCAACTTGGTTTTGAATGAGTCTGTAACTCTTCTCTTTAAAGAAAAGAAAAAAGAAAATAAAGCTGAAGCACACACGTCATTCAGTACATGAAGGCAGACCCATCAGATGATTAGGCAGTGAGTCAAATATTTTTATTTATTCAAATAATAAAATCAGAGAGTTGGAAGGGGCCTTAAAGGCCATCCAGTCCAACTCCCTGCCATGCAGGAATATATAATTAAAACAGTCCAAAAATGGCCATCCAACCTTTGCTTAAACACCTCCAAAGCAGAAAAGGTGTGGTGTATGCATTAGTTTCATTTTCACACCCCACATTTCCTCTAATGACATTAAAACACACACACACACACACAGGGATCTCTTCTTCCCTATTTGATCCCCACAACTTCCCCGAGAGGAAAATCAGGCTGATAGAAAGAAAACCCCTAGCCCAAGATTGCCTATTGAGTTTCATGGCTTAGTGGGGACTAGATCTTGGAAGTCCTACATTCCAGTCTGCAGTGACATTTTATCACCTGGTAAGAGAGTCCTTGCTTCTATCATCTTGACACCAAACTTTTACTGACAGGCATCGCTGCCTATTCAGGGCCCTTCATGTTGTGTGTGTCCTGCTCAGAGGTATAGCCATTGGGCAAAATGAGGATAGTCCTCCCCTAGTAAAAATTCTCCTCTCCCCATGAAAATTTCCTTCCATCTTCTAATTTCTAGAATTGCAATAACTTCAAACATGAGTTTTTAGAAACAGAGCTTACACAACCAAAGAAAAGTGGCAGGAAAAGTGACCAAGGAAATGTAAACACAGCAAAGAGATGAGTTCTAGGTGTGAACAATTCTCAGTGTTTCATCCTCTGCAAAATTAGAAATTTGGGGACTGAAGGAAAATTTAAACTGAGGGTAGAATTCTTATCTGGGAAACAGATGTTAGGAAATGGAGCATGGGAGATATAGTAGTTGAAATGCAAAGCTGTATGTATGAGAACCAAAGTTCTGTAAAATTTCCAGTCTGAGATGATACAGTGTGGCGAGGCACGTACACACAACAACAGGTGCACTCATAATCAAAACACATAAAGGAAAACAACACAAAACTCCTGGAAAGAAGGTCGAGAAATGTAAACAACGACATCACTAGAAAATGTCACATGGAAAGTAGAGTCATAGAAAAAGGTTGGACTTAGTATGGGAAAATGTAAAATTAACCAATGAAAATGTTTGTACACACCCAGTGCACACCCAGTGGGTGGCAACTAATAACAGCAATATTTCTGTATTGTTCCTGTAAACCATTCTGAATCTGAACCTGAATATGCATCATTGAATGTAACTTGAGATGTGATCCTGAACTGAGCTATGCAGAACTGGACTTTTCTTAGGATCTAAAAATGTAAGCCAACAGAGAGAACAGCCAACCTGGCTGAAACTAAGTTTCTTGTGCAGGAGGAAGATGTAGATGTATATAGTTTACTTAGGATAGCAAGTTAGTGCATAGCAATTGTGTTGCAAAGATGTTTGTTATTTTTTGTTTAGTTGAATTCTTCAAGTAGCAAATAAAGGTAGTTTTAGAATACAGCTCGTGTGGTTTTTGACTGCTGGAAGCAAGAAGGGCTAAGCAGTGACTACAGTTCCAGAAGTTCCAGAGCTGGCGTTTCATTCCTGGAAAGAGAGTGCTGAAAGATTTTGTCAGGATCTTCAGCAGCTTCTCTCAACTCTGCTACATGTTTTGCAACACATCATACTACTGATCAACACTGGTCAGCACAGCATTACCAAGGTGGTGAGGAGTTAAGCCTGGGTAAAGCGCAACACCTCCCATTATCCCTGACAACAGATGTGCTATATCTCTGGTAATAGATCAGCAGCCACACCACTGTAGCTATAGGCCTATTATACAACTCAGGAATAATGCCTCTTTGAGAGCGAGCGTGGCATAGTGCTTCAATTCCCAGCTCAGCCATGAAACCCAGTGGGTGACCTTGGGTAAGTCACAGGTTCTCAGCCTCAGGAGAAGGCAATGGCAAACCTCCTCTGAACAAATCTTGCCAAGAAAACTCCATGATAGGTTCACCTTAGGGTCACCATAAATTGGAAATGACTTGAAGGCACACAACGACACAACAACAGTGCCTCTTTGCAGTAGTTATGGTTGTTTAGGGATATACAGAATTTGGTGTTGTGTGCCTTCAAGTATACTTGCAGATATTATCTTCCTTGATGGTGAAAAAATATGGTCAACTGCCATGGGATGATGATGATGGTGGTGGTGGTGATGATGATGTTGCAAGCTTTTTTTGAGGAAAAATTGTTAATGAAAAAAATCCCAGAAGTGGGAGGGAAGAAACTCTGGTTATGGGTAGACAGCTCAGAAAGAGTGGTGGAGGAGAGGTTGGCAGAAAAGGATCAGTCTTGACCAGGATGCAGTGAAGGATCAGGGATGCAAATGATTTGGGGAACTGGAGTAGGCAAGGAGGACAAGAAGGAAGGGGTGCTCTTTGATGGAGTCCTTACAATAAAACCTTATTTCTTTAGCCATTGGTGTCTTTGTGCCTTAATCAGAACTGCTAGCTGCTGAACACACACATACTCTCCATCACAGCCAACATGTACAGATTAAATGCAGCTGTATAATTTGACTTGCAGATTATATTTATAGCATAAGGTATAAGTTATACTGCTAATGTCACCCACCTTCAAGAAAAAGCAAATCCACACTTGAATTCATGCAGACATATCGTTATGACCTAGGTTTCAGCTTCCCCAGTGGAGATGGAGTTCCTAAACTAAGGAGAATACCATTATTGAAACATCTAGGGAACTCTTTGTAGATCAGGGATTTATCGTAAAAGCAATGACACCATTAAATTCCACAGTACAGTGCTAAAATGTTACCCCTGGGTGGTTGTTTTTTTTTAATTTAAGTGCAGACTAGATATATTTGTTCAGTTAGGTTTATAATTTTCTGTAGCAGCTCAAGAGAGTTTTATTTGGACTAGTACAGTTAGTTTTCCTTCTTCGCTTCCACTTGCCCAGTTGTGACCCAAGCGTAGGACATCACAAAATGTATGGCTTGTAATGTATTGGTATGATTAGAAAATCTCTTTAAGGCAGACCTTATTATTGATTTATTAATTTTCTATTCACTAAATTTGACAATGAAAAGGATTATTACATTCAAAGTCAGCATTTTTTAAAGATACAAATGGGAATTAGAGAAAGAGAAACAACATAAAATGAAGCTATTAATATTAAAACAGTTGTACTTTGAAACTCTCCCCCCCCCCAGCACACACACACACCATCTAATAAATCTTTCAGATATTAGCAAGATTGATGAGAAGCAGGACAAATAGGAGGAACATAAGAGAAATGGCCATTAGTTATCATTACGCAGATATAAAGTATGATTCAGTGTTTCGTAATGGCTATTAAATTTGATTTAACATATGGCTGACTCATTTGCTGAAAACTACCCTTAAAGACATAAACTCAATGAAAAGTCAAAGCCATCGTCTTAATAATGGTGTTCGAATTATCCTCTGATGAAAAAAGTAACTGCTAAGAAACAGCTGTTGGGGAGGGAGGGGAGGGATTGCCTGGCCATGTTGAAACTTAAGAAGAAAAAACAGAACTTATTAGAAATGAGCCGTTTTTACTTCTTACACTTAAGGCTTCATGCTTTCTATGCTGCTCACCTCTAGTGATCCTTCAGCTTTCTTCCCCCTCTTTAATTTCCTTTGCAACTAATTTCCTTTGCAACTGATTTCTCAGAGCTTACCTACTCTGTACTTTACAACTGACACTGAAGCTCCTTCAATCACTCTAAAGTAAGCAGATTTTTACCAGGAACATTGTTCATAAACTAAAGAAGCCTTTGATTGCCTATTGTAGACCAAGACATCTCAAATTCTTTGCATTTCAGGTGACAGACGTCACAACAATATATGTTTGCAGGGAAAATGCACTTATTCCACTTCCTCTGAAGAGAAGTAGCAGTAATAAATTATCGACTTGTAAGTATTCTCCATGCTATGGTATTTCTGATCTGTATGCATGGTTGAGAAAGATGGACAGTGAAGGAAGCTGTCAAGAAGATAATCAACTCTTTGGATTTGGACTGCTTCAGGACAATAAAAGCAACGCATGACGAGAAAAGCTAGATCTATCTAAAGGCCTCCTTAGTCTAATTTTCTATTTGCACTGTGATCAGTCAATTGCATATGGAAAGCCTATCAGAACAGCATAAATGTAGATGTGTTCTCTGCATGTTTTGGAGCCCCAGAAGCAAAGAAAGGCTGTCTGAGGCATAAAGGCTAACCATCTCTAGTAAAGAAAGATTCCAGTTCAGGAAGACTTTGGTTCATAGACACTATGCTTTGTCACACTAGGGGGCAAACAGGATTTAAACTAGAGTTAAATAAGAGTTAAACAGGAAATGCCCTATGTTTATCATAGGACATTTCCTGTTTAACTCTCGTTTAATTCTTGTTTAAATCCTGTTTGCCCCCTAGTGTGATAAAACAGTATGATGGAATTTTGCAGCTGTGTGAACCCACCATAGTAAGGCCAGTGTGTTTTTTAAAGATGAAAAATGTTATTGTTTTTGTGCTATGACTTTACCATAGAGTGAAAATAGGGTTTATCTTAAATTGATTTTGCTTTTCATTTCAAGTCAGTTTGATCTAAGTTTTTGTATCTCTGATCACTCCCTTACACTCTGTTTCTCTCTACTGAAAGAACTAAAGAGTCCAAAGCTTTTGTTTCAGTTAAGAGTTGGATAACATGTCTATGGCAATGTGGCTGGACACTCAGGAGAATCTTTAGATAGCAGGCTTTCTTGTAACAGAGGAATACATAGTTGGGACAGACTGTAGTGCATAGTCATACATTACTGCATGTTGTACTGTATAATTCCTCTATTCAACACAACTCAACTGGGCTTGCCACCAAGAGGATAACAAATAAGGCAAATGGTGCCCCTCAGTAAAAGAAGGCAAATAAGGCAAATACTAAGGTGCCCCTCAGTAAAAGAAGAACTAGACAACAGTACCTACCTGGAACCACAAGTCTTGACTAAGCAAACTTTTCTGTAAAAAGTTGAGCCAGGGCTCAACAAGTGCATTCAAAAGACAACAAGCATAGTTTATAGACAGGAGACAAGGCCAATCAATGTAGGCACTTGCATGCACACAGTAAGCCTATCAACACATTCATATCTGGTCTTATAGGAAATGGAACATAGATCATATACTTTTATGTTTACTTGAAAATGGGTTTTGGGGAACCACCAAAGCCCCGGGGATATGTGGCTTTGATGTCTAGTAAAATCACACCCATGCATGACGACAACCTTATATAAAGGACCAGCTAGAGAGTAGAGACACACACACAAATAGAGGGATTTTATTTATTTGAGTATTTATATTCCTCCCTTCATCTCTAAAGGCTATCAGAGCAGTTATCAGAGGAATGACCAGGGATGGACAGGTATTTATTTATTTATTCAATTTAGATCCTGTCTTTCTCTCAAAAAGATGGCTATGAGATTCAAGGCAACCAGATAATTTTCTTTGCCAGATAATTCAGATATGACTTGCTTAAAATTTTGCTGCAACCACCTCAGAATCCTGGCCTGTCTGCAGGATAGATATTTGCTTTCTTTTGTACCTGGAAATTTGTTTGCTACACTAGTGTGTATTTGATCAAGCTAGGATTGAACATTTCAGATTTGTTCTGATTTTCATAGACAGTGGTTGTCATCTATGATGCCTTATTACTATTTCATTCATTATTTCATCACAGCTATTTAAGCTAGTCACACTACAACTGCTTTAATTATTATGTTTGATGCAACCCTCGTAGTCTCTTTAGCAGATATGTTTTAGTTAGGGCCTTGTATTATTTTCTTACTTGCTAGACATATTATAGTATCTTAAGTTGTTATGCTACAACCATTATCTTCACTACCATCACACATTTTAATATTATTCATTGTTTTACAATTATGCATTGTTTTAACCATTTTATCCATCATTTCAATAAGTTTTAAATTTGCTTTACTTATGGGTGTATGGTTGGTTCAAAGGTCCTTCTCCCTATTCATTGCAGCTATACCAAGAGTAGTGTAGAAAAAGAATTTTCAAACTCATCTGCAATATGATGCTGGAGGAGAGTTCTGCATTTATTACTGACTGCCAAAAAGACAAATAAATGGATCCAGGAGCAAAACAAGCCCAAATTCTCCAAGGAAGAGAATTAACTGAGACGGTCATATTTTGGACATATCATGAGAAGTCATTAGAAAAAAATATGATGCTCAGTAAAGTAGAAGGCAGTACAAAGAAGAAAAAAGGAAGATCACACTACAGGCCATGACTCTGCAAGGACTGCTCATAACAGGGTGATTTGGAATTCTCTCATTTTTAGTGTCACCACAAGTCAAAATCAACTTGAGGCAGTAACAACAAAATCTTCTCATCAACTTTGCAAAGTAAGGATGGGCAAATCTGGCCTGCCAGATGTTCTTGGACTACAGTTCCTAGGATGCTTCACTTTTCTTTATGCTGGCTAGGGCTCAAGGGAACTACAGTGGAACAAGATCTGCCAGGCTTCAGCCATCTGTTCCTGCTGTATGGTAAGTGAGAAGTATTATAACCTATATTGCAGGTGTTCTAACTGAAGCTGAAATCCAGTGATCTGTCTGAAACTATGTCCTCCTATAGTTGGTTTATGACACAGAAAATGTATGAGGATTTTCTGTCTTACAGGAAAGACAGGAGATTACAGCAGCACATCATCCATACAATGTCTTATAAAGTCTAGTATCATTTTACTACAAAGAATGAAAACTCATCCATCAACACAAATAGCATCAGGAATGCATTTTTAGGGTTAAAGCTTTTGGGCCATAACATTTTATTTGTTCATGATCTGGCATTACCTACGACAATGACTTCAATTCTGACACTTTCTCTGCTTCGCGGCTATCTCTTTGGGGGAAGAATTTGCTTTCCTTATTGTAGTCCTATTCATTCTTCACTATAGTTAAATGCATGAGTAGAAAAAGAAAATCAGCTAAGATCAAGAGATAAAGCAGCTTTAGAACACTGGACAATGAAGGACTCTGTAGTTACATGATGCTGGCATGACCAGAAGTAATACAATTCAGAACTCTCCAACTTTTATTTAACTCTTTCTAATTATTTCTTTTCATTATCCTTTTTTGCTCAAGAAGCCAAATTCTGAATGTTCCAATGAGAAGGAATTACGAACTTGAATGCAACAGAGTTTTATGAGTATAGCCTAACTGCATCCCAACCTATCCAATATAAGGATGGGCAGTTCCTCACCCTCTATGTACTACAAACTGGTACTATATTTGTGCCCACTGGCTTTAACTGTTTAACTGGAAACTGACCAGGGATGATCAGCCAATGGCTCAAGGACAAACACTGGTCCAGGGACCTTTACTTTGAATAGCAATGTTATAGAGAGCAGTGCAGAGTGACCAATGAAGAAGAGATAGAGTGACCAATGAAGGAGTTGACCAGTTCAAACCTCTCTACTACAACATCACTAGGTGGCCTTGGGTCAGCTCAGGCATCTTTCCATCTCTTCCCCTTTCATCTACATTGCAAGGGATCTCATACAGGACAGCTCATATGTTTGTCATGAAAATTAGAGCATGATGGTGCATGATGGTGTCCATGAAAGGCTTAACATTCTCAAGTGTTGTATGAATGATAATGCTGATCGTGATGATAAACACTTTAACTGATCTTTGCCCCCTAACATAACAACCTGGACTTGTCTTTTTGTAAACAACCTAAAGCAACCAATGTTGATTTTTGAGGAACAGATGTCTTTGCCTGGCAACCAAAAGGCCACAAAACAGCTTAGGATTCCATAACTCTGGTGCCAGTGTAGAAAAGGCCCAGTCCTGGATGTCCATTCAGTTTATCAAGAGGGATGAAGGTCAGGGAGGCTGAGAAAGTTCTTAATATAAAAACAGATGCCTAATCTTGAACTTGCAATTTGATTGTTTTATTTTGATGTTAGTGGAGGGTTGGGTTGTGTAAATTTGATTAAGTTCTGCTATGTGTTTTTACTTCTTTTTACTGTAAGCCACCTCAACCTGTAGGGAGAGGCAGGATATTATTATTATTATTATTATTATTATTATTATTATTATTCAGTTACAGCAGTTTCATAACACTTTTTATTCTGTGCTTAGAATTCTCTGATGATTCCATAGGAAGGAGCCATGATAGTTAAAGTTATATGAAACTGCAGGTGCATTCTCTATCCAGTTGCATATTGTTGTTGTGTTCCTTCAAGTTATTTCCGATTTATGGCAACTCTATCTTGGGGTTTTCTTGGCAATTTTCTTCAGAGGGGGCTTGCCATTGCCATCCTCTGGAGATGAGAGAGTGCAACTTGTCCACTGGGTTTTCATGGCTGAGCTGCAATTCAAACCCTGGTCTCCAGAGTCATAGTCCAACACTCAAACTGCTACACCAAGCTAGCTGTCTCCTAGCTGCATATAGTCACATTTACAAAGCCAGTTTTTGTACAAATCACACCTGTGAGAAAGTATGAACACTGGATGAATTGTTTAATCAATAGTTCTGTCCTTTCTTTCACAATGAGGAAAGAGATTTAGTGTTGCATAGGCATTTCCTTCAGAAATTGCAGATACGCTCTCAATGTTTCTTTCCCATGTAGGAAGCCAAAAGCCTAATTATGGTTGCCAGTTTTTCAATGGCAAGAAATCTGATGAATATTCTTTATAACCCTAGAAACATGCTCTACACTTTAACATAGGCAGGTTTCTTCTGTTACAAATTGCAAACAGCAGAACCTGAAGATTCTCTGAAGATGCCAGCCACAGATGCAAGCAAAACATAAGGAATAAATTCTTCCAGAACATGTCCACATAGCCAGAAAAACCCACAAAAATTAGAACCTGATCTCATGAGTCTCTCAATTCTCCTGGTAGATGGCTGCTGTGAACTTCACATGGACTATTCAACTATTTCTCACTTAAGACCCTTTACAAGGGATGCCATCAAATATTTACTGGTCTTTGCCTATGAAAGTGATGTCTAGTCTGCATCAAGATGCTGAGAGGGGTGATTTAAAGGTTAAACCTGACTGCTTACTCAGAAAGAATGAGAGAAAGGATGGCAGAGAGGGTCTAAATAAAAGTCACACTAAACATTTGGAAGACATTACAACTGAACCCCTGTATTCCCAATGCTGTGTGATACTGTTGCTTTCAAAAATGAGAGCAAATTAAAGCAAAGCTGCCCTCCAAAAGACAAACATGTCAAACTGAAAGAAAAAGAGAGCATCTGAAAAGTATAAACACATAAGTACACTTATCATTATGAAGTCCTGTGAATAAGCAGATAATCTTGTTAAAAATAAAGCAGAAAGATGGGGAAATCACCAGGATAAAAAAAGGCATTAAATTCTTGCTCAGATGATCCTTGCTGGTATTAAAGCACATTTTGGTTTAGTTACTGTTTATCTTATGGTGTGTTAATTACCATCACCATCCCTAAGAGATATTAGAGCTGGATATCAGGAAAGCAGTGCCTGCTATAGATTGTGAATGCAAGACCGGGGTATAGATATTCCTTACTTAACAAAGTTGATGTTATCCTGGGCGTTATTTCTTTAGTGGAATATTTGGTACCAGAGGCAGAAATAGCATGGAAAGATTAGGGATAGGTGCCTTCACTATAAAAAAGAAGAGAAGTTCAACATGTTTCAGCAAACTTTTAATTCTAAACTAGCATTATGCACATGTGAAATGAAATAAGTATGTCATGTAAGCCTTGCATAAGTAAACAAAAACATCTTGAACTTTCTAGGCACCATAGAACCATAGAATCGTAGAGTTGGAAGAGACCATTTTCGAAGAAAATTACAAGGACAACCACTTCATTCCTTGTTATATTGAAACTGGGGTGAGGTACTGTGTGGAGGGACAGGGGCCAATTCACTTCCAGACCCCTCTAGTCTGAATTCCTCACAGCAAGCTCAAATAATCCAAGTCACCAGTCCCTCTCACCATTTTGGCACCATTTTGAGAAGGACTAAAAAGGAATATTGAGATACCGGCGGGTAGTACAGGAGTCTGGGATGCTTGTGGTGGTGTTTATGCATGATACAGAGAGAGAGAGAGAGAGGGGTTGGCAGCCTTTGGAAAATAGTGGAATGCTCAAAGGGCCAGAAAAGTGGGATCCAGGGGCAGCATGTAGCTCATGGATCACACTTTACCCAAACTGTAGTAAAAGAATATCTCACCAGCTAGAACAAAGATACATGGTATTTTCTTCTCTTATTATTGCACCACATCAGACACTACATCAGTATGGAAAGATGATTCATCATGTGCATTCAGAGAAATGTCACAATATCATGAAACACTGAGAATTTCTGTATTTGTACTGGCACTAAGATGGGACAGACGGCATGGTTTGCATCACCATGCTTCCACTTTATCACATTATGTATTTTAAAGTTGTTATTTCTCCTTTCAGTTTTCCTATGCCTCCTCTAGAGAATTAGATTGAACCATTTGCCAAATCTATGACATCATGCTGCTAATAAATAAATAAATAAATAAATAAACTATAATGGATATCAGCTCTTTTGTAGTCTTGCTTTAAAACACTTTAAACAGGTGCCAAATAGTGAATCACATTCTGCCCCTCTCTACATCATTGTTGCCTTTTGCCTTCCTAAGTATTTCAATTCCTATCCCTCTTTATCCTTTTCCAATTTAATTCCTTGGTCACCAAGGAAACCCAGGCCTGGAAACAAAGTAGGAAATTGCTTCTGAGGTAAGTAGAATTGGCTTTTCCCATAATAATGGGGACTAATAGAAAGTCAGGAGCATATTTTACCTGCATATTTTCTAAACATAGTATTTAACCATCTGTTATTTATTTTTTTTATTTTTGTCTCTGAATCAAACAGCTTTTACCTGAGCATGCAACATTCTCTTTAGAATTTCCAACAGTTCTAACTAGTTAAACCTTAATACTCTGTTTTCTTAATGCCGCTCTATGTGTGTACATGTGTTTGGATGCCTTTAAGCTGCCTGCTGATTATGACAACCTCATGTATTTCACAGTTTTCTTAGGCAAGAAATTGCCACTTCATTCCTCTGAAATATAACCTACAGCACCTGGTATTCATTGGCAGTCTCCCATCCAAGTAGTAACCAAGGATCCAAGTAGTAACCTTTAGGATCTACATGTATGTGTTCCTAATTTGCATGCACTCCTTTCTCTTAATTTCCCATTCATCAGAGCTTTTTTAAATTATATTTTTAACTCTTTAAAAATTATACCCCCCCTTTCTGTCTATCAATAAGAACCCTGGATGACTTATCATGCAATGGATTTGTGAGGCAGGGTGGGAGTGGAGTGCCAGTGGTCCTCCCTGGCATGGCACCTCACCGGCTCTTTCTTCCCAGAGGCTTGTGCAGCTTGGCACAGCCGTGGGGGAAAACTGGAAACATGAGCTACTGGGTTTAAATCAAGGTTTGAATTAATTGATTAGCAGGCCCAACTTGAGTGACCCAGATAAAAGTTTCACTCTGGTTAGGTGTTGGTGGGTTTATATTTCAGTGTGCTCTCACAAAATGTCCAGCAGTTTCCTTCTGAGCATCATCCCCTCCACCCACTTTCAATTATGCTGGTTTTTTGTTGTACTCATGTAGCTCACAGGCATGTCACTGACTCTGATTCTGTCAATTATCATTTTGTCACAACTTTGAAGGGTTGGGGTTGTGGGTTTACCATGGATCCAGATCTGGGACATCTATTACTAGGATCAAGCATGCTATGGGAATGTAGGTGGTCCCCTTAAGGTGCTTCAAGTGTGTAGGGTGGAACTGGTCTTGTCATGCTCGAGGTGGGTGCCTTTCCTGCAGCCACTGGTGGTAGGGAGACCATGTGGGGTATCTGCCCATGTGGAGCTCAGGGTACTTCTTGGATCTTCCTCTTGCTGACTTTATTCTCAGAAGAACCTCACAAGGTAGGTCAATTTAGAAATAGCTGGCTGTTTCCACCCCCTCCGATGAACATACTCCAGTGCAACATGTAGAAGCAGGACTATTCAACATCTTCATCAATGACTTGGAAGAAAAAATAGAGGACATGCTTATCAAAGTTGCAGATGACATCAAATCAAGAGAAGTAGCTAATACCCCAGAGGAGAGGATCAGAATTCAAAATGACCTTAATAGATTAGAAAACTGGGCCAAAACTGACAAAATGAAATTCAACAGGGAGAACTTAGGGTGAAAAAATGAAATGCATAGGAAGGGGGACACCTGGCTTGACAACAGCACATGTGAAAGGAGTCATGTGTCAGCAATGTCATGTGGCAGCTAAAAAGGAAAATGAATTCCAGGCTGCATCAATAGAAGTATAGTGTCTAGATCAAGAGAAGTAACAGTTCCACTTGATTCTGCTTTCGTTAGGCCTCACCTGGAATACTGCATCCATTTCTGAGCACCACAATTCGGAAAGGATGTTGACAAGCTGAAGCATGTCTAAAGGAGGGCGACCAAAACTGTGAAGGGTCTGGAAACCATACCCCTAAGAGGAGAGATGTAGGGAGCTTGGTATGTTCAGCCTGGAGAAGAGAAGGTTAAGAAGTGATATGATAGCCCTGTTTAATTATTTGAAGGGGTATCTTATTGAGGATGGAGCAATGGATGCAAACTACAGGAAAAGTAATTGCACTTAAATCTCAGGAGCAACTTCCTGACAGTAAGAGCTGTTGGACAATGGAAGACACTCCCCTGGAGAGTGGTGGAGTCTCCTTCTTTGGAGGATTTTAAAAAGAGGCTGGATAGCGATCTGTCAGGAGTACTTTAATTGTGTGTTCCTGCATTGCAGAATGGAGTTAGACTTGATGGCTTTGAGGCCTCTTCCAGCTCTATGATTCTATGGTTCTATGAGGAATGCATTGCAATTCCCTCATGCCCCATAGATTGCTCATATGAGGACAGCCAACTGCTTCCCAATTGACAGGTAAACAGACCCCTATTGAATGGAGTAGCTGCTTTCTGGTAGGTGGGACAGGGATACTTTCACAATCCCTATGTATCCCTCTAAAGTAGGGGCTACATAGGGATTGTAAATACCTAACAGTCATGGTTGCATATCTCCAGGTTACATACTCGTAACTGCTATAAAGGATTCCATCCAATATCCACAATGGTGGTAGAATAGCCAGAGTTTGGGAAATTGCCTTTTTGGAGGCTCCATCTCCCAGAATGTCCATTCCAATTGGAGGATTTCCCAATTGTGCTGAAAAGAGTTCACCTTTCACTATAAAGCTGTTGGACCTCGACCAGAGGAAGCTAAATTCAAACTCCCACTCAGCTATAAAACTAATATAGTTGAGCATGGATCAGTTAGTATCTCTCAGTTTAACTTGTATCATATTGTAACAGAACTACTGGGGCTTTGTGGAAGGAGGGATGCAAACATGATAAATTATCAAATAAAATGGAATAATAAGTAGCAATATTCAATAGGTCCCCATTCCAAGTGGCATTGACACATACATCCAAGTTTTCATTGTTTTTCAGGACCTTCCATCAATAAAAGTCTAAAGCCCAAATGCTATTAGCAGTTCTACTATGAAGACCCATTGAACCAAGTATTGAATGATGAACTTAGTTATATAAATGTCCTTGATTCAATGGATCTACTCTAGTGGGGACTAAGTAGGAATCAGGCTATAGTGCCATCAGCAAGCTAAATATCAATTACTCTTTTGATATTCAATTTCTGAATGGTTAAAAATATCAGACTCCAGAAACTTCAGAAATTGTTTGGAAAATTCAGTGGGTCCAAAATGTTGTGGCCAGTTACAGGGAACCTAACTCCCTTCTTGAAGCAGCTTCACTGCCTAGTGGTTCATCTCTGGGTACAATTCAAAGTGCTGGCCATGACCTATGAAGCCCTATATGGGTTAGGTTTAGGTTATCTGAAAGACCATATCTCCCTATACAAACCTGCTAGAGTCTTAAGATCCACAGAAAAAGGCTTTCTCTCTGCCCCACCAGAATCACAGGTTTGTTTAATGAAAAAATGGGAGAAGGCCTACTTGATGGCTGCTCCAACCCTTCCACAGGAGACTAAGTTGACCTCTGTGCACAACGTCTGCAGGTAAACTAAGATCTTTTTTGTTCAAGCAGGCTTTTAATGTGTAATTACTTTCAGGGAGGCTTTAACTTTTGAATCTTTCAAAGTGATTTTATACTGTTTTTAATCTACCATTTTAATGGGATGATTTTAACTGTCTTTTAAAATTTTATTCTTTTTAGCTGGCTCTTTTTGTGAGCCCCCTTGGGTCCCACTCTAGGTGAACAGTGGCATATAAATCAAAGAAATGTAATTTTTTAATGCTGTTCAGGATTCCCTCCAACACTTTCCTCAGAAACAGATTTATTAATATAACTGTTATTTGAAGAGGAGGAGGAGGAGAGAATAGACTGAGATTTTATAAAATTAAGGAACAAGTATATTACTCATTTAGCAAAGGTGACAAGCCACCTTTTGTTTAAGTTTCACTTTGAGTAGAAAAAAAAGTTAACAAGTAACATGCAAACACTTACACTAATTAAATTTGTTCTTTTTGGGTTATTGTAATCAACCCCTAGAGATCTTTATTGTTCTAACAATTCCCTATTACAAAACTGCAGGTACTAAAACCCCACAAGTTATTACAATTAACATTAAATGCTCTAAAAGATGACAATTAACAAAGAACAACAGAAGGCCTGTTTTCCATATGGTAATACGTATCCCCAAGGGCAAAAATTCTGTGTTTTTTTAAAAAAGAAACCCCTCAGACTTCTTATCCACCCTGTAAAGGTAATTAACAATGACAAAACCTGAGCAAATTAGCTTTGAATTGCACTGTTTTGCAATGCATTTTGCTTTTAATTATCCAAAATTTCATGTGGTCTCTCTCAGGATTATATATGTCTCGGCCACCACCACCACCACCACCACCACCCGCAAACTGTCAATCCTTGGCAAACTGACTTTTCCACATTGGCTAAAAGAATGATGGATATGGGGTGGGGGTGGGGGGATCTTCTGTTTGGCTTGGGTTTCAATCTTGTTTTACAGCCTTACAATTGTAAATGAAGCTGTTTGTTTAACAAATTGTAAGCCGCTCTGATAGTCTTGGCTGAAGAGCGGGGTATAAATAAAACATTATTATTATTATTATTATTATTATTATTGTTTTACAGCCAAATCTCATGACTATCTGGTGTGATCAAAAGACCAAGGATCCTTTTATGCTACACAATGCAATTTTAGGCCAATGCAATTTTAGGCTGCATCAATAGAAGTATAGTGTCTAGATCAAGGGAAGTTATAGTGCCACTCTATTCTGCTTTGGTCAGGCTCCACCTGGAATACTGTGTCCAGTTCTGGGCACCACAATTCAAAAAGGATGTGGAAAAACTTGAGCAGGTCCAAAGGAGGGCAACTAAAATGGTGAAGGGTCTGGAAATCATGCCTTATGAGGAATGCCTTAGGGAACTGGGGATGTTTAGCCTAGAGAAGAGAAGGTTAAGAAGTGATATGATAGTCCTGTTTAAATATTTGAAGGGATGTCATATTGAGGAGGGAGCAAGCTTGTTTTCTGCTGCTCCAGAGACTAGGACGTGGTACAATGGATACAAATTGCAGGAAAAGAGATTCCACCTCAACATTAGGAGGAACTTCCTGACAGTAAGGGCTGTTCAACAGTGGAACACACTCCCTTGGAGTGTGGTAGAGTCTCCTTCCTTAGAGGTCTTTAAGCAGAGGCTGGATGGCCATCTGTTGGGGGATGCTTTGATGGAGAGTTCCTGCATGGCAGGGGGTTGGAGTGGATGGCCCTTGTGGTCTCTTCCAACTTTGTGATTCTATGATTCTATGATTCTATGAATTAAAGCACTACAATTCCATGTTAAGCTCCATGACAGCATCCTGGGGTTTGAAGTCTGATGAAGCCTTTGAGTTTTCTTGCGCAAATTTCAGACACCTTTCCCTAAACTCCAAATGAGAGGCAATATGATGTAGTGGGTTTTGTGTTTTACTACGGCTCTGGGAGACCTAGGTTCAAATCCCCATTCAGCCATGGGTGAATGAGGATTTTGGTGGTCATGAGTGAATCACATTCTCAGAAAAAGGCAGTGGCAAACCCTTCTAAACAAATCTTGCCAAGAACACCCCATGATAGATTCACTTTAAGGTTGCCATAGGTCAGATACGATTTGTAGGTACACTACAGCAACAAATGTTTCTCCTCCTCTCCACCAAACTCTTCACTATTCCAAAACATCCATGGTGGGGGTTACTTCCTTTAATTTTCTTACTTGTTAAACCACTTTCACATAACTCTATTATACCCCATGGATAAGTCGAGGGTAAAACATAGAGACGTGCAACAAAGGATATAAAGGACGAAGTAAAAGGAAACAATGCTGATGAATTTAAAAAATTCTGGCAGGCATAACTGTTTGTAATTTCCCAACCCTGGCATTCAAAAAGGTCAGAAATGGGTTGGGTGGGTCAATGTTTATTTTAAGTGCTCTTGGAATGGACTAAGCTCTCATTTTTTATCAACTCTACTCAGAGAAAGGGGGTGTTTCCTTTTTTGACCTGTGGATAAATTGACCACGTTTGGGGGGACCATTTTTTAAAGTAACGTTTCTAGACTTATACATGAGTATATACCGTTTCGTTGATGCAATTGTGTTGAGAACAGAGGTTGGTGATAAACAACTAAATGTTTCAAGTTACTGAAGTGTTAGAAATTTGGGCACTGAATGAAATTTCCATCTGGGCTGGCAGAATTCTTATGAATTAGAAGGTCAATACCCTTCCCAATACCTACAGCCCTGCACAAAACCATGCTTCACGTCCAATCGTAGCATTATAATTGTGCAGTGTGTGAAAGAGAATCGAATCAACAGGAAAGTTGCCCTCAACTTCATTGGGCTTTATGGCAATGCCACATACTGAGTAGTGTCAAGCAAGCAAAAGTGGGAGTGTGCTTTGGTCATTGGCAGGATCAAAATATTTGGTTTTACTCCAAAGCCCCTTATGAGGATAAAAAAAGATTCAGATATTCAGGTCCGCCTTAGTAGAGACCCAGGGATATTTTTAGCCTTCTCACTACCAAAACATGCATCGAAAGTGATCAGAAACTATCCTAAGAAGCATAGGAACCATCTCTTTCTTACTTCCAAAACTTTCCACGGGGGAAGAGAAAGTCAGTACAGTAAAATAATGAGGAGTGGGGACAAAAACAAAAGAAACTGAGAGAAAGGATGCAGTGTTTGTGCTCAGCCCTCTTAGTTGTCGATATGGCCTTTGGCTCACAAGAGACTCATAAAAAAGAGAGAAAGGGCAAGGGAAAGTGTCCATCCCTGCTCCAATTTCTACTCTGGAGTGTTTTTCTTACGGGAAAATATCTGTGTCATGTACAGGAGTGAGTGAGTGACACAGGGCAGGAATGCTTTTTGCTTCAAGGCTCTGGCCTGTTGTTGCTTGCAAACTCTCTTTATTAAATGCCACTCACCAGGCCCAGATAAGACACTGGCAGCTTGCTCCCCTCGCTCGACAAGAATGATACCTGTTGATGCTAGAGGCAAACCGGACATCTCATTTGATGCTACTGAATTACATGCAATTTGTCCCTGTCCTTGGTGACCTCGAAACAATTGCATGCATATCCAAAAGCTTGGAGTCATTGGTTAGAAACAATTAGTTTCTTGTAATTAATTCTTTCAAAATAAGCAAATGCTGATGACATTTAAAACAGTATTAAAGATGGAATCATAGAATCATAGAATCATAGAATCATAGAATCATAGAGTTGGAAGAGACCACAAGGGCCATCCAGTCCAACCCCCTGCCATGCAGGAACTCCAAGTCAAAGCATCCCTGACAGATGGCCATCCAGCCTCTGCTTAAAGACCCCTAAGGAAGGAGACTCCACTACACTCCGAGGGAGTGTGTTCCACTGTCGAACAGCCCTTACTGTCAGGAAGTTCCTCCTAATGTTGAGGTGGAATCTCTTTTCCTGCAGTTTGCATCCATTGTTCCGCATTCTAGTCTCTGCAGCAGCAGAAAACAAGCTTGCTCCCTCCTCAATATGACATCCCTTCAAATATTTAAACAGGGCTATCATATCACCTCTTAACCTTCTCTTCTCCAGGCTAAACATCCCCAGCTCCCTAAGGCGTTCTTCATAGGGCAAGGTTTCCAGACCCTTCACTATCTTAGTTGCCCTCCTTTGGACATGCTCCAGTTTCTCCACATCTTTTTTGAATTGTGGTGCCCAGAACTGGACACAGTATTCCAGGTGGGGCCTGACCAAAGCAGAATAGAGTGGCACTATAACTTCCCTTGATCTAGAAACTATACTTCTATTGATGCAGCCTAAAATTGCATTGGCTTTTTTAGCTGCTGCATCACACTGTTGACTCATGTTCAGCTTATGGTCTACTTGGACTCCTAGATCCCTTTCACATGTGGTCTCATTCAGCCAGGTGTCCCCCATCCTATATCTGTGCATTTCATTTTTCCGCCCTAAGTGCAGAACCTTACATTTCTCCGCATTGAATTTCATTTTGTTAGCACTGGCCCAGCTTTCTAGTCTATTCAGGTCATTTTGAATTTTGATCCTGTCCTCTGGGGTATTAGCTACTCCTCCCAGTTTAGTGTCATCTGCAAATTTGATAAGTATGCCCCCAATTCTGTCATCCAAATCGTTAATAAAGATGTTGAATAGCACTGGGCCCAGGACAGAGCCCTGTGGGACCCCACTGGTCACTTCTCTCCAGGATGAAAAGGAGCCATTGTTGAGCACCCTTTGAGTTCGGCCAGTCAACCAATTACAAATCCATGTAACAGTTAACTTGTCTATCCCACATTTTGCAAGCTTGTTTGCAAGAATGTCATGGGGAACCTTGTCAAAGGCCTTACTGAAATCGAGGTATACTATATCCACAGCATTCCCTTCATCTATTTTCATTACAAAAATCACCTCTATTCGTTCTGAGCTAACTCCTCCCGATTTGGCTCCTACCGTCAATCTTCTCACTCCTTCTATCAACAAATTCTCTGTCTTTTCTCCAGTTTCCCTGGAAGAACTCTCTTCCCTTCTGAACTCATCCAAACCTACCACCTGTCCTCTTGACCCAATCCCTTCTCGTCTTCTAATCTCTATTGCCCCCTCTTTGCTACCCTCCCTCCTCCATATCTTTAATCTTTCCCTCTCTTCGGGTTCCTTCCCTTCCGTCTTTAAACACGCCTTAGTCTCCCCTATTCTAAAAAACCCTCTCTTGACCCTTCTTCCCTGGCTAGCTATCGTCCTCTCTTCTTCCTTTCCTTTCTAAGGTGTTGGAACGAGTTGTTTACTCGCGCTGTCTTGAGTTTCTCGAAACCAACTCCATTCTGGATCCTTTCCAATCTGGTTTTCGCCCACGGCACTCCACAGAGACAGCCCTCACTAAGATCTCGAACGATCTTTTGCGGGCCAAGGCGAATGGCCATTATTCTATCCTCATTCTTCTCGATTTGTCCGCGGCCTTCGACACTGTAGACCACTGTCTCCTGATAGACTTACTCTCTGACATTGGTTTCTCGGGCCTGGTTCTTGATTGGTTCACATCTTACTTATCAAATAGATTTTTCTCAGTGGTCTCGGGTGGTCAGACCTCGTCCTCTGTCCCCTTAACTGTTGGAGTTCCTCAGGGCTCTGTTTTGGGTCCCCTATTGTTTTCTCTGTACACACTCTCCCTTGGCAAATTAATTAGTTCCTTTGGTTTCTCCTACCATCTGTACGCTGATGACACCCAGCTGTACCTTTCTACTCCCAATCTTTCACCGGATTTAGAACAGCAAATGTCATCCTGTTTAACAGCTGTCTCCCACTGGATGCACCATCGGCGTCTGAAGCTCAATATGTCCAAGACCGAGCTTCTGGTTTTCCCACCCAAGCCCACCCTTCACTACTCCTTTTCCATTTCTGTCAACAACATCTCTATTCAGCCGGTCCAGGAAGCCCGCAGTCTTGGTTTCATCTTCGATTCCTCCTTGTCATTTATCCCCCAGATCCAGACCACAGCCAAGGTCTGCAGATTCTTTCTCTATAACATTGCCAAAATCCGTCCATATCTCTCATTTTCTACCGCAAAAACACTGGTCCACGCCCTAGTGGTCTCACGACTAGACTACTGTAACCTCCTCTTGGCTGGGCTTCCTCTCTCTCATCTCCACCCATTAATTTCTGTTCAGCATTCAGCTGCACGCATTATTTCACTTGCTCGCCGTTATGATCATGTCTCCCCTCTGTTGTCCTCCCTTCACTGGCTCCCTCTTCCCTTTCGCATCAGGTACAAACTTTTGTTACTCACCTTCAAAGCCCTGCATGGACTGGCCCCTCCTTACCTAGCTGATCTTCTCTCCCCCTATGTTCCTACCCGTACCCTCCGCTCTGGTGACCAAGGTCTCCTCTCTCAACCCAGGTTGTCTTCTGCCCCCTCCCGGATCCGTCCCTTTTCTCTTGCTGCCCCTCATTCCTGGAACCTTCTCCCTCTGCATGCTCGGCTCATCACTTCCCTAACTAGCTTTAAGGTTGAGCTGAAAACCTTATTGTTTAGGGAAGCATTCTCAGGGAACTTGTGATTACCATCTGGCTGTCTGATATTGCTTGTTGTGATTTGCTTTTATGTTCGATGTTTTAACTTGTCTTCCCCCTTTGTAATTTTATCTATCTGCTATTATTTTAGAGTGTACGCCTTTGGCAGGCTTTTATATATTTCTTAAGTTTTACCAATTTTGTACAGCGCTGAGTATATTTACAGCGCTTTAGAAATAAAGTTTAATAATAATAATAATAATAATAATAATAATCTACCAAGCTGGTAATTTTATCAAAAAAAGAGATCAGGTTCGTTTGGCAAGACTTGTTTCTCTGAAACCCATGTTGGCTTTTTGTGATTATGGCATTGGCCTCTAAGTGTTCACAGACTCTCTGCTTAATGATTTGCTCTAGAACCTTTCCTGGAATTGATGTCAGACTAACTGGACGATAATTGTTGGGATCCTCTTTTTTTCCCTTTTTGAAGATGGGGACAACGTTTGCCCTCCTCCAGTCTGCTGGGACTTCTCCTGTTCTCCAGGAGTTCTCAAAGATTATTGCCAATGGCTCTGATATTACATTTGCCAGTTCTTTTAATACTCTAGGATGTAGTTCATCTGGTCCTGGAGATTTATATTCATTTAGGTTAAACAGGTATTCCTGTACTACCTCTTTACTTATTCTGTGCTGAATTTCCTCTATTCTGCCTCCATTATCCTTAGGTTGAGCACCCTTTGCCTTTTCTGAGAAGACTGAAGCAAAGAAGGTGTTGAGTAATTCTGCCTTTTCTCTGTCCCCTGTTAGCATTTTGCCATCTTCTGCACGCAGTGGCCCCACTGTTTCCTTCTTCCTTTTGCTGCGGACATATCCAAAAAAGCCCTTTTTATTGTTCTTAACCTCTCTAGCAAGCCTGAGTTCATTCTGCGCTTTAGCTTTTCTGACTTTACCCCTACATGTGCTGGCTATTTGTTTGAATTCCTCTTTCGTGATTTCTCCATTTTTCCATTTCTTATACATGTTCTGTTTAAAACTTAGCTCATTTGAAAGTTCCTTAGTCATCCATCCTGGCTTCTTGAGACATCTTCCATTTTTCTTCCTCATTGGAACTGTTTGAAATTGTGCCTTCAATATCTCCCTTTTGAGAAACTCCCATCTGTCTTGAACTCCCTTTTCTTTTAGTATTCCTAACCATGGGATCACTCCCAGTATTTCTCTACGTTTATTGAAATCAGCTCTCCTAAAGTCTAGAGTGCGTGTCTGACTATGCCTACCTTCTCCCTTCCACTGTATTACAAACTCCAGGAGAACATGGTCACTTCCACCTAAGGATCCAACCACTTGCACCCCATCAACTAGGTCTTCCCTGTTGGTTAAGATCAGATCTAAAATGGCTGATCCCCTTGTTGCCTCTTCCACCTTTTGGACAATGAAATTGTCTTCCAGGCAAGTGAGGAATTTGCTAGACTTTGAGGATTTGGCTGAGTTTGACTTCCAGCAAATATCAGGATAGTTGAAGTCACCCATCACTACTACATCTCTCTTTTCAGAGTATGTGATTATCTGTTCTAGATCATCCAGTTCCTCTGCCTGAGTCGGGTGTCTGTAGTAGACTCCCACAGTAACATCCCTGTTATTTCCCTCTCCTTTAATTTTTATCCAGATGCTCTCCACCTGGCTTCCAGTATTGACTTCCTGGATCTCTTCACTGGTGTAAATATCCCTGACATATAATGCTATTCCTCCTCCTTTCCTGCTTGGCCTGTTTCTCTTAAAAAGGTTATATCCCTCTATTTCTACATTCCAATCATGAGACTCATCCCACCAGGTTTCAGTGATGCCTATTATATCATATTTCCCTTGTTGTGCTAGGAGTTCAAGTTCATCCTGCTTATTTCCCATACTCTGTGCATTAGTGGAGAGGCATTTAAGACCATGTGTCCTCTTTACTTGCTGCTTTTGCACATTTTTTTGCCTCCTACTGTTGGGTCCTTGCACTGTTTGCCTTGTTCCCTCTATGCCACTTGGACTATTCTTTCCATCCCTTTTGCCTTCCAGTATAATGTCTCCCTCCCCCACATAACTCAGTTTAAAGCCCTCCTGATCAGATTCTTCAGACTGTTGGCAAAAATGTTTTTGCCAACTGGCGTGAGATGAAGCCCATCCCTTGCCAGAAGTCCCTCCTCATGGAACCGCAGCCCATGATCCAAGAATCCAAACTGTTCTTGGCGGCACCATCTACGGAGCCAGTTATTCACCTCTGCTATTTTCCTCTCCCTTCCTGGACCATGCCCTTCTACCGGGAGTAGAGATGAGATTACAACCTGTGCATCCATCTCTTTCAGCTTCCTTCCCAGAGCCTCATAATCCCTTTTGATATTCTGAAGGCTGTGCCTTGCAGTATCATTGGTTCCCACATGAACCAAAAGAAGAGGATAACGGTCAATAGGCTTGACAAGTCTTGTCAGCCTCCCCGTCACATGATGGATCTTTGCCCCAGGGAGACAACACACCTCCCGAGACATCTTGTCAGGCCCACAAACCACTGCTTCGGTACCCCTCAGCAAGGAGTCCCCCACCACGACCACACGCCTCCTCTGAGGCTTAGCAGTGGCTGTTCCTTTTCGTGATACTCTCAGGCTCCCCTGCTCTGTCCCTGACGTCTGTCCCTGCTGCTTTTCCTCATCATCTCTGACAACAGAGAGAGATTCAAAGCGATTCTGTAGCTGCAAGCCGCTCACAGAACGTTCCCTGGTTTCCTTACTTCTGTGTGTGACCTTCCTCCAAGCATCTACCTCTGTTGTATGTGGAGTGACCTCCTCCGCCCCAACAACTTCCTCTGTCTGTTTCCCACCCAAGACATTCTGGTCTGACCTGTTCAGGAGATTCTCCTGCTCTCTATGATGCTGGAGTGCAGATACCTGCTCCTCTAGCTGCTGTACTTTCTCTTCCAAGAGGGCTACCAACTTGCACTTGCGGCAGGTGTAGTTCGCCACCTCTGTAGGCAAGAAGACAAACATCCCACAGGTGTTGCAGGTGACTGCTGCAGGGCCTTCAGTGTCCATACTGAGAAGTCTTAAGGAGGCACTGAAACAAGACTGTGGGCTTCCCTTGCTAGACTTGGCCTTTATTCCCAAGCTCTGTCACTGAGTTCAAGTCACGGGGCCTTTAGTTATGTAGAGAGCTCCTGGCTAATAGCTCCTTCCAAAGGCAAGTCTCTGATTCACTTCCTCTGATGCTTCAGGCCGGCTCCTCTTCTATTCTCTAAAAACCTCCTTGACTAGATAAAAAAAGTCAAAATTCGCGCACATGGACTACAGCCTCCTCCTTTTCTTTCTCCTCCTTAAAGGAAATGAAGCTTCTGCTAGCCTTGAGTAGCCTTAAGTAGCCTCCCAGCACTGGCTCCCAGAATGCAATGGCTCAAGTGTAAATTAAATTAGATCTCACCCAAGCACATGGACTACAGCCTCCTCCTTTTCTTTCTCCTCCTTAAAGGAAATGAAGCTTCTGCTAGCCTTGAGTAGCCTTAAGTAGCCTCCCAGTACTGGCTCCCAGAATGCAATGGCTCAAGTGTAAATTAAATTAGATCTCACCCAAGCACATGGACTACAGCCTCCTCCTTTTCTTTCTCCTCCTTAAAGGAAATGAAGCTTCTGCTAGCCTTGAGTAGCCTTAAGTAGCCTCCCAGCACTGGCTCCCAGAATGCAATGGCTCAAGTGTAAATTAAATTAGATCTCACCCAAGCACATGGACTACAGCCTCCTCCTTTTCTTTCTCCTCCTTAAAGGAAATGAAGCTTCTGCTAGCCTTGAGCAGCCTTAAGTAGCCTTAAGTAGATGCATCTCTTCTAGCAGACCCATCCAGCCAATTTTAAATCATGATATTTTAAGTTGTATATTTTAAAGAATGTACTCATATGTGTGTATTTGAATGGCTTTATAGTACTATATTTTAACTGTTGGTTTTATGTGTTTTCTTTTTTACTGTGATTTGTATTTTAACATGTACCCTGCATCGAGCCTTGAGGAGAGATGGGAAGGAAAAATTAATTATTTACTTGATTTTAATAAAGTGTTTTAATATTTTATTATAATAAATGTATGATCATTGTTGTTGTTGTTGCTGTTGTTGTTGTTGCCACCTACATTATGTTTGAAACTTAACAAGGAATAACATCATGTATAGTTGAAGGCTTTCACAGCTGGCATCCACAGTTTTTTGTGGGTTTTTTGGGCATTTTTCTCTGAAGATGCCAGCCACAGATGCTGGTGAAACATCAGGAATAAACTCTTCCAGAATACAGCCATATAGCCTGAAAAAAACCACAAAACACCTAATAACATCATGCTTTTTGCAGTTTAACTAGAACTTTTTAGTTAATCACAGAGTTCTCTCAGTGTGGACACATTAAATGGTAACAGAGGGTGGATCTACACTAATGAGAATGCTCCACGCTTCTCCCAAAATATTCTAACCACAAAGCTGCCCCTTCCATTCCCTAGGCACTTCAGAGAGATGCCAGACATCTGTTTACACAGTGTCCCACTGTGCCACCTGGCATCACTACTGCTAGTGTGAGTTGCTCCCTCTGAGGTTTAAAATGAGGTGACCAGTGTCGAACACTTGGCTGGATGTGGATGCTCAATACCCATTGAATACAATGGAATGGTAAAATGGTGTTCCATTTATAAACTGGCAAAATCAAGGTTTGCTCTTTGGAATATATGTATTTTTTAAAAAATACATCCATGCTGTGGGTGCTTGAATCTGTGGATAAATTATCTGTGGATACGGAGAGCTGACTGAAATAAATCATTTTCACACTACTTTAACTTCCATGGTACAATATTAGGGAATTCTGGGATTTGTAGTTTCGTGGGGCACCAGAACTCTCTGACAGGGAAGGCTAAATAGCTCACAAAACTACAAATCGCAGAATTCCATAGTATTGAGGCATGGCATTTAAAGTAGTATCACACTGCTTTATTTCTGCAGTGTTGATATGCCCTTAGTCTTAAGAATAAGGCTGATGTAAAACTAGCCACTGGAAACAGGAGAAATCCATCCTCATGAGTAGGAAAATCATCCAGGTTAAAAGTTAGTTTACCCAACAACTGAATTCATATAAGTACAAAGATTTCAGATGTGTAGATTAATCAGACCATGAAGTTTCCAAGGATGATGTGTTGTTTTGAAAAAGGCAATGGAAAGAGGTTAGCAACACTGGGTTGTCATTCATCTAGTCTTTGCAGAGGTAGAACCCAACAGGTAAAACACATAAGCAACCGTTTGAAAGCCCTTATCTTTCAAAACACCTTCCCGCTATAGTTTAAACTCACAATTCTTATCATCTGTCAGTGCACTGATTCTTAAGTGATATATCAGCAATCACAGTCACTCCAAATGCAGACGATTCCCTGGAGTGAAAGGTTTTAATAACAGCCATTAAATAAGAAGTAGCCTATAGTATACATGTTTTATATACTATCAGCATGTAGTCCATTGAGCTTAAATCAAATGAAATCTCCATTGGTATAAATGGAGCTAAACTGATTGATAGATTGAATTGATTGATTGGGGGGAAAGTGTTTAAGGAGGCTGATTTATATGAAGTCAGATCCTTGGTCTTCTAGCTCATTGTAGTACTGTTCAAAATCTGGACTCTGGAGTTTTAGCCAAGAATTACTTAGTTCTGCCTGGAGATTCTATGGACTGAACATGGGAATTTTTTGTATGCAAAATATGGAAATCCTACCAATGAGTTATGATTCATTCCTTTTCGGATGGCATTTTAAAATATTCTCTTGTCAGCCAATATTTTGAATTGTAAGTGGGATTTCTTCCACTACTGCTATCCATGTTTTTATTTTGCTCCTTTTGTGCTTTTACTTGTGTTTGTGTACATATTAACCTCTAGTGACCCCATGGATTCCATAGGGTTTTCTTAGGCAAGGAATTCTCTGGTATGGTTTGCCTTTGGTCTTTTCTGAATATGGCTTATAGGCCCTAATATTCCTTGGTGATTCCCCCTTCTGATTATTAACCAGGCTTGATGATAATCAGCTTCTAGGACCAGTCAGGATCTGGTGCCTTCCAAATAGTTAGGCTTTGGGGTTATATATTACAGCACACCTGTGCCAAATGTGGGTTCACCATACACAGACTCAAGGTCATGCCAATGGTGAGCCCTGACCCTCTTAATGACATGTGTAGCCATGATGTGTGGCATGCAGCAGTGTGTCGCCATTAAAATAAATGGGACTTGAGGTCTCGTGGTATGTCCCCCATGGAATGGATCCCCCATGTAAAACAAGGGTCCACTGTATATAAGATTTATTTACCCAGATGAAATATTTCTGATTCAGAGGAAAAACACAGATTTCACAGATCAATCCACAAAGACATTGTTCATTCAGAATTGTATCTTCAAAACCTGACAGGGTTACTGTATCCATTCAAAAAATGGAATTGCAGGCTTTTTCTGTGCCACCATGTTTTACAACTGGATTAACTCAGGCCATTTACAGGTGACTGTCTTTCTCTTTGGAACGATTTATTGGGCCCTATGCTTGACATTTTGCTTTCTGGGACAACTTTGCATCCCTTTTCATATTCCGGAAGATGACTAGCAGCAGGCCAAATTTAGGAGACAAGGGCTGTTGCCATACTGCAGAAATAAACCAGTTTGACACCGTTTTAACTTCTTTGGCCCAATGCTATGGAATTCTGGGATTTGTATTAATTATCTGACAGGGATGTGTAAATATGTCACAAAATGACAAATCACAGAATTCCATAGCAGTGAGTCATGGCAATTAAAGTTGTGTTAAAGTGCTTTATTTCTGCAGCATGGATGAGACCTAGGATAGGGTTATGTGGCACATAGAACTCTGTCTTGTAAAAGAATGATGGGAGATCAAAAGGACTGTAAGGAACTGATGTCTCTGCCTCCCAGCATCCATCACTAGAGGTGGTTGCCTCACTCTGATGTATAGTAGGGTCTGCTAAACTATAATATTGTATTCACCAGGAATAGCTCTGATACTATTATTCATACAGTGAAAAAGAAGAAAATCAGAGGTTCAGCTTCTGAGGGTTTCCAGAGTTATCTCAAGACAGCTGGCCACTACATGGACCCTTAGGCAAGGCAAGTAGGAGACTGGGCCATTTCTTTAACCTTTTTGCATCAAGTAATATTGTATTCATCGACACACTTTTGGCCAGGGCGGGGGGGGGGGGGCAAGGCTTGCAAAACAGGCTGATCTTATAATTTTAATGATTTTCCACCAATGGACATAATACACATTCTAATAAACACCAGCAGATTATTATACATTAAACCTTCCAAAAGCTGAGACAGGAACAAACATTTATAATCAGGAGAGGGAAAGGCAAAGATCCTCTTTGCCTACAATGTTGCCAGGACTACTAAGTGTGTGACTGTCATAGCTTCTAAAGGTTCCAAAATAATTAGAGATCCAAACCGGGTGGTGTTTTGTTTTATTTTATTTTATATTAAAAAAATGATATGTTAGTAGAGAATACTAATTATCACTTAATAGCCAAGTGAAAATAACATAACACCTTTTATTCCGTGGAAAGCATTGCTTCTTGGCAGCTGCTATTAGGAAATTTTCCCCTAATGCTTTTCAAACAGAGATTCCATTATTAACAATTTCTGTCACCCCTTAAGAGAGTTTCAAAGGACAGATTCGGATACTTTCCCTCCACATATTCAATGCCTTTAGGCTGTGTACCTGAACACACATATAAGTTGTAAGTCATATTGATCTCAATGGGGAAACTTGTAAAGAAGCAATCTGGTTTAAGATAGCAGCCTGAGGCATTGAAGATATTACATTTTTGTATTTTTTCCAACATAAAGCCTTCAGTTTATGGTTCGCCTATTGCTTTCCCATAACTTTTCAAGTGTTTCCTGCTGAGAGGTAACCAGTACGGTTTTTGTAGAGTAGGGATGAAAAGTAAGCTGAGAGACTTTGTGACTGACACAGCAATTCTATGCATGTCTCCCGCTATGACAAAGCCACGGAGTTCATTAATGCCTTATCACTCCAACATGCCCCAATCTATGGATAATGTCAAGTAGTAATGTCATTGACTGATTTTTTAAAAAACAAAACAAAACAAAACAGCTTATTCAAAATGTGGTGCTGAAGGTGAGTTTTGCAAATACCATGGATGGCCCAAAACACAAATCAAGCCTAAACTCTCTGTAGAAGCCAAAAGGAGTTAATACATACATACAAGCACACACATATATATCGGGAGGATACATCACAAGCCAGTATGATTTGTTGGAAAAGCCAATAATGCTGGGAAAAGCTGAAGGCAGTAGGAAAAAAAGGTGGATCAACTTAATAAGGAAGCCATGGTATTAAATATGCAAGACTTGAACAGGGCTGTTAATAACCAGATCTCTTGGAGGGCATACATTGACACAGTTGCCAAAAGTCAGAACCAACTTGCTGCCACATAGCAAACAAATGAAGTAATCAAATTTCATAATCCCTGCTCAAGAACAAATCTCCATAATTAATTTTTATTCACCTCCAGTAGTAAAAACTTTGCAATCCATAGTTCTTCTTCTGCTTGGAGCATAATATTAACCAAAGAAGACTCCTTGCCTTTCCTCCCCCAACTTATTAACTCACCTTCCTTTTTTATAATTACATATCTCCCACTTCACTTCATCTTATCTAGCTGCAGTTACAGCAGCTCGGTCCCTACATCTCTTCCTCTTTCCATGATCATGATTTGCTGCAGTATCAAGGCAACCATGTGAAGAATGGAAAAGATATTTGTTGGCTTCCTATTTCCATATGAAAATATTTGTTTCACACCTTTGAGATGGGCAACATGGAGAAGCATATCTTGCAGGGCAAATAAAAGGCCTGTAATTCATACACTTTGGCAAAAAAATTCAAAGATCCAAACCATGTACACACATATAGCCATGTTAGTCTGTACACATATGAAACAGGTGCCTAACCAAAAATATATATCTGAAAACTGTGTCCAAAAATTGTTTTAGTCAATGGAGTGATGTGTTGAAAAATTCATATTTTAGAAAAATGTATACAAGCATACTCTAGGACAGCTGAATTGCAAATTTTGCACAAATGTCCATGTAAAAGGGAGGGGAGGGGAACCTGGGTGGGACACAAAGGCCAGGGAGATTCTGAGAAATGCAACACAAACAAAACTAACAATTTTATTACCCCTAGTGATGACCCATGGAACCAGCATTGCAGATTGAAGAAGGTGGAGATACAGCAGCAGTTAAATTGCATGGTGCTGGGATTTGGGCTCAAAATAGGGCTGAGATGGGAATGGGGCTGGGATGCAATGTCAAAATTGATTCGCTGGAAAAGTGGAATGAACACAGCATTAGACAGAAGGGGTGTCTCAAAGCTACAAACAACTGGGACTTGGCATGTGCATTTGACTTCATTTTTTTCCATTTTTTTAATATACCGCTTCATACCCCCTAAGGAGTGTCTAAGTGGTTTACAACTGCCCCCAACAATCTGGGTACTCATTTTAGCGACCTGGGAAGGATGCAAGCCTGAGTCGAGCTTGAGCCCTTTTGCTGGTCTTGAACTCGCAACCTTATGTTTTGAGTGAGTGGCTGCAGTACAGGCATTTAACCACTGCACCACCTCCTCCCTCTCTCTCATATACATACACAAACACACACATCCTAGATTAGATTTACCTCTATAGAGCTTTGAAAGCTACTTAAATCAGACTAACAGATCACTCCAGCCACTGGTCAGGCTGCATGAGGATTGTGAACATTGCACAATGACACTGGATGGGGATTGTGGTGGGTTGTTGTTCAACAAATAAGTTTCTATCTGAGTACTTTTTCCAGTCTCTGCTCCTTTGGATATTCCTGACTATTGAATAACAGCAACAACAACAATAATAATAATGCTATCATCATAGTGCTCCTCCTTCCCCCTTTCCATTCCTTCAAAACTGGGACTCAAACTATATTACAAAAAAATAAAATAAAACACAGATTAAAATACATATATGCAAAAATATATTTTAAAAGTCACTGGAATCCTATATACCATATATACTTGACTATAATATGACCTCATGTATAAGTCAAGGGCAGGTTTTGGGGCCTGAATTATAGCTTTTCTGGATCTGTGGATAAGTCGAGGGTAAAATTTAAGGGCATGTAATGAAGGATGTAAAGGACAAAGCAAAGGAAAACAATACCAAAAAACCTACAGGCATAACTATTTGTGTTGGATGGATGAGAGTGTAGAATCGGGTCAGTGCTTTCAGGATAGGTTAAACTTTTTTTGTTCACCAGGGAGTAGTTACACACACACACACACACACACATATATACATACACAAACACATACACACACGCTCACTTATAAGTTAAAGTCCAGTACTTACATTGACCTGTAGATAAGTCTACACAGATTTTTTGGCGTCAATTTGTTAACCTAAATCTTTTCCTTAAAATAACTTTGCATACCTTAGCTATGTAGCAGAGATGATAAGAAACCCTGTCAATGAATTGGGAAAATGTGTATTGGGACACTGGCAGAGTGCCCAATGTTCATCAGGACTTATGTGCATTGGTGTGTGCACCAAATGGGATGTAACGATGGCATGTGTCAAAGTAGCCAAATCATACATCTCTAGAAAGGTCATTGCTGACAGAGTGCTTCTAACTGTGCAAGTGAACTCTTGGTCCCACAGAAACCTGGCTGTGCAGACTCAGGGCTGAATACAGGAGAGCACCCAAACTGCAAACCTCTATTTTCAGAGGGAGTATAACCTCTTCCAGTTCCCTAATCTGTTCCCTAATCTGCATTACACGTTTAGAGGCAACTATCTTTTGTCTGGATTAAGCTTCATATTCTTCACCCTCCATTCCTGAAGATAAATACTAGTTTAGAGCCAAAATAGCTTCCCCAGATTTAGGTGGAAAGGGCAAAGAGAATTGAGTGTCATCAGCTGGAACTAGACAAAACCTAATTTCTCCATTTTGCTATATTTTCCAATATTAGCACAGGCATGAGGCTGCCTTTCACCATAACAGCAGCACAAAAACCCCTGAAGAAGACAAAGAACAATTACTTTACTTATGACATATGTGACAGTCTTCTAGCCCAAACCTTGCCTGGTTCTTGCCATTATCTCATTATGAAGCTAGCTTTTTCCAACCTTAGGGGGAAACTTTATTCCATAGTTTGATTTTCAAAAAGACATAATTTGCTTTATTAAAAATTCCATTTCTCTTCAAAATTGTATACACACACAAAATGAATGTGTGTGTGTGTGTGACAGAGAGAGAGAGATTAAGAGAGAACAGTTGCTGCTTTTTTGGCTTTCTGATTGTTACTCTGCTGAACTAATCCTGCCTTGTATACAGAGGTGGGGAGCTGTTGCAGAAGCACAAAGGTGGGATCATCCGTCACACTTCTAACATGTAATTGAGGCTTCCCGCTTTCCTTCCATCAGTGAAGTGTTTGCACAGAAGCATTTTTTGAATAATGGAATATCTCATTATTTTAAAAAAAATCGCTCTCCTGGGTTCTCCACTTCATCGACAGAAGGAAAGTGGGAAGCCTCAATTACATTTTAGAAGCATGCCAGACAATCCTGCCTTCGTGCTTCTGCAACAGTTCAGCCACATTTTACCCACAAAAGTGCCTCCATGTGATAAGGTCCATAGACAGCAGCAATAAAGGAGGGCTACCATACTCCCTTCAACATGTGTGGATGTTGCCTCAGCTTGTGAACACCTGAATAAGACTACATGGTATAGAGGAAGCCAGTAGCTTTGGGAATAATGGCAAAGATGACAGATGAGGATTTTATCCTCCCATCACCAGTTTTAGATTGTGATCACTGTGATTATGCTGCCAGCAGCTTACAGGGTAGAACCTCTCTCACGTAATACCTGCATACAGATACCTGTTACTGAAATCCATGTTTCCAAAGGCCTTTGGTATTATGGGATAGTCAACAATCAGAAAGTAAATTGGGTGGCAGCATATGATGTTAGTAATTATATTTGTGTTCACTGCTGGATGAGCACATGTTCTTTTAGTGAATGGAAAATACTTGTCTCCTTACATCCTTAAGTCAACACAAATGGGCTGGTAGAGAATAAGGACTCATCATGGGGTCCTATCATCTCATAATGAACTGAGAGAAGGCAACAACTTGCAGTCTCAGTTGACATGAATCACATCCAAGACTCTGTAATTCATTACAGTTTTCTGGTACCACATGCTACCATCTTCTCACTCAAAAGAACAGCTTGTCTGAACATGCACAGTCAATTTCACACTTCTGTGAAATATTCTGATAATATAAGTGACAGACAGGCATGTCTGTTGCAGTACAGCAACAAATATAGAACTTGAAATAAGATGTTTCCAGTTTTCTTATATATGTGATTCAATGTTGGGAGATAAAATGCCTTTTGTCCCCGGTTTGCATGCAAGAATGCATGTATGTATATATCAAAAACATTTATATTCTATCTTTCCTCAATAAGGCCAGGACAGCTAATAACTGAAACAATAATGTAACAATGTAGAAACAATAAGGGGCTTTATCTGGAGTTGGGAGGGATCTTTCTTATTCAACAGAAGTTTCTGTAAGATGAAACAAGGAGAATGATTTTCACAAATTCACCTTCCCACTCATTGCTTCCTTTCATACTGTTCATGCTGATCCTCTAACTTTCTAGAGTAGTTTATTGGAGGGCAGAAGAGGCTGATATCTCTTGAGACGTTGCACTTTTGACATATTGTGAGAAGACATGACTCACTAGAAAGGATAATAATGCTGGGGAAGGTAGAAGTCAGAAGGAAAAGAGGAAGATTGCAATCCAGATAGAAAAACTCAACCAACAAAGCCATGTTTGCAAGACCTGAGAAGAGCTTATGATGACAGGGTGGCTTGGAGATCTCTCATTCAGAGAGTCATCATAAGTCAAAGTTGACTCGGTGGCAACTGACAACAACAAAGGAGATGCAAAAAAGAAAAGATAAACAAATATATCTATCTATGGTAGTTCACACTATAATTGCCCCCTAGGTAGACTGAATCCAACGCAAAAATGACAGTGCACTAAACTTGCCATGAAAAAGCAAAAATAACATAGTTTCCTCACCATTTTCTGCCTGGCCATCCTTGGACTAACTTCCTAAAACAGGGATGGGAACTTTGTGGCCTGAAGTTTGTATGTATCCTCCAAAGACAATCTGTGTGGTCCCCAAGCCTTTCCATGGCCCATGTTGTTCTCTCTCTCTCTCTCTCTCTCCCCAGAAAGTTTTTAGGCAACAGTTTAAAAAATGAAGAAACAATTTAATACTGGGTTTAGTATTACTCTGTTTTGGAAAAATGGGCAGGTGTAGCCCTTGAATTTGTGGGAAAGATGGGGGCAGTTTCTCTACTCTCCTTAGTTGCCCCCCCCCCCCCCCCGTATTCTGAACAATGGACTGACTGCCTCCACATAGAAGTAGTACTAATATATACTAATTCTTCCATAGCAGAGAGTAATACTAAACCCAGTATTAAATTTTTACACCCATCATTTGGCAATAAACTGAAAACAGTTCCTAGCTTAGCACTGCCCCTCAGAAAAACAAGGAATACACATCAGCATTCTGTCTCTTAACTGATAAGAACTACATAATTTTCTTTCTGAACAGTGTACTGAGTCTATTTTATTTTTCAGAGGAGTAGATATATTAGTTGCTTGCAACAAGAACAAAAAAAAAAGATTGGTTACATCCTTATATAGTTTTTAATCTGAATTGTCTTTAAATATGTTGTTAGCCACCTTGAATCTCATTATTGGGAGAAAAGAAGGATATAAAGGAGCATAATATTAATGCTAATGCTAATACAAAAAATCTTAAAGATTAAGATTTTAGTACTGCATAAGGTTTCATAATTAGTATGGTAGTTTTGGATCTAATCTGCATTACAGAAATACTGCAATTTGGCAATATTTTGCCATGGCTCAATGCTATGAAATTTTAGGATTTCGTAGTTTTGTTAGATGTTTAGCCTTCTCTGTCAGAAAACCCTGGTGGTACTAGTGGTTGTGAGTTCGATCCCAGGGCTCCAAGACTGACTCAGTCTTCCATTCTTTAGGAGGTTGGTAAAATGAGTACCCAGCTTGTTGGGGGCAATTGGTTTATAGAGTGCCGAGTTCACTGATAAGCAGTATAGAAATATAAATGCTATTGCTATTGCTATCAATTTAAAACCACTTCTCTTGACTTTGGACCTTATCAGATGGGAGGAATTTCTCTTTATTGCGAATGGAGCCAATTGGAGCCAATTCGAATTCACGTGAATTCACTAGTTTAGCAAATTTACGTCAATTCCAATTGTATTCGGAATGCATTCAGAATGACTTCGCATTTCCTGAAAATGACCCCCATTGCCAGAAATTGTGTGAGATACTTTAATTTGTAATAACGTGAAACCCCATGATTGCGTTCGGATTGCCATTAGATTATACTTCCAATTTCCAACATCTGATAAGGTCCTTCCTAGGATTGCCCCACACAATAATCATAATACAAAAGAAAGCTTGACTCCCTTCTTCCATGGCTGAAATCTGATTGTTGAAATCTACCTAAAGAGATTAATTATGTCTCTTTTATGTTTAATGTCTCTGTAAAATACTCTCTGTTCTTTCTGTCTGAGCAGTTCCATTAGTAGCAGAAAACAAAATTAACTAACTTTTGTGCTTTAAACAACCTGAACAGTAAAGAAAACCCTTGGGCATAATGCATGCATTCATACCTGCTCATGAATAGCATTTCACTTTTGACCTTTTTGCCTTCAGACAAGGCACAAAAGCTTTTATCCTATCACTCAGCATCATCCATAACCTTGAAGTGAGGCATCCAATTTAATTAATACCAAAGGCCATGGACAGGCAATTATTATTTCCCTCTTACAGCTCCCTTGGCTGTACTCTTGACCCATCCTTGCAAGTTTGATCACTGTACACATTTCACGGGCAAGGTGGAGGGAGGAGAGGAGTGCCCGACACAAGGCAAAGGGCCTTGTGTTGCTTTGTTACTTAAGTCCCTCTTGCAGTATCTTTCTCAGTTCCATCTGCAGGTCAATGGAGCTGGGAAAGTGTTTAAAGCAGATTTCAAGAACCTTTCAATTGAAGCCACAGCACTCCTCAGATGAAGAGTTACATGAGTCAATTGTAAGGGTCGCTGTGTTGGCCACAAAACAAAATCCAACATATACATCGTAGTGATAGCTTAATCAGACCAACAAAAAGGCAGAAAATAGATTATGCTCATTTTCAAAGCTTCTTCATCAGTCAAAGATGGTAAAACAAGTCACACAGGGGAAGAAAGAAACATCTTGCTTGAGATGGTTACCCAAGGGGTTGTTTAAGATGGTCTCGAGAGATGGTCCATGCAGAGAGAGACCATACCCCTTTTTGGCCATAAGGGGGCCGGGGGCGGGGGGGGGGAGGCAGTAAAATACAATAAAAATCCTTTCCCCATCAATAGCATCAGAATAACTGCCTTTGAGCTCTGTGCCTGTCACTTTTTGGTTGGGCCAATAGCTACTTTGTAAGCAGAGTACAGTGAATGGCTTAAGGAGCTTCTAAATGTCTGGAGACATATTTAAGCATTGTTACAAGTAAAGTATAAAATTTAAGGCCAAATTCAGATGTTGTCAGAATGACAGTAAAATGCCATGTGGAAAGAAAACCGAGTGCACAGAGAGAAGCAAAACACACATACAAAAAGAACAAAAATAGTCAACCCTCCACATCCATGGATACTGCATACATGGATTCAACCATCCATGGCTTGAGATATATATATATATATATATATATATATTCCAAAAAGCAAATCTTGATTTTGCCATTTTATATAAGGGACACCATTTTACTACTACACTGTATATAATTAGGGTTGCCATATTCCAGTTCCTCCTATCTGGGCATCTATTTTGTATGTTTAGCAAATTATTATAATCATCCATATTATTAATTTGCATTCTGATTATGCAAAGTCAACACATTACTCATTGCATTTTTCTACCACTATGTTTCAACTTCAGTACCAGTACCAAGAGTTCTTTTCATCTTCTTTTCCTAGGAAACATCTTCTTTGAATTGCAAATGGACATTAAATTTCATTGTCTTTGAAAATATATCAGTGACCACATAGCCCTCCCTACTATCTGAACTAAGACCAGAAACAGAAAATGCAGGCTTAGAACTAACATCTTCATTATTTTTCTCCTGTTTGCCTGATGAAGAAGCCAGTGTAACTTCAAAAGCTTGCAACATGTAATTGTGCATTTGGGCTGGCCCAATAAAGGTATCATTGTTTGGATGTAATCAAAACTTAATTTGCTAAAATGTTTCCAACCATATTTCCAAAGCAATTTTTTCTGTGTTTCTCCCCCATACATTCATAGGATGATTTGTTTATTACATTGCAAATTTCATCAGCATTTCCCTGTTCTGCTTGTCTGCTTTTCTTCTATTGCTATTCCAAAAATAATTAACACTTCATTCAGGATTCTTTCTGCCTTACTAATCTTTTGTATTTCTTCATCCCTGCCTCACCCATATTTATTCAAAGATGGCTGACACCTTTTATTAATAATCCTACAGTACAAAGGATCTTTAAGACTGCAAAATTTGCCGCTTCAGATGTTCTGTGTTGGTTAAGATTAAGAAAAATAGGTTGACACTATTGTTAAAAGTTCAGAAAGAACTTGAGTCTTGCAAAATTGCAGGGTGCATTTTATGGATTATTTAGACATTCCTAGATCAAGGAAAACTAGAAACGAATTCTATTAAGGTTTACAAATGAAAAGTACCTTTTGGCACATTGAATCCCAAAGATCCTTCTGATGGGTTTCTCCTAAAACTTTCACTCTGGGAAATGTGGACATGATTCCAATGTGAACATGATTCCAATCTTGGAAATGTGGACATGAAGTGGGAACATTTTACCATACATGGTGGAGCTGCAAGGTGGCAAAAAAGTATTGGCATATTGTGCATACTCAAGTAAAGGAAATACTACAATGTACTTTGAATCTTGACCCAACTTTTTATTTATTGAGCATGTGTCATTTGCCAGAGCTTGAAATGAAATATGGTAAGCTTATCTTTTATTTGATGACTTGCGCAAGGATAGTTTACGCAAGTAAGTGGAAATTGCAGGCTAATTCAACAATTGAAGACTGGTTGTATAACTGTCTAATGTGGTGCAGGTAGACAAGTTAACTTGTCTGGTAAGAAATCAAGATTGGGAAATAAATAAAAATACTTGGACCCCATTGCAACAATATTTGATTAAGAAACAAATTGAAGGCATTGAGGAGTTTATGATCTATACTTAAAGCTATAGAGGGAAAAAGGAAGGTTTTTTTCTTTGCCTTATGCTACTTTATGGTTAAAGTCTTGCAACCTAAATTATGGCTAGGCCTGGCCATTTGAGGGGAAATATGCATAGACTTTTTTGAGACTCAGGAAGTATTGCATTTGTTTGTGTCTTATTGTCTCTGTGTTACTAGGTTATCTATGCATGAAGTCTTCAATACTGTATAGAAACGAATCACCTTTAGATATTTTGTCTGATATTGTTATATATACTATGTTTTGTTGTGTATTGTATTGGTCTTGTAGTGTATTGTCTTGATCTTTCTTTTTTGTGTGCTTTATGTTTCTGATATTTTATTTATTAAAAAAATAAAAAAAAACTTTCACTCTGGGTCAAATAAATCAGACTAGTGCATACAAAATTATCGCCATGTGCTTTGAACATGTTTTTCTTAGCAGCAGACACCTGCACAAAGTGATGTGTTGAATCCTGAGATTTGCAGTTTGATAAAAGGTACTTAGAATGTTTTGCTGGAGAATTCTAGTGACCTCTCCTGAATGGCATCATGAGACCTCTTTAGGCCTGCATCCATTCTGGAGAAATAATCTAGTTTGACACCACTTTAACTGCCATGACCCAATGCTATGGAATTCTGGGAATTGTAGTTTGTTGTGGCACCAGAGCCTTCTTACTGAGAAGGCTAAATGTCTCTCTCTCTCTCTCACACACACACACACACACATCAGAATTCTACAGCCTTGAGCCATAACACTTAAAGCAATGTCAAACTAGATCATTTCTGCAGTGAATATGGAGCCTAGGAAATAATTCCAAGCATCACACCAAACTACCAGTCCCAGATTTCCATAGCAAGGAGCCATGACGGTTCAATTAATTGAAAATGTGACGATCCTGTAGTATAGATTATACCTCTTACCATCATGAAACCATACAGCCTTATTTGGATTTATGATTATGATTTACCATATGTTGGCTACTAAAACAGTGGGTAATTTAAAATGGCCACTAGGCAATAGGTATTTGCCATACCTAATCATTTCACTTGCGATGGTGAAATACATAATTGCATGTTCTGTGAGGACTGTGCATAAAACAATAGGTAAGACTGTGAATTGTGTGCTAAGCAGTCACTGGAACACAGGTAACTAACTGCCCTTTACCAGTGCCGATCATCCATCCTAAGAAGCTACAGGAATCAGTTAAGATTGTCATTATCTACTTGGATCTGGCTCTTCAAAGTATCAGGGCTCTTTTCCATCATCTATTACTTGCCCTTGTTAACTGGAGATGCCAAGGATTGAGCCCTGGGCCATCTGCATAGAAAGCAGAAAATCTAAATTGAGTGTTAAGGTGGCAGGGCTTAATGTAAAATTAATATCATACGACTCCTCACTTATATGAACTCAAGATGACTTCAGTGCCATTCTCATATATCATGATTGCCACTATTACAAATGAGTACATACATTACATATTCTCAGCACCCATCAGCTGCTGATGTGGGCACATAAGTGACAGAATCTATTGATTGGGCAACACTATTACTTGACATGTTGGCAACAATTAATTTCCCCCAGATTGACAGATGAACTATGGAAGAGACAACTGTTTTGCTCTCCTCACACATAGCTGTCAATAGCCAGCCAATATTGCATAACAGAAACTTCTGCTACCAGGGAGGCAAGCTAATTATAAGCCATAGTAGAAATGTACCCATTATGAGATAACCGTTGCAGTATGTAGCTGGAGTAAAGAAACCCTTCTGTTCCTTTGTCTGGAGTGTAATGGACTAAAGTAAAGTGGTTTGCCACACCAACCCCATACAGCCTATGGAATAAGCATGCCACCTCCTTTAGTTCATCTTTATAGAACCATAGAATCATAGAATTGGAAGAGGCCACAAGATATATCCAGTCCAATCCCCTGCCATGCAAGAATACACAATCAATATACTCTCAACAGATGACCATCCAGCATCTGTTTAAAACCCTCCAAAGAAGGAGACTCTACCACCAACACCACCACTTATTAAATTTATTTCAAAAGATATGATGTCTGGGTCAACAATAGTATCTAAATGACACATCTCTTTCCACCTAACATGCGCAGGCTGCAGGGAAGTTGCTTCCTATCAGCACTCCAAGGTTATGGTAGCAAGGTTTGGCAAAATGCAGCCTCTGGGGCTACATACACTCCTCAAGGCTATTTTTGTGGACTTTGGGCCCTTTAGATCTCACAGGTGAGCCTTTTTTTCCTGGCAAAAAGGGAGTGAATTGCCCCTCCTAACAACCTCCAAGAGAGACAATTCACATTTTAAATAGGTCACAGTACTACCACCATTCTACTGCACCACTCAGCATGGTTAATGTTATAAAATCTCTGCAGATCCTGGCTAGAATTTGTGCATTTGCAAAACCAATTTTCCTATTTTGCAAATGCACAAAACCTGGAATTATGATCAATGGTGCTTTGCTGCTTCATAGATTTTTGAAAGGTAGAAGCCCGGGATGAGTTTTTGGTGACACTCTCAAGAGTCAACATGTTCTTTTGTACTTGGTGTGTGTGTGTGTTTGTAGTCTTGGTGGCACAGAGGTTGCTGGTACTGCAGCAACAAGGTTGTGAGTTTGATCTCAGGGCTTCAGGGTTGATTCAGCCTACCATCCCTTCGAAGGTTGATAAAGTGAGTACCCAGTTTGTGGCAATTGGCTTACAGATTATAAACCACTTAGAGAGTGCTGAAGAGGTATAGAAACGTAAATGCTGCTGCTGCTGTTGCTGTTGCTATTGTTACTAGTACTGGAGCAGGGGGGCAGATGTCCCTGGCTGACACAAAAAGTGGTAAGTACACCCAAGGTTTCACTCTCATGCTGGAGGCAAGAGCTGTCCTGGAAACTGGTGAATTCTTCACACGCTGTCTCGGTATGTTGAGATAGACTGGCTTGGCCAGAGGTTCTTTCACACTACATAATTATAACACTATGGGGCTCGACAGACTGCCCAAAAAGGGCAGTCTGGAGCCATCCCTCTTTGCTGCGGAGTGTTGCCACAGAAACCAAATTGTGTGGCACCACTGCGCAACAAGAAAGAAGTGCTCAGAAGCAGCTCCTTGCTTTCTGCACTAGATTGGGGCCAGGGCAGCCTCACCGGCAGCTCCCGTGGCCCCAATCCGGCTTCTTTCCAGCCCAAAATGCCGCTTCTCTTCAAACTGGAAAAAGGTTGTCGGTGTGCTTCATGCCCCTGGACACCCTAGGAGCCATGAGGAGAAAGGGGTGGCCCCTGTCTCCTCAGGATCATTCCCATGGCTGTGTGGTTGCCACGGGAACCTTCTACTCTGCAAAGGAGCTCCATTTCAGAGCTCCCCAAAGGAGACCTCCCCAAAAGGCACTCTGTTTCAGAGCTCCCCAAAGGAGATCTCCCTAAAGGAGCTCCGAAACGGAGCTGTCCAAAGGAGATCTCCCCAAAGGAATTCTGAAATGGTACTCCTTTCTGTGCCGCAGTCAGGCTGCTGTAAGAGGCCTGGGGTGGCACAGAGACATCGGTGTTGCGCTGCTCCATTTGGACTCAGCGCAGCAGCAATGTCATCGCTACGTGCACCTTCTGTACAATGCTGCACAGAGGTGACACCCTGACTATGTGCTAGGGTTGCGGGGCATGCGGTCATTCCACCCCAGACAACCCTAGCACATCACCAGGATGCCACAAAGCACCAGTCTGTACCAGCCCTATGATTCCACTTCAGCTGCCATGGCTGCAGCCTATAAAATCTAGGAGCTTGTTGTGTGTAGCCTGAAAACTTTCCAGCTGAGAATTCTAAATGCCCATCCCTAAACTGTTCATCCCAGAATTTCATTAGGGTGGTACAGTGGCAGTTAAAGTGGAAACATAGTGCTTCGATTTGTGTTGTGTGAAAGGGCCTTAACTGACACATGACAATATCACACTATACAGTTATAGTGCTATTATTCTGCTTTAAGTGCTCTATCTGCCTCCTGTGCAATTCTGGAGATTATAGTGTAGTGAGTCTGTGAACTCTCTGGCTGAAGTCTCTAAATGTCCTTCCCTAAACTGTAAAAAAAACAAGATTCCACAGGAGGCATTTACAGTAAAGTGGAATGATAGCGCTATAACAGTGTAGTATGATATTCTACAAAGACCGAGGCCATAGGCATATAGCTGGAAGGCTTATATAATGCAAAGAGCCAAGAACAATACAGCTGTAACACAGTATCAGGTTGCCCTTCATGCCTTAATATATTGTTGTTGTTGTTTTTCTGAACAGATTCTGAAATAAAGCATTGGACTGATAAACCGTCTACCCCAGCTGAACTCTAATGTAGTAAAGCATAGCTTTCAAACCTCTTTAGATATTTTTTTAAAAATGTTGCCTAGTAACAGTTGTAGAAATGGAGCTTTCTCCACCATAAAGATAAATAAATAATAACTATAACAGCATTGTTTAAACACTAGTCTTGAGCTGTTTTATTCATCAAAGCACAAAGTTGTTGTTGTCTATATTTCTGACTTTATCAGAGCCTTCTTCCAGTCATACAGTTCCAAGATTAGGTGATAATGAAGAATAGATCAAAGAGCCCCATACTAAGATACTCCTTTATTTTTCATAAGCTAAAGATCTGTGACATAGACAAAAGGGATGCACAACCTTTTCAAGGGCTACAACTGATGTTGACTGCTGGGGAGGGGTGCACATATGTATCCAAATGTTGTGTGCATGCTTGTGTGTGTGTGTGTGTGTGTGTGTTGTTTGCCTCCAAGTTGTTTCCGACTTATGGCGACCCTGTTACAGTTTTTTTTGGGGGGGGGGCAAGTTTTTTAGAGGAGCTTTGCCATTGCCAACGACTGAGGATGAGAGACTGTGACTTGCCAAAAGTCACCCACTGGGTTTTTATGCTACAGTGGGGATTTGAATCCTGGTCTCACAGAGTTGTAGTCCAATGATCAAACTGCTACACCACACTGCCCCTATCAGTGCAGCATGCTAAAAAGCCCTTTACTTGTCAAATAATAAGTTCCCAAAAGCTTGCTGGAATAAAAGGGTCCTCACCTGCTGACAATAAAACAGCCTACGGAATTGTGGAGTCAGTGAGAAGCCACCACACTGGTGTAGATGTACCCCAAATGATCTCACTTGGGAGCCTGTTCCACTTCTCAGTGCATGCAGCAACGTTGCACTTTTTTTACAAAATGAATAAACCAAGACTTATCTATGGGGGGTGGCAAAATGAGGGCATTACTCCAAATAAGAATCCTGCCCCCTCAATGAATCGTTCCTTTAGTTCCTGAATGCCTAGCATTTCAGTAACTTAAACTTCATTGAGAGAGCCAGCATATTATAATGGTTTGAGTGTTGGACCATGACTTTGGAGACCAGGGTTCGATTCCTGGCTCAGCCATTAAAGCCACTGGGTGATCTTGGGCAAGTCACATGCTCTCAGCCTCAGGGGAAAGCAATGGCAAACTTCCTCTGAACAAGTTTGCCAAGGTCGCCACAAGTCAGAAACAACTTGAAGGCACACAATAACAACAACAACACCAATTAAAAAAAACAAGCTTCATTGAGCACTTAGAAAAGTTTAGGCATCCAAAGAAAAGGAATAGGCAAAGTTACCAAGGGAATACTACCAAAGTTACCAAAGGACATGGAAAATGTACGAGTCTAGGTGTGAATGATTTTCAGTGCCTCACTCTCTATATGCTAGAAATTTGGGGATTTAAGAAAAATTTGATTTGATGGGGAGAAACCTTACTTGAGGGAGAGTCATGTCCTTCTCTCCCTTCCACCTCTGAAATAAAACAATTATGAGAATGTGAAGTAGAAGGCTGGCATTTTCAGAGAATGCTGTCATGGAAGAGAGTGGGGTATATATACTCTGTTAGTTGATAGGAAGCAATTTGCATGTTAATCTCTGTTTTATTCTGTTGTTGAATGGCAAGGCCTCAGTCTGTCTATTTAATTAATGATCCTGTCTGCTGGGATGGTTGGGCCACATAGTATACAGAAAACCTACACACAGGGACAGATATGCACACAAGAACTCCAACCATCACCCAGGACAAATATTGGTAGACTAGGCAAAAAGGATATGTGAACCCCACTTCCTGGAGGATGAATTGAAGCACCTAGACTGGGCTCTCCAGGCTAATGGTTACTCCAGCTCAGACATCAGAAGGGCTGCCAGACCCAGAAAAACCCACAGAATTGAAGACAAACAACCACCCAAAGGGAAGCTATTTTTACTATACATCAAAGGAGTCACAGACAGAATAGGGAAAGCGGTGAGGAAACACAACCTCCAAACCGTCTACAAACCAACCAAGAAAATCCACTGGTTATATAGACATCCTGAGACTTTGCCATTCAACAACAGAACAATACACGGATTAACATGCAAATCACTTCTCCTCAACCAACAATATATATACCCCATTCTTTTCCATGCCAGCATTCTCTGAACATGCGAGCCACAGCCACAGCTACTGGTGAAACATCAGGAATAAAGTCTTCTAGAACATGGCCTCCTAACCCAAAAAACCCACCAAAAGAAAGAAAGAAAGAAAGAAAGAAAGAAAAGAAAAGAAAAGAAAGAAAGAGAAAGAGAACTTTTGTAAAGACTTCTTCTTTTTCACAAGAGTGTTTGCATTAAGCAGGTCTGGCCACATATACCAGTATATTCTCAGTGACTTCCTGGTCTGTAGATACATAAATCTTGGCAAAACTGAGACCTCCTAAGGGGATGAAATGCTACCAATATGGTATTGTGCCATATCTAGTAACAGTGATAAGTTCTCTCCACAGCTGCAGGAGACTTATAGTGTGGCTGAAAACACAGATGGCCACAAATTGGAAGGGATATGTTGTTTCCATTTTGTACTGGAAGGGGTCTGGCCAGAGGAAGAAGTCTGTCGTACGGGAATGGCTGCTTTAATCAGCTCAATATTTAGGGAATTTGAGCTATTCTCAAGCATGCATCCTCTTTGCAGGTCAATTCCCCTCCTGAGTGGTCTCGGTTTCAATTGAAAAATGTATGCCGGTTTTACACATTTGGCTGGAATAAACAAATGGCTTTTGTTGAGGAGCATCTGCTGTTTTGTTAAAAATGTGGTTAAAGACATTAACAAAAGTGGCATTACCAGCTGTTCTAATGTCAGGCAGCTTAGTTAAACTGTGAGTTTTTGTGGGTTTTCCCCCACCTTTTCTTCCTTTCTCTCTCTCTCTCTCTCTCTCTCTCTCTGTTTTGGTAAAAGAACAACACATGATATCAAAATCAATTCCCAACCAATAACACAGCCTATTGCAAAACAAATTGCAGTTTACTGGGAGTGGGGAGGGGGAGATGTTAATTAAAGTACAAATTACGTTGTTGTTGTTGTTGTTGTTGTTGTTGTTGTTGGAGTGTCAGCTACTGGGAAATAGCCATATACTGTAAATTCTCCTGACATATAAATGTCACTTTTACTTCCATAATATATGCACAACAGCAATACAATATGACAGGCTGTGCATATCTGGGCAATTAAAAGAAGCCTCTGGTGGTAGAAATGCTTTGCCCTTTGGCCTCCTGGCTTATATTACTACTTCTCTCCTCCAGAGGTATTCTATAATCACCCAGAAATCCAAGGCCTGTTGCATGTTGCTCCTTAACCACTTCACTCTTGTGTTCCTGTCATTTACAATTATTAGATGATTAGGAGGTGATGGGTTAGAAGCATTATTGCACTGATGTTATTATGGAGCAATATCTGTGGAGAACACTGCTGTTTCTGATGTGACAGCTGTCTTACGAATGAGTTTACATCATAGCACTGAAATATTCCCAAAGTTCATCTAATCCAGGGGTTCCCAACCAGAGGTGCCCACACCCCCAGGGGGTTTGAGATGTAATTTCAGGGACTGCAACAAAGTATCCCTTTTTGTGTCTTGACTGATGAGTCACAAATCATCACTCAGCCAGCTGCCATAGTGCTTTGAGAAGTAGTAGTAGGTAATTGTGTTGCGTAGAAAGTCATCTCATGGTTTATTTACTCAAAAGAAGAGAATGGAGATTATCACATGGGTAAAAGAAGTGGTTTGAGGCGATTGTGCCATGTATTATCACACGACATCATGCACAATTTGTAGCTACAGTTGCAGTAGAGAGCAACCTTTTATTCACGGGGAACTCCCATGAATTCATTCACGATAGAAGGAACCAAGCGTGATTGAAAGAGTGTGGAGTTCAATCACACTGCTTTATCGCTATTGGAGAAGCATACCCATAATGCATTGCTGTGGTCACAATCTGTTCTCATTTCCAGGATTGGTTTTGCAGTGGGTTTCAGTGTTCTTTTGAGCTTTGGGGCACAATTTTGGTAACACTTCATTAAAACAATGTGTTGTAGTAATAAATTTTATTTTGCTGTCTTTATTCCTTGTGGCAGAGGAACACAATTAGCAGATATGAACAGTTATGCCACACATGCTCAAAATGATCAATTGCAGTATACTAACCATTCATTTGTGGATGTGTGTGAAACACTATTGCAATATTATTTCAAATGCACAATTGTGCGAATAGATGTCATGTGAAAGCATTCAGCAGAATTGTGTGACTGTACCTTCTCAAACCACTTCTTTTCCTCCATATGATAATCTTCAATGTCACAATTTACAATAGTTTGCCTTTTTTTCTGAATAAATTAGAATTTAATTGCTCAATTTAGAATGGCATTTTATGAACCAAATTCAGAGAATGCTGGCATGAAAGAGAGTGGGGTATATATACTATTGGTTGAGTGGAAGTGATTTATGTGTTAATCTGTGCATTGTTGTGTTGTTGACTGGCAAGGCCTCAGGACATCTATTTAATTAGTGCTCCATTGTCTGCTGAGAAACCACTCTCATTTTGGGTTATTTTAATTTGCATGGGCTGGATCTTGATTTTGGTGTTTTTTAGGACAATTACCAAACTTTGTTTACTTCAACGGTTTCTTCTTTCCTGTGAAAGTTGTCCAGGTGTTTATGGATTTCAATGGCTTCCCTGTGCATTCTGACCTGATAGTTGTTGGCATGGTCCAGAATTTTTCTAACAGTGTTTTATGCCCACGATGGTTTAGAACATGTTCTGCTACTGATGATTTTTCTGGCTGACCCAATCGGCAGTGTCTCTTGTGTTTCTTGATTCGTGTTTGAACACTGCATTTGGTGGTCCCTATGTCTGAAGCTGGTACAACCCAGTGTGAGGGGGGTTGCTCAACAGACAATGGATCATTAATTAAATAGATACTCTGAGGCCTTGCCATTCAACAACAAAACAATACATAGATTAACAGCCGGTATGCAGTAAACTCCTGTGGCCGTGAGAAGGTCACTCATGTCCTTTGCTGAGCACAGCATTTGCTGGATTTTCTTGGTTGGTTTGTAGACCGCTTGGAGGTTGTGTTTCCTCACCACTTTCCCTATTCTGTTTGTGGCTCCTTTGATGTTGGGTAAAAATACCTTCCCTTTGGGCGGTTGTTTTTCTTCACTTCTTTGGGTTTTTCTGGGTATGGTAGCCCTTCTGATCTCTCAGCTGGAGTAACCATTAGCTTGTATAGCCTGGTCTAGGTGCTTCCATTAATCCTCCTGGAAGTGGGGTTCACATATCCTTTTTGCCCAGTCTACCAGTGGTTTTATTGTGCTTCTTTTTTTTTCCTGGGTGATAGTTGGAGTTCTTGTGCAGGTATCTGTCCATGTGTTTTCTGTATACTGTGTGGCCCAAATGTTGGATTTGTTTGCAGATGACCAGGACATCCAAGAATGGCAATGTTCCTTCCTCTTTTTTCCCCATCATGAATTGGATGTTTGGGTGGATGTTGTTCAGATGATTCAAAAACACGGTCAAATCTTCTCCACGGCTCCAGAAGGTGAAAGTGTCATCCACATATTGGGCTGCCAGACCCAGAAAAAAACATAGAAATGAATATATATCCCACTCTCTTCCATGCCAGCATTCTCTGAAGATGCCAGTCACAGCTGCTGGTGAAACATCAGGAAAAATCTCTTCTAGAACACAACCTCATAGCTGGAAAAACCCACAAAAAATTATTTGTGAATACATTAGGACAATAGGTTATTTTCTCCCATATTTCCAGGGTATACAATGATGGAATTGACTCTCAAGTGCAGCACTATGAAATGTTCAGTTACAAAGATGTCAATGTTAGAATCTACTCTACATTTTAAGGTTGTATAGTATCTCTCTCTCTCTCTCTCTCATATATATTGCAGCTGTATTTATTTATTTATTTATTTGCTTGCTTGCTTGCTTGTAGAAAAAAAAATTCATCCAAATTTCAGAGCAAATATGAAAAAGGTAGTGTTAATCAGGATTCTTTGGTATCCCCCCCACCCCCCTGCAATCTGCTTATGACAGAGGTGGGAATGATCTCTCATTAAATTACTGACCTGCTATTTGGTTTTGTTTTTAATGATAGAACTCTCTTATATCTCTGAGATAAGCAGAAGAGTTCTATTCACTCTGTAACTCTTTCTGCTCATCTTATACTTAGTGCTGATGAGGTAAACACACCATTATTGGTTGTATTATTGGAGGATTTTTTTCCCCTGCAGTATTCTACACATTTCTAATCAGTGACTATCTAGAAAACGCACAGAGAGGGAGAGAAAGATCGAGATAGAGAGGGGTGCCTTCACCTTTGTTCCTAACCTAAGTAATGGGAAAAGGTAGGAAATTAACCATAGACTCATTGCGAGGGCATTGCAGATACTCAAGGGAACTTTACAAATTAAAGTATGGTACATATATATATATTTGCACGCAATATCAAGTTTCCTGGTCTAAATTCAATCCGTTCTACGTAGGCTCATTGAAATGAATGCAATTTTTTGGTTATAACTAACTTAAATTCCCTTGCAATCCAAATCCACCCAACAATGATACCTTTACTGGCCAACTAAAATGCACACTATACATGTTGCAAGCTTTGGAAGCGTCACTGGCTTCTTCATCAGGCAAGGTGTTACAAACCAAACAGGAGGGGAAAAAAATAAACATGTTAGTCATAGGCCTGCATTTTGCTGTTTCTCTTCTTAGTTAAGATAGTATAGAGGGTCATATTGATTGAATGGATCTACTCTAAGTATGGCTAACATTAGATTTAGGCAGTAGAACTAACATTAAATTTAGCCAGAAGATTTCAGAGTCACTTTCTAGATTCATACATGTTTTCAAAAAAAGTCCAGTAACAAGCATTTGTGACAGTCAGATAAAAGCTTATAACACACATTTTACCTTCTTTTCCTGCATCAGGGATGGGAAACTCTGATCCTCAAAATTTCAGAGATCAGATGAAAAAGTAGTCCAGCTATTTAAACAATTACACATGCTGAATGGAAGTCAGATTTTAAATTTTCTGCACTCAGCCAATATTGACTGAAGCAATTGCAAGAGCCATCCATTTTGTACAAGCCATGCATCTGAAGCTCTTCTACATCCTTTCCTAAAATACACACATATTACTCGTAAATAGCCTTGACAACCTATTTACAGGTTGAGAGATCAACACAGACTACTTTTCAATGGTTAGAGGAGCAACCAAGTCTATTCTATGCTGTTTCATGGAGATTACAGCATAGATGGCGGAGATTTTAAGATTTCTGTGCATATGGTCCAGGAAAATAGCAGACACGATAGGCAAGAGAGGGATCTGTTTATTTACTTGCCTGTTATTTTGTCTTTGGAGGATTAAGAAGAGGAGATTCTGAACATTACTCCCAAGAGGTCATGTTCCTTGGATTTGTGTGCCTCTTATAACTAGCACCCAAAGGGCTTATATATGAGTCAATGGTGTGAATACATATATTTTAATGAGGTTGCCTCCTGACCTGTAGGCTTTAGTCTGAAGGAAAAGAATTGAAAGAAGGTAAAGAATTCACCTCTAGAGAATTTGTGTGCCTTTCATTAGGATGTTAGTTTGGTACTGTAGCAGATTCCGCCCACGTCTTGTTTCTTCTTTCCTGTTGATTTGATAGAATTGCCAACTTGAAAAACAGTCAAGGAAAGAAGAAAAAGGAGATCTGGGAAGATGCTTTTAAATATTGCAATACAACACTATGAAAGAAAGAGACATGGATGCCTCTTCATAATTTCTGAAATGAGGATCCTCCTATTTGGGAAAAAAGGGGTACTTTCCAATGAAGAACCATTTGTGAAGGCATTTCCTCCTGTAACTGAGGATAAAACTCAACAGTATACAATTACTAGCGTTCACCATCTCTGCACTCCCTAAGAGACCAAGAACTGAATTAGCAGAGTGACTGATGTATCCTGACATCCCCTGAGAGTTATCTCCTAGCCACCATAAGTAGTTAGATTAATTAAATCACTCTAACTCATTGAGCTGATTTTCACTATGCCTTTCCAAATGCAGAGCCCATTAGTAGCATTCATAGAGACACTGATTAGGCACAGTTCTCCAGGCTTTCCAATGCCAGTATCAACCAACAATAGAGCAATCCCCTTGCCGTTTCAGAAAAGAGTGGCTATCTTTTGGTGCAGAAAGCTACTGACTAGTTATAATTAGGGGTCCTGTCGAATCATGTTTGATGGGCTTGAATGATTACAAGCACACAAAAACTTCCTTACTTCTCCTCAGTGCCTGTGTATACAGAACACAACATTAGTTAATATTGGTTATTGAGCTACTTATCAATAAAAAAATAGCTAGAACAAAAATGATCTTGTTGATAAATGTGAAGAAAAACAGAGGGGAAAAATAACTTGTATTGACTTTCTTTGCTCTGTGTGTGAATATTTGTGTGTATATTTCCCATATAAGGGTCCCTTTGTGTGTCCTGGCTACACCAGAGGTATATCCTTGCAACATGGCAATGGAATTGCATATAAACTGGGTTTCAAACTTAAAGGCCAAAGCTTGCCTCTACAACATTTGAGACTATCTCTGAGAAAATGCATTAGCTTTAACATCCCTGTACTCAAACTCACTCATGGTGAGGTGTTATTTTCCTTCATTCCTCTTGTTGTTACTTGTACAATATTGCCTGGAAGTTCAGGAAGGCCAAAATACCATTGGTGCACTGCACTAACAGTTTCACATTTCCAAAGTCATGTAGCAGTACGAAGGCAAAATCTGCCAACTGGGAGCAGCCTATTTCTCCTCTGCTTTATTTCCTTTATGGCTGCTGCTCCTGTGGTTTTCTTTCTCCCACTACTGTCACCTACAATGGTGACAGTAGTAAGAGTACAGCATATCAATTGGATCCTGGCTTTAAAATCCATTAGGAATCAAACCAGGAACATCCACAATGAGTAGTAGGGTCTCATTACATGGCACACAGATCTACATTACCCTTACCTGTTTGGGATGGGGGATGGGATTGATGCCAAAAGCAAAGAGTCTTTATAAAAAGAATTAAAATCCACCAGATCTAAACTTCAAGTGTTTCTAATAAAGGAGCTAACTTTTATATTGAAAAGGTTATAAATTAAAGGGGCTTTACAGATCGCCCAAAAAGAGCAGTCTGGTGCCACCTCTTTTTCGTCTGCACCTTCAATGCAGCAACCAGATGGAGGGGCAAAGGTGCAGACTAGAATCATAGAATTATAGAATCATAGAGTTGGAAGAGACCACAAGGGCCATCCAGTCCAACCCCCTGCCATGCAGGAACTCCCAATCAAAGCATCCCTGACAGATGGCCATCCAGCCTCTGCTTAAAGACCCCTAAGGAAGGAGACTCCACCACAGTCCGAGGGAGTGTGTTCCACTGTCGAATAGCCCTTACTGTCAGGAAGTTCCTCCTAATGTTGAGGTGGAATCTCTTTTCCTGCAGTTTGCATCCATTGTTCCGTGTTCTAGTCTCTGCAGCAGCAGAAAACAAGCTTGCTCCCTCTTCAATATGACATCCCTTCAAATATTTAAACAGGGCTATCATATCACCTCTTAACCTTCTCTTCTCCAGGCTAAACATCCCTAGTTCCCTGAGGCGTTCCTCATAGGGCATGGTTTCCAGACCCTTCACCATCTTAGTTGCCCTCCTTTGGACATGCTCCAGTTTCTCCACATCCTTTTTGAATTGTGGTGCCCAGAACTGGACACAGTATTCCAGGTGGGGCCTGACCAAAGCAGAATAGAGTGGCACTATAACTTCTCTTGATCTAGAAACTATACTTCTATTGATGCAGCCTAAAATTGCATTGGCTTTTTTAGCTGCCGCATCGCACTGTTGACTCATGTTCAGCTTATGGTCTACTTGGACTCCTAGATCCCTTTCACACGTAGTTTCATTCAGCCAGGTGTCCCCCATCCTATATCTGTGCATTTCATTTTTCCGCCCTAAGTGCAGAACCTTACATTTCTCTGCATTGAATTTCATCTTGTTAGCATTGGCCCAGCTATCTAGTCTCTTCAGGTCATTTTGAATTTTGATCCTGTCCTCTGGGGTATTAGCTACTCCTCCCAGTTTAGTGTCATCTGCAAATTTGATAAGTATGCCCCCAATTCTGTCATCCAAATCATTAATAAAGACATTGAATAGCACTGGGCCCAGGACAGAACCCTGTGGGACCCCACTGGTCACTTCTCTCCAGGATGAAAAGGAACCATTGCTGAGCACCCTTTGAGTTCGGCCAGTCAACCAATTACAAATCCATGTAACAGTTAACTTGTCTATCCCACATTTTGCAAGCTTGTTTGCAAGAATGTCATGGGGAACCTTGTCAAAGGCCTTACTGAAATCGAGGTATACTATATCCACAGCATTCCCTTCATCTACCAAGCTGGTAATTTTATCAAAAAAAAGAGATCAGGTTCGTTTGGCATGACTTGTTTCTCTGAAATCCATGTTGACTTTTTGTGATTATGGCATTGGCCTCTAAGTGTTCACAGACTTTCTGCTTAATGATCTGCTCCAGAATCTTTCCTGAAATTGATGTCAGACTAACTGGATGATAATTGTTGGGATCCTCTTTTTTTCCCTTTTTGAAGATGGGGACAACGTTTGCCCTCCTCCAGTCTGCTGGGACTTCTCCTGTTCTCCAGGAGTTCTCAAAGATTATTGCCAGTGGTTCCGATATTACTTTTGCCAGTTCTTTTAACACCCTTGGATGTAGTTCATCTGGTCCTGGAGATTTGTATTCATTTAGGTTAACCAGGTATTCCTGTACTATCTCTTTACTTATTCTGTGCTGAAATTCCCCTATTCTGTCTTCTCCTCCATTATCCTTAGGCTGGGCACCCTTTGCCTTTTCTGAGAAGACTGAAGCAAAGAAGGTGTTGAGTAATTCTGCCTTTTCTCTGTCCCCTGTTAGCATTTTGCCATCTTCACCACACAATGGCCCTACCATTTCCTTCTTTTTCCTTTTGCTGCGGACATATCCAAAAAACCCCTTTTTATTGTTCTTAACTTCTCTGGCAAGGCTGACTTTATCCCTACATGTGCTGGCTATTTGTTTGAATTCCTCTTTGGTGATTTCCCCATTTTTCCATTTCTTATACATGTTCCGTTTAAAACTTAGCTCAGTTGAAAGTTCCTTAGTCATCCATCCTGGCTTCTTGAGACATCTTCCATTTTTCTTCCTCATTGGAACTGTTTGAAATTGTGCCTTCAATATCTCCCTTTTGAGAAACTCCCATCCGTCTTGAACTCTCTTCTCTTTTAGTATTCCTGACCATAGGATCACTCCAAGTATTTCTCTAAGTTTATTGAAATCAGCTCTCCTAAAGTCTAGAGTGCGTGTCTGACTATGCCTAGCTTCTCCCTTCCACTGTATTACAAACTCCAGGAGAACATGGTCACTTCCACCTAAGGATCCAACCACTTGCACCCCATCAACTAGGTCTTCCCTGTTGGTTATGATAAGTTGAAGTCACCCATCACTACTACATCTCTCCTTTCTGAGTATGTGATTATCTGTTCTAGAAAGGCATCATCCAATTCCTCTGCCTGAGTCGGGGGTCTGTAGTAGACTCCCACAGTAACATCCCTGTTATTTCCCTCTCCTTTAATTTTTATCCAGATGCTCTCCACCTGGCTTCCAGTATTGACTTCCTGGATCTCTTCACTGGTATAAATATCCCTGACATATAATGCTATTCCTCCTCCTTTCCTGCTTGGCCTGTTTCTCTTAAAAAGGTTATACCCCTCTATTTCTACATTCCAATCATGAGACTCATCCCACCAGGTTTCAGTGATGCCTATTATATCATATTTCCCTTGTTGTGCTAGGAGTTCAAGTTCATCCTGCTTATTTCCCATACTCTGTGCATTCGTGTAGAGACATTTAAGACCATATGTCCTCTTTATTTGCTGCTTTTGCACATTTTTTTGCCTCCTACTGTTGGGTCCTTGCACTGTTTGCCTTGTCAGGCCCACAAACCACTGCTTCGGTACCCCTCAGCAAGGAGTCCCCCACCACGACTACGCGCCTCCTCTGAGGCTTAGCAGTGTCTGTTCCCTTTCGTGACACTCTCAGGCTCCCCTGCTCTGTCCCTGCTGTCTGTCCTTGCTGCTTTTCCTCATCATCTCTGACAACAGAGAGAGATTCAAAGCGATTCTGTAGCTGCAAGCCACTCACAGAACGTTCCCTGGTTTCCTTACTTCTGGCTGTGACCTTCCTCCAAGCATCTACCTCTGTTGTATGTGGAGTGACCTCCTCCGCCCCAACAACTTCCTCTGTCTGTTTCCCACCCAAGACATTCTGGTCTGATCTGTTCAGGAGAATCTCCTGCTCTCTATGATGCTGGAGTGCAGATATCTGCTCCTCTAGCTGCTGTACTTTCTCTTCCAAGAGGGCTACCAACTTGCACTTGTGGCAGGTGTAGTTCGCCACCTCTGTAGGCAAGAAGACAAACATCCCACAGGTGTTGCAGGTGACTGCAGCAGGGCCTTCAGTGTCCATACTGAGAAGTCTTAAGGAGGCACTGAAACAAGACTGTGGGCTTCCCTTGTTAGACTTGGCCTTTATTCCCAAGCTCTGTCACTGAGTTCAAGTCACGGGGCCTATAGTTATGTAGAGAGCTCCTGGCTAAAAGCTCCTTCCAAAGGCAAGTCTCTGATTCACTTCCTCTGATGCTTCAGGCCGGCTCCTCTTCTATTCTCTAAAAACCTCCTTGACTAGATAAGAAAAATTAAAATTCGTGCGCCGGTAGGCTCGCGCTTCTGTTAGCCTTGAGTAGCCTTAAGTAGCCTCCCAGCAATGGCTCCCAGAATGCAATGGATCAAGTGTAAATTAGATTAGATCTCACCCAAGCACATGGACTAGAACCTCCTCCTTTTCTTTCTCCTTTGTTAAAGGAAATGAACCTTCTGCTAGCCTTGAGTAGCCTTAAGTAGCCTCCCAGCACTGGCTCCCTGAATGCAATGGCTCAAGTGTAAATTAGATTAGATCTCACCCAAGCACATGGACTACAGCCTTCTCCTTTTCTTTCTCCTTTGTTAAAGGACTAAAAAAGGAGCCCGAAAAAGTAGCTCCTTTTTGAGTCACAGTTGCAATGCAAAAAGACGGAAAAAGTGCCATAGGGTGCCTCTATGACATTGCAGCTGTGCAGCGCCATATAGTAGCTGCACAGCTGTGATGTAGTTGCTGCATATGCCATATATACGGTGCTGCACAGCAACAACGCCCTTGTCATGTGCTAGGGTTGTGGGGCATGTATACACTCCACTTCTTCCTGCCTGCTGTGAGATCAGTTTCAACAGGGCTTTTATTCTCAAGCAATACAAATATTCTCAAGCAGCAGGGCTTTTATTCTCAAGCAACCCTAACATGTGACAAGGGCACCCCTTAGTGCCTGTCTGTATTGGGCCTAAGATCCCCAAAATAGTTAGTTACCATCCTAGTTACATCAAAAAACCAATCCTACATATTGCCCCTTTTATCAAAAATAACTAAACAAACATTTTACTAACTTAAAAAAAAATCTTCTGAAAGCTATAAGTCGCTGACCTATGATACAAAGCTCACATTTGAAGGAGACATGAACCCTGGTGGTGAAGTAGTTAAGTGCCAGTACTGCAGCCACTTACTCACAACCACAAGGTTGTGAGTTTGATCCTTGCCTACTCAGCCTACCATCCTTCCAAGGTTGCTAAAATGAATACTCAGCTTGTTGGGGCAATTAGCTTACTGTTGTAAACCACTTAGAGACTGCTTATGTTGCACGAAGCAGTATATAAATGAAACTGCTATTGCTATAGATATTAGAAGACCAGACCTAGTGAATCAAAAATCCAATTTTATTGAGAGAAAGACATGCATTTTTGTCTCCCAGACCAGAAACTGAACAGAATTAGAGTCCTAAGCCATCAGCTCTTACATCCTCTTTCAATACAGTTTGTCAACATAGCCAAGTCACTACTGCAAAGTGTACATGCTTGGGAAATTCCATCAAGTGAACAAAGATAGAAGTCAAAACTTTTAGGTGGCAGTTATTCACATACAGTATATTACATTCTATAAGGCAATCTTAGGTCTGATCTAGATTGGCAAAAAGAAGTGTGTTCATGGCTGCATGAAAGTCTAGCCTTTAGATGAGAAAAAGGGAAAGTGTGCCATGAAAACGCTTTTTTTGCATTTTAGGGGAGAAGAAGCACCTTTAAAAAGGTGCTGGTTTTCCCAGTTTCTTTTTTAAAAACTGCGGAACAGCGCAGCTCCATCTAAAGGCTGTGGTGCAGCTGCTAAGCATTAAGGAAAAGGCAACTTCATGTCACACTTTCCTGCCAATCTAGAAAGCCCCATTATAAACTATGCAAAGAGATCTTGTAGTGCCCTTGAGACCAATTGAGCGAAAAAAATTGTAGTATACGTTTTTGTAGACTTGGCATGCTTCTTCAATGCACGGAGTGAACTGGTGCCCAGGAAGGACCTTTGTAACTGGACTATACAAATAATCCTAGAAATGCAAAACTTGTGGGTATGATGTTGAAATGAGAAGTTCAGTTATAGCTTTGGTCATTGAGAGACAAAGGCAGAAGGAAAAATGTTGCCCAGTGCCAGGATGGGTGGATAGCCATATGAATGAGGGAGGGAGTTTTGGAATAGCTTTTAACAATAAAAATACTCGGAACAAGGGGGGAAGCTTGGGAAGAGGAAGAGGAGGAGATATCAGGGCCTCCAAGTCTCGTAACCCCCTTGAGCAATGCTCTCACGCCCTCTGGGTGTCCCACACCACCATCTGAGAACCACTAGTCTAGTCTATTTCTATCTTAGCTAATTTATTTTAGTTATCATCAAAAGCTTGTTGCCTTAAGTTTTTGTTTTGTTTTGTTTTTGGTTAAGTGTTCAGCAGTTTGGTTTTTTTCACACATAGGTTTTTTATATCCAATATTCTTCCATTTTCTAAGTCCCCTTCTCGCTTCTCCTGTTCCAATTGTTACCACCTCAGTAGTCATCATAGAGCACAAGGCCAGCATTTGAGCTATCTGATATTCTTCTTTCATCTTTGGTGAGTCAACACTGTGGTTGATAAACAAAGGTGTCACTATCTCAGCCACCCATTTTGGCATTTGGAGCATCTGGGATTTCGGAATTCTGGATAAGGGCGAATAAACCTGTATCCATACAATTATAGGTATATCGTATAAATAGTGCAGTTCCTGATTAACTTACAACCATAATGATTTGCACTGTTACTAGGAGCTAATGACAAGTAATAAGTTATTTGTGCTTGTACTGTAACTAGCTAATTCCAAAGCACCAAAAATGGCCTGAGAGAACATAAAGATTTATGTTCAGAAAATTCAATAAGAAAATGCAGCCATTCCTCCCCCTTCAGAACATAACGTTAAGATGAGGAGTTTGAATCCAAGTGAGAGGAGCTGTATGAGATATCATTAACACTACTGATAACAGTAAGACTGACTTCTTTTTGGTTAGATAGTACAATCTGTGCATTTGGGGGGTGACTAAGATCTCACTTCACACAAAAGGAAACTATATTTGAAATTGCAGTCAAGGTATTGAAGTAGGAAAAGATACCTTCAAGGTCAGTGGAGGGCTAGGTCGAGATTATTCTTCACAAATTGTATCCTGAGGAGGAGAAGATGGACAAGACATTGCTGAATGGTAGCTTTGCCCATCACTTTTATTTTTTCCCTCCCAAGCTGGTTATTTTACACCCCAAAGCAATGCAGTGTGTATCCTTGGTTCAAATAGAGAGATGCAATGTTGAAGATTAATACAGAAAAAACAAAACAAAAAGATACCACTAGGCCAAGATAAGACATTAAGGTATACAAGATCACAAACTTGTGAAAGTTTGATGAGAGATCACTTTGTATTATGGTATTGGCTTTAGGCTCCCTGGACAAAAGGACATAAATTAAGTGATGCATATTGTCCAATGTTAAATTCAGAAAAGTAAAGGTCTGGTTTGATCTACTGACCTTTCATGATTGTACCTTAGAGCTGTGTCCATCCTTCCTCTAGGGAGCTCAGAGTGCTACAAAAGAACTCTCCTTCCCCTACTCTTCAATGAGATTAAATATAATGAAGTATTGATGCTATCAATAACACTGTAGATATAGGATCATGTGCTAGATGCCAGGGCACTATCCCACCATTGCTCATCTATGAATGATTACATTATAATTCTTTTTAAAGAAAGCAACATTCAAAAGGGCACATAAATTGGTCTCTAGTGAACCCTCTTTAATGTCTCCATTCCAGTAGGACTAAACATTAACCTTTGCAACAATCAAAATCAGACCCCTGCTGAGTTTTATTCAATAGGCTGGTATAGCCCTTCTTTTAGTACTTGGTAGCATAATTCTGCTCTCTGCTAGTTTAGCTTGAGCCAGTGGCTAGAGTATAGCCATGAAAATGTGACTCAGGACAAGCAATTTGACTTATTTTTTATTTAAAGACACAGTACATGCTTAGCTTATGGCATTCATGCAGTGGTGAATAACGATGTGCCACCACATTCGATGTCGCCTGAAGTATGCAGCTGCCATTGTAGCTAATCCAGGGCTAGTTCTGGAGTGTAATACTCTTGACTGCCCTAGACTTACAGTCTGTGCAGACAGTGCTCTAAGCGTGTGATGAGATTGTCCTGAGAAGATGAAGCAACTAAGAAGGAAAAGCATTGTGAGAAGATGAAGTAAAGGGGAAAGACTGGCAGGCACCGGGCATCATTAGGGGGTGAGGGAGGTGTGGACCACCCCAGATGACATCCTAAGAAGGGATGGCATCACTGCTCCCCAAACATCTGCCATTTGGCAGAAACAGGCTCTAGCATTTGCCTGCATCCCTTTAAAATGCTGAAGAGATGGAATGAGTAAGGTGAGGCTCAGTGGGAGGAAAAAGAAGAAGCCCTAGGTTTTTTTTAAATTTTTTTAAAATTTTATTTTATTTTTTAAGATTATTTTTAAAATTTCTCTAAAAACATGAAATCTTACCAAATGTTCACTTTAAACACATAAAACTACGTACATGTAAATATGTGTGTATGATTATATAATTTAAAAGTTTTAATAATTTTAGTTTTGCTAGTTGCTATTGCTACAACTATTGGCATTACGGGAATTATGATTGACGAATAAAATTAGTACAAAAAACATTACTAAGGATTCTGTATGGGTGTGGTATGGCAGGAGGTCAAAACGAGGTTATACCAGGAGGTACCACACTGGATGATGCCAACCATAATGATATCACTCAGCAGGCATAGATATCATCACACAACTGTTCTTGTGTAAACTGGATTTTGTATGTGTGTGTGAAAGCAAGAGAAAGAGAGTACATACAAGATAGATGGGCCAGGAGCTATTTGTTTAAAATGTAAGACAGGAGTGAAGAACTTTTGACCCAGACATTTTGGATTATAAATCCTCAAATCTCTTACCACTGCCCATGCTAGATGGGGCTGCTGGTTAGCCGAAGTCCAAAAACACATGGAGAGCCAAAGGTTTCTCACCTCTGGTGTAAGGTTATGGATTTATTACATTTTCTGAATGTTGCAAGCTGCTTTGGGGAATTCACCTGGAAAGCAGGATGAAAAATCTAACAAACAAACAAAAATAAAAGGGCAATAAACCAAATCATTAAGGACAGTTATTACTGAGAAGAATATATAAAACCTCCAGTTTCAGAGCTAATACACCACTGAATAGCACTTGTGTGTGGTGGGGGAGACAAGAACAGCAAGGTTATTTATTTAATTATCTATCTGCCTACCTGCCTGCCTACCTACCTACTATAGATGCATAAAATATCCAAGTTGGAAAAAAACTCAAGGGCCACCTAGTCCAATCTTCTGTCATGCAGCAATACAGAATTAAAGCACTCCTAATAGTCACCCATCCAAGTTATGTTTAAAGATCTCTAAAGACAGTGGTAGAAAACAAGTTTGCTCCATTTTCTACATAACATCCTTCAAACATTTAACGATATCTATCATATCACCTCTCCGACTTCTCTTCTCCAACCTAAACATAACCAGCTCTCTCTGTGGTTCCTCATAAAGTTTAGTTTCCAGACCTTTGACTGTCTTAGTCACCTTTCTCTGGACACATTTTCAAGCATTTTTTCCCTCTACTCTTCACTGTAAAAGACTCCTGGAGCAGCTTACAAAAGCTCAATAAAAAAATATGGTCCCTTCTTTCAGTGATGTAGCCAAGGGGGGTCCGTGGGGTCCAGGCCCCCCTTCCATTAAATACAATGAATGGTGTGCTCTGCTGCGCTGCCATGCCTAGCCCCATTATAAATTGTGGCACTTAGTCTGGACTCCACCCCCCCCCCTTCCCCAAATCCTGTCTACGTCCCTGCTTCTTTCAGTTCAATAATTGAAAAGACATGATAGAGAAAGCAGGGGGGAAAGGGAAGTTTCAAGATGTATTTATGTTTTGCATAGGAGGTTCCAAGAGTCATGTTTTCTCCTATTCAACATGGAAACCAGGATGCTGATTTAGATGGGCACTTGAGCCCCATGCAGGCACTTACCTGCTCACACACAGGGCTGAAGTGTGGGCAGAGATGTGGGCACACATATAAACCATGCCATCTAAACCATGCCAAAGTGTTCCAGAACTTTGCCTGCTGAACATGAAAGTCCAAATAAGGCCCTGGTTTAGCCTCAAACTCTGATAAGGGCCAGGTTTACTGATCTCTGGACCTGTGCCAGTGGCATCATTAGGGGGATGCAGAGGGTGAGGACCTTACCTGGTGACACTTCAGAAGAGGGGTGATACCCCATCAGCCCTCCTCCCAATATGGTGTGGGTGGTGCTTCTCCCAGCACCTGCCCCCTTCTTTTTCATTGCTATTACTGTCTCCCTGAAGAGGATGCTGAGACAGTGGAAGTGGAAGAGGGTTCTCCTGGCTTCACCTCCACCTAGCTCCCTCCTCACAAGTAAGCCACCATGGATGGAGGCAAAGGAGGGGCAAACCTTTCTCTCCACTGGCAGAGGTCCAGAGATCAGTAAACCTGGCCCTTATCAGAGTTCCAAGTCATACAAACACCAGGTGACACCAAACCTGGGGATACCACTGGCATCTGCAGCTGCATTTGAAATTACATGTTTACAGAACTCCCATGATTAGAAAGCTAACCTTATCAGGATTCCCAGCTATGGGAGCTCTGTAATTCTGCCCATCTGAACCCCAATACAGGGCCCTATGCAAAATCTGTGACGGTGTTTTGAGGTGGAACTTACTGCTCACCCAGGTCTCCTCAAACTGTCCAGTTTAACCTTTCAGGCAAGCAGGTGAACATCTGTATTGGGATTTGGTATGGTTATGTAAAATGAGCATATTTTATTTTATTTTTACTGAAGTTTTCATTTCCTTGTGGCTTATCCATCACGATCACTGGATGAGTCTAGAATAAAAAAAATGTATGTGTGTGTGAAGTTGGAAGAATAACCAGGAGTGGATTCTCCATCCTTTCTCTCTCTCTCTTGCTTTCTCTCTTTCTACAGTTTCTCCTGCTGTTTCTGCCACACTTCTGGCCTCTTCCTCCATTTCCCACTCAGCAGGCTGCTTTTTGGCAGATGCACTGATCTGTTTCAGAAGAATCTCTGCTTTTTGGCAGATGTGTGATCAGTTTCAAAGGAATCCTCCTCATCACTTTGTCCTTTTGAATCCCCAGCCCCGTCCCTCAGTTTCCCCTTCCTTTCCGGAAGGAGGGTAAATATACCAAGTGATTCAAAAAGATTGGCGCTAAAGTAAAGCTGTTTTTATTTGGTTTTGCACCATTCTTTTTAAATCACCTTGTATATTCTGACCAGGTCAGGTCTCATCTGGAGCATCCAGTTCTGGGCACCTCATTTTAGGAAGGATATAGACTAGCTGGAGCAAGTTCAGAGAAGGGCAACAAAGATAATAAGAGGTATGGAGAACAAAACATATAGGGAGTGGTTAAAGGAGTTGGGCATGTTCAGTTTGGGGAAGGGAAGATCGAGGAGGCAATATGATTGTATTCTTTAGGTACCTCAAGGGTTGTCAGAGAGGATGGGGCAGATTTGTTCTCTGCTGTCCTAAAGGATAGAATCTGGTCTAATGATTTGAAGTACAGTAGGGCAGATTAAGACTGAAAATTGGAAGAAATTTCTTGACAGAAAGAGCAGTTTGGCAATGGAATCAATTGTCTGTTTAGATGGTGGAAGCTTCTTTTCTGGACATCTCCAAAAAGAGTCTGTACAGTTACCTGCTTGGGATGCTTTAGCTCAGTCATTCTCAAAGAGTGGGATGGGAACCTTGAGGGGTGGGCACAAAAGTTGCTCAAGGAAGGGTGAAATATAAAGGCCCTGGTCCCCCTCCTTCTCATCCTCTTCCTCCATTTCCCAAACCTTTTCTGTCCTGGAGGAGAAGAGAAAGACAAGGAGAGCACTTGGAGCCTCTGCCTAAGGAAGAAGTGGAAGAGGGGAACTATTTCTTTATAAGATGTCAAAATATGAATATACATGAATGTGCAAATGAAAATATGCACACTAAACAAACAAAATATTTTTACTCATATACTAGGTCAAGCAAGGGTGGGGCACAACATCCAGATGGAGCTGTAAAGGGAGTCCCAAGCATAAGAAGTTTGAGAATCATTGCTTTAGCTGGAAAATATTTAGGGATAGCCATGTTGGCCATTTAGCAAATCTAATTTTAAAAAACCCACCCAACAGTGATTGGCCAACCAAAATGCACACTCTACATGTCACAAGCTTTGGAAGCTTCAAGGCTTCTTCAGGCAAGGTGTTACAAATCAGACAAGAGGGGAAAAAATGAAGATGTTAGCCCTAGGCCTGCATTTTCCTGTTATTGTTCTTAGTTCAGATAGTATGGAGGGGTGTCTCTTACAGGCTGGCACCTCTTCTTTCTGGCTATGTAGTAACTGAGAAATTCTCAAAATCCAAGGAATTTTAACATCCATTTACAGCACTTCTTTTGCAATCCAATATGGAGATCCTGCATGGAATAGGGGGTTGGACCTGGTGGTCCATGAGGTCTCTTCCAGCTCTATGATTCGATAGTTCTATGAAGTCTCAATCACTTGCTCACAGTCTCTGATTCTATGAAGTCTAAATTGTTCCCCATTGGTTCTCTCCATTCATCCCTTTCCCCTTTCCCAAAAAGTGCTTGCCTCAGCCCTCCTGCTCTCACTCTGGCTTCCTTTTTTCCACTTCACAAAATCTGAAACTAGGCCAAGGCTACTCAGCTCTGATACCCTTAGAACGACTGTCCATGTTAAAAGAAAGAAAGAAAAAAAGGTCATGCACCATTCCATCAAAGTAGATTAATTTCTCCAGGGAAGGTCAAGGTGAGAAGAAAAGGGGATGAAGGAACTATATTTTACATATGACTTTTTCTCCCCAGAAGGGACAGTGAACTATCCATTTCAGAATAGTCTGTGACTTGATTCATCTCCAGATGACTCTGTTCTCTAAACTGGACCCAGACTTTCACCATCCTCAAAACAGCCATATTTTTTCCCTGACTACATTGAATTACCATAGCTTCAAAACACAAAGGCCATTGCCATTTATGAAAGTAATAAAAAAAACCTTCAGGTTTCTTTTGTTTTTAAAATAACCGACTTTATAAAAACCTGGAGTGTCATCCTGTTATGCATGTCTGTATTCTTTCCCACCCTTTCCCCTCTTTAGTTCTTCTCTTAATTTGAAAATGTGCTTTTACAGATATAATTCTGCCTAGGCATCCGGCTGGATTAATTTAGCAGAATAGAGTAATTATGTCTATAAATGGGGGGAAGGAGCAATATAGGAAGAGGAGGGTTTGGGCATTTCCCTTCCATTTAATTGTAGGCACGAGACTTCCAGGTTGCAAATTATTTAGTGTTTTAGGATGACTTCCCCAGGCTTGTTACATTTCCCTCGTGATTCTCAGCACAGGCTAGATTGCCAGCATCCTGACCTTCAAGACCAGGATAACCTTCTAGTTAGAAGAAAGGCATTCATTTTTCAGAACATTGTTCCCACAGCTACTTCTGACACAAACCAAACTCATTCTAATTTAATTCAGTCCTTTGTAAAACTTTACGACAGAGCTAAAGGTGAAACTACATGTTACACTGCAGCTCAACAGCTCTTTTTCCACAGCAAAGCACCCTTGAGAGGGGAGCTTTGAAGGAGAGAAGGAGTGGAAGGAAAGTATATTTATTAATTTATTTATTTGGAGGGGCTGAACACCATCTTTAATAAATAAAAAAAATAAAAAAACATGTTGACATTGACAATACTTAAAAACACAAATAAAACTAGACAATAAGCATTAACACATGAGCACATAAATGATATCCAAATACACAGCATAACATTTCCATACCCCACTTCCTTCCTAACAGATTTTGCATATATATATATATATATATATATATAAACCTCATTTTGCATCTTGTTTCATCCTGTTATATAATCTTGCTTTTCCTCATACATTTATGAAATAAACATCTATAAGCTTATAAACCATGCTTGTGTTTTTATTTACATAAATCCATACTCTCTATACATCCAATTTCCTTCTTGCCCCCATATCTATTTATTTTCAACATATTTTCTTTTCATGACGTATCCTCCTTTCATATATGTGTGTGTGTGTGTGTGTGTGTGTGTATGAACGAAGGAAAGTATACTTTTAACCCATCCACTTCCAGCTACTTAACCCATTCCTGTCAAAAATTTCTCCCTTTCCTCACTGCTTTCCTCTCTGACCACCTCAGAACTGAGCTAAACATGCATCCAGAAAAGGGACAATGGTTAATATAATTTTGCTTTATTGAGTGACATGCCTGACAAGGGAAAAATAAAGCACTCACAAGCCTTCTCCTCAACCAAGCAGTGAAATTAAGCTGCTTTGCAACACAGAAAGGGCCATCAAGATCAGGTGAACTTCTGCTAATAGAATGCAAAAGCTGCACCACATCAAATGAGATAAGGTTGGCCCTGGTTTTTTGGAGGGGGCATAGTATTGTCTAGAAGGTCCCCCAAACCCTCTCAAGCAGGGAATCAAACCATGCTTTCCAGAGTCATGGTCCAATGCTCAAACCACTACACCATGTTGGCTCTCATTGACTATGAATGGTGATTCTCAAAGACTCTATTTATCAGGTCCCAGTACTCCCTGGTACTGAGGAAAGTGCTGAACAAGACCACTAGACCAATCTTCATCTTAATTACCACACAATAGCTCTATTACCAACTTCAGCAACTGAACTCAGGGATCTCAGGTTGAAAATCATAACAGGCATGTCTGACCTTCCATTCATGACCATTCAAGAGCCCCAATGAACTCTTTGGCTACATACAAAATTATATCTCTTCCCCCAGTAGCCAATATTATTTTGCTGGCCTCTGCCTATGTCTCACATGCCTGCATAATGCAGCCATAATACACATCTTTCAGGTTCATATCCACAAAATCCATTGCAGCATTGATATATAGAACTAGAAAATGAAGATTCTCCGAGAATTCAAAAATGGTATTGATGCAACAAGAGAACAAGAGATGGTAATAGTGCAACAAGAGAACCAACATGGCACAGCAGTTTAAGTGTAAGGGTAGGACTCTGGGAGACCAAGGATCAAATCCTATCCAGAATTCTGACAAATCCTCACTCAACCATGGAAACCCATTGCCCTAGAATAGGCTCAATGAAATCCAGAATCAAGTTGAAGATACATAACAACAACCAAGTGCAACATAATGACCTTTTAAGTACCCAATTAAAATTATTTGGGAAAGGGGAGAGGGTCAGAGCAGCAAAATTACTAACTGTGACTTGTTACAGATTTATTATTTACAGACAAGAATTTCAAAGATCTGGTACATTAGTATCTATGGCCATGAGCTCACGCTGCATTCCATGCCCTAAAAACACGGGGTAGTAAATACTAGGAAAGCTGAAAGAAAAACAAAACAAGTGGAGAGTCTCTTGATTTACTTAATAGGTACATCCACAGCCTAACTGAAACAGGAGCAGACATTCCATCTCATTCATTTCAGAGGCACAACTGGCTTTAACGTAAGAGTGCTCTTTCACAAACTATACTGAAAAAGAAATATTATGGAGGATTTCATCCCCTTTCCCCTCTTACCACCTGAACTGTCACGGCCAGGAGAAAACCAGATAAAAGTAACTCACAATATGTTATTTCAAGCAGATTTAATGTAGTGTATAAGCAGCTGATACACTCAATGACAGAGCTTTTGAGCATCCTGGCTAGGCTAGGCTAACAATCTTCTGACAGCAAACAGCAGCTGCGGCGATGTTAATGCTTGGCTAAAGCACTGTTGATGACTGTATATGTAGCAGAGTGACATGGCCCCACCATAGGTCAGGAGACAGGATGCGAGGGAGGCTAGTCTGTGGCATTAATGCTCAGAAGGTCTGAGGCTGATCTTTGGCAGAGGCATCTGAGATGATGCTGAAGTACTGGATAACACCCAAAGCATAATGTGCAGAATGGGGGAGTGGAGTTGATGCGGAGTTAGTCTCACAGCACATGTCGCCTCTAGACAATCAGGAGCCTGTATCAGTGAAAGAGAAGAGCAGCTGGGAAGAGATGGGAAATTCCCTGGTAGGCATCATGGTAGGATGTATGCTTCTTTGTTAACAACTTCAAGTGAAAGGAGAGGAGCTTGTGCTGCCTCTGAGCTAGAATCATCACGTAAAAAAGCACAGCAATGCAGATAGAGATCTTAAGAAGGCCCCTCCTCTGGGAAAAAGAAATGGATAAGTGGGTTCTGTTCTTCATTTTAGTACATAAAATATAGATAAGACTTAATAGTAGGACAGAAAGGGAGGCCAACTGGGGCAACTCAATGATCAGTGTGCAATCCATTCAGTTTAACAGGCCAAGGGGTTTTTTTATGGGACATTGCCCCCCCCCCCCCTAAAAATCAGTCATCACATAACTAACACAGCAGACAGCTACTGTGTTTCCCCAAAAATAAGACAGTGTCTTATATTAAATTTTGCTCCCAAAGATGCACTGTGTTATTTTCAGAGGATGTCTTATTTTTCCATGAAGAAGAATTCACATTTATTATTGAACAAAAAATGAACATTTATTACATACTGTGTATATATATATATATATATATACACACACACAAACACTTTGCTAGGTCTTACTTTCAGGGGAGGCCTTATATTTAGCAATTCAGCAAAACCTTTACTAGGTCTTATTTTGGGGGGATGTCTAATTTTCAGGAAAACAAGGTAGACAATGAAATTCATACACACCCAGAACCCTTGGATTTGCTATCTTCACAGTTTAAAAGGCAGCTTCAAGCCACTTTTTCCTGCCCATCTGTTTCGTCCATTTGTCATTGTTGGTTGGTGTCTGTCTTCAAGTTGTTTCCAACTTATAGAGACCCTTAGGTGGCCCTATCACAAGGTTTTCTTGGCAAGATTTGTTCAGAGGGGCTTTTGCCTTTGCAAGTCCCCTTCGAAACTGAGGGAGTGTGACTTGCCTCAGGTCACCTAGTAATGTCCCATGGCAGAGCAGGGATTCAAGTCACAGTCTCCAGAGGCAAAGTCCAGTGCCCAAACCACTTTACCACTTCTCTGCCTGCCCCTTTTCTTGGGGTGCATAAACAGTACTTCTAAATAATCAACTGAAGTTTACACTTGCTACCATTGGGGGGGGGGGTATTGGGGATGGATTCATCCCCTTATTACTATACCCCTGGAAAGAACACAAGAGCATGCTATATGCACATGTCTATAAGAAATTCCTATTGGCTCTCCTTAGCAATGAAAGGTCACTTTTGATTTGATTTGGAGCAGTGAAGCAGCAGTTTAATCCCCTTCTCCCTTGCCTTCTTCTTTGATGCAAAAATCCAGCCAATCCCCAACACTTTGGATTATAGCAGGAATCATGCATAACAATACACTAATGCTGGGAAAAGCCATTTTTCTCCAGCTACAGTGCCAACTTTAGCTACACTGAAAGGGAACAGAGAAGTCCAAGGGGTGATACAGGTGGCCCTGTGGTTCAAAAAGTCCTGGAACCTTGACCCTAAGACCCCTGGCTTCTCTTCACCTATTAACACTTATAAATATGTATCTGGAACCCTATCAGAAGGAATAAATGCCTGTCTGACATTGTATCATAGAATTACAGAAAAACATAGAATCATAGAGTTGGAAGGGACCTCAAGGGTCCTCCAGTCTGCCATGCAAGAAGACACAATGAAAGCAATCCTAAAAGATGGTTATTCCAGACACTCTTTGAAAATTTCCAAAGGGGACTCCACCACAATCTCAGGCAGTCCATTCCACTGTCGCACACTAATTACCATCAAGACGTTTTTTCCTAATGTTGAGGTGGAATCTCTTTTGCTCTAGTTTGAATCCATTGCTTTGGACCAGCATAAAACAAGCTTGCTCCATCCGCAATATGACACCCCTTCAAATACTTAAACAGGGCTATCATATAACCTCTTAACCATCTCTTCTCCAGGTTAAACATCCCCAGCTCCCTAAATCTCTCTCATAGGGCATGGCTTCCAGACCCATCATCATTTTGCTCTGGACATGTTCCAACTTGTCAATCAGCATCTTGAATTGTGGTACCCAGGACTGGACACAATATTCCACGTGAGGTCTGACCAAAGCAGAATAGAATAGCACTCTCTAGTGGTATCAGAAAACAACATATAGAGAAAAGGTCAAACAGGAGGGCTCACCTTGCTATTTCTCTGCTCCAAACAGGCCCCTTTCCTTGTCCAAGCTATTTTTCCATGTAAACACTGACTGCTTTTTTTTCGGGGGGGGGGGGGGGAGTTTATTACATAAGTATGCAGACACCAATAAAAACTGGCAAAGTGGTTTATGAATCAAATTAAACTGACATTAAGAATCCATCACAGAAACATAGTTTTCCCTGTTTACATCAGTAGTAGCAAAGAATATACGGCTGCTCTGGATCAAGTGTGGTTAACGCAGATAAAGCTAAACTGGCCTGCTATTAAGATTGACAGGCTGCCTGTCTAAGAATGCACCCACGTTCCTTTTCTAAGCAAGCAGAGCTGACAAATCAGTCACTCCCCTGGAATCTAAAACCTGCAGTTTTCTCTGTGATTGCAGGAAGCCATCACCTGTTGGCCACCTTCAGTGGAAAAGTATTCACCCTGCACCCAAGTGAATGCCTCAGTGGCCCAACCATTTCTGAACCCAGGACCCACGTGGCTCTGTTGTTTGTTTTAATCTTTGCCATGAATTGCCTTGGGTCCCAAGCGAAATTAATCTTGTCTGAATATCCTGACTTATTTATCACCTATGCATATAGTCCAGGCTCAGTTCTCATGTTTTAAAGCAGGGTGGCCAAATGCATGGGTCAGGGGTCCCCATAGACCTCCTCACAGGAAACCCTCCCTCAAAGCATACACAATTAATGCTATTTTTCTTTGTAGTCCTTCTCAAAAGGATGGCAGGACGTGATGTTGGGTCACTCCCTGCCACCATTTTGAGAAGGACTACAGAGGAACACAAGTATTTCCCAGACAGTATAGGGTTCTTGGTTGCTTGTGAAGGTGGGATGGAGTAAGTTTTCATGCACTTGTAGGGGCATTCTGCATGGTTTTGGGATGAGAATTGCCCAAAATTGTGAACATTTTTTTAAATTGAGTTTTTTTGGTTTTTTAGCAGACTGGTAAGGGGTTCAGAGGCTCCAAATTGGGATCCAGGATTCATATGCAGCTCGAGGCCCATAATATTCCCACCCCTGTTTTGAAGCATGCATCCTGAAACCATGGTTCTAGTATATACACATAGTGAATCCAATTTGCTAGTAACCATTGCATAAGAAGCAGCTTCCCATTCTAGGAGATAAATGGGAAATGCTCTACGAATACACATACAAAATGACTCCCCCACCTTAACATGTTTTGACACCTCCTGGTATTGGGAACACCATGAGCAGATGCGCATGTCATTTGGAGCCCTATGCTCATGTGCCTCCAGTGAGCTTTGGACCCAAATCTTTACATCCAAAACAGAGCCATGCCTTATAGGAAAACTCATACCATAGAGGAAGTAGCCCTGGATGATACAGTTTGCAACAGTTGATGGCTAGAGCTTCTTGCTTTAATTACTCCATCATCATATCTCATTATGCAAATAGAGCAATCTGTATTCAGATCAAAAGCTTGCACTTTGTGCTACACAGATTTTCAGGATCAGCCTTTGCTATAAAGCACAGCAATAAAAAATGCAAATAAGAGAGAGGGGATGATCCATAGAAATGCAGTGATGCATAGGAAATGCAGTGGCTGCTGACTGGGGGCCGGGGGTGTTTCTCACGCAGCTCACATGGTTGCTGAAATTGAGAGACATTGGCCAGAATCCTATTAGTTAGTCCTAACTAGAGTAGAACCAATGATTCTCTTGTTAAATGGTGAGTCAACATATAGATAAATCCCATTGGTTCAATATGTATCTTCTAGTTGGGAGCAACAATATGGTTTAGGCCATCCTTTGATAATTGCTCTCTGTACATGCTTATCAAAAATTAAATATACAAATATACCTTTATATGTTACATTTTCATACTAGTATATCTCACTGAACATTTACAACTCTACTAAATTTGCTGACTTGCACTGTAGTAACTGGAGGGTATTTTACTAGCTCTATCTACAGATGCAGCTACATTGCAGAAATAATGTAGTCTGACATTTGTAGTTTGTTGTGGCACAAGAGTTCTCTGACAGATAAGGCTAAGTGTCTCACAATACTAAAAACCCCAGAATTCCACAGCATTGAGCCATGACAATTAAAGCAGTTTCAAACAGCATTAATTCTGCCATGTACTGAAGCCTCTGAAACCACATACATTCATAATAAATTGGAAAAGATATCACAGTTATACTGAGATCCCATTTTATCTATCACTTTTGATAAAAATAAATGAATTTAATTAGGTTGTTTTTATTTTGCAACTTAATTCATGACTTAATTGATTTTTATGAGTTGATTTCTATCACTAATACAGCCCTGGAGTACAAAGTACAATGTCATGAGAAGATTCGTTTCATGCAAGAATGAGCCTCCTAGTGTGCACATGTATGTCATGTTTAAACTGGGTGAGAGATGTTTCCATTTGCAATGCGTCCCACATGATACGGATGATGATCCATAAAATGGCTATATTCTGTCATGGCCTAGATAAAATTATTTCCCTACAGAAATTGAATGTCCTCAAACAGTAATCCTGGGGCATGTTCCCACTATCATTTAAAGCAAATCGCTGATCGGGTTATATGACCATTGTTCCCATTTGAAATCAGTTCCGATCCTAGTTTGATCAATTTCTGTCACGATAAAGTAAGGCAAATGCAATAAATAAATAAATAAAATATTTTAAATTTTTTTTTTTTTTTTAAAAAAACAGGTTTTTTCAAGCACTATATTCCTAGCAATTCTTTTTAAAATAATCGATTCCGAAGCATGTTCAACAAGAGGGAATGACAGAATGCATCATTCTGGAGGAAAGGGACTAATGGCAGAAAGGTGTTTACCATCCCTCCTCAGCTTTTGATTGATCCACCATTCCCTCCCTCTCTTAGTGCTGCCTTTGTGTTAGTGAACATGATTTTTTAAAAAATAAAAATGATAAAAGATTTGATTCATTGGTTTTGCAACTACTTGCAAGTAGTTGCAAAACCAATACAGTAAATTGAATCTTCTATCATTTTTTTAAAAAAAACAAATTGATAGAAGATTTGATTAATTGGTTTTGCAACTACAGTGGTCCCCCAGGTTACGAAAGTAATCCGTTCCGGATTACTTTTCGTAACCCAGAAATTTTCGTAACCCGGGGGACCGCTTTATTTGCCAGACCGCGTGGCAAATTTAAAGGGGCCGCGCGGTTTTTTCCCCCGGATCCCGGGGTTTTATTCGTAACCCGGGGCCATTTTTGCAGCCCCGGCTCTTTCGTATCCCGGAGTTTTCATGCCCTGGGGTATTCGTAACCCGGGGGACCACTGTACTTGCAATTACCTGGGTGATCCAACAGCAGCTCATAGCAAGGCAAGTAGTTGCAAAACCAATGAATCGAATCTTCTATTAATTTAATACAAACACACACACATAGTTCCCAAACCAGGCTGCCTGGGCTACCGCTTACATCACCAATGATGTGCAGATGATTGACATGCATTTTGAAGTGGTGCAAACTAGTGGGTACAACAATTGTGCCAAAAAGAAAAAAAAAAGAAAAAAAGAAATGATTAAAAGGGGATAATGAAAAGATCCACTTTCATAGTGGGAACAATGGACCTTTTGGAATCAATTTACCAACACGGAGCAAAGGCGAATTGCAAACCAGTTTAAAAGTAACCCCTGGTAGGGCAAAAGAACAAATGAAGACATTGCATGAAGATTTGGTTTCTCAAGAACACACCGCTCAGATGAACTACTGCTGCTGTTTAACTCAGGTGATGTTTCAAACTACACAATGGACCTTTTCACACAAAGGAGTCAAGCATCATTAAAATGTGATTAAATTGGGCTAATAGCATGAACAGGAGGATGATAGCATGCTTCTCCCATTCGTCTCCCGTTTGTAAACAGTAATGGATGTGTTATTGGGTAATAATGGGAGTTTCCATTATTACCCAGTGATGCATGCATTACTGTTTACACATGGGACATGTACAGAAGAAGCACACAGGGGGTGATAATCCTACCCTCGATCACACTATTAACACAATTTAATCACAATTTAGTGACACTCGCCTCTCATGTGAAAAAGTCCAATGATGGCTTGTTGTTTGCTTGCTTGCTTGGTTATTTATTTATTTATTTATTTATTTATCTTGCACCACCAGTGTACACTTAGGACTTAAAACTGGAAATGACCTGAAGGCACACACGAAAAGAAGTGCAGAATTCTCTGCCACAGAAGCCTTTTGCCACCTCAAACTTCAAACCCTAGGATCCTACAGGATGTTGCCATTACAGTTAAAGAGGAATCATAATGCTATAGTTGTGTAGTATGAAAGAGTCCCCGGTGCATTGGAACAAACAGAAATATGCCCAAATATGTCAAATTATGTTTTCCCTCACGATCAGTCCAACCATTGTGCAAAGAGAAATAGATGCATCAGACAGCAGCTCCTGGAAGTTTGGACAGAATAGTGGCAACAGCATCCTGACTCCATTTGTTGGAAGCTGGGACTTTGTGTTTCAGCCAGCTTTTCCCATGCCACCTACATTTTCTTCTTTTCCTCAGGTAATGCAGTGAAGATGAAGGATGCTCTTATAGCCCAACAAGGAAGATTTAACTGCCACTCTATGGGTGGAATCTTTTACATCAGATCACAAAAAAGTTTTTAAATAGTCTTGCCATTCCTGTTTATAGTTTTCTTGTTCGTCAACTCGTTGTAAGGAGTAGAAATGCAAGACACATTTCTTCCCTCTTCCCTCAGGCAGAGATCCAGTGTTTGGGGGATTCAGGGATAGATGAACTGAATCACAGATATCTAGGACTGGAAGGAACCACAGAACTGAGTTCAAAGGATAAAAGTAGTTTGCAGTCAGTTAACAAATCCTGGGGAGGAGAGGACGGGGTGCATTCTTGCCCTTCCCAATAGACTCAGGCAAAAGCAGTCTGCTGCGCCCTCTCTAAGCTTTCATCTTGTTCCTCAAGCCCTTGCCATCCACACTCTGGTGTTGCTTGATCTCATGTTCCATTTTCCATCTGTGAAATGTTGGAGGGTATGGATTGTAATTGTAGTTCAGTAGTTTGGGCTTTAGCCTGAATTTTGGAGTTGCTTTAAAGAGAAAAGAGAGTCAAAGTGACTTGAAGCTCAGCACAAAGTTGAGGCACATGTTTTGGGAATCCCTTTTAACCTATTTGTAGAGACCATTCATTTATTTCTCAGGGGTATCTTGGAAAGCTGCCTCACACACTACTTTTCAATAAACCTTAAAGCATATGATTGACGGTAAGTTTCAGCGACAGGATTTACAGAGACAATAAAATAGACCCTTGCAAGAATGCTGAGCATAAAGAGTTATGAGCAGATGGAATTAACATCGTACCAATTATTATGAACAACATGTAATTAAACTGGCTGCTTGAACGTCTTCTCACATATTACATTTACTGAAGAGAAGGGGGGGTAGTAAAAGTAAATATAACATCATCATGAATAAGCAGAAGGTAATGGAAAAATCAAAGTCCAGCTGAGCAAAATAGACAGAGTGAGTTCACAGTTTGAGCTTAAGTGTTTTGGATCCAAACACAAACCAAGAAACAGATGAGTTACCTCACATACTGAATTTATACTAGAGTTTGGAAAAATGGGCTACAATCATTGTAAGAAATGGGACAAAGCCCATCACACACCTTACAATGGAATGACAGGAATACTAGCAAAAACTTATATAAGAAGGCCTTCATCCTTTTTCCTTTTGTAAAATAACCTAGTGGAAATGACTAAATGACTTGAGTTGCATTTGTACTATAGAAATAATGCAGTTTGATACCACTTTAAATGCTGCAGCTCCATCCTATGGAATCCTGAGACTTTTACATAGTCTTTAGCCTTCTCCACCAAAGGGTGTTGATGCCTCACCAAACTACAAATCCCAGGATTCTGTAGAATGGAGCCATGACAGAGTTGTGTCAAACTGCATTATTTCTACTGTGTAGATGTACCCTTGGAGCATGCCAAGAGAATGCCTCTCTCTATACTACATATGAGCCACCATGACCTTAAAGACATCACTGGGCTTCAACTCCCATCATCTCTAGTCAATGTAACAAGTGGCAAAGGATGCTAGAAGTTGAAGTTCAAAAATCTCTGGAGGCCCACCATTGACCACTGGTGTTCCATAGCATGGCAAATACTGTTAGACTGCTGCTCTCAGCTTTACTTGCTATTGGCTCCAGTGGCAAGGACTTCTGGCAGATATAGCCCAAGAATATCTGGAGGGTTACTAAATTACTAGCCCTGTTCTAGAATAGTGTTAAGAGGTAAGCAGAAGCAACGAGACCCAATTTTTAAGCAGTGCTTGTTCAGCTGTTTGAAGGTAACGGATATAACTTCACCAACAGATGTTCACCCACACAGGCAAGCATAGTGGAGACATGAGATGAAGGTTTCTTCCTGGCTGCTCCTAGCCTGTGAAACTCCCTTCAGCAGAGGGCTACATTATATCTTTCTTCTGTACTTTTCTGGAAACAGCAAAGACCTTTTTATTCACACTGTCTTTTGGCCATTAACTGTTTGCAACGGAATGACCAATTAATGGGAAAGGAGATGTTGCGCTTGCCCTCCTTGCTTGTCATGTTTTAAAATGCTTTTATAATGTTTTAATTGAGCACTTGGTCTTAATAAGATACTTTATTTAATTGTTTTATTTAAAAATTGGGTAAGTATCCAATATTGCAGTTACGGATTTGTAACCTAGAGTTATGGATCTATGAACGCTCGATATTCAGTAAGACTCTGCCAACCTCCAGCCCACCTTAAAAACCAGCAGCTGGTTTGGGTGAAGACATTCTGTCCAGCTGGTGGCTGGCACATGAGAAGGAGGATATTTCCATTCCCATTCCACCAGTGGGCAAGGTTGCAACCATTAAAAACAAGAACCCTCTTGAAAGCTCCTGTTATAGCCTTGCTTGGTGGTGGAACTGGATTTGAAATGCCCTTTTCTTTGCATCTCAGAAGATTACCTGAATCACTGGTAAATCATTCCCCAAATGTCCTCTGTGTGTGAAGCCTGGAAGTGCTCCTTAATCATCATGGAAACAGATCTGGCTGCAGCGTTTGTTAAATGTTCAAAGAAAAGCAGGGAAGGAAGCAGATTCCTATTAACACAAACTTAGTGTTAAGGGGGGGGGGGAATCTGCCTCCTTCCATGCTTTTCTTTGAACGTTTAACAAACGCTGCAGCCAGATCTGTTTCCATGACGATTAAGGAGCACTTCCAGGCTTGCAATTCTTCTCCTGTCTGTAAACAATAATGGGTGAGTCATTTGGTATTAACAGCAGTTTCCGTTAATACCAAATCATGCACCCATTACTGTTTACAGAGAGGAGAAGAATGGGATAAGCACGCAGGGCTGTGATAATCTTCCTCCTGGTTGCTTGAATAACACAGATTAACAAAGGGATAAGGACATTTTGCTCCTGTGTGATAATCTCCAAGGTGTTTAGCCTTCTCTGCCAAGAGTACTTGTGCCTCAAAAAAAAAACAAATCCCAGGATTCTGTAGAATCGAGCCAGAGGAGTTAAAATGGTGCCAAACTGCATTATTTCTACACAGAGCACAGCACTGAATTCAGAATTGTCCAAGCCATTATCTTCCCCATTACCATGTATGGGTGTGAGAGTGAGACAGTGAAGAAAACTGACAGAAAGAAAATACACTCATTTGAGATGTGGTGCTGGAGAAGAGTGCTGAGGATACTGTGGACAGACAAAAAGACAGACACTAGAAAAGACAATAATGCTAGGGAATGTAGAGGGTAGCAAAAAGAGAGGAATACTACATACCAGATGGATAGACTCAGTCAGGGGGGTCATGGGCTTGAATATGCAGGATTTCAGCAGAGCAGTAGAGGACAGGGGATCTTGGAGATGTCTGATCCACAGAGTTGCCATGAGTCAGGACTGACTCAAGGGCAGTTAATAAGAACAAGGTGCACTCTATGTTACACATGTAATTAAGGTGGATGGCATTTGCAGCCCCTCTCCCCAGTAAGCAAGGCTGCTACAACCAGAAGTAGGACCTCTATTTCAAGTTTTCTTACAGCCTTGTTTGCTGGTGGAACTGGTTGGAAACACCCTCCTCCTTGCACCTCAATCGCCACCTAATAATAATAATAATAATAATGGTTTATTTATAATCTGCTCCTCTCTAAGAACACTCAGAGCAGAATACAGCATATTAAAAAACATGAATTAAAACAAAGTTAAAATTAAAAGAGTCCCATAATCCACATTCCAACCTCCCACCCATTAAAAATAAATTAAATCAGGAATATATTAAAAACTGTAGGATCTAAAAACAGTATAGGTGTATCCAGACCCCTTCTTATGTGGCCACATCATATATTAAGGGTCGGAGACATGGGAGTAGGTGAAAAGCATAGTCTAAGTCCAGAACCGGGGTCAAAGGTTTCAAGGGAAGCCTTGAAACCTTGAAAGATTCCCTTTGCCAAACCTGGCTGTAGAGGGTGGCAGTCCTGGAGATATGACAGCTGGCTCTCCACATCCACCAATTCTTTATCCACAGATACAAGCATCTACAACTTGAAAATAGTCAAAAAAATTCCAAAAAATGAACACTGATTTTGCTATTTTCTATAAGGTACACTATTTCACTATGTCATTGTATTTAATGGGCCTGGAACATCCACAGATTTCGGTATCTACGGGTGGCTGGAACCAAACCCCAGTGGATAACAAAGGCCTGCAGTATTTAGAGATTATTCATACTGTGAAAATAATCCAGGATGAATTTGCATTAAATTTTTGTTGTTCACACACATCCTGAATGCACCCAATTATGTTTTTGGGGGGGCTGCCAAAAAAACCCCACTTACGGTAATTGATATCAGGGCTTTCCCAAGTTTTTTTTTTTTAAAAAATATTTGCATTTAAATTATCTGCATCTGTATGACTAACCAATGCAAACAGTCCCAAACAGACCCAGGATAAAACACTGCATACCAAAAAAGAGGGTTCTGAATGCAGTCACATGGTTGACTCCATCTTTATTGGAATGCTTGCATGTATGAACAACTGAACTCACAGAGATGCAGATTGATGCAGTTCCATTGTATGAATAACAAACATGGAATGTGTGAATGCGGTGATTTGCATCATCGTGCTAAAAAAAAAAAAAAAAGATGTGTGAATGACCCCTTAGTTATACATCAGTAACTATGCAGCCGATATAAAATATCTGTATTGCTCTTCAATGCTATACCTGACTGGAATTTAGGTGTATTTTATTTTTATTCATATTGCGAGCTGCCTAGGGTCTTGCAATGGAAGCAAAGTGCACGATTAAGTAAATAAAAAATTAAACTATAATCAGTGGGTCATGACAGTCTTAAGAATCAGAGCAGCATGTTAAAACTGGCTAGAGTTTAGTGGTTAATCACACTGAGGCAAGAAGTGGTAAAAGGTAGTCTTTTCACTCCTTCTCACCAGAACGGGAGAAATATCATATATTTTGTCATACCCCTCATCAAGGCAAGTTAAAATGGCAGGAATGGAGCCTCAGTCAGATTCTGTCACTCTCAGCTGAAGAGATGCTATTCAGGAAGATTAAAAACAACTGTTACAATTTTTAATTAAAGGAAGGAGAAGGGGAAAAAAGGAGGGGAGGACAAGGAGAGAGGGGGAAAAATATCCTGCCATGCAATTTAAAGCTGATTTTAGGAATACATATATTAGCGTGAAAATGGAGGAGGACTCCACCATCGCACCTCCAGCTGAGGAATCATTAAAGTGACACTGTGTGGTTTGTGGCTTGTCAGAATTGTGGGGAAGCAGGTGGCTCAGTACCATTCGCCTCCTCTCCAATCAGGTTAGTCAAGAAATGAGAATTCAGAAAGCAGAAATTGGGAGCCCCCTCTTTTTAAGTGACCTGCTTTTACAGCAATTTCCCCCAATGCTCCCCTGACAAGTGCCAGCTTCCACTATAGAGCTCTATGTGAATCTCATTATCCTGAAAGAAAGGGGGGTAATGCACACTGGTATCTTTTGTCTCTGCCATTTTCTGGCATCATTATTATCGCTTCCCCAGCTACTTCCCTGAAAATGTGTAAAAAGCATGTCATCTGGTTTATATTTTTCAATGCAGTTTGTTCTTCTGAGCCCAGGTGCCCATTTCGGATGTGTCTGTACTGCAGCTCAGCTTATGATCTAGGGTCAATGCTCCATAAATTTTCCTTGCAATAAAGGGAAAGAATGATGTATAAAAGAAGGAGAGATGTCAGACTTGAGGGATTGATTTTGAAAAAAAAATGAACATTAGAATTCTATGGTCTACCAGGTTCAAAATACGTACATGATCTGGTCCCTTTCACAATACACACTTTTAGCACTGGATACTGTTTTTACTGCTATGGCTGCATCCGATTGAATCCTGAGATTTGTAGTTTTGTGAGGCACTGGAGCACTCTGGCAAAGAATTTTAAATGCCTCATGAAACTACAAATCCCAGAGTTGCAGTCCAGCACTCATACTACTCACGATGCTGACTCTGTTTTATCTGTAGGCCCTTCCAGATGAGAAAAAAGTCTCTGAAAGTCCTAGGTTTTGTTCCTGTTTCAAACCAATTTTATTTTGGAGATCCACATGCCATTTGATTTTCTTCATCCCAAAGTATTTCTTGCCATTACCAAGGACTTTATATTCCCAGGTCAGTTTAACCCAATATTTTCCAAAATTAAGTATATCTCTACTTGGCTGTTGGTTTATCACCCCAAAACTAGCTAACATGCTCACAATCAGTAAACAAAGCTATTGTTTTTGCCAGAGAGAGTCAACAGAGATCAAGTGAAGAAAAACGAATGCTTACATGAAAACAACATAATCCAAATGTTTAACTGGTCTAATATTGCTAAAGCAGTTTTAGCACTTTGTCTACAATCATGAATAATGATTGCAAAGGCTCAGTGAAAATTGGTGGAAATCAGTCTTTTAAATCTTTTAAATATTGCATGTGACATGTGACTGGGGAGGAGGAAAACCCAGGATATTTCAAGAAAGAGTTTGGATACAAACTTGGGAATGCACAAGTAAAATCAGATCAAAAAGAATGACACACTCTCACTATTTCCAAAGATTATTTTTCCCTTCTGGATGAGCCCTATAACAACCATTCCCTTCTCTCCCCCAACTCAGGTAGCAATTAATATAACTGGCTAAATCCACACTGTTAGTCCTGCTGAGAGTACACCATATCTTGGACTAATATTGGTTTGGACCAGTTGCTGCTGTTGTTGTTGGCCTTCAAGTTGTTTTCATCTTATGGCAACCCTATCATGGGTTTTCATGGCAAGATTTGTTCAGGGGAGGTTTGGCCTCACTCTGAGGCTGAGAATGTGTGACTTGCCTGAGGCTCCCAGTGAGTTTCATGGCTGAGCACTGGTTGCTGGAGTGGTCGTCCAACACCCATACCACTACGCCATGCTGGTCTCCCTATTATATATAACCATTTAAAAATATCCCAGTTATTTTGCCACACAGTTCTGAGCAGAAGGGGGGGAGTGTAAATCTAAACCAGGGGCCTACATTCCTTAAATACACCAGATCCTGTCTGATCTTGAAAACGAAGTAGGGTCAGCCCTGGTTCATATCTGGATGGCAGACCACCAACAAATAGCTGGTGCTGTGCCCTATACTCCAGAGGAATTAACTGGCAACACTACCTCTGAGTCTTCCTTCCCAAGGAAAGCACTACAAAATTCATGGAGTTCCCATAAGTTGACAGGTGACTTGAAGGCATGTACATTGGGCCCTCATTATCTGCTGGGGTCTGGTTCCAGGACCTTCCATGGATAACAAAATCTGCAGATGCTCAAGTCCCATTAAATATAATGGCATAACAAAATGATGTCCCTTATATAAAATGGCAAAATCAAGGTTTGCTATTTGGAATTCATACTGTTGGGAATATTTTCAAGCCATGGATGCTTGAATCCATGGATTAAAAAAAAGATGGATAAGGAGGGCTGACTGTACGCTCACATACAAGTTTGAAACCATTCAGAATGTATTTATATTCCACCTTTTCTCAAAGGAGTGCAAGGTCCACAGTCTCTCCTGCCGCTACCTATCCTAAGATCAGCCATATAATATCATGTGGCATTACTCTCCAGATGTTGTTGAAAAGCACCTCCCAGAACCAACAATCAGTCCATGAGCTAAAGATCAATATCTGGAAGGTCAAACAAGTCACACTCCTGCTATAGGTTAAACTAAGAACTGGAGACTTGGTGTGCATCCACGCTGCATAATTGTAGAGTTCAGTGCCACTTTTACAACCATGTCACTATCTTACAGAATCCTGAGATTTGTAGTTTGGTTAAGTACTTACACCTCTTTGCCAAGAAAGCATCATGCAGTAGTTGAGTGGGAGCAGACTGAAGACTTTTCAGGTTTGCACCAAATTAGAAACCCCAGGACCCCATACAATACAGACATAGTTGTTAAAGTGATATTAGCCTGTTGTGGTACTGTGGTATTAATGTGGTATTAGCAAGCTATTAACATGCTGTATTAGCAGCTTGGATAAAGCCTAGTTCAGGGTCACCCAATTAACTCCATGGGCAAATGAGGATTTGAATCTCAGTTTTCCTGTTCAAATATGACATCCTAAGTACTACAATATCCAGATATCCTCTGTGTTTAGTTATACCACTGTAATATAAAAGATAAATTATTTCATTTTTTAAAAAAAGTTTAAAAGGTTCTTAGGTTATTTTACAACCTTTGTTTAAAATCCTTAGAATATGAAAGAGATATAAAATAAAACTCTGCCTCAAAATGCCAGTATGGATATTCACTCATGAAACATTTACAGAATGAGTAAAAAAGAAGGAAGTGGAATAGATTACTTACCAAGATTTATTATTTATGGAAAAGAACCAATATAGATTTAAGAGGAATTGATGGAGTCTGGATATACAATATAATGGTATTGTTATAGACAATTAAAAGAGAGATTCTTAACTGGTAAGAAATCCTGCGGCTTTGAGGTGCAGAGACTGAATTTGAATTTAACCTTTGCCCAGAGGATGAACATTTAATTAAGAAAATGTATAAAATGCTATTGAAAATGGAGTTAGAAATGGAGCATGTCAAAGAATGCATGGTCAAGTGGGTCTAAAATAAAGGCCATAATATTGAGATGGGAAAATGGGGGGAAATTGGGATTAAAGGACCAAAGGAAATATTATGCTATGACTTAAAAAAAAAAAAACTTTTACAAAATGATGTATGTGTGATATCTCACCTAGAACAATTGGCTATCAAAAAAAGATATGTTTGAAAAGTAAAATCCATTAGGGATTTTACCATATCTACCGTATGTGGTGGATGTGTGAGAAGGCAAAGACATTTTGTGGACAGATACGGAAGTCGTTGCAAGAAATGACATTACCAAAGAGATCAGAATTGTTCTTCTTGAGGAAATTGGAGGAAGATTCCAAGACTATAAAATATAGATGACTCTCCTCTATGATTTTAGTGGCTCAAATACTGTACACACAAATTTGAGGAAGGACAAAATACTCACAATAGAAGACTGAATAGTTAATATTTTCAAATTGACTAAAATGGCCAAATTGACCATGACGATTAAAGAAACATCTATAAATTAAAAAAAAGTTTGTGAAGCTTTTAAAAATTATATTAATAAGAAAGGAGGGTTGATGATGCTCCTGGATTTTAAGTATTGAACATTGTAAGAAAAGAAAAGCTAGCTAGAAAACAACCAGATTGATACTTGGGGGATTAGCAGACAAGGAACATCTCGTCCCTGGCCTGTCATGTTCCCATCATGTTCCTGTCCTTCCTGCATGATTATAGGAAGGACTTTCATACAGGATTTGCACTTATCCCATCTGGAAAGCACAAATGATGGTGATCACATGAAAGACTTTCAGATGAAGTCATGCAGATCCTGCCATTATCCTGCCATTAACCTGTCATTAAACTGACATTGGCCAGCATTTTGCATTAATGGAAGATCATGTTAATGCAATGCCACTTTAATGACAGGTTAATGGCAGGATTGGCACTACGATTTGAAAGCCTTTCACACCATCGCAGTCATGGACTGGTTAAGAATGGGATAAGGACAGGGGAGCAATCCCATCCTGATCCTGTCCCTGTGTGAAAATCTCCTCTATCACACACTCTCAGCCTCAAGGGAAGGCAATGGCGAACCTCTTCTGAAGAAATTTTACCAATAAAACCCCATTATAGGGTTACAATTAAGTCAGAAATGACATGAAGGCACACACCACACACACACACACACACACACACACACGAATTAGGAAGAAAATGTTAATATGTTTATATTCATGTCTTTCGTTTGAAGGATGGGAAGTCAACAGTCTTTCATTTTTAGGGTTATAAGAAGGTGTAGGGGTTATAGTTTTGTAATGGGCCTAGTAGGTATGGGTGTATAGTGTGTATAGGTGTTTGTAATGTGTATTGCAAATTTTGTAATGTATGTAGATGGTGCAATAATATCAATAAATATATGTGATTATTAAAAAGTAATGATATTTAAAAAACAAGTGAAAGAATTGCCTTTCTTGGAAATGGGGGGGAGTGAAATCCAGTGAACTAAGGTAATAAAATATATTTTAAAAATCTGTGTTTTTAAATGAATAAACAACAGTATATTGACACAGAGGCTGTTTGTAGTGTTAAATTACAATGTGTGAAATAACATTTAAATGTGAAGTTGAAGGCTTTCATGGCCAGCATCCATAGTTTTTTGTGGGTGTTTCAGGCCAAGTGGCCATGTTCTTGAAGAGTACACCCTTCTATAACATGGCCACATAGCCCAAAAAACCCACAAAAAACTAGACATTTAAATGCTGTGGAAGGTATGAAGATATAGCTCTGGAATGGCAGGGAGCTGGTTTTAAGTGATGGTGTAAATGGTTCTCAAGTTTTTTTAAAAAAATATAGTGAATACTATATACACACACGTATGCACAAACACATGCACACAAAAGGAGAACAGGAAAAAGAAAGAAGGAAAGAATTTCAAAATTGCAAACCCTTTGAGGCATTTTCGACACATTTGTTTTCAAGTAAACATCCAATGAATTTTGAAATGCGTAGCCCGAGTACCAAAGATGACAAATATCATCCTATTAACTCCAGGCTAAGAGTTTTTATTTCCAGCATTTAATCTCATTTCACTCCCACCACATCAAGCAAACACTGCATTAGAAACAAATGTCATGGGGAGAGCAAGGAGATTTCCAATAGGGCCATGTTTCAATTGCATCAAAATCAGGTAAAAAGGGATTAGAGTGAGGAAATATCCTATATATCCATTTATATATACAGAACCTCTAGCATGTTACTATTATTTCATATCTAGTTAGTACCAAGGTAGGGACTGAAGATGCATAACTCATAGTGGGCCTTTTGTCTTGACTGGCCATATATTTCCAAGGTCTGTAATGTATAGGCATTGAGCTGTACTCCTACAAACATGTTCAGCAAATTGGAGGACTCTAAAGTTTGAACCAAAACTCAGAAAAGATTTACAGTCTCATTGATATCAGAGCCATCAGGGAACACGGGCTGCAGGCCTTATGGATCAAGTAGATCCTGCAAAATGAAGTGAGATTCTGAATAGGAATGAGCAAATCTGTTGAGCTCAACATCACTCAGATTTTCAGTTTTCCTGTACTAAATCTGTTCCATTCCAAACTCATACCAGACTGAGATTTTTTTTAAAAAAAAGAAATATCTGCCCAACAATTTGTGTATTCAAGAATATTTTAATGCATTTTGTACACTTTCTATAATGTATACATCTTAGTGTGCATCTTGTTCTCCAAAATATACAGTTCTGTGTGCATTTTTAAAATGCAAGCATATATACACAGACCCCTCCCTTTTTTATATACACATGTCAAACCTTAGAAATATATGGGCTTCAACATCAAACATGTTCTGGCTCCTGATTAGATTGGGAACTGTGCATTTTGTATATTTTGCATTAATTGCTTGCAGATCGCTAATGTTGGACATATGCAGCCTGTGTTCAGTAGACCATCCAAATGCTTTGTAGCTCATTGCAACTGACCCCTTAATCTTGCTGATTGAAACTCTCGCTGATTACTCAGAAACTCAATGAACTACAAAACTAGCTGCTTTGTAAGCAGGTGCCCAGGATTTCTTTATGGAAGCCAGAGCACATGCCTACACAGATATTTCCTTGAGGAGTATGTCCCTTACTGGAAGGGAAAGTGTGTTAACCAGTTGCAACAAAATGTGGCACATTAAAAACCAATATATTTCTTGTGGCCAAAGACAGCATTGGCCAACCTTTTAGGATTCAGCTTCCATGATCCACGGCTACTCACCATGTTGGTGTAGAGTGATGGGTCTCTTGGTCAATTCTCTTGGTTGCAAGCAATGTTTCATATGTCCTTTGTCCCTTACTCAGATCTAAATCCCACTTTTGCTTCCAGATATAGATGTCTGCAGGTAGCATGGGCATTAGAACATGTTAGTGGCTTTCTGCCTGGGGCAAAGCCATAACAGCAGCCTCCACCCAAGCCCAAAACCAATATATGTGGTATATGAGGGCAGCATAACATAGGGTTCATCTACACTGCATAAATAATGCAGTTTGGTACCACTTTAAGAGTTGTACCTCCATCCTATGGAATTCTGGGATCTGTAGTTTTCCAAGGTCTTTAGCCTCCTCTACCAAAGAGTGCTCATGTCTCACCAAACAACAAATCCCAGGATTCTGTAGGATGAAGCCATGTCAGTTAAAGTAGTGTCAAACTGCATTACTTCTACAGAGTAGATGTACCCTAGAGCTCTACTTTTATGAATGTAAGAAGCTAAAGTTACTTTCTAACATATTGGACTATTTGTTCATCTACCCAACTACAGTTTACTAGGACTGGCGGCAGCTCTCCATGGTCTCTGGGAGAGATCTTCCTGATCACATGGCCCTCTTATAATTTGAGATGCCAGAATAGAGCCTGGGGCCTTGACCATGCAACCCATGCATTTGCTCCATGAATTATGTTCTCTCTCTAGTTTTCTTGTTGTTCTGTGCCTTCAAATTATTTCTGAGTTATGGTGACACTAAGGTGAACTAAAGTGAACCTAAGGTGAATTGTAAGGTACTGCACTTAGGTAGAAAAAATGAAATCCATAGATATAGGATGGGTGACACCTGGCTTAACAAGACTACAGGTGAAAGGGATCTAGGAGTCCTAGTAGACAAGTTCAACATGAGTCAACAGTGTGATGTGGCAGCTAAAAAGACCAGTGTGATTATAGGCTGCATCAATATAGTGTCTAGATCAAGGGAAATAATAATGCCAATCTGTTCTGCGTTGGTCATGCCTCACCTGGAATATGGTGTCCATTTCTGGGCACCACAATTCATATAGGATGCTGACAAGCTAGAGCAAGTCCAGAGGAGGGTGACCAAAATGGTGAGGGGCCTGGAAACCATGCCTTATGAGAGGTGACCTAAGGAGTGGGGATGTTTAACCTGAAAAAGAGATATTAAGAGGTGATATAATAGCCCTGTGTAAGTATTTGAAGAGGTGGTATATTGAGGATGAAGCAAGCTTGTTTTCTGCTGCTCCAGAGCGTAGGACATGGAATAATGGATGCAAACTACAGGAAAAGGGATTCCACCTAAACATTAGGAGGAACTTCCTGAGAGTAAGGGCTGTTTGTCAGTGGAACACTCCCCCCCTCAGAGTGCGGTGGAGTCTCCTTTGGAGGTTTTTAAAAAGAGGCTGGATGGTGTCAGGAGTGCTTTGATTATGAGCTCCTGCATGGCAGGAGGTTGGACTGGATGGCCCTTAGGATCTCTTCCAACTCTATGATTCGATCTGAGGGTTTTCTTGGCAAATTTCTTCAGAGGGAGTTTGCCATTGCCATACTCTGAGGCTGAAAAAGTGTGACTTGTCCAAGGCCACCCAGTGGGATTCCATGGCCAAGGGGATTTGAACCCTCATCTCCCAGTGTCCAAGTCCAACACTCAAATTATTATACTATGCTGGCCCTCAGGTTCTATACTGTGCAAACTTCAGTACAAAATTTGCCTGGAATTATATTTTGAAGAATATTAAATATCACCCACTCTCTTCTAAAGCCAACAATAATCCACTCTTTAATCAGGATAGAAATCATAATTTGAGTTTGCTAAGTGTGTTAATCTTATACAGTGGGGTATGTCAATCTAAACGATTCCCCCGCTCCCCACTCTACCCTCCAGGCCTCCTTGGAAATTAAGGGACACAAGTTCCGAATTGAATGTCTTGAAACTGTTTACCAGTGCTAAAAGGATCTCATATATAAGACTCTTCTTGATATAAACAGAACTCTTTTAATGATGTATATAGTCACAGGGGAATCAGCATCTCATATACTTCTTGTTTACTGCCACCTTGCAAAAGAAACAATAGCTTAAACAACAGATGCTACAAAACAGGGGTGAAAAAACCCACCGCAGATGATGGCCCCATAACTTCTAATGAAAGACTCTCCTCTGAGAACAAAAGCCGGTGTAGAACTCTGTAATTAGAGTCTGGATGAGAGGACTACCCGGTATTAGCACATTGTTATCATTATCAGTAGCCTCTGGGGATTGTGTATCCATGTAACACACAATAACACTTGCTGAATTTGATCTGATCTTCAAATTAATTGGTCTCCAGCCTGCAGGGAGTACACAGTTGTATACTGGGATTGGTACTCAATGCTGCTGAATAACCCGCTATTCTGTGGTTGTAATCGACCTGCTCATATATTTTTTAACCATCTCTATTTGCACAGATAAGTCAATAAAAGTAACTGCAGGGCAGTGCAGGCAATACAGTTGTCAGGAGTTCGCAGTGTGCACGCTCGCTTACAAAACAAGGGCCCTGGTTTCAGTTGTTTTGTAAATTATGTTTTCCTGCACTCGCACCATTCAGCGCCCTACCAGCACTTCTACATCAAATCTGCCTGTGCTGCCAATTCATATTTAAACACAAAACAGAATGTGACAGCCCTGGTATCTCCAAAGAATGTGATATGTTGAGCTTAAGCACTTTCTCTATATCCATGATCATTGTCCAACTTGTGCAGATCCCCCATGGGGGATCCTGGCTTGCAGAGAGTGGGAGAAGCTCTTTGTAAATGCTGTTTTATGGCACTATGTTTACTAAAAGGAACCAAAGCAGATGCCAAAGATGTAAAGAAGGATTGTTTATGCTTGGAATCTGATGAATAAATGGTGCCTTGACACTCATTTCACCAAGGAAAAAAAAAAGAGAAGAAGCTATAGATTTATTTGTACTTTGGGACTTTTTCACATATTATGTAAATTGTGAAAGTTGAACAAAGACACCAATTACTGGGAAGGAATGTGCTTCATACACACAAAGACAACAACAATACTTTACATAACAATGAGTACACCCTATGCACACACACTAAAAAAAACCCACAGGTTTTTTTGCAAGAAAATAAGTTTTCTGTATAGAAAAACCATGGCTGGTATCTTGTTTGTGATATATGAGGACAAAACTAACACTTACACAATCATAATTTTTTTTTTGTCTTTATAGAGGTCAGAATTCTCTACAAACTGTGCTATGAACAAAAATCCTTCCCAGTGCATTTATGTTTTCTCAGCTGCAGCCTCCCAAATCTAGCTATTTTATGGTTGGTGGAAAGTTGGAGAAGCAGCTGACAGGCAGCAGCAATTTTCCTATAGATAGATGGAGTGTGGCTTGGTCATGAAACCCACTGGGTGACTTTGGTCAAGTCGCATGTTCTCAACTCCATGGGAGGGCAATGGCAAACCTCCTCTGAACAAATCTTCCCACGAAAACCCCATAATAGGTTCACCTTAGGGTCTCCATGACTTGGTAGCAATTTAAAGGCACACAACACAGATGGAGACCAATGATGTCATTTGTAAGGCACTCCAGACTTCACCCAGAGGTTCCAACAGATGAAGGGACTATGAAGAGGGAGAAAACTATTAAGGAAAAAAAAAAACTATGAAGGAAAAAAAGGGTTGCCCGATCTCAGGGCCTGGTGCTGATTCTCCAGTTTTTGTGTGTTATATCCAAGCAGGAGATGAGGGTAGAAGTTCTCCTGTTTGGGTGGGAAATCATCATCATCATCATCATCATCATCATCATCATCATCATCCTGCTTCTCCCTATGGATCAAGGTGGGTTACAGAAAAAGAAAATAAGAGCTGTGTACAAATCTTCAGCTCAGCTGGGAAAGCAAGAGCTAGATACAATTTTCAAGGATTAAATGATTTGTTCTTACAACTTGCAAAGACTCTCCAAGGGGTTAATATATTTACATAGGAGTTTATTGCACTGCCTTTTCCCGTCCTTTGCTACAAGTTAGGCATGGGATAAAAATGTTTAAATGCGGATTTTATCACATGCCTCCATGCCCAGGCAGAAGTCATCCCATATCCAATCCAAGCTTCTCCCACACCTTGCAAAGAACAGGAAAATCCCATTCTTTCAAAAAGTGCAGGCAGGGGCCAGATCAGGTATGGGATGTCATGACTGGGTACAGGATGCCTCCTGCCTGGGCACAGAGGTGTGCAATAAAATCCACATTTAAAAGTTTATATCTCGTGCCTAGCTCAGGATGAAAGGATGGAAAGGGGCAGTGCAATAAACTCCTTAGGTAGCTTCCTTCTTCCCTCCCAGCCATAGAGGTTCCAGGGCTCATCCTCTGCTTTATGTAGAAGCAAGTAAGCTAGGTTAAATACTCTTTAGCCCATCTCTCAAAGTCACTGGTTCCCAAACATTGGTTTTCCAGGTGTTTTGGACTTCAAATCTCAGAAGCTCTAGCCAGCTTGGACAACTGTCAGGAGTTCTGGAAGTGAACGTCCAAAACATCTTGGGGACCAATGTTTGGGAACCACTGTCTTAAGTAATTGAGAAGGAATTATACTCTCATTTCAAATACATCTGGGAACAACCACTTCAGCTAAGACTTTTCTTAATTTCCCAAACAGGGAAAAGTATGTGTGTTTGCATGACAAGCTGTGAGCAACTGAGGTTGCTGCTTAATGCATAACAGTTAATGACATTACCAGGGACCACTGGTGGGTCTCAAGTTTTGTCTAGAAACCTTAGGTCCGGGGCAGTCCTGAACTTGCAATTCTAGCAAAAGAGAAGAAATAAAATTTTATTCTCCCTTAGTAAAGGAATGACTTGTTTGACTCCAGAGTTTCTGGTCTGTCTTCCATATATAACCCCCACCTCTCTGAGCAGAATGGCCTGAAGAGAAAACTCAGGATACAAGAGCCATAGAAATGAGTGTTTGAGGGGGGGGAAAGCATCAAGCCCTCAGGGAAAAGACCTTGGTGATGCATGAGGTTTATTCATGCTCATCAAATCTTCACATTAAGGATTTTATTTGATTCTGTCTGAATAGCAAACTTAAAAAAAACCACTTTATAACAAAATTACCCTATTCCACAAATGATAAAACTCAAGTATGATATCCAATCTATATCAGGAATAATTGGCTTTTTTTTTTCATCTGAAAATAAACCTGCATGCCAAAATGAGCATATTCTGCATAAAAAATATTTTTCAAAAAGCACTTTGTGAACCTGAAGAGGCTAAATAACTGTACTTCGGGGCTCTCTTTCATTTTAGCTGCAGGGCACCCTCGGAGATAGTAGTAAAAATATATTACACTTCAAAAACTCCCAGGGAAGGAGTCCTAATGTTTAAAATGTGAGCACATTTACTTCATGGCATTCAAAAAGAGAAAAGGAGGGAGAAATAGGCAGAAGCAATCTGTGGCACAGTGAATAAGAGGTTGATTCCCTGAGAGTTGTAAAGTTTTTTCTTCTTCTTTCCATTCCTAGTTTTGGCTTTAAAAGCTAGCCTGAAAAGTAACCCATGGCCCACAAAATTGCAGAGGAATTATCCTGAATTACAGACTTCAGTCTGTTAAAAAGTGGAGCCAGTGATCAGCAGTGACCCTTCTGATGACAAAGGACAAACAGATGAAAAAAATGACAGTTCTTCAGTTCTGAAGCTTCAGAATAGAAAATGGGGACAATTGCAGATGTGGGGAGAGAGAGTTACCTTGCCCAAAAAGCTTCCATTTTGGTCCTTTTGAATGATTTGAATTTTCATTGCAATGCTTTATTTCTAGTTCAATCAGTTATATGCAGTGATTGTTTAAAAGTCATTAGTTTAAACTAATAAGTGGTATTTATTTTTTTTAAAAAAAGGTCTCTTTTGCTGAAAATTGTTACACAATCCATCATGCACAGATTTCCCTCATTCCAGTCTTATTTTCCAATAGTTTTGCTCCCTCTTTTCCCCCTCACCTCCTTCAAACCATACTTCAGTAAGGAGGCCATAAATGAACCATGTCCGATGCCTTTTCTAATCAATGGTAATAACATCCAGCACTGTGCAAGATACTAACTTCTTTGTGCTACAGCTACCATAGAGATTCAGTTACAATAGAATCACGCATCTAATGAGATTAAGTGAAATGACACAAATACATTTTTTTAAAAAAGACTTCTGAGAAATGCAACTATTCATTACTTTGAAGAACAGCAAGATTTTCTGTAGGGCAAAAACCCCAAAGTAGTTCCAGCAAACGAGGAATTTCAGTAAGGAAAAAAAATTCCTCATTTCCTACAGAAAGTAAACTTGGTTTTTAACATCTCCGTATTCCCCTAGCTGCTTCATGATGCCATTAATTAAAGGAAGGGAAGGAAAAAGAGTTTACATAATGGGGTCACCACTTCTAAGGACTTCAGACAGATCAAAAGGACCCAAAAAGAGCAAAATGTTCCCTTAGGAATATTTCTGACCCATATTCAGGTCAGATTATGAGCTGTATGAAATGTATATTTTGTCGAAAAGAAGTTGCATCTTTTTGCCCACCCCCTCAAATTGAATTTAAATATATCATGTGGTCCTTGAAGGCAGAGATGTGCTTGGGCAAGAAAGCACAGTGACAGCCTAGAAAAAAATGGCAGAGAGGGAAGAACTACTGAAACTGTGCCTTGGAAAACAGAGAGGCATTGGGGCAATAACAGGACATACTGTTATGTCAAATTCTGTGACAATCCTTGAATTTTAATCTGATCCTCCAACTTTTTACTGCACCATGTGACCTACCAGCTATGAAGCAATAAATTTTAACACCAGACATCACGGTGGTTATTACTTCTTAGGAGGATGACCTGTACATTCTTGCTACCACAGTTGTGTCCTATGCCCATACAAAAGAACTGTAGTATACAAGAGTCCGGTTGGGTGTGGAAGAGTCATTCTTTTAAAACTCTCTTTATCCCATTCGGTGTACCACCCCTTCCCTTAAAGAATTCAGGACAGTGAAAATGTTCTCCATTTTAGCTTTTCCTGAGGCTGAGCAGTAAGGATGCAATTCAGACCATGTTTTTCAGTCCGAGGGCCCTTTCATGCTGTGCAGTTACAGCTCTCGGAGTCTGCTTTGACTGCCATGGCTGCATCCTATGGAATCCTGGGATTTATAGCTTGGTGAGGCATTAGAGCTTTCTGACTCATAATTCTAAGCATCCCTTCCCAAAATGCAAACCCCAGGATTCCATGGACTCACTGTGTCTGTTACAATATACAGTGAAATGCAACAATTATCTGTCACAATATAAGTAATGTGCAATAATTATATATTGGAAGAAAAGATCACACTGACCAAAATCCCCACCAGCTTTGCAGAGCCCTGCTCAGTGTATCTGTACCTCTTCCTCCTTTCTGTCCATATGCAACCTACATTCCTACTATTGTTTAGTCATGGAGAGATGGGGGGTGGCCAGGTACTGTCCAAATACAGGTGGATGTACAAAGGTTACATTGCCATTCTGGACTTCTCTTTGAATACAAAGAAAAGACATAGAAAATAACGAGTGGGAAAGGGAGGAAGGGAGAGAAGGGGGATTACATAAAGTGTGGGCTTGAGCTACATGTATACATTATATAGCAATAGCAAGTATATTTCTGTACTGCTTATCACTTGCACTCCCTAAGCAGTTTACAATGTGGAGTCGAAGGCTTTCATGGCTGGCATCCATAGATTTTTGTGGAGCTTTCGGGCTATGTGGCCATGTTCTAGAAGAGTTCCTTTCTGACGTTTTGCCAGTATCTGTGGCTGGCATCTTCGAGAATGCTTTTTAATGTGTCCTATGTGTTTAAACCTATGCGTCTAAATGGTTTTATGTGTTTTAATCTATGTTGTACCCTGTCTCAAGCCTTGCAGAGAGGTGGGTATTTCTTATTAGTTTTATTTATTTATTTGGAGCATTTATATCCCACTTATCAGCCACACAGGCTCTCAGAGCAGCTTACAATTATTACTTTTAAGTAGAGAGTCCCCTGTCCTCAGGATTACAATCTAAAAAGACATGACACACATGGAGAAGGGAATAGTGGTGAGGAAGGATTCAGGTTCATTGGTTCTTCTCTCCTTCTGGGGTTATGGCCATGGCAGACAGGCTAGAGAGAGGTTCTTTATCTAACTTGGGCTAGGCCTGATGAAGCTGGCCTGCCTCTTCCCCCCCCCCCCCCCGGAGACTGGTCATATTTCCAAAAATTCCATTTTTCTTGAAGTTGACATCTATACAATACATGTTCACAGGTAGTGAAAGCTGTAAGATCTTTTGAGCATCAAAAGATAGATGGTGAATTTTTATCTTTCCAGCCTGGGCATCTTAAGTCTTTTTGATACAGTAAAAGCATACAGGATGCAACAGGTTTGACCCTCAGTTAGGTTCCATCTCATAGGAATATAATTTAAAAGAACACATGCATTTACATTTTAAAACATTTTTTCCTCTCCTTTCTTTCCAGTAGTCCAAGAGGATGACATTTTCCTATGAGTGTCAGGCTGAAGAAAAAGAGCTGGCAACTGTGAAGTTGAAGGCTTTCACATCTGGCATCCATAGGTCTTTGTGGGTATCTCTGTAATTCTCTGAAGATGCTAGCCACAGCTGCCGGTGAAACATCAGGAAAACACTCTTCTAGAACATGGGCTCATAGCCTGAAAGACCCATAAAAAACTAGAGCTGGAAACTGCATGGCTACCATTTTCTTTCTCCAGCTACTAGATGCCTTGGAGGGTGGCAACTGGGCATGGGTAGAGGGTTGTTGCTTGCTGGATATTTCCTTCTACAATGATCAGGGTTTTGAATTGGCCCTTGTGGCTTCTTCCAAGTCTAGGATTCTATTATTTTATGACCATTTGTTGTTGTCTTCAAGTTGTTTCTTATTTATAGCAAACCTAAGGCAACTCTATCATCGGATATTCTTGACAGTATTTGTTCCATGGAGGGCTGCCCTGAGGCTGAGCGCATGTGACTTGCCCAAGATCACCCAGTGGGTTTCATGGCTGAGTGAGTAATTGAACCCTGGCCTTCAGAGAGGAAATCCAACACTCAAACCACTAAAGAAGTATAACTCCTGTGTATGTCTGTAATAAGATTCTCATCATCCCACCTCTACCAGTACTAGGATAGTCATGTGTCCTACTTTCAAAAGGCCATTTGTTTTAAAGGTTGTCATAGAATAGTTTTTTTTAGGGGCTTTTGGGCTATGTGGCCATGTTCTAGAAGAGTTCCTTTCTGACCTTTCACCAGCATCTGTGCCTGCCATCTTCAGAGAGAGTCTCTCTCTCTCTCTCTCTCTCTCTCTCTCTCTGAAGATGCCAGCCACAGATGCTGGCGCAACATCAGGAAAGGAACTCTTCCAGAACATGGCCAAATAGCCCAAAAGCCCCACAAAAATCTATGGATGACAGCCATGGAAACCTTCGACTCCACACTGTCATAGAATGCTCAATAGATAGCCCCATATTTGTAGGGCAATTTCAAGGACCCTGATCTTCCTTTTGACAGTTCTTATCTTAAAGGATAGGTTTGGACTGGGCAGTCCTTACAATAGAGGACAGCTCTGAAGAGGACTGTCTTCTGTTTGGCTCTATTGAAAGCTTCTTATGTTTGAAAGCCTGCCCAGTCCAAGTCTGGAATGTCTGCCCAGTCCAAGTCTGGAATACTGGAATACCGTGTCCAGTTCTGGGCACCACAATTCAAAAAAGATGTGGAGAAACTGGAGCATGTCCAAAGAAGGGCAACTAAGATGGTGAAGGGTCTGGAAACCATGCCCTATGAGGACCTTCTTAGGGAACTGGGGATGTTTAGCCTGGAGAAGAGAAGGTTAAGAGGTGATATGATAGCCCTGTTTAAATATTTGAAGGGATGTCATATTGAGGAGGGAGCAAGCTTGTTTTCTGCTGCTCCAGAGACTAGGACGCGGAACAATGGATACAAATTGCAGGAAAATAGATTCCACCTCAACATTAGGAGGAACTTCCTGACAGTAAGGGCTGTTCGACAGTGCAACACACTTCCTCGGAGTGTGGTGGAGTCTCCTTCCTTAGAGGTCTTTAAGCAGAGGCTGGATGGCCATCTGTCGGGGATGCTTTGATTTGGAGTTCCTGCATGGCAGGGGGTTGGACTGGATGGCCCTTGTGGTCTTTTCCAACTCTATGATTCTATGATTCTAAGAGGCGAACCTCCAGCCAGTGGATGTATTCCAACCCACAATAGTTTTAATCTGGTCCACTGAGTGCCCAGATGATGCTCACCCTCTGAAGTATGGGAGATGGCCTCCCATCCTTTGCCACTGGGAAATCAAGTGATGAACACAGAAGAGAAATTCTGCTGTTATATCTCATCAACTTGCTTCCATGTTCAGAAGCTGATCAGGGCAGTCATGATCCTGCTGTTCTTACAAATCACTGACTGAAGAAAAGTTTGGAATTCTCTTATGTGCCACCCCTGCCTCAATATTCAGATGAGGTAGGTATGAAAAGAGATTTCCTGGAGTGAGACAAAGCACAATGAAAGTAGAAAGGGTGGGAGGGCTTGAAGCAGAGCTGTCAAATCTCTGGGCAACCCCTCACTTCTTAGATTGGTCCCAAAGGATTAATTTGGCCCATGGGACCAAAACAGTTGCCTACTCCTGTTAGGGATAATGTAATTCTGCTCCAAACCATCTGGCACATTTGGACAATGTGCTTGATAGGCAATCCACATAGTAGGCTAATGTCGTCCTTTGACTTCTCCAAATTGATTCATCTCTCCTATGTTCATTACATGATTCAGAAGAAACCATCCAATGAAAACAGAAGTATTCTGATAGGGCTCAGAGCAGAATGCAAGATGGCATTTCCCTTGATACATGCAGATGGATCATTTTGACTACATCTTTTTTCTCCCCTCTCATGGATCTAATAAATTAGGACTGACTCGATTTTCCCTCCAATTCACAGCTCCCTTGTGTACTCTGTTATGAGAGTCAATTTACGCCTAATTGTTTCTGGTTTTGCTGAGCCATTTTTCGTCCCAACAAAAAACATAACAGAACAAAACAAAACAAAACAATGCTGCCTTCACATGATTATTTCTATTAGCCTACACATCTTCATATTGTATAATTCCCCCTCCCCCAATGCTGAAAACCTTTCTTCCATTGCAAGCATGACACATGACAAAATTCCTTTTAAGATTCCTATCTGAGTACCAGGTTCATTTGGATATATGGCCATTCTACTGTTTCTCAGGACATGTTTGCCTTGAAAATAAGCATCAAGGAAGAACCATGTATAACATGAGGCATTCTTTGGAGCAAAACAGTGGGAAATGAATATATGAGACAATCAGGTGTATGCGACTGCAAATGTGATAAAGCACACATGCACTCAACTGTCCTGATTTGGCAGGCACATTCCTGATTGATCATTTGTCTTCTCACTTTTAAAACTACGAGGGGGTATCCAAAAGTTTTAATGATCACCTTTTTAAAAATTGACAGAAAGTTTGTTTCAATTTGTAGTTGTTAACTTATCTCTATGTAGTCACTATCTAGATTTACACATTTTTCCCAGTGTATCTTGATCCTCTGAATACCTAATATTATAGAAGTCTGCAGACTGCGCCTTACGAGAGGGTATCGTAAAGTAATAATTATCACCCAGAAGTTATTATGGCATATTGATGAAATTTTGTCAGTGTCATCATTAGTCCCTAAGCGCATGTTGCTGAGAAAATCAGCTCATTGTGTCCTTTATTTTTGTGACTGGCTGTGCCAGAAGTGACTAAACTGTAAAATCCTCATCAGGTGCAATCTGCAGGCTTCTACAATATCAGGTAATCAGAGGGTCAAGATATGCTGGGAAAAATGTATAAATCTAGATAGTGACTACATAGAGAAGTTAACAACTACAAATCAAAACAAACTTTCTGTCAACTTGTTTAAAAAGGTGATCATTAAAACTTTTGGATACCCTCTCGTAAATGTCCCAGTAGCTCTCTCGTCCTCCCAATTACCCCTTTGTCCTCAGTTTACCTCATTTCCTACAAAATTCAAAGAGTAATAGTAGTTTGCACTCAACACAGAAAGGGAGGAGAGAGAAGAGAATCTTGCTCTTCCCAGTAGGCTCTGGCAAAAGCAGACTTCTGCAGCCCCTCCTGGTTTGTGTATTCTTGCAAAGTAACAACTTTTGTCACACATTCAACACCCCCCCCCCATTAAGTTGTTTTAAAGATGTTTGAAAATCTAGACAATGCTGAAGTTGGGCAAGTCTCACCTTCTGGTCTCTGTCCCTAGGCACATGTATCAAGTGGGGCTGGAAATCTGTTTGCACCACAGATGGCAGTGGGTCCTTCCATGCTGTAGAACAAGAGTGGGCAGCTATTACTCAGAGGCCAATGACCAGTTTCCACCCCTCCACCACTACATTGGTTCACTAGCAGCATACTGGAAGTGATGTCATGTCACTTCCAGTTGCCAATTCAACTGATTGGCAACTGATATATATATTTGTGGAGCTGGTAGTTTGTAGTATTTAACAAAGAGAAATAGTTATTGTTGTGAGCAGTTAGGACACACATGGAGATCCAAATTCACCTGAAAATTAACAGGAAAAAAATTAAAATATTTTTACTGCGGATATGGAGGTTTCCAAGGAGTGCCACCAGCTTCATGGGGCGCAAAAGTCATATGTATCTTGTGCATCACACTTTCAAAAATATCCTAGATGCAGCAATACAGGACATAAGTAAAAGGTTATTCTATTTCATGTGGAAGCTATAATAAATAAGCAGATTGAAGAGTGCTGTGTCATAGGAAGGTGAGGACACAAAAGCAGGATATGAAATCACCAGGCTTCAATACAGCAATGTCATGCCACATGGGGAACAGGAAACTGTGGAGCTGGATGGATGGGTGGCATCCAGCTGCCCCTTTAATGGCTGGATAGGTGCTGCAGCAACCGCATGCTGAGGTACTGATCCAGCCTCTAGGGAGAACAAGAAGGAGCTGGAAAAACCAGCTCCCTTTTGCACCCTCTAAAGGGCATCATAGCTTTCTGACGCCCTTTTGGTGCTGCATCATCTAGATGCAGCAGCAGGGCCGCACCATGATGCAGCGTGCATCATGACGTTATAACGGAGGAGTCACGGCATCCAGCGTGGAGACGAAAAGTGCTGGTCTGTAGAGCCCCTGTGTTGCACACCAGTAAGGGGTTGGACTAATATCTCCATTAGTGAATGTGTATATGGGAGGAGCTCCAATGCCCGGTGTGGTGGTTTTGTTGTATATAGTGTAGTGGAGCATTTTGTCAGACAGTGTGAGAGACTGTAAATATCGGAACAAAGATTAAAAGCCTCCTTTAAAGTACTCAGTGTGTTGTCATGCCTGCAGCTTCTGAATGTGGGAGAAGGAGTTCTCCAGCCTGCACTGTGCAGCAGAGTTTTCTGTGGCACGTGTTCCTGGTGCAAAGCTTCAGCGGTGTGCATTTTGGGTCACACACACACATTAACATTAGAAGCCTACAGGTGCAACAATTACATTTTAAATGGGTTCCAAGGCTTCCCTGTACTTTTTAAAAACATAAATAATACCCATTTTTGAGATCTAGAAATGGGTTTCTAGTCACTTTGGGGGATTTTGTTTCATTTTTCAGAAGCCTGTGTGTCTCCTGGAGTATAAAAGACCCCCCCCCCAAGTTCAGTAGCCCATGTGGCCCCTGGGACATAAAAGTGCCCCTCACGACTGTAGGTGTGCTACATTTGCCCACATCTGCTATAGAAGTACATTATGCCCAAGTGCTCAAATGTGGAGTTGGACCTGCCCCTTCTTCAACAGACTAGTCAGCGTGTCTGTCTAGCAGTCAGTCTTTGCTATCTCCAAACTTCCAGATCCATTGGCCAGCCCATTCCCTTTGCCTCTTTTGGCATCATCAACCAGAGTCCTGCCAGAAGCAAACAGAACTGGTTGTAATATGGTCGCTTCTCATGGTAGTCATCAGTGAACCAGAATGCTTCCCAGAAGTGAAAACTAGTGTAGAATGACTGAATCAAAGAGTGTTTAGCAAGTCAATGTTTCTGTATGTGGGATGTTGAAAATGATAATAATAGATATATTTATTAACACATTGGCACAATAACATAAAAACACACAGGTGGAAGAAATTGGTCTAATAATAGCATTGCTGTCTAATTAAATGAGGAAAGTGATAACAAAAAGATGTAATCAGAACTTTGCATAAACTTCAGGAGGACCGAAACAGGATGACTCATACAAACTTATAATTAAAGGATATTAATTTGTGATTTATTTATTTATTGCCATTGTTCACAGGGGCACCCAATTAGTATGAAAACTTTAAGCAAGACAGTATCTCAAACCCTTTTTAATCACTTTTTGATAGACAAATTGTTTAAAGATCTCCAGTTTCTCACTACTTCTGATCTTGCAGTTGAAAGCACTAGAGGTACTGGTACTCTTTACTAGAAAGATTCTTATTGTCTCATATCTATCTTGTCAAGAGTAAGAAGGCACCACAAAATCTGACCTCCTGATACAGCATTTATGTAATTCCCATTGATTCAATGGTTCTAATCTAGTTGGGACTCACCACTGGATTTAGGCTATGATGCCTAAGAGATAGATGGTCCGTCATAACCTATCACATCAAATGCCCCTATCCCTGGTTAGTGCCGGTAATGCCCTAATATTCCTGCCAGGAAAGAAAAAGATCACAGCCAGATCATAGAATGGGCAATTTGTCATCCTCAAATTTATTAAGGTGTTGTTGTTTTTTCACTACCAACCTCATTCCATCCTGTCTCTACATTACTTTTTTTTCTCCCTGTATGCATGTTTTTCAGAAGTGCACATTGCTATTCAATAATTTATTATAGTCATAGACCAGCATGAGCACACATTGCTATTGGCACACACACACCCATCAAGCACTTTTATGTACATTTGAGATTTCTATACAGTTTTCTTTGTACATTTTTCAAATGTGTCTACTCCTTTTGAGATATGCATGCAAGATGTAGATTTCTATCAACATCCAGTTCAACACTGGGGTTTGAGAAATAAATCCATTTTTGAAAAACAACCACAAGAGAGTGAATTTATCACCCACCTCACTGTGTAGTGGATGCACACTAAAGACAGATTTGGTCTACTTTTTCCCCATCATGAACCAAATAGTCCATCAGTGCATTGCAAGGTCAGTGTGAGGAAGAAAATAACCTGTTTTGTATACATTCAATTGATGGATGCAAACAGTGCACAAGGAAAATCCATGAACTGAATTAAGACAGCATATGTAGATTACTCCCTGATTAGATTACTACATTATCATCATGCCTAATGAAAAGAAGAGGAAGAGATAAAATGTGCATGCTATTTTTTGAAGGTGAAACTCATTCACATTTTCCCCAAGAACTTTCTGGAGTTTTGCTTGTCTAGGTAGCAATAAATTCATGGCATTCCATCTGTTAGTGTACTTTTTGTTCATTATCCATGGTCCATAAATCCATAGAAAGTGCTGAACATAGATCAACAATCGAAAACCAAACCAAACAAAGCCTCATTCCTGACTTTAAATATATCACCATATTTGAAAAACAACTTAGGAACTGATTGTTTAGTGTCCTTATTGAAGAAGGTCATCAACTTTGGGAATTTTGAAAAATATGGCTTGTCTCTTCTGGTGAGATTTTAGAGGGCTAAAAAGTATAGCAGTGAGTACAGCAGCAAGTCATCCAAACCAGTGTAGCAGTGAGTCATCCAAACACCTATCACTAATGAACTGTGAGACACAAGTAATGATACACAGAGGATACGCCAATGAAGGTGCAAGAACACAAAGGATCTTATGCAACTAGATTTTCCTAGCTAGCTAGCTGAAGCTATAAAAACTTGTGTATTTAAACACGAGGACACTGCTTATTTGCTACCCCAGAGCTGGTGGAGGGTACGGATGTTCTAATAATCACCATATAGGAGCCGTTGTATCAAGCAAAGGGGAAAGAGAAAGGATAGAGTAAAAGATCAATGTCAAGTGGTGTTAGAGTTATCATCTCCCTCTTTCTTCTGTTTGGCCATTTGTTTTACCTTGTTGTGCTGTTATTATTGTTGCTGTTCTGTGCCTTCAAGTCATTTCAAATTGTAAGCCGCTTTGATAGCCTTGGCTGAAGAGCGGGGTATAAATAAAAATTATTATTTCTGATTTATGGTGACTAAGGCAAAATTATCGTGTTTTTTTTTTTTGCAAGTTTCTTCAGAGAGGATTTGCCACTTCCTTCCCATGAGGCTGAGAGAGTATGACTTGCCCAAAGTCACCCAGTGGATATCCATGGCTAAGCCAAGATTTGAACCCTGGTCTCCAGAGTTATTGTCCAATGCTCAAACCACTACACCACACTGGCCCTCGCATATGCATTACTATGTACAAATAATTTGCAATTAAAGCTATTTTTTACATTTTACACAGAAGAGTAAGTTTTTGGGGGGTTTTTTGTTTGTTTTTTGTTTGGCCCTGTGGATGTGGGTGTGGGACTGGTTGTTGTCACCTGAAGTTCCTGATCAGAAAACAACTTTTTTAAAAATAGAAAATGGTGCATGGCTTTTTTCAAGCAGAAGAAATCCCAGTCTACAAAAATTCTCATAGACCTCTCACTTATCTTCGCATAATGTATGGCACAAGTCTCAATATAGTTACTGATAAGTAGAGATGGGGAAAAATTCATATAATTTGTATACAAACTCAGCCAGCAGCATCAGTGGTGAATTTGGAGTTCCTTTGGTGTGATAATACCTGGCTGCATCCCAGAAGAGGATTCAAACCAGGAAAGGTAAGCTCCCCCCCCCTCTTTTTTGCTGTGTGAAAAATTCTCTCCTGTCCTCCACTGTTCTGCTGAGGTCCTGCAAACTGAGGCCTATGCCCTCCCTGATTGAGCCAATCCATCTGGTATGTGGTCTTCCTCTCTTTCTGCTGCGTTCTACTTTCCCTAGCATTATGTTTTTTTTCTCGTGAGTCATGTCTTCTCATGATATGACCAAAGTACGTCAGCCTCAGTTTTGTCATCTTGGCTTCCAGGGAGAGTTCAGGCTTGATCTGTTAAACAGATCCATGTGTTTGTCTTTTTGGCTGTCCACCATATCCTCAGCACTTTTCTCCAGCACCGCATCTCAAATGAGTGGATTTTCTTTCTGTTGGCTTTCTTCACTGTTCAGTTCTCATTTCTGTACATGGTGATGGGGGGTATAATGGTTCGATAATTCTAACTTTAGTGCTCAGTTGTATATCTTCGCACTTTAGAATCTTGTCTAATTCTTTCATGGCTCTCCTTCCCATTCCCAGCCTTCTTCTTATTTCTTGACTGAAGTCTGCATTGTTATCAAAGTTTGATCCTTGGTATGGGAAACTATTTTGATTTTTTCATTATTTAAGTTGAATTTATGTAGATCCTCTGGGATCATTATTTTTATTTTCTTTATGTCCAGCAGTGATCCTGCCTTTGCACTTTCTTCTTTTACATTCCTTAATAACTGTTCTAAATCTATGATGTTTTCCATTAATAGTATTGTGTCATCCGCATATCTTAGACTGTTGATATTCCTTCTTCCTATCTTCACTCCTCCCTCTTCTGAGTATAAGCCTGTTCATCGTATATTTTCTGTGTACGATTTGAACAACTAGGATGATAGAATGCCTGACCCCTTTGCCAACTGGGAACCATTCTGTTTCTCCATATTCTGTTCTTACAGTAGCCTCTTGTCCTAAGTACAGATTTCTCATCAGGACTATCAAATGTAGTGGCACTTTTATATTTCAGAGCATTGTATAGCTTTTCATGGTCTATACAGTCAAAGGCTTTGCTAAAGTCTATAAAGTCTATTCTTCTCAAATTCCTTGGTCTGCTCCCTTAACCATCATATGTTTGCAATGTGGTATCTAATGCCTCTTCCTTTTCTGGACCCTGCTTGCACCTCTAGGATTTCTCTGTCCCATTAGTGTTGGCACTTCTGTGGATTTTATGGTGCAGGGAGGAAAAGAAGGAGATAAGGGAAATAATTCTCAAGTGAGGGGAAAGTGGATTTTAAAAAATATGCATTTTCCAATAAATATGTACACACACACACACACACATTTGTGTAAGGACTTCTTTTTAAAAAATCTTACAAATTGTTATAAACACAAAATGGAACGAACTGAAAACTGACAAATGTGAAACTGAGAGTTCCAAAATTGCAAGGTTCATACACACTTACTCATAGGTAAGTCCCACTAGTGCCTTGCTCACAGGTATATGTACAGAGAACTACAAATACAATCTGTCACTGCTCATGAGCTTCATAATACAAGGGTTTACATTATGTTTTGGCATTATATAAATGTTCTGTTTAGTCCAAACCAATTTTTCCTTTCTTTGTTCACTTTTTTTTTGTTTGTTTTGTTATATCAGCCATGTCTTCCAAAAGCAACACTTTACAAAGGGAAATTTGGTTTAATTAAATATAGTTTGAAGGATTTGGTTGGAAAATATCTTATGGGCGCTTGAAATTGTCTACCAATAAAATTAGAATGAAAATAAGACAATAAAATTCCCCTTAATTTTATTTATTTATTATTTATTTACTTACTTCATTTATATACTGCCCTTCTTCCACAGTGGGACCCAAGGCGGTTTCCAGAAATAGTAAATGCTCAAGCACTTCAGTGCCACTAATTTCCAGTCCAATGTTAATCCAGTGAATGTTTTCATGGGAAAAGAGTCCATCTTTGAGAATATTAGAGTCTACCTCAAATCAACCATGTCACTCATTTCTATATCAAAAGCATTTATTACAGCATCTTATTCTCAGCATTTGTTGCTGAGACACAAAACAAAGGCACGCACAGCTTTTCAGAAGCTCCATGGAAATTAAATATGTATTAGCTTCAGTAGTCTCAAATGTAGGATAGAATTATTTTGTTTCATTGCATTATTTAAAAATAAAATAAATAAATAGATGGAAATTTATTTAACATAAAACACAAGTTTCCCAAAGGTCTGTTGTACCTGAGGGTAAGACTGAAGAACCTTTTGTCAAGGTTAAAAAAAAGAAAAGGAAAGAAAGTGGGGGAAAAAAGCTCCTGGAAGAAAAAGAAAGCGATAGTATCTTCCATCACAAATGGTTATTGTAAAAAATCTTTATTAACCTAAGTGCATATAAAAATTGTGAATTCTTAATACAAAGCAGTATTTGACTTTTAAATTTCATTTTAAGCTTACCCCACTCACTTGGAATGTGATTACAGAGTAAATTAAAAAGTAATCACATGTGAATTACATTTCCTCATGAATGTAATGACTTCAGGAGACTGATTAATGTTAAGCAGTGTCTGTCCTATCTCATGCATACCTTCCCAGGTGAGATGAGCAAGATAGCTGGTGTGCACTGATTTAATTTCCTTTTACTATTGAAAAGCTTTACTTCACACACACACAGAAATCAGAAACTCCTCCATTAAGAGTTGTATTCCCACAAAAGCATCATTACCCACAGAGTGGGGTAACCATATGTCCTCCTTTTCCCAGACATGTCCCCTCTTTCAGAGCCAAAAATGTCTGTCCGGGCAGATTTTTAAAATATCTGGGTTTTCTTAGTTCTGAGAAGGAAGAATAGGGATACGCCAAGTTAAAACAGGGTGAGGGCAGCCCCACCGTTCATGTTATGGGAAGTAAGAATTATGGATGTGTGCATCAGGGCTAGCCCAAAGCATTCACTTATTAGACTGTTGTGATCCTCCTTGGCACTTGCTACTGTCTGAATGATGCCAGGGGGGAGTGAAAATTGGATATTTAAAGTGAGGATTGTCTTAAAGATCAGTGGTTTGAAGTTGATTATTTTGATTGTTTTTGAAGTCCTGTTTTAATATATATATTTATAAGTATATGTATGTTGTAAGCCACCTTGGGTCCTAACTTGGGAGAAATAAAATTAAATAAAAATAGTCACTTCCTAAGTGTGTCTTCTCTTTTCTTATCAAAATATAACCCTAACAGAGTTATTTAACAAGCAAACAATCCCAGTCTCTGACCTCAATAATGTTAATTGTCCCTTTCTTCACTTCTGTTCTAGGCATTTAAAATGATGATGATTGTGATGATGATGACGATGGTGATAATGACATTATGAATTCATATGCCACTGCCTCCTCCTCCTCCTGCTGCTGTATAATGTTACCTTATTGTTACCTTATTTTCCAATATCTTTCTGAATTCAAGGAGCTGGTGATGACATTCAAGAGCTCAAAAGAGAACATAGGGGCTTTCTAGATTGGCAAAAAGAAGTGTGTTCATGGCTGCATGAAACTCTAGCCTTTAGATGAGAAAAAGGGAAAGTGTGCCATGAAAACGCTTTTTTTGCATTTTAGGGGAGAAGAAGTGCCTTTAAAAAGGTGCTGGTTTTCCCAGCTTCTTTTTTAAAAACTGCGGAACAGCGCAGCTCCATCTAAAGGCTGTGGTGCAGCTGCTAAGCATTAAGGAAAAGGCAACTTCATGTCACACTTTCCTGCCGATCTAGAAAGCCCCATAGTATTTGGAGAAAGACCTCTCTCTATCTATGCCTCAAACCCAAGATTTGTAGTCCAACACTCATACTACTACACCACACTAGCTCTTCATTATTGTTGCAGTCTCAGCAATGTTGTGCATTTTAATGCATTAACTTCACATGCATTAACATTATAGAATTAAACACAGCATAGATATTTGGGGACCTCTGTATTTATCATGTTAATCATTATGTATAATATTACATTTAGTGGAGGAATAGGAGGAGAAAATGTTCTTGTTTTTTTCTAGAATTTATTTATCACCTTTCAACTCACTAGGGCTTTGTTTAAAAAATAGTACTAGTGTCTACAAGAAGAGCCTGTTTCCAACTTATGGATGTAAACAGTATTTCACAGAATCACAGAACTGGAAAAGACCACAAGAGCAACTGCCTACCAATGAGGGATACACAACTAACAAATTCGCAAGAGATGGGTATCCAACTTTTGTTTAAAAAGCTCCAAAAAAAAGAAACACCACCACCTTCTGAGTCTGCCTGTTTCACTGCTGAACAGCTCCTAATATTAGAAGCATCAGAAATTTTCCTAATGTTCAGGTGGAATCATTCTTTTTCTTGAAATTTGAATCCATTGGTTCATGTCTTAGGCTGCATTTGCACTGCAGTTTTGTGATATTCAGCCTTCTCGGTCAGTGAGCACTGATGCTACAATAAACTACAAATCCCAGGATTCCATCACATTGCACCATGGCAGTTGAAGTGGTGGAAACTGCATTATTTCTGCAGTGCAGATGCAGCCATTGTTTATGGAAGAGAAGAAAACAAGCTTGATGTATCTTTTACATAAAAAGATAAATGTAAAGGTTTCCCATTTGACAAGATTATCTAGTTGTGTCCAAATATAGGGGACGGTGCTCATCTCCATTACTAAACTGAGGGAGCCAGCATTGTTAAAGATGACTCCACAGTCATGTGGGCAGCATTACTGCACAGATTGCTGTTATCTTCCCATCCAAGTGGTACATGCTTTCTAACTGCTAGGTTGGCAGAAGCTGGGACTAGTAATGGGAGCACACTCCATCACATGGCGCTTGGGTCTTGAACTGCCAACCTGCTGACTTTGCAAGAATCCCTTAATGTTCATTTCTCCCAGTTAAACATATTCAGGTATCTAAGCCATTCTCCACAAGGCTTGATTTCTTTTACCATCTTGGTTGCCCTCCTCCCAAAACATTCCTGTTAGTCAATATCCATCTTGAACTTCTTGAACTGTGGACTGCACACGCAAAACTATACACAGTATACCAGGCGAGGTCTCATCAAAGCAGAATAGTGGCACTATAATTCTCTTGATCTGGACATTATACTCCTGTCAATACAGCCTACAGTTACATTGGGTTATCTTTTACTGTTACATCTGAGTGATGACTCATGTTTAGCTGGTGTCCACTAAGATTTATTTTATTTTATTTTTTAATCAAGCCAGTTGCCACCCATATTGTATTTATGCATTTTATTTTTCCTGCCTAAATGCAGTATCTTACATTTATCCCCGTTGGAGTGTGTTTTGTTAGTTCTGGTCCATCTCTCCAATGTGTCATTGGCATTTTGAATCCAATGTCCTCTGGGATATTAGGTAACCTTTCTCCTTTCCCAGTTTTCTTATCTTTAACAGAAAAGGGTGTTACAACATATTAAGAAACACCCTGCTGTGATCCTAGCAACCAGATTGTTCACCTTTTGAGCCAGAGTGAAAAGAGAACCCTCCCCCCCCCCAACACCTCCACAATTTGAAGCTTCTGTGCCAAAACAGTCTTGTGCAAAGCACACAAAAATCATGCACAGGAAGACAGGATTATTGATTGAAAAGATGCAAATAACCTACTTAGTGTTTCTGCTTTTGAAAAGGCCACCCCAAAGACAGCAGCAATAGTTGTTCATGCTAAGCAAACACTGGCTTTTGTGCAAAAACAGAATCCTGTTATGCACTTATGACACTGTAAGCAAGGCTTACAACCTCGTAACTGTTTGGTATTCACATTTGTTATATTGTGGCACCATTTCCACAACCACAAGTGCTCATCAAAACCACCTTAACATCCAGGGAGTGGTATCAAGGGATGGAGATATGTAGTGCTGGCAAGAAAGGATGCCAAAGGATGAAGTGCCCAGCTCCCTCTCACCAGTGAGATGTGGGGTAAAAAGGAGTTGCAGCAGGACCCCATGGAATCCTTGTTCCTGCTCAGTATTTTACAGCTCACTGTGGGAAAGGACAAAATATGTCACCCTTCAGGGCCCCATTTATCAGTGCTCCAGAACTCCATCCATTTGTACAATCTTGCCTGGATTTTAAGATGGTTTGGGGTATTGGATCAGGAGACTTAGAAAGTGAGAATAGCCATGTGCACCATAACTACGTGTCTGAGGCAAAATCTTGGATATAGTTGTACAACTTGTGTAAAACAAAAGTATATATGATAAAGGCTGATAATTCTTTGAAAAATTGAGTTTTAAACAATCTTGACATTCAATCCAGTGTTGTGACAAAAACTGAGAATTGTTGTTGTACAACAAAGATGTACACCTTTATTGCAACAGCTGGGAGGGAATTCATAGGTCACCACATAGTACTGTATTTTGTCCTGGTGAGTGAATTCTGGCAGAGAAGTCTATCAAACTCCAAACCCCAGGATTATACTGAATGGAAACCTGGCAGTTAAAGCTGGATCAAACTGCACTAACTGTGAAGTGTGGATCCATCTTTAATTATTCATAGACTACCTTTAAGGAACATGTGGCCTTCTCTAAGCAGTTCGCACAAAATCTTTGAAATAATTAAAATGACGTAAAATATAAAATCAACATGAATCTCTCAAAAATCTATTGTATAAAGCAAGTGTGAATAATTTGAAAATTAGAATCTGGAGCCATTTTCAGACAATTTAGTATGAGTTTATGTAAACAAACTGGTCCTTGAATGCCCTTTAATAACACATAAGCAAGGGGTTAAGGAAATTTCCAGTTTAAGGAACTGCCACCATGAGAGAACAACACTAAAAAGGATCTGCCCTGTTTGTCTATCAGCCTGATGTCCTTCATAAGCAGGGCTTAAACACTAAACACAGCAGCCAAGGTGCAGGGAATTATTAAGCAATTTCAATGAAAATAATTCAACAGCCAGAAATCTAAAATGGCCCAGATAGAGCTACAGTTACACAAATTGATAACACATAGGGCTTTAACACACCAGTCTGCTATCTCATCACAATCATTTCAGTTTAAGGGAATGGAAACATACCAGTTTGGGATCATTCATTATTGCACTTCTCTCCAATAGTGCTAAGGTGCTGCTTTGGCAATCCATGGCCCAATGGTCTCTCTTCCACATGACCTCCATACCATCATTTTCCTACACTATGTCCTACCCTGGGTGCCTTTCAAGTTTTATTATTTTTAGTTTAACAGCAATTGTGCCATTATGGCAATGCAGTGAAATGAAAATAAAATAAAGAAATGAAATGAAATGAAAAGAAATAGATATAGGTATAGAAAAGGAAAGGAAAACACCTGCTGGGAGTAGCAAGAGGAAGGAGGGAGAGGGGAAGAGGAGAAGAATCACACCCACTCACACCACGTAACTGGCTGAGAAATGGAAATGCTGCAGATAGGACTAATGGCACAGAAATCCATCGTAGAAAAGCAGTGCAATTGCAGGTCACTGATGGGTTCTACCTGTCAATGAAAAGAAGCACTCCAGGAATGGGTGGAACGCAAAGCAGCAGCAGGAAGGACATGATGTTGTGTGATAAGTACCAGCAAAAGTTGCTTTTATTGTGTTGAAATTTTGCTTTGCTTCATTTACATGATAAAATCCTTAGTGTCCTCCAAAATCCTTCTGAGTGAGTGTAACCTCCAAAGTAGTTTATCTTCAGTGGACTGGGAGTAACTGTCAATCAACAATAGTATATTCTCAGAGTAAGCACCATATTTTCTGATACTCTATCTCCTATTAGACAGAGTGATTTGGCTGGCAGCTGTTGTGATGTGTCATGAAAGAGCAATAAATTGTTGTTTAATGTATTATTATGGTATTTTCACTTTTAGTGAAAGAACCATATGTGATTTTTGTCTACAGGTACCAAGAAACTTTGATAGCCTTTGAAAGAGGTTGGAATTACTATACTTAAAATTAATTTGTTACCTATGGTATGTCCTAATTTTTTACAATTATTTCAAAGTTGGCATTATAATCATTTTAAAATTAGTAAGGTTTGATGAATTATTAATGTTTTATCTTACTTCTATTTGGCTTTAGCATCAATGACGTTTGAATAATAATAATAAAATAATAAGAAGAAGTTTGTCACTTCTATTAGGGTGGCGCCTGGGTTATCTGAAAGACCATATCTTCCCATATGAGCCTAGTTGGGTTTTGAAACCTTTGTGAGATGCCCTTTCTGAGTCTTAAAACACTCACAGATATATTTGATGGGAATGTGGAAGAGACCCTTTTCAGTGGCTTCTCCTTGGCTTTGGAATTCTATCCCTAGGTACGCTAGGACAACACTATACTTGTTCTTCCATGTACAGAGAAGTCTTTTTTTATTCCAACATCTTTGGAAGACTAGGACTTCATCCACACTGCAGTAATAATCCAGTTTGATACCACTGTAATTGTCATGGTTCAGTGCTGGAAATGGGATTCTGGGAATTGTAGTTTGTTGTAGCACCAGAGCTCTCTGTCACATAAGGCTAAATGTCCCACAAAACTACAAATCCCAGAATTGCACAGCACTGAGCCATGGAAGTTAAAGTGGTGTCATTTCTGCAGTGCAGGTATAGCCTGGGTGTTTCATTACAAACATTTTTCTTAGTGCACTTGTAATCTCTTTCAGATCAAACCTGAACTCTCACTGGAAGCCCAGATAACTACATTGAAGCCGTTGTACTTTGACCATATCATGTGAAGGCACAACTCACTAGAAAAGACAATAATGTTAGGAAAGGTGGAGGGCAGGTGAAAGAGAGGAAGACCACATACCAGATCAATAGATGGCTCAGTACCTGAGCAAAGCACTTAAGAACAAGGGGGCTTGGGTGTGTCTCATTCACAGGATCACAATCAGTCATTTGACTGGATAGCCCTTGTGGTCTCTTCCTACTCTGTGAGTCTATGATTTTATGACTCAAAAGCAATTAACAACAACATAATCTCTTCATTTATTGGCTTTCAATTGATATTTTTTCAGTGGTTTTTAAATCTATAGATAGCTTATTTATATAGTAAAAACCCCCAACCTTTTGATATATATATTTTAGCTAAATACATTTATATTTGTGCCTGCTAATTTTTATAATCTGCTTTGAGTATCAGCCTTGGGAAGAAAGCAGATTATAAATAAATACAAATATTGGTGTTGTTATACTTTTAGATCATTTTTTTAAAATTAAAAGTGCATCATTAATGTTAGAATAACATTATTAAATTCACGAAATCATTTTTTTGCTCACAAGTTAATTTCTGAATGAATATCAATGTGTTTGTATTAACACCCATGTTTCCAAGCTCTAGCTTTAGAGACCACACACATTTGAACCTAAGGGATTCAGAATCCATTTCCTCATTCACTTCGGGCAGCAAAATATCTTGTACCAGCCATTTGGCACTAAGAACAAGACTTTGTCTTTTCTTTTTTTCAACTTGGCACATGAAGACCCAAAAGGGCCTTTGTACCTCCATCAGAAGGATGCATTTCAGACAACATTTTCTTCACTCCTTATATACAGACATTGTGTTTTGATTACAGGTTCTTTTCGAGAACTCCAGAGATTATCTACAAAAGCACTGAGGGAGGAAAATGCTGCCCCGGCTAGCTACCATTCACTCCGTCTTCAATAATGCCACCAGAAATTAATTGGCACTAATTCATTCATTCACAGTTGTACCCAAGATGTTTCTCATAAACAGCAGCCATGGTTCCCTGATTGCAGATATGTAATTAATTCAAGAAAAGGCTGCTATAAAATAACAATCCAATACAGCCTCAGCAGGTGTCAGTGTAGTCAGGAGAACATATCACAGTAGGAGGAATGCAAAGAGTGTTGGCAATACTCCGGGCTTTGCAAATACTATCCTGGGAGTTGGGGGAGGGGAGAAAAAAGAAGAAAAATGAAACTCTCTTGGAAGTAATTAAGAAGAAACCTAGGCTTGTGTGGTAGCATTGATTTCAGTAAGTCTGCACAAACCTGCAGCTGAGTGGATTGACCCTTTTTCAGCTATTTGCACTGGGTGCAATTTGGATGGTAATGGTGTACATTAACTTAACAGTTTAATACAAAAATGAGCTGCTTCTGGGATTAATATTAAAAGACAGACTTTGTATGGGGCGCATGTGTGCATGAGTGTTTGATCTTAAGAAGAACACAGGGTAACATTTTTATGGGTGACTTGTTCTGAACTCATTGTTATGCATGTTATGGAGGGTATTTAAAAGATGAAAGAGAAGCTGATTCAGACTTTTTGCACACCCCAGGGAGTCATGCCTATGACTGTATGCACATTTAGATGGTGTTGCATTGATCTGGCCACTGCAGTGCGCCCTCTGGGATTCTGAGACATACACAAAGCTCCAGGTAAACAGGGACAGGATTTACTATTCAATGATCAGAGGAATGTGTTGAGTCTTCAGTGAAAATTGCCTACTGTGCATATAAAAATGTTTTGTGACTGTCCACTTACATGAAGCAATATGTATTCATCAGTACTCTCCCAATTATGTGGATATCAAGCAGTATGCTAATGCAGGAGTTTTACTTGGCCACTTGTGATTGTGTTATCAATCTCCAGTGGATGATTCTAAGGAAACCTAGATAAATATACACTTTTAGTCAGTTTTCCAACAAAAATGATGATCAAGCCACCCATAACAGATTTAACCCAGCAGAAGAATAATATTGCAAAGGAGCAATTCAAAGGATGTTAAGCTGTTACTGAAAAAAGAAGGGCCAATGAGGACAGTACTACAGTTGGTTTTTTATTGCAGAGAATAAGAACAGAAAGGTTATTAAGTCAGTGTCTTATTATTTGTTCATCAGTGTGTCTTCCAAATACAATTTCTGGCATCTGCTCCAATGTGTAGACACTGCTCAGAGAACAATCTATGTATTGGCTGAAAGTACGAGCTCTACAATGAGGAGAAGCTTTTCCTGCCATGCTGTTCATTTGTTCCAGAACCATTGTGAAAAACTACTTCAAACTTTAGGCATACCAGATTGTACATTTATGGAGATTATCAGAGGGGGGAGGGGTGGGCAAATCAGGAAAGAAAAAGGCATACTCCCAGCAAAGTCACACAATTGTGCTTAACATTCTCAGATGGCATCACACTTATACAGGACTTAGCCCATGAAGATGCAGGAATACTCCACCAACAAACCATTCCCAGGACTTCCCCATGAATGGTTGTTGCTGGAGCATTCCTGCATCTTCAGGGGTTAAGACTAAGTCCTGGATAAGTGCAATGTGTCTGAAAATCTTCAGTGTGATCGCACAACTTTGCCACAAGTATGCCTTTTACTCCCAGCTTTTTCCCCCATCTGATAATCTTCTATGACAGGGGAGAACACAGTGTGGCCCACAAGATTGGTTTGGTGGCCCTCAACCTCTCCAAATCCCCAGACTGCCCTTTTGCTACCCAAAACAAAACAAAGCAGAATAAAAATCTGGGGGAGTTATTTTTTCCTGACAACCTCTGGGAGAGGCAATTAAAAAAATAGACTTTACCTATACACTGGGTAAGATGAAAAATGTGCATTTTCCAAAATGAGAAGTATACCAGTTCTCCATTCATTATTGCTCCAGCTTTATCAGAGACCACACCTGGTGATCATGGTTGCTGGTGGTGCAGAAACACTGCTTTACCGAGCACCACAGGTATGACTTTCTGGGTTGGCTGCGAAATCAGGGGCAGGGAAACAGTCTGCTGTTCTTCACTAACTCAGCAGTTAGTCTATCCAAATCACATATTCAGACATGAAACAATTCACAGGGTTGGGTAGTACAAGAATAATGTCTATGAAAACTATCAGAAAAGAGCATTTTCATCTCAATGGTGTTTTAACTGGAGCAAATGAAAGATTGCACCCATTTTAACACTGTCTGTTGTGGTACAGAGCTGAGAGAGATATGGCAGGCAATTGTGCTCAGATGAATTTCATCTGTCATAAAAAATACAGCTACCCTTTTCAAATCACCAAGATAAAACTATGGAAGGCAGGTTGGGAAGAGTGAAATTCTTCTGACACTGTTTTTTGTTTTTTTTTAAAATGCTCATTGAGGAAAAGTGTTGCTGCAAGAAAAGCTACTGAATGGCTTTCCAATTTTGCTCCACAGTAATTATAAACTATGTATTTCCAGAAGCATTACATTTGGGAAGAGAGTGGGGAATTTGTGCATTGATACATTTACATTTATAAATTAAGAATGGGTCAAACCTAATACTCTTGGAGTCTTCTGCACCTGATTTCTGACTTTTTGTATTCACTGAGAATGCTTTCCAAAATCCAGTATACAAAAATATTGAAAATAAAAACAGGTGAAAGATAACCAGCCAAATAATTAAATTCCTTTGCAGTGAGCTGGGTAGTCACTCTCTTATTAGGACTCATTCAGAAGAAGTCAGCTCCTAAGGATGTAGAAAGGGATGCTCTGTTCGACTACCTCCTGATCTGGGGGCTACGTCACACCACACCCTGATCTCTTTTTAATGTCCTTCAGACATTTGCCAGTTGGTGCAATACTGGTAGCTTCCTCCCAGATAGTATTTACCCCATCTCATGATTCAGTGCTGTCTGTCATTGAGAAAGGATGATGTTCTGAGCACATGAGGTGAGGGACCATACCAGAATGTTCCCCTATTTTATCTGAGAAGTAAAGAGGGATAGCAGCCAAGAGGCCTCATCCAGATATTATACTAATCCAACTCCATGCCAGCAAATCAAGACCATATTCTTAAAATAGATGGGTTGGGACCAGAGATTCCCATTGGTTATTTTATTTAAGCCTTGCAAAATATCTCATGTGATGCACCTGGAAATAAAATGGGCATGGTGCTGCATATTGTATTGTTGGGATCAGTCTCAAAGCATCCCTTGCAATCATAATCTTTATTTTCTCTTGGACAAAGGTTCAACTGGCAAAGGGATTCTGCTGCATAATGTTTACAAACTACAGGAAAAGGGATTCCACCTCAACATTAGGAAGAACTTCCTGATGGTAAAACTGTTTGACACTGGAACATACTCCCTTGGAGTGTAGTGGACTCTTCTTCTTTGGAGGTTTTTAAACAGAGATTGGATGGCCATCCATCACAGGAGGTTATCATTACTTATAGTCATCGGTTGGGGGGGGGGGGTGCTTTGGTTGTGTAATCCTGCATGGCAGGGGGTTGGACTGGATGGCCCTTGTGGTCTGTTCCAACTCTATAGAGTTTATCACATGGTAGTTTATCCTGTGAATATCCCAGAAAAATTGTATAATTATGTAAACGATTTCACACAACATGGCACAAAACGCGGCATAAAAGTGGTCACAAAGAAGCATTAACACACATCTTTTTACTTATGGGATTTCAGCACCAATGTATTTTCCATTATCACGTTATTTGCACAATTGTGTATGATAATCATTTGTGCAATTACCCCCCCCCCCCCCATTTTCTCTTTATCTGTGGGATGCTTTAAATGCGCTTTAATCTTTCCTTAATGCCAAAATTAGCCGCAGTATGATAAACTCCTACAATTCTATGAAATACTGAATGGCCTGATGCAAAATTGAGCCAGGCAAGTTGGATTTATTTCAGCAGGTACAGTTGAAGTGAAGAAGTCTTCTGTACCTTTAATATTTAAATCAAAGTGGTAAATTTAAAGCTATAGTTGAAGTCCACTAAACTATTAAAAGCAAAAGGGTCTTGCCTGCTCCTTCATATCCTTATCATCATTGGCTGCTACCACACTGATGGATTCATGCAGCTGTACACTGCTTTAACTGCCATGGCTCAAAGCTTTTGAATCCTGCAATTTGTAGTTTGCTTGGGCACCAGAGTTCTCAGACAGAGAAGACTAAATCTTTCATAAAACTACAAATCACAGAATTCCACAGCATTGAACCATGGCAGTTAAAGCAGTGTCCAACTGCATTACAGTAATTCTGCAGTGTAGATGCAGCTATTGACCTAACTGGTTTGTTGCTATACTGTGCATATTACAGATGCATATATGCACGTGAGTGCCTGCACCCGCATGGTAATAATGTGTCAGTTAAGTGTGAGGACAAAGAAATGCATCCACATTTTTTGGCATCCCTTATTGCAATTATGGTTGGGCCTATTTTTTAATCCTGTGCATCTTGCTCAGAAGTGCAATGGGTTTTACTGTGCATGGTTGTGTGTGTGTTGGTGTTGTGTGCCTTCAAGTACTTTCCAACTTATGACAACCCTATCACAGGGCTTGTTCAGAGGAAGTTTGCCTTTTCTTGCCTCTGAGGCTGAGAGATTATGACTTGCCCAGGGTCATCCAGTGGGCTTCGATCCCTGGTCTCCAGAATTGTAGTCTAACATTCAGATTACTACACCAAACTGGCACTCATACCCTAGACATATCTTCTTTGCCTTATGGTGAGGCCATAAGGAGTGATGTGCCTAAACGGAGGACCGGGATGGCTACAAGTGACAAGGAGGCTGCACAGTTTTTATGCCAACATGAACCAAGTCTGTCACTCCAAACATTTTTTGTATTAAGGTCAGAATACCCTTTGCAATGCTGTGGATTGGACTGGAGAGAAAAGCATAATCAAATCAGTTGGGAGCTAGGGAATGAGGACATTTCACTCCATAAGAATTTTGTCCCACAAATGAAATTTTCCTCCAATCTCCAATGTTTTTCCTTGGCATTGCAGAGAGTGTGACATTGAAAATCATTCATACCTAGAACTCTTATATTTGCTTGTATTTCCTGTTTTCACATTTCCTTGGTATCTTTGCCTTTCTAAATGCTCAACTGAAGTTGTAAATTAATACAAAGCTTTAAAAAGTATGGTGACTGAAGGAAAATTTCATTTGAGGGAGACTAAACTATTTGAGGGCAATGCTATCTTTTTGCAACCCCTTTATGTACACCTCCAAATGACAGGATGGCTGGAGGGGTGGTGGAGGCTTTTACAGAACCAAGCCTCTGATCACCTATTTTTTCCTGAAATCATTTTTTCTTCAATTTAATAAATTACAATGCTGAAACCCTGCTTATGTATACTTAATAGCTGCGGGGATGGAGACTCGGTATCAAAGGCAATGTAGTTTAGTCTTCCTTGGCTGTGACCCTGCCCTCTGCTCCAGCTGCCCCAGTGGGTACCAGCTGCTACTGGTGCAAAGCTGAAAACACTAATCAAATTAGTAATTCCATCAATCATAGTTCATAGCCTAAATTCTAACCTAGAAATAGAAGGCAAGAGCCTTCATGATAAAGATTTTATTGTTAAACAGCATACAGATAGTAGGCTAATTACATGACCTGTAAAAATGTCAGACTGCCAAACATAAACCACGGTTGTACTCAGGTCTTTGCCTACATACAAGAGGGGAACAAGTGTATTATGATTCAAGGCAATGGCATCGGGGAGGTTGATGTTAACTGGTACGATGTGTGTGTGTGAACTGCCTTGTCGTCCCCCTGCTTATCCACACAGACTGCTGCTAAGGGAGGCACATGTGGTCTCCAGACCACCTATTCAGGGTCACTCTCTACCAGCAACACCAGGCCCTGAAAGCAGATCACCCTCCGAGAAGGCCTTCAGAGTTCCCACCACAACTGCTGCTATGGAGGATGGTGATGCTACGTCTGCCAGAGGGTCCTGTGTGGCTGCTGAGTGAGCAGGAAAGTGCCCTTTCTCATTTGCCCAGTAGCTATAACAGTCGCTCTGTTTGTATCATCTCACCATGTAACACCACCACCCCCATGTCTCAACCACTATGGTCCGAACCCTCCACAACCAATTATGCCACTGACTTAGGCCCAGGTATACTAGCCCCACCTCATACCTACTGGTTTCTACCCACCATCCTCTTAGCCCCTAGTCTTGCTGTTATTAACATCTGAATAATAACAAGTTGCTTGTGATGAGCCAAAAGTCCTGTCATAAAGAACAGCCCTCATCAAAGAGAAAGCCTGCTAATGTTACCAAAGGAGACAGGTCTTCTCATCTCTGGACACCAAAACTATTTGCCCAGATTCATCACTATAAGTAATAATGAATCTTTCATTTATATCCTGCTTTTTGTTATAATAATTGAAGTGGCGTACAACAATTAAAATGATACAAACATATACAATACCCCCTTAAAAAGAATTAAATAATTTTGAGAATAAAATTACAGACATTAAAATCAAAAGCAGTAATACTACCATAATACAATAACAGTGGGCAGAATCATCAGAAACCACAAACACACAAATATGGGGATCTTCACTAAGCTTGTGTGGAGGAACTGGAAATAACAAGCTTCTTCTAATGCGTTTCTGTCACCCTGTGAGATTATCTAGGCATAAGGGATAACATTTCTAAAATAACACAATGAGTGGTACCAAAATTGGCTGTTTTGATGAAATGAATAACATATTCTAAGTTTTTTAAAAAGTTCTTTCAAAGCAAGAGAAGGAACCATGACACCCTCCCAAGGTTGTTGGACTACAATCCCCCAGCATTCCTCACTATCAGCTATGCTTGATAAGGTGGCTGGGATTTGCCATTCAGCAACATCTGGAACATTGTATGATCCCCTCCTTAAAGGAAGTTCTTAGGCATATTGAATGGAATTTATTTCATTCTTACATAATCCATGGTGTTTGAAGGGTGAGCGAACAATATGCATGCTGCTGGGGGTGCATGGGATTGGAAAGAAGATATGTGACAAAATCTAATTGCACATATTGTTAGATACCATGGCTTTGGGACAGCATTCTTCCATCTGGCACTTACCAAGTGTGTTGGACTACCAATCTGACCATCCCCAGGCAGCAATAGGATTCTTGGACTTGTACACATCTGGAAAGTGCCAAGATTGGGACGGCAACTTAAACTCCCACAAGAATATTTTTGAAGTAGCCACCAATCAATTTTATCAACCAAAGCACTATATACAGTTTTCAATGTCAGTCCCAGGATTTGTAATATTATCCTAAGGGGATGTCTACATGGGCCACTTACACCAGTTTCCCCCCACCCTCACAACATCCTGTCCACACAATGCAGGGCCAAAGCCCTGATTCAAGTGCAGACTGTCTTCATGTGGGAAGGCCAGTTCTGGACCAAATCCAGGCCATACCTGTCTTAAATCAATGTAGACAGTCCTCTGGTGTCACCCTAGACTGCAGAGGTAACAGGGGAATTCAGGCAGCTTCAGGGCCAGAAAACTCGGAGAACAGATTTTTGAGCTCCCTAACAGCTAAAGAAACATGCTAAGCCTTTTCTACTAATGATCTGATCTTTGAGCCATAGTCAGCACCACCCTTCACTATAAGAGAGACAGAAATCCTGACTGTGGGCAAATAACGAAACACATCTTTCCCTCTCCTCCACCCCCCCACCCCCACAGTTGTTTTCCCATCACAACCCTCTGTTTCCCCATACCATGAACTCACACAATACAATAATCTGCTATACAATCATCAGCTCTGTTAGACTTGAGAGAAGAAGGTAATCCTGATATGTCCCCCTAGGAAGTCTAGAAAATCATCAACCTTTCAGTAAGGCATTTCAAAGCATCCTGGGGATCTGAAGACCATAGCAACATATGGTGTCAGTGTGTGTACATATTGTGCCCTACTTTATTGCCCAGCCCACGTTGTTTATGATGACATTGGGCTTAGATACAACACAAATGGGAATGAGTAGAATCATTGTAATTGCCATCAGTCCTTGGATATCTTTCTCAGATGTCTCCCATTTCAGATCTGTTTACAGAAACTGATGTTACATATTTATACTGCAGGGGGAGGATGGCACAGCAGTGTGCATTCTCACAAGAGCCTTCCAGATGTGTTTCCCCACCTAGCCAATGTGTTTTTCTCTCCTTCCTGAGCTGCTCAACTGGATATGTTAATCAACATAAACAGATGAAAGTTTAAGACTGCCTGCTGGATTTTATGCTGAGATGAACAACTGGCAGAGTATAAGGGAACAAGAGGAAAGAAATCCATCAGACTGTTTTAGCACCAATGAGTGGACAATCCTAACTCCTACCTACCTAAAACAGATATTTTCAGTACAGCCACTAAAGGCAGTCACCCTTTAGTTCCTACACAGCATCTATGTGCAATCCCTTAATTATGCTAGTCATAATTGTCAAAAGGCTAGTTGGCTTCTCTAACTGTTCTACAGATGTTTCACCTAGGAAAAAGCTCCCAGATTAGTTTCAAATTGCATTGCTGATAAAACCTCGATATCAACTTTTATTTCCAGCCCCAAACTGAGCTTGATTGCAAGGTAAATGTGCAAGATCTAACCTGATTTACTGCATATACTCATGTATAAGTCTAACATTTCAGTAAGAAATTTGACCCAAAAAACCTGAGTTGACCTATCCATGGTTCGATGTAAGTTCTGCACATTAACTCATAAAAAGGGAACCATCCCCTGGTGAAAGGCAAGAGTATAACCTGTCCTGGAAGCACTGCTCTCATATCCATCCAGTCTTTAGTTTGAGCACAAAGAGTTATGCCTGTCAGAATTTTGTAAGTTTTGGCTTTGTTTTCGTTTGCTTCATCATTTATATCTTTTGTTGAAAGCCCCTAAGTTTTACCCTCAGCGTATCCAATTGTTATATCAAAATCCATATTTTTGGCCCCAAAAACTGCCCTTGACTTATATACACATGAGGTCACCTGTATGGATGAAAAGAATGTTTAAAATATGGTAAAAAGAAAAAAAGAGTTCCTCAAGTGTCAAGAAACTCCAATGAGGAGAATCCTAGATGGGTGAGATTCTTCACATTTCAAGATTTATCCTATATGAAAAAAAACACATGGACTCTGTGTGTGGGGGGGGGGGGGATACAGACAGTACAGTCAAATCCAAAATCCACAAAAAAGTTATACCTTTATTGGTATATAATGATACCTATTGTCATTATTATTATTAGTTAGATATTTCAGAATTTGAGGGATATTTACATTTCATTTCTACAGTGAAGGGGGGACATCAAGAACCAAGCACATCCTGTGACATCTTGCCCCTTTAACTGCTTTAAGAAAAACCTTAACCTTATTAAGCATTTTAATCTCATGTTTATAAGGGCAGGCTTCTTAGCACATGCTAGGAATTGAAATACTTTCTTGATGACTTTTAAATACCGATGTAAGCCAAGTGTGCCTTGGAATCACAAGACTGTGGCAAACCAGTTCTGAACGTGCATTCATATTCACCTGGAATTCAAATCACCAGAAACACTGCTGTGCAAATATTTTAAATTTTAGCAAGTAACTGTACAGAATTCACTTATTCCTTAAATAAGCAATTTAAGTAGTTTCAGAGTTTCAATAAGCCCTACACTGTTAACTTTAGATATGCGGAAGTGACGGTAAGGAATGAATGTGGTTTGTTGTTGTTGTTGCTGCTGTGTGCCTTCAAACCATTTCCAACTTATGACAACCCTAAGGCTTGTTGTGGGGTCTTCACAGCAGAATTTGTTCAGGGGACAGTTGCTTTTCCCTTCCCCTGAAGGTGAGAGAGGGTGACTTGCCCGAGGTCACCCAATGGGTTTCCATGGCTGAGCAGGGATTCAAACCTCAATATGTCTCTAGAGTCATATGAGTTTATCACACACCTTGATTTCTGCAATGCTCCCATCACCCAAACGTCACCGATCTGCAATGGGAACCTCCTGGTGGGATCGTTCATGACACTATGCTTCAGTTTTCGTCATGGAAGCATTAGCGTAATTATTAGGAAAATGGCCCTTTTTTAATAACAATTTGATCCTGGCCCTTTTCCTAACAATTACGATAATGCTTTCATGACAAAAATGGAAGTGTTCCACTTTAATAGCGCTAGGCGCAATCCCACCCAGAATTCCATACCATTGAGCCATGGCAGTTAAAGTGGTTTCAAACTGCACTATTTCTGCAGTGCAAATCCATCCTGAGTCAAACGTTCAAAAGTAGTTTGCTCTCAGTTAACTCAGCTGAGAGGAGAGGAGAGAAGAATGCAGAACCATGCCTTTCCCAGTAAGGTCAAGGAAAAGCAAACTCTTGCAGTCTCTCCTAGCTTGTGTGTTCTTACTAATTAATAACTTTTGCCATCTTGATCATGTTCTGATGTTGCTTATCCATGGCTGTCAAGGTTCTCACCTGCTAAAAAGAAGAAGAAGAAGAAGAAGAAGAAGAAGAAGAAGAAGAAGAAGAAGAAGAAGAATGTCCAGCACTTGACACATGTTAGTGCGTTTGGGAATAAATGATTTTTTGGTATCCCATATAGATGTTACATTCTTGGGCACAACCTGTGTCTCAGCAACTAAAATTGAATAAAGCTAGCTGGAAGGTTTGCTCTGTACTGTCAGGATTAAAGACTGTAGGAAAAACACTGTGGCATAGTGTTTTGAGTGTTGGGCTGCAATGCTGGAGACCAGAGTTCGCTTTCTCACTCAGCTATTAAACCCACTGGGTCACCTTGGGCAAATCACACTTTCTCAACTTCAGAGTAAGGGAAATGCAACCCTCCAAATTTTGCCAAGAAAACCCCAGAAAGCCTTAGAGTTACCATAAGTCAGAAATGACTTGAAGGAACACAACAGCAACAATAACAACAACAAAATTTGGAGTGGGGACAATATTCCAAATTCTCATCATATGGGAAAAAGCAAAATGCTTTGCAAGCTGACTGTAAAACAGGTCAGGTACAATTCACCACACATTCCCATGAAGGAGTCCTATTGAAGTACATGGAGCTTTGCGATAGACCAATGGTTCCCAAACTTTGGTCTTCCAGATGTTTTGGACTTCATAATTTCTGAACATTGACCAAGCTTGCTGGGGCTTCTGGGAGCTGAATTCCAAAACACCCAGAAGACCAAAGTTTGGAAACCATTAAAATAGTCTCTGACCTGTATTATAAGAATGGGCATAATCCAGTTAAGCACTTTCAGTTTCTATTGATTTGACATAATTCTCTCCCAGTTAGACCGATATGGGGCTTTTAGGATGTAACAAATTAATAACCAAGTTCCTAGCACTGAACTGTGTTGAAATCCCTGGGATCTACACACACACATAAGCCCATACACACCTGTACACACAAGTACTGGTGTGTATGGGCTTGTGTTGTTCAGGTACCCATCTTAAGTTGGATCATTCTGCCTATTGTGTTGGAAAGCTGTTTAGATTTCTTTTTGCCTTAGGCATGATAATCTCTGCATCTGGTCTTGCTTGGTGATGACGCCAGCTACTTCATCCTGTAACTTTGATCCAGTTACACAATCTTATTAAAGATACATGTCTTTATTGTTCTGCCCTCACTACACCCCCCTTCCCTGTTTTCTTTATGCCTTGGAGTACTAATAATTGACTGATTTGGGTTAATCTGGATCCCACAAGCCTATCATCATCATCATAAAAAGATGTTTCTTGAGGCACACCCTAGAAACATTTTATTAGCATACGCAGGAGTATTGTATCAAACTGGAAAACTTCCATAAAACTCATTTATTCATTTATCTTGCCACTAGTTCCCTCCTGGATTCATAATTCTGAATACATTGTAAAATCTTAACTTCAAGCATAAATGCCAAGGGACCTATCTTCTAGGGCATCTATGCCTTTATCTCCTGCTTTTTCAAATGCCATGTGCAATTTGATGCTATGGGTAGGAGCTAAAAGTCACCTGAGTGAATATTGAATAGCCTGAACAGTTTTATTTACTTAAGGTTTCTTCAAAGCCAGCAATCTTGCTCATTAGAGATTTACTAAAGAGGCTAGATTTGGGCATGGGAAATATGGACCACATTTAGAGAATGGTGCCTGAGATGTACATGCCCATCAGGGGCAGGAATTTTAAAGCATCTCTCTCCTTCTCCACCCCTGAAATGTTTCTTTCACTGTATGGTGAATCACACAAGGACAATTTGCAAAGTAGTCTGGATGGTATAGTTTTGGAAGAGAAAAAGGCAAAGCTAGCTGGTTTTGTTTTTAAAAGTTGAGCACCTGTTCAATAAGGCTTAAAGCTATTTAAAAGATGACTTATCACGGAATGACATAGTTGGAAGGTACCACAAAAGCCAAACTCCCTAACCAAAGGATGTTAGTTCAACCTCTTGCAAATGGAGATGCCCGAAACTAAAACACCCCTGACAGGTGGGCATCCAATCCATACTTAAAGTCCTCCAAGGAGAGGCCACCTTTGAGGATGAACAGCTCCATTGCTGAACAGCTGTTTCTGCCAGGAGGTCCTTTTTAATGTTTAATCATTTTTTATATATAATTTGAATCCATTGCTTTATATCCTAGCCTTTAGAGCAGAAGAAAACACACTTTCTCTATCTTCTGATTTATATTTCTTGAAATATTTAAAGAAAGCTATAGTATCATCCCCCAGTCTGCTCTTATCCAAGCTAAACATACCCAGCTAACTCTGTTATTACCTATAAGGAGTATTTTCCAGAACTTTTATCATCTTAGGCTGTACCTGCACTGTAGAAGTAATGGAGTTTGAGACTGCTTTAACTGCCATAGTTCAATGCTATGGAATCCTGGGATCTGTACTTTGTTGTCACAAAACTGCAAATCTTAAAATTCCATAGCATTGAGCCACGGCAGTTAAGGTGGTGCCAAGCTGCATTATTTCTGCATCCAAAGATGGTAAAAGTAATGGAAACTAGTCCTTCTAGGTAACAACATAGGTAGCTGGGTATGTTTAGCTTGGATAAGAGTAGATCGGGGGTTGATACCATAGCCGTCTTTAAATATTTCAATTTTTAAATATTAATGTCACTCTTCACTGGACATTTTCTAGTTTCTCAGTTTTGAACTATTGCACCCAGTAGAATCATAGAATCATAGAATCATAGAGTTGGAAGAGACCAGTTAGAAGAGTTGGAAGAGACCAGTTGGAAGAGAGAGTTATACAAAAAGACAGAAGAACTTGAAGATTCGTCGAGAGAAATAAGACAAACACAAAAGATTCATAGTGATAAGATTTTGGTGCAAGAACTACGTCATAGGGAAAAATGTCTTAAATTTCGCGGGATCCCAGAGGATTTAAATGAAGATTTATATGGAAACGTGGTACAAGAGCTGGCTACGTTTTTGGAGATTACAGAGGAAGAACTAGAATTCTCTGTTGATAGGATCTTTAGGATCAATTCAGCAATTGCAAGAGAAAAGAAATTGCCAAGAGACGCTGTGGTTGTTTTCACTAAATCTAAATATAGAGATCTGATTTTACACAAAAGTTATACTTCAGAATTGTTAATAGGAGGAAACTCAATTAAGATTTTCAAAGACATTCCGGTGGAAATACTTCGGAGAAGACAAGATTACAAATTTTTAACTACGGAACTGATGAAAAAGGGGATCCCGTACTCCTGGGAGAGATTAGAAGGAATATCTATTCTATATAAACAGAGACGGTACCGAGTTACCACGATAGAGAAAGCAAAAGAATTTCTGAAGAAAATAAAGAAAGAAGAAGAGAAATTACCCCAGGAAGGGGACCCGAATGAGAACCCGAAGTATTGAACGTAAAGAGGAAGAAGAAAGAAGAAGGAAGAAGTTACAAGAAGGTCAAGAACAAGGTGTTTCATTACCAGTTAAAGATACGGAAATAACGGTTCCAGAAGATAGAGATTTAATAAATGACGAAGATTAATAATTCAGAAACACCCCAGATGAATGTCAAATTGGATCATGGAACGTAAAAGGAATCAATTCCAAATACAAACGCAGCAAAATTTTCCATTACCTTTATAAAAAGAAGTTCGATATAATCTGTCTCCAAGAATTGAAGATAAAGAAAAAGGACACAAAATATTTGGAAAATCATAAATTAGGCCGACTTTTTATCTCGGCCAATGAGAAAAGAAAGAGTGGAATAGCCATATATATAAATAGTAAATATACTGCAAAAGAAATTAGAAAAGATGATGAGGACACTTCTTAGCCTTAGAAGTTAGACTAGAAGACGTAAATATTTATTAGTTGGCCTTTACTCACCCAATGAGAACAAATACTCCTTCTTCAAAAAAATTAAAGACTTTTGAGCAATTCTGAATACGAGAATATCTTGATATTAGGTGATATGAACGGAGTAATTAACCCTACTCTAGATCGACTACGGATTAGAAATAAAGACAAAGCGTGGGGGAAGTTACCAGCTACATTTTTTGAGATGAAGGAAGAACTTGATTTAAGTGATGTCTGGAGGAAACTATACCGAATAGTCAAGGGCATACCTTCTATTCAGAAGCACACAAGACTACATCTAGGATTGATATGTTCCTGATATCTAAAACATCACTAAGTAAGATTAAGGAGATGGAGATTCTACCAAAATTTGTGTCAGATCATAATTTAATATACCTGGTCATGGAAATAGGACAGAAACAATTTAATTGGAGATTGAATGACACTCTACTCAGTAATGAGGACTTCTTGGGGAAAGCAAAGAAAGAACTCAAAAATTTTTTTATTACAAACTATAACGGAGAAACTTCAGCCAGGTCAGTTTGGGACGCAAGCAAAGCGGTGATGCGAGGAATCTTGATACAGCGAGGATCGGAAGTGAAAAATAAGGCTAAAAAGGAACTTCAGAAGCTAGAGAAAGAGATCCGAGCAGCAGAGATAAACCTGGCGATAGATCCAACTTCAGATAAGAAGAATAAACATTTAAAATATTTGAAAAAACGTCTGGACAACCTGATTACAATAGATATAGCTAAGAAAATGAAATATGTGAGGCAAAAAACACTTCGAACAGGCAAACAAAACCGGTAGATGGTTGGCGTATAGATTAAAGAAAGAAAAAGAAAGAAGCTAATTTTGGAGATAATACACGAAGGAGAGAGGACCTTGAATCAAGAAAAAATACGAGAGGTATTCCAAAATTACTATGAGAATTTATATAAAAAAGAAGACATAGTACTCCAAGATGTCAAAGACTACTTAAAACAGCAAAATATACCAAAAATCACAACACAACAACAAATACTTTTGAACGCAGCCTTCACTGTAGAGGAAATTTCAGAGGCGATAGACAGATTGAAAGTAAACAAGTCACCAGGACCGGACGGGTTTACGGGCGGATAATTACAAAAAATTCAAAGAAGAATTAAAGTTACCCCCTTCAAAAGATGTTAAATGAAATTAAGGAAAAAGATATACCGGATTCCTGGAAAATAGCTAACATTGTCTTAATTCCCAAGGATAACAAGGATCCTAAACATACCGCCAACTACAGACCCATATCGCTACTCAATACGGACTATAAAATTTTCACTTCAATATTGGCGGAAAGATATAAAAAGGTATTACAAGAACACATAAAGGAAGATCAAGCAGGATTTCTACCGCGAAGGCAACTGAAGGACAACGTGAGAATTATACTGGACTTATTAGAATATTACGAGAAGAACAATGACAAGGAGGTCGCATTGATTTTTGCAGATGCTGAAAAAGCGTTCGATAATGTCAATTGGGATTGCTTGATGGAAATTTTAAACAAGATGGGAGTGGGAGAGAACTTCTTGACCTGGATAAGGCGAATATATGAGAAACAAGAGGCACAATTGATAATAAATGGAAGAGATCCAATGTTTTGCATATCGAAAAAGGAACGAGACAGGGTTGTCCCCTTTCCCCACTTCTTTTTATTACTGTTATGGAGGTGTTAAATAACAAAATTCGAGAAGAAAATGACCTTAAGGGCGCTACTATTAAAGGAAGAGAACATACGGTGAAGGCATTCGCAGACGACCTTGTAGTAATATTAGAAAATCCCACTCAGCAAATACAATCACTTTTTAAAGTAATTGAAGAGTTTGGTAAAATATCTGGATTTAAAGTAAATAAAGATAAAACTACGATCTTGACCAAGAATTTAAAGGAATCAGGAGAAAAAATACTTTCGGATTTAACAGGATGCCAGATTGCGAAGAAAATTAAATATTTAGGTATTTGGTTAACAACTAAAAACACAGATCTGTATGAAAATAACTACATTCCCAAGTGGAAAGAAATTAAAAATGATTTAAAGAAATGGAGCAAATTAACATTATCCTTCTCCGGCCGGGTTGAATCAATCAAAATGATGGTACTTCCCAAAATGAATTTTCTCTTCCAAACAATTCCAATTATAACTAATGACGCCCCTTTTAAAACATGGCAAAAAGATATCAGTGAATACATATGGGACGGTAAGAAACCGCGAATCAAATGGAACACTTTAATAAAATCACCGGACCAAGGCGGAATGGGACTTCCAGATCTGAAGCTCTACTACCAAGCTAATGCTCTGAATTGGCTGTCGGAGTGGATAATACTTGATAATGAGACACCTTCTGGACTTAGAGGGCCATGATAACAGATATGGTTGGCATGCGTATATATGGTACAATAAAGCGCGGGTGCACAACGACTTTAAATCTCACGTAATAAGACGGGCATTGCTTCAAACATGGAACAAGATCAAAAAGAAAGTATATAGGAAGATCCCTTTATGGGTTTCTCCACAAGAAGCGACATTGGGTAGATGGAGGGGTCTGCATGGCTGGCTCACATATAAAGATTTATTGAGGAAAAACGCTGAGAATCAGTACGAGATAAAACCAATAGAAGAACTAGCAACGTTAGACCCAACGATGCATTGGTTACTATATATGCAACTAAAAGAAAAATTCAAGATGGATGCTAACCTAGAAGGTATCATGGACGAAATAACGGACTTTGATAAAATATTAAGTGAAGAAGGTCACAAAAAAACTGCAAAAATATATGCAATGTTAAGAAGTCTAGAGCAGGAGAAGGAGCCAATAACAGAGGAGATGATAAAATGGGCAACGGACTGCGGTAGAATCATTGATCTGGAAAGCTGGAATTATGCAAGAACCAAAACAAGGAAATTTACCAAGTCACAAAATCTTAAAGAGAATTTTTTTAAAATGGAGCATAGATGGTATCTTACTCCATCGAAAATGGCAAAAATTTATAATCTAACATCGAATAAATGCTGGAAGTGCAAATCTGCCATTGGTACTTGGATACATGTCTGGTGGAAATGTGAGAAAATTCAAAAATTTTGGAAAGAGGTTCACAGATTTTTAAACCTTACTTTACAAATACAAATAGAATTTAAACCAGAAATTTATCTTTTGAACATGTTAAACAAGATTTCAGTTGATAGTGAAAAGAGATTTTGGCGTATACTGCTATATATGATAACAGCAGCGAGACTGATAATCGCCCAAATGTGGAAGAGCGAACAGACCCCTAAAATAGATGATTGGCTGGTAAAGATCACCGAGATGATAGAAATGGACAAACTGACAGCCTTATTGAATAACAAGGATGTGCAATCAATAGAGACCCAGTGGTCCCCTATTATTTTGGCTTGCAGACAGAGATGGTCCTAAAATCTCCAATAGCACATTAAGTCTTAAGGATGTTTGGTGGGATGGTGTGGAAGCAATATCGCGTAGAGTATACATTATGCATTTATTTTTGATCTATGATTTTCTTTTAGATACCTTTGAAAATGTAGAGATAGGTAGGCAACTTGTGAATAGTATTGGGAAGCCAGAAAGATTGAAGAAATACGGCCTCACTCGCTGGGATGACGTTAGGAAGTTATATAGATAGAGAAAACCTAAAGATCCGATTAATAATTCGAAACACTTGGAGAAATGTGTAACCAAAGTTCAATGTGCTTCTTTTTTTTTCCAGTTTTTTTTTATTGTAATGTTTAATGGAAAAAAATAAAATATAAAAAAAAAAAAAAAAAGAGACCACAAGGGCCATCCAGTCCAACCCCCTGCCATGCAGGAACTCCAAGTCAAAGCATCCCTGACAGATGGCCATCCAGCCTCTGCTTAAAGACCCCTAAGGAAGGAGACTCCACTACACTCCGAGGGAGTGTGTTCCACTGTCGAACAGCCCTTACTGTCAGGAAGTTCCTCCTAATGTTGAGGTGGAATCTCTTTTCCTGCAGTTTGCATCCATTGTTCCGCGTTCTAGTCTCTGCAGCAGCAGAAAACAAGCTTGCTCCCTCCTCAATATGACATCCCTTCAAATATTTAAACAGGGCTATCATATCACCTCTTAACCTTCTCTTCTCCAGGCTAAACATCCCCAGCTCTCTAAGGCGTTCTTCATAGGGCAAGGTTTCCAGACCCTTCACCATCTTAGTTGCCCTCTTTGGACATGCTCCAGTTTCTCCACATCTTTTTTGAATTGTGGTGCCCAGAACTGGACACAGTATTCCAGGTGGGGCCTGACCAAAGCAGAATAGAGTGGCACTATAACTTCCCTTGATCTAGAAACTATACTTCTATTGATGCAGCCTAAAATTGCATTGGCTTTTTTAGCTGCCGCATCACACTGTTGACTCATGTTCAGCTTATGGTCTACTTGGACTCCTAGATCCCTTTCACATGTGTTCTCATTCAGCCAGGTGTCCCCCATCCTATATCTGTGCATTTCATTTTTCCGCCCTAAGTGCAGAACCTTACATTTCTCCGCATTGAATTTCATTTTGTTAGCACTGGCCCAGCTTTCTAGTCTATTCAGGTCATTTTGAATTTTGATCCTGTCCTCTGTGGTATTAGCTACTCCTCCCAGTTTAGTGTCATCTGCAAATTTGATAAGTATGCCCCCAATTCTGTCATCCAAATCGTTAATAAAGATGTTGAATAGCACTGGGCCCAGGACAGAACCCTGTGGGACCCTACTGGTCACTTCTCTCCAGGATGAAAAGGAGCCATTGTAGAGCACCCTTTGAGTTCGGCCAGTCAACCAATTACAAATCCATGTAACAGTTAACTTGTCTATCCCACATTTTGCAAGCTTGTTTGCAAGAATGTCATGGGGAACCTTGTCAAAGGCCTTACTGAAATCGAGGTATACTATATCCACAGCATTCCCTTCATCTACCAAGCTGGTAATTTTATCAAAAAAAAGAGATCAGGTTCGTTTGGCATGACTTGTTTCTCTGAAACCCATGTTGGCTTTTTGTGATTATGGCATTGGCCTCTAAGTGTTCACAGACTCTCTGCTTAATGATCTGCTCTAGAACCTTTCCTGGAATTGATGTCAGACTAACTGGACGATAATTGTTGGGATCCTCTTTTTTTCCCTTTTTGAAGATGGGGACAACGTTTGCCCTCCTCCAGTCTGCTGGGACTTCTCCTGTTCTCCAGGAGTTCTCAAAGATTATTGCCAATGGCTCTGATATTACATTTGCCAGTTCTTTTAATACTCTAGGATGTAGTTCATCTGGTCCTGGAGATTTATATTCATTTAGGTTAAACAGGTATTCCTGTACTACCTCTTTACTTATTCTGTGCTGAATTTCCTCTATTCTGTCTCCTGTTCCATTATCCTTAGGTTGAGCACCCTTTGCCTTTTCTGAGAAGACTGAAGCAAAGAAGGTGTTGAGTAATTCTGCCTTTTCTCTGTCCTCTGTTAGCATTTTGCCATCTTCTGCACGCAGTGGCCCCACTGTTTCCTTCTTCTTCCTTTTGCTGCGGACATATCCAAAAAAGCCCTTTTTATTGTTCTTAACCTCTCTAGCAAGCCTGAGTTCATTCTGCGCTTTAGCTTTTCTGACTTTACCCCTACATGTGCTGGCTATTTGTTTGAATTCCTCTTTCGTGATTTCTCCATTTTTCCATTTCTTATACATGTTCCGTTTAAAACTTAGCTCATTTGAAAGTTCCTTAGTCATCCATCCTGGCTTCTTGAGACATCTTCCATTTTTCTTCCTCATTGGAACTGTTTGAAATTGTGCCTTCAATATCTCCCGTTTGAGAAACTCCCATCCGTCTTGAACTCCCTTTTCTTTTAGTATTCCTGACCATGGGATCACTCCCAGTATTTCTCTAAGTTTATTGAAATTAGCTCTCCTAAAGTCTAGAGTGTGTGTCTGACTATGCCTAGCTTCTCCCTTCCACTGTATTACAAACTCCAGGAGAACATGGTCACTTCCACCTAAGGATCCAACCACTTGCACCCCATCAACTAGGTCTTCCCTGTTGGTTAAGATCAGATCTAAAATGGCTGATCCCCTTGTTGCCTCTTCCACCTTTTGGACAATGAAATTGTCTTCCAGGCAAGTGAGGAATTTGCTAGACTTTGAGGATTTGGCTGAGTTTGACTTCCAGCAAATATCAGGATAGTTGAAGTCACCCATCACTACTACATCTCTCTTTTCTGAGTATGTGATTATCTGTTCTAGAAAGGCATCATCCAATTCCTCTGCCTGAGTCGGGGGTCTGTAGTAGACTCCCACAGTAACATCCCTGTTATTTCCCTCTCCTTTAATTTTTATCCAGATGCTCTCCACCTGGCTTCCAGTATTGACTTCCTGCATCTCTTCACTGGTGTAAATATCCCTGACATATAATGCTATTCCTCCTCCTTTCCTGCTTGGCCTGTTTCTCTTAAAAAGGTTATACCCCTCTATTTCTACATTCCAATCATGAGACTTATCCCACCAGGTTTCAGGGATGCCTATTATATCATATTTCCCTTGTTGTGCTAGGAGTTCAAGTTCATCCTGCTTATTTCCCATACTCTGTGCATTAGTGGAGAGGCATTTAAGACCATGTGTCCTCTTTACTTGCTGCTTTTGCACATTTTTTTGCCTCCTACTGCTGGGTCCTTGCACTGTTTGCCTTGTTCCCTCTATGCCACTTGGACTATTCTCTCCATCCCTTTTGCCTTCCAGTATAATGTCTCCCTCCCCCACATAACTCAGTTTAAAGCCCTCCTGATCAGATTCTTCAGACTGTTGGCAAAAACGTTTTTGCCAACTGGCGTGAGATGCAGTCCATCCCTTGCCAGAAGTCCCTCCTCATGGAACCGCAGCCCATGATCCAAGAATCCAAACTGTTCTTGGCGACACCATCTACGGAGCCAGTTATTCACCTCTGCTATTTTCCTCTCCCTTCCTGGACCATGCCCTTCTACCGGGAGTAGAGATGAGATGACAACCTGTGCATCCATCTCTTTCAGCTTCCTTCCCAGAGCCTCATAATCCCTTTTGATATTCTGAAGGCTGTGCCTTGCAGTATCATTGGTTCCCACATGAACCAAAAGAAGGGGGTAACGGTCAGTAGGCTTGACAAGTCTTGTCAGCCTCTCCGTCACATGATGGATCTTTGTCCCAGGGAGACAACACACCTTCTGAGACATCTTGTCAGGCCCACAAACCACTGCTTCTGTACCCCTCAGCAAGGAGTCCCCCACCACGATCACGCGCCTCCTCCGAAGCTTAGCAGTGGAAGTTCCTTTTTGTGATACTCTCAGGATCTCCTGCTCTGTCCCTGATGTCTGTCCCTGCTGCTTTTCCTCATCATCTCTGACAACAGAGAGAGATTCAAAGCGATTCTGTAGCTGCAAGCCGCTCACAGAACGTTCCCTGGTTTCCTTACTTCTGTGTGTGACCTTCCTCCAAGCATCTACCTCTGTTGTATGTGGAGTGACCTCCTCCGCCCCAACAACTCCCTCTGTCTGTTTCCCACCCAAGATATTCTGGTCTGATCTGTTCAGGAGAATCTCCTGCTCTCTATGATGCTGGAGTGCAGATATCTGCTCCTCTAGCTACTGTACTTTCTCTTCCAAGAGGGCTACCAACTTGCACTTGTGGCAGGTGTAGTTCGCCACCTCTGTAGGCAAGAAGACAAACATCCCACAGGTGTTGCAGGTGACTGCTGCAGGGCCTTCAGTGTCCATACTGAGAAGTCTTAAGGAGGCACTGAAACAAGACTGTGGGCTTCCCTTGTTAGACTTGGCCTTTATTCCCAAGCTCTGTCACTGAGTTCAAGTCACGGGGCCTATAGTTATGTAGAGAGCTCCTGGCTAAAAGCTCCTTCCAAAGGCAAGTCTCTGATTCACTTCCTCTGATGCTTCAGGCCTGCTCCTCTTCTATTCTCTAAACACCTCCTTGACTAGATAAAATAAATTAAAATTCGCGCGTGTTTTTGCTAGCCTTGAGTAGCCTTAAGTCGCCTCCCTGCACTGGCTCCCACAATGCAATGGTTCAAGTGTAAATTAGATTAGATCTCACCCAAGCACATGGACTAGAACCTCCTCCTTTTCTTTCTCCTCCTTAAAGGAAATGAAGCTTCTGCTAGCCTTGAGTAGCCTTAAGTAGCCTCCCTGCACTGGCTCCCAGAATGCAATGGTTCAAGTGTAAATTAGATTAGATCTCACCCAAGCACATGGACTAGAACCTCCTCTTTTCTTTCTCCTCCTTAAAGGAAATGAAGCTTCTGCTAGCCTTGAGTAGCCTTAAGTAGCCTCCCTGCACTGGCTCCCAGAATGCAATGGTTCAAGTGTAAATTAGATTAGATCTCACCCAAGCACATGGACTAGAACCTCCTCCTTTTCTTTCTCCTCCTTAAAGGAAATGAAGCTTCTGCTAGCCTTGAGTAGCCTTAAGTAGCCTCCCAGCACTGGCTCCCAGAATGCAATGGCTCAAGTGTAAATTAGATTAGATCTCACCCAAGCACATGGACTAGAACCTCCTCCTTTTCTTTCTCCTCCTTAAAGGAGTAGCCTTAAGTAGCCTCCCAGCACTGGCTCCCAGAATGCAATGGCTCAAGTGTAAATTAGATTAGATCTCACCCAAGCACATGGACTAGAACCTCCTCCTTTTCTTTCTCCTCCTTAAAGGAAATGAAGCTTCTGCTAGCCTTGAGTAGCCTTAAGTAGCCTCCCTGCACTGGCTCCCAGAATGCAATGGTTCAAGTGTAAATTAGATTAGATCTCACCCAAGCACATGGACTAGAACCTCCTCCTTTTCTTTCTCCTCCTTAAAGGAAATGAAGCTTCTGCTAGCCTTGAGTAGCCTTAAGTAGCCTCCCAGCACTGGCTCCCAGAATGCAATGGCTCAAGTGTAAATTAGATTAGATCTCACCCAAGCACATGGACTAGAACCTCCTCCTTTTCTTTCTCCTCCTTAAAGGAAATGAAGCTTCTGCTAGCCTTGAGTAGCCTTAAGTAGCCTCCCAGCACTGGCTCCCAGAATGCAATGGCTCAAGTGTAAATTAGATTAGATCTCACCCAAGCACATGGACTAGAACCGCCTCCTTTTCTTTCTCCTCCTTAAAGGAGTAGCCTTAAGTAGCCTCCCAGCACTGGCTCCCAGAATGCAATGGTTCAAGTGTAAATTAGATTAGATCTCACCCAAGCACATGGACTAGAACCTCCTCCTTTTCTTTCTCCTCCTTAAAGGAAATGAAGCTTCTGCTAGCCTTGAGTAGCCTTAAGTAGCCTCCCAGCACTGGCTCCCAGAATGCAATGGCTCAAGTGTAAATTAGATTAGATCTCACCCAAGCACATGGACTACAGCCTCCTCCTTTTCTTTCTCCTCCTTAAAGGAGTAGATAAAGTATTCCAGATCAGATCTTAGCTATTCTATGGAGGATACAGAGATCAATTAAGTGAGCTACCCCTCTTAGATCTGGATGTCATGGACTGAAACTTTCAGATAGTTCCAACTAAAGGTGACCTGTTGAAGCAACAAATTTTACTCATCATTCAGTCATGTTGGCTCACCATTCAAAAAGTGAAACAATGGGTCTGTTTTGGTGGGGAGTCCCAATAGGATTTTTTAAAAAGTACTTAATTAGGTTTATTCAGGAAAAAATCCATGGGATAGTGTAGGCAGGAGTGGTGGTGGTGGTGGTTAAGTAGCTTCAAGTTGGCTCATAGTGACCCTGTTGGTGAGATACCTCTAAGGCCTCCTGTCCTCAATTGCATTGTTCTCTACACTTCCTTCAGGATCCCAGCTATAGCCTCCTTGATGAAATCTATCCATCTGATATGTGGTCCCCCTCTTTTACTCATACCCTCTACCTTTACAAGCATTATTGTCCTTTCCAATGAGTCTTGCCTTCTCGTAATGTGGCCAAAGAGGCTGTTCTAGTACTATCTGCCTTCCTGTCCTTCCACAGTATCCTTAGCAATCTTTTCCAGCAGTACATCCCAAATGAGTTGATTTCTTTTCTGTCAGCTTTCTTCACTATTCTGCTCTTGTTAGGGAATACAACAGTTTGTACAATCCTTGCCTTCAGTGTTCAGTGTTAGATCCTTGTTTTTTGTGATCCTGTCTAATGCTTTCACAGCTGCCCTTCCAGTCCTAGCCTAGATTGATCCAAAATGTGGGTCAGGACAAGGGGCCAAATTATTACAGTAGTGCCTTGCTTCTTGCTCCGGCTCCCTTTCCCCTGTTACCAGCTATACCATCTGAAAACCTGCTTCTCCACAGCAGTTTCTGAGGGTGCAAAGAGGGTTTTTCAGGAAGGAGGGAAGATCTCCCCTTCCTGATTCTGCAAAGGGAATGAATTACATCAGCAGACGAATTCTGCTGGAGAAGGAAAACAGGGGTAAAAATCTGCTGAAGATAAATTTGGAAGATCCTGATCTGAAAGAAATCTGTAATATCTCTTTTGGGGGGAATGGATAGTAATAGGTTTAGTGGCTGTTTAGTGCCTGTCATACTTGCAGCACATTTATGCCTGCGCATGCAAAACACACTCACTCAAACTCTCAAATGCTAGAAATGGAATGAGAGAGGGGGAGAGAGAGAGAAGGAGAAGGAGGAAAAGGGGAAAGCACACCTGCTTTGCACATTCTAGTAGTTCATTATTAGCTTTTACAAGTTCCTGCAATCAAAATAGCAGTAAATAGAAATAAAATGCAAAAGGTTATTGTTGTTTAGAGATCAGTGCAATGGAGGGGGTTGTCTGCACAGTATTTCCACTTGTTCCAAATTTTGTTGATATCTTTTCTAGTAATTTGTTAGCAGAAACAGAAAAAGAGCAATTTTAAGGATTATATGTCTTACACTGCTAGCTCCCTGATCAGTGCTTTGAAACTAAAAATGCATAAAAAACCTGACTAGTTTCATTGAAAACAAGGCCTTAAAGATATGCAGCATGTTGTTTTAAAGTTGGTTTCTTTTGTTCTTCCTGAGATAATTAATTATTGACACATTTGGCAGCTGAATACAACATAACACATAACAGCACATCATGGTAACTTGAGAACATATTCTACTTAGGAAAGAAAGAACTCTGGGCCACATCAAAAATTCACAGTTAGGATCTTTTCTGTAAAAGCTGAAAAAAGCTGGCTGCAAAGAGCAATCAGTTGTCTGATGTCAGCCTTATCATCTGCTAGTTTCCATAAACATGAAGAATAATTTTAGCAAGCAGATTCACATGAAGAATAAGATAATCATAGTATGTTGAGGAGAAGAAGAGCAATGTTATTGTGGAGGTATTCTGTGATCTTATAACCTGAGTAGGCTGGAAAGAGATAACAAATAAAGAAGGGAGCGTACTTTTTTTCTTTTTCCTTTTTAAGAAAAAAGAAGAATGCAATAGCTCTGTAATTATTAATTGTATGTAGTTTCAAGGCAAACAAAAATTGTTAAGTTTCAGATCCACCATGAATCAATATCAGCAGAATATAAGTTTTTAAGCAGAATTTGGAAGAGTTACTTTTGGGGCTACTATTCCCAGAATTTTGCAGCCAGTGTGAGAATGCTGTTTGAATTTGCATGGAAAAGGGAACAAAAACCTATTCCACTCTCTGGGTGTGTGTATCTTGGGCACAATGACAATCTATAGGCACTCCCTCTCTCCAATGCCCTCTTTAGTCATACTGACTATTATTATTATTATCATTTCCCCAAATGCTAGTTAAAGGTGACTTCCAGACTCAGTGCCTTCTTACTAATGAGCACCAGCTGTTCCAGATGCATAATAGATTTTCCATTGTGGGCAGCAGGAGCTAAACTAATCTCAATCAACAGGTTTCCTCCATACCCATCAACTGTCCCAACTGGCAGAGAAACAATGATAAATCTTATGCTTTCTCACCCCATAGAATCATAGAGTTGGGGGAAAAAACCACAAGGGCCATCCAGTTCAAAGTACTCCTGACAGATGGCCATCAAATTTCTGCTTTAAAACCTCCAAAGAAAAAGACTCCACCACAATTCAAGGCAGCATGTTCCACTGTCAAACAGCTCTTACTATCAGGAAGTTCTTCCTAATGTTTAAGTGGAATCTCTTTTCCTGTAGTTTGAATACATTTCTCCATGTCGTAGGAGATTATCAGTTAGGGGGGAAAAGTCACAGGAATGGTTTGTTGCTGGAGCATTCCTGGATCCTCATAGGTTAACTCCTGGATAAGTGTGACATTGTGTCTGAAAATCTTCAGCCCTATCTTGCAACCTTGCTGAGAGTATGCCTTTTTCTTCCCTAATTTCTCCCTGTTTGATAATGGAGCAGGAAACTCTCTGCAGCAGCAGGAAACAAGCTTGTTCATTGTTCGATATGACATTTTCTCAAATATTTAAACATAGCTATCATGCCACCTCTTAATCTTTTCTTCTCCAGGCTAAATATACCTAGCTCCCTATGCTGTTCCTCACAGAGCATGGCTTCCAGAACGTTTGCCATTTTGGTCACGCTCCTCTAGACGTGTTCCAGCTTATCAATACCCATCTTGAACTGTGGTTTTCTCAATTGATTTTAAAATGTCCTAGGTTCTTTCTCCTCCTCCCACTTTCCCCCCTCATACTTATCTTAATTCAGTTGCTGAAAACTGAGTTCAAAATGTAAAGTAGTTTGCAGACAGTTAACTCAGCAGGAAGGAGAGGAGAGGAGAGGAGGTAGTGTCTTTCCTTTCACGTAGCCTCATGAAATTTAACTGCTGTGTGACTCCAACTCTGTGTTGGGTGATTGTTTCTTGTGGAAAGCAAAAAGAATATACACAATGTGCAAAAAGCAGCAAAATGGCAGAGCCATGCCAGTTATGAGGAAGATCCCCTTTGAAGTACAGTACCCCTGGAACTGTGCCCTAAGTGTTCTTGATCTCCTACCGATGAGAATGTTTAGATTTCCCCCCTTCTTCCAATGAATTTTTCCCACTTTTCAAAAGAACAAGTTGGTAAAATATTCAGCTCAGCTCTAGCTTTGAGAAGAAAGGTCAAATCCCTACCCAAAGAAGCTTAGCATCTATAGTTTAACATTGGGGTTAACCAAATGGAGAAAATGGGAGAGAAAGGGAGGTTAAGCAATAAACAGACAAAGGGAGAAAGTGGAGCAACAGGTTAAGGTTAAAAATAGGAGGGCTACAAGTAAGAACAGATACGTGTATTACAGTTTGACTTTGGCCAAGCATTAATATTGTAGGACTGGTCTAGCAAAGAAATAATGCTTGTACTGAGGAATGGTTTGAAGAGAAAGAATTGGATTGACACAAGAATTTAGGATGGATGTGTAGAAATAAGGGGAGGTATCTTTGCATACCTTCAGTAGTGTCCCCACACCTGGTGTCACTCAGGGCAGGGGATAGGGCTTCTGGGAGCAACATGAGCTCCCTCCCTCTTGTTGCTCCATCCTTTTTCTGATGAGGAAAAGTGTGGGACAGCACATAGGGAATGGGGAGTGTGTGGAGCAAGCACATGGGAATGGCACACGGGGACAGGGAACATGTAGGGGGAGCGCATGGGAGGTAGGCCTGACCGAGCATCACCCAGTGTGGGCTGCACCACTGCACCCCCTAGTGACACCACTGCTTTGATGTTCTTATTATGCAAATTTGGTGCATTAATTTTTGCATTTTTTCTTTTGTTGTTTTTTGTTTGTTGTGATTTATCTGAAAGTATCAATAGAAAATAATGTTTAAAGTGCTGAGTAGGGCTGCATCTGCACTGCAGAAATAATGCAGTTTGACACCGCTTTAATTACCATGGATCAATGCTAAATAATGTAGTTTTGTGAGCTGTTTAGCCTTCTCTGTCAGATTGCTCTGGTGCCCCAATTAACTACAAAACCCAGAATCTCTGCTTAGTACCAGAATTTACCAGGTGATTTTGGACCACCACTGTCTTTAAGCAAACTTTAAACAAATGGGTGTTGTGAGGATTTATCGGTAGAAGGGGGATGTGTAAAGTGTGTGTGCATATTCCTAGTGCTGGACAAAATATAATAGGAAGTCCATGAGAGTGGCTGCCACCTGATTAAAGGGGCAAGATTCATGGGGAAGTAAGGTCAGACAGCAGTAATTGAAGGTAAAAAGCATGGTCTGGTTACCCTCAGAGGTATAGATTAAATATTTTATTATTTAATCAAAACAAAATAAGCAATTTAATCTAAAAAATAAAAATATTCAGTTCAGCCCTAGTTTTAACAGCTTTGGGAAGAAGTCAATTCCCTGCTCAAAGAAGCTTAGCATCTATATTTTAACATTAGTGTTAACTAAAAGGAGAAAAAGTTATTGTTTAATCTAAGCAAGAAAAGCATCTACTTTAAGTTTCCTTGACCTATTCACCTTTTCGCCACAATGTACATGCTAAACAACTTATCTATGCTAGGATATCTGTGCTCCCCCCCCCCCATTTTTGCTCCCCATCACATCATAATTACATCCTTCTACTCCATCCATATATATAAATATCTACCAGCTGTGGCAACATCCATCCAACTGATGATGTGCCTTTAAATGCCAATCCAATGTGGGATATGTGTTCCCATTAACACCATCCTTATACTTTCTCTCCATATATCCTTTCTACATCTTCACTCCTATAGCTGTTGAACAGATAAACGGTATTCCTCATAAATGTTGTTGACTGCCTTCAAGTTATTTCCTACTTTTGATGACCCTAAGGTGAAACTGCCATGGGGTTTTCTGGGCAGGTTTCTTCATAGGGGGTTTACCATTGCCTTCCTCTGAGGTTGAGAGGCTGTGACTTGCCCAAGGTCATCCATTCAGTTTATATGGCCAAGCCAGGATTCGACCCCTGACTTCCATAGTCCAATGCTCAAACCACTACATCACACTGGCTCTTATTCCTAATAAATACAAATCTATAAAGTTGTCATGCCATTTCACTTAGTAGGACACACGTGTGAGTGAACAGTTCAAAAGCCCATTCTGTTCTTCCAAGACAAATAAATGTGGAATTTGTCCTCAAAAAAGACATTGTTCCTACTTGTCTTTTCACCTCTTGCCCTTGTAGTGTGCTCTTATCCTCTGATTCTTGCAATCTGCTGCCGGCACTGCTTCTTCTCTCTTCCCGCCTCCCTCACTCAACCTCTCACCCTCACAATGCAACCTGAACTTGCTGCTTGCATTCCACCGCTCACACCACTTGCTCTTCTTTCTCTTTTGTTCCCTTGTCTCATCTTGCACCCCTATAATGTGTCCCTCCTTATTTCTTGTACTCTGCCATTCACACTGCTCACTTTCCCTTTCTTCATGCCTGAATGGCAGGGGCAGACTTGTTTCATGGAGAAGAATTTAACAGAAAAGTATCTACATATTTTTCTTCCATATGCACTGAACCCTTTGAAACAGCAAGCTGACAATTCCTGGATTTCACAACCCACACATTGTCAAAGCCCATATTATTCAATAACTCAGCATACACACGGACACACCGATGTGTCTGCACACATGACACCACCACTGAATAAAATGGAGTGTGATCATTCAGGTTTTTTGCAATGGGGGGGGGGAGGGTTGTGTGGCAGAACTGACCCCCCACAGATGGGAAGAGTCCACTGTATCAGCTCCTGCAAGGGCTAGAAATCAAAATTTATAAAAAGGCCAGGTATCTTCCCACAGATAATGTTCTAAATGTATATTCTGTATATTCTAAATGTATATTCAATTTTTGCTCCAGAATTCCATGTTGAAGAAAGGTTATATAAAAATAATGCACATATTTTAACAGTACATGTAGAAAAAATATATACGTTTCAAACTAGCTTGCTGCTCTCAGGTGTGATGGAGGGGAGATTATTCCAATTGTAGTAAGGATCAACAGCCTGTCCAGTTTGATTCTGATTTGGAAAACCACAGTAGATATGTTCATGTAACCAACACATCAGCACCTATTGGCCTTCAAACTCAAAGCCAAAAAATCCAAATGAAGGGTGAAAAGTGAATCCAGCACCACAAAAGGGAGGCAACTGGAATTATTGCATCTTCCACCAACACAGCTGGAAGGCACCAGGTCAACGAAAGCTATGCTAGCCCTTCAGCAATCATATGCCTACCTCAAAAGCTTTCCATCTCAGCCCCACTATAAATCTGCTATACAGAACACCTTGCACACCTCAAGCAAAAACATTCAGTGCTTGGATTCTCCATGTAGGAAGCTATGGAGCGGGAATGAATTAGATGGATTGACATACTGCTATGAAGCAAGTGACCTTGGCTTCCATTATGTGTCTCCAGAACACAGCTTGAGTGCCAGTCAATTATCTAGTAGTGGTGTTTGTGTAAGGGCAGCATGGCTGGGAAAAATTGGACACCACTGGTTGCCAGGTGAACTTTGTGTGCCAAATGGAAGGGATGACAACACAGACCTTTGCAGCTAAAAGAGAAAATTTTCCCAGCAAGCAACCATAATAGAGATAATAGGACTGACTCTATATTCAAGCCCTTACAGCTTTGTAAGTCATTTTGCACCACTCAATATTGTCAGCTAAAACATTTTCTATCTGTGAAGACACCTGGACTGCTGTAATAGGAACAAAAGAGGCTGGGGTGACCACATTGTTGGAAATAGAAGCAGTTAGAATATTACATAGTATCTTTACAAAACTGATGGATAATTGGGTAGAGTAGAATATATCAGTATATACCAGACCCCGTGACTTTCCAGATGTTGTTGGGCTACAGCAGCCATTATCCCTGGGTGGGTCTGAACTGAGATGGGCTCAACCAGTCGTCATCACTGCCATCATTACCATCATCTGTATTTACATCCCACTTCTTCTCCAAGACTGGAATCCAAGGCAGCTTCCACATTAAAATGTTTACAATATTGTTAAAAACAACAACAAATATTAAAATAGAAGTGTTATTGATAAAACTATCAACAATATTAAAACAAACATCAAATGATAAAAAGCAGTTGTAAAAACAGTACAATTTAAAATAATACAGCACCCCTTTACAAGCCCATTCCTTTAAAAAATTAATTTCTAAAACCCTGCCTGATTTTTAAAAAAACAACCTTCAACTATTGATGGAAGGACAGAAAGTGGAAGAGACTGAAAAAATGACCTCTTCTGTGGATTCATAGTCCTTACAGATTCACAGGGAAGATATGGCCTGTTAAATAGCCTAGAGCTAAGCTGTTTAGGGCTTCATAGATCATAAACAGCCTGGAAACAGACTGGTATCAACCAAAGCTGTTGGGGCAGTGGTGTTATATGATCTCTGCAACCATACTGCTATGGTTAACACTGAGTTAAAATTCTGACTACGGCTCTTTGGACCATCTGAAGTTTCCAAATATGCTTCAAAGGCAGCCCCACCTCAAGCATATTACATTAAACATCACTTGCCCCATCTCCCAGTGCAGAGGCTGTCTGATTGCCCAGGATAATAATATTACCTGCCTTTAGTATGCAAAGAGATTTTGTTGCACCTATGAGACTAACTGAAAGGGGGGGGACTAGTAGCATGTGTGTGAAAGAGTGGGTGGAGGGGAGGGAGGAAGAGGAGGGGTTGTTACCAGAAGTCCTAATTTTGGTATGCATATTCCCTCTATGGCCCTGAATGTACTCTGACTGCAAGTAGCCATGGAGCTTATCCTACTGGGTCACTTAGCCAAGCAGCCATGGGTCCAAGAGTGACAGACCATGTACAAAGGAAGAGAATAATCAGAAAATGTTGGGAGCTGCAATCAAGGGAACATTCACACCTCCAAAGGCAGGGAGGCTAAATAATTTACAGCAGGATGTTCTGCACCAAAGCCGGGGAGGGCTAATTTACAACTCAATTCCCCATCCTTGAAACTTATCTTGAGTGATCCTTTCTCACGTAAATTGAGATGTAGCATAAACATTGCCTCAGGCTAGTTTTGCCTTATAAAAGATCCCCAAAATTTCTTTGTTGACAGGGCTAGCATGGAGAACAGGGTAACCCCATGTCTCCCTGGAGTTCTACTAGTTTCAACTCGTGCTGCCCGATGAAGTTCCAAAATACAGTTGAGTCCTATGTTCACAGCCATGAGACTGCATCTGGAAATCAAGCCCCAAAAACTGTGATTTTATTACAAACAAGGAGGGAAGACACATTTGTCTAAGCGTCCAGGAGAGTGAAACCCATGGACGCATAAAGCCATCAAGGCTATGTTTTCATCCTCCAGGGCTCCCTGAACTCCCCACCCCAACATGACAGAAATGAAAACTGGAACAGATGTGGCCAAGCAATACCACAGTCCAGTCAACATGACAAAAAGGATTAAGCAGGAAGAATTTATTAGCTAGGAGGTTGCAGCATTTGTCTGCCTGAGCCTACTGGAAACAGCAAGTTTCCACTCCTACTCCTACTCCTCTCCCCATTGCAGAGTTAATTAATAGCAAAGAACTTTTGCACTTTCAGCTTAGTTTGCAGAAGTGAAATAAACTGAGGACAGAAGAGGAAGATGGAAGGAAGAGAGAGAAACTGGGAGATTTTAAAAGCAGCTGAAAAAATGGAAGAGCAGATGATTAAAGGGGACCTTTCTTTCCAAATTGGAGCAGGTGAAGGTTATAAAATCCTTTGGCCAAATAGCTCCCTACACCTCGTAGGGTGTTTTTGCACCCTCAAGGCCATTTTTAGGCCCAGAGGGGCTCTTTCTATAAATTGGAAATGTGCCACAAGTTGACCTTTCCAGTCTGAATTAAAAGGGTTGGTGATAACATTTAAAAGGCCCAGAACAAAGCCAAAAGAAAATATTAGCTGAGATCATGGAGCCCTTTCATACTACTGTGTTATACTACTATGATTTCACTTTAACTGCCATGGTTCTGTCCTATGGAACACTTGGGATTTGCAGTTTAGGGAAGGACATTTAGAATTCTTAACCAGAGACCTCCAGATGGTAAACACCAGGTTTTAAAAGAACACAGCCGTGGCAGATCAAGTGGAATCAACATGCTAAAATTGTGCAGTGTGAAAGGTTCCATAGATAAGGGAAAGACATGTAAAATTCTGTCAGAAAGAACTGCTCACCCATCCACTCCCCAAAACTGCATTTTACCTACTTGTACACAAATGCCCAACACAACCTGGAGGCAACAGTGTCCAGCTTTGTTCTGCAGCTGGGTACAGAGCAATGATGTATCCTCTGGGTCCTCATTGCTATGGATCCAGCTACAGAAACCTCTCAGTAAATGGTCATGTTGTGAGGGCTGCAGAAGGTGAGAGCTGTTTGGGAGTGGAGCTGGAGATTGTTCCATGTAAGAAGTTGATTCTGACCTCAACAACAACAGCAGCAACAACAGAATGACTCATGCAGGTGTAAGTTGAAACAGGATGACCGCTTTTATCTATCTGCTGCACGTCTGTGCATTCACACACATTGACACTATCCCTAGGACTCTTGATGGACCATTAATTCAACTGCCTCCTTTAGACTAAAGGGAGGAAGGAAATTTCACTGGGGAGTAGGTGGGTAATGAGGATGAGTGAAATAATAGTCTTTATACCTAATAACGTTGCTGCCATGGTGATCCCTTGCCTTTGTGATGCATACTGTGTCAAAAGCTCTTGCTCCGTTCCTTTTTACATTTGATGTCAGCTCTTTTCCAGCAACAGAGGTGGTAATGCAGACTTGGCAGCTTGTGTAACAGCAGGGCAGCAGGAAACCAGGAGAATGTGATTGGTCTACAACATCAAGAGCATGCAGTTTTTTCTTTCTCTTTTTGAGGGTTTTTTTTAATGTTTAAATGTGAATTAGAAACCTCCATTTTGTGGATTAATCTTAGCCTGGGGACAAACCAGCAGTCTCAATACATCCTTAATGTTAACCTCTCTTTGAAAGCACAGGCATACTTTCCTTAAATAAATGAGGCCATTTCCAATTTCATAAGCTTTGTTTTAAAAAGTTCTGCATTTACAGTGATCGGATCCTACTAGATGTTCCAGATAGGCAAATATCATCCTCCTCTGCCCCTCTCCTTCCACACCAGCATATTAGGATGTTTATGCTGAGGCATAAGCCAGTGGGGGAAGCAATTCAGTTCCAATAAACAGGTAAAAGTTGCTGGGTTGGTGAAGTGGTAAACACAGGGCAGAGCAAACTTGCTACAACATGGATAAATGGTGCTTAACTCAGTGGAAGAGTATGCAAGAATGGTTAGTGCTTTGGTCTCAAATACTCCTTTGAGAAGGGCTGAACTGGGAACAAAACGAGAATGCAAAGGTGTGAGTAATACTGCCACACTACTCCACCAACTAAAGAACTAGGGATGGGGAATTCTGCGTGTTTGCATGGCATTGAAACCTGGCAAGGTTCAAAATGTTGATTGCTACAGAGTTTCTGGCCAGGTCACCTATGGGATTACCTCTCCCGTATATGTTACACTGTACACTCAGGTCTTCATGGGGACACTTACTTCAGTATTCCAGGACAAGGTTGGCAACTGTTATCCAGATGACTTTTTTCCCAGCCACCCCCAAGTTGTGGAATAACCTGCCAGAAGTGATTTGATAGCTGGGTACTCTGAGTTTAAAATAGCAATAAAGACCAGTCTCTTCTGGCAGGCTATCCAGATGGTTTTTAAATTATGAGTTTATAAATTGTGACTTGGTTGTTTTTAATATCTATGCTTTTTAACTGATGTTATGCTTTTTTTTAGCTGATTATGTATTTGATGTTTGTAATTTGTATTTGTAATTGGTGTTTGTGTTTTTAACTATGATATAGGTCTATTTGCTGCTGTATTTTAATCTGTTGTTGCCCACCTCGATCTATTGGGTGAGGCAGGTAAGGAATAAATGTTCTTAGTGGTAGATAAGAGGTGATATGATAGCTCTGTTTAAATATTTGAAGGGATGTCATATTGAGGAGGGAGCAAGCTTGTTTTCTGCTGCTCCAGAGACTAGGACGCAGAACAATGGATGCAAATTGCAGGAAAAGAGATTCCACCTCAACATTAGGAGGAACTTCCTGACAGTAAGGGCTGTTCGACAGTGGAACACACTCCCTTGGAGGTCTTTAAGCAGAGGCTGGATGGCCATGTTTCAGGGATGCTTTGATTTGGAGTTCCTGTATGGCAGGGGGTTGGATTGGATGGCCCTTGTGGTCTCTTCCAAGTCTATGATTCTATGAGTTGTATTTATGATTCTATGACTTGTTCCTATCAGAAATACATAGAAGTCTGCAAATTATAGTAAATTCTTTCAAAATAATGTAAAAAACAAAAACAACCCCCCCCCCAAACCCAAAACCTCTACCTCATTTCTACCATTCAAAATTCAGTGGGTGTAATTCTACTCAAGGTGGGGAGGATCATGTTGTAGCTGCCTACTGCATAGTTGCTAAAGATGAGATGCTTAGAAGAAGAAAAAAGTTACCCCAATTCAGCAGTACTACTTTGGCTGAATACACCAAGATCCAAACCTAGACTTTTAAGTGTGAAGCCCTGGGCCTGGATGAATAACTCTGTCAGTTTTGCTTTCTCCCACTTTCAATTCCTGTCAAGTTCTTTCCATGCTGAATATATTTTTAAAATGTGAATTTTCTTAAAATGCTATAAAAAATGAACTAGAAAGGAATTCTCACCTCTCTTTACAAAGGGCTCTTTATAAAGGGCCATCTTCCTGATTATGTTCAAGATAGCCAGAGGGTTTTCTGACAAACCACCTCCTGCAAATGTGAACCACCAACAGATTGCCTTACACACTCTTCATGTGTTCCTTTTCTCCACACCATTGAGGAAGAACATGGGCAAGCTGTTCCCTCATAATCTCTCCCTCATTTTCAGTCCACTATGATTTGAAAGTCAAACTTCTGCAATAAGAAGACGTGTTTACTCTTAAGCATTTTAAAACCTGAATTATGCAGAGTTTTTATTTCTGACCTAATGTGCACTGCAGAAATCATACAGTTTGACACAGCTCAGTGTGATGCAATTCTGGGATTTGTTGTTTTGTGAGATATTTAACCTTCTCTGTCAGAGAACTCAGGTGCCACAAGAAGTTACAAATCCTAGGATTCCATAGCATTGAACCATGGCAGTTAAAACAGTATCAAACTGCATTATTTCTATTGTGTAGATTAGATATTTGTGTGGAGTGTCTACAAACACGTCCTCTTCCATGAAGCCATCCACTGAACTCATGGAGGGCTATGAACAGGATGATGGTGAGATGTAGGAGGAGGCAGCATGAACCCATTTGTGCTAAGGCAATTTTTAGTTAGCGTGACATAGCAGTTTGAGTGCTGAACTATAACTCTGGAGATCAGGGTTCAATTGTCAACTTGGCCATGAAACCCACTGGGTGATCTTGGGCAAGTCACATTCTCTCAGCCTCAGGGGAAGGCAATGGCAAACCTCCTCTGAACAAACCTTGCCAAGATAACCCCATGGTAGGCTCACCTTAGGATCTGCATAATTCAGAAATGACATGAAGGCACACAACAACAACAACAACAACAACAACAGAGGAAGCACCCTGAAGACAGATCCTGTTGCTAATTCTCATATGTGGGGTGAGATGTAAGCAAAAGAGAAGGGCAATATATAATAAGGGCAGGGCAGTCAAAACCTACAGTGGAGTGAAAGAGATCAAAGAGTGCTTTGCCTGTTTCTCCATTTCTGCAGAGAAGAAAGTAGCTGAAGTGCATAATGATGAGGAGAGGTGGTTGGGAGCTATGCCACAAGTCAGATAGTATGTCCCTGAGGGACAAAGAGACTGACACCTTACTCTCTCTCTCTCTCTCTCTCACACACACACACACTCACTCACTCTTCCTAAGAATTTGCAGCATAGTATTGATGTGTGTGAACTTTCTATACAGATTACAACAAGGAGCCCAAGGAGTCTCCCCTGTGTAGCAATATATCTAGGTGGCTTCAAAACAAACAAGCAACATGTAAGAGAAGTTGTTCTGGATCCCAGAAAGATGCAGTTGATCACTATAATATATATACGTATTTATTGGGATAATTAATAAACAGAACTTTATAAATATACTAGTAAAATATTTTGGCTTCTGTCTTCTTAAGTTGGTAAAAAAAAAAAAAAGGCCTCGCCTCCCAATTTTGTGCTGCCCATCAATAAGAGGTACTGAATGGGAAACCATGCTCAATTTTTTTCTCAGCAGTGAAGGAAGGCAAAAGCTGAAATGTTTTCCAAATATATTTATTAAGTTATGTTCATTAATCACACCAATAAATACATATATCTATTTTGGAAGTTGTCCAGTAATTGCTGTTCCCAAGTAAGGCAAGAAGATAGACAGATTGATTTGTTTCTGGACTTGGTTCACCCATAAATCTATGCTGAACCACTTCCAAATTACAAAGAAATTACACAAAAATCATGGTGCGACTGATATTTAAGTAATAATTCAGGTATATTCAATTTTATTCAAATCTATGCAAATGTTATTTTTCTAAAATACATTTTCTCTTAAATTATATACTGTGTCATGAATTTTGGGCTGAGAAGACCCAAACACTGATGGCTAGCTAAGTTCTTTCCCTCACATTACTATGAAAGATCAGTTTGTCTGTGCATGCATAAAAATCAAGTTCCTCGTGCATCAATTATGTGTTCAGGACCACAATCTGATGGTTAGGGTATTGACAGATCTTATCTGATGAAGCTGTGGGTTTGGTAAAAACGATAGTCAGAAAGTGAAGTAATGTATGACTGGCTTCTGTTTTCCTAGGTGCCTCTCAGTTTTAAAAGTCACAACGATGCATCCCACTTTTGGGAATACAAAAACAAAACAAAACAAAACATGCTCGTCTTGCTCTCCGATTGCTGGTTTTCCTTCAAATTATAGTCTGAGAGACTTCCTTCCTCCTCCTTCTCCTCCCTCTCTCCATCCAGCACTTGCTAACGTACCTAACGTACCTAAACTCTAATACAATAACAGAACAAATCTGTATTTGCTTTATTTCTGATCAGACAACTTACTGTAGACAGTCATAAAAACAAGAAAAAAGAAGCCGGGTCCTATCCTCTGAAGAGAACTAAGACACTAGAGAATATTTGGGCCATGACACAAATTGGATTTTTCTCCAGTCTGTTCCTACTGCCAGAAACTGAAGACACAGCTTCTTACCTTCAGCTTCCTATATAATAGTTTTCCTATTTGCTCTGCTGAATATATCTGGTGAGAATAAACAGGTCACATCTATGCTGGACGTCAGCTCAGAAAATGAAATGCTCAACGTACCTCCTCAAGTAGCTATTTAGATAAGGAGCCTCCATGGCATTTGTGAGCTGAAAGGCAAAGAGATGAAATCTGTTTCAAATCAGCACCCATAGTATTGGTCAGACTTCAAAGCAGTGAGTGAGTAAAGACAAACTGTGCAAGTCTGAGCAAGTCCAGTTCCAATGAGTTCAGTACATCTGATTCAGGGGTGGCCCAAAATGGTGGGAAGAGGTCACATATCAGCTTGGACTAGTCTTATTTCCAGTTAAATATATACTGTATTGGAGCCTAACACAGTATTTCAGTCAAAGACACAATACATCCACAATACACCTAAACAAAAAGACCTGGAGTATAAACGGAGCTATTTGGAAAGGAAACCAGGTGAAGTCCAAAATGATCAGTAGTGAAGAATTTCATTTTTAAAAACTGTATGTTATATATGGAGCCAGTGTGGCACAGTGGTTTGAGTTTAGGACTACAACTCTGGAGGCCTGGATTTTATTCCTTACTTAACTATGAAACTCACTGGGTGACCTTGGGCAAGTCACACTCTCTCAGACTCAAAGGAAGGCAATGGCAAACTATTATTACATCCAAATGAAATGAAATAATAAACAAACTCCCTCCCTCCTTCTGAACAAATCTTGCCAAGAAGACCCCATGATAATTTCCCCTTAGGGTCACCATAAATTGGAAATGACTTGAAGGCACACAACAACAACAACAACAACAACTACAAATATATACACCCATATAAACATAATTGAGAAAGAGGGATTGAAAGGGAGTTTGCAGGAAAGTAGAAAGATGCTCTGGGCATCAGAACTTCATGCTGTTTTTAGGGAAGGGCAAATCTTTTAATTTCACTTTTCCCCATATTCCAACATGTGGACATTGATAAAACGTGACCAAGAATGAAGTGAGCTAAAATTTTCAGCCACCTTTATCTGCTTTAAGGGCATCCATATATCTCATCTGGGCCAAATTCCATGGCTCTTATGGCACAGAAAGGCTAACATGATGCATCACTTTGACTTTTGCCTACATTTGTCTAGGATCATGGGTCTGTGCATGCTGTAGCTGCAGAACAGGTCAGTTAGTGCCCTTTTGGCTACAAGTCATATTGGCTCCAGTCAACATAGCTCATATTTTAGGAAATGCAGTCCAAAACATCTGGAGGCTATCAGCCTGTCTATCCTTGCTGGAGTTCACAGGGTTCAGCTATAAGGAATGACCTCCCAACATTGTTTTGTAGAAGACAAGAGTCTTGTAAGGTAAGATCTTCAATGTCACTTTGACAGCTTTATTCTAATATTCCCAGAGCAGATTTCCTATCCCAAAGATTCATTTTTCCACAATCTATCATTTGTCTTCTTGTTTTCTTTTTTTCCAGAAGCAGTTCCTGTTTGCTGCTGAATGGTTGATTAATTCTAAAGCACAGTCTCTGAATGTTCCTTTCCTAACCTTTACTATTGTGCAGGGATTACATGAGTGAAGCAGCTTCTCTCAGATTTGTCCTACTTATTAACCTTTTGTATTGTTTGGTGCCCATTTTTCCTTTTGTGAAAGAGATACCGAATCCGACCCCATGTTAGGCAACCAGGGTGTGTGGTTTTTTTCCCTGTGAAGTAATTGAAAAATTCTTTAGTCTAGAGTGAAAGTGTTTATTGGGGTCAAAAACATCTGACATTTGGGAACCTAGAAATGTATTAAGTTATTTGGTCTTCCTGGTACAAGGCTATTAGGGAAGGAACAAAAACCTGCAAAACTACTTTTTTTTCTTAATCATGTTAGAAGCTTCATGACCGTTAACTGTCACAAGCAGAAAGTAGGATTTGAGATGGGAAGGATTTCATTTACATTGCACTTTTGTATGAATTCACCAAATTTGCACTTTGAGATTAGTGACTATTTTTCACTTCTCAGAATTTTGCAATGCAGTTCTCAGGGGGGGATTTCCATGTAAAAGTATTATTCTGGGGAAATGTGAAAATAAAAATGCACATATTAATAAAAAAAATACAAAGAGCTCAATACAAAGGGAAATTGCTTAAAGGCACACATCACACAAACATATATATAGAAATACACATGAATTTTTATACAGGCTTTATTTGTAAGTCAGAAACTGATGGGGGAAAGCAGCTTGGGGGAGAAGAGAAATGAACAGAAACTGAAATTGATTCATTTGCTCATCTCTAAAACATATCCAATATTCTATTACATCTGAACTAATTCAAAAAATTCTGATAAGTAATGTGTGAAGGACATACTATGGTATTATTACTCTATTTAATTATTCTTGCAAAACTAAAGTCAGATAATAAGAGCAATTAACAATAACAACAACAACAATCAAACCCTAGAATTATAGACCTGCTTTGTTGTGTTATTGCAAGTTGGAGCATCTGTGAGGATTTAAGCTACTTTTGTGTATTGTTTTAATATGCCTTCACAGCATGTACTGTAAAGGCTCCTTAGCAGCTATTAAAATGTAAACCCGACTACATGAATTAACAGTAATATATATTGCATATTTTACAGCTGTGTAATGACTAATGCATTTATCCATAGCTTCTTTATTATTTTAAACTCAAAATCTTAACAAAACAATAACACAGTGAAGGAAAGTAAGTGCATAGTTAATGCATCCCAAAAGCTGAAGGGGTGGGGGGGGGGATCCTTCATTGCCAACAGGATCTATTTATTGTTTCCTTTGGAATATGAACTTTTCCCCCATTAACTTTTCACTGGAATTGGGGAAGGAAGACTCCTAATAACTCAGTCCATTCAAATCCAGGTAATTTTGCAAACATCCATCTGGCAAATACACCCAGTTCTCTCTCTCTCTCTCTCTCTCTCTCTCTCTGTGCCTTCAAGTTACCTGGTGACTTAGGGCAACATCATGAATTTCATAGGGTTTTCTTAGGCAAGGAACACTTAGATGTGGTTGTGCCAGTTCCTTCCTCTGAAATACAGGCCACAGCATCTGGTATTCCTTAGCAGTTTCCCACCCAAATACTAACTAGGGCTGACCCTGCTCAGCTTCCAAGGTCAGAAGATCTGGCAACTTTAGGGAATTTAAACTTTCACAAACATTTTTGGGAGTTGAAAGGGTGAGGAAGGACTAGATGAGGGTAACAGTACGCTTTCAGAGTCACTTTGCTTCTATCTTATATTCACTTGTCCCAGAGTGAATCCTGCTAAAGTCAATGGAATTTAATTTTGTATAGACATGTGTAGATATAGGGCATAAACAAGGCAAATGTATTTGGAGGCTGCTGGAGGTTTAGGTATTTGGTGTTTAATTCTCAGGTATTTTGATTTTAAAAAAATCACAAGGCATTTATTTGCCCTGGACAATTTGCCCTGGCAGTTCCTAACACTAGCTGAAACATTTTATTTCCACCTTCAAGTGGAAATGTATGTATGTATTGGAGTATTACAGTGCATATCCAGGGGTGGCCATGTTGGCCATGTAGCAAAGTACAATAATATCCCAGATCCACAAAATAATATGTTTATTGGGCCAACCAAATCCAAAAAATGCATGTTGTAAGTTTTCAAAGTTTTACTGGCTTCTTCATCAGGCAATGATGTTACAAAGCATATAGGAGGGGAAAAAATAAGATGACATTAATCCCAAATCTGAATTTTGTCATGATGTATTTTATTCTCAGTTTGGATGGTTCTGGAGGGTTATTCATGTCGTTAGGCCCCTCCTCCTTCTGGCCATGTGGGTACTCCAGGAAATAAAGATTTTTTAAAGTTACATGGCACTTTTGCACTATAGTTGGCATCCTTTTAGTAACTTATGTACCTGAGTGCAAGATATGTACACCTCAGTCTCTTTTGGGATGGTGAATGAGACATTCTTTTGCTCTTGTGCTCCATCCAAAAGCCTCCAACAGCTGCCGCATCTCAGAAAGAGATGCTATTGTTCCTTATTACATTAGAGAAGGGGATGTGAAGGCGGAGACAATTCAGACCAGAATCTAGCTGCTCTAAGTTTCTAGGGGCTGGTACATACCGGCAGGAAGCAACATGACGGCAGCAATATTAGGGCTCAGTGTGGCTCAGTGGCCACATTCACTGATCCCTAGTATCAGCGCCATTACATCATAAGGCTGTGGCCCCATCCACATGGGGTGCAGCCTTGTGATGTAAGGGCGCCTGAGCACCCAAACAGAGTGCCATCATAGGGCTGCGCTACGCTGTATGGTTGGTGCAGCAATGCTGCACAGTACAAAGGGCCGCTATTTCCCTGCCGGTCTGTACCATGCCTAGGTTTCCAAGCTTTGGTTCCCCACATTCTCAAACATTGTTGTTTTCACACTTTGGTCCCTCAGGTGTTTTGGACTTCAATTCCTAGAAATTCTAGCCTACTCGGCCAGCAGTCAGGAATTCTCGAACTGAAGTCCAAAGCATCTGGAGGAACAGAGTTTGGGAACCACTGTTCACAGGGCAGGTGCACTCCTTTTGAAAGCACAGCCTCATTTCTCCCCTTCTTGATCAAGCTGAGACCAGATGCCTCCCTTCTTTGTCCCTTCTTTCTCCACTGATAAGTGATAACAGCAGGACCTCTTCTTTGACAGTGGCCAGATGGTGAAAAAAACCCTGGGAAACACAATTTTTATGCACCAAAAACAGTATTTCTACACAGAAATACTGTTTTCTGAACAGAAAATGTGGTCTGCTGTGAACAAAATGCTGTTTTCTGCACAAAACAACCACATGTGAAATTTGTGCAGAATAAATTGAAAATTGCAAATAGGCTTCAAAAACTGTGAGGGTTTCAAAGACTTGTATCATCGTCAGATGAGAATTGCTAAAACCACTTGTCTCCTTCGAGAAGAAATTTAGTGAAAAATTGCACCCCTAGTTCAAGCCCCACAACATTTCAGTGAGTAAAGATAACTGTGACTTAGTGTTTGACATTGACTTGAGTCTTTAGAATGATCTTTGGAAAGGTACTGAAAGGTCTATTGTACTATGCATGCTGACAACACCTGCAGATAACACACCTCTAGGAGACCCTGTTGGCCTACTCATTAGTTAGTTTGTTTTTTTAATATCTTTTTTTTTAATTATTAGTTCCTGTTAAAATACATGGAGGCAATAACTGAATTGCAGATTTCATAATTCACATACAGTTGAGCCAAAAAAGTAAAAATGGATGCAAGTTAATAAAGGAGACTATCTCTTGAAATATTTTGACTTATTCCCAAAGGAGGAAAACAAATTTCAGTTATTATTCATTAAGAAAAAAAGTATTCAGGGCTTACAGAGCTATCGCTGTGAAAATCACATGGTACTGCTGGAGTGAAAACAACAAAGGGTTCTGTAGTCCCCAGAAGCATAATAAATTCATAAAGCAATAAACTTTCATGAATTGCATGCCACATCATCAGACACACAATGCTCTGGTTGTTCCTGAAGCATACTTCCATGCGATAGTATCACAATTAACCCACAGCTCTTGCACTTACTGACAGGACTAGGAAATCTACACCTTACACTCTCCTAGAAGGAAGAAAAGGCCTCTATTGTGTGAATTATCTACCCCTTATTGCAATTAATGACTCCTTTAGTAACTAGAGACATGGGAACAGGGAGCCTGATCCAGTCACATTCCTCCATTTTATGAAGAAGATGTAGACAAGTAGATGTATTATGCATAGGTTTATTTATTTATTTATTTTATTTATACCCCGCTCTTCAGCCTTAAAGGCTATCAGAGCGGCTCCTTAAAGGACTGCTTATGTAGGGTTCCTGGCTGTGCAGAGGCTTCTTACTCTTTACCATTACTCTTCAATATTTCTATTAATGACTTAGATGATGGGGAGGAGAGAATCCTTTTCATGTTAGCTGGGAGGGGTGGCTACCCCACTGGATACAAAACTGGAAGGGGTGGCTACCCCACTGGAAGATAGGAACAGAATTCAAAAGGATGTAGATAAACTAGAAAATTGGACAAAATTAATAAAATGAAATTCAATACAAACTGCAAAATTCTATATTTAGGCCTCAAAACCCAAATGCACAGTTAAAGGATGAGGGATATATGGCTCAGCAATGCTATGTGTGAAAAGGACCTTGGGATTATTGTTAATCATAAATTGAACATAAACCAGCAGTGTGATGCTGCAGCAAGGAAGGTGAATGTTATTTTAGCCTGCATCGATAGAAGCATAGTTTCCAAATCAAGGGAAGTAATAGTCCTATTACATTATGTGCTGGTTAAGTCCTGTGTTCAGCGCTTCATTTTTAGGAAACATACAGACAAAGAATAGATTCAGAGAAGATCAGCAAGGATGATAAAAATTGTATGGAGACCAAAACATACAAGGAGAGATTGAAGGAGCTGGGCACATTCAGCTTGGGGTAGAAAAGACTGAGGGGTGACATAATCACACTCTTTAAATACTTCCAGGTCTGTCACAGAGAGGAGGGTGCTGGCTTGTCCTCTGCTGTCTCAGAGGTAGGACCAGGTCTGATGGTATGAAGTTAAAGGAGAATAGATTTTGATTGAATACTAGAAGGAACTTCTTGAGAGTAAGAGTCACAACTATGTAACTATGGAGTCCCAGTGTGTGATGTGGTGTGATATATATGTGCATGTGTGTATGCACGTGTGCATGCATGTGTGCACATGTGTGTTTTTAAATATGTTTTATATATTTTAGATGTGTTAATCATGTTTTAATAATGATGGCATTTAAATCCTTTTTAACTTCTGTAAATTTAGTTGGATCTTTTTTAATTGTTGGAAGCTGCCTTGGATCTTATTTAGGGAGGAAGGTGGGATATAAGTGCAATAAATAAATACACAGATGGATGATTTGGTAATAAGCTACCTGCTGGAGATGCTTTAGCTAGAGATCCTGCACTGGGCCCCTTCCAGCTCTATGATTCTGTGCTATACACATGCAAGCCAATGGTATTGGAACAGGCTTTTGGTGAGAGAAGAGCAAGGAAGGAACAGAAAGGAATACTGGAGTCTAGATTTGTATATGCTTCCATCTATCCCCTGTCACACTTTATGTGAAGAGGGTGCTTGCCTGCCTGGCTGACTACCTAGGAAGAGTGAGTGAATGTACACACACTTACATGTGTACAAAGTGGGTTAATTCAGAGTTGAGGGGTGGAACATAGTTAGGTGCACAGCACCTGAGCAATTTCTTGATCTGAAACAAGTCTTAAGCTTTTTTCCACTTTTTACCTTTTTCTTTCACCCTTCCAAGACACTTCTGTACTGCAGTGTTCCAAGTCACATGACTGGTACATTAATAATATTTTTTAAAAGTCTGGAGTGTTGTAGAAGAGACATTACTTGGATAGTAGCACCAGGCAAACAAAGAAATAAGTATCCCATTGCAGATTCTCTTAGCTGAAAATAACTCCCTGCACATTGCACATTCCGCACTGTCAATGTAACTATGATGGCAGGGCTCACTCAGCATAGTTACATCTGATAATGTCACACCCACTGTACTACATTTGCAGCCTTTCAGTGTTCCCAACTTGGAGTGGGGAGCGTATTTCAAGAACCGGAGATAGGTCACTGGGAAATTAAGTTTGGGAGGGGGGGTCTCCTGGTTGTGCCTTGAGAACAGGTAGCTGTAAAGACCCCTCGAGGTTCTGGCCCTCCTCTTCCCAGTGCCCTAATTTTCAGCACCACCACAAAGACATGTCAGTCACAGTGCTGCCAGGGTGAAAATATAGGTTTGGAGAAAAGGGGTCATGTTTGGTGATTCGTTAGCATACATTTGAATCCCCAGCAGTTAAGATAAATTCAATTTACAGGTCATATTGCCACTTACAAATAAATTGCTTTGCAATCCAAATTGATGGATTGGTTTGGTAGCGGAGCTTGGTTCACACTACATTTGCCCCAATCACATTTTCTGGCTGCAAAATAAAATAAAATAACCCACTTGTGGTTCACATTGACGAATGAATCAATTCAAAATGGACCCACTCCAGCCAGCCAAAGGGCAAATTTAAATCAATTCCAATCCACATCTGGTTCACACTTGCAGGAATTGATTTATCCAAAAAGATGTGGAAAACATCAGTATCAAAAAGATGCAGGTTAAATGGGTCTAGCGCATGGCCCCCCTCTCCGAATCGCTTCAACAATTTATTTCAAGTGCGAACCATGGTCATTTAAACTGGTTCAAACTGCTTTGTGATCCAGTTTAAAAGGTAGTGGGAATGAGGTCATGGTCTTGTAGTTGCTGAGTAGGATGCTGAACAGGTCAATAGGGTTTGCATCAAACTTAATGTGTATAACTTGCCCATCTAACTACAGAGAAAGTGGGTTCCATCTTGCATCTTGCCACCAGATGTGATCCTGCCCTATATGTTTTTGGCAACTTATGACACAATTTATACCATACTTAAGCCTTACCTGTTACCATGATGAGGTTCCAGAGCCATGATTGAGTTATGATAAGAAACAGACCTTTCCAAGGTGTAAGTACAGTACTGTGAATTTTATGGATTAGGTCACTAGTCTGCCCATGTCATCCATAATGCTTCAGCTTGGTAAAACCTGGCAACGTAGACCCCTTGATCTGTTTTCATGACAAACAGGAATGGAATGAATCTTCAAATATATTCAAAAAATGGTCACAAGCATACAGTATTTTTGTCTCTTGAATGTCAAGATACCCTTACAAGAAATCCTGTACTGACAAGTACTTCTGCTGTTCTGGAATTAGTCTCTGGTTTTGCACAGAAAATAGCATTTTCTGAGCAGGAAACAGAATTTTCTGTGCTGAAAATAATATTTTATCACAGATTCAGCAATATTCCTGGAAAACACCTAACATCTACCAGCTCCAAATCTTGGTCAGTTTCTAGTTTTATCCTTTTATACAGCTCAAGGAACTTTAGTTCATTATTGGTTATCATTGATTGTCTATCTATTTGCACTTTGTTTTAACTTGTTGTTGGTTTAATCTCTTTTTAAGGGGAGGGAGGTGGGGATAGGATTGGATTTTAACTGTTGATGTTTTAACTTTCTTCTGTACCCCGCCCTGATTGCTTGTTCAGAGGGGCCGGCTAGAAATAAAATTGTTGTTGTTGTTGTTGTTGTTGTTGTAAATAGTGAGAAAAATGCTAAAACAGCCAGTGTGGTGTAGTGGTTTGAGTGCTGGACTATAACTCTATAGACCAGGGTTTGGTTCCCTGCTTGGCCATGGAAACCACGCTGGGTAACCTTGGGTAAGTCACAGACTCTCAGCTCTAAAAAACACTGTGATCGGTTCACTTTAGTGTTGCCGTCAGTTGGAAATGACTTGAAGACTCACAACAACAACAACCCATTGTTTCCTTCAAGAAAATCAGCAAAGAATGATATCCTTCCAGTGCACATGTAAACAGACATTTTCACTGCACTTCAGGCATGTATTTGTCCCTCTTTCATGTTTCCTTCCAGTGCATATATGCATATGTACATCCACACATGCATACATACATAAGAAGCAGCTTGGTACTGATCATTCACCTGACAATCTCCTATCATATAATTCTAATCCCTTTTGGGGACACAGCATTGTGGGAAGGAATCCTTAGAGATGGAAATTGTCTCTTTGTCACAGTCTCAAGCGTACAATAGGTTTGGACTTCTGCTGGCATCCGTGTGCCATGTTACCAGCCTATTCCAATTTTTACCACTTTTTAAAAAAGGTTCAAAGGCATCAGGCTGTGAGGAGATGATTACAGCTGCCTGAAGCAATGCCAGCTGTGTGGAAGTCTGGGTGATGTGAATGACTGTTGTCAAGGAACTGAACTGAATTCACCGACTCATTCCACACAGGTCAGCTGATGATCATTTGTAAGAAGTGGTGAACCCAAGGTGGAAAGATTCCGTGTTACATTACTGTCTCCCCAGTCATCCCATTTTCTTTGTTTTTAGCAAACGGCTGCTCTTTGTACTTTCATTTTCTGTCGGCATCGGCAGTGACAGTTTGCATTCAGCAGCACCGACACAACCAAGATGAACTGTTGTGTTTCATCTTGTCAAGTATTGCATAAACTAGAGGAAAGGAAGAGTGTACATATACACACATTTTATTCTAAGTGACAACACACATCCTTCCGATATAGCTGAATATTCATTTGTTTACATACCTTGTTGAAGACAAGAAGAGGGGAGAGAATGGCACTTAAAGTGGTCTCAAACTGAATTATTTTTGCAGTTTGTTTTGGGCCTAAGTTAAGTATCTTTAATGAAGCAGCCGATACAGAATTTATAACTTCTCCCCCTTGCTTCCAATAGAAAATATGTTTTTCTTATCTCAGTATCACACTACATAACTATAGTGACCCATTTTAGATTGGCAAAAAGAGGTGTGTTGAAGGCTGCATGAAAGCCCAGCCTTTAGATGAGAAAAAGGGAAAGTGTGCCATGAAAACACTATTTTGGCATTTTAAGGGAGAAGAAGTGCTTTAAAAAGGAGCTGGCCCATTTTACATTGGCAAAAAGAGGTGTGTTGATGGCTGCATGAAAGCCCAGCCTTTAGATGAGAAAAAGGGAAAGTGTGCCATGAAAACACTATTTTGGAGTTTTAAGGGAGAAGAAGTGCCTTTAAAAAGTAGTTTGATTTCCCCACTACTTTTTTAAAAGGGGTGCAACATTGCTATTGCATCTAAAGGCTAAGGTGTAGTTGCATGGTTAAATGGGGCTCTGTCTCTTTAAAGCACCCATTTAAAGGTAGCGATACAAGTGCGGAGGGAGGGAAGGTGCCAAGACAAGAAGAGACCTTCAGAGCCCGGCCAGAGTGTGCCTGCACCGTCCTTCACCTCCTCCCTTTGGCTGAGAGAGTGTGACTTCTAGGGAGACAGCAGGGCACTGGAGGCGCTCAGCCAGGCCAGGGCAAGCTGGCAAGAGAAGGAGGAGAAGGGGAGGGACCTGGAGCACCTCTGCTGCCCTGCTTCCCTGCAAGTCACACTCTCTCAGCCGAAGGGGGGAGAAGAAGGCAGGCCCAGGCACACTCTGGCCAGGCTCCAGGGCTCTCTCCTGGCTGCCTTCCTCCTCCCTTTGGCTGAGAGAGTGTGACTTGCAGGGAGGCAGGGCAGCGGAGGGGCCCCATGTCCCTCTCCTCCTCCTCCTCCTCCTCCTGTTTCCAGCTTGCCCTGGCCCAGCATCAGGAGGACCTGGAGCACCACCGCTGCCCTTCCTCCCTGCAAGTCACACTCTCTCAGCCAAAGGGAGGAGGAAGGCAGCAGGGAGGGAGGGAGGGAAGTATCCAGGAAGAGACCCCCAGAGCCTGGCCAGAGCACGCCTGGCCCTCCTGCTTCCTCTTCAAAAAGAAGGCTGGAAACGTAGGACGTGTCCTGGCAAAGGAGGATGTGCCTGGTCAACTTGGAAAAGGGGGGCCTCTGCTCAAGAATGGAGGACATATGGGAATCCCTCCTGGACAGAGGGCTGAAACCTCAAGACAACTCAATATAATGCTCTGACAGAACACAGACTACAACTCCCATGAGCCTTTGCTACCATTTCCCAAGATGCCTTAATTTGCAACAGAAAGCCGACCAGTATGTTCACATGTGATGAATTCTTTCGTATTGACTCTGCATTTTCTTTTTGTGTAGATGCTCTCTTGTCTTGTGTGTGATGAGCTTGTGCGTAATCACGTGCATTTCCGAACTGACCTCACTTTCTCCCTCTTTCGGAATGGTCCTGTACTCCCCCATGTGATAAGCTCCGACTGTATGATGTACCTGCGCAATTGCGCAATTCGCAGCCAGCAAGGGGAAAAAAATGTTTAAAGCGCGGCTAAAAGCCGCGTTCCTTGCCACCCATGTAGCTGCTCCGCCTGTGTTTGTAGCGTTTTGACAGCTTCCCATGTAGTTGCTGAGCCACAGAAAAAACCTCAGTCTAGCTGCCCTGTACTTTTTAAATGCACACCTGGGGCTTGCTGTCTAGCTGCTAAGCATTAAGGAAAGTGCAACTTCATGTCACACTTTCCTGCCAATCTAAAAAGCCCCAGAAGTTTGACGCCACTTTAATTAGCATAGCTCCATGCTGTGGAACCCATGGTGTATAGCTTCCTGTTATGGGATTTGTAGCCTGGTTGGGTGTATGTAGAGTTTGCTGTTGAAGAGTTCTAGAGAACTTTTCAGCACTACACCACTGGAGCTCTTTGGCAAAGAACTGTACGTTCTTCATCAAATTACAAATCCCAGGATTCCATAATATAGAGCCATGATAGTTAAAGTGGTATCATATGGCTAGAATTGTGTAGAAACCGGTGGCATCACTGGGGAAGGTGTGGCAGTGCAGCCCACACCAGGTGCCAACACAGATAAGGGGTGGCACCTGATTGGGCCCTCCTCCCACCCGGGGGGAGAGGCAAGCATGGTCTTCCTGGCTTTGGTGTGGTAGCCACTGTCTCTTGTATACTCTTATACACAGCTGGTTTGGGATTGCTACTCCCTGGCCCATCTTTTTTATTTATTATTTCTTCAAAAAAGCTATAAACCAAAGAGGCCCGGTTGAAAATCAAGTCATCATGCATGGGGCAAAAGCTTGCAAGCACTTGCTAATTCCCTTTGGATGCAAACTGTGGGTGATTTCCCCCCCCCCACCTTGTCCTTTCTCCTCCCACTCCTGCCCCCTTTTGCTTGGGAGTCAGTTGCCTCAGTGGTTATTGCTGCTGTATATTGATGCTTTGAATCTTTTATAAAGTTTTGCCCTAAAACACTTGGCTCAAAAGCAATATTTTAAAACATGAGTAAATGTGTACAGTCTTAATCAGACTAAAAAAAAACCCTGAACCTATTTTCTTTAATTTTACTAATTCATCCAAAAGACTGAAGTGGTATTCATCAAGCAATATAATGATCATTTTGTGCTACTCACTATCTAGCTAGAGGATAGTACAGAAATTTTGCAAATTTGCTCAGCTTCAATGTCTCGAGATGCTGAGACATCCCATCAATAAATACTGTCAAATGCTGTTAGATTTTTCACTCTTTCTGAGAATGAAAACATTTTTTGTAAACCAGTTTTTAATTGCAATACCAGCCAATCAATCTTTAGATCAATCAATATTTTGTGAAAGTGCAAGGCTTGTACAAAAAAAGACCAAGGCTATTAAGTTATACACACACATGCACACATATATACATGCACCTTTAAAAAAATTAGCGCAAATGTTCTGAAATGCAAAAAGTCATTAAAATGTTCCCAAACTCTCATAACTTCATCCAGAAAGGAGAAAACATTTGGCATATTTTCTCTTTGGAGATAAAATCTATGTCCTTAGAATCCTATGGCTAAGATTCTAATCTACATCATATGTCTATGCTTCATAACTTTATGGATCTGTAGCTATGTTGCAGAAATACAACAAATCTCTGTTAGTGGAGATTTGGTCACTGGCAAGAGTATTCCAATGAGTGTTGGAATACTGTATACACTGGGCACTCCTGAGGAGTGTTGGACATGTCTGAGCTACCCTGGGCACTTTTGATGCATATTGGGCACTTCTGTTGCACTCTGACACTTCCTAAGTGTCCAGATGTGCACTGAAAATGCCTCAAATCACATCAATTCCCACTACATATAGAGACAATGACACATCACTCACTATACTGGCTATGATTGCACAATTGACACCCAGACATTGTAATGTTACGGCAGTCCCTAAGTGAAGACTGACATTGAGAAAAACTACTCAGTTCTCAGTCACACACATGCAAGTCCAGTTCCAAAGACATTAAACCACATGTTGAATTCCAACCTGTAACTGCAGTATAATCAATCCACATCAGCAGGCCATAAAGGTGAGCCAGCATGGCATAGTAGTTTGAGTGTTGGAATAGGATTCTGGAGACCAGGGTTCGATTCCTGGCTCGGCCATCAGACCCACTGGGTGAGCATCCACAAGTCATATGCTCTCAGCTTCAGGGGAAGGCAATGGCAAACCTCCTTGGAACCAATCTTGCCAAGAAAAATACCATGATAGGTTCACCTTAAGTCAGAAACTACCTGGAGATATACAACATAAAAGAACTGGCAAAGGTGATATCGGAGCCATTGGCAATAATCTTTGAGAACTCCTGGAGAACAGGAGAAGTCCCAGCAGACTGGAGGAGGGCAAACGTTGTCCCCATCTTCAAAAAGGGAAAAAAAGAGGATCCCAACAATTATCGTCCAGTTAGTCTGACATCAATTCCAGGAAAGATTCTAGAGCAGATCATTAAGCAGAGAGTCTGTGAACATTTAGAAGCCAATGCCATAATCACAAAAAGCCAACATGGGTTTCAGAAAAAGAAGTCATGCCAAACGAACCTGATCTCTTTTTTTGATAAAATTACCAGCTTGGTAGATGAAGGGAATGCTGTGGATATAGTATACCTCGATTTCAGTAAGGCCTTTGACAAGGTTCCCCATGACATTCTTGCAAACAAGCTTGCAAAATGTGGGATAGACAAGTTAACTGTTACATGGATTTGTAATTGGTTGACTGGCCGAACTCAAAGGGTGCTCAACAATGGCTCCTTTTCATCCTGGAGAGAAGTGACCAGTGGGGTCCCACAGGGTTCTGTCCTGGGCCCAGTGCTATTCAACATCTTTATTAACGATTTGGATGACAGAATTGGGGGCATACTTATCAAATTTGCAGATGACACTAAACTGGGAGGAGTAGCTAATACCCCAGAGGACAGGATCAAAATTCAAAATGACCTGAATAGACTAGAAAGCTGGGCCAGCGCTAACAAAATGAAATTTAACACAGAGAAATGTAAGGTTCTGCACCTAGGGCGGAAAAATGAAATGCACAGATATAGGATGGGGGACACCTGGCTGAATGAGACCACATGTGAAAGGGATCTAGGAGTCCAAGTAGACCATAAGCTGAACATGAGTCAACAGTGTGATGCGGCAGCTAAAAAAGCCAATGCAATTTTAGGCTGCATCAATAGAAGTATAGTTTCTAGATCAAGGGAAGTTATAGTGCCACTCTATTCTGCTTTGGTCAGGCCCCACCTGGAATACTGTGTCCAGTTCTGGGCACCACATTTCAAAAAAGATGTGGAGAAACTGGAGCATGTCCAAAGGAGGGCAACTAAGATGGTGAAGGGTCTGGAAACCTTGCCCTATGAAGAACGCCTTAGGGAGCTGGGGATGTTTAGCCTGGAGAAGAGAAGGTTAAGAGGTGATATGATAGCCCTGTTTAAATATTTGAAGGGATGTCATATTGAGGAGGGAGCAAGCTTGTTTTCTGCTGCTGCAGAGACTAGAACGCGGAACAATGGATGCAAACTGCAGGAAAAGAGATTCCACCTCAACATTAGGAGGAACTTCCTGACAGTAAGGGCTGTTCGACAGTGGAACACACTCCCTCGGAGTGTAGTGGAGTCTCCTTCCTTAGGGGTCTTTAAGCAGAGGCTGGATGGCCATCTGTCAGGGATGCTTTGACTTGGAGTTCCTGCATGGCAGGGGGTTGGACTGGATGGCCCTTGTGGTCTCTTCCAACTCTATGATTCTATGATTCTATGATTCTATGATTCTAACACACACACACAATCAATCAGCAAATCAATCAATATTTTGGGAAAGTACAATGCTTGTACAACCCCCCCCCCCAAAAAAAACCCACAATACATCTATGTTTAAAAAACAACAACAACAACATTAGGAAATACTTGGAACTGCCATGTAAGGAGCCATTCTCAGACACCTCACCTTTGCCACCTGTGATCTAGCATCTCTTTTGCTTCCTTTAAATTGTTCCTCTAAACTCACCTTTTCTTTTTCTCTGGAGTCTTTGGCTCAGTTACCTAGTCATAATCCTAAATAAGCAAACCCAAGTATATGTACTGAAACAATCGCATAATCCTTCCCCTTTTCACAACAACTTCCACATTCGCCCTCTGTGTCTAATTTTGGATTGTCATTTCCTTGGGACAGGGACAGGCATTCTTGTACCCTGTGAAGCTTTATGCAAACCATGCAATACCCATAAAAACTATAACAATTGTTTGTTTGTTCTGATCACCTTTTATCTTTCGCCATAGAAAGTATGAATAAGGATTCCTAGATGGATTCTTTGAATATTAGCCACAAAGGAGCTGCAGCCAGTAGAAGTCACCAAAGACCATAAAGCTCTGTTCTATACTGCAGCTAATTTTCCCGTTACTCCATTTCTCAAACAAGTTCTTTGCTGTCCTCTTTATCTCACTTGATCACAACCTTCTGATTTTGTGTCTCCTGAATCTCCGGTTCTCTTTCCAGGAGCCCATTTTTCATTTTCCTTTCACAGAAGTGCTTCAATCTCCCTTACCTTTTAATTGAATCAAATTTAATTTAAACCAAATCAAAGCTCCTTTCAATACATCTACATAAGAAAGCACTTAATCTTAATAAACTACCATTTAAGATGGAGAGGGGAAGTCTACAAGAGCTGTGAAATTTATATAGGAAATGAAAATTCTCTCTGTTCACACACAAGAAGGAATGGGTGGGGGAAGGCCAAACAAAGCACACTTCTCCTATTTCAAATGCAGCCTGTTTTATGTCTGAAGAACATTTCTTTCTGGAGGAGCTCTTCGCTGGAATGGGACAAATGTTCTGCATCAGATACCAAGGGTCCTTAATAAAAGTCAAGTTAAAATGGTTTGTATTGGCTTCACAGCCCAAAAGCTATTTCAAAGTCTATTTGGAAGATCACTGTAAGAAGCAAAATCTGCATGCAGTCCCAGCATCAAGGGTTTTAGGGGTCGGCTGTGATAAATTAGACAGATACTATGGAAGTCTGGGAAGAAGCACAGAGAGATTATCCCAATAACCAAAGGGTTTAAATCTGAGTCTTGCTGATATTGCTAGAGGATGGATGGCAAAATGGGAGGGCACTGTCTCCATAAGAATCCACTCCCCAAAGTTATTTTTCCTTCACTCTTCAAATTTCTAGCATCATGGAATTTAGCAACTGAACATCATTCACACCCAGAACTCTTCACATTGTGTTCACATTGCTTTGTGGGCCCCTTTTCTTTGGATGCCTAAACTCTATTTCTAAATGCTCATGTTTCAAGTTTTTCCAATGCTAGAAAAATGGGGATTGAAGGAAAGGCAGAATTTGTATTGTAGAGTCAATGTCTTTATGTCCTCCCTCCACTGCTACACTCCCTCCTGAGCCCTTCAAGCCTCACCAGGCCCCAGCTGCAGATCCTGGAGAACAGCTGTACATGCGGGACAGCTGGACCATAAGGAATTAACACATGACATGGGTTTTAAAAATGAACTGCATTTCATTAGGTTATACCAGGATGAGAGACAGGTGCTAATTCTCATTTCAACCTGCATAGCCCGCACCACCGCACTGTAGCTTAATAGTGAATGCACTTTCATACTACACAACTATAGTGCTACAATTCCTCTTTAACTGCCATAGTTCCCATCTTATAGATTCTTGAGAGCTGATGTTTAGGGAGAAATGTTTTGAATCCTCAGCCAGAGATTCCATACGATGATACCATAACAGTTTGTAGAATCAAAGTGAGTCATGTGAAAGATACTCAGAAATGGTCACTCATCCATCCTGATTGCCATTTTCAGCCAAAAACCAACTGAGAAAAGGGAAGTTGGGAGGTTCCTAGGGAGTCAAACTGTCATGTCTGCATGTGGTTTGGGGGAGGTCTTAGGAAAATCACATCAAAGCATCTTCTCCATATGAAAAATGGGGGAGGATTTCCAGGAGAATCTGGAAGAATGTCACAGGTCTTTGGAGGTACAAAAGCAGTATTCCAGGCATGCTTTCCCAAATTGTGTCATACTAGTAAGGAATACTAGTTCATCAGATGGTCACTTCTATGTTTGTGGGCTGATCAAAGTTGCCACTTTTACAGGATTGCATCAAGCTCTTTGGTTTCCAGAGACCATGGAAGTTCTCCCCTCCAGTTCAGAAAAGGTGAAACCTACATCGGAGGGAAAGGTTCAACTGCCCCATGACACCCCTGGGGACTCGAAAGATCTCCCTGGTCTATCTTGATGGACGGAGCAGCTAAGACTATCCTTTCTAATCTGCCAGCCCAAAGAAGGTGACCTCTCCCAAAGCCATTCACATATGATTCAGTGCCAAATCAAGTAGAGGAAAGCCATGACAAGAAAGATGAAGTTGGACAGCAGGACTACTATTTAAAATACTTTACGAGATACTAGATTACTCTTTTAAATACTTTTATCTCTTTAAACTCTTCTTTATTCTTTTAATGAGAAATCTGTTTTAATGTTGTAATAATTTAATTCTGTTTTAATGAATCACTCTGGTATGTTTTAATTGTACTGTTCTTTTAAAGTCGCTCTGAGTCCCAGTTTTGGGGGGAAAGTGGGATCATCATCATCATCATCATCATCATCATCATCATCATCCCATTTTGTCAGCCAGGGCCTGAAGGCAAGTGAGCACCAAGACTTTCAGAAACTTTACTTCTAAAAAAAAGTCCATTATGATTTCTGTAACTTCATGTTCTTGTATGACTGAGAGACAATGGGGGGTTGAGAAAGAGCCATCCCCAGAGGCTAATGTTGATGCTGAGGCTATGTCCTCAGTACAAGGAAGATATATAAGGATGTGCAGAGGATTCTCCTTGAACTTTCCTGTGAGCTTTCCTGACTGTCAAAACCTCAGAGGAGATGTGAGGCATGGCCTCACAGATGTCCATGAACCAATTTCACAAGGTTTCACACTACATGATGCTCCCTGTGACCCAAAGAAAAACACAAAGGGGTGAAGGGGAATTATTTTATATCTGGTGGCACTGAGGAAAAATATTGTTGTTCAAAATTCATTGCAGAAATGCAGAAATTCCTCCCCCCAACACACAGATAAACACTTTCTGACATTCTGTCTGTCTATATCATCTCTAGACCTTTGCTGCTGTATCTTTAAGTATCTACATTAGGTTTTCAACAGCATCATTTTCAGGTGCAGCATTATTCTGATAAAAGATCTTCACACTTATATAGCACATATTTTGCAATTCACTTCTGTTCTACCTCTAAATCAGCTACATGCCTGGTTCCATTAGGCTTTTCACACAACCAAATCCTTCTGAATTTTTTTGGCATATGTTTCAAATGTGCATATTTTGGGGGGCATATGTGAAACAACAGAGATAATGTGAACTCCCCCACCCCCACAACAAAAGCAGAGTGGTTCTCCAATGTTGCCGCACTGCAGTTGCCAGCACTCTTCAATGTTGACTATGCTAGTAGGGCCAATGCAACCTACAGTGCCAAAATCTGGAGGGCCATATTTTGTCTACCCATACATTAAAGATGAAATACTAGCTTGCATTCTGTTCTGTAGTTACAAGATTATAAATTGGATTTACAGTCTCATAACTGCTGGGGATATACTTTTACAATGGTTAATGACCAAATGTGACACCCCTGGAAGCCTAATGTTTCATCCTGGCAGCACCTGGACCAAGGTGCAGCAGATCTGGGTGGTGGGAATGATGCCTGCAGTTCTCTTCTGTCTACAGGGCACTGTGAGACAAGCAGCTGAGGCAGGACCCTCAAGGGATCTCCCCAGCTGCATTTTCTCTATGCGCCTTGTGACTGGGAGAACACTGCAGATGTCATTTCCCAGTACCCCTAAACCCACAGAGGCACTCTTAAGTTGAAATGGTAAGGATTTTGGGGAGAGAGGATGACATGATCAGACATAATTACAACAATGGATTCCCGTCACTATAGTTCTGCCTAATGATGTAGTGTCTCAGCCACTGTTTGGGACACATCTCAAATATGCACACTTGTCTATGCATGCTTTTCAATTTGCACTTAAAAAAAGACACATTGAAAGCTATTTTGCAAAGTCTGCAGTAAACATGCAATGGAGCAGATTCCTCAACTAGCCCCAATTAAAGATTAGATGGATTTCCTTTTCTCATGGTGCCTTCTGATCAAAGCAGAATGGCTGTAGTGAAAGATCTGATTTGTAGACCAGATCTTTGATAAGGAGGGAAGATTCACAGAGCTTGTCATCTTGAAATGCTGTCTTCTGTCATCCAAGAACAAAAAAATTTTACCTGAGTAAAATTTGTTTGTGGATGAACAACAATCACAGAAGAGATACAAGGGAAGGAAAAAAGCCTATTGAGGCCATAGATCTGTGATGGCGAACCTATGGTACATATGCCACAGGTGGCATATGATGCCATTTCGCACAGCACGGGCCATTTCCTGGTGAGAGAGCTGGAAGCCAGAAAATGGTGCTGGGGAGAAGAAGCCACAGGTACAGTCTTCAGCTGCTTCTCCAAGACACATGGAGGCTGTGGAAATGGCAGGAGGAGGAGGAGTGACTGGCGCGAGCCAGTTGCTTCTCTCCCCAGAGACCTTTCTCAGCCTCCAGGCCTGGGAGGGGGAGGACTATGACTGATCACTGTGAGTGCCCACTCATCCTCCCCCGGAGCTTTCCTGACTCCCAGTTGCCACCAGATGGACAGCTTGGGGTCAGGAAAGGTCCAGGAAGAGGAAGACTGGGTGTGTGCCCACTACTGCTCCCCCCCCCGAGACCATTCCCAACCTCCAGCTGTTTTTCAGAGACAGCTAGGGTCTGGAGGAAGGGCAGCAGGAGGAGGAGAAACTGGTGCACACCCATTGTCCCCCTCCTGGACCTTCGCCGGCTTCTAGCTGTCTCTCAGAGACAGCTGGAGGCTGGAGAAAGGGAGGAAGAAGAAGTCCTGCCCCAGAAACCCTGCCCCTGGAGGCCAGAAATTCTGTACCCGGCATGCAGCCCTGCTTCTGGAGGGCAGAAGCCTTGCCCCTGGCATGCAGCCCAGAAAAGGTTCACCATCACTGGCATAGATTATTGCTGTTGTTGTAGCTGTGTGCCTTCAAGTCATTTCTGACTTGTGGTGACCCTAAGGTGAACCTATCATAGGGTTTTCTAGGCAAGATTTATTCAAAGGAGGTTTGCCATTGCCTTCCCATGAGGCTGACAGCATGTACTTGCCCAAAGACACCCAGTGGGTTTCATGGCCAAGCTGGGAATCGAACCCTGGTCACTAACATTGATCCTAAATTGTTTCACTTACATTTTGTATTTTTGCTAGTATTACTTTTCAAGAAGAGGACTTAAAATGTGTTCCGTTTGCAGGATTGTTGGTTGTTTCTTCACAAAGGCATAGTTCTGTCTCAGGGGTAGCATTCCTGAGGCACATGCATAGTCCAAGGAGATCAAAATATGTGTTGTCAAATAATTTGAATTTGCAGAATACCTTTCACAATAGAAAATCTATTTGGCATGCAGAACAGTGCACACACTCTCTCCTCTTCTCTCCTTTTATTGGTAAAACAATTGATTTTTAATAAGGTTATCTTTATTAATTAATTAATAAATAAGAATAATATTTATTATTCTTTCTCTTGAGTAACATGTGCTGTGCATCTTTTTCTGGATATCCAGCATGACACTGTAGTTTAAGTGCTGGACTGACCCCACATTGGTTGGTTGCTGTGTACAGATTTGCTTTGCTTCACAATAGAGAAAAACAATAGTTTCACTGACAGAAATATTTTGTACAAATTACAGAAAAAATAATGTTTCACTCCTGTTTTGGAGGTGAGGATTCTCGTTGAGGGTGGTGATTTAGCAAGGCAGCCTCTCTTGTCAAGAGATATTCTTCACATCTCTATTTTCATATCATAATCCAAAAAGTGGAATTATGCTATCCTTTTAAAGCTCAGAACAATTTCAACAAATCTGGAAAAGTGGAGAAACTGAAAGATAAGTGCATTCTGATAAATGATGAAGTTTAAGATATGCAAAATCAAAAACAAAAAAAATGAAATCCATGAGGTTCACAAACAAGGTTTCTAATGAGATTAAACAATGAACAAAATACTATATAATACTATTTTTTGTTGTTGTGTGCCTTCAAGTCATTTCAACCCTAAGGCCATGGGGTTTTCTCAACAAGTTTCTTCAGAGGGGGTTTGCCATTGCCATCCTCTGATGCTGAGGTGCCTAGGTCACCCAGTGGGTTTTCATGGCTCAGCAGGGATTTGTATATGTGTGTGTATATGTATGTGTGTGTATACCCATACACATATACAAATCCCTGCTGAGCCAGGAATGTACAGTTGCTGACTATATATATATATATATATATATAGCCAGCAACTAGACATTTACATATACAAACAGTAAGTAAATAAATCACAATCAAATCACAATTAAAAATACATCTGAAACTGCTAGGCTCCCTTCACTCAAAATCATAATTGCTAATACCTCAGCACCTACAATCAAATCATTTTCACTTTATATAATAACAACAACTCAGTTGGAAGTTTTCTTATATACAGGAGGTGAAAAAGAAATCCACTTTTTCAGTCAGCCTACAATGACCTGAAATTATTTAGTCAGCAATGAGTGGAACAAAGACAATCAACTGAACCTAATAAAAATTCAAGAATTACTGCAGGGGCAGAAAAATTATTAGGCACAATTGCCTTATTTTTGTTTTTAAGAGCCAACATTGATCAGTTATAGTTCCCATGTATATGTACACACATTTTCTCAAAAAACTGTAGCCATGGAAAATACAGTTTTATGTTAATCCAACTGTTGCTTCTCTGTCTCTTGTGTAGTTGGAATAACATTGCATTCCATTTTACTTGCCTCAGGAATGCTACTCCTGAGACAGAACATGTTGATTTTACTGCTCTTTGTCTTTTGTTTTATGTAAAACAAAAGAAGGTTTTACATAAAGGGAAATGGAAGGCATTACTGGCTCCAGTGGGTATGTATTATAATTGCTACAAAATTTCACCTAAAGTGGACTTTGAAAAGAAGTACTGAATCCCTTCCCCATGAAAATCATCTGATGAAATTTTAAGAATGTGAAAGCAGGTGTTATTCTAAAAAGAAGAAGAAGAAGAATACAACATGGCAGAAGCCCTCAGGGAAATTCCACACATGCCTAACAAACTCAAGTTCAAGTGAATTTGGTATTTATAATACAGTGTCAGGGAGAGGTTGAGTAAAGAAATAATTGCTATTTCTTCACATTGCATTAGGTAAAGGTAAAGGTAGTCCCTTGACATGAATGTGTAGTCGTAACCGACTGTAGGGGCAGTGCTTATCTCCGTTTCTAAGCCAAAGAGCCAGCATTGTCCGAGGACTGCTCTGGCATCATGTGGCCTGCATGACTCTACCAAATGCTGTTACCTTCCTACTGAGAAGTGGTATCTATTTATCTACTTACATTTGCATGCTTTCGAATTGCTAGGTTGGCAGAAGCTGGGGCTAGTGATGGGAGCTCACTCCATCATGCATCATCCGGGCCTTGAACTACCAACCTACCGATCTTGCAGTCAACAGAGTCAGTGTCTTAACCACTTGAGCTACTGCACCCCTTTCACACTGCATTATAGTATCTAAAATCAGATGACAATATTTACAGCACTCCAGCTTGCAGTTCAAAAAGGGGTACATACATAGAATTCTCAGCCAGAGAACACTAGTGACCTTTGTTGTTGTTGTGTGCCTACAAGTCATTTCCAACTTAAGGTGACCCTAAGGTGACCATATCATGGGGGTTTCGTGGCAAGATTTGTTCAGAGGAGGTTTGCCATTGCTTTCCTCTAAGTCTGAGAGTGTGTGACTTGCCCAAGGTCAACCAGTGGCTAAGCTGGGAATCAAACCCTGGTCTCCAGAGTTGCAGTCCAGCACTCAAACCACTATGCCATGCTCCCCAAATTACCAGTCCATGAATTCCACAGTATTACAGAATCACAGTATGGTAGTTTGGTAGGGATCCCAAGGCCATCTCAAACAGCCCACTTTCATATAAGAATACACAGTGAAAGCACTCTTGGAAGATGCCCATCCAACATCTGTTTAAAGACCTCCATAAAGGAACACTTGTTATGGCAAAGAAGTTCTTCCTAATCCTTAGGTGGGATCTCTTTTCTTGTAATTTGAATCCATTGGGTCACGGTCTGGTTTCCAGAGCAGCAGAAAGCAAGCTAGCTGCATCTTCTACATGACATCCCTTCAGCTCTGTAAAGGTAGCTGTCGTGAAGTCAGGGAAGCTAAACATGGAATCACAATCTAGTAGTGTGTGCAATGTGAAATAGTCCCAGTTGAATTTCTGTCTGATGCACAACAATAAGGGGCAGCAGAACTTTAAAAAAAACCCACAAAACCCCATGGTTGCATTATTTCCTCCTGAGGTAGACCTTTCTTCCCCACTGCTCCTCATTACTTAACATAATAATAATAATAATAATAATAATAATAATAATAATTCACTCATTAGTGAACTGAAGGAACTCTCCATAGCAAGAAGGATAGTTCTCAGTCTTGACTATGGAACATCTGAGAGCGTGAGCAACGTTTTTGCATGAGCAAAGATTACAGCAGTAAGGAACATGAGCAAATCAGCAGTAAGGAACATGAGCACTAATAATTTTTCTTAAAACTTAATTTTTTTTACAGAAAAAGCACACATTCTTCTTCTTTTAAAACAACAACAACAACAACAACAACAACAAAAAGTGAGTATTTAATTAGTGCTAGGTGTTTGCCATGGTGGACATATAATGAGAAACATCATTATGTAGGCAGGTGCCATAGCTCAGTCCATGGAAAACCTTGCATCCATTGGCATTAAAATTAGCAAGCAGCAGCTGATAATGCCTCTGCTGCAAGTCAGAACTGATAGTACTAGCCTAGATGGATCACTTAAACAATTCACTATAAGGGCCCCTCTATTAGCATTCAGAACAGGGGTTGGATTCACAAGCACCTCCAGATATTGTTGGGCTGCTGCTAGGATTGCTAGGAGTCATAGTCATAGTCCATCCCTAGATCAAAAAAAACTCTAATCTTCATGCTAGGAACAGCTGTATCTATTTGATTTGACTGGTGCAAAAGGGCACTATTTTATTTCAGACCATTTTATAATAGCAAAATTCATAAATTTCTTAGAATTATCATGTTGAAAGGGACTTTACGTAATCTAGCCCAACATTCTACCAGTGGAGGAAATGCCCAGCTAAAACTTTCCTAACAGACAGCCATCTGTTTAACAAACCTCCATACAGTACAAATGGCTAACTTTCTCGCATCTACCTTTCCACCTTCTAGGGTACAGTTAGTGCTATCATTTTATAGAGATCCTTTAAGCAGAGAGAGTTTGACTTTTCCACAAGAGGTTGACAACTTACCAGGAAAAGGAGAATTGGTTTACCTCAATGCAAGTATATCAGCCTGGCCTGAAGAAATCAGCAAGTGAAGTTTTTCATGCCATTGAAAGAAAGACTATCATCGGCTAATGTCTAGCATTCAAGCCACTGTCAAAGATACAGTGACAGAAATGAGTTGTAAAACTGATAAATCTGGAATGGATCTTGAGTTCACTTCCACAGAAAGAAGAGACATATGTGGATGGGAAATTGATCCAGCTAAGGTTTCAGTTCAAGGAAGATATGAAATAGCATCACTGCACCATCACCACTCATCCCCACATTGTTCCAGAGTATCAATAAGTCAAATCCAACTTGATTGCAAGCAAAAGAAATGATAGTATATTATGGTACTAGTGTACATCATAAAACAATTTTGCTTTGTGTCCAGCTACAAATTTATTTAGTTTAAACTTTAATTTAAACGTTAGTTTATAACTTTAAATTATATAGGCTTTTCCTACTGTTTGACCCATTTTTAAATAACATATGATGTTATTACAGGACTGGCACTTGGGAGATCTAGTTTCAAGTCCACAGTGATGCATAAAACTCAGTGAATGATCTTAGGCCAGTCATCCTCTCACAGCTTGATCTGGAGGAAAGGTGGGACACACATGTTTTATTTATTTATTTATTTATTTATTTATTTATTTGTATCCCACTTTCCCTGCAAAGTTGGGACTTAAAGTGGCTTACAGTCTCAAAGCATAGTACAATTAAAAACGTACAGAAGTGACAATTAAAATGGAATTCAATACAGTCGCCCCTCCATTTTCACAGATTTGAAGTCCATGTCCCTCACTGGTTGGCAGGCGACAGAGGGACGTGGGGGACATGCCCTATGAAGAGAGACTTGGGAACTGGGTATGTTTAGCCTTGAGGAGAGATGGTTAAGAGGTGATATGATAGCCTTATTTAAGTATTTGAAAGGGTGTCATATTGAGGATGGAGCAAACTTTTTTTTCTGCAACTCCAGAGACTAGAACACGGAACAATGGATGCAAGCTATAGGAAAGAGATTCCAGAAGAAGTAGTGAAACATGAGTGTATAGAATCCACCTTTCTGACAGTGAGAGCTGTTTAACAATGGAACACATTCCCTCAGATAGTGGTGGAGACTCCTTCTTTGGAGGGTTTTAAACAGAAGCTGGATGGCCATTTGTCAGGGATGCTTTGATCGAGAGCTCCTGCATGGTAGGGGGATGGACTAAATGGTCTTTGTGGTCTCTTCCAACTCTATGATTCTGTGATTGTATGACCTGAGGGAAGTCACAAACTCTCAGCCAAGGAGAAATGCTGAATTCATCCTTTGAATAAATCTTGCCAAGAAAACACTAGAATAAGATCTACTTAAGTCAGACGTCCAAAACACACTGCAGAAATAATCCAGTTTTGAGACTGCTTTAATTGCCCTTGCTTAGTGCTAGGGAATCCTGGGAATTGTAGTTTCTTGTGGCACCAGAGCTTTCTGACAGAGAAGGCTTAATGTCTCTCAAAAACACAGTTCCCAGAATTCCCTAGTATTTAGCCAGGGCAGTTAAAGTGGTCTCAAACTGGATTATTTCTGCAATGTGTTTTGGACTGGAGACAACTTGAAGGAATGTAACAACGAATTTACAGTGGGCCCTTGTTATCCGCTGGGGTTTGGTTCCAGGACCCTCTATGGATAACAAAATCTGTGTATGCTCAAGTCCTATTAAATATAATGACACAACAAAATGGTGTGCCATGTATAAAATGGAAAATCAAGGTTTGCTATTTGGAATTTATACTTTTTGGGAATATTTTCAAGCAGTGTATGCTCAAATTTGTGGATAAACATTCCATGGATAAGGAGGGCCAAATGTATACTGCTAATCCCATCAAAGGATAGGTTTTGTTGAGGATAGTTGGTTTTGACTTCCATTTCATTTTTCCCATGGGTGAACAGACTCACACTTTTTAAGAGGTTGTTGTTGTTGTTGTTGTTGTTATGTGCCTTCCTATTATTTCCAGTTCATGGCAACTCTCAGGTGAGCCTATCATTGAGTTTTCTTGGCAGGATTTGTTCTCCTGAGGCTGAGAGCATGTGACTTGTTCAAGGTCATCCCATGGGTTTCATGGCCAAGAGGCAATTGAATCCTGGTCTCCAGAGTCCTAGTCCAATGTTCAAACCAGTACACCACGCTGGCAGATTAATATACTATCAGTAATCGATATGAACATAGAAGTGTTTCATTTTGTTGGGTATGTGTATTTTGTTTTGTTTTGCTCTTTGTTTTTTTATTGCAATTGCAAATCTCTCTCTGAATAAGTCTTGCCAAGGAAGTCATAGGACAGGATCACCATACAACAGGTTGAAATTGAACATACATAAGAACAAAATCCAGATTTACTGTTCATCTGGCTTCCCATATGAACCTGAAATAATAGCAGTATTTCTCCACTTTCTTTTGTCCAGAGCTTATTTTTACAAGGCAGGTCCAGAAGTAGTAAAACATGGGTGTACAGAAATCTAAGAAAATGCTTGCTTGCAGAGTCATGGAAGACATAATCAAACATTAGAGGAAACGTCTCGGTGGTTTAGCAGACTTTCCAATAACTTGTTTTAAACAAAATGGTACACGATGTTATGTATTGTTTATATAATGGAAAACAGAAGTTTTGAATTGTTTTAAATTGCTATTTTAGGTTTCCGAACATATTTTGTTTCTTAAAATAAATCCATAGAACAGTCCACACTGTCTGTCAGTCACATCTGCTTTCTCTTGTTATAAAGAAGAGATTTAAATATTCTACCCATATTTATTTATATTTAGAAAACAGTATTTACCACTATGATTGGATAACATTTTGTGAACAGGTGTTGAGATGATCTCTTTTATAAACAGAATTACAGAGGAGCAAACATCACAACTTGATTATTTCCCCACCACCAACGTGTATTTTCCTTTAACACCATCACATTCAGTTAACCCCTTTTGTCAACTGAAGTTCAGTGATGGAAATGACTCTTTTCCCTGTTCCCTCATCTTCCTTTAAAAATGTCAAAAATTCCCCAGGAATGTATCAACTGCTAAAGAGGAGAAAGCAACTACTAGTGGTCCAATGTCCCTGATCAAGACCTAGATTACTCTTTTTCTGACTATTTTTTAAAAGAAAAATAATTTACAGAAATAAAACAACTAATAATCATTTTTTTTCTTTAAAAGCAACTGAATATTGAATTAGTGCTATGAGCCAGCCATGGTGAACATATAATGAGAAGCCAGATTAGTAGGCTATGTAAGCAGGTGTCACAGCTCAGTCTCCAGAAGACTCTAGATTCAATGTTTGACATTAAAATTAGCAGATAGTAAGTGATGGGCAATGCCTCTGCTGAAGACCCTGGAAAGCTGCTGCCAGTCAGAAGAGAAGTACTAGGTTAGATTGATCACTTAGGTGACTCACTATAAAGATGCTCTTACATTATTTGCTATTAGCATTTAGAGCAGGGGTTGAATTCATGAGCCCCTCCAGATACTGTTAGAATGCTAGTCCCAGCTTTCATCCCCATTGTTTAGGCTGCAAATCCTGTTGGAACTCACAATGAAGATGCTCCTACATAATTTCTCAGTAGCATTTAGTCAAGGAGTTGGATTTATGAGGAATCCCTCTTCCTCCCCTCATGTCCCTTCAAAATCTTCTCATGAGAGCTGGGTACCCACAGAGTAAATTGGAAAGGCACGGAGGATTGTAATGGTAGGGTAGGAGAAAAAAAATCCCACTACACATGTGAAAAGGTATATTCAGGATGTCTGACTTTTCCCTGTACGTCTCCACTATTCAATTAAAAACCTACAAGCAATAGGTTTTTTTGTGTGTGGTTTTTTTTTTTTTCAGGCTATGTGACCATGTTCTGGAAGAGTTTATTCCTGACATTTTGCCAGCATCTGTGGATGGCACGTTCAGAGAATGCTGGCATGGAAGAGAGTGGGGTATATATACTGTGTGACACTTGGTTGAGAGGAAGTGGTTTACATGTTAATCTGTGTGTTGGTCTATTGTTGAATGGCAAGGCCTCAGGGTGTCTATTTAATTAGTGATCCATTGTCTGCTGGGAAATCCCCTGACCCTGGCTGGTTTTCATTTGCACTTGCTGAATCTTGATTTTGATGTTTTTCAGGACTGGTAGACAAACTTGGTTTAATTTAAGGGTTTCTTCTTCTCTATTGTTCCTTGTTGAGGGGAATCCTTCTTGACATGGCAACCCCACACCTTAAATACCACATCCTCCTGCCTTAAATACACTTCCTATATTCAGTGGCAGCACCTGTTGTGGGGGGTGAGGATCTGGGGGGCAGGGCTTCCGGGGGAGGTGTGCTTGAACAACCTGTTGTTCTCCTCATGAGGAGAACATGATGGCATAGTTGTTCTCCTCATGAGGAGAACAACATGATGGCATAGGGGGAGGGCCTGACCAGGTGTCGCCCCTCTTCTGGGATGTCACCCAGTGTAGTTTTCCCTCCCCACACTCCCTTAATTGCCTGTTTTCTCTCCAGTAAATGCCTACTTCCCCACCAGCTGCTATTTACCATATTTTGCAGGGTCAGTGAATAAATGTTCATCTTCTGACAGTAGAAGGACAGATTGCATTCCTGTAACTGTAGTTCTTTGAGTGGTAATCTGTAAAGATAAAGGTAAAGGTTTCTCCTTGACATGAATATCTAGTTGTAACCGACTGTAGGAAGTGATGCACACACAAAAAAGGGTTATCCTGTGCCTGCACACTCTGTGTGACATGGAGACCACAAAGAAGAACCAGTACTACTCTGGTGTTAACTCCTGAGATGCATGGCACTATGACTGAAGACAGGGCACCTTTCTCCTGCTACTCCCCCATCTTTCCCCAGTCTTCACTGTGGGGATGCCTCTGCACACTGACAGTTGCATTATAATACACCAACACAACATGACAGTTGTGTTTTGTTATGCTAAGAGTGGGCATAAGACATTTGGGGAACTCAAGTGATAGCACTATGTAGAGTGATCTTGTAGCACCTTTGAGACTAACTGAAATAAAAAAAAGTTAGCAGCATGAGCTTTCGTAGACTTCAGTCTACTTTTTCCTAATATGGCTATATCTTTGAATTCTACCACTCAAGTGATAGCAGTTCTGATACAAGAGTTATGTCACATAACTTCTCTGGTGGGACATACCAACAAGGAATCATTCAATACATACCATATATACTCAACTATTACTCAACCTCATGTAAAGTCATGGTCAGGTTTTGGGGTCAAAATTATGGATTTTGTCATGACCTGAGGATAGATCAAGGGTAAAACTTGGAGGCTCCTTCAGTGTTTGTATGTGTGCATATGGCAAGAGAGACTCTTACTGAGGCTTTTTATTTATTGTTTCAGCTTTCGTTTTAGCCAGGCGTGTGGGTGGGAGAGGGACTCTTAAAAAAACAGCAATATCAATTAATCACCCAGGACTCTTTCTGCTTGGCTTCAGAGAGAAATAAACTCCTCTCTACATTCCCATGGGGAAAGCTGAAAGAGCTGCTATCACATTACCATACTGACCTCTAAATAAGTCAATCTTGGATTTTGGGGTCAATTTTTGGGCATAAATTAGACAAGTATATACGGTACTTCTAAGATTTAGTACCACTTTAAGCAGCTGTCTCCATTGTTTGTAGAAACAGGTTGGTCCTGATTATATCACAGTTTTGTTTTGTCTTTGCTATTTTGAAATGGATCTTTATGTCCAGGCTTGATTATACAGGTTGAGCTTCTCTTATCCAGAATTTCATAATCCAAAATACCCCAAAATCCAACACTGTCCACATGGGTGACTGAGATAGTAACACCTTTGTTTTCTGATGGTTCAGTGTACACAAACATTGTTTAATGGACAAATTTAAAATATTGTGTATAAAATTACCTTCAGACTATGTGTATAAGAGGTCTGTGAATTTCATGAATGAACATGAATGAATGTCCAAGATATCATTATTTATATGCAAATATTCCAAAATCTGGGGGGAGGAGGGGTTAATCCAAAATTCAAAACACTTTTGTTTCTGAGAATTTTGGATAAGGGAGTACTTAGTACTTCTATATTTACAACATGGGTATGAGTCCTAGAAATCTTTCACACTACAACATTACATAGCATCCTGTAGAATACTGCATTTTGTACTTTGGTGAGGCACTAGAACATTTTGGCTGAGAATTCTAAAATATCCTTCTCTGAATGGCAAATCGCACACTTCCACAGGATGGAACCATAGCAACTGAAATGGAATAACTGTGCTATAATTATGCAGTGTGAAAGGGTCCTGGAACACATCCTTCAGAAAGAACAACAGTAACAAATAAGATATTGCATATTACTCTGCAACCCTAAGCAAAAGAAGAAATATTATTTACCCATACAAAGTAATGTAAGTTGATGACAAATACTAGCCTGGAAGATTTGCTTTTGATTAGAAATTAACAAAAAAGCTTTCCATGCATGCAGTGTATAGCACTGCACAGTATTTGAAGAAAACAAAAATGTGTATTCATCACAATGTTAAAAGATGTGCTATTTTGCATTTTAGAATACTTGATGTATGCCAATTGAATTTTTAAAAGATGTGCCATTACTGCATTTTTAATTGTTCTTTACAATGTTAAAACATATCACACAAGCAGAAAGGGCTAGATATTATCAGCTCAAAAGGTTTTTATATTTAAATACATACATACATATATTGTCAGACGCCTACTCTGCATAATTTAGATAGCATAGATCTTTTCTTTGATAGTCCCATCTTTTAATTTAGTTTTAATCATTTCAAGCAATGGTGAGATGCTTTAAGACATCTAGAAAGGACACATTATTAGTGACTGCCGATTGATCTTAGGAAAAGCCTTCATCATAAAAAATGTATGGCTTCATATAATTAAAAAATCCAAGCAGTGTGGGTTGACAAAAGTACTGTGGGCTTTTAAATTATTCAAAATTGTGTTTCGTTACAGCAGCTGTTTAATTAAAAGGTAAAAACTGCAACTAATCCACTACATCTGAGTGAAATATAATCTATAGCAGAGTTTAATCCTTCTAAGACAGAGAACAATGATATGGATTCCAGAAGTCAGGGTTTCCATTTAATGAATTTCACAAAAAGAGTGACAGTGTATTCAAACCAGAATAACTTTATTTGATTAACCAAATAACAATCTGCTTTCTAGTTTATGGCTAGTGGCATAAATCGGGATTCTTTTTTCCTTTGAAATGAAGTACATCTTGCTCATGACTTTAACAGTTACACCAGCACTGAACACCCCAAAGACATTTGTTTATTGATTCCTTAAGTACCTCATTAATTGTGTATAATTAAAACCTTGTTCAGAATGAATGCCTGAAAAGACAAAGTTGATGAGGCATGAGGTCACCTTGGTTTACAGCTTATGATGGAAGGTTGTCTTCCACTGGTACATTCTTGTGGACATGTACAGGCGGAATTATGGGGAAATCCATCCATATGTACGGGGACTAGCATCCCTTTGGTATCTACTCACAAATCATAGGATTACAGAGTGAGAAGAAGAGACTCCACCACTTTTGAACAGCTCTTACTGCCAGGAAATTTTTCCTAATGTTTCGGTGAAATCTAGTTTGAATCCATTGCTCTGTGTCCTAGCCTCTGGAGTAGCAGAAAGAAAGCTTGCTCCGTCCTCAATATGACATCTCTTCAAAAATTTAAACATGGCTATCGTGTTACCCCTTAACCTTCTCTTCTCCAGGCTAAACATACCCAGCTCCCTAGCTCATTTCTTATAGGGTATGGTTTCCCGACCTTTCACCATTTGGGTTGTCCTCCTCTGGACACACACTCCAGCTTGTCCACAACCTTCTTGAATTGCAGTGGCCAGAACGGCACAGTATTCCAAGTGAGGTCTGACCACCTGGGAAGCATGACAAAGCACTCCCAGAGAACATAGTGATCCCACAACCCAGAAGTCAAGATCTCTGCATTCCAGCTCCAAAACGTTAATTTGGATGTGTTAATAAGGACACTCAATTTCTCTTGCATTTTCTTTGTACTTGAGTTAAGAAAGCTACTGGAGGAGAGAGAGGTTAGCCTTAATTAGCCAGGCCAGGTGTCATGAAGAATCACAGAATTAGACCCTCTGTCTCTCCCAGCCAGTGATCACAGACCTGGCTATTCTTTAGAAGAGAGGAAAAAATAACAGAGTCACCAGGTGGCCATCTCGTCAACGTCAACTGCCATCTGCACCAAAATGTGCTAAATTATGTTTAGTACTGTTTAATATGAACTCCTACCCATTAGATGCACAGCGGGAAGCCACCAAGTTGTGTTAATTGATACTTCTGCTGTGGCTTAAAACCTCTGTCCTAGACATAAAGGTGAGTTTCTCTACATGCTGAATCTTTTGACCTTCTGGAAACCTAATTTTCTAAACCTTTCAGTGACGTGCAGAATATTTAACATATATAAATAGTAGATAATTACCTCTTCCCAAAATTACAGGACAGATTCAGAAATGTTGGTGCTCACCAACGTATTCAGAAATGATTCTTCAAAACCATTGTACAATATTGCTTGACTTCTCTGTCAAGGAAGGTGTAACACAAAGAGTTCCATTCCCAAAAGAAATTTTAGGAAACTTAGTGCCATCTCCTCGTGGTGGGGTTATTAGATTTCACGGCCTGGCTCTGGTTCAGTTTCCCGGTTCTCTTTTTCAGTTGTCAAAACAAGGGAGGATTTCAGGGTGAGAGCACTGCCTCAAAAAATGTGTGTGGGTGTATGCACACATGCATACATACATATACACACACACACACACACACACGTATATTCTCATTTGTTAGACTACGTGTTTTTAATTGAATGGTGCATTCTGTACAGCTGTGGTTGATATTTAATGTCTCATACTTAATGACTTCACCAGGGCCCACCTCCTATGCATCACAAGGGGTCTTCTGTAGGTTTAAGGATTTGGCTCTGAAATCTCTGGGCAATGTTTTGTCAATGATGTCTGAAGCTGGTTTTGGCTGGTTTGAACATGTACTGCTAACAGAGTCCATGGTCCTTTACGGAATCTCTATCCTACAATTTACGTTGAGCTTCAAGAAACCCACTGTATATCTGAATACTACCCTGCAAATAACCATAACTGCCAGTAAAAAATACATAGGAGAAACCAGTGGAATCCACATATATTAAGGACATAAATAAAACTTACTAAATTTCTCAATTTTTATAACTCAATGAAACCTCTTGAGGTAAAATTTCCAATTCCCAAAAGATTCATCTCCGAGCAAGAATGAAACAAGGTCTTGCCAAGGTACAAATTGTTTCTGCACAAAACATGCTTCTTTCCCCATTTGAGAACCAAAGCACACACACACACACACACACACACACATGCACGCTCACAGAGCAAGGCTAGAACAACTGGCTGATTGTTTTAAAAGATGAAAAAAAAAATCATCCATTGCTTCTAATCCTTAAAAGTCTATGCAACAAGGCCATCATCATTTTGTACAATGCCTTCATTTGCATAATTTCCTTTAATTTGCACCAAAAACATCATTCTTATTTTCATTCTCTTATTGACAGCACTAGAAAATGCCTCTTCCTATTGTAGGGAGAAGAGAAGAATTTTGTAGTTCCTGGTCTCTGCATGTGAAGATGAGATGAGAGGCAATTTCCCATTAGCATGCCATATGTAGCATGACAGCTAGTTATGTGGACTAGAGCTATAGCTTAGTTCAGGGATAGGCAACCTACAGCCTTTGGCTTGAACATAAGATGCCCTAGACCAAATTTCAGTGGTGTTCTACAAGGCTTCAGGGGCATGCAACATCTACCTGTCCCTTTCTCAACAGCCACATGGCAGGGCGGAAGAGAAAAAAAACGGATAACAGAGAGAGAGAGAGAAGGAAAAAAGGAAGGTGGCAGAAAAAGAGAGAGCAAAGGGATGGCCATGTCCCTCTGTGGATCTGGACCTATCTTCTGCTGACTTCAGCTCTTCCTTCTAATAATATTCACCCCTCTTCAACAACTGGTTGCCCTAGAAGGAATGTGGTCCTTGGCAGGAAAAAAAAAAGTGCTTGTCCATGCCTGGATTTTTTGTGTTTGTATTTGTGTACTGGTAGGTGTTTTATTGTTTTACGCTGTGTTTCTGCTAAAACAGAAAGACAGAGTAAAATAGCATTTTTTTAAAAAAATAAAGTGTTTATGCCTTAGTTTGCTTCTTGTGTGACTTCAGCCATATTCCTGTGAAGAACACATTGAAAATGCCAAATTAAACTGGTGTGGCTCAGTCTTTATGCCAGTTTGGGATTGTTTCCTCTGCTCTCCCACTGTCCCAGTCTGGAAGGCTTAGAGAGGAAAGGTCTACTTCAGTGTTATTGTTTCAATAATATTTTTTAAAAAAATCAAGGTTTGTTAAGCTGTTGTTTATAACCAAACTTTATTTCATTCAGCTGACACATTTTGTGTGCTGTTAGCTTGGCTCCAACACAAGAAAGTGAAATGAAGAAGCAACAGCTCACGAAGAAAGGTTCACATCCAAGATAAAATAAATAAATAAATAAATAAATAAATAAATAAATAAAGAGCAGCCCTGGTGGCGCAGTGGTTAAATGCCTGTACTGCAGCCACTCACTCAAAACCATAAGGTTGTGAGTTCAAGACCAGAAAAGGGCTGAAGCTCGACTCAGGCTTGCATCCTTCCGAGGTCGCTAAAATGAGTACCCAGATTGTTGGGGGGCAAATAGCTTACAATTGTAAACCGCTTAGACACTCCTTAAGGGTATGAAGCGGTATATAAATGAAGCTGTTTGTTTTGTTTTTTGTTTTTAAATAAATAAATAAATATTATAAACAGTTTCACAAACATTTTTATTGCAACAACAACACCAGAGTATAACTATCATTTCCAAGCATTTTAAGATTTTTTTTTCCTTAATTTTTTCACGCACCAGTCTGGAAGGTGCAGTCCTGATTCATCTTAGATCATCCCACTTTTTTGGCTGCTTTTAAAATGTCTCCATTTCTCTCTCCTACTTCCACTTCCTCTCTTTGTTCTCAATTTATTCCAATTGCTGTAAACTGAATTCAAAGTGCAAGAGTAGTTTGCACTCAGTAAACTCATAAGTGTATCGCACAGGCCCCTGGGATTGGCCTGGCGTGGAATGAAAGGGAGCAGGATGGGAACAGAATGGGGCAAAGGATGTATTTTACTGCATGCCGGAATGCTGCTGCTCTGCCATTCTGTCTCACATCTGTCCCACAGGAGGCAATTTTCAGGAACTGTTCAGAAGCATTCCTGAAAATCACCTCCTGTGGGGCAAATCAGGAATGGAATGGGAACTTCTGGTGGTGGCGGCGGCAGTGTTCCAGCATGTAGTAAAATGCATCCTTTGCCCCATTCTGTTCCCATCCCGCTCCCTTTCGTTTCATGCCAATCCCGTCCCAGGGGCCTGTGTGATAAGTTTATCAATGTGGAGGGAGGAGAGGAAGAGGTAGACTCTTACCTTCCCCAGTAGACTCATGCAAAAGCAAGCTGCTGCACCCTTACCTAACTTGTGTGTTCTTCCTCATTAATAACTTTTGCCATCTTGACAACACTCGAATGTTGCTTGGCTATGCATGTCCCAGTTTTCAACTGCGAAAGGTTGGAGGGTATGCAAATAACCAAAAAGAGCTCAAAAATCATATCCTCTGCTCAATACCTGTTTTTGATTTTCCCAGTTTGCAGCACACCACAAGTATCAGACTACATACTCCACTCTGTATGGTCTGTAGCTTAAAGCAAGCACACCCGGCTGCGGCATTATCCAGTGACATAAGCAATCAATCACTACTGCAGGATGCAAAGGAGGTAAGAATATGAACAAAACAGTAGAGATGAGGAACGATATGGTAGGAAAAAGCCTCCCGTTACATGACTGGGCTTCATCAATTTTTAAATCTTCCATTTAAAATGCTTCATCCTTGGAGCCAAGAAGTCAGTACAATAGATAACACTGTACCTGCTATCTTTCATTCTGCTATTATAGATAACCTTCATAAGCTGATCTGCTGATGACAATAAGTTTATTTTCAGAAAATTATATTTCTGATCTAATATGAGACAATAAATAATTCAGAAGTTTCACATTATTACAGGGAATTCTATTTAGGAAAGCAACCGGGGATCTCTATAATGAGAAACATTCACCTTGCTACAGGAGTGATACTCTGCATTTAATCTTATAATATTCCCTTCAGGGTATACAAGACAGCTTTCTGGAAAATATAATGACTCCTTCTCTGTTTACAATTGGACAAAAATAGGAAAGGTAAACAGTGAATCAGAAATAATGTTTGGCTTCTGTTTCAGATTCAATGAAGGGATTTTAAAAATATTTTTGTTACATTTATATCTTGCTTTTCCTCTCTCTACTGTGACCTTACAACAAATATGATTTTAAGCAGCACCTACATGAAGACATAGGGTTTTTAGTGGGAGAGTCCAATTAAAAACAACCTGAAGTAATTTGGAGGTCATAGATATTTATGTCCAACAGAAACTCTATGTAGAAGAGTAACATTGCTGGGAGACTTTTGCAGTTTTCTTCTAGTATTTGAATGTCCCAAAGTATTGTGTCAGAACTGTTGTGTAGAGAAAAAAAAACACATGACTTTTTAATGTTAAAAAACAACAACCATGTTTTCTACAGAGAAATCCTATTTTTGTTCTAATAGCCTCATGTTGTTCTATGCACAATCATTCCTCCACAACACTTCTGTTGTTCTAAATATTTTTGCCTGTTATGCATCATCTCAGGGGCCCTGGTGGGCTTGTAGACAATATATGAATGTGTATGCATGCCTTCAAGTTATCTGTTGGCTGACGGGAACCCCATAGGGTTTTCTTAGGCAAAGAATACTCAGAGATGGTTTTGCCAGGTCCTTCCTCGGAAATTAATCAACAGAATCTTTGCGGCACTTGTTTGTATTCTCGCTACCAAGTACTAACTAGGGCTGACCCTGCTTAGCATGCATGAGAAGATGGGATCAGGTACATTCTATAGATTACTAACATGAGGGTTTTTTTCCCTGTAGTATTCTCCCCACATTCAAACTTTGTTTTATTTCATTATATGGCATTGTGGTTTGAGTGTTGGACTATGACACTGGAGACCAGGGTCCAATTCTTGGCTCAGCCATGAGACTTACTGGGTGACTTTCAGCAAGTCACATGCTCTTAGCCCCAGGGGAAGTCAATGGCAAGCCTCCTCTAAACAAATGTTGCCAAGAAAACGCCATGATAGGGTCACCATAAGGGAATGATTTAAGGCACACAACAACAAATATAGCATTTATTCAAAGTGTGTGTTCCATTTAAAAACAGTTCGCTGAATTCTGCAGATATCACACTTTCTGTCTCTTTACTTCCCTTCTGTTGTATAAGCCATTACTTCTTTCCAATATGTCTTTCACCTGAAATTTTTCTATCTTTGTGACAAATTTTAATGGGACCTCCCTGCTTCTCCTGCTGCTGCATCCTGGGTAATGAATATTGATGTATCCAGCCATCCTCCAAATGAGTTAACAATACGCATGGCTTCCACTGGCCTGGTGTTTTGAAGGAGAAAAAATCATTAAATTGTCATTATGTATGATGAACCTCTGAATGAAAAATAAATATTATCAATGGTGACAGTATGCTATTTGTTATGCCTAAGTGTCTCCAAGTGTCTTGTGAAGGAACGTATAAGCAACCCTCCTTAAATTCCCTGTGGGAGGATACATGCATTAGAGCATCAACAGCCAATGTGGAAATCTTTCAGACTCTGGATTCTTTAAAATATTGCTAAAGTGCTGTGGCAGCTTCTGGATTCCACGTCAGTGAAACAGGGAAGTTGATCCGCGTATTAACCCAAATTTTAAAACACGTCTTTAAGTTTGACATATTGGGTAGCTCCATTAGTGTGGACAAACCCAGAGCAGATGCATTGCCCCATTGACATGGAACCCAGCAGCTGCCACTGCTAAATTGTGCATATGTTTATGTTTTACAATAAGCCTTAGATGTAGTTAAAGTGTCCATGTAATTGTACTAAAGTTATAGTTTTTATATAGCTCATGGATAAGTCAAGGTGAAAATGTAGGGGCCAGTAACAAAGGATGCAAAGGATGAAGGAAAGGAAAATGATGCCAAAGCACACTGCTGTTTTCCCACCCAGACATTCAAAAAGGCCAGAAGTGGCACTGCAGTGGAGAAAATAGAGAGGAGTGGTGCTTCTTTTAGTTTGTTCCAGGATGGACTAAGCTCTTGCCTTTTGCCATTCTACTTAGAGAAGGGGATGGCTCATTTTTTAAAAAAGTTAAGGTATGTGGAGTCGAAGGCTTTCATGGCCGGCATCCATAGTTTTTTGTGAAGCTTTTGGGCTATGTGGCCATGTTCTAGAACACGAGAGACACTGCAGACTGGGTCAACTGGAAAAATCAGCAGTAGCAGAACATGCTATAAATCATCCTGGGCATAAAATACTGTTTGAAAGCACTGAAATTCTGGACCATGCCAACCACTACCATGTCAGAATGCACAGGGAAGCCATTGAAATCCATAAACACCTGGACAACTTCAACAGGAAAGAGGAAACCCTGAGGGTAAACAAGGCTTGGCTCCCAGTCCTGAAGGACAGCAAGGTCAAGACTCAACCCATGCAAATGAGAAACAGCCTAAGGCCAGGGGATTCCCAGCAGACAATGAGCACCATTAATCCTCTTTTGTACATCCTCCCACCTTGAGGATTCCCATTAGCAACAGAACAATACGTTTGCAAATTACTCCCTCCTTCCCAGGGTCACACAGGGGATATATATATATATATATATATATGCGCCAGCCACAAATGCTGGCGAAAGGTCAGAAAGGAACTCTTCTAGAACATGGCCACATAGCCCGAAAGCTCCACAAAAAACTATAGAGTTAAGGTACTTTACTTACAGTACTTCCGTTGACCCATGGATAAATCAACACAGGTTTGGGGGGTCCATTTTTTGACAAAAATGTAAATATACATCTTATATAAAAAGTATATTTTATATTAAGTATATATCTTATATTAAAGATAAATATCCTTACTGTTGTTGGCATTGTTGTTAACTGCCCTCAAGCCAGCCTCAACTCATGGTAACCCTGTGGATGAGACTTCTCCAAGACCCCTTGTCCTCTATGCTTCTTAGTTGTGCTTAAAATGGAAGACATTTTGATGTTCTTCCTGACAGAAAGTTAAAATGTAATATATGTCCTGGAAAAGGAGGACCTCAAGTTCCCTGCACGCAACCCCCCCCCCACATATATATATTTGCCTCCACTCCATTTTACATTAGAATGTTATTGTGTTTTTCGAACTGAGCACCCAAAAATACATTTCAAGGTAGCTACAATATTGAGGGAAAAATTCATTGCAGGTCTGTGTTATTTAAAATTGGTCCTAAATATAATGTGCAGATGCAGAGCCTGGACTACGCTCATAGCAGATTTACATTTTTGTTTTTATTTATTAAAAACTTAAACTCTTTAATTGTTTAGAAATTTTGTCTACAAGTTACTTTATTTTAGATGATGATGATGATGATGATGATGATGATAGATATAGAGAAAAATTCAGTTGGGATGGTGGTGTAGAAAATCATTTCTATCTCCTTGGAGGTTCCTAAATAGCTTCCGTGGCAAACTACAGCTGCTGATGATAGTGTTACTCCTACTACCATTCCTTCCTTCAAATGTATCTACTACTACTATCTCTTTTCTTCGTTCAGCTGCTTCTTCCTTCAGGTTTTAATTTGTTTTTCTTCCATCTTCTTCTTCCTTCTCCCACTTCTTCACCACCCCTTCAGATTTTACTCTCCTTTGTAGGAAACATTTGAGTAGTTATATGTTTCAGATTCTTTATTGATAACTGCTGTATCTTCCATCCTCCTCTTTAAGAGAAACTGGAGGGCAAGCAGCTAATGTTGCTCTCTAACAGGAAGTACTTAAGGAAATGCTTCCTCAAAGAAACAAATACCAGGCTGAGGTTCATCAATGTTGTCAACTGAGAGTAAAATAAAACTTTTAAATCACACAAGTAAAAACATTCAAAGGGATGGTAGCAGAGTGATGTGATGGATACACTTTTTGTCAAATAGATGAGAATCTTCCAGAGAATGCTGGCAGAGCATAAATATTCATTGGGCTCAGTGCAAAGCAGTGGAGACTGAATGCTCACAGTGGGATGTGAGACACTGTAGTGTTTGCCAATGCTTCCCAACAATGGAGTTTGCCAATTAAATGAGACATGTGATACTGTGTGTTGGGAGCGGGAGAATAGCACACTGAGTGACACTCCAATGAAAGGACACTGAAGCACTGTGGTATTCTCCTTTAGTATCATACTTTTATATATCCTCTCTAAATACAAGATGGAAATGTGCTAGAAAAATCTGATGGAGCTTTAACAGAAAGACACTTTCTAGGTTGTTGCTATTTTCCTTGGCTAATGCAAAACCAAATAGACAAGTATAAATTACTGAACTATTTGCTTGAGCTGAAATAAGCCCTATCTATCTATCTATCTATCTATCCATCAATTTCTATTTTTTCACAATGGTGAAACTTGTGAAAATTATCAAATTAAGTAGCCCCATTAAGATAGAACAGCTATGTAGCCTTTCAAGCAATTTCATTTTTTTTCAGATTGCATTTTTTTTTCTTTCACCAATTTCCACTTTTCATATGATTTCTGTTCCATGCTCAAATGAGCTATTATTTTGTGACTTGCTGGGGGGAGCTGGGAAGGCAAGTTTATCTATTGTTCAATGTTATCTGTTTGATGCATGCCTAGTAAGGAATTCTGGAGGCGCAGTGGTTAAATGCCTGTACTGCAGCCACTCACTCAAAACCATAAGGTGGCGAGTTCAAGACCAGCAAAGGGCTGAAGCTCGACTCAGGCTTGCATCCTTCCGAGGTCGCTAAAATGAGTACCCAGATTGTTGGGGGGCAAATAGCTTAAAATTGTAAACCGCTTAGACACTCCTTAAGGGTATGAAGCGGTATATAAATGAAGCTGTTTGTTTGTTTGTTTGTTTGGAGGCGACTGCAACACAGATACAGTAGAATCAGCCAGAGTAGAATCCTGCTCTTTCCCAGCTCAAATTATGCATCATTTACTGTAGACATCCTAATGCAAACTGACGCCGAAAGTGTACGTTTCTGCAGCCCTCTGTCATCAATCTCCAGTGTCAATCCTGGTAAAAAAATCAAAAACCAAAAAACTTTCAACTAGCCAGAGGAAGAAAAGGAGAAGTGGGAGCTGCACTGGCATAAAAAGACTTTATAAAAAGGCTTTGAAAGCTGAGGTATTCCTGTATTACTGCTTAGTTTGTCACCCTATATGCAAGCATAAATCCACCTTACACCTGTGTATATCCTTTTTTTTTCCTCATTGCAAAGGTTGGCATTCTCTTCCACACTCAACAACCAAAACAGCCACCAACACCACCAAACTCACTGTTTTGCTGTGGTAGGTGTTTGGGACTTCAGTTCACAGAAGCCCCAACCAGTTTGGCCAACAGTTAGAAAATCTGTGAGCTGAAGTCCAAAACATCTGGAGGACCAGAGTTTGGGAACCACTGCATTAAATTCTGTGGGACTTCCTCATGAATAGGCATTTATGGAACTGCATTGTGCAGTGATATTCTAACAACTGCTTTAGAATTCCCTCCTTTCCATCAATGACATCCAGTCCTCTAAATGAGCTTCTTTCCTGAAACACAGTACCATATTAACATATCAAGGCAGACCATTATTTAAAAAGCAATGACTTGCAAAGGAAACGAATTAATCCTAGTGGCCCACATTGTTGTAAGACACACACACCAACTCTGCTAACCTAATCATAACTAAATTTTCACACAGTGTCTTGGTCGAAGGACATTCCAATTAACAGAAAGATGAGGGGGGCAGGCAATCAGGTTTACATTGTATTCATCTGTTGACATGTCTTTAACCTCAGCAGGCATTCAAGGTGTCAATCATCCAAAGTATCACCAGGACAGATACTAGACAACCTCCACTCTCCACTGCAAATTGGACCCAAGCTCACCTTTACTTGGCAATTTCTGCAGTCTGCGGTTATCATCTTCTACTGATGTTAAGTGCTTTAAGCAGGACCAAATACTGAACCTTCTTCACTTTACGGGAAAAATCCCAGTGGATTCTTTCTGCAGAATTTTAACAGTTTATTTCTACCAATACATTCCTCTCTGATCAAATGTTTATATACACACTATAATAAGAGAACATAAAATGAATTCATTTGCAGTTAGATTTTTAATAGGAGAGGGCATTTTAATTGGGATAATGTCAAAACACAGAATCAGTTCTAAGAGTGCAGCTAGACTACTGTAGATATATAAAAATATCTCTGTCTCTTTCCCTCTCTCTCCCTCTCTTGCATTTCTTTGCGTCCAACCTATCCTGAATTATGAGATTTTATTTGCTTTAAAATCTCCCAGGGAAATTTGTCCACATTTTTTGCACATCTTCCCCTAATGAATGCATTTATTGAGGGACGTTTCCTAATGTACACATATTTATATGCATTTTATTCACTGATGAAAGTGTGTGTGTGTGTTTTTCAACCAAATGCATATTAGCTGTTTTTATTTTTAAAATGCTTGCATGATTTGAGGCACAGGAAAGATACGACAAACATTGCAAATATGTATTATTTTTAAGACAAGGTGTATTTTATCTTGCACCAAATCTTGAGATTAAGGAATAATCGTCATCCCAAAATGATGTCTTTGCATACCTCAACATGCTCCTACAGATTTGTCAATTTTTCAAGCTTTTCATACAGTATTTTAGGACTTCTGAAATAATTTTTCACGTTGAAACACATTATATTTTGGTACTCTTTTAGCACAAAACTGTATTTTTTTCAAAGTATAGTTTTATGCATAATTTGTTTTTGTGTTTTTTTAAGTAATGAAATGCAATTTAAAAAAACAAGAAGAAGAAATCTTGCAATCTTGCCTAGGAGGAGGTGCATTCATTAAAAAAAATACCTGCATTTCTGTATGTGTGTATAACTCAGTGCTTAGATGAGTTTGACTACATGCTTTTGATTTATTTTCAGTAAACCCTTTCTGAAAGAGCTGATAAATTCTAAGAATATTTTACTCAGTATTGGCATTTTGATGAGTGGTCATGATGATAAGAACCTTTGGAGTTACATCAGAACATGGTCACATTATAGTCTGTATCTTGCAGTTCCCAATATGACCAGTACTAAATCCTGCACAGTACTAAATCCTGAAATCCAACCAAAATATCAGGGACTTGCATTTTGTGTGCATGTTGTGAGCACCATAAATAGACTAATGAATCTACTTACCAAGTATATATTAGTAAACTGTAACATTCAAAAACATGAAGGTGTGCCCAGAGACAGAATTTAACTTGCTAAAATCAATGAAGTTGGAAAATGTCTAAAACAACCAGGAGCAACTTAATTAAAATTATTTTACATTTATATTTAACTGAAATGATTTACTCAAGTTAGAATGTAAGCAGTAAATTAATTCTAGAAGTAATTGAAGCTGTTTATTAATTACCTAAGAAAACAGTGTTAAAAGATTCATGGAGTTCTACATTTTCCAATTGGATCTTTACCTAAAAGCTAGTTGCTATAAACCAAACATTACTTCTTGTTTTTCACTGGTCGGTCAACAGGTTTATTAAAGAAAACAAAAATAATGAGCACAGAAAAATTACACAGATTAAACCTAGACAATGAGAAAATAGAAATAGTAAAATAATTTTTCATACCTGGGATCAAATATTGATCAGAGTGGGGAGTGCAGTCAAGAAACCATAAGAAGACTTAGAATGGGGAGGGGAGCTATGAGAGAACTAGAAAATATCCTAAAATGTAAAGACATACAACTGAGCATGAGAGTTAGAATCATACAAGCTATTGTATTCCCTGTTACCATTATGGATGTGAGAGCAGGACATTTAAGAAAGTGGATAGGAAGAGAATTAATTCATTTGAGATATGGTGCTGGAGAAGAGTGCTGAGGTTACCATGGACAGCCACGAAATCAAACAAATGGGTCCTAAAGCATATCAGATCAGAAATTTCTCTGGAAGCCAAGTTGACTAGACTGAGGCTATCGTACTTTGGCCACATAATGAGAAGGTATGACTCACTGGGAAAAAAAATGCTCGGAAAGATGGAGGGAAGCAGAAAGAGAGGAAGGCCACATGTTAGATGGATGGACTGTATTAAGGAGGTCATGGGTATGAATTCAAAGGACATGAGGAGAGCAGTGGAGCATAGGGAGTCTTGGAGACGTCTCATCTACAGGATCTCCATGGTTCGATATTGACTCGAGGGTGGATAACAACAACAAAACACTCCTCACACACAAGCAAACTATTCCAGATAAATTCACAAAGAATGAGGTCTATAAAACACTCAGCTGGCTTTCCCTCTCTAACTCTTCTTGCAATTAGTTGTGTGAATTATAAAACTCCTTTTGGCAATGTCTAACAAGAAAGGATGTCCTGTGCTTATTTTTTTTTTACAATGGAATCCCCTCTCTCCCTTCCCACAAATTGCCTTGACTGAGACTCACTCACACAATTAAAACCAATGACTGAGGCACTGTTACTTTTATTAAGTAAAAAACCAAAATGTCCTGAACATTAAATTGCCTGCCCCATTGCATCTTTTGCAAATGAAGTGCATGAAAAGAATTTGTTACTAATTGAGCTGAGCTCTGGGAAAACAAAAAATCAGGCATCCACCTCTGCAATCAGTGAGTCCATTCCTCTGTTGCTCAGGAAGCAGCTGGCTGCCATTCCCATCTATCCCCTTGTCCAAACAATCTCTTGAAAGATGGAAAATTGTGATAGAGATCCTCTTTCTGCCTGATGCAATGGGGATCCCCAGGAGAGGGTGGAAATGGCAGCTACCTGTTTCCCTATTGACTATAGTGGCCGATGCCTGGTAAGTAAAGATTGAGGGGACCATGCCAGAATTCAGTGTGTAGCTCTTTGCTACAGTACTTATGTATGTTTAAATACTAGACAGGATTCCAGCAGTAGTTTTTAAGCTCTCTTTTGGAACACCTAGGAACAGAAAAGCCCAAAGAACTGTGCTGATGTGTATAGTTAGTAATTTATAACTACCAGTAAGCATATTAAACTTTATTCTTCTAACTTTCCAATCTCAGGGTATCTTAAAAAGAGGATTCTACAATGGCTTGTTGAACTTTCTTTTATGGACTTTTATGATGTCCCTTGTACATATGTTCAGTAAAGTGTACAATTTTCAGTAAATTGCAAGTCAGGGGTTGGCACAATCTGGTCCACAGACCACATGTGGACCCTGAATTGTGCTTTTATGGCTCCAAAAGCTTGCTACCAGTGTTACCAAGCCCTCCTCCTCTTTTTTTTAAAATCAGTATGACTTTGGGGTAGTTTTTGTCCTGAAAACACAAAGCTCACCCAATGCATTGAAATGCCAACAAAGTGGCATCATATCATGGAGATCTTTGGCCTTGCTGGGGAGACTGAGATCTTCTGGGGGTCTGTGGAGGAAAGTGACCCTGCTTCCCAAGAAGTTGTCCATCCCTGATGAAGGTGGTCAACAATATAAGAAATGCAGCACAGAAAATTAAACGGAATGCAACAAAAATTATACTACCAATTGGGCAATCACAAGACGATTTTGTTCTGTGATATTTTCAGTACTAATCTGAGACAAGAAAAGAGAATGAGGTCCTGAAAATGCTCATAAACAAACCAATCCAAGGTCAGCAGTTGGAAAAAAATGTTGAAGAATGATGTTAATGAACAGACATCATTTGGGCTAAAATGTCACCTCTAATGCCAATCATTTCAGATGGAAGCCATCATGCAAAACTAAAACTGGAGTAATTATGGTGGTAAGTTATGTAACTAAAGGGCTTTTTTCAAAGGCTGTTATTTGGATACTAACTCCACCGATTTACATAAGATGGCTGATTGAATGACTGATAATGACAAGTAATTAGGTTCCTCCTGGGCTACAGTGGCAAAAGCTGCTGCTTGGAAAAGGGCAGTACTAAAATAGGACCAGATTGCATGGGGGTGGAGGGGGGGGCAGATATGCACCATAGGAGCCAGATCAGCTATTACAGTTAAACAAAAAGTCCTCCATGGTCTTACAGTAAGCTTATACGCTGTGTAAGACCGCACACTGAAAGTTCCGTTTTTTAACTATAGCATCTTGAATAGCTACACAATTCGAACTCAAGTCACAAATAACCAAGCATGGCATAACACAAGTTATCTGTAATCACAATTTTGTTTTAAGTAAATAACAGCCCTGCATATCAGGGAAGTGTTGCTACTGAGAGGAGTTTGAACCCCTTTCTCACTGAACTGTTTTTCCAGTCAAATGATCACATCCACACCCAGTATAATGATATATACCAAAGCTGCTATTAACACAATATACTTTGAAATTATAAGGTTAACCAAAGAGTAAGTAATGGGGAGGAGGGCAGACTGAAGACTTTGCACCCCCCCATAAGAATCCTTCATCTCCTATTGTAATTTTCCCTCAGTCCTCAAAAATCTAGCACTGCAGTGAGTTAAAATCTCAGCTGAATATCTAGAAATACATTTTTGGAAGCCAAAGAAAAGGAAGATAACAAAGTTGCTAAGGGAATGCAAGCCCAGCAAATATGAGTTCTAAACGTGAACAATTTTTGTCATCTCAATTTCTGAAATTGGGGATTAAAGGAAAAGAAATTTGGAGATTAAAGGAAAATTTCATGGGGGGCAGAATTTTTATCTCAAGAGTTAAATGTCCTCATTTTAGTCACACCTACACACAGAGACACCCATAGCTACACCTTGGATAACCTCTTCCTGCCTGTTGCGCCACCACCAGATCTTCCATGCAGTGATACAGGTTTGCTAATTTTAAAAAATGGCAAGAAATACATGATCCCAGGACTTTCACAATTCGTCCTGAAAGAGTTGCAGGGGAGATCATTAAGTGGGCATTGCTGGTCTGGGGAAATGGCAAGACATGCACTAACAACAGAAGCATATCCAAGACTTATTGTTTTATTTATTTAGGAAAATTTATACTCTGCTCTTACAGTAAAATACTTAGAGCAGCTAAGGTCCAAAACACACTGCAGAAATAATCTAGTTTGAGACCTTTTAAATGCCCTGGCTCAGTGCTAGGGAATATTTGGAATTGTAGTTTATTGTGGCACCAGAGCTCTCTGAAAGTGAAGGCTAAATGTCTCACAAAACTGCAGTTCCTAGAATTCCCTAGCATTGAGCCAGGGCAGTTAAAACAGTCTCAAACTGGATTATTCCTGCAGTGTGATTTGGACCCAAATGAATTTAAATGTATATTTTCCTTTTCTTTGGGAGTCGAAGCTACAGCATGGAACCACAGAAAGGTAATCAAAAAGGCAGCTCTACCAATACGGGGGGGGGGGGGGGGTGTTACATATTTGACAGTTGCCTAGTGTGGGTGGTTTTGCTTGTTTCTATGTGTTTGCATTCCTAATTGTCTAATGTAAGGTAGTTTAATGGCACACAATCCACCAAAGTAGGATTTCCACAATCTGTTGAGGTCAGAGAGAGTCTGTGAGGTTAAAAACCTGGGTGTTCTGAGGTCTGATGTACTCAGCAGCAGAAAAGATAAAAAGACACCAAAACCTAGGCGGATAGCCGGCATGGACTTGAAGAACAAATGTAGGACGATACAAGTTTCTTTTTAAAAGGCATGGTGGTGCTGGTGTGAAAGGAAGCCTGGTTCATAAGAGAAACTGCCAAGGCGATAATTGGCAATGTACACTTCTGTGCATTACTGACTGTGTGATGAGTTGCCAGGTCTAAAGGCAAAAAGTGTAACTAATTACTTGTTCAAAAGTAACTTCCCAAGCTTTGCTTAGGAACTGTGGATTGGCAAATTAAAACACAAATGACTAGATTTGGAAAGATATCAATCAGCCCACAAAGGACAGAAAGCAAGTACCAGCAAGAACAGGCTATGTTAAAAGACACGCTTATTCAGTCTCCTGAAGTTCTGTAGCACAGCTTTTGTAAATGTAAAACCAGCCAAGGAGAGAAACCAATTCTTTTTGGTTCTTTAAGCCTGTTGATTCTGAGAATCAGTTCTTGGCACAACTGCTCTCCTGTAGCATGTTTTGCTCTGCTTCGAGATGCAGACCTAAAGTTATGGTGTTTTCCTTTCATGTTAATGTGAGAGTGTCCCATGCTGCTGCTGGAGAGGTCTTTGCAAGGGTTATGCTAGTTTGCATAATAAAAAGAATTGTGTTTCTTGTAAGAGGCAGCAGTAGGAAGTCTATCATTTCTATTTTCTACAAAATTATTAAAAACAACAACAACAAATATCAGGTTTATTCTACTTCAAATTCTCATCCCTCCACAAATTAAACAGGAATCATTATTTCTGGTAATGAGAAGATTCAGATTATATTTGTTTATTGTATAGGTGTGAAAGGTAATGATCATTTCAGGAAACAAAGAGAGAGGCAAACTAATTCAGAACAAATGTGTTTGAAAGGAGAAGGATTCAAATCTAGACATTTACTTCATTTCATTTCAACGCTTCCTTTCTCCCAGAAAGGAGAAAGTGCTTAACTCAGAAAAGTTTAAAATTTTATTGTAATTTAAAAAATAAAAAAATAAAAATTACAATAAAATTTTAAACTTTTCTAATTCCTTTATCCCTAGGCCCAGATGGCTGAATCTGTAGATTTTAGGGGTTTTTTCCACATACAGTTAAAACACACAAAAGGACAGTGAGTCCGCTCCAGGTTGTAGTATGAGTTTTGAAGGAATTATCCAAAGTGCTGAACCTCACAGTAAATAACTTTAACATCTCAGATAGTTCTTTTTAAGTATGTTTGGAAGACAGCAAACAGTCCAAGTGAGGCAAAAACACCTCCACCCCCCCCAAAAAAAAACAAAAAACAAACAAAAACAAAAACCTTTCACTGAAAAACATGTTTAGGAAACACACATTTTTGCAAAACACTACAAAAACGAGACTGGACACAGCCTGTGGCACAGATCATGAACTACTTATATCAAAAATTAGAATAAAAGAATTTAAAGAAATCAATCAGCATACTGAACTATGATCTGAAGAACACCCCAACAGAATTTACAGAGAAAGGGAGAAAAAGATTTGCAAATAAATTGGAAACCAGAAGAATCATGGTCAGGAGCTAGGGGCATAATCAGGGAGGAATCTAGAAAGATATTATTTATGGCAAAAAGAAAGAGAAGAAACAATGGATGAGAAGATGAAATGCTTCAAGTAGTAAAGAAAAGAAGGGAAACAAAAGAAAAGTAAGCCAGATCCAGAACTATGAATAGAACTGTACAATAATTAGTGTGCAAGGCTAAAGAGAATTACTATAATAATCAATGAAAAGAAATAGAAGCCAACAACAAAAAAGCAGAACGAGAGAACTGTTCTACAAGATTCATGAATTAAAAGGAAAATTTAAACCTAGATTGAAAACAATCTGTGTGACATCTGCATTTAAGGCTATGAGTTTGGAGGTTTGCATTTATGAAATGCTACAGCCTGGTTAGTTTGCAAAGAGTGTGAGTTCCTAGAGCCCTTTTTGCACTGTCTTGATGTGTATGTTACTTGTTAAAGGTTTGATTGCATTTATTGGTTCTTGGCACCTGCCAATTATTGTTTATGTGTAACAGTTTAAGCTTACTCCTCCCCTTTTTTCTGGGGACCTGGAAAGGCGTAACCATCTTTTCTTTCATTCGACTACCAGAGACTCTACAAACTGGACATGTTGGAGGGTGCGCTAGCCAGGCCTTGATCAAGCCATCTTCCAGTACGTAATTCTTCAGTCCTCCAAGTTCACACAGTATACTCAACGCACAGTTGAATGACACTGAGGAGCTTCAGGTGCCCTCAAAACAGCCAGATGACAACAGAGGAAGGTTCCCTGCCTTCATATAGGCCATCTGGCTGGGACTTTGAGCACCCTTGCCTCAAAGTCAAAGAGAGGGAGGCTTTGGTGAGCCATCTGGCTGAATTTTCCAGGACTACAGTTACTAAGGACTTTACAGTAAGCTTTCTGTTTGTTTGCTTAATAAAGAGCAGGACCTGAGTACATTGCTACTCTGCTTTGAGAAATAAACCCCCTTTTGCTAAAGCAATCCCCCGGGGAGAAAATAATCACTTCCATGTCCCTTTGAATTCATATAGCCTGGGCGTGACGGCACAAGATGAACATATTACAAAATGAATATGAAATTAAAAGATGATGTAAAATAATTTCTGACCAAACCTATCCTTTTTTTCCCCCTTTTCCTTATCTTCTTCTTGACTGTTTTTATTGTGTTATATGGATGTCATGGGCTATATGGATGTTATGTACCAATATCTTTAAAGTTTAAAAGTTCAACAAAAAGGATGGGGGGGGGAGGAAGATGGAGGAAACAATACAGAGAAAAGCTATATAAAAGTGATGAATGACACATGGGAAGAGGAATAACACAAAGACGAACCCCAAATCCTGGAAAGTGAAGTGAAAGCAGCACTTAATGCAATTGAAAATAATAAATCATCCGGAACATTTGGCACATAACCTAGTTTCAGTTTTTTAAACAAAATGATAAACTGACACATGTACACATGTGCATCGACACACTGTTCTCTGCTCTCTTCATAGTCACTGGATTACTCCGAGTCCTTTTCATTTCTCTTCTCTCAGGATCATTTGCAGTCATTTTATCGCATGAGGTGAAAGACTAGATGATATCCCCTTCCTGATTCCATATACAGAACCTACTCAGATTGGTAGATGAATCTTACTGCAATATTAGTGATGAAACCATGGATTCTACTGCACCTGAGGTCGCTATCTATTAATTAATTAACATATTCATACCTCGTTCTATGTCAAAAGATCTCAGCATAGCTCCCAAACAGCATTAGACCAGGTGAAACAGTTTTAAATAGTAAAATAATTTAAATAATCCAAAAATATATTAAACAAAACAATGAGCTAAAGGCAGATTTAAAAGTATTTCAAATTATGCACAACACTATTGTAGTTGTTAACTGCCTTCAAGTCGGCTTTGGCCCATGGCAACTCTCTTTAAATTATATGTGATTTAGAATTTAAGGTTTGTATTGGGGTTTTAAACACATTTTACATTTTAATGTATATCAGTTTTAACTTTTAAATTTGTTTAATTGTGTTTTAAATTTTGTATTTATAAGTTTGAATGCTTTTGTCCTATTTTTAAATGATATTGTTTTAAATTTGCTATTCGCTGCCAAGAGTCCCTATATTGGGCAAAAGGTGGGATATAAGTAAATAAAATAATAATTAGTTTTTAGTGGGGTTTTCAGGCTATGTGGCCATGTTTCTAAAGGAGTTTCTTCCTGACATTTCGCCACCTACATCAGGAATGTGGTTACCAAGTAGGTTGCCACTCCTTCCATCTCCATTCTCCATAAAAACAAGCTGTGTCTGAAGAGAGCTACAGTATCAGCAAGTCTGCCCATTTGTTTTTCAGATCTCCAAAGTTTGAAAAATAGATGAAAGACCAATCAGTGGCCTTCTCCTGGCTACAAATACTATTTGTGACTTTTGGCATGTGGCAGTCTGGCATGATAAAAATATTTTTTAAAAATATATGGATACCTCCAACAATTATTACTTTATTTCTTTATTTGTTTAACTTGCTGACCTAGGGTTTTTATATTTAACAGTGGGTTCGAAATTAATTCAATAAACAATTTTATAGTGTTAAATACACAGAGGAAATGAAAGTCTAGGTAGAAATGTTTCTTTCCAAAGACACATTTCTTTGACTCCATCTTATTCTTATGAAATCTCCAGGGTGGGTGAGTTTTTGGGGGGTGAGATGGGGGAAGCGGGTTATTCATATCTTATATAACAGAACACTTGTGAAAATTATCCTTAACCAACCTTTAGTTCTTGTTTTAAAGTTGTTTTGCAAAACAACAACAGAATAGTAAGAACAAAGAGAAGAGAACTACTATCTGGAGCAAGGCTGCACTTGACATTGCTTATGCAAATAAAAACAGAAAGAAGCAGAGCTGGAAGTGTGAGATGGGGAAGGCATTTTCCCTCCCACCCACTGTTTTAAAGTTCTGCAAACTGGAAAAAGGGGATAGACAACGAAAGCAACAATGAGCATGCATGGCCTGAGAGCAAACTAGTCAAAGTCCTTGTGCCCCTGGAGAGGGCAGAATGAAATTTTCTTTCTTCCATATGTTTCTCATTGAAGCTCAGACAAGTCCAATTACAAAAGTCTTCTTTTCTTTTCTTTTTAAAAAAATAAATGGAAATGAAGGTAGAAGAAGCCCTGGGGTAGATAAATCAGAAAGGAAAAGAAAGAAAGAAAGAAAGAAAGAAAGAAGAAAAGAAAGGCATCCAAGTAAAGCAAGCAGGTCTAATACTCATGGGAGGGTTAAGTAAAATCAGGAACTGGCAGGGTCTACTCCATGGGGATTTTTCTTCCCACTTGTAATAACTGCAACTCCCTGAGAAGGTTCTGTTTGCAGAATATGAGAATGTACAGCAGCACCATAAGCCAGAGTCTGCTGTCTTCTGAAATCCCAGGACATCTTAAAATGCAGAAATTCAAAACAAAGGGGGGGGGGATGCAAGGGGAAAATGTGTAAATTATCTCCTTCTCACCCTGTAACAAGGGCAAAGAAGTGTGGTGGCCATCCAACAGGGAATTGGGAAAGAAAAAATTTAGGGTATCCTATGAATATTTATTTTGCACAAACTTCTCAGTATTGACAATAGCTCCATTCTCTCTTCTGCCTCTGAAAGAGAAGTGTAATTCCCTCTACTCCTTGTTCCAAGCCACAGCTGTAGTGGAGATAGGAGCATTTGGGAATAGTCTTCTGCCGATAATTGTGTTTGTTTTTTGCCATCCAAGAGAGCAGATAAGATTCATTTTAGATTTTCCTAGGGATACATTTACACCTTAGTAAAAAAAGACTAGGAACATGAAATTGCTGTAGTCTTATCCATCAGTGAAGCTAGATAATTTCTATACTCTGGATCTAACAGTTTCCTGGTCAGCGTTTTAGAAGATCATGGGTATCACCTTAGTTGTCAAACAGACAACTAATCCAGAATTCCATATATTATAACTGGCACATTTCTTACATGCTTACAGTAAAGTCAAGAAATCAGTATATTAAAGCTGATGATACAGGTCAAATATCAAATCTTCACTCTCTGAAGATGCCAGCCACAGATGCTGGCGAAACGTCAGAAAGGAACTCTTCTAGAACATGGCCACATAGCCCAAAAGCTCCACAAAAAACTATAAATGAGCATTTGCTAACAGAAGCAGCTGGTAGCTTCCAGGTCAGGTAGGCAATAATCTGTTTCTTGATTATACAGTGAAAATTTAAAAAGGTATCCTCTAAATAGGTTCAATACTTTGGCTACCACCTTTAAATTTTAGGCTAAAGCCTGGAATGGATTTACTACCCCCACTGACATGGGGACCACTAAGCACCACCATCTCTTATGATAGAAATTGCTTTCCCCAGCTTGGATGGCTGAGAAGTGATGGATCATGGCATTACTAGCATGGGGTGAACTTTAGTTAGGGATAAAATATGCAGAAGTGTTCTCCAGAGTAGACAAAATAGTTGATTTTAACAAGCCTCCCAGTTTGATATCAGATGCAAAATACACAATATGCCTCCAACTGAAATAGCATCTCCTGTAAACAGTAGGAACAATATAGGTTCTTCTTGAGAAATGAAAGTCTGAAACATAGCAAATGAAAGCTTCTGAAAAAGAAACAAAATTTAGCAAGCAGGTCTCAGAAGAGAAACAGCAGAAGCATTCTCTAGCTCAACCAACATCCTGACCCTGTTGCCCCATTATCTCCACTGAGCTACTGCAACATCACAAGGCACGACATTGCATCAGTTCTTCAAAAATGTTATTCCAGCTTTTATAATAGAAGTTGGGTGTATGCACCAACTGAAAAACCAAAATGCAGTGATAAGGAAAGGGCATGCCATGGGTCACTTATTTGTTTTGATAAGTATTCACCAAATCCTAGAAATTTCTTCACATTTGTAATGGAACTGACTTAAAAAATCAGGTGTGGGAGACAGTGCAACTGACAGGTTTGTTCATTCAGGCCTTTGAGGGTTTGATGATGATGATGATGCCCTGTATAGCCAACACAGTTGCCATCCTTTCTTCTTGAGAGGTTCCTCAGACATGTACTATACACCCCTCTCCATATCTGGAATATCTATCTGTCCTAAACTGGACCAGTGCAGATGAGATCAAAATTTCAGTTAACTTTTGGGAAATTTAGCAAAGTTTCATCTATCTATCTATCTATCTATCTATCTACCTATCTATCTATCTATCTATGGTTTCTCTCTCTCTATGTATGTGTGTGTGTGTAAACACACACATACACACACTATATACCATATATGTGTCTATCTATCTATCTATCTATCTATGGTTTCTCTCTCTCTATGTGTGTGTGTGTGTAAACACACACACACACACACACACACACTATATACCATATGTGTGTATGTTTGTTGTGTGTGTTTCAGATAAAAAGAACTAGCTTTTTTAATTAAAAAAATGGAATCCAGGAGAAATTGAAATTAAAAAAATTCTCCACCCCTTGATGCTGGTTTATCAACTCATCTGTGAGTGAAAGAGAAAGATATAATTCTTTTTTAAAAGTATCTTGAGCATTTTTGGATGCGTTTTTACCTGAATGCTGCTGATAATCTTACTTCTTTATTAGAGGAGGCAAAGGAAACTAGGAAACAATCAGAAACTAAGTCAGACCATGGGCCATCCAGTACTATAAACTTTGACAGGCAACAGCATTCCAGGACATGAGGCAGGATTTTTCTTAAATCTATCTTCAACTTCCTGTTGGTAGAATTCAAAAACATAGCCATGTTAGTCTGGATCAGCATGCAAAGGGATCTCACAGCATCTTAGAGGCTAGCTGAGAGAAAGCAATCAGTTGACAAGCTTTCACGGACTTGCATCTGACCAAGTAGACAAGTCTATGAAAGTTTATGCTACAAAATATTTTCTCTCTATTAGTCTTAAAGGTCCTACAAAATCCACTTGCATACTTCAGATTTCTGGTATTTATTCCTTTGTGGTTTTCTATTCAAGTATTTATCAAGACTACCCTTGTTTGAAATCAGAAACAACGTTAATAAGGTGTCCTACCAATTTTGATAAGCACGCAGGCTTTTGTTATAGGCATTGTTACTTGGAGCAACATACTCCAAAGACTATACCAGGACTGTGAAGTCAGAGCCATGGAGTTAGCATTGAAGTAAGTAGAAATGAATCAATCCCAACTCCAACTTCCAAATTAAGAAAACAAAACACAGCATGTAATATTATAACAATATATGGAAAAGCTATTTTAGCTTTTAAAATTTTATTAAATGCCTAGTTTCAGTGGCTAAGACACCAACTTTGACGATTGCAAGGTTGGCAGATCAGCAATTCGAGACCCAAGTGCCGTGTGACAGAGTGAGCTCCCATCACTAGTCCCAGCTCCTGCCAACCTAGAGGTTTGAAAGCAAGTAAAAGTGCAAGTAGATAAAGAAGTACCACTTTGGTGGGAAGGTAACAGCATTCTGTACAGCCATGCTGACCACATGACCATGGATTATCTTTGACAACACTGGCTCCCTTGGCATAGTAACAGCAATGAGTACTTCCCCCTAAAGTCGGACTTGACTAGACAAACTTGTCAAAAGGGAAACCTTTACCTTTTGCTGCATATTTTCATTCATAAGAATTTGGGATGGTTTTCTTGTCCATACATTTTAATCAAATAAATATATTTTATATTATACCAATCTAAATAGCCTGATGATTCACATGGTGGTATGAAATGCCCTTGCGCTACAGTTTTTACTATAGTAAATTTGCTATTAGGCACTAATAACAACTTCCCAAAGAACCTTTACCGCCGCTGCTCCAAAACTGTGGAATAGCCTGCTGGAGGAAATCTGTCTTATTACCACCTCAGATGCTTTTAAGAAGGCAGTCAAGACGGATCTCTTCCAGCGGGCCTATCCTGTATAGGACATCCATCCACTTACCTTCACTGCTTGACTATGTTTACTGTGCAATCCTATTGTTAACAATTGTTGTATTTGATAGAGCTAGTTTTTAAACTGATGTTATTGTTGTTGTATTTTATTGATTGTATGTATTTTATTGTGTTGTAATCCCGCCTCAATCCTCAGGGAGAGGCAAAAAATATAAATAAATTATTATTATTATTATTATTATTATTATTATTATACATTTACCATTTATAAAAGAGTCAGAATGAGACAACAGAAAAACAAAGAAGTCAGAATTGGAGTCACAGATCTGGCAAACTGACTTCAGAACCCTGGACTATACAGTTCCCGTATTTTGTTTTTCTTAGGTAAACTTCTAGCCAAAATAACGCCCACATCACTGTTTTTAGTTGTCTTGGAGCATTTTGGTAAATGAGAAATTAAATCTCTTTGTTTTCAGCAAAAAGAATAGCAACAGCAACAAAAAAAAATCCTCTCTGATTATTCATATAATAATATGAGCCTAGTCAGTGTTAATAAGAAAAATGACAGCATGTAGACATTTCAGGGCAGCAATTAACATAATGTTATCTCTTGAGCACTAGGTTCACTTACTTAACATGAAGAGGCTTCATATGTATGCTGATATATGGATGACACTTTAGACTTTAACAAAGGGAACTGATTGAAATACCTTTCACAAATATTTAATCACTGGCATCTTTTTTTAAAAAAAATCACTGAAGTAAGGGTGTGTTTTTTTTAAAAAAACTTTCAAACAAAAATGAATAATAGATCATCATTTTCCAATAAATGTGTTTATCACTGCATTGACTGCAGCAAAACATGAATATTTCATTACTAAAGTTCAGCAGATTCATGGAGAGGAGCATTTCTAATTCACAGTTGCTGATGGATGAGGCCAGATGCTCAGCTGTTTCCAAGGCGCAAAGTTTGCAATAGTCTAGGCAAACATAGAAGACAATCCTACTGCAGACATACCTTAGGTGCCCACTTAGGCATCTCCAGAAAGAGGAAATACATCACTAAAACAGGAAAGGAAAAGGGATACAGTAACATTTGCACACAATAATGTATATGTAGAAGTAATAAATCTATTTGCACATTTAGAAAGATTTCCTATAATTTAATTAGAAATACATTTCCAATGCCCCTTTTCATTCTACTATCCTGGAGCTTATGAGAGCTTACAGGACCCAGCTTTCCCTTCTTCTAGTTTTTTTAGCTTTAAATTTGCTTTGGGCAAACCTTCAAAAGGTAATACCTTCAAACAAAAGACTGTCATATGACAGGCTTTGAAACAAAGCACCATCCTTTGTAAAGTTGGCATATCTAGACATAGCCATGGAGAAACTGAATTAAGTATCTCTTAAGGGATGTACTGTATTTATTGGGGGGAAATCCAACTTCAAACATAGAGATGGTGGATGGATGAACAGAAAGAGTTAGACATGTGACTTACATAACCCACATTTATAACAGTTTTAAATACATGGTTATTTATATCATTTTAGCTGACAAGAGTCCGTTCTCTGAACTTCTGGAATTTTTATTTGTGGGGTACTACTTTGAATTCTCTGTTGTAGTTACAAGAGGTGGCTATAGCACCCTAAAAGAGATTTCTGGGCTCCTCACAAAATGGCAAATCCCACGGTTCTGTAGGACAGAGCAATGACAGCTAAAATAGCATCATACTGTGATAACTGTACAATAGAGATGCAGGCCTGGGAAGATATTTCTCATTTTATTGTATATCAAGGAATGTTTAAAACACATGTGAGAAGGAGTGTCACAGGGAACATTATTTCAAATGCAATCTTTCCCTTCTTCCCAAAATACACAATTTTCCCCAGGAGACCCCCCCCCCCCCACAAAAGATCACCACATGCAGTAAAGGGCATTTGGAGTCAAAAATGATTGGGGGGGGGAATAGTATGGTTGCAGCCCACCAACTGCCTCCTTTCAACTGCCTTGAGCATTTTATATTCAAAAGAGTAATATAGTTTAACATCTAAACAAACAGACATCCATGAAATCTTACACTGTATGTCTAGCAGTGATAAAGAGGTGATCTTGGAAGCTAAGTAGGCTCAGCCTTGAATGGGAGACCACAAGTGAGTACCAGGTGCTGTAGGCTATATTTCAGAGAAAGGAACTGGCAAAATCACCTCTGAGTATTCATAGGGTTGCCATAAGTCAACAGGCAACTTGAAGGCATATACACACATATACACATTTTTACTTGCTTTGCTTGTTTGCCCCCAAAGCCTTATTTGTAATCCATTCAGCAGCTCAACAGAAATTTAATTAAGTCTGCTCTCCTGCCATCTGACTCAATTCAGACTTTGTAGCTTCAACTTCAGGCCAGCTCACTTGCTGTTGTTCCCACAGTTACTTAACATCTAGCTTGACAGGGGGTTCTGAAGAACTCCAAATACTCACTTGCTGTTTTGTAACTTTTTAGTCTCTCCAAATAAACTAAGAGGGTGCCCCATTGTGGATGCTATTTACATGCATGCTCACATATTAATGAACTCTTACTATATGGTAATGCAATCCTTAGTTACCCAGCTTCCTAGCTTACTATGGATGCATGACTGCTACACTCTTGCAAGTAGAAACAACCCATCTCCATACTGGCTGTCTTTCAAGCAAAAGATAAAAGACAAAGAAGTTACAGGAGTATTTGCTGTGGTACTACATTTCTCTCTTTTTTCTTGTAAATTTGCAAATGATCCTATTTGTTTATTATTCAGCTCAGGTTCTTTGACAGTCCTCATCATTTAAGTAAATCAGCACTAAGAGGCAGTCAGAGTAGCCTGAAACTTTAAAAAATAACTCTGTACAAATCATTGCCAATTAAATGAGACTTGATCCCGACCAGCTAAGAGTTAGGAATGAAATATGCAGACTCAACTAAATAATGGAAATGTCTTCAGGACACTGTGTATTAGGAAAGGAGACAAGAGACACTGGGCTTGCACTAAGGAATATTAAAATGATCCTGAGGTACTGAGGTTATGATAATGCATTCTAATGATCACCTCTATTATCAATAAAGGACAATGTTAAACGTTAACTAGTACCATATAAATTTTACAGAGTCCTAAAAAAAGTGGATCCTACATTTAAAAAAAAATGCTATTCATAAAAAACAAATTCTAAATACAAAGGCCTGATCTAGGCGCGCCTGAAGAGGCATGATTAAGGCTCAAAAGGGCGTCTTTCGGGTTAGGGAGGGCGCAGCGTCCACACCCTCCCTAACCCTAAAGTGTAGAAACGCTGCACGCGCCATGACACCATCATGCCACGGGATGGTGTGAAGCGCACCCTTCCCGAGGTGCAAAAAGGAGCTCAGAGCTCCTTTTTGCTTCCGGGTGTTTGGCACGATCTTCAAACACCCACGCCAAAGACCCAGGGAGAAAGGGGCCACGGTGGCAGCTCCATTCTCCCCAGGGCACCACCGAGGGAAGCCGGGTGCACCAGGTGCCCAGGGCGCCTGCTGCACCTCGCTTTCAGGCAGCAAGGAAACGGCAGTTTGCCGCTTCCCTGCGGCCTTCAGAAGCGGCAGGATGGGGCCTCTGAGGCTGCCGGTGCACTTCTTGGGGCAGCAACAGACCACCCCTTTTGGCTGGTCTGTACCGCCCCAAAATGTCCTGATTTGGCAGGGTCAGTCATGATTAGTTTTCTGTTGTCCCACTTTTTAGGTGCTTTTAAATGTCCCAATTTCTCTCTCTTCCTCCTCCTCCTGCTCTCCCCCTTTGTCCGCCATTTCCTTCATTTACTGCAAGCTGAGTTCATAATGCAAAGTTCACCTAAATAACTCAGCAGAATAGGATGGGACAGGAGGATATGTTGACCTTCCTTGCAGACTCAGTCAAAAGCAGACAGCGACAGCATTTCTTAGATCTTGTGCTCTTCCTCATTAATAACTTGCTGTCTTGATCACACTGATACTGCTTGGCTTTGTATGTCCCAGTTTTCCTCCGAGAAATGTTGGAGGATGTGATATATTTGGATATGCACTAAAACAAAGATTCCCAAAACAAAAGAAGGGGGCCAAGGGGGAGCACAATTCAAGAAACCAAAAAGAAAGGCAGACAATTGTTAATTGTATCTTTGGGCCAAATAGTAGCCATGGAGGAGACAAGCATCACTGTTAATTACCAATACTTGGCTTCTCCACAGCTGCCAACAAAAGGACAATAAGGGGGAATCCGACCTAATCTCTTAGGAATAGAGTAATAGACTCTGGGAGCAGCACTACAGAAGGTCCTCGCCCACCAAACATGTCTGTTAACCCAGTGGGAGAAAGAGAAGTGCCTCCCCTGAAGACATTAAGAGCTCAGGCAGGCAGATATGAGAAGATACAGTCCTTCAGTTCCTCTGGATATCAGACATTTAGGGCTTTACTGGTCATAACCAACGCTTTGAACTTGCCGTCAGTGCACTATTGCAAGAAAGAAGTTGCGTGCTCCCTGTAACCAGTTCTAGTTAACCCTCTGGTTCCAGCTCTTTGGACCAGATGCAGTTTCAAAACATTCTTCAAAAGCCAACCCCATGTATAGCACATCACAGTAATCCAAATAGGATGTAAGGCATGTACCACTACAGTCAAGTCAGATGTCCCTAGAAAGGGATATAATTGCTGCACTAGTTTTAATTGTGGAAATGTATTTTTGGCCACCACTGAAACCAAACATCCGAAGTTCAAGACAGAGTCCAGGAGTACACTCAAATTGTGAACCTCTTCCTTAAGGGGGAATGCAACCCCCTTCCAGCAGAAGTTGAATAATTATTCCTTGATATGCATTTTGTCTGAGCAGGTATATCTCTGTCTTGTTTGGATCATTCTCTAGGTTAAATCTGTGTACATTTTCTGTGATCATTATTTTTGTTTTCTTTATGTTCACCAATAAGTCTAAAGTTGCACTTTCCTCCTTGATCTTCCTTAGTATTTGTTCCAAATCTGTGATATTTTCAGCTGGTAGTATGGTGTCGTCTGTATTTCTTAGATTGTTGATATTCCTTCCTCGTATTTTCACTCCTTCTACTGTGTCTAATCCTGCTTTTTGTATAATATGTTATGCATACAAGTTGAACAGATAGGGTGAGAGGATGGAGCCTTGTCTGATCCCTTTGCCAGTTGGGAACCATTCTGTTTCTCCATGTTCTGTCTTGACAATAGCCTCCTGTTCTCAGTAAAGATTCCTCATTAGGACTATCAGATGTGTAGGCACTTCCCTGTCTTTAAGGGTGTTCCATGTATGCAGTCAAAGGCCTTGCTAGTTTATAAAGCACATGCTGATTTTCTTTTCGAATTCCTTGGTGCATTCCATTAGCAATGTGCTTGCAATGTGGTCCCTAGTGCCTATTCCTTTCCTGAATCCTTCTTGCACCTCTGTGAATTCTCTCTCCATGTACAGTTGGACTCGATGTTGCAGAATTTTGAGCATGATTTTGCTTGCATGAGAGATTAGAGCTATAGTCCTATAGTTGCTGCAGTCGTTTGTACTTCCTTTTTTGTGGATGGGGATGTATAGTGATCATTTCCAATATGTTGCCCATTGTTATGTTTTCCATATCTGTTGGCATATGTTGGTTAGCACTGGTGTTGATTCTGTTAGTGTGGATCAAAGCAATTCGATTGGAATATCATCTGTTCCTGGTGATTTATTTTTTTTCCATTTCTCTAATTCCAGCTTCCACCTCTGTTTTTAGAATTTGGGGTTCATCTTCATATGACTCTTCAATTCATATATTGTTCATTTTGTTATTCCTTTTATATAGTTCTGTGTACTGCATTGAGCATTTTTTTATTCCTTCCTGATCTTAAATTATGTTGTTTTTATTGTTATGGAGTGTCCCAGTCCTTGATTTGAATTTCCCTTTGATTTCCTTGATCTTTTGGAATAAGTCTCGTGTTCTTCCCTTTTTGTTGTTGTCCTCTATCTCTCTGCACTGATCATTGTAGTATTTGTCTTTACCTATTTGCACTATTCGTTGAACTGTAGCTTTTGTGGTTCTGAGTTTGTTCCTGTCTCACTTTTGTTTTGCTTCTCTCTCTCTCTCTCTCTCTCTTTTTTTTTTTTTTACTGCTTGTAGCATTTTACCTGACATTCATGGTGTCTTCTCATTCTTTTTGATTGTTGTAAATGTCTGTCTACATTCTTCTTTTATTACGTACCTGGCTTCTGACCATAGTTTTTCTGATTAGCAGTCTATTTTGTTTAGTAGTTCAAATCTCTTCCTTATATTGACAATATATTCTGTTGAAATATTGTTTAGATCAAGTATGATGACTGGTTTTGTTCTTTTCTTAAGTTTTATTCTTATTTTTAAAATAAGTAATTTGTGGTCTGTGCCACAAGCAGTGCCCCGTCTAGTGCTTCTCTATCTTTTCCTTCAGATTTTATGATCTATTGGTTTTTGTGTTGTCCATCTAGTGATGTCCATGTGTATAGCCTTCATTTTGGCTGTATTAAAAAGGTGTTTGAATAGATTATTGGCTTCACAGAAATCTATAAGACTCTCAACTGCTTCATTTATTTTGTCTAATCTGAATCTGCCTAGTGTTTTTTATTCCTCTTTTATTGCATCCACCAGCCTGACCATTTCCCCATTACAGAGGTTGACCAGAATGTCAACATAATTGCCCTGGTGGCTCAGTGGTTAAATGCCTGTACTGCAGCCACTCGCTCAAAACCATAAGGTGGTGAGTTCAAGACCAGCAAAGGGCTGAAGCTTGACTCAGGCTTGCATCCTTCCAAGGTCGCTAAAATGAGTATCCAGATTGTTGGGGGGCAAATAGCTTACAATTGTAAACCGCTTAGACACTCATTAAGGGTATGAAGTGGTATATAAATGAAGCTGTTTGTTTTTTTGTTTGTTTTTTTGTTTGTTTGTTTGTTTGCCTGCTGAGACAACTGGAAAATCTGGGACACCTTCTGGATCCATGATGTTCTTGGGCAGACCATCTGAATAGGTTCTCTACCCCTGCAGGGGTTCTGAGTCCCCTTGAGTCTAAGCCTTTCTAGGTAGTGATGTGTCCAAAGTAATGGAACTATAGAAAGTTCCTCAATGTCAACCAATTCTATGATTCTCTGAATTCAGCACAGAAAACAAGGTCCAGATTGTGGCAAGTAATATGAATGGAGCTAGAATACCATTTGGAACATTTTCATGGTTGCCAAGGAGGGCATGAAGTCCTGAGCCATCCCAGACAGTGCAGCCTCAGTCTGGATCCTGAAGTACTCCAGCACCAGAAGCCAAGGAGACTCCAACCCTGAAATTCCCCTGGCTAGCTCAGAAAGGGAGTCCATTGAGCTGTGGAGTGGATGTTACACCAACAGAACTCCTATTCTGTCCCAGTGCCCCTTCAGATACACAGAACCCTACAAATGGTGGGATAAAACCATTTTCTGATGGGCTTAACCTCCCCACCCTCTGCTCCCTGGCTGCATCTCATCCAATAAGGTCACTGTAATAAAGTCAGGTCAGCATGCTTATCTTGGATCAAGTCCTGAAAGCAAGCTGTTGTTGCATTCTCTCATTGACCATGCATTCAGCAGCAGCATTTTCAACCAGAGGTAGGAGCTGTCAGCACAAGTGAACACAGACCCCTATGCAGTCAGAAGCCCAGCCTTATCTATGTTTCCATTAGTGTGGAATTCTGTAATCATATCTATTCAAAAATGGTTATAGTTCCTTTTCAGACCTTCAATGGCAGCATGAAAGAATTCATGCAGCCATTGTAATCTCAGAAACCCTGTAATCTCAGAGCCTTAGATAGTCTTGACCTGATAGCCCTAGTAGGAAGGATAAATTTAGTGCTATAAAGAAGCTATTGTAAGCAATTGCCAAGGAGGATGATTGAACCCTGTGGGCCATCAGCAGGTGCCTCAATCAAACTATCAAAAGATTATCCAAAACCACAACTGCAACATCCGGAGAACTCATCAAAGAATGATCTAAAACTTTAACTCCAGCATATGTATGAATCCACCCTCAAGAAAGATACGATTTTATCACACAGTCACCAGATATGTGTCCAGACACAAATTCCATATAAATATTGTGTGTATGCAAACATGGTATAGTGGCTTGAGTGTTGCAATATAACTCTGGAGATCAAGGTTTGATTCCCAGCTTGGCCATTAAACCCATTGGGTGACCTTGGGCAAGTCACATGCTGTCAGACTCAAGGGAAGGCAATGGCAAACTGCTTCTGAATAAATCCTACCAAGAAAATCCCATGATAGGTTCACCTTAGGGTCGTCATAAGTCAGACATGACTTGAAGGTATACAACAACAACAAGTGTGAGAAATCTCCTATCATTAGTAAACACATATACAAAAACAGAGTGAATTGTCATTAATTTATTATTTATTTCTAGGATTAAAAGAGGGAACCATATAATGAGAAAGGAGAAAGACTGTGCATGTGTGCACACACACTCACACACAGATACATACACAACTTTTCAAACACCATGTATCTGAAAAACTAAATGGGAAAATGAGGGTGGATTAACAAAGGATTAAAAGAATTCTTGCCATCTCATCATTCCCCCCTTAAAATGAAAATGAAATATTTGCAAAGGGAATGAAATGGCATATTTAAATCAAAAGAAAGGAATTATTAAAGAGTAATATTGGAGAGTGGGCAGGCATGATGACAAATGTGTCACAGAAAGGTTTGACTTCAGAACAGAAAAGGTATTCATGGAAAACAAAATAATGTCATTGCACCTTCTGATGAAAGCTCAACAATGAGGAAGCATTAATATCACAGAAAGAGGCATCATAATAGCTTTTCAAATAGTCTGATAAAGGTTTTTTATTCAATCAAAGAGAGGAAATGCCATCTATGTATTTGTTTCTTCTGCTACTTTTTAAATAATGCTGAAGAAAATATTTCAGCAGCACAATGGCTATTAAACATGAAATTGCAAAGAGACTGGAAATGTAAAAGTGGAAACACATAACAAAATGGGTGCCCATTCCCCCACACTTGCCATGTGCTTTACTGTTGCTAGGCACGTCTTCTAGCAATTTTGTTTTCCATGGTTTTGTAGAGAGCCCTAGGTTGGACTTCATCTATCAAAAAATAAACAGCAAATTACTTGACGGATATGCCACTCTAAGGTACGCCTGTGAGAACAACCACTGTTACCATTTCATAATGTTTGTAAAACAGGATGCCTTCAAGAATGGCTTTTGTTGCCAGGCCTGAAGATTAGGATGAAATAGAGCTAGTAGTGAGACTCTGCATGTTCATCACAAACAGTAAGGTATACGTACCCAGAGAAGTAAATAAAGGCCTTTTGTGACTGCAGAATGCTTGAACAATAGGAAAGTTAGCATCTATAAAAGAATATGCCTATCTTAAGATTGCATATGTGGACCAAAAGGTAAAGAAAATAGAATGAGGTATTCTGCATGTATGTATTTAAGGGATTTATGCTCCATTGTTTGACAGGTTCTCAGGGTAGATTACAAAAAGTTGAAATCACACACAAAAAACCCCCCAACACCCAACTAAAACAACATTTTTCAAAAGAACATTATTGGATAAAAACACTGCAATGTAAAATAACAGCATAAAAGCAATCAGCAGGGCTGGCTCAAAACTCTTTGCACACAGAGGCAAGTTGGTGTCCTTATTTAGGTCCAGAAGCTGATGGGCCAGATCTTAATTTTGTGTTAGCAATGGGGGAGCATCCTCCATTGAAGTTGAGCACAACAGGCTGCAAAATGACAGAGTGTGTGACACAAACAGCTCTGACTGGGGATTGAAAGGAGACTCAAAAATATTTTGAGAAATTCTGATGAGAAGAATCATGGACTGATGAGAATCTTCACACTTGAAATTTGGGGACCAAAACCTGAGACCCAGAAGGCATCCCACACTGCAGAAATAATCCAGTTTGACACCACTTTCATTGGCATGGCTCACTGTTTTGGAATTCTGGGAACTGTAATTTGCTGCGATACCAGAGCCCTTTGATAGAGAAGGCTAAATGTTTCATAAAACTACAATTCCCAAAATCCCATAGCATTGAGCTATAACAGTTAAACTAGTGTAAAAGGGGAATATTTCTGCAGTGCGGATGCAGCCTTAGGGATAGCTCCTTGTGATGCCATGACGGCGGGGGGGGGGGGGTAGTGATATCACAAAGGGCAACTTCTGGTGATGTCACTGACACATGAAGCACCAACTACAGTTGCACAAAGTATGATACACACACACACACACACACACACATATATGTGCATTGTTCAAGGCAGTGTTTTCACCTTGAAATTCCTCTCCCTCACCCCTAGTCAACCTTTAATATCAATTTAATATTAAAAAGGGATGGTAGCCAAGAGGGCACCTCCAGTGCAGGAAATTAGCCATGCCATAGATCAGTCTGGATCAGCATGGGGGAAGTTCAAGGGCACTTGGCCAGAACAGATAAATTAGGATCAGAACCTGCACAATCCCTTTACATAGGAGGGTGAGGGTGGTGGCAGATAGACTAGGTGTTTGCCAGAAAGCTGGGAAGCAAAGGGCACTTCCCTCTGGACATGACGCCTCTTTGTGTAAAAATATTTGAATTGGTTGCTCTGCCATTTCCACACATCTCAGGCCATTCTTCCTCCTGGAAAATCCACTCAAACTCCCAAGAAACTGGCCTAGGACACATCTCACCCTATAAATATGCCCTCTTGGGCACTTCCACTTTGGTCCAGTAGGAATCAGGCAGAAACTCTGTTGGATTCAAGCTTGACTCCTCAGTACTACTAGCTGTGCCACAAAGCGGAGTGCTGAGCTCCATTCAACACACAGTCTTCCCCCAGATAGGAGACCCATTTTTGGAACCGGTCATGTTTCATCCACTGCTATCCTTTAATTCATTGTCTGCAACCCCCTTTTATATCTTAGTTCTTGTACATGTGTGAGAGTGTCTTGCATTTGTGTTGATTCCCCTTTTAATCTTTAAATAAACTAATTTGAAATATGCCTCTGGAGACTGGATTTAGAACTATTATACATAGGCTTGTGTCCTGGCTTTAGAGTTGTCTCAAGCCCTCTTGCTTCCTATTGACCTAAATCATTTCCCCCATTGAGCCCAGGACTCTAGCATTTTGACTAACATTATAAGTATGCCAAAACATCTGAAATAATTAAAATTAAATTAAAAAAGAAATGGAAATTGTTTCCAGGGGAAAATAAAAAGTGTGTTATTGTTGGTTTAATGTGTTGAAAACTCTTTGTATGTTTCTCTCTCATTTTTTTTTAAAAAAGTGCTCATAGTCATACTTATATTATTTTTGGAGTGAGGCTAGCCAAGATCCAGGCAATATCCCAAATGTGGCTTCACCGCAGACAGTGTAATCTTGTTCTTTTATTTCCAATTCTCTTTCCTAATTTGAAATGTGATTTTTTTTATTGTTGCTGCAGGCTGGGATGGCATTTTCAATGAGTCATATCCTCATCACACAAATAATTAGCAAAGCACTACTTAAAGGCAATGAATGAGGGGTAAAGGACTAGCTTGGGGTCAACAAACTGTCAATAATGGTCATAGAATCATAGAATCATAGAATCATAGAGTTGGAAGAGACCACAAGGGCCATCCAGTCCAACCCCCTGCCATGCAGGAACTCCCAGTCAAAGCATCCCCGACAGATGGCTATCCAGCCTCTGCTTAAAGACCTCCAAGGATGGAGACTCTACCACACTCCGAGGGAGTGTGTTCCACCGTCGAACAGCCCTTACTGTCAGGAAGTTCCTCCTAATGTTGAGGTGGAATCTCTTTTCCTGCAGCTTGCATCCATTGCTCCGCGTTCTGGTCTCTGGAGCAGCAGAAAACAAGCCTGCTCCCTCCTCAATATGACATCCCTTCAAATATTTGAACAGGGCTATCATATCACCTCTTAACCTTCTCTTCTCCAGGCTAAACATCCCCAGCTCTCTAAGTCGTTCCTCATAGGGCATGGTTTCCAGACCCTTCACCATCTTAGTTGCCCTCCTTTGGACCCGCTCCAGTTTCTCCACATCCTTTTTGAATTGTGGTGCCCAGAACTGGACACAGTATTCCAGGTGGGGCCTCACCAAAGCAGAATAGAGTGGCACTATTACTTCCTTTGATCTAGACACTATACTTCTATTGATGCAACCTAAAATAGCATTGGCCTTTTTAGCTGCTGCATCACACTGCTGACTCATGTTCAACTTATGGTCTACTTGGACTCCTAGATCCCTTTCACACATAGTTTCATTCAGCCAGATGTCCCCCATCCTATATCTGTGCATTTCATTTTTCCGCCCTAAGTGCAGAACCTTACATTTCTCCGCATTGAATTTCATTTTGTTAGCGTTGGCCCAGCTTTCTAGTCTATTCAGGTCATTCTGAATTTCAATCCTGTCTTCTGGAGTATTGGCTACTCCTCCTAATTTGGTGTCATCTGCAAATTTGATAAGTATGCCCCCAATTCTGTCATCCAAGTCATTAATAAAGATATTGAATAGCACTGGGCCCAGGACAGAACCCTGTGGGACCCCACTGGTCACTTCTTTCCAGGATGAAAGGGAGCCATTGTTGAGCACCCTTTGAGTTCGGTCAGTCAACCAGTTACAAATCCATGTAATGGTTACCTTGTCTAGCCCACATTTTACGAACTTGTTTGCAAGAATGTCATGGGGAACCTTGTCAAAGGCCTTACTGAAATCAAGATATACTATATCCACAGCATTCCCTTCATCTACCAAACTGGTAATTTTATCAAAAAAAGAGATCAGATTTGTCTGGCAAGACTTGTTTCTCTGAAACCCATGTTGGCTTTTTGTGATTATGGCATTGGCCTCTAAATGTTCACAGACTCTCTGCTTAATGATCTGCTCTAGAATCTTTCCTGGAATTGATGTCAGACTAACTGGACGATAATTGTTGGGATCCTCTTTTTTCCCCTTTTTGAAGATGGGCACAACGTTTGCCCTCCTCCAGTCTGCTGGGACTTCTCCTGTTCTCCAGGAGTTCTCAAAGATTATTGCCAATGGTTCCGATATTACATTCGCCAGTTCTTTTAATACTCTAGGATGTAGTTCATCTGGTCCTGGAGATTTATATTCATTTAGGTTAACCAGGTATTCCTGTACTATCTCTTTACTTATTCTGTGCTGAGATTCCCCTATTCTGTCTTCTGCTCCATTATCCTTAGGTTGACCACCCTTTGCCTTTTCTGAGAAGACTGAAGCAAAGAAGGTGTTGAGTAATTCTGCCTTTTCTTTGTCATCTTTGAGCATTTTGCCATCTTCTGCACGCAGTGGCCCTACTGTTTCCTTCTTCTTCCTTTTGCTTCGGACATACCCAAAAAAGCCCTTTTTGTTGTTCTTAACCTCTCTAGCCAGCCTGAGTTCATTCTGTGCTTTAGCTTTTCTGACTTTACCCCTACATGTGCTGGCTATTTGTTTGAATTCCTCTTTCGTGATTTCCCCATTTTTCCATTTCTTATACATGTTCTGTTTAAGGCTTATCTCAGTTGAAAGTTCCTTAGTCATCCATCCTGGCTTCTTGAGACACCTCCCATTTTTCTTCCTCATTGGAACTGTTTGAAATTGCGCCTTCAGTATCTCCTTTTTGAGAAACTCCCATCCGTCTTGAACTCCCTTCTCTTTTAGTTTTCTTGACCATGGGATCTCCCCCAGTATTTCTCTAAGTTTATTGAAATCAGCTCTCCTAAAGTCTAGAATGCGTGTCTGACTATGCCTGGCTTCCCCTTTCCGCTGTATAACAAACTCCAGGAGAACATGGTCACTTCCCCCTAAGGATCCAACCACTTGCACCCCATTGACTAGGTCATCCCTGTTGGTTAAGATCAGATCTAAAATAGTTGATCCCCTTGTTGTCTCTTCCACCTTTTGGACAATGAAATTGTCTTCCAGGCAAGTGAGGAATTTGCTAGACCTTGAGGATTTGGCTGAGTTTGACTTCCAGCAAATATCCGGATAGTTGAAGTCCCCCATCACTACTACATCTCTCCTTTCTGAGTGTGTGCTCATCTGTTCTAGAAAGGCATCATCCAATTCCTCTGCCTGAGTCGGGGGTCTGTAGTAGACTCCCACAGTAACATCCCTGTTGTTTCCCTCTCCTTTAATGTTTATCCAGATGCTCTCCACCTGGCTTCCAGTATTGACTTCCTGGATCTCTTCACTGGTGTAAATATCCCTGACATATAATGCTATTCCTCCTCCTTTCCTGTTTGGCCTGTTTCTCTTAAAAAGGTTATATCCCTCTATTTCTACATTCCAGTCATGAGACTCATCCCACCAGGTTTCAGTGATGCCTATTATATCATATTTGCTCTGTTGTGCTAGGAGTTTGAGTTCATCCTGTTTATTTCCCATACTCTGTGCATTAGTGTAGAGACATCTAAGAACATGTGTTCCCTTTACTTGCTGCCTGTGCAAATTTTTTTGCTTCCCACTGTTGGGTCCTTGCACTGTTTGCCTTGTTCCCTCTATGTCAGTTTGATTATTTTCTCCAGCCCTTTTGCCTTCCAAAATAATGTCTCCCTCCCCCATATAACTCAGTTTAAAGCCCTCCTGATCAGATTTTTGAGACTTTTGGCAAAAATGTTTTTGCCAACTGGTGTGAGATGCAGCCCATCCCTTGCCAGAAGTCCCTCCTCATGGAACCGCAGCCCATGATCCAAGAATCCAAACTGTTCTTGGCGGCACCATCTACGGAGCCAGTTATTCACCTCTGCTATTTTCTTCTCCCTTCCTGGACCATGCCTTTCTACTGGGAGAAGAGATGATATGACAACCTGTGCATCCATCTCTTTCATGGAGATGGTCTGTGTATGTATGTGTTTTAGTGATGTAATTCTTCACTAATTTCTTTATTAAAGGGAGTAGCAAGGAATTTCAGCAGAATGCTGGCAGAATGGCTTCAAAATTACAGTTTTCAAAAACTATTTACAAGACGGGAGTTATTTCATGCAAAATTTACATGTCGCTTTCCCCCCTCAGTAAACATACACACACACATTTGGAGGGCAAGTAATCATTCTGCATAGAAAATTATACAGAAAATACTGTAGATGTGGACTAAGGGCCTCTGCTACAGACTAAACTAAAATGCCGACATTGGGGTGAAGTGGTGGCGTGGCGACTGCATGTCGCATAGCCTGATTCTGCCCCAAAGCCAGCATTATGCTGCCTACCCAACTGTACGGTGGGCAGCATCACACCATTTCTTTGGCACAGTGTTTAGATGTGCTCCACCAAAGAAATGCGGAAAAGCCACCACAGTGGCAGCAAGGGCAGCTTTTTGCCATTTGAAAAACTAGCAGCATTTTGCCAGCCCTTTTTGGGATGACAAATTGCCGGATCAGGGCTGTGGCATGCGGTTGCTGCAGCCTGATCCAGCACTGAAAGGGGTGGTGGGAAGCCACTCCTTTGGGGCCATCTCTTTACTTTACTCTTTACTCTGGCAAAAGGTGCCATTTCTGCGCAGAAGACAGCATTTTTTTGTGCAGAAAATAATGTTTTCTGTGCAGAAATATTACTTTCAGTACAGAAAGTACTTTTTCCTGTGAACAAAAAGCATGTGCATTTTGCACATAATTAATCCCAAAGTGCTATCATCAGGATTCCCCTTGTCAAGGTTTCCTCAAATGAGAGATACACATTTTTGACCACTTTTGATTTTTTTTCTAATATCCTTTCTACCCCTAGTATGACTGTTTTCTGCACAAGTTAAAAGCATTAGCAAGGGGTTAAATTGTTTCATGCACATGGTTCTCACCCCCTACAGATTTTACCTCCAACCTGTTTTGATGACAACTTTAAAATGGACACCAGTATTGAAACAGGAAAGTTAACTTGGGCTGCATTCGCACTATAGAAATAACCCAGTTTAACACCACTTTAACTGTCATGGCTCATTGGTGTGTAACTCTGAAAACAATGAAAGCACCTTTCCTTGATGTGTCTCTCCCCTCCCTACTCCCAAACCCATATCTGGCCTGTTTAAAACTGCATCATGAATATTCTATTTAAAAACACATAACAGAAAGGACATCAAATATCCTGGAAGCATCTCTTCTCGTAATGTATTCATGAGGAAGCCCTTGTCAATCATGGATAGCAAAGCACATCAAAATACTTAAAATTTGAAGAGGATACACAGAGTTTTACATGCCGGAGTTAGAAGGACAAAAAAGAGACTGTCTTCCGTCAACCAAATTTTCAGCCTCAAGTGCCTTTGAGCAATTATTCAGAAGCCCACAAATAACAGTATTACAGTTTGAAACCATTCTTTTGCTTGGTTTTGCGCTCTGTGGGTCCCTTGTATTATTGTCAAGCAGCCAATGATTTTCCATCACCAACATCTCACAGTGCTTCAAAATCCTACATTAAAAAAAATCCTACTTTCATTCTGAATATTAATAAAGCCAGTTCTTACAAATATACATGGGAAAAGATACAGATATATTCATTGCAACCTACCTCATTCTCAAGGCAATTCAGCACGTTTAAAAAAATCCATAATAGGTTTTTTTTTTTACAGTTTAAAAGCAACATTAATTACTAATTCATACTACTGCAACAAGAATCTGTCAATCTGCAAATATATATGTGACAACCTGAAAGATTAAAAAATGCATCTGAGTAGTTTCTTGCTAACTTTAAATCTCATATGCATAACTTAAAAAAGAAAAGAAAATGACATCTGAAGTTGAAACATTTACTTATCCATGCACATGAAGCTACTAGATTTATTGTGTTCTGTTTAAAAGTTTCTTTGATCACTTCACATATGCACTGTACATACTGCAAGTGTTTCTAAAATCCCGACACTAAGAAAAGGTTCAGTACAGAAATGCAATTATGACAAAAGACACACAGATCTTAAAACAGTGGCTCGTAAACTTTTATTTATTCTTCGGCATTTGAATTTATGCCTAGATTCTGGATTAACTAAGAAGTTTGTTGATTAGAGAGGTTTGATATATATTGACAGCTGATTTGTCTGTTTTTGATAACTTGTGTGATAGATCCCGTCTCCTGCAGTTCCAACCCCTAGGGACCCCTGCCACTCAACCTGCCCTTCACACACACACACAGATACACACACACGTTCCTTTCTCTCCTGAAAGGAGGCTGCAGAAATAATCCAGATTGACACCATTTTAATTGCTATGACTCAATGTTATGGAATTCTGTGAACTGTTGTGGCACCAAAGCTCTCAGACTGAGAAGGCTAAATGTCTTACAAAACGACAATTCCCAGAATTCCATAGCATTAAGCCATGGCAGTTAAAGTGGTGTCAAACTGGATTATTTCTCCAGCGTGGATTCAGTGTGGAATAGAGTGCTTGTTAGCTTTGTGTTCTTTATGGTAAGCATGATCCATCCTTGATTTAGGGTTGAGGAAGCCAGTAAGAGTCAGAGTTAAGCAACAAGCAAGAGAATTAATGTGGTTTATTGTATCATGTAGAAAAGTAAATGCTTTAACAAGTTCCAGTTCTTAGTTCCAAACACCTAACAATATTCAACTTTTGTCAGACCTTTTTCTTCAGCCGCTTCAGACACCCAGAACACAATCCCTCCCAATTGACTCTCTCCTCTGACTCAGCCAACTCTCCGCTCTCAACTGACAACCCTGGTTGCATCTGCACTGCAGAAACAATCCAGTTTGACACCACTTTAACTGCAGTGGCTCAATGCTATGGACTCCTGGGAACTGTAGTTTTCTTAGACATTTAGCCTTCTCTTTTGAAGAGTTCTGATGCCATAACAAATTGCAATTCCCCAAATTCAATAGCATCAACTTGAGGCAGTTAAAGTGACTTCAAATTGGATTATTTCTACAGTGCAGATGCAGCCCTGTCTCTTTCTCTCAGACCCATAGTCCTGCTTTTATACTGTACTACTTTCCTTTCCCTGGCAGTTCCCCTTCTCTGAAACTTGAAGTCAGGTCTGTCTAGCGCCTCCTTCACATCTGGATTTAATGCAGAGCAGGGAAGATTGATTTATTTCATTGATTTCATTTTGTTTATATGCCACCTTTCTCCCATATAGGGACATTGGGAGGCTGCTGTTTCTTCAATCTCCTATGAGCATGGCCCCTTACACCCAGTGACCTACCCAGATTAACAATGCATGCAAGCCCTGGTGCTCATTATTGAACAGACTATAGAAAAGAACCTTGATTTGAAAATGAGTTTTAGGAGTTTATCACACAGAGGCAAACTGCTGAAATCCCATGCAGAAATGGGATTTAAAAGTCTGAAAAAAGCAGGTTGTTCTTGATGTGTTTGTGTAAAGGAGAAATAATGTGACATTAACCTGAACGGAAAGTTGCCAAAACTCCACTCCTTTTTACTTTCGGAAGTTTCTGAAAGTAAAAAGGAACGGGTTTTGGTGACTTTCCGTTTGGGTTAATGTTGCATTATTTCTCCTTCACACAAACATTGTTTGAAAATCTACACACTTTTGTGGGTGTTTTCCACTTTTTGTTCAGATTAACCCACAACGTCATTTGAAAATCTGCCTGCTTTTGCAGGTTGTTTCTAGTTTAAATTCAGTTTCTGCATGGAATCTGTTCAGTGTGATAAACTCCTTAGTATGAAAGAATTTGAGCTTTTTTTTTTTTTTTTTTTTTAAAAAATAGATTTCTCCCATCCCAACCTCCATTAAGAAACAGGGTTCTGCATTTCCGGAAAATGACCCTAAAGGAGACTACCTCCCTTTTGTGTGTTTATGCTTTCAAGTAGCCTGTTGATTTGTGGTGACTCCCTTTGTATGTGTGTTCAAGTCATTTCCGACTTATGTACCCTAAGGCAAACCTATCATGGGGTTTTCTTGGCAAGATTTGTTCAGAGCAGGTTTGCCATTGCCTTCCTTTCAGGCTGAGAGCAAGCACCTCCCCAGTAGGTTTCATGGATGAGTGAGAATTGAATCCTTGTCTTCAGAGTTCTAGTCCAATATTTAAACCACTACACCATACTGTCTCTCCTTTACCACTCCTCAAAGGCATCAACTTCTCAACTGTGCTAAACAATCTGCTATGATCTTGTCTATTTGATTTCTCCCTGTCATTCATTCTCACCTATCCACCTAGAACATTACATTAAAGTGGACAGTGGAAATGGATCTTTGTCTCCTTTTCTATCTATGTTCTGCTTTGTCTTCAGCTTATGTCAAGAATGAGCCTCTCCATTGAGAGAGGCTCTTTATGTAACTTTTATTGTACTGCAAGGAACAATTGTGACCGTGTGATGATCTCCTCAGCTAGAAATTCATTAGTGCCTTTTTCAAGTGACTTCGCTTTCTCTGTTCCATTTATTCTGTATTTTACTTCATTAAAAACACTTAAATTAACATAAGTGGCAGTGGCCCAAGGGCAAGAAGAAGAATGACCTACACCTGTTCTTCTCTAAAAGAGCTGCCATTATGGCCACTTGGAAATGCTTAAGCTCCCCACTATGGTGTGTGAGGAAGAGGTGAAAATGGGGAAAGAAATATTAGATTGGTATACACCTTGGCACCCCATTGTGGTGAAAGTTTGGACCTTGGAAATGCTTCCACAGGGCACAAGACCCGATGGTGATGAAAGGAGAGTGCCCTTGGGGCTGATCTGGACTGACTATCTCTTACAAAGCCATGGGCTTTAGGAGGGAGCACTCCAGCTTTGGCCTTCCAAACATGACTAGCCAAAGTAGTAACCAATCTATTTGGATTGCCCTTGGATCTGCTGTTTCGCCCAAGGGATAGCTGGTAGGTGGTCTGAGGTTCACATCTTGGCCTCAGCTGGACCCACACCAGGTCACTCCCTGCCACACTTTGTTTGTTCGGCTTGTTTATTCCTAGGCCTTAAATAGTTTAAATAGTTTATAAGTCAACAAAATGACCCTTGCTTAACCCAACTTGACTGTGTCTGGATTCATTATTTCATGGTTGGTTAACAAAAATGCCTGTTGGAACAGAAAAGGGATGCTAGAAGGTGGCATCCAGCAGCCCTATTGGTCTAGAAGCATGGACCAGCCTCATTACATGATTGGAAGGTCCAATCCACACTACAGAAATAATCCAGGTGGACACTGTTTTAAATTCCCCAACTGAATGCTAGGGAATTCTGGGAACTGTATTTCTGTAAGACATTTAGCTTTCTTTGCCAGAGAGCTCTGGTGCCACAATGAACTACAATCCACAAGATTCCCTAGTACTAAGCCAGGGCAGTTAAAGTGGTGTCAAACTAGATTATTTCTGTAGTGTGGATTGGACTGAAATTAGAAACTCTGGAATATACTAATTGTCTGACAAACTCAAGATCTTTCTCTCACACTTCTTCCAACATTTTTTTTTAATTATGACAATTTGCTAACATGTGCTTTACATATACTCGATGGACTCCACCGATCTAGATGCCACATGTCCAGATTTAAGAACACCGATGTAGTGGTAACAATGATACATTTAAGGAGGAAACATCTTCTAGCCTGTTCTACCTGACAAGAACCATGTTTCTTTTCTGTTAAAATAATATTTTTTAAAGATCTGCTCATGATTTGAATCCTGTAAATTCAGTCTCAGTGCACAAATCTTGGAGAAAGATCTTTGCTATCCTGAAAGAAAGCTAAAAGGAAACCTGCAAAATGGCTAACAATTAAACCATATAAATGTGATTAGCATAATCAACAAATGGATTGAAGAGAGAGGATGAGCTTCTGGATTATAAACAACTATGAGGGTATTAATGAGGGTATTAATGCACTGGATCTCCCTGCAAACAAGTGAAAGAAGACTTAGAACTGAGTACCAGTCAGAAGGAGAGTGGAGGAAAAACAGCACGGCTTTCCTAAAGCAACTGATCTGAATCTTTGCAGTACAGCAGATGGACTGCAACAAAGAACTCCATGGGTGATTTGCTAATAGCATGCACTAGCTGATGAAAGCCCACTGCTAGCAATGAAACATACAGGGGAGGATATTCAATCAACCCAAGGGTAATTGGGGTTTAATTTAATTTCCTGTCTATATGAAAGAAAGGAAAATAATAATATCAACAGGCAGGTGTTCCACACACTCCAGTTTTTGAGGAGTAAACAAAGGTAGACCATTGACATATTGTTGTAATCTGTAATTGAAATGGAATGTACAAGTTTGCCTGGGCACAAATAATATTAAAACCTCATCTCTAAATGGTGACGGACAAGCTGGTGAATGCCTAACAGATGTTATAAGCAGACAGCTGACTTAGGTAGTTTATGTTTAGACATGCTCATGCGCAGAAATCATAATGAGCCATTGTTTTAACCAGCTCCTGGCTTTCTGAAATCTATTTTTAAAATGTGGTATTTCATGACTACCTTATCTCTTACAACCTCCCCCTTTATAGTTAGGGGTACCTGATGGTTTTCATGTCAGTGGAGCTGTGGATCTTGTTGGGTTTTACTCCAGTTTTCAAAGCACCTATCTAAATCTGATCCACAGAACAGTTTCAACACTGTGAATAGCTCCCTTAAAGTTTATTTCAAAGCCAAGGATGGATTCACTTCCCATTGACAGTAGACAGCAGCCACCACTAATACTAAAAATAGGAAAGGACTGTCTGTTACAGGATAAATTTGTTATGGTTTTCATGGTCCACCTCACTGGACACAAGCTTTTACATCAAGAGAAGTTACCCCTCTGGGAATTGTTACAAGTGATAAAGGTTATTTGGTGTTTTGTGCCTTCAAGTTGTTTCCATCTGATGGCAAGCCTAAGGCAAGGCTTTTACTGGGTTTTCCTGGCAAGATTTGTTCAGAGGAGATTTGCCACGGCTATCCTCTAAGGCTGAGAGCATTCTTATAATCAGATATTATAGGAAATCACCATATTATGCTGTATATTCACAGTCCCAGGTTTGTAATCCTGTGTAATCCAAAATCCACCTGAACAAGTTCATTCTCGACATCCTTCAACAGACATGTGCAATTTGTTTCATATGAGAGACTTCTAGATCAAGTTCTCAGTGGTTCTCATTGTTGTCTGACTGCTTTGGAGGAGTTGGATATTCTTTCTTTCTAATAAATGTTTTCTTTCTAAAGTTTGCATTTTATGAACATGGGATTGTCACAATGAGTAAAAAAGGCTGTCCTTTATGTCTTAAAATCTGACATTTCACAGGACTCTTTCAAACGGGAGGAATTTCTCCCAATTCCGAATGGAGCCAATGCGGATTCATGTAAATTCGCTTGTTTAGCGAATTTACCTGAACCCCTGCTCCGTTCGGAAGGCATTCGGAATTACTTCCCATTACCCGAAAATAACCCCCCCTTGCCCGAAATTGCGTGAGAAGCTTAAATTCGCAATAACGTTAAACCCATGATTGCATTCGGAGGGACTTCCCTTTTGCCCGAATTTGCATGAGAAGAATTAATTCGCAATAACGTGAAACCCCAGGATTGCGTTTGGATTGCCCTTGGATTATACTTCCAATTTCCCACGTCTGAAAGAGTCCACAGATGAAAACTGGGACATATGTGGTTAAGACACATCAAAAGAGTGTGGGCATTAAACAACAGAAAAAAAGTTGTCAGTGAGGAAGAATACATACAACTATTATTTTAAGCAGAAAAAACCTCTAGAATGTATGTCTTGAAATTAGTAAGGACAAGACCCCATCCACTCCTCCCCTCTCATCCCTGCCGAGTTTTTGTTGTTAACCGCCTTTGAGTCAATGTCAATTCATGGCAAGCCTGTGAATGAGACATCTCCAAGTTGCTTTATCCTCATCTAATGGTGTCACTAGGTTCGGTATCACCCAGAGCACTCTTGGTGTCACATCACACACATCCCATTGACCTCTTCTCATTACCACACCATACAGAATCCTTAGTCAAGTTCTTTTTTTAAATTAATGTTACTCATGAATTGTAATTCCTCTATAACAGTGAATGTAATGGTAATAGTTGTGACATAAACAACTAGCAAAATTAAAATTATACCTTTAAATTACAATATCATACATAAAGCCTAAATGTATTTACATATACATAGTTTAATGTAATTGTAGTTGAAGTGAAAATTTGGCACAATCTGATGTTTTTGAAGATTTTTTTTAAAATTAAAAATTAAAATTTGGGGCCTCTCTTTTCTCCTCCCATTAGACCTTATTCTACTCACATCATCTCTTCGGCTTTTTAAGAGACACAGACAAATGTCACAGCCTCTTTCTGCCCAAAGGCAGATGTTTGAGGAGAAGTGGTGCCACCCCTCTTTATGGTGTTACAGTGGTCCCCTGGGTTATGAAGGTAATCCGTTCCGGGATTACCTTCATAACCCGGAAGCTTTCGTTTCCCGGGAGACGGCTATATTCAATGGACCGCGCGGCTGATTTAAAGGGGCCACGCGGGTTTTTTTTTCGTATCCCGGGGGATCTTTCGGATCCCGGGGGATACAATCGCGGTCCCGCCAGTTTCGGATCCCGGGGTTTTTGCAACCCGGGGGATTCGTAACCCGGGGGACCACTGTACCTAGTGTGGTCAGCAACTACCGCACCCCATTAGTGATGTTACTGGCCTCAGCTGCTCTGCTCATATCCTGCAGATGTAGGATTGTGACGTCCTGATTGAATTTAACCATTTGGTATGTAGTCTTCCTCACTTTCTGCTGCCCTCCACTTTCCTAGCATTACAGTGGGCTCTTCCTTTATGGGGAGGATCCGTTCCAGATTCCCCCCCCCCACTTAAGGGGAGTTTCATGTATGCTTGTGCCCCATTGGAAACAATGAAGCACGTGTTTGCAGCAAGGTGCCTGCGGCTTAGCAAGTGCTACGGGTACACATGCCATTTGTCCAATTGCTGTGTGGCTTCAGTGTAAGCTTGAGGCCGTGTATGGTGCACTCTTGTATGGCACAGTTGCACTGTATTCTCTTTTCTAATGAGCCATGCCTTCCCATGGTGTGGTTGAAGTACAAGAGCCTCAATTCTGTAATTTTGCCTTCCTCAGAGATCTCAGGCTTGATCAGTACTAGGATTTGTTTTTTGTTTGTTTGTTTGTTTTGGCCATATACTGTATTTGCAATACTGTCTTCCAGCACCACCTTTCAAATGAGTTGATTTCCTTTCTATCAGCTTTCTACGCTGTCCACTTCTTGCATCCATACATGGTAATAAAAAATACTATGGCTTGGATGATCCTAACTTTGGTCTGTCATATCTTTACACCTAAAGATTTTTTTCTATTTCTTTCAGTGTCCTCCTCAGTCCCAGTCTTTTCCAAATTTCTTGACTGCAATTTCCATCCTGATCAATGATTGATCCAAGGTATGGGAAATTGTTAACTATTTCAACTTTGTTATTATTTAGGTTGGATTTATGTAAATTCTGCATAGTCATTATTTTGTTTTACTGAGTGCAAATTATTTCTGCACTTTGAACCTAGTGTGCATCAACTAAAGTTTGCGAAGGAAAGAGAAAAGTGGGGGGGGGGGGAGGAGGAGGGAGAAACTGGGATATTTTTTAAAGTAGCTGAGAAAGTGGGACAGTAAGGATTAACTGGCTCTTTCCTTGCCAAATCAGGACAGCTGCAGGGTATGCTAATCCAGTGGGTCTTCAGATCTCCTGCTTTCCGAGAGCTTATCAAACGGGGATCATTGGGTAATAATTATTTTTAGAAAGTTAATAGGTGTGTTTTTAAACTACTGCAGTGGATCCTTGGTATCTGGTGGGATTTGATTCCAGGACTCCTTGTCCAGGAATCCATGAGTGCTCACATCACACTACAACGGTGTAGTAAAATGGTGTCTCTTAAATAAAATGGCAAAAATCAAGGCTTGCTTTGTGTGTGTGTGTGTGTGTGTGTGTGTGTGTATATATATATATATATATATTTGAAGCCATGGATGGTTGAATCTGTGGGTGAACAATCCATGGATAAGGAAGGCTGACTGTACATGTACACTATATTAGGTTTTTGTAAAAATACATATCAGAAAGTAAAGAAAATATATATATTTTTAAAAATACCCTCATGCACAATGATCCAAGTAAAAACACTGATGACTCTCATTCATGGACCTTTTGAATAATGGGCCATACTTTGCCAGCCCTGGGGTAGACTATGATGCTAAGATTTTGGTTCCACTGGTGGAGCTGCTTTTGCATGGGAAGGGAGACGTCATAGTGAATGACACCCAGACACACAATTGGCAGGAAAAGGCCACAACTTCACTGAATACAGCTGAAAGGTTGGGTTGGCCCTAGTGCATGAGCAGTGAGCTGTCATCGTCCAACCTGCTTGTTGTCCAATGAACCCAAGGCACACTCACGCCTGGGCTTCAGGATGACAGAAGGGGTAACCAACTGATCGCAATTTGCATCTTTGCCCCTTTATCACAGGGGGACGCTGTTCAGAAGTTGTCCCCACAATGGCAACACTTTATCGCTCCCAGCAGCCCCAGGTCTTCTTGAGATTCCTGTCCAGTACAGGAAACCACATCCACCAGATCAATAGTGCATGCTATCACCAATAATAATAATAATAATAATAATAATAATAATAATGTTGTGACTGCACCCAATAACCCACTCCTTAACTAGAGGGAGGGAGGGTGGGGAGAGACAGGTTGGAATGACACTGCCCCCCCCCCAGCCGCGTGGCCCTTTATTGGCCCTTCAGCCAATCAGAGCTGATGGCAAGGCAGAAATTCTGCCCTTCTCAAACCTCCGCCAATCCAAAAAGCCATTCAGAGCAGAAGGGGTGGGATTTATGGCCACAAAGGTTGCTGGGCCCTGTAGTCCCCCAGCGACTATAGGAGGTCCCATCCCCAGCAAGCCTGGGCAGCCAATCTGGCCCAGCAGAGTCCCTCCCAGAGTATTCCCCTGACCAAGCCAAGAGAGCCCCTGCGGCCCTACGGCTCCCCTCACCATGCAACTCGGTCAGCCCAGTGAGTTGGGTGGCTGCATTTGTGAGCAGAAGGGCACTGGATCCTGGCCATTGTCTCCTTATGTTCTAGCTAAAGGTTGTCCTGCTATATAAAGATGAAAAAAACAAAAATTTCAGTTCAAAAGAGCATTCTAAACATACATACAGAGGCATGGGGCTGTGTATCTAAGAGTTTCCCACTGGGAAGCTTAGCTGCTTCACCTTTGGTAAACTTGATTCATTAGTGTATTAATTGACAGTTGTTTCCTGTTCTAAGTGATTGTTTCATAGTTCTATTATGTTCTGTCAGGCAACAGTACACGATTAATTACAAATAAATAGGAAATTAAGTTAGCTAACAATGGGATGCTTCCCAGATATTTTACCCTGAGGACAAGGAAGTCTTCGAGAGCACGATTCTAACTTATATAAGAACCCTTCTAACTTATACAAGGGCCATTTCGTTTGCCTCTGAAATGTCATTTTCTTCTCTGAGAGGGGTTAAAATAACGGAAGGTTTAAAGAGATCACACCCCAGTAATCAATTGCTTAAATATAATAGGCCATACAGAATCCCTGATTAGTACAGCAAACTTCGTAAAATAGAAAATGGGAGCTCAGTGCGTACGTAAAAGTCACTGAAGGACCCTAATAGACTATAAAAAGACTGTACATTGTCATGGAAGGATAAATTCAATAGCTTGATATTTCAGTTCCATTGTCCTTTTCAGAGGGACCCTTCTGATTAATGGCTTATCCTGAAAGGACTGAGAGCTGATTTTCTGTGTCAGAGTCATCTCTCCGACATAGGTCTGCAAGTGAAGAAGGACAGGGAGGCATTCCTTGGTTTCTAGTTGGCCTTGTCAGGAAGCAAAAAGCACAAACTGCTGTCATGCTAACTAAAAGGGGCAAGCCAGAGGTTGAACAAAGGGAAACACAAGACAGCCTATTATCCCATGAAACACAAACAGCAAAGGCATCTCCTGTGGTCAAAGGTAAGGAAATACCTGCTGCGCCTGCAAGTAACTTATGCCCCTTCAAATCAAGAACTCCCAATGGTGTAGAGAACACAATTTACTACCTGGGAATCCTTGGAGAGCACTGCCCTATGCATGTGAATGCAAAAGTATGGCCACTGATATTTTTTGTGTCACCTGAGATCTGGAAAGCCTTCCATACAGAAGGCAAATAGTCTTAAGGTGCCTTAAAAAAGAGGTTTGTCTCCTTGTGACCAAGCAAAGAGCCAAAGAAATGTTGTGCTAGATTAGTTTTGAGGGATCTTGACCTATTTTCCTCCCTCCCATCCTTACTTTCAGTTCCCTGATGTCTGATTCCTTATATTAGTCACATACCTAAGAGAGGAAGTACTTCAATGTATTCATTTCAAAATTCTCCTTATAAACTGCATTATTTGGATTATTAATGATGGCTCGATCTGTCCTTGTAGTTGTTGTGCGACTTTAAGTTGTTTTCAACTTATGGAGACCGTAAAATGAACTTATCATGAGGTTTTCTTGGCAATTTTCTTCAGAGGGGGCTTGCCATTGCTATCCTCTGAGGCTGAGAGGGTATGACTTGCCCAGGGTCACCCAGAAGGTTTTCATAGCTGAGCCAGGATTCAAACCCTGGTTACCAGAATCATCGGAGATTATCACACAGAGGATAAGGACAGGAACAAAGCAGGTTGCTCCCATCCTTATCCCAGCCTGCATTATGCAATTGCAATTATGCAATTGGGGGAAAGTTTATCACACCGCGCATGCTCCTTCCCATACTTCTCCCATCAGGGAAGTGTAATGGACCTGTCATTTGGTATTAATGAGAGTTTTCATTTTAATACCAAATGACAAGTCGATTACCTTCACAGATGGGAGAAGAACAGGAGAAGTGTGTGGGGTGTTATAATCTTTTCCCCGATTGTGTGAATAGGATGGGATACGGACAGGAGCAATCCACTTTGCTCCCATCTTTATCCTCTGTGTGATAAATCTCCATAGTCCAATGCTCAACCAATACATTGTGCTGGCTTGCATTACCATTATTAAGTAAAGCAGGATGGGAAAATTTTAGTAATTCTATCGATTATATTATCCCCCCCCCCCCCCACGCACACACTTTTCACACTGCTGAAATTCAGTGACATGGGAACAATCGGCAGTGGAAAACTAACAATTCCACTTTTTAGAAATCTCCTTTTTTGCTAAAACAAGATGCATTTGGAGCATCTGCTTGCTTTTATAAGAGAATCACACCTCCCAGAAGCCTAGCTTGATTTCATTTTAGTTTCTTCTTCTTGTAGTTATTCTAAATACGTCTGCTCTAGCTCTCAGCTACCCTGTTCTATTGTGCTTAGGCCTGCAAGTACTGTCTTTCCATTTGTGTAGTACTCACCATCTGCCATTCCCTCATTTGGGAAACCATAATTCATATTCTCCACTTCAATTTCTGCATTATAATCTCATTAATCATTATTATTAGAAATAGTCTGTCAGTCCAAGCCTTTCCTTCTGGGTACAGTGACTCTGATTTTTGTGATTGAGCAAATTTCTCCAATTTATTTAAATATAATGCATAACCTACCTTGTGTGCATCATGGGGATAAAAATAATCCCAACTATTTTCATGTGGGTGGCATGTACAGATGTCAGGATGATCAAAATGTAGGTCTACAGAAGTTGGTTAACACACTAGTATAAATGAGGGCATACGAGGACATGCTTTGGGGAAAATTATTTAAAGGAAGACTGCATTGGTCCATACAGCCTTTGATAGTTGTGCTTTAGGGTTGGCTTTTGGGGCTTATTTAAATTGATTTAAGTAATAAATTAGCCCATTTCATATTAGATAGGTCATACCCAGATAAAAAGGAAAACTAAAACTAAATAAATAAATAAATGCACAGCCATACTTATAGATATTACAAAAAATCAGTTAACCAGTGCTGAAAATTTCCAGTTTTTGGATGCAGAAATTTGGGGAGCAGGTTTACAGGTGAATTGATACAGTAGAGAGAGGGCCACAACCAATTGTCTCTGTTTCCAGTATTTTTAAAATAAAATGAAATGAAATGGTGCCAGAGTAGGAAAGAAGAGATGAATTGTCCCTATATAAAATTGGTTGACTTTTTGTACTAGCAATAAGCCTAGAGCACCTGGAACAATCAGATGGCAATATGCCCAGTGTTGTTCTATTTTATTTTACTTTATTCACCTAGACTGTACACTGTGTCATCCAATGTCTGAAAAACCAAGTGGATGAATGCTGCTTGAATGAGATTCTATCCAAGAGTCCTGTGATGATGTCAGTTAAGATTCTGAAGGAAATGTAGGCCAAAGAAATTGTGAACATTTCAAGAAAAGATAACTAATCACAAAGATGGAGGAATTCAGACTAACAAAAAATAAATCTATATTTTGTTTTCTCAAAATAGATTTATTTTAAAAGGTATGGTTTATAGATGCAATGCACTGTCAATCATTTTTATGTCATTATCATACCTGAAGCTGATTAAACGTCTATGGGGAGGGAAGATGTGATCCTGCTTGTATCCTTGGGTCAGAATAGGTAGCCCTGTTTTGTGCCTCACCATTAAAAGACATGTATTGAATAGGCACACAGGACAGGGCCTTCTGCACAGTGGGGACTAAGCACATAGAACTAGTTACTCTGGCATATCTGAGCCTGATGGTATTTAAATGTCAGGTAATAGTATATTTGGCTTAAATATCCTAAAACCACCAGATCCTGTCTAATCTAGAAAGCTAAGCAGGATCAGCACAGGAAACTACTTGGATGGGAGGAAACAAGAGACTATTAGGTTACTTTCCAGAGGAAGGGACTGGTAAAACCGCTTGTGAGTATTCCTTGCCTAAGAAAACTCTTTGAAATTAATAGAGTTGCTGTAAACCAATAGGCAACTTGAAGGCACACAAACACACAGCTGCACTCAGGGTTCTGACCCTATTTCTCACAGCTTTTCTTTTTGCTGCTTATGGGGCTTTCCAGACTGCCCAAAAGGGGCAGTCTGTACTCGCCCCAAGAAGCGGCGAGATGGGGCCAAGGCTGCCGCACCGGCAGTCTCTGAGGCCCCGTCTTGCCACTTCTGGAGGCTGCGGGGAAGCAGCAAAGTGCCGTTTCCCCACGTCCTCAAACTGGGGTGCAGCAGGTGCCCTGGGTGCCCACTGCACCCCGCTTCCCTCGGCAGGGCTGAGGGGAGAAAGGGGCCACCACTGAGGTCCCTTTCTCCCCTGGGTCCTTGGCCTGGCCGTCTAAAGGCTGTGCAAAGGACCTGGAAGCAAAAAGGAGCTCCATTTTGGAGCTCCTTTTTGCACCGCTGAAAGGGCGCGCTTGGCACCCTCCCACGGTGCCATGTCATCATAACAGGTGCAGCGTTTCTAAACGCTGCGCATGCCATGACAACATCATGGCACGTCTATATGGACGCCGCCATTTTAAAATGGTAGCACCCATACGCTTTAGGGTTAGGGAGGGACTAAACGCTGTGCTCTCCCTAGCCCTAAAAGTGGCTTTTTAAGCCTGATTTGCGCCTCTTTGTGCCCGTCTAGATCAGGCCAGTCTGTCCTTAATTGCTTGAAGAGTTTCATCTATCATTCATCGAGGTTTCTCTTTCCTTTGGGCTACAGATAGTGTCATTTTACATTCTTCTCTGACAGTGTCCCTAATTTCAGTCCAGAGTTCTTCTGGCTCTGAGTTAATTAGGTTTAGTAGTGCAAATCTATATTTATATTATCTTTAAATTCTACAGGGATGCTCTTCAGGTTTTATCTTGGCACGACGGTTGTTTAAGTGTCCTTCTTTAGCTTTACCTTTATTTTTGATGTTAGCACATAATGGCCTGTGCCACAGTCTGCTCCTGGTCTTACTTTTGCAGAGAATGGAGCTTCTCTATCTTCTGCTTCCAATTATGTAGTCTATTTGATTTCTGTATTGGCTTTTGGGTTGATGTCCATGTACATTCCGCCCTCCTTATTCATGGATTTTTTTTATCCACAGATTCAAGCATCCATGGCTTGAAATTTTTTTTAAAGGTATACATTCCAAATAGCAAACCAAAAATTTCCATTTTATATAAGAGACACCATTTTGCTATGCCATTACATTTAATGGCACTTGAGCATCCATGGATTTTGTTGTCCATGGGGGATCCTGGAACCAAACCCCAGTGGATAACAAGGACCCACTGTATATATTTGCCTCTTGGGTTGCCTGAGGAATGTGTTTGCAATGAACAAACTGCTGAGCTTTCAAAATTCAGTCACAAAATTCAGTCACTCTCCTGCTTCATTTCTTGATCCTAGGCCAAAATTTTCTACCATTTTTTTATTTTGCTCTACTTTCTACTTGTGCTTTCCAATTACCTATGATTAACAAGCCCTGTTTTGCTGTGTTATCAGTTTCCTCCTAGATTTCAGAACAGAATTGCTCCATTTCTTCTTCTTCTGCTTCTGTAGTTGGGCCATAAACTATTTTCTATATGGTTATACTGATGGATTTTCTCTTCAGTCCTTTTAATATTATTTGGTCAGACTCTGTATTATATCCTGTTTTTGCAACATCTCTCCTTAGTGTAACTTACCCTTCCACCACATATAACATCTTGGTTCCTGGAGAATTCCTGGCTGCCGAAGGCTGCCTTTGGGGATGGGGAAGGAATTTACCTCATGTTATTGAAGCATGGTTTGTGGGGGGGGGGGGGTTGCCTTTCCTAGGGTTTACATGGGAGTCTTCCTGTGGATTATTCAATTGTTGACTTTGGCTCTATACAGACCGGCCCAAAAGTCTGGCCTGTGGAAGGAGTCAAGGTGTAGCATCCTGATGGCACACACCTGGACTCTGCCCCCAGGGCGCCATGATGCTGCATGCTGCTCCAGACTGAATGAGCACCATACAGCTGTGCTGCCATGGCTATGGCACCCTTTGAAGGGCACAAAAAGAAGCTGCTTTTTGTGGCTCCTTTTTGCACCCTCCAAAGCCTGGATCAGGGTGGCGTGTGAGGTTGCCGCGGCCCCGATCCAGTCAGGAAAGGGAAGGCCTCCTGCCACCCCTTAGGGGCCATCTGTACAGTCCTCTGGTTACTTTGTTACTTTTGGTCTGATTGCTCACTGTGCTTTGTCACAACTAGTGAGTATGGAAGGTAAAAGGAGATATCAAGAATCAGTTAAACTGGGAGGAGCAAAGTCATGGGGTGGCTAGATGATAGAGGGAGGGGGGAACCTACAGTTTGGGCAGATGCAGATTGCTTCACTTCCATCAGAGCGTTTTGGCTTGTCTCATGGATTGGCTAAGAAGGTAAGCTTTACCAGATGCTTACCAGACACCAGCAGCTTGACGTCCTGCCTGCGCATTTGCTGATTTGGAAACCATCAGGGCTGATATCCCTTCTACCTTACTTTGCCTACACATTGCTTACCAGAGGGAAATTATATATGAATGTAGCTGGATGGTAGTTGTTGTATTTCTATCAAGTTGTAGACTTCCTATTTAATCCACAATATGGTGTCCTGCCTCTCTGGCTCAATGCAATACACTCAGCTAGCTTTTCAGAAAGGAGAAGCTTTGCCACAGAGCTCACATAGGGGCTGTACAAACAACCCTGAAGAGGTGGCATACAGCCGCTCCTTCTTCAGCCGGATTGGGGCTGTGGCAACCTCCCGCCATGGCCCTGATCCGGCCTTCCAAGAGTGCAAAAAAAGAGCTGCAAAAAGCAGCTCCTTTTTGCACCCTTGAAAGGTCACCATAGCCATTGTGGTCTGGCTATATGGCACCCCTTTGGCACTGTGTGATATGGACGCAGCGCTGGAAGGGCATCATGACACCACATGCCTTCTGGAGCAGTGTGTGGCATCATGGCATCCTGGTGGCAATGTCAAGGGCATGCATCATTTGGATGCAACACCCTGACTCCACCCCCAGGCTGGCACAAAGTGCTAGTCGGTACAGGGCCTAAGTGAAGTTTTTTTTTTTAAAAAAAAATCAGAAGTATAGTAGCTAAAAGATACTCAAGCTCTTCATAATGTTGGCCTGAACTACTTTGCTACACTTGATAGAAGTGTATGACAGGTACAAAGGACATCAAGTGACATGCAACAGGCCACAGTGTTGAAAACACATCAATAATTGAAAAGGGATATTTATCTGTGACATTTGAGTTTAAATGTTTGATGTCAAGGATATAATGGAACAAAAACTATATACCTTTGGTAAATGCCTTGTGCTTTATAATTTAATCATTAAATGCTTTTTGTTCACTGCAATAGATTTTTTAAGATTTCTGTGATATTTTTCAACACACACACACACCATAGCTTTATAACCTACTGCACTGCTCAGAAAAGATGGGGAGGGGAGAGGAAAAGAAAAGAAATGAAACCATTTAAAAGCCACTTGAAGCAAAGGGCAACAAAGCATTCCAAGAGTCGATAAGAGCAGTATCACATGCCCAAGTGCGCTCTGCAATTCTTTTTCCCATTTCACCTAGAGGCTTGTGCATGGGTTTGGTTTTGAGGAGGTTTTTTTTTTTTTTTCCAGAAAGAACCATGGTAGGTGGAATTTAAGAGACATATGTGGATTCAAAAGAAATTATAATATGATCCTTGCAACACAACAAGCATTCAGTGTTGATAGGACAAGGTGCTTTTCACATGTAGTGTAAACAAGTTTTAGCTATGATACCACTGCAATTGTCTTTCAGAGATGCTCTGACAGTATCTCCCCTCACTACTGTTACTGCCCTGTAGCTGTTTGGTACATTTAGTTTCGTACATTTTGTCACATGGATGACTCTGTCAGCACAGCTTCTTGCCTCACAGAAGCATGCAATTCCTCCACTGTGGAAAGATAGTGCCATTGGTGGGAGTCGTAAAATAAACTACACAAAAGGTATTACCCTTTCATAAGGATTCAACTTTTATATCTCCTGCTTTTCCTTAGCAGACATCTGTATGCTTAACACATGTTGCTGTGTGCCTTCAAGTTGTTTCTAATCACAGGGTTTTCTTGGCAGGACTTGTTCAGAGGGGATTTGCCTTTGCCTTCCTTTGAGGCTGAGTGTGTGTAACTGGTCCAAGGTCACCCAGTGGGTTTCCATGGCTGAGCAGAAATTTGAACCCTGGTCTCCAGAGTCATTGTTGAACATTCAAACCGCTACTCCACACTGGCTCTCAACAGACACAGAAGAATGAAAACATAACATATGTGGAGGAAAGACATCCAAGGAAGGTAACCATCTTCCATGTTCATTGCAACCTTGCAGCATTTGTTATGTATATATAAATATCCATAGGAGCCATCCTTTATATTCATAAAGGACACTTATTTAGTTGGATAAGAATTTTATTATTGTAGAGCAGAGGCTCTCTCCTACCAGCATTGTCTGGGTTTTATTAGCTAACAATGAAGAATCTGTTAGGAATGTCTACCTTGTTACATGGGAGACTAATCCTTAGTCAGCCAACTTCCTTTCTCTCCACTTTTATGGTATCCCCAGTACTGTAAGTCTAACAAGATCAGAGATCTTTATTACTCTCCATTAAGGTAAATAATGGTTACTTTTTTATGTTGTCAGCTGCCTTGATCTAATTGGAGAGGCAGCGTATAAATAAAAATTATTATTACTACTACTATTACTACTACTATATAAATATTTTCCTCATCCGGTCTAATCAGAGATTTTTACTGATGGCGTAGTGGTTTGAGAATTGGACTATAACTCCGGAGACCATGGTTTGATTACCCTCTTGGCCATGAAATCCATTGGGTGATCCTAGGCAAGTCTTACTCTCTCAGCCTCAGAGGAAAGCAATGGCAATCCCTCCTCTGAACAAATCTTGTCAAGAAAACCTTATAATAATTTTTCCTTAAGGTCATCGTAAGTTGGAAGCAAAGGCACACAACAACAACTCTGTGAGGTAACACTTGGAAGCCAGTAGTTGTTGGCTACTTTCCTCCAGATTGCATTGCCATCTGATACTAATAACCCTTTGTAGTGAGTTTCATTATGGCCCTATCATTTCTCTATGTTCTCCTTTGAATAATTTCTCAATTTATTATTTTGTTTATGGGTAGAATGGCTTCTACTTGGAATTGATCAGTGCCTATTCCCTTTGCATTATACAAGCACTCCTGCTTTTTAAATTATTATTTTGCTACCTTTATACTTTACAAACATGTCATCTAGGCTTCAAGAGCTTAAGTTTTGCAAAGATAACAACAAATTAGTGCTCAGCCTATTTAGGAGGGCTGAAATTCTTCTGTGAGCTCTTTGAGAATGATGTAGATAGAAGTCCTATTCAGACGTTCTAAACATTAGGGGTTATTTCACACTACACTATTATAGCACATTTTAATTGCCATGGCCTCATCTATGAAATTCTAGGATTTGTAGTTTCCCATTTTATTTAATATTTCTGTTAGCAGAGTACTCTTGTGTCTAAACTACAAATCTCAGGATCCTGTAGGATGCAGCCATGACAGTTAAAGTGGACCAAACTGCTTTCGTTATGTAATGTGTGTGATGTGAAAGTCACAATAGTTTGCCAGGAAACAAATAAGAAAAGTAAGCCTGTTCTGCTCTTTTCTGTCCTCATTTTTGTTAAACATACACAAAGAGAGAGAGAGAGAGAGAGAGAGCGCACTTTGTGTTCAGGGGCAAGTACTAAAGTGGGGAGTCTCATCTATGAAGGTTCTCCATATACAGAAAGCCCTTCATATCCATGGATGTTTTATCCACGGATTCAAGCATCCACAGCTTGAAAATATTTTAAAAATACACAAATTCAAAAAAGCAAACCTTCATTTTGCTATTTCATGTAAGGGATGCCATGTTACTATGCCATTGTACGTAATGGGACATGTGCACCCACGGATTTTGTTACCCACAGGGGGTCCTGGAATCAAACCCCGGTGGATACCAAGGGCCCACTGTGTAACATACCAGACTCCTTGAAACAAGGAGCTTGGGATACAGTCCTGATAAATACATAACCTGATAAATATGTAAAGAACTGGTTGTCAGACAGAACTCTTTCCGCAATAACTGAACAGCCAGCCAGTAAATTTCTGGTCTCTTTTGGATCAAGCCATAACTATGGCAAAGTGCCAATGCATCCTCCCTTTTTGTGGGCAAGGGCAGAAGACAAGCCTGGTGAAACATTTAAGGCACCCGCAAAATCTACTATGTTGCAAAACCGTGAATCATTTTGCAGCACACTGCGTGTAAAATGCAACCCTTTTCTTTATTATGTAATAAAACAACTGTATGTTTGGGAGCTATTTACAGTGTAATTCTGTCTGTCCTCATAGCCCCCTTTTGCAACATATAATGTGATACGCATACTATATTTTGTATTTGTGTGTGTGTGTGTGTGTGTGTGTGTTTAAATTTGAGGCACGGCAAACATTTTTTATTCTCTCCAAAACCTTACTCATAAATTTAGATAGGTGATTACCAGGCTCGGTGGTACATAAAATCACCCAAAGGCTCTCATGCTTAAATACATATACATCAAGCAAACATACACAACCCAGGAACACCATTTTGGTACTTTCCATTCTGCCTGCATGGTGGGTAGTTAAAAGCTGGCTATTTAAGCCCAGTGGGCTTTCTAAAATGCTTAATGAGCAGGCTTCGAAGCTTTCGGATTTCAGCCAATCCTAACTTTATTACAAAAGTTTATCTAGCTATAAAGATACGATGGCATGGTGCTGTCATGTTTTTTTTATAAAGCAGTTTATAAAAGGTGACATCTGGCAAAGAGGCAGATCTATAAAAATCAGGCTGGTGGATGTAGTGTCATTTTTTCTGTCATCCTCCCAGAAAGAGTAATATTATTTTGACACACACATTCATCCCCACTGTCAAGCTTCTATTTTTATAGTGCTCGCTGCACATCTCCCTAAGCAATACAAAACCTTTGGGCTAATGCAAAGAATGACATCTCTGCATATGTAGGATAACGCTTATTTGCAGGCTTGACTTTGCCTGATGGGATTGTGCCTTCCTTCCTGAGTACAATGTCATTTCTGTGACAATATACATTGTTAGGAAACAATAAATAAAGATGCACACGGGGGGCGGGGGCGAAGGAGAGGCCAAATATGCAAGGATAACAACAATACACAATCTGAACTTGAGCTTCTGTATTGGTTCCCCTTCAGTATTTCGCCAAGCCAATAAACCCATTTTCTCTCTGTCATATATGTGTGCATATGTGTCTGCTCATGCACCCACACACACCCCATAATTAAATCTCCCTAGAGTGTTCCAGACTTTTCCTAGGCCAAATCCCAATACGATATGTCCCGTCATTTTTACACTCTTAGTTTGACATTTTAGTAGATTTCTCCCAAAGCCTGTCATAGAAGTGAATACCATCAAACTAAGATCTCTGACTCTGAGCCATTTAACTATGGAATTAGCCTTCTTTTAAAGTAAGTCAGCAACACCACCTCATGGGTTGCAGCTGACTCCGCAACTGCCATCACAGTCACTGTGTTATAGACAATCACATTTTGGAAATATTTTTTTTTTTTTTTGCTTTGACTTTTCATAGATTGCCCTCCCTTCCCCATGAACTAGAGTAATATCATAGAACATTAAACTGAAGATATCATGGGTGGAATCCTGCTGGTGACAATTATAAGTGGGGCTATGCATTTGTTGTTGGTTGTTGTGTGTCCTCAAGTCATTTCTGACTTATTGCAACCCTAAGGGGTTTTCTTGGCAAGACTTGTTCAGAGGAGGTTTGCCATTGCTTCTCTTGCAGTTGAGAGCATATGACTTGCCCATGGTGTCCCAGTGAGTTTCATGGCCGAGCGGGGAATCGAACCCTGGTCTCCAGAGTCATAGTCAAACACTCAAACCACTATAGAGTCCCTTCTTTGGACAACAGCAAAGGGATCCAGTTGATGGTGGCAGGGGCAGAGCTGTGGATGCAAACTATTATAGATAAGCAATAATGCACTTAGCCTAGTATTACAATATGCCCTGCAAATTGTGTGATGTTCCTGTGTTTTGTGAATTGCAGTGAGGTGACTGCTAAGTACATTTGCTATGTCTTATATGTTGTGGCACTCAGGATAGGGATTGTGCAGTGCTAGCATAGTGTAAGTCTGCCAGCAGATATTCACACTACATGGAGAAGATGTAGGATTTTATTTTATTTTTTGCACCCAGTTGGTTTTCAGAGACCAGGGTCCAATTCCTAGCTCGGCCATGAAACCCACTGGGAGACCTTTGACAAGTCACATACTCTCAGCATCATAGGAAGGAAATGGTAATGGCAACCCTTCTCTGAACAAATCTCTCTCCCTCCCTCCCCCCCTCAAAAAAACAAAAAACAAAAACCAAAACACCCATGATGAGTGGGTTAGGATCAACATAAGTCAGAAATGACTTGAAGACACACAACAGCAGTAGCAGCAGCAGCAGCAACAGCAAGGAAAACTAGGAAATAGTGATGTATCATCAATCGGTTCGTTTTCTTTTTATCTCAGACATAGCAGAATTTTAGTGGCCCATCTAAACTACCAATGTGTGCTGGCTAGCCAAGTGAAGTAACAACACATTGGCTATGAGTCCACTGTTGAATGGCATAGAAAACAACTATCCTGTGGGGCACAGGACTCAGCTACAAATGTTTCTTTAGAGAGGTTTTGTTGTGATATGCTCAAAGTCCATCTATGTGCATGTGTTGTTTGTGTGTGAAAGTGAAAGAACAAAGTTTAACTTAGGCTAGAGCACAGTTTAACTTAGGCTAGAAGGGAATGGAAATTATATAAGACCTCCAGATCAGAAAATGTTTAAGACGTTGTTACTGGGTGTCCATTTTCTCATTCACATTGTTCATGAGTGGAAGCTTCTCAGCTACTGAAAGTCACAGTCCTAAAACATCTGAAAAGCCACATAGTTCCCATTCTTGGGCTAGGAGCAAATGTAAAGATGCTTCTTTTGAAGCTACTGTGCCCCCATGTTACAGGGGCAGTCTGTCCTTCACATCACTTAGTCTAGCACAGCCCCTAAGGCAGATTATTTCTGCAGGCTTATCTCATATAACAGCTCATTGGAAACTTTCAGCTTCTTCTTGCCATACAACACAGTGGGGAGACCGAGGCACTGAGCTGCACTACATCTGCCACTTGGAGACCCTGCTTGAAAGTGGGTATTTTCTCTAGGCTGAGCATGGCTTGTGTGATGTGTACCTTAGTCTTACGATCTGAAAAGGTACTTCACTAGAACAATTCCTTAATAAATGGCTTGTGGAGTGCAGTCTTACAAAATTTAATTCAGGAAATGATTAATTGCAGCAGAGTGGGGTGTTACCTTGTTAGCTATTAATGTAGATATTATGGATTCTTATGAATCACAGAAGACCATTTTGTTCCATTTGATTTCTACATACTGAATTCATTTCTCTGCCTCTTATGCAAACACAATGGCAGCTTCATTCTCTTTTTGTCTCCATCCATTCATCAAGACTAATCACAGGTGAAAGGCGCTCAACCTCACTTCATTCTACTGTCTCACTGCCTGGCGCCAGTATCTCATACTCCATTACCTACTCATTGAGTTGTGCTCTCTCCCACAGCCTTTATTGGGTGGCGAAAGGGAAGGAATTGGTTAAATGCAAATATTAAAATAAATGCTGCACATTGATCTCATGCACTGTGCAAAAAATGCGGCAAGCTAATGTCATCCACTACAAGTGCGCAAGACACACCTGCACCATGAAGTCTCCCTAAAACGCATAAACACTTGCAAGATCTGTTCAAATGTTAGAATGATTTCTTTTTACCTGCAAGAAGGGAGTGTCTGTGTGTGCGTGTATACAAACACGCATACATACAGGCATTAGAGGGGAGGGAGATGGGCCCAATGTCTGGATCAGCTGTTCCAGGTATCCGAGAGGAGGGAGAGACCTCACAAATAACCAAATTTGTGAGTGCCAAGTTTGCAAATGTGGTGGGACAACTGTATATATATGACACATAAAAAGGGTGCTTTTTTAAATTAAAAAAGCTATTAATTAAATTTTGTTTATTGCACAGATACTTATACAGATATGCATCTCTCTATCTCTCCAGACAAAACAAAGGTGCTTACTGCCAAAGGTCCTATCCTGGGCATGGGAGTGTGTCAATCAGTTTTGGATGGGGTCACACTCCCCCTGAAAGTCTGTGTTTGCAGCTTGTGGGTGCTTGCTTTTGGATCCATTGCTTCAAATGACAGCTCAGATAGATGTGATGGCCAGGGGTGCTTATTATCAGCTTCCACTGATACATCAGGTGTGCCCCACCTAGAGCTGGAGAACCTAAAGATGGTAGTTCACGTGCCGATAACTTCAAGATTGGGCTTTTGCAATGTGCTGTACATTCAGCTATCTCTGTACCAGGTTCAGAACTTCAATTAATTCATGCAGTCAGATTGGTTACTGGGACATCAGGTTGTGATCACATTAAAGGTAAAGGTAGAAGCAGTCCCCTTGACATGAATGTCTAGTCATAACTAACTAGGGAACAGTGCTCATCTCTGTTACTAAGCTGAAGAGCCAGCGTTGTCCGAGGACTACTCTGGTGGTCATGTGGCCAGAGTGACTGCATCAAATGCTGTTACCTTCCCACTGAAGTGGTACCTATTGATCTATTTATATTTGCATGGGGCTTTTGAACTACTAGGTTGGCAGAAGTTGGGACTAGTGACAGGAGCTTACCTCATCATGCAGCATTTAGGCCTCGAACTGCCAACCTTCCGATCTTCTGATTGTCAAAATTGGGATCTTAACCACTAAGCCACCACATCCCTGATCACATTACACCAGTGTTAAAATTACCCCACTGGCTGCCAATTAGTTTCTAGGCAAGGTAGAAAGTGTTGATTATTACCTTTAAAGCCCTATGTGGTCCAGGTTACCTACAGGTTCACCTTCTCCTATGAAATCCTATGTAGGTCCTTTGTGGATGTTTACTACAGACAGCCAGGACTAGGTTGGCAAGGATCAGCCAGAAGACTTTTTCTTCAGCTGCCCCTATACTGTGGAATAATCTAGAATCATAGGGCTGATCGAGACTGGCAAAAAGAGGTGTGTTCATGCCTGCATGAAAGTGTAGCCTTTAGATGATCCACACTGAAAGTTTGGCACAAACGCACTTCTTTTGAATTTTAGTGGGGGGAAAGCAGCTTTAAAAAGGACTTGCTTTTCCCAGCTTCTTTTTAAAAAGGGTGTAACAGTGCAGCTGCGTCTAAATGCTGCAGTGCAACTGTGCAGTTTTTTAAAGCTCCCAAACCCTAGCTCCAGCCCTAATCCGAACCCTAGACATGGGCAGTAGGGACTCTGGGATGCTGCAACTGTTATGCAACTGTGCATAAAATGTCAATTCATTCATAAAATAAAGAAGTTTATTCATAAACTTAAATTGTAACAGATTTAATATCTTTTTAAGGGGGGAGGGATGCAGTTTGTTTTATTGACGTAATAGTATTTTAATGTGTAAGCCACCTCAATTGATCTCAAAGGGGTGGGGTATAAATAACAACAACAACAACAACAACAACTATTATTATAAAATAAAGGGGTTTATTCATGGTGCACCGATGTAACTGCCCACTTTAAAAAGGGAAGCAAAACCACAATGGTAACTTGACAGATCTTCATAACTTCACAGTTCATGTGTGATGTACCTGTGCAACTGCGCAGTTTGCAGGTGGCAATACAATTGCCTGTATGATGTACCAGTGCAACTGCACAGTTCGCAGCCAGCAACAACAACAACAAAAAAATATTAAAGGTTCAGTGTGGCCAAAAGCCCCATTCATTGCACCCGTGCAGCTGTTCTGCCTGTGTTTCTAGCATCCTGACAGCTTCCAATGTAGTTGCTGAGCAACAAAAAAGACTTCAGATAAGTTGTCCCCACACCTCCTCAGTGTAGCTGCCCTATGCCTATTTATTACACACCTGGGGTTTGCAGTGTAGCTGCTAAGCATTAAGGAAAAGGCAACTTCATGTCTCCCTTTCCTGCCAATCTAGAAAGCCCTATAGAATCATAGAGTTGGAAGAGACCACAAGGGCCATCCAGTCCAACCCCCTGCCATGCAGGAACTCCCAATCAAAGCATCCTGGAAGAGATTCAACAGCTGAATAAGCTATCTGAATTTAAAACAGCATTGAAAACTAATCTTTTCTGGCCGGCCTATCCAGATGATTTTTAAAACTGTAAATTTTAAATGATGAATTTTAAATGCAGAAAGTTTTAATACATATGTGTCTTGTTTGTTCTGATGTCTGTTTTAACTGAAACTATGTTTTAACTGCTGCATATTTGTTAGTCTGTTGTTATTTCCTGCCTCGATCCCTGGGGAGAGGCAGGTAAGAAATAAATATTGTTGTTGTTGTTGCTCTAAATATAGCTAGATATATAGAAATGCCTATGCATATATGCAGAGAGAAGGGGGGTGGATATGTATACACATTCAGCCACAAAATTCAATTAAAAGGTTAACAAAATGAATATTCTTGTATTTAATTATTTCTTAAATGTGATGTGTAAAACTGTATATCTATCTGTCTATACACACACACGGGGGCACACACACAAATCACAACAAACAACATTTAACTACTAAGCATGGTATAAGATCTCAAATTGTTATTTCATAGTTCATGTTTAGTATGATGGATGGAGAAAAAATTCTTCTGTGTGGGCTCAATGTTAGCTTCCAGTGAAAAAGAGCTGGCCCAGATTTTATTTTATTTTATTTTTGTTAGGAGGACTACATTCAGAGGATTCTCGAGTCACCTTGAACCCAAATTTTGGGAGAAAGGGGGAATATTAATAATAATAGCTGGAGTCCTATATTGCAGTATATATTGCATACTTTAAGTATACTTTAGTGATGCAGCAGAAGAGCTAAGAAATCCTGTTAATAAATTGGGAAGATGTGTAACAAAACGCCAACAAGAGAGTCACAATGCAATTGACACACTCTAACTAATGGGAGAGATGCACATGGGTCCTATTGCATGTGGATTGGTCCCACTGTACTGCATGTGAAATGCATGACCAATGGTCATATTGTGCATCAGTCACTTTGCTAGCTCTCCAATATATTAACATAACAGTAGTCTTTACAGGATCGCCCAATTCTAATCTCTGCATATGTAAGTCCACTTACGATTGTGTAAGACCCCAAAAACATTCTGGATGATGATGATGATAATAATAATAATAACATTAATTTCTTTATTGGAAAATATATTAAAAATATTATTGTTGTTGTTGACAATGCCCAGGTAGGAAGAAGAAACATAGTTGACCAACTTTGCTTTGTGATTCTCCTCTTTAGTTCCTATGCATAGATGTTTATCTTCTGAATTTGCTTGTAGAATGATTGTGGTTGCTCTGTAAATCCCTCTTGTGTTTATCCAAGGAGAGCCGTGTGTATGTGTGTGTGTGCACGCATGAACATAATAATGGCATCGTTGCTGATAGCAATTTTGTTGTATAGGGAATTGAATAGCACACATAAACCGAAACTGTGCTTTAAAAACTCATTAAATGTTAAAAGGTTAGATAAATTAAAGGAAGAACTAAGCAAACTCTTGTATAACTAGGTATGCAAGAACATCAATATTGCTCATTGAACAGTCTATTCTTCTAATTTGAAAAGAACAACTATTTGTCATGGTTCCTGTCCTTGGGATGGCAGTTATCTAATTAAATGCATATGAAATTCAAAAGCCTTTACTGAGGGACAGTAATTTTCTGTGGTTGTTTTTAAAGTCTCCCAGATGAAAGAAGAATTACACTGTGCCGATAATGGATGAATTCCTCCATTGTGCATTAAGGCCTCGAATTGACTAATCATCCTGTGGTTATTAATCAATGTGTTATCTTATAATTTGAAATTAAAGGTTCTGTTCTCATTTATTGCTGACGCTGGCTAATGATACTTGCAGCCTTTGATTACCATGACATCCAGGGTGTGCTGATTGCCAGGCAAAAGACCACAAAAGTAATCAAAATTAGATCAGATCTATAAGAGGTCATTCTAACTTATTATACTTTTGTTCCTCTTTAGCAGACACACATGTGAGCAAACTCTCTTCATATTATACTCACTGTTTGTTGTCTGAATTGTGATGCAGTATGACTTTGTTGTGGGGGGGGCTCATACGGAAGCGGGAATATTATGTAGATGAAAAACAAGGTCTGATTAAGTAATATGTTAAGACAACTGTGGGAAAGGAATTGATCCAAAGGAATGAAGGGAAGAAGAAGAGACCAAAGAAGGAAGGCTGAGAGATAATCATATGTTAGGAAGATAGTGCAGGGAGAGGAAATTATGGTGGACATGGTCAGAAGTTGTGTGGGAGAAGGATCACACAAAATTTGTGAATTAGCCAGGATGTTAGGATGCCTACCTGTCATCTGTGTCACTGGGAAAAAAATATGGCCCAAGAGTGGTACAAGATGTATGAAATCACCCCAAAGGGATAGAGGAGATGTGTACGGTATGTAGATATTGCACATTTTATGGAAAGATCAGTGCTGATCCACTTTGCTCCCTGAAGCAAATTGTGTCCCTTGTCCCACTAGAGCCAAAATGTTATTAAAAGAATTGCTTTTCTTATGGTGTCACCTGAAACAGGTCAAGTTGGCTTACTGCATGACAGGGCCAACTGGTGACATTGCTATGGATGATTTGAGACATTTATCTTAGCAGAGAGATAGGGTCTGAACAAGAACTTCAGAAAGTGGCTGTTTATGTCCAAGTAGCTCAGCATTATCTACTCTGATTGAGAGCAGTCTTCCAGGATTCCCGGAAGAGCTCTTTCTCATACCTGCTCCCTGAGATCCCTCAGTGTCAGGAACAGGGAGGTAATTTTTCACTAACTTATGTCTTCAAGGAAACAACCAGTAAATTTAGCAATTTTACTTCCCATTGAAAGAAAGTCTTTGAAAACTGCAGTATTTGAAGGCTACTAGTTCTGCAAAAAATAATAAAATAAAATAAAACTGTACACGTTATTTTTGCACACGTTTTCTGTGCAGAAAATACACAAAATACCATGTGTGAATTTTGTGCAGAATAATTCCTGAACTGTAAAGATTCTCACCATCATCAGGGTTTCCCAATACTCAAGAAACTCATTTTTGAGCATGTTTTTCAAATATGTGTTAATACAGTTGGCTTGCTGTATCCACAGATTCTGCATACATGAATTGAAATATCTCTCCCCCCCCCCCATCTAAAAAGCAAATCTTGATTTTGTCATTTAAACGACTATTTTAGTAAGCCATGATATATAATGAGACTTCAGCATTCATGCATTTTGCTATCTATGGGGGTCCTGGGACCAAACACCAGCAGATACCAAGGGCCCACTGTATTTGTTGCATCCCTGTTGTTTTGTTGTTGTTGTTGTGTGCCTTCAAGTCACTTCTGACTTATGGCAGCCTTAAAGCCTATTTCATGGTTTTCTTGGCAAATTTATGCAGGGTTTTTGTTTTGTTTTGTTTTTTGACAAATTTGTTCAGAAAGGGTTTGCCATGGCCATCCTCTAAGGCTCAGAGAGCGTAAATTGCCAAGGATCACCTAATGGGTTTCATGGCCAAAAGGGGGATTCAGACCCTGTTCTCATAGTCATAGTGCAACACTTATACCACTACACCACACTGGCTCTCTCTAGTGACATGTTTAATTGTTTCCTGCTAGGCCAGGGATGCAGAATGTATAACCCTCCAGATGTTAAAAGGCATGAAGGGACCGTATAGTATATTTGAGACTATCTGAGAAAAAGAAATGTCTATCATATGCTTTCATGGACTCCAGTCCACTTCATTAGATGCATCTGTCAAATCTGATAATGCAGACTGGTATCTATTAAAGGTTATGCTAGATATTTCTTTTTCTCAGTTAGTCCAAAGTTGCTATGGAATTCCTTTATATCTTTTCATACTGAAGCAGACTAATACAATTATGTCTTTGAATACTACCTCCTTTGGATTCCAGTCCAATCCTTTTCCAGACTATCATTCTCTGAAGATGCCAGCCACATATGCTGGCAAAATGTCAGAAAGGAACTCTTCTAGAACATTGCCACATAGCCCGAAAGCTCCACAAAAAACTATGGATGCTGGCCATGAAAGCCTTCACCATCTGCAGAGGTTTCTGTAAGTATAGTGTATCCTGTTATAGGAGACATGTCTGGATAAACCACTTACATTCCTGAATTAAATAAATGCCATTCCAAGGAGAGAAAAAGGTTGCATTGATAAGTCCAGGCTACCAAGTGCTCTGAAAGCAGCCCAACCCAGCCATTATGTCTGCTATCACAAGAGCAGGTGCCAGCTGCTGAACCAAATCCAGCTCTCTCCTTTTTGCCACAAATAATTCTTTGTACAATAAGGGACCTTCACTTGGCTTATAAATCTGCATAGATTTCTCATAACCGCTTGGCACAATGGTATTTTGTTAGCCACCTGGAGGGAAGAAAATCAATTCTAAAAAAGAAAGAACTCCACAGGAGGACAGTGGATGCAACAGCAAATATATTTTTCCCTTCCTTTGGATTCCTCTCATCCAAATTGCTACATACAGAGCAAGGAAATCTAGATAAGTTTCAGTGACTGCTTAATAAATGAATGCTACCAGGAGTGAGAATAAAAGATACTATCTTTATTTAGTCAAAGACAGGAATCATGAGCTGCAGTGTCCAGCATTCCTCCCTCTTTGCTCTGCTGGTAATGGCTGATAGGATTTGTAGTCCAATATCCCCTGGAGGACAACATGATTCCCATCCTGGCTTAAAATGGATGCTGCTAAAGAGGTTAAACCAGACATTGGAAATGACATCTTTTATACTACATCTCCCAGAGTCTTCCATTGTGGCCACTACTCAATGCTACTCAGGGGATACTGGGTGATGTAATCCAAAAAGTAAAGTTCTGAAGCTTCAATTTATACCCACGCTGCTCAAGTGGAGGGTGAGAAAGCTCCCTGGATACTCACTAAGTTGATGCTTAATGATAACATATCAGTTCTAGTCCTTGTAACGTTTTGATAATTCACAGCATGTCTTGCACATGCAGTCAAGCTGCCTTACAGGCTGCCAAAGGATTCTGAGCACATCACTCTGACTGACAGAGAAACCACTCCAGACAATTGGTTCCCCACAGGTCAAGACAGCGATGCTCGATCAGGATTCAAATGGGTCATAAAGCGTTCATGGATCTTGCTTATGTGGGTGGAGATGTCTCCCCTGGGCCAGCTCATCTTTTCTTATCTACAGTACATCAATTGTCATTACAGAGAAAGCCCCCACCTGTCTTCTCTCATCCTGTCGTAAGGCACAGTTTAATCGACTCTTTAGCAAGAACAGCAATTCTGATAACTGCTTATGAACACCAGATATTATGACACCTGTATGCAGCAATTAAGGCGAGAGAAACTCCTCAAGCCTCTCCCTGGTCTAATCTACACTGCAGAAATAATGCAGCTTGAGACCACTTTAATTGCCATGGCTTCATCCTAGGGAATCCAGGGATTTGTAGTTTGTTGTGGCACCAGAGCTCTCTGACAGAGAACGCTAACTATCTCACAAAATTACAAATTCCGGACTCCGACGGCATTGAGCCCAGGCAGTTAAAGCAGTCTCCAACTGCCTCATTTCTGCAGGGCAGATTAGACTCCTGTCTGCCAATTCATGCTGTTCCTTCTCTCTACATGATTCTTATCACTCCATTTTCCCCAAGTCACTTCTAAAGTCAAGGTTTAGTCCCAGGCAAAATGGCTGGCCTCAGGAAATTGCCAACAGCACGTTAGAGAATGTGATGAAAAGAATAAATTATGATCTAAAAGGTGGATGGTTCATATTGACAGGGACCAGCAGTTCAACAAGCTACTGTTTTCAGCTGTCTAAAAAGGGATGGAAATAATTATGTTTATAACTACAGTTATCATGCCTGTCTGCTACATAGAGATGGCTTAGTAACACTAACATTTACTTCTACTATAGGTCTACTGGAAAGCTTTGATTCTTTGTAAGAATATGCAACAGTTGTTACTGTTATTACCAAGCAGGGCAGGAACAACTTATGTGACAACTGTGACCACTAACTTTTTATTGCTACTACATCACCTATCCTTATTGTATATTATAGCAATAGCAATAGTAAATATATTTCTATATTGCTTAGCAGTGCACTTAAGCACTCCCTAAATGGTTTACAATGTGTAAGCTAATAGCTCCCAACAAACTGGGTACTCATTTTAGCGACCTATGGAAGGATGCCAGGCTGTGCCAACCCTGGAGCTTTGAGAATGGAACTCACAACCTTGCTGTGAATGGCTGCATTACAGGCATTTAACCACTGCACCAGCAGGGCTCCCTGGTCTGTAGGGGTGGCGATTTTAGTCTGGCTTCTACAGCAAATAAAAGCCTAGACCCTTGCATGATGATGGGGACCGAGAGAAGTAAACCTCTTAAAGTGTTGAAAAAATGTACCTGCTTGCAGAATCATGCCAACAAGATCCCATTTGCCAATACATTTCTTATGCATACAGTTGGCCCTCTATATCCATGGGGTTTTTTTATCCACAGATTCAGCCATCCATGGCTTGAAAATATTCAAAAATAATATACATTCCAAAAGCAAAACTTGATTTTGCCATTTTATATAAGGGACACAATTTCACTATCCATTGTATTTAATGGGACAGGAGCATCCATAGATTTTGGTATCCATTGGGGATCCTGGAACCAAGCCTCAGTAGATACCAAACGCCCACTGTCCTCTTTGTCAAATCAGCAATATTAATCCTTAATACTCACTTTCCTTGGTGATCAAGATGATCACCTTCCAACCTAACATCTACTGATTAGAGTCTAAGGACTAAACATTTCTCCTCCCCTAAATAATAATAATAATAATAATAATAATAATAATAAATAAAATTTATTTATATCTTCAGCCTTTCCCTACGGATCGAGGCGGGCTTACAACATTATAAAATATGATACAATAAAATCACAATTAAAACAATTTCACATTAAAAACAACATATTACGTCATGGGGCCTATAACTTCAGGGGAAGTACCATACAGGAGAGTTAGATGAGATCAGGTGGATATGCCCGCCGGAAGAGATCCATCTTCAGTGCTTTTTTAAACGCCACTAATGTAGGTATCAGACGGATCTCCTCCAGCAGGTCGTTCCACAACTTAGGAGCCACTGCTGAGAAGGTAAGGCGAGACGTAGATATTAGTCTTGTATGTTGGTGATTTAACAACTTTTTATTGGTAGTTCTTAGGGTGCGGGGTGGATTATGTAGGGAGAGGCATTCTCTCAAGTAACCTGGGCCCGAGCCATATAGGGCTTTAAAGGTGATAACCAACACTTAGTATTGCGCCCGGAAGCAGATTGGCAGCCAGTGCAAAGATTTCAGAATGGGGGTGATGTGTTCCATCCTTGAAGCCCCCGTCAATAGTCTGGCCGCTGTGTTTTGAATCAGCTGAAGCTTCCGAACTTGGTAAAAGGTAGCCCCATGTAGAGTGCATTGCAGAAATTTAAACGAGAGGTTATCAGTGCATGTACTACTGTTTCTAGGTCCTCCCTGCCCGGGTAGGGACACAGCTGGCGTATCAGCCGAAGCTGATACCAGGCGCTCCTGGCAGTCGCCTCCACCTGAGATGTCAATTGTAGAGACGAGTCCAGGAGCACCCCCAAGCTACGAACCTTGTCCCTTAGGGGAAGTGTGACCCCATCTAGGACAGGTTGATGAATCTCCATCCCCGGACCTGGAGAGCCTATTGCAAGTACCTCTGTTTTCTCTGGATTCAGTCTGAGTTTATTTTTCCTCATCCAGCCCATTACCGAGTCAAGGCAGGCATTCAGAGGAGAGATGCCATCCTCAGCCACTGCATCAGTCGGAGACATAGAGAAATAGATTTGGGTGTCATCAGCGAACTGATAACACCGCGCCCCATGTCTCCGGATGACCTCTCCCAGAGGTTTCGTGTAAATGTTAAATAGCATGGGAGACAGAATGGCGCCTTGAGGGACGCCAGATGTCAGCTCCCTTTTATGGGAGCAACTGTCTCCCAGCTTCACCATCTGGAACCAACCCGAGAGGTAGGACCGGAACCACTGGAGTGCAGTGCCTCCGATACCTAACCCCCTCAGGCGTTCCAGAAGGATACCATGGTCAATGGTATCGAAAGCCGCTGAGATGTCCAAGAGCACTCACAGGGTCACACTTCCCCTGTCCATGCCCAGACGGAGGTCATCGACTAAGGCGACCATGGCCGTCTCAACTCCGTAGCCCGTCCTGAACGCAGTTTGAAATGGGTCTAGATAATCGGCTTCCTCCAAGACTGTCTGGAGTTGGTGGGCAACTGCCCTCTCGATCACCTTGCCCAAGAATGGTAATTAGAAGACAGGTCTATAGTTGTCTCTTAGCAGGGGATCTAGGGAGGGTTTCTTCAATAGAGGCTTAACCACAGCCTGCTTGAGTTGAGATGGAAATTTCCCCTCCCCGAGAGACGTATTGATGACCCCTTGAAGTAGTGTCACCACTACATCTCCTCCCTGCACGGTCATCCAGGAAGGGCAGGGATTGAGAGGGCATATTGTCCTCCTAACAGATCCAAGCAGCTTGTCCACTTCCTCAGTACTCACAAACTCAAACTGATCCAGTCTAATTAAGTCCACGGAGTCACTGAACACCTCTCTCATAGTTTCTGTTTCAATGTTGGCATCCACATCAGCCCTTATCCGAGAGATTTTATCGGCAAAAAAGTCGTTAAAGGCATCACAGCAGGCATTAGTTGGTTCTAGTAATAAATTCAGGGTGGGAGAAGGATGTGTTAGCTCTCTAACCACCCTGAAAAGCTCTTCTGGATGAGACTCTGCTGATGCAATACGAGCAGCATAGAATGAGTTCTTTGCTGCATCGATTGCCACTCCGTAGGAACTAAGAAGGTCTCCAACGAGTGTCTTGTCGGATAAGCGTTGGTGTTTCCACCAATGGCGCTCTAGTCGTCTCACAGCTTGCTTCATTTTTCTTAGATCTTGAGTGTACCAGGCCTTCTTATTAGGGGCAAGCTGGAGAGGACGCTCGGGTGCGATACTGTTTATAGCCCTGGTGAGGCCATTATTCCATGTATCAACCAGGGTTTCGACAGAGTCGCCGTCATTCCCAACCATATAACCCTCTAGGGCTTCTTGGAACCTTTTGGGTTCCATCAGCCTTCGAGGGCGGACCATCTTAATAGGCCCTCCACCCCCGAGGGGAGAATAGGTAGAAGCCTTTAACTCTAGTTTGACCAGGAAATGGTCCATCCATGACAGGGCAAAGGTGGTTATAACCTCTGCCCATGGATTTTCCTGCTCCGTGCAAAAGACTACGTAAAATGTATTACCTGCGAAATGTGTCGGCCCTGAGATTAGTTGAGACAGGCCCATGGATGTCATGGAATCCATGAACTCCCGAGCTGGAGTTGGACTCAAAGGGGATGGACTCAAAGGGGATGTTGAGGTCCCCCAGGACAAGAAGCCTGGGAGACTCCAACACCAGCTCTGAGACCAACTGTGTCAGCTCAGCCAGGGAGTCTGTTAGGTTACGGGGTGGATGATAAACCAACAGAATCCCTAAACTGTCTCTGACCTTCAAGGTCAGGTAAATACACTCGATGAAAGTCGTCTCATGGACAGGTCTCCTGGTCAAAACGATAGTACTCTTATGAGCTAAGGCAACACCTCCCCCTCGCCCACTTCCCCTCACATGCTCTTGAACAGCGTACCCGACTGGGAGGGCCTTAGCCCAAACTACACCGCTATCTTTACCCAGCCAGGTTTCCGTAATGCAGGCCAGGTCGGCATCTTCATCTTCTAGAAGATCGTATATTACACGAGTCTTATTCTTTACTGACCTGGCATTCAAAAGGAGCAAGATAAGGGTTTGTGGTATGGTTGGGGTGACCCTAGGTTCTTGAGAGCTAACAGAGTGCCTGGAAGACGGGATAGATATCAAGCATCGATCTCGTCTTCCCTTTTTTCTACTTGCTACTCTGTTAACGCCATATCTCCCATTGCCCCGCACCACACTTATTACTTCTCCATTGATATGAGTTGTAATAGTATAGTGTTCACAGTATCATCCCCCTGTATATCTAAAATAATTGCCATTCTTATATTCGATGGTATGTACGGCAATAAGGGAGTCTCTCAGATGCTTAGCCCAATTTAGTAACTACCCCCAATATCCCACCCCAATCCCTGTGAGCGCTCAAGCTTGTCTTGGGCCCCGGCAGACTGGCTTTAAAGGGGACACCGCTCCCACCCGTGCCCCACCCCAAAGGTCCTCTGCCGCTGCTGTGGCCAGATGTTCCGGCGCTAGCACTAGGCCTTTGCTCCGCGGTGTGGTGGTGGTGGCAGCGCAGGCGTTGGGAGCTCTCTGGGGCCCAGAAGGCTGGCTTTAAAGGGGATGCCGCTCCCTCCGGCGCCCCACCCTGAAAGTCCTCCGCTGCCGTTGCGGCCTCATGTTCCGGTGCTGGGCCTTTGCTCTGCAGGTGCGGGTGGCGGGTGGCAGCACAGGTGTTGGTCTCCCTCCGGGGCCTGGCAGGCTGGCTTTAAAAGAGATGCCCTCCCACCGGCACCCCGCCCCGAAAGTCCTCCGCCGCCGCTGCGGCCTGGTGTTCTGGTGCTGGTGCTGGGCCTTTGCTCCACAGGCACGGGTGGCGGGTGGCAGCGCAGGCGTTGGTGAAGTCTTGAATATTTCAAGGAATAGTTTTCCCATTATCAATCTCCCCCAAATTTGTGTGAGTCCCTGCTTCAAGTTGCAGTTTATCTGAGTGTAAGATTGGCTAGCACAAGGGAAAGGGTATTTTCAGTGACTGCATCAGAAGTTGAGAACAGCCACTTCACAAGCTGTTTGGTCAGCTCAATTTCTAATGGCGATCCAAAAGCCAATTTTGTCATACTTTAAGGAATCAGACATATGCACAGCTAGAGAATTTGGTTATTCTATTCTGTGATGTTTTATTGTTAAATCCATATTAGGAAAATGATCTCATTCCAGTTGTTAGTACCCAATGTGATGTGATGTCACAAATGCGACTTCAGTTGGACCTAACATAATTAACATAACCAAATGTCAATATCTTTACTAGAACAATACAAAGACTACAATATATGTATACAAGTTTTATATGTGGAAAAGGAATGTTTAAGCTTTGCTCAAGCTGGGAAAAGTTCTGACAGATGGGTTTTGTAGATTCAAAAATGGAGAATGAAACTTGTCTGCTTTCTTTGTTCCCAGGATGCCTGGAGGACTACTTCCCATGAAACAAAACCACAACATCACATGGTAGCTCTTCCTTTGAAGGCCTGCAAACCTCCTCCGCTTGAACCCAACCCCACAAAGATGTCAGTACTTCTGAAGACTCTGGAGTTCCCTAAGCCTTCAAATACCCCCCTTTCATCCATGGATAGTGGTGTTCTGTCCACATAACCAATTTAGCTCACAGTCTGAATGTTTAAAACAGAACAAAACAGGGCATGAGTGGAATATCAGTTCATGATACATCTTCAGATCTGTCATGTTTAAAAGAACCAAAAGTGCATCTGATCTAACACCCTATTCCAAGCTCCTCACAGTCTAGAAAGCAAATATGTAAACATAAATAAGAAGATCTGTATAAACTAAGAAAGAAACCATTGAGCATGCGAAGGAAATCAGGAATGAGTGGTATGAAAGAAGTGAGATAAGTGGAAGGAGGGGAAGAAGAAGAAGAAGAAGAAGAAGAAGAAGAAGAAGAAGAAGCAGCAGCAGCAGCAGCAGCAGCTTATTTCTATTTCCCGCCTCTCCCATTGGATTGAGGCGGGATTCCAACAATAGATAAAATACATGTGTATACATTCAATTATATAAAATCTTAAAAACATTATCTAAAACTATAAAAACATATTAATCTAATATAATTTAATCCTTGACCTATTAATTTACTGTCAGTATTCGGGTATTGATCAGGTTCACAATAGTGATGGTATTTCTTATAGTGAGTCGGAAGGATATGAGTTAAGTAGCTAAAGAAGGATAAGAAAGTAGAAGAGGGTGTGCAAAAGTAGTATAAGTATAGAATGGTTAAAGAAAGTTGTCGAGATGGGAAAAGTCAGAAAATTTAGGAAAGGTTAGATTTATAGAAGTAGAGAGTGTAATAGAATGAAGGGTTAGAGAGAAAGAAGGTTTTTGGAAATGGAATTATAGATATGAAAGTATAGTGAGAGGATATGGGGATAATAAAGGGTCCAAAAGATGATGTCGAATTAAGGAAGAAGGGATATCTTTTTTGATTACTTGTCGATTTCATGATATGGTACAAATGTACAAATGGACTTGAATGTTATTGTATGTATATAAATTTTAAAACTTGATTTGTTTGAGAAAATATATATATATATATATATATATATATAGAATCTAGAAAGCAAATGAGTTACAGCTGAGAGTTGTAAAAATTTGAAAGTAGATACAACCAAACTGTTGAGAATAGATACAGTTGAGAGGAGATCCAGCTAACCTGCCCTGTTCATCTTCAACAGCACAGATGGGAATCATACCGCCCTCCAGATATTATTGGAGTGCAATTCCCAGTATTTTTCACCATTGGCTGGCTATCACTGCTGGGACTTGCACTCCAAAACCATCTGGAGAGCTAATCAGTTTCTCCTCTTGTGCTGAAAACGTATGTGAAGCCTTACTTCCCTAAAAATTTCAGACTAGATTGTACATTTAGTCAGAAATTTATTGGGACATAAGCTTAATATAGGGTGAGGAAAAGTACTGTAAGTAGACAAACAATAAAAAGTGCACTTTTCATGGGCCTTTCATGGATTTTATTTAGAGATTGTTCTGGCTTGTTTTAAATATTTTTATTCCTTTTTTATGTTGTGATTTAATTGTGTTATTGCATCATATTGTACATTATTGTACTGTGTGTTACCATATTGTATTGCATGTTATTGCATACCCTTCAACATGTCAGAGCTAAAATCTAGGGCCAGTGTGGTCAAACAATATCAGAGTATGGTGAAGGTGGAAAGTGTTACTAACGGGAAAGAACACACAAAGCATGGGAGGTTGCATGAGTTTGCTTTTGCTTAAGCCTATTGGAAATGGTAAGATTCTGCCCCTCCTCTCCACTCCCCCTGATGAGTTATCTGAGTGCAATTTTACACTTTGAATTCAGTTTCCAGAAACTGAGGTAGACTGACAACAAAGGAGAGAAAGGAGGTTGAGGAAATAACCAATAACAACAACAATAATGTTTATTTATAACACCCTTTTCACCAAAGAGCGGAACATCAGTCCTATGTAAATGATAAAACATAACACCATAAAATGCTAAAATACTAATACTAATACATACTATACAGTGGGTCCTTGTTATCTGCTGGGGTTTGGTTCCAGGACCCCCCGTGGATAACAAAAACCGTGGATACAGTACTCGAATCCCATTAAATACAATGGCATAGAAAAATGGTGTCCCTTATACAAATTGGAAAATCAAGGTTTGCTATTTGGAATTTATACTTTTTAAAAAAATATTTTCAAGCAGTGGATGCTTGAATCCATGGATAAAAATTCCTTGGATGAGGAGGGCCAACTTTACTAATATACTTAAAGCAAAACTTCCATCAGTTGCTACCCATCTCAGCCACCTTAGGCACACTCAGCAACATAATCTTTTGAATCAAAGAGGAAGGTCAGCCTTTTATGAAAATCAGTAAGATCATCCTCCAGCTGGAGGTACAAAGGAAGACTGTTCCACAAATGTAGAGCCAAATCCTGAAAGGCATGCAGCCTTGAAAAAGCCATATGCATTGGTGGAACTGCCAGTAATCCCTTGTTTGCAAATCTTAAGTTTTTATATGATACATACCTGTCTAGCCAAGCTTCCAGGTATTGGGAAAGGTTAAAGCACAGGGCCTTAAATACCAGGACCAAAAGCTTGAAATGAGCCCTGGTCCAAACTGCTAGCCAGTGGTGGGATCTAAGAAAGATGAATAATTGGGATTGTCTCTTTTCTGTCAGGACAGTTGGAGAGTATGTTATGGGACTTTATCGCATGCACTTCCTTAACCGTTTTGAGGACAGGAACGGGACTCGTGGGGGCGCGCGGGAACGGATTTTACTGCACACGCAAGCGTCCACCAAGAAGCCCTGTTCCAACACCCGTCCCTGCCCCGTGCCGTGAAGCGTTAAATGTGCTGCTTGGAAGACTTCCGTGCAGGAAAAATGGCGTCCGCCTGCACTGAACACGGACGGCTTGGGGACAGGTGCCAGAACTGGGCCTCTTGGTGGATGCTTGCATGTGTGGTACAATCCGTTCCCCCGCGCCTCCACGAGTCCCGTTCCCATTCTCAAAACGGTTAAGGAAGTGCATGCGATAAAGTCCATGGTTTTAAATTGTGAGTCTGCGAGCAGGAAAAAATAGCTGATAAATAATTTTAATCAATTAACAAATGGCAGTTATTTACATCCTTTAATGCAGTCTTTGAGACTCTGAATATTAGTTTATTAAATGTATAACAAGAAGAGATCATAAATATTGTTAATAAATTCAGTTTCTTTATACGGTTTCCATAAAAGGAACCTTCTAAAGGCTGCACAAAAACCATTATTTCATAGACTATCCATTTAAAGCTGAATTTCTTCTTCTTAGTCTAAATTTACAGCATTTTCCTGGACTGAGGTGTGAAATATGCATAGCAGAAATGTGTAAACAACCAGTTCAGCATCTGACTAAGCCCAAAATCCGAGAGAAGAACTTTGAAAATGTTGAGCAAGAAAGAGAAGTACCAGAACAAATAGTTTCTGAGAATGCAGGGGGCTTGAAGTTCCAAGCTGGGGCTTGTACCAGCTAAGTCCATCTTGTAGCATAAATGGCACATTTCATCCACATTCTCTTGCTAACATGGAATTACTATGGCAGGACCACTTCTGGTTCCTGGAACAAAGTGTGAAATCTTTGCAATATCCTCTTGGCATGTTGTCTTGGAGTACAGAGTGCTGCAACTATATGGAAATACGTACACTATTTTTTATCACCACTGGGAAGACCCTACAAGCGACGGCAGCTGGTAGCACGAATGTCACTAGGGTGATGCACTCACACTGGGTTTCTGTCTGAACTTTAAAGATGGAAAAGACTGGATCTATTTTGGTGTTGGGGCTCAGCACCTTCAATGGCTCCTTTAATTTTTTGACTAAACAATAGAGCAGATCTACCACATCACCGATGAGGAAGCCACTAGACAAAGCTGCCAACAAGCATCCGGACAAAATGGCAGAACGGAATGTGACAAGCAGTTTGTTTTTTTAATTCAGCAGAATTTGGCTATAAAAGTTTCCTAGATAGGAGTTGACAGGAAACCTACAACTTTGACTAAAATAGGATACAAGTGTACGTGAGAGAGAGGGAGAGAGGGGAGGAAGTGATTTAATTTGGATAAAAAGAATGTAGAGAGATCAGCAAAGTTAATCGATCCTTTTGGAGAGGCAGGATATAAATAAAACTTATTGTTGTTGTTAACACCTCAAAGGAAATCATGATTACCTTATTTTGTTTGTTTGGTCATTTATTGTATGTCTACCTCACCTTTCTCCCAAAATGGAATCCAAGGCAGCTTACAGTAATTTTAAAAGATCCAATGGAAACATAAATTTACAAAAGTGAAAAAGGAATGAAACAACAACTTAATTAAAATTGTGTGGTGAAGTTGTTTGAGTGACAATGATTTTAAAAAGCGATTTAAATAGCTTAAACACTTCAAACATATTTAAAACAGTGTTTCAGTGAAAGAACCACCCACACTCACTCATTTATGAAATGGCTCTTATTACAAGTCTGTCAGCAGGGTTAATTCCCTGTTTCTGCCACAACACAGATGGGCATCTGATGTCCAGATGCAACAGAATTATTATTCTACAATGCAGTGGTGTATGGGAAGGCCCTCTAGAGAGTCCATTAACTCTATAATACTTCCAAACTAATTTTATGCATGTTTTCTCAGAAGGTCTACAGAAATTAGTAAAGGATTCTTCACTAAACTAACTTCTTATCCAAACTTCAAATGCAAGATTCCAATGAATTTTGTCTTTATTGACTGTTTTCCTCTAAGGAGCTCAAGACGACATACAGCCCCCCCCCCCCCCACTTTTCCTCAGGAAAACCTCCTCTGAAGATGAGAGGATATCCAAAAGTCACCTTTTAAAAAAATTGACAGAACGTTTGTTTTGACTTGTAGTTGTTAACTTATCTCTATGTAGTCACTATCTAGATTTATACATTTTTCCCAGTGTATCTTGACCCTTCAAATACCTGATATTGTAGAAGTCTGCAGATTGCACCTTATGAGGGGTTATCGTAAAGTAATAATTTTCCCCTGGAGGTTATTATGGCATATTTATGAAATTTTGTCAGTGTCATCATGGGTCCCTAAGTGCACGTTGCTGAGAAAATCTACTCATTGCAACCTTTATTTTTGTGACTGGCCGTGCCAGAAGTAACTAAAGTGTAAAATCCTCCTCAGGAGCAATTTCCAGGCTTCTACAATATCAGGTATTGGGAGGGTCAAGATTCACTGGGAAAAATGTGTAAATCTAGATAGTGACTACATAGAGATAAGTTGACAACTACAAATCAAAACAAACTTTCTGTCCATTTTTTAAAAAGGGGATCATTAAAACCTTTGGACACTCCCTCATAAATCTTGCTGCCACCACCCTGCAATTCTAGAATAAGGGTGCCCTAAGAACACTATCAATCATGTTGCAAAATCAGCAAGTTGGCTTGTATGTTTGTGTGTACATACACACATATGACATTTGGTCTGAAAATTCAGGGGTGCAGGAACGAAGACTCGTTACCTACCCTTTTGTTTTACTGCATCTTATTTCATTATGCATCTCTCTCTCTCTCTCTCTCTCTCTCTCTCTCTCTCACACACACACACACACACACACAGAGACAGAAACCACATTGAGCATGTTGTCCTTTTTAAAACAGTGAACTTTTTTTTTTTTAATTCAAGGAACATCAGACAAAGTATATGGCAACTCCACACAACATACATACCCTGGCAGATCTGACAGAAAACATGAAAAATGTGAGCTTTCTATCATAATGATTATTTTCCAGATAACACCAGCTGTGCTCCTATTAAACCAAGCGACTGCTTCCCCACATAACACCAAGTACCAGCATTCAATCATGAAAGAAATATAATTCTCCACAGGTCTCCCCCCACATGCTTTAAATCAGTAGCAATCTGTGCATTCATATCCATGCTGGAAATGCCGAGGCAAAAACCTACGGTTGCTTTCCCAGTTTTTGGAAACTCACTTGTTATCTCTACTGACACAGAATAGCAACGGAAAGCATGAAGAAGTGGCTAAAGAAATGTTTTACATCAGAGTTAACTCTGATAAACGGCTCCCTTTTGCTGCAAGGCATTTCATTCAACTGCTCTTAGGAGAGTCCTTAAAGGTCCTATAGGGAGGTCCCAGATGCCTAGTTGCCTCTTTCAGCTGTCACAAGAATAGGGGAGAAGAGATACAAACAAGTGTTGAAGTTTCTGCCAAGAGACAGGAATGCTGCCAACTTTGCAAAGCAGGCTGCATCTGCTGAAGAAATACTTACCTACAACCCTGGAGGTATTATAAATACACCTTCTATTCCCACAAGCTATTAGAGAGTAAAGAAAGGGTGAAAAATCCTCTTTATTCCCAAAAGTGTTCAATGAATATTTTAAAAAAACACATAGACTACAGTCAGCCCTTCATATTTGTGGCTATGACTTTTGTGGCTTTGCTTGGACTTATGGAATACGTTCTCTTCTCTAGCAAATGGATCTTGGAACACTTTTGAGACTAACTGAAAGGAAGACATTGGTAGCATGAGCTTTCATAGACTTAAGTCTACTTCCTCAGATGCATGTTAGAGAGATGTTCTCTCTAGGAATCTCTAGGTCTTCAGGTGTGACTCTGCTGGGTGCTGACTATGGAGTTGTGATGGATAACCTAGAGAGTCTTAGAGAAAATGCTTCTAAGCATTTGTAGGTCCTCCAGCACAATTTTATGGTTAACCTCTGGTTGGTGTTGACCACACAGTTGCACTGGAGGGCCTAGAGATTTCCAGAGAGGTGTTGTCTCAAGTAAAAAAAAAAAAAAAGTGGCCTTTTCATTTGCAGGTTCTCACTTTCACAAGATCCTGTGCACCTAACACCAGTGAATGTGACAGGTCGACTGTACTAGAAGAAGATGATTTTCAGAACCTGGAAAAGTTACTTTTTTCAACCCCATAATCCTCTTGTGCTATGGTGGCTGGGGATTCTGAAAGTTGTACTTAAAAAAATACCCTTCACATTCAGAAATAGAAAATAATTTGTTTTTCCTAATGAGTTACTTTAATTTCTAGCGACACTTTATGTAATGACCATGGGTGCAATTCACTTAATTTCAGTAGAACAACAATACATTATTAGTACAAAGGCAGATTTATAGTTGAACATTAAGAACAAAAATAATGATGAGAGAGTATATGCACAAAATTAAAGTAGATAACTGAAATAGCTCAAGATTGTCCATACCTTGGATCAGTCAATAATCAGAATATAGACTTCAGCAACAAAACCAGAAGACTAGGATTTGGAAGGGTAGCTGTGAAGGAACTAGACAAAATCCTGAAGTTTAAAGATATATAACCAAATACTAAAGTCAGAATGATCCATGTCCTTGTATTAAAAATTTCAATGTATGGCTGTGAAAGCAGGACAATGAAGAAAGGTGATAGAAAGAAAATCAGTTCATTTGAAATGTGGTTCTGAAGAAGAGTTCTACAGATATCATTGAATGCTAAAAAGACAACTAAGAGGACATGCAGACAGGCCTCAAGAGTGGTGTGCACCGGTACCAACACTGATTGTGGCCCGATCCAGGCCACCATCACCGTGGTCCTGAACCCTGCTGCCAGCAAGGAGTGGCTTTTCAGGTTGGGACAGGTTTGGTGTGGCTTCCAGCTGTGTTCAGGGCATACGTTGTGTGAATGCCATGCCTTCAACACAGTCAGAAGCCAGCACTCTTGGACCCTCTGCTTTGGGCCGAAATGAGTCCTAGAGCAAATCAAGCCTGACATCTCTCTAGGATGCAAGATAACTAAGCTGTCATTCTTTGGATATATCACAATACAAGACTCACTAGAAAAGTAAATAATGCATGGTAAGGTAGAAGAAAGTAAGAAAAGAGAAAGACAGCATTCCAGATGGATAGACTCAATCAGGGAAGCCACAGCCTTGAGTCTGCAAGACCTGAAGAAGGCTGTTGATGACATGGTGACTTGGAGGTCTCTCATTCATAGCTCACCATAAGTCAAAGCCAACTTGACAGTAATAAACAAGTGACTCTAAAATTGTGCCATTTTTTAAATGGGAGACTCAGAACATTGGGACTTCAGGACCTGAAAAACAGGTATTTGTGGATCATATGCTATCCACTAATCACACTTTTACCTCCCCTGATAAACAGAGAAAAAGGGGGGATAAAAAGGTCTAACTCACTATATTAAAAGGTTTATTTCATATACAATTTTTAAAGAAAATCTAGATGCAATTGTGTACCAGTACACAAAATATTACTCGCAGTCAGTAGGTTGCAGCTGAATGCATCCTTATGCCATACAGCCAGATGCTGAAATGTTTGTGTGAAATCTCCATCACTCACTACTCATCTTATCTCCATGTCAGGTGGTGTGTACATTAAAAATGCTTCAGTGCGCCTTATCTGATAGAGACAGGAAAGTGGATAGAGACAAATGTAGAGCCATCAAATATGTGTTCCTTTACCACACAGACTAGCAAAAAAGGTTAAGAACAATCCTTGACATCCACTTCTGGCCACATACATAGGGTCACATGTTTATCTCTGAGCCAAAATGGCTCCTGTGATACTGGCAGAAAATAAAACTGGTAGCAGCATCAGATGTATAGCTAGCTTCTAAGAATTGTGGAAGCGTGGCAATTTGTTTACAAATTTGTATCTGAGCAACTGTAGTTTTTTGACTTAAACATGGAGTTAGCACACATTACTGGACACCCTACCTGAAGTTGGTACTTCATCCATCTTGCTCTGTAAACTTTCCTATTCTAAGCTGAGAAGATTATAGTTCAATTTCTAAACAATTTGCTTAGGTGAACATGTTAAAAAAAAAGAGGGGTGCAAAGAATTTCAACCCAAAGGAAGAAAGTTTGATCAAAGACATTCCTCAGCTATGGTAACATGTCTAATAGGGATGTAATTATTTGCTAAGTTCATTCTTAAATTGTTCAGAGTCCAGAGCAATAGCAGATGGGATGGAGGGAGGGCCTTTCACCAGCCTCTGGGCCAAGGCATGATGGAGAGGTGCTTGGCTGCTCTTCTCCGCCTTAGAGGATAGAGCAAGTTCTTCCAAGCTCTGCATTCCCTCCTACAATTAGCACCAGGTTGCTTACACACATTGGATTTCTGTGCCAAATGAGCAGGATCCTAAATAAATGTTTCTTTAATGATATTGAACTAGATCTGAATTTTCATGTCCATATTTTTATTCCTCTCCAGGTGGATCTAATGCAGATTCCCCCCTGCCCTGCCATCAGCCTCAAGCATGCTTGTTTCTCCCTCTCTCTTCCTTCCCTCTTGAAAATGGGAAGGAAGTATGATAAGTTTTCTTCCCTCAATCACTTGTCTCACTCCATCCTCAGTTAAGAAGCAGCAACTATATTATCTGCCTTCCCAATTCAACTATCTAGGATCCTAGGCAAAGAACCTCCATCGCCAAGAAAAACAGAAAAGGCCTGAAAGGTCCTCTGATAAATGTTAATTTGATCGAATGCATTTCAAGTCTTGCAATCGTTCTTCAAGGGTTACCTAGTTAATAAAGCATTACTCTCCAGAACATTTTGTTCACAGGGGAGCTACTTTGGCTGAGTCTGTGCTTCCAGATAACCAGCTGAAACTAGGGTTACACTCATTTCATTACTGTAGACAAGAATGAGAAATGTTAGCAATTTTCTCCTGACCGGCTGAAAATACTAAGTGATCCTATACAGTTTTTGCCCATTATTCACTGTTCCAGGCATCCTTCCAGAAAATTCATCTGCACAGGGCTTATTTTGTGAAGAAAATTATTTTTGCACACAGAACCATTTTTTGTTTGTTTGCTCAGGAAACAGTGTTTTTCAGTGTAGAAAATGACTTCTGTGCATAAAATGCTAGTTTCTTTGCAACCTGCATGTATGTTGACTTGCACAAAATAACAACTTCATTCTTCTGCAGGCAAGATGACCTGAAAGATGTCCCAAACACAGCCCATGAATTTCATAGGGCTTTCTTAGGCAAAGAATACTTAGAGGTGGTTTTGCTATTTCTTCCTCTGAGATATAGCCTACAGCACCTGCCATACGTTGGCAGTCTCCCATCCAAATACTAAGCAGGGCTGATCCTGTTTAGCTTGCTAGATGATGGGATTTGGTGCCTTTGGGGCAGTGGTCCCCAAACTGTGCCCTTTAAGAGATTTTGGACTTCAGTTCACAGAAGTCTCAGCCATGTTGACCAATAGTATAGAGTATTTAGGCTGAGGTTAGACTTTGAGTGCTTCCATGTTGTAGATTTAATGCAGATGGACATTGCTTTAACTGCCATGGCTCAATCCTATGGAATCCTGGGATCTGTATTTATTGTGGCAGCAGAGCTCTCTGACACAGAAGGCTAAATATCTCCCAAAATTGCAAATCCCAGAATTCCATAGCATTGAGCCATGGCAGCAAAAGCAGTGCCAAACAGCGTTATTTTTACATTACAGCTGCAACCTTTGTCTCAGGAAATTGTAAAGTGAAGGAATGAAGTCACTAGTAGCTGTCAGAAGCATCAACTGACACTGAGTAATGCATACTAAGGCCACATTCACACTGCAGAAATAATTCAGTTTGACATCACTTTAACTGTCACGGCTTACTGATGTGGAATCCTGGGAACTGTAGTTTGTGGAAGTACCAGAGCTCTCTGACAGAGAAGGCTAAATGTCTCACAAAACTAGAATTCCATGGTATTGAGCCATGGCTGTTAAAGTGATGTCAACCTGGATTATTTCTGCAGTGCGGGTGCTGCCTAAGGTGAAGGATCATCGGCTGCCCTAAAGACTCTGTCTGTAACTTAAGAGGTCTGTCCATTGTTGTGGGTGAAACATACAATTTCCAGAACTGCAAAGAGCAGAAATATAGATTTAAAAAAGGACAATCTTTGTATCAGTAAAAGCTAGAGGTTTGGTTTATGTGGTGCTATAGCTAATTAAATCAACTGGGGGCCCATTCCCACTGTGATTTAAACCGATTTGGTGATTGGTTTATATGTGCCTCATTCACACTGGAAACGGTTTCAGACCTGACTGCCGCAATGAAGCGAGCCAAATGCAAAAGAATTGGGTTTTTTGAAGACAGATGAAAAAGCGGTTCTCCCCTGTTTTGGGGGAGATCCATCATTTCCCCCCTCTCCTTTCCCAGGACTTGTCCTACTTTTCAACCTTCTGTCCAGGAGAAATTCCAAACATCCTCCATTCTGAGCATGACTAGGAAGCATGAATTTATATGTTTGGATGTGTGTGTGTGTGTGATGTCCCTCATTTTTGCTGGCAGGTCCTCCATTTGGCAGTGCCATGTCCTCCTTTGTGGTGAGGGCATCCATCCACCCTGGCCCTGGGGAACTTCCCTATAGACTTGTTGCAATATTAATTCCATGTAGTTTTCATTATTGATCCTGATATGTATATTGGATGCTTTTGGTCATAATTGTTAAATATGAGTGCACTGTCATCTTGTTTATGTAACATTACACTATCCCATATTATTTATTATTGTATACCTGGTTTTGTTCAGTATTTCCCAAGTTATTAGGAGATCGTGGTGGTTTTCTTCTGATTGTCGCAGCAACAACACACAGCATTACAAACTATATAGTTCACTTAAAACTCCCCCCCCCCCCCGCACACCATGCACAAACACTTGAGTTAAAAAGAAAAATTTTGACAGCATGAAGAAAATCACAGCAGCCAAGATAAAGCGAAAAGGCTAGCTATGGCTTAGCAGCTGGGAATCAAAACATGAATGACAAATTAATGGTGCCACGCCACACAGTGAGTGTGTGTGCAGGGGGCTCCTTAAATTTTTGTTTTCATTCACCATCTAAAATCCCTTGGAAGGTCAAAGACAAATCCCTCGTCTTTGTTATTCATTACAATTCTTTTCTTCTTCTCCTTCCTTTATTAAACTACTCACAAATCTGAGGGATTTCTAATAATATGGCTTTTCACAACTGCTGCTCTTGTTTCTTCTTGAAAACAAATGCCATCAGCAAGCTGCCAATCGTATGTTTCAAGCCCTGGTTAAACAGATGGGATGGAGCTCCTTTGGGATGGTTTTAAATGCAAATATTTCAATTTATACGCCGACACAGGTGCTCGAGCTACCAAAGCTTCTTTAGGAAAAAAAAAGTTCCGTGTTGTTTTTATTTAATTATTTTGTACTTTGTTTTATGCCAGATGAGATTATAAAAACATGTGATTTAGCTAAAGATAGTGAGCGAAACAACATTGCATGCAATCTTTCAGCTCTTGTGAAATGCCAGATGCATTTGAATGCATCCACCAACTGCTGCATGGAATAATTGAAGGAGTTTTGACATTGTCTACATGGGCGCAGGGACTCCAACTCCCAGCAGCAGGGCAAATAGCCAGGGATGATGGAAACTGAGATGCTTCCTTCTCAAGTTCTCTGGCCTTGTTATCTATTCTTAGCCATCATTTTATGTTTATTGTTTTTATGTTCAGTGGGAGTTGTGAGGGAGAACACAAGTAGCCATTCATTATGTCTGCCTCTAAGTCTGGGGTCCTACACAAGACCTCATTGTTGTTGTTGTTGTTGTTGTGTGCCTTCAAGTTGTTTCCAAATTATCATGATTCTAAGGCAAAGTTATCATGGGGTTTTCTTGGCAAGATTTCTTCAGAGGAGGTTTACCATTGCTTCCCCTGAGGCTGAGAGCATGTGACTCACCCAAGGTCACTCAATGGGTTTCACAGCCAAGCTGGGAATAGAACGCTGGTCTCCACAGTTGTAGGCCAACACTCAAACCACTATGCAATGCTGGCTCATAGATATAGATGCTGATGTCAATTGTGTGATGAACCTGCTCCGTTTTGTCGTTGGATTAGATAGGAGTTATTCAAAGATTTAAAGCATCCTCCCAAAAGAGGTTCCATGCCTTGGATTGTTCATTCAAAATCTGAACTAAAACCTGGAACATCCCACTACATGGGACCTAACCAACCACTAGGCTTGAGGTTGGCATATTTCTTCATTCGGGGTGACATGGAAGCCTGAGCAGAAGCCCAACTATTCTTCCTCATTTGCCACATCTGTCAAAGTTGCTTCCACGGTTTATTATTTCCTTCCTCCTAAGCAGCATATGTAATGGAGAAAAAAATCTTTGCTACATTTGTACAGCTGTCCATGCTGAACACAGTCAGCTGCTCCCCGTCATAAGGCGTTGACGGAATAAAAATCAAAATGGCTCTGTGTGTTTCTTGGCTGCAGGCCGAACAGACAGGGAGCATGATAGATCATATTTTGCAAGGCTGGTTCACCACCACCTCTCTCTCCAAGCAAACTCTGCTCAAGATTATAGCTGTCATGTAGGCTTGAACACGGAAACAGCACCTGAAAGATGTCTGCAAGAATCACCAAGAAGAGTCAAACTGTTCTGGTGACCCACAAAGACCTTTCTTACAGTATTAATACTGGTGGCGTCAACTCATATAATCCCAATACACACAGAGAGAGAGAATTCCTTCCTTTCTTGCTTCCTTCCTTGCTTCCTTACGCCCGTCCCCCTTCTCCTCCTCTCTCTGCATCTTCCCTATAGAAATAATGTGATTTGACACTACATTAAGTGCTGTAGTTCCATCCTATGAAATCCTGGGATTTGTAGTTTTATAAGGTCTTTAACCTTCTCTGCCACAGTGTTGGTGTCTCACAAAACTACAGATCCCATCATTCTGTAGGACTGACCCATGGCAGTTAAAGTGGTGTCAAACTGCATTATTTCTACAATGTAGATGTTCTCTCTCCACCTCCTCCCTCTCACTGGATGCATCTACACTGTAGAAATAATGCAGTTTGACACTACTTTAAGTGCTGTGGCTCCATCCTTTGGAATCCTGGGTCTGATAGTTTTACAAGGTCTTCAGACTTCTCTGCCAAGGACTGTTGGTGTCTCACAAAGTGGTGCCACTGTGGTTAAATGCCTGTACTGCAGCCACTCACAAACCACAAGATTGTGGGTTCAATACCAGCTAGGGCCTCAAGCTCAACTCAGACATGCATCCTTTGCTAAAATGAGTACCCAGCTTGTTGGGGGCAATTAACTTACACTTTGTAAACCACTTAGGGAGTGCTTAAGTGCACTGATAAGCAGTATAGAAATGCCCTTGCTATTGCTATAAATCCCAAGGTTCTGTAGGATGGAACCACGGCAGTTAAAGTGGTGTCAAACTGCATTATTTCTACAGTCTAAATGCTCTCTCTCTCTCACACACACACACATACACAGAGTAAATAGAGGCCAAAATCTTGACTAGAATAAAAACCACTAAATCAACATGATTTATCTATCTGTTGATTCACAATTCAGGAATTGATTCAATGGGTCTACTCTTCTTCGGACTAACCAAGAGGATTTCATCCATGAAGCCTTAAAAGACCTACCAAATCCTGCTCTTTCAGTCTTCCAAGGTAGCAAATGAATTCAGGACTTGCAAAGATTTCCATGCAAGGCGAGGGGGAGGAAAGAATACTGCCCATGCTTCCAACTGTTTGGGGATAATTGGAAATGTGACATGCACGCTTTTAGTGAGACATTTTTGTAATGACATACTGCCTCACTCCATATTATTGTGCAACATAAAAGTGTAACATAATATGACGTGACAGCTCAGATTTACAGGACAACAATCCTGATTCCACTTTCAAACGAGGGAACTACAAAAAAGGCCAACAGAAGCTGGCCAGCAGGAACACAGCAGACGGGAAAATGTCTGCTGTCTGCCAACTTTAAATTGCTGTTGAGTAATTTAGCATATCTCTAGAATAATCCTTTAAAAGAGTAATTAATCATCATTTAGAGAAGGTCTGCAGTGAAGTGTTTACTGTCTTTTATTCAAGCTTGGCAGGTTTTAACAAACCGCTAACACCTCGGCATTGCTCTACCTTTTGTTGGCAGAATTCTTGTAAACTAGCAGAGTTACAGATTCAGAAGACTAGCTATGGTAGAGGAAACAATTGCAGCCTAACACCCCTTATTCTAATACAAATGGCCCTTCGCATTTGCAGATTTGACTGTTTGTGGTTTTGATTAATATATTCTGTCTAGGAATCTCTAGGTCCTCCAGCGCAACTCTGCCAGACCATAGAGTTGTGCTGGAGAACCTAGAAGTTGCTAGAGAAAAGACATCTCTAGGCATTTGTAGGTCGTCCAGCATGATTCTATGATCAGCGTCTGGCATATGCTGACCACAGTGTTCAACTGGAGGACCTGAAGATTCCCAGAGAAGTGTTCTCTCCGGTGTATAAAAAAGTGGTTTGTTATTTGTGGTTTTTCCACATTCACGGGGTCCTTCAACCCTAACCCCAGCAAATGTGGAGAGACCATTGTACTGTATATGAATATCACCTAAACACTATGATAAAATGGCTCTCCACCCACTGTTTGCCTATTTTGGAATAAAAACAGCAAATTGGAAAAGAAATAGCTATGTTATGAATGTGTTGTGCTGATATCCTTAAAAAAAAATCCTGGAATCTTATATCCGTAAAGAAAAATACATCCTTGCCTTGTCCACAGGCAATCACTACAGATCATGACCTTCAAGGTTTTATTGTGTACATCAATGTCACTAAAGATGTATGGAGTCCCACTGGAGCCTATCTATCTATCTATCTATCTATCATCATCCTGCTATTTTTCCCAAAATAGGGACTCAAAGCAGCTTACATTTTAAAAGCACATTCCTGTGCAGAAAAGTTTTTTTTTTTTAAAAAGTATGTGCCAATTTTAGGAGGTAATGCCGATTCCAATGGTGTTATGCAAATGAATCTTAGACAAAGCATGTCAGTTTAACCAGGTACATTTTCAAAACATTAATAACGGGACCAACCATTTTGGGATTTGAGATAGAGTAAAAGGCAGCCAAGTCAAGATACATTGTACCCAAGGTGAGTCAAGTTATTTTTTCACATGAGGCAGGAATGAACTCAAACACCTCTCCCATCTCTGGCAGTGAAAGAAAGAAAGAAAGAAAGAAAGAAAGAAAGAAAAGAGAGAGAGAGAGATTTGCTGCTCTTTCCTGACACACAAACTCTGCTGTCTAGATCGGCTACATCACTATGCCTAACAGCAGAAATTTGTGTGTGCTGTGTGCCTTCAAGTTGTTTCTGACTAATGTTGACTCTATTACAAGGTTTTCATGGCAAGTTTCTTCAGCCTGGGTTTGCCATCATTTGAGGCTGAGAGAGTGTTACTTGCCCAAGGTCATCCAGTGGGTTTTCATGGCTGAGCGGGAATTCAAACCCTGATCTCCAGAGTCCTAGTCCAATGTTCAAAGTAGAGTTAATCCTACATAAAATGTCAATTCCTCAAATTCAAGTTTACATCCATGAGCCTCTTTTGACAAAGCAAAGCAAAGCCAAAAAAAAAAAAAAGCAGAGGTGACTGCAATTTCACTTCACCCAAAAGGTGTACAGAGGTGGCCAGATACCACTAATTGATATTTCCAACTGTGAAATCTTGAGCAGAGGTGATCAGCTTAGCTCCCTACTGACAGCAGCCTTTTCAGTTTTTCCTTGCTAAGTCAGAGTGACATATACACATAAACAGAGCAAACATAGAATGAGCTTTCCTCTTGAAAAATAAAATAAAATAAAGACACATACAACAAAAAGCAATTCAATCAAACCAGCTCATAAATCTTCTGGGCATTTCATGATGGCAGGACATTTAGAAAAATGGGATAATTTCTGCAAATCTTCCTAAAGTGCATAGAAGTGGCATAAACAAAACAAAAAAATCCCTGCTTGATGCCAACCTTGCATTTTTCTTTCCTCAAATGAATGCTTCAGGCAATTGAAACTGGTAATGGAGGTTGGGGTTGGGTCACAGAAAGCCATTCTAGGCAAGATCACCAAAGTCTCCGACTATTCTTGAATGATTCAGAACTAACTCAACTTTGTAAGACAGCCTGTTGTTCTTAATGACAACTAGAGATTTTAAATCCTGACATGACCACTTCTTATATGTGAGGTGGAGAGAGAGAAAGAGAGAGAAATCTCCTGAGTGCATAAAGACAAAATATTTTCTGAAGCTTTTGATTTTGCATTTATAAGGACAAATGGCAACAGGACTTTCTGTGCAAACTACAATTGCTGCTGCCTTTTTGTCTGAACTTTTACACATTCATTTATTTAAATATTTACCTCTTGGCTGTATTACTGAAACATCTCAGAATAGCATGTAATAAAGTCAGCATGGAATAGTGGTTTGAGTGTTGGACTTTGGAGATCAAGATTCTGCGCTCGAGCATGAAAATTCACTGGGTGTCCTTGGGCAAGTCACACTCTCTCAGCCTCAGAGAATTGCAATGGCAAGCCCCCTCTGAAAAAACTTGCCAAGAAATCCCTAGGATAGGTTTGACTTAGATTTGCTATAAGTTAAAAATGACTTGAAGATACACAACAACAACAAAAAAATCCATTTTTTAAAAAATACATGAATAAAATATACTTTAAACAGGTTAAGTACAAATGGAAACAATCAAATATAGGTAAATCAAGATATTTAAAACCAAATGAAATAATTTAAAACCATGCACACATGTAGATACATTAGAAACATCAGATGTGTTGTATATATCATCTTCATCAAAGAGGCAGGCCTTTTCTGATTATTTTTTGTCTGGGTGCGTGTTGTGTATACGTGTGCATATACACATTTGTGCTTTACTTCACAAAGACAGTCACTTTGCACAGTTAGGGAGGAGTATTTAGAGAGATCAGCCAGAGTATTCTAGTGTGTCATAAACTGCAAATCCCAGGCTTCGATATGATGCCAGAAATCAGTTCAAGTGGATTCACAATGATGAGGAAATTGGGAGGGAGAAGAAGATAATTTCTTTAAGTTTTTTTTTTTGGGGGGGGGGGCAGGGAACACACAGTCACTGCCACCAGCAACTAGCACCCTCTACCCTGACCACCTGTCCAACTTTATTCTTTAATTTGAACTTTACTCCTTGATCTGAAGTTTACACTTTGCTCTGCCTTCCTCCCATGTCATCTGTTCCTTGGCAGCCAACCTGAGCCAGCACAGTAGCTGGTGAAGAAATGTTGGTCTCCATCATGAAAATGAAGAGAGAATTGGGAGAGGTGCTGCTGCTGCTCTTTCTCCTCCTCCATCTCCTCTTGGAAATTGAGGCCATAGTGGTTGATCACTTTCAGTCTGTGGTTTCCAACCATCTCCACCATCTCTGGAGGTCTTGTGTTTTACCTGTGACTTCTTCCAACATCATCCACCCACTTACTTGTCCCTTTCCTCCTACTTGCTGGTGCTACTGCAGCCCACATCTTTCCTTCCCTCACTAGGGCCCCAGTTCTTCTCTCTCTTAAAGCTAAAAATCCATAGCATTTTGCAACACAACGTTATGCATATTTTGTTCTTGAAATTGACTGATTTTTAAAAACGATGTCAAAAAACAAGCAACAAATAATTATATTAATGGGAAAGACAAAAGAACACATGCAACATAGTAAGCTGCCACCGTACCTGTCAGGCCCATCTCAAACACCTCTAGTTAGCCTTGGTTGTCTTGATATCTAGCTATCTGTCTACCTACCTACCAACCCACCTAGCTATTGTTTGGTTTATAAACTGGCATTTTCCCAAAAGTGGGATTCAAGGAGGCTTACACCATAAACAAAAATGCAAGCTCGTTTATTGAGAATGAGAAATTTCACAATTTTTACAATAATTTCACAAGCACCGCCCCAAAACAAATATATATAGCTGAGTAGCATGTTGTTGTTGTTGTTGTTGTTGTTGTTGTTGTTGTTGTTTCTGAATGGCTTTTCAGCTTCTTACACTGCTCCTCTCCAGGGGTGATAAGAAGTTCTGCTAACACCCAGCCAAACTTGCCTTAAAAAGTACTGGATATACTCATGTATAAGTCTAGAAATTTAAGTTAAAAATTAACCCCAAAAACCTGAGTCGACTTATATTGACTTTTGCATAAATACTGTAATTTAACTCATACATATCCATCCATTCCCTGGTGAAAGGCAAGACTTTAATCTGCCCTGGAAGCACTGACCCTTTTGAACTCTCTCATCCATCTAGCCTTTAGTATGAGTACAAATGGATTTGCCTGCTGGACTTTTGTAAGTTCTGTGGCATTGTTTTCCTTTGCTTCATCCTTTACATCCTTCATTACATGTCCCTAGGTTTTACCCTCGACTTATCCATGGGTCATATAAAAATCCATAATTTTGGCCCTAAAACCTGCCCTCAACTTATATATGAGGTTGGCTTGTAGTCGAGTATATAGAGTAATAAGCATCCATTTTGTTACCGAAATAAAATGTCCTTCCCCCTGTCCCATGTCAGTTGTTCTAGCTTAACTGGGATAATTTTTAGAGAACAAACTGATATATTCAGTCTAAATAACTGAACAATAATTTCTTGTTTCTATAAGTGGTCATTGTCAATGTCTGAGTGTACATCTTAAATGCAGATAATATCTTTCCCTCACCCATTATTAGACAAAATTTAAATAATGTTTGGACCCAATAAAGAAGGGCAGCTCTCAAATATTAGAGGTGATGCCTCATTAGTGGACATCTTGTCAGATTTTTATCCTCGCCAATTTACAGAAATAGCCATTTAGTCAGGCAAAGGAAATCCCCCTCCACTCAGAGGCTGCCTATGTAAGGACTTGGTGCGGATATGACAGCATTCTCATTGCTTAAGCCTGTCCTACTGGCCTCCAATTATCCCCACATTCCAAAGCCACTGAAGCTTAGAAATTCTGTATCCAATTTAATTCATAAAAGGGATCGAGTGGGATGTTGTGCTGTTAAGCATGACATATCAACATCAGAGATATTTGAGGTGCAATAGGGAGGTAGGACTGGATTAGTCCTAGATAATTAGGGCTTGATTATTAGGTTGCCCACATTCTTAAAAGCAGCATCGGAGCCCTTACAATGCTTTGGAGAACAAATAAACTGATGGACATAACGTTAAAAATATCTGGAGGACTGACATTTGAGAAGCACTGGTTTAACTCACAGATCAAAGAGCTGGATCTTCTCTGCACCTTCCAGACACTAAATGCACTGGAAAGCAGTTATGCATAGTATGTTGCTCTAGCCTAGTATTGTAACACAGCTTAAAAGAATATTTCAAAAAGCATTTAAAAGGTATGTGTGTGTGCCTAAGCCTTCAAGTCATCTGTTGACATATGGCAACTCCATGAATTTAACATGGCCTCCAATTATCCTAAGGACTCTGTTCGCAGTCTGGGGGTACTCCTCAACTCATCGCTTCACATGACTAGTCAGGTGAATGCGGTAGTCAGGAGCACCTGCTATCAGCTTCGGCTGATATGCCAGCTGCGCCCTTTCCTGGATAGGAAAGACCTGGAATCTGTGGTACATGCTCTAGTAACTTCACGTCTGGATTTTTGTAACACGCTCTACATGGGGCTACCCTTGTGCCTAACCCGGAAACTTCAATTAGTTCAGAACATGGCAGGCAGGCTTATCACAGGAACATCAAGGAGAGAGCACATAACACCTGTGCTTAAAGCTCTCCACTGGCTGCCCATTAGTTTCCGTGCACAGTACAAGGTGTTGGTATTAACCTTCAAAGTCCTACATGGCTCAGGCCTGTCTTACCTTAGGGACCGCCTCTTCCCATATGAACCGCCCCGCACACTTCGGTCCTCTGGGAAGAATCTGCTGAAGCCTATTAAAACCAGGCTGTCACAGACCTCCCAGAGGACTTTTTCAGCTACCGCCCCTAACCTTTGGAATGGCCTGCCGGACAAGATGCATCTCATTACATCTTTGGCCAGCTTTAAAAAGGCCTTAAAGACGCATCTGAAGGTCTGAGGAGGGAATAAATATAACACTAACCCCCGACCCTGAAAAATGCAAATGAAAATGTAAATGGAACTGGTAGATTAACCTTAGCCGTCCCCCTGTTTAAATCTTCTGATTCCACCCATTGGGGATTGCACTCGCACTGTCCATGAAACTGCACCTTGTTTTTACTATTTTAACGAATTTCAACTGATGTCAATAGTCTTAAGGGGGGGGGGAGGTTGGGAAGGGATATGACTGCTGTTTTACCTTGTATTTTTTAATTTTGTTGTACCCCGCTCTGAGTATTTCATTAGAGGAGCAGGTTATAAATAAACATTATTATTATTATTATTACTATTATTATTATTATTATTATTATTATTATTATTATTGTTGGCCTTGCAAATATAATTCCAATTTATGAAAAAGGCAAAAGAGATGATCCATCTAATTTCAGACCAATCAGCTTACTAAAACAGATTAGCAAAATGTATGCCAGACATCTACAAACCAAATTAATGGACTGACTAGAAACAGAGGAAATACTGAAAGACGAACAGGCAGGTTTCCAGGCCGAAAGATCAACAATTGACCACGCGTTGGTCTTACAACATCTGGCAGAGAAATATTTACACAAAGGTATCCCTCTACAGGCAGCATTTATAGACTTTAAAGCTGCATTTGATTCCATTTCTTGATTCAGATTGTGGGATAAACTTATGAACAGCACAATTGACAAACGACTTCTTCTACTTCTCATTAAAATGCATGAAAATCGTCTAAGGGTGAGAAGTAGCTTCTTAGGACATATTTCCAAAGAAATCCAAGTCAGAAATGGAGTCAGACAAGGATGCGTTTTGGCTCCAATTTTGTTCAATTATTACATAAATTCGCTAATTCCCTTTTTGAATAGTTCTTCTTTTCATCCACCTGAAATCTCAAATAGACACATCAATCTACTGCTGTATGCAGATGATGTGGTTATATTGTCATTGACCCCAATAGGTCTTAATAGAGTCCTAAAATCTTTAACTCATTACTGTACCGAAGAAAAATTATCAATAAATTACTCCAAAACCAAAATCATCACCTTTTCTAAACAACTAAGGAAGAGAAATTGGAAGCTAGGAAAACAATCCATAGAACAGGTCAAAACTTCGGGATTGTATTTCAACAAACAGGGAGCAGAAATGCTCACCTGGATTTAGTTACAAAAAATGCCCAAAAAACAGCAAATGCCATACAAAAGTTTTTTTTTTCCTCTAAAGGAGGCCAGTTTATTCCTGCTGTGATAAAACTCTTCCTGGCCAAGGCCAAATCACAATTGTTATATGGAGCCTAGTTAGGACCTTACAGTGATACGCTGCCTTTAGAACGAATACAAACAAACTTTTTAAGGAGAATTTTCCAAGTAAGTCGTAGTGTGTCAAATGCTGTATTGAGAAGAGAAGCTGGAGTTAGCAAAATCGATACAAGTATGTGGATCAACATCTTCACCTATTGGCTCAAATTAAACAAAAATCCAGGTGGTCTAACTAAATTTGTTCTGGCAGATACCCACAAATCCTCTTGGAATTAGCTATTAATAAGAAATTGAGCACACTGGGATTAGCAAGGGATTCTGTCTTAAGTTTAAATTTGGATCAGGCTAAATCGACCATAAAACAAAGAATGCTAGATTTTGAAGGTCAGACAGAAATTGCAGCCATTCCTGATTACATCTTGATTAATAGACAAGTTTTGGCTTCCTCACCTGCTTCTTATCTATTTCAAACTACAATACCTAAATTTAGGAGAGCCTTTTCGTTAGCTCGATTTAATGCCCTCCCTACGGCTGTTTTGGAAGGAAGATTTAAGAAAATACCCTTCGAAGCTCGGCTATGCCATTGTGACGAAGGAGCTATTGAAAGATATCTTCCTGTATTGTCAATATTATAAAGATATTTGCCACCAATTGATTATCCCTCTCCTAGGAAAACTCTCTGGCTGCTCGGAAACCTTTTATGTTTGTTATCTTTTGAATAGTCAAATACCTAGTATTGTTTATAAAGTGGCAAAATTTTGCTATATTATTTGTAAAATACATCCTCTAATGGTGGGAAGGAAATGAAACATCTACAGACAACTGAGGGAAGATAAGAGCAGATTGCTATAGATTTTAATGTTTAGATATTTACTAGAAGTTTTAACGTGATGTCCGACATTTATTTATGACATATTATGTTTGGACTGTTATTTACTTATGCTGGTCAATGACCGAATAAAATTTTACTACTACTATTATTGTTGTTGTTGTTGTTCGGCAGCATCCTGAATGACCAAGCAGCCTTTTAAGGAGAGCATTGCTTGCTCCATATGGAGAGGGGCCTAGAAAATGTGGCCTAAAGAAAGCTCATCTCCATCCACCCGGTTGGCGAGCCACGGTCAATGGGCATCTTCTGATGCAGTCAAACAAAAACAAAGGTAGAAAGGCACGCACCGGTCTCCAAAGGTGCAAACAGACTGATATTTGCATGCTGGAACATCAGAACCATGCAAGATTCTGCAGACAGTGGACGTCCTGAGCGTCGTTCTGCTCTAATAGCCCATGAACTATCACGACTTAATATAGACATCGCTGCTCTTAGTGAAGTTCGTCTCCATGAGGAAGGCAGCCTTAAAGAACACGGTGCCGGCTATACACTCTACTGGTCTGGCAAATCAAAAACTGAAAAACATCTTTCAGGAGTAGGCTTTATGATTAAAAACTCCATTGCCTCCAAACTCGAAACCCTGCCAACAGGTCACTCTGATCACATTATCTCCTTACGCCTCCCTCATGTTGTTCTCTTTAGTATATAAGCCCCAACTATGCAAGCTGACCCTGTGGAGAAAGACAAATTCTACTCAGACCTACGCCACCTCATACAAAAAGTCCCTGCAGAAGGTAAAATCATTATCCTTGGTGACTTCAATGCCAGAGTAGGAAAGAACTTTGAAGCCTGGAAAGGTGTTCTAGGCAAGCATGGAGTTGGAAACTGTAATGATAACGGACGCTTCCGGCTAGAATTTTGTGCAGAACAGCAACTGACTATTACAAACACTATCTTTCAGCAGAAAGATAGTTTCAAGACAACCTGGTTGCATCCCCAATCCAAACACTGGCACCTCATTGACTATGTTCTGGTGCACCAGAGAGACATTCGTGATGTCCATCATACTCGAGTGATGCCCAGTGCAGAATGTCAAACAGATCATCACCTCGTAAGATGCAAACTAAATCTTCATCTTAAACTCAAACCTAAGAGGGGTGGCATCTTGAAGAGGAGACTCCAAGTCAACAATCTTCAACAAGCTGCCACGAGAGATAACTTCCAGGGAAATCTGCAAGCAAAACTTGAAGACCATCGTTTAGATTCTTCTCCTACAGTGCTTTGGCAACATATCAAAAACAGTATCCTGCAGTCTGTGGAAGAATCCTTCGGGTTCTCCCGCAAGAAAAACCAAGATTGGTTTAATGAAAACAACCAAGAGATCCAGGAGCTTTCGGCAAACAAGAGAACTGCTCATCAGGCACACCTCGCTCAGCCATCTTGCCATGTAAGAAAAGCAGCCTTCCATCTCGCATGCAGTAAACTCCAACAAAAACTCAGAGACATTCAGAACAACTGGTGGATCAATTTAGCAGAAAAGACACAACGTTGTGCATATCTGGGAGATTCCAAAAGATTCTACAAAGCTGTTAAAGCAGTGTTTGGACCTACGTACCAGGTCCAAAGCTCCTTATATAGTACGGATGGTCAAACACTAATCACAGACAAAGCCTCCATCCTGAATCAATGGGCTGAACATTTCCAAAATCTCTTCAGTGCCAACCGAGAAGTCCAAGGCTCAGCTATTCAACAAATGATACAACAACCGATGAAAAATGAACTGGACGTGGCTCCCACTTTGGACGTGGCTCTTCACTTTGGAAGAAAACATTAAGGCCATACAGCAGATGAAAAATGGCAAGGCAGCTGGAATTGATGGAATCCCACCTGAAGCTTGGAAACACGGAGGTCATGTACTCCATGCTAAATTCCACGAGCTACTTGTGAGTTGTTGGGAAAAAGGTGAACTGCCATCAGATCTCCAAGATGCAGTTATCATCACCCTGTATACGAAAAAAGGAGCGAAATCTGATTGCTCAAACTATCGAGGTATAACACTGCTCTCCATTGCTGGAAAAATCCTTGCATGGATACTCCTGAACAGATTAGTTCCTGCTATTGCAGAAGAACTTCTCCCTGAAAGTCAATGAGGCTTCAGAGCTAATAGGAGCACTACAGATATGGTATTTGCTCTTAGACAACTGCAAGAGAAATGTAGAGATCAAAACAAAGGACTCTATGTAATATTTGTCGACCTTACGAAAGCCTTTGACACTGTGAGTAGAAAAGGTCTGTGGCAGATCCTGGAACGACTAGGTCAGCGTAAGAGGGGTGCAACAAAGAAGAGATACAAGGACTCCCTGAAACAACATCTCAGGCTCAGCCAAATTGATCACCAACAATGGTCTGCCCTGGCCTCACATCGGGAGGCATGGAGACACACTATCCACAATGCTGCAGCCTCTTTTGAGAACTCACGCCGAACAAATCTTGAAGAGAAATGACAACACAGAAAGAAGCACAACTTGGAAAAATCACCCAAGGAGACTTTCTGCTGTGCTTTCTGTAACTGAACTTGTTTATCTCAGATCAGCCTTTTTAGTCATCAACGCGCTTGTAGTAAGAGTGGGATGAGTCCTTCCTGAATCTTTGTTAGCGAAGAAAAGCCAGAAATATTTAATAGGACTTGAGCATCCACAGATTTTGTTATCCACGGGGGGTCCTGGAACCAAACCTCAGTGGATAACAAGGGCCCACTATACACTGATAAAAATGTATGTATTTTAAGACGTAATTATCACATGTGGATTTTAAAAAGACTGTTTAGAAAAAATCCTTGCTAGTTGAGAAATAAAAAAATACAGAAAGGACTTGTAAGTGAAAAGTTAAAGAAGTGACAGGGGCTAGAATTAGATTCATTCACCCAGTCTTACTCTGGATTTCCTATATCAAGATTGAACTAAATCATCTATAAGACCCTGGCTAGCTCTGATTCAATGGATTAGAAGTATGTCAAATGCTACATATCTAATTTAAATCTTGTAGCCTTATCACAGGAGAAAAGAAAGCCAAAATAAATAAATAATAAATAAAACTTTTATTTATACCCTGCTTTTTGCTGGAGCAATCAAAAAAGAGTGGGAGAGTAGTGGCTTTGTCTGTGCCTCTCTATATGCTGTCATAGCACTTTTGTTCCCTTCCTCAGGGAGTCATACAAGTCATACAAGTGTGCATTTTGTCATGCTGGAAAAATCCATTCGACAAAAGGCATGCTTTTACTACCATCTCCCTTGGGAAGGAGAACAGAAGTCCTATGACAGCATGCAGAGAAGAACAGAAAAAGATGCTACTCTTCAGCTCCGTTTTGGCTTTCCTGTCTCACTGGAAAAGTCTTTCGCTGGTTTCCAGCCTTATCAGATGAGCATGATGCCCAAGAGTAATCTGTATGCCTCCATATGACTTTATGATATTTGATCCTACGTTTCAGTTACAGCTGAGTGCTAGTCAAACTGACATCTGTATCAATCAGAAGATCTTAAGATGATAACATCACTTGGATGTATATTATTATGTCCATTATAGCTAGATTAAAGGGCTTTTTAAGTGAACACAAATGATAGCATGTATTGCTCTCTGGAGCAATCTGACAGCCTAAATGCAAAGATTCCCAGTTCGCCTACAAAGGGAGCTATTTTGGTCATGAAACATTACCTCCACAGCATGTGGTATGCCCATCAGCAGAAAAGTAGTATAAAAGAACTGACTAACTTTATTTATTATATTTGTGTTGCTTACAAAACCATTTACTTAATGGATGAGTATCATTAACAGTCCAGCCACAAAATAAAGAATACAATGATGTGTTTCATAGGTTCATTAAAATAATATTTCAAAGGAATCATTAGAAACAAAAAGCTAAAGATCCAAGACATAGTAAGTTATCTGCGAATAAATGAGGCAGAACAAACATGCTCTCAATGAACTTAAGGAAAATGTTTACAAATATATTGCAGCCATAAAGAAGAGGGAGGCATCAGGCTCCTTCGTTGCTAGAAAAAGTATCACTCACACCATTTACTAGCACATGGGCTTCTTGTAACTGTGTTTTCTAGGGTATGGAGATTAATTCAGACACCTATTCATGCTGTGATAAACTTGTGACAGGTTTAACCTCCTGCTTCTGTGTGAGGGGCACATAAGAAACCTAAGACAAATGGGTGCTGAAAGCATAACCTCAATCACTGTATGGTTGTGTGAATCACAAAATAGCTTCATATTTAGGTCAAGAAGAAATATTGCAGAGACATGCATTTGCAAAGCACTGTTGATCTACTAATGCTGATATCAGCTACAAATGTAGTCTGCAGAGGGGGGAGTGACTATCTGGGGATCATCAAAGATAATGTGAGGTTTCTATCATTGAAAGCATATAATCTTAAAAGTAAATGTTTCAGGAAAGAGTCATTCCCATAATGTACCTCCCCCCACATCCCAGAGAAACAGGGAGATAAGAAAGAAATCAAGAAATACTCCATTAACTAGTACCTATGTACTAATGCTGTATAATCTGTTCCGTACAATTGAGGGACATTTACTGACACTCAGATGACCTTTTCGTCGGCCACCCCTAGACTGTTGAACGGCCTGCCAGGAGAGATTTGACAGCTAAACGTGCTATCTGAATTAAAATAGGATTAAAGACCTATCTCTTCTGGCAGTCCTACCCAGTTGTTTCAAACTGTGCATTTTAAATTGGTATATTTTAAAGTTTATGTCTGGTTGGTTTTAATGTGTAAAGATCATCTTGATCCAATGTTTATGTGTTTCAACCTATGTGTTTACATGGTTTCATGTGTTTGGTTATATATTGTATTTTAATCTATGTTGTTCACTATTTCAACTGTTGGGGAGAGGTGGATAAGACATAAGAATTTATTAGTAGTGGTACTAGGGCCAAAACAGATGGCCCTGACTTCACGCCGCCACTTTCATTGCCAGATAGGGGCCGTGGCAACCACATGCCGCAGCCCCAATCTGGCTTTTTGCTGGCCCAAAAAGAAGCGGAAGAAAACCACTCCTTTCTGAGCTGGCAAAAAGCTGGCTTTTCTGCCACCGCTGCGACTTTGTGCTGCTCCTGTGGTGTGTGGTGTATAAATAGGGTGCCACCAGAGTGCCACAGAGCTGCCTGCCCTGTGGTCAGGAGGCCAGCTGTCTTGGGGGTGTGCATCATCTAAACAACATGCCCATCTTTTTCACCCTGGTTATCTTTACAAGAAGCTTGAATATGGAGCTTCATGCCAAAGCAAGTCATGCTGGTTCCATCTGTCAACCTTCTGGCATTCTGTGTGGCCTCTGGTTTTTAAAACTCGATTTTTACCGTTTTTAAGTATTTTTTCTTACTATATTTTATTATATATTCCTTTGGGAACTCTAGTGAGCTGAAAAGCCATTAACACAGTAATAACTTCCCTTTCCCTCAAAAAACTAAGACTTAAGGGGAGTTGCAGCAGAAAGGTATTAAGACAGTGGAGCTTATCAGACAGGACATGGGACGTCCTTGTCCCATCCTTATAGCGTGATCACTGGGCCCATGAGAGACTGAGGGAAGGCGGGAAAAACAAAGAATCACACCTCCCAGTCTGAGGGCTGGCATGAAACAATCATTAAAGCCAAGCCAATTTAAATCATGTTATTTGTCATTTGAATATGTGAGAAAAACCCAGTCTATTCCAAGTCCAATACATATTAAGAGAAACTGAGGGTGCATCTACATAATGCAGTTTGACACCACTTTAAGTGCCATAGCGACAGACTACAGAAATTTGATAAGGCACCAGCATGCTTTAGCGGGAAAGGCTAAAGACTTTGTAAAGTAACAAATCCCAGATTTCCATAGGATGGAGCTTCAGCACTAGAACACACAAGTAAGAGTTTGGAGGCATTCCCAAAGGATCCTGTCCTTTCTATTTGTGCTTTCCAGGAGGCAGAAAATCTGTTTGAATATTCCCTTTACAACTCCACGTAATTAAAAAAAAATCCTCTGCATTTTAAATAAGATTAATTGCTGAAACATTGACCGGAAAATCCTCTTCTTCTTGGAAGATACAAATCACTTTGTAACTTACAAAGTGGCTCTTTTAACTCATGCTGCATTAATTAGACAGAGATTTGTCTACTGTCTCACACCGTTAAAAAAAAAAAAGGTGTGTGTATCTTGAGTTTTGAAAACTAAAAATCTACTCACTTTTAAAAATCTATGACAAGAGTATGGCGAGTTAAAATTCCAAAGTAGGCTCATCGAAGTAGCACACAGATCTGACAAGGGCAGTTTCTTGTTCTTCTGTTTTTGTTTTTGCTTTTAAATATTATTCCTGGCACACATGTTGAGATTAAAGCTGCAATTCCTTCTCGAAGACTTTATGAGGTACCATTACTCTCAGGGCAATTTCATAGGGGAAAACATGTTAACAAAATTAACATAAAACATACAAAAGTTAAAAAAAAACGTATAACTAAACACACACATCTCTTGAAAAGATACAAAAAAGGAAAGAAGTCCTTGTAGTACCTCATGAGCAATTATAAGCATTAAAAATTAATAAATCTGTGTGTATTCTTGATCATTTTCTTCTTCCAAAATCCACAAGGAAGCAGGGCAAAAGAGACATGTAAAAGAAGTACAGAACTGATAAAGGCTATTCATTATGATCATCATCCATTCCCTATATTTACCCCCAAACTGGGACTCATGGCAGCAGTCAAAAAGGCTGTCCTGTTCTATCCATCTATACCTGCTACATGCCACACTAGGCAACATTTATTTAATCTGATTTAATTTATATCCACACCGCCTGCTAATGGACAAAGAATGAATGAGAGTTTTTGGGTGAATGAAGATATACGACAGAGAACAGAAATGTGAACTCAGAAGAAGCCATAGTTTGGGTCCTTTGAAGATCTCCAGAAATGTATTGCCACTGTATTTTCATCACAGTCTCAGGGATGGGGGTCTTGGCATGCCAGATTTTTTCATTAAACACACTTGGGATTAAACCCTTGTTAGTCATGACCAGAGTAACCACACTGAATCAATGGGATTTACCTACCACTTAATGATTGATTGAATGGGGTTACTGTAATTGGGAGTAACCAAAAGGGATGCCAATCTTGACCTACCATCCACATGCATCTCATCTTTTAACCTGATTTGGTTCCCTGATGGTACAAGTTGTGGGTTCTAACAGTACTCCTATCATATTCTCCTGTTTTATGAGAAAATCCTATGAACTTTTGGTTGGATGCTACTGTACAGAATTAGAAACGGGAAAACTCTCCTACAGATTCGCTTTTATCCTAACACATCTAATCAGGACTTTTTATATTACTGTTGGATGAGTTTTTTTAAAAAAATCTAAATGTGAAATCCATGGCTTATATCTGACATCACAACATAACTTTCTTCCTCTCTGCCCTGATGCCCTTTGTACCAGCAGAAAACTAGCTAGAGTAGGTTTTGCTGTCCTTCAGAACAGCTTTAGGGAATACAAGAGAGCTGAAGAGAGATGGAAGTTACATCCTCTCCTGGTTTCACTAATGAAACCACGAAACTGTCCTGGTAAATGCGTATGTTTGTATATCACTCTGGCATCCATGTGGAGGAAAGAGCTTTTAAAAGTTGTAGTAAATAAACACATCTCCCTATTGGATTCTGGTCAAAGTAGTTTTCAAGCTGGTGCAATAAAATTATCCTGCATCCTAGCATCTTCCTTGCGACACTGAAGAAATAAAGCAGTTTGACACCACTTTAATTGCCATGACTCAATGCTAAGGAATGGTGGGATGTGTAGTTTTGTGAGCTATGTAAGCTCCCATGTCAGAGAGCTCTGGTGCCCCACAAAACTAAAAATCCCAGAATTCCATAGCATTGAGGTATAGAAGTTAAAGTGGTGTTGAACTACTTTATTTCTGCAGTGTGGTAGCAGCCCTAGAGTCATTATACTGCCAACAGGGTCATAGCCGATATATTGAGAAGTTGACTATAACTTTCCCTTCTGTAGATTAAAAACAACTCTCACAATCATTTTCAGTCATCCTGTTGGCAGGGGAAAGGATCTGGGAAGGCATCCACCTCTCATGCTTAAGCACTTAAACATTTCCAGTTAAGCTTATAAAGAGCCAACCTCCATTTTCATTAATAATGCTCAAGTATGGCACTAAGGAGGCCATAATTTACAGGTTCAGCCCGCCAGGGAACCTTTGGAAAATCCAGTCCCAAAATTCATTAATAAATACTGGGATGAAGTTTACTGTTTCATTCCATTCAGTTCAGTAAGGCTAAACTGGCATATGACTACCTTCATACAGGTAAAAATTATGCACACCAAATAGAAGAAAGAAAACAATGACAGTTGGCTTTACTGTGCCATTAACAGAATATTTACGCTTCGTGCAAATGCAGAATGTACATTTATACTTTCAAACAAACTGAATATTTCTATTTGGTGGTAGCCAAATAACATGCTATTTAGAATCACTTATATGCCTCCATTTCAGACCTGCTTATATTTGTTCTGTAATTAATGTAAAAACATGTAGAGAAGAAGATCAACAGGAAGGTATTCATTTTTGCCCCATACTTTTTCTCTTCCAGACCCCACTGCAAAAACGGGTTTTTCTGCACAGGAAAACTCCTTTCTGTACAGAAAACGTGTGTGTGTGTGTGTGTGTATGTGCACACAGGAAACCTATGTTTTATTTTGTGCCATCCCCTCCTCCAAACAAAACACATTACATTATTTCTGTGACACACAATTCCTACACAACACTGTGGAATGTGTGGCTACAAGGAGAAAGTTGCACAAAGTTTCAAGGCTGTCAGAAATCCTGTTTTTCAACCTGAATAATAGAATGAATAATAGCAAATATTATTTTCATCCCTGTATTAATTACATCTTTTTACACTTTGCTAGGCTCCTGTGTGATGTTAACAAAAGCAAAACAAACACATTGCAGTCTATTAATGTGATGCAGATTACAAGGTTTTCAGAAAACAAATAGAACAGATTGGTACCAGCCTTATTTGAAAACAGCGTGTGATGCCACCAAAGGACCACTTTACTACTGACAAAATGTAAATCCCAATTATGTGGTTCAAGGGATTAACATCCATACGACAAACAAAGAAGAGATTTCTTGCTGACTTAGAACAGTTACTATTGTCATCCATAAAGAAACTGTTGTTGTGCTACAGATGGCTCGCTTTTATTGGCCATGTTAATGGCTTCTTATCATCTAATCCATCATATGGTATTTGGTTGGCTTCATGAACTTTTAAAGTTTCATATCAGTCTCCTGTAGTTATTAATCAATGTGATTATGCCAAAGAAGAGAAAAACAGAAAGTGGGATGGCAGCTATAAAAATGGCATTACAGTTGCATAAGTATTCAAAATATTGCCTATTTTAACATGTAAATTATGAAGAGTATCACTTCAAATGGTGCCTTCTCTAAGGAATGCTAAGCACTAAGTGCTTTGCCAATGCTAGCATGCCATGGTAGTTTTTAGAAAATTATTAATTTCTTCCCTGGGATTAAAAAAAACAAAAACAAAAAAACAAACAAGACCTTTGGAGAGATGGAGAAGTTTATATCTGTACCTTTGATATGGATCTAGCAAAAATATTTATTCCCCAGTCTCCAAATGTTTATACTTGAAGAAGTGTTTTGAAGAACCCAAATATTCTCCTTCTCCATGACATTTTAGTGATCCAAGAAAGGTATTACTCAACCATAATTTTATTTGTATACACAACTCACATGGCTATCTTTTAATAATTTGCTACTGGAAGTGCAATGGTTGGTTTCCTGGAGCAGGATCTTCCAACACAAGGAAGATTTTCTACAAGACTACAATCACTAGGTAAAAATTATCAATTTGGCTTCAATTGACTATTTCTCACCCAGTACAGCAGCTAATTTAATCTCCAGCTCAGCTGACATAAAAATCATTCTATTGTTTCTATACTTCTGATCTATGACATTTCAAAGACCCGTGTACTTTCATTAAAGCAATAGAAGGGTATCTGGGGGTTACACTTGTGCTTTTGTCTACAGGAGGGAAAGAAACTGTAAAATGATACATTCACATATTTCTTATCACCAAATCAGCAATCTCCATCTTGCAAATCAATCTGCCTGCACAGAAAATGGCTAACACATCTGGCCTGACCTTTAGGCTTTTTATTTTTCCCCCAATCATCCAAATTATGTAATGAAGAGTTCAATATTTTTGTTGTGTGTCATTGCTATTTACTATGTTAAAGAAAGCAATCTTGCACAAAACACACATGTGGCTGCCTGAAAGCAGTCTTTTCTAAACAGGGTAGTCTACACAGTTCTCAGGAGGAGCTGTGTAACTTCCAGAAAACTGCATTTTTTCTGGGGAAACTTCACAGCTTTTGTAGATAGGTTGGACCATTTTCCATCCTTGGCAGTGGCAGGGAGGGGAGAGAATTTACAAGTGTCTTGATTAAGTTGCAACAGCTTGGGCTTTTCTTGTTAACTGCCAATGAGTCAACCCCGACTCATGGTGACCTTCTGGATGAGACGCCCCCAAGTCCTCCACTGCTCTGCTCAGGCTCTTCAAATTAAGGGCTGTGACTTCCCTAATTCATTCTAGCCACCAGGTGTGTGGTCTTCCTCTCTTTCTACTTTTCCTATCATTATCATCTTTTCTAATGATTCATGCCTTCTCATGATGTGGCCAAAGTATGGCAGCCTTAATTTGATCATCTTGGTTTCCAGCGAGATTTCAGATCTTGAGATCTGTTCAAGAACCCATTTGTTTTTTTCTTTTTAGCTGTCTATGGTATCCTCAGCACTCTTCTCCAGCACATTTCAAACGAGCTGATTTTCTTCTTGTCTGCTTTTTTCATGGTGATAGGGAATATAATGGCTTGGATGATACTAACTTTAATGCTCAGTTGTACATCTTTACTCTTTAGAATCTTGTCTAATTCTTTCATAGCTGCCCTTCCCATTCCTAGCCTTCTTCAAATTTCTTGGTTGCAGTCTCCATTCTGATCAATGTTTGATCCAAGGTATGGGGACTCTTAAACTATAGTTTTTTGTGGATTTTTCGGGCTATGTGGATATGTTCTAGAAAAGTTTTAGAAAAGCTGGCATTCTCTGAAGATGCCAGCCACAGATGCTGGCAAAACATCGGGAATAAACTCTTCTAGAACATGGCAACATAGCTCAAAAACCCATAAAAGCCTTCAACTTCACAACTTTTAAACTATTTGAACTTCCTTGTTGTCTAGGTTGAATTTATGTAGATCCTCCATGGTCACTTTTTTTCTTTATGTTCAGCAGCAAGCCTGCCTTTGCACTTTCTTCTTTGCTCTTCCTTAATGTTCCAAGTCTGTGATGTTTTCTGCTAGGAGTATGATGTCATCCGCATACCTTAGATTGTTAATGTTCTACACTCCTCCCTTTTCTGAGTCTAAATCTGCTCTTTGTATGATATGTTGAACACATACGGTGAGAGAATGCATCCTTGCCTGACCTCCTTGCCATTCTCTTTCTCCATGTTCTGCTCTGACAGTACCTCTTGTCCTAAATTCAGATTTCTTATCAAGAATATATATGTAATGGTCTTCCCATTCCTTTAAAAACCCATCTATAACTTTTCATGATCTGTGGAGTCAAATGCTCATGTTGATTTTTTTTCTGGAATTCCTTGGTATGCTCCATAAGCAACCATATGTTGGCAATATGGTCCCTAATACCCCTTCCTTTTCTGAATTTTGCTTGTACCTCTGGAATTTCTCTCCCCATGTATGACTGGAGTCTATGCTTCATAATTCTGAGCAATTTTGCTGGCATGGGAAATTAATGGTATGGTCCTATAGTTGTTAGTGTCTTGTGTCTCCTTTTTTTTGTGAATGGAGATGTATATTGACTTTTTCCAGTATGTTGTGTTAGCATTTGTAGCGTAGTCCGTGATGAGGTACCACAGCTATGTTTGGCACCAGGATCACCTGCGCCACTGTAGTGTAGGCAGCAGTTTATGAGTTGGAGAAGTACCTTTCCTCTTCCAGAATAACCGAAGAGACACTGTAGACAAAGGTTTCTCAGATGAGGGACTCTTTATCCCAACATGTTGACCGCCGTTTTGTTATCCATATTTGATAACATATAATTACTTAACACTAGAGTTGATTCTGTCTGTGTATGTTGTAGCAGTAAACAGGGAAGTTTTTGTTTAAAGAACCAGAGCTTGAGTTTCTGCCAGCGATGCTCCAAAATTTGGCATAATTATGAGTCAGTTGGGAGACAAAAGCTGCAGAAAAGAAAATGAAGAAGGAAACATTTCTAGAAGTGGAAAGTAAAAAATCCCCTCAAATAAAACAAAAGTAGAATCTTTGCCTGACAAAGACATTAAATGGCATCTGAGAGTCCCTTCAGACATTTTATCCTTTTTTTATATGTACATCTAAAATTTGTATTAAGTGAACACCTAAAGTGTGAATGTGACAAACAGGTGTTTGAAAACATATGTATCAAAGACACATACTTGTCAGAAAGTTGGAATTGGCTTCAACTACCTGCTGAGTGGCAAACCTGAACTTCCAGCTGTGTAACAATGTGTGAAACAACCCCCAGTTTGGCAATCTAATTTCATATTTTGCTTCTCCCCCAAATGAAAGCACATGTGATGAAATGAAGTGGGGGTGATGCAAAGAGAAAGGAATATACTGTATGCCCCTTTGAAACAAAAGGCAGAGGCTGCACCATTGCCAAATGGTCACACTCTGACCCATTAACCATTTGTGTTTGTTTATGTCTGAAAGGAGCCATCCAGAATCATATCAAAGATCCATCTCGCCCAGCAACTCATTTCCAACCCACAAGTGGTCACAAGGTTACCAGGTGAAATAAGGGACGTTGCTTTTTAACAGTTGTGTCATGAGGGAACTGACTGAAATTCCTTCTTCTACACTTTCCAGGAACACATCTACTTCATTAAATGTATCTTGCTTTCTATGCCTTATCTGTATATATATATATGTATGGATAGAATTAAACAATACCGCTCTCAACTCATTGAACAGAAAGCAATGTTGGCTTCCTAGTTCAGTTCTAAATGCATTTGTGCTATATTTATTTACATTTACTACACTAGTCTAATGGTGAGAAATATGTATGGTATGGCAAAAATAGAACGGCAGAATATTTGCCCTCTCCCAATAATCCTGGAATTTGCAGTCATCTAATGAAGCTACTTGATGGGAGACAACTCAGTTCAAATAAAGGGAAGGACTTATCCACAGATCCCATGGTTAAACTATGTAATCTACAGTAAAATGGAAACCAACATGGATGTCTTTAAAAGGGAATCAGACATATTCCTGGAGGATAAGATTATTGATATGTGTACTGTCCTATAACTCTGTCCGTATTTTGAGATCTTCCGGGGAGACCCGTCTCTCTATCCCCTCATCTTCACATGTACATCTGGTGAGAACACAAGAGTAGCTTTCTTGGTGGTGTCTTGCAGGCTCAAGAAGTCTCTTCCTTGAGAGGTCAACCAAGAACCTTCTCTATTATCATTTTGTAAGTAGGCACAGGGGTGTCACTTGGTGGGTGCGGGCAGCACCGGGGGGGGGGTGCCTTATGACAGAAATGGGTTGTGACATTCGATTGCATCCCTTTAAAATGTTGCACAAATGGTGAGTGGGATGAGCATAAGTGACAGAAGAAAGGAGAGACTTCAGTTTTTTAGATTTTTTTTTTTACTTATTTGGTTACTTATTTTATGAAAAGACAAAAGTAAAGAAAGATTTTAAAAATCATATAGTGAGGAGATCACTATTAAGGGTGTGGCAAAAATTGAAGAGTAAGGGGCTGTACAGATAGCCCCTAAGGGGTGGCAGAATGTCACCCCTTCCCAAGCCAGTTTGGGGCTGCAGCAACTGCATGCTGCAGCCCTGATCTGGTCTTTCTATGGCACAAAAACGAGCTGCAAAAAGGCCGAAAGGGCACTATAGCTACTGGCACCGTGGCTTTTTGGTGCTTCTTTGCCGTAGCGTATATATACTTTTTTTGTTAGTGTAATTATTTAAAATACTGTTTTAATCGCTGAAAGCCACATTGGGCCCCAGACAAGGTAAAAGATGGGATGATCGTAACTGTAATCACATCTTTCGTATCAATATTATGCTTCTGATATATTACAGCTGCTGTAGAACGTAAGTGGAAGAGCACTTTTGCATTCATGTTCTGCTAAAGTAAAAAGAATCTGTGATCCTATTCAATACAGCTGTCCTTATCATCTTATGAGGAGCCTCCATACAAATTTTAAGGACTTCTTTTGAAAGGCAAGAGGCTGGTGGCATGATGACAAGGTTTGGTGTGACAGGCAATAATATTGCCAATTTGTTAGCCCTGACATTGTACACTTGGGAAAAGACAGATGCAGGGAGACAGTCAGAATGGTGATAGCTGATGGGCATTTAAAAAGTTCCATTGGAAATTCATTCTGTCTGAAAGGAAAAGGTCAGACATATGGGTTCTGTATGCAGTCCTTCCCTTGATACATATTCCCCAATGCAATGTCAGTGCCATTCATGAACAGAATACCAATCCCCCCCCCAAAAAAAAAGAAAGAGGAAAAAAGAAACAAATAATGCAGAAGACATTTAAAAAGAGGTCAAGCAAAGAGTTTTATAATTAATATTTATGGATGTAAAACCTATGGCAGAATCAGCATAGCACCTGCAAATGTGGAATTCATCATCTTTGTAAGAAAGCTCCCCTCCCAGAGACCACATTGAGAAGGGCATCTTTGAGGATGGATTCCTTTGAATGAAATGATTGCAAATGTCACCTCCCATCTCACCCCGGTCAGTTCTATTCACAGCAAAGTCAGAGCTGACAAGCAATTTCCTGTTAGCCTTCCTCGTGCTTCTGGAAAGGGGGAATAGAACTCTTAAAGGTGACCTATGAACAAGACTGAAAATAGGTTGTATAGCAGATACAGAAAGATTTTCAACTGACAAAAAACAGCAACCCAAAGAGAAATTCTTTTGTTAAATTTTCACTTACACATTTTTAGCTTCTAAACCTGGGGCTTCCTTAATTTTGTGTGTGGATTATGCAGCTTAAACCATGAATGTGAACACAGACCCTGCTTCTATGAAGGTGCTAAGCTACAAAATCTTGTGACTGATGGAAGTCTAACCTACCTCTAACACACTTATGGTGTGCTTTGTGGAGCACATTTGGTGAAGCTTCCATGTGATTCTTCATTATTTGTATCACCATATCAAAAGGTTGGGGTTCCTTAATGAACATTAGGGTTCCTTAAACCCCATCTCTTGATTCCCTCTAATATTCATCAAATCATTTTTCCATCAGAACTTTCAAAGAACAGTAGGATCAGAGGGCTGAGATAAAAGGTGAAAATAATGGGAAATATGCTTGGTCCAATAATCTGAGTATAGTATTAATGTCATGCAAAACCTCTTGGTACAATTAAGTGGTCATGTAGGATGCAATTCAGGGCTGAAGAACTTCAATATAAGGTACTTGTTGTGAGACCATAAAAAATGACATATGGCACATATAAAAATATTGACAGTAATTCAACAGATTATTCTGTGGTAGTAGAATTAGGGGCTCAACAGGCGGCCCCTAAGGGGCAGCTCTGTGCCACCCCTTTCCTTGCCAGATTGGGGCTGCAGCAACTGCATTCTGTGGCCTTGATCTGGCCTTTCTATGGCACAAAAGGCAGCTACTTTTCACACTGCAGAATGGGTGCCCTAGCCACCACCATAGCTGGCAATAGTGAGAGAGAATCTACCGACAAAAATAATGAAAACTGGAAATTACTCCACATATACTGTGATAAAATATGGAGTAAATAATATATTAATTCTAACAAGATAGTTCATTAATTTGGGATAATATATCTCTTTAGGAATTTCAAAAGGAAAAAATGTTTGAGTCAATATATAATTATGGTTTAAACAGACGTTGAGAAAGCTTTGAATAAGTTAGCAGCATAAAGACAGTATATGGAAGTACTGATTGTAACATTTTTGTAAAGTTATACCAGGATTCTGGAAATCAGTAATCATATGGGAGGAATGATGGGATTTAGGAAAAGATTTCTATAAGGTGCAATCTTTCTCAAGGGTTCACCTGTTTTTGTAATAACAATATTTTCTTTTAAAAAAAATATTCATTTTGTTGCTGCTATGAGTCCCACCCTGGAAAAAGGTGGCATTTAAAGGAAACTATCATCATCAGCAGCAGCAGCAGCAGCAGCCTTGCTAATCCCAGATGAGTGATTGAGAATCCTGCCACACAACAGGAATTTCCCTTCAGCCCCCCAAAATTCTGCAGTAACTTGCAAAAGTTGAGCACTGTATTAGCTGAGCACTTAGAAATATTGTTTAGGTATCAAAAGAACACAGGTGGCCAAAATTATCAAGGGAATACAAACAGAGCAAATATATGAGTTCTAAGTGTAATTGATTTTCAGCGTCTCACGCTCTGCAATGCTACAAATTTGGGGTCTAAAGGAAAATTTCATTGGAGGGACAGGATTCTTACTGGGGAGCATGCTATCATGTTGCCCCCTTCCCACCAGCTACACCCCTGAAATTGATCACAGAAGATAAGAAAGCAGATGGTTAAGAAGAAGAGCTATGAACTAAATAAGAACATCAAGTGTAAAGCTATTTCATTAAATACTAAATCCAGAATCATCCAAGCATATCACAGTATTTCTGCGTGCGTGAAAACTCAACAATGAAGAAAGTTGACAGGTCTCCTCATTTTAAATGTGGTGCTAAAAGAGAGTTCTATGTATATCAGAGACAACTAAAAATCACACATAAATGGATCTTAGAGGAAATCAGGTCTGAAGTCTCCATAGAAGCCAAAAGGACTAAAAAGAGGGTATCATACTTTGGACATGAGATGGCATGACTTTTTTTTGGGGGGGGGGGATAATGTCCAATAATGTAGAAGTAGTAGGAAAAGAGAAAATCGATTCAATGAAGGAAGTCACAGCCCTGAGTTTGCAAGACCTGAGTAGGGCATTAGATGACTAGGGCTCTTGGAGGTTATCCATTCACAGACTCCATGTGAATTGTTGCCAACTTGATCACAGAATCATAGAATCATAGAATCATAGAGTTGGAAGAGACCACAAGGGCCATCCAGTCCAACCCCCTGCTATGCAGGAACTCCAAATCAAAGCATCCCCGACAAATGGCCATCCAGCCTCTGCTTAAAGACCTCTAAGGAAGGAGACTCCACTACACTCCGAGGGAGAGTGTTCCACTGTTGAACAGCCCTTAGTGTCAGGAAGTTCCTCCTAATGTTGAGGTGGAATCTTTTTTCCTGCAGTTTGCATCCATTGTTCTGCGTTCTAGTCTCTGCAGCAGCAGAAAACAAGCTTGCTCCCTCCTCAATATGACATCCCTTCAAATACTTGAACAGGGCTATCATATCACCACTTAGCCTTCTCTTCTCCAGGCTAAACATCCCCAGCTCTCTAAGTTGTTCCTCATAGGGTATGGTTTCTAGACCCTTCACCATTTTAGTTGCCCTCCTTTGGACCCGCTCCAGTTTCTTTCTTTTTTTTTTTTTTTTTTGAATTGTGGTGCCCAGAACTGGACACAATATTCCAGGTGGGGCCTGATCAAGGCAGAATATTCTTCTGTTGATGCAGCCTAAAATAGCATTGGCTTTTTTAGCTGCTGCATCGCACTGTTGACTCATGTTCAACTTATGGTCTACTTGGACTCCTAGATCCCTTTCACACGTAGTTTCATTCAGCCAGATTTCCCCCATCCTATATCTGTGCATTTCAGTTTTGCGTCCTAAGTGCAGTACCTTACATTTCTCCGCATTGAATTTCATTTTGTTAGCACTGGCCCAGCTTTCTAGTCTATTCAGGTCATTTTGAATTTAGACCCTGTCTTCTGGAGTATTGGCTACTCCTCCTAGTTTAGTGTCATCTGCAAATTTGTTAAGTATGCCCCCAATTCTGTCATCCAAGTCATTAATAAAGATATTGAATAGCACTGGGCCAAGTACAGAACCCTTTTGGGACCCCACTGGTCACTTCTCTCCAGGATGAAAAGGAGAGAATGACAAATAGTAACAACAAACTGACATCAAGGAATGCAAATTTGACGGTTTATCAGTCAAACATTTATCTTCTGAATTTGTAAACATGTAACTCTCACTAGCCACAGAAAAAGGGGTGAAAAACCTTTGACCCTCTCAAAGTTTAGACTTCAAGCATAGAGCCGATGGTAAGAGCTTGTGAGAGCTGGAATCCAAAATGTCTTTGAGAGCCACAGAATCCCCAACCTTGCTTCAAAAAGACAATACATCCGTTGGTGAAATGGGCTCACTAGTCAAGGCACAACAATGTGTTAGTATTCTTGAGACCCCAAATTCCTTGCAGGCATAAGTGTTTGAAAGCTCCTTGGCTTTTTGGCCAATATAAACCTGGCCCAAGGATTCCAGCTAATTCTAAACTGAAGAGAGAGCCATTAGCAAGGCTGATGTCATTGACTTTTTTCCCTTGATAACCAGATATAAGGAGCTTGGCTGCCTTTCAAGATGACTTCAGTTTGCAATGAAGAACTTGCCAGCTACCATTTAGGTCCTTGCTAATCCACATCCACTTTGTCTGCTACAGGAAACTGTCCTTTGGGATTCTGATTGGACTTTTAAAGACTGATTTAAAAATGCTGAGCTATCTCACCAATGTCTTAAGCAAAGCTGAACTCTGAATACCCCCCAAGCCTGTGCATTAGGACCAAGTGAAATATGGGACAGAAGTGACTCTGGGTTGTATTACACAAATGTTCTTCAAAAAGCAATCAACTCCAATTCTATTAATTGATCTATTGTCACCTCTTTTTTAATTTTCTTTTTCTCTTTCTTTCTTTCTTTCTTTCTTTTTTTGTATTTGTTTTTACTTTTCTAATTTTGCTGCACTCACATGTCTGGCTATGCCAGCTGTTCCTCTGGAAATTAACACCATCATCTGTTCTTCTCTCCCAAGCAAGCAAGCACTGAGCTAGATTTAACAGAGATGAAAGGATTAGATAAAAGTCACTGGCTCTAGGAGGCAAGATTTATGTTGTGTCAATGGTGAGTCTTCCTCAAATAAAGCTGGCTGTAAACATATTTGTTTTCAAACATGCTCAATGTTCTTGTACTTTATCTAGGCTGCAGAGACTGGCCCAGATGTAACACACTCCATTTTGGGCTCTGATGGCAGGCTAAGACAAGACTTATATTCCCCAGCCAATAGATTGGCAGTGGCTAAATATGTCACAGTCTTACAGAAATAACAAATGTTGTTTATGAAAGCCGGTACAACAAATCTCACTTGCTGGCTAAGCCAAGAAGCAGTCAAAAACCTATTCTTTAATAAACTCTCTATTAGAATGGATACTGTGTGAAAACCATAAACTTGTAGTGTATTAAAAGCTAACTGCTTTTCCAGCAGTGCACATTCCCCTAGAGTTTAAGATGGTTCTTCGCAGGTGATATATTCACCTCGCTTCTCTTTGGATTTTGTTCTCACTTTTTGCATTTTTTAGTTCTCTTTAAAGCATCCAGCTTAGCGGCTCAGCCATTTCCACTCATCCTTGGCAGATTCTACTGCTTGTAACTGTATTCTCTCCTTTGTTACCTCCTGCCATCTCCATTCCTCATATCCATCTCTCCTGTCCTCACTGTTTGAAATGGTAAGAAGCCAGCTGTAAGTGTTATCTAAAAAACACATTTGGAACTCTGAATGGTGTTTCAGTCCAAAGCCTTTTGCCTCATACTGACTTCTGTTCATCCACAAATGACACATCTATGCAACATACTGCCAATTCAGATGATTAGCAGGGGAGGTACAAATCCCTCTCTTCACCACTCCTTTCTTGTACTAGGTAAAAGAACTGCAGCTTTTCAGATCATAATAATCCAAGAGAACAATTCACTCGATCCATTCAAAACTTTGCCAACTTGGGGAAACTGCTTTACACTGGGGTTCCTCATCCATTTTGCCATCTCTTACTTCTCCCTTCCTCCCTTTTATTCTCTGAAAGATGCTAAAAAGATCTCAGCCAGACCAAAAAGGGAATGACTGTCCTAAAGGCATGAAACTTAAATGCTATTCCACATACTCATCCCAAGGGAAAACACACTTGGCATATCATTTCTCTTTTTTTTTTAACCCTTCGAAAAAAATATCTGATGTCTGTCCACTTGAAGTACTGCTCTGCTGCTGCTATCACCTCTGAATCATTCAAAATTTTTCTTCTTTTCAAACTCATTAGGAAAAAGTTAGGAAATAGGAAATAGATGAAGCAAGATCTGGTGAGTAGGGCGGATGGTCTATACACTCAAACTCCAAATTCTTCAAAATATCCATCATCTTGCTAGCTTTGTGAGCAGGTGCATCATTCTGCAGCTTCCCTCACTGATTTCCTTCATTGTCTCCTTTAGCTGGCATAACAAATTAGAGCAGTATTTTGCATTCTTTCTTTGGCCCTTCCGAAGATACAGTCATCAAAATATCTTCCTTATCCTTAAAAACTGTGCCCATGACCTTTCATTGTGACCTTTGAGTCTTGACTTTCTTTGACCAAGTGCTACCCCTCCAAGGACTATGGTTTGGTCTTTGGATCATAGTGATGTAACCATATCTGATCAACAGTGAAAAATCAATACAAAAATTAGCTCAAAATGCTGCAAAATCAACTTGGGGTATACACTTGATTTTGTTTCTGGTCAGCATTCAAATATTTTGGCACCCACTTGGCTGATAGCTTAAGCAAAGTCCAACTTCTGGTGAATTAAAAACTCAGTGCTTTCCCAGGATATCTCTAATGTCTCAGCAATTGCTTTAGCTGAGATTTGCCAATCTTCCAAAATTAGGTCATGAACATGTTCAACAATTTTAGGAGTTCACACGGCTAAAGGCTTCCCAGACCTTGCTGCATCTTTGGTTGCAAAATCTCCATGATGAAAGTTGGTACACCTCTTCTTCAAAGTTGAGTATGATGGGCATTGTCACTTGAAGTTTGCATCATACACTCATGGATTTTCTTTGGAGTTTTTTTCTGTAGGCACAGGAACTTCATAACAGCCCTGAAAGCCCTTCAGCACTTGAAAATTCCACACTTTTAGTTGATATGGTTGTATCAATTATATGGGGAAAATGCAGAAATTAGATCTATGATCCTGTAAATTATTAATTTACATTAAAAAAGAACACTGTTCCAAGCTGCAGTGACAATATTACATTCAGATTTTGGGAAGTGTGTCAGAATGAGAACTTTTCAGCATCCCTTCCTATCTATCTGTCTCTTCATCCATCTCCCTGTCAACTGACCAAAGACAAGACTGAGCAGTACCAAGTATCTCTGAGGATCCCTTTAATTTTACTGGCATAAAGATTTTGGCACAAAACTGTGATCAATGTCTGGCTATTAATGCACCTAGCCTAGTATGGCAGCAACTTCTCACAGTGGCCTTTCCCATCTCAAGCTTCCCGATCCTTTTTATTGGAGATTTCAGGGCTTTACTCTGGGACCTTCTACAAGCAATGGATCTGCTCTACCACTAGTCACTTTTAAAAGGTTTACAAAGTAGAAATAGACAAATTCATAGAGAATTAAATCAATGATTACCGATCATGATAGTTTTATCATCTGTTCAAGTTCACAGGCATTGTGCCTCTTAATATCCATGTCTTGAGAGCAATAGGGTGAAATAGTTATTGCCCACAAGTCCTGTTTTGGGGCCTTCCAAAGGCATCAGAATAGTGTTTGTATGAAAAGTGATCTTGGACCAGGCAGATCTTTGATTTGATCCATCAGGACATCTCTTGTGCTAGTATAGTCTCTGAATTTTACTTGGTAATCTTCGGAACATTCTAGTGGTACATATTTGGTTCATATGGCTCAAACTACTTGACCTCTCCAATGTGCATGCAAGTCACATGTTATACCTTGGATTGGCTTTGCATCTTACATTCCATCTTTCCCCACTGTAATTGACTCAGTTTTATTTCTCAATACTTTTATTAGTTGATATTTTTCTCAAAGTTGCTGGACATAGCTTTAGTCATAGAATCACAGAAACACAGGGTTGGAGGGGGTCCTATTGGTCATCAAGTTCAATCCTTGCTCAGTGCAAGATCTCCAGTGAGGGGTGGGGAACCTCCAGCCCTCCAGGTTCTGACAAATTACTGTTCCCACCGTGCCTCACTACCAGCAAAGCTGAAGGAAGTTGTAGCTAGGTTCGTGAGGGCCTGGTTGTAGCTCCACTCCTTATGGTGATACTAGTGTTACATCATGAGCATGGCTACAACTTCTTTTAGCTTGTCTGATGGTGAGACATCATGAGAATAAGCAGTTCATCAAAACCTGGAGGACCAGAGGTTCCCCCCCCCCCCTGAGCTGGAGTATCCCTAGCAGATAACTGTCCAGCCTCTTTTTGAAGACATCCAGAGAAGGAGACCCCACCATCTCTCTGGGGAATTGGTTACATTGCTGAACTGCTCTCCCTGCCCAGAGTTTCTTCCCAATGTTCAACTGAAATCCACCCTCCTGTAATTTAAAAACCATTCAATCTAGTTCTGCTCCCTGGAGCAGTAGAGAACAAGCACACATCCTCCTTTCTGTAGCAGCCTTTATTTAAAGAGGGCAGTCATGTCATCCCTTCTCCGCACCAAACTGAACGTTTTGTGCAGGTTTTTCCTATCATGTGCATCTTCCTGTTCAGTTTTGCATAACCCACACATTTTTGACAAATAAATTTCCTAATATAATGCCTTTTCAAATGCTATTTTCCCAAATATACACATTAGCATGTGCATTTTTTGCATAATGTAGACATTTAGTTATTTCTTGACAAGATAACTCCATTATGTCTAGTGAACTGTAGATGAAAACTGGGGCTGCCTCTATAGTGCAGAATTAATGCACTTTCACACTGTTTTAAGTATAATGACTCCATGCTATGAAATTCTCCATAGTAGCTTTGTGGGATACTTAGCTTTCTTTGTCAGAAAGTTCTGGTGCCACAACAAAGTAGAAATCCCAGTATTCCACAGGATGGACCAATGACAATTAAAGTGGCATCAACCTGCATTAAGTCTGCAGCAGCCAGAGTATCAGGAGGTCTGCTGGATCAAAGCGCTGAGTGAGATAATTTTCCATTAACATCCAAACTCAATTGATTCTGCAGCCTCCCTAGTCACACTTTTTGCTGAGCTTCAGCACCAGCAGTGGATATGGCCAAAGGGTATATTACCACTTCACATGTGACTGAGATGCCACCAACGATCAATTGGGCCCTACTTCCTGACTTCATAACAATAGTCCAAAAAAAAAAAACCCAGCAAAAACATGAGCTGTTCTCTGTTGCTTGTACTGGTCACTTACTTGATTACCTGGCTGCTTACCAAATTAACTGATTCATTGCCAATGGCTGGTGAGTGCCTATGTTCCCTCCAGACCATCAATTCTGATACTTGGATGAATTAGATGCAATTGTGTTCATGAATCTTCTCTGAACTAGAAAATGTAGGCACGAGGAGCAGACTTCAAAACAGCAACCAGCATGCTTTTGTGAACAGCAAGCCACAGGTACTATCAATGAAGGGCTGATTTGACAATGTATGAGAATAGCTTAGAATGGACAGAGGATCTATGGAAAGTAGAGCTTTACACCTTAATTTTAGGGAAAATTTCTTAAGAGAATGTTGGCTCAAAAAGGGGGATGGTAATATAATTATATTGGCTTAAAAGGGGGGATGGTAAAATAATTCCTACATATTAGGAATTTTTTTTTTTAAAAAAAAGTATTGTCTTGTTCTGCTTCCAATATATTTGATCTCCAGTGACTCTAAAAAGGGAATGTGTGAGTGAAAAATGATGGTTACATTTAGAACGAATGCTTAATGTCACGTTGGTTAATAAAGTGTTGGTCTCTTTTTATAATGGGAAAAAAATCTTAGTCATTTTTCAAAGCAAACAATGAGGATTGTGAAGCGAGGTGTTTATAATTTTTGGAAGTTCTGCACTCTTTCTTACCCCGCTCCATAGCCTTCTGCAAATCAAAGAAACAGAAAGCCATCCCACTTGCTCACGAGAACCCAGAATATTCCCTTGCCTTGAGCACACCCATAATGACTCATTACACAGTTATGCAACATGTGCTATTAGTAACATCTCTAACAATACTACTCACCCCCATCTTATACAAAGCACATTTTTCTGAACAGAGATTATGTAGGTTTTGTTTTCACCCCCTGAAGCAATTTTGAAAGGGCAGTGTCAAGTTCTTATTAAGTCAGTGGAAGCAGATGCTTCTGTGACCCTCTTAGTGGGAAATGGGGGTAAGATCACTGAGCGTATGGTTTCAAAGACAGGCAGGGCTAGAACGAGACATATCTGCCGTTAGCCACTCGATGAAGCACTAGAAGAGTATTTATTATGTTTAGTTTGGGAAGAATTGTTTAAGGAAAAATCCAGTTTGTCTTCACCTCTATGCATGTTCAAATTAAATGGCAAGTGGCAGAAATATGTTACATCACTGAAATCATAGGAGGTGATCAGACCTGAAGAGTGCCCTCAGCTTGAAGACATATCGCCTACTGCATCCCAAAGCATGCCTCCTGAGTAGCAAATGCCCTCAAGCTTATTGACTTGAATATGGAATTAAAAAGAATAGAAGGGCCACAAGAGAAAGCCTCATTCCTTCCGAAACCATAGCCTTTCACCAATCCTTGCTAACTTGGTAAATACTTCCTCTTTCTTCACAAGCAAATAAGATGTCTTCTGGGGACATGATGATGACTTTCCATGAACACAGTGGTTATGGTTCAGGCATTATTTTGTCCCTCACGTTGAGAAGACCATTTTGTCCTCTGAATGGCCATTACAAGACCAAATAATATCACCCACAATGGAAGGGTTTCATTCAGTCGTTCATTTTCAAAAATCTATTTTCTGTGAGAAATCCCCTTCAGCATTCTTCATAGGACAAACAGAGCCACTTGTCACTTCTCTCCAGGATGAAAAGGAACCATTGATCTGGAAGCTACTTACAGATCCATCTAATGCTAGGATTGTCGCCACCTCATCTGTAGGAATATAACAGGGGACTTTGTCAAATGCTTTACTGAGATCAAGATATGTGGCATTGACAGCATTTCCTTGCTCTACCAATATTTTTTTTTTTTACAAAAGGAGATAAATTTAATCTGATATGACTTTTTTTTGAGAAATCCATGCTGTCTCTTAGTAATGACAGCATGCTTCCCCTCCTCCCAAGTGCTCACCATCTGACTGTTCAATTATCTGTTTGGGAACAGAAGGAAATTCAAAGTCCAGTTCATCAGCATTTAGGGGAGGTGGGAAGAGAAAAACTAGGCAAGCCTGGTTGGAGCCAGGCAATCACAGCTCAAGGAATGCTCTGGGGGGCTTACGAGGGAGAACAGATACCAAAGTGAGGCTCATCTCTGGGAGAAGGCAGATGGGGGAAAGATTGGTGTCCGGAAAGGGAAAAGCTGTAAGAGAAACAGGACAGTTAGTCGGCTTAATAGGGCTTTGGGGAGCTGCTAAATAGTTTGATTTATTGTTTGATCTAATTGTGCTTTAATAAACTTCTGTTTGTTTATTCTTTTTTACAACTGTGTCTGGCCATTCCTGTTAAGCTTTGATAGAGAATCTGGCCATGGTTACAAAAGAGTCCTGGTGGTGCAGTAGTTAAATGTCAGTGCAGTCACAAGGTTGTGAGTTCTTTCCCAGGCAGAGCTCCAGGATCCACTCAGCCTTCCATCCTTCCGTAAATTGGTAAAATGAGTACCCAGATTGTTGGGGGCAATTGGCTTACACATTGTAAATCACTTAGGGAATGATAGTTCAGTGATAAGTGGTATAAGGAACCATAGTGGTGCAGTGGTTAAATGCCTGTATTGTAGCCACTCACTCAAAACCATAAGGTGGCAAGTTCAAGACCAGCAAAATTGCTCAAGCTTGACTCGGGTTTGCATCCTTTCGAGGTCACTAAAATGAGTATCCAGATTGTTGGGGGCAAAGAGCTTACAGTTGTAAACCACTTAGACACTGCTTAGGCGGTATGAAGCGGTATATAAATGAAGCTGTTTGTATAGAAATGTACTTGCTATTGCTATTGCTTAACACAGTGAACCCACCGAACACCACAGCTACTGGCCCATATAAGGGTCATCTTTAGGCCTATGCACTCAATTTAGGGAGGGATACTGAGGGGGCAAAGGGGCAAAATGAGTGACAGGATCAGCCTGGAGAGGTGATCCTTTACAGCTGGTAACATAATATCTCTCCAGATGAAGTACCTGGGGCCTGTAGTGGGGAAGTCATTACAGATGGGAATATGTGACAGCTCCATTTTCCATGGATTTTCTCTTCTGCCTACATCCAAGTCTGTTCTGTGCTGGTTCTGTGCTGTTTGTGTGTGTGTGTGTGTGTGTTTATGGGAAAAATGATCTATTTTTGCATGCATTTTTAAATATGAAGATATATAAAAGATGTGTTCCTTCGCTTAGTGCAACTTGTTGTGCATTTTCATGTGGTGCACAGTGGTCTGGTGCATCTTACAAATATGCATGTATAGTTGAACACAGTTTTCTTCTTCTTTAATAAGTCTTAAAGTATTGGAATTCCAGGATATTTATATGGGAAGGGACCGACTCTCTTGGTAGTATTTCAGACTGTTTCTTATGCAATGGGCTCTTGATATCTGCTGTAGTTTGGCTTCAAGAACTCCAATGGATATCAAAATCTGTGGATGTTCAAGTTCAACTATATACACTGGGGTAGTAAAATCGTGCTTTGTACATAAAATGACAAAATTAAGGTTTGTTTTTTAGAATTTTTTAAAATATTACAAGCCATGGATGACTGAATTCATAGGTGTAGAATCTGTGAATATGGAGGGTGAACTTTAACATCATATGCAATACATACTTCCCTTTCTGCATTTGTTCTGGGATGTGCACATAAGATGTGGGGTGAAAAACCTTAGTGGAACAAATTTCTCACGTATGCTGAGGTGGCACATACACCACCTGCTCTGAATGCCACTGGTCCCCAGTTAAACCAAAGGGGTAGCAAAGAAGCATACATTCAATGCACACAGCGCACAAGTGTGTATAGCAGTAGTGTTTGCTACAATTCAAAGTATTTCTTCTTCTTCCTTTCCCCTTTCTAACAGAGCTTTGTATGAGCTTGTTTGCAATAAAAGCAAGCAGTGTGAGCCCCATTAACATGAGTAGCTCAGCTATCTGTAGGGCTCTTGAGAATGAAATTTGGCTCAAGTCTCTGGTGTTAATAGAGCAAGCCTAGCAAGATATAAAACCATCATTTGGAGGTGAGAAGGCAAGAAACTCCTGCCAAAGTGTCATCGTTCCAAGGCAATTTAAATGAGAAAATTGTTGTTCAAGTAGAGCAGAGCAACCTACCTGGATCTAAACAAGCCTGAGCAATTAGAGAATTGAATTTCCTTTCAGGGCAGGGAATGTACCTGTTGCCTCTTTTCCATCTCAACTAGGGAAGAAAAAGAGATGACAGGAAAAAGAAAAGACAGGGCTGACCAATATGCAGCCAGCCCTTAGTTCTAACAATATTACTAGGTCTGTGAAGTAGTCTAAGTTTGAGGAAGTTTCAACCTATTCTACTTTTCATCTTAGAAGGAAGTTAAACCCCAGGTTTAAGTAAGAAATAAATAAAAAGGAAGAGAGAGAACTTTTGAGATTTATAGCCAGGACTAGCAGTATGAAGTAATATGAAGTCACAGGGGAAATATTCCTGGGTCGAACTAGGAATGTGAGAAATGTTTGCAAAATTCACAAAACTCTTGACAAACATGCCAGCCTCTGGAAGAGTTCTCACCACCAACACAAGAACAAGATATAGAACACTTTCCTTTTTATCAAGGTTTCTGAAATTTCCTTTTCATAAAGGTTTCCGAAATTTGTGCAAAAGTTTATCTCACATTAGGAAAAGTGGGTAAAAATTGTGTACATTGGAGAAAACTGGTATAGAAAAGTTATATGTGAAATATTTAATTGGTTCAGAAGGGGGGAAAGTGCAGAACAATTAAACCCAGACCCCACTAGCTTAATGAACTTTTCAGCTTGGCATTATAGTCACTCCATAAAACTATTTTTTTCTATATATGTACATCACAACAAAAAATGGAAATTTACCATGCTACAACTCCACCAGATTAAACAGATTTGTGGAATTTTTCTGTAAGTGCACTACCAGGGCCATCCTACTTTGGTAGTGGGTTGAGGAGATTATTCTATCCATGGAATAAGCCTGGGCAGTCTCCCTAAATCCAGGTAGACCAAGATCTTCCTCTGTAAGGAAGATAATATTTTGACATGCCCATGGCCTCTTTGCTATTACAAGAAAAGGTTTGTAATGATTAAGGTTTCCAGACATAAACCAAACTCCACTTGCATTCTCCAGAGATAAGCAAATAAACAGACATATTTCTCTTAACCACAATGGCTCCTTTGTATGCTTATGGAAACTTGAAGTTTGGAGCTGCTTCCAAGCTTTGGATCATATGTTACTTCAGAGTTCACATTAGAGTTTGAAAAATGTTTGGAGTTGTTGTTGCTGTTGTTGTGTCCCTTCAAGTCATTTCTGACCTATGGCAACTCTATCATGGGGTTTTCTTGGAAAGACTTGTTCAGCCAGGGGGGTTGCCTTGGCCTTTCTCTGAGGCTGAGAGAGTGTGTCCAAGATCACCTAGTGAGTTTAAATAGCTGAACCAGGATTCAAACCCTGGTCTCTAGAGTCCTATTCCAATGCTCAAACTACTACACCATGCTGGTTCCAATTATGTTTGGAGTGCAGGTCCCAAAATTCCCTATACAACATGATCACTGGAATTCTGATTGGAATTCTTGGAGGACAGAGTTAAAAAAAAAAAAGGAGGGGAGCAAGCATAGTTTTCAAGTTCTGGTTCACATAAAGAGGACAGATTTTCACCAATTCTCCCTTCTATCAGCAACCTGCTGCACCATCCAACAACCCACAGCAGTACTGATTTTCAAGGCACACAAAGCTTTTTTGTTTTGTTCATAGAACTGAAATTAGAACACACAACAGACTGATTTCAGTGGAACAATTTAAATACGAATCTATTGTGGTGCTCTCTTGTGATAGAACCATGGGCTATTAGCCCCATTTCACTTTTTGGCTGAAACCGCTTGTCACCAAATATGAAAATCGAGACTGCATTGCTTCCTTTGCTAAAGTGCCAAAACTGATTTCAGAAAGTTACAGCAATAAAAGAACTGCTTAATACAATTCTGCTTTTAAAAGGAGGAAACATTTGGTCACCCATGGAAAATAACTCCATGGTTCCTTTCCACTGAGATTAATAACATGTTGACCTTCCAGCACTGAGTATTCCCTTAGCAAAATGGCGCCCACACTTTGAACTCACAGATTAATTGCTGGTCTTTCACATGGGCATTTGAAGGGGAATACAAATCAATATTTCATATCTGGGTTATGATGTAACAGGGAGCAAAGTGGAAAATGCCATTAATCATACATTAAGTACAGAACATTCCTAGATAATATGCAGTAAATAAACAGCAGCAGAGTGCCGAAGTTTGCACTTGCCCTAATGGAGAATTTTATTAAGAAGAAAGCCAAGTAATCATTTAAAATGGGGTGGGTTTTTTTGTGTTTTTTAAAAACCCACTTTCTACAACCTACTGTTGTAGTCTAAGGTCATTTTCTATACAATGAGAGCTTTATGCAGTGCCATGCAAGCAGTAGCTTTAATTGTATGGCAACCAAGTTAGCTTTTTGATGTACTCATTACCCGTGGAAGCAAATGCCTAGCTGTCAAATGAGCTGGGGTTCAAAACAACTCTAGTATGTAGAGAATCATTTATTTAAATGTTTTCTTTTTAAAAACAATATGGGTAAACTGAAGCAGGAGTCTTTGTCCTTATTCTTATTCTGTACCCATTAAAACGGGAAGAATAAATTTAAGGAAGTATTTCTTCCTTAGACAGGCATATGTGGAATTAACTATGATAGGCTAATAAACGAAATATACGCATGAATCAATCACTATCTGTCCCAACAGTGAAAAGAGTGCCACAGGTTGATTCTACCATATCTGGAATTCTCAGATCCAAACTATTCTAAAATCCAAAATTGTCCACATTGGTGGCTCAGATGGTGACTCCTTTGCTTTCTTATGGTTGAGTGTACACAAACTATGTTTCATGTACAAAATTATTTTTTAAATTATGTATAAAATTACCTTCAGGCTACGTGTATATGGTGTATACAAAACACAAATGCATTTCACGTTCAGACTTGGGTCCCATCTCCAAGATGTCTCATTATATACAATTGGCCTTCCACATCCATGGAATCTTTATCCATGGATTCAACCATCCATGGCTTGAAAATATTTTTTAAAATATATAAATTCCAAAAGGCAAACCTTGATTTTACTATTTTATATAAGGTATACAATTTCACTATGCCATTGTATTTAATGGGTTTTGAACACCCACAGATTTTGTTATGGTCCTGGAACAACCCCCAGTGGCTACCAAGGGCCCACTCTGCATGCAAATATCCCAAAAATCTAAATAAATAAATAAATATCTGAAACCCAAAACACTTCTGGTATTTCTGAAAAGGGAGACTCAACCTGTATAGTCTCAGCACTTCTTGCTGAGGATTCATTTTTTTTTTTTCATGCTGTTTCAGAGTAGGAAAGACATTCTTTTTGGTTTTATCATGACTAGAGCTCCTCCTAAACTGCCATGATTATCACTACAGGATTCTGGGAACTGCAGTCCAAAACAATAGGACCCATGTTGGAGAACCACTGCTTTGGAAGATGGCTCTTGCCATTTCATTCCACACCTCATCTACTGTATGTTATTGTTGTTTTTTGTTGTTTTCTGAGAACCATTAACAGAAATTTCTTCCTTCTGCCATTGGTGATTCATTTTTTTTTATTTTTTTATTTTTTTATTTATTTTTTATTTTTTTTGCTCAATGGAAATTTAATCATGCAGAATCAGGTCTAATGATGACGGCCTCTGATGGTAGCCTTCTTGGTGGCTGCTCCCCAGCTTGTGCTATTCCCTCCCATGGGAGGCTCGTCTAGCTCCCTCTCTGATCTCCCTCACATGGCAGAATAAAGACCTTCTTAAAAACACAAACAAACAGACACTTGAAAATTAATAGGTTCTACAAAAGGGTCTTTTTATTGGGGAGGTTATTTTATTGTCATGTTTTTAAATTTCTTTTACTTTTTTAAAAAAAAAGTAACGAAGTTTTTAATATGATAACTTATTTATGTTTTAACTTTACACAAAAAATTAATCACGTGTTTTGCCGTGTCTTGTTTTAGTCTTGTTGTAATCTGCCTTAGGCCCCTCTTCAGGAAAAGGTGGGACATTAATGAATTAGCCTTGAGACATTTGTTAGCACAGGTGGAACTACTATGTGTTTGAAATCTAAGGTGGCAGGTCACCAAAACCTCTCTAATGGATACTAGGAACTTGTACATTAAAGGAGACATTGTACTGACATCTGTCCTGAATTTGTATTGTCCTTTTGTCCACTTATTCAACTTGTTTTGGCCCTTTGTCCACTTATTCATCCTGACTGCATGTTTGTTGGTTCCGCAATGGCCTTGAATCATTTGTTTGTTCAAGCTTTCTCTGAACACAAGATTGCTTGTTAAATTGAATTTATTAACTTTCTGTTTTGCCAGAAAATACAAAATGGAAAACATAAGACCAGGGAAGTAGTTTGCAAATTATTATCTTGGAACTAGAGGACTGCGATCATGCAGAGGCACATTGTGTTTACAAAAGCAAGTGCGTTCACCATCATGATCATGTCTGGAATTGCAATAACTATTAAAGCTTTTCAAAGCATACATACATCTTTCCATATATTTAAAAGCTAAAAGCATCTCAGCTTCTAAGTATATCTCTGCCATTCCAGGAACTAACAAACACAAACAAGCTGGACAGAGTCATTAGTGACCTATCAAACTTGCCTATGGGAAAAAGTTAATTATCTCTTGACACAATTATTTTAGCATGTAGCACATGGTTCATAATGAAGTCTCCACTATGCAGACATATTTCAAATAACTGTCATTCGATGTAAGTACGTTTTAATTAGATTTACAATTTCTTTTTATGTAGCTTCAAATTCATTGTGCCTGTCCAAAAACCCACCACCACATCTACTGTTCAATCCCATCATTTTACTGACACTGTAGCAAGGAATTAAGGGTAATGATCCACAGGATTCAGAGCTAAGGAGGATATTGCGAGCCAATGAGCGATAGTGGTTACACAGGGAGATTTGAATTCAAATTTCAACTTAGCCCCAAATCTTATTTGACAACCTCACTCTCAAAACTGTCTCTAGGCTGAAACTACTTCACAGGATTGTTGTCAGAATCAAGCTGGAACAATCAGGGGACAGCACTATCTACTTTAGTATCTGGCTTCCTAACATGGCCAATCAGATGTCCATATTTTTGTCTAGATGAAACTTTTTTAAAAAGGTCCACAAAAGTCCTTCTCCCTCCATCAAGTGAGAGGCAAGACACTTCCAAATTTTAAAATACTGTCTTCCCAACCAACCACACCCTTCTCCCAAAATAATCTGATAACACTTGGGTTTTTTAATTTAGGGAGCCACCAACTTCTCTCCACATGAGGCTCAGGGTGGATACTTGGGGACGAAGGCAGCTGGGTTCAAAACACCTCCTGCCCTCCTTGAGGGTGTAGAGGGTAGATTTGAATTGGAATTTTACCTGCTCAGGAGTTGAAATGTATTGCGAGCAAAGGTTGCTATTTCAGGTCATGTCAAATCCTTGGCTTTGGAAAGCAATGGCCCTGAATTGGTTCCTGCTTTAAGCTATTATTCAAAACAAAAGGATGTAATACAGGACAGTTGGAGACAGTGAAAGAAAAACATATAAATAATTGTTTGATTGATGGGTACCTCACGGAGGGTAGAGACGTTTATTAGGTGCAATTCTAGAGCATCCAATGAATATACAGGGGTTTGTTTAATTTACATGTAACCAATGAAACGTGTTTTGTAGTTTTCTTTGTTCAAAGTACTATAAAAGCTTGGTTCAGCTTGAAATCTGGGCTCCAAAAATTTGGAAGTTTTTTTTTTCCTCTGGAGACACTGCAGCAAAATAAACTATGTTTTCCTTTCCAATCGGCTCCGGGTCTCTCTGCTAATTTTGGTTAAAATTCTGGTTTTAAATTATTCTGTAACAAGGGAAAGGAAGGAGGAAGGCAGGAGGGAGCTCCCAGGGCTACCTCTCTATCCATGGTGGCACCCCTGAGGTTCACCCCCTGCTTTAGAGACATTGCCAGGAGAGGAGAAGCCTCGACTGTTTTGAAGAAAAGAGTTTTGCATCATGGGGGTCGCCCAACAGAAGTTCCCTCCTGAGGGCCAAAACCAAACTCTGGGGGATAAGGATGGGGATGGTTGGGAGTAACGGGCTCCTCAGAAGGAAAAGCGGGTATCCCTCCATCTCCTTCTCCTCCCCACCCAGGCCCCATTTGGCTTTCAAGAGGCCAGTTATGCCCAGTCTCCCTTCTCTCACTCAACTGCCATGAGCCACACTGTTGAGGGAGGCTTGTTTAGCAGCTCGGTCCCTCACAAAACCCGCCTCTTGGTTGATGCCACTTGCCAGCAGCCACCATCTTGTGCACCTCTTATTCGCTCCCTCTCCTCCTTTTCCTGGATGTGATGTGGGACAGAACATGCCTGCACTCCCCATGTGATGCTAATAATACTACTACTAATAATAGTAATAATAATATATTTTATTTATAGCCCGCCTCTCCCTGCAGATCAAGAATATTATCAAGAATAATAATAAAATACAATATACAATTAAAATTCACATTTAAAATTCACATTTCTAATTAATTCCTTACCCCAACCAGGGTCCATAGGGCTGGTGAGCTTGAGAGAAACATGCAGTGTTTTCCTCCCTTCCCCAACCCCCCAGATCTAGGGCCTCCTTGGTGGCGGCATGTGCGCCCACAGAAAGGGCTCTGGGTGACCCCTCTGCCATAGGCTCTCCACCACTGATTTAAACAAAATTATGGACACCTGGCTGAACACTTCAGGAAGCTAGAATTGGATACTGAAGATTATCAGACCAGTGCTTACCATGGGGTAAGCGCTAGTAAATCACCTCTAAAACATTGAGGAAGCATGCATGTGTGAAAGCCTGATGCACCTCCTGAACATCAGGAATTGTCAGCTCTCCTCCAGTGTCACTGAATTGTTCAGGGAGCGAGAATTTCCTCTCAACACAAAGTTTTCGTTCAGAGGAAATTCCCTCTCCCCAAACAATTCAGTGATGCTAGAGGGGAGCTGATGATTCCCTGCCATTGAGGAAGCGTGCCAGGCCTTCACACATGCACACATTTCCTCAATATTTTAGAGGCAACTTACCAGCACTGAAGCACTGGTGTGTTAATCTTCATTGCTGGGAGGTTCAAAACAGACAAAAGGAAGTACTTCTTCACTTGGCACATGGGAAATTTTATACAGACAGACATAAATACGTGTGTGTATGTGTGTGTGTTTCTATGTGCCATGTGAAGAAGTACTTCCTTTTGGATGTTTTGAACTTCCCAACAATATTCAGTTTTCTTCTCCTCTTATTTCTGATGCTATGCTACAATTTAATTAAATTATTTAATTCTATGGAGGGTTGTTCCTTTCCTGGGTTGTCAAGGAGAGCAGATTATGTTTTGCACAGATTCAAATTACACATAAAAATCCACTTAAACATTAGGAAGAACTTCTTAACTTTAAGAGCTATCTTGTAGATTCTCCGTCTTTGGAAGTCTTTAAACAGAGGGTGGGTGGGCATCTTTTAGGAGTGCTTTAGGTGTGTATTCCTGAATTTGTAAAAGTTAGACTACATGACCCTTGCACTCCCTTCCGACTCTATGCTTTTATCATTCCATGGAGTGCTGACTGTATGTGCATAACTGAATCTTGTTTGTTTATTAGATCTTGTTATTTGCCACGAACTCAACTTTGATTTATGGCAACCCGATGGATGAGAGAAATCCAGGAGCCCAATTTATCACCTATGGCCTGGAGCGGGTAGCAGGAAAAAAGCATGTCGAAACTCTGCTGCCTGCACAGCCCACTCCCACTGTGGGCCAAATATGCATGCCCTGACTGCACAGTACAGGATTCAAGCCATAGTGCTGGGTAATTTTTTGTTGCCGTTCCACCATACATGTGCACCATCACACAAACATGCCATCTGCAACTCCCAAGTACCTCCCACATTTGCCCTAATGCCATCCTATTGGATGGCTGCCCTTTAAACTGTGACACAGTTGCACGTGAGATACTCTCCCTGCAGAGGGCATCGGGGCATCGGTGTGCCGAGTGATATATTGGCAAAGCACAATCGTGGACGCCGCCCCATACGTGCCCCCTTCACCACTCTTGACCCCATGCACCCCTGTTTAAATGTCTGATTTGTGTATATTGTAATTACATCCATTGGAGTTGTCACACTTTCATTTCTTTATTTTGCTGCAGCCCTGCAGTCACATCGGGGAGTTTGTATGCAGGGTCAAAGTTTCACATCTTCTGCCTAGAGTGAGACTATCCTGGGTTCTGTTTGCTCTGGTTTTTAGCCCTAGAGTGAAGCTTCAGTCCAGCCTCCGCACACTTTGGCACATGTTATCTAAATGCCTACCTTCAAATCAGGCAGAAACCACGTCACTTTTCCCATCTGTTTCACCCCTACCTTGCAAACTCAGGGCTAGGACTTTCATAATTGAATCAATCCACCTATAGTGCAGTTTTCCTCTTTTCCTACTAAAGTGAGCGTTATCATCCTCTCCAACAAATCATGCTGTCTCATGATATGTCCAAAGCACGATAGTCTTAATTTAGTCACCTTGGCTTCTGGTGTGTGAGAGTTCAGGCATGATTTACTCTAGGACCCATTCATTTGGATTTTTTGTTTCAAAGAGATCCTTGTAGCTGAAGAAATCTATTTTTTATTTAATTGTATTTATATCCCACTTTCAAGACAGCAGAGGTTGCATCTACACTGCAGAAATAATGCAGTTTGACACCACTTGAACTTCCATGGCTCCATCCTATGGAATTCCAGCATTTATAGTCTGATGGGGCTCCAGGGCTTTCTGTAAGGGAAGGCTAAGCATCTCTCAAAACTACAAATCCCAACATTCGATAGAATTGAGCCATGGTAGCTAAAGTGGTGCCAATGCAGCCATACATGGTTCCCTTTTCCCTACTTTATCCTCACAACAATCCTCTGAAGTAGTTCAAACTGAGAACTGAGCAAGCTTCATGACTCAATGAAGACTTGAATCTGGATATCCCAAGTCTCAGTGCAGACCTTTAAACAATACCCCACACTGGCTCCACGCCCACGGATGTCATGATTATTTCTCATGGCCAGCATTACAACTTTTTTTCTCTCAGAATCACAGTCAAAAACCTGTTTACTGTTACTGGATAGGAGAGAATGAGTTCACAGAAATGATAGTATGAGTGTCAATGAAGCTGTCCTCCTAACAGGTTTCCAGCACTTTTTATCTCCTCTGAATAGAACACTTTTCACACAGTATTAGAACTGTTTAGCTGTCACCGGCAATTAGGGCACTCATGAGGCAAGTTGTTGATAAAGTGACATTTGCTACAAGCCTTGTCATACTGAAGAATATCCAAGGAGCAAAATGGAAATCAATGTAATTGCAAGTTATCAACCTTAAATTTTCGTTCAATTACATGATACAGTAGAGCAAATTGAGAATAATTTCAGTTTACCAAGCATGGTGAGTAATAAATGTGCATTCTAATTAAAGCAACACCCTCCCCAATTTCATGTATATGTCTAGAACAACCTGAAGAGATGAATAAAAAAATATTACTTGAACTAGGTTTTATTCCACTTTCTGGTCCATGAGTGGATGTCTACGTACAACTTTATTAATATTAAGCTTGTGCAATATGAATTTGAACTGTTGGCCCAATCTGAAAATGACTTGGTAAGATGACACTATGGCTGCTTCCAGACCCAAAAATATTAGAAATGTTTCAAATTTGAAAGGTCTTAACTAGGTATGCAAATTTGTCAGTTTCTTGCCTGATTCAAATTTGAAGTTCCCGACTCCTTGAGAGAAATTTAGATGGGAATAAAAATGGCACATCGTAGGTTCCTGTAAATTGTTTTTGTTGTTCCCAGCACAACATAAACAGCCAACATAAACAGCCCAGTTTCTGAGAACTGTGTAAGAGTTTAAGAGTCAAAATCCACATTCGTAGTCATTTTCATCATGCATGGAAAACTACATAGGTTCCCCAGTGAGGCGGAGAACCAAAATACTAATTGGCTTACATTGTTTTTCACTATATTCTTGGGAAAGTGCAGAAAATGTTAAACTCAATGCATACCATATCTCTATACAAACAACATGAAGCATTCCAAGTTATGTTGCAGCCTTTGCTGGTTTGAAAGTTGCACAACCCAAATGTTATATGGCAGGAAAAGAAATTCCGGTGAATTGAAGTTGCAGCCACATGTGGTTTTGAAGTGCAACATTGCTTATTTTGCACAACATTTTTGTTGTGCAACATTGCTGTTTTCTATGTAAAAATCCAGCAATGTTTCACAACAGAAATGTCTGCGATCTATCTTTTCCCTCCTCACCACCACTGTCACTTTCAGTTCTCTCTCTCTCTCTCTCTCTTCCTATTCTTACACAGAAAAGTTGTTTGGGAACAGTGTAATGCTTTCTGCCCCCACCATGAGAAATGGGCCATCAAAGCCCTCAGTCTTTATTTTTCACCAGTGAGGCACAACCATAAATTGCATTCCACACATCGATCCTAAACCACTACATAGCTCTCATAAGTCCAGACTTCCCAACTCTATGTCATTCATAGGGCCAAGCCAGAGGAGAGGTCATAGAATCATAGAATCATAGAATCACAGAGTTGGAAGAGACCACAAGGGCCATCCAGTCCAACCCCCTGCCATGCAGGAACTCCCAATCAAAGCATAACTGACAGATGGCCATCCAGCCTCTGCTTAAAGACCTCTAAGGAAGGAGACTCCACCACCCTCCAAGGGAGTGCGTTTCACTGTCGAACAGCCCTTACTGTCAAGAAGTTCCTCCTAATGTTGAAGTGGAATCTCTTTTCCTGCAATTTGTATCCATTGTTCCGCTTCCTAGTCTCTGGAGCAGCAGAAAACAAGCTTTCTCCCTCCTCAATATGACATCCCTTCAAATACTTAAACAGGGCTATCATATCAACTCTTAACCTTCTCTCCTCCAGGCTAAACATCCCCAGTTCCCTAAGGAGGTCCTCATAGGGCATGGTTTCCAGACCCTTCACCATCTAAGTTGCCCTCCTTTGGACATGCTCCAGTTTCTCCACATCCTTTTTGAATTGTGGTGCCCAGAACTGGACACAGTATTCCAGGTGGGGGCTGACCAAAGCAGAATAGAGTGGCACTATTACTTCCCTTGATTTAGACACTATACTTCTATTGATGAAGCCTAAAATTGCATTGGCCTTTTTAGCTGCCACATCACACTGTTGACTCATGTTCAGCTTATGGTCTACTTGTACTCCTAGATCCATTTCACATGTAGTTTCATTCAAACATTCTTCCAAACATTCCCCTGAAGGACTAGATTGTGCCAAGTTCACTGCTGACCAGTAAGTCAGGGCATGATCAGGTTCTCTGTTTTGAAATCACCACATGGTTCAGCATAAAAAGGAGGGTGACGTGGTGCACAGCCAGGCGAGTTGCAAAGTATTTACAGGATTAGCAGACAGGTCCCTTCCAGCACAGAGCAAAGTCTCCACCAGCATTTCAGAAATGTCCTAGAGGGTGAAAGAGCAAGGCAAGCTGGAATTTGTGAGATGAGAAGCCCAACCTTGGGAGAGCGCCTGTTGAAGAGCTCTTCTTCTGCATCCTCTCCCTCGCCCTGAAAAAACCTTTACCTCCTGGGTGGTTTCTTGGCTTTCCCTTATTCCTCTGTCCTTGCCTCTTTTGGTAGCAGTCTTATAAGGATGGTGGAAATTCAGCACTGTTTTCATACTCAGAACACTTATTTCTCTGTCCTGGGTGCTGCATCAACTTTTTAGCCCTGTGTTGCCCAACTCTCCTGGCTACAAAGCCTCCGGCATTTCCATTCAGCTTGATGCCCAGCCAGAAGACAAAATATCTGCCCGCATTCTCTACATTATAGGTCAGCAGGGCAGCAGACAGCTGCCCCAATTTGGTAGAAGCAGCAGAAGATGAGGCTGGTAGGATGGTGGTCCCCGAATTGATACCCCCTCAAGGACAGACAGAGAGCATGCATTTAAAAACAACACTTCATTTCTTCTCAAAAGCTTTTGCCTAGAAAACATATGTATGAAAACAAGACATATATTTTCCCTACAGGTCATCTATGTATTTGTATACATTTCATTAATATTAAACAGTTCACACAACTTTATAAAATGTGCAGAAATACATGGATCCCACAGAAGGAAAACCATGTGTCATCTTCCTGCATGTGTTTTCTGTGCAAAGAGCAATATTTTTACATAGGACTCAATAGATGGAAGGTTTATGCAAAATGCCTGTTTTCTACCTCAAAATACATTTTCTGTCCTAAAATATGTCATGTGTATTTTTCTGCAACAAAATTCTGAAGTACAAATAGTGCTTGAAAATTGTGCAAAAGGAACTTGCAGAGCAGGGAGGAAATTGTTGAAAATTATTCTTTCTTGAATGTGGGGATGATAGAAACAAATAATTGCACTTCTAGCTCAGACATCCTGTAAAACAAATCAGCTTTATCTCATCAGCATGACAACTAAGGGGGCACCAGGAGAAATGAAAGTGAAGGGTGTGACTGCAAAATTCAAAGATTAATAAGAATTTGTGTGGAAAATCAGTATGCAAAAGAATCTTATAGCAACTTTGAGACTAAATGAAACAAAGAAGCTGGGAGCATGAGCTTTCATAAACTTGAGCCTACTTCCTCAAACATGCATTTGGAGAGAAAAGAGACAAACCTATATAAGACTTCATTTGGGGGATGCAGACCTCTACCAGGATGCATTTCACACTACACTACATAGAAATGGCTGCTTCTGGGGTTTATAATTTGGGGAGCCCTCTGGCTGAGTTTTCTAAATGCCCCTCCTTAAACTACACACACACAGAGTCCATAGGATGAAACCAATGCTGCCAAAAAGGGATCGCAGTATTATAACTGTGTACTGCGAAAAGGCTCTGGTTATCTTATGCTAGAAGTACTTTAGGACTAAAAAGCTGTGAAAGCTTTTATTAATTGTTTATATCCTGTTGATATACTCAGCACTCACTACACTGTCTGCCATTCTTTATTTGCAAAAATGCATCCTTCATAGCATTTAACTGAACAAAGGAAAGGAGCAATTCCTACATATTGCCTTCATCTAAAATCTTCATCTAAGGGAAAGGAGAGGTCTGATTTTTTTTCTTTTTTCTTTTTTTACTGGAGACATTCTAGATATCACAAGAAGTCATAGTGTGGAAATGCAACAGAAGCCAAAGGGAAATGTTTGTGTATGTATATGCCCAAGATATCTATACAACTCTTGCTCCATCAAGAGCTTCTGCAACTCCAAAGTGGAGGTTGAAGAAAGAGATGCAGAAATGCCCCTTTGAATGTGATAGAAAAATACAGAGAACAGGAAGCATGAGTCAATTATGTTTCCTTTTCTTAGTGCTTATCAACACATCAAACAGCTCCCAGCTACATCAAGGTAATGCCGCTTGGGTATATTACTCAGAGCAAACATCATTTTCACCTGTAGTCAATGAAGTTCAGTTGGACTTTTGAAAGTTGACAAATAAGACACGTCAGAGGAGGAATGGGCTTGTGGCTGTTGCTTCCTTTCATAATATCTCTAGGTGCCCATTTTTTTTTCCTGTTCTCATCCTTGATATCTGGCCGGGAATTCATAGTTAGAGGGTTCACAGCTTTCCTCCTGAGCTTCTCTGTCTTTTAATCATTTCTCCTCGAGCAATTTTATTTACCTTGTACTTTTTGGAAAGGGATTGTTTGTCATGTGCTATCCTGGATGCCTTGATCATGGCACTGACAGGACATACCTTTCATACTTAATCAGGATTCTGTGTATGACAGGTGTTGGTCTTGGGGTTTTTTTTTTCAAAGTCATGCTGGTTTTCATAGCAAAAAGTATGTTACAGCCTTCTGTTCTAGTAGAAAAGGCATTGCTATCAAATACTGTAATGTTTTCTTCCCTAAAAGCTACAACCATGTTTTGTTACATGTTATACTTCCATTACATAACATGGATGATTCACATATCTTTCCCATGGAGTAGTGGACAATGAAAACCAAAAAGAAGATGTAGGGACTGTTGAAAAACAACATGAAAACCACACCTTGTAAATGTTTTAAATTTTGTCAATAGATAGATAGATAATTTCTTTTCAGTTTTTTCCTTTCAGTATTTGGTCAACCTGAAATATTTGGGGAAATAATTCTATTCATTAGTACAATTTAAAACAAAAAAAACAAACAAACAAACCCAAAAAACAGAAAAATGTGTTTCTTGTTCAAGCAACATTTTCCCCCTTTGTGTAATTATTGTGTTATTTGCACAATGTTTTGCATATAAAAGACAACATGTGCCTGGAAACTTTTGTTCCCCTTAAAAAAGGGAAGGGGGAATAAAACTTCCCAGAAACCTGTACTGTTGTTTTGTATAATAGCTGTATATTTTCCCCCTTCAAGAAAACAGAAAATTTGCACAAATGTCCCATGTGTGCCCAGGGTTGCTGGGATATCCTGGAAATTGCTGTCCAAAAAGAAAAAGAAAAAACAATGTTTCTGAGATTTGAAGCAGTTATGTAGTACATTGTTGAAGGAGAACTAAGTGCCTTTGGAGAAAAACTCGCTTCGGCCTGTATTTATATCATCAGAAGGCTAACAGCAGTGATGTTAGAGTGAGACAGAAAAGGAGATCTTTAAAATAATGAGGAATTAAACCTATATGTCTGTAACTTCAGGCTGTAGGTCTAAAGGTACTTTTCTCTATAATTACCAGACCACAAAGGCCTAAGAAATACTCCAAAAAGGAAGGAAGGCAGAGGGTAAGAAAAACCCTCCAACTATTAGGGGATGAACCTTAAACAGCCTACAGTCTAGAAGAGTAAGCATAAAAAATGGATGACCAGTTAACTTGAAATCATTATATGTACTAAAAGGGGGAACTCTTGAGTACATTTCCTTTCATTTTTCTTTTTTCTTTCTCTTTTTCCTTTTTGAATAGCACTTGTATCTTCTGTTAAAAGCTTGTCCTTACAGAGTGGCACTTAACTGTTTCAGAAGTTGTTTTTAGCATGCAGTGTATGATTGCTTCATGCAGCTCCTTCTAAGAAAGATATTCAGGCAAGGCTGACATCTTTTAGATACAGATATAACTTTTCCACATTGGATTGTGTCTCATTTGCGACCTGATACATTCAGCACATGATGGAGTGCTTTTAAGATTTCTTCTCAAAAGGCAAAGAGTTCCTCTTTAGCTGTTTTACCAGCTAGTTGAGCATCAGGGTGTTTGAAATGGTGCCTCCAGCAATATATGTGCGTATGTTACTGAAGCATGGAATAAAATGCCAAATATGAGTTGCTAAGTAAAGGCACTCTTTGAACTCTTTTTAAAAAGATATATGACTGCATTATTCTTATTCTGAATGCCCATGTAGTCATGTTTTCAATAATGGATTAGTTGTACTTAGACTATACACACTAATTGCTTAATGTGCCCCATTGACTCCAGTGGATCTACTCTAAGCATGACTAAATATGGACCCAATCAAACCTATGTGTTTCCACCAAAGTAGGTTTTATGTCCTGTCTCCAGATGGTTTGGGTCATTTATTCTGTTGAATTATTTGTGCATAAAATAATTGGATTTCTACATATGATACATATGATACAGTTTGAGTCTACATATCATACAGTTTGAGTCTTCCTTATCTGAAATGCTTGGGACCAGAAATATTTTGGAGTTTGAAATTTTTCTAATTTAGGAATATTAACGTATACATAACAAGATATCTTGTTGAAACATTACATTTATGTATGTTTTCTATGCATTTTATCTACATAGTCTGGAGGTAATTTTATACACAATATTTTAAATAATTTTGTATATGAAACAAAGTTTGTGTACACTGAGCCATCAAAAAGTAAAAGTGTCATTATCTCAGCCACCCATGTAGATAATTTTGGATTCAGAAGTATTTTGGATTTTGGAATTCCTAATAAGGGAAACTAAGCCTATATAAACTGTATGATATAGAACCTCCTATGTTTAGGGTTACCATTGTAAGAGTCTTTAGCCCCAAACAGGGTTGCCAAGTGTCCCTTATTATAGGGGATGTCTTTTATTTGAAGGTTGGAAACCTTGTCCCTTGAATTTGGGCTATCCCTTATTGCTATTTTGAAAACTTGGCAACAGAAACCCAAAGAGAATTAGATAATAATAAACAGCATTTTGTTCTCTATATACTTTCAAGTGTATCCTCGGGTTTGTTTGTTAGGCTGGTGTTCTTGCACATTTGCTTTTCTTCCATTGGGGACACATGAGTGAAGATATACCCTCAGGTCCATACTTGTTCCTTCAAACATGCACAGATGGCAATCCTGTACCATGATCTAATCATGAATGCAGGAATTCACTAAGAAAGTTACAAATGCATAACCTAGAATAAGACATTTGTGAGTGGTTCAGAATCACAACCCCTACAAATTCACAACTTTAATGCAAACACAGGGACCACAATAGTCCTGCAATCCCCACTTACCAGGCAGCAGCCACTGCAAACACCTGGAGTTCACCTGTTGATCGGTAAGGAATTGACTAACATTCTCACCCATTTCCTCCCGTCAACTATCTCTGGTAGAAGAGGGAATTATGACAGGGACCCTGCTTCTGACTGTCCCACTGGAGATGGCTCATGGTTGATGGTGGAAATGTCAGTTAGCTCTTTCCCAATTGACAGAGGAACAGACCCCTTCACTCACAGTGGCTGTTAGGACTGGCAGGGGGGCTCAGACTGGGAGATGCTACTTAGCTATGAAATTTGTGTGGTTATGTAGCTACGTAGGTGATACAGGACTGTAGCCATTGAAATCATATTGATAAAATCTAGAGGATATAATTGGATACATACAACCTATTCTATCAGGCCTATTCTATTTTTAATCAGTTGTTTTATTGGTATTTATCCCCCTCATTAAAAACTGGAGCACGTCTTGTCATTAGAATAATAATGTTAGAATAATCATGGCAAGAGTCTGAGAAAAAGACAGCCTACTGTTAACTAGTTATTTTTATTTATTATGCAGATAAAAAGATTAAAACACCTATTTTGAAAGTGTTCCATTTAATTATCATTTCATTGATATATAGACCCTTTCTATAAACTTTATGGCAGGACTGCATGTATGCTGGAATGTTATCTGAAAAACAGGTACTGTTGCTAGTATTTTCACTACTGTTGTAAGTTGTGCGTGTGTGCATGTCTATGTTTAAAAACAATTATAAAGGCTCCAATAAACAGCACTGGATTATTATCCCCACCTAGGGTTGCCAAATAGGATAGGAAGAGGGGGCTCTTGTAACTTTAATCCCCAACAGACTGAGAAGCAGGACAGTCAGGACCTGAGTCCTTCAGATGTCCTGCTATAGCTTATAGTAATATGCTTGGCACACTTATGATATTTTAATAGTGGATGATGGGATGTACTGTAATGGGTTAACGGTGATGTTGACTGCCTATACTCCTCAGAGTACTTAATGAGCAGGTATATAGAAATTATGCTGGGTACCTCAAGCCCGGTCCCATAAGAATACATGGTATGGAGTTGGAAGGAGGTGCAACTCTGGGAAAGGGAAAATCAAGAATGTTTCGTTCTGTGGGCAAAAAGGGGTCAAGCCCACTCATGTGCTTTTAATATTCTGTGTAATTGCTAATGCCTCAATCTGCTGTGAACACCTTTGGTTTCTGTATAAAGTTTTCTTGTTTTACTACTGAAGATTGGATTTCTGAACTGAAGTGATCCTGTGCACAACAAGGACAAAGGACAAAATGTTCCATGAAGCTAGACAAAGCTACTTGAATTCTCTTACCTTTCAACTGAAAGTTCGAATGTATCTGTCTTGATGGAGTATTATGGTGCCTTTTACAAGAACTCCATCCTGCATCCACCCCAGAAACCCTACCCCTTACAGAAATGTTAGGTCTAGCACCTACTAGTGAGTGAAAAATTAAGTACAGGTACACCTTGAAAAATCAAATGATGGATGAAATGTGTATAATCATGTTGGGGGGGAGGGGCACCCTGACCCCCCTCATATAATTTATTTTTCCATTAAGCTAGAGCACACTAATAGAAATGTCTCTTTAAAAGACGAGTTCTCAAACTAGAATATGTCTATTTTTGTCTATCACATATAATCAGACAAAGCTCTGACTGCAAAGAACTTTTTTTATTGCTTCCCTGACAGACACCTGGAGCCAAGACTGTCACTGTTCCTTTTTTGTAAGCAACCAGAAAGTGGACAAGACAGAGTATGTCTCTGATGAACATTAAACAGAAGGATTAAAGCATTTCACAAGGACATCATTTCAAATTAAGGAAGGTGCCAGAGAGTGTGTGAGATGCTTTGAATTGTCCTATTCAGTTTTTTTTTCAAATGTATACATTTATTTTGTTATTTTATCTATTAAACATCTTTCTCTCCAAAATGGGATAAAGAATATACCAATGTGATATAGATGATTTTGTGGGGTCATGTCATATAGACTAGTCCAACTGTTTTGATGGCATACACATGTTCTCCAACATTCCCTAGATGACTTGAACTTTTAGGGCTGTGAAAGTCAACGTGTAACTAGTCCTTGTATGCTACATGTAACTAGTCCTTGTCCTTATATTATATTATATATCTAGTGCTATAAATATTTTACTGGTCTGTGTTTTGCATCATCACCCTCCATCATGATCATCGTCATCATTATATCATTTGGATGATGATGATGATGATGATGATGGTTGTTTCACAATGGACTTTGGCTAAAAATAAGCTATTACGACATGTTGAAGACTCAGATGAAAAACTGTGATGTCACTTACAAATATCACAGAGCCAGGTGTAGTATTTAGCACGTGGTGTGGAACATGGAAGACCTAGGTTCTAGTACTCTATACATCATGATGAAACTCACTGGATTCTGCTAGCAATGAGCCATGAAATTCACTAGGTTCTAGTACCCAATGAGCCATGAAACTCACTGGGTGACTTTGGGCTAGTCTTTGTCTCTCAGTCTACCCAGTCAGAGGGTTGTTGAAAAGATAAAGTGCAATGGAGGGCAGCTACGGGCATGTCTACATGGAACCAATTAAACCAGTTTCCCCCCACCTTCATCATGAACTGTTTTCATGATGCAGGGCCAAACAGTGATTCAAGTGCAGAATGTCTTCATAAGAGAAGGCGAGTTCTGCACCAAAACTGCCCTATCCTTGCTTAAATCAGTTTTAAAAACTCATATTTTGCTCTGGATTTTGCAGGAAATTCTGGAACACTCCTTAGTAACAGCCCTGGTGGCGCAGTGGTTAAATGCCTGTACTGCAGCCACTCACTCAAAACCAGAAGGTGGTGAGTTCAAGACCAGCAAAGGGCTGAAGCTTGACTCAGGCTTGCATCCTTCCGAGGTCGCTAAAATGAGTACCCAGATTGTTGGGGGGCAAATAGCTTACAATTGTAAACCGCTTAGAGACTCCTTAAGGGTATGAAGCGGTATATAAATGAAGCTGTTTGTTTGTTTGTTTGTTTGTTTACATACATGTCATGCTGTGCTGTCCAGTGCCATCGCCGTAAGTCACTCCCTCTGAGGTCACAATGAGGTGGACACTCATGTGAAGAACAGTGTAATATGCTACCTTGGAGTGCGGTGGAGTCTCCTTCTTTGGAGGTTTCTAAAGAGAAGCTGGATGACCATCTGTCTGTAGTGCTTTGATTGTGTATTCATGCATGGCAAGGGATTGTTTGGATGGGCCTTGGGGTGTCTTCCAACTGTAGATTCTATGATTGTATGACAGATGTCAGGTGCATCATTTCTGGCCTCAGAGGGAATGACTTGTGGCAATGGCAGCAGCATTGGAGTGCAGAGTGAATCTGGAGCAGTTCTGGGGCCAGAATATTCCAGAAGCAGCATGGAGTATTCTGGCCAGTATAGACAAGCCCTATGGATGATACCTTGAGCAATTTCAGATATATAATGGTATAAATGACAGCCAGCATGGAATAGTTGTTTGGGTGTTGGACTGTGACTCTGAAGACTAGGGTTTGACCATGGAAACCCACAGGGTGACCTTGGGCAAGTCACACTCTCTAAGCCTCAGGTGAAGGCAATGGAAAACCTCCTCTGAACAAATCTTGCCAAGAACACCCTATGGCAGGGTAGCCTTAGGGTTGCCATAAATCAGAAATGACATGAAGGCACACAAGATAGATGGATGAATAGATAGACAGATAGAAAAACAGACAGATATCAAACACCTGTTAGGACAAATACGAAGAAGCAAAATGGTGTTGAAAAGCATGAGCAGCTGAATATAAAGGTGTACTGATACTGAAAAAAATTATTATCATCAAAACCAGGATCCGCTTTTTTGCACTCAGAAAAGCTAATATGTATCTAGATTAAGATTTTTTTAAAAAAAGGTCAGCCCCACCAAATTGTGTGTTAAAAAGAGCAGGAGTGAAAGACCAGGTGAGTGAAGAGAAAGAAGAGGAAAGAAAACTTGAAGAGGAAGTGCCAGAAGTGTGAAACAGAGGCAGAGATGGACTGCAAGCCAGCATTAGAGACATAAGGAAGGAGAGAAGTGGCATCAGCGCAGGAACAGGAGAGAAAAATGAGTTTTTCAGAGCCACTCTCAATCACCCAATGAAGGGAAAATACTGCAAAAGGGAAGACCAGCAAAGAAGGTTACAGTAATCAACATGAGAGATGACCAATACATAGAGAAGACTTTTAGCACAATCTATAGAATAGAAAAGGTCCCTGACGCAGGAAAAGATATGTTGCCTTGTTCATCCTGTTTCCATGCCTCTCTATCATTTGTAGACCAGAAGCCTTTCATATACCAGAAGCCTTTCATATATTATCTTCCAGCTAGTGACCAGACCACCAGTTTTTTTAAATTTAATCTTTCTTTATGAGCTATTTAAAGTTCCATGGCATCACATCTTAAGGTTTCTTTTGTTTTAAGCAGATGAAATCTGGTAGGCAGGCTTTCTCTTTTCCTTCTTCTCTGGGTGGTATCCAGTGAGTTCAGTCTACATTTTTAGTCTACCACTTTGTCGATGTTCTCACCCCTGAAGTGATCCTGTAATAATTTTTACATGGCAGCATGTGTTTTCCTCCTCCAAGAGTGTTTCTGAAGGCTTTTCACTGAACATCAGATCCCTTCTATGACCATGCCATTATCACAGTAGGAATGGGCATTTCCTCTACAGTTTTCATCAGCCAAATATACCTAATGATCCAATTTTGGCTTTGCTCACAGGTACCTGCCAGAATATCAGTCTGAGTCTCCATCTAGTCTAAGTCAATACCTGTCTTTGTCATAATTCCCACAGTAATTTCAGCATAAGCTACATCCCTTTGGGAGAAACTGCATGATGTGCCCCTCAAGAGGCCCGGGCATTCTTTGTACCTTTCACTTGTCTTCAGAACAGACAACACATGCAAGAAAAGTGTTGGGGTTTAGCTCATTTTCTCTTACAATTGATAAGTCAATACTGAAGAGCAGAACAGAGTGAAAAGGAATGAGAACACAGTGGACCACCACGTAGGTTTTAGTGAAAATTCAGTTCAGCCATAGGCTCTGCAATGGATCTTATGCAAACAATACTGTTCCAATCAGGCAGAGAAATCCCAAGAGAAATGGTGGAGAAAAAATAAGTACAGCAGAATAATTTATGGCTCAAGGTCCCTTTTTGCTGTTACCTTTCCTGGAATGGCAGTAGTAGAGAGGCAGAGATGGTGATTTGTTGAAACATTTGCCACTTTTTAATAGCTGTAAAGAATAAGGAATGTCCCCAAATACAGGTTGGCATGGAAGATAATAAAAACTGCAAAGTATCTGCATTATCCTCTTTCATCCCTACCATACATCTCCCTAACATTACAGGAGGCCACCTTGTCTCTCTTGGATAGTAAAGGCATTGCTAGCAATAGAATACCATCTTCAGGCATACACTACTCCTTTGTAGGATCAAAGTTTCAGTTCAGGCAAGTGTTCAGATTCAGCCCGTATCCCTGCATCCAAATAGTGGGAGAAGCCAGACAATATAGAAGGTAATGTTCTTACTGTATTGTTAGGAAGTTGAATGGGGAAAAATATTTTTAATAGATCTGAAAAAGAAAAAGCTGTGTCGAATGATGTCATTGGAGCAATGCAAATACACGAGTTGTTGCTCACATTCTTCAGTGAGGTTTGCAACCAACAAATGGTTTCAAGAGGTCTTTGCAAATTTGGTGTTGCATTGAAAATAATGAAAATACTGTTCATATTAAAGAGTTTGAAGGGACACTGCCTCAATGGGGAAAACGCATCTTCAAGTCAAGAGATACTGTTCTGTTATTTTGCTGTTGTTATGGCGCCCCTAAGGCGAATCTACAAGAGTTTTCTGGGCTGTAGCGGCATTGAAAACCACATGAGATGGTGAGCAGGGAAATAATGTAAGAGAACACTAATGTTTACCTGTGCACCTCATTTTGTTACTGCAGTTATTTATACAGGCATGCTTTCTCCAGCCCTTTATCTTTTAGAAGAGAGATGGTTCTTTGCCTTATACCTGATCATGGCAGATTGCTTCTGTTTCATGGGAGGTTCTGTTCCAAGATCTGTCTTATGACAGAGATCTTTGCAATAGCCGACTTGGTTGGTCCGTGTCTACAAATACTTGTGATTTTTTTTCCAGGAATTCAAATAAAATTGCTTTCTGTTTTTCTGGTAAGTTGCCCTTTTCTCTCTGCATCTTTAACACTGCAGGAAGTTCTATTACTTCAGACAACTGAAAGGCTTCCTTTGATTGGCACTGCGGAGGAACATCCTTAGAGGCAAACAAAATTTGGTAATATAGCTTGTTTACAAGAGCTATCTGGATATCCAATTCCACACCACCAAATGTAAGCATCGCTTTTGCAACTAGTATGTCTGTTGAGATCAGGGACTTTCTAATAAAATTGTTCCACATATGTCTTTTTCATCAAGGGGAAATTTGGTGTTGGAAATTTCTGTCTACCATCCCTTTAGAGATTTGCCCTAATAGACTACCATCCCATAGAGATGCTCAATCTTGAGTGGTGTATTCAAAAGCCTCTTACAGGAGAATAGAGTGTAAAGTCATGTACAAGGCTTTGTATCTGCATGGGGGACAGTGTCAGGTGCTTGATGCATATGATGGCCCCAGTATCCCAAATCTCCTGCCTGCCTCACAAAGGGGTGGAGGAATTTCAACTGTGTCATTATGTTCTCCCCTTTTTCTAGTAATGATCCCCTGCTTCTTTTAATTATTCCTTTTTAATTTTGTAAAATGATCAAATGAGTATGAGGTCCAACTTTTAGACATAAGACACAGGTGAACTCCCTTCAAACAGATATCCAGGCTTCTGAATTTCAGATGCCTGCTAAAAGCTTATCTACTTCTGCAAGTCTTCTGGAATTAATGTGTCTTCAACTCTGCTGTCTCTATTGCTTTTGCGATATTTTAGCAAATACTTGTAATTTATTATTTGTATCATGCCATTTTGGTGTTGGAGGGTATGATAACATGGTGATACCAAGTGATCCAAACTCCAATGTAGTTATGAACTACAGTCGGCCCTCTGTATCCATTGATTCAACCATCCAAGGCTTGAAAATATTCAATATATATATAAATTGTTGGGGATGATGGGAGGTGATGCACATTACCCAGGCTCAGGTCCTCACCATCTGTTCAAACTGGGCTGATCAGAACTGATCAATGGTGTGATGTGTTGCAGGTAGCAGAGTTGCCCATGAAGCGGCTCAGGAACAAAACATCAGCTCTGGAACTTCTGGAATCACTGTTGCTGCTTCCCCTCTTCATGCAGTCAACAAAACACGCGAGCTGTGCACTAAACTATCTTTATTGACTACTTGAATAATACAAACTCTATAGTAAAACAATAAACATCTTTGCAACACATTTCTTGCTCTTGCTAAACACTCTGGCTATGCTAATCAAGCTATATACATACTCATCTCCTCCTGCACAAAAGCTTAGTTACAAGTTCAGGTTCACCTTCTAGTTCACATTGTTGTTGATGTTGTGGAGGATGGTGCAGTGCTGGGTGCAGAGTGCAATGGCTCACCGGAACAATACTGAAATAGTTCAACTTTTGTTACCACCCACTGGGTGTGCACTGGGTGTGTCCTGGGTGTGTACAATCAATACTATTGGTTATTTCACACTTTCCCATGCTAATAGTCCAACCTCTTATTATGACCTAAACACTCATGTGATGTTTTCAATGATGTCGATGTTTACCTTTTCCATGACCTTCCTTTCCGGAACTTGTGTTGCTATTCCGTGTGTGTTATGGCTATACTCACATCTGTTGTTGTTGTGTACGTGTCTCACTACACTATCTCACCTCGTGCTGGAAAATTTTACAGACTTTGGTTCTCACATACAGCTTTGCATTTCTATGACTATAATTCCCATGCTCCTTGCCTTAACATAAATTCTAAAAAGCAAACCTTGATTTTGCTATTTTATATAAAGGACACCATTTTATTATGTAATTGTAATTTATGTAATTTATTGTGTATTTAATGGGACTTGAGCGCCCATGGATTTTGGAACCAAAACCCAGCAGATGCCAATAATAATTGGGCAGGGAACAACAAGAAATCAATGATGAAAAACATAAATTAAACCACATTAATTAAAAGGGCCCACTGTATGTCTTTTTAAGGTAAATGAAGATTGCACCATTATTTCAAACTTGAAATAAACTTGAATAAGACAAATTCTCGCTGTCACTTGTTTGCTTGTAAGCTGCAAAGTAGGGAGTGTGGTTTCCAAAGGTCACTTCTGCTCTGATCATTTCTGGGCAATTACTCTTCTGCCTCTGTTTAATTTCTTTGATATGGGAAGTCCTTCAAGCCATGTTTCCTTAGTTTCTTTTGCCTGCCCTCCCCTCACCATATTTTAAATTAAGGTAAGATGTTAACAGAAAGCCAATTAACCGCACACTGGAGCCAACTAATCATAAAGTACCATTTTGACGTCCAGAGCAGAATGAAAATGGAAAGATCTGTTCATCTTTGTGTCTGAAATATCCTTTTCTGTCTGTACAAATACTCTCAGGAGCTAAACATCATTGTAGGAAGATTAATCTTATTCCACTCCCACCCCGCACCCCCAGACAAATGCAATCAAACAGGGCATGGCTTGAAACCTTTTATACCTTGTCTCAGACATCTGGAGCCCAGTCTGCCACAACCTCTCTGCTATCAGAAAGAAAGTGAAAAAGACAGGCAGCACTTCAAATAAATCAATTCCACCTATTAGCTCTTTTCATTTGTCTATATTTTCAGAAGCAATGGGAGTGCTGGAGGCAAACCAGGGGTGATTTGTTTGGTAATTATACTACTTTCTTAACTACTTCAAACTCAGCTTAGATCCACACTGATCAATGGACTTGTGCAACATTTACTGCGTAGTTTAAAAATCAAGTACAGAAATGTTTGCAACGCACTTTCTGCCCCTCTGCAAGAACCAGATAACACAATTCATTTCACGTAGCAAAAAACGGGGTTGTCATTGGCAAGACATAGATTTGGTTGATGAAGTTGTCAATCAGGGCTGCACTAAATATTCCCTACTCCCCAAAGTTTTCAGCAAAAGGCAGAATACTTTCCCCTAAGGCCCTGATCTGTACGTTTTTGAATGGGAATTTTTTTTTACTATGCACAACACTTCTTTCCTTTCTCAGCAGCTGAACCTGCACCCCACAACTGAGTTCCTTTCCCTGAATTATCTGTTAGTCATTAAGGCAATTCCCAAATCTCTAGGTCCAACCCCTCTTCTCTGGTCCTCAGGGCAAGAGGGAGGAATCCCAAGCTGAGAGTGCTGTCTTGAAAAGTGTGCACAGATATATATATCCCTCATTTGTTAGACTTGGGTGTGTTTTGTTTTGTAAGAACAGCATACTCTGTAGTTGATGTTTAATTTATCGTGTTTAATGACATCATACTGTGCTGCTTCTTGTAACATCACCAGGGTCTGCCCTCCATGGCATCACATGGGATCATCTCATGATTTCATGTTTTGGCACTGAAGTCTGAAGGGCTGGTTTAATCCTGATCCAGTACCACTAGTCATATCAATGTCATTAAGCTAATTCAGAGTGACAACAAGAAACATTGCACTTCCTCAGAAAGGGATGTTCAGAAGCCATGCTGCAAACCTTTCTGCCCCCCTTAAAAGCACCCCTCCGTGCAAATCATTTAAACAGTGAATACTTTGCCAAATGCACTTCTACTTCAGGTCTGCTCAGCTCTGAAAAGCCTGTTGCCCAACATTTCTAAAAATTCGCTCACTCAAGTGTCCTTGCAAACTCTGCCAGACTTTTGTTCTAGGGAAAACACACATCTATTCAGATTCCACTAAATAAATCACAGGCACATGCTGCATTGGGAATGCTCTGACACCTTCTGTGTTTTTCTGCAAACTGCCTCCGCAATAAACATTCACCTTCTCATTAACTCACCTCTAAATGCTTTAGTTTACAAATTGCTAACATTTAGTTCCTGAGGTGCTTGTCTTCTGAATGGAGAATTTGCTAAGATAATTAAACCATGGAAGGCACAGTACAATTGGAACACAAGGAAGAAGTGAATCATCACTACTAAGAAAAAGATGGTGGTGTACCAGAAGAAAACAGGCACCATGGGACATACATCCCCATCACAGAAAAACAGCACAATAGGAAACTCAGGATCACCAGTTTTCTCTAAAAATGGTCTAAAACTGAAATTCACAGGAAGTCATCAGACTCTACTTGCAGCATGATAATTTCCCCTCTGATCTAAACAGAATCTAAGAGTTGGCATGTGCATTCCATTGGCCACAAGGGTGCTACCCAAAATGGCCACCCAATAGTCATTACATGAAAGGAACACATCTTTCCAGGGACAGAATCCTTTCGGTCCACTGGCCTGACTACACTGGTGCAATAGCAATAGAATTTTACATGTCTATACCTCTTCATAGTGAACTCAGCAGTTTGCAATCTGTAAGCCAATGGCCTCCAACAACTTAAGTACTCATTTTACCAACCTACAAAAGGATGGAAGGCTGAGGCAATCATTGAGCCCTGGGATCGAACTCACAATGTTGTAGCTACAGTACCAGCATTTAACCTCTGTGCTGCCAGGGCTCCTGCAACACTATGATAACTACAGAGGTCCTGGCAGCAGAATGAAAGAGGCCACAGGCACAGTAACGATGAGAAAGTAAGGGATCTGAGAAGGAGGCTGTTCAGAATTAGCAGATATGGTCTGCTTTCCCTCGCCATCGTGCGATCTTGGGGAAAGTATAACCTGTGCCACCTGGATTCTAGCTAAAGTGTCCCCAAAAAAACCAGCTTCGCATTGTGTCTGCAGTATATGTATTTGTGGCCACACACAATATCATGCTCTTAACCCTGATTTACTAATTACAGTGGGACCTTGGTATCTGCTATGGTTTGGTTCCAGGACCCCCGAGGATACCAGAATCCATGAATGGTCAAGTCCAATTAAATACTATGGCATAGTAAAATGGTGTAGCTTATATAAATTGGGAAATCAAGGTTTGCTGTTTGGAATTTATACTTTTTAAAAATATTTTCAAACCATGTATGGTTGGATGTGTGGAAATGGAGCGCCAACTATAATCCAGTAGATCAGGAGCAGTCAATTGAGCAGGCCTATTTCCCCTAGCATGGTGTAGTGCTTTCAGTATTAGACTAGGAATCTGAGATAGCAGGGTTTGAACCCCTGTTCAGTCATTGAAATCCACGAGTAATTTTGGGCAAGTCATACCTTCTCACCCTAAGAGAAAGGCAATGGCAAACCCTGTTTGATTAAATCTTGCCCAGTAAACCCTAGATTATTAGGGTCATTATTATTTAGATTTGACTGGAAAGCACATAATAAGAACAAGAACAAACCAACACAGGCCAGACACACCATGCACACCATTATACCTCCATTTATCTTCAATTGTTGTTGTTTCCCTTTAGGTTGTTTCTGACTTATGAAGCCCCATAGTGAACCTGTTGTGGGTTTTCCTTGGCAAGATTTTTTCAGAGGGAATTTGCCATTGCCTTCCTCTGAGGTTGAGAATGTTGCCCTATCCAAGGTCAGTGAGTATCCATGGTTGAGCAAGGATTCAAATTCTGCTCTCCACAAACTCTGGTCTCTATACTCACAAGGTTTTGAATTTCAATTGATATCCTCACACTCAAATGGGTTACAAGGGTCTGAGGAAGTAGGTTCAAGTCTATGAAAGCTCATGCTACCAACTTCTTTCTTTCAGTTTGTCTCAAAGGTGCTACAAGATCACTCTCATTCTGGTTTTCAGAGGCGTAGTCCAACACTCAAACCACCAGACGAAGCCTCAGACCTCCCCCCTCAAAATGGCAAATGGAATTAACTTTGTGTCCTGTTGCCATTTTGAAAGGGAATCAGATGGGAACAGATAATAGCTTATGATTTTTGGGGGAGGTTTCAGACATTTGGAGACTTCTTTGTGGTTTTCAGGCAAAAAGTGTCCTCAGAACAGCAGATTCCCCCCCCCCAACCCCCGTTTGGTAGAGGATTGGCAGAGGGGTTCAATGGCCACAAAAGGGAGTGTAGGGACCACATGTGGACCTACACCCCTACAGAGATGCAGCAGAAGTGCAGCAGAACTGTAGTGCAGCAGAAGCCTATGAGTCAAAACAGCAAAAAGTTCTGTTGTCCAGTGCTTTCCTTGTATGTGCTGGAATAACACTGAAGGAAAAGAAAGACTTGGAAGTTTCTGTGCTGATGTTTGAGCTTTGCTAGCTGGGCAGGCAAAAAGCAAAAGGGGAGAGGGAGGCAAATGGCTGCTACTAGGCTTGCCAATTGCAGATGGGGTCTGAACTGATTGGGATAATAAAAATAAATGAACAGATACCCAGATGGTGCAAGGTGGCAGGTAATTTATACAATCCCAGCTCTCTCTGGGGTTAAACAAAGTAGTGCAGGAGGGAGAAAGACAAAGACAGAGAAGCAGGAAATTACACACATACACACACACACACACAGCAAACAAGCCCACGGAATTGTTATTTACCAAAGTCACAGGTTAATTTCTTCCCCATCATTAGATTACATGCCGTTTCCCAAAAGGTCTTTGAGTGGGTCACAGCTTTGCAAACCATGATTAAAAAATATGAAATATGGCAACTGGTAAGTTCATAATAAGCTCTAATCACTTTCTATACTTCAAGGGGAAAGGGGGGGATCACAGTAGAACACCCAGATATTAATCTTTGAATTACTAGGTACTTGGTATGCATAATAAAATATTTCCTAAGGAGGTTTACTAGGTGTTTTAATGTGCATAAATTGATGGGAATAACTCCCTCTAGAAAGCATAGCTAACCAATATCTGGCACATTCTGCAATTGACACAAGAATAAATGCAAACTCAGCTTTTATGGCTCAAATGCTACCTGGGGAAAGGCAGAAAAATAAGCTACCCAGGAGTGCTTATCGAGTATTAGAGGTAACTATTTCAAATCTGTGACACTCTCTGACATCTAGAATTTATTTTCAAAAATACAAGTGTCCAAACCAGGCATTATTCTAATGTGCATCTGGACACATTTTATGCAGTAGGAAAATTAACAGTGCAGTAAAAAAAAAAAAGGTTTCTGCACAATTGGCAATATGGGCTTTAATCAGGAACTAGTTTTTTTTCTTTTTTAAAAAAATGATTACATAGATAAAAATAGAGGGTAGATTTGGATTGTTCAGCAACAGAGCCAATAACCTTCTCTGGATGTCTTCAAAAAAAGAGTGGATGGCTACCTGCTGTGGATACTCTAGATGGAGGCCCTGTGTTGGGAGGGAGGCAGTGGACTCAATGGCCCATGGGCCCCCCTTTTAACTTTGTCATTCTATAAAAACCAATAGATAAGAAAAAGATAAACTTTAAAAAAATTAAAATGATGACCATGACTTTCCATCTTTCATAATTTCAATCATACATCAGTGAGACCAACTACCTGGAATTATCTTTGCCTACAGCTGGACTCTAAACGTCTACTATCTGCCTAGCTAGTCCTTCCATCATGTGCCATGAGGCTGGTCAAAGTATGACAATTCTGATGAATTAAGGCATAAGTAGATAATTCTTGGCCCCTCAGGAGAAAATGGGGGACTCGGTCCCCATTTCAGGCCCACAAAAAAAGGGGGGAAAAAAGAAATTAAAAACAAAACAAAACAGTATCTGCATAGAAAAATCTAACAATGCTCTCTAAAGAGCCTGGGGATAAATTTCTCCATGTTTTGTAACTCCAGGCTCTTTTATTCCTACAAAATGTCTTCTTTTTCAACAGAACGTGACTAGACCAAGTCCAATCCTGTTGGGAATAAAATGCTTCTCCCAGGCCCAAAGCAATGTTGCAGGCAAAACCACAACAGACTTGACTCTTGTTCCCCTAAGAGAAGTTGGGGGATATTTAGGGGGGGGCAGATTTCTACAAACACATAATAAAATAAATGGAGGAAGTGCTAGGGGACCCTGGGGACCACAGAAAATCGCCTTGAGCCTTCACACCACACTTTTCCCACTTCTGCTTTGAGACATATTCATATACCAAACTGTAATAATCTCCAGTATAGCAACCATCCTTCTGACAACAATGTAGAAAAAATTATGGGTTCCCTACAATAGTTACAACCTCAACTACAACACAGTTTTGAATCAGGGAAGTTTACAAAAAACCATATGAATCAGGGTATGACTACCAAAGGGTATGATTACTTTACTTCTTGCTGACTCTACAGATCTTTTGGGCCACTGCCTATTCTCCTTAATAAACACAATTGTATTCTCTGAAGATGCCAGCCACAGATGCAGGCAAAACATCAGGAATAAGCTCTTCTAGAACATGTCCACATAGCCCGGAAAACCCACAAAAAGCTACAATTGTAGTATACATGTTTCAGATTTATTTGGTGTCCAAAGAAGTAGAACACTTGAGGCTAAAACCAAGTGTTAGCCCTAAGGACTGTTGCTGCATTCAAAGGAACTCAAGTTCAAGTCCTACTCTTTTCAATGGGCCTGCTCTAGAATTGTTATTGGATTTAGCCCATCAAAGCAAGTCTGATATTTTTCAGAATTTATATTGTCCTTGTCCATCTTCTTCAGTAGAGTAACACCCCCTGATAGGATGTGTCAGCAGAAAGAGGGTACCAGGTTTCCTTTCATCACCACACTGAGTATACTCACAAGCAACTTACATTATGGGTTTTGCCTCCAGTAGACTCATATACACTCCAGCTTCTGAGCAGTCAATGTGTATGCTAATAAATGCTATGACATACAGTCTTATAATTTTCCCTGTCAGAAGTTTTAAAAGTACCATTGGTATGCCAATGGTATTGTGCTTACTGTCAAAAAATGGTTATGTATATGAGGCTCAAGATGTGCAGAATATGTATTCATTAGCACTTTGGGCAGGTTCCTTATGTACTCCTGTTGTGAATGTCACCATCCTTCAATGATCACAAGACTGATGGATGCATCAGGAAAATACAGTGTTGGCTCAGATTTCAAAGCAGTTTAAGCTCCAATTGGCTTTCAGTTTCCCTAACCAGATTAGAGGGAGAAAGAGAGGCCGGTCACAGCAGATGCCCTGTCTCGGTTCATTACTCAACACCTGTTAAACTTGATTAACAGCCCGAGCTAATTATCTGTTAAGAGTATCTCATGCTGTAAAGGATCCCAGAGGTCTGAAAAGTTGACTTCATTTACATGTTTGTCTCCTTTCACAAGGTCTCTGTTAAACATCACCTAGCAAAACAAAACAATCTTCTATTGAGCTATTTCTCAACATCGATGAGATTGGTTTGCAACTTCAAGCCTATATTGATACACATGCACCTGTGCACACTCAAAAATCATAATCTTCTCCCCTACTGAGGGAAGAGATGTTAATTTTCTTCACTGCCAGAATTATAGATGAGCTGAACTATGCCTCCATCTCTGAATTCATCTTTTGTCTACTGAGCTCTGTCTTCATCCATTTTGGATCTCTCTTTCTCCGAAAAAACAAAAAGCAAAGAAACCTTCGTTTTTCTTCTTTCAAGGAAACAATAAGATTTTGCGTTTTGAAAGAGGAGTCCTGTTTTTAAATTATATTACAATAACTTGGTAGCTCCTTAATCAAAGTTCCATCATCCTGCCCAAGATCAAGAATCTTGGTAAATTACTTTTTGTTGTTCCTATGTGCCTTTCATTCAAATGTGACTTATAGTGACCCTGTTCTTTGGTTTTCTTGGCAAGATTTGTTTAGAGAATGTGAAGTTGAAGGCTTTCATGGCCAGCAACTATAGTTTTTTGTGGGTTTTTGGGGCTATGTAGTCATGTTCTGGAAGAGTTTATTACTGACGCCTTGCCATTCAACAAGAGTCCAACACGGAGATTAACATGTATAACATTTCCTCTCAACCAAGGGTCACACAGGGTATATATATATATATATACACACACACACACACACACACACACACATATATATACATACTGCACTCACTTCCATGCTAGCATTTTCTGAAGATGCTGGTGAACGTCAGGAACAAACTCTTCCAAAACACATCCACATAGCCCCCAAAAAATCTACAAAAACTATGTTTTCCATTCTCTTCCTCTTAGGCTGAGAGAGGGTAACTTGTTCCAGGTCACCAGTGGGGTTCAGTGGCTGAGCAGGGATTCAAACACTGATCTCCTGAAATCCTAGTCAAACAATCAAACCAGTACACCATGCTAACTCACTTTGTTGAATGCTGCCCTCCTACTTCCTTTACAAAAGATGCTTCCCTTCTTTTGACTCATTTTAAACTATTGCTTTTAAATGGGGATATTTTTATGTCTGGATGATTTTTAATTGTAATTGTTATTCATGCTATTTTAACCTATGTGTTTAAATGGATTTATGTGTTTAATTATATATTGTATTTTGATCTATGTTGTACCCCACTTTGAACCATGGGGAAAGTTCTTGTTGTTGTTGTTATACAGCTCTCCAGCTTTTTGCAGTCTCCCTGGATGCCCACGCTTTCTTATCTGAACAAAATCCATGAGAGTAGTACTGTCACACTGATGTTCCGTATTAATTCACACTGATGTTCCATATTAATTGATTGTCTCCTATTGGGGAATGTTGGACTTCTAGAGACAGGATTATGATAGGACACTCAAAGCCATACATTGGCCAGCTTGTAACTAAGATAAACCCAGCAACCCCGAACTCCATCCACAAGAATCTGGCCATTTTTCCCTCCTTTTGAATTTTCAGCAATGCATTTTCTGTCAAATTGGGTGCTGGGTGAGGTTTATTAGGAAACCACTAGATGAAGTCATTTGAAGTTTTGCAGCTGACATGCTAAGGACACTCAACTCTATTTCTCCTTGTCATTAGTCAGCTGGATCTGTGAAAGTCCTTGACCAGTGCTTGGATGATGTAATGAGCAAGATGAAGAGCAATAAATTTAAACCGTATCCAGATAAGGTAAAGGCTCTGTGGACTGGTGGATCTCAGGTCTGGGAAATGGGCAAATAACCTCTCGTGGACAGGGTTGCAGGGAGCATGGGGATAATGTGAGTTCAATCTCTGTCACTGAAGGCCTGGAGAGATGCCATGTGTGACTTGGGGAACTGAGAAGCTTTGTGGCTGATAAGCAGTCCAGAGATCAAGAGCCCAGCCAGAAGCTGGGGAACTAAAACTAACAGGGCACAGAAAGGACACATCAGAGTCTCTGGGTTGACTTGGATGTCTCTCACAGAGTGGACAACTGAAGTTATTTCCAGTGGCTGTTGAGTGTTTGCTGCCTGCCTTGTCTAAGGAGGATGATTGTACTGTGCAAAATCTGGGGCCATACCAACTGAGCTGCAGGTGTGCCGAGCCTCTCCCCAAACACTCCAGTTCTGCTAGTATCTCCAAGGAAGCAACAACAAAGGCCCAGTCTGCTTGGGGCCAGCTTTGACTAGTTTTCCAGCTACAGCCTGGTCTGGACAGGAACAACCTAGTGAGAGTAGTTCCTGCCCTGTCCAATATTGCACTCCTATGAAGATGTCCTTGAAGACAACTCAGAGGCTGCAGTTGGTACAGGAATTAGATTGCTGACCATATAGACACCCTATAACATCAGTATTGAAACTACTACACTGGGCTCAAGGTGCTTGCAAGGACAATTAAAACCCTAAAGGCCTGGGACCTGGATACCTGAAGGAACAGCGCTCTGCATTGATGCCTGCCCGGGAGTTGAAATCTGCTGGAGCAGCCAGATATTCACTAGTGGTTTCCCACTTGCTTAATGTCTTTCAGTTTGCACTAATACTGCCTTCATGTCAGCACTAAGTAAAAGCATGGCTTTTTATCAAAGTCTTTGGAGGCACAAAGTTTTAAACTGGTTTAACCTTTTACTGCATTTCAGTGATTTAATGTGTTTTTAGTTTGCTTAACTGATTTATCTTTTTAACGGCTTAAATCCATTTTACTGATATGCTGTCCTAAAATATACTAATACAGATTAGGTTATAAATATTTTAATAAAATAAAAGTTTTGGATTTTGGAGCATTTCAGATTTTTGGATAAGGCAGACGTAACCTGTATTTTATGGCTTATTGAGTTTCCCTTCAGTACTGAAAAAAGCACCATTCACATCCATTTTAAGCAAGCAGGTGTGTGGAATTTCTGACAGTATACATATACATTTACCAGCACTATCTATCCAAGGGTAAAAACAGTTATTTTAATCAGCTGAAACCAAATTTAAGGACATTTCAGAGTTGTACAAGGAGACAGCCAGACACACAGAGAGACAATTTTGTAATCAAGTGTAAAGGGGAGATATAAGATGGATATTAAGAGAAACCTCTTTTTAGTAGTCACAACATGCCCTAGAAGCATAGTGGGCTTTTTTCCTGGACAGCCCATTTGTTTAACTGGCCAGTATTTTTATTTAAGATGCTCTAGCTGTGTCCTTCCTAAATCAAGCAGGAAGTTGGTCCACTCAGCCTTAGGGCTGGGATCCTGTTTTTGGGTTGCAGAGTGTAAAATCATATTCACACAACTACAGTGCAGTTACTGGATTTGTTATGTGTCTTCAAGTCATTTCTGACCTACGTTGACCCTGACATGTTTTCTTCGCAATATTTGTTCAGATGCATGTTGCTATTACCTTCCTTTGAGGCTGAGAGAATGTGACTTGCCGAAGGTCACCCAGTGGGTTTCCATGGCCAAGGGAGGATTCAAACCCTGGTCTTAAGTTCAATGCTCCAACCACTACACCATGCTATCTCATACCATTGGAACATATCATTATGCAAACAATGCAGAATGGGTGGTACCAGCTTGCATTCCCTTCCTGTGCAACAATTGATCCAGCTTTCCAGCTACCACTTTGGGCCACACTTATGAAATGTCCTAGGCATGTAAGCTCTTGTTCAACAGTTCATCAATATCACTGCACTTGCCTTGCCTGGAATTGGACACTGTCCTTGCACAGCCTCCAGGAGAGTGCATTTGCTTGTGTAACAGCATTTATGCCAGTGCAAAACCAAAACAGGATTCCAAACCATGTCTATATGATTCATGTGACAACTCCCTTGATAGAAACTAGTGTTGCCAGATTTTCAAATAGCAATAAGGGACAGTCAAAACTAATGACATTTGGATTGACAATCAAGAAGTTGTTATTGACAAGTCTGTGTTCTGCTTAAACACCAAATACATGTATTGATTTCAATTAACCCTAGCCATGTGTTTCTCTGCAAAATTAACATATTTTCCAGAGTCATAAATTACATGATACACACATTTCTGTCTTTATGAAGGACCTACACCTCAAAATGTGGGAATTGATTTGATTTGATTGTATATCTTGTTCAATCTATATAACAGAAAAAGCTTTCAAATCCTCAAATAGGGGATACTCCTTATAATAAGGGACGCCTGCCAATCCTGTAAGGGAAAAAAATTTTGGCCCTTAAATAAGGGCCATCTCTTATAATAAGGGACCCCGGCCAATCCTAATAGAAAGTGACATGAGGATGCAAAAAGAAATATATTTATTAGATACAACCTCACCCCCATGCTCACTTTGTTTCATTAATTTCCAAAAACCCTCAATAAGCAAAGCCATAATTCTGGTCTGAAAACACATTAATTTGGAGACCAGAGTTTATTTTCCTATACAGTTTTCCTTCCTCCCTGCTTTTTCATTTCCTGCAAAGTCTCAGAGAGAGAACAAGCCTGGCACAAAAAGAGAAAAGAAAAAGAAATACCAAGCAGTGTGCTCGATAGCAAAGCTATTACATAAATTAGATGGCAAGAATGTTCTCTAAAGGACTCAATTCTCAGACACAGAAGAAAGGGGAGGAGAGAGGAAGGGATGGGAAAAAGTAGGCTTCACCTCTGTTGTCCAGGTTGAAGCAAGTCTGCATTTGAACTTAGGTCTCTTTCATGGCAGCCTATTGCTTTTTAATGCACAACTTCCCAGTGCTGTTTGATGTTTGCTGATATCTAGTATCATATTTACTCCTGAGCCTACAGCTAAATTCCTAAAGTAAAAACATCTGAAGAGTTTTGAGCAAAGTTTTTTGAAAAAGAACACAAAACAGCACAGCAACATTTCTTTGGACCAGGGGGATGGAGAGACAGAGGGCACTTTCTGACTCTTTTATACATGTGTGCACACCTGGATTTTGCCTACATAGGTTGGAGATTATCACACCAGGGAAAGTGATGGGAGCATACCAGGATGCTAGTATCACTATTGTCCTAGTGTACTAAGATTATCAGAAATAGAGCTGAAATGCTCACTACCATGTTGCAGCCTACCAGAATTGCAAACTATCATCTGCTGCTTAAACAAGACAGGCAAAACAAGCAGACTTTTTATGTCAAAGCAGTACCAGCTTTTAGAGACTCTCATAACAGTTTTTCCACTTTCTAGAACTACCACACATTTTAATATGTTCTGATTTTTTAAAACTAATTGATGGTACATTTGCACATTTTTGTCCTTGTGCTGAAGGACTATTTATTATGATTTGCATGATTTCACCAGCAATCTCCAGGCTACAAAGATAGAGCGAACCAACATTAAATACAGTACGAAACCCATATCCATGAATCTGGTATTTGCGTTTTCACTTACCCACACCTGAAAAAAAAAATAGGTTCTGTCTAGGTATTTCTAGATCCTCCATTGCAATTCTATGGACAACTTTCAGTCCAAATATACCACAGAATTGTATTATAGGACTAATAAATAAAAGACAAGTGTTTTCTCTAGATATTTCTAGGTCCTCTGGTATAATTCTATGGTATGCTTAGGCCAGAAGTTGTTTGTCTCATTGAAAATAATAGGTTTTCCTATTATCCATGGTTTCAGGTATCCACTGGAGGAGGTACTCTTGAAAGTAATCCATAAGGATATAGGAGTTGTATTGACAGTGGACCTTTGGTATCCACTGGGGGTTGGTTCCAGCCCCCCCTCCATGGATACCAAAATCTGTAGATGGCCAAGTCCCATTAAAAACAATGGATAGTAAAATGATGTCCCATATCAAAAATGGCAAAATAAAGGCTTGCTTTTTAGAAATTATAAATTTGTTGAGTATTTTCAAAGTGTGGATGCTTGAATCCTCAGATGAAGAATCTGTGGATAAGAAGGGCCGACTGTATATGGGTATAACTCCTTCGGTGAGTACAATTGCAGTATTTTCTAGTGGGCATATAGGATATTATCAAATTCACTTTAAAGCAAGTTATCCCTGATGGCATACAGTTGCATTTCATTTTAAAAGTGGGTGTTATCACACTTAGCCACAGCCAGGTGAATGCAACTTGTATGCAGCTAGGATCCCAGCTGTGCTTATCCTGCGGCTTTCCAAAAACAGAAAGCTTCTGTTTTTGAAAAGCCTCTGAATAAGTGGAGCTGGAATCCAGGCTGGATATGGTTTGCATTTGCCTGGCCACTGCTGAGTGTAATAACATCCACTTTTAAAATTAAGTGCGACTGTGTCCCATTGGAAATAAGTCACTTTAAACTGAATGCCATCATCTCCACAGAGACAGGCATGATGCAGATTGTAGAAGTATAGTAGCAATGTAAGACCTTGGGAAGAACCTAATGACAGTCCTACTAAATAAAATTAAAGAGCAGACTTGTCCACTCTTCTCTTTCCAGGACTGCCTAGCAAGATGCCTCTGGGTACATTTCAAGTAGTGGAAGAGAACAATAGGAAAAATAACAGGAAAAGAAAGGAAGAGCAATAGTTCTTGCTCTTTTTTCTACTAAGGATAAGAGTGCTACAGATTAGACTATGGTGGTTATCGCATTTAAAAAAAACCAACATGATTTATACCTGATGAGATACAGTTAAGTTTTGAATTATTACCTGTTTTTATTGCACTCAACATCACTGCTGTTTTGGAAAAGCATTTGGCTGAGTGCTGCTGGGACCCGGGATGCAGCCAGGTTGCAGTTGCTTGGCAGCAATGGTGGCAATTTAAGTGTGATAAAACCAGGTAAAAATCTGAAACGTGACTGTATCCCTTCAGGGATAAATCACGTTTTTTAAAATGTGATAATCTCTTACATAAAGTTAACTGGAAAAGAATTTCCTTGCTACAAATTCTGATGAGCAGTGAATAGGCTGCCTAGGGAAGCAACAAGCACTCCCCTGACTCTGAATTGCTTTGTTTGTCTTCCCTTTCATTGTCAAGTGGACTGCCTATTTAATACTCTCGTCACAACATGCTCAAGTTTCATATACTGGTGAGGGCTGATGGGAACTGCAGCACAGTGACTGGTGAGGGATAATGGGACTTGCAGTTCAACAACCTCTGGAGAGCCACATATTCCCCAGCTCTGGCCTACCTGATGGTGTCATTATTGGGAGGGTAAAGACGGCCTGATGAAGGTGGGAGGGTAAAGGGATGCCATGGCTTAGTGGTTAAGTCACTGATTCTGATGATAGCGAGGTCGACAGATTGGCAGTTTGAGACTGAAGCACCATATGATGAAGTGAGCTACCACCACTAGTCCCAACTTCTGCCAACCTAACAGTTCGAAAGCATGTAAAAGTGCAAGTAGATAAATAGGTACCACTTCATTGGGAAGGAAACAGCGATCTGTGTAGTCATGCTGGTCACATGATCACATTTTTGACAATGTAGGCTCTTTGGCTTAGTAACGGAGATCCTGTCAAAGGGGAAACTTACCTTTTAAAGAAAATCAATGGAAAGAAAAAGAAGGCTTAATCACTATAGTGAGTTTGGAACTGGCTGATGAGTAAGCAGGCAGCAAGAAAATGAGGAACAAGGGTTTGAGCAAGGATTCATTTTTGGCAGCCAAAAAGAATTAAGTTCACCCTGAAAATATTCACAAGTGAACATTCTATACGGTCCTAGGAAAAAGACATGCAATTGTTTCACAGCACGTTATAGGGAAATGCTGAGATCCAAATTTATCTTATTACACTGTATAAATGAAGCAAAACAAACAATACAACAAGATTTGAGAACACTGTGTGAAATATTTATAGTCATAGAGAAAAGCAAATGTTTAAACAGCATACACAGTCGCAGAAAACTCTCTCGCTATCAGATGCCACAAAATCTGGGAAGAAGGTTTCACATTTAGTAATATAAAAAGGAGAAGGTGGGGGGGGGGGGAGAAAAGGAAAAAAAATAATGTTGCAGCACCTTTGGTTTTTATTTCCACATGAGCTTTCAGGGATATAAACACACTTCTTCAGACACAGTACAAAGCAGTCATATAGACTTGAGTCGATTGACTCGGACATGACTCGGACTCAAGTAGCTTCAGTGATTCAATTCAGCAATGAATGATGCACTGACTTGACTTGACATGAGACTTGTATACTTTTTTAAAAACTTTATTATAAATGCATTTTAAAAAAAATACAAAATTTATACAATACAATACAAAGCAATACATGCAAAACAGTACAAAACAAAACATACTTGTTTTAGTATAAAGTATACTTGTATACTTTTAGTGACTGACTTGCTGTTCTAACTTCATCCAAAACCAAGTGGAAAAATTTTCTCTGAGGGGAACAGCAAATGTGTTAGGCAATGGGCCTGAGGCAGGATTGAAATCTACTCAGCAGCCAACCTGTTCCCACTGCACATCAGAGGAGCCTTCGAAAGCTTTTCAAAAGCTTTAGAAGGATCCTTCCACTTCAAGCCCATTGCCTAACAAATTTGCTGTTCCCCTCTGAGAATATTTTCCCCCTAAATTTTGTGCATGTCTTCACAATTTTCTAGTTATTGAAATCCTCACTTACACCACCACCACCTCCTCCTTTTTTTTCTGTTAAAAGGTAACTCCCCGACTTGAGACTCAACTTGAGACTTGATTTGAAAATACCTTGCAAGGACTTGAGACCTGACTTGAGACTTAGAGTAAAAAACTTGAATATATTACTGGTACAGAGTACATGCAAAGATTAATGGAACACAAGCCTTCCAGACGGAAAATCCTGGGTTCAAACCCTGCCATTTCCAAGTAAGATGGAAAAGACTCCAGGCTAAAACATTTAAAGTTCTCACCTCTGATTACATGGACTGGTGGCCTTATACACTTCACCATAAGGTAACTTCCTACCGTATGATCCAGTTCTGTGAGTCTTTATGCAGTGCCATCAAAATGCATCAGAACTCAGCTGGACTAAAAAATTCCTCCTGACACTAAAGGACATGCCCTTTATGTATTGATCTCCTATACTACCCCATCACTGATATACAGAAAATTGTTCCTGCATGTCCAGCATGATGAATGACACAAGGAGGGAATTGTTTTCAGTATGGGGCTGTGTTGTAACAATAAAGGAAGAATATTGGGAGCTGCCTTCCAGCAGGTAAAAATACAAGAGACAGACAGAACCCAACTGAAGTGGAAGGGATTCACTGACTTGGACATTTTGCCATCAAGCATGCAAAGTGTTTATCAAGTCTATGTTTCTCTCCTTGGGAGTCAGACTCTGTGCAAAAGCTTTCCAAACTTCAATGCTCAGTCCAATTCTATGTCAGCCCATATTTATTTTGACTACATTTGAAAAGGATATCATTTTATAAATCACAGACAATACACCTACAAATAAGTAGCAATATAAGGTACATAACAATATTTACTCACAAATGTGATGGGACTTCAGTCTTATATGATACCTGCTCTTTAGCATGTTTCACAGTGGCTTCATAAATTCTTCATTAAGATTTGTCAGTCACAGTCATTGAATGAAGTCTTACCCTTGCTTACTAGCTTACTAGTTATTCTCAGCCCAATATTCTTTCTGTGTTTTTTTTAAAGGTCTTGCTGAGTCACAATCCATGACCATACATGATTATTATTTATTAATAGCCAGTGGGTGGAATGATCCGGATCCAAACTATGCCATAGAGGAAGAATTTTCAATGCTTTCAACCAGTGACAAAGTCCCAATGGATTCTCGCCCCCAGACGTACGTACACAAAGTGCAACAGCAGCCCACCCTTATCCGTGGTTTCACTTATGTACGGTCAATCACAGTTGAGAAGTATTACTGGTACAGGGTTCAGTTTTCTCTGTGGTTTTAGGCATCCCCTGTGGGCCTTGGAATATATCCCTAACAGATAAGAGGGGACTACTGTATCTACACAAAGAATAAAAGAACAGCAGGATAACGTAATAAGAATGTGGGGTTGGAGTGGAAACATCCCCTCCTTCCTTCTTCCCATTTTTCTTCATTCCTTCTTCCCATTTTTTGCCAAGTTTTGATGCAATGAAATGGGCATGAACGGGTTCAGATCCCATCCCAGGTGAAAGGTAGAATACAAATTCAAACAATAAATAAAATAGGTAGGGGTTTGAGGGCTGTATGCATAGCAGGAACAGGGAAATAAAAACTGGTCTACATTTCAAATTAAAATGTGAGCCAAAGACTCATTCAAGGCCCACAGATGTCACCTCATATTTGACATAAAAGTCAGAGAAACATTTCTAACAAGAAAACATCCCTCCCCCTCCATTTAGTATTATTCCTTCTGCAACCTGCAACCCTGTAGCTAAAATGAAAGATGGGCCTTTATCACAGAATAGTTGCAGTATGCATCTTATAGCACCTTTGAGACGACTGGTAACTGAATGAAGTTGGTTGCATGAGCTTTTGTAGACTTCAGCCTACTTCTTCAAAAAGCTCATGCAACCAACTTCTTTCTTTCAGTTAGTTTCAAAGGTGTTACAATATCCTTTTGCATACTGATTTTCCAGACTAACAGGGCTTGGTCTTTGAGTATAGTTTCAAGTTCACTGTAGCAAAGCAGTGGCATCCAGTGGACTCCCTGCAGAGCATGACTTCAACCCCATCACTACAAAGAACAGCCATGGGTGGCAAAATAGAGTTGCTCATCTCTAAAACCACTCTGAACCTAGGAGAAACAGGAGCTGCTGTGTAAGGGGAGGGAACTGGGAGTTAAGTTAGAAGGGAGAAAGAAGCCAGGAAGGGGAAGAAAGAAGAGATAGACAAATACAGTGCAGCCAAGATAAACAAGAGGAAAAACAGAGCTGTTGACTTATGGTGACCCCATGAATTTCATAGGGTTTTTCTTAGGCAAGGCATACTCAGAGGTGTTTTTGTCTGTCCTTTCATCTGAAATATAGCCTACAGCACCTTGTATTCATTGGCAGTCTCCCATTCAAGTACTAAGCAAGCCTGACCCTGCTTAGCTTCCAAGATCAGACAGGACCTCAGCACTTTAGGTTATTTAGGTAGTGGAGGAGAAAAGCTAGAGAACAAACAAGGCAGCAAAGAGCAGGCAAATGACCAGGAGGTCAAAGGGAGAAAAGCAGAAGGAGCAGGAAAAGCACTGCTGGTGCTTTGTGCTTTCAAGTCTTTTTCCAACTTATGGTGACCCTATCACAGGGTTTTCTTGGCAAGGCTTCTTCAGAGGGGGGTTTGCCACTGCCTTCCCCTGAGGCTGAGAGAATGTGGTGTGCCCCAGGTCACCCAGTGGGTTTCCTTGGCAGAGCCGAGATTCAAACCCTGGTCTCCAGAATCATAGTCCAAAATTCAAACCACTATGCCATGCATGTAACCCACAGGGAAAGGCTAGAGGGAGAAGAAAAGTGTGAGCCAAGTAAAGGGGCCTCCAAGTATGCAAAAGAACTAACCTGGAATATTCTGGCCAGTGTAGACCTGTCATATCAGTAAGAAGACTGGAAGACTTTCTGTGACTGATTCCTCACTTTTGCAAACAAAAGCCTCTGTGTTGGCTATGGATTAGGGACTCAGACCCAAGGTACGTATATGATTCCTACCAGTCAACAGCAACTGCCAGGGAGAGCAATATATAAAAATAGAGATCTAGTTTGGCTACGTTTCGTCCCCTTTCCTCAGAAATGATATGTTCATTTCTCATCTTTTCAAAGCAAGCCAATCTGCCGCATTATCTCTTCAGTCAGCTCAATTAACAAATAAACTAAACATTGCACTTCTGTTATTGCATCAAATGCCTATTGTGGCTACATGCTTCATTAACTTGAAATCAGTACATGGCAATTTTTGGGTCACTATTGCATCACTGAAAACAGACACATCCATCAATGCCAGCATTTCTCAGTCACTGAGAAACACCCCCTGCATTTTATCAAAGCTGTTAACAGGACTGGTAATGCTGTGATGAAAAATTTCTTTCACATTTTTGACCAGTCTCATTAAATTTCACAGAAAAAAAAACAGATGTTTTTAAAAGTCAAATGAGAGGATAATTTCAGTGAGATTTTCTAAAGTGTACAGTTACCCATATCATTTTGTACATTTTCCATTATCATCATCATCATCATCAACAACAACAACAACAACAACTGATATGCACTCATTTAGGAGTGGGCCCTTGGTATTCACCAGGGCTTGGTTCCAGGATCCCTAGGAATACCAAGAATCCGTGGATTCTCAAGTCCCATAAAATACAATGGCATGGTATGTGGAGTCCGTGGATACAGAGGGTCTTTTATAAAGAATTTCTCCTAGACATATCTAGATAGATAGATAGATAGATAGATAGATAGTGCAGCTGTCCAGATACATGGAAAGAGATCTTTAGCCAACTCCACAAGTTCTGCTGTGATTGATTGAACGTATAGTGCCTGAAAAAAGCCATTGGGCCAACCTAGATTGGCACTTTGTGGCACATTTAGGGCTAAAAAGCCCGCCTTTAGGGTTAGGGAGGGCATAGCTTCTACACCCTCGCTAGGCCTAAAGTGTATGGACGCCACCATTTTAAAATGGCGGTGTCCATAAGGACGCGTTTTCATAGTATCATCGTGTGCGCAGCTTTTAGATAGGCTGCACACATAATGACGCTTTTGTGCTGCGGGAGGGCACCAATTGTGCCCTTTCTGCGGCGCAAAAAAGGAGCTCCTTTTCGGCGGTGGGTCTTTGCTGCGGCTTTTAGATGGCTGCTGCAAAGACCCAGGGAAAAAGGGGCTGCCGCTGCGGCCCCTTTCTCCCCTCGCCAGCGCTGAGGGAAGCGGGGTGCAGCTGCTTTACCCCGCTTGGAGTCCAAAGGAAAGAGGCAGTTTGCCGCTTCCCCGCAGCCTCCACAAGTGGTGGGATGGGGCCGCGGAGGCTAGATCACCCCCTAGAGTATTATAATGGCCAAAATGCATTGAGCTCATTACAAAACAAGATAATCATAAAACCTTTTTATAAAGAATAGAATAATTCATAAGCATTATCTTTTCTTAGTATTGATATATATCCTTGCTTTATCACTGTCTTCCCTAACTTCCTTTAAAAAAAAGGATGGCTTTTAAAAGAGCTTTTAATAATCAGCTCAGTTGTCCTTTATTTGTTTTTAAGGAAGAATGTTTTTAAATTGCTTATATTTTTATAGGTTATCTGGAAATCCAAAATGCTTCAAAATCCAAAACTTTTTCCATGGATGGCTGAGATAGTGATGGCTTTGCTTTCTGATGGGTCAGTGTACAAAAACTTTGTTTCATGCATGAAATTATGAAAAATATTTTATAAAATTACCTTCAGGCTATGTGTATAAGGTTGATATGAAATATAAATACATTTCATGTTTACGCTTGAGACTCATTTCCAAGATATATCATTCTGTATATGCAAATATGCAGAAATCAGAAGCACTTCTGGTCCCAAGCACTTTGAATAAGGGATATTTAACCTGTATTTCTATTTTATTTAAAATGTTTCAGTTTTAATGGTATTTTTTATGTATCTATTTTATTATTATTAACCTTTATAATTATTAAGCACCACCACCCATTTCTATTTAATAAACTCTGTGTCTTGAAACTGTTAATGTCTGGATTTTGTGGTGCCATACCCTTTTTCAGGGAATAGACAGTAATGCTGACACACGTCTCCATAAATGTCTTACACAAAAGTACAATTGTAGAATTTACTCAAAACAGAGCAAGCAGCATAAATGCAACAGCCAAATATTTACTTTAATGTCTTTCCTTAAAACAAGATGCAGTGCTTAAGACTAATCTCCTCCCTACCCGCCCCACCCCAAATAAGACTTTACTTAAAATTTTGTAATCAAGGATATTTGTTTTCCACCAATTCCAAGTACTGCCTTAGCATACTAGATTCTAGAACATCTTTGCTTCCTTCGACTTTATAGCTCCTTTCCATCTGGTCTTTCCCCCCCTGCTTTTAATTACCATAAGGACTCATGGCTTTTTCTTTTTTCTTTTAACAGCTACAACCTGATAACTTAACATTTAATTTAACTCTTACTCAAACTTTCCTTGTTATAACACTTTATCCATTTCTGAAAGACAAGAGCTTTGTGTGTGTGTGTTTTAAAGAAAGCAGCTCCAAAATATGATTTGGCTTCTGCAAAACAAAAATTTCTGTCTTCCTGAGGATTCCATTTTACATCAACTTGGATGCACATATTGGTCAAAGCAGTACCGGGGGGGGGGGGGGCATTCACACTATACAATTATAGCAGTACAATTTCAGTTTAAGTGCAATAACTACATATGCTCATGTATGTAGAAATTTTAATTAAAAAATTGACCCAAAAACCCCTGAATTGGCTTATCCATAGGTCAATGTAAGTAGTGTACTTTAACTCTTATTTAAAAATAAACCATAAACCTGTACTCTCTCATCCATCCATCCTTTAGGGTGAGCACAAAAAGTTATGCCTGCTGGGAATTTATAAGTTTTGTTTTGTTTGTTTGTTTGTTTGTTTGTTTTTTGGTCTTTATGATATCTGATTGGTTACTTGGATCCACCTGAAGACTAGTTGGGTTACTCTATAAATCTGATAATAGTTTCTTCACTCTTTGGTCTTCCACCTTAATTGTGCTCTTCATATAATGCTTGCTACTAGAACTAGAACAGAGGTTGTGCCTCCAAGTCATTTCCATTATGGTGACCCTAAGGCAAACCTATCACAGGATTTTCTTGTCAATTTTTCTTCAGAGGGGGTTTGCCATTACCATCCTCTGAAGCTGAGAGAGTGTGACTTGCCCAAGGTCACCCAATGGGTTTTCATTGCCGAGCCGGGATGTTTTCCTTTCATATTTTTGCCTGATGTATAGGCATCTGGATCGTTGTCTGATTTCTGGGATTTGGCAGCCTTCTTCTCTTTTCAACTTTTGAGCTTATAAACACAGCTTTTTATAATCTAGCGTATGTGTATGTGTATGCGTGTGTGTTGTGGTTTACTAGGAACAATCCAGTTCTAAATCCAGCAATTGATCGCTTCATTATTGTTACTGAATAGAGAATATGGACTCGTTTCAGCTTAGAACTCTTTAGAATGGACGGTGCAAGATTTTGCCCCTCTTAGCTAAAGAAGACCCAGGGTCATCCCCACAAGTCTAAGTATCTTCGCTCTAGGCTGAGCAAGAAAGAAAAGGGTGGTGGCAGTTCTGCCTTGCATGGTTGCTGCAAATGTTGGCTTCACATGCTGCAGGGAAACCATAGATCACCTTGACAGCTTCTCTCTTGTTAGAATAATGACAAATTTTGACTTAATACTAACAATACTTTTTGCAAAAAGTTGTACATCCTGTCATATGTGTCCCCCCAATCAGCTTCCTGCTACAACAGCAAGAAGCTCATGTACAAATACTGAGTTCTTTAGACCAAATTCTTACTGTGTTTATAACCCATACCCTCCAACTGTCCCAACTTGTCAGGGAGAGTCCCAATTAATCTTCTGTCACTCCTTTTTCAGCTGCTTTAAAATGCCAAATTTTCTCTCCCCTCTTGCCACATTTGTTCTTTCAATTGCTGCAAACTGGGTTCAAAGTACAAAAGTACTTTATACTCAGTGTATACTCAGCAGGAGAAAGGTGATAGGAATAAAAGTAATCCTGTCCATCCCTGTAGGCTCAGGCAAAATTAAATTGCTGCAGCCTCTGTGTGTTTTTCCTCATTGATAATTTTTGCCATCTTGACTCTGATGTTGCTTGGCTACACTGATCCTGGTGTGCATCTACAAAATACTGGAGAGCATGATATTCTGGAGAACTCAGAATAGGTTCACCTTAGCATTGCCATAAGTCAGAAACAACTTGAAGGCACACAACAACAGCAAATGATATCCTGCCCTTTAACTAGAAAGCATCCCAAGAGAAAGCATCCCAAGACATGCATTTAGCAATTCCTGTGTTCATGCTTATAATTTAAGTTTATGACATGACACACAAGAAATAGGAACTGGAAGAGAGGACTGCTCTCATGCAGTCCCTGTGGTGGGCCATGAATCATACAACAAGCAGCTCAGTTCACTAGAAGATGCTACAGGTTCATAGAACGAACACTGTTCCCCCCAATTTGATGTTGATGACATTGTTCTGCCACTGTCTCACAGCTTGGATTTCAGACAGCACTTTGTGCAAGTCATCTGGGCAGGCTTTCAGACCTTTTGCTCACACCACAGGTCCTTCCTTTCCTCCTCCAGCGACTGCAGCTTGTCTCAAATAAGAGCTCCTCGTAGGCTGATGTTCTGTGGTCTCTCTTCTTCTCCTGCTGGTTTGCAGGTGGGGTCCGTAAATGAAGTCAGTCTTTGTCATGGCCTAGGATGCCACACGAAGAAAAACTGGTTGATGCCTATGGGCCCATCCAGCTCCAGATACATTACCAAGCTCTCTGTGAAGCTCATGCCAAAAGGACTTCAGAGCAGAGAAAAAAGCAGAGCAGGCCGGAAAGCTCAATTCTAGATGATTACCAAAGTATTTTAGCAGATGCAACTCCCAAAAATAGTTGGATTAACGTTTCAAATGTTTCCCTTTTATTTCACCACTTACCACTTATTTGTGGTGTTTTGTTTCTGATTGACTTTTTAAAAATTAACATCAGACTTTCCTGGTGTCCCCTCCAACTATGCTTTTTGGTACTGTTGGTTTTTTTAACCAATAAATCCAGTTTCATGTAGTGGTTTGAGGCCAGGGTTCAAATTCCAGCTTCAGCCAGGTAAACCCACTAGATGATCTTGTGCAAGTTACACTCTCACAGCCTCAGAGCATGGCAATGCAACCCCCCTATGAAGAAACTTGCAAAGAAAACCCTGCGATACGTTCTCCTTAAGGTTGCTGCAAGTCAGAAACAACTTCGGAAGCACAGGATAACAACAACAACAATCATTCACTAAGAGGGGATGTTTTTTCAGGGCAGCACCCTTTTGCTTTTATAGCTCTGATTGTATTCTTTAAGCCAAGATATACTGTTTTTCCACATCTTTGGCTCTTATTGTGTTTGCCGATCTACTTACTTCTAAGGTACAAACCCAGTCCTCCACAGAGAATATGTATAAAAGCTTCCCTTTAGACTGGCCCATTTGGTGAAGCTAGAAAACTAGAGGCTAGGAAATTTCTCTGGTACACAGGTACTTTGTCAGTTATACATGCTAGTTACCTCCAGACTAGATTACAGTAATGCATTTTACATAGGGTTGCCACAAAGACAGTTCAGATACATTAACTGGTGTAAGGTTCAACTGTAGGAATTCCTTCATTGATTAGAGGGCCAAAATGTAATTTGTTACATATTCATTTCCAGGTCCAGTTTTGAGCCTCAGATTGCCATTGCTTTGGCAAAAAAAAAAAAAAAAAAAAAAAAAGCTATGTTTCTCCTGAAAGCTTGCAGAACTTTTCTGTGTTGTCTAATATAAAATTATGGGTGTCTCTATATTGTAGAAATAATGCAATTTGACATCACTTCAACTGCCATGACTCCATCCTACCAAATCCTTGGATTTGTAGTTATGTAAGGCAACAGCACTCTTTGGCAGAGAAGGCAAAAAGACCTTGTAAAACTACAAATCCCATGATTTCATAGGATGGAGCTACAGCTCTTCAAGTAGTAACAAACTGTGTTATTTTTACAGTGTGGCTGCACCATAGCTCCTGAAGCTCATGGCAAGGATGTAACTCTTCACTAATTTTATCCTCAAAGGAAACAGTGAATAACCTGGACAATCTTCCCACTGCAAGAAAGCCTTTGGAAAGTGTGCAATTTTTGATGACTATTTGCAGTCCAGGACTTACTCTGCAAGAAATCCACACTTCTTTTTGCATATGAGAGCATTTTCTGTGCAAGAAGCCACATTAGGTTCATTCATCCGTAACTCAAGCAGAAATTCTTCATTCAAATTAAACAGAAAAGGAGTACAAATAAAAGGATTTTTTAAAAGATGAAACAGTTATTTAGTATGCAGCACAGGCATAAATTCAGAGATTCCTCTGCAGGTTCTTTCCAATTTGTGTACTGAATAAATGTGGTGAAACTCAGTTCTCATGTTCATATTTTTTTTACTTTTCCATTTTTACTTCTGAGTTCATACATGTCATCTTATGGGCACATCTCCATATCCTCCAATATTTCACCAGTGAAAAACAGGATACATATGGCCAGCCAATATCAGAGTGCAGTCAAGATGGCAAAAGTTATACAAGAGGAAAAACATATAAGCTTGGAAATGATGCAGCAGTTTGGTTTTATCTGAGCCTACTAAGAAGGGCAAGATTTTGCCTCCTTCCTTCTCCTTCCAGCTGAGCTAATTGAGTGAAAGCTACATTTTAGGCCCAGGACAGACGGGTCAAAAGTGGCATGCTGCTGCCGATACTAGAGTTCAGGAACATGTACAAACTGCACACCCCTGAACCCTAGGATGTACAGGCGCCACCATGACTGTGTGGCCCTGTCCACATGAGGGCTGCGTACATGGTGCAAGTGTGGTGCAGCATCCGCACATCATTGTGCCACACTTACGTTATGGATGTGCAACAGGCGCAGTCATGGAGTGTGGAGTGCACCACAAAAAGAACCTGCTTTTAGCTTATAGCAGGTCCTTTTAGCAGGTTCTTTTTACTGCAGAGGAAAGCCGCACAGTTTGTCTGCTGTGGCATCCCTCGGTAGCAGAAAGGAGAGGCTGTAAGCTGAGGACTAATGGGGAAAGTGGGAGGAGGAGAGAAACTGGTACATTTAAAAGCAGCTGAAAAAGTAAGATGACAGGGCTTAAATCAGACTGTCCCTGCCAAGATACGCATCTGTCATCCATTCTATGCAGACTGGGGGAGTGAAGTACAGACAAGGCAGGAAAAACCAGCTTTTCAAGCAGTCTTTTCTGAAGCTGGATTGAGTCCTGCCAAACACACTGCTAGTCCTGAAGCCAGCCCCAATGTGGATGAACCATCCACACCGGTCAGATAAAATGCAGCTTTGAGCTGCAGTGCTCTCTCTCTCTCTGTTAAAAATTTCATTTCCATTTTGTGCTTGCACATGATCGCAGAGAAACAGAAACAATGCTACAAAGGCCATTTTCCGATGTGCCTGCACATGATCGCAGAGACACAGGAAAAAAGTTACAAAGGCCATGTTCCCACCCACATCCCTCTGACCCTACGTATCATCACAGTGACGCCATTCACATCAGTACCAGGAGGTAATCGATATCATGGATGCCATGTCAGCTGTGTGGCCTGCACTGGCACTAACCCTGCAATCTATGGGCAAAGCAGTCAGCACTACACTGCTCCATTATCCCTAACACAGAGAAACACTGACAGAGTTAATGATGCACAGGTGCACAGAAGCAAGAAGAAAATGGCCCTGGAATCTGAGTGGGAGTCCAGCTGGAAAGTGAAAGTCAAATGTATCACTTTCCACTTATGTAACATCCAGTAAGTGAACTTTCAGCTTCCTTTTATTCATACTGTGCATGCTCTTCCTTTCATTATATAGCTGCAACTCTTAAAATGTGTCCCTGTGACGATTCATTTAAACAAGGAAATAGCTCAAGAAGCATCTTTCTAGTCGGTGCATTCAGACGTACCTGCAAAGATGCGCATTTTCCAGGAAGGAACGGATAAAACTAGTTTCTTTTTAATCCTGCTTTCCCCCCTGGTTAAATCGCATTCTATCTGGATTCAATCCCACTTTGAGACATGTGTTGTCTAAATGCCCTGCTTCCATGTGGGATTGAATCCAGTTTATTTTGACTATCTGTATCCACCCTGAGAATTATTTGCAGGTAAGACTAGGGTCCAAAACACATTGCAAAACACATTGCAGAAATAACCCAGTTTGAGACAGCTTTAACTGCCCTGGCTCTGTGTTAGGGAATCCTAGGAATTGTAGTTTATTGTGGCACCAGAGCTCTCTACAAAGAAGGCTTAATGTCTCACAAAACTACAGTTCCCTGAATATGCTAGTATTGAGCCAGGGCAGTTAAAGTGATCTCAGACTAGATTATATCTGCAGTGTGTTTTGGACCAAGGATGTTCCAACACCATCCAAAGTTTCCTAGCCAAAACCCAATTTGAACTCATTCAAATAATTCTACAATTCCAGCTACTGGCTGTGTCCAGAGATTAGGGATGGAAAGGATAATGAAAAATATTGGAAAAATAGATTATTATTTTTTTTTTAAAAAAAAAATTCAAGTGGTGTGAAACCCTGATGGGGAAAATCCTACACAGGTAAGGATATTCACAGTTTGGGACTTAATCCAGGTGGGTGGGACTCATATGCCTTTTCTGTGTGTACAGATGTTGTATTTCCTATACAAATACAAAAAACAAACAAACAAACAAACAAACTGATGCCATTTTTGTACAAACTTCCTCAATGGAAAGTAACATTTCTGTAAAGAAAATACTGTTTTCTGAGAATATTTTTTCTTGTACAGAAAATGGGATTTTTAGCACAAAAAAAAATTTTTTTTTGCACAGAATAGTTTCCAAATGATAAATAGTCATCGAAAGTGCAATTTTCAACAAATAGTAAAATTATTTGTCTTGCCTGTGAGAATGAAATGTATGGAGATTTGCATCCCTAACAGGGACCAGGCACAATTTCATCAACACAATGTGGCAAAATCATTTTCTGTCTGCATCACATTTGGTGGTTTATTGTCATTTATAAGGTCATGATTTTGCAAAAGCAAAACTAGTGTTGAGTTAACAGTATGATTATTTATACCTTTGGCTTGAAAAGTTCAGGACTCCGAAACTAGAGAGAGAAACTAGCAAGGTAAGATTATGAGATCCAGGGGTGCTGATTCCCACCCCCACCCCCCAAGTTGTTTGTGGTTAGTGTTAGCTTTAGCAGTTTTTAAAAGCTATTTTGGCAGATATTTGTAACACAAGAGCTCACTATTCAATGGCTGCCATTCATTTCCTCAGAAGTGGGTTGTCATTGCCATCCTCTTGAAGCTGAGAGAGTGAGACTTGCCCAAGGTCACCCATTGGGTTCTCATAGCTGAGCCAGGATTTGAACCCTGGTCTCCCAAGTATATCCAATGCTCAAACCACTTTGTTGTTGTTGTGTGCCTTCAAGTTACTTCCAATTTATGGTAATTCTATCACAGGGTTTTCTTGGAAAGATTTGTTCAGAGGAGTTTTGCCATTGCCTTCCCTTGAGACTGAGGATTTTGGGTGACTTGCCAAAGATCATCCAGTAGATTTCATGGCTGAGCAGGCAATCACACTCTGGCCTCCAGAGTTGTAGACCATCAGTGAAACCACTACAGCACACTGGCTTAAACCACTACACCATGTTTATTGCTACTTAATTTGTTTATTGAGATGCTAGGTTGGGCATACCATGGAATTTACAGAGAATGGCATGGAAGTTATCATTCTTGGGCCCTTCAAAAGAGCTCTTTTTGTTATTTTTGTCAAGCATCAGATTGTGAGTGTCATGAAAGCAAGTTCATCAAGAACTGAAGCTCCACAGCCGACCTTTCCTTAAAAACCTGACTTCACAGGGCATGGTTATCTGCCCTACTTGCAAAGCTAACATTTAAATAAAAGTCCTTGTATGAAGAAGCCCAACATGACAACTTTGTTTTGTGTATGTGTATTCAAGTCACCTGTCAACTTATGACAACCCCATGAATTTTTCAAAGAGTTATCTTAGGCAAGGAATACTAAGAAGTGGTTTTGCCATTTCTTTCTCATAGCCTACATCACCTAGTACTCATTTCTGCTCTCCCATCCACGTTGACCTGGCTTAGTTTTCAATATGAGACAGGATTTGGTGCCTTTAGGGTATGTAGATCTGCTTAGTGTAGCTTTGAAGGATCATCCTCATGGTGTCCACAACAAAACTAGCTGAAGTTTGGGAGAAACCCATTTTAATGGACATAATTGTTGACAATATTTACTTTGGACCTGAATAAGTGTTATAGCAAAGACATAAGGATAACAAATGAAAAAGGGAAGAAGACAATCAAACATAATGTATTAAAAACCAATACTGTTTACAACTGTTATTATTAAGAACCTACCTGCCAAACTCTTGATGCATAGCTTTTTTGAATTTCTCATTAAACTTTGAGAATAAAATCTTTTTAAACAAATAATTTAAAAAGGCAACACATCCTTAATTATATATGTTACTATTGCCAAGAACTGAGAAGAAACACTTTTGGAATTTTCTCTCTCATTTGAGAGTCTTCCCTTTGTGTGGTCTACCCTACCATCTATTTCATGGGTAACTTTTTAATTCTCTGTCTTGTGACAATTAAGGGTTCATTCCCATTAGAGAATAAATCGATTTCCTGTTCGATTTATATGTTTGTGGTTCACACTGTGAACTGTTTCAGATGTGACTGCATTCAGTTGGACTTGTGTTAAAGTGAAACAAATCCCCCCCCCCAAAAAACCTGCTTTTTTAAAATATTAGTTTTGGGGTAGTTCTTTGGGGGGGGGGGGGAATTGATTCAGGTTTTTTGTTTAAAAAAAATTGATTCAGGGGAGTAGGAATGAGAGATCTGAATTGCATTCACAAGCCCTGAGCAGGTTCCTGCTTTTAGGGACCCGGCTTTGACAGTATCCCGGAGGGAGATAGGTAGGTTCGAGACCTCTCTAGCCCCGCAGCCATCTCAAGGAAGAATTAGGGCCACTCAGCTGGCTCAGCCTCTTCTGCTCTTCCAGGGGTTTCTTCCTGGCTCCGATCCTCCCTCCCTCCATCCATCCCCATCACCTTCCTCCTCCTCTACCTTTGAATGTGATCTCTGGGGCTGAAGCAGGGCCAGGGCAAGGAAGCCCCAGGCCTTCTTGCAAGAGACCCGGCAGAGGAAGAAGGAGGAGAGAGAGATGGAGATGGAGCACCACCACCACCACCACTGCAAGTCACAATCCCTGGGCAAGTCACATTCTCCCAGCCGAAGGGACGAGGAAGAGGAGGAGGCAGAGACAGGCCCAAGTTTGTTGTGGGGTTTTCTTGGCAAGATTTGTTCATGAGTTTGGCTTTTCTTTCCTCCTCCTCCTCTTCCTCTCTCCGTGGCAGCCGTTTTTTCTCTCCCTCCCTTAAGTGTGAATGACAAAGGGGAGCAAAAGGGGAGTAAACGGCCCTCGAGAGATTCAATTACAAAATAATCCAGTTTCCACACTGGATTATTTTGTAGTGGGAATGGGCCCTAAATGTCTTATTGTATGCCACTTAAAATTCTACAAATCTAAGCCATTTCTAAAATATTCAGAAATCTACAGACTACCTTGATTTAGGTGTTGCACTAACTCGAGCAGCAAAATGGCCCAACTCTGCTTGTCACAAAGTTCAATCCTTTGCTTTGCAAAACAAATTCACCATCTCAGACCGGGATGGTGAATTTTGAAAGGGTGATGTCACTTAGACTCAGCCTGATGCAAAACATTTCACCAAGCTGATAGGTCTAGCTCCCATGATCCCAGCACTGTGCCAATAAGCTAGGACTTTTGAGATTACACTATGCTCACTGGCACAAACCTTCTCACATCTTTTTTTTTTTCTGAGTCCAGAAAAATACTACAGGTTGAATGTCCCTTATCCAGAATTCCAAAATCTGAAATATTCCAACAACCAAAACGTTACCCATGGTTGACTAAGACAGTGACAGCTTTGATTTCTAATGTCTCAGTCTAAACAAACTTTGTTTCACACACAAAAATATTACCGTAGAACTATTATATAAAATTACCTTTATGCTATGTTAAAGAGGTGTATATGAATAATAAATGAATTTTGTGTTTAGAATTGGGTCCCTTCTCCAAGATATCTCATTGTGCACATATATGCAAAAATCAGGTATTCCAAAATCCTCAAAAATCCATAACACTTCTGGTCTCAAGAATTTTGGAGAAGGGAGACTCAACCTATACTTTCAAACTCTACAATTAGACTGAAAAGTTTATTTCTCTGTACATTACAATGCTAAGGATATTTCCAATAGTCCACATTTTACTTGTGCAGAACTTTCTGACTTTTCTTTCTCTCACTCCCCATCCCTCCTCTTTTTGCCTCTCTGTAGAAAAAGGAGCCGGACTTAGCAGCTGAACAGAGTAGATGTGGTTGCCTTGTGTGTGTGTGTGTATGTTTTCCTGCTCTGGCACCTTTCTGTTCTGTGTTTGTGAGTAGCACCATTCTAAAGGCTAATAGCCTTAGAGGAGGCCAGGAAAGCCAGGAAGAAAAGGCCAACTACGACACAGTTAAAAAGGTCAAAAGCTGCTCCCTGAAGGGAAGAGGAGGAAGTGAGTGAGGGATGAGAGAAAGACAGCTGCAAAGGCTAAGAGCTGTAATACCAAAGGGTGAGCTGGATTTCTTTTGTTGTTCAAACTGTTTCCCTTTCTGGGGGTTCTGCCTTTTTTGTTCTTGTTGCAATTACCCTGCAAATGCCTGCCCTGGCAAAAGAAATGGGAAATAAAACTTCTCCCAACACTTTAAAATTGAACTGTTTGGAACTAGAAACAAGTGTGTTTTTTTGTTGAAAGCTAGCCAAACTGCACTGGCCGTGCCTTTGTAGAAGTAGGCAAGGCCTACCCAAGACATTTTGCTGCCTGAGATGGAGCAGCAGATGGGCCCGCCTTCCCCAGTGATGACCCATATCCACAGAGTGCATATTGTATATACTCATGTTTAAGTCTAGAAATCTTAATGAAAATTTGACCCCAAGAACCTGGGTTGACATATCCATGGGTCGATGTATGTATGGTACTTTAACTCTTATCAGAAAAGGAACCATTCTTTTCTCTGAGTGGCAAAAGGCAAGAGCTTAGTCCATCCTGGGAGCACCTAAAAGAAATACCATCCTGCTTTACTCTGTCCAACATGGGGTCGCCTCTGATCCTTTTGAATGCTTGGGTGGGAAAATGGCAGCAGTGACAGCTCTTGGTGCTTCTTGGTTGAGTCTCTCTCTTATCCGAAAGGAGCGCCAAGAGGAATCGGGCTTTGAAGGATTTGAACAACCCATTTGTGTAAGTTTGTCAGCTTTTCTGGGTTAAAATCAGGCACAAAGTTACATTAAAATTAAAGGCTACAATCACTGCTAACATAGTTGCTATTTTCTTTACTTTGTCATTACATCCTTTTAGACATGTGTGTCTTAGCCCCACTTGCACCTGGTCACCTCCCCACCCATCCCACAACCACCATTTCCCATAGTTCCCTCTTCATCCATCCAGCCCTTCGGGTGAGCACAAACAGTTATGCCTGTAAAAAAAACTGTAAGATCTTCGGTGTTGTTTTTCTTTGCTTTGTCCTTTACATCTTTTGTTACATGCCCTTCAGTTTTACTCACAAATGTATCTATGGGTCATATCAAAATCCAAAATTTTGGACCCCAAGCCTGCCTTCCACTCATACTTGAGGTCAGCATATAGTCGATTATATATGGTAGTACTGAAAACTCCAAATCCTCCAACTGGTCTGATTTGGTAGGGACAGTCCTGATTAATCCTCCACTGTCCCATTTTTTTCCACCAACTTTTAAAATTTCTAGTTTCTGTCTTCTCTCATTTTCCTCCTTTGTCATCAGGTTACTTCAATTCCTGCAAATTGAGTTCAAAGTGCAAAAGTAGTTTGACCTCAATTAACTCAACAATGGAGAATCAAGAGGGGGTGAAATCCTGCCCTTCCCAGGAGGCTCAGGCAAAAACAAATGGCTTCAGCCTGTCCTAGCTTATGTAGTCTTCCTAATTTTTATTTTTCCCATCTTAAACACATATTGCAGCCATAGTATTCCCCATCACCATGGATAGAAGGGAGAGCTGGACAGTGAAAAAGGCAGGTAGGAAGCAAAGCAACTCTTTTGAGATGTGGTGCTGGATAAGAGTGCTGAGGATATTGTAAACAGCCAAAAGACAAACAAATGGGACCTAGCAAAGATCTCACCAGAACCCTCCCTGGAAGCCAAGATGACAACATCATGAGAAGGCCTGACTCATTGGAAAAGACAATAATGCTAGGAAAGGTGGAGGGGAGAAGAAAGAGAGGAAGACCCTATACCAGATGGACAGACACAATTTATCTACAAGAATTAAGCAGAACAGTGGAGGACAGGTTAGCTTCGAGATCTCTCATCCACAGGGTCACCAAAAGCATCTGAGGAAGTAGACTGAAGCCTATGAAAGCTCATGCTGCCAATTTTTTTCAGTTAGTCTCAAAGGTGCTAAAGATCTCTCTATGTACTGATTCTACAGACTAACATGGCTATATCTTTGAAAGGTCACCATGAGTTGGGATCAACTCGAGGCCAGTTAACAGAAACAGCATTTCCAAGTTTCATCTGTGAAATGTTGGAGGGTATGAAACCAGCCCAGATTATGGCCCCCTTGTTCTATCTTATAGTAGTATTCGCCTTGGATACAGGGTAGTGTGAATATGCTTGCACATGCTCATATCATATCCCTCATTGTTTGCTCTCAAGTTTCTGTTCTCTTCATAAAAGCAAAGTATGAGGATGTATGAATTGCATAGGGATTTCCTAGGCATGGAATACTCAAGGGTGGTTTTCAATTGCCTTCCTCTGAATTAACTGTTGTCAGGGATTACAGGTGACGGGGGAAGAAAAAAAACTGGAGGTCCAAAGTCCTACTGTTTTACAGTACCTGGTATTCCCTGCCAATCTCCTTTCCAAGAACTAACCAGGTCCAACCCTAATAAGGGGACAAATCAGGACACATTAGAAGCAAAAACTGGAAACATCATTCCTGCGCACCATCTACTCTCCTCGAAACATAGAGAGAAAACACTTGGGAGGTCAGTGTTTCTCTGGTATGCAGCCACTTATCTGATTTCTTTCAGCAAAGAGAGCTGTAGCTTCCTTCTGTTTAATGTGAAACATATTTCTTCTCAGATCAAAAGTGACCTGTGGATTGATATTACCTGGGCACCAAGATAAAGTATTTATATTTTAGAAGATCTGTGTCCACCGTACCTCCACACATCTCAGCTGTGGGCCAGCAGTTCATGCTGCTCTGAATCAACACCTTAGAAATAACCCCCCAAATCACTGATTTAGCACAGTGGGAGAAAAGCAGGTTGACTGAAGACTGAGGAAGTAGGCAGATGGGCCTAGAACATCACATGGATTATGCAACATCACATGGATTATTTGAAATGTGAAGGTCAATGAAGCAAGCTAGCTGATACCTATTTATGTGAAATAAAATAAATAAATAAAATATGTGGCAGCTAGCAACCAAACAAAAGGACGCTTTCTGAATTTCCTGGCTACAACCTTCCTCATGGAAATCAATGTTTTTCCAGTGTGCAAATTCTGTAAATGGTAATTGATACACCATGAGTACCTGCTGGACAAAATCATGCTATTCATGGGCAACATCACAAAAGACAAAGTTTTCCGTACTGACACAATATAACAAGAAAACTGCACAGACGCGCAGATTGTCAGGTATACATCACGTACCTACCAGTGTTAGGAAGATATCACCAACTGTCATGAAACAGATACACCTGCACTGATCACAAGGAGGAAAAAACAAACAAACATTGCCTGCAGTTTTCCACAAGACGGTTACATGAAACCTGTCTGAAGCAGTCTGAGAAAAGGTACATATAGAATATCCCTTCCTGGGAGGCTAAATTGGCTCTTTGTTTTCTTTCTATTTGTATGTGAAGATCTTTTTGTGTTTATTTGCAACAGGAGTGGGAATCATGTGACCCCCAAGATGTTGCTGAACTGCAGCTTCCAACATTTCTTGTAGTCTGGGACTGATGGGAATTCCAGTCCAACCACATCTAGAGGACTACATGATTTCTAATATGGAAAAAACGGTGCAGGGAGGAGGAATGGGGATATATTTGCAAACATGCATATAGAATGTGTAGTGTCTACAGATTTGTATCAACATATATTTGTGTGTAAAAGTAAAATATATTTTCTCCAAATTTACAGACATACAGTGCTTGATTTAAAAAGCTAAATTAATTATTAAATTTAAAATGTAACAAACTTCAACATGTCGCCAATACAACCTAGCGGAAATTGATCAGGAGCCAGCATGGTGTAGTAGCTTAAGCACTGGATAAACGACTCTGGAGATCAAGGTTTGTTTCCCCACTTGGCCATGGAAACCCACTGAGAGACTTTGGGTGAGTCATACACCCCCAGCCCCAGAAAGCCCCATTATAAGATTGCCTTAGTGTTGCCATAAGTCAGAAACAACTTGAAGACATAGAATAAGAAGTCACACCAAGAACCACTTGTCAAGGAAAATGATCATAAAAGTACAGGTTGCTTACCTGTAACTGTGTTTCTTCGAGTGGTCATCTGTGCCCTCACACAATAGGGTTTGCGCCTGCGCAGAAGCTCCATTCGGAATGCTGAAAAGCTGAGCAGATTGGCGGGAGCCCCGCCCCTCCCATTCCCTGAGCATGCCCGATCCCGCCAATCTAGCTCCTCCTTCAGTTCAAGTCCACCGCAAATAGGCAGGGACCTGACCGAGGGGAGGTAGGGCGGGATTTGTGTGAGGGCACAGATGACCACTCGAAGAAACACAGTTACAGGTAAGCAACCTGTACTTCTTCTTCGTGGTCTCTGTGCCTCACACAATAGGGTGACTAAAAAGCTTACCTATGGAGGTGGGAAGGTCACTGCAAGATCGAAGAAAGGACAGCACGACCAAAACTGGCATCCCTCCGGGACCTGCAGTCCAGCCGGTAATGTTTCACAAACGTGGAAGGTTGAGACCACGTGGCCGCCTTGCAAACCTCTGGCAGTGGAACACCTCTGAAGAAGGCAGCAGATGAAGCTGTAGCCCTGGTGGAATGGGCACGAACACCAACCGGGAGAGGGCGCTTAGCCAGTTCATAAGCCAGAAAAATGGTTTGAGCAATCCACTTTGCAAACCGCTGTGATGAAACTGGGTTGCCTTTCCTGGCACCACCATAACAAATAAACAATTTATTGGATAATCTGAACTCTTGAGAACGCTGAACATAAAATGCCAAAGCACGGCGAACATCCAGGGTGTGCATAGTCTTTTCCAGAGGCGAAGAAGGATCTGGATAAAAATTAGGAAGCACAATTTCCTGGGAAAGGTGAAATGGAGAAACCACTTTAGGGAGGAAGGAAATGTCCGGTCTGAGGACCACCTTGTCCCTGTGAAAAGTCAAGTAAGGCTCATCTGAGCGTAGGGCCGTCAGTTCAGAAGCACGTCTGGCTGAAGTTATGGCCACAAGAAAAGACACTTTGAGTGTCAGTAGTCTCAAGGAAGCAGAGCCTAAAGGCTCAAATGGAGGTCTCGTAAGCTGTGCAAGCACTAGAGAGAGAGACCAGGCCGGAGCCAGTGGTGGCAACGGTGGATAAAGGTGATGTAGTCCCTTGAAGAACCTCTTTAACGTGGGTGACGTGAAAAGGCGAGCTGATCGTGAGCCGGGTGGTTGGTTAGCTACAATAGCCGACAAGTAGACCTTGAGGGAAGAGAAGGCCAGGCCTTGATCCCTGAGGTGTAGCAGAAAATGCAAGACAGTAGTAAGGCTCACGGGCGAGGAAGGTTCAGACCTAGCCTCCGCGAAGGCACAGAAACGCTTCCACTTATATGCATAGGATCTCTTGGTGGAGTCCTTCCTCGAGGCAGACAGGACCCTGAGCAAATCAGGAGACTCTATGGCTGGATCCTCCACGCTGTCATCCGTAGATTGACCAAGTCCGGGTGTAGGACCGCTCCATTGGAGTGGGACAAAAGGTCCGGCCATTTCGGCAGGTGAAAGTATTGGCCTCTGGCCAAATGAAGAAGAGGAGTGAACCAGGGTTGTCTGGGCCAGAACGGAGTCAACAGTATGGCGTTGGACCGGTCCCTGGCCATCTTGGCCACCGTCCTGGAGATCAGAGGAAAGGGGGGAAATGCATACAGGAGATCTCGACTCCAACTGCAAAGGAAGGCATCCCCCAAGGAACCTCGTCCTTTGCCCGCTCTGGTGTAGAATGCCTGGCACTGGGCGTTCTCCGGGGTGGCAAACAGGTCCACTGAAGGAAATCCCCAACAAGACGTCAGGAGATTGAAGGCTGGGCTCGACAGAGTCCATTCGTGCTGCAGCACCTTGTCCCTGCTGAGGGAGTCTGCCAGCACATTGTCCTTCCCTGCCAAGTGAATGGCCACTGGGTGAATGGATCGGTGGTGGCACCACGTCCACAGCTGCTGGGAGAGACGCAAGAGGACTGGAGAGTGAGTACCTCCTTGCTTGTTGATGTACCAGACAGTGGTTGTGTTGTCTGATACTACCTGCACAACTCTGTGGAGGAGATGATTTTCGAATGCCCTGAAGGCTTTGATGACTGCCAACAGTTCCAAGGCATTTATGTGCAGTTCTGCCTCCTGTGCAGACCACTGTCCCTGCACACACAAGCCGTTGAGATGTGCGCCCCATCCTGACATGGACGCGTCTGTAGTGACCATCCTGGAAGGTTCTGGCGTTTGGAAGGGCATCCCCTTGAGGATGTTGGAGGGAGACATCCACCACTTGGGAGAGTCTCTGACATGAGGTGGCAACGAGAGTCTCTTGGACGGATTGTCCCTCAGGTGATCGAAGGAAGCCAGGAACCAAGCTTGGAGAGGCCTGAGCCTGAGACGAGCCAGGTAGGTCACCGCTGTAGTTGAGGCCAGGTGGCCTAGCAGTCTCTGAATGTCCTTTGAAGACGGACGGTGAGAGTAAAGGACGGATCGCAGCTGTTCCCAGAGGGCCTCCGCCCATCTGGTGGGAAGGTAGGCTCGAGCCATCACAGAGTCCAGGGACGTGCCTATATAGTCTATCACCCTCACAGGGTGGAGAATGGATTTTGGCAGGTTGACTTTGAGTCCCAAGTCTGCTAGCAGATCCAAAGTGTACTGGACGTCTTTGCGCAGTCGAGACTTGGAGGACGACACCAGAAGCCAGTCGTCGAGGTAAGGGAAAATCTTTATTCCTTGAAGACGAAGGTGAGAGATGACCACCGCCATGCACTTTGTAAACACTCGAGGAGCGGTGGAGAGGCCGAAAGGAAGAACGGTATATTGATAGAGATCTCCATCTATGGCGAAACGGAGATACTTCCAATGTTGAGGCCTGATGCTGATGTGGAAGTAAGCATCCTTTAGGTCTATGGATGCAAACCAGTCCCCTTGGTGCAGGAACGGCAAGATGGATTGGAGAGTCACCATCTTGAACTTGCGAATCATGATGTATGAGTTGACGCCTCTCAGGTCCAAGATGGGACGTAGGCCTCCTCCTCTCTTTGGAACTGTGAAGTACCTGGAGCAGAAGCCTTGGTGTTTGTAGCACGGTGGAACACGTTGTATGGCTCCTTTGTCGAGAAGGGAGGAAATCTCCTCCAGAAGAGGAGGAGAGGAGGGAGTGGAACAGAAAACGCCATTTGGTGGAATACTTGAGAACTCTATGGCGTATCCCAGGCAGATGATGGTAAGCACCCAAGAGTCCGTGGTGATCTTGGACCAGTTCTTGTAGAAATGGCGAAGTCTGGGAATTGAGGAAAGGGAGACTGGCAAACAAAAATAGGGTGTCGCCTCCAAGAGCCTGTCAAAAGTGCGACTTGGAGGATGGCTTTCTAGAAGGCTGTTGCTGCTGACGTTGCTGGCCTTGCCTTTGCTGTTGCTGCTGTTGCTGCTGCTGTTGAGGCTGTCTGTAAGGCCTCCTATTGTAAGGCTGGGTCCTATAAGTGGAAGACGGAGCCAAACGAGAGCGGGTGAAACCAGGGTCGTATGGCCTTTGGCGCCAGACACGACTGGATGAGGGCTTGCTAGGTGTCAGCCCAAGTCTCTTCCTGTTCAGACGAGCCTTGGCCATGGTGTCCAGGGATTCGTCAGTCTTGGAGGCGAATAGACCTTCACCATCGAAAGGAAGATCTTCAATTTTGGACTTAGCTTCCTCGGACAGAGAAGTAGACCTCAACCAGGCGAAACGGCGGAGTGCCACTGCACCGGCCATCACTTTCGCAGAACAGTCCACGACATGTCTAGCTGACTGCACTTCCTGAGCAATGAGGGGGAGTGCCTCAGCGTAGAATTCCTGAGCTGCCTCTTGTTGTGCCTGAGGCAGATAAGGAATGAAAGCAGCCACACGGTCCCACAAAAACTTCTGATAGCCGGCCATGCAACCTTGCATATTGGCGACCTTTGCTGCCAGCACTGCAGATGAATAGAAACATCGACCAAAGATGTCCATCCTTCTGCCATCTTTGTCCACGGGGGCAGAATGGGACTTGCCTGTAGACTTACAAGTAGATTCCACCACCAGAGAGTTGGGAGCTGGGTGGGTGAACAAGAATGGCGCCGTATCCGACTGCACCCGATACAACGAGTCAAGCTTCTTAGAAGCGGGTGGTGTCGAGGCCGGCTTGGTCCAAGAGGCCACCATAATGTCCGAGAAAGAAGGCAAGAATGGAATGACCGCTGGTTGCTGGGGACGTACCACGAGGCCATCGATGGGGTCCCTGGGGGGCTGGGCCGTCTGCGCCATATGGAGGCCTACCGCCCTTGCCATCCTGTCGACAATTCCAGTGAAGAGATGGAGGTCTTCGACAGGTGAACCCGGTGTCTGGTCCTCAACTTCCTCATTGGGGGAGGAAATGGCAGGCTGTGGGGAGTCAGGACGGTTGTCCGTCTCTCCCGTAGACTCCTCCGTAGACTGGGAGGCTGGCAACTGCGGATCCACATAGGGCTGTGTCGGTGCCGTAAGAAAGGTCGACGTCGAGGCGTCCGCGTAGCTGATCGGAGCGGAGACTATCGACGTCGACGTCGAAGCTGAGGCCGAGACGGTCATAATGGCGCTCGATTCCAGAGTTTTCGACACCGTAGCTGTCGAGGCCGGCGGAGGTGATATAGCCCTGTATTCGGTCCGGGACCGAGAGGGACAGCAAGATCGAGATCGAGATCGTGAGAAGTCTCCGACATGGAGGTCACGGACATGGTACCGATCCCGGTACGAAGGAGAGTAGGAGCGGTAGGATGGATGACGCTCTCTCCAATATGATTCAGCCCGATGTCGCACCAAAAAGGAGGCCGACGAGTGGGGCAAGTCGAAGTAGTGCTCCTCGAAGGGTTCCGGAGACTTCCGGGGTGGAGGAGATGGGAACCGCAGCCTGTAAATACGCTCCGAAGAGGCTAGGATTTCCTTCGGTGGAACAGAGGTCGGAGCCGAAATAGGCGAAACAGTAGAGACCGAGGTCGAGACCGTCCCCGTAGGGGCGAGGACCTGGGTAGATGCAGGCTGAAATGCGGGTTCCAGAGTCTCCGGCGCCGAGTCTAGTACAGTGACCGGGGCCGGGACTGAGAGGTCAATGGCCGAAGGCTGTCTAAGGAAAGACATGGCCAGGTCTGGCTGGGCAGCCGCCGAGGTAACCGAAGTGAGAACCTCCTTATGCTTATGCTTTTTTGCTTTCAGCTTCTCCAGCTCGATGGGGGGAGGCCGCTTCTTGTGCTCCCTGTGTTGCCCTTCGGGGCGAGACATAATAGTCGTGGCCGAGGCCGACGCCGAGGAGGTTTCCGTCGGTGTCGACGTCGACGTCGAGGTCGGTCTTTTGATTTTCGGAATCCTCGGGAACTTAGAGATGGGAAGACGTCCTAAGGGGTCCGTGGACGGATCTGAGGAGTGGGAGACCGAGAGGGCCTTCTCCCACAAGTGGGCCTTGAGCCGGTCTGCTCGTTGGCGGAGCGTGGCGGGATTAAAAGCCTTGCAATGCTTGCATTTCTCCGGGATGTGGAAACTGCCTAAGCAGAAAATGCACTTCGAGTGTCCATCCACAACCGGGATTTTACCGCCACAGTCGGAACATTTCTTGAACGGGGCGGCCATAAGAGGCCGGTCCGATCGCGAGGGGCCCATCCGGGCCAAAACCCTCGAATTCCGACAAAAAGGGGCAGCTCAAGGAAAAAACGGGAGAAAACGAAAAAAGAACAAAAAATAAAGTAAAATAAAGTAAAATGAAGAAATAAAAGAAAATAGACACAGTCTAGCTACTCAGCTTTCGTCGCGATGAAGAGCACTCCGAAGGAGATGTTACTCTTGTGGCGGACGAAAGAGAACTGAAGGAGGAGCTAGATTGGCGGGATTGGGCATGCTCAGGGAATGGGAGGGGCAGGGCTCCCGCGAATCTGCTCAGCTTTTCAGCATTCCGAATGGAGCTTCTGCGCAGGCGCAAACCCTATTGTGTGAGGCACAGAGACCACGAAGAAGAAGCCTGACAAAATGAGAGCATCTTAACCTTTTTGTTAACTGTCCCAGTAGAAAATTTTTATATATTAATGCAGTGGGTCCTTAGTATCTGCCAGAGTTTGGTTCCAAGGCCCACCAAGGATATCAAAATCCATGATGTTCTAGTCCCGTTAAATAAAATGACATGGTAAACTGGTGTCCCTTATATAAAATGGCAAAATCAAGCTTTGCTGTTTGGAATTTATATTTTTTACAAATATTTTCAAATCATGAATAGTTGAATCCGTGGCTAAAGAATCCATGGATACAAATGGCCAACTGCATTATATAGTACTTTTATAATGTCTTGTAATATGCATGGGTTAAATGGGACCCATAGGTCTCATGCAAGTCCCAAGAAGGCCAGAGTATCTCCCCCACTCCACCTCTCGCATTTTTAGATTTCCTTTAAAACGCTTTAAAACCATCCTGCTTCCTCTGGGGACCATGGGAGATGTCATTTTGCCATTGAGTGTGGTCACTAGGCCTAGATCAGAAGTGTCTTTAAGTTATGAAAAAAAATATCTTCCAGTCCTATAACAGAAAGAACTCCCCCAAAGGGTTCCAGAGGGGATAAGAAACTATGGCCCTATACAGACTGGCACTTTGTGCTGGTCTGTAGATAGAGATAGGGCACAACATCAACATGCTGGATGCTCTTAACTCTGCCCCTAGAGAGCCATTTTGGCAAGTGCAGGTCTACATGGTGCACACTATCATGATGCGACTCCGACGCTGCATCTACACAATGCAGCGAATGGCTATGGCGCCCCTTGGAGAGCGCAAAAAGGAGCTGCTTTTTGTGGGTCTTTTTGTGCTCTCTGGAGGCTGGATAGGGGCCGTGGCATGAGGTTGCCACAGCCCCGATCTGGCCTGTAAAGGGGCGGCTGCATGCTGCCCATTTGTACAGCCCCTATTTCTGTATTTTATTTTATTTAAAGCAGTGAGGCTGATGGGGTGGTGGGGAGAGGTCCAGCACTCCCAAGTCTACCACAGTTGTGTATATGACCTGGGAACTGATGTGGTGTTTCAGTATTGAAATTATGACCCAGTTCAGATTCACACTTGGCCATGAAAACCCTCTGGGTGACTCTGGGCAAATGTGGGGCTTTATAGTTTAGATGTGAAAAGTTCTGTCTTGTTTTCTTTGCATTCCTTAGTACATAATAGCATTTTGGCCTGTCCTGGAGTCCTTTCACAACACATGATAATAATACTGTGCTTCCACTTGAACTGCCATGGCTGCATCCTACAGAACCCTGAGATTTGTAATTTGGTGTGCGACTAAAATTTATAGAATCACAGGGTTGGAAGAGACCCCAAGGACCATCAGATTCAACTCCCTGTCATACACAATCAAAGCACCTCCGACAGAATTCTGAGAACTCTAAATACCCCTCCCTCAACTACAAATCCCAGGATTCCAGAGGACAGAACCATGACAGTTAAAACAGAATAATGGTGTTATAACTTTGTAGTGTAAAAGTGTTCCTGGTTCCATATCAAATTGGAAAACTAACATCCCTACATGGAAACTCATATATCACCTTGAGTCTCAGAAAGGCAATCCATAAATATATAGAAAGTCAGACAGATGTGTGCTTTTCATTTATTTTTATGGAATGTACACATCTTAACACATTTTTCAACTGTAAACTTCTTTGCATTTTCTCCATTGACCAAAGTGTGTTTATGAACATTTTTCAAATGAATGATTTTTTGTCATGCAGATTGGTGTACATTTCCCCCCCAACAAAATGTATTGTAAGCCAGAGCTATTTATGGATTTTTGCAACAGGATGCACTACCTCCCATCATCTATTTTAGAAGTGAAATGGACTAGTGAGAAATGAAGTTTATTTACTTTCCATTCCTAGTTTATAGCCATTGAAGAAGTGCTACCCAGGGTAAACCTGTCAAGAATATTTACAAAATTTCTAATCCTCAGTAGGAAGGCCTTGTCTTAATAGTTTGACACCTTGCTAAAATGTTGTCATTCACAAAGATTGTTCACTTCTTTGAAACATCAAAAAGACCAGCACTTTCCCGTTTTCCCCCTCTTTTTTGCATACAATGCATTTTTATGCAAATAAATATTTTATGCCAAAAATCCTCCTTTTACAAGTTTTTCACGGTTAAAAAGAAATTTAAAAATCTATTGTTATTATTGTGTGCTGTCAAGTAGTTTTCAATTTATGGTGATGCTAAGGCAAACCTATCACGGGGTTTTCTTGGCAAGATTTGTTCAGAGGAGATTTGCCTTTGCCTTCCAACCCAAATTTTTTTTTTAAAAAAAATTAAATGCCTAGAACTGTCTTGGGCTGCTGCACTGCAGAAATAATGCAATTTGAGACAGCTTCAACTATTATTGCTCACTGCTATGAAGTTCTGGGATTTGGAGTTTTGTGAGATTTTAGCCTTCTCTGTCAGAGAGCTTTGGTGTCTGAGTAAACTAGTGATCCCAGGATTCCATAACATAGAGCCACAGCAGTTAAGGTTGTGTCAAACTGCATTATTTCTACAGTGTGTATGCAGCCATAATCTCATCCATCATTCAGAATAATGTTTAAAATGTCCTGGTATCTCCCTCTTCCTTTCATTTCTCCCTTTGTCCTCAAGCGTACTTCACTTGTAAATGCAATTCAAAATGCAAAAATAATGCATCTGAGGAAATAGACTGAAGTCTATGAAAGCTCATGTTGCCAATTTCTTTCTTTCAGTTAGTCTCAAAGGTGCTACAAGATCTCTCTACGTACTGATTCTACAGACTAACATGGCTGTATCTTTGAAAAATATTTTATGTTCAATTAACACAGCAAGAGAGAAGAGGAAAGGAAAGGACAGAACCTTACCCTTTCCAGTAGGCTGAGGCAAGAACAAACTACTGTAGCCTTTCCTAGCCTGTTTGTTCTTCTTCAATAATAGAAGAGATAAAAAACAGGGAACAGTCAAACAAATTCATGGGGGGGGGGAGGAGAAGACACAGCTCCAAGTGCTCAGTGGACGGCTGTTTTTATTTCAGAAAAAGCCCAACACATATTGGTCTCTCTCTCTCTCTCTCCCTCTCTCTCTCTCTGGGGCTATACAAACTGGCACTTTGTGCTGGCCTGCACATAGGGTGAGGCCTGAGAATCCACACACTCCAAGCCCTACTGCCACTGGCAGGGCACCATTCCGGCACGCACCAGTCTACACAGTGCATACCATGATGATGCATCTCTGGCGCAACACCCAAATGGTGCAGCATAGGAAGGGTGTGCCGCCGTGCCTCTGATGCCCCTTCTAGGGAGCAAAATGAACCCGCTTTTTGCAGCTTCTTTTTGCTCCCTGCAGAGGCCATGGCCCCAATCTGGGGTGCAAAGGGGCGGCATCCCACCACCCATCTGTACAGCCCCCGCTCTCAATAGCCTTCTTTGGGGTAATAATATTAAATTTAACTGGAGAAATTTCTGGATCCAAGAATCTCAGTCCATTTTCTGGACAAGAAAAAAAAACAGCTATTCATACCCTTGACCAACTCAATCATACTCTCTGTGGGTTTGGCCACATATGTTCCACATTTCATCAGTGAAATGTTGGAGGTTCTGTCGCTTATCCATGGATTCTTAACCCATTGATTCAAACATCCTGAAATGGCTTGAAAATGTTTTTTCTAATATAAATTCTAAAAAGCAAACCTTGATTTTCCCATTTTATATAAGGGATACCATTTTACTATGCCATTGTATTTAATGGGACTTGAGCACCCATGGATTTTGGTATCCACAAGGGTCCTGGAACCAAGTCCCAGCAGATACCAAGGGCCCATTGTATCAGCAAAGCACAAGATAATTTGGATTAGGAAACTGTGTAATATTAGCACTGAATATATCTCAGCACAGTTCTGTGTGTGGCTATAGGCTACACAAGAAAGATGATCATGCTGAAGAAGCTGAAAGAAACATTGCAATCATGAACAGAAAAGAAAAATTTCAATAAAACAGAAGAGAAGGTGTGGCAGAAGATGTTATAAATAGAAAGTGTCACCTTGAACAAAGCAGAGACCAGAATGAAGAACTACAAATAGAATTGGGGAAAGTGTGGCCATAAACCATAATGAAAATGAGCTGCCGGACATCAACACTACTCAGTTGCAGTGTAATCCTTAGTTCAGATGACATATTATTTTTCCAAGATAGGCTCTGCTATTCGTATATTTTAATTTTGTATGGTTTTTTTTTTTTAAATGGTCCCTCTTCATTTTGAGAATCTAGTAGAATTCCAGCCGTATTTCATCCAACATAAGTTGCAAAAAGGTAATCAAGCTGAAAAATACAAAATGCTCTTTTTTGCCCATGGGCTTCCAGAGGGATGCGGAAGGAGGAGAAGCAATTTCTGTGTGCATATCCTGAATGTAATGTCTAGTCTTAATCAATGTTACTTCCGCAGGAGAGAGGGAAAAGGCATAATGAGATGCTTCCCTGTTTAGCACTCTGACCACAACCCAGACACAGCACTTGGGCCAGCAAGGAACAATGCAGAGCTAACTCGATTTCATTGAAAAAATGGTAAAGATTTCAGGAGCATTTTTATGTAGCGGAACAATGTAAAAAGAAAACTGTCAGCTTCTCCTGTGCCTGAAAAATTAACTAAGCTCAAAAAACAAAAAAGTGAATCATTCAGCCTTTCGTTCACTTCGGTGTTTCCTCCAACAAGCGCTGCAAAGTAGGCAGTATGTCCTAGCCGAAACTCTTTACATCCTTCTCTTTTGCATACCAGCCATTGCAACACTGCCCTTGTATTGGAAAATTTCTTCCAATTAGTCCTGACAATATTTATTTTAGGTTTTCTTCTTTTAAATCTGCTCACGTTTTTGTCAATTAAGTTCATATGAAGAAAAATGCTCCTGTGCACCCAAAATATCAAAGGGAGCCAACATTTTAATTTGCATGAGTGAGGAAGCATGAAAGCAAATACCTCGACTTGAGTTGATAAAGGTAGATGCATTATTTTTGTAGCACTGTATCTAAACAATGATAAATGAAGATGTAGAAGGTTCTTATTAAAGAATATCAAGTTACTCTATACAGCCCCCACACGCTAAAGCAATTACACTTTTCTTGCTTTTGTACAGCAACAGATTTCTTTTCTGATAAGGGTATTAAGTCCTCCATATTCTTTCCTACCTATTCGTTTTCCTCCCTCTCCCCATACACTATTTAAAAGTGCAGGGTTGCTAAGAATGTCAGATAAAAAAGTTTACAAGCAAAATTATTTGTAGAAGAATTCTTGTTGAACGTATGAGCTGAAAAGTTGAGGCAACTGGATCCTTTGGTGTATGGTGAACCTAACCCATTCCCCAAAATACCAAGAATGAAAATGTGAAAAGTAAGTATTGTAAAGGAAATGGAGGTCATTTATTTTCCCTTACCATTGAAAAGTCATCAGGGAGTACATTCGGTTTAAGCTACAGAAAACCTAGGTCAAACATGGGGGAATTTTTTGTTTTTGTTTTTAAGGAAAAACAATATTTCAGCAGTTAAATGTATCGCTGAGAGAAGTTAAGGAATCTACCTGTACTGGAAATGAAGATGAAATGCAGTAAAATATGCATGAATCCATGACAGTGAAGACTAACACTCCAAACCTGGACCTTGAAGACACACAACAACAACACACCTGTACAGTTATTAGAGACTTTAGATAATCCAGCAAATAGCAGTTTTCTCCTTTGGCTTTTAGGAGATGTAATGTACTGTGGCCTCTACTGCCAATGCACCATGCAGACTCTACCATCTTACTTCTGGCCACAGTTTAACAACCACTGGGCAAAAGGACTTGTCAGTAGGCATTCCAGAACTACAAAACTACTTTTACAAGTACAGGTGTGCTTATCTTTAAGTACATAAAAATCCAATTGACTTTGATAGGATTAACCTCCTATTTAAAGTTAAACACACACCTGTTCTTTGTGCAAGATCAATGTCTAACCCTCGCCAGTTCCACCTTCATGTGGCATTGAGGGGAAGTAATTTACTTTGCTGCAAAATTTACTTGCTTTCTGCACACATTTCCTTCCCCAACCTAAGTTGTTGTTGCTTGAAAGGACAGAGAAGAAGGAGAAACTGATTGTGCATGTTAAATATCCAATCAAAGATCTTGCTCAGCAGCTGCTTTGCCAGAGCTCCATCATGGGAAAAAGCTGGTACAGTTGCTTGGGTTAGACTATTACCATGAACATCAGTACTAACTGGATTAATGAGAGATGGGAATATAGCATTCTGGAAATAAAACTAGTCTTTGGTTAATGTGGGTCACACTGTGGGGTATTTTAAAAAAAAAAAAAACCTACTTCTGCATGCCAAAAAGCTTAGGGTGCTTTAAAAATTAATCTATAAGTAAATATAATCTAGCATAAAATGTTTGCCATACATTCTCTTTCATTGAGAGATGAAGAAATTTCTAACCACTGCAGAGATTCTAAGAATGGCTGGACCATCTTGGCATGGTAAGTGTCTCAAGGATTCTCCAGAGCTCATATTCAATCAGAGATGGCAAAATGTGTTCCCTAGATGTGCTAGTTGTGAAAAATATACTGTCTGCAAAGCTCCTGGGTACAATTTAAGTGTATATTTATCTTTCTGAAGCTAAGTGCACACACACATAGAAGCACAATAGCTGCAGCCATACAAAAAGACGATATGCTGCGTTAGAAATACAAACAACTCACCCAGTGTTTCATTACTATTCTAGTTTCCTGTTATATCCCCAAAAGCCTAAAATTACCACCTTTCATATGTGACTCTCATTCAAACTCTGAACTTCTTCCTAGTTCTACTTCCCTCAGATTGAATATGACTTGTGGTTTGTTAAGGAGATTCTTTTAGGGTCTGTTATCTTGGTATCTGTATTTTCTCACAAGTTTTGGGACGTTTTTGTATGGAGTTGGATCCAGTTTGTGGGGACACTATACCTGTGTATCCATCTTACCCAGTTTAGGGTTGGTAATGAAGGTGGCCAAGGTCATGCCTGACTCAGGGGCTCGAGGGACTGAGTCACTCCAAATTACACAGTTGCTTTCACCTGTTTAGAGTTCCATGTTACCATCCAGCTATTGCTGTCTTATAAGCCAAATATATTTTGACTGCCAACATTGAGGCCTGGAAACATACATACAGTATAGCATATAGAGTAAAACATATAGGATATAAAATATAATGCAGGTGGTTATGTGTATTAGAGTATGTGTGTGTGCATATGTGTATGTTACATGTGTGTGTTATTGGGAACAAAGAAATAGCAGGCTAGTGCCAAGCAGAACATCTACTCAAATGTGAACAAAGAGATGAAAATGCTTGCATTTCTATCATCAATGGAATGAGCAGATTTGACTGCTAATAAACTCATAGGAAGTGCAATGGATCTGATGGAAGTCAGCCAAAAACCAAGTTCTAGCTCTACATGATTTGTTTGTTGATCTTATCTCCCATTGGAGAGGTGATTGGAGGAGAGGATTGTTGACATAAACAGGGTACCATCAGTGCTTTTGTTTTGATTGGATCAGATAGGACAGCTGATAAGATGGGTGGAAGCTATGCAGAAAATAAAAGAATAAACTGATAGAATATAGCAATCAGATTGCTCTGCCAGTCTTCATCATACAAAGCTTCCAAAATAACCTCCAAGTTATGTTCCTGATAACTGATAAATTGTCCAGATATGCTAGAAAATACTGTTGAAAACAGAATCAACTAGGCTAAGCTAAAATAAAAATTTGTCCCATTATGATTGTAATGGATACTTGTTAAGATCTGTAATCTTTCTGGCTTTTCCTCGCTAACAAGGAAGGAAGGACTCACTCCACCTCCCACCCCCCACCCCCCACTTTCTACAAGCGTGTCTGGGATAAACAAGTCCGGTTACAGAAAACACAGCAGAAAGTCTCCTTGGGTGATGTTTCCAAGTTGTAGTTCTTTCTGAGTTGTCCTTTCTCTTTGAGAATCATTCGGCGTGAGTTCTCGAAAGAGTTCTCCATGCCTCCCGATGTGAGGCCAGGGCAGACCATTGTTGGTGATCAATTTGGCCAAGCTTGAGATGTTGTTTCAGGGAGTCCTTGTATCTCTTCTTTGGGGCACCCCTCTTACGCTGACCTGTGGCGAGTTCATTGTAGAGTACTATTTTGGGGAGGCAATGGTCCTCCATCCTAGAAATATGCGCTGACCAGCACAGCTGCATTTTCCATAGCATGGCCTCAGTGCTGGTGATCCCTGCTTGCTCCAGGACAGCAACATTCATCATATAGTCAGTCCATGGGTATAGATATGATAAAGATGCTGTTAGATTTATCAGTGCTCAAAGAGATGAATCCTTGAAAGACTGTGTGTTCACAGATGCTTGTTCTAAGATGTATAGTTCTTCAACAGATGAGATGGTATTTCTAAATGGATGAAAAGCAGAGTTATATTGTCTGACATGGTAATGTTCCTCTATGTGATAATTATAGAAATGTTGGCTAGAGAGCTACAATGTGAGAGAGATCCAGTGCTTATGAAAGTATAACATTTTGCTTGGCACATCTTGTAATGTAATGGATGCATGATGCCTTACATGCATCATACATTGGCATGTCTGTGTTTCTCCCTAAAGTGAATGTATATGCTTATATACCTATGACTGCATTTAATTAATAGCCCAAAAGATTATGAAAGAGTCTCCTCATCTTCCCATATAAATATCCTAAGATTCTAATACTTAAGAATGCTTCAGTGAAGTACAGATGCGACTCTGTCTATCTGGTTTTCACCATTATCACAAGTTGGATGCCTAGTCAGCCACAACGTGAACCCAGACAGCATCCAGATTAGTTGACAAATGGCAAAGGACCCTCAATCTCTTAGTCTAAAGAGACAGGAATTGGGAATCACACCTTTTAACTGACTAGTTTTCACTCAGTGGCAGGCAGTTTGAATTCATCTGATGACTGTCCAAGATTCTTCAGGTAAGTCCAATAAAGTTGAGTACTTTTCTTCCAAATGTGTGTGTTTATGAATTAGTATAGGATAATACAGGGATTATATACCTCGCCTGCTCCAATAACTCACTGGCTATTGGTTTGTCCCCAGGCTCAATTCAAATAGCTGGTTATGACCAATAAATCCTATATGGCTTGGTTCCATGCTTCCTAAAGGACAGTTTCTTCCCATATGAAGAGGAGAGGACCTTCTATCAGTCCCTTCATTGTCACAGGTATGATTGGTTGTGACTTGACACAACGTTTCCTCTGTAACTACTCCTAGGCTCTGGAACCCCTTCCTTAGGGAGGATTGAATCACTCCCTCCTTGCTATTCTTCCATCAGCTAGGAAATACTTTTTTATTACAGTAGGCTTCCAGAATGCAAGGTTTTCAAAGACAGAGATGATAAGAGTATTCTTTCCAAGCTATTTTCTATAATTTTAAAGATTTTTTTAAAATTATTTTGTTACTGATATTAATACTGTTATTAATGTTTACTTTTTGTGTTTTTAACTATAAAAGGTACAGTTGGCCCTCCTCATCCACAGATTTTTTTTTATCCACGGATTTGTGCATACACAGCCTGAAAATATTCCCCAAAAGTATAAATTCCAAACCTTGATTTTCCATTTTATATATGGGACACCATTTTGTTGTGCTATTATATTTACTTCCCACCAAAGTGGTGCCTATTTGCATGCTTTTGATTTGCTAGGTTGGCAGAAGTTGGGTCTATTAACAGGAGCTCACCCCATCATGCATCACTCAGGCCTCAAACTGCCAACCTTCCAATCTTCCAATCATCAGATTTGGCGTCTTAATCACTAAGCCAATGCATCCCTATTCTTTTAACTATATTGCAGTTGTTTAACAGTCGATGGAATTATTTAAACAAAAGTAGAAATACAATTAAACCAACAATTCTATTAAAAATACAAAGTTAAGACAGCTTAAATCCCAACAGAAAAGATCAAAACCACAATAGAAAAGTCGTTGTGACCTCAAGAACTGTTTGTTTTTTTTAAAATCACGATGCTAACCAAGACAGAGCAAGCATAGCTGGGACACCATTCTCCATCTAGGACCCACAGATACAGATCAACCATGCAAAGCCACAATACTCTGAAACCCTGACCTTTGCTGAGCTTCGAAGGGCTTTCACATATCCAGATGCCCAGCAGATGCCCTACACCTATCCTGAAGGGAGATATAGAGGTGTTCTAATTATAGATAGAAAAATGTGTATTTGGTTGTATTCAGACAGAGGATATTGTTCATTATTTGATGTTCTGCCCCCTTTACACTGTACCGAGACAAAGATTTGTGTCATCCATTATACAGTTATATACAGATCACACACCTCAGGAAATAGTGGTGGAATTGATAGCTGATACGCAGCTATTTGTTACATGCTTAGTAGCCCAATTTGCATTGGCTGTCAAAAAACTGTGTGCTTGCTTTATTAAGGAGCATACTATAATATAGATATGAACATCACACTTTTAATTTGCTGGTTCTACAGAGTTTTGTTAAAATATTTTTATAGTTACATCTAACATACTTAAAACTATTGTTTTAATTTTGTATGTATTTCATTCTATTTCTATTGTATTCTATGTATTGTAAATGCCATTGGCTATATACAATAAAGTTTATGAAGAGGAATAGAAAAGATCGAAGCACAGTCCCATTAAAAGTCCCTTCTGCCATGTGAATTCTGAGCCAAAAGTCTGTCTCAATAAACAGGCCTTTGCCTGCCAGGAGAAGGAAAGAAGGGGCAACCATGCCTCCCATGTGAGGGAATTTCATTACTTGGGAGCAGTCACCAAAAAGGCTCTCTCCCCTGTCCTTATCAAACATACACATGAAGGTGATGTGGCTGAAGGAAAGTCTTCTCTGATGATCTTAAAAACAGGATAGGCCTATTTATGTACTCTAAAGCACTTTGGCTGATAAATGTGAAGGTGATGACAGAGCAAGAGATGAAACTAGCTGTCTTTGCTCATCTGCTTTGGCTAAACATAAAACAAGGTAGCAGACTATTCAAAGGGGGTGTTTAGCTGTAGACCAGTTGAGAAAATTGCATTTACAAATGCCAGCATGATATATTCTCTGTGTAGAACTTTAAACTGTTCATGGACTATTTATTTAAAAAAATGTGCAAATACATTTATGTTATTTTGTTCCCTACAAATACTATGAAATATTGTTCTGTTGGTCCCACTTGAAGCTCTCCTAGAAATGTATTCATGTAACCCGATAGGCCACATCACATATTACTGCAGCACTTTTTAGAGCGGCAGTGTAGTTTATATGTAAAATTGTAATTGGAGGGGGGGAAATTGCAACCGCAATTTGTTAGAAACAAACAAAGATGTTCCTTTTGAAGGCAATCTCATCCAAACAAATCATGAAAACAATCCAGCCTCATGTAAAAATAAAGACACAAACATTACCATTTAAAACTGGGCTTGAGGACCTGGCACAAATTTAAAATGATTTCTTACCCCCATCCTAGAACCTGTTTTTAATTCTGGTTTACTACCAAGGAGATCTATCATAATTTCTTATTTTTTAAAATAAAATGTTCTGTTAGTAGTTTTTCACAGAATGGAGACATGACAGTTAAAATAGATTCAAAGAGCTATAACTATGAAGTGTGGATATATCCAGTGTCTCAGGGTGCAGAAATAATGCAGTTTGATATCACTTTAATTCCATCCTACAGAAACCTGGGATTTGTAGTTTTGTGAGACTACACTTTTGGGCAGAGAAAGTAGAAAACCTTGTAAAACTAAAAATCCCAAGATTCCATAGGATGGTGCTGTAAAAGTTAAAGTGGTGTCAAACTGCATTATTTCGACAGTGTCAGAGCACTTTCTGTTTGCCACAATATAATACTATAGAAATGTGATTTCTAAACAGCGACTCTTTTTCAAATAGGTATTTTTTTTCTATTGCATTCCCTTCTTCATGGATTTCCCACTGTTTTTTTTTTTGTTTGTTTGTTTGTTTTTTACTTCCAAGTGTTGTTCAGTGGTAATGGCAATAATTTATTCTTATGTATAGCACAAGGTCTCCTAGCTATGAAACTAATTTTTAACAGACATAGAAATTATCTAGCGCAAGGGTTGCCAACCTTTTTGGCTCAAGGAGCCCTACCTTATGTCTTACAAGTTAATGGTGTTTACCAGTATATATAAGAATATATTCTTATTCTTTAATTTCATTCAATTGTTATTTCTTTCATTTTCCTGGTGGCCACAGAGCACCTGGGAAGTGCGCACAGAGTGCTAACAGAACCACTGATCTCGAGGATAGATCTATAGAAGGATATTAATCATATATACCATGCATGTTCAGAGGCAATATACTATTCAACATGAGTTTCTTGGTGAGGGGAGGGATAACAGAAAGAGCCACTGACTTCATGTCCTATTTGTCTATTTCCCAGAAGCATCTGGTTGAAAGGATCCAATATGGCTCTTCTTCATGAGTTCATTTACAGCAGAAGGCAAATTTTTGCAGAAATGGACCACCATCTTCTCCTATCTGTTACTAAGAATGGGTTGGCAAATGTCCCTCCCAGGATCCAGAGAGATCCTCTCCAGTTCCAGGCATGTGAAGTAATTACTGTGTGTGCACATATCAAAAAATAAAATAAAATAAGCATGGCTTTTTGCAGAAGTATTTTGTAAATGAGAGGAAAAATTAATAATCATTGAGGTCAACTGAGCAAAGAATGTGTATGTGCCTTCAAGTCACCTGTCGACTTTTGCCGACACCATTAATTTCACTGGGTTTTCTTAGGATAGGAATAGTTACTCCATTAATTTACAGAAGAATTTACAAGTTTACAAATGCCTTACTTCCCTTGTATTTTCAATTTAAAGCAAATCGGTGTTAGGGTGCCATATACTGTCATTGCCATATACTGACAGTCCCTAAAGCAATGGAAAGAATCCATATATGTCAGTGGCAAGCTATGTCACAGGAATGGTAAAAGTGGGTATTGCTGAAATGCTTTATGTATTTTGACAAAGATGACCAGTTAGTCTTTCATCATTATGCTTACTATTCTGAAACATTCCTATTTGAAAAGCCAGAGCAAAAAGAAATCATATGCTTGAAGCCCATTTTTTTCAGGTCATGGATTAATTTACATGTGGTAATGCTGGTAACGGCCCTAAATTCACTGCATAATAATTTTTAAAACTGGCCAGAGACCATGGATTTGAATATGTTACATCAACTCCAAATTTTTGATAGTCAACAGAACTTATAAAACATTTTGGGATGTATCCAGTTAAACCTGTCCTAGAAATTGAACATCTGCCAACAGTGAATGAATGAGAGAGAGATCCTCTTCTCCTGCCCCCATGGCCTTAAAATCTCATGCAGAGGTTTCAAAGGACACCATAGAGAAGATCGATGGAGATCTGGGGAAGAGAAAATCCCATTATGTGAGCCAAACTCCAGTTCCACAACACTAGATGTTCGTCCAAGTCAGTCTTGTTAAAAAAAAACTTTCAAGGAAGTAATCGATTCAGGGACAACTCCTTACCTAGCAAAGCTGAGCTGCAGAGAGATACTTTCAGAGCATTGAAAACTTAGGAAAACTTAGCACAGGAAACTTAGATTTCTACTTATAAACCTAGCAAATATTATTCAGAAAGTGATAAAAGAATTTGATGCACATGCAAACTGGGTCAAAAAAAGCAGAGAGAGAATTATAACAAAAGGTCTCAGTGCAGCCACTGGAAGAAAACAATAAATTGTATATGCATGATAGTATAGCCTGTGAAGAGAGGGCAAAAGTAGCTAAAATGATTGTTTTGTTTGCATGTGCTGGGATATAATTGCCAGCAATCATAACTTCAATGATACCTTCACTGTGTTCCAGAAAGAGAAGAAAACAGGGGAACAGAGGTTGTGGAGGCGACAGCACCAGAAAATATGCCAGGAGAAGAATACTGGGCCTTTCACAACCTAATGTTTTAAACTTCACCTTTCCTCAACCCCAGTCAACATGACTAACAACCAAGAATGATAGATGTTGTAGTCCAAAATATCTGGAAAGCAACAATTGTGGGCAGTCTTCTATAGATCATCCAGAAACACAGATTATACAATCAGGGAAACAGGGATGGAATAGTCAAACAAGCCTTAAGAATCTTGTTTTAAAAATGAAATTCTTTCATGCTTTGTTTTATAATTTAGAACCTGGGTTTCCTGATTATCTGTAATAGCTGTGCACCATGTGCACAGAAGCAGAAACATTTGGGAAGTATTTTCACTTTAAAGAAAAGTTATGTGATTACAAAAAAAAAAAAAAAAAAAGTGGTTCCAGTCAAGCCTAGGAAACAGAGCTGGAAGAAAGCTAGATTGGTTCACAGGATAAAATTATCTTGTACTTAAAATTAAGCCAGTTTAATTGGAAGACTGTTGCATCCAGTTTAATCAATCAAAGTTAAGCAGAACATAGTAAGTCAAATATGGCAAAATGCACACAATTTATCCCCAAAAGGCCTTCCTGTGGGGCTGAATACAATCTCGTTTAAGCATGCCTGAGCTTGTCTTTGCAACTTGTTTTCCATTTCACATCAAATACTTAAGAAGCATTAAAAAAAAAAAGAAGAAGAAACACATGCTGTTCACAGAGGCAAAAGAGAGAGAGACTCGACACTCAGACATATTTTCTTGAAAATACAACAATCCTATCAAACAGAGAGAGAATTCCTTAGAATCCATCTGCAATCCCCACCCCATTCCTTTGCCATGTTGACTTTGAAAGCTTTAATTATAATCTCCACAGTAATACTTAACCTTGGCTTATGTAGACACAGTCAATAAAACTACAGGGCTACAGCCCTGTAATCAGCTCAATATGCTAGATTTGCTCCTGAAATAAATTATTATTTATCTGGGTAAGAAATAATATGCTCTCCAGCTGTAACAATATTATAGCGTGAATCTCAGCCTCTGCTTTTCCCTCTCTCTCTTTCACATCTGTTTTAGAGATTCGCCCAAAATGACAACTGAAGTTTTTAATACCCATTGCAAAGCAACACCAACCTCGTACATTATTCATATTGGTGTCTGGAGGGACTACAAGACATTGTAAGCCCATTATGCTAAGCAGTAAGCAGCTATATTTTTACAACCAAAGCCCAGCAAGGGGGCGATGGATAGATGGATGCATCTAATTATTTCAAACTAGACAGGGTGCATTAAGGAAGCGATCCTATGCCTACTTTTGAAGATCTCATTCTTGGCACTGTGGTATAAAAATTCAAAAAAATATGTTCCATTATCAAAAAGCAGCATTAGGCTACAAATCACAGAAGCAGCAAGTTCCTTTTGATAACTGACAGAGGCATAGATCCAATGAAGTGACAGCACATGTTAGTCTGTCCAGCAGAGAGTACAAACATTTCCACCAAGTGAACCTCAGATAGCTTCTAGCATATCCAAGATGGGCCAAGTATTCACATAACAAGAAGGGGTCACAGCTTCCATCTTGGTTGGCTTTGTAAAAAGAAAGAGCAAACTGGTAGGTGGCATGTGGTCCGTAGACTGCACATGTTTCCCCAAATTTTGCTACACCAAGAACTGCTACCCATTTTGCCTTTGTACCACTGAATTTTGGAAGTGCAGTAACAGAAAAGGGAAAAAAAGGACACAATTTTCTTTGAAAACAAGGCATGGAGGGAGCACACTCCTTCTTTTAAATGAGAACTGAATTATCTGAGGACTCCCCAGAACATAATATTGTTTTAGAACACAGTTTGCCTTCCCCGTGTTTCAAAAAAAAAAATCATTGTAAAACTTCAGCCACCAGACAGCAAATTTGTCCATTTGACAGTGCCAGGCTGATATCTTTGGTTTTTTGAGGGGCTCCGGAAGTACACACAGAACTAGGAAGACACCTGCCCCTGAAACAACAGGATTGTATGGGGAAAATAATTAAAAATAAGAGTAAATAATCAGAGTAAACCAGAGGTAACTATTTTTGTGCCTAGGATACCTTTCTACCCCAAGATTGCTTGGGCTGCCATTGCCTGTCCAGATTTTTAAAAGACACTGGATGAAACATTGTCTCTTAACTCGATAATACTGTTCTTATGTATTTCATATAACTATTTGTCTCTTCATGGGATCATTCAGTAATACATTGGGTTTCTTTATCCTTAATCAAAATATGTTGGTAATTATGTTGCTGTACTACTTGTGATGCCAAAGCACATGCAATATTGCAGTGACCTGTGAAGTGAAGAGGGAAAGGGTCTAGCATAAGAAATGTTTTGAATCAAAACTCTGCTTGCCTGCGCATGCTATGGGAGTGCATAATATAGACACATAAATATACCTCCATAAGCAATATAACTATATCTTGCAAATTATGCTGTTGAAATGCAGTTCCAGACTTGAATTGGAGTATATAGATATATCTAAGAATTCTACATTCTAGCAGCATAATTTCCTCTTTTTGTTGTCGTTCTGCTTAAGAGTATCAAACATTGCCACAATACAAGCTGCTCCTTAAGATAAGCTAACTGAAATTTTAGTATACAGCTGTGCATTGCCTGCCCCTCCAATAACCCAACTTTATAGAAGCTGGACCCATGCCAATTTCTAATTGCTTGTCTTTAAACTACCAGTTTCCTTGTAATTATTCTCATCCTGGGATCCTTGCCTGTTCTTGTGTTCATTTTGCATACCATATTCTTTTTAAAGGCTTTAGGAAGCCTGCCCGTTTACATATATAACCGGTACATTTGCCATGAAATAAATCCACTGATTATTCTAATCCCAACAGTCAAAAGACTTCCAAGTTTTATAAGTCTGCGCTATCAGTCTTTCCTTTCCCTTCTGCCAACAGGTATTTCACCAGTATATTGGCACTGAAGGCCTTTTCTCTATCCTAATATGTTTACAGAATATTTTCCAGGAACATGGTTAAGAAGACTTGTTCCTCTTCTTCTTCAACCCATCCTAACTTTATCTTATTTTACCCCCATACCCTCTGGCATTGATTTATAGCTCATTCATGGGCATTATCATCCTTTAGAAAATATACACAGAAGGAATGGAAGCGTACTCATCCCATTCAGTGGCAGCTGGTGGGTTTCATGTCAGTAGAACAGAGAACCCATTCCAGATCTCAATCCAAAATTGAAATGAGCCATCACAAAATGGTGAACCTACATGGGAGAAGGATACAGGTCAGCCCCTTGTGTAGGTCTTTTAAAGTTAATTAAAAAGAAAAAGCAAGCAGGTCGATTGCCCAGTTGACTTGCTAGTCACTAGCCATTACTGGCCTCATAACCTCTTGTCCAGTGAGTTATATAATCCCATGATATGTCCAAAGTATGATAGCATTAGAGAAAAAGGAAGACACATGCACCTGGGCTACATCCCCTGAATGATTGGGGAAGTGGTGGCACATAGAGGTGGTTAGTGGCGAGTACTATGATCTGAGAAAGTACCTACTTCAATCTGACATCAGCAAGTTCACTGCTTAGATCAGGGGTTCCCAAACTTTGGTCCTCCAGATGTTTTGGAATTCAGAATCCCTGATTGCTGCCCAAACTAGTTGGAGTTTCTGAGTGAATACTGAAGCCCAAAACACCTGGAGGACCCAAGTTTGGGAAAGACTGGTTTAGGTCAAGATTATTATCATGACAATAATTTCAAGTGAAGATTCTAGTCTTGTTCTTGCCTCTGTGTTGTTTTAGTTTCATCCATCAGACTGTTTTCCAGGACATGGAAAAGGAAGGGCAGCAGCATGATGAACATTTTGAAAGGATTTAGAAATGAAACACCTGACAGAGAAGGGAACTCCAGCTATGCAGGGAACCAAAGAGACAAGTCTGCCAATTGAAATTCAAAATATATTTTGAAAGGCCAAAGTGTGACCAGCACTCATGCATTTGCAAACTTGTCTAAATTTGCATTGAAAGAACCCATATTCTTTGCTTCTTTTGCCCTTAAAAAAACTTTATTATCTGGGCTCAGTATGAGTGGTATGTTTCGAACAATTTCAGAATATTTAAGTCTGTGTACAACAACAAAATCTGTTTATTGCTTATCTTAAAAGAGATTAGTTGCACAGAGAGCAGCACAGCATGTGCTAGGCTTAAGGAGCTTGCAGAACCCCTGTGAGAAAATTTTGCTAATCTTGTAAAAACTCTGGAGAGATTTTCGGTATCCTTCAAATTCATTTGATGTTTCATCTAAGCAGGATCCTCCAATACTGCTTTATTCTTCCCCATTGAAGTGATGTTCAGTGACAACACTTACAGCAGTTGTACCTGGGAAGAAGATAACATACAAGTCAAATGGAGTCAGACCACTAGTACTTCTAGTCCAATACTGGCAACTCACGCTAGCTCTCCAGGGTTTCAATTTTTCCCTAGAATTGCCTGTAGATCCTTGGCATTCCTTCTTGGTAGTCTCCCATCCAAATATTAATGAGGCTCAATCCTACTAAGGTTTCAAAATCACACAAGATTTGGTGCATCCAAGGTGGAATGTTGATATAGTGTTCTAGTAGCATGTTCACTGAGTCAGTGTGGTGGAATGGTTTAGGTGTTGTAGCAGAACTCTGGGATACCAGGTTTCAAATCCCCACTCAGCCTTGGGAAGCTGCTGGGTGACCCTGGGCAAGTCACCTTGTCTCAGCCTTAGAGGAAGGCAGTAGCAAGCTACCTCGGTAAAATTGTTACCAACAAAACCCCCATGATTTATCTTAGGACCATCATAAGTCAGAAAAAACTTGAAGGCACTTAACCATAGCATGTAGGTTAGGTGTGGGGAGACAAACAATCCATGGGCCACATGCACGCACACCCATTTCTGGGGCATGCCAAAGCCTTTCAGCCATCCCACTAACACCAAATTCTTTGAAGCTTCCATGAAGCACTCCCTCGCCCCCCACCATTAAAACCAGGTAATGGTTCAACATGAACAATGAGTTTTTGGTGACATGAGAGTGTTTTTCATTCCACATCCACTGCAAGATATAGGTGGCACACAGCTCTGCAGCACAATTTTATGCTGCTAAATTCAGTGGGACTTACTTCCAGGTAAATGTGCACAGGGCTGCCACCTGGAGTACTGTTGTAGTGCCTACACATTGTTGTATTAATGATTTGGCCCTTTCTTTTCTTGCCTGATTTCATTTGCCATGTTCGTCTGTTTATACTCAACTGTAGGTTTTCGTTTCTAATTCTATTTTGTGATTTTTAAATTGTTGCAAAGCACAGACTGAATACTAATGGTCAGAGGTAGATGGATGTGGAGCTATCCTTCAAAACACTGATGCTTTTAAAAGATTGTTCTCTTGGGGATCTTAGAAGACTCTGTGGAGGAGATGGTCATAGGTATGTTTTGCCATGCATTTTGTTGTACGCTTATTACAGGAAATGCCAGCAAGCTGGCTTCACAGTGGGCTGAATGAAGTTGTGTAAAAAGTGCTCTTTGTGATTTGCATAATTCTTTTTGATGTATATGACTCTTATAAACCTTGGAAAAGGGTTTTCTTTTCTTAAAAGTTCCCCAGTTCAAACGGAAACACAAAGCAATGCTTTTAGGAAATGTTAAAATGGAATTAAATATCGTTATAGAGACTTTGACACTTTGCCCTCCAATGATCCAAATTACAGAAAGACGGCTATGTACATAATGATGTAATTACATGCTGTCGTGAACAGTTTAATTACTATATGCCTGAACAAGCTAGCTTTCAAAAAGAATTCTAAGGGCACTGCCTGGATTTTTTTTTTACTTCTACACCTGACTGCTCTGTAAGCATATTGAGTCCAGGCTCCTAACTTATGTTGCCAAGATGGAGAGGTTAGTTTCCTGGGGAAAGTGCCATTAACAAATGCACTCAAAATAAGAACTTATCAAAAATGTTAACAGCCTTTCTTTTGAGTTCTTTTAGATACCACAGAACATGCACAACATTCTCCATTGCTGTATTCTTTTGACAATTCAAACTAATTGCACCTGACATGATGCAAATGGGGTACAGATATCTAAGAAAAATTTTCATATGGCTCAGGGGAAAAAAAGCCATGAATAGGATGTAAATACCCATAAATGTTATTGCAGGCAATAACAAATTGTTTTGTTGTTTTTTTCTATGCTGGGAAAAAAGGCATTGAAAACTATGCTGTTTTTTAAGACTACTAGATGTTCAAGGCTTATTCTGGACCAAAAAAAAAGGGCATGAGTTTTCATACAAAAAAAAGTGTGCATAAATGTTATTTACCATGCAAAAAGGTGCTATTTGAGGGCAAGAAACATGTTTTCTGCACATAAAATGTTGTTTTGTGCACTTAAACTCCATAAGCATATTTCATTCAGAATAAGTCCCAAACTGTATGTATGTATGTGTGTATATATATATATATATATTTCCCCTGCCTAGGATGCTTTCTTTTTGTCTTCAATAGATCTTTTTTTAAAACAACAACAATAACAACAACATTTGTTTTCCAGTATTTTAGAATATTTTTGTATCCCTAGCCAGGATCCAAAGATGTTCTCCAGGCAATAGATACCACTGAGAAAGTCAAACTATGATTAGCTTGCAATGGAGTGGTGTACTGTTCTGTTTATACACACACACACACACAAATATTAAATTATTTTAATTCTACAGATTGTTTCATTGTTTTTAATAACTGCTATAGTTATATTTTTAACTGATGTTTTTATACAATTTTTTAATCTGTACAGTTGTAAATAAGTTGCAAGCCATCTGGAGTCCCTTTACTTGAAAAAAAAGTGGGATATAAATAAATGACATAATAATAAAATATCACAGCTTACAAATAAAAACCTTGATTCTATCACCTCAAATACAAGGAAAATGTAACAGCTCCAGGTGTTCTTCTGGCGCTCCAACAAAAAGTGAGTTCATGTGCAGCTTTTCAACTTTAAAATTATTTTGAGTTCAAGTCCTTGAAACCAATCAGTTTTCATAAGGGTTAAAGAAAGACACAAGGAAGGAGAAGTTTAGGGTTCCAGAAGGGTGAACGGGCAAACTTAATGGTGTGATCAAAAGAAACAACAGGGAACAAGAAAAGGGCAGCCTTGGAAATTGCCAAAAAACAAAAAAGGAGCCCACTCATAACTGATTACTCAAACTAACCATGGTAGACCTTCTCTCATGTATGGACTCGGATGAGTCCAGGGAGGGTCTTAAACTTTTCTTTTACCATGAGCAACAAATGTCCAAGAAATATCAAAAATTGCTTTTGAAATCTATCATATTCAAAGGGGGTTTGTTATTTGACAGAGGAAAACAGCAGAAGGAATTGAGGAGGGCGGGGAGTAGGGCAGAACTTTCTTAAGAACTAGGTCCTGGAGATGAATCCTTCACATGAAACCTAGGTCTTAAGAAGGTATTTAAAATAAGAGTTCTGGCACAATGGAGGTATTCTGCAAGAAGATCTAAGTACACAGGTAGGGAGAAATGACAGGTAGGGCTATTACAGAATATAAAAGGAGAGAAATAAGAAGCTAAGGCTTGGTCCTTGCTTATCTATGACAAATCACCCACACATTTATCAGTAGAACCTGATCTATAAAGCTAATCTGGGCTACACAAGAGGTCACCACAAACAGAGGGAAAAAATCCTGCATATTCTAACCTTTAAGAATGGTTTCTTGGTGGTTTACACAAGTGTAACCAAATGTTATGATAATGGAAATGCTTCCTCCAATGTTGCATAAAAAGTATTCACTACTTACTTATACAAAGATTTGTTCCAGCTCCTACAAAAGCTGCTGAATGATTCCTGGATGTATCTCTGCCCAACCCAACCCAACCTAAACATCCATTTATTGGCCACAGGATTTTACTGAGAAAACTCACACCCTACATTCTCCTGGCCTATTTATCTATTTGAATTATATTCCACATTTCTCCCCAAATGAGACTCAGCCTCCCAAACCTCCGCATGAGTATGTTGATGGAACTTGATGCTCTATCATCAACAAATAGATTCTTGATCTCCAATCCCATTCTTGTTGCACATGTTTATTTGTATTCTTTGTGCACACATACGAGAGTACGCTTGCATTTGAACAGAGATATCTTCCATTGTCCCCACTATTTTCTGCTCTGTTTTAACACAAAGGTGTTGTTTTCCCCCCGTCTGGAAGCATCTATCTATCACAGTTACAGCCAGTGGATGAAATGTGTTTGGTGAGTGGCTACAAAGAACTATGGGAATTACTGCAGATGAGATGCAAGTTAACTTGATTCCCTTTGTGTGGGCTTCGGTTCATAAAAGTTACATGAGGAATATAGACCTAAGGTGTGTATTTATGAATTGTACATCCTTCCACTGGTATGCAATTCTGAAAGATTCACAAGGGTTTACATTGCCAAGTTTATCATAAGAAAGAAAATTAGCATTTATAAGATTTATGAAAATACATAGACATCTTGTGGCTTTATTAAAACATCCCATGTAAGTGTCTTGGTTCATCAATTTGTAAAATGCCACCAAGGGAGGAGCAATACTATCACATTATTGCTTCAAGATACAGAATTGCCATTGCTTTGTCACAAGAAAGACTGATGCCCTTAATATTTGGTAGGTTGGGGGAGGGGTTAGGTAATTTCTTTCTCCATCCCATGGAACCCCACCATTGTTTGTCTTCATAGCAGGTGTGCTGGAAGCCACTTGTAATGATGGAGGAAGTTAAGCTCTTTTTCTTCTTCAGGTCCAGAGAAAGCAGCCCTTCTCTTATCAAGAAGGGATCAACATCTGCAGACTATCATGAAAACTGACCCCCCCTCCCCAATGTTTGACAGAGGATACTATCTCAAGAAAAGAACAACTGCCCCATTATTTGCAACCCCTCTGGAGTGAGAGAATAAAGATTTTCCACATCCTTGGGCTGGAGGTGTAAATTTTCACTTGCCTTGTTCTCCTGAGCAGGAACAAAATTTGACAAATGTTATCTCCTTTGCATTTGAGATCTACACAATATTTTCAGTCCTAAAAGAATTTTCGAGCATCATTTTTGTACAAATTGCATAAATTGTACTAAATGGATAAGAAAACTATAATAGCTGCTGCCTTGTTGCATGGACTTCAAGAACTGGAACAATGAGCCACAGTCTTTCTGTCCTTCCCATGTGCATGTTTATTCCTTCACAAAATTCTAAGCAAGGATATGTGTGCAAATTATGGAAACTGCAACAAAAGGCACTCTTGTTACTCTTCTTGTGCTAGAACCCAGAATATCTGCAGAAGCCAGGAGTGTACCAGGGAAGAAGCAGCAGCCTTCTCCACTATATGAAGGATGAATTCTTCTCCATCTTCTCTATATGTATACAGGCAGCCAAATAACAACTACTATTGTATCGAAGGTGTTTGAGTTGCACCTGGCTTTTCCTGTGTCACCTGGGTAGAAGGAGACTTCACTCCACAACCACCAGTGCAAGCAATGTACGTTCCACTAGGGTAAGAGATTTATGTTCCACCAACAGTCCAACAAGTTCACAGCCACTCCAATTTACAAATTGTTACCAAGACTGTATGAAACATTTGCATACACTTGCTTAATAACTTTATACAAGCTTCACTTTTATTTTATTTTTTATTTTCATATTAAAATAAACAAAATCGTGTACAAATTTACACCACTCCAAGTACATGTCTACAACAGCCATTTCAAAAGTTCAGATTTGCCATAAAATCTTTTACTTTTAAAAGAATCTGGCCACTAATGCTTTGGCTAAGTCACACAACTGACTACTTCTTGGGGAGATGTGGGAGGAGGAAATGCCAGGAATGTAGAAAGTGTTTGAGTCCCTGTACACAAAAAGAGTCCTCATTGGTACCACTGGGCCAATTCATACTACTCAACCAATCATTCAATAATGTGGATTAAGAGACTCCACAGTGCCTTATGGGGAAAAGCCATCACATCACCTTCTTCATAACCAACTTGTAAATAAACTCACATATGACTACCTGCTCTAAGCCTTCACTCTTTGCCAATAGGAACAGCCGAGCAATCATGCAACTACTATAGTTAGCACCGTAACATTGTTCACAGCACAAATGAAGAGAGCTGGAAGGAACTCAAAAGCTTGGGACACAATGAAATATCATCCTCAGACCAGTATGAGATGGTGGTTAGAATGATGGCTTAAAACCAAAGACATTCCCATTCAAATCCCTGGTCAGTTCACTCACCCTCTCTGAACCTCTGCATTATTGAATGGATAGAAGGAAAGTAGACCATGAACCCAACCCGTAGGGAATTTGTATAGGGAGTGTGTGTGGTTCAAAACACCATGCCCATCATCACCTGCAAAAGTGCTCCCATTATAAAATAACAAGTTTTGTCTGCAAGTCAGGGCTGGCCTTACTGTCAGGCACAGTGAGACAACTGCTTCAAGCAGTGTACATCAGTCTGTTTAAATCTCCTGCCATTATAAGGGGAAACATGACTGTACTCCTGATGCCTTTTCCAAGGTTATGATTCTATGATTCCCTAAAGAACTTTATGGCTCCCCCACCCTCCGCCCCCACCTAAACTACCCTGACACCTTCAATGGTTTTCGGGACTTCAGTCCCCTTTCCAGTGCTGAAATAAGATTCACATGTGAGTTAGGTTGGCTTCTTTGCATGGAATGGATACAGGGGAGCACAATCTTGTCCTTTGCCTCAGGCAGCAAAATGTCTTGGGCCAGCTGATACGGGTTAGGCAGATTTCTCTGTGTTTCCTTCTCACTACAAAATAAATAAAAAGGTTACAGCAGTGGCCTCCCTTGCAGATCTCAACATTTGCCATCTTCCCTGCTGTTTCGCTATACTTTACCAATTAAATTAATGGCAATAGCAACAGCACAGAGAGAGAGAGAGAGAGAGAGAGAGAGAGATTGAGAGAGAGAGAGAGACAGAGAGAGAGAAGAAAACCTTTAAAACCCCTCTGGGCTTGTTCCTTTGATTAGACCAGATCAGTGAAGCTACAGCTATTTGCAGTCAGATTAGATAGGCTAGGTTTTTATTGCCATTTGCACTAGAGATTGAAAGGTCAGGTTTGTTGATATCAGCCCAAAGCCCAACTGTAAAAGTTTGCTTTTAAAAGTTACTCGCCCTGAATATTTTTTAATATTTGAAAAAGCCCATATGGATCTGAGAATAGGTAATGACTCTGACAGCAGCCATGCAAATGTAAATGCAAAGTACTGAATATTTCTTTCCCTTGATGCCAGAGATGCACAGTTTCGACAAAAGAGTGAAAATCTGAAGCCGGTGGAAGGAAGGTAGCATTTGTTCATCCAAAGGGAAGCAGGAAGAAGTAAAAGATTTAAAAATAAATATATTGAGGCATATTTTTACATCATTAAAATGGGATACATTTTTAGTTCTATAGAAGGACAGCAATCTCACTTATATTTATTAGAATGCACATTTTTCTTTTAAGTAAATGTATTTAGAACTTAAAACCAGTGTGGTATAGTGGCTTGAGTGTGGACTAGGATTTTGGATGACCAGAGTTGCCTGCTTTGTATCACTGTTCTAAACGTTGAAAGTGCTCCAATGTATTTGCTTTTACATCCTACACATATCACTTTACAACTCAGGTACACAAAACATATCAACCACCAAGCTGATCACAGCCCACCAAATATGTATGTCCAAAGAGGTCAATAACCTTCACAGGGCTTTGCCTGATTGGGACTGAACAGGCAGGGAAGAAAAGTTGTCCAAAATGTCTAGGGCCACCAGAAATACTTTGTAATTCATGCAGGTTGCTGTATTCTGAACTGAATACAATGTAAAGTCATACCCTCCAACTATCCTGATTTGACAGGAACAGTCTTGATAAACCCTTTTGTGATCCCATTTCTTCCATTGTGTTCAACCTGTCCCATGTTCTCTCACTTCCTCCCACTTTCCCCCTTGGACCACTGCTTACTTCAGTTGTTACAAACTGAGTTCAAAGTGCAAAAATGGTTTGTACTCAATTCAACAATGGGGAGAGGACAGGAAGGGGCAGACTCTTGCCCTTCCCAGTAGGTGCAGGCAAAAGAAAATTGCTGCACCCTTTCCTAGCTTGTGTATTTCCCCTCATTAATAAGTTTTGCTACCTTAGCCACATTCTAATGTTGTTTAGCCACATGTGTTCTGGTTTTCATCTGTGAAATGTTGGAGGGCATGTGATGTTGTAATGGTGTGGGGATTGGGAGGATTAATGTATGGAGTCTTATATGAATATGAATACATACAGTAACATTTGTATACTGGTTCTCAAAGTACCTCACACACAAGATATTAATACCTTGGAAGATGGTAAGAGACTGACCAATGCTGAATCAGTGCTAGAATTATAGGTAGATGAGATCAAATCTAGACTCTACAGGTGTAGCCACACTGCAGAATTAAGGAGTTTGGCACCCCCTTTATATGACATATCTCTGTCCTGCAGAATCCTTGGATTTGCAGTTTGGTGAAGCACCAGAGCACTATGACAGAACAGGCTGAGTACCTCACCATACTCCAAGATTCTGTAGGATAGAAGCATGGCAATTAAAGGAGTATAAAACTGTTTTAATTCTGCAGTGTGACTACAACTTAGGTTTTACAACAAACCCCTTAGCAATAATTTTTAGGGAAGATCTCAGGAATGTTCCTTTTTGGCTGAAGCTTCCATAATCCCCAGCCAGCTTAGCTATACTAGTTGTGGGATTTGGAGAGTTTTAATATATATTTATATATTGTCACGTCTGGTACAGGAAGTTGTGATATAGTTAAAATCAAAACTGACTACTGTGTTGGCTTACTCAAAGACATCTGACACATTACCATCAGTAGCAAGATTTGAACCAAAAGTCTTCCTAGTTCAAAGCTCTTTTCTTGCACGGCCAAAATTGATGGCCAAGCCCAATTATACATTAGCCGAGTGAAAATTGAGTCTTAAGTTGGTTGTATACCTAGCTAGACAGTTGTACAATCAGTTGTACAAATTCTTTTACAACTGGTTCCGCAAAAGCTTTCCACAACAGCTCATACTGTAAAAACTCAAATGCAGTAGAAAGGGTGCAAATTCTGTAGTGTTTCATTTTTGAATGCAAGAAGGAACAATTTCAGCAATTTTCTCCCTGGTGTAGCAGAAAACAAATAATTCTGTACAGTTTTTAGCTAGTATTCACACTTAGAGGTTTTCCAGGAAATAATTCAGTACAGAAATACAAGCAATCCCAATTTTTGGCCAGAAAACAACAGTGGCTATTCTATTGTTATTCAATATTCCTGATGCATTAATTTTGAAAATATAAAACTGCTAGCATTAGCACTTTGCGCTAGTACAACGGGATTTTTAAAATAAAAAAAAACCACTTTAAATAGTAATCACAGGAGAAAGGGGGGTTTACTCTTCCCTCCCATACTGCAGTCCAAAAGATGGCTTGGCATGGTACAGAAACAACCACTGACACATCCAATTCCAATTGCTCCTCATCACTTAACATAATAGACTTTAACCTCTATACTGTGGTAACTCTGAAGGGACAAGACTCAACTTCATGTCTTTCAATTCCCTTCGGTGACTATACACTTCAGCCCATGTACAAATGGAGAAGTGCATGGAGTTACATATGGACAACCGGTATATTGCCTATCACAGAACACATGTCATCCCATATGCGCTGAAATGTACAGCCTTCCTTGGTATTAAATCTTTAAGCATTTGCATCTGTTCTTTTGTTTTGATTCAAATCCTGCACCCACCACGGTGCACTTCTTTAATGGACACAAGCTGAAAAAGGAAATGCTTGGTATTTCAATGCCAGATGGTTTAATATCACCTAGCTATTTTTACTGTTTTTTCTTTGTTTCAGAGGGATGGGGGTAGGTCACAATCATGATAATTAGCCTACTAAACTTATTTTGTAAGTTATCCATATGAAGGAGGGAGGAAGTAATCCACCAATGCCATTTTTTTTAAAAAAAAATACTAACTTATATTAAAGGTAAAGTTTGCCTTCAGAGAATCAAAGAAAACACCATACGTGACCTTTTATAAAGGTAAGAAAAAGCTGCAACACAATGACTTTGTAACATATTTTGGGGCGGGGTGGGCAAGACAGATTGACAGTTCTTGGGCTCCTGTTTCTAAGAAATGGCATTCTTCCCAGATAGCCATATAACTCAATAGCAATGTCATGCATTTCACCAACATTATTTCAATGTTATAAATGTAACTAAAACAGAGATAGGTAAATAGGTAGGTAGGTGGATAGACAGATGAACAACAAAGAGACAGGCAGGCAGGCAAAAGCCATGCAATGACAGGTTCATTCCATTTCATCTTTGTTGCTGTGCTAGAAAAAGGGAAGCATGAAGTGAATCTATCAGCCCTAATGCAAAGAGAAGGGAGCAGATTCACTCATTTATTCAGCCACGCAATTCACACTTGATCTTTGGGTCCAGACTGGGTCCTCTCACAGAGAAACTGAGATGCCATTTCCCTATTCTGCTACCCAAGATTCTTTATCTCGAGATGCTGAGAATTTGTTCAGACAACACATCTTATACATCTGATGACAAAACCATGGCTATTCAGTACTTGAAATAGAAAAGAATCCCATGGCCCCAACAAATCTATTATTGCATAGCCCAGCACTATCCATAGTCTAGTTCATAGTTTAGAATTAGAGAACTACTTCTTATGAAAGGCCTCTGACTTACAGGAAAATCAACTGGATACCATAATTAATAGTGGACGGAGTCTATGTTCAAAATGCACAGACAGCAATCTGGATTGCATAGCAATCTGGATTGCATAGCAATCTGGATTGCATAGCTCTGTCTCAGTATATATGCATGCATACATACATACACATGCACGCACGCAACCGGAAAAGGAAGCTGGTCCCAGTCAGCTGATCCAGAGAGCAAAAATAACCTTTCTGTATCCTGGGAATCAGATGACATGAAAGTCACTGGTTCTATAGCTCTCACATAGTTAAACCTGATGTTTCTGGTTATTGCTGTGTGCCTATAAATCATTTACGATTCATCGCGACCTTAAAGGGAAACTATCATGAGGTTTTCTTCGGATGAGAGTGTGTGACTCACCCAAAGTCATCCAGTGGGTTTTCATGGCCAAGCAGGGAATTGAACCCAGGTCTCCAGAGTTGTAGTCCAATGTTCCACACACTATACCACACTGGCTTATACCCAGTTAAATCCAGACACCAGGAACCTATATTCTCTACATGCCAGTCTACCTATACAAACACATGTTCATGTATTATCATAAAAATAAAATGATAAATTAAATTATTCAATACCCCCTTTTAGGCATGAGCAACATTACGGCAATTTTTCAGATGTTTCAAACTCCAGCTCTGGAACTGTTATCTATGTGAAAACATTGCTGATTTCTACATATCTTGAGGGCTTTTTTGTTTGTTTTTTGTATAAACATTTGGGGGGGGGGGAACAGAAAATTGTGGTTGACTAGTTTCTCAGTAGGGTGCCCCAAGATGTCAAAGCACCCTTTCTCAGAGAAGACAAGAATATGTGTGGGTATTCCTTCCATCATTACTGTGGCTTCTGTTAGGAGAAAGGTGGGGCCTTAAATCTGGTAACTAGCCTATGCCATCTCACTACTTTCCCTCTGTCAAGTTATCTAACACCATCTTCACTGCATAAGCTGCTGAAACATAGATTTCTACACAAGTGGTATATCTCCTTAACTCTGTATATAAGTCCTATAGAAAAGCTAGCATGATAAATTGACTGATGCATTGTGATATGTGGTAGGCACCTATTCACCTGAACTCATCTTATGTAATAATAGTAGTAGAAGTAGTGATGATGATGATGATGATGTTTTTCACCAAAGGACAGAACATCAGACATATATAATCAAGAACAAAACAATAAATTATAAAACTATAATATACTAAAATACTAAAATAATATACAAATGTACTGAAAACAAATTCCTATAAATTGCTACCAATCTTGGCCATTTTAGGAAACTCAGCAGCTTTATCTGGTGAATCAAAGAGGAAGGTCTTCAGTCTTTTGAAAAAAATGGATATGATTCTCCTCCAGCCATAGATGCAAAGGAAGACTATTACCAAAATGCTCAGTCAGATCCTGAAAGGCTCAAACCTCTGACAGAACTGTACCCCTTGGTGGAACTGCCAATAATCCTCTGCTTGTAGATCTTAAATTCTTAAACCGTACATACCATGCTAGCCAAGCTGTCGGATACTGGGTAAGGTTAAAGCACACAGGGCTTTAAATAATAGGACCAAAAGCTTGCAATGAGCCCTGGCCTGAACAGGTAGCCAGTGGAGGGGACTAGGAAGGGAAGAAATGTGTGAGTATTTAGGGAGATTTAAAAGAATCCGAACATCATTGCTCTGGATTAAAACCAGAGGAAAAAAATAGCAGGAAGGTAAACCTGCCAGTAGGCTATTGCAACAGTCCAGGCATGAAATAGCTAAAGTAATAGTGTTCCTATTCTTTTAAGTTCTCAATTTGGATGGAATGATTTAAATTCTAAACTCCACCTGATACATAAACACACATTTCCTCCCAACACAAAACAAAGCATTAGTATTAAAGTGCCTTTTAGAAACCTTACATTTTTTTTTTTTAATCTGTCCACTATCTTATTCAGTAAAGCCCTGCTACAAAGCGTTTTCTAGAATTATGGCTTGCTGTGAGGCAAACAGGCACAGATTTCACAGAGAAATGACCATGGGGCCCATTGGGTCCATCAAGAATCCACAGCTAAATTATCCCTAAGAGATGGTCATCCAATTTTTGTTTTAAAATTCCTGCTAAAGAAGTCTGTCCCTTGAACATTTCATAATGTTTAGTAAAAATCTCCTTTCTTGTAATCAGAATCCACTGGTTAGAATTCTGTCCTATGGCAAAGCAGAATTTATATTAATTTAAAGTAGCTAGTGGTTCTCAATCTGTGGGTTGTGACCCCTTTGGGGGTCAAAAGACCCTTTCACAGGGGTCGCCTAAGACCACTGGAAAACACATATTTCCGATGGTCTTAGGAACTGAGACCCCACAATTTTATGATTGGGGGTCACCACAACATGAGGAATTGTATTAAATGGTTGTGGCATTAGGAAGGTTGAGAACCATTGCTCTAACACTTTTCTCGCTATTTGAGGGATTTTCCTCACTGCCTCCTCAATGCCTCATTTGCTCTATTTTCATGAGTGTGATCAGTGTAGGCAGCAGCAAGGGTTAAACAGCTCCACTTTGCACCATCTTTCCCATGCAACATACACAACACTTCCCCATTCTACTTCTTGTTCCAAATAAACCTGAAAACTCCTTCTTATTATTTTAATCTCTCTTGCAAGCTTGAGCTCATTCCAAGCCTTAGCCCTCCTGATCTTCTCCCTACGAATATTGGCTACTCGACTGTACTCTTCTTTGATTTGTCCTTTGTTCCATTTCTTACACATTCTCTTTTTAAAATCACAGCTTGTCTGAAAGCTCCTTATGCATCCACCTCATTTTTTTCATGCCTCCCACTTTTCTTTCCTATTGAAAATATTCACAGTTGTGCCTTCAATATCTCACATGGGAGAGATATTTCTCTTTAGTATTTCAGATGATGACACCTAACCCAGTGTTTCCTTAAGCTTATTAAAATTGGCTTTCTTAAACTCCAGAGAGTGTGCTCTACTATACTCAGCATTCTTTTTCCTCTGTATAAAGAATCCCTAGAGGACTTAGTCACTTTCATAAAGGTTCCCAGTACTTCTGCATCACTGAAGTTTGCCCCTGTTGATGAGAATCAAGTCCAAGGCAGCTGATGCCCACCTTTCTCACTTCTTTAACCTATTAAAAATAAAATTGTCTTCAAGGTGAGTAAGGAATTTATTGGACCTTGCACTCTTGGCACAGTTTGACTTCCAATAGATGTAAGGGTATCAGGATCCAAGTCTAAGATTGCTATAGTTGTTTATAGGATTTTTATTTATGGATGGTGGGATATGCTATGCTGTGTTAATAATGATGCTGGCTCCTTACATTCTTTGGAGTGGTTAATGAGCAGATATATGGGGAATAGAGATTGTGCTAGAAACCTCAAGGCTGGCTGGTACAGGCTTAGAAGGAGGGGTTACTCTGGGAAAGGGAAAATGCAAGAGTATTTTTTTTCCTACGGGTGAATGAGGTGCAAGCCCACTTAAAGTTTGAATTGCTATATGATTTTATTATGTTGTGCTATTACTTTAGTCGTGACAACATGAGTCTGCTGTGAACATCTTTCGTTTCTGAATAAAGTGGGTTTTTTTCCCTGTTTTACTACTGGAACTTGGATTTCTGAACTGAAATGATCCTGTACATGATAAAAGGTAGAAGAGCTTTCATCTTTTCTAGGACATATCATCGAAACATGGGCAGTCAGTGGATCTGCTAATACCAGAATTGTCAATCTGCCCTGGATGTTATCATACCTTTTGCCATAGCTACTCTGATGTGAATGGAAACCTTGCCAGGGCTGGATGCAGCTGCAGGTGAAATGGAAGTAAAATCCAGAATGGATTCATCACAGCCCTCCACAGCACTCTAACAGCTTCCCTTCCACCCAATAATTTGTTTTGGCTTAGAAGTCTACTCACAGGCACCCACAATGATATCACTATTATTTTCTTCTCCTATAATTTTTACCTAAATGTTCCATCATATCTTCCATGCTCCAGGACTAGGATCTTTTTGCAAATATATACATCCATTACATATAATGCTGCTCCTCTTCTCCTGTTTGGTCTATTCCTTTTGAATAGATTGTACTCGATTAATACATTCCAGTCATCAGTGCCATCCCATTAGATTTTAATAAAGCCTATTTAACAACATTTGTCCTCCTGAATGTCAGGATCATAGTTCCTGCCACGCTTGCTTGCCATATATTTTGATATGCTTTCGAATCCTAGATGATGGCATATAGCAATAGCAAGTACATTTCTAAACCTGTTATCAGCACACTTAAGCACTCCTTAAGTGGTTTACAATGTGTAAGCCAATATGGCTTACACAATATGGCTATATGTTATATAATTAGTGATATTGGGTAGAAAGATTATCTTTCACAGTGCCAGATAATGAGCAGTTGTATGGTGAGGGGGGGGGGGGAATCACAGTCAATTCTATGAGAATGTCTGGTATGACGGGAATAACAAGGGTTCATCGTAGGAAAGAAAATGTTTGGGTTTGTAGACAAATGGGATACAAGCCCAAGAAAACCATTTGAATTGCTACATGATTTTAATATATTGTGTAACTAAAAATGCTTCAGTCCTGACAGTATTATTATGTTGTAATCAACTCAGTTTTCTGAATAAAGCAACAGCAATAGCAATCACAGCTTCATTTTTATACCGCTTCATACCACCTAAGCAGTCTCTAAGTGGTTTACAACTGTAAGCTAATTGTCCCCAACAAGCTGGGAATTCATTTTAGCAACCTCAGAATGATGCAAGCCTGAGTTGAGCTTGAGCCCCTGGCTTGTATTGAACTTGCAACTTTATGGTTTGTGAGTGAGTGGCTGCAGTACAAACATTTAACCACTGCACCACCAGACTTTTTGTCTTGTGTTTCTGAACTGCAGTTACCCAGTACCTGACACTGTACTAAGAGTTCAAGTTCATCTTGTTTATTTTCTATTCTTTGTGCATTGTTTTAAAGAAGGGGTGGGAATCATGCAGATGTTGTTGGACTGCACTTCCCTGTATTTCTCACCTCTAGCTATGCTGGCTAGGTCTCACCATAGGTTCTCTGGAAAGCCACATGTTTGCCATGCATGATTTAGAAACATTTCAAACTGGAATAATTTCTTCCCCTTCGGTTTTTTTTTCCCCCCTGCCTGTTGGTAGGTCCATCTCAGTTTTCCTTGCATCACTGACACTATTTTCCCCCAGAACTTGGCTTTCTGTTGTTCTCAGTCTTCCTTCCCCATTCCTTTCAGTTTAAGGCCTTCCTGGTCATGTTTGTCAGACCCCTAGCCAACACATTTGTATCAACTACCATCTCTTCCTAGAAGTCTTTCTTCATGGAAATGTAGGCCATGTTCCTAGCCAAATATTTCTCATTGACACCAGCTACACAATGAGTTATTCATTTGTAGTATTCTTCTCTCTCCTACCTCATGGTCATCAACTGGAAGGCATGGTGGAAAAAAACAACCCGAGCAACCAAGATTGTTCAGCTTTCTACCCAGACCCTCACAGCCACTTGTAATATGTTGAAGAAAGTATCTAGCAATGGCATTTATTCTCCTATGGATCAAAAGGGAAGGATAACATTCAGTGGGCTTGATGAGTCTTGGTAGGCTTCCTGTCAAGTCTTAGATCCTAATACCAGGAAGAAAGTAAACCTCATGAAATAGCTGTCAAGCTGCACAATACTGCCTCTATCCTTCTCAACAGAGAATCATCTATAACCATGACACATCTTTTCCCCACTTCCACCCACAACAACCCTTTAAGGCTATTTCTATGTTCTCAGAGGCCTGCAACTGCTCTTTCTGTTCCTATGGCCAAGAACTACTGTTCAAAGTGAAGGCATCATTGTTAGTAAATCTTTAAGAGTCTTTATTAATTTATCCACACATGCAAACTCACAATAAATTGCATATACTTATTAAAAGAAAGCACAAGATGAATGGATTGCTGTTGGGTTTTTTTTTTAAAGAAACCTTTAAATATGTTCCTGTTAAATGAACAGCAATGAGTTTTTAATCTTAAATGCCACCAATTAACATCCTTTAGAATTAGCAAGAAAATACAGACCCTGAACACTCCGTATTCACTTTCATTAAACAAAAAAAAATCTAACATTTGCATCTTTCAACATAGCAGTATTGCAAGTGTGTGTGTGTATGTGTTTTAAAGGGGGTGGAGAGAAAATATATTCTCTTGAGTAGATCAACAGTCATTATTTACTACTAATAAAATGCACATATTCCTAAAAACAGTCAGACCTACTGGCAGAGGTTTAAAAAAGGAGCATTTGACAGATTACGAGTACTTACTCATTTCCTCTAAAGAATCTAGGGAAGAGGAATGGTGGTCTAGATTTTTAAAACCATTTTAAAAAGATGTTGCCATAATAAGCAAGCTTATCATTTCTCTAGAACAGCAAGACTGTTGGTTCCAAGTGCTGCTGAATCCAGGTGGTAGCAGAGGCAAGGGTAGCTTTTTATCAGTCACAAGTGCTGAATAGGCACCTGGGAGGCATCAGTCATGCTTTGGCAACATCAAGGATGAACCAAGGGAATGCTGTATGGATGCCTCTCAAAGTTGTTACTAAGAAGCAAAACAATACAAATTACAGCTGTTCACCCCCTTTGATTAGCCAAAAGGGAAGGGAGAAAGTATCTCAAAGCCAATGAAGCCACAAAATGTCTTGGCAGCACTAACTTCGAGACACAATGCTAATTCTTGGAGTGTTATGCAACCAAGGTGGGCACCATCTGTCATCCAGGGGACATTTATCTTTCTTTGAAATCCATGGCAGGACACACCTTGATGCTGCCACCAATTTTGCTTCCAAAACATCATGAAAAGTGTTTTTTGTAAAAAACACACACAAAAAACCCCCCAAAATTAGAATGTGCCAGCAAATTTACTCCTCTGGGTATCCAGGATGTCTTGTCTCTTTGTCTCTTGTGAAATTGCAGGGCCTCAGCAAAGAATGATCATCATGATGATCATGATTATGACCATCATCAAAATCGGCTGCATTTTACCTATACAGCATCTAAATGTTTTTCCAGATATAGCAATACAAAGACTCCTTGAGAAATTCAGTGTTCTCTGTCCAATTAAAAGGTCTGTAGCTTCACAAGAGAAAGAGACATCCTGAATCCCAACAAGAGTTACTTTAACACTGCTAATGGGATTTACACTTTACTGTCCTTTGTCTTTATCTCCACATGGCTAAGAAAGGTATGGCCTCTTCCTATACTGAAATCCTTCCAAATCAACTGAATTAGAACTGTAACAACATCTATACAAAATGTAGGCCTATGGCTCCAACACTCACCTTTTTACTTCCTCCTGTATGGATTTTTAACATTTTTTTCCTACTGAAGAAGCCAGTGGAGCTTCGAAAGCTTGCATTACGTGTTTTGTGCATTTTTGCTGGCCAATAAAGGTATCACTGTTTTGTGAGTTTGCTTTATTTTATTGTAAACTATGAATCACTTGCCTTGAATAGAAACTTTTCATATATTTTATTATACCGATTTCATTGCTTATCTTGCCAATGCATTGTAATGGGTGTGTTGTGTGCCTTCAAGTCATTTCAGACTTATGGAGACCCTAAGGCAAACCCATCATGGGGGTTTCTTGGCAAAATTTGTTCAGAGGAGGTTTGCCATGGCCTTCCCCTGAGGTTGAGAGATTGTGACTTGCTCAAGGTCACCCAGTGGCTTTCATGGCTGAGCTAGGAATTGAACCCTGGCCTCCAGATTTGCAGTCCAACACTCAAACCACTATGCCAATAGTTAGGTGTAAATCTCCTAGAATAAAATAAAAAAAAAATCCAACATTTGCACTACATGTTGACACGGTGATATCTACCAGTGTCACCCCACCCCACAGTAATGCTGCTGCCCAGTAGTTGTTTGGCACATTTAGTTTGGCTGTTCAGCAAAAGTCTGTCCGACATGACAGACCGTCAGCATAGTCTCATGCCTCACGGGAGCACGCAATCCCACCACTGTGAAAAGCCAGTGCCATTGCCGGCATCATTGAGGAAACACACCCATTAATCCTAATAATTTACTTGCTTCCCCCCTTCTCTTTGAAATAAGGGGAAGTGGTTGTTTTAAAGAAGCATTGTAAGCAAGGTTTTGCTCTCTTAAACATAACTTGCTTCCTGCTATCCTTTAGGAGAGAAAATTTTTGAACACTTGAATTCATGGTGACTTTTTGGTAACATTTCAAGGTCCAATTGTTGCCTATCTTTGGGAACCTGAATAATATTACACCCATCAATGGGTTAACTCTGGAAAAATGCAAAACATTTGCCAGACTGGGGATTAACTAGAAATGTTTGCCTTGTTGTCAGTCCTTATTCTCTGCCCGATGTTAAACTGATGACAAGAGTATTAGAAACGAAGGCCATACTTGCTTTTGGTTTTGTTCCCTAGGCAAACAATCTCAGTTCCACATATTTTATGTCATTTTTAGAGTTGGGAATGCTCCTTTTAATAAGAATGTGTATACAGACATGCTAAAGCCATCCATAATGGAGAAGCAGAAGAGTAATGCTCTGGGACATACACCATCATCCTACCAGTGCTCAGCTATGGATGGCATCAGCATGCGACTACATTAATTTTTTTAAAAGAAATTTTCCAAGCTCTGGAGCTTTACTAGTTCAGAATGCTGTCAGTGGGCTCTCGTTGTTCAGTGGAACTTCTCAAATCCATCAAGAATGCTTGTCATCTTGAATCAGCCTACATGGAAAAAAAAAGAGGAAATCATTGGGAATTTTCTATTCCCCCCCCCCCCCCATTTTCTCTTGTTTTGCCCACTCTCAGTACATTGGTTGAGACCTCTGCATCTTGTTTTCTGTAGAAGATATTTGCTCCTTCTGTTTTTTTTTTCCCTCCGCTTCCGAAGATAATAAATTTGAAAGGTGTAAGGAACTAGCAAGAGAGAAAGTTGACTTACACTTGTTTGAGCATTTCACATAATGAGATGAAGGAAGCACTGCAACCCTGCAGCAAACCTGCTTGGTGCTTTGAAAGGATTTGGTTCTACCACAGAGCTTCATGCTGCAGCAGAATGTAAATGTCTCCTGGACCATGGAACATGGCCTTCCACTGAGGTGGAATTGATTTGAGCAAGAACCTCAGCAGTGATGTGCTTGATTTTCCACAGAGAAATGATACTTTGTTTTGTACCTCTCCCATCTAGAGTAGTATTTCTCAGCCTTCAATCCTCCAGCTGTTTTGCACTTCAGCTTCCAGAATCCCTGCCAATTGGCTAATCTCTCTGGGACCTATGGGATCTTAAGTCCAAATGCCTGGGAGATCTCATCTTGAGAAGCACTTGTCCAGACTAATCCTTACAATATGGTGTGTAAATCCACCATACTGTTTTGTTTTGTTCTTTGTTTCAGGGTTTTAGCAGTCTTCTCAGGCCTCAGAAGGTCCCAAGGGTAGAAACATGACCCTTTGACTCACCAGTCAAATCTATTATGAGGTTTTCATGGCAAGATTTGTTCAGAGGGGGTTACCTTTGCCTTTCTCTGAGGGTGAGAATATGACTATGCCTGTCCACACTTTCTAAGCTAATTGATATGGGGGACTTGGCAAATATCTTTTTTCAATGTGCCAGGGATTTGTACCTTGTTTTCGCCCCTTGGCCACAATAGCTTCTTTCCAAGAAACAAGCTAGTGACCTGTAGCTGATGGCTTGTGGGCCCATGCTTTGAGTAGTACAGTGGTCCTTTCCCATCCACGGGGTTTCAGTTCTGGGGAGCCTTTACAGATGGGGAAAAAAGCTGATTGTCATACCCCATTTTATTCAATGGTGGTAAAGTGCACACAGCCATGCCAGCGCATCCAGTGTGCATACATCACAGTGATTAAAATGAGATATGGTGATCTGCAGGTGCTCAAATCCATGAGTAACTAGCCACAGATATGGCAAGCCAACTGTACATCTTTACATGTGTATGCATACATCTGTTATCTATTTCATGGTTTACCACTGCTGAAGACCCATGGTGATGAAACATATTCAACATGCTTTATATTTTTCTCTAGATTTCTGGATTTTTCACATTTGTGTCTGATAGAAAATAGTGTTATTTTTGTTTGATCACCAGTGCACAATAAGTTTAGAAGATTTAAGATCATATGTTTGTATATATATATATATATATATATATTGCACTGTGCATTACCTTCCTCCCTGCTTTTTTGCTATTTAGCCCAATAGCATCTACTCACTCTCAGTAGCCCTGCAGGGTCTGAAGCAGATGTTCATTTCCAATCACCAGCTACTCTGATCCTCTCAACTGGAGATACCAGGGACTGATTTTGGAACCATCTGTTTGCAAAGCATGTGTTCCTGTCCCCGAGGTACAACCCCTTTGGTAATGAGCGTCTCTCTCCACTAGTCCTGAAAATTTTGTTGCTGCTTTTACCATAAATCAAGACTCCCAGACTTTGATAGAAGAATACTGGAATCTTAGTGATCCAGGAAACCACAGCAAAAGGAAGGATACATGCCCTCTACTTGTTTTGTCACTGTTGCATTCTGTACTGCAGAAATACTTCCTGAATTTATCTTGTGCTTCTCTTTGCTTATTTGATTTTCCTCTCGCTTTTTAAACAGTGCAGACTGGCTCCTGGAATTTCCCAGCATAGCTAAAGCATGATGAAGCTTGATCAAAGAGCTTAGCAAAGATCTTGTTTACAGTAATTCTGAAATGGTAACAAGCAACTCAGCTCAGTGTCAGTGTTATTTACAAAAACTAGGGGTTAATCAGATGTCAGAATGTAATGAAAAGACTCAGGGCAATTAGGTGCTCTTGACTGGCCTCCGCTTTATCTTGAGATAAGAGACTACAAAAATATCGAAAAATAAACATGTAGCAAAGTAGCAAACAATGGCCTTTATCTTGAATCATCAAACATGGCTTGGAGAACATAATTCAGCAACTAGGAACAGTAATCTGTGAATACCCTCAAGACAAGATACTATGAAAAATGAATACAATTCTCATAAACAGAGAAGTCCCTGCCCATGTAAACAAGACTAGTGAATCAGAAAAACAATCTTGAGCAACAGTGTATCTGTCCTTACAAGCCCGTAGAAATATTACCTTTTGCTATACTTTATTATGAATAATACACACAGCTTATGAGAAGAAAAACTGAGAAATAAAATACAATACAATGGGGCATTATAAGGAATTGAACCAAGTTATGACATTTGGAAAAATGGAAAATCAATGCATTGCCTTCTAAACCTAGAGGCTGTGATGTTCTGCAATGTAGCACATCCCCTATAAAGGCAGGGACACCTTTGTAAATTATAGGACATCTGGCAACCTTTCACAGGAGCTATTTGCAAGTACAGCACCATAATTAATTCCTTGATCAATGAACATATGGTAATCCTAAGGAGGATAGTTTTAATCAGACTTTTATTACTATTGGAGTTTGTTTGATTCCAGTTTTCTCCCCAAGCTGTTAACGTTCTTGAAGAAGATCAAGAGAAAAGCATATGTTCTCTTTAAAAGCACTCAAATCACTGGACAATCTTGTTTAAGAACTAGATTGACATTAAAAAAAACCTTAGGTGTGACCTGGACTTCGTTGGTATGATAAAAAAGAGAACAGATATCCAGTTCACAGTAACAACAGTAGATAGAACACAACACTATCTTTGTTCTTTGCTTCGCTACATACCTGCTTTAAGATTTAACAACATGAACTAATCTCCCCACCAAACCCAGTAAAAGGTTAGGAAGAGAGAAAAATATTAAAAAGCATGTTGTAATTTTAATTCTCATTGCCAGGACTGTGTGTGACTAGGAAGGGAAAGCTATGTAATTTGTGTTGTATAAGATAGCTATGTTGTTCTTTGATACAATATGTAAAAGAGGCAATTTAAATTAAAATTCTGTATTACTGCATGCAAAGTTCAAGATAAATGAAAGGATTACTTATAAGGTTTTTCTTAATATCAGCTGAACACATCAAAGGTAACTCATGTTGAGCTGAAAGCATTCTAAACCACAGAAGTGATATGAAAAATTAACAAACCCCTCTCCACTTGGTTCATTAACCTTTGCGGTGGGTGGGTGGGTTGCGGGGAATTAAGACTATTGGAATTTGTTCTTAGTAAAATTGCAGGAAATGTGATTTACTTTCATATGTGTGTTTATGTGATTTTAATTTTGTAGTGCTTTAGGACAACTGAGAGCTAACAAGGAGCTTATCTTAAAAACAAAGCTACAAGTAGCTTGTACTTATTTATTTTTGCTCCAAACACGGTTCTTTATTAAAGGCAAGGAACAAAGCCTCATATTTAACAACCAAACACTCTCAAACTAAAGGAGATTGAGAATGCTTAGAAAATTTGAGTCATTCATCCCATGTCTAGCTAATTCTTCCTCTAAGAAGCTCTAGATCCTCTCTGTAGATCTAGTTACCCAATTTATTTTGCTGATATAATAGCGTGTGGGGTATACAAATTCAAAAGAAAGAATGGCAGGTGCATGAAAATTCACAGCTCCCAAATACAGATCTCCCTCTCCAAGTGGTGTGTGGAGTCTTCCTCTCCTTCCTCAGAGTGTAGTGAAGTCTCCTTCCTTGGAGGTCTTTAAGCAGAGGCTGGATGGCCATCTGTCGGGGATGCTTTGATGGAGAGTTCCTGCATGGCAGGGGGTTGGACTGGATGGCCCTTGTGGTCTCTTCCAACTCTACGATTCTATGATTCTAAGTGCAGCGCTAACTACTGAGGTTAGAGATGGCTTTTCTAACACTACACTAAGAAAGAGTCCTGGAGTGAACAAGCTGGAGGTTCATCTAGACATGATTGGAAGCAGTTTAACAAAGTTGTCAAGCTGAGGTCTTTCTCAGTTCTCCATCATTACTTTCCTCTGTCCAGCAATGCTAGGAAATTATATATATACACCAGGAGTTGGTGGTGGCTCATAGATCAGTGGGATGATGAATCCATTTTAGGTTTTACTCCAAACTTTGAATTATTTATTTATTTGTTTGTTACACTTATATCCTTCCTTTCTCCCAAAATGGGATCCAAGGCAACTATCTAATGAGCTATCAAAGTTGCTAAAGCTATTTTGAAGACAAGGTTTAGACATCAAGGATATGTCATAACTCATTCTCTAGAATTCAAAGAATCCAACATCAAGGAGTTCAACTATGAAGAGTCTTGTGACTCTAGATGGTTCCCTCCCCATATCTGGTGGCTGAAGCAGCTGAGGGGCTCCTTTCACAGCAGACACTGAATAGACACCCCTGACCTTCACCCCTGGTGAAGACAGAAGGAGAAATTTTGTACGAAATATCTGTTAAACTACTGACTCACCAAGGTTTTGGCACCCAAAACAGCCACCTATAAATCTCCAGGCACTTGTAGGGAATCCTTGTTGTTCACAACCATTCATCCTCTGTGACTGGCCGTATTCCAGCATCTCCTGGAATTCTTGACCCCTAGCTATCTTTAAGGATTCCTTATCTCACCCCTTTTTAACTTTAGGTAACCGGCTTTGTGGAGCAACTTCTGGACTGGTTAAGGACTTGCCTCCGAACCTCTATTCATTTCCTTGGATTATCCATTGTTGACCTGGACTGAACTGACTTCCTTGCAGCTACTTCCCTTAAGAGAATCTGTCTCTTTGGACACTTGCTGCCCATAAGCATAAAACAAGGTAGCTCTTATTATGTTCATAAAGAAACATTCACTGCCCTACTGTTCCAGTCAACCTTGGTAGAACTAGTATACATGAAAAACAGATTCTGCCTAATGCATGGAATTAAATCCTTGCCCAAGATGGCCAACATATCCCTTAAGGATCTCTCCTTGTGAAGGATCATTTGTAGCATTAATGTTCCATGCTATCATTAATTTTCCCTGCATATTAATTCATCGGTTTTGCAATTTTCTTTGAGCTTACTGCATATTGTTGGACAATTCTTTTGAGGGTCAAAGAGCTCCCTCGAGATCAATATTATACTTATATAAGTAATATGGAGCTGACTGAAATGTTCCAGAACTCCACATAGAGATGTGTGTCTGAAGCACCACTTCCCAAGAATAAGCTTACTGCTTTGAAAGAGGCTGGGTAGTACTAACAAAGGTGTGTGCTCCAGCAGTACTGGACTTAGCCAGGTTACAGCCCTCCTGGGGCTGCAGAGAGTCATTTTTACCCAGAGGTGCAGTGGTAAATGATGCTCATCATTTCTGTCCCCATAGCCACACTATTGAGAGCAAAGGTCAAGTGAAAATTATAACATTTTAAAATTAAAATATCCAGGCTATACTATAATGCTACCTGAGACTAAGGGGAAAAGTAGAAATGCATAGAACAAACAACTGTGATTTCATTGTCTGCTGTCGCTCCACTTCCATTGGAAACTTCCTTTGGAGAATATCTCCTGGAGCTTCTGGGACTCTCTTGTTTTTACCCTCAAAATCTTCAGACTGAGAAAAACCAAGGTCTCAGGCCATGACACAATTTAGATCTTGTTCTAATACATCCCACTGTTGACAACTGGCTTGTACAGAGAGGTAATCAATCAAACTCATGTCTTGATTCACAAACTTGGTTGTGATGAGGGTCAGATTTAGGTTCATGTAAGGCAAAAATGACTGAAATGGCACAGTGCCAAGTATTTTGGTCTAACAACCTATTTATTTATTTCATTTGTTTTGCACAAATCAGTTTCACTTAACAAAGACAACCCAGCTTATTTCAATATAGTGTTTTTGGTGCTTTGTTGATTAGCTCTTTCTTGTCTGTATCTTTTTCTTATCTATTTTTTGGTCACCATAAAAACTCTTAAATACAAAAGATAAATTTTAAAGACCAAAATTAATAGGTAAAATAAAAATGCACTTGCTTTGGAACATCTAGTTAAGGTATGGATATCTAAAGTTTCAACAGTTGTGCTACGTCTATATGTCAACCTGGCATTCTTGCACTGACATACACATGCTTAAGTCATGCTACACATGCAGGGCAAATTATCTGCCCATAGCACAGCAGACATCTTCAGCTGACAGTGGTGGAAGTGATGCTGTGCATCAGTAACACTGCACACTGTGCTCACGTACTGCACAATTTGGGTGACCACTGGACAACATGCTTGCACATTGCACAACAGCACATAGTCTTTAATATGTATTGCATAATGTTGATATTCTGCAAGGGAGTTGCATAATGCTGGAGCAGCATACCTCCACACATGGATAGTCAACGTTATACTGAAGGGATGCTGGATTGCAGCCCAAGTCTGTTAGTATCCTAGGCATGAACCTTATTCTTACTCCCAAACAGAATAGATTCATCAGTGGTAACTGTCAATATTTATTTAATTGCAAAGGATCTACTCGGCTCATGACTAACAAACAGAGTTCAGATCTTGATGTATTATTTTGGAAACACTTCTGTGGCAGATGTTATGTCATGGTAGTGGTGGGAGTGTGCAAGTGAGCCATTTAAATGTGCAGCATTTTATTTATTATTATTTATTTACTGGTTTTAATTAACATTCTGGATTCCTCTGAGCCTCCAGGACATCCATATAAACAAGCTGATTATATAATATAAACAATCAGATGCAATATTACTAATCTAATATTTTCCTTGTAGGCTTCATGAGTGAATAATACAAATTTGCATTAACTTTGTTGAGGGGTCAGCTACATAACTGATTCAATAGTGGACACTATCAGATGGAATGTGAAATAATTACTATTTTTAGTAGACATCTTTTGGCTTGCCATAAATGAAGGCATGGGAATTAAAATAGGGTAGAGATGGTGCCTTCAACTTTTTTAGCCATCCATTTGCAATGATGGGGGAGTCTGCTCTTGACTTTTGTTTGGGGGGGGGGCCTGTTGGTAAGCCATTGTGAATGGTTTATAAATGGAGCTTTGTCTTTCCCCCAGAAACGCATCCACACAGATTGAGTGGATTCTGTGTGTACATGATCATCACATTTATTGTAATTTAAAGCCCTTCTTAATTCAAAATGGGAAGCAAATTCATAATACCAAGGTCCACTGACTCTTCCTGGCACACCACACACAACACAAATTACCTGTCAAACATATGGCCAAAGAGCAATTGTCCTAATTTCCCACTTTATTATAGGTACTGCTAAGTGTTGAGCAGGACAAGAAAAAGCAGCACAAAGTCATTCTGCAGGTGATAGCTTAGTTGCCTTCACAGCTCATGGGGCAGCACATGAATACTTGGACGTGGGACTACACCAGGGTCTACTACAGGGAGTGAGCAAAGAAAAAAGGGTGACAAGCTGAAAGTGAATGGATACATTGGGAATAACAATTCACTATGGAAAAAGAAAAGGAAGGAACACTGCCTTTCTTGGATGTTCTAGTCATCTGCAAACCAAACCATCATTTGGGTCACGCAGTATAAAGAAAACCTACACATACGGACAGATGCACAAGAACTCCAACCATCACCCAGGACAAAAAAAGAAGCACAATAAAAACACTGGTAGACTGGGCAAAATGCATCTGTGAACCCCACTTCTTGGAAGATGAATTGAAGCACCTAGACTGGGCTCTACAGGGGAATGGTTATTCCAGCTAGGACATGATAAGGGCTGCCAGACCCAGAAAAACCCAGAGGAGTAAAGACAAGAAACCACCCAAAAGGAAGGTATTTTTACCATACATCAAAGAAGTCACAGACAGAATATGGAAAGTGGTGAGGAAACACAACCTCCAAATGGTTTACAAACCGAACAAGAAAATCCAGCAAACGCTGCGCTCAGCGAGGGACCCTCTCACAGCCGCAGGAGTTTACCACATTCCATGCAGCTGCAGTCTACACAGGGACCACCAAATGCAGTGTCCAAACACAAATCAAGGAACATGAGAGACACTGCAGACTGGGTTAGCCAGAAAAATCAGCAGGAGCAGAACATGCTATAAACCATCCTGGGCATAAAATGCTGTTTCAAAACACTGAAATTCTGGACCATGCCAACAACTATCAGGTCAGAATGCATAGGGAAGCTATTGAAATCCACAAATGTTTGGACAACTTCAACAGGAAAGAAGAAACTCTTAAAGTAAACATAGTTTGGCTACCAGTCCTGCAAAATAGAAAAACCAGAACTCAGCAAATGCAAGGGTCAGGGGCTTTCCCAGCAGACAATGATCACTAATTAAGCAGATGCTAATCCCCATTGCATAGCCCCCCACACTGAGGCTTGGCCATCAACAACAGAACAATACACAGATTAACATGGGAATCAGCCCTCCCTACCCAGGGTCACACAATATATACAGTGACCTGCGCCACACCTGGCACACCATACGTGGCTTTCAGCTTATGCTGAAACTGCATGACAGTATGATTGGCATGTGCACCTGTGGTGCAAACACTCTCCTGCACCACAAGCAAAAGCCCCATTCTATTGAATGGGGCTCAAGCATCCACATTTTTTGCCTTACGTGGGAGATCAGGAATGGATCTCAGCATAAGGCAAGGGACCACTGTATATACCCACTCACTTCCTTGCCAGTATTCTCTGAAGATGCTAGCCATAGATGCTGGCAAAACATCAGGAATAATGGATGCCAGCCATGAAAGCCTTCGACTTCACATTGGGGATAGTTTCACAGCCTTTTGTCAAAGAGGCATGGATCAGAAAAGATACAGTTGCATATAACTTTGGCACTTGACACCCACTGCATGAGTCCTCCTAATCATGTCATGGGAAGGCGTGCTCCATTGATTATCACAACTGAGTAGTATAATCACATGTTTTGCATGTAAAAGCCCATAGGTTGGCTAAAAAATACCAAAGGCCATCTAAATCTAATAATAATAATAATAATAATCAACTTTATTTCTAGCCCGCTCGTCAATTGGAGTGGGGTACAACAAGATTAAAACATACAGGTTAAAATAATTCAACAACCCATTCCCATCCACCCACCCCTTAAAAATAAATTAACAGTGATTAAAACCAACAACAAAATTAAAAACATATGCATCCTCAACATAGTTCTTAAACGAGGAGGGGATGGCTACCAAACAAAGGAATAGATCCAAATTAATAGATCCAATATTTGGAGCCGGAATCTGAAAAGTTTCAGGAAGTTTCAGGAAAGGCCTTCCAGAAGAGATGCATCTTTATAACTTTTTAAAAGCAATCAAGGGATGTTATAAATCGAAAGGTCCTCCCTTCATCTTAACTGGCACCACCTTGGTCTATGAAGGAAAGAAGAAGAGGGGGAACAGTTCCATCATGCCTAGGCACAGAGACAGATGGAAGACGCTCCCTCCATCTTAACTGCTACCACCCTGGCCTTGGAATGAGAAGAAGAACCAGGAGTATCTGCTGGACTTGATCCCCTTCTCCACTGCCATCCCTTTCTCCTTTTGTGTCATGTCTTTTTAGATTATAAACCTGAGAGCAGGGTAGGGAAATGTCAAATTGGCAATCTGTAAACTGTCTGAGAACCTTTGTGGCCAAAGAGCAAGGTCTAAATATTCTAAATAAATGAATGAATAAAACCCTGGAGAGCTGCTGACAGTTAAACCAAAGTAGATTATGTTAAAAGTACAAAACAAAGTAGACTATGTTAAAAGTATCTCAATATCAGGCAGCTTCCTTTCTTCTTGTTCTGAAAACACAGAAAACATAATGATATAAAGAATAAGGGTCTACTAAGAATTAAAACCCTACCAGTCATTACAGGATTGTTTCTGTTTTTGCCTTGCCCTTTATGTTTCAAGGAATGGTCTTCTTATAATCCTGTGTATCATAACACTGCTGAGCAGTGTTAATCCTTGATCTTATGAACCTATAAGCCTGTGAACATAGATATCTATTGCATTTTTGTACCCTCAAGAATGCTAGTATGATTTATCCATAGGACTGTTTGAAACCCTGTAAGGCATGTGCGCATTTTAGACAACACAGTTTTGGCTTACCTTGAAATTTCTCACATTTCATCTAGAGATGCAAGTCTTGGCTTATTTCATTCTAATATATAAGAGTGAAATATTCAAAAATTTTCTCCCCACTGGACAAGAATACTAGTGTTTAGGTGCATTTTTTAAAAAATTTTTTTTTAATTCTGGACTTCTTTTGCAAAAAAAAAAAAAAAAAAAAAAAAAAATTATGGGCACACAAAGGAAAGCCAATATTTTGTGTGGAAATAATTATAAAAAAGCAAAGCTTTTTTCTGGAAAAAGCATCCCTGCACAAAAAATTATTTTTGTAAGGTAATTCACTATGGTTTCCAGTGAGTTATCTCTTATGTACTGAACATCATCATCAAATTCCACAAAAATAGAGAGTATTCTTGCCATTATCAGTTTCAACTGAGGCAGAATCTCCCGTTTAAGAGTTTTGTTTGGGTTTTGTTTAAGAGTAAAGCCAGAGAGAGCAATATAAATCAAAATAATATAAACACAGATTATCTCAGAAACATGGCTAACTAGACTGAAATTCATTTGGATTCTCTTTCATATGCTTCATCTGAAAAGATACTTCCAAATTTATTTCCTTTATTCACAAAAGAGACACTCTCCAGTATGTGACACTAAGGGTGAGATCGGGGCCCTCTGAACTACGTTATTACATCAAGTTCACACTTGATTTGCCACTTTAATTTGGCATAAGAAACCTTGTATTTAGTCTTCTCTGATCAAGAGTTCTCATTCACTTCCTGGACAACAGTCCCAAAGTATGCAGAGCAAAAGGGTAGAGATGGAAAGAATATTCACAAATACAGAATCTTGTAAAACCGAATGCTGCATTCGCACTGCAGAAATAATCCCGGTTGACACCACTTTAATTGCCATGGCTCAGTGCTATGGAATTTAATTTACCATTCACAGTCACAAAGCTCTGTTACCACAACAAGCTACAGTTCCCAGAATTCCACAGCACTGAGCCATGGCAGTTAAAGTGGTGTCAATCTGTATTATTTCTGCAGTGCAGATGCAGCCTACGGTCCTTTTGAATCATTATTTTTAATCACCTGGTATTCAAAAGATGGTCAGAGTGTTTTTTCCAAGTGGCAAGAAGCCCTGATTTGGTAATCCTTGACTGGCAAAGCATGTTCGCAGTTTGGGACTTCTTCTGTGCAAAATTGGCATGTGGGCTTTCTTTTGGGGCTTTTTTTCCTTCAAAAAGAGCATTTTGATGCAGGACACAACATTTTCTGCACAAATATGTATATGGATATTTGTATAGCACATGGCCTTTTATGCAAGGAAGCAAAACAATAAATGCTGTGTTCTGTACAAAAAGCCATACGCACATTTTGCATACAATTAGTCCCCAAGTACTGCAATTTCTATGCAGGAAACAGCACTTTCTGCAGAAAATGCTATGTTTTGCACACACACAAAAATGCTGAATGTAAATTAAAGGCAGGATAAGTCTCAAATTATATTTCTCACAGAAGGAAAAAAAAACCAATAAAAATATCTTATTGTTTTGTTTGAGAGTGAAATTAGCGAATACCGTATTTCCCCAAAAATAAGACAGTGTCTTATATTAATTTTTGCTCTCAAAGATGTGCTAGGGGATTTTCAGGGGATTTTCAGGGGATATCATATTTTCCATGAAGAAGAATTCACACTTATTTTTGAACAAAAAAAATGAACATTTATTATATACTGTATATATATATATATATATATATATATGTATTTATATACAAAAACTTTGCTAGGTCTTACTTTCGGGGGAGGTGTTATATTAAGCAATTCAGCAAAATCTCTACTAGGTCTTATTTATTGTGGATGTCTTATTTTGGGGGAAACAGAGTAACTACATCTCTATGAAAGATGGGCTGACTTTTGTTGTTGTTGTTGATGATGATGATGTTGTTGTTGTGTGTCTTCAAATCCTTTCTGACTTATGGTGACTCTAAAGCAAACCGATCATAGGGTTTTCTTGGCAAAATTTATGCAGAGGTTTTCCCTTGCCTTCTCCTGAGGCTGAGACCATGTGATTTGTCCAATGTCACCCAGTGGATTTCACTGCCGAGCAGGGAATCAGACCCTGGTGTCCAGTACTGTGGTCCAACACTAAAACCACTATGCCACGCTGAGGGTTAAGCCAAATTAATTCTGTTGGTAGACTGGCACTCATCTCATTTGAGATTTCCATACAAGATTACAAGAATGTTTGCACTTTTCTAATTTATTTCCTGCAGCCCCCACTTCCCTCCAAGAAAGCACTGTATATTGCAGAAACAACAATGTTTTCTACAAAAATTTGGATGTTATGGAAGTTTTTTTTTTGGGGGGGGGGGTTGCAAAAAGTCCTTAAACAACAACAATAACAACAACAATAGATCTCTCCCTCCCTCCACCATCTTAGGGAGAGAAGGCAAGCCAGTTCCAGCAGGCCTTGCCTAAAAAGAAGAAGAGCCCTCCCTCCAGTCCATCTGCCATGGTCCAGGCTTCTGAGGGAGAGAAGATATGCTGGACTTTCCCCCTTCCCCACCACCTCTCCCTTTTCCTTTTGTTTCGTGTCTTTTTAGAGTGATTCTATGTAAAGGAAATGTCTAATTAACAAAATGTAAGCCACTTTGATAGCCTTGGCTGAAAAGCGGGGTATAAATAAAAAGTATTATTATTATTATTATTATTATTATTATTATTATTATCAAAAGCAGATGTTGAAGCACTTGTCATTCTCTTTGTGGGATGTCTCCAAACACCCTCTCTTGTCTGGGATGCACACATTTGTGAGCATTCCTTACAGCCCTGCTTAAGATTCTTTAGGAAGTGGACTCTTGCTGACAATTTAAAGTATTATGGAGGTAGTACAGCTAATTCTAGACAGAGGAAAGCCATCTCCTAGCTCCAATCTTCACTTGTATGTAGGGTTACCAGATCTCCATACACTAGCTGGGCTCTTGAGGAAGTAGACCCAGTCTACAAAAGCTTATATGCTACATCTTCTTTCGCACACTTTTAGACCAACTGAATCAAAGAAAGAGGTAGGATGAGCTTTCCTGCATTTGAGTCTACTCGAGTCTACTTCCTCAAATGACTCTGAAGGAGCAGACCGAAGTTTATGAAAGCTACCAGCTTCTTTCTTTCACTTACAGGTAGTCTCAAAGATACTGCATGATCCTTTGCATACTGATTTTCCAGACTACCATAATACACCTATGACTTTGAAGTCTTTCGCCCAGTTAGCCTCAAAGGTGTTACAAGATCCCTTTGCTAGCAGTTATCAAGGAATTGCTGTGTTTCTCCAGTTTTCCAGGTGGATATACTAATTTCTGGACAAAAAACACTAGAGAAGGAGTCCTGATTTTTATATATGAGCTGGGATATCCATCTCTGCTTGTGCCCAAACAGCTGCAGGCTCAGTCTATATGTGTGTTGCACTTGTGTAACATAAGAGGACCAAAAAAAAAAAAAAAAGCCAGGGGCAAGAGAAGAGAAATGTAGAGAGATGAGGTTGTGTGCATTTGGTCCCACTCTGCCATTTGGAAGAAGACAGGGAGATGAATGTTAGCACTGGGACTCAAGAACTGTCTTGCTGTGTGATCCCTAGAAGCAATGGTACAGTGTCTGGGAGAAGAAGCTCTCTGAGTGGCACTAAACAACAGAGCAAGGCTTGGAAAAACTCCATGGCATGGGTGTTATAAAGTCACATGAAGTGTCAGAGGGTAAGAATTCCTAAGAATGAAGGCTAGTATTGCAACTGGCTGTATTTTGCTAAATGCTCTAGCATAAAAAATGCTTTGGCTTTTCTCTTCAGCCTTGAGTTTCCATATTGTCTGTTTAGAGGGACCTGACACCAGTTCTGGACCAATTGCCCTTACAGCCCTTTCCTCAATCAATTGACCCAGAAGTAGCTCTGGACCATCTCCCAACATTTCCATACCCCACATCTGTGACATAACATAGATTCACCCTTGCTTTCACATTTTGCCACTGAAATCTCAGGGATTATGACCTGGCAACCCTATCCAGAGGTGGACTAGGTGGACTATCTGCAATGCCAACTACTTCAGCTTCTTGTTTCCATGATTAAGATTATGAGTGCGGGAAGAATAATTCAGAACATGTTGAATCCTTTATCTTAAATTCATTGCCTATTAAGTCTACACTTGTATCAAAGTTCATGCCTTTTCTGGTACCATTACATGCTGCCTTTTTTTTTTTTTTTAGTTTGCCATTTTAACAAATGTCTGTATGATCCACTAAGTGGTGGAACATGTCCTTTTTAGTTGCATGCATTCTTGAACATTATGTTTCCAATCTAATTACAATATTCACAGGAAATTTTGATGTTACCGTGGGCGCTATAAAGTCCTGCCTAATAGAAATGGCTTCTCTATTTATTTTTCAGAGCATGTGAGTCAATAATTAAAGCCTTGGGCTTACCTACTTTCCTTTGCAGATGTAATAAGTAAAGAAAAGCTCATTTTGTAGGAAGGCTGCATGGTGAGATGGAGGTTTTAACAACAGGTTTAGAAAGAACTGGGCATAGTAGTCCTGTTTTTCAGCTTCTAATTCATACTTCTCTTGAATAAAGGTCAACCCTGGGCAACAGCATGCCAGTTATTTAATGAAGCTGCCTCTTTTTTCCTTCTTCTGCACACAAAGAAGTTGCTCTCAAAAGGGGCTGAAGCAGCATAAAATTTCAAGCTAACAATTCTGCATTCTAAAAATGATTTTTTCAAAGGTCTAATACAGACGTAAAGTCTGAATGATCTCCTGCCCCCTGATAAGTCAATTAATGTCTCATGTTTGGATTCACAGAAGATCATGCCAATGACTTCTATAATTTTAAAAGCTGCATATTGTAATTTTTCTCATTGAAAAATGGCAGCTACTGCTTTTCTTGTGTACCCTCTTGCTCACGCTTCAGTTCAGGCACCACACTGTTCAAATACAACAGTTTTACTGGGACTGACTACCTGTATTAAGATCTGTACTGGATTTGCTGCCCAGCCCATGTCTCCAAATACAGGTGGTTGGTGGTTTTCATGTCAGTGGCATGTTAAGGTGCTGAAATAGAGCAACGTTCAGCACCGTGGACAGCTAATTTAATACATGAGCTAAAATGTGGTGTGGATTCACTGCCAAATTGATGTGAAAGCAACCATTTCCTACCAAAGAAATTTCAGGTCTGTTTGGTGCATGGTATCAGAGGGGCACTCTTCAGAAGAATTGCTATAATTGTGCACAAAGGCTTTATGCTTCCATGCTTTTCTACTGGGTGCCATGTAGTCCCTGTCATGTCTGAAACAGCTCTCAGCATGCTGGCTATTTAGTTAGTTAGTTACCCTATATACTTGACCATATGTCAAAAAATCTATGCCCCAAAATTTGTCCTAAAATTTTGGGTTGACTTATATACGGATCAATAACTAGTACTGCTTAGAAAGGTCCTAAAACAAGCAAGCCTGATCACCGTGGTTTTCCGTGCGTGTGTGTGTGTGTGTGTGTGTGTAAAAGAGAGAGAGAGGTTCCTAGTCTGATGTGCAAGCCTTTTCTTCCCATGAAAGAAACTCCCCATTTTATGCCCAGTTGCTTCTCTTCTCAATCTGATGTTAAAACTTCTCCTCCAGCACCAGGGGACTGGTATTAGGAGGTCAGGAAAGGTCCAGAGAAGGAGAAGGAGGGACGAAAGTGGTATTTTTTTCTCTTTCTGCCTTCATCATAGCCCCCTAAGTTTTACCCTCAACATATCCACGGGTCATATCAAAATCCATGATTTTGACCCTGAAATCTTCCATTGACTTACACATGAGGTCGACTTGTACACCAGTATATTCTGTAGTTAGTTCTTTTATATGTCATATTTCTCCCAAACTGGACCCTTAAAAACAGCAACAACAAAACAGTACAATTTTAAAGCACCATTAAAACACCACATTAATAGAGCAAGTCAAAAATGTAAAATCTTTAAAAATGCTAGGTTAAAACCATCAAACCATTTGTAGCACATCAAAGAAAACACCCCAATAAGAAGCCTTAGAATCATAGAGTTGGAAGAGACCACAAGGGCCATCCAGTCCAACCCCCTGCCATGCAGGAACTCTCAATCAAAGCATTCCCGACAGATGGTCATCCAGCCTCTGCTTAAAGACCTCCAAGGAAGGAAACTCCACCACACTCTGAGGGAGTGTGTTCCACTGTCGAACAGCCCTTACTGTCAGGAAGTCCTTCCTAATGTTGAGGTGGAATCTCTTTTCCTGGAGCTTGGAGTTCTGGGTCCTAGTCTCTGGAGCAGCAGAAAACAAGCTTGCTCCATATCCTCAATATGACATCCCTTCAAATATTTAAACAGGGCTATCATATCACCTCTTAACCTTCTCTTCTCCAGGCTAAACATACCCAGCTCCCTAAGGCGTTCCTCATAGGGCATGGTTTCTAGACCCTTCACCCTTCCTGGGAGCAATTACATATTAAACACCTACTTGAAAAGAAAGGTTTTTGCCCACTAGCAAAAGAGGAGCAGGCAAGGAGCCAGCCTAGACTTCCATAGAATGGAGTTCCTGAGGGTGGGAGCAGCCACCAAGAAGGCTCTTTCATTAAGCAAGTCTATGGTGGTGGTGGGACTGAGAGAAAGCCTTCCTCTGAAGATCTTAGGCTTCAGGCAGATTCATATGGAGAGATATAGTCTTTCAGATAGTCTGGGCCTAAACCATATAGAGCTAAATTTACTCTTTCACATCAGAGGAGGAAAGGTTGCAACATTATTTATTTATTTCTACATCTATAGTTCACCCAAAGGAATATGGCATTGGTACAAAAGTTCCTTACAAACAAGGGACTTATCTGCTTTTATGTCCCCAACAAATCAGTGATTTAGGTTACAGAAGAGGAAAAGCATTGGCCTAAGGTTACTGAGTGCCATGCGATTAGATGAGATGAACTCTTCAGAGTGATAATGCCCACATCACATTCAGTTAGAACAATATTGTCTGTTGACATGGATAGCAGAGATTGCATAGTTATATCCATGCCACATTATGATCATGCTAACATATCATAATCTTTCCAGACCACAAGAGAAGAAGATGCAGAGAAGATGTGCTCCTCTGACCATAGCCCACCTTGCTCTTCTAAAAGTGTTGTGCTTTTTAAAACAGCTAGCTTTATGATTATTCCTCCTACCTGCCTTGCTTTAGCTACTCCAAATTTACTTACATAAAATTTGTCCTATACAATCATGTCATACAGGGATGCTACTCATTACAATAACTGCTTGGTGGCCATTTCTTTCTTCATCTATCATTCCTATCCACCCACTATCTGTCATATGAGTTTATCACATGGGAGGGATTTCTTCCAATTTCGAATGGAGCCAATTCGAATTCACATAAATTCACTAGTTTAGTGAATTTACGTGAAATCTGATTGCATTCAGAATGCATTCAGAATGACTTCCCATTTCTCAAAAATGACCCCCCCATTGCCCGAAACTGTATGAGATGCTTTAATACACAATTACATGAAACCCCATGATTGCGTTCAGAATGACTTCCCATTGCCTGAAATTGCATGAGATACTTTAATATGTAATAACGTGAAACCCCATGATTGTGTTCAGATTGCCATTGCATTATACCCCCAAATTCTGTTGTATGATAAACTCCATAGTTTAGCAGTTCATTATCTCCTTCCATTGGGTCCATGGATGATGTTTCTTCAGCAGAAATGACTCACTTCCATGAAGTTGCACTATCAGTATACAACCATAACCACACAGAATGAGAAAGGGGCTTCATTTATAGATGGTCAAATTCACTTTCAGTTATAGCACATGGAAGCAAAGTATGATTTAAGACCACTATGGTGTAATTTTTCACTTCCCACCACTATGGCTCTCTCCATGGGAGATGGAAAAAGGAAATTTTGAAAGCCAGACCAAGCCTGAGCACATTTTTGACACACACAATTTGTAGTTTTCAGTGCAAATACTGACACACAACATTACACCATCACAAATACCAGTCCATAATTATATGTCCTAATTGCCTACAAGTCAAAAAGAATGACAGAGTAAAAGAGAGAATTCAACAACTAAAATTCTACAATTAGGGAAAAACTCATACAAGTGTCATAATATGTGTGTGTGTGTGTGTGTGTGTGTGTGTATATATATATATATATATAATCTGCATACAAAAATTATTAACATAGTTCTATTCCTCTCTATCACAAGTTATTAATGGTCATTTTAATGAATATCTACAGTTGGAGAGCTTTTGGTTCTGTATGATATTTTAATCATCTTTAGCCATGTTTTAAATGCATTTCATTTTATAGCCATCAGCTCATTCACGATAAGAAAGCATTTATATTAGCAAAGATATATTTGAGTCAAAGAGAGATTAATTTTGTCTATCTTTTTTCCTTGGTTATTGATTTCCTGAGAATTTACTAAGCAACAGTAGAACTTCATGTTCCATTATGGTTATACTTGTTCTATAATGTTCGGTGTGTGTGTGTGTGTGTGGTGTGTGTTACTTGAAAAGCGCCCATGTCTCTTCCTCATTCTTTGCAGAGGTACTAAACACACTACAAAATCCTCGGCTTTTTGATATCTGTCTCTCCACTGTGTATCCCTTTTTGGTTTAAGCCCAAAGATAAAGCTATTATCTTTCAAAGGATGCCTTGCAGGAAATGTGGCATCCACTTATGTTTTAAGAAAGATAAAACACTTGTGATACATACAGTAGGGTTATAAACTTGGAATGAAATGAGACTTTTTAATTATCTCAAAATGCATATTGTTATAGGCTGCTTCTTTGAAATTCTGAAGAGGTTTAAAAAACAATGTAGGGTGAGTTCACAGCTCCTAACAGGTTCAAGACATAGCTAAGATTCCAGGGCAATGCTGTTTGCATGAATTAGGGCGACTACAATCAAGGCTGTATATTCAGACTTTCAAACAAATTTTTGCTATTACAGTTGTATCCATGGATTCTTTATCCATGGATTCAACCATCCATAGCTTGAAAATATTTTTTTTAAAAAATATAAATTACAAAAAGCAAACCTTAATTTTGACATTTTATATAAGGGACACCATTTTACTACACCATTGTATTTAATGGGATTTGACCAGCCATGGATTCTGATATCTATGGGATGTCCTGGAACCAAACTCCAAGGGCCCACTGTACACAATATTAGGGGCCAGACCCACCACATGTAGATGTCCTGGTTGATATATTCAGTATCTTGATATAATCCACTCCAGAGACAGGAAGATCAATTCAGGTTTATTTCCATAAAATTCCTTCTTTTCCACCCTCCACTTCGGTCCTGGGATAGTGCTGCGTGTTGGTAGATGTTTTTCAGATGGATACATTAATGGATGAACACAAAGTATCTTTGTATATTTTTCAGAAAAACATGCAGAAAAACTTCTTTTTTTGCAAATTTTTCAAATACATATATTATGTTTAATACTTTTTTTTTCATTCACAGTATGCATCTGAAGCATGGAACTGTTCTGATTTCTAATTTCCATGATCAATTTTACAGGCTGAGTGCTATATTTTGCAAAATGTAAGTTCCTGAAGTCTGTATCTTGGAATATGAAATGAAAATAAGTGTGGCTTGTGTCTTCACAGCATAGAAACTAAAATGTCTGTAGACACTGCAGAATAATCCAGAAATAAGATGATTGATGACTTACATGAAATGTTGATAACAACTTATATGTCTTGGCACTGAGATGTTTGTTCCTCCCCCAAGAGGTGTATGTGTGTGTATGTTCAGTATTACTTTATTTATATTAGTAAAATAACCTAAAATATTACAAAGTTGCCTGCTCTTCTCCCATGTTAAATATCTTGAAATTCAAATACTTAAGATTGCTTAAGTAGAGCATTGAGGCTAAATTTGCCTATCTGGACTATACCATTGTTTGTGAGTTGGGAGCCCAGCCAACTAAATGGTGCTGAGATGGACTTCCACACAGATTTGACTTATCTGACAAGCAGCAAAGAACCCTAAATCCACTATCTAATAAAATGCGGTAGGGAACCATACCTGTTTCACCAGTCAGGGAAGTGATGATTTGAAAAATCTGTTTACAGCAAATCTTGATGGAACAAATTTCTCAAACATCCCTGGTTCTTCTTATGGTGCAAATTAATATGCTGTCACATGTGGCATCAGGAACCATCATAAAAATATGAACATTTAGCCTGCTTTCAAAAAATCTCCAAGTCTATGAAATCATCATCATCATCATCATCATCATCATCATCTTTATTTATATTTCCCACCTCTCTCAATGGATTGGATTTCTCCACATGTTGCAGAGAGCAATCCTCCCTCCAATGTTCCTATGATGTGACAACCATGATCACAGTGTGACTCTGGAGTACTTTGCTGGCATGCTAGAGTATAAAGACTATAAAGATGTCTGAAAAGATGTACGTAGTTCCCTTACAATTACTCAGTCTAAACTTCCCAGAAAAGAAGGAAGAGATTAACTGCACATTTTCTCCATGATGAAATCAATGTTCTGAATCTGAACTGAGAGTGCATATAGTTTGTTCCAGGGGGTGAATATATGAATCTAAAACTTAACACTAAAAGATCACTTGTCTTACTAACTCACCAAGTATGGGCAACAGGTGCCAATGTCATTTACACTAATGAGCAGGTGGTACACTTCTTTGCTTGGCTGGCACATTTAGATGAATATTTCCCCTTTTGCTGTAATTCGTTTGTATTACTTTATTCAGTTCAACTGAACCAGGCTGCTTGATATCACCTCCTAATTAAGAGAGACTCATCTAAAAGTTTAAATATCTTTTTAGCTGAAAAGGGGAATCTAACCAGAATCTGAAATAGGAATACAGACTTATCAAAATGTGTAAATTTCTTCGTATTCAGCATGGAAAGTACTCAAGAGTTTGTTTTTAAAAAAATCTGACTACAGAAGAAACTAAAATTGAATCACTATGTACTCATCCTTTTTATTGCTCAATTAAGGGGCTGAACAGATTGCCCCTTTCAGTGCCAGATCGGGGCTGTGGCAACTACATGCCACAGCCCCAATCTGGCCTTTCCACGGAGCAAAAAGGAGCTTCAAAAAGTGGCTCCTTTCTGCACCACAGAAAGGGCATCATAGCTGCTGGCACTGCAGCTTTTCTGAACTCCTTTGCCGCTGCATCATCTGCACCATGACACCGCCTGCCATCTGGTGGGGTGTGTGGCATCATGCCAGCATGGGGATGCAATCGGGGCATGCATCATGTGGATTAATAAATAAATAATAAAACTTTTATTTGTACCCCACTTTTTCTGAGAATAATCAAAGCAGCTAACAGCATGTAAAATCGTACATATATAATCTATACAAATAGCCCCACCTTAAAAAGAGATTAAACAATTATAAGATTAAAAATTTAACATTAGTTAAAATTCCTATATCTCACTCCCCCCTCCCGCCCCCATGCACCCCTTTATGACCATTCTGTCAAGGCTTTAAGTTTGCATCCTTTTTATTTCCCTGATAGGCTCCTCATCTATAACTTACGTATGGTAATCAGGTAAAATATCATTCCCCCCCCCCCCCCACCATGCTGGAAAAACTGTACTTATTAAATTTGGCCAGTGCACATTGCTGAGAATTTTGTTTCTGTTGGTTTGATGAACTGCAACAACATGCACATATTTCTCTAAATCCATGATGGAAAGAACCTAAGTTTTAAACAATTTCAATGGAGAAGAAAAATGTTTCCATCCATATCCAATACAGACTTTTCCCACCATATCTAAAGCTGTGCAGCAAGTGAACTTGATGCTCTACAATCTACAGCTTATGCAGATGTTTCTAAGCATCATCAACAATATCACGGTTGCCTTCTGACACTTCAAGCTTCCTGCATAGTTAGAGACAAAGACAGTGAAGCAATGAAGCTGACAAAACTGACAACAATTCTGCTTTCCAACAGAAATACCACTTCTGAAATTATGGGAGTGATTTCTACATTTTGGCAGAATTCATTGCAGTCTCTATGGGATAAACAGCTAGAACACTCCCACAACCATGCAGCTAATATTTTTCCATGGAATAGCACATATGTTTGTTAGAATTAAAAGTAAAATAGACTACTAATAAGATTCAAAGGGGTAGAGAGATATAAAGAAAGGGGGAAAACAGTGTGCACACATTTCTGGATTACCACTCAGTCTGAACTGAAAATGAGTCCCTGGACCCCTAGTGTCTTCAAAACTGCTCTTGTAACTATAATGTCTCAAAAAGCTATTTCAATTCCAACGATATGTTATGAATAAGGGCAATCATCATTCATTAAAATGCATTTTTAGCTGGTTCAATCTACCTCGATTTTCTCCATCTCATCAAGCAAGATAACATATACACTAGCTACTCCGTGAAGGCAGCAAAGCAACCTGAAAATGGAATCAGCAAAATCAAATTACCAGAGGAGGGCATTTGTATTATTGCCACTGATTTCTCAAAAATTCAAGTTTACCCTGACAAACAATATTCCAGATGAGATTACAATTTTTAATATATGCAGTCCCTGAAACATATCATACTTTCAGACAGCTATAGCAAAGATACTTCTCAATGTGTTTTGGTAATAGACTTTTTTTTTATATACAAAGGATTAGCCCAAGTGAGAGGCTAGAGAGATTAAAGACAAGTTGGGCACATCTGAAACATTTAGCACATACTGATATATACCTATAGATAAAGTGTAGGAAACATTTGGGCATTCAGATGTTGTTGGATTGTAACTGCTATCATCCATCACCATTGCCTAGGCTGGCTGTGGCTGAAGGATATTGCCATACAACAACATGTAGAGAGGGCTGTGGTCCTATCCTCTCCTATAATTTTTAGGGCTACCGTAAATAGCACTTCATCTGAGTTTGGAGATACTGTAAGTCACCACAGTGCTGCATGCTGTTGTTTTTTCTAACTACAGGATACAAACATTTCACCTAAAAATTTCCAATCTACAGGTTTTACTTTGGGCAAAATATCTGAAGACAGAATCAGCTAGATTGGACCTGATAGGCTAATGCAAGAAATTTCAGTGGCAGCTAAAGGTCTATTGAACTTCGTCAGAGGAACACCTGTAGAACCAAGGGCTGTGGAACCTGAAACTGGAAGCAAGAGATTTTTCTGCAGGAAAAGCACCTATTCAAGGGAATTTTAAAAAAGCATATAAGTTTGTCATGATGAATTTGTATGTTTCCTGTTATAAAACACTAGGCTTAGTTCCAAAAATAGTTATTAAACTTGGTTTAGACCCACAAAATCCATTCTAAAATTAGGAACTGCATTTTTATGTAGCCACAAAATAGCAAGTACAGCTACAAAGTTCTTCCCATCAGCCCCTTTCAACAACATGTGAAGTGAACTCCCATTATGACAGCTGTGGTTACTGCAAGAGTTATGAGAGTTCACAAAGCTGCATCCCTGGCTTTTGATGTGGTCAAATTCTGAGACCAATGGAAGGCAATAACAAAATCAAGCAATTCCAAAAATGGAGAATAAGGCTGAAGACTCAATGAGCAGTGGACAGTGCTCCCTTTAAGAAGGAGTGTCCCTGGGGTTGCATGCAGACCTTGGTTGCTGCTTCTTCATCCTCCAAAACTGGCTGGCTGGATTTAAGTCAAGACATTTCAAAATGATGATTGAATCAGGGGTGGGAGCCAGAGACAGACATATATATATATATATATATATACCATAGGTATGTGAGAAAGTCAATTTAAATTAGGTATGGAAATGAAGTAGCAAGTCTAGTTTTAACGATGGACCTGGCTTCCACTCCACCAAAAGCATCCAAGGAAGTAGACTTAAGTCACGCTGCCAACTACTTTCTTTTAGTTAGTCTCAAAGGTGCTACAAGATCTCTCTACACACTGATTCTACAGACTAACATGGCTATATCTTTGCATTATTATTATTATTATTATTATTATAATACAATGGTGAAAATCTGATTAAAACATGTTAAGTTATAACTCATTTGAGCAGCTTAAATCATTCAGCAGGAAATCACTGGTGTAGATTTTGTAACTATAACTTTTTTTATTAATTAGGAAATAGCAGTAGATAATATACATTACCCGGGTCAAGCTGCAGGTGCACTCTACCAGTGTCAAGTAAATTATTAAAATAAACATAGCTACTTTAGCATCCTGTATATACTCATGTATAAGTCTAGAAATTTAGGTTAAAAATTGACCCAAAAAACCTGAGTAGACTTATGTATGGGTCAATGTATATACTGTACTTTAACTCGTGTGTGTGTGTGTGTACATATATGTATATGTAACTATCCCATGGCGAATGAAAAAAGTTTAATCTGTTCTGGAAGCACTGACCCCCTTGTATACTCTCATCCATGAGCACAAATAGTTATGCCTGTAGGGTTTTGTTTTGTTTTTGTTTTTTGGTATTGTTTTGCTTTGCTTTGGCCTTCACATCCTTCATTATGTGCCCCTATATTTTACCCTCGTCTTATCCATGGGTCATATCAAAATCCATAATTTTGGCCCCAAAATTTGCCCTCGACTTATACGCAAGGTCGACCTATAGCTGAGTATATACAGTAAATGCAGTCCTAACTAAATTCTATGATTCTATGCTTGCAATGAATCAATGGGAACTTGGCAAACAAACACAAATATGTATGCAAGTTCCATGGATTCTATAATTCTTTGATTTAGGCCATAGTTTATTAAATCTTAAATGTTTTTAAATATTTTACATTTGCTACTGCAACAACTCTGATGGCTATGCTTAAAATATATGAATTTGGATAGCATCAATTTAGTCACATTCCTTGGAATGGTTCCCAGGGAGTAACAAAAACAACAAAACTATAACAACATATCATTTGTCTTGCTTTCTTGAAATTAAAAAAAAATCATTTCTTAAAAATTTGTATTTATGCCTTCAGTCTCAACAATACATAAATGCAGGCTATCCTTAAAACTTTTACAACTAGATTGCATATTTCATACTCCTTCAGTCATTTCATTCTAAGATTCAAAGAGAAACACAAATTTCCCTGTTTCCTCATTGTTGATTGTACGTAATTCAATGTTGTGTGACTGTGACAAAGCTATTAATTCATTGTTATGAGGCTGTAAGTATAGGTGCTGTTCGCATATCTTTCAAGAGATTGAATTTTAATTATTGTTTTTAAATAAGAGTGAAGAAAGAAATTTAGTACGGAAGTACCTTAGTTAACAAAAGACTCTGACAATCAAGCTCCTTTTTACAAAGGCCCACCCAGACCCCCTTTTCCTTTTCACCCTATGTCTACTTAAAATTTTTAGCAGCCTCAACATTAGGAGGATGGTTAAAAAGAGATGGGGAAAGCACAGATTTTCAATTTGAGCATGCAGCAATTTGTCTAGCGTAAACAATACAATAAAGTTTCAGATTCTACTGTTATTGATCCTGTTATGGTATGGAAGGGAACAGATAATATGTATCTGTACAGAGTCGGTCCTCTATATCCACAGATTCTTTATTCATGGATTCAACCATTCATGGCTTGAAAATACTTTTAAAAATTATAAATTCCAAAAAGTAAACCTGGAATTTGCCATTTTGTATAAGGGATACCACTTTTACTATGTCACTGTATTTAACAGGACTTGAGCAGCCATGGAGTTTGGTGTCCATGGGGGGTCCTGGAACCAAACCCCAGCATATATCAAGGGCCCATTGTATTCAGCATCTGTTCAGGGTATCCATGCACCACAATGTCACAACGACCCAATAAAAAAATACTATTGGACATAATTCTGCACAGCATCTTGGGAATGCAAGCCCATTACACTGTGGGGAGAAACTGGAACATTATAGATCACCTCTGAGAATGTTTATACAACTTTCTTTCCCCGTATCTCTATGGGCCACCCATATCTCAGTGGATATGATGGAAACAATCAGAGAAGTACCTCATCCCCTTTCCCACCACCTTTCCCTTCTCCCTTTGTGTTGTGTCTTTCAGATTGTAAGCCTGAAGGCAAGGAACTGTCTAATTAAAAGATTGTATGTACAGCACTGTGTAAATCTACAGTGCTATATAAATAAAGGTTAATAATAATAATAATAATAATAATAGTTATAAGATGAGAAACATTATGAACTGTGAATTAGTGATCAGGCTAGTGTTAAAGAGTGGGGGAAGATTCATAATGAAGTTTCATACCACTTTAAGTGCTGCAGCTCTTCTATGGAATCCTGGGATTGGTAGTTTTACAATGTCTTTAGCCTTCTCTGCAGAGTGTGGAGGCATGGCAGATAAGGTGCCCTCAAACTGCATTATTTCTATGGTGATGTATGCAATTTTAGGCAGTGTGACAAAGAATGGCTTGTGTGAAGTCAAGGGATTTCATGGTCAGCATGCATATTTTTTTGCGGATTTTTTGGGCTATGTGGCCATGTTCTAGAAGAGTTTATTTCTGACATTTCGCCAGGATTTGTGGCTGGCATCTTCAGAGATGTCAGGAATAAACTCTTCTAGAACATGGCCACATAGCCCAAAAACCCACAAAAAACAACAACAAAAAACAGTTGCTTGTGTCCTTAAGTCACGAGTCATCACTAATTTTTTTCTGAATAAATCAAAATCTAATATCAATTTAGATTTGCATTTTAAGCACTAAGTTAAAAGCTTATTTTCTAAAAATTTAATTTGTTCACCCATAGTATTTTATGTGGTTCTATCAGTGGTTCAAAAATGAGAATTTAAATGTCTACATTTTCAAATGTGATATTACTTTTGTATGGTGTGCAAACATTAATCAAACATTTCCTAGAGGTGTGGGGCATGAAAAGGTTGGGAACCACTGTTCTAGTATTACAGCTGAGGGACATGTACTACAGATTGTTAAATACTCACCAAACTACAAATCCCAAGATTCCTATAACAAAGTCAGGACAGGTAAAATGGTGTCCATCTGCTTTAACTATGCAGTGTGGATACATCCTATATATGACTGCTGCCTTCCTTTCCAAAGAGGAGAGGTATTTCAAAGTAACACGGACCATGATACGGCCAAGTTTGGTTGTGGTGTCTTGAACACCTTTAAATGCATATTTAAAAATACTTTCTTGGCAGGGAACATTTTGTATTATTCCGAGTTGAAAACCTGCTGAAATACTTTTGTTTTATTACCGTCATTTGTTTAGCACGCGGTGGTAATTGCTCTTTGCAGCACAATAAATATGTGCACCTCGCGGTCTGCATCATCTAGGGACTGCCACTGACAGAGAAAGTCAAACTGCAGCCCACACACACAAATAATAGCTTTCCATTAGGTTTGCTATTTCACCTGAATAATTCCTGATAATCATGAATAATGATGTTATTTGACATTCTAATGATACCATGCTACACAGCTTCAATCCATCAGTCACTGTCAGGAAGGTCAAATATTTGTATTCCCTTGCATTATCCAGAGTTCATTAAACAGTTAAATGACATTACACACTCTAATTATAATTCCAAATGAAAGTAGTACATATCATTTAGATTTTCAAGGCCTATATAACATGTCTCTATCTTAAGTAAAGATAATCTCTCTCTTTTATTTGCCAGTGCTCTGAAGCTGTGTGAAGGTTGTTGGCATTCCAGTCACTGCAGGCTACTTTGAATGTAATATTTTAATAACACAGAGTTTACTTTCAAAAGAATGCTTTCTCTCTGAAAATGTTTGGACACAAGAGCGCAAGAAAGCTAGGCGTCGGAAGTCAAGAGCCACATCTGTGCTGTGGCAAGAATTCAATTACTGAGCATTGTTATGACATTTGTCATAACCTTACCTTTCAAAGGAGCACAAGGTGACATCAATATTCTGCCCTCCTATCCTCAAAACAATCCTGTAAGGTAGCCAAGGAAAGCTTGCCTGGAATTGATTGATTCACCACCCCAAAAGAGAGGGGGGGGGGCAGATTTTTTTTAAAAAAACACTAATGTAAACATACGTAAGATTTAGAAATCAGGCCTAAGTTTACCCCGGCACTTGGAATTAACTAGTTAATTAACTCATTATGTTATTGATTCAATAGATTTTCTAGCAATTTCACCTAACTTTCTAGTATCTCTTAACTCTTAAATTAAAAATATGCTTTAGACTAGAGAACTGGATCATTATAATTCATAAGTACGGGAGCCTCTACCTCTGTCACATTGTTAAACAAGAAGGTCTGTTGCCTAGTCATATTAGGAGGAGTCACATTAGAAGTGGAGGAAATGCATCACATGGCTAGCTAGCTAGGTAGAAACTTTCCTGAAGCCCAGGTGAGAACAGCAGAACAACAATAAAAAATAAAGAGGAGGAGGAGGAGGAGGATGCAATGCAATGCAATGCAATGAAGTAAGTATGATGAGAGTGGTTTAATCACAGATCCAGAACCAAAAACAACCAAAGCCTTTCAAGCCTGTATGAAAGGAACATGTTTGAAGTCTTTCTGGGAGTGCATAACTTCTCTTCCACTGTTCTCATTCTTTTTTGTTACCATATGCCTTCAAGTCATTTCCGACTAATGGCGACCCTAAGGTGAACCCATCACAGGGGTTTTTTGGCAAGATTTGTTCAGAAAGGGGCTGCCTTCCCCTTCCTTTGAGGCTGAGAGCGTGTGATCTGCTCATGGTCATCCAGTGGGTGTCGATGGATGAGCAGGGATTCAGATCCTGTTTGTACAGTTTTTAGATTATTTTAACTGTATTGAATTTTTACTGTATTTTTTTTTAAAATGTGAGCCAACTTGATTGCCTTCTGGGAGAAAGGTGGCATACAAATGAAACAAACAAACAAACAAATCCTGGTCCCCGGAGTTGTAGTTCAATGCTACACCACACACACTCTCTCTCTTCTCCTCTACTGATTATATTCTGAAGCAAATATAACTTTAATGCACTAACTATGCTGAAGGTGTAACCCAGAAAAAATGACAAATATAGACCATTGTCTTATCCAAAATTTTAAAAGTGTGATTCCTTTGAGTGCTCTTTTGAGGGGAAGCACCAAAAAGTTGCTATTGCCACCATTTTCCAATCTGGTCATTCAAAAAGGCTAGAAGCGGGGACATGGCAGAAAGAGTAGATGGGAGTCGGTGCTTCTTTTAGGTGTTCCTGGGGTGGCCTAAGCTCTCATCTTTTGCCACTCTACTCAGAGAAGGGGAACGGTACCTTTTTTGATAAGGGTTAAGATAGAGTGCTTACATTGACCTGTGGATAAGTTGACCTAGGATTTTTGGGTTGATTTTTTGACTAAAATTTCTAGACATAAATATGAGTATATACAGTAGGTTGCAGGGTTTAGGGGCTTTAAAAACATTTTTCATTTTTTAAAAAAAATCCAAACCGAGGAATTGACTTTGGAGTGTTTGTTCATTATTTTAATTTGGGGATGAAAACTGATGTGCAGAGCCAGTGCCTTTGTGCACTCTTATTGTACTGCCCAACAGAATCTCTAAAAAGAACAGTATCTGTTCCATTCATATACAAAGCAGTAGTAACAGGGAAGGAAAACAACTGTTGCCACTCACTAGTAATATTTTGATCCATATTAAATCTGAATCCAGGCAATTTAGAAAACATTTACACACACACACACACACATTCAGCCAGCTACCTGCTGTGCTAACTGAAAGTATCAGAAAGGGGAGGCATGAAACATCATCTCAGAAGATGCACAGAGCATCGCTTTATTGACTATGGATATTCAAATACATTAGGTAGATGCCAACTCATCTGAGTATATATATTTAGGAGAGAAGATAGCAGCGCAAGTAATCTGATCATCTTGCTTTGCATTAAGGTAGAAATCTTTGCAAAGCAACAAATCCTCAACACTCATTCCCTTGGGAAGAAGGGGAAAGGGGAAGAAGGGGGGCTCCAGTATGGTCATTAAGAGACCATCAAAAGCAAGGCATTGATTTGAAAAAAACTGGTAAGGAAATCACACCCTCCATGATTGCATTGAATGCTTGCACTCAGACTACCATCTTCACAATGAGACATAACAGCCATTTGGCATGAAGGGGAGGGAGATAAAAGCCAAGGAGAACATATCAAAGTGCTGCTGGTTTGGAGGGGGAAGAGGGGAAAAACAGAAGATATTAAAGAAACAAACAAGCTGATATGATGGGCATACTGTTCACAAAAAGAATTACAAGTTAAAGGTATTCTTGTAAAAACATTTCAACTGACTTACTAACATTTCCTTTCAAAACACGTTTTTCAAATATGTGTAAAATTGTTCTCTTTCTCTCTTTTACAGGTTCAATATCCTTTATCTGAAATGCTTCAGAAATGTTTCAGATTTTGGATTCTTTTTTGGATTTTGGAATACGGTGAGTGCTTGGTATTCACTGGAGTTTGACTCCAGGATCCCCCATGGATACCAACATCCATGGATGTTCAAGTCCCACTATATAGAATGGCATAGTGAAACAATGTCCAACATTAAATGGCAAAAATCAACATTTGCTTTTTGGAATCTGTATATATGGAATACTTTCAAGCCATGGATTATTGATCAGTGGGCATGGAGGGCCGATTTTACAAGACTGTCTTTTGGACTAGTTCAAAGACATAACAGTTTTAATCTGTATTTGCACATAGTGAGATATCTTGGAGAGCGGACCAAAATCTAAACATAAAATTCATGTATGTTTTATATACACCTTATACACATAGACTGAAGGTGATTTTATACAATATTTTTAATTATGTGTGCATGAAACAAAGTTTGTGTATACTCAACTATCAGAAAGCAAAGATTTCACTGTCTTAGCCACCAATGAAAAAGGTTTTGGATTTTGAAGCGTTTTGGATTTCAGATTTTCAGATAAGAGAGACTCAACCTGTATTTGTACAGTGCTGGATGTAATGAGAATTCTTATGTGGCTCAGAGTACAAAAACAAAATGGAACAGTTCAAAAACAGTTTTAAAATATAATGAATACTTTAAAACATCTCAACAGCATCAGAAAAACTACAATTGTTATCATGAGTTGACAAAGGCTTTAAAAAAACAAGGCTTCACCAGGCATCTAAAACATCCTTCCCCCCAACTGCCCTGATTTGCCAGGAACAATCCCCCCAATTAATCTTGTCGTCCACCTTTTTCAGATGCCATTTAAAATGTCCCAGTTTCTGTCTCCAACTTCTATTCCCCTCCTTTTATCTTCAGTTTACTTCAGGTGCAGCAAACTAAGTTGAAAATTAAATAGTAGTTTACACTCAATTAGCTCTGCAGAGAGGACAACAGAGGAAGGGGAAGGATCTTGTTCTTCCCAGTAGACTGAAGCAAAAACAAACTTCTGTAGCCTCTCCAATTTATTTTGATTTACTTATCCGATTTGTATCCCGTCTTTCTCCCAAAATGGGATACATGCTTTCTCAATTGGTACATTACTGCCTGTTAATAGTGTTTGCCATCCTGACCACACTCTGACATTGCTTGGTCATGCACATCCCTGTTTCCGTCTATGTAATATTGGGGGGTATGCTAAACCTGAACACTATCTACATCTCCACACCATTAGAGATGTTTTGTATATGTTATTTATCCCATACAGGCATATTTATGTAGCAGAGGAGTACCCACCTTAGAATCAGGGAATCAAAGAGTTGGAAGAGACCACAAAGACCATCCAGTCCAACCTTATTCTGCCATGCAGGAACACGCAATCACACTTCTGTTTAGAGACTTCCAAAGGAGACTCCACCACTCTCTAAGGGAGTGTATTCCACTGTTGAACAGCTCTTACTGTCTGGAAGTTCTTCCTGATGTTGCGGTGGATTCTCTTTTCCTTTATTTTGCATCCATTGCTCTGGATCCAGTTCTCTGGAGCTGCAGAAAACAAGTCTGCTCCATCTTCAATATGATCTTGTGACCTAACTGAAGACCTTACCTGTATCTCATTCCCATATGTGTCAATTTCCCATATGTGTCTTATGTCATCTTGGATAAAACACTTCCCCAATTTCCCATAAAATTAATGCAACTCTTTTTTCCCCCATTACCACTAGAAGTGAGGAATGAGTGATAGTGAGGAATGAGTGATAGTGAGTGAATGAGTGATATGGAAGAGCTGCATTCTTTTTCCTTCCAGTGAGGAAAGAAGGTAATAGCAGTGTGTGTGTGTGTGAGACACACACACACACACACACACACACACACAAATACACACACACACACAGAGCGAGAACCACATAACTCTCCTCCAGCACCACATTTCCCATGAGGCAAACTTCTTAATATTTCTTCTTTACTGCTTGCTTTAGTTCTGATCTGCTGTAGTTATGCTTCACCTTTTTATGCCATGCAGTAATCTTCTTTCCTTTGTAGGTCAAGGAGGGACAATTATCCAACCTTCCAGATGTTATTAGACTGAAAGTCTGAACAATCAACAACATCTGGAAACTTGCATGATACCTGCCCTTTGGTTTAGGGCAATGGATAGAGACTGAGACCTCTTGACACAAAATTCCTCGTGTTCTCTCCTGAAAAAAACCTGTTTGATTCAATATGCCAAATATTGTCAACCTTTACTTTACAGCAGGGGTGGAAAAACCTTGCCCTCCAAATGTTATGGACTACAACTCCTTTCAGCCCTATCAAATATGGTCCACTAAAAGGCCAAAGATTCTCCAACCCTGCTTATAGTGTCTGATATAACATACCGGATTCCTCGAAGTTCTAAAATATTTTTCTTAAGGTTTTTAAAAAGACATTCAGCACTGTTCCCACAAGACTGCCACTTTGTTTCATGTATTTTTCTTGCATTCCTTATCATCAATTAAAATTAATTCACAAAAGACTTTTTTTTTCTAAGGAGGAGGCATACTGTCAGAAGGTGCAATTAACAAGTTGCGAAGCTTGTTATTATCTAAAACTCCAGAAATGTGCAGGTCTGACAGCAGTATTTGCCGAGTTCAACCGTTCACCTCTCTGGCTCCAAATACGTCAGAGAAATGCTACAGCTGCTACTCTACTCTTCTTTCTGTGGTATACAGAGAATTTGTTTCCATTCCCACAAGATGGTATTATTGGTTGGTTAGAAGGGTGTTCTGCTGACAGCAGACAGTGTGCACATTAAGAGGTGAACACTTGTCAAGATCGATCTTGTCAAGATTCTCCATTTTCTACTGCCAAGCTCATTCCACAATGAATGTCAGTTTTCTTCTTATTCCCTCCAAATCAAAATGTATGTCTTATTTCCAAATGTGTTTGTTTCTCAAAACGTAAGTATTTTGGTGTGAATTTTTCAAATATACATATTTTTCTACACATTCCCCCATTGAGTAAAGGATATGAAAGTGCTACCAATGAGAAAAAGGTGGTGAAAGGAGTAGCATATCCGATGTGGCCTGCCCTAAACCTAAGCAATACTACGGCTCTAAGGCTTATCCTTATTCTTATCAGTTCCTAGAGTGGGGCTGTCTGGACCTCATTCTGTTCATTCCCAATTTCAGCAATAGGTTTGCCTTTTTCCCTTCGCTTTCTCTCCTAAGTCCCAATTGCCTTACCCCTTTTACTACCAGCTGTTGTAACATAGGATCACATTAGACGGTTTGTTGGACTTACTGTATCTTTGTTAGATTTTCCACTTTTTTTTTTTTTTACTTCTAGGGGAAACCATCTTATAAGCCCATCAAATGTATGTTATTGTGCAATCAAAGCATCATAGAGCTGGAAGAGACCTTCAGGGACCATCCAGTTCAAGCTACTGCCATACAAGAAGACACGATCAAAGAACCCTGAACAGATGGCCATCCAGTCCCTGATTAAAAACCTCCAAAGAAGGAGAGGCCACTAAACTCTGAGGGTGTAATGCACACAGTGAGCTCAGAAATGTGTGGATTTCTGACCACAAATGCCATTTGTACCTGTGTTGCCTTCTGGGAGGTACAAATAAATCATCTCACATGAAGCTGTGAACCTGAGACCATAAACAGCTGTCCTCTCCAATTATCTCACCACTTGTGGCTGACATCACTGTGTCTCTGCAATACTGTTCTTCTACTGTTTAATGCACCACTAAACCTTTCCATTTTTTATGTCAGGAGAGTTGCATTTGCAACTTCTGACAAAGGCATAGTTAGAGATGATGCCACCTGCCCTCATTCTATGTGCAAATGCTAACTAGGCGGCAATGGGAGAGTCAAGGAAGTGAAATGTAACAAAACTGCCTTGAGACTCCAAAGGATATGAGGAATCTATTATTATTATTATTATTATTATTATTATTATTTTAAAAAAGAGTATTGGGAATGTGAGGTAATGAAGGGCTGCACTGGGGCCCTTGGGGACATGTGACACTTATAGTGAGGTTCTTCATAGATTCAAGGTAAATATTTGTGGTTTCACTTCAAAATAATCTACCTTTGATAGATTAGCCATCCAGACATAAAATGAATATATGTTTTGTTCTTCTGGAATCTGAATTATATTAAGAATGCCTTAACAGCTTTTTTCTGTGTTTTGAAAAAAGCACATTTCCAAGAAATTGAATGAGTAGCATGAGAACTCAACAAGATCAAGATCTGGCAAGGTTATTACTTGAAGATAGTTGCATCAACCCATGCAAAGGGCACCACATTTCACCACAAAACTGTGTGAATTTCAGCTGCCCAAGACTCCTATTGTTTACAAAATCACATATCTTGGGATGGAAGAAGCAAGTGGAGAGCCCCTAATCTTGCCAGAGGTCAATGACTCTTTTTCACTTTAGTTCAACATCTAGTTCGTGCCTTGAATAAGTAAACAAGTCAGGTTGAAATGAATTCAGAGGTTCTTATGGATGGTTAAACAGATAAATGATAGTGTAAAAAGTGAATTTATTCTTTGTGTGCACTCGAAAACACACAGACACACACACACATAATGCCCCTTTCAGCTGTTTTTTTAATATGAAGGCATTATTATGAATTCACTTTTGTATTATGAAATACAAAATCAGAATCAGAATAAGGATTCAGTGGCATTTATAATAACTTACCAAGGCTCTAACTTTCTTTTTTGTGGTAGATGCAGAGTTACCATTGAACATTAAGGAAAAGAAAAGGACCACAAATGATTCACATAACTGTAAAGTGGATTGACAAAGCACCCAAGTAGTTTGAGATTTTCCATACCTCGGCTCAGTCATTAATCAGAATGAAGACTATAGTCAAGAAATCAGAAAACAGTGACATGGAAGGGCACCAATGCAGGAAGTAAACAAGAAGTGTAAAGATCTATCATTGAATACTAAACTTAACTTTGTCCATACCACTGTAATTCCCATTTCTATGTATGGAAGGTGGAAAGTGAAGAAAGCTGACAGTAAGAAAATCAACTCATTTGAAACATGGTGCTGGGGAACAGTTCTATGGATGCCATGGACTACTAAAAAGACAAATAAATGGATCCTAGAGCAAATCAAGCCTGAACCTCCCTAGAAGACAATGGGGCTTTCTAGATTGGCAGGAAAGTGTGACATGAAGTTGCCTTTTCCTTAATGCTTAGCAGCTACACTGCAAGCCCCAGGTGTGCATTTAAAAGGTACAGGGCAGCTAGACTGAGGGGTGTGGGAACGACTTATCTGAAGTCTTTTCTGTGGCTCAGCAGCTACATTGGAAGCTGTCAGAACACTACAAACACAGGCAGAGCAGCTGCACCAGTGGTAATGAATGCAACTTTTAGCCGCACTGAACCTTTAATTATTTTTTTCCTTGCCGGCTGCGAACTGCGCAGCTGCGCAGTTCCCAGCCGGCTGGGAAATGTGCAGCTGTGCAGCAGTGCAGGTTTGCCGGCTGGGAACTGTGCAGCTGAGCAGTTTGCAGCCAAGGGAAAAAAAATAAAGTTTCAGCGTCATTCCGATTTCTCTGCTTTTTAAAAACTGTGCAGTTGCACTGGTGCATCATGAATGAACCCCTTTATTTTGTGAATGAATTAACATTTTATGCGCAGTAGAATAACAGTTACAGCATCCCTACTGCGCATGTCTAGGGTTCCGATTAGGGCTGGAGCTAGGGTTTGGGAGCTTTAAAAAACTGTGCAGTTAAACCCCAGCTTTTACACCTGCAGGACATTGAGTGTTTTAATTAGAAGTGAACTCCACACCATGCATGCTCCCAACTCATGATCCATTATGATCCACACATGTATTGCTGCCTTTAAATGGGTGCTTTAAAGATACAGCGGCCCCTTTAACTGCGCGGCTGCACCTCAGCCTTTAGATGCAGCTGCACTGTTCTGCATTTTTTAAAAAAGAAGCTGGGAAAACCAGCACCTTTTTAAAGGCGCTTCTTCTCCCCTAAAATGCAAAAACAGCGTTTTCATGGCACACTTTCCCTTTTACTCATCTAAAGGCTAGAGTTTCATGCAGCCATGAACACACTTCTTTTTGCCAATCTAGATCAGCCCAATATGACAAAACTGAAACTTGTACTTTCAACATATGTCAAGAAGAAATGACTCCCCCCAAATAATAATGCTTTGTAAGGTAGAAAGCAGTAGGAAAAGAGAAAGATTGCATTACAGATAGATATACTCAATCAAGAAAGCCACAGATCTCTGTCTACAAGACTTGAGCAGGGCTGTTGATGATGTGGTGACTTGGAGGTTTCTCATTCACAGGATCACCACAAGTCAAACTCAACTTGACAGAAATTAATAACAACAACCAATGCACCAATTATCAATTGCTTCTAGTCCGGCTTGCTGTGGCTTAATTTTCTATTCCCAACCATGTATCCTAAATATTTTACTTCCCTTTCACCAATAGGATATTTTTGTGCTTTAATGGTTTGTCCAAGAACTTTGTCTCTACCTAAAACCTGTTCCAGGGAGTGTAGATATCATCAAAGTAAGCTACTGAAAAATCAAACAGATTTTTTAACATTTTGTCCACCAATCACTGGAAGATAGAAGGGACATTAAGGCCCTTATCACATGGTGGAACTTACGTTGCCAAAACATTATCAAACTATTGCAGATGTGCAAAGGTAGGATATGTTGCACTTCTAAAACGTAATTGAGGCTTCCTGCTTTCCTTCCGTCGACAAAGAGTTCATGGGGAAGCCATTTTTGAATAACAGGATATCCCATTATTTAAAAAATGGCATCCCCATGAACGCTTCAGTGATGGAAGGAAAGTCGGAAACCTCAATTATGTTTTAGAAGCATGATGGAGGAGCCCACCTTCACGCTTCTGCAACAGTTCGGCAAACATTTTGACAATGCTATATCCCTCCGTGTGATAAGGTCCTATGAACTTTAAAAGGTAGGACTGTAAATTCAAACAATGTTATATGGGTTATAAAAGTCATTTTGGTATTGCTCTTCTGGCAATTACAGTTATCAGTACCCCTTTGTGAGGGCCTTTAATGAATCTCTACAGTTTTTGATAAATGCTAGATCTGTACTGTCCAAAACACAATGTCATGTCAAAGTCTGAATACCATCTTTTTACAGTGGCTGAAGGTCAACATGTGTTAAAATCATACAGAAAGCAACAGAAGCTTTTTAGGAACTCAGCAAGCATGAAAGATGGAGAAAGAGACTGAGAAGAAGGCTAAGTTTTCAGCTCTGTAAGCTAAAAACAACAACAAACACCTGCAAAGACAGGGGTACTACCATCTTTGAGACCTCATAAGGGGTTGGGTGTTAACATGGTCTTCCACCTATGCTCAATCATAAGCGAACTCTAAATGAACAAAAGCACCACATTGTTCAATTATATGCTCAGCCCATACAAATTAAACCTGGGCAAATGCTAGAACTTCCTTCCTCAAGGAAACCAGGAGCAGATAACAATATGCCATGGTGAGCAGCCACCTTCAACAGTCCAGCTATAACACTGGCTTTAATTCTGAGCCTCTTCTTTCTATCTGCTCAGTGGAACATTTCCCTGGCCATTAAAAATAAAAACTTGGTTAGAGAATTTGCACAAAAACAAAACCAACTCGCCCACACAGACATTTAGTAGCATTATGAGGTCATTTTTCAACACTGAAAAGGCGGCATACAGACAACTACAGTAACTCTCATTATTATTAATGATTGCCAAGCAATTTAACCCAGTTAATGGCACTCAAAGTGTACCCTGAAGGGTTTAATTTGAATCTACAAAACCACAAAAGTTCCCAAGCCGTAAAATGAATCTGCCTGGGCTAGGTATTAAACACTAAGACGTATGTTGCAATAACAAAATGCTTTAAGGGAAGAAATTCTGTTGAGTTAAGAATCCATTGCATTCCAGAGATTAACTTCAACTCTCATAATTCATTTAATGTAGGCTGATTCCAGACACCACATTTTAACAGCCTTTACTTTGGGGGGAAAGAAAGAGTAAATCAAAATGTGTGATTTGAACAGTAGCTCTGTTATTTTCAGCAGCTCTTAAAGGCAACTCACAAACAGAGGAAAATGTCATAGATTTTTGCCATGCAGGGTGCTGTCTTTTGTTGGGTCAACAATCATTCCACAAAACACATGGAGTGGAGATTCTGCAGCTTAGGGTTAGGAAGTGGGGGAATCTGCTTGATTCTGCTCATTAGAAATCCTGTAGCCAGGCAAGAACTTTATTAACGATTTGGATGACAGAATTGGGGGCATACTTATCAAATTTGCAGATGACACTAAACTGGGAGGAGTAGCTAATACCCCAGAGGGCAGGATCAAAATTCAAAATGATCTGAATAGACTAGAAAGCTGGGCCAGTGCTAACAAAATGAAATTCAATGCGGAGAAATGTAAGGTTCTGCACTTAGGGCGGAAAAATGAAATGCACAGATATAGGATGGGGGACACCTGGCTGAATGAGACCACATGTGAAAGGGATCTAGGAGTCCAAGTAGACCATAAGCTGAACATGAGTCAACAGTGTGATGCGGCAGCTAAAAAAGCCAATGCAATTTTGGGCTGCATCAATAGAAGTATAGTTTCTAGATCAAGGGAAGTTATAGTGCCACTCTATTCTGCTTTGGTCAGGCCTCACCTGGAATACTGTGTCCAGTTCTGGGCACCACATTTCAAAAAAGATGTGGAGAAACTGGAGCATGTCCAAAGGAGGGCAACTAAGATGGTGAAGGGTCTGGAAACCTTGCCCTATGAAGAACGCCTTAGGGAGCTGGGGATGTTTAGCCTGGAGAAGAGAAGGTTAAGAGGTGATATGATAGCCCTGTTTAAATATTTGAAAGGATGTCATATTGAGGAGGGAGCAAGCTTGTTTTCTGCTGCTGCAGAGACTAGAACGCAGAACAATGGATGCAAACTGCAGGAAAAGAGATTCCACCTCAACATTAGGAGGAACTTCCTGACAGTAAGGGCTGTTCGACAGTGGAACACACTCCCTCAGAGTGTAGTGGAGTCTCCTTCCTTAGGGGTCTTTAAGCAGAGGCTGGATGGCCATCTGTCAGGGATGCTTTGACTTGGAGTTCCTGCATGGCAGGGGGTTGGACTGGATGGCCCTTGTGGTCTCTTCCAACTCTATGATTCTATGATTCTATGATTCTATGAACACTGACGCCTCTTACACATCTTCAAAATATAATAATTTTTTTTCCCCCTCTGTCTCTTAACCTGGAAGCCTGTATGCCTGATCTCCTCATGGTAGCTGTACTTGGCCTTTAGTACTGTTTTGAGTAGGGATGGAAAATACATTCTGAATAACAAGTTTTTAAAAAAGAATTCGTCCAATTCATGGTCTGCCAAAAGTTGCATGCTGTCTTTCAGAGATGAAACTGTGAGCATCAGGTTCTTTTATTCTTTCTTCGTTGAATTATAGGCAAGTGAATATGCATCACTGAATGCATATATTTGAACAATGCGCCCAAATACATTTTAGTTAAGGAGGGGGGCTATAAAAATGTATATATTAAGACAAATTCATTAATAAATCCATATATTATGAAAAGAGTATCCCAAAAAATGCACATAAATTTTCAAGGGAAAACAACAAAAGCAGAAATAAACAAAAGTAAAAACAACATATACCGATGGTCTGTTAGCCTAATGGGCTTCGTTACATGGGTAGGCAGCTTTCTGCCTTTCTGCTTCCATTATCCCTGACAATTGACCATGCTGGTCGGAGTTGATAGAAGCTGTAGTCTCAAACATCTGGCAAGCACCAGGTTTTTTATGATAACATCTATATCGTCCCCCATGCACATATACATTGGGGGCACAGTGTGTAATTGACATGTTGTTCCAACACAAACATCCACTGTGAATGACAGAATGCCTGAATGTGACTTCTTGATATTAAGACTGTGCAATTCTGTGCATAGTTAGTTGAAGATAAATCCCACTGAAGAGGGTGAGATTTATTGCGGAGTAAACATTCATTAAATTGTCCTGTGAATGTACAGTCTTACATAACAATATGGGGGCAAATTTTAAATGAAAGCGCTCAGCCTGACCATCTCATAACCGTGCCACAATGTGAGACCAATAAGAAAGCTGTGGCATTCATTTATCCCAGGAGCAATTCTTTTGTAAAAGGAATTCCTCTTAATTGCTCCTTCAAGATCTGGCTCCTACAATATAACTCATGCCCTACAAAATTACAGAGATGGAAAATGGAACAAGTGTGGCCAAGTACCATCAGAGTGTGGTTGAATTGGCAAAAAATATTAATGAGGTTGAATACACAAGCCAGGAGGAGCTGAAGCAGTTTGCATTTGCTGAATCTACTGGGAAGGTCACAATTCTGCTCCCTCCTCCCTGTTGAGATAACAACAACAACTTTATTTTTTGTATCCCGCCTTTCTGCCTGAACAATCAAGGCTGCTTACATGAAATAAAATAGATTTAAATAAAACATTGTCTGGATAAAAAGAGAGGAACCCCCCCCCCCCTTAAAAGAGAGTTTACTGAGTGCAAACTATTTTCACACTTTGACCTCAATTTGCAGCAACTGAAATAAGCTGAGCACCAGGGAAAAAACTGGGAGCAAAAGAGAGACTGGGACATTTTAAATGGTGCTGCAAAAAGCAGGAGGATAGAGGATTAATCAGGATTGACCCTGAAAGATGTGCATACTTTGTATGGTAACAGGGACAGCTCACAACAAAACTCTACAGATTTTCACACGAGGAACGTCCTGTCCCTCTCCTATTGTCCTGTCCTTCCCGCCCAGTCGCAGGAAGGACTTTCATGTCATTTGCGCTTATCCCATCCGGGAAGTACAAATGACAGCAATGGCACCAAAGGCTTTCACATGAAGTCGCACCACTCCTGTCAATAACCCGTCATTAACCTGTCATTAAAGCGATATAGACTAGCATTTTGTATTAACAGAAATTCCCATTATCGCAATGCCGCTTTAATGACAGGATTGGCAATGCAGGTGTGAAAGCCTTTTGCACCAGGTGTCATACACACTGTCAAGGACGAGATAAGGATGGGGGAAGCGATCTTGTCCCTATCCCGTCCCTGTGTGATAATATCCAGTATCACAAAGAAAATCCATGTGTTCCAGCTATTATGAGAGCTGCACCTAGACCCAGAGGGGCTAGGGAAGACTGAGGACATCAGACTGCCGAATGATCCTGCCACCTCTGAAACAACTATACATTAATCTGCCACCTCCTAGCTTTTCCCTTAAGGCCTACATGGTAGCAACAGACTTAAGGAAAGTTGAAATCAAATCCTACTGAACATATACAATGGAAAATCATTTGATTTAAGAAAGTGCTGTGAAATAGTCTCCACAGGCACCCACCCCAGTTTATCCATATTAACAGAGCCTAACCAAGTAAAATATTATGCAATGTCAGCAGAGTTACAATAATGTCTCTGCTCTGAATATAGAAGTTAATAGTATGATATTTTCAAGTACAACTTTTTCCATGCCAGCATCAAGATTCTTCTCTCCCATGAGACAATCATGTATAAATTCTTTTATTAATATTAATGGATTAATATCAGGAAATATTAATTGAGCAGAGAGTTGCCACTTCACTTCTTCCACATGACTAATTACTAATTAAAAGGGTTTTTTTTTACAAAAAATTAACTATTTTTGATACCTGACTGAAGTTAGCAATGCCCTTCTATCATATAAATCCTTCGAAGGCCTACAGAAACTTCATTTCCACCCTTTTACATAATATGATGTGAGGCAGCAAACATTAAAATCTGAGTGTATGTGAAAATTCTCAAATGCAACTAAGAAACTAATTTATTAATTTTAAAACAAATCTCTAAATAAAACTGAAGAGTTTACCAAATACTTATCAGAACCATTTATTAGTAGTTCAACATGGAGGAGTAAAAGTCTCAACTGATAGCTTTGCCTTTTTGTAAAGACTGTACATGGGGCTTTCATGACACAGAGAACTGTAAAGTTGGAAGGGACCATCAAAATAATCTAAACCTATGCAGGAAATTCTTTACTACATCATCCATTATAAATGGCCATTCATATTCTGCTGAGGGCAGCATAATCTGCACTACAGAAATAATGCAGTTTGACCCCACTGCCATGGCTCAGCACTCTGCAATTCTGGGATCTGTAGTTTTGTGAGACATTTAGCCTTTGCTGTCAGATGGCTCTGGTGCCAAAACAAACTACAAATCGCAGGATTTCATAGCATTGAGTCATGGCAATTAAAGCACTGTCAAACTGCATTATTTCTGCAGATGCAGCCTATGTCACAGTTGTACCGGTACTAATGTGATGTTTTCTTCATAGGTCTGTCTTTCAAAAATGTTGAGATAGTGCTCCCTCTCCTAAAAGTGGAAGACACACTGTCAGCTGGGGCGGGGTACTATGAACATGTAACACTTTTATTCTGATAGAGTTATCCTGGCATTTTATTGGTTCAGCTTTATTCAGCTCCCGATATGTTTCCAAACCCAATTTACTGTATCAGTGATAATGTTTAAAGCCTTTGAGAACTTAGGGCCAGGACATCAGAATGTTGTCTGCCTTCTCCTATATGGTCATTTAAATATGGTCATTTAAAACTTCATGAGAGGACATCAGGTTCTTATACAGTAATTCACAGAGCCATATAATTGGAAGGGACCTCAAAGCTCAGTCCAATATCCTATCAGTGTACAAAATCCACTGACACATTCCTCTCTATCTATTTAACCTAACTAGGCCACTATCTAGGCTCAGTTTAAAAATAACCCAAAAGGAGGCTGTCACTTCCAAGACAGTCCGTTCCATTACAAAACTAATTGTACCATTAGGATATTCTTCACTATGTTTACTTAAAATTTCCTTTCTTCTAATATGAACTGATACTTCAGGTCCTAATTCTGGGCTTTAAAGATGGTTGTCATATTGGGGCAGTATATACTGCCCCGAATAGGCGCCCTCTGGGCGCCTGCTTTTCCTCCGGAGTGAAGCCGCAGCAGCCAAACTGTACAGCTTCCTGCCAGTGGAAAAAGAACCTGCAAAAAGCAGGTTCTTTTAAAGCTGTGGTGGCACGCCGCCACAGCATAATAAGTGCATCACTGGTGCACTCATAACATAAGCACTGCGCTGCACCATGTACATGCCACGTGGCGCTTACATAAAGATGGCGGCATCCACGTTAATAGGGCACCGCCATCTTGACACCCCTGTCACATGCTAAGGTTGCGGGGCATGTGGCAACTCTAGCACGTAATGGCACTTAAAGGGCCAGTCTGTACCGGACCATTGTCTCTTCTATGTGCCAATTATCTCTTCTATGTGCCAATTATATCCCACTTCCTCATTTTTCTGCATCGGACATGGGGTGCATCTACACCATCGAAACATTGCAATTTGATACCACTTTAAGCGCTGTAGCTCCATCCCATGGCATTCAGGGGGTTATAGTTTTACAAGGTCTTTAGCCTTCTCTGCCTAAGAGTCCTGGTGCCTCACAAAACTACAAATTGCAGGATCCTGAAGGATGGAGCTATGGCAGTTAAAGTGGTGTCAAACTGCCTTATTTCTACAGTGTAGATGCACTCATGGTCTCCCAGCCCTCTTTGTCAACCTTCTCAGGATGGTTTTTTAGTCTGTTCATATGCTTCTTAAATTGTGTTATTTATAACTGAAAACAGTACACCAGAAGTGGTCTGGCCAAAGCAGAATAGAGAGGTAGCATCATGTTTCATGACCTAAAAATTCTTCCTTTTCTTTAGGGAGCCTAGAATAGCATTAGCCTTTTTAGCAACCTTGTGATCAATTAATGCTTCGAGATTCCATCAGGCCTGGTCTCAAGTAGTAGAGCCTTCTCTCCATGCTACACCATCTTACTTAGGAGGGAGTGAAAGGACAGGCCAAACTCCATTGGGCCTGTCCTAGAGTATGAAGCAGAGCCCTCCCTCCAGTCCATCTGCCATAGTCCAGGCCCCAGAGGGAGAGAAGAACCTTTGGACCTGATCCCCTTCCCCAACACCATTCCCTTCTCCTTTTGTGTCGTGTTGTCTTAGATTGTAAGCCTGAGGGCAGGGAACTGTCCAATTAAAATAATAATTGTAAGACACTCTGATAGCCTTTAGGGCTGAAGAGTGGGGTATATTATTATTATTATTATTATTATTATTATTTTCCAGATGTACCAAAATCCCTTGGCTAAATTTCTTCTAGCTAAAACCAGGAAAGGAGCTTTCTCAAGCCACACTTAGTGCCTGGAAATCTGTCTCAAACAAAGCTCACCTTGGCAAAGACCTCTCCTTTTTGAATGGCCTTTGGCTCATAGTCTCAGTATATTATGTAGTGGTTTGAGCATTGGACTAGGACTCTGGAGAGCAAGGTCCAAATCCTTGCTTGGCCATTCTAATCTACTGGGTGATATTGGGCAAATCATACTCTCTCACTGTCACAGCAACCTTTAAGACTAACTGTTTTTGTTTTTTATTTTAGCATGAGCATTTCTGTCTATAATACCATACAGTACTGTATCTGAAGAAGTGGATTTACATCTATGAATGCTTACACTAAAATGAAAGCTAATTGGTCTTCAAAGTATTGCCATATTTATATTCTTTTTCCTCTCTCCTTCTGTCTTTTCCTTCTTTTTAGGGCGTTAATATTATTTATTCAATAGGATTCTGAGGCCAACCACAGCCTCCTGGTGGGATGGATCTCTCTCATATCTAATATGTTTCATGGTTTGGAAGCAGACAGTGTTGAATTAATGCTTTACATTTAAAGACAACTGATCAAACAAACCACTCTGACCTAAAGAACTTAGAAAGTTTGCAACACCAAAGTATTTTCCTATGCTGTGAAGGCTTTGCAAAGTGAAGTATATTAAAGTTTGACTTCATTTTGCTTTTATTTACTCTACCTGAGGCTAAATAAATTTTCGGGGAGGAACTTGGTAATTTCATTTCTCAGGTATCGTAGGAGGCCTTTGTGCCTAAAGAATTTCAATAAAATACAGAGGCGCAGCATAACCAGGTTTAATGGTCTGAGCTACAGCTTCAGAGCAATATCTGAGAATAAAAGCAGACGGCTTTTCTGGACAAATCCCATGAAATATCCATGGTGTTGTACAAATCCTAAGTCTAAAACTGATATTTTTTGTTTGCCTAATTGGGAAAGTAATCCCCCTTCCATATGTTCAGTGTAGCCCATACAATCTCTATAAACAGAAAGGCTCAAAAAGTAATATCATCAATAGCACCTGAAGCTAGTGACGCTCCAACCAATTTTAAATTAACTTTTGCTTCTCAACAGTGCAGTGAGATGAAGTCATATTTACTACTCCAAATACAAATATAAAATAATTATAATGTTGCAATATTGGTACAATGTATATACAAGTATATACAACAGTATATAAAAAATATATATAGCATGGCATATAAAAAGTTAAAAGTATATAAAATAGCTCCAGTGGTACTTAGCTGTGATTGTTCTGTTAACTAAGGCGACAAATAACAAAGCACATGTGTATCATGTGAAGATGCTTCTCATTGTGCCATTTACCTCTTGTTTACATTGCATTGCATTACAGCGACTTTGTTATTCCTGTCACCATCCTGAGGGTTTTCCTTGTTATCCAAGAATGTATGGCATGCCATTTTAAAAAAATCAAATTCACATATCATATCATTCTGTTCCGTATTATAAGACAAAATCCAATGATGGGATGGGCAACCTTACCAGGACCAATTTTCTCCCCTTTGATTCCCTCTCCATAGGCCACACACCCATGACAATGCTCCCAAGTGACCTCTATATTTCCCTGAATTCCGCCCAAATTAGTGTCTGAAATAGATGTTAAATAATTTCTAAACCATTTTGAGAAGGACTTTAATAAAAAATAGAGGTATCTGGCAGTGCTGGGGGGGGGGCTCCCTGTGTAGGACTGGTGGTGTTTTTGTTTGCTTCAAGGGCTTTCTGCATGGTTTCTGGGTTTCAAAGAAGCCTGTAAACCAGCCCTTTCTAATCTGGAGGCTTTGGGGGACTAGTGGTGGCCTTCAGGATCAGTACTTTGAATGGCCTTTGCTCACATAAAGGGATTTCCACCCCTCTCTTCATGTTGCACCTTCTTGATTCCTCAAAAAAATGAGGGCCTGAGAATAAAAGGAGACATAACTGGAAGTAGAGAACATTCATTGGAGTCAACAGAGGCTTTTTTCCCTCCTTTAACATCAAATGATGCTTGGGTGTCATTACCTGGCACAAAGATTTGTAATGCCCTCTGTTTTTTGATAAGGTACCAAGGAGTGACTCAAATCCAGTTGCTCCACTATATCCATTGAATTAATGGGATTTATATAATTAAATCACTGATGCACCTGGTTCACTCTAATGGTGACCAGCAATGTGATCGAGGACATCATTTCTATTTAAGCTTTAATTGTTAATGATTTTCCTGCTTTCAGAGAACATTGCACCCCCCTACTCTGCTTAGCCCTTTCCCTTTCTTAACAATAAGGGATTTTAAAAATTCTTACTACTGTATTTGTTGCTAGGGAAGAGTTCAATAATAGGGCAAAGGAAAGAGCATCAATTTTATCCTTTTGATTTTTCAAAGCATTCTTTAAAATGTTTAAGAATACTATTGTTGTTGTTTTTTTATGTAAACCTCAGAACCAGTGGCATCAATAGCGGGTGAAGGGGGTGCGGACTGCACCTGGTGACACTTTAAGTGGAGGGGTGACACCACTGCTCCTCAAACATCTACCTTTTGGCAGAAACTGGTTGTGGCATTTATCTGTTTCCCTTTAAAACGCTTTAAGAGATGGTGGGAGTTGGGCACAGCTCAGTGAGAGGAGAAAGGAGAAGCACCAGATTTTTTTAAAAAAAAAAATCAAAATTCAAAATGTTGATTTAAAAAAATAAATATATTTTTATTTTTTTAAAAAAAATCTTTAAAAACATCACATTTTAATCAAATCTCTACTATGTATATGTAAGTACATTTAGGTTGTGCCTATGATACTGTAATTTGAAGCTATAATTTTAATTTTGTTAGTTATTTATATCACAACATTTAGCATTACATTCGGTGGTGTATGGGAAGTACTATTTACGAGTAACATTAGTGCCAAAAAAAAAAAAAATTAGGAAGGATTCTGTATGGAATGAAATGGGAAGAGGTCAATGGTGACACCATGATTTACTGCACCAGGTGACACCAGACCTAGTGATGCCACTGCTCACATTAAAGAGAAAGAATTTAGTGGGATTTCTCCCATCAACAGAATATACTGGATTTTCTACACCTGGTGATAGTTGCCCCACTGGACGTGATCACTTCCCAACAGTGGCATGTCTGCGTACTCTCCAACTGTCCTTGTTAGACAAGGATACTCCTGATTAAATATGTATTAGCCTACTTTTTTCAGATAATTTAAAAATGTCCCAGTTTCTCCTTCCTCCTGCTCCTTTGTCCTCAGCTTACTTTAATTGCTGCAAATTGAGTTCAAATTATAACAATAGTTTGCAATCACTGAATTCAGAAGCAGGGAGAGGAGGGCCCAGAATCTTACCCTTCTCAGTGGGCTCAGGCCAAAGCAAACTGCTACAGCCCCTCTTACCTTGCGTATTCTTCCTGATTAATGATTTTTGCCGTTTTGACCACACTCACATTTTGCTTAACTACGTGTGTTCGTTTTCTTTTTTTGAAAGCATGGAAGGTATGCTTCTCCCATCTTGAACCCCAAGAAAACAGTATGTGCTTTCCTAAAGTGATTGAGAATAGAAGACTGACTCCTCACACAATCCGCCCCGCACACTTCGATCGACTGGGCAACAACTTCTAAGAGTTCCAGAGGCTAGATTATCGTCAACAACAAAAAGGGCGTTTTCCGTTTCAGCCCCTAGCCTCTGGAACTCACTGCCCACAGAGCTTCGTTTAGCCGCCTCTCTTAATTTGTTTAAGAAAGGGCTAAAGACATTTTTGTTTGAGCAAGCCTACCAATGATTTCCTCTCCTATGTTATCTTATTATTCCCTCATCATGATCGGACTGGATGTTCCATTAAGCCCTGGCGGACATTGTACCCTACCTTCTATTTTTACTGTGTTTGAATGTTTTAATTTTTATATATATGCTTTTAACTGTTTAACTGTACACCGCCCTGATCTTCGGAAGGGGGGTATAAAAATAAAATTTATTATTATTATTATTATTCTGTTTTTCCTTGCTCATACCAATATGAAGAATAGTTGTCTATGTCATCCCCACATGAGCAAGCCTCAAATGTTCCCCACATAGTATGAGTAAACTCTTTCTGTACTCCCACCTCTTTCTACATAAGGAATTATCGGATGAAGGATGTGCCATCCCTGTCCCATCATGTTCCTATCCTTCCTGTGTGATCATGGGAAGGACTTTCAAATGGGATTCACACTTATCCCATTCAGGAAGCACAAATGATGGCGACCACACAAAAGGCTTTCAGATGAAGTTACGCAGATCCCATCATTGTCCCACTATTAACTTGTCATCAAAGTGACACTGGCTGGCATTTTGCATTAATAGAAGTCTGTGTTAATGCAATGCCGCTTTAATGACAGGCTAATGGTGGGATAGACGCTACAATTTGAAAGCCTTTTGCAGCATCACAATCACAGATGTCCAAAGGATGGGGGAACGATCCTGTCCCTATCCTATTCTCATGTAAAAATCTCCACAGTGAAATAATGCACCAGCCCTTTTCTGCTGTTTCACAATAATTTATACAAAGTTTAACCCAGCTTGTGATCTTGAGAGTTCATCCTGGAGAGAAGTGACCAGTGGGGTCCCACAGGGTTCTGTCCTGGGCCCAGTGCTATTCAACATCTTTATTAACGATTTGGATGACAGAATTGGGGGCATACTTATCAAATTTGCAGATGACACTAAACTGGGAGGAGTAGCTAATACCCCAGAGGACAGGATCAAAATTCAAAATGACCTGAATAGACTAGAAAGCTGGGCCAGTGCTAACAAAATGAAATTCAATGCGGAGAAATGTAAGGTTCTGCACTTAGGGCGGAAAAATGAAATGCACAGATATAGGATGGGGGACACCTGGCTGAATGAGACCACATGTGAAAGGGATCTAGGAGTCCAAGTAGACCATAAGCTGAACATGAGTCAACAGTGTGATGCGGCAGCTAAAAAAGCCAATGCAATTTTAGGCTGCATCAATAGAAGTATAGTTTCTAGATCAAGGGAAGTTATAGTGCCACTCTATTCTGCTTTGGTCAGGCCCCACCTGGAATACTGTGTCCAGTTCTGGGCACCACATTTCAAAAAAGATGTGGAGAAACTGGAGCATGTCCAAAGGAGGGCAACTAAGATGGTGAAGGGTCTAGAAACCTTGCCCTATGAAGAACGCCTTAGGGAGCTGGGGATGTTTAGCCTGGAGAAGAGAAGGTTAAGAGGTGATATGATAGCCCTGTTAAATATTTGAAGGGATGTCATATTGAGGAGGGAGCAAGCTTGTTTTCTGCTGCTGCAGAGACTAGAACGCGGAACAATGGATGCAAACTGCAGGAAAAGAGATTCCACCTCAACATTAGGAGGAACTTCCTGACAGTAAGGGCTGTTCGACAGTGGAACACACTCCCTCGGAGTGTAGTGGAGTCTCCTTCCTTAGGGGTCTTTAAGCAGAGGCTGGATGGCCATCTGTCAGGGATGCTTTGACTTGGAGTTCCTGCATGGCAGGGGGTTGGACTGGATGGCCCTTGTGGTCTCTTCCAACTCTATGATTCTATGATTCTATGAATGATTTGGATAAAAACTACAAGAATGAGGGTATGTTCCACTTTTTGAACTAACATAGCTGAAAATGAACACATAGCTGAAAATGGCACAGAATTATTTAATTAATACTTGTAATAGGAGACATTCAGTCTAATCTCTGAGCAGAACACAGAACACAGAAATACTTTTTAAAAAAGCTTCCCCATGGCAAATCAGCAAAAGGGATTTTACATTAAGACCAAGCTCCACTTTATTTCTTCTTTTAAAAAAGCAGTAACAGTTTAATGCAATATTTCCTCCTATATTTGATCTCAATGTAACTTATAAAACATCCATTACACCTAAATTGCCATTTTCATCAAATAGTCCAGAGGTTATTGTGATCCACTACCAAATTATTAGCAGAAGGAGAAATAATTTTCAGTCTGAAGAGATCCCCCAAGATGGAAATAAATCTGTAAGATAAAAAGATCTCTTGATAACTATAACCATCTCTGGCTGCATTAAGGAAGGAGAAAAATTAGACATGAAGTTATAGTCATACCTGTTACTCATATAACACTAAGCTTAACAGGGCACGAATGCTGTATTATGGTTAAAAAGACAAAAGGTAGACCTTCCACTTTACCACATAAGAACATTTACATTGTGTGTTTTGTGCATGGAAAGACCCACACTTTTCATTGGGACACACCCTAGGTAGACTGCTAAGGCCTACAGCCCTGATAACCTTCATACCTATCTATCAATCAGATGTCCTGTTAAGTGATGGATAAGATTTTATTGAGTTTAGTTATTTAAAAGCAAGAAATAATGACTTGTGCACACGCTAGGTTCAACTGATCAAATTGAATCCATTTCCAACTTAAGGTTGTAAATCTTCATGTATTTTGATAGCAAAATGCAAGGACAATTTCCGTAGTTTTCTCCATGCTCCACATGAACATGGGGATTTCTGCACCCTTTTCCATCACTATTTGCACTTCAAATGTCCCAGTTTGGCAAGGAGAATCCCGATTAATCATCTGTTCTTCCACTCTCTCAGCTGCTTTTAAAAACACCCTGGTTTCTCTCTGGTGACAACTGGTGTCAACAGTTGTGATGTGGCTGCCTGAAAAACAGGACGCAAGGTGGCTTACATCCAATTAGTAACAAGAATCAACTAAAAACCAAAAAAAAAAAAAAATAGAATTCAAACAACAAATACTCTTTAAAAACACAAAAATTTAAATTTAAAACATAATTGAAACATATTCTGTTCCCAGTCCCTGTCCCAAAGACAACAGCAATAGCAATAGCAGCTTTATTTATATCCTGCTTCATACCACCTAAGCAGTCTCTAAGCGGTTTACAACTGTAAGCTAATTGGCCCCCAACAAACTGGGTACTCATTTTAGTGACCTTGGAAGGATGAAGGCCTGAGTCAAATTCTATAACCAGTTAAGGACAGATCATGATAAGCAAAACTAAAAGGTGAGAGAAACAGAGTCAGAACCCTAAATGTAACTATTCAATGACTTGTGCGCAGGGACAAGGAGAACTACTGTAGTAATCAATGCAGGGAAATAGAAGGCAAAAATAAAAATGGAGAATAGAAGAGAACAGGAAAAAGCAAAATACTGCAGTTTCTTCTAGCTTGTTTGTTCTTCCTCAGGAATAATTCTTCCTATCTTGACCATACTTGGATGATGCTTGGCCACATGTGCCCTGATTTTGGTCTGTGAAATGTGTGCAGGAAGTCTTTGGAAGATTTATCTTGTGCACAAATACATTAGGTTTTTACCAGCAAAAAAATGTTGTGGGAAAGTTAAACATTCACCAACCAGTGTTCAAGTTGGAGACTATGAAGTTTATCACATGGAGGTCCATGTGCTAAACATAACAGAAATGTGGCAGAAACGTCACCAAAGCACTAGGGGTGTGATCCTCCATGGTGCTACAGAAGTGGAATTGGGTTCCCCGCTATGGATTTGTCATGGAATTGTCAGTGGGGAAGCCTCATGGAGCCTTATCTTATCAACGATGGATTCGTCATGGAATTGTCAGCAGGGAAGCCTCATGAAGTCCTTATCTTATTAACGATTTTGTTACGAAATCATTAATAAGCTAAGGGCTCCATGAGGCTTTCCCGCTGACAATTCCATGACAAATCCATCATTGATAAGATAAGGGCTCCATGAGGCTTCCGTAGCGCCATGGAGGATCACACCCCTGGCGCTTTGGTGGCATTTCCAACGCGTTTTGGTTATGGTTAGCACACGGAAGGACCTCCATGTGATAAACCCCTATGTGTTAAGACCTCAGACCATGTTTATGTGCATCAACATAAGCTGAGTAATCTTTTCCACTGTTACACACAAAGCCTGTGCCTTGTCACCTGCCATTTAAAAACAAAACATCTTACTGGAAAGCTTGTTATTATCTGTGAAATCACCAGACATTTCTTTGGAAACAATTATAGTGAATCAAGTTCTAATTCTTGTTTTCAAATTGCCTGCCAGACAAATGCCCTCCTATTGAAGCTTGACTTGTCTATATTTGGTGGAGCAAAGGTGAGACAAGCTAACTTTTTGTCATCAATCCCATAGCAAAGAGATACATGAAGAAACTTCCCATCTGTCTCAAAATCTGATTTTGGAGAGGGAAGGATCAATGTGTTTCAGAGTTCAAAGACATCTCCCAAACATCATAATACATCAGAGTAACAATATGGAATTCAATGCAATTTTCATTGACTTTCCTGCAGATTTTATTTTCATTACAAATGGAAATTCCAAATGTGTGTGCCATTATCTATGATAATAGTGTGACATTTGTTAGGAATAACAATGTATCCCATTCATCTCTTTTAATTGTGTTATTTTTCTGTCATAAATTCAGGCTCTGAAATCTCTTGCCCAGCCAGTCTTACTTTTTTGATTTTGATTTTGATATTCATTTAGATATTAAGTTTTGATTACTGACGTTATTAGGAGAAGGAATGGGGAACTGTTCCTAATTACATATAAAATGCAATGGACAATGTTCAAGATTCTGCTGAACTTCATCTTGATTTCTCACTTCCAGGACACTGTATTACAGGACATATATAAAACAAATTCATTATGTTTTGACAAATGTGAGAAGGAAAAAAAATATATTCCAAGGTTTCAGTCCTACTGGTTAATTCCATCTAGAGTAAACACACTGAATCAAACTGTGAGTCAACACAAAGTAAATCCCACTGATTTGGTATTAGCAATAGGATTCAGATCCATGATGGCTGCCAATGCCCAAAGGCAGTAACATAGAATTTAGCAAGCTGTTCTATTAGCATAGCTATGACAAAGCTGCAACATACTTGCCAGATCTCTATTTTCATGACTAATAAACACAATGACCAAGTCTGTTTGGTTTTTACAAAGTTAAAAAGAAAAAGAAAAGAAATGCTTTTTCACTTACTAGCTCCATTGTTAACAAAATGTACAGAATCAAAGAATCATAGAGTTGGAAGAGACCACAAGGGCCATCCAGTCCATTCCCCTGCCATGCAGGAACTCCAAATCAAAGCAACCCCGACAGATGGCCATCCAGCCTCTGCTTAAAGACCTCTAAGGAAGGAGACTCCACCACACTCCGAGGGTGGTATACTCGGCCCAGAAAGTATTGCTAGGTTTAACTATTCTGTATTCATGCACTGCAGCTTCTTATTTATTTATTTGTTTGTTTGTTTGTTTGTTTGTTTAAAAAAGGTGGGGGGAGACTACAAGGATCATGAAATTGTCATGAATTTTTTTCTACATGATTCCACAACTGTTCTCACAAATATTTAACAAAAATCTGAACAGCTAATTCAAAGCAGCAGCCAATCCACCCAACAGACCTTCCTAGGGGGGTCACATACCATGCCCCCCCAGGCATTTCAGTGCCAAAACATTTAATCTTTTTCCCTCTGAATCAGGATGTTCATCTCTGTAAGACAAGATTTACTGATTTCTTTGATACATTTATATACCACCGTTCCACCAAAGCATCCCTGGTGAGCTACACAAAATATAGTAGGTAATTTTGGTAGGCATCAACTCAAACACATGAATTTCAACATATTTGGAGGGCGGGGAATGAAATGCCACATGCTATCTGGCCAAGGTATGAAACAAATGCTACAAAGTATCAAGTGTATCTTTATTTGCAAACCTCTGGAGCTAGCTGTGCATTAATGTTTCTTCTACCCCTATTATATATTCAAAGAGCCAGCGTGATGTAGTGGTTTGAGTGTTTGACTACAAGTTGGGAGACCAGGGTTTTATTCCCAGCTCGGCCATGAGACACACTGGGTAAGCTTGTGGGCCCAGTCACAGTCTCTCATCCTAAAGAGAAGACAATGGCAAATCTCCTCTGAATAGATCTTGCCAAGAAACCCCCCACGATGACCTTAGGGCCACTATAAGTGGGAAACGACTTGAGGGCTCACAACAACTACTACTACTAATACAACATTAGAGTTTGGATAAATTCCTACCAGTGTGTGTGAGGCCTTCTTGGAGCTGAAAGACAAAAATGGAAGCAATAGGGATATGAATGGCCTTGTGGTTGCCAGGCCTCAGAGCCTGGCTCTGAGTACCCATTTTTCATGGGTCATCATTTCATGGGTGAAAATTCATGCCACATGCATGGGCCCAGTACAAGGTGTTGGTTATCACCTTTAAAGCCCTAAATGGCTTGGGTCCAAACTATCTCAGGGACTGCTGCCTCCCTTACAATCCTCCCCATGCTCTCTGGTCCTCTGGGAAGAATTTGCTGCAGCCTGAAAAATCTAGACTTTCAGCTACCTCCCAGAGGGCCTTTTCGGTTGTCGCCCCCAGATTGTGGAACAACCTGCCGGACGAGATCCGTCAATTGACATCTTTAGACAGCTTTAAAAAGGCTGTCAAGACAGATCTCTTCCGGCAGGCTTTTCCAGGATAGATAATCCCAGCCTCAGGAACTCCTCTTTGAGGAGGGTCCCCAAGTTCCTCCTAAAAGACTTAATGAGAACTGTTGCTGTAGTCCAAAACTGCCGTTGTAATATTATTGTTGTATTTTCATTGTTGTCTTAATTTTAATTCGTGTTTTTAATTTGTAACCGATTTAATAAGTTTTTAAGGGGGGGGAACTAGATTTTGTATATCTGTATTGTATTTTATTGTTGTTAGCCACCCCGATGGACCTCAAAGGGATGGAATATAAATAAATTTTATTATTATTAATAATAATAATAATAATCCAGGAGACCAAGCATGGAAACCCATTAGTTGACCTTGGACCCTCATCTTTGGAGGAAGGCAGTGGCAAACCTCCTCTGCATAAATCATGCCATCAAAACTCTATGACAGCGTCATGTTAACTCGGAGTTGACTTAAGGCACACAGCAAAAACAACAACAGCTCCTCCTCATCATACTCTTCCTCCCATCTTGGTTTGCCCTTCAGCACTGCACAACTTCTCCTAGCTTCCTGTAATGACCACTGGTGGATTTTACATCATCGTATCCTCCCTGTGTGCATTGAAAGAGGTTAACTGGCTCAGGGATGTTGCTTGTGAGAGCTGTATATTGTATGTATATAAAATTTGTCATGTTAATGGCATAGTTTTCAAAAGCTTCATGGGCAGCCTCCATGGCTGTCTGTGGGTCCTCTGGTGTCTGGAAAGCCTTGTGGCCAACCAGAAGATGTATATGGAAACAAACAATTTAAAACAAATACTAAAAATCACTTGACTCTCAGATGTTCTTTGGTTACTTTTCCCAGTGTCCTTTGCTTCCTGAAATTCAGGTAGGAGGAATGTAACTTGTGCACATAGGCACATGATGTTCAAGAGCAGCATGGTGACGTTACTTTAAAATTTCCTTCTCTAATTTTATCAATGTTCATAGAATCATAGAGTTGGAAGAGACCTCAAGGGTCATCCAATCCATCCACAATCAAAAGACTCCCAACGGATGGTCATACAGCCTCTGTTTAAAACCCTCCAAAGAAGGAGACTCCAGAAGTCTCTGAGAGGTGTACTCCACTATTGAACTGCTCTTACTGTCAGGAAGTTCTTTCTAATGTTTAGGTGGAATCTACTTTCCTGTAGTTTGTACAAACTTGGTTCATCCTCAATATGCTATCCCTTCAAGTATTTAAACACGGCCGTCATGGCACTTCTTATCCTTCTCTTCTCTAGGCTAAACATATCCAACTCCCTAAGTCTCTCCTCATAAGGCATGGTTTTTGCTTGCTCTCCTCTGGACACCCTCCAGCTTGTCCACATCCTTCTTGAATTGCATGGAGTGATCATCGCTCCACTCTTCAAATTGTTTTCAACCACCCTTCCCTTACATAAGAATGAGCCTAAGCCAGTTGAATTTTTTAGCCAAGAAATCAGCAAGTGGGCATAGCCATACTCTTAGCTCTTTTTGCTGTCTTTTGGTAGCAGTACGTAGATAACAATAATTACCAGTAGCAATGGGTTGTTGCTGAAAATTTTGCACTTTTTATGTGAGGTGAGCTTCCATCCCCAAATCACTGTATAAATCTTGGATGTGTTTCAGCTAGGTAGAAACTGCATCTTCTAGACTTTAGGATTGTGTCCCAGCTGATTGATGGGCCCAAGAGGATCTTGGATAATGGAGCCTTACCTGTGCAGTTTCAGTCAAACTCTGATCACCATGTTACAGGGGTGGACAATATGCTAACCTTCCGATTTTGTCAGATTACAATTTCCATCATCCCCAAACATTCTGGGTGGGTTTTTTGTGGAGCTTTTGGACAATGTGGCCATGTTCTAGAAGAGTTCCTTTCTGACGTTTCACCAGCATCTGTGGCTGGCATCTTCAGAGAATTCTGGGTGGGGTTGGTGGGGGTTGGACATAAAGAACATGGAGCACCACAACTTCCTTACCTTTTTAGAGAAGTTAATTGTTCTTAAGATATGTTGGTTCTACATGTCCTTTTAAGTGGTATTTTGTGTCTAAATCATTGTTGATGTAATGATTTGAATGTTGGACTACAACTCTGGAGACCAGGGTTTGATTCCCCGCTTGGCCGTGAAACCCACTGGGTGATCTTGGACAAGTCACATGCTCTCAACCTTAGGGGAAGGCAATGGCAAACCTGCTGTGAACAAATCGTTGCAAGAATCTCCATGATAGGTTCATCTTAGAGTCACTGTAAGTCGGAAATGACTTGAAGGCACAGAACAACAACCCTGCCTTGATCTATGTAAAGTAAACAATAAATATTATTTTTATTGTCATACAGTGTTACAGCTAAGAGTATAAGAAACATCCAGTGGTAGAATTACAGTAGATGCATATATTAAACTTACAGTCAGCTCTCCATATCCATGGATTTTGTTATCCATGGATTCACGTATCTATGGTTTGAAAATATTTTAAAAATATATACATTCCAAAAAGCAACTTGATTTTGGCATTTTATATAATGGACACCATCTTACTGTGCCATTGTATTTAATGGGTCTTGAGTATCCATGGATTTTGTTATCCACAGGGGTCCTGGAACCAAACCCTAGCGGATACCAAGGGCCCACTGTATTTTCTTGGATGTATAAAACCCTCTTTTCCTTACAATTATCTTTATATACAACATACTAATTATGAGCTCGATAACAGAAAAGACTTTCTTCTGCATGCCTTGTATGGAATATGGGGGAAATCACAGTTCTGTGGTTGTATGATACATTTTATGTCTAATTATTAAGGTGAACAAACAGCCCTGTGTATTCCACAGAAGTGCTGCGTTTTCTACAAGGATAAGAAGAAGATGCCCTGTTCCTGCGAGAAGAGAGAAGAACTGTAGTAACCTGAGGCCATTTTCGTGACTGTAGCCAGGCATTTTGCTTCAGGGCACTGCTTTTGTTATCTCCCCTTGTGCATTCTGAGAATGAAAGCTTACAAAGAAGCTGCCGAGAGAACTGCCTGTTTGAGTGGGACTCCGCAGCTGAAGGAGGTTGATTTTGATGGCTAGGAAAAGGGGGCTGCTCCATCATAACTAAAACAAAGCATGTTCAGTAGACCTGCTGTGATTGCTGAAGGCTTCTTTCCTCGACTGTAGTTAAGCAACAAAGGTTACATGAAGTCCTAGAGCGGATCCTCATGTGGATGCGCTGTGCACTGCTGTGATGAATGTGTGTTCCTCCACTGTGGTACAAAAGCCAGGTTTTACCAGCAAAGGAAGTGCTGCTCACGTTAAGACAGCTGGATTTTTTTAAAGAGTAAATACTTGCTTTTGGATTTAAGACATACTCTGGGATCATCTGTCAGAAGCATGGATCATCCTTTTGACCAAACAATTAGTTTATGGTACAGTTTGAGCAAAGCTGAGCAAAAATTGCTCTGCCTGCCAAATCCAAATTTGCCACCCGTTCACAGACTGTTTAACAACGGTATAAAAACATACAATATAAATATTGTGTGTGTGTGTGTTGTGGAGATCAGCCGTAGCAAGAACCAGATGGGACAGGCACAATTAATTTGTTTTTATAAATGTCTTATAAATAAATCCTAGCAATAAAGAAATAAATAGAGATAGTTATGTATTATCCTGGAGGTCATTTGAAACAGCAAAGTTGTACCAGTGAAGTAAAAAGTGAGTCTCCTGAGAAAGGGAATTTCACTGTTTAGGTGCCAACACAGAGGAGGTCTTGTGTAGCCACCCAACACACTTCAGATAGTGACAGAATATGCTGACGTGCTTCAGAAGATGGCATGAGCCTGAAAGTAGGTGTATTGGGGAAGAGGATTTGCTGTGTATCAAGGCTTCTACTAATATTAAGCATCTGTCCATTCTTGATGGGAAAGGCCTGAATCAAAGCCTAATAATCTTCTACAGTAGAACTTCTCAGTTCAACTGAGTTAAATTCTGCATTATTTGATTCCCTCTGGTTTGTAGATCTTATTCATACAGAGCTCCCTGATCCCTGGATGTTCATTCTTTGGAATGCTGTGCAGTGTATTTTATTGATTTCAGATGGGATCTATGCAATATGCTTATCGATGTGATTTGTCCCTCTGTACAAGCTGTGTGGGACAATGACTGCTACAAATGCCGAAAATGTGACATGCGCTTTAAATAAGCTTTCCTCACAATTTTGCTTGATATTCCCCATTATTGCATGAGCAAATAAACAGCCTCTACCTGCCATGGTAGGCATCTCTATAAAGAGCTCCAATACAAATCATGACCTTTGCTGCTGACACAACCAAGATGTCTTTGTACCTGCTTCTGTCCCCACAACTGGCAGAACTGTAATGACACTGTGAATAGTGAGTGTTGGAAAATCACATGATGGCTGTCGTAAATGTACAGCTACAGAATGAAGGTGATGTTTTACTGCAGTACTTAACACTTGGCACTAAGTAGGAGTTGATTAGGCAGGAAATAGACAATGAATTAATTTGAGCAAATTACAAGGGGATTAGCAGTGGATGTAGTTTTTATGTCATGAGTGGTACATGATAGAGCTGCTTACCCAGGAAAAAGAATCAAATGGGCCTTCTTGAACATGTTTATATATCCTCTCTTGTACTTTCAACAGCAGAGAGAAGAAAGAAATAATTATTCTGGATTTTAAATATGTTTTATTATTAAATAGAAATATGTAAATGTTACCCATTCAAATAATACCAGTTTGCTATTGGCTAGAGCAATTTTCTTGATCTATTGCCACTTTTTGGTTGTGGTGCAAATGACCAGAACCAGTGTGCTGCAGTGGTTTGAGTTTTGGATGTAGACATTGGGAGGCCAGGGTTTGAATCCCTCCTTTACAATGGAAAAACCACTGGGTGATCTTGGGCAAGTCATACTCTCTCAACCTTAAAGAAAAGCAAGGGCAAACTCCCTCTGAACAAATTTTGTCAAAAAACCCTGTGATAGGTTTGCCTTAAGGTCACCATAAGTCATAAATAACACAGAAATGACACAAAAGGCACACAGTAATACCAATACAAGATGCAGTCCTCTGGATGGCACACTGTAATTCCCAGAATTCCTCTTGTTAGATAGCCCTCCTGGGACTTGCAGTATGGCAACATCTGAAAGGCCACACGATGACCCAACTTACTTTAGAACATCCCAAGTAGATACCTAGATATGAATTTACTAAGAAAAAATTAATCATGAGCAAGAACAAAACCAAAAACAAACTTGTATGTAAGCTGCATTATTATGGGCTTTCTGTGTTCACTGAAGTTCCAGATATGCTGGAAAACTGCAGCTGCTAGGGCCTGTGCCCTTAACAGACTTGTTATTTAGATAATATTGATATAATCCAGTGCCCTGTACGGTGGTTAGTTCCACCTTTACTGTTACCTTGAAGCAGTTTGCTGTCAGTGACAGAGTGGTGAATCTAAGTCTGAAATTTATCTGCTCACTAGAATAAGATGCCTGGAGTCTAGGCTTGTAAAGTCACCATTTCATATTTGCTTGGAAAGCCGTACCTTCCAAATAGAATAACAGAATTGGAAGTTGAAGTTGTAGCTTTTATTTCCACCAGTCATGAACCTGTTAAATGGATTGGGATCTCTTCCTCTTTCCAAGAACTAAGTATTTTATTACCTTCCCTTTATGACGGCATGGACTACACTTGGCACACAGCCACATGTGCTGCCATGCCCATTTGGGTTTATCCCCTCCTTTTCTCACCGCTACCACAGTTTCTTCCATTGTCCCTGTAAAAAATTCAGCAACTTTATTGAGAAGCATGGTATATGGGAAGTGTGCAGCTTGTGTTTTGGTAGAATCACATTCTCAGTATGCTGCTAGGGACATGATTCTACTGTTAAGTAAGGTTCCTGTTCCCTGTGTATCATATTTTCCAGTAGAAATGTGCATCGTTGGCCGTTTCTTCTTTCCTCACAAGAATAGCAAACATCTTAACATCACCAACATCAAATACATTCTAGTTCATACTCATTACTAACCTCGTTATCTCATCCAAGATTATTTAACCATATTCTTTCATCTCTTCATGCATTTATATAATCCCTCCAAACCACATATCAGAACCATACCATATACAAATAAATAAAATAATAAACAAATAACGTCATTTACATACCACTTCATACCGCCTAAGCAATGTCTAAGCGGTTTACAACTGTAAGCTACTTGCCCCCAACAATCTGGGTATTCATTTTAGCGAACTCGGAAGGATGCAAGCCTGAGTCAAGCTTGAGTCCTTTTGCTGGTATTGAACTTGCAACTTTATGATTTTGAGTGAATGGCTGCAGTACAGGCATTTAACCATTGCACCACCTTCCCATTCCCTCCTCATATTGTCTTTCCTTCTCCTCACTCATCTTACTCTCTTCCCACTTTACATCTCATTACTCTCTCTCTCTCCTATCCTTACTCCTTCCACCTTCTTCTTCTTACTTCTTCCAAAAGGTTGGCCATTTTTCATTGATGGAGGAAGAAGATGGATCCCACTGAATTCCAGTGGGGGCACTGACCCCCATCAGAAGCTACTGTTTTTTATAAAAGATGAGACATGTATCACTACTGCTAAAGAGCCAAAGCATTTCTTGGAAAACTTGCCCAAACTGCTTCATTCTTTCCTAGCTTGTGTTTTCTTATTATAGTCAGCCATCTGTATCCATGGATTCTTTGTCCCAACTTCAACCATCCACAGCTTCAAAGTATTTCAAATATATATATAAATCCTAAAACGCAAACCTTGACTTTGCCATTTTATATAAGGGACACCATTTTAATACAGTGGTCCCCTGGTTTACGAATCCCCTGGGGAACGAAATACCCGGGACCCGAAACCGGCGGGACCAAAAAACATCCCCCGGGATCCGAAGGATCCCCCGGGATGCGAAGGAGAAAAACCACGCGGCCCCTTTAAATCGGCTGCGCGGTCCGTCTCCTAATGCGGTCCCCCGGGAAACGAAGACTTCCGGGTTACGAAAGGTAATCCGGAACGGATTACCTTCGTAACCCGGGGGACCACTGTATGCCATTTTATTTAATGGAACATCCAAGGATTTTGGTATTCAAGGGCAATCCTGGAATGAAACCCCAGTGGATCCCAAGGGCCCACTGTAATGGTAGGAGCCCTAGTGGCGCAGTGGTTAAATGCCTGTACTGCAGCCACTCACTGTCAAAACCATAAGGCTGCAAGTTCAATACCAGCAAAAGGGCTCAAGCTTGACTCAGGCTTACATCCTTCTGAGGTTGCTAAAATGAGTACTCAGATTGTTGGGGGCAATTAGCTTATACAGTGGTCCCCCGGGTTACGAAAGTAATCTGTTCCGGATTACTTTTCGTAACCTGGAAATTTTTGTTTCCCGGGGGACCGCTTTAGTGGACGGACCGCGCGGCAAATTTAAAGGGGCCGCGCGGTTTTTCCGTTTCGGATCCCAGGGTTTTCTTCGGATCCCGGGGCCTTTTTTGCGGCCCCAGCTCTTTCGTTCCCCAGGGTTTTCGTACCCCGGGGGATTCGTAAGCCAGGGGACCACTGTAGTTGTAAACCACTTAGACACTGCTTAGGCAGTATGAAACAGTATATAAATGAAGCTTTTTAAAATATTGTTGTTTTGACCACATTTCACATTCATCTGTGAAATGTTGGCAGATGTGCAGTCGACCCGAGAAGATGAATTAAACCATTCAGGTTTGTTTCCTTTTAGTTCCAAGATGTTTGACCTTTTGTGGGAATGTGTACTTCTTCAAATTTTGCCTGCTCTAACAGCATCCTTTCTCCACCTATTGTGATCTATATCAATTTTGCATTAGCCATTTCTACCCCTTTATGTCAAAGCAAAAGAAATAAAAATGTTCCTCCACCCCAGCAAGAAGTAACCTGCTTGGTAGCTTGAACTACCAAGTGGCAAATCCCGGGAAGGCATAGGGCCAGTAGGGACATCTAAGCTAGTTACGTTTACTGAAGCTATTCTCCCACTTCAGAAGTAACAAATAATCCTGTAACTGAATATAATTTTTGTTGAAGGGAGAAGCATTAAATGGCCCATGGAAGCGTGGCTCAGCATATTTCATATAAATCTTGAAAGGGAAGTAGATGGGATGGTTTTGGAAGCAGGTTTGCTGCTTATCTGTGAGGGAGAGGAGAAAATGGCTTTAGAACTAGTCATGGAGGGAGCAACAGAAATTTATCTTAGCTAAAGAGCTGGAACAAAGCCCAGGAGGAGGCAGTGCTTATTGTGCTAAAATAGGTGTGCTACCCAGAAGGTTTCTTGTCAATGACTCTAGCAGCTCGAGAGACTGGCGCCTACAGTGTCTTAAGCCGCTTGCCAGGCACTGATTCCCAGCAGCAATTCTGTTTTTTACAGTCTGGGGATTGTTCTAGAAGGAGGGTGCAAATCATCTCTGCTCCTGCATCCAGAGGCACATAGGTTGGAGATAGGGGAAACCCTGTGACTGAAACCAAACCCACACAAGTTCATAGAATCATGGGCCCCATTCATACTAGCCCATTTGCCCTGGTTAGAGCCAGATGAGATCGTGCATGGCCATTCTTTTTCCCAAAAGAAACGGTAAATATACCGCTTTGAGAGAAACTGGGTTTAGAGGGATTTGCCCCGCTACGTGTGTGCAAGATCTGGATTCCATAGTGTTAAATCCAGTTTCAGTATGAACTTCTCGATTTTAAACCAGTTTACAAACCAGTTCTTATGATAGTCTGAACAGCCCCATAGAGTTGGAAGAGACTGTAAGTGCCATCTAGTCCAACTGCTTGCCATGCAGGAACTCCAAAGGAGACTCCACCACTCTCCAAGGGACTGTGTTCCACTGTCAAACAACTGTTACTGTCAGGAAGTTTTTTCTAATGTTTAGGTGGAATCTCTTTTCCTGTAGTTTGAACCCATTGTTCTGGGTTCTATTCTCTGGAGCAGCTGAAAAAAAGCTTGCTCCATCCTCAATATGGCACCCTTTCAAATATTTAAACAGGGCTATTATATCACCTCTTAACTTTCTCTTCTCCAGGCTAAACATACCCAGATCTCTATGGCATGGTTCTCAGACTTTTCACCATTTTGGTCGCCCTTCTCTAAACATGCTTCAGCTTCTTTTTTGAATTGTAGTGCCCAGAACTGGACACAGTATTCCAGGTGAGACCTGACCAAAGTAGAATACATTGGCACTATTATTTCCCTTGTTGTCATCTAAACACTGTACTCCTATTGATGCAGCCTAGAATTGCATTGCCTTTTTTAGCTGCTGCATCACGTGTGATTCTGTGATTCTGTGATTGTTGACTCATGTTCAGCTTATGGTCTACTAGGACTTCTAGATCCCTTTCACATGTAGTCTTGATAAGCCAGGTGTCCCCCATCCTATCTCTATACAAGTTGATCCCCAAGCTAAATATAGCTCCATCACTCATTTGTTTGTTTGTTTGTTTATTGTGAATGTGTGCCTTCAATTTGTTTCTGACTTATGGTAACTAAGGCAAACCTAGAGAGCCAGAGTGGCATAGTGGTTTGAGCATTGGACTACAATTCTGGAGAGCAGGGTTTGATTCCCAGCTCAGCTGTGAAACTCACTGGGTGACCTTGGGCAAGTCACACTCTCAGCCTCAGGGGCAGGCAAGGACAATCCTCCTCTGAACAAATCTTGCCAAGAAAATCCCATGATAGGTTTGCCTTAGGGTCACCATAAATTGGAATTGACTTGAAAACACACAACAACAAACAACAAGGCAAACCTATCAGCTTTTTCTCGGCAAGATTTCTTAGAAGGGTTTTGCTATTGAGGCTGAGGAAGTGTGACTTGCCCAGGGCCACTCTGTGCATTTGCATGGTTGAGTGGAGATTTGAACCTTGGTTTCACCAGAGTCCTACTCCTACACTCAAACCACTACATTGCACCTTTGTTTATTAGTCACATTTATATGCTGTCCTTTCCTCTGCTAAGCTTAGGGCAATGTACTTGGATCTCCTCACCCCCAGCTTATCTTTTCAACAATCTTGTGAGTTAGGCCAGGCTTGGAAGGAGAGTAAATTGCCCAGGACACAGTGGTGATGAGGACTGAGATGTTCCCAAGTCCGACATCTGGCTTAACCACTACACCTCAGGTTGCTAGGTGCTTCAGATTTCCTCCTTTGTTGCAGCTATTTTTCCATGGTACATCCTTTGCATACATTTTTCTTGCTTGTGGTGCCTTGCATGTGGTGCCTTGTCCTCTTTTGCATACATTTTTCTTGAACATCCTGTTTTGCGGTGCCTTGTCCTCCTTTGTGGTTAGGACATCCGGTCACCCTGTCAAAGGAGTTTCTGGATATGTCAAGATACTCTTTCCTGTTGGGTGATAAGAAAATTAAGATTTTTCCTTATCTTTTTGCCCTCCTCATCTATCTGTCCCTTCCCCATCTTCTTCAGATCAATTGCCTGGTTACTGAAGCTGCTTCTACATGAGAGATGACTTAACACCAGGTCTAAAACAGTTTAGCTCTTCTTTCTGAGAAAGCTCTCTCTCGACCCCTCTTCCATACCAGTAGTACTTTCACACTGCATAGTTACAGCATGGAAATTCCTGCATTAGCAGGCATGGCAATATCCTATGGAATTCTGGGATTTGCAGTTTAGGGAGAAGAAATTAGAATTCTCAGCCAAGAGAGCTCTTAGTGCCTCAACAAACTACAAACCCCAGGATCCCACAGAGTGTTGCCATGGCAGTTAAAGTGGATGTTGTTTCATTTTAAAATGTTTTATACAGTTTTATCTTTTAAAAATGTATTTTATTCTTTTAATAGCTGACTATTTTAACATTGTAGTAGTTTAATTCCTTTTCTATGTTTTTAATTGCATTGTTCTTTTAATATTGTGAAGCTGCTCTGAGTCTCGGTTCTGGGGAAAAAGAGTGGGATACAAATCATCATCATCATCATCATCATCCTCATCCTCATCATCGTAGTGTTATAATTTTGTAGTGTTAAATGGCTCCTGGCTGTACAAGGAGTGTGTCAGCTACTTGAGAGGCTTCATGTTCTCAGTGTGACCAGAAGTCATCCTCTTTCTCCAGGACATGTCCTTCATTTCCACATTCTGTCCATGAGGAATTCCAAATGTCTTCCATTTAGAGCATGACTGGGATCCAAAACACTCTGAAGAAGTAATCTAGTTTGAGACTGCCCTGGCTCTGTGCTAGCGAATTCTGGCAACTGTAGTTTTGCAAGACATTTGATGATGCCGATGCTGATGCCTCTTCTTGTAGGATCGAAGCGGCTTACAATCACAGTAAAACAATACAATGCAAAATTCAATATACAATAATTGCCAAGCAAATTCTAATACATTCATACACATACATAAAAACAAGTCTCCCCTCCCCTCCCTCCTTAAATATAAAATATGTCATTAAAACCGTTAAGTTAAAACTCTGTCAGAGCTCTGGTGCCATGATAAACTACAGTTCCCAGGATCTCCTAGCACTGAACCAGGGCTGTTAAAGTGGTCATAAACTGGATTATTTCTGCCGTGTGTTTTGGACCTAAGAAGCATGAACTGATATTTCTATGAATGTTTTGAGCTTTCGTTTGGTCATGTCCTACATTTTTCTTGGATGGACTCCATTTTGCAATGCCTTGTCCTCCTTTGTGGGTGTTAGGACCTCTGTCCTTCTGTCCAGGAGGGATTCCAAAATGTCCTGCATTTTGAGCAGGACTCAGAAGCAATAGATTGATATTACTATATGAGTGTAATATTGAGCTTTTATTTCAGAATGCCCTCCATTTTTTCCTTCATGCCCTTCATTTTGCAGTGCCTTGCCCTCCTTTACAGGCAAGGAGACCCTGGTCACCCTTCCCAGGTTTTGACTGTATGTTCATTTTTGGTGTCACAGGCCTCCAACTTTAGCACGGTATAGCAGTGCTGTCGCCATGGCAACTCTGGCATTGGCTGTGAATAGTCACAAAACATCACAACAAGTGTGTGATCCCATGTTGTAAAGCCTAAATCACCTTGCCTCTGTTCGATTACAAAACAGCCTCTGTTACAGGAGGGTTAATTTACCATGTAATGAAACCTCCCTTCAACCGGTAGGCCTTCTCTCTCCCCTTAAAGAATACCTGTCATTGCAATAATGTCCGTAAAGAGCCATTTTTGTGTAAGTGCATCTGTGCGTGTGTGTGTGTGTGTGTGTGTGTGTGTGTGTGTAATATCAGCACCATTAAAAGGGTTGATTTTGATTCTCCCCTCCTTCCTAGCTTGGGTGAAGGAGCTGCCAGACCAGTGTTTTTGTATGCCATTGTAACCACAGAAACACAAAATCTCGGGGCATCTTGAAGGAAAGATGCTTTAATTTGGGAAGTGTTCAATCGCACAAAAGTGAGCGATGGGCTTTGAACTTGCCACAGCCGAACATGAGACGGGAACTCCCTTGTCATTTCTTCCATTCAAGGGCGATTGCCCTTTTCTGATGTCTGATCTTTTTAGACAAGTCTTTATGGAGGGAGCTTGCTTAGACGCCAGAGGCTAAGGCGTGGTGGTTGGGCTTATGCAAGGCAAATGGGACTTAGCCCCTAACATCTGTAAAAATAAGAACCAATTAATCAAGATTAATACAGAGTAATGCGGGCTAATTGAAACTAGTTTGTTAATGCAATTGGAAATGAGAGTGTGAGGAGTAGTGCTTGCAGGGCAAAATGCTTCCCTGTTGTGTAAGGTGGGGGGAAACACCACACTTCTGTTGGTAGCAGTGCTGAGGAAAATGTATTACAGCCAGGCCTCCATATCCAGCAACAACGGCAACAACAACAACAACAACACACACTTGTAGATACACAGATAGTTGGCCCTACTTATCCGCATATTCTGTATCCATGGATTCAACCATCTACAGGTTGAAAATGTTCCAAAAAGATATACATTCCAAAAAGCAAACCTTGATTTTGCTATTTTATCTAAGGGACATTACTTTGCTATCCACTGTATTTAATGGATCTTGAGCATCCATGGACTTTGGTATCTATGGGGGTCCTGGGCCCACTGTACAGTTGAGTGGCTCGTGGAAGAGTGAATGCCTGCAAACACACACACACACTGTATATACTCATGTATAAGTGTAAAAATTTTAGTAAAAAAAATGACGTAATAAACCTGAGTAGACTTATCCACAGGTCAGTATATATAAGTACATGTATGTAAGTATGGAAACATCCCCTTCTCTGAGTAGAAAAGTGAGAAGCAAGGCCTCACCTGCACTGCAGACTTAATTCAGTTTGACACCGCTTCACCTGGAATGCTATGGAATCCGGGGATTTATAGTTTTGGTATTGCACCAGAGATCTTTTATGGAGAAGACTGTAGTTTGTTGTGGTGTCAGAGCTCTCTGACAGAGAAGACTAAATATCTCACAAAACTATAAATCCCAGAATTCCATAGCATGGAGCCATGACATTTAAAGTGGTGTCAAAATGTGTTAATTCGGCACTGCGGATGAGGCCTTAGTCCATCCTGGGGGCACCTAAAAGAAGCACTAACCCCCTCTACTCTCTCATCCATCCATCCTTTAGTATGAGCACAAACAGCTGGCATTGGTTTCCTTTGCTCCGTCCTTTGCAACCTTTATTATGTGCCACTACGTTTTACCCTCAACCTATCCACAGGTCATATCAAAATCTGTTCTCTCCCCCCCCCCCACACACACACCACCACCAAACCTGCCCTCGATTCATACATGAGGTTGACTTATAGTCAAAGATATATGGTATATAACAACAGGCAGGTACCTGTCTATGCCCAGCAGCTGAGGAAAGCCCTCCCTTCCCCATTGCAATTCCCTTTCCCTTGTGTGCCCTGTCTTACTTAAATTGTAAGCCTGAAGGCAGGGAGCTGTCAAATTAACAAATTAAAAATTTGTAAATTCCTTTGGGAGCCCTTTTGGCTCAAGGGTGAAGTATAAATTCTCTAAATAAATAAATCATAAATAAAATATATGAATGCGGTGGAATGTTTCCGTTATAGGTGATCAGCTAACAAGGAAAAAAAGGGAAGGCATGTTGAAAGTTTAATGAATTAAAAAAAACAAAACACAGCAATTTAGCATCTTATGCTTGAATACAGTTTGCCCTCCATATCCACAGATTCTTTCTCCATGGATTCATCCACAGCTTGTAAATATTTTAAAATATATATTAATTCCAAAAAGCAAACCTTGATTTTGCCATTTTATATAAGGGGCACCATTTTACTATGCCATTGTATTTAAGGGCTTGAGCATCCATGGATTTCAGTATCTGATGTGAAGTTGAAGGCTTTAATGACCAGCAGCCATAGTTCTTTGGGGTTTTTTCAGGCTATGGCCCCATTCATACTAGCCCATTTGCCCTGGTTAGATCCAGATGAGATCGTGCATGCCATTACCGAATCTCTCCGGAAAGAAGTTCATACTACTTTTTGCCCCCACCATTGCTTCCTGGTGCATTTTACCTTATTGAAGTTCATAAATGAAAAAGTAACGATTCAAAATGGAGCCTCTAGTTTGTCAATCAAATTATGTCGTGGTGACGTCTGATGCAGCCATTGGCCACGGGAGATGCTTGTTTTTTTAAATACTTTTTTATATTTGACAGCTTATGCACATGGAGCATAGGGCTGGGAGCGTATTTTATTGTATTGTATTTTATTATTTTATTTATTATTTATTATTTATTATTTTATTTTATTCTATTTTATTCTATTTTATTGTATTTAATATTTATTTTATTCTATTTTATTGTATTTTTATTATTTATTTTATTTTATTTATTATTTATTTTATTCTATTTTATTGTATTTTTTATTAATTATTTATTGTATTTTATTGTATTTTATTTTATTTAATATTTATTTTACAAATGGGGCTATTTAAACTGGAAGGGAAACCTCCACTCCATATATGGATAGTTGGTTTCCCCTCCGGTTTAAAGAATGAATGGGGCTCTTTAAACAAATTAAAAGGGAACCCCAATCCCAACTATCCATATATGGACCGGGGGTTTCCCCTCCATTTAAATAGCCCCATTAATTATTTAAACTGCAGGGGAAAGAGCCTCGTGTAGAATGCGCATGAGCTATCAAAGTGTAAAAATAAAAAATAAAAATAATAATAAATAAAATAAAATAATAATAAAAAATCAAATCAAATAAATAATAAATAAAATAAAATAAATAATACAGTGGTCCCCTGGGTTACGAAAATAATCCGTTCCGGATTATTTTTCGTAACCCGGAAATCTTCGTTTCCCGGGGGACCGCTTTGTTTGGCGGACCACGCGGCCAATTTAAAGGGGCCGCGCGGTTTTTCCCTTTCGTACCCCGGGGTTTTATTCGGATCCCGGGGGCTTTTTGGCAGCCCCGGCGGTTTCGGGTCCCAGGGATTTCGTTCCCCCGGGGGATTCGCATCCCGGGGGACCACTGTAAATAGAATAAATTACAATAAAATAAATATTAAATAAGAAATAAAAATAAAATTAAAAATATAAAAAAAAATGCAGGAGTGCCCGATTTTGCCAGGAGAGGAGGCATGTTCCGTCCTCCCTGGCCTTTTCCCTCCCCTGAACTTGACCCCATCATGATCGGAGCTATTCCCTTGAACCGTTTTTTCTCAAAAGAAATGGTAAATACACCGCTTTGGGAAAAACTGGGTTTAGGGGGATTTGCCCTGCAACGGGTGTGCAAGATCCAGATTCCAAAGTGTTAAATCTGGTGCCAGTATGAACTTCTCGATTTTAAACCGGTTTACAAACCGGTTCATATGGTAGTCTGGACGGCCCCTATGTGGCCATGTTCTAGAAGAGTTTATTTCTGATATTGCACCAGCATCTGTGGCTGGCATCTTGAGAGATTTCATCTTCAGATTTCAGTGTCTATGGGAGCATTGCGGATGATTTTATAGGAGGGTGCAGTGCTCCTTACCAAACTGTATTTTAATAAACTGGGAATAAGTGTTGGATTTGCATGAACCTACTTTCAACTCCCCAGGTATCTTTAGTATTCAATCCTAGGCTGAAAAAATTGAGTTTCTTGTTATGTTTTAAGAAGAAGGCCTTGTTTAAGATTAGTGTAAAATTCTTTGGACAGGATCAAAATAGGGTTGAACATCAAGATTTGTATACTAGACTTAAAGAGGAGTAGCCCATTTTGGATTCAATAGCAGCTTCATGGGAAGGCAGTGGGATTCAACCTCGGGGAAGGCAATGGGAAACCTCAGAAATCTTGCCAAGAAAATCCCATGATAGGATCACCATAAATCAGAAATGACTTGAAGTCACACAGTAACAACAACAATCCTGGACTACAAGTCCTGTGTGATTTGGAATACTGTATCTCCACCCTATCTGCAACCAGTTCCCTTTCAATTTGATGTTTCCCAGCTAGTATTAACTCTTGGACACATTTTGACTATGACTCTACTTCGGCAACCCACAGATGGGCATATGTCATTGGACTTCAGTGCCCAGCTTTGGTTATGCTGCCTAGGGTGGGTGAGATTTGCAGTCCAACATCTGGAGGGCTACACTATGCCACTGGTGTAACCTTGTCTTTCCCAGATTCCACTAATCATCTTGGTGTCCCCTATAGTACTAGAAATGTACTATAAACAACCATTTGTTTTAAAAGTACCACTGAGGATATGCAGCTACCCGTAGATGTAGGGTGCCTCTCATATATTTCTTCATGCATTTGCTGCACCAAAGTTTCATGTTTCAAAGTAGGCATATTGAAGCAAAAAACCCAGGAAAAATGGCTTCCTTGAAGGCAAACAGACTCGTACATTGACTAAAACTGCCTCTTCCAACGTGGAGGGTCTGGATGTTACCGGACTACATTTCCCATAATCCTCATTCTATGATTCTATGATTCTATGACTCAACCATTGCAGATTCTCTTGTCCTCAATAAGAAAGAGTGTGTCAACACATCAGGATGCTTCACTGAGAAAATGGTAACTACTGTGATATCTAGATAGATAGATAGATAGATAGATATAGATATATTGCGTTTTGGGAATATAGTATGAAAAAACCTATTTGTACAAAATTGTTTCTGTGTGTGCACACGTTTGTTTGCATGTGCCTTTAAGTTGCTTGTTGACTTATGCTGACCCTATGAATTTCATAGGGTTTTCTGCAGCAAGAAATACTCAAGATATGATTTTGCCAGTTCATTCCTCTGAAACACACAGATACACGCACAGAATAGCTTTTTAATGTAAAAGTTTGGGGTCTTTTTCAAGTAAACAGGTTTTTCATGAAAAAGTCCCGAAGTATTAAAAAAAAATTCGAAAGCGTAGTGTGCAAAAAAAATTGTATAATCAAGTGATGCAAATTCAGAAATTATTCATACTTACAAGAATGAAACGGGTGAATCCATATATTTCCAATAATATGCTACCCACTTAACATGTTTAGCTAAAGCAAATGTAAGAGTTTTGCATCTACACCAATGTAGTTTATGGGAATGACACCACTTTAACTACTGCAACTCAGTGCTATGGAATTTTGAAAATTATAATTTTCTAAGATGTTTAGCTTTCTCTGTCAGAGAGCTCTGGCACCACAACAAACTATAGCCCCCAGAATTCCATTCTAATTTGTATGTTCTAATTGCTGGTGTAGCAGAAAATGACCCATCTATATGACATCCCTTCAGCAATTGAATTACAATGGCTACCTTGTCACCCCTCAATTTTCTCTTTTTGAAGCTAAAAATGCCCAACTCTTTAAGCTGTTCATCTTATGGCTTGATTTCCAGACCTTTTACCATCCTTTGGCTGTACCATCCAGAGGTTACGATGACATTCAGCCTTCTACACCACTTGGAGAGCTGCATTCTTTCCTCTGTCCCCCTTGTGATGTCAGCGATGCTATTTCTTCTCCTCCTACCATGCCCATAAGTGTGCTTTTTCATGGCTGTGAAACGTCTCTACCCAGGCATCCATATTAGGTGCAGTGGTTCTGTTGCACAGCTTTGCCAGTATGGGGCTTTATGAAAAAAAAAAATCTAGTCATGAAAAAGGCAAATGAATTTGAGCAGCAGAATTGTAGAAAGAATGCTGAGAGCAGTAGCCTGCTTTTGCACTAAGGAAGATAACAGAGATTATAATCTCGTTTCTCCTTTGTATTCCATTTTGCACAGGAAGAGATGGAAGGCAGTAGTGTGTGGCCTGGGCTTGCTTTCTTGTCTCTGAAGTGTCTGAGCTTGCTTTGCAAAGAGAGAAGAATGTGTTCTCCAAATGGGATGTGTAGCACATACATTTCGTTTGCATGCTTCTGAAGAAATGGCTTGTAACATTAAAGAGTCTTTCTGTCTACCTAGTGAGTGTCATGTTAACTTTGGTGTGAAGCTTGGTGATTGCCTTTGATGTGCCTTGATCTTCCTTCTCTTGCTTTCCATCCTGAACTATGTTTTATTAACGTACTGTGGGAGTTATTGACTCTTTCCAGGGTTTTGTTGCCAAGGCTCCCCATAGAGAAGAGAAATATTCTTCATTCTCTGTGGAGACGTTGAACAAGTCATCCAAATGTAGAAAACTGGCTGGTTTAGAAGAGCTCCTTGGCACTTAAGAATGGTAATCTAGCTGCTGTGCTAACAGCACCCATGGGTGAATGTTGGCTGGTTGGGAAGGAGCTTAGAAATAACTTTATGCCAAGATGGTGCACTTACAAATCTGTCATTTGGAAGCCAACATTCACTCGTGTATGTAGGTGAGATGAAGAAGAAAATTTCCTGTGTCCACTTTAACAAAGCTTCAGTGTTTAATGCCAGCCAGCAGCTAAAACATGCCCTCTGAGTTGTTGTGCTACTGAAGAGAGTAGTTCTCTATGGAGAAGTTGTTGAGAATTTAAACTTTTCCTAGGGATATGTATGCATTTTATTTCAGTTCATTTTTTTATTTCATTTTTTCCCAAAACTTTGATATTTCTTATGTTCAGGAAGGTAAGGATTTCAGATGAAAAGATGAAAGAAAGAATGTGGGAAGAAAACCAAAAGTGACAAATGTGTCCCTTCAGGCCAGTGATGTTGCATTCTTAAAATTCTCAGTTTGAACTAATATTCAACTCTGTTACTGCTAACTTGGGGTTTCCCCTCCCCATGAGATTCCAGATTTTTAGCACTTAAGTGTCAGGTAGGTCCTCTCTCTTCTGCTAAACAGAATCAGCCATGGTTAGTACAATAGGCCCTTGCCACCCTCTCAGGTTTGGCCCCAGGACATCCTGTGGATACCAAAATCCGTGGATACTCAAATCCCATTAAATACAATGGTGTCCCTTATATAAAATGGCAAAATTGAGTTTTTTATTTGAAATCTATCTATCTATCTATCTATCTATTATCGAATAGCTTCAAGCTGTGGATGGTTGAATACTTGAATAAAGAAGCCATGGGTACAGAAGGTCATGTACTTAGAGGGGAAATGCCAAGGTATACCTGGTGCTATACACTATATTTAGAGGAAGTCAGTGTCAAACCACTCTAGTCTATTCTTTGCCTAAGAAAACCCTATGAAATATATGGGGCTACCATAAGTTGACAGGCAATTTGAAGGAACATATTTTACTTTTAACATGGTACCAGGACTGATGTGCCGAAGAAAAGTATGAATCAGGCTTCCTGTTGATCTTCCCTTTTGTTCCAAATCTATTTTTTTCTTTTATCTCCCAGTTATTTGTATCTTTTCCCAACATTTTGCAGCATTACCTGGAAATGTTAGATTTTTAAGAACTTTCAGATGCTTCATCTCTGCAGCTTGCTACATTCTTCACAATACTTTTTGATTTAAAGATAAGCTGAAAAAGTGGCTACTTTCCCGAACTTTGCAGGACTAGGAGCCGTTGATGATTTTGAAAGCATGCAGGCAAGATAGGCTGAGAGGGCAAGGTATGACACAGTTAGGAAGTTGTTTGAAGAGTTTTGCATTGCAAAGAAAAGTGAACCATTAGATTGAGAGAGGGTGGAAAGAGAGAGAAATAGAGAAGTTTCACAAGAAGACCCAGTGGGAAGGTGAGTCATCTACAAAAATTTCAAAACACTTGAAGCTGTAATTCTGGGCAGTCGAGAGATTTCATCATAAGAGATCAGATTGTAATCAGATTCAAAAGCAGACTATTGAAAGACAAAGTTTAGTCTCAGTTTAGACAAAGTTTTAGTTTAGACAAAGTTTCCGTATAGGCAAAGCACTTAAAATGTGGGAGGCTGCTGAGATTGCTGGAAGTGTGCCAGTTTATATTACAGATGCTGTCAACCTTTTTTGCATTTGGGATTTGGTAAGAACTACAGGGACTTATAAAAGTTGCATAAAACGAACAGGTAAGGTTTACATGTCCTGAAGTTCTTTTCCAGCTCATGTTAAAATCTGAGCCAAAGGAGAAATCCCGTCTCCCTCCTGCTTGTAGCTGCAAGGTCTCCAAAATATGTTCCTCTATCCTTTGTTTTACTGATCCTGTGGCAGGTGGTAGAGGCAGCAGGAACAGCAACAGCAGCAGCCTACTTGCCTGGTGAATTACAGCGAGAAGCTTTTGTTGTCCTTTCCCCCTCTGTGCCTCCTGGTTATTCTGTGTCAGGGCCCAAAGACTCAGCTACTATTGGAGATGCTGTTCTTCTTCTTCTTCCAAAAGTAGATTGCTATTTCCATGACTTTTATAATTATGCCATTCCATAACTTTCATAAACAGAGCACAGCGGTACACATTAGTACATTTTAATAGATTCTGGTAAATCTTCTCTCAACCGAAAGAAACTTCTATAGAAATCCCCTAGCAGATTGTGTGCCTGTCAATGCATTTTGAGCTGGAGTAATTTTTTTATCAGCCTATACCTGTGTTTCCTTTGAAAATTCAAACAGCATGTTTGCTAAAGGCAAATACAATTCTTTTAGGATAGACTGTAAACTTTGCTCATGTGTCAAAAAGTAAGAGAAAGAACGTGAGTGACATACTCAGAATTACCCTCCAAAAGAGTAGTTAAATACAAGCTCAGTGTAGCAGATAGTTGTAAGATATTGTACATTATGCTGTGAAAGTTTCTTGAGGCATTTTGTAAATTATATTGAAAAGATTATCATTCCTAAGTGCTGATAATGCATAGGGAGGTTTATGTCTTTATTTCTTGCTGACAATGTGGTATTATCACCTCATAAATTTGCTTTTACTTCTAATTAAACTTTCAAAAAGTAGTTAGGCCTGTCCTTTGAGAAGATGGAACATTTGCATGTATACAGAATGATGCATGTGCAAATATAGATATGAAAATATAATACTTATTGACAAAGTGCCATAGGGCATTGGCAGAACTCTAGATAATGTTATAAAGATCCACCCACGTGTTGGAGGCAACAGCTTCACTCACATACAACATGTGTCCACATTTTGCTGATATATGCTGATGTATTTCCTTATACAGTAAAGTTTTGATTATCCAACATAAACTGGACCGGCTGATAGTTGGATAACCGAAAATGTTAGATAATGTGGAAGGTCCAAAAAAAGCCTTGAAATCACTATGAATTGCAAATGTATTGGAGTTTTATTGCAATAACAGTAAAAGTAAATGTAAAGAAATCACTGATCAACATTGTGATGTACAGTTCAGTCCTCTGAAAATTTAAAGAAATCACAGAAAATTTAAAGAAATCACAGCAGCCGAGACGTTGGATAATCCAGAATGTTGGATAACCGAAGGCTGGATAGTAGAGACTCTACTGCATGTGGATAACCAATGGTTCCTAAAGGGCCAATTGAAATAACTTGGAAGTGCAATACAGAACAGTCATTTCAGTCCTTCCATTGTCACAGAGCCTTTTTCCTGTTCCTCTATCGGTTCCATGTCTATTTGCTTTGGAAGCTTGGGATCTTCATTGGAGATGATTTAGTAAAATATGTTCTATCAAGTAGAACATGACCAATGTTTCCCTGACAAATTCACGGGCACAGTAGGAGTTCAGATGTGTTCTAGGGCATGTTTTCTGTGCACATTGACCTGTTTGGTCTCTTTATTGCTCCTCATAAAATGAGAGTGTGCCCAGTGTGTGCTTTTATGGACTTGCACCTTCGGATAGACAAGGCTGGAGCCTGTCTCCTTCTGAGTTCAACCCATAAAATAAAATGGAAAGTAGTGTGGGAACCAACTCATAGAATTAATGCAATGTAGCAAGGGGGGCTTAAGTGAAGAGGGAAGAGAAAGAAAAGAAAACTGGACAGTTAGCGGAAGTTAGTTAGGGATCTAGCTGCCTAGAAGGAGGCTAGTAATAGATAGGGAACTAGTAATCTGTGGTGTGGGTGGCATTAATAAATTGGGTTTTGGCCAGTTTGGAGAAGGAAAGTGAGATCAGAGTGCTCTTCGGCTTCAGGGAAAGGATATAGTTGTAACTAAGTGAGAGTCTTAATACCCCAAAGGCAGCAGATCCTGTCTGATCTTGGAAGCTAACCAGGGTTAACACAGGTTGGTATTTGGATGGGAGACTGTCAAGAGATACCAGGTGTTGTACGCTAGATTTCAGAGTAAAGAATTGGCAAAACCACCTGTGAGTATTCTTTGCCTAAGAAAATCCTATGAAATTCATGTGGTCACCACAAATTGACAGGTGACATGCACACACACAAACGCACACATGAACTAGGAAGAAAAGCCAGCCAGCCAGCCAATGTTATGTGATTAAGAATTAAAACAAAAATGAAAAACAGCCCCTCCACGGCCATTTAACCTTGGTTGAGTTCCATATCCATGGGACTTGATGCTTCAAGACTTTGTGGAAAGGGTTAGGATATAGAGGAGCCAAGGAAGTATTTCTGATTTCCATCTGTCCTCTAGAGTTGTTACCTAGCAGCCTTAGAAGTCATCTGGTTGAAGTTTGATCTAACATGAGATTAATTTAGTGTACATAGAGGAGAGTAAATCTGAACTCTGAATCACTTTTTGTGCCCAGAAGGGCTGTAGAGTCCTGAGGGTCAGCTTTAAAAAACAGTCCTTGCAGTCTCCATTTATCAGTCCCCATCTATCTGTATCTGACAGGTGGCTACTTTATAATTCTGCAAATGAGATAGAACAGTAGCCCTGCTTTTAATGTAGCTCTGGTAATATCAGGAAGGCCTAAATACCCTGAAGGGACCAGATCCTGTCTGATATCTGAAGCAAAGCAGGGTCAGCAGTCTTTAGTATGTGGGTGGAAGATCGCCAAGCAGTATCAGGTGCTGCAAACTATATTTCAAAGGAAGGGAATAGCAAGCCACCTCTGAATGTTCCTTGTCTAAGAAAACCCTATAAAATCCATGGGGTCAATACATGTCAGCAGGTGACTTGAAGGCTCATAGGACAGAAATATTTGCATGGGCTGGATCACTGAGGATAGGTGCTTTTTAAGCCTGCAGTGAAAACGCTACTGACCCATTTTATAACTGCTGATGGTACTGCCCAGTGGTAGCTCTTTCAGACTCGTTTAAAGAAGATAGTTTAGTTTGGCCCCTTCCATATCACTGAATAAGAATGTAAATCCTAATCTGTTTTGCCTTGCTTGTGAGGATGAATAATTACATTAGATAGATTTCTCCCCGCTGTAGGAAAAAACACATATTTCTCCATAGTATTCTCTCCATAATTAAACTCTTAAAATATTTTTGAAAAATTATTATATGGAGAAAAATCCATGTTTCCTTTACAGGAGAGCCATTCACTGCAAAATAAGTGACACCCCCCCCCCCCGAAGAATTTTGCCACATTAATTTAGAATATTAGAATACCAGGCCAAAATTTGGCAAAATTCTTCTGGCCTTTTATTCTTCCCGGTGAGGTTTCAAAATGGTCAGAAAACCCGTTTATGACTTGGGAATTAATAATTGTGAATATTTTTTCCACCTCCAGTGAAGAAACTGTTGGTGTCGTATAATTCAGCCGGTTGCTCTCTTGCTTCATTTCTTGATCCTAGGCCAAATTTTCCTACAACCTTTTATTCTGCTCTGTTTCCTATCTTTGCATTCCAGCCACCTATCACAAGTCCTGTTTTGGTGTATAGTTGGTTTCCTCCTGTATGCCAGCCTCTGTAAAAGTAAAGGTATTTGCCATTGACAATATTGTCAAGTCGTGTCTGACTGTAGGGGGTGGTGCTAATCTCCATTACTAAGCCAAAAAGCAAGCATTATCAGAGACTACTCTGTGATCATGTGGCCAGCATGATTGCACAGAATGCTGTTTACCTTCCCACTAAAGTGGTACTTATTTATCTACTTGCATATGCATGCTTTCGAACTGCTAGGTTGGCAGAAGCTAGTGGTGGGAGCTCACCCCATCATGTGGCACCTGGACCTTGAACTGCCAACCTGCCCATCTTGCAATCAGAGTCTTAACCGCTTCAGCCACCACATTTGTAGTTGAAGCATAAACTTGGATTATGCTTGTGGGTTTTCTCTGACGTCTTATTCATATGATTTGTTCAGAATCCTCATGTTATCCATTGACTGCTTTTGCAACATCCCACCGCACTATTAACACCACCACTATATAATTATCTGATTCAAAATGACTGATTCCTGTCCACTTTGGCTTGCTCTTATCAAGTATTGCAGTGTTTATATGTTCTGTTTCTTGGGGGAGTGCTATCCTGTTGATTTTCCTGGATCTCTCAATGGCATTTGGTCCTATTGATGATTGTATCTCTGGACTGCCTTTGATGGATGGGAACTGGAGATATTTTGTTATGATAGTTTCACTTCTGTCTGTGCGGTTGATTCCAGAAAGTAGCATTGAGGCATTCCTATTCAGCCCCATGGCCATTAAGCTGTGGGGTGCTGCAGTGTTCTATCTTGTCCCCTGTGATGTTTAATATCTATAAAGTCATTAGGGGCTTTCGAGTTGGTGGCTGCCATTAAAGGTGATTTTGAATCTACATCTGGTTCAGGCTGCAGTAGTCAGATTACTGACTGGTATACCATACTGTTGTTATTTTTGTTGTGTGCCTTCAAGTCATTTCTGACTTATACCCAAAAGGGAATCTATTGTGTGTGTGTGTTTTTTTGGGGGGGGGGGAGGGACAAGATTTGATCTGAGGGGGGTTTCCCTTTGCCTTCTGAGGATGCGAGAGTGTGACTTGCCAAAGGTCATGTATTAGGTTTCCATGGCCATGTAGTGATGTGAACATTGGTCTCCAGAGTTATATTCCAGTGCTCAAACCACTACACCATGCTGGTATTCCAGTTGGCGACTGTACAGACAACATATACTACCATTCTTGAAGTGCATTACTGCCCATTTTTCTTTCAGAACTGAATTCATGGTGCTGGTAATGAAATTCAGAGCCCTAAATAGCTTGAGATCTTGATATTAAAGGGGAGTCTCTCCAATATATGCCTCCTGGAGGATTATGATCTACTGGGGGGGGCACTTCTAATTCAGGGGCAATACGATATAGAATCATAGAATCATAGAATCATAGAATCATAGAGTTGGAAGAGACCACTAGGGCCATCCAGTCCAACCCCCTGCTATGCAGGAAATCCAAATCAAAGCACCCCTGACAGATGGCCATCCAGCCTCTGTTTAAAGACCTCCAAGGAAGGAGACTCTATCACCTTCCGAGGAAGTGCGTTCCACTGTCGAACAGCCCTTACTGTCAGGTAGTTCTTCCTAATGTTCAGGTGGAATCTCTTTTCCTGTATCTTGCATCCATTGTTCCGGGTCCTGTTCTCTGGAGCAGCAGAAAACAAGCTTGCTCCCTCCTCAATATGACATCCTTTCAAATATTTAAACAGGGCTATCATATCACCTCTTAACCTTCTTTTCTCCAGGCTAAACATCCCCAGCTCCCTAAGTCGTTCCTCATAGGGCATGGTTTCCAGACCCTTCACCATTTTTGTCGCCCTCCTTTGGACACACTCCAGTTTCTCAATGTCCTTTCTGAATTGTGGCGCCCAGAACTGGACACAATATTCTAGGTGGGGCCTGACCAAAGCAGAATACAGTGGCACTATTACTTCTCTTGATCTAGACACTATACTTCTATTAATGCAGCCCAAAATAGCATTGGCCTTTTTAGCTGCCGCATCACACTGTTGACTCATGTTCAACTTGTGGTCTACTTGGACTCCTAGATCCCTTTCACACGTAGTTTCATTCAGCCAGGTGTCACCCATCCTATATCTGTGCATTTTATTTTTCCGCCCTAAGTGCAATACCTTACATTTCTCTGTATTGAATTTCATTTTGTTAGCTTTGGCCCAGCTTTCTAGTCTATTCAGGTCATTTTGAATCTTGATCCTGTCCTCTGGGGTATTAGCTATTCCCCCTAATTTGGTGTCATCTGCAAATTTGATAAGTATGCTCCCAATTCTGTCATCCAGGTCATTGATAAAGATGTTGAATAGCACTGGGCCGAGGACAGAGCCCTGTGGGACCCCACTGGTCACTTCTCTCCAGGATGAAAAGGAGCCATTGTTGAGCACCCTTTGGGTTCGGCCAGTCAACCAATTACAGATCCATTTAACAGTTCCTTTGTCTAGCCCACATTTTACAAGCTTGTTTGCAAGAATGTCATGGGAAACCTTGTCAAAGGCCTTACTGAAATCAAGATATACTATATCCACAGCATTCCCTTCATCTACCAAGCTGGTAATTTTATCAAAGAAAGAGATTAGATTTGTCTGGCATGACTTGTTTCTCTGAAACCCATGTTGAGTTTTTGTGATTATGGCATTGCCATCTAGATGTTCACAGACTCTCTGTTTAATGATCTGCTCCAGAATCTTTCCTAGAACTGATGTCAGACTAACTGGACGATAATTGTTGGGATCCTCTTTTTTCCCCTTTTTGAAGATGGGGACAACGTTTGCCCTTCGCCAGTCTGCTGGGATCTCTCCTGTTCTCCAGGAGTTTTCAAATATGATTGCCAATGGCTCTGATATTACTTTTGCCAGTTCTTTTAATACCCTTGGATGGAGTTCATCTGGTCCCGGAGACTTAAATTCATTTAGATTAACAAGGTGTTCCTCTACTATCTCTTTACTTATTCTGTGCTGAAATTCCCTTATTCTGTTCTCTGCTCCATTATCCTCAGGTTGAGCACCCTTTGCCTTTTCTGAGAAGACTGAGGCAAAGAAGGTGTTGAGTAATTCTGCCTTTTCTCTATCTCCTGTTAGCATTTTGCCATCTTCTCCACGCAGTGGCCCTACCGTTTCCTTCTTCTTCCTCTTGCTGCGGACATATCCAAAAAAGCCCTTTTTATTGTTCTTAACCTCTCTAGCAAGCCAGAGTTCATTCTGCGCTTTAGCTTTTCTGACTTTACCCCTACACATGCCTGCTATTTCTTTGAATTCCTTTTTCGTGATTTCCCCCTTTTTCCATTTCTTATACATGTTCCGTTTCAAACTTAGCTCGGTTGAAAGTTCCTTAGTCATCCATCCTGGTTTCTTGAGACACCTCCCGTTTTTCTTTCTCACTGGAACTGTTTGAAATTGTGCCTTCAGTATCTCCCTTTTGAGAAAGTCCCATCCGTCCTGAACTCCTTTATCTTTTAGTATTTCTGACCATGGAATCGCCCTCAATACTTCTCTAAGTTTACTGAAATCCGCTCTCCTAAAGTCTAGGATGCGTGTCTGACTCTGCCTGGCTTCTCCTTTCCACTGTATTACAAACTCCAGGAGAACATGGTCACTTCCACCTAATGATCCCACCACTTGCACCCCATTAACCAAGTCCTCCTTGTTGGTTAGGATCAGATCTAAAATAGCTGACCCCCTTGTTGCCTCTTCCACCTTTTGGACCATGAAATTGTCTTCCAGGCAAGTGAGGAATTTGCTAGACCTTGAGGATTTGGCTGAGTTTGACTTCCAGCAAATATCAGGATAGTTGAAGTCGCCTATCACTACTACATCTCTCTTTTCTGACTGTGTGGTCATCTGTTCTAGAAAGATATCATCCAATTCCTCAGTCTGACTTGGGGGTCTGTAGTAGACTCCCACCGTAACACCCTTGTTGTTTCCCTCCCCTTTAATTCTTATCCAGATGCTCTCCACCTGGCTTCCATGATTGATGTCCAGGATCTCTTCACTGGTGTAAATATCTCTGACATATAGTGCTATTCCTCCTCCTTTCCTGTTTGGCCTATTTCTCTTAATAAGGTTATACCCCTCTATTTCCACATTCCAATCATGAGACTCATCCCACCAGGTTTCAGTGATGCCTATTATATCATATTTGCCTTGTTGTACTAGGAGTTCGAGTTCATCTTGCTTATTTCCCATGCTCTGTGCATTAGTGTAGAGACATCGCAGACCATGGTTCCCTTTTACTTGCTGCCTGTGCAAGTTTTTTTGCCTCCCACTGTTGGGTCCTTGCACTGTTTGCCTTGTTTCCTCTATGTCAGTTTGACTATTTACGCCATCCCTTTTGCGTTCCTTAATATTGTCTCCCTTCCCCTCGGAACTCAGTTTAAAGCTCTCCTGATCAAGTTCTTGAGACTGTTGGCAAAAACATTTCTTCCAACTGGCGTGAGATGCAACCCGTCTGTTGCAAGAAGTCCCTCCTCATGGAACCGCAGCCCATGATCCAAGAATCCAAATCCTTCTCGGCGGCACCATCTGCGAAGCCAGTTGTTCACCTCTCCTATTTTCCTCTCCCTTCCTGGACCATGCCCTTCAACTGGCAGAAGAGACGAGATGACAACCTGTACATCCATTTCTTTCAGCTTCCTACCAAGCACCTCGTAATCCCTTTTGATGTTCTGAATGCTGTGTCTTGCAGTATCATTAGTTCCCACGTGGACCAAAATGAAGGGGTATTGGTCAGTAGGCTTGACCAGTCTTGTCAGCCTCTCTGTCACATCCCGGATCTTTGCACCTGGAAGACAGCACACCTCTCGAGACATCTTGTCAGGCCTACAAATCCTGTCAGAGAAGACACGGTTGAGGGCCTTCTTGGCTTTGGCATCCAATTTGTGGAATTCTCTGCTCCAGGAGGCCCAATTGATGCCAACACTGTTTTCTTTTCCATTCTAGGTCAAGCCATCAATGGGTTTTTTTTTAACCTTTGGGGGCTAATTTACTTTTGAGCATATACATGGCTTTTTAACAATAAGGCTTCGTCTACATTGCAGAATTAATGCAGTTTGCTTTAACTACAGCGGCTCAGTTCTATGGAATTCTGGGGTTTATAGTTTTGTGAGATATTTAGCCTTCTCTGTCAGAGTGCTCTGGTGGTGCAACAAACTACAAATCCTAAGATTCCATAGGATGGAGCCATGATAGTTAAAGTGGTGTCAAACTGCGTTAATTCTTTGTTGTTTGAGTTCTTTCATATAGTTTTATTGTGTTGAAATTATTTATTGATTTGAACCTGGGATTGTTTAAATTTTTGTATTGGTTCCCCTCCCTCCATTTGGTACTCTGAAATTTCACAATAAAAGGGCAGGAGAAAAATATTTTAATAAATAAGTAAGTAAATAAATAGTAACAACCAATACTCTTCTTAGGTCAATAACTTCTTTTGGAGCAATTGGAAATCTACGCTTTCATCCATCCAATGGGTCATTATTGTCATAGTGCTCCTTATTGAAGAACTGCAACTCAGTTAATGATTTTGGTTAAACCCCTGCTTTTCTACCCACAGCACGAACCTCATGATCAACCCCTCTAGCAGACAAACCATGAGACTAAAAAATGTTGAAGTGATCTGAGTTTTTATCAACAATTTCTTTCGGTATGTTCATTTGCAACAGAGAAAGGCAATTTGGTGCTCTGAATATCTTGTGTATTACAAACCTCATGAGCTCCTGCTAGCATGATTGTCATTCATCTTGATTGTCATTCATCTTTTTTATCAGTGTTTTACACCAAAACATTTAGAAACGTGTTTACCCCCCAAAATTCATTTTTATTTATTTACTCACCTGTGGACAAATTTTGCAGAAGGATCTTGTCTATGAGGAGGCAGGTTATCTGTTAACCTGATTGCAAAGTATCCTGAGAAAGCTGTGCTTCATCAGTGTTAAAGGGCTCTAATGTAGAAGCAAGCTTACCAGTAATTTGTTTGTGTCTTTATATACCTATATATACACTTGCTGACACTGTTGCCTCTTTAGACATTCTGAATGATGTTTGAATTTTGTAGTGCACCTGAATGTGGGTCCACCAGTAGTGTAATACCCCCCCTTTCTCTCTCTTTCAAAACACCCCACCATGTTAATGGAAGCAGAACTCAGAACATTCCAGGTGCCACAGCAATTGAAGCAAAAATAATAGTCCTGCTGAATTCATCAAGTTCAGACAAGTTTGATATTTTCCTTCCTAATGGATTCTTTCAGTTAGCTGTGTTCATTATCAGTTTCTGAAATAATCAGGTGGATGTTCACACTGTGAATGTAATTCCTTCAGAGAGTAAGTCCTAGTGAGCTGTTTCTAATATTAGAGTTTTCCATGATAGCTGTTGTAAATGCATGTGAAAATACATCCCTCAGGCACTTAAAGCTAACCTAGAATTATCTTGGATATGGTCATGAGAAAGCCAGCATGGTGTAGTGGCTTGAGCATTGGACTATGTCTCTGAACACTCTGATTACTGTACAGGAGATCTCCGGGGAGCCCTCCAACCACTCACTTAAGCCTTTGAGCTGCCAGTAGTAGTGGTGATGGTGGCAGTGGCGCTCCAGGGCCTTCATTATTAAGGCAGAAGTGGGTCATTGGCAAATATTTATATAAAATAAAATGGCTCAGTATTTATAGGCTGCAGAGACAGGCGCTTGGCGAAAGCAAATTGGATTTTTGACTGCCCATCGCTATGGATGCTGCTGCCGCTGCCAAAGCCACTCTTCCTGGGTATTGTCTCCCGCCAACCTCTGGTGTTGCTTGCCTCTTCCTACTGTATTTTTCCATGCATTTTAAAAAGGGTTTTGAAATCTCCTCATCTCTCTCTCTGCAGCCTGCAAATGTTGTTGTTGTTGTGTGCCTTCAAGGCTTTCTCTCGGTCCTATCAAGATCACAGGCTTGCCTGGTGAGGACATGAGAGAGAGAGCCTTCTCAGTGGCTGCTCCCATCCTCTGGGATGCTCTTCCATGGGAGGCTAGGCTGGCCCCCTCCCTGCTGGCCTTTCGCCGGCAAGTAAAAACATTTTTATGCCAGCAGGCTTTCTGTACCTAATGCATAGCAGTGTGGTTTTATGGAGCAGGTGGGTTTCAGTCTGTTTTTAACTTGTGTATATTTTATGTAATTTTATATTTTAAATATTATATTTTATATATATTTTATATTATATTTTAGATTTTATGTGGTATTATATATAGATGTTTTAATTGTCTGAATTCTTAAACAATATTAAAGGTTTTGTCTGTGAGCGGACTTGAGTTTCTCCAGGGAAACTAAATAAATAAATAAATAAATAAAATCATTTCCAACTTATGCTGACCCCAAGCAAACCTATCATGGGGGTTTCTTGGCAAGATTGGTTCAGAGGAGGTTTGCCACTTCCATCCTCTGAGGATAAGTGTGTGTGACTTGCTGAAGGTCACCCAGTGGGTTTCCACGGCCAAGTGGGGACTCAAACCCTGGTCTTCAGTATCAAAGTCTAACATTCAAACTGCTATGCCATGCTGACTCTACAAATAAAGCCTGCGAATACTGCACCATTTGGACCTGATTATGGTATAGGAGACCTCTGGGGAGCCCTCTACCCACTTGCTTCTGCCTTTAAGCCACTGGTGGCAATACTTCTGGTTGTTCTTCACATCTGCCTCCAATCTTTTATCCCTCTCCAGCCTTGAAAATGTACATACTACATGTGTTGTTTCAGATTTTGGAGCATTTTGGAATTTCAGATAAGAAGGGCACAACCTGTATTAGATAGGGAGATAGATAATTTTGCATAATTTAGTTTCCTTTGTGTTATATAACCACAGGATCCGTCTTCCAGTTGCCTCACTCTGTGTGTACGTGTGTATCCCAGCCCAGAGGATACTATTATCCAGCCATGAGGACCATAGGATAGCTTGAGCAGCATTTGCTCTTTCAGGGCCTGATTCTGCTTCTTGCTGTGAGAGGATGTTGAAATCCACAAATAACCATGCTTCTGAAGCTATCTGATGTTGGGTGCATGTGGGATTCCCCCCCCCCCCTCCTCCAAGTGTGCCAGAGACAAGAACTATATTTGTGCCTCTTGACTACAACTTTCTTTCTTTCCTAAAAACTGGTAACTAATGAATTGCAGACTGGCATTGGTCCATGAACCACTGCTTTGAACAATACTGAATTAAAACCTTTGTTGTTTTTCTCTGTTGCATCCAGTTACCATCAGTAGAGGTTATCCTACAGCAATAGAGTGTGCCAGTTTTCTGTATTCAGCAAAACCTTGAGGAGGCCTAGAATGCCAGCCAATTCCAGTTCAAAACAGGTGTCTCTCCGTGAAGGCCACCTACCTTTTGTCTAGCTCAGTGGTTCCCAACCTTTGGTCCTCTGGTGGTGCTGTTGTTAAATGGCAATACTGCAGCTGCGACGTCGTGAGTTCGATCCTGAGGAGTTCCAGAGTTGACTCAGCTTTCCAACTTTTTAGAGGTCAGTAAAATTGGGGCAATTGGCTTACGTGTTATAAACCGCTTAAAGACTGCTTAGTTCATTATGAAGTGGTATAGAAATGCAAATGCTATTGCTGCTATTGCTTGCTCTATTTGTTTTGGACTTCAGGTACTGTAGCCTCAGGAATATTGGCCAATGTTCAGTAGTTATAGGAGCTGAAGTACAAAACATCTGGAGACCAAATGTTGGGAACAGCAGATCCAGTACTTTGTGGATAGATCAAAAGAGTGGGCACACAGCTGCTCTCAGGAGGGGAGGCTTTTCCTGAAATTGAGGAGCTGGACTAGCAGGGATCCTCGAGTACCTACTATGGTTGCACCTCTCTTCAGCAAGGCCACCTCTTTGAGGTCCTTCCCAGCAATTTGCTTCTCCAGCATAATTTTAGATTCTTTCTGCCTCTACAGGCAAGCTCTCCCTCTCATAGTTATGATGCCATGGCAGAAATTCTGGGTGAAGGATTTCCCTTCATTCGTTCTTAGCAACTAGCAAAAGGCTTCACTAGCTGTATTTCTGTGTCATGCATCATTTCAAGGAGCTAGAGCCCCAAAAGATAGGAGAAAGAAGAAAAGCAGCTTTCAACTTGATGGCATCAGCCATAACTGCAGATAGAGAGTTTTTGTGATGTTTAAAGATATTTTCTAAACTAATGAGAGCAGCTCTTCTGATACATGGCAGTGGCTTGGTAGTAACCATATTTACACCAAACTTTCATTTCCCAGAGGTGGAATATTTCCCTGTAAGGGTTTCCATTGATGGGAATGTTATATTAGAAGACATTTTACTGCGAGTGGATTTACATGCTTCACTGCTTGGTTTTGCTCCTTGATGCTCTATTGGGAGTTCTACTTTTATGTCAGGTCTTTTTTTAGGCTTGTTGCCTGTCAAAATAATAGCAAAGGTAGCAAGAAATATAACCCTGTTCATCTTCATTTTCCTTTAATATTGGCAGTCTAGGCCAGAGCAAAAGCTGAAATCAAGATTGGGAGCAACTGAGTTGCTTTTAGATCTAGCCTTCCAGGACATAAAAGCACAGGTCTTCTGACTCTCTCCATTTCTCTTGTTGCTGATGATTCCAGAAATGTCTTTTTTAAAAGTTTACTATTTATACTTATATTTTGCACCTGTATTCTAAATGCATTGGCTTGAAACCTAATATAATATAATTTCTTTAGCAAAATTTATTCAAGAAAAGATTCCTGGTCCCTCCTGCTCCCCGCACCCCTATGCACTCCCTGAAAAGCTATACCAGAATATAGGTATCCTCATGAATAATATGGGTTGGAATATGGGATGGCATCTGAGGAGCTGAGAGCCAGCATGGGGTAGTGGTTTGAGTGTTGAACTATAACTCTGGCCAGGGTTCAATTCCCATCTCTGCCATGAAACTCAATGGGTAACCTCAGGCCAGTGACATGCTCTCAGTCTCTGAGGAAGGCAATGGTAAACCCCCTCTGAAAACATTTGCCAAGAAAAGCCCATTATAGAGTCACCTTAAAGTTGCCATAAGTTGGAAATGACATGAAGGTACACAACAATAATCTGAGGAACTTGTTGGGGATGAGTACAAGTGCTCCAGATTCTCAGTAGTTCCTTTCTCCACTCTTTTAAAAACCTTAAATCACTTAATGCTAAGTGGAAGAAGTTGCATTTGTTTTCCTAACTGGTGTGCCTCTCTTCTGAAAGCTAAGATGCGAATGGCACCCTGGTTTCTGGAATCATAGTCTAACACTTAAACCACTACCCCACACTGGCTTTCAGTTTAATATTACTTGTATTAAAAATATTCTAGAAAACAGTTTAAACACTTAAACACAATGTGGCTTCAACTGAAATAAAATAAAAGGATTACAAAACGACACACCATGAACACATACACTCTACAGTTCCGTCGTATTCACAATTCAAAAGCCTACCTAAATTAAAATATATTCACCTGCCGGCAGAAAGAGAGCAGGGAGGCAGGCAATTTTCAAGTGGTGACGGGCAAGGTATGTAAGCATGGGAGGTGGAGAAAGAGGTGAGGAGGTAAAGTGAGATCTCTTGGGGGAGGGAATGGCACAGTCCTGCCACCCCATACCTGTCTCAGTGAGGCCAGTGGCAGGACCATCCCTGCTCTGAAGTCAGCTGGGTTTTTTGAAGGCATGCCTGCTGGCTGCCTTTAATTTTGCTTTTCTGATGGCATCATAGTGTCATAAAATGTGCCATGCCCCTAGTTTGGTGGAAAGGCAAAGCCTTTCACACTACCATCTCTGTTTTTGTAGCTAATTACCAAGAACACAAAGACTCTAGTTTTTTGTGGTGGTTTTTATGTGGCCATGCTCTATAAGATTTTAAACATCAAGAAGAAACTCTTCTAGAACATGGCCACATAGCCCGAAAAACCCACAAAAAAACTATGAATGCCGGCCATAAATAGCATAAAGACCATTGCTTGATCTCTGTCTTACCATAACATTGTATTGAAGAACTTAACAATATATTTTTAGGGGGTGGGATGGGATACATGGATTTAACAGATGTTTATATTCACTTTGGTCATTGGCAACTTCCAGAAGGCCACACTTTCTCTGATAGAGCTGCATGTTCAGTTTTAGATATCCCATATCTGCTTCTGTGATACCTGTTTTCAAATTTTTCTCAGATTCTGCCTATTTATATCCATCTTGAATTATTTGCATTTTGGATTAACAGTTTTCTTGCTTCTTTGCTTAAAGCCTATGCACCACCATAAGGGGCTTAAGGTTTCCCATAATCAGTTGCAATAAATCTATTGTATTGGCAAGAACATTACCAGATGCTAGAAGCAAGTCTCACAAGCGGATTAATTCTTTTAAAAACAACCTTTCCTCAATATCTACTGCCAATAGAATGAAAACACTATTTCATCCTCTTAGTGCCCACAAAACCTGAAATTATGACAACAGGAGAAGGTGCAATTACCAATGTAGTTTTTGAGGAAGTATTATAGAATTCATGATCACTGCTTCCAAAATGTAATACATCAGAATTATAGACATGGTTGTGTTTAGAAATGAGAGGTGCACATATAACTATACTGACATAAAGATACAAATGTAAAATTATTATTTTTAGAAATGCTTCTATACTAGGTGTTTAGTGTGGACTTGTCATACTTTATTCACTCTTCTGTAAAGCATGTATGTGACATAAGGATCTAGTCATCTGTTTCCTCAGTTTAGCTCATTACACTATATCCACTGTATTATTTATTTATTTATTTATTTATTTATTTATTTACAGTATTTATACCCTGCCCTTCAGCCCTAAAGGCTCTCAGAGAGTCTTACAATTATTATTTTTTGACAGTTCCCTGCCCACAGGCTTACAATCTAATAAAGACATGACACATAAGGAGAGGGGAATGGTGTTGGGGAAGGGGATCAGGTCCAGCAGTTCTTCTCTCCCTCTGAGGCCTGGACCAAGGCAGATGGACTGGAGGGAGGGCTCTGTTTCTTCATCTAGGCCAGGCCCGATGGAGCTGGGCCTGCATCTCTCCCTCTATGGCCGGATGGCACCAGATGGACTGGAGGGATGGCTCTGCTTCTTAGAAGGCTCTTGGAAGGCAGAGGTCCAAGTAGCAGTAGAACCTGTAGCACTATTGCTTGTCTGAGAGTCCATCTAAGAGGCTCAGTGTTCTAACTTTTCATTTCACTCCACCACTTAGGACTCACTAGCGAGAACTAGTCGTACTCTGTGCCATAAACAGCAAAAATTCATCACATTTAATGTGACTTATAATTGAATGGCCAGTTAGAAAATTAGGCTGACTTTTAGTTCCAAAACAATTTTGGGGGAGGAATATTACTGAGTTAAGTGCCTTGATTAAAATGCTCTGAAGTTCACCCACAGATTATGCTGTCATGACTTGTTTGGCCTTCTGCTGCTAAATGACCTTGCTCTTTATATGCTAAACCCGTACAGTGTGCAAGAGAGGGAGAAATCCTCAGTTTTGTTGTTCTTGATGCCTAAAGAGCTACAAAATCTGGAAAGAATGCAGAGCGAACTCAGAGCAAACAAATTCAAAATGATTTGCTTATATTAGGTTTATGCTCTGAATTTGTGACTTAGGCAATTCGGTGCGGTGAGGCAAGGGAGCAAGAGTAATTGGTGAGACTCCAGCCTCCAAGCTGAGTACACTGATACTATTATGTTCAAAACTGTTGTCACAATATTTGGCAGCTGTTATAAAACAACCAAACAAACCTAGGGGCCAAAGGAGTTCAAGGCCTCATTCTACCTTCAGTCAGGCTATTTTCTTTCTGTTTGAATTACCTATGTTTATTCTGAATTATCTATATTTATAGATTTCCCTCCATGTTTAAGGCAGCATTTAGCAAAACAAAAAAGCAAAAACCATTGATCCTACATTTTGCCTATGTCTACTTACCCTTGCCTAGTCTCTGTGTTCCACAAAAAAAAAAAAAAAAAGGAAAAAAAAGGAAAAAAAAGTATTCCAAAATTTGTGTTTCCTTTACTATGACTTTTCCTTTAACACTAAAACACAATTCAGAATCTCTTGCCCTTGCTTTTTCTTACAGGTTCTTCTTGTAAGGATAGATGATGCATGTAAGGATAGAACTACATCTGACACTGGACATGCAGTTTGCCCAGCATAAACATGATACATATGTCCATGTAATATTTAAGCAAACCAGTTCATGTCCCTACTTTATGTCATTATCTTCCACTGGTGTGGACAGGGAAACAACATAAGAAAGTCCATCTAAGAACTATGTGTTGTGGAAGAAGAATGTGAGACAAAACTGTCAGCAGGCTTACCTTACTTTTTGCATCACTGTTTATTTTTGCATTGCTAGGGTCCCCCTAAAGACCATGGGCATGGGTCCAAGTTTTGAAAGTTTGTGATCTCAGTGCTTGCAGAAAATATGTAAATGCTCACCATACTGGCAAAATAACAGAAACAGCATAGTTTCCTGCCAAATTGTGCACACCTCCAACTGCCATATCCCAGAGTATGTTATTAGACCGCAAGGAGAGACTGCAAGTACTTTTAGGATTGCCAGAAGAAACGTCCTGCTTATGAGCATTCAGGAAAGATTGCTTGCTTTTTGGAAGTCCTTATTGAATGCTTGCAGCTTCCTAAAAGTATTTACTTAAAATATGAAAATATGAATTCAACAAGCAAATGAATGAGTACCATATGAGTTGGTTTTTCATGCGACGGCTGGTGCAGGTTTGCCCCATGGAGTTGTGAAAGTGCCTTTAGTCTCCTATCCAGAATGTGGTAACTTGGGAGGACAGCCCACTGAAATCAAAGGGAGAAAATGGCCCCAAATGTTGACCCATGGATAACTGGCAACAAAGGTTGGGTAATAGAATCAACCTCTGTACCAATGATATCCATTTTGTGAAAAAGCCCCTAGGAGTGATGCTGGAAATGTTAGAGGCTGTGTTTCTTATCTAGAAAAAAGAAACCATGGAATCATAAGTTCTTATATTCTGTTAACTTTGGGGGGAGGGGGTAGAGTCTTCTGATGTGCAGAGTTTTTGCCGCTGGTGAAAACAATGCTAAAGCGTGGGTGTGTTTTGATTCCCTCTTGTGCCTTCAGGGCATTTGTCAGTTTCCTCTTACATAGCATAGTCACATCTTAAGGAATTCTGTTTTATAGGTTGCGATGATGATGATGATGATGATGATGATGATGATGATGATCAGGCGAGGAGGATGAAGAGGAAGGTAGAGACTCAGCTAATCTGCATAACTTTGCATAACTCCAGAGGGGGAACATTCCTGCAATTTATGATGCAGTTCTGGGTACAATTGGTGCAGAGTATCAGAACAAGAAGCTTTTGAGTGTATTTCCTGATTGCTGCCCTAGAGAAAATAGTCCAAAAGATTTTTATGTAGCAAATATGAAGCAAACTGACTGTAACATTTCTTTCAATACATGTTTCCATCAGTCATTGGGAACTCTTTCCCATAATGTAATGAAAGAATTATATTTTTTCTTACAAAGGTTAAATGTACTGAAGTCAGCCCTGGTGAACGGGAAATGAAGAAAACATCAGCAAGACCTGCAGGCTGTATTCAGCACACTGAAAATTCATGAAGGAAGGTGTGCCTGTATGCATGTACATGTACCAAATAGAACATGGAAAATTTCCTTTTTCTTTTAAACTACAGAGTGTACCTACTAAATTGGGACTGTTGGAGAGTATGTAATGCACAGTCAAACTGCCATGCACAACTGCAGAGGAGGAAAATACAACTACTACATTAGAACAGATGAGCTTTTTATTTTTTGTTGTTGTGTTCTTTCAAGTCATTTCTGACATGGTGATCCTAAGGCAATTTTCTTGGCAAGATTTGTTCAGAGGAGGTTTGCCATTTCCTTCACCTGATGCTGAGAGCATGTGACTTTCCCAAGGTCACCCAGTGGGTTTCCATGGCTGAGCGAGGAATCGAACCCTGATCTTCAGAGTTGTAGTCCAACACTTCAACCACTACACCATGCTTAAGCATTTTAACAGACAAGAAATGGGTGGATGGAGTTGTCTGGCTGATGATACAATTTTGTTGAAAATTTTAACTTGTCTGATTCAGTCTTCACAATTCCAAACGCACCAGTCTTGTCTCTAATTATAAATGTTGGGCATGTGAAAGCTGGAGATCAATTCTTCAGTCAGGTGATTAGTGTTTAGTGATTTCTAGACACAAATACCCAAATTTATCTGACATGGTGTGCCTCAAAGTGGAGGAAGTGGTAGGAAACTGAGCAATTTAGCCAACAAGGTAATAGATTTATGGATTGGTCTCCCATCCTGAAAAGTAAACATGGTTTGTTGTTCAGTTGCAGTCATGTAGTACTTATTGTTTTAGTCTCCCTTGAAGTTAAATCCTTGTTGATCACATGTGCTTTAAAATAAAAAGGGAAATGAGGCAGGGAGCATGATGGTTTTTGCTTAGCAATGATGAATGAGATATTTTCAGGTGATCTCACATATCATAACACCTGCATGCCCTACTCTGAAGTCGATGTTGACCTTCAAGCTATCTGTCACATGTACACTTTTAAAAATGCTAACTATTCTGGTACTCTTATCAAATATGATGTGGGCATTCAGAGGTAGATTCCATTCTTCCTGTTGTCCATATCTGTTGTGGTAGTTGTGCTATAGAAAGAACCTTGAACTCTTCCCATGCCTTCCTCTGAGGCTGAAATCGACTTTCCCAAAAGTTACTCAGTAGGTTTCCATGACCAAATGGTGATGGAGTATTAGTCCTATTCTAGCACTCAAACCACAACAGCACATTGTCTCTCGCCTGTCACTGAATGTTTAATAATTGCAAGGAGCAGTCTCTGGCCATATTGGACAAGGCTGATGTGAGTTGTTGTGCAGCAGAATAGAGAGGAGCACAATTTCTGGATTCTGTATTTAAAATTGGAAGGATATAAAAGTCATTCTGTTATGTATTTTGTTTTAATTGGTGCTACAAGTGCCTTGGGTCCCATATTAGGAGAAAAGTAATATAAATACAATAGAATACAACGCAGTACAATAAAATGAGTCCATAAATATATGCATACTTATGTACAGTATGTGTGTTTTAGGCAAATATGTGTGTTTGTTGGTGTACGCACACCACTCTGAGAACAAATAGGAAGTAATGCAATGCACATCTTTTAAAATGGTGTATCTCAAACTATCTGACTTGGAGACTGGCAATTTTTTCTCTAGTGCTCCAGGGACTGGCACCATATTTGTGCCCATTGGATATGAATGATTTTTTTTTCTTTCCAAGATTTTATTGTATTATCTTCGTTGAATGACTAGCAAAGGCAAAGCAGCACCAGTTATGTAAGACTTTATTTGTTGGAGTCTGATCTTATATTCAAAGTCATTGAATATCAAAAAAAATTATCACATCATTTTTTTGAAGATCTGTGAAGTGTAAAACTCAATAATAACTTACTTTTTTGGGTTACTGAGAACATATAGGTTTCCTAGATTTATACATATGCAAACATGCATCCCAATTTATTGCTTTGGACAGGGTGACAGATGTTTTTTTCCAAGGTTTATGGCATTCCCGTGTGTAAGGCTTTATGTCTTACACACGGTAAGTTTGCTTCATGATACTGGGAGGCTTGACTGAAAGGTGATAATGTGCAAGAAGAAGTGGGTAATAGCTATTTGCAATGCAAATGAACATTCTGGCAAGTGCTGATTTTCCATTCACAGCAGTTGAAGAAATGAAGGTTTCAGGCCTCATCTGTGAAAATGGTTGAAGACATAGTAGGTGTCTGACAACTGCTGCTGTGTGAACAGACTTTTCTACATTCTGGTCATTCTGAGAGATAAGGAAGAATAGAACAAATAGTAATGGAGGAGTAATAGATTTTCTCCATTCTCCTCCACTGGCCTAAAGACATGTTACATGATGGAATCTAGACATGTGCTTGTGTGGGGGCAAATAGCTGTTTCATGAGGACTTATCCCATTTTGACTCCTCTCATGCTTACAGGTGAAATGGTTCCATTTCGGTGGCTGTATCTGCATACATTTGTTGCATGTATGCAACAAAATGATGGCCAACAGGTTTAAAATAATCAACATACATCCCCATCCACAAAAAAGGAGACATGAAAGACTGCAGTAACTACAGGACATAGCACTAATCATCCTGTCACCCTGCCTGTTTAACTTATATGCAGAACACATTGTAAGAAAAATAGGCTTAGACACAGAAGGAGGAGTGAAAATAGGAAGAAGGAATATCAATAATCTAAGGTACAGAAACAACACCATAATACTAGCACAAAATCTCAAAGACCTGGAACAACTAATAAGGAAGATCAAGGAAGAAAGTCCAAAGGTAGGCCTACTGTTGAACATAAAGAAAACAAAAATAATGACAATGGAGAATCTAGACAAAATTCAGCCTAGACGATACAGAAATAAAAGAGTCTGCATCTATTACTCCTACCCTCCCTTTAAGTGGCATTGTTTTGTCCTTGCAACAACTGTTGGTAGCTTAGAATGAGAAAGAGCAATTGACGACAAATTGCTCTTTCTCAGATTCAAAATACACTGCAGAAATAATCCAGTTTGAGACTACTTTAACTGCCATGGCTCACTGTTAAGGAATCCTGTGAATTGTAGTCTATTGTGACACCAGAGCTCTCTGACAGAGATGACTAAATGTCTCACAAACAACAAAATGTGCACAGGGGGAGAAAATCTGTACATCTGAAAAATATGTACGCAAATATGCACAAAATTTTATGTGCGAAGAGAACAAACAATTCGTAATTGAATGGAATAAAGATGTGGGGATTGAGGGGAGTCTGAGGAATGCAGTGAGAATGAGATCTGACAGATTTTCACATCCTCTATTTAGTCCATTGTGCTCCACTATTGGTAGACATGATTGCCATTATTGGCTTACATTCTGCAGCTTTTATTTTTCTGTATGAATTTTAAACATTAAGATAACACTGTATCTTGTGCTAATTATTGCATAAATAATTTAGTAGTTTATATGTAATACGTAATTGGAAGACATGTTTAATACTATTAATATTCAATATATCTCATCAGCATCAGCAGTTGCTTTTGTGGCAAACAACATGCTCATATCTTTTTAAAATGAAGCCATGATAATAAATAGGGATTTGCAGGACAACCTCAATTTTCTCGCAGTTTTCTTATGTAGATCAAGTGATAATAGCAATAGCAAGTATATTTCAATACTACTTATCAGTGCACTTTAGCACTCCCTAAGTGATTTACAGTGTGTAAGTTATTTGCCCCTAACAAGCTGGGTACCCATTTTAGCAACTTCAGAAGGATGCCAAGGCTGAGTAGGCCCTGGGATCACACTCACAACTTTGTGGTTTGTGAGTGGGTGGCTACAGTAGAGGCATTTCGCCACTGTGCCACCAGGGATCTTTGACACATAATGGGATTGTGCTGTTAATTGTATGGGAGCTTAACCTTGCAATCCTATACATGTCCAAAGTGAGCTAAATTTCTCACTGGAAGAGGTGTTTGGGATGGCCACTCAAATGACTTCTTGTGTTTTGTTTCCAAAGAATCACCTGCTGACTTTGATCTATTCAAACTTCTGTTGTTTTTTTCTTTGTAGACTAGCAGCTGATTTATTTTTTGAATATTCACATTTTGCATTTTGATTAATAAAGAGATAAAAATACTCTTGAGGATAGTTAGATATTGTAGGAAGTGGTAAGCATGTGACAAAGTATCACAAAGTATCACAAGGGCCACATTAATGTCAGCAAGTTAAAATATATTTTATTGCAAGTGGAATAAAGTGTGATAAATCTTTACCTTCAGATTTCTCTGCTGTTTTCTTTGCCTGTTTCTAATTCTTACTTTTTCTCGTAGTGATACTGATCTCTCTGTTTATGCCTATATTTCATTCTTTCATATCTGCAATTTTTTGATATTTTCCCCTTGATTTCTGATTTTCAGAGTGTAAGTGTCATTATTTATTATTCAAAATGGCACCATTAAGGGCTGGAAGTATCACGAGGAGCAAAGAGTCACCAGTTGCCCATGTGAGTCTCCTGCTTCCAAATGATGATGATTTCAGGGCTTAGGAATCCAGCTCAGGAACAGGGAATTTATACACTAAAAGCGAGAGTTTACATTTTTATTATCTTCATCACAACTTCATTACATTTATCTCCTGGAACTAAAAGTATTGTAATTAGGAGCCCTGGTGGCGCAGTGGTTAAATGCCTGTACTGCAGCCACTTACTCAAAACCATAAGGTTGTGATTTCAATACCAGCAAAAGGGCTCAAGCTTGACTCAGGCTTGCATCCTTCCAAAGTCACTAAAATGTGTACCCAGATTGTTGGGGCAAGGAGCTTACTGTTGTAAACCGCTTAGACACTGCTTAGGTGGTATGAAGCAGTATATAAATGAAGCTGTTTGTAATTCATTCCAACCCATCCATCCCCTATCCCACCCCTTCATTTCTATCCTAACCACAACCCTGTGAAATAAGTTAGGATGAGACTAATATGTTGTGGAGAAGCTGGATTTTATCCTGATCTAGAATGAGCATTGCGGTATGCATGAATGCTGAGTGCATACAGTGAACATGGAATGGAAAGAAAGCAAATTTTGAGCAGGTCTGATAAAGACTATTTTATTTTACAAGAATGTATTGTATAATATAATATTAGGGATGTGGTGATTCAGTGGTTAAGATGCTGACTCTGATGATTGCAAGATCAGCAGGTTGGCAGTTCGAGGTCCAAGCGCTGCAGGACAGAGTGAGCTCCCATCACTAGTCCCAGCTTCTGCCAACCTAGCAGTTCGAAATCATGTAAAAGTGCAAGTAGATAAACAGATACCACTTGGGTGGGAAAGTAATAGCGTTCTGTGCAGTCATCCTGGCCACATGATCAACAAAGTTGTCTTTGACAATGCTGGCTCTTTGGCTTAGTAAGGATGAGCACGGCCCTGTATAGTCGGTCATGTCTAGACAATCTTTTCAAGGGAAAACCTTTACCTTTTAGCTTTATGGTATAATATTATATTTATTGTTAATTATGATGTTCCTACATGCAGATGTGTACACACATACAAACACAACAAAGCATTGTGTTTTATCAGTCTAAGATTTTGTTATATTTTTTCAGACTTTCCTAGAAATGGTTCTCTGCTGAAAATAATAGTTTTATGTAGCCCCCCCCCCCATTAATCACTTTTGCCCTCTTTGAGCCTCACTACACCCTTATGATCGCACTCTGATGTTGCTGAGCCAGATGTGTCCCAGTTCTTGTATGTGAAATATTAGAGGGCATGGAGCATTTGTGCGCACACCTGGGTTTTCTAATATCAGAGCAGTGTTTTGACCAATATCTTCAAACTGTAGACCATAATGTTCCAGCATTCAAAGAGAAAATAGATATTCTAGGTTTCTCTTTTCACTTTTAGTTTCACGTTTCCTTTTCCACTGAAGGGCAGAATCAAGAGCTTTTTGTTCCATCATAAGAGGTCGTTCTATATTTGAAGGAAATACATTTAAACATGGCTATTTCCCTCCATATACTATTATTTTGTGTATATCATTTATCTTACCACTCTTTGTCTTGCAAAATTAAAATGCCTCTTTAGTCCCCAATAATGCCAAAGAAATGCCATGATATTTTATTTATCCCTCAGAATGGAAGGTAGAGCTAGCTTATAACTTTAAGGGTGGGGAAACAGCTTTTTTGCAATTTAATTTCAAGTAGATACTACAGACTGCAGCCATTTGTCAGGTTCTACCTTTTTTAGCCTTGGAAAAGCATGATTGGTATTAATATTTTATTTTTCTTTTATAAAAATAATTTCCCCCTGAATTTAGTACTAGTACCTGTAATCTATTATTCAGTCTTCATCTTTTTGAAAAAATAACAGCTTTGGTTATTCCAGTAATCACAACAGTTATTACAACACTAAAGACCTAAACCATCCACAATTGACTTGCACAGGCAGGATGTAATATGTTTTTAATCCCTGTTTGCATCAGGATCATCATTTCTGGTCACATGAGGAGTAGCTGCCATCTTGGCAGAAGGGTTGTAGAGTGAAATGAACATGGTACGGGGGGAGGGGGGGCAAAAATGAGTCTCAGCTTCCAAAGCACCAGCATGTCATGTGTCTGTAAATTATCATCATTATTTATATCCTGCCTTTTCCCTAAGATTGGGAAACATCACTCATCCAAACATTTAATACATTAAATTAAAACGATTACTGTATAATTAAAAACATTAAAAAGTCAACATTTAAACCGAATTAAACTATTAACCTTATTAACACAATTTAGAACTTACATTTTAGAAAATCGAAGCTAAAACAACACAGCACTCTCATTACAGCCCTTTCTTAAAAGCCTGATGTTCTAAAAACGTCTCTGAATAGGATGATCATAAGCATAAAGGAGGGCAAGGCACCTCAGAATGTAGGAAAATATAGGGCATTACAAAATAAAAGCTAAAAACACTAATATAAATATAAATCCTTGCTTTTTAGTCATGATCAAAATGGAAGACATTTTGGAATTCCTCCTGAATAGAAGGCTGAAATGTAGGATATGTTCTGGAAAAGGAGGCTGTCTAGCCACCCTGTGTCTAAATAAAAAAGTATTTTCCTGCCGAAGGAAGGACAGCAAGGAGGGGGCTGTTTTAGCCTCCCTTGGGGGAAAGATCTAAAATTTAGGAACAGCCACCGAGAAGACCCTGTCCCATGATCCCACCAACCCAAAGATAGTCAGCACCCAAACTGTGATGGTTGCGAGACTGAAAGAAGGGCCTCAACTGTGGATCTTAGTATCCAGGGATTTCATATGGGGAGATGTGATTGTCAGATAGGCTGGGAATAAGCCTTATATGGCTTCATAGGTTATAACCAGCACTCTGAATTGTAAAGAATACAGAACAGAGAACATTAAGGATAAAAAGGAAGGAGACTCTGGATTCGTCTACATGGATCAAATAACACGATCTCAGCCCATCCTAATAGTGGCCTGTTTTTACGATACAGGACCCAAATCTCTGATTCCAGTGCTGACTGTCTTTGTGATGTAAGGCCACTTCTACTCCAAATTTGTCCTACCCCTCCTTATGCTGCTTTTAGAAATTTTACCTTTTATCTGAATTTTGCAAAAAACAAAACAAAACAAAACTGGAGCAGTCAATAGTAGTAGTAATAGTAATAGTAGTAGTAGTAATAATAATAATAATAATAATAATAATAATAATTTATTCCCTGTAGGGTACAACAGGTTAAAACATAAAACACAATTAAAAGCACATCAGCTGGCTGTCTACACTTGCATCCTAGCTGTGTTGCCTGCTGAGAAGAGTCGCTCCCTCTGCAATCTCAATGAGGTGCCCAGCCATATAATCAATGCCTGGCACCTTGTTTTTAACCTCGGAGAGAATGACTTGCACCAGGAGTGCTGGCACCAGGGAACACAGTGGATGTGCATGTGTAGACAGTTGCCTGGCGTCACTATAGAGTCAACATCTGCCAGAAGTTGATCATAGAATCATACTGGAGGACATACAAATCCCTACAGAAGTGTTTTCTCCAGGGGCTTCTAGGTCCTCCAGCACAACTCTATGGTCAACTTCTGGCAGAGTTGTGCTGGAGGATCTAGAGATTCATAGAGAGAACATAGTAATCAAAACTGCAAATAATCAAAACTGCAAAAGTCGACACTGCAAATGTGGAGGGTGAACTGTAATCTCTGAGAATACACAATTGTAGGTTAAAAGGAGGTAGTCCAGGAAATATCACAGGGAACACCCATGTAACCCTGTCTGTCTCCAGCTCTACTGCCTCCTTTGGGGGAAAAAACTCTGTTTTTCAATGTATTTTTATGACCTTCTCCATCCAACACAGGTGAGTGTTGGGAGAGGGGAACATGAGAGCCATGATCATTTCCAGAACACTCCTCCCTCAGGTTTGGGACTTACTGTTGTAGAAGAGGAAGTGGGTGTTTTTGTTTTGCTATAGAACACCCAAGTACAATAACATCAGAAATCCATAAAACAGTGATACCTTTATGGGGGCAACAAAAATGCACAAAATACATATTGTATGCTTTCAAAGCTCCTCTGGCTTCTTCATCAGGCAAAAGTGGTAAAAATTGTACAGGAGGGAAAAATTGACAATGTTAGTCACAAGCCTTCCTTTTTCCCAAGATGCTGTTAAGCTTTCAATTTATCTTTTAGGCATTTTGGTTGGCCCAATAAAGTTAGCACTGTTTTGTGGATTTTGGGTGTTATTGTACTTTGCTATATGGACAACAACGGGTGCCCCTGGATAAATTTCATAAACTACCAGAGGCATCTATCAAACACTAATGCATTTTCTTTTACTTTCATGACTTTGACTCATTCTTGACAACTCTCAAAATTGTTTTGGCGAGCTGGACTTTTTCAAGCCAAAACTCATGAAAGGCAGTAGTATATTGACTTGTACAGATTTTGCCTTTATTACACTACAGGAACAAAGAGAGACACTGATGTAAAAACATTACGGAGGAATAAACACTTACTCCTAAGTGCCTTTCCTTCATTATGCATTATTACACCAGACTGCTGGTGAGGACATTGGTAGTGAGTGGAAATGTCACTTTCTGACATAATCAAACCCTTTTAGCAAATGTAAAAAATAAATTGCTAGAAATACAGTTTTAGGGAACAATTTTGTTAAACCAAAGGGCAAAATAATGCATCTTAGAAATGTCAAGGAGAAAATGAATTTTAGCAATAAATAACATTTTGCTGAAGACACATTTTATTTCCTCAGCAACGACTTGTGTTAAATAATCTTCGTTTCTGCATGTTCTCCCCCAAAATCAAAAGCATTTGATTTGTCTAATGGGGATCATATATATATATATATACACACACACACACACACACACATACATACATAATAAAGCCAATTAAACAAATGAATATGCTTATATAATGTGTTTGACCTCTCCCATATTAAAAGTTTGGCTTAAAAAAAATTAAAATCAGTAGGGAGTCTATTGAAATCAGTAATTAGCAAGTGGGCTGACATTTAACAGTCTGAAATGACAAATCCCAGACATTTAAAAACACTGTCTTGTGTGAAATCACAGCTCCACCTTCTCTCCCCTTCCCTGCAAATATAAGCCTTAAATTCTGAGAAAAGTCATAGTCAGGGTTTGCTTTCTTGGCACATAGGTACTCACTGACCTATCTCTTTTTTGCCATATCTCTTGCAAGATCTTGGCAGGAGTGATGCCTCCTTGGATGATTTTGAATGCTTAGCACTGTGAAGCAAACCTTGAACATGTTTTTGTTTTCTCTGGAGGGAGCGCTCTAAGTGTATTTAAGCTGAATATAAGCAAGCTTACAACAGTATTCAAAAATACCATGAAACATCTGCTCCTGTTTTGTTCACTTATGCTCTGACATAAAACAGCCTACTTTGCTTGTCCCCTTACAAAGGAAGAATAATGTGGCACATAATGTCCCTAAGTAACTGAAATACAATGCTAGAACCTTTTACCAGAAAAAGGAGGGAAAAAAGTGCCAATATTTATTTAGCTTTGGTGCTATCTTTTTGAATGGAAGAAAATGAAGAAACTGACCATGTATGGGCAGTTGTGGTGGTGTACCTTCAGGTTTATTGTGACTTGTTGCGGCCATATCCAGGGTTTTCTTTGCAAGATTTATTCAGAGCGGGTTTGCCATTGCCCCCTTGTATGGCTGAGATGCCTTATGTTAAACATAAGGCATTTCCTGTTTAATTCCTGTTTAATTCCTGTTTAAATCCTGTTTGCCCTCTAGTGTGATAAAACTAAATGTGTGAGATTTACCCATGGTCAGTCTGTGGGCTTCCTTGGCCAGGTGGGTATTTAAACCTTTGTCTCTCAGAGTCCAGGGGTGCATTTACACTGTAGAAGTAATGCTGTTTGACAGCACTTTATCTGCTATGATTCCATCTTTCAGAATCCTGGGATTTGTAGTTAGGCACCAGCACTCTTTGGCAGAGCAGGCTAAAGATCTTGGAAAACTGCACATCCCAGGATTTCCTTAGATAGAGCTACAGCACTTAAAGTGGTGTCAAACTGAATTATTTCTACAGTATAGATGAGGCTCAAACCACTACAACATGCAGGCTCCTCCTCTTGCCGTAGACCAGGACATTTCTCTCCTTCAGTCATGTTTTATAGCAAATCTGTACAGACCCGTACAGACCCGGGCCTGATATGTGGGTATTTGACAGTATTGTCACCTTAATAAACAACATCACCATCAACCATTCGCTTTTCTTCTTTCTTTCTTTCTTTCTTTCTTTCTTTCTGATCTCTCTGTTCTCCCAAGGGAGCTTACAATATTAAAGGTAAACACAGCTAAAACCCAGAAGTCGTAGTATTGCATTTCAGTTATAAAGTAATGAAATATTCTTATTGTATTAAATAATCTTATTGTACTGATTACATCTTAACAATTTCAGAAATTATAAGCCAAAAAGGAGAGGGAGCACAGCATAGGTAATGCTTGTCTGAATTTTAAAAAAATTGCCAAAAAAACCAAACAAACAAACAAATCCACAAAGGGGGGGGTATCCCACAACTCTACTTATTTCCCCACATATCAGAAAATCCATTTACTGAATGGATTCCTGAAACCAGTTCTGAAAAAAAACATAATTCCCACTATGTTTGCACTGGTTTCAGGAATCGGTTCAGGAATCGGCAAGTGGCGGGGGGCAACTTGATGGCTCAGTCCATCTTTGCCTTCTTCTGGCCCCAAAATCCCTGGCCCAGCCTCCTTACCAGCTTCTTTGGCAACTGACCGAGTTCCCTGTGCCTTTTTAAAAGTTTCCCGCAGCCAGGGAGGCTGGAAGTAGGTCCCAGAAAAGCCGGGGGAAAGCTGGGAAGGCGATCACAAGGCTTCCAGTTTCTCTGCAACCTCCTTCCTGCCTCCCTGGCCAAGGGAAATTTTTTAAAAAAGGCTCAGGGAACCCAGTCAGTGGCCAAAGAAGCCAGTAAGGAGGCTGGGCCGGGCGGGGATTTGGGGGCCAGGAAAAGCCAGAGTCTGGCCGGGCCTTCAAGCTGCCCCCTGGGCCGGGCTGCCAGTGGGAATCAAGGCAGATTTGAATCCAATTCGAATCCGCCTGGTTCCCACTTGGGCTGAATCGATTTATTTCTAAATTTCTAAATAAATCGATTCAGCCCCAAAAACACCCCATTTAACCTGCGTCTTTTTCACGTGGGTTAAATGGGCAAAAAGCCCCCCTTTCTGAATAGATTTCTGAAATCGGATTCAGTGGGAACCATGCCCATTTAACCCGGATCCCGATCCCAATTTAAACGTAGTGGGAACAAGGCCAAAGATACTTTTTTTTTTGTCCCAGCAAATGGAATGTATTGGGACAGGGAGAGGAAACAATAGAATTAATTTGGCATTCATTGAATTCATTGGCATCAGAAATACCTCATAATACAAGAAATACTATGCAAGTGGAAGCAGTTGGACCTGGCTCCGCCCCATTTTATTTACTTTTATTCCATCTTGCATATTCTACCTTTGAGTATTTGGGAGACACACATTTTATTTTGCGTACAAAAACACTCCTTTGAGCATGGGGCAATTTTATACTTTGCATCATTGAATTTGCCTGTGGATGCTGCAGTCCTAACAGCATTAAGTGTTGTTAAAAGGATTAAATAATACAGGAGAATCTGTGTATTTCTGTGAACTATGTTTTCTGGGCAAAAACTTGCTATCTGTGCAATAAAACCATGTGTCTTTTTGTGCAGATGAATATTGCCAACACAAAAAGAATCTTATGGTAGCCTCCTTTGTTCTTCTTAATAGGATTTCTTGAGCATTAAGAAACCTCTTTCTTGGCTGAGTAACAAATAACTGTGATGGATTTTTTCCCATTCCTGTTTCCTATTTCATACCTTGGGCCCATTAAAGTATATACTTAAAGCACTGTGATTCCACTTTAACTGACAAGGCTGCATCTTATGGAACCCTGGGATTTGTATTTTGGTGAGGCACTAGATCTCTCTGGCTGAGAATTCTAAATACTTGTACCTAAATGGCAAATTCCAAGATTTCATAGGATGTTGCCACAGCAGTTAAAATGAAAACAGAGCACTATAACTGTATAGTGTAAATGGCTCTCTGGACTCATGCCAGCAGCGCAAAGCTTTAGCCATGGGGATCTACCACAAATTATGCAGTTGAGTGTCCCACATTTGGGGAAATCGCAGAGGTCAGCACACTTGGAGTGCAATGGATGAGCCTCACCCTGGGAAAACCACTTTCATGATCATGGTATCTCCCCTGCCAGGTAAGGGTCTTTATGAAGAGGGGTGAAATTAATCTGGATAATTTGGTACAACAGGAGAAGGCCACATGTGGCCTTTGGGATCCCCACGTGCAGTCCCTGAAGCCCCCCCAAACTATTTTTTTTTAATCAGGCTGATTTTTTGGGTGATTCCCCCCCCCCCCCCCCATCCAGCAAATACATGCACAAACCACTGGTTTGTATGCCTGGACTCTCAAAAGCTCTCCTAAGCTCCCCCAAACACAAAATAAATCTGAAATATTGGCTGAAAATCTGCCAAAATGGTAGCTGGAAGCGATGTGCCATTCCTTTGACCATGGTTAAACATAACAGTGTGGCCCACTAAGCAGGTGGAGGGTACAAAAATTGTGCCCCCCCCCCATTACCACACAAACAGCTACCCATTCTTGTGCTACAAATGTAACAAATGAACAGGATACATTCACATGAGGAACCTACATCCCTGACCATATTCCAGAATGCCTGGCCAGAATCTTTACTGATTTGAAGCCTGGTTACAGTGGTAGTTGTACTACACTTGCAGAAGGAGGTATCTAGTACAGGTTGAGTTTCCCTTACCCATAATTCCAAAATCTGAAATGCTCCAACGTTCAAAACTTTTCATGGATGGCTGAGATAGTGATACTTTTGCTTTTTGATGATTTACTGTACAAAAACTTTGTTTTACGCACAAAATTATTAAAGTATTGGAAAAAATCTGAACACTCCACCTGCCAAAATCCAAACTACTTTTGGTCCCAAGCATTTCAAATAGGGAAGATTCAAACTGTATCCCATTTCCCCACCCCACAGTGGTATGCGGACACAACTCTGCCGCCTAATCTATGGACAGAGCAGCCTCTGGAATGGCTGGAAAGTTAACAACTTCTCCACATTAGCCATCACTGTTCCCCACCCCCTAACTGCTGCCATTTCCTCTGTCCTTGTAAGTGTATCAACAGAGCTATATGGCTTGTTGGCATTAAATAGGATCTCAGCCTCTGTGTACAAATCCCAGTTACAATTAAAGGAAATATACATCCCAGTTCCCAAATCTTACTTCCAAGTCCAATGGAGATTGCTGGGAGTATTATTTTACTAGTTCTTCTCCCCAGACCATGCCAGCCATATCTCCTTTCTGCCATCAATCTCACACATGTGAGTGTGCGTGTGTGTGAGTGTGGTCCACATGGGCCAAAAAGCCTGTGTTCCCCTTGACCTTGCATCATCCATTTCAGATGACGCAACCCAAAACCCTGGAGCTAGAATCGGGCCCATTCCTGCAAGTCTGGGTATGGACCTGATGGATCTAGCCTGATTCCAGGATAAACAGCCTTTACCCCAGGGTAATTTGACCCTTGATTTTTTGCAGAGTTTCCTCAGTGTTTAGACAGCCCCCCATGCGCCTTACCATGCTATGCCATCTCTCATACTCAGAAGCCTCTCATTGCTGGTGTGGAAATTGTGTGCCTGGCCATATGGGTGCAGCCAGGCACTCTCTTTCCGCATCAGATGTGACAGAGGGCTTCCGAGTATGAGCAGCAGTGCAAGAAAGTAAGGAGCACACACTGGTATCGAGTCATGAGTTGGTGCAGGAAAAAAGTGTGTAAATACTTTCCCATCCCAGCGTTGATCCCAGGACCGAGCAGGGTGAACACTGGGGCCAGAATAGCATGAGGTCATTCTGTACTACCCTGGCCTATCTGATCAGTCCCTGGATGAGTTTGGACGAGTCACTTATCTTTTTGAAATCTACTACCCAAGGTCTTCTTGATGGAATACATGTGGCTTAGGAGGAATCACAGGGGCAAAATGCAACACACAAATGGTTCGGTGAGCATCTTGCATGGAGGAGCATTCTGATACCATGTACGATTCCCCCTTCTGCATTCTGAAAAGGTAAAGTCCAGCAAGAGTTATGCCTTAACATCACCAGCCATTTCCTGCTCATTATTGTTGTTAAGTCAATTCTCCTAAATTGTTCTGTTCTTAATGCAGCACTTTGTACAAGGCCAAGTATTTCTGAAGGGAATAATCTTCCCTTGACACATTTGCTGAACAGAAATTGGCTGTGCAGTAGATTACAAGACAGTTGCATTGTTGAAAACACCATGTGAAGAATGGCACAAACATTTAAAAAATGACCCTTTCGTCTAAGGTTGGGAGGGGATGATTTAGATGGTACATAACGACTAATTATTGTTTCTTGTCAAGGAGGGTAGGACAACGATGGAAACGTGTTTACTTTAAGTGAAGAGGATAGCAGATGATAAAGCATCTGCCGATTGTAATGAAAATACCAATACAGGCAGAGAGAGAAAGAATAAACTCATGTTTGGCCTAGGCTACAGTTGGTGGCCATTTTTGTGCTGAAGAGATGGAGATCAAAAGTCACGTTGACATATCATCTTAGCCCTGTGTCAATGTTGTGTTGCTTCTGAGTTGCCTTCTCTGTCACATAGGTGTGGTGGTTGCAGCCCTCCTACCCCTTATCCTTCAGCTACCTGTTCAAAACACCAGGATACAATCTTTGCCATTTTTGCTTTCTCTGACTGAAGATAGAACAATGGGCTTCAGATTCCTCCACTGAAAAAGTCGATTTTTCAGGCTGAGAGCCCTACAGTTCCAAAATCTCCGCAATGCAGGCACAGCCATATAGTATATGGAGGACTAGAGGCGTATTTTGGCATTATGAAAATGTGTTCAGCAATACACAGGAATGGAATGTTTGTTAGCTGTTTTCTTCATTTTCATTCCCACATTGGTGGGAATTATGTTGAATAACATAATTATGTTGAATAACATAATTATGTTGAATAGGAATGGAAAGAATACATGCAGTTTTTCTGATCTTCTATGAGAAAGTGTTCCTTGACACATCAAGGCATCTTATAAAGAAAATGGTCAACTGCTAGAAGTATTTTTCACAATATGGGGACTTTTAAACACAGAAAATAGTTGATTTTGCAGAGGGAAAAATGTACTGTTTTGTGCAATACTGTTGTTCTTTCTGCATAGAAACTTGCAAAAGCATGTGTTTTTTTCTGGAAAAAAAATCCCAAAGAATCAAAAAAAAAAAAAAAAAAGAAAGAAAAAGAAAAAGAAAAAGAAAAAGAAAAAGAAAAAAAAATGTTGGGAAAGCTAGTGTGGCATAGTGGCTTGAATGTTGGACCATGACTCTGGAGACCATGGTTCAATTCCCAGCTTGGCCACAAAACCCACTGGGTGACCTTAGGGAAAGGTAATGACGAGCCTCCTCTGAACAAATCTTGTCAAGAAAACCCCATGCTAGGATTGCCTTAGAATTGTCATTGGTCAGAAACAACCTGAAAGCACACAACAACAACAACAACAACAACCAACATATCACATAATCATGCACGTAGGGGAAAAAAACTCTTGAAATTATTAATTCTTTCATCAGTTAATAAAATAGGTGAAGGCAAAATCTTGCATCTCCTACTAAGCATAGCCAATGGTGATGAGTTTTGGGAGCTGCAATTATATGTTGAGCCTGAGAATTGCTGTCAATATTGTTCAGAGAGTAGAGCTATTTTCTGAAAAGGAATGCAGTATGGAACACTGTACTCCTCTAAAAATCATTCTATATACAAGATGTGAAACTCACAGAGGTCTCCCTCTTTTTTGATTATATACTATGCAGTCTCTGGCCTTTCTGAGGAGTAGACTTGTAAAGGGCTAGGTCTTTGGTCTGGAACCCTCACACTTCACCACTACTTCTACTTTCTGAATATTATCTCTTATCCTACAGAACTCGCCATAGGCAGCATCTTTGCACCTATCGGGAGGCTTTGCATGCAGCGCAAAGATCCTTCTGCTCTGCATGCATTGCATAATAATAATAATAATAATAATAATAATAATAATAATAATGATAATTTATTTCTAACCTGCCCCTCTGAACAGGCAATAGGGGCGGGTTACAACAAAAATGTCCCTCTCAGCAGAGCTGTTTAAGGTGATTGGGGAGCTGACACAGGTTCCTCCTGCGCCAAATCCCCTACTTGACCCTACGATGGCCTGCTGTGATGCGTTTAACATCCACTTTGCAGATAAAATCTCTCGGATAAGGGCCGACTTGGACGCCAGTTTAGCAGTATCTGTTAATGAGGCACCTAGCAACTCCGCTGTTGTCACGTTACTGGATGAGTTTCAGTCTGTGAGTACTGATGACGTGGACAAGCTCCTTGGAAGTGTGAGGAAGATGACTTGCTCTCTCGATCCATGTCCATCATGGTTAGTTGTCCAAGGGGGAGACGCATTGAGGACATTCCTTTGGGATGTGGTCAGTGCGTCTCTCAGGGAGGGAACTATTCCATCTTGTCTAAAGGAGGCGACCCTCCCTTGATCCCATGGAGAGGAACAACTGTAGGCGAGTTTCCTTGCTGCCATTTCTAAGTAAGGTGATCGAGAGAGCTGTTGCCTCCCAACTCCAAGCCATCTTGGATGAAACCGATTATATCGATCCATTTTTCCAGGCAGGATATGGAGTTGAGATTGCCATGGTTGCTCTGACAGATGACCTCTGCTTGAGCATTGACAGGGGTAGTGTGACCCTGCTGGTGCTCTTGGATCTATTGGATCCTTTTGGATCAGCTGAGAGAGTTGGGGGCACTGCGCTTCAGTGGTTCCAGTCCTTTCTCTCTGGAAGATCCCAAAGGGTGAGGCTCAGGGACAGTTGCTCCTCTAAAATCAAGCTTAAGAGCACATAACACCTGTGCTTAAATCTCTCCACTGGCTGCCAATTAGTTTCCGGGCACAGTACAAGGTGCTGGTTTTAACCTTTAAAGCCCTACATGGCTTGGGTCTTAGGGACTGTCCGGGAAAGCTGCCAACACATGGCTGATAGATAATGAGTCCTTGACAAAACACAAATATAATAGAAACAAAATACCAGTAATTGCTGGCCATAGTTAAATACAAAGTCCACAAGGCAAAAGGCAAGTCCAGTGAGTGTTCCAAGGTCTAGGGTTTTCGCAGACAGAGATTCCAAAGCCGTTCCAAAGGTTGCAGGTAATGAGAAGTCCAAAGTCAAGCTGAAAGTCAAAAGCTTTCGCTGGTAAACCAAGATAAGCTTTGACAAAAGTTTGTCTTCCCTGATCTCTTATATAGTCCCCAGCTCCTCCCCTCACAGCTGTTTCAACTTGGCTTTCTCTGGCAATCTCAGAGAGCGTCTCAGCCCCGCCCGATCTGCTCTTCTTTGAGCAAAGGAAGGGATTTCTATCTCTTGCTCCTGTGTCTCTTCCAGGCCTACAACCTCTGCTGGGGAAAGGCTTTCTTCTGGGGAAACCCTAGACTGCTGAGGTAGGGGCTGTGCCTCACTGTGTCCTATAGAACTAGGTCCAGGTTCACCTAAGTCTCTAGGATCTGGCAGCACTATGCTAGGACCTGACTCAGCATATTCTTCCTCAGAGCCCTCCATGTCCTCCACTTGGCTGTCCCTGACAGGGGCCGTCTCTCTCCATATGAGCCCCCTCGCACACACTACGGTCCTCTGGTAGGAACCTATTACAGCCTATGAAAACTAGGCTGGTGCAGACCTCCCAGAGGGCCTTTTCTGCTGTCGCCCCCAGGCTGTGGAATGGCCTGCTGGACGAGATGCGTCTTATTACAACCTTGGATGGTTTCAAGAGAGCTGCCATGACGTATCTGTTCCGGCAGGCCTTCCCAGATAGTGATTAATGCTTAGGATTCTACCTGCCCATCCAGCCCCACCCATCAAGGCCTCAGAGATCTCTGAAGCCACTCATATATTTGTTTGTAGAGTATTATTGTCATGTGATTTACTGTTATTGATTGTTTTAATTTGGAATAGTTTAATTGATTCTTAAGGGGTGGGAGGGGGGGATTGGACTGTCACATTTTAATTGTAACTGTTTTAAATGCTGTACTGTGCCCCAATTGCTTAGAGGGGCAGGATAGTAATAAATATTTATTATTTATTATTATTTATCATGTTGTGAAAAAGTGCCGAGTGGTGAAAAAGCATCAAGAGCACTGAGCCCCCATGGCAGATCCAGTAACATTGGACACACCGTTTATTCTAGATAACAGACAAGAATGTTTAGGACCACATGGGGAAAGCTATATTTATTTGTGTGTAAGCTTGTGGTACAATCTGTGTCAGAGAAACTTAGTAGATGTGGATGTGTACTGATAATTATAAAATGCTTTAGAGGGCGACTGGGAAATGTCCAAAATTAGCCCATGCATATGTCTTTTGCTTGGTAGATCATTGGTCTGATTAGCCCCGTCTATTCCTACAGGGTTCTTTGTGACTTGGTTTGTGAAACCCTCTTAGGTTGAGAAGTGGGGAATTGAACTTCTTTATGCAGAGAGTATGTTGTGCCAGTGAATTGTCTGAACTGTAGTTCCTTTTCCCCCCAGTCTCAAATGTTGACTTGAAATTTGTTAAGCTTTTAACTGGTGCATGTTTTATGTAATTTTATACTGTTTTAGTAAGATGATTTCATTTGTTTTAAAATTTTATTGTAAAATTTTTATCTGCGAGCCGCCCTGGGTCCCTTTCCAAGAGAAAGGCAGCATATGAAATAAATAAATATAAATAAATAAATTTGAATCTGTGCTCCTTTGTACCCAAAGTGAGAACCATACAGCAACAAGTCTGAAATGTTGGCATTAAAAGGTTGTGCTTGCTATCTACATTTAGATCCTAAGTAAACAGCACCAACTGTATATGATAGAAATTAAGAAATGCTCAACTGAATTTGACATTTTCTGATAATTGTTAGATTTTCCTGATGCTTTCACTTTTAAGAGTCCTGGTGAATGTCAATATTTCCCAACTTTTCAACATTTTTTGTACTATCCCCCCCCCCAAGCATTTCTTTGGTACTTATAGGTCACCTTGAAAAGGTTAACCCTCAACACATGATATATGACATATATTAAGATAAAATTACAGTACAGCATATTGCATCCCATGAAATTTGCACATAGGCAATAAAAATGAAATGCATAAATAGGATAGGGGGACACCTGGCTTAACAATACTACATGTGAAATGAACCTAGGAGTCCTAGTAGACCACAAGTTGAACATGAATCAACAGTGTGATGTGGCAGCTAAAAAGGCCAATGCAATTCTACGCTACATCAACAGAGGTATAGTGTCTACACTGAGAGAAGTAACAGGGCCACTTTATTCTGCTTTGGTCAGGCCTCATCTGGAGTAATGTGTCCAGTTCTGGGCACCACAATTCAAAAAGGATGTTGAGAAGCTGGAGCGTGTCCAAAGGAGGGTGTCTAAAATGGTGAAAGGTCTGGAAAGCATGCCCTATGAGGAATGTTTTAGGAAGCTGGGTATGTTTAGCCTGGTGAGGAGACGGCTAAGAGGTGATACGATAGCTCTGTTTAAATATTTGAAGGGATGTCATATTGAGGATGGAGCAAGCTTGTTTCCTGCTGCTATAGAAAATAGGACTCAGAGCAATGGATTCAAGTTACAGGAAAAGAGATTTCACTGACAATAAGAGCTGTTCAGCTATGGAACACACTTCCTTGGTGAGTGCTAGAGTCTCCTTTGGAGGCTTGTAAACAGAATCTGGTTGATCATCTGTTACAGGGGGTGCTTTGATTGTGAGTTCCTGCATGGCAGAATGAGGTTGGCCCTTGTGGTCTCTTCCACTGTATGTTTCTATGATTTTATGAGACTACAAAAATATTATGATAACAGCAGGTTAAAGAAAAAACAGAATAAAAACAATGTACACTCACCTGTCTCTGCAAGCAGAAAAGAGTTAAAACAAAAGCAGTTAAATGCAATGAACTGATATATAAATTAAAATTAATCTGAAACAAGCAAAGAAAATATTTCCAAGTGCTGGTGAACAGACATCAGGATAGAGGCTATACCTTTGCCTAGAAAGGGAGTTTCCTTCTACACAGGACTGCTAATGAAATGTTCAATATACACATACAACATAACTTCCCACAATAAACTTTATATATTAATTGATATCAATTCATGCATATAGCTGTGTTGACATAGGCATTGTCTAACTCTGATCAATATATACATGAGTGTGTGTCCCCCAGACCCATCTCATGCTGCAGTTTTAACTTGAGGAAAACTTTTACTTCTTTAGAAATGCCAGTGCACACTAATAGGAGATGCACAGAGAATGAATTGTGAAACCCTTAAACAGAAGGTTAACCTTGCCTTTTGCTCGTCTCAATTTTTGTTGCTTTCTTGAACAGGAAACATTCTCCAGCATATGATTACCTTACATTCCAGAGTCGGATTTGATTATTTCTTCCCTCAGTGAATCTCCTAGCTACTGTTAAACAGGTTGGGGTCTCAGTGGCACGCTAGTCCCTAGTAATTCAGTGGGAGAGTTAGAATAAAAAGTACCAGGTCATCACTTTTTGACTTTCCCGGGAGCTTTGGTTATTGAAGCATAGGATCTGCCTTTATTTCCAAGGTCATCAACCTTCTGCTAGAAGTGTTTATTATTTTTGAGGATGGCAGGAAGCATCATCTTCTGTTCTGCCAGTGTGCTCCCTGTGCTTGACACTCTCTCTTTTATAATTCTATTTTGGAGGTGTTAGCTTCCCCCTCTCCCCCTTCCTCTGTTTTTCAATGTTGGTAAGTGGTTTCTTTCTGGCCTTACGTTGTTGTTTTTTTAATTCCCATTTTAAAATTATTGCTAATCGGATTCAGTCTGTATGCTGCGAAGAAGTGAAAGGTGGAGAGCTAAGCTTGCTTCTGCAGTATATAAGTTTCTATGGCTATGTGGGAAACAAATGCCAGCAATATATTATCTAATATTTCCCTTCTGAGAAAAAAATAGCACTTACAAAAACCCACCAACACTCACCAAATCTTGTAATAATTATAAATAGCCCTCACGGCATAGAGCAGAAAGATTTGTATGTAAGACATCAGATAGTACCCATCTGTATGTCATTTGTTTATCTTCACTATTAGAGCCAGTACGGTGTAGTGATTTGAGTGTTGGGCTAAGACTGCAGGAGACCCAGATTCGAATCCTGGAAACACACAGAGTGATCTTGGGCAAGTCAGTCTCTCCCAGGCTGAATCTGCACCACAGAATTAATGCATTTTGCTGCTGCTTTAACTGCCATGGCCCAATGCTATGGAATCCTGGGTATTATAGTTTTGTGATATATTTTGCCTTCTCTGTCAAAGAGCCCAGGTGCCACAGCAAACTACAAAGTTCAGAGTTCCATAGCATGGAGCCATGGCAGTTAAAGTGGTGTCCTACTGCATTGTTTCTGCAGTGTGGCTTCAGCTCTGGTCTAATAGAAAGGCAATGGCAAAGTTCCTCTGACTAAAGCTTGCCAAAAAATAAATAAATAAATAAATAAAAAAAAATCCTAGGACAGAGTTGCTGTAGGTTGGAGTTGACTTGAAGGCAGATAAGAAAAAAATAAGATGCTGATTCCGGAATGAAGCAGGGCGTCAGGAGTCTGGTTTTGGTTTACATGCAATGGAGAACGAAGGAGGCAGAGGCAAGATCCCCCTCCTTCTTTACCTTGTCTTCCTGGGCTTTGTTTCTACAAGTGGTTTTCTTTATAGCTCGGCTGACTTCCACTATTAGAGCTGCCTTGGCAAGTAATACAAGATATCAGACAGATAAAGGATCAGGATTTAACAACCCTTCAAATAAAACAATCCCTTGCTAAAGACATTTGTAAAGTGTGTCACTCCAGACCATGAGTGAGAGTCCATGAAGGACAGAAGAGGACAAGAGGATAGTTGGCTTCTGCAGTCAGGAGTCAAAGGACAGCTGTAAGCGGATAAACTGTTTTCATAGTGGCAGGAGCCTAGCTGAGGCCTTTTATGTCTTTTGGGAAAATCTCTCCCTCCCATGGTCCCCTCTCCTCCTGATCACTCCTTTAAATGAAAATCCTGGAGACTTGTACCACCATTGCATCTTGGTTGACTTGTGTGCTGCTTGATCTAGTGGGCTGGTATCTGATGGTCCTAAGTCATGTGTTTCGGTAGCCTTTCAAGTGAATATGTTTAGAGGGTACCTTTCCCTGTGGAAAATACAGCTCTTCAAGTTCTACATTTATGATTAGGTCTGCTATCCTCAAAGCAGTAGCTTATATACTTTACTATAAATTGAAAAATTTGTGCCAAAAAATCCTGGGTTGGCTTGTTTATGGGTCAATACAGCAATACTGATTTGAAAGGTCCTGAAAGCAGCTCTACCCTGACGTCCCACTCTATCCCTGCCTCAACAGTGATTTCTGAAAGAGCTGCCGAGGCAGGGAGTGTGTGTGTGTGAAAGAAGTGATTAACCTTCTCAATCTGATGTTAAAACCTTCTCTCTCAAACCTGTTCCTCCTCTGAATCTCTCTTGCCCACCAAACCGCATTTCTATTCCTTTCTCAATCCAATATGAAGACCTTCTCTCCCCATCCTCCTCCTCCTTCTCTGGATCTCTCTGACCAACAAACCCTGTTTCCCTTCCCTTCTCAATCTGATGTTAAAATCTATTCTCCTCCTCCTCCTCCTCCCTCTTTGACTACCAAACCCTTCAGTTCCTTCCCTTCCGAATCTGATGTTAAAACCTTCCTTTCCAGCACCAGGAGAGTGGTGTCAGGTGGTCGGGAGAGGTCAAGTTAAGATGGAGGAACGGAAGTGGTGTTTCCCCCCTTAGATCTTTTGTTACATGCCCCCTAAGTTTTAGCCTTGATTTCTCCATGAGTCCTATCAATATGTATGATTTTGGCCCCAAAACCTGCCCTTAACTTGTACATGAATCATAGAATCATAGAATAGAATCATAGAATCATAGAGTTGGAAGAGACCACAAGGGCCATCCAGTCCAACCCCCCTGCTATGCAGGAACTCTCCATCAAAGCATCCCCGACAGATGGCCATCCAGCCTCTGCTTAAAGACCTCTAAGGAAGGAGACTCCACCACACTCCGAGGGAGTGTGTTCCAATGTCGAACAGCTCTTACTGTCAGCAAGTTCCTTCTAATGTTGAGGTGGAAACTCCTTTTTTGCAATGTGTATCCATTGTTCCGCGTCCTAGTCTCTGGAGCAGCAGAAAACAAGCTTGCTCCCTCCTCAATATGACATCCCTTCAAATATTTAAACAGGGCTATCATATCACCTCTTAGTCTTCTCTTCTCCAGGCTAAATATCCCCAGCTCCCTAAGGCGTTCCTCATAGGGCATGGTTTCCAGACCCTTCACCATCTTAGTTGCCCTCCTTTGGACATGCTCCAGTTTCTCCACATCTTTTTTGAATTATGGTGCCCAGAACTGGACACAGTATTCCAGGTGGGGCCTGACCAAAGCAGAATAGAGTGGCACTATTACTTCCATTGAGCTAGACACCATACTTCTATTGATGCAGCCTAAAATTGCATTGGCCTTTTTAGCTGCCGCATCGCACTGTTGACTCATGTTCAGCTTATGGTCTACTTGGACTCCTAGATCCCTTTCACACGTAGTTTCATTCAGCCAGGTGTCCCCCATTTTATTTCTGTGCATTTCATTTTTCCGCCCTAAGTGCAGAACCTTACATTTCTCTGCGTTGAATTTCATTTTGTTAGCATTGGCTCAACTTTCTAGTTTATTCAGGTCATTTTGAATTTTGATCCTGTCCTCTGGGGTATTAGCTACTCGTCCTAGTTTAGTGTCATCTGCAAATTTGATAAGTATGCCCCCAATTCTGTCATCCAAATTATTAATAAAGATATTGAATTGCACTGGGCCCAGGACAGAACCCTGTGGGACCCCACTGGTCACTTCTTTCCAGGATGAAAAGGAGCCATTGTTGAGCACCCTTTGAGTTCGGCCAGTCAACCAGTTACAAATCCATGTAACAGTTAACTTGTCTAGCCCACATTTTGCAAGCTTGTTTGCAAGAATGTCATGGGGAACCTTGTCAAAGGCCTTACTGAAATCGAGGTATACTATATCCACAGCATTCCCTTCATCTACTAAGCTGGTAATTTTATCAAAAAAAGAGATCAGGTTTGTCTGGCATGACTTGTTTCTCTGAAACCCATGTTGACTTTTTGTGATTATGGCATTGGCTTCTAAATGTTCACAGACTCTCTGCTTAATGATCTGCTCTAGAATCTGTCCTGTAATTGATGTCAGACTGACTGGATGATAATTGTTGGGATCCCCTTTTTTTCCCTTTTTGAAGATGGGGACAATGTTTGCTCTCCTCCAGTCTGATGGGACTTCTCCTGTTCTCCAGGAGTTCTCAAAGATTATTGCCAGTCGTTCCGATATTACATTTGCCAGTTCTTTTAATACCCTTGGATGTAGTTCATCTGGTCCTGGATACTCATATTCATTTAGGTTAACCAGGTATTCCTGTACTATCTCTTTACTTATCTCTCTGCTATTTTCCTCTCCCTTCCTGGACCATGCCCTTCTACTGGAAGAAGAGATGAGATGACAATCTGTGCATCCATCTCTTTCAGCTTCCTTCCCAGAGCCTCATAATTCCTTATGATATTCTGAAGGATATGTCTTGCAGTATCATTGGTTCCTACATGAACCAAAGAAAGGGGTATTGATCAGTAGGCTTGACAAGTCTTGTCAGCCTCTCCGTCACATCACGGATCTTTGCCCCAGGGAGAAAACACACCTCCCGAGACATTTTGTCAGGCCTACAAATCACTGCTTCTGTACCCCTCAGCCGGGAGTCCCCCATTACCACCACACGCCTTCTCCGAGGCTTAGCAGCGGCTGTTCCCTTTCGTGATACTCTCAGGCTCTCCTGCTCTGTCCCTGACGTCTGTCCCTGCTGCTTTTCCTCATCATCCCTGATAAAAGAGAGAGATTCAAAGCGATTCTGTAGCTGCAAGCTGCTCACAGAACGTTCCCTGGTTTCCTCAATTCTGTGTGAGACCTTCCTCCAAGCATCTACCTTGTCCTCCTCCACCCCAGCAACTTCATCTGTGTGTTTCCCATCCAAGACATTCTGGTCTGTTCTGTTCAGGAGAATCTCCTGCTCTCTATGATGCTGGAGTGCAGATACCTGCTCCTCTAGCTGCTGTACTTTCTCTTTTAAGAGGGCGACCAACTTGCATTTGGGGCAGGTGTAGTTCCCCACATCTGTAGGCAAGAAGACAAACATCCCACAAGTGTTGCAGGTGACTGCAGCAGGGCCTTCAGTGTCCATATTGAGAAGTCTTACGGAAGCACTGAACAAGACTGTGGGCTTCCCTTGCTAGACTTGGCCTTTGTTCCCAAGCTCTATCACTGAGTTCAAGTCCCAGGCCTATAGTTACGTAGAGAGCTCCTGGCTACTAGCTCCCTCCAAAGGCAAGTCTCTGACTCACTTTCTCTGATGCTTCAGGCCAGCTTCTCTTCTATTCTCCAAAAACCTCCTTGACTAGATAAGAAAAATTAAAATTTGCACGCCGTTAGGCACACGCCTCTGCAAGCCTTGTGTAGACTTAAGAGGTCTGGCTTCTCCCAGCAGTGACTCCCAGTAATGCAATGGGCTCAAGTGTAAATTAGATTAGATCTCACCCAAGCACATGGACTAGAGCCATGAGTATATATGGTAAATGTTTTTTGTTAATCCAAATTGGAATGTCTTGTTTTGATGCTCCAGCTGCAAAAGTACTATTTGCCATGAAGTGTTGTCCCAAGAGAACACATATTGCCACCTAGTTTTGTCAGTCTTGATCCTCCAGTGAGTGTAGAACTGCTGTCTTGAGGGATGTCAGACTCTGTGTGGCCAAGTAAAAGAACTGTGAGGACATCAGCAAGGAAAGTCCCTCTAAAACCAATAATCTCCAGTGGATCAGGTGTAAAGTTTTCTAGGTCTGACTTGTTTTCTGGTTTAAACAACAGGAGACACTGTTCTTCCTGATTTGTCCTTGCCCTGCCTTGCCCTGCTTTGCCTTGCTCTATCTCACCTTCTGTGGAAACTAGGTCTTACACCATTAACATATAAAGCGATGTGCATGCGTGCATGTATAGTCAAAGTCAGTCCCCAGTGTCTTCTTTCCTGTGTCCTAAGTGCTCTGATTATTTTGCAAATGAGCAAAACCGTTGCTAAATAAATGTTCCTGCTGAGCTGATGTTCTAGACTGAATGCCTTCAATTAAGTCTGCCTTTTGAGTATAGTTATCTGATACCACAAGGATGCATGAAACCAAGCCTGTTTCTCAGTAGAACATCAGCCCAGTGAGTAGCCACACAAATTGCTGTGTTATGCTTCACCTGCTTGGGTTGTCTGGAACCTGAAGAATATAGCATCCCTGTCTAATTTCTCTGCCCAAAGCCCTTTTGATCATCGCCTGCCTGTGTTGGAATGGAAAACTTAGCCTGTCTGGAACCTTACCTGCTCTCACTGCCCTAGGGATGCAAATTTTCTCACCATGATGACTAATGGGGTATCAGTACACTCCACCCCAGGGCTCTCCCCTTGGAGATTTTTCACTTTATTTTTGGTGGAAAAATCAATTTATTAATATTTATTAATATTTTTCTCTTCCCCCCCCCCGAAAACTTTTTTTGGCACAAAATCCAGGGTTCTATGCATAACAATATTATTATTACTGTTGTTATTGTTGTTGTTCCTGTTTGGTTGAAAGTAAATGTTTGAAAAAGAAATGTCCAAAGTTGAAAGAGAATCACTGGAAAATGTACAAAAATTTTCACAACCTTGCCCAGTGGGGGAGTGGACAAATAAATGAGTGAAGTGAAGGTTTGCATCCCTATGCATTGCTAGTAACCATCTGCCACATATCATGTCTGTTATTGCATGAGCAGCTAAACTGCCTCACCTGCCAAGGCAGGCATATAAGGGGCTCCAAAAAGGCATGGCCATTGCTGCTGAGATGACTGGGATGCCTTTGTGCCTGTTGTTGTGCTGTAGTCTTCACAAATGGCAGATGTGTATGTCATTGTGAATAATGCGTGTTGGAAAATCACATGATGGCTGCCATTAATGTACAGCTACAGAAGATGAAGTTTGATATTTACTGTAGTACTTCACACTCGATGCTAAGTAAGAATTAGTGGTCCTCGTCTGGTTGGGAATGAGATTGCATCCCTAGCCATTTTCAAAGCTAAGGTCTGATAGGATTTTCACAATCCCAAACTGGAATGTTTAGATGTGCCACCCTTTCCTCTCTAGGTTTTTCATCTTGACAGTGCATAGGAAATTTAGAATTGGAGTGTGCACTTGCATTATTTTCTGGGATTGAATGATGGGTTCCAATTGCACTGATGATTCTAATTTAGTTACTTTGTAGGAGTGTTTGATCACAATCAGTCTTCAAGAGTAAATGAAAGTGCCTATTCTAAACCATAATTCAGATTTTCAAAATATGGATGTTGAAGATTTAACAAGTTGAGATGCTAACAAATGCAGAGAGCCAGTGTGGTATAGTGGTTTGGGTGTTGGGCTATAACTTTGGAGAGCATGGGTCAAATTTCCCCTCCTTCATGGAAATTCAGTGGATGACCTTAGCAAGTCACACACTCTCAGCCTCAGGCAAAGGCAAAAACAAACCCCTTCTGAGCAAATCTCATGAAAAAACATTAGGAATATAGGGTTTGCCTTAGGGTCATTATGGCCCAAAACAGACAAAAGCACTGTCTTCGGGCCAGTCCAGGGGCATGGTGTTCAGATGATGCACACCCCTGGATTGGGCCAAAGCCATGCCATGGTCGTCTAAGACAACTTGAAGGCACACAACAACAATAAGAAAATGCTACAGCTTTCAAGAGGACAAGAGATATTCTCCTTTTAAAAATGCTGAAAATATGATCTTTTATTAGCTTATTGTAGACCTTTTTAGGAGTTTTAGAACTAAGGACCATGACTCTTTCCCTCCTCTTCTTGTTACATTTCACTGGTCTTATTTTTCCTACTTGTGAAAAGAAAATCTGAATAGATCACCAGGGTTTCTCCAGAGCTTACAAATTTGTTGCCCAACCTTAATGTGAATATTAGTATTATACCTAGCCGTTCTCTTGTATATATCAAACGTCACTAGCTAATATGATGAGGCATTACTGAAAAGAGAGAAGAGCAACTGTTGGTCAAGCTATACAATTTTCTTTTAGCAAATAAACATGGAAAGTAAAAAATTCGTTGAGCTGTGATTACCCAAAGGGGTTCTATGTAAGGTTTATGTCCAGAATTATGGTAGTGGTCTTGCTTGCAACATGTCTGCGAAAAGTCACCACAATTATTAATGTGACAATTTTCTTTATTCTCCTCAACAGTCCTTGCAAGTTGAAGGGTTGACTATGTCGCTCCGGTTTGGGCAGCATCTCATCAAGCCATCGGTGGTGTTTCTGAAGACAGAACTATCTTTTGCCCTAGTGAATCGGAAGCCAGTGGTCCCAGGCCGTATCCTTTTTTCTGTGGCTAGAGAATATCAAGTGTTCCGGTGTTGGAGACTTGGCAGTCTCCATAGGAGAAGAGGCATCTCCTCTCTTCACATGGAAGAACAGGTAAGATGTTACTCATATTTATTCTGAAGCCAGTCAGTGGAACATAATATGCTTGATCAGTGTTGCAGAACTTCTGAAAGGAGTTGCTTGGCAACGGCGACCTTAAAGGTGAATTTTATTCTGACCTTTTCACCAAAGAAGATGTATAAATAAACAGGTGGTCTTTCTTTCCTTCCTTCTTTCTTTCTTTCTTTCTTTTTTAAAAAAGAGATCTGAAAGTGTTTTGAAGATCTTCTCTGTTTAAACTGTCATATCATTGGTCCTGTAGTACCATCGATTTTTGCTAATGCTGTCGCAAGTGTTGTCATCTCAGTAAATGCCTCATTGGGGCCTTTTTGAGGTGCGTCCTTGGAATTAAAATGTAACAAGCTTCTTAAGACGGCTAAATGTCAGGTACGCCAGCGCCAAAGCAACAGGTCCATGATTCTCTGGGGTATACCTCCAACTAAACAATTTTCTCTATTGTTTGTGTGTGTGTTGGGGAGGGGGATCAGACTGAAATACTGATTTCTTACAAGGGAAAACCCACTTATAGCTACTGAGAAGATAATGATAACTCATTGGCAAAGTTAGTGCTTTCATGCAGAGAGTCCAAGATCATATTTGAGATATACTGTATGTATTTAAAACAGGATGAGGAGTCTCAGACCTTGGTGCCAAATCTGGCCTCCCAGTTTAGGACTCTGGGCTTCTTGAGATGTCCATACTACCTGTGTTATGGTGCTGTAATTCTGTGGGTTCCAACTTTCTAAACTGGTTTGCCCTATTCCAAGGGTTAAATTCCTCTTAATTTCTGGCAATAAGATGTTTGGGTGTTGAACAAGAATAGGCTGGCATTTTTAAAGCCACCTTTTTGTTTTTGGTGCCACCTGCCACTGTCATGTGGCCATTTATAACTTTTTTAAAAATTGAATTTTGGATTGAATTTGAATAGATAATTGAATTGAGTTTTTTGAAGTATGCCCTTGACCTGAAGAAAGTTTTCATTCCTGAAATGTAAAGGATCAGGTTGCAGGTAATGGGGGAAAGTTTTGCCAAATATCCCAAAGAGTATGCCTTACTCAGAGGTGAAGTATATGATACTGATCTAGACGTACAAAGGGTTTCTTATATGTTAAAAAGTACATTTGGGATGATGCTGTTGTGACTTCCTTAGATGTTGAAAATATAATGAAATCTATTTGATTCAAGGTACAGTCCCTGTCAAACAGGCTTGTTGATTGTTTCCCAAAGCTTCTGATCATTGGTATATCCAAAGGTGCTGAGAACAGTGCCACATTGCTTTTACTGAAGTTTTCATTAGGCTCCAAAATAATGGTCCTCAAAACAATGTTGATTTATTCATGAAGTTTCATTGTTGGCAAAGTATGGGGTTGACGGGCAGCCCTTTAGGTTTGTTGTGTTCACATTGCTCTTTAAATGGGAATGCAGTCATGGTTACAAAACAATCATGTTTATATAGGTCACATACTAGAGCACATCAAAAATCACTGCTGACTGCATCACAGTAAACTTGCAGTATGTTTTGTGTTTATAGGTTTCTTGTTTTGGCTTATTGTAGCAAACTGTCTATAACATATGACCTGTCAGTCTGAGTTGTTTACAACTTTTGCAAATAGCTTGACAGACTTACAGGAGAGTGCAATATCAACTATTGCATTAATCATGGTGGGGATATAACAAGCCAGACCACTATTCAAGAATGCTCTTCAGAAGTGCCCTTCCATGCACCATGTAATACATTAATGATCCCTGTATATGAGCTTACCACATGTAGCCACCATGTTATACAGTACCATGGTACTCACTAACGTTTTGTTGCTACAGAGTTTTCTCAAAGTTGTAGAATGTAGTGCCCTGTTGTTTCCCCAGCACTATAAATTGGTGCATGATTCTGCCCTCTGCCCCAAGAAGGTTCCTTATCGGACTAATACGATAATGACCATCTTACAATTGGTTAGTAATTGGGTTAATGACCAGTTGGAACCTTATGCACACTTAGAAGAACATTGGCTGTGCCCTTTTCTCCCATTCACAAGAAATTGCATGTCTTTAAACAGGGTTAGGTAACAGAGATTTCCAGATGTCACTGAAAAGTAAAGGGTTAAGACTATCAAAGGCCTCTAGTCCTGATGCCTATATATCACCTCCAGTATTGGGGAAGTACTCCTTTGAATGCCAGTTAAGTTGCTATTGTATTCATGTCTGGCTTACTGTACATATTTGTCTGAATGGAATCCGGACCTAGATTGCTCTTTGGTCCGATCCAGCATGGCTCTTCTTATGTCCTTACATTGTTCACTGACATGAGATGTGCCACAGGCTTCCCAAACTCTGGCTTGAAAACTTAATTTTTGTTGTATCTAGGCAACTGTAGAGCTATATGAAGTAGCCAGCTTTTACTATAATTAAAAACTTACTGCTATTAAAGTAGTGCACAACGACTATCTGTCCCATCCTGTGTGTAATTACTGTGAAGTAAGCTCTGCTTAATATTCCTTGGTGTTTGCTCCAACTAGGGTTGCAGCAATAATCTATAAACTGGTAAAATTCAAATTTATTAAATTGAATAGTGGTTAAATGCAACTCCCACACCTTTTCCCCCAACAGTGCAAGACTTAGACATCTGCAAAATTTTGGTTATAAAGTTACCTTTCTGACTGATGCATTTTTATTTCAGAATTAGTTCTGATATTCCACAGTGTGTGAAATGTGTATGTTTTTCAACTGGTACATATGTTGCATTGCATACAGTACAGTCTTTCTCTTTCTTTCTTTCTTTCTTTCTTTCTTTTTTTCTTTTTTGCACTGTCGAACAAGTAAGTGTGCAGTTTCTAAAAACAAAAGCCGAGTCTTCTCTCCACAATTATATGGAGAGAGGAAAGAAAAAAGGAGGAGAGAAAATTACCTTGCTGAAAACAGTCTGTGGTGTGTAAAATAAAGCAATTTGCTGTTGTGAGCCATAAAAGGCTTGCATAAAGCTACATTCATCTGATCCAGCAACAAGAGTATTTCCTGTGCTTTACAGCAATAATTTTATCTCCTTGGTTTCTGACTCACTTACAGCTTGCCTTTTAATATATATGTATTTCCTAGCAGACAATGAAATATTAATATATTTGAATTTCTGTGAGTTGGAGACAAAAAGAATAAGTTTGAAAGCCAATTCACTTTAGATGTCAGGTTAATTAACTTGTGTGTTTGAAAAATCCAGGTTTAAAATGAGCAGAGGGAAATTTTAGATGATGAATTCATTCCTAGAGATGGGCAGAGCTGGGAAAGTTACCTTCAACAGTAAGCAGTTCTAGTTTTAGTTCCAGTGGCCTAGCCAGAATTGGGAGGGAGGGAGGGGGCAGATTGACCAAATGTGACATCTTCCTGGTGGCTTGGGGGCATGGCATATGCACGATACCCATCCCAATATGCCGGGAACATGCCATTAATCCACCCCACTGCCCATATGGCAGCAGTTTTTGGAAACTCCAGCGGCATGGAATTTAGATGCAGCATGCTGCTGGAGCCCCGAAAACCACCACAGTGGTAGCAGAAGGACCTTTTGGGGGCGTGATGTGGGTTTGCTGCAGTTTCATGAAATACGGCTCTGCAGCGGCCCCAGTCCAGCTTTTTTGGGCCATCTGTTATTGAGCTGTCTGACTCTTTATAGTCACATGTCTGGCAAAGTAACCTAAAATAGTTTTTTTAAAAAAAAAAATATTGGTTTTTAAAATACAGAATATTTTTCTTGCCATTGCACAAGGCAAAATATGAGCCAGTAGATGACCCGTACAATATTCATCTTCTGTCATTCATTAAGGTCACATCTGCATAAATAAATAAATAAATAAGTTAGATTTTAACCATGATGAAAGGTGAATTAGGCAATAGTATACAGAGAGGGGACAATTTCCTCCCCGACTCCCCCATGGGCTGCAGCCTCCTGTCAATACTCTGAATATCTTTGTCTTTCAACACAATTCTCCTGAAAAAAGCAACTGGAAGTGATGTCATGTCACTTCTTGTTGCCATTTTGAGAAGGACTCTGACAATCATAGAGGGATTTAGGGTGCTGGAGAGTACTAAAGTGCTTTCTATATGGGGCAGTAGGGTTTTTGCAAATTTGAGAGGATTTCCACATAGTTTGGGAACAAAAATCTCTTCAAAATCACACCACATTAGCAACAACTCTTCAGATGGTGGGGGCACCAGTGGCTATAAACATGAGGTTCAGCAGACACCCTTTGTTTGTTAGGTTGTATTTGTGATGTCAAATAGTTATTTCCTTGTTATTGGAGAGAGGGGTTAATTACAAATAGTTGTGGTGAGTCTTAGTTGGGTGTCTGTCAGAAAAGGAGAAATTGATAAGCTTGACTGGGATCTCGAGTTACAGGGGAGCAGAGTCCATAGTAAAAGTTAAATCTCCCTTATCCAGAATTTCAAAACCCAAAATGTTCCAAAAACCAAAACATTTTTCATGGGTTGCTGAGATAGTGACACTTCTGCTTTCTGATCCATTCCATGTACACAAACTTTGTTTCACACACAAAGCTATTTAAAACACTGTACAAAATCACCTACTATGTGTATAAGGTGTATATGAAACATAAATTATTTTTGTGTTTAAACATGGGTCCCATCTCTAAGATATCTCATTATGTACATATAGGCAAATACAGGTCTTCTGAAGTCTGAAACATTTCTGATAAAGGAGGCTCAACCTGTACTTCGTGTACATTTTATAAACTCAGCATGTTGCAGTCATTTGAATGTTGGACTATGGCTCTCAAAACTCAAGCATAACTATGAAAAACAACTAACAGCAGAATTACAGAATCCCAATGCAGCCATGTAAAACCCGCCGGATGTTCTTGGGTAAGTCCCACTCTCAGCCTCAGAGCAAGTGCAAGGCAAACCCTCTCTGAACAAATCTTACCAAGAAAACCATATGATAGGCTCCCGTGAGTCAGAAATGATTTAAAGGCAGACAGCAGCAACAACAACAGTGTGTGTGTGTGTGTGCCACTGCCTGTTTTGAGTCAGTTTGGATACTAAGTCCTGTCATATGCTATTGCTAGGTTCAAGGGCAATATTCTTGAATAGTCCCAGGTAAGAGACAACAATGACATTGAGCCTTCCTATTCTGCCTTTGGGCTATCCATTGGCATATGGCTGGCTGCTATGGGAAACAGAATATTGGATAGGACTTTGGTCTGATTCAGGTAGGCTCCTCATATGTTCTTCTGATATGTAGATATGAATGCTGGGATGCTGTCAATGTTTATATTGTTACACAGCTAGCTCTATATTTTGCTCTGGGATTTATGCATCTTCATCATGTTGGTATCTTAACTGCATATGAGTTTAATGATTCATCTTCTTGTCCTTTTCCCACATGGCTAACAATGCTTTTGCAGAGCCAATATGATGTAGTTATTTTATTGCTGGACTCTAGGTTCAAATCTCAGCCATTTTAACCTGCTGGGTGAGCTTGAGCAAATCATAGTCCCAATATAGACTGGTGCTTAGCATTGGCCCGGGGCCGATTTAAGGGCTCTGTAGGGCTGGGTGTCAATACGTGCCCAGCCCTAAAATTGGCACCTGTGCACCATCTCGCCACAGCCCCATCCACACGAGGCATGCGACAATGACACGTGGGCATCTGCGCACCCAAACGGCACTCATGAAGCAGAAGCATCATGGTACACAGATGCTGTTATGACACATCTAAAAAGAAGCTGCTCTAGGCTGCTCTAGGGAGCATGCCAATGCTGCGCCATGCGACTGGTGCGGCACCGATGAGGGACAAAGAGCTGCCTGTCTGTAGCCTCTCATACTTCTCTGTCTAAGAGAAAGCAAGAAACTGTAAGATAATGATTGCTGTAAGTTGACTTCAAGGCATATAGCAACAAGAAACCGATGCTTTTAAGGAGTTCCCAACACTGTTACAAACAGTAAAATAGCATGTGAAAGGGGCAGGACCTCTAGGGAGGATAGTTGAGCTCCTGGAGCCTAAGTGGTCAAGATGAACTTGTTTACACAACCCATTATCCTGTGATAAGAATCCCTTAATCCTGTAAGGTCAAGCCTGGAATTCAGTTGTTTGAGATATGTATTAGAAAGAAACTCTTAAATTCTTACTGATATGCCCAAGAGATTTATTGGACAGGTAAAAGAGGTTTAAGGGATCTTTCACTGAGAAACTGAAGTTCAAGATGCGCTTGAATGTTTGTTGAATGAGGACTAAATGAAATAAATGGAACCAAGCAGAACTGTAGCAAAGAGCTAACAGTAGAGCAACTGATGTGTGATAAAGGAACAATGGCCAGCAAAAGAGTGGAATCAATAGAAAATTGAATAATTTAGAGGTGAACAATGTTGAATGAAAGATGGGAAATTATTAACCTCCATGTGATTGTTTTTGAAGGATTTTGTATGTGCATTTTTGACAAACAAAGCAAGAAATGAATAATGTGAGAAATAATGAATAATGAATAATAAGAGAAAGGTAAGTCATCTATGGGTTTTTATTGTGGTAGATTTTTAAAACAACAAAAATATCTCATATCTCATGTCAAACTTGCTTGTCAACAGCAAAGTGATTATTTATTTATTTAATTTCTATGCTACCTTTCTCCCAGAAAGGGACCCAAGGTGGCTCACATATAAAAATAAAAACATAGAACAATAAAACAATTAAAAATATCAGCTAAAAACAATATAAAAATTAACAACATTAAAACCACAATAAAACCACAGTACCCATCCCATATAAGAGCCATCCCATGATGACACATTAAAAAGCCTGCCTGAATAAGACCATTTATAAGAAAAAGTTGATAAGAAAATATCTTAATCCAAAACATTTTACTTTGATGCTGACCCAGAAATACAGCCTCAGAGGGACAAAATTCTGCTAAAGCATGCACCACTGTGGCCAGATCCAACCTCTCAAGCAATGGGCACAATTGGTACAAAAGCTTTAAATGTGGAAAAGCACTCCTAGCCATTGAAGAAACTTGAGCCTCCAGATTCAACGCTGAATCCAGAAGTGCATCCAAACTTCCAACCTATGTCTTCAGGAGGAGTGTAACTACATCTAACACAGGATGATTCCCTCTGCCTTGTTTGGATTAAGTTTCAATTTGTTTGCCCTCATCCAGTCCATTAATGATTACATGCACTGGTTTAAAACCAAGACAATACTCATTCACTTCCCAAATTTCTAACATTTTAGGGCCTTTACAGACTGCCCCAAAAGGTGCGACAAGCACGGGGAAAAGGAGCCGCCCAGCTCCTTTCTCTTTAGCATCACTGATGCGATCATGTAAAGGCTGTGCCAGTGATGCGCACAGAAAGAGCTCCTGCACCACTGAAAGGGCTCCCTAGGCACCCTCCAGCGGCACCATGACATCAGGCGCGCACCACGCCATCTAAACATGGCGTGCGCCATGACATCATGGCAGCGTGCCTGTATGGATGCCGCCGTTTTAAAATGGTGCCACCCATACGTGTTAGGGCTGAGGAGTGTGCAAATGCTGCACGCTCCCCAGCCCTAATCACTGCACAGGGACAGCCCTTTTGAGCCGTCTGTATCATGCCTGTGTAACTTAAAACATTCGTTACACATTTAGAAACAGAGTTTATACATCCAAAGAAAATGGGCAGGCAAAGATACCATGGGAATACAAACTCAGCAAATATAAGAGTTCCAGATTGTGAATGACTTTTTCGGTCTTGGTATCTGCAATGTAAAAAATCACCAAACCCCTTCAAGATTTATTATAGCTGCACATAAGAAAAATGGTGAAATAACAGGCTTGGAAGTGAGGGGGTAAGGAGTGGAGCATATAAGGAGAGATGGTGGCAATTGGTGGGGATCGAAATCTTAAGCACTGTGTATTGTCTCGCCATTTTCTGTCATAAATACATTACTGCATACCTGCACTAGCGTTACAAAGCGAAATCAGTGGAGCAACCCATGTTTGCTTCATAATGTTTACCTGGTATACAAAAGCAGTGGAAACATGAGTGACTCAGAGTGCATCTATACTGTAGAAATAATGCACTTTGACACTACTTTGAGTGCTGTAGCTCCATACTATGGAATCCTGGGACTGGTAGTTTTGTAAGGTCTTTAGCCTTCTCTGCCAAAGAGTGCTGGTGCTTCACAAAACTACAACTCCTGGGATTCTGTGGCATGGCAATTAAAGTGATATCAAACTGCATTATTTCTATGGTGTAGATGCACTTTCAGTGAGTATCATAGGTGCTACAGAATTTCTTTATCTAATCTAATTTACACTTGAGCCATTGCATTCTGGGAGCCAGTGCTGGGAGGCTACTTAAGGCTACTCAAGGCTAGCAGAAGCTTCATTTCCTTTAAGGAGGAGAAAGAAAAGGAGGAGGTTCTAGTCCATGTGCTTGGGTGAGATCTAATCTAATTTACACTTGAGTCATTGCATTCTGGGAGCCAGTGCTGAGAGGCTACTTAAGGCTACTCAAGGCTAGCAGAAGCGCGCGCCTAATGGCGCGCGAATTTTGATTTTTTTATCTAGTCAAGGAGGTGTTTAGAGAATAGAAGAGGAGCCGGCCTGAAGCATCAGAGGAAGTGAATCAGAGACTTGCCTTTGAAAGGAGCTTTTAGCCAGGAGCTCTCTACATAACTATAGGCCCCGTGACTTGAACTCAGTGACAGAGCTTGGGAATAAAGGCCAAGTCTAGCAAGGGAACCCCACAGTCTTGTTTCAGTGCCTCCTTAAGACTTCTCAGTATGGACACTGAAGGCCCTGCAGCAGTCACCTGCAACACATGTGGGATGTTTGTCTTCTTGCCTACAGAGGTGGCGAACTACACCTGCCACAAGTGCAAGTTGGTAGCCCTCTTGGAAGAGAAAGTACAGCAGCTAGAGGAGCAGATATCTGCACTCCAGCATCATAGAGAGCAGGAGATTCTCCTGAACAGATCAGACCAGAATGTCTTGGGTGGGAAACAGACAGAGGAAGTTGTTGGGGCGGAGGAGGTCACTCCACATACAACAGAGGTAGATGCTTGGAGGAAGGTCACACACAGAAGTAAGGAAACCAGGGAACGTTCTGTGAGCGGCTTGCAGCTACAGAATCGCTTTGAATCTCTCTCTGTTGTCAGAGATGATGAGGAAAAGCAGCAGGGACAGACATCAGGGACAGAGCAGGAGAGCCTGAGAGTATCACGAAAAGGAACAGCCACTGCTAAGCCTCGGAGGAGGCGCGTGGTCGTGGTGGGGGACTCCTTGCTGAGGGGTACAGAAGCAGTGGTTTGTGGGCCTGACAAGATGTCTCGGGAGGTGTGTTGTCTCCCTGGGGCAAAGATCCATCATGTGACGGAGAGGCTGACAAGACTTGTCAAGCCTACTGACCGTTATCCCCTTCTTTTGGTTCATGTGGGAACCAATGATACTGCAAGGCACAGCCTTCAGAATATCAAAAGGGATTATGAGGCTCTGGGAAGGAAGCTGAAAGAGATGGATGCACAGGTTGTCATCTCATCTCTTCTCCCGGTAGAAGGGCATGGTCCAGGAAGGGAGAGGAAAATAGCAGAGGTGAATAACTGGCTCCGTAGATGGTGCCGCCAAGAACAGTTTGGATTCTTGGATCATGGGCTGCGGTTCCATGAGGAGGGACTTCTGGCAAGGGATGGACTGCATCTCACACCAGTTGGCAAAAACGTTTTTGCCAACAGTCTGAAGAATCTGATCAGGAGGGCTTTAAACTGAGTTATGTGGGGGAGGGAGACATTATACTGGAAGGCAAAAGGGATGGAGAGAATAGTCCAAGTGGCATAGAGGGAACAAGGCAAACAGTGCAAGGACCCAACAGTAGGAGGCAAAAAAATGTGCAAAAGCAGCAAGTAAAGAGGACACATGGTCTTAAATGCCTCTCCACTAATGCACATGGGAAATAAGCAGGATGAACTTGAACTCCTAGCACAACAAGGGAAATATGATATAATAGGCATCACTGAAACCTGGTGGGATGAGTCTCATGATTGGAATGTAGAAATAGAGGGGTATAACCTTTTTAAGAGAAACAGGCCAAGCAGGAAAGGAGGAGGAATAGCATTATATGTCAGGGATATTTACACCAGTGAAGAGATCCAGGAAGTCAATACTGGAAGCCAGGTGGAGAGCATCTGGATAAAAATTAAAGCAGAGGGAAATAACAGGGATGTTACTGTGGGAGTCTACTACAGACCCCCGACTCAGGCAGAGGAATTGGATGATGCCTTTCTAGAACAGATGACCACACAATCAGGAAGGAGAGATGTAGTAGTGATGGGGGACTTCAACTATCCGGATATTTGCTGGAAGTCAAACTCAGCCAAATCCTCAAAGTCTAGCAAATTCCTCACTTGCCTGGAAGACAATTTCATTGTCCAAAAGGTGGAAGAGGCAACAAGGGGATCAGCCATTTTAGATCTTATCTTAACCAACAGGGAAGACCTAGTTGATGGGGTGCAAGTGGTTGGATCCTTAGGTGGAAGTGACCATGTTCTCCTGGAGTTTGTTATGCAGTGGAAGGGAGAAGCTAGGCATAGTCAGACACGCACTCTAGACTTTAGGAGAGCTAATTTCAATAAACTTAGAGAAATACTGGGAGTGATCCCATGGTCAGGAATACTAAAAGAAAAGGGAGTTCAAGACGGATGGGAGTTTCTCAAAAGGGAGATATTGAAGGCACAATTTCAAACAGTTCCAATAAGGAAGAAAAATGGAAGATGTCTCAAGAAGCCAGGATGGATGACTAAGGAACTTTCAAATGAGCTAAGTTTTAAACGGAACATGTATAAGAAATGGAAAAATGGAGAAATCACGAAAGAGGAATTTAAACAAATAGCCAGCACATGTAGGGGTAAAGTCAGAAAAGCTAAAGCGCAGAATGAACTCAGGCTTGCTAGAGAGGTTAAGAACAATAAAAAGGGCTTTTTTGGATATGTCCGCAGCAAAAGGAAGAAGAAGGAAACAGTAGGGCCACTGCGTGCAGAAGATGGCAAAATGCTAACAGGGGACAGAGAAAAGGCAGAATTACTCAACACCTTCTTTGCTTCAGTCTTCTCAGAAAAGGCAAAAGGTGCTCAACCGAAGGATAATGGAGCAGAAGACAGAATAGGGGAATTTCAGCACAGAATAAGTAAAGAGATAGTACAGGAATACTTGGTTAACCTAAATGAATATAAATCTCCAGGACCAGATGAACTACATCCTAGAGTATTAAAAGAACTAGCAAATGTAATATCAGAGCCATTGGCAATAATCTTTGAGAACTCCTGGAGAACAGGAGAAGTCCCAGAAGACTGGAGGAGGGCAAACGTTGTCCCCATCTTCAAAAAGGGAAAAAAAGAGGATCCCAACAATTATCGTCCAGTTAGTCTGACATCAATTCCAGGAAAGGTGCTAGAGCAGATCATTAAGCAGAGAGTCTGCGAACATTTAGAAGCCAATGCCATAATCACAAAAAGCCAACATGGGTTTCAGAAAAAGAAGTCATGCCAAACGAACCTGATCTCTTTTTTTGATAAAATTACCAGCTTGGTAGATGAAGGGAATGCTGTGGATATAGTATACCTCGATTTCAGTAAGGCCTTTGACAAGGTTCCCCATGACATTCTTGCAAACAAGCTTGAAAAATGTGGGATAGACAAGTTAACTGTTACATGGATTTGTAATTGGTTGACTGGCCGAACTCAAAGGGTGCTCAACAATGGCTCCTTTTCATCCTGGAGAGAAGTGACCAGTGGGATCCCACAGGGCTCTGTCCTGGGCCCAGTGCTATTCAACATCTTTATTAACGATTTGGATGACAGAATTGGGGGCATACTTATCAAATTTGCAGATGACACTAAACTGGGAGGAGTAGCTAATACCCCAGAGGATAGGATCAAAATTCAAAATGACCTGAATAGACTAGAAAGCTGGGCCAGTGCTAACAAAATGAAATTCAATACGGAGAAATGTAAGGTTCTGCACTTAGGGCGGAAAAATGAAATGCACAGATATAGGATGGGGGACACCTGGCTGAACGAGACCACATGTGAAAGGGATCTAGGAGTCCAAGTAGACCATAAGCTGAACATGAGTCAACAGTGTGATGCGGCAGCTAAAAAAGCCAATGCAATTTTAGGCTGCATCAATAGAAGTATAGTTTCTAGATCAAGGGAAGTTATAGTGCCACTCTATTCTGCTTTGGTCAGGCCCCACCTGGAATACTGTGTCCAGTTCTGGGCACCACAATTCAAAAAGGATGTGGAGAAACTGGAGCATGTCCAAAGGAGGGCAACTAAGATGGTGAAGGGTCTGGAAACCTTGCCCTATAAAGAACGCCTTAGGGAGCTGGGGATGTTTAGCCTGGAGAAGAGAAGGTTAAGAGGTGATATGATAGCCCTGTTTAAATATTTGAAGGGATGTCATATTGAGGAGGGAGCAAGCTTGTTTTCTGCTGCTGCAGAGACTAGAATGCGGAACAATGGATGCAAGCTACAGGAAAAAAGTTTCCTCCTCAACATTAGGAGGAACTTCCTGACAGTAAGGGCTGTTCGACAGTGGAACACACTCCCTCGGAGTGTGGTGGAGTCTCCTTCCTTAGGGGTCTTTAAGCAGAGGCTGGATGGCCATCTGTCAGGGATGCTTTGACTTGGAGTTCCTGCATGGCAGGGGGTTGGACTGGATGGCCCTTGTGGTCTCTTCCAACTCTATGATTCTATGATTCTATGATTTATATCTTTTATGCTGAAACAGACGAACATGGCTAAGTCTATCAACCATCTTGAAGGTTCAGACTTTAAACCATAGGAATGGGCAAATGTTTTACCATCTCAAACATAATCTCATTCAAATTTTAATTTAATTTAATTAACCCTTAATAGGTTGTTGGGGTTTTTTTTGGGGGGGGGGGTCCCATTTGAATTTTGCACATTTTGACAAGAATGAAGTAAAATGACATTCTCATGTATCCCTTGCTTACAACATTTTTGGATCTTTTGAAACTGTAACAGGGTTTTAACTCTAGGCAACTCTGAGCACTTGCTGCAGTGTCTGTGTTGGACCTGGTGTAGAAACACAAATTGATGAGCAATTTGTTTGACCTTGGTTGAACTGAGCAGTGCAAAATTCTGTTATTAAATTGCTTCTCTCATTAACAGTACTGACACTTTGCTTTTTGTACCAATGTGAGTAATTTTAAGACTTTAATGCTTTTTATATGCATGCATTTACCGTCAGTATGACACAGCTTTGCATGTGTTCTGCTTGTGTCTTCAATAAACATAACCATTGTTGAGTTTTCTTTTGTTGTTGTTTTGCTGTTGTTGTGGATGCATTCCCCCCCCCCCCCCAATGCATCTTGTTCTTTTCTTATTGCACCTAAAGGTTCTCACTTTCATCTTGTGTTAAAGCTTGAAAAATGAATTTGAACATTAATAGAATCCATTTGTGGACTAGTGCTTTTATGGTAAATAAAACTATTCATTTGTTATGTCCTATTGTTTTCAGCAGACACGGTATTGATCTTTGGGTTTATGCTCAGGGATGCCATAAGGAGCGCTGGCATAAGAGGGGAGCAGAACAACATTTGTAAATTGATTGAATATAAAGCATAATGACAGAGACAAACATCATTTCTACAGCAAAGCTATATTATACAAACCATTTTTCAACAGCTTATTGAACTGGCTATTGAAAAGAACAGCCTATGCAAGGTGGAACAATAAGCAGGATGTTATTGGGACCAAACCATTTTATGGTGATTCATTGAGGACAGTGTGACCTGTACAAAATATGTGTCAAGAATTAGAATGGATTTTTTTTTTAAAAAAAAACTTTTTGCCCTACTTTGGTTGTACAGAAAAGTTGTAGTGTGGGAACATGAATATACTTTTGTTGAGGCTGTTCTTTACACATGCATTGATTGTATAGTTAATCTCCATCTGCATCTTGAATTCAAAAAGCATAGATAGCTTTCTGTTGTTCCTGTCAGTAGTAAGCACTGTGACTTTTATCTGTGGCTTTAAATGGCTAAAAGTGTGGGGTAAGATTAGGTGAAGAAACTGGAAATAGAATATATTAATATAAAAATATTGTGCAAGAGAATTATTGACTCTTAGAAGTTTGGCATTGTTGCCCTCCAACATTTGTCAAATGAAATCCGAAACACTCATGGCTTAGCAACAGCAGAATGTGGTCAAAATAGCAAAAAAATGAGGAAGAACATACAAGCCAGGAGGCACTGCCAATAGTTTGTTTTTGTCTGGGTCTACAAGTGATACTTTAACTACTCCTGTCAGTTAGTCCTTTGGATCTGAAGTGGTTTGATTCTGGGAACCCTTATGGATACCAAAATCCTAGATGATCAAACCCCATATTACTTCAGTAGGACTGTGATATCCACAGACTTACCATCCGCAGATTTGAGTATCTGCAGATGGCAGACGCCTGTCCAGTGGAGGGACCTCAATACCGGAGTAATATGGTCCCTCCATGATGTTCCTGACACTACTCTGGCCACCATGTTCTGCACTAATTCCTAATCTAACACTCATTCAAACTATGCTAATGCAAAGATAGCCTTAAAAAAATCAGAGCAAGAATAACTGAACCCCTCAACCATCTGATAACCTTATCAATGTGTATCCCCTGATGGGAAAAATACTCCGAAAAGGTAGAAAAATGGCTGCCAGACAAGTTCCTAAATCTGGTGAACCTGCTACAGCTTATTGTATAAAGCAATAACCAGTTATCACAAACAGGGTCCTGAAACAATTTCAAAACGGTTTGCCCATAATGCTTCCTCTAGAAAACTGTCCTCATGTTAATATCAAGTGAAATTTACTCTGACCTAGGAGATTCAGCAGTTCATACTTAAATGACAATTCTATTGCCCCATCTCAACATTACCGTATCAACAAAGAAAGCAATGCCCTTTTGTTAATTTAGCAGCTCATGTCTTCTTCTGCTGCTGTTTGCCTTCAATGTTTCTGGTCCATTTAACTTGCTATCTTTATGGTCAGTGCAATGAGAATTCAGAGATTAAAAAAAAAAGATAGTGGGAGATTGAGAGAGTGAAAAGAGAGAAAGGAGCAAAGAGAAGAGAGGGAGAACTACTTGTTTGAAAAGTAACTGCTGCTGACAAACATAATAGGTCTGATAAATCATTCTTCTGCCAGCACAAGACCTGAGCAAAGAGCTATACAAACTAGTCATTCCATGCAGCAACAAAACCTGTTGCAAAACCATGGCAGATTTCCACAAAATGGCACTCATAGTTGATATAGATATGATGCACTGTAACGCTATATCATGAACGCCAAATACTTCGGGAAAAACTGGGGGGGGGGGGGGAGAGAGAGAAACGAGGCTAGAATGGGGAGCTCTATATAGAGCCCATGAATAACAAAATCCGTGTATGCTCAAGTCCCATTAAATGAAATGGCATAGTAAAATGGTGACCCTTATATAAAATGGAAAATCAAGGTTTGCTATCTAGAATGTATACTTGGAATATATTCAAGCCATGGATGCTTGAATCTGTGAATAAAAAAATCCATCGATAAGGAGGGCTGACTGTATATGAAAATAAATGTCAACTTTCCTTCACCGTGCAGACTACCCACATCACAAGAGTCTATGACACAGATTCCATGTACTGCCTATATGTCAACCATCATAGTCTTAACAGGATATGCCTAGGTACCAAGACCACCTGTATCCTGAAATGTCATTGCTTTCAACATTAATGAGAACTGACCAAGCAGGCAAGGTGGAGACCCGGGTTTCAATAGTGTAATTTGCATTTCAAAATTAGTGTAAATTTCCACACTATACATTAATCAGTGATTAATACTAATCTTCTACTTACATAACAATTTGCATTCATCATGATTATCCTGGGCTATAATAACCCCTTCTTTAAAAGCTTCTCTCTCCCTGCTCCCTCCACCTGTGTAATACTTTCAGTAGATGCTCCACACATAGCTTCCAGATTACATTAGCAAAAAGTCAATGGGACTGAATTCGTGAGTAATTTGTTCCGTGGATCCCACTGGGAAACAAACACAACCAAGTTATTGTGGCATCTGGATTTAACACATATTCTAGGTCTATTCAGTTTTGTAGAGTTGAGCCAGCCGCAAAAACATGCAAAACATGATGCAGCAGTCTCTTGCAACTCTATGACTATATGATTCAATAAACTGGGATTAGCAGGATTGTTAAATGAATAACAAAAAAGTTTTTAAAACAACTGTTTTTGTGTGCATTTTGTGTGTGAACTTTTTGGAGACATAGCTGTGTTAATCTGGAATATTAGTATGCAAAAGGATCTTGTAGCACTTTTTAGACTGCTTCACCTATGTCTTCTCCACCACCCTCTAAAATAAATCAGTATTATTACCTCCATATTGCTGGAGAATGAGGCTGAGGGTGGTGTAGTAGCTCGTCTAAGCCATTTGTCATGGCTGATCTCAAATGGCTCAAACTTCTGCCTATTCCGCTATGCCTCAGAAAAAGGGATTGTACCATATCCTGTAAGGAAGCCTACAATGAAAACTAGTACTTTAGGTAGGAGTTGGCAATCTGCTGCTAGAGAAAACCAATTCTAGGACTCTGAGTTCACCTAAAATTACAAACATTTAGCATGATAGTCCTCATTATCCCCCCTTTACCCTCCACCCCCACCAGATGATTGAGAAATCTAATAGAAACGAGATTAAACAAAGCTCCTCACGTCTAAATTCCAAAGATCAAGAATAAATTCAAGATATTAAGGTATAGTGCAGCCGGGAAGGGGTAGAAAAGGAAGGTACAATTACAGTGCAGTAAAACAGGTTGGCTCATAACTAGTTTTAATTGACCAATTAAAGAACAAATAGCTCTATTTTGTTTTAACCTTGCTCTAAGTTGCCTTAGGAAGTATGGTTGTTGTTGTGCACCTTCAAATCATTTCTGACTTATGGTTATCTTAAAGGAGTATTCTTGTTCAAAGCGAGTTTGCCACTGCTTTGTTCTGAGGCTGAGAGTATGTGACTTGCCCAAGGTCTCCCAGTGGGCTTCCATGGATGAGTGGGGATTTTGGCCTCCAGAGTCATAGTCCAGTATCCAAACCACTATGGCATGCTGGCTCTGAAAAGCAGGAAATAAATAAATAAAATGTCTGTTAAGCTAAAAAAATCTTTCAGTTGCTAGGCCTTAAGACAGAGGAATATACAGAGCTGCTGAACAGCACATTTAGTCAGAATATACATCTATCAAGCACATTATTTTCAGCTCTAGGACTGTTAGCAGTTGCAGTGTTTCAGGCACGATTCCTTTCAAGACCTGTGTGGAAACCCCAAGCATCAGCTAGGAACATCGTTGCTTAGCTGCACAAATAAGATGTGATCAGTTGTGTTAAAGGTAGATTGGTGGAAAAATGATTAGGATTCTCCTCTACCACACGTCCTATTGCCTTGCACCCCATTTAAAGCTTTGTATACTATAGTGGCAGCCAACCAGATCAAGAAGGAAATTGCCCATTAAATGTTTATGTGCATTTGATCTCCTCCTATAAGATAATTTCCCCATTTGTTGTTTTTTGTTACTCGCCATGAAGTCAAATTCAATCTATGGTGACCCTATAAATGACAGACCTCCATAAGGCCCACTCAGTAACATTCCTGCTTTTGCAAACAGGGTCATGGCCTCCTTGATAGAATCAATCCAACAATAATGAAATCTTCCTCTTTTCCTACTCTCTTCCACTGTACTAAGCATTTTCATCTTTTCCGACAAATGTTGTCTCATGATATCTCCAAAACATGGAAGTCTCAGCTTAGTAAGAGTTCAGGCCTGATTCGCTCTTAGATCCATCCATTTGCCTTTTTAACAGTCCATGTTATCCACAGAACTCTCCTTCAGAGCCACATTTCAGATGAGTTGATTCGCTTCCTTTCAACTTTCCTCACTGTCCAGCTTTCATAACCATATACAGAAACTGGAAAGTGGAACTGAATATGCGTTTATACATTAATCTTAAATATTATCTGATTCTGCATAGCTGCTCCTCCAAGTCTTTAGGGTGCATCCACCCTGTAGAAATAATGCAGTTTTATATCACTTTAAGTGCTGTACCTCTATCTTACAGAATCCTAGGATCTGTAGTTTTATAAGCTTTCTCTGCAAAGAGTGCTGGTGCATCACAAAACTAAGTGGTGTCAAATTGCATTATTTCTACAGTGTAGATGCCCCCATAGTATTCTTCTGATTTCTTGTCTACAGTCTCCATTCTGATTAATGACTGACCCAAGGTACAGAATTTGACTAGGGCTAAAAAGCTATAGTGCTTGCATGTTCTCTAGGCTACCACAGCTACAAATATCAAGGCTTTTCTCTGGCCTGTTTCTCCCCTTTGCAGTAATTTGAACATGAGTTGCGGGGCGGGGGGGGGGGACCAAAAATAAATCAAAACAGGGTGGAATGTTCTTAAAAAGAATAAATGTTTGCAATACTTGTTCCTACTAAAAACTGATAAACAAGCTAAAGAATAATAGTTTAAAACCTCATGAGCAAAGTAAATTTGGATAAACAATCTCACTGTCTGTCAAAGTGTGAGCTTGCCAACATAAATTGATCCACTAACCTTCACTATACTCTAGAAATCAAAAGGTATTTATAATTCATGATATAAATCTATTTTAGAAACAGTGGAATTGGTGAAAAAGAAAGAATCTCTCCTTCCTCAGCCCAGTACCTATTTCCAACTTCTCGCTTCGTTCTCAAACAGACTCTGCTTTTCCAACTGAAAATAAGCAAGACAGATGGCAATGTGTCTACATTTCCTGGCCATCTATCAGTTTCTTATCATCTTCCCAAATTATTTGTTTCGGTACCATGGCTCTTCCCCAGAAAGACGGAGAAAAAATCTAATTAATCCTTAGAGAGAAAGACTAATAAGCACTTGGCCTTTTATCTCCAGCGGGTTTGATCAAGGGTGGTCCCTTGGTGAAATCCATCCAACCAGTGGGCATCAGGCCACTGATCACCACATGTCCAAGTCATAGTTCTTTGTACAGAAAAGATCCAAGTTAATCAGCCTCCACTGAAGCACACTGCTTGAATTTTTGCCGACCTTAAGTAGCACTTAAACGAAATTATGCACTCGTTCAAAAACTGGCAGGATTTCCAAAGTAAATCTTGGAGATGCAAACTTTCACAAGGGTTTCTACTTCCTCCATTCGAAAGAGTGGTCATAGGCACTATGCCAGCTAATCTGTCTCTTTGTGTTCAAAAGCTTTTTTAAAAAAGGTTAAACCATCTCACTCTTACTCCACCGAACCATTTGACATACAAGAGTAGTTACTGATAAGCAATATTTTTCTCATCAGCTTCACGTAGCAGTCCAGATGTCTGAGGCTGTTTCATCAAGTATATCTTTCATTTTTAAAATAAAGAGAGAGAGAGAGAGAGAGATTTTACAAAGCTAAGAGAAGATAAACAAGCTTCCATGAAATAAGGAATTCACCATGACAAAAAGTGGCTAAAGGGCAAAAAGGCAAACACAGCTAGAGGGGCTATTTGCTTCTCACAATTTATTCTTTAATAACTTCTACTGTAATATTTCTGGGGCACATCAAAGGACAATAACAGGCTGATGCTGGTAATCCCTCTCACATATAAAAATTTTCATTACTGAGTGTTAAAGGCATCATTCTGTTTGAGAAATGGGAATTGATAGGGGCGCTGCTTTCCTTCCCCTATCCCAGGGAAACATCTAAGCCTTTTTTCTCTTTCTCTCTCATGGTGATGCTGATTGCTCTTGCCAGAATTTGTTCTGAAGGCTGCAGATGTGCAATATGATGAAAAATCTCTTTGATAAATGGAGAAGCTGGGAGAGGGTGGGAGAGCAATGAGGTTCAGCAAAACACTTTTCTGTATCAGACCCAGAAATTGCTTTGCATTCTAATTAACTTTAAATTATTTGGGGATTGTTTTTAGTAAATACTTTTCCATATCCTTTTTTCTATGAAGTTCTCAGAACAATTTTTTGTGAGGGAGTCTTAAGATTATGTGCATTTTCCATGCATAGTGAACAATTTATTTTTTAAAGAAAAAAAAATCAAGTCATTATTTCGTTGTTGATGCTGCTGCTGCTTTTGTCATCGTCAGCACTACCATTATCATCATCAACACCACCATTGTCTGTTCTCCCTTTTATTTATATCCCACCTTTTCCCAGGCTGGGATTCAAGGCGGCTTACAAAAAGAGAGAATAAAATAAAACACCTATAGGTATAAATATACAAAATCAAGATTAGAATCATAGATCAGGAGCCCTGGTGGCACAGTGGTTGAATGTCGGTACTGCAGCCATTTACAGCCAAAAGCCTGTGAGTTCGATCCCAGGACAGGCTCCAGGGTCCATTAAGCCTTGTATCCTTCTGTACATCGCTAAAATGAGTACCCATCTTGTTGTAGGCAATTAGCTTACACACTGTAAACTACTTAGGGAGTGGATTAAATGGTAAGCGGTATAGAAATGTACTTGCTATTGCTAGATCTGGGAGAGACAACAAGGGCCAGCAAGTCCCACCCCATTCTGCCATGCAGGAACACAGAATCAAAGCACTTCCTCAGACGGCCATCCAGCCTCTGTTTAAAGACTTCCAAAGGAGGAGACTCCATCACTCTCCAAGGGAATGTCTTCCACTGTCAAACAGCTCTTGCTGTCAGGAAGTTCCTCCTAATGTTGAAGCAGAATCTCTTTTCCTGTAGCTTGCATCCATTGCCCCATTCCTAGTCTCTGGAGCAGAAGAACACAATTTTGCTCCATCATCAATATGACATCCCTTCAAATATTTAAATAGGGCTATCATGTCACCCCTTTACCTTCTCTTCTCCAGGCTAAACATAAGGCATGGTTTGCAGACCATTCACCATTTTGGTTGCCCTCCTCTGGACATGCTTCAGCTTGTTAAGATAAGACCAGTATTAAAGAATAGAATTAAAATCAATTAAAATCTTACTTTAAAACAGATTAAAAATAGTACATCACAATATAAGCCTTTGTTGTTGTTGTTAAAATCCATTGCTGGATAAGGCTTAAAGTGTTGCCAAAAGAAAAATAAAGGAGCCATCCTAACATTCCAAGTTCCAATGTGTGGAAGTGAGAGGGTCAGTCTAACTGACCCAAGGGTGTCCCCTTAAGCCAGGACATACTTAGCTCAGTTAGAGAAACAACAGCTGGGTGGAAAAGTGTGTGTGTAACAGAACGGCTTCTGTAAGTTATTCACGAGGCCTGTACATGAGCAGATAAGATAAGGTTTGGGCAGACCGCAAGAAACCAGAATGTACTGGAATAAGGGGAACAAAGGAAATGCTTACGCAAGTAGAAAACTTAGCCAAGTTAGATATCAGAAGAAGCTTGTTGCTGGGGGGCAAGAACTGTGGAACTATGTTTTAATTGGTTGAAAAGTGTATAAAGGATGCGTGCAGACAAAGAAGGGTGGAACAGTTTTTTTTCACCGTTAGGTGGCTGTCTCCCCCGGCCGGCTAATAAACCTACCTTGGTTGGAATCAACAGTTGGTATGGTCTTTGTCTCCCGTACCTTCAGTTCCCGGGATATGTTTGGGAACGCTTAATTCCCTTACAGAAGCAGGTGCAGAGAAGCCCTTCTCCCATGTTCCCACCAGCCATGTCTGTGAAGGTGGAGGGATAGAGAGAACTGCTTTTCACTGTAGATCTTAGACTCACTTGGGAAGGCTCACATAGGCAGATAATGGTCCTTCAGATAGCCTGGACCTGAGCTGTGTAGGGCTATATAGGTAAAAATCAGCACTCTGAATTGTTCCCAAAATCTGTCCGGCAGGCAATGGAGCTAGGGTGAGCAGACAGCTTTCTTTTTCCAGGACACGCCCTACATTTCAGCCTTCTGTCCAGGAGGAATTCCAAAATGTCCTCCATTTTGAGCATGCTTAAGCAGCATGAATTTATATTATTGTATCTAGCTTTTATTTTGTAATGCCTTGCATTTTTCTTCAATGTCCTACATTCTGTGGTACCTTGTCTTCCTTTGCAGTTATGACATCTGATCACCCTGTTGCAACAAAGGGCTTGTGTGCTTCCTGTATGTAATCTGGCTGTAGAACTTTGGACCAGCTGAAGTTTCCAGACACTCTTCAAAGGCAGTCCCACACTGAGTGCATTACAGTAATCCTGCTGGGTGGTAACTACTGGTAAGACATTTTTCATCATGGCCAAATTAGATGTCCTAAGGAAGGTGCAGCTGGCACACTAGCTTTAACTGTATAAATGCACAATTGCAAATGCTCTGGAGAAACCTGACCATCCAGGATCACCGCTGAATCCAGAACATCCAAGCCACAAACCTATGTGTTCAAGGGGAGTGAAAGCCCACCCAAAACAGGCTGAATCTTTATACCCTGGTCCATCTTTTGACTGACCAGGAGCACCTCCTTCTTGCCTGGCTTAAGCTTAAATTTATTTGCCATCATCCAATCCATAACAACTGTCAGGCACCAATTTGATAACAGAATCAGCTTCCTTGAAATTAGGGGGGGGGGGGAGGGGGAATAATATTGCTGGTTGACACCCGACCCCAAAACTCTGGACAACCTCTCCCAGTGATTTCACATATATGTTAACTAGCATGAGGGACTAAACAAAGGTTGGAGCCACTGCAAAACATGCCTCTAAGTCCCATCCTAGTGAGGAAGCTCAAAAGGCTACCATGGTTGAATGTATCAAATGCTGCTGAAAAGTCCAGAAGAACCAACAGGGACACATTCCCTCTTGTCTAGTTCTACTATAGAGGTGCATTTTGTCACAAAAAAGCACTTTTTAACAAGAGTTGCATTTTGCTTTCTATTACAGTATTAGTTGGCTATGTATAACAGAGACTGGAAACAAAACGCCACATCAGTCAGAAACCTTTTTATTAAGAGCATACTGGGCTAATCACACATCTGCCACAGAAAAGGCCTTTTACATAGCAGACTCTCAATATCCATGGGCGTGCCATCCACAGATTAAGCATCTGTGGCTGACAAGCCCCAATGCTTTCAATGGTATAGCTGGAGGATAAACTAATGGTGATACTTGCACAAGAGGAGGCTTGACTCCAGATCCAGTTGTGAGGGGGATACTGTGGGGTACGGCTGTTCGGGTAAGCGGAGGGAGGAACGGATGTACAGGCGCCAGTCAGAGTTCAGAGTGACAGAGTGTCCCAGTGCCTTCCAACTAGCCCACTGACAAAGAATTTTGGGGATTTTTCATAAGCAAAAACTAGCCTGAAGGCAAAGGTGTTTGTTCTACATCAAAGGATATCAAATCTGCATTGCTCAGGATTGCTTGCTCTGGCAATGTCCAGGTTGAGAATTAAGTTGTAAATTAGTCTTATTGGGCTTGTCCGGCAAAATATCCTGCCTTAATTGTCAGTCTTCTTGACTTCAGAGGTGTTAAAGTTTCTCATTTGCAACTCCTAAACTATTCTGTTTGATGTGCATTTTGGGTAGTGTGCCCTCACTCTTTGGGGATCATGGCTGCCCAGAGTACAGCGTCCGTTTGGGGCCACAGGGAAAACACACACACCAAAATTCAGAAGATTTTGACACAGCGTAACAGGAGAAAGAATCTCAGGGTGAGAACACTGCCTTGATAAAGGGGTTTGTCTGTGTGTGTGTGTACCTTCTTATATGTTAGATTTGGTGTTTCTACTGCTGATATTATTTTTTTATAGAATGGCATGTTGTGTGCCACATGGCTGATGCTTGATGCATCATGTTTGATCAAATTGCATGACAAGGGCTGTCCTTAGACCTCAGGTTTTGGCCCTGAAATCTGCCAAATTTTCCAGAAAGGGCCTAAGATAGCCCTGACATGGCAAGCCTATCATCCCTACAATGCCGACAGGATGAGAAGGAACATGCCTCTCAATACAAGCACCTGGAAGAGCAACACAAGAGTGAAACAAGACACTTGAAGACACTTGGTCCAGCAGACCTCTTTTTATGCTCTTACTTTCTGGGACCCACCATATAGTTTCCATGGAAAAAGACAACAACAGCAACAACAACAACAACAGTAATGTTTATTTATAACCTGCTCCTCTAGCAAAGTAATCAGAGCGGTGTACAACAGGGTTAAAAAATACAGACTAAAACAACTATCATGGCCCTTCCCAAATCCCCCCCCCTTAAAATTAGATTAAACCAGCAAATATTAAAATCAACAACAGTTAAAAACAAAGCGAAATCTCATGAACAATTCTTGTGCAAATAAGCAATAGATGAAATCAAGAAGTTAAATAAAGGAGACAACCGAGGTTACCCAATTTCCGTTTCAAAGCTGGGAATTGATGATTTTTTTCAGGGGAAGGCCTGCCGGAAGAGACAAGAACTGTGAGGTATGGAAGAACAAGCAGTTTCAAAAAGATCACTATGTATCTGGGAGTGTGCAAGAAGAATGGCACATACACAGATGTGCTACCTGATAGATTCCTTCCTGGCCGCCATTCCAGAGGTGATCTCTTTGGACACCATGTCTATAATATTTTGCTCTGAGGACCTCCTGAGAGCAAGACAGTCTCCAGAAATCCTGCCCAGATGCTTCCTAAATATAGCATTTGCCCAATCCAGACAGCAACATGGAGATTTTGTTTGGGGGAGGAGGAAGAATAATGTCTCTCTAAGGAGCCTTGCCACTACTGCTGTCCAGCTGCACCAAATACCACTAGCACAGAACAGCCACAAGGAGCAGTGATGGAGTGCCCTGCCCACAGGCCAACTCATTTTGTCTAACAGCAGGACCGATCTTGGATCACACAAATCAAAGACGCAAAGACAGACAGATAGACACACGCACAGCCCTCCCCAATGTAAATGCCATTTTATAAAATGAGACCTTCATATAAGTACCTTGCAACTCCAAGCTCTGGAACCCTATGCACTTCCAAAGGCAGCCACATTGGGGCTACTAAGTGTGAGAACAGCCTATAGCCTACAATAAAAATTTTGGCAAGAAAAGTATTTCAGTGTTCATCCCTTGATGATTAAGACTGTAATGAGATTAACAATCCGCTAGGCAGTTGCTTGTCTCTGCTCAAAGGTAACATATTTTAGTACATGCTATTCTCTCTCTTTAATTTTTAAAAAAGATTTTATAGAAACAAGCATAACCAACCACAGTTATTAATACAGATGATGCAAGACTCTTCACATCCCAAGTGTCAAAGTGTCCCAAGATCCTACAGTATTTATCTGGCCTCATTGTAAAGACCCAAGTCAAAATAAAAATAAAAAAACAACAAATACTTCAAATACATCCCACATAATAAATATCTAATACTCACTAAAATACAAAAACACTATGTTTCAACCAATTACAATTTAGTATTAGACACAATTCTGTACCACTTTCATAGGCACAAATCCCAAAGCAGTTTACAACAACACCATCAAAAAAGCCCATAAAAACACTTTGAGAGTGCTGACAAAAACTTATTTTAAACAACTTGGTACTAATATTACCTCTGCATCTCTAACCTTAGCAAAGTGTAAACAGCCCATGCAAAAGGTGGGAAATGCTCATTAAATGCTTCATCAAATACTTTGATGAATATACATCACAAGGTATAGGACAGTGTTGTAGAGAAATCACCAAGAATGTTTTGAAATATATACTTATAGTTTCATAAAAGACTTACATTATGTTTGTGCTGGAGATGGGGTGAAATTAATTTTAAAATGAAATTCATGTTGGAAATCAGATCAAAACAAAAGATTCAGGGATGTTACTGTCAACCTTGCTGAATATTCCTTTCTGTATTAAGTTTCAAATAGTTTGAGAAAATATATTTCTATGGCTATGATACCTTTCTACCATCTCCTCTACCTTTTTCTCTCCCCCCCCTTCAGATTCAGATATAATTTACTTATAGTTTCTGCATCAGAAATAATAAGCCTCCATCCAAACTGTATAACCACAAGAGGCCCATTTATCTCTCTTCAGCACTAGTTTACACAACTGTATTCCAATTATCTCAATGGAATTCATCCTGGGCAATATAACATAGAGGACACAGTGCAACTCAAGCAAGCACTTTTGAATCCCTTTGATTTGAATCAGAGCATAAAGCACGTAGTTTCAGCTGCAATCCCATTAAATCCCACCAATTTCATATATATTACTCCTGAGTAGATACAGAGATGATTGTACTTCTGCGAATAGTCAGAAAGACAGAAGAAAGACCACGAGTTAGAGAGAGAGATTATCTGAAGATAATTCTTTCTACTTCTGCAACCCTCCACAACATGTAGAAATTAGGGTTCTACATTGTGCAACAGCCTACCTACAGAGGATTAGCTTGTTCTTTCCCCACTTGTGTGTCAATTTTGCACAGAACTAGAAAGTCTATATAGGGTTTCCCTCTCTATGGAATCTGGTGGACTTAGAAGCAGAATTGTGCCCTATATATACCAAAAATCACACAGGGGGAAGGGACCGCAAGTGTCTAGTCCAACCCCCTGCCATGCAAGAATCCACTAATGAAGTAGCACTGAGCAGTGACCATCTAAGCTCTATTAAAAACCTTCAAAGAAGGAGAGTCCACCACTTTCCAAAGCAGGCTATTCTACTGTCACAATTCTTATCATGAGGAAGTTCTTCCTGAATGTATGACTATTCCTAATGGAACTATGTGGTAGAAAGTTAGGGTTTAAGGGAAGCTTGGTAAGTGTGTTTAACAGGGGCCCTTTTCTAGAGTAACTTACCAGGTGTGACTCAATGCACAAGCAAGGGGGCACCCAGCTCATCTCCCCAATTAGTGCTTTCCTTATTTGAAAAGCACCACATATGAAGAGAAGTAACAGCTTATATAGATTTCCCATATGAGCAAGAATGTTAGAAGATCAGGATTTTTGCTTGCATGAGGAGCTGCACATCAACAAAATATTCTCTTCTTCAGACTCATTGCCAAAAAAGTAGCTAGTCACTGTGTTGATTCAAACCTACTAAGAAATGCCTTAATAAGTCTCTGGTAAAATCCGACTTTCTGTATGTATACTGTTTTGTGGGACATGCACACATCACAAAAAGTGGTAGAGACAGAGATTACTGTGACTGACCTGTTTCTGGGCTTGTCCCCAATTGCGATTACAGTGGGCTATATTTGTTGCAGTTAGGGTCACAGGACCTCCATGAATGTGGAAAAATGCAAATAAAACCCTGCTTTTTTTATCTGAGGGAACACCTCTCTAGGGATCTCTAGGTCTTCCAGCACAACTCAGTGGTCAACATCCACCAGAGGTTGACCACAGAATTGTGCTGGAGCACCTACAAATGCCTAGACAGGTGCCTAGATAAGTGCTTTTTCTACAAATCCCTAGGCTTGCCAACAAAATTTTAGAGTCAACTTCCAGAAGAGTTACGCTGGAGGACCTAGAAATTCCTAGAGAGAACATATTAATCAAATCCATAAATAATCACATCTGCAAATTCAAAGATGCACAGAAGGCTGACTGTACAAGAGGAAGAATGAGTATATGAAAACTCCCCATGCACTGTACAGAAACACAGTAGAATAACAGTGCTTGAAGACACCTGCCTAAGAGAGTATATACAGTGGGCCTCCACGTTCACTGGGATTAGGGACATAAGACCCCTGTGAAAATGGGAAAACCTTTTTTTTTTTAACCTGAGAACATCTCTAAGTACTCCAGTGCAACTCTATGGCCAACATTCACCAGAATTTGACCACAAAATTTTGTTGGCGGACCTACAAATGCCCAGAGAAACGTTCTAAGAATCTCGAGGTCCTCCAGCACAAAGTTGGCGAAAATTGGCAGTAGAGTCATGCTGAAGGACCTAGTGATTCCTAAAGAGAACATATTAATCAAATCTGTGAATAATCAAACCTGAAAAAGTTGCAAATGTGGAGGGCCAATTGTACAGTTCAAGTGATAAACCTAATATGTTAACAGTAGCCTGTGAGGTACCTGAAAGAGGATTTATTTACTTAATCTTGAGGCAGGAATTGTGCAGTCCTCCAGATGTTGTTGGACTGCAGCTCCCAGCAGCCCCAGTCAGAAAAGCCAGTGGTGCTGGAAAATGCAGCCCAAGGACATCTGGAGAGCCAGAGAATTCCCACCCTTGATTGCTTTAAACTTCAAAACTGTAGGCTTCCCAAAGCAGCTTAGTGCGTAAAATAATACAGACATAATAAAAATTGCATCAAGCATCAACCATTGTAAATAAAACCTGAGACAATAAAATGTATTTTCCCAAATATCCTTTGGACACAGCGAGACTGCCTTAGTATTGTATTCAGCAATTTTGCAAAGCTGCTTCTTTGTGACAGAATAAGGAGCAGAGCAACCTGGCTCTGCTTCACTTAAAAGGCTTGGACTGCTGTTGCTTTATGCCATTCACAAATGGAAAGCTCTGCCTCTCTCACCCACCTCCCACTTCCACTCTGCCTATTAAAAATATTTTTAAAAAGACATAATACATTCTTTAAATCCAAGAATAAAGCTACCCAGATTTCTCCTGTTACTAGAGAAATAACAAAAGTCTTCATTCCAGCTGGTCTTTGTAGGGTCATGGCCTAAGGATTTGTGTTCCCTTGCTCTACCTTTGATGCAATCATCAATAATATCACACTATTTCCTCTCTGTCAACCAGTGTGTGGATTGTCAAAACTATTGTTAGCTTCCTGTGTGGTTCAGTGTCAAAGGCCCCGCTGCTACTCAAACTTATTATGTGCGTGACATCTGCCTTCTCCGCCCACTCAGTGACTATATTGTAAAAGGCTTTCAGGTTTCTTTGACGTGATCTGTATTTTGTAAATCCATGCTGACTGTAACTCAATAAGTCCTTCTACTACATATTTCTACAGATCGATCCTCTCATTATGATTTCGACCATTTTCATCTGACGTGAAGGAGGCCCTGAGGGAAAGAAATATCTCAGGCCCTCCTCCTTTAATCTCTTGAATGGGTGGGGATGATCTCATTTATTTCTAATAAAAAGCTCAGGGTGCTACTGTGGCTGCCTCCGGGTTAGGTCAAAAGAAAAAGATAACATGTCCTAGAAAGTCATATGGCAAATGAAGGTGTCTCCTTTGCAGAAAAGGGAATGTGGGTGGACGCTGTCGTCAAAAAGATCTAAAATACAATGAGCCTTCAGCATTTTTGGTGGACCCCTGTGAGAGTGGGAAAATAAATTTTTAAAAACTGGCAGTAATATTTTTTTAACAGCTCTCTAGCAATTTCTAGGTCCTCCAGTGCAACTCTGTGGTCAACGTCTGCAGGGAACTGACCCACAGAATTCTGCTGGAGGACCTACAAATGCCTAGAGAAGTGGTTTTTGGTTTTTTTTAGGAATGTCTACATTATCCAGTGAGAGTCTATGGTCAACTCCAGCAGAGTCATGTTGGAGAACCTCGAGATTTATGGAGAGAATATATTAATCAAATCCATGAATAATCAAATCCAGAAAAATCAAAGCCATAAATGTGGAGAGCCAACTGTATTCTCTTCCAAAAGAAAGCGATCCACATTCCTTGACATGTGAACATCTGGAGAAACTAGGAATGGGCAACGATACTGAAAATAGATATGAAAGGGCATGAAAATCTGTCTGAAGGCGGAATGAGGGAGGCAACATCTCTTGCTATGGCTCTTTTAGGAGGTGCAAATGCAACTGTCCTGCTCTAAAACAATGGGAAGGTTTAGTGGTGGGTTATACAGTAGTAGAACAGTATTGCAGAGACACAGTGATGTCAGCCACTGTTCGTGAGATAACTGGAGAGAATAGCTGTTGGACATGACAATCTCGGGTTTGCATTTTCATGTGAGATCAGTCAATTTGCACCTCCCAGAAGTCAACACAGATACGAATGACATTTATGGTCAGAAATCCATGTATGTCTGAGCTTGAGCTTTCTGTGTGCATTGCACCCTTGGAGTGTGGTAGAGTCTCCTTCGTTGGAGGTTTTTAAAAAGATCCTGGATAGCCATCTATCAGGAGTGCTTTGATTGTGAGTTCCTGCATGGCAGGAGGTTGGATTGGATGGCCCTTGGGGTATCTTCCAACTCTATGATTCCATGATTCTTTAATTCCATATCTCCTGAATATCAAGACCTTTGAGGCACAGCTTTCTCTCTCTTCCCATCACCATCACGGTCATGATGAGAACATAGGAGAAAGTCTTCTCTGTAGCTGCTCCCAGGCTGTGCAGTTCCCTCCTTCATGAGGCTAGGGTCTAATCTGCACTTCAGAAATAATGCAGTTTGACACCACTTCAACAGCCATGGTTCCATCCTATAGAATCCTGGGATTTGTAATTTATTGTGGACCAGGGCTCTCTGACAAAGAAGCCTAAATACAGTGGACCCTTGGTATCTGCTAGGCTTTAGTTCCAGGGCCACTCCACACATGGATACAAAAATCAGTAGATGCTCAAGTCCCATTAAATAAAATGGTATAGTATTGCTGTACCCTATATAAAATGACATTATATATAATGGTATTCCTTATACAAAATGGCAAAATCAAGATTTGCTGTTTGGAATTTATATATTTTTTGAATATTTTCAAGCCACGGATCCTTGAATCCATGAATATGGAAAGCCAACTGTATCTCAGAAACTACAAATCACAGAACCATAGAGTTGGAAGAGACCTCAAGGGCCATTCAGTCCAAACCCCCACCATGATTGTGTTCCAATGTCAAACACCTCTTACTCTCAGTAAGTTCTTCCTAATGTTGAGGTGGAATCTCTTTTCCTTTAGCGTGAATCCATTGTTCTGTGTCCTTGCTCTTGACAGCAAAAGAACAAACTCTATCCATCCTCAATATGACACTCTTTCAAATACTTGAACAGGGCTGTCATATCACCTCTTAACCTTCCCTTCTCCAGGCTAAACATACCCAACTCCTTAAGTCTCTCTTCATAGGGAATAGTTTCCCGACCTTTCGCCATTTTGGTCACCTTCACTGAGCCATGGCAGTTAAATCAGTGTCAAACTACGTTATTTCTGCAGTGGAGATGAGACCTAGACCTGCCCCTCCCTTTGTGTTCTCTTCCTGCCAGTAAACAGTACCTTTTTCTTTACACTGCCCCAAATAGAAATATGGATTCTTACATAACCAAGCCAACGTCTTTACTGGCCATGGATGCCATAAAGATTACAGTAAAGGTTTTAAAGGGAGTTGCAATTCAGTTGTGTATATAATGAATTGATCTGATTACTTGGCTGAACGTCTTGGTCGTATTTTTTGTAAAAAGAATTTTTTAAGAACCAATAGTTATGAGCAATTAAACAAAGTGACTGATCCACCCCTCACTACGTCATGCTTTAAAACGGATTCTTCATTCCTTTTTCTTTCTTTCAGTTTGCATGTTTATTCAAAACTCATTGCTTTAAATAAAGCAGCATTAAAATCCAATAAATGGTGACAAGGAGGCAGAAGTAAAAAACAAAGACCACAGAATATCTGAATGCTGGTCTTCCCAAGTATCTTTCATTAAACTTGAATCTTTGTTTTCCTGTATACAATACTTGAAAATCCCCCAAAATCAGAATTTGCATCACTGCTCTGAAATAACTGTAATAGTGCATGTGTTGATGAACTTTGTACAGTTTTTATATTCTCTGGAACAGGTGGTTTATCGGGAGGCTGTAAGCATAACTCCATATTTTGTCTCAAAATTCCTTTTTTATTCCTCCCTACAGAATGTATGACTTTTCTGCTTAGTTTTATTGACAGTGAAGTTTGTAAACTAAGGTTTATCAAGTCACTGGATTCTTCATTCCTGATACGTTAGATGGGGGAAATGTTTGTCAACACTTATCATCACCACAACAGTTCAGTTTCATATTTCACATCATAGCTTGGTTGTTGCTCCAACAGTAAAATGGAGCTCAACACATTTATCTGGGACTAAAAACCATTCTCTTGTAGAAAGACAGAATATATTTAAAAAGGAAAAAAAATATGAGCATCTGTAACAATATACATGTCCAGATGACCCCTGATACTAACATGTTATTGTCAGGCCTAGTGAACCCTAGCACAGTGATGCTGCCTGGAAATGTTATTTTTGAACTGCAACTTCCATAGTTGTGATGGCTGCGGGATTCGGGGAGTTCCAGACAAAAACAGAAGATTTCTAAGCTCTGGACTAGATGCTGATCTGATATCTCCTGCCAATCCTTGGGTGGTTATAGAGGCATGGGGGTTCAACTGCAGGGTCCTGCTGGACTTCAAATGAGGTCCAGTCCAAAGACTGAGCCATAGTTGAACTAAGGTGAATTGTTGCTCCCATGCTGCAGCACACAGGAAAACAAGCCTTGAGATTTTTAAAAGCAGGAAAGTTTGCTCGATCTCCTTATGGTCGACATGAAATTTCCCAGTACAAAACAAAGAGAGAGCCACAGCACACTCTTTTCCACCATGACTTTGGCCTTACAGAACACATGAGCCTGAATCCTTTTAAGTTTCTTGAAGCAATGTAAAGCTTATTTCACTTTGGTGTTTTTTTTTTTCCAAACAGTCACTCTCATCAGAAATAAGTCAACCGAGTTGAGTGGGACTTGGCACAAGTTTTAAAAAGTGTATAGAATGTGCATCTATTCAGAATTAAGTCCCATTTCAGATGAAAGGCACTTACTCCCAGACCAGTGTTCACAGGATTGTAGCAAAATTTCATTTAAAAAAAATTTTAGTTGTTTCACCCCAAATGTTTTTAATTAGGCTTTTTTTTATTATTACCTCTGTTTTGTTGTCTGTTTGTTTTGGAAGTTGCTACAACCCTTATGTGAGATTTGTGCTATTTTGTGAGCTCCTTAGGGCTTTTGCAGATAGTCATGGAATGGTTTTGGTTTTTTAAGTAACCTAATCTTAAGGGGTTAGCTAGCTGCTAGACGTTCTTTTTATTTTTATTGGAGAATCATTACACAACAACAATCTATTCTGCAATCATTTCCTAGAGCAAGCAACATGCATAGGTCTCTCTTATAAATGTTTATACTTAAAGGTAGGTGGGAGAAGACATCAGGGATAAAATACACATTGATTCCTGGATCCTACCTATTTTTAAAAAAATCTAACAAAGTTAACAAAATGGTGAAGAGACTGCATAAATTCTTCTGTCACTTCCTGGATCTGTTTCCTTATTCTCATTCAAGCCCCATAATGAGTACATTAAATTCATCTCTTCCCTTTTCCCAACAATAAGAGGGATTTTGCTTAACTTGACTTCTGGCTTGGCTGCCTGAGAAATTAATGGAACCAAATGTTATTAAGCCCTCTGCCCTGCGACAGGTTGGAGCCAGCTTCCAATTTTCATTTTTTCAGTGGATAGATTATTGGACAAAACCCAAAACTAATAACAAACAGCAGAGTTAATACAGTCTCTTTAAAAAAAAGAAAAAGAAGAAGTAGCATCCCAGATGTCTATGATAATGTTGACAATTGTCTTTAAGTTTAAAGTGGTTGGGGGAGGAGGGGAGGGCACCCAGCACAAAATATACTTTTGTGAAAAGAAGAAATCTAACACAGAATCTGCCAGTGACAGAAGACAGAGTCAAATCCTTTCTGGAACTTTCACCCAGCATCCAAAGCCACAGCACCATTGAAGAGCTTTTTAAGATGTTAAATTCATTGTTCTTCTGCTTGCTCCTTCCCTCCTTATTACTGTTGTTTTGTGCATATCAGGTCTAATTCAGTTTATAGTGACCCTATAAATGAGAGTTCTCTGCAGGATCCTGGTTGGCTTTTGGTATTGTAGCTAGTTTCATAACCTAGAGTTACAGATCAGTAAGATTACATAACGTATATACTTGTGCATAGGTTGACCTCATATATAAGTCAAGGGCAGGTTTTGGGGCCAAAACCATGGATTTTGATATTTTGATATGATAAGTCAAGGGTCAAACACTGAGGAATGTTACAAAAGATCTAAAGGGGGAATCAAAGCACTCCTTCCCTCCCTACATCTCCCTCTCTGGACCTCTCCCAAGGGTCACACTCTTGGCATGGAAAATGAGGAAACAAACCTCCTCTCTCTCTCTCTCTCTCTCTCTCTCTCTTCCCTTTACCAAAAGCATCTCCAAGGCTCATGGCTTGCAAAATGCAGTAAACATCTCCCTCCCTCCCTCCCTCCCTCCCTCCCTCCCTCTGCCCTTCACCCCCAGAATTTCCAAGGCCCATGGCTTGCAAAGGGGGGTACAAGCCTGGACACACACTCTCTCTGTGTGTGTGTCCCTTGCCTCAAAAGCTGTTTGTTAGCTCTGGCTGCAAGGGAAGGCTGAGAGATAACAGGGAGGGGGGGAGAGCACGTGGGGACTCAAACCAGGAGTTGTTTAAAGATCCCTGGCTACAGAGGAAGGTGGGCACTTCTTTAAGGAACTTTGTAAGCAGTATTAACTTATTGCCCATATGTAAATTTATCCATGATTTTGAATTTCACTTTGGGGCATAAATTTCTCGACTTATAGTCGAGCACATATGGGAGTCTTACCGTAAGACCACAAATCTCCTCCAAGCCCTTATGTAGCTCCAAGCTGGCTGTTAAGGTGGGCTCAGAGGGAGATTTATGTAGTCTAATAGCAAGACTATGTAATCTTACCGATCTGTAACTCGGGGTCAGGGATTCCTAACCTGTGCTCTGTGGAGCCCTTAGAACTCCATGTGCATTTCCCAGGTGCTCCGCAACTTCTCCAAGAAAATGAAAGAAACAAAAATTGATTGAAATTAAAGACTAAGAATATATTCTTATATATACTTCTAAATATCATTAACTTATAAGACACAGGGTAGGCCCCTTAGCTGCTCCACCACAGAAATAAAGGCTCCGCAAGTCCAAAAGGATGGGAACCCCTGCTCTAGGTTATGAAACTAGCTACAATACAGAATACCAGCCAGGATCCTTTGGAGATCTCTCATTTATAGGGTCGCTATAAACTAAAGTTGACCAGATAAGCACAAAACAACAATAATAAGGAGGGAAGAAGCAAGCTCTATAAGGTCGCTCCATAAAGTAGCTCCATAAGGAGAAGGAAGTCCAGTCACCCACCCATCGGGACAGAAGGAAGAGGATATTTCTGGCATCACCTCACCAAGAAGCAAAGCTGTGACAATCAGAAGCAGAACTCCTGTTACAATTCCTCATCATAGCCTTACTCACTGGTGGGGAAAGGATGGTAGACCGTTGATCAGACATCCTCCTTTTCCAGGATTAGCCCTACATACTAACCTTCTGCCCAGGAGCACTTCCAAAATATCCTCCATTTTTAGCATGACAAAGAAACAGGGATTTGTATTTATATTAGTGTTTTTAGCTTTTATTTTGTAATGTCTTACATATTTCCTTTGCCCAATGCCGCCGCTGGCTGTTAAGGCTGGCCTGGGGGAGGGGTGCAACAGAAGACATAAGTGATGTAGAATATCAGAACTAATTATTATCAGCTCTTTTCAGATCTTGCAAACACAGACCATGGCTTCCTTTAGTGCAGTGGTTCTCAAACAGTGAGATAAGATTCTCCCAGGGAGGCACGAGAGAACTGGGGAGGGGGGGGGCAGGGGGTCAAGACTTGGAGATCCTGATCTCCCTCGCCTTCAGCTTCCTCTGCTTCCCAAACATTTTCTGTCCTGGAAAGCGAGAGGAAAACAAGGAAGACATTTGGAGCACCTGCCTTTGCTTGAAGGAGGAATGGAACACGATGAATGTTTCTGTGTGATTGTGTGTGTGTGTGACAGAATAAATGAGTATGTGTCTGAGTGAAAGAAAGAATAAAAGAGCATGTCTGAATGTGTACATATCTGTCAGCATTAGTGTATATGAGCATGTATGTGTGTGAATCATGTGTAAAATTTACACATGTTAAGTACTGAATTTATTTAAAACTGTTCTACTGTACTTTGAATGGCATTACTTCCTTAGAACAGGTTAAAATTTTAATATGCACGAATATGCACAATTAATAAACCAAATATTTTTATTAATATACAGTGGTCCCTCCACATACACTGGGGTTAGGGGTAAAGGACCACTCTGAATGTGGAAAAACCACAAATTAAAAAAAAAACTATTCTTTTTACATGAGAGAACACTTCTCTAGCAATCTCCAGGTCCTCCAGAGCAACTCTGTGATCATCATCTGCCAGATGTTGATCACATAATCATGCTGGAGGACCTACAAATGCCTAGAAATGTGTTTTCTCTAAGAACTTCTACGTTCTCCAGCACAGCTCTCGGTCAGCCTCTGGCAGAGTTGCACTGGAGTACCTAGAGATTCCTAGAGAGAACATATTAACCCAAACTGCAAATAATCAAAGCCACAAAAGTCAAAGCTGCAAATGTGGAGGGGCAACTATACTATGTTGAGTACTGGGGGCAACGTCTGCATGTAGATGTAAAGGGGGTCCCAAGGATAAAAACTCTGAAAACCACTGCTTTAGTGAATTAATCCACATGAAATGTTGTCTTCGTCTTTTCCAATTTTCCACAGCATCATTGTCTTTTCTAATGAGTCTTGTTCCAATGAGTCCTTGATAAGTTCAGACTCAGTTTAATCATTTGAGGTTATAATGAAAGTCCAGGCTTCAATTGTCCTTGTTGTTTTTGTTGTTGTTAGCTGCCTTCAAGTCGACTTCAACTCACGGCAATCTTGTGAATGAGACATCTCCAAGTTCCCTCATCCTCTACCTCTTTCTTCAGGTCCTGCACGCTCAGGCCTATGACCTCTCTGATTGAATCTATCCATCTGGCGTGTGGTCTCCTGCTCTTTCTACTTCTCTCCACCTTTCCTAGCATTGTTATCTTTTCCAATGAATCATGCCTTCTCATGCTGTGTCCAATTTTGTCATCTTGGTTTCCAGCAAGAGTTCAAGCTTGATCTGTTCTAGGACCCATTTATTTGTCTTTCTGTCCATTCCACAATAACCTTAGCACTCTTCTCCAGCACCACATCTCTAATGAATTATTTTCTTCCTATCTGCTTTCTTCAAATGCTCTAGGACCCAATTATTTATCTTTTTGGTGGTCTATAATACCCACCAATGTCTTTCTATATCACATTTCAAATTAGTTGTTTTTATTTCTTGACAGCTTTCTTCATTGTCCAGCAAGTTTGATTTTTATTCAGCTTTCCTGTTCTTAGATCAGCTTCCTCTTCTTATCAATCTCTGAGTCTTGATTTGTTGTCACCATCATAGGGTCACCATAAGTCAGAAACAACTTGAATGCACACACCACCACCACCAACCACAACAACCAATCCCCAATTGAGACCCTTCAAATGCATCATCAGTGAGCTACAATCAATGCTGGAGAATAACCCAACCCTCTCAGAAGCTTTGGGATGCACCCCTTTATTGGTGTACCAGACAGCCTTCAAATCTTAAACAACTACTTATTTCCAGGATGCATAAAATGGCTGGTAATACAAGGATAAGACCCTATCACAAACCCAGATGCCAACTCTGTCCCCACGTCTGCTCTGGAAACAATATTACAGGGACCAATAACATCACCCAGAACATCAGAGGTGCATTTACTTGCTTTTCCTCCAATATGTTGCCCTATGTCAGTAATGAGAGCCAGTGTAGTGTAGTGGTTTGACCATATGACTATGACTCTGGAGACCAGGATTGAAATCCCCACTCAGCCATGGAAACCCATTGGTTGTCCTCAGGCAAGTCACACCCTCTCGGCCACAGAGGAAGGCAACTGCATACCCCTCTAAACAAATCTAGCCAAGAATGTTTGCATTAGGGTTGCCCTAAGTCAGAAACCATTTGAAGGAACACAATAACCATGACAGCAGTGCCCCTTGGCATTGGATAAACAGGACAGTCTCTACATAAGAGGCCACAATTCCGGCATTAGAAATGGCAATATTCAAAAATCAGCAGCAAAACATTTCAGCCTTCCTGGATATACAGTAAGGGATTTACAGACTACAGTCCTTGAATAAGGAAATTACAAAGAAAGACTAGAAAAGAAATAGCTGAATTGAACTATATTCACAAATTCTAAACCATTAGCAGAGGCATGAACAAAGAACAGAACACTACATGTATTAATACAAGAGTCTTTGCTACATGAGAGAGTTTTGAACCCAGAGAAAATAACTTTTGGTAAGCATATTTATTGCTTTTAAACATCACTAACTGGCCACTCTAAGGCTCTGAAAGATGTTCATCACCTCACCCCAGCCCTTTGAAAATGTAAGGCAAGGGATATTATTTACATCTTTCTGAATCCTATTACATTCTATCTGCTTCCACAACTGTATAAATATGCTTTATGCCTGAGGATTTAATATCACTCTTTACTACATCTGAAGATGTAGGTTTATATCCATGAAAGCTTGTGCTAAAATAAAATAAAAAAGCTAGTCTTAAAAGTGCTGCTGTATTTCCTTTTTCCTCTCTCACTTTTCCTCCTTTTTATGCTGCAAGAGACCAACACGGTTACTTCTTTGAAAATTACTGCAGCATAAACATCAACCCATTTTGCCTTGCTAGCCAAGTGATGCAGAGCGGTGGTAGCAAAAGTCATGGTTTGAACTGTCTTGGGGGGGAGGGGAGAGAGCCTACCAGCAATACATGGAACCAGAAGTTACATTTCACATAGAGCTGAGAGGAGAAGGAGATAAGCAGTAGTCATCCTGGTTTTTCCTCTCTTTGCCCAGAAATCTGAAGAATGCTGGCCTTTTTAAAAAATGTAACCTTCACAAAGTTCCACTTGCCCTGGTGCTTTTTTAGTTGTTTTCAACCTTTCTGTGTTTTCTCCACTATCTTCAGTTGAGTGTCTGTTTTATTTGATGATTGTTGTGCCAAACTATCAGAGGTGTTGACATAAACATCTGTTTTAAAAAGTGACCTTTGTGTTGATATCAATATTAAGGTCTGGGATGGAAAATCAGCGGCCTTCCAGATGTTTTGGACAACAACTTTGACCAGCCTCATATAGCATGTCCAAAGGCCAGGGATTATGAAAGCTGTAGTCCAACGTCTGGAGAAGCAACATTGGTTGTTGTTAAATAACCACACTGAGGACAGGGGCAGAGAAAAAGACAGTAGAATGCCAATTTTTTAACCAGCAGCTCCATGTCAAGCCAAACATGCCTGAACTGTCTCAAAATACAGATGAGTGACATGAGAACACAGCCATCTGCTGTGGCATCACTTCCCGTAACACTTATTCTGATGCCACTATTGATCCCAACACACACATATTTTCCCCCTTCTGAAATCTAAGAGTAATAGGCAATACCATTTATGTGATCAGGGTGGACAACTACAAAAAGTCAACAAAGTGAAGAGGATAGGGACATGTGGATCCATCCTTAAGTGCATCTATTGGAACCTCATTATACATTTAGTTTGTTAAAACATGCTTCACTGAACATCTGTCCCAGAATAAATGCCAAGATTTCTTATTCACTCACTTACATACACACACTCACGGACATGTGTAATTTCAAACAACAGCTTCAGGGTTATTAGACAAATCAGTAAAATACCAGAGTGTGCTTTAACTTGATTGTGTGTGCTTAACTATCTTTGGATAAATTTGCATGAGAACAGGGCTGGATTATATGTTCATTTTTTTTCTCATTCACTAAATTATGGCTTTTAATTTTGTCTGTCAATGTGCTGAGACCTCACTGACAAGGAACACAAGGAACACTGGAAGCATAATTTAGATTAGGGAGAGTGGTAAAACATCCAGGTGTACCCCAAGCAAGCCAACTGCTCTAGCTGAAAAGACTTACTGGCAGCTTTGGAAAGGGCAGCCAGCAGCTCAAACCTTCCTGCCAAGGGAAAAAGAAAAGACAATGAAACTACGGCAGGACAGAGCTATCAGCTTGAAGGGAAACTGAAGAACAAGCTACTCATTTCTTCTTAAAACAGGCCTGATTCCCTTGGTAATTCTCAGCAGAATTGTTCAATATGCCTTGCCACATATTTACCTTTCAGACACATGTTGCACATAAAGGATAAAGTCTCAAGTTTTATGAGCATCCTGTTGGTAAAAGTCCAGCAATGAAAGCTGTGTAAAGAGAAACTTTTGGGCAAAGTGGGTTGCCAGTGACAGCGGATAGAACAGACCCAAGTTATGAAAGGCCATGATGTGTACAAAATCAAAACCATCATTTTGAATTGAGCCTAGAAATGGACTAGGAGCCAAATGCAATTGGCATAGTGCTGTCATAACAAGACCACAAAGCCTTGTTCCAGGCAGCAGCCTTGAAGATGTATTCTGCATTCAGTGCAGACTACAAACAATCTTCAAAGTCAGCTCCATGCATCTTGTATTACAGCAATCTAACCATGGATAACTGAGCCCCAGCTGTCTCTGTCCAGGTATGAGTGCAGGTGCAATGCTAGTCCAAGCTGGTACAGTTGGCCCTCCGTATCAATGGATCTTTTATTCACAGCATTAACCATCCACGGCTTGAAAACATTTTAAAAAGATATACATTTCAAAAAGCAAACCTTGCTTTTGCCATTTTATATAAGTGGCACCATTCTACTACAACATTATATTTAATGGGATTTGAACAGCCACAGATTTTGGTATCCATGGGGGTTCCTGGAACCAAACTCCAGAGGATACCAAGGGCCCACTGCAAAAAGCAACCCATACAACAGAAGCAATTTGCATCTGTTATGACCATAATGGATTAAGGAACACCTCACGCTGCAAACCTTTACAAATCTTCAGGAAGAGTCATCTAGCACAGAGTGAACAACATTATCCTGGGTAGATGAACAAGAATTTCCATATCATCGACTAAGCTTCAGCAGACGTCAAACCATTGCTGCTTCAAGACCCGAAGTCCATCGCTCAGTGCTGTAACACAGGCTATGCATGCAGATGATCTTGGGTCCATCCCTGGAATTCTCAATGGCATCTGCAACAACTCCTGCCCAAAATTCTCAAGAACCACTGCCAGTCACTGTTAACAATATTAGACTGGAAGGACTAATGGTCTGATTAGTATAAAGCTGCTTCCTATATTCTAGATATACTATTCTATTCTAGTAAGCCCAGGTAGCGCAGTGGTTAAATGCCTGTACTGCAGCCACTCACTCAAAACCATAAGGTTGCGAGTTCAAGACCAGCAAAAGGGCTCAAGCTCGACTAAGGCTTGCATCCTTCCAAGGTCGCTAAAATGAGTACCCAGATTGCTGGAGGCAAGTAGTTTACAGTTAGAATCATAGAGTTGGAAGAGACCACAAGGGCCATCCAGTCCAACCCCCCTGCCATGCAGGAACTTCCAATAGCTTACAGTTGTAAACCGCTTAGACACTCCTTAAGGGTATGAAGCGGTATATAAATGAAGCTGTTTGTTTGTTTTTGTTTGTTTCCAATCAAAGCATCCCCGACAGATGGCCATCCAGCTGTAAACCGCTTAGACACTCCTTAGGCGGTATGAAGTGATATATAAATGAAGCTGATTGTTTTTTGTTTGTTTGTTTTTGTTTGTTTTTTGTTAGCTTCCATCAGACCTTTACGCTCAACAAACCTTAACAAGGATGACAGTGGGAACTACACAGTCATCCAGCTGTTGTTGAACTCTTAATTCGCTGCATTCCTCACTGCTGATATGCTGGCTAGGTCTATTGGCAATGTCAGTCCAACACTGGAAGGCCATCTAATTCTCACTTCTAACTTTCATCACACATCATATGTATTTTGTGGTTCAAAGCATATCCCAGAACAGTAAACAATATTCAGGATGCCAGAAGCATCTTCACAGTCAAAGCCAGGAAGGGACCAAGCTGTAAGGCAGCAACTGGGGAAGGAAGCAGCCACCTACGAAGGATTCTCACACCACAGACAACTTTCACAGAAAGAACAACATGCCCAGCAGATGGGCTGTGTAGGGCCTGGCAGGCCAATGGGATTAGCCATTGTCAATGGGACGGTGCTGACCATGGTGTTGAATACTTGCAATACATCCAGGACAGTGTATACGGTCACCGTATATCTTCTACTATAGATTCCTTTCTTCTATTTGAAGGGTTATCAGAAAATAGTCCTCTTTCTGAAGGACTTTCCAGTCCAAATGCTGTGTAGAGGAGTAGAAATTCAGGGGTTACAAAGTTGCACCTCAACAATCGCTTTCACCTAGGCAGCAGATAATGTAGGACAACTGCTCACCTGGTCCATCTTCAATAATATGATGAGGTTATTATAATATACTGTATAAGAATGTACTGAATTGTATAATAATGCTAGGGAAGGCTGAAGTTAGAAGAAGGAGAGGAAGACCACACACAGGACCTAAGCAGAGCAGTGGAAGATCGACTTAAAGGCAGTGAACAACAACAACATTGCATTCTTATCTAAATTTCAATCTTTTTTTTTTTTTTTTGGTAATCTGACCTCTATAAATATGTATTGATTTGACAATTTTAATGCAAAACTACCCTCTTTATTTTTGACACATTTTTACTAAGCATTAACATTCTCAGGCTTGAAGTGCATAGTACTTCTGCAAACCCATCTAAACGCTCTTTCCCGGAGGCCCACATGCTAAGGGGATGCAGGGTGCAACATACTCCAAAGTGGTGTGTCCTCCAGCCCAGACCACTGATAATTATGATCTCTCTCCACCCAGGATGTTCCACCACACTTTCCTACGTCCTAATATCTTTTTGACCTCTCTCTAATCTTTCTGTCACCTCTTCTTTTCCCAGCAATAGCTTCATGTGCTTTGGTGCACAATACAAATTAAAACGTGCAGATCACAGATCTCCTGAAAGCCAAAAGTGATTCCTTACCAGCTGCAGAGCTAATAAGACATGCTCATTGCTGACTTCTTTGCAAAAGCACAGCATTTAGAAGTGCTACCCATCTCCTAAAAGAGGGACAATCCCCTTTTTTTTGGGCCATATTCCCCCCCCCCCTTGTTGCAGTAACTTGAGAAATGCTCAATTAGGATTTGGGGTGGGCATTTTCCTAGTCGCATGGGTCTGAGGATAAGAAATGTTTCCTCTTCTTTTTTGCCTTTTTTCTTTCATTTTGGTTGAGGACAGATAGAAAATCCTGCAGGAGAGTTTGTCAAGAGGCAGAATGATTGAGGAGGAGAAGCTGACATACTTGCATGTAAAAGGAGGAGGAGGGACTCCAGCCCTGAGAGTGTATTGTTTTCTTACATGTAAATGTCAGGTATAAAGAGATGCCTAAGCCCCAATGAAGAGGCTAATTCTCTTTGAGGTATGGAGGCGAGTTCAAAGGCAAGGCTGTTGGTGCTGCTTGAATTTCAGATGAGATTTTTAAAAAGAGAGAAAAAAGGAGCAGCCTTTTTGGCATCACAGAGCAAAAACTTACATGGCTTCTTGTAAAAAGCAATTTATTTTAGATTATGGCACAGCAACTATCATTTAAACTGCTAGGGATTGTAATTGAACTCTGAAGAACCACCCTCTCTCCAATCCCTGGCTGAAGTAATAGGTTTCCTTAGGCTCATTTGAAGTAACAGTCATGTCTAACCCAGTTAGGGGGCTAGAGAGGGCTCAGGTTATGCTGGCTAGCAGCAAACAGTCCCAAAGGACCCAGGCTGTGTGTCGTACTTGCCACGGTCTTCAACCGAACCCCAGTGACTCATGTGAATAGTCAACTGGGATGCACAATAAGGAAAAACAAAACTACAATTTTAACCTATTTATTTACTGAACATCCCATTTTGCATCCCAGGAACTTCAAGTTCTATGCATTGTTCCCCCAACTTCCAATTATTCACAACAACCCTGTGTGGTAGGTTAATGAACATAAGCAATATGTCTCTTTCTTTCCCATTCACACTCATATTTTTACAGCATCTCCCACAAGAGGACCATTAGAAGCAGATATGCAATTGCAGTGAGTCTGTGCACCAAATTCATCCCTCTTGGGACCTTTCAGAAGCCCTACAGATTGTTACAAATACTGTACTAAACATAAGCAAAAAATAAAAAAATAAAAAAAAATAAAAAAATAAAAAATGGAAGCATTTGGAACTACACTTCCAAATAATATAGTTTTTCTAATGTTAAACAATTCAGGAGGACCGTATAATCTATTTTAAGGGTTAATTTTCATTCCTATAGACTTTCAATTGATTTTTTGCCAGAAAAAGGGAGCAGTATCAGGCATACAGAGGTCAAGAGTAGAAATAAATTGGGGGGGGGGGGGGACACACAGGCCACCAAAGCAGGTTTAAACTCTCCTTTTGCCTTTTCTTGGCCTCTTCTTTCTGCCTCCATGCCTTGCTATTGGCATATCTCATACTTCCAGTGGTTCCCAGCCTTTTGTCCTCCAGATGATTTGGACTGCGGCTCCCATAATTCCTGAATGTTGACCAAGTTGGGTGAGGCTTCTAGGAGCTGAAGCCCAAAACAAATAGATGACCAAAGGCTGCAAACCACTGCATTTGAGGACTATTTTTTTAAAAAATGCTGCATGGAGATAGGTAGAACAATGCTATACAGTAGTAGAAATGCATTCAGATATCAGTTTTTTTCTCTCTTTTTCCAATATTTAAGAATCAGGAACACACAGATTAATCTGATGCTCTGATCCCAAGGAGATTCATGCATGGAAGCAGGCTCTGCATGGAGGTGGTTGCAGGACAAATCCCTGGTATCTCCAGAGTTACTGCAGTGGTTCACTTGACATAAGAGCACTTCTTAACTGTAAGCATACATAGGCACACCAGAATATGTATGTGAGTATGGACACTGTATTCATTTCAACAGATGATTGCCCCAAACGCACACACTCATCCACATTCTGTTGCAATCATAGAGACTTACATTCCATTTGTTGCATGACTGGGATGTAAATGGCTACATTTGTTAACAAGCGTATTTCTTGTAAAACCTATACAGTAATGAGTTAGGTTGAGAGGGTGTTTTTTTTAATGAACACACTTATGCAGACAAAATCTAAAGGCAACGTCTGGACCAGCAAATACTGCCAACTCTGTGGAGCACAAAGGCACCTTCAGCAAGTGAGAAATTTCCTCCCACCAGCACTGTCAAGCATGACTGCATGGGAGGCGGGGGACATTGTGAAGCAGTCTATGCAGTGACTCACACACTATGGCACTTCCACCAACGGTTGATGCAGCCTGTAAACTCACTCAAAACAGTGACCTGTACCACACAATGCCGACGTTTCAAACAAAGTGGAAGAGGTAGAGGAAGTGTTGTTCGCTTGCTGTGCACCTTCAAGTCATTTCCAGCTTATGGAAATCCTAACATGAACCTGTAACAAGATTTTCCTGGCAAGATTTATTCAGATGAGGTTTGCCACTGCCTGTCTCTAAAGCAGAGAGGGTGTGACTTGCTCAAGATCTCCCAGTGGATTTCCACAGCTGAGCAAAAATATGAACCTTGCTCCCTGAGTCGTAGTCCAGCATTCAAACCATGACACCATATTGGCTGTAGATGGAACAATTACTAAATGTCAAAGTACTGCAGAATTCAGAAGGTGGATTTTATGTCAAACTGAACCCCCCCCCCCCCATGGATTTTGTCCATGTGAACTAAGAAGAATCTGGAGGACAAAATCCCATTGCCCAAAGTCACTCCTAGCAATTTCTTGGACACCATTTCTCCTTCCCACACCCACACCTCCTGTTGGCATCCACCAGGGGTCACTTGTTGGTTAATGTTTTCCTTTTCCTTTCATTCCTCTCCCAGTAGCTTCCATTTTTCCCCTAAGAAGCCTTGATAGAATAGTGTTGTATCATCACATTGCATCTTCTGTCTAAGACATCTGGGAAATTAAAATGGTAGCCACCAAGAGACCAAAATACTAATACCCTGACCAAAATACTAATACAGGTTGTGTTTTCCTTATCCAGAATTCCAAAATCCAAAATATTCCCAAACAAAAACTTGGTACTTTTCATTGAATGGCTGAGACAGTGACATCTTTGCTTCACAAACCTTACTTCATGTGCAAAATTATTTTAAAATATTGTGTATAAAATCACCTTCAGGATATCTGAATATGAAACATAACTGAATTTTGTGTTTAGATTGGGTCTCACCTTCCAGATGTCTCATTATGTATAATACAGGTATTCTAAAATCCCCCCAAAATTCCAAAATCCAATTTCTGGTTCCAAACATTTCAGATAAGGAAGATTCAACCTATACTTTCATGCTTTCTTTCCTGATCATCCCAGAAATTCTCCATGTCACTTAGACATATCAACTATCCTTGTAGAAGTACAACTAAGATATATCTGTAGATATAAACTACATCTCTGGCTTTTCTTGGCTAACGAAGATTCAGGAAGGACTTATCCCACGCTTACTACAAGCGCATTGATGACTAAAAAGGCCGATCCGAGATAAGCAAGTCTAGTTACAGAAAGCACAGCAGAAAGTCTCCTTGGGTGATGTTTCCAAGTTGTTATAAACTACATACAATATCAATATACAGTTGTCACTTCTGATTCACAGGGGATCCATTCCGCCCCCCCCCCCCGTGAATTGGAAAAATCACCAATATTGGGGGGGTTCCATTGATTTCAATGGCCGCATGCTCCTGTGTGAGCTATTTTGTTCCCTCCCCGCTTGCTGTCCATGAGTAATCAAGACTATGGATCCCAAGCCTGCGAACGGGGAGGGATGACTGTACACTTTGCCATGGAAGCAAGCAGAGAACCGTTATTATCATTACTGTTATTAATTTACTTATATCCTACTTGTTTTCCAAAACTGGGACTCAAGTTGCAAAAATTTAAACAAAGCATGTGCAAATTACATAAATAAAGACACAAAAGGTTGTTGCATTTAAAATATCTATAGAATTAAAAGAATTCTAAATGAAACCATTAAAACAACAAAGGATAAAAATCAGTAGAGCTTGTCAGATTATAAAAATGTTCAGTCATCTATCAAAGGACAGCAAGGATGGAGCTATTCTAGCCTCACCAGGGAAGGACTTTGAAAGCCCGGGAAGCAGCTATTTGAGAAGGTCCTCTCCTCTGTTCCCATCAGACATGCCTGCAAAGCTGGTGGGACTAAGAGAAGGCTCTGCTCTGAAGATCTCAGAATTTAGGCAGGCACATATAAGAAAATGCTCTCCTAACAGCCTGGATTTAAGCCATTTAGGGCTTTATAGGCCAGAAGCAGGAGTGTAAAATCTGCCTGGAAACAGAGTAATAGCCAGTGGAGCTGTTGTAACAAGTGTGTTATGTGCTTCTGGTTAACAGACTGCAGCTCTGAAGCTTGAGAGCACTTTTCAAAAGGAACCCCACATAGACTGTGTTAACAACATTCCATACAGGATGTAACTCAGGCATGTATCACCGTACATTTCCAGGCATTTCCAGAAATGGCTCCATTGAGGCTATGTAAACATTTAAATGTACCAAACTAGTTCTAGGCCTCTTATTCAGTGCTCCCTCACAACTGAGATTTCTTCCATTTCCCCAAATGGGGAGAAATCCAAAGGCAGAACTCTGAGGTTTGGTCTCTTTTTAGTGACACTGCACAAGATACCTACTGCCTTTTTGTAATATCTATCTCATATGTAAAAACACAAGTAGAGCATAATGGAACCAAATCAAAACACAGAGAGCACCTGTATACAGAGTTGGATAATAGGTCCATCTAACCAAGTACTGTCAACTCTGACTAGCAACACCCTCTGTAAGTTTTCAGGCAGGATTCATTCTTATCCCTACCTGGTACTCTCTGGTACTCTTTAGTGGTCTCACATCCCAGTATTAATCAAATCCAACCCTGCTCAGCTTCCAAAATCAGATCAGATTGTGTGCCTTCACAGTAGTATACTAAAAACAGGCAGACTGTTCTATTCCCAAATCACACATGCACAAATCATACTTACTGTCTATCCTGTATCACTGTTCATCCTTTATTTCTCTCTCACACACACACACTCTCTCTCGTTCTCTGCAGTAAATAGGCAGTTATATAGGAAATTGAGCATCCCACATATTTTGCATTGGCTGAATCGTGTAATTTGCTGTCCTTTTAACACCAGGAGCGAGTAACAGATGTAGCGCAGATTCTCAGAAGCATTTGTTACAGTGCTTCAGGATACAGACCTTATTTGCAGGGCACTTTCCTATCTGCCATATACCCAGATCCAAGTGTAGTGAAACAAATACCTGGGGGCAGGCAGGTAAACAGCAAACAGGAAGCTGGAAGTCTAGTTGTCCATTGGTACAGAGCAAGAGTATGGCATACTCTCTGAGGGATGAGATGCCAGATGAAATTGAAATTAGAAATTAGAAAGCATTGGTAAGGGACTATGGTATCACCTGCTGCCTCTCCAAACTGGCATTCTGTACTATTGTGCAAGGAACTCAGCTTAAATTAACTACAGTTTTCTCCTTAACTACAAGTGCCTTGTGAAACAGAGAGTAAGGGAACAAAGTCCTTGATGGCATGAAGAGCAAAGAACCAATTCCGGTTCACACAGATGCCAACTGGGTACTACTACATGACTAAATAGAGAAGATTTTAGGGGCATACGGTGTAACTATGGGACAATAGCTCAGTGGTAGAACGTAAGCTCTGCATGTAAAATGGACCAAGTTCAATTCCTAACACCTCCACTTTAAGAATGTTGTACTTGATTGCAGGAGAGACTTCAGTGTAAAACTCTAGTGCTCCATTACCATTCAGAGCAGACAAAACTAAATTTGAAATAGTCTGGCCAGGAGTAAGAGAGCTTCCAGCTTGCCCAAAGGATATAGGGTAGAGTTATAGATTAACCTGGGTTTGCCAAACCAAAGCTGCACAGGAAAAATCATGAATTAGTACAGTGGGACTGAAAAGAGTTAATAAGGGTCTATTCATTTATGTGTGGATTTGCGCAGACCATTTACTTGATTCTCTTTACAGTGACCTTCACAAGCATATCTCAAAACAATCTGCAATCATACACATTGATGTATCACCAAAAATTACAGCAGTGGCAATGGAGAAGTGGACCAAAGCTCCCTAATTCCTTCATTTACATGCCGAATCCCATTTGTCATTTTTAATTTGCATTCTGCTGAATTTGAGTTCTGTCTTTTCTTATTATTCAAAAGGCACACAAAGAAGCCCACCCAACAAACAACAACAAAATCCTCACCAGATGCTTTCAGAATGAATATGCAAACCATCTAAGAATATAAATTAGTGGAATAAAGTAGCAGGTTGTAAGAATGGGGCATTCACATCTCTTCCCATTACGCTCAAGAGTTAATTGCTGGAATCAGCTCCTGCATCAATGCCACGAACAGACATTTCCTGTCCAAAGGAAAACTTTGCCATCTGAACTGCCGCCCATTAGATCTAAAGGCCCACATCTTTTTCCATGACACATTACAAGATAATTTTAGAAAACTGACTTAAGAAAAGAACAATATGTCAGAAGTAATTCATGACAAAATATGTGCTTTTCATATTTAAAAGAGCAGAAGTGGGAGTTCATTACATAAAGTACACTTGAAATACTTCTGAAAGAAACACATCCTCCAAACCCTACCCACCTCCCATCCCATGCATGGCATGTTCCAACCACCAAAAGATAAAAAATGCACAACTGAAGGCACCTAGTTGAATTCTGTACCTAACTAATTTGTCACCTTTCTCAGGTTAAAACGTCTGGTCGCAGCAAGACTGGTATAGTTCTGGCTCTATCAAAGTGATCCCCAAGAGTTTGGCCTCTTACTCTCCTTGCTTGTATGTGTATCTGTGCTATATTTCGTAAAGGATTCCAAACAGTCATGTTCTAACATCTTAGCTCCTAAAGCAATGGGGGGAGGGGGAGGCGTAGTAGTAGTAGTAGTAGTATCCCACCTCTCTGCTGGTATAGGGATTTAAGGCGGCTAACAAAATTTACAACAGGACAAGTTAAAAACAATGCATTAAAATGTAGTACTATCACGGAAGTACTCGTGATAGGTTCCCCGGCCCGGGTATGGAGGTGGTTCCACCTGTCCTGAACGGGGTCACGCTTCCCGTTAAGGACACTGTACGCAGTCTGGGGGTGCTCCTTGACTCGTCGCTCCATCTTACTTCTCAGGTGGATGCGACGGTCAGGAGCACCTGTTTTCAGCTTCGGCTGATACGCCAGCTGCGTCCCTATTTGGACCGGAGGGACCTTGAAACTGTAGTACACGCTCTGGTAACTTCTCGGTTGGATTTCTGCAACGCGCTCTACATGGGGCAGCCTTTGTATCACACTCGGAAGCTGCAATTAGTGCAAAATATGGCAGCACGGGTGGTCACTGGCGTTTCCAGGACTCACCATATAACACCGGTTTTGAAAGACCTTCATTGGCTGCCTATTCGCTTCCGGGCTCAGTACAAAGTGCTGGTTATTACCTATAAAGCCCTATATGGCTTGGGCCCAGGGTACCTGAAGGACCGTCTCTCCCCACATAATCTGCGCCGCACACTAAGATCTACTGGGCAACAATTATTGAGAGTCCCAGAGGCCAGATTAGCAAACACAGCGAAGAGGGCGTTTTCCATCTCTGCCCCAAGCCTCTGGAACTCATTGCCCACTGAGCTCCGCTTGTCTGCCTCTCTCACCCAATTTAAGAAGGAGTTGAAGACTCACCTATTTAAGCAGGCATACCCTTGAATGGGCCTTTTCTGTTATCTGCCTTGTCATGTAAGCCGCTTATTGTATTGCCATTGTATATAGCTTTGGGTGATATTGTTTTTATTGCATTCAGACTGTTTTAATCTATGATGTTTTATGATGTTTTAATGTATGAACATGATGTACACCGCCCTGATCATCGGAAGGGCGGTATATAAATAAAAAAATATTATTATTATTATTATTATTATTATTAGATACAAAGCATTAAAATGTAGATACAAAGTTTAAAAAAAATTTTTAAACAATTTTAACAAGTTAAAAACATTACATATTAAACGTTAAAATAGGTTAAAAATTCTATACACACCTTGCACAACATTTAAAGTCCAACCCTTGTCAGTTTGACAATGTCAATGTCCAGATTTTGTTCGATTATGACTGCATGTGCACTACAGAAATAAGCCAGTTTGACACCACTTTAATTGCCATGGCTCAATGCTATGAAATTTGGGGATTTGTAGCTTTGTGTGATATTTAGCCTTCTTTTAGACTTAGCCTTGTTGGTATAATTTTCTCCTTGGGGCAGAGGGTACAGTACAAGTCTCTTCCTTCCTTCCTTCCCAGTAGCAAGAAGTACTAAGCACATCACCACTATCAAGATGCTTTTCTTGTCAAGAGAAACAGGCACTGACACTGGGCTTTAAGTCCGGCTTAAAGTGGCCTGTTTACAAGCACTTTATGTTGTTGTTGTTGTTGTTGTTGTTGTTGTGTGCCTTGCCTTCCCTGGCTGAACCAGGATTCGAACACTGGTGTCCAGAGTCCTAGTCTAACATTCAAACCACTACACCACTAAATCACGTGTGTGTGTGTGTGAGAGAGAGAGAGAGAGAGAGAAAGACATTTAGTGTACTGGATTGGGTTTTGAACTAGGACTCTGGAGATCAGGGTTTGAATCCTGGCTCTGCCAAGGAAACCCACTGGGTGACCTTGGGCAAGACACACTCTCTCAGCCTCAGAGGAAAGAAAAGGCAAGCCTCCTCTGAACAAATCTTGCCAAGAAAACCACGATACGAGTCGAATCATCACCATCATCATCATCATCATTATTCTATTTATTTTATATCTCACCTTCCTTACAGTACAAAGCCTTAGGGTCACCAAAACAACTTGAAGGCACAAAGCAGCACAAAATGATTGTGTGTGTGTGTATTTGTGTATGTATGTATGTGTATATATATGTGTGTGTGTGTGTGTATTTTTGTTGTGTGTCTCTATGTTGTTTCCGACTGATGGCAACCCTAAGGTGAGCCTTCTTCAGAGAGGTTCGCCATCAGCATCCTCCGGGGCAGAGAGAGCAGGGCTTGCCCAAGGTCACCCAGTGGGTTTACATGACAGAGCCAGGATTCGAGCCCTGATCTCCAGAGTCACAGTCCAACACTCAAACCATTAAACCACACTGGATCTCATATCTATACACACACACACACACACACACACACATATATGTTTTACATATACACTTGTCCTCTGTATTCGCTAGGTTTAGGGGCACAAGACTCCCGTGAATATGGGAAAACCGCAAATAACAAAAGCACCATGTTTTTACCTGAGAGGACACCTCTCTAGGCACCTCTAGGTCCTCCAGGGCAACTCTGTGGTCAACCTCTGATAGACACTGACCATAGAACAGCATAGAAGACCTACAACTAGGAATCTCTAAGTCTTTCAGTGCAACTTTTAGTTAAAGTTGTCCATAGAGTTACACTGGAGGACCTAGATATTCCTAGAGAGGACATATTAATCAAATCCGTGAATAATCAAATCCGCAAATATCAAAGACACAAATATGGAGGAACGAGTGTGTGTGTGTGTGTGTGTGTGTGCGCTTTAACTGACCTGGCTCAGTGCTAGGGAATCCTGGGAACTGTTGTTTATAGTGGTACATGGAGGACATTACAAAATGTGGAAGACGTTACAAAACAAAAGCTTAAAAAACACTCCTATAAATATAAAAATCGTTTCATTTGGTTTATTTACAGCTATATTATATTGATTATACCAGTATGCCATGTTATACCTTAATTAGTACTATGTTATGCATTGTATTTTGTGTTTTTGCATTTTTCATATTTTTCTTTTTTTCTTGTACCATGGTACAGTATTAGATTATGAATCTCAGTTTATATATGTTGTGTATTGTATACCAATTTATTTGCTTATGTAAATCATGTATGTATTTTGTGTATTTGTTTATCTACTTTTGCAAACCGCTTTGATCTTTTTGGAAAGGTGGTATATAAATAAAATTTATTATTATTTATATTTGTATGTGTATATAACACACTCATCACTCCATATTTGTGACTTTGATATTTGCGGATTTGATTAATATGTTCTCTCTATGAATATTTAGGTCCTCCAGTGCACCTCTATGGTCAATTTGAACTAAATGTCGCACTGAAAGGACTAGAGATTCCTGGAGAGAACACTTGACTAGGCATTTGCAGCCTAGTACACACACAATGTGTATATGTGTGTGTGTGTGTATTCTGTGTATGTTTGTCTCTGTGTATATAAATCTCTCTCTCTCTCTCTCTCTCTCTCTATATATATATATATATGTATATATATGTGTGTACATGCATGTGTGTGTATGTGTGTTTATGTATATATATATATATTCTGTGTATATCTTTCTGTGTATATATATATATACACACACACACACATATATATATATACACATACTATATATATATATAGACATACACTATATATATATATATATATATATATATACTGTTTGTGTGTGTATATCTATATATACAGTGAATCTCTCTCTCTGTATAAATCTATATTGATATACTGTGTGTGTGTATATATATATATATATATATATACTATGTATCTCTCTCTCTCTCTCTCTGTATATATATATATATATATAGTGTGTGTGTGTGTGTACATATACACACATATACTGTGTATATAGATAGAAAAATAGATAATAGAGAGTGTGGGGGGGATATGTTGTGAAAGGACCTCGTCCTCAGAAGGGGCTGTTTCAGCTGCTTTCAGCCAGGCAGGCAGCCACCACCACTGGGGCTGCTGTGTGAGTGAGTGACACATTCGCTGATGATGAAGAAGGAGGAGTGCGCGCGGAGGGGGCGTGGCCAACCGGGGGCGTGGCCAACGGCGGAGGAGAAAGGCTCCCAGGGGGCGGGGCGGAGAGAGAGAGAGTAATACTGTAGTATGGAAGGGGTAGTGTGTGGGCCGCAAAGCATCACGGGAAGAAGGTCGCTTTCTTTCTGGTGGTGGCCAAGTGTGGGAAGGAAGGGGCGCCATTTTGTTTGCTGAGCAGCAGCTCTGCTGCTCTCTCCAATGCCAGGCTTCCCATTCAGTACTGTTTGCTTTGCTTCAAAAACAAGCTGCAGAAATAATAATCCACCTTGAGACTGCTTTAACTGCCCTGGCTCAATGCTAGGGAATCTTGGGAAGTGTAGTTTTCTGAGACATTGAGCCTTCTCTGACACAGAGAGCTCTGATGCCACAATAAACTACAGTTCCCAGGGCTCCCCAAATAGCACTGAGCCAGGGACAGCTAGAGTGGTCTCAAACTGGGTTATTTCTGCAGTGTGTGTTTTTGGATCCCACCCACAGAGACTTTTCAGTGAGATTTACTTCAGAGTGCAGCTGTTGGTTATAGAGCAGTGGTCCCCAAACTGTTCCCCATTAAGAGATTTTTGGACTCCAGCTCCCAGAAGCCTCAGCCATGTTGTCCAGTAGTGTGGGAATCTGGGAAGTGAAGTCCAAAATCCCTTAAAGGGCACAGTTTGGGGACCACTGGGTTAGAGAGGGCCTGCTGCACTGCAGAAGTAAAGCAGTTTCGACACCGCTTTAACTTGCCTTGGCTCCATGTTATGGAATCCTGGGATTTGTAGTTTGGGGAGGTATTTAGCCTTCTCTATCAAAGAACTCTGGTGCCACAACAAACTATAAATCCCAGGATTCCACTTCACTGAGCCATGGCAGTTTTAAAGTGGTGTCAAACTGCATTCTTTTTGCAGAGCAGATGAGACCTACAAGTACTGACATCCCTAGACTAACATAGGTCCAAAATACGCTGCAGAAATAATCCAGTTTGAGACCACTTTAACAGCCTTGGCTCAGTGCTAGAGAATCCTGAGAATTGTAGTTTATTGCGGCACCAGAGCTCTCTCTGACAGAGAAGGCTAAATGTCTCACAAAAATTACAGATCCCAGAATTCCATACCATTGAGCCGTGGCAAGTTAAAGCAGTCTCAAATGGCTTTAATTCTGCCGGTCAGATTTAGACCCAAATTGTCTCCATCCCATGGAATCCTGGGATTTGTAGTTATGCCATCAGAACCCTGACACAAGGCTCAATGCTTCACCAGACTACAAATCTCAAAATCCCACAGCATTGGGCCATGACAGTTAAAGTGGTGTATCTGCCAACCTGCATTATTTCTGCAAATGCAGGTGACTCCTTGTCTCTGTCCTACAGAATCCTGGGATTTTTAGTTTGTCATGGCACCAGAGCTCTCTGACAGGAAAGGCTAAATTCAACGGGCCTTTGGATGCTCGTGGATGCTCAAGTCCCGTTAAATAAAATGACATAGGTCCAACTGCCCTGAATCAAGGCTAGGAAATTCTAGGAACTGTAGGTTTGTGCAACATTTAGCCTTCTCTGTCAGAGAGCTTTGGTGCCCTAATAAATGACAAATCCCAGGATTCCCTAGCACTAAGCTGGGGCAGTTAAAGCGCTCTCAAACTGGATTATTTCTGCAGTGTGTTGTGGACCATAATGAAATGGTGTCCTTTGGTCAAATCAAGTTTTGCTCTTTGGAATATATGTGTCTCTATGTGTTAATATTTCCAAGCCAAAGATGCTTGAATCGAGGGACAGAGAGGGCTGGCTGTTACAAAATTACAAATCACAGAATTCCATAGCACTGAGCCATGACATTTAAAGCGATGTCATGCTGCATTATTTCTACAGTACAGACCAGATCTTGGCTCCATACTACAGAATCCTGGGATTTGTAGTTTGGTGGGGCACCAGCACTCTGACAGAGAATGCTAAACATCCTGTGAAACCCAGAGTTCCTTAGCATGGAGCAAGAACACCTGAAGTTTTGTGAAACTGCATTATTTCTACAATGCAGATGTACAATTTAAAAAAAAAAGGAAAGATACTGATATGGACCCAGCTCCTGTGATTTAGTAGGTCAAGCTGTGTTTCTTCCCAGAAAAATACAGAAAAACTATGTACTCAAAATGTGGGGTGCAATTTCTTTCATTATGTTGGAAATTGGTTTTCTTTTTCATAGACATGGCCAGAATGGTTATAGCTTCAGGAAGGCAAAATGAGGTCATTGCCTTAAAAACTCTATTCCCTCAATGAAATTTGCCTTAATTCCCCCAAATTCCTAGCACTGCAGTAACTTAGAACATCAATCAAGCGTTTAGAAATCCAATGTGGGCATTCCAAAGCAAAGAGGAAAACAAAGTTTCCCAGGGAATGCAAACACTGCAGCAAATATGACACTTCCAGATATGAACAGGTTTCAGTGTCTCTCTGCAATGCTAGAAATGTGGGGATGGAAGGAAAATTTTGTTGCGGGAGCAGAATTCTTATTTGGGAAAAATGTCTCCATTTTGTCATCGTTGTCTCCCCCACAGCTACAGTTTCAGCGCTGGGCTGAATCTAAAAGAAACCCAGATGAAATGATTATTTTTTTTCCTTCAAATCCAACATGAAAAGAAAAAGTAAAGGATAAAGAATAAAGATAGAAACATTTTAGCACCCACTCCAGGAATCTTCTGGGTCTCCTGGCTGAAGGCTGGATTAAGGACCCCTGGTCGCCTTTCTCTCTATATATCTGAATTAATGAACAAAGATGTCTGTCTCTACTATATCTGCAAGAAGTCATAGCTACAGAACTATGGCACTAAGACATGAGAAACCTGGTATTCAGACTAAGGGAATTGTTAACTGCTCTCAAGTCAACCTTTATTCACGGCAACCCTGTTAAGACATCTCCAGGACCCCCTGACTTCTGCTGCTCTGCTCAGATCCTGCAGGCTCAGGCCCATGACTTCCCTGGTTGAGTCCATCCATTTTGATGTGCTATCTTCCTCTCTTTCTATTGTCCTCTACATTTCCTATTGCCTTTTCTTATCTTCTCATGATGTGGCCAAAGTACAACAGCCTCAGTTCAATCATCTTGGCTTCCAGGGAGAGTTCAGCTTGATCTGTTCAAGGACCCATTTGTTTGTCTTCTTGGCCATCCACAGTATTCTTCCCACTACTTTTCTCCAGAACCACATCTCAAAAGAGTTTCTGTTGGTGTTCATCACTGTCCAGCTACCACATCCATACGTGGTCATGGGGAATACGAGGGCTTAGGTAGTCCTCACTTTAGTGTTCAGAGTTATTTCTCTTTACACTTTAAGATCTTGTCCAGCTCTTTCATAGCTGCCCTTCCCAAACCTAGTCTCATTCCAATTTCTTGTCTGCAGTCTCTGCTCTGATTAATGTTTGATCCAAGGTTTGGCAACTCCTTGACTATTTCAATTTTCAATTTTGACCAAATCTTCTTTTTGGTTTCCCCACTACATCGCAATACTAATTCATGGTTATCTAATAATCTTGGCTTTTCCCCCCTCCTTCCTGCCTTCTCCCCCAACAACCATAAATTAGAACTGTATTTATCACTTCATCTCCACACACACAAATTTTTACATCCACTTTGGATATTCTCTCACACAGACTGCTGTATAGGTCTGTCCCTGGATTTTCCACTCTACCACATGCATTTGAGGAAATAGGCTCAAGCCTTTGTAAGCTCATGCTACCAACTTCTCTCTTTCACTTAGTGTCAAAGGTGCTACAAGATCCCTTTGCATGCTGATTTTCCAGACTATGACTGCTATGTCTTTGAACTGTCCAAAAAACAGTCTTATACAGTGGGCCCTCCATATCCACAGATTCTTTATCCATGGGTTCTGCCATCACAGTTTGAAAATATTCAATATATATACTATAAATAGATACAGATGTAGATTTTGCTACTTTGTATTTAATGGAGTTTTAGCATTAAAGGGGGGTCCCCATTAACAGGGACACAGGGGGTCCTGGAACCAAAACCAAGCAGAAAACAAGGGCCCATTGTATACAGCTTTCATTTCTGGTTTCACGGGGGCAGTTCCTTTCAGAGATCTGAAGTGTCCTTATCCCTTCCTCTTTGGATAATGAGGTGCACTATCTGTGGAGGGGCTGTCAGCAAGTGTTGCTTTGCTTTCCAGGTGCAGGAATAATGTGTACTACAACTACAACACCTGTATAATTTTATTTGATGAGTTGATTGTACCATAGTAAAGGCCATTCCATCTCCTGTGGAGCCAGGGATTTTAATTTAATTTTATTTTTTTGCTATTGCGCATGCACACACACACGCACACACACATATTTTGGTATTGTAACAGGGACCCATTTTCATTACAGGTTGAGTATCCCTTATTCCAAAATCTGAAATACTCCAAAATCCAAAACTTTTTTTTCACGAGGTAGACACCCCTTTGCTTTCTGATGGTTCAGTGTACACAGACTTTGTTTCATACACAAAAGTATTTAGAATATTATATAAAATTACTTTCAGGCTACATGTATAAGGTGCATATGAAACATAAATGAATTTCGTGTTTAGTCATAGGTCCCATCTCCAAGATCTTATGTACAGTATATGGAAATATTCCAAAATCCTAAATAAATAAATAATCCAATATTAAAAACACTTCTGGTCTGAAGCATTTTGCATCAGGGATATTCAATCAGTAATAATGTTAAATATATTAAACTACCATTGGCTTAGAATCATATGTAGTACTTGAGCTTTCCCCTTCCTTCTGTTTGTTAAAAATAACAGCTGTGTCATAGCATATGCAGTGTATTTTTTCCTCAAATTGTCTGTCTACCGATAAAAAGGCTCAGACATCATGGAGAAGCAGTGTCATTCTTTCCCTTGTGTTTAGAGAGAGGTGTTGAAGCTGCCACTGTTTGTGATGTTGTTTGTCTGTGATGATGCTGATGATGTACTGAATCCTTCCACACTTCTCTTTTATAACTAGTGACATAACTGTCTCTGAACCTGGCAGTTCCATGCTGCTGCCATCATCCTGAAGATAATTTATTTCAAAACCTCATTCTCAGATCTTGAGGAGGGTTGCTTTTTACTGAGCCTTCTAATTAAAGGGCCCAACCATTTTATTTTATTTTAATTTTGGAAGGGGCATTTAAGCTGCACATTTGTCAAAAGTAGCTACTGGAAAGATTATTCTTCCATAAAAAAAATTAAAATAATCTGCACATAGAAAATTGGCAAAGATTCCATGTTGTTTAGGATAATGTTGTTAAGCTGATGCAGTGGTTACCAAACATTTTTGGGCAACCTCCCCTTTCCTCTTCAGCAACAACCCTAGCACCTTCCCAATGCCTATTTCTGATATTAGGTCTACTCTTTGTGCAATACCCAGCCAGCCAGCATGTCCAGCTCAGCTGTATCCAGCTACCAGTCAGAACTACCTTAAAATTCTAAGTTTCTCAAATGGTTTATGTAGCCTCTTTATCAGCAAATACTAACCCACCTCTGCCCAAATATTATATAAACCAAGGGCACTCTGTGTTGAAAATTAAGTAAATGTGGTGCAAAGGGGATGGGTGGATCATGGTTAGTTGTTTTTAACTTTCTTTTAAAAATACAACAGTTTTGTTTGCTTGTAAATCTGTAGTGTCTCATTCTGCTTCATCTTGCCATTTATCTTTCTAAAAGCGTTCACAAATGAGAAATTGCCATTATCAGGGACACAAGTCTGAACATTAACAAAAGAGACAGATGTTTCAGTCTCAGCTGCTGTTCTTCTGAAGTTTCAACAAAGAAGTTTCGAAGTCGTAGTTTAAGACAAGGTATTGGGTTTCACTAATGTAGAAGACAGCAGAGAAAACAAGATGAGTGCCATGGGTCCCTGTGAAGGTTGTTCTTAAAAGCATCTCATTTTCACTGCATGTTACATAGTTTCACTGGACACATGCAGCAACTTCCAATGCAGAAGATGCAAACTCATGGAGAACTGCTTACTGCTAGTGCAAAATGATATTTAGCTCACAGCCATCCAATATCCTTGTTCCAAATTGCATAGCAAGCCCTTCAGTCTGTTCCATTTTTGCCATATGTTCTTGTCCATCTATAGCAACTTCCACCTCCTTCTTTTGAAGAGAGTGAAGGGTGTTTGATTTGTAAGAAGGGAGGTGAATCTTTGGGCTTTTGGCTGATAATGAAGTATTACTACTATACATAATTGGGCAGGCTGGCTAGGGCTGATGGCAAGTAGAATTCAACATCTCAGAACTGACAGGTTCTCCAGTCCTGGTTTATAAAACAGGAAGAAATAGGCTGCCTAAGATGACTAAGAACAGAAACAGAAATGGTTCTGTAAGGACTTGAACCTGGCTCCCACAAGTGCCAGTCCAGCCTTCTAACCACATCTTTATTTTACATCAGATAACAGCATTTCAGTAACAAATCAGTAACACATTTCAGTTTTTACTTTCAGAACCATTTCTCTTACAGCTTAATAAATCAGGTTTGCAAGTGACTCCACACTGCAGTTTTACAGAATAAACAGACCTTAATATATTCTTACAAATACAATTCAGTGGATATGTGCCTCCACTGTGGTAAAACTTAAAACACTGTATTTGTAGAATTTAATTTCATGATGCATGATATGTGGATGAATTTATCTTTGGAGCAGAAAATGTTTTGTAAGGTAAAGGGAAATGTATTGTTATACTTCTTCTTATATCCTTTTTCCCAATATAATTTTATAGATAGATAGATAGATAGATAGATATAGATATATTTTTACCTGCTGCCAAAAAGTAAAAATATGGGAACAAGGTGGGAACAAGGGAGAGGGCCTTCTTGGTGGCTACTCCCAGACTCTGAAACTCCCTCCCCAGAGTGGCCAGGATGGCCAGATGAGGGCTGTGGTGTGCGGTTGCTGTGGCCCCAATCTAGAGAAGAAAGAGGCAGCTGCAGGCCACCCCTTAAGGGTGATCTGTTCAGCCCCACAGTCCTCATTATGTCCTCCCCCCTCCTTTGTGTCATTTTGATGGAGCCCCGACTCCATCCTCAAGTCACCCTTTAAGGACGGTCTGTACAGGGCCTCAGTTAGGACTTAAACCAAACCCTGAGCACATAGCAGCTTTGGAAGAAGAAGAAAAAGTGAAGGATCTATTGAATAATGTAAAATTTGTTGTTTCTTTAGTATTGTGGCTCATTTAATCAATAACTTAATAACTTATTTATTTATTTTTTACTTTATTGGATTTATACTTCATCTTTCTCCAGGGATGGATCCAAGGCTACTTTAAATTCTGGAGAAATTTGTAATGCTAAAGTCCAACTTAAATCAATAACCTTATTTTTAAACAACAACAGTAATAATCTTCACCTTTTTTTAAAGTAAATTTCCAAGTTAATTCATGCTTTAACTGATTTTTAATCAGTTTATATCACTGGCCAAATCCCAAGCCCTATTTACATACAGTGGCATGGGAACAATTTTATCCCATAAGACTGAAGAAATGTCTTTGTGAATGTGGCAACCTCAGTGCTAGGACAGCAGTGTGAGATCACATGCATCAGTACAATTTCCAAAAATCATGGGAGTACACCAAAGGAAAACAGCTTTCAGAAATAACCATCACTGTTTCTAGTCTGTATCAAAAGTGTAATAGCAAATTTTGAGTGGAGTCTCTATGACTGTACCAAGGGGAATCCAAAACCCAACCCAGGTAGATTTTTTTACCCATTTGACCCTTATGTTGACCCATATGAACATATGTATCACTTCTCATCTCCTCCAAGAACAGGCCATTTTGAAAGTTTTATTCTGATTGTGAGATTTCAGGTTATTTCCAACTTATTCACTATCATGGGGTTTTTTGGCAAGATTTCTTCAGAGGTAGTATGCCCTTGCCTTCCTCTGAGGTTGAGAGCATATGGCTTGCCTGACTCATCCATTAAGCTTCCATGGCTGAGTGTGGATTCAAACCCTCGCCTCCTGGAGTCTAAGGACTAGTCTATAAGTGTACTGTGTGAATTGGTGCACATGTTCACACATTCACACTGACAGTGAATTGTACAACTGTGCATCTCTTCATGTCTGTTCACTCACTCTCTCTCCTGAAAATGCACAGCCATCTGAATGCAGGAGAAGCAGACGGACAGCCACACATGCGATAATATGCATTTCAGTGAATTTCAGCAGATATTCCATTAAAAAATGTAAAAGCTTTTCCTGTAGAGTTTAAGGGGATTGTGGGCGTGGGGTGTGTGTGTGGCAATGGCAAAGCCTGAACTCCTGCAAATTTTGGAGTGGCTGGATCACATTCTATTTGACTGGAATGATGTGCATTTCAATTGCCTAGACTAGTCCCTAGTCTAAAAGGGAAACCACTGCACCATACTTCCTCTCACTGAAAGCTTATGGGTCTTAATTATTCATTCATAAGCAAGCTGCCCCCAAATGTTTTGGATTAAAATGAGGATAGCAAAAATTTGTTTTTTTCCCCAGCTACTCTTTCCAGCTAAGCTCTGAAGAGACAAAGGAGATGGGAGAAAAGCAGAGTGTTGGGATCAGCATTCTTGTTGTTGCTTTCAAGTCATTTCCAAATTATGGTGACCCTAAGGCAACCCTATCATTGGGTTTTCTTAGCAAGATTTGTTCACAGGAGATTTGCCATTGCCTTCCTCTGAGGCTGAGAGCATGTAACTTGTCCAAGGTTACCCAGTGTGTTTTATGGCCAGGTGGTGAATTGAACCCTGCTCTCCAATATCTTAATCTGATACTCAAACCACAACACCATTTATGCGAAGGTGCCAGAGCTTCAACTCCACAAGTCCTGGCACCACTGAACCATTGCTCAGTGTAGAGGAGGCCACAGCAAATGGCTGAAATAGAGCAATTTAGAAAAACTTATTAAAGTTGTTGCCAGGCTATGAACTGGAAGAAAGGAGTCCCAGTGAGAGCCTATTAGTAGTGCAACAGCAAATAGAATTATAAAGAGGAAAGGCTGCCATTAAAAAGCTAGCATAAGGAGAAATAAATCTCTCTGTCACAAAATAGGATGCCTCGTTCTTAAATCTCTCACCCCTGCCTAACAATGGAGCTCATTTAAGGGCCTTAGAAATCAGAAAATATTGCAACTGTTCAAAAGCTATACAAAGCCATGCTAAGTAATACTTTGTGCTTTTGCAATGAAGGGCCAGGCTTATGACGTGTGGACCCTCAAGCAACTTTTGTCAAGGCACAGTGAATCGGTAATCACAAGCATACAATGGCAACAACAGAAGTTAAATCATTGTGTAGGGGGTTTTTTCCCGCCCTGCTCGAAACAATATGAAATAATGAGCTGTAATCTGATCTGTATTTTCTGTGTCTGTTGCAGGGCAGATGGGAAGTCAGACCACATTATCTCCCCCCTCCACCACAATTCCATTGACTTAGGAATGGAGATTGGGCTAGAAAGTGCTGATTACATAAACTACCACAAGTCTTTAGTAAATCCTTGAACTTCTGCTGAAAGCAAAGTAGTGCTCCTTACAACAAGCTTTTGAGGTAAGCATGAAAACCAAGGATTTTTACTAAATGAAAGTACGACTAAGACAATTTAAACAATAGACCATACCACAGACACACACACACACAAGATCTATGACTTCTAACATACTCCATTAATGTAAAACACCTATAAACAGGTTCTTTCATTAAACACTTACAGACAAGACCTTGCCGAACTTCATAATATTTTTGCAACCATTAGCAGATCAGGCTAATACCATCAAAACTATGTGCTTTCTCAACTTCATTTGAGGTTCTTCCTTCCTATTTCTGGGGTTCTTCAAGAGACTCCAAAGCTTCAAGTGGGAATTCCAGTATCTGACACCAAAACCTAATTTACAGTTTGATTGACTTGGACTCAAGTTAGAGTCAAGTAACTTCAGTGACTCAATTGGTAATAAATGATGCACTGATTCGACTCATTATTTTTATATTTTTAGCAAATGGCTTACTGGCCTAACTTCATTTAGAAATATTATGGAATGGAAAAAGGTTTGCCTTCTCTGAACAATGCTTCCATCTCACTGCTTTTTGCCAGCTTATCACATGATGGAAGTGGTAAGTTGCATTTCATTTACAGTAAGCCCACTTCTTGTAGACCCTTTCATCAAGCCCACTGCTTCCAAATTTGCTGTTCCCCTCCAAGAAACGTGCTCCACACTATGGGGGCAGGCCTTACCTGATGTTCCTAGGAAAATCTTTAGAAGGCTCTTCTGCCATGCAGTGGGGACAGACTGCTGAGGAGACCTCATTTTTTTAAAATACCATCTTGAATACTTATTATAATTTATTTATTTTTTACCTAACTTTGTGCATGTTTTCTTGATTTTCTAGTTATTGGGGGGGACCACACACACCCCAAAACCACCTCCTTGGTGGTTAAAGTTGGCTTCTCCTCCCCCCCCCCCCAAAAAGCTTCATTTATATACTACTTCATACTGCCTAAACGCTTTACAACTGTAAACTGTAAACTGTACTTATTTTAGCGACCTCAGAAGGATGCAAGTCTGAGTCAAGCTTGAGCCCTTTTGCTGGTATTGAGCTCGCAACCTTATAATAATAATAATAATAATATTTATTTCTATTCCGCCCCTCTGAACAAGCAATCGGGGCGGAGTACAGCAGAGGTTAAAACAATATCAAGTTAAAATACCCCTTCCTTACCCTTACCACCCTCCCTTTGAGTGAGTGGCTGCAGTACAGGCATTTAACTACTACGCCACCAGGGCTCCCAGGGTTGAGACTCAACTTGAGACTTGAAGGCAAAGACTTGAGACTTGACTTGAGAGTTGCAGTACAAGACTTGAATACATCACAACTAATTTATTCACCTACTGGCCCAACAACCCTGTTCAGGCACATCCATGGAACATGGAGATATAACATTGCCCCTAGTGAATGGCAGGTAGTATCAGCCTCCTGGATTGGCCAGAACTCAAATGATGACCATATGTTCTTCCACACTCTGTTCTGTTCAACTATGCTGCACTTCTGTCGATGTTGTCATTGCCGAAGCATACACAACTGATTACAAAGCAGCCATTTGAGGTACAGTATAAGCCACCACATAAACCATGTGCTATTACTCCCCACTATTTAGTGGGGCCACTTCCCATAGTGATAAAAGCAACTTTATCTATGTGTCAATGTAGGTATTGTATTTTAACTCATATATATATATATATATATATATATGGAACCATTTCCCTTGTGAACAGTAAGAGTGCAATCTGTCCTGGAATCTTTGACCCATTTCTACTCTCTTATCCATCCAGCACAGAGTGAGCACAAACAGTTATTACTCCTGGAATTTTGTAAGTTCTTCTTTGGCTCCATTTCCCTTTGCTTCATAGACCCTTTGTTACATGCCCTTGATTTAGCCACAGATCATACCAAAATCCTTAATTTTGTCCCCATAACCAGCCCTCAGCTTATACATGAGGTCAACTTATAGTCAAGTATATATGGTAAGTTGCTAGTACATGTTATTTATGTCTTGTGTATTTTATTTATGTCTTCACTATTGCAAAAAGGAATTAATTACAAACGCCTAATTATTTGTAGCCTGAAATGCCGTAAAAGCAACAGATCCTGTCTGATCTTGGGAGGTAAGCAGGGTCAGCTCTGGTTAGTACTTGGATAGGAGACTGCCAGTGAATGCCAGGTGCTGTAGATGATATTTCAGAGGAAGGAGCTTGCAAAGCCACTTCTGAGTATTCCTTCCTTAAGAAAAGTATAAGTATAATAATCCCTTAGGAATGCAGAAAAATAAGAGAAACATGTTTCTAATATATTTACTATTACATTTGTAGATCAGCTTTTCTCCAAAGAACTTAAGGTGACATACATGGTTCATCCCTTTCCCACGCACATGTTATCCTGTCATGTTGGAGAAGCAGTGACTGACTTGAGGTCAGAACTAAGTAGAAATTTGAACCTGGGTCACGTAAGGTCTAATTCAATACTCAAACCACTATAAGACAGTGACTGTAGTCTCAAGGGTCATTTCAATATAGAAGAGTTCTCAAAATGTGAGGGTCAATTGAGATTGCCAATTATGTACCCATGTGATATATAAAAAAGATCTCTTCATATGGCTGTTTGATCAGTTAGACTCTAGTGCACAGTCTCTTAACATCACTGCCATAACTCTCCTTTCACAAACCAGCCTTAAGCACAGATAATACCATTCATTAGGAGAATAAGGCAGACACAGTGGAGCCCCATCCTTAATCAATTTTCCTTGTTGATGCTTGAGGTACTTGTTGCAAGGAAGGCTTTAAAAATGTGGCATCTGGATGAACTCATCAGAGCCTCATTATTAGCGTTAGTTTGTAGGATGCTGTTTGAGAAGCTATTAAAGTGGATGGGTGAAGCTATCAGTGCTCTGCTGTTTTATCACTTTCCTTTTGTTTTCATAAATGTCAGATTAAAGATACACTAACTGCTAGGGATGGAAAGAAATGCTGCTGGTCTCCACAAAAGTTGTGTTTGTTTACCGTCTGAGACTTGTTATGAGAAAATACTCATCTCACCTTGAGCATTTGCACAAATGTGTGGTTCAGGGAATATTTCTATTGACGGTAATTATCTGCACTGCTGCTAAGCCATGTATCCCACATCCTGTACACCTGTGTTTGATTTTTGTGGCCTAAATGTAGAATTTTACATTTGTCTCTATTGAATTTCATTGTATTAATTTTTGCCCAATTTTCCAATTTATCAAGGTTGTTTTGAATGTCGTTACTGTCGTTACTTTTCCAACCAATTATGGATCCATCCTATGGTTTTTCCATTTACTCCATCTGTAATCAGTTTGCTAATAAAATTATTATGGGGAAACTTTATCCCATGATTTGCTGAAATTTAGATAAATGACTTCCACCACATCCCCACCATCTACTAAACTAGTGACCTGATTTAGAAAAAAAGATACAAGATTAATTGGGCAGTATTTGTTCAAGACAAACTCATACTGGAGTCTATTGATCACTGCATTATCATCAAGATACTTGTAGACTGACCTCTGTATAATCTAATATTTCTCACAGTGTTGAAGTCAGGCTGTTGTTTATTATTAACTGCCATCAAGTCAACTTTAACCCCATGAATGATGGGATTTGAATAAGGAGAGAGTATGAATCTCTCTGTTCATTGCATTGCCTTCTTAGGCATTAAAGAGCTTCCTGAAATGTAACATAACTTAATTAATCCAGCACAGAGACAAAAGGGTCAAACTCAGGTTGACTAAACAGCTTCCTTTTCCAGGGCATGTCCTACATTTTAGCTTTCTCTCAAAGAGTAATTCCAAAATGTCCTCATTTTTTAGCATGACTAAGACTTTGAGTAAAATCACCTTTGCTGTTATCCTGAGCCACGGGCTAACAGGCCTACCTTGTTAGTATATTATTTCTGGGGTAGGGGGGTTAAATAAAAAATAATCATTTAAAAACCACTCTAAGAAGCTGTGACTCCACCTACCCCTTTCATGAGGAGTGGCACATCATAGGCCTTTGACTCCATCAACCCTTAAGGAGGTGCCAAGCCAAAGGATCAAGTAAAGCAGTTTTGTTGCTCCAGTGCTTAGCAATAAACACAAGCTCTTCCAGCATTGAGATAGACCGACATGCTTTCAGTTGTATGGGGACCCATTGGTGACTACAAGGTAAGTGGAATATTGTATATTAAATTGAATATTATGCATTTTGGTTAGCCAATAAAGGTATCACTGTTTGGTGGATTTTTGTTTGAATTAACTAAATGGCCAACACAGCTTACTCTTGTGTGTTTACAGGGTAAGCTGATTCAGCTTCTCTCCTGGGTCTTTTTTCCATATCACTGGGCAAGTCAATACATCCCAGAGGATGGTACGTTGTTTCTTCTATCTCTGCTTTGGTCTTCTTCCAGCTCTGTTAACCCAGCATCCCCTTCCACACGCTGGCAGCCTCTGCTTCCTACTACTTCCCTGCCCATGTCTCCAGTTCTGATTTTATAGTTGGGTTGTCCCACCACCTTCCCTGTTGAGCTTCTACTGTCTCCCTGGTACTTGTTAACTACTCTTCAGGGCTACTCTCTGCCTTCCCTCCCCTTTCCTTGGTATCCTTTTTCTTAGGGATGGGAATGTATATTGCACATATGTGAGCATTCGTTTGTTTTCCATATTTGTTGACAGATTTTAGTTAGAACTAGAGTAGATTCTGTCTCTGTGGACTGAAGTAGCTCTCATACGTTCCTGGTGATTTGCCTTCCCTTCATTACTGGTCAGCCCTGCAGCTAGGAGTTTCTTCAGTTTGGGAGCAGACAAGGAGGTAGGTAGCATGGCAGTCCCCAAAACTCTCTCAGAAAATCTCAAAATAAATTGAGGGGGAAAGATGTTCTAGAAGCTCAAAAGTGGCTAAAAACAAATGAAGTTTATGAGTTCAAACTGAACCTTCTTTTTTAAAAAAATAAAAAATAAAAATACTCTTTGGCTAAAAGTAAAAAATAAAAATTGTAAAGTTGTCTATTTTATTTAGACTAGAAGAATAAAAGGAAACAAAATCTCACATGCTGTGTAATGGTCCAAAAAATAATTTCTTAAAAAAGCTTTTTTGGGGCTTTTAAAGAAATTAAAGTTTTTGGACCATCATACAGCATGTGGGACTTTGGAGATTATTGCACGCCAAATCTGAGCCAGGATAGATATGGGTTGTAACAGTCACAAATGGATCTTATCACACTGCTCTGTGTCCGAGCAGTAGGCAGCCCCAGCAAAAATCCTGTTCTTGAAAAACTGCAGTAGAAGCCTGGATTGGATACAGGCTGCCTACTTACTTCCTGGGCATAAGTGTGATAAGATCCATCAGTGACAGTTACAACCTGTGTCTATCCTGGAGCAGATTTGGCGTGTGATAATCTCTTTTGTTTCTTTTTATTCTTCTGTGAATACATGCTTTCCAGTTTTTGTTGTTGTTGTTCTGTCCCTTTTATTTAGGGCAGGAGTAGCCAACTGCGACCCTCCAAGTGTTTTTCAACTACAATTGCCATCATTCTTCACCACTGGCTATGCTGGCTGGGGTGATGGGGATTGTGTGATTCTATCCAGTATTGATGGATAATTTTCAGTGTGTGCAGCCTGATGATGTGGACAGGATCCTTGGAATGGTGAGAGCCACTACATGCATACTAGACCCTTGCCCTTCCTGGCTTATTAAACAGGCCAGAGGAAGACTGGTGGAGTGGGTATAGGAAGTGATTAATATATCTTTACAGCAAGGAGGTTGTGGTAAGACTTCTATTGTACTAGATAATTACAGACCAATCTCCAACGTTCCATTTTTGTGCAAGGTGCTGGAGCATGTGGTGGCCTCTCAACTCTAGGGGTTCCTGGATGAGACGGATTTTCTAGATCCATGTCAGACTGGTTTCAGACCTAGCTATAGGACAGAAACTGCTTTGGTCACCTTGGTGGATGACCTACACAGGGAACTGGACAGGGGGAATGTGTCACTGTTGGTTGTACTGGACCTCTCAGTGGCTTTTGATACCTTCGACCATGGTATCCTTTTGAGTCGCCTCTCTGGGATGGGGCTTGGAGGTACTATTTTACAGTGGTTCTGTTCTATCTTGGAGGAGTGCTCTCAGAAGGTGGTGCTGGGGGATTCCTGTTCAACTCCTTGGCCATTGGCCTGTGGGGTCCTTCTGGGCTCAGTCCTGTCCTTTATGCTTTTTAACATCTACATGAAGCTGCTGGGAGAGGTCATCCGAAGTTTTGGAGTAAGGTGTCACCTGTATGCTGATGATACCCAGCTTTATCACTTCTTTCCACCTAATGCCAAGGAAGCTGTTTCTGTCCTAAACTGGTGTCTGGCCACTGTAATGGATAGGATGAGGGCAAACAAACTGAAACTTAATCCACACAAGACAGGGGTACTCCTTGTCAGTTGAAAGGCAGATCGGGGAATAGAGGTTCAGCCTGTGTTAGATGGGGTTACATTCCCCCTGAAAAGTGAGGTTCGTAGTTTGGGGTACTTCTGGATTCAGCGCTATGCTTGGAAGCCCAGGTTTCAGCGGTGACCAGGAGTGCTTTTGCACAGTTAAAACTTATGCACCAACTGCACCCGTTCTTGGAGAAGTCAGATATGGACATAGTGGTACATGCTTTTCTTACATCCTGTCTGAATTACTGTAATGTGCTCTACATAGGGCTGCCTTTGAAAAGTGCTCAGAAACTTCAGCTGGTCCAAAGAGCTATAGCCAGGCTCTTAACTGGAGCTGGCTATAGGGAGCATACAATTCCCTTGTTGCAACAGCTCCATTGGCTGCCAGGCTGTTTCCGGGCACAATTCAAAGTGCTGTTTTTGACATGTAAAGCCCTATAAAGCTATTTGAAGGACCGTATCTCCCTGTACTAGTTGTCCAGAGTATTGAGATCATCTGGAGAAGCCTTTCTCTCTGACCTGCCACTCTCACAGGTACATTTGGTGGGAACAAGAGAGAGGGCCATCTCTGTGGCTGCTCCCAAGGTTTGGAACTCTCTCCCTAGAGAGGCCAGGATGGTGTCATTCTTACTATCCTTTTGACGCCTGTTACTCTGCTGTTAGGCCTTTTAAGCTGAGAAGAACGGGTTTTTTAATGCTGGACTATTCAAATTTTAATGGTTTGTATTTTAACATGTTATATTTTAATTTATAACTGTTTTAATTATTAAAATTTTCAATTGTTTTTAAAATCTTTAAATATTTTAATATTGTTGTACTTTTTAAAATTGTATCGTTTTAGACTTGTTGTTCACCACCTTGAGTCCCTGAATTGTGAGAAAGGTGGGATAAATAATAATAATGCCCACTGTGCACTTAAAGTGCACTTGTTCATAATATAGCAAAGAAGGTATTTTTCCCTTAGCTGTGTGAGATCCCCTTTTCACTTATTAACCTTGGTAGTAAAAACTTGATCAAAGCATCTTGCCTGTGGGCTTAAAATGTATTTACCAAATTCAATAAACTGTGACCTAAATAAATATATATAGATACTAGACCCTTTGTAATGTAAAAATGCTGAAACTAGTGTATTAAGTTTCTTTCTGTACTTCCATCTCAGCTCTCATAAAATATTTTCAGCACTTGCTCTTCCCACTAAGGATGAGATAAAGAGAAAACCCTATAGGTTGCTTTTCCCTCTTTGATAAATGTAGTAAGTTGGGTCTCTGGCACCAGAAAGATCAGATTTAAAGTCTTTGTTGATCATCATGGCCAAACAGCTGTCCAGTGGCATAAAAGAGTCCATTTGTATTGGTGGCCTTGTTCAATAGTTTTACATTATGTTGGTAATTTGAGGCAGGGCAAAGATATGAAAGCTGGAAATGGACTGGGGAAGTGAATCTTCTTCTATTGCTAACCTGCATGTACAGTTCTCATAGCTATGGGAGGCAAAGGAGAGATGGGTCACATTTTCACATTTTGATTTACATTGTTTGCTTCTGCACTAGATAACCCTTGAGTTATAATCATTCATTGGCCTCATCCTGGAAGGGGTGTACCATAGTCCATGGGCTCCATTTAGCCAGCAATGGGCAATTTGATTGCTCTCCAAGGATAGTCTAGGCTTAGTTGTTTAGGGGGTCATTTCTATCATTGGTGTGAAAATGCTGGATCCATCAACAAAGGAGCTGGAATGCTTCTCTGCTGCAGGCCATCTGCTCCATCATTTATTACCAATAAAGCTTATCTTAAGGCAGTAATGTCTTAATGTTCATTACTGAAGAAACTCTTGGCACAGCTCAAATATGAAATAGAATGAGTTCACTTTTATTTTATTTTCTTGTTTAAAAAAGTTATACAGGGAAACACAGCAAGACATCCCATTTTCCTCCAGAAGGAGCAAATCACCTGTGATTTATCAGAGGATGGCTGAAATCATGTTGTAGAAAAAGTGATGTCCAGGTTCTATGATTTGGGGTCTGAAATTGTTGATTCATGCATGAATAACTGAATAAGTTCCAGAGTGACAGAAAACAGAGGATAATGATTCTTGCTCGAGGGCAATTTTGGGTTTTATGCTGACTACTGATTATGTCAGAAGTCTGATATCAAAAAGAGCATTGAAAGACCTCCTGCCCCTAGCCATAATCTAAAATGAAATATATTGTTTCCTTTTGTTACCTTGGGGGCTAGGACTTTTCTTAATTTAAAATGGCTATGTGCAAGATCCCTAGCTGTAAGACTCTTTTGTTCACTTATGTCTTTGGCATGTTTACTTGTTGAAGGGATCAATCAGAAGCTGAAGAGAGTTGATAAGAGTCAACAAGCCCTGCTAAAATCAATCATTTTCATCATACCCAATAACACACAGAAAGGTGTGAAAAGTCCCAAATGGAGTTTGAAATTTTTATTAACATTTCCTCTGTGTCACTTTCTCCTCCCACACACTAATTCATCCCCTCCATCCTTCCATGAAAGGCACACTTGCCTCTTACACAGAGAGATGACACTTCCCACACACAGATGTATCCCTGGCCCAAAGTTTGGAAACTTACTTTTTGGGAAGGCAAGTCCCTGAATCCCTCAGCCAGCATGGCCAACCAAGTTTCCAAGCTTCCTCCAGCCTTCTTATACCATTCCAGAGAAACCCGACATACACACTCATGGCTTTGCTGTCTGAGGCAACCACCTTGCTGTTCATCATGGACTGGTCAGCCCTACACAGAGTAATGATAGGCAACAACTAGATTCATTTTGGTCTTCCCTCATGGCAGAAAAGATAAAACAGGAAAAGCCACTTATAATATACTTTGGACACATGAATTCAGCATTTCACTCCATGGCTCACTAAGCTCTCTGTCATCTTGTGCATCTTCCATAACTATATGTTTGAACTGGTTGCTATGATATAAAATAGAGCTGTGGTTTTTGACAGAAAAATGCAGATGCAGTGCTGACTTTCTAGGCAAACACAGTTCCCTACAAAATAGTAAGAGTCACTGAGGATGAGCAACTGAAACTTCTGCAAACTTTTCACCAGACTAGACTAGAATTGTTTTCTGCATGGCCTGGAACAGCTTCTGAGTCTTTAGACGCATAAACAGGCCCTCAAAAATATGACTCAAGTACCTTTTATATATATATTTTAAAAAACATTGTTCTATTCTTGTTTTTCCTCTGCATAAACCAGGGTTGCTCTCTCAGAACATGCTTCCAAGAACTTCCTGCCAACACACACACCCTACAAAAATATCGGGTTAAAAAAAAGCCAAAGAATTTTTTAAAAGAGAGTGTATTTCTCCAAGAATACCCTTTCTAGATGACTGCATTCTGAAAGAACAGAATATATTCACATTCTAGTAGAACCTCCTGGAATACGGTAATTGCCTTTTACACTATAGCAGAATAAAGGCCTAGCAAACAAACTCAGGCTTTCCATTTCCAAGGTCATGAGTATAAGATGTACTTAGAAACAAATGAGTTGTAATGTGCAGGTGAGTACAAGTGGTCCAAGTGGAGATGGCAGCATGGGAGGGAGCCTTTAAACCTATGCTCATGCCATGATCCCAACTGTCGTCCCACCTACTGCACCAATTGTTAACTGCCATCAAATTGACTTCAGCTTGTGGCAATTCTATGAATGGGAGACCTCCAAGTCACCCTATCATCAACAGCCCTACTCAGATCTTGCAGACTCAGGCCATGGCTTGCTTGCTTGAGTCTATCCAGCTGTAATATAGTCTTCTGTTTTTCCAACTGCCTTCTACCTTGCCAAGAATTGTTCTCTTTTCTAGTGAGTCCTGGCTTCTCATATGTCCAAAGTACAACCGTCTCAATTTAGTCATCTTGGCTTCTAGGAAGAGTTCAGGCTTGATTTGCTCTAGGACACATTTATTTGGCTTTTTAGCAGTCCATGGTATCTGTAGAACTTTTCTTCATCACCTCATTTCAAATGAGCTGATTTTCTTTCTATCAGCTTTCTTCATCGTCTCACTTTCACAATGATACATAGAAATTGGAATATGGTGGCAAGGACAATCGTGACTTTAGAAATCGATATATCTTTGCACTTCATGATCCTGTCTAGTTCCTTCACAGCTGCCCTTCCAAGTCCTTACCTTCTTTTGATTTCTTGACTGCAGGTGGTGTAAAGACTGGCACTTTGTGCCGGCCTGTGATCCACAGTGCAGTGTCCACACACTGGACACAGTGACTGCCCCATCATGTCATGACACCGGCCCCCCTTCTAGATGTCATGCAGCATCATGGTGCGACCATCTAGATGATGTAGTGCTGAAAGGGCATCACACAAAGCTGTGGTGCTGCAGCTATGATACCCTTTAGAGGGAGCAAAAAGTTTTGGTGCTCTCTGGAGACTGGATCAGTGCCACAGCATGCAGTTGTTGCGGCACTGATCCAGCCACAAAGGGGCAGCTGGATGCCGCTCACCTGTGCAGCCCCTGCAGTTTCCTTTCTGATTAATGACTGAGGAAAAGTATGGAAAATCTTGAACTATTTCATTGTCTTTATGATCACCTTTAAAATTATGTAAACCGCATGTGTTCTTAAAGTTCAACTGTAAACCTGTCTTTTCACAGTCCTTTCCAATCTGAAACACATTTATGAGCAATTGAGTACAAAATGATCAAGTTACACAAAATGTAGAACAACAATTGGATTGGGGAGGGTCCAGCTTTCCATGGATTGCTTCAGGCCCACAAATAACAAAACTTTTTTTTTAGAACAAAGCAGAGAAAAAGAGATAGTAGAGGGAAGCAGGATATTTTTCAAGCAACCTGACACATTGCTGAATTATTTGGAACTGTGTTCATATGATATAATGTAGGAAAAACATGAACACCAAGCTTGATTGTTTTGATTGTTTAACCTCCTAGTTCCCCCCCCCCCTACTTTTTGTGAGTTTATATTGTAATGTTCTTTTTTAGTGTGCGCATTGTTGAATATTGTTTTATTTTAGGATTGGGATGGCGGGTTGAGTAATCTTGTATTTTACTGATTTGCTATGTTAATTGCCATACATTTTTCATTGTTAATTATTATGTATTTTTTGCTGCTGTTGATTTGTTATGTATTTTTGTTTTTGTAATTTACTGCAGTTGTTAATTGTTATTTTAGTTTTAGTGTTTAATATATTGCTATGTTACATTTATTTTTTATTTCATTTGTATTGTCATTGCTTTGTATTTCCCTCTGTTGTAAGCCGCCCAGATTCCCAATGGGTGGCATATAATAAATGAATAAATAAATAAATAAATAAATATTATTAAAAAGGGTGGATAATGTTAAGACATGTAGTGTTGCTAGCTGGATAGTATTTTATAGGCTTGTCAGGTTTTTCTCCAATGAGTTCTTGGTTCATGGAACCAGCAAAGAAAGCTCTTAGATCTGAATCTAGTGCTGCCACATATCCAACTTAATGAAACTGCTGTAGGGAACTCTGACCGGGCAGATGTTTGGACAGGAACTGCATTAGTAAAGCACATGTTCCCTGGCATCTCCAGTGAAAGGATGTCAGTTTGCAAGATAGGGAAAGAGTCCGGTCTAAGACCTTGAGGAACCACTACCAGCCAGGGTAGACAATGGAGCAATGGTCTAACCAAGGCAGCTTTATATAACAGTAGTGGTGGGTGCTATTGACATTATTGGAAGAGAGCTACCTGCACTGATTCTCTGCCTAGTCTCCATCTACAATAGGTTCTCCAGTGCTCACTGCTCCTTTGGACAGCATTGTTCTTTTAAAGTTGTAGGAAAGGATATGTTGCCTGAGCTTAATTTCTCTCCCCATTAAAACACCATCACATTGCAGTGCTATCTCTTAGGAACCCAGAAAGTGCTCTTATACTGAGTGAATATAGATGGTGTTTACACTCAGTAGACCAGCCTCTTCCTAAGTACTCTAGCATCATAACACAGATCTCCTTCAAGGGAAAAATGGACTGCAGGTCAGGGAGAGAAACAGGAACAGAATTTTGAAAGAGAAAAGAGTGGTAACTCTTGGATCCAATTAAGAGTCAATTAAGAGTCAGTCGGCTTTAGCAGAGCTCATTAAGGAATGCGCTGGATCTCTTTGGCCCCTCTGAGAGTATTTTCAGTAAAGTAAGATAAGCAGGCACTATGCAAGTTTCATACCTAAAATTTTACTAGTTACTTTGAAATGTAGATTCAGAAAATATACTGTATACTGTATACTAGTTACTTTGAAATGTAGATTCAGAAAATATACTGCCTACGCCCTGACTAACTGATGGAAGATTTCAAGTAGAGAAGGAGCTCAGCAGAAGGAAGGAGAAAGAGGAAAGAGAGAGGAAGGAATTTTAAGTCACCATATACATATCTGAAAATTTCTATGGTCACGTGTTCAGGTTGTTTAGACATGTGGACATATTGATGACCATGCATTGCCACTGGTGATCATGGAGAAGAGAAAAATTCTAGAAAGACAGCATGTATAGGAGAAAGGCTTCCAGGAAACCCTTCTACTGCCTGAAGCTCCACTGCTGTGATAGCAAATGGGAGAAGAGGGTGTAGAGGAAATGTTTTACTGAGCAGTATTTTGCAACACTAATGCTACAAGCTAAGCTATATAATGTCATTCAAGCTTGGCTGAAAACTCCAGCAAATGCACACTCTTCTTTATGGTCATTTATGCCATGCACAAAAGGAATGAAGCCTAATCTTTTGAAGGCTGACTGGAGGGTTTGCGGGTGTGAGTGTGTGTTGTATTTATTCAACAAAGCTGACAGTAGGGGGTAGAAAGAAAGCTTTGAGTTCCAAGTCATGCACCGATACTGAAATAATCCAGCTAGTTCCTCTTTCATAAATGTGCCAACTGGCAAGTATTTCACTAGGTTTGCCAGCTGCTCTAGCTCGCTCACTCTCTCTCTCTTTCATAAAAGAAAGATGGAGGTGGGAGAGGAGAGATCAATGTGACCAAAATGCTAAGCTGTCAGATATGCTGTGCTTGCAGAAGAAGAACATCCTTATGAAGAAGATGTGGAAAGAGTGATCTTTGATGATTTGGGAAGGAGATTGGTTCTGGCCATTTATAATATTGGACTGTGCCCTGAACAACAGTTCTGAATTATGGGAGCTTTGAAAAAAAGCAGCCATAAAGAACAAAAGAGCAAACAACAACACCCCACTGACCCAAACTGGCAAGGAGTTGGATGACAGGGCCCTTGGGATCTCTTCCAACACCATGATTCTGTGATTCTATAATTTTGTGATCAGTTGGAAAGAGAGAGAGATGGAGAGATTGAAGCTTCCTATGACATTCATTTACAGGTATTCCAAAGAGACCCAGACAGAGCTTTGCTGATGAAACATTTACATCCTGTTTAATTAAGAATATCAGATTATGTTTTTGGAGCATTGTTACTAGCATCTTGTGTCATACCTTCATTAATATCACATTAAAACAAGGAGATTATCATGGTTTAACAAACTGTCCTCCAGTCTGCAAGCAGCTCAATGGCACTGTTACAAAGCTAGCATGAGAGTGTCCTGGGGAAAAAAAATAATAAAAGGACTGAATGGAATTAGGATTCCACTTTGCATATATGATTGCTGACATTCTCTAATAAAAGCCTTAATTGATAAACAAGAGCTGGGAACGTGACCATTTGCCCCCTACTCTGTTATTATGGCTGGTAATGAAAAGGCATTGCTCAATTCAGTTTCCAAAATCTAAACACAAGATAATGAATGTGATGACAATTTGAAAAGAGGACCACAGGATTTCACACTGATAATGGCTTTTAACAGAATGCCAAAAAGAACAAGCCATTAATGTCTAGGACACAAAAGATGCTCACGGCGTGATTATGAGAATATTGTGATTTAGCTGAGTTATGCAGAGCTATTGTTCATATGGTGTTTGTGTTTAATGGACAGAAAAGCAGCAGGGCTGGGCTCCTTTATATAAAACAGGTATTTTGATAAAGTCCAAATATATGCTAAGACAATAAAACTCCAGTCATCTTAAGTCACTGATGAAAGAGCCTTCCTTACCAGCTTCCATTCCCTGTGGTGAAAATGAGGAAGTCCACTGAGGGCGGAATTTGTAAACGGGTAGAAATTTGGATTTGTATGTGTGTGTATTAGGGCAGGCATGACTAATCTTTGAATTCTATCAGGATTTTATATTCTAGTAACAAGTTATTTTAGGAAGCACTTTATTCAAAGTGGCAATTGAGTTTTCAACTCTTTTGATGTCTGTACACCATTGAGAGACTATAGCTTAAATAAAATAATCAGTCCTGACTAGAGTAGGCCTGTTGAATCAATGGGGCTTTCTAGATTGGCAGGAAAGTGTGACATGAAGTTGCCTTTTCCTTAATGCTTAGCAGCTGCACCGCAGCCTTTAGATGGAGCTGCGCTGTTCCGCAGTTTTTAAAAAAGAAGCTGGGAAAACCAGCACCTTTTTAAAGGCGCTTCTTCTCCCCTAAAATGCAAAAAAAGCGTTTTCATGGCACACTTTCCCTTTTTCTCATCTAAAGGCTAGACTTTCATGCAGCCATGAACACACTTCTTTTTGCCAATCTAGATCAGGCCGAATCGTAACTTATATAAATATTCACTTACCAAGTTTGCATTGATTCAGTGCACCCACTCTAGTGGGAAGAAACAATTGGTTTGGAAGTCAAGTATACAGTTGTCTATTAGAAAAGGTATCAAAGGAAAAGTCCTGTGTTGGGGGGGGGGCATTATTTGAAAGGCCTTGAAATTGCACACCAACAGTTGACAGCAGAATGTATTTAGAGAACTCACTGTGAACAATTTGCTCAGCAGTTCACAGAACAGATCACTTTGATCCATTCTGACTTGGATGCTATCCACGCTGATCCAGATCCAGGGAGTTTAACGTTGGCCCTTGCTTGTCCAGGGAGTATGTACACATATTGCTTTGTGCTGTCTAAGGATGTGGCTATCCTGGGAGAAATGGAAAGAATACCACATGTATGCTACATCATTGCTCTTTCTACTTAAAAAGACCAGAGAGGGACTGGCCAAGTAGATAAAGAGAGTGGTCAATGCCTTGCTATAGGAAGGCAGAATTCCAGCAGACCTAAAGAAAGTACTATACTGTATAACTAATCTCCAGGTTCCAATATTCCATTTCTGGGAGCATGAAGTTTCCCAGTTTTGGGCGTTCCTGAATGAGATGGATTATCTAGCTCCATTTCAGTCTGGATTCAGGCCTGGCCATAGACTCGTACAAAGAGCTGCACCCAGACTGTTGGCCATGGCTAATTAAAGGGAGCATAGTCAACTCCTTTGTTACAGTAGTTTCACTATCTACTGGACATAATTCACAATTCTGGATATGCTTGGCAGAATCCAATATGGATCAGGGACAGATTATCTAAAGAACCATACTGTCCCATAGAAGTCTGCCTTGGATTTGAAATCGTTAGGGGAAACCTTCCTCTTCATCCTCCCTGCTATCCACATAGAAAGGAAGAAAGAGGTGTGCCTCTCTCAGTCAGTCAGTCAGTCAGTCAGTCAATCATCTTCCACGAACATCAACCTTCTTCTTTTTAGCTCCCATAGCCGCCGAGATGGGTGAATTCAACTGAGGCACATGTTAAAACCACATGTAGTAAAACCATGGGGCCACATGTAATCATCACCTCCATTCTTGTACTTCCCCAGATTCTCCTAAATACCGTTATACCTTAAATATCTTAATAGCTTGAGAATTTTGATAACCTAAAAAAAGCTGTTAATATCCTGGAAATGAATACGCAGAGTTTTGGAATACTTTTCAGTGAAGTAGTAGGGGCAGATGGCATCTGAAGCAATTTCTTATATGGCACATCTGTGTCATCTGCAAAACAAACATTGTTTTCTTTCTAATGGAAGGGGCGGGAATTGTGCATCCCTCCAAATGTTACTCACTTGTGACTCCCAGCATCTCTCAGCATTGTCTGTTCTGCCTAGGGATGTTGGGACCTACAGTCCAAAACAGCTGGAGGGCCACATGATTCCCACTTATATTCTAATGAGTTCTCATTTCCAATGGCTCCTGCATTTCATTATACCTCTCAATTATGGTTCATATACTAGATGGTCCACTAATGCTGACAACAGATCAAAAGTTTGTAAAATTTTTCCCAGAATATCACAGTCTTGCTTTACCAAAGGGCATCAACCACCAAATCATATTTAAAATGCTATGCTTGGAGACATTCTTTCAAATACTGTCCCACTGTGACCTTGAAAAAGAGAAAGCGAGAGAAAGTGGAACACAAGGCAGAATGGACAGCTGTAGAGGTGGTTTTGGGCCCACACACCTGGCCCAGTTAAATCATCTGGTTTTAAATGGCTTGGACTATCCTCACTTCAGTATTCAGTATTCAGAGTTAGATCTTATCCAGTTCTTTCATAGCTGCCCTTCCCAATCAATTTTGCTGTAGTATTACAAACATTACAAAGAAGAATGGTAATGTTTTTACAGTATTGCTGTCCAGTTGGGAAGCAAGTATTTGCAGTAGTTTTGGTGAGACATTCCCCAATGTATTGAATCAGAGACAGGCAACTCCTGAGGGTCCCCTTCAGACTTGGGCACACTGCACCCCTCCAATCCCTGACAGCTCTTGCTACTGTGGTGGGGAGGATTGCCCCAAATGGGCAAATGGGCCTAGATGACTCTGCAGGGCACAGTTTGTGGTCAGACCTCTCCTCTAAGTATTGTTTGACCAAAAAGAAAGAAAGGAAAAGAAAAATTAAATAATTAAAAAGCATTGGTGGGAAATGGGAAGGAATAGATTGTACTGGTATTTACATGCCACCTTTCATTTTTTTAAAAATCAGCATTGGGCAGTTTATGGTAAAGTGGCTGACATTACCAAAAAACATTGACAGGAGAAAGGTGCAACAGGAGTGCAGAAGTTCAAACAACAGGTGAGCTTTTAATAAAGAGGATTAATGCATAATCCACTTTATTAAAATTTTAATTTATTTATTAAAATACCTCAGCAATTGTTTTCAGTAGGTCTTCTCATGACACTGGAAACACATAGGCTAGCGATGCAAAATGGTGACGTTCTATTCCTTGATGAGAAAAAGTTTTTCAGCACATTGAAACATCAAATTGAAAAATTGTCAGCCACCACAGGATTTTTTGTTTTGCTCAGGTGCATCTTTTTTTTCTTTTTTTAACTTTATTTTCTTGTTGATGTATGTGGAAAAATGCAATGTTTATAGCTGTAAAAATTTACATTTGCAAAAATTGCATTTTTTTTCTGCAAATGGCCCTTATATTATTTATTCATGAAAATATTTATATCCTGACCTATATCAAAGACTCTCAGTGCAGCATAAAATCAATTTGAACAGTTTAAAACAATTAAATAAATTAAAGGCTGAAGGCATATTAAACCCATTAATACCTAAAACAGAGACAGTTTTAAAACAGTTCAAACAATTCCAACTGTCATCATCCTGGCCACAGAGGAAGAGAAGGGGCAGGCAAAGCTCCACCATGCCTAGATGATAAACAGAAAGGCCCTCCCTCCATGCATCTGCCATGGCCATGGCCTCAGAGGGAGAGTGAAACTGATGGACTTGATTCCTTTCTTCACTGCCATTCACTTCTCCTTTTGTATCATGTCTTTTTAAAAGACTTTAAGCCTGAGGGCAGGTAACGGTCTAATTAACAATTAGCAAGCCTCTCTGGCAGAAAAGCAGGGTATCAACACTCAGAATGAATGAATGAATTAACAGTTAAAACAGTTTGAATATTGATTTAATTTCATGTTCTTCACGAAATGCTTCCCGCATCCTGAGATGTTAAAAAAAAAAAATCATTGAAAATTTGCAAAATCTCTTGCAATCTCACCTAGTGAGGTGAAACCAATTGATATATCTTGCTCACATGCAAGGAGGAAGTGAACATACATTTAAATCCTTCAATCAAACTCTGGAAGGAAAAGAGGGCTTTCCAAAGTTAGTGCCTGAAAAAGCCCTCTCTCTTATCTACCGCATTTCTGGTGATGAAAGAAAGGTAGCTTCATGTAGGAATATGTTATTGCTGCCAAAACAAATAGGACTTTAAGGATCTAAAGGTCAATACCTGCCAACCAACCCTAAATTGCTTGCAGAGAAATTGGTCCATGCACCTCATGCAGTTGCCCACCCCTGAACTATGTGATGGAGCAGATACAATAGTCTCTCCCCATCCATGGGGGTTCAGTTCCACTCACTCCCCTGTGGATGGGAAAAAACACAGACAGCTGTACTCCATTTGATTTAATTTTCTGGTCAATGACCGAATAAATTGATTGATTGATTTGATTTAATGGTGGCAACATGCATGTGGCTGCACCAATGCGTCTAGTGTGTACACTCTGCCTTTGAATAAAAGGGGGTGTGGCAATCTGTGGGTTCTTGAATGTGCTGGTAGCTAGCCCTTCGATGTGGCAGGCAGACGGTCAGTTTGCATGATCAAAGACACCTTTTAGACACTCTGCACTACTTTCTGGAGAATAAAGGTAGCCATCTCTCTGCCCTCCCTTCAACCACCATCTTGAGGGGAGAGAGATGCAGGCCACCTCCTGCTGGAAGCAAGAAGAGCCCTCCCTTCAACCACCATCTTGAGGGGAGAGAGATGCAGGCCACCTCCTGCTGGAAGCAAGAAGAGCCCTCCCTTCAACCACCATCTTGAGGGGAGAGAGATGCAGGCCACCTCCTGCTGCAAGCAAGAAGAGCCCTCCCTTCAACCACCATCTTGAGGGGAGAGAAAGGCAGGCCACCTCCTTCTGCAAGCAAGAAGAGCCCTCCCTTCAACCACCATCTTGAGGGGAGAGAGATGCAGGCCACCTCCTGCTGGAAGCAAGAAGAGCCCTCCCTTCAACCACCATCTTGAGGGGAGAGAAAGGCAGGCCACCTCCTGCTGCAAGCAAGAAGAGCCCTCCCTTCAACCACCATCTTGAGGGGAGAGAAAGGCAGGCCACCTCCTGCTGCAAGCAAGAAGAGCCCTCCCTTCAACCACCATCTTGAGGGGAGAGAAAGGCAGGCCACCTCCTGCTGCAAGCAAGAAGAGCCCTCCCTTCAACCACCATCTTGAGGGGAGAGAAAGGCAGGCCACCTCCTGCTGCAAGCAAGAAGAGCCCTCCCTTCAACCACCATCTTGAGGGGAGAGAAAGGCAGGCCACCTCCTTCTGCAAGCAAGAAGAGCCCTCCCTTCAACCACCATCTTGAGGGGAGAGAAAGGCAGGCCACCTCCTTCTGCAAGCAAGAAGAGCCCTCCCTTCAACCACCATCTTGAGGGGAGAGAGATGCAGGCCACCTCCTGCTGGAAGCAAGAAGAGCCCTCCCTTCAACCACCATCTTGAGGGGAGAGAGATGCAGGCCACCTCCTGCTGCAAGCAAGAAGAGCCCTCCCTTCAACCACCATCTTGAGGGGAGAGAAAGGCAGGCCACCTCCTGCTGCAAGCAAGAAGAGCCCTCCCTTCAACCACCATCTTGAGGGGAGAGAAAGGCAGGCCACCTCCTGCTGCAAGCAAGAAGAGCCCTCCCTTCAACCACCATCTTGAGGGGAGAGAAAGGCAGGCCACCTCCTGCTGGAAGCAAGAAGAGCCCTCCCTTCAACCACCATCTTGAGGGGAGAGAAAGGCAGGCCACCTCCTTCTGCAAGCAAGAAGAGCCCTCCCTTCAACCACCATCTTGAGGGGAGAGAGATGCAGGCCACCTCCTGCTGGAAGCAAGAAGAGCCCTCCCTTCAACCACCATCTTGAGGGGAGAGAAAGGCAGGCCACCTCCTGCTGCAAGCAAGAAGAGCCCTCCCTTCAACCACCATCTTGAGGGGACTTAATTGTCTAATTAACAAATTGTCAGCCGCTCTGATAGCTTTGGCTGAAGAGCGGGGTATAAATAAAATGTATTATTATTATTATTATTATTATTATTATTATTAAATACTGAAAATCTATATCTTCTAGAGCTTGTTGGAACCCCCCAGTGTGCCACTAGCAATAACAGTCTTCTACAAGTACTCTACCCCATGTCCCAATTGTTACTGAAGAGACAATCACAACTAATCAGAGAAATGATACATTTCAGTCTACGGAAGCATCGGTGTCCATCACCCTCCCCTCAATTAACTCTCTTAACTGCTCCCCATTCACTTCATTTCAGGCTACTACAGTAGTGCATCAGAGCTAGTGACAACATAGACATCCATCATAACTTTTCCATCAACCACTTTCATTATACGCAATTGCTGCTAAACATATAACACACCAGACAAAAACTCTCTTCATCATCCTGCATATACACATTTTCAATGGGAGAAGGAGATGCATCCTGTGAAACAAAGGAATAGATTCTACTTCCTCCCACCTCCCTATTTTTTGCATTGATGTTTATCTCCTTCCATTTCCTCTCCCTGATTAGATCGACTTCCCTGCTGCTGAAACCATTATGAGGCTACTTATGCGTCCATCAGAGGAAGGAGAAGGAGGGCAGTGTGACACTGCACTTTGGGAACATAAAATGGTGCTTTGTTCTTTCCACAGAACAACAGAAATCTCTTTGCTATGAGCCACAAGCAAAATGCTTTTAGGACCAATAAACACTGGACTATGCATTAACCACATTGGACAAGGAAATCATTATGCATATGAGATTCAATTGTTTTATCCAGTATAAGAGATACTTCAAACAAGTCTTTTAGCTCAGTGATATTCTACTTTACAGGGTGGTGTCAGATATTCATGTTCATGAGTGAGTGTATCACATCATCATATGCTGACATGGATGTCTAGGTTAGTCACTTTATGGACACAATGTCCTCCAGATTAAGTCCAGAGCAGATCCATCTCCTTCACCCTCATTCCCCCTTGCAGGGGTCCAGTGCCAATGCAAGATCTCAGAATAGTGTGATGACTGAACAGTCCCAAAGGGCATAGGATGCTAACTGACTGTTGGAGGGGAGAAGGAAAATTGGGGAAAGAGGAGAGAGAATGAAACAGTATGGCTGGAAACAAGCCCACACAAACTCAACACAGAACTGTTCTCAATACCCCATTTATTATTATTATTATTATTTCAGATATGTTTAATACAGGATGTTCACATAAACACCAGGTGTCCAAAACCTACCTTTACAGTTTCAGTTCTCTATCAAATTCAAATTGTAAGGATGATTTTCAGACACACTGTACACACACACACACAAAGAAAGGAGAATCCTGAGTTTGATCAAAATGTAACAAACTTGTCCATAACTTTGAATCAACTTAAATAGTTTTACTATTAATGCAGTTTTCATACATCGTGTTAACCTGTTCCATTATTAAAAGAATACTGAAGTTTTGCGGCACCTTTAAGATTAACCATTTTTTCCATAATAAACTAGCATGGACTCCAAACCACATCTTCAGACACAGCTGAAGAAAGTCCCCAAAACTTCATATTGAAAAAAAAAAGGCAGCTTTAAAGGTGCCCCAAAGTTCCTTTCTCCTTTTGGCTATGATGGCAGTGATCTGCTGATACAGATAAAGAATGAAGCAGTCAGAAAAGCTGGGCAGTGATGCTGGTTGACTCCCTAATATCACACTTGAAACTTGCATCACATGCAGTTGAGGCCAATATTGAACTTAGTGGTTCAGCTCAAGGACATGAGCATGGGAAATAAGCAAGATGAACTTGCACTCCTAGCACAACAAGGGAAATATGATATAATAGGCATCACTGAAACCTGGTGGGATGAGTCTCACGATTGGAATATAGAAATAGAGGGGTATAACCTTTTTAAGAGAAACAGGACAAACAAGAAAGGAGGAGGAATAGCATTATATGTCAAGGATATTTACACCAGTGAAGAGATCCAGGACATCAATACTGGAAGCCAGGTGGAGAGCATCTGGATAAAAATTAAAGGAGAGGGAAACAACAGGGATGTTACTGTGGGAGTCTACTACAGACCCCCAAGTCAGACAGAGGAAATGGATGATGCCTTTCTAGAACAGATGACCACGCAATCAGGAAGGAGAGATGTTGTAGTGATGGGGGACTTCAACTACCTGGATATTTGCTGGAAGTCAAACTCAGCGCCATCCTCAAGATCTAGAAAATTCCTCACTTGCCTTGAAGACAATTTCATTGTCCAAAAGGTGGAAGAGGCAACAAGGGGATCAGCTATTTTGGATCTGATCTTAACCAACAGGGAAGACCTAGTTGATGGGGTGCAAGTGGTGGGATCCTTAGGTGGGAGTGACCATGTCCTCCTGGAGGTTGTTATACAGTGGAAAGGTGAAGCTAAGCATAGTCAGACACGCATTCTAGACTTTAGGAAAGCTGATTTCAATAAACTTAGAGAAATACTGGGGGTGATCCCATGGTCAAGAATACTAAAAGAGAAGGGAGTTCAAGATGGATGGGAGTTCCTCAAAAGGGAGATACTAAAGGGACAATTTCAGACAGTTCCAATGAGGAAGAAAAATGGGAGATGTCTCAAGAAACCAGTATGGATGACTAAGGAACTTACAACTGAGCTAAGTTTTAAACGGAACATGTATAAAAATGGAAAAATGGGGAAATCACCAAAGAGGAATTCAAACAAATAGCCAGCGCATGTAGGGATAAAGTCAGAAAAGCTAAAGCGCAAAATGAACTCAGGCTTGCTAGAGACGTTAAGAACAATAAAAAGGGCTTTTTTGGGTATGTCCGCAGCAAAAGGAAGAAGAAGGAAACAGTTGGGCCACTGCGTGGAGAAGATGGCAAAATGCTCACAGGAGACAGAGAAAAGGCAGAATTGCTCAACACCTTCTTTGCTTCAGTCTTCTCAGGAAAGGCAAAGGGTGCCCAACCTAAGGATGATGGGGCAGAGGACAGAATAGGGGAATTTCAGCACAGAATAAGTAAAGAAAAAGTACAGGAATACCTGGTTAATCTAAATGAATATAAGTCTCCAGGACCAGATGAACTACATCCTAGGGTATTAAAAGAACTGGCAAATGTAATATCGGAACCAATGGCAATCATCTTTGAGAACTCCTGGAGAACAGGAGAAGTCCCTGCAGACTGGAGGAGGGCAAATGTTGTCCCAATCTTCAAAAAGGAGAAAAAAGAGGATCCCAACAATTATCGTCCGGTTAGTCTGATATCAATACCAGGAAAGATTCTAGAGCAGATCATTAAGCAGAGAGTCTGTGAATATCTGGAAGATAATTCCATAATCACAAAAAGCCAACATGGGTTTCAGAGAAACAAGTCATGCCAGACAAATCTGATCTCTTTTTTTGATAAAATTACCAGCTTGGTAGATGAAGGGAATGCTGTGGATATAGTATATCTTGACTCCAGTAAGGCCTTTGACAAGGTTCCCCATGACATCCTTGCAAACAAGCTTGTAAAATGTGGACTAGACAAGGTAACCTTTACATGGATTTGTAACTGGTTGACTGACCGAACCCAAAGGGTGCTCAACAATGGTTCCTTTTCATCCTGGAAAGAAGTGACAAGTGGGGTGCCACAGGGTTCTGTCCTGGGCCCAGTGCTATTCAACATCTTTATTAATGACTTGGATGACAGTATTGAGAGCCTAGTTATCAAATTTGCAGATGACACCAAATTGGGAGGAGTAGCTAATACCCCAAAGGACAGGATCAAAATTCAAAATGACCTGAATAGACTAGAAAGCTGGGCCAAAGCTAACAAAATGAAATTTAACACAGAGAAATGTAAGGTCCTACACGTAGGGTGGAAAAATGAAATGCACAAATATAGGATGGGGGACACCTGGCTGAATGAGACAACATGTGAAAGGGATCTAGGAGTCCAAGTAGACCACAAGTTGAACATGAGTCAACAGTGTGATGCAGCAGCTAAAAAGGCCAATGCAATTTTAGGTTGCATCAATAGAAGTATAGTGTCTAGATCAAGGGAAGTAATAGTGCCACTCTATTCTGCATTGGTCAGGCCCCACCTGGAATACTGTGTCCAGTTCTGGGCACCACAATTCAAAAAGGATGTGGAGAAACTGGAGCGGGTCCAAAGGAGGGCGACTAAAATGGTGAAGGGTCTGGAGACCTTGCCCTATGAAGAACGCCTTAGGGAGCTGGGAATGTTTAGCCTGGAGAAGAGAAGGTTAAGAGGTGATATGATCGCCCTGTTTAAATACTTGAAGGGATGTCACATTGAGGAGGGAGCAAGCTTGTTTTCTGCTGCTCCAGAGAACAGAACTCGGAACAATGGATGCAAACTGCAGGGAAAAAGATTCCACCTCAACATTAGGAGGAACTTCCTGACAGTAAGAGCTGTTCGACAGTGGAACACACTCCCTCGGAGGGTGGTGGAGTCTCCTTCCTTGGAGGTTTTTAAGCAGAGGCTGGATGGCCATCTGTCGGGTATGCTTTGATTGGGAGTTCCTGCACGGCAGGGGGTTGGACTGGATGGCCCTTGTGGTCTCTTCCAACTCTAAATTTCTATGATTCTATGATTCTATGATTCTATGACATGAGTTCTTTGAAGCACTGACCTATATTACTGGGTCTCCTTAAACAGGAAGCCAGGTCAGACTAATGTGATTTGTTTACCAATATACATGTTCAGAATTGAGCTGTGAAGCTGCACATGAACCATAGAATCATAGAATTGAAAGAAATCCCCAAGGACTATCCAGTCCAACCTCCTGCCATGCAGGAATACACAGGCAAAGCATTCATGACAGATGGCTTTCCAGCCTCTCTTTAAAAACCTCCAAAGAAGGAGATTCCACCACTCTCCAAGGCAGACTGTTCCATTGTTGAACAGCTCTTACTGTCAGGAAGTTCTTCCTAATGTTGAGATGGAATCTCTTTTCCTGTACCCATTGCTCCAGGTCCTGTTCTCTTCATAAAACAAGATTGCTCCATCTTCAGTATGACATCCCTTCAAAAATTTAAACATGGCTATCATATCACTTTTTAACCTTCCCTTCTCCCAGCCTAAGTTGCTCCTCAGAGGGCATGGTTTTGAGGCCTTCCAGACAGGTTCCTTGGCCCTTGTGTGGCTGCATGGCTACATCTGCTGTTATACGGTGCCACTTAAATTGGTCCTTTGTGCAAGTGCTGTTTGTTCTAGTCATTTAAATTACTTGACAAATGGAAAGCTCAGAATGACCTATTTTTACATTCCATCTTGAACAAATCTTGTATAGCAGGTGAGTCTTGAATATGTATCAGTCCCCTTTGTGAAAGCTTTCCGTATCTTCCTTTAAGTAGAGAAAGGAGAAGGCATTGCCAGAGAATGTCTCAGTATGAGAACACAGCATTTGCAAGGCAGGAGGAAGAGTGGGAATTTTGTTTTTAAAGGAAAATAAGATGACTAATCTTTGGTTATAGCATTCTGGTCTATTTAGGAGAGATTTGGCCCAGTAGGTATGTCATGATGACAACAGTTTTAGTGTTTTGTTTAATTAACAACGCAAGGCTATCAACCTACTTGAAGAAAACTACTTAGAAATGGAAGTCCCTCTGGCTGTTAATTTTTACATGCCTACAGCCAGCTCCATCTTGGTACACAAGGGAGTAAACTATAAAAGATAAATGCTTTTCTTTATGCAAGGAGAGCCAACAATGAGTAATAAAGGGATATCAATTATTCACAGGGCTTCCCAACAGCTTAGAATTTCAAGTGAAAAGCCCTTGATAAATAGGTTGTTAGATGAGCTTCAAGTAAAGAATAAGAATTTTCTGATGAAGACCATGTAACACAAGAAGGGAGGACCAAGCTACATATAACAGAACAAAATCAGAACAGTGCGCAAATCCACACAGAGATATAGGTCACATCCCCACTGCAGAAATAATCCACCTTGACTATTTAACTGCCATGGCCCACTGCTATGGAATTCTATGAACTGTAGTTTTGTGTGACGTTTAGCCTCTTCTGTCAGAGAGCTCTGGTGTCTTATGAAATTACAATTCCCAGGATCCCATAATATTGAGCTATGACAGTTAAAATAATACCAGACTGGATTATTTCTGCATTGCAGATAGACTCTCCATTGTGAATGCTTCAGAAACTTTTTAAAATCACTTAATTTGTTTGAAATTGTTGTTTCTCATAAAAGTTCCCTTTTCTGGTCTCTGCTATATCATACATCCTTACAATTTGTATTGGTTATGTCAAAGTGGAAGTGGTTAGTGGATGCACTATTTTAACTGTATACATTTTTAAATGTTGTACCCCACCCCGATTGCTCGCTCAGAGGGGCGGGTTAGAAATGATGATGATGATGATGATGATGGTGTGAATAATCCTGTGTGATGACCCGTGTTGGACAGCACTATCCTCAGATCATCATGTCATTCAAGCTGTTATGGTTTACTACCCGGATTAACATATTACCATGGTGAAAACATTCTTATTAATAAACAAATCTTCCTTTCCTCCTATTCACTTCTAAATGCTTATATTTCAATGACCCCCCAGTCTTTTGAGGTTTTATACAATACAGTGAAACAGAAGTTTGCTTTTGAAGGATGTCCCACTGATTTCATGAGACTTATTCATAGTTTGAGGTTTATAGCTTTAATCCGCAAGGTGTTAAGCCTAATTCACTTTAGTGAAATTTAACTCTATGTTGAAGTGTACAGATGTGCAGTATCAACCTATCTTAGAATAATAGAATCATAGAGCTGGAAGAGACCACAAGTGCCATCCAGTCCAACTGCTTTCCATGCAGGAATATAAATAAAAGCATCCCCAACAGATGTCCATCCAAAGAAGGCGACTCCACCATACTCTGAGGCAGTGTTGAACAGCTCTTACTGTCAAGAAGTTCTTCTTAATATTTAGATAGAATCTCTTTTACTGCAGTTTGAACCCATTGTTCCATGTCTCTAAAGCAACATAAAACAAACTTACTCCTTCTTCAATATAAAATTTTATTCAAATATTTATACATGGCTGTTAGGGGGCTGTGCTTATGCTAATAAAATAGACGTACTCTGTCCTAGTTAGAATTGGGACCCTTCTTCCCCATTTTAGGAGTTTCTATACTGCATCATGGTTCAAAAGATGTGGCCAACAGCTTATATTGGCTCGCCCTTACCTGTGTAAAAATATTGTTGCATTGAATTGTATCAGGTGTGACATGAAATTGCATCAGGTGTGACATGAGTAGAGTTGTAGAGTTTTGAAGTCTGGCAACATCTGCCCTGGCCCCATTTTTTTCCCAGCTTTGTTCATCTGCTCAGTGTTTTCCTCACCTTCTTTGTGTGCTTTGCTTCAGGCTTGTCTGAGGTCTGACAATCTGGCATGCCTGGTTTTACTGTGATCTCTATCTTCTGATCTTTGACTGGGCCCCCTGTGTTCTGGCCTCTGTCCAACAACAGTCTCAAGCTTTGTCTCTCTTGCCTGCTAGAATGGAGAACTTTCTGATTTTTTAGGCTACCCATTTAGATCCCTATCAGCAAAATCTGGCATGGCTCCTTGTGGTTGAGCATTCTTTGACTGCTGGCTAAGAATTCATCATTTAGCATGCAATGGGAAGACCAGGCTTGCCCAGGTTGTATGAATGCATACACCCATTAAGCAAAGGCTCCAGAGAAGACTTCAGTTCCAATTATGATATGCCATTAAGTGAGTTCTTGGCATCTTTCAGAACAGTGTGCGAATGCAATCAGCAAAGTCCTAAATGTGTTAAATCAATGTTAGCTGCCCTTGAGTTGCTTCCGACTCATGGTGACCCTGTGGATGAGACATCTCCAAGACTGCCTATCCTCTGTTTCCTTGCTCAGATCCTGCAAGCCCTTGGCCACCCCCCCCCCACCCCCGATTGAGTCTATCCATCTGGTTTGTGGTCTTCCTCTCTTTCTTCTACCCTCTACCTTTCCTAGCATTATTATTTTTTCTAGTAATCTGTGTCTTCTCATTATGTGGCCAAAGTACGATAATCTCAACTTGATCATCTTTGCTTCCAAGGAAAGCCCTGGTCTGATCTGTTCGAGAACCCATTTGTTTGTCTTCTTGACTGTCCATGGTATCCTAAGTACTCTTCTCCAACGCCACATTTCAAATGAGTTGATTTTCTTTGTGTCTGCTTCCGTCACTATCCAGTTCTCACATCAGTACATATTTCAGTTAGCACTAAAGTTGCATCTGTCTGTAAGCACTGTAGCAGTTCAATTGGGATATCATCCGTTCCTGGTGATTTATTTTTCCCATTTCCTTTATTGCAGATTCCACTTCACTTCTTAGAATTTGGGATATGTCTACACAAGGCTCCTCATTCCAAGTAACATTCATTCCCTCATATCTTTTGTATAACTCTTCTGTGTATTGCCTCCGGCATCTTTTTATTTCTTCTTGTTCCTGTATAATGTTCTTTTTTCTCCATAGAGCATCCCTGCCCTCGGTTTGAACTTGGCTTTAATTTCTTGGATTTTTTGATAGAGATCTCTCATTCTTCCCTTTTTGTTGTTTTCTTCTATTTTTATGCATTGGTCATTGTAGTATTTCTCCTTATCCCTACATTTCAGACATTGGACAGTTGGGTTCATACTTCTGGCTTTGTTCCTATCTCCCTTTGCTTTTGCTTTTCTTCTTTCCTTTATCGCCTGAAGTGTTTCATCTGTCATCCATTGGTTCTTATCTTTCTTTTTGGTCACTGTTAGTGTTTTCTTCAATTCAACCTTAATTATGTCTTTGACTTCTGTCCACAGTTCTTCAGGTTCCTGGTTGATTATACTCAATAGTTCAAATCTGTTTCTTACATTGTCCTTGGATTCATCTGAAATGTTATTCAGGTTGTATTTTGGTATAATGATGGTTTTTGCTTTCTTCTTCAACTTAACTTTGATTTTTATTATGAGCAGTTTGTGGTCTGTGCCATGGTCAGCTCCTGGTCTAGTTTTGGCTTCTCCATCTTCTACTTACAATTATGTAGTCTATCTGATTTAAATCAATAGCCCCAATTCATTCGACACAAATTATTTCCTCATACGTGTCCACCACTCAGATCGGATGGTCAGTGTCAGCTCCAGGCTTTTTTGGGGGTGGCATGCAGGGCTTAGCATTGGGCTTGGCTTGGGATCCCTCCATGAAAGGAATCATCTCTTCTTTCCTGCTTTCACTAATACCATTTAGTTGCTAGTCTCCTTCTGAACACCCAAACTGAGGATGGAAAGCATATAAAGGATTCTACTCCTATTTTTTTTTCACTCTATGAAATACAGTGAATACAGGCAATAATCATGAAGAAGAGCAGTAGCAGAGCAAGGAGACTGGAAGTACTTCAGTATGTTTGCTGGGGAATGGGCTTCAACATGGCAGCAAGCCACTCAGGATGGGAAACAGAGTAGCAGCAGACAGAAGGTTAGTCAAGAAAGCTAAATGATGGCAGTCTCAAACCAAGGAACAAAATGGATGAATCTAGATGCTCCACTTAGTAACACTCTGATCTGACTGAAGATGGTGGTACTTGGCTGGTCTGCTTCAGTTACCTGACATTGTAAACTGAGAGGATTAGAGAAGTTCATGGATGACAAGACTTTCAGTGACAACTAGTCATCAGGGACATCACCAAGGGTGGGGTGAGGGGTTGGAATGCACCAGGTGACACACAAAGGTGAGGTGGCCCCGCTCCCCAAACATCTGCCCAGCAGCCATGGCAGGGAAAATACCTTTAGTATATTGCAGTTTAAAACTTTTCTGATATGAACTAAGTGGAAAGCCTAGCTCACTTAGGTATATTTGGGGGCGTTAAACTGAAAACCTATTTTTTGCCCCTTTCTTTTTCCTGTCATTTGCTGAGGAAAACATATGAAGAAATATGACAAACTAAGGCAAAACTATTTCACAATGTTTAATGTGTCTCCTGACACAGTAAATATATTCTCACCAATTGAAGGAAACCTTTTACAGGAATGCAAATTAACATATTTTACCTTAAAACATAAATTCCATCCTTGACACGTACAGGAAGGAAAAACACACACACACACAAACACACACAGACATACACATACACACACACACACACACACACACACACACATTTTCTGTCACTGCTATAATTCACTCTGGTTCCACATGGACACTGTGCAAATGAAAGGTGAAAAGAATCCAGTTGTTTAATAAGAGAGAGGTTACACTCAGCCCCTCTTTATTATGCTTTAGGCAAGTAATGGTCTATGTTATTCTATTCAACTTTTAATGGTTTTAATGTTGCTGACTGATTTTATCGCAATGAATATGGTGGTACTATTTTTATTTTATTGTGATAATGTCTTCATTTTATCCTGCTTTTATTGCTGTGTTATGTTGTATATCGCCTTGAACTTCCAGTGAGCTAAGAGACAGTTTAAAAACACATCTAACAACAATAACAATAGTAAGATTCCATGATTTCTTTTCTCTAAGAAAAGCATACTAATGGAAGAGAACAGAGGCATAGTAGCAACAAACACTTGATCTTGTGACAAAATAATATTTAGGTGTGACTATAACCAAAACAAATATTGTTCTAGTCTTTTATCCATCACTGAAAAATGACTCAACTGAGAAAATATTATTCAATCCACGGACTATCTGTATGATACAACTGATATAACTGTATGATGCAACAGACTATCAGGATAGGTTACTTAATTAAGTATACTTAGAATAATAGAATCACTGATTCTTAGGAGTTTATCACACAGGGGCACTTACTGCTGCCCAAATGTTGCTAAAGTGTTGCCCAAATGTTTCAGAACTGCTGGAGGGGGGATCACCCATAGTGCTTCTGAAACATCATTGAGGCTTTCACCATGGAAGGAAAACGGCAAGTCTCAATGAGGTTTCAGAAGCGCAACATATGATCCCACATCTGGCGCTTCTGAAACCTTTGGGGTGACACTTCAGTAATGTTTCAGCAGTGGTAAGTGCCCCCATGTGATAAACTCCTTAGAGCTGGAGGAACCAAAAGAGCCATCATGTCCAATCTCCTGCCATGCAGGAATAAAAAAAATCAAAGCACCCCCCAACAGATGCCCATCCAAGCATCCAAGCTTAAAGACCTCCAGAGATGGAGAGTAAAAACCCTCCAAGGCAGTCCATTCTATTGCTGAAAAGCTCTTACAGTTAAAAAAAATTCTACTGTTTAGGTGGAATCTCTTTTCTTGTTGCTTGAATCCATTGGTTTTTGCCCTAGTTTTTGAAGTCATAGAAAGCAAGTTGGCTCCATCTTCTACAGAACATCCCTTCAGATATTTAACGATTGCTTCTTGTTACCTGCATCGATCCAACACAGGGAGAGGCAGGATACAAATAAATATTCATCATCATCATCATCATCATCATCATCATCATCATATCATTTCACTTTGCCAATCTAAAAATATCCATCTCCCAAAGTCATTTCTAATACGGCTTGGTTTCCAGAACTTTGCTCATCCTGGTCACTCTTCTCTGAATACACTCCAGCTTGTCAATGTCCTTCTTGAACTGCAGTGTCCAGAACTGGACACAATGTTTCATATTAGCTGATGTAGAATAGTGGCACACAGCTTCAGGAGTCTTCTTATAGGACATTTGGTAGTATGTGATCCTGCAGGACAGGGGTGGGGAACCTAGGGTCCTTCAGGTTCTGACAAACTATTTATACATGTAGCATCACCATCAGAGGAGGAGCTACAACAAAGCCCTCATGAGCCTGGCTACAACTTCCTTCAGCTTGGCTGGTGGTGAAGCACGATGGGAATAGTAATTTGTCAGAACGTGGAGGGCTGTACTTTCCCCACCCCCTGCTGTAGGAGGAGATGACAACCACATTTGAGGCCCTGCTGGTATCATTATCTGCCTACCTGCCTCTCACTCCTGGAATCCTGTCCACATGGCAGTTGGTGGCAGATGGAGAAGTAGGAAGAGTGGATAGTCCAGTTGGTGCAGTCTCTAAACTAATCGTCTTTTTCTTTTTCACACTTCTCTGTCTTTTCTTTGTCCTGCAAAACATGTCATATGTACTAAATGCCCTTGTTGGAACTGGCTTCTAGTCTTCTTGACCATTCACATGATCCTACCAACCACAACAGTGGTTAGAGTCATGGTATCCTTCCTTTTGTCAATCTTCCAAGGCCATGAAGAGACCCCAGGAAGCCACACTGAAGAAAAGCATCATGTAAGTCTAGGCAGAGGAGGGCTCTCACATCCTGATGACTAAAAAGTGGCCAATGTATCACTAAACATTAAAAAGGATACAGGGAAATTAGAAGCAGTTAGCTATCCATCTGCTCTGGATAAAATGGTGAAAAGCATTATTAATGGTCAAATTATCAAGTACCCAGAAGCATAAATCTTGCTGAAGAAGAGTAAAATCTGTTGGGATTCTTTGAGTGTCAAGAATATAGAGTCACTATCACAAGATGTGGTGGGCCTTGAGGAAATGTCTATTAATGTAGATTTTACTATTAGTAACATGATTGTCATGGTGATGATGATGTGATGCCTAAACAATGTCTGCAAACATTGCAGACTACAGAATTTTATGCTCAGGGCTTCATAAATTTATGCAGATTATGTCTCCAGAATGACATAGGTCCCAGGCCATTAGTGAATAGTAAAATGTGAAACCAAAGGCTTTCATGGCTGGCATCCATATTTTTTTGTGGGTTTTTCGGGCTATGTCACCATGTTCTAGAAGAGTTTATTCCTGATGATTTGCCAGCATCTGTGGCTGGCATCTTCATAGAATGCTGGCATGGAAGAGAGTGGGATACACACACACACACACACACACACACACTATGTGCCCCTGTGTAGGGAGGAGGGATTTCCATGTTAATCCGTGTATTGTTCTGTTGTTGAATGGCAAGGCCTCAGGGTGGGAGGATATATGAAGAGGATTAGTGTCTGTTTAATTATTGATCATTGTCTCCTGGGAGACTCCTGGGTGTTTTGGTTTTTTTTAATTTGCATTTTGCTGGGTCATGATTTTAATATTTTTCAGAACTGGTAGCCAAACTTTGCTAACTTGAAGGGTTTCTTATTTCCTATTGAAGCTGTCTTGGTGTTTGTGGATTTCAATGGCTTCCCTGTGCATGCTGACCTAGTAGCTGTTGTCATGGTCTAGAATTTCAGTGTTTTCAAATAGCAGTTTATGTCCAGGATTTATAACATGTTCTGTTACTTCTGATTTTTCTAGCTGATCCAGTCTGCAGTGTCTCTCATGTTCCTTGATTCATGTTTGAACACTGTGTTTGGTGGTCCCTATGTAGACCTGTCCACAGCTGCATGGTATGCGGTAAACTCCTGCGGCTGTGAGAGGGTCTCTCCTGTCCTTTGCTGAGTAAAGCCTTTGCTGGATTTTCTTGGTCAGTTCGTAAACCATTTGGAGGTTTACAATCATCAGGAATAAACTCTTCTAGAACATGGTCACATAGCCCAAAAACTCCCACAAAAAACCAAGTAGTAAAACTTTGTAACTAATGGTCTGATCCTATTTTCATTTACTCATATATTAAATCACACTGAACTGAAAAGGAAAACCATTTTTATATGCATAAAACTGAAACTTAATCCACATTCATGTATCACAAATGGAAGCAAGCTCTATATATCACAAGACCCAAAGTTGTTTGAATTCCTTAGGAATTAAAATACTATATTGGAATAAAATTAGTGGATTTACTGGTGCCTCAAGTCTGTTAGAACTAAGCAGGCTGCATATGGACAGATGTAGCACAATAAAAGCAACCATATAACAAAACAAGGACTTAAGTATTCATGATTATTGGAGGATGCAGTCAAAAGATATAGCTAAACTTGCATAATAGTGTCCTTCATCTAGCTGAGTTTGCAGTCTCAGCTTTTAACTTGTGGAGTTAATGAATGATGCTCAGATTACTAGATGTCCATTTTAGAAGACAAGATTATTCCAGAATGATTAAAACTTCATAGGCTGCCAGAGACAACTCACCATTTCTTTTTAGCTCTACTGGCCTTAATATATTTTTCACATTTTGATCTGGCATCCTGAGATGTCATGCCATAATCACCATGGAAAAATGAATGCATCATAAAGATATGTGAAGATAGATAATACTTCAAGCTACAGAGGTCTTCTAAAAGAGGTTCTCCATGTGCTTTGACTTCGAGCTGATAACCTGCATCTGTCAAAGCTAATTTGCAGCAGAATCTGCAATTTAATCATCTTACCTCAACCATATGAAGAATATTAGAAATAAAGGCATATGCTTTATAACTAAATTAACTTTGAAATTCTGCTACACAAAGTAATATTATTATCTCTAGTCTAATACTTATCTTCCTTGGAAAGAAATTAATTGCCATTTTTTTCCCTTCATTCCTCTGCATAAAGCTGAATCAAGCAATATGCAATAATTCCTCTTAGAGACTGTAAACCTGTCCCCACTACAGCAATTGATTGAGAATAGAGTTACATCAAATGAATTATTTTGATGCCTGATTCACACTGGGATCCAAACAATGTATTTAAAATCATCTCCCTTTCAATCCATTCCCATGGTATGAATGATTCCAGGGATGGCACCAGGGAATTTGCTAGGACCTACTGGCCTCCTTAACTCTATTCCTTTAATTTTAGTTGGCATTCATAGAAAGTGTCTCCACTTCTCAGTCTTCAAAATAAAGGAAAGGTAATGTTAAGAGCATGCAGTAAACAAAGGAATCTAGTTTCATGAGGTAATGTGCAGGGAAGGACTGTATGTGGCCTCCAGGCTATTTTTGTGGTTCAATTGTCCCTCAAAAATGCCATCAAATGCCTTCTGATAGATATGAGGGCATTTTTGCCATGTTTTTGCTCCCCTGGTCTACTTTAGGCCAAGTGGGGAAAAACAGACAGAAAACAATTTGAAACGGATCTCTCCTGGCCCTAAAATGGCACAGGGGAGTAAAAGCACAAATGCTTGCACACCCCTAGAGGGTTCTTGGGCACATTTTGAGACAAATTTTTAAAAATATTTTTCTGATGGAGGTGCAGCTCTTGGTCTTGGGGGTTGTAATAATGCAACCTCTTTGCCTTCCCTTAGCACAAGGTCAATTGTACTGTTCCTCTGGGTCCCTAGAGGGCAATTGCTAGTACTAACAATCTCCGAAGACGCTTGGTTCTATGGAATCCTCAGGTGTTGAGCCTAATCCGTTCTTTGGGAAGTAGTGCTAGACATTTGGTGCCCTGAACAATTCTGTCTACAAAAGGCAAGAAAGGACTATGGAGAGAGCAGGGAAATGCAGGATCTGGCAGGAAAAAGGAGGGAAGGGAAGTTGAAGGGAAGGAGGGTACAAGTGAGGGAAGGCAACAAGCAAGAAATCAAGGGAGAGGAGGGAGGTGGGATGATAGGAAAGGTAAACAAGGTGGTAGGACAAGATGGTGAGGGACAGTAGTAGTATTTCTCCTCCCATTTCAGGTGTCGGGATTTCAAGCTCACTACCACTGACTGATATGGATATTGTTGTTAAAGGTAGACATATTGTGGAAAGGAGCAAAAGCATACAATGTTTTACTTTTGGTTATCTTTTCGGCATTTCCATTTGTAACCAGAGTGAGCAATATCTGTTGCTAAATCACGTGTTCTGAAGAACAATCAAAGCCGGAATGTGCAAGCATAGCTAAGCTCACTGAATGCTTTGCATATTGTTATTCTGCCTGTACCATTTGCATAAGAGCTATTCAAATCATTTCCATCTCTAAAGATGGTAAAAATGTGCAATTTCCCCCTCTTTCATACAACTTTAAAAACACATTCAAAACCTGCCTTGTAGTTGGGTTACACATTGCTTTGAACATGATAATTAAGGCCTTACAATGGGATCCAGTGCTGTTGTGGTATACATGTCATGATCCAGATCCTTGCAACTGATCTGGAAGACAAGTTAAAAGGATGTTCTACTTCTGTAATGATGTTTACAAGATGAAAAGGCCCATAAAAATAAAATATTAAAAAGAAAACAGGAGGGAATTAAAAGGCAACATAGGAGAGGGTTTCTTAGTGTCTGTATACAATACTGAAACAAAATTTGAGGTCATCTGCTCCCTGTGAAAATCAGATCTATAATATTAACTTGCTTTAGAACCTGTTTTAAAATCCCCATTCCCATGGTTTTAATTATAATGGAAGTGATCCACAAAAAGTCTTGTGTGGTCAGCCTCACTGATATACTTTTATCATTCATATACAGCTGCAAGAGAACTCATGGGATATTTTTGCCATTTCAAAAACTGAAATGTTGGTGCTATTGTGAGTTCTGCTGTACTGATTTTACCTTCTCTTGGTGGATTTGTGCTGTGCTTTGATTTTATGGTCATATTATTTCATCTTTATGTGCATTTGATTCTACTTTCATTGTAACCTGCCCAGTGAACATTATATATTTGGTGACATAAAATTGTTGTAAATTAATCAATCAGTAAAATTGCCCCACATATCTGATTCTGTTATAACATTGTGTATGTTTGTTTGTGTATGTGTGCATAAAGGGATCAATCTGTGGGAGTAGATACTTCATTTTAAGAATCAGCATCAGGAACATACCATGCTTTACCTGGTGCCTTAAGAAATCAGAGCAAAGAATTTCAAAAGCATGATTGTTGTGAAGAATATTAAAGGTGGAGAGAAGCATTAACTTGACTGTGCACTTAAACATTACATTGGTGTGGATTGTTCGTGATGGTCCTAAGTAATTAATCTGTATCAGAACTTTGAAAAGTTAGGAATTTGGGGCAGAACATGCCTGCTAAGATGCTGCCTTGATTACTCATATTGGGAGAAAAGCAGGATATAAGTAAATAAAAATAATAAGAATAAGAATATGTACTAACATTTTTGGGTAGGTTAGGGTTCACCACCTAGAATAGTGCCTTTAAAGTCTGGACTGAAACCTGGAACATATGCACTACAAAAAAGGTAATGCTTGAAATAATTATTTCTTGAACTGGTTCAAGAAATAAACACACACACACACTAAAAAAAAATGAAACCTTGATTTTTTCCATTTTAGACAAGGGACACCATTTTACTACACCATTATATTTGTGGATGCTCAAGTCCATGGGATATTTAATATCCATGGGACCCATGGAATTCCTGAAACCAAATCCCAGTGGATAGCAATGGTCACTGTAATCCTTTCCAGGTTTTAATGTCCATTTTAAAGGAGCTATCCATGCTGCCAAAGCCAATCCCTGAAACAAGTTAGGATACCTTGGATAGCTTCCTTAACTGGCAGAAAACTCACAGTAGTCACATTGATATGGGAGCTACCAGATGCCAGTCGGTTCATTTCTGGAGAGCTTTGTTAGTACTGAACACTCCATAATAAGCTGCATCCCCAGATGTCATTTCCATCTCAAAAGAGAATTTCCTAATTGTGTATTACTTTGTACATTACTATTACAAGGTAACCAGCATCACAGAATGCTCACTAGCACCAAGTATGTGCATTTACACAAAACAGCAGATCTTGGCCCTTCAAAAACATCTTGAGACACAAGTATAGCTCCTTCTGTAGAAGTGCTTGGAAATGCCATGACTTTGGATGCAATTCTTGTCATGGATTGTGCTGTCAGTCACAGATGCTGAGGGCCAAATTAAATGTTAGATTGGAGCTCTGTTTAATGTTAGTCCAACTGCTGCATCTGCATTCTTGGCAGTAGTCAAATTACACTGGAAAGCATTGTGAGACAGGGTGTCCTTCTGCACAACCATCTACTGGAAATGTTGATATAATCAATACTGCATATGACACATGTCATAATGGTATGATCTTCTCTTCTGTTTTAGTACTGCCATGTATACCAGTGAAAACTTTTTATTTGCCCAGTTCAATATCAGTTGATATGAGTGTTTAATGGACTTTAATTATACCCTACCTTTTCCCTGAGACTGGGATGGAATGTAGGCTTTCATTATGAACAAGATTATTTCTCAAAACAAACAGATGAGAAAAAGAGGAAAAAAACCCAGAAAATTAAAATGACTGCTATTATCTTTTAATTTTCATAATCGTGTATTAATAGCATGTTATTGGACCAGCTAGTCAAATACTATTAATATAAGATTAGAAAGACTGAAAGAGAGCGGTGGTCATTTTAATTTTCCATTTCTTCCTCTTTTCTTCATCTATTTGTTTTAAGAAATAACCTTGTTTGTGATGAAAGTTCATGTTCAGTCCCAGTCTTGGAGAAAAGGCAGAGTATAATTAAAGTGATCGATGGACTGAGTGATATTGCCAACTGTACACAGTCTTATTTCCTACTGTACATTTTATTTTCCTATGACACAAAAAGGCAAATACTTGGGCCTTGGCATTTCCAGTAGTAATACCTCAGTTACAGAACTCACTTCAAGGCATTCCTTCCTTCTCTTCTGTCCTTTAGCTGAAACCTTTGGTAGTCAATGCTATTCTATTATTCTATTCTCAGCCTCTGGTTTTATTGCAATTAAGGTTTTAATTTTTACTGTGCTGTCTCAGGGGTATGAAGACACCTTTTTTATGCTTGGTGTCTTTTCAGACTATTTGAAGTATTTCTTATTTTATTATTTATTTTCAGGTTGTATCACCTCTTTATACAAAAATAAATAAGACTTCTTGGTTCCTATTGCCCTGTAAGACCATGAAAGCTCTCACACTATTCACCAGATAACAGTGGCTTGGACATGGAGACTGCATCCACACTAGAAATGTAATAAATATTGGCACATGTTTGTTCTTATCTTCAACAAGAAATGGGATCATGATAGTTTGAGGTATCGCCATAATACTTTTCACCTTTGCACATGAATGTAAACAGCAGCTGACGTTTTGCTCCTGTATTTTTTAAAAAACATAGAAAATTGTACTTTGCCCCTTGACTTTATAAAGCTTTCAAGCACCATCCTATGGATTCCTGGGATTAGTAGTTTTACAAGGTCTTTAGCCTTCTCTGTCAAAGAGTGCTGGTGCATCACAAAATTACAAATTCCAGGATTCTGTAGGATGGAGCCACAACAATTAAACTGGTGTCAACCTATATTATTTCTATAGTGTAGAAGGCCACCATAAGCACAGTGGTTTCAGCATTGGACTATGACTCTGGAGACCATGGTTCGAATCCCCACTCAGCCATGAAACCCACTGCGGGACCTTCAATGAGTGATTTTCAGAGGATGGCAATGGTAAACCCCTTCTGAAGAAACTTGCCCAAACACCATGAAAGGTTTACCTTAGGGTCACCATAGGTCAAAAACAACTTGAAGTCACACAGCGACAACAGCAGATGCACCCTTCATCAAAAGCCAGCCTAAGGATATGGTTTGAAAAATGCAAGCTGCACTATTAATTGTGAAGTTTATTCCAAAATAAGAAGTTATTACCATTGAGAAAAAAATATTGTAAATAATAGTTTGAATTAACATTGCTCTTTCATCCATTAATTAATTAACATACAATTTAGCTGGAAAACAAATGTGTTTCTATCTTGAAATGAGAGTGGTGGTGGGGAACCTTCACATCTAATGCAAAATAAGCTTTTGAAAATTTGTTTTAGATATTCAAATATTTTAAAGCATTTCCCCTGGAGACGTCGGTGTTAATAAAAACAGAAACTATCAAAAAAGCTAGTTTATGGAAATCTCAACTTTAAGGGGACAAGAAAAACATTTTTTTTTAAAAAAAGTGTTAATTCCAACATCAACACTTTCAGACAGATATTATGGATAACAGCTGCCAAAATTCTAATGTATGCAAATTATTTTGACTTGGGATTCTTTTTAATTTATTAGGATGAGGGTTGCAATTTGAAAAAAAAGGGAAAAATTAATCTCAAACAGCATTTTCAAAATGGATAACTCTTTCACATTCCTCACCACTACATAAAAATTGTATTTTGCAGGTATAACAACAAAAAAATGATTAATGACCCCTGACATTAGAATTTAAAATGTCCTTCATGCAAATATCCTAGTTCTTCAATTCTTTTGTAATACAATAGGCAGAATTAGAATTGCAAAAAAGCAAAAGGAGTGACATGGAAATTACACAATGAAGTACTTCCATTGTGATAGTGAGAGAACCAAAATGAACTGAATATAAGATAACACAGATACAAGAGTCTTGCAGGACTTTTCCTTAAAACTATCCAATCATTTAGAATTGGTCTCCTTGCAAAGGGGGTGAGAGAAAAATGAAAGAAAGAGATCCGACAATATGATTTGATTTTCCCAGAAGGGTTTCAAAAAAGTGATTAAATTTAACTAAGGAAAAGGTTTTTTAAAGGGACATGGTCAATTGAATAAAGACTCTAATTAACCTATAAATTACATCTGAGGAATATTTTGATGCAAACGTAGAGAATGGTTTGAATCAAGATTTACAGTTAGACCAAATCTAAGCAGGGCTGACTCTGAATCCAAACCAACACCTACACCAACACAAATATGGTCAATACAACAAGCTTTGTAATCACAAGTTGACAGTCTTACCATTAGGAATGAATTTTCTGTTTCATTATTTTTCTCTTACTTGGTTTTGCTCTATCTTCCACTTTGGCAGGTGCTGAAATTTTCCATTCTTATCTTTGTGTGGTTACCTGATCAGCACTTTGACCACAGATTGATAGTTGGCAAATTGCACTCTCTCAGCCTGAGAGAAAGGCAATGGCAAACCATCTGTCAATGAACTGTGTTAAGAAAAACCTGTGATAGGTTTGCTTTAGTGATGCCGTAAGACAGAAACAACTTGAAATCATACAGTAACAACAGGTATTGGTACATCAATGAAAAATGAAATGGAAAATGAAAAAAATTAATGGCATATGACATGAAGAACCATATAAGGATAAACCCCAAATTTTAGAAAGCAGGGTGGAGGATGCACTAAGAGAAACTGCAAAGTATAAATCACCAGGAACAGATAATATTTCAGTTGAACTGCTACAATGTACACAGACAGAATCAACTTTAGTTTTAACTAAAATATGCCACTAAATTTGAAAAACACAACAGTGGCCAACAGACAAAGCAAATCAGAAAAGACAGGGCCTGAGTCTGCAGGACCTAAGCAGAGCAGTGGAGGATAGGGCTCTTGGAGATGTCTCATTCATAGGGTTGCCATGAGTCAGACTCAATTTCAGAGCAGTTAACAATAAAAACAACATTGGTACATCAGATCTGAGTTTCATTACTACTAACCATAAGTTCATGTAGTAATTGACCATCTTCCATTGGAGAACACCTCTCCAACTTCAGAAGTTTTGGACTACAACTTCCATAATCCAGCCCAAAACAACTGAAAAGAACCAAGTTGCGGAAAGCTGCAAGAAAGTACATGTCCTGAACATGAGCCAGCAAGTGTACAAGGAAGCATATGGTTGGTGGGTAAGAACTGTTGGATAGTCAGTCCAGTCCAGGTCAGTCACAGATTATTTAAACAAAATGAAGGTTGGATTGGAGGCCCTTGTGGTCTCCTCCAACTCTATAATTCAATGAAGGAAGAAGCAAAAGGGTGGTTGTCAGCTGGTCCAGAAGTTGTTACAGTGGGTCAGAAGTCCAGACATATGAGTCAGCAAGGAGTAAACAGAATATATTCCAAACCATAGCCAGTCTAAGGTTGTGAAAACAGGAATGCGAGAGAGTTCTTCCAGTCAACCAGATATGATAATTGTCAGGACGTAGGCTGAGACAGGACTGCTGGGATATAGTCGGCCCTGAGTATCTGTGGACAGCAAGCCTGCATTGTCTCCAGTCGTGGCCCATGGCCGTGCTACCATTAGGGACAGACCCCATTGTCCTATAGTAGTGTGTGCACATGGTTCCACTGTTGTTACATTCCATTGTCCCCAATGGGGGGCAGCTGCATATACACACTATATATGCATGGGAGAATGGGGGCTGTCCCTAATGGGCATATGCTACCATTGGGGACAATGCAGGCTTGAGTATCCACAGATTTGGGTATCCACAGGGGAGGGGTATGGAACAGATTCTCCCAACAGACACTGAGGGCCGACTGTATTTGTGGGCAGCTCCTTCAAGGCCACAGGTATCTAATTAGTGCTTAATCAAGCCAGTGTATTACTTAACAGGCACTGGGATTGGTGTTTTTCTCTATCTACAAAGGATGGATGTGTTGTCTTTAGCATCTGCAGCTTTTGCCAACTCCTGCTGAGAAGCAGAGTCCACTACTGCCCCAGCCCCCATTCTCCTTGGCCTCAGAGAGAGCTCCAGTGTCCTGACAATCTGCCTCTGCCACCACAGCCTCCTTCTCCTCCCCATCTGAGTCATCTGGGGTAAATGACAACAGTACCTAGGAATGCTATATACAGTCTGCTGTCCACATTCATGGAGGTTAGAGGTGCAAGACTCCTGTGAAAGAGGAAAAAACCCTGAAAATATGGGAAAATCCCAGGATGGAGGAGGAGCACATGCATGCCTTTCCAGGCTTCTATGTTCTGGGCTTTTTCTCCTGTGGTGGTGGTGGTTGGGTGGCAGGATGGAAAAGGATAAGGATGTGTGCTTTACCTAGTTGTGTGTGGGGCTCACGGTTGCCTTTCAGAGAAACTTGTGAATCACTAAATCAGTGACTGTTAAACCTCAGAATGTGGAGGGCTGACTGTACTGGATGTTGATGATTGATGCATGCAGATTACTTAGAACACTAGGCCTTAATTTTGGCACAGGATGAATTAACTTTATCCCAGGAAGATAAAAACAGCTGGATGGCCATATGTTGGGAGTGTTTTGACTATATATTCTTGCATGGCAGCGGACTGGACTGGATGGTCTTTGTGGTCTCTTCCAACTCTATGTTTCTATGATCCTGTTTTTCTACAGCTGTAGTACAATGAAGGCCAGCATCCTATTGGTTCCATTGTGCATGGATGCTCATTGCTCATGCTCATTGTCCTCTGTCTTCTTGGTCATAGGACCTCAGCTTTTGTTTTCATTAAGTCTTAGTATATTTTCCACAGCACTGGTCACTGACTTTATTACTACATTTCAAAGAAAGTATAAAACTTTGAGCTCTTTTGTCTATGAGGGCATGCAGACAGAGTACAGGAAGGTGGAAGGACACCAGGAACTAGATCAGATATGAGACACAATACATATTTTCTATTGGATCCTCTTTCCACTTTGATTTTAGCATTGTTACTTGCTTGGTAAGTTTTTTCACTGGTATGTTCTCTCTGAGAATAGCTTGCAGTGTTGCAGAAGCTTTGCCACCAGCCAGCTACACTCTCATTTCTATTCTTGACTGGTGACACAAGGGGGGAGGGGATGGAGGGAGAAGGTGCAAAGAGACAGAACATTTGTAAGTTGGAGAGTTCTGTCCCACTTTGTTAGGATCTCAGAAAAAGCAGTATATTTTATGCTAAAATTAGAATTCGAAACATGTTTTCTCAGAAATAAATCATATTGCCTAATTAAGGTGTTTTTCAAAGCATATTAACCATATTCAAACTACAGTAAGGAAAAATGCTTTTAAATATTTAGAGTCAGAAAATTTCCTTGGAATACAAATTAGACAGCCAAAGTACTTTCTTAAGAAAATTGATACTTTTGAACCAGTGCATGCAGAACCAGAAATGTTCCACATAAAGAAAGTAATAGCCTACTGAAATGCCTGGACCTATAGAACTGAGAAACCGGATGCATGATGTACATTCAAAGAGACATCTCTTCCCAATTAGATTGTCACTCATTGAGAAGGCATGAAGAAGTATGTAAGTTGAATGCACCAGTTATTGTGCACTTCTGCAAAACAACTTACAACAATTTTGCAGTATAAAGCTCTCGATAGTTTATTTTCAGCTGCACATATAGCAATATTATATGGGCACTCATTTTGACCCATACTGCTCCTCAACTAGGTCTGCTAGGTGTCAGATGAGCATCTTTCCTTTCAAACCATTGCCTTTGTAATATGGTATAAAAGGAATAAATCTTCACTACAGTGGACTTAATTAACAAACATTTTTCCTCCTTCAAGAACTTGGGAACATTTATTTGTATTGGACAATGACTTCTATGTAGGAGAAACAGATCTTGCACAAGTTGTGTTTTATGTTTTATAAAGAGAGCTTGGAAAAGTTTAGCTGCTTTCTGCAGCCATCCTAACTTTTGACTTATCTATCAGATTGCAAGATCTGCAGGTGAGCTCTTTTGTGTTGAGACTTTGTGGATTGTTAGGTCTAATAGGCTATCTTGTCATCTGTCTACCGGACATAATATCTCATTAGAGAACTACTTTTTTATTTAGAATCATAGAGTTGGAAGAGACCTCAAAGGCTGTTAGATTTTCTGCCTGGCATCCTGATAAGTTAGACCTATGTACATGTCACTGTTTTCTATTCACATTTTCAATTCTGGTGCCATTGCCATGAGTATAAATGAACCTGAAGCCCACCTTAAAATCCATTCACCATCATGAGAGATGGAGTTTTCTGGTGCTGGCAAGCAGGGTGCTGCAGTTTGGTGTGACCATCCCCCTGCCACCAACAGCATGAGGAGCAAAAGCAGGACCCTCTGTAACATCCTGTCACAACTCTTTGTTGCACCATCACTTCCTACTGGCTAGGGCTGGTCATGTTATCATGCAGCACTCTTCTAGCCAGCACTGCAGAACTCTGATGCTCAGGATGGCTTACTGGTTTTTAAAGTAAGTTTCAGGGGTCAAACTAGGAGATGGATCACAGCTGCAATAGCATAGCCATGCCTATGATGCAGGATCTCCACCCTTGGGCTTTATTTGAATGACTTTCTGAGAGCAACTGTGGTTGTTGTTCAACCATGCTTAATCACAAAGAGCCATTCATACAACTCAGGTTTTACCTCTAAAGTCTCAGGGCCTAGGATGTGTTGTTGTTGTTGTTGTTGTTGTTGTTGTTGTGTGCCTTCTAGTAATTTCTGGCTAAACACTAAAGTGAACCTATCACAGCATATTCTCAGGCTGAGAGTGTGTGACTTGCCCATGGGTGAGTGGGGATGTGAACCCTGGTGTCCACATAGTCCAACATTCAAACCACCATGCCACTCTGGATCCTCTAGAATGCAAATATACTTGGAAGGCAGATTCTTACCTCCACCACAGCCCTCCTTGTTATCAATGGAGAATAGCCATTAGGATTTATTTTTAAATCAAAGCTTCTTTCCTGTGCAAATGCAGGTGTTGTTTTGGGGGGTAAAAAGAAAGGGGAAAAAAAAGGAAACCCAGGCTGCCTAATTAATTACTAGGTGCCAGTAAGTAGAAAAATATTTATTTTCCTGCATCTAAAGAATAATGAAAAAGAAATGAATCATTTTGAAGAAAGCAAGAGCAAGAAAAATGCACCTCCAGGCTGTGATCACAGGCATGCCATGTTTTAGCCCAAAGCTATGTTAAGCACAGAGTTACAGAATCCTCATAAAGCCTGAATGCGCTTTCTCCTCAATTTATTATAGTGTTTTACAAAGAGGACAATTTCTCTCAGCTTGACAGCAAACACCTTGGAAAAGAGATACATGCGTGTATATATATAACCCTATCATGTGGTTTTCTTGGCAAGATTTATTCAGAGGAGGTTTGCTATTGCCTTCCTCTGAGGCTGAGAGCATGTGGCTTGCCCACCATGCTGGCTCTCAAAAGCACAGCACACCAAAAAGCCTTATTTTGGAGTCAAATAATCAAATCCCAGAATTTGCTGGAATAACAAGGCCTTCACCTGCTGCCAAAAAGAATGAGCCATGTTAGGGGTGAAACAAGCTGCCCAAAGGAGCAGCTTGTCACTGCCCCTTTGAGCGCCGGATCACGGCCATGGCAACTGGATGCCACAGCCCTGATTTGGCATTTTTCTGGGCCAAAAAAGCAGCAGCAAAATGCCACTTCTTTATGGCCCAGAAAAAGTGTGCCCTTGCCACCGCAGCGGCAATTTTCTATGTTCCTTTTTGACATGCGGCATGTGAATGCCACACCAAAGGATAGCCATAATGCCACCCACCTTGTGGGCCGGCAGACAGCGTGACGCTGGCTTAGGGGTGTCATTGGGGTGTGCATCTTCCAAACACCATGCCTCCATGCTGGCCCCAAGCTAGTGCTTACTGCCGGTTTGTACAGTGTGTTAGCTTCTCTAGGAAGAGAGTTCCAGCATCTAGCATGGAGAAGGCCATTTTTGGCTTTCCCACCAAATATGTCTGTGGAGGTGGTGGTGTTCTGAGAAATGCCTCCCCCACTCCACAAAAATATATATGTTAGAGTTTGGGCAAGATTATATAGGAAGATACATACCTTAATATGGGATGAAATGGAATTGAGTCAGCCTGATAAATGCATAGAATTATTTGCTTTAGGGTGCAACAGAAATACATTTATCCACAAATTTTAGTATTTTTCATTCTTGCATGCATAGATATATACTTTCCATAGTTTCTCGTTATTGTAGGAGAATGCAAATATTTCTGTATAATTCTGAAAAGTTTTTCACACTTTGTGAAGTCTTTGGGGGGAACTATTTCATGCAAAAATGCACATGGTTTTTCAAAAATTAGATGTATTTCTGCACAAATAAATTGCATTGAAAGATTGCACAAAACCTGAGGAAATTAATAACTGCTCTGATGTTCTCAATGGGGTTTTCCAAGAATTGGGGAAACCATTATTCTGCTTGGAAATGAATAGAAACAAATAGTTTTAATCCCCAGGCTTTACTCTATTAATTATAATCCCTTTCTTAGTGATCGTTTATGAATTTCAGTCTTTGAATGTTTCAACTGCAGATTGAAATTTGCTTTTAAATGTTTGAATACACAAGTCTTTGCAGCTATTTTGATGATGCTTTCTACTTTGGTGTATGTTCTACATTGGCAGTGTTGCACTGCAAACCACTACAAGATACCTTTGAATATTGCAAACAGCCTATGCATTGATTAATAATATACACTTGATTAATAATAAATAAGCACTGGTTTTCAGGAAGCTTGTAACACCTCCATCATATTTCTAAAATGTTTTCTCAGCCACAAACCATACAAGGCAAAAGTTCAAGATATTATTGGTGACCATAAAGAAAAAGAAAATGCAAAGATGAAGCAATGTACATGAGCATAATTTTCGGGTGTGATAAACACGAAGGGAAATTGCACAGAACAGGTAGGGACAAGGTATACTTTAATACAGGGTCTTCCAGAATGTAAGGATGGAAATAATATTTGCATTTATTATTCCCAGGTCAAAAAACAGGTTTTCTGACAGTCAGGACACCCATGTCAAGAGAAATAATAACCCTGTGAGAATTTTCTCCTGATATAAGACATGATGTAGTTGTTTCAGTGTTGGCAAACCTGGAGACCAGGGTTAAAATCGATGCTTAGTCAAGGTAATTTCACTGGTGTAGTCTTGGACAAGTCACATACTCTCAGGTCAGAGGAAAGCAAAGGCAAATACTCTCTGAAAATGTCATGCCAAGAAAACCCCATGATAGAGTTTGGGTCTGGCATAAGCCAGAAATGAAATCAAGGCACACAACAATAACATTCAACATCTCAAAGTGTTCCATGTGAAATAAAATTCTGCAGGAATTTTTCTTAATAGAAAAATATCTCTGTTTTCTGCACAGAAAATGTGTTTCCTGCACAAAAAAACTTTTTAGCACAAATTAATATGCAGTTTTATTCAAAGAACAATTCCAGTTCAAAACTTTAGGATGTTTGAATATGAGGAGAATACTGCAGGGGAATGTTTGCTTTCTCCCACAGCAAATTATTCATCCTCACATGCAAGAATTAATTCAAAGGATTAAAGTTTTACTCAAACCGCCCCCCCCCCCCCACCATTATTGGCTATGTGGGCTAGAACTGGTGATAGTTGTAGGTGAACAACATCTGGAAATTTACACGTTCTGCACCCAGTCATCATAGCTAAAAAAGAGAGAGAATATTTGTGTGATGGCATAGGGTGTATAGGTTTTGTCAATATTTGTATTGTTGCAATTGGCAGAGACATGGTTAGGTTCCCTGTAGTGGAGAGGAATCCAATAATTATTGTGTGTTTTTATGACAGAAGCATGAGTGTTAACAGGGATTGAGATGGCCATAGTCATAAGTATTTCCAAATAGGAATACTATAATAATAATAATAATAATAATAATAATGATGTTTATTTATAACCCGCTCTTCTAATGAAATACTTGGAGTGGGGTACAACAAGAATTAAAAATACAGAGTAAAACAACAATCATCTCTCTTCCCACCTGCCCCTCCTTAAAATTGAATTAAACCAGGGCTTATTAAAATTGACAACAGTTAAAGTTAAATTCAGCAACAATTAAAACAGATATGATCTCATGGACAGTGCATGTGCAAATCCATTCACCCAAAATGAAATTACATGTAATCCTAGGTTTCATATGGTGTTGGGTACATTGTGGCAACTGTTGTTCTTATAATGATGAAAACATTATACTATCAGTGATTCTTTAGCATTGTACGTTTAATAATTTTATTATATAAAACCCCTCACAAGTGCCTCTTCTCCCCTGCCAAGATGCCTGTTGAGAGAAAGGAGCACAGAAAGCATGGACTTCCATAGCTACCAACTGCGGCAGACCTGCAGGTCCACTGGAGAGGGAATATAATGCATCTTGAAGATCTTGAGGAATATAATGAGATGCTGAAGCCATACATAATAGAAGAGTAGTAAGTTATCCGGTGGGCATCTAAAACTACTGTTTCAAATGGCCTTTAATGTTTGAAACTACTGTTGTTTCAAAATTGTATTTTAGAATTGCTTTTAGGCTGTTTTTAAAATGTATTTAAGATGTTTTTTTTAATTATTTTAATATTTGTACAGTTTCAATTGCTTTTATTTGTTCACTGCCCTGGGAACTCTTATGTGCTGGGAGGTGATATAGAAATATCTTAAATAAATAGATATAGCTCTGGGTTCCAGTTCAATATCCTACACTGCCCATTTATGAACAAATTCAGTACGACATTATAGCCATGCTTCTTAAAGGCCATCCATTAGTCTTCCTCTTTCCTAGTATTTCTTATAACTTCAGAGAAGTGCTGAACGGAACAGATAGAATATTACTGTACCTTGTTCATGCCATCATAACTGCCTCATTAGTATCTTGTTATAAATTTTTTCTCCTCCTCCTCCTCCTACTGCTATTTTTTTCTCAGTGCACGTTCTCTATCAAAATACTGTTTTTTCTTCTATCATATGCATAATACTAAAGGCAGCCCACATCTTCATTAGGCTTCCCATCAATTATTTTAAAGCCCACAGAATTTCTAGAACTGACAGTTTTCCATCAGATGATCTGCACTGATGTTCTTGGCTTTGGTACAAACAACATTATCTTGTCAGTTAATTTTTTTGGCTGACTTTTCCCATATCTGTTCCTTTAATTAGCTGATTATCCCTAATTTACTGGGCAAATGACTAGCATCATAGCAAAATGATAATATACGATAATGGCCAGTCTCGCCTGCATCTCTTATGCATACAAAGGGTCTCCAAAAATTTGCTCACCGATCCTAACTGTTGTTTGCTCTTGTGTAAGCTCCTGTATATTTGTTTCCTAGGTTTTGAAAAGATATATTCTTCTTCTTCTTCTTCTTCTTCTTCTTCTTCTTCTTCTTCTTTTTTTTTTTTTTTGTGGCTTTCTTAAACTACAAAACAGCCATTCAACCCTGTCAAACTCCTTTGCTTCATTTATAGTATAATTACAGCGCTTTAGAAATAAAGTATTATTATTATTATTATTATTATTATTATTATTTAAATATATGGACTCAGTTTCCCCTAAGAAAGCTCATGCAGTGCCTGACAATGGCTCTCTGCCATAGCAGCAGCACTGTCTATAGGGGGGCAAGGTTGTAAGTCCTTCATTCATCTTTCACACATTGGAGCATAAACTGCAAGGTATGGAGACAGGCAAGGTGTGCATGAAGACTCCTGAGTGGCTGGAATGAATTATGGAGGTTGAGAGGAAAGAGCTGGAATCCTCTACAGCCCAGAGTATAACCTGATTTACAGAAGAACTCAGAGACTGCATCTGCACCGCAGAACTAATCCAGTTTGGCACTGCTTTAACTGCCCTGATTCAATCCTATGAAGTCCTGGGATGTATAGTTTCTTGTGGCACCAGAGCTTTCTGATGGAGAGGGCTAAATATCTCGCAAAACTACAGTTCCCTGAATTTCATAGCACTGAGCTGTGGCAGTTAAAGTGGTGTCAAATTCCAGTGACAAAGTGGATTATTTCTGCAGTGCAGATGCAGTCAAAGTGTCATAATGCTAACCTTTTTTTAGAAGTTGCCTTTTGGGTCATTATTCTCAGAATCCAACAAGCAGCAGGGCCATTAAAATCACTCTACTGGCTGCCTGTTAATTTCCAAGCAAAATACAAAATGTTGGTTATTACATTTAAAGCCCTATATCATTTGGGTCCAGATTACCTATGGGATCACCTCCCCCTGTATAATATGCCTTGTACACTCAGGTCCTCAGGGGGATATTTACTTCAGTTGGCTAGGATTATATTTGCAACTGCCACCCAGAGGACAATTTTGTCAGCTGCCCCTAGACTGTGGAATGACCTGCTGGGAGAAATTTGACAGCTAAATATTCTGCCTGAATTTAAAACAGTATTAAAGACCTATCTCTTCTTGCAGGCCTACCCAGTTGGCTTTAAGCTATGAATTTTAAATTGGGATATTTTAATTGTATGCTGGGTGATTTTAATGTGTTCTGTGTTTATGTGTTTTAACTTAATGTGTTTACATTTGTTTTATCTGTTCTAACTTATGTTGGACCCCACCTTGAGCCTTGGGAAGAGATGGATAAGAAATAATAATAATAATAATAATAATAATAATAATAATAATAATAATAGAGGATTCTAGGAGCTACAGCTCTAAAAAAAAATCAAACACTATTTTAAACATCCATATTAGCAAGACAAAACCAACCCACCAACCTTAATCCAATTGTTATTCCCTATTAGAACAGACCCATTGAAACAATTGCTGAATGATAAATCAACATTTATGTAAATCCATTGATTCCATGCATTTATTCTAGTTGAAATTAGTGGGTGCATGTTTACAGGACTATGACAAGCATTCTTCAAACTTGATTCAAACATTATATTCAAGAACAAATACATTTATTTACATTTATTTATACATGCTTGTCTGTCAAAACAAAGGCCATTGTTAGTGTCATCTAAAGCAGACCTGTTACACCAACTTACATAATTGTAGAGTTATCAAATTCCCATTGATTTAGGGTTGTTTTTTTAACTGCCATGGCTCAATGTTATGGAATCCTGAGATCTGTAGTTCTGTGAAATATTTAGCCTTCTCTGTCAGAGAGTTCTGGAGCTGCAACACACTACAAGTCCCAGGATTCATAGGATGGAGCCATGACAGTTAAAGCCATGTCAACCTGCATTAATCCTGCCATATAGATGCAGCCTTAACTAGTCTAGATAGGAATTCTAAGTATGTAGCACAACAGCATGTCTTAGAAAGATGGAAAACCCATCTTCAATCGGATTATGTGAAGGCGTTGTAGGTATCAGGATGGAGAAAATGTGCTAGGGAAGGTTTGCTTTTTAATATATTTTGCATCACCTTTTCAGGGCACAATACCTGAATTGGGCGAATCAGAAACCATTTTCCTATAAGTTTCATTGGCACAAACGTAACTCATTTCAGTAGTGAATTACCTTTACGGGTTTCTGTAACAGCAACAACTAATGAGTCATTACATGATTGAAGCAATGAGTAAAGGAAGTCCAACAGTATCTGCCACTGTCTTTGAAAAACCCTTTTAGCTCTTACACTGTCATCCTCCTGATTTTGTTTGATTTAGAGCAGAAGAGAGGAGCAAAGACCACTTAGGTGCTCCGGTGGGAGGATGGGCAAGTAGATAAGTTCATAATTCTTGAAGCTATTATCACCTGGGTCTCCTCACCATGTAAATCCCAAATAAGGGTCTTCAGCATGGGTTGGGAGAAGAAAATCAGTGCACAAATCTGTTGCTATGTTCAATCTTATCCTTTAGTAATTTATCTTGTAAAAATGGAGCATACCTTATAGTTATCAATAGCAAAATATTTATTTATATTTTTTCTGAATAAATAATTGCGGTTCCTGTCTTCTCACATTCTGGAGTAATTGTTTAATACACAGAGAATCTATTCATTTCCATTTCTTTCCCAAGTTTTACACAGATTTCTTTCCTCTGCATGTATATATATATATATATATATGTGTGTGTGTGTGTGTGTGTGTGACTCTGTATATCCATATCTATATCTGTATCTATACACCCATTACTTTCTGGAGAATAAATGAGATCACATTTTAAATCCCGTCGATACCTTTCACCATTCATAACAAAATGAAGTCTTATTATAGACCTTATCTCTGTTAGCCAGCATTTTGACACATTTTTTCCTGTTCTCATTGTGGCAAGCTTTTAGAATGCTACTTTGTTTTCTGTATGTGACTGCACATAACTTTGCAAAGTTGTCATTCCTCTCAATGTAAACTGTTTTATGGCATTTCATATGAGCAAGGCTATAAACAAATAAATTGCATTTACTGTATAATCACTGAAAAATACACCGCCAGCCTACTTCATTGCCTAAATAGAACTTTATGCTCGAGTTTTAAAGGCCAATTTTATGTTTGCATCTCCTGAATTAATATTTCTTTATGCCAACAATTATTTGCGCAAGCACTATTTTGTTTAAAGAAATACCTTTCCATTTCCTATCTTAATAGTATTGAGAAAGGAATTATTTCCTCTCTAGATTTTTAATGTTTTTGTTTATTAATTTTCATGTACTGGTAAGAGGAAAATGTTAATTATCACATTTAGCTTTTAAATATTAACTAAGTGCAAGAATTATTCAACATTATTAGCATTCAAAGGGCTGCTATAATCTGTTGTATACATCCAGTGGGGCTTGCCAACTGATGATGGGATTCTTCCAACTTCTTGGTAGTAACAAATTCAAACCAGGAATTATTTTTGTTGAAGAAAGAAATTCAGTGCTGTACACTATGGGCTGGCAAATGCAGTGTGTCCAGGGTCCAGCCCGCTGCCCTAGGGATCATATGGGGCTGCACTGACTACAAAAAATTAAAAAGAAATCCCAAGCAGAAGTGTTCAGAGGTTATACAGTTCATGATGCTACTTGGTTGTTGTTGTGTGTCTCCAAGTATTTTTTTAACTCATGATGGTCCTAAGGTGAACCTATCATGAGGGCTTTCTTGGCATGTCTCATCATCCTCTGAAGCCGAGAGAGTGTGACTTGCCCAAGGTCACCTAGTGGGTTTACATGAATAAACCATAAAGTGTGTCCAGAGGAGGGTGACTAAAATGGTAAAAGGTCTGGAAACCATGCTTTATGAGGAGCAACTTAGGGAGCTGGGTATGTTTAGCCTGGAGAAGAGAAGGTTAAGAAGTTAAGAAGTGATATGGTAGCCCTGTTTAAATATTTGAAGGATATCACATTGAAGATGGAGCAAGCTTGTTTTCTGTTGCTCCAGAGACTAGGACATAGAACAATAGATGCAAGCTACAGCAAAAGAGATTCCACCCTCCTGACAGTAAGAGCTGTTCAACAGTGGAACACACTTTCTTGGAATGTGACAGAGTCTCCTTTAGAGGTCTTTAAATAGAGGCTGGATGGCCATCTGTTGGAGATGCTTTGATTGGGAGTTCCTGCATGGCAGTGGGTTGGACTAGATGGCCCTTTAGCTCTCTTCCACCTCTCTGATTCTATGATTTTATGAACCAGGATTCAAACCTGGTCTCCAGAGTCATCATTCAGTGCTCAAACCACTACACCATGCAGGCTCTACCACTTCTTTAAACGGCTGTGTGGTGTCTGCAGAATCTTCCAGGAGAGACAATTCACTTTGGCATTGTCAGAACCCAGGTGAACTTTTATAGCTGCTAATCAATGCTTTTATACAATATTGTGCATGATTTTGGCTCACATAGCAATAATAAAGATGACATTAAAATATGATATATTTTTAAGAACTCAGACAAATATTTATCCTTGTTTATCGTGCTGTTTTGTAACAAGCAATATATAGGGAAATTGTATTCTAGGTTTTAAATCTTTTGTTTTTTAGTGTTATTTTAACAGGTCTATGAATTTAATGTGTTGCCTAATGATCTCTTGACTGTAATAAAGGCTATTGTTGTTGCGGGGGGGGGGGGGGGGGGAGAAGACAACTCACTTTCCTTGCCTTTAATGGCAATTAAGACTAATTAATCTTTACATTACAGCACTCTTTACTCTTTACAAAAGGCCTGAGGAATGAAGGCCTAAATCATCCAGGTGCTACCGAATTATTCTTGAATAGTCAGTCAACACATACGTTTGTTCTTGTTGTGTAACCTCAAGTCCTTTCTGATTTATGGTGACCTTGGGGATTTCTTGGTAAGATCTGTTCAGAGGAGGTTTGCTGTTGCCTTCCTTGAGTTTGAGAGCATGTGACTTGCCCAAGGTCAACCAGTGGGTTTCCATGGTCAAGCTGGAAATCAAATCTTGGTCTCCAGAGTCATAATTCAACACTCAAACCACTACGACACACTGCTGCTACTCAACACGTAGGTGCATCCTATTTATTCAAGGCAGCTAGCAGTTTTCAACACAAATTCTATTATTAGCCCTAATTATAATAATCTCATTAAATCAATGGGTTTACTGTGGAATCGAAGGCTTTCATGGTCAGCATCCATAGTTTTTGTGGAGCTTTCAGGCTATGTGGAAGAGTTCCTTTCTGACGTTTCACCAGCATCTGTGGTCGGCATCTTCAGAGATCTTTGAAGATGCCAGCCACAGATGCTGGCGAAACATTAGAAAGGAACTCTTCTAGAACATGGCCATATAGCCCGAAAGCTCCCCAAAACAAAAACAAAAACAAAAAACCAATGGGTTTATTGTAATTAGGAGTAACAATAGAATTTGGGTTGAAAGCTGCTAGCTGGCTTGAAACTCACTTTGGGAGAAAGGTGGGATATAAATCCAATAAATAAATAGAAAGAACTGCTCCCAGCCATTTTGGATTCTCTTGGGGTAACAAGGTTATGGGGACTGTCATAATAAGGCACTTGCCCTTCCAAAGTGACCATCACATTCTCACCCAGACAAATGGGGTATCCTAGTACTAGTGACATGACATTGGGTATTCTATTGTAAAGCAATCTACACTCACCCCTATATGAGATATGAAGTATGAAATATTGGATAACTGTAAGTCTGAGATGGAGGAATCACATCAGCCACGGAGCCATGAGACACACTGTTAGAAAAAACCTTCAGAGAAAATTACATTCTGTCAATAAAGTTAAGATTGGTGAGCTCCTTTCCCTGGGTAAGAACAACCATCGATTTAGATAAGAAAATGGATCCTAGAAAACTACACTGGAGAACTCCATAGGTGGGCATTTCAACGATAAAGAAATCCCATGTAAATTGACAGGAAAATTATGGCATTAGAAAAGAGGTCTTTGGATTATCTCAGTTTGACACTAAACTCTGTGAGACAATGCAAACAATTTATGATCAGATAATGAAACTTGGAGGATTTGCATCTTCTTCTCTCCACCCCCCCCCCCCACAAAAACTTCACTTCCTCACATTTGGAGGGGGGGGGGGTAGTCTTTGTTTTAGAATGCAACCTTCCTCTTATAGAGCCCTTAAGACATCTCTATACTTCCTCCAGGCCTTTATTTTTTTTAGAATTTCCTCCTCCAAGACCAAAAATTCTCCACTAGGGCTGCAGCCGCACTTGAGAAATAATCCTGTTTGACACCACTTTAACTGCCATGGCTCAATGCAATGGAATTCTGTGAACTTTGTTGTGGCACTAGAGCAGAGCATTCGATAGCATTGACCCATGGTAGTTAAAAGTCGTGTCAAACTGGATTATTTCTCCCGTGTGGATGCAGCCTAAATCTCTTTCCCCTTTTATTTCAACTTTCTCTGGTGAGTTACCACCTCCTCTATGTGTGTCATGGATCCCTCTATCATCCCTCTCTTTTCTTTCCCCCTGACTGCTTTATCACTTTTTTTCTCATCTATCTCAGATCTAAATCATCCATTTCTTTTCTGTGTTTGCTCCTAGCTTTCTGACTCATCTGTCAGGCAGATTCAAAACCTTTGGGGCTCTGGCAATGGTGTTAGCCAGAAGCTCTCACTGCATCTTTGCCCTTCCCCTCCTTGTTAAGACTTGGCTCTTCAGCTTGAATGTATTCCTCTCCTGACTTCTAATCAACTCAACCAGGTCCTATATACAGTCTTGACACCATCACATGTTTAGTGGGAGCTGGGTGGAATGATACGCAGCTAGTGAGGTTTCAGTGATGTCGACAGAGGTAGAAGACATTCAGAAGGCATACTGATTTCATTACATTTCACTGATTTATTGCCTATCCCTTTTATAGCTTGTTTCACTATTATAATAAAGTCTGTTCGTTTTAATTTTAATTTAATTGGAGCTTCACTCTCTTGGATCAGGCAGTCGGGCATCATGGTTTGAGAGATTATAATCCCATAGCCTGGGTTTGGGAAAGTAGGGGATAGAGCACTTTGGTTGTTTAGTGTAAATGCATATCATGGTCCCTTGGCTCTGATCCCTTCCTACCAAACTCATCCCCCGACGTCAGTATTCCTGTCTCTATTCTGACAGACATCCATAACTCAGTCCTAGAGGGAGTATCACAGATTCTAGGACCTGAGCCATGAACCTCTGGATCAGAGGCTATTGTGTCTAGTCAGCTGCCAGGGATGATGTGTAATATCAAGCCATAAGGTTAACAAAATATACATGAAGGCTCTGGGTTGGCAATATTTGGTACAAATGCCACAAGCTCTTCTGCCTTTGCTTAGTTAGTGGAGTCTCCTGACCAAGGACTGATCACAGTGACCATCGTCCAGGCACTGAAACATAGATTTAGGCAATGAGTCAAAAATATAAGTACCATTGCTGTGTTGGACAAGCAAAAGCTTCTCTTATCACCGTAGAGATTAGCCCCTATTCAAATGGATTTCCAGGCACAGCTAAGACCTTAACAATGCTCTGCACTCTGATGGTGAATAACTGTGTCCTAAGGCTGTAAGCCAGCATGGGGTAGTGGTTTGATCATTGGACGAAGACTCTGAAGAACACGGTTCAAATCCCTGTTCAGACATGAAACCCACTTGGTGACCCTGAACAAATCGCACTCTCTCAGTCTCAGAGGATGGCAAAGCCAAATCCCATCTGAAGAGACTTTCCAAAAAAAAAAAAAAAAAAAAAAAAAACCAAAAAAAAAAAAAACCATTAGGTTTGTGTTAGGGTCGGCATAAATCAGAAATTATTTGAAGGCCCACAACAACAACAATGTTGAATTAATGAACTTCTTGAATGACATACATACATACATACACACAGAGAGACCTTGAACATAAGAGTCAATATGGTGTAGTGGTGTGAGTGTTGGACTAGGCCAATGGGGGACCAGTGTTTTTTGCTTGTCTTGGATCTTGTAGTCAAATTGTTGGTTGTTAATATTTTGTATTCTCAGTCAAGGATGTCCAAAAAGGTAATGACAACTCCATGTAACAAGAAGCAGGCAGATAAAACAATCTGATGGAAAGAGAACACAATGGCCAAGCAGTAGATTTGTTGGGTCTTTCTGCTTCTAGGGTGAGAAGCCATATTCCTAACAGGAAATTTTTCTATATCAGTCCTTGCCAGTACACATCATAATCAAATGTAGCAATTTAAGAAAACTTCACCTAGAAGCTTTCCTTGTGATGGTGGGATTTAGGGCATTGATCCAACTCTAACATGATTTACGTGTATGTATCTTAACTTTTGTGGCAAGATATTAATGAGATTTATACAAACATGGTTTATCCTCATGACACTTTTCTCTCTTCAGCACCTTGCAGTTCAACACATCATAAATTAATTAATCATACATTTTGACTGTTATAAGAAAAGGTGATTGTGAGGAATGGAACAAACCAATATTTTAAAGCAATAGTAGAAACTAGTTTAAGAACTGGATTCTTTGCAACCTTGTTAATTCCAATCCTAAATCAAATAATTCAAAATGTTATACAAACTCAGGGTCTATTGTAGGACTAGGATAGGTCCTCTTTTCGGTTTACTCAAACCATTCTTTCTAAATAAACCCCAAACCTGAAAAGAGCAAAGATTATTAAAAATCATTGTTTATTAAAAATGAGGCGTAGGGGTAGTAGAATAAAAAAAAACTTCATAATGCTGGGGCATGTGAGAGACAGTAGTGTTACTATGAATAGTTAATATTTAAAAACAGAAGGTGAGCAAGAAATAGTCTCACACCAACATCAACATCCATATAAGAAATTAAAAATAAAGTAGGCTTACTTGCCTTTAATTTAAAAAATGAGGTAAGGTTACTGAGGCTGCATCCACACTGCATAGATAATACAATTTGGCATCACTTTAACTGCCCTTAATGCTTAATGCTGTGGAATTCTGGAAAATGCAGTTCGGTGGGGTACCAGAGCTCTCTGACAGAGAAAGCTCAATGTCTCACAAAACTACATTTCCCAGAATTCCACAGCACTGAACCATGGCAGTTAAAGTGGTGTCAACCTGGGTTATTTCTACAGTACGGATGCAGCCTGAGGAATACTAAAGTTTTCAAAACATCTCATGGTTGAGAACTTTGTAACACACTCTTCAAACATGGAAGAGAAAGAGAGAACTGCACACTGCTAAACAGAAGACAAACAAACTGAAACTACAGACTAATTTGTGCTGGAAGAAAGCATGGCTAAGACCAACAAATGATATGAACACATGCTATGCCTATACTCTTAGAAAGATATGCATGCAAATGAACGCCTGCTGAACACAGGCATGGTAAGGTTTAGGGAGTGAAATGTCAAAAAACATGTTTTTCAAGTGTTGAGAAGTCCTGATAGGAAGAATCCTGGACTGGCAAGTATCTTCACAGTTGGTCGCGTATTCTGCGCAAATTTCACACATGGTTGTTTTGTGCAGGGAACATTTTATGAATGAATAATAATACAGTATTTCAGTTCAAAAATATCAAGTCCTGCACAGAAAGTGGTATTTTCTGTAAAACAGAAAATGATGTAATTGGGGATTTATTCTGCATTAAAATCACTCCTAAGTGATTTGCTTAGAAAACAGCATTTTCTGCACAGGCAACAGTATTTTCTGCTCAGGAATTAACAGGTTTACTTTGAGATATTATGTTCTATGTAGAAAAATCCTGTTTCCTGTGCAGAAAATACTGTTTTCTGTATGCAATAACCACATGCAAATTTTGCACAGAGTAAGTCCTGAACTGCAAATAGCCTTCGAAAACTGCATGGTTTTTGAAGACTTTGTTCACAGAAGGGAAAAAAAATGGCTGAAATTACTTGTTACTACTGGTGGGGGGGGGAGACGTAGTGAAGAGTTAAAACCCATATGAAGGTTCTGCCTATAACAAATAATTCTCTAGGAACAGCTACATTCCTGCAATATGTCATTAGGCAGCGTTGAATAGGATCATTGGAACTTACAAAGTGCCTTATACCAAATAAGACTGCTGGTTCACCTTGTCTTTCCTGTACATCCATACTTTGACTGAAGCCCCTCTGCTGTCCCCTTTTTTTTCACTGCCCCCTTCTGATATCACCCCCTCCGCCCCGAATCTTTCCACTGCCCCCTGGAGGGGCATACCACCCACTTTGGGAATCACTGTTTTAGAACCTTTCTCTATATTTCAGTATGAAGCTGTATCAACCAAGGATTAAAAAAAGCAAGATAAGACATGTGCAACACCAACATGAGAGAAGAAACTGGCATCTATTTATTAGATGTGGCAGAGGAGAGAACACAGGCACTTTTTTTTTCTTAGCAAAAGGGCACATTTTTCGTACATACAGTGACATTCTTCCTTTTCTGGAGTGTTCAGATCTTCTGATATCTGATATCTGTTCAAAATTTTTGGTAACCTTTCATATTTGGGGGAAAAAACACTCTCCATATTGAAGAGGGTAGTGTCAGATAAGCAAGCCCTTGTGTGATGTTTTCTCCACCTGTTCTTCTCAACAGCGTATCTATATTTTACTGAAGTTGTAGAGACTCTCTGTGACTGTCAGTTCATTTGCTTCAGTACTGGATGCACTGACTGGCAGCAAGATGTCAGAAAATACCACCGGCAATTTAAAGTGCATCTACACAGGTAAAATAAAATGGTCTCACCTAGTTTTCACATCAAGCTGCCCAAACTTTGTTCAGGACAATCAGGGCCATAGACAGGCCTTTTCATTACCTCAGGGCTTTAATCTAGAGGATGAACATGGTGATTTATCCCTGTTTCAAGTGGGAAATCCAGACATTTGTGCATGCTTGCTGATTGTGCTACATAGTGATATCAGTGTGAGGCCAGTGGGGTTTGGTTCCAGGACCTTCCGTGAATAACAAAATCTGTGGGTGCTCAATTCCCATTAAATACACGAGTATAGCAACATGGTGTCTTTATATAAAATGGAAAATAAATTTTGGAATTTATACTTTTTTTGCAATATTTTCAAGCAATGGATGCTTGAATCAGTGGATAAAAAGTCCATGGATAAGAAAGGCTGACTGTACGTGCCCTCATATGCATGGGAGGAGGGGAAGAATAGACCTGAGTGGCCACATATCATGTGATTTATCACATCCAGGTGAGTTTGAAAGGGAGAACTGTGTGTGGACAGTTCTCTTGAACTTTCCTCGGTGTGTAGATAGGCCTGTGGTCACTGGGAATTGGGGTAACCCAGAGGTTAGTTGTATTTTCCTGTCAGTGTAGATGTGCCCTAAGACCAAGATCCATCATTAAGACTGATGGAGTGTAATACTTCACCAGCATTATTGCACTGAGCTTTCCAGTTCTCTAGCATCCCCAAAGCCTATTAGTGCCCAAAGGGGTGGGGAGGCACACCTATGCAGCTGTGAAAAATGAAGAGCAATCATATTCCTGGACCAGCAGAGTTACACCATAAGCACTTTTCTGTAGGTCTAGGAGTCCAACAGCCACCCCTTTTGCGTAGCTGCCATACTATAGCCACTGGTACGTGGGCACCTCTAATTGACCACCGGGCTTGAGCCTCACTGTTGTCCAGTTGCAATGGCACTGGAGAGAGGGAGCTTTATGTAAGAAGGTAGTGAATTGTTGTTAGCTGCTTTTGAGCTGACCTTGACTCATGGCGACCCTGAACAAAATGTCTCCAAGCCCCCCCCCCCCCCCATTCTTTACCTCTCTGCTCAGGTCCTGCAGGCTAAGACCCATGGTCTCCCTGATTGAATCTATCCATCTGACAACGCCTTATTCTAAAAGCCCATCAAATTACCCATGCAGGCATAAGTGAAGGTTATGTCACTAATAGCACCTTAGCCATAGCAAACTACCTTAAACTAGGTCATTTCCTTGCTTGTGATCAGGACTGTCTGACTGGTAGCACATTGTCTAACATTTCACAGATGAAAGCCAGGGCACATATGCTCACACCACAACAGAGTGTGGTCAAGATGGCAATTGAGCAAGGAGAATCCCATGAATCCTCTGCCACCTCAGTTTTCTTCTATTTTTAATATTATTTTTATATTTTTTAATAATATTTGCATTATATAATAGTAGCAAATAATCACTTACCTACACTCCTCCACCACAGACAGCATTCTGTGATTCAAAGTATAATCAGACAATGCTATCAAAAATATCCCAAAAGTGCCCGTCACAGTAGATTCCAGAATATATGTCTAGAATTTACGCATATCATATATGTAGAAGGTGTCTTCAACTATTTCACTTTTAACAAGCTGGAATTTATAAATCAGTTTCTTTTATAAGGAAAGGGCACAAACTCTGTCTAACCAAGATTAATGGACAAACCTAGTCAATTCTTCCATGACCTTTTCATCTTCATCTTTGCTGCATACAGTAAGATAGATATAAGATTATTACATGGGGCATTTTTATTTTCTGTATCATAAATTGATAAGATCAGTAAAGTATTTTGAAAGTGTATATTTTGATTAGTTATTTTGTTAATCCAATCAAGAACACCCAGGGGCAGCCAACCCATATATGTTCCAATGTACCAACATTCTTACAGCCTCTTAACATCTATCTGACAAATTATTATTGATCTTGTGTAGTCTTAAGGATTGGAGATACAATGTAATAGTAACCTCCTTTACAGCTGAAGACAGCGACTTATATGGGGGCAGACCTCCAGATCCTATACCATTTATTTTTGACAATCTGTATTCCAAGCTCATCTTCCCATGTATCTTTAGATTCTTTATTGTACCTATGTGTAATCTCAGCGATTGTTTTATAAATATCTGAAGCCATTCCCTTAGTTCTGTTAGAAGTATTGGGACAATGCATTTCAAATGTTGTAAGGGAGCTGAGTGGACCTGTTTCCTATATAACTTAAGAGACAAACATGAATGCTTGAAATGTGTTCAACCAAGTAGGGGTATAGTCTTTCAATTTTTTTGATAGTTGACATTCTGGTCTACCATTTATAAACAGATTTCTAAGCCTATACACCCCCTTTTCTTTCCAAATGATAAAATGGTTAAATTTATCACCTTGCTGAAAATTAGGGTGTGTGAAGAAGGGGCATGACAGGCAGCATGGGGTAGTGGTTTGAGCATAGGACAAGGACTCTGGGATTTGATTCCCACTCAGTCACAGAAATTCTGTGGGTGACCTTGGGCAAGTTACACTCTCTCAGCCCAAGAAAACCCCATAATAGGTTCACCTTAGGGTTATCATAAATCAGAAATGACTTGAAGGCACACAACAACAAAAGAAGGGGCAGAGAGGAGACTGAAATGGAGCAAATATTTTCACATAAATTCATCATAACCTGAACATCTCAAATGGAAAGGAATTTTCAATGTGCTTCTGTTCCCCCCCCCCTATAATCTGGTAAATTAAGACTTGCAAGGCCTCCCATTTTATTTTGATTATATTTCATCCCATTAAGAAATTTAAGCCCCCTCATCCCATAACCTTTTCAATATTTATTTGCAAGTTTTTCAGACGTTTTGTCCCAGGGTTTAAATGAATTTGACCTTGACTAGTTTCAGGCATGGAGCCAATCTAGCGACAAAAACGTGATAAGCTTGAAAGAAAAACATAAACAGCAAATTGACTTATAATGAACCCAAGAAAGTACCACACTAAACATTTAGCAGTACTGCATTAAAGGGTTAATAGCTGATGCAATCTGGTGAAAGGCAGCCAAGAACTAGTGGTTATCAAGTGTTATATCACATAGTAAAGGCCACTAAGATATTTAGCCTGATTGGAGATGAATATTGCTTATATAAGCAAAGTCTACTAAAGATCTTTGAGCTAACTGGACAGAGAACTACTAGGAAGGATATAAAACTAGATAAGGAGAATCAGATAGCAGGCTGACCATGAGTGCTAGTGTCACACTTACAAAGACAGGAATTTTTCTAACAATTTCACTGTTCCTAGCTGATAAAAGACATAGCTAATGTTGCTGAAAATTAGGCCATACTAAAATATATATTTCCCTCTATGTTTGCAATGGATGCTCCCATTTATATAGCAATGTCTGGGGATTTTAACTTGCTTGGATGCCCTGGTGTTCCTTTACAGATGAAATATGGGTTAGGATATCCTAATACTGTGTTAGATGTATGATGCCTTTCTTACATTATCATATAATGTATGTACTGCATCTAGATACTGACCGGCAATGTTTCAGGGAATGTATATTTGTGTATCTATAACTATATAAAATAAAATAACCTAAAAGAATAGGGAGCCTACCCATTCTTCCATATAAATAACCTGAGATTCTGAGACTTAACTACACTTAGCATTGATGCTAACTCTGCTTGTTTGGAATTTAGCATGATTCATGAGTTGAAAGTCCAGGTGACCAGATGGTAATAAAAGGGACCTCCAAATACATTACCTGACAAATGGTAAACAACCACCAATCCCTCAGTCTAACATAAGATAGCGGGGAACTACACCTCTTTCAATCTTCTTTTCCTCCACTTGCTTGCTGCCTTCTACAGCTTCTCCCATCATGACACCAACAAACACAGATGATGATTATGAATTCTACTGATCTGACCCAGCTTGGGATCTACAAGCACTGAGGTAACAATGGATACCTTGCCAGTGTTTGTAATATAAGTGTAAATAAAATGACAAAAACAGAGTGTCTATTGAAGAGGACACAAGTCAAGTTGTGTCATCCATCTGCTGCTACTGCTACCTCTACAGGGATTTACTGCTCCTGTGGCCTACTGACAGGCATCCAGATGCCTCTCAGCAGACTCAGGCCTAGATACTGCCTCTCACACCCAGATATGCCATCTCTGGGAGCTGGGGGTTTAAAACCAGGCCAGAAGTGTTGCAGAGCATTCTGCAAGGAAAATCCAAGAAGTTCTACTTGTCTGCCAACTTAAAATCCTGGTTTCATTACTAGTCATGTCAGTGTCCCGTATCTTTCTTTGTAACTTACCTGTCTTCTCCTTCTTGGATTATATTTATCCTTTTATTGGTAACTCATATTTATTTATTTTTTCATTGTTATGGCCCCTGTCTCTTCTTTTTCTTTTAATTTGATACCAGATTGTCTTCTTTCTTCCCAGCTTTCCTTTTCTTTCTTCTTACGGAATTGTTGCTCAATTGCTTCTAACATTGCTACTGTTTATATCTCTCTAGACCTTTTTACCTTCTTGTTGTCACTGAAACCAGGCTCTCTGCCCATGATATTGCTACTACAGCTGCCCTGTCCTTTGGAGGACTCTCCTTTTCTCATACAAGTTGCCATGAGGGTATTGGGGGTGGGATGTATCTTCGATTATCTAGCTCATGTCAGTTTCAGATTTTTTCTTTCTTTCCACCAATTCACTATTTCTTTGCTTTTTAGGTCCATGTTATTAGACTCTTTTTGCCTCTTCACTTCTGCACTTCTGCAGTCATTTGCTGTCCACCAGGCCCATTTTCAACTGTTATTCCTGATTTTTGAGCTTATCAGATGAACTTTAAAACTGGCTCAAGAATCGCAGGCTGCAGCCGAGATGCAGGATGGAGGCAGGGATTATCACATGCTAAATTGCTGCCTAGTCACTGCCTGCCACCAGCCCGGGTCCAAGCCGATCCCAGCCACACTCTGCCAGCACTTTTTGGCTTCAAAAATGTGCTGGCAGGGAAAAAAAAGCTGGGACCTGGGGTGATGAAGGGCAACGATTAGTATGTGATAATCCCCACCTCCAACCCACATCCTGGCTGCAGCCTGGGACTCTTGAGCCAGTTTTAAAGTTCATTTGATAAGCTCCTTTGATTCTTGGTTGACTTTCTTTTTCTCAGATGAAATTCTCTCTCTTATTATGGATATGTTTAATATTTCTTATGTTTTCTTTCTCTATTGTCTTCTTTTGGACTCACCTACACACTCCCTTAGCCATTGTCTTAATTTTGTTTTTATTAAGAATTGTTCTATCATTTGCTTTTCAGTTACAGAATATCCTTTGTCTGATCATCTTTGTTCTTTTGCACTTTTTCATAATCCACATCCTTGGTATTCTGTTGCTCACTTCTTTCAAGAGCTTCATTTTGTTCATTGTGAGGGCTTTTTTTTTTTTTTTTTTTTGCAAGCATAGGTCTCTGGCTTTCTTTTATTCTGTTGGTTCCTTGGATTCAGCTGTTACTTTACTCAGCTTTATCTTCAACTCACGACAATGCCTCTTTGTCAACACCTATAGTCCTTTCCACCAAACCTCCGCCTTGACTTACTTCTTTTATCCAGTATCTTTTTTCCTGCTCTCACACAGGAGAATATTTGTGGAGGAAGACTACAGGGACAAAACAGACGGACAAAACAGATGCTTCCAGGCATCATTGGTGCATGGCATTTATATGACATATGCTCCGGTGACTCCCTGAAGCTGGTGTGAAGCTGCCCAGTTGGCCAGACATGAGAGGCTTCAAGGTGCTCAGGCAGTGCAGCGTTTATATGCCACACACCACTAGAGCATCTTGAAGCTGGCTTCGGGCTGCGGCAAAGCCACAAAAGCTTAGTTTTTTCCAGCCCCAAAAGGAGAGGATGTTTGCCACTCCTTTTTGTGCTGGCTTCAAGGCAGACAGGGGCCACAGTGTGTGGTTGCCATGGCCCCAATCCATCTTCAAAAGGGATGGCTTCAAGCTGCCCTGTCCTGCTCGTCAGTTTTACTCTTACATTCATTACATATTCATTCATTCTTCTTTCTCTTTTTCTGTCTCTTTGGCCAAACAGAAATACTATACTTCATTGATTCATGCTAATGCATGGCACCTGCAGTGTCTCTTTTCTACCTTTTGTACTTTTTTAAAGCCCCTCCTCCACCTCTCCCTCCATCTTTCTTTGGTTTTGTTTTACAATTTTCTTCACTGCTAAAACTGAAACTATCCATTCTAATCTTGGTGGTCTTGAACCATCCCCACTATCAACATATCAAATGTTTGTTTCTTCTTCTTTTTTTCTACTCCCCTGCTCTTGATGAACAATCCAAAATGTTGAAGTTTTTGAATCCTTCAGCCTGCTCTCTTGAACCTACTCCTTCTTGCTAGTTAATTATTTTTGGCCCTGCCACTCTCCCTTCTTTTCTCCATATTATTATTCATATAGTTCCTGCATGGCAGGGGGTTGGACTGGATGGCCCTTATGGTCTCTTCCAACTCTATGATTCTATTATTCTATGATTCTGTTCCTTTCTACAGGTTTCTTTCCTCCTGAGTTAGTCTTCATTAGTACTTCTACCTTGCTGAGGTAGTCTTTATTAGTACGTCTATGAAAGCCATTACAACATTCCCAAATGTTGTAACTCAGCTTACTGGATGTTGATGTTAGAAATTAAAATATTTGATTTCCTAACAACTCTGCCACCTTCCTTAATGAGAAATACCAATAAAAGGATTATGTTATTTAAAAGGACGCTCATGATTCCACAATGCAAATTCTCAAATATGATAATAATCTAGTGTTGGTGATCAGCCCTGGTGGTGCAGTGGTTAAATGCCTGTACTGCAGCCACTCACTCAAAACCAGAAGGTGGCGAGTTCAAGACCAGCAAAGGGCTGAAGCCTGACTCAGGCTTGCATCCTTCCGAGGTCGCTAAAATGAGTACCCAGATTGTTGGGGGCAAATAGCTTACAATTGTAAATGAAGCTGTTTGTTTAACAAATTGTAAGCCGCTCTGATAGTCTCGGCTGAAGAGCGGGGTATAAATAAAACATTATTATTATTATATTATTATTATTAGAGGGCCAGAGAGCTACAACCAAATGTGTTGGGTCTTTATTATAATATAGACTTGCAAAGGATTGGTATTTATAACTTCTCTACATGTCTACAACATGCATGTCTTATCTACTCATTGCTTTCCCTCTCAGCTAACTTCCCCTATTGTCTTGTAAAATGTTTTCATTGAGATTTCCTGCATAGTTATCTTGTGAATACCTGAACTTGCAAGGTCAGAGTAAACCACCAGGTACCACCTTAGGCTCCTTTGCAACCTTGTTCTAATAAGATATACAAAATGAAACCGGAGTTGACAGTTCAAAGCAGTGCCCCCAGAAGACTACAGGGCCCATGCAATGGGAGTCAGAGTAATGTTGCTGAAATATAGATTTTTCATTTTTAGCTCCTTTACTCAAAATCTAAAGTGGAGACTCCAGGGGATGAACTGGATATACTGCGAAAATAAGGTTGGGCTACTGTCAAGTAAACTATCTGGAAATCTGTGATCAGATCTCTAAGCAGCTTTAGGCACAAAGTCATACGGGTATAAAACATTCAGAATTGGGCAAGCTTAGAGTAAATTGAAAGAGTTGGTCAATGCCTCTGCTTGGTCATTTGCTCAGTAATTTCTACTTGTTACACTTCAGGCTGCAGCTCAACCAAGGGGCTTCACAGAGCCTCAGCTGGAAGCTTTCTTGGTTTATAACCTCCTGTCATGGCCTTGGCCTGGCCTTTACAGATATATTCAGGCTCAGAGTTTATGAACTCAACAGACCAGTAATATGTCAGCCCTGATAGTAAACTCAATGAGAAATTAGAACATGAAGACATATATTTGTGAACTATGATTTTAGCCACAGGGTAGCAATTAGCAAGATTTCCTTTGCCTTGCCTTAAAAAGTCCTCCTGAATTTTCCATCGTCATAAAGAAATAAGACAGTCACCTGGCACAATTACAGTAGGGATGGAGAACATTTTTTTCTGTCTTGGGGGCCAAATTCCAATTTGGAAAGAATCCCAGAGGCTTCATTCCAGCAGTGGCTGGGACTAATCAGGGCAGAGCATGTGCTTAAAGCAAAATGGGTAGAACAGATGCAATTTTTACAAAATTTCGATGTTGCCCCAATAAGCACACAAAGCATAGTTCAAGGCTGCTCTAGTGAGCAGAAGTAAGCACCAGTGCGACAACTTTCCCTGCTGCAAAGCACAGCTCAGTTCCATGCAACAGCTTCCAGGGGTGGAAAGCTCACTTCAAGAAGCTTCTTACCAAGCCACACATCAGAACTTTTTTTTTTTTTTTTTAATAAAACAGCTTCCCAGGCTTTAAATAGCTTCTGACCTCCTTTGGAGGTTACATTTGCAAAAGCTTACAGGCTGAATGGGAAATCCATTCAGGCCAGAGGTACACTGTCTTTGCTTTAATGCAGTAGTGTGACAAGAGAGGTCATGACTGCTAAATAATACTGGCCAGTATTCTGAATTATACTTGCATGTCTAGTTGAATATGCTTAACTAAACAACCCCTCTTGATCCAATTGTTCTCCTCTGTCTGATGGGAACATCATAGAATCATAGAGTTGGAAAAGACCACATCACACAAACAAACAAACAGCTTCATTTATATACCACTTCATACCCTTAAGGAGTGTCTAAGCGGTTTACAATTGTAAGCTATTTGCCCCACCCCCCAACAATCTGGGTACTCATTTTAGCGACCTCGGAAGGATGCAAGCCTGAGTCGAGCTTCAGCCCTTTGCTGGTCTTGAACTCACAACCTTATGATTTTGAGTGAGTGGCTGCAGTCCAGGCATTTAACCACTGTGCCACCAGGGCTGATTGGCTCATGTTCAACTTGTGGTCTACTTGGACTCCTAGATCCCTTTCACACGTACTTTCATTCAGCCAGATGTCCCCCATCCTATATCTGTGCATTTCATTTTTCCGCCCTAAGTGTAGTACTTTACATTTCTCTGTGTTGAATTTCATAGAATTTCATTTTGTTAGCGTTGGCCCAGCTTTCATTTACTCGCATTCTGACTATTGACTGAACGGATCATCTTCCTATGCAGCTGATGCCTGGTAAAGTAGTTTATGGGGGGAGTTACAATTTTGGCAATAGTGTCACAGTTGTGAATAAGTAGCAATCACAAATACATAACAGTTAGGGATGAGTAGATCAAGGTAAATATTCTATATTCATTAATGCTAAATAATAATAATAATAATAATAATAATAATAATAATAATATCCCACCCTCTACAATATGCAATTGGGACAGCTTACAAAGATTAAAAAACATTACGTAGTCATGACTGTGACACTATTGCCACAATAATAACAATAGTATTATTGTTACAATAGTAACCCCTCAACATACTTTACTGAGCATAAACTTCAGGTTTGGGGGGGGGGCTCAGGCCTGGAAAAGTTACTTAGGGGCTGAAAAGACTGTTCCTAAGGGGTGGTCTGCAGCTGCCCCTTTCAGCACCAGATCAGGGCCATGGCAACTACATGCCACATCCTTGATCTGACCTCTCCACAGTGCAAAAAGCGGTTCCTTCTTGCACTGCAGAAAGGGCACCATAGCTGCTGCCGCTGTGGCTTTGTGGCACTCCTTTAGTGGTGCGACATCTGGATGCAGTGCCAGAGGAGTGCTATGGTGCCTCCCGCTGTGTGGTGCGATGCCTGTTGTCACACTGGCATGAGGGTGGAGTCGGAGCATGTGACGTGCGGACACCATGCCCCCACCACCTTGATACTGGCCTTTGATGCTGGTCTGTTGAGACTGTTAGTTAAATATACTTAACTTAGTATTCTTAAGATTCTTAAGATAATTTAGTATACCTAACTACTGATACAGAAAATTTACCATTAGAAATTATCACACTGGACTTGGATGTGACTATCCCCAATGGGAAAGATCTTACTGCAGTGTCCTGTGTTTGGGCCGTAAGCAGCCTGTATATAGCCTGTAGATTATCCCATAGCTTTTCAAGAACGGGATTTTCCCATTCTTAAAAAACTACAGGATGAAGCTGGGTTGCATACGGGCTGCAAAGAGGATGCCTACAGCCCAACCACAGGAGAGTGCAGAAAGATCAATCATTGTGGGCTAAAAGCGTCCAAGTCCCATGTGATAAACTCCATTGTGTGTATTAAAACATTGGCCATTGTCTCTTTTATATAAAAAGGAACTGAACGCATGTAGTCAAGCACGTAGCCAAGCTCCATGTGTTTTAAGATGGTCAACTGTTACTCAGTGTTCATTCAGTTTTTAAAAGGCCCAAAGCATTTCAGCTACACCAGGCCTTCTTCAGGGGCCTTTGAGAGAAGTCACTGAAGTTGTTACCACTCTCCAAATTACAGGACTATAGAGATAAAGGCTCTCCAAATTACAGGACCATAGAGATGCCTTTATCTCTATGGTGCTGTAATTTGGAGAGTGGTAATAACTCCAATAATTTCTCTCAAAGACCCCCTCTCAAACATTGCATTAGGGATACTTCTGAACCTCAAATATGGGATGAAATTAGATAATTTTGACCTGTTGTAAGGACAGAAACACAGGTAGCAATTCCAAAGCATAGGAGACTTCCATATAGACTACAACACCCCATATAAAATTATAGGCAATCGTGTCAAAGAAAAGGAAAAGAGGGCATGAACTAAGCCAGGGAAAGGTCATCCATTAAAAGGATTTAGAAGGAAATGGTTTACACAGGGAAGAGTTGTAACAGAAAATAAACCGCCTCAGGCAGCCTTTCTAACCACTGATATAAACTTTAAAAAGGAAACAAGTACTTGGAGGACAGAATTATTGCACAGAGAAAGGTGACTGGCCTTTCCAAAATAGGATTTCCTGTCTCACTCCATCTTGGGAAGCAAGGAAGTCTTGCACATTTTATGCCTGAATACTGCCCAGAGCACCAGACAATATGCAGGTAGTGTAATGCCAATAAAAAAGACCTCTGACACAAAACTGAAATGAAAGAAGCAACAGGGAGACCCTGCTTTCATTCACACCATTGATTTGCAGTGCCTGTTGCTTTTTGAGGGACTTACAGCATGTACGATTCTGCTGTTCCATTATTTTAGAATATTTATAATCTTGATAGATTTTAATGTAGAGAATTGAGCAGGGGCTATATGAAGAGGTGGGATCATAATGTCAAGATCACATAAGTGCTTCTACTTCTGATTAGACTGTCTTCTGATATTGAAAACCACATTACAATTGTAAAACAAATTATTCAGATAGAATACGAAAACCCATACTTTGTATTGTATTGTTTTCTATTTGCATTTCTCCTTCTTTCCCGTGTGTGTGTGTGTGTGAGTGTGTGTGTGTGTGAGAGAGAGAGCGCTAGTGTAGTGTAGTGGTTTGGGTATTGGACTAGGATTCTAGAGACCAGGGTTCAAATCCTCATTCAGCCATAGAAACCCACTGGGTGAACTTAGGCAAGTCACATACTTTCAGCCCCAAAAGGAAGGCAATGGTAAACCCTCTCTGAACAAATCTTGCTAAAAACAACACCATGTTAGGTTCGCCTTAGGGTCACCATAAATTGAAGGCACAGAAATATATTTGTGCATGTGTGTTACTGTGCACCTTAGGCAGGGCTGGCTGTTTGATGCTGCTGTTTTACTTGTTAAGTGTCATATACAATGATGATGCTACATAAATAAATTAATGATTATGGTGATGATGATAATGTACTATATTCTTTTAATCATACACTAGTGTATGCAGTATCTTCCACAGTCTTGAGTTCAACCTGTTGTGCAACCATCAATTAGTCTCCCACCTGTCAAACCAGCAATGAGAGTGAGTTTGTTTACAAAATGATTCTCTGCACTAATGATCACAATGATGCAGCCTCTGAGAAGACACAATTGCTTGCACATCTCTTTTTAGTGCTCCCACTAGTGCTCCAAAATTGTGTTTAAAATAAACATTAAAAAACCCTGAAAGCAGTGGTCTCACCTGGCACAGAAACTCATGGTGTCACGTCCCTCCACATCGACCCCCCCCCCGTACCACAGCATACAGAATCCTTAGTAATGCTTTTTGTACTAATGCCACACATTAATCATGATTCTTGTATATCACTGAATGTAACGGTAATACTGGTAGTTATGACATAAACAACTAGCAACATTAAAATTATAACTTTAAATGGCAATATCATATGCACAGCCTAAAGGCTTTTACATATCCATAGTTGCATATGATTGAAATGAAAATTTGGTAAAAGGTGATGTTTTTCAAGAAAAATCTATTTTTTATTCACAATTTTTAATTCTTTTTGAAATTTAAATTTTAATATTTTAATAAAGTCTGGGGACTCTCCTTTCTCCTTCCACTGAGCTTCACTCCACTCACACCACCTTTTCAGCATTTTAATGGGACATGGATGAATGCCACAGTCTGTTTCTGCCGAAAGGCAGATGTCTGAGGAGAAGTAGTGTCACCCTCCCTTAGGTATGGTCCGTACCCCCTGCGACATTGCCTGAAAGGCAAGCTGGGTAGGGCATAGGGCAGGAGGATGGAATTAAGGAACAGTGTGGAAGAAAATGTGAGAGACTATCGATAGCAAAAACATCCCAGTCATACTATCACAGAGATGTGTATTACTGAATACCCCCAAATGAATATGCTGTCACTTTCTTTTATTTCCACAATTGTACCTGAGTGATAATGTCCCAAAAGCTCACTGAACTGCCTATATTCAGTTTCTTTCAGCAGCTTTGCGTTCTTTTTCTAAATTTAGTTGGTAGCATCACATATCTGCCTACCTGTTTATTTCCTCATCCAGCGCCAATCATGCTGCCTTTTGGGGCAATACTTCACATTTGACCATTTACTTCTGGGTTTTAGTTGAGTACTTCAGTACAGCTGCACATAAACTCTACCCTTAAAAATGGTCTTAAGACCTCTAAAATGATATCTCCAGTACTAGGGAGCTGTGTCCAGCTGAAAGAGCACCTTCTTTTCTTTTTTCTTTCCATTTGTGTGTGTGTGTGTGTGTGTGTGTGTGTGTGTGCTTAGTGGAACAAATGCAGTTAGTATTATACTGCATAAACAGTAGTCATGTATCTGTCATTGTTATCATGTGTCTTCAAGTCATTTCTGGTTTATGGCAAGCCTAAGGTGATCCTATCATGCAGTTTTATAGGCAAGATTTGTCCAGAGGACATTTATCATCGCCTTGCCCTGAAGCTGAGTGTGTGTGACTTGCCAAAGCTCACCCAGTGAGTTTCATTACAGATCTGGGAACTGAACCCTGGTCTCCAGAGTTGTAGTCAAATACAGATACTAAAATGCAGAAAGCAACATTAATTGGCAGGATTGAATGTTCAGGTCCTCCTTATTGCTTTAAAATTTTCATTAAAAAAAAAAACAATTTAAAGGTGGTCAGCACAAAACCTGGTGGAACTACATGAATCCAAATTGGAAGAGATTATTTGGTCCGAAGGGGCTATTTATCTCTGAATTTCAAGCAACTGTATAAAACAGTTATAGCTGTTATGGCTTCCCAATGCATGTCAGTTGGAGGAGACCCAAAGATCTGGATTCCTGGATCTCAAGGCAAATTCTGGATCTGAAATATTGGCAGTGGGTCAGTACTGGCCTGATTCAAATCAGAATGCAATCCAGATCAGTAAATCAGACACCAAAGCAAATGAGGGAACCTAAGCATGGCCCATCTTTTCACCACACAAGCAGAACGGCTCAGCTGGCTTGCTTCCAGCCAAATTGTGGGCAAGTAAAAGTCTTAAGCAAACTTGCTTAAGGAGGGAATTGCACAAGGAAGTAGTGGATACCTCCCTGTATGGTTGACTCTTAGTATCTGCAGGGCTACTGTTCCAGACCCCACCTCCTCCCGTAGATGAAAATAAACTGCAGCAGAAGGAGCAAAAAGAAGCACCTCCGTGGCAAATCACACTTCGTAAGACTTGAGCCTGGTGGCACAGTGGTTCAATGCCTGTACTGCATCTACTCACTCACAAACCACAAGGTTGTGAGTTCAGTACCAGCCAGGGGCTCATGGTTGACTCAGCTTGGCATCCTTCCGAGGTTGCGAAAATGAATACCCAGCGCGTTGGGGGCAATTGCCTTACACATTGTAAACCGCTTAGGGAGTGCTTAAGTGCACTGATAAGAGGTATAGAAAGATACTTGCTATTGCTATTACTATTGAGGTCTCATGGTTTTCAATGGCAGTGCATGCGCATGTGGCCACTCTGTTACAACTGCATGCCCATGCACCCATTAGGGGAAATGGGGCTGGCCATCCACAGATGCTTAAATCTGTGGATGGCAAGCCTGTGGTTCGGGAGAACGGGCTGTACAATGAACTTTAAAAGACAAGAGAGTATGCAACTCTATGCTATGTGCATGTGTGTCACCAACACAATTCTAGTCAAGGAGAATTGTGGTGATGATGTAATGTTAAAACTGAGACATCTCTTTTAACAATTTCAAAATTAAGGAACATAGGAAACAACCATGTATGCCTTCCAGCATAGTCTTATGCTTCCAAGAATCTCAAAACTTCCAGACTCCCCAGCAAGCATGGCTGCTGAAAAATGTTGCAACATGGAGTGTGATAATCACTACTCCAGCCAAGTTTTTAGTTGCCTTGGGTTCCTCTGGGGAGAAAGGAGGAATATAAATGAAAAAATAAATAACTATTTTTAAAAAGTTTTATTTTTTTAAAAAAAGTTTCATTGTCATCTTGGCACCTCTTCCTTGTTTCTCTTGTTGGTATTCACCACCAGAGTTTGTGATTACAAGGAGAGAATTTAAAAACTGTCTCTACAGAATGAGGCAGGAGAGCTTTAATACATTTTTATTACAGGTATACCTTAATTAATGAAGTAGCCATGTTCCTGGGTATTACCTCTTTAATAGAAAACTTGCTACTAGAGGCAGAAATAACATGGAAGAAGCAGGGATACGTTCTTTCATCACAAAAAAGAAAAGTGGTTCAACATGTTTCTGCACACTTTTTAGCCAAAACTTGCAGTATGCACATGCTAACTGAAATAACTAGGTCAGGTAAACCTTGAATAAGTAAACAAAAACTTGTTTTGAACTAGAGAGCACTTGAAAGCATCTTCCAAAATGCCTCAATTTTTATCTCAAGAGCCTCTGTTGTTCTCATGATTTTTAAACCAATGATCTATTTTTTAACATGCTGGTGGTGAGGGGGAGCTGGTGAGGCAAGCTAATTGCAATAGCAAGTACATTTCTATACTGCTTACCAGTGTGCTAAGTGGTTTACAAAGTGTAAGCTAATTGTTTTCCCCTTTTATCTCTGTTTTGCTCTTGATACATTTTCAGTACAGTTGGCCCTCCACATTTGTGGCTTTGACTTTTGTGGATTTGATTATTTGCAATTATTTGAAATGTTTTCTCTAGGAATCTCTACATACTCCAGCATCATTCTACCAGATGCTGAAAAAAGAGTCACACTGGAGGACCTAGAGATTCCTAAAGAAAGCATTTCTCTGGGCATTTGTAGGTCTGCCAGTGCGATTCTGTAGTCAGCATCTGGCAGATGTTGACCATAGAATTGTGCCAAAGGATCTAGAGATGCCTAGAGAAGTGTTCCATCAAGTGAAAATAAAACAGTGGATTTTTATTTACAGTTTTCCCACTTTCACAGGGGTCTTGTGCCCCTAACAAATGTAGAGGGCTCACTGTAAGGGATTCTGAAAGCAGCTGCTGATTACCTTGTTTGTTGTAGGCAAGCAGACAGAGGTAGGGTCTTATCAGTGTGGTACAGACTGCCCCAAAAGGGCAGTCTGGCATCACCTCTTTTAGCGCTTTTAGTGCTGTTGTGCGCCTAAAAAGGAGCAGGGAAACCACGCTCCTTTTTAAGTGTGCAGTTGGGGTGCAATTTAGTTAAAAGGCACCATTTGGCGCCTTTGCGCCTCCTCAACTGCATCTAGCAGCTGCGCAGTTGTGGCGCCGTCTTTACATACAGCTTTATGTAATGGCACTGGAGCCATTATGTACTAGGGTTTGGGAGTGTTGGCGCCACCCAGGTGCCTTTTCAGGCCCATCTGTATCGGGCCATTGTATTGTTTACTGCTGACATGCCACTTCAACCCAGAACTGCAAGTATGTGTTTTTCTAGCCCTCCTTCACAATTCTGCCAATGCTAACGCTGCTAAAAATCTTCCAACTAAACAGAGGAAAAATAAGGGTTGGGCATGTATAAAAAGACTTTGTAAAAAGGAGCTTCTTTGTCAGAGGCTTTGTTAACTGAGGTCTGCCTGTATTTTTAATGCAACAAGCTTAGAATATTAGAAAAAGACATTTTGACCTTTATATAAGAAATGATAACAAAATGCCATCCTCCGGCTTGGGAGGGAGCGAAGAGGCAGGCCTAGCTCCATCAGGGCTTGCCTGAAGGAAAGAACCTTCCCTCCATGCCAACTGCCATCCTCCGGCTTGGGAGGGAGGGAAGAGGCAGGCCCAGCTCCATCAGGGTTTGCCTGAAGAAAAGAACCCTCCCTCCATGCCAACTGCCATCCTCCGGCTTGGGAGGGAGGGAAGAGGCAGGCCCAGCTCCATCAGGGTTTGCCTGAAGAAAAGAACCCTCCCTCCATGCCAACTGCCATCCTCCGGCTTGAGTGAAGAGGCAGGCCTAGCTCCGTCAGGGCTTGCCTGAAGGAAAGAACCCTCCCTCCATGCCAACTGCCATCCTCCGGCTTGAGAGGGAGTGAAGAGGCAGGCCCAGATCCATCAGGGCTTGCCTGAGGAAAGAGAACCCTCCCTCCATGCCATCTGCCCTGGTCCAGGCCCCAGGGGAAGAGAGGAACCACTGGACCTGATCCTCTTCCCCACCACCATCCCCTTCTCCTTTTGTGTCATGTATTTTTAGAATGTAAGCCTGAGGGCAGGGAACTGTCTAATGAAAATTAATAATTGTAAGCCGCTCTGATAGCCATGAAGGCTGAAGAGCGAAGTATAAATACCATAAATAAATAAATATAAAAAATGTCTCTAATGGGATGATGCCAGCGGCAGGATATACATGAATTATCTAAATGTAAAGGGAGGGGTTTCTGTTCTTTAGAATTGTCTTCTCTTTGTGCAAATGCACACTGAATTGTTTCAATTAGTCAAATAGAAGCTCTTTAATCATAAGAGACCTCATTGAAAAGCAAAATGCAGCTACCAGGATAGAGGGGTACAAGGGAGTGACCCTCTCTAAACTAATGCCCCAGAGGTTAGCCTTCTTCTATTTGAAATAGGAGGTGCTTCATTAACTGGCAGAAGCTATAGAACTGTTATTCCTCCTTGGCCACAAGACCTTATGTTTTGTAAGTAAACAAACAATGCTTAAACATAATGTTACTCTTTACCTTCAGGATTGATGCAGATGAAAGATGTTGTGGTTTTATTACAGATGTGGCATATAAAATGATATGCCTCTGCAGCTGTTTTTAGATAGCATTTTCATATCCTCCAGTATTTCACAGATGAAAACTGGGACATGGTGGCCAGGCAACATCAGATAGCAGTCAAGATGGCAAAAGTCATGAGGATGATAACAGAAGTTAGGAGAGGTTGCAGTAGTTTGGTTTTACCTGAGCCTACTGGGATGGGCAAGGCCCTACCACTCCTGTCCTCTTTCCCCCTGTTGAGTTAACTAGTTTCTCACTTTGAACCCAGCTTTCAGCAATTGTAGGAAAATGAGGACAGAAGGGGAAAGTGGGACATTTTAATAGAAGGTGGAAAAGTGGAATGAGAGGAGGGCGCACAGTTTCCACCATCCTTCATCATTGGCTGTACTAAGTAGTCCAGCAATATCTGGAGGACCACAAGGCACCTTGTTTTATAGCTTTTGGCAGTGGAAAACTTTTATGCAGTTGAATGCTAAAGCCATTGCATTTCAAGCATGCAAGTCTCCCTGTCACACACTCAACAAACTGGTAAAATAAATTACATTTTATTTATAGTCCCAGCTGTAGTCCAAGATTCCTTCAAAAGCATTTTATGAATTGGGTACCCAGTGGAGTTACACATGGGTCTGTTACCTGACATTGACTGCCATCAAACCTACAGCTCAATCCCCTTTAAAAATAAGTGTTTATGTTTTAACTTAGGCCACCATCACATGTATACAACAAATACAGGCAATTTCTTTTTTTCCCTCCATGTCTCTTTCCACTACACCTTTTTGCAGTTGCAAGTCTACAAGTGTTGCAATTAATAGTTGCAACCTAAACATTTATCATGTCTATGGTCATTTCTAAGTGCTTCAAGACAGAAAGGCCACAGGACATACCTAGTTATGGAAGATCCCAGGTTCTGTCCCTGGCATACAATAACTGGGGGGAAAATGATTGCTAAAGACCTCAACTTGTAACCCTGGAGAGCTGTTCAGCCAAGTGAATTATTTGCCTCATTCAGTATAAGAAAAACATAACCAAGGAAGTTGCTGATATTTCTTCATGCTCTTGATTACGGATGCTTGAAAAGGTCAGTTGGGTTATTTTTATTTATTAATCAATTTATATTCCACTTTGTTGTTATTGTTGTATGCCTTCCAGTTGTTTCTGACTTATGGCAACCGTAAGGCAAACCTTTGGTCTCCAGAGTTGTAGCCCAACACTTAAACTGCTATGCCACATTGGCATAGGCTCTACTATAATCCACTAGCCATATCTAAAAGAATAAGTGAGTTTGAATTATATGACAAGCCAGGAAACTCTAGGAATCTTGGCTTGTTGTGGACCAGTAATTCTTGTTGTGGACCAGTAATTTACTGCTATTGTTTCTGCTTGCAGCAGAAGTGGCTAAAATATATGAGGTGAAGGCCCATGGTTTGTTTATTTTAACATCTAAATACAAACACTTTCTCACCTCTGGTTTGCTTTCGTTCCAACCAAACCAGAGAAGCAAATCTCATACAAAGTGTAGATTCATTCTCTGGTTCACCACAGGCAAAAACACCAGAGAGAGGAAGTGTTCAGGCACCATAATAAACAAACCACAGAGGAAAGCTCCATAGTTGGTTTAGTCACACCTGCTACAAGTGTGATGCTGTCATAAGTATGATCAGTTACATCAAAGCTACAAAGGTTTTTGGGATATGCTGCTACCAAAGTACCTGATGTACCTGACGTCCTGAATACTCGAACAACATTTCCCAGGGACTCTAGCACCTGGGGCATTATCATTTCAGAATTACAGGTGCAGGAAAAGTATGGTTGTCACTGTTAACTGCCAGTGATGATAACTGCTGTTGCCATGGCTGATGGTCTTTGTATAGAGAAAAGCGTCAGTGGGGTATAGAGTCATGGTCGTGTCTGGAAGTTCTGACAGGTTAGACAGATGCCTTTCACCTTCATCAAACAGTAAGAAAGCCAAGGGGAATATGATTTTAAATTTATCAGATTTTAAAAATCTTGAGGGGAAACACTTCCTGTTAGCCAAACTAATTCCAAATTGCATTAAAAAAAGTTCACTAGTGTCTACTCTTAGGTGTTAAATTCATGTTGTTATCATTTAGATTAACATTGAGCTAGGGGCAAAGGCAAACAACCATGCTTAGAAATCAAAAGTTTTTTCTCCCCCATAAAATTTAAAATATACATACTGTAACAACCCCACCTCCACCCCACCCCCCACACGAATGACTGAGATTTCTCAAAAGCATTTTCCAGACCAGGGACATACAGCCTTCAACTCCCCAGTGTCTTGGAATTCCCCACATACAACCTGATCAAGGTGTATGCTTATGTATTGCTTATGGCAGTGCAAAAGAGGGAGTCCCAACTGGAATTTCTGGGAGGAATACGAGGCCAGAGACTCCTCTTGCACCCCAAAGACAATGCTCATGGCAGTGTGAAAACAGACATATTGACTGGGGTTCTGGGGAAAGGAGAGGAAGTTAAAGCTGCATCCTGCTTTTCTCTGACCACAACTTGAAGCCCTAGGAATTCTGTCATGGGGACAAGGTTAGAGCTTCCCCATTTCCTTGAGACTCCTCTAATCACTTCTGCTTGTTTCCATGGCAGGGGAGACACCATGATCATGGGTGTGTTGGCAGTGAGAATGCCCCTTGGGTTTCTTTCAGTTATTCTTTTTCTAAATGTTATAATCCAAAGAGATGGCCTGGATACACATACCACCACCTACATGGACAGAGTAAAAAATCATAAATTCATTTTAAAAATGCAGTTTCCAGCAAGCCAAACAAACATTTTGCCTTGTATCATTTCCCCAATGGCTGGTCTTTGGGAGGGCACATGCAACACAGCCATCTACTCCAGCTTCACTGTTGCACTCAAGGATGCAAAATCAAAGTAGACTTGGAGACATTTTGATAACTTGGAGTTACTTTGGTGACTATTTAGGTCTCCTTAAGAAGTCCTGACACTTGCTTTGAAGCAGATGACTGTGCTTTTGTTCATACCAAAGCACAAAAAAACAAAAAACAAAACCTTCTTCAAAATATGCCATCCTATGATAAAATTGGGACCCATGTATAGATGAAGAGATGTCTAAGCAAACTGATGCACTCATTGAGACGTGAATACTTCTCATTCAAAGTGCAATTTACACACACATGTAAATTGGAAGTATGCATTCCTATGTGTAAAAATTATGAATTTCAATTGTTTGTATCCATGCTAGGTGAGATTTTTGAGTTTTTGTGCATTTTCATGATTTTTCCCAATTTGATCTTTTTGTGTGAAAAATTTAGTTGCGTGCATTTAAACACACACACAAACACAGCCTCAATCCTACTGCTTAGTTGCCACCTAGAATGAACCCATTGAATCCGTTGCTTTCTGACGACTCAAAATGTTGGTCAATATCAGTGTTTCATTTGGCCTACTTTAAAGGAACTATGGGACTGAGCCCCATGATTTGAAGCAAAAAAAAATGTTTTGCACATAGAACTGTGTTTTGAACAAAATAAAGTGTTTGCACAAAAACCAAGCATATTGGGGCAGATAAATATTTCAGAAGAAATGCAAAAGATCTCAATGGTGTGCCTCAATGTGTTGAAACATACTTTCCCAAAGAGAATAAGAAAATATGTGAATGTTCTTCATCTATCTATATATAATAAATATATTGATATACACCTTACAATTCAAATAAGTAAGAACAGTCCCCAACAGATAGGTCAAGTCAGCTTATTTTCTAGCTTGAGCAGTAGCTGTAGGTGGGCGAGAGCTACATCATTGCCAGCTTTCTCTCAGAATACTTTTTCTGTTTGCTACCTTGGGTGCTGAGGCAAAATATAACATAAATAATCAGGTCTAAACATCCTTCCTGATTAAAAGGAAATAACAAGTGCTGGAATGAGCAGTTCATTACTGTCTTTGCAACAAGAGTTTGTGCTAACAAGTTACTCTCTGGTTACTATCATTCAATCATGCTGCTAATAGGAACACTTTTACAGTAATTGGTGTATTTCAGACAACATAAGAAATTGAATGGTTGTTGGATTCATTAATGATTTGTGGTGACTTTCACGGTAAAGATGACAACATATTAGTTTGCCAGATGCCAGATCATGCTATGGACCATTAATGAGAGAGTGTTCTCTGAACGCTAGCAGAACAAATAGCAGCTGGTTTATTCTTCAGCATGCCAACATAATCACATGCATCTCATACCCAATTCACTACAATGCTGTCAGATGCATCATAAATTAAAGGCTCCAAACTCTCATTAGCATTGCTTCATGGTAAAGCTGCATATTGGCCTGCAAAGATCAAAAGCGCAAAGTCACCTAGTTTAGAAAGCAAACAAGAAATAATACACTGTTGTTTTTTCAAATGTATTTTTTTTTTTTTTTGCTTCCATAGCTCTCCCTGTTTACACAACTGTTCTAACAAGTACCTTCAATCTAGAATTGAGCACATTCCACAGTTTAGAAGGGAAATATTTTCATATAGTAAAGAGTGCCTTGAAAACAAAGACAGGAGCCTTTTGCAGTGTGCTTAAGATGTTGCATTCAAAATCACAACATTCCTTATCAAGCCAGGGAAACAACATTAAAATAAGTGCTTTCATAGAAAAATGTGGTTTCCTTTAGACCTTTCACATAAGTAGAATCATGGTTTCATTTGCTTTTACCTTAGTATCAATTATTCACTGGTACATGCTGCGTCAAAAGATAAATGCCATATTATCTCAATTCCATAAAAAGTTTATGGCTGAGATGCTAGACAGCACATGCAATGCCCATTCCATGAATGCAGCTTTGTGCTTTTTCCTCAGCAGGTACCAAGCCCTGTGGGCACTACCATGGCTCTCAAATGTACGGGAGAAGGAGATCAGGGGTGAGATGACTAAGCAATGGGGACTACATCTTGTCCCTGCTACAGTTTGCTACAGAGAGAGGGAGTGGAATGATGGCCACTATCTTATTGTCCAGAGAACTGCAGTGGAGAAGACAACTTTGCTGCCTCCTTGCCTTCTTCCCATGGGATCTAGCAGTTGCTTGCAGGGGTAGCTTTGGTTAGGGTGCAAGAAGCTAGAAATAAACCCCAGTAACCCATTCAGAACAGGATATACACACAGATAGAACATGCATGCCACTAAAGACACACTTATATCAATAAATGGTTTTTAAAAAGGGTTTCTTGATATTTTACAACTCCTTTTTCTCCTGTCTGTCTGACTGACTGCCTGTCTATCTATCTATCTATCATCTATCTACCTCAAAATTAGGGAAGGTATCTTACCAAAACTTTTGCCAATAAATAAATAAATCAGTCTCAAATGCAAAAATTCTAGTAATCATGCCTGGGGAGAAAGCAATTGAAAATGTTCATTCTCATAAGGGAATAAACTTTTGCTTTCCAAAGCTTTTGGATTTTTTTAAACATTTTTTTGTGTTATCATCATTTATATTTTAATTATATTTATTTATCAGTTTGCTTTATATTATTTTGCTTTTTTTGTATTCTATCTCTATAGTTTGCTGTATAATTGTTTTTGTGGTTGTTGTGCATCTTCAAGGCATTCCTGACTTAAAGGGGAAACCTTTTATAGGCTTTTCTTGCAATATTTACATTAAAAAAAAAAAACTACATTTAGACCTTTCATTCTGGAGTTCTTGAAATTGGTATACACAGGCTTGATCCCTGCTTTAGTTGCCCAAAGACTCTCAGCAGCTTTCATTAAGCTAATAAAATCCCTTTATTTGAATACTGAGTGTAGGTGTCCTATCAGGACTCTTGTATTTTGGGTAATAATCAGCATGTCTAGTGTGCATGTACCACCATTGAATAAAAAGGGGCATGTTGACCCGTGCTTGAATCCATAGATTGCTAGTCTGTTGATATGGCAACTCCACTGTACTCTTTCCATTCATCTTCTTGGATTATACACCTACACCTAGTAAAGATATTCCATTTTTCTTCTTGAATTGTACACCCACACCTCGTAAAGATATATTCTATACTTCTTGGATTATATGCCAACTCTCTATACGGTTTTGATAAGGCAAAGAGAAAGAGAGAGAGAGAGACTGAAAGCCAGGACAGATATTCTGGAGAGCTGTTCAGAGAAAGCTTCAGGGACTTAAGGACAGCAACCATCTTTCAAAGTATGTTTATTTTTTATTTTTGCAAAATATATTCCCAAGAATATAGGCATCCCAGGGGAAGATCTGCTGGCAGACGCTCTTTTGCCTTTGCAGGAAAGAGGACGTTCTTTGTCTCCTCTCCAGGAAAAAAAGAAAAGAAAAAAGAATATGCTATGAAGATGCCAAGAGTATTGGTATTTTTAATTATGCCATCTCTTTTAGGTGATACTGTGAAGCAGCAAGTTTGCTGGCCCAGGCACTTCGTGATCCATTAACTGTGAATGCATACAAATGGAAAGGACTGTTAGGTTACAGGTGCCTGAGGATAATCTGACTTTGTCTCTGTATCAAGTTTAGAATTCATAGAGTCATCTCAGCTGCATAATTCAGCTTTGCCAGAGGATAAAATTAAGCTGATGGAGGGTGAGACTTTGCAGGGAGTGGGCCAGAGGCAGGAAAACATGAGAAGAGACACAACTCTTTGAGGGCTGAGGGCTGCCTTCACCTAGCCAAGTCTGTGTGATGTAATTGTGAACAACATTTCATACAGAGACCCCAGATCTAAACGCTGTCAAGGGGAGAAGCAAAGGAGTAAAAAAAGGATCAGATGTGCACCAGATATATAACACCATGGACACATTACAGTAAATATACCAGATATATAATAAATATAACATATCCAGGACAGATAGATGGATGGTTGGCTAGATAAATAGATAGATATGTATAATGTTATATATATAATGGTTATAATAAATAATAATAATAATAACAACAACAACAACAACAACAACAATTTATTTATATCCCACCCCTTTGAGGTCAATCAGGGGGACTAAAAACAATAAAAGTTACACATGGCATTTCTTGTTTAGTCCTTTTTATTCCTTTTTTTAAAGTTAAAAAAAGGGCTATCTCCTTTTTTAAAGATTCAAAGTACAACCAACTATTACTGTTGATTCGTGATTATGCTTGGAAATGTGTCCTTTGCATTTGGCAAAGGATCTGGGGTCTCTGTGTGTGAAGTTGCCCTGGTGCCAGGCTAAGGCCAGAATCCTGTCAATGGCATATGCAGCATAATGTCAAATTATGTCTGTGTACATCCTTTTATCCCCAGGCCTAAATACTGTGAAGGCAACATATCCTGTATGATCTTGGAAGCAGAACAGGGTCACTGCTGATTAATACCTGGACGGGAGATTGCCAAGGAATACCAGGTGTTGTAGGCTATAGTTCAGAGGAAGGAACTGGCAGGTTTGCCTCTGAGTTTGGAACCCAGATCAGGAATATGTTTAACAGCAAGAACAACAATAAGAAGAGCAATAGATTTGTATACTTGTGCACTCCAACCACACACCATTGAAGGAATTCAACAGGTAAATAATATAACAACAGGCATCTTCAATCTCTAAATAGAGTATTATAATTACTCTCTCTAATTGTGAACTCTGCTGATAGGAGTAGAATTAAAATGGGACTACTGAGAAATACAAAGATTTTCTCTTCTAAGAAATGCCAGAATTTGCTAAAGTACACCTTGTTCTTGTTAATTGTTAGTTCCTGCTACAGAGAGGAGGAGGAAGCAGAAGCTGGGCAGTCATTTTGACTGGTGAGTTTGATTTTTTTAAAAACTCTTGGGAGAGTGTGTTTGTTGCAGAGGAGGAGTGGGTGGAGCCAGGAGATCTCTGTAAAGTTGTATTCCCAGTAGATTGAGCTCACTGACAAATATTGGTGAAAAAGGCCTGGCCATTAGGGGCCTTTGACATTGGTGTTTACTGGGGGATTTTCTTTGAGGAGGAAGCCCACACTCCTGTTTCAGTGACTACTTAACTTCTCTGTATTGACACTGAGGGAACTGCTGCAGTCACCTGCAACACTAGTGGGATGTTTGTCTTCTTGCCTCCTCTTGGAGGAGAAAGTACAGCAGCTGGAGGCCTGGGTAGCAACACTTCAGCATATTAGGGAGCAAGAGGTTTTCCTAGACAGAACGGAACAAATAGTCTTGGACAGTGACCACACAAAGGAAGTTGCTGGGGAGGAGAAGGTCACTTCACATACACAGGAGGAAGACAGCTGGAGGAATGTGACACAAAGACGAAGGGAAACCAGGGATCGTTCTGGAAGGTTGCAGCTATGGAATCAATGTGAAGCTCTCACCCTTAGCAAGGATGATGAGGACGAGCATCATGGACATACTTCAGGGACAGAGCAGGGGAGCCTGGGAGTTCCACCACAGAAAACAGTTGTTGTTAAGTCTTGGAGGAGGCGTGTAGTCGTGGTGGGGGACTCCTTGCTAAGAGGTACGGAAACAGTGATTTGTGGGCCTGACAAGATATCTGGGGAGGTGTGTTGTCTCCCTGGGGCAAAGATCCATGATGTGACAGAGAGGATGACAAGACTGGTCAAGCCTACTGACCAATACCCCTTCCTTTTGGTCTATGTGGGAATGAATAACACAGCAAGACACAGCTTTCAGAACATCAGAAGGGATTACGAGGCTCTGGGTAAGAAGCTGAAAGAAATGGACGCACAGACTGTCATCTTGTCTCTTCTGCCAGTTGAAGGGCATGGTCCAAGAAGGGTGAAGAAAATAGCAGATGTCAACAACTGGCTCTGCAGACGGTGTCGCCAAGAACGATTTGGATTCTTAGATCATGGGCTGCAGTTCCATGAGGGTGGACTTTTGGCAAGGGGTAGACTGCATCTCACACCAGTTGGCAGAAATGTATTTGCCAATAGTCTCAAGAATCTGATCAGGAGGGCTTTAAACTGAGTTAAGTGGGGGAGGGAGACAAAAGTGCTGGAGAAAATAGTCATACTGTCATAGGGGGAACAAGGCAAACAGTGCAAGGACCCAACAGTAGGAGGCAAAAAAACATGCACCAGGAGCAAGTAAAGGAGACATAAGGTCTTAGATGTCTCTACACTGACGGGAAATAAGCAAGATGAACTTCTAGCACAACAAGGGAAATATGATATAGGCATCACTGAAACTTGGTGGGATGCGTCTCATGGTTGGAATGTAGAAATAGAAGGGTATAACATTTTTTAAAAGAAACAGTCCAAACAAGAAAGGAGGAGGAATAGCATTATATGTCAGGTATATTTATACCAGTGAAGATGTCCAGGACACCAGTACTGGAAGCCAGGTGGAGAGCTGGATAAAAATTAAAAGAGATGGAAACAACAGGGATGTTACTATGGGAGTGTACTACAGACCCCCAACTCAGGCAGAGGAATTGGATGATGCCTTTATAGAACAGATGACCACACAATCAGGAAGGAGAAATGTAGTAGTGATGGGGGACTTCAACTACCCGGATATTTGGTGGAATTCAAACTCAGCCAAATCCTCACGGTCTAGCAAATTCCTCGCTTGCATGGAAGGCAATTTCATTGTCCAAAAGGTGGAAGAGGCAACAAAGGAGACGGCTATTTTGGATCTAATCTTAACCAACAGGAATGACCTAGTTGATGGGGTGCAAGTGGTGGGATCCTTAGTGAGAGTGACCATGTTTTCCTGGAGTTTGTTATACAGTGGAAAAGAGAAGCCAGTCATAGTCAGACACACATTCTAGACTTTAGGAAAGCTGATTTTAGTAAACTTAAAGAAATACTGAGGGTGATCCCATGGTCAGGAATACTAAAAGAGAAGGGAGTTCAAGATGGATGGGAGTTTCTCAAAATGGAGATACTGAAGGTACAATTTCAAACAGTTCCAATGAGGAAGAAAAATGGGAGATGCCTCAAGAAACCAGGATAGATGACTAAGGAACTTTCAAGTGAGCTAAATTTTAAATGGAACATGTATAAGAAATGGAAAAATAGGGAAATCACCAAAGAGAAATTCAAACAAATAGCCAGCACGTGTAGGGATAAAGTCAGAAAAGCTAAAGCACAGAATGAACTCAGGCTTGCTTGAGAGGTTAAGAACAATAAAAAGGGTTTTTGGGGGGTATGTCCGAAGCAAAAGGAAGAAATAGGAAACGGTTGGGCCACTGTGTGGTGAAGATGGCAAAATGCTAACAGGGGACAGAAAAAAGGCAGAATTACTCAACACCTTCTTTGCTTCAGTCTTCTCAGAAATGGCAAAGGGTGTTTAACCTGAGGACAATGGAGAAGAGGAAAGAATAGGGGAATTTCAGCACAGAATAAATAAAGAGATAGTACAGGAATACCTGGTTAACCTAAATGAATATAAATCTCCAGGACCAGATGAACTACATCCTAGAGTATTAAAAGAACTGGCAAATGTAATATCAGAGCCATTGGCAATAATCTTTGAGAACTCCTGGAGAACAGGAGAAGTCCCAGAAGACTGGAGGAGGGCAAACGTTGTCCCCATCTTCAAAAAGGGAAAAAAAGAGGATCCCAACAATTATCGTCCAGTTAGTCTGACATCAATTCCAGGAAAGATTCTGGAGCAGATCATTAAACAGAGAACCTGTGAACATTTAGAAGCCAATGCCATAATAACAAAAAGTCAACATGGGTTTGAGAGAAACAAGTCATGCCAGACAAACCTGACCTCTTTTTCTGATAAAATTACCAGCTTGGTAGATGAAGGGAATGCTGTGGATATAGTATATCTTGATTTCAGTAACGCCTTTGACAAGGTTCCCCATAATATTTTTGCAAACAAGCTTATAAAATGTGGACTAGATAAGTTAACCATTACATGGATTTGTAGCTGGTTGACTGGCCGCACCGAAAGGGTGCTCAACAATGGCTCCTTTTCATCCTGGAGAGAAGTGACCAGTGGGGTGCCACAGGGTTCCATCCTGGGCCCAGTGCTATTTTATTAATGACTTGGGTGCCAGTATTGGGGGCATAGTTATCAAATTTGCAGATGACACCAAATTAGGAAGAGTAACTAATACCTCAGAGGACAGGATCAACATTCAAAATGACCTGAATAGACTAGAAAAGTGGGCCAAAGCTAACAAAATGAAATTTAACGCAGAGAAATGTAAGGTTCTGCACTTAGGGAGGAAAAATGAAATGCACACATATATAATGGGGGACATCTGGCTGAATGAGACCACATGAGAAAGGGATCTAGGAGTCCAAGTAGACCACAAGTTGAACATGAGTCAACAGTATGATGCAACAGCTAAAAATGTCAATGCAATTTTAGGTTGCATCCACAGAAGTATAGTGTCTAGATCAAGGGAAGTCATAGGGCCTCTCTATTCTGCTTTGGTCAGGCCCCACCTGGAATACTGTGTCCAGTTCTGGGCACCACAATTCAAAAAAGATGTGGAGAAACTGGAGTGTGTCCAAAAGAGGGTGACTAAAATGGTGAAGGGTCTAGAAACCATGCCCTATGAGGAACAACTTAGGGAGCTGGGAATGCTTAGCCTGGAGAAGAGAAGGTTAAGAGGTGATATCCTAGCCCTGTTTATATATTTGAAGCAATGTCAGATTGAGGAGGGAGCAGGACCCGGAACAGGACCCGGAACAATGGATGCAAGCTCCAGGAAAAGAGATTCCACCTCAACATTAGGAGGAACTTCCTTACAATAAAGGCTGTTTGACAGTGGAACACACTCCCTTGGAGTGCGGTGGAGTCCCCTTCCTTGGAGGTCTTTAAACAGAGGCTGGATGGCCATCTGTCGGGGATCCTTTGATTGGGAGTTCCTGCATGGCAGGGGGGTTGGACTGGATGGCCCTTGAGGTCTCTTCCAATTCTATGATTCTACACAAAGAAATTAAAATACAATATGCTGTTAGGGCTTGAAAACTTTAAGGCATTTTCAATGAGCTGAAAGACAGCCCACTGAGGGCTGAGGATACTCTATAGCCACAGAATATCAATGCTGTCATTGGAAAAGAAAAACAGACACCTTGACTCTATTTAACATGGAATATGTGGCCAGGTAGCTGTTTGGAACGCAGATCAAGGATATGCTTTTAGAAGACAAGGTTACACTACAAGATTTTTCTGGCTGTTTGGAACCCACATCAGAAATATACTTCAAGAAGGTAAGGTTACACTGCAAGATTTTACTATAGATCTATTCTAAGTTCTATTTTTATTCTTCCTTCCAGTTCTTTCTCTTCTGCTTTGATTTGGTGCCTGCAATGGCTACACTTTCAACATTAGATAAAAGTGTAGTGGATTCACAGTTGACTGGAAGAATGTATTCAAAAAGTACTCATCAAAAGTTCATCGTTTCAACTGAGGTGTCATAGAGCTCTGACCCAGGCTCAGTATTAGTCATTAAAAAAGGAAAAAAAGAAGCAAGTCAGATAACGGGGTGAAAGGAGTTCTGATCAAATTTGCAAATGACCTAAAAGTGGGAGGGATAGTTAAGACCTCAGAAGACAGGAATAACATCAAAATGGCCTTGTGAGAATGGAACATTGGCTGAAAAATCAAGAACAAAATGGAATTAAACTGAGAGCAATGCAAAGTTCTGTATTTGGTTTTTAAAAATCAAATGCAGAGGTATTAGCTGAGGTATGCCTGGTCTGTTAGTAGTATATATAGGTATGATCTGGGGATCAGAATTCATCTCCAGCTCAGCATTAGCACATGAGAAAAAGGCTAATGTGATTTTACAGTGCATTCATTGAATGATTTCTTTCCAAGATACAGTGTTATTCGTGCCTCTGGTGTCACTTGGTGCAGGGGGCAGGGCTTCCACAGTGGAATGGTTGGGGTTTCCACAAGGAGATGGGGTTCAGCTGAACTTTAGTGAGCATGCACCCCCCACCTCTCCTTGATGTAGCAAGGACATGTGCAGGGCATGCAGAGAGTCATAAAATCATAGAGATGGAAGAGCTTTCCTAGCATTATTGCCTTTTCTTGTCTTCTCATAGAATGATAGAAGAATCATAGAGTTGGAAGAGACTACAATAGCCATCCAGTCCAACCTCCTACCATGCAGGAACTCCCAATCAAAGCATTCCCCACAGATGGCCATCCAGCCTCTGCTTAAAGACCTCCAAGGAAGGAGACTCCACTACGCTCCGAGGGAGTGTGTTCCACTGTTGAACAGCCCTTACTGTCAGGAAGTTCCTCCTAATGTTGAGATGGAATCTCTTTTCCTGTAGCTTGCATCCAATGTTTCGTGTCCTGTTCTCTGCAGCATGTGCTTGGCCTGGCTCCTTGCCGCAGCCTGGTTCTCCTCTGAGAAAAACTACATGGAGGCAAGGAGGAGTGGGGGCAAGAGGGGTGACAATATCCCCCCACATGCCCCCCCCCAGTGACGGTTGTGATGAGAATTATGCAGACTTCTTATTTTCCCTTTTTAGAATTCACTTTCAGTAGTGTAGTTACTTATTTCAGACCCAGACAAGCTTGTAAGTAATTAACAATAAAACTTTATTTGGAAAACAATTTAACAATGTTTTGCTTGTTCAGCTGGTACATTCTCTTGTTATTGTTTCACTTTGTCACACTTAGGGGGAATACAGACCATTACTTTGTGCTGGGCAGTGGGCAGAGTCCTGGCATAGCATCCTCACACTTGATGCTGTGACTCCACCCCATTGCGCCATAATGCTGCACATCCATTTACACAGCATGCAACTCACACGCAGAGCCGAAATGGCACAGCACAGAAGGGACATCATCATGTTTCCGTGTCATGGCTATGCCGCCCCTTCCAGAGAGAAATAAGAAGCCCCTTTTCAATATAGATGGTTGTTTGTCATATTTTACGTATGTATTTTGCTTTTTTTGCCTGGTTTTTTTTTTTTGTATGTTTGTAATCATGTAAATGTTTGTATGTTGGAATTATGAAATATGTATACTTTTGTAATTAATTAATTAATTAATTTGGGGCTTCTTTTTGCTCCCTGCAGAGGACACGGCATGCGGTTGCCACAGCCCCAATCCGGGGCAAAAAGGGGCGGCATCTAGCCGCCTGTCTGTATAGCCCCTTGGTTACACTTTGTTACTCCTCTCTCTCTCTCTTTCTAGAGAACTCCAGTTACTCTCACTTAGGACCCTCACACTGTCCTCATTTAGTGTTATCCTTCTGACCTTATTTCTATCCTAGCCCTCAGGCTAACCCTATCCCTCAGGATATCAGACCAGCAACTCCCTCATTTGGGTGCTGTATTAGAATCAAGTCCCTCACTTCTGAACTTGTTCCCGATCAGACCCTATCATAGATATAAGTCGCTCCCTTCCAAACTTTAGCTCTCACAGTCCCTAATCTCTGGACTTTCACACAACCAGACCCTCACTGTCTGAAACCAAAACCCTATCTGACTCCAACTGTCAGCAACGAAATTCTTCTCTCTTACCAGCCAACATGTTATTGGCTGTTGCCAGCTGACTCTTGATTGGCTGTAGCTAGCTTTTTCCTAATAGATATGCACTGTACCACTCATTAGACAAGACAATGGACTTTATCACATGCGGCTGTTAAACTGGGATTAAACTGGGAAAATATCACCCTAGGCACTACCTATCACATGACATCATCTCTGTCCAATTGCTACTGTGTTTCCCAAACATGGTTAGGGCATCTCTGGCCATTAAAAATTTTTTAAAAACTTTTCTATGTTTAAATTTTAACTTTGTAGTGTTTTAATTAGGTTATTTTATGTGTCTTTTAAAATTTTTGTTTTAATGTATTTTTATATTGTGAGATGCCTTGAGTCCCTTTTGGGAGAAAGGTGGCATAGAAATAAAATAAATAAATAAAGGGAAACTCCTGTGAATGGCTCCTAAGTCACACTTGCACTCTAAGAAAAGTGTGATAACATCTCCAGCTTTTTCCTCCTCCCCTTGATCTTTCCAAGCAACCTCTTTCCATCTCTCCCCCCACTTTCTTTTCTTTTCTTTTCTTACCCCCCCCCAAAAAAATCACACTGCCATAATTACTGGATTCGTTAAACATTAGAAATAAGCAGGAAAAGAAAAAGGGGGGGGGAGAAAAGGCATACTGCATAAGGTAATGGAAAAGGAGGCAGGGTTAAGGAGAATGCTTGCCAGGGAGTCTATGCCAGGAAAGAGTTCCAATCGCCTTAACAGAGGACATGTAATAATGAAAGCTCCTAAACCAGTATGTATCTGGTTCCTCTCTCTAACATGATTGCTAAAGTGGAAGGCAGTAGTAAAAGAGAAATACCGGTGGATAGATTAAATCATGGAAACCATGGCCCCAGATTTGCAAGACCTCAGCAGGACTGTTGATGATGGGGATACTTGGAAGTGTCTCATCCACAGAGTCACCATAACTCGAAGTCATCTGGATGGAAATTAATAACAAGTCAGAAGTATTTCTGCCCATCCCTGGCAGAAGAAATACAATAAGCAGAGGAAACAATTGGCAGCCTTTTCACGACAATCCAAATCAGTTGTACCTCACTCTATTTCGTGATTAAGGCTGCATCTGCACTGCAGAAATAATCCAATTTGTCACCACTTTAACTGCCATGGCTCAGGGCTCTAGAATTCAAAGTATGGTAGTTTTGTGAGACATTTAGCCTTCCCCGTCAGAGAGCTCTGATGCCACAACAAACTACATTTGCCAGGATTCTGTAGCATTCAGCCATGATAGTTAAAGTGGTGTCAAACCAGATTATTTCTGCAGTGCGACTGCAGCTATTTAAACAACTAAAAGCTAGAGGGAGATTTTTTTTCAAGCAGTCTATGTGCAAATTACAATCTGACGAATAGATTTCTCACACATATATTTCTGACTACAGACTTGCTATACCTACTGTTCATGCCATGCAAATATAAACATTCAACTAATTGAGCTTTTCCTCACATCAGATCTCTGGATCCAAAGAGGTTTCGAAGGTTAAAAAAAAATGACAAGAAAGGGATGTGAGGCCTTGAAAGATACCTTACATTTTGTGCCAAGAATTAAACAGCGAAGTCCTCATGGGGAAGAAACCCATGTCTTACATGTGGCATTTAGGATTCATTGGTGCAAAGAAAGGAAGGGGTGGGTGCTGTCTACCAAGCCTCTCATGCTTGATAGAGAGAGGGCATCTAATAAGTCATTCAAACAAAGGGAACTGATACTAAAGGATGCCAGTTCTCAGAAGGGATTACGGGCTGCACAGCTTTACTCTTTGAAGTGATGGTAAGCCTACACTTACTACAAAAGGTAAAGGCTGTCACAGAGATAATGCAGGAGCTGGAAAAGGGATGCCACAAACATTTAAACCAACCTGCTTGGGTGACACAAAATATCCAAAGCCCGCATTTAACCGAATGACCTAGCAGTGAATACAATCTGTGCTTTGTTCTTTGCTCTCTTGGTCTTTGGGATTAATGCAGCTATTATAGAAACTGAGGGAGTGAAGGGGCATTGGCTTTTAAAGGAATATAATAATAATATCTTTCTCACTATTCTAAAAGGAAACAGACTATTGGCAAAATAAATAAATAGATGCTCCTTTTGCCCTACATTGCACTTTTCTTTAAGCTTTCCAACTTAAAAAATGCTGGAAGTCCCAAAGTAAGGCTGAAGATCTATTTAGTGTATATTTTTTATTGTTTGAAAGAGAAAAAGTTTTTTTTTTAATTGCTTGGATTGTGGAAGAGTTTTTTTTTTTTTTAAAAAAAAAGGAAATTACATTGCAAAGTTTTTATTGCAATGTATTGAAATATCCCTGTACAAACTCTGGGGGGGAAAAATTGTTATAATTAATTTCTTGACTCAGGGGAATGTATGCACTACTGCCACCCATCTCCCAAATTGTTTGCCAGATTTATTTGGAAAGTGTTCCTTCATGATTGCTCTTTTTATTTTAAAAAAAATGTCAGGTAGGAAGGAGGTCAAATGGGATCCTGGTTGTCTTGTGTTTATCACACTATTAAAGAAACCAAGAGGTATCAGAAACTTGAAATGACACCCCTCCCCCCCTCCAAAAAAAAGGTGGGGAGGAGGGCATTGAATACACCACAGTTTCATACTTTCACCTGGAATATATCCAGGTCTTCATCCACACTGCAGTTCAACATGACTTCAACTGTTTTGGCTCTATTCTACAGAATCCTGGGATTTGTAGTTTTGTGAGACATCAGCATTCTGTGGCTGAGAAGGCTAAATTCCTTGTAAAACTACAAATGCCAGGATTCCATAGGGTGGAGTTACTGCACTTAAAGTGGTGTCAAACTGCATTATTTTAACAGTATACAACTAGACCAGTAACCCTTATTGTATTTGAACACTGAAATTTCACTTGTTGCTCCATTCCTAAGAAAAGATTAAGTTTTGTCCAAACAATTCACTAAAGTAACTGAAATAATGTTCCACTCACAGAAGGCCACCCCCTCCACTAAGATAATCTCCTTTTTAAAGCAATGCTATCTGCATTTGAACATAACATACAATAAGGCTTCTGCTCCCCTTTTCCTCCCCAGCCAACCAATTAATTTATGTTCCACCTTTGCTACAAGAATGGGCTCAAAGCAGAGTCCTTGAATCTCCAGTGCAGCTATAAGAAGACTACATATTTTGTTTCCAGTTTCAGTCAACTGGATTAACCTATGGTTAATCTTAATCATGGTCTGTTGAAACAAACCAGGCTCATCATCCCAAGGTAGCAATTATGTGAGATAGTGACATCAACAAATTGCTTGTGACATCAAAATCCATTTCAAAATGGTTTCAGGACGGGATATGGAGTAAAGACTGCCAGGTTTTAACTGACGACCTTCATCTAAGTATCGACAGAGGAAGTGTGACCCTGTTGGTGCTATTAGCCCTCTCAGCAGCATTTAATACAATAGACTATGACATCCTCTTAGAACGCCTGAGAGAGTTAGGAATTGGAGACACTGTTTTGCAGTGGTTCCATTCCTTCCTCTTGGGCAGATTTTAGAGGGTGATGCTCGGGGACAGCTGCTCTTCAAAAACAGGGCTTAACTGTGGCGTCCCTCAGGGCACCATCCTGTCCTTGATGCTAGTTAACATTTATATGAAGCCTCTCGGAGAAATCATCCCTAGACATTGGGTGGTGTGTTACCAGTACGCTGATGACACCCAAATATATTTCTCTATGTCTCGGTCATCAGCGATGATGACAGATGGCATTTCTCCCCTTAGTTAATGTCTTGTGGCAGTAATGGACTGGATGAAGGAAAACAAGCTCATGTTTAATCCAGACAAAATGGAGGTACTTATTGTAGGGGCCCCTAAACAAGGTATTGGGTCGCAACCTCCAGTCCTAGAGGGGCTCATGTTCCCCTTGAAGGACTGTGTTCACAGTCTGGGGGTGCTTCTTGATCCATCTCTTCAGATGAGAAATCAGGTGAATGTGACAGTCAAGAGCCCCTGTTATCAGCTACAGCTGATACTCCAGTTGCACCCTTTCCTGGAACCAGGTGTCCTCGAAACTGTAGTACACACACTGGTTATATCAAGACTTGATTTTTGTAATGCGCTCTACATGTTATTGTAGATATTTAAAAATAACATGCTACTTAAAATAATTCCTAAACTGTTCTACAGATCCCTATTTCTCCTTCCTGTAGTCAACCACAGAGCTCCATTCATCTTTAAAGGTCTCTATAGTTCCCTCTCTTATAAGATTAGTTAATTTGTCAATCTCCACAAATTCATTACACGTCATAAGCCATTCTTCTTGAGAAGGAGAAACTGAGTTCTTCCAATATTGTGCATACAGCAATCTAGCTACAATTATCACACATTCTTCTAAAATATCACATCTTACCAATTTTTCACTTTAATCACATGAAACTATGGAAATACATTTAGGCTGTGTTTACAGTATTGTAATTTAACAGTATAATTTTAATTTTGCTAGTCACAACTACTACCATTACATACAGTGATCTACAGGAATTACGGTTTACCAGTAACATTAGTACAAAAAATATTACCAAGGATTGTGCATGGTGTGGTATGGGAGAAGGGGGTGACTCCATGAGTTACAGTACCAGGTGACACCAACCCTAGTGATGCCACTTCATGGGAATTGGACAATTTGGGAGTTTGCATAAAAATCTTCACTTTCTCAATCAGTGGTATAAACAAAAGCACTGAGCTCCACACAAACAATAGAAATTCATCAGACTAGGGCTACTATTCTTTCCAAATTGGTTTGTTGATGTCTAATCTGCCCTGCACTCTGGGCTCAGTTTCACTGAAGTTTTAATATCACAAAGCTTATCTGTAATAAAGGGCTGAATGATAGCAGATTAAAAGCTAATGACTAATACCTGCACTTAAATGTCATGATAAAGAGAGAAATTGACTTAAGAAAAGTATCACGCTCATTTGGTTAACTGGCAAGATTCAGAGTACTTATTCTTATACTCTCTGACTTTGTCAATATAACAAGTTTCAGACTATTAAATGTCAGGGTTAAATGTATAACTAAAACACTGTAGACTTGTTAAACACGAGGCATGATTTAACCTTCATCAGTTCATCTCTCCAAAAATGATTAAAAAAGGAATCAGTTGTCAAGTGCTGGAACCAAACCAGCACTATTCATGAATAAGAAGTGTTGAATAATAGAGAAATCCTTCCCAGTTCCGTTGTTTAATTTAGGCAGCTTTTCTCATGCATCTTTCCACATCAAGAAAGAAAATCAAAACTGGGTTTGCCACAGAAATTTTCAAACGCTATCTGTCACAATATTTGCAGTTCATCCACCTGTGATAAGAATGGCATCATGATAATCTAATAACACTGTTCTTGCCAACACAGGAGCAAACATCATATGGCATTCAAATCACCTTTTACCAAATCACTCTTCCTCTGCTGCCAGGAAGCTGAAGGCTGTAGGGAAAACAGCACTTTTTGTTGTAGGGTCCTAACAGGTCCTGACATGGATCATATCTTGTGTATTGTTCACTGAAGGGCATAGAAACCATACTCTCTGTCATAAATCTAACAACAGTCAGATACTCTATACTTATATTGATCCAATATTTTCAGGTACTGTCTTTCTGTCTGTCTTCGCTCTCTCCCTCTCCCTCTCCTGAAATAATTGGTTCATGAGGATCAGGAATGTCTTGTAAACAAAAATTTAACAGGGAACTCCAACTCCAACCAGACATCAAAATGTACTGCACAACTCCAAGGAGTCCAGAGACATGCGTGCAGAGATGATAAGAAAATAAATGTTTGCTTATTTCATCCTCGCATTTAAGTACAAATAATTTCAACTTTTTTCTCCTTTGTAGATGAAGAGTCCCCCCCCCCCGCACCTAAATTTCCAATGGTTTTTCATAATTCAAGAATGTTTTGGGGGGCATTAGCATAGGTTCTGGATCTGGTGGGCATGGTTTCCAGGGCTCCAAGGCACTGGATCAGGAGTCCTTTGGGAGGGCATGTGGTGTGCCCATTGCAGGGGCCACATCGATTCAGTATCTCCCGATGACTAGGGGCTTAACAGCAAACATGTGATGGTCCGATTGCATTTCTTTGATAAGGTGTTTCTGTTACCCCTATGTCATCCCGAAGCTTGGCCATGACCAAGCAAATTGGTTCATCGGCCAACCAGGGGTTGATTGATGACAGATCCAGACCTCATACCTTGGGCCAACCCTACCCCTGTTCTGTTTGACTTTAATAAAGTTGTGGCATTTCCTCCAACCTTGGGTCATGATATTTATTGGTGACTTCCCTCCACAGCAATTGTATTTTTGCACAACAAGCAGCATGTATTGTGCAAAATACATTATTCCATCTAAATAAAGGGCGTGCATAAAATTATGCAAAACCCCAAGGTAATTTTTTCCCCTGAAACTTACTTCCTGTATATACTCTTCTATAAGTCTAAAAATTTATGCCCCAAAATTGACCCCAAAATCCGACTTTGAATTATTTATAGGTCACTATTGTAATGTGATAGCAGCTCTTTCAGATTTCCCCATGTGGTGCAAGGTGGGGGGAGTTCTCCTTGGAGCCAAGCAGAAAGAGTCCTGGGTGATTTATTGATGTTACTATTTGTTTAAGAATCCCTCTCCTGCCTGTGTGTCTGGCTGAAACAAAAGCTGAAATGATGAAGCAAAAAGCCTCAGTCAGAGTCTCTCTTGCCATTCGTACACATACACACACTGAAGGACCCTCCAAGTTTTACCCTTTGCCTATCCATGGGCCATGGCAAAATCCATAATTTTACCCCCAAAACCTGACCTTGAGTTGTATATGAGGTCAACTTATAGTTGAGTATATACCGTACTGAATTTTTTCCCTTTCTTTAGAACAAGGAGACAAGAAACATTTTTTGGATGGAGAGCTGGTGTGCCAAGACACCCTTTACTTTTGAGGATGATAAAATTTGCTTTACAATCCTTACGAGCTCAAGGAGGACAAAACAAACTAGTAACTACACAGTAAATAATTTATAGAACTCTCTGTACTTTAAAAGGAACAAACCGACATTTTCTAGAAAAGATAAAGGACTTTTGCAAGCTCTTCCAAAAGGCTTTTGGTGTGTTACTTCCCCCTTATGCATCTCAGGAGATCCAGCAGATCTTGTGCAAAAAATTTAGGTAGTCTTCCCTTAAATGATACCTGTCTTGTCATCATCAGCCAGTACAGTTTGGAGAGTCAGGCAGACAGATGATTACATTAGTTGTTGTGTTGTTGTTAACTACTTTTGAGTTGACCTTGAATTAAGGTGATCCTATAAAATGAGACATCTCCAAGATCCCCTATCCTCTAGCACTCTGTTCATGTCCTGCAGGCCCAGGCCCGTGACCTACCTGATTGAATTTAATCATATGGCATGCTTTCTACTTTCTTTCTACTGCCTTCCACAGTTCCTAGCATTGTTGACTTTTCTAATGATTCATGCCTTCTCATGATGTGGCCAAAGTATGACAGTCTCCATTCTGGTTTCCAGGGAGAGTTCAGGCTTGATCTGTTCTAGGACCAATTTGTTTGTCTTTTTGGCCATGTATTGTATTGTATCCATAGCACTCTTCTCCAGCAACACATCTCAAATGAGTTTATTTTCTTTCTAACAAATTTCTTCACTGTTCAAGGGTAGGGACAGAACGTGTACAACATGTTTGTTAACTTTTTAGAAAAGGTGGTCCCTCTGGTGGTCAAAGGCATCTGTTTGTATCTTCCCTTTGGTGCACTTTGTTTTGTTTTTTGTCACTGGAAACAGTCTTAATTTACTAGTGTGATGATGAGGAACATATTTCATAGGAAATTCTATTATAGCAGGAAAACAGGTTAATTTTTATTTTATGTCTGATTTTTTAAAGCTAGTCAAGGAAAAGGCAGAGGCAGGTGTGTGCACAAATATTCTCAATTCCCAGCATCTGCAATGGTAAATATACTGTGCCTAATGTTTTCAAGGAGAAAAGGGAAAGCCATATTTGAGTGCTTATCTTGTATTTGGTTGGTATCTTTCTCTAGTTATAGCATATTGTGTGTGCCTTCACACTCTGGCTCTACACTACTGGCTGACACTGGTAGTATAGGGAAACACACCAAAGTTGCTTAAGCATCTTGCCTACCATGGCTGTACCACTCCAGTAGTTGGAGTGATGGATTATGTAGTAGTTTAGCATTTTAGTGTAGCAGTAATCCTTTCTGCAGGTGGTGAGATAACAACCGAAAGGAGACTAGTTTTTGACCAGAATATTCAAGGTTGTTCCACTGTGAGAATGGTACAGTAATGGGACATAAAGGGCAGGAATGAAAGAAGAAAAACTGTTTATAAATTGGAAATGAATGAGAAGTAATCCTGCCATGAATTTAAAATTGTGCATGGTTTAATTCTTGTTGTTAACTTCCCTCAAGATGACCTTGACTCCTGGGGACCCTGTGGATGAGACATCTCCTAGTCCTCAAATGCTCTCTGCTCAGGCCCTGCAGGCTCAGGCCTGTGGCCTCCTTGATCAAGTCTATCCATCTGGCGTTTGGCCTTCCTCTCCTTCTTCTACCCTCTATCTTTCCCAGCATCACTGTCTTTTCTAATTAATCATGCCTTCTCATGATGTGGCCAAAGTACAGCAGTCTCAGTTTAGTCCCCCTGCCTTCCAGGGAGAGCTCAGACTTGATCTATTCTAGGAGCCATTTGTTTGTCTTTTTGGCTGTCCCTGGTATTCTTAACACTCTTCTCCAGCACCACATCTCAAATGAGTTGTTTTTCTTTCTGTCGACTTTCTTCACTGTCGAACTCTCACATCAGTTAGTCCAGTGTAAATTGTTGCTGGTCAGTTCTGACAATGGGAGTCTCCAGACTGGATCTATAGTATCTTAATAAAGGTTTCTGTGTTTTTACTACTGAGCATGAGTTTCTGAACTTTAGTTCCTGCTGGATGTGACAGTACCAGATGTTACAAAGAGGCAATGGGACTTCATGTTTGAAACAGTAGCAGTCTCGTGTTTCTTGCTGAACAATATGTTTCCAATATATATGGTTTACCATTGAATCCTATGCCTATTAACCTGTTTCCAAATGCTTCCATCAACAGCCTGCACAAATTTTCATGTGGCACTACAGGCACATTGATTGTTAATGGTGCCAGCAGCATTGTGAATACAAAATTAGTTATTCACAAGATCACGTGCTTATAGAACAGTACAGAATGCAAGATCCTGAAACTGCCAGCTCCACAGTTTAGAATAGCTATAATCATGCTGCTAATATATGTATTTTAAAAAGAAGAAATTTAATACAGAGAGAAATGTACGTGTGCACATGCACACACACACGCACACACAAACACCAACTGTAGGGCTAAAAATGAATTTGAAAGAAAATCTCAATTACATTCACTGAATACCCAAAGGAGGCTTTCCGAATTACTAGGTCCCATCATATATATTTTTTAGAATGTCCTAATTGCATATTTGCATGAAAAGGCTATAATGATTCCAACAGAGCTGTTATAAGAGGAGCACATTAAAATATTGGAAAATCTAAAATTTCAGATTGTGCTAACTCCAAAGGACTCTGCAGCAGTCTACATTAAAAGACGCTAAAGACAGATAATGCAGTTTGATATTATGATATTGAAACCTTAATGTTATTTAAACATTTGTGCATGTGAGACACTATTAGCTTACAGATGGGCTCTGGATAGGCTGCTGACATTTAAACCAACAGGGTAAGACATAAATGTTATGAATAACAATGTAAATCTACTTTTTCCTTGCTCTCTGCACACAATTATAAAAATTATTCAATGCATAGAAATTAGGCTTTTCAAAGCTACTGCACTGAATCATTTAATTTGTCTAAGTAACTACTTCTAATGCTCTTGCACATTGCAATAAACATTTGAGTTTTAGATAGAACAAATGAAATGTGAGATATTTTCCCATAAATACAATTGGTGGATCACATACTGTGCAAAGCCTGTCATTGTGAAAAACTGGGAAGTGCTCGGGGCCAGCTCAATTGATCCATAAGGGACAGGGGTGTATCTTTTATCATGATCATTATTAGAATTTTAATTCAGCTTACAGCAGGGGGTGTCTTTTTCTACCTCCTCTTTATAAGATGACAGCTAGACAAGCAGCTACCCTCTCCTTTTCAGTACTGTTAAGCTAACACTGGCCAATAGATACAGGCATTCTGTGTGTTCTTGCTCTCTCTCTCTCTCTCTCTCTCTGTCTCTCTCTCTCACACACACTAGCATAATATGGAGGAAATAATGGAACAAACAGAGGATGATGGAAAAGAAGGAGAAAAGAGTAGCATTGGTGCTGGGCAAACTCATGCCATCATACAAGACTACTGTATATTTATCATCTCCTTGGAATGCAATGTTCTCTAGAAGTTCCTCATCCTTTTCGCTTTGGGCAGGGCAGTACCTAGGAGGGTGCAGACCACACAAGGTGACACCCTAAGGGGTGTGTTACATCACTGCTCCCCATATATCTGCCTTTGTGCAGAAATGGACAGTAGCATTCAAACCTCCATCCCTTTGAAATGCAAAAGATATGATCTGAGTAGGGTGAGGCTCAGTGGGAAGAAAATTAAATTTAAAACATTATTTTTTTTAAAAAAAAATTAAATTATGTTTACATTTTATTTAAAAACATCACATGTTAACATATTTTTACTTTAACCATATGAAGCCATGTGGTTTAGCCTGTGTGTATGATACTGTAATTTAAAGGTATATATTTTGCTAGTTGTTTATGTCACAACTATTAACATTACAGTGATATACGGAAATTATGATTTATAAATAATATTAGTACAAAAACATTTCTAAGGATTCTGTATGGGAAGAGGCCAATGGGACTGGTGACACCATGAGTTACTGCACTGGGTGATGTCAACCACTGGTTATGGGAAATCCATTATGATGGCCCGACATTTAGAAATCAAGAGTTTAAAAGGTATGTGTCTGTGTATATGGTAGGGAAATACTAATTGTGTTGGTTTGAATTTTCCTCCTAGGGCAGCCAAAATACAAGAGATAAAGAGGCAATGAAGCCAAGTCTCACAGCTGAGCAAATAAACCAAACCAGGTTAGGTCTCTTGGAAATAAATATAAGGAATAGGAAATACCCAAATATGAGTAATAGGAAATACCATATAAGAGTTAATGGAGAACTGGACAATTCTTCTCAACTTATTATTGGGTGAGACCAAGTAAACAAATGTATTTGACAACTGTAAAAGCTGTCAGACTACAGCAAATAGGGTCTGGTCAACAAAGGATATATACTGTTTTCTACACTGTTTGATGTTTATGTAGAATATAGGGTAAGATTTATAATCACTCTGATTGAAATGCTGGTTCACAGGTAGAAATTCTCTTTGTACAATGAATAGAGATATGCTGAAGCAATACAGTGTTTGGGAAATGTTGAAATGTTACCAATTACTGACATGTTTAATGATCTGCATGGATTGCATGAATTTCCTCAACAGATGAAATGTGAAATACATGGTGCCTCATGGATACAAATATTGCTTAAACTAATGTTCTTTGCCACTGGAATGTAGTACAAGCACCATGTTCATGTACTACAAGTGCCATGTGCCTTATAAATATGAGAAATGTTCATAACAAACAATATGCCTAGACCATGTAATGTGTATGAAAGATAATGGGCCTAGACTGGCAATGCTTATGTAATATGATACTTCAAATGGAGTGTGTAAATTAATAAGGACTGCATCTACACAGCAGAAATAGTGTAGTTTGACACTGCTTTAACTGCCATGGAATGCTAGGATTTGTAGTTTTGTGAGATATTTAGCCTTCTCTTTCAGAGAGCTCAGGTGCCACAACAAAACTACATATCCCAGGGAAATATGGTAACATATCCATTGGATAGAGCCTTGACAGTAAATGCAGTCAAACTGCATTAATTCTGCAGTGTGGCAGCAGCCAAGATTATTATTAAACTTAATACATGTACAGAAGGAATTATAAAGCTGTGGGTTTTTTAAATACTGTCATATAAATTTCTTGAAAGCCCAACACTTGATAATCTTCAAGGGAATGTTGATATTGATCTACCTACTAGACCATATGACCTTGGAAGTTCAGTTGACCAAAACAATGACCCGTAAAGAACTCCTGCTAGATATAGGTTGACAAGAATAATCCCTTAACTATCTGTTGTGACAGCTGGTGCTGTAGTTAAGAATTGGAGATACTCTGCCCTTTCCCTTCCAGTTTTCTTAAGATAAGCAAAGAAGAAAGAAAAAATATATGAAACCATACAGACCTAATTCAGGAGCAACTGTTAAAGGTCACTATTCGTTCATAGGCTCTGTGCTACAAATGTAAGAAGCTCTTCGCCTGTAATAGGATTCTATAGGCTCCTACAAATGAAGATACTGTGTAGGACACATCCCCACATAGATGCCTATTTAATAGTATGAATGATCATTGCATTATGCTCTACTAAAACAAAAGGTGAGGGCCATTGCCCAACAAAGTTACCAAGTGGAGCCAATAAAACAGAATTGATGACAGAATTGGGGGCATACTTATCAAATTTGCAGATGACACTAAACTAGGAGGAGTAGCTAATAACCCAGAGGACAGGCTCAAAATTCAAAATGACCTGAATAGACTAGAAAGTTGGGCCAATGCTAACAAAATGAAATTCAATGCAGAGAAATGTAAGGTTCTGCACTTAGGGCGGAAAAATGAAATGCACAGATATAAAATGGGGGACACCTGGCTGAGTGAGAAAGGGATCTAGGAGTCCAAGTAGACCATAAGCTGAACATGAGTCAACAGTGCGATGCGGCAACTAAAAAGGCCAATGCAATTTTAGGCTGTCTAGATCAAGGGAAGTAATAGTGCCACTCTATTCTGCTTTGGTCAGGCCCCACCTGGAATACTGTGTCCAATTCAAAAAAAAAAATGTGGAGAAACTGGAGCGTGTTCAAAGGAGGGCGACTGAAATGGTGAAGGGTCTGGAAACCATGCCCTATGAGGAGCGACTTAGGGAGCTGGGGATGTTTAGCCTGGAGAAGAGAAAGTTAAGAGGTGATATGATAGCCCTGTTTAAATACTTGAAGGGATGTCATATTGAGGAGGGAGCAAGTTTGTTTTCTGCTGCTCCAGAGACTAGGATGCGGAACAATGGGAAACAAATTGCAGGAAAAGAGATTCCACCTCAACATTAGGAGGAACTTCCTGACAGTAAGGGCTGTTCGACAGTGAAACACACTCCCTCAGAGTCTAGTGGAGTCTCCTTCCTTGGAGGTCTTTAAGCAGAGGCTGGATGGCCATCTGTTGGGGATGCTTTGATGGAGAGTTCCTGCATGGCAGGGGGGTTGGACTGGATGGCCCTTGTAGTCTCTTCCAACTCTATGATTCTATGAAACACATCTTTAGATCTAGATATACTGAAATCAGAATCATCCATGCTACAGTATTTCTACTTTCTATGTTTTATTTTGAAAACTGGACAGTAAAGAAGCCTGGCAGGCAAACAATAAATTTAATCTGAGATCTGATGCTGGAGAAGAGTTCTATAGATACCAGGACTGCCAAAAAGACAAATAAATTGGTCCATGAGCAAATTAATCCTAAATCTCCCATTAACTAATATGAATAAACTGAGGCTTTTAGATTTTGGACAGATCATAAGATGACACGACTCATTAGAAAAGGGTGGGAAAGTGGAAGGCATTTAGAGGAGAAGACAATCTCATTATAGATGGATTGAATCAGTCAAGGAAGCCTTGGGTTTATATGACCAGGGCTGTTGAGGACCAGAGTTTTTGGAGGGCTCTCATGCATAGGGTGGCCATAAACCAAAGTTGACTTGACAACAAATAACAACACCAACAGCAACAGTGAAGGTTTTTGGCAAGAAATGACCCAGGGTTTTGAGTAAATTTTATAGCTGAAGCAGATATAAGATAGCCTTTGTTCAGATATTTCATTCACAGATTCCATTGGTCCCTTGGCCACAAGGAAGGTATCAGCATGCAATGAGACCTGTCCTTGTCCAGTATCACTAAAATCATGGCAACCAGAGAAAATGAAGCAGGGAAGAAAAAAAATCAGATGTACATGTGGAGTCTTGCATGGCTTTACTCAATGAAATTGCAGATGCTCCCAGTCTCACCTCATAATCCATAACAGGTTTAATGGTGTTAATCTGCTGCTGTGCTAATTTAATTGCTTTCACCAGCAGCACATTAGTAACTATTATTTATCCTCATCAGCATTTCAGTAAAGGTGGTCACCCTTTCTTAAAAGACGCATGAATCTCTTTCCATAGTCACCATTAGTAAACTCCATTTAAAAATGGGTTTTATCAAGATGTGCTTGCTTCCATGTGAGTAAGGCAATCTCTGCTCATGGATCGAACCTCTACATTAGTGGAAGGGGTCTTTCTGTTAGCTCAGTTCTTCATTTTTGAATAGAAACATCTTTTACTTATGAAGCAAAAATGCTAGACACCCACACTTGTGTCCTAGCTGGCATGCTAAGGATAGGCAATTTTCTCTGAAAGAAATTGAGGAAAACAAGCATTGAACAGTAATACATGAGTAACAGAAGTGTGGACAGAAACAGGATGCTGGTGCTGCTGGACACATATTTTGTAAATCCAAGTCAGCTCAAACATTCAGGACAACAAAGGGATCTATACAGTTGAACAGATTAAAATGCACACACACACACAATATGAAATCAAATATACTTATTATAGCTGCATTAAATCACTTGGTATCATGGAGACAGTGTTAGGAACTGAAAAGAGATTAGCGTAAGCTTGCTATCGTATAATAAAATGTCCTCCACTTTGCAAATAAATGTTTCTGCTATGCGTTGGCATTTACTTGCTGGCAAGAGACCTGTGACAAGATTCTGTTCCAGTGGTGACACAGAAAATGGATTAAGATAGATGTCCCGACAGGGCTGCTGAAACCTATTACATCAATCAAGTGCATTATAAAGACACTTAATACTATTCCTACATTTACATGATCAAATCCTAATGATTGTGAGTGCTTTCCCCCCTCCCCTTCTATTACATTTAGACTTATGAGGTCTTGTAGCACCATATGAATAATCTGTGTCAGTGTTTGACAACAATGCCTGTTATTTGCTAATAATATAAATGGAGCTTGCTATTTTCTAACCCACACAGTGTACTCAGGTGGAAAGAAAATATGCCAAGCAATCCATGTTCCAAATACCAATAACAGAGTGGTGATTTTTTTAAAAAATGACTTTTACAAACAGAATTTTAACACCCTGTGGAAGATAAAGTATGTGCTGCACTGACTCTCAAGTATGAGGGAGCACTGTTTTATATTATTTTGAATCAATATATATGGGGTTAATATTCACTCATTAATTTCTTCAAAAATGCGAGGGATTTGTGGAGACTAGAAAGTAAAAGCAAAGGTGCACATATAGTTTAAGAAAGCTAGGCATAAGAATAGAAAGTGAAAGCAAAATTGTTTAAATAAGTAAGCCAGGCCATAATAAATTTGTTGTTGTTAATAGGGGAGTTGGACAAAAGCTGGAAGTGAAAGCTGAATTAAAACAGTGAAAAGAGAATTGGATTTCTAAGGGGGTCTGGGGGAGTATGGACTGCACCAGGTGACACCCTAAGGGGAGTGATACTAATAAATATTTCAAATTTCTTTTTTTTTCAACATTTTTAATTTTTTACTTAATTTTTTGTTCTTTTAAAATTTTCTTTAAAAGCATCACTTTTAACCAATTTTTCACTTCGAGCACATGAAACTATGCATGTGTAAATGCATTTAGGCTGTGCAGATGATATTGTAATTTAAAAGTATAGTTGTAATTTTGCAAATTGTTTTATGTCACAACTATTACCATGACATTCCGTGATGCATGGGAATTAACATTTATGAATAACATTAGTACAAAACACAATCCTAAGGATTCTGTATGGTGGGGTAATGGGAGGAGGAGGTCAATGGAGGGGATGACGCCATGAGTTACTACACAAGGAAGGGGCATCAGGGGCCATTGAGTCCAATCCTCTGCTCAGTGCAAGATCTCAAGATCTAACAGCCTCTCTAGGCACTTGGTTCCATTGCCAAACCAGTCTTACTATCAATAAATTATTTCTAATGTTCAGTCAAAATCTGTCCTTCTGTAACTTCAAACAATTAGACCTGAACCTACCTTTTGGGGTAGCAGAAGACAGGCCTGCCCACTCTTACAAATTTCATAGTATTTTCTTAGGCAAAAAATACTCAAAGGTGGTTTCACCAGTTCCTTCCTTATAGCCTACAGAATCTGGTTTTCATTGGCAGCCTCCCATCCAGGTACCAAACAGAGGTAACCTTGCTTAGCTTCCAAGCTCAAGCAGGATTTGGTGCCTTTATGGTATTTTTTTTTAACCTACATTTTTAGGAACTCATTAAATAGGCTTAGAGTTATCTACTTATATTTTTATTTGCTTTCTTATCACTCAGTTGGGGCTAACTGTAAACAGAAACAAACATTTAAAAATCATTTTAGGATACAATAATGAACTCTAACAAAAGAACATATTTTTATTGTTGTTTTATATTAGACTAGGAAACCTATGATAATGTAACTGCTTTGATTTGCAGTTATTGGTTGCCCACTTTATGCCTAAAGTCTTGCTGCTCTACCAAAATGGACATTTTTGATATAAAAAGTTAAGGGGCAAAAAAAGTTTGCATTGGGGGGAACAGCCTAACAAATAAAAACACTCCGCCTGCTAACAGCAGGAGATTTCCAGGGCAGTGGGATATTGCAAATGAGTGCAGACACTATCTTGGCAAATTTTTCTCCTCATCTTGAGATGTGACAGGGTCAGCCCATGACAAAATGTTTTTTCTCCCCCATCAAATTGCTCCATAGGAAGCTTATGTGCCACTGAAAAGAACAGCCATTAAAGTTAAAGGGACACAACTATGACTCTACTTTTCTCATGACTCTTCCCAGTATTTATTACGGTTCCTGTTTGATAAAAGCATATATTTGTGTGTGTGCACCCATGGCTCTTTCACACTACACAAGTATAGCACTATGATTCCACCTTTACTGACATGGTTCCATCCTATGGAATGCTAGGATTCGCAGATTGGTGATGGGTGCTTAGAAGTCTGAACCAGAGAGCTCTAAAAAACAAACCATAGATTTCATAGGATGTTGGAATGACAGTAGAAGTGGAACGGTAGTACTATAACTGATTAGTCTGAACAGGCCCTGGAGTGTGAACTGTGTGGCCTTTCAAATATTGAGGCTTTCATGACTCCCACCCTTGATATGTGCAGTACACCCAATTAAATCTATATAAAAAAATATGGCCATTGAACTTTCTATTCCTGTATAATAGTGCTTTCAAACTGCATACAAGCCCAGTCTTTGACCAATTATTAGGAGAAAATTGTTCTGTTGTTAGGAAACAACTACCACAAAACATCTGTTCAATTGTGCTGCACCAATGGAAGTTTCCCATTTGATGCTAAAGGTTGCAGTAGACTACAATGGGAAAGATGTTTCCTGAGACATACAGAAATTTATGGCACGGAAAAGCAGATGTTGGAGAACAGGTTTGACACACTTTTGTTGGTAAAACACCCTGTGGTGAATCACAACATTTTGCAGCAAACCAAGTTTTTGGAAAATTATCAAAGGCAATTTGAAAGAGTTTACAATATAGATTTTACAAATATTTAGTAAAATATGAGAAGCATTTATGTCATTTTAAGACAGAAATTGATTGATATGACCTGCCTATGTTTACATTGCACATGGAGGCAATTTCAAGGCATTCAAAAATGGGTCCAATGTTAGGGCTAGCTCACAATACGTAATAGAAATACTGTTCCTGATACAGGAACTAAAAAAAGGAAGAAATTCAGTTTTTCTTGCATGTGCCTATCAGACTGCACACCATGTTTTTATTCCAGAGCAACATCTGACATGGTTAAGACCACTGTTTTCAATTAAATGTTTGATTAAGTGAACAGTATCTTATCAACAAACTTTTTTATTCACTTAATATTAGGAAGGGAAAGAAAGAAAAAGAAAAAAGGACAAACACTATCAAACAACCAAAAGTATTTGTGAAAGAAAGAAAGAAAGGAGAAACCACAAACATGGGCATTTTAGGAAAGCAAAATTATTAATTATTTCCCTTCCCATTGTCTGTATACTCAAACAGTAGGAAGTGGTCTGGTCCCCTTCCTTCCTTCCTTCCTTCCTTCCTTCCTCAGACTGAAGCTAAAATAACAAAACATCCTACAGCTTGAAACACTTTTTAAAGCAAAGTAGTACCTCTTCATAGAATCATAGAGTTGGAAGAAACCACAAGGGCCATCCAGTCCAACCCCCTGCCATGCAGGAATTCCCAATCAAAGCACCCCTGACAGATGGCCATCAGGGGGTTGGACTTGATGGCCCTTGCAGTTTCTTTCAACTCTATGATTCTATGTTTAAAGACAGCCAAAGAAGGAGACTCCACCACTTTCCAAGGGAATGTGTTCCACTGTCGAACAGCTCTTACTGTCAGGAAGTTCCTCCTAATGTTGAGATGGAATCTCTTTTCCTGGAGCTTGCATCCATTGTTCCAGGTCCTATTCTCTGGAGCAGCAGAAAGCAAGCTTGCTCCATCCTCAATGTCGCAACCCTTCAGATACTTAAACAGAGCTATCATATCACCTTTTAACCAACACATCTAAGGCTAAATAGCCCCAGCTTCCTAAGTCTCTTCTCATAGGCCATGGTTTCCAGACCCTTCACAATTGTAGTTCACCCAAGAGCCAGTGTGGTGTAATGGTTTGAATGCTGGACTATGGACCTTATCATATACATTTAGGTACCCTATCTGGGCATGGGCCGGGGATGATCAGGGATGCATGTTGCTAAAGGAAAATAGATTTTACTGCACAGTGAAACTGTCTTCAAAATGGCCTCATTCCATCCCCGACACCAAGCCGGTCCCATTCAGTGCTCACATTCAGAGGTGTGAGATTTTGCTCTGTTGGAAAGCTTTCCGTCAGACCAAAATCATGTGCCTCAGCACTGAATGGGAATGGCTTGGCACTGGGGATAGAATGGGGCCATTTTGAGGACAGTTTCAGCATGCAGTAAAATCTGTTTTCCCTCAGCAAAGCGTGTCTCTGAGTGTCCCTGGCTCATGTCCAGATCGGGCACCAAAATGTATATGATAAGGTAGTATGACTCTGGAGACCAGGGTTTGATTCACTGATTGGCCATGAAACAAACTGGGTGACCCACTGGGCAAGTGATATGCTCTCACTTTCAATGGACAGTAATGGAAAACCTCCTCTAAACAAATCTTGCCAAGAATTCCCCCATGATAGGTTCACATTAAAAAGGTAAAGGTAGTCCCTTGACATGAATGTCCAGTGGTAACCGACTGTAGGGGGTAGTGCTCATCTCCATTTCTAAGCTGAAGAGTCAATATTGTCCGAATACTGCTCTGGTGGTCATGTGGCCAGCATGACTGCACCAAACACCATTACCTTCCCAATTAAGTGGTACCTATTCATCTACTTGCATTTGCATGCTTCTGAACTGCTAGAATGGCAGAAGCTGGGACTAATGACAGGAGCTCATCCCATCATGCAGTACTCGGGCCTTGAACTGCCAACCTTCTGATCTTCTGATCATCAGAATTGGCATCTTAACCACTAAACCACCACATCAGGTTCACATTAGGGGCCTTCATAAGTCAGCAATGATTTGAAGGCACACAACACACAATACCTGCTCAACTGATGATTTTTATGACAGAAACTCTGTGTCTTTGTGAGTGTGTGTGCATGAGAAGGGGGGGGGGGGTAGAAGAGAGAGATTGAGAGAGAAGGGCAGAGGAGGAGGAGGAAGATCAGGAGCAGAAGCAGGAGCTGGTGGCTTCATCGGCATCCACTCTTAGTATGAACTGGATAGTTAAGAAGATAGGAAGAAAATCAATTCATTCAAGATGTGGTGCTGGAGAAGAGTGGTGTGGACAGCCAAAAAGTCAAATGGCCAAAAAGTCCTAGATCAAATTAAGCAGAAATCTCCTTGGAAGCCAAGATGACAAAACAGAGACTCTCGTACTTCAGACACATCAGGAGAAGGGAGGACTCACTGGAAAAAACAATAATGCTAGGAAAGGTGGAAGGAAGCTGAAAGAGAAGAAGGCCACATGCTAGATGGACGGACTTTATTAAGGAGGTCATGGGTATAAATTTGCAGGAACTGCAGTGGAGGACAGAAAGTCTTGGAGATGTCTCATCCACAGGGTCACCATGAAGATTATCACACTGCTTTTTTCCTGATCTAGGCATGGGCTGAGACAAGGCTGGGACCCTGCATTACCACACAGCTCCATGCCCAGATTGTTACCATCCAGCACCCAATTGGAACATCTCCCTTTACTTTGCTAAGAACAGAAAAAAAGCATTTTTAGCTAAGTACAGGAGAAGTCCTGATCTGGCACAGGATGGAAGCGATCTGGGCATGGAGCTGTGCCATAATGATATTATAATAATAATAATAATAATAATTATTATTATTATTATTATTATTATTTTATTTATATTTCCCGCCTCTCCCTACAGATTTAGGCGGGATTACATCCAATAAAATAAATACAAAATGCAAATACAAAGGTACAGTCAGTAAAATACTAACAATATTAACAATTCCAGTAAAATAACTAAATCATCATCCAATAATTACATCACAATCATGACAATCCTAATCAAAGAAGTAGAGCATTTCATTTTAATAAAAACATGATCCCAACCTAGTCTCAGCCCGTGCCCATATTGGGAAAAGACAGCCAGTGCAATAATCTCCCATGAGTCGAAATTGATTCGATTTCGAAGGCAGTTAACAAAAAGAAAAAGAAAGAAAGAAAGAAAGAAAGAAAGAAAGAAAGAATTTTATTATGAACTTTAACTTATTTTGAGGATAGGTTTCAGCCCCTTTGATAACTCCTTTGAAATTCATACTAAAATGGATCCCACTAACATGGAAACTACCAGCCACTACTGAAGGAGGGAAGGAGCCATCTGACCAGGGAAGCTGCCAGATTTTATCTATCTTTTAAATTAGAGGGATCGTGATGTTGAAGTAAAAGCACCAAGCTGAAATTGGGATGTAGGGGAAAAAAAAAACTTTCTATTTTCAACTTAATTGCTTTTTAAGTTCAGATTCTAAAATAATTTTTAAAATGAGTACTGCTTGTGGTTATACATACTGAACACAAGCAATGTTTCTCTATTGAATTGCATTGATCTGCTATAGGACACCAGTCTGCTGGTGTTTATTAGGAGTATTATCTACAAGGGGTCATACAAAACCATGCAGTTGTTTCTTGGCTGGTACTTATTTGTATATCTTTAGAGAGCCAGTGTGGTGTAGTGATTTGAGCACTGGACTATGATGCATAAGTTTTCAACATATGAAGACCCTAAAGCAAACTTATCATGGGGATTTCTTGGTAAGATTTAGAATCATAGAATCATAGAACCACAGAGTTGGAAGAGACCACAAGGGCCATCCAGTCCAACCCCCTGCCATTTGTGCAGAGGAGGTTTGGCTTTGTCTTCCCCTGAGGCTGAGAGCATGTGACTTGCCCAAGATCACCCAGTGGGTTCCATGGCCAAATGGAGAATCAAATCCTGGTCTTCAGAGTCATACTCCAATACTCAAACCATTACACTATGCTAGGTCTCCCAGGAAAATAAAATGCACAGCAGGAAGTCGGTGTCTGTGCAGTTGGCAGTATGGGTTTTAATCAGGAACAAGATTTCTGGAAACAAACAGGTGATAAAAAGAAAGAAATAGAAAAATGAAAGGATTCCTGTTACCTTTCAATTTTCATAACCTTATCAGAGGTTACTGGATAGCTCCAATTTGAGCAAGGAGATACATGCATGAAGATGTGCTTTTCTGCTTTGGATCCAGCTGTGTTGTTGAAGGCATTCTCAAGTACCTCCAGCATTCTTTTCACACTATGGCTTCAGGGTTCACAAGTACCTACAAAGTCTTACTTTTCATCATCAGATTTTATGGTGACTTTCACCTTCATGTTGAGTCAGTTCTGGTTCAATCCTCAGTGCTAACACCTCTCAGGGACAGTGACATATTTATCTTGTCTGTTGTTTTTACATTGCACTGGGTGGTCATGCAAAATACTATATGTTGCCAGGCAGATTGGGGAGAAGCATCTCCTTGATAATGGCTCTTATGTAGCAAGAAAAAAGGTTTGCAATAATCCCTGACATCCACTTATTTTCTATCCCTCTAACACACCCACTCTCCACTATCATCCCTCCACATGGTTTAAAATATTCTGCTCTTGGCAGGTTGCTTCAATCTCAGTTTTTACATGTCTTCATTGAGGTAAAGAAAGATTGCCCACACACTGAGCAAGTTGAGCAACCAGCAGCATCTCCAGAACAAACTTAAATTATGCTTAACCTCTCCTGTGTAATAATTTGTCAGATAAAATTTAACTCCAGGAGAGAGAGGAGAAACAGAAACAAAATGTGGGCTTGATCAGACGGTATAAAGTAACAGAAGGCTCAGTGGTCTGAACTGAGATATACAGCTGTTGTTTCATTCCATTGAAGGCATATATAAACACATCCACAATTCCTAGAGGGTTTCCAGGCATTCCTGCTACAATCTAAAAATATTTTCCAGACAGGAAACTGCTAAATTCCAGATTCCCTTCACCATTTGATAGTGAAATCTCCAGATGAAATTATATGGGGATAAAATTCAAGTGTAGTCAGTATGCTGAGTAATGGACTATGACGCTGCAGATCAAGGTCCTAATCCCCACTCAGCCATGGAAACCAATTCAGTGCACATTGCAATCCACAAAATGCTATATCAAAGATTTTAGGATTAAGCATGTTACGGAGGAGAACCAGCATAGTATAGTGATTTTAGTACTGGACTAGGATTCTAGAGACCAGATTGCAAATTCCCACTTGGCCATGGAAACTGGGTGCCATTGGGCAAGTCATACTCTCTCTGCCTCAAAGAAAACCAATGACAAACTCCCTCTGACTAAATCTTACCAAGAAAATCTCATTTTCTTGGGTCACCATGGCCCGATCTAGACGCCCAGAAGGGTGTGATTAGAAACAAAAGGGCATTTTTAGGGTTAGGGAGGGTGCAGTGTTTGCACCCTCCCTAACCCTAAAGTGTATGGGCGCCGCCATTTAAAAATGGTGGCATCCATACAGGCACGCCATGATGTTACCATGGCACGTGCAGTGTTTAGAAACACTGCACGCACCATGACAACATCGCACCGTGGGCGGGTGCTAAGCGTGCCCTTCCCACAGAGCAAAAAGGAACTCTGAAATGGAGCTCCTTTTTTGCGCTGGGTCCTTGGTGCGGCCTTTAAATGGCCAGGGGGGAAATGGGCCGCGGTGGCGGCCCATTTCTCCCCTCGCCAGCGCTGAGGGAAGCGGGGTGCAGCGGGTGCCCAGGGTGCCTGCTGCACCCCGCTTTGAGGCAGTGGGGATGCGGCAGTTTGCCACTTCCTCGTGGCCTTCGGAAGTGGCAGGATGGGGCCTTTGAGGCTGCTGGTGTGACAGCCTTGGCCCCATCTCCCTGCTTCTTGGGGTGGCTACAGACCGCCCCTTTTGGGCAATCTGTACTGCCCCATAAGTCAGAAATGACTCAAGGATACAAACTACTAATGAATAATTCATTTGTGTCACAAATGAAGCATAGTTCATATTCAATTAAATATTAGGTGAGACCAGGGCTGTCCCTAGAAGGGTTTGGGTGTGTATGTGTGTATGTGTGTGTGTGGGCAGGCCCAACGAAGTGACACCCTGGGGGTGTGACACCACTGCTACCCATACATCTGCCTTTTGGCAGAAGTGGGTGGTGGCGTTTGCCTGCATCCCTTTAAAACAGGGGAGCTCAGCAAAAGAGATGGTGTGAGTCGGGCAAGGCTCACTGGAAGGAGAAAGAAGAGTCCCCAGGTTTTGCTTTTTTAAAAAAGAATTAAAATTTTAAAGTTTAAATTTTTAAATTTTATTTTTCTTTTGAAAAAAATTCTTTTACAAATTTCTTTCAAAACATAACATTCTACCAAATTTTCACTTTAGTCACACAAAACTATGGATATGTACATAAATTTAGGCTGTGTGTATGATATTGTAATTTAATTTAATTTTGCTAGTCATTTATGTTTAAGAGGAAATCGAAATAGTTAAAGAATTATGGTACCTAGGATCAAACATTGATCAGAATGGTGAATGCAGTCAAAAAAATATGAAGAAGACTAGGAATGAGAAGGGTAGCTATGAAAGAACTAGACAAGAGCCTAAAGAGCGAAGACATACAACTGATAGTTTTTGTGGGTATTTTGGCCTATATACATACATACAACTGAGCACTAAAGTTGGAATTGTCCAAGCTATTGTGTTCCCCATCACCATGTACAGATGTGAGAGCTGGACAGTAAAGAAAACAGACAGAATGAAGATCAACTTATTTGAGATGTGGTGTTAGAGAAGAGTGCTGAGGATCCGAGGGACAGCCAATAAAGACAAACAAATGGGTCCTAGAGCAGATTAAGCCTGAATTCTGCTTGGAAGCCAAGATGATCAAATTGAGGCTGTCATACTTTGGCCACATAATGAGAAGTCATGGATCACTAGAAAAGATAATAAGACTGGGAAGAAGAAGGAGAAGGAGAAGGAGAAGAAGAAGAAGAAGAAGAAGAAGAAGAAGAAGAAGAAGACGTGCCAAATGACTGGACTCAATCAGGGAGGTCACAGATATGAATTTTCTGGACCTGAGCAGAGCAGTGGAGGACAAGGGATTTTGGAGATGTCTCATCCACAGGGTCACCACAAGTTGGAATTGACTCGAGAGCAGCTAACAACAAGTTGTTTATGTCACAACTATTGCCATTGCAATCCGTGGTATATGGGAATTACAATTTATGGGCAACATTAGTACAAAAAACATTACTAAGGATTCTATATGGTTTGGCATGGAAGGAGGTCAATGGGGTGCGGGGAAGACCACGATTTACTGCACCAGGTGATGGCAACCCTAATGACATCACTGGGTGAGATGTATTAGTATATCTCCCACTTTTTCTCCACCACATTCAAGGTCTCATCCATGGCTCTTTGCCACACTCCTATTTTATCACCAGTACAGCATGTGGGGGATATAATGCTGTCATAGTCCAGCAATACACGATACCATAGTCACCCTTAAAAAAATAAATCAAGTTCATCCTATCTGGTCAGGATAAATCAAAAGGGTAGGAGATCATAAAGTATAACACAATTGTTGTAATTTCAGACCAACAATTTCAAATCAAAAAGAGAGGCTTGGACATTTTCAATTTCAGCACATCTAATCTTGTCTGGGAGGAAAAATAAAAGCATGCACTTATATTGGCCTGCTTTAAGCACCAGAATTGACTTCCAGTGAATACTAAAGATGCATTCTTTTCTGGTTTTCCAAGCAACCCAGTTTTATCAGAAGCAGCTCTGTATGCCTGTACTGTGTGGCACAATTACTCCATTAGGAAGATAGGGAAGAATAATAATTTAATACTTCTCTGTGAACTACTGGAATACCTTGAGTACTCATCTGTAAGTCTGGTCTATATATCTGAAGCAGTGAGTTGTGTTTCATGTTGAAGGTTCCCCTGTATAAGAGAAACAGGCCTTATATGCTGGTATTTGTTTTTGTTTTGTTTTTTGGTCTATTTACAGTTATTTTAGGCTACCTTTCTATTGCAGAAGCATTCAAAAATGGAACTCACTACTCTGTAGTGTACTACATGGTTTGTTTGTCTGTTTAATGTAATAATAATAATAATAATAATAATGTTTATTTCTCTGTAAAAACACTTGAGGCAGGGTACAGAAAGATTAAAAAACAATTACAATTAAAATAATTCAATGATCCCATTCCAAACCTCCCACCCCTTAAAATAGAATTAAACTAGCTGAGGGGAAACATTGAAAAGTGAATTTCCCACTTTTCAGGAGTTAGCCCACCCACCCCCTCAGATGAGTGGATGTAAGGATAGCATTATTTACCCTGCAGTTCCATCCAAAATATTCTCAAAGCATCTCAAGTAAGATCAACAACCCTGCCCTCAGGCTTTTAGTGTAAAATATAGGACATAAAAGAGGGAAAACATGAGAATGAGCAAAGAAAACAAACTCATGAATCAGACCTCAAAGTTCTGAAGTTCTATTACTGAGCAGTTTAGATGGAAACAGCTTGGGATGAGCTGCTCCTTCAGTAATGGAGCTGGTCCTTCAGCAGAGCTGATGGAGCCTGTAAAGCTAATTCAAGACATTTTACTTCCTCAAGCAAAAAAGAAGAACCTCACACCCATCCTGGAACAGAGGCCTTTTCATGCTACAAAATTCTAGCACTATAAGTCCACTTAACTGCCCTGATTCCATCCTGTCAGCCAGAGAACTTTGGTTCCTTATGCCACTGGAAACCCAAAGATTCCAAAGAGTGTTGCCAAAGGAACACTCCAAAGAGTGTTGCTAAAACGTGAAAGCATACTGCTATACATAGTGAAAACGTGAAAACATAGTGCTATATAATCCTTGATACCCACTGGGGTTTCACTCTGGGATCCCCCATGGATACCAAAACCTGTGGATGCTTAAATCCCATTAAATACAATGGCATAGTAAAATAGTGTCCCTTATATAAAATGGCAAAATCAAGCTTTGCTTTTTGAGATTTATGTATATATATTGAATATTTTAAAGCCACATATATTGCTGTTAAGTTTTGCCAGCTTCTCAGGGCACTTTCATACTATGCAACTATAGTTGGCCGTCCAGAATATTAGATTTTTTTATCCACAGATTCAACCAACTGCAGTTGCCTAGTATGAATATGCCCTGAGAAGCTGGCAAAACTTAACAACAATGAGCTGGTTCACTACCCTCAGTTAAATTCTAGCTTTCCTAGCTTTTTTCATGAACTCTACGGCATTCCTCCTCCCTTGTTTCTTCCATCTGGCTAGAAATCAAATGCCAAACTCTTTTTTTCCTTCCTTTTTCTTTCCAGAGCTTCTTCCCAACAGGGGGGTTTGACTGCATCAGGTGACATCTTAGAGGGGAATAAATACCCAGCTGAGTGGTTGCTCCTGCTCATCCTAAGACACCACAGGCCACCTCACTCTGCCAGCCGGAGTGAACAATGAGTGGGGAAGGAGAGATAAATCCACCCATTCTTTCTTTTTCTGAACAGTGTGTTCATTTAGATACACACAAGGCAGTACATGGTTATTAGAAATAATTGTGACTATCAGATGGCTTTTGTTCAGGGTGATAGTTACCAGGCCAAACAGCTTAGTAATCAATATTCATGCCAACAGACACACAGAAGGACAAATAAACCTGTAAGCAAAGGCCCTTGGTCCAGAAGGACAAGAGTTGTATTGGAAGACTGACATTCTCAGTACTTTGAGAAGTGGAAAAATACAGTTCTGAACTAATCATATTTACACCATGGCAGATGGTGTTTACTCAATTAGCATTGCAATTTTGCTCTGAAAGGTCAGAGAGGTATGACATCAGCATTTCTTTCTGTTCAGCAAAGATTCTTTCCCTTTCATTAAAAGGCTCATGTCACAAAGAGTCATCTGCATTCACTTTTACCTGTTCAGATATATTACTAAACTACAACAAGATCCAGAGTGCTTCTGTTTTGCTTAATTCCAACTATGTCTCAATTGCTAAACTCTAGTTTATGATAGATTATAGTTTACTGAAACATTTCAGATTCAAAAATCAAAGTTAAAAATTAAATTGTTTTATTAGCTAGAGTTAAGATTAGCCACAATTTGTCAGGGTTTGTGCACAATGATAAAAAGCAATCAGTCAAAACATATTTGACTATCGGATCTTGGACCTTTTAATGTTTAATGTTTTTCTCTTTTAACTGTTTCTTGTTTTACTGCTGTAATTCACTTGGATTCCTCAATAATAATGATAATAATAATAATAATAATGGAAACAAAGCAACTCCACGCTTTGGGAGAAAGTGACTATGGTTGCCAACCAACTGCTGGAGCCAGCTGCTGTGGGAATGTGCATACAGCTGGCTTTGGGAAGCTGTTGGCAGTTGTAATGGCTGTGAAAGAACCACATGGCTGCCCGAGAAGCATAAACTGCAGCAGATGGGGGTTTTCTCATGATGGCAGTAATGGAATAGCAGTAAAACTGAGAGCCTATTGATGGGTTTTGCTTGTCAATAAAAAGATGCATTACAGTAAGAAATGGGATGCAAAACAGCAGCAGGATGTACATGACGTTGTGTGATAAGTATCAACCAAAGATGCTTTTAACCTGCTAAAATTCTGCTTTTCTAGCCTTGTGAGATAAAATCCATAGACTGAAACACCAGATGCAAAAGAGCAGGAAATGCCCTGGCCTGCCTTACAGGACCACATTCATGTAATTTGGCCAGTGCTGATTTACAGCTGGTTATGTATTAACACAGCTGAGGTCATTTCTTGGCTGTAAACAATAGCTCCAAAATGTCCATTTGACATTGTTTGATGGCCTTTTTCATTTCAAGAGCACTCAAGAGTGGGAGTGATATATGATTTGTCTCATTTCCTGAATTTGGCTTGGTTTTTCTGGTTACTCTCTTCAGTGACTCCCTGCCTATTACGGGCTCCAGCTCAAACTGAGGCCCTGTGCAGACTGGCACTTTGGGCCGGTTTGAGGGCAGAGTCGGGCATAGCGTGTACACGATGGACACCCTGGCTCTGCCCCCAGGGCACCATGATGCCACGTGCCTCACCACACAGTTAAAGTGGTGTCAAACTGGTTTATTTCTACAGTGGGGATGCAGCCCTGGTCTCAATCCAAAGATCTTTTGACACACTCAAGGGCTTCTGAAAATGCTGAGAAGCTTTCCACTCTTCCATCTGGAATGAACACCATATCTTCTCCCAAATTTCATGTTAAATAGAAATCTTAAAACACTAATGAACTGAAAAGCAATTTTGTATGCTGTTAGAAGTAGTAGATGTACTGTCATTTAAAAAAGTGGTCAAAATGTCAAGTATCCTTCTATTAATTATTCAAATGTTAATTAGAGGATCTTATTTTTTACCTTATTGTCATGCAAACTATTGAATGGTAGACTAGTTAATGTAAGTTTTCTGTAAGAGACACTTTGCACTTTTAACATCATTCCCAGTAAATTCTCTGTGTCAACAGTCTGTGGTTGGCCAAAAGTGTCATACTGTTCAATTGAGTGTTTCTTCTGGTGTTGTTGTTCTCCCCTTTATGGGCTGTATCAAGTTATTTTCACTGGAAAAATTCAAAATAAAATACAATAAAATAAGTCCCTTGATAACACATACCTGTCATTTCTCTTCTTTTAACTTAGGGGAAGGTATCTCACTGAAAAACAACAACAACAAAATACCTGGAACTCCCTCTCTGCTCTCTTTCCATCTGCAGACAATTTCTTTTATCTAGGTAGACCTGTGGCTCTCAAATCATGTATCAGAAAGTTGTTTCCAGTGGGGTATGCTATGCTTTTATGTTTTTCATTATGTTTTCAATGTGCTTTAAAGTGTTTAAACTATGTGTTTTTAAAATATAAGTGCTTGTTTGTTTAACTATTGTAAGCTAATTTAGGTGACATACTAGGACAAATTTTATTTACTTATTTATTGAATGTGTATCCCAACTTTCTACCAAAAATGAGATTTGTGACAACTTACAATAATCAAATAGTAAAGACAACTCTGTGATCATGTGGTCAGCACAATTGCACAGAATACGGGATATAAAATAAATAATAGACTCTTAGAGTTGGAAAATACTGCCATTTCATCCAAGCCACTGTCTTCAAGGAATATACAAATAAAGCACTCCTGAAGTACACCCATCCAGCCTTTGTTTAAAGACCTCCAAAAATGGAGAGTCCACCATCCTCCAAGGCAATCTATTCACTATAAAAAATTCTTACTACAAAAAAGGTCTGCCTAATATTTAGGCTCAATCTTTTTAAGTAAAGAATAATAAATTATAATAATCAAAATCTGCAACAGGAGTGGGGAAAGTGTAGCTCATGCACTACATAGGCTGGGAACCTATGCCTCTCAACAGCCCTCTCATACACAACCTCTCCAATAATCCAATTTCATTTTTTAAAACTGAAGCAGCATGTATGATTGTAGCAACATAGTATAGTGGTTTGAGTGTTGGACTCTGGAGACCAGGCTTCAGATTTCCACTCAGCCATGAAAGCCACAATTTCTCAGCCTCAGAGGCAAATCCATTCTGAAGAAAGCTTGACAAGAAATCCTGTGATAGGGTGGGTTTAGGGTAGCCATAAATTAGAAATGTCTTGAAAGCACACCGCAACAGTAAAAACAACAACATGCATACATGCCCACTTAGGGCCATGGGGATAATTTTGCCAAGTTGTGGATGGCCCAAAGATGTTTCAGGGTAGGGGGAGCTCCTTTTTCAAAACTTTACTTAGGTGTGTAGGGGGAGGTGTAGCCCTCCCATGTCAAGTGGAGGATAGGACATGCCCCTTGGGCAAACCTGCCAAAGGTACTTGCTACTGGTGTACACAGAGAAACCAGCAATACTCTTGTTAGAAACTTTTAATTTAAAAAGCAGGAGAAATACAGGAACAGCCAAATGTTCTGATTTCTACATAGAAAATACATGGGGAAAGAATATCAGACATTGCTTTGCAATAAAACAGGGGAAGAAATACTGGAGACCTTAATGGTATCCAACAAGTAAAAACAAAAAATTCTGAAGGAAAATAAAAATAAATGCATACAATACTTCAAATAAAAATAAATAAATAAATAAATAAATACCCCATGAAATACTGAAGTTATTTGTTTCATTTTCCATTTCCTTGGACTAAAACAACTGAGCTTGTTTTGTTAGCAACAGAAAGACAAGATTTCACACTGTGTGTTGCTTTATTTTACTAAAACCCAACAGAAAGCGTTAAAGCTTTGTATAATTTATTAGAACAATTAGAATGCATCCTTGTTGTCTTCTAATTAGATTATACTTTGTAGTGGTAATTACACTAGACAAGAGAGAAGAATAGTTTCAGATTTCCAAAATCATCTGTAGACTACTTGAGGAGTGAATGATCAATAACACTAATCTAGTGGAACACACATTCCTAGAAAGAGATATTTTATCATGATGGATAGTCTAAATAATCACCATTGTTTCTCTAAGTCCATGTAAGTCTCATCCTCTGTAGGAAAAACACAAACACAGAGGAATAACTTTGAAGCAATTGTCATACATCAAGGACAGAAGCATATGTGCTCAGAGCTTCAACTTAACTGCATTAGTATTATTGTTTCAGCTCAGCTGCAAAACAGGGCGTGAGGTCAGTTAGCATCTAATGTACCCTAAAGAATTAGCTTCATAGATGTGATTCCTCTGGCTATCCTGCATACTATTTTTCTAAACCAAACCTTGTGGCTGGTAATTATGGAGACCTAAGATAGTTCCTGTAACCTTAAAAATCTGTTCATACACAGGGGTGTGAGAAACTCTTAATCCCAATGTAGTTGCATTTCTCCAAATCCTGCCTGCATTCCTCCATTCACATCAAATTGTGAGATCAGCCTTTTTTCTTTCTGCATGGAAATTCATATGCATTTTTCACATGGATTTTCTATATACTTTTCAAACACATTTTTCTTGATATACACATTTCCCTCATTCCTCAAAGCGTATGTGTGTATATTTTTTCCCATTTGTATACAATTTAGCTGTTTGCAGTTTAAAATTGTGTGCATGAGTTTGTGCATATGAAACTTACTACGATCTTTCTAGATATGTGAATTCCAGAGACAAAGTGCAAAACAAACAATTTCAGCCATAATGTTAAAACTTTTCGCTCCCTCTTTTGACATTGTGGGTACCCACAATGTGGGGCTAGGCAGGGTGAATAGCACTGCATCTGGTTAACCTTGGCATTGAGCAGATGGGCTAGGAAAGCATGGGCTCGGACCAAGTTTTCCTGGTCTGAGTGTCAACCCCGGCTCTAGGCTGGTGTTGGGATGGGCAGGTGTTTACATGCCTATCTCCATGACGGCCTAGGAATCCATTGCCAGCACATGCGCCTTACATTTCCCCTGCATCTCCACGAGTGAGCGGACCTCCATCACTGTGCCTGATCTGAAAACAGGATGCCTGGCCACATGGGTGCAGCCAGACACCCTGTTTTAGTATCAAACAGGGCAATGGGGATCTGTTCACTAGTGGAGATATAGGGAGTAAGTAAGAAAAACAGAGTTGTTTTCTTTTTCCAATTTTCAACAGATGGGGGTTGCATGGTTTAGGCCTCTCCATGTTTTGTAATCTCTGGGAGAGAGGTTCCTTATAGGCTTGTCTGGTAAGGACATGGGACAGAGCCTTCTTAGTTAGCTGCTCATGGGTTGTGCAACTTCCTCCCAAGGGAGGCTTGGCTAGCCCCTCTTCTCTTTTGTTACAGTATTACAGTTAAGTGGATCTGTAACTGGTTGACAGACTCAACCCAGAGTACCCGCCAGTGGTTATTCTACATCCTGAAGAAAAGTGACTGGTGGGTTGCCACAGGGTTCTGTCCTAGGCACAGCATTATTCAACATCTTATCAATGATTTGGATGATGGAATAGATGGCATGCTTATCAGACTTGGAGATTACACCATTTTGAGGGTGTGTGTGTGTGTTAGCAAATGCTTCAGAGGACAGGGTCAGAATTCAAAGTGACTTTGAGAGACTGGAGAGCAGGTCCAAAAGTAACCAAATGAATTTAAACCAGAAGAAATGTAAGGTACTACATTTAGGGAGGAAAAAATGAAATGCACAAATGTAGCATGGCTGACACCTGATTTGAAAGCAATATATGTGAAAAGGGCCAAGGGATCTAAGTAGAACACAAATGAAACATGAGTCATTAACAATGATACCAAAATGCACAATATTCTTGTAGCAAGCTTTTGAAGCTCCATGGGCTTCTTCATCAGGAGGGAAAAAATTGGAGATGTTAGTCAGATGCCTGCATGTTGTTTTAGTCCTTGGTAAAGATGTTATAGTGGGGTCTCTTCATGGTTTCTCTGTTGCAGCTACAATGCGATATCTCACAATACAGAAAACATTCAGGGGTAGCTGTGTTGGCCATTTAACAAATACAAACAAAAATATAGGGGAAACATGAAGAGTAGCATGTGGAGTGGGACTTCAACCAAGGTAAAATATTTTTTTTCTTCTTAAATTTGGAATTTGCATATTTTTACCACTTTATCAGCAAAACCTTCCTCATGCAAAAACATGGGGACTTCCTTAGGAATCCATTGTTCTTTCCCTACAAAGAGGCCCGTGACCTCACTGGGATGGAGACATATTGAGTTGCAAAAGAGGGGTCCCTATTGAGATGCAATATGACTTTAAATCTCCTGGACTTTGAAAAGCTCTCTATTGCCTCATGACCAGAAGGAGGAGGAGCGTGCCTGCAAAAGATATCCTCCCATCATAACATCTTTACTAAGGACTGAAACAGCATGCAGGCATCTGACTAAAATCTCCAATTGGGTTTTTTCTCTCTCTCCTGTTTGATTTGTAACATCTTACCTGATAAAGAAGTCCATAGAGCTTTGAAAGCTTGCAACAAGTATATTATGCATTTTGGTTGGCCAATAAAAGGTATCACTGATAGATTTTTGTTTGTGTTTGTTAAATGGTCAACACAGCTACCTCTGAATGTTTTATGAGTCAACAATCAAACATCAAACAAAGTCAATGCAATTCTTGGGTGCCTCAATAGGGAGTATTATGTCCCAGTCAGGGGAGGTATTAGTGTCACTCTGTTCTGCTTTGGCCAGATGTCATCTGGAATGCTGTATCCAGTTCTGGGCACTGCAGGTCAAGAAGGATGTTGACAAGCTGGAACATGTCCAGATAAAGCTGATCAAGATGATCAAAGGTTTAAAAACCAAGGCTCATGAGGAATGACTTGGGAAGCTGGATATGTTTACTTTGGAGAAGACTCAGAGGTGACATGGTAGCTATCTTTAAATATCTGAAGGGATGTCTTGCAGAAGATGGAGCAAATTTGTTTTCTGCTATTCCAGAGACTAGAAAATAAACCAGTGTATTCAAATTACAAGAAGAAATTCCATTAAACATTAGGAATAACTTTTTACCGTAAGAGTGATTGAACAGTGGAATAGATTGCCTCAGAAGGTGGCAAACGTTTTGTTTTTGGAGGCCTTTAAACAGAAATGTGAAACATCTTTCAGAGGTGCTTTAGTTGTTTTTTCCTGCATAACAGGAGGTTGGACTAGATTACCCTTTAGATCCCTTCCAGCTTTAAGATTCTACAATTCTATGTTCTCCTTTTACTCGGAACTGAAGACTTTATTTAAATAGGACTTCAGGCTTTAAGTGGCTGAGGTAAAAAATGTACAATAGATGTGTTGCTTTTAAAAAAAAACATGTATATGGTTAATGTGTTTTTCATTGATTGATAGTATAATGCTTTTTAAACTGTTGTACCACATATTTTAGCTACTTGATTTTACCTTATATTACAAGCTGCTTTGGGTCCCATATTGAGACAAAGGCAGTATATAAATACAATAAAAATACATTAATAAAAGTAATTTGAAAATTCCTTTTGGAGCAGCCAAAGCAAAGTAAGAATAAGTAAAGAAAAAGTAAAGTAAAGAAAAAGTCTTAGTCTGCTTGTTGAAGGGTGGAGGCCAAACCAGTAATTAGTAAAGTAACAATTTGAGCTTTCTGGAATATGTATTTCTGAAAAGGAACTTTTTAAAAAGTTAAAATGCATACATAAAACATGCATATGCTTCCCTTTGGATTGTGGCCAAGGCATCACAAACAAAGAAGAACCCATAATATTCCCACCAACACAGATCACATGAACATACGGCACGAATAAACATTTTACAGTGAAATGTTCTACTGATAAATTGAGTGATAAAATATGATAAACTGTAGTGCAACACCCCCATTCTGACTGCAAAAAGCACTCTTTTTATGCAACACAAAAATGTCACATTCCCAAAGAGACAAAGATCCACTTTCTACTAAAGTTTTTCCTATGTAATATTTGCTCATAAAAAGCAAGAAAACTGCCAATATTTAAAATGGCTGATACAGGGCCTTTGAGAGTGGGTGTAGCTGTATTAGCACCATAAATTATATAATGGTTCTCAAATAATACAGAGAAGCAATATATACAAAATATTCTGGGCACATTTGAATGCAGATTCTATACTGCATAGCAATCAGATGCTGGAAATGAAAAATATACTCAAGAAATCAGGAACACTTTGAAAAAGTGACTGTACTACAAACAGATTTTCAAAAGATTCAAGACAGCTTTCAGTTAAAAAGGTCAGTACAAGTAAATATATACAAAGAAATAGCTACACAAAGTAGACACGATATTTGAGAGACACTGTAGGAGAAATCTAATGAGGTCAATTTACATAGCTAGCATTCCGTAACAGAAAACACCTCCAACTATTTACTAAATGGTAAAGGTAAGGGTAGTCCCTTGACATAAATGTCTAGTCATAACTGACTGTAGGGGACAGTGCTCATCTCCGTTTCTAAGATGAAGAGCCAGCATTGTCCAAGGACTGCTCTGGTGGTCATGTGGTCAGCATGACTGCACCGAATGCTGTTAGCTTCCCACTGAAGTGGTACCTACTGTATCTATTTACTTGCACTTGCATGTTTTCAAACTGCTAGGTTGGCAGAAACTGGGACTAATGAAAGGAGCTCACCCCATCATGCAGCACTCGGGCCTTGAACTGCCAACCTTCTGATTTTCTGATCATCAGAACTGGTGGCTTAATCACTAAACCACTGTATCACTATATGGTACTGATTTGCAAAATGCAACCCTATATTTCCCTAGATTGTACATTTTTCTGTGCCTAGTCTTGGATATCCACACCCCTTTTGTATAGTTTGGACACATTGACTACAAGGAGTTAATGACATAAGCATCTTTGAATGCACAAATTTGGATGTTAAAACAGGATGTGTACCACAAAATCCCAAATACCTCATGAAATATGGATCCAGTGCTTCCAGTTAACAGTTATTCAATGTTTCTCTCCAACAGATAGTAAAATGGATAGAATTTGACAAAGGGTGGACTTAGTACATAGGTTCAGCACAGCTACAATGTCGATGCCAGAAACTGAACCTGATGATTTACCATGACAGCCTTACAATGAAGCTGTTACATTCAACTTCTACTGAAGATATTATATATGGCAGAAAGGTGCTTAGCAGAGTGACCTCTGAAAAGGTACAAGTAAACTTGTTCATGGCAAGAACCTTCTAGAAGTGGATAGAATTTAGAAATAGAAGTGAAGACATCACATCTATTTCGCTACAATTTCACTGGCCAAGCTGCTTAGGAGACTTTGGGAGTTGCAATCCAAAAATGTTGCTTTTCTCAGCTCTGATTTAGGAAATGAGTGGATTTTAACCAAGGAAAAAGGATGAGCAAATTTAGAGAGATTAGAAAAACACCAAGAACTCACTCATTGTGAAGCAAGAAGCTGTGCAAGGTTGGGTAGAATCAGTCAATGAAATGCTGGGGGAGGAGTGCTATGGGGGAGAGGATAGATAGGGGCCTGTCTGTTAAACAGTTAGGACCAGTTAGAAATAGATGCAGGTCCAGTTAGGAAGAGGAGAATGGAGGGAATCTGAATAGGGTTTGATCAGGAGTGAGAATGTGAAAAGAGTTCAGGGAGAAGTGCTATTTTATCTGAAACTGAGATGTCACTGTGTACTGTGTGTGGAACCAGACTAAAGGGAGATGTTTATTTTACTTGGTATGTGATAAATCTTTACTGTTTTGATTTTCAACATCTCTGTTTGGATTTTTTAGTTCAATAATTAGCAAGGTCATGCTTTACCACATTGATCAACATGGCCAGGGATTGCCAGGGATAGCAATCACCTTGCCTCCAGCATTATAGGTTCAGGGAAGGATTTTAATGGTAACAGAGCAAAGTGAATGATAGAAGCACAAGGGCTCGAACTGAAGGGTCAATTTGGAGAGGGGTTCTGTCACATTTGGATTTTCATAACTTTATCGATAATGATGGGATCTAGCTTTGGTTAGAGCAATCCAGGATCCAAGCACGAAATGTAGTCTAACCAAGATCAAATATTAGTCAGGGAGTTATGGACGATAAGAATTCAAAGAGAAAGCCAAAGTTCAGGGAAGGAGAGGCAAGGAAATGCCACAGTGTCAAAGAGACACAGAGGAACTGTTGTTTTGCAGCACAGAAACCTTTGTATCTTTATTACTCACAATCTGGGGAGAAATGTGAGATATAAATCAATCACATAAACACTTCACTGAATTTCAGAGATCTGCAAAAGGTCCATCGCAGACATGGCTCCTGCTTCTTTCTGTCTGCTTCTTGGCCTGGCTCTGCTTTCCAATTTTGATCTTCCAGAGTGTTTTCTTCCAAAATGTAAAAAACACATAATAGGGATATTGACATATATGTCATGAAAGTACAGTAGGCCCTTTCTTTATGTGGGGATTCATTCTGGACCACCCTGTGTAAGGGAACTACCACGTATGCTCACGCCCCATTGAAAACCATGGGGTTCATGCATGCGGCACAGCATGGCACACGCACCATTGCTTCTTTCGGCATGCAGCTTCAGTGGGTGCACTGTAAATCAGTCAAAACGGAAAGAAAAGAAGGAAAGAGACAGGAGAGTGGGTGATGAGTTTGAATGAATTAAATTCTAGTTGAAAAGGAATGCCTCTACAATTGATTAATATCTATATCTAATTATTGAAGATCTTACTATCTCATACTTGCCGAAATTTCATGGTTGAAAACCAGGATTTGTGTGCCCAAGCAACATCAGACTGTGGTTGAGGTGGTAAAGTTATTAATGAGGCAGTGATGTCACTAGGGTGTGCAGGGGGGGATGCAGACCACATCAGGTGACACCCTAAGAGGGGGTGACACCACTACTCCTCAAATGTGCTCAGCAGCAGGAGAAAAGATCTCCCACTCTCTGCTAGTGCAAGCAAGGAAAGCTTCTCTCTGCCTGCTGAATTTGGGTGGATGGTGTGTGTGTGGGGGGTGGGGGGTGGGGGTATAGAAGGACTCTGTTTGCAGTCTGGGGGTACTTCTCGACCCATCGCTTCACATGACTAGTCAGGTGAATGCGACAGTCAGGAGTGCCTGTTATCAGCTTCGGCTGATATGCCAGCTGCACCCTTTCCTGGAGATGAGGGACCTGGAAACTGTGGTACATGCTCTGGTAACCTCACGGTTGGACTACTGCAGTGCATGGGGCTACCCTTGTGCTTAACCCGGAAACTACAAATGGTCCAGAACATGGCAGCCAGACTTATTATAGGAACATCCAGGAGAGAGCATAAAACACCTGTGCTTAAAGCTCTCCACTGGCTTCCAATCACTTTCTGGGCACAGTATAAGGTGTTGGTTTTAACCTTTAAATCCCTACATGGCTTGGGTCCATCTTATCTAAGGGACCGCCTCCTCCCATATGAACCCCCCCCCCACACACACACACTCCGGTCCTCTGGGAGGAACTTACTACAGCCCATGAAGACCAGGTTAGTGAAGACCTCCCAGAGGGCCTTTTCTGCAATCGCCCCCAAGCTGTGGAATGACCTGCCGGATGAGATGCGTCTTATAACTTCCATCAATGGCTTCAAGAAAGCCTTAAAGACGCATCTCTTCCGGCAGGCCTTCTCAGACACTAGTTAATACCCCTGGCTCCAAATCAGGGTATAGACCTCCCCAACCTCTGCCTGTGTGCTCTTTCTCTACTAGAGCTAGAAATCCTTGTCTAGGCATTTTTGGCCTAACCCATTGCACATGTTTTTATTGTATATGTTTTAATCTATAGTTTGATTTAATCCTTTCTTAAGGGGAGAGGTGGGGATGGATGGGAATATTTTAATCTGTTATGTTTTTAACTTCTATTGTAATCCACCCCGATTGCTTTGTTCAGAGGGGCGGACTAGAAATAAAACTTATTAGGGTTGCCATAGGTTGGAAATGACTTGAAGGCACACAACCACAAATGGTGTGGTATGGGAGGAGGTCGATGGGTGTCTGTGTGACACCATGAGTTATGACACTGGGTGACATCAAGCCTAGGGAAGCCACTGTAATGAAGAAGAATACACAAGTTAGGAGAGGCTGGAGCAGTTACTTTTTGCCTGAGACTTCAGGGAAGAGGAAAAGTCATCCCCCTCCTCTCCTCCTTGCTGAATTGCTTGAGTCCAAACTATTTTTGCACTTTGAACTCAGTTTGCAACAACTGTAGTAAGATGAGGGTAAAGGGAGAAAATTGGGGGAGGAGAGAGAATCTAAGACATTTTACAACCTGCTGAAAAAGTGAAATGAGAGAGGATTAATTAAGTTTGTTCCTGCCAAATTGGGACATTTGAAGCATATGTTATCTTGCCATCAGGAGTGGGGGCCCTTGGGCTGTAACCACAGAAACTACATGGCAGTAGTGTTTGGGACAGTAGTCAGTGCTGCCCACCGTCTCTATCTTCTTTCTTTCTGCAACTTTCTCCTTTCTTCCACCCTTTTCTCTTTCCTTCTCTGGCCCTTTCTCATTTACCTCCTAGTGTGGGTTGCCAGGAGGGAGTGTCTGGCTCTTGCCAGACATCTGATCTGGCATCTTACAGAAAAGGCCTTTTGAAATTAGTCTATTCACCCCTAGGGCCATAGGTTGCTCAAGGGTGCCCTACAGGATAGAAGAATCTGACACCTGGTTAGCTTTATTCTGCAAATGCAGTTGAGCTTAGCTTGAAACATTACTTTAAAATAGCAGTCTGTTCCATTGCTCATTGTGAGACACATATAGCTGTTCGTGCCTGTTGCTGTTTTACAGAACATGTTTCACTGCCCATTGTAACACATGTTCTGGATCTCTCTCTCTCTCTCTCTCTTTCTCTGTGCTTACTTTCAGAAAGATAACTCCTGCACAAATACAAGCAGCCAGAAACCCCGTACATTGCCAGTGACACCACAGAATAGGAGCAGACTGTAGCAGCAATTCCCTAACTATTGCAGGGAAGTAACATAGATATCAAGACAGCAATAGCAATTCCTGCAGTGGCTAGAGCATCATATTTCCTAGAGCATCATATTTCCTATAATACCTCTATAGACTAAATACTAACAGCCTATAGAACAAGGATGAGCATTAGTCAGATGCCTGGAGTCCACATATTTTCTGGACCTCAGAGAACTATATTCACCTCCTGTACCAGGGTAAAACAACCATGCAAAAGATTAACAAAATATATCTCCTGCTCCTGATCAGGGATGAGCAGGAACCCACATTTCCGTGCCTCTGTGGCTGTCTGCACAAGTGTCTGGCTGACCCCCCCCCTTTTGGGGGAGGGTATATAAAGAGTATATGCTCTCTAGGGTCACATGCAGCCTACAGTCTATACTTTGCTAGCAGTTGTTATAAAAAGGGTCACCATATTTTGAAAAGCAAAAAAGCGGACACTTTGACCAAGTAACTGCTTCAAACCACCAAATGTTATGACGATTCTCACTTTCAACACCTCTACTATAGAAGCTGTGATCACTGCCAATAGAAATATTCCCAAGCTTCATCGTATTTAAACTATTTTAATAATAAACAAATATTTTAATATAAACAAAATAACTACTATTTTGCCTTACTTTCTCTCTTCTCCACCTCTTCCAACTGCTGCCTCACCTGCTTCACTGTTGTTTGCTTGCTTGCTTGTTGTTGTTAATAACCCACTTTCCCCCAAAAGTTGGAATTCAAAGCACCTGTTCCAGGGCTGCCACGCAGCCAGAGGATCCCTCAATCGCCTTGCATGACTAGCTTGCCTCCCCCTGTGAGTCTGTCTCCCTTTTTCTCTCTACCCCTGAATCACAGTCTGCATGTCTGTCTCTGTCTCTCTTTCTCTCTCCAGAGCCAGGTGCTGTATCTTCTCTTAATAGAGCTCTTGGTGGAGATGGCGAGATGTTTATGAGGAGGTGGCGCTGATGGGCAGAAGGCAAGCAGCAGCAGAATTTTACAAATCTCTGGATATTTTAAAAATCCTAAAAAGAGAACATGTCTGTGAAGGATGCACAGTAACCCAGGTGTTAGAGCTTCTAGAGTCTATAGATTAGATTAACATGGCTATCTAGTCACTATAGAAATTGTCACTGGCTCACATCCTAAAGCATAATTTAAGAACCATATTTTGAAGTTTTTTAAAAAATGGGGGAAAATTACCTCCAAATGCCTCATCATTAAGATAAGTACTCTCAACACTCCTCACTCTAAATCTACACAGATAGTAGGTATGTACAAACAACTGTTCCTGATAACAAGTTACTTCCAAGATGTGGGGCTGAGTTAAAAGGACAACAGTCTTCACAATTTCTATTGAAATCAGCTGAAAATTTTCTGCCATATTCTTTCTGACATGGCTTGTATGTAAGTCTCTTATTTAAGTAAGAGGTGGGTGGGTTTTTTAAAATAAAGTTTTCAGAAAGAATACTGGAAAGACATTTTTGAAATAATGCTGAAATGGTCTCTGACATTGCCAGCCAAAACAAAAGAACATTCACTCTCTTATCATGGATTTATAATTGATTGCCAGGAGGATGAGTTCTACATTAAGAAAGCTTTCCTCCTCTTTCACATCATTCATCTTGGCTTGCAACTGAAGTATTGAGAAATGCCAGCAAGTGTCTTTCAAGTCTTCCCATTCAACTTGACTATACCCATACCTTGATGTTGTAGGATGTGAGCATTCATATATGCCAAAACTTCACCTAGGCATTTAGTCTCCTCAGATCTGAAATGTATAAGATCTACAGATTATTTTAGAACTGAAAACACAATGAACAGGTGCCTCAAGCATCTCTTATAGTAGTCTGTTCTGCTTCTTTTGTTAGAAAGATCATACTAGTTTGAAAGATATTGAGGAAATCAATACATGCTTTGAATGCAAATGAAATTTTGCTACTTTGGAGGACTCTCTTGAAAGGGAAGCCCATGTTGTTTGGTTCCTTTGTTGATATACTCAGCATGTACAGTGACAGTGACAGCTGGTAGCTCCCATGTCAGAGGGGCTGTGAATCCACTCAGAGTCCCCCTCCCCCTTGAAGTTTAAAGGAAATATATAGGGTTGTGAAGCTGTTTGGATGATAGGGGTCAGCATCTTGGATAGTTGTGTTTACACTCAAAGTGTAACACTCAAAGTTGATTCACTGCCTCAGTGTTATATCGGCACAGGCCTAGAAGCCTGCCTCCCCAGTTCTGACATCACAACCTAAACCCCATTTCTGGTGCAACCAGTCCAAATGACATCCAGTATTATCAGTACCAGAACCATGGTATAATAACTTTACAATGGATTAACAAAATGTGTCTCTTGCTCTGGATCTTCTGGGAAGCTCTGGAACCCACCATGTTTGTGCTGCTGTGGCTGTCTGCACAGGGGTCCAGCTGAACTACCTGGTAGCGTAGTGGTAGTACTGCAGCCACTCACTCAAAACCATAAGGTTGCGAGTTCAAGTCCAGCAAAAGGGCTCAAGCTCGACTCAGGCTTGCATTCTTCCGAGGTTGCTAAAATGAGTACCCAGGTTGTTGGGGGCAAGTAGCTTACAGTTGTAAACTGCTTAGACACTCCTTAGGCGGTATGAAGCAGTATGTAAATGAAGATGTTTGTTTTGTTTGGTACGTCTGCCACTTTTACCAATTGCTCACTCTGTGGTCAGAGCAAGGTGATCAGCCAAGTGCACTGTTGGGCACCTTGTTCTGACCTTGAAATTTTGAGGCTTGCAGCAGAGGTCTTACCGGGTAGCTTAGCAGGATGTCCATGCAGACAGCTGCTGTAAAGTTGCAGAGTTTGGTCAGTAGTTCTGCTATAACTTCAAGATGGCATTCTTGATGACTTGTAGTCCATTGCACGTATAATCTGCACTGTAAAAATAATACACTGCTTTAACTACCATGACTCCATCCTATGGAAACCTAGGATTTGTAGTTTATTGTAGTACCAGAGCTCTCTGACAGAGCAGGCTCAATTTATAAAAAGACTACAAATCTCAAAATTCCATAGCATTGATCCCTGACAGTTAAAGAGGCACTATTTCTGCAGTGCAGATTAAACCCTAGTGTGAGATCTTGGTGTATAGGATTCCACCCCCATAGTGGCTAGGATGATGTTCTCTGGGAGGCAGTGGTGTTCTCTGGGAGGCTCAGGAAATCATTAGTATCCTTCACATAGCTTGGTGTGTTGATGACATATTGCCTGAGAAGTGAGTCCAGATATCCAGATATCCAGATATCCCAACAGTCAAGGTTCTAATGCTTGAGACAATAGGCCTTCCTGGATTGGCTCAGTAGTGTGTTTTGGGTGGGTAATAGGTAGAAAATACCTGGCTTGGGCTCCTGCAAAGTGACCGTTTGAACTCTGTTCTGTATATCTGTTGAGAATTATCTTAGTTAAAATAGTACAAAAATTATTGAACTTTTACTAAAACTACCTCATTGTGAAGCCCATTTTAAGGCACATTATTATGACAGTAGTTTAATTCATGTACAAATGGATGCTTGTAGACCTCCCCCAAAGGATTAAAATCAAGGACACCTAGTGTGAGAGGAAGAATGGAAGCATGCTTTGCTACTGATAGTTCAACCATTTCACCCAGATGGGCTACATATAATTCTTTGAAAGCTTAGTAAAATTCTACATTTGTTTTCAATGGAGCGAACAGGAAGGCATTCATGAATTTCCCACGAGACTAATTCAAAATCTAAACTCTTCAGTGATAAGCAAATAGAACATGTCACATACAGTGCAGTCAATCATTTAACCTACCAAAGAAGGACAGAGAATAATGGTGTGGATTAAAATAAAAAGGAAAAGGTTGCAAACCAAGTTATGCTTTTGTATGAGCACAATGTCCCCTTAGACTAGTCTTACATAGTTATACTTTATTAACTGAATGATGTTTAATAATAAATTGATAGATAACATATCTCCTCTTAATCTCCATCTGCTTTAATGTTTCTAGCAAGAAAAATTATATATCACATTAAATAGATCACAAGCTGAAATGCAAATAAAATTGTGTATGTCGTGCTCACTCATGCCAAAGGAAGTCTATATTAAATGGAGTCTAAATGTACAATGGCCCCTTCCCATTCATGGGAACATTGTACATCCATGGAAGTTTGGTTCCAAGCCCCCCTCCCTCCCATGGATGGAAAAAACATGGGAGCTCAAGCTCAGTCAATGGGCTCAAGTTCATATTAGTCAATGAGCAGAGGCATGTACATGCCCCCTTCATAACATCTGCAGGTGTGTGCCTTCATTGGTTAATATGGGATGGGGACATCTGTGGGAGCTCCAATCTGTGAATGGTTATCCTGGTTTAAAGTGAAGATTAAATCCTCACACCAAAACCAGATTGGAACTGAAACTATAAGGAACTGTAAGAATATTTGCTCAATTAGGGAATTTTGATTAGCTCAGTTTACCAAAAGGATGGGATAGGACTGAATCCCATAGTGTTTATGGAATGACCAGATACTCTAAGAAGTAGTGCAGAGGCAGACTCTCTCAATTAAAAGCTAACTTATTAATGGGGAAGGAACACACACACTCACAATCATGCACTCAAGACTAATAGACGAAAAGGGAGGAAAAGTCGAAAAGAACATTAGGCATCACTAATGGAGATACTCGCTTGAATGGTCTCCTTAGAATCAACATAAATGCAGCAACGCTGGAGATGGAAAAGAGAAGGGTTATGTGGGACAGAACTACATCGGGATACAGATTGACAGAACGCCTGCCTGGATACCAATGCAGAACAGAGAACAAAAGAATCGCAGGACTTCATATAGGTTTTTGTCCTGTCTTCAGCAGAGATTATTTTCCTACTTCAAAGTAAAAACAAATTTACACATTGTGTGATCTATAGTCAGCCTCTTTGATGGGAAAGGGTCATTAATGCTGGAATAGCTTGCTCTGCCTAGTATCTTAGAGTCATAAATGTCCCCATAGGTGTATAAGAGTCTTCCTTTTGGCAACTCCCATTTTGCTCTTATGCTGTGGCTATTTCCCATCATGCCCTCTGATAGAGTCATAAGGAGTTAAGGTTATCATGTTAAGGTGCTCTTAGAAGCTTCTATGTTCCAGCAATGCCATGATGATCCTGTCCTCTGGGGTATTAGCTACTCCTCCCAGTTTAGTGTCATCTGCAAATTTGATAAGTATGCCCCCAATTCTGTCATCCAAATCGTTAATAAAGTGCTATTCAACATCTTTTTTAACGATTTGGATGACAGAATTGGGGGCATACTTATCAAATTTGCAGATGACACTAAACTGGGAGGAGTAGCTAATACCCCAGAGGACAGGATCAAAATTCAAAATGACCTGAATAGACTAGAAAGCTGGGCCAGTGCTAACAAAATGAAATTCAATGCGGAGAAATGTAACGTTCTGCACTTAGGGCGGAAAAATGAAATGCACAGATATAGGATGGGGGACACCTGGCTGAATGAGACCACATGTGAAAGGGATCTAGGAGTCCAAGTAGACCATAAGCTGAACATGAGTCAATAGTGTGATGCGGCAGCCAAAAAAGCCAATGCAATTTTAGGCTGCATCAATAGAAGTATAGTTTCTAGATCAAGGGAAGTTATAGTGCCACTCTATTCTGCTTTGGTCAGGCCCCACCTGGAATACTGTGTCCAGTTCTGGGCACCACAATTCAAAAAAGATGTGGAGAAACTGGAGCATGTCCAAAGGAGGGCAACTAAGATGGTGAAGGGTCTGGAAACCTTGCCCTATGAAGAACGCCTTAGGGAGCTGGGGATGTTTAGCCTGGAGAAGAGAAGGTTAAGAGGTGATATGATAGCCCTGTTTAAATATTTGAAGGGATGTCATATTGAGGAGGGAGCAAGCTTGTTTTCTGCTGCTGTAGAGACTAGAATGCGGAACAATGGATGCAAACTGCAGGAAAAGAGATTCCACCTCAACATTAGGAGGAACTTCCTGACAGTAAGGGCTGTTCGACAGTGGAACACACTCCCTCGGAGTGTAGTGGAGTCTCCTTCCTTAGGGGTCTTTAAGCAGAGGCTGGATGGCCATCTGTCAGGGATGCTTTGACTTGGAGTTCCTGCATGGCAGGGGGTTGGACTGGATGGCCCTTGTGGTCTCTTCCAACTCTATGATTCTATGATTCTATGATTCTATGATGTGGACAGCCAATTACCTCTGCCAATGCACTTTGGATGTGGGGAATTTAGGGTTTGTTTTTGTTTTTTTAAATAAAAATCTGTTCTCGGTAACAGAATCATTTGGCTGAACTATAAGCAAAGCATCTGAGGAAGTAGACTGAAATCTATGAGAGCTCATGCTGCCAACTTCTTTCTTTCAGTTAGTCTCAAAGGTGTTACAAGATCTCTCTACATACAGTTGGCATTGTAACCCATGGGGTGGTGGTCTTAAACAGGTTAATGATCATAATCCATTCTACATTGCCTACTTAGTTATGAATGCATAAGCTAAGTAACATCTTCTAGCCTGAACCTATTGTAACAGTCAGCAGCCACACTAAGAGAAGAAGGTCTGCCCTACTGGTGATCAGTCTGCAACAGGACCATGGCTCCAACCTCTCCTGCCAGCAAATGAAGCGGAAAAAATCAGGAGGACAGACTCATATTGCAATTTCTCATTGCAGCCTTGCTTGTTGGTGTGACAGGGGTGGAGACAACATCCTGCTGTGCCCTGATAGCTGGCAGAACATACCTCAATATCTTGATTTGTCAGATGCTGTCTGTTAAAGTGGGCTGTGCAGAGCACTTACAATCATGGCAACAGTGCCATAATATTTAAATATCTGAAGGGATGTCATATTGAGGATGGAGCAAGCTTGTTTTCTGCTGCTCCAGAGAACAGGGCACAGAACAATGGAGGCAAACTACAGGAAAAGAAATTCCACCTTAACATTAGGAGGAACTTTCTGCTAGAAAGAGCTGTTCGACAGTGGAACACTGAGGTCTAGGTCTGCCACCCTCTTTGTCTGCCTCACTGTCTGTGTTTTGTTCTAGACCAAGGGGTCTGGAAAGGCAGCATGGCACAAAGCCATTTTTGTGGCTCTTGATTCCTCAAGAGCCACAAAAATGTCTTCCCTACCTTACCCTCTTTCTGGCCAGAACAAGACAGGGGTGGGGATTGCCTCTCTTGAAAGCTTCCAGCAGTGGAAAATCTTAGAAATGGGTTGCACACACATTCCCAATGCCATTAGAAGTTATCTCCAAACCAGAAGCCACATCTAATTTTTATTATTATTTAGTATTTTGCAGCCTGTGAAGCCCTTAAAGAGGGCCAGGGCAGAAAATTGTCCCCTCAGCTAAAGCCATTATTAATTTTGCCGAATTGCAGGAACATTTTGTACAAAGCAATAAAAACAATGAATGTATTCCATTAAAGAACAAGAACAGTGATTTGAAGGAGGAAATAATTTGACTACCATGAAACCAATTTATTCAATATTACAAAATTGAGTAAATAAAAATATAATATATCAAGAAAAGGGAAAAATATGTAAGATTCTATTAAATGAATGTAAAGGTGCCCATAAGGTCTCCTGTCACATCTGTCCTCCACCATACTATTTTTAAAAGCAAAAGCTAGGACCATATGTTAGACAATACAGGTTTACACAAATAAAACTCTCAAAGGAAAATGTAAAAATCTGGACCGTATATACTTGTCTGTAAGTTCATCTTATGCACAAAAATTGACCCAAAAATCCCAGACTTGTTTATGGGTCAGTATGGTAATGTGATAGCTCTTTTAGATTTCCCCATGCAATCAGCAGATCAGCTTAATTATCTCTTGCAACAAGAAGAAACAGCCCTGAGTGATTGCCGTTAGACAGAATCCATCTCCCATTGGCCATGGCTGTCTGTGTAAACCCCTGGTGGGGCAGTGGTTAAATGCCTGTACTGCAGCCACTCACTCAAAACCATAAGGTTGTGAGTTCAAGACCAGCAAAAGGGCTCAAGCTCGACTCAGGCTTGAATCCTTCCCAAGTTGCTAAAATGAGTACCCAGATTGTTGGGGGCAAGTAGCTTACAGTTGTAAATGACTTAGACACCCCTTAGGCGGTATGAAGCAGTATATAAATGAAGCTGTTTGTTTGAAGCTGTTTGTAAAGGCTGAAACCAAAGTTGAAACGATCGCAAAAAGCCTCAGTTAGAATCCTTCTTGCTGTGTCCACACATCCACACATTGAAGGAGCCTTGACTTATCCGCAGGTGATGGCAAAATCCATAATTTGGGGTCCAAAATCTGCCCTCGACTTACACATGAGGTCGACTTGTAGTTGAGTATGTATGGTATATCTACCGTTTGAAGTACAGTGGTCCCCCGGGATTACTTTCGTAACCCGGAAGCTTTCGTTTCCCGGGGGACCGCTAAACTCAATGGACTGCGCGACCATTTAAAGGGGCCGCGCAGCTTTTTTTCCTTCGTATCCCGGGGGATATTTCGTATCCCGAGGGATAAGAAGCCGGTCCGCCACCTTTCGGATCCCGGGGTTTTCGCAACCCGGGGGATTCGTAAGGTGGGGGACCACTGTATATAGAATCAAATTCGGCACACAGTTGAGAGAGGGCAAATTACTTTCGCCATCCATTCTCATCCAATCATCCTTATATATGAAGTGTCTTACAAGCACAATGTGTACATAGACGTGCTCTTCATATGTTCAATGTAGTTCATGTCCAAGTACAGTGGTCCCCCGGGATCCGAATCCCCCGGGGAACGAAATCCCTGGGACGCAAAACTGCCAGGGGAAAAAATAAGCTTCCGGCACGCTGTGCGTTGGCGAAAGCAGTCCCCCGGGTTGCGAAAACTTCCGGGATACGAAGGTAATCCCAGAACGGATTACCTTCGTAACCCAGGGGACCACTGTAAGTGTGAATAGGGTAGATACATTGCAGTCAGCCTTTGTTATTCACTAGAAGGCTTGACTACAATACCTGTCTTAATATTGTGGGTGTGGGCATGCTATTTTGCATTGATTCCTGAAAGGACTCAACTACATAGGAGTCTTGGTGGTCCAATTTGCTGAGCTGCTCCAAGCCCATGCTCCTAGACTCATCACACCTGTCCACTAATGATATTCTGGATAATTTTTATTCAGATATGATTTTGGCTGGTTGCTGTGGAAGGATATGTAAATGGAGAGTGTTGTACTCTTCTTCCTTTGTTTTGTTATTTTTAAAAATGTTTTAAACTGTTCTAATGCAGTGCTTGGTTTTACTATGACAGCTTTTTTAATTGGCTTTTTTAATTTTTAATATTATAATTGATTGGATTTTAGCATATTTTATTTTAATTCATGCTGTCAGCTTGAGTCCTTCATGAAGAGATGCTAAATGTGTACAAAATGCAATTAATTTTTTTCACTACTGTATCTTTCTGCAGTGTTAGGGTGTCAGAATCCCTGAGCTCCATTCTTCACAATCTTCCATGAAAGCATTTTGAAAAGACAGAGATAAGATCTGGAACAGGTTTAAAATCCCTACTCAAGAAAGCCCATGCTTCAGTTCCCCACATTTAAAATCAGAATTCATATTGTCCTGTCCCCATAGGAACATTGGAATGAAAAAGATAGACATGAGCCATTTTGAATATTAAAAGCAATAATCATCATTTGATGCTAGAGATTTTAATTGATTTTTTTTTTTTTTGGAAGTGGGTGATTGCTGCTTCAGTCTTTGCATTTGTTGCTGTTATTGTGTGTCTTCAAATCATTTCCAACTTATGGTGACCCTAAGGTGACCCTATCATGGGGTTTTCCTGGCAAGATTTGTTCAGAGGAGGTTTTCCAATGCCTTCCCTTGAGACAGAGAGCAAATTACAGTTTTCAGGGGAACACAAATGGGTCACAACATTAGACAATCCATCCCTCTTGCTCCTCCATTCTAGGGTGTGAATTTCTCTTCCCCCCCCCCCCCCGGGACTTGGACCACAGCTAAGCAACCTAGCAACATCAACCAACAGACGCAGAGTTACAGACATGTAGTGCGGCTGTTCTTCCAATTCTCAATTTCTTCACCCAGCAACTTCATAAAGATATTAAACAGAATGGGAGACAAGTTGAAACCCTGCGGCACTCCACAGCTTGGGTCTGAACAGAAATCTCTCAGTGCCACTCTCTGGAACAGGAGGCCTCATGAAAATGGGAAGAAGATTCTCTGTATCTTGCAGCCTCCACATAATCTCTTTAGCATGGTGCTGCTGAACCCCTCTAAGAGATGGTTCTTTGCCTTGTCACTACTTTCTTCTTTGTTCCTTGTTTTGCTTTTTAAAAATACAAGTATATTTAAAAAAAATCTCACTGGAACCATGGCATATTGATTCTCAATAATAACCTTCTTAAGTGTGCAAGCAAAAGCCTCTGTCTCCATTGAAATTACACTTATACTTTCTGATGATCTACACAACAAAGCAATAAAGCCATAAAATGCCTGTCAGTTTCTTTATGACCTTATGTATAATCCCCATAATGTAAACAGCAGGCTTATGTGCTCTCTTCTTCTGCACATCTTTATTTCAGATTACTTCACTGAAGCATTAAAAATGGGTTAGCTCTTACATATTGTAATGTATCAATTGCCTCCTTTATGGCTGTTAAATTATTTAAGTGTTTGTATGTATGGCAGAGTTTTTTGTGCTCGTTCATCTTTGGGGGAATATAACGACTAACAATGCATGATTCATGATCTTATCTAAGTGTTGTAACAAACTAAATTTCTATTCTGTTTATTTTTAAAGAGGGAGAGAGAGAAAACCAGCATCTCACTCTACACACAAACACTACTTCCTTGGAATTTTCATAGTGGTCTTATCTGTAATACAGAACATTTTGAGGGAATTGTAAGGAGATACAATGTCTTACAATGCTCTTGTGTTCATTCTTACGATAAACAAAAAGACATCAGATCATATTTTCCCTATAATGTGGAGAACCAGTATGGCTGCCTCATCTTCATATCCTTCAAAGGATGGATTAAATACGGCCCATGTTCCTTCTCGTCATGGCTGCAGATTAACAACAACAACAACAACAACAATAGCAGCAGCAGCATTTTTTTTCTTACTTACCTCTCTCAGCTTCAGAGGAAGGCAAAGGCAAACCCCCTCTGAACAAATCCTATCAAGAAAATCATATGATACGTTTGCCTTTGGCTACCATAAGCTAAAAAAAAATGACTTGGAGGCACACAACAACAACAGCAACAACAACAACATTGTTTCAATACAATTGCTCATCCAGAGGGAAACAATATGATATTAGAAATATGTGAATGGCTGTAGAAAGGGAAAGTCATATTTTCCTATCGCCATTTCACCTTGAAGCAGGGGTGGGAATCATGTGGCTTTCTGGATGTTGTTGGACTGCCGATCCTAGCACTCCTCAACAATGGCGATGTTGGCTCAGAGTGCTAGGACCTACAGTCCAATTGCATCTGGAGGATGACACGATTGCCACCCCTGCCTTAAAGGGAAATACAAAATGGCAACGTGGACAATTAGGCACTTCTGCCAGGTTGGGACTTCCCAAGCCCTGGGATTTCAGGGCCAAAGATGAGACCAAGAGATGACCCCCCCTTGTGATGTCTCCATGGCCTGAGCAGGGATTTGAACTTTGGTCTCTTGGACCCCTAGTCTAACACTGAAACCACTAAATGATGCTGGATTTACTCCACTCTACATTGCTCCTCTAATAAAAATTCTTCTGTCCCATTAAATTTCCCTTCAGTATCCAAATTTCTAGCACTGCAGTAACTGAGCATTCAGTTGTGCATTTAGGAAGACATTTTAGTCATCCAAACAGAAAGTGCAGACAAAGTTACTGAGAGAACATGAATACAGAAAGAGTTAACTATTTTTAGAGTCTTATTTGCTTCCAATGCAAGAAATTTGGGACTGAAGGAAAATTTCATCAGAGGCAGAATTCTGACTTGGGGGACAATGCCCTCATCTACATGCCAGTAGCTACACCCTGGTACTGCTGTTTAGAATAAAACATATTGCTCATTTTCTCTATAATATCATCTATGATTGACAATTTTGTCCCCTGCAGAAATGGGATGGGTGGGAACCAGGCAAAAAACACAGGAAAACAAAGCACTAAAATCAAAATGACAGCCTTGCATCTAGAAAGCTTTGAAAATCATTCTTCTCCATGATAATTGCCATTTTTATATTGCATACAAAAGCATTAGAAAACATTGATCTTACACCCAAAGCCACCAAATGAAGTTATATTCAGTTCCTTTCTGTACCATATCCTTTCCCAAGGCAGGAATTGATTCTGTCTTAGCATCTACTTGCAAGAACTTGCGCAAAGACATATTCCCATTTGGTAGAAGGGGGAAATAAATGGTATTTTTCATTTGGAAATATAGCAATTAAAATGATATCAGCATGCTCTAACTATGCAGTGTGGATACCCCCACTCCAGTTCTAACTGGATCTTTCAGGCAAACCACAAAGGGAGCAGCTATTATAATCTATACCTGCATTTGTTAAGAACTACCCGTTCTCCCCAGAGTTCAGTAAACAAGTCTTCTGTATTGCAAATAGTAAAACTTTATTTTAGAAAACCTGTAGGTGTTAGCAGGAAGAAATCTGTAGATTGAAGTGTCACCATCCACTAACACTGGCATAACATTAACAATGTCCTGTCCACAATTTTTGCAGTTTTCATCTTAATTTGTTTACCAATTAAAACATAGCAAACCACTCTTCCATGCCAGCCCACAGCATGTTCTGGTCTCCTCTCTATTTTCTGTTTCCTACCAGCAGGCTCTGAAAAAATTCTTTCTCCACACACCTGCACATTCCTGCCGCAGGCCACAAGCATCCCTTTGAACCACCACCAGTTATTTCCACCAGTACTATGCCTCCCATCACTCCCATCATATCTCAGCATTCATATAACTAGTATACATATCTTAAATATTAAACATGCTATATATTACAACAGCAACAACTAGAACAATCTTACAACAGAATGTGCCAGATTCTGACATCATACAAAAGTGAGAGGTTTTGCATAATACAATAATGTTGGCTATGAGGTTGATGTTGGACAGATAGGAATCTCTAGTGCAGGACCTTGAGATTCCTAACAAGAATGAGCACATGGTCTGCAGGTGAGCACACTGGTCACCTGACCACAGATTTCCCTACTATGCCAAGGCAAACTCTATTTCTAATTGAATTATGTATATTTTTCTAAATGTGCATTAATGCATACAAATTAGGAATTGCAAATTTTAAGGAAATCTGTCCTCTAATTTCCTTTTTTGGTGATGTATACGTGGCTATCCTGTTTAGGATAAGCAAGCAGGTGGTGTGCCCCTCTCTAAATTCAATATTGCAAAAACAATACAGCCACTTTATTCCTGAGAACTGTGGAAGGCCAAACTTCTGATTAATTTATACATAATGCCTATATTAATCAACTAAACATAAGGCATATCCATTTCTAAAGAAATATGCTAAATACACCTCTGCAGTATTTTCAGTGCCTTAAGGAAGAAGGCTGCACACAAAAGTTTAATATTCATAATGTTATTTGGATAGATGGTTGTGTCACTATGTAAATATCTTGAGAAGTTGTTTTGCATTCATAATACGTTTGAAAGTGCCAATGGCTGTGACTGATAAATTGTTGTCTTTGTCCTCGTTTTTGGCATTTTAGAAATGGTTACTCCAACACAGACCCCAGACCCTCTCTCACACATAGGTTTTGCAAGCTGCTCCTATACTCCCCATTAATTCACCATCATCCACCTTTGGGGGGGGGGCTGGTTTTAAAATGTCTCAGGAGTTTATCACACGGGAGGAATTTCTCTCAATTTCGAAAGAAATGGAAATGAAGCCAGTTCGGAATTGAGTAAATTCGCTAGTTCAGCGAATTTGCGTGATTGCATATTGATGCTGCATGGCATTTGGAATTGCCTGAAATTGCCTCCCAGTGCCCGAAATTGCATGTGATAGTTTCTCACACAATAACGTGAAACCCCACGATTGCATTCGGAAGGACTTCTCTTTGCCCGAAAATGTGTGTGATCAGCTTTCACGCAATCACGCAAAACCCCATTCAGATTGCCATTGGATTATACTTCCAATTCCCTTTGTGTGATAAACTCCTCAGTTTCTCTCTCCTCTTCCCACTTTCCTCTTTGTCCTCAGCTTATTTTATCTGCTACAAACTGAATTCAAAGTGAAAAAGTAGTCTGTACTAAATAAAGTCAGCAGGTTGGAGAGGAGAGGAGAGGAGAGGAGAGGAGAGGCAGAATCTTTCTTTTCCCAGTAAGTTCAGGTGAAAAGCAAATTGCTACAGCCTCCCCTAGCTTATGTGTTCTCCCTCATTAATAACTTTTACCATCTTGACCACACTCATGTTATTTGGCCACACATCTTCTGGTTTTCATCTGTGAAAGATTGAAGCCTATGCCAAAACTGCTAGTTTTCAACCCTTAAACGCCGGAACCTTTATTCAGTTCATGATTAATGTGATGTCCAAATAACAATGGACATATGAGATTACTAATAATGTTGGCTATAAGGTTGATGTTGGACAGACATGATCTAGTTCAGGACTTTGAGATTCCTATCAAGAATGAGCACATGGTCTGCAGGTGAGCACATTGATCACCCATTACAATTCTACTTGGCTTTATTAGGACATATCAATAGGATTATATGTCTAGAAAAAGGGAAGTAATAGTACCGCTCTATTCTGGTTTCATCAGACCTCACCTGGAATACTATGTTTAGTTCTGGTTACCACAATTCAAGAAGGATGTGGACAAGCTGGAGTATTTCTAGAGGAAGGTGGACAAAATGGTGAAAGATTTGGAAACCATGCCCTATGAGGAGGGATTTAAGGAGCTGTGTATGTTTAGCCTGGAGAAGAGAAGGTTAAACATGGGGTAACCTGATAGCCCTGTTTAAATATTTGAAGGGTTGTTTTATTGAGGATGGAGCAAGCTTGTTTTCTGCTGCTCCAGAGACCAGGACATGAAGCAATGGAAAAGGGATTCCACCTCAACATAAGGAAGAACTTCTTGACAGTAAGAGCTGTCTGACAGTAGAATTTGCTCTCTCGGAGAGAGGTGGAGTCTCTGCCTTTGGAAGTTTTAAAACAGGTTGGATGGCCATTTCTCAGGAGTGGTTTGATTGTGTATTCCTGCATGGCAGAAAGTTGGACTGGCTGGCCCTAGGGGTCTCTTCCAACTCTATGATTCCATATGGCTGCGCCAAGATTTTGTGTCTATGTACTTTCAAGTCCCCAGTTGATTTATGGTGGCCACATGAGTTTAATAGAGTTTTCTTAGGCGAAGAATACATGGAGATGGTTTTCTCTTTCTCTGGAAAATAGCCTACAGCACCAGATATTTATTGGCAGTTTCCCATCCAAGTATTAACCAGAACTTACCCTGCTTAGCTTCCAAGATCAGATGGTACCTTTAGGATATTTAGGCCTGCATCAAGATTAGACTTCTGCTTTTATATTATTTAAAAGAAGAAGAAGGTTTCAGCTATCTGGTGTTTAGGAATAAAATATTTTTATTATTTCACAGTCCCTTGGATACTTGCAACTGATCCAGCTTCATTCACACAGCTTTCCCTCTTGCTCCTTTTTTCAGAAAAGAAAATTAGATTAGCCATCTTTGGAAACATTGTTTGTTCAAGGGATAAAGCCCTAGAATTGGTGACCAGAACAACCCCATTAGAAGGGATGCTCTTTGGATTACAGAAGAAGAAGCAATTTGAATCATGGTCCATATGAAAGGAAAGTTAATTTAGAAATTACAACAAGAGGAATAAGCGATACAATACTGTGAATGGCTTTATACTGTGAAAATTGTCTGCAAATTTATTAAACTGAAAAGAGAGCAGAACAGAGTGGGGCTGCAATCTAGTTAAGAAAGAGCCCTCTGAGGAAGAAAATGAAAGATCTCTCCCAAGAAATCTCATAGCATTTGTACAGAAAGGTTTCCTCATTTCATTTCTAGGGCTAACATTCCCTTGAATATGAGGGCCGGGAAAAGTAAAAGGTACATAATACATGCAGGCCTTTCAAGAGCTGCCTAGTCCAAGTCCAAGGTAAACAATGCCCCCCACCCCATTTAGCAACAGACATTATAACTTGAAGGCACCACATCCAGTCCGATTTTAGAAGCTAAGCAGGATCAGGTATGGTTAGTACTTGGATGGGAGACCACCAAGAAGGACCAGGTGCTGTAGGTTATATTTCAAAGGAAAGCAATGGTAAATCACCTTTGAATTTTCCTAAGAAAACCCTATGAAATTAATGAGGTCACCATAAGTTGACAGGTGACTTGTAGGCCCATATTGGACACATTCCCACTATGATTTAAAGTGAATCGCTGGTCGGTTATATGACCGTTGTTCCCATTTGAAACCAGTTCCAATCCTTCTTTGATTGATTTTTGTTGTGATAAAGTGAGGCAAACACAAAAAAACCCTTTTTTCCTGACACTAGTTCTTTGGCAGTTCTTTTGAAAAGAAGCGATTCCAAAGCATGTTCAACAAGTGAGAACGACAGATCTGAATGACATCATTCTGGAGGGGAGGGACTAATGGCAGAGGGGTGTTTATCATCTCTCCTCGGTTTTTGGTAGATCCACCATTCCCCCCCCCCCCCCTCGGCACTGCCTTTGTGCTTGTGGTGTGATTTTTATGCACTGTGGGTGCATGATATTTTTTTTTAAAAAAAATAAAATTGATAGAAGATTTGATTCATTGATTTTGCAATTGCTTGCAATTGGTGAAGCAAGTAGTTGCAAAACCAATTAATCAAATCTTCTATCCCTTTTGAAAAGAATAAAATTGATAGAAGATTTGATTCATTGGTTTTGCTACTACCTGCCTCAATGATTGCAAGTACTTGCAAAACTAATGGATCAAATCTATCAATTTATTTTAAAAAATATATAGTTCCCAAGCCGGGCTGCCCAGGCTGTCGTGTATGTCACTGATGACACGCAGTGATTGACATGCATTTTGAAGCAGTGTAAACTAGTGGTGATGACAATCATGCCAAAAAAGAAGTGATTACAAGGGGATAATGAAAAGATCCACTTTCATAGTGGAAAGATGGACCTTTTGGAATTGCTTTACCATCACAGAGCAAAGGCGAATTGCACACTGGTTTAAATGTAACTAGAGAATGAGCCCATTATAGCTGCTCTCCAGTCTGTTGAGATATCAACAATTACTGTACTCCAAGTGATATATAGAGCAAACACACCTATCAGGATTATAATATGTTACAATATAACATTAAAAATAATCAAGAGTGTGGTGGTAACTTCAAGACTAACCAGCTTTATTTACTTATTTTCACAGACTACAACTGATGTCAGCAGATGCATCTGGAGAAGTGCCCTGCAGACCACAAAAGCTTATGCAAAACAAAACCAATCAATGTTTAAGGTGCTACAACACAGTTTCTTCTTTCTGAAGCAACAGAAACACCTGGGCAGTCTTTATGAAAAGATATAGTGCTATATATCCTTTCATGGCAAAATCCTGTGGAATACTGGGATTTTCACTTTAGGGAAGGTTAGTCAGAATTCTCACCCAGAGAATTCCAGTGCCACCACAAACTACAAACCCCAGGATTCCACAGGATACAACATTTAAAGTGAAATCATATTACTTTAACTGTGTAGTGTGTAGGAATGCAAAGTCTTTCTTCCCTCTGGTGATAAACAGATAGATTGTTAAATAAGTTAATCTTCACATGGGAAACCTTTTCAACATCACGAAGTTTCACTTTTGTTTCTACAGAACATTTCATAGGAGTTTCACTGTAACATTGCTCCCTCCCCACCCACTTATTCTCCAGATTTTTTATTATTATTATTATTTATAAAGGCACAATGTGATGATGCCTTTATAGCAAGCCTGCCCCTTTGTTCTGTCTTTTACGGGTGAATGCGGATGGGGTATCTTCCCAGCATTAAATAAAGTGAACAGCTTTGTTCTACAATGGCTGTTTTCTTTTGCTGAAGGTAAATGAGAATCTTTCAAATTAAATCACAGATATGCTTGATTTACTGTTTAGCAGCTTTGAGAACAGGATAGTCATTTCACAAAGAAGGACAGAGATTTTTCAGTCCAAGGTTTGATAATATAATTCAGCCAAATTCCTTCATGTGAAATCTATCAGACCTACCTACACACACACACACACACACACACACACTCCTTCACCCAAAGCAAATTGCTCAGGAATCAATTTGGCAAATAGGATTCTGAAGTATCTGTGCCCAAAGGCACAATCTAAAAAGTTATTTCTGCCTCTTATAAAGGAAAGGAAAGCTCCCAGGCAATAATTTCATGATATGCATAAAGCCATTGCATCAAAAGTGCACCCTTCTATCAAAAAAGGAAGAAAAAAATGGAGGGGGGGGAGAGAAAAAAGAAAAGAAAATGTATTTCAATATTTCTGCTTTCCTGGTTTAGTAATATTATTGTGCTACTGTGTATTCCAAATGGTTTTCAGATATTCCAAGTACAGGTGCTATATAAATAGCAACAGCCCCTTTCTACATATTATCCTGATTCTAAAGCTTCCATATCAACACCAGCTTGTTTGTTAGAGCTGGCCCTTAATACCCTAGTAAGTTTCAGCCTCCAGAAAAGTCAGTTTCAGCATCTTAAAACTGGAATCCGCATTGCTTATTTAGAAGCCTTGCTGGACCCAAAGAAATACTTCATAATAGACGTGCATCAGTGCATCGTACATAAATACTTTTCTTTAAAAGCTAGTGTACCTTTTTAGTGGAAATTGCATGTGGCTGTCTCACAGTTTCAGCACTCTGTCATTCCTCTACAAAGAGTGATCTACCTCCCACTATGAAGTGCTAGTTTATAGAAGCCTTAGAAGTTGCAAATACAGTGAAAGTAGAGGCTGGATAACACTGCATGCTAGCCTAAGGGGATTTCATCCCAGGTTTGTAATATAGAAAAAAACATGCTCAAGGAACAGAGTTTGTTAAATTCAGGGAAAATCATCTTGAAAGAGTGGGGAAAAAATGGATACAGATCTCATAGTGCACTTAGATCCCAATGAAACCAATGTGAAAACCACAGGAGCTGAGCAGACAGTGGTCACCGAGGACCTGGAATGTACTACCTGTGTGAGCTTCTTATTTTGCGGTGCCATTGCTGGTACTCAGAAGATCCTCCGCTCCCACCCTGCACTGCTGTGTCTGACCCAGAAACAGGGAGCTTGGATGCACACATGTGGCCAGGCATCTTATTTCCATATCTGATGCAATGACAAGGGGCTTCTGAGTATTAGCAATGGTGCAGCAAGGCAGGGAGCAAAAAGAGGGAGGATGTAAACAGTTTGGGTTTGACATGAGTTTGCAGGAAACTCTGTGGCAGGGTCAAATTACCCTGGGGTAATAGGTGTTTACCCCAGGATCAGGCCAGATCATCCAGATCCACATCTGGATCACAATCCAGCCCTGGGGGTTTGGCCTGCATTGTGGATCAGGGCAGATTCTCAAGATCCACATCCAACCTGGCAGGATTGGGCTCATTCCTGCCCCCAGGGTTTCGGCCTGTGTCATAGATTAGGCCAGATCCTCTGGATTCACATCCCGTCTGGCAGGATTGGGCCCCATCCTGCCTCTGGGGTTTGGCCTGAGTAAAGGATCAAGCCAGATCCACCAAATCAATATCCAGTGCAACCCAGATTGGGCCTCAGTGTTTTAGTCCATCTTCTGTCATACTAAGTATGAACATTTTGCTTCTTTCCTTTCATTCTTCATACAGTTTTCCCCCATGTTCATTTGTTCTTATAGAATGAGCAGCATTCTTTAGCTTGCTGATTTGGGAGAGGGTGGGGGGATATATATATATATATATATATAGAGAGAGAGAGAGAGAGAGAGAGAGAGAGAGAACTAAGAATCATGTATGCAGTATCCGTCTTTATTACCATCTTTCATTTAATTTAGCATTTTATGTCCAACTGTCAAACAGAATCAATAAAACTGTAAGATCATTCAGTTTTCAAATAGACTTTTGTGAACAAATTTAAATGTCATGAAAATGGAAAGTTATAATGAACATTGTTTTGGGTTTTGGGTTTTTTTACTTCTGCTTATTACCCTAGTTTTTATTTTTTTGCAACACTTTCCCCACAACATGTTTAAAATGTCTCTATGCAACAGTGAGGGCAACACACTGTCTTGAGAGACAGACACAGACACAGAAAGAGAGAAAGATGAAATTTTTAGTGTTGTGTGCCTTCAAGTCATTTCAGATTTATGGTGACCCTAAGGCAAACTTTTCACAGGGTTTTCCTGGCAATATTTGTTGAGAGGGCAATATTTGTTGCCTTCCTCTGATCATGAGACAGTGTGATTGTCCAAAGTCACCCAATGGGTTTCCATAGTCAAGTGCGGATTGTGGTCTCCAATGCTCAAACACCACTGGCTCAGTATAATTTTATTACATACATAGTTCTATCAGGCCCGGCCTCAAGTAGAAAAGCCCTCTCCATGCTACACCATCTTACCCAGGAGGGAGTGAAAGGATAGGCCATACTCTATCGGGCCTGTCCTAGAGTATGAAGCAGAGCCCTCCCTCCAGTCCATCTGCCTTGGTCCAGGCGTCAGAGGGAGAGAAAAATCTTTGGACCTGATCCCCTTCCCCACCACCATTTTCTTCTCCTTTTGTGTCTTCTTGTAAGCTTGAGGGCAGTGAACCATCTAATTAAAATAATATTTGTAAGCTGCTTTGATAGCCTTTAGGGCTGAAGAGCGGGGTATTAAATAAATAAATAAATAAATAAATAATTTTATGACTTCTTTCTTCACATCTCCCTCTCTCTTTCTGTATATCTGTGCACCGAGCAGGCTTCTTTGTTCTTGCTGTTAAATAAGCAACAGTAACTATCTATCTATGCAAAACTGTACATCACTAATACTGACAACTTGTAGTTTCCATATTGGGGTTTGTGTATAAATATACTCCAGTCCTTAGTGTCAACTTTAAAGGAGATATCCAAGGTCCTTGGAGGTGGAACCAAAGTCTGGACACGAAATTCATGTATGTTTCATATACACCTTACACATATAGTTAGAAGGTTGTTTTAAACAATGTTTTTAATAATTTTGTGCATGAAACAAAGTTTGTGTGTATTGAACTAGCAGAAAGAAAAGGTGTCACTATCTCATCCATTCATGAAAAAGTTTTGGATTTTGGAGCATTTCTGATTTTCGAGTAGGGGTAAGAGTCAATTGGTACTTAATGTGAAAAAAGAAATCAAATGAAGAAGTCAGAGCAACTTAATAGAGGCTGGCCAGAAAATCCTTTCCCTGACTGCCGCCTTAGGTGTGTCGGGAAACCATGGCCCCTGGAGCACATGATCCAGTTGCAACACAACGGTTGCAGAGGACTATGCAGAGGAGAAATTTGAAATGGTGCATATACACATTCAACCCAACCCTTGTAGGATCAAGACAGCTCATAGATTTCACAGGGGAAAAACCATGATCCCACAAATATTGGACTGTGTGTACTGGGGGGAGGATGACCAATTCAGGATAACCCTTTGTGTGATATCAATGAAAGCAGATTCATCCTGGCTTTCCTCCTTCACTATAAATCTTCTGCCTTAACAAATCAAATTCCAGACAATAGCCAAATATAGAGTACTCAGAAGCCAGCCCACTTTGAGGACGAGAGACATTGTTTTGTGTCTCCAAAGGATGCCACTTGTGACATAGTCTGCTGCTGCTTCAAATCATTTCTGACTTGTGGCATCCCTAAAGCCCTAAAGGATCCCTGGTGGCGCAGTGATTAAATGCACTGACAGCAGTCACAGCCACAAGGCAGGGCTCCAGGGTCCACTCAGCCCTCCATCCTTTTATAGGTCAGTAAAATAAGTACCCAGGTTGTTGGGGGCAATTGGTTTAGGCATTGTAAACCACTTAGGGAGTGTTAGTTCACTGATAAGCAGTGAAGAAATGTACTTGCTATTGCTATTGCTATAAAGCAAGGCTATCACAGAGTTTTCTTGGCAAGATTTATTCAGACAGGTTTTCCTCTGAGGCTGAGAGAGTGTGAGTGACCCAGTGAGTGGAGATTCAAAGCCTGACTTCCAGAGTCATAGTCCAATGCTCAAAACACTACACCATGATAAGATACTCTACCATTGAGCACTTTCTGAGAAAGGCATGCTATATGTTATAGACCATATTAACCTTGCTCAGTTCCCATAGAAATAAATGAGCCAACTGCACATAACTTTTCCTGGGCTGTTTGCACTGACTTTACCACAACAACTACTACAAATTCTAGCAATCAATCACTAAAGCTATCCCTTGTAAAACCTATTGAAGAATGTGTGCCTATGAGGTAAATTAAGAGGTCACAGTCAATTGGAATCTCAAAATGTCACCTTGCCTTTGTCCTTCACAATACCTGTGAAGTGGTGTCACAAACCATCTGCCAGCGTAGAAATGTGCAGCCTTGGTGCAGTTTGTTGGTACAAAAACATTAAGTCTATTACAAGGGTTTTTATAATGTCTTCAGTCCTTTTGAAGTATCACCCAGGCGTTCTTCCGTCAGGCCTCAAATGATGCAATTCATCAGTCTGTTACTGATGGGGCTTCGAGGAAAGTCCCATTCTGAAATATATATGGGACTGTGAATCTTTCGTGGAGTAATATAAATAAATCTAGCTTCAGAAGTACTGCCTTCTTAATCATCTTTAAAACACAATGGGGCTGTCACTGCAGCCCATGACTCTGATTTTCTGTGCTGGCAATATGGGAAGGAAAAGCAGCCATTTCTTTGAAAATAGTACAGAATGTAGAGGAAAAGGAAGAGCAAACCTATTCTGGGAACAGCAATAATGTTTACATGTACATATATTCTCAGTTTTATAAGACTAGAGTCTTCTTTCAAATACATATACAATCCAAATGAAGGTGTAATTAATACATTGAATTTACTACCAATTACATGTAAGAAAACTAATGAGCTGGGAACCAAAGAGATATTTATTTCTTAACATAAGTTCATATCATTTCTCACCAACTGCAAACACCTTACAAAACTCATGATTTGGGTCTTCCATGCATTCTTCCTTGAAAAGAGGATGAAAGAATGTCATCCCTGCATGCCTTAGTTTGAGCTACTGTGTTTTGCTCGCACTATATGATCTGAGAAAAAGATTAACATCTCCATCTTCCTATAACACACAGAATGACCCAGTACATATGTGTATAGTGTCCTAACAGATAAAATGAGATTTGTACCCTGTTTCCATGAAAATAAGACATCCCCAGAAAATAAGACCTAGTAGAGGTTTTACTGAATTGCTAATTATAAGGCCTCCCCCGAAAGTAAGACCTAGCAAAGTTTTCGTATATAAATATATATACAGTATATAATAAATGATCTTTTTTTGTTGTTGTTCAATAATAAATGTGAATTCTTCTTCATGGAAAAATGAATATGAATGAATATTTATTATTACGGCACTTGGCCAGCACACATGGAAAAATAAGACAGCCCCTGAAAATAAGACCTAGCACATCTTTGGGAGCAAAAATTAATATAAGACACTGACTTATTTACAGGGAAACATGGTATGTAGAGTGGGCCCTTGGTATCCACTGGGTTTGGTCCTAGGACTCCCCATGGATACCAAAATCCAAGGATGCTCAAGTCTCATTAAATTCAATAGAATAGTAAATGGTGTCCCTTATATAAAATGGCAAAATAAAGGTTTGTTTATAGGAATGTATATGCATGTATTTAAATATTTAGAAACCATGTATGGTTGAATCTGTGGATAAAGAATCCACAGATATGGAGAGCTGACTGTAAATCTGCAAATCTATTTTATCTTAGTTTTGTTATTTTATAGGGGTTTTAAAAAAATCTTTTTGCCTTTGTTGCTAAAGCCAAAGATCTATCAACACCTCTTCTTGGCATGGTAAATATCTGTTGTGAACTATTTATGTCTCCCACAAGGTATCACACATTACTACAAAAGGTCTGCCTTTCCTACCATTTTGCTTGTCCTGCCTCAGGGCTTCTTCTAGCATGAGAAAATGTTGAGAGAAAATTTTGTTTCCCTGGAGAAAAGAAAAACAGAAAAGAAAAGAAAGGGAAGTAGCATTGACCCTCAGTTTGTAGCTTTACAAAGAATGCTTTTAAGAGAGAGAGAGAGTGGAGGAGGAAGCAACGGCAAAGCAGTATAGAGAAAATACTCCTGTGAAGTGAAAAGTAAGACACTTTTGCACAAGCAATTTTCTTTAAAATTTTAATTGGAAACAAAAAATGAGAGCAATCTTCTTGGAAGGCTTCCAAATGACTTTCTCCTTTACCTGCAGGAGGGGGCTTTTGTGTTAAAGTCTGAGCAGAAGAGGCTCAAAATATGGCCTTAGAGAAGAGATGCAGCACCACTTTATGCTCATGGAAGTACACATCACTTGTTTTCTCATTAGAGAACTCTGATGTGGCAAATGTGCAATGTGCAACCATGCAATCGATGCTTCATGCACATGATATATGATGTGCAACATACAATATGCAACAATGAGCAATAGCATCAGTCTGCTTTTGTAACCTTCAACAGGATATGGATTTTATGTAAAAAAAAAAAAAGTACCAAGCCAAAGGGAACTTACACATACATATGGCACCAACAACGTGCCAGCTATGGACTCTTCGCCTCTGTGCTCAAAAAGATAGCACCTGCTTTGATCCAGTCTTATTCACCTCTATGTTTAGATTCAGAATTTTCCCCATAAAACTAAGATTTTCCCTAAGAGTTGGAGTGAGAGAGAGAAGAAGGAAGAGCAACTTTTTGGCAGCCATTTTAAGTGGTAAGTGTGTGGATTTTTAAAATCTCTTTGGGGAGTGTGTCTGCTGCAGAGGAGGAGGAGGAGCTTCTGTGAGTCACACCTGTGAGTCACAAGTGGGAGGAGCTAGGAGACCAGCTATACAGAACTGCTCAGAGAGCCAGCTGCAGAGAGTTGGAGTGAGAGAGAGAAGAAGGAAGAGCAACTTTTTGGCAGCCATTTTAAGTGGTAAGTGTGTGGATTTTTAAAATCTCTTTGGGGAGTGTGTCTGCTGCAGAGGAGGAGGAGGAGCTTCTGTGAGTCACACCTGTGAGTCACAAGTGGGAGGAGCTAGGAGACTAGCTATACAGAACTGCTCAGAGAGCCAGCTGCAGAGTTGGAGTGAGAGAGAGAAGAAGGGAGAGCAACTTTTTGGCAGCCATTTTAAGTGGTAAGTGTGTGGATTTTTAAAATCTCTTTGGGGAGTGTGTCTGCTGCAGAGGAGGAGGAGGAGCTTCTGTGAGTCACACCTGTGAGTCACAAGTGGGAGGAGCTAGGAGACCAGCTATACAGAACTGCTCAGAGAGCCAGCTGCAGAGAGTTGGAGTGAGAGAGAGAAGAAGGAAGAGCAACTTTTTGGCAGCCATTTTAAGTGGTAAGTGTGTGGATTTTTAAAATCTCTTTGGGGAGTGTGTCTGCTGCAGAGGAGGAGGAGGAGCTTCTGTGAGTCACACCTGTGAGTCACAAGTGGGAGGAGCTAGGAGACCAGCTATACAGAACTGCTCAGAGAGCCAGCTGCAGAGACTTGGAGTGAGAGAGAGAAGAAGGAAGAGCAACTTTTTGGCAGCCATTTTAAGTGGTAAGTGTGTGGATTTTTAAAATCTCCCAAACAGGGTAAAAGCACAACATTAGGAGCAGAGGAGCTGTAAACTTTGTTTTAGAGGTTCTCCTTTAGATCGTCCCCTTTTTAAAAGTGCTTTTGAGGGGTTCCCCTGCACCTCAGAGGAAGTGAATACAAGTTAGAAACCAGGGCATCTGTATAAAGTAACATTCCCAGTAGGTTGAAATCACTGATAGAGATTGGTGAAATAGGACAGGACATCAGGGGCTTTGACATTAGTGTTTACTGGGGAATATTCTTCGAGGAGGAAGCCCACAGTCTTCTTTTAGTGATTCCTTAATAGTTCTCGGTATGGGCACCGAGGGAGCGGCTGCAGTCACTTGCAACACTTGTGGGATGTTTGTCTTCTTGCCTACAGATGTGGCGAACTTCACATGCCCCAAGTGCAAGTTGGTAGCCCTCTTGGAGGAGAAAGTACAGCAGCTGGAAGCCAGGGTAGCGACACTTCAGCATGTCAGGGAGCAAGAGGTTTTCCTCGACACAACGGAAGGAACGATCTTGGAAGGGGACCACACAGAGAAAGTCGCTGGGGGTGAGAAGGTCACTTCATCTACAGAGGAGGCAAACAGCTGGAGGAATGTCACACAGAGAAGCAGAGAAATCAGGGATAGCTGTAGGAGCTTGCAGCTACAGAATCGTTTCGAAGCCCTTTCACTTATCAAGGAGGATCAGGAAGAGCAGCAAGGACAGACTTCAGGGACACAGCAGGAGAGCCTGGGAGTTCCATCGCAGGGAAGAGTTGCTGCTAAGCCTCAGAGGAGGCGCGTGGTTGTGGTGGGGGACTCCTTGCTGAGGGGTACAGAAGCAGTGATTTGTGGGCCCGACAAGATGTCTCGTGAGGTGTGTTGTCTCCCTGGGGCAAAGATCCGTGATGTTACGGAGAGGCTGACAAGACTGGTCAAATCGACTGACAAATACCCCTTCCTTTTGGTCCACGTGGGAACGAATGACACAGCAAGACACAGCCTTCAGAATATCAGAAGGGATTACGAGGCTCTGGGGAAGAAGCTGAAGGAAATGGACGCACAGATTGTCATCTTGTCTCTTCTACCAGTAGAAGGGTATGGTCCAGGAAGAGAGAGGAAAATAGCAGATATCAACAACTGGCTCCGCAGATGGTGTCGCCGAGAACAATTTGGATTCTTGGATCATGGGCTGCGGTTCCATGAGGAGGGACTTCTAGCAAGGGATGGGCTACATCTCACGCCAGTTGGAAGAAACGTTTTTGCCAACAGTCTGAAGAATCTGATCAGGAGGGCTTTAAACTAAGTGATCTGGGGAAGGGAGACAGCAGTCTGGAAGGCAAAACGGCTAGAAAAAATAGTCAAACTGACATAGAGGGAAGAAGACAAACAGTGCAAGGACTCAACAAAAGGAGCCAAAAAAACATGCACAGGCATCAAGTAAAGGGGACACATGGTCTTAGATGTCTCTACACTAATGCACAGAGCATGGGAAATAAGCAGGATGAACTTGAACTCCTAGCACAACAAGGGAAATATGATATAATAGTCATCACTGAAACCTGGTGGGATGAGTCTCACGATTGGAATATAGAAATAGAGGGGTATAACCTTTTTAAGAGAAACAGGACAAACAAGAAAGGAGGAGGAATAGCATTATATGTCAAGGATATTTACACCAGTGAAGAGATCCAGGACATCAATACTGGAAGCCAGGTGGAGAGCATCTGGATAAAAATTAAAGGAGAGGGAAACAACAGGGATGTTACTGTGGGAGTCTACTACAGACCCCCAAGTCAGACAGAGGAAATGGATGATGCCTTTCTAGAACAGATGACCACGCAATCAGGAAGGAGAGATGTAGTAGTGATGGGGGACTTCAACTACCCGGATATTTGCTGGAAGTCAAACTCAGCGCCATCCTCAAGATCTAGAAAATTCCTCACTTGCCTTGAAGACAATTTCATTGTCCAAAAGGTGGAAGAGGCAACAAGGGGATCAGCTATTTTGGATCTGATCTTAACCAACAGGGAAGACCTAGTTGATGGGGTGCAAGTGGTGGGATCCTTAGGTGGGAGTGACCATGTTCTCCTGGAGTTTGTTATACAGTGGAAAGGTGAAGCTAAGCATAGTCAGACACGCATTCTAGACTTTAGGAAAGCTGATTTCAATAAACTTAGAGAAATACTGGGGGTGATCCCATGGTCAAGAATACTAAAAGAGAAGGGAGTTCAAGATGGATGGGAGTTCCTCAAAAGGGAGATACTAAAGGGACAATTTCAGACAGTTCCAATGAGGAAGAAAAATGGGAGATGTCTCAAGAAACCAGTATGGATGACTAAGGAACGTACAACTGAGCTAAGTTTTAAACGGAACATGTATAAAAAATGGAAAAATGGGGAAATCACCAAAGAGGAATTCAAACAAATAGCCAGCGCATGTAGGGATAAAGTCAGAAAAGCTAAAGCGCAAAATGAACTCAGGCTTGCTAGAGATGTTAAGAACAATAAAAACGGCTTTTTTGGGTATGTCCGCAGCAAAAGGAAGAAGAAGGAAACAGTTGGGCCACTGCGTGGAGAAGATGGCAAAATGCTCACAGGAGACAGAGAAAAGGCAGAATTGCTCAACACCTTCTTTGCTTCAGTCTTCTCAGGAAAGGCAAAGGGTGCCCAACCTAAGGATGATGGGGCAGAGGACAGAATAGGGGAATTTCAGCACAGAATAAGTAAGGAAACAGTACAGGAATACCTGGTTAATCTAAATGAATATAAGTCTCCAGGACCAGATGAACTACATCCTAGGGTATTAAAAGAACTGGCAAATGTAATATCGGAACCAATGGCAATCATCTTTGAGAACTCCTGGAGAACAGGAGAAGTCCCTGCAGACTGGAGGAGGGCAAATGTTGTCCCAATCTTCAAAAAGGGGACAAAAGAGGATCCCAACAATTATCGTCCGGTTAGTCTGACATCAATACCAGGAAAGATTCTAGAGCAGATCATTAAGCAGAGAGTCTGTGAATATCTGGAAGATAATTCCATAATCACAAAAAGCCAACATGGGTTTCAGAGAAACAAGTCATGCCAGACAAATCTGATCTCTTTTTTTGATAAAATTACCAGCTTGGTAGATGAAGGGAATGCTGTGGATATAGTATATCTTGACTTCAGTAAGGCCTTTGACAAGGTTCCCCATGACATCCTTGCAAACAAGCTTGTAAAATGTGGACTAGACAAGGTAACCGTTACATGGATTTGTAACTGGTTGACTGACCGAACCCAAAGGGTGCTCAACAATGGTTCCTTTTCATCCTGGAAAGAAGTGACAAGTGGGGTGCCACAGGGTTCTGTCCTGGGCCCAGTGCTATTCAACATCTTTATTAATGACTTGGATGACAGTATTGAGAGCCTAGTTATCAAATTTGCAGATGACACCAAATTGGGAGGAGTAGCTAATACCCCAAAGGACAGGATCAAAATTCAAAATGACCTGAATAGACTAGAAAGCTGGGCCAAAGCTAACAAAATGAAATTTAACACAGAGAAATGTAAGGTCCTACACGTAGGGCGGAAAAATGAAATGCACAAATATAGGATGGGGGACACCTGGCTGAATGAGACAACATGTGAAAGGGATCTAGGAGTCCAAGTAGACCACAAGTTGAACATGAGTCAACAGTGTGATGCAGCAGCTAAAAAGGCCAATGCAATTTTAGGTTGCATCAATAGAAGTATAGTGTCTAGATCAAGGGAAGTAATAGTGCCACTCTATTCTGCATTGGTCAGGCCCCACCTGGAATACTGTGTCCAGTTCTGGGCACCACAATTCAAAAAGGATGTGGAGAAACTGGAGCGGGTCCAAAGGAGGGCGACTAAAATGGTGAAGGGTCTGGAGACCTTGCCCTATGAAGAACGCCTTAGGGAGCTGGGAATGTTTAGCCTGGAGAAGAGAAGGTTAAGAGGTGATATGATCGCCCTGTTTAAATACTTGAAGGGATGTCACATTGAGGAGGGAGCAAGCTTGTTTTCTGCTGCTCCAGAGAACAGAACTCGGAACAATGGATGCAAACTGCAGGAAAAAAGATTCCACCTCAACATTAGGAGGAACTTCCTGACAGTAAGAGCTGTTCGACAGTGGAACACACTCCCTCGGAGGGTGGTGGAGTCTCCTTCCTTGGAGGTTTTTAAGCAGAGGCTGGATGGCCATCTGTCGGGTATGCTTTGATTGGGAGTTCCTGCATGGCAGGGGGTTGGACTGGATGGCCCTTGTGGTCTCTTCCAACTCCAAATTTCTATGATTCTATGATTCTATGATTCTATCTCATCTCAGGTGCTACTGGCTCCAGCTCTTCTTTGATACTTCTCCTTACCTTGACCAAGAAAAAGAATTCTTTCTTTTGTGAGGAGAGAGAAAGAGCATAAACTGCAGTTTCCTATCTACATGCTCTCCAAATGCTTTGGATTTCCATCTGCTATGATTCTTTGCCATTGGCCACATTAGCTTGAGTTGATGTGAAATGCAGCTGAAAATTACTAGATGCCATAGGATTGCAATGGTGGGCAACTGCAGGGGAAAAGGCCAATTTCTTTCCCTTGCTGGCTCCATCACAGCATTCCAGCATATCATGTCACTACAGGTTTTAGCTGCTTTTTTTAACAAAAAAGAAAGAAAAAAGAAAGCTGGTGTTGTGGACTCTGTGGACCTTTTCACATGGGGAAAATTGGAAGATTGAACTGGTCACAATGCAGGGTCATCCAGGGCATTAGGGACAATGTTGCAATTGCTTTTCAGATGATGCTGTGCACAAACCAGCTAGAATCCAATCAGAAAGTGAGGTGAATCAGGAAATAAGCATTTTCTCAAAAATATCGTGTTTTCATTTCCAGTTCATTCACAAATTTGCTTTCTTCACATAATTGCAGCAGTCTGAAAACCATGTCTCCGATTCTCCCTGTTCCCAGATTTCCCATGGTTCCTTTGCTGTACTGAGGAGAGAGAGACAGCCTTATTTCTAAAGAGACACACACAACACACATACCTCTTTTCCCTGCATGGCTGCTCTCCTTCCTCCTGCAGCCTCTAAACCTTAAGTCTAAGGGAACAGCTGGTGGAAGAAGGCAGAGGGAGAGGAGGTTTTGGAATTCCTCCTGTACAAGAGAAAGAAATTGAGGATATGTCCTGGAAAAGAAGGGCATCTGGGACTTTAAGCCCTCACTGAAACCAGACAGGTTTATGGGCGAGCCACCTCCTCTTTCTCTCTAGTGTGTGTGTGTGTTTGTGTTTGTGTGCAGTTTTATAGGAGTTTGCAAAGGGAAACCTCAGCTTACCTACCTCTGAAACAGCTTCTGGGGCAAAGAGGATTTTCCTCCCTGTTTCCCTTCCCTCTCTGGAGCATGTGTGTGTATGCACTTGTGGAAATGACAGTTTGGAGCATGCACAAAAACGTTATTTCCAAGCTATCAACGGGATTTGTTCTCATCTGTCTGGAACCCAAATTCTCTTTCGACCCACTTTCTTCCCTAAGTAATGTGCTTTTAAACCCTTATTGTGCTCTGTGTGCGACAATCATTAGCAAATTTGCTTGCTTTTCTGGGATGCCAGCACTTTAACCATTTTCAAGATGGAAGCACATAGGTCCCCGTGTGATCAAGTCCTGTGTCCGATTGGGATTTTTTGCATGAGGACCCACTACAGGGTGAAAAACAATGTGAAAATTGGCCCAGATTTTTTTTTTAAATGAGGGGAATTGATGGCTTTGGGGGACTATCAGGTACGCTTAAGGGCTCTAAGAGGCATACTTTTCCCATCCCTGGCATAAGGGTACCCTCTTACTGATATAAGAAGGTCATTTGCATGTACAGATACAGACAGACAACTGTCTGTGACACCCTGATTTCTATCGCTGGGGACACATGTCCATGCCCTTTGGGTATGCAGCTCCAGCCCTCAGGCAAAAGACTCTTTCAAACAACGTCCCACTTTCTTCCTTGTCTCTGTGTGTATGTGTCTTCAAATTGCCTGTCAAGTTATGGCAGCCCTATGAATTTCATTGAGTTTTAAACATTAGAATAATTAGACATGTTTTTGCCAGTCACTTCCTCTGAAATGTAGCCAACACAACCTGGTATTCACTGGCAGTCTCCCATCCAAGTACTAACCAAGGCTGACCCTGCTTAGCTTCCAAGATCAGATAGGATTTGGTTCCTTTCTTCCTTGCACCCCCAATATGCCTGGGAGTGTTTCCAAAAAACAAACAAAAAGGCTTGTATGATGGTATCTCTCTTTCTTCCTTCAAATCCTCTTCAAAAGTCCACCATTTCCATTAAACCTCTGGTAGAACCCCGTAGTCCACTTCACACACCCCACTAAGCCCCCAAAATGACCACCTTAGTCATTAAGTACAGTGAGACAGCCTCTTCATACAATATAAGCTGGGGACCAGACAGGAATGGTAGTGTGCATACTTTCCCCAGGGTGCCCTGTATCCCTTAAGCTGGTCTTGTATCCTTAGATACAATGGAGAATGCTTCAGTGTTGACGTAAAGATTCAGCCACCCCACAAGCTTAAATAGTTTTTGAGTGGGGGAATGTCCCATTTTTGTCATTTCTTTCAGACATATACAATTCTTGGGCCAGCACTAGTAACATGTAATAGGACATAATTTTTTCCCTCTTACCTCTATCAGTTCTTCTCTTTTGACCCATATAAACTCCTTGGGGACTATAACCTATCGTTGAGTGGTTACCTGGCAAAACAACACACACATTACTAGCACTGTATTAATTCAAACCCATAGATCTTATAGGGACTCTGCAATCAATTTATCTAAAAGCAGAGAATAGGGAGGTTGTTTTTGGAATAAAACTCCCAGACTCTCCAGCCAGAATAACCTGGGTAAGTGCTCCATAGGGTTCCAGGCAAGAAGTTACAGACCATAAATACAACATTTCCAAGTTCTGCTTAAAACTGATGAACCCCCGCTGCTTCTTATTATGATGCACAGATACCAGGGTCTGGCCCTGAATTTCAGTGCCTGGATTCTCTTCTTCAGCCAAAGTGCTGAGAGAAGGAATCTCAGGATGAGAGTGCTGCCTTGAAAATTATGTGCATACATATTGTCCTCATTTGCTGGACTGTTTTATTTGAATGGCATACACTGTGAAACTGTAGTTGAATGACCTACTCTGTGATGGATACTTAAGCTATCAATCCTAATGACATCACCAGGGCTTGCCTTCTGTGACATTGCAAGGGATTGTCTATATAGGCTTTGGACCCTTAGATCTCAGAGTCTGGAAACTCCTGATGTGGCAACCTTATTTCCTATTACTGCCATGATTACAGAGATGTTAGAAGGCAAAGAGGACAAAATTGTACCTGTATTCAGTTCCTCAAATGTGTCTGCCTGACACTGATATTGGGAAGTCTGCCATGTTTTCTCCCTCCTCCTTCCACAGAGCCTGACCCAGTTAGTACAATCAGCAATTGAAGAGAGAGAAAAAAATACCACCCAAAATGGAAGAAGCAAGCCCTTTTCTTTGTAAACATACAATGAGCACTGCTGCAGCACATGAGAGCCCTCATTACAGCTAATAACTTCACTAACTTCAACTTAGCTGCAAGCAATTTGGGAAGTGGTGGGAAGTTAATGTTCACACAACTGGATCAAATGAAAGATTCTACTTTTTTTCTTACCTGCCTAATTAGCATTAACATGAAGACCTTGGGCACAGCCCATTCTGTGTGCAAAAATCCATTTGAAAATATGAAACACCAATATTCCTTCTGGATTTAACCCTGGGGAAAAACAATTACAGTATAACCTAGGTCCAGGCAAAAGAAATTAAAAGCAGGGGGGAAAATCAGTGAAGAGAGAATATTCCTGGCTCCTGGTACTAAGAAGGACACAGTGGTAAAAACATTCAGTGGTTATACAGGTCTGCTATTTTACAGTAGTAAAATTTCCATTTGTGTTAAATCTGCTTTGAATCGTAAAATGCTAACGGCTGAAATTTAGCTTGGGCTGGCGAGGACCCTGACGTGCACAACATATAGTTCAGGCAAGCTGTCATCAAAGTTCTGTATAAATTTTATAATACATTATCGATATAAAAGTAGAATTTTCAGACAGACGATTAATAAGATAAAACTGCATAGTTTGGATAAATGGAGATATGGTTAGTAGGAAGTTACAGTATCCATGTAAGTTTAAAATGTAGAGTTGAATGTTAAGTATTGTTCTTGTATGTAATTGTATGTAATGTGTAGTTATCCCATTTTTAAATATATGTATATGTATAGTAAATATTAGTTGCACGGTGTAATACATAAAATTAAAAAATAAATCAAGCTAGGGTCAACTCATGTTTGAATTAAAAAATCTATCCTGACATACACACACACACACACACACACACACACACACAGAGTTTTAATGTATGTGGGTGAGTGTTTTAGACACCCCACAAAACAGCCATGCCATTCCTAATGCAACTCTCTTTATAACATTGGGTCCTCTACTGTGATTCAACCAAACAAACAAACAGCTTCATTTATATACCGCTTCATACCCTTAATTGCTTTGCAAGCTGCAAAATAAACAAACTCTGATAGAAACACTTCAGTTAATCACCGCATATATTATCTGGACAAATATTAGTTACAGCATCAATTGTTATTTCATGAAAGCTACATCATATCCAGTGATGGGATTCTGAACACCTACAGAATCCTCTCCAACCCGCTCCCAACCGTAAGCCCTGGTTCTCCCAGGAACTCCGGGAGATGAAGCGGGTTGGACGACGACTAGAGCGCAAATGGCGGAAGACTCGGCTCTTGTCCGACAGAACTCGCCATAGGCAGCATCTTCGCGCCTATAGGGAGGCTTTGCGTGCAGCGCAGAGATCCTTCTACTCTGCACGCATTGCGTCTGCAGAGTCCCGTCCAGCGGAGCTGTTTAAGGTGGTGGGGGAGCTGACGCAGGTTCCCCCTGCGCTAAATCCCCTACTTAACCCTACAGTGGCCTGCTGTGACGCATTTAACACCTACTTTGCAGACAAAATCTCTCGGATAAGGGCCGACTTAGACGCCAATGTTTTAGCAGTATCTGTAAATGAGGCACCTAGCAACTCCGTTACTGTTACGTTATTGGATGAGTTTCAATCTGTAAGTACTGATGACGTGGACAAGCTCCTTGGAAGCGTGAGGAAAACAACCTGCCCTCTCGATCCATGTCCATCATGGCTGGTCGTCCAGGGAGGGGACGCATTGAAGACATTCCTTAGGGATGTAATCAATGCGTCCCTCAGGGAAGGCACTGTTCCTTCTTGTCTGAAGGAGGCGGCCGTAAAGCCCCTCCTGAAGAAACCTTCCCTTGATCTCCTGGACCGAAACAACTATAGACCAGTTTCCTTGCTGCCATTTTTAAGCAAGGTGATCGAGAGAGCAGTTGCCTCCCAACTCCAAGCTGTCTTGGATGAAACCGATTATCTCGATCCATTTCAAACCGGCTTCCGGGCAGGATATGGAGTTGAGACTGCCATGGTTGCTCTGACAGATGACCTCCGCTTGAGCATCGATAGGGGTAGTGTGACCCTGTTGGTGCTCTTGGATCTCTCAGCGGCCTTTGACACCATAGATCATGCCATCCTTTTGGACCGGCTGAGAGGGATGGGGATCGGAGGCACCGCCTTACGGTGGTTCCGTTCCTTTCTCTCCGGCAGGACCCAAAGGGTGAGGCTCGGGGACAGCTGCTCCTCCAAAATTGAGCTAAGCTGTGGCGTCCCGCAAGGCGCCATTCTGTCCCCGATGCTATTTAATATTTACATGAAGCCGCTGGGTGAGATCATTCGGAGGCATGGAGCTCAGTGTCATCAGTACGCTGATGACACTCAGATATATTTCTCCATGACCAGATCATCTGCTCAGACCTCAGATGGCGTCTCCTCTCTCAATGACTGCCTGGCAGCGGTAATGGATTGGATGAGGGAAAACAGATTGAGACTGAATCCAGACAAAACGGAGGTACTGACAGTCACCGGCCCGAAACCAGGTCTGGGAATACATCTCCCGGTCCTAGATGGAATCACACTATCCTTGAAGGACCCTGTTCGCAGTCTGGGGGTACTCCTAGACTCGTCACTTCACATGACGAGTCAGGTGAATGCGACGGTCAGGAGTGCCTGTTATCAGCTTCGGCTGATACGCCAGCTGCGCCCTTTCCTGGAGATGAGGGATTTGGAAACTGTGGTACACGCTTTGGTCACCTCACGACTAGACTACTGCAACGCGCTCTACATGGGGCTGCCCTTGTACCTAACCCGGAAACTTCAATTGGTTCAAAACATGGCAGCCAGATTAGTTACTGGGACATCTAGGAGAGAACATATAACTCCATTGCTTAAGTCTCTCCACTGGCTGCCAATTAGTTTCCGGGCACAGTACAAGGTGCTGGTTCTAACCTTTAAAGCCCTACATGGCTCGGGCCCATCTTATCTCAGGGACCGCCTCTCCCCGTACGATCCTCCCCGCACACTTCGATCCTCTGGGAGGAACCTACTACAGCCTATCAAGACCAGGCTGGCACAGACCTCCCAGAGGGCCTTCTCTGCGACCGCTCCCAAGCTCTGGAATGGTCTGCCGGAGATGCGTCTCATGACATCTTTAGATTGCTTCAAAAAAGCCCTAAAGACGCATCTCTTCCGGCAGGCCTTCCCCTGAAATTTCCTATCTCCGGCTTCGGTTCCAGACTTTGATTTCCTGCTTACTCCCATGTTTCTGATCCCCACTTATGACGTGGCCGCATAAGGAAGGGTTAGGATGCTGTTATATGTTTTTAAATAATTACTGTTTTAATCACTGCCGGTTTAATCTATTTTTAAGGGGTGGGAGGTTTGGAAACGGGTTATGGGATTGTTTTAATCTATGTTTTTTCTTTTACTTGTACCCCGCTCCGAGTGTATGAACAGAGGAGCGGGCTATAAATAAACTATTATTATTATTATTATTATTATTATTACACACTAAGAGGATCTCCACAGTTTGGTTTAAGAAGGATTGGTTATGGGATATTGCACACTCCTGCCATCCATCCATATGATGTGTACCTTGTTCAACTATCCAAGTTCAACTTCTGTCTCCAGTATCTGGAGCTGCAATAGGACTGTGTGTGTGTGTGTGTGTGTGTGCCTTCAAGTAGTTTCTGACTTGTGGTGGCCCTAAAGTGACCCGATTATAGGGTTTTCTTGGCAAGTTTCTTCAGAAGGGTTTGCCATTGGCATCCTCTGAGGCTGAGAGTGTGTGACTTGCATGACAGCAATAGAAATAGCAGCTTCATTTATATACAGTTTTATATCACACTAAGCTGTCTCTAGCTCACCCAGTGGGTTTTCATGGCCAAGCTGGGATTTGAACCTTGCTCTCCAGAGTCAAAGTCCAATGCTCAAAAAACTATGCCATACTGGTGACTACGTATAATAAGAAACTTTGCCTTGTGATGCCAAAAAGTGGATAAATACAGCTATTGAAAGTGAGACAGGTTCTCTGGCTTCCATGACAATGGTTATGTTCAAGGACAGGTGGGTTTGGGTCATTTGTGCATGTGGAAGTGGCTGTCACTGCTTATCACATGTCTTCCCATTGTGTCACCTAAAGCAACAGGGAAGCCAGCTGACTCCCTAAATTTTCCATTGCTTGCCATATGCCAACACATGGCACCTTGCTCTGACCTCAGGTACTGACCAGTGAAATCTAAATCTCCTCTCTGGCTTTTTTATAGCTCCATCTGTCCACACAGTTGTTAATGGGCCTCTGTTTCTTTAGAGAAAGCAAACAATGCTTTGAAGGCAGATCAGGGAGAATCTCTCGTTGAAGCAAATGGTAAGCAAGCAGATACTCATGACAATCTCAGAGCTTTTGATTGTTTTTCTTTCCATCCCATACAAATGGCCGTGTAAATAGAAATGAGGAGTAGTGCTTTGTTGAAAACAACCAACTATTGAAAACAACCAACTAATTAAAAACAGTCAGTAGAGAGATGCATCTGAAACACTCTGTATTTTACTTCTTAGTGCAGATAGATTCAGCTTATTGTCTAAGGTTGCACCTACATTGTAGAAATAATGCCCTTTGACTCCATTTTAACTGCCATGGGTCTATCCTACAGAATCGTGGGATTTGTAGTTTGGTGTGGTACCAGCATTCTTTGGCAGAGAGGGCTAAAGACCTTGTAAACCTACAAATCCCAGGATTCTATAGGATGGCACTACAGTGTTAAAGTGGTGTCAAACTGCATTATTTCTGCTGTGTAGATGCATCCCAAGAGATCAATTCTCAAATTTTGGTCCTTCAGAGTAATTGACATTGAAAATACTTATTGGTACAAGGAGCTCAATGTAAAAAGAAATTGAAGATCAAGGGTTGGGCACCTATGTATCCTAATCCTGACAAGACTTTACTCCTACTTTTATTTAAGCCAGAATGTATCTTGATTCATGTCTGGAATGAGGACATTGTACCTCCAGAGAACTGCCAAAACAGCCCACCATCAACTCATCTGACAATTTACAGATGCTGGGTCCACAAAGCTACCACAAAAGAATCCTGCAATGCCCCTGAGTATTTGACATAGTATCATCCTGGGACATTATGGAAAATTTAAACTGAAGTCTAAGGGGCTCCTTTTAGCACCAGATCTTAGCCCTGATTTTGCCTTTCTGGGGTGCAAAGGGCGCCATAGCCATCAGTAAAATGGCTTTTCTGTGCTGCTTTGGTGATGAGTCAGAGGAATGCTGTGACATTACGCACCGTGTTGTGCGGTGCATGGCATCATGCCAGCCTGGGGGTGGAGTCAGCGCATGTGTCGTATGGGCACCATGCCTTGACTCTGCCCCCAGGCCAGCCTTAATGGCTGGTCTGTACAATCCCTAAGGCTGCATCTGCACTGCAGAAATAATTCAGTTTGAAACCACTTTAGCTGCCATGGCTCCATCCTATGAAATCTTGGTATTTGTACTTCATTGTGGCACCAGAGCTCTCTGATAGAGAAGGCTAAATATCTCACAAAACTACAGATCCAAGAATTCTATAACACTGAGCCATGGCAGTTAAAGTGGTGTCAAACTGCTTTATTTCTGTAGTGCAGACAAGGTCTAAGTATGAGTGAGCCAGGAGGCCCATTGCACAGTTCTTTCCTGAAGAATCCTGAAAGTCCCAAAATCCTAGCACCATTAACAACCATCTGCAGCAGAACTGGATTTGCAGAAGACATAGATAAGTCATATATCTGCAGTAATGCTTTTCAACTAAGCATTAAAAAAGCCTATATTGTGGATTATAGTTTTTGTTGTACCCCTCCTTCAACCCTTGGCAGATGCTAAGAAATTAGATTTTAAACCTATATGGTTTCACTTCCTTTCTGCTCCTGGCATAAATAAAGAATGAGCTGGTAAGATTCTTAGACGATAAAACAGACTATACAAAACTGCAAGGGGACATTATTGGCTATTGCACTGTGATTAAAAACTCTTTAAACAGAAAATCAACACAGCAGGCAAAGGGCTGAACTAAGACCTCCATGTACTCATTTTCTGTTTGCAGATATTTCTTAACATTATGAGCATTCAAGAGCCATATTCCCCACCTGATATGTGAAAGGGCACAGCTCCTCTGCACTACTCTATTCAGAGTTCTGCCCACTTGTTCTGCTCCATGTGTAAATGCTGCTTCTAATCTGGTTTCTTACTATGACAAGGGAACTGTATTTCAAGGTGAATAGCGTAGGATAACATTCTGTTGGTGTACTGCCCACCCAGCTGCTAAGCACTCTCCCTTTCTGAAAAAAGCTGGAGTTGTCTTGGGTGTGGTGTTGGAGTCCCTTTGGCTTGCTGGGTGGACAACTAACATCCATGCTGAGGCTGCCCTGTTAGGAGTGGCTTGGGGATTCATGGACACCATGACATTAATTGATTTGTCCCAACTGGGATCTGGCCTCACTCATGATTCTGGTCTCTCTCTGAATTTCATTGTCTCGGCTGGATGAGATGACTGTGATCTTGGAGTGGAGGAACTTTCTATAGTTCACTGTCATGTACACATTATTACCTGTGCAGGGGTAAGTCTGATTACGAGAGTCTAATGGGTTTGGAGGGTTCCTGAAAGCTCTCGGTGGTTCTAATGTCACCTCAGCAGGCAATCATGTCAAAGCTCTGTTTGATCTCTGAAGCTGGGAAATGACCAGGGCAGTGGACAGAATCACTCCTGACTGTTATCTCTCATGGACCGGAATCAAATTGTCTCCTTGGTTTTATAAGGAGCTGGTAGCAATGAAACAAGTGAGACAGCAACTATGATAACACATGCCTTGATTACATTCTGTTTGGACTTGGGTGCTGTAGTGGTTTGAGTATTAGACTATGAAGATTTTCAGACCAGCGCTTAAGCACAAAGTTTCTGTTCATAGGAATTTGCCTCTCCCCAAATGATTCAGGGATGCTAGAAGGGAGCTGACAATCCCCTGACGTTTAGGAAGTGTGTCAGGCTTTCACACACATGCACTTCCTAAACAATTTAGCATCATCTTGCCAGCGCTTAAGCGCTGGTCTGAAAATCTTCTATGACTCTGGGGACCAGAGTTTGATTCTCCACTCCGGAAACCCACTGAGTGATCTTGTTCAAATCACACTCTCTCAGCTTCAGAGGAAGGCACAGGCAACCTCCCTCTGAACAAATCCCTCCAAGAAAACCTCATTATAAATTCACATTCAGAAATGTCTTGAAGGCACACAACAGCAAAAACAACACTCAGCATGGGGCTGTCTTTGAAAACTGTTTGGAAACTTCAGCAGGTCCAAAATGTTACATCCAGAATGCTGACTGGGGCCAGTTACAAGGAGCATATAACTCCTTTGTTAAAATAGCTTCACTGGCTACTGGTTTATTTTCAAGCACAATTCAAAGTGCTAGTAATGCTCTATAATGCCCTATATGGCTTAGGTCTGGGCTATCTGAAAGACCCTATCTCCCCATACCAACCTGCCAAAATTCTTTCCCAGCACCATCACAAGCTCAATTGATGAAGACACAAGAGAGAACCTTCTCAGTGGCTGCTTCCACCCGCTGGAACCCCCTTCTGTTGGAGGCTAGGCTGGTCCTCTCCCTGCTCTCATTTCATCAGAAGGCAACAATCTTTTTATTTTAGCAGGCTTCCTATTTGTGTGTGTGCTTTATTTAATGTTTAAATTTTCTATGCTTTTTTAAATGACTGTTTTAATGCAATTTTAATTGTTTCAAAAATTTTATGTTACTTTTTAAAATTGTTTCTTTACATGAGCTGCCTTGGGGCCTACTCTGGGGGAAAAAGGCAGCATACAAATACAAATAAAATAAAATAAATAATATGAAATACTGACATTACTGGAAAAATCAGGTGCCATGATATATTCTGTTCTCTTTTCTAGAGACGGAATACTGGAAAATAAGTGTTCATGGGGCTAATGCTAGTGGCAATGATGGTAACAACAGCAACAACAACAACAACAAACCCAAACAAACAAAAACCCAAAACAAAATGATCCCCCTCCCCCACCACACACACCTTTTCTCTGCCACCATTGCATCTGAAAGAGCTGTCCAGTGGAGCTGTTCCAAAAGTTTAAGTGTCTATTATGCTCTGGAACATGTGAAGAAAATTCAAACAATCTGGTTTGAAAAATTTGCCCAGCACTTTGCGGGGGGGGGGGGTGTTGGGATCCTTTACAACTTGGACTTAGTTGTTATAGGTCTGGTAAGTGTAACATAGTATTAATGGATACTTTTCAATTTATACAGCATGACAGAATCTTTGGAGAGGACAGAATCTTTGGATAGGCGGGATCCACTATATAAGTTTATTACATTCTTGGTTCTGATCCTTTTACCATCATAGGCTTGCTTAATGAGAACACAAGAGAAGGCCTTCTTGGTGGCAGCTCCCACCCTCTGGTACTCCCTTCCACTGGAAACCAGAGTGGTTCCTACCTTGCTTTCCATACATTGGCAGGTGAAGCTGTTTCTATTTAAGCAGCAGGCTTTTAATATGTAATCATTCTCAGGGAGACTTCTTATGGGGTACATGCTGTCTTTATATTCTTAACTTTTGTACTTTTAAACATAATTTGATACTGTTTAAATTAAATGATGTTACTGTTTTTCACCTGGAAATATTGTTTCTCACATGGAATGTTGTGTTCAGTTCTGGGCACCACAATTCAAGAAGGACGTGGACAAGATGGAATGTGTCTAGAGGAGGTTGACCAAAATGGTGAAAGGACTGGAAACCCATGTTGTATGAGGAGTGTCTTAGTGAGCTGGGTATGTTTAGCCTGGAGAAGAGAAGGTTATGTGGTGAAGGTTAAATATTTGAAGATATGTCATACTGAGGATGTAGCAAGTTTATTTTCTGCTGTTCCAAAGCTGTTGACTGCTGCTGGTTGTAGAGAGCACATGACTCTTTTGTGCTAATAATTCCACTGGATACCATTCCATTTCCAGACACAATTCTAGACATGATTCCATTTCCAGGCACAATTCCTGATTATATATAAAGCCTTGTACAGCTCTGGTCACCTGAAGGACTGCATTATCATCGTTCATTCAGAGGGGCAGGCTATTAATAATAATAATAATAATAATAATAATAATAAATCTTTATTTCTAGCCCGCTCCTCTGTAGAGCACAATTATTATTATTATTATTATTATTATTATCCCATATGAAAACCATGTCTTGGCTTTGAGATATTCAGGGGAGCTCCTCCTTTCAGTCCTACCATCTTCACAGACACATCTGGTGGAAATACTAAAGAAGACTGTCTTGATGGCTGCTTTCAGGCTTTGGAGTCCCCCAACCAACAACCCCTAGGTAGACAAGACTGGTTCCATCCTTGCTATCTTTCTGTTAGCAGGTGGAGATGTCTTTTATTAATAAAATAAAAATATTCTCCAGGATCATATATAGCCATTGCGTACTCCCTACCAATATAACAACATTGCTGTGTACGAATTTTAGTGTGACTTCCCTCAAATCCCATTTACTGATAAGCAGTTGCTGGGATCAATAGGGGTCCATTCTCATGTTGGTTGAGAAGCAGCTGCCTGATGTTCCCACCCTCCACTATAAGTGGTCTCTAGCATGACAGTCAGAAAAAAGGACCCATCACAGATCCCCCTCAAGATGGACATCACTCCTATGAGGGGGAGGGACAGCAAGCAGCTGCTTATCAATTGACAGGAGAATGGATCCCTGTCTATTGCAGCAGCTGCTTGCCAGTAAGTGGCTTTAGGCGACTTTCAAGGAGCAGCATAGGGATCATGAATATGTAGCAGTTGCAAATGTGTAACTGGCTATGTATTCACAATTGCCCAACAGGATTTTGGCCATCTTTATTTCTTTCACTTTTAATGAATATGTTTTAAATAGGGTTTAAGTCTACCAGTGGTTGAATTACATTTCAACAGTGATTTTGTTACACTTTTGTCAAGATGTGTTTTCAGCTGCATCTATTTTAATTTATGTAAGTCACCTTGAAAAATGTGGGATATAAAATAAGCACACCAACAGAGCCATCAGTTTTTGTTTTGACTTTGGAGTCTTTCCTGCAAAATATTTGCCCTATATGAATACTCTCGCCCTGGCTGAAACCTTTATATTACATTTACCATTTCCACACAGAATCTTTGATTTGATCCAGCCTTTCATTTTCTTGGAAGAGAGTTTGTCAAAGTTTCTTTAATATACAGTACAATTTTATCCTGTTGTAGGAGAGAGCGTGGGGAGAGGGGAGAAATCCTTTCAAGACCTTTGCTGCACAGCACAGAACGTACATGAAGGATTATTTCTGTTTGTTAAGAATGTTTAATTATTCTATCAAGAAGCTTACAGAAGCTGTCCTGCAGAATGAATCTTACAGATTATCAGCTTCCATGATAAAAAGCTAAATGTGGTGCTCTCTGCCTTTCCTCCCTCTCTCTTGCTTGGTATGATAAGCATCCCCTCAGAGAATTTTATTGGAATTTGTTGGAACACAATATAACTACAGGTAAAAGAAGGGATGAAACGCAGAACAGCCTGACCATATATGGTATACAAAGTCATTCTGAATATTATAAAATAACTGAAAACCTCAAACATCCTTCAATCCTATTATAAGTCCATAACTTGGTACTTAGGTTTTGACTCAACCAGCAAGGCCATAATCAGAACAGTGGAGAGCACTGCTTGCATCCAAAGGCTGCATTCACTATTATATCTGTCAAACTACTGTGAAGTAAATCAGAAAGTTTCTATCCCTCATGGATGTGGTGATACCCTGTAAAACACATAAAGCTGTTTGAAAATGACACCATTGGGAAATTGCCCTTCTCTGCATTTGGAGTACAAGCCCTCATGAGATCACTTGAGCTTCATTATTCTTTTGGAGCACAGGTCACCAAAAGTCTTGGAACAGGACAGTTATGGGTTGGATGGTCACCAGCCTGTGTTTATAGGCAGCACTTTGGCTGCTACTCTGTTTTCAGGCACAAGGCAAGCGCTGACGATGACCTATGAAGTCCTATAACAGCTGGAGGTCAAGGTATATCTTTTTGTATGAACCTGCATAGGCTTTAAGCTCTGGGGGTGGGGGGGGTGGGGGGACGGCCTTTCTCAGTCTCACCACCTTCCTAGGCACATGTGTTGGGAAAACAGGAGAAGTGACTACTCCTGGGCTTAAGGAGGCTAGGATGATGCCATCCCTGCTGTCCCTCTGTTGAAAAGCAAGTATCATAGAATCATAGAATCATAGAGTTGGAAGAGACCACAAGGGCCATCCAGTCCAACCCCCTGCCATGCAGGAACTCCAAATCAAAGCATCCCTGACAGACGGCCATCCAGCCTCTGCTTGAAGACCTCTAAGGAAGGAGACTCCACCACACTCTGAGGGAGTGTGTTCCACTGTCGAATAGCCCTTACTGTCAGGAAGTTCATCCTAATGTTGAGGTGGAATCTCTTTTCCTGCAGTTTGCATCCATTGTTCCGTGTTCTAGTCTCTGCAGCAGCAGCAAACAAGCTTGCTCCCTCCTCAATATGACATCCCTTCAAATATTTAAACAGGGCTATCATATCACCTCTTAACCTTCTCTTCTCGAGGCTAAACATCCCCAGTTCCCTGGGCGTTCCTCATAGGGCATGGAAGTACTTTTCTATTTCAACAGGTTTTTAGGAACTGACTTCAGGGACTTTTGATGTTGTGTTTTTTTATTGACCCCACCCCTTTAATGTATTTGTTTTAAAGGGCTTTAATTCCCCATTCAGCCATGGAAACCCACTGGGTGACCCTGGACAAGTTGTATGCTCTCAGCCTCAGAGCAAGGCAACAGAAATTGCCTCTGAACAAACCTTGCCAAGAAAACCCCATGATAGGTTCACCTTAGGACTTCTATGTTGGAAATGACTGGAAGGTTCACAGCAGCAAAAACAACAAAAACAACAAGAATAACAATTATATCAAAAGTTTAATTGCCTTTTAAAAATAGCTTTGGAATATTCTTATTTATTTCTGTGTATCTGCTTTTATTTGTATTTATCTTAATTTTTATAATCAGAGTCCCAGTTTTGGACAATAGGCGTGACACCAATGAAAGAAGAAAAAGAAGAAAGAGGAGATGCAGAACAACAACAATAACAATAACAATAATAATAATAGAATCATAGAGTTGGAAGAGACCCCAAAGGTCATCCAGTCCAATTCTATTCTGCCATGCAGGAAGACACAATCAACACACTCCTGACAGATGGCCATCCAGCCTCTGTTTAAAGACCTCCAAAGAAGGAAACTCCATCACACTTTTAGGGAGTGTGCTCCATTGTTGAACCACTCTTACTGTCAAGAGGTTCCTCCTAATGTTGAAGTGGAAATCCCGTTATACATCTGCTCACTTGTCTCTCTGATCTTTTTGCCTTGTTCTGCACTGACCCTCAGCCCTTGGCCTATTCTCTGTGCATTCACCCTCAGGTTTCCCACTGCTATCCTGAATGTCCCGCTGGCAAGCTCTAAGATGACAGGGAATTGTGGCTATCATGTAGTTTTCACAGCAAAAACAAGAGATTTCTCAATTTTTTTGTAGTTTTGATGCACAAACTCAGCTGCCCTTCTGGATATTGTCACATTAAAAAGAGGGTACCTACTGCTATTACATGTGGCCCAAATTGCTCCCACTTCTGCTAATGTCAAATGGAGCTTGTACCTCATAAATCAAATTATGATTGAGTTACTAGTCCCAGAAGTCATTTAGCATGTGTCCAAATCAGTGTAATTTGCATGATGTGCTTTCTTTCTGACAATTTTCACTCTGACAATGTGTTGTCAGGATCTGAGATTTTGATTTACATTTAAAACAAAGGCTCTTATTTATAAAGGTCATTATGTAATCCTGAACTGATTTACTGTGTGGGAAGAATATCAGTTTTCTGATTTTGAAAAACTTACTTTTCGATGACATAAATAACTCCCAGAATTTTCTAGTTGGTATGCCTATCAGATCTCTTTTAAAGATTACAGTTCAAGAAGTGGTGCTGGAGAAGAGTGCTGAGGATACTGTGGACAGCCAAGAAGACCAACAAATGGGTCCTATGACAGATCAAGCCTAAAATCTCTTGTGAAGCTAAGAAGATAAAGTTGAGGTTGTTGTACTTTGGTACCATGTAAGTATGACTCATTGAAAAGACAATAATGCTACAAAAGGTGGAGGCATTTCAAAGAGGAAGACTGCATGCTAGATGGAAGGACTCTATTAAGGAACTCACAGGTAAGAATTTACAGGACCTAAGGAGAGCAGTGAAGATAGGGAGTCTTAAAGATGTCTCATCCACAGGGTTGCCATGGGTTGGGATCAACTCAAAGGTGATTAAGAACAACAGCAAAGAATTCTACAGCTGCAAGGGACCATAAGGGCCATCTAGCCCAACCTCTTGCCATGCAGGAATACATAGCTAAAGCACTCCTGAAAAATGGCCATACAATCTTCATTTAAATACCTCCAAAGAAAGAAAGTTCGTCCACCTCTGGGGCAATCTATTCTTCTGTCCCACAGCTCTTACAGTTAAGAATCTAATGTTTAATTTTTCCTTGTTTGCTTTATGATCGAATTGTGGGAGCAACAGAAAACAAAATCAATTCATCTTCTATGTGATTTCCTTTTAGATATTTAAAGATGGATAAGATATCTCCCCCCCAACATCTTCTCTTCTCCAAGGTATATATACCTACATACCCAAACACGCCTCATAGGGATTGTATACCAGAACTCTTAAAATCTTTTGAAAAACTTTAGTGGGTATAAAATTCTGCATTCAGGCTGCTGACTGGGGCAGATTATAGAGAGCATATAACTCCTTTGCTGAAACAGCTTCACTGGCTGCCAATTCATTTCCAGGCAAAATGTGAAGTGCTCATGAAGCCCTATACAACTTGAGTCCAGACTATCTAAGAGAATGTATCTCTTTGTATAAGGAGATTATAGATGGGTAGAAATCAGGGAAGAAAAAGGCTTTGTCTTGGCAAAGTCACTCAATTGAAGATTTTCAGAAGACATCGCGCTTATTCAGGACTTAACCTGTGAAGATCCAGGAATGCTCCAGCAACAAATCATGGGACTTCCCCATGAATGGTTTCTTGCTGGAGCATTCCTGGATCTTCATGGGTTAAATCCTGGATAGGCATGATGTGCCTGAAAATCTTCAGCGCAATCACACAACTTTGCCTGGAGTATGCCTTTTACTTCTACCCCCTCCCCCAACTGACAATCTCCTAAATCTGTCTGAGCTTTAACATCTGCAGGAGAGAGCTCTCTCTCAGTCCCACTACCACCACAGAGAGTGTCTTCTCAGTGGCTGCTCCCAGGTTGTGAAACTCCCTTTCATAGGAGGTCCAGTTGGCTCCCTCCCTGCTGTTTTTCTGCCAGCAGTCAAAGACTTGGGAAACTGGCAGGATATAAATCAATCTATCAAACAAACAAACAGTCTTGGTCACCCTCCCTTGCAGATGTCCCTGCTTGCCAATCCTTCATGAGGTGTGGTGCCCAATGCTTCAATGCTGTCTGGAAAGACCGCCCCAAAAGGGTGGGCCGGAGGCTCCCATTTCTGTTCCTGAGGGAGGCTACAGCAAACTGTGCGGCCTCCCTCCACAGTAAAAAGAACCTGCAAAAAGTAGGTTCTTTTTATGTCACAATCTGGATACCATGAGCGCACACTTTCATGCGTCCATGATATAAGCATTGCATAGGGATAGCTGTATGCATACATGATTATGGTGGCCCCAGTGTGGACAGGAGGCTGCCATTATGGTGCCGCCATTACATGCTAGGGTTCGGGAGCAGGTGGATGCTGCACACTCCCAAACCGAAGTCTTGGCCTGAGGACAACGTTTCCTGCAGGTCTGTTCCAAGCCTATACTATTCTTAAATGAAGTACGTTCTTAGCTGTGTTGAAGCATATGGTTTTAGCAGTAGCAGTGATCTTAAGAGATTTATTTCCAAATCTATAGATCTTCAGGCTTTCCCCACTATGTTCTAGTCTCCTAAAAATAAAAAATAAAAATGTATATTATGGGTTATGCTGTGTTCCTTCCAAAGAAAAGCTTGCTGGAAGCATCTATACACTATACACTTGTTGGATACACATATACAGTTTCAGATGAGCTTTCTGATTTTTCCTCCCATGCCTTTAAGATCAATCCTTCTTTTATTTGTGTATAGATGTTTATGTCTACTGTGTACAGCAGTTTAATGGTGTTGCTCTTCTTTCTGCCGTACACATACAAACATCGAGAAAAGTTGATTTTGATTGTACTATTTTTTTGCAGTCGTGTTACAGCCCTCCAGGAAGTACCCCTGCTTATGTAATAGCATTTACATCAGCGTAATTCATCAACGGGATGCTCACTAAGAGGATATTTTTGAAATCCTAAACCATTCAAAGACCTTGGCCTCAAAGCTTCTTTTCTGACATGGAAATGTTAGACTTGTGTTGAGTTAATAATCAGCAGAAAATGGCAAATGTCAGTCCTTAGAGAAATGGTAGTTCATGCATTTTAATATTTTCATGTTTTAGCCAAAGGAAGATGGCCATTTGTCAGGTATGCTTTGATTGAGATTTCCTGCATGGCAGGGGGTTGGACTGGATGGCCCTTGTGGTCTCTTCCAACTCTATGATTCTATGATTCTTTTTCTTCTTCAGAATTACTATTTTGTTAGCATTCAAATTCCCAATTCTGGACTTGGATCTAGATTATGAGAGTGATTGAAGTGGCCTGATTAGGATACAGCAGCCTAGACCTTCTTCTAGGAGCCATATTGAAAAAGACAGAGAAGATACTGTTGGTAAGTGAAAAAAAAAATTCTCCTCTTGAATCAGGTCAAATACACAGTGAAAGCAGAGGCAGTATCCATTCTGTGATATGGATTTGCTCATAGCACACAAAAACCACAGTTCTGTAGACATTCTTGCAAAATAAGAGCTAGACCGTGCTACTATTAGGTTGATTTGTAATCAGTTGACAGATTGGACCCAAAGAGTGTTCACCAAAGATTGCTCTTCATTCTAGAGAGAAGTGTTTAGTGGGATTCAATGGGGTTCTGTCTGGAGCCTTGTGTTGTTCAACAGCTTTATAAATGACTTGGATGATTGAACAGAGAGCATTTTCCTCAGATTTGCAGATGATATCAAATTAGAAGTATCTAATGTCCCAGAATGACCTTGACAGATAGGAGAGCTAGGTCAAAACTTTAAAATACAGTTCCAATGGAGATAAATGTAAGGTACTATATCTGGGCAGGAAAAATGAAATACACACATAAAGTATGGGTGACACCTGGCTTGGCAGTTGTACATGTGGAAAGGATTTGGAGGTCTTAGTATATCGCAAACAAAATATGAGTCAACAGAATGATTCAGTGGCCAAAGAGCCAATGCAATCCCAGGCTGTATCAATAGGAGTATAATGTCCAGACAGAGGAAAATAATAGTACCAGCTCTATTCTGCTTTGACCAGACCTCAGCTGGAATATTGTGTCTAATTCTGGGCATCACAGTTCAAGAAGGATATTGACAAGGATATTGTGTTGTGGTAGATACAGGAAAACCCAGTGACTCCATTATGGCAGGGGTAATGGAATCTATTCTGCTGGTGCTGTTCTCACAGCTGGACTGAGTGGAATGGGAGCTTTGTCAGTGCAGAACAAGGGACCAGGGATGGTAGATCTACCACTGAACTGAACCAACTGTGGGAGGAGGCACCATAAAATCCACCATAAAATCCATCAGGTTCAACTAGATGTCACAGTAAAGAGATCTTCAATTCATTTATCAGAAAGTTAGAAGGTCAGCCAGATAGTCCAAACAGACTGGTGGTGGAATCTTTCACTGCTCAGACATCTGGCAAAGTCATAGAATCAAGTTCATTCAGGTCAATTCTCAGTTAATTCTGGTAACAGAGAAAGTATTATTATTGTCCTCTGTATTAAAAGCAAAACATCCTGTGGGGCTGTTTTTTTTTAAATAAAGGAAATATCAAAAGGCCTTTTGCAGTGTTCAGTCACAGATAGCTGTGTATCTTGGCTCTACAGAAAACCCACCTGGGGAGAAAGAGGTCAGCTGGCTGTATACTACTTATGCAAACTCAGGCTGTGTCTGATATGAGGAGATGGGGGATACATGAAATAATACTGGTGCTTACAACTGACTTCTTTATAGGTTCTAGGCTTACCCTAAACCAAGAAGGAAAACTGCAGTTGCATGATGGGTGAAAATTTTCCAGAAGCCAAGAGCGGTTTGAAATACAATTATACAGGCCACTGTAAGCACTGCAACATTAAAAGTGAAAGAGTGAAAATTGTGACACTGACCAGGACAAGCTGGTATTTTCAAAGAAATCTCTTCCTGGATGATTTGGGATATGTACTCCTCTCATGTAGTGAAGGATGGTAAATCACACTAAAGGCACTCCTAAAGGAGAAGGTCCATTTTTAATTAATAAATTGTTAATTAACACCACAAGAAAGGACTGTACATTATTCTAGTAAGCAACAAACATGGGGAATTAAAGGCACGTGTTTGGCTATATCTATTATTGATCACTGTAGTCACTCTGGAAAACTGGCAACTACAATTTAGATGTCTGGAATTAAATCTTCTCCCTTATCGGAACAGAAGATACTATTAACCTTGATATTTCAAGGCTACTCCATTTTGAACAGTTAGTTTAGAAGAAATCTAACCTCTCCAACAGATGAAATCTCTCTAGGTTTGCAGTCTTAATCAGTCACTTCTGTGTAAGAGGAAATTTCTGCTTTTTTTTTTCAAGCATGCTAAAACTGTAAGAGCCAATGTAATACGTGAAGATTATACTCACGGTTGCTGCCTGAACCTAACTATCTGCTAAGATTATATTACCCGCATCTGGGGAAAAAAACCCAGGCGTCTTCACAGGGAAAGGTACAAGATGTAACTGATACCTTAATTGTCACCTGGGCAGAATTTGTTCATGTTAAAGGTGTCCAGTATCTCTATGGAACATCACTAAACCCTGCAAGAATCACAGTACCTAATAGGAACATGGTCCTCAAACATTCCTCAGTGATCACTCATTGGCAGCGTTAGCAGAAGCAACCATAATAGGCCTATACTCCATGATTGCTAGTTTCTATGTCTCTCTAACTATTTAGGCACATCATTTATTTATGTTCTTTCCTGTTATTCTTCCTACATCAGTTAGTCTGCACTTGAGTTTGTTCACCCTCCATTTTGTAGTCTGTCTGCAGTTGTTTGTCTTAGCTCCAAGTCTAAGAGCACACGTTACAAAAACTCTCTGACTATGAGATATTATGAAACTTTTAGCATTTGTAAGTAAACCTGCTTCATATGTTTTTATAGAGACTAAGCCTAAGACAAAGACTTTATTTTTCTGCTAGACCCTGTGTGGGGGCTGGTGGAGTGTGACTGGTTGCTGCTTCAGCCTTCCATCCTTTTGTAGGTTGGTAACATGAGTACCCAGCTTGCCGTGGCCAATTGGCTTACAGACTGTAAATCACTTAGAGAGTGCTGAATTCACTATGAATCAGTATAGAAATGTAAATGCTATTGCTATGCTATGCTATTGCTCAGATTCTGCTCATTAATCTTAATTATTCAACTATTGCTCACATTCTATAATGGCTGTAACTTCTTTGGTCAGCTTGGGTCCTGTGCTGGTAGAAAGGCAAGAGATATAAAAACACAAAACAAATCCACATTTATAGAAAATGCCAAATATTAACTCCAAGGTCTAGATCTAGAGTTGCCAGAGTGAAAACAGGAGAAGGTTCCTGTATCTTTAATGTTTACATAGAAAAGGGAATTTCAGTAGGTGTTGCTTTTTTAGTAGGTTGTGTGACTTAGAATACCTGCTGAAATTCCCTCTACTACACAACTGGAGCCCTTTCCAATTTTCACTCTGGTAACCCTATCAAATTGAACACTAGGTATGTAGCCATGCTGCAGAAATAAATCAGTTTGACACAACTGTGGAATCCTGTGATTTGTAGTTTAGTGAGGTATTCAACTTGGTTTGTCGGAGAGCTCTAGTGCCTTACAGTCTGCCCCCTGTATTGGTAGACTTGCCATCTCCAGATTTAACCATATGTGGATGGCAAGCCCCATTTTTCTTAATGGTAGAGCATGCACATGGCCACCTTACCATTAATAAAAACAGGACCTGAGCATACACAGATTTTGATAACCGTTGCCGGGGGGGGGGGGGGAATGGGTCACTTGCTAATAGGGAGGTCCTACTGTATGCTTCCCAGGAGTCCACAGAGTAGAGTCATGGCAGTTTAAGTGGTGTCTAACTGCTTTATTTTTGTAGTGTGGTCACACCCTAGGAAACAGCATTATAATGAGTCAAATCCCTTTAGGCTAAGCATGAGGAACTTCTGACAGCAGAGACTGCTGTTGCCTCCTGAAGTCACTGAGGAGGGGCTGCATCACATCCTAATGTTAAGTTTATCATGACAGCAGCATCACCCATCACCCTCAATATCTCTTTAAAAGAAGGTTACAAGAAGCTCACACAATGGAGATTATTGCACTTGCTTGATCCTGTCATTTTCCGGAAGGGATACATGTGTGTTTAACTTCAAAGACATGTCTTATCACATTCTCTCATATGCAGCTCATATGCAACCTGGGCTTATCCTGCATCTTTACAAGGACAGGATTTTCCTGTCCTTGAAAAGCCACAGTTTAAGCCTGGGTTGCATACAGGCTGCATAGGGGCTGCATAGGGGCTGCATACCAGAGAATGTGATAAGACCCATCTTTGAAGTTAACGCGTGTATATCGTCCAAAAAATGATGGGATAAAGTGCATGTGATAATCCCCTTTGTTTCTAAGCCAAATTGCACTTCAGGAAGTTTTCTGCTTAAAAACAAGGCATTACCTTCCTGCACAAATTGTTTTTAAAGGAAATGGGAATTGTTACCACTGCTGCAAGAAATGTAGTAGCAGCAGGGATAGGACAAATGGGGACCTCAAAAAGAGCTGCGACTGGGCCACCATCGACTCATCTATGACCTACAGTGTAGACCAGTGATACCCAAGCTTTAGTCCTCCAGGTTTAGGGACTTCAGATCCCAGAAGCTCCAGTCAATGTGGCCAAGAGTCTGGAATCCTGGGATCTGAAGTTCAAAACAAAGGACAAAAGTTTGGGAACCACTGGTGTAGACTGTACACAAACTGGAATCATTTCTCCAAGGCTCAAAGTAGAAATGATTCCATGTTGCCTATAGGAGTTGAGCTTGGTACTTTTTGCAGACAAAGAGTGGGCTCTATGACCGAGTTAATGACTCTACAGAATTAGAAGCAGCTTTAAAGGACATGTGGTAACCATGGATAGCATATTGGCCTCAGAGTTTCACTGTGCATCCTGAATTCTATCTTTAGACCCCCACACTGCCTGGAAAGCTGTTCTTGAAACTCAAGGGAGTATTGCCTGGTGCATACTTCTAGCAGTATACCCTGCTTTACTCTGAAGACATTTTACACAAAACAGAACTTTAACAATGTTGGCACCTCAAAGCTCCCAGCTAATGCCGTTACATTTCCAGAAGGCAATTAGCAGTTATGATCACCTCATTAAATGCTAGATATTATATGAGGCATAATAAAGTTCCCTTATGCTCCTTGCATAAAGCACTAAAAAACTCCAACTAAACATTTCCATAAATAACATTAAATGTTTACAACTTGTTTGCTATGGTACAATGGAGACTCAACTGAACTGGGCTACTGCCCATTGTGGCTGGTGAGGTTGAGATCAGTGACGCCTCGGTGGTGAGATTGGAGACGGAGCCAAGGGAGGCAGGTTCAGGAGCAATAAGATGACCTTGGAGTGAAAACCAATGTACAGACAGTTTGACAGTTTAATTAGATTTTAATGTCAGTCTTTTATATAATTTGTTATATTGTGTTTGTTTTAAATTGTAAGCAACCTTGAGTCCTGGTTTTGTGAGGAAACACAGGATATTGGTTTACAGCTGTACATTTGGCCCTCCATATCCATAGATTCCTTATCCATGGATTCAATCATCCACGGCTTGAAAATATTACACACACACACACACACACACATATATATATATATATGAAAATGTTGATTTTGCCATTGTATATAATCCATTTTACTGTACCATTGTATTTAATGGGACCTAAGCATCCATGGATTTTGGTATCTACAAGGCATCCTAGAACCAAACCCCAGTGGATGCCAAGGGCCCACTAAAGTGTAGGATTGTTTTTTAGACTGTTTTTAAAATAGTATTTTAATTGGTTTTTAAAATGCTTAATATTTGTATTGTTTGACTGCTTTATTTGTTCATAGCCTCAGGAGTCCTTGTGGGCTGGTAGGTGATAAAAATACATCAAACAAACAAAGAAATGATCTACTACTAGCATCACCTTTACCATCACTATTACTACTGCTACTGTTTCTATTATTACTATTACTGCACTAATACAAACATACACAAATATAGATGCAGGCATTGCTTTCACACACATCACAAACCATGGACATATATGGAGGTGCACATACTGACAGGGATTCTCTCTCACTCTTGTAGCTGGATATTTAAAAGCAGAGTGATACAACATGGTTGTGGTTGTTTTTAATCACAATAAATTTCTAAAGAATCTCAAGAGTCTCAAGTGTTCTCAATTGTTTCTCAACTTTCCTGGCTGAGGAATATGTTAAGAAGAAGCTTGATCATCTTCAGTCACCTTCTCCTCCCGCCCATCTTCCCCTCAAATGGCCAAAAACAGCTGCAGAAGCAATGAAATGGTGGCCCAATTTGCCACAGTCCAGATCCTCTCTAAGGGGAAACAGGTGACCAGTGAAGAAGAGAATGCTGTCTTCTCTTGGCCATTTGCTCTTATCCATCATGTGAAACATGAAAGCAAGAGCTGGCTTCTCCCAATCCTCACTCTTTCTGTGCATTATGAAAAGTGAGACAGAGAAAAGATTAGGGATGGAAAAAAAATTATCCAAATATATTTGTACAAAATGAAAAGAAAGTATGCTTCTTGAGTGTAAGGAAACCCCAGTGAGGTGAATTCTGAACTGCTGAGAATTTTTACAGTTTCAAGTTCAACAAAACATAGTTGTTTGGTGCAGAAAATAATAATAATAATAATAATAATAATAATAATAATAATAATAATAATGTTTTATTTATAGCCCGCTCCTCTGTATCCAATCGGAGCGGGTTACATCAATTAAAAAATGCAAGATAAAATATACATGACCCATACCCAACCACCCGCCCCTTAAAATTAAATTAAACTAACATCAATTAAAATGACATAATAAAAATTTCAATTTAAAACGGCAACCCATTGCATAGAGATCAGGGTCAAGATGTTAAAATGCTAATGGGAGAGCTTAACCCAAACAGAGCCGGGAGGTTAAGAACTTTCTGGGAAGGCCTGCCGGAAGAGATGCGTCTTCAAGGCTTTTTTAAAGCAATCAGAAGATGTAATAAGACGCATCTCGTCTGGCAGGCCATTCCATAGCCTGGGAGCGACAGCCGAGAAGGCCCTCTGGGAGGTCTGCGTCAGTCTAGTCTTCATAGGCTGCAATAAGTTCCTCCCAGAAGACCGGAGTGTGCGGAGGGGTTCGTATGGGAGGAGGCGGTCCCTCAGATAAGATGGACCCAAGCCATGTAGGGCTTTAAAGGTTAAAACCAACACCTTGTACTGCGCTCGGAAACTAATCGGCAGCCAGTGGAGAGATTTGAGCACTGGTGTTATGTGCTCTCTCCTTGATGTTCCCGTGACAAGCCTGGCTGCCATATTCTGAACTAATTGAAGTTTCCGAGTTAGGCACAAGGGTAGCCCCATGTAGAGCGCATTACAGAAGTCCAATCGTGAGGTTACCAAAGCATGTACCACTGACTCCAGGTCCTTTGGCTCCAGGAAAGGGCGCAGCTGGCGGATCAGCCGAAGCTGATAACAGGCACTCCTGACCACCGCATTCACCTGACTAGTCATGTGAAGCGACGAATCAAGGAGTACCCCCAGACTGCGAACAGGGTCCTTCGAGGAGAGTGTGACCCCATCTAGGACCGGGAGGTGTATTCCCAATCCTGGCTTCGGTCCTGTGACAGTTAGTACCTCCGTTTTGTCCGGAATGCTACATTTGTGCAGATATATATATATATATATATATATATATATTCTGTGCAAAGAAAGTTCTTTTCTGCCTACAAAATGTTGTTTTCTATTTTATTCTTCATCTGAAACCTATATCTCTGGTTATTTTTAGCACATCACTTCAGAAAAGGAGCTTCTTTTTCAAGAGTGATCCTCAAAGCACAACGGTTAAATTTAGATGCCATCCAAATTTATCCAAAAATCCACTATGTATCAATTTTTGTGGTATGCTCAATTTCTCACATTTTTCTTCAACATTGACTCAGTCTTTCAGAGGTCTGTAGTCATTTTGTTTCTACTATCTTCTTGTCCAATAAGCTTTTGATACTGACTTCTCAATGCTACAGCATAAACCTTTCTCCATTTTATACTGTAACTTTGTGGTTTGGTTCATCTTTATTGCAAGCAGCTTTGGGAATCAATTAGACCTTGAAATAGGGGTGTGATTACATTAATAGAATATTATTCAGGAATATTATAATCACTTAGATACCTAATTATTTATTTATGAATTACATTAATGGGTGGAATAGACTGCCCCTGTGAAATAGTTTTTTGTGGAGCTTTTGGGTTATGTGGCCATGTTCTAAAAGAGTTCCTTTCTGACATTTCACCAGCATCTGTGGCTGGCATCTTCAGAGAATGATAGCCTGGAAAAGGATTGGATATATATATATATATCCTGTGTGACCCTGGGAAGGAAGGATTAATTTGCAAATGTATTGTTCTGTTGCTAATGGCAGTCCTCAGGGTGGGAGGATATGCAAACAAGGATTAATGTCTGTTAACTGGTGCTCATTGTCTGCTGCGAATCCCCTGGCCATAGGCTGTTTCTCATTTGCATAGGTTGAGTTTTGACCTTGCTGTTCTTCAGGACTCGTAGCCAAGCCTTGTTTACTCTCAGGGTTTCCTCTTTCCTGTTGAAATTGTCCAGGTGTTTATGGATTTCAATGGCCTCCCTGTGCATTCTGACATAGTAGTTGTTGACATGGTCCAGAATTTCAGTGCTTTCAAACAGCATTTTATGCCCAGGATGGTTTATAGCATGTTCTGCTACTGCTGATTTTTCCAGTTGACCCAGTCTGCAGTGTTTCTCATGTTCCTTTATTCTTGTTTGCACACTGCGTTTGGTGGTCCCTATGAAGACCTGTCCGCAGCTGCATGGAATGCGGTAGACTCCTGCGGCTGTGAGAGGGTTTCTCTTGTCCTTGGCCGAGCAAAGCATTTGCTGGATTTTCTTTGTCGGTTTGTAAACCATTTGAAGGTTGTGTTTCTTCACCACTTTCCCTATTCTGTCTGTGACTCCTTTGATGTATGGTAAAAATATCTTCCCTTTGGGTGGTTGCTTGTCTTGAGTCTTCTGGGTTTTTCTGGACCTGGCAGCCCTTCTGATGTCTGCGTCGGAGTAACCATTGGCCTCTAGAGCCTGGTCCAGGTGTTTCAGTTCATCTTCCAAGAAGTGGGGTTCACAGATCTGTTTTGACCGGTCTACCAGTGTGTTTATTGTGCTTCTTTTTTGTCCTGGGTGATGGTTGGAGTTCTTGTGCAGGTATCTGTCCTTATGTGTAGGTTTTCTGTATACTGTGTGGCCCAACCATTGGTTTGGTTTGCAAATGACTAGGACATCCAAGAATGGTAGTGTTCCTTCCTTTTCTTTTTCCATTGTGAATTGGGTGTTAGGCTGGATGTTGTTCAAATGGTTCAGAAATTCAGCCAGATCTTCTTCTCCATGGCTCCAAATGATGAAAGTGTCATCCACATATCGGAACCATGTTGTGGGCTTTATCGGTGCTTTCGGTGCCCCTGTAAAAGCTGGGTTGGAGTTCTGGCAACAGCACACCATGGCCCCAATCCAGCTTTTTGTTGGCTCAGAAAGAAGCATCAAATGGCTACCTTTTTGGATCCAGCAAAAAGCCAGCTTTTCCTGCGCTGCCGTGGCTTTATGTCACTCCTATGGCATGAGCTGGGTAAACACTGCACCACTGGAGTGCCATGAAGCCAGCCCATGCGTGGGCAGGTGGGCAGCATGATGCTGGCTTCCAGGTGACTTCTGAGCCTGCACCATCAAAACACCATAATCTGAATCTGCCCAGAAGCCAATGCAAAGGGGTGATCTGTTTTACCCTTTAATTATATATTGTAATGAGCTCTTGGTATCAACTGATGTTTGGTTCCAGAACCTTCTGTGGATACCAAAATCCATGTAGGCTCAAGTCCTATTAAATACAATGTGTAATATATAAAATATTTTCAAGCCATGGATGGTTGAATCCCCAGATAAGAATATGTGGATACAGAGGGCTGACTGTATATTGTTCTCACACTTTTCCTTCCAAGTAGCTCAGACTGTTGTACGTGGTCCTTCCACTCAATTTACTGTCATACTAACCCTTTTAAGGTTAGCCTAGGGTCCTTTCTCACTATACAATTATAATGTCATGTTTCTGCTTTAACCACTATGACAACATCCTGTGGAACCCTGGGATTTGTAGTTTAGAGAGAGGCATCTAGAATTCTTAGCTGAAGAGAACCTGTGTCTCACCAGACTACATCCATAGGAGGTAGCCCTGGCAGTTAAAGTGGAATCATAGTGATATAACTATGTAGTGTGAATGGACCCCTAGAGGTAATGATTAATAATAATTCAAGGTCGTTCAGTGGGATTTATGAATTAGCAGAGATTTGAATTCTCTACAGTCCTAGTCTAAGGAGATTACTGCTCCCCAGTGGGATGCAGATGGGTTGTGGGATGCAAGTGGGTATTATCGCATGTAATTTGCTGCTGCTGCCACCTGGTGATTGCATCCTGAGTCCCAGCCATGCTTTGGAGTCCACTTTTCAAAGCCGAGAACTTTCCAACTTTGAAAAGCAACCTCCGAAGCATGGTTGGGACCCAGGATGCAGCCAGAATGCAGCCACCCAGAGGCAGCAGCAGCAAATTACATGTGATAATACCTACCTGCATCCCGCAACCCATCTGCATCCCATTAGAGAGCAGTCAGGTTATTTGTTAATGCAATAATCTCCAAAAATTCTAACCATCAACACTGGATTTCTTCCACTTGTCTTTTCTAGGCTTATATTAGAGTAACAGTGTTGTACATGACAATACATGAACAAATTTCAACACACATACCTCTCATTCATGTCACATTGCAAGATAAGTTTTATTTTTCCTGCTTTACATTTCTTCCAAATGATCTATGATGCTATGAATGGCCAATATATTAACAAATCACTTTGGAAATCTCCACCCATTCTAATCAGATTATTTAAAAATATTTCACCCTAAGAGCCCCACCCCTCTTTACCAAATATAGTGCCTGAGCATCTCAACTTTGTTTTTGTTTTTTGTTTTCATTAAGAAAAAGTTAAACAACAGCCTTGGCCAAAAAGGGAGAGGGAAAGTTAGTAACATTCATCTGCTGCTTTTTATGACAAGTGCTTATTAAATTGTATTATTCCAATGGTGAGAATATTGTGTTGCTATATTCCTGAAGTTGCTCCCATTAGCATAACTTACACATGCTGTGAAATGAATATTGCCTTTTGTGTCTTGAACTCAGCTAATACAACTTGCCATTTTTACCTTTCTAAGATATGAAGACTATGGTCTGAATGCCTAGAGGGATTCCATAATGCATACATAAACTTTATTATTTCTGTGTTTATTTTTCTCGCCTCTCCTATAGATGCATTAAATAAAGATTAATAAGACCTTTCTACGCACCACCAGCAGCATTGCAAATGACAGGCGTCAAACTGATGAGGCCATGTCCCATCAAATGACCTGACACGTGCCATATAAAAACCCCTCACAAAATTGACTGAGTGTGTTTCAGATTAAAAATGCCTCAGAGCATTCCACACTGAAGAAGGAAAGTTTTAAGAATCTTTTAATGACTACAGAAAAACAGCAACCACAACAACAGGCCTTCAGGAGAAACTTTTTATCATAAATGCAGGTTTTCCCTAAAGTAAATATTTTAAAAAATATTGTATTCTCATGTGGGGAACCCCTGAAAAGTTTTTGTTTTTGAAGTAGAAGGTACCACTGTCCAGGGGGCATTATTAAGGCTCAAGGGATAAAGAGGAGAATGGATTGCTGTCTGTGAACCACACTTACATCTCTACCCTAATAGAGAGCTCGTGTATCATAGCTTCAATCCAGACTATCTGACAGACCATATCTCCCTATATGAGCCTGTTCAGACTCTGAGATCCACAAGAGAGGCCCTTCTCTCAGTCTCACCACCTCCTCATGGGAATATGAGAGAATAAAATGGAAACATAGGGGGACAGGAAGCATAAATCATCATCTGCTGCTTTTTTGAATATCAAGGCTTCTGGATTTCCAGGGCCCAAGCATAATGTTGGGACACCTGATATAAACATGTAATATGTGCCCACTTCCCAAACTGATGTCATAAATCTATTATGCTATACATCTAATTCCATGAATATGAGAAAGGTATAATTCTGAAATTACTCTTACATATCCAAAATTTCAAAAATGTGCCTGGCTTTTGCTGAGACATCTACAAGCCTGATAACTTGTACCAAGCCAGTGCACACAGGCATCTATATTAGTAGTAAGTAAAGTTCATGCTCTAGAGAGCAGGGAAAATAAGCTAACTGCCCCCCCCCCCAAGAAACCTTATTCTTCCTCTCTATGCATAACTGAAGCCATGACTGTGAAGTCGAAGGCTTTCATGGCTGGCATCCATAGTTTTTTTGTGAGTTTTTCGGGCTATGTGGCCATGTTCTAGAAGATTTTATTCTTGATGTTTCACCTGCATCTGTGGCTGGCATCTTTAGAGAATCTTTTAATGACCGATTGGTTGGTTGGTTGACTAATTTACTGATTGATTTCTTTCCCCTCTGTTCTTTATATCCCATCTTTCTCCCGATATGGGGCCTATGGTGGCAAACTATTTGAGTAAAACCCAAATACAGTTCAAATAATGGTTAGTATGAAAATTAAAAGAGAAATAACCAATCACATGCAATGCAGTTGGCTCCCTTACTGCCCCTCTCCCTCATCCATTCAGTGGTTATAACAGTGGCCCCAATGAACTTCATGACTACTAGTGGGTTAGGTGCATATATATCACAAACAGGGTTCCAGGCAATGGACAAGATCCTGTACTGTCAGACATCTGTTAAGCAAGTAGCTGCAAAATGTTTCCCAGTGCAAACCCACTTCCACATAAATCCATGTTTTCACTATCCCCACCCCTGTCCCCCGCACCCGCCAGGGCCATTTCTTTGTTGGTGGAAATCAGGAGGAATTGCAGAGATGTATCCAGTTGTTTTCCTTTAGCTAGATACACTATATCAAGCATGCTCAATAACCTTCTTGTACAAACTTGGGGAGTCCCTGAGGATGACACAATTGTGTAACATTCGAAGAGAATTCTGAGCTCAGCACTGAAGTGGCCAAAAAAGAGAACTATGGTAACATAACATGGATATAACACCATCATAGTTGGCTAACAGGATGCCACCCAATGTGTTCTGATATCACAGTTGAATGTAGGTCATGGTCTTTCCATACCTCCCCCCCCCCCTTTTTTTAAAGTGTAATCTTGCCAAAAGTTAACTGGAAGTCAAGGTCTCCTGTCCCAGCCTAGGATCTCCACTGCTCCATCCCGGATTCATCCCTTCTCACTTGCTGCCCCTCACTCCTGGACCCTCCTTCTCCTGCAAGCACAGCTCATTACTTCTCCAGCCAGTTTTAAAACTGAGGTAAAGACCATTTTGTTCAGGGAAGCATTCCCAGAACTGGGACTCAGTGTGGCTTCACAACATTAAAATACCTAACTTAAGAAGAAGGACCTCCCTCCATGCCATCTGCCATTTTCCAGCCTCAGAGGGAAACGCCATCAGGCCTATCCAGTGCAAACAGCAGGGCCCTCCCTCCAGTCCATCTGCCATGGTCCAGGAGAGAAGATCCACTGGACCTGGTTCATTTCCCCATCACCTTTCCCTTCTCCTTCTGTCTCTTGTCTTTTTAGATTATAAGCCTGAGGGCAGGGAACCATCTATTTCAATTGACTGTATGTACAGCGCTGTGTAAATTTACAGTGCTGAACAATTAAAGCCTAGTGATGATGATGATGATGATGATAATAATAATAATAATAATAATAATAATAAAAAAATCAAAAAACAAAAAAGAAGGGAAACCACAGATTTATCCAACCCTAGGTGGGAGAGGCACTATCTTTCTGTATGGTGTAGCATTTTGAACTACTGCAAGAAAAAAAAAACCCACAGAGTTTTGAAGGTGACAGGAAAGATTATGAATCAGTGCTGTAGATGTCACTAAAAACACGCTGCCATATAGTTCCTAAATAGCCTTCCTTCTTGATATATATATATATATATATATATATATATAGGAAACGATCAGAGAAATAAAAGGCATGAGGTCCTGAAGGTTGTTTTCTTTGGAAGTAGATACAAGCCATTAAAATCTGCAAAAAGAGTGATGAAGGAATTCTCAGTTTCACATTACAGTAACTTCTATAAAAGCATAGTTATTTAAACACTTTTTAATCTTAGTGGTACATTAAAACTATGGGGAGTGTATTAATAATAATAATAATAATAATAATAATAATAAATTTTATTTGTATACCGCCCTTCCTGCGATCAGGGCGGTGCACAGCATAAAAACAAACAATATAAAACAATACAAGTTATTAAAACATTAAAACAATGTTAAAACAATGTAACAATTACAATAGTGGTGTGTCAGGGCACAAAACCAATATGGGGGGAATCGCATGTGGGAAGATGTCAGGGGTATGCATGGTCAAACAAGTATGTTTTTAAACCCCTTTTAAATGCACTGAGGGAGGCGGCCAGACGAAGCTCGGTGGGGAGGGAGTTCCAGAGGCTAGGGGCCAAGATGGAAAAGGCTCTCTTTGAAGTTGTTGATAATCTAGCCTCTGGAACTCTAAGTAGCTGTTGCCCCGTGGATCTAAGTGTGCGGGGCGGATTGTGTGGGGAGAGGCGGTCCATTAGGTACTCTGGGCCCAGGCCATTTAGGGCTTTATAGGTAACGACCAGCACTTTGTACTGAGCCTGGAAGCGAATAGGCAGCCAATGAAGGTCTTTCAATATAGGTGTTATATGGGCGGTCCTGGGAGCACCAGTGACCACCCGAGCTGCCATATTTTACACTAATTGTAGCTTCCGAGTGTGATACAAAGGCTGCCCCATGTAGAGCGCATTACAGAAATCCAACCGAGAGGTTACGAGAGCGTGTACTACTGTTTCAAGGTCCCTCCGGTCCAGGTAGGGACGCAGTTGGCGTATCAGCCGAAGCTGAAAGCAGGTGCTCCTGACTGTCGCATCCACCTGAGAAGCAAGATGGAGCGACGAGTCAAGGAGCACCCCCAGACTGCGTACTGTGTCCTTCACGGGGAGCGTGACCCCGTTCAGGACAGGTGGAACCACCTCCATCCCAGGGCCGGGAGAACCTATCACGAGTACTTCCATTTTCTCTGGATTCAGGCTGAGTCTATTTTCCCTCATCCAGTCCATTATTAGAAGTAAAACCTAAGGCAGAACATGATTATATTCAAATGGTGAGTGTTAAACTTTACTGTAGTGGACTAATGACTAAATAAGTATTTCCAACAGAGAAAAGGAGTATGGATTGATTCTCACGTGTCTATTTGACAATGAGACACACTTTTCCTTTGCTCCTTTGTATCATCTCCAGATAAAGCAATGATCAGATCTATTTTTAAATGACATCAGGGAGCAAGAGAAGGAAACATGCACTTTGTATTTGCAGAAGTGAGAGCTGGCTTTTTCCAACAACAAAAGCCCAGCACTGTGATGTCCCCATACAAGAAAGAAAATGTGGGTAAAGACCAGTTTCCTCCATCATCAGAGACCTAAATCATGTGTCCTTTCACCTCTAGCACAATAGCTTTTGTGATACATGGGGTCTCTTGTTCAATACAAATACAACCATGTGTTCAAGGAAAAGCAAACACTGGTAAGTCTTAAACAAACCTTTGTCTCAAGAGACACGATGTCTTCCATATTCCAGTTTGGGTCATGAAGGATAGGGGCAAATCCAAAGTTCACATGTAGGCTTCTCATTTATCTACAAGTGGCTTTATATTTTCCAAGAGCACAGGAGACATCGCAATTGTCAGCCTTAGGCAAAAAATAAAATAAAATAAAAAAATACTTGTCTACCCAAGAAAAGTTCAAGGCTGATACACATATTGCATCTGGATAATGTCTAGTTCATATTTATATATTTACAGTAGTGAATATCTGTTGTCCTGCATTTGTAGACATTCATGCCATACCAGAAAAGTCTGGCAATAATTACTTGCTTATCAAGACAAGATAATTTTTGTATTTTTTTTTTAGTTACATGTGGCATTATTATTTTTACCTCATATCTTTTAAGCTGCTTTGAGTCCCATTTTTGGAGAAAAGGCAGGATATTGTTATCGCTAGGTCTAGGCTTCCTCTCCACTTTTTGATATCAGTTTGATATTAAAGGCAAGTTTTAGGTGGGTAGCCAAGAGGGCACCCCCAGTGCAGGAAACTAACCATAACATATAAGGACCATATTTGGAGATCCTGCTGGCACAGCATGGGGGAAGCTCAAGAGCATATGGCCAGGATAGATAAATCAAGATTGGAACTTGCATAATCGCTTCATTAATAGGAGTGATGGTGAATGGTAGACTTTGGACTTAAACATGAACAGAAAACAAAAATGCTTCCCTCTAGAGGAGATACTCAGTTGTCCAGGTACATTTGCACTGGTTGTCCAACCATTTACAGACTTCCAGTTCAATTCCCCCCCTGGGAGTTTCACCTTAGTCCCAAATCTAAGGGATACATTTTGGCCTATGAGGATACCAGCTCAGGCACTACATATTTAGTTTTATTTTGAGGTCAGACAGATACTCTGTCAGTATTTCACCTGGCTCCTCAGCAACTGCTTACCAACTCATATCCATAGGCAGTGTGCTGCATCACTTTCCTCTCACAGAACCCCACAACTGGAACTTTTGCTTCTGGAATCAGGTACAGTATCACCTTCTGCAAACCTGAAATCACTGCTACCACCTTTCATATCACTAGTTCTTGCATGTGTGTGAGAGTGTGTGTTTTTGTGTGAAAGCTGATTTCCCTTTTTCTGCTATAAATAAAATTACAGCATTTCTCCCGAGCGTCCTCTCTATCTCGCTCCAAATAAACAACCATGGTATACATCGGATCTTAGGAAAAGGAAGTGAGAGACGAGACGACTAGTGCGCTGCTGGAGACAACACCGACGTTTATCTGACAAGACGCTCCTAGAGTACTTATTAAAGTTCTATGGTGCTGCAATCGATGCAGCAAAAAAATTCGATTTTTGCTGCTCATATTGCATCCGCGGAGCAGAATTATTCAGGGTGGTTAAAGAACTGATTCGGCCCCCTCCCACCCTGAATCCTTTATTAGAACCAACAACTATCTGCTGTGACGCTTTCAACGACTTTTTCACTGATAAGATCTCTCAGATAAGGGCCGATCTTGAAACCAGCATTAAGGCAGAACAGAAAACAGAGGTGTCCAGCGGCTCCATGGACTCAGTTATACTGGATCATTTTGAGTCTATTAGTACCGAGGACGTGGACAAGCTCCTTGGAGGTGTTAGGAAGATGACTTGCCCTCTCGATTCCTGCCTGTCTTGGCTGGCCGTAAAAGGAGGGGACAGAGTGTTGGCATTACTCCATCAAATTGTCAACAAGTCTCTCAGGGAGGGCATATTTCCAACTGCATTGAAACACGCCGTGGTTAAACCACTGTTAAAGAAGCCCTCCCTGGACCCCTTAACCAGGCAAAATTATAGGCCAGTCTCACTGATAACATTTTTGGGCAAGGTGATCGAGAAGGCTGTCGCCCTCCAACTCCAAGCTGTCTTGGACGAAACAGATTATCTGGAACCATTTCTAACTGGCTTCAGGAGGGGCTATGGAGTCGAGACAGCCATGGTCGATGATCTCCGTCTGGGCAGCGACAGAGGAAGTGTGATCCTGTTGGTGCTCTTGGACATCTCAGCAGAGTTCGATACCGTAGACCACGGTATCCTTCTGGAACATCTGAGAGAGTTAGGAATTGGAGGCACTGCATTGCAGTGGTTCTGCTCCTATCTCTCAGGCAGATTCCAGATGGTGAAGCTGGGAGACAGCTACTCTCGTAAAAGAGAGCTGACATCTGGCGTCCCTCAGGGCACCATCCTGTCTCCCATGCTATTTAACATTTACACGAAGCTGCTGGGAGAGATCATCCGGAGACATGGGGCACAGTGTCATCAATACGCTGATGACACTCAAACCTATTTCTCTATGTCTCCGACTGTTGCAGTGACCAGGGATGGCATCTCCCCTCTAAATGCCTGCTTGAAGTCAGTAATGGGCTGGATGAGGGAAAATAGACTCAGACTGAATCCAGAGAAAACGGAGGTACTTGTGATAGGCCCTTCTCGCCCAGGGATGGAGATTTTTCAACCTGTTCTGGACGGGGTCACACTTCCCCTAAAGGACAATGTTCGCAGTCTGGGTGTACTCCTGGACTCGTCGCTCCATCTGACTGCTCAGGTGGAAGTGACAGCCAAGAGTGCATGGTATCAGCTTCGGCTGATACGCCAGCTGCACCCCTACCTGGGCAGAGAGGACCTTGAAACATTGATACATTCACTGGTAACCTCTCGATTAGATTTCTGCAATGCGCTTTACATGGGGCTACCTTTGTACCAAGTTTGGAAGCTTCAACTAATCCAGAATGCGGCAGCCAGACTATTAACAGGGGCATCAAGATCAGAACACATCACCCCTATACTAAAATCCTTGCACTGGCTGCCAATTAGCTTTCAGGCCCAATACAAAGTGTTGGTTATTACCTTTAAAGCCCTATATGGCTTGGGCCCGAGTTACCTGAAGGAACGTCTCCTCCTATACAATCCGCCCCGCACCCTTAGAACATCAGGCAAAAAATTACTAGAAGAAAAGAACATGAGATTAACAACAACAACAAATAGAGCATTTTCCGCAACAGCTCCTAAATTATGGAATGAATTACCGGAAGAGATCCATCATATTTCTACCTTAGATGCTTTTAAAAAAGCACTAAAGACGGATCTCTTCCAGCGAGCCTATCCACCCGACCTCCTGTGATGACTGCGATGACCCAAATTGACAACTAGAGACCTAACTGTTGATAGATATGGATGTTTCTCATTAGTATGTATATGATAATTGTTTTTACACTGCATCTTATGTTTTTAATTGTATATTATTGTATTAGATGTGAATTTTAGATGATGGAATCCCACCTCGATCCAGAGGGAGAGGTGGGAAATATAAATAAAATTATTATTATTATTATTATTATTATTGCATTCTGGAGTTCTGTTTCTCAGTACTGGTATACACAGGCCTGACCCTTTCATTTAGTTGCCCTAAACCCTCTTCACTTGAGCTTCACTTGAGCTAATAAAATGCCCTCTATAAAATATTGGATGTGGATACCCTCTGGGACCCTGGCATATAGTACAGATAAAGTGATAGACAGCTGATAAATGGATGGATGGATAGATAGATAGATAGATAGATTAACTGGGACTAACCAATTGACTGCTGTGTGCTGACCATTGACAGTACTGTGTTAGTTGGATTTTTAGTCTAAAATGGGAATCTGTGATTCTACTGCCTTTTTCAAATTGCCTTTAAACTCAGGACAAAAGCTTTGAATATTTCTTTTTAAAAAGTAATTAGTTATGGTTGTGATTCCAAGTCCTCCTAAATTAATTTCTTACCACTATAGTTGCAATTATAAAATCTAATTAATTTCCTGCTTTTCTAATGTAATTAAATAATCACTTTTTAAAGTAATATTTAAAAGATCAGAATACTACGAGTCACTGGCCTGTGACACCAAACACAATCTAATCCACTTGGTTGCTTCAGTATAGTGATGGCTAGTGGCTTCCCTGTCACTGTGTGGGTGTGCTTCGTCAATCCTCTCTGGGTTCTCATCTAAACTTTACAAAAAGTACTCAAGGCACTAAACCCATTTTCAGGAGATAGTTTTTGGGGCTTTCTAGATTGGCAAAAAGAAGTGTGTTCATGGCTGCACGAAACTCTAGCCTTTAGATGAGAAAAAGGGAAAGTGTGCCATGAAAACTCTTTTTTTTTTTTTTTTTTTTTTGCGTTTTAGGGGAGAAGAAGGTTTTCCCAGCTTCTTTTTTAAAAACTGCAGAACAGCGCAGCTCCATCTAAAGGCTGTGGTGCAGCTGCTAAGCATTAAGGAAAAGGCAACTTCATGTCACACTTTCCTGCCAATCTAGAAAGCCCCAATGATAACTTTCCTTCATCATTTATTGAGGCAATACACCATATTTATAAAAATAACTGCAACGTTATAGTTCCAATTAACAAAAGAGATTATGTTATCCCCTCTTTTGTTACTATTTTAAGGCAACATAGGCTGCTGTCACACTGCAGAATTAATTTAGTTTGACACCATTGTAACTGTCATGGCTCAGTGCCATGGAATTCTGGGAAATACAGTTTGTTGTGGCGCCAATGTTCTCTGACTTAATGCCTCATAAAATTACAAATACTAGAATTCCATAGTATTGAATTATGGCAGTTAACATGAAGAATGACAAATATCTTCAGATTGTAACCTAACATAGTATGTGTTCACTGACATTTTGATGTTGTTACCAAAAATATGAGCACTGCCTTCAGTCAAATTTCTGTTTTATTTTACTGTACACATAGTATTCAGGCTTACCTCCCACAAGAATAATATATCTAGTTTAAGCCCTTTTATTCCCACTTTGAATGCACATGATCAGAACTTTGTTTACAGGAGACATTTAATGGTGCAAATTTGGGCATTGAATTTCTCTTTGTTTTTTGAAGTGGTCAGTCCAACATATTTGTTCAACTGCATATGAGTGGATATTACAAATATACTCCTGAGTTTGTAGCTGATATGAATTAGTTTGTCAAATGCTAGTATGACTGGAAAAATGTGTTTTAATATACATTCTTATCTGAGGTAATGTGGTATCTGAAAGGATGAAGGGCTTCTGTGGTCATGGCAAGAACAGTTACTTCTTGACTACAAATCCCAGAATGCCCAAGCAACAAGTTGAGGTAGCCAATGTGGTAGCCACATTGCCTGGAGTGAAAATGAACTGCAGTCTTTAAAAAAGTAGTTCTTCCAAGATCTGACCCCCGCAGGCCTGAATACTGCATGGTGTGTGTGTGTGTGTGTGTGTGTGTTATAAACAGAGATTTCTCCATATGGTTGTGATAAAGGACTCATGTGTTTTAAAAAAGATGATTGTCTGCTATGGGGGAGATGATCTGCTTCTCCATGGATGGGATGAAATAATTTCTTGGAATTTCTAAATAGCAAGGATGAAGGATGCAAAAGCATATTATTTCACTGCTTTTTAAATGAGATTCTCCTACCAAGAAGTCCCAAAAGCTGTTTCACCTGAATAGGAACTCCTGATATATTCATAAGCCAATGGTGAGTTGGTAAAAGGCCTGTGACATTGGATGGAAATTGGCTCATAACAGGAATCACCCAAACAGAGTCTTATTTATTGAGTCAATAAGTCAACTAATAAAATTCATTATGCCTTTTAAATCTTAGAAGGATACATTTGTCAAAACGGTTTACCACCTGAAGTTAGTCAAGTGGCCAGATAAATCACCCAAAAGATACAAGGCTGGATGAAATAGCCAAGAAGTTCTGAAATAAGTTTTGCTCTGCATCCCTGTGACTCCAGACCATGTATCTCTGTACACACAGAGACAATGGTTGCTAAACTATGCAAATAATGTAAAAAACCTTTCAGGTCTTTTATTCAGATTGAATTTTAAATGGAACAGATTTGGGAAAACCAAGTAAAAACTGTGCTTCACACCTTGGCATTACAATCTCTGTTGAATCTTGAGGAGAAGTTACATCCTTACTTGTATGTTAGCTGTAGGTAGGATTATCAGAACTCTTCTTTAGGAGTGCAAAAACGGTCTACAAGGGTATCTTGTTGTTTTAACTAACAACTGTTCTCTCATTTGAGATAATACATTGCATCTGAAGTCAAGAAGAAAAAAAGAAAGTTAAATCAATGGAAAAAACTGTCTGCTTGCAATTATGCTGTTTCACTGGTCAATGTACAGTGGAAACACGAGAGCTGAGACCTTTCGAAAGAAAACATAATCTGTATTTGATCTAGCTGAAAAGGCTTTGGTGTCAGCATTTTAAATATCACAACAAAATGCTGACAATTATTATGTTAATATTACTGGGGTTGTGAGGGGAACACCATAAAGCCATATACAGTACTAAATAAGAATCATATTTTGTACTTACATAAATGTTAGTTAAGACTTGACAAAACTTTCTTCAGATCAGGACAGAAACTGATGTTTGTGCATCAGTTGATGTATTTTTTTTTTTTTTGTGGTTGTTGCTGTTGTGTGCCTTAAAGTCATATCCAGCTTATGGCAACCCTAAGGCAAACCTGTGGGCTTTTTGTGGCAAGATTTGCTCAGTGGAGGTTTGCCATTGCCTTTCCCTGACACTGAAAACATGTTACCCAGTGGTTTTCATGGCTGAGTGGGGTCTCCAGAGCTGTAATCCAACACTCATAGGAGTATACCATGCTGGCTTTCATAATTGCTATAAGATCCAAATAAGGTGACTATAGAATTATTTGTGTCATGAAATCTCTGCGATAGAAAAGGGGAGCATATAGACCAGTGATCCCCAAATTTTGGGGGGCTACCACCCCCTTTCCTCTTGGATGACCACCACAGTGCGCCCCCAATATGTATTTCTTGATATTAGATCTATTGTTCTACTGCACATTCAAAACAACCAATCTCAGTCATTGTTCCCTTTGCCATTCAATAATGCTGGGCTCAGCAACCAGGTAGCCGGCTGAGGACTGTCTGAGAAACCTCTCACCTGTGCTGGCTTTGTGCAGAGATGGCACTAGGGGGCATGTGGGGGTATGGACCAAACCAGGTGGCACCATAAGTGGGGTGACACCATGACCACTACCCTGAGAACCCCACTGTTGATCCCTAAATGCCTGCCTTTTGGAAGGAACAGGACATAGCATTAACATACCTTGTAAGACACAAAGAACTCAGTGGAAGAGAAGGTGTGGCCAGAGAGTGGGGCAAATGAGGCCTTTCCTTTCTACTACTACTGAGTTTCAAACATTCTCTGGGAGAAGAGGAAGAGACAGGGCAGGACTTTCTGAATTCCTCCATCACCTAGTATGGCATTGCCCAATCCATGAGAAAGGGAGAATCAGGGAGCAAGTGAGTGTAAGGAAGCTGTGGTCTGCCATGGATACAAGAGCCCCCAGATTCAGGAGTGGTGTGCAGGAGGAATCCAGGGATTCTTTCTTCTCTTAATTCCCAAAGCAGGAGCTGGTGTCAATGGGACACAGCACCCCCCAAGTCCTAAAGAAGGGAGCAGATCTGACCAACAGCCTTCTGCTTTGGGGTTAAGAGAAGGAAGAATCCCTAAATTCCTCCTGCACCCCACTCATGAAGCTGGAGTCTCTTGGGGAGAGGTGGTCCCTGAGATAGGATGGACCCGAGCCCCTACATGGTCAAAGCTTTAAAGGTCAAAACCAACACCTTGTACTGCACCCGGAAACTAATCGGCAGCCAAAGGAGAGATCTGAGCACAGGTGTTATGTGCTCTCTCCGCGATACACCAGTAACTAGTCTGGCTGCCATGTTTTGGACCAGTTGAAGTTTCCGGGATAAGCACAAGGGTAGCCCCACGTAGAGTGCATTGCAGAAGTCCAAACTTGAGGTAACCAAAGCATGTACCACAGCCTCCAGGGGAATGGGAGAGATTTTGATTTCTGGAGCCACTCCAACACAAAGGAGTTCCCTACATACTTTTAAGGTCTGAGATGGTTGTTTCATAATGCCACTGATGACTCCAACTACAATTCCACTGCCACATTCCCTAATATGCTATAGAGGAATGGGAGAGGGAAGATTTTACTAGCATAGAAACCTGTGATGTCATGTATGATTAGATTCCCAACATTACCCTCATCCGTATTGTTCTGTCACTGAGGGCAGTCCCTAAATGAAAACAAAACAAAACCAGTCTGTTTTCAGGCCACTCAGGATGCCCAGACAATTGTGGTTTGTTTGTTTGTTTGTTTTTTGTCCTTTTACTTAGAAAATGTTCTCTAGGACCTGTAATCCAGTGTTGTTGTTTTTAATGTTTGTGTTGATTTTGTGTGCCATGAAGTTGTTTCTGATTTATGATAACCCTGAGTCAAAAATATCACAGCATTTTCTTGGCAAAATTTGTTCAGAGGAAATTTCCTCTGAGGGTGAATGTGTGTGATTGGCCTAAGGTCACTTACTGGCTGAGAGGGGATTTGGCTCTCATGGCTGGAATCCTACTCCAACACTTAAACTGCTATACCACAGTGGGTCTCACTATTTCTGTTAAAATCTTTTTAAAAATCTGCTGAGAACTAAACATTGGATCAAGGTGTTTTTGTGGTGCTTTGGTTAGTGGAACTTGACCCAAAATGCATCAGAAATACTTAAAATAATGGAGATCAGCGGGGACTCCATGATTAAATACATGAAATAAATATTGTGGATGATGATAATGATGGTGATGATGCCTCTCAAAGTCATCTTACCCATCTTGTGTTATTAGTTCTCATTTAACTTCCAACTTGTACCATATCCCGTTGCCAGTTTCATTCATTCTTTCTTAGTGTATACATTAATTTCTTCCTATTTCATATTCCCTTTCTTATCCTCTTCCTCTATAGTCCCAATTTTTATATATCAGTATTGTTATCGTGTCTTGCTTAATACAGTTGGGCAGTAATTAATTATAGAAGGATGAATGTTACTAAGTGTTTGTGTGTTGTATATACAAAAGAGAAACAGTTCTGTATTCCACTGTTATAAGGTAAGTGAATCTTTTTACTTATGAGAAATCTTTCAAGCACTGTTTCAAGCTTGTAAATTCTACCTCCCTTAGAGAAGTGTTGCTGTTTAAGTCACAGAGAAGCACTGCTTGCATACAACTTGTAAATTTTCCTCAGCTCTGCAGGAAATTGGCTCCTATTATGTTGCCGTCCCTGAATGTGTCAAACACTTGTTTATTACAGCATTCCGCCCTCCTTGAGTTTTCCTCCAAAAGGCTGAGAATGGTAAGCTGTTGCGTAGAGGTGCTCTTTAGTGCTGACTTTTCCTCTTTATGTAGTAAGAAACACACAAGGACTATTTCTCAACAGCAGCTTTCCTTTATAAGACAGAAAGAAATAATTTGAGCTGCTGCCTGAAGGTCATACATTCCCACGCTAAGTTGTCCATCAGTTTATTTTCCAGAATGCAAAGAAGTGAAGACTGGTGTTGAAGTGAAGAAATGTGAAGATGTATTTGCACAAGTGACTGTGTGCCTGCAGGGGGCAATGGAATTGGACACAAGCAGTTTGGGTGCCTTTGTAAATTTCATCTTTGTGTATTGCCTGCTATGGGTTTTGCCCCCCCCCCCCCATCACCTATATACTGATGTTCTTGGGCTTCACTTCACTTTCTTCCTCACATATCTTCCTCTTTTTCTTTTAAATGTGTTGGTAGAACACACCTTTTCTTTCCACAGTATGTAGTTCACTCTATTAAACTCTCTTCTATAAAGGTACCCTTTTCCAGTTTCAACCTTCTTCTCAGCTTCCATATAGCCTAACATTTGGTTCTGAATGTGTCAGACCAGCTTCTGAACAGTGAGGTCAGACAAAGGCAAAGGGGAAGCAAAGGGAAGGAAATCTTCAGATGTCTGGAGAAAACTTTCATTGCTGAGTCTGATCCAGAGTGTTTAAGTTTCTTGAGATGGAGCTTGGAGGGTCTGCAAATGGAACACTAGGTCACCTGCTGTGATGAATTTGCTAGGCACTTTGTAAAGTCATCCATATTCACTCAGGTCTTGATGTCGAAGTTGCAGCAATCACTGGGAAGGTGTCCAAAGAACCCTTTTTGGATGAGGATGGGTGAAGATATCCAGCACCTTTCTCCAAAATGACCTCCTGACTAGGCTACCTCCTTCCCTGCTGGATGGTGCAGCAGCAAGATGCTCAGGAGGAGGATGGCATCTTTGTGCATCCTGTTGCAGCAAAAGAGCTGGATGCAGCCTGGGAACCCTTGCCCCCTTCCAGCTACAAAATGGCTGTGGTGGGTACCCAGCCATAAGGAAACGGAAGAGGCACATGGGGGGAGAAAAGGAGGGAGGGAGAAGAAGCACAGAAGATTGTGCAGAACATTGCAGAAATACATGTAGTTTTGCTTTGCAGAAAACATGTTTTCTCTTCAGAAACATATTGGGGTTTTATCTGCTGAAAGCATGATTCTTAGTAGGCCCCCACCCCATGTATAATGCTTCCCAAACTACAACCTTTTGGTTGACTGTTTTCTTCATAACATGGTTTCTTGAGCACCAGGGAATCCTTTCTCAGCCATGAAACAAATAGCAAACAAATATTATTTCCATCCCTACTGATGTTATGGAGAAGACATTTGAGTCATTCTGGCCTGCCACATTGAAACTCATGCTATCTTGGCTGACAAGATCCAGCAGAGGCAAATTGGTTTCATGGGTCTGGGGTTTAGGAACTTCTCCCTTATGTCAGATATGATACTTGCAGTCTTGAAAGAGGATGTAATGCACCTTCTCCTAACACAATTATCCTGGACCCAGAAATTAATGAGAGGCATCACACCATTGTGAGCAACCCTTCAGGGTGGGCAAGGTACTTGAGAATAGGGATGTAAAACTTTAAAAATATCACTCCCATATGCAGCAACAAATAGTTTTATTGTTTTCCCCCTGCTGTGAAAAAGTAATTGAAAACTGTATAAGTTTCCAAGGTCTGTTCACAGTTCAGGACATTCTTTTTGGTGTAGGAATCTTGTTTATATCTTCCAGGCAGAGACTAACACTCCTGTACAGAAAATGCCATTTTCTGTGCAAACCAACCCACAGTGGGTCATCCAGAAAAGTCCCAAACTGTGAAGATCTCATTGCAGAGGAATTATCTTCACCATGGTATCACGACACCAAGGTAATGGTCTTTTCATCTGTTGAGTGAATGGTTTTTAATATTCTTTCCATCTGTACTTGATTAGCTGGGCAACTTCAGGCATTCTTGGCAGAAAAAGCATATTCCATTTCTGTCTAATTTCAAGAGTAAAACAGCTTAAATATTTATAATGGCTGTTTACTCCACATGACATTCCACTCTGCTTCTTCATAGTTGACCCAATAGTTCTTTGGCATACCGTAGTATCACATGTGAAGACATAGCATTAAATACCAAAGTCAGAATCATCCATGCCATAGTGTTTCAGATTTCTATGCATGACTGTGAAAGCTGGAAGGTGAAAAAAGCTAACAGGAATTCAATCAGCACATCTGAAATACAATGCTGAAGAAGAGTTCTATGGATACCACGAACAGCCTAAAAGACAAATAAATGAATCCAAGAGCAAGTCAAACCAAGAGCAAATAATTTTACCATGTTTCTCCTTGCTGTGAATAAAAACAGCACAGGTTTATGGACTATTCACTGCTTGGGACTGACATGTGATCGATGCTGGGTGCCCCATTCTGACATCAGGAATGAGTGACTTGTTGCCATAGCAGCTGCACCAGAAAGCACAGCAGGAATATCGTGGCCCATGTAGACCTTTGACATTTTCAAGGCATCTGATTCCTTACCTGAAATGAGGCATTCTGGGGGTTAATGAAAGCCTTGTCCTTTTCATTTATCCTTGACCAGTCCCCTGAAAGGGGAGCAGGAAGACATTGGTATGGACCCCACCTCTATCTGAGCCAAGATTACCCTCTAATTTTGCGTACTCTGAATATTCTCTGGCCTTTTCCTGAAAATGAGTTAGAATCATAGAGTTGGAATAGACCACAAGGGCCATCCAGCCCAACTCCCTGCCATGCAGGAACTCCCAGTCAAAGCATCCCCGACAGATGGCCATCCAGCCTCTGCTTAAAGACCTCCAAGGACGGAGACTCCACTACACTCCAAGGGAGTGTGTTCCACTGTCGAACAGCCCTTGAGTTCTCCTCAGGAAAAGAGAGGCATATTGCATGTGTTGTTTTAATGCCAAGAAACTCAAATCATGTAGGCTAAAAGTTTCATATATCCAATGAGGTGTCAGGGCAGGACTTGACTGCAGGACTCTTCTGCCTTTGCTGCTCAGTACAGAAATTCCACTATAAAGAAATTATCCCTTTGTTCCCTTCTAAATACAAAACTAAAAATACCACTACAGATTGAGTCTCTCTTATCTGGAATGTTTGGGTCTAGAAGTATTTTGGATATATGATTTCATAATACCTGTACCTGCATTTACATACATAATCTTAGAGATGGGACCCAAGTCAAAACCCAAAAATCCTTTGTTTCATACATGCTATAATTTTCTTTCCCTGAATTTTCTTTAGTTTATTTGCTAATAATCTTCCACTTTTGTTTTCTGTTTCAAAATATTTTTGTCTAATTTTCTTTAATTTCTTTTCTATTTCTTTTATAGATATTATTTTTAGTTGATGTTGTAATGTTTCGATCTGATGCTTAAGAGTGATATCCCCTCTTTTTCCCCACTCTTCTTCTTTATGTTTCAGTTCTTCCAGTAAAAATCCTTTGTTTCATACATGCTTGAAAGTAATTTTTTTACATAATTTTGTGCATGAGACAAAGTTTGTGTACATTGAACCAACAGAAAGCAAAGGTGTCAATATCTCAGCAAACCATGTAGAAAATTTTGGAATATTCGGAATTCTGGATAAGAGAGACTCAACCTGTACCTTATTCAAGATGAAAAGGGCCTACTTCTTAGTCATACTAAATGCAGCTCTTCTCTATTTCCAATTCAACTGGTAGGTACAGCTTCTTCCTTAAGGCCTTGCACTCATTGGACCAAACCAGTAATTCCTGGGATCATACCATCTAGCTTTCTTATTTTGCAAGCCTACACACCAAGGCTCAAAAGAAAGGTGATTATTTAGTCTTACCGTAAATAATCTGAGAATGAGGAGCCTTGGTATTTCCACTTACTCCTTTTTCTCAAACTGCCTAGCTGAAGGGGATGTTGGACATCTAGCAATATTTAGAACGATATGAAGTTATAAATAGGAAAGCTGACTACCTGCAGTTAGGCAAAACTGCAAACAGTGCAATGGATCGGAGATGAAAATATAACCTACAAAAATGCTATAATGTTTCTGATCTGCAAAAAGGATTTTTTTTTTCAAGGATAAAAATCAACTGTAAAAAAAGTTCTGCCGCATAACAGATTGTTTCGCAAACAAGCACAAAGACAAATGGTACGAGTAGGCAAAATACAGCTGCGAAGCATTTTTCATCTTAATATATACAAAGCACAGAGCCAAAAGGGAAAAGAAGACTCCATGTTGATTTTCTTTGTTAAGCTTCCTGAGAAGTGCTCAATGTGTATAATATACTCACCTTTCTTCATTTCTTTTTAAAAAGTCATATGAATAGTGAACTGAAGAGGCCTGTTTATTATCATTGGCAACCTTAGGCCAGAGATTAAAGTCCCCTTTATTACTTCTTGGTGCCATTTTGTCTTTTCAGCTATACTCTTAACTAGTCAAATAGATCTTTTAACTTGCAGGCCCCTTCAGAATACCAAATCACACTCACTTGCATAGATCTGCAAAAAGCAATTGGGAAGAACCTGTTTCATGGCTACAAATTTTCTTTCCTGTCTTCCATCAGCCAGAAGAGGCAAAGGATGGGGGAAAGTGGGGGATTTACTACTTTCTACTATTTTGCTTTCCACAAATACAGCCACAATTTCTATAAACAATCCCAATTAGTCCTTCTCCTTTGTAAGGAGAACACAGACAGAACAGGGCCTTCTTCAGAAGATTCTAACTCATGAAGAGGGATCTTAGAGAAGGCTAAGCATGAAAGACTGGAGAGAGAAACAGATGGGAAGAAGCAATCTTGACCACTTGGCAAAATTACAGTATATTTCGAAGAGTAAGCAAGATAGCAAAAAGCAGAGGAGGTGGGGTTGGGGCTTGGGGAAAACCAATTACCTTTGAACAAAGCAATGAATGGGTGCACTGCAGAATCTGACACATCTTCATCTCCAGCACCAATGTTTATTATGTAATAAGCTACTAAAAGCACTCCATGAAAACCTTTTTTTAAAGGATGAAATATAAGAAATAAGTAATAAAGACATATTTGTAATGCACAGCTGCAGAAGAATAGAGAGTAAAGGTGGAAATATGAAAAGGCTGGTATTTGCAAGTGCTGATGGATGGGGCAGAAGTGAAAGCAATGCCTGCAAATGTCAGAAACCTGATAAAAACAGAGCGGCATTTGATCTTGGGGCTGAACACTGCACATAAATCTTGCCTCCCCTCCTTAACTGTATAAGAAGGCAATCTAACTTGTCCTTTTTTGTGGACGAAAAGGCCTCAGTACAGTTATTTATACCCGCTGTGAAACAGGCATACTCCTCCTCACTGTCCTGATTAGGCTGGGAGAGTCCTGATTAATTCTCTATTATCCCAAAGTGCTAAAGTAGTGTACATTATGATAATCTAGCAAGGAGAAGAGGAGAAGAGAAGCAGAATCTTGCCTTTCTCTTTGGCAGAGAAGGCTAAAGACCTAGTAAAACTACAAGTTCCAGGATTCCACAGGATGGAAATACACTCAAAGTTCTGCCAAATGCCATTATTTCTGCATTGTAGATGCAGCCTGGGTTTTAATTTGGACATTGAAGGAACTGTCCAAGGTGCTGAAACTATTTCAGGGATAGGGCACAGCACTTTGGACTAAAATCCATCCCCCCCCCCTCGATACCAGAGTCACCCGCCGCCATAATCCTGAGCAGCCATTCAAATAAAGGTCACCTTCAAATAGAAGACTTCTTTAAAAAAGAAAACAAGGTCAGCCCGCACAGCCTGATAAACACCATAGAACAAAACACGTACTAAAGGAGAAGCAGGTGACTGAATGCAGTAGTTTTTAAACCCTTAGAACCTAGAAATATGGGGAGAGAAAGCTCAGCAACAGCAAACACCTCATTGTTTGGTCACTAAAGAGCGTTAGGTCACTGAAGAAGAGCTTCTTGTCTCTGACAGCCACAGCATGGAAAATGCATTTCATATTCAGTATCTCTACTTGCTGAGCACTTTATCATGCCAGAACACAATGCAATAATTGTAATTTAATAATGCAGACTGCAGTACCCAGTAAGAGTTGAAAACTAGAGAAAACAAATGAGCTTTCCAATCCAAGCCAGATGTCAAGTTATTCTGAAGCAGGCTGTCTCTGGGCCCACACTGATAATAAATAGAAATGAATAGATTTTTTTTTTATTAAGGTATAGTGGGTCAGCTACAAATGGGGAAGACCAGAGAATGAGGAACTAGAGAGCATTCAAGGAATGGACATGGCACATTAATTTGCTAGTGAGACTGCCGACATTAGAGAAACATCTGCATTTTCAAGTTATGTGAGATAAGGACTAAGCAGGTTCGATAGCAAAAGTGATCATTTTCACAGTATCAGCTTGCGTGCAAGCTTTTGCAGATTTTGAGGAGGTGTGACCTGTCTCTAAAAGAGAACTGAATATCCTGACAATTATTTTGGTCTATAAAATGGTTAGTTCCAAAATATATCTGCAAATGTACCTGCAAATGTAAGTTGTATTGCATTATGACTATTCCGGAGCTTGCACTTTCTTTTATAATAACAACAACAACAACAACAATAATAATATTTATTTGTATGTCCCGCCTTTCCTTCAGATCAAGGCAGGATTACAGCAATAAACTATACACAATACAGTCAGCAATAATAAAGTCAGCAAATAATAAAACCTAATGCATCATCATATATATACCTACAATATCACAAATATTCACAATATCACCTATGCATAACATCAGTACAAACTTGTACAATACAATATCAATAAGCAGTTTACAATATAAACATAATCATTTACAATTACAGTACCATTACAACAAGCATAGGTTAATCAGACTAATCCCGAAGTCCTCCGTGAACAGTAAAGATGTTCCGGCGCTGTCGCTGTTGGGGAGGGAGCAAGCTGGCATTTTATGGAGTGCCGCTCCCACCGGCACTCCACCCTCCCAAAGTCAAAAAGGTGTTCTGGCACTGGCATTGTTGGACAACAAAAGACACCGCTCCCACCGCTCCCCTTAATATCCTCCTCTGCGGGCGGGGTCAGGTAGGTCTTCCGGCTGGCGCAGGCGCTCAGCTGAGGAGCTGGGGGCCAGCAATGAGGGACGCCGCTCCCACCGGCTCCCTAAGAGTCCTCCTCCACGGGCGGGGTTGGGCAGGTCTTCCGGCTGGTGCAGGTGCTCAGCTGAGGAGCCGGGGGCCAGCAATGAGGGACAGCACTCCCTCTGGCTCCCTTAATGTCCTCCTCCGTGGGCGGAGGCATTCAGCTGAGGAGCCGGGGGCCAGCAATGAGGGATGCCTCTCCCACTGGCTCCCTAAGAGTCCTCCTCTGTGAGCAGGGTCAGGCAGGTTTTCCGGCTGGCGCAGGCACTCAGCTGAGGAGCTGGGGGCCAGCAATGAGACAACTATATATATACTTACCCATATTTTTAAGCTCTAAAGCAAAAGGAATTGCCAGATATCATGCAATAGGATCTGACATTAATAGGTACAAAAGTGAATCAGAAGTATGGATACACTTGCAATAACACAGTCACTTGTATTGTCAGGATAGCTCTGCCATGACCAATGACTGTGGAAGAAATGAGTAATGCCTGCAATCACCACACAGTTACTGAATTCATCAAAATGGAATGTGATGATCGTTATGAGGAAGGATAATTCAACAGTTCATCTCCATCTTCTCCAGAAGATATGAAGAGAGCCCAACAGCAGAGATGGGCTGTGTGGAAATCTATAGTCGGTAATTGGGACATTATGTTGAGTTCCTAGAAGCCACAGCAATATGAACAATGGGCAAAGAGAAACTCTTCAACCACATTGGACCACATTCGATAATTTAAAGCAATCCATCACAACAAATCTACCATGCTTGACTATAAAGGTGGAGGGGGCAGTACCATAATGGAGCAATATCTTTAGCAAGACCAACCAAAAGGTAAGCAGATATTTGTGGAATTTTAAAATCACTTTTAATAAATTTATTCTTCAATAATGTTTTTTTTAAAAAAAAATCTGTAATCAACAGTTCTTGGACAACTATAACTTTTCTCAGAAGTCTAATATCAAGATACAAAGTACAATATCAATCCCAGAAATGTTATTCTGTCAGAGACCTTTGGGTCATGTTTTTGACAAGGAAACTCTGTTAGTCCTGAATTTAGAAATCAGAAATTTCTAAGTTGGAAATAAAGATTATTATTATTATTATTATTATTATTAATTTTGCATAACCTCTAAAAAATATCACTGTCCTTGTTGGCACCTTATTTCCAAGATTCATTGATACTTTAAAACACCAGAGTCTAGAAGCAGCTTGTCACATATTACCAAAAGAAAGGCCAGAAAGTCCATTCACACAACTTGGGCAGAATAAGATTTCTCCAATAATGCTTTGTCAATGTTACCATGGAACAATGCTGAGGACAGCATTCTCAGGAATGAAAAATAATCTGAAATCTGTGTTTTCTTTCCAAGAAATAATAATAATATAAAATTTTATTTTTATCCTTCTTTTCTGACAGGATCAAGGTGGCTTACAGTAAAAGTAAAATAACAACAATATAAGATAAACCCCATTATCCCTCCCACTAACACAGCAATTAAAATTTCCTTATAACAATAAAATAACATCTAAAAATTAAAACAATCAAACAACAAAAAAGAGATTGGTATCCTGGGACATTCTATAAGGGGGTCCATATCGACGGGTGACCGATTGAGTTATTCTAGTAAGGCCCATTGGAACAGATCTGTCTTGACAGCCTTTTAAAAGGATTTTTATATAATGCCAATATCTGATGCCAATATCTCATAAATTTTCACAATAAAATTACCCGTGAGTCCTGTTAACAGTGATGATTTGAGGGACATAGGAGTATAAATAGTTTTCCAAAGTCTGTCAAAGGAATATGACACTTGATGGATTGATTATCCATTGATAAATGGATAGCAAATATTTTCCTTGACCCAGTGTCCTGTACATGTATTGGAGTGGAATTCCCATCCTGCTCAGCCATTTCAGTGCAACACATTGCAGAATACCATGAGGTAATCCTATGTTTTTTTTAAAAAAGCAAACAAGCCTAACATTAAAAAAAATATCTCTATGGTCAATCAACCCTGAAACTCGATAAAATGTCACTAAGGGAGGCATTTCCTCCAACCTTTATGTGTTTATGCATTGTCATCTATTATATAAAAATCCAGCCTCTTAAATTAGAAATGCAGTATGTCAGAGAAATATTAGCTTTTGAATATTATGCCATAGACTTGCTGTGTGTCTAATTACATTGCAGACATACTCTATTTTTCTAGGAAATTATTTCTTCTTTTGTCAAGTTAGCTATTATCCACTCCAGATCTGATGCTTGACTGCCAAAGAGTTGGTAGCTTGTATTAAACAATTTCCATTTACTTCACATTAAGTCAGTCATCTAAAAAAGCTTTGGCTCCCATCTATACAAAAGCCTTCAAGAAAAGCTAAAAGTCGCTTCCCTTCTCACACTTGGGCCCCCTCCCGATCCACCACTGAAAACCGATTTAAGGAGAATCTTGACAGATAACACAATGGCAAATTTTATCACTTTTAAAACTAGTAATGAAATGTCATTGGAAACGCCTCATTAAAAATGTGAAATATGCTTTACATCTTCCCAGTTGGAGTCAATAACCACACTGAGAAAGACACTTTTGAAGATATATAATATCCAGTTTAAGACTCTTCTCTGACTAAAAGTCAGGTGCTGAACAATCTTACAGAGTAGAGCACGGTCCTCACTTTGCCCATTAGCACTGGCACTGTCTAATTTGACTTCACAAAGTGCAGCTAATCCTATCAATTTGTTAATTAGACACACTATTCATATGACAAAAGAAAATATTTCTTCTATTCTCCTTGCTTTTTAAAAAACCCTTTAAACAATATGATTTATAATAATAATATATTCATTTGTATCCTGCCTCTCCCTATATTGGATTAAAACATTTCCAGAGACTGTTTAGAAGCTATTTTCTTTTACTATTGTATTTTAAAAGAAGATGGCACAAAAAGAGTCGGAACATACTTGTACATTAGTTTTTAAATACAAAAATGGCTGCTCACTTCAGAAAGCTCCAGATTGCATGTCTTAGTACTTCAAAGGGGCATGAGAAGGGTTGCCATCAGCAATGCTCTTGTCCCCAAGAGATCAAATCTTGCCATTCATGTTGTATTCCGTGCTGTAGTTTTCTCTCTGAGATTGACTTCTACAATGACATCTGCATAGGGGAAGCCCCTCAAATATTCATTTCAGAATTCCAGTTGTTACAGAATGTTGCCATCAGGTTGCTGGTTGGTTTTATTCTATCAAAAGACCTTCTAAGCTTGTTCAATTTACATTGGTTAGCTATTTCTGAGTTGAATGTGCTGCCTTAAACCTTAGCAAATCTATAAATCTGGTAACATCAGAGGCTGTTGTTTCTTGCATGGACCACTCCGTGCACTCAAGATATAATCAGAAGTCTTGGTACAGATGTCTCCAACATAATGAAGGATGGACATTTTTTTCAGTTGATGGACTACAGCAGGCCCTTCCCATCTGCAGGGGTTTGGTTCTGGGAACTCTCACAGATAGGAAAAAACACAGACACTCAAGGCCCATATTATTCAATGGACAGCAACGTGTGCATGCCCATACAATGCATCCACATGAACATGCCACCACTGTATAATATAGGAAATGGCAATCTGTGGACAGTTGAATCCATGGATTATAGCCTGCCGATATGGCAGGCCCATTATATTGTGGAGTATTCTCCAAGGAAGTGCACAGCCTTGAAAATAACATTTTGGCTATGCTTCTAGGGATATCTATCTGTCCATCTATCCATCCATCCACCTTTCTCAATCCAAACAATCCAAACAAAAGACGCAAGGCAACTTACAACAAGGAAGTTCTGGAAACTATTTTTTCACTAGAAGTGAAAAGTATGGATAAGAGACAATGAAAAATATGGATAAATTTTAAAGTTCTGGATGGCTATGTCAGAGTTCACACAACTTCAGTCTTTTCATGAAGGAGTGTCTGTACTGGTTTTAATTATTTATGAGCCAACTTGGGTCCCACTACTTGGCAAAAGGAGGAACATAAGTGAATAAAATAACAACCACCAGCACTACAGCAATAACAGCCAAAACAACCACAACAACATCTGAATAAGCTCCTTCCCCATGCTGTCAGCAGTTTCAGGAGCTGATGTGATGTAGTAGTTAAAGTACTGAAGTGGTGCTTGGGAGACCTAGGTTGAAAGCAGCTTTAGAAGTCACTTGTTTCAACCGCACTCCCTCTCCTACATCAAGAGGTGGGTGAAAGATCATATGACTGATCTGCATCTGCATGTTGCATCAACTTGCTGCTTAAAAGATGTGGAGCACAAGATTAGTGAAACTTGGCATCTCCCAGCTGGAATTAGCCCTAGAATGGCAGATTGCTATTAGGGCTGAGTAGAAATAGGCTCCAAAGACTCTGACTGGAGAAAGGTTGTTTATTTATCACCTACTTTGTACTATCCACCAGGGCATAATTTGGCAATCAGAAGTAACTGTGCCTTAAATGGGTTTTTGGTCACAATAGTGCAATGTGGGAGAAACAGGGAGGAGATAGGTGCACACCAGAAAGACAAAAGGTGGAGAGATTCCTCTTCAGGCATCAGATTTTAGGACTTAGGGGGATTATCCAGGAAGCCATTCCTCAATATTTTAAGGTGTGTTCAAGGGGTAGAATGGATGCTTAACTGTGGTCAGGGCATGCTCACCCTTAAGTCTTCTGCATTTAATATCATTGTTTCCATTATTGCGGATTCATTTTAAGGCCAAAAGAATAAATTTATGATCTTGGTTTACTCAATCTCCACTACGTTGCCTCCTTATTACTGGTTGCAAATGGTGATTAGGGTTACTTTCTCTTGTGGTTTCATGATTATACAATTTTATTTTTACTGTTGGATTTAATTGTCTTTTTGTTATTTATTGAACTGTTACTTGCTATGGTTTTGCTGTGGCAACAATGGCAAGACATATTTTCTTAAAAAGAAAAATAACATTTTTTCTCACAATACCTTCAATGGCACTGACACCTGACACAAAGAACATTCTCTCCATACAGTGGGTTGACCTTCTTCCTTCCCAGCAATTGCCAGAATGGGCTCAAACAATCAACCTATCAGTTGGAAAGAGAGCTTTTCATCAGCAGATGCATTAACTAATTAATTTGACATTAACTAATTAATCTGAGGACCAGAGAGGGGAAAATAGTACTAGGAAATTATTAGTTTGGAGGCTGAATTAATTAAAAAATACTACAGTGGTGACAGGGTTTAATCTCATGCTTCTCACAAGAGCATGGAACAGCTCACAGCTGCAGCAATACAAGAGAGACCATTTCTACACAGGGAGCAAAATTAATCTGTGTCACTCCTGTCAGGATGTGAACCTATTCAATTGCACTGACATTAAAACTCGGTCTTTCCAAGTGAGCAAAATCTGCTATTTGATTAAGTGGATCTACATGTATCCTCTTTTTGTATTGGACACTTTTTTAGGACACTTGCAAAGGTATATTAGGCACACAGGGCAAATTTTAAACTCTCCTGGTCACCTGAAATGAGTAAGAATCATCTCCAGGAATGTAGATACAGACGGAAATTAAATGTGCACTTCTGTATTTCAGAAGAGTGTTTCCCATTTTTTCCCAGGTCATCTAATTACCATAAAGTACTAAACAAACATGTGTGCATCTAAAGAGCTTTGGGAGGAGGGATATTCATTTTTATAGATTTGAGGGAACTCTGGTACCATAGAATGCATGGTCATCTATTCCCTTCTGGTGTTTCATTGACACTCAATGTTTTGTGACTATATTTCTTATTGGAGGGCTTAAATATTTTTAAAAAAGATTTCTTGATCTTTTGCAAATCTTGGGGTCCTCTCAGCATTCTAATATCTACCTTTTGGAGCCCAGTGCTTGTGTCTTTGCTATCAACATACAATCTGCCCTTTTTCAATTGGAGGAAGTGGTGATATATACTTACAATTCCAGGTAATCTTGCTATCAAGAAGTCTAAAAATCAAACTACCCAATGGCTTAGTAACTGTATAAAGTTTACAGTCCTGCTGTTCCATGTGCCTGAGCCATAACTTATCCTCATGTCTTTGGATGCACCTAAGGGAGCTAATAGATAATAAGTCTCTAGCTTCATGCACTGAACACATTTTGGAATGTATCACAAACATAACCTAGCCATAAAGCAACAACTCAATATGAAAAAACTGCACGGAAGAAAGGGTTAAAATATTGGGATTACAAGAATACTGGGCATCAAATACTACATAAAATATTACAAATTGGTCATTAAAGCATTAGTAAGTGGTATATCGGTATAACCAGGCTAAAGTTAGATTCAATTATTGAGTTAAATGAAGATTGCCCCTCTCTCACATACATACATCACTAATGTTTTTAGAATTTCTATACAACCATCTGGAGTTTACTAAACTATAATTGACAGTGAACATAAATTCTGCATCAAATCCACCTGTTTGAAAATCTGTACCCTATTTGATGAATATTCATTTTGTTCTAATGCCATCATTTCCTTTAAAATCACCAGTAGATTTTATAGGTTTTGCCCATGCCTGCCTTTCCTTCAAAACAACACAGCAGGAAAAGCACCACATTTTACTTCATAGGGCAAATGAGCAATATCAAAGCTGGATATGCTTGCTTAAGAGAATTTATTGAGATCTCTAAGAAAATCAATGATTTAGCCAAAACCAGTAAATAAACTGTGGTATAATCAAAGGCCCTGGAATTAAGGTAATTAATCTTCAATTATTAAATCTATACTCTTTATTTACAGGTTGCATCTCTCCATTTCCAGAATCCATTTCTAAACAGGTCTCAACAGCCTAATTTTTATGTTGCTGGAAGCCTAGCAACTAAAAAACTGTCTTGAAGGAGCAGATCAAAAATCTGTCTAAATTCAGGTTTCTCTTTGGAGCAGCAGCCTGGTAAGATAGACACTGTATGAAATTTATGGGGTCACCATAGGCAAGTTGAAGTCACACACACATACACACAAACACACGTAACCCATCTCGCACAATAAAAGCATTTATCCAACCCTCTGCCTCCTACTTAGGATATGCCTAAATGGTGATGCAGTGCGGGGAAATCTTCCTTGTGATGTGAGGTGTGTACCTGCATCTTTCTTGGCTCAATGTGCTACAACATTTTAATTTTGGCACATGTTCCTTTAATTATATTCCTGAGCCATTGATTTATGGTCATACTTCAAAACTGAAAAGATAAACATTCACTATTTATCCTTCAATAGTCAGAAGTTCTTAAGGCTTTATTTATGCACAAACATGTATTTTATAGACATCAACTTCAAGAAAAGGTATTATGGCCAGCTTATATAAATGTATATGCATAGCCCCATGCCCTTCCACCTTCCTTTCCCCCTCTCTTTTCTTCCTGCTTCTTTTCTTCATAAACACACTTTTAAAAATCATAACATGCTACTAAAATATCCCTTCGGGCTGCCCTGTTCAATACTGTTAGACTGGGAACTGACAGAGAGGGGATAGCATATTTTGTCCTGTCCCACTGCTCATTTATAGCCTTCATACATTTAGATAACATGAAGAAAAAGTACACTGGATCAATCTCAGCTATATCTTAATCAAAATATTCATAATGCAGGACTTTTTTTGGCAGCAGCTGGTGCCTTTGGGAGGCTTTCGTCTCACATATGCCACATACCTGGGAGATTATCCCACAACTATGTCATACTGGGACTTGTAAAATGCAGGCTAGAAGCATACTCTCATGTATACCACTTGTGTGTCACAGCATGTCTATAATGGCATACATACATGCACTCTCAGGCTGTAGCTACACTGCAGGATTAATGGAGTTTAATACTGCTTCAACTGCAATGGCTCAATGCTGGCATCTGTAGTTTTGTGAGATATTTAGCCTTCTTCATCAGAGAGCTCTGATGCCACAACAAACTACAAATCCCAGGATTCCAGAGGATGGAAACATGATATTAAAACAATGTCAAACTGCATTAATTCTGCAGTGTGGCAAAAGTCTTAGTGCTTGCCTCATCAGTTGCAAATTATCTTTCTCTCACATACTCAAAATAAAGCCTCTGAAGATGCCAGCCACAGATGCTGGCAAAATGTCAGAAAGGAACTCTTCTAGAACATGGCCACATAGCCCAAAAGCCCCACAAAAAAACTATAAAAATAAAGCTTATTTGTTTGTTTTCTTAATATTCTGTAAAAGCCATACTTTTTAAGTCAAATTTGTTTTAGTCTATTCACAGTAGCCATGAATTGGTTCAGAAGTAATCAGTATAACATTACTAGGAATGCAAATACTCCCTTGCCTATTTCTTGTGCTCAAGGGTTACTAAAAACCATATTTTTCTTTTCACCTTAAGTAATTTTTTTTGGCTAGCAGTTCTCACATTTGAGAATGATTCTTATGCAAATGTTGTAAATTGTGTAGATTGCACAAAACTATGCAGTTTATCATATGAAGAGAAATGGGAAGTTTCAATGGGAAGTTTAAAAATCATGCAATTACTATTAAATCACAATTAACATTTTCACACGTATCGGTTATTATCCTGGGAATAACCAGAGAATAACCAGGCAAAAAACAGCAACAAATCATTCACAGGAAAATCCCTTGAATGATTTGTTGCTGTTTATTGTCTTGTTATTCATGGGTTAATAGCATTTTAACTGCTTTTCAACATGATGTTGTGTGAAAACCTTTATTGCAATTGCACAATTTTAATGGGATATTCCCAGGATAATGGCTGTTTAATTGCAACGTCATGTGAAAAAATTAATTGTGAATGTATGATTTTCATGAGATAATCGCCATTTATACTTCCAATTGTCCCCATGTGATAAAATGCAGCTGCTACCTCGTTGCATTGCCTTATAAAAATTAGCCGTATTGTGTAGATTGGGTCTGTTTGAACTATCATCTTGTCCTTCTGTGCTTTTTGTGTGTGCATGCTTTGTTTTGAACAAGAAAAACTAGTTTTGTCCAGAAACAGTTTTGTGCAAATTGCAGAAACCTCAGTGAAAAAGGTGCTCTTTGTTTCATACTTGCCCTGCAGGTAAGAAATCTTGACAAGCTATCCAGCAGAGAATGAGTACAGTCACCCCTCCATATCCAAAGATTCTAAATGCATGGATTCATCCATCTATGGGTTAAAAATATTTCCACCCACCCTCCAAACAAATTCCAAAAAACAAACCTTGATTTTGCCATTTTTATAAGTGACACCATTTTACTACTCCATTGTATATTTGACTTGAGCATCCATGGATCTTGATATCGAAGGGTGGGGCAGTCTAGAACCAAACCCTAGGAGAGACCAAGAGTCCACTGTAATCTTGTGAGAATTTGGCACACCCCTAATTGTTATCCACCTTTAATTTGGACAGATTAGAAGTCTACAATTTTTTAAACAAGATCTAGAGAAACTTTCAATTAGATCTGGGAGATAAATTCTTTTCTTGACTCAGAATAGTTGAGAATCAATGTAACAATCAGTTGGGTAATGTGATTATTATACTTACACTTGCTACATGTTTTTAAAAAACTAATTTCCAGTTAAATTCAGATACTAAGGGTGAATACTGTGGTAAACATAATCATTCCCTCTGTTCCTACTTGAACATAAATATTATGTTTTCCCATCCAGCCATAATCAATCAAGGCTGCAGTTATCTGCATGCACAAGTGTTGAATGAAGTAGAGTTTCCTTTCCAAGAACTGGTTACTTTGTAACATTGAAACATGGTTGTGATTTCCTGTAAGCCTTGCACTATATCAAAATGGTTGCACTAACCTGTCTAGCTCCAGTTGATGAAAGTTACTGCAGGGCAGTATGAGAAAAAGCAATAGTAGCATCACAATATGACTCATTTAGACAAACCGGGAATGCAACAACCAATGAATGAGGCCTCTTAGTGAGCAAGATGTCCTAAGGAAAGCTTTGGAAGACCTATTGAATGAGCTCTTTCAGTAAAGTTCTACAGACCTGAAAATATTGGAGATTAATGCTCCCTGCTAAAGCATTTCTTGGGTGAAGGGATCAGTGTGTGCACTTTACTGTTTCCTAGGCTATCTTTTTGTCAGCTTAAATGATTGGCTGAACATCTGCTGAGTTCTTGCCCATCAACAATAGGCATAATTGTTACCCATCTTCATCTATCCATTCTGCTTCAACTCTTTAGGTCACAAGTGGGGGAAAGGGTAGCCCATGAGTCTCATGCAGAACCTGTTAGCACTCCTGACACCCCCACATTGTATATGGGGTTTCATATTTTCATATCTAGAGCCAGGCATTTTTAAAGAGATCATTGTGACTTTTTGAACAGGAGGTTTTGAATTAGGAGGCTTCTTCTGGGAAAGGCACATTGACCCAAAGACATGTGGAACATTTACATCAGTGATGGCAAATATTTTATGGGCCGAGTGCCCAAACTAAAAAGTCTTCCGGCATCAGGTATTATCCAGTGCCAAAGGCAGAACTTCTGCCCTCCAGAGGCAGGACTTCCAGGGCAGGACTTCCTCTCCCCACCCTCCTGGGCCTTCAGCTGTCTCTCCAGAGGGGGGGGGGAGGAGAATAGGAACAGGCCTGCACCTCTTCTTCCCCCCATGCCATCTCTGGCCTCCAGCTGCCCCTGGAGAGGCAGCTGGAAGCTGGGGAGGCTTGGGAAGGAGGAGGAAGAGGGGCTCGCCTCTTTCTCTTCCTCCCCCCATGCTGTTCCTGGCCTTCAGCTGCCTCCAGAGAGGCAACTGGAGGCCAGGGAGGGTCAGGAAGGAGGAGGAAGAAGCACACACCTCTTCCTCCTTCTCCTCCCACCATGTGCTGGGGGAAATGGTGTTGTGTGCCAGCTCTGGCACACGTGCCATAGGTTTGTCACCATGGATCTAAGCATTACCAAAATAAATGATAGATGGGTTTGCTGATTGCTCTGTCCCCCCCCCCCCAGGCTTCCGTATATCCCCTTACACTGTAGACACAGTCCCATTGCACTAAGGCAAATAAGATAACATCTCTTACCTACTCCTACTGTGTTCCCAGCCAGCTTCCCATCTTGGTGCTGTCCTAAATCTAATCAAGGTTTGTCTACTCTGATGTTAAAGCCATCAGTTGTTCCAGAATCCATCAGTTGTTTATTATTGAGAAATAATGCAAATTAAAAAATATTTTACAGGCAGATAGCAAAACCAATAAATTATTTTTAAAAAATTATGTCATTGCCAAAAACAGACCTTGAATTTAATGTAACATGCTGCAGCAGAATTGAAACTTGACACATTCCCCTATTAACAGATGCAAAGCTGAGGGAACTAAGAATAAAATGCATGTCATCAAAGACATACTTTTAAACACTGTTATTTGGCCAGTTTCCATTTGGTATACATTTGCCTAACAGAAGGTGTTTATCCATAAGCGAAGCTAAACTGTATCAGAGATAGTAGTGGCAATTATATATACAATTTATTCTTTGATAATTAAACAAGTAATTTGGAACTGAAACACCAGGAATGCCTACCCTTGATTTCTACAAATACATCTCAAGTAGCCTAAATCTTTTGAAACACACTACTGTTAACAATTATGATGCTGAAACAGAGGATCACTTTTTGAGATGGTGCCTCAAAGACTTTTTTTTCTTTTTAAATAACTGCCATGCAACATTATCACATGAGCCTTGCTTTTACTGTAATCACACTAGTTAAAGAAAACAGAAACATACTCGTTTGAAAGTGGCTGCCCTCTTTCTTAATCCTGACTCACTGCCCTATGCCCTAGCCACCATGATTTTTATTTTTTAAAATTAATTTTTTAATTTTTATCATACTTCTGGAGTTATATTAATATAATTTAATTTAGGGGGGGGGGAAAGAAATAGAAAAGAAATAAAGGAAATCAGCCTGCTTCGGAATAGGACACCAGGAGAGGAGGTGACACTGGCAACATGTAACTGCCAATATTGCAACTGCTGTTGCAGTAATATTTCACACCTGAGGACTCATGGGACTGCAGTGCTGGGAATTTATTTATGGGTTTCCCCCATCAATGAAAAGGTGCCCCTTAACAACACATGAGAAACACAACAGCTACAGGTCAAAGGTGACATCATGTGATAAGTATCACCAAAGTCGCTATTTTACAACCATACGTAATTGCAGTTTAAAAGCCATGTGTGATAATCTTATACATGATTTAAGGACATTTTTGGGGTGACAAAACTGTAAGTCTAGGTTTCCTGAAAACCAGTCTATTCCACCTCACATTACAGTCACATTTTTACAGTTGTTCCTTGCAATCAACCCAATCATATCTTCAAATGTGTGCTAATAGACTTTACAACAGACAGAATTTACAAGCTGTGTAGAATAATGTTTCTAATTTAGAAACATTTCGTGGTTGGCTTGATGGCAAAGAACCAAATTAAGTGTTAAGGAAATGAGCTCAGAACTGAGTTTTAAAGAACTTTGCCAAACTCAAGCAGCAAGGCATCATGGTTCTTATGTCTTGCAAGGTCAGCTTAAAGCCTACAGACAATTTGCACCATGAAGACACTAAATTGTAGTGAAGTTAAGCCAGTAAATGATTTGCAAAAGCTTACTAGAGCTTTTTTTTTTTTTTTTAATGCATTAATCTAGTAAGCTTAACCTCAGCCATGGGGCATGGCCACGTACCTTAAATTGCAGAAAAGATTGCTTAGAAAAATACAGGGAAGATTAAATTGACCATGGCAAAGACAAAATTGGGAAGCAGTGTTCAAAGAATGAACCTTAAAATTGGGAAACTCAACTTTAAATAGGAAGTAGAGGCAATTCTACTCTTGCTTTAGCTTTGAATGCATAGATTTTCAAACATTCTTGCTTCTTAAAGTATCTTTTAGAAGCATTACAGAAAGCAGCATAAAATTTAGTTTTAAAAAAAATCAATAGTACTGCTGAGTTTTGGAGGAGTATTAGCATGGAGGTATTAGGAAGAAGTGTGAATCTCCATAATATGGGGAAGAGCAGGGTGCTATATAAACCACTGATGAATCAGAGTCTTACTATCACATTGTGTTGAAACTGTCCTCTGCAGTCATGAGAAGCAGGGACATTCCCGTCTGCTCTGTTAACTATTAAATCAGAGCTAAGTTCAGAAAATTATTTTCAAGAAGAACAAATGTAACAGTATGCTCAAGCCAAAGCCATGAGCATTATCCTATCATTAAGTCCAAACCAAAATATCATCACACCCAGTGGCATCTCTGCAGTTGGTATAACCCGGTATGGGTGCCCAGAAAGGGCTCTGAAAGGGGTGGCTGATTGTGCCCTCCTTCCTCTTGCTGCCTTGCTTGCCTGCCCCCCCCCCTTCCGGCCAGTCAGCCACCACTCAACCAGACTGCAGCTGCTGTGTGTGCATATGCATGTGTGCTGTGGCTCTCAATTGTGTGTTTGGGTGTGGCACAGCTGCTAGGTGAGCAGCTGTACCAGATCCTAAACAAAAGGCACTGTCCCTCCCAGCAAGAGCTGCTGCTGAAGGGCAGTGCTAGGGCCTCTGGACAGCCCATTCTGGGTTTGACATATCTGCTGGATGAATGAGAATAAAGGAAGCTGGCACCCTTTTTCACTCATCCAGCAACTGCACCAGTCCCACCAGGTGTGGTGCCACATTGAGTGCAATCCCCCTGTGATGTGTCATCCAGTGCAATCCTGCACCCACTAGTAACTCCCCTGATCATACTGCCGCTCCATTACGGATGGCTTCAAAGTAAATTTTCAGGCTCTGCATCAAAGCAGGGGAAGGTGGATAAAATGGCAAAGCCCCCAATTTGTTGGTCTATTGTGCTGCATTGTTAGCCTGCCCCCACATAAACCAACTCTCTCTCCCTCTCTCTCTCTAGTGCTCTTGCATCTCTCAGCGGCTTTTGATACGGTAGATCATTCCATCCTTTTGGGTCGGCCAAGGGAGTTGGGAATCGGAGGCATTGCTCTTCAATGGTTCTGATCCTTTTTCTCTGACAGATCCCAAAGGGTGAGGCTCGGGGACAGTTGCTCCAAAATTGAGCTTAATTGTGGCGTCCCTCAGGGCACCATCGTGTCCCCGATGCTATTTAATATCTACATGAAGCCACTGAGCGAGATCATTTGGAGGCATGGAGCTCAGTGTCTTCAGTACGCTGATGACACTCAGATATATCTCTCCATGACCAGATCGTCAGCTCAGACTTCAGATGGCGTCTCTCCTCTTAATGACTGCCTTGCAGCGGTAATGGACTGGATGAGGGAAAACAGATTGAAGCTAAATCCAGACAAAATGGAGGTATTAACAGTTACTGGTCCGAAACCAGGCTTGGGAATACACCTTCCAGTCCTAGGTGGAGTCACACTCTCCTCTAAGGACTCTGTTCGCAGTCTGGGGGTACTCCTTGACTCATCGCTTCACATGACCAGTCAGGTGAACGCGGTAGTCAGGAGCGCCTGCTATCAGCTTCGGCTGATACGCCAACTGTGCCCTTTCCTGGATACGAAAGACCTGGAATCTGTGGTACATGCCTTAGTAACCTCACGTCTGGATTTCTGTAATGCACTCTACATGGGGCTACCCTTGTGCCTAACCCGGAAACTTCAATTAGTTCAGAACATGGCAGCCAGGCTTATCACAGGAACATCAAGGAGAGATCACATAACACCAGTGCTCAAACCTCTCCACTGGCTGCCCATTAGTTTCCGGGCACAGTACAAGGTGTTGGTATTAACCTTCAAAGCCCTACATGGCTCAGGCCCATCTTACCTTAGGGACCGCCTCTTCCCATACGAACTGCCCCGCACACTTCGGTCCTCTGGGAGGAATCTGCTGAAGCCTATAAAAACCAGGCTGTCGCAAACCTCCCAGAGGACTTTCTCAGCTACCGTCCCTAAACTTTGGAATGACCTGCCAGATGAGATGTGTCTCATTACATCTTTGACCAGCTTTAAAAGGGCCTTAAAGATGCATCTCTTCCGGCAGGCCTTCCCCTGAAGAGGGAATAATATATCACCAACCCCCGACCCTAATAATGCAAATGAAAATGTAAATGGCACTGGGGGATTAACTCCAGCTGTCCCTCTGTTCAAACCTTCTGATCCCACCCACTGGAGATTGAACTCGTACTGCCCATCAACTGCACTTTATTTTTATTATTTTAAAATTTTTAACTGATGTCAATTTTAACTAGTTTTGATTTAATCTAGTCTTAAGGGGGGGAGGTTGGGAAGGGATTTGACTGCTGTTTTATTCTTGTATTTTTTTTTATTTGCTGTACCCCACTCCGAGTATTCTATTAGAGGAGCTGGTTATAAATAAACATTATTATTATTATTAATTATTATTATCTTTTAAACTAGACAAGTTATAAAAGCATGAGAAAACTAGATGAGATCTTTTCCTCAAGTTCTGCTAGGATGCAAAATTAGAAAAGCATTCAGCTTGAATGATTAGGAATGGGGAAGATTCAGCATTCAGTCATATTCATTTGAAATTTCCTTTTTAATGACAATTTGACATGGTGACATTTAGTAGGGACACAGCTATTCTCTTTGCTTGGGCTATTTAATGAAAAAATGCCAGCTGCAGGCAAGCTGGATGCACTCTTTGAGTTTTTTTAAAACAGAATTTTGATATGCCTTCATTTGTTTCCAGATAGTAAAGTGTAGTGGCTTCCATGTCAATGGGGTGGTGAATCTTCTTTTGCTTTTGCTCAGACATTAAAGGAATGATTAAGAACCTATTTTGGGAATAGGATGCAGTGCCTTGGACAGTCCAATAAAAGTCCAGAGTGCAGCTTTGAAAAGACTCAACAGCCCCTTGCAAGCCACTAGCTGCCACTTAATTCCATGAATGGAAATTGCTGGGATTAATATGAAAAATCATACTGCCTCTGTAGAGTCAGCTAAGAGACCCAGCATGGCGTAGTGGTTTGAATATTTGATTAGGGCTTTGGAGACCAGGGTTTGTCAAACTGCATGAAACCCACTGGGTGATCTTGGGTAAGTCACATCCTCTCAGCCTCTGGGAAAGACAAGCACAAATCTCCTTGAACAAATCTTCCAAGAAAACCCCATGACTTAGGGTCTCAATGGAAACGGTTTGAGGGCATGCAACAACAACAAGAGTCAACTAAAGAGATGTTGACAACTGTCACAACTGTCATTCACTTGCAAAAAAAAATACAACCTGATTAAAAGCTCAAAAGAACTGATGTCAGTTCTGAGACAAGAATTCCCCGATCTTACTGCCGTCCAGAATTCACCAGATGGCCTCAGGCAAGACACAATTTTCAGCCCCAGTATTTATGAAAATAATTATGTTGTCAACCAAAAGAAATGCAACAATAGTATATGTGAAGTGCTCCAAAGAGACTTGATGCAGTATGTACTATCAGCATAGTAAGTGTTGTAAATCCACTTACCACGACTGAGGGGTTGTCTGCACTTCAGGGGAAAAATATAGTTTTACTTCTGTCTTTTTAAATTGTTGTAATCTGCTTTGGATCCCATTGTGGGAGAAAGGCTGGATATAAATCCTTGTAATAAATAAATACATAAATAAATAAATAAATAAATAAATAAAATAGTTTGACACGAGTTTAACTGCCATGGCTCAATGCTATGTAATTCTGGGATTTGTAGTTTTGTGAGTTATTTAGCTTTCTCTGTCAGAGCATTCTGGTATCACAACAAATAACAAATCCCAGGATTCCATAGGAGGGAACCATGATAATTAAAGCAGTATCACATTGCATTAATTGTGCACTGTGTCAGCAGCCTTAGATGCCAGCTTGCTGCTAGCTCTCCCCCTAAAATGATTGCTTAGCTATGTGGGATTCGATTTCTCCTCTGTGCATCCTTTGACCATAATGAAGTATGAAAGAGACCATCCTCTTTTCCCCTGCTAAGACATCCATTCTCTCTGTACTTCTTTCTCCTCCCACTCCCCAATTCTCTTTCTTCAAAGAGAGGTACCCACATCAATTGCATTAAACTCAGTTTTCTCCTAACCAGAGGGCTCCATTGCCAGCAATTTGCTGTGGTGTTGTTTGCTATTGTATACTTTATTGCAGTGCATCATAGTGCCTTTTTTATTTATTTGTTTACTCCTGATGCTCATAGACAATTGCTGCTCCAATTGTTGTGGGTGGTCTGTTGTTCATCTCAAATAATGCACTAGAAAACTCAGCTCAGAGGACTCTGCTGGGGCTTCGGCAACTGCAGAGAAAACTGTAGTAGCTCTGCACAAAATGGGGCTTGGGGATCTTAAACTATCCTGTTGTGTTTTTAAAAGACAGCAAGAAAATTGTCCTGTAGGCAGACCCAAGAGATGGAGCCTTCTCAGTGTTGCCATCACAACTGTATAATGGTTTCTTTAGGGACACTTCTACAAATCATATTTGAATGCTGTTCCTCCTGTGGTTTTGTTGTTGTTTTGTTTTTTTCCTGGGCTTGTTGCTGAACTAATGTTGTGGTGTTTTTAATGGCTTCTTAGCATTGTATATAGAGACAGAGTCTCTCTTATCTGAAATGCTTGGGACTAGAAGTGTTTTGGATTTTGGATTTTTTTTTCCCCTGGGTTTTGGAATATTTGCATAGATAGATAGATAGATAGATAGATAGATAGATAGATAGATAGTCTTGTAGATGGGGCCCAAGTCTAAATATGAAAATCCTGTATGTTTCATATGCACCTTATAAACATGGCCTGAAGATATGTTTTCATGCATGAAACAAAGTTTGTGTGTACTGAACTATCAGAAACAAAGTTGTTACTATCTCAGCTACCCATGTGGATGATTTTGGAATTTTTTGGATTTCAGCATTCTGGATAAAGAAGACTCAACCTGCATAAATGCTTTGGTTTTCCACCTTAGAAGTTATTTTACTGAAAATCCAGGACAGGAATGTCAATACCAAATTATCAAATTAAAAAGCAATACAATCTACAAATGTTAAAGCAGCCAATGATAGATAGTAGATAAGGCTAACTACCAGTAGAGTGAGGTGGGGACGGGAGTGCTATTAATTGTATCAGGAGGCTCAGATCCAGTTTGAAAACAAGACAAGATTGGGAGAAAACAGTAAGGTATGTATAATGGCCTAAATCCAACTGAGGCTGCATCTACACTGCAGAATTAATGCAGTTTGTCATGCCTCGGTGCAATGGAATTCTGAGATCAGTAGGTTTGAGAGATATTTAGCCTTTTCTGTCAGAGAGCTCCCATGCCTCAACAAACTACAAATCCCAGGATTCCATAGGATGGAGTCATGGCAGTTAAAGTCATGTCAAACTGCATTATTTCTGCAGTGCAGATGCAGTCCAAGTGTTGTTATTGTGAAAATCCCCACTATCATAGTTATGTTGAGCTGCCTTGTTATGCAAGCAGTGTTGTCCAATGTGCAACACTAAAATGCAAAATAAATAAATAAATAAATAAGCTTGTGTAACAAGGGCCCTTTCACATGATAGCACCAGCATGCTATTTTTGGGAATCTGGCATTTATAATCACCAGACAGAATTTACAATTATGCCCCAGGATTCCGTTTAACTACAGCCATGCCAGTTAAAATGGAATCATAATGACAAAAGTGTTGATGCATCTGTTTTGTTGTGTCTTCTATTTCCTGCTTATGACAACCCTAATGTTTTGCCTCAACACCACCTAAAGTTTTCCTTATCCAAAAGCATGAGAAATTCCTGAGAAATTCAGTGTCCTCTGCCTAACCAAGGGGCGTGTAGTCTCAAAAGAATGGAGATATATTGGATTGCAAAGGAAGCATCTTTTTTGGTGTTGCAAATGGATGTTAAATTTCCTGGACTTTGAGAATCTCACAGCAGCCACATGGCCAGATGGAGAAGGTGCAAGCCTACAAATATTACCCCTCCATACCATCTGAACAGCTAATCCAGTCCCATTTTTTTTTAAAAAAAAATGTTTTACGTTTGTTGGAGGTAGAAACCTCAAACAGTAAGGTCCCTGTTCATTAGCTCTCTCATTAGCATTCCCTGTTGTAGCTATAATTTGGTATCTTGAAATCCAGAAAACATCCAGGGGGAGCCATGCTGGCCATATAACAAATCCAACAACATCACAAATCCACCAAACAGTGGTACTTTTATTGCCCAACCTAAATATACAATATGCATGCTGAAGCTCCATATCTGTTTTGTGTTTTGTAAGTACAGTGCAGTTATTTAAACTTTAAGCAACTCCTCTTTTTAAAAATTTGCTGTGATGCACAAGAAAAGAAAAAGCAACAAGGAAATAAAATGTCATGTTTTGTCAATCAATCAATCAATCAATATATCAATCAAACAAATAAACAAAATAATATATATCAATCTATATATAATAAAATACTATATATATCAAAATACAATATATCAATCAAACAAATAAACAAAACAAAAGTGCCCATGTTCTCCTGGAGGTTGTTATACAGTGGAAAGGGGAAGCCAGGCATAGTCAGACACGCATTCTAGACTTTAGGAGAGCTGATTTCAATAAACTCAGAGAAATACTGGAGGTGATCCCATGGTCAGGAAAACTGAAAGAGAACGGAGTTCAAGACGGATGGGAGTTTCTCAAAAGGGAGATACTGAAGGCACAATTTTAAACAGTTCCAATGAGGAAGAAAAATGGGAGGTGTCCCAAGAAGCCAGGATGGATGACTAAGGAACTTTCAACTGATATAAGCCTTAAACAGAACATGTATAAGAAATGGAAAAATAGGGAAATCACCACAGAGGAATTCAAACAAATAGCTTGTACATGTAGTGGTAAAGTCAGAAAAGCTAAAGTGCAGAATGAACTCAGGCTTGCTAGAGAGGCTAAGAACAATAAAAAGGGCTTTTGGGGGTATGTCTGAAGCAAAAGGAAGAAGAAGGAAATGGTAGGGCCACTGCATGCAGAAGATGGCAAAATGCTCACAGGTGACAGAGAAAAGGCAGAATTACTCAACACCTTCTTTGCTTCAATCTTCTCAGAAAAGGCAAAAGGTGCTCAACCTAAGGATAATGGGAAAGAAGACAGAATAGGGGAATTTCAGCCCAGAATAAGTAAAGAGATAGTACAGGAATACTTGGTTAACCTAAATGAATATAAGTCTCCAGGACCAGATGAACTACATCCAAGGGTATTAAAAGAACTGGCAAATGTAATATCAGAGCTATTTGCAATAATCTTTGAGAACTCATGGAGAACAGGAGAAATCCCAGCAGACTGGAGGAGGGCAAATGTTGTCCCCATCTTCAAAAAGGGGAAAAATAGGATCCCAACAATTATCGTCCAGTTAGTCTGACATCAATACCAGGAAAGATTCTAGAGCAGATCATTAAGCAAAGAGTCTGTGAACATTTAGAAGGCAATGCCGTAATCACAAAAAGCCAACTTGGGTTTCAGAGAAACAAGTCCTGCCAGACAAATCTGATCTCTTTCTTTTTATTAAATTACCAGCTTGGTAGATGAAGGGAATGCTGTGGATATAGTATATCTTGAACTCAGTAAGGCCTTTGACAAGGTTCCCCATGACATTCTTGCAAACAAGCTTGTAAAATGTGGGCTAGACAAGGCAACTGTTACATAGATTTGTAACTGGTTGACTGGCCACACCCAAAGGGTGCTCAACAATAGCTCCTTTTCATCCTGGAAAGAAGTGACAAGTGGGGTGCCACAGGGTTCTGTCCTGGGCCCAGTGCTATTCAACATTTTTATTAATGACTTGGATGACAGAATTGGGGGCATACCTATCAAATTTGCAGATGACACCAAATTAGGAGGAGTAGCCAATACTCCAGAAGACAGAATCAAAATTCAAAATGACCTGAATAGACTAGTGCCACTCTATTCTGCTTTGGTCAGGCCCCCCTGGATTACTGTGTTCAGTTCTGGGCACCACAATTCAAAAAGGATGTAGAGAAACTGGAGTGTGTCCAAAGGAGGGCAACTAAGATGGTGAAGGGTCTGGAAACCATGCCCTATGAGGACCGCCTTAGGGAACTGGGGATGTTTAGCCTGGAGAAGAGAAGGTTAAGAGGTGATATGATAGCCCTGTTTAAATATTTGAAGGGATGTCATATTGAGGAGGGAGCAAGCTTGTTTTCTGCTGCTCCAGAGACTAGAATGCGGAACAATGGATGCAAGCTTCAGGAAAAGAGATTCCACCTCAACATTAGGAGGAACCTCCTGACAGTAAGGGCTGTTCGACAGTGGAACATACTCCCTCGGAGTGTAGTGGAGTCTCCGTCCTTGGAGGTCTTTAAGCAGAGGCTGGATGGCCATCTGTCGGGGATGCTTTGACTGGGAGTTCCTGCATGGCAGGGGGTTGGACTGGATGGCCCTTGTGGTCTCTTCCAACTCTATGATTCTACTACAGAGGAATGATAGCCCCACTGTTCACTCCCCCTTCCTGTTAATAATTTAAGTGAAAACTATAATAATTCTTAAATTATTTTACTTTTCATCATTAATGCAGGTAGCGGCACTAGAAATAATAATCCCATCAATAGTTGAATGGTTGAATTACTGGTCTCAGAGTCCATTGTTCTTGGATGTCAAATTTCTGTGATCCACCAAGCCACCTGCAAGTCTAAGATATTTAAACTAAACCATCTTTGGAACATGTCTAGAGGAGGGCAACTAAAATGGTGAAGGGTCTGGAAACCATGCCCTATGAGGAATGCCTTAGGGAGTTGGGTATGGTCAGACTGGAGAAGAGATGGTTACGGGGTGATATGATAGCCCTGCTTGAGTATTTGAAAGGGTGTCATGTTGAGGATGGAGCAAGCTTGTTTTCTTCTGCTCCAGAGAGTAAAACATGGAACAATAGATACAAGCTCCAGGAACAGAGATTCCACCTCAACATTAGAAGGAACGTTCTGACAGTAAGAGCTGTTTGGCAGTGGAACACTCTCCCTAGGAGTGTGGTGGGGTCTCCTTCCTTGTAGGTCATTATACAGAGGCTGGATGGCCATCTGTCAGGGATGCTTTGATAGTGATTTCCTGCATGGCAGGGGGTCGGATTGGATAGCTCTTGTGCTCTCTTCCAAGTTCTATGATTCTATGATCTTTATGACAGTAAAAATCTTATCCTGAATCATGGCAGATGGGAAAAGAGCTTCCTCTTTTGTAGCTAATATTGTCCAATGACATTCATATGATACTATGCCAATAACCCATGTTTAGACATTAAAATATTTCTTCTAACTGCTGAAAAGTACTAATGACCTTGGTTTAAGCAACCAGTCTTCTGATATTTGATGATAAGCTGTCCTCATCAGGGAGGGAGGAGATTACAAGGGGAAATTATTTAGCCTATGTCCCAGCATAATATTTTTACAGCTCTTCTGAGATTCTCAAGCTTTTTAAAGGAGCTATTATTATTTGGAATATTTCCAGTAAGCACTAAGCATTAAAATAGAACCTTTGCAGCTGCTAAGTTGAATTACCTCTTCATGTGCTCCTAGAGGAAGGTTTTTTTTTAGTTTTTTTTTAAAAAAGCATTTAATAAAATATTATAGAAGTGTGAAAGACACTCACCAAAAATAACAAAACCCACAGATGGACAGTTTATTTGGGCCAACGTCTCTGGAGGCTGCACAATACCTTACAATTGGGCAGGGTGTGTGTGTACTAATCTGAACCAGTTTTTCAGGGTCCTTGTTCAGTGGAAGTATACAAAACAGTTAAGCTCAGATTGCTTTCATCAATGAGTCAGTGATCTCAATGGGTGGTGGGTGTACTTTAGAATAAGACTGGACTTTTTCCCAGGATGGACAGGGGTCAAGGATACAAGCCCTATCTGTCTAGTATGCCCTCTTAACAATTCATGAAGACTGTGCCAACAGGCATCTTCTTGCGTTATGCACCAAAGGTTAACATTCACTTTTATTGAGCATAACTTGTAACAGTGTCATGAGAGATTTATTCTCTGCTAGAAACCTCTAACCCACTCACCTGAACTACACCACTAGAGTTCCCCAGCAGAGATCTCAAAGTCCCTCCCCAAAGGAATTCCAAAGGATGGAGTGATGGTAGTTAAAGTGGGATCAAACTTGTATAATTGCGCAGTGTGGCTATACCCCTGGTGTCAAGCTGGCCTAACAAATCAGTAGCTGGTATGCAGTTAACAATTAACACATAGCAATGTATATTGGAATGAAAAAGGAATAGTCTTCCTTCTGAAAACACAAAGGTCAGCTGCAACTCAGTGATGCAAAATGGAGATCAACCACTGCTTATCTGTATCAATAGGCATGACTCCATGTAGTCTAATACTTGGAACATGTTCTATGGATTAAAACCTGCCATTTTATCTTCAGTATGATGAGTCTAACTGCACACATTGTGGCTGTAATGTTTGACTTAACTTCTTTTCATTTAATTTTTCTGCTTCTTTCCACATGCCCCTTTCCTGTTTTGGTCTGGCATGATTAAAAGATTATAGAAAACACAAGCTCTTGAACACTCTTGTGGTATTTTGCTTGGCCCTAATAAAAGTGTTGCCACAATGTATTTTTTCCTCATGAAGCAGTGTGGCTATCTTTTCATTTTACTAAGTCAAATGGGGTGGACAGTGGAACATTTTGCACTTTAAACAAAATTTCAATTAATTTGGCATGGACATTCAAGGTGGAAAAACAGAAAGGCAGTGGTTGAAAGTAATTCTCTACATGAAAAGAAAAAGGCATTCCCCCTTAGTCCCCTCCTTCAGTTTCCTAATCAAAAGGATGGGGCATTAATACCAGATCACAGATCATCACAGATAAGCATCAAAAATTAATCTTCTAATTGGAAAAGCATAACTTCTAAAGGGTTGGCTTAAGTGTAGGTTTGAATTGTTTAAATAAAGTGAATAGTTTAATTGCATTTGAACATTCACTTTTTGTATGTTTTTAGCTGTATTGTCCTTTTTTAAAATTATAAGCTGCCTTCAGTCTGAATTTTGGCAGGAAGTTGAGGTACAAATAAATATGACAACACCACCAATGACAACAGCAACAACAATCCTCCTCTTCCTCATTTAACTCAAAGCAAAAAGTAGGTGAATTATCACTGCTGTATTGGTCCCACATTTTTTCCACTTGTAAGTCAGATGTGACTGAGGGGTGAAACAGACCGGCATGAAAAGGCAGTTTCCAGTCAGCTTGGGAGTGTGGTGTACAGATGCCACATGCCCCCAAGACACCCAGAAGTTGCACCAGGACTCAGACATGGGCCAGCTTCCAGGTGCTCTGGCAGCATAGCGTTTACATGCTACATGCTGCTGGAGCAGCTTGAAGCTGCCCATGGGTTGCAGCGGCCGGAAAAAGCTGCCTTTCTGCCATCTCAAAAAGGAGTGTCTCTTTTCTGTTCCTTTTTCAGCCAGCTGCAAGGCAGACTGGAGCTGTGATGTGTGTTCACCACAGTCCCAATCCATCTTCAGAAGGGCTGCCCCTTCAGAGCCGTCTATTTTGGCCCTTAGACTCTGTTCAGGTGTTTGCCTGAATGAGTGAAGGGCTAAAACTTGGGCTGAGAATGTGAATTGTGGGTAAAGACATTACCCTCCAAATAAGAATTCTGATCCAGGTGAAATTTTTCTTCACACCCCAACTTTCTAGCATTGCGGTAACATAAAACTTCATTTAAAAATAGAAGCTCATATCCTGTTATCTGTGATGTTGTAAGTTGTTGTTGTCGTTGTTTGTATCCTGCTTTCATCCCAAAATTGAGACACAAAGTGGCTTGCAGTTTAAAAGCCCAGTACAATTAAAAACTTACAGAAACAGAATTGTAAGGTCACCGTGAGTTTTTCTCTCTGCACCAAAGACTTCCCTTACATTGGATAGTTTAAAGCAGGAATCAGGGGACATTTATTATTGTGGCAATAGTGACATCATGAACAAGTAGCACAGGTGAATGTGAAGCAGATTCACTGTAGATAATGAATTAATACCTATAATGTAGGATGCCAGCCTGACTTCATAAAATGTGAAACTTTACAGAGTGACTGAAGCCATTCTGCACCATATTTATTTAAAAAGTTGATCTACTTCTGAGAAGTTGTAAAATTGAGGAATGATGGATGGTAGTTATTGCTGCTAAGAGTGTTCTTAAGCAGCAATGGCTGGTGGTGTCCACATCATTGGGACTGTGAATCCAATCCAGGTTACATCCTGAACTTCAAAGAAACTAAGGTGTTGAGCACTGGTGTCTAAATAATTTCAGCACCATGGATATCTCCTTTAAAGCATATATATGCCTGATAATAAAAAAATTCTGGTCCAAGATACATATTAGAATTCAAAAGATTTTAGAGAGACAATATCTTTTTTCACCTGAATTATATTTACTTAATATAATGCCAGTATTAAGAGCAGTAGATGAAAGGAAATATTGAAGGGACCCCCACTTATAGAGGATTGGATAGAAAAAAATTCAAGACATGAGGGAGATGGATGACTTATGATTTATATTAAACCATTAATGGTCTGCGGCGGCAGTGGGGAAGGAAGGAAGGAAGGAGGAGGCGGAATAAATAATATGGCGGACGGCGTGGACCACATAGACATCTACGCCGATGTAGGGGAGGAGTTCAACCAGGAGGCTGAATATGGTGGGCATGATCAAATAGATCTGTATGACAACGTTATCTCTCCATCTGCCAATAACGGCGATGCACCAGAGGATCGTGATTATATGGACTCTCTTCCACCTTCTGTTGGAGATGATGTAGGCAAAGGATCAGCACCAAATGTTGTCTATACATATACAGGAAAGAGAATTGCATTGTACATTGGGAATCTTACATGGTGGACCACAGATGAAGAGCTAACTGAAGCAGTTCATTCCCTTGGTGTAAATGATATTTTGGAGATTAAACCATTAATAGATGGGAGGTGGAATAGAAACTTTGGGAGGTATGATGGGAAAACATCAGTGATTATTGAAAATAATTAAATATGCTAAAATAGTAAGAAGCAGCTATGGATTTACCATAGATGAAGGACTATATTTTATAGTGAACTTGAATTTTAAGTATTACAAAATTTATTTGTTGGATCCATATTGAAGAACACAGCAAAAAACACATGGAAAAATATCTTAAGCTAGCTAACATGATTGTAATAGAGAAGGAGAAAAGGAAAATATTTAAATGTTTAAATATTGTTATTGAGTAAGTTTAAGAAGGTGTGACTTAAAGAAATTATAAAAAATACTGTCAGAAGAAAAATGATGTTGTAAGCCAGAAAGTGGAAATTTCAACCACAGGAGAAGCAGAAACAAATTACAGAGAGACCTCTATCAGACGACAGTGGAAAGAAAGTCATTTGAACTGAAGTAAAGCAAAATTTGTTCCAACTCAACGAAAGAAGAAGGAAAAAGAAAGAAAATCCAATTTTAATATTTTTTATAGTTTTGGTTAATGTACTAATGTACCCAAGTAATGTAGTAGATAGATAATTACAGTAGTTGAATAGACATTCAATATTATGTTGTTTTGCAGAATGTAAACTTGTATAACAAGCTTATCACGTGGTTTATTAATCCAGCTTACCTCTCCCTGTGTAAATTTCAATTCAGGCTGCATCGTGATGTTATCAGAAGATTTTTGCCACTGAATTTGCCACCCAAATAGAGGTGCATTCCCACTTTCAGGAGTGCTCTGGTGGCCATTTTCATAAAGCAGAAAACTCCCAAAAAGAGTAGCAAGGAGCACTCCTGGAAACCGGGATGCACCCAGGTTGTATTTGGGCAGCAAACTTGGCAGCAAAACCCTTCTGATAACAAATTAAGCTTTAAAGCAGATAGACATAAATCCATTTAGTAAGCCAAGCGATAAGCTCCTAAATAATAATAAAATAAATTAAATAAAACAAAACATACACATTGTGCCACCCACTTATACATGAGATTCACGCTGCAGTCCTCACCTTATCAGGAAATATGTCCAAGGAATTCTGAAATTGTTCTATAAGTATATTCAATTGCATTGATTAAATATCCTACACACTCACACAGGTACATGCTTGATATGATTGTTAAATGCCCCCAAGTAGGATCAACATGATTTGCTGCCTCCATTTGCTCCTGTGTTATTTATTGCAATGTAGAGAATGCAGAATAATTAGCTGATCAGCTTTCCCACACATACTTTACGCTGAGATTTAAGTTAGTGCTTAGAGGAGGTCCCAAGGGATTCTAAATGAAAGTTTTATAAGCACTGATATGTGCCATATTATTAACTCACTTTGTAATGCCTTGTTTAAACAATTGGCCTTAACTTTACTTCAGAACTCAGCCTGGATGAAATTTCACAGAACGATGATGCCTCAAAGCCAGGTTTCACTCTCACACCCAAGAGTGCCAAAAGTCGAGGTGATATTACAGAGGGAAAGTATTCATGTTTTGCTTGGTGGTCCATTCCCCCTGATCAAGAGTAGGCAAAGCTACCTCTCCCTCATTTTTCTCCCTTCCTGTGCACACAAGGGGGATTCTGGCTGCTGGGGATAAAATTAGAATTCCCTGTAGGAGCTTCCTCTTCTGATAAAGGTGTACTCAGCATGTGTGTATACTAAAAAATTCCACATTGCTGTTCTTGGCATTTAATTAGGGGGTAAAGTAAAATGTGCAGGACTGGAATTTTAAGTGTTGGTTTAATAACCTTTATCCAGCTCATTTCTCAATGATTTTCTCCCTCTCTGGAGAGGCTTCTAATGTCAAACTGTGGTATTAAGGTGAGTCATGGTTACTGAAGAGGCACAAGGCAAGTACATGACAAAATTTCTTAATTTCAGGATGAGGGGTTTCTGTATTCATGCATGGGGGGGAGCTGAAGTGATCCCTTCACTTTGTCAATAGCACTCTGAAATGAAATGTGAGGTGTGTGAGAAATGCAAGATGCTGCAAACTTATTCTTCACAAGTATTGAATCATAATCTTGTCTGCAACAAGGATAAAATGTCATCCATGTGTACCTTGTTCCTTTGTTTGTTTCAGTTTCTAATCTATCCTTTTGTAAATGCTTTAGCAGAAGTCACAAGATTTATAACACAGTAGTAGTAGTAATACTAGCAATTTGCATGTATTTCAAGAGAGTAATATAAAATATTTTTTAAAAAACCAACCAAGATGCAATTAAAATCCCCTATGCTTATCCCCATTCAGCTTTATCAGGAGTGGGCAAAGTGTGACCCTGAAGATGTTTTTGTAGATGTTTTTGTACTTTTCCAGACTCCCCATTCTGCTCTTTTACTACCCCCCCACCAGTGGAAAAAAGTGATGTGCCTTTCTTGAAAGCTTCCAAGAGTGTTGATTGATCTTTCAAATAGGACTCCTTTGCATTGCTTAACATTTTTAAAACACCATGGTCATGATCTTGCATCAGGAGATGTACCTATGGAGATATAGCTATAATGTCGCCTGATGCTACTCTCCAAAATCTTAGCTTTGAAGCATTATTGCTCTTACCACTACCACCACAAAACAAAACAAAACAAAATCAACAATAAAAACCAACCAACCAACACATTTCCAAGGCACTAGAGAGTGGGCAGCAAGTAATGATGTTTCCAGCCCTGTACTGGCATGGGCACACTGAGACAGGTAGCTGTAGAGATGCCAGTGGATCATGTTGGGATCCTGTTGTAGCTGGGCATATTTTTTGGACTGGAAAACTACATCACAGCTTTTGGGGAAATGTGAATACCACAAGATAACAATTTTTTGGTCTGGTTTAGGAAGTGCGAATTAGATAGATTTATGTTTAAAAAGTAAACCAAATTTCCTTATCCCTAACAGGCTCTCCACACAATGGTAAGCAAGAACTCAGTTTATGGAGAATTTCTTATATGGCAGCCTATTACAAACCAAGACTTTCTTGTCAAGTATCTATATGGCTACAAATATAACCTCAGTGCCCACCATTTTCATGAAACCTTTAGATTAATCTTGTAGGCCCGATCTAGACAGGCACAAAGAGGTGTGTTTAGGGCTGGAATGGGTGCCTTTAGGGTTAGGGAGGGCGCAGTGTTTTCACCCTCCCTAACCCTAAAGCATATGGACGTTGCCATTTTAAAATGGTGGCATCCATACGGGCACACCATCATTGTGTCATGGCGTGCACAGAGTTTACACAATGCTGCATGCGACATGACATAATGGTGCCACGGGAGGGCACCAAGTGCGCCTCTTCCATGGCGCCAAAAGGAGCTTGGAAATCGAGCTCCTTTTTGGCACCGGGTCCTTGGTGCAGCCTTTAAATGGCTGTACAAGGACCCAGGGGAGAAAGAGGCTGCGGCGGTGGCCCCTTTCTCCCCTTGGCACCACCAGGGACAGCGGGGTGCAGTGGGCAGGGTGCCCGCTGCACTCCACTTTGAGGCAGCAGGGAAGCAGCAGTTTGCCGCTTCCCCATGCCCTTTGGAAGTGGCGGGATGGGACCTTTGAGGCTGCCAGTGAGGCAGCCTTGGCTCCATCTCGCTGCTTCTTGGGGCAAGAACAGACCACCCCTTTTGGGTGGTCTGTACCGCCCCTTAGTTCTCAGCACTGCAGAAACAATGTCTTGGCACATGTAACAGTATTCGCCCATATTTTCCCCAATGCTCTTACCTTTCCTTCATTATCTCCTGACTCTATGCTAAAATATCAGTCATTATATTTACAAAATAAATAGATTTACTCACATAGTTTTGCTTACCAAATCAACAGTGCAATGTAGAAAGATCCTTCTCAGTAGATCTCATCTGTGAGAAAAGGTCAGGAAGAAACCCTGTAGTCCTGATCTTTAGCTTACGTCTTTCCTGCCCATTCCACTACAATTTTAATATATGAAGGTGATTAAGGTACCTATTTGTCAGCTGTGTTGTCATCTTAAGCCACCTTTACACGGTGAGCTGTCTTGGGTCCCATACTGGGAGAAAGATGGGATATAGAATAAATGGATAGATGATAGATAGCTATACAGATTCAGTAAATGCTTATTAATTCTGAAAACTGAATGCATGCTCTGAACAACAGGGAAACAAGTTAACATGGCTGATGGTTAAGAAGCTTTATGTACCAGGATACTCTTCAGAAAAAGGGTAAGTATTTGGACTACTACAACAACAAAAGCTGCTGTTTCCTGCTTTTGACTCACAGTTTGAAAACCTCATTCAAGCTCACTCTTTGATTCATGTGATTTTAACTAAATCAGGGGATGCCATGAAAGTCCATCTTATAACATTTCCTTTGTGTTCTATCTGCTATCTGCATCATCTACAAGCCACATACAGAGAATCAGACTCCTGAAAATCCATTATTGAAAGTGATGAAAGCACAAAGACCACAGTCTAATCTTTGAAGTCACAACCTGACCCTGCAAAAGGTAAGGGCAGTTAATAGCATAGCATGTGATACAGCTTGAATGCCATTATGCTTACAATGTCAGTCTCCTCCATAACCTTTGGCTTGTTCCTTAAAGCTTTCCGTTAAAACTTCTCTTTCCAGCTTGGAGTTCACCACACTTCTTTTTAAGCTTCAAGGTGAAACTTTCATGAAGGTTAGTTAACAGCAACCATTAGGCCAGCTGTTGATGTTATTAGGTGGAAACACATATCACAATGTTTGTTTTTCTTTGGAGAGTTGGGCCGTGATTTGTAAACAACAACCAAGATCCTATTTAGTGGCTGCATAGCACACATTTATGCTAGTGTAGATGTGCTGTGGCAATAGGTTGCGCTTTGAGCAACTGATTGCAAAAAGACTTTCAAGCTCCCACAGCATAATGGTAGATCCACCTGACCACCCACCATTAAGGACTACATGGATCCTAGGCAGTACCCCTAGGCTTGTGCAATGATGTAATTTGGCATCACAAGGTTTAAGCATCCATTCATATGAGGTATCATATGATACACTCCTCAGAGAAAGTGCAATCTCTGATGTTGTGGCATTTATGTCATTGCAAAGCCATGACAAATTCTAGCAAATATAAGAGATAATTCTGATCTCACCTATTCAGAGGTCATCAGAGGCAAGTTGGGCTGTGTTCGCACTAATGGGAAAACCCGGTGTACTATCGAGGCTTCTGGATCTATGAGGAGGGTGAGCTGTCTTAACAAAAGTACCAACAACAGGTTGATAACAGTAGCACTCTCTGCACACTCCCCTTCTCATCCTGGTGCTGGTCCTGTGAAAATGCACCAGAGGAACCATGCAAATTTGACAGTGTTGTGGCTAGAGTTGGAATTGCCAGATGGAAAGAGTCAGTGTCTCCCCTAGTTCAGGGTGCCTCCGGATCTCCTCCACACACCTGCCAATGCTCTTCCCCTTGTTCCCACACCAGCATGCAGTCTACAATATCAGAAGAATCTCTGGTGTTTCCAGCCTGATTGGGAGCAAATGGGGACTCTTTTGACTCTGGAGAATCACGCTGTTTTGACCCATGTTCACCCATTTTGGCTCTGTGCACCATCTAAACAGGTCAATGTGGGATTGGGGTGGGAACATTTCTATTTCTCTGTGTTGACATGGCCTGAGAATCTATGCTCAGGATTATAATTTAGAACATAGACGGACATCATTCTGAACTGGTTTATCTAAACACATCAGATTACATTAATTCTGTAACTCTGTATTCTGTATTGTGCAATCACACACCATCAAAAATTGAGTCATCTATCATGTCAAACACAATAGTAAGGTTATATTGAAAATGGACAGATCAAGTAGCAGTCCAGCAGTTATTTAAATTCTTAAAACATAATGAATATAGTATAATATTAAAAAGGAGGTAAAGCACCAGATATTGCTTAAGGGTCTGAATAATATTTCATATGAACTTTGGCAGCAGAGAAAAGAATTACAGTATATATGATACAATATAAGATATAAGCCTGTATCTTACTGGGAATTTACAAGGTTTTAACCCAATTTACAGTAACATAGTAACTGTGGCATTATGCATTAGTAGTATTTCCAAGATGGGAGTGTTATCATAGTACAGTGGGTCCTTGATATCTGCTGGGTTCCCCCCACCCCCACCCAGGAAATAAAAGAGAGAAGCATGAGAATAAAACAAGGGGCTACCAGAACAGTCACATTTATGACTGAAGCCCCAAACCTATGGTACAGGCAATAAAAATGTTACAAAAAATGTAGTATTACAAAACAGGAATGGACCATTTGTAATTTTCCAAAAATTTGAACTTAATGTAAATTTTTTTTTTAAAGATTCACAAAGGGAATCTAAAAAGGAGGAAGGGAGAGAAAGAGCAAAGGAATGTATCAGTACCTTTTCTTTAAGGTGAGTTTCTTTATTTTGCCTACCTCACCCAGTGTCCAATGCATTATCAATAGAATGTGAAATACACTCTCGACTCTTTCAAACGGGAGGAATTTCTCCCAATTCCGAATGGAGCCAATGCGGATTCATGTAAATTCGCTTGTTTAGCGAATTTACCTGAACCCCTGCTCTGTTTGGAAGGCATTCGGAATTACTTCCCATTACCCGAAAATAACCCCCCCCTTGCCCGAAATCGCGTGAGAAGCTTAAATTTGCAATAATGTTAAACCCATGATTGCATTCAGAGTGACTTCCCTTTTGCCCAAATTTGCGTGAGAAGAATTAATTCGCAATAATGTGAAACCCCAGGATTGTGTTTGGATTGCCCTTGGATTTTACTTCCAATATCCCACGTCTAAAAGAGTCCTCTGTTCACATTTACCCTGAATTAAGTCCCACTAATTTTAGGAAGCCTACTTCCAAGTCACTGTGTTTTCTACTGAACCTGCTCAGAAAATAGGAGTTTGTCATGACATCCACTGAAGAGCTATCTCATTATCTAAAGAGGGATTTTAGGGAGGCGACCTTTAGCCCCAAACAAGTTTAAACCTTTACAATTGGGGTTAATTCCAGGTCAGGGAAAAGCCATTTTTCCCTCTAATGAAAAAGATGACAAAATGCACTGCTTCCTAGGTTGTTCACATAGGTCACTTGTGTCATTGAATACTAATGTATTGTAGAAGGCTTTAAAGGTAGGAGGAAGGTACACACTGCCTCATCTACACAGGGATCTCAGAAATCCAATGGGAAGAGATACGATGCCTGCACAAAGCAGCTGCAAATAGGAACACGAAAAGCAATGGAATCTCTCAAAGGAATGGGAGTGCCACTACATCTGACTGTCTTGATGTGCAACCTGTACTCAGGACAAGAGGCTGTTGTCAGAACTTAATATGGAGAAACAAATAGTTCCCAACTGGAAAAGGAATCAGGTAAGGCTGAACTCTATCACCCTATACCAGCAGTTCACAACCTTTGCTCTATGGAGCCCTTAAGTCAAAAAGGTTGGGAACCCCTGTCCTACACTGTACTTCCCTCCAACCACTCACCCTATACCTGTGCATTTAATAAATAATAAAAATAAAACTTTTATTTGTACCCTGCTTTTTGCTGGAGCAATCAAAATGGCTTACAGTATTTAAAACCATACAATGATACTGTATATATAAAATACTGTGCCCCTTAAAAGGAATTAAACAAGTTACGATTAAAAATTACATAAAATGATTAAAATAAATAAAATAACAACAGTTCCCAACAAGAACAGTGGCAGAGTCGTTGTCCTATGTGCCTATGTGGGGGAATATTTTTGGCTGAGTGATTTATTCCGGGAAGGCCTGCCGAAAGAGATCTGTCTTGATGGCTTTTTAAAAGCCACCTAGGTTGGTAATTTGACAGATCTTGTCTGGCAGGCCATTCCATAAAGTGGGAGCAACTGCAGAAAAAGTCCTCTGGGAGATTGCAACCAATCTGGTCTTCACTGGTTGCAATAGGTTCCTCCCAGAGAATCTCAGTGTATGGGGCAGATTATATGGAAGCAGGTAATCCCTTAGATAAGTTTGGCCCAAGCCATGTAGGGCTTTAAAGGTGATACTGCACCCAGAAAAATAATAGGTAGCTGGTGTATCAGCCAAAGCTGATAACAGGCAGTCTCGACCGTTGTGTTCACTTGATCTATCATGTGAAGTGACTAGTCAAGAAGCACCCCCATTTTTACCTGCCAAGTGTAGTATCCTATGTTTCTCCCTGTTGAAAATTAATTTTTTAGCTTTGCCCCAGCTTTCTAATCTGTTAAGACCATTTTGAATTCTGATCCGTCCTCTGGAATATAACAACTCCTTCTAATTTGGTGTCATCTGCAAATTTGATAAGCACACCCTCTATTCCTTCATCGAAGACATTGATAAAGATGTTGAATAGCACTGGGCCCAGGACAGAACCCTGTGGTATCCCACTAGTAACTTCTCTCCAGAAAGAGGCGCCATTTCTGAGCATCAGTGGAGTTGAAAAATACATTTTTTTTGTTTAACTTGTCAGATTGTTTAATGTGCTTTTAATCTGTTTGCATTATTTTCCCCTCTGTTTTGAGTTGTTTTAAATTGGTTAAATTGATTTTATGGTATGCTTCCCCGAATTCTCATGACAGCAGACTTGATATAAATATTGAAATAAATAACTGCAAATGCAAATATGTATTTCAACATATCATCATCATCATCATCATCATCATCATCATTTATTCAGTTTATTCAAGTGGCACTTAAGGTGGCCTCTGGAAATAATAAATGTAACTAAAATAACTAAAATATCCCATTAAAAACAATAAAATAATCCTCAAAACAACTCATAGTTTAAAATGTAAATAAAACATCCCCAATAAAAAGCCCCCCCCCCTTTATACATTAAGATACAGTCTTTCAGATAGTGTGGACCTAGTCTGTAGAGGGGTAAGTCATGACAAGCACTCTGAATTGTGCCCAGATTGGTAGTCAGTGGAGCTGTTTCAACAAGGGAGTTATATACTCCCTGTAACTGGCCCCAGCCAGCATTTTGGCTGTTTTGTTTTGAATCTGCAGAAGTTCCCAAACAGTCTCCAAATGCAGCCCCACACAGAGTGGATTATAATAGTACAAATGGTTTGTAATCAAGGCCCGTGTCACTTTAGCCAGATCTGATGTCTCAAGGAGCAGCTCCACTTCTTTACTTACGTGTGTGTGTGTGTGTGTGTGTGTTAAATGTTCATATATATCTGGAAGTATGCATCTAGAAAAGTTCTAATGTATTTCCTAGTATCTGAAGTTTAAAAGCTGAGGTATAACTGATTGTCAATACACATTAATCCAGTGAAAAGATCCTCAGGCATTCCCACTTCGAATGAAGCCCAATGCTAGGAAGGGACAACCAAGAAGTAAAAGAGCCACCTTGGATTTCAGAATTCCTGAAAGAAGGGCAAGGCATTAAAAAAGCCAATTAGTGTTGTTTTCTGCCTTCCAGTCATTTCCATCCTACAATGAAATAAAATACAAAAGAGATTCTTGGGACTGTAAATGTCCCATAATAGTAAATAAAAAAGAATGTCACACTTTTCACTTCTCTTGGTAGAAATTTTGTATTCCACCCAGCACGTGTAAGTGCCATTCACACTGTTTGGATATCACCCCTAAAGTAAACATTGATATACTGTGACTTTTCACACAATCTAGTATTCCCAGCACAATGAACTCAGTCACATTCAGACTGCATTTAAAAAACCCAAAAGGTACAGGATTTATTGCCTAAAGGTGGAAAAAATCCATAACTCACATGACAGTTGGTGTTGTGCAAAGACAGCTTTAATTGGGTTCCAGTATTTCATCCATGTGCCATTTCACAACAAATGTGCAGTCTTTTGTTGCCACAACATTCCTGTTGATATCAGCTTAGGAAGAAAGCATTGCCATACTTTCCTTTCATTCCCTGCTGTGCATCTTTTATATTAGAAAGGTGGCTAATAAACAAACAGAATCTCACTATAAATCCTGAGGTATAAAATCTAGACAAGCTGTTACTATTGTGGGAGAAGGGGAAAGATGGCAAATATGTAATGTTGGCTTTCAGAAAATTATGCAGATTTGTTTTTCACAAACTATGCAACCAGCAAACAGTGGAGGTGGGGGTGTTAAAATCTGGAATGATAACAGTTTTCCTAGTTATCTCTTTTTTGCATTCCTTTCTAGCATTATTTCTTTGGATTCAATTCCACTGCATATGGTTTCTGTCAAGTTTATACATTAATCCCTGCTTTAACAGGTGGGAGAAGAAGTGGAGCTGCCATCATCTCAGTCACTGCCTCCCATCCTCTGTCTCAGTGTAAGATTAAAACAGAGGACAGTGTGACCTCCTATGGACTAATTCATTTAGCCCAGTAGTGCAGAATTCTTAAGAAACTATATTGAAAAAGCTATAGCCAGTTTAGCATAATGATCTGAGTGTTGGACCACAACTCTGGAGACCAGGGTTCAATTTCCAGTTTAGCCACAAAAGCCAATGGGTGATTTTGGGCAAGTCACATGCTCTCAGCCTCAGAGGAAGGCAACAACAAATGTCCTCTGAACAAATCTTGCTAAGAAAGCCCCATGATAACTTCACTTTAAGGTCACCATAAATTGGAAAAGACTTGAAGACAACAAGTTTAGAAAGGGTTTGACAATTACACTGGGGACAGGAGCTAATTTTGCCACAGTGCACCCCTGGCTGGCTGCATGGTGCATTTTAGGGGAGAAAGTAAGTGACGTGATATCACATGCAGTTTGGGTTTCAGCCTAACTGGGGCTGGCTACATTTTAGCGGGTGAAGCTGGTGGGGAGGGTGAAAGGCGCACTTATGTTTGAAATATGTCTAATGCTATTTAGGACCAAAAATGCATCTGAGTGTAAAATAAAATACATTGGGGGATTTGAGGGTCTGGGGATGTTGCGGAGGGTTTGGAAGCCAAAGACAGGGTTGAGGGCTGTGGGCCATATATTATCCAACCTTGGTTTAGAAAGAAGAAGAATAAAATAATAGAGTTGGAAGAGACCACAAAGGCTATCCAGTCCAACACCCTGCCATGCAGGATGACACAAGCAAAATACTTGCAATAGTTGACCATCCAGCCTCTGTTTAAAAACCTCCAAAGAAAGAGACTCCATCACTATCTGAGGCAGCATATTCCACTGTCTAACATCTCTTAACATCAGGATGTTCCTCCTAATGTTTAGGTGGATCATCTTTTCTTGTAGCATGAATCCATTGCTCCATGTCCTAGTGTCTGCAGCAACAGAAAACAAGCTTCTCCTTCTTCCATATTACATTCTTTCAAATATTTAAACATGGCTATCTCTTTCCCAAGTTAAACATACCCAGCTCCCTAAGATGATCCTCATGGGACATGATTTCCAGAATAAAATAATAATACTAAATAATAAAAATTTTATTTATATCCCGCCTCTCTGTCCAAGACAACCGGGGCAGTTTACAAGATAAAACTATACAATTCCAAATCCCAGTATCCCCCTTCCCCAAAAATAACAATTGAACAATTCACAATTAAAACATACCTTAAAATAAACAAATCAGACAATGTTTATAGCAGATTCATTTTAGTCACCCTCCTCGGGACACACTCCAGCTTGTCAACATCCTAAGAATTGAAAAGGGAAGGAAAGGAATTTTTCACCGGGGCTGGAATTAGTTCCTTGTCACCTCCATTTAAGACAAGGATTGGCATAGTGTGGCTTGTGGGATGCATGTGACCCATGGATACTATTTTTGTGGCCCTGAAGTCCTCCACCAAAGCCCCCCTGAGAGGTGAGCTCAGGGTTTCCTACCTGATATTCCCATCTATGAATGGGGCCAAGACCTACTCTGTGTCTGATCTGAAATTGCCACCTGAAGACGAATTGGGGACCGCAGCCCAATGCATGGAGGGGACTAATTGTGAAGTTACAACAGGGTTCCTACACTTTCTCCCAACCCCCCAAATAGGAAAACAGAAGAAGAGGGCCCCCAAATCCAAAGACACCCTTTGTAACTCAGTCCCAGTGGCTGAAACACACAGATTTCAATAATCACTCTTGCACTGAATTTTACTTGTAGTCTGGACGTTCCTGATATCTTCTTTCCCTACATCTGAGAGATGAACAAAGCAATCTGCAGTTTGGTTTGTTCAAATCCCAGGGCTGCCTGCATTCTCCACCAAACTGATACCACAGTCAAGGCTTGACCAAATCAATGAATACATATATGGAGAATTATAATTAGTTAAAATTAAACTGGCTATGTTAGGAACCTTTTTTGCCAGTGTATACCAGGTTAGAAGGTATAAAGAAGTCCAGAGGCAATTCCAAGTTACAAGTTTTATTTAAAAGAGAAAAATCCACAGGCACATGCATACGCATACACTTTCACTAGTAATAGGGAACAAAGAGTTAAGTTGGAATACAACAGGCTTAGAAAAGGACCATAAAACCTGAATGTGATAGCTGCTTCTTCTCCTGATGATGTTATGATGGACAATAGAGACTCATTCACTCTCTTGATGGAAAAGCAATGAGGGGCATAGCAAGTCTGGCAGCACTTCTGCCTGGAAGCAAACTAAGGAGCTTTCTAGATTAAAACAACAGAATATTTGAATGGACATTTTTGATCATACAGAGAACCCACAAACACATGAGTACATGAGAAAGTACCCTACCCCCATAGGCACCCTGACACTATCCCCAAATATTCTGTTTTTCTATGCAGTCCTACTCAAAATGGTGACAGAATGTGGCTGCTCTTCTCTCTCTCAGAGGGCATAGCTATTCTGTACAACACCTCTGCCTGATGTACACATGGTTGTTCTAAAACAAGAGCCAGGACGGTATAGTGATTTGAATGTTGGACTGTCTCTGGAGGCCAGGGTTCCACTCTGCCATGGAAACCCACTAGATGACCTTAAGCAGGTCACACATTCTCAGCCTTAGAAAACACTATGATAGGTTTGCCTTAGGGTAATCATAAGTCAGAAACAATTTGAAAGCAAACAACAACAACAACAACAACAACAACATTCTAACATGGAACCTCTTGAGGGTAGGGCTTCCAGAATGAAGTTTCCCTTAAATGGCAGTATGGAAGAGGAAATTTTAGCAGGTGTCAATTGTCACACAACCAGGTTACAAGCAAAAAATGCTAAAATCCCCTTTGGTATACAACCACTAAAGTTGCCTTCCAGCTTGAGGTTGTCTTGGATGAAGCTGATTATCTGGACCCATTTCAAACCGGCTTCAGGGTGGGATATGGAGTTGAGACTGCCATGGTCACCTTAGTTGATGATCTCTGTCTGGGCATCGACAGGGGAAGTGTGACCCTGTTGGTGCTCTTGGACACCATTGACCATGGCATCCTTCTGGAACAGCTGAGGGAGTTAGGTACTGGGAGGACTGCACTCCAGTGGTTCCATTCCTACCTCTTGGGCAGATTCCAGATGGTGATGCTGGGGGACAGTTGGTCTTCTAAAAAATTGCTGATATCTGGCATCCCTCAGGGCACCATTCTTTTCCCCATGCTGTTTAACATCTATATGAAGCTGCTGGGTGAGATCATCCAGAGACATGGGGCTCGGTATCATCAGTACGCTGATGACACCCAAATTTATTTCTCTATGTCTCCAACTGCTGCAGTGACTAGGGATGGCATCTCTCCTTTGGATGCTTGCCTTGGGTCAGTAATGGGCTGGATGAGGGAAAACAAACTCATGTTGAATTCAGAGAAAACGTAAGTACTTGTTACAGGTACCCCAAGTCCAGGGATGGAGATTTGTCAACCAGTCCTGGACAGGGTCACCCTTCCACTAAAGGATGAAGTTCTCAGTTTTGGAGTACTCCTGGACACGTCTCTGCAGTTGTCATCTCAAATAGATGTGACAGCCAGGAGTGCTTGGTATCAACTTTGGTTGATATGCTAACTGGGTCCCTACCTGGACCGAAAGGACCTTGAAGCAGTGGTACATGCATTGGTAATCTCTCATTTAGATTTCTGTAATGCGCTGTACTTGGGGTTACCCTTGTACCAAGTTCGGAAACTTCAATTGGTTCAAAACAAGGCAGCCAGATTGGTCACCATTCACCGGTACACCTAGGTCTGACCATATAACACTAGTGTTAAAATCTTTTCACTGGCTGCTAATTAGCTTCCAGGCACAGTACAAGGTGTTGGTTATCACCTTTAAAGCCCTACATGGCTCAGGCCCGAGTTACTTGCGGGAATGCCTCTCCCTATACAATCCACCCCACACAGTCAGAACATCTGGGAAGTACCTAATGGAACATCATAATACTAGGCTAATGACAACTTCCCACTGCTGCGGTTCCTAAATTATGGAATAGCCTACCAGAAGCCTTTAAGAAGACTCTATATAAGAGGTTATGACAGAATGCTCCACTCTTGATTATGATCATTGGCTATTTGATGATTTGCCATTTTATAGAACTAATAGGAATGTTGGTAATTCAGTATTAGTGTTTTATCGATTGTATTTTGCACTGTTAGTATTATTTGATTGATGTAATCCTGCCTCAATCCATGGGAGAGGTGGGAAATATAAATAAACTTTTATTATTATTTATTAAAGGGACAGGAGTCCTCTCCAGTTTTCATTCTGGCAACCCTATAAGAGTGAAAGAGTCAGCACCCAAAAAATGCTTACTGACATATGCCATAATGGTTTGATCCTTCCTCTTCCTGTTATACTATTAAAATACTGAATACAACCCAGACAAAGTCCAGCCTCTCCCAGCATGTAATCCTGAAGTTGGCAAGCAATGCATTATAGACAGGAAATGTCACTGATACGAAATGTCATCTGTGATGCTTTCTGACGTGTGTACTTAGCTGAGTCATTGCTTTTGTTAAATGAAGTATTGGGTAATGCCTCTCAGCAAGTCCAGACAGAAATTCTTTGTTTGTAAGATGGTGCTTTATTTTAGAAAACTCATGTCACCATTATCTTCACTCCCAACATCCTTTTAAAAGGATGCCAAATTCAATGATTGTTCATTCTGATAGTTGGTGCGCTTGACCCAAGAGCTGGAGCTGTCTGCCTCCTCTTTGTGAAGGCCACTTGCTGAAATCACTGGGTTACTTTTGCTCTTCTCTTGCTGAAATTACTGCCTAGTTTAAGCTTTGCTCCTTTTAGCTGAAACCACTCTTTTATATCCTCAACGATCTGAATCATTTTGGCCGGGGGATCTTGGGGTTATTCAAATGTTGTTGTTGTTATAGTGCTACTATGTGAATAATCTCACTCACACATTCTGGGTTTATCAAACTATTTTTATTGGAATTACATCTCTGCACATGTCTGCGAATTCTGTTGCTCACACGGGTCAGCACTGCAAATAAAGATGGAGTCAATGGTGCAGATGTGTTTGAAAAACATTTAAGGCATGCAGAGTTTTACTCTAGTTTATCCCAGATGTATTCACATTGGTTATTCACACAAACAACAATACAAATCTTTTAGGAAAACAGGAAAAAACTGTGAGATTGATCATGGGTTTTTATCAGCTCCCCCCAAAGTTAATCGGATGCATTTGAAATACATGTAAAAAACAAAAATTCAGCCCACTTCCTACTGACATTATTTTCACTGCCTGAATAACCCCTTGTTAACTCATTCTCTTTCTCAAAGAATCTAACTTCTTTTTCTTAAAATCTGTGATTTGAGCACTTGCAAAGTGGTTAGCTTGTCCTCCTTATCTTTGCCCTGTTCTAGTCATGAGTGCTGTCTAGAGTCTTACAAGTAAAATCTAATGGGACCAAATAAGAGGTAATCTCAGTATCTTTCACAATTACTTTACTTGCACACTGAAACTCTCCAAAACTGCCTCCTCTATCTCTGGGCTGTCTGTCTGCCTGTCTGTTTGTGCGTCTGTTTATGTGTGTGCGGACAAGCATTGCACCATCATTTTAAAGCCATTTCTCTCTCTCATTTCTCTCCTCTTACAGACCCCTACAATTTCATATTGCTTATTCACAAACCTTCAAAGCCTTGCAGCTTTGCTCATTTTGAGTTAGCATCTCCACATCCTAAAGCAACTCTGTTCTCTTAGGTATTTGTTTGCATTTTGCATGTACTATTTGCCACTTATGAACCTTTGTCATAATCAATGCAGCTGTTATGTATATCTTGATTTATGTGTGTTCAATAAAATTCTACTTTTAAAGAACTCAGTGGGTATATGGTTTACTGAGTTGAATTTGCCTAAGGTGTGTTATCAGCCAAGGTCACAAGATCCATAATAGGCATACATACTTAGAACATGAGAGAGTTAATTTATACGCTCTGGGACCATACCTGGTAAGAGTGCAGTCTGTAAGGAGAGGTGGTGGGAGGAAAATTGTCCACTGGCCCCCATACGGTTCCACACCCAGATTCAGCCTCCACCTTTTACCTATGTGAACAACTATCTTTCTATCTTGGGCAGAAGAAAAGAAAATTCCAAGAGACAATAAATTTCTGAGACTGATTCCAGATTTTTGGAGAGAACAGCTCTTGTGAGACTTTTAAAAAAAACTTTAGTTCTTTGTTGGATTAATGGCGCTCAGAATATGCTTACTGTGTAGCATCCAGTTTGGGATATATTTACATTACTGTTAGTACTGTTACTTTTGCTACTTGATTTTTTTAAAAGTATGAATTCTTGGAAAGTTTCAATTATGTTTCCAGTGTTTACTTTGAAAGTCTTATAAGACCCAGAGACTGAAACATCAGCATCATTAACCAAAAGAACAGGCCAGTAGTGGTTCTGGATAGGAATCACTAATGGCAAATTATGTCACACTTCATAGCTCACAGCTCATCCTGCAGACCATGCAGACCCCTTGGTTTGGTCACATTGCTCAGAGTGTAATTATAGGCAGCTTGATTAACAAATAATCAGAAGTACCATATGGCCTGATAGCTCGCTGAATCCATAGTTATAGATCACAATCTGTTGCTGAAAGGCACATTCATAATGCATACACACACAACACACACAAACATTACAACTGTATACTACCAAAAATTCTGAGCTGCTAATTAGCATGGAAGCATTCAAATCAATAAAGGAAATAAACACTGGGATATTACTATAAATCCTGGAGCTTTGCTAAGAGCCTGCTCCTGAGTCAATAAAATATTAAATACACATTTTGTTGTAAATGCCTAGATAGTTAAGGCTTTTTAAATGAATAAATATCAGATATACATTCCATTACGAAGTGCCATTTTGCCATGGTTGTTGAAACATGCAAGGTCACATTTTTCTTCCCTATCACTCTGTTGCAAGTAGAGTTGCTTTATCAAAAGCAAAGCCATCATCCACCACTTTTACTTCTATCAAGACAGACAAGGGCCACTCACCAGTCTTGCTCTAGGAAGGGGTATGAAGGTCTAATGGACTCATAAAGGGAGATATAGGGCTAAAACAGATGGGCTGTGAAGCGTGGCTTCTGGCACAACGTTCGCCTCCAGAGTGGCTGGAAGCTGCACAGACAGTTTGTGTGGATGGGAAAAGCTGAGTGTGAAAGGCATGGCAAAAAGCTGCTTCTTGCTGGCAGCCACTTCATGGTTGTGTAGCAGCTGGCTTTGGGACCATGGTGTCTGGTCACCATGGTCTTGCACTGCTTAGGGTTGGTCACAGCAGGAGCAGCCACTCAAAGCCACCTGTTCCCTTGAGGCCACAGTCCTTTAAATAGCCTGGACCCAAGGGACTTGATGAGACCACAACTCTCACTAAAAGCTAAGATGGCTAAACTGAAGCTATCATAGTTTGGACATATAATAATTCATTGGAAAATAGAACCATGCTCAGTAAAGTGGAAGGCAATAGGAAAACCAGCAGAACACACTACAAATGGATTGATTCAATCAAGGAAGCCACAGACCTCAGTTTACAAGACCTGAGCAGGGCAGTTGAATGCCACAGGGCAATTAATGGAGGTCATTCATAGAGTTGGCATAATATGAATTGGACTTGATGGCAAATGGCAACATGTACAGATTTAGAGAAAACCATTAGACTACTCTAATCTTTGATAAAAAGCCACTTTTTAACTTGGAATGAAGCTAACATTGGTACAAACTGGGCCTCCAAGGGGACAGTATAGTTGTTGTTGTTGCTGCTGCTGTTATCCCATCTTTCTCCCAAAACTGGGACTCAAAGTTACTTACAATTAAAAACAACAATAAATTTAAAAGCATACAGTGAACATTATAAAAGAATTATACTATTCACAGTAATAAAACAATTCAAACTTCAAATTAAAAAAAGAAAATGCACCTAAAAAGTATGTGTGTGTGTGTATAAATTTAGTTTAAAACAATACAGAAGCCCCAGATGTTCTTTAAAAACTTTCTATTTTAGAAGCCTATTGAAATAAAAAGGTTTTTGCCTACCCACTGACAAAAAATACCTGGGAAGGGGCCATTCTGGCTTCCCTAGGAGGGGAGTTCCAAAATTTAGGATAGCCACTGAGAAGGCCCTCTCTTTCATCCCCATCAACTGTGCCTGTCATCCAGATATGGTCAGCCAGGTATACTGGACCTAAGCCATAGAGCGCCTTATAGGTCATAGTCAGCACTTTGAATTATGCCAGGAAACAAACTAGCAGCCAGTAGTGCTGTTTTAACAGAGGGCTAATACAGTCCTGTAAACTATCCCAGTTAGCATTCTGGCTGCGGCTGCTTAAACTAACAGAGGGCCACAGGAGAGAAGACCCTCTCTTATGTCAGGTCCCAGTGTATTGCTCCTGATGATGAGGCACAGAGGACAGTCCTACCTACAGATCTCAAGCCTTGGATAGGCATAGAGAGAGGAAGACAAGCTCCTTCCAGTATCCATCTTTCCTCATAAAATCTCATTTTACTTGGTCTTTGATCTACTTCAACTCCACTCTGAAAATAAACTTATTATATCCAGGTTATTTTCTGTGCTTTAATTAATCCCTCTGTTTCAAGGTATCCCTGTTCACAGAACTCTAACATCTTGGTTAGTGTGGCCCCTCCACACTGTTCACAACAGGGCAAAAGTTAGAACAAATTTTCATGTGTTAATTATCTGAGTACATATTCATTACCATACCAGAACAAACTCACATTCAAATGAAGAATTGCTATAGTTTAAGTTGAAATACAGTGCATCACTCCCTAGTGGGAAGGACTGTGATCAGATGATTGCTTAATCTAATGTCTGGGAAGCCACAGTAGTTGCGTGATTCAGGAATCCTGCTCTTCTCTCTAATGTGGACCTTTCAATGGGACATAAAACTAGACAGCCTTTTAAATGACTTGAAATTGATAGCTGTCTTCTACAAAGAAGGCTGACAGTTCTCTCTTTATATTTATGTATATTTTTTTGTTCAGGGATACGAACCATGTTCCCCTCCAGATGTTACTCACTGCAGCTCCCAGAGGCTCTAGCTAGCATAGCCAATTGAGAGGAATACTAGGAGTTGCAGTCAAACAAAATCTGTAGGTCCACATGATTCCTGCCCTTACCTAATTGCAGGAGACACTGAGGAGATATTCACAGTATATACAAAATTGTACATGGTTTGTGTAGCAATATAGTATGGAAAATGTTCCTGAGTAAAAAACAAAACAAAACCCCTTTCCATTGAGGCATTCCACTCTGCAACTGACAAAGATATGTATATTTCATTGTTATTATTTGTCACGACGTTGATTTAGACCTATGGCAACCCTATGAATAAGAGACCTCCAAGATCCCTGACCATCAACTGCCCTGCTCAGGTCTCACAGACTCAGGGCTGTGGCTTCATTGATTGACTCTATCTACCTGAATGTGGTCTTCCTCTTTTCCTACTGCCTTTCACTTTACCAAGCATTATAATCTTTCCCAGTGAGACATATTGCCTCATGATGTGTTCAAAATATGACAGTCTCAGCTTAGTCATCTTGGCTTTAAAAGAAAATACATATTCCATTGTTGTGTCTTCAATTAATTTCTGACTTATGATGACCCTAAGTTAGGATTTTCTGGGGCTCAGTGTATAACTTGCCCAGGATCACCCACTGGGTTTCCCTGGCCAAGCAGGGAATTGAATCCTGATCTCCAGAGTTGCCATGTAATGCTTTCACATCATCACACACACTGGTTCTTACATATTCTCTACAGAATGCAAAATCATGACTCCTTCAACATTAGGAAGAAAATCCTGACAGTAAGAGCTGTTTGACAATGGAACATGCTACCACAGAGGTCTTCTGTTTTTGGAGGTTTTTAAAGAGAGGCTGGATGGCCATCTCTTGGGAGAGCTTTGATTGTGTCGTCCTTCATGGCAGAGGGTTGGACTTGGATGGTCTTTGTGGTCTCTTCCAACTCTATGATTCCATTATTCCCACGTTTTTCCTAGCATTTTAGACTTAATAACAAATGTATATTGTTTAACCAGTTAAACTGAAAACCATTTTATGTCCCACCATAATTGGAAAACATAAATTGCTTGTCATTTGTTTTTCTAAAAAAACAAACCCCAAAACAGGTTACTTTTGCAAGAGGAAAGATTGTGGAAAAATACATAACAAATAAATATAATGGCAGATACTCAGCTGTGGCTGCAGAAACAAATGTCTATTTTTCACACACACACACACACACACACACACATCCCTGTATACTTGCAAACTGGAAAGCACACATATAGGCACATTTATGAGTAGCTCAGAGAATGTATGGAGAAAACATCACACTTTATTCTTTCCTGTTTACATTCAGGAGTGTAAAAGACCAACCAGTAATCTTCGGTTATTTTCACAACACTCTGAGATAATGCTGTGGTATCGTGGATTCCTTTAGATCCCATATGTGGAATTGAGAAGAAGGTGATAAAAACAAAATAAGAGAGACACAATTCAGGAGCTCACAGCCATATCACAGAATTAACACACTAAAAGTAACAATGTTACCGTAACACTCAACTTTGGAAATACCAATTGTGCCCCTGCTATGTACCACAAATTGGGATTCTGGGCACATCTACACTGTAGAAAGAATGAACTTTAACACCATTTTAACTACCATGGCTCTAGCCTACAGAATTCTGGGGTTTGTAGTTTTGGGAAGCATCTGCACTCTCTGACAGAAAAGATTAAAGTCCTCATAAAACTATAAATCCTAGGATTCCATAGGATGGTGTTGCAGCACTTAGTGTAAAACTGCATTATCTCAACATTGTAGATGCTGCCAATATTACCTTTTTTGTGTAATGGGGGAGCATTTTGAGCCTTTCCCCAAAATAAGCCATTCTAAGGTAAATTTCCTTTGCTTACAGCCTTCTTGAGCTATCCACATGGAAAAGCTTTGAGTGCAGTGCAGACATTGTCCATTGCAACTATCATTTTCAAAATATATATCAGAAGACTAAAAAGCAAAGAAACTGAAAGTTCCAATTCAATGAAACAATTGCTGTTAAGGAAAATGCAACATGGGGCATACAGTGGAAGAAATAAAATATGTATGTGAAAGTCACATTGACTAAGCAAAAGCAATTAAGAAGTTACACAGGTGAAAAGGCTAATGTAATTTAGAAGTCCTGGGAGCCAAGGACAAATGACAAGGACAGAATTATAGAATACATATTGGAAACACCTGAGAATCAAAAAATGTACAAGGTAATATGATGAAATACTTGAGTTGGACTTAAATATGGGTTGAACAATGTGAACCAATCAGAATGAGTGTAAACACCCACAAGTGGCTATAATAATAACAATGTATGCCAATGGTTTGTGTGGAGTGGTGTGGAGTAGAGAATAGTTGAGTTGAGCATTGTATAGAGTAGAGTAGATAATGAAATAAAGCAAAGATTGTGTGGTGAAGGGCATTTAGTATATATAGTTAAATAAAGTAGATCTTTTATACAAGTCTACTGTGTTGCCTGGTGTCTTGAGAGAGAGAAGATACAAGAGCCACCAGAACCAAGGAGACGTTTGGAGACATCTCTGAAAGAGGAGTGAGAAGGCTGAGAGAGTTTGTCAGGGTCTTCAGCCTATTCTCTGAAGCTCTGCATGCTTAGAAGAAAGCAATAACTACTGATCAAAGCAGGTCTGCTCTGCTGCACAACGAGGTGATGAGTTAAAGCAAGAATAAGACTAGCTACAACTCCCATCATCCTTGACAATTGCTTACATGAGTGTACCAGAAAGGAAGAAAGGTCAACATTTTAGTCAAAGAGCCTGTCTTTTTAGAGATCAGAGCATGGAAAGTTACATTTAAAAAGTAACTTGTCCCTGTTACCCATCACATGGTTGGAAAATAAAATATTGTTGTTATTTTTTACAGTGTTGGAGACAATGGATTACATCTGGAACAGAGTAATTTTATGATGACAGATCACTACAGTCAGCCCATGCGATATGCAGGCTTACCTTATATGGCTTTCAGCTTATGCCGAAGCCACACTACAATTAAATGAATGGCATGTGTGCCCATGGCGTGCACATCAGACATACGCATCCCATTGTTTTCAATGGGGTGCAAGCATACACACTTTTCACTTACGAGGAGGGAGGGGGACAGAATGCATCCTCCACATGAGGGAAGGGCTGACTGTATATGCAACCATATAGAGAACACGGTATGCAACCATGTTAGCTAATTTTATCAACACATGGTGGGACATCGCAAAAAATGTCCCTTCTGCAAAATAGGGGCTCGCATCGTACGATGGGATACATTGTGCATTGGAATCATTGCAGAATGGGGCACATAGTGCATCAGGACAGGATCAGGACAGGTTGTTCATGGGGGCTGTTACACAAAAGCCATGCTGCTGGCTCTGTTCAACACAATTACATCTCTGCTCTTCTCCTGAGAATGCAATACTATGCAATGGCACAACTCCAGTTTCCACAATCATGAGTAGTTTTACAATGATGTACCTTTCCAACAGGATGCCAGTCATTATTTATTGTATTATCGGTTATGCTACTCATAATTTGTTTGAATACTCATTATTTGTTTGTTTGTGAGGCTTCTTCCTACATTCAGATTGTTAAAATATGAAGTTTTTCAATACAAATATCACCCATCCATGATGGTGAGGTCCAGAGTTAAGCTCTCTGGATACTAGTGGAAACTGCAAGCAGAGTGCTCAGGCCTAAATAAGGATGCTAAAAATATAAGATGTGACTTTTACTTTTAACATCTCATGCATGGACAGGCAGTCTTCATGTTTCTGCAACCCATACTGGGACCCATTTTTGTATTTTTTTTAAACCAGACTGCTCAGATCCACTAACTGGAAACAGTTCCGTATTGTTTTCATCTTCATCTTCATTTATATTTCTCCTTTTCTCCAACAATGGGACACAAGTTGATTTACAAGTTATTAAAACCAGCACAGATTAAAAATATACTAAAGCTTCAGTACTGTGTGTATGTGTTGTTTAAAAAACAATTAAACTACCTATAGCGTTAAAACAATTTAAAATTCATTAAAAGATAGGCTATAAAATATCAACAAACCAGGATGTCATTAAAAGTCCCCCACAGTCACTTCATAAGCATGAAGGACAAAAATGTTTTAACTTGTCAGGGGAAAGACAGCAGGAGAGAACCATTCTTGAATCCCTTGGGAAGGATTTCCAAACTATGGAAACAGGCCACCAAGAGGGACCCCTTGGTTTTCCTAGCAAATGAGCCAGAGAAGATGGTAGGACAAGGGCTTCCCCTGAAGATCTTAGAGCTTGAATAGGCTCATAATGCCCTGGGAAAAGGAATAAATGCAATTCTTAGAATTAAGCAACAATGCTATTTCTGTAAATATACTCAGTGTAGGATTGTATTGTTTTTAATAGCCACCAAGTTGACTTCAATTTATGGTGACTCTATGAATGAGAGATCTCCAAGTCATTCTGTCATCAACAGCTCTGTTCAGGCCTTGTAGACTCAGGGCTGTGGCTTCCTTGATTGAGTCCATGAATCTGGAATGTGGTCTTCCTCTTTCCCTAATGCCTTTTACTTTATCAAGCATTTTGTTTTCTAGTGAGTCATGTCTCCATATTATATAGTCAAAGCACAAGAGTCACAATTTAGTCAACTTGGCTTCTAGGGTGGGTTCAGGCTTGATCTGCTGTAGGTCCTTAGAATTCTTTTTGAGCACCACATTTCAAATGTCCATACATGAGATATTAAAAATTTATTATTTTCTATCAGTTGTCTTCACTGTCCAGCTTTCATAACCATACACAGAAATGGGGAATATCATGGCATGGACAATCCTAATTTTAGTATTAAATTATATTACACTAATTTCTAATTTCTTCATGGGTGCTGTTTTCAGTACCAGAGCTCATTGTTTTCAGTACAAAACTCATATAGGCCCATTCACACAAAAACTGATCTCTGTCAGTTTTCTTCCATTAGAGCTCTCAAATTTTCATAGAGAAAATCAGTTTTTTTTCTTGTTTCTTAAACAAGTGGGAGTCAGAAACTATTGCTGATTTATTATGAATCATACAGCAATCCACCAACAGATCCTGCTGTCTATGTTCTTCTGCCCATTCCATAGTCTAATGATACAAAATGTGACATATCGCAGTTATTCCAAGATTCTCTCTCTCTCTCTCTCTCTCTCTCTCTCAGCTACCATTTGTAGGGATGGGAAACCTTAAAGAACTGTGATGTCATGTATTTGTCATGATAGAAAGGAAACACGGCAATTTATTCTTTTTGGGGCAGTCTCCCATTATCTATACTATCCAGTTTGGGTCTCATACTCCATATGTTTGGGGTGACAGAAAAATCCACTAAGAGCAAAGTCCTCAAACCCAGAACTTCATTTTCTGTTTGGAATGTAATAACTTGTTTCACACTGTTAAGCATTATTAGATAGCTAGTGAGGCTGGACCAGAACACTCTTTGACAGGAGAAAACAGTATATTCAAATAATGAAATATTAATGCTATTGTAGAATATGATAGTGGACAAAGTGTGCCTCTGAAATGGAAAATACAGCAAGTTGTTTCTAACAAAAAAGTTGTCACTGGCTACCACAGTTGTATATCGTTTGAATCAGATTATAGTGCCAACACAACAATGCTACTGGCAATCTTCAATAACTTTCCCTTTCTCCCATCTTTTTTCTTTCATGATGGGAAATATTTTTTCTCCTCATGCAAAAGTAGGTATTCCTATTGATTCCTCCTTTCCCCCTCCTTCCTGAAGTCTGGTGGCCACCACTTTCCCCTCTGTCAATATACTAGTCCACTGCTTCCTTTCTGTACTAACTTTGTGTTGGTGTTGCTATGTGTAATCAAGTTGACTCTGACTTATGGCAATCCTATCATAGGATTTTCATGGCAAGATTTATTCAGAGAATATTTGCCATTAGGCTGTGTGTGATTTGCCCAGGTTCTCCTACAGGATTTCCATGGCTAAATGGGAATTCAAACCCTGGTCTCCCAGAGTCCTAGGCTAGCACTCAAACAACTGCACCATGTTGGCTCCCATGTACCAATTACTGAGGCTTCTTATCCATTCAGCATTGATAAACTGTTTATGGTTTAGAAGCCTTGGCCTCCCAAAGGCTTCCAAGGATGGTCTAGAAGTCACTCTAGAACTTTAGGAGTAGCCTCCTTTGAAATGAAAAGTGGAGAGGAGAGGGTGAACTAGGAAAATGCACATCAGCAAAGACCATAGCACAGCACACGGGCTAAACATGGTCCTGAGAGCCTGTTTTGTGGCCCACACCTACTGGCCCTAATGGCTTCCCACTTCCATTTTGTTAAAAAATGGGATATTGGCTTTGGAGACTTCCAGGAGCACCACTTTCGAATTCTAACAAGTCAGAGGGGCAGTCCCACTCCCACCTGTACACATCATCAGAAGCTGAAGCGGACATCTGAGGTGCAACTACACAAGTGGACATCTGGGATACAACTATACTGTGTTATGATGCAGTATGACATCACCTTAACTGCCATAGCTCCATTTTACACATTCTGGGCTTAGTAGTTTCATGAGACACTAGAGAGAATTTTAAAGACCTTGTAAAACTACAAGATCCAGGATTCCATAGGATGGAGCTACAGCACTTAAAGAGATGTCAAACTGCATTATTTCTATAATGTAGATGCACCCCTGGTAATTTCGAGTTCTGTTTTTCTCTATTTTTTCCCCAAGATATTTTTGCCATTTGGTACATGATGTGGTCATCTGAAGTTACAGGGAATGATTTATTCCCTCACACCAAGTTGCCCAGCCAGTGTACACAGCAGCACCTGTGTGACCTGGGAACTCTTTGGAACCTGTCCTGCAAGCCTAGTTACAGACAAGAGCAGAACACTAATCCATAGACCCTGACTTGCTCGTGGCATGAAATAAATGTTCTAAATGGGGATAAAGGAGAAAAGGCACCACTGGCAAAATCTCTCCCTAAACTGCATAAAATGTCCTCTTTCCATAAACAGCAGTGACAGAGGCACGCAACCAATTCCCTTGGAATACACAATGAAAATATTCTAAACCAATTCAATAACAGTTGTTCTTTTTGCTGTTTTTTTTAAAAAATTGGGGAAGTGGTAATAGCCCATCCATAATTAATTTGTTTTATTCCATAAGTACATCTCTCTCTGTAATGCAGCATTACAAATAGCTGTCGCTGCAGCTAAAACCAAACAAACTCTCTTTGTTATTCTGCTTGTGCTCCAAGGAAATCCATGCTAGCTGCACAACCATTAAATTCCACAACATACAATGTAAACCCCAAAACCAAAGGCAAGAGGAAGTCATCTTTTATAACTGAAGTCACTAATAATCAATGTAGGTAAAGAACACACAATTATCAACAAAAGTGAAGTGAGGTTCCAAATGTGAAGCTAGATTTCAAATGCTAGGCATCCCTGTTGGAGAAAGCCTAATAAGTGATACTCTTCATTTGCATTATGGAAATCATCTGGCATGCTGTTCACCTTTCTTTGCCCCAGTAGGTCTGTCTTTATGTCGTCCTGCTGCTTATTACAGAGCCGCTGTGACACATTAGCTAACAGCACAGGTTGCTCATTGCCTCAAATGAAAGACCAGAAGAAAAACAATAGAGGGCTTAGAAACTGCCATCCATTCCACAGAGGGCAGCATTAACTCTGGTTGCTGGTAGTTAATTGCATTGTAGTCATTCCAGTAGAAACCATGCTGAGAAAATTCAATCTACAGTATGGGTCAAGGGGACTATGCGTATTTTCACTATGTCAGGCATCTTGTGTAGACAGCAGTCAAAAGTTTACGCATTAATGCTGCAGCTACGAAGCAAACAACATTTTTTAAAAATACCATTGAGAACAAAATGGCCTTTTTGTAAGTACTTTTCCTTCTTTTCTATTTTATAATTGTAGTTTAACCTTTAAAGCAGGGGTGCTGTGGGTGGTGGGGAATTATGCAGCTCTCCAGATATTGTTGAAGTGCAACTCCCAGCATGCCTCACCTTTGGTTACACTAGTTAGGGCTGCTGGGATTTGCAGTCCAACAACATCTGGAGGCCTCCATTAGTCCCACCCCTGATTTATGAATGATTCCTCTATCATTCATATGTAATGAATGATAGAGGAATGTGGGAATTGAATGCCTTTTCTGGGAAGCATCAAAGTGTTGGGCAAATATTCTCTGCAGCATCAGCATTATCTTATGGTAGTTCCTAGACAGATGAAGTGATGAACATGCATGTTCAAGCCAGTCTTTGGCTTTTTTCTGTTCAACAACCTTGTTCCATCTATCCTCTAGTTTTTCTTCATTCCAACAATTTCCCTAACAAGGTTTTAATGTTAGAGTCCCAGTCCACCCCCAGCCACCTTTTCTTTTGAAATTAAATACACTGTCTAACTAAGGAATCCATTTATTACACGTAGAGATATCAGATAGAATCTGATAGATAAACAGAAGATAGATAGATAGATAGATAGATAGATAGATAGATGACAGATAGATAGATGCTCTCATATATTGTTGTTGTTATGTGCCCACAAGTGGACTTTGACTTATGGTAGCTCTGCCATGTAGTTTTCTTGACAAGATTTGTTCAGAGGGGATTTGCTATTGCCTTCTTCCTCATACACCTACACACAAACACATATATGTCAAAGAAGAAATATAGTCAGCAAAATATTCCTTTAATTATTATCATATTAAAGGTAAAGGCAAAGATTTCCCCTTGACATGAATGTCTAGTTGTAACCAACTGTAGGGGGCAGTGCTCATCTGCGTTACTAAGCCAAGGGAGCCAGCATTGTCAAAGATGACTCCATGATCATGTGGCCAGGATGACTGCACGGAATGTTGTTAACTGTCCCACCGAAGTGGTACCTGTTTTTGCCTTGCATGTGGTGCACCAAGAAAAGACACAACAACATTACATCTTGGTTGAACATGGCCACAACTTTTTTAACAGCAACCAGCAAATAATATGCAGTGGGTGGCTGATATGCTATTCCAGAAAGGCCTGTCAGAAGAAATCTGTCTTGACAGCTTTTTAAAAGCTGTCCAAGCTGGTAATATGACAGATCTCGTCTGACAGGACGTTCCACAATCTGGGAGTAGTTCTAGTAAAGGTCCTCTAGGATGTTGCAGCCAATCCTATTTTTGGAGAGTGGAGTAGGAATTCCTAACCCAGAGAGTTTAATGACATAAGTTCCTCAGGAAAAGTTCATAGGGAATCCCAACCACTGGCAAACACACATCTATAAGAAAGTATAATTCTGACCTGCAGTTCTATCAATTGGACCAATGTTAGCTGGTGATTTCCATATCAATTTGGTAATAAATCTACTCTGGTTTTTGCTAGAAAATGTTGTCTAGTCTGCTGAACCAGTTTTGAAGACAAAATTTGAGCACTGTGGACTGCACCTTTAAAGGTCAGGCTAAACCCTGGGATAGATTCACCACCTCATGGACATGGAAGCTACCTGGTACCACTGACTGGGACCACTGTGCAACTAGAGAGAGAGCAAATGACATGTGGGATTTTTGAGGGGTACTGTGGGTGGCCCCAAAGTGCACATCTTGCCATTTTGTTTCTGCATTAAGCAGACAAGTAGCTCTAAAAGGATGTGACACAAGTTGGGATTCTGTCTGTAGCTTTTTACTTTACTTAATTGACTGTAAATTCTGGGAACAACCACCATCCAATAAAATCTGTCATGTTGCAGTGTAGCAGCAGTTCTGTCTAGCTATCTTTTTAGTTTGGCTTGTGAGTCCCTGACCTCAGTGACTGGGACAGAGTTAAGCAGAACAGAATGGAGAAGGTTTTCAATAATGAAGCACCACGCAAGACAGGAGGTGGCTCTTTCATTAATGCAGAACAAAGAGGACTCCATTACCCCAGATAATTCACTGACCTATTTTTCCTTTAAATAAACCCATACTTCTGTGATAGGAATGAGTGTATAATCCTTCATTTATGCTTTCCTGTCACAATGAAGATGCTCATGTGATCCATGAGGAGCTGTGCCTGCCCTGTTTAGGTCTCAGCACAAGGCCAGACCCTCTGAAAGGGAGTGCAGGAAGGTATGGAGCCCAAGAGAAACACATGGAGAAGCATGGCTCACCAGCAAGTAAGTTGAAGTAGTGATGTCTGATCAGTCTAAGCTTATCCAATTAACAAATAAACTGGTTTATTAGGATCTGGAATGCCCCCAGATGTTATCATACCTAAATTGCTACCTATCCAGCTGGGATGCTGCCACCCAGATGCACCCCAGATTGAAGCCTTGTTCAGCCAGCAATTTTTCAAAGTCAGGTAGCTTCTGACCAAAACTTGGCTGGCTGAGTGAGGCTAGATAGGACATGATTTAGGTATGATAACATCTGAGGGCATCCTGGATCCTGAATTTAAGGCAGAAGAGGTAAACCAGCTTATTTGTTAATGGGATAATCTCCTAAATCAAACACAGTCGAGCAATAAATCTAGGCAAATGTCCAAAGGGAGGTCCAAGAACATAGTCAATAAACAGAGAGAGGTCTCAGGTTATCAGGAAGCATGAACAGAAACATGAGACACAAATGTTTCCACCAAGAAGGTCAGTTGTCAGAAACAACTGTAGGTGAGATTTGATTGCTGAGCATTTTAGACAGAAATGCTTGAAGGTCTCCATCCCTCCTTCTCTTGGTGATTCTGTGTCTGTGTCTACAACAGAGGGTTGTGATTACTGGAGATTCTCACCCTCTATCTCACAAGCACTGGCATCTCTCTCTGCCTCTCTGTCTCAGTATGCACTGTTTGTCTCAGAGTATGTACCTGAAGGCAGGACATGATGTCACCTACCCAGAAGTTTCTAGTTTAAGAACTGGGAAAGATTAGGTATGAGTATGGGTGTGCAGATGGAGAGCACATGGAAGATGATAGGAAGCCCACAGGTTTAGCCAGTGCTGCCTCAGAAGGCAGCTACACACTAACTACAAGGAAGAGTCACAGTACGCACCTAGGATGGCATAGGCATGGTTTGACAATGCATGATGTACTAACCTTGCTGAAACTAAATAGATTTAGTTCTGGTCAGTATCGGGATAGATACCACCAGGAATTCCACCACACTATAAATGAGATAAGAAGATAAATTTCTTAAAATATAAGGGCAAGGAGTGACCTTGAGGCTCTGAGCAAAAAGAAGCAATGAAGTGGTTGAGAGAAGCCATACCATCAAAGTCCCTGGAGAAAGAAGACTTTCCCCTAGCAGATTCTGGATGGAGCACTTGTCCACTGTTTCATCACATAAAGGCTCAGCCAGCCATTTACTGGGCACACAGGAATTGACCATGTATTGTCAGCATCATGCTCAAGGGTCATTCTATGAATTACATTCGCTCCTAGAACAGCAAAACCTAAGAATGAAAAATGGTACTGTCACCCAATTTAAATACATGAGCAGCATTTCCCTGCATGGTATTCATGTCTGATGCTACTTGAAACCACTCACCGAACTGAGAAAAGGAATCCAAATCTAAAGTGACAGAACTAAATTCTGTGCATGGCTTGCTTAGGAATGTCAGCCATTTAAAGCCCAAATGAACAGCAAAAAGAAAAAAAAAATTGAGGAGACCCATACTAAAACTTGAATTTAAGAATATAGTTCATTTCCAACAACTTGATGTCGCTCCAGATCCAATCAGCACTGTTTCTATGCCTTTCTTCTTAGACAGCTATTTGTCTACGGCTATAACTAGCCTAATATTTCACTGCTGAAATTTGACCTAATCTGTATTCCAAAATCCATAACAACTTTCTTCTCCTTACTGCAGAACCCAGTGAACACAGGATGTGTATGCTTCAGCAGTTGAAGAAACCAACAGGACTTTCACCAGATTCATTTGATTAAGAAGATGATGGTAAACGACAGAGGAGAGATCATAGATTTCATTTGCATGAATTCTTTTTCCTGACAACAAGGGCAAAAGCAAGAGATGTGGAGGGAAAAGACTGGAGAAATAAAGAATATTTCCTTGTTCTTGATCAGAAAGGGTGCCCCCACCCAGATACCCAATGAAAAATCTGTCAAGACACCCTACTGAAGGATAAAAAGACACTTAATAACTTTAAAAGATCCAAATGCAAGAGCTATTTCAGCACATCTTTGTTCTCCCTGCACCTGACCTAAAGGAGAAATTGGCTGTGTCATGAGGACATGAGGATCTGACCTTCTGAAGTCCAGTGAGAAGGGGAGTTCTTCAGCCCCTGGATCTCTCGATGCTGCCCACTCCTGGGGTGCACCTACACTGTAAAATAATGCAGTTTGACACCACTTGAAGTGCTGTAGCTCCATCCGATGGAATCTAGGGATTTGTAGTTTTATAAGGTCTTTAGCCTTATCTGTCAAAGAGTGCCAGTGCCTCACAAAGGAGTTTATCAGAAGTCAGAAATTGGAAGTATAATCCAATGGCAATCCAAACGCAATCATGGGGTTTCACGTTATTATGAACTAAAGTACCTCACACAATTTCGGGCAAAAGGAAAGTCATTCCGAATGCAATCATGGGTTTTAACTTATTTATTTTTTTAAAGCATTATTATCTTTTTAAATAACTTGTGCCTTCTCATCATGTGGTCCACGTACAACAACCCCAATTTAACCATCTTGGCTTCCAGGGAGTATTCAGGCTTGATTTGTTCAAGGACGCATTTGTCTGTCTTTTTGGTTGTCCATGGTATCCTCAGTACTGTTCCACATCTCAGCACCACATCTAAAATGAGCTGATTTTCTTCTTATCTGCTTTCTTCACAGTCCAGCTCTCATATCATGGTGATAGGAAATACTACGGATTGGAAGTTCTTACTTTAGTGTTCAGTTGTACATCTTTACTCTTTAGGATCTTGTCTAGTTCTTTCATAGCTGCCCTTTCCATTCCTAGTCTTCTATTTCTCGGCTGCAGTCCACATTCTGATGAGTGTTTCATCCAAATTATGGAAAACCCTTAACTATTTTAATGTCTTCATGTTTTAACTTATTGTGAATTAAAGCATCTCATGCAATTTCGGGCAATGGGGGGGGGTCATTTTTAGGTAATGGGAAGTCAATCTGAATGCATTCCGAACACAATGGGAATTCACGTGAATTCTCTAAACTAGCAAATTCACATGAATTGGCTTCATTCAAAATAGAGAAAAAATCCTCCCTGTCTGATAAACTCCAAAGGTACAAATCCCAGGATTCTGTGGGATGGAGCCATGGCAGCTAAATTTATTTATTATTTCTACAGTGTAGATGCACCCGTGATGCAGGGCAAGATAGAATCCTGCAGATAGTTCCAGTCATTATTCTGCAGTGGTTTGCCTTGACTTAACCAAAGAAACTTTCTAAGAGGGGTATAATTTTCACAGCTTTCGAAGTGCCTGGCTGCAGTATTTTCATTGTAAAGACTCATCCCTTGACAAATAGTTTCTCTCAATCCATTCATAGGGAATAAAAGAAAGAGTCCAGTTTTTCCCTCTTACTTTGCTTGTACATGTTTTATTATGCCTAGCTATGTTTCAGTTTGGATGGCATGATTTGCTTTTTTAAAGATTTCAAAAATAAATGGAAAGAAGTTCATGGATAAGAAATTCTCTGTCCCCTCCTCCTCTTCTGCAGATGTTCAGAGGCTACTCCAGAGGCTTATGAAACTACTTTTTCTTGAATCACAATTTTGGTGACCCTGTCTTGCCGAGCTACTGTTTGCACTGAGAAGGAAGCTAGCAGTGGCCGTTTTTTCAATACTTCCAGAAGCTTCATGGTGGGCCATTTTGATCAGGTTCATGACATGGCGAGAAAGGATTAACCATCATCACCACCATATAGCTCACAAGAGAGTTGCTGTATAAAAGTTCTGTGGACATGAATGGACCCTCTTTCCTTGTTGGCTGTCTGCAGAAAAACCTTTCAAGATACTTTGCCCTTTGCTTTATGTTGGAACTGCTCACTTCCCAAAGTTTAGTAAACCAGTCTTCTGTATTCAACCAGCAAAACTTTATTTCAGCAACTGGAGAAGTTAACAATAAGATGTCTGCAGATAGAACTACCATCATCCACAAACACAAGCATAAAGTAAGCAATGCCCCACCATATAATTGTGAGGGCTTTACTTTGATTCAATATGCATCCAAATATATCTAGTCTTGCTTATCTGCCCTCCCCATACACTTTTGTTTTTACATGTTCGTTTTTGTTTCTTTCTTTCCTTTCCCATGAGCCTACCCTTGAAAATTCATCCTCCATGTATCTGTGCATTCTTTAGTCAGGCATTCAGTTTCTCTTTCAACCAACAATGTAACTCCCATCACTTTTAAACAAACACTTACTGTGCTTACAGTAGGCCCTTGCTATCTATCCCATGGATACCAAAATCAGTGGATGCTCATGTCCCATTAAATATGATAGAATAATAATAATAATAATAATAATAATAGTAGTAGTAGTAGTAATAATAATAATAATAATAAGGCTATCAGAGCAACTTACAATTTGTTAATTAGACATTTCCCTGCCCTCAGGCTTACATGGTGTCCCTTTTATAAAATGGAAAAAACAAGGTTTCCTTTTTGGAATTCATAATTTAAAAAAAAATATATATTTTCAAGCTGTGGATGCTTGAATCCTTGCATAAAGAATCCATGAATACAGAGGGCCACCTGAATATACTTTTACTATAGATATAATATAATATAATATAATAACATTATATAACACTACAGTATCCAAAATAATAAAACAACAAACCACAGCATATGGCAGGAGCTGCCAGATTCTGACAGTTTGCATTAGCATTTCAGTAAATTTGTGAATCATGGCTGAAGGCAAACATTTTCACAGCAAGAGATATGTGAGGATTTCTCAGCTGCTCTTGTCCGGTGTGACATTTAGAACATTATCATATGTGCTCCGTCCTCACTGCAATCGTGCTTGTTAAAGAAAATGGAATTATACCTGTTGTGATCAGCCATTATCATGTCTTTTCAATTGCACAGTTGCTGCTGCTTCTGCAATCTGCTCTCTTCCAGATTCCACCTTCACGTCTGCCCTATGCCCCATAAGGAATGCCTTTCCGTTTTTTGTTTTTTTAAAAAAAATAAATTTTATTTTATTTTAACACAGTTCTGGAGTTCTGCTAATGAGATTTAAGTTTAAAGAGACAAAAGAAAAATAAATATATAGAAAAAAAATAAATAGGGACTAGTATTGTTTGGGATTAGAACTGCTTTGGAATAGCAAGTGAGAAAGGGGACTGTGGGGAGAAGAGGTGACTGTGATACCACATGACTGCCAATATCACAACTACCATGACAATGACGTTTCATACATGAGGACTAATGGGACCATTGTACAATTAGTGACCTCTGTCACTGAAAAGAGACACTCTAAACATGATAGCAGACACAGTAGCAATGGGTTGGAGGTGACGTTGCGTGATAAATATCATCAAAGGTGCTATTTTATAACTATAATTGTGGTTTTAAAGCCAGGTGTGATACTCTCCTAAGAATCAAAATACAGAAAGTTGCCTTATCTCTAGTCCATGGATGGGCAACTGCTCAGAGACAAGAGGAAAAATTTCCCACCCACAACCCTCTCCCAGTGCTATACCCCCATCCAAACATAGCAAAATACAGTCACCCTCTTTATCCATGGTTTCTTTATCCATGGATTCAACCATCCATGGTTTGAAAATATTAAAAAAGTATATAATGTCCCAAAAGCAAATCCTGATTTTGCCATTTGATATAAGAGACATCATTTTGCTACACCATTGTATTTAATGGGACTTGAAAATCCACAGATTTTGGTATCCATGCAGGATTCTGGGATCAAACCCAGCAGATACCAAGTGCCCAATGTGGCCTGTTTCCCCTCCATTTCTCCTTTAAAATGGTGAACAGAGGCAATGTTTTTTCACTTCCTGTCTCCATTTTGAAGGAGAAAGAGAGGGAAAAGGAGCAATTTGAGATGAGGCAGTAGATTCTGGTGAGGGGATAAGATGGGACTTTTTGCATGTTTGCAAACACTGTGGGAGTGGTTTGGGCTGTGGTTTTCATGCATTTGCTATTTTCTGTGCCTCCCAAGTCTTGGTGACCTTGAGGCATTACTCCCCTGAAAATCACTCCGTTAAAAAATGTGATCAAGGAGCTTTGTGGGACTGCTGGGGAACTTAAGCGGCTGCACAAGTGGGTTCCAGAGACCTCATGTGGCACATGTAACTCATGTTCTCTACCTTCATTTGGTCTGCTCATTGGTCCACTTAGCTAAGTACAGTCAACACTGAAGCACGGGATTGCTTTCCATGGTTTCGTACACAGGTCTTTGCCAGCTTGGTCTTGGGGCACAAGAAATCGAATCTTAGAACTTTTGATGCAAGACATTGGCTCAGCCTTTGGCCCTGAGCCTTCTCCTCCTCAAACTCTGGGCTTGTCCTTGGTCAATCTGTATCCAGGCAAGAAGATCAAGATGTTACAAGTTGAATATGCCTTATCCAAAATGCTTGGGACCAGAAGTGTTTTAAAATCCAGATTATTGTTATTTATTTCATAATATCTATATTTGCATATTCATATATAATGATATATGTTTGGGATGGGACCCAAGTCTAAACACAAAATTCATTTATATTTCATATACACCTTACACATATAGCTTGAAGGTAATATCATACACTATTTTTAAAACATTTTGTGCATGATGCAAAGTTTTGTCCAATGAACCATCAGAAAGCAAAAGTGTCATTATTTGAAACGCCCACGAAAAAGGTTTTGTTTTGGGTTTTTTTTTTTGGAATATTTCAGATTTCAAAATTCCAGATAAGGAAGGCTCAACCTGTATTATAAATATAGGCCATGCCTCATCTGTAAGTTTTATGGCAAGATCACAGGATATAGTTATTTTGAGAAAAATGCTGGTTGTGTCTCCTCATTCTAAGATGTATGGAGACATGGGGGTGGTGGGAGAGATATAGCTTCATCCTGGGGTCGAGAATAAACAACAACACCCAATCATAACCATTGTTTGTGCTCTTGGGTGCACATATTTATTCTGAATTTTGAAACATTAACAAAATGTAGATTAAATGAGTGAACAATATGCATTTTCAAATTCACTTTCCGCCTTGTATCTCAAAAACAGTAAAATCAGCCATTTCTCATTAAAGACAAAATCTAAAAGCTTTTTTAAAATTCAATTACCACCCACCCATCTCAGTAAATGGTTGCACAATGGTGTGCATGCCAAGTGTTGTATGCATGAAAGCATAGCCATGTAGCTTATTTCTCCTAAACTGTATGAAGAGACTATTTTACTAGCATATTTGCAACCAAGGCTGCAGGACACAATGCATCAACACATCCACAGCTGAAGATATCACTAAGTATATCCTATGGAAGCAGAAGATGCAAAAATGAAGGAAAAAAAATATCCTGCACTGTGCCAAACAACAGAGGAAACATTGAGGTCCCCATGCCTTCAAAGCATCTGTCCAAATTTGAAACTGTGACAGGTGCTGAATAAAAAAGAAATACCTTCCATAAATCCAGACTTTATAAGCTGTAGATATGCTTTGAGTGGGAGATGCTTGATTTCCATACTTGTACAATTCCCACTGTGGATGAACACACACTGTCTCTTTCTTTCACATACCTAATTTATCCCATTCAGATCCCAATGCACATTTTTTTCTTTATCTTCCTTCACTTTCTCTGTGCCAGTAAGCAAAGAAGTGAAATGCACAATTCACTTTTTTTCCAAAGAAGAGAAGAAGAAGAAAAAAGAGAGAAAGAACTGATGAGATATGGGGTCTCTCAGAACCTCACTTGAAATGTCACTCTCTCAGCAGGGGAGAAATAACAGGATGTTCTGCTCCAATTTCAATATTCTTCAGCATTCAACACTATCACACAGAAGACCAAAATAATATTCTTATTGTACTGATTTTTTAAAAAGGTTTTTAGAGCTAAGTCTGTTGAATTGGGCATTTTTTAAACAAACAAGCAAACAAACACATTTTCTTATACAATTCTCCCTGACATATCAGAAATAGTGAGGAGTACATGGATGAAATATCACACTTGCATTATTCAGGAAAGCTTTGCCATGAAACTGTTTTTGAAGAATTTGGTTTCTTCACAATTTATTTTGTTTAAAAAAATATTTCTCATCAGACCAAGAGTCCAGCTAGTCTAGCATCCTGAGGCATGTAGGAAACACACATGTAAAACATTTACTAATTTATTTAATCCACCTTTCTTCCAATATGGCACCTTACAGGATAGAAAACTAATGTGAGAGGAATAGCTCCCTTCTACTCGCTCCTGTTTGGGGCTGCACCTGGACCCAGGACTGCATTTTGCCCATGCTTGCCATACATGGATTACCAAGCGTAGTTAGTGCTGGGGGAAGGGAAAAAAGTGTGACTAGAGCTTTTGTCACACTGCAGAATTAATTCAGGAGCTTATCACATTAACCTTAAAACGATCTCAAACCTCTCGGGCTGCAGCCAGGACATGGGATGGAGGCAGGGATCATCGCATGCTAAATCACCGCCTAATTGCCGCCTGCCATCAGTCCAGGTCCCAGCCTCCCTCCGCCAGCACTTTTTAGAAGCTGGAAACCTTTCAACTTTGAAAAAGTGCTGGCAAAGCACAGCTGGGACCTGGCTTGGACCCAGGCTGATGGCGGCCAGTGATTAGGTGGCGATTTAGCATTCGATAATCCCTGTCTCCATCCCATGTCCCAGTTGCAGCCCGGGAGGCCTGAGATCGTTTTAAAATTCATGTGATAAGCTCATCAATCTGATACCACTTTAACTGCCATGGCGCCATCCCATGGAATTCTGGGATTTCTAGTTTGTTATGGTCCCAGAGCTCTCTGACGGATCACAAAACTACAAATGCCAGATTTCCATAGCATTGAGCCATGGCATTTATAGTTGTCTCAAACAGCATTAATTGTGGGGTGTACATGCAGCCTAGGAATCACAGACAGCACTGTTCACATAATTAATTATGAAGGAGCTGAAGTCACCAAAGCATTCAAAGGTACAAAGAACATCCTTTAACTTAGTAAACTCCCCATGCATATGGAGACCATGATTTACTTCCCTCCACCCTAGATGTATCTGCACACCACATTTGAGCCATGCTACCTTTTTGACTCCCACTAAATAGGTGTGGAATTTACCAGTATCCAAAGATCAACCCCCCTTGAAATCCTTGTATGGAATCACCTGTCATATTAAATGTAAGTCCTCTGTGAAGTGATACAGCAATAGTGATAACATCATTGAAGAATAACGAAACAATGCAGGATTGTTGTTTTCCATTTTATTGCCTCTGATGTTTCTTTAGCAATCATCTTTGTAGCCTGTCTAAACAATTCCCAGTGCATTGACATTCACAATAATGTGTTTTCATCACAAAGCGAGGCACTGTCACTAGATTTAGCAAAAGGCTATATTTTTCAGTTCCCAAATATTTTTCACACCTCGCTGGGATGGAAAATGCAAGTTTTTACATCTGTCATCTTTAGTTGAATACAAGTATTAGTAACAGATTATCAAACTAAAAGGCTGGCTAGTTAGCCCATATCAGAATGGGAATGAAGCCGAAATAGGGAAACATTAGCAATGAGTCTTATAGTGAGCCACAAATTAAACATCTGCAGAACATAAAACACCCACATTCACACTTTATTTATTTATTTATTTATTTATTTATTTATTTATTGGTGAAGACATCTATTCCCCTTTCTTTTGGCTCTTAATTATTGGGCCAGACCAAACTAACTTCTAGTAATGCTCCCAATATTTCCTAGTTTCATGATCACCACACCAAACTGAACAGAATTTCTCACTCCTTGTGCCTAAAAGGAAACATATGTTTTTTTTTATTTACTCCATAGTCAACAAGCCTTGCAACAAGGTTAATAACTTTGAAGGTCAAAGCCAAATACAACAGACTAGATCATATACTCTGCAATCTTAAATCCAGGATGTCAGTTTCATTCTTGTAGGCAACAAGGCAAACATAGTTTTTCAAATATTAGACTGCAACAGCCATCATCACATTCCAGCATAGCCAAAGGTGACGTTTGATGGGCATTATGGTTATGCATTCCTAATTCCAAGCTTGGAAAACTATTTTTTGGCCAGATGATGAAGTTGGAATGATGAAGATGATGAAGTTGGACTAAGAATGAAGTACAACTATACCTCAGTTAAGCATGACTTCTTTAACAGAAAATTTGATACCAAAAGCAGAAATAACATGGAAAGAAGAGGGATAGGTGTCCCATACAACAGAACAGCAGTTCTGTACCATACAACAGAAGAGCAGTTCCAATATGTTTCAGCAATTTTTCAAATCCAAAACTAACAATATGCTCATGTTAAATGAATCACTCATGTCAGCTAAGTCCTGTACAAGGAAACAAATCATTTTGAGCCTTCTAGAAAACACTTGAATGCTTCTTCCAAAATGCATCTGGACTGTGGGTGACCTTTTCTTTCACCAGCCCCCTCTTTTCTCATGATTCTCATTTTGGTTGACAAATTTTTGGATCTATTCCTCTTTAACAAGCCAGGGGGCATGATTTAATATGTACCTAGCAATCCTTTAAACAAACTTCCAGCTAGAAAGTGAATTGGGTGGAAAGAGAGGTGGAAGTTCATAGAATCACAGAGTTGGAAGAGACAACAAAGGTTATCAAAAGACTTTGCAAAAATTAGCTTAGTTTTTTGTGGAGCTTTCAGGCTATGTGGCCATGTTCTAGAAGAGTTCCTTGCTGACATTTCTTTGTCAGAGCTTGTTTGTCAGAGGCTTTGAGTATATCTCATAGTAAAAACAATGCAGTTTGACATCACTTTAACTGCCATGTCACCATCCTGCAGAATCCTGGGATTTATAGTTTGCTGGCACTCTTTGGTAGAGAAGGCAAAAGAACTTGTAAAACTACAAATCCCAGAATTCCATAGAATGGTGGTACAACACTTAAAGTGGTGTCAAACTACATTATTTCTATATTGTAGCTGTACCTCAAAAGTGACGGGTAGATATTCCACATGTTTGTCATGGAGTGTTAATTAGAGTATCAACACACACATACCAAACCTCAGATTTAAAGACATATTTTCTTCTCTTTGCTAAGTCATGTTCCAATATTTAAATAATTCTGGTTTCAGATTAATGTTTCTATTTGTAAATGATTTACCTCTGATCTCATGCAACATTGTGGCCCTTTGCCCGAAAGTTTAAACACCAACTGTCAATAAAGTGAGATTGGTTAGATAACAGAGGTCTTGTCTACATGGGCCAAAAGGCCTAGTTCCTGGCCCCATGTTCTGGCATCATCCATTTTGGATGATGCACATCTTGCCCCAGAACCCAGGCATAACAAGGTCAACACTGAGTAAAATAATTTACCCATTGATGTGGATATTTTGGGAAGATCTGGAGCCCTCCTTTGCTGCATTGTGGTGGCTGTTTGCATGAGGCTGTGCAAACAGCCATGGTGGCACGGAAATGGAGGCCAAGGTAATTGGGGCAGGTCGGGGTAGATAAGAAGCCAGGACACCCTGACTTGCCTCACTTGCTGCCTCACTTACTCCGGCTGCCACCCACCCAGCACTGCCAAGGGCACTGCGGGCAAAGGAGGCAGCAGGAGGAGATGGAAGGGGCACATCCCTCTTCTGAGGTGTAACCCAGTATAGGCTGCACCACTATAGTAATACCACTGGCAAGGAACCATCTACCTTTCATTTTTTTCCATATTGTTAAAATGACTGTTGTTTTTCTTACATTCTTGCTTTACTCATGCATTGTCAAGCGATTAGATAAAAAAAAGGGGGGGGATAGAAGATGGAAAGGAAAGAAAGAGAAAGAAACTAGACCATATTTAAAATACAACACAAGGGTTTTTTTAAAAAAAATCCCCATCGATTATTACCGTTGTTTGGTATTTAAAAGGTTCATTGTGCAGTTCCTGAAGATCTGAGAAGCCTGAATGTTTCCCAGAGTCATTGGTGAGTTCTTTTGCAGGTACAAGACACAGTTAGGAAGTAATGCCCTCATCAGTGAGGGTTACCAGTATCTCCTCTAATTCCCAAAGTGTTCAAAAGAACAAAAGGAGATTTTGCCCTGCTGAGAGAAAAAAAGAGAAAGCTTGGGAAGCTGAACATCAAGCTAAGAAACAGGCCTTTGATGTCTACCTGACAGCTGTAGCTATGTTTGCTTTTGCTGCTGCACTGCAAATTTTAATCATGAAAGGAAAGATTGCCACTTAGTCTACATAGTTGGTAATAAGGCTGTCAGATCAAGCCTTAGCAGATGTGACTGAAAAATGGGTTTAGTAATATGATTCTTAAACATTTGAAAGATCGGTAACACTCTTACCCTGGATGGATACCTCAGATATGAGCATGAGCAAAGATAGCATCTCCCAGCATGGTGTAGTAGTTTGAATGTTGGACTTGGACTCTCGAGATCAGTGTTCAAGTCCCTGCTTGGCACTGGAAACCTATTGCATGACCTTGGGTGAACCACATACTCTCCATTCCCAAAAACCCCATGATAGGGTTGACTTAGAGCCACCATAAGTTGCAAATGACCTGAAGGCACAAAACAACAACAAAGTACACATACCAACCAGTGTTTTGGCAGTGGTGTGTTTTTTTAAAAAAGGATGCTGAAAAAGTATTCAGGGGTAGTCATGTTGACCATACAGCTCATACAATAATATCCAAAATCCACAAAACAGCTGTGCTTTTATTGAGCAAGCCAAAATGCACAAAATACATGCTGAAAGCTTTTGAAACTCCCCTGGCTTCTTCATCAGGCAAATGTGTTAAAATTCACACAGGAGGGGAAAAAAGAATGGTGATGTTAGAATCACAGGCCTACATCTTTGTTAAGATGTTGTTATTGCTGATCTCAGTTAAGATGGTACAGAGGGATATCCATGCAGGCAGAGGCCATTCCTCCTTTTTGCCCATATAGATTCTGGGAGAGAAAAAACTTTAAAATCAAGGAAATAAAAATTTAAAGTCCATTAGCAACATAAAAAGGAACCTCCTTTGAGATCCAGGATGCCTCTGTCCTGTGAGAGGCTACCTGCCCCTTCTTGAGCAGAGAACATTGCATTTCTCAAGAAGTCTCTGTGTTTGTTGCATTTGGAAAAGTTTTAGGTGCTGTTTAAAGAATTAAGAGAATGGGATCTAGAAGTCCTAGTAGGCCACAAGTTGAATATGAGTCAACAGTGTGATGTGGCAGCTAAAAAGGCTAATGTGATTTTAGGCTGCATCAATAGTACAGTGTTCTGGACCACCACCATTGGGCTCAGGCTCGTGGTGGTGTGGCATGCATGTGCTGCAGGCATGCGCACCATTCATTGAATGGCAAAGCAGCTTCTGCTTAAACAGGAAGTCGCGTATGGCACGCTTGCGTATGGAGCTGGCACGTTGTATAGTGTCTAGATCAAGGAAAGTAATAGTACTCTATTCTGCTGTGGCCAGGCCTCATCTGGAATACTGTGTTCAGTTCTAGGCACCACAATTCAAAAAGGATGTTCACAAATTGGAGCATGTCCAGAGGGTGAACAGTCTAGAAACCATGCCATATGAGGAAAGATTTAGGGAGCTGGGTATGTTTAGCCTGGAGAAGAGACAGTTAAGGGGTGATATGATAGACTTGTTTAAGTATTTGAAAGGGTGTCACACTGAGGATGGAGGAAGCTTGTTTTCTGCTGCTCCAGAGACTAGAACATGGAACAGTGGATGCAAGCTACAGGAAAAGAGATTCCAGCTCAACATTAGGAGGAACTTCCTGACAGTAAGGACTGTTTGACAGTGGAACACACTTCCTCAGAGTGTGGTGGAGTCTACTTCCTTAGAGGTCTTTAAACAGAGGCTGGATGGCCATCTCTTGGGGGTGCTTTGATTGTGATTCCCTGCATGATAAGGGTTTGGACTGGATGACCCTTGTGGTCTCTTTCAGCTCTATGATTCTATGATGTAAATCTCGCTCCAAATGCTAGCTATACAGTTGGCCCTTTCCAACCGTGGGCTTGCCATCTGTGCATTGACGCATTTGTGGATGGCCTGCCCTGTTCTCCACAATGGTGGCACATGCATACAGCTATGCCATTTGCATACGTATTCTGTCATTATTGAGGAAAAAAGGGACTTGAGATCCTGTGCAATTTACCGGGGGGGGGGGAATCCAAAATGGAACTCTGTGGATAGAAAGAGCCAAATATATATGAATTCTGAGAGGCAGTACTTCCTTAGCTCAAAGGAAACACTGGGTGACCCTTTCACAATATCTTTCTAGTGCTGCCTTTGCAGTTTAGCTCTGAAGTGAGAAAATCCATAACAGTGGATTCGGTGAAGAGTTTGATCTCAATAGTTTAGTGTTTTCTGTCCCAGTAGGTATTTTTCTGGGACTCTGGGGCTTGTGGCAGAAACCGCCTGGTCTGAAGACTGTGATTTTATGTACTCCATTTGATGGGTGGCATTCTGAGACAGCCAAGCCTCAGAACAAGCCTAAGAACAGTCTTCAGATTCAGGAGTGTGCTGGGATAAAGGTTCAGTACATGAGAGAGAGAGTGTGGTTCCAGATGTCCTGTTTTGGTTTCAGCAATTGGCCAGAGCCCCAGTAAGTGAATGCAGAAATATATATAGCCAGGACACACACAGGGAGAAGTGTGGCTCACCATCAAAGAGGTTGAGACAGTAAAGTAATTTCAGTCCAGGTCATATACTGTCCAGTGTAAATCCAAGCAACAGTCCAAAGGGTCCAAGAGTGTAGTCAATAAGCAGAGCAGTGTCAAAAGCACAAACAGGAACAGGAGACACAAATATTGCTTCCACCAAGGACTTCATTTGTCAGCAGCAGCTTCCTGAGGGATGTGCTGGGTTATTTATAGCCTGGAATCCTCCTCCATATTCTGTTTGATGGTTCTGCATTTTAGATATAAACACCCAGAACATCTACCCATCTTGTCTCAATGATACTCTGCTGGACCTGATACCACCCACTATGTATTTCCATCTGTCTCTGTCAGACTGTGGTTTCTAGGGAAGGGTGGTGGTGGTCCCATCCTCTGGCTCTGGCACTATCGGGTGTCCCTGTCACTCTGAAGTCACTGTCAGCTTCAGAGTCTGCACTTGGGTCCTGGAGGCAGAGCATGACACCAGTCTCTGTGTGATGTGAATCCACTCTTTCACTCTGAACTTAAAATGAGTTTTTCGAGGTGCAGAGGTTATTTGGAGGGAGGCAGGTTCAACACATTGAACAGCTTCTTTAAAGTTCAGACTGAAAATGTGGTTTCACATCCCTTGGACATTGGAGGCATCTCCTTCCCTTGGTACAACACCAACTTCTGGGAATCTAGGTGATTAGTAGAGAGCTATATGATTGGTGGGTAGTATGGAGCTACCAGTATGGCCAGTTGTAAAAAGCCTGGGAGCCTTTCTTCTGTCCTGAGATGGTAAACAAGATCCATTCTTTAGCCTTTCTATATGTCAGCTTCAATAGTGCTTTGACGTCCTTCAGCTTCCTACCGTTTCCACGAACCTCCATGTGTAATATCACATACAGCCCCTCTTGATACCAAGGAAGTCAAGTTCACTCCAGGCAGCCTCTTGAAGTCACAAAACTATCCTCAAAACCTAGTTACATTTAATAAGTACAGTGTCATTGGCAACACTAAAGGGAATCAAAAATGTCATTTCATATTGCAGAAGATTCTTCAGTACCCATTTTTATGACAAAAGATTACAAATATCCCAGAAACCTCTTTTCACATCCAAAAGCAATATTTGTAACTATTTGTCCTAAAAGGTCTCCAGATTTAGCAGTGCAAAGTGTTTATAATGTGGCTCGTTTCAATTATCTTGAATGTACCAGTTTCTTTCAGTGCCATCAGTCACAATATCCCTATGAAATGTCAGAATCAGTGAATGCTCATGGTGCTTTTTTCACTGTTCTGCCCACACTATGATGGTTGATTGTCTTGAATCTATTCAATATCTTCTATTCCAACCCTATTCTAGCCAGAGCCAGAATTTACAGATAAAGCATCCCTGAAAGCTTGCATCTAACCTCGAAACTCCTCCAATGAAGCTCAGTACCTCCTGAGGTACTTTATACCATTTTTACCATCAGAAACTTCTTCCTAATGTTTAGATGGAATCTCTTTTCATGTAATTTAAATCCATTATTCAGATACTGTCCTCTGGAAAAAATGAGAACGAGCTCACTCCATTTTCTACATGACAGCCCTTTAGGTATTTAAAGACAGTTATCACATCACTTCAGTCTTGTCTTGCCCAAGGTAAACATATCCAGCTCCCTAAGCTGTTCCTCATGGGGTTTGGTTTTCTGACTCTTTGCTGTCTTGGTTGCCCTACTCTGGACACATTCCAGTTTGTCAAAATCTTTGTTAAACTCTTATGCCTAGAGCTAGGCCTACTGCTTTGTATGAGGTCTATTCCAAAGAGGAGTAGAGTGATATTATTGGTTCCCTTGATATAGACACTGCAGTTCTTTGAATTCATCCTAGAACTGCATTGGTATTTTTAGCCTGGTTCACACTTTTGACTCATGTCTGTCCCTTTATTTATACCTTGCTTTCCTCCCAAAACTGAGACTCAAGGCAGCTTGAGTCTACATGTGGTTTACTAAGAACTCCTAAATTCTTTTTACATTTACTGCTGTGAAATCAGATGCCATCCGTTCTATATTTGTGCATCATATTCTTCCTGCCCAAACAGGCAAGGTGACCTTATCCATATTGACATTTATTTTATTAGCATTGTCCCAGTTCTGAAATCTGTTAAAGTCATCTTGAATCCTGGATTTGTCTTCTGAGATATTAGCTACCAATCATTGCATTATTTGCAAAAGAAGACTCACTATGCCCTCATTAACCCCACAGCAGTGTCATCCCTAGGGTTGGTGTCACCTAATGTGGTGACTCATGGTGTCACTCCCGCCAGTTGACCTCCTCGTCCCATTTCACACCATACAGAAATCTTAGTAATGCTTTTTCACATTAATGTTACTTGTAAATCGTAATTCCCGTATACCGCTGAATGTAATGCTTATAGTTGTGACATAAACAATTAGCAAAATTAAAATTATACATTCAAATTACAATATGACAAACACAACCTAAATGTATTTACATATACATAGTGAATATTTGGTTTAAAATGTGATGTTTTTAAAGATTTTTTTTAAAAAAATCAAAAACATTTATTTTATTTTTTAAAAAAAGGAATTTAAAATTTTAATTTTAAGATTTTGGGGTCCTCTCCTCCCACTGAGCTTCATCCCACTCCCACCACATAATAAAGCATTTTAAAGGGAAGCAGGTGAATGTCAAAGCCAATTTCTGCCAAAAGGTAGGTGTTTAAGGAGCAGTGGTGTCACACACACCCCTAAGGGTGTCACCTGGTGCAGTCAGCATCCTCCACACACCCCTAGTGACCCACTGCCCCACAGAAAACATAGCTTTCAACTTATATCTGGGAAGACACACTCTCTCAACCTCAAAGGACGGCAAAGGCAAACCCCTTCTGAACAAATTCTGCCAAGAAAACACCATGATAGGGTTGCCGTAGTCAGAAGCGACTTGAAGGCACAAAACAACAACTATAGTACACTGTGAAGATGATTTCTAACAAACAACAATAACTGAAAGAAACCCTCTTCATCAACCACTTGATGAATGCATCTTGAAGCCCAGCAGTTTAGTTTGGAATAAAAATAATATGTTAACCTGTTCAAAGGGAATATTTGAGCACTTTATCATACGGAGATATGAAGTTGAGAGGAAGCTTAGGACATAGATCAGGTACATAAATGGCAACTCTATAATTTAGGGTGGAAAACACAAGGTGATGGAATTTATTAGCTAATTAAATTCAGCACACTGTGCCATTAAATTCTTACTCACGTTTACTAGACGTCACAGTGGCAGTACAACAGAAAAAACATCTGCTCCAGTACCAATACAGCAGTGATATATGGTGCGTCATGCTCTGAATTAATTCTTCAGCTATATGTAAGAAACATTTCCATTAATAATTCACTAAAAGGATTCCACAAAAATATTTCCAAAGGGTTCCAGAATGTAACAGTGCACAGGAATGTATAACCATACTATCTTGCCAACAGCTAAAGGATGGCATCCGAAAATACAAAGTGGTTTTTAAAGACATGGATATATTGCCTCTCGGTTAATTTGTGTGGGATGCAACCTGGACAAATGAAAACAAGGAAGCTGTAAACAGGGTAAGTTCAAAAGATATTTATTTGATGTAGACTCATCAAACAATATTCTGCCTGCAAACAATCCATAATGGGAAAAATCTTGAGTGATATGTAAACCCTTGTTCTTTAAGATCTGCTTTAAATAACTTTTTGGTATTTCCTTTTACCTATCAGTTGGTAGACTATCCAGAGGATAGTCTTGGTAATGAAGGCTTTGTAATTATGAAACTTGAGGCCTCCTAACTTATAAAGTCAGGATCCAGACTTTTTAAAATGGGCTTGAAAGAACTGTCTATTTAGGCAGGACTTCCAGGTTATGTTTGCTTATGTAAAGTATTTCTTTACCATCTTTCATTAAAGAGGATTCCAGCTTGATTCTAGCGTAAGTCAATTGTGAGATCTGTAAAACCCAATCTGAGATGGGTGTATGAGATTATTTAAGCAAACCTCATGTAAATTCATGCAAGTTTTACACAAGGAGTCAAAGTTTCTGGTTTTACTTTCCACATATCTTTGCTTGTGGAGATGTGAATCTTGTTTCCACTTACTATTTATAGCCTTTAAAGTCTGAATGCAAGGCCATTTTCCATTTGATCTCTCTCTCTATGGAAATAATGCTCAAAAATATTTGAAAAAAATGGTTTTAAAAACTGGTTTCTTGAGTGATGGGAAACCCTGACAAGGGAAATCCTAGACCAGTAAGAATCTTTGCAGTTTGGGACTTCTATTGCATTAAAAAATCATTTGTTGTTGTTGTTGTTTTTTTCATTGAAAATCTCATTGTCTCCAGAGAAGACTTCTATGAAGAAAATAAATTTCCTGTGCAGAAAATGCCATATTCTATGCAAAAAACCCATATGGAGAGACAGATCCCAAATTGTACATAGTCTATCGCAACTGTGCAGCTTTTGATGCCTCTTGCAGTAAGAAGAAAAATGGTAAAATTATTCATTCATGCTTGTGAGAATGAAATATACAAAGGTTTACATCCGTACCTCAGACAAGTGCTTCTAACAAACCATCTACCCAAAGTTCTTATCTTGTGTCGTTTTGCCTGGGCTTCTTGAGTTACTGTGACCCTGATAAGACCCTCAGAAGACCTGAGAACTATAAGAGTAACTGGTTTTGCCCTGGGCCATGATCTTTGCCCCAGGATTCAAGACAGTGTCCTGTTGTCATGCTGTCAATATGATAACAGATGAACCCAGCACAATTATGAGCCTATGTTATAAATCCTAAAAAGGCAACCCAATGCAATGGTGGCTGTGTGGTATTCACCATGATATACTCCTCAGACTACTACTCCAGTTGCCCATCACAAAACTGCCTTCTCAGTTCTTTAATGTGAGGCCAGTGTGTATGTATGTGTGTGTATGTGTGTGCAACATGGCCTATGTGACAGCCACAGTATAGGCTGACATGCTTAGTTCCTTCCCAGTATTTAGCAAGTGGCCCAAAATAAGCTGCCTGCAGATATCTGACAGTGATGCAATGTGTGGCATCTTGATTAATTGTGAAGAAGAGCAGCTAAGAGAAGTCTGGCTGATGCTGCTAGAGTGGCTTCCAGTATTTGATGCTCCCAGCTATGGCCAATACTAGCTACTAATCATAAAACTCCCACAGACAGACAGACAGACAGACAGACTCCTGGATTCATAACAAAACATTTTTCTATAAAGCAATGTGCATAGAGTGGATCCACATTTATTTCATGCTCACAGAGACACACTGCTATTAATGGGATAAGAGGGGGCCAAGGGATGAATTTAAATTCCATTAATTTCTGTGGGTTTAATCTAAGCATGAGAAAGCTTTGATCCAAGCTAAAACCAGCAGATACAGCAGTCCAGCAGATTCAGCATAACCAGCTACAAAGTGTGAGAAGCACAGCTGAAGACTGACATTGATATATTCAAATAGATTGTTGTGAGACTGGGCAGGAGGCAGAAGAATGGTTTGAAACTTCCTTAATAGTCAGCAGGCCAAGTTACTGGACACATCTTTTGTTAGGAAGACTAGAGATAGGCCAGATGGCAGGCACACTAGGACTAGGAAATAGCTGGAGATAATCTCTGGATACATTCTGGCAAAGATGCCTTTTTCATCTCTTCTCCCCACTCAGGCTAAGGATGATGTAATTAAGAAGTGTTTGTAAACTGAAACAGAGAGCAGTTTTTGAGCTGGAGGCAAGGGAAAAGGCAAAAGCCTAGCTTTCAGTTGGGAAAAAGCACCTTTGCTGGGTTCTCTGTCTCTGTGGATCTGACACAGAACAGGAGATTTGGTTCTGAGATGTGAGCATGTTTATTACAAAGGTTGCATCTTTATAAATAGGCACAAATGTTATAAAACATTGCAGGTCTCTACTGGTTTTTCCTTCCAAAAGAAACCAGAATGTAGGTGTAACAAAGAGGAAAAAAAATATGTTGAGACTGGGAGTTTATTGCATTGACTTTGCTCCCACGATAGGCATGGGATGTGACTTTAAAAAGGTAGATCTTATCACATTTCCCCATCATTTGGGAGTATGCAGCCCATTTGCAAATCAGGCTTGAAAAGATGCAGGAGGAGCACAGAAAAGCCCAAGTTGCAAATGGGCTGCGTACATCCCAGGAGACAGGGAAATGCAATAAAATCTGCTTTCTTAAAGTTACATCCTGCATCTATTGCAGGAGCAAAGCCAATGTGATAAACTCCCTACTAAAATAGGTTTAAAAGAACACTAATGTAGATAGGTAATTATATGGCTGTGAGAACCAACAAGGTTTGAGTGCTGGACTAGGAGTCAAGGAGTTGTTCTTCTTAACCGCCTTGAGTTGATTACAACTCATGATGACTCTGTGGATGAGAAATTTCCAAGATTACAGGTAGACCAGATTGCAGGCACACTTCCTATCCTCCACTGCTCTGTTTAGATCCTGTAAATTCATAACCATGACCTCCTTAATAGAGTCCATCCAGAATGTGGTCTTCTTCTCCTTCTACATCCCAATATTTTTCCTAGCATTATAGTCTTTTCCAATGAGTTGTGCCTTTTCATGATGTAGCCAAATACAACAGCCACAACTTAATCATCTTGGCTTCCAGGGAGATTTCAGAGTCGATCTGTTCAAGGACCCCCCCCCTTTTTTTTTTTCTTTTAGTCTCTTTGCTGTCCACAGTATCTTCAGCACTGGAAGACCCAGTATCACATCTCAAATGAATTGTTTTCCTTCTTTTCACTTTTTTCACTGTCCAGCTCTCATATTTGTACATGGTGATAGGGAATACAATGGCTTGTACAATTCTGACTTTACTGCTAAGTTTATACTTTAGGATCTTTTTCTACTTCTCTCATCACTGCCTTCTTTTCTAGTTCTTTTACCACTGCAGTCCCCTTTCGGATCCATTTTTGATTCAAGGTAGGGGAACTCTTTTACTATTTCAATTAGGAATCCAGGAAATCAGCACTTATATCCCCTCTCAGGAATGGAAACTTGCTTGGTAAGTATGGGCAAATCACACTCTTGCAGCCTATGAGAAAGGCAGTGGCAAAACTCCTCTGACTAAATATTTCCACAAAAACACTATGATAGAGACACCAAACCTAGGAGTCGATCTCAAGAGGCATCAGCAACAGAAAAGGGTTGGCCTGGGAAATCTGCAGAGTTTGAGGGCCCTGCAGGGAGTCAGTGTGCAATAATAAAATAAAAAATAAATAAATATGGCCATTTGAATTAGGTCCCTAAGTGGGTGACCTTGAGCAAGTTACACTATCTCAGAATCTGAGGCAAGCAATGGCCAACCTCATTTGAATAAATCTTGCCAAGAAAACCCAATGATGGGGCAGCCAAAAGTCAGAGTCAACTAGAAGTCACGTAACAAAAATATCTAATCTGAACTTTTCAAAATGTATTAAGAGTTTATAAATGATAAATTTTGCTGTCTGAAATGGCTCTGAAAGAATGTATATTCTTTAAGCACTAATGAAAAGCAATATATTATAAATGATAAAACACCACCACTCCTGGACTGTTATTATATACAATTCTCAACAGAGAGAGAGAGTGAGAAATTCAACATAAAGAACTTTTGCATGAACTGCTCGCATAATAAACTCTTCAAATTATATCCCACTACTTCATGTAGAAATTTTTTAAAAAAACACCACACAACTAATTATATATCCCATTAAGAAGAGCCATTAGAGATATGGAGGAAGAGGGGTTTTTTTCCCCCTTGAATAAAACTGTAGGTAAAAATTATGTTCCAGTTCTTTTGTTTGTCAGTTCTACACCTAGGAAGAAAATAAGAAAAGAAAATGCCCATCTTAAGGGACATGTTGCCAAGAAGCTAAGACACTCAAATGCTACATTAATCAAGAAAGAAAGGAGCTTTCAGCACTTCAGGACTTTCATACTGCAAAATAAATACCAAAAAATGTCAAGAGTTTTTTTTTTAATGCAGTCTTCTCCAGGATCCTGAGACCTATTCAAAGATTTTTGTAAGGAAGATCTACAAAAGATGATGTTCACAGATAAAAATCACTTTCCCCATGTCACCGTGGCTTAAAGAACAAAATGGTCCTCAGAAGGCTGACGTCGTGTTCAGATGTCAAAGAGAAATTTAATTTAGTGGTCACAATAGACAAGGCTTGTCAGTGTAAGTACTAGCTTTTTTAAAAAAATAACCCAAAAACCAAGAACTCCCTAAATGAAATAGCCTTTAAAAAGTGCACTCAGAATAAAAAATCTAGTTTTGATATTCGTACTTCAAAAATAAAAAACTGCAAAGCAATTTTGAAAACCATTGCTCAATGACCTTTTTGAACATTGCCCCTCCCTTCCTCCCCTTCTCTTCTGATATCATTGTTAAAGTAGCCCATCTTTCCAAAAATAACCAAACTGACTACCTCATCAGAAACATTTGTTCACTTCCCTTCAGACAACAAATGCCTTGTCACTTTTCTCTGAGATGCCTGAATAGCATCGTCTTGTCTAAAGAGCACAGAAACCTTCTGGGAAGAAAATTAGTCAGAGATGTATTTATTTATCTTCCTTCCTTCCTTCTTTTTAATTTATATCCCTATATTGATATGATAGCCCTGTTTAAATATTTGAAGGGATGCCATATTGAGGATAAAGCAAGCTTGTTTTCTGTTGTTCCAGAGAATAGGATCCAGAGCAATGGATTCAAAATACAGGGAAAGAGATTCCACCTAAACATTAGGAAGAATTTCCTGACAGCAAGAACTGTTCAACAGTGGAACACACTGCCTCAGAGCATCACGGAGTTCCTTTTTTGAAGGTTTTTAAACAGAGGCTAGATGGCCATCTGTAGGGCATGTGCATTTTTAATATGTATATTCCTTCATGACAGGAGATTGGAATGGATGGCCTTTGTGGTCTCTTCCAACTCTATGATTTTCTATGATCTGAGGACCTCAGTACTGTGTACAATAACATAAATATAGACAATAAATACTAACGGTGAGATCCTACATCAGTATACTTAATGAAGTAGCATCTCCTGTCCCGATGGTCTCCCCAGTTTTGTTTTTCAAGGCATCAGCTGTTATGAGTATCAGAGGTCTGTTCTTTTGTTGATCAGGATGCAGCAGACTGATGTTGCATTCACCTCCTGCCAATGTTATCTAGTATAACAATCAGAACCAGGATCCCTGTTCCAATTCCTCCTTGTGCCAGAGATCATTGGTGGGAGCAGGGTGAAAACATAACTCTGCTATCTGCCGTCACTGAAAGGAGAACAGATCTCAGTCCTTCACAGTAGCTGACAACCAGTAAGTACTGGGTGACTTTTACAGTTGGCCCTCCTTAGCCACAGATTTTTCATCCACGGATTTGAGCACACACGGCTTGAAAATATTCCCCAAAAGAATAAATACCAAATAGCAAACCTTGATTTTTCATTTTATATATGGGACACCATTTTGTTGTGCCATTATATTTAATGGCACTTGAGCATACACAGATTTTGTTATCCACACAGGGCCCGGGAACCACAACTCCCTCAGAGTGTGGTGGAGTCTCCTTCCTTAGAGGTCTTTAAGCAGAGGTTGGATGGCCATCTGTCGGTGATGCTTTGATTGAGAGTTCCTACATGACAGGGGGTTGGACTGGATGGCCTTTGTGGTCTCTTCCAACTCTATGGTTCTATGATTCTATGAATTATGAATACACAGGGCCCATGAATATCACTCAATTACAGATTTGTAACTCTAGGTTATGAATCTATAACTGCAATACAGAATTCGAGACAATACCACCAATTTTAAAAGATAAAAAATATATAACAAATCTTTTGTCACTGAAAACCATTTGAAATAATGTCAACCACAGCATATGTGCAAATTGGATAAAATCAGGGGTAGTACAGATGGCACTGAAGGAGCAGTTTGATGCTTCCTCTTTGAGTGCCAGATTGGGGCCATGGCAACCACACACTGAGGCCCCAATCCAGCATTTTTCTGGCCCAAAGAGAAGTGGCAAAATGATATTTTATTGGTCATGTTTAATAAGTAGATTTCAGGGAGCCTATTGTATTTTTTGCAATCAACATCTTCTGTGCAGAGTCATGAGTGTCTTCTCAAAAGGTTTTTATTTTAGGGCATGTCCATCAAATGTGGTACCAAGTGCCAACTGCAGATCTGCATTTCCAGCATGTGTTTTCTTTAGGTTTGTATATCTTGGCTATTGTTGATGGCATTAAATGCCAACAAAAGGCTGTTTTGAGGTAGTTTTCCTGTATATTTTAACATCCTTTCATAGGACAGTAAAATCAGGACCCAGCTTGTTGGAGGCAATTAACTGACAGATTGTAAACCACTTAAAAGAGTGCTTAGATCAGTATGAAGCAGTATAGAAATGTAAAGTGCTAAGTGCTAATGTGATTTTTAAAAAGAATGTCTTTTTTACTCCATAGTTTCTAGGAAAAACTGGATTTTTGCAACATGTGTACTGTGCACTGATCAGTAGAATCAGGGTGGGTGGAGTGGAGGGAGGAACAGGTTGGTGGGTGCTTGCTTTTCTTAGCATTTTCTTAGCATGGTGTTGCCTTTTTCTTTTTTACATTCAGTATATGTATATGGATAACTGCATATTTTAATAGACAAAGATCTGAGATTCTCTGCTCACTAGGGGATGTGTGTTTTAAATTTTATTAAACTCAATGGGAATTTAATGTCAGGTTCTAACAAAGATGTTTTGAATCTGGTCATGCTTCTAAACCCATTTACTTGGAAAGAAGTTAAGTTCATTGTCACAGGCACTCATGCCCAGCTAAGGACCAGAAGGAAAACATGAATTCTCAGTATTTTTGCCCTTCCATTCATAAACAGAGTGAGTTTGTACATTCCCACACAGAAGTAAGTCCAACTGAGTTCAGTGGGAATTACTCCCAGATAGGACAGTAGAGGGTTACATCCTTATTGGAGAACAAATTTCTTTGGATCCAGAAGGACTAGATTCAAAGAAACATGGGAAAGATCAGGCTGTGATTTTTGCTGGATTAGAGACGATGGGTTTACAACCTAGCTGTTCCAATCTGTAGAGGTTTTTTTTAATTGTTACTTTTGAGGGAATATAACAATGAAAAATGTGGATGCCTGAGGGAATATAACAATGAAAAATGTGAATACTGGGCTAAATTGAATAAGGATGCATTCAATTCTCCCGACAAACACATACACATGTATTTATACATGTAATGGAGAAGTTACTGTGAGGTTAGAGAGAAAAAGGGAAGAAAAGCAAGGTGAGGGAACTCTACAAGACTTGCAAGCTCAGTTAATAACCATTGCTCTTAAAATGACATTTCTCACTAAACCCAATCAGACTTACTTTTGAGATGACACAGATCAAATTGCTCTGTAAGCTTCACTTCAAAAATGGGGTCAGACTGCAATACCATACATAGTTCCCTGGAGGTAAACACCATCAAGCTCAATGGGATTTATATCTATGCAGATGTAGCAAAGCCTTGTTCATTTGATGTACCATTGCCCTCTATGCCCTATATAAAAGCGTCCTTGTCCTAATATCCATACTATTCAAACTAGAAGTAATTTGTTCCATTTTAATGGGACAAATTTTAAAGCAATTGTTTAAAACAGTTTAAAATACTTTAAAACAATTGTTTTAAATAGTTTAAAATGACTGCAATCGAAGACAAAATTGCAAGTATTTATACAGTAACTGAAGTAGAAGAGCCCTCTCTCCATGCTACACCATCTTACCCAAGAGGGAGTGAAAGGACAAGACATACTCCATCGAGTCTGTCCTAGAGTATGAAGCAGAGCCCTCCCTCCATGCCATCTCTCTTGGTCCAGGTGTCGGAGGGAGAGAAGAACTTTTGAACCTGATCCCCTTCCCCAACACTTTCCCTTCTCCTTTTGTGTCGTGTCTTCTTAGATTGTAAGCCTGAGGGCAGGGAACCGTCTAATTAAAATAATATTTGCAAGCCGCTCTGATAGCCTTTAGAGCTGAAGAGCGGGGTATAAATAAATAAATAAATAAATAAACTGTATTAATCTTCACATTTTCCCTATCTGCAATCATTCATGCACTTCTCTGGGAGGATGTCTGATTGAATTCAATGAGATTAATGTTTTGACCTTGGCAGTGAGCCCCTCACAGGACAAAGTGTGACTTACCTCTGAATAGACCCACCTTTTTAATAATTTGCCACATAGGAATCAAGGTACTGCCACATTACTTTTTGGTAAGGCTTTCCCTGGTCTTAATGTTGCAGCTGAGGACCAGAGTTGGGATAAAGTGACTCTCTCTTTTTGGACTATATGGATGGCTGGGGGATTCTGAGTTGTTGCCCAAAAAAAAAAAGAAAAAAAAAAAGAGAGGAACTTTCCACCGGCTTTGCTGAGGGACCAACAACTCAAGATGGGAACCAACCTTGGGAGAAAGCTGTATACATGCCATCCAATGGGAATGCAGATGAGTGATAAGATTGACAGAAAAATAAGAAAGGTGATTGGTTGATATAAATATGTGTATATATACAGTCTGCCCACCACATCTGTGGGTTTGACATTTGCATTTTTTGTTATTTGTGAATGTTAAACCCCAAACCCCTTCCACCTGGAAATGGCTGCCACATGGGGCATTCACATTTTTTCCACATTCGTGGAAGTTTTGTTCCCATTACCTCCATAAATGTGGAGGGCCAACAGTATACATTTGCATGTACACAAACCGAAAGGCTTGTCCAAAGCTAAAGGGAATCCTGTTGTTGTTGTTAGCTGCCCTCAAGTCGATTTCAATTCATGGCAATGCTGAGACACTTCCAAGATTCCCTGCCCTCCACTGCTCTTAGTTCCTATAAACTCATACCTGTGACCTCTTAATAGAGTCCCACCCATCTTACATGCAGTCTTCCCCACTTTCTTCTTCCCCTACCTTTCCTAGCATTATTGTTTTCTCTAGTGATCGGTGCCTTCTCATTATGTGGTTAAAGTACGATAGCCTCAACTTGATCATCTTGGCGTACAAGAAGAGTTCTGGTTGATCTATTCAAGGGCCTGTCTATTGGTCTTTTTGGCTATTCACAGCATCCTAAGCACTCTTCTCTAGCACCACATCTCAAATCCATTGATTTCTTTCTGTCTGCTTTGTTTACTGTCTAGCTGTCACATCCATATATGACAATGGGGAATAAAATGGCCTCGGCATTTCTAACTTTGGCATTCATTTGTCTATCTTTACACTTTAGGATAGTTTCTAAATTTCCTCATAGCTGTACTACCCATTACTGGTCATCTTCTTATTTCTTGACTGCAGTCACCACTGCGCTGCAATAAATGTTTCACCTCAAAACTTTCCATAGTGAATATAAGGAAATAGGCAAATTATGGCAGATTCTTTTCAAAAATGAATTGAAATTAAATTCTTGCCCTGCCTTAATTGCAGAATTACTCTCCAAGCAAGGAGCTGAACTCATCTTGAGGAATCTTTTGAAAATCTGCAACAGGGACTACTACAACATATGATGTCCATAATGGGTTGCTTGTCTGACATTTTATCCTTGAAAAAAAATATTTTACAGAGAGTTTGGGAGACCTCCTTTCATAGTAGTATATCAATTTACAGTTTGACTGCAGAATAGAATAGAATACTATTTCACAGAAGAGGCCACTCAAAAGGCCTAAATAGCTTCCTGATTGCCAGCTTCCTTCTCTTGGAACCTGCTGCAGTCATCCTTCCCTGCTTGCTGCAGAGATCCACTGGAGCAAAAATAGCTGCCTCTCTGGACCAGTTCTCTAGATAGCTTGTTATATATAAGCTGACATGTGAATGAAGGAAACAGCTGAAATTGAGAAAAGAACGTGTCCAGCAAAATGATTCCCCTGACATTTTTCATCCTAATTTTTAAAGCTTCGAATGTCTAATTTCAGACAGGGATAAGGAAGAGGATAATAATAATAATAATAATAATAATAATAATAATAGAATAAGTAATGTTTTAGTGATTTATTTTTTGAAAGAAGAGTTGGTTTGTATTCTCATTATTTTAGGATAGTGATATTATTGTTAGTGGAATGGAAAACAAAGCTATTGTCACACAGAAGTGCTTCACTGGTACACAGTTTCAGAACTACCTGAACATTTTGACATATATACCCTGTCTTAATGACTCTCTTCTTCAGAGGCAATGATTGTTACCAGCTCTAAACCCACAAAACAAGAGTAGAATATTAATCTGCATGTCAAGTTAAACATGATGTTAAATTAATCTTTGCAGCTAAGGAGCAGGATTATTTTTTAAAGTGGCAATTGCGTGTGGTGGTGGGGGCAATGAACAGAACTCGCATAGAAGGATATTTTAATCCTTTTATTATCTCCTTCATTCCTGAAGAAAACCGCTAATCTGTTATTTTCATTGCAAAGAATGCAATGAACGTTGGCACTAAGGGTCATGGTTCTTTGACGGGGTCAGGTTGGAAAAGACTCTGACAGATAACTGTTCACTAAATATCTGTGGCCATATAAATTTGACTTGATTTTAATCAGGGAGGACAACCAATGTTTGAGAAGGATGTTAAATCAAAAAGATCATTGGTCTTGTTACATAACTTTCTTTGCATTGAAAATCAGAGATGAGAAGGGAGAGGTGCCTTTGCATCTATGGTGTCTAATAAAAATCTTAATTACTGGTTCATTAGTAATGAGCAGCAGTCCCTTGACAAATTTTGAAAAATAGGCCCTCATCTATGCAGATATTTTTTAATGCAGGCAACTGTGTGAACCTGCCAATCTGTCTGTCCATCCCAATCATTCATCCATCTATAAAATCCATTTCTAGCAGCTTCCATATCCATCAGGAGTAGGCTTTTTGTAGAGCTAGTGGGGTTTTTTCACACTCAAAACCAAATCTCACAAAAAAATACTTCGAATCATAACAGAGACAACAACGTTGTTGTTGTTGTTGTTATTGTTGTTTTTAACTAAGGATACTGCAAAAATAATTTTTCATTCAACTGGCATGATGACATTTAAAGTGCTAGACATGGAACAGAGAGATCCAAAGTCAAACATCTTCTTTGGGCATGGAACTTACCATGTCACCTTGAGCCATCACTACCTCTCAGCAAATCCACTTTGCAGAGTCATTTCAGGGAATAATAGCAAGATAGATACCATGTGATGTGGTCATTTACATTCCTGATGTGGTAATATTAATATGCTTTATGAATTTGTCATGCCATGCACATCTAATGCTATTCTCATCAGATCACAGTGTGATTGCAGTTGGTTTGTCATGAACTTTTTTTTTTTAACACTTAGCACTTTTCCTTATCTTGTACCTATTTCTCTTGCTTTTTGCACCCTCTCAATGCACTTCTCTTGTCTTTTCTGTTATTTATTTATTTATTTATTTATTTATACCCCACTCTTTCACCAGAAAGGCTCTCAAAGTGGCTTACAGATTGTTAATTTGACACTTCCATGTCCTCAGGCTTACAACCTAAATAAGACAGGAAGCAAAGGGAAAAGGGAATGGCAGTGGGGAAGAGGATTAAGTCTAGCACATACTACCTCCTCTTCTCTGCTTCTAAGGTCAGGGCAGTGGCAGTTGGGATTGATGGAGAGCCTTCCATCTGCTTCTGGGCCTAGGCATGATGGAGCCATGCCTGCCTCTTTTTCTCTCTATTCAAGGACAAGTCAGTAGCAGTTGGGATGAATGGAGGGCCTTCCATCTCCTTCTGGGCTTAGGCATGATGCAACACCATCTGGTGTCAAGCCAATGGCAGTTGGAATGGAAGAGGGCCTTTCATCTGCCTCTAGGCCTAAGTATGATGGAGTTCTGCCTGCCTCATGCCCACCCTATGCCCCAATGCTCCCTTATTTGCACCTTCCATCACTTTATGGCTCCTTGTTTTGTTCCTTAATCTGCCACAAAGACTCATGTTGACCTTTTCCTTTTTCCTTTGCCTGGCCTCACCTTGCATCTTCACTGTTCATAGTTACTTTGCTTCTTATAATCCACACTTTCACCTGTCACCCTCTTTCCCTGACCCTTCGCCTCTTGAGGCCCATACCTTTCTTCTCTTCCATGTGCTGTACTTCCCTCCTGCCATACTCCCATGTAGCCTCATTTCAGCCCTGTACCATGTTTCCTTTCTTTGCAGATAAAGCTGCACTCGCACCTTCACCCTCTCTTGCTCCCACTTGCTCCACTTCATGCTCCCACTTGCTCCACTTCTATGAAAGAAGCAGGGGCTGTGCAAAGTGTACAGAGAAGCAGGCAGGCAAAGGCAGTACTGGAAGACAAAGAAAAGGAAACAAAGCAAGAAGGGGAGAGATGGTAATAGGAGCCAAGGTGGAGGGAGTCAAGATGAGGTTGGGAGAAGGCAGCAGTAATGGAGATGGCTCTTTCCTGCCCACACTGCACAGTGCAGAAACCCTTAATGGAAGTACCCCCCCCCCACAAGACATCTGTTGACTGGGGCTGGGTACAAGGATCATTTGACACCTATCAAAACAGCTACTGGTCCATTTCTGCACGGAAATCAAAGTGCTCATTTTGAACTTCAAAGCCCTACATGGCTTGGATCCAGGTGATGTGAAACATCACATCTCCTTATATAAACCAGGGCATGGACTGAGATTGGCAGAGGCATGTTTCTCACAGTCCCACCACCCTCACAGGAGCAGTTGGTAAGGGCTCAGGAGACAGCCTTATTGATGGCTGCTCCCAGGCTGTGGAACTCTCCCACAGGAAGTCCAAAATCCATTGCCTTCCTCCCTTCTTTCTACTGAAAACATTTTTATTTAAATAGGCTTTTGAATTTTAGCTATGGAGTTCCAGTGTGTGAAATGGTGTGTTGTATACCACATAGCTCAAAAAAAAAAAAAAAACCATAAAAAACTATGGATGCCAGCCATGAAAACCTTCAACTTCACAGTCTCTAAGTGCTTTACAATGTGTAAGCTAATTGCCCCCAACAAGCAAACCTGTGAGACCTGAAAGAGTTGTAGTAGCACCAAAGAGTAGAAGGAATGAAAAGAGAAGAGCTGTTCTCCAGCATCAGAAGAAGACTCGGGTAAAATGTAAAACCTTCAACAATAGTGGTGGCAGGTAGAAACAAAGATCCAGGGATGTTCAGACCACTGTGGCCTCAGATGCCTGGAAGAGGAGCAAGAGAAGCAAGAGAGCCTGGGTGAGCAGCTCTCCCAGTTCTTTACCAGCTCCTCTGCTTCTGAAAGCAGGTTCTAGACATCTCCTGTTGGTTGCCAAGAGGAATGTGGAACAGGTAGATGTGTAGCATTAACTGGGTGGCATTAACCTCTCCCGACAAGGATCAAAAGGACCTTGAGCAAACCTCTGGGAACTGAAAAGCCCTTTTCACCAGGGTCCAAACCTGCTGTCAGTGGCCCTGCTTCACTCTAAATCACATTTTAGATACTCTAACCAAAAGAAGTCAGCTGACATCCTGTTCATAAATCTAGTTTACAAGATTGTAAACCAGATTTATGATCTCATAACATTTTATAGTCATCAGTGACCTAATGTGACTCCCAAAACCCAGCTCTTAAGACAAACACCACCAAACCAACAGTGCGTTGAGATATGATGCTCATCTCTGCCCTCCTGGTTGCAGGACATTTTAAGACAAGCTCTGTGTCAAGACCATGAGGGGTCTCTACTGCTGCCCATCTCAATGTGCTCTGTGACCAGAAAAGTGCTGTACTCATAATTTCCCAGTTGTTTTCCCATTATTTTGCAGCATTGGACTACAAATGAAGAACAGGGTTCAAATCCCTGCTCAGCCAAGGTAACCCTTGGGCAAATCAGCTTCAGAGGAAAGGGATGGCAAACCATCTCTGAAAATCTCTTGCCAGGAAAACCCCATAATAGGTCCACCTTAGGTTCACCATATGTTGGAAATGCCCTGAAGGCACACAACAACAACTACTACTACTACTACTACTGCCTGGTGTAAGAGCTACTGTATATAGCTATGTATAAGTCTACAAATTTTAGTCAAAAAAATTGACCCAAAAACTTGAGTCAATTTATCCATGAGTCAATATAAGTATTGTACTTTACCTCTTATTTTAAAAAGGAACCATCCCCTGGTAGAAGGCAAGAGTGTAATCTGTTTTGGAAGCACTGTCCTCACTCTATTCACTCATCTATACAGCCTTTAGTATGAGCACAAACATGCCTGCTGGAATTTTGTACGTTTTTTAGTGTTGTTTTCCTTTGCTTCATCCTTTAGGTCCTTTGCTACATGCCTCTACTTTTTAACCTCAACTTATCCATGGGTCATGTCAAAATCCATAATTTTGGTCTCAAAACCTGCCCTTGACTTATATATGAAGTTGATTTATACTCAAGCATATACAGTAGGTTTTTTGTTTTGTTTTGTTTTTTTGAGGGTAGTATCAACAGAGGTAACTATAACAATGGAGATCCATTCCTGGAGCTATGTCTGCTGATGGAGGATTAGCCTGTCATCTTCTTCCCAAGTAATACAATTCATTTGGACTACTGGTGCTTCATTAATTTTTTACTAATTCGGGAATACCAGCATCAGAACATAGTATATTTAATATTCTCTACTGAGAGAGTAGAGTATATTCAATTAAAAGAAGGGAGCTTCTAAAATTAAAGGATGCCAGTCAATGAATTTTCAGCTTATTAAAGTAATTATTAAACTGTCTCAAGGTATGACATTTTTGATATTATTTGGGCTAGGAAATTAGATCAAAAGTAACAGAAATGATTTACAGTTCAGAAACTTGTCAATACATAGTATATGTCACAAGATATACACAAACTGATTAAAACACAACCTTCCATCTTTTTGCATTGGTTAGTGGCTATTTCTAATTGCAGTCGAATACAACATTGGTTTTTAAAATCTTTAGCTACTCAGTTATTCCCATTAGCTGACTGATTTATTTAGTGATGTAAATGATTCCACTAATTAATATTGGATATAAATAAAATGTAGGTGCATAAAAGACCTTTAGTTTTTCTTTTATTTTTTTAGAAGAAGAAATCTTATTTTTATCAGTCTGTTTGTTCTCCAAGTAATATGTATTCAGGGAGGGAAATCTTGCTGTTTTTTAAAGTAAGATATTCTTCAGATGTATGTGAAAAGTTTGCTATAAACAGTTGTGTTCTCCATGAGATTTTCATCCCAACCCAGATAGTAAAAAATAATGAATGTGAAAATGAGAGGGCATTGCAATCAATAGCTGTGAATGATGCACATTCAGGAGAAAGACATTTCTGAGAACAGGAGACTGAAAAACATTAATGGTCACACACTTGATTAATGGCAAAATATATAAATAATCTTGAAGGCACCCTCATAAAGAAAAATATTTCATATAAGCTGTGATCCTGTTCAGCAGTTATGCAGCATAAATATATCCTCACACAGGAGCACTAAATTGCACAAGTGACTACACACCAGAAACTTCAAGCCAGATGGGTTGTACACTAATACTTGTTCAAACAGTGGAGCCATTAGTACAAACACATGCTGGATACCACTCTTTTACTGGAACTAAACTGTGCACCTATCAGCACAATGAAAGCAATGCTAGTGTAACTGTGGTAAATTATTCTAACCAGGTGTGAGGAGACTTTCCTGCCAGTCATAGGTCCAATCTAGGGCTGTGTCAGTACTGATGGAAAACCCCAGTTTACCATTGGGCTTCAGGATCAGCAGGAAGGACGAGCTGTCCACATAAGTGACACCCACAATGGACTGAGACTGGCAGCACTGTCTGTATGCTCCCCAGGTCACAGCCATCCTATTGAGCATTGGTGCATTGTACTGATGGCATTTTTATGCTAACATGCACTTGTGCTATCAATGTGCATGTCTGCAAAAGGAATGGCACTCTACTGAGGGTATTTTTGTGCCAATGTTCACTTGTGTGATAGATTTGCATGTCTGCAAAAGGAATGGCACCAGAACTGCATGGACTTAAAAGTGTAAGTGCTGTGGAGGGGTGTTGGACATTCTGGGTGTGAAGAGATCAGCAGCTCATCTGATCTGGGTGCGAAGAGATCAGCAGAAAATTGGCCCGTGGGTGCTCTGCTGACACTTTCCCTGCACTGATTCACAGGTTGCATGTCCAGGGATTCTCCACAGTTTTCAGCCTGATCCCAAGTAAAAGGGGTTCTTTTTACTCCAGAAAATCACCCCGTGGATGTTCAGCCCACCTTGAGAAAAGGCTGTGTAGGCTGTATCATATAGTGTGGACCTAGGCCATAGGAGGTCACACTCATATACACGTGTCTCTGAAATTTGAAAGAGAACATAGATTGGCCCTAATATACAAAGAAAGACATTAACTCCATCTGAAATCTAAATGTTTCAAGGAATGGATCTTACTGTGCTAGGAGGTCCATCTCGGTACTTTCACAAACAATGGTTAGTCTCAAGGTCTGAAGAGGTACACAGTAGAAATGTTTTGCAACATGAAACCATGAAGGCACACTCTAAAGTGTGTCAGTCACAATTTAAGTGTAGCTCTGTGAGTATTGTCCTGAACCAATGCTGTCAACATGGAATCATTTCTTTTATTGTAATATTGGTGGGGGAGGTCACAGGGGCTGTCCACACAGGCCAAAAAGCCCTTGTCCCCACCCACCCTGGCCTCAGTCATTCTATTCAGATGACATAGGCCAATGCTCCTGATCCAGAATCAGGCAAACTGGATACCGATTTAGTGGTCCTGGTCTGATCCTGGCTCAAAGGGGTAAAAAAATGATCCAGTAGACTGGACGGCCACATATATTCCTGTCTTAGCTTCTGATGTGGAAAGGGGACACCTGGCCATGTGGGTGTAGCCAGGTGCCCCAGTTCCTTGTCAGAGGTCACAATGGTTTTGTTTTTTTCAGTCAAGGCAATAGCAGAGGAAGGTAAGGGCACGTGGTGGTAGCAGGTCCATGTTGCAGCAGCAGTTGGGCATGTAAATACTTGCTCATCTCAGGTTCTGCTCAGGGAGCCATGTTAGGATAGCCAAGCCCATGCTATCCTGGCCCATCTGCTCAGCTCCCCAGAGAAAAATGTCACCCTTTAAGGGACTCAAGTTCTATAATAAAATGAGGACTTATGAGGTACATTAAACTAAGCACATTCAGTAATGATTTATGATGTGCTTGCCTCCACCACCACCCCACCCCCAATACATTGATGGTGGGTTTACCATTTCACCCACACAAAATCCAATGTTACTAGCGGAAAATGAACCTAGTTTCCTTTGTTTTAGCTAATAAAATATGAAAGCAACTCTCCTTGGCCAAGGTTGCTTTTGCACTAGAAATCTTTGTAGTTGCTAAGCTTTTGCTTTTCAGCAATCAGCTGCAAGTGGAATTAAACTGTGGTCCCATAACACTTAACAGAGCCCTATTTTATCCAGTAATGCTGTTTTTTAAAATATGAAGTCCCTTTGATAATATTTACATAGAAGAAAGGCCCATTGAGAAAAGGCCTCCTGAAACAATAATTAAAATGTTTGTAAACTACAAATCAAATTGCAGGAGGGGAGAAAGGGAATATCAGAGGAATGCAATGACCTGCAACTGGCATACTCTGGATTCTATGTAAAAGTGTATAAAGTAAAAATGAGAGTTCCAGATTAAGACTCCAGCTCTAAATACACTTTCCTAGTTGGTCCCACCATGAGCTACTGCTAGGTAAATATTGACAGGCTTACTCTGTAAATTGTTAGTGCAGAAGAAGTTCTGCAAAAATGTAATGCAAATGATGGAGTGTATCCCATGGCTTAATAAATTGATTTACCTCTATCCATCTTAAAGCTTAATTCAGGTGACATACTGATGGTATCAGAAGGTTTTTGCCATTGAATTTGCCTCCTGAATACATCCCAGGTACATCCCTGCTTCCAAGAGTGCTTGTCGCAGCAATTTCCAGATCTGGGGGTTTTCTGGCTTAGGAAAATGGCCGCCGGAGCACTCCTGGAAGTGGGGATGCATCCAGGGTGCCTTTTCACATCAAATCTGGTAGCAAAAACCTTCTGATAACAGCAGGATGCTACCTGAATTAAGCTTTAAGCCAGATAGAGGTAAATCAATTTTTTAAGCCATGGGATAACCTGAGTTTGGGAACAATTTCATTATAATTGAGCAGTGTACCAATTTGTAAACTTTTGCTAACAGTGTTCATTTCCTGGGTTCCACTGCACAAAATAAATGGACTTTTTATTTCTTAAATATTTTAAATGATTTGATTTATTACCTATATAACATGCATGTCTTTTCCCCTCTGTCTCCATTAAAAAAGAGAGAGTGAGACTGTTGCATTATTTAACCATAAATAAAAAAGTGACACACTTCAGTGATTATGATCAGAATGTAATTTTTGATGTAGTAAGTTAATGGCATCTCTTCTGGTACTGCCACTTAAACCAATTATAACATCTAAAGCAGCATTTTCTTATCCAACATCCAGTGATGAATTACCGTGTCCCAACTTGACAATAAACAAGAGTCACCTTCACCTTTCAAAACAGATTCAATTTTACTCTGAGTTCTGTGTTTATAGGAATAAAAGACAAAGCTGGAGTTTTCACACTCTAAGAAAGCCTAACAAAAAAGATACCACTGGATATGAAAAGCAGAACATAAGAGCTTGGATTACTTTTGGGTCTTCTTATGGCAGCAGACAGAGGTGAACTTTGGTCCTGCCATGGAAAATGGAGGAAAGGGAAACTTTTAAGCACCTGATTACAGAAGCAATGGAAGAAGAAGAGGCCAAAGTCCTCTCTCCCATGTAGCAGTATGAGAAGTGAAAGAAATGCCTTTCTGACTCTCTAGTGATGGAAGATACAGGTGAGGCGAACAGGAAAAAGATGAAAGCAAAAGTGAGTAAAAGAATGGTCTCAAGCATTAGATATGAGGAACTGTCCAACATCTGGGTTTTGCTTCAATTCCAGCCACCCTATGACACCCAAGAAGAGGCTGCAAATCAAATATAGAAGGCAAGCTGTTCCTGAAGCTTGTCTGAGGGCAAAGGCAAGTGTAATCAAATCCTTTCAAGCCTCAGGGATCTAACCTGTGCTTCTATATTTAGAAGAACATCCAGTTTCATGTTCTAAGACATCATATCTTTCAGCTTTACTACTACACTACAATGAGTTTCAAGAATGGAAAGTGTTATTTTCAGACTGGCTTGAGAGTGAATGATTAATAATATTGAGATCTGTTGTGAGTCTTTCTTTCTGGTAGTGAGGGCATACCAAGATGCTTGCAAGTAGTGAAATGCACATATGTTTCTTTATTAGTATAATAAATGTTATTGTTTGTTTATATATACTACTTTTATTAATATCTTATCTTTTCCCTTTTTTCTCAGAACTAGGACTGAGGATAGCATACAGAATTAAAGCAGGTACAGAGAAAAACATACAAAAGGTTAAATTAACATTACTGCTAATTTAGTAATGCAAATGAATTATTTTTAAAACAATAGAACAAGTAATTGGGACAAATTACTTTTAAAAAGTAATTTTCTAAACCAGTGCTGTCAGTTTGTATAGAAAATTAAATGCTAGCAATTGCCTAAAGATGTGAGATACTCTCACAGATTAACTTTTAAGATAGATAAATACATAGATAGAACATACCCTTCAAAATTTACAGATGAAAACTGGGACATATGTAGCTAACCAATAATTAGTCTGATGGAGTTATTATTAAAGTTTTATTGTTATTATTGTTAAAGTTATCAACAAGGTTGAATACAGAAGCTAGGAAAGGGTGCAGGAGTTTAATCTTGCCACAGCCTACTGGGAAGGTAACAAATATGTCTTACTAGGGTTAGAAGAGTTAAGAGGATAATCTTAGCTATCACCATGGACTAGTCAACACATAAGCACATTATGCAAATTGCTGTGGATTTTTGCACATTCACAACAGTTAATTATCTTCACTTTCCTGCACGAATCCACATCCATTCACTGCCCAACCCACTGAAAATGTGCAGCAGTCTGAATTGTGAAGATACTGCAGTAAAAACTGTGAAGCCTTTTTCTGCAAAGTCTAAGTAGTCCCCCCCCCCCACACACACACCACAAAATCCTGAACTTGAGTGAATTACATGTGGCCACATCACATTCTATTAGACCAGAAAGAGGAGTATTTTAATCATGTAGACAAGCCCCACATAAAAACCTGGGAGCAAGGATCTCTCCAAGAGTTTGCAGAGTCACAGATGGATCTGATATTTCTACAATGAGAAATTAGCTGTTAGGTAGAAGCCTAGCAATTATCCATTTCTTACCCAAACAATTGCTAAGGGTGCTTATACAAAGCACCTCTGAGAGTCACTGTGTTTAAAACTGCAATTCAATAATGCAAGACGTATTATTCTGTGACAAAGTGAGTTCAGACTCAGGTTTATGAGGTCTGCCAACAAATATTGTTTATTTAAGGTCACTGTAAACAGAAAAGGACCCTCTCTTCCTAAGTAGGCTGATTTTGCCTCAGTCTAATTTCAATCACGCCAGATGTTTGCTAATGCTGTACAAACAGTAGTCATTAAAATTTATCATTCTGAAAGCTAGGCACCTTTTCAGAAGTCTACATTAATGTGCAGTCACAAGATCTGACCTGTATCCATTCAGCAGCCAGAGACAAACGTCAAGTAAATAATCCCAATTAAAGACAGCAACACTAATTATAAATGAGATCTGGGCACCAGCCAAAACCACAGCTGAATTCCAATGTCATTTGATTAAACAGTGGAAATCAATGTTCAATAACACATCTCTTAATTAATGACAAAGAGGGAGGAGGGAAAGAGGAACTCTTCCCAAGTTTCTCTCAGACAAGAGCTGACAGAGAAAATCAGACCTGTGGCACCTGCCTGCTCCAGCATCTCTCATCCACAACTGACAATGCTGACAGAAGAAATGAGAGGCACCTAGTAGTAAATATGGACACAGGGTACATTTTCTCTTACAATTGCCAATGTGCGAAACATGCAGTTGTGTGCAAAACATGCAGAAAAAATTCCTGTAAACTTCAGATTTACAGATTCCAATTCCTTCAATATTTTTCTTTTGTTTGATCTAAGTCATGGGAATGCACAGATACAAGGGGCTGGATCCTGTCTGTTTCCTCTTCCTCCTCCTCTTTGATTATGCACAACTAATTTGGAAATAAAGCTATTTTATGTGTTTTTACATAGAAGACTTGTCTTTCTCCCCACTCTGCATATGTAAGGGGAGGTATGAGACTGAATGTGAGTGTTGCCAATTTGATTACTCTGCTGGAGAACACTTTCCTATGAGGGAACTTGGGTCCATAGGAGTAGAAGATTATTGGAAACTGCAACTATTGGTGGGTGGAACAAAAGACAGATGGAGTTTGCAGCAATGTACAGTTGTGTCAGAACAGGGGTCCAGAATCCCAGACAATCAACCAGTCAGCTTTATGTAGAATAAACAGAACTTTATTGATGCTCCAGGATCAGCAAAACCACACCATTCAGCTTCTTAGCTGAGACTGACCAGTCCCCGCCCAGCACCCCTATATCTTCCAAAGTACCACACCTCCCTCTTTCTCACAAAAGCCCGCGAAAGATCTATTCCAGTTTTTTTCCATAGGTTTCGGTTCCACCTTATCTCCCCCCTTCACAATGCTTCCCACCAGAAACTGCTGCATTCCAAGCTCAGAGCCGAACAGCCCCAAGGTCAACTGATAAATCCTCCTGGCACCGTTATGCACTCCTCCTCTCTATCTAGCAACTAACTATGTACCATCATCCCCAACTACCTCTACTAACCCATATCTGGAAGAATACTACAAGGATTCTGACAAGTTGTTTGCTTTCTGCTTCTCTCACTGTTTTCTCTCTCCTCCTCCCTTCTCTCTAGCCCTTGTGGGATATCCTCTGGATTTTACTGCTCTTTCTCCCACAAAAGCTCTGAGTTGAACAGGAGCTGTCCCAGTGCCAAACTAAAGTCCAGACCTGGTACAGCATTCAACAGAGTTGGAGTAGCTGCAGGAGTGCAATAATATCCAGAATTGATTCAGGGTTCTCAAAGTTACAGATTTACCAGCTGTGTAGCAGATTATGCATATATGCATGTACACATGAATGCACACACACATGGAAGAGAGAGAAAATCAAAGAGGGATGGTCCAGAGACCAAGATGGATCCTTGAACACATGTGCTAGACTCCTTTTTCTTCGTGGCTTATTAAAAAGGCCAGAAGGGAAATGAACAAGTGGGTAAGGGCCAGTGCCTTCAACAATAACCATCTTCTTTCTGTCTGTTGGAACCACATCTTATTGGAAAAAGTCTAAAGGAGCAGTTGTAAGGTGTGTGTGTGGGGGGCACCACTGTATTGAGGATGAACTTTCCCCAGAAGATACAATTTCACATTTTGGGTGTACTCTTTAGTTCAATCAGATGGTCAGAAATACATTTGCAGAGTTAAAATTTGTGTTCCTGTTTCACCCATTCTTAGAAACTCCTGATCTGGATACACTAACATCCCATTTGAATTACTTTAAGGCACCCTTTGTGTTCAGAAACTTCAGCTGGTCCAAAGTGCTACAGTCAGAAAGTTGACCATGGCTAGTACTATAACTACAAAATCCTGATATGACTAGGCTCCAAGTAATCTAAAGGACTATACTCTCCCATATAAACCTGCTTGGGCTTGAAGAGTTTGTATGGGGGAGATCCTTAAATATCTGAAGGGATATTTGGTAGAAGGTAATGCTTCTGCAGAGATTAGTACACATATGAAAGGATTCAAACTGGAAGAAAAGAAATTCGACCTAAATATTGGGAAGAACTTCCTTATTGTAGCAAGTATTCAACAGTGGAATAGATTCTCTCTTCTTCTTTGGAGGTCTTTAAACAGAGGTTGGATGGGCAACTTTAAGGTATCCTGTAAGTGTGCACTCCTGCATGGCAGGAGGTTGAACTAGATTACCCTTGTGCCCGTTCCAGTTCTTGTTGTTGTTAACTGCCCTCAAGTTGAGGGTGACCCTGAAGCTGAGACATGTCCAACCCCCTGGAGATTATCACATGGGAAGCAAGTGTCCTTCTTCCATCATTAAATTGTCTCATTCATGCCATCAGGGAGAAGATTATCTCACACCCCCGCACTTATCCCATTCTTCTCCCATCTGTAAACAGTAATGAATGTATAATTTGTCATTAATGGAAACTCCAGTTAATACCAAATGATGGATCCATTACCGTTTACAGATGGGAGAAGCATGTGAGGATGTGATAATCTCCCACCCACCCACCCCCCCCCCCGATTGCGTGAATGAGACAATTTCATAACAAAAGAAGGAAGTTTGTCTCCTCCGAGTGATAATCTCCATAGTCTTCCACTGCCCTGCTCAGGCTTTGCTAAGTCAGATCCATGACCTCTCTAACTGAGTCTATCTATCTGGAATGTGGCCTCCCTCTACCTTTTCTAGCATTATTGACTTTTCCAACAAGTCATGCCTTCTCCTGATGTGGTCAAAATATGACAGCCTCAGTTTTGTCATCTTGGCTTCCAAGGGAAATTTCAAGCTTGATCTGTTCAAGGACCCATTAGTTTGTCTTTTTGGATGTCCATGGTATCCTCAGCACTCTTCTCCAGCACCACATCTTAAATGAGTTGACTTGTTTTTTAATCCAACTTTCTTCATTGTCCAGCTGTCACATCCATACATGATGATGTGGAATACTATGGCTTGGATGATTCTGACTTTAGTGCTCAGTTGTACAGAAGACTCTTTAGGAATTTTTCTAGTTCTTTCAAAGCTGCCCTCCCCATTCCAATATTCTTCTGATTTCTTGACTGCAGTCTCCTTCTAATGGGAACATTCCTCTGTCTCCACTGGCTTCCATTCTTTGGACAAGACAGTGTGTTCATAACTCTATGGCTACCAAGCCACTTCATGCTGGATCCTATTTTTTTCTTAGTGGCTGACCATAAGCTTTGGAATCCCTGTTCAAGAAAGGTTTGACCATGGTGTCCTTACATCAGTACATGAAAATATTTTTGTGTGTCATTAGGCCTTGGGGAACTTATATATCCTCCAACATTTCACAGCAGAAAAACGAGATGCACATAGCCAAGCAACATATCATAAATATGGCAATAGTTTTTAATGAGGAAAAATACACAAGGCTGTAACAGTTTGCTAATAATAATAATAATAATAATAATAATAAAAAATTTTATTTGTATACCGCCCTTCCTGCGATCAGGGCGGTGTACAGCATAAGAATAAACTATATAAAACAATAAAAATTATTAAAACATTAAAACAGTATTAAAACAATGTAACAATTGCAGTAGCAGTATGTCAGGGTATGGAACCAATATGGGAAGGGGAATCACATGTGGGAAAATGTCAGGGGTATGCATGATCGAACAAGTATGTTTTTAAACCCCTTTTAAATACACAGAGGGAGGCGGCCAAACGGAGCTCGGTGGGCAGGGAGTTCCAGAGGCTAGGGGCTGAGATATTAATAATAATAAATAATATCTATATTCCGCCTTTTGCTTTTGCCTACTGGAAAGTGACGATTCTGTCCCCTCCTCTCCTCTCCCCTTCCTGTGTTAAGTGACTGGAAATTACTTTTGCACTTTGAACTTAAGATTGCAGTGACCGAAGTAAGCCAAGGACCACAGGGGGAAATGGGAGAAAGAGAGATAAACTGAAACATTTTAAAACCATCTGAAAAAGTAGGAATGATTGGGACTGTTCCTATCTAATTGTAACAGTTGGAGAATACTAACTGTTTATGGCTTTTGATAGTGTGCTGTAGAGTTCATATTTCTTGACATTTGATGGATATATATTAAAATTACTATTACTTCTATTGATAGTTCAGTCGCATTTTAACATTTTGTATATTTTGAATGTTACAAGCTCCCCCCCCCCCCTGATATCTGATTTAATCTTTTTGGGTTGCCTTGATGTCTCAGAGGTAGTGGAAATGCAGAATATGAATAAATGAGGAGAAGGAGAGGAAGAGGAGGAAGAAGCTGGGCCTGCCAAACCCTCAGATTCCATTCCTTAATGTCCAATATGAGAGGATTTGAAGAGATTACAGGAGATGCAACAATGAACCAATGCATCCATTAGGGAAATGAGAAGGAGAAATACAGAGGTGTTTCACTTCCCATCAGAAAGAATTACAAAACACATCATACTTTCATATACATCTAAGCCCAGGAGAGGTATGGCTGTGGGCTACAGAGTAAGCAGCATCAGGAACACAAGGGGAGATTGCTTTTGTTTTGTGTTTGAGGCTTCAGGCTAGAAACCAGGGTAGAATTATTATTCTTTTGTTAAGCTTTTTAAAAGCATAACACCAGTACCTAACAGAGATCAACTATTATGTTGTTGTTTTTAATAGGTTTTTTCTCTTTAAATTGTAATTTAATTCTCTTTTTTTGGGGGGGTTCTCTCTTTTTATCTAGATAATGTTTTATTTAAATCTATTTTATCCTAAGTAAGCCGCCTTGATTGCCCAAGCAGAAAGGCAGGATACAAAAATAAAGTTATTATTATTATCTACTTTTCCTTTGATTACCATTTTGGTGACTAAACGTATGGTTCTATGATTTTTTCACATACCAGTGAGGCAGGTATTGTCAAGCTCTGCTTCCAGAACATGGAAATGGACTCCAACTCAAGAGACTGAAGCAGTGGACCTTATGGGACCTGTTGCTGAACCAGAGCAGGAGGAGGTTCCAGAGCTGCATGTCCCAGAGACAGACCACAATGCAGTACCAGCTTTGGCACAGAGTCTTGCCTGTTGTGTAGATGCTACACTCTGACCATACCCCCAAACTAGCCCAAACTGCTGGTGTGCACAGCACCTAAGTAAAGTAAGTGCCGAACTGTAAGCTGCTCTGCTATTGTGCTTCCTCATTAGCTGGTGTCTGCTATTAGCTGTGTAGCATTCAGCCTTTGTCTGGTTCCCTGAATGCGTTTAGGACAGGTATACCTTCTCTCCCCATTCTTGTTTGTTTTGCTGTTCACCCAGTGATTCTGACAGCAGCAGCTGCTGTTGATCTTGCCTGTTTTCGACTGGCACACACAGCTACAGTGAGATCAACTAAAGTATAATAATTTTCTTTCCTAGCTCAAGCTTTATTACAGTTGACCGTCTGTATCCATAGATTTGGCATCCATGGATTTAAGCATCCACAGCTTGAAAATAGACATTTTTTTCAAACCTCATAAAGCAAACCTTGATTTTTCCATTTTATATAAGGGATGCCATTTTACTATGTCATTCTATATAATGAGACTTGAGCATCCATGGATTTTGGCATCCACAGGAGGTCTTAGAACTAAACCCCACAACATTTTTAGCTCTTCCCTAGAGATGTAGCTCCATTAGAATAGCTTCCTGAATAACTTTCCTATTTTAGGATGGAGTTCCTGTAATAAAGACCTTTGTTTGTTCTCTCAGCAATTGATATCTTCCCTCCTTAGTCAGGGTCTCTAACCACTGCACACATTAAAGCTAATATCTCTACCCTTTGTAATCTATGCTTTTAATGTGATGGTTTTAATTGTGTTTTTAAATTATTTTAGGTGATTTTTATATAGGTGATTTATTTAGGTGATTTTTATTGAGGTGATTCATTTTATTGTTTTTAGGTGATTCTTTTTGTGAATTGCCTTGGGTTCTACAGTGGGAGAAAAACAGTATACAAATGAAATAAAAGAATAATAAAATAATAAAATATATTCACTGGGCCAGTCTCTACTGTTTTCTAAAGTGATAAAGAGAAATACACACAAAGTGCAACCACCACCCCCATAACTGGACTTTTTTTTCCTGACGTGACTTTACAGAAATGTCTGCAGCTTTCTCTAAAGGGGTATGACTTCACATTTAAGATTTTGCCTTGGGTAGCACATCTAAGTACCTGATGAAATAGACAATGAAGAATTCCTGAAGATGGTGCCAAATGAAATGGTCCCATTGGTGCCAAATGCACTGGCATCATATTGTGAAATGAAAAAAAAAAACCCCTCAGCTTTTATCTCTTTGTTTCCAAGTGAACACTTACCACTAGCTGTGTTCCTTCTTACCCTAAATGACTTGGGAATAAAACATTTAAGGTGACACTGTATTCTGAATACTACAAAATTATGATTTGAAACCTTCATTTTCTTTGTCATTATGTGCCATCAAGTCATTTCTGGCCTAGGGAGACCCTAGCAAGATTTTGGCAAGATTTTGTTCAGTTGGGGTTTGCCATTGCCTTCCTCTGAAGCTGACTTATTCAAGGTTACCCACTGGGTTTCCATGGGCCAGTAGGGTTTCAAACTCTGGTCTCCAGATTTGGAGTCTTAACACTCAAACCACTACACCACTCTTTCAGCATGCCTATTTGTTAAATGCTATTTGTTATGATTTGTAAAGTTGTTCTTTATATGTGCGTATGCGTGCATGTGTGCAATGCTTGAAATTTAATAAAGAAATGAGGTGAAATTTGGGAGAAACCTTTTTTTCTCACTTTACCCATATCCAACCCCTAGAGGTTATGCTATGCATGTTATTTCCTTGCAATTTTAATGTGCTAGACACCAAAGTTTGGGCTTATAAATGAATATGTGACATTCATCTCAAATTGTAGCCCATCTTAGAACCAATAGAGGAAGAAATACAAGTTAAAAAGGGATGTAATGTGAATGAGTAATGTAAATAATGCAAAATAGTGCTCAGAGAAGCCTAGCTGTCTCAATACATGGCTAGCTCAGTTAGCCAAGCAGTTTTGTGTAACAGCAGAAAATGATTCAGTTACTCCTGAGCTAAGTTGCAAGTGGAACACACTCCCTCGGAGTGTAGTGGAGTCTCCTTCCTTGGAGGTCTTTAAGCAGAGGCTGGATGGCCATCTGTCAGGGATGCTTTGATGGAGAGTTCCTGCATGGCAGGGGGTTGGACTGGATGGCCCTTGTGGTCTCTATGATTCTATTATTATAAACCAGTTCTGCAGGCTGATAGTGATATTATAGACAGTGCAACAGGGTTTGAATCCATTATTTGCAAACTCTCATCAACAGCAATATCTTCTTATCTGGCTACTGCATTTACAATTAGCTCCTTCCTGCCTTCCATGGTTCACGTGGAGGGAAGAAATGAAGGACAGAAGGACTGCCTGCTTCGTCATAATCATCACTGCGGCCAGGAAAGAAGAGGAGGAAAGGGAGGGTCGGTGACTCAGTAAAGATGAGAGATGTATAAACTGGAAGAAGTTATGAGTTCTTCTCCAGAACAGATTTAAAACCACAGAAGAATTATGGGACTGTAACCTTCATCTTGAATTAGAAGTGAGCATCATGAGTTGCCAAGATTCATATTCTAATGGGAGGAATTCTAATTCACAGCACCATCACTTGAAGCACAGTGGCTTGCTTTGGGAAAATCTCTGGCTCTACAGAAACATTTCTGCCAAGTCCCAGACTTATCTCCCCATCCCCCCCCCCAACCCTTTGTACAAATGCATTTTCAAAGTCTCCTCTTATTTTTGGTTCTAGGTGGATATTTCTGCATAAGGCTTTTAAACCATGATTTCACTAGTGAAAGAAGCGGCTTTGTCATAGTTTTTGCATGACAACACCTCTGACCCATAGCTGCCCTGTCCCCAATATTGTTCATTCATGAGAGGAAGTAAGATTAAGGGAAAGGGCAGGAAGAGAGCATGATAGGGGCAGCAAATGAGCTAGCTGGTCATGCAACTGAGAATAGGTGTGATGATGTTTTCTGTGCATGTATGTTACCATTTTGTTATCAATTGCATGACTGCTGCAAGAACGGGGCTTGTACAGAAGAGTCCCACGTCTCCTCTCATTTTCGATTCCAGGTAAACCACACTTTCTATAAACCATGGTTTGTCCAGTTTAAATAGAGCAGCCAGCTATGATTTGTGCAAACTGGGAAATGAAGAAAAAGCAGGAGAGCAGAAAAAGGCATGGGAGAAGGAGATAACTGTGGGTGGACTTCTGCTTCTGGTGCTCTTGTCACTATTGTCAAACTACTGCACTCACTCTTGATCCTAGCTAGCTCATATGAGCATGAGAGGCTAAAAATGGGCCAGTATCACAATTGCCAGTTTGAACATTCTCAATGAAGAATGGAACAAAAATGTTGGCCAGAATCCAATTGGGGAATTAGGAATGCATAAACACTATAGCTACAGTGCTATACGGTGGTTCCTGTCCTGATCCCTCAAATCCCTACTGTGATCAATAGCGCCTGTTCCTGTCAATTGGGAAAGGCTGAATGACATTCCCACCCCTTCCTGTGAGTGGGAATGCATTGCAACAGGCAGAAGCTGGGTCTCTATCGCAATTCCCTCTCACATCAGAGATTGTTTGCACAAGGGGCGGGTGGGACTGTCAACCAGCTGCTTTCCAATCGATAGGGGAACAGACCCACATTGATCACAGCAGCTAATGCTGCTGGTAAGTAAAGACCAGGGGAGTTTCTCATTCCCTATTTATCCCATAAACAATGGACTACAAAGGGATCGTGAATATGAAACAGTCACAAGTATGTAGCTCTAGGTCACACATTCATAACTGCCTAAGAGGATTCCAGCCACTAAGCTAAAATGTACTGCAGTTGGAAATACTATTTGAAATGTGCCCCATTCTTGTGGATCATCACAGCCCGTCCCAGACTGTGCAGGCTGATTCAGTAGGTTGGGTATAGCAGAAGACTCTGTTTTTGGATTCAATGGCCTTTTGATCTCTTCCATCTAAAAGAAACTCTGCACAACATCAGCATCCAATGCCCTGACAAATACAGCAGTCTACAATAGATGAGCTAACATGAATGCCAGGGCCATAAATTAAAAATCATTCAATGTTTTTCCTCTGAAGAAAATACATATTAAATCAGAAGATCCTCCTCAGCTAGAGGCAGGCAAGAATTTAATTACATATAACAATAGAATGAGTCTAATCAAGCTTTATATCTCGCCCAAGATGCAGAGTTATTAAAACCTGGAGAGAAATTATTTGGAAGCTTCTTTATTTGAAGCAGACAATCTCTCGCACAGAAATTGTACAGAATCTACTTTAGAAGAAAAGGAAGAACAGCAATTTTCAAAGGACAAGCTAGAAGTTAATTCAAGGTAATCAAAAGACCGAAGGAGTGACTTCCTGGAACAAGAATCTCTTGTTTATTGAGATTTTAGCCTACTTGCACGCTACAGACACAAACTGGATATGTGTATGTATGTGCCTTCAAACTGTCGCTAGACTTATGGTGACTGCATGAATTTCATTGGGTTTTCTTAGGCAAGTACTACTCATAAATGGTTTTGTCAGTTCTTTCCTCTGTAATATAGCCTACTACGTTTGGTATTCATTGGTGGTTTCCCATAGATCTCCTAACCAAACTTGACCCTGCTTAACTTCCAAGATCAGAGAGGATCTAATGACTTTAGAGTATTTAGATCATATTTAAAAACCCATCCAGATGTAACATTCCACACACACATACACACATGCCCCCCCCCCAAAGAAAGGTGGGTAATGTATTGGAATTTATAGCACAGCAATAGCTAAGACATATTGCACTCTACATAAGTGTTATTGCAAACACAATTATTGTTCCTAATAATTCCAGGAAATAGTAATGAAACCACACATGAAACTTGTACATAGATGTCTCCATTCATACATGTTCCTAAGTCATTATGATAATATCTGCAAACATAAGTAAAAGGGATCATTAACAGACTTGTAGTAGATTTTTGCAGTATAAGCAGAGTCTCCTTTACCTGAAATGCTTAGTACTAGAAGCATTTTGGATTTTGGAGTTTTTCAGATTTTCAGATTTTGGAATATTTGCATATACATAATGAGATAACATGGAATTCATGGAGTTCATATAAAGCTTATATATATATAGCCTGAAGGTAATTTTATACACAATATTTTAAATAATGCTTTAAAAATAATTTTGTGAACAAAGAAAAGTTTGTGTACACTGAAGAGTCAGAAATCAAAAGCGGCTCTATCTCAGCCACGCATATGGACAATTATGAATTTTGGAATATATTGTATTTCAGAATTCTGAATAAGGGAGACTCAACTTATATACTTATTATCTAAGTTGCTGGTTCCATCTTAGGGAGAACAGTTCTCACATGCTTGCTCTTCAAAATGTTCAAATATACAGGTCTTATTATTACAAATGATTGCACTCAAAACCACTCATATATATATATATATATATATCAGGCAGAAAGAGGTATGGTGAAAAGCAAAAGTGTGACTATAGTAACTAGGGCAGAGGAGATATTGCTTGCCACAATCTAGGGAAACTGGAGATTCTCCCCAACCCTTGTTTCTTAATAATTTGGTCTTCGGGGGACAATGAGGAGACTGACTGGAGGTGGAACCACCTAGAGCTTAAAGTGATGGTCAAAAAAACAGGTCTGGAAAGAGAATCTTTCCATGGTTGCCACTGGGACGGGCCTCTTTGGTGCTGTGAAGTTTGGATGACTGTGTGGTTTACCAGAGAGCTTCAGACAATGAAATATAGTGGATGACAGATGGAGTGCACTGTATCACAAAACTCAAGATGAAGCTGATTGAACATACATATAATTGGTGGTGAAGACAGTGTAGGCTTACTTTGCTCCATCTATCATGTCCTTGAGTAAGTGTCCAGCCGAGCTTTCCCACTTGGCTTGAGGTCTGCTTTCATATACCCAGGCAATTCCAATATTGGCATCCTCAGAGCCTCACTCTGATAAATTTCCGAAAGGTTCTCTGAAGTCACCTTAATGTTAATTTGAATGCCCTTATACATATAGTGTTGGCTGATATGTCCAGTACATTCTATTGTCTTGTAAGAATGATTTCATATTTTGGAGACTAGGGATGTGAAAAAGAAGCCTGCATTTGTACAACTTGCACCATGGTCTCTTGACCTTTCCACATCATGTCAACTGAATTAGGAGATCGCACAAGTACTCTAGACCAGTGCCTGGATACAGTTATAATATAATTCAGGTCTTGCCTGAAGGAAAGAACTCTCCCTCCAATGCCAACTGCCATCCTCCAGCTTGGGAGGGAGTGAAGAGGCAGGCCCAGCTCCATCAGGGATTGCCTGAGGAAAGAGAACCCTCCCTCCAATGCCAACTGCCATCCTCCGGCTTGAGAGGGAGTGAAGAGGCAGGCCCAGTTCTATCAGGGCTTGCCTGAGGAAAGAGAACCCTCCCTCCATGCCATCTGCCCTGGTCCAGGCCCCAGAGGGAGAAAGGAACCACTGGACCTGATCCCTTCCCCACCACCATCCCCTTCTCCTTTTGTGTCGTGTCTTTTTAGAATGTAAGCCTGAGGGCAGGGAACCGTCTAATGAAAATTAATAATTGTAAGCCGCTCTGATAGCCATAAGGATGAAGAGCGGGGTATAAATACCATAAATAAATAAATAAATAAATAAGAATCCAAATAATTTGATGCTGAACACTGATAAAACAAAGATTCAATGTGTGGTTGTTTTCCAAGATCTATTGTGACTGAAGAAAGGTCTACATATGAAAGGCCTCACATACACTGCACCCTTTCCTTTTCACAATCATACACACATATTTTGATATTGCACTTACAGATCTTTGTGAACTTGGGACTGGAGCAATCTTTTTCATTCAGAGACACAAATCTGCATTCAGTGGCTTATGTTCAGAGGCATTAAACTTCCTTGTGCAAGAAAAACAAATGTTCCTTGAATTGTCAACCTTGAACTTTGATGGGGAAAATGTGTGGTATGCTCAAGTACTAAATATCCTCTGTGATGTGACAGAAATTGGACACCAAATTTCCATTAGCTTTAATGGAAGTTATGAGAGTTCTTTGAATGCCCCAGCAGAGAGCTGGATAACTGCAATTTGCTAATGTATTTATAATTGAGTAACATTGACTCGATGGAAAGCATAAATCTTTGAGAATTCATTTTTCTCAGCATTGATATAATCTGTAATCCAGTGTGATAGGTTGGTTAGAGGATCGCTATAGGGTGATAATTGATGCTAAGTTCAAAGATGAGTGACAATTTGAATGAGTGAAAGTCCATGCACAACATACACTTTTCAGAAAAAAGGAAATCAGAAACAAGAATATCATCTCATCAATGCTGTATGTCTCTAAAATCCACAATATCTGTACCTAACATTATCAACAATCCTTGCATCATTTACTAGTCCCCCTCTGCACAGCCATTTTCATCATGCATGTTTCATGGTTTTGTCTGACTGATAGACTACATAAATCAACTGGAGACAGTTCAAATATTAGGAAATATCATCATCACTCATGAATGTAACATTTTAGAATTCATTAATTAATTCATTTACTTTTCAAGTGATTTCACCTAACTTTTTTTGATTCCCCAGTTAATTTTGAAGTTAAAAATATGCTTTAGTGAATTACATTGTTAGAATTCACTCAAATTCATTGGGGCGGTGGCTTCTCCCTCTTTTCACATTAATGGAAAATAAGAAGAATTTCTGGCTCAAGAAAAAAAATATAATTTAAAGGAATGCACTGTATGGCTCTCCTATTAAATATGTTAATCTGTGTTATTTTTGTGGGGTGACAATGAGGTAAAGAAAGTAATTTGTGAATCCCAGGTCAGAGGAGAATGGCTGGATTTGTGGGGCAGAAGATCAGCTAAGTTTGGGAAAGAAAAGAAAGAACAAAAGAGAAAAAAAGTGAAGCGAATCTTGGAATGAAATGCAGTTGGGAAAAGCAGCCAGGACCCTTAGGCCTGACATAATGTTTCCTGCCATATGGGACTCTATGGAAGGAAAGAGCTGGAGACTTTCAGGGCATTGTGACTCTTTTTAGTAATTTCTCATTCTCTAACAATTATATTCTAGAAGTACTGTTATTAAATATTATGTTGTGATATACAATTATTATTTTGTGTGCCTTCAAGTTATTTCCAAGTAATGGCAACCCTAAGGTGAACCTATCATGAGGTTTTGTGGGTCTGAGAGTGTATGACTCAAATAAATAATAATAATAATTATTATTATTATTATTATTATTATCTCAACTCAGGTTTTTTTTCTTATTTTCATTTCCCTTTCCTTTCCATATCCAAAAAAGATTTTTTAAAAGGTTAATAAGAAGTGGCCTGTTTCGGTTAAAGGGCACTGATTCAATGTTAAGTACATCAATAAACTGAAAGCTATACAAAGATCAAGTTCTCAAGGTTGATCACCAGCAAATGTTAAGTTTATTACTAATAAAATGAGATGCCATTCTTAAGTTCCATACTAAGGAATTAATTTTCAAACCTAATGTTTCATTAGGCTAAATACCTTAAAGGCACCAGATCCCATTTGATCTTGGAAACTAAGTAGGGTGAGTCCTGGTTAATACATGGAAGGGAGACTGCCAATGAATAACTCATGTTGTGCATGCTGTATTTTAGAGAAAGGAACTGACAAGGCTACCTCTGAGTATTCCTTGCCTAGGAAAACCCTAGGAAATTCATGGAGTCACCCTAAGTCAATAGGTGACTTGAAGACAGACAGACAGACACACACACAGTTTCAAGCTCCAGTTAAGACACAACACCTGAAATAACACTTCTGCTTAATTCCTTTTGTTTGGGTTTTTGCATCGCTTCATTCTGACCCTGAGAGACTGAGTGAAACTGAAAATGGATAGAGAAAAGGAAGCCTGGGATAAAGACATTTGAAGCCAGGAAAGAAAGTAGTAAAAGGAAGTAGGGCAGCAAAGGGAGGGGGGGACTGTTGCACTTTTAAGACAAGATTTTACTTTCTCCAGAGTTGAATCCAATAATTCAAGAGAAAAGATAGGGGTTTTGTTCCAGTGACTGAAATCTTGTACAAGCTTCTATTACCCAGCCAACAATAGCGGGAATGGTAGCAGTGTTGTTTTTTTCCTTTAAGATATATCTTATTGGTCAAAGAAATAGCCTCTTGTCTGGTGAAGATAAAGGAAGAGAGCTGGCAAAGTGACTTAGGGGAAGGTCTGATTGATTAAAGTTTATGAAACTTTTAAGACAGCAGTCTACCTAGCTGTTTCATTCCTTCCTCTCCATCTGAAAATTTGACTAGAAATACTGTCAAACATGGCAGCCAGCATCTGATGGTTTCATTTAAAATTCATTTTGTAGTATGTTTGTTAATTGACCAGGACACAGAAGAATACTGGATTGAAGGCAGGGATATTGACTCCATCCGCTGCTCTCCCCTCCCTTCCCCCAGTTGAATCAATTGAGTGCAAAGTACTCTTTCAACTTTGATCTCAGTTTGCAGCAATTGAAGTAAGCTGAAGACAAAGGGGCAAATGGGAGGAGAAGAGAGAAACTGGGACATTTTAAAAGCCTCTGAAAAAGTGGGATCACTTCTGTTCAGACATTTTTGGGAAAGAGTAAAGGCTTTCCTTTTAAAGCTTCCTTTTATTGAATTAACTTCACTGTGATCATACCAGTTTGGCAAAATACTGTTAATGATTGCAACAGTGGCTTTTATACCTTGCATCTGACTGTGCTTTCTATGCTCCATAGTGAAGACATAGCCTTGAGAACTAACTAAAATATATCATAAGTAAACAGGAAAAATTTATTGATAAGTGAGTTTAAAGTAGGTACCACTGGAAACCATGCTGAAGGCATTTATCAATAAATAGCAGAGAACTGGCTTCCAGTAAGGTTGAAAGCATTTTGGAAATGTTTCTGTGCAGCCCTAGTTGCTTCTAGAGGTGCTCATCTTCAACGTGAAACTGTGTGTATTGGTAAGAGCTGCTGGTATTTCATGCCAATGAAAAAAACTTCCTCTATATGTTATCTAATTTTCTAGCATCTATCAGGCTAGGCATCACAATTCAGTTAGCATTCAGTCAATATCGGGATCTTAAATAAGTGATGTCGAAAGCAAAGAACAAAGCCTGAAAAACTGAAATATCACCAATTAAATGTTCACTCATCTTATGTATATTTGAGCTTCACACAGAAATGTTACATAAAGTATCGTCTATTTCATATCTTATTGATCCCACTGTTTACTCCCTCACCATTCTAGTGTCTGTGTGTAACATCTGCCTTCTGGGGGTAATACATCATGGGCATCATCTGATGGTGTCTGCTCTGACCCACAAAAAGCATACAACACAAGAAATCATTATTTTGCCACCACATTTGCTGTTATTTTTGTTGCAACAAATTGACTGAGATAATCATCTAGAAATGGTCTCCCTCTATATCCCTGATGTACTTGGTCACAAAATATTGCCCTCATTGTAATACACATAACCTGCACTGTGATACTGCTTTGTTGCAGTCAGCCAATTAACTAGCTAAAAACAAGACACAATCAAAGTTTTATTTGCCTGACATCTTATAATGAGTAAATACTAGCCCAGGAATTGCTGGTATTGTTCTTTGCTTTCTTCTGAACTAAAACCTGTTTAACAAGAACCACTAATTTATTGAAAGAGTTTCCAACAATAGATTCCTTGATGCAAAGTAGCTTATTATGCCAACAGTAAAATCCATAGTTTGACTACTTCCTTTTAAACTCCACATTTTCTTACCCCCCCCCCTTTCTCTCTCTCACACACGGAGCATTAAAAATTCTGAGACAATTAAAATGTATCAGCAATCTACATTAGGTTTAGGTACAAACGAGCCTATTTAAGAAGAATATTTGCCACAAGTAATTATTTTTAAGGCCATTTCAATCTCAAATGAAAGACAACATTGCACTAGGAACAATGAATTCAGAAGCTGTGGGTCTAGAATCTTCCTTTGGGCCAAGTCATTCAAAGGTTGCTGGATTTTCAAGTTGCAAATACATATTCTCTTTAGAACAAAAATGTAATTTGAGCCTATTCTAACTCAGCTCCTTTTACATATGTTATAAATCACCACTTTAGATGTAAGTGTGGTCTATATGAACACAAATGAACAATCACTGATCATGAGAATAAAACAAAATGAAACAACTCGCACATACTCACACAGTTGGGAAAACGTTCCTAACTTTTTGTTTCATTACAATGGATAGATTTGTTATTGTGAGTTCTGAAAACTGAGTTTACATTATTGAAAATAGTTGATTTCTACTAGCCACTTCCTGATGACAACTAATGGGAAATGCCTATACCCTATTAATAAGGGTCCCAGAAGCCTTTTGATTTGGCCAGTGCTGAATACAAAAATTTTGGTATGAATCACCAAGTAAATGTTTATGATTTTAGGTTCTGCCTCCATCCATTTTTGTCAAGAGTGTTGATGCTCTCACATTGCAGACAAAGCCAAGCCTGCATAAATTCTGCTCCTGGTACTTTCATTCACGGAACTGGGGGAAACAGAATAATATATTATTGTGTATTTCCCACTTCTCTGAATGCAGAGAAGTTCCAGGGGCAGTTTGGTTTGGTTTTCCACAAACATATTGGAGACCTCTGCCGTTTTTGTACTATTTCCTTCATTTTCAAAGATACAAGCAAAAGACAGCAGTTATTCTTAGTACACAACAACCTGTTAGACCACAGTTTCTCCAGAAGGTGAATATGCACCCTCAAGGTATTTTCATACTTTGGCTCTTTCAGCTGCTTTCTTTCTCTTAAAAAAAAAAAAAGCCTATTTCTCCCCTTTTCTCTTTCTGCTTTTCTTCTTCACACAGGAACACACACATTCTTTCTACTCTGCATTAGTTCAAGGATGGAAATCATGTTCTTTTCCAAATGTGTTAAATTGCAAGTCCCAGCATTCTTCATCATTGGCTTTTTTGGCTAGGTCATCTCAGACTTTCTGTTCAAATACATCTGGAGGACTGCATGACTCCTGCCTCGATTTTGCCAGTGGTGTATCTACTATATTTTCCAAACCGCTGTGGCCCTCTCTTGTTCAAATAAAAAAATTAGATTGCCACCTGTATGCCAGCCAATGGTTCCCAGAAAGGAAATATCAGCAGATTATGAAGAATTAGCCATCAGGCTCTCCAACAACAAGAACAAAAAAAAATGATCACACAGTTGTTGCAAACATTCAGTGAGGATACTCTGATCTGTGATGTAGCATTCTTTCACATACACATACAAGTCACATCATTTTTGGCTTGTTGTTTTGTACAACTCTGCAAGGTTTGTAACTTTTTGATTGAAGATGTGCAACAAAATCTCAGATCCAGGAACTCCAATTTTTGAATGCCCCAGTATATCCTTTTGACCCTAGGTATAAGAAAAATGATGGGGTGGTGAAAGCTAAAACAGGGAGAGTAGATTTTAACTACTGTGCAGCATAGGAGATTAGCATACCATCTTTTATTCCCATGTTAGGCACAGGATATAAACACATGGATGGATTCTATCACACAGCACCATCCCTGGGCAGTACTCATCCTGGAACTTTATCGCACTCCTTTTCCCCCATGTTATGGGAATAGGAAGGGGACGCTTGTGTGCATACATGACCGTTGGTCAAAAATAGCACTTCTCGCTGAATGGGGATGCTTGGTGCCACAGAACGGAACGGGGCCCTTTTGAGGACGTTTTGGTGTGCAATAAAATCCGTTTTTTCCCAGTCACGTGTGCACATGAGCATCCCCTTCCCATTCCCATAATGGGGGAGGGGGAGGGGTGTAATAAAGTTCCTGTACCTGATCCAGACATCTCCCGGACTGTCTAAAGAACAGGAAAATCCCAATCTTTAAAAGGTCTGGGAGAAGCCCAGGTTGGGTACAGGATGAGTACAGCCTGTGGAAAAGCTGTATGATAGCACCCATCCCTGTGAGTTTACATTTCATGCCTAGCACAGGAATAAAAGCCGGTGCACTAATCTTCTTAGTTGTAAGGGATTCATTCATTATTTCATTTTTATGCTGCCTTTCTCCCAGAATGGGATCGAAGACAGCTTACAAGATAAAAACATTTAAAAACATTGCAATAAAATTTTTAAAAGAATTAAAAACATCTAGTTAAAACAGTATAAAATTAACAGAAAAACATACAAAAGTTAAAAAAAATAACTAAAGCACACATACCATATAAAAGTCACCCTGCCGTGCTTATATATTAAAAAGCTAGGATAAAAACAGTTTTGCTTGCTGGCAGAAGCAAGCATCACTGTGGTTAATTAGCATTATTCCAAAAGCTGTGTGCATTTCTAAATATCTAAGATATAGAACAGAACAGTATTTCACTGTCTCTTGGGCATACAGCAAATTATACCAACCTGAATTATACCTAGATGAACCAGTAGTCGATCTAGTTTAGAATGGCCTACACTAAATTGGGATTGGCGCTCCTTTTATTCAGACAGAAGACTTTCTCTGATCCATATGAAGATGTCAAGGATTGTAAATGAGACCTTTTATATACAAAGCATGTTCTTCATGCTATGCATCTTCCCAGTTTTTCAGTACAAGCCTGAAAACCAGAATCTGGCTACACCCTTTACTTTCTTTAAGACCGATATCCAGTGTTTACTGATAAGACACCCCCCCCCCCAAAAAAAAGCCAACAAATATTCATTCATCTGGCAAAGATGGATCTGTCTGCTGAAGGACTATTATACTGCGATGAGCTGGCTGGATGGGTGATGACAACTTCATGAAAGATTTTAAGATTTACAAATCCTGTAAGCTCAGAAGACATTTATAAAAGATTTTAAAGAGGTATTTGTGACCAGACTATGTATTAACAAAACACTCTGAGACTTTTCCCTCTATGTGTTTGTTAAAAACTAAAAAAAAACCCTGTGAAGCAATAAAAATGGCACCTATGTGAACATGTAAAACATCAATTGAAAATGAACATTAACACTTGTTTTCTATTTATGCTAATGTAGAATGGCTTTTTCTAGATTCACTAGAAACACCAAAGTCAATTTATGTTGTATCATGCTCTAAAATTTTATGTAGGTCTTGTAATTAAGCAATTAACTTTAACATTTTAAAAGGATGAGCATGTTTAGTTCTTGCATACAGATTGGAAAACTTGCCCCTTCCATTAGTAATATTTTGGTCTATATGGTTTTTTCTCCTTACAGTTCAGGGCAGCAATAAGTTTATATTAGCTCAAGGTGCAAGTTCTTGGGCTAATTAGAAACCTTCACATATCTATTGTCTTTCTTTTTAATGAGTCAGATCTGCAGAAACTTATTCATGCAATTTGGCTAAGGAAAACTACAATTACCTCTCGTACAATTATTAAATAAAACTTTAATATTTGTGTTATAGATCTTTCCTTAAACTGTTTCATTCAGATCAATCAACTCTGTTAAACTATATCATTTAAATCAGGCAGACATACTTGGGGCCCAACTCCATGTTATGCTGAACACATGTCCTAATGCTGTGTATTCCTTGTTGTTTACACAAGGGACGCATGTTCAACCACAATCTGTAATTGACAATACATGGACAGATGGGGGTGGTTAACCTTTGTAACCAGATTTATACATAAAATTGTATCCATCTGGGTTTCAAAGAAAGAAGTAAAACTAATCTGGTACTGTCCCGGATTGCGGCCAGCACACACCAACAAAAGCTGATAAGGCAGTTCCACAAACCTAAACGTTGATCCTAAGAAGGGTCCAAAAGCCAGAGCCAAGGTCAGGGTTGGGGAAATCACAGAAGTCAGTCCAGTCTCAGGTCAGAGCAAGGAGAAAGCAGCAAAAGTCCAAGTCGTTCCAAGGTCAAGGCAAACTAGAGTTCTAAAGACACGAAGCCAGCACACAGTCACACCAAGAGACTTACAATAAGTTCTGGCAAAGGGATGGCATCCCTCAGGTGCTAGCAGCTGTGCTTTATTACCGACGTACATAAGCACTCTCAGCCCTCCTCTCCTTAAAGGAGGGAACCACCAAACTGGATTCTTCATTTGAAACCTCACTCTGCTGCTGAGCCTCTGAAGGGAGCTCCACAGTGCTAGAGCCTGGCTGGGCTCCCACTCCTGGGACTGAAATGTCAGGACTGGGGTTTGGCATGGCAGAACTGGAACCTCGTCTAGCTTCCAACTCCTCTTGCTCCTGAGGAGCCATGTCCTCCTCCTCATCTTCTGACTCCATCTCTTGGCTGGCCATGACAGGTACTGATAGAGGTTTCCCTTTCTTTATCCACTTGTTGTATGCCTTCAAGTCAATTCCAATTTATGATAACCCTTAAGTGAAGCTACCATGGGCTTTCTTGGCAAAATTTGTTCAAGGAGTGTATGTGTTGCTTTTACTTTCCCCTGAGGCTGAGAAAGTGTGATTTGACCAAAGTCACCCAGTCAGTTTTCAGGGCTGAACAGCATTCTAGTCCTATTCAAAGCACTACATTATGCTTGTTGTCCTTAACCATGGAATAGGAGCAATTGTAAAATAAGAAAGAGGGTTCGAAATGCTTTAACTTGCAGAGGGCCTAATATGGATCAGGGCCACACACATTTACTTTATATATTTTTATATTTATAAAATATAAATTTTATATAAATTTTATTTTATATATTACTTTATATATATTTATATTTACAATGCTAATTGTTCTCCTAATTCCTTCTATCATTACTTCCATTACAATTGGATATACTTGCATCTTTGCCATTAAAACAGATTCTCCCCCATTCAGCAATACTCAGCTTCCAAGTTGTTCATTTAATTATTTTAGAAAATATTATAATCAATAACCGTATTTATATTTCATAATGATTTCCAGCATAGGTAGTGAGACAGTCCCAATCCTTTTCATAGCTTTCTTTAGATTTCCCTTTTACCAACACTGATAATAGATCCATATTCTTTGCATCATAATGTTTAGCCAACCAATGTTCAAGCGATAGAGTATTTTGGTTTTTCCATAATTGAGCATACAATATTCTCGCAATAGATACCATATATAATATAATTCTATTTTTTATATATATATTTATATTATATTTTGTGCTTTTCTTTCAAGAAACCAAATGTTTTGTTATCCTCTTGAAACCGACATTTTCAATTGATTATATAGAAACCAATCTTTTGTATTTTCTTTTGAAAATAATAATAATAATAATAATAATAATAAATAAATAATAATAATGTTTATTTCTTACTCGGCCCTCTGTAAGGGCAATCAAGGCAGTGTACAGCAAAGTTAAAAAACAGTTACATTCGATATCTTAGCCATTGCGTTTCTTTATTTTTAGTTCTATTATAATAAGCTTCTTGTATTGAGACCCGAAGTGGTATTTTATCATAAAACTGGTTTTTTTACATTATTCCAAACCTTTAATAATGATCTACGAATCAGGTGACTATTGAAGATGCTACTCTTTTTAGACTTAATATACCACATGTGGGCATGAAATCCTTGATTCATATAGGAACTTTCTAGATTTAAGATTGTCATTATCCAGTTTGATCCATTCCTCCAACCATTTAAGTCTTAAATTAGGTAGGTTGCATCCTCCCTTAATTTTTTCTTTCGTTAATAGTTTCCACTTCACTCTAGCTTTTTTACCCTGCCAAAGAAATTTAGATGAGTCTCTTTGCCAGGTATTGAAGCATTTTTCATGAAAAATAATCAGAATGTTGGTAAACAAATCATTATCCCAAGAAAAGATAAGTAAATAATAATAATAATAATAATAATAAAATAATAATAATGTTTTATTTATATCCCGCTCCTCTGTCAACCAATCATTGTATTTAGTCCACTTCTCCAAATCTTTTTTTTATTTCAGACCAAACTTCTTCATAGTTATTGTGGTATAATTCAATATTTCTTTTAGTTAGGTATATACCTAAATATTTTACCTTGCTTTCAATATTAAATCCAGAATTTATTTTCAATTCTGTGTCCTCTTTATTTGTTAAGTTTTTTGTTAAGATCATAGTTTTTTCAACATTAATTTTAAACCCTGATAATACACCAAATTCATTTATGATAGAGATTAATAACTTAATGCTTTTGATTGGATCCTCCAAGGAAAAAAATGATGTCATCTGCAAAAGCTTTTACTTTTATATTGGTATTTTTGATCTTAACATCTCTGATTTCTTCTTCCTCTCTAATCTTATCATTCAATATCTCCAGCATCAAAATAAATAAAAGCGGAGATAAAGGACATCCTTGTCTAGTACCCCTTCTGATCTTAAAACAGCTGGATTTTTCTTCGTTAATTAATAAACACTCTTTCTGGTCTTTATATATAGTCTCAATCCACTTTATAAATTTCTCTCCCATTCGCATTCTTTTAATGGTCTCCAATCTACCCGATCAAAAGCTTTTTCAGCATCCAGTAAAATACAAGCTAATTTTTTGTCATTATGATATTCATAATGCTCAATGATGTTTAGTACCACTCTCATATTATCTGAATCATGTCTTTTGAGGAGAAATCCATTTTGGTCTTCATGAATAAATTCAGCCAAAATTTTCTTTAATCTTTCAGCCAAAATAGATGTAAAGATTTTATAATCACAATTTGTAAGGGAAATAGGTCTATAATTTTTAATTTAATTTTTATCTCTGTCATTCTTTGGTATAACAACAATCAACGCCTCCTTCCAGGAATCTGGTATACCATTTTTACAGATATCATTCAATGTATTTTTCATAGAATCATAGAATCATAGAATCATAGAGTTGGAAGAGACCACAAGGGCCATCCAGTCCAACCCCCTGCCATGCAGGAACTCCCAGTCAAAGCATCCCCGACAGATGGCTATCCAGCCTCTGCTTAAAGACCTCCAAGGATGGAGACTCTACCACACTCCGAGGGAGTGTGTTCCACCGTCGAACAGCCCTTACTGTCAGGAAGTTCCTCCTAATGTTGAGGTGGAATCTCTTTTCCTGCAGCTTGCATCCATTGCTCCGCGTTCTGGTCTCTGGAGCAGCAGAAAACAAGCCTGCTCCCTCCTCAATATGACATCCCTTCAAATATTTGAACAGGGCTATCATATCACCTCTTAACCTTCTCTTCTCCAGGCTAAACATCCCCAGCTCTCTAAGTCGTTCCTCATAGGGCATGGTTTCCAGACCCTTCACCATCTTAGTTGCCCTCCTTTGGACCCGCTCCAGTTTCTCCACATCCTTTTTGAATTGTGGTGCCCAGAACTGGACACAGTATTCCAGGTGGGGCCTCACCAAAGCAGAATAGAGTGGCACTATTACTTCCTTTGATCTAGACACTATACTTCTATTGATGCAACCTAAAATAGCATTGGCCTTTTTAGCTGCTGCATCACACTGCTGACTCATGTTCAACTTATGGTCTACTTGGACTCCTAGATCCCTTTCACACATAGTTTCATTCAGCCAGATGTCCCCCATCCTATATCTGTGCATTTCATTTTTCCGCCCTAAGTGCAGAACCTTACATTTCTCCGCATTGAATTTCATTTTGTTAGCGTTGGCCCAGCTTTCTAGTCTATTCAGGTCATTCTGAATTTCAATCCTGTCTTCTGGAGTATTGGCTACTCCTCCTAATTTGGTGTCATCTGCAAATTTGATAAGTATGCCCCCAATTCTGTCATCCAAGTCATTAATAAAGATATTGAATAGCACTGGGCCCAGGACAGAACCCTGTGGGACCCCACTGGTCACTTCTTTCCAGGATGAAAGGGAGCCATTGTTGAGCACCCTTTGAGTTCGGTCAGTCAACCAGTTACAAATCCATGTAATGGTTACCTTGTCTAGCCCACATTTTACGAGCTTGTTTGCAAGAATGTCATGGGGAACCTTGTCAAAGGCCTTACTGAAATCAAGATATACTATATCCACAGCATTCCCTTCATCTACCAAACTGGTAATTTTATCAAAAAAAGAGATCAGATTTGTCTGGCAAGACTTGTTTCTCTGAAACCCATGTTGGCTTTTTGTGATTATGGCATTGGCCTCTAAATGTTCACAGACTCTCTGCTTAATGATCTGCTCTAGAATCTTTCCTGGAATTGATGTCAGACTAACTGGACGATAATTGTTGGGATCCTCTTTTTTCCCCTTTTTGAAGATGGGCACAACGTTTGCCCTCCTCCAGTCTGCTGGGACTTCTCCTGTTCTCCAGGAGTTCTCAAAGATTATTGCCAATGGTTCCGATATTACATTCGCCAGTTCTTTTAATACTCTAGGATGTAGTTCATCTGGTCCTGGAGATTTATATTCATTTAGGTTAACCAGGTATTCCTGTACTATCTCTTTACTTATTCTGTGCTGAGATTCCCCTATTCTGTCTTCTGCTCCATTATCCTTAGGTTGATGGGACAATTAATTCTTCCTTGATTTTTTTATAATATATCGCTGGCAGCCCATCAGGTCCTGAAGCTTTTCCTATTTTTAATTTCTGGATAGCTTCTTGTATTTCTTTACAATAAAATTCCTTATTCAGATTCTTTTTCTGAGTTTCTTTTGTCTAATATTTTGTTCATTCATTTATATATATATATATATATATATATATATATATATATATTTTCTCTGTCTTATGATCTATATCAATCTTATCACTTTAAAGTTCTTCAAAGTAATTCTCAAATGATTTTATAATCTCACTCTGGGTTATATAATGTTTTTCCTTATATCTTATTTCATTGATTATCCTTTTTTCTTTAGATTTTCTCAACTTTTGTGCTAGTAATTTCTCAACTTTATTTCCAGATTAAAAATGTCTTTGTTTTATCAGTTTAACCTTTTTTGCTATTTCTTTAATTGTCAGAGATTTAATTTTTTTCTTGTAATATATCCACATCTATTTTCAACTGTTTGTCACTCATATTTTTCCATTCCATTTCCTTCTGTTTTAGCTTAGTTCATAACTGCATCTCTTCCAGTTTCCTTTTCTTATTATGTTCCGTAGCTATTTTAATAAATATGCCTCTAACCACAGCTTTACTTGCATCCCATATTGTTTTCATAGGTTTATCATCCATTTAGTTCTCTTTAAAGTACTATTTCATCTGCTTTTTGACTTGATTCACCACACTATCTTCATTTAACAAGCTGGTATTTAGCTTCCAGGAACCGTCTCTTCCCATATGAGCCCCCTCGTACACTCTGGTCCTCTGGGAGGAACCTATTACAACCTAAGAAAACTAGGTTGGCACAAACCTCCCAGAGGGCCTTTTCTGTTATTGCTCCCAGGCTATGGAATGGCCTGCCAGATGAGATGCGCCTTATTACAACCCTGGACAGCTTCAAGAAGGCCGTCAAGACGCATCTCTTCCGGCAGGCCTTCCCAGACAATGATTAACCTTTCTGCTATCTACTGTCCCTCTTGCCTCTTCCACTGGGATATCTGATATTGTCGAGGCCGCCCATCATTTTTAACTAGAGTTTTCTAATGTTTTAATATTTTAATTGTAATGGCCCTGTTTTAGTATTTTTAATTCTTATTGTAGTTTAATTTATTTTTAAGGGGTGGGAGGGAAAATTGAATTGTTATATTTTAATTGTAATTGCTTTTAAATGTTGTACCCCGCCCCGATTGCTTACCCAGAGGGGCAGGATATAAATAAATTATTATTATTATTATTATTATTATTATTCAATTTTTCTCTCTTGTAATTTCATTTTGATAGGGTTATGATCTGAAATGGGTTTCTCCAATATTTCAGTCAATTGAATATAAGGTAACAAAATTTTGAAAACCAAAAATAGGTCTATGCTAAAAAAAGAATTGTGGGAATAAAAAAAATGTATAATGTTTTATCTGGCCATGTTTATATCTCCATACATCAAAGAATGAGAATTCTTCCATCAATGTAAAAAAAGACCTAGGTAATTTCCCCTGATTTTTCTTAATGCCTTTGCCTGAATTCAATTTCCTATCAATAGAAGGGAAAAAGAAGGAAAAGAGATTACACATCTTGAACAGCATGTATCTAACATATCATATTGCTTAAACATTTTGAGCCAGAGAGAACCTGGAAGCAGATCAGAGAATGAGTCTTAATATTGTCAAGAGATGTTGTCAATTTATTTGACGTTTTCTGGCATTTCCCACACTATATTCTGAGTCTGTTATATATTTGTCTTACATACTCAGTTCTCTTGAACTGGCTTGGAATAAGTCAAAATATTCCTCATCTCTTAAAAATAATAAATAACCTGGCTCATTCCAACCCAATATAAATTCAATCTGGGCCACAACTTGGGTACGCATGTGCAGCTTCCATGAACCTTCATCCACTGCCACTCCTATATAAGGTTATGTAAAAAAGGGAATGGAACTAGAAGATGTAGAATTAATTGTACATTTCGTAACTGGTGCATGAATGTGCATTTATAATAACTGATGGAATTGATATGCTGGATATGGGGTATTGCATATATGGTATACTCAAATAATTTGTGTTCAGGAGACAGTAATGTGTGTCCAGGAGACAGTAGGAGAAGCATTTTCAATCTTTGGAATGACAAAGTTGAATGTAAATTATTCCTTGTAGGGATTTTAGTATAACTGAAAGGTTTAGAAAATATTGCTTACAGTTTTGTTTGTCTGTGTGGGTATATATCAATTATTCAAAATATAAAAAAATTAAAAGATAATAAGAATAGTCAGTATGATAGCACGGGCCAAACATAAGTAAGAGCTGATGGTTGTATGGCTGGCTAGAAAGCAGAGTTTGAAATGTTATTTTAAACAGCTATCCTGCTGACTTTATTTAGCCCTTGTGAGCCTACCCAAAATCTAAGATCATCATCAGAGGCCTTGTTTTGTTTCTGTCACTCTGTGAAGCTAGAATGCTACTTAAACTGTCATGGTTCAATGTTATGAAATTCTGGAATCTGTGATTTCATGAGCTATTTAGCCTCTGTCAGAGAGCTTTTGTGCTGCAACAAACAAAAATGCTCTTTTAAAAAATCACCCAAAATGTCACAAAAGGCTATGAGCAAAAAAAAAAAAAAAAGAAAAAGAAAAAAAAAAAGAAAAAAAAAAGGATGCTTTTTCCATATGTGATGGAGATGTGTCTCAGCAAAAAAAATCCGGAAAAGATTACACAATCATAGTTTTTTGTGGAGTTTTTCGGGCTACATGTCCACATAGCCCCAAAAACCCACAAAAAGACTATGAATGCCAGCCATTGAAAGCCTGCAACTTCACATTGCACAATGAAATAACAGAAATACTGCAGAGAAGGATCCCAGGGAGTCTGGAGCTGTATTTACTGAATATAACTGATTCAATAGATCCTAGAACTGAATAGAAACATTGGAAATCATTTCTTTATATGATAACAGCAGCTAAGATCAATAATGTGCAGAAATGATGGGAGAGGGGGAGATACCAGCAATGTATGAATGGTTAATAAAACTGTAATAGATGATGGATCTATACATATTAACAGTTATATGAAAGGGCAGTGTAACAAAACAAATAGAAGAAGACTGGAAACCAATTAAAGACTTTTGGAATAAGACATGGCCAAGTCTAACTGTTATTAATATTATGTTGTTTTTAATGGGTGAATTTTTCTCTCTTTTAAATTGTATTGTATTTAATTCTCTTTTAAGGGGGGGGGTCTCTCTTTTTATCTAGATAATGTTTTATTTAAATCTATTTTATTCCATGTAAGCCCCCTGGATTGCCCAGGCAGAAAGGCGGGATACAAAAATAAAGTAGTAGTAGTAGTAGTAGTAGTAGTAATTGTTGTTGTTATTATTATTATTGGTAATTGAATAATAAAAATTTAGATGAATCACAGGACAAAACTAGGTAAAGACAGTGTGACAACAGGCACAGAGAATAAGATGAGTGAAAGGGCTATGCTAAGAATGGAAGTTACAACATCTGAATACTCCCCTGGTGGAAGTCACTGGGCAAAGGGAGAAGGTTTTACTGACATTGAATTTAAACTTTGCCAGCCAGAGGTAAGAGGTAAAGTCATGGCTGGATCTTCACTGCAGAATTGATGCAGTTTGACACCACTTTAATTGCCATGGCTCAATGCTACGGAGTCTTAGGATTTGTAGTTTGTTGTGGCACCAGAGCTCTCTGACAGAGAAGGCTAAATATCTCACAAAATTTAAAATCCCAGAATTGCATAGCACTGATCCATGTCAATCAAACTGATGCCAAACTGCATTTTTTTCTCCTAGTGCAGATGCTGCCTTGGTCAATGTTTCGTGGCTTATCCAGCACCACACCAAAGAGCTACAAGTTTCCAGTGAAAGTATACGAGTATAAGGATAGCCAATACAGAACAAAAACCACCACAGTGAAATGATCTATAAGGACAATATGCAGAAATTGCCATGGTTTATCAACATTACCAACACCTAGAACTTCATTGTTTCCTTCAGTTGGGGTCAAAGTATTTAAAATAGGGTTGCCAATGCCGCCTAAAATGAAGCAGCTTTATATTTCTGCTTCAGCACAGGGCCTTTCTACCCAGGAGGATTCATTTCTATATTTACAGCTATTAAAAGCAATGTTAACAGTTATCATTGCCCAACTTTAAAGGAACTTCCATTGCCTCTTGACGATATATTTTTTAAAAAGGAAATCTAAAAGGTAACATATTAAAACATCAAAGAGCTCTTATCACTGCCTTACCTGAGAACTGGAAGCTGAAAAGCAATACAGTTATCTTACCAGGATTTTAATGAGACAGCCTTCTTCAGGATAACAGGGAATGCTGTTTTATGTTTTATGCGAACTGTAAATAATGAATTTTTACAACTGCAATTCTGCCATATGGTTGTAGGTAACTACAAAGTTACATGCATGTTATGGGTGCATTATCAAGCACCCAGACCTTGAAAACTCCTCTTTGGGGAAAATAATTAGTTACACTTATTTCCATTTCCTCATCAAAAGATGTCATTATTTACCATCACAGCTAATGTTCTTTAAAAGTAACTATTTACTCGCTAGATTTGTTACTTTTGGTTGATTTTAAAAATGCTTTTGAATGTCATGTAATATTTAATTTCATTTATTCATTTAAGCTATTTTAACACCTCTCAGCTCATCAGAGCCCCTACTACTTTACAGTGAGTAAAACTGAGTAGAAATTGCATTGCTTTACAATGAAGTAAAAATTAAAATTGAATATATAACTAAAAGTAATTGATAACAAACGAAAACTCCTCTTTAAAATAGTTCTAAAGCCAAGACAATAAAAATTAAAATCTGCTAAAACCAGAAGGAACAGACATAACAATACCTGCAAGAGAGCATAAAGCACTAGTGCAAGCCATTCAAGAAGTGAATGGGCTGAGTGCAAAAGCAAAAGTCTCATTCGTGTGTTGGCTTAGTAACTTTTAACTTTTTAAAATGCTAACATTTTCATTAAACTTTCAGGACTTTTGTGAAATTTTAAATTCCAGAAAGGTAAAATTTCAAATAGGTTGGCTTATAAAACCCTAATTTTGTTGCTGTTGTGTGCCTTCATGTTGTTTCCAACTTATGGGGGGCCTAAGGCAAACCTATAAATGGGTTTTCTTTGCAAGAATTGTTAAGAGGTTTTCCTTTGCCTTCCCCTGAGGCTGAGAGCATTTGACTTGCCCAAGGTCATCCAGTGGGTTTCATGGCTGAGCCAGGAATCGAATCCTGGCCTCCAGAGTTGTAGTCCAACACTCGGAACCACTGCACCACACTGGCTCTCCCCGTAAAACCCTGACACTTGGAGTGTTAAAAAAACACAAACATTTTAAAATAAGAGTATAAAACCCCCAAAACTTCTTCCTAATTTTGGTGTGAAGCCAAAGCATACATTCTTCTCAAAGCCTTTGGAACCTAGTTTATTTTCCCCAAACCATATAGATTTAACTTTTTTAGAGGGTTCTGATTTTTTCATGGTTTAATATTTTAGACTGTAGATGATCATTTATGGTTGTAATATTTAAACTGTTTAAACTGATTTCATTGTACGCCACACTGTGATGTATACAGTAAAACAGAAATATTTTATTAAATAAAGTAAAGCTGTTTTGTAAACAGAGTGCTCAAGTTGTTATGGCAACTGCATCGTATGATTTGTTTGTCATGGCCTGCCTGTTGCAGTGATCTAAAAGATACTTACCATTGACATCAGCGGTACTTAGGGTTGCATCTCTACAGACATGCAGCTGCAGTCTGTAGCCTGTTCAAGTGGCAGGATGAAGAGCAAACCATCAGTTTTCAACTACTCCTCTGTCATACACCCAACCATGTATGTGAACTCAGACCTGTAAAGTAGGTCTCACTCACATGATAGGGCTTTTTTTTGTTTGTTTGTTTGCAAATTAAAGTAGATATGTGTATTAATTTTTAAATAGTGGGTTACTCCATATTAAAGGGGAGAACATACACCCTTGAAGTCTATCCTCATACTTTTACGTGTACAAGAATAACAAGTTGAAAGCAGCATGTGGAACACTGCAATTTTCTGTGTAAAGGAGAGGATAATGACTTTGCTGATAATGTGCCCTAACAGTAACATGTAGCTGTTAAACCTTCATAATGACCTAAATGCTCACTAGCAAAACGAAGTTACTAGGAGATGCATATTGGACCATTTTTGTCAATACTTTCTTCTTCTTTTTTTCAAAAATAGCATACAGTCCCTCAAAAATCCCTTCTACAGCTGCAACAGAATGTATGTAGAGCATTTACTTTCCCTTTTTTCTTTAAAAATATTTTTTCCTTTTCTCTGTTGTTGGCAGCTGCCTGCGAATTGATTCCGACTCATGGTGATCCTGTGGATGAAACATCTCCAAGAATTCCTATCTTCCACTGCTCTGCTCAAGTCCTGCAAGCCAATGCCTGTTACCCCCCTGATTGAGTCCATTCATCTGGTCTGTGGTTTTTCCCTCCTCCTTCTACCCTCTACCTTTCCTAGCATTATTATATTCTTTTAGTGATCCATGCTTTCTCATTTTGTGGCCAAAGTTATGATAGCTTCAACTTGATCATCTTGGCTTCCAAGGAGAGATTTGTTCTGTTCTGTTCAAGGATCCATTTGTTTGTCTTCTTGCCTGTCCACAGTATCCTAAATACTCTTCTTCGGCACCACTTCTCGAATGAGTTGGTTTTCTTTCTGTCTACTTCCTTCACTGTCCAGCTCTCACATTCATACATGGCATGAACGATTCTCACTTTAGTATTTAGTTGTATGTCTTTACTCTTCAGAATCTTCTCTAGTTTTCATAGCTGCCCTTACCATTCTTAGTCTTCTTATTTCTTGACAATATTTGATCCTAGGTACAGGACTTCTTTAACTATTTCCTTTTCTTAATGCATGTCAATCAATCACCAGCTAGCTCCTATTAGTGCTCTGAGAAGCCTCCCATAACTGAGTACTGTATATACTCATGCATATGTCTAGAAATTTTAGGCAGAAAAATTCACCCAAAGAACCTGAGTTGACTTATCCATGGATCAATTAATTACTGTACTTTAATTCTTATATTAAAAAAAGAAAAGAAAAAAGGTACCATCCCCTGGTAAAAAGCAAGAGTGTAATCTGTCCTGGAAACATTGACACACACACACACACACACACACACACCACTCTCTCATCCATCCAGGCTTTAGTGTGAACACAAACAGTTACACCTGCTGGAACTTTGTAAGTTATTTGGCTTTATTTTTCCTTAAAATTGCTTCCTTCCACCCAGAAGACTGTATAGTAAGGGTGTTGTGACTCCACTTACTCCATCCATGAGAAGCAGCAGAACATAGGCCTCATGGAAGTGTCAAGCCAAAAGATCAAATAAATGATATTTCTTGCTTCAGTGGTTAATAATAAGCATAAGCTCCTCCAGCATTCAGATGGCCCAACAAGCTTTAGGTTGTATGGGACCGATCAGTGGCTACAGGGTAAGCTGGTTAAGCATCTCTCTTGGGTCTTTTCTGCTTCTGCCAGGGCAAGACCTTACCTCCCAGGGGATGATGGGTTGTTCCTTCTATCTCTGCCTGGGTCTTCTTCCAGGATGGTCCTCTTCCCTAAAGATAAGTCCAGCATGCATTCCATGGGCTAGCAATCTCTACTTTCTGTCACCTCCCTGGCTGCCCATGGCACCAGTGTTGTTTTTTATAGCTGCCTTTCCCCAACTTCTTGCCTGTTGAGCTTCTTCTGTCTCCCTGGTGTTTGCTATTTGTCCTTCAGAGCAGCCCCCCCCCCCTTCATTACTGGTCAGCCCTGAATGTAAAGTTTCCTCAGTTTGGGAAAAAAGCAGAGACGTTAGGTAGCATTGTAGGCTGCAATACCATGGGCAAAGTGTGGTGGCTACCAAAACTGTTTTGCTAGCCTTCAATCCTTCCAACACACTCTTTTTCTGTCTCTGCCAAAAAGTGAACATAACAGTAGCCCACTATTTAAATAGTTTTCAAGATCCTTTAGCTCTGATGAACATGTTTTTAAAGCCAGAAGAAGACTTCTGGCCAATCTCAGAGGACGGTGGATTCTCCTTCTCTGCAATTTTTTAAACAGATGTTGGACACAAGTGCTTTACTTGTGTATCCCTACATGGCAGGGGGTTTCACTAGATGACCCTTATGGTCCTTTACAGGTCTGAGATTCTATGATTCCAGGACTGACCCCAGACCCACTGCATTGACTCATCTCTGCTACAGCTATAACCCAATAATAATAATAATAATAATAATAATAATAATAATACAAGAACAACAGCAACATTCTATTATTGGTTGCATTAGTATTATTATTGTGTTGTCCTATTATCCTGGCTCATGGCAGCTAGCAGTAGTTAAAAGAGACAGAAATTTACAGTATACAAAAATTAAAAAGCAATTAAACTATTCAAAAATTAAAGTGAGTTAAAAATGTAAATAATTTCAAAAACAAAGTACAGCACTAAATTAAGGCCTACTGAAATGAAAAGAACTTACCCTGTCTGCAGAAGTTCTGTATGAAAAGGACACTGGGATCATTGCTAATTATAAGTTGAACAGGACAAAGCAGTGTGACACTGCAGCAAAAGTCTAATGGTTTTGAGTTATAGGAGGGAGGAATTTCTTGAAAGTGAGAATGGTTTTGCAATGAAACCAATTGCCTAAAAAGGTGGTGGGGTCTCTTTCTCAATAGGGGCTGGACAGATACCTGCTGGAGTTGTTCAAGCAGGAGATCCTACACTGGGCAGGACATTGGACTCAATAGCCCATGGGACCCCTTCCAACTCTATAATTTCATGAAAGACATAAGGAGAGTGCCAGTCTAACCTTTCTAGGAAGGAAGTTTCAGCATTTGGGAGCAACCATTGAGAAACTCTCCTGTGTTCCCAACAGATATGCTGTGAGGATGATGTGTTAGAGAGAAGGGCCTCCACAGAAGATCTCAAAATACAGGCAGGCTCATATGGGAGAATAGGGTCCTCCCAATACCCTGGGCCTCAGTCATATAGGGCTCTACAGTTCATGACCAGTACTTTGACTTGTGTCTAGAAATGCACTCACAGACATTGGAGTGGTTGCAATAAGGGAGTTGTTTGCTCCCTGTAGCCAGCCTCAGTTAACAATCTGGCTGCATCTCTTTGAACCAATAGAAATTTGTGAACATCTCTTCAAAAGCAGGCACATGTAGAGCATCCTACAATAATCCAAATGCAATATGAGTAAGGCATGTGTTACTGTAGTCAATTCTGATGTCTCAAGGAATGGGCACAACTAGTACCAAGTGTTTACAGTGTAAATGCACTCTTTGCCACTGACAAAACCTGAACTTCTAGGCTAAGGGTTGAATTCAGGAACACACCCAAACTGTGGACCATGATCTTCAGCAGAGGTATGATCCCATCCACCAAAAGCTGAATCCCTATTCTCTGAATTGCTTTTTGACTTATCAGGAACACCTCTGTACTCTGTGGATTAAGGTTCAATGTGTTCATCCTCATCCATTCCATTACTGATGACATTGGTTTAGTACCAAAACAGCTTCTTTGAACTGAGATTGAAGAGTAACAGAGTTGGGTGTTATTATTATTATTATTATTATTATTAACCTTTATTTATATAGCGCTGTAAATTTACACAGCACTGTACATAAAATAATTTAATTAGACGGTTCCCTGCCTTCATGCTTACAATCTAAACAGACTACACAGAAGGAGAAGGGAATGGTGGTGGGGAAGGGGATCAAATCCAGGCAGATGGACTGGAGGGAGGGCTCGGCTTCTTAATACATAATTAGGATGCAACATCCTGGGGCAGAGAAGGGCACTCGCCTGGGAATGCTTCCCTAAACAATATTGTCTTTGACTCAGTTTTGAAACTGGTTAGAGAAGTGATAAGGCACGCATGTGGAGGAAGAAGGTTCCAGGAGTGAGGGGCAGCAAGTGAGACAGGACGAATCCAGGATGGGGCAGTGGAGATCCTAGGCTGGGACAGGAGACCTTGACTACCAGAGCACAGGGTACGAGTAGGAATGTAAGGAAGAAGAAGTTCAGATTAGTAAGGAGGGGCCAGTCCATGGAGGGTTTTGAAAATCAAAAACAAAAGCTTGTACTGGATGTGGAAGGGGAAGGGGAGCCAATGAAGGAGGATAAAAGAGGAGAAACATGGTCAAAGCGGCAAGAGGATGTGATAATACGGCTGAGTTCTGGGCAGAGATTAAAGGATGGAGGTGAAAGAGAGGGAGACCTGTAAAAAGAAGGTTACAATAATCTAGTTGCGAGACCACTAGGGCATGGACCAGAGTCTTGGCAGTAGAGGCTGAGAAGAATGGACAGATTTTAACAATGTTGTAAAGAAAGAATCTACAGGCCTTGGCGTTGGCCTGAATCTGGGGAATAAATGACAGAGAAGAATAAAAAATGTAACCAAGACTGTGTGCTTGCTGAACTGGTTGTATAGAAGTGTTGTCAACAGAGACAGAGAAGGAGTATTGAAGGCTGGGCTCAGGTGGAAAGACAAGAAGCTCTGTCTTAGACATGTTGAGCTTCAACCGCCGATGCCACATACACTGAGAGATAGAAGTAAGACAAGATGAAACTTGCTGTTCAAGCCCTGGTGAAAGGTCAGGGGTGGAAAGATACAGCTGAGTGTCATCGGCATACAAATGATAGGAGAAACCAAAAGAATTGATGAGTTTGCCTAGGGACAATGTGTATAGAGAAAACAAAAGGGGACCCAGGACAGAGCCCTGGGGAACACCAACAGATAAGGTAACAGAGGAGGAAATCTGTCTAACCACAGATAGATAGATAGATAGATAGATAGATAGAGTTATCTATATATTGATGACAGCAGACCCCAAAACTACCCAGATAACCTCTCCCAGAAGTTTCATGAATATGTGAAAAACACTATTAATTAATTAATTTATTTTATTTTAATGTTTGATGCTGCTTTTCCAGACCTTAAAAATCACTCAAAGCAGCTGCACACTATCATAAAAACAATTTAAAGTATAAAATATATACAGATGAATTAATTAAAACTAAAACAGCAACATAAAAATGTCCTAATCCAGACTAGACAGTAGTACACATAAAACACAGGGTAATAAAAGCAAAAGCAGTAACAGTTTAAAACTCCAGACTGGCATCAGCAATCAAAAGCAGATGAGAGCTAAAAGGTTTTTATGGCTAAAACTAGTAGAGAAAGGGCTTTATTTTTAAACATAGCAGAAAAAAATGTATGCTGTAGCCACGTAGCATGTACTGGTCAAAATGTTAGTGAAATAAGAACTATAAAACTTTTCCTATCGACATCCCTTCTGGTTACCATGACACATACTGTAGCTATAGCTGTTTGGATTACTATAATGCACCATATTTTCTAGATCCATTTCAAACCGGTTTCCGGGCGGGCCATGGGGTTGAGACTGCCATGGTCGCCCTGGTCAATGATCTCCGTCTGGGCATCGACAGGGGTAGCATGTCCCTGTTGGTGCTTTTGGACATCTCAGCGGCTTTCGATACCATTGACCATGGTATCCTTCTGGAGCGCCTGGCAGAGGTGGGAATTGGAGGCACTGCGCTCCAGTGGTTCCGGTCCTACCTCTCTGGGAGGTTCCAGATGGTGCAGCTGGGGGACGCTTGCTCCGATAAGAGGGCCCTTAAATCCGGGGTCCCTCAAGGAGCCATTCTGTCCCCCATGCTTTTCAACATTTACATGAAACCGCTGGGAGAGATCATCCGGAGACATGGGGCGCGGGGTTATCAGTACGCTGATGACACCCAAATTGTTTTCTCTATGTCTCCGACTGATGCAGTGACCAGGGATGGCGTCGCTCCTCTCGCGGCCTGTCTGGAATCGGTAATGGACTGGATGAGGGAAAACAGACTCAGCCTGAATCCAGAGAAAACGGAGGTACTGGTGATAGGTTCCCCTGGCCCAGGGATGGAGGTGGTTCCACCTGTCCTGAACGGGGTCACGCTCCCCGTGAAGGACACTGTACGCAGTTTGGGGGTGCTCCTTGACTCGTCGCTCCATCTTACTTCTCAGGTGGATGCGACGGTCAGGAGCACCTGCTTTCAGCTCCGGCTAATACGCCAACTGCGCCCCTACCTGGACCGGAGGGACCTCGAAACCGTAGTACACGCTCTCGTAACCTCTTGGTTGGATTTCTGCAACGCGCTCTACATGGGGCAGCCTTTGTATCACTCTCGGAAGCTTCAATTAGTGCAGAACATGGCAGCTCAGGTGGTCACTGGTGCTCCCAGGGCCTCCCACATAACACCAATATTGAAAGATCTTCACTGGCTGCCTATTCGCTTCCGGGCTCAGTACAAAGTGCTGGTTATCACCTATAAAGCCCTAAATGGCTTGGGCCCAGAGTACCTGAAGGACCGTCTCTCCCCATATAATCCGCCCCGCACACTTAGATCTACTGGGCAACAGCTACTCCGAGTTCCAGAGGCTAAATTATCAATAACTACAAAGATAGTGTTTTCCACCTCGGCCCCTAGCCTCTGGAACTCGTTGCCCACTGAGCTCCGTCTCACCGCCTCCCTTGCTTCATTTAAAAGGGGTCTCAAAACTCACTTGTTTGAACAAGCATACCCCTGATACCTTCCCCTCATTGTGACCCCCCCTCCCCCTACTTACTCAAGGCCCTGACATGCTATTGTAATTGTCATATTGTTATATTGTTTTTAACACTGTTTTATCCATTTTAGTATGTTCATTTTTTATGTTGTACACCGCCCTGATCGTAGGAAGGGCGGTATATAAATAAAGTTTTATTTATATATTATTACATATAAGGAGGAGAAGTAGGCCAGGTGTTCCCTGGAGAGTCTACAGATGCTTTTCCAAACCATCCTACAGTGGGCCCTTGGTATCTGCTGAGGTTTGGTTCCAAGACCTTCTGTGGATACCAAACTCTGTAGATGCTCAAACCCCATTAAATGGAATGGCCTTCTTAAAGACCTAGGTTGCTTACATCTTCCAACCTCAGAAGGCCCACTGTTGTTGTATTATTATAGTGAATGCAAAAGGCCTTGTAATTACTGTTGATCATAAGTCAAACATAAGCCAGCAGTGTGTTCCGGTAGCAAAGAAGTTGAATGCCACTTTATTCTGCATTAAGAGATACATAGGACTGAAACAGATGGGGTGACTTGACGCTGCTCCGTTGAGCTCTGGATTGGGGCTGCAGCAACCGAATGCTGCAGCCCCAATCTGGCTTTTTTTCTGGAGAAAAAAAGCAGCAAAATACCACTCTTTTTTTTTTTTACCAGAAAAAGGGTGCCTTTTCTTCTGTGGCAGTGGCTTCTCAGCACTCATGCATCATGCAGCATGTAAACACCACATTGCTGGAGTGCCACAACACTGTCCACCATCTGGCCAGGTGGGCGGCATGACACCCGCTTAGAGTGGGTGTCAGGGTATGCGTCATCTGAAGGCCATGCATTCAAGCCACCCCAAAGCTGGCTAAAGCTGCCAGTTTCTTTCACTCCATAGTTTCAAAGTCGAGGGAAGTAATAGTCCCACTGTAGGCCAAAACACACTGCAGAAACAAACCAGTTTGAGACTGCTTTAACTGCTAGGGAATTCTGGGAACTGTAGTTTTATGAGACATTTAACCTCTGTCAGAGAACTTTGGTGCCACAATAAACTACATTTCTCAGGATTCCCTATCACTGAGCCAGGCCAGTTAAAGCAGTCTCAGACTGGATTATTTCTGCAGTGTGTTTTGGACCTAAAAACTGTGCTGGTCAGGCCTCATCTGGAATTCAATTCTCAGTTCTAGGCGCCTCATTTTAAAAAGGATATAGGCAAGTTGAAGGTGCTTCTGAGAAGGGCAACAAGAAAGATGTATGGGAAACAAAAGGGAGATTGAAGAAAATGGGCATGTTCAAGTTTTGTGAAGAGAAGATTTCAGGGGTGAATGATTGCACTCTTTAAATACCCCAATGGCTGTCACAGAAAGGAGGGTGCAAGTTTGTTCTCTGCTGCCCCTGAGAGCAGGACCAGATCTAACAGGAGGGTTGTTGTTGTTGTCGTTGTTGTTATTTCCCGCCTCTTGCCATGGATCGAGTTTGTAGCTTTCAAATGAACTGTAGAAGGAATATCTTGACAGTTAATGTGATCTGGCAATGGAACCAATTGTCTAGAGAGGTGTCCTCTGAACATTTTCAAAAAAGAGGCTGGACAGCTACCTTCTGGAGATCCTGCACTGAGCAGATGATTGAACTCAATGGCCCATGAGGTCCCTTGCAACCCTGTGAATTTATGAAAAAGTATTTGTACAGAAGCAGTAATATATACTGCATATAAAGTTCAAATCAAAATTACCTGATCCTGCTGTTATTTGCCCCTGGGGGAAAAGAAAGAGTCATTAGAAGCAAAACATATAAATCTGAACAAAATGTTAATAATAATGTATAATAATGCTTTTGTATCTAATCTTTTCCTGAGAAATATTGCCCATTATTCCCATTTTACAGAAGAAGATAAACAGGTATAGATACTCAAGAAGTATGGTAAAGGTCTGGCCTGAACCTAGGCTTTCTGGATCCAAGATGATTTGTCCTGTTGACTGCACTGGAAATGAAAAAGAAAAAGGATTGGCTATGGGTTAGTCACAAGTTTCCTTAAACACAAGATAAAATCATAGGTTGGAAATTAATAATGCTGGCTTGAAAACGGAAAAACCAATTACTGTTTTTTAATAATTAGTAATGGCCTTGTATGCTTTGAAAAGATTAATTATCCCAAGGCCAAGTGAACATTGCACAATACTGTTCTCTAATGAGCAAATTTACATACAATTTTGTAAAATATGTACAATATCAGCTGCAACATAATTTTATTACCAAAAGGATTCAACAAAACACCATTAATTCTCCTTTTGATCAAAGTGAATATTTATTGAGCTTGCTTACTTGGAAAAATAAAAGGGCTTGAAACCACTTTAAATGGCATAGTTTCAGTGTTTGTTAGGCAACATCCTGAAGATGAAAAGATACAGCTGGGCAGGTATTAGAAAGTTAAGGAAAGTTATGTCTTTGCTTCAGAATGACAATTTCACTGATCAGGAAGAAAACATACAGAGAGGCATCACTAAATTTCTCAGAGAAGAAACAGATACAGCAGCAGTAACATTTCACTATCTCCAGCTCAATACAGCCAGTTGTTCATTTCAAATCAGCAATAGACAGCTCCTTGGAAGAAAAGCCATCCTTCACTGCTGTCAGGCAAAAGACTATATTTCTTAGCTTAACAATAGGGTTGGGTGAAAAGAAAATAGTCCCAGATCATTTACATTTAACATGCAAGCGGTTGTTCCATTCTTGGAAAGTCATTAAATTAATTTGTGGGTCTCATATTGGGTATTATGGACAACCTAACTGATGCTAAGCATTTGTACTGGTGAATGAATTTATCCTATTCCCATAATTCAGAATATCTATATCTGTCAAATATGATATGTATGCATGTATAAAGGCACACAACAACAAACAAATCTCAGAGACAGGCAAAATTATCTTGTAATGTGTTGGGTGGACTTTTAGTGGCTTCTTATCAATGCTTGCATTTGCACACCCATTTATCACAGGTGTACATTTATATACACACAAAACACACCATAGCCCTATGCAAATATTTAAATAAGAGACAGGAAGTGTGGAACTCTGTCCCATTCATCATCATGTTCATCATCTACCTATGCACGGAAAGCAACAGGTTTGAAGAGAAGAGTCTCTGCTATCTGTGGAGACTCTCCATGCACAAGGGTTCCTCATCATGTAGAGATCCACTGATGGAGGAGATGATTGTGAACCAGAACCCTTTACTTCTCCAGCTAGGCTTCATCACCTCTGCAATTCTAGGCTGCATCAATAGAGGTATAGTGTCTAAATCAAAGGAATTAATATTACCACTATATTCTGCTTTGGTCAGACCTCACCTGGAATATTGTGTCCAGTTCTGGTCACCACAATTCAAGAAGGATGTTGACAAGCTGAAGTATGTTCAGAGGAGGTTAACCAACACATTGATCTGGAAACCATGCCCTATGAAGAGTGGCTTAGGGAGCTGGATGTGTTTACCTTGGGAAGGAGAAAGTTAAGAAATGATAGTCTTGTTTAAATATTTGAAGGCGTGTCATATTGAAGATGGATCAAGCTTGTTTTCTGCTGCTCCAGAGACTAGAACACAGAGCAATGGATTTAAGATACAGAAAAAGAAATTCCACCAAAACATCAGTAAAATTGTGCTTCTTCAAAAGGATATGGCCTATGAACAGTTATCTTCATTGTGAGATTTCATAGGACTATGGCATCTAGTGGTACAGACACTAATTTGGGTTTCCTTTGAAACCATCTGTCTAGAGAAATGCATCATTCTACCAAAATACAAAATCACTGCTGTCACCGATTTAAAATTTGCAACATGTTCTTCAATAATTCTAGCTGCATCTCAATGTTGATGTTATTAAATATAGCTAGTATTAAAAACTGACGTAAGTTCTATCTGCCATTTTCCATATGCCTTTTTTCTAATGTATCTGTATTTTATTTCCCTTAATCCTTGTAAATGTTCAGATTTCTAAGGCAACGTGCCCTTTGTCTTGCAGCAAGTCTCAAGAGGTACAAATCCGATAGTTTTGTCAAGAATCTTGACACCAAGAAAATTGCTTTCCATTCCTAGTAGTTCAGTCAACATATGCAGAATTTGTTACGTATGGAAGAAGTTGTGAGCTTGCTTCAACATACAGCCAAATGACAACTCAGTCTGTGGACTAGATCACACCAGGTTTGTATGGCACCACAGTCCTGTTAGTCTAACAAATACAAACATATCAGGTTGGGGACAATCATTATTGCACCGCTGCAATGGTGCTGCTTCTGTCCTGACCTCTGTCTCCATAGCCCCACCTCTGTGCCCTAATCCATTTCCAGCATGTCTTTCAGTCTGTATTTATTTTTATTTATTTTTTAGTGCAATTGCACAATCATGGCAATGCATTTGGTTAAAAAGAAAGAAACAGAGAATAGAAAAGAAATTTTTAAAAAAGAAAAGAAAAACAGCCTGCTCGGGAATAGCAAGGGGGAGAGGAACATAATCACACCCACTCAACCATGTGATTACCTGCATATTGGAGCTAGTTCAGGAAAAACATATCACACTCACTCAATAGTGCAAAAGCTGTGCAACTGGGAGGTCATTGACAGGTTTTGCCCATCAATGAAAAGGAGCACTCTTGCAGTGGGTGGGCCACAGACCAACTACTGAAAAGACGCAACATCACATAAGGTACAGCCACAGATGCTGCTATCTTGCTCCTGTGGCATCTCTAGGGTTGGTGTCACCCCCATACCACACCACACAGAATCCTTAGTAATGTTTTTCGTAAGGTACTGTTACTCATAAATCTTGATTCCCATATATCACTGAATGTAATGGTAATAGTTGTGACATGAACAACTAGCAGTATTAAAATTATACGTTTAAATTGCAATATCATATGCACAGCATAAATTTATTATATGTACATAGTTTTGTGTGGTTAAGGTAAAAATTTGGTAAGATGTGCTATTTTTAAAGAAAAATTTTAAAAGAATTTTTAAAATTAAAATGTATTTAAAAAAACAAACAAACCAGGGGCCTCTCTATTCTCCTACTGAGCATTACCCAACTCAAATCATCCCTTCAGCATTTTAAAGGGATACAGGTGAATGTTACAGCCTGTTTCTGCCAAAAGACAGATGTCTGGGGATCAGTTGAGTCACCCCTTCTTGGGGTGCCACCTGGCATGATCCACACCTCCTGCACCCCCATATTGATGGCCATGTCCTGCTCATATTCTGCTTTTCTGGTGTGATAAATTAGCTAAGCTAATGGAACTACAATCACAGATTTTACAATACGCATGGATTGAAGGAAGAACCGGACATAGCTTGAAGCATTTTGCTCTCCCTAGCCAAAGATCACAGACTATATCACATTATTATAATATTAATTTAGTCACTGAGGGTTTCTTTGGCTGTCAGAAGCTTGTTTTGGTTTTGAAAAGCTTGTCTTTAGGGGTTTTAACAAACATATTTGTATTGTATTCCTGTGTGAAACATTCATAATGCCCTAGTCTAGGAAGGGCATTAATAAACAAAGTTCTGTAAAAGGAGGCTTTGCATGCTGTGGGGGTTTTGTTGGCATATGGGTGGGCAAAGGAATAATATTAACTGGAGAATAGTTCAACCTGGGGAAACAACATTAATCTTTAGTCTCTTTCATCAACCGTTTGCTTGGCACTGTGAATTGGGATTTCCGAAATCTAAATGTTCATCTAAAATACATTAGTGCCTCCCAGTTGGGAGGATTTGTTTTTTAGTGCTGAGGGGTTAATGCAGGCAAGATGTACTGTGTAGCTGGAGTGCATTTCAACACCCTGAGGGTTATTTTGGCAGCTCTCATGGAAAGCCTCAAACTATACCTGCAAGGAGGCTCTCATGTTGCAAGAAGGATAAAGCAACATGTCAAAACCTGCTCATAACAATCATGTTTTCAGCCTTGCAATTATTTCTAGGATGGCTGTGCGACAGACAGAGTAGTTGTAGAGTGACAGGACAGCCAACGGCTATTCATATACACTACAGTGGAAGAGCTGTATAGGGAATATCAGCATTTTTGTAGATTACCAGATTACAAATGTTAGCACGTTATCTGTTATAGGTTCTGACTGCTTGAGACAAACAGTCCTTTAACAACTGAATTTGAGACCTTCCCCACAACACACATTTACAGAAGTAAGGCCTTATTCCCAGAACATTTAAGTTCATGGAGCAGCTACACAAAAGTAACTGTAGACTATATGAACTGTCAAACTGCATACCATGACAGCATGATTTCTCTCCAGGACAGTGACAAGTGAACTGACAAGGAAAAATGCAGAGAGCCTTTCACAACAAGGTGGGTGACACAGAAGCTTCAAGGGGGATGCCTGCTTTTGCAGATCTCACTTCTCTCCCCTGCTGAATCTGCCACCAAGCAAGGTTAGCAATGAGGCCAACCCTAAATAATATATCCCACCAGTGTTAAAACAAGAGGTGTGAACCAATCACAAAGAGCCACACTGAAGTCTGCTTTGGTGGATGGGCAAGCAGACCAATGTAGGGTTTGACTGAGGAATCCAAAAGCAACAGGAAGATAGTGGTATTTATTTAAAATCATCACATTGCAACTATGCAAAATCATTTTAAAGGCATGCAAAAGCTAAAAATAAACCACATGAACTCATAAAAAACCTTCCTGGGAGCAATTACAAATTAAAGGCTTGCTTAAATGAAAAAGTTTTTTACCTGTTGTCGAAAGGAGAGTAGGGAAGGCTCAGTCTAGCCTCCCACACCTGCAGAAGGCAGTTCCATAGCCTGGGAGCAGCCACCAAGAAGGATCTCTCCCATATCTTCAGCAAATGAGCCTGTGATGGTGGTGGAACCAAGAGAAAGCACCCCACTCTCAGATCTTAATACTATGACAGGTTTGTATAGGGAAGTGTGATCTTTCAGATCCAAACTATATTGTTGTTGTTGCTGTGCACTTTCAAGTCATTTCCAACTTATGGCAACCCTATCATGGGGTTTTCTTGGCAAGATTTGTTCAGAGAAGGTTTGCCATTGCCTTATATAAGTCCTTATATAAACATCTTTTAAATTTAAGATTTAAAATTTAAATTTTAAGAGATTCATTAGTTTAAAGAAATAAATGAAGCCTAATAGCATGGTGTAGTTATTTGAGTGTTGGACTAGGACACTGGGAAACCCTGCTCAGCCATGGAAACCCACTGGGTAACCTTTGCCCAGTCACAATCTTTCAGCATCAGAGGAAGGCAAATCCCCTCTGAACAAATCTTGCCAAGAAAACCCTGTGATAGGTTCACAGAATTAGGGCTCGGTTTGCCATAAGTTGGAAATGACTTGAAGGCACACAACAATAACAACAACCACAGAATGTTACCAAGAGACTAGTGCAATTCTCTTTTAGGTGCTAAAAATCTTCTTTCCCTGATGGTATTCTGTCCCAGTTGGCTAAATGAGATATTTTCTAAAGCAACTACAAAAATGATAGCAGCTGTGTTGTTGCAAGAACAAAGTGAAATCTAATAGCCACAGATGTTCAATACATTTATTATTATCAACTACATTTCCACAACAGTGTACAGGTTTTCATGTTCTCCAGGACTCTTTATCAGACTCAGTTCCTGCAATGGAAATAACCTAACTGGACCTCTTTGGAGAGTGCCTAATTTGACTGTGATGCAAAACAGAAACTCACTCCAAGGAAATCCAAAGTGATGTGATCTCCAGTGACTTTTGTTGCAAAATCATCAGTTATAATATTCTTGCTTTTTGACAGCATTGTCTGAATTTCTTCCTCAACAATAATCCCTCAAGATCAATATTTAAAACAACAAGAATAACTGAGAACTTGATCTCAGGATAAAGATTTTAAGATATGACCAGACTTTAATTGATTTTAGAAAAGAATTGATTAGGAATAACAAAAGAAACTGATTTAGGACTAGATGAGAGAAGTACTAGTGAAGAAAAAATTGGGAAGAAAAATCCCAGAACCTTTTCAAGATTTCTACTACATTGGCCATATATGTTCTTGGATTGGGATGGGCATGGTAATTTTCAGCCCCACCATGACTTCAGCAGTTATGACCATTTCAGGAAACTGGAGGGGGAGCATTTGAGACCTTCTTGCTGTTTTGAGAACTTTTGAAACAGTGTTATAACCTGGAATCTGCTCCCAAGGAGTGGCTTTTCTATTTAACTGGGAAAAATGCTGCCCAAAAATGTCTTCATGCAACAGAGAAAATCAGCCACACCCTCCAAGAGAGGCTGCTCTAGTGATGAATTGCCCTTACTTTCCCCATCTAATTGTGTTTGGTTGTTTACTGCAAACTTCATCTCTCCAAGATTACTTTGCGTCTGCAGTGAGATTATTTTTCCCCCTATCCAGTTTCTGCCACAATCTCATTGTAAAGCAAGTTATGAAACCCTGGAGCTCTAATAGGCCTCAATCACTACACTATACAATTACAAGATGTATGACCTCACATCTTCTTATTGAACTGTGCAATTCCTAAAAGTCAAGAAAATTGACTTTGATGTAACAAGAACTCTCCATGTGTGTAGGGGTTTTTTTCTGGTTGTTGCTCTCTTTTTTCTGACCCACCTGCCTCCTAGCTCTTAGACATTAAAACCAATAATTAACAAAGCCACGTTGCTTAAAGATGAAACTTCAAAACACTCTTATTGCCCTCAAAACACTCATAAAATATATTTGCATGCTAAAGGGTGAAAAATCTGCTAAGCAACAGCTCTGCATAGGTCTTCTCACTCTTAGTTATTACAGTCTGCTTTCTAACATCTAAAAATAGAAAGACATTGTTAAGAAGCTTGTTCTTTAAATAGTTGCCATGAGTTTTCCAGAAAACCCTGTGTAAATGGATAAATGGAAAGATAGGTAGACACACAGTGATACATCTGCATACTGTAGCTCTAGAAAAAATTTTAAAGCATCATGTGTTTTAATGACTCATAGAATCATAGAGTTGGAAGAGACCATAAGGACCATCCAGTCAAACTCCCTGCCATGTAAGAACTTTCAATCAAAGCATCCCGGACAGATGGCCATCCAGCCTCTGTTTAAAGAAGCTCTGTTTAAAGGCGTTAAGGCAGAATAGAAATATATTATTATTAGGTTTCAGGCCTTGGAGGTGTTGTCCAAAAAAGGCAAAATTTCCAAGCTTTGTTTTTATAATTTAAAATTCACTCTTTTTCCTACCGCATACATAAGAGTTTATTAGGTGCTTCTTAAATTGTCTCAATCACAGCTACAATGCTCTTGGAAAATAGCAGGTTGTGTCACAGTCCTGCGCTTTACACACTGGTAATGCGTCACTGTTAATGACCAGTCAGGGAAGTCAAGGCAAATGGATTTTACTATTGTTTTAGCATGATAACTTCAAGCCCTGAAGCACCATTAAAAAGGGGGAGAAAAGATCAGTTTTCAGATCAGGCATTTTGGCATTAAAGAGTCAAGTGACACTAATTAAGAAATGAGTGATGAATCATAATCCCAGTATCACTCGTTAAACAAAATTGCATTTATCTTGCATTTACCAGACTCGGTTTTAATAGTAAAGGATATGAATTAATTCCATTGCAAAAAGGTCCCACAGTCTTCTGTCATCCATGAATCCACCAGCATTTTTTTAATTAGTCCCACCCTGCAATTGGAAGAACTATCACAAACTGCTTTATCACACTAAGGGTCAAACAGGATTTAAATGAGAGTTAAACAAGAGTTAAATGGAAATGACCTATGTTTATCACAGGACATTTCCTGTTTAACCCTTGTTTAAATCCTGTTTGCCCCCTAGCGTGATAAAGCAGAAAGTGAACTTGATGCTACTAATTCAAATGCCTGTATTAAATCCAAGGCAAAACAGCCCAGTAATCCTGGCATCCAAACTCATGTTCTGATTCCATGAAGATGTTCTTGTTTCCAAACACAAGGTAACAGGAAAGGTATAAGTGAGGGCCCCGGACAGAGTGGAACACAGACCACGAAACTAAAGCAGGCCTCAGTTAGTGTATTGTCCTTCATTCTTGCCCTAATATATTCACCAATAAGCCTGCCTTTGCACTTTTCTTCCTTGATCTTTCTTAGTAGTTGTTCCAGGTCTTTGAGTATTTCTGCTAGTATTATTGTTTCATTGCTATTCCTTTCTCCTGTTTTAACTCCCCCTTATTGTAGCCATATTTTGCAAGGGGATAGGAGCCCAGGGGACCTCATCTTCTGCAACTCTCCCATGCTTTTCCCCTTGTTCTTCCATTTGTTTTCTTACCGCACAAACTTTTTAATGTAGAATAACTTTATAATATCTTTGGAGTAGCCAAAGATGTTCTTTAGCTGGACCATCTAACTCACAAGATGGAGTCAGGATTGTTCTGTGTACAGTCTTGAATCCCCTGGCTCTAAAGAATTTGTATTATGTACCACAGACAACAGTGTCTCATGTCACCCGTTCTCAAGTCTGCAGCATAGCTGTTACAATTATTAAAGCTATGATACCTGGTCTGCATTTCGGCACTTAGGTGATTAAAATGGATGCCAGTGGCTACATGTAAGGATGTCATCCTTGTTTTCTCCATCTAGTTTTGTCACAGCCTTCCTATGGGACCTTGGAAAGACAATTAACCCAGATGTACACTGCAAAAACAGGGGTAATGGCACTTTCATAACAAAGTTTAATTCATTCATATCTGTGAAGTGCTTTGAGACCTTCAAATGCAACAGAGGAACCTGGATGTTTTTGCCATGTTAAATGCCGTGGATGGAGCTTTATTATTCTGAAGAACACGTTTTATTTTTGGTAAACACAGTATTTTCCTAAGCTATATTGAGTGCATATTAAAATGAGATGACATGTGGAAAGCCCCATTATGAAGCTACAAGGCAACAACTCAACCTCCGACTGCTTCTCTTTTCTCACTCCCACTTTGAAACACCTGGGCGTTCCATGCTTTCAAGTCTCCTAAGGAGTACCAGCAACCCTCATAATCACTACATAAAGGAGCAATAATATTTTTACATGAAGGAAGATAAAGAAAACAAAGGAAGACAGAAAAATTTCAGTAATGATGAGAAGACTTAGGTGGTTAGGAAGAGCATTGGAAATATCTATTTCCACTGGTGAATGAGAATGGTATTTGTGAAATATACAAAGGACAGGGAAAGGCTATCAGTACAGATACAGGAATAATGCAATAGGAAAGATGGAAAACAATGGCAAACGTGGGAAAAGGGGGGGAAATGGTGCAATGTATTTGATATGCTGGTATCCTGGGGCTCAAGAAGCTCCATACTATCATCTCCTCCACCCACCCACCTCCCAATTTTTTCCCAACAGTAAATCAGCATTACCTGCCCACTAGGATAGGGAAATTAGTGGAAGAAAGAGCAAGGTTACTGCATGTGGCAAACTATTGAAATACCCAAAAGTGCAAAAGCCCTGTCTTTTCTTTTCTTTTCTTCTTTCTTTCTTTCTTTCTTTCTTTCTTTTTTCTTTTAGATTAGAAGGAAGGGGATCATTGCTGCGGCAACCGCATGGCCGCGACAATGATCTGATGCAAAATGGAGCTCCGAAATGGAGCTCCTTCTGGTGACGCCACCAAGCCACCATTAGTGTCCTGTGGCACGCTGCATCTGACTTGCATCATCCACTGTGTGGACGGGAGGCTGCCATGATGCTGGCATCCGTAGAGACTAGGGTTCTGGAGCGTGCGGACGCTGCATACTCCGGAACCCTAGAAACGGCCCGCCGACAGCGCCTCAAGGAAGTACGTACTGAGCCCTACCTTCCTGTAATTTCAAATCATTACACCTGGTTCTACTCTCAAGGGGAGTAGTGGTCTTTACATACCTCCTGCCTGTGACAGCTCTTGAGGTATTTAAAGAGTGTAATCATGTCACCTCTCAGCCTTTTCTTCATCAAGCTGAACATGCCCAGCTCCTTCAATTGTTCTTCATATGTTTTGTTCTTCATATCTGTCATCCCTATTGCCTTTCTCTGAACCCACTCCAATTTGTCTATAACCTTCTTAAAATTAGGTGTCCAGCAATGAATGCTGTCCTAACCATTAGGCCTGACCAGTCCAGAATATATAGTAGTATCCCTTCTGTTCTGTTCTGTGATCCTTGCACCAACAATGAGTGCCAGCTGGCACTTCTTGAACCTGATTTGTATAATTCCAGATCAAGCTTCCTCACAGATGTAACTATTTCAGGACTTCATAGTATTTGGTTTTCTTGACTCTGACCCACAGAAGCCCCACCATATGCAATGGTCAGTCCAAAATATCTGGAGAACTAAAGTTGGGATCTACTCAATTAAGAGATCTGCTCTTTCTATCTGTAGAATTTGAATTCAATAATTTATTATGGCCATAGACCAGCTTATAAATCAGTTTTAGCATAAGATAAATAAAATGTATGAGATACAGTAAAGTAGTATAAAAACAGTAATATAATAGATACAAAAATTCCATTGTAGACAATTACTCTTCTGGAGAGATGGAAAAGTGAGATGGAAAGAAGCATCTCTCTCCCTCTTTATGTTTGTTTCAGAGAAGTTCAGTCTAGGTCTTGGCCTGCAAGTCTACAAGTCTACTTCATGTGTATGTCTTATTTCTTGTTGCTATTCTTCTATGCTTTTACAGTGGGCCCTTCCCTTACACAGAGGATCTGTTTAGGATCCCCCTGCATAAGGGGAATTCCATATATGCTCATGCCCTATTGAAAACAATGGGGCACATGCTCACACTGTGTGTGCCATACACTTTATTGTCGCACGGCTTCGGCATAAGCTTGAAGCTGCGTATAGTCTGCCTGTGTATGGTGCAGGCTCACAATACAAAGACTTTTAGTTTAACTGCTAATTATTACCAGCAGTCTTGGGACTTACTGAACATTTATAATCAGGGCAATTGCCTTGGGCAGGGACCACATTTTGGATTGGCCAAATATACCAGGGTCACATTCATAGATATCTTAAGTTAATAATACAGTGGGCCCTTTTTGTCTGCTGGGGTTTGGTTCCAAGGCACACACACACATGGATACCAAAATCTGTGGATGCTCAAGTCTATTAAATACAATGGCATACAATGTCATACTAAATAGTGTGACTTACATAAAATAGCAGAATGAATGTTTGCTTTTTGAAATATATATATATATATATATATACACATACATACACACACACACATACAGAGAGAGAGAGACAGAGAATATTTTCCAGCCATGGATGGTTGATTCCATGGATAAATAATCTGTGGATACAGAGGCCTAGATGTACACAACAAATGAGCAATACATATGTAAAATAGTTTGAAAATAAATGAATGTAAAGAAAAATTAATTCCTAATTACTAAAATAACTAAAATAAATTTAATTGAATGCTAATTCTCGATAAAATTCTTTTAATGAACTTTAAATCCATTAAATCCCCCCAATCATTATTCACAGATACCGTCTCTATCATATTTCATTAGTTATTATTTTGCACCTTTTCAACTGCTAAATGATAATATTTTATATACTGGAAAGATATCTTTTCTTCACCTGTGATCCTATGGATAGACTATTTAACAATGCTTGCAACATTTGAAAGAATAATGTGTAAATAAAATTTACAAATTGACATATTCAGACATTTAGTCAGCTTTTATATAAACATATAATTAATATAGTTATTTTCCTTCTTTTGTGCCCCCCCCCCCCCACTTTTGTTATACTGGTATATAATTGCATGTAACTGAGATCCCTTTTGAATGTAAATAAATGTAATTCTTTTGAAAATAGAAAAAAATATTATTAAGTGTATATTGTTATATAAATTAACCTTTTAATTAAATTTAACCAGTTCTATTTATGAAAGCTAAAGTGCATTTCAGAATTATATTTACTATAATATTAATGACATTTTAAAAAAGAAACTAAAACGTTTATGATGTTGCCTTCAATACTGACCTTCCCATTTCATTTCACTCCTTTTCCCATTAGTTGCAATGTTTTGTCAGTCTCCTGCCATCTTTTGGAAGCAAACTGTGATGTTATTATACATAATAATAATAATTGGTGAAAAAACTAAGGGCCAAGAACTGAATTTTGCCCACCCAAACACACATTTTCAATCAACATTATTTAATCTATAACTCATCCCCCCGCCTTCACAAACACACATAGAAATACATACACATACCAGCCATTGAAGGGAAACTTATCCTGGGATCATGCCAGGCAGAGGCCAAAATAATAATATTAAAACCCACCCCAACCTTTCAGGTGTACTTTTTATTGTGCCGGTTCTTTATGGCATTTTTCAAAGCTTTCATGATAGTAAATCCTGTCTTAATGAAGAAAGCAGGATTAGATACTCCCCAGTGATCTCCTGAGCCCAGCAATTCTGTAACAATCTCAGTCTTCACTGCCTAAAATCAGAAGCAATCCGCTTTCTTTTATAGTTCACATAATCCGGCCTTGCTTTCATATCCCATCAAACTAATTTAATAATGCAGTTATGGACTTGGAGTGATTCAGCTGGAAAGAGAAGGGTGAGCTCATCTGTGGAAGGTTGCAAGGTTGGTGGAAAGCAGAGAAGCAAAATCAAAAGCTATCCAAAGGATTTCCAGGTTAACCTATAAAAACGATCAACATTTGGAAGAAGACATCCTCATCTCTCCAGTTTAAGAAGTTACAATATTGTATCTCTGAAGACAACAAACTGAATGCCTTCAGGTTCCTTTTCAAAAACTTTTTACACACACACACACACCAGAGAAAATAATTTTAACCTAATCTTTTGCCAAGAGTCAGCATGATGCAGTGGTTTTGACTCACAGGGTTTGGGGATACCAAGGGTTAAATTTCCACTCAGCTCTGAAGCCCCACTGGGTGACTTTGGGCAAGTCACACTCTCTCAGCCTTACAGGAAGGCAATGACAAACCTCCCTGGAATAAATCTTGCCAAGAAATCCATATAATAGGATTAATATAAGTTGAAGTTGACTTGAAGGCACATAACAATAAAAAATAATCTGGTGCCCAAATGGCATAGTTCTTTATGATTAAAAATGATTTATATAGTTATTATATTTGCATTGGAAACCATTAACACCACAATATGCTCCCTGCTGTAGGAAGTGCTACAGTCTGCACTCTACTCCTTCATCCACTTTTTAACTAAACTACTATTCTTTTCATTCAAATGCATTCTAAAACATGCCATAAAATCTGGCCAGGTATTTTTAAAGGATTGGCTACTATATATCAGAAATGAAACGAAGATACCACATAATACACACAGAGAAAGCATGGCAAGTATGTAATTATTTGACAACATTTCTATATGTGAACACTTTCATTCTGTATACTAAAACTGACTTTCCTACAACCACCTTTTAGCTGGCTGATTTCAAGTACTGTATTGTTAAACAGCAAAATACTTAAAGAACAACCAATGTATTATTACAAGCAAGATTCCTCTGCCTGAACATTCAGAGATGTCAAGGGAGTGGGAGGTAGCCATTTGTTTTAGGGGTGATGGGGAGGTATTTTGCTCCAAACAAATGTGCAGTTTTATATTGACAGATACAAATAATTAACTCAAGACACATATTTTCTTTTGCTTCCCAATAAACAGGAGACATTGGCAAGGTTTATTCTGGTCTGATTACATGAGCTCACAGATTATTTGTTTGTGAAAGCCCCCTTCATCTTAATGGAATCGATGTTTTAAAACCGCAGTGGCTAACAAAAATTGTATAACCTTAATAAAAGAGGCCAGTTGAGATGCTATGGTATTGTACCAAATCCGTCATTATAAATTTCACTAATCTATGGTTCCTTCCAAACATCACGTCCATTCATGCCTTTGAATAAACAATACCCTTGATGTCTCAAAGGCCAGAGCATATTTAGATAAGAGTATTGATCTTAAAAAGAGGAGTGAAAATACACACCATTCTATGCTTTCATTTCTGGGAAGCCATGGGCATGGACCTTCACTGTATGGTCATGCAAGCAATGAAAATTAGGTTTCAATGCTAACATGCACTAATGCCTCCATTATGGAATTAGCTACTTGGCTTGATGACACACTTTTCAGGATATCTTGTCCCACTTAATGCAGTTTGGAAGCTGGTAACTGATGAACTGTGAAGCTCATGCTTAGCAATCTGATCATCAACGTGTTAAAAGGATTAAGAAAGGACCTGATTTGATCCAAAGACACCCAGCAAAAAATCCTAGAAAAAGCCAAATGTACCTTTAAACCCCAAAGTTTGACAGTGTTTTGAAACTAAATCAAATGGTACACACTGTAGCAGTCATTTTTAAAGCCCATTAGCCAGTGTGGTTGCTGATCATTTTTAAAAGATGTTTTAAAAATCCAATTTGAACCACTTCATACACCATGTTCTTCTCAAGTGTTATGGGATCAGCCAACCTGAGGAGTTGCATCCACACATATGTAGAAGCATAGCAACAGGCCACTGGACAGATTTGTAAAAACTCTTCTCCAGTTTGGCTTTATGTCGATCCAGGAGTAATCTATTATTACTGAGAAGGTCAGGTACAACAGACATTGTGCATTCATGTGCTATAAATACTAGAACTTTGGGTAAAGTATTTATTTTGTTCAGAAAATTATGAAAGAGAAGGAAGGTTGAAGTCTGCAGAGAATGAGAATTTTAGATGGTAGCAAGGAAACTATGGAACCAGTGTAGTATAGTGGTTTAAGTGCTGGACTGGAACTCTAAAAGACCAGACCAAATACCCATTCAGCCACTGAAATCCACCTGGTGACCTTGGGCAAGTCACACTTTCTCAGCCTCAACGTAAACTCCCTCTGAACAAATCCTGCCAAGAAAATGCTGAGATGTGTTTACCCTTAGGTCACACACTGGAAATGATCTGAAGGCACAGAATAACAAAAACAACAAGAAAACTATCGCCAACTAGATTGATCTTTCTTTTCCTGTGTGAACCATGGGGGCTCTGAATAAATGAAAAAGCTTTCAAAATTATAAAATCATCACCACAGTCAACAACGCACAAGTTGTTATGGTGGTATTCTTCACACTTGGTGGCAGCAAAAGTTTAGACACAGCCTCACAGAATATGTGCAAAATGGATGTTACACTGCGTGTAAAATGGATGTTATTCTGCAGTGGTGGTGATAATTACGGTGGTGGTGGTGGTAGTAGAAGGAAGGAGGAGGAAGAGGATGAGGAGAGGGATGTTGGAAATTTGTTTTACACATCTGTAGTGTCCCCCAAAATCCCCCAAAATCAAGTGGAGTCACTCAGAATCAAGCACCTTACATAATCTGCTTGAAATGTTGATTTGATGTGATACTGTTTTGATTCTGATTTTTCCTCAGCCCACCACCACCACAACCCATATGGGAGGGTTTCCTGATCTTACATAGAATGATAACTGTGAATTAAGATGTTAGGATCACCTTGCAACTCCTCTCTCTCTTGAGGTCCAGCATCATTACTTTTCAATGGGTGTTAACAAAACCTTATTTTTATAGAATGATAAATAATGTTTACTTGTTATTGTAGAAATGTTACTTTGGGGTAAAAGTCAACAGCAATGTGTTACTAAATATGGCCCACTATACATCACTCGTAACATGGTCTTCGTGAAAAGTAGTGTCCAGCAAGTATTTTGTGGTTTTATTATACCTTCAAGTAACTCCAGCTTACAGTGACCCTATCATAGGTTTTTCTTTGCAAGATTCATTGAAAGGGAATCTTGCTATTGCCTTCCCCTTAGGCTGAAAGAGAGGGAAGATCCAAAGATACCCAGTGGGTTTCCATGGCTGAACTCTGGTTTCCCAGAGTCCTAGTCCAACATCCAAACTACTACATTGCTTTTAAAAGTAACTATTCCATTTTCAGGTACCTGGAGACTGCCAAAAGAAGGAAGGGACAGAGAAGTTAGTTTCCTGGAATCCTCTTGTGCCAATATGACACTGGATGTCACCCTTTATACATATGTCCCAAATTCTGTGTACCTATGGGGGCTCAGGGTGCATCTACACTATAGAAATAATGGTCTGACATCACCTTAAATGATATAGCTCCATCCTATGTATTCCTGGGATTTGTAGTTTTACAAGGACTTTAGCCAGTCCATCACCAAATTACAAATCCCAGGATTCTATAGGATGGAACCATGGCAGTTAAAGTGTGGTCATGCTGCATTATTTCTACAGTACAGATGCACCCTCAGCCAGCAAATTTACAGAAGCATATTTGCAATTGAAAATCAAAACCTGCTGAAAGCTAACAACTTTACAAGACAATATGCTACCCCTATACTTAGATAAAGGTTGTAAAACCAACACACGATTCTGATTATTTGTGCTTCTGGGACTGAGGTTTTCATTTTCTGTGTTTCTGACAAGCTTTCATCATCTTTTTTATGGGCAAACTATCTATAACTAATACCCAATACCCCAAAACTGGATTGACAACCTCATTTTCCAGTACCTACAGATAAGGGACTTTCTAATATTAAATTAATTCAAATATGTAAATTAACTATGTGTGAAAAAACATTAATGGAAAATCTGGAGGCTGGAAGACTCCTTTGTAAACTTTCCTAGAATACATACAAACCTGAATATTACTCAGTAACTCTTTAAGGCTGTATGGTCAAAGAAGACAAGAAGTTGTACTGTATCTCAGTTCTGGCATAGGGAAAAAATCATGGAGCAATGAAATAGTTTTCCATTTCTGCTAACTGACAAGACTCACTATAAATTGTTGGCCAAACTTTCTACCACAAAGACTGAATCCATTCAGATGTAAGTTGATTTGTAACAGTTTTAATACCACCAAGGCCTTTATTCCAAGTACCAGGTTTACTACTTACATGTTTAATATTATTCAGTGGGTAACTACATTTCAAAGATTTGACTGTGTGGCTTAATTATCTGGAGAGAGCTATTTTATTTTATTTATATTGGGTCTTTCCCATGGCATAGGACCAAAGGCAACTTGCAACAAATCTAGAATGAGTGAATGTTTAAAATGTAATGATGAAAATATTCTAACACAATTAAATATGCTACCACATTAAAATGTGATAAATTTTAAAAAGTGTAAAGTCATCTTAAAAATTATAATCCTTTAAAATTATAAATGACTGGAGAGCCAGCATGGTGTAATTGTTTGTGTGTGGTGTATTGGCTTGTGACTCTGGAGAACAGGGTTCAAATCCCAGCTTGGCCATGTAAATTCACCGGGTGACCTTGGACAAGTCACACACTCAGCCTCAGAGAATGGCAAAGGAAAAACCCCTCTGAAGAAACTTGTCAAGAAAACCCCATGATGGATTCACGTTAGGGTTGCCAGAAGTCAGAAATGAATTGGAGGCACACAACAATAACAACAAGTTGGTGTCAGTCCACCAACCAAAGGTGCATCTAGTTGGTGTCAGTTCACCAACCAAAGGATTTTTGAACCAATAGTGGTTTTCCTCAGAGACCAGGAAGGTGATAGGAACCAATCTGCTCTCTCCCTGCAAACCAGCAACAGCCACCTTCCCATCTCACCTCTTATGCTGATCCCAAAAAAAATTATCTCACTTTCCTAGAACAAATTGGGATGCATAAAGGACCCAGAAAGAGTGGGGATGGCCAAAGTCTCTCCCTCATTCCTCTGCAAATAGTTTCCATTGAGTCAAAAATATATAAGATCACTGTATCATTGTATATATTGTTACATATGTGTTTTGTTATATTCAGCTTCTACAGTGTACCCGAGCCATATGAGGGCAAACTATATGTAGATTCAAGCTTACACTGAAACCGTGCATCAATAAAACATATGGTGCGTGCTGTGCGGTGCAGCAAGCATGCACCTTATTTTTTCAATGGGGGCATGCATATGCAGAATTCAGCTTATGTAGGGGGATCTGGAATGGATCCCCACGTAAGGGAAGGGCCCAATGTATTAATAAACTATTGTTTCATATTGACAAGAAGCCCCATTTACATGTCAGGAAGTGAGGTTGATTGAAAAGTAGAACCCTATGGGGTTTTTTTTAGCTTGCAAATGTATTTGGGTCACTGATAAACAGTACACTCAATATCATAATTGAATGCACACAAAAGCTAAAACAACACATAACACACACACACTGCACATACATACACAGAGACACAAAATTGTGTACAAACAGCCCCAAGTAAGCCTTGTTGGCAAGAAGAACTTAAGAAAGAGCAGAAGCCATGTGAAATTAATGAAAGTTGTCCATAATTTGCAAGTGTCAAAAGAGCAAGGCATTGGAAAGTGAGGCATCAAAAGACAACAGAAGGCTATATTGGCCTCCTGGGATGCTATAATAATAGTAGGAAGCTGAGACTGAGATAAAGTGTCTATGGTAGCAGCAGTGAATAAAGATACTGGGTGTAAGGAGAGTATAGAAATTGTATATCTGACACTGGTACCTTGAGGACATTTAAAAGGTCCCTACAGTAGTGGCCATGGCAGTAGAACCTGCGGAGGTCCTTACATTGGTGCCATAGTTTGGAACAAGGTAAATCTTTCACTCTTGGGATTTGTGGAAGTCATCACACTTGTTGGCAGCGGAGGTTTAGGCAGTGGGGTAAGTGTTAAACCCCACATTTGGCATCCCCCCCCCTTTTTTTTTTTTTTTTAAAAAAGGACAAACTTGAGAGAAGAGCTGCTGGTTTGCTTTCTAATCAATTGTATAAATATATAACATATATCTATAAAACATATAAACATATAGAACATATAGAAAAATAAATGTAAAACACATAAAATAACATAAACATTGTGATATATATATATTAAACAAAATTGCTTTTCCTTTTGATTTTTTTTTCAAATTTTCCCAAAGGTGGAAATCTGTAGTTGTTCCAAAATGTGACAAGCACTGCTTAATAATACCATCGTAAAATACCGATTTTCAAAATGAAATACACAAAAACACTATGAAAAAAAAATCTTACAATTATGTTTATGAGGCATGAATGTAATCCTATGCATATTTACTGAAGACGAAGCACCATTGATTTTCACTTCAGTTCACTTCTGGTGGCACAGCTTCAGCTTGAAAAGTACACTAACTAAATTTTTTGAATCCGCTAGAATGCAACCTTTAGCTTATTGTTAGAATAGTAAATGATCTTGCAAAGAGAAGAGGTACCACTTAAACCACTGCCATCATGAAGTAGAAAACGCATCAAAGAAAATAAATTATATAGCCTTTGCCTGATTATTTTCTGCATTTTCTGACATACAGTAGGCTAATCAGTCACAAAAGAACAGTGAGATATAAAAACCTTGTTATCACTTAATTCATTTGCCAGAGTGAGGAGGATCCATCAATTACACTGATATTACTGCAGATATCATTATTATTCTTTCTCTAGAAAATGTCTTGGCCTCCCTGGAGTTTTCCTTCCATTACACCACTAGATTTAACACTATCTCCCTGAAACTTCATTAATACTAACATGCTATTATTACAAGGCCATATTTCATCCACAAAATGCCAACCTAGTCATGACAGAGAGAGAACACAGGTAACAACAGAGAGACTTTTAAACTGTTATTAAAAAAAACAGAGAGAGAGAGCGAGAGAGAGAGAGAGGAAAGCCAATTCAGAAACGAGAAGACACACTGCTTTAGTTCATTAAAATAAAAATAAACCAGGTAGTCTTTCATTAAAACCCCAGGGAAGAATTTTACTTTGAAATGTCACTTTCGCTTGTAATTAGTACACTCTAATGATAAGTGTGTGTCATTCTTGCCTAATGAAAGTCAGGAGCGCATATGGAATCTGGGTCACATTTCACAACTGGGAGTCATGTAGGTAAACACAGAATAAATTACATTGGCCATCAAAGGAGGGAACAATTAAAACGACAACTTGGTTGCCAGTATGTTTGGATGGTTTTGGAAACAATTCCTACCTTCCCTTTAAGTTCTTCAAGCAATCTTTAAAACTAGAAAAGTACTGAAGTGGTCAAAATCGCACAATTGCTACTGTTTTCTGCCATACAAGAACGACTTATAAGGCCTAGCTAGTATATTTCTATATGAACACAAAGCCTCAAAAAATTATCCCCCCCCCCCCAGCCAATTCTCAGGGTTTGGAGTTTGAACAGGCCACATACTCAGAGGCATATATTTCATAAGTGTAGAGCCAACATTTCATAGTGTTTGGCATGTTGGGTTATGACTCAGGAGACCAGGGGTCAATTTCCCATTCATCCATAAGCCCTCTGGGTCACCTTGGATGAGTCAGACACTCTTAGCCTCAGGGGAAGGCAATGGCAAATCTTGCCAAGAAAACCCCATGATAGGTTTGCCGTAGGGTCATCATAAATCCAAAACAACTTGAAGGCAAGCAACAAGAAGAAGTATGATAGCCACCTGCACACCAGGGAGGAGAGTTGAATTTATAGATTATATACATATATAGTGCTGGCTTGGGTTTATAAAGCCCTATATGTATTTTGTTGTGGGTTTTTTGGGCTATATGGCCATGTTCTGGAAGAGTTTATTCCTGATTTTTCCTGCACCTGTGGCTGGCATCTTCAGAGAATGCTGGCATTGAAGTGAGTAGGGTATATATACTGTGTGATCCTTGATTGAGGGGAAGTAATTTACATGTTAATCTGTGTCTTCATGTGTTTTTGAATGGCAAGGCCTTGGGGTGTCTATTTAACTAGTGATCCATTGTCTGCTGGGAAAACCCATGTCTCTGGGTGGTTTTCATTTGTACTTGCTGGGTCAACAGCAGACCAACACACAGATTAATGTGTAAATCACTTCCTTTCAACCAAGGGTCACAGACTATATATACCCCATTCACTTCCATGCCAGTATTCACTGAAGATGTCAGCCACAGATGCTGGCAAAACATCAGGAATAAACTGTTCCAGAACATGACCACGTACCCTGCAAAAACCCACAAAAACTATGGATGCCTGCTGTAAAAGCTTTTGTCCCTCTACATATGGCTTAGGTCCAGGCTATCTAAGCATAAAATCCATGGGGAGAGCCAGGTAAGAAATAAATTCTATTATTATTAAATATTCTTATCTGAAAGACCATATCTCCCTACACAAGCCTACCTGAATTTTAAGATATTTGAGACTTTTGGTCCCATCACCATCACAGGTATATCTGGTGAGGACTCAATACAGAGCCTTCTCGGTTGCTGTTCCCAGACTGTGGAATGCTCGTCCAAGGAAAGATCAGTTGGTCCCCTCTCTGCTCTTTTTTCACTGATAGGCAAATACTTTATTTATACAGGCCTCCAAGATTTAACTCATTGGGTGCATTTACACTGTAGAAATAATGTAGTTTGACACAACTTTAACTGCCATGGCTACATCCTACAGAATTTTGGGGGTTGTAGTTTTCTGAGGCACCAACACTCTTTGAGAGAAGGCTAAAAGCCTTATAAAACTACAAATCCCATGATGAAGTTACAGCACTTGAGATGATGTCGAACTGCATTATTTCTACAATGTAGAGGCACCCATCAGGATAGTGCCGACAGATGTGCTGTTTCCTAATGTGTAAGAGGTTTTAATATGTTTTTAACTTTTCTAAACTAATTTTTTTGCTGGATTTTGTTGTTGAATGCATTTTTAAATTTTATATTACATGTTGTTTTAGCTATATTGTGTAAGTGTATATTGTTTTATTGTGTACTGTTTTAATTGCTTTACTTGTATATTGTTTTAATGTTTTAACATGTAAACCGCTTTGGCTCCTATATGGGAGAAAAGTAGAATATTAAATACATGCATACATACATAAATTGTCATGGTAGCTATATGAGAAAGTAAGTGTTTGCCCTTTCAGAATAAATCAAACTCTTACAAAAAGTCATAAATAAATTGTTATTTTTATTTGAAACATGGTGATGCCGCTGACAGGAGAAGGGCAACGAGCACACAAGATTTAAACACTACTTGCAGCAGTGGAAAGGGGGAGACAGAAATCCCAATGTCAAATGGGATGTTCTGGGATGATTTCTTGAATGTCAGTACCTAGGATGCTTGCACTAACATTTCATTGCAACTCCGGTGCTGAGGCTTTAAAATGCAAAAATAGAAATGTGAGAGTGGGAGGGGGGGATTTAGAGTGAGCTTTTAATGTACAACCCATTCTTTTATGAGCACTTTGCATGAAGGATTTCTGGAAGCCTATCTCAGCATTTAGCCTCCTCACCTTTTGTGAATGGGGATTACTTATAGATTTCCACATGTGGACATTTCCTCCCCCCGACACCCAGACACACACACACTTCTATTATGAGTCTTATGCACAATACTTGTATAGGATTAACCTGAATGAGAGCAAGGGTTTTAGCAGAGGAAAAAAAGGGGGGAAAGAGTAGTTGCGGACAGAGAGAGAGAGAGAGAGAGAGAGAATTACAAAAGAATGAAAATAACTAGAAAAGCTGTCATGCTGTTTTTACAATTTTTACGGTTGTTAGGGCCACTGCTCGAAAGTCCAGTGAAGCCTTTTCAGTGCATACATTCCTATCAAAATCTATATATAAAACAAACAAACAAACAGCTTCATTTATATACCGCTTCATACCCTTAAGGAGTGTCTAAGTGGTTTACAATTGTAAGCTATTTGCCCCCCAACAATCTGGGTACTCATTTTAGCGACCTCGGAAGGATGCAAGCCTGAGTCGAGCTTCAGCCCTTTGCTGGTCTTGAACTCGCCACCTTCTGGTTTTGAGTGAGTGGCTGCAGTACAGGCATTTAACCACTGCGCCACCAGGGCTGATATATCACTAATTATATAGTGCTGGTTATGACTTATAAAGTCCTATACAGCTTAGGCCCAGGCTATCTGGAATACTGCTCAGATCTGTTATTTTTCCCTGGGAAGCATCCTTCAAGGTTTCATTTTTTCTAAAAAAATCTCATTAACCTGTCTTTTCAAAATTTAGCTTCATTACCTTCACACCTTTCTAAAAATCAAACCAATTGTCTCATCTTGTAAGTAGTGTATGAGATGTTATTTCTTAAAGGGAACTAGTTAGTTTACTCCTTACCCAGCAGGTCATTCCTTGTTACTGTTACAGCAGTCCGGAAAGGTATGTCATGTTTTTGTTACTAACAAGCTGCCATAACTTACTACAATGTACTACTGTTACAATGTATTGAAAAAGAAAATGCTCCTTAATTTCCTCAAGTGGCCAATTCAGATATTGCAACTTAGAAATTTTAAGAAAACTGTAAAATACATAAGGCACACAGTCCAGGAGTCTTCCAAGACTAGAAACTGACCATTCAGGGTCAATCCCCCTGCAATTTAGGAGGGCATTTTTCCAAAGGGATATGGGGGCTTGTGAAGATCAGTGGGGAATTGGCAGCTGTATGAAGATCAGTAGCGAACTGCCAATGATCTAATTTGGAAACATTGATTTAAAGCAAGAGGTTATAGTTTGAGCTACACCCCATCAAGCATTGCAATTTAGAGCATAGATTGACATACAGTTGGATGCTAACTCATAATATGGGCACATAGATGGACCACCAGGGCTGGGAAATTGCAGTAGTGGATATTATTTTATAGAATACAAATGAGCTTCAAAATCCAGATCTTTAAGGACCAAAGTAATGACATAACCTCCCACTTGCAAAAGCCATCCCCCTCCTTCCAAGGCCCCGTCCTGCATGGGCAAACAAACCAGCTTCCCCCTGTCCTGTCATTTCGGAGTCCAGGCAAGTCACAAACCAAACCCAAGACTGGAGCAAACAGATTGAATGATTTCCAGCCAATTTAGTGCCAAAACTGGGGTATGCCCCTCTTGACACATATTTTAAAAATTTTGTTTTCTCCAGATCTTCTTGGAATATCTGGAGCCTTCCGTACTGATGCCAGGGGATTGTTTGAAATGTGTCTTTCTGTGCCACTTGGCACAGTAGCAGCAGCAGCAAGTCACTTGCTCTGAGGTCAGAATTAGAAGCCCAGCCATGTGACTGATGGTCGGCATTTCAGTAGTGGCTGGTGGCAGAGCTGGGGTCACGTGCAAACAGCTGCCCATGTTGGAAGAAAAACCTGAGGTCGGGGAAAGCTCTGGGGCTAAACCAGAAGAGCATCAACTCCTTTGCCAATTCAAGCCGACTATCACTGCCTAAGAAAATCACAAGGCTTAGAATTACAGGGAAGTAGAATAAACAGAAAGCAAACATGAGATGAGAGTTGGAGGATTTTAACATGCATGTTTCATTTTAATAGCTTGGCATAATAGTCATGATACCTCATAATCTTTTCCTCCTCTTGAAACCTATTTCATTTTTTCTTTAGGTAATATAAATAACATTATTATAATGCATCTCAAGTGTCACATTAATAAAGATGGGTTGCATCACTTTACAGCTACTCTTTGCTTCTTGCCTATTTGATCAAGATAAACAAAAGATCATTACTTGGTGATAATATACTCTTCATTCCTCTCCCATTTTTTTTACAATATTTGATAGTTTAAAGAACAATAACAAAATAGTTCTTGCAGTATGAAGCATATGCTTAGCGATGAAGACACCATTCTTCTACAATTACCTTTCTAAAATAAGCCAAGCAAGAATATTGCACAGGGGTGTGTGTGTGTGAATTTTGACATTTCATATTTTGCTGAATGTTATTGTTGCACTAGCGATCCCTGTCTCTTACATACAAATTAACAGCCTGCCATCTGTCAAGTGTTTAGATAATCACAGGCTGTAATGTACAATATGGTTATTAGAATGTGACCCAAGAAAAAGGGGGAAAGAACACAACCTAATTTGGAGTACAAATTCTCTGATTTCACTTGAAGATTACACTTTGACAAGCCATTTTTCTATAGTCTGGCTTCCATAGGAAGCCAGAATATACAGGAGAAAGGATTTTGTTGTGTGCCTTCAAGGAACTTCTCTTGTGTGCCTTCAAGGAACTTATGACAACCCTAAGGTGGCTTTCTGCCGCTGAGAGTGTGTGACTTGCCCACGGCCACTCAGTGGGTTTCCACAGCTGAGCAGGGAACCAAACCCTGATCTCCAGAGTCACAGTCCAATGCTCAAACCACTACACCATGCTGGCTCTTGATTTTATGCCTACCTAATGCTATTAGTCTTCCAGCCAACTATGTTAAACTGTAACATTTCCCTGGATGTAGAGTGTTTTGTATAGACCCTTGTGCAAACATTTATGCCTTGCTTGAGAAATGTAATGATCCTGTGCTCACAAGATTGGGAAATAGAACATAAATAATTAAGGCTTATTTTGCCATTTCATATGCTACTCTGCCAACGTGCTAGCTAGTGTGGATTTTAAGGATATTTATTTATCCTTATTTATTTAATAAAATCCATGCTATAGAAGCCAAAAGAAAAAGAAAACAGGCTTCCTAAAAAGTTAATGCATGTTAATCATTACTCTGTGAGATCTATTCCATGTTTTAACTGCAGCACTTACTAATGAACATCAAACTATTGATGATTTAAAATATATTATAATTACACTTGTGTGACCTGTCTTGATGCACATCCCAATGAAAAACTCTTTGTTTTCACCAAGCTGGGTGGGAGGAGGAAGAGAAGGTAACTAACGACCATCTTTAATGAAGACAATTAAACAAAAACATGGAGATCTTGAGTAATAAGAATCCAATTATCTATCAAGGTGCATTCCTCTTTAAAGTTCTACTTTTTCTACATTCGTCCCAAATGCCGTGTATTTTCAACATACAGTATAATATCAAGAGGGCTACAGATACAGCTATAGTGTAAAACCACTTCTAATGGTAGAGGTTAATTAATTAAACTGCAGGGAGAAACGTTATCTTACAGTGAGAAAATTCAGGGCCCTGAGAATTTCAGGTCAAAACCTGAGACCTAGGTCATCCCCTAGTGATATCATTAAGCATCAACTGCAGTTGCTCAAGGCATGTCATTCAAATAATAAAAACCCAAATCTAATACAAAGGAGAAAATATTTCTCTGGTTGGAAATTGAGTTTTCTATGTTCTGCCTTGAACCAAAGCACATACACACTTTCCCCAGCTATGATCAAAGAACAGTACCCTTGTATGATTTGACTTTAAATACTTTTTTTAAAAAAACCCATAGAATTAAATAAAAGACTAAGAGAAAAAAAATGCAGAGGAAATTGACAAGAAAGAATCAGATCTACGGAATAACCCCTCAGACAAAGTAATTCTTAAAGAAATAAAAATAGTACAAAAACAAATATCATTTGAAATATCACAAGAAATAGAAAGGAAAATTAAGTTTCTAAGACAATACAGAAACAAGCCAGGGAAATGGTTAGCTCACAAATTAAGGAAAGAAACAGCAAAGAGAATGATAACAAAAATTGAAGAAGGGAAAATAACATACTTGGAACAAGGATAAATTAAGAAAAATCTTTCAAATTTATTTCACTTATCTCTTTCAAGATGAAACAAATAATAATGCGGACATTAAATTATATCTGGAAAAGATAGAACTTCCACAAGTAACAGAGGAACAAAGAGAAGGGAAAATTCCTACAACCTGGGAAAAGCCAATTCTGAAGGAAGACCGTGACCCTTACTAACAAAAAATTATAAACCAGTCTCTCTCTCGTTTGAATTCTATTATAAGCTATTTGTGTCTATACTAGCAGTCTCTCTCTTGTTTGAATTCTGATTATAAGCTATTTGTGTCTATACTAGCAGTCTCTCTCTTGTTTGAATTCTGATTATAAGCTATTTGTGTCTATACTAGCAGAGAGATTTTTAAAAGTCTTATCAACCATTATCAATGAAAATCAATGCAGATTTTTACCAAACTGCTCCATAAAAGAAAATATTTGACATATTCTCAGTACTATGAAACACCTAACGCAAAGAAGCTGGCACTGATTGTGAATGATATTGAGAAAGCATTTGACAAAGTAAAATGGTCATTGATGTTGAAAAATATTGAAAAAAAGACAATGGGAACAAGATTTTTAAATTGGATAAAAGCAATATATCGGAATGCCTGAATTAAAATAAACAGTGAGAGAACAAACCCAATTAATATTCAAAAAGGGACATGCCAGGGATCTCAAAATTTTGTCAAAAACTATATAAACTCTTGTTAAAAATGCACATGGAGGAAGAAGTAATAAAAGAAAAAATGGTCAAATGGGTGCAAAATTTTGGTTACCTGATTGAGCTAAACCAATGGGTACAAACAGGGATTAAAAAATTAAATTAAACACTTTGCCAAGACATCAAAGAAACCTTTTATAAAATTTTCTTTTGATGGTACCTAACACCTGATAAAATAATGAAAATGTATGGAAACTCCAGCAATAAGTGCTGGAAGTGTGCTAAAGAAAGAGCACACTGTTCTACATATGGTTGTCATGTGGTAAAGCAAAAAGATTGTGCTCTGAAATATATGATATGGTCAAGAGGATCTTACAAGTAAATGCGCCTTTTAAAACAACGAGTTTCCTTATTAAATATGATTGATAAGCAATTGGGAAAAAAAGATGGAAGAGTAATATTTTATATGTTCTCAGTAGCAAAAATGGTATATGCCAGATGCTGGAAACAACAAAACATACTCTCAATGGAAGAGTGGTTATTGAAAATCCTAGATGTAATAGAAGTGGACAAATTAAATGAGAAATATTCAAAATAATTTATTAAATAAATAACTTAGAGGATTGGCAACTTGTATTAGACTACATATCCCAAAACTGGGTAAAATTTGATGTTACAATTTAAGATACAAATTCAAAGTGAAGATCAAGTTTAGCCTTAAGATTTAAATCTCTAAATATAGTTTTAAATGGTTCAAGAAATGTTATCAGGAAAAATCAAATAATTAAATTCAAATAAAAATTGTTTTTTTAAAGGTAAACTACAATGGTAATTTGTGAGTTCTGACTAGGTATATTTATTTTTGTCTTGTACCACCAGATGGTCTTGATCCAAATGGGTAATTTACAATCCCGTTCAGATTCAGCTGAGGAAGTAACTGTGTCAAGTCTTTGTTTTGTCTAAGTATTAGTGAAATTACAACATGGAAGGTAACGAGTGATTGTGGCAAACTCAAATTGCAAGCAATTTGTTAAGTGTAATGTGTGGGTCCTTTAAGCATGCAGCCGCCCCTTTCCTGGCTGGATTGGAGCCACAGAAACATCACACCATGGCCCTGATCTGGCCTCTGGAGAGAGCAAAAAGGAGCTGCAAAAAGCGGCTTCTTTTTTTTGCGCCCTCCAAAAGGTGCCATAGGCATGGTAGTGCAGCTCTATGGCACCCCTTTGGTGCTGCATCATTTGGAAACAGTGGCAGAGGTTCATCATTATGGTGCGTGCCATCTAGACTGCTGCATGCCAAAATGGCACCATGGGGGTGGAATTCGAGCAAGTCTGTATAGGGCCTAAGAGACAATTGGATGGCATTTGTCACTTGCTTCTGGTTCCATACCTTCCCAAGATTTCACAGATGAAAATTAGAACACTATCAGAATGTGCTCAAGGTGGCAAAGTTACTATTAAGGAAGAACACATAAGCTAGGAGAAAATGCAGCAGTTTGCTTTTGCTTGAACCTCCTGGGAAGCAGTGATATCATTATGGGGATACAGGGGATGCAGCCTGCACCAGGTGACACCCTAAGGTGGGATGATACCACTGCTCCTCAAACAACTGTCTTTGGGCAGAAATGGGCTGTGGTATCTGCCTGTGTCCCTTTAAAATGCTGAAGAGATGGTGCAAGTGAGGTGAGGGTTAGTGGGAGGAAAAAGGAGAGGTTTTAAATTTTAAATTTTAAATTTTTTTTAAAAAAATCACATTTTACCAAATTTTCACCTCAACCACATAACCACATATATGTAAAGACATTTAGGCTGTGTGTATGATATTGTGATTTATAAGTATAATTTTAATTCTGCTAGTTGTTTATGTCACAGCTATTACCATTACATTCAGTGATATATGGGTATTACAATTTAGGAATAATATTAGTACCCCCCCCCCAAAAAAAATTACTAAGGATTCTGTGTGGTGTAGTATGGGAAGAGGACAATGTGGGGAATTTACACCATGAGTTACCGTGCCAGGTGATGTCAAACCTAGTGATGCCACTGCTGGGAAGGGCAAAGTTATGCCTTTCCTCTACTCTCCTCCTTGCTGAGTTATTTTAATGCAAATTACTTTTTCACTTTGAACTCAGTTTACAGCCAGTGAAGTACTGTTCCCCAATTATAATAAGAAAATGGAACCCTCCAGAAAATATCAATGCTGATTACCATAAGGCTGTTGGAAGAACTTGAAAATACCTTATTTTGTACTGTTTAAAAACCATACAATAATTAATAACAGCGTTTTTGTTTTGTTTTTTAATCAATTTGTAACAGCTTGGCTGCTTTCTCCATTCCCTTAAAGGTATTTTAACTCAAAAGGTGAAAACTGCCTTTAAAGCTTTATGGAGCTACTCCATAAAAGCCGAGGCTAAAGGGTTATTTGACATCTGGGGGGGGGGGGGGAAGGAAAAGAAATCAAACAAACTTTTTTAAAAAATTCCAGAGAAACCTATGTATTATATTTAAGAAAGAGGAAGGTGGAGCCTATTTATACCAAGCAGAGAATGACACACAAAGACAATGTTCACAATGGGGAAAAAAATATGTGGATGAGAGAGAAGATTGCAGCCTGCCTACATTATTCCAATATTAGTGCCGCCAGTACATTTGCTCCTCTGTGATATTCTCATCCTTAACAAGATCAGAGATGATGATTTATTCCACCCCCAGCCTCCCTACGTTTGAACACCATCCTATGGGACTCTAGCATTCTGAATTGCTTTCGGCCATCTGATATTACATTACTGCTACAGCCTTCTTAGAATGAACTGAAGCACTCGGGGGGGGGGGGGATCCAAAATAATTACATTCATGCTGAGAATCAAAGTTTATTGACTTTCCCTTGAGCAGTGATACCAAAAAGCTGGTTATAAAAGTTGCCAACTTATTTAATGATACAGCCACCTCCTCCTGTACTTGTCAAAATATCCTTTGAAAACATTCTCAAAAAATTGGCATTTTTTGTGCCAAGCAATATCATATCAGTTCATATTTAAAAGCAGCAAGTTTTCATCATAATCTCTTCCATCTCTTTTTCCCCTCTCCTTCTCTCTTGCTCTTTTAACATTCCAGTACATCTGAATATTGTGCTCTTAAAAAAATTGCCTTTCTCCCGTTCCCAGTTGTCAGGATCTAAAGAAGCAGATTCTGGTCCCAGAAGATACTGTCATCTTTTCAAAATGCTCTTTTTAAAGCTTTGGGCTGGCCTACACTGTGACATGCAAGCTGATATACTACTTTAATAGTTGTTATTAGTAATACTAGTATTACTACTACTAGCAACACCTACACAATGGCTTTAAAAGCTCTCATTATGGCTATGAGTACCAACAACAGATTCAAATACCTGTCTCTCCTAAAACCAAGGTCCAGCTATGTGGTGTTGCATTGCTTTGTTTTCCCATGCATGGTTTTTGGTTTGTTTGTTTTGAGGCTCTGGGGAAGAGAAATGTCACAAAAATTCTTTAAATTGAAACCTGCCCTCTGCATCACAAGAAAACAGAAGCAAAATGCTTCACCTGGTCTCCCAAACATGTGCTGAAACATCAAAGAGGAGGACTGAGGGAGGGGAGAAAAATGTAGCAGCACTGTTAAGACTAACTGGATTTTATTTTAGCATGGGATTTCATGGATATAAACTCACTTTCTTCAGATGCAGTACCAAGTGGTATTAAGGCCTCAGGCATAACACATTTATACAGTTGTAGGAGTAGGATCCAGAAAAAGGCAAATCATGTCCCTTGCCCAAATTTCTTGTAAAGTGATACAGGTCGTTCAGATTTTTACACTGGGCATTTAATGTTGATATGTGAAAACAATAAATCTACTTACCAAAACTCAGGAGCTTATTGCTCCACTTAAATTACCTGGCTTACCTCATCCGAATTCAAGCCTACATTCTGAATGCAGCCCAGCTGCAGCCCAGGTCCCAGGAGAGCTCCAGTAGTTTTATTTCAAAGCTAGGAGTTTTCTGACTTGGAAAAATGGCCACCAGAGTTCGCCAGGACCCGGGCTGCAGCCAGGCTGTAATCACCCAGTGGCATCAGCAGCAAGAAGGCTATACATAAACACTGACACCTGTTAGAAAACATTCCAGGATGTGAACAAAAAACTGATTTCATTTAAAAGGACCAAAAAACATCAGGGATGTAGTTATGCATGCTGATTGTAAAACCTTAAGACAAATTGCTGAGAATACTGTGGTCGGTCTGTCTAAAACAATAGTACACCATCCAAGTGGTAATTGCACGTATTGCACCCACAAAACTAAAATGACAGAGATTTGTAAATTGCAATGACCAACAATGGTATAAACTATTCCATTTTAGCACATAGAATACTAGTTTCGTGATCTATGCTATTCAGTGTTCATGCAAGAAACTTTATATGGGGAGGACCCGAAGACAGATAAAATATAGAATAGGGGAACACCTCTATAATCTAAAAATAAAATAAAATAATAGAAGAGTGGGAGCTCCTTTAGTTGGTCATTTCGTAAAAATGCAACATTCTACAGCTGATTTCTGGTTTTGGTTAACAGAATTAATTTAATAATAAAGAATATATTTTAAAGAAAAAAGAGAGAATGGATTCTGTGCTTGAAATCCTTGGTGCCTACAGGTTTAAATGAAAATTTGGAGCTGCAATCTTAAATTTGAATGTAATAAAGAAAGTATATATTAAAACATATGTATGGATATGATTACATGAATGGGATGAACAACCAGCTGGAGAGACTGCATCATATGTCTCTATGCCCCATCCCAAGACATATTGGCTATGCCTTCCCAAGGTCATCTGGAATATGTATATATACAGAAATGCTGCAGTGTCTGTTCCCTTTATCTCTAAGTTCTTGTATTTTGTAGAGTTTTATAACTCCAGTAATTTCTTTTGAAGGGTATGTATAACTTTGTTTAGAACTATATGTATATTTTTGTATCACAGTTTGATTAGTGTTGTCCTATCTTTTTAAATATTATATCTTAAGCGCATTATATTTATTTTCAGCCCCGAGGGAGGCCTAGTGTGGCCAAAAAGTGTTGGGTTTTTAAAACACAGAATAAACAGTTGGCCATCCGAGAGCACATGGAGCTGGTCATGAGAATGAATCTACAAGACTTAGCAGAGCAGTGGAGGCTAGGGTGTTTTGGAGATACCTCATCCACAGGATTCTCTTTGGAATGAGTCGGGGCTGGCTTGAGGGCAGCTAACAAAACAATAACAAATTTACTCACTGGTTCTTTCAATTGCTTTCATCTCAGTCTCAATATCAGGACTATACACAGCAGAGGGAGGAACTGGCAAAAACCCCTCTGAGTATTTCTTGCATGAGAAAACCGTATGAAATTCATGGGATCACCATAAATCAACAGGTGACTTGGATGCACACATAGCATAGAAGCTTCCAGTCATGTACCATTTGAATGAGAAAATGAACACTCGGTACCAATTTCTTTTGAAATTCCTTGCCTCCAGATGTTGTTGAACTGAAACCCCAACATACCCTACTATTACTATACAGGCTAGGGCTCCTGGGAGTTGCATTCCAACAACACCTGGAGGGATGCACAACTCCTGCCCCCAACCTAAATCTTAGAAGTTCCTCTCGCCGGCCCCCCTGGTGAAGGTCTAATCTTGTACAAAGTGTTTGATTCACAGGACCTTCTGAACTGTGATCTTCCAAAGAGAAAACATTGGAACCAACACAAAGTAAGGGGTGTTATTATGTTTAGTATTCTCCCCAGGCTATCTAACAGCCAGAAACTGTTTTTAAAACATCAAATGCTCTGTTTAGAATCAGACTTCATATTCCACTGCCCCTCATTCATACCAGGTTCTTTTTGATACTGCTCTTCTACTGTTGCAACAAAAAAACATTCACATAAGTTCATGCTGGGGTAAATATCATTCTGAATTTAATTTCAAGTTCATTTAATAGCATTTGAAATTGGCTGGAATCTTGAGCAGACTATTCAGGTAAAGTGCACACCATTGCCTTAGGTTAATGCTGTAGGTATTGATTTGCAGCTTAAATTTGAAGGGTATGAACTAATCCAAAATTATAAAATGGGCATAAACATAAGCAAAGATAGATATGCATGACACTGTAGAATACTGGAGTCTATAAAACACACCAGTTCTATATATGAAAATTTTAAAATACTGAAATTCCATGGTATTTTCTAACCGATTCATCATTAATATTGGAAAACAAAATTAAATTCTTACTTGAACAGCAGAAACAGTGTACAGATTGCTAAAGAGAGAGAGAGAGAAAAAGGATGGTGATTTTGCCATAGCTTCAGTCACACAAAGTGTTTTGAAAATCTAATTAAACAATTGACCCCCAAACACTGGCACATATTCAGCAAAATACAGAATCTACTGCAGCCAATGGCAAAATTCCCAGGGACAATTTGGTCACATTTTCAGGTTTTCTCTGCAATTCTATGCAACCTGTTTCAACAAAACCTCCAATTATATGAAAGGGAGATGTGCACTGGTATATGAAAACATAACAATATATATTTTACACTCTACAAGACTGATTGAACAGAGAACTCTTATTAACAGCAGCATTTTACCAGATGCCCCAGCAAAGATCAATGGGGGCATAAAGATGATGATGAATGATGAATGATTGATGATGATGATGACTATGACAGCCATCTACTATTTGTTCTGACAGTAACTAGCAGACTGTTCCTAAATTATTTTATTCCATTTTAAATGCCATCTGTACTGGTGGGCAATCATATCTTATTGTGGCAATGAATACGAAATTCATTATGTATGAGGGGGTATCCAAAAGAGTCACCAGCATACTTTGTTAGTGAAGGCTAAAGGCCTTGAAAAACTACAAATCCCAGGATTCCTTAGATGAAGTTACAACACTTATAGCACCTTAGGACTAAGGGAGATCAGGGTTCAAATCTCACTCGGCCATAGAAACCCGCTTGGTGACCTTGGACAAGTCACACTGTCTCAGACTCAGAGGAAAGCAATGGCAAATGCCCTGTGAACAAATCTTGCCAAGAAAACCTTGTGATATGTCACAATAAGCTGGAAATGATATGAAGGCTGACAATAATAATATCAACATATAAATAAAATTCCTAATTCATTTTTTTTTTAAAAAAGACTGTATAAGGAGTGATAGAAAGTATTCCTGAAAGGCAGCAATAACTCCTAAACATCAAAGCCAAGGGAAGAAGAAGAAACAGGTCTCAAACAAAAACAAACAAACACTGAAATTATAACTACAACAAGTGTGCAATGCTATCAATTACAAAATATGTATAAAGCATAAAAAATGAAAGATGACAACAACCCATATACAATAAGTAATACAATATATAACAATTTATAGAGACATTTTAGAGCACAGTACTGATCTATGAAAAACAACGTCATGAGTGAAGCAACAAATTATAGAAAATAGTCTTATCCATTCAGATAACTGCACAATAGATTTAAATCAATGAAGATATCAACATTCATACCATTCTAAAGGTAGACTGGATCTATAGACAAGTTACAAAAGCTGCGGGCAAACTGAATGAATAGGCAAAGTTACAAAATGGTTACTTTCATGACTGTGAGTCCATTTTAAGAATTCTTCATCAGTTATATGTTTCCAAAAGATATTCCAAGTGATCAACAGAGGAATCATACCAGTCTGAAATGATTCAGCTAGAGACCATAACTTCAACTGAACCATTCTCCATCATTCTTTTGATCACACCAAGGACAATGTTTTTAAGGTATATTTTCCTCTCCCTTCAAAAGGTGTTGGCAAAAATTAAATCGGTCTGCCTCTTACTATGAATTGTCCAGAATAATTGAACATGAAATTATTCTAGAGAGGTATTCTCACAGGTTGAAAAAAGTAGTTTTTTTATTTGTGGGTTTTTCATTTTCACAAGGGTCCTGTGTCCCTAGCCCTAGTGAATGTAGAAGGCCCACTGTATAACGCACATATCCAGCATGGGTGGGGATTCCTATTATTATGCTTTAACCATCCTGATTTATTTCTGCTAATTGCTGTGGCTTATTTTTATTAAAACAATGGTGAGGAACCTCCAGATGTTGTTGGACTACAACTCTCATAGCCCCTGAACTTTTAGCCTTCATTATAGTTCATTCAGTAAAAAAAATATAAAAAATCCCTGATTATTGGCCTCCCTAGTTTAGTGGTTAACTTTTAAATATATTAGAATTTTTAAATCTGTTTTTAACTTATCATGGGTTGCTTAATGTTTAATGTATTTTAGGTTATTTAATTATTTTGAACTGTTTAACTTGTTTTAAGGCTGTCAGCCACACTGAGTTCTTTGATACAGGTAAGGATATCAGCATTTTCACCATCGTCATCCAAATAAAAATTATACTGCTTGCCAACAATCCAGATTCTTGGCCATTATTGCAAGGTGATCATAGCTGCTGATTTAATGAAGTGTGTGCTATTGAATTTTAATCAATGTGATATTGGGCATGAAACCAAATGCACCTCCTTTTGGCTACTATTTAATATTAAAAGAATGACTGAGGAAGGGGAGAATATGTAAAAAGGCAAAGAGCAGCTGGTGCTGGTAATGACATATAAAGCACTATACAGCCTAGGTCCAGTCTATCTGGAAGATCGTCTCTCCCTATATGAACCTGCCAGAACCCTAAGATCTTCATGGGAAGCCTTTTTCTTGGTCACATCACCATCGCACACTCGCATGGTGAGGATACAAGAGAGAGCCTTCTCAGTGGCTGCTCCAACCCTCTATAACTCCCTTCCATGGAAGGCTAGGCTGGCCTCTTCCCTGCTTTCCTTCCTCCAGCAGGCAAAATACATTTTTGTTTAAGATGGCTTTTAATGTGTAAACAGGATGCTGTCTTCTTGGGATGTTCGATTTATCTTTTTAAACTTCTGTATGTCTTTTAAATGGTTTTATACAGTGATTTTAATTTATTTATTTTTGTCAATTTCATTGTGAAGGTTTTTAATTGACTCTCTTTGCCTTTATTCCCACTCTGGGAGGAAGGTGGCATACGATATATATATATATATATATATATATATATCTACAAATTGAAACAGAGGCATAAGCAAGGGTAGATGGAAATTTATGACCCAAAAGACTAAATGTTCCATGTCCAAGGAACCATTTCTTGCAATTCCAGCACATATGCATACATTTAATCCATGAAATGCATCCCAGTGTTTACTGACAAAGTCCCAGAAATGGAGCAGGAGATGTTTCAAACTAAATTGCTAAGCAAAATTCCAAAGTACCTTTGGGAGCTTTCTTTCAAATATAGGACTATATAAGTTGCCTTACACTGTAGCTTTTTGTACCAATAGCTCTCTTATGTCAACAGCATAATATATGAAGAGAACAGACATGGAAATGATCTTTTTATAGCAGCTGAAGAGAACTGCAATTTCTGAAAAGTTTGTTTTCTTTTTTATAAAAACAAAACAAAACAAAAAAAACTTATTGGCATTATTATTGGCATTATTAGTGAGTTGCAGAAAAAAAATCCACCTGAATACATTTTAAAGTGTCTGGTCTCAGCAAAAATGAAAAACAATTCCTGGCCCAGCCACTGCAAGATAGTCCCTTGACAAAAGATGATCCATGCCTATGGTTATTTCTCCTGAAAAAAAATGTTATAAGTGGTGAACGAATTAGCAGGATGAATTGGGGATATTAAATTAAGAATTAAAATCTTTTCAAACACATGCATAAGAGCAAAACTACAATCAATAAACAAAGGTGATTTTAAAAATTGGAAGTTAATTACATATTTTAGAAGCATATGATCTTGAAAGTCTTGTGGAACAGGCTCCTTTTGTGCTCCCCCCCCCCCCCCCAAAAAAAGAGACTATCCTTCAGTAAAGGAACAGAGAGTTTGGATAAAGACAATTCTAGGTTTCCCAGTTATTTAGCATTGCAAACAGCCTCCTCCAGCTTGCCTCCCTCCAGATGTTCCAAACTATAACCATGGGTGCAGCTACAGCGGGGCAAAATGAGGGGCTGTTCCGCCAGATACATATTCTGCCATCAAAAATGAAATTTCTAGCATTGTAGTAACTGAAAACCTCAGTACAACAGATACAAATATAGTTTAGGCATCCAAAGAAAAGGGATGGGCAAGGTTACCATGGGCATGAGAACACAGCAAATATGAGTCCTAAGTTTGAATGGTTTCCAGTGTCTCACTCTCTGCAATGCTAGAAATGTGGAAACTGAAGGAAAATTTCACTTGGTGATATAAAATTCTTACTGGGAAACAACACCTTCATTCTCTCCCCACTCCCCCACACAAATATTTACATCCCTGACTGCAACTTCCAGTAGCCTCATATTTTTATGGACAATAGTTAAGGTGATAAGAGCTGTAGTCCAAAGCCCCTGGAAAGACATAGGTTGTGGAAGTCTGTGTTAGACTATTTGCTAGTTACTCCTAATCTTTGTAGGAGTTCACCATCAACAACAGCAAAATTATTTTTCCAAAGGACAGTTTGCTCACAGCTGCACTGGAGTGTGGCACATTTTCTTGAATGCACTCTGACTTTACACAGAGCAGTTGTGCAAGGCAGAAAATGCTTGTCTGCCTAAAATGAGCATGTACCCTAGAGGATGTCTCAAAATCCTCTGCAACATACTGGAAGGCATACAGGGAGTTTCTTGGCAGGCAAATCAATGTGTTAAATCAAACCATTTGAAAAATCACTGTGCTGGATGACTTGTTACTTGGAACAAGTATCTACAACTATTGACTCTGTAAATTTGAACACTAAGTTATACTTACAAATCATTGGTCAAGAACACCACCTGTGCCACCTCTCCTTATCATACAGTACAGGTCTCCTATTAAACATGTAAATAGAGGGCTAGGCCATTTCGTATATTTGATGACTATTTGAATAAAGAGACATTTCTTTGAAACAATGACTGGAATCCAAACCAGGACACACGGACATTCCATATGTACATTCAGCTATATCACAACACAAACCTGTCCCATTTTCAAACAGCAAAACAAAATGTTCCTACATGGAAAGCATTCGCAACAAGTGTCTAATCTGCAAATGCCCCAAAGAAACTTAAAGAGCAATTTGACATTTGATAGATGGTGGAATTCTGGAAGGGAAATTATTGGGCGAGATAGAGAATTATATGCACCTGTATGATAAAGTAGTATGGATGGTGGTTTTTAGACACTGAGGCTGTTATTCTCGAACCATTTATCTGAGATGTGCAATAGCATCAAAAACCCACAAAACAGTTGAAAGAAAAAAAGGTGATGTTGTTAGTCATAGGCCTGCATTTTGTAAAGATGCTGAGGTGGTTGTCCTCAGTCCAGATGGTATGGAAGTATATTCATGTACTCTAAGTTCAGATGGTACGGAAGAGTATTCATGACAGGTTCTTCTTCCTTCTGGCCGTGAGAGTACTGGAAGATTCTTAAAGATTCTGAAAGTAAATCTTGCTGAATTTGTTCGAAGTTTCTTCTGAGTAGGAATGAACTGGATTACACTGTAATTCTTGTAAAAAGAAATGAAAAAAGTACAGAGCATTCAGTGGAATCAACAGAAGAAACAAGACACACTTCTCAAGTTACTCAAAAGATGGTGGTTTTATTAGGAGAAAACCCTGATGTAATTTGGCTTTAAGGCCTCATCAAGGGGGCTACAAAAAATCACAAAAGGATAACATAGCAATAGCAAGTACATTTCTATACTGCTTATCAGTGCACTTAAGCACTCTCTAAGTGGTTTACAATGTATAAGCTAAATGCCCCTAACAAGCTGGGTACTAATTTTAGTGACCTCGGAAGGATACCAGGCTGAGTCAACCCTGGAGCCCATGGCTGGGATTGAACTCACAACCTTGTGGCTTGTGAGTGGCTGCAGTACTGGCATTTATACACTGGACCACCAGGGCTCCCTTGTGTAAATATATAATGGGTAGCATCCTTTTAGAGATATCTGAATGCATACATTTCCCTTATGTGTGCATGCATGTCCTTTCTTGGGTGTTGCAGGGCTTGATATTCCCTTCCTCTCTCAGCATGTCACAGCCATGCCATATTTTATGTTGGAGGGGGGGGGGAAGGTAGGATAACAGATTAATCTACTTCTCCACTGATGAAATCAGTGGTGAGATCTGCCATGGTCCTCCTTCTATCCTGCAGGTATGTAGGTATGCTTCAGGGGATTTTCAATAAGTTGGAAGGAGGGTATATGGCTCAGCCTGATATAGGGTCCACATGTGGATCTTTATGCTATGTGGGTGAGGTTGGATTTCAGCCAATATCATATTATATAAAATCATCATTATATTGCCTCTGGGATGTTTGTCTTATTTACATCAACTAATGATGTATATAAAATCATCACTATATACTGCCTCTAGCCTCTTTGTCTATATTTAGAATCAATCTTCACAAAATTCAGAACCAGGAACTCACATGTCATTTATTGCAAGCAAAAACATGTGAGCCAAGGCCCATAACAACAAAAACCATGAAGCTACAGCCTCAGTCAAAGTCACTCAGAGATTCTACAAGATTCAGGACACCTGGTGAATGATGTCCTGAATCTATAAGTACCTGTGCAATACTCACCTAGTAACTCCTTCTCTTAGATATGCAAGTGCCCAAGCTTTGAGAATGTCCTGTGGTATATTATGCTTTCATCAAGATCACAAGCCCCTTAAGAGAATATGTGAAGCTTATTATTTCTGGAAATGACTGATATGTTTGTGCCCTTAAAACAAAAACATCCTAGTCCAGAAATTATTAGAAAAGTATCAGCATCCCCAATGGGCTTCGGCACAATCTAATTAGGCATCCCAACACTCAATTTTGTCAAAAAAGACTTTGACAACCTAATAACCAGATTGTCATTGTATGACATTGAGAAATGATACTTTGTTTTCTAGCAATGGAAAAAAGAAACATCGTTCTCTGTTTGCTGCTTATAAATCCCATTGGTCTGCAGCAGTATTTACACCTCTCTTTTTGAGCTAACAATGTTGGCATAGCACTATCCTGGCTTAATTTCTTTCATCATTCCAGTAAGATCTTGGAAACACCACACATCTAATTTCAAGCATAAACTCTTAAAACACTACAGTGGTCTATGAAAGTAAATGTGCACTTTGCTTTAAAGAAATGAAGAATTGGGGGTGTAAAGACTACTCACTAATTTTCTAATCCTCACTGAAAAAGGATGTCTCGATACATTAACACATCTTGTCAAGTCTAAGTTCTTCAACTTTTCTCTAGAAAACATATCCAGGGATAGCCATCTTGGCCATATAGCAAAATACAATAAATATCCAAAATACACAAAAGAGTGATAACTTATTCGACCCACCAAGATGCACAATATACATGTTGCAACCTTTCAAAACTCCACTGGCAAAGGTGTTAAAAATCATACAGGTGAAAGAAAAAAAAAAGATGATGATGTTAGTCATAAGCTTGCATTTTGTCAAGATGTTGTGGTGGTTTTCCTCAATTCAGGTGGTATGGAAGAGTATTCATAGCAGGTCCTTCTTCCTCCTGGCTATGAGAGTACTGGAAGTATTCTTAAAGATTCTGAAAGTAAATCTTACTGAATTTGTTGGGACTTTCTTCTAAGTAGGAATGAACTGGATTGCACTTTAATTCTTGTAAAGAGAAATAAAAAAGCAGAGAGCATTCAGTGGAATCAAAAGAAGAAACAAGAAACAAATCTAAAGATGCTCAAAAGATGGTGGTTTTAAAAGGCGTTAAAAATCATACAGGAGGGGTGGGATTAAGACAATGTTAGTCCCAAGCCTGCATTTTGTCAAGATGTTGTTGTTCTCAGTGGGAATGGGCCTGCCTGTATGAATGTCCCTGATGGTATTGGAGAGACATTCATACAGGCAGGCCCATTCTCCTTCTAGCTATGTGGATACTAAAAGAAATAAAATGTCCAGTTCCATTAACAAGAGAAAAAGAGATGCTTCTCTTGAGATCCGTGTCACCTCTGTCCTTTTGAAGCTACACACTCCTTTGTTAGGCAGAGAGCACTGAATTTCTAAGAAATATTTTTAGGTGCTGTTTGGTAAAACATACCCAAATGTAGTCCAATTATTTGTAGAAAAATGTTTTACCTTTGTTGGAGATAAAAATCTCAAATGGCAGTCCATTGGCCCGCTAGGTTCCCCCTTATGCACCTAAAATGTAATATCTGACATCCAGAAAACATATCTGGGGATACCAGGGGAAACCTAAAGAGAGGTTGGACCTAAACTTCAACCTCAGGAGGGGAGCAGTGGATAGTCCTAGCTTAGAAAGATAAGGGGATGGACAAGAGCCTAATAGCCCAAATGTTGGATTTATCTACAAGGCAAACAAAAAGCTCTCATCACTCTCTTTCCTGTTTGACTCTCATGGCTTCCCCAAATAATCCTTAGTTGCGCATAGCTCTCTAGGTCAAATCCCAAGACATATTCCCACATAGGGATCTACACTTCCCAGTGTGACATACAATGTAAAACCTGTACTACGGGTACACACAAAATGTGAACCTAGAAAAGTTAACATGATGGAATTCAAGTTCCATACCACTGACCATGGTGGGGGATTCTGTGAGTTAAAGTGGCCAAAAGTGGTGTGTCCTCCTGCCCTCATTTTTCTTTCATGATGGTTTGCAGAGAAAAATGGGAATGGTCACAATTGAAGTCTGTTGATATCATAAATTCATAAAGTTGAAACCTTTTCTTTTTTTAAAAAAAGTCACCGCAGTTACAGAGAAAAGTTGGGGAAGTCAGGAATTTCAAATCTTAGAGCACAACAGACTATTTTCCTGGCTATTTTGATATGATGGAAATCAAAATATTGCCAAGTGGCTTGCTATACTTTCTCTTCCATCATCATGATTTCACAAACCCTAGCACTATTCTAATAGCTACAGCAAATGGGAGCTAGAAATCAATATGGAATAGGACATGAAAACTATAATCTTTACCTTCAAGTAGCATAAAGCATTAATTCCTTACCCTACCAATATGAGATTTTTGAAAAAAAAAAAAAAAAGCTGGGTTCAAAGTGTGATTTTTTTAAAAAAGACTCCTGGTTTCTAATCACTGAGTTTATAGCAATGACAAAAGATTAGAGAAAGTCTGGTTTTCCTACACGGTATGGATTGATGTTCTGCATGTATCTGGTGATGGTGGTAGTGTGCTTTTAAGTCATCTCTGATTTATGACAACCCTAAAGTGAACCAATCATGGGGCTTTCATACCAAGATTTCTTCAGAGGCCCTTGCTTTCCTCTGAAGCTGAGAGAGTGTGATTTGCTCAAGGCCACCCAATGGATTTCCATGGTGAAGCAGAGTTTCAAACCCTCGTCTCCAGGGGGTTCAAACCTCTACATCAAGCTGCCTCTGATGATTTATTCTACATCAGGCAACACCACTTGAAAAGGAAGGTTACCATCCAGTTTTTCAACTTGATATATTTGTGTGGAATTTCCTTCAAAGTAAATATACTTAACCTCAGGAATCCTAACTACCATTATAATATTTTAAATGTTCCCATACTAAAGAACTTAAGAACTGAAAATATCTCAATATGAAAACAAAGCCCAGTTTGCAACTACAGTTGGCCCTCTGTACCCATGGATTCTTTATCTACAGAATCAACCATACAAAATATAACTGTCTAAAAGCAAACCTTTATTTTGCGATTTTATATAAAGACACCATTTTACTATGCAATTGTATTTCATGAGCATCCATCATTTTTTTGTATCCATGGGGGTCCTGGAACCAAACCCTAGTGGATACCAAGGGCCCACAGTAGAACCTGGATTCAGGAGAACTTCAATGATGACTCCTCAATAATCTGCTTCCCAACAGCCTAATCCCAGCTCTCCCCAGATCCCAAGCCTCCTGTCCTGACCCCAACTAATGATTCAGCACATTATCATCACCTGTCTATTAGGATACTGAATGCATTCTCAGAGTGCATTCAGCATCCTAATAGACAGGTGATGATAGTTTGCTGATTCATTGGTTGAGGCCAGGACAGGTACAGAGTATGTACCAAAGCATGCTATTTTCAACACACAGCAATTTTGTGAGCTGCTTCTATTGATTAAAAAGCCCCCAAACTGCATCATATACTGTACATACATTTATGTCATTTGCTTAATACTTGTAATGAATATTTGTCTCAGGGGAGTTTACTATAGAGTTTAAAATTTAGCACAATAATGAAGATAAACATTAAAACCTTAAACGTCCATAAAACGATACAGGAATGGGAGAACACAGTGGAAAGAAGACAATGATAGGAAAAAACTAGCATTGTGGCAGATATGTCATAATGGGGGTAAAGGAGTGATTTATTTCAGAGATCCACATCTACCCAAACTGATCCCAGAAAACAGTTGTGAGGCATTCCTATGGAGCTGTTTTTCCTAGAGGATAATGTATGAATGGCTACTAGTGTCAGTAACCCTGTATTACCTCCACCACCAGAGACAACATGCCTCTGAATACCAGGTTCTTGACAACATGAGTGGGAGATGTTTTTGGACTCGTGTTCTGTTTGCATGCTTCTCAACACCACCTTGCTGTCCATGGGAACAGAATGATGGATTAGATAGGCTTTGGCCTGATCCATTACAACTCTTCCTTGGCTCTTGTTGTGATTAGTGATGACAAAAAATTGCATTATTTTCTGAGCACCTGGAATATCTAAGCACAACTATAAATGTGAAATAGGGAAAAAAAACTATTCTGTTCCTAGTAGAATCCAGGCACTTTAATCACAAGTTACAAGCCAGCCCACACAAAGAATATAAAACAATCCACACAATCCTCCCAGTGCTATACCATGCAGGAAAATGAGGCAGTGCTTTATAAATTAAATCAAAAACTACTAGACATCTGTCCCGCATTCCTGATGTAGCTATACAAGTTGATTCCTGGAACAAAAAGACAGGCAGGCATTTTTCTTCTGTTTGTAGTACTGAAAATGTTGCTCATTATAAAGTACAAGAAGTTCTCATTAAGAAAAAATTGCTCAACCATGGATATTTCCTCTCTTTCCATTTCAAATGTATATGGCTTGTTTTCTTGGTTTTCAGTTAAATGAAGTTCCCATTAGCAGGTATGCTCTCAGAGCATCTATGTCTACAAACACGTAACGGACCTTTAAACCTTGGCAGTAGTGCATATTAGGCTGATTGGAGCCAATAACCCACACTCACCCAGAGCTATCTCAGAGGAAATTTACTGAGCACACAAAGATACAAATATGCTCAATGACTGCATTGGGAAACAGCAAATACTATAGCAGAACTTCATACATAACGATCAATTAACAGATAATATAGGGACTAGCTAATATATCACAGTTTTAAGAATGTGGAATAAAGAAAAATATCCACCATATCCAGGCATGTTGTAGAGCCATGCTACTCAGGCTATCTGATGTTTCAGGTACCAACAATATATTTGTACCCCTTTGTTATAACTAGTTTCTCCTCCCCCCCTCCCCTCCCCTCCCCCAGAAATTCATTACAGACTAACACCTCATGGCTGATGGACCTGCAGAAGTCCACAGACCACCAGTTTTCTCCCAAAAACATCCCTGAGACAGAGGAGGCAGGTGGAGGGAACTAGGAGGTGAAGAAAGCTGGCAAAAAGAAAATCAAATCATCTGAAATATGGTGCTGGAGCAGAGTTCTGCGGATACTGTGGACTGCTGAAAAGACAAATAAATAGAGCAAATCAAGTCTAAACTCTTGCTAGAATCCAAGATGACTAAAGTGTGACTGTCATACTTTTGACATATCATGAGACAACATAACTCACAAGAAAAGCTAATAATGGTCAATAAAGTAGAAGGCAACCAGAAAAGAAAAAGACTGCATTACTGGTGAGTAGACTCAACTAAGGAGGCCATGACCCTGAATTTGCAAGACTTTAAAAGGGCTATTAATAGCAGTGGTTTGGAAGTATGCCATTGATAGGTTCACCATAAGCACAAGCCAACATGACTGTATTTAACAGCAGCAGTAGCAGCAGCAACAACAATTTTTTTGTAATTTCCCCTAGAAATTGACTTAAGGATAAGGGGAAATAATCTTTTGGAAGGTTTAATCCTTTCTTGTCCAGGACCAGAGAAAATTCCAGTTGAACCTGCAGTTTCTGCAGAATACACACACATTTCCTTAATCAAGGGGTCCTTAGCAGGAATGCTGGCAACAGTCCATTGAATCCATCTGTGTAGACAGGGTAGGAGGGCACTGCACAAGTGATGTAATGTCTAAAAGGCAACATATCGCAGGGCCCAGCCAAGACAAGCATTTCTAAGAGTACTTAATTTCTTTTCTTCATCCCAGTTCTCAGTGCAAGGAGAGAAAGCCCCAGGCTGCAAGGAGAAGCATAAAAATTGCTTTCATGATTCATAAAAGAATGTTGATAAGAAGTGTCCTTCCAATTTTATATTTTCGCAATTTCAAATTCCACATACATACATGCAAGATTGCTGTATATACTGCACTTCCTTGGACAATGTAGGCAAGATTCCACTGAGATTCTTGGTTAACTATACATCCGTCTTAACACTTTACATCCAATGGTATAGCAGTGTTAACAGACACAATCATACACCTCTGTCTTTATCATGTAAACTACACGTAAACTTTCTTTTGTATACTACTGAACAGACAGACCAAAATAAAGCTGCTTCGGGTCATTTTGGAGGTATGCTGTTTAAATGACACATGCATCTTAAGAGGGCAGAAGCTGCACCAAAGCTGTGCTTCAGTCCTTAGGCCTGGAGCCTGGTTTTGGCATGGCTTCCAGCCTCTTAGGATGCATGTGTCATTTAAACAGCATACCTCCAAAATGACCCGAAGCAGCTTACTTCCTGTTACATAATAAAGCAAATGTTTGAAAAGTGGTATTGCTTACTAACTCAGTGGTTGCCATGTGCCTTCAAGGGCCACTTCCCGAAACAAATCTAGTCACAGTGTTCCATGTCTCAGCTATGTCTATTTGGATTTCCATGGTACCCTTTATATTAGGTTATGCCATTTTAATGCACATGATGAAGCAAGGCAGACAAGTGGGAGAGCTCCATCAGAGCAATTTGCTTCAACAAGGTCTAAAGTTCAGTTCAAGCCTTTTGTTCATATTTCGACAACTTCTACATGTGGAAGAAGCTCTCCTCCAAAAAGGAGAAAACTTTTCAGGCCTTTGGCCTCAGAACTTACTACTCCCCTGTTTCCCCTGGATATTTGGGAAGAATTTTTTATATTTATTTTCCCATTGCTTGACATTTGACTTGAACCTGCTGTTCATTTTTACAGCTTTATTGTTTTTACATCTCCAATGAATATTTAATATTGTTGGCTACTTTGACCATTATTTGGGAAAGGCCAAGTATAAATATTTTAAATAAATACATATCTATATACATACACTCTAGCTTGGTCTGATCTGGTTGCTTTATTGTGGGAGTGAGCAAAGACCAAGCTGCCATCAAGCCAAACTGATATGGTACACTTAATGTCCATCAATGCATCCATTTATCTATCAAGCATGTGCCCTGTTTCCCTTCTCACAAATTTCCAGTGCCTACTCGGTGGCAACAACAACAACAACAACAATAATAATAATAAAATTTTATTTCTATTTCCCGCCTCCCCTATGAATCGAGGCGGGATTCTAACAATTACAAGCAAAACAATCAGTCATAAAATCACAATATATTAAATTATATTTAAAAATTAATTAAGATTAATTACTTAAACATTCTATACATTATTACATAGAGAAGTTAGTTACCCAGCATTAAATGAGCAGAATTATGCATGTCTCAACAGTGTCAGGAACAAGGTCTGATGGAGTTTCATACAAGATCTGGCGGATAGGCCTGCCAGAAGAGATCCATCTTCAGCACCTTCTTAAAGGCCTCCAAAGTGGTCATAAGGCGGATCTCTTCTGGCAGGTCATTCCACAGTTTTGGGGCCACAGCTGAGAATGTGCTGCGGCAAGTCAGCATCAGTCTCGTTCTGTTCTAACAGATTCTTCCCTGATGTTCTTAGGGTGTGGGGTGGATTATGTAGGGAGAGGCATTCCCTTAAGTAACCTGGGCCCAAGCCATGTAGGGCTTTAAAGGTAATGACCAACACTTTGTATTGTGTCCGGAAGCTGATCTGCAGCCAGTGTAAAGATTTTAAAATGGGGGTGATGTGATCCATCCTGGAGGTCCCCATAATCAGTCTGGCTGCTGCATTCTGGATCAGTTGAAGCTTCCGAACCTGGTACAAAGGTAGCCCTATGTAAAGCGCATTACAGATATCTAAACGAGAGGTTATCAATGCATGTACTACTGCTTCAAGGTCCTTTTTGTCCAGGTAGGGGTGCAGCTGGCATATCAGCCAAAGCTGATACCAAGCACTCCTGGCAGTCACCTCCACCTGAGATGTCAGTTGTAGATACGAGTCCAGGAGTACATCCAAGCTGCAAACCTCATCCTTTAGGGGAAGTGTGACCCAGTCCAGGACTGGTTGATAAATCTCCATCCCTGGACCAGGAGAACCTATTGCGAGTACCTCCATTTTCTCTGGATTCAACCTGAGCTTGTTTTCCCTCATCCAGCCCATTACCGAATGCAGGCAGGCATTCAGAGGAGAGATGCCATCCTTAGTCACTGCAACAGTCAGAGACATAGAGAAATAAATGTAGGTGTCATCAGCATACTGATAACACCGTGCCCCATGTCTCCAGATGATCTCTCCCAGTGGCTTCATGTAAATATTAAATAGAATGGGAACGCCAGATGTCAGCTCCCTTTTATGAGAGCAACTATCTCCCAGCTTCACCATCTGGAATCTACCCGAGAGATAGGAATAGAACCACTGGAGTGCAGTGCCTCCAATACCTAAATCCCTCAGGCGTTCCAGAAAGATATCATGATCAATGGTATCGAAGGCCACTGAGATGTCCAAGAGCACCAGCAGGGTCACATTTCCCCTGTCGATGCCCAGATGAAGATCATCGACTAAAGTGACCCTGGCCATCTCAACGCCGTAGCCCACCCTGAAGCCGGTTTGAAATGGGTCTAGCTTTCTGATTACCCAGTTCATGAATAAGCAGTGTGTACATTCTCTTTCACAGACTGGGTGGTGCATTTTGGTGATTACTATACATAGCTTTTAAACCACAATGACTGTTGGGGGGAAAACATGTTTGGCAATACTTATCACATGGTGCCATCTCCAGCCCTAGCTCCTGGGTCTCTGAATACTGGCTAAGCTATCCCTTTTTTCATTGATAAGAGAAACATGTCAATGAGCTCACAATTGCACTAGTCCTCAAGTACAGAACATCATTGCCTGGACAGTTACAATATTACCAGTCACATGGTATTAGTGTCTCCTCCTTGTCCTCTGCGTCCTCCCCTTCCCGAGATGGCTGATTTTTTTTATGTTTTATATTCCTCCTCCTCCTCCTCCTCCTCCTCCTCCTCCTCCTCCTCCTCCTCCTCCTCCTCAACTTAAGTCCCATTAGCAGAATCCCAGAACAGCATGAAAAGGTTGCAATGAGAATGGGGCTTGTGTAGTAATGTCCTTAGACACCCCTCTCCTTCAAAAGGAAATCTGATTATAGTAATATGGTGTGCGCTTGATATCCATGGGGGATCCATTCTGAACCCCTCCGCAGATAGCAAAAAATGTGGGACTTTAAGTCCTGTTCTTTTCAGTGGGTGCACGTTCCCTCTTGCACCTCAGTGTGCACTGTACCAATTTATGATTCATACAAGCATAGCATATTAGCAAGAAAAACAGTTTTTATAAGTCATATAAGTACTTTTGGAAGAGTATTCTATTCCAACTACAGTGTCCTGGATTAAAAATAAATACAGCTGGTATATACACTAAGAAAATAAATACTGTTTCTTTAAATAGGTGTCTGATACACATGTATTTTATTCCTCAAGTCTTTAAAGTCAGTAAACTGGTTATTATATAGTTTGATTTCTGAATACAAATAAAAGATTAGGTATGGTTTTTGCCTCCCATTTGTGCGCATGGATGTGTTCATAAGCTTTCCTTTCGTAGCATTTTAACAGATTCTTAGAGCGAGGGTTAAGCTGGGGCAAAGCAATTTGGCACGCCTGCCTTGGATTTTAACAAGGAAAATAAGAACAGGCCTGAGCTGACCTTAACAAAACTAAGGCAGAAATAAAACTTCATGCTTGCTGTAAAAAAGCAACCCAAATACATTCAACATATAGTTATTGTATGTGAAATCATTTGATCCTATTGGGAAAGTCTTCTTTGTAGAAAAACATACATAGGGCTTTTGCTTTGTTTTTTTATGAAAATAATGCTATTTCATTCAAAGAAAATAGTTTTCATGCAAAAATCCCATTGTTTCCAGATCCTCACTTTTTGTGCAAAATTGATCGGTGGTTGTTGTTTTTTTTTGGGGGGGGGGGGAGAAACAAAAGCAAACCAAGAAGGGATTCTAGAAATAATGTTTTTGGTTTCTATGAAAATTATGGTATTTGTTCATAATACACTTTTTTTTTTGCAAAGAGTACTATTTATAGACATCTACATGGTTTTTGCTTAAAATATCTGGTGTTTTTGTAATTTGTGTAAACTTTCTGGAGTTTCACGCAATCCTCCCCCCAACCCAATTAAACACAACACTTTTTCAGGAGGGGAATGGGGGGAAGGGATGGTTTGTGGGGGGTCGGGGGAATCTACTAATTTGGTAGGGTTTTTGCATATATCCTACAATTTTCATGGAAAGTCTCACTGTTTCTGGAAATCCACATTGTGTGTGAGTATAAGATTGCTGCAATATGCACAATGAAGCCACCAATTTTGCACACTAAAAAAAAAAAGTATGTGATGCCAAGTTCCTGTATTCTTAGATGTTGCTACAATAATAGAGGCCCATCATCCTTGCTATGTCTGCTGATACTACCCTCCCACCCCCCCAAAAAACTAATTCTCAAGAGAGGAAGCTCTCCAACCAAAGGGTTTCTGTTGCAGACTGGAGCTCTAAAAATGATGATTGTAACATTCTTGCAGCCATGGAGCACACTGAGATGGGCAACTAGAGAAACCTCTCAAGGTCCATCCACAGCCTCTTGTTCCAACATGCCCTACAATAGGAAGAGCACTGTAGTCTTCACTTCTCAATGCCTCAATCTGCAGCACCGTGGAAACAATTTGGTTGGGGTACTGCTTGGCTTAAGAGGTAGAATGTTGTGATCATGTTCAGTCATTAGTAACTGTAAACATGAATCCCACAAGTTATGAGACTGTATGTCCAACTTATGATCTCATAAATATTAAATAGGATGCCATCCTTGAGCACTTGGAGGCAGTGTTTTTAGCACAAAAAACCTCCATGATTTTCAGTTTCATTTTTTGCCAACAATAATTACCTAAAGAATTTTTTTATGTGTGAATCATTGCTATGTGCTGTCAAGTCAGCTTCAACCTATGGCAACCCTATGAAAAAAAGTCCTCCATAACCCCTAGTTATCAGTAGTCCTACTCAGGCCTTGTAAACTCAGGATCAGTCCAACTGTAACATGGTCTTCCTCCTTTCCTACTGCCTTCTGTTACCCAATAAGGTGGGTTGAAGACTTGGGGGGGGGGTGCTCATCAACTGTATCAGCATCTTTAAAGTTTTGGAAATTGTTCAACTCAAAATACATTTGTGAGAGGATGAGTAACCTTTGGATCATTTCCACCTATGTGTACCAGTACAGTACTAACTGATATACAAGTATGATAAATAAAGTATATTTATTTATTTATTTAGAAATGTGTAAGAGTGCATCCAAACTCATGATAGTAATTCGACAAACACACCATTCAGAGCTAACCAAAACAGAAGTATGGAAATTGGATAGCAGAGATTTAGGGGTGTAGAGTGGGGTGATATTTATCTGTCTTGAAGAGGAGACAATGGAAGCAGGATGTGGCTCGGATGATGTCTGAGGGAGACACAGTGATTGGAAGAATCTCTCTGTATACATGAGGGGCTTGATTTGGTACTAGTATTTATACCTGAGATCCTAATCTCAAGGGCTGCTAACTGCTGTCTTGGAATGTAACAAAGATTTGATGGCCTTTTAACAGAACCAATGATGGGATTCCAGAATGCCTGATGGTTTTAATTTCCGAGTTACAAAAACAGTGGTAGTATTTAGGACAACCCAGGGATAGATGGATAGGAAATTTGGTTGGGAACACAGCAGGGGATAGGTAAGAAGTGTTGGCTTACTCGCTTTTGTCTTTGTCTGTGGTATGAGAAGGTATACAGAAAGCCCAAGGGGAAGATGGAGCAAACCCATTCAGCTTTCATTTTGGCATTACCTGGGTCCTACACCTGTCTCCAAGTGTATTCTGCTTTCCCATGGGAAATTCCTCTGTATTCCAAAGGTCATAATGACATCTTAAGAACATGTCTGGATCCAGATATGAAAATATGAACATATGGATGCCCCAGATAGAACACAGGGTATTTTGGGTATGATAACAATTCCACTTTACCAAATATTGACTTTTACAATGAGTCCAAAACACAACAGCTACATTTTAGTCATTTTTGTTTCTAGTGAAGTCCTTCCTGCTTAGTTGATCTAGGAGCCATGTACAGTCTACAAATATTGGGTGAAAAGTGCACAACATTCTCACATATATGTTATCCATCCCCACTGCATTTCTCAAGTATCAGGAGATCCCATTTTGGACAGAAAAAATGAATAATTGCTAATATTTTCCCCATCTCTACTCCCTTTTCATTGTCTTCTTAATACGTGTTTAAGTATTTTCCCCATCGCTACTCCCTTTTCATTGTCTTCTTAACATGTGTTTAAACTGTTTTAATTCAGTCCTAGGTTTTAGTCTGATATCTTGTTTAGCTGTATTTTATTTTAATGTTAGTCTTGTATCTTGGCATCTGAATGGCAAACAAAAAGTGCGATATAAATTAAATAAAAATTCTTCTGCATCGTTTTAAACCACCTGGCTACACAGAGCAATGTTCATGTTCTGTATTCTGCTATCCCATGTATGGAGGAGAAGAGGAATGCAGTTAATATAAAACATGAATTGTACAACTGGCAAGCATTCCCATTTAATAAAATTTTAACTACCAAATGTGCAGTAGCAGCATTTATCAGCAGTTTGTGGAATGATATTTTTCTTAAAAACAGACTGCCCTAGTGAGGGTAGCCTGTTTTTGTTTTTAAACTGCTTCAAGTTAATAACAAAAAGATTTTCCCTGACAGAGTTGGCTGTAAATAAAATTGCCACTGCTATTTTCTAATGCTTGCTTTGAGCATAGAAAAGGTAGTGAGTTACTTCATTCAATGTGAAGTCCTGCATGGGCTTCCAGAATATGCTGGAAGCCATGGTGGAAGAAATGGCACCATGTGCCGGAAAGATTAATGGCATGCATGCCTGTGACGCGCGCGCCACATGCCACCATGGGCACAAGTCCCATTGTCTTTAATGGGGCTCGAGCATATGTGGAATTTCCCTTACACCGGGGGTGATGATGGTGTCCAGATCACATCACAAAAAACAGTACATTCAGAGTAAACCCCATCAAAGACAGAATGTTTTCCCAAACAGTATAAATATTGTGTAATATATTAATGATCTTGAATCTTCATTTTTTTCCAAAATATAAAGTATCAACAAGTCTTTCCAATATTTATGCTGAACTTGTGTGGTCTTGGGATATCAGGTATACAGTTTGCAAAGAGACAGAAAGGCTGTCATATGTAAAAAAGCATGTCTGTCCTAGCTTCCAACCTAAGAACATTACACTTAGAAGGTAACTTTTCATCTTAATGTGAGATCCCATGGCCTCCTTCACCATGCAAGAAGATCCACTTCTTAGGATTTTTTTCACATGCTGAAAATTGGAAGATTAAATTAACGTCAATCCGGGGTCATCTACATGATTTGACATTATTTCACGAGAGAATATCAAATAATGTTGCAGGCAATCCTAAAGCAATCCAAATGCAATCACAAGTCATCCCAGGAATAGCTAAATTCAGAAAAACATCCACTGTGAATTTGCAGTCAATTTGCATTTGCCTTAGCAAGAAATGCTTCTCTAGACTGGCAATAGGATTCCCTTCATTACAAACAAATTACAGTTCCCGTGATCCTTTTGTTGCAATTTTCCTTCCTGTGTTCCTTCTTCTTCTTAAAGGGATACACTCACACACCTCTTTTCCTTGCATGGCTGCTTTCTTCCCTCTTCTGGAAGAAAAGTAGCAGCGACCCGGGGGGGGGGGGTATTTTAATAAAGGGACCTCCTTTTCTTCCTTCCCAAGTAGTGACAGAGATCCAGCAGTGGGAGAGGAAAGCCAAGTGAGGATTGCTGGGGTGGGATTGAATCAGAAAAGGAAGATTGGAGATGGAGGAAGGAAAGAGAGAGGAGGATGGAGGGTGGGTTGGGTTTGTTGTTGCTTTCAAGTGATTATGGGGTTTTCTTGGCAAATTTCTTCAGAGGTTTGCTATTGTCCTTCTGAGGCTGAGACAGTGTGACTTTGTCCAAGGTCAGCCCAATGGGAAATCAAAACCTCAGCCTTCCTTCCTTTGAAACAGCTTCTGGGGCAAAGATTATTTTTCTCCCCTGTTTCCCTTCCCTCTCTGGAGCATGTGGGTGTGTCTGCACTTGTAGAAATGACAGTTTGGAGCATGCGCAGAAAAGGTATTTCTAAGCTAGCAATGGGGATTTGTTCTCACCCATTTGAAACCCAAATTCACAGTCAACATACTTTCTTGCCTAAGTAATGCGCTTTTAAGCATTAGCAAATTGGCTTGCTTTTCCAGGAAGCCCACACTTTAACCCATTTTCAGGATGGAAGCACATAGGTCCCCATGTGAAAAAGTCCATAGTATGTTATTTAATAACAACAAAGAAATAATCACTTTTAAATGTTGTAACTGAATGACAACTAACCACTTGGGGGATTTTAAATGTACTTTACTTATTTAAGAAATAATAATTTGGGGAGTTTAAAATTTATTGTCAAAGCATCCTGAAGCTATAGCACACTGCAAGAACAAGTCAGCAGAAAAATGCTTTTAATCATTAAAAGAAATTTTTATTCAGGATCAAGTCCAATTGTAGCACTGGACCATTTCCCATCTTCTTTTCAGAAACAGTGGAAAATTCAGAGTACTATTTAGGTAAAATTAGTTTGAAAGAGGAATCACAGAAATGCAATATGTTTGAAATAAATGCAGGTTAATCAGGCTCCCTTGTCACGAGGCTGCTAAATCTAGCTCATACAGGACATAGCAGATTTACAGCAGTATCAGTCCAGAAGCTCATTTTATTTTTATACTTTCCATTATTTTGGTTTATTTTGAGCTGACCAAGTGTCTCATGGAGATGAAAAGGAGAAATAAGCAGGTTTTAATAAGGAAACAGGACACACACACTAAAATCCAGCCCCCAAGCTGCAGAAATCTCATACACTCCCTCCTCACTGCTCCCCACATCATTCATTCACTCACTTGTGGGGAAATCTGCAAAGTATGGATAGGGGGCAAGCGAATGATCAGTGGGGGAAGAATGCACACACTCCATTCACTAAAGTGAAAACAAAGATTAATCAGGTGCTGGGAGGATTGGAGAGGAGAAAAGTAATAATAGTAAAAACAAACATGATACTCAAGAAGGGAGGGGGAATAAATATAATGGATTCTGTTAATAAAAAATAAATAAAATGCAGTTTTACCTCTCTCTCTCTCTCTTTTTTTTTTTTTTTTTTTTTTTTTTTTTTTTGCATCATTCACATGCATGAACATTTAAAATTTGCTCACTTACTTATTGGGGCAGGCAAAGGAGGAAAGAAGATGGGGAAGCACACAGTCAGAGTACAAGGTGATCTAGAATGACACCCAAACAGTAGCAACGATTGGTTGATAGGTTGATGAAGACTGGGAAGGCAAAAAACTGCAGAACAAAGTAAGTTCACTGGTGGAAATGTGTGGCCAGTTAGGCATGATGTCACCTCACTGTGTTTGTTGGTGCATGGCATTAGCTGGTCGCTGCAGGTTGGTAGTGCACCAGGTAGTGCACCAGCAAGAAGAGCCCTCCCTCCCTCCACCATCTTGAGGGAGAGAAAGGCAAGCCAGCTCCAACAGGCCTTGCCTTAAAAGAAGAAGAGCCCTCCCTCCAGTCCATCTGCCATGGTCCAGGCCTCTGAGGGAGAGAAGATCTGCTGGACTTTCCCCCTTCCCCACCACCTCTCCCTTTTCCTTTTGTTTTGTGTCTATTTTAGATTGTAAGCCTGAGGGCAGGGAAATGTCTTAATTAAGAAATTGTAAGCTGCTTTGATAGCCTTGGCTGAAGAGTGGGGTATAAATAATAATAATAATAATACCATTATTATTATTATTATTATTATTATTAAAATGTGAGGTGAGGCTGATTTTTTGGTCAGCATAGACAATTTGTCACCCACCATCTCTCAGCCCAAATTATAAGTGCAATCAAAGGAAAAGAGGAAGGTAAAAACAAAGTGTTTCAGAGGTTGGAAAATCTACATTCTGAACAACAGCTCCCAGAATTGTGGCCATTTTGGCTTGTAGTTTCTGGGAACAGTTGTCCAAAAAGTAACTTTTTGAAGCTTTGCAATATCCTTTATGCACTGTGAGGTCAGTTTTCCAGTGAACAACAGAAACTCAGACACCCATACTGTATCCCAGACTGCCTTTTTAAAAAAAAAGTCTGGAAAGTTGTAAAACAGATTGCCATGTGGCTAGGACAGCTGTTGTTTAAATAAATGCAGATGCCCAAAGCCCCACTGTCTATCCAGAGCTGGTTACACAGTTTTGTAGACTGGATCCTAAGGACGTGAACTGCTGCTGCCTTTCAGAACTGTGTATTTCTTCTTCCAAAGTCTTCCCTTTGTGAAACACTTATTTTCAGCATACTAGCACCTGTTCTTTTATTTCCTTGCTTTATTCTACCTATAGAGGAGCCTAACTATACACATAAACTGTTAAAAAATTCAATTTAGTGTGCTATAAAATGCAAATACGCTCAGGGAAAAAATTAAATTCCACTCACAGACCAAACCATAGCATGAATTTCTTTCCAGACTGTTACATAAATCTGTTGTTTAACCAATGTTTTTAGCCATTGATCACAGTGGTTTACAATTGATGACATTCCAAGACTAATAACTCACATGTCACTGCATAATGTAGCAATCTTCTGTTTCTAAATCTGCCATTTATGTTTTAGGCTGCTTTAATTATCACATTCCCCAATTCCAACATTTACCTCTTTGGAGAATGATAGGGAATAAGCTTAGCATGGAAGGAAAGATAGTTCTAAAATGTTGCTGGACTTCACTATCAAATCACAGGGCACACAAGGCTCTGTGTGTGAAAGACAGAGCGAGGAAGGACTGTAGGGAAAAAATGGAATTCTTAAACTATTTTAACATATTGGAGTGATGAATGATACCAAACAGAGGCTTGTCTCTGACAGAAGGTAGATAGGGGAAAGATGGCATAGCGATAGGGAAAGAAAGGCTTTAATGCAGACAGGAGAGTCAGACAGGGTGATGAACTATGTCAGGGATGCTTTGATTTGGACGTCCTGCATGGCAGGGGGTTGGACTAGATGGCCCTTGTGGTCTCTTCCAACTCTATGATTCTATGATTCTATGATTCTATGAACTAAATAGAGAGTTCTGAATGGAGAACCTTGAATAGTTCAGGGGTTAATGTGTGATATAAATGTGTTTTAATAAACTTCTATTTGTTTATTCTCCCCCCTCCCCCCCCTTTTTTTTTACAACTATGTTTGACTTGTTACCATGTTTTGATAGCCTGGTCACACTGAAGAGTATACCCACAGAACCACACATCCACTGGGGATCTCACATAGGGATCAACTTGAGGCCCAAGTATTCAATCCAGGGATGGGTCTTAGAATCGTAGAATCGTTGAGTTGGAAGAGACCACAAAGGCCATGCATCCCTGACAGATGACCATCCAGCCTCTTTTTAAAGACCTCCAAGAAAGGAGACTTTACTCCACTGAAGGAGTGTGTTCCACTGTCGAACAGCCCTTACTGTCAGGAGGTCCCTCCTAATGTTGAGGTGGAATCTCTTTTCCTGCAGCTTGCATCCATTGTTCCGCATTCTAGTCTCTGCAGCAGCAGAAAACAAGCTTGCTCTCTCCTCAATATGACATCCCTTCAAATATTTGAACAGGGCTATCATATCACCTCTTAACCTTCTCTTCTCCAGGCTAAACATCCCCAGCTCCCTAAGTCATTCCTCCTAGGGCATGGTTTCCAGATCCTTCATCATTTTAGTCGCCCCAGTTTTTCCACATCCTTTTTGAATTATGGTGCCCAGAAATGGACACAGTATTCGATGTGGAGCCTGACCAAAGCAGAATAGAGTGGCACTATTACTTCTCTTGATCTAGACACTATACAGTACTTCTGTTGATGCAGCCCAAAATTGCATTGGCCTTTTTAGCTGCCACATCACACTGTTGTCTCGTGTTTAATGTTAATGTTTAATGTTAATATGTTGTAATCACACCTTGATCTGAAGGAAAGGCGGGACATAGAAAAAAATGTTGTTGTTGTTGTTGTTGTCTTTTTGGACTCCTAGGTCCCTTTGACATTTAGTCTTGTTAAGCCAGGTGTCCCCCATCCTATATCTGTGCATTTTATTTTTTGCCCTAAATGCAGTACCTCACATTTCTCTTTGATGAATATAATTTTGTTAGCTTTGGCCCAGCTTTCCAGTTTATTTGAGTCATTTTGAATTTTGATCCTGTCCTCTGGGACAGCTGCTCCTCCTAATTTGGTGTCATCTGCAAATTTGATAAATGTGCCTCCAGTTGTGTCATCCAGGTCATTGATAAAGATGTTGAATAGCACTGGGCCCAGGACAGAACCCTGTGGGACCCCACTGGTTACTTCTCTCCAGGATGAAGACGAGCCATTGTTGGGTTCGGCCATCTTGAGGGGTAAAGAGGGTATGGTGAGTGATAAGAGCTCAAGGTTTGGAACTGCCAGCCTGGAGAGAAGATCATCCAATAAAATGTTTTTTCTTTCTTTTTGGCTACAGATATTTTTTTAAAAAAACATCCTTTTACTTTGTTTTACTAGAGCCAAAAAGGGAGAGGGATTAAGAAAAGGCATGGAAGCAGAAGGATCTGTAGTTGTCTGCTGCAGTGTACTGTATGTGTAATGTTTGTTTGTTTGTTTTGCCAGAAAACTTCTCAAACTACACCTGCAGCAAGTACAAATGGGTGACTCTCTTGGAAGAGAAGGTCAGAACACTTTAACAACATATTGACGCTCTTCAGTGTATCAGAAAACATGAGGACTTCCTAACAGAGGAAGAATTCATTTAAGAGGATCAACTAGAGGAAACTGCCAGGAAAATGAAGAGTACAGTATTGTATTGCATTGTATTGCCACCTTTCTCACAGAGTAGGACCCAAGGTGACTCCCAGACAGCATCAGTTTAAAAAATCTTGAGAATATTTTTTTAAAAAAACAATTAAAATCACTACATAAAACATAAAACAGTACAAAATCATTCAGCAGACATACACATTTTAAAATTTTAAATAAAATAATATCACAATAAGAAGACCCCTTGTGTGCACATTAAAAGCCTACTGAAACAAAAAGCTCTTTCCATGCTGGAGAAAGGAAAGCAGGGAGGCGGCTAGCTTAGCTTCCCACAGATAAGATTTCCAGAGGGTGGGAGCAGCCTTTGAGAAGGCCCTGTCTCATTTCTTCACCAAAGAAGCCTGTGATGGTGGCAGGACAAAGAGAAAGCACTTGGGAGGACAAAAACTGTTGGGAATAGACCATACACGAGGGATTCAGAAATGCTTCAACTAAGCAATTTCTCCCTATATTTTCCTGAAGAGAATGGTGGTGAAGACATCCAGTCAGGAAAACGGCAACAAGGGACATTGTAAGCAGCTTAACTACTAACATCAGTAAGAAGAACGGAAAGGTGGTGGTGTAGAGGACTCATTACTTGGAGTTGCAGAGGGACCCAAGTGCCAGTCTGACAAGATGAATCAGGAAATGTGCTGTCTCCTGATGCTTGCATTCAAGATTTTTTTTCATTTATATACCGCTTCATACAGCCTAAGGAGTGTCTAAGCAGTTTACAACTGTAAGCTACTTGCCCCCAACAATCTGGGTACTCATTTTAGCGACCTCAGAAGGATGCAAGCTTGAGTTGAGCTTGAGCCCTTTTGCTGGTCTTGAACTGGCAACCTTATGGTTTGGAGTGAGTGGCTGCAGTACAGGCATTTAACCACTGCACCACCAGGGCTCCTATTCAACTTGCCAAAGCTAATCAAGAACACAGTACCCCTTTCTCCTTATCCATGTTGATACAAATGACACTGCTCTGGTGGCACAGTGGTTAAATGCTGGTACTTCAGCCACTCACAGCCACAAAATTGTGAGCTGGATCCTGTGGGGCTTCCAGGATCCACTCAGCCTTCCATCCTTCCATAGGTCGGTAAAATGAATACCGAGCTTGTTGGGGGCAATTGGCATATACATTGTAAAACTGTTTTAGGGAGTTCTAGTTCACTGATAAGTGGTATAGAAATGTACTTGCTATTGCTATTAAGTCCTAGGAAGGAAGGTGAACATTTTAGGGGCACAAGTGGTATTCTCACCAATATTGCCAATGAAAGATAGAGGACCACATCGGAACAAGAAGATACTGCAACTGAATGAATGTCTATGCAGATGGTGTTGATGCGAGAGGTTTGGCTTCTGGGATTATGTTTTTCACTTTTCTAGATAAATTACTGCTGGCTACAGATAGGCTTCACTTAACAAAAACCATGAAGAATGTCACTGGCAAAAACCTGATAAGGAGGACCTTAAACTAACATTTGTCCAATGTTCAAACATTTGTCCAAAAACAAGCTCTTAAAACAAGGATACACCAATGCACAGTGTTTGGGAAATAAATAAGATGAGCTTGATGTCCTATTGCAGGAAGAGATATATGACTTTATAGGTATAACAGAGACTTAGTCAGATGACTCCCATGATCAGGATATAGCAATTGAAGAATATAATTTGTTCAAAAAGAATAGACAGGGAAGAAAAGGAGAGTGAACAGTATTATACGTATATCAATTTGTCAATATGACAAATTCACTTTTGCAAAACTCCTAATGAGTGATCAGATTGGACCAGCTGAGAGTATTTGGGTAAAAATAAATGAAGAAAGAAATAAAAACAACATCGTGGTAGGCGTTTACTACAGGCCACCAAAACAAGACAAACTGCTTTATCACATTAGGGGGCAAACAGGATTTAAATGAGAGTTAAATGAGTTAAACAGGAAATGCCCTATGTTTAGCACAGGACATTTCCTGTTTTCTTGTTTAAAGCAGAAAGTGTTGAACAATACACTCCAGTTTCCAAGGTGTAAGAACTTGTAGTTATGGGGAACTTCAATTATCCTGATATTTGCTGGAAGACAGGCTCTCCAACAAATTCCCAATGTGTCTTACAGATAATTTCCTTTTTCAAAAAAAGTGGAGGAGCAAGTGGATTAGCAATCCTGGACATGATTCTAACCAAGGACATTATCACACGGGATGAATTTCTCTCACTTTTGAAAGAAATGATAGTGGGGCCAGTTCGGAATTGAGTGAATTCACTAGTTCAGCGAATTTCCATGATTGTGTATTGACACCGCATTGCATTCAGAACTGCCCGAAATTGCCTCCCATTGCACGAAATTGCATGTGATAGTTTCTCACGCAATAACATGAAACCCTACGATTGCTTTTGGAAGGACTTCCCATTGCCCCAAAATGCATGTGATCTGCTTTCACACGATAGCGCGAAATACCATGTTTAGATTGTCATTGGATCATACTTCCAATTTCCGGTGTGTGATAAACTCCCAACAGAGGAGTTGGTTAATGGAATCAAAGCAGTTGGTACTTCAGGGGGAATCATATAATGCTTGAATTTGTGACTGTGGAACAAGTTAAAGAAAAGTGTAGTCAAACACAAACCTTGGATTTCAGGAAAGCTGGTTTCATCAAGCTCAGGAAAATACTGGGTAGAATGCCATGCTAAAGGAAAAAGACACCCAGCAGGGGTGTGATTTCATGAAGAGGGATCTGTTAAAAGGCCATTTGTTATTTACATATAGTTTGTTTTGTATTGCTGTTATAAAACAAATAAGAATACTTAATTATATATTTAAAATGCAATCACAAACAATTCCACAGAAAAGGCAGGGGAGGGGGAAGACATAAAATAAGCCATTACGGCTGCACAGTAGCTGGAAGAAGAAATGAAAAAAAGAGCATGTATAAAGAATGGAAGAAAGTATTCACCAAGGAAGAATACAGATGCATAGGCCAAACTTACAGCAATAGTGTAAGGACAACTGAAGCTCAGAAGGAGCTGAGAGTGGCTAGACAAGCAAGGAGCCACAAGAAGGGGTTTTCCAAATATGTTTGAAGCAAGAGAATGACAAAGGAAATGACAGGAACACTGCTCAACAAGGATTGTAAAATTCAAACAGATCACAATGAAAAGGCAGAACTGTTCAATACCTATCTTGCTTCACTCCCTTCTCCCTCTCAAAAAAAAAAAAAAAAAAAAGGACTGTGTGCTTGCTTGCACCAGCAGAGTCCTTGCCAAGGAATAAAAATTGCAAATCAAGACTGGTAAGAGTTAATCACAGGAATCATCCACTTAACCTAAATTAGTTGACACTATTTCCTTCTCCTTTTGTGTTGTGTCTTTTTAGATTGTAGCACTGTGTAAATTTACAGCACTATATAATAATAAATCTGCAGAACCAGATGTACTCCATCCCAGACTTATTGAACGCTGATGTAACCACAGAACCACTTGCCATCATTTTTTGAGAAATCTTGGAAAATAGGTGAGGTGCAAGAGGACTGGAAAAGAGAAAACAATGCCCCTCTTTTCTAAAAAGTAAAAAAAAATCAAAGTAACTTCAAATTATTAAACCTGGTGCAACTCTCTGGGGCAGAAGAGTACAAGCCTGCCCCCTGCTCTCGGTCACAGCCTTGGAGGTAGAAGCATAGAATCATAGAACTGGAAGAGACTACAAAGGCCATTCCCCCTGCCATGTATGAATGCCTAATCAAAGCACAATCAAAAGTTATTTCAAGAGTGCACTAATGTCACCTTTCGGTTTTCTCTTCTGAATGTCTTCTACCTGTAACTGAACAGAAACAACTCATGCAGAAACCTGTACAAAGAGAAAGGTGGGTTATTAAATAAATTAATAATTAAGGAGATTACTACATGCGGCATTTAAACTGTGATTACATCTGGAAAAAGGCAGCGTTGGCAGACAACACCTCCAATATATAGCTGCTGCATTCCTCAACCACAATTAGGGTGTTCCCATCAATCAACTGACAATAGCACAAATGCCCAGGTGGGAAATATTGCCTCCAGGGTGTTATTTATTTACTATTTACTTATTTATTGGATTTGTATCCCGCCTTCCTCCCAAAATGGGATTTAAGGCAGTTGCCCAATTGCCAGTTACATAGTGTCAGTTTCTCCTTTCTCCCCTTCACTATTTCCAAGCAGCCTGTTTACCTCCACCACCCCCAGGTTTTTCCTTCCTTCCTTCCATCCATCTTTCTAAAGCTTTTTTTTTTAATTGACCACTGCATCAGAGCTCTGGCATTATGTGAGTTAAAATGATTTTTTAAAAATAAATAAATAAATAAATAAATACTGAAATGAGGCAGGGAGATGGGTTTAAAGTGGACTCACAAGGAGAGTGCAATGGCGGCAGCAGCCCCAGTTGTTTAATTCTGAAGGCATGCAATATTGGGGCTCGGATTGTGGTATGTTTCCATTTCTGACATGCTTGCTGTGAGAACAGGGCTCATGAGATAAAGCCCCAAATCTCTATCTAGTGGCAGAATGGATTAATGTTAATGCATTAGTACAACACCAACATTTCCAGGTTCTACAGCTTGCAGAGATCTTTCGCCTAAGAAGTATCGCCTTGTTATTCTGCAGCACAATTGTGAAAAATAATTATATAAAGCACCGGAGCACAAAATGGACAGCAGAAATCTAGCTCTTGTATTCTATAGAAGGCTGTCCAAAGCAAATTGTGTGTTGTGGAATGAGGGAATGAGAAAATGGACTTCTGTGATAAGGATGAGAAAATTTCTTCAAGGGTGCAGAATGAGAGAACAGAGAAGGGACTTTTTCTCTACCTTCTATTCACTGTTCAGAGTGCTATATACTTAGTGGCAACCACAGAGCCAGGTGTATTTTCAAGCAATAATTTCCCCCTTGCTTTCTGCAGAGCTGTTAGCTATCCAATATTGCCTATCACAATAAATTAAGCACAATCAGATTTAAATGCCACTCAGCAATCCACTTTAAATGCATTATTTTGCCAGCTAGCTTTATTCAGCTATTGACCAAATGCAATACCACTTCACGCAAGTCCTTTGTTCTTTATTCTGTAACATTAATCTTAGCACACACAGCTACACTGTAATATCTCAGCCACTGAGAATAACGCGCATGTCAGCAACCACACCAATATTTGCCCATCCTCAGCACATCATTGCCTTTCCTTCCGCTTTCTCTTCTAACTAGGGCTCAGCCTTTCGTGCAAGTAGGGACGGCCATGCGGTTAAAGAAGTTGCCCTGTCAGCAATATCATTAATCCAAGTACTTAAATCCCTGAATAAAAGCAAAATCAATGCTCTACAGCAATGTTTGTCAATGTAATGTAATAAATAAACTTACCTTCCCTGAGTATTCTCAGTGGGCTTCACTTCGGTGGTAGGCTTTGAGGCTGTGGAGGATAGAAGGGGCAGGGAAGGGAAATACTGACCTGCTTGCCAGTGGAAAGAGAATACTTAGTCCTTGTGTTTCCATGGATGGATGTCAGAGTTGCAGAAACTAAAAGAGGTCTGGGGAACCAGAGTTCTTTTTACTGGCCTTTTAAAAACAACAATGCCATGGCCGACAAAGTGATCTCAGTCACTGCCAGTTTTTACATCTTTCACTCCACCCTCAGAGGCAGTTGATATTGGCGATGGTTTATTGACAGAGAGAAGTTGGAAACACAGAATACCCATCTTCTCACTTAAAATCTGTCACCATCCACATACATGTATTGATTTGTGTAAATACCTGTGAAATTACTGGGCTGGCCCAGAAATGAATCAGAAACCAGTGGAAGTATTCTAAGAAAGTAATCACATGTTCTCATTATTCCCCCTCCCCCCCATGTCAGTAGTCTGCTCACAGTGTTTGGAACCAGCTGAAGGTTTCAAACATGTTTCAGAGGTACCTCCCAGATAAATCACATGGTGATAATGATGGTGTTATGTGGCTTCAAGTCATTTCTGATTTATGGTGACCCTAAGGCTATCATGGGGTTTTATTGGCAAGATTTGTTCAGAGGAGGTTTGCCATTGCCTTCCCTTGAGGCTGAGAGTGACTTGCCCAAGGTCACCAGTGAGTTTCATGTCTGAACTGGGAATCAATCCCTTTGAATTATCGGTTTGCCCCAACAACCAGTTTGCCCCTGTGAAATTGGTTTCATTGAGAAATCCCAAAAAGAATATGTCTTTGCAAGTTGAGTTCAGTTGTGGGTTTAATGGCTTTTTAACTTCTATCATTTAACTTTTAACTATGCTTGGTTTAACTGTTGTAAACCACTTAAAGTTTCAAATTGGGGGGAAAGGCTGCACACTAACATTTCCCTGTGACGGCTACACTGCAGGGGAAGTCCTCCATGCAGTGATCACCAGTCAGAAGAGTAAGAAGTCAGCAGAATCTCCCTCCTGGAGAACAGGAGGGCACAAAACTCCTTGGGGCTTTCTAGATTTGCAGGAAAGGGCGACATGAAATTCCCTTTTCCTTAATACTTAGCAGCTGCACTGCAAGTCCCAGGTGTGTAATAAAAAGGCATAGGGCAGCTACACTGAGGAGGTGTGGGGACGACTTATCTGAAGTCTTTTCTGTTGCTCAGCAACTACATTGGAAGCTGTCAGGATGCTAGAAACACAGGCGGAGCAGCTGCACAGGTGGCAATGAATGGGGCTTTTGGCCTCACTGAACCTTTAATATTTTTGTTGTTGTTGTTGCCAGCTGCAAACTGCGCAGTTGCACCAGTACATCATACAGGCAATTGTATTGCCAGCTGCGAACTGCGCAGTTGCACAGGTACATCACACATGAACTGTGCAGTTATGAAGATCTGTGAAATTACCATTGTGGTTTCGCTTTCCTTTTTTAAAGTGTGTTGGTGCACCATGAATGAACCTATTATTATTATTATTATTATTATTATTATTATTATAATTATTCCACCCCTTTGAGATCAATTGAGGCGGCTTACACATTAAAATACTATTACATCAATAAAACAAACTGCATCCGTCCCCCCTTAAAAATATATTAAATCCATTACAATTTAAGTTTATGAATAAACTTCTTTATTTTATGAACGAACTGACATTTTATGTGCAGTTGCATAACAGTTACAGCATCCCAGAGTCCCTACTGCGCATGTCTAGGGTTCAGATTAGGGCTGGAGCTAGGGTTTGGGGGCTTTAAAAAGCTGCACAGTTGCACTGCAGCACTTAGACACAGCTGCGCTGTTACACCCTTTTTTAAAAGAAGCTGGGAAAAGCAGCTCCTTTTTAAAGCTGCTTTTCCCCCACTAAAATACAAAAGAAGTGCGTTCATGCCAAACTTTCAGTGTGGGTCATCTAAAAGCTGCACTTTCATGCAGGCATGAACACACTCCTTTTTGCCAGTCTAGATCAGCCTCTTGAGGCCAAATCACCAAGCTAGTTGCACTTGATCATGGGTGGAGGTGGAGAAAACACTGGAAGAAACATTGTGCAGTGGGAGAAGCCTACTCCCACTTCAAAGTTTTGGGGTCAATTTAAAAATATGATGATATCTAAGAGTTTGCAAGTAAACTGGCATGAGAAATAATGAATTTTAAATAAGAATAATAAGGCTATGGTCTATAAGAAAGCAATTTGTTTACAGCAAACAATAGACAAACAGCCATCTCATTGCTATCTTAGAGATTATAGTACTGTATAAGGGAAACAGCTACTGGACAGCAACAGTAGTAAACACACAATAATATCATTGCTACCATATTAACTGTAATATACAAAAAACAGCAACTGTGTTGTAGCAATAGTGGAGAACAAAGAACTCATTGCCACTGTATTGACTGTAACATAAGGGAAATAGCTACTGGGTAGCAGCAATAGTAAATGGTGAAACTGGCAAAGGATCTCTCACAGACAACAGCAGTGGCACCATAGCTGACTTTTATTAGTACTGTAGAGAGGGAGGCCTGGTAAACTCCCTTTTGGAAACCTTTTACCATGGAAACCCTATGATGAAAGAATCCAATATGAAACAAGTGGTAGTGCCAGGATATACTCAGCAACCTGCTAGGATAAAACAGAGAACAAATATGAGTAGTGCTAGGGTTAACAATGCAACTGGACTCAAGCCAACTAGACTCCAGATGTCAATGTGTTAGAGGTGAAAGGAAAATCTGAAGTAGCACAAGACATATTATAGGAGCATGGAGAAGTTTGAGTCAGAAGAAGCTAGACATAGTAAAACAATAGGAAATGGGGGGGGGGTGAGGGAGCTAAAATGGAAAGGAATTGGACATTTTGAGTCAGGCAATTCCACAGCATTTTACTCAGAACATGAACATGTAAGAAGAAATGGGATGGAATTTATAGTGAGGAAAGATGTAGCAAAAGCCATCAAAGCACATAATGTAAAGTCTAACCAAATCATGTCAAAAAGACTTCAGGGAAAACCCATCAATATAACTTTGATCTAAGATTATGCTCCAACTACAGAGGCAGAAGAAGAAATTGAAAGAGTCTGCTGGAGTCCAGGAAGAAACTGATCATATACCAAATCAGGACTTCTTATTAATCATAGGCGATTGGAATGCAAAAACAGAAAAAAAGCAAATTCAAAGATTATAGAAAAAATGGCCTAGGATTGAGAAATGAAGCAAGAAATCAACTGATGGAATTGTGTGAGGCCAACAATTTGTTCATTGTAAACATATTCTTCAAGCAACCCAAGAAGCAACTGTATTGACCCTAGGGCCAATACAAAACTCAAATAGACTATATAATTGGAAGCAAAAGATGGAGAAACTCTATTCTCTCTGCATAAACAAGACCAGGAACAAATTGTGGCACAGATCATGAAATACTGATAGCAAAAGTTAGAGTAAAGATAAAGAAGAACACTAAATCAACCATCATATCAAAATGCAGCCTAAAGAATCTAATGTAAAAAAAAAAGATTTGCACTATTAAGCCTAATTGATCAGAAAAAACTATGGATCACTCTTAAAGAAATGGGTGAGCTACAACACCTGATTGTCTTGATGCATGACCTGTACTTAGGACAAAAGCCTACTGCCAGGGTAGAATATGGAGAAATTGAATGGTTTCCAATTAGCAAGGGTGTCTGGCAAGGTACATCTCATCACCCTATTTAACTTATATGCCAAAAAATATAATATGTAAAGCAGGATTAGAATTGGAGAAAGGAGGTGTGAAAACTGGAGGAAGGGACACCAACAATTTAAGATATGCAGGTGATGCCATCCTAATAGCAGAAAATAGCAAACACTTGGAACAATTACTGAAAACAGTGCAAAAGCAGATTTACAGTTGAACCTTTAAAAAATAAAAATAATGACCACGTATGTTTTACATAACTAAAGCAGAGAAAGAATACACTGAAATGGTTAAAGATTTTCCATACCTTGTCACAGTCATTAATCAGAATGGAAACTGCAGTCAAGAAACCAGAAGAAGACTAGGATTGGAAGGGCACCTATGAAAGAACTAGATTAGATCCTGAAGTGTAAAGATATATCATTGTAGACTGTAGTTGGATTGTCCATGCCATTATATTTCCCATTTCAATGTATGGCTGGGAAAGCTGGACAATGAAGAAAACAGATAGGAAACTATATAGTGCCAAAAAGACAAATACATTGGGCCCTCCATATCCATAGATTCTTTATCCATTAATTCAAGCAGCCATGGCTTGGAAATATTTTTTAAAATGTAAATTCCAAACAGCAAACCTTGATTTTGCCATTTTATATAAGGGACACAATTTTACTATTCATTGTATTTAATGGGACATAAACATCCATAGATTTTGGCATCCATAGGTGATCCTGGAACCAAACCCCAAAGCCTACCAAGGACCCAATGTAAATGGGTACAAGAGCAAATCAAGCCTGAACTCTCCCTATAAAGATGACTAAACTGAAGCTTTCATAATTTGGACATATCATAAGACAGCATTATTCAGTAGAAAATATGCTTCTCGTGATATGGTAAAAGGCAATAGGAAAAGAGAAAGACTACATCACAGCTGGATAGACTCAATCAAGGAGGTCATTCGTAGGGTCACCATAAGTCAAAGTCAAGCTGATGGCATTGAACAACAACACTTTGAATTAAGTAATATAATTTTAATATACAGATTTAAAGAAGAAATTGAAGGGTAAATTCCTTATGGTGGACTGTATTATTTGTTTGTACATATTCTGTGTTTTTGTTTATGGTTTTAGGTTGCTCACCGTAATATCTGAGCCATAAGATTTCTGTGTGCAATTCTGCACTTGGGTGCATAAAACTTTAGGAGACTGTATATATGCTAGATTTGGGGGGGGGGGTGTTACATTGTTGCTGTTTAATTTAAAATTTGATTTACATTTCCAAATTCTTTAAACCCTTGTGATTATGTTTGTCATTTTCATTTATCATTGACACACACACACACACACCCGCTCCCAGTTGAATCCAAGGAACTGCTACATATATTTATAACAATATCCAAGATTATTATAGACCTGTGCCAGTACAATTATGACTGCAACTGAAAATTATGCACAAATAATATTTAAACCTTGGACAACCTGTAGGAAATTCTAATTAGCATCACATTTGCATGTTCATAATCAATGTGGACTTGGTAACAGCGTGTTTCAAAGACAGGTAGTAGCAGTACTATGGACAAGTTTGAGCTGGGGGTGATCCGTTCAATCTGAGTTATGTCTCATGCATTTGCTTAGATAAAAATTTGAATGGCTTTTACTGATGTGCTGGCTCAGCTTCAAATCATGATATCTATGGATTTTTACTTGCATTCCATACAATGCTCTCTCCTCCACCTAGACTTATTGTTCTTTTTGATTATGGAAGCATGCATAAAGTCCTTCAGATTATAAACTGAATGCAGTTTCATAACACAGATTTATTCTGAAAATTAAGCACCCTAAGGTTTTCAACCACCTCTTAACTCAAGTAATTTAACTTCATTTTCAAAGTGGACAAATCATGTTTTGATTTGATTTTAACTTAGGGTGGAGCTATATGAAAACCTACTGTATGGCCTTGGTAAATCACACTCTCTCAGCCTCAAAGGATAGCAATGGAAACCCTCTCTGAAGAACCTCGCCAAGAAAACCTTATGATAGGGTTGCTTTAGGGTTCTCTGTTCATTTATTCTCTTTCCATTCCACCTGGTATCTTATGAGACAGCAAGATTCATTCCATCAATCCACCTGACACTTCAGCAATTAATTTCCACGACTCTCAAAGCCATTTCCCTCAGTAACTATTTTACTTACCCATTATAAGAAATACATAAGAAATGATATGTTAAGAATTTATAAGAATTGAAAGTCCGCTTCCTTTTTTCTTTCCACACCAGCCGATTTTTTCCTTTTGTTATCTTGCATCTGTTAAACTGTGTATCATTCTTTTCAACCATAAATCACCTTGCGTACATTGTCAAAAAGATGGGATATAAATGCAGCAAAGTGATACAATTATACTGCAGGATATGATGTTATTGGAAAGCACATTCCTTGATGCCACTGACATGGTATCAATTGCTCAAAATGAGGAGCAAATTACATTTTGCCAGAACTGCATAGTTCTGTCCAGGGTGGAGGAGGTCCATACCCACCAGTATCAGGGTGGGTAATAGTGAAGACTTCACACTTTGCTTCCCTTTATATTTCTGATTTGGTCTGGGAAGCAGTACTTGCGATTTGCAAAACAGTGATGTTTGTTTCAGTGGGATAGCTTATTGTAGTGCAGATTTTAGATGTGGAGGCCTCAATCTGGATTAAGATTGTAGCAAGGGCAAAAGATGAATCCTTCCACCATCACCCCATAAACAATGGAATTCCAACCCAGATTCCAACCCACTAACTATGTGGTGGGGGAAACTGGACTCCAGGGCAGACCTATGAGGGTTGCCATATTTCACTTCCTCAGATCTGGACATCCAATCTGCGTATTATGTGAATTATTGCAATTATGCAATTTACTCTCATTTGTCTTCTAATTATACAAACTCAGCACATTAATTGCTGCATTGTTAATGCCACTATGTTTCAAATTTCATACAACTGTTTGTTTGTTTTAGTGACTCAACTGAGAGACCAGTTAATGCAGTGTTTAAAGTGCCAGGCTGAGAGCAGGAAAACCCAAATTGAAATCTCCACTTGGTCATGGAAAGATCCCTTTGACCGTGTGCCGCCACCACCTCTCAGCAAGCCTGAGCTAAGACCCCTTTTCTTCTTGTATTCTGTCCTTTTTTAAAAAATGTTTTATGCTTTTTGATAAGTTTGTTTTTTCATGGCCTTTGGCTAGTTAACTTGACTTGTATTCTGCTGTCACTACTGAAACCACTGGGACAGGTCATCCAGAGTTTTGGGGTGCCATGTCACCAGTACGCAGATTACACCCAACTCTATCTCTCCTTTCCATCTGATTCCAAGGAAGTAACGGACTGGATGAGGGCAAACAAACTGAAACTTAATCTAGACAAGACAGAGGTGCTCCTAGTCAGTTGTAAGGCAGATCAGGGATTCAGCCTGTGATGGCTGGGGTAACACTTCCCCTGAAATCTCAGGTTCACAGTTTTGAGTGTGCTCCTGGATTCAGACCTGAGCCTGGATGCCCAGGTTTCAGCTGTGGCCAGGAGTGGATTTGCACAGTTAAAATTAGTGCACCAGCTGTGCCTGTTCCTTAAGAAGTCGGTTCTGACTATGGTGACATATTCCTACATCTGGTTTGGGCTATTGTAATGCACTCTATGTGGGGCTGCCCTTGGAAACTGTTTGGAAACTTTAGCAGGTGCAAAATGCTGCGGCCAGGCTGTTGACTGTGGCTGGCTACGGGGGTTATGTCATTTCCCTGTTGAAACAGCTACACTGGCTACCAGTCTGTTTCTGGACAGAATTCAAGATTTTGTAAACAGCTTGGGTCCAGACTATCTAAAGGACTGTATCTCCCTATACAAGCTAGCCTGAGCTCTAGGATCAGGAGAGGGCTTTCTCTCAGTCCCACCACCTTTGCTGGTGCAATTGATAAGGTCTCAGGAGAGATCCTTCTCTGTGGCTGCTCCCAGACTATGGAACTCCCTTCTATGGGAGGTCAGGTTCACCCCCTCCCTGCTCTCTTTTGGGCAGACATTTGATGGATGAATTTTACTTGCTTTGATTTTAACGGTGTTTTAACTTATGTTTTAATATTAATAATGTTTAATTTTTTAAATTTTTATAAATTAATGCATTTACTTCTGTCTTTTAAAATTATTTTGTTCTTTTAAGTTATTGTAACCTGCCTTGAATCCCATTGTGGGAGAAAGGCGGGATATAAATCCTTGAAATAAAAAAAAAATCCTTTCTCTTCACTCCCTTCCATGCCTTACCTAGTGCTCTTACTGTACAATGCACTGACTGCTTCGTTCTGTCTGCTGCTCATACCTTGATGGGTAGTATTGTTTGGGGGTAGTTTGATTGTATGTTCCTGTAGGGCAGGGGGATAGACTGGATGGCCCTTGTGGTCTCTTCCATCTCTATGATTCTATGTTTCTATAAAATGTTTCTTGCACCACTTTCTCTCCCTTTCCTTGCACCTGAAATGATTTTTTAAAAAAAAAGAAAGGAAAAGAAAGCTTGGCATCTGGACCTGATGACGGAGATTATCGCACACGCCTTATCCCATCTCTTCCCCCATGGGATACACACATGTTCAACTGTCAATAACAGATCTTAATACATTCTCCCATAGCCTGGCATATGCAGCCCATATGCAGCTCGTATGCAACCCAGGCTTATTCTGTGGCTTTTCAAGGATGGGATTTTAAAGTATTTTTTAAAAAAGTTATATTAGAGAAAGGAGTACCATGCTGTTGTTTTTAATAATCCTGAAAAACCAAGGCAAATATTTTCACATGTAAGTAGCCTGCTTAGTGGTTCATGGCAGTAAAGAACATGGTCATAAATCTCTGCAGAATCAGACCCTCTAATTGAACTGATTGCACAAAATTAAAAACCAATGAGGTAGGCAAATATTGATGCTGCCATATTTAATTTAGGGGGGAAATAAGAGTTAACCAGTTTATTGTTGTAAACAAAGGCATTTGGTTAAATGAAAGTTCCATCAAAGCTTAATAGCCAAATTCAAGTGAACATAAAGTAAAGGCTTATGTACTTTCTGTGGTTTCTATAATGGCTAATCTAATAACTCTAAATGGAGTGTTATTGTTTATTCCTTAGCTTCCATTCCATAAATTAGATAAAGCAATCTGACAGTTACTGTACTTGGGAATTTTATTCTACTAAGTGATTTTAAAGGCTTCTCAAACTCTAACAAAGTCACGAATTGAATGACTACCCCAGAGTCCCTTTTTAAAATTGAAAAAAACCAAGAGCAGCTTTTAAAAAAAGAATTTTTTATGTGCACTGTACAAAGAAGTTTGAAAGGAAAATGGGCAGTTAAAGCAGGTGTTAAGGTGATATCATACCTCCTTTTAGTTCTTTCAAAGTGATTGTATTGATTGATCGATTGATTGATTTAATCTGCTGCCTTTCTCCTAATTTTGTGATCCAAGGCAGGCCACAAAAATGCTTTAAAAACATATAAAAAAATTTAAAAGACAATTTAAAATATCACATTAATCTAAAAAGCTAAAAATACAAAATCATCAAAAACATACTAAGTTAAAAAATAAAACCATTTAGAACATACAAAAGCAAGTATTCCAATGAGAAGCCTCTTTGGGTGCAGTTACATATTAAAAGCCAACTTGCAGAGAAAAGTTTTCACCTGCCAATGAAAGGAGAACAGGGCACCAACAGGCCAACCTAAGTGATGATTTATTAAAATTTAAATAAATATAAATGTGCTATTCCTGTAAGTTTTTCTTCACCTTTGCTAGCAGTTTTTGGCAGCTGCTCCCAGACTAAAGAACTCCCTGCCAAGGAAGACCAAAGCAGCACTTCTCAAACTCATCTGGTGTGGAGGTAGTTGTTGCTGTTGTGTACCTTTAAGTTGACTCTGACTTCCAGCATCTCTATCCTAAGATGTTCTTGGCAAGGTTTCTTCAGGGGATATTTACCATAGATTCCTATCATATTCTCTGAGTATAAGAGAGTGTGACTTGCCCAAGATCACACAGTGTGTTTCCATAGATGAACAGGGATTCAGTAGCTAGGGGCAGCCTGGAATATCCTGTCCCCCAAGTTGCCCTGATCTCCCCCCATTACAAAGGCCATAATGATTCTCCTGCTAAAGCACTGGACTTTATCATATGAGAATGCCAAAGTGGATAGTAGCAGGATAGTAGCACTGATGGCAGTATCTTAACACATGATACTATGTCTTTCCTGGGGCTGCTTCATTCTCCATCTGTTCCTGGAGTGCTCTTTTTCACCTGTCAGTGACTCCCAATCATGCTGCCTTTTCAGTATTGATTCACATGTGATAGGTTCCTCCTGCTGTAGTTCCAATATGCCAGCAGTCATCATGGTGCAAATTAGTACAAGTGCATGACATTATGTTCCTCTCCCCAATCCCTCCATGCTATTCCCAAGCAGACTGTCTTTCTTTTTTTAATTTTTTTTTCATTAATCCATTGCTGTGACTGTGCAAATTGAAAATTTTTAAAAAATGTAGCATACTAGGAAGGGCATAGGGCAGAAAAGCAGGATTATGAAAGGCAGTGTGGAGATGCCAGTGCCCAAGACTATAGTAGCACACTGGCACTTTTAAAGAACTGTGTGAAAACTGTTCCCAAACTGGTTCCCAAACTGTGTTTCTTGCTCTGACATGATTGTGGTATATTAACAACCTGGTGTGATAAAGTCCTCTGTTTCTGGGTCATATTCAAAATAGTGGTGATAATGACTTTTAAAACCTGTATTGTGTGACACCAGTATGTTAGGACTGCCCTTTCCCATAGATGCCTGCCTGCATATTAAGATCATCAAAAGAAGTCTTTGCATCCTATTACTTCCTCAAAAACATCTGTAGGGAACCAGTTTGGAACTCCCTCCTGAAGGAAGCCCACTTTAACACAATTTAATGCCATGTTACAATATTATCAAGGATTGCAGAGATTTGTTTTATTTTATTGATGCATTTTGTCTGTTTGAAGTTTGACTATTTGTACCACTCTTTTTCCCCCAAAATTTAATTTTGTACTACAGATTCTGCTGTTTTAATTGAATTGTTATTCCTATTTTAATATCTTATTTTTTGCTGCTCATGACTTTGAATTTTTTAAGGAAAGGCAAGGGTGTTTGTTTTTTAAATAATGATGATGATGATGATGATGATGATGATGATGAATGGGAAATTCTGTATCATCTTGGGCATGACACATTCTCTCAGCCTTAATTTAGTTATCTTTTCAGCCAAGCAAGCATGTGACCAAATCTGGATAAGAGGCTGTACAGATGTCCCTGGAGAAAGACTAGCTATATAACCTCTATTTCACCTTATAAAATGGGTATAATCAATTTATTCATAGGGTCACTGTGTGAAGAGCATTTAAAGATTGAAAATGATTTACAAATCACTAGTACTAATAACATCCGGCATATTTCTAGTTCTTCGAGATTGAGGTAATATTGAGCAATCCATGGCAAAGCTGCTTCAAACTTCCTCAGCTAATATCCATGTATTTCTTCCCTACTATATCAACACCTTTTATTGACCCCAGTATTCAGTCCACTTTGTTCAAACTACACTGGCTGAATATTATGCTCACTACGTAAGAAGATAGAGGTCCCTATAAGTATCCTGAATACAATATAGCTGTGAGAGATTGGGGGGTGGGGGATAGATTGTTTTAACAGAATTTTCCCTTCTTCAAAAAAAATCATAAAATGAAATTACTGATAGTTGCTATAGCAGTTTGGTCTTCACTTACCCACTCTGTGACATCCAGCTATTACAATGGACCCCCCTCTTTAACCCAGCTCTGTTTTCTTTTTAAAGTGGAAAGTAGTTTGGATTTACTTTCTCAAAATTCAGAAAACACAAAGTTCTTTTTGCAGACAATGCAATGAAGTATCAAGGTATACAAAAAAACATCTGTGTATTTGAGCGGAAAGAGCTGGGAACATGGAAGGCAAATTACACAAAGAGAATTGCAAATTAAAATCAATAAGTTCTGATCAGTTGGAAGGGCATGTCAGAATCTGGCAGAGTCTTCCATGTGTTTTGTTGTTGTATTAATTTGGCTGATGTAGTGCATAAAAGTTCATATGCTTTAAAAAGGTATATTAGAGAGTAAAGTATATAATTGGGAGTGATGGGAGTTACAGTGTTTTATGTCAGTTCAAAGAAAAGATAATTGCCTAGCTGAAAAATGCACAAAGATAGGAAGCTTTTCCTAAGGAAGTCTCCTGGGGTGAAGAAACGAGAGACAAAAGTGAAGCAGTGTGAAGGGGAGCAGAAAATTAGGACTGAGTATAGAGATGTTCTAATTTGTTAACAATGCAGTGAAGTATCAAGTATCAAGGTAAAGTCTGCAAAAGTATAGGGTGGGGCATTGCTTATTCTGTGCAAACAACTTTTGAATTACAAGACAGAGGGTAGACTGGTTTCAAGTTGCTGAGTTGTTTTGTTTTTGAGGATTAACTTCAGAATATATATTGGGTAACAAAAGATAGGATATCTCCCTGATGTCCAATAGTGATCTCTTTTCCAGATGCTGAAGATAATATTGCTGTGTCTGGAATACAGAACTAGCAGGACCTAGTCCACGAAAACGGATTAAGAATTGTAAACGTGAATTAGGATTGCAAACATCAGTTTCTGTCTCAGAGATCACCAAAATATGATTGACAATCTTAAGTGGTGCTACAGTTTAGTTATGGACTCCTTTAAGGACTTGTTACAGTCTCAAGAATCTCAGGTTTCACTCTTGTAGATGTTTGTGGTTCTAGAAAAATATTTTTAAAAGATTTGTAAATGATGTTCCTATTTATAGTGTTTGCATCCCTCCTGGTATTTCTTCCACCCTTTCCTTGGCTGGTTAAGTGCTTGTAAACTGAAATCCATATAGTACACTTGCCAAAGCAGAGTCTCTAGCCGATACCCACCAAAGGGAGGGGAAAAAAGTCCTGAACAATGTCTCTAATACTTCTAAACAGCACTCACCATTTCACATTTCACTTTTAACTTCCCTGAGATTTTTTTTTGGGGGGGGGGGGAATTAAAATAAATCAATTAATTTAAATAAATTAGTAAAGCTGTCTCAGAATGTATCTTGATAGAATTCAAATTCAATTTATCTTGATTGAATTCAAATTGTGAAACATCAGGCCTAATTCTACCAAGTTTATTTTCATAATTGGCAACTAAGGTCATTCCTGTTTTAAAATATTATTTACCCAATCACTTACTTGAACATTTATGAAGTAGTGTTGTTGGTGTGGGAATCTCTGGTGTCCTTGTTTCAAGTGTGTGGCCATCATTCAATAAATATGAGAAGTCAGCATCCTTGACCTCTGTTCAACTGTGTGAGACACTAACAAGAGTAAGACAAAAGGTGACAGCATCTCATCTCTCTGCTCAGACAGTGTAAAAGTAATCAAGGCCCTTCTCCACAAACATGTTTCATGGATAGCTCTGAACTTGCTTTAAAACCTTGCAGATCTTTGAACTTACCAGATGAGACAAGTACTTACATTTCTGACACAAAACAAACAAGAGCTTTGTTCCATGTATTTTAAAATTATTTTTCCTTATCTCTTTTTCCTCCTATGTAAACACAGTTTCATTGGTAGCCTAGGAAGCAGGCATCAGGGAGGGCAAAGCGGTTCAGAAAGGAGGGGGGAATAAGAGAGAGAAAGGAACTCCCTGCACATTTCATTCATGGAGGAATCTGCAAGCTGTTCTGTATGACAGCTGAGCACTGCGAGCTAAAGCAACTTGTTCCGCCTGTCAGCATCCGAGAACCCACAGCAATGAGATACAATTGTGATGACACCACTGTAGTAGAACTGGGTCAGGCTTACGGTCACTTTAAAGCAGAATGTCAACCATTCCTTTCTACTCCAGTAATTTGATTCAGTGGCACTTGAAAAACTGTTAGAAACTATTAGCTTCATATCTAGGTTCAGAATCAAACTGTGACAAGTATTAGAAGAATCCTCCCGTGAGCCCCAAGCCTTGCAGGAATGGAATGCCAACATAACTGGCATATTCCATAGGTTTTCTCCAGTGTTATCAAGTAGTTTTCACTCCACACATTTCCCCAGTGGCTCATGATGTTGGGCATCTTTTTTGCTTCTGCCTGTTGGATTCCCCCCCCCCCCCGCCCATTCGCACAGAACATTTAAGCCTCCACAAATTTTATCAGCTACCAAACATTCTCAAGATAACAACAAAAAAGTTCAAAACTTATTCCTCCAATTAGAAACTGGTGTGTGTGTTTTTTATTCTGCAACAATAGGAAAGATTTCTAAGCACAGTTATTTCATACAAATCATCCCTCTCCTATATTATTTTTTCTAATACATAAATAGAACATAAGGATATCTGAACATATTTTGTAAAATGAACAAGCAACCAACCACTGATAAGATTCACTTGGGGAAGAAAAAACACATTTGTTCTAACTGTGCCAGTTAATCTCACAGGTTTTGTTTCCATTATGTTTTCTTAGGAGCAAACTCTTGTACCAAACACAGCATTCGCACTGTGCATCTGTTCACAGCACGAGTAATTTGATGTAAACAGCTGATCAGTACAACTTTTTAAATACAGCACCATAGCTCTACATTATAGCCTTCAGCAGTGAGCATTTAAGATGATAATACTTTCCTCCCATCCTTATCCAGGCATAATATTGTTTTGGCTTCACCAATAATTTTTGTTGCTGTATATTTTCAAGTAATTTCAGACTTATGGTGACCCTAAGGCACACCTAACATAGGGTTTTCTTGGCAAGATTTGTTCAGAAGTTAGTAGCCTTTGCCTTCCTTTGAGGCTGAGAGAGTGTGACTTGCCCAATGTCACTATCCAGAAATACCCAGTGAAATTTTCACAGAGACTGGCAGATTCTTTTATTTATTAAAACAGCTTAAAAGTGTTACATTTTCCTTCCCTTGCTCAGCATACATATTCAAAGGCCCTAGATGTTTATGACATGGCTGTGAGCAAACACAGCCCTCAAGTGAGCCACAGAATCCTGACAACCCCTGGCATCCCAAAACAAGCATGCTTCCTTTGATCTCTTTCTCTGTAAGCCCAAAAGCACATTTTCACATCTATATGTACATAAATCTGCATGTGTTTTTGTTGGACACTGTCAATGTTTCAAAACATAATATCCAGACTTTTAAAAGTTAAATATGAAGTTTCCAGTTCTTACATACAATCGTCTAGAAAAATGCAGAATGTCAGGCTAAAAATATATTTCCATCCCACAGAATCTATGTAATTATATTTTGCATTTATATCTCACCTTTCTGCCACAATGGAATTGAAGGCTGCTTAGGATAATTTAAAAAGATAGAACTAAAGCATTAATAACAAAAGGTAAAAATAATTCAATAATACTAATATTAAAAGAGAGCCAGCATAGGTTAGTGGTTTGAACTTTGGACTCTGATCCTGGAGACCAAGGCATGAATCCCAGCTCAGCCATGCTACTCTCTCAGTCTCAGAAGGTGGCAATGGCAAACACCCTCTGAAAAAAATTGCCAATAAAACCTTTTTAGGTTGCCTTGCCTTAGGGTCCTACTTTAGGATTGCTGTAAGTCGGAAATGACTTGAATGCGCACAACAACAAAAACATAGCAGTTAAAAACATGGCATATTTAAAAACATGGCATTTAGCCTTTGCTCAGATTGGATTGATGTTTTGTTAATATAAATTTGAGATTTTAATTGTAATCTGTTTACAGTCTATTTTAACTATTACTTGTTTAATTGTTTAATTGTTATTTTAAGAGGGGGAGGGAAATGTGAGTTATATTCAAGGTATTGTTGGAATTTTATGTAAGCCTCTCTGATTGCTTGTACAAAAAAGTGGGATATAAATAAAAATTTTATTATTTATTTATAGTTAAAACATTTTTTAAAAAATAAACAATATTACATCATTAAAAGCAGTGCACCAATTACATACACATACTACCTAAGTAGAATCCAAAAGCCACACGAATTAAAAAATGTCTTCAGCTGCCAGGGAAAAGACAGCAGGGAAGGGGCCAACCTGATCTGTCATGGAAGGGAGTTACATAGTCTGGGAGCAGCCAAGAAGGCTATCTCCTGAGTCCTCATCAATGGCACCTCTGAAAGTGGTAGCACTGAGAGAATCTTAACACATGGGCTGGGTTGTATAGAGAGATACAGTCCTTCAGATAGTCAGGACCCAAGCCATTTGGGGCTTTAAAAGTAATAACTAGCACCATGAATTATGCCTAGAAACTGACTGGTAGCCAGTGCGGCTGTTTCAGCCAAGGCGTAACATGATCTCTATAGCCAGCCCCAATCAACAATGTGGTTACAGCATTTTGAATCCACTTAAGTTTCCAAACAGTTTCCAAAAGCAGCCCCAAGTAGAGCTCATTACAGTAGTCCAAATGGGAAGTAATCAAGGCATGTGTAACCATAGCCATATCCAGCTTCTCAAGGAATGAGCACAGCTTATTTATTTATTGTATTTATACTCTGCTCTTCAGAAATGCTCTCGGAGTGGCTTACAAAACTGGTAATTAGACAGTTCCCTGCCCTCAATTCTCTGCCCTATTTCTGGCATCACTAGGTTTGACTGTGCAAATGTGCTCCTGGTCACAATTGAAACCTGGGCTCAGATCCAAATCCAGAGCACACCCAAGAGGTAAACCTGATATTTCAGGGGGAATGTAACCCCATTCAGCACAAGCTGAAGCCCTGTTCCTTGGTCTGACTTCTGTACCAGGATCACCTCTGACTTGTCTGGATTAAATTTCAATTTGTTCATCCTTATCCAGCCCATTACTGACAGCAGACACTAGTTTAGTACAGAAACAGTTTCCCTGGAGTCAGATGGAAAGGAAAGATAGAGTTGGGGGGTATCAGCATACTAATAACTCTGAATCCACATACTCTAGATGATCTCTCCTGGTGATTCCATGTAGATATTAAATAACATGAAGGAACTCCAAGAAGGAAAGGAGCCACTGTTAAACCGTGTCCCATCCCACAGAGGCATCTCAGAAGGATACCATGGTCGATGGTATCAAAAGCCACTGAGAGGTCCAGCACAATCAACAGGACACACTCCTCCTGTCCAGCTCCCTGTGTAGGCCATCCAATAAGGTGACCAAATCTGTCTTTGTCCCACAGTCAGGCTTGAAACCAGATTGAAATTGATCTAGATAATCTGTTTCATCCAAGAACCCCTGGAGCTGAGACTACCAAATATTCCAACACCTTGCGCAAAAAGGGGCTATTAAATGTTGTGTGTTTTAAAATTTAAGGTTTGTATTTTTAAACATGTTACATTTTAATGCATAACTGTTTTAACTTTTAAATTGATTGTTTTTTAATATATACACATTTTTAACAGCAGTGCTGTTTTTAAACTGTAGTTTTTTTTAAAAAAATTGCTGTTAGCCACTTTGAGTCCCCATGCTGGGAGAAAAGGTGGGAGTGGCCTCACTATATCGCAGCTTCTTTTACACAAATTGGAAACCTAACTAGTAGTGAAGCATTTACTACTCCCCTTACCAAATCAACAAGTCTCCCTTAGTCTGCTTTCAGAAGCCAAGATGGTCATGGGTCCAGTATGCACATGGTGGCTCTCATCTCTCCGAGGATTTTGTCCACATCCTCAGGTTGCACAAACTGAAACAGATCCAATAACCTCTGGCCAGGGTTACATCCACCAGACCTATACTGACTACAATCATAGAATCATAGAATCATAGAATCGTAGAGTTGGAAGAGACCACTAGGGCCATCCAGTCCAACCCCCTGCTATGCAGGAAATCCAAATCAAAGCACCCCTGACAGATGGCCATCCAGCCTCTGTTTAAAGACCTCCAAGGAAGGAGACTCTATCACCTTCCGAGGAAGTGCGTTCCACTGTCGAACAGCCCTTACTGTCAGGAAGTTCTTCCTAATGTTCAGGTGGAATCTCTTTTCCTGTATCTTGCATCCATTGTTCCGGGTCCTGTTCTCTGGAGCAGCAGAAAACAAGCTTGCTCCCTCCTCAATATGACATCCTTTCAAATATTTAAACAGGGCTATCATATCACCTCTTAACCTTCTTTTCTCCAGGCTAAACATCCCCAGCTCCCTAAGTCGTTCCTCATAGGGCATGGTTTCCAGACCCTTCACCATTTTTGTCGCCCTCCTTTGGACACACTCCAGTTTCTCAATGTCCTTTCTGAATTGTGGCGCCCAGAACTGGACACAATATTCTAGGTGGGGCCTGACCAAAGCAGAATACAGTGGCACTATTACTTCTCTTGATCTAGACACTGTACTTCTATTAATGCAGCCCAAAATAGCATTGGCCTTTTTAGCTGCCGCATCACACTGTTGACTCATGTTCAACTTGTGGTCTACTTGGACTCCTAGATCCCTTTCACACGTAGTTTCATTCAGCCAGGTGTCACCCATCCTATATCTGTGCATTTTATTTTTCCGCCCTAAGTGCAATACCTTACATTTCTCTGTATTGAATTTCATTTTGTTAACTTTGGCCCAGCTTTCTAGTCTATTCAGGTCATTTTGAATCTTGATCCTGTCCTCTGGGGTATTAGCTATTCCCCCTAATTTGGTGTCATCTGCAAATTTGATAAGTATGCTCCCAATTCTGTCATCCAGGTCATTGATAAAGATGTTGAATAGCACTGGGCCGAGGACAGAGCCCTGTGGGACCCCACTGGTCACTTCTCTCCAGGATGAAAAGGATCCATTGTTGAGCACCCTTTGGGTTCGGCCATTCAACCAATTACAGATCCATTTAACAGTTCCTTTGTCTAGCCCACATTTTACAAGCTTGTTTGCAAGAATGTCATGGGAAACCTTGTCAAAGGCCTTACTGAAATCAAGATATACTACATCCACAGCATTCCCTTCATCTACCAAGCTGGTAATTTTATCAAATCTAAGTTGGAATAGATTTGAGTAATTTTATCCACAAAGCACTGCACAAACTCTTTGCAATTTGCTACTGAGTGGTTTTATACTGGTTTTGTGGGGCAGAATGCAAAAGGCCCCTGACCACTTGATACAGTTCTGCTGGACAACACTGTGAGGATTGAATGGTGGCAGTGAAGAAGGCTTTCATCACTGCCACCTGTACTATGCTGCAGGCCTTCCAGTGAGCTCTAGCCTTGTTCGATTGGACTCACTCCAAGTCTTCCACCATCATTGCTCTTATTGTTATTATTTATTAATGATCAACAGATCAGACATACAAATACACATCAGTCATACAGATAAATTGCTTTAGTCTCTATCCCATTCATTTCATCACCAACAGCTCCCTGGTAAACTAGGGTGCTCACTTGGCTCCAGTCCATGGGAAGGGATGTCTATGAACAATCATGTCCACCGTCTGGACCATTTCCCTATTCCAGATATCAACCAAGGCTTTGACAGGATTACCTGCCAAGGCAACAGGAAACTCTCCAAGAGCCATCAGGAATTCATCTGTCTCCTGGGGTGGAACATCTCAAACAGTTGCCCACCCCTGCAGAGGCTGTGAGTTCCAGTGAGTCTGAACCTCACTAGGTAGTGATCTGTCCATGAAAACAGAACTACTGAAAGTTCCTCCAGGGTATCTATAGTGGCTCAGAGACAAAGTATTCCTCATATTAAATTAGCGAGTGTGGGTCATGTGCACATTATATGTTTTTTAATCCAGATCAGGACCCTGTCACATTCAGAATTAGTCCTTGTCCTCCAAACCAAAATACTAACACTACCTCATAATCACCACCACCAGCACCACCACCACCCAAACTTAGTAACTTTTTAAGAATAATCTGTTCCTGTTACTGCGTACAATATTTGCAAAGTAATTGGCTGTCATGACTTCTTACAATACTTTGAAGAAGTATTTTGTTTTGTTCCTTTTTGTTGCTTAAAAAAAAAAGAAGCCTCTTAGAATTGATTAGAATGACATAGAACTTGAAAAATTCCTTTGGCAGGTAATATTGAATTTCTCAAGAGGCCTCTGTTTTGCTGCATCTGAAAAAAAAAAACCTTTAAATGCTGCTTAAAACACATCAAATGCAGTCCTAGTTAAAAACAAAAACAAACAGTTGACTTTTGTTGGAAATAAAGACCTCAAAAAGTTAAGTCTCAGCCCTTTGTTCCTCTTGTTTAGGATTCTCCTCTTGTGTCTAAAATGCAGTATCCTGAAACCTAGGAAGCATATCCAGGAGTAGCTGTGTTGGCCACACTGCACAACTACTCCACAAAACAGTGATATCTTTCTCCTGTTTGATTTTTAACACCTTTGTGCAGTTAAGAAGACAGTTGAGATTCAAAAGATTGTTTCATCTATTTTGTGCATTTTGGTTGGCCATTAAAAGTATCACTGTTTTATGGATTTTTGGATATTATTGTGTTTTGCTGTATGAACTGGCCAATATGGACACCTCTGGATATGATTCCTACATTAGGAGTTCCTCCTAGTCTCATAGCTGTTTGGGAGCTTTTCTCCCTACATCCCTCCCTTCCTCCCACCCCCATAGAAGTGGGGGGGGGGCACTTTTGCTAAGTTTTCTTCGAAGTGGCTATAATTCAGAGACATAGCTTTAATTTGCGTTACAGAAATAATGCAGTTCAATAATGCAGTTGACTGCCATGGCTCAATTCTAATGGAAATCTGGGATTTGTTTTGTGAGCAATGTAGCCTCTCTCAGGGAACTCTGATGTGACAATAAACTACAGACACCAGAATTCCATAACACTGAACCATGGCAGTTAAAGCAGTGTCAAACTGCATTAATTCTGCAGTGCAGATTCAACCATAGATCATGTTCATCAGAAATATCAGTATATTGTAGCACCTTTGAGACTAACTGTGTGAAAAAAGTTGTAGCATAAGCTTTCATAGACTTGCATCTGAGCTTTTGTGGAAGAGAATTATAGTACCCCTAGTTGTAGGAAACTTCTTTTTTACACCATTCTTGTGAGGAGTGAATGGATTTTCAGGTGGCACTGTAAGACTGAGGAGAAACAAAATGGAGAATTGCAATGCATGATATTGGGAAGAACCTGGCAAGCAAAGCGAGGATTCCTGAAAGGGTCATGTGGCAATGGCGTATCCATGAAAAAGAGGGTGCAGCTGCCTGTGTTATCTGTAAGAAGAACTTGTAGCTGTAAGAAGGCGTCCAAAAATTGTGAGAACAGCAATAAAGAACAGAATGCTTGGACATGAACTGAACATCAAGTATGAAGCTTTGGCTTAAGCAAAGGTTTATGGAGAAGAGCCAAAGGGTGTTGGACATTACAAAAGTAAAGAACTTTGCAAAACGTTTAAAAAGAATATGCTTTTCTAACAAAGGTGTGCTTCTGTTCTTAGGCAAACAGCTTTGCCTCACCTTGGAACAGAACAAATGGACCCTGTCCTTCCCTTGCTCCCTCCTCTCTTTGGACACCAAAATGCTTGCCATGCCCCCCTTTTCCTTTGCTTGGCTTCCCCCTGCAAGGTGCTCAAGGAGGAAAGCTTCTTTGGGTAAGAAAGACACCAGCTGGTGGCAAGCCAAAAAGGAGGGGAGGGGAGCAGGCATGTGCTCTTCTTTCCCTTTTGCCTTGGCTAGCTGGCTCCTTTGCCAGGAGAAGCATGGAGGAGGTGGAGAAGGGCAGCTGCAGGGACATTTCTTGGCATGGGCTACCTAGGCAGCCACGCAACCCACCCTTCCTCAGGTGGAAATCCTGCTGAGCCTGCCCACCCTTTTGGCCACCCCATTCAGACAACATTATTCCTTCCATAGAGGGGTCTCCCTCTTTCACTTTCCCAAGCCACTCCACAGCCTCACTTTCCTTCCCCCAAATACAAACTTATGGGGCTCCAGGTTCCCTTTGGAACTTGGCTTCACTAACAGCAATTGTTGTTGTGTGCCTTCAACACACAACTTTTCTTGAAAAGTTTTCATCAGAAGGGGTTTGACATTACCTTCTCCTGTGGATGGGAGACTGTAACTTGCCCAGGGTCACCCAGTGGGGTTGCATGGCAAGCATTTACTTCATTTGCAAAGTTACCCAAAAGTAGCCACTTCCCTTGCTTAGGATATTTTCTCTCCCCCCGTAGTAGAACAGTGGTCCCAATACCAAGAAAAAGGCATGGGGGTGCTAGGGTTGTCACAGAAGAGGAAAGGGGGTGGTGGCCTGAAAAGGCTTGGGGACCACTGCACTAGAACATCCATTGTAGCCATGGGTTGGTCACTTCTGAGGTCAGAACAAAGGAAAGAGCAACGATCACATGGCTGGATGCCCTGTGCTGACTTCAGAACTAGTAACCTGTGGTGATGGCTGATGTGTCACATGGCCCAGCCAGATGCCCATGCAGACAGCTGCCATGGCATGGGAATGGAAGGCTCCAGATCTTCCAAGAAGATCCAGAGCAATAGGTATGTTTTTAACATTTGTTTTAACCCTGTTATTCGCTGGTTCTAGTGTGGGACATGTGGGATGTTGTTCGGACTGCTTAGATCCAGAACTGCTGTTTGAGGTGTGTGTCATCCAAACAGGATGATACCAGAAAGGGATGGGGGCTGGGCCTTTTGGCCCATGCAGACAAGGCCTATGTTACCATGCTTCCCACAATCCATTACTTCCAAGCTTTGCACACACAGTAGGGTTTAATAAGCGGGGGGGGGGGGGGATTTCAGCAGGTGTTAATTTTCACACAAGCTTCATCTGGTGAAATTTCATTTTCACATAATCATTGAAGATATCAGAGCCCTCTGCCTTATTTCACTTGACAATGCTAATATGCACATGCACACACACATGCATACACATACATAGAGAAAGAGATGTTGTTTGCTCCATGAGGATGCTTCCTCTGATAGCAATTTTCCTTGAAGAACAAATAATGTGAGGAAGCTCTTTGTCTATAGGTCTTGTGAATGATATTTCTACCACTGGCTTTTTATAAAAAAATCGTTTTAAAGTTAAGAAGAAATTTATGGGGATATAAAAACTATCTTCAGTCTGATTTTATCATAGTAAGATGGAATATAAATGTCTAAATAAAATAAATACATTAGTGAGAAAAGAAAAAGAAAACAGGCATCCACTGAGGAAAGCCAAGATTAGCAAATGTGTCTTTAAGATGTATTTGAATGGGGAAAAAGAAGAATGGGGGAAGCACATTCCAATCCAGGGATATAAAACTGTAAGTGAAAAAGAGTATGTAATCTTCAGTTTAACTCAAATATTGCTGTATGTAGTGTAAAGAGGGGAAGTATACATTAACAACAACAACAACAACAAGTTTGGTTACTTTGATAAGCCAGGATTTTACTTCCAGCACTTGCACCAGGCCAAAAATGGGGGGAAATAGCAATAAAATAAAATAAAAATATAATTCAAAAGCAAAATCAAAAGTGATGAGCTGTCCACTTCTGGCTAGGATTTCGGGGAGTGTGTGTGCTGATAGAAATTAGGTGGTCTGTTACATACACACACATACAAAATGGGGAAACAGCATATAAAAATTTTAAAAACTGGTATGGGGAGGCTCCACAGAAGTCTGGCAACTTGAGAGCCTATAGGCTCATCTATAGATGAAAGAAACTGCTGTTGTTGTTGTTTTTTAAATTAACCTTAGATAAGAAAGGAAATCCTACCGTTGAGTGAGTATGAGAAGACCAACAAGGAGTGAACTGACACTATGTGGAATATAGCAGGTTTTGTCATTACTATCGTTGTGTGTACCTTCACATCATTTCTGACTTATGGCAACCTTAAGGCGAACCTATTATGGGTTTCTTTGTTTATTCAGAGAGGGTTTGCTCTTGCCTTCTACTGAGACTGAGAAAGTGCAGCTTGCCCAAGATCATCCAGTATGTTACCATGGCTGAGCAGAGATTTGAATTCTGGCCTCCCAGTGTCCCAGTCCAATACTCAAAACCACTACATTACACTGGTTCTCTGTTTTGACATTATCAGATTAGAAAATCTTTTTATATAGTGGGCATTTTGGAGCTAGACACAGCAAGAATAGGTAGGCCTTTGATCAGGCTTAAGTTGGTACCAGGCAAGCAGAGTTTCAAACGTAATCTAGCTTGCAGATATCTGGTACAGTTGGCACTCCATAGCCACATTTTTTTATCCATGGATTCAACCATCTACAGCTAGAAAATATTCCCCAAAAATATAAATTCCAAAATGCAAATCTTGATTTTGCAATTTTTATATGAGGGGCTTCATTTTGCTATGCCCTTGTATTTAATGGGACATGCATGCGAGCAGCAGCCCAGTGTCAGAACAGTAGGCTCCAGGTAACGCGGGAGGTTGGAGCAGTTCCAGGGCTGGGATACTCTGGGCTGCTCCCAGAGTATCATGGCCTGTACAGATACCTCCTGAATGGTTCACACCCCCTGAGTTGTTATAGATGCAGTCAGCTATCTATTGGTATGACATTCGGAAGCCAGAGGTCTGTCACAACTCCTCTTCATCCTAGAGACTGTTGTTGGAAAAGGACTGGAAATATCTTGATGCTGATCACCAGCAGAACAAAGCTCTGCAGCTTGGCATCAAGTCCTGTGTGTCAAGAGAGAGACCCCTCTACCAGGACAGAATTGTGGACTTGACAAGATGAGAGCACAGCCTCACTAATGGTTGGTCTTTGTCAGCTGGGAGTGGCAGTAGCCAAGAGAGAAAACAGAAGATTTGATCTAAATCATCCAGGTACAGTCATATAATAGATTTATATATGATGATATGGATTTATATGTTGTTGTTGTTGTTGTTGTTGTTGTGTGCCTTCAAATTGTTTCAGACTTATGGTGACCCTAAGGTGAACCTGTCATGGAGATTTCTTGGCAAGATTTGTTCAGAGGAGGTTTGCCATTGCCTTCCTCTGAGGCTGACAGCATGTGACTTGCCCAAAGTTCAACCAGAGGGATTCATGGCTGAGCTGGGAACTGAAACTGGGTTTCCAGAGCTGTAGTCCAACATTCAAACCACTATGTCATGTTTGCTCATATGGTTTTAAATAGCTGTAATTAATTTGTATTGTATGTAATTAATCTCTCTGTGTGTATGTGTGTGCGCACACACACATATCTGTAAACAATCTTTAATCTGTATTCTTTTAAATATGTTGTTAACTGCCTTGAGTCCCAATGCTGGGAGGAGGGCAAGCTGTAAATGAACAAAATAATAACAATATTTATATATGGCATATTTTTACCAGCAATTTCAGTTTCTGTTCCTTTCCTAATATGTTGTGGTATTTTTTTTTTTTCATAGCAACTTCACACTGAATCAATGTCTTCATTGAGCCATGACCCCAAGATACTTTTCCTGACTTATTACAGTTGTTTACATTGCACCCATTGGGTCAATGCAAGGAGAAAAACCACAAATAGTAACAAGTAACAATTAATCAAGAACCAGAAAAGATGATGCTGGAAAGGGCTAAGAAGCAGTAGGAAGATCCAGCAGCTTAGTTTTTGAATTAGTTTTTGACTGAGTTCCCCATGACTGGAGAATTAGAGGGACAAGAAACTTTCTGTAGGTGTCCAACCAAAGGATCTATGCAGTACTCTGATCTTGTTCTACCAGGTGTAAGTACTGATTAAGCCCTCCTGAAGCTTATAGAACAAAGGCTGCTAATTACTTCGAAATGTATGTGGCACCTACAATGGATGAGTTATTTCAAGACATAGTCCCCCATAAATAATATTGTCACTGCTGTGAGAAAGTAGAATGTGTTCCTAAATTAGAAAGACATATATGCTGAAAATGAACATAGATCCTTAACTGTTGTTTATGTCTTAGAAAATAACTGTCCAGTTCCTAGTAGTGTCATTTCATTAAAAATAAAAAAAAATATTGAAAATGATAATGTATGCATCCTGTAGTTTTCGGGGGCAGTATGTCAGCCTAGGTTGACAGCCACTACTTTATAAAACTGATGCTGTAAAAGAGGCTTAAAAACTTTCCAAACATCATCTCATATTATGTCGCCTCACATTTAAAAGTAACAACTGAGAGGTTAAATGTGAATGAGGGCACACTAGGGTGAGGGTGTGTTCTTGAGTAAAAGTCTTTAAAAATATTGTTATTGGTCCATTTAAAAAAAGTCCCCCCCACCCTCACATAGCAACCCAGCTACGGATAGGGGAATACATTTGCTTACTGATAGGAATGAGTCCAAGTGGGGCACAAAGTGTCTGGCATCTTATGGCATCAAAACACAAAGAAGCTGAAAAAGAGTCTGTAGGCTTTATAAGCCTTTTCCATTCAGCTCTTCCTCTTCATGATTTGCTCACCACCAACACTACTACACATCCTTCAGGACAGGCAGGAAGTTGATGTCACCTTTAGGGGTCAAGTAGGAGTTTTCTCCTTGCTTTCCAGATATTTTTTGCCTGCAGTGTTTTCACATGGATTCCCAGGAGAGTTGCACAGTGTGTAGCTGTTTAAATAGGAGATCACTAACAGGTAGGGAGGTTGGAAATTAAAGGACAGTGATGGTGAACATCCCTAAGTGTCTCTTTGATGAAGGAGACATCTCCAGATTTGCGCCTGTGAGTCACATAGGCTAAATGGAGAGAAAGGACAGTTGGGGCAGTCATAGGTATCTTTGGGGTGGCTGGTGCTCAGAGGTTGGCTGATCAACCAATAATGGGTGAAAAATAGGCCAAGTTAGGCAGCTAGAGAAGAAGAAGGAGAAGTCCAGTGTCAGCGAGAAGGGGTTCTTCCCAGTTGCCAGCCAGTTGCCTCTTGGGTAGCTGTGCCCAGGTGCTACCTGGCAGCAGGTATGCTATTAAGCAAACCTACTGCATAAGGATTATTGCATACCTCTTCATGTAACATCATAAAAAGTAAAGCTGTTAGTATAACTCACATTTATACTAAGTCACAGTAGTATTGTGACCATTGTTTTTTAAGTTAAACCTAATCCATCTATTCTAGCAGCATTACAAATGTGTGCTACATTTTGGAAAGTATTCTCTTCAAAAATTTCTTTTATTGGCATGATTGATTTGTCAAGAGGCCTTTCAGTTATATGGAAGTTTTTCCCTTTAGATATACTACATTGCCAACAAATTTGGAAATATAGTTTTGAATAGAAACAATATATCACATCCAGATCATCACTAAAATGTAAGGAAAAGTACCTGTTCAATTACAGGGCCCAAACATATGAAATTATATAGCATTAAGCATAGGAGTAGAAAGCAAAAGGTGTGCTATCCCAGATTTTTCCGGGTTTTTTGAAACAAATTCAAAAATAAATGGTGGGAAATGCCAGTTTATGAAATTCCAGAATCTTGTCAGCATTTTATATTCACTAGAGGGCCCACTGCTGCTGCTTCTGTAAATATAAAATAATAATGTAGCAAAGATTTATAAAAATGGTAATGATAACTGCTGTAAATTTCCTTAAACATACTTGTTGTGCATACTTGATGGACTGCCAATGGAGAAAAATGTGAAATTGTTCGATGGCTTGCAAAATTCAGCTCATGCATAATTAATAATTTGCAATTGCAAAAGTCTTAGTGGATGTCCTAAGAGACCAGTAGTGGCCTGGACACAAACACAGAAACTAAGCAGTGGGCAGGGTAAATAGTGGAGCTGAGTGCCCCCTGTCTGCTGATCAAACCAGACAAGCCCAACCCTTCTGAGATGCCTAGATGCAGCACTTCTCCGCTAAGACCTCCATGTCTGTGACAACCTTGAATCCTTTTGAGCATGGTTTCTAAGCCTGGACATGGTGGAAAGGAGTCATGTGTGGAAATAGTAATCCTAGATCATCACAGCCTTCAGTTCAGTTCCAGCCCTCACTAGAGCAAGTTGCTTACTGGAAATTATCTCTGTTGCTGCACTTTCATACAGTCCTTCTGCCTTTCCTGACAAGATTAAACATGATAGTAGCTACAAAATAACCAGAAAATAGCCACCAACACCACACATAATTTGTGAATGGCTTCAAAAGACATGCCATTAATTTGCAATGGCTAAATATACTCAGTTTATCCATTTGCAATGTGGAAAACAACTTCATAAATCATTTGAATTATGTATATCAGCAAGCATTATAAAACATATCTTTACTGTTGTTAGAGTGTATGTGTATGCATGTCTATGAGCATGTATGGGTCTATCTTTTTGGTAACACATTCAGAAGAATAAAAATAAATTAATAGAAGTTAAGAAGGTGCTAGTATTCATTCAATTATTTTCCATGGGATTCACAGTTTGTTGTTGTTGTGTGCCTTTAAGTCATTTTCAACTTATGGCGACCCTAAGGTGAACCTATCATGGGGTTTTCTTGGCAAGTTTCTTCAGAGGGGATTTGCCATTGCCATCCTATGAGGCTGAGAGAGTGTGACTTGCCCACCAGGTGAATTTAAGTAAACCTTTATGTGACTGAGCTGGGATTTAAACCATGAACTTCAGAGTCCATAGTCCAATGGTCAAACCAGTACACCATGTGGGCTGTCTGATTTCACAGCTAACATTGCATAAATGGAAAGCTATCCTGTTCTGGTGTATAGCAAACACTACTTTCTTGTGCCAAGCTGTGCTCCATTCTTATTTCACCTTCTCCCAGGGAATTCTGGGAATTTTGACTATATTCAGAATTTTTAAAATTCAATGACCACCACTACCATCAGCAGTGATTTGAGAATGACAGTCCTGAGAGCCCTTTGGAAGATGGAATAAGGTACCTGTTTGGTAGTAAAAAAGAAATGATGTATATATGTTGGTTAAAGGGGGAAGCACTGAGCTCCAAAGCATTCCCAGCAGCTGCCTGAGCATCAAGCATGAAACAGATTCCTGTAGTTCCTTCCCTGTATACATGCCTTCCTTGATCAACCCATGTGGTAGGGCTCAGCCTTTTGCAGGAGTTCAGCAAGGACATTATAGTTATCATCTGGTGATGCCTCAGCTGAAAGTCATGCGCATTCAGATTCATTTCTTGCCACTGTGATCTTGGAATGAATTGCTCAAATAATGTGCTAGCAAAATTATTGCCATAGTGGTAACAAACTAGTTAATGCATCTAGCTTGATGGAAGGGGAGTGCAGGAGTTGACACAATTAGGCCATATGTGAGAAATCATATATGGATAGTAACTCTCCACGGAGACAAACATCCTCATCTTAATTACATTTAAAAAAAAAAAACAAGTTGGAAGTGAATCCTACTACTTTCTGCCAAAGTGTGCTTTGGGACTAGAGCCTAAGGATTCACTGGCTTGCCAAATGTTAATGATTCTGGTGAACGGATGCTTTTGACTTTGCTCTCTCTGGTACCAAGTTATCCTTGGCCTTCTCATCTTTGTTTCTCTTCTTTTGCAGTGTTTAGCCACCAACATCAATTTTGTACATTTCCCCCCACTCACATACATACACAGTTCAAACTAGAGAAGGGGCAAAAGAACACATCTAATGCAAAACCAGATTCATAGAAATATACTGAAGTTAAATACCTATGAATAATCCTCATGTAAAATATGAATAGAATATGAAAAAAAAATTCTTCACTGTATAAATGACAAAAGAGAAAAGAAAACGAAAGAAAGGCATTATGCTATGGTCTTTGTTTATTTGTTAAATTTATATCTCAGCTTTCATTCATTGAACTCAAGACAGTTTTTATAGCTCTGCTTACCCCCATATTTATCATCACAACACTCTTGTAAGGAAAGTTACTGTAAGAATAAGACTGGCTCAAAGTTATCAAGTGAGTTTCATGAGTTAGAACTACAACTTAGAATTCCCAAATCTCACCCCAACTGTTACAACTGTTTCAGTTCATTTTCTCAAAAATATAACTTCATATAGGTCTAGGTGAGTGGATGACTCCGTTACCACTTCTTTGTCCACACCATTTGCTGTGTTCTCCACGTTACAAACAAATTGGCATTCACAGTTGCATAATCCCATAGAGAGGTGGATCAACCAAACATCATGATTCCTTCATGTTCTTCTGGTTTCTCTAGATTAGTAGTGATCATTCTGGATGTAAAACTCCCAACAAAAGGAAGAAATGTGGAGTCGAAGGCTTTCATGGCCAGCATCCATAGTTTTTTGTGGAGCTTTCGGGCTATGTGGAGAAACGTCAGAAAGGAACTCTTCTAGAACATGGCCACATAGCCCAAAAGCTCCAAAAAAAAAAAAAAGAAAAAAGAAAGAAAGAAAGAAAGAAAGAAAAAAGGAAGAAACACAGAGACACTGATTTTGCAAGAGTCTAATTCCATCAGTAAGGCCTTACATACTTTCTGCTGGGGAACATGTCTTGAGGAATGTAGTTGCTCTCAAGTTGCTCTGCTTATGGGTTTCTTATAGACAGATGGTCGGCTACAGAGAGAACAGAACAGAATAGGACTAGATGTATCTTTGGTTTGACACCATGGGAAGGACAAAATAAATATGTATAATACGTGGATGGCAGCTGGTGATAAAGGTACTTCCTATGATACATAATAATAATAATAATAATAATAAGATTTATTTCTATACCGCCCTTCCATAGATCAGGGCGGTGTACAACATATAAAAAACATTAAAACATTAAAAACAAGCCAATTACAATAAAACAATAAAAACAATAAAAACAATATTCCCATTACAGTACAAGTGCAAGTGCGGCAGGAAAACAGTAGGCGGCTTACTACAGGGTAATAATAAAAAATCCATTCAACAATATGCCTGCTTAAATAAATAGGTCTTTAGATCCTTCTTATATTGAACAAGGGAGGGGGACAAGCGGGGCTCGGTAGGTAGAGAGTTCCAGAGACAGGGGGCAGAGATGGAACATTTATTTTTTCAGTGATTATGAACACCAGCACTGGGAAATCACCAGCACCAGATGGGTTTCCTATTGAATGATACAAAGCATTTGCAGATTTTTAAAACTGCAAACTTGCATCACTTGTATAATGAGATTTTTGAGTCTGGTTCTTGACATTTTCATTATCCAATGCTTATATTACCATGATTTCCAAAGTTGGCAAAGACCATAATACATAACATGAAATGTTTAGACATATTTATTTAATATTTATTTATATTAAGATACTAACTTGCTTATAGATTTCACAAAATTGTTACAATCCTGATCAGTGTGTATCTGGCTGGATTTATTCAGCAGATCCAAAATGCTATGGCCAGAATGTTGATAGGGGCTGGTTACAGGGATGATGATGATGATTATTATTATTATTATTATATTTATTTGTATCCCGCTCTTTTCCCAGGAGTGGGACTCAGAGCGGCTTCACAACATTACAGAAGTATAATTAAAACATTAACAAATTATTCAACATCCCTGCCTGTCCTCATAACAATTCTTTAAATGCCTGTGTGAACAGGTAGGTCTTAACCTGCTGGCAGTTATGTGATTCCCCTGTTGAAAACAGCTCCATTGTCTACCAGTCTGTTTCAGGACAGAATTCAAAGTGCTGGTTTTGACCTTTAAAGCCCTATATGGCTTGAGTCCAGACCATAGTTCCTTATACAAGCCAGTGCAAGGTTTGAAATCTGCAGGGGAGGGCTTGCTCTCAGTTCCACCACCTTCACAGGTGCACTTGGTGAGGACTTGTATGAGAGACCCTTCTCTGTAGCTGCTTCTAGACTCACTTCCATAAGAAGTCCAGGTGGCCCCCACCCTGCTCTTTTTCTTCAGGCAGGCCTTTGAATTTTAATTCTGGAGAAGTAACGTGTATGACAAAACTGAGGCTGTCATACTTAGGACACATCATGAGAAGGCATGACTTGTTGGAAAAACCAATAATGCTACTGGTAGGAAAGGTGGGGGAAAGCAAAAAGAGAGGAAGGCCTTGGTCAAAGGTATGAGTTTGAAGGAATTAAGCAGATGACAGAGGTTCTTGGAGATGTCTCATCCACACAATCGCCCTGGGTCGAAATCGACTCAAGGGCAGTTAACAACAAAAGCAACAAAGCGTGTATATAAAATGGTATGCTGTGTTGTTTAAAACCCTTTGTTGGACATTGTATTTTAAATATATTTCAAGTGTTTTTAACTGTTTTTAATCATGTTTTAAAATAATGCTGTTATTTAATTCTTTAACTTTTGTGAACTAATATTTTAGCTTAATCTTTTCAAAATTATTGTAAGCCACTTTGAATCCCATCTTGAGAGAAATGTGGGAAATAAAATTCAATAAACAAACAAACAAACAAACATAAAAAGGATCATCATAATCTCAGATTGGTTATTGACTTTGAATGTTAACTTTGATGTCCTTGAATGGTGAAGATCTGGTTTTGCTTACTATAGTTTGCTTACTCTTCTTTCATTAGATGCAGAAATGCCTTCATCAAACGATTTGAGAAATTTCCCTTCACTGAGCTGATTAAATATGGTTCTCCTCAAGAGTTGTTTTAAACAATCAGAATTCTTTATTTGCTTTCGTAATCCTGAGTGTTAAATAATGGTAGTCAAAATCTTGAGTAAAGAGTCAAGTTTTAACATAATGTGGTAATGAAGCCAGCCTTGGTGCAATTCAGGCCTCCAGGGAAGGAGATTCCACAATTTGGTACACAATTGGTGTACCAAACAGAGAAAGTCCTCTCCTATCTCCCCATATAATGGAGGAGTATGTTAAGGGCAGCCCTCCAGTGTAATTCTTGTGACCCTTTGACCCCTCCAGACTCCATAAACCACCTTTTTCTTCCACCTCCCAGGTGTTATTACCACTCATGGAAACCTCGAAGAACAGTAATTCACCAATTAATAGCTGTCCTTCAGAATATCAATGCAAAGTGGGTTTTTCAAAACCAGATCTGGACTTCTGGCCACTTTGTTCTTTGCTGGGTTTGTGGGAGGGGGGCATTGTTGGAAGTTCATGAGACCCTCAGACAGTTGTGGGGTAGAAAACCTACTGCAGTTGCTCATCCCTGATATTATGTATTTCTTTCCCTGGTAGATCAGAGGAGTGACTCCATCACAGATCTCAATGTTCAAGCAAGTATATGCCAGGAAAGGCATCATGGTCCAAAACCATTTAGTGCTTCCAAAATGATTAGCAGCATCTTGAACTGGAGGCAAGAGACATGAATACACCTTGGCAAGGTGGGAATACTAAGTGTGTGTGATAGATATACATATTAGCAACCCGCTAAGAAGATACTTCAGGGCATGGTGAACAAAACATCTGAAGGATTCTCAGCAACTATTTGGAAGAGGCAGACAGAGGGAAAGAGACTCAAAATGCCAGCCACAAGATATATTTCTATATGTCACCTGCCTGATGCTATTCATTCTAATGAGAAAGTGTCATTCCTGGCCAGTTTCTCTTAGTAACATTCTGTTGAAATCTCTATTCAATAAGAAAAGTATCTTGTCACCAGCAGCCACAGAACAACCAATTCTATTCATGATGCTCACAAGAATGACAGCTCCTGAAGAAGAACACCAAAAAGCCCTGAAGCTTCACCACACAAGTGCAGTCACAAAAAACAGACCAAGATTTCCACAGGGTACTGAATTATTTTTAAATAACTAAAATGCATTACATATTAGAAGGTCTGATTCTACTGTTCATACTAGGGTTGTTGTTGATGATGTTGTTAAGTTACAGTCCAGGTTCTGAAGAAATATATGCACACTGGGAACTTTCAGCTTCCATCTTCCAGATTGTAGCAGACCCCTGAAAAGCAAACACCGAATGCAGAAGCAGACCCAAGTGCAGCACTGCATACATGAAAAGTTGTTGCCACAAAGACAACACTTCTCTCCTGTTTGTATGCCAGCACACTGTGCCTGTATGCACGCCTCCTTGCATGACAGTCATTTTATAGATAAGTTTTAATAACAGACAGTTCCCACAAATTAAACACAGATTACAATGATTTAATGGTTTTTCTATGTAAGCATTCATATAACTGAGCATACAAAGAAATGTAGAGCCCCACCTAAAAGTTCAGTAAGAGCAGACACATCTGCTTCTGAGACTGCATTAATATAATTCAGATAAGTATCTGCATGATAATTTATCAAAGATAATCATATACAAAGGCCATTTTTAGCTGTCGATTGAGGGATTACTAACCCTCTCAAAGTGTTTAAAATACTTAATGCCTTGAGGTCAATAATAGAAATATGAATTTGCAAGTCATATTCTGTATTTATGTATTGCATGGTTGTGTATATTTGTGTACAATGTATGTTTCTTCTCTCTCTTTCTTTGTGTTGGCTCTTGTATTGTTAATTTCAGGGTTTAGAGACCAAAAAAAAAAAAAAAAAAAAAAGCTTTATCGCCCTTATCAGATTAAAGATGACAGCCCAATCACGGTCTGGTTCCTTTTATTTGGGAATATTATATAATTAGTGTTTACTTGTTTTGATTTTTCAATATTTTCTTTGATGTAATGTATTAATATTCATTGGTCTTCTAATGGAAGGCTAATGAGAATTTTAAGTGTTTGTAAGAACTTCTTTAAATGTTATGCAGGAATACTACTTTTTAATGTGTTTTGATCTGATCCTAAGAGCTTATACACTAGCAAATAAATATTTCTGCAGTATGTACAGTATGTTTACCCCAGTAAGGAAGTATCTGCACCTGTGAAATTGCTAACCAAGCCAGGGCATTGCACTAATATAGATGCATAGCCACTGCAGAGCCACCTTTGAAGTTTCAATATTCACTTCTAGGGCTGATTTGATTTAAATCATGATTTAAATTGCTTCTGTGAAGGACTCAATTGTAATGATTTAAATCACTTGTTAGGAAGATTCTATTTGATCATCATTCTTGAGTAGAAGTACATTATTGTTTAATATGCCCTTAATACATATTCAGAGATGTAGATTTCATTAGAAGGTACATAAAGACTAAGCTATTATTCTGAATAGTTTTCAGATTAATGTTCAATTAATCAAAAATGGGATCCCTTGTACGTAGGTATATGAAGAATTCTCTTCTTTCTTCAGATCTACTTCAGCTCTCCAAATGCTCTAAAATCATTGATGTTCTCTATCTTTGCACTTAGAGAGAATCAAACATGAGCGGTTTGGAATGGGAGGGGGAAAGAAAACATAGTTCATGTCTAACCCCAGCTGAACAGAAATGATCAGCTTATCTCCCATCTCTGTTAACTACTCTTAATATAAGAATATGCATAAAAGTTATACAGTTAAGATTTATGACAATATCTTTGACTGGGGCTTTTATTTTTATTTTTTTTAACCAGTTTGCTTTAATAAGAAAATTTGAAAAGCTGATTTCATTTTTTAAAAATCCAATTTTATATATATATATATATATATATACATATATTTAAAAAGTCAAATGATTTTAGTTTGCTTATCACACAGAAAAAAAAAGGAAGCAAGATAGCATGCTCCACTTGTCTCCCAGGTATAGAAAACCACTGGTACTATATGTATGCACATACTGTGGATCATTAGAGCATATTTTAGTATCAGAGGAAGTAGCCTCTCATTATGTAATAAAAAAGCTATGTTTGGCTTGGCATTAAAAAAAATAATCTTCCTGCCAGTCAGACCACCGAAGGGAGGACATTTCACAGTAGGGGACCACCACCAAGAAGGCTTTCTCCTATGTCCTCCCACTAGCTGGACACACAGAAGGATCCTCTTTGCATCTAGGAAGAGGTTTGCCTCCCATTATCAAGGTTCCAAGTTATTTAGGGCTTTCAATGACATCACTAGGAGCTTCAATTCAGATTTATTAGCAGATTTTTAATTTTAAAAACTTAATTTTTTTTATTATTTATGGTCATATTCTCATGTTCTGCCTCTGGGAGCTCAGGACAGCCCATCTTCTCCACAGATCCAAACGTGGGGTAGGTTAAGAGCTGAGTGATTATGAATGAATCAAAATCATTCAATGAACTACAGGGCAGAACAGAAATTTGAACCTCAGTCTGCCTGGTCCTCTTAGCGCCAAAAAATCCTCTATAGCACATTGTCTGTAGTTTATAACAGAAAGGAACCCATACAGAGCAGAACAAAATATTTTGACAACCAACCACACTAACAAGAAATTGTACAGTACTACTTTGTTTGTCTCACTGTTTAATTTTTTTCCAAACACTGTCAGCTTCACAACACTTAGCTGCTGAGAGACATTTCACAAGAGGCAGTTTAAGATTTATTATGAAATGTATAAAATCATTTTTCCCCTCAATGACAATGTGAGCTCATAGGCCTATTCTAGATTGGCAAAAAGAAGTGTGTTCATGGCTGCATGAAACTCTAGCCTTTAGATGAGAAAAAGGGAAAGTGTGCCATGAAAACACTGTTTTTGTGTTTTAGGGGAGAAGAAGTGCCTTTAAAAAGGTGCTGGTTTTCCCAGCTTCTTTTTTAAAAACTGCGGAACAGCACAGCTCCATCTAAAGGCTGCAGTGTAGTTGCGCAGTTAAAGGGGCGGCTGTATCTTTAAAGTGCCCTTTTAAAGGCAGCGATACAGGTGTGGAGCATAATGGATCATGAGTTGGGAGCATGCGTGGTGTGGAGTTCACTTCTAATTAAAACGCTTAAGGCCCTGCAGGTGTAAAAGCTGGGGTTTAACTGCGCAGTTTTTTAAAGCTCTCAAACCCTAGCTCCAGCCCTAATCCAAACCCTAGACATACGCAGTAGGGACTCTGGGATGCTGTAACTGTTATTCTACTGCGCATAACATGTCAATTCATTCACAAAATAAAGAGGTTCATTCATGATGCACCAGTGCAACTGCACAGTTTTAAAAAAGCAGAGAAACTGGAATGATGCTGAAACTTTAATTTTTTTTCCTTGCCAGCTGCGAACTGCGCAGTTGTGCAGTTCCCAGCCGGCAGCCAGGAAACCTGCACAACTGCGCAACTGCGCAGTTCCCAACAGGCAAACCTGCACAACTGCACAGTTGCACAGTTGCACAGTTCGCAGCCGACAAGGGAAAAAAAATTAAAGGTTCAGCGCAGCTAAAAGCTGCGTTCATTGCCGCTGGTGCAGCTGCTCCGCCTGTGTTTGTAGCGTTCTGACAGCTTCCAATGTAGCTGCTGAGCCACAGAAAAGACTTCAGATAAGTCGTTCCCACACCCTTCAGTCTAGCTGCCCTGTACCTTTTAAATGCACACCTGGGGCTTGCAATGTAGCTGCTAAGCATTAAGGTAAAGGCAACTTCATGTCACACTTTCCTGCCAATCTAGAAAGCCCCATAGAATAAAAAAAGACAAAAGTAAAAAACTGAGGGCAATAGCATATGAGTAGAATGCATGGATTCATACAAAGGTTTTACCATTATTAACGTTTTAATCTCAACTTTAATAATGGTTTGATCCCCAAATTGTGGTGTCATTCAGATATTAGAATTATAGAATCATAGCATTTGAAGGGTCATTGTCCCACAAACACTTGGACAACTACAACAGGAAAGAAGAAACCCTTAAAGTAAACAAAGTTTGGCTACCAGTCCTGCAAAACAGAAAAATCAGGACTCAACAAATACAAATAATAAGAATAATAATTAATGGCCCATTTTACATTGGCAAAAAGAGGTGTGTTGAAGGCTGCATGAAAGCCCAGCCTTTAGATGAGAAAAAGGGAAAGTGTGCCATGAAAACACTATTTTGGAGTTTTAAGGGAGAAGAAGTGCTTTAAAGAGGAGCTGGCCCATTTTACATTGGCAAAAAGAGGTGTGTTGAAGGCTGCATGAAAGCCCAGCCTTTAGATGAGAAAAATGGAAAGTGTGCCATGAAAACACTATTTTGGAGTTTTAAGGGAGAAGAAGTGCCTTTAAAAAGTAGTTTGATTTCCCCACTACTTTTTTAAAAAGGGTGCAGCATTGCTGGCCCGTTTTACACGGGCAGAAAAAGGCCCGCATTTAGGGTTAGGGAGGGAGTAGCCTTTACACCCTCCCTAAGCCTAAAACGCATGGACGCCGCCATTTAAAGATGGCGGCGTCTACACGGTGGCGCCGTACAAGCGTCATCACGTGCGCAGCGTTTTGACGCGCTGCGCACGTTTTGACGCTCTGGCGGCGCGGGAGGGCGCCAATCGCGCCCTTCCCGCGCCGCAAAAAAAGAGCTCGATCCCGGAGCTCTTTTTTGCGGCGGGTCGTTGCGGCGGGATGAGGCCTCTGGGGCTGCCCGTGTGGCAGCCTAGGCCTCATCTCGCCGCTAGAAGGAGCGAGTTTGGACCGCCCCTTTTAGCCAATGTAAAAAGCACCCCTATTGCATCTAAAGGCTAAGGTGTAGTTGAACGGTTAAATGGGGCTCTGTATCTTTAAAGCGCCCATTTAAAGGCAGCGATACAAGTGCGGAGGGAGGGAAGGTGCCAAGACAAGAAGAGACCTTCAGAGCCCGGCCAGAGTGCGCCTGCACCTTCCTTCACCTCCTCCCTTTGGTTGAGAGAGTGTGACTTCTAGGGAGACAGCAGGGCACTGGAGGCGCTCAGCCAGACCAGGGCAAGCTGGCAAGAGGAGGAGGAGAAGGGGAGGGACCTGGAGCACCTCCGCTGCCCTGCTTCCCTGCAAGTCACACTCTCTCAGCCGAAGGGGGGAGGAGAAGGCAGGCCCAGGCACACTCTGGCCAGGCTCCAGGGCTCTCTCCTGGCTGCCTTCCTCCTCCCTTTGGCTGAGAGAGTGTGACTTGCAGGGAGGCAGGGCAGCAGAGGGGCCCCATGTCCCTCTCCTCCTCCTCCTCCTCCTCCTCCTCCTGTTTCCAGCTTGCCCTGGCCCAGCATCAGGAGGACCTGGAGTACCACCGCTGCCCTTCCTCCCTGCAAGTCACACTCTCTCAGCCAAAGGGAGGAGGAAGGCAGCGGGGAGGGAGGGAGGGAAGGAGGGAAGGAGCCAGGAAGAGACCCCCAGAGCCTGGCCAGAGCACGCCTGGCCCTCCTGCTTCCTCTTCAAAAAGAAGGCTGGAAAAGTAGGACGTGTCCTGGCAAAGGAGGACGTGCCTGGTCAACTTGGAAAAGGGGGGCCTCTGCTCAAGAATGGAGGACATATGGGAATCCCTCCTGGACAGAGGGCTGAAACCTCAAGACAACTCAATATAATGCTCTGACAGAACACAGACTACAACTCCCATGAGCCTTTGCTACCATTTCCCAAGATGCCTTAATTTGCAACAGAAAGCCGACCAGTATGTTCACATGTGATGAATTCTTTCGTATTGACTCTGCATTTTCTTTTTGTGTAGATGCTCTCTTGTTTTGTGTGTGATGAGCTTGTGTGTAATCATGTGCATTTCCGAACTGACCTCACTTTCTCCCTCTTTCGGAATGGTCCTGTACTCCCCCATGTGATAAGCTCCGACTGTATGGTGTACCTGCGCAATTGCGCAATTCGCAGCCAGCAAGGGAAAAAAATGTTTAAAGCGCGGCTAAAAGCCACGTTCCTTGACGCCCATGTAGCTGCTCCACCTGTGTTTGTAGCGTTTTGACAGCTTCCCATGTAGTTGCTGAGCCACAGAAAAAACCTCAGTCTAGCTGCCCTGTACTTTTCAAATGCACACCTGGGGCTTGCTGTCTAGCTGCTAAGCATTAAGGAAAGTGCAACTTCATGTCACACTTTCTTGCCAATGTAAAAAGCCCCAATAATAGTTTTTATTTATATTTCCTGCCTCTCCCCCTGGATTGAGGCGGGATTCCATCAGCTAAAATTCAACATCCAATACAGTGGTATACAATTAAAAACATAATGTGAAATATAAAACAATTACCATATAGACACTTAATAAGAAACATCCATATCTATCGTCAATTAGGTCTCTAGTTGTCAATTTGGGTCATCGCAGTCATCACAGGAGGTCAGGTGGGTAGGCTTGCCAGAAGAGATCCGTCTTTAGAGCTTTTTAAAAAGCATCTAAGGTAGAAATATGACGGATCTCTTCCGGTAGTTCATTCCATAGTTTAGGAGCCGTTGCGGAAAATGCTCTATTTGTTGTTGTTGTTAATCTCATGTTCTTTTCTTCTAGTAATTTTTTGCCTGATGTTCTAAGGGTGCGGGGCGGATTGTATAGGAGGAGGCTTTCCTTCAGGTAACTTGGGCCCAAGCCATATAGGGCTTTAAAGGTAATAACCAACACTTTGTATTGGGCCCAGAAGCTGATTGGCAGCCAGTACAAGGATTTTAGTATAGGGGTAATGTGTTCAGATCTTGGTGCCCCTGTTAATAGTCTGGCTGCCGCATTCTGAATTAGTTGAAGCTTCCAAATTTGGTACAAAGGTAGCCCCATGTAAAGTGCATTGCAGAAGTCTAATCGAGAGGTTACCAGTGAGTGTATCAATGTTTCAAGGTCCTCTCTGCCCAGGTAGGGGCGCAGCTGGCATATCAGCCGAACCTGATACCATGCACTCTTGGCTGTTGCTTCCACCTGAGCAGTCAGATGGAGTGACAAGTCCAGGAGTACACCCAGACTGCAAACTGTGTTCTTTAGGGGAAGTGTGACCCCGTCCAGAACAGGTTGACAAATCCCTGGGCGAGAAGGGCCTATCACAAGTACCTCCATTTTCTCTGGATTCAGTCTGAGTCTATTTTCCTTCATCCAGCCCATTACTGACTCCAAGCAGGCATTTAGAGGGGAGATGCCATCCCTGGTCACTGCAACAGTCAGAGGCATAGAGAAATAGATTTGAGTGTCAACAGCGTATTGATGACACTGCGCCCCATGTCTCCGGATGATCTCTCCCAGCGGCTTCATGTAAATGTTAAATAGCATGGGAGACAGGATGGCACCCTGAGGGACGCCAGATGTCAGCTCTCTTTTACGAGAGCAGCTGTCTCCCAGCTTCACCATCTGGAATCTGCCCAAGAGGTAGGAGCAGAACCACTGCAACACAGTGCCTCCAATTCCTAACTCTCTCAGACGTTCCAGAAGGATACCGTGGTCTACGGTATCGAACACCGCTGAGATGTCCAAGAGCACCAACAGGGTCACACTTCCCCTGTCGATGCCCAGACGGAGATCATCGACCAAGGCAACCATGGCTGTCTCGACTCCATAGCCTCTCCTGAAGCCAGTTTGAAATGACAAACCACTCAGGGTCAGGGGCTTTCCTAGCAGACAATGATCACCAATTAAGCAGATGCTAATCCCCTTTGCATATCCTCCCTGAATCCACCCTGAAGCCCTGCCATCTACAATAGAACAATACACAGATAAACATGGGAATCACTCCTCCCTACCCAGGGTCACACAGTATATATATATCACATACCCACTTTCTTCCATGCCAGTATTCTCTGAAGATGCCAGCCACAGATGCTGGTGAAACATCAGGAATAAACTCTTCTAGAACATGGCCACATGGCCTGAAAAAAAACCACAAAAACTTATGGATGCCAGCCATGAAAGCCTTCGAGTTCACATGGCTGGCACCCTGAAGAACTACAGATCTTCTATGTCAGCATAATGAGTATAATGGCCTTAAGATTGAAGAAAATACAGAGGGAGGGACTGGAAGAAATTTGTGAATTCTTTTATTCCAAGTTTTCCCTATATGAAAGAAAAACCCTTTGCAAAGTAGCAAAAATAAATCATCTCAAAATTCCATTCCCCATCTATAAAAAATCCCTAAAGAAGCAGTAGATAATTATTCCTTGTAAATATGTGGCACACCTAATCTCATATTTGTTAACAAGATCACAAATCAGGAAGGACACACACTACAAGCTTAGTGACAGAAAGAGTTCTTAGCCATTCCAGCACCTTCTAGGAACCATGCAGCCTCTCAGATGTTGTTAGGCTCTACCAGCAGCACTTCTAAATGACATAGACAATGGTGAATAATGTTGGGTGGAGAAGTTCAATAACATCTAGAGAGTCATACAGTTCCCACCCCTGATAGAAACACTTTCTCTTGTGTTGCTTGTCAACCAACTCAACACACTCTTATTTCAGAGTTAAGAGCCGGCAGCTGAGACAAGTAAAATCTGCTAGCTATTGGAAATAATAATAATAATAATAATAATAATAATAATAATTTATTCTCTGTTCTTCAGCCCTAAAGGCTATCAGAGCATCTTACAATTCTTATTTTAATAGACAGTTTACTGCCCTCAGGCTTACAATCTAAGAAGACATGACACAAAAGGAGAAGGGAATGGTGGTGGAGAAGGGGAGCAGGTCCAAAAGTTCTTCTCTCCCTTTGACGCCTGGACCAAGGCATATGGCATGGAGGGAGGACTCTGCTTCATGATCTAGGGCAGGCCCAATGGAGTTTGGCCTGTCCTTTCACTGCCTCCTAGGCCAGATGGTGTTGTCAGGGTGGAGGGAGGGCTCTTCAACTTGAGACCAGGTCCGATTGTGTTGCAAGGCCTCTCCTTTCACTCCCTCCTGGGCCAGATGATGTTGCCATGGAGAGAGGGCTCTTCAACTTGAGGCCAGATCCAATTGTTTTGCTAGGAGTCTCCTTCACTCCCTCCTAGGTCGGATGGTTTTGCCATGGAGAGAGGGCTCTTCAACCTGAGGCCAGGCCCGATGGTGTTGCTAGGCCTCTCCTTCACTCCCTCTTGGGTCAGATGGTGTTACCATGGAGGGAAGGCTCTCTACATTACAAAACACAACACACAACTCCAGTTTTCATGTAATGTGCAATTCCACTCTGAATCATTAGTATGTTAGATAAGATTGACCTTTTTCTATTATAAAAGCAGAAAGAACTGGAAACATCCTATGAATCAGATGTAAAAGAGAGACCATATATATATAAAATATATATATATTAAAAGGTTTATATTTTTATATTTTTGAACAAGGCCTGAAGATTTCCATATAGATATTTCTTGTCCAAAATGTTTTGAGCCAATGTGAGAAATAAATTCTTCTTTTCTACATCCCAAGATTCAGTGTTTCCTTTACATCTGCACCCCTTTTCTAGTAGAAGCCTAACATTATTTTCTGTGGGTTTCCGGAAGAGTTTATTCCTGATAGTTTTCTGTGAGTTTCTGGAAGAGTTTATTCCTGATGTTTCGCCTGCATCTCCGGCTGGTATTTTCAGAAGGTGGTGGTATGGAAATGGCTGGCATCCATAGAAAACTCTGGACATTGGCAAGAAAAGCCCAATAGAACTCAGTGGGGTTTACTCTTGAGTAAATCTGCCTAGGCTTGTGCTGCAGTTATATAATGTTGTTCCTGAATATTTCTTTTTGTCAGATAATGAAAACCTCCGTGGGAGTGGGAAGTTCTGCCAAACTGGGCTTGATCTGGGAAAGAAAAAATGTAATCCACTCATGAGGTTCAGCAAAAGATTATCTTTTTTTCTTTCTTTTTGAGTCCTAGAAAGAAATGATGCAAAATGTATTAACATTAATCTGAAAAGTCATGATGCTCTTGATCGCTTTGCTTCCATGTGCTGTCCTGTCTTTTACAGTGTAAAGCCAAAATCAATGAAAACAACATCACAGGGCAAAGAAATAACAAAATGCCAATGAACCTAAAATGCTTGTATATCAAGACTCATTGGTCTTTCAAGAAAAGAATGATGATGATGGTGGTGGTGGTGGTGGTGGTGGTGGTAGTGATGATGATGATGATGTAATCCTATGCATGTCTAATCATAGGTATGTCCATTATATCCAATAGTGCTTACCTTCGGGTATTTACCTGAAAGGTACTTACTTAAAAGGACCAGGGACGCAGTTCTCAGAAAGACACTCAGGCTGCAATATAGCACTGCAACCTGAGTGTTTTTTTGATCATTGCATCCCCCTCCACACAAAATACCACCCCAAAAGTACTGAATAGCAGCTTACTTTCTTGCCAATTGTTGGTTGCGTGCTTGAAAACTGCTGTAATTAGCCACACTTCATTGACTCATACTTGCATCCTTTTGCAGCTTTATTATTAGCCTCCTGAATTTTAATGAACATGAGTATTAGAAAATTCTGAGAGCTTCTCTCTATATACTTTATATTTTTTAAAGAAAGCTAAAAAGCAACAGATGTTAATGCCGGCACCTTCAACACAAATTTTTAAATCAGTTGTATTTTATAGACAGTGCATTGCCACAGCTAAATAAATATCTATTGCAAATCATTTAAAATGACCCCCTAAACCTAATTAAGTAGAAAGTGGCAAAGTCCATCTGTTTCCATCTGATTCCAGCCATGAAATATCCTCACTAAGGCTGAATGATGATAAAAAGAAAAAAGAAAAAAAAACTATGCAGAACTAGACTGATTGAAACTATTGGGGAAAATAAGGTTGTGCTCATTAGACCTGTCCTCCTAGCCACATTCAGCATATTTTGGGGGGCATTTTGTTGTTATTTGCTGTCAAATCCATTTGGACTTATGGTAACGCTATGAATGAGAGACCCCCGAGGACCCAGATTATGTACTGTACTGCTCAGGTCTTGCAACTTCAGGGTTGTAGGTTCCTTGATTAAGCCAATGCACCTTGATCAAGTCAATGCTTGGGTCAGAATTAGGATTGCCAAATATCTCTTCCAAGCAATGTCCTTTCTTTGAAGGTTGGAAAGCATTCATAGGGCTGGGAAATATCATATAGTTTTAAGGATATCTTGGGAGACCACCAGTGAATATCAGAAGACCAGCAGAAAGCCAAGCCAGAAGCAGCCTTCTTTTCTCCCCAACTCCACCTGGGCAAGAAGGCAGCAGAGGCCAGGCAGCAGCAAGAGGGTGTGGCAGGAGTGGTGAACTATAAAGCCACTCCTCTTCCACCCCTCAGGAAGACCAGCAGCAAGCCAAGCCACCAGCAGTCTTCTTTTCCCCCCAACTCCACCTGGGCAAGAAGGCAGCAGAGGCTAGGCAGCAGCAAGAGGGTGTGGCAGGAGTGGTGAACTATAAAGCCACTCCTCTTCCACCCCTCAGGAAGACCAGCAGCAAGCCAAGCCACCAGCAGTCTTCTTTTCCCCCCAACTCCACCTGGGCAAGAAGGCAGCAGAGGCTAGGCAGCAGCAAGAGGGTGTGGCAGGAGTGGTGAACTATAAAGCCACTCCTCTTCCACCCCTCAGGAAGACCAGCAGCAAGCCAAGCCACCAGCAGTCTTCTTTTCCCCAACTCCATCTGGGCAAGAAGGCAGCAGAGGCCAGGCAGCAGCAAGAGGGTGTGGCAGGAGTGGTGAACTATAAAGCCACTCCTCTTCCACCCCTCAGGAAGACCAGCAGCAAGCCAAGCCAGAAGCAGCCTTCTTTTTCCCCAATTCCATCTGGGCAAGAAGGCAGCAGAGGTCAGGCAGCGCGGAGAGGCGGCGGGGAAGGAGAAAGCAACACCTGGGCCTGCCAAGGCCACCCCTCCATTCAGCAAAACAACGCGGCATTGGCCGCAAGAGGAGGAGCTAAGACATTTCCATATATTGCTTTCCCCGTCATCATTGCATGGCTAGGTTAGCCATAAAGGAGAACATTCTACCTCAGGGCCTTTTGTTTTTAGGCATAATGCTTATAATGGGAGAGCTGACTAGACAGGAAAATGTTAATATCTGTCCATTGTCTGTTAGACATGGACCTCCTATTCTGGGTCAGAAACTTCTGACGGATAAATTATTTCCAGCACCAGATGATGGAGCCGGGAATAGCCTGGGAGCAGGAATTGAGGTTGTGTGGGGGCAGGGAAGGTATGGCGGCAACAGTGTGAACAAATATTACAAAAGAAGAAGGGATCGATGCCTGATATCTATCCCTTCTTCAGTTCACCCTGTTTCCCAAGATAACATGGAGAGCGCACCGACCATTCCACAATCCCTTAATCTGCTCCTTTGTAATGTCAGGTCGGCCAAAGGTAAGACTCATATCATCCACGATCTTCTCGTGGATGAACAGGCCGACCTGGCATGCTTCACCGAGACTTGGCTGGGAGATACCTGGGCGCAGGCCCTCCCAGCCGGCTACACGGTTAGTGAGCAGATAAGGGAAAGTGGGCGGTGGGGGGCGGTGTGGCAATAGTTCACAAAACTAACCTAAATTTGATCAGGAAACCTGTCCGGAAAACGATCCACATCAAGTGTGTGTACCTTGGCCTGATAGTTTGGGATTCTGTTAGTATACCGGCCACCCCGTTGTCTAACAGATTCCCTGACTGAGCTGACTCAGCTGGTCTCTGAGTTGTTGTTGGAGTCTCCCAGACTTCTTGTATTGGGTGACTTCAACATTCCTCTTGAGACCAGCTCTTCTGATCTATCTGGAGCAGCTCGGGAGTTCATGGAATCCATGACAGGCATGAACCTATCCCAATTGGTCAATGGGCCTACCCATTGCGCGGGTCACACACTTGATGGAATCTTTAGTACGGAACAGGAATATCCGTGGGCGGAGGTAACCAAAACCTCCGCACTGTCATGGACGGATCATTTCCTGATCAAGTTGGAACTAAAAGCCACTTCTGTCCCCCCCCCCAGGGGTGGTGGACCCATTAGAATGGTCCGCCCTCGAAGACTAATGGAACCAATTGGTTTCCAGAAGGCCTTAGAGGGTTTAATGGTTGGCAACGCCGGTGACTCCGTCGAAGCTTTGGTGAATACCTGGAACACCGATCTTCCCAAGGCTCTCGACGCAATCGCCCCCAAGCGTCCTCTCCAACCCGCTCCAAATCGCAAACCCTGGTTCTCGGAGGAACTCAGGGAGATGAGGCGGGTTGGACGACGACTAGAGCACAAATGGCGGAAGACTCGACTCTTCTCCGACAGAACTCGCCATAGGCAGCATCTTCGCGCCTATCGGGAGGCTTTGCGTGCAGCGCGGAGATCCTCTGCACGCATTGCGTCTGCAGAGTCCCGCTCAGCAGAGCTGTTTAGGGTTGTGGGGGAGCTGACGCAGGTGCCCCCTGCGCCAAATCCCCTACTGGACCCAACAACAGCCTGCTGTGATGAGTTTAACACCTTCTTTGCAGACAAAATCTCTCGGATAAGGGCTGACTTGAATGTCAATCTTTTGTCAGAGCCCATAGGTGAGGTGTCAACTCCGTTGCTGTTTCTTTACTGGATGAATTTCAACCTGCAAGTACCGAGGACGTGGACAAGCTCCTTGGAAGTTTGAGAAAGACGACTTGCCCTCTCGATCCTTGTCCATCTTGGCTGGTCGCCCAGGGAGGGGACGCAGTGAGAACATTCCTTCGGGATGTGATCAATGCGTCCCTCAGGGAGGGTTCTTTACCATCTTGTCTAAAGGAGGCGGCCGTTAGACCCCTCCTGAAGAAACCCTCCCTTAATCCATTGGATAAAAACAACTACAGGCCAGTCTCCTTGCTCCCATTTTTGAGCAAGGTCATCGAGAGAGCAGTCGCCTCCCAACTCCAAGCTGTCGGATGAAACTGATTATCTGAATCCATTTCAAACGGGCTTCAAGACAGGACATGGAGTTGAGACTGCCATGGTCGCTCTGGCCGACGACCTTCGCTTGAGCATTGACAGGGGTAGTGTGACCCTGCTCGTGCTCTTGGATCTCTCAGCGGCCTTTGACACGGTAGATCATTCCATCCTTTTGGGTCGACTGAGAGAGTTGGGGATCGGAGGCACTGCGCTCCGGTGGTTCCGGTCCTTTCTCTCCGGGAGATTCCAAAGGGTGAGGCTCGGGGACAGTTGCTCTTCTAAGACAGAGCTTAATTGTGGCGTCCCTCAAGGCGCCATCCTGTCCCCGATGCTGTTTAACATCTACATGAAGCCGCTGGGTGAGATCATTTGGAGGCATGGAGCTCAGTGTCTTCAGTACGCTGACACCACTCAGATTTACCTCTCCATGACAAGATCGTCGGCTCAAACTTCAGATGGCGTCTCTCCTCTCAATGACTGTCTTACGGCAGTAATGGATTGGATGAGGGAAAACAGGTTGAAGCTCAATCCGGACAAAACGGAGGTACTAACTGTCACAGGACCGAAGCCAGGATTGGGAATACACCTCCCGGTCCTAGATGGGGTCACACTCTCCTCGAAGGACCCTGTTCGCAGTCTGGGGGTACTCCTTGATTCGTCGCTTCACATGACTAGTCAGGTGAATGCGGTGGTCAGGAGTGCCTGTTATCAGCTTCGGCTGATCCGCCAGCTGCGCCCTTTCCTGGAGCCAAAGGACCTGGAGTCAGTGGTACATGCTCTGGTAACCTCACGATTGGACTTCTGTAATGCGCTCTACATGGGGCTACCCTTGTGCCTAACTCGGAAACTTCAATTAGTTCAGAATATGGCAGCCAGGCTTGTCACAGGAACATCAAGGAGAGAGCACATAACACCAGTGCTCAAATCTCTCCACTGGCTGCCGATTAGTTTCCGAGCGCAGTACAAGGTGTTGGTTTTAACCTTTAAAGCCCTACATGGCTTGGGTCCATCTTATCTGAGGGACCGCCTCCTCCCATCTGAACCCCTCCGCACACTCCGGTCTTCTGGGAGGAACTTATTGCAGCCTATGAAGACTAGACTGACGCAGACCTCCCAGAGGGCCTTCTCGGCTGTCGCTCCCAGGCTATGGAATGGCCTGCCAGACGAGATGCGTCTTATTACATCTTCTGATTGCTTTAAAAAAGCCTTGAAGACGCATCTCTTCTGGCAGGCCTTCCCAGAAAGTTCTTAACCTCCCGGCTCTGTTTGGGTTAAAAATTAGCATTTTAACATCTTGACCCTGATCTCTATGCAATGGGTTGCCGTTTTAAATTGAAATTTTTATTATGTCATTTTAATTGATGTTAGTTTAATTTAATTTTAAGGGCGGGTGGTTGGGTATGGGTCATGTATATTTTATCTTGCATTTTTTAATTGATGTAACCCGCTCCGATTGGATACAGAGGAGCGGGCTATAAATAAAACTTTATTATTTATTATTATTATTATTATTATTATTATTATTATTATGCTGTAGGTTATATTTTAGAGGAAGGAACTGGCAAGACCACCTTCAGAATTCCTTTCCTTAAAAAACTCTTAGCAGCTGAAAAAGTGGGATGAAAGAAGATTAATCGGGACTGTCTTTGCCAAATCAGGATAGCTGGGAGGTATGGTATATATGACTTTTTGAGTTGTTCTGTTTGGCCACCTTTGACTTGGAAATGCAAGCCAAGAAGCTTTCATCTCTCACAGACACAGTCTTGTATATTCTATTGTTAATTTCATTCTTATATATAGGAATTATGTCTCTCATTTGGGCTGTCCATCCCAAAGATTGGTTCCCATCTCATTGTAGCATGTTTCTCTATAACATTATTCAAGGCCAATACAAATGTTGGCCAATACAAGGGTAGTCAATCCATTATTACAGAATATCCAGAGGACCTTCCACATGTCTGCATCTTCCTACGTATCCATAATTGGAGATTGTGCTGGATCTTCCATCAAAATGAATTCTGTTAAACAATCAAGGCTCCAATCCTGTAGACAATTAGTTGCAAGTAAGTGCTATTGGATTTAGTGATACTCTGCATATGAATAAATATGTAAAGGATTTAATTGCTTATCAGTCCTTGCTCGTATCTTCTCCAAATTCAGCTCCGTATAATAATTGGCCCAAGATGTTGTTCTGAGGCCATAACAGAGATTAAGACTTACAGAATGAGCATATGTCCTCTGGGACAGCAATTTTAAAATATGTATGAGACTCTGATGAATAATGTAAAACAGACTCTGTGAGCTGTATACAGTTGATGTTTTTGTTTTTACATCATTGTTATTTTGTGCATCTAAAATAAAATACTTGAGCTAACAAAAAGATGGAACTATTGTCTGCCCCATTTTACATTTTTCTAAAAAACTTTCCAAGAAGACTAGAATGATATCTGATTATTTGATAACAGATACAGTAAATGAAATTTCCTTGGCACCTGTCTGTCCAGCATTCATGGATACCTTTTAACTTGTCCAGCCTGATGATGTGGACAGGATTCTTGGAGAGGTGAAAGCCACTAGATGTGTCTTAGATCCGTGCCCTTCCTGGCTGATGAAACAGGCCAGAGGGGAACTGGCTGAGTGGGTAAAGGAGTCAATGCCTCCCTTCAACAAGGCAAAGTCCCAATGTGCCTAAAAGAGGTAGTTGTGAGACCTTTGTTAAAAAGGCCATCTCTGAATCCCACTGTAATGGATAATTGTAGATCAGTGTCATTTTTGGGCAAGGTACTGGAACTTGTGGTGGCTTCCCAACTCCAGGGGTTTCTAGATGAAATGGATTATCTAGATTGACCTCAATCTGGTTTCAAGCCTGGATATGGAACAGAGACAGCCTTGGTCACCTTGGTCAATGATCTACACATGGAACTGGACAGGGTGTGTGTGTGTCCCTGTTGGTTCTCCTCTCAGTGGCTTTCTATACCATCGACCATGGTATCCTTCTGGGCTGCCTCTCTGGGATGGGACTGGGAGGCACTGTTTTACAGTGGCTCCAATCCTTCTAGGAGTGGTGAACTCAGAAGGGGAGGGGGCTTCTACTCAATCCCCTGGCCATTGGCCTGTGGAGTTCCTCAGAGTTCTGTGCTGTCCTCTATGCTATTTAACATATACATGAAACTTCTGGGAGAGGTTTTCCATATGCAGATGACACTCAGCTCTACTACTCCTTTCCATGTCAATCCAAGGAGGCTGTCCTGGTCGTAAACGAGTATCTGTCATCAGTAATAGACTGGATGAGGGCAAACAAGTTGAAACTTAATCCAGAAAAAACAGAGGTGCTCCTAGTCAGTACGAAGGCAGATCAAGGAATAGAGATTCAGCCTGTGTTAGATGGGGTCACACTTCCCCTGAAGACACAGGTTTGCTGTGGGGGTACTCTTGGACTCAGCTTTGAACCTGGAGGCCCAGGTCTCTGCTGTGACCAGGAGTGCTTTCACACATTTAAAACTTGTGCACCAACTGCACCCATTCCTTGTAATGCCAGACCTGGCCACGGTGGTACATGCCTTGGTTGCATCCTGTTTGGACTATTAGAACAGGGGGCTGCCTTTGAAGAGGGTTCGGAAAATTCAGCTGGTTCAAAGAGCTGCTGCCAGGCTGCTAACAGGGGTAGATTACAGAGACCACACATCACCCCTGTTGAAACAGTTTCATTGGCTGCCAGTTTGTTTCTGGGCACAACTCAAGGTGCTGGTTATTACCTATAAAGCCCTATATGGCTCAGGTCCATACTATTTGGCAGACTATATCTCCTTGTATGAACCAGTCAGACTCTGAGATCCTCTGGAGAGGCCCTTCTCTCCGTCCCAACACCATCACAAGCATGGTTGGTGGGGACATGAGAGAAGGCCTTCTTAGTGCCTGCCCCTAGACTCTGAAACTACCTGCCCAAGGAGATCAGAATGGCACCCTTCTTGATGGTCTTACACTGGCGATTTAAGACCTACCTGTTCACACAGGCTTTTAAGGAACTGTTATAAGGACAGGCTGGGATGTGGTACCATTTCAAAAAAAATGATACAATTATATATATATATATATATATATATATATATAGTTTTATATTTTTAAAATGTATTTTATTCTTTTAATAACTAACTGCTTTAATACTGTAGTAATTTAATTCCCTTTTAATGTATTTTTCTATGTTTTTAATTGTACTGTTTTTAATGTTGTGAAGCTGCTCTGAATCCCAGTTCTGAGAAAAGAGTGGGATACAAAATAAATATAATAAATAAATAAATAAAGGCCCAAACATTTGGAAGACAGTACTTAGTCTGTCAAGATAGCATGGTATAATGGTTTGAGCATTGGACCAGGACTCCAGGAGATCAGGGTTCGAATATCCACCTGACCACAGAAAGCCAAACTTTCTCAGCCTCAGAGGAAGGTAGTGGCCCTGCCCCAGAAAAAATCTTGCCAAGAAAACCGTCAATAAGATCACTTTAGGGTAATTTGCAAGATATCTAGCAACAGCCAGTGTGGTGTAATGGTTTGAGTGTTGAACTAGGATACTGCAAACCACCGTTCAAATCCCTGCTCAGCCATGGAAACCTACAAGGCCACTTTGAGCAAGTCACACTTCTTCAACCTCAGAGGAAAGCAAAGGCATCTCCCCTCTGAACAAATTCTGCCAGGAAAACCCCATGATAGATTACTCTCAGGGTCTTCACAAGTCCAAAATAACCTGAAATCACTCAACAACAAAGCATGAAAACAACTGCCTTCAGGCTCCCATTCTAAATTTAAGACATGACACACAAGGAAAAAAGAATGGGAAGGAAAGAGGAGAGGAGAAAAAATAAGTGCATTGCTTATAATGATGAACTTTACTCAGGCAGCCTGCTGAAATACCGGTTGCTAGTTTACATTTGAGGGAGAATGGCAGAAATACTGTCCTCTGTGGCTGCTTACTCTCCCCTCAAAGCTTCACTGGGCCTGAAGAGTCAGACAGTAAACTGGTTTCCCAGCTGATACTTTTATTTGTACTCCTGTGATGTGTGGATCCCTAGCCCTGTAACTGTCTACATCCAGTCACTCACAGGTTGCTCAGATGAGTAGAAAATTTCAGGGAAGGATCCTTTATGTCATTACAGTTGCAAGATGGTTGGAAGGGAGCTCTCAGTAGCAACAGGAAAGTCTGGGTGCAAAAAACAAGTATGTAACTCTTGTCCTTCTCTTTCTGTGGACACAACAAAGGCACTGGAAGCCAGTTATTGGGTTATAGGGAAGAAAGAGCAGCCCAAAAGGGATAGATCCAGTTATTTTTTTAAAAAATGGGCAAGATTGATGAGGTGCTGACTGAATATTTTTAATTCTGCCCTTTGTAGTTCCAAATCCAGAGTAAAACACCGAAATGGGTGTTCTGTTGCCCATTCCTGGACAAGGTTCTCGACTGTGTGGTGGCCTCCCAACTCCAGGGGTTTCTGGATGAAATGGATTATCTACTTCATTTTCAATCTGGCTTCAAGCCTAGTTATGTGATGGAAACAGTTTTGGTCATTTTGGTGACCTACACAGGGAACTGGACAAGAGAAGTGTGTCTCTGTCAGTCCCTTTCTGCAGCTTTCAATATCATCAACCGTGGTATCCTTTTGGGCTGCCTCTCTGGAATGGGACTTGGGGGCCCTGTTGTGTAGTAATTGCTGTCTTTCTTCAAGGGTGAACTCAGAAGGTGCTGCTGGGGGACTCCTGTCCAATTTTTGTCCCCCATGTTGGGTAACGTGCACATGAAACTGCTGGGAGAGGTCTTTCAGAGATTTGAAGTGTGGTGTAACTAGTAAGCTGATGACACCCAAGTCTATGTCTCCTTCCCATCCTATTCCAAGGAAGATGTCTCCGTATTGAATCAATTATGCTTTCAGTAATTGACTGGATGAGGGAAAATAAATTGTAACTTTATCCAGACTAGACAGAGGTGCTCCTGGTCAGTCAAAAGATAAATCAGGGTATAGAGACTTTGCCTGTGGTCGATGGGGTTACACTCCCCATGAAATCTCAGACTTGAACTCAGACTTGAATCTCCTTGAACTCAAATCTGAGCCAGATGCCCAGGTTTCAACAGTGGCCAGGAGTGGATTTGCACAGTCAGAACTAGTGCGGCAGCTGCATCCATTCCTTCGGACTTCAGATTTGGCTATGGTGGCACATGCCTTGACTACATCCCATTTGGACTACTGTAACACATTCTATGTAAACAAAATCCATCAGTGATACCTTTATTGGCCAACTGAAATGCACAATATACTTGTTGCAAGCTTTTGAAGCTCCGTGGCTTCTTCATCAGGCAAGATGTTACAAACCAAACAAGAGGGGGGAAAACAGATGGAGATAATCAGATGCCTGCCCGGTATGCGGGCGAGGATCTCTTTTGCAGGCACGCTCCTCCTCCTTCTTTACTAAGGACATCTAAGATCTAGAGTTCTAAGATCATCATAGGAAAGCTTTCTCTTGATCCTGCCACCATCACAGGCTTGCTTGCTGAGGACATGAGAAAGTGGGTTCTCCCTTCTGCAATTCCCCTTTCCCTGCATAGCCAATCTATACCTATCTGGATTGGGAAGGTGGAGATCTGCCTGGCCAGTATCTGGATGATGTTGTACGGTTGGGGGAGATGGGGAAGAACTGCATCAGGAGATACAGGATATCTCCTTTCACAGTGTCTTAGGAAGTACTCACACTGCTGTAGTGCCTGGTGATACCAGTGTCACTTCATAGCATGCCCTATACCCCTCTTGGTGGATATGTGTTTTAATTAATTAATATGTAGTGTTGGGCATGTTTTGAGAGATCATGATGGCCTGTGGAAACTAGGAAGCTACATGTGTATGGAGTCACACTGACCTGAGAACATGCATCAGACCTAGATAGGACTAAAATTATTATTATTATTATTATTAGTAGTAGTAGTAGTAGTAGTAGTAGTATACTCTTTTTCTAAAACTGGGACTCAAAGCAACTTACAGTTTAAAAGCACAGTACAATTAGGAAACCACAAAACTGAGAATTAAAGCAGAATATTAAAAACAGATCATTTGTTTTAAAATGGAATACAATTTTCAAATGACAAAAGCACTTTAAAAAAACGAAGATGTAGCTTTATAAGATCTTCCCACACTGAACACCTCAGCTTGTCTGGTTTTGAAAGCTTATTTTAAGAAGCTGTGTGTTTAGCACATAGATGGAAGACCAACACAGGACACTAGGGATATCCAAACAGAGCTGCATAAGGAATCGTGCCTGAAATCCTGAAACACCGGTCAGAATTGACAATACCAGGTGGGATTGCCCAATAATATAACTCAATATAAAGCAGCTTCCTATGTTCTTATGTGCTTTCTAGCAGCTTTGAGATGATGGTGCAAAATAATGAAAAACATCAAACCAAGTGTGGGAAATAATTGACTCATTTTATACAACAACAACAACAATTCTTTATCTATCTGGAGACCCAGCAAAATCAAATTCATAACATATAAAATAAACATGTGTTTTATAGATTTAAAGGAGGCACCAAGAAATGGTGTGTCTTGACAATGTGAGGTAGGTGGGGAACATATTGATTTTGAAGATGAGTGAATTATTTATACAAAATGAAAGGGTAATTTTTAAATATTATATATATATATATATATATATATATATTTCTATGCCACTCTGTATCAAAAGATCTCAGGGCGGCATACAAACACAATCTTTTGTTCCTTTTCCCATGTTTTGTTCAAAGTACCATTTTAAGTTCTGTCCAGCTTCTATAATAATATTTTTATTATATAGTAAGCTCTCATTCAATCACCAAGTGAAATCTTTTTTCCTATTCTTCAGTATGAGTGTGATTGGGGAGTGGTCTGTTAAAGTTCATGGTAGTATGTCGGTTCTAACTACTTTATTACTCCAATATTTAGATGTTAAATAAAAGTCAATTCTCGAAAAGGAGTTATGTCTGTCTGAAAAGTATGCACAATTTTTATAATCACTGTGTTTCTGTCACCAAATATCAGTCAAAGCATATTCCTCCATCATCTTAAAGAAGGATTTTGGCCTTGCCTGGGCTTTCTGTTATTTTTTTTTCTGCTGATAATTTAACTTTTTCTAGCTCTATAACTCCATTCCCGTTGCCAACCATGATTAGGTCCTCATAATTATAATTCTGCAAAATTTGTATTTTGGGGGGGGGTAAAATTTTCCTTTTTTATTTTGTGGTGCATAAATTCCAATAAACAGTATTTGTTAATTTTCGATAGTTAATTCCAACCCAATGTACTGTCCTGCAGAGTCATTAAATCTTTCCTTTGGTTGTATGTTACAGGACACATACACCAATATTCCCTTCTTTTTCTTTTTTGTTGCAGAAATAAATTCAAGGCCTAGTTTTGCATTTTTAAGTAGCCTTTCGTCCTTATGTCTTAGATATGTAGGTTGTAAACAAAAGATATTATAATTAGTTCTTTTCACATATTGATAGATCTTTTTACTTTTTGGCATTCCATTCATTACTTTCACATTCCACAATAAAATTGATATCTTGTCTTGGCCACTCATTTTGTTCACTGATTCAAAGTATTTCCAACTTATAATTTGGTATCTTTAATGTCCTTTTTTGCTTCGTAGTGTAGCTTACAGTTAAGGTTATTTCATCTTCTTCATCTGATGACTCTCTCTGATCTTTCTCCAAGCCTCTTTCTGATTGTTTTCTTCTTCCTCTTCATCCTCCTGTTGTGGAGATATATCCTCTGCTTCTGAAATTCCTTCTGTGTCTTGTTCCTGTGTAGTCTTTTTTTTAATTCTCTCCTTTTCCATTTCTGGGTAGTTCTTTTTCTATATTCTTTGAGAGGTTTTTTTTAATCTTTTTCTTTTTGTATAGTGTTTAGTTTATACCATTTTTGGTTATAATTTACTGAGATTCTTTCCAGCTTTTCCCATTTACTTGATTCCTTTTCTGCTTAGCTGAGATGTGATGAATTTATAATCTGCTCCTTTCCTCAGAATTCTTTTAAGTATGTCATTTTAAATTCTAATTTCCTTTCTTTTAATTACATGATCTTTAAAGTAACTTTGATTCAACAATTCATCTCGAATTCTTTTCTTTACACAATAAATGACAACATCTCTTGGAAGGTTTCTCTCTTGTGGAAACTCAGATTTGTAGTTTGGGATACATCTGGATTCAGCTCTGAGCCTGGAAGTCCAGGTTTTGGTGGTTACCAGGAGTTGTTTGCACAGTTAAAGCTAGTGCATCAACTGCGCCCATTCATGGAGAAGTCACATCTGGCCACCATTGTACTGGTTACATCCCATCTGAATTATAATTGTAATGTGTTCTATGTGGGGCCCCCTTTGAAAAGTGCTCAGAAACCTCAGTTAGCCCAAGCAACTGCAGTCAGTTTGTTAACTGGAGTTGGCTACAAGGAGCATACAACTCCCTTGTTGCAACAATTTCACTGGTTGCCAGTCCAATTTGAATTGTGCTGGTTTTGACCTATAAAACTCTATATGGCTTGGGTCCAGGTAATTTGAAGGACTGTATCTCCTTTTATGAGTCCATTAGGGTGTTGAGATCATCTGGAAAGGCCCTTCTCTCTGTGCCACCACGTTCTCAAGCTTGTTTGGTTGGAAGAAGAGAGAGGGCCTTTTCAGTATCTGCTCCCAAGGTTTGGAACTCCCTCCCTAGAGAGACCAAGATGTCTCCATCCCTGCTATCCTTTCGGCAACAGGTAAAGACATTCTTATGCTGTCAGGCCTTTTCAAGCTGCTAAGGGCTGGGATGTAAATGTGCATTTTAAATTTTAAGGTTTGTGTTTTTAATATGTTACATTTTAATTCATAACTGTTTTATCTTTTAACATTGTTTAATTATTATTTTTTATATTTTATATTTATACTTTTTAATTTTGCATTGTTTTTAAAATTTGCTGTTAGCCATTTTAAGTCCCTATGTTGAGAGAAAAGCAAGATATAAGAAAATAATAATAATAATAATAATAATAATAATAATAATTTGATGCAAAAATCTTAAAATCATTTTTAAAAAATAAAATAGACTGAAAACAAATAATTTCCATTAAATAGTAAGTTAAAACAAGTTTAAATGGTAGCTTAAAACAGGTTAAAGGGCAACAAGTTGAAACAGTTTTAAAAAGTTTAATGGTATTGATAAGGAGAATAAAACTATAAAATCCACATTAACATAACATAAGGAGATAAAACAGGGGTAGGCATCATGTTATACTACAATTCCCAGCAGCCCTAGTCAGTATAATCAATGGAATGGAATGTTGGGCTTAATATTCCTACAACAGCTCTTGTAATACATCTGTATTAAAATGTATGTAATAAAATGCAATTACACAATTAAACTATAGCAAAACCCCAATTTAAAAAGCTGTTCCCCTATTCACTGCCTTATACCACACAAAGAAGCAGTATGAATTTTTCAATCCTGCTTGCTTGTATAATTTTGGGGCTGTACAATAAGCAACATTTTACATGCATACACAAACCGAAGAAAATCAGCTCAGTTTAAGCTTCTCACCATTACAATTCCACCTTAAATCAGATTGCTAGTTTTGACTATTGTTTCAGCTCAATAAAGGTTCTTAAGGTATTAAATTTCCTTTCATATAATTCTACAAATCAGCTCTCCTCATGACCTTTACAGAGTTTTGAGATGTACACATATGCAGAATAAACAAAATAATCTCTAAGAAAATTCACAGAGTGCACCTGACCTTTGAAAATAGCACAGCTAATTTTAATCAGATTTGTATAATGTTAACCTCTGTGTTGGCCTTTGTCTACTGTTGTATACATTCATAAACATAGGGAAAAGCAGGATTGGGGGGGAGAGAGGATCTATAATGTTTAAACAGAAAAAAATAAATAAACAGATTACCGATGCTGTAGAGTGGAGTGTGCATTCCCCCTTATTGTTTTAGCTCACATGGCATAGTTTGTAGGAGGCATATGATGCAATTATATTGCTGCCAGATCAACAGCCAGTGTTTATTTACTGACAAGACAAATCAATAATAAGGCAAGCATTTTTAATCACTTTTTATTTTTACAGTCCACAGTAAGATGGATTCCATGTGCATAGTTGCCTTATCTGCACTTGTACTATTTTGGCATTTTTCAGAGAAAAAAAGTCTCCTTCAGTATATAAAGGTGTATTGTGACACCTTAAAGACTAACCAATTTCTTTCAGCATAAGATCGCATGGACTCCAGCACACATCTTCATGTACTTGACTGAAGTACAAAAAGAAAGGCTGTATTATCGCTCATGTGGTTTGAAGTATCAATAGCATGTGGTCTGAACTTTGTCATAACCCTTTTAGGTTTCAGTGGTTGAAATCTAGCCATACTATATATACTCAACTATAAGTCAACTATATTATAACATCAAGTATAAGTCAAGGGCAGCTTTTGAGGCTGAAATTATGGATTTTGATATGACCCATAGATAAATTAAATTTAAAACTTAAGGACTTGTAACAAAGGATGTAAAGAACAAAGCAAAGGAAAACAATGATACAGAACTTACAAAATTCCAGCAGGCATAACTGTTTTCACTCTAAAATCTTGACAGATAAAGAGGGAACTGTGGGAAGTGTTGGCTGTGTTATGTGTTGAGGAGGCAACCAGTCACAGGTGAGGCCATGGAAATGTGCACATGTCAAAAAGGATGAAAAGACAAAGCAAAGACACTACATTAGCAGTGATTACAGTCTTGAACTTTAATGTTATAACTCTTCTTGATTTTAACCCAGAAAACCTGACAAACATACACAGATGTCTTATTCAAATCCTGATTCATCTTGCTGCTCCTTTGAAGAGAAGTATCAAAGAACTGCCACAGCCAGCATTTTCCCACCCAGGCATTTAGAAAGGTCAGAAGTGGCACTATGGTGGAGACAGCAGAGATGGTCCGTGCTTATTTTAGTTGCTCCTGGGATAGCTTAAAGTCTCACCTTTTGCCACTCTACTCAGAGAAGGGAATGGTTGCTTTTTAAATAAGAGTTAAAGTATAGTACTTACATTAACCCATAGAAAAATCAGCCCAGGTTTTTTAGGTCAATTTTTGACTAATTTTTTTAGACTTTTACATTAGTACATTCCCTTGTCAAAATAACAGTTAATTCTTTCTCTAATTTTGTTAGAAGGAGACCATTTACTCTATAGAATAGGTCCTTGGTATCCACTGGGGTTTGGTTTCAGGACCCTCCATGGATATCATGGATGATCAAGATCCCAAACAGACCAACAGTAACCATCTTTTGGGGGTGGCGTGGTGGCATGGCATTTAGATGACACACACTCTGATGCCGCCCCTAAGCCAGCATCACAATGCCTGCGTGACCAGACAGCGGGCAGCATCGCAATACTCCAGTGAAGCAGCGTTTATACACCGCACACTGCAGAAGCACCACAAAGCTGCATCGGCTGCTGAAAGGGTGCCCTTTTGCCAGATCATAAAGGAGCGGCATTTTGCTGCCTCTTTTTGAGCTGGCAAATAGCCAGATTGGGACTATGCTGTGCAGTTGCCATGGCCCAACCTAGCACTCAAAGGAGCAGAGTCACGCCACACTTTTAGGGCTGTCTACTTTGTTCCCCAAGTCTCATTATATACAATAGCATAGTAAAATGGTGTTCCTTATATAAAATGGCAAATCCAACTTTGGTTTTGGATATATAAGCTATGGATGATTGAATCTGTGGATGCAGAATCCATGGATACAGAGGGAAATTATGTGAAGATCTTCAGACAACATCATGTGATGTCGCAATAATTGTGTCATTACCCCATAAATAAAGAGGAATTCCAGTGTCATTACTCCATGAATAAAGGGACTTTCCCATGAATGAAAAGTGGTGCTAGAATTCCTCTTTATTCACAAGATAATATCACGATTATTGTGATGTCACATGACATCATCTGAAAATCTTCATGCAATTGCTCAGTAGTAATAGGGCCATCCTGCTATGCTCCTGTCACTTTTCTCCATGTGAAAATCTCCTTGGTGAAAATGGAAGTTGAGGGATAGGGGTGAAAAGTTGTATTGTCTGTTATGTTGGAGTGGTTGTCCCATTACAATTGAGCTGGGCAAGGGAACGTTGCACTACAATACCTATTGAATTGCAAAAGATACACAAAACATTGAGCACAATTAAGTTTGACCTTTGGTTTAACTTTTCAGGCATCCCTCTTAGCTAAAATATAGTGGAAGAATTCATATTCTCTCCTCACACATGTATCTTTTATACATAATTGCAAGGAAGATGAATAGAGAGCTACATTACAATTCTAAGTAGGCATTCTTCCAGAATTTAGCCTTTACAAATAATTGACTGGATCTGTACTTCCTGGACTAATATGCAGATCAGAACTTAGTTATCTACCGGAATTGCTTTCCCCAAATCTTCCAGATTTTTGCAATTCAAAGAATTATGTCAAAATAAGCTAGAGCACATATTTAAAGGCGTATACATGCATGATTATGTGGCAGACTGATGCAGAGGCTGAGCCACTAACACATGGGTACACATGTGAAAATAAGACAGACCAGAAATAAACTGATTCACTCACCTCACTAGCAATTAAGGAACTGTATAATACAGCCCGTAATGGGTGGTGGGATACCGCCCCTTTCCTAGCTGGATGGGGCTGTGGCAACCTCATAGCACTGCCCCAATCTGACCTTTCGAGGGCACAAAAATCAGCTCCTTTTTGTGCCCTCAAAAGGGTGCCATAGCTGGGTTGCCACAAGTATATGGTGCTCCTGTGGTGCTATGTTACATGGACACAGTGCTGGAAGAGCACCATAACACTGCTCACCATGTGGAGCAGTGTGCAGCATCAGGATGCCATGGGAGTGGAGTCAGGCATACATCATGAGGAGGCTCCACCTCCATGCCAGCCTTAATGACCGGTATGTACAGGGCCTAAGTAAGAACAACAGGGGGATATAGATGTAGAATAAACTCTTAGGATATGGTTAATAAATTTAACCTCTTGCAAAATGCACATAAATGAATATAGGGATTCTTCACAAACATAGATAATTGTACAAGCCAAGTCCCCCAAGATGAGGGGTACAGTAACCCATTCAGTGGTCATTCTGGGTGCAAGATTCTGGAAGTTGTAGTCCCAAAAAGTAACTCTTCCACAATCTGCCCCTCCTACTGTAAGGTCAAACACTAACTTTACTTTTGTGCTGTGAGCCTAGAACTAAAAACTAAGTTCCTAAACCCATGCCAGTGAATGTTTCCATTATTCAGCATTACACAGCATTGCACAAGCATAAAAAGCCACATGAGAGCCATCATTATCAATTTTATGAATACAGATCTCTAGCCTGAAAATGAAAAGCAAGAGCAAATAATATAAGAATCAGTAAGGTGACATGGAGCCTCAACAGACCAGCATTATACGTATTCACACCATCCACCCCACACTGCCCCCATGCTAGTGTCACGCCACGCACCCAAACACATGGCATTGGCGCAGCATTTAAACATGCTGTGTCAAAGAAGTGCCAAAAAGGTGCCACAGCCATAGCTAGGGCACCCTTTTCGCAGTACAAAAGGAACTGCTTTTTGTGACTTCTTTTTATGCCTCAGAAAGGCCGGAGCAGCGGTGTGAGGTTGCTGTGGCCCCGATCTGGCAGGGAAAGGGGCAGCACAGAGCTGCCCTTTAGGGGTGGTCTGTTGAACCCCTTACTCCCCGCCCCCGTACACACACATTTTTTTTAGGATTGTGTGGATTCATTGTTTAACCACTTGCCTTACAAGGGAAGCAGCTAGAACAAAGGGAGGTGAAGCATAAATTTGGGCAGGACTGACACTGTGTATGGAAAAAATAACAATTATTGTTCCCAATTTCTCTCTCTTTTTCATCAGAAGACATTGGTTCCAACTGTTTCTCCAGATTACATGATTGTAAGCCTACCACTTATTTGCCTCTATAATACAAAGGATATTAATACTGCAGAACTACTAACACCTCCAGAAGAGCCCTAGGAAAAACATAAAAGTAATCATTTAAACCACATAAAAACTTTCAGCTATCTCCTCCTTCCCAAATTCAATTTTTATATATTGCACGTTTCTTCATTCCAGCAATTTTCACCAGCTTGTAATTTTTATTTTTAGAATGACAGTGGTTTTGGCCCGATTTAAATTGTGGAGCAAGCGAAATAAGCCATTTTTATGAAATGCTCAACCTATTACCAAGTAACATGAAGTTGGATGAAAGCCTTCATTTTCCAAACTACACCAAAGCCTGTCCTATATCTGAACTTAAAATACTGACCCTTCTTCCTTCATTTTTTCTTGCCTCCAGCACAGAGGGAAGGAAAACAGAAATGTCTCCATCTCGATAGATTCTTGAGCAAAAGAATTCCTACTGAAGTTAACCAAGGCTAAATCCATACATTTTAGAAATCAATCTGTCAAGCACATGTGAAAGGTTACACCCAGGCCTGGACTGTTCATTTTTTTAAAAAGTAATAAAGCACAATTTTCTTTTCTTTTTTTTTAAATCAAGTTTGAGGATAAGACAAAATTCAGACAGAAGCTAAAATCATAAAAGTTTCTACAGCATTCCATAGTCTGGGAAAATGACTTGTTTGCACTGACACACCGTCTGCACTGCAGACATAATGCAGTTTGACACCATTTTAATTGCCACAACTCCATGCTATGGAATTCCAGGATTCATAGTTTTGTGAGATATTTTACCTTTTCTCTCAGAGCTCTGGTGCTACAACAAATTACAGTTCCAAGGATTCTATAGCATGGAGCCATGACAGTTAAAGAGGTGTGAAACAGCATTATTTCTGCAGTGCAGAATGAGCCTATGACACCTGGAATTCTCCAACTGGCAGGAAGATTCTGGAAGTTGTAGTTCAAAGAATTACCTTTGCAGACACTGAGTATGACATTTCCAGATGGCCCTTCATTTGTGCCACTAGTTCTTCAGACCACCACCTGAACTAGTGATTTCTTATCAGTTTCAACTAGCACTATTGACCCATCCATGCTTAGCCTAGGGGATCAAACCCAAATGACTACAGCTCTCCATAATCTCCAAAACAGAACAAGAGCAGCCTTGTTGGGTCTAACTAAGGAATTAAGTGAAAAAGAAGGGGAAAATGGAGAAAGATCTTTTTCCCCCCAGACTTGAACGTTCTAGAAGAGCTCCTTCTTCCCAATAGCTGGCAACAATATATCACAAGGGAACGTATTAAAGCAACCGGTACTAGCATCCTGTTCCTGGTCAACATTGTCCCAAGGTGTTTTGTTTTAAAGATAAATATGTGGGTTTTGCTGTCAGAAGCAAGAGATAAAATGAGCTGGGTATGTTTAATAAATAAAATAAAATAAAATCTTTTTTTTTATATTTCCCACCTCTCCCCATGGATCGAGGCAGGAGTACAACAAATAAATAAAATCAGCATTACAATACTGGCCTGGAGAAGAGAAAGTTAAGAGGTGACATGATAACCATGTGTAAAAGCAATGGTTTGTCTAAAGCCACCCAATTTCACTAATAACATTTTGAGATGCTCACAACTATCGATAAAGAACCACCCTTCCAAACAACTCCTATCAATTAATCAATTTTGTATTTTAGCACACTAGGTGCTAACGAGGCATAATTTCAGTTGTGTAACCAGGATACCAACTGTCTGAGAAAAGAATGTGTCCAATTTAAAAGAGAGATGGCTTCCCAGACAAATACCTCAGAAGTAAAACCATGAAACAGTAACACCCAGCATTTAGATATGTTCTATAGCTGTTTTAAAAATGTATCATTTGAACTGATCCATTTCTCTCTTCATATTTACTGACTGCAAAACAATAATATTGCTTTTCACATCAACATATCATAAGCTACCATTCAACAACATGCATGAATTTCGTCCCTTTTCTCTGCACACTTAAGGTGACAAGAATTCCCTTGTGCAACAAGTCAGCACTGAAAGATTATAGGCACCACAATGGATGGTTCTGAATCACAATAGAGTATCACAAAATACAAAATTTACTACCAGAAAATACCACAGGTGCCTAATCTTTGTAAGGAAAACCTATACTCTGGGGTAGGAACCATGCAACCCTCCAGATGTTGTTGGATTGCAACTCCTAGCAGTCTGAGCCAGCACCCACTAGGCTAAAATGCTGGGGCATATAATTCTATAGACACCCATCTTGGTGTAGTGGTTTCAGCACTAGACTGATTCAAGAGACCAGAATTTGAAACCCCACTTGACCATGGAAACCCAGTGGGTGACCTCAGGCAAGTTACAAACTCTCGGCCTCAGAGAAAGGCAGTGGCAAACCTCCTCTGAACAAATCTTGCCAAGAAAACCCTGTGAATGGTTCACCTTAGGGTCACCATAAATCATAAACAATTTGAAGGCACACAACAATAATAACAAGAACAACCATAGAACATCTGGAAATCTGAATGACTCCAACCCTTCATTTACACCGTTAATGCAGAGCTTAAAATGCCAATTGATTACCTGGTTCTGATGTTGCCTGAAAGATTAATTGAACTCAGTACTTTGATACTTTTTTGTGAATTTTTAAGTGCATAAAAATAATACTGAATTTAGCACAGGTTGAGTCTCTTTATCCACAATGCTTGGGACCAGAGGTGTTTTGGATTTCAGATTTCTTTTGGATTTCTGGAATACCTGTGTTTGCATATACATACACACTGAAATATCTTTTAGATAGGGCCCAAGTCTAGTACCTGTATTAGAAAATACAGTCGTTAAGGAAGTATAGCATAATATTATCCTGTTCGACAGTGGAACACACTCCCTCGGAGTGTGGTGGAATCTTGGTCCTTGGAGGTCTTTAAGAAGAGGCTGGATGGCTATCTTTCGGGGATGCTTTGATTGGGAATTCCTGCATGGCCAGGGGTTGGACCAGATGGCCCTTGTGGTCTCTTCCAACTCTACAATTCTATGATTCTATCCCCCAAAAGATTCAGTTCACACAAAAACCCAGAGCAAATTTGCCACTTCACTGAGATCTGAGACACCAGCTGCCATTAGAGAAACTACAACAGAATGGGTGTTTGTATCTCTGTGTGTGTGTGTGTGTGTGTGTGTATGTATATATATATATATATATATATATGTATGTTGTTGGCCTCTGATGTCATTTTGATTTTTCTGTGGCATATGCTTCAAGTAATATTTATTAAAGCAGACCAATCAGACCAATTTCTCGTAGTATAAGCCATTCCACCTGTTAATTGGTAACTGCTTTAAAACAGCATAAGCAATGTGCAGCTATTAAAGCTGCTTTATAAAAACACCTGACAACCTGTGAACAAGAATCAATACTGTTCTAGTCATGCATGACAATGCATCATTAATTTTTACTACAAGGCTTCTAACAGTGCTGCAGTGCCAACATAACTTCACAAATATATACAAGGCAGAGCCAGATATAAACATTAAGGGGATCATGATCTACTTAATCACAGCACTGGGAGCAAAGTTTACACATCTACCTGATCAGGGTGAAACAGGAGAGTGTTTACCTCAGAAATTTCAGAAGAGGCAGAGGTCAAGGATCCCAATGGATATTGCCTCTGGGATTGTAAACTACGATGAAAGGAAGGTAAAGAAATGTCCGCTCATTTGTGACTCCAGAAAGTGTTCTGTTCTCCTATGCTTCTTGTGACCTACATTTTGAACTTGGCTGTTGCCATTCTTCATTCACTTTCCAAAGAGGTCCAAAATTCTGCAGGCTGGCTAATAACATGGGGGAGGATGGGGCAATTATACTTATAATGGAAAAAGAAAAGCCTATGTTTATTGTGTTAGAAAAGAGACAGATCCAAGAAGGTGATCTATACTTAGAGAATCTATACTTCAGAGAAAATGCAAGCCACATATGCTGGCAAAATGTCAGGAATAAACTCTTCTAGAGCATGGCCACAGAGCCCCCCAAAACGACAAAAAATATGGATGCCAGCCATGAAAGCCTTTGACTTCAGACTAATGAACTTCTTGAAGAATGGGGAATCAACCTCAGCAGGTAAGAAAGAAGCAAAAGTTTGAGTACATCAACCAAAGAAAAGATATAGAGAGGTGAAACAAAAAGGAGGCATTATTTAGGCTCCCCTCTCTCATTAAGGACCTCATACAAACATGGATGCCTCCTTGCTTCCAGGCTCCAGCTGGATCTTTCCCTTGCTAAAGGGCAGTGACCCAGGTCTTTATTCTTTCCCACATCAGGGAACTCTTTCAAACGGGGGAGGAATTTCTCTCAACACCGAATGGAGCCAATGCGGATTCATGTAAATTTGCTTGTTTAGCGAATTTACATGAACCCCTGCTCCGTTCGGAATTACTTCCCATTACCCGAAAATAACCCCCTCCTGCCCAAATTTGCATGCGAAGCTTTAATTCGCAATAACGTAAAACCCATGATTGCATTCAAATTGGCTTCCCTCTTGCCCGAATTTGCGTGCAAAGAGTTAATTCGCAATAACGTAAAACCCATGATTGCATTCGAATTGACCTTAAATTATACTTCCAATTTAGCCTTGTATGAAAGAGTCCAGAGAGTGGCAGGCAGTGGCTTCCATGTCAGGGCAGTGCTGAATCTGTCCTGGCAGTTAAGATTTCATTACAGTCTTGACATTATGCTGCAGCAGGATTATTAAAAACAACACCTTTTATCCCTTTGAGGCCTCCAAGGCAGCCCTTCTGCAGTCTACAGGGATTACAGACAGTACAAGCCTAATAAAGCAATGTGCCAACTAGAAGGTTTCCAAACCTTTTCTTCTGACAGAAACTCTTCTGCTGGCAGAACCCCCTTCTGCCAGCTGAATTCAGTAAACTGCCAACAGAATCATCTGCTAGCAGAAATGTCTTGCAAGTTAAGATCCACCAGAAGAGTTTCACTCCCCTCTCGCCCCCCAAGAAAAAGGGTGGAGAAGGCAGGAAGGGAGGAAAAATCATGTTATGCCACATCCAAATATTCTCCAAGCCAGGGACACAGCCCCAGTCCCAACACATAGGCCCAAAACATACAGGCACTTTAGGACACCCCCGTCATGTGTTAAGGTTGCCCAGGAGCGGAGCCAATAGATGCTCCGCAACCCTCGCAGATGACGGGGGCATCCTGGCTCCACAGTGCCATACGCATGGCATGTAAAGCAATGATGTCGCAGGTGAATAGCACCTAAATAGAACTGTGCAGCTGTGATGTCATAGGGGTGCCCTATGGTGCTTTTTGTGTCTTTTTGTGTCTCAACTGTGACACAAAAAGGAGCAGCTTTTTTGGGCTCCTTTTTCCACTGCACCTTCACTGCTCTGTCTGGTTGCTGCAGCGAAGGTGCATCGGAAAAGTAGGCGGCTTCAGACAGGTCAAGGCCAGAAGCAAGAACACTCTTATGTAATTTTCAACATCCCTAGCCTAGCAGGGGGTTGGATTCAACATGGCTTTATCTGGCCCAGCGTTACTACATGTGATGTCAACCAGGGAGAGGCCAAAAGTGCATGCCCCCTCACCTCACTGTTGCATGCTACTCTACATATGAGTAAATGGTGCATGGCAGGGTGGGTGTGTGCACTCTCCTTCATTGCCACATACAGTTGTATTCATGAGTAGAAGGGCACAGTAGAAGGGCAACTATGGAAGAGATTGAGAGAGAGCTCATTCATTCTCTTTTAGTACAATTGTTATAATTTTGAATCAGTTATCATGTTAGTGCAAAAGCTGGTGTCTGTTTTCCTTACTTGAGTATACAAGAAATATAGCTATTCTGCATACCCAGTCTCAATGCAGCAATATTTCTCTGAACTTGACAGCTTCCTATGTTTTGACATGTATGCACCCAGTCCATTAAAACATCAGGTGTGCTAATCATACACATGTTACTTGCAATATGCAAGTCATTGTATATTTGCTGAGTTGATAGATCTCTCTTTTTAAAGGAGTGTATTATTTTATATTGTTTTCCATTATTCTGTAATGTCACTGTGCAATGGAGGATATCCAAGTGTCTTTTATTTCCAATATAAACTTTCTCCAGAACATAATGGAAGTCTCATATTGTGGACAACACAGCTTCAATCAGGATTGCATTTTTATTGAGAACTCTTGTAGTTTGTTTGTTTGTTTTTTCATTCCACATGTCAAGACTAGAACTAGGAAGATCTGGGATACATCTACAGTTGCTGTTGTGTGTCTTCAAGTTGTTTCCAACTTATGGCTACCCTGAGGTGAACTTATCATGGGGTTTCTTGGCAAAAATTTCAGAGGAGATTTGCCATTGTCTTCCCTTGAGGCTGAGGGCATATGACTTGCTTAAGGTTTCATGGCCAAGTTGGGAATCAAACCCTGATCTCCAGTGTCTTAGTCCAACACTCAAACCACTATGCATGCTGGCTCTCACTACACAGTTACAGCAGCCTGATACTACTTTGTTGTGACTCCATCTTACAGAACCCTGCGGTTTGCACTATGGCATGGTACTTAGACTTCTCTGTAAATAGCTCTAGTGCTGCAGTTCAGAGAAGAGAAGTAAAGCTTCATAGCAGAGAATCCTAACTATCGTTAATCTACAAACTCCAGGATTCCATACAAGAAGTCTAATGTAGTTAAACTGGAATCAAACTGCGATCACTCCTGTTGTCAACTAGGGCTGTCACATCTAAGAGGACCCACCCTGAGTCTCCAGTTTTCATAGATAAGGTCCCAAGTGGGAGATGGCAGTTCAATCTCCAGTTTTTGCAAGTTCAGTTCTGGGCAAAAGAGCCTTTTTAAATAGTATTTCAGTCTTAATTTACATACAGGAAAATATGTTCTCTTCCCCCCCCCCCCACCCCATGTATGAGTTTGTGTATGTGTGCATGAATGTATGTGTGCATTTGAATGACTATGACTAGCTGTGAGCAACTATGGTTGCAGCCTCCAAGTCACTTGTTGACCTATGGCAACCCCATGAATTTAATAGGGTTTTCTTAAACAAGGAATGCTCAGAAGTAATTTTGTCAGCTCTGTCCTCTGAAATATAGCCTAGATCACCTAGTATTTGTTGGTGGTCTCCCATCCAATTACTAACAAGTGCTGATACCAAAAACTTAAAAATCAGATTGGATCTAGTCCTTTTAGGGTATGTAGGTCCAATGGTATCCATCATTTACAGTTAAACTTGTCAAGCTAATAGATGTTTGTAATTGTATCTATTTGTTATATATCTTTAATTTAAAAAAACAACAACCAACAACTTGTATGTGCTAATCATCATCAGGTTGTAATCTCGATCCACTTGGGAGAGGCTGGAAAATATAAATAATTTATTTTTATTTTGTTTTTATTTTTTATTTTTTACACACAATGTGAGAAAACTGTTGGAACCATGGTGTCCACTTTTTAGCCAGTTAATTAGCTTCTGTCACATATGTTTGCAAGTACAATGGAGCCAGGCAGTACATATCAGGGGTCTCCTGATCTTGCACTGGATGAAAAGGAGCTGCACTAAAAGAAAGATGCTGCTCTGACCCCATTTTGTATCCTAGCTGTAACATGCTCCTTAGTGGCAGCATAATGTCTGGTTGGTGTGATGTTCATTCCAACCCATCACAACTCCTACCTAATTCCTTTTCTTGGCTAGTCATGAAAAACAGCAAACAGGACAGATTACAGACCATGAATACTGTCATCAGGGCATGGAGGAGAGGCAGCAAGCTGTGTCCTGAATGTAACGTTTCATCCATTTAATAACTTGTGTGTCATGGAAGCTATTACATGATAAAGGAATAAAAGACACAACCAGTCTTTATGTAGCCAATTTTCACCTCATTTCCCCCCAAAAGCATGGAGCCAGCAACTAAAATAGTTCACTTTCCATTTGTTTATACAGGTTGAGTCTCCCTTATCTGGAATTCTGAAATCTAAAATACTCCAAAAACCGAAATACATCTCATGGGTGGCTGAGATAGTGACACCCTTGTTTTCTCAGGGTTCAAATGGAAACCAACTTTGTTTCATGCATAAAATGATTTAAAATATTATTTAAAATTACCTTCACACTATATGTATAAGGTGCATATGAAATATAAATGAATTTTGTCTTTAGACTTAGGTTTCCAACTCAAGATATCTCCTTATGTACATATAAGCAAATGCATTTTTAAAAATCATTTAAAAAGTTTAAAAAAATAAAAAAAATCTTCCTGGTCCCAATCATTTCAGATAAAGGAAACTCAATCTATAGTGTTTTCCACCTATCCTCCTTTCAACAAATGATTCCAAAATATGCCCACTAAGGAGGGGGGGGGGGACATTACAGCCCTATTGACAGAAAATGTAATTATTATTTGTGAAAAGCAAGGCAAGCTACAGAGAAATGCATAATCCCTCACTATGATTCAGAGACAGCTCAAAAAAATCAAACCAAAAGACCAGTTGCCTTAACTTCTTTTTCAGATGTCTGATTCCCTAATGGATCATAGCAAAGATTCCAGAGATAAGAGCCTCAGATGTCAGTTGTCTAGGACACATGAAGACTCTGTATATGGGAGTGTATAACACAAGGATCTATGCTGCACTGCAGAATTAATGCAGTTTGACACTGCTTCAACTGCCATGACTCAATGCTATGGAATTTTTGGATGTGTAGTTTTGTGAGGGTTTAGCCTTTCCAGTCAGAGAACTCTGCTGCCACAATAAATTACAAATCCCAGAATTCCATATCATTGAGCCATGGCAGTTAAAGTGGTGTCAAATTGCATTATTTCTGAGGTTTGTATTCAGCCAGGATATTTCATTTAAATAATTAATAACATCATTCTGGAAAGAGGTTAGTGCTGAAAATCCACCCCGAATCCATCAAAATCCATCCCAAATCAATCAAAAGCCATCCTAAATCAATGTGTGTGTGTGTGTATTCCTTGTTTCATTGAAACATTTCCAACTCTGTTGATTTTAATTAATTAATTCCAAATTCCTAGTTGGCCACAAAGTCTACTGGGGCAGGAAGATTGACTTAGAGTCCTTCCACATGGGAGAAAAGTCTCTGAAAGTCTCAGATTTTGTTCTGATTGGCTCTATTTTGGTGGTCCACATGATGTTTTCTCCACACCAAAGCATTTCCTGGGACTATCCAACATTATCAAGGACTTTTCAGTCCTACCTTCCATGTCAGCTTCAATCAACCCAGTTTTTTCCATTGTGGAATGTATCTCTGCTTGGCCATCTTTTGTATTATTCTGGAACTAAGATGGCTGCTGCTGCCAGAAATACACAGCTATTTTTTTCAGGATACAGATTCAACAGGATTGAGCAAAAGAAAGAGGAATGTTTGCACCAAAACAAAATGCCCATAGTGTTTCACTAGTGTAATCTTGCTAGCGTAATACAATAACTAGTGTAATACAATAAAATATTGTAACATTTTAGCACTTTTACATAACTCCTGAACAAGGAAGGCTTTGTGGAAATTACTAAACATTTTCTAAAATGTTGTGTGAGTCTAGATGTGACATGTGTTCTGTGGGAGAAGGAGGAAGAACACAAGCGTTTGGGAAATCCAGGATATTTGAAGGAAGTGTTTGGATGCAAACCTGATAAAGGTCAAATCAAAAGATGAAGAACTGTAAAGTCCTGGTGCTTCAAGAGACTTTTTTCCTTTTTCATGAACCCTGTTCACTGTCTCTTAGGCCTTGTCAGCACTGGCCAGGATACTACAGGGGCAGCCCAGAATATCTTGGCCACGGAGGTGTCCCTACCTGCCCCCATTACCTGGACCTCCATTCCCACACCATGTTGGCAGATGTGCTGGGCAGGCCAGCATGACACCCACATTGTTAGCCTCGATTACATGGGAAAGGAAGGCTCTGGATCTTTCCAGAAGATCCAGTGTTACAGATATATTATTTCAATGCATTTTAATGCTTTAATACCCTTTTTCTGGTACAGAACATTGTCTGGGACTTACATTGTCATTTTGGTCCATACAGAGAAGGCTTCAGACTATCCTATGTAAAATCACTATGAAAAACTTTGGAGACTAGACTCCAACTATAAAAAACCCATGTGCTCTGTAAAATATTACAATTTAAGCTTGGGAATGTTACTTTGTGGACTTAAGGCTAGTGGATTGTTGGTGCTTTAGTCCAAAAATACAATTTTTCTAGCTCTGATTAGCTCTGCTAGATCTACTCTTCAAACAGCCTTTCTACTTTATGATCCTGATCTAGTTATATCTCTGTGGTGAAAGGGGGTACATAGACATCTCTTAGAATCATACAATCATAGAATCATAGAGTTGGAAGAGACCACAAGGGCCATCCAGTCCAACCCCCTGCCATGCAGGAACTCCCAATCAAAGCATCCTTGACAGATGGCCATCCAGCCTCTGCTTAAAGACCTCTAAGGAAGGAGACTCCACCACCCTCCAAGGGAGTGTGTTCCACTGTCGAACAGCCCTTACTGTCCTAATATTGAGATAGAATCTCTTTTACTTTGCATCCATTGTTCTGAGTCCTGTTCTCTGGAGCAGCAGAAAACAAGCTTGCTCCCTCCTCAATGTGACATCCCTTCAAATATTTAAACAGGGCTATCATATCATCTCTTAACCTTCTTTTCTCCAGGCTAAACATTCCCAGCTCCTTAAGTCTTTCCTCATAGGCCATGGTTTGCAGACCCTTAACCATTTTAGTCGCCCTCCTTTGGACCCGCTCCTGTTTCTCCGCATCCTTTTTGAATTGTGGTGCCCAGAAATGGACACAGTATTCTTAGTAAATTATTAACTCTAGTTTTATTTTGGCGGCCAAAAACAAATATGACACCACAAAGAAAGCTGACTGGAAATCTTGAGGTTTTCCTTTGTAAATACTAAAAATGAGTCTTTTGTATTTGCCACTCTTTACATCTAAAGTATTCTTAAGAAAAAAATTACCTGTGCCCGCTCAGAAAAGAGGAGGGGAAGGGCACTGTACAATGATGAATATGCTGAAGAGGATTTAGAAAACAGCAGATGACAAACTGAACATGAGTTTACAGAAACCTGAAATGGCAAATCCTTTCATGTATATACAAGTTTAACATTTGTTAAGACACCAAGATAATCCTACTTGAAGAAAAATACTAAAATAGCTGACCCAGGACATTTTTCCCCTGGCCCTGTCTCCTGTGGACTTTCTAGCAAGATACACCAGTAATTCCAACTAAGAGCTTTTAAAAGCTAAAGTAAATATATTTCAGTGCATTCTTACACATTTTACCCAAATGTTAAATCCTGTGTTTCAGAGATCTTATTTCCCAGATGTTCATATGGTCGAACCTCCTTATCCATGGATTATTTATCCACAGATTCAACCATTTATGCCTTGAAAAAATAGTCAAAAATATATAAATTCAAAAAGCAACCCTTGATTTTGCCAATTTATATAAGGTACACCTTTTTACTATGCCATTGTATATAATGGGACTTGAGCATCCATGGATTTTGGTATCCATGAGGGATCCTGGAACTAAATCCCAGCATATTCCCACTTACATTTAAACAGGTTTGCAATTTGCTTTTGCTCCTGCTGGGTAAATCCATTCCAAAAGGTCCATCATTCCCACTGTGAAAATTGGTCTTTTAATTATGCCCTTGTAATTGCTTCCTTTTTGGCACAATTGTTGTCCCTGCTATTTTGCCCCGCTTCAAAATGCATGCCCATAGGTCACACCACAAGCAGAAAGGCAGCACTGGGGGGGGGGGGGTATGGTGGATATACCAAAAACTGAGGAGGGATGGTAAATGCCCCTTTGCCATTAGTCCCTCCTTTCCAGAATGATGCAATTCCAGCATTATGATATTTTCCAGTGAGTCATGCCATCTCATGATGGGGCCAGAGTACAAAAGTGTCAATATGACCTTCTAGGGGTATTTCATGCTTGATCTGTTCTCGGACCCATTTGTCTTTTTGGGTGTCCAGCACTCTTCTCCAGCATCACATCTTGAATGAGTTTATTTTCTTTTTATCTACTTTTTTCACTGTCCAGCTCTCCCATCCTACATAGTGATGGGGAATACCATGGCTTGGATGATTCTAACTTTAATGCTCAGTTGTATATATTTGTTCTTTAAGGTCTTGTCTAGTTCTTGCATTGCTACCCTTCCTATTCCTAGTCTTCTTGTTGTATCTTGATTGAAGTCTCCATTATGATTATTATTATTATTATTATTAACCTTTATTTATATAGCGCTGTAGGTTTACACAGTGCTGTACAGATAAACTTATAGTTAGACGGTTCCCTGCCCTCAGGCTTACAATCAAGGTTTGATCCAAGGTATGAGAATTCTTGAACTATTTAGATTTCCTCATTGTCTAGACTGAATTTTTGGTGGTCCCCTGAGGTCATTATTTTTGTTTTCTTTATGTTCAGCATCAGTCCTGTCTTTGTACTTTCTTTCTTGACCTTTCTTAGTAATTGTTCCATGTCAATGATGTTTTTTGCTAGTAATATGATGTCATCCACATATCTTAGATTGTTGCTATTCCTTCCTCCTGTCGTCACCCCTTCTTATTCTAAGTCTAATCCTACTCTTCATATTTGATATTTTCTGAACAGATTATAAATAGGGATCTGTCTAATTATAAGAGTGTATGTATAGCATTGTGTAAATTTACAGCGCTATATGAAGAAGAAGAAGAAGAAGAAGAAGAAGAAGAAGAAGAAGAAGAAGACTGATAAAATGCAACCTTGCCTGACATCCCTTGACAACTGGAAACCGTATTCTGTTTTAACAGTGACCTCGTGTCCTGAGTACAGATTTTCATCAAAACTACCAAATGTAAATGGTTATCAAATGTAGATAGGCCAACATAAAAATGCTATCATACAAAGAGCAATAGAAGTAGTTGTGCTGGCTATAAGAAAATTCCCAAAATATTGGAATTTTGATATAGTGGTAGTGCTTTTAACAAACCAACCAAAAAGGGGACAAATGTATGCAAGCTTTCATGATCTTCAGATTGCTTCAACAGCCATAGACTGGTGAAAGGTCATGATCTGAGCAGGTTGGTGGTAGCAACTCAGCTGTGGGCATGAGATTACAAAAAGCAAGGTAGGGAAGGGGATGGACATACAGTATAATGATTTGATCTTGAAGTCATGTAGAGTGCATGCCATCTTGGAAAAATGGGCCCATGGGCCCACCAAAGTTGCCCAGCCCTATTTAAACCAAATATATTAAGCGTTCGCTGCAGTGGGCTTGATTATATTGTAATCCATTTTCACTGGCTTGTATTTTGCGCAACTTGGGTATAATATTAACTTTTAGATGTTACTTGTACTGCAATTCCCAAAACACTCAGCTGAGATTATGGATGTTTTAGTCCAAAAAAGTAACTTTTCCAAGATCTGGGCATTATTTCCAAGAGTGAAACTGACGTTGCTCATGCCTGTTTGCAGATCATACTTCCTCATGGTTTTCCTGTTGTAGAAACTGTGGGATGAGATAATAACTTACATACCTAACGATGCAGTCACACATACACATACAGGTTAAATAAGTCATGATTCATTGAGACTTACCTTTGAGGAAATGTTTTTGGATTGTACTGCATGTTTATTACAATAGCAAAACTAAAGTAATGAATGATATAAAGTGCACATTACATTTTGCTACAATAACAATATTTTCATACCCTCATGTGATGACACATAAAACCCTTAGTGTTGCTTTCTATATAAATTGATACAAATGGGAGAATTTTTTAAAGTGGTGCTTTTGTAGAAAAATGCACTATAATGTGTTTTAAAGCAAACCAAACTAATATTTTAGACATTTGTCATTAGCAGACTCCCAAATTTGTTTGGTAATAGGCAACATTTAAAACAGAATGTTTGTAGAATTATAAAAGAAAGTCATGATGAGCTGAAGCACTTGAGATCTCCCTTTTGTTCTTGCAAGCCAAATCTCAGGACTTTATCACACCAGCCTACTCTCCTGCCAAAATCACACTAGTTTAAGAATGGAAGCATACAGGTTTGGCATAATTTCTTATCACACTTTTCCCATGACAGTGCTTTGGCAATCTATGGGTGCATGATGTTTTCACAGCCTTCCATGAGGAAGGATGGGAATGAGTCATTGTGGCCACCAACTGCCTCTCAAAACTGAGTGCTGTGTGAATGTGAATGTGTATACCACAGCTGGCTTTGGGAAACTGTTGGCAGCCATGATCACTGTGAAGGGGAAGGGAAAGAGGGGCAGAAAAACAGAATCGTGCCCACTCACACCAATTGACTGCCTGAGAAGCAGAACTTCAGCAGAAGGGACCTATCACATGAAGGCAGTAATGGAATGACAGTAAGATTGAGAGCCTATTGACAGGTTTTGTCCATCAATGAAAAGGTGCACTACAATAATGAATGTAATGCAAGATGGTAGCAGGATGACACAGCTAACATACTGTTTAAAGACATCTTGTTAAAATTCTGCTTTCCTATTCTCATGTGATAAAGTCCTTAAGCATGAGAACAAGTGCAAATCAGAGCAAAGCTGAGTTATGTTATGCTATGTTATGAATTTACAAACAATGAATTCCTAAAAAAAAGAAAAGACAGCTCATAGTGCAAGTAGAAACAGATCAGAGTTGACATTCCATTTTCGGCCTGTGTAGAGGTCCCTGAAGGGATCAGATCTTGTCTGATATTGGAAGGTAAACAGGGTCAGTCTTAATTAGTACTGGATGGGAGACTGCCAACAAATACCAGGTGCTGTAGGCTATATTTCAGAGGAAGGAACTTGCAAAACCACCTCTGAATATTCCTTGCCTAAGAAAACCATATGAAATTAACAGGGTTGTCATGAGTCAGCAGTCAACCTGAAAGCACATAGTCACACAGAGTGAAACAACCCCTTTGATGCTACTCTATATTATCTACTGTGTATTGGCATCCATCTGACTTCAAAAGAATCAAACGCCATGTGTGCATTTGTATCCTTCATGTAAATAGGTCCTGTCTTTCCAATTCTTTCCAGCAGAATACATAAGAGAAAAAGAAAGATCTACAAATGAGAAAGTTTTCTAATAGATGATTATCTCATCAGATTTTGTTTGGCAAGAATGCCCCTTGTCTCCAGTTAAGTACAGTTGCCCCTCCGTTCTTGATCCCCTCACAAACATGGAGTTTCGCTTATATTGCACTGAGGGTGTTCACCCCATTCATTCCCGCTCCATTCATCTCTTGTACATAAGCGAGGGACATGAGTCTGAAGAATGCCAGAACGGAGAGAGAACTGTATTTTGAAATGTTAGCTACATTAATTCACAATGAAACTGAAATATAAGAAGTTTTATAAGCAGCATAAGACCTTGTTTAAGACAAGTTGATATATCATCTGACATGACACAATATATGCAATCTCACTATCAGATACGTGCAATATTATGAAATGGTCACTGAATAATGATGTATATCCAGATTTCAGATAATACAACAAACAGATATTTAAAAGTGATCAAAACTGGTATTTTACCTGTGGGGTGTCTGGGAGCCACAAAATGGCATTAGATGCCACATGGGGCCAATGGGCCACACTTTGTCCACTCCTGCTTTAAAATCTAGAATAAAACCCATAGGAGATTCACCACAATCCTGATATTGAATCCGTTGGCTGATGCTGAAGGCAATACCAACACATTTTGGCAATGTAAGACTGCATTTTCTGAGGATCCTCTTTTCTTTCCTAGAGTACAAATTTAATTCCTTTCCATTGTAAATTATTAAAACTCCTCTTTAAAAAGTTATAGGAAACTAATAAGAACATAAAGGAAATCTGTTAGATTTTTTTTAAAGTGACCTTGGTGTGACATGTTTTAAATAACACATTAAACTACTAGAGGTATTCTATGCAACACTCATTTTGGAAATGCACTTAAGATGTGTTGCAATTAGTTATAGAGAGAGCAATACAATTACTCTGAAATGTAACATTGCGAGGCATGCATCCATAAAGTTCAGGTGGAAGGATAATTGTCAGTAATGTATCCTACCCTCAGGCAGATTTCTTAGTAAGTCATTTTCAAATATTTGATGCTGGTGATTTAAATAAGACATTCTAGAATGTGAAGACATTCTGGAAAGCCACCCAGTTGAGTCAATGAAGTGCCTAAGAGAAAAATCTGCACTAGGTATTTTCACTATTCCTAGAGCAAGATGTCTGGGATGTCCCCTCAATGCTAGTTTTCTTGATTTCATAACTTGCTTTTCATATTCCTCTCCACTTCATTTTAACACCTTTAAATCTTCTTTGAAAGACAGCTGAGTGATAGTCCTAATTTTACAGTTATATTTTGAGCTCTATAAAGAGACTGAAGAGCCAATTTGCCATACACACATAGATATATAAAAATAGGAGAATTGGCTCCCCATGAAAGCTGAATGTAATTAACTTGTCAATTCATCCCCTACAGTAACCCCCTACACAGCAAAGTAGACATGGGAGTGATCATTGCACATCCTTACCTGTTTGAAGTTTTTTATATATTTTACATGTACAAGAAGCACATATATTTGAAATGGGTCATCATTTGAATTCTTTTTTTCTTCTCTCTCTCTCTCTCTCTCTCTCTCTCTTTTAAACAGATAAATTGATCTGGCCCATTCTGTGGCTTGTATTTCTTTCCAATGGATAATCACTGGTGTTTAGACAGGGAAATACCCTGTAGAATATTGTGATTTTTCACTCCACATTAAGTTGTGATATTGCTGTGTAGTGAATTTCAAAAGTAATGGAGTTTAATTAAATTACTTAATCAACTCTCTTAAAAATGGTAATGGTAATTTTAATTGGTTTAAATCTTCTGTAAGGCCTAAATGAATAGACAGCAGTTCTGGAGAACTGCAGACCCTAGAAATTGTAACAAATTTCTAAATGAATCACTGGTTAAGGAGGAAACATCTGTCAAGAGCGGTCTAATTGAATGTAGACATTCAGAGACAAATGGGTTGTATTTTGGTGGCAGTGTGTAAGAATTAACATGCATAAATCTCAAGAGCTCTTATTTTCCAGAATTTGGAAAGTAATCTTGCCAGTTTTACTGATTTTATTGACACAGCTAATTATGTTGTCACATAGCTAGTGTTTCATTTATATTACTGAGGAACTGAAAAGTGTGCTTTGAAAGCATTTTAGATAGTTACTGATTATATGTATTTGCACATTTATGATAGCTTTCAGCCCTGCCTTCCTTGATTTCACATTACTCTGTTATGGAGCTGGAACATAACAACGTGAAGAATCCTGTGCTATATCAGACCACAGATAGAAAGGTTAATTTTCTAAGTGCTACTATGTTACAGCTACACAAAAGCTCAAAACCCTCTACTTTATATTATTACATTGAAAAGGAGATATTTTGTATAATTGCATTGATTCTACCTTGCCATTCAAATTTACTTGGGACTACTGCGCTAAAACCCTTTACCAGGTTGCTGTAAAAAAAAAATCCCATTCATTATTTCACTCCTCCTCACCCCTGTTTTGAAGCTAGGAAAGAAGGAAATAGTTGCATGAGTGTTGGAAACTCCTATTGCACAAACACCCTTTGAAAGGGAATGAGTATGGTTAGAAAGAAATATGGATGCACAGGAAGCAGATGGAAACAAACAATCAAAAAACCCTACTTATAAATAAAAACGATTGACCAGACACACCCCACACATCCCATCAACAAAACTCCACAAGGACAACTCTCTCTCTCTCTCTCTTTCTCTCCCCCCCCCCTCTCTCCATACATACATATAGAAACAGACAGACAGGACAGTTACATCATTGATTCTATCAGAGCTCTGTTCTGTCTCAAAAGATACAGGTTCTCAAGAATGTTGTCAGATAATGTCTTATCAGTCATGAGAAAGCCACCACTGCTGGAGACGAGCTAAACCACTGCACCAGATGCCTGTATTGTGTTTAGTAAAGACATACGAGAGCATTGTGGTGCCATCTCCTTTGGACATTTTGGGGAAAAAAGGGGATATTGGGATTTGTAGAGTCTTAGCTTAGAGGCTATTACTACCATCATCCACTAAGAATGATAATAATAATATATATGTTGAGAATGATAATAACAATCTAAACTGCCACCTACTATACAGCTAAGTTTCATCTTTGGCAACTGAAGAAGGTGGAAGTTGAAATGTTTTACTCTTGATATATACATATTTTTAAGTTCTGCTTGTTACTTGCTCTCTGTATGTGTGTGATTAATTTCTTCTTTCTTGGCTCCAAGACAAACTTGGAAGAGCTGTTGGTTTGCTTTTTAATCACCAATGGATAGAAGACCAGGCAGATAGACAGACAAATCAATCTGCATTACCAACCACTTCTTTACCAGCCACACACAGCAACCAAACTGTCTCCAAAAACCCACCTTTTAGCTGCTGCTGCTGCACTCAGCCACCCCCCAAATTACTCTGGCTTGTGGAGAGCAAGGAAAGCAACTTACTGTCCATTGGGGAGGAGGAATAAAGCAGAGAAGCATCTCGTAGCTATGTTTCTATAGCTTGTTGAACGTGACTGACATCACCCTAAGTACCTCTGGTGAGTCCTTAGGAAATCCCAGAGAATGTCTCATCATTGCACATCCATTTATAGGAATGTAGATGAATATTTCTCTGATGCTCCCCTACTCCCCACCAGCAAGTAACCTGACCATGATTTATTGCATACAAAAGAACAATGTAGCAAGACCAGCATCCTGAACAATCCTTAGCTTCAAGTGTTATCTCACATTGGATGTGGAGCTTCTCACTGAATCGATAATCTCTGGGTTGGGTGCATTGTAATAGTTGTGCTCCTAGGTTCCTCTTCCAGCTTTTCCCCCTCTCTGGATGATAACAGCAGTGATTCCTTCAATAGCAGCAAGCTACAGTATCAGACTCTGAAAGGTGGATAAGTCAGTTATGTTTTCCAGTTACATTTTTTCCCCTAAAATAATCCCCCCCCAAAGTCACAAGCAACGATAAACTAGTACCCTTAATTATGTCATATCCAGAAGTGTATGGATCTGTCATTATAAAGGATATGAGGCAATGGAGATAAATGATATGGTGAAATATTGCTATTGGAGAATTTAAAAAAAAATCAAAAGGGGGGAAGGCGGTAATCCGAATGGAATGCAAATAGGGACCAGATGGGCAATGGCTGGAGAAGGTGGCAGTTTATAGCTATGTTTACTTCCTAAGGAAAGACTTTGATGCCAAGCAAGACAACACCTTCTTTCCTGTGATAGATGGATTGATATGGGAGATGGGAAAGTTGGAGGAAAAGCAGCAGGTTTAAAGAGACATTTGATGTGGTTAAAAGTGTGTGGCTGGGGAAAGAAGGGGCTGAGAGGGAAACCTTAAAGGCTGGATGGTTGGGGGGGGGGATCAGATTTGACACTACCAAATATCTGTCAAGCCTCTGGCCAGAAATCCAAATAAAGCTTTAGTTAATGAACACTATCATGCTGTCTTGGTTTCTGAGGTCGGGGTCCGCTAAACATGACAAGTTAATCCTTACTAGAGCAGACTCATTGAATTAACTGTTGAAAGGTGAGTCAAAGATGAGAAAAATCTAGTTGGCTTAAGCAGGGCTATTCTAGTCAGTACTGACAATAGTTAGGCATAATCTGATTTTATATACTAAAGTAAATAACTATTCCTACATCTATTTGCACATATTAAAGCACGTGATGTTGCAACAGGCACACATCCACACACAGAGAGACACATGCACGCACATGATTTCTTAAATAGATTTAGCATTTTCTCTTCCCATTTGGACACAGGTGGCTATATTTGCAGTTAATATTATGGAATTGAAATGACCCTTACTTAATTATTTATTATTAACATTTTTACCTCAAGTTTTCTCCAATAATCTTAGATTGGGTATATCAATTCACAAATGCAAAATATATATGAATATATTGTTTATTGGTATTTCTTTCCAAAAACCACCTACTGAAATGTTCTAAATTAATTCTGTTGCAAATTATCCCTCATTTTATGAGTAAAAAGGTGAAAAAAACCCTCTTCTCCCTTCTGTTCCTTTCTGTAGGTTAAAAACCAAACAAGTACTGTTTGTACTATATATAGATATTTTATGTTGCATAGCGCTAATATGCAAATATATGCACCTATATAAATTTCCAAAGTAAATCCCACCTAACAAAGAGTATAGATTCAGAAATATAGCTTTTGTTGCCTTTTTTGGATAACCAAGAATTATTTATTTGGTTCAAATCAATAACCATCTGTTAGAAATAAGTGAGTGTATTCCAGGGTTAGATAGCCACCATAGTGTTTTGGATGTTGAACTAGGACTCCAGGATATCAGGGTTCAAATCACTACTTAGACATGGAAATGAACTTGGGGACCATGAGCAAGTCACATACACTCTTCCTCAGAGGAAGGCGATGACAAGGCTCCTCTGACCAAACCTTGCCAAGAAAACCCCATGATAGATTCACCTCTGGGTCTCCACCAGTCAAAAACAATTTGAAGGCACACAGCTACGTTCCAGGGTTGTGGAACATGTGGCTCTCCAGAAGTTTTTGGACTGCAACTCTCATTATCTCAGGTTAGTCTGACTATAACTAATGGGAGCTACAACCTACAGTCACAGTAGCACCCCACTTTTCCCCAACCCATCTTTTTCAGATGTACTTAACACAAATGAACTGTACTCTTAAAAAGAGTTGCAAAAAGTTTATTGGACTCTTACAGTTACTGATGCCAGCTATCATTTTGTATACTCAAGCAAGGACTAATGAAGCCTGGCTTTTTAAACTACACTTCTAAACATATTCATATAGGAGAAGGGCAAATCCCAGTGTTGACAGAGGCTGTAAAACCAGGATTTGGTAGTAATCTATGCTATAATTTAAAGTGTCTGTCCATCAGTCTGCTTGTCAGGCTATACAAATCCACCTACTTGTGCACTGAGTCAATGAACTGGGTATGGGAACCCAGTCCCAATGAACTGGGAACTGGGCTTTTGGCCTAACTACTTCAAGTGGCTTCTGAATAGATTTTGAATTTTATTGTTTATGTTGTGGAATGCACATTCATAAAATATTTTTACATGAATATAATATTTAGACCTAGATTGACATCCTGGACATTTAATGGAAGGTTGGGACCAATTTCTCTTTTTTTAAAAAAAAAATATGCTGTTTTGGGTCCATTTTGTGTGGAGATAGGTATGAAACATATTTTAAGGACTATGGGTATATTGGAATGCCAAAAATACATTTATTTATTTATCCAACCTTCTTCCAATATAGGAGATGTTTATTTTCTTCAAATTTTAAGCAAAATGTCTAATATCAATACAGGTGTTGCCAAGTACACTTTCAAGTCTCAGACAAACAAAAAGTATTTTTGCCTTCAGCTTCTAATTACTGCTAGAAAATGGAGCTCCACATCTTCATCTCCTTTTTCCCCTCTGAATAAGGAATATCTGGGCAGTTCGTGAAAAGAATACAAGGAAGAGCCAGCAAGAAAGGTGCAATCCTCTTCTACACACAGCTGATGGCTTCTTTATCAATGGAAAACAACAAACTTTTGCTAGCCAAACTTTTGGCTACAAAGTATCTGGTGTAGCTATATATGAAACTTAATGTAGTATATAAAGAATTATTGGGGAGGGGACAATGTTAGATACAATAAAGACTAACATAAAAACCATTACTGTTCCAATTGTTGTGTATTTTGGGGGCTCACCACTAGAATTTATATTCACACATTATAACACTAATTAGTGAAGGATACATTAGAAAACCTGACAAAACTATGGCAGCTTAAGAGCAGCTTTCCAAGGTGCTGGACATTAGCCTTTAAATAGATTCAGCACCTTGGATAGCTTCTTTAAAATTGGAAAATAAATCCTGGTGCAGATTCGCCTCCTCATTGACATGAAGGCCACCAGGCCACACTTTTGGCTAGGGCTGATGGAAATGTCATCCAGCAAGATCTGGAGGAGCATACACTCTCCATCTCAACTTATTTAATTACAGGTAGATGTGTGGAGGGGCACAACCCTTGCAAGGAATGCAGCACTGAAGGAAGGGAAGTATAATTGGAAAGAAACTTGCATTGTCTCCTACATTCAAGGCTAGAACACAACTGGAACACTTCTCTGTTTGGCACCAATACAGACTTTTTTTCCCTAATCAGAACAGAGATCCAGCCCTCCTCCCTCACCCTCAAATCACTTCCCATTACTGTCAGGAGAGAGGTTTGCAACAAGATGGAGAATGTGAGGGTTGTTGTTGTTGTTGTTGTTTTTAATGCATGCACTGTGGACAGAAAGTAATGTTATCAAGAAGAGGGATAGAAAGAACAGACAGAGCTAGCAGCAGTACCTTTGGGAGAAAAGGCACACCCAGACTTCAGCAATTTTGGTAAAACATACAGGAAAAACTTTATGCCTGTTTGCATTCTGTCTCCCATGCCCAACCCTTCAAATTGAGGGTACAGGTGTAAATCTTTGCTCATCTCATTCTCACACATGAGATGGAAATGCTTCAGTATTTTTCTCTCCACTTGGAGTTGGCAGGAATTTTTGTCTATTTGTTAAAGAGATGTTATTGTGTACAAATTGAACAAATATTTTTTTCACAAACAATTTTTGCACAAAATACACCAGCTACCAAAAAGTCCAATGCTTCTGCTTTTTTTAAAAGTGTGGGAAATGAGTTAATCATAAAGAATACACAAACTTTAAATGTAGTATGATCCTTCAGTGCCAGTGAAACAATAAACAGAAGACTTGAGTGCTGGATTTCAATTCTGCAGACCAGGTTTTGATCCCCAGCTCAGCCATAAAACCCATTCGGTGTCCCTGGGCAAGTCACATGCTCTCAGTCTAATGGCAAACCTCCTCTGAACATATCTTGCCAAGAAAATCCCATGATAGGCACCTTAGGATCGCCATATGTCAGAAACAACTCAAAAATACACAATAGCAAATGTGGGTTTAGACCATGTTGATTCATAGTACAGCTTAATAATGTATCAATTTCTCAATATAACTTGCCAAACAATGTTTGTTTGTTTTTTCCTCCACATTATCTTTCTTCAGGATGTTCAGTTTATAAGACTTCTATACATCCCAGTCCATGGTTATGTGCTGTATAATTTATAACAGCTAGATTTACAAAATGACAGATTAAGGTATGGGATACAGCTAGAATGAAAGCTTCTGTTTACCATAGACAGATTTAGTACTCTGTTATTAAGCAAGGAAAACAAATGCACACACACCTAGCAAAATATGATGCATGTTTGGAGAGAACCTGTTCCTAAAATTCAGTAGAGCATGAAAATGAACAGAACAAAACTTGAAGAGAAGGAACATACTTTCTTGGCTATGATGAACTGCCACTGTTTCTGGTGGTGTAATAGACTTCCCCCTTTTCACATACTTCCTGCTTTAGGACATAAAAATATAAATCTTCAGGATCTCCTATTTGGCATACAAACCCAGTCTCAGAATATGCTTTTCCTGTCAAATGGAGGTTGAGAAGCTCTCTGGCACCATGCTGCATGGGTGCTGTAGTCTCTCTCTCTCTCTTTTCCCCCTCTCCCAGTACATTTCTAGAACTTCTGTTGCAGTGTTGTTGCTTTAATGTGAACCACTGCAGATTGCCTCTTTCCTTCAAGTACTTCACATTGAGCACATTTCTGTGCAAAGCAATCCCAAAGCAAAAACAGTTGCACAAGACTAGGGGCTCTTTGTGATTGGAATATAAGGTTCTTCCCCTAATTGCAGGACATTCCATATCTTTCACTGTCCACTCAGCCTCTTGTTGATCATAAACCAGTTGTGCATTTATTCTAACATGTTACTGTCCCCACTCCCTGACCTTTTCCTTAAAATTTTGTCTGAAAGTCTATCTAGTTTTGGCAACAAGAACAATTATTACCCAGTGTCCAACCCAAGCTGCATCATCAGTAACACCACCTAATCAATTGCTATTTTATGTAGGGGCTCGACAGACTGTGAAACATGGCTCCTATTTGCACCCTAGAACAGGCACCATAAGGACAGCAGCATGGCCTTATGATGCCTGTCATGCGCAGCATCGTTTGCACACTGTGCATAAGGGACATCATCATAGCATGCCTAATCTGTACGGGAGGATGCCAAGATGGTGCCTGGGGTGAGTAGTAGGGTTGCTGAGCAGTGCCGGTCTGTCCTGGCCCGTAGCCATTGTCACCCATATCAAGTTGGTGCACTAAGAGCACCCCATCTTTTTTAAAAATAATTCCTTTTAACTTAGTTCTGCAGCTGGATCTACTCTTACTACAAAACTGCAGAATCTCATTGGGTCACGCCCTTAAACATCCATGTTCACAAATACACATGCTCTCCAAAACAAGAAAGCATTACAGAACTTTCTCATGAAAGCAAGGAGATTTTCAGATCTACTTGGGGTGGTATGTACAAAGTACAGATGGAAGTGGGGTGGTTTTTCCCCACACACACACAAAGAACATTTCCTAGCTGCCCACTTATTCAGATAATCACATCTTTAAAAAGGAAAGAAGGAAGGAAGGAAAAGAAAAGAAATGTCAGGAAACTCTGCCAATAAAATATTGACTCTCTCAGTGCTAGAGTATGTATGGATGTAGCATTTTGATGATTGCTAAATGGATGTAGCAATATAGATCCCTGTGTTTTTATATTTTTTAAAAAATGTGTTAAACACAGTCCTGTGAAAGGAAAACCAGTTAGCTGTAGCAGGTTTAGATTTTGAGCATTTGTACCATGCTTAATAAAGTGCAATTCTGAGAATGAAGAGGGGGTTTGGAGAGTCTAGTGAAATGGGCAAAAGTTCTGAGCTGTTCAGAATCAGGTAATATATGAATACAGCATAATTTTGAACAAGTACATACCAGTGTTCATATTATAAATCCTAAAGTGGATCTCGATAACAACAAAAACAATAAACAGTGACTGAAATGATTAAACGATAAAACAATAAAAACAGTAGAATCCATAATCTGTTGTTGTTGTGTGCCCTCAAGTCATTTCTGACTTATGTTGACCCTAATGTGATCCTATATTGGGGTTTTCTTGGCAGGATTTGTGAAGAGGAGGTTTGCCATTGCCTCCCTCTGAAGTTAAGACCATATGACTTGCCCAGGTTCACCCAGTGGGTTTCATGGCCAAGCTGGGAATTGATTCCTGTTCCCCAGAGTAGCAGTCCAACTCTCCAACTACTACAACTCTAGAATCCATAATACCATTAACTAAAAACTGGGGGTCTTTACTTGATGACAGAATAACCAATGCTGAGAAACTGTCTAATTTCACTGAGACCATTCCACATTGTGGGCACTATAACAAAGGAGGACTTCTTCCATACCACGGCCAAATGAGTTTCTCTCAGCCGTGATAGTGGTCTGTACTAAAGAAAGTAGTCTCAGATAACTTGCATTTCATTAAGAATGGTGAGTTTGTAGACTGGATTTCAAAAACTCTTCTCATGTATCATCTGGAATCTGTTATGGAAAGGTCAACTGGGTCCATTACAGCAAAGCAAACCCTGGAACCATGCTGCATGAGAGTGAAGCTGGCCCTCTTCTTGCTGGCCTTTCACCAGCATTTTAAAATCATGAAAGTGTGGATTTTATATGGGCTAGGTGTTTTAGATTATGTGTTTTAACTTTTGTATGTTTTAATCTCAATTCTATACTGTTTCAACTGGGTTATTTTAATTGTTTTTTTTAATTGTATTTAAAGTGTTTTTATTTTGTGTGCCACCTTGGGTCCCTTTTTGGGAGAAAGGTGGCATGAAAATGAAAAATAAATAAATAAATAAACAAACAAACAAACACAGCAGGTGGTATACAGCAGAAGAAACATCACAGTGCTTTAGCTGGTAGGTTCCAGCATCCCCTTTAAAAACTTGGTAGAGTGAGGCCACTAAGCATCAAATTCTACCCAGATTATCCATGGACCAAAACGGAAGATCCCTAGGCTGAGTGCACAGACACCTGGCAGAGCAAGTAAGAGATGGCTGCCCAACATTATATTGTATTCAGGAGTAACCTACATCCCACTGTAATGACTATGAGAACATACTGTATAAGTATGTTGCTGACAGCAAAATTTACTCTCATGGTCCCAACCTCCACCAACCTTTAATCACCAGGCTATAGTGAAGCTATCTGGCAGGTCCTATTTAAAATGAAAATCACCCTTTTAATGCTTCTGGACAGTCATTAATGTTTGGCCATGGTGCTAATAAGTATCCTTGAACAACTTCTCTGGTGGCCTATGTGCCTTTCAGCTTCAAGTGCCAAAACAAGCTGTTTTTTTTAAAAAAAAAATATGAGAAACAAATTGAAAGCATTTAAGTTATAAGTAAACAAATTCCATCTATGTTTAGTCTTAACTAGTTAACTATTTGGTGAATCAATTTTTATCCCACTTTTCAGTGGCAATGAAATGTTTTTTCTAATAAGTAACTAAGATCAGCAATGTTTAGCAAATTTCCTTGTTTGGACTCCCAGAATTTGATAGGAAACTCCTTTGGGGAGAATGTGAAGTCCAAAGAGGTAACCTTTCCAAGCTGTAGAGATCATCCAAGAACTATTCAAAGAATCCACAGAAGTTATAAATGCAGTATAGACATCAAACTGTTATTGAAAAATATACTTTCCAATTCCTCTTTTCATAGCCATCCAAACTGGCTTTCCATTCATAATAGAGTGGGTGGGGGGCGGGAGAGACACTGCTATCTCAGCAGGTAGAAATGAATAAATCTGTCAATTTGTGGTCTGTATCAGTTTCATATGTATTCAACAAGTCTGTTCTGTCCAATTTCCACATCAATCTGAATAATTCTTTTACGTTCACATTTATTTCAAAATGTAATTTTCCCCAATATGCACATTTTTTTTATATAACTGTCCATAACATACATATATTTGTACACAATTTTGAGCCCAGGGCTGCAGTGCCTAATTCAGAGAAGTATGCAGCTGAAGGACAAAAGAGTTTCATTTAGGTTTGCTTTAAAATGCAGCCCAAATAACCACTCGCTTCACCATGTGTCCCAAATGCATGTATCTTTAAAATGTCAACAGGACCACCTGAGGTTTAACAGTAGACTCCAAGCAGTTTGCAGGAATCAGATATATTAAATTAAAATGCCTGGAAAGATGCTGTGTGCTCTCACTCTCTCCTGAGTACCAGAAGGGCGGGAAAGACTTTAATACATTTTAACCTTCTGCAGTGGCAATGTAGTTTTAAACTGATCTAGCTATTTTAGCCACATCATGAGAAGGTATGACTTGTTTAAAAAAACAGTAATGCTAGGAAAGGAGAGGGCAGTAGAAAGAGAGGAAGACCACATACCAGATGGTTGGACATAATCAGGGAGATCATGAGCCTGAACCTGATGGACCTGAGGGGAGCAGTAGAGGACAGTGAGACTTGGCGATGTCTCATCCACAGGGTTACCATGAGTTGAGGTCAATTCAAGGGCAGTTAACAACAATAACCTACTTTCTGCCTCTTGTTTTGCTGATTCAAATTTTGATGGGTACCTTGTTATGGGTTTAACAATCTTTAGTGTTTTAGGGGCCTTTTAATCTGGAAGTTCTCATAGGGCCTCAAAGGTAGGGGTAGATCCTTCCATAAATATATAAAACTTATAGGATTGCTACAGTGAAAACTGGAGAAGGCTCCTGTGCCTTTAATGGTTGCACAGAAAAGGGAATTTCAGCACATATTGCTTGCCACACCACCAAGTAACAAGCAACACTTGTTGAAATTCCCTCTTCTACACAGCCTTTAAAGTACAGGAGCCATCTTCCATTTTCAGTCTCTCAACCCTACAAAGCTGAGAGGCTAACAGAAAACAAATCATTTTTCAAAAATCCAAGCGAGACAGGCTTTGGTGTGGCAAAATAGACCATGAAAAGTACACAAATGATCTCCAGTTTTCACTCTGGCAACCCTAATGAATAGTTACAGCATGACAATAGAAGGAGAAGGCCCATGTTTCAGATCTACGACAATTTTCACATCAGTCTATGACTTCACCAGACTTCCTTCAACCCTACCAACCCCCCCCCCCGCCCCCAATTCATTGTCAATTGCAAATTGCATATGTCCTGAACCCTTGAGGAACACAATTTGCATTTAAAGGTTATTTCTTCCCCATCCACCATGGCCTAATAGGAAGTGTTTGTTTCTAGTGCACCCTCTGAGTGAACATGCATTGGGTCAAATTGCAGGAGCAATTGTGTGTGGTCAGAAGGTAGTTCCAGAGTTCTCTGGTTGATTTAGAAAAGATCAGCAAAGATTTCTCTGGGTTCTGATATTTTTACAAAACCAGCAATAAAATGAACCCCCCACCAACACACACATCCCAAATTATATTACAGCACTGTCAAAAACCTGGACTTTAGAAGAAGTAGGAAATCCATCGTGTGGAAAGAACATGAGCTTCATTCAAATATTGTACTCAGATCAAATTCCTGGATTTCTTAAACTCTTCTTTCTTTCTTTCTTTCTTTCTTCTTTTTTCCTTTCTCTCTTCTTAAACTCTTCTTCCATTTCTCAAACTCTTAAGCCTATGCATTTTGCACCAGGCAGGTCTCAGGGTTCTACTTCAAAACAAAGTATATCCTGTAAGCCCAAAGTCAACATGCTTCTTATGTGTATGATAAATGCTCAGTTTATTCTTCCAGATGTATTACAGACTTTCTCCTTGTACACGCCAGCTGTAAAGTCTGGGTTACGGGTGGAATCGGAGCATATGCCATGGCTCCACCCCCATTCATGCACAGCATCATGGTGCTCCTCCAACGCTGCATCTGCATGACACAGTGCCAAAGGAGTGTGTTAAAGTCACACTGCCATGGCTATGGCACTGTTTCCAGGGTGCCATAGCCACACCATGCAGTCACCACATCCCCATTCCAGCAAAAATAGAGTGCCTGCAGGATGCCCCTTAGGGACAGTCTACACAGCCCCTTTGTTACAGCTAAGAATAATTTGGAGAGGTCTTTGCTGTATCCTCACTAGCTTGCAGTTTTCATTTCAAGTGATCCAATGTTCTAACACTGCTGGAAAATCTATCAGTAACAAACCTCATGGACATTGACAGCATCTAATAAGCAGTTCTAAAGTTTACCAGCCCACTGGGAGAATTTTCTAATACTTGTATCCTACCCTTCTTTTAGAAAAAAGAAAAAAAAACCCACAAGACATCATTTGGACACAACAATAAATCAAACCAGATGTTTTCAGTCCAAGCTACTGGTGTTAAAAATAACCTTTTGATGGATGTCTTCTTTGAAAGATAGGTCCACAACCCATGGGCTGCAACCAGCTTTTGGCCAATTCCTGTGTGTCACCAGAGTATGCCCACTTTCTCCAACTCAGCTTCTACTGTCCAGCTGTTCAGCCATCAGCAAGGCAGCAAAGACAAATTACTAACCCAGTACTATTATTAATAACAGCAATCACAATCTGGATCCCTAGGGGGATTTGGGGGTAGAGGCTTTAATTTTTCCACACACATACAGACATACAGACAAATAGACACATGATGGGGCTTTCCAGACCACACAAAAAGGGCGGTCTGGCACCATATTTATTTATTTATTTATTTATTTATTTATTTTTGCTGTGTACCTTCACTGCAGCAGCTAAACGGAGTGGCGAAGGTGCACAGCAAAAAAAGAGCACCCCTTTGCTGCTCCTTTTTTGTGTTGCAGTTGCAACACACTAAAGAGAAAAGGCACCATTGGGTGCCTTTAGTCTGTTGCAACCGCTCAGCTCCGTATAGAAACTGTGCAGTTGTGATGGCATCATTACGTACACCATATAAACGGTGCTACGTAACAATGCCAGCATTGTTATGTGCTAGGGCTGGGGAGTGTGCCAATGCTGTGCGCTCCACAGCCCTAATCACGCCCCAGGGACGGCCCTTTTGGGCCGTCTGCACTGGGCCGATGTGATTCAGATCTCTGGGGAAGAGGCTATATATCTGCATTTGTGTATGTGTGAATGGATGTGAGTGAGTGAGGATCTTAAGTCCTGAATGGGTGCAAATGTGCAAGGAATCTTCTTTGGTGTGTTTGTGCATGTGAATGTATGGGAAGGGCCCATAGTTCACTCATTGCAGCTCCGATTGCTCATGCAACCAAGAGAAGGAGACAGAAGGATCTTGTTTTTTTCTGAGGGACCTTTAAGGGAATAATAAAACATTGTATTGAAAGCAATTTATATCACACGCCATGATAAAAAAGGTACAGACCACAGAAGTCACACCTAAAAAGCAGTTTCCCACACTCCATAATCAAGATTGGAAAACAAAAGGAATTGAAACAATAGAAAATTGTTATAATAATAATAATAATAATAATAATAATAATACATTTTATTTATACCCCGCTCTTCAGCCAAAGCTATCAGAGCGGCTTACAATTTGTTAATTAGACAATTAAGTCCCCTCAAGATGGTGGTTGAAGGGAGGGCTCTTCTTGTTTGCAGCAGGAGGTGGCCTGCCTTTCTCTCCCCTCAAGATGGTGGTTGAAGGGAGGGCTCTTCTTGCTTCCAGCAGGAGGTGGCCTGCCTTTCTCTCCCCTCAAGATGGTGGTTGAAGGGAGGGCTCTTCTTGTTTGTTATAATAGTGAAATAGCCTCCTCTCTTAATTCATCAGTGGAGGAAAAAATGTGATATTAAAACAATTATATTTACACCTGGAATTATTCTTTCTTCTCAACATGAATTGTCTCTACCTTTAGTGTTTTCAGCACTTAGTTTTCAAATAAGACACAACTCTTTTGGAGATTATTTATAACAATTATCCTACATCAAGGACTCACCCCATTTGCATAGAGAATGAACTATTTCTCTTTCTGTTCTTTCTGTTCTTATGATAGAAATTATAACTTTCCTCACTAGATATTTTCAGTATACATTCACCTTACATGTACTAACATTTCACATTTTGCTATCAAATATTACCAGAATCTGTGTTAGAGTTACCATTTAAAATATGTGATTGATTGATTGCTCACCTAGACAAATATTTTCCTCTCTTGTGAGTTAAGTTTGAAAACTAGATCACTGTAGGTTTTTTCCTAAAATATATATATATATATATATATATATATTTAAGTGCAAAACAAACAGAGCTACTTTCCCTTAGATATAATTAACTAGATAGCAATGGAATATATTAAGTGGATTATAACCACCTCACAAAAGGCAGCCATTAAAAAACTGAGAGGCCAAAAATTGATGTAATCTTGGTCTTGTCTTCTTAAATGAAAAGCCTACAGACAGATGATATGACATATTCTAGCATCACTGCTTTCAAACATACTTGTAAATATCACCATGAATTGCATGACCTTCTACAGGATTGGCAAAGCTTTCTGGAGCTTCACTTAGACATCTCTCTAACTGAGCAAGGGATGTTACCTTTCTCCTACCTTATCTTTGCTGCATGGGGTTTTATTGGGCTTGTTAGATTGAATCATATTCTTATTGCCTTTATACATTACCACAAATCAGTAAAAACCCAAATGCAATGGAGATAAATTTAAAGGGTCACTCCCACCAAACATTGCCTTGAAAATGCCTTCTGGGAATATATTTGTTTAAATATTAGCACCTTTCTTACTTAATCCTTCTAATAGATTTTTTTAAACAATTAGAACCAAGAATGTATTTTTTTTTAAAAAAAAAAAAATCAGAACAATTGACTCCACTGAAACACTGGTAGAATCCAGATATAAATGAAGTTTGGGGATCTTTCACATATAATGTAACAGTAAACTTTCCTTTGCTTGAGTTTCTAATTGATAAACAATTCTCTATCTAGAGGTTTTGAAGTGGAGGCCAGACAGGTATTAGATAGGGATGATCTAGCACTGGATTTTCTCTGTCAAGCAACATGTTGGAATGGATGGCTTACACGATCCTTTTCAGCTCTATGATTCCAAATGCCCTAACAAGTGTATTCATGAGATACAGATTAAGTGCTTGACTATAACTCTTGAGACCTTGGTTCAATTCTCAGCCTCAGGGGAAGGCAATGGCAAATTTCTTGTGAAGGAATCTGGCCAGGCAAACCCCATGATAGGGTCACCATAAGTCATAAATTACTTAAAGATACATAACATCAAACATGCATATAGAATTAGTGTTATCTAGCTCAGATGCCTGCATAGATATTAATACACTATTTCCCATGTTATAAATATGACATTCTGTATTATATTTCTCAAGCAAATAAAATGAACAATCCTACCCTCTGTAAAGAGCACAGACAATTCAGATGCAGAGCTGTATATGGGGTCATTTCTAAGGGGCTGTACGTACAGCCCCTATGGGGCAGCAGGACGCCACCCCTTTCCTAGCTCGATTGAGGCTACAGCAACCTCATGCCATGGCCCCAATCCAGACTTTTGAGAGTGCAAAAAGGAACTGCGAAAAGTGGTGCCAGAGGAAGACCTTGATGCCATGCGCCATGTGGAGCAGCATGTAGCGTCAGAGTGAACTGGGGGTAGAGAACACTATGCCCCAACTGTGTCCCCATGCCAGCCTTAATGATCAGTGTGTACAGGGCCTAAGTCTGCCATCACTTTACAAGGGTAAACAAGGAATATTCAGTGACATCAGTATGTTTCCTCACCTTTTAAAATGTTCTGGCTTACTGTCTCTCTTTCTCAGCTTTGCAGGGATGGGACATTTTCATGAGTCCAGGAGAAATGACACTATTGAATTTTTGCCCTGGCAGCTGCAGGAAACAAAGTAAAAATGATATTTGTCATCTTTTGAAACTCCCCACAATCCTTTGTTTGCAAGTGAAATTGTAACTTCCTTGAAAGTCACATGCCTTGGAAAAACAGTGTTGTTGTTATTGTCACCATTGCCACCACAGCAGCAAATCTTGTAGCATGACAAGTGGTTGCTGCATATTGTTCACCCTTGCCTCAAGAACTCACTATGTCATTTATAGATTATCAATGGTGTAGTAAGAACAAATGTTCTAGGGCCCTCAGTGGCTAGGGGCTCCATATTACTACTGTTCACAAACACACAAAGAAACAAGGTTAAAATCTTGTGCTGTGATGCTGTCAAAAGAGAAGTACTTGTGATGAGAGGGAGGGGTAGGTCTTCGGGGCTGATTTGAGCCACAGGGAGTGCTGTTTTGACAGAGGAGTACTTCCAAGCTTGATCAACCACAACTTTTGTTGTTGTGTGCCTTCTAATCATTTCCAGTTTATCTAAGGTGAACTTATCATGGGATTTTCTTGGCCAGATTTGTTCGGAGGAGATTTGCTATTCCTTCACCTGAAGCTAAGAGCAAGTGACTTGTCTAGGATTACCCAATGGATTTCATGGCCAAGGGGGGACTTGAATCCTGGACTTCAGAGTTGTAGTCCAACACTCAGACCACTACATCATACTGGCTTCTATCCATTCTTGTAATAGGAAAGCTCAATCACCTACACAAAAGAAGGTGTTCCATATTTTGAACTCCAGCAAGGCCTCAATCAGTTTAATCTGCCCTTATATTCATGGTGCAAACCACCTCCTTTTTCCCCAGCCTTGCTGTTAATGCAGATGTGCTGACACTACATTCACTCTAAGGAGATTATCACACAGGGATAAGAAATGGGAGAAAAGCACTATGCTCTCATAATGTTTGTGCAATCGCAGGAAGATTTTCACATCACATCGTGCACATACCATTCTTGTCCCATCATCGAAGCATCATGCTAGTGCAACTTCTCTTTAACAAGAAAAAGCATTAATGAATTGTCTGACACCAATAGCCCTTCATCAGCACTATCGCGAATGTGTGATAGGCAATGACATTTCAATAGTGTCATTGAGAATCCGTCATTAAACCTTCTGAAAATAAATTGAATTCCCCAGTCTGCCAGTGTGCCATTTGGCAGAATCACTTCCTGTGTCACATTTGTCAGTCACAGGAGAGTTCCTTGGTGGCGAGAGATTACCCATTTTTTTCCTCTCTGATCAAAACCGCTTCTTTTGACATGCAGAATGTAAAAGCACTAGTTTACCATTCATGAATAGTTAATGCCCTGTTATTGTGGCACCATGTGAAAGTCAGTGTGGCAATTTCGCCATTGTATCTTTTTTGCTAAATAATGTTAGAATAGCATTATTAAAGTGTAAATAGCCCTCGTGTGATAATCTCCTAAATCTGAAGAGCCTGCATAGAAAAGCAAGGAGACAGAACCTGCGTAGAGCGATGTAGTCACAAGAGGGAGCAGATCCTATACTCTTTGAAGGAGGATGAAGAACCAAGTCCTCAGCCATTTCTTTCTCTTGGAAGCAACCCTGGATGTTCCAGACAGCCTGCCTTGCGCTGAGGTAAAGAATTCTGTCTCTGCACCATTGGTAAAATATTGAACTGCCAGTACAGTTGATATCTACAGTAGAAAGAAATGCCATCTTGCCCTTTGACTTAGGTAACAAAAATGGTTTGGACCAGCCCCAGGGGCATCATGGGGGGGGGGGGCGGGGGCAGACTGCACCAAGTGACACCACTATGGGAGGGTGACACCACTGTTCCCTAAACATCTGCCTTTTGGCAAATATGGGGTGTGGCATTCATCTGTGTCTCCTTGAAACACTGAAGAGATGGGGTAAGTGTGGTGAGGCTCAGTGGGAAGACAAAAGAGAGGCTCATTTTTTTTTAAAAAAAAATTAAATTTAAAATTTTAAAAATGTTCTTTAAAAACATTGCATCTTATCAAATTTTCACTTTAACCACATGAAACTATGTCAGTTTAAATACATTTAGGCTTTGTGTATGATATTTTAATTTAAAGGTATAATTTTAATTTTGCTAGTTGTTTGGTTCACAGTTATTGCCATTCCATTCAGAGATATACAGGAATTATGAGCAACATTCGTACAAAAAACATTAATAAGGATTATGTATGATGTGGTATGGGAGGAAGTCAACGGCGTGCGTGTGTGTGTGAGAGAGAGAGACAATGTGTTACTGCACTGGTTGACACCAAACCTGGTGATGCCACTGGCCAGCCCTATCAGGAGATGACTGACTGATGACTTAATGGAAATTATAGGGAACTTCAAGCTGTTCTTACACATTTCCTACAATGCTCTGGCTACTTGAAATCACTATTCTCAGGATTTGGAAGGAAATATTTTTGGATTACATCTACCAGCCTCCCCCTCACGAACATAGCCAGTAACCATGCTGGTTGGAGGAATTTGTGAATTGTACACCAAAAACAACTTTTCCAAGTCTTCTTCTTGTACTTATCTTTCAATAACAACAACAACAACAACAATAGTAATAATAATAATAATTTTTATTTATAGCCCGCCCCTCTGAGCAAGCAATCGGGGCGGGTTACAGCAAGAAATTAAAACACAACAGTTAAAATAAACCAATCCCATCTTCACCTCCCACCCCTAAAATGATTAAATCAACAGTAAGTTAAAACATAGTAAAATACCAAACAATATCATATCAACATCAGGCCTAGGAATTCTTGAGCTGTATAGAATAGGCTAAGGACATAGGATAAAAAGACTGGAAAACTCTAAGGCTTGGATGTGGAGCTGGAAGGTGATTAAACCTTATCTGGAAAGACCTGCCAGAAGAGATGCGTCTTTAAGGCTTTTTTGAAGCCATAAATGGATGAAAAGATGCATCTCATCCGGCAGGTCGTTCCACAGCCTGGGGACGACAGCTGAGAAGGCCCTCTGAGAGGTCTGCAACAGCCTGGTCTTCATGTGCTGTAGCATGTTCCTCCCAGAGGATCGAAGTGTGCAGGGGGCTCATATGGGGATTAGTTATTGATTGACACATTCCTCCATCCTAATATATGCTAACAGTATCTTTGTTGACTCACAGTAACTGTGCTTGCTTGATCTCAAGAGTTCCTACATGCATGTTTGTCCTTCCTTTGTCCCATGGACTCATTGAATAAAATTCTCCATTACTTTTCAGCACTAGTTCTGAGACTGGAATTTTGCACCTTCAAAAGATGAGCTGGAGGCTGGGTTCCTAATGGCTCTACCTTAATGAGTTCAACTTTGAGTTACTAGCATGAATAACAGGTTATGAAGTAACTGTTTCATAATGTTATGTCAGAAATGACCTTTTAGAAAATCACAGTGGATTTGTTTAGTGTTTAGATTGGAATTCTTTGTAAATAGCATGTGTAAATTGATATGGAATGATATTACAAATTATAGCTCATAACCCAGCCTACCAGCCATCCTCCATATCAGGTTTTTGTTGCAATAATCTCCTCATTTCTCCTCAACAAATGATGTAAATCTCAATTTCAACTTTCTCTGTCAATTTCCACAACAACAAGAAGAACCAACTGTGATTCCAGTAGTTATAGGTGCTCTGGGAGCAATTACATGTGAACTGCCAAAGGATCTGAATAAAATTGCCGTAGATAGAATCACAGTATCACAATTACAAATGACACTGCTTGGAAAGTGCCTTCTTATGTAACAATGCAGTATTAAATTATTCCGGAATTATTAGATAGAATCCAAATCACCGATGGACTAAATCTTCAGTCAGTAATATCTCGTAGAGTGTGAAATCAATATTATAATGATAATAATAGCATGTAAAGCACAAAGATAACTAGGCTGACTCCAGATATGTGCTTAAAATAAAGTGCAGATGTTCTATATAAGTCCTGTTCTCCAGATACCTGCAAACCTTCAGAAATGGATTGATGTCATTCTAACAGGGTTGTACTTATGAAAAAATATAGATCAAGCACGCCATGCTAGGCTTTTTAGGAAACATTTTAGGAATACATTTCAGTACTCAGGTTTTACATCAAATCATGCATTAACAGTAAACATGGCAATCCAAAAGTCCATTTTAAAGAGCTAAGGTGGGGAAGAAGAATATTGTACAGAATGGAAGATGAGAGAAACTGTAGGGCAATATAGCTGTAAGAAGCAATAAAGGAGACATGTAGGCAAATGAAATTTACTAGAAGAACAGAAAAAAGATAAAGAAAAGTTGAATAAATGCATTTAAAAATAGGGCAGGGGGAGAGACACCAAAAGATATCCATTGCACCTGCTAAAACCAAGGGGAGGATAAAATGCTCGCTTCTGAGGAGGCTGGAGCTCTGAATACCTCTTCGTCTTATTTTTCATATAGAATATGAAGGAAGCACAAAGTTAAGATAAATATTAATGTGTCTCTGGGAATATCAAGCAGAAGCATTAATAAGGGACAGGTAAAAGAATATTTAGTTGATTTAAATATTTATGATTCAGAAGTGCCATCTCACATTCACTGGTGTTTGTTTTTTTTTTAAGTAAGTAAATGAGGAGTATTTGCAACTAGGGTATTCATCTTTCAAAACCCATGTGGGTTCATGCACAGTTTCAGCAGCATTAGAACATTTCACAGGTTTAACAAAACTCTTGTTGCTGTTACTGATGTGTTTTAAAAGATAGAAACCAAGCAATCATTACCTCAATTATTTTAGGGCTTGCCTTACTTGACCAAAAAAAGAGGGGAAGAAGGGATCAGCATCACACAGTGCAATCCAATATACTGCTCAAGCCAGCCCTACTATTAGGCAGAATGAGATGGTCCAGTGGTGTACTAGGAGTTGCAGGGGTGCAGAAAGCACCAGGTGACACCCCAAAAGAGAGGTGACACCCGGTTGGGCCCTCCTCCTGCTGTGACAAGAGAAAGGCTGAGTGATTCTGTTCTACCTTTGCTGCAGTGGCACTGGTCTCCTCATGAGGAAGGTGCCACCACAGCAGCGGAGAGAGCCAAGTGGTCACCTCTTGCCTTTGTTACTGTGGTGCCAGTCTTGTCATGAGACTGGCGCTGGCACAGGAAAAGAGAGGGCTGAGCACACCCTGTTGGTCTCTTCCCCAGCAGCCCCTTCCCCCCCCCCTTCCACCCTAGGTGACACCAGGACTGACAATGCCACTGAGGTGGTCACTTCAGATGACAGGTGCTGCAAGGCAGTAGAAAGTGTGGTAGGAACGAGTTGTGTTCCCTGCCTGTCCCTACCCTCGAAGCTTGTCTGAAGTCTTCCAGACGTGAAAGATGTTCTCCTTTTAGTTCAGTAAAAATCTGGGCTCCTGAGATGAGGATTCTAAATGTCCTTACCTAAATGACAAAGCCCAAGATTCCCTGAGATGGAGTCATGGCAGGTAAAGTAGAATCATAGAGCTATAACTATGTAGTATGAAAGGTCCCAGGTCAAGCTATGCTTTGCCCAGGATACTGTGTCTCTGCTATCAATCCTTTTTTTTCCCCTAAGTACTGACTACAACTACTAAAACTCTCCTCAGCCAAGCCTATTGTATGAATTTCTCTTTTGGGAATTGGGGAACATGTAACCCTTCAGATGTTGCTGGACTCCAGTTCCTACCGGTTCAAGCCAGAATATACAGTTTTGAGAGAGAAAGGGAATTCTGGAGAGTCATTTCTGCTCTAGATTATTGCTGAATTCCAAATACAAATCCCTCAGTCTTGTAGGGACAAGTGTAGCATAAGACCACCCTCTGCAAGGTTGACATGCCTTGTAGAATGTCTTTTTTCAGCTAGTTCTCTGTCTTATCTCACCTGTCTTATTTGTTTAGCTCTCTATTTTGCCTAACACTAATGTATCTTCTTCACCCCTTTCTTGCTGCTGAGATCCTCCTCTACACATCTTTTCTCAGTGTCTGTCATTCATAATGGACTGGATCAGAATAAACAAATTGAACCTTAATCAAAACAAGACAGAGGTGTTCTTGTTGACTTGGAAGGCATATCAGGGAATAGGGATTTATCTTATTTGATAAAGTTATACTCCGTCTAAGACATATGTTCACAGTTTGAGTGTACTCCTGGACTCAGCTTTGAACCTGGAGGTCCTGGTTTCTGCAGGGGCTAGGAGTGTTTTTGCACACTTAAAGCTTGTGTGCCAACTGCGCCCATTCCTTGAGCTGTCAGATCTGGCCACAGTGGTACATGCCTTAGTTACATCCAATTTGGATTACTGTAACATACTCTACTTGAGGCTGTCTTTGAAGAGTATTTGGAAACTTCAGCTGGTCCAAAGAGTTGATCTTGACTGTTAACTGGACCAGGTTACAGAGACCATGCTACACCTCTGTTGACACAACTTCACAGGCTGCCAGTTTGCTTCCAGGCATAATTCAAACTGCCTATGAAGCCATATATGGCTCAGGTCCAGGCTATCTGGCAAATGTATCTTGCTATATGACCCTACCCAGGCCTTGAGATAATCAAGAAAGGCCCTTCTCTCACTTCCATTACCCTTGCAAGCATAGTTGGTGGGAACATGAGAGAGGGCCTTCTCAATGGCTGCCCCTTGACTTTGGAACTCCTTTCCCAGGGAGGCCAGAACAACCCCCTCCTTGTCCTTCCATCTGCATGCTAAAACTGTTTTATTCAGACAGGCTTTTAAAACAGAAAGTTTTAAAAGAACTGACTAGGGAGTGCTATAATGTTTTAACTGAACTGCTTTTAAGAGCTTTTTACCATATTTTATTCTTGTAAGTTGAATTGAATTGTGTTCATACTGTAAATTATTTAATTCTATTTTAATCTTTAACTTTCTATGTTTTTAATTGTATTGCTCTTTTAAATTGTGAGCCACTCTGAGCCAATATTGGTGGGAAAGCAGGATACAAATTAATAAAGGAGGAGGGAGAAAGAAGGAGAGGGAGAGGGAGAGGAAGAGGAGGAGAAAGCACCAAAATACCATTAAATGTTTTGATCTGAGCCCTGGATATCATAGAATTATAGAGCTGGAAGGGATCCCCAAACATCACAGTGTTCAATCCCCTGCCATGCAGCAATACACAGTAAAAACCCCGCTGAGAAATGGCCACCCAACCTCTGTTTAGGGAATATCTTGGGCCTGTCATCTTTGTTCCTGTCACAATGATTTCATGACCTTTGCCTCCATGTAGTGCAAAGCTGAATGCCTTTCTTATGTCTCCTGCTGCTCCATTGAAACATATTTGTCGAAGAAATCTTGGGAAAGAACAACTTACCCTGAAGACCAGACAGAAAGGCAACTCAGGAACTGAGCCATAGAAAGTTATAGCTCAAGTTATTCACCTCATTTGCTGAAAAGACAATGCTGGCAGTGGCAACGAGACTGCTGTTGCTATTAATGGTTCTATGTTCCCCAGCCATGGAACTTGGAACTTGGCACAGTTTTGGTCCTTGAGGCATTGAAGAGGTGGATGTGTGCCTTGGATGGAGACGTTGGGTTTGGCCGGCTTCACTGCTGGAACCAACCATTCAGTTTGACTGGACAGAATTCAGATTCCAAATCCTCCTGCCAAAATCTCAGGCTGTTTCAATTCAAGGGTTATACATCTAAACAAACCTCAACCTCAATGCTGCTGGCAGATCAGTCTGAGCATGCTTCATCTCCCCTATCATAAGAACAGGCACATCTATGCTTTGTTGGCAGGCAAAAGCAGTGAGGCTCCAGTCCAGGACCTGCCTATTCCTGGGCTGTGTGTTTAATGACTGAATTTTCTGTCGCTCCAGCTCTCACGCTTGTCTACCTGTGTATTTATTCAGATTTAGACTTTCTCCCATTTAGTGCCGGGGGAGGGGGTGTTGCAGGTTGCCATTTTTACACAGAGGACAAGGAAAAGGCATAGATATTCAGATGGGTAAATGGCCTAAAGGAGTTTCAAGTGACCCAGTCAGCTGGCCTGCAGACACTTCATATGGAAAGAGGCCTTGAGTCCAGTAATACAAAAAATTGTAAAAGAGTGTTAAACAACAATCCACTTACAAACATAAATTTTGAACACTTAAAACCATTGTCAATACCTGTCTCTCCTTACCACGCTCCTCATGGAGTAAGATCTTGCAAGTCCGGTCTGTTGACCCAGCCAAGGATTTCCTCTTCTCCTGCTCATATCCACCCCTTGTCCCTTGTTGCCCCCCACACCTGGAATCTCCTTCCAGTACAATTACAGTCCACCACCTCCTTGGACAATTTCAAAGCTGAGTTGAAAACAGTTTTATTTAGGGAAGCATTCCAGACCATCACCTGATTGCTGGTTGTACTCTTTTATAATTGTCAATATTTTTGCTATATGGTGCTTTAATTTTATAACTTGTTTTGTGTGTGTATTGTACACTGTCTGGCAGCTTTTATATCTATTTTATCTCCTGTAAGTAAAGTACTGTGTAAAACTTTTAGAAACAAATAATAATAGCACATTAAAAACCTCTAACACATTAAGAACCAGCACACGCATTGCTCTACCCAACCAGTTAAAAGCTGAAGACCTGTTTGTAAAATAAGTTATTTGTTTGCTGGTGTAAAGAATGCAGAGAAGGGGCCAACCAAGCCTCTCTTGGAAGAGAATAGCCTGGGAGCAACCACCAAGAAGGATCTGTCCAGGTCCTCGCGATGGCGATGGGACTGAGAGAAAGCCCTCCTTCAAAGATCTTAAAACTTGATTAGGCTTGTATGCTGAAGTAAAGTCTTTCAGATAGCCTGGACCTAAGCAATATATGGATTTATGACCAGCATTTTGAATTCTGCCTGGAAATGGACTTATATTCAGTGAATCTGCTTCAGCATGTGAGTGGTATGCTGCCTATATATTTCCAGTGGTAACTGATGAACCCTCTTTGCCATGGGGCATGAAATAACCAGTCTATGCACATTTTACTACAGTGGTAATATCCACTGGGGTTTGGTTCCAGGACCCCCATGAATACTAAAATCCATTGATGCTCAAGTCCCATTATTCACAATAGAGTAGTAAAAGCTTGTCCCTTTTATAATATGGGGAAATCAAGGTTTTCTTTTTGGGTGTGTGTGTGTGTGTGTGTGTATTCATGCCATGGATGGTTGAATCCATGGATGCAAAATGTGTGGAAACGGAGGGCCAACTGTACTTACGTGGCAGATTAATTGTCATTGTGAGCTCCTCCTCTTTAAAAATTACGACTACCTTTTTCACATGTTACCACTTTAAAAGTTACCAGTGGTAACATGCACTGAGGCATTGTTCAATGGAATTGTTATTATTCTCAGCAGTAATCATAGCAGTATCCTGACCTTTTCCTAAAAATTCGGGGGGGGGGGGTGTTACAATATTCAAACAAATATGGCATAGACAAAGTCGTAAAAAAGATTAGCCTTCAAATGTAATTGAGCATTCAACACTCATTACAAAATAAAAAGACATTTAATTAAAAAGGAATACAGTTTTAAAAGGGCATTTTTAAAAGCCCTTTCTATAAAACAGTCAGTTCCCAAAAGCCTGTATACTTAATGTCTAATTCCTATCACAGGAATGATCCTGTTGGTGAAACCGTAGAAGAAAAGGGTTCTCCTCCCTCAACAAACTTTCCATCACTTCTGTTACATTTCTATGGTATAATCCTTCTAAAGTAATAATTAAGGTTTTCCATGATGCCAATGTCTGCAAAGCTCATTAAGTAAAGGCTGTTGTTATTTTTTAACTGCTCCACTGTAAGCAACCAGACAAAGTAGTCAAACAACAGCAGTGTGAAATTAAAAAGCAATTTTCACATCATGAATAATAATCTGTTCAATTTTTATACAAATAAAATAAGAAACAGGAAATCATGAATAATGAGATACTAGTTGATAGGGGTGAAAAATGTCTATTAAAATGTGTATTATTGAATCCTACCTTTGCACATCATATTTATATATGATATGTTCAAAAATTCATTTCATAGTGATAATGAATTTGTATCTAATTAACATCCTATCACTCAGCTCAGGATAGTGTTAGAAAAGTCTTCTAAAGGCACTAAATCATCATACAAGAAGTGGCAGGGTGGGTGGGAGCAAGGAAATAGAGCCAGGCATTTGATGTAGTGCTTTTTCCCCTTAAATTTACACTGCTAATCTTTTGGCCTGTCAGCAAATTGAGGCTCTTTGCAAATAGAAAATTTATTTGGTTTCAGGAGCACTGAAAAGACAGGAGATAAGTCAAGATTTATTGCTAGATCTCTGGGAGATTTGAAGGAGATCACTCCCAAAGGGTTTCTTCCACTCCCAATAGCTAAACGACGACAATAGAAGGGTTTCCCTTTGCCCCAAACCAAATTATTGATATCATGAGAGTTTGGGTGAAAAGGGATAAGTGTGAGGATCAGTAGCAGAAAGGGACTCTGTTTCAACTCAGTGAGTTTCTCATTCTGAGTTTCAGGAGTTTATCAGATGGGAGGTATTTCTCTTTATTTCGAATGGAGCCAATTGGAGCCAATTTGAATTCATGCGAATTCACTAGTTCAGCGAATTTATGTGAATTCCAATTGCTTTCAGAATGCATTCGGAATGACTTCCCATTAACCGAAAATGACTGCCCATTGCTCGAAATTGCATGAAATGCTTCAATACGAAATAACATAAAACCTATGATTGCGTTCGGAATGACTTCCCTTTTGCCCAAAATTATGTGAGATACTTTAATACGCAATAACATGAAACCTCATGATTGCATTCAGATTGCCATTAGATTATACTTCCAATTTCCGTCATCTGATAAACTCCTCAGTTTGGTCTGGAAGGAAGATATCCAATGGGCTAAACTCAATTTCCTAATTCTATAGCTTCAGGACTTCAGATAGTTCCTTTAAAGTTTGTATTACAGCCCAAGTGAGATTCTCCAGCCCCACTGAAATGGTTGTTTTAAATCTTTTAAAACTGGATTCTAGGACTGTTTTTAGACTCTTTTTAGGAGCTTTTAAAGAGTGTTTTCCTTCTTTATGTTTTAAATTGTATTACTCTTTTAAACTGAGAGCTGCTTTTGAATCCCAATTTGGGAGGAAAAGAGGATATACAGTAGCCCCTCTGTTTTCGTGGACTTAATGTCCGTGGTCTTGATTATTCATGGAGGGGTGAGTCCCATTGGCTAAAATGGCACATGGCATGCATGGGGGGCATTCAAACCAATGGGGCTTGAATATATGATAGTTTTCACCAGGGCAACTGTAAATAAATAAACAGAGGAGTGACTGTAAAAAATATAACAGCAATTTTAATGCATTTTTAAAATGTTTTATCTTTGTATTGTTTCAATTGATTTGTTTGTTTGTTTATTGCCTCTGGTGCTTTTGTTTACTGGGAGGTGATACAAAAATGCTCTTAAAAATAATGAATAATAATTAAAACTGTGACTGAATGCTAAAGTATGCAATAAGGCCGAATGCTCTTTCATTATGTGGACCTCAGTGTCATTAGTGCAGATAAGCATTTTATATACATATATGTGAAAAATGACTTCTCTTCAAGTCTAACAATGACAGGAGTCCAGCAATGTGGGAGGAGAAAGTATAGAGGGTGAGTTTCTTTCTTTTTTTTTTTTTTTTTGGAAAGTACTTGACTCACCTTCTGGAACTTCCTTTCTCTAAGAGCTCTGAATAAAGCAGCAGATGAAAACTTGCATTAAACCACCTGTAGGTGAAGCTGTCATTGGTTCTATTGCTGCTTGTTTTTAAAAAAGAAAACTAGAATTGTGGTGTAGCTACAGGAGGCAAAATGAGGATAATGCCCCTGCAAATGAGATTTGTGTAAAGTATTGCTTATATGTGTAAATATTGTGTTTATTGGTGATATTGTTTAGACAGTATGAAAATAGAATTAAACAATTAACCACATTAAAAACATTTAAAACATACACTTTAAAAAGATTTTTTAAAACAATAAAAGCAGCACAGTTCGAAACAATGAAGCATCCTTTCATAGCCCTTTTCTTAAAAGCCAGCAATAAAAGCCTGCCTATGGAAGGACAACAAGAAATGATCCATTAAAGCCTCCCTAGGGAGGAGTTCCAAAGACTAGGGCATCTCTTTTTGTGTTCCCACCAACCTTATCTGTGAAGGTGGTGGAACTAGACAAAGGCCAATTCTTGTACCATGAAGCATGCCTCTGAATTCTACACAGTATGGTTTGATTTACAAGATGTCATTACATTGAGCAGGAGAATGGATTTAAATATGCACTCAGCAAATTGCTGTACACTGAGGCGGACCATTGGTGTCCCTGGCTTAGTATTGTTTATGCTGGCTGGAGTGGCAATTATGCTCCTGAGTATTACTGGTATGCAGAGAACTTTCTCAACTGTTTGAGATCAGGGACTGGACCTTTGTGGCGTGTTTTGCTACCATGGTTATGACTCACTTTAAAAAGCTTGGGATGAGACATATTTTGGATTTTGGATTATTTATTTTATTTTGTTTTTGCATCTTGGAATACCTTATTTGCATATATATCTCACATAAGGAGATATCTTGGAGATGGGATGCAAATTTTAACACAAAATTAATTTATATACACCCACCTTTTGGATAGAGCCTGAAGATAATTTTATACAATATCTTTAGTAATTTTCTGTGCAAAACAAAGTTTGTGTCCTGTAAACTATCAGAAAGCAAATCTATCACTATCTCATCCACACATGAAGAAAGCTTTGTATTTTGTTTTGTTTTAATATCTTGGATTTTGGAATTCTGGATAAGAGAGACTCAACCTGTATTTGTCTCTCATCCCAAACCTGGTGGTGGTGTTGTTGGTGGTGATGGTAGTGGTGTAGCTGTTGTTGCTACTTTGCACCTTCAATGGATGCTAAGCCTTTCTTGGATCTACAGAGAAGAGATTTGCCACTGTCTTCCTCATAGGCTGAGAGATTATGGCTCGCCTATGGTCAGCCAGTGGATTTAGATGGCTGAGTGGCAATTCTCACCCTGCTGTCCTGGAGTCTTACTACAACACTCTAACTACTGCATCACACTGGGTCCTCCAGCCCCACCTACTCATCGCTTTATTGCAAGGATATAATGGGCCAATCCTACATGTCATGCTGATTCCCTTCAAGGAAAGGAGTGATGCAAATGTGATGCATAAATGGGGCAGCACCTGTAGCTTGAGGATGGAGCATATTCTTTGCTTGCATTAAGTCCCAAAATCAGTCCCCAGTATCTTCGGCTAAAAAAAACCTTAGCTAGAAGAAGGGGGGGCAGTTGGGACTACAGAAAGAGTACCAGGTAGATCCATTAGAATGTAGCCTGTAGCACTATAGCATCATTAGAAACAAATTTTATTTTTGTGTTTTGCAAAAAATATAGGCCCATCTCCCTCTCTCCATCTTCAACTTCTTTCTATGTGTTTACTGACAGGTGTCAAAAATGACATTGGTGGACTACAAAAGATTTAGACGAGAACTGCCAGGATTTAGAGATCAAAAAGTCTAGCAAGCCTGTGGGGAGAGGCTGAAGGACATGGTTTTAAGCAAAAAGAAGTTTAAAATACAGTCTGTTCAGAGGGTGGAAGGAGAAATTACTCATAATTCATGCCCAGCAAAGAAAAACAATTAGTTTAAAATCCAAGAACTGAGGTTATGAGTAGAAAAATGGCAATCTAAATCAATAATAATGTAGCACCAGGATCAAGGTAGTCAGGACCACTGCAAGCATCTGTCTGAACTGTTTTAGGCATAAGCTATTGGTCAAGAGAACCATGGCACTATCTTTCCACAGTGATGGCATTGTGTGTTCTTTTGACACAAGAGGCTATGCTGATGGCAGCAGTGCTGCTGATAGGATCTTGTATGTCAGACAGGCTTTCATCAGACTAAATGTTCCAAACGGCTACTGGGCAGCAGCCATAGTGAGGGGTGACCATGGTAGAGGAATTCTCAGAGACAATGGCAGTGGCACCCTAGTGAACACTTGTCACTGTGCAGAAGGAGGCACAGTAAACCTCTTTTTGAATGTCTTTTACCATGGAAAATCTGTGATGACACAATAAAAAAATAAAACAGGAGATTGTGCAAGAAGATGGGAGTCCTAGGTCAGATTGCACTAAATGAGGTACTAGGGAAGAGCAGATAAATATGAGTAGCACTGTGGCTAATGATAAAACTGGATTCAAGCCAAAAGGATGATCAGCTGTTGACATCTTCAGAGGTGAAATGAAAGTCTGAAGCTACACAGCACATATTATAGGAACATGGAATGTGAGACGTGTGAATCAGGGAAGTTAGAGGAGGAGGAGGAGGAGGAGGAGGAGGAGGAGGAGGAGGAGGAGGAGGAGGAGGAGGAAAGAAAAATATAAAATAGCAATAATTGGGGTGGAGCGAGTGTGGCATAGTAGTTTGTGTGTTAAACTAAGACTCTGGGATTTGATTCCCAGCTCAGCCATGAATCCCATTGGGTGATCTTGGGCAAGTCACATGATCTCAGCCTCAAGGAAAGACAATGGCAAACCCTCTCTGAAAAAATCTTGCCAAGAAAACCCCATGGTAGGTTCACAATAAGTCGGAAACAACTTGAAGGTACACAACAACAAACAACAATTGTTGTGAGTTAGCAAAATTGGACAGGAATGGCACATTTTTAGTTACAAAATTACATAGTGTTTTAGGAGAAAAAGACACTGACTGCAGCTAAAAAGAAAGAGCAACCTAACTGGATGACAAATTAAACTCTTCAAAGTTAAGGACAGATGAGAAACAAAATGAAAATGTGTCACAAATAGGGTCAAAACCTTGAATGCAACTGTTCAGCAACTTGAGCTCAGGAACAAGGAGAACTACTATAATCATGCAGAGAACTAAGAGAACAAAAAAGGAAGAACAAGAGTTCTCTCTAGCAAGATTTGAGAAATCAAAGAGAAATTTAAACCAAGAATGAGGCTGGTATAAAACTAGTAGGGGGACACATTACGTGACCAAGTACAAATAAAAAGATGGTGGGAATAATACACTGAAGAACTAAATAAAAACATGAAAGGATGTCAGATTCATTCAAGGAAGAAACATTTGAAGATGAAGTTACAGTGAAGTGGAAGCTGCACTCAGAGCACTTGGGAGAAATAGATCACCAGGAACAGATGGTATTAAAATAGAGTTCCTTTATACTTCAGAGAAAGAATCTACTCTAGTTCTTACTAAAGTCAGAAATTACTAAAATTATATCTATAGAAGAGTTCTACAGATTTATATCTTAGAGAAACAAATGGGTCTAGCAAATCAAGCCTGAACTCTCCCAAGAAGCCAAGATGACTAAACTGAGATTGTCATACTTTGGGCATACAGTATAATGAGAAGATATGACTAGAAAAAACAATAATGCTTGATATGGTAGAAAAAAGTAGAAGAGGGAGACCACATTCCAAATGAATAGCCTCAATAAGGAAGCTATGGCCCTGAGTCTGCAAGACCTGAGCAGGGCTATCAATGACAGAGTGACCTAGAGTCTCTCATTTATAGGGTTGCCATAAATCAAAGTCAATTTGATGACAGCAAACAACTAGAAAAGAGTGTTGATCCATCCAGTGGTTGGCCAGAAAATCAGGTCAATGTGATGGTGAATCTGCTGTGGGGTTTATTCTGAATTTTACAGGAATGATCCAAGGAGGCTGAACCAGTCTATTAATCAGGTTCAGCACTTTGATTAGCTCTTTTAAAATTCTGATTAAAATGTGGAGTGGATTTACCATCCAAATGACATAAGCCACCAGCCATCTCCATTGGAAAATTTTCAAGGGACCCTTGATATCGGACTCAGTGTTGTATCCTTTTGTCTTAGACTGGCACATCATAACAATGCAGCATTTTCTCTACAGAAAAGTAGCCAAGCTCATTCCGCCTGTGGGCCACTTCTCAATATCCAATGAACTTCAGAGTTCCTCTGTACTAAACAGTTCTGGCAGTGCCACATTTCATAAGATGTCAGCCCTGATTACACTTGCCTTAACTATTGGCAAACCTTCAAACTCATCAGTTTTATAGATGGATGTAGAGAGCTTTTTTAAAGGAAAAAGTAATGGCAAAAATGTCTTGACTTTGATATGATTTGCTTGAAAACAATGGAGACTGCACTGCAGAAGAGTATAAGGTTCATTTAAATTAGGTACACAGACCATAGAGACATGACAATCAGTAGAGCAAGTCAGCAATTTAGAGTGTTCTCATACTGAAACTGTATAATTTCTGCACTGTTATACAGTGAATGACTTTTAACCTTTACCTCAAATTGAATGTTTTCTTCTGCCAATTGCTCAATTTCTGTAGTATTTATTGTAATTAACATTGTGCAGATGAAGGACTCAAACACTGAGTTATTTCAATTGAAGCTGATGACCCTGTCTCTAAGTTACAGTTCTTCTTATGCATCAAATAAATTGTTGTTCTTTGCTATCAGGTCACATTTAACTTATGGTGATCCTATGAATGAGAGGCCACCAAAAGCCCAGTCATTAACAGCTCTGCTCAGGTCTTACAAACTCAAGGCCATGGTTTCTTTGATTGAATCAATCCATCTGTAAAATGTGGTCTCCTCACTCCATTCCACTTTACCAAGTTTTAAGCTTTTTTCCAATGAGTCATTTTGTCTTATAATATTGGTCCTCAATTTAATCATCTTGGCTTCTGATTGGCTCTAGAACCCATTCATCATTTTAGCAGTCCACAGTATCCATGGAGTTCAGCACCATATTTTGAATGAGTTCCTTTTCTTCCAGTCACCTTTCTTCACTGTCCAGGTTTCACAACCATACACAGAAATAAGACATACTGTTGCTTGGATGATTCTGACTTTGAAATATAATTACATAACTCTATATTTGAGAATCTTATCTAATTCATTATTATTATTATTATTATTATTATTACTAACCTTTATTTATATAGCGCTGTAGGTTAACACAGTGCTGTACATATAAACTTATAATTAGACGGTTCCCTGCCCTCAGGCTTACAATATAAAAGACACGAAACAAAAGGAGAAGGGAAAGGTAATGGGGAAGGGTATCAGGTCCGGTGGTTCTTCTCTCCCTCTGAGGCCTGGACCAAGGCAGATGGACTAGAGGGAGGGCTCGGCTTCATAATGCACAGTTAAAACGGGGCAGACAAAGTCACACATCTGGGAACACTTCTCTAAACAATATAGTCTTTAACTCAGTTTTGAAACTGGTTAGAGAAGTGATGAGGAGCGCATGTAGAGGAAGAAGGTTCCAGAAGTGAGGGGCAGCAAGTGAGAAAGGATGAATCCAGGACAGAGCAGTGGAAATCCTCGGCTGAGACAGGAGACCTTGACTACCAGAGCGGAGGGGAAGAGAAGGAGTGTGAGGAGAATTCATAGCTTCTCTTCCAAATTGGTCTCCATTCTGATTAATGACTGAGCCCAGATACAGAAAATCTTTTATTATTTTATTATCTTTATTACCCACTTAAAAGTTGTGTAATTAATTTGTGGTTACTACTGTTGTTTTCCTAATGATTAACTGTAACTCTGCTTGTGCACTTTCTTCCTTGACCTTCATCAAAAATTCTTACAAGTCTTCACTTTTTTCTTTTCTTTCTTTTTTCTTTTTTTCTCTTTTTTTTTCTTTTGACAAATGATGTGGAAGTCATCAGCTTATCTTAAATTCATTATATTCCTCCTCTAATTTTCATGCCTTCTTCCTCTGAGCCTAATTCTTTTCTCCATATAAAACATTCTGCATATAACTGAAACAGTTAGGATGATAAAATTCAGCCTTGTCTGATCCCTTTGCCTTGTTTCTCTATATTGGGTCTTGAAAATGACCTCTTGTTCAGAGTATTCATTATATATCTGAATAATCAGAAATTTACTTGGGAGTAAGATCAACTGAATTCAGTGGAACCTTACTTTTGAATAAATTATACAAGCAGTTTTGTTGTACGTCACCCACCATCTCTTATTTTTTAAAAAATATGTTCTATATGTAGCTGCTTTGACCACAGTATTTTGTTTTAAGGTCCATTTTGAGATCAAAGGCCACCATTTTCCTAAGAGAAAGCACATCCCTAAGGTGCATGTTCTCCTAATGCCCCCCGCCCCCCTGGAAGTGGTTCAAAGATTTTGATCAATAAGGCAGAAAATCCAAATGAAAATGCCTCAAGTATATATATAAAATAAGCCTGAAGTAATGTATTTCACAGTACATAATGTGTGTGTGTAATATATTTTAATTTTCGATGGAAATTTTATTGTGCTTCATTGTATTATGACATCCTTTGTCATTTGCTATGGCTTTGTGCCTTATCAGGACTAGTGAGGGAGAGCATGGAGAGGGAGAGAGGAGACTGAGACCATGTGGTTTAAGTTCAGTCTCAGAGTTGCATCTGGAAGCTTATCATATTGGTGGACTAATGCTACGGTGGAGCAATTGGCAGCTATCGACAGGCTTTGTCCAACAATGAAAAGGTGCACCACAGCCAAGGGTGGTCTACAGGCCAACTACAGGTCAGTTATGGCATTGTCTGATAAGGGTCAGGCACAGGCGTGACTATCCTACTTCAATTCCACATTTCTACCCTCGTGTGATAATCTCTACACTCTTTCTCTTCCTATGCTTTCCTCTTTCCTGCTGATTGCTGCCCACCACACTGGTTTCCATTGAAGCCATATCCAGTGCCCAAAATGGAGTAAAGCAAAGCAGTTTATTTATGTGTGTGCTGGAGAGGCAACATAGCAAAATGAAGCCCTGGTGGTGCGGTGGTTTAAATGCCTGTAATGCAGCCACTCACTCACAAACCATAAGATTGAGAGTTCAATCCCAGCAAAAGGGCTCAAGCCCAAGTCAGGCTTGCATCCTTCCAAGGTCACTAAAATAAGTACCCAGATTGTTGGGGGCAATTAGCTTACACTTTGTAAACTGCTTAGGGAATGCTTAAGTGTAGTGATAAGCAGTATAGAAATGTACTTGCTGTTGCTATTGCTAAATGCTTCTCCCCTCTCATAAATTGACCACCCAAATGTCCTTATAGTTACCCTAAATTATGTTGGGAACACAGTTCTGTCCTAATTTGCTCCCCTCCCCCCCCAAAAAAATGTAATTTACCATCATTAATGTTAGTGCATGAGTTCTGACCTCTGACTTTTCAAAGCTGTTTCAACACAGTGTAATAAGGGGCTTCCTTCTCAAGCTGCCAAGAAAAAGGGCTGGACATCTTTCCAGAGGATGAAATTAATTTTATTGCAATATTGATCTGAACACATTATAGATGCACCGGAAGTGAGTCATCTGTACATGTAATTCAGTTCATTTCCCATAAGAAATTAATTTGTGAAGTACACAAAATCTGCTATGCATGCCTGTTTGGGTGCTGTCCCCAGATAATAGCAGGGACACCAGCTTGAAATTTTCAAGGCACTGAAGGGAGGATACTGGAGTCAGATGGAAGCAATGATTCCTGTAGACAAGAAAAGGTGAATGGTGCAGATTGCTTAAACATAAACTCTTAAAGTGGGATCCTTTGCTTCTAGTTGCATTTGATTACAATTACTACCTTGCATGGAATTAAGGAAACTTGTTGCCTTTCAAGTCAAATCTTAGCAGTCTGGAGACGTCTGTTGTAAAAACACGAATCAGAAAAATAACCACTTGATGCAAGCATAACATATCATATTAAAAGTTTCATGAGGGTTTTTAATATACAGGAGCAGCATACCTGCTCATCAGCTACATTAACACAATGGCTCTTTTGGAGCCATTACACTTGATCATGCCAATGATCCATGGATTATATACTTTTATAAGGTCTGATGCACTTACAAACAAAGAAAGGCTTTTATCTTTGCATTCTCGGCCCTCTTGACATGTAATGCTAACACTACAAAGTCAAGAACAATATGTAGCAAATGTTTCGATTAACACAATGTGAAAGGAATAAAAATATAGTTGGTTTTATCTTGCTACATTTCCTAATGTACAGTGGGGCTGTCTCTTCTGCGGGGGATCTGTTCCGGATCCGCCCGTGTAAGGGGAATTCCATGTGTGCTCGCACCCCATTAAAAATCATATGTTTTATTGACTCGCAGCTTCAGCCTTAGTTTGGAAGCCACGTATAGTGTGCCCAAGTATGGTGTGGGCGCACTATATTCTGTTTTATATTTTAAAATGTATTTCTTTTAAAATGTTAAAATGTCTTCCTTTTTCAAAATGTAAGTATTTTAAGCTAAATATTTCATTCAGTAGCAATTAATAGACAATACAATAGCTTCTGTGTGTGCACACTTAAATGTTCTTTGTAAATTAGTAGTGCAATTTTTCCCATGTGTTCTAAAATAAATCTCATCCATTTATTTGAGGTTTACTCCTAAACAAGTGAATCTAGGGTTGCCACCATAACCAATGTTTTCCTAAGCCTTCCGAGAAAAATCATTGATAGAAGATCACTCTTATTTTCCTTCAATCCAGCACTGCCAGGATGGTTTTAAAAAGAACCTTATCTCTTTTGAAATGGTCAGGATATTCAAATTTGATGTGTTTTTTTAAAAAAATAAATATAGGAAACTAATTCTATATAAACTCATCAGGGAATAAGCACCATAAAATACAGTGGGACTCACTTCTGAAAACACACATTCAGGATTATGCTATGAAACTTATTCATGGAAACAAACTATATTTAAATTCTGCTTGGTTGAGATCCATGGTCAAATTATCCATATTTGTATATACAGAATCTAACTATGATTTTTTTTGCCCCAATTAAACACTCTTCTGGAGGAGAATTGTTTAGTTTGGGGCATCATGGTTGAGTGATATTCTCTTGGATCAGGAATGGAGAGTAGATAACCTTCCAGATGTTTTTGGACTGGCAATGTGCTGAGTTGTCACCAAGTGCTATTTCTGATTGCTGCAGCCTCACTTGTTGGCAGGAGTAGGCTGGAAACATCATCCTGCTGCACCCCAATCCCCAACAGAACTTGCCCAGGATAACCAGATGTCACTACCACAAAGGAAGACAAGGCACTGCAAAATGTAGAACATTCAAGAAAAAAAGTAGGGTGTGACAAAATAAAAGCTAAAAACACTCATAAAAATATAAATTCATACTTCTTAGTCATGCTCAAAATGGAAGGCATCTTGGAATTCCTCCTCGATAGAAAGCTGAAATGGAAGACATGTCCTGGAAAAAGAAGACCTCTGATCACCCAGTATACAGTATATAGGATTCTGTATAGGATTTTGGAGGCATTCATAATTGTGGCAACAGTACCACTATAAAAACACAGTATAAATGAGTATGAAACCATTACAGATCCATAACTTAAAGCCATATTTTTCCAGGCATCCCTCTCACTCTGAGATTGCCCACAGGACTGGAAAAGAGAGGTCAGGAAGATGCCCTGAAATGTGGTGCATATGCAAACACCTGTCAGGAAGCCATTTCCCAGAATATTACCGTGTGGCTACCTCATGTTTGTGAAAACTTGCAACAAAGTGATAAACAAAGTCAATCCTATACATCTTTTGGATGTATAGTCACCTGATTATACCTCACCACTTGTCTACACTTTCCAGAATACTCCAGGCTGCCCCAGGAGAATTCTGGCCCTGAATTCTTCCAAAATTTATCTTGGGCTTTTTTCCCCAGCAATGACAATTGGCTGCCTTTCCACACAGTTCCTGTTCATTACCCAGTGCCATTGATGAAGTCAGCAGGAATGCAAAAAAACATGAAAAAGTTTAAAATCCAAGGGATTCAAGTGTCTCGAATACAAGGCAGCTGGGTGAAAAAGAGCCCAGCTCATTACAGCAAGTATTGAATACAACAATTCTGTGTCTCTGGCATGAGTGCTTTGTATCTAGTTATCTGGGGCAGAACATCTCAGTCAGGTTCTCTTGTAGACTGGTTCTCTTTCACTGATGATTTCTCTCAAGCTGTCCTTCTGGCAAACATCTTTCTCTAGGGCATGGGGCTTAGCACCACAGTCCTCTCTTTTGTTCTGAAGGGGATCCCTGTTGGAGGTCCTAGACTCAGGCAAATCCAGGACCCCCAGCTCCTCCTGACTATTCCTGCTGGACCCCATCCTCTTCAGGGACCTATCCTGTCCTCCTCCTTGAAGACTCCTCAAAGTAAGGCATAACATCTCCACAACCAATTTAAGCAGCTGTATCTCTCTGGTCTAAGAATGTGGTGGGGATTCAAGAGTCTGAGACTCTCGAAAGTACAAATTTCGATTCACCACAATCTTAAAGGATGCAGATTGTATTATTCTGCAGTTTCTTCTTTGTCAAGGGTTGCAGACCAATCTGTCTTTGTTTTCACAGATACCCAACAGAAAACATGAGATAGACTATCTTCACTTAATAATAATAATAACATTGACCAAAGGGAGGGACATCGAACGTATACAGTCAGAAACAAAAGTCTTTATCACATGAGGACTCTTCTCCCACTACAATAGTGCTATTTCAAAATGCTATGCAATTGGAGTTGCTATGTTTTCTATTCTACCTAAAACTGTTCTGAGGTCACAGCGTTAGTTTGCACTAAAAGCTTATCACACACTGCCCCTTTTGACGTGAAGTCACACACACACAACACAGATACAGATATAGTCTGGTTTAACTGATCAGAAAGCACCCCTGTCCCCCCATCTACCCAAAAAAAAAGATCTTTTTAAATGTAGACCTGTTCCTTTTATATACCTCATTTATATTTGAAAGTAGTCTGATGGAAATCTGAAGGTAGAAAAAAGCAAGAAAAATGCTTCAGGTTAATAAAATAAATGGTGTTTTTTTTTAAAGAAAAGTTTTATTGTTAAAAAAAATACATACATACCGGTACATACATACATGCAACATTTATACATGTGAAATTCTCCATGTACAACATACATTATTCATACAAGGTATCAGCTTCCATCATATTTCTCTCACATCTTTCCATATCTACCTTATCCTAGTTTGTTCCTACATCCCTTAAAACTTCAACTTCCTTGCACCATCCCTTTTCCCCTAGATTTTCTGAATTCCTCTCTCCTTATTTTCTTTTCTTCTTTTTAATCCTTCCCCTCTTTCTTCCATCCTCTGATTTACCTTCCTCTTATCCTTCTTACACACCCTTACATCTTACCTACACTTACCTTCTGCACTTACCAATATCCTTCTATGTTGTTAACCACCCTTTCTGAAACTATATGTTTCTTTTGCACTTATATTTCCGGGGGTTGGATGGTCTGTCTGTCTGTCTGTGTGTGTGAGAGAGAGAGAGAGGGGGGGGAATGTCATTGGGAAAGGAGATCGGGGAGTACTAAACCAAGTTTTGGCTTCTATTCCCTTCACACTTCATCACTAGAGCACCTAAGCCTCACTGAAAGCACCGACAGCTTGCCTACTGACCAACCCCTCACCAGCTAAGATCCCACCTGTTTTCATAAGGAGTTGAAGACCTTCCTCTCTGATTCACAAGATTAAGCTGCTGAGTTATGCATGAAGTTGCTGGGGTGGGTTGTGGCTGGTGGTATGTTCAGCTTTTATGTATATTTATAGTGTTACATTTTATTGACTTTGGACTTTATCTCACATGGTAGTAAATCATAATTGGAGCAGGATAGTCACATCTCTGGCTGGGGATTATCACATGATTTTGGCCCTCTTTGTTGTTCTTCTGGTGGCAGACAATTTGAGAAGCATTTCTTTTCATTAACACAAAATCTCCATTACCGACATCTTCTCCCACTACTGTTGTGCTCATAGAATCATAGAATCATAGAATCATAGAGTTGGAAGAGACCACAAGGGCCATCCAGTCCAACCCCCTGCCATGCAGGAACTCCAAGTCAAAGCATCCCTGACAGATGGCCATCCAGCCTCTGCTTGAAGACCCCTAAGGAAGGAGACTCCACTACACTCCGAGGGAGTGTGTTCCACTGTCGAACAGCCCTTACTGTCAGGAAGTTCCTCCTAATGTTCAGGTGGAATCTCTTTTCCTGCAGTTTGCATCCATTGTTCCGCGTTCTAGTCTCTGCAGCAGCAGAAAACAAGCTTGCTCCCTCCTCAATATGACATCCCTTCAAATATTGCTTTACTTTATAGTGTAATTGTTCAATTTTGCTTCAGTGCTGATCTTAGTTGGTGAGGGGGTGGTCAGAGGGCATGTTGTGGGTGCTCTGAGTTTGGCTTAGGTGCTCTAGTGAGGTCCAAAGAAAAAATGTGCCACAGATGCAAAACCTGATATTGAAAGGCTCTTACATCTGTGTATGTCATTGGAACTGACAATAATCTTTTGCTCGTAGATCTGAAATTTCTAGATGGTGCACAACATGCTAACTGAGCAGCCAGCTACTGAGTCCAGGTCAGTCTGAAAAATGTGGCCAAGATCAAACATTGCCACAAACTTTTCAGGACTGTATGTCTATATGTGTCTACTTGAAGTCAGTAGGACATGAAGATTGAAGGTACATACTGTTAGGTACAAAACTTAAAGAAGGCATGCCCCAAATAGACATAAAAGTGCTGAGGTCTTCCGGTTTTCAGATCACCTACAGGAGGCACTGAAGGAAAAGTTACTTCTTCTACAACTACAAGTGTACTTCAATCGTATCAATTTTTTGAAGCCTGAGGGGGCCAGAGACAAAGGAATCCACTATCCTGTGTGTGCTTTTTTGTTGTTCTATTCCTGAACAATTTAGGGAGAGAACTTTGCCCTGAAGTTTCCCAGATTAGGAAGTAGAAACCTGCTCTTTTGCTCATGGGGAGAACATAATAGTGACATCAGAGGATGAAAGAAGATAACAGTGAACAGTGAGAAGTAATGCCAGTGTACAGACGTCTGTGTGAAGATCACTCCACTGATCAAGTTACAAAATTACCTCTGAACACAATGCAGGAGCTAGTGGGCATTCTGTGAATAGAAGGAACCACTCAAATGGGTTGTCACCATGTTTTCGGGCTGCCACTCTGTTTCAGGCCACTACTAAAGAACAAGAGTAGGAATTAAGTCCTTTATTTAGACAAACTTGCCTTCAACTCCTGTAACTATATTCATTCCTCCTGTGTTGCTTTTGAAATGTTGTGCTAAGTGACTTTCAGGTAGTTTTCATCTGAATCTGTGCATACCCTCCAACTGTTCCAGTTCCATATGGACTGTCCTAAGTAAGCCTGTGTCACCCCAATTTGGTTGCATGTGCACTGCAGAAATAATCCAGGTTGATACCACTTTAACTGCCATGGGTGAATGCTATGGAATTCTAGGAAATGTAGTGTGTTGTGACACTAGGGGGTCATTCCCACTGCGATAATTTCCGAGTCGTGATTCGGTGTATATGCCCCTAGTTCCCACTGGAAATCAATTCTGATCCTTATTGGATCAATTCAAGGGGAAATAAAGTGGAGCAAACAGGTTCTGCAGATCAGGAGCTCCCATGTCCCCAGCTAGGCTTTGGCAGCTCATGGGGGTGTTTTTTGCCTCCCTGCAAAGGCAGGCAAAAGGACTGGGACTTTGGGGGACACAAGGTACCTGTGGTCTCCGAAGGTAAAGGGTCAGGTCGGGGCTGCAGCCTTCCAAAGGAGTTGCTGGGGGGGGGGCAACTGGCTGAAGGGCTGAATGGTTGCTCCACCTTCTTCGGCTCCAACTAATGGGAACGGCAAGCGTGCCAAACAAGAAAAGCGATTCCACAAAGGATCCCTTTTTGTACTGAAATCGAGGGACCTTTTGGAATCACTTCACATAGCGGATCGGAGCCAGATCAGAAAGCAAGGAAACTTCAAGTGGGAATGAGCCCTAGAGCTCTCTGACAAAGGAAGTTAATAGCCCACAGAACTACAGTTCCCAGAATTCCACAACATTTAAAGTGGTGTCAATGTGGATTATTTCCACAATGCCTTTTTCAGCTGCTTTTAAAATATCCCAGGTTCTCGCTCTTCTTACTACTTCCCCCCTTTGTCCTTGGTTTACTTCAGCTGCTGAAGTAAAGATTACTTTGCACTCAATTCATTCACCAGAGGGAACAGAAAGGGGCAGAATCTTACCCTTCCCTGCAGACTCAGGCAAAAGCAAATTGCTGCAGCCTCTCTTACCTTGCATGTTCATCTTCATTAATAACCTTTGCCTTCTTGACCACATTCTGATGTTGCTTACCCACATGTCCCAGTTTTCATTTGTAAACTCTAGGAGGGTATGATCCATGTCTTTCCACATTCTCTGAAGATGCCAGCCACAGATGCTGGTGAAACGTCAGGAAGAAACACTTCTAGAACATGGCCACATAGCCTGGAAAATCCACAAAGAACTATGGATACCATTCATAAAAGCCTTTGACTTCACAGTGCGTACACACTTCACAATGATAGCAGTTTGATACTTTTTTAATTGCCATAGCTCTGTCCTGTAAAATCCTGAGATACATAGTTTGTTAAGATACTTCAAATTATCTACCCCTAAACTACAACATTAAAGCTTTCTGGCACAGAATTAGTGAATCACAAATTACATGCCCTCCAGCTGTCCTGATTTGGTAGGGACAGTTCTAATTAATCTTTTGTCATTCTACTTTTTCAACTGCGTTTAAAATGTCCCATTTTCTCTCTCATCCTTCCACTCTCCCTCTTCATGCTTAGCTTACTTCCATTGGTGCAAACTAAATTCAAAGTGCACAAGTAGTTTGTGATCAGTTAACACAGTGGAAAGAAAGGAGAAGAAGGGGAAAAACCGTGCCCTTCTCAGTTGGTTCAAGCAAAAGGAAATGGCTGCAGCCTCGCGTGGCTTATTTGTTCTTTCTCATTAATAATTTTTGCTGTCTTGACCACACTCTGATGTAGTTTGTCTAAATGTGTCCCACTTTTCATTTGTGAAATGTTGGGGCCTATGAAACTATAAACCCAGCATGGAGGGATGGCCGTTGAAGTGGTATCAAAGTGCTATAGCTGTGTAATGTGGGTACACGCCCAAGTTAGGCTGAGAGATAAGGTCTTTGTACTGCCCATGCTTTGTATGCTGAAGGTTCCAAGTTAAAACCCCAGCATCTTTGATTGAAAGATTCAGGTAGCAAAAGATCTCTCCCTGAGACCCCTAAGAGCCTCCCAGACAGATTTGAGAAGATTAGAACAAACAGACAAACAGTCTGATCTGGTATCAGGCAGCTTTCTTTTAGAAACAGTCCTTATCTGCTGACCATGAGAAAAACTTGGATATTAAAATATATATTTTTTTTTCTGTTTGTACAAGGCCGTCATGTTAGGAAGTAGTTATTAAATGGGAGATCAGTCATGCAGAATACTGACCAGGAAAAAAAATTAAGGGCTATTGTCAAAAAGACCTTGAAATTGTCAGCCTAGCATATCAGGAAGAAAAAGACAGCTGAAATGCATCAATGAAAGGATAAAAATGCAGAAGCAGAGAATACTAATCAAAAGATGTCCTATTGTTAATGTATAAAATCTGGACCCATCTGTAGTACTGCAGTCAGCTCTGATTACATTTTTTCATAGAAAAGGATGTTGCTATCATCACCCCAGGAAGAGAAGCAAAGCAGGATGAGTTCAAGTTATAAGAGTCTTTGAGACAAGGCAATTATAAAATGTTAAGCTTGCTTTCATTGGGAGCCTATAAAAGGCATAATAGAATTTTTCAAGGTGACCATAGAAGGACTGTGCCATAATTATTAACCTAAGTATGATGTACAAGATTGGGACAAACGGGAAGATTTAATAGGCAGAGATCTCACTGACAGCTTTCAATAGCCAACTGACTCCAGATGGCCTATAGGACTGGAAAGACAGTGCAGCAGAACTCGTGGCTGTCATTTAAAATATTGCGGTCCTAGGTCAGGAATAGGAATTGTTCAGCCTTCCAAATGTTGTTAAAATATAACTCCCAGCAGACCTAGCTAGCTAAGCTGAAGGTAAAGAATACTGGGAGTTGCAGTCTCAGCACCTGGGGGACCACACAGTTCTCACCACTGCCCTATCTTAGAATCATAGAATCATAGAGTTGGAAGAGACCACAAAGGCCATCCAGTTCAACCCCCTGCCATGCAGGAACTCCCAATCAAAGCATCCTTGGCAGATGGCCATCCAGCCTCTGCTTAAAGACCTCCAAAGAAGAAGACACCACCACACTCCGAGGGAGTGTGTTCCACTGTCGAATAGCCCTTACTGTCAGGAAGTTCCTCCTAATGTTGAGGTGGAATCTCTTTTCCTGCAGTCTGCATTCATTGTTCCGCATTCTAGTCTCTGGAGCAGCAGAAAACAAGCTTACTCCATCCTCAATATGACATCCCTTCAAATATTTAAACAGGGCTATCATATCATCTCTTAACATTCTCTTCTCCAGGCTAAACATCCCCAGCTCCCTAAGGCGTTCGTCATAGGGCACTGTTTCCAGACCCTTCACCATCTTAGTTGCTCTCCTTTGGACACGCTTCAGTTTCTCCATATCCTTTTTGAATTGTGGTGCCCAGAACTGGACACATTATTGTTGTGGATGATGGGAGGTGATGCACTTTACCCAGGCTCAGGTCCTCACCATCTGGTCAAAGCTGGGCTGATCAGAATTGATCAATGGTGTGATGTGTTGCAGGTAACAGAGTTGCCCATGAAGCGGCTCAGGAACAAAAACATCAGCTCTGGAACTTCTGGAATCACTGTTGCTGCTTCCCCCTTCATGCAGTCAACAAACCACGCGAGCTGTGCACTAAACTATCTTTATTGGCTACTTGAATAATACAAACTCTATAGTAAAACAATAAACATCTTTGCAACACATTTCTTGCTCTTGCTAAACACACTCTGGCTATACTAGTCAAGCTATATACAAACACATCTCCTCCTGCACAAAAGCTTAGTTACAAGTTCAGGTTCACCTTCTAGTTCACATTGTTGAGGATGTGTGCGTGTGTGTGTGGTCAAGGTGGTCAAGGTGGTCAAGGTGCGGAAGGAAAAGGGATGCAATGGCTCACCGGAACAATACTGAAATAGTTCAATTTTGGTTACCACCCACTGGGTGTGCACTGGGTGTGCACTGGGTGTATACAAACAATACTATTGGTTATTTCCACACTTTCCCATACTATAGTCCAACCTCTTACTATGACCTAAACACTCATGTGATGTTTTCAATGATGTCGTTGTTTACCTTTTCCATGACCTTCCTTTCCGGAACTTGTGTTGCTATTCCGTGTGTGTTATGGCTATACCCACATCTGTTGTTGTTGTGTACGTGTCTGACTACACTATCTTCACCTTGTGCTGGAAATTTACAGACTTTGGTTCTCACATACAGCTTTGCATTTCTATGACTATAATTCCCATGCTCCTTGCCTTAACAATTATTCCAGGTGAGTCCTGACCAAAGCAAAATAGAGAGGCAATATAACATCCCTTGATCTAGATGCGTTACTTCTATTGATGCAGCCTAAAATTGCATTGGCCTTTTTAGCTGCCGCATCGCACTGTTGACTCATGCTCTACTTGGACTCCCATATCCCTTTCACACATAGTTTCATTCAGCCAGGTGTCCCCCATCCTATATCTGTGCATTTCATTTTTCCGTCCTAAGTACAGTACCTTACATTTCTCCGTGTTGAATTTCAGGTTGTTAGCATTGGCCGAGCTTTCTAGTTTATTCAGGTCATTTTGAATTTTGATCCTGTCCTCTGAGGTATTAACTACTCCTCCTAATTTGGTGTCATCTGAAAATTTGATAAGTATGGCCCCAATTCTGTCATCCAAGTCATTAATAAAGATGTTGAATAGCACTGGGCCCAGGACAGAGCCCTGTGGGATCCCACTGGTCACTTCTTTCCAGGTTGAAAAGGAGCCATTGGTGAGCACCCTTTGGGTTTGACCAGCCAACCAATTACAAATCCATGTAACTGTCTAGCCCACATTTTACAAACTTGTTTGCAAGAATGTCATGGGGAACCTTGTCAAAGGCCTTACTGAGATCAAGATATACTATATCCACAGCATTCCCTCTATCTACCAAGCTGATAATTTTATCAAAAAAAGAGATCAGATTTGTCTGGCATGACTTGTTTCTATGAAACCCATGTTCACTTTTTGTTATTATGGAATTATCGTCTAGATATTCACAAACTCTTTAATGATCTGCTCCATAATCTTACCTGGTATTGATGTCTGACTAACTGGACGATAATTGTTGGGATCCACTTTTTTTCCCTTTTTGAAGATGGGGACAATGTTTGCCCTCCTGCAGTCTGTTGGGACTTCTCCTGTTCTTCAGGAGTTCTAAAAGATTATTGCCAATGGCTCTGATATTACATTTGCCAGTTCTTTTAATACCCTTGGATGTAGTTCATCTGGTCCTGGAGACTTATATTCATTTAGGTTAACCAGGTATTCCTGTACTATCTCTTTACTTATTCTGTGCTGAAATTCCCCTATTCTGTCTTCTGCTCCATTATCCTTGGGTTGAGCACCCTTTGCCTTTCCTGAGAAGACTGAAGCAAAGAAGGTGCTGAATAATTCTGCCTTTTCCCTGTCCCCTGTTAGCATTTTGCATCTTCTGCATGCAGTGGTCCTACCGTTTCCTTCTTCTTCCTTTTGCTGAGGACATATCCAAAAAAAGCCCTTTTTATTGTTCTTAACCTCTCTAGCAAGCCTGAGTTCATTTTGCGCTTAAGCTTTTCCGACTTTACCCCTACACATGCTTGCTATTCATTTGATTTACCCATTTTTCCATTTCTTATACATGTCCCATTTAAAACGTATCTCAGTTGAAAGTTCCATCCTGGCTCCTTGAGACACCTCCCATTTTTCCTCCTTATTGGAATTGTTTGCAATTGTGCCTTCAGTATCTCCTTTTTGAGAAACTCTCATCTGTCTTTAACTCCCTCCTCTTTTTGGTATTCCTGACCATGGGATCACCCCCAATTTTTCTCTACATTTATTGAAATCAACTCTCCTAAAGTCTAGAATGTGTGTTTGAGTATGTCTGGCTTCTCCTTTCCACTGTATAACAAACTCCAGGAGAACATGGGCCTGATCTAGATTGGCAAAAAGAAGTGTGTTCATGGCTGCATGAAAGTCTAGCCTTTAGATGAGAAAAAGGGAAATTGTGCCATGAAAAGGTTTTTGTTTTGTTTTTGTTTTGTTTTTTTGTTTTTTGTTTTTTGTGTTTTAGGGAAGAAGAAGCGCCTTTAAAAAGGTGCTGGTTTTCCCAGCTTCTTTTTAAAAAACTGCAGAACAGCGCAGCTCCATCTAAAGCGGTGCAGCTGCTAAGCATTAAGGAAAAGGCAACTTCATGTCACACTTTCATGCCAATCTAGAAAGCCCCATGGTCACTTCCACCTAAGGATCCCACCACTTGCACCCCATCAACTAGGTCTTCCCTGTTGGTTAAGATACAATCTAAAATAGCTGATCTCCTTGTTGCCTCTTCCACCTTTTGGACAATGAAACTGTCTTCGAGGCAAGTGAGGAATTTGCTAGACCTTGAAGATTTGGCTGAGTTCGACAGGATAGTTGAAGTCCCCCATCACTACTACATCTCTCCTTTCTGAGTGTGTGATCATCTGTTCTAGAAAGGCATCATCCAATTCCTCTATCTGACTTGGAGGTCTGTAGTAGACTGACAAAATAACATCCCTGTAAAGTAATAAAGTTTATTCAGTCTTTGACCAGTATATAGCATCCCTGTTATTTCTTTCCCTTTTAATTTTTATCCAGATGCTCTCCACTTGGCCTCCAGTATTGATGTCCTGGATCTTTTCGCTGGTGTAAGTATCCCTGACATATAATGGTATTCATCCTCCTTTCCTGTGTGGCCTGTTTCTCTTAAAAAGGTTATACCCATTTATTTCTACATTCCAATCATGAGACTCATCCCACCAGGTTTCAGTGATGCCTATTATATTATATTTGCTTTGCTGTGCTAGGAGTTCAAGTTCATCCTGTTTATTTCCTATACTCTGTGCATTAGTGTAGAAACATCTAAGAACATGTTTACTTGATGCCTGTACAAGATTTTTTGCCCCCTACTGTTGGGTCCTTGCACTGTTTGCCTTGTTCCCTCTATGTCAGTTTGACTATTTTCTCTATCCCTTTTGCCTTCCAGAATACTGTCTCCCTCTCCCATATAACTCAGTTTAAAGCCCTCCTGATCAAATTTTTGAGACTATTGGCAAAAACATTTTTGCCAACTGGCATGAGATGCAACCCATCCTTTGCCAGAAGTCCCCCCTCATGGAACAGCAACCCATGATCCAAGAATCCAAACCGTTCTTGGTGGCACCATCTACGGAGCCAGTTGTTTACATTTGCAATTTTCTTCTCCCTTCCTGGACCATGCCCTTCTACCGGGAGAAGAGATGAGATGACATCCTGTGCATCCATCTCTTTCAGCTTCCTACCCAGATCCTCGTAATCCCTTATGATATGATTCATATCTTTATGTGAACTCATAGTGACAAATCATGATAGCATCTTGCTGTTTACCCATGACTGCTACATACTTGCATCCTTGTGTATATGCAAACTCTTGATTTGTGGATAAGGCTTTGTCAGCTTAAAACCTTACCTTCCCTTCAATCTAGGCAGAACTAAAGTGTTCTGTAATGCTTTTTGTACAATAACACCAAAAATCCACAAAATTGTGATAACCTTATTGGACCATCAAAATGCACAAATTACATGTTGCAAGCTTTTGAATGTCCACTAGCTTCTTCACCAGCCAAAGGTGTTTAAAATGATACAGAAGAAAGAAAAATATGATGATGTCAGAGTCACAGGCCTATATTATGTCAAAATGTTTTTGTTCTCATTTAAAACGGTATGGAGGGCTAACCATGCAGGCAGAGGTCATTTGGTCACATAGGTGTCCCTTGAACCCACCAGGGACTATACCCAAACCCTGCCACTGCAACTGAATTGTGGTGACAGGACAGGGCAGAAAGACAGAAAACCCAGAGAATATGCACACTTTCCTGAAACCACAATGTCAGTGAAATTTGGTAGCATATATGACAAAAACTGAGCAACAGCAACAGAAGAGTACTGAGGCTTAGAAAGAGGCATGAAGTCCACAAGAAGGTGACTGCCTGTTGACAAAGGTTCCATCTCATTGAAAAGTGTATACTCCAAGTAGGATTTCTCAGTCTAAGAGGCATAATCAAACTAATAGGTTACCCTAAATAGGTGGTTAACATATATCCATTAGCATCACAAGAGCTGATCAGATTTACAAAGAAGCGGGTGTTCTGGATCAGGTTTCCCTCCTCATCAGGTTACCTCATCTAGTTCTGTAATGTCTACACACTGTAACATGCCGCTATACATAACTGCCCCAGGCTTCTCCTAACAATGTAATAATTAGCGTGATTGAGATAAAGTTGACATGACTCCAAGAAGTTCTCTGTAAAATATATCCCGCTGCCATTTGAGGCGGGTGGGAGGAGATGCTATGAAAAATAGATTCTCTTACTAGCACTAATTTACTAGCAATAAATAAATATAAATGAAAACAGGGTTAATGCCCTTTCAACCTTCCATGCAGCTAGTCACGCTCAATATTCCACTGAGTAGCTTAAACATTGATGCTGCCAGCAGTCCAATGTTCATTTTTAATGCATTTCAAGCCTTTTTTGCCAGAGGATTACATTTTAATGTTCCATTTTAGAGTGACTATTAAGAGGGAACTTGACACAGGTTTGACAATGCAAGTATTTTAGAGTTATTCTTCTGCACAATTGATTGCACCAGTGGAACCCTTGGGTTTATTCTCTGTAGAATCATAGAATCATAGAGTTGGAAGAGACACAATGGCCATCCAGTCCAACCCCCTGCCATGCAGGAACTCTCCATCTGTTCTTTCTCGGAAAATGACGCTTGATCCAGATTAGTCCAGTGTAGGAGGTGTGTGTGTAAAAGCAGTAAACACAGACTGGAGAAACGGTGTAATTTTTCAGAGTAAGTGGAGACCCAAAGTGAGTGCATGGGAAGCATATCACTTGATTGGACAGAATGGTGTCCATAGAAAAGACACAGGAGAATGGAAAGAGTTGGCATAAAATAAGTAGACATGATGTTTCATGAGGCTCTCCAGATGTTATCTGATGGCAATTCTGAGCAGCCCTGGCCATAATGGCCAATGGCAAGAAAAGCTAGAGGCTGAAGGCAAAACATTGTAGAGTAGTAGAGGTGCTGTAGGGTAGAACAATAGTTTGGAACTATATTTTGTGATAAAAGCACTATTTTTAGAATTTGGGACCACATTTTGACCCATGGGCCACCCTTCCCCTAGAGACAATAGCAGATGTGGGTTCACACACACACATACACACACACATTCAAACCAGAGGCCATTAATACCTCAAGAACTACAGCTAGTCAAAAGCAGACAATCCTGAGCTGTGCGTCACATACATCATCATGGTGGCCCCCATGCAGATAGGAGGCCGCCATGAGTACGGACTAGGGTTCCAGAGTGTACGGTTACTGTGGCTCCGGGACCCTGGAATCAGCACCAGCATGCCACAAAGTGCCCGTATGTACCAGGCCTATGTTTCATAGGAATGCACTTTATTTGTATATCTATAAAATGGAACATGATAATCCTCTTTTTCTTGCTTGATTTGTCTTTTGTTCTACATGCACACTGTACACCGTATTTATATTGTGATCAAGAGAAAGAGTTTTCCTAACTGTAGCTTGGTACAATGGAGTGTTTTAATCTTATTCTGGGCTTCTAGACATGACTGCAGTTCAAAGGGATGATAAGATTAAAGTTATGCCACCTAGGCACATGTGCTGCCAATCCTGAATCTGCATCTAGCAGCTTGTGCCCCATGGCAATTAGAACTTGTCATACCTTGATAACGTTTGTATCATTTAGTTATTTTTTTAATTTTTCTGTAATCTTATTAAAATGATAAGCCTCTTCTTTCAACAAATGAGGGCTGCATTGCCTCTAAATGAAGATATGATAGCCTAGCAACTTCCTTGTGTGTTTTTTCCCCATCCTTCTGGGATTGCAGGAGGACCAATAAAGCTCCTAGAAGTTTCCAACCTTACAGCCGTTGCTCCAAGGTCAGCGGGAATCCTATCCTGACCAGTCTTGAACTTTCTTCTGCCATTTTGACAGAGTTACCTCATCTCCTAATCCCTTCTTTGTATGTTCTTTACAGCTTGGACTTTCTCCCACCACAGTAACTGAAAGGGCTAGTATTGTTGCTATCTTATTATGTATGGAGTGACAACTGTTCTCTGAACTGATATACCAAGGGCTTAAGCTGTGCCAGGTTTTAGAGGCCACCATAACATTACAAATGTTCACTATTTAAAACCAGAAATGTGGCCTTTTTGTGGGGGAGAAAGATAGTTTGTAGAGGTACTTTATAATCTAAGCCCCTAAAATGTCATTTATTTGGCTTTTGCATAAATCTGGCACGGAATGCTGCATTCTTAGGAAATCAAAGGAAGTGCTCTTCCACCTCAGCTTCCTCCTTATTTTCCACACCTCCAATTTTTTTTTACCTATAATCCAACATTAACTATTGTCTGTACTACCACCACTCTTCATTTTAAAATGCAAAGCATGAACTATCGCATAACGGTATGGATGGAAATCTTTCCTGAGTGTAAAAAACTCTTTCCATATCAACTTCATTACATATTCAGGACATTAGAAGCAGGTGTCATCATCATCTGAAGTTATATGAGGTCAGGGGCAGGGTTTTTTCTGTGGTGGTGTTGCACATACAGTGGGCCCTTTGTATATGCAGGGGATCCATTCTAGATTCCCCCCCCCCCCCGGTGCATATGGCAAAAAATGTGAAACCTCAAGTCCCATTGACTCCTATGGGGGACGTGTGCCATTTTAACTCCTCGGGCGTACCGTGCATGGAAGCTTAAATCTTTGTATGGCAAGCCCACCTTGTTATCCATAGTGCTCTGTATAAAATCATGGCATAAATGATATACATTTATATGACCCCTAGATGAACCCTGGTTGCTGGTCAAGCCTGGAAATTGGCCAGACCAGAAAAGACTGGTCAAACAGGAAAAAGAGGATTAGAGTATAGTGGACACATCCTCTCAGACAAATACGATCACCAGATAGTCAAAGGGAGTCGCCTCAGATTGTAATCTAGTCAATTTGGAGGTGTAATGTTTGTCCTCCTGGGGCATCTCCTCATAATCCGGAGAGCTTTGAGACATCCTCTCCAGGTGATAATTACAAAGGATTAATCCCTTCGAGTCTATCAGACCCTATTGTACAAACAATCAGCCCACAATTAAACACCTTTTGCCAGAGGGGATCTTTTCCCCATATAAACCCCTAGTTTTGGGCTCTCAGTGTGCCAGTCTGGAGGTCTGCATACTCCATGTCAGTCTGATCTCTGAACTGGACACCGACAAGAGCTGCTCAAACTCAGACTTGTCCCAGAAATCACTGTCTCATTCGGATCCCCGAGGAGAATCTCTGCTTTGGTAAGCATCACCATTAGTCAAGCCTCAAACTATCCCCACTACTAACCACTGATTTTCCTGAGCCTTGTATATGTGTGTGTGTGAGAGAGCATTGTGTGATTGTCTTTATCTTTAATAAATTGGACATTATTAATTAGACAAGCCTGTCTCTGCTGAATTCCTTGGAAACCCGGCCTCTTGGTATACACAACGGGAGAAAATCCCGCAAGAGTATCGTAGCCAACTCATCTCGCAATTTGAGCTAATATTAAAATTCCCCAAAGCAGGCTCTTGGCTACAATTGGTGGAGAAAGCTTGGGCAAGTACCTCCCCCGAAATCTGAACACTCCGACCGCGCAATCGGACTGTGCAGATTTCGGAACGTAGAGAGAACGGGAATTGAAAAGGAATTGCTGCAGACGCAGAGATAAATAGGACGCTGTGTGATTGTGGTTCTTGTGTGAAAGGCCATAAGGGCAAAAGGGACTGTCGTGGGTGGCTATCCCCCTTTCTGTCTTTGGTCGTACGCTCTTCAGCCGGCTCGGCGCGAGCAATCCGGAGGGGAACGTACGGCTACCCTTGGGCGTGAAGTCGGAGTAGGTCTTTCCCGACGCCCTTTTTGTTATTTTCTGGCGGGTGGGAGTGCAGGAATAGGTTCTGCCCAGGTTTCATAAACCGCCCCCCGTGTCCACACACAAACTCCCCCACAGCTAAAAATCCCCCTTGGACGGGCGGGCTAGGGTAAGGAGAGGGTCCTTGACCTGAAGCCAAGGCGCAAGGGTGGGAGCAGCTCCAACAGGGGTGCTCTTGGTCATACAGGTAATCCCCCTTGGACGAGTGAGGTAGGCGAAGGCAGTAGACGTCCCTGACCGGAGGCTGTAAATCCTTGCGCAAGGGAGGAAAAAGGATAGGCTCTCCGTAAGGATTTGGAGCCAACCAGGATAGGAAAACTCAGGCAGGAGTCTAGCTAGGGGCCCCCGTTTGAGTATTGCTGGACGGGCTGCACTGAGTGGCGCAGCAGTACTTCAAACTCCCTAGTGAAAGTGAAGTAGTGCCCTTCACCGACTTTTGCTGGGTCTAAGCGGAGGACAACTTGTAAGACGCTCACGGCCGTAGCGCAGGACCCTCGCGTGAATTGGGTGGTAGCCCTGACCCAGAGTTTGATAGGCTCTCCGTAAGGATTTGGAGCCGACCAGGATAGGCTCTCCGTAAGGATTTGGAGCCGACCAGGATAGGCTCTCCGTAAGGATTTGGAGCCGACCAGGATAGGCTCTCCGTAAGGATTTGGAGCCGACCAGGATAGGCTCTCCGTAAGGATTTGGAGCCGACCAGGATAGGCTCTCCGCAAGGATTTGGAGCCGACCAGGATAGGCTCTCTGCAAGGATTTGGAGCCGACCAGGATAGGCTCTCCGCAAGGATTTGGAGCCGACCAGGATAGGAATCCAGGGGAATCACAAAGATTCCCAGGGGTTAGAAAAGGTTCTGTGGGTGCCCCAGAAAGGCACACGGAACCATAGCTCTGTGCAAAGGCAGAGAATAGGTTCACGGGTAGAAGTCCGTGGGAGACCATAAGGAAAGGTTTCCTATACCCGCTGGGAGAGAATAAGATCCCCCCTCCTAGAACAGGACTTGAAATGGAAGAAGCACAGCTAGCTGCAGAAAGGTGCATCAAGGCAGAAGAGCCAAGGAACCCTTAAGGTCTTGGCATGTTCTGTTTGAAGCCAGAGGGTTTTAACTCCTAGCTTCCCCTATGGGTATACCTCTTAAGGTCTCAGCCCATCCAGCTCAGTGGGTTTAAAACCCAGAGCCTTCTTTTCTTGTGTGCCTTTTAAGGAACACCCCATCTGGCTGCAGGTTTTAACCCCAGCCTGTCACCTCTGTGTTTTGAAGGATTGGAAGCAAGCGGAGGGAGAGAATAGCCAATTTCCCTCCAAAGATCAGGGCTTAGCTTTCTCCCTGGAAATTTGGCTCTGCTCTCCAACAGTAATTTTTGGAGGGTAGTATAGAGGAAAACCCTAAAAGTCAGAACCCTAGAGGTTGTCTGGCTTTGAACTTCTCCCTCGGCAGAGAGGGGAAGAAAAGACCAAGAAGCTCCTTAAAGGGTCTTGGTCGCTTTAATTTGGAGCAAGTGGTTTTAACTCAAGCTCCACAGTGGAAAAACCTTTTAAGGTTCCCACCAACTCGGGCTGACATTGGGTCTAAACCCAGAGCCCGTCACATAGAAGCCTTAAATGTTTTGCAGCAGACTTGGAGGACGGTCCTCCAAAGAAAAGGACAGCCAGGTTCCCGTCCCCTGCTCAGAAAGTTCCCAAGATTCCAAGGGCTCCCCTACTAAAATGGAAAGAGAGCTGGCAGCCCAAATCAGCCACCTCAAGGCAGAGAATTCCAGTCTAGCAGCCTCCCTTAAGGATGCTTTAAACAGAATTCAAAAATTGGAAGAATCGTGCAAACAAGAACCAGCCCCTTTTCCCATCTCAGAAGTCCGTGCAATGGCAGAAATGTTAGGTCCCTTGAATCAGGAAACTTCCATCGCTTGGATGTTGCGAGCTGCAAATAGTCTGCCACCATCAGCTAATGGCTTCCATTTGACCCAGATCGCCAGATTCTGTATGTCTCCTTTAGACAGAAATAAACTAGAGGAAACAGTGATGTGTTGGGACCTTCTGTCCATAGGAAGATACCCTTGGATGAGCCACATTTTGAGCCTCTTGTGGCCAGGAAAACAGGCTTGGGATCTATATTATGAACAAGAACAAAGAACAAATGAGGATCCAGAGGCATACCTTGCCAGAAAGAAGTTGCTGGCTAAGATAGGTTTTCCTTCTGGGGAAAGGAAGATGGATTTTATCAGTGAGCTATATAATGGACTTCATCCCAAAAGCAAGGAGGTTTTGGACCGCTTAGAAACAACATCATATGAGGGGCTGGACACTTGTTTAGGAAAGTTAAAGTGTCTTTCACGTGAGTTCCGCTTAAAGGTAGCAAAAAGGAAAGAAAAAGCTCAGGCCATAAGAAGGGAGAATAAAAAGAAGAATAGGGAGAGTTTCCCACGAAGAAGCCCCACTCAAAGGGAAATGGAGACTTCCAAGGGCCCCAGTCTCCCTAAGAGACAACAGCTCCCAGAGACTCTTGAGAGGGTCCCTTCCCCTCAGCCTCAAGGGCCAGAAACCAGCAACAGCCCCACAAACCTCAGAAAGGTAAACCTTCATAACCCACATCGAAGGGAGAATGTCTTCCTTCCTCCTAGAAACACCCCTGCTGCAGTTCGGACTACTGTCCGCAAGCAGAAGGATAATAGCCATGCTCCATATGAGCACCAAGGGGCCAAGAGGGTAAAAACCCCAGGAAACGTGGCATGGATTCAGCCAGAAAACCCCAAGCATTGCAAACCTTCCCAGTCAGGCATGCCACAGAAAGGGAACCCTAGAGGTCATTCATCCCATCCCCGAGGTTTACATTGGAAAGGCAGTGGGAGATGTGTTCCTAGAACAAATAACATTGCCTCAGTCACAGCCCAGCCCCTGGACCAAGAGGTGAGCGACACTGTCTCAGCCTCAGACCCAGAAGGTAGCATTCGTAAAGGAATCTTAGAGACTGCCCTTTAGAAAGACATAAAACCCTGAAGATATTTTAAGCATGTGCATAGAATTGTGTGAGAGTAGAAAACGAAATTTTCTTTTTCCCTCTCCTTTAAGTCTGGTTTGCACAAAACTGCAGATTCATGGAGACTTGGCTGCTAAAAGCCAAGAAAACTGGATCATGGGCAAGGGAGTTGCAAAGCCCATCATCCGGATTATGACAAATTGTCCTTGTTTCACCTTGGTGTGATTTTAAAGTTACAGGGATGGGAGGATGGGAACACAAGGTGATGTCCTACATTCCTTCATCCTTCTATATTGAGAAATTGGCTGTTTTAAAACTTAGGAGAGACTGATTGCTCCCCACCATTGCTGTGCCCCCCCCCCCCCCATTCAGCAGTTCCAGTTTGTGTTTTTGTGTTCTGCTTTTCCCTCTGTGCCCATGGGGCAAGTGGATAAAGAGATTTGGCAAAAATTTCCAAACTGAGTAAAGAAAAATGAGGAAATGTAGCAAGGAAGCATGGGAGGGAAGACACTCCCCTCCTCTTTCTGCTGCTTTGCAAGACAGAAACTGAGACGTGCCTCACTATTTGCTTTTGGCACTCTGCATGTGCTCAGATGCCATACCGAACCCATAGTTCAAAGCTGCAGACTCAAGTTGTTTGTGGCGCCCTTGTTTCCATAAAAGTAATTTGGAATTTTAAAATTCACTGCGGGTGTGGGTTCAAATCCATTCTCCCTTGTATTTGTTTTTATAGGTCTCTTTTGAGTTTCTTGGCATAGTTTTGTGTAGTCAAGATTGTTGTTCTATGTGTTTTGTGGTTTTAGACAGTATAGCAGTTTGCACTCTGCTCGAGCTCAGAGGCTAGTCCTTTCTTTCCCACCTCTGAACACAAGCTCTTGACTAGTCAGACTAAAACCACGAGTCCCCTTTTGTCTTGTCTTTAGTGTTGGTTTGCGCTGTTAGAATTTTGTCTTTTGGGTATTGTTGTGTCTGTTGTGCCCCTCTCAGTTCTTGAGGAAACACATGGTCGGGACCCAGAGTTTGTCTCTGTCATGAGCTTGGAACTGCATGAGGTTTAAGCTGTAGTTTCCTGTTTCTGTTTGTTTGCTCTCTTTATATGTTCAGAGACCGCCCTGTCGGTCCCACGTTGTTGCTTCTGCTTGTACTCTCCACATGCTCAGGAGCTATCTTCCTCTCCACAACTGGAGAAGGGTGGATTTTTCATGGCAGGCTTTGTTCTCTGTTCCTCCTTCGCTGTGAGTGTTATCACAGTGCCTCCTGCAGGTTTTTGCTTTGCTCTCTGCATATGCTCAGAGACTAGGATCATGCTGCAAATATACCCAGTTTTCTTGGCTTATGCCCAGAAGCTGGAGAGACCAAATAGTCTTCTTCCACATGGCCATGCTCTCAGAACTTTTGTTTCATGTGTTTTTATGTTGTGCTTCCTAGCACCCTGCTCCACGCTCCATCCATTTCCAGCGGAGACTTATTTTGTGTGTGTTGTTTTGTGTTCATTTTTTCCCTCTTGTGACTTTGAGACAGAGTGAAAGCCACACTCTCTCGGCCCAAAAAGTAGCTCTGGCATCTCATTTTTCTTGTTTTTGTTTTATTTTCGCTATTGGCCCTATGCATTTCACTGCTACACTCTTGTTTTGAATTTCACCTTTTGGCTATCAGAGTTTAGCCTTTTTGATTCCTAAGCCTTTTTACATGTGTTGTTGTTAGACCAGTAGGCCTAGTGGCTAAAGTCACCTGCTGGTGTGACTTTCTTTTGTTTTGAATTTTATTTCCAGGCACATTACTTTACAATGGTGTTAAGTACCGTTGTTGTTTTTCTTTTGCCTTTTTCATTCTGCTGATCAGCATGCCCAATGGTTAGAAGTTGTGCCAAAGTTGTTCCTCCTGGACTGCTCTTGTTTATTTTTATTGTTTTATTTCAAGGAATGTTTATTCACCCTTAAGGTGCCCAAAACAATTGGTCAGGCTTGGAGATAGTGCGGAGGCAGATGGCTGAACTTAGAGCCCTCCGGGGAGAACTAGATCTTCCCTCACAGGCCACCAGGCCACACCAGCAGTCCATTTGCTAAACTGGCAGCCAAGCTGCTCTCCCTCACCGCTTCAGTCTCCTTTTAACCATTCAGCAAGGCAGGGGGGTTCCCCCCCCACCTTTTGGAGTGAGGTAGAAAGTTGTCATCCTTGGGGGTGCCACAGGGCTGTTTTGCCGGCTCGCTAAAACAGGTCAGCTGGCAAGGAGAGACCACCCTAGTGACATCTGGCATCAGTGCCAAGGAGGACTGCTTTCTGCCTCAGCACAGCTCCGATAACAGGAGTGCTATGAAGTTAGCCCCTCGGCAAAAGGGAACCTCATTTTCACGAACTGCCCTTCATATGAGAGTGAGTCGACTTGCGGCCGCTGGATCTGCATACAACCCAGCACACAACCAATAGACGGCACTGGAGGCCCACCAGTACAACCCCCCAATTTGCATACGGCCTGCCCAGCCACCCGAGCCGGGTCGATTCGCTAGAGAGAACCAGGGAGAGAGAGAGATTTCTCCTTCAACTTCCAAAATCTTTTCTTTGACCAGTATGCGGAGCGGGGGAATTTTCCCCCACCCCTTTTTGTGTGCAGGCTGAGCTAGTTCAGCATCCTTGGAGGTGGGCCACTATGACAAAGTAATGCTAGGGCGGGTCGGCACGCCCGGTGGGACATCTCATGAGATGGCTCACCTGGGAGGGCCAGCAGGAAACGCCCTTGGCATTGCACACTGTCGCACCACCAAGGATGCCGAACTTAATCAGCATGTCGGTAGCCCCCTTACGAGGGCTCCGACGGAGCAATGCATCTCATGGCACACAACTGACCTCACTAATTCGCACTACCTCCCAGGTCAGGGGGACCCAAAATCCTGAGTTCATCACCCCTATCCTTGAACCCCAAGCCATCTGGACTCGAGATTTTCTCCACTCAAAAATGGTTTAACGGGCGGCTGTATGTCCCTTTGTCCAGCTTTAGCGCCCACTTTGCATATTTTCCCAGCATACCCCAGCCCGGGGCGGTGATAGCCAAATTGACGCAGCGCCCAAAAGTAGAACAGCCAATGCGCTCACGCGCTGGCCCCACCTGACCTAAACCAGCCAATCGCCTTAGCCTCCAGGCTTTAATCGCCTTATCGGGGCTGAAAGAGCAGGGCCTCGCTATCGCAGCAAGTAAGTGACTGGGCAGAGAGACGGTGCGGCAGTCACACTCTCTCAGCCCAAAATGAGTTTGTTGAAGTTGTTAGAGCCAGGGCCTTAAGCCCTCAAAATAGATTTTAGCGTGCATGTATTTAGTGTAGTTATAGATGTGTACGTCTCTTGCATGCATCTTTATGGTGATGGTGATATACATATAAGGAATACATATGCATGTTTGTTTGTTTCTTTTTGGTGATGATTCTTCTAGACACTCTAAACTCAGGCAATCTCTATGCCATGCATTCCTTAGCCTCTCTCGGAGACCAGGGGAGGGAGGAATCTGTCTCCCTTCGCTCCACAGCATGTAAACTTTATTCTGTCTTGGCTCTGTCCTCTAAAAATTCTCCATGGGGAAGGTAAGCCCCCAACAGTCTGAAGTGAACCGGACTGGACCCTGCAGACGCCAATTGGGATGTCAGGTCCTCCAAGCTGTCCTCCGGTCCGCCAGACGCTCCCCATTCCAGGGTAGAGACTATCATGCCCTCATCTTCCAGAGATGTCCTCCATGCCATGCAGATTGCTTCGAGACACAGTCGGTGTCTTCTACTCCTCCTGTTACCAACTGTCCTCAATGATCCTACACTGAGATTCTGCCTCTCCAGACGCCAGCAGTGGCTTGTCCTCCATCACTACCATACAGCCTGCATCCACAAAGTCCACAGCCACTTGGACACTGCTTGCAAGGGAATTGTTCTCTGCAAGCAATCTACACACCACTGTCCCCCCCAGTACATCTATATGCCCGCTTTCCCAGACATACCCCCAAAGACTCTAATAGGGACATTCATAACCATTCCAGATGATAAACTATTTTGGACTCATGTTGCATTTACTCTCTCAGTCATTGGTCTCCAAATCCCTGAACATTGGACTCAGATACACATTGGACTATGCCTTTTCATATTGCATATTGAATGCAATCTACATCAAACCCATATTGATGGACGACTGCTTTTTCATTGCATAGTGTATGCTTTTATTGATGCTTATGTTTCTCTTTAATATTCTTTTTGCTTTATGTTTCCTTTGTGAGTGAGTGATGTGTATGAATGGGTTCCTGAACAAATACTCACTGTCCCCTACCATTAAAACACTAGCGGTCATGCTTCCCTTGGCAAGAATCCCCCTCCAAATTGACACCCCAAAATTTTCTATGGCAAAGGTTTATTTCGAGAGCATCCATCCCCTTGTTACAACGGGTCTGAAAGCTCTCGAGGGGGGGGAGATGTTATCCATAGTGCTCTGTATAAAATCATGGCATAAATGATATACATTTATATGACCCCTAGATGAACCCTGGTTGCTGGTCAAGCCTGGAAATTGGCCAGACCAGAAAAGACTGGTCAAACAGGAAAAAGAGGATTAGAGTATAGTGGACACATCCTCTCAGACAAATACGATCACCAGATAGTCAAAGGGAGTCGCCTCAGATTGTAATCTAGTCAATTTGGAGGTGTAATGTTTGTCCTCCTGGGGCATCTCCTCATAATCCGGAGAGCTTTGAGACATCCTCTCCAGGTGATAATTACAAAGGATTAATCCCTTCGAGTCTATCAGACCCTATTGTACAAACAATCAGCCCACAATTAAACACCTTTTGCCAGAGGGGATCTTTTCCCCATATAAACCCCTAGTTTTGGGCTCTCAGTGTGCCAGTCTGGAGGTCTGCATACTCCATGTCAGTCTGATCTCTGAACTGGACACCGACAAGAGCTGCTCAAACTCAGACTTGTCCCAGAAATCACTGTCTCATTCGGATCCCCGAGGAGAATCTCTGCTTTGGTAAGCATCACCATTAGTCAAGCCTCAAACTATCCCCACTGCTAACCACTGATTTTCCTGAGCCTTGTATATGTGTGTGTGAGAGAGAGCATTGTGTGATTGTCTTTATCTTTAATAAATTGGACATTATTAATTAGACAAGCCTGTCTCTGCTGAATTCCTTGGAAACCCGGCCTCTTGGTATACACAACGGGAGAAAATCCCGCAAGAGTATCGTAGCCAACTCATCTCGCAATTTGAGCTAATATTAAAATTCCCCAAAGCAGGCTCTTGGCTACAACCTATGGTGCAGGCACACTGTATAATTCTCCTTTCCTAGTCAGGTTTAAAGGTAAAGGTATTCCTCATTGACAAGGTTGTCAATTCATGTCCGACCATAGAGGATGGTGGTTGTCTCCGTCACTAAGTCGAAGAGGCAGCGTTGTCAGAGACTACTCTGTGGTCTGTGGCCAGCATGATTGCACAGAACGCTGTTTACTTTCCCACTGGAGTGATACCTATTTAACTACTTGCATTTGCATGCCTTTGAACTGTTAGGTTGGAAGAAGCTGGGACTAGTGATGGGAACTCACCTCATCATGTGAGTTCCCTCGAGCTGCCAACCTGCCAATTTTGAAATCAACAGAATCAGCATCTTAACCACTTCAGCCACCACTATTGTATGATGTTTTCAGCACAAGGCTAGACCTTTTTCATGTGTGGCTTTGCAAGTTATGTGCTGCCATATTGTATTCATTGTATGGATTTTACCATTGTGTCTTATTAAGAACCATCCAAAGAGCTTGCTAGCTACATATAAACATGCTAAATGAATAAATACTCTTTGGAACAAGTGCACTCTCTGCAAACGTAATTTATGTTCCAATCTGATTTGGTACAGTCAAGAAGAACTGCAATGAAATGAAAAAGGGGAAGTGGTCACTACATTATGTAGGGCTCAAATCATTTAAAGTCCCATCTAGACCAAAGCCAACATTTTCCTGTGGGTAATATTTACTTCTGCCTTCATCAGGCATTCTGCTCTGAGATAAGAACATACAATGTACTAGACCAGACTGAAGACCTACCTAGTCCAACATTCTATTGACACAGTGATTAACCAGTTGTTTTGGGGAAGCTGCTAGTTGGACATCAATGTAAGTACATCTTGCATCTCACATGCCTCATCAACTCATATTCAGAGACAGTGGCATCCCTAGTGTTGTGAAGGAACTCATAGTGTCACACACACACTCCATTGACCTCTTCCCCTTTCCTACCATACAGAATCCTTAGTCATGCTTTTTTGCACTAATGTGACTCATAAATCACAATTCCCATATACCACCAAATGTAATGTTAATAGTTGTGAACTAAACAGCTAGCAAAATTAAAATTATACCTTCATACTGCAATATCATTCACGTAACCTAAATATATTTCCATATACATAATGAAGATTTAGTTAAAATGTAATGTTTTTTAAAAAAAATTAAAAAATTCAAAAAAAATGAAATTTGAAATTTTAATTTTTAAAAATTCTGGGGGCCCTCCTTTTTTCTCCCACTGAACTTCACCTCACTCCCACCATCAAAGTATTTTAAAGAGATACAGTCAAATGCCACAATATTTCTGCTAAAATACAAGTGTTTGAGGAGCAGTGGTGTCACCCCCTTTTAGGGTACCACCCCACCCCCACCCCGCACCCCCCTAGTGATGCCACTGTGCAGACACATACTGATTCTGGCACTAGAGATGACACATGACTACTAGTCACTGATGGTTTTAAACTCTGTGCATTTCTCTAATCTCCTTTCAAAGCTAAATTGAAAGTCATCACTACATAGCAGCCCTGGTGGCGCAGTGGTTAAATGCCTGTACTGCAGCCACTCACTCAAAACCATAAGGTGGCAAGTTCAAGACCAGCAAAGGGCTGAAGCTCGACTCAGGCTTGCATCCTTCCGAGGTCGCTAAAATGAGCACCCAGATTGTTGGGGGGCAAATAGCTTACAATTGTAAACCGCTTAAGGGTTTACTCCTTAAGGGTATGAAGTGGTATATAAATGAAGCTGTTTGTTGTTGTTTTTTGTTTTTACATCTTGTCCTTGTGAATTCTACACCTTAACTATATGCTATGTACATGTTTACATTGACACATGATGAAGGGAAAAAAGACAAAAGTGCCAGCTGTACCACCTCCACTCTCTCACCACCTCACATTCTGGATGAACTTCTAAAGTGGCCTTTATCTTCTGTTCATTCAGCTCTCTGAATGATAAGCAACCTTAATTCACCATGGTATGTTCAACTACCCTGGTAAAAAATAGGATTCTATATCATGTAAGGAGTTACAAATTCAGATGTTCACCCAGAACATTTGAACTGTGACAAAAATGGGAACAGACGTTTGGGAGCTATTACCCAAGGATCACGTGGTGGGACTAGGAGTCCGGACCACCTCTCAGAGATACTTCAAATGTTGGAGAAATTTACTTTCCAAAAGGCTTGGGTAACCTTTAGACTGGAGAGCCTCGGGTATACCAGTGCTAACTGGGAGGACTCCAGATTCTTGGTAAATTAAGGAGTCTTTATTTAGAAGATACTGTATGCAGAGTGTAAACACACATACAAGATAGCAATTCAGACACACACACACACACACACACACAGCATACAGAGCTAATGGAAAAGAAATAGTGAAAGGGAACAGAGGAGTTTTTAGGAGTTGCAATGGGGTTATATTTACCTGTCTGAAGAGAAGACCATGGAAGGCTGCAGTGACTCAGACAGGGGGATCTGGGGGCAACACAGAACATACACAGAGTGCAGGCATACATGTGGGCTGGGCTTTTTGCGCAGCAGCTACATTTTGAGGATGTTGGCTGAATGGCTTGTCCAATGAATTTACAAGGGGATTCCGAACTGGTTGGCGGTTTTAACAAAAGCAACAATGGCTTGCTGCTTTTGGTGTGAAGAGATCCTTTGCTTCTGATTTTGAGAGGAAATTCGGAACTGGGAGGTGGGGGATGAAACACTTTAGATCTGATAGTTTTGTTTACTTGTATTTACACATGTCTAGGGTATTGATTTTTTTTTCTGGGAACCTGACATTTTTATTGTTCATGAAAAGTTATCGGTCTCTAAAAACATGCTATCTCCAAATATGTGATAGTCTCAGCCATATGCTATTGGTGGACTGTCTATTTTTTAGGCTGCAGTGTGGTATGGTTAGCTGTAAAGATGAGTCTGGAACACAGGAGCACTACCACAGAGCTAAAAAGCAGCAGAGGGAGTGTAGAACAGTGTAGAATGTAGAACAGAAAGAGCAGTTGAAAGAAGGGCCCTTGAACTTTGTTTTATCTATTGTCTCTTCCCATCACTCCCAGCTCTACCTTTCCACTCACTATCTTGACCATAACAAAATTATCAGTAGATGGGGAAAATGATATAGGGGGAAAGCAATCAGTTGAAATGTTTCAGCACTGCTTGTTTCCCACCTGGCTGACATTTATTCTTTCCCCCCACCCACCTCAAAATCATGCACTTCACTCCCATGTTTCTTCCACAATCCACCTTGAAGCATTACCATGAGCCTCCATTAATCTTCAGAGACCAATGACGCAGCTGAATAGGACTTGAGAAGCAATGAGGTAATCCCGACCATCGCCAAAAGAGTCAAGAGCATATTTATAAAGAATTAATGACAGGCTTGTTAGTTTCTTCTTCTCTCCTACACATCTTGCTGGAGATAAAGAGCTCTCCATCCGTCAGCTCTACACTCCGAAAGGGAGTGGGAAAGAGAGATGAAAGGAGAGCAGGCTTTAGTAGCTTAAGGGGGAAAGTAATTTGCCACCTACACAACACAACACTCCTCCCATCTCCCCAGGAGCCACCGCCACCACTGCCACTCTCTTTGCAATGCTGCAATTTCCAGGGAAAGTTAATTTAGGAAAGAAACTAGAAAATGTGTTTAGAAAAAGATTGGTCACTGTATAACAGTGGTTTGCAAATTATCTGGTTGTAGATAATTGAAGATGCATATTGCCAAGAGCAATGGAAGCATGAAAAAGCTGGTGGGGGGCAAAAGAAGCAATACATGTCACCTTTATCAATGGAGTTAATTCAGGAATAGAAGGGAAGTATGAGAGCTAGAGTTGCCATACCACCTAAATAGCTGGGTTTTACTCAGATTCAACTTTGAAACAATATCTCAGGCTTGGACAAATTGATCACCAAAAATGGTCCGCCCTGGCCTCACATCGGGAGGCATGGAGACGCACTATCCACAATGCTGCAGCCTTTTTTGAGAACTCACATCGAAAGAGTCTTGAAGAAAAACAACAACAAAGAAAGAGCTACAACATGGAAACATCACCCAAGGAGACTTTCTGCTGTGTCTTCTGCAACCAGACTTGTTTATCTCAGATCGGCCTTTTTAGTCATCAACGCGCTTATAGAAAGTGTGGGATGTGTTCTTCTTGAATATCCGTTTGTGAAGAAAAGCCAGAGAGACTCAGATTCTAGGCAAGCTACCTAGTGTCCATTTAGCTTAGAAACCATTTTTAAAAAAGGTATCTCTAGACTTTGTAGAAGACAAGATATGGAGCAAAATGTGAAGGCACTCTTCTATGACATGATTCTTTAAGGAACAAGTCCACCAAAGAACTTCAGCTGTATGGGTAGTGACAGTGAGTTGTGTGGGTAGAGGAATGCAAGAAATGATGGAGGGATGCCATGCAAGGATATAAGATGAGGTGGGTGGAGTAAGAGGGACCATACCATTGTGTGAGCAGCAGTCTGAGCAGCAGAGTGCAGGAATTAAGAGAGGGTTATACTGTCTTGAAAGGGCACAAAGTGTAGTGATGGAGAGAGCAGGAAAGAGAGGAAAGTGAGCAATGTGAGCAGTAGAGTGCAAAAAATAAGGGAATGGTACCCTATGAGAGCACAAGATGAAGCAAGTGGGAGGAGGCAAGACCAAAGAGCAAGCAACATGAGCAGCGGAGTGCAAGAAGTAGGAGAGGAGCACACTACAAGGGCAAGAGCAGAGGCAAGGGAGAGAGTAGGATAGATGGCACAATGAGTGATGTGAATGGTGGAATGCAAGAAGAAAGTGAGAAGCACATGGAGAGGGTGGAAGATGAAGCTAGGGAAGGAACCAGACAGACAGGAGAGTGAGTGGTGCAAGTGACAATGCAAGTAGGGAAGTGACACTGTGAATGTGTGAGCAAGAGGAAGGAAGGAGTAGGAGTGATGAAGGGCAAATGATCTGAGCAGTACAGAGCAAAAAGGAAGGAAGGGGCAAACAGCAAGGGTGAGAGATGAGATAAGGAAAGGGAATAGGATTGGGCTAGAGAGTGAACAGCGCAAGTAGTGAAGTAGTGTGTACTGTGAGGGCATGAGGTGCAATGAGGGAAAGGCATAGTAGAGATGAGAGTGAGCAACCAAATGCAAGAAGTAAGGAAAAGGCATTATGAGGGCATGAGGAACAAGTAGAGGAGTTTTAGTTTTGTTTTAGTTTCTCAGTTTTTCACCGTTTTTTGGCAGCCCATCTAACCTTCCAAGGGTCTCATAGACAGAAAATTAGCCCCAGACACATTGTTGTTGCCCATCCCTGATTTAAAGGCAATGTACTACCTTTATTTAAGTCAACGTACTAGGGCTCAAGTGTTACCCCAAGGTTAGGCCCCCAATCACCCTTCTCAATTGTGATATCAATTTAATATAAAAGTGACACTGAGGTAGGTAACCTGGAAAGGCAACCCCAATGTGGAAATCCGGATGGCTGCAGCATGAGAGGAAGCAAGAGCACCCATCACAATGAGAGCACTCAAAGACATCAGCATAATCCCATTGTCTATGGAGGGCAATGATGGGGTTCTGGTCAAAGAAGGTGGTTGTTCATACACAGACAAAGGACTACTAGTAGTTTTCCTTTATCTGAGATATGCATGCTAGTTGTCTAAATATTTCTCTTCCTTGGGAAAACCATTTAGCAATAAGGTAATCTATTCATCCCAAAATGGCTGCTCTAGGGTATGAGTTTGAGTGTGTGTATATGTGTGTATGTGTGTGTGTATCACTACCAAGTAATTTGCTCTAGTTTGTAACCAAGCTTACACTCTTTTCATTCAACTACACTTCTCAATAAGCCAGCCACCCCACTTGCCAATACAGCTATTGAGTCATTTCCATTCTAGATGCCCATCGATTGGAGCCACGTTTCAGGATCAGTACCATATTACCATTAACAAGGCATCTGCTTTTCACCTTCTCCCCTTCTACCAACCATACCACAGAACCTTACCTTACTCCTTTGCAATGCCAGGTCAGTCAAAAATAAGACTGATATTATTCATGACCTCCTTCTAGATGAGGATGCTGACTTGGCTTGCCCTCCCAGCCAGATACTCTGTTAGTAAGCAGGTAAGGGGAAGTGGACAAGGGGGTGGAGTGGCTCTGGTTCATAAGAATAACTTCACTTTGATCAGGATAGCTGTCCAGAAAACAGTCCACTTCGAGTGTATGTACCTGAGCCTGAAGACTAAGGATAGTTTGGGGATTCTGTTAGTATACTGTTCACTCCATTGTCTAACAGACACCCTAAGGGAACTGACACAGCTGGTATCAGTATTGCTGATGGAGTCGCCCAGACATTTAGTCTTGGGTGACTTCAACATTCCACTCGAGAACAGTTTGTCAAATCTTACAGGTGCAGCTCAGGAGTTCATGGAGACTATAACAAGGATGAGCTTATCCCAATTTGTTGTCGGGCCTACTCATTGTGCAGGTCATACCCTCAGGGCAGTCTTCAGTATGAAACAGGAATATCCATTGGTGGAGGTAATCAAAACCACCGCATTGTCATGGACGGATCATTTCCTGATCAATACAGAACTAAGAACCAATGTTCGTCTCATTGGGGATGGAGGACACATTAGAATGGTTTGCCCTTGAAGGCTAATGGAACCAATTGGGTTCTAGAAAGCCCTAGAGGGTTTAATGGTTGGTAATGCTGGTGATCCTGTCTAAGCTTTGGTTAATACCTGAAACACCGATCTTACCAAGGCTATCAACAGGATCACTCCCAAGCGTCCTTTCCAATCCACTTCAGTTCAGCAACCATGGTATACCATGGAACCTAGGAAGATGAAGCAGGCTGGACAACGACTAGAGTGTGTCTGGCGAAAAACTTGACTCTTATCTGAAAGGACTCGCCATAGGAAATTTCTTTGTTCCTATGGAGAGGCAATACATGCAGCAAAGAAATCTTTCTCCTCTGCACATATTGTATCTGCAGACTCCCTTCCAGCAGAGCTGTTTAAGTTGGTAAGGGAACTGATACAGGCTTCACCTGTGCAGAACCCATTACTTAACCTGACATCGGCCTGCTGTGACACATTTAACAACTTCTTCGCAGATAAAATCTCTCAGATAAAAGCCAACTTGAACACTGGTGTTGTAGAAGAATCAATTGATGTTGATGGGATGATACTGGATCAGTTTCAATCTGTGAGTACTGATGATGTGGGCAAGCTCCTTGGCAGAGTGAAGAAGACAACTTGCCCTCTTAATCCTTGCCCTTCATGGCTAGCCATCCAGGGGGGAAATGCCTTGAGGATGCTCCTGAGAGACATCATCAGTGCATTCCTTAGGGAAGGTCACGTTCCATCTTGTTTGAAGGAAGTGGCAGTTAGGCCGCTTCTGAAAAGACCTTCCCTTGATCCCCTGAACATGACCAACTATAGATCAGTTTCCCATCTACCTTTTTTGAGCAAAGTGATCAAGAGGGCTGTTGACCTTCAGCTCCAAGCTGTCTTGGAGGAATCCATTTCAAACTGGCTTTAAAACAGGATATGGAGTTGAGGCTGCCATGTTTGCCTTAGCTGATGACCTTCGTTTGGGCATCGACAGGGGTAGTGTGACCCTGTTGGTGCTACTGGACCTCTCAGTGGCTTTTGACACAATCGACTATGACATCCTCCTGGAACGCCTAAGAGAGTTAGGAATTGGAGGCACTGCATTGCAATGGTTCTGTTCCTTCCTCTCAGACAGATTCCAGAGGGTGATGCTCAGGGACAGTTGCTCAACAAAAAAGGAACTTAATTGTGGCATACCTCAAAGCGTCATCCTGTCCCCTATGTTATTCAATATATATATGAAGCTGCTGGGAGAGATCATACGGAGACATAAGGCGGGGTGTTATCAGTATGCTGATGACACCTAGATATACTTCTCCATGTCTCAGTCTAAAGCTCTGAGCTCAGATGGTGTCTCTTCTCTCAATGAATGTCTTAAAGCAGTAATGGAATGGATGAGGAAAAACAGATAGAAACTGAATCCAGACAAAACAGAGGTACTTACAGTAATGACCCCTAACCCAGGTATTGTGATACAGCCTCTAGTCCTAGATGGGGTCACACTCTCCACAAAGGACTGTATTGGCAGTCTGGGGGTGCTCCTAGATCCATCACTCCAGATGACTAATCAGGAATGCCTGATGCCAGCTTCAAATTATACGCCAGCTGCATCCTTTCCTGGACGTTAGAGACCTAGAAATTGTGGTACATGTGCTGGTAACCTCTCATCTCGATTTCTGCAATGCACTCTACATGGGGTTACCCTTGTGCTTAGTTTGAAAACTCCAATTAGTGCAGAACATGGCAGCCAGGCTGGTCTTAGGTAAAACCAGAAGAGATCACATAACACCAATTTTGAGATCGCTTCACAGGCTACCCAGTAGTTTCCAGGCACAGTACAAGGTATTGGTTATCACCTTTAAAGCCCTAAATGGCTTGTGCCAAACCTATCTTCAGGACCATCTCCTCCTGTGTAATCCACCCCATGCACTCAGAGCCTCTGGGAGGAATTTATTGCAAACTATGAAAACTAGGTTATCTGCAACCGCCCAGAGGACCTTTTTGGCAACCACTCCCAGATTATGGAATGGCCTGCCAGAAGAAATCCATCACATTACCACCTTAAACATCTTTTAAAAAGCTGTTAAGAAGGATCTTTTCTGGTAGGCCTTTCCTGGATAGATAACCAGCCACCAAAAACCCAAACCTGTTATACCTCTGAATTCTGCTACAGCCATTGTTTGATTTGCTTATTATTTTAAGGTAGGTTTTAAATTACTGTATGAATTAATTGTATTGGGGGGTATTGGTATGGGACTGTATTGTTTTAATGTGTAAGCCGCCCCGGTTGTGTTGCACAGAGAGGCAGGTTATAAATAATGTTGTTGTTGTTGTTGTTGTTGTTGTTATTATTATTACTGGAAATCTCATTTAGAACTGCCTCTGGAGTTCTGTGTGATTTGGAACTGATATACACAACATTGGTCCTAAGCTGAATGTTGTCCATGCCAAAATATAATTTTTTATTTGAGCTATTCAAATTCCCCTAAAGTATATTAATTTGTGGGTGCCCTCCCAGGACCCCCAGCTTTTTGGGTAACACAAGGACATGTGGCCCTCTACTGCAATTCCCATCATCCCAACCCACTGGCTGTGCTGTTTAGGGATGATGGGAATTGGAGCCCGACAACACTTGGAGGACCACACATTTCCTTAGCTATAGGTGGCAGGTTCAAAAATGTGACTCGGCAGATGTGAGGTTCACTGTCTCAAGCATTCTATGAAGGTCAGTGGTTAATTTCTTTAATACAACAGGGTGATAGTTCAAGGCAAAAGCCCTCTCCTTCAGCCTGGAAGCTCTGCCTCTTAATCCAACAGCAGCTACCTCAAAATGAATAGAGCCATTTCAGAGTATTATAAGCACATTTAGTGTGTTCAAAGGCTGAACTTTTGACACGGCCATAAAAATATTCAGATCACATCAATTATAACCCATTCAGCATGTGTATTAGATCTGGCCTCCTAGCCCTTGGAGTATTTCTGATGTAGGCATCAGAACCCAAGAAGTTACCCACCCTGATCTGTGGTGTGTAATTTGAGGATTTATAATGTAGCAGAGCTCAAGCTGCCTAAGGAAAAAAATAACATGGGTGGGCTAATGGTTGAGGTTAATCATCAGCTGAAGCAACTTCTCTGTCAAGGTCTGCCCAATTGGCTGTTCCAATAATACCACTTCCTCTGGCATTCATTGATTAGAGAACTTGTTTCCCAAGCACCTGAAATTGTGCTGCTCTTCTAACATAAGCCGGGGGAGGGGGCTTTCACACCTCAGGTATTGTGGAAATTAAAACACCAGGACTGTAGCAAAGAGTCTGAAGGTGTTCCCCTCCCTTTTTCCCCTTCCCTAGAGCTATGTAAAGGTTGCTATGTTCAGGCTTTACTTCCATCCTCTTTCCCTGTAGCCATCTGCTGCTGCATCTGCTGCTGGTGGCAGTATGTGTCTGCAAGTCATTTTTTACTTGCAGACACATTACTTAAGGTGAACCTGTCCTGGGGTTTTCTTGGCAAGACTTGTTCAGAGAAGGTTTACAATTGCCTTTCCCTGAGGCTGAGAGCATGTGGCTTGCCCAAGGTCACCCAGTGGGTTTCATGACCGAACTGGGAATCAAACCCTGGTTTCCAGTATCTGCAAGCTAGAGGGAAAGGCAAGCAACATATGAAGTCTCCATAAAGGTTGCTTAAGCCACTTGAGCACACATGGAAGCCACTTGGACTGCCGTAACCACATTTGGAGACTCTGCACTATCTTTGAGTTAGTGTTCTGACACAATAAAGCTTTACTAACAGTACAATCTGCTTGTTTGTTTTAAACTTCACTGCAAAGAAGATTTCAACATTTTTCTGGGTGGGAAGATTAGGAAGTGAAAATGACAGCAGACCAGCTTCAGCAAGGAATGGATAACCTTCTGTTTTACATGAAATATTCTATTCTTCTCTGAAAAAAATATTTGACTTTACCTTCATTTTCTTAGGCCCGAATGTAAAAGAACACTATGCTGTTATTGAATGTAAACCCCCACCCCAATTAAGAGCTTCATCTCTTATTCATTTAAACTCTATATTCCAAAAGACTTGGAGTGTTGGCCTAGCCTCTTAACTAATTTATACTTAGTAGGAACACTAATTGGTACTGGTCTCCCAGGAATCTGTGAAGCTCTGAAGAAAATAAATCCCAAAGCACAGACCACCAATTAATAAGTAACCAAGGTATTGGAAGGGTACTTTCTAAGAAGACATTTCAACTGATATCTGTTTTTTTTTTAAAGCCACATGAATCTTCTTTCATTTTATCTGCATTATATGTTGAAATGAGGAAATCAAAATTTTGTGAAAATTTTATAGGCCTCTCGCCGTGAAGACATCCACCACAGAATTGGAAAGCATTGATGTGTGGCAAAATTTGACACATTGCTGTATCCCCCACAGTTTGAGAGAACAAAACCCTGACAAAATTTATTTCTCCCTTTCTTCTCGATTTATGCAGTTATCTCTCGTGGCACACCTAGCTTGTTTGGGTGAAAAATGCATGGGAAAGAAATAAGTAGCATAACAGCTTTTCCTTGCTATTTCCTTTCCTTCTCCACTTTCTTCTGCATCTCTTTCTGTAGTTATGTGACTGTGGTTGAGCTATGTCTGGTGCTCAACATCAATACTCTGTTGTCCTTGATCAATCAACATACTCAAGTATAACTGGATGAAATGAAATGTGTCAACACATTCTAAGCTGACAAACAGAAATGCCTCCTAGCTGTAGTTATTACACTGATCTCTGAAGAGCTTGTTGAATACAATCGAGAATCAAAAAGTTTGCTATCAGGAAGCTATTTTTCTGGGCTTCTGCTGAGGGCTTTCCACTGAGTTTTTAAAGTGTGCAATTATAAATGTATCAGCAATGCTTAAACTGGATAAAAGAGACTGACGTATACCTCCAAAAACTAAGACATTGGTAATTGGCTCTTCATTTGTCTTTTTGGAGGGAAGGTCCCTCCAGAATTGCTCCTCTGCAGCTGCAAAGGATCATGAGACTCTTCCTTATAGTCAGCTGGAAAACCAGCATGGTGTAGTGATTGGAACATTGGACTAAACTCTGGAGGTCAGGGTTCAATTCCCTGCCCACATTTCAGTATTTTTAACTGTTTAAAATGTACTGTTTTTAAGTGCTTTTGGCTGCATTGCATTCTTTTAACAAGTGATATTTTAATATTGCAAAATTTGATACTTTTGTTGTGTATATATAACATATGTTGTGTATTGGGGGGGGGGGGGATGGACCAGAATCCACTTTGGTATTTGGCAAGGGACAGAGCCTCATATCAGTTTTCTGAAGTATGGAATGTATCCTCCTTGAGAATACTTGGCAGTCGGTTTGTTAAAAGTAGCATCCTAGCATGACTATACTCAGGAGTTTCTAGGGAAGTCATAATGCTGTTTTGGGGGGAACCTAAGAAGAGACCCAACCCTCTGAAAGCAGTGAAAGATTGTAAGACATAATGCAGCATCACTTCTGAAAACCCCAAATGTCTGCCACAATGGTGCACTATGGCTCTTCAGAATTCTAGAAGAGAAAAAAGGGAGCCTGCAAGCCTGCTGATGGTGTGGCTGCTGACAGATATAACAGCTCCCATGCAGATGCCTTTTGTGGGATTATGTATGAAAATCATCACTAAGCAAGTGTTTTATTTTGGTCCCTAATGGCAGCTGTGACCCATATATTATAGGTATTTTTTTCTCAAAAGGCAGTATTGTGAATCAAGGATTATCAACATGAAAAAGAAGAACATGGAAAAAAATGAGATTCCATATGGGTTGAGTTTTGTGCACTTCCTTCCATGAGAGGATAAAAAGGATTAAAAGCACATTGCTAGGAGGCAGCTAGAAAGGCTTTATTATTGGGGAGGGGGACAATATGCTTCTGGAGAAATAAAGATGCAGTGAGGTCAATGCTTTTTCCTTCTTTTTTTAATATGAGTGATGCCAGAACTGAAGCTGTAACTGTTACTTTTGGAGATTGTGTTGGATAACAACAAAGCTTAGAAACACTAGAGGTTTGTGGCTTGTTTGTTTTTTTGGTATGCTGATCCAGACTCCCCAAGCCAATATGGTGACTATTCATGTTGGTTGGGATATTCTGGAAGCTGTTGTATAAAACCAATTATTTTTCAAAGCTCTGGCCAAGTGTCTGTGCCCTTAGCTTCTTTGTTCAGATATCTTCTTCTATAATGGGTAGGCCCATGGATTGATGAAAGCTGGGGAGGTAAATGAAGTGGAGTGCAAAGTATGTTTTTGCAGAGAAATGTGGCTCTGTAACTACAGCCCTGGAAGAATGGTGAGGGACCAGATTTGCCTCTTGGAATCCTTATTGTTGTTGCTGGAGGAGAATTCTGCAGACACCATGGAGTGCCAAAATGACACAAAACTGGCTCCAAGATCAAATCAAGCCTGAATTCTCCCTAGAAATCAAGACGGCTAACCTGGTGCTGTTGACCTTTGGAAAGATCATGAGATGGCATAGCTCACTGGAAAAGTCAACAATGCTTAGTGAAGTGAAAGGCAATAGGAAAAGTGGGAGATTACATTACAGGTGGATAGACTCAGTCAGGAAAACCACAGTCCTGGCTTTCCTGTAAGACCTGAATAGGGCTGTTGCTGAGCAGAGCTCATGGAGGTCTCTCATTTATATGTCTGTGGGCATGTGCCTTCAAGCTGTCAATTTATGGTCAACAAGGAATTTAACCAAAGAATGCTCCGAGGGGGGTTTGCCGTTCCCTCATCTGAAATACAGACTACAGTACCGGGTATTCATTGGCAGTCTTCCATCCAAGTACTAACCAGGGCTGGGGATGATCCTGCATAGCTTCCAAGATCAGATGGGATCTGGTGCCGTTAGGGCATTTAGGGTATTCATTAATAGGATTGTCATAAGTCAAAACGAACTAGATAGCACATAACAAACAATCCTTATTGCTCTTGAAAAGGCTGAGAACCCTTAGCACAGGATGTATTTTAAAAGAGATATGAACCATATTGAAGCTTAAGAAATCTACTTTCTTTATTTTACTGTAATCACAAGGTCCAGCAGCCAGAACCGTGAGAAGAAAAAAAACTGAACTAGGAGTGTAATTGGATACACAACTGTGGTTTAGAGAGTTGACTAATCATGATTCCTGAACCCCACAAGCCATATATTAGAATGATATGCATATACAAACATAAATCTATATCCCACTACTGCAGATCAGGGATTTTATCAGTTTAGTTTAGAAGATAAATGCTTGTTTGCATTTGCATTTCTTGAACAACAAGTCATCAGAAATCCTTGTTGATCTACTGCAAATCATCTGCCACTAGATCCCAGTCCAGTGAATTTCAAAATGAACTTTAAAAGAACTATTCAAGGGATGAAGTCCAGCATCTTGGACAGTTCCTTTAAAATCCAGGCTTAAATCCACGGCAGAATTATTACCCACCACCAGTAGAATCAAGAGATGCCCAATCTAAATTTTCTCCAGTCTTGGTTTAGAGCAGAATGCCAATATTACGAAAAGATTTCTTTTAACTAACTTACGAAATATTTTATTATTTATTTAAGATTATTTAGGAAAAGAAAAAAAGTTATATGAATGATATGATCCATGGTGGCAAAATTAAAATTCCATTTTTGATAAATGGTATACAAATAAGTGATATTAGTGACAGTATACTATTTTATGTATATATATATATACACATACACACACACACACACATATTAGATATGTTTTTATATTACTAATTTGGTAGATATTCAGTAAAAGACAAGAAGGAAAAATGTAACATTCCAAAATCTTGCCTGATATTGAAGGAAAATTGTTTAATTGTACTATTTTTTTGTATACCTTATTTATAGTACTTGATATGAAGATACCTCATTACTAGAAGGTTAGTATGTTAAACATATATACTAAAATTATGTGATTATAATTTACAGTACTAGTATGTAATTTTTTTCTGTAAGATATATATATATATATATATATATACGAGAAGAAGTATGAATAAAAGTTTTATTTTAATAAAAAATATTATGAAGAAATTTCAAGATTTGCAGATATATTTATTTGAAAGATTATAGTCTCTCTTACAAACTAGCCCATGCACTGATATCTGCTGGGGAGTCCCTTGTCTCTAACCCGCTAATCTTAAAGGTACACCTGGTGGGAACACAGAAAAGGGCCTTCTCAGTGGTTGTGTTCCAGCTCTGGGAACTCCCTTCCTAAAGAGGTTAGACTGGCACCCTCCCTGCAATCTTTCTGCAAACAAGTTTCAACAGGCTTTTGCAAATTGATTATAGAATTATTATTATTGATTTTATGTCCTACCTAAAACAATGTGGTGGGTTTTCTATTTGTAATTTTTCTTGTCATGATGGTGTTGTTTTATGGTTTATGTGTTTAATTTGTTTTAAAAGTTTTGATAGTTTAATCACTTTTTAACTTTTGTATTTTGTGAATTTTTAAATTTGAAAAAAAAAAGTTATAAGATGCTTTGAGTCCTGAACTAGGAAAAAGGGCAGGATGTAAATAAATATACGAATTATGATGGTAATGGTAATGGTAATAATGCTGTGATTGTTCCATTGACTTTCATGATGGCACATCTGGTCCTTTCCTCTTCCTTCTGATTATTCTGCAAATCCAGATGTTCCTGTCAGGACCTGCCCACTCCCTTTGGTTCAAATCCAGATGTTCCTGTCAAGACCTGCCCACCCCCAATCTTCTATATTTTAACAGCAAACTTTATTTCAGTAACCAAAAAAGTTAGCAGTATGATTTCTGCAGACAGAACTACCATAATTCAAAGGTGCACATATGGGAAGCAATGCACCTGCCCCATACATTGGTGGGCTTTTTTCCTATTCATTCATAAGCAAAAAATATTTTTACAGCCAGTGTTCTTCACCTCCCATGCCTTTCCCACATATCATTCCCAGTCAAGCTTCTTATCAGACTAGGTGAATAAGGGTACTACCATCCTCTCTCACACATCTCTGTTCATTTTCTACTTAAGCAATTATTTGTCTTTACACAGGCACTACAAATTCCATCAGCTTTACCACCAAACCCCTCTTACATGCTTCTTTAAGGCATAAACAGTAGAACTGCACACCAAATAGCACCAGCTTATAGTATAACAAAAACACATCAACCATTTTCATGGCAGGAACAATCAGATTCCTGACAGTTCCAGGCTTTCTGATCTTTACATGGGCTTTATGTAAATAGAGCTAGAACAGAAAACCCTGAAAGATGCACACATAATCCACTAGGTAATGAATACTTCTGGCAAATATAATAATAATAATAATAATAATAATAATAATACTTTATTTATATACCGCCCTTCCAACGATCAGGGCGGTGTACAACATAAACAACACATACATGGTTAAAACATTCCAATTAGAGGCTAAAACAGAACTATATAAAAACAATACAAGATTAAATATCAAATAAAACATGACATTAAAAATATATCAGAGCAGCTTGTAATATGGAGAGGGAGGGGGGGAAGGATCTCAGTGGGGGGGGGTGGAGATCAGGGGTATGTTAGTTCAAATAGGTATGTTTTTAACCCCTTCTTGAACAAAGTAAGGGAGGCAGCCAGGTGGAGCTCAGTGGGCAACGAGTTCCAAAGGCTGGGGGCCGAGAGAGAAAATGCCCTCTTCGTGGTCATTGATAGTTTAGCCTTTGGAACTCTAAGTAGCTGTTGCCCAGAAGATCTAAGTGTGCGGGGCGGATTATGTGGGGAGAGGCGGTCCGTGAGGTACCCTGGGCCCAAGCCATTTAGGGCTTTATAGGTAATAACCAGCACTTTGTACTGAGCCCGGAAGCGAATAGGCAGCCAATGAAGATCTTTCAATATGGGTGTTATAGGGGAGGCCCTGGGAGCACCAGTGACCACTCGGGCTGCCATATTCTGCACTAATTGCAGCTTCCGAGTGTGATACAAAGGCTGCCCCATGTAGAGCGCGTTGCAGAAATCTAATCAAGAGGTTACCAGAGCATGTACTATAGTTTCAAGGTCCCTCCAGTCCAGGTAGGGACGCAGCTGGCGTATCAGCCGAAGCTGAAAACAGGTGCTCCTGACCGTCGCATCCACCTGAGAAGTAAGATGAAGCGACGAGTCAAGAAGCACCCCCAAGCTGCGTACAGTGTCCTTAACGGGAAGCGTGAGCCCGCCCAGGACAGGTGGAACCACTTCCATGCCTGGGCCGGGGGAACCTATCACCAGTACTTCCGTTTTCTCTGGATTCAGGCTGAGTCTGTTTTCCCTCATCCAGTCCATTACCGATTCCAGATAGGCCACGAGAGGAGCGACGCCATCCCTGGTCACTGCATCAGTCGGAGACATAGAGAAGACTATTTGGGTGTCATCAGCGTACTGATAACCCCACGCCCCATGCCTCCGGATGATCTCTCCCAGCGGTTTCATGTAAATGTTAAAGAGCATGGGGGACAGAATTGCTCCTTGAGGGACCCCGGAGCTGAGGGCCCTCTTATCGGAGCAGACGTCCCCCAGCTGCACCATCTGGAACCTCCCAGAGAGGTAGGACCGGAACCACTGGAGCGCAGTGCCCCCGATTCCCACCTCTGCCAGGCGTTCCAGAAGGATACCATGGTCGATGGTATCGAAAGCCCCTGAGATGTCCAAGAGCACCAGCAGGGACACGCTACCCCTGTCGATGCCCAGACGGAGATCATCGACCAGGACGACCATGGCAGTCTCAACCCCGTAGCCCGCCCGAAAACCGGTTTGAAATGGATCTAGAAAATATGATTCTTTAATGTCTGGACTACTCAATTAAATGTCCAGACCACTCAATAATCACAGTTCTGTGAGTGATGGACAATATATTTTTAAAATCCAAAATACAAGCAACAGTGTGGAAACAACACATAATAGACCAAGATACAACCATTAAAACTAGCAAGTATTTTAGTAATTAAGATTAAATTGTGAACACAGTGTAAACATACAGATGTTTAAGTGAAACCTCCACCAGTCCTAACAAACATGATCATTGGTGAAGAGTGAAGGGAGTCAGTCCAACATCTGGAGGGTAAGCTCTCTTGTTTTCAAAACAAACATTTAAACAAAAAATGAGAAATCACCAACCACCTACTTTTAAATAAGCTGATTTTTTGTTTTTACTGTTTTGTCTACTTAAGAATGAGGATTCACTTGCTGGATTAAGTTCTTATTTCAAGTCAACCACATAACAGACAACCACTTAGCAGACATATGCTACCAGTAATAACACACTAATGCACCCTTTCTCTATGAAATTAAATGGAAAGTAATTGCCAAAGAATGTCTTGTAAAATATTAACTCTCAGCCACTTATTATGGACATATACTTATGATTACTATATCAATGCCTCTTTAATTATCTTACAAACATCTTCTTAGCAATGTTTTGGAAAGTGAACAAGTATATTGCCTTTTGATCCTGGATTTTAAGAAGAAATCTTCATTGCAAAAAGGCTCAAGTAAGAAATAGGCTGGGTGAAGACCTTTAAAACCAGCAATCAGAAGGGGATAAAATTCTACCAACACTTTGACATGTTAACAATCCAACAGCCACCATCATTTCTTCAGTTCGGATATTCCGCATGTGACTATAGCCAGGAGATCAAACTACCTACACACAAGAGGGAGGTTTTTGCAGTCAATCAAACCTTGACAGGGGAAAACCTTTCTGAGGGAACCTCCCAAAAAGCCCAATGGTAATTGGGAAAGGTGACAGCGAGAAAATTGACATATAGATGGCAGGGAAAGTGAAATGAAATTGCTGGAAAAGGAAACACAGATATTATTTTGAAAAGGTAAAGCCATCTTGGTATCTGGATAATTCATTTCTTGACTTTTACTGAGAAGTTGGCTTAAAATTTCCCTTTCGACCTGCTCACAGATATCAGTGAAGAAATAAAATGTTTTAAACCATTTTTGCAAAATGGAGAGGAGGCTCAAAATTGTGGGTGAGTGGGTAGGGGAAAACTGAAAAGATGGGACCAAGCTGTGAACTTGAAGCATATTATTTTCTCCTCTGGAAGTGTATTACCTCCTCCTTCACTTTCATATGACTGAATACAAAGAAGAAATGGATCTCTGAAAATAATGAAGTATTATGCTCTATGTATATATTCCAAATATCTCTTCCAAATTTATTCAGTAAGTGTGAATAACAAAGTGGACATATCATTGCTCTGAAGATACCATAGGCATTCTGACAAATCTCCATTTTGTGTCTGTGTTACACAAAAATCTACTTCCACCTCCATTGTCTCATGCCTAACCTTTTGAACAGGATGCACAATTCGCATCACTCTGAGGAGCAGTGTTAAGGGCTTATATTTAATCAAGAGGGCTACACTGCTAAGTTAAGCATGGGCAACATTTTTATAATGGGAGAGGGAGTCATTAATCCATTCCCTGTTAACTACTTTTTTCACCATGTGTTCCATAATAAACATCTCTCTCATTCTCTCCTCCTTTCATTCTTCCCATCAACTCTTAATCCTTTTCTCTTAATCCTTTAGAGAGCAAGTCTCTCTTCCCCACTGCCCCAGCCCCCTCATCCCCAAGTGTTTTTTTCCTTATTTTTTTAAAAAGTTGTCCCCCCCCCCCCTTTAAACTGGGTGACTAGGTTTCAGCAAAAGTGCATTTGCACAATTAACACTAGTATGCCAGCTGTGCCCATTTCTGGAGGTGTCAGATCTGGTTATGGCGACACATCCCTTGACAGTAATCCATTTGGATTACTGTAACATTTTCTATATGGGGCTGCCTTTGGAAACTGTTCAGAACCTGCAGTTGGCCTAAAGTGCTGTAGCCAGGATACTGACTGGGATATTGTTACATGGATCATGTGAGGCCTCTCTTGAAACAACTTCACAGGCTGCTGGCACAATTCAAAGTTCTGGCTTTGACTTTTAAAGCTCTACATGGTATAGGTCCAGATTATCTGAAATACCATACAAGACAGCTCAAGTTTAATATCTGCAGGAGAGGGCTTTCTCTGAATACCACCACCTTCACGAACACATTTGATGAAGACATAACAGAGAGATCCTCCTCAGTGGCTGCTCCCAGACTGTGAAATTCCCTTTCATGGAAGGCATTTGAAATTTAAATCAGTCACACGTGCAAAGTGATGCATTGCACTTCTCATCTTTTTTGGAGGAAGGGTAGCTTTTTTGTCAACTACGTTTAACCATAGTTTGTTTTAATAATTGTTGTTGCTGTTGTTGTAGTCGTGTTTCTTCAGATGAACCTATCCCAGGGTCTTCTTGGCAAGATTTGTTCAAAGGAGGTTTGCCTTTGCCTTCCTCTGAGGCTGAGTGTGACTTGCCCAAGGACACCCAGTGGGTTTCTATGGCTGAGTGAGGATTTGAGCCATGAACTCCAGGGTCATACTCCAACAACCAAACCACTACACCACACTGGCTCTCTTGCTAATAATGTTGTTGCTAACTGCCCTCAAGTAGCCCTCAATTCATGACAACCCTAAGGACGAGAGATTTCCAAGCCCCTCTGTTTCCCACTGCTCTGCTTAGATCCTGTAGATTCAGACCCATGGCCTTCCTGATTGAGTCCATCCATCTGGCATGCAGTCTTCCTTTCCTTCTACTGCCTTCTACCTTCCCTAGCATTATCACCTTTTCTGATGAGTTTTGCCTTCTCATAATGTTGACAAAGTACAACAGCTTTAGGAATTTATTACAATGACTTGTAACCTGACTGCACCCTAATGGGATGCAACTGGGATGTGGGATGCAGGTGAGAATTATTGTTCTTAATTCATATTTAATTTCGCTGGCCAAATACAGACCGCCTGAATCCCGGGTCCCAGGGGCCACTTTTCAAAGTTGGAAAGTTCCCGGCTTTGAAAAGCGACTTGCTGAGCGCACCTGGGAACTGGGATGCAGCCAGGCTGTACTTGGTCAGCAAAATTAAATGTGCATTAATGCAATAATTCCCATCCTGCATCACAGCTGCATCCCATTAGGGTGCAGTCAGGTTAAAAGTCCATGTGATAAATTCTCTAGTTTCATTATCTTGACTTCCAGGGAGAGTTCAGGTTTAATCTGTTAAAGGACCCATTTATTTGTCTTTTTGGCTGTCCACAGTTTCGTCAGCACTTTTCTCCAGCACCACAGCTCAAATTAGTTGATTTCTTTCTATCCATTTTCTTCACTGTCCAGCCCTCACATCTGTACATGGTGATGAGGAATATAATGGCTTGGATGATTCTAACTTTACTGCTCAGTTGTATATCTTTACACTTTAAGATCTTATCTAGTTCTTTCATGGATTTGTTGTTTTTTCACTTTTGTAAAATAAAAATTTAATTTATTCTTGCTTTAAACTATTGTAAGCTATATTGGGTCATTCTGGTAACATGGGTGAAAGGCAGAATATAATAAATAAATTTCTTCTTGCTCTCCCATTCCTTTGCATTTTCTCTTAAAATCTGAGTTTTCTTTTCCAAGTAGGTAGACTTCCCTGAGCTTTTACAGCATTTACTCTAGGGTTGTTGTTCTTCTTGCCTTTTGCAGCCCCCTAAAACCATTTCTCTGATTTCCCCCTGGAAAAAAAAGTCTCCCTGCTGCCCCCATTTTCATGTTTAGATGAACTCCTGTCTGCTCAATCACAGTCCTACCATCAATAATATAATTTTAATGCAATTCTTTTAAAACTGCAAGCACATACCAAAACTTCAGCATTTGATTAAGTATACTTGTTGAAATCACGCTCAGCACAATGGATGTTGGCTGTTTTCTCTTGCTATGAAAAACATGAAAACTAATGTGTTGCATTGTACAAGTGAAACTTATTCTGAGTTGCTTTCAGCCCAGTTCAGGAATTTAGGGATACATTTAGTTCAGTTCTAGATCTAGCATCTAACCCCTAAAGAAATAGGGAACTCTTAACTGAGAGAACTGCTCCCCCCCCCCCATTCTTTGTGGGGAAGGAATCAGCTCTTGGGCTGTGTGTGTGTAAAGATCATCCATTTTAATTTAGTTTTGGTAGATTTTTTTGTGCATGTTACAGTGGATGAATACTAAAGATGGATACCTGCCTAGATTGATCTTCCCTTGGTTATCATTCGTTGCCTGCAGGCAATCAACTGACATTCTCCATGTTACTCTTTCCACAAAGCCTTTCTGGGTCCCTAGAGATTTTACTCTCCTGTACTGCAATATATGACAGTGACAAAATTAACACAGCAAATTCTAGCAAGACTTCAATGCTATAGATGTGTTGTTTTTTTGTTAATATTTATCCCAGACTCTTTCCTTTACTCACTATGAAATTCAAATAAATACCTCCTAATGTCATGGCTCATCATGGCTTGATCCATGTACCCACTTAAAGCATTTGCATCCCAAGCAGTGAAGGGCTTTAAAAGACAAAAGATTGATTTATATTATTATTATTATTATTATTATTATTATTATTTCTTACCTGCCCCTCTGTAAAACAATCGAGGCGGGGTACAACAAGGTTAAAAACAGATTACAGATTAAAATAATTCAAGAATTCCATCCCAACCTCCCCCCCTTAAAACAGGATTAAATTAGTTAAGTTTAAAATTAAATTACTAACAATAAAAGTACAATACAACATAGTACACAAAACCGCAATGCTGGCCACAGCATGGGTAGCAACAAAATACAGAGGGGGGGGGGGATAAGGAGTTGGGAATTGGCTGAAAGATTTTAGGAGCCAGGTAGATTATACAGTTTCAGGGAAGGCCTGCCGGAAGAGATGCGTCTTTAAGGCTGTTTTAAAACAGTCTGGTGATGTAATGAGACGCATCTCGTCCGGCAGGCCATTCCATAGCCTGGGAGCAGAAGCAGAAAAAGCCCTCTGGGAGGTCTGCGCTAACCTAGTCTTCATGGGCTGCAACAGATTTCTCCCAGAGGACCGAAGCGTGCGGGGGGGTTCATATGGGGAGAGGTGGTCCCTGAGATAAGATGGACCCAAGCCATGTAGGGCTTTAAAGGTTAAAACCAACACCTTGTACTGCGCCCGGAAACTAATCGGCAGCCAGTGGAGAGCTTTAAGCACAGGTGTAATGTGCTCTCTCCTAGGTGTACCGCTAACAAGCCTGGCTGCCATATTTTGAACTAGTTGGAGTTTCCGGGTTAGGCACAAGGGTAGCCCCATGTAGAGCGCGTTACAGAAATCCAAACGTGAGGTTACCAAAGCGTGCACCACTGTTTCCAGGTCCCTCTGATCCAGGTAGGGGCGCAGCTGGCGTATCAGCCGAAGCTGATAACAGGCACTCCTGACTGCCGCATTCACCTGACTAGTCATGTGAAGCGACGAGTCAAGGAGCACCCCCAGACTGCGAACAGGGTCCTTCGAGGAGAGTGTGACTCCATCTAGGACCGGAAGATGTATTCCCGAACCTGGTTTCGGGCCTGTAACAGCTAGTACCTCCGTTTTGTCTGGATTGAGTTTCAGCCTGTTTTTCCTCATCCAATCCATTACCGCTACAAGGCAGTCATTAAGAGGAGAGATGCCATCTGAAGTCCGAACCGACGATCTGGTCATGGAGAGGTATATCTGAGTGTCATCAGCGTACTGAAGACACTGAGCTCCATGCCTCCGAATGATCTCACCCAGCGGCTTCATGTAGACATTAAATAGCATCGGGGACAGAATGGTGCCCTGAGGGACACCGCAGTTAAGCTCAATCTTGGAGGAGCAACTGTCCCCGAGCCTCACCCTTTGAGATCTCCCAGAGAGAAAGGACCGGAGCCACCAGAGTGCGGTGCCCCCGATCCCCAACTCCCTCAGTCGACTCAAGAGGATGGAGTGATTTACAGTATCAAAAGCCGCCGAGAGATCCAAGAGCACCAGCAGGGTCACACTACCCCTGTCGATACTCAGGCGGAGGTCATAGGTCAGAGCGACCATGGCAGTCTCCACTCCATGTCCTGTCCTGAAGCCGGTTTGAAATGGATCGAGATAATCGGTTTCATCCAAGACAACCTGAAGTTGAGAGGCAACTGCTCTCTCGATCACCTTGCTCAAAAAAGGGAGCAAGGACACTGGTCTATAGTTGTTCCTGTCCAGGGGGTCAAGAGAAGGCTTCTTCAGGAGGGGCTTAACAGCTGCCTCCTTCAGACAGGATGGTAAACAGCCTTCTCTGAGGGACGCATTGATTTTATCCCGAAGGAATACCCTCAGTGTGTCCCCTCCCTGGACGACCAGCCAAGATGGACAGGGATCGAGGGAGCAGGTCGTCTTTTTCATACTTCCAAGAAGCTTGTCCACGTCATCGGTACTCACAGGTTGGAACTCATCCAGCAAAATGACATCAACGGAGTTGTTGGACGCCTCATCTATTGGTTCTGGTGGAAAATTGACATCTCAGTCGGCCCTTATCCGAGAGATTTTATCTGCAAAGTAGGTATTAAACGCGTCACAGCAGGCCGTCGTAGGGTCAAGTAGGGGATTTGACACAGGAGGGACCTGTGTTAGCTCCCCCACCACCCTAAATAGCTCTGCTGGGCAGGACTCTGCAGACGCAATGCGTGCAGTGCAGAAGGCTCTTCGCGCTGCACGCAAAGCCTCCCAATAGGTGCGAAGATGCTGCCTATGGCGAGTTCTTTCGGATAAGAGTTGAGTTTTCCGCCACTTGCGCTCTAGGCGTCATCCAACCCGCTTCATCTCCCTAAGTTCCTCTGTAAACCAGGGCTTACGGTTAGGAGCAGGCTGGAGAGGACGCTCAGGGGCAATCGCGTTGAGAGCCTTGGGAAGATCGGTGTTCCAGGTGGTGACCAAGGCTTCGATGGGATCACCGGCACTGCCAACCATTAAACCCTCTAAGGCCTTCTGGAAACCGATTGGTTCCATCAGCCTTTGAGGGCGGACCGATCTAATGGGTCCGCCACCCCCGGGGGAACGGATAGCAGCTTTTAGCTCCAGCTTGATCAGGAAATGGTCCGTCCATGACAAGGCAGAGGTTTTAGTTACCTCTGCCCACGGATGTTGCTTTTCCGTACTAAAAATCCCATCGAGTGTATGACCAGCACAATGAGTCGGTTCGTTGACCAATTGGAATAGGTTCGTGCCTGTCATGGTATCCATGAACTCCCGAGCTGCTCCAGATAGATCAGAAGGGCTGGTCTCGAGAGGGATGTTGAAGTCACCCAAGACCAAAAGTCTGGGTGTCTCCAACAACAACTCAGAGACCAGCTGAGTCAGCTCGGATAGGGATGGCCGGTAGACTAACAGAATCCCCAAGCTATCCCTGGACTTCAAGCTGAGGTACATGCACTCGATGTGGATTGTTTCCTGATCAAGGTTAGGTTGGTTTTATGGACTATAGCCACACCGCCCCCCACCCACTTTTAAGTCCAGAAACAAACTACGGAGAGAAATCCTATATATTTCAAGAAAGGACTAGATGCAAACATGTGAATATGCAGGTACAATAAAAATAAAAATTATTGGAAACTCTTGATATTTGTCTGGATGATTTCAAAATATCTCCCTCAACCTTACCAGGTTGTTACCATTAGATAACACACAAGAACGGGTTTGAACACATAAATGTGTGGTACAATTAAGTTGCTGCTACTGATGATGCTATTAATTACACATAACTCTCTTTGATATTTCTCCCTGCCTGAATTCTGTCTCAGAAGGAGAGCATTCATTCACATTGCTGAGGTGCACACAGTTGGCCCATCTAGTACTCTCCTCTTCCAGATCTAGTACTCATATAGTACTCTCTTATTCCAGATGATTCTCAGGCTGTGTGTGATGAAGGTACACTTGGAAGAGAGGTCAACAAACTTCAAGGTGGGTGAGGCCATCTCCACCATTATGCAAAGTGAGACATCTTCGTCAGGCATCTGATTTTGGGTGCCAGCAAATTCCTATTTAATTTATTATTGTTTGTTTTGTTAATTTGTATCCTGCCTTTCTCCCAATAATAGGACTAAAGGTGGCTAACAACATTTTTTTAAAACAATACAGATTAAAAATTATACAGACTCATTAATAAAAGTATAAATATATGAGTTATTTTAAAAGTGATTAAACAATTTATAAAATTAAATAATTAAACATTAAAACATTAGAATTTATTAAAAGATAATATAAACACCTAAACAACATCACTACATCACATTAAAACCTTGTCCTAGTCGTTTTTTTAAAAGCTTGGTGGCATTAAAATGTTTTGACTTGCTGACAGAAGAAGAGCAGGGATGGAGCCATCCAGGCTTCTCTAGGAAGGGAGTTGTAAAGACTAGGACCCTTCCATTGTTCACACCAAATGAACCTGGGAAGGTGGCTGGACAGAAATCAGGGGCTCTCCAGATTATCTTAGAACTATAATGGGCACATAAAGGGACATACAATCCTTCAAATAACCTGGCTTCAACTGTAGAGGTCAAAAGCCATATAACACCACTATACACCAGCGCTTCAAATGCCCAGAAATATGCTAGCAACCAGTGGAGCTGTTGAAATAGACCAGTTTGCAAACAGGTGGGTAGTTCACACTGGCACTGGGTTTTGCATACCCAGTTCATGGTAGACCCATGACAAACCACCCATATTGTGGGTTTTCAGATATCGGGTTTTCTCCCATTTCTTTTTGGAAAATCCGTGTTTTTTCAGAGTGCTGCCAGTGTGAACTTTCCACTGATCCTTCTTGGGTCAATTCAAAGGGAGGGATTAAGGACAGAGGGCGGAACATTCCTGTGCCCTCTCACAGGTTGCTTTGTAAGTACCATTTTTTATTAGTGCTACCTGCTGGTTCATAAATTTCCCCACTGCTGGGAACTTTTAAACAATCCTTCTGCTGTTTTTAGTGGGTTCTTTGGGCTATGTGGCCATGTTCTAGAAGAGTTTATACCTGATGTTTCATCAGTATCGGTGGTTGGCATCTTCAGAGTGCTGTTTTCCTGCTACTTTTTCTGACAGTTCCACATGATGGGCATCACTGGAACTGGTGGAGGATTTTAAATTTTTTAAAAAAATTTTTTTCCTGATGGAATATGTGAACATTTGCCCTAGCTCTTGCTCTCACCACTGTAACCTTTAAACTAGCTCTCAGCTGTTTCCTACAGCCAGATTCTCGACATCAACACAGCTGGCAGTGGGGGTTTTAGATCTTTTTTTTTTTAATTATTTTTGACAAATCATTGATTTATGGGTCATGTTTTTCCCACCCTACACAGTTTTAATTTCACTCTGCTGTTTTCTTTCCTTTTTGTTGGGAAGTTCCACATCTCCATATGTTCAGTTGTGGCCAAACCTTGGCAATGGAAGGTCCTTTGAAGGGCATCTGTTTATATTTTATTGCAGCATCACCAGTGATGACAATGGCAGTAGATCTATGTATATGCACATCATTTGATTGACAGAACAAAAGAAAAAAAATCAGGAATGATCAAATTTGATTGATAAGCAAGTTCCATCTTAAATCATTACTTTTGTCAGTATGAACCGAGTTAAATTGCACCAGAGAGTTTCAATCGAGATAAAGATAGTGTGAACTTTTTTTTAAAAAAAATATTCACACAATAATAAAAGATTACAGGCTAAATATATAACAAACAGACAAAACATACTTATAAACTAAGGTTCCTAAAGCTAAATATACGCAATTACTTATATCTACCTACCCCACTTCCTGAGCTGTACAAATAGGATACATAAGCAAGTATACAATTACTAACTTTTAATATAATTCTCCACATATATTCCATGCCAGACTGATTTTAAACAATTAGACTTTAAAGTCTAATGGTAAGGTCACAAGACAGCCAAAACAACAGCAACAACAGAAAATAACCCAATTTCAGAGATCTGTTAATCCTAATAGATTTGAATAATGAGATATACTTACACTTTATTACTTTATTAATTATAAAACACCAATGCGAAACTAAATATTCCATAAATCAGAACTGGGTTTCTTTATCTTATATCTGTCAAATGCATTTTTCTCTCTGAAATTCTTTTAAATATGTTACCATAAATTAACTACCAATTTTACAAATATCTTAATGCGGGTTACCTCTTCATGTATAATTATTCAGTTAGTGCTATTAGTCTATTCTCTTTTCCTTCTAATTGAACATATCCAATACAGGGTTGGCATTATTTATAAAAGCTCTGTAGAGATTCATTTCTTGACAGATAAGATAACTTATACATTTCAAAAAGTTCAAATATTGTTAACTTCCATTCTTCAATCAGAGCGGCTTCTTTCCATTTCCAATATCTCTCCAAAACCAATCTGGCAGTGAGTACCATTAAAAAATGATTTTTCCATTTGTATAATCTAATTTCTGATTATCTAACATATTTAATAGATACAACTTAGGGGCCACACTATCATTGAAATTAAACATTTTCTTCATTTCTTTATGTATCATTTTCCATTATTTTTGACCACTTCACAATTCCACCACACATGAAGGTAAGTTCCTAGTTCAGCTTGACATTTCCAATAAAGACAGTTACTTCCTTTAAAAATTTTGGATAGTCTATATAGTGTTAGATACCACCTATACATTGACTTATATAAATTTTCCCTTATTTCTATATTCACTGTATATTTGATTCCCTTCTTCCATAGTTTTTCCCAATGTTCCAATTCTATTGTTTGATTCAAATGTGTGGCCCATTTTATCATGAAATCTTTAACCATCTCTTCTTCTAGTTCATAATTAAGAATTAAATTATGAGGTTTTTTTTGTATTATCCTTCCAAATTATATCTTCCAATAGATAGTGTGAACTTCTGTTTGGGACAGATTTGATATTGGATGAACAGAATGACCTGCCACATGAGATGCGTCTCATTGCATCCATCAATGGCTTTTAAAAAGCCTTAAAGACGCATCTCTTCCGGAAGGACTTCCCAGACAGTGTTTAACATCTCCTGCCTCCAAATCCAAGGCTTAGAGTTCTTTCAGCTTCTTTCCCCCATGATTTCAGCCCACCCATACAGCCCAAGAATTTTTAGGAATTTTTTTAGGTTTTGATATTGCTTTGCATTGTGTATTATGTTTTAACTCATTGCTAATTTAATTTTATTTTAAGGGGTAGGAGGCTGGGATGGGATTGTTCTATGTTAACTGTTGTTGTTTTAATTTTGTTGTACCTTGCCCTGATTGCCTGTTCAGAGGGACAGGCTATAAATAAAAATTATTGTTGTTGTTGTTGTTGACAAAACTGCCCACATCTACCAAGAACAAAAGCACTAGTGTGAATGGGGCCTGAGACCACATGTCCATGAAAGAATGGAGTTACTGTAGAACAGTACCTCTAAGCCCCATCCCAGAGAAGCAACTCAAAAAGACATCATGATTGATGGTATCTAAAGCGACCACGAGGTCTAGCAGAACCAACATGGTCAAATTCCTCTGTCTAGTTCCCTGCATAGGTCATCCATCCACCTAGGCAACCAAAGCTGTATCCATCCCCTAGCCAGGCCTGAAACCAGCTTAGATATTTTTGTGGCATTCATATTGGTTGAAGCTGATGTTATTGGTTCTCTTGGGTCGCATCTGCACTGCAGAAATAATGCAGAATTCTGGGATTTGTAGTTTTGTGAGCTATTTAGCCTTCTCTGTCAAAGAACTCTGTTGCCACAACCAACTACCCATCCCAGGATTCCATATTATTAAGCCATGGCAATTAAAATGTTGTGAAACTGGATTATTTCTGCAGTGTTGATGCAGCATTGATTCACCCAGTAACTATAATCCAGCTTCCCCTTTTGGGATCTCAACCAGCTCCTCCTCTGTGCCTCATCCCAACTTGCCCTAATTATTAATGAACAATGCATTTGCAACATTTTTCATCCAAGGCCCTAGAACTGCTTATCAGCATTAATGAACTAAACCTAATAATACCCCAGAGAGGAAGGAAGACTGTTCAGTTGTTAAATTCAGCAATGATGTGAAGTTAGGAAAGAGTGGTATTTCATTAAAGATGAACCTAGGGCACAAGAGATGGCAGGTCAAGTACAAGGACAAAAAAAAAAAAAGCATTACAGTGCATCACTGAGATTGCTAGCGCTGGGACCCAGGAGAATTGCTCTCTTCTGCCTAGTTTGTTTTAATATAATAATATGCTACAGAAGAATACAAGAGCACCACATGGATGATATGCCTGGTTATATTTATTGTTGTTTTGTGTCTTCAAGTCATTTCTGACTTAGGGTGACCCTATCATGGGATTCTCTTAAAATTTGCTTAGACAGTTAGCCATTGGTTTCCTCTAAGGATGTGAAAGCGTACTTTGCTCAGGGTCATGCAATGGGTTTCCACGGCTGAATGGGGATTTAAACCCTGGTCTCCTAAAATCCAAATTGAACATGCAAACCACTGGTCTCTATTATATTTATATTCTAGAGATGAACTGCTTTATCACACTAGGGAACAAACAGGATTTAAACAAGAGTTAAACAAGAGTTAAATAGGAAATGTCCTGTGATAAACATAAGGCATTTCCTGTTTAACTCTTGTTTAACTTTCATTTAAATCCTGTTTGCCCCCTAGTGTGATAAAGCAGATAATCTCTCCTCTCCTCAAAACTCAGAAGCCCAGATAATGTAGAAAATACAAGGCAAGCAAACAACAACAATAAAAACAAACAAGGTATTTGCATTCATATCAGGTATGGACATTTTAATGCTCAATCAGATGTGCAGACAAGCATCATTTATTTATTTATTGCACTTATGCCCCACCTTTCTCTCAAAATGGGATCCAAAACGGGCAGCTGAAGCAGGAGAGGAATATGCATACTGGTCTTTCTGCTACTCATGAGAAATGGTATCTGTTATGCAGAGAGAGTTTTTGCTTCAGTGCCACATTGCTCAGATGTAGGGTTGATATTTGGACCAGCACTGTGTTACTAGATAAACTGCTGTCTTCAGTTCACAATGGGGCTTTCTAGATTGGCAGGAAAGTGTGACATGAAGTTGCCTTTTCCTTAATGCTTAGCAGCTGCACCACAGCCTTTAGATGGAGCTGCGCTGTTCCGCAGTTTTTAAAAAAGAAGCTGGGAAAACCAGCACCTTTTTAAAGGTGTTTCTTCTCCCCTAAAACGTAAAAAAGGCATTTTCATGGCACACTTTCCCTTTTTCTCATCTAAAGGCAAGACTTTCATGCAGCCACGAACACACTTCTTTTTGCCAATCTAGATCAGGCCTATGTTTCCATTCTTGAACCCAAAACTAGAGAACCTCCTCCCTCAGACTCCTTATGAAACAGGGGGGGAAATACCCATCTCTGAATCTCTAAGTAATTTGACTTCCATTATTTAGGGACAAGGTCTGATTCAACTAAGGACTGCCTGCAATTGGGAAGGGCCAATCCAAGCCATCCCTTTGTTAACCCAAATTTAAAAGATTTGCTTCAGATCTTCCTAGAAAATCCAGTACACTCCAAAGCAACACTGGGCAGCTGTCTACATAGAGTCCTGCTGTGTTCCTGCCACTACTGACAGACATGGCTCTTCTGAGGCCACAACAAGGTGCCCAGCCATGTGATCAATGCTGGGCACCTCCTTTCTGGCCTCAGAGCCCTGGTAATGCTAGTACTGCAGCCACTCACTCACTCACAAACAACAAGGTTGTGAGTTCAATACCAGCCAGGGGCTCAGGGTCGACTCAATCTTGCATCTTTCCGAGGTTGTTAAAATGAGTACCCGGCTTGTTGGGGGCAATTAGCTTACAGTTGTAAATGACTTAGAGACTGCTCAGTATGGTATGAAGTGATCCCTTTTCATTCTGTCTTCCTCACACAGGAATTCCTGAACCTCACAATTGCCTCAACCTGTGCTGGTTGGAATCTAACAGCCTATCCAGGACCTGCAACCAGGCCTGGATCTTAGATCCTTCTCATCCTTTGCTCTTGCAGTGAGTGTGTTTCTTTGAGTTACAATTTTATTTCCCTGCTGTATTTGACTCACCTACTTCTTTGCATGTTCACTTATTGTTTGTCATTTATGCAACTGTGCCATAAAATATTTGCTATTTCCCAGTGCAGTCATCATTTGCTTTTTAACATTCTTAATGTGTTCAGTGGGCAGCACTGGCAAACTCCCTTTTGGAATAGGTTCTGTGTGAGGTGAATGACTGGAAAAATTCTGACTAAACCAGGGAAGGAAAAGTATAGTCAATGGGTGGTGTGTGGACTCCAAACTACATTTTCTGTTCTTCAGGATACCTCTGTAAGTCACTGGAGCCCTCCCCAAATTACAGACTGCACGTTTTTTGAAGATGGCACTACAACAGAAAGAAAATTGATGATGTTATTTCCTCCCCTGTAGAAATGAATGAAACAATTTGAAACAACACAACCCCGCCCCTCGCTCCAGTCTCCCTTCTTCAAAACCAACTATTTTTCCAACTGTTTCTACTCTTTAAGGTCTTAGAATCATAGAATCATAGAGTTGGAAGAGACCACAAGGGCCATCCAGTCTAACCCACTGTCATGCAGGAACTCCCAATCAAAGCATCCCTGACAGATGGCCATCCAGCCTCTGCTTAAAGATCTCCAAGGAAGGAGACTCCACTACACTCCGAGCTCTTACTGTCAGGAAGTTCCTCCTAATGTTGAGGTGGAATCTCTTTTCCTGAAGTTTGCATCCATTGTTCCGTGTTCTAGTCTCTGGAGCAACAGAAAACAAGCTTGCTCTCTCCTCAATATGACATCCCTTCAAATATTTAAAGAGGGCTGTCATATCAACTCTTAACCTTCTCTTCTCCACGCTAAACATCCCCAGCTCCCTAAGTCACTCCTCATAGGGCATGGCTTCCAGACCCTTCACCATCTTAGTTGCCCTCCTTTGAACAAGCTCCAGTTTCTCCACATCCTTTTTGAATTGTGGTACCCAGAACTGGACACAGTATTCCAGGTGGGGCCTGACCAAAGCAGAATAGAGTGGCACTATTACTTCCCTGGACCTAGACACTATACTTCTATTGATGCAGCCTAAAATAGCATTGGCCTTTTTAGCTGCTGCGTCGCACTATTGACTCACGTTCACTTTATGGTCTACTTGGACTTCTAGATCCCTTTCACACATACTTTCAATCAGCCAGATGTCCACTATCCTATATCTGTGTATTTCATTTTTGCGTCCTAAGTGCAGTACCTTACATTTTTCTGCGTTGAATTTCATTTTGTTAGTGTTGGCCCAGCTTTCTAGTCTATTCAGGTCATTTTGAATTTTGATTCTGCCCTCTGGAGTATCAGCTACTCCTCCTAATTTGGTGTCTTGTTTTGGCTTGCAACAGAATACACACACACAGTTTGGCCTAAATCCTATTGTGAGTCCTGTCTAGAGTAAACCCATGGAATCAGTAAGATTCACCTACATGTTAACCAATCATTCCACAATAGATTGAATGAGTCTACTCTACTTGGTAGTAATCAACAGGATGCTACCTTCCAGTGCTATCGCCTATCTTGGCATTACTTTCCTTGTTTCCATAGTATATTTTTATCTTGCCTTTAATCCCAGGAATTCAGGGTGGTAAAAAAGTTACAATCATTTTGGTAAGGCACTTATTATGCCACAGGAGAACTTTGGGGCTGATATCCCAGACCCCAGTCAACAGAATGAATAGGAGGATCCCCAAACACAGCAAAGCTAGCTTGGTGCATTTTGAGTTACAAATAAATGAAATAATGCACATTATTATTGGGGGGGGGGAGCAGTAGGAGTCCAGAGTCTAAAATTACTTAACAGTACTACTGGAGATAGTTTACTCTGAGAGACACGTAGGAGGGAAGGACCAAGGGAGGATGACTGGCTCAGGGTCACCTGGCAAGTTTTGTTATGGGTGAGAAAGGATTTGAACCTGGGTCTCCCTGAGCTCCTTGAATACTTTCTTTGTATCATCTGGTGTTGACTTTTGTTAGATACCAAATCCTTTGACATTATTCAAACATAGTGTGGATATTCTTCTTGCCTGTGAGCCAGTGACCTGGAGAAGAAAAGAACAGCTCTTTCAAGATCATGGACCTGGCATGAACTTTAGACAGCGAAGCTGTGTGCAAGCCTTTATAATGGCTGTGTTTTCTTTACACATATCCAGGTTATAAACACTGTTGTGTGCAGGATGCTCTCATTTAAAAATAATATTCCTGAGGAGTCATTCCATCTCTTCAATGCTAACCAGTGGGAACAGCTTTGATTAGTCAAGAATGCTGCATTATCTGTGGCCACATTCATGCACATTGTCACCTCAGGAACAGAACCAATATTCTCCTCTTTAGTGAAGGGAACAATGCAAAATGAAAAACCACTGAAAAGCCTGTCTTTGATTCACAGTCAAAGGATGACTATGGGCATTTCCAGATGGAGGACTCTTCATGCTAGCAATCGGAAGTCATTGTGGTGCTATCCCATGTGGTGCTATTCCATCTGATTCTACTTAACAGATTTTCCTCTGTAAGGGGACAAAAGATGGAAACATCAGTAAAAACAACAAAGGAGCACTGGAAACAGAGGCAGAGGAAGCTCTGATCACTCCCATGTTAATGGGGCAAAGGCATCGCTCTGGATTTTAGTGCAGATTTTAAGGGAGGAATCCGAAGTACTAGAGTTCAGAACTTTGGACAGCTCCTTTGAAATTTGGACTAAATCAGAAAAAGATATTCCACTCCATTGCCATGGAAGCTGCTAGCCACGGTTGGTTACAACTGGGGGATAATGCCATGTCATACTCACATGAAATTCAGTGAATTGTATTTATTTTATTTATTGAATTTATGCCCTGCCTCCCTGTCAGGCTGGGATTCAAAGCAGCTGAATACAGCAAAGCACCAGCATGATACTAAACTAATCTGGAATTCCTCTATATCCTTCTATATAGTTGTTGTTCTAGTGTGCTTTCAAGTCATTTCTGACTTGCAGTGACCCTAAGACATATCTATCACAAGGTTTTCTGGAGCTGAGAGGTTGTTACCCAAGCAAGGTTTTAATGTTTAAGCAGGGAAGGGTCAGATCAAAATTTATTATTTTGACCCTGAAACCTTCCCTCAACTTATACATGAAGTCGACTTGTACCCAAGTACATATAATATTTAAATGTGAGTTAGGGGGAAGAAGCTCTGAATTGGGTGAGGCATCATGAACACAGTTCAGACCCAATTTGGAGCTTTGGCCCTGAGTCATGTAAGCAGGATGCAGAAAACCTAGAGATAATTCAGGATAAATCACTTGTGTAGGCAAGCCTTTGGACCAGAGCACCCAGAGTCTTTTAACATTGTCCATGCTGTCTGATAGGAATTGAAGGTTGAAACCTGGAGGGTCAGAGGTTCTGCAACCACAATCTAGAAGTTAATGTTTCTGGACCTGTGTTTAGTTTAGTGATAGGCTGCAGTTTGCATGCAGGACATCCTATGGTTTTTCTCTAGCTTAGAGAATCAAATAGCAGGGCTTGGGGAAGTCCTGTGCCTCAAACCCTCAAGCAGTGTTGCCAGCAAAAAGAGACAGTACTCTGACAATTGTCTCAGTTCAGTAGAAAGTGGTTTCATATACAACTTGTGGGGTAATTTCCGGTGAGCCTATCATGGAATTTTTTCAGCAATATTTGTGCAGATTTTATTTATTTTATTTTTTTGCTTCCTCTAAGGCTGAGAGAGTGTGATGTGCCTGAGGTCACTCAGTGGATCTCCGTGACTGTGTAAGAATTCAAATGTTGGTCTCCCAGAATCTAAATCTAACACTCATGTCACTACACCACACTGGGAACTTTAGCAGCCTGCATTATGAGAACAATTAGAAAAGATTAGAGCTAAGCAGCCATTTCTGGCCTTCAGAGTCTCTTTTGAAGTAACATTTTGTGTTTATAGAAACTTCTTTTTAAACACAACATGTAAATACACACATAGAGAGATGTTACATGGCAATCTATTGCCCACACAATGTTTCCAGAAACAAATTTGTGAATAGATGTTGACAGACTCTACATTCCACTGAGCAGTTCCATCTGGGAATAGATTTACAAGTTTTTACTTTTCCAACCCACCTTTTATTTTCATTTGTTTTATTTTATTTTATTTAGCTTAGGCTTCCTTTAGTCAACTGCCTTCACTTTTTATTCTCTCTCTCTCTCTCTCTCTCTCTCTCTCTCTCTCTCTCAACCTTCTCACATTTGACTTGATCTTTTGTAAATAGCTGTAATTGCTCCTCTAGTTTCTGATTTAAATTGTCTGTTTTCTCTGGAGGGCTCCTGACTCCCACTAGTGAGTTAAAATGACAGCCCCCATTGTGAATGCTAGAACAGACCCAGCAAGTGTTGCAAGAACTTGATAAAGATTGCTTTTTGTCTTCCCTTCCTTGGAAGTGTGGCACAATGGCAGCATTTTGTATTCTTATAACTGAAAGCTAAAATTGAGGGCCAAATTACCCTAAAGGCACCAGATCCCATCTGATCTTGGAAGCAAAGCAGGATTAGCCCTGGTTAGTACTTGGATGGAAAACTGCCAACAAATATCAGGTGCTCTGGGCTGTATTTCAGAGGGAGGAACTGGGGAGGGGGGACACTTCTAGCATTCCTTGCTGAAAAAAAACCCTATGAAATTTATGGAATTGCTATAAGTGAACAGGCAACTTGAAGGCACATACACACATAAAGCAGCAACCATAGTGTGTGTGTTTAGATGACAGCTAGGCATTCAAATACACACCCAGGAGTAGTCATCTACTACAGTTTCATTACATTCAGTACAACTCTTCATTCCATTACATTTTTGCTAGCTGATATGTGATTTATGAACTGCATATGGTTGGCCTTTTCATTTATAAGTACAAAATGGACTGTAATGTATTAATGTCTCCTTTGGTTGTCATGGACTTCCACATTGAGATTTGAACTATCATTGACTATCTAGCTGTCTAGATAGCTGTATGTGATTGTGTTATCGTTCACTATGCAGCTACCTTGTCATATTGTTTGGGATTAAACTTTGTGTTTTGCATATTTTCATTGTATTGTTTAGTATTTTATTCAGGGTTTATTTAATTGTCTGTTTTTGCCTCCTGTCCCATTGGTTTTGTTTGTTTGTTTGTTTTTTAGTTTGTGCTTTACTCACTGCCTTCATTGTGTCCCAAATTAATGCACAAGTCAAGTTAGGAAATTTGTTTTCTTTGAAGAAGTAACCAATTTATTTTCTAATGCTAGGTGCCTGCAGACTGACAACTAGTGCTAATTCATTCAGCTTCATTTAATATCTCATCATGTCACTTTGGTCTGCTTCTTCTATACACCCTTTTAAAAAATTAAATGCATGGTATCGCCTTCTCTACTATTATTGTGTCAAATGAGATCACTGCACCCCATACACAAGATAGTCTTCTGGTATCTTAACCTAAACAGGAAATCTTGCTGGGGATCTCTTACCTCCACCTCATTTTCCTCTCTCTGCTGCAAAACAATGAGAGAAAGAGACAGTGGGATAAAGAGAATGGTTACAATATGATATTTCTTGCCAGAATTGACCAAGCTAGCTATAAGTTTGCATAGTGAACAATGATGACAGTAGTTGCCATCTTAACATTATAAGCACTGGTAAGGGTCCAGGTGAATCCTTTATACCTGTGAGCGGGTGCTTGCCAAACTTCTAGATCATTGTTGGGAGGGCAATATTCTGTTGAGAGAGCAATTATCTTACAGTTGTAAACCACTTAGAGACTGCTTAGTGCAGTATGAAGTGGTATATAAATAAAGCTGTTGCTAACTGCTATATTGAAAAAGATTACCCTCCCAACAATGATCTAGAACTGTGATGGCGAACCTATGGCACACATCACACATGCCCTCTCTGGCATGAGAAGCTATTTCTGAGGGCAAATAGAAAGACAAGAGGGCAGATGAAGAGTAGGCATAGGTGCACACCTGCTCCCCCTCTTCCTCCACCCTCCTGTGCTTTAGCTTTCTCTCCGCAGACAGCTAAAGGCCTGGGATGGTGGGGGGAAGGACCCTCCTGTGCCTTTAGTTGTCTCCAGGGAGGTGGCTGAAGGCCCAGGAGGATGGATGGAAGAGGAGAAACAGGCATGTGCCTGTTCCTCCTGCCCTCCTGGGCCTTCAGCTGTCTCCAAGGAAGTCCGACCCCCAGAAGTTCCACCCCCTGAAGGCAGAAGTCCTCCTCCCAGAAGTCCCCCCCCCCAGCACTGGGTAACACCTGGTGCAGGAACCCCTTTGAAATTTCCATCTCTTTGATTTTGGGCACTTCATCACTGAGCTAGAAGTTTGGCAAGTAGGGATTTGTTTCTGAAGACCTCACAATTAAAATATCCCAGTGATTCACATGTCATTCCAATTTAAAGGCATATTGATACAACCAGTAAATTGTCATTTTGATTAATAAGTGTAGCAGGAAATGCCATCAATACCAAGAGCCAGCCAATTCCAGAGTAAATGTTACTGGAATGAGGAATGCCTTCTCTTGAAGGGAGGATAGGATAGATTGAAATTTGCGAAAGAGTTTAATAAAATGAGTATGACTTTGGCCTTCCCAAGATTGCCTTCCCTCATTGGATTTTGGGTGACTAGGTCTCCAGGTGATCTCATTGCGGATTAGTGTGTATGCTAGTTTTGTGTTCTTTATGGTAAGCATGACCACCCCTTGATTTAGGGTTAACAAAACAGTCTGAGTCAGAGTTAACAAATTAACAACAGAATTAATGTACCATATTATACTTGACTATAAGTCAACCTCACATATAAGTCAAAGGCAGATTTTCGACCCAAAATTATGGATTTTGATATGGCTCATGGATAAGTCAAGGGAACTTAAGACCATGTAGCAAAGAATCTAGAGGGCAAAGCAAAGGGGGAAAATGTGACAGAACTTACAAAATTCCAGGAGGTATATCTGTTTATTTCATCCTAAAGGCTGCATAGATGAGCAAACAGAGGGGAATCAGGTCTTCAGGACACATACTTGCCTTTCACCAGGGGATGGTTCCTTTTTTAATAAGAGTTAAAATATAGTACTTACATTGACTTGTAGATAAGTCGACTCAGTTTTTTCAGATCAATTTTTTTTTACTCAAATTTCTAGACTTATACACGAGTATATACAGTATTTTATTATGCCCTGTAAAAAAAAAAGTAAATGCTTTAACAAGTTCCAGTTCTTGGCTCCAGAAATAACAGTCCTCAGTCTGAGTTATGTCTTTGCTCTTCAATGACTTCAGACAACCCACACACATTCACTCCCCATAGATTCTTCCAACTGTCTCTTCCAGACATCAAACTCTCGGCTCCACTCTGTTTCTCTCTCTCAATCTCTCTTTCTGTCTAAATCACATCAGACATACAGTCCTGGTTTTTATACTTTCTGATTCCTCCACAGCAGTGGTGTCACTAGGGGGGTGCGAGGGGGGTGACCCACACTGGCTTCACCATGGCAGCAGGGGCCTCCTCTGCACCCCTACTGACCTTATTACCATGGTGCAACTCTCCTTATGAGTACAGTACAGCAACAGTAGCAGACAAGGGGCAGCACATTCTTTTTGCCACTGCCCCCAGAAGCCCTGCCCCCCACACAGAGTACCTATCTGCCATACCAGGTGACAATGCAGGGCTGCCCTGCCCCCAGACCCCCTTCACAGTCTCTCTGAACCATGATTGGCTGCCTTAAGTTTGCCTAGTACCTCCTTCACAGTGAGTTTTTCTGGGATAATAAGAGAATTTAATGAGTATATCATGAGCATGGTCTTTTTTGAATGGTTTAGCAAGTGGTGTACACACTCAGTATTTGACTTAATGCAAATTCTGGGGATAGTTTGGAAAGTCAACTGATTAAGAAGTCCACCATATTTCAAAATTAGCTTTCAAACCCTATAAAAGCATTCATTTTCTTACATTTTCTTTTTCTTTTCTTTTCTTTTTTTCTTGGTGGGTCCAAGTTACAGACTGAAGTTGTCTGATTGCTTTTTTGTGTGTCTTTTGAAAGCCTCATTTCTGATGGTTTCCAGGTTTGACAGCTTGCTGAATATTTGCTTCAGTGTTTTATCTAATGGTACAATTTTATCTAAGTACAATGTGGTGGCTCAAGTGATTAAGATGCTGACTCTGTTGATTGCAAGATCGGCAAGTTGGCAGTTCGAGGCCCAGGTGCCGCATGATGGGGGTGAGCTCCCATCACTAGTCCCAACCTAGCAGTTCAAAAGCATGCAAGTGCAAGTAGATAATAGGTACCACTCCAGTGGGAAGGTAAACAGCGTTCTGTACTACATGATCACAGAGTTGTCTCTGACAGCGCTGGCTCTTCGACTTGGTAACAGAGATAAGCACTGCCTTCTATGGTCAGGCACAACTTGGCAACCTTGTCAATGGGGAATACCTTTACCTCTTACCATCACATTAGTGAAATCTTTTTTAGGAAAAAAAAACAGTGTGCATGTGTGGAAGGAAATATTAAATAGAGTCATATAGCTTGTCTGGGCGTGTAGTGCCCCTGTTATTATTCTTCCCCTTCCTCTTGTTACCTTTGCTATTGCTGCATGCTACGTTTTCTTCTTTGGGTTTTTCCTCTGGAGGGCTATGTCATTTATATGAAGACATGTGCCTAGATTTCACTCTAGGGGCATAACTGGAGTTTCTTTCCATTCCTTTCAAGATGATTTCCTAGTTTCTGATTTTAGTTAAATTTTCAACAGCATTACAATTTTAAAAAAATACAGGTTAGTAGCAGAGAGAACAACTTATGTGTCCATCCTTGATTACTGCTGGTCCCAGCCCCTAGATAATGGGTTTTGAACTCAGATGCTAGTATAATATTTATAAATAAGAATTTAAAACATTTCCTTGTATACTGCATAGTTCTCTGGGGTCAGTTTGAAAAGTGAACTCATGACTAAAAAAATACAGCATTAGAAGAGGCCACTATTAGTTGGCAGTATCTGCTGAACTATCACATTTTGTGTGTATGACTCATGTGTCTTCCATATCATTTTAAGACAAGGTAAACAAACAGTATTCCTGCTTTTCTCTACATTACATTGGTTTTTATTTTGATTTTATTTCATTGAATGTCTTCTGAATATGAGTTACAATTGAATATTTTCTTTTTTGCTTTGTTTTGAAAAGTGCAGAGCCATGCATAGTGCATGCCTGTGGTTCTCCAGAGGTTTTACAAGGTAATAAAATGCCCATCAGACCTAGCCAGCATAGTCAGAGCTGAATGAAGGGACAGAACAGTTCCATTATGTGGACTCACCATTGTGGATCCAGAACTGGGTCTTCCTTTTGAAGACCCAATTGGGACTGGTGATAGCTGTTTTTGTTGTTGTGTGCCTTCAAGTCATTTCTGACTTATGGCAACCCTAAGATGAAGCTATCATGGGGTTTTCTTGGGAAGTTTCTTTAGAGAGAGTTTCCCATTCCCAACCTCTGACACTGAGTGAGTGTGACTTGTCGAAAGTTATCCAATAGGTTTACATGGCTAAGCTGGAATTCGAACTCTGGTCTCCAGAGTCATAGTCCACCAATCAAACTACTACACTGCTGCTTGTTATTAAAGCATTTATGGCATAGTAGATTTCTTCCAGAAAATACATGTACATGGTTTTAAATTCTTTTACCTTTCATAATAGTTGTTAAATTGTTTGATACATATTCATGTAATTACATTATTCTGATTTTTTTTAAGTTTAAACTGTTTGAAACTTATTTAATTTGTTTTATTTGTATTTGTTGTTGTTGTTGTTGTTGTTGTTGTTGTTGTTGTGTGCCTTGAAGTCATTTCCAACTTATGGTGGCCCCAAAGTGACTGTAAGGCAAACCTATCATAGGGTTTTCTGGGGCTAAGAGTGAACTTACATGGCTGAGTGGGGAACTGAACCCTGGGCTCCAAATGCCCAAACCACTGCACCACTCTGGTTCTGTTTGTTTGTATACTTCCCTGTAATCCCATTATACAGAGTGGGATAAAAGGACTGACCACACCAAAACACCAGAATCAGCCAAACAAAATGTATCTTGGAGACAGAGAGACAAAGAAATTGCAGCCCTTGGGAAGCAAGAGGAGATTTTCATCCTTCCATGTATCTCACTGGGCGCTTCCCAAGTAAAATTGCCCTGCCTAGTTCATGGAGGTTTAGCGCTGCCTTGAGTCCCATTTGGCACAAAAGTCAGATATAAATCAAGGAAATAAATACAGTGTGTCCATATATCATTGTCTCCAGTTTGTAACCCTCTCATGTTTTCCAACCACTACCTCTTTTTCTTCACCACAGAAAATTCATTAAGAAGGGAAAAGTGGAATAGTTTTTCAAGGGCTTTCATCTGCTAGCTCTAAGAATCTTCCATCAGGAAGCAGCCTTGGTGATTTGCCTTGTTTCTAATAGTCTACAACACACATTTGTGCACACATTTTACCGCTGTTGTAATATGCTTACTTGCAGAATTATTTTCAGGTGCCTATTCCCCAGACTACAATTCCCCCAAATTTCCTAGCCAGCTATCATCAAGAAGACTGACCATACTGTCTAGGACCTTGGGAAGAAAGAGAGGCTGCTATTGAAACCATGGAATCTGCATTCAGTCACAGCCTCAACATGGATAGGAGGGAAGGTGGGGAGAAATAGCACACTTTTAGATTAGGCCTGAACCACCAGATACTATTGTACCAGAATTCACATTCTCCCTGAGTATTCCCTAAGCTCCATCTTCTGGGAATTATAATTCAGCATTGTTTGATGGGTTGCAGGTTCTCCAGTCCTCCTGTGCTAAGAGCACTACAGATTTCAGTTTTGTTTTATACAGGCATTTCCATTATGTGGATTTTAGAGAAACACAATTGGGTTACAACACCTTTGGGTTGCTTTGATTGGGAGTTCCTGCATGGCAGGTGGTTGGACTGGATGGCCCTTGTGGTCTCTTCCAACTCTATGATTCTATGATCCTATGATCTTAGCAATGGTTCAAAATGTGCTAAATCCATGTCAGCAATGCACTGCATTGTATTCATGTATATGAATTTGCATGGTCTAATATGGGCAAAATGCATTTATTGCCAACTGTGGAAATTAAGTTCTGGAAGTCCTGTGGGGAGAGATGAATGCTGATGAACGACATTAAAAGGTTATGTTGTTGTTAAAAGGTTGTTGTTGTGTGCTTAAAGTCATCTCTGATCCTAAGGCAACCCTATCCCAGGGGCTGCATTTACATTGCAGAATTAATGCAGTTTGACACTGTTTTAACTGCCATGGATCAATGCTATGGAATTTTGGGATTTGTAGTTCTCTAAACCTTCTCTGTCAGAGTGCTCTGGTGCCACAAAAAACTACAAATCCCATGATTCCATAGGATGGAGCCATGATAGTTGATGTGGTGTCAAACTGCATTAATTCTGCAATGTAGCAGCTTTCAGGGTTTTCTTGGTAACATTTGTTCAGAGGGATCTTGTCATTGCCATCCTTAGAGCCTGACAGAGTGTGACTTGAACAAAATCATGCAGATCATTTTCATAGCCAAGCAGGGATTCCAACTCTGGTCTCCACAGGCCTGGTTCAAACAAAAGTTTATGTACAACCCCACCTTTCAACTAGACATCTTCAACAAACAAGGGGAAAAATTAGGAATGGTTTACCAGGGACAAGAAGCAGAAAATAAACAACTAGCTGAAACAGATATGCAGATGTGGTTATATTATATTATTCCTGCCTTTTCCCAGTTCAGGACTCAAAGAGACTTACAACAGATTTTTAAAATATAGTTAAAATTCACAAAATACAAAAAGTTAAAAGTATCAAAAAATTAAAATCATTTAAATATATGAACCATTAAAAAACTACAACAGCAAAGTAAAACAAAAAAAAAATCAGCACACTGAAGAAAGTCTATCCTATCCAACAGCCACACCTCAAAGGCCTGTCAAAACAGAAAGGTTCTCATCTGTTTACGGAAAGAGAATAGTGAGGGTGGTAGTCTAACCTTTCCAGGAAGGGAATTCCAGCACCTGGGGGCAGCCACTGAGAAGACCCTCTCCCGTGTTCCCACCAGATGTACCTGTGAAGGTGAGAGAGAAACAGGATGCTCCTGTTCTTATCAGATAATTGCACAAAGATTATCACACAATGTCCCATGACTTCACACTCAACCAGTCCTTCTCCCGTCATTGAAGTGGAACGATCCTGCCACTTTTCATTAACGGGAAACTACTGTTAATGAAAAGTGACAGGACCATTCCACTTTATTGACAGGAGAAGGACAGGATGAGTGTGATAATCTTTGCACATTTGTGCAGTAAGGACAAGAGCTTTTTCTCCGTGTGATAATCTCCAAAGAGAAGGGCCTCCCCAGAAGATCACAAAACATGGACAGATTTGTACAGGAGAGTACAGTCCATCAAATAATTTGACCTAAGCCATATAGGGCTTAGGTCAAAAACAGGACTTGGAATTGTGCCCAGCAGTGGGCTAGCAGCTGGTGGAGATTTTTTTAATCTAAGTGATGATCACACATAAGGCATTGTTCTCCCCAATCAAGAAAAAAGTGTCTTGCAGACTTTAGGCACAGTTTCACCATTCTGGTGCTCTGGTGTGTTGGACTATAACTCCCATGATCCCCACAAAGACACAGTCACTAGGTGATGCTGTTGAGAGGTGTACCTGGAGGATGCCAGTTTGGGGGATGCTGTACTACATGAGATGTTCAGCAGCACTGTGGAAATGCTGGGATGTTTTTTTGCTTTCTGCTGCAATACTCAAATTCTAAAAATAAGAATGCTGCAGCTGCTAAGTTGTATCCATGGCATGGGAGCTCTGCCACGGCTGGTTGTCAGCCCTCACCTGTCCAGATCACTCAAGCTTGCAACATCTGAATGAATGAGTTCATTAGAGTTAGGATGAGAGGTGAACCTCAGCTAAACTGCAAACAGGTCTCTGCCTCTTGGCAAAACATGATCATTTCAGGCACTCATTACTTTCAGGAGAGAGATGGGAAGATTAAACTATGTAGCAAAACCATTATTATTTTTCATTTCCATTCAGAAATAGGGCATGCAAGGAAATCTAGGTAAGATATTTGTCATGTGTTCAAGTCTTGAATTAAGCAGAAGTGGAATGTAAGGAAATAAGTCTCTTTATTTCTTCTGACTGCCTCTTGGCCTTAAACTTTGGGCCTTGTTACTGAATCTTCCCTGATGCTGGAAGGGGAGAGTTCAGCACCTTTAGAGCTCAGGGACAAACTTGGAATGGATTCACAATCCAAAAAAGTCATCTCTGATCTTGTCTCCCAAACTGCACAGTGAGTGCCACTGCTGGGGAGGAAGACTCTTTGTCTACCTCTATAAGGAAGACCAGAATGCCCTGTGGTTTTTGTGGAGCTTTCAGAGAATGTTGCCAGCCACAGATTCTGGTGAAACGTCAGAAAGGAACTTTTCTAGAACATGGCCACATAGCCCGAAAGCCCCACAAAAAACTATGGATGCTAGCCTTGAAAGCCTTTGACTCCACATCAGAATGCCCTGTGCTTGGCACAAGGTACCAAGCAGCATCATGCACAGGGGATGAAGGAGAAGGCTATTTGAAAGCCTGCTCTCCCTTCATGTGTCCTTCTGGCTTTGGAACGTTGCAGCCTATTCTCCCATCTTCAGTGCAGTTTGAACACTGCTGGGTAGAAATTTCCCCCCTTTAACTTGGTGTTTTGACCTACCCCATACTGTAGCTGTTAGTAATTCATCAATTGGCAGTAGGCTGGCTGTGTGGTGAGAAGATAAGACAGCACTGTATACCCCCTTTTGGTGGAGGGTTGGATTCTGAAACTGCCTCATGGGGCAAGGGACTGAGGGGGCTTGTGAAGGAATCTTCCCTTGGGACAACCTAGTCATTTACTTTCTTACAAAGCCATGGGATTTGGGAGAGCCCTCTGGGTTTTGCCTTCCAAAGATGACCATCCAAAATAGCAACTTCTGGGTCTGGTGTTTTGCTCAAGAGAAGGCCTGGGGAGATGTCTTCATTTGACATCTGGGCCTCAGCTAGAACTGCATCAGGTTGTTCCCCCACTTCTGGCTCATTCCCAGGCCTTAATCATTTAAATAGGTTTTAGGTCAATAAACTGGTCCTTGTTTTAACCCAATGACTTTTGTATGACCTAACTATTTCATAGTTGGTCAAGAATTACATCAACATAGGTGACTGGACATCATTCTCCACTGTACCTGAGGTATCCAGTTAACTTATTTCTTTATTATTTATTAATTAAAAGTAATTGTTTAGAACTTCTCCACCTTCCAGAGCTCCCAAAGTAATGCAGAATAGATAAAAACAGATAAAAATATTCCTGTTACAAACAAATCAAAGCAACTTTTTAGTTTTGAAAATTGCACTAAGCTTAACTTCCCTCCTTTCCAACATCGGCCAGTGAAGACTGGCTGAGTGAGTGTTTGTTTGCCCTCCTTCTACCTGGGCTCCTCCCATGCCTGTGCTCCTGGACTTAAGGAGGAGTCTTGTCTCCCCCCCCCCCTTTTTTTTTTTTTTTTAGATTGTGTATAGTTCACATTGTTTCTAGGATTGGGATGGGGGGTTGAGAATGGGGATTATTTTCTTTTTACTTGTTTTGGTATGTTAATTGTTATGTATTTTGCTTTGTTAATTTTATTTTTTTTTATTTTTTGGTTATTTTTTGTTATAATTACTATATATTTTGTTGTTGTTGCTATAACTGCTATGTATTTTTGCTTTGTTAATTGTTATGTATTTTGCTTTGCTAATTTTACTGTTACTTAAATTACTATGTATTTTTGTTGCTATAATTGTTATGTATTTTGCTAGTTATTGTTATTGTTAATTGCTATCTGAGTTTATTGTTATTGCTTAATACATTGCCATTTGTTTTTTAATTCATGTATATTGTTATTGTGTGTATAATCCCCTTTGCTGTAACCTGCCCCGATTGCTTGCTCAGAGGGGCGGGCTAGAAATAAAAAAATTATAATAATAATATTATTATAAGAACAAGGAAGACTGCCAACAGGGATGGGCTGGGCACTTTCATTCCAATGGCATGATGAATCTGCTTCAAGTTTTAAAGGAGTGATCCATGTTGCTAAACCCTGTCCACCAACTACGTTCAGTACCCTGGATAACTCCTTTGAAATTTTTACTAAGACCCAAGGTGGATTCCCTGCATTTCCCAAAAATATTCTCTATGGGGTGAAACAGATGGGCAGGAAAAAGTGTCTTGAAGCTGCCTTTTCTGAAGCCACATTGAAACCCCACCAATCACACCACCGGCTTCCAAGGCAGCTGGGGTGCTCATGTCGTGACCACATGACATGGCTTCAAGCCAGGGAGAAGCAGGAAAAAGCTGCTTCTTTTTAAAACAGCTTTTCTTTACATAAGGGCACTTTTCTGCTGCCTTCAAGGCATGTGTCATCTAAACGCCACACCTTCAAGCCAACCTGAAAGCACCTCTTTTTGCCTGTCTGTTTAGCCCCAGTGTGCACATACAGAATCTGCTGCATGGCACAGCCACCTCATTTTGATCAATGATAGGGTCAGCCCTGCTCAACAGATAGATTTTATGCTTGGCTGCAATAATTCCTACAATAACATGCCAAAATTAACTGAAACTCACTAATCCATGCTGAAATCTACCAAAACTTGTTTGAATATAAATACTGTAGGTTTCTGTTCAAATCAAGCCTGAAATCTCACTAGCACCCACAATGATTGAACTGAGGCCATTGTACTTTGGACATATCATGAGATGACATGCCTCTTTGGAAAAGATGATTATGCTCAGTAAAGTGGGATACCATAGAAAGCGAACAAGAGTATGTTATAGATGAATTGATTCAATATCTGTAGCCCCAGTCCTAAGTTTGGAAGACCTGGGAAAGTCTATTGGTGATCAGGAAGTCAAAACCAACTTCACAGCAAATAATAAGAATAAATTGATTTAGAATAAATAGATTAATTGGACTATAGTGAAATCCTCCTTGCAATGTTTATAACATTTTAAAGACAGGGTTTTATTTCTAAAACTGCCTTTTCTCACTCTTTTAAAATGTCTGCATGCAAGTATCATCCAAACTTTAAAGCCCTTTCCTTTTTCTTTTTTTTATTTTATTGAATATAAAACTTACAAACATAAGAAACAAGACAAGCAACTCAAAAATAAAGGAAAAACATTGACAAAAACAACCATTTAGGAGACTCTCTCTCTCTCTCTCTCTCTCTCTCTCTCTCTCTCTCTCTCTGGCTTTCTTCGCTAATGAAGATTCAGGGGACTAAACTAACATTGAAAGACTAAACAAAGAAGTATCTTCCTACCAAGACTTCAAACTTTGTATGTTTCCTCCTCCATTAGAGTAGTTTATTTCAACTTTATCTTAATAATATAGTGACTTGTAAAAAGACAGAAGAAAGACTTTTGGTCACGCCATACCTCAGACTTGACTACATCTCATACCATGCCTAATATCCAGTTTTCTCCCCAATTGTTTTTCAAATATTTAATCAAAGGGTACCAATCTCTTTGAAAGTTGTCTAGGGGGTGAACTAGATGGGCAGGGAAAAGTCACTTGAAGCTGCCTTTTCTAAAGCCACATTGAAACCCCACCAAACATACCACAGTTCCCAAGGCAGCTGGAGTGCTCATGTCATGACCACGTGACATGACTTCAAGCCAGGAAGAAGCGGGAAAAAGCTGCTTCTTTTTGAAACGGCTTTTCTCTGCATAAGGACACTTTTTCTGCTGGCTTCAAGGCATGTGCAATCTAAACACCATGCCTTCAAGCCAGCCTGAAAGCACCTCTTTTTGCCTGTCTGTTTAGCCCCTAGATTTCTTTTTTGAATTATTTGTGTCAGCTTATCTGATTCCATAAAATCATAGACTTTAGTTAGTGAATCTTTTATATATGGGATAGATTTTTCCTTCCATTTGGCTGCATAAACAATATGAGCTGCTGACGTCAAATAGAAAATTAGTCTCCCATGTTTTTTTTTCCCAAAAGCCCTTTTGCAATAACATTACCTGCTGACCCTAACATATATAAATATCATTCATATATTGTAGTGATGCAGACTTAACATTTCCTAGATACTCATCTTTTCCTTTATTAGCCCTTTGTTCAGTTTATAATTTTTTTAAAAAAATCCATCTTATTTTTACCATTTTCATTGATTTTCATCACTGGCTTCTTCTACAAACCAACCTACCATAAGTGTAAGGGCAAGGGAGCATTCTGTGTCATAAAACATTACTAGTAACCTAAATGTAAGGTGTTTCTTATGTCAAGCAAGCCAAAGATTAGCCTTAAACCACAGAATAAGCTTCATTGATCCAGACACGGTAAGATATCCATTCAATAAGGAGTGTTTAGCAAAGTTTTCCATTTGTAAAGACTTCCTGTAAATTAAGGCTCAGCTAGTGTGTGCTGTAAACATGCCATGTCAAATAGGGTGGCACTTGTGGGAAAAGCCTCTTAATTCTTCAGAAAGAACAGCCAAAGCACCCAAGTGAAATGTGTTAAGTGGAGATACAACAAGGTTGTTAGTGGAGTTGCCAGGCCAGCATTAAGAAGAGGGGAGGGGGAACTGGAAGAAAGGGATGCTGCAGAGATTTCAGGAGGCAGTGAATCATTTGATCTATATTTTTTGCACAAGATTGATGGAAATAGCTCAGACTTCATAGTTGAAGTCCTGTGGTAGACATGTCTGTGAATGGATGGCTAAGGGAGGATTGTATTTATATTTTATGCCACCCACCCACCCACCCCATGGCATAATTGATATCCATGTGTTAGATGTCAGATCCGCCTGGAACCTACACATCAAACATATATCTGACTTGGAGTCTCCCACCCCCAAACACCCAGCTGCATTTATATATAAAATATAAAACATGATGAGATATTTGATCATGGATTACCCATATCAGAGGAGTGAACAGTCTGGAAGCCAGTGAAGCTGGTGAAGAACACAAATAATATCACACCATCTTAGATCCACTTTGCTAGCTTGATAGCTCAAGGATAGAACTTGACTGTTATCCCAGCAAATGCACTTGAGTTCCATTGATTTCGAGAAAATTTAAACAGTCATATATTTGTTGTTCTTCCCTCTGTCTTATTTGCTCTGTTTCTAAACCTCTGTTGACTAAAAACTGCAAAAAAGTTGTTGTTATCCTTAAAACCTTTATCAAAGTTTTGGACTATATTATGCCACAAGCACAAAGTTTTGTGCTGTGATACACTAGTGTGTATTGTCATATCCATTTGGTTTCCTAGTTATCCTCTTGCTATAGTCACTCAAACCCTTTGTACAAATCAAGCTTCGCTCTAACTTAATTCAGAGTTAAATGAATAAAGCAAAAAGAAATCTCTACTTTAATGCATTATTGTCAAGCAACCATTACTTCATATGGATTTCATTTCTAAGCTTACTTGGGATTGAGTCATTATTACAGTTTTTCTTAATGTGGAGAAAGAGTTTTATTTTTGTTCTGTGATTTTGGCAGAGTGAATTTCCTCCTGTTTTTGTATGCATTTAAAAACATCATAGTAACAGGTTTACAATGAATGTTAAGTGGCTGAAATAAGCTAGGATAATTTCTAGAGGCACTGCAAAAGAAACTAAAAAAAAAAAAAAGCTCTGCCAGGAATCACTTTGAATGCTGCAAATTGCTGACAAATGAAAATAGAGACAGGGCTAGTCAAGAATTTTGGGAGAAGCTAATACAAAAAAAGAATGACCATTGTGATCTATGTGCCTTCCAGGTAGATACGATCTACTGTACTATAGTTAAAAGAAGAATATTCTGAAGAAAAACACTTCAAAATAATTTTCAGAGGTAATTGAGGTGTTAATTAATATTTTATAAACTATCCTGTCATCCTGGACAATGAATGCCTGCACATTTTGGGTCAACCAGGCTGTTCAACTAGACATGAAATTAAAATCTCCTCACCTCAAACCAACATCTGCATGTAACTGTTCATATGCAGACCTATGGTAACTCTATGCAACTTCTATGCAGAATAGCAGCATTGCAAAATACATGGCAATGACTGGATGCCATTGTACAATGCACAATACATGATGCACAACCAAAATGTAAAATATATGGTTCACAACCACGGTGCACAATGTGCAACTTGCAATGATGTCTGCTCAACTCGACTTCTGCTGCAATCTGCAGAATATATCTCTTTCACAATGGTAATTTTGGGGGGTTGCATGTGGAGGGTGATTTATCGGAATCCTGACCCCTATGTTAAACACATAATTGTAACTTTATGTTTTTACAGATCTGCAACCAGTTCTATTAATATGAAACCTCTTTGCCTGCATCTGCACTACATAATAATCCAGTCTGACACTATTTTAACTGCCATGACTCAATGCTATGGAATTCTGGGAACTGCAATTTTGTGAGGTATTTAACTTTCTCTGTCAGAAAGTTCTGGTACTACTACAAACTACAATTCACAGAAGTCCATACCATTGAGCCTTGGCACCTAAAGTGGTGTCAAACTGGATTATTTCTGCAGTGCAGATGCAGCCTGAATATTTATACAGTACCATACACTGTATATAATATATTTGTAACTTATATCTCTTAAATGGACTGGAAGATTTCAAATCATTTAAAAAATTAAGATGAATGATGATCATCTATCTGCTTTGCTGCAGTGGGTAGCTTAGCACCAGGAATTCCTTATTTTGCTAACCATGGTTTTCAAGACTTTATATACATTTTCTGTGCCATAGGCCTATGATGGATCATATACATTACATACAGAAATCTCAGGCCCAGTCTCTGACATTTATGTTAATATAAAAGAATGTATGTCTTTCTTATGGCAGCCAACCCTCATTAGGATATCATATTAGACAGCTCAACATTTGACAGAGTCTCTTTGGTTGTCATCCAATTGTAGTACTACGTTTCAAGTCAGAAAATTGCAATTGAGAGGCTTTCTAGAAGCAAAAGGGAGAGGTCAGCCATAATTCTTCAGGAAATGTGGTGGGTGCCTCAAGATTAGACAAAGTGTGTTTAGTTGTTGTCCCAGTGCTCAGTTTCAGAATGAAAAGCCAAAATTCAAAAGGAATGGTTTCACAGAAAAAAAAGCAGGGGAGCTCTCATAACTCACAAGGATATCATGGTGAACACTTCAGAAATTATCGGAATTATCAGAAATTATTTGGAGTTTTTTTCCCTAGTTGCAGTGGTCAGTTTTAAGATGAAATTCCATAGTAGGGGGCATCCAAGACGTAAGGGAGGGAGGGAGGGAAGGTCCTGCCATTATTGATTAGGAAATAATTTCTTAAGAGGAATAAAAAACAGGCCATGCTCTGGGACACTGTTGCTAAGATTCCTGAGGTAAGGAATTAAGGCAAGAAAATCAGAAAGGGCTAAGGTAAGAATCCCTTGACAACAACAACAATAATAATAATAATAATAATATATTTCTAGCCCGCCCCTCTGAACGGGCAATCGGGGCAAAGTACAAGAAAAGTTTAAAAACATCACAATTAAAATATCCAATCCCATTCCCAACTCCTCCCTTAAAAAAGGATTAAACCAAAGACAAGTTAAAAACAGTTACAAATAAATAAAACAAACATGGCTGTGTTAGTCTGGAAAATCAGTATGCAAAGAGATCTTGTAGCACTTTTGAGACTAACTGAAAGAAAGAAGTTGATAGCAGGAGCTTTGCTAGACTTGAGGCTACTTCCTAGACTTGCCTCTGAAAAAGTAGGCTCAAGTCTACAAACGCTCATGCTACTAACTTCTTTCTTTCAACTTCAGTTAATCTCAAAGGTTCTACAAGATCCCTTTGCATACTGAGGCAATAATGTTATCTTGAAGTTTTAAAAAAAGGAGGAAGGTCAGAGAAATAGGACCCTACAAAGCCCTCTTCAGGTTCTAGGAAACAACCCAGGCAGCACTGGGTATAAATCAGGTAAAGATCAAGTAGTGTGAAAGGCTTATCACAGAGTAGAGAATACTAGGCTAGATAAAGAAACAATCTGACCAGGCATAAAACAGCTTCCTGTCTTCAATCATGAAGACTAGAAATTTTCCACTTTTAAATTAAACCCAAAGTCATGGATTTTCCTGGTTGTTGGAATAGGGGTGAACTTCTTAACTGTAGACCAGAAAACCAACCATTTTTTGCTTCGTCGCTGTTTGGTTTTTGTATTGTGCAGAAAGAATAACCTAATATTTGATTACTATCAAACTCATGGCTCTAGAAACTGCCTGACTCAAGAAGTTCAGATCATGAAGTCAGATAACAAATGACAAGGCAGAAAGATAAGAATTATCAAATGAGCCTCTAAATTTGCAACACACCACACATGGGAAATGGATTTATGTCTCAGACCATACTTTTTGTTCATCTAGCTCAGTGGTTCCCAACTTCCACATACACACACAAAATAAAATGTTGCGAACTTTGTGAGTGTTGCACTGACAGTTCTAAAAAGAGAATATGCTAAAAAGTGGCTTTTCTCTTCTAGGGAGAAAAGAAAAAGTAAGATCTCAGGATTCTTAGGAATATATATCTATATATAAAGTGGAATCAGCTTTACTTTCAGGTATCAAAGGATATTATAGATGCATCTTGTCTCTAATGCAGGTTCTTTTGGTGCTATTCCTTAACCTGTATTCCTTGTGGTAACAGGGAGGAATGAGACAGTGGTGTGTCTAGCTTTGGGGAAGAGGTGGAGCTAACAGTAGGATAGAGTCTTCTCCCAAAATCTTGCTTTCCCCATGATTTTTAACATCTCTGCTGCATTCTTCCAGGAAGATCCAGAGGCCTTCATTTCTGCACTGCAGCAGCTGTCTATATGGGCCACCCAACATATCTGCCACCACTGCAGGTCATGCACTTTTGATGTCAGAACAAGGTGCCCAGCAGTGATCATGTGGTGGGTGCCTCATTCTGACCGCGGAACAAGCAGCCCATAGCAGTGGCAGATGCACCACAATGTGAAACATAGCCCCGGGTAACAGGGGCAGATCAGCAGAGTTGTGCTGCCAGGATATTCTGGCCTACTCCAGAGTATCTTGCCCATGTAGACAAGGCTCCAGAGTGCTATACATGTTGAGTTATTTTTGTTACACATCTCCATCATTTTTGCAGCTCCCTGAATGTCTATGCTTCCTAATCTGAAAAGGCGGGAAGTAAAATCTCATGGCATTTTCCTTTGGGTTTTAATGGAAGAAGTGGCAGCTGGGATGGTTACTGGAGAGATGAATATATCATGAGTGACAGGAGACTCAGAGAAACTCCATAAGAAATATAACCACAAGAACCTCGAAACTTATTCATGAAAGTTCATCTTCCTTTGAACATTGCTTAGTAGCAAACAAATCTATCAGACTCAAGAATAATGTTTTTTTAAGTGGAAGAAATCTACACTCTTTGTTAGTATTATTCCTTTGAGCTAAAACTACACCTGTGTGCCTTGCTTAACCACAACTTGAAAAGTAAATGCTTGCAAATCTAATGAATGGAAAAGCTTCGGTCCAATTAAATTCCTTGCTGTTGCTTTTGAGAAAAGATTGCAGGAAGAGATTGAATGGGTGCAAAGTCTTATCTGTCAATCCTTAAGATAAGTTTGCCTCCTTCCTAACAACATGGAAGCCTGAAGGGGGAAACTGCCCTATCAGATAAGTATACCACAATACAGTGGTGAGTTGTCAAACCTCCATCTTTCACCACCTCAGGATACAAACAGACAGCTTGATGGGATTGAGATACAAAAAAAGAGAGAGAGAAAGAAATCTGTGGTGTGAACATTCTCTGAGTAGACATCTGGTCCATCAAATAAAGGATGAGGCTTTTGTGAACATTTATGAAATATTGTTCTAAGATTGACTGCTGGGATTATTGTGACTACTTGGAAATAAAGGAAGGACTTGACAAAAGAATATTAACATTTCTTGATAAAGGGTTTGTTTTTCTTCATTTCTTTTAAAGAATTTTTAGTCTACTGTATTCAACTAAAAATAAATAAAGTTCCCAGAGCAGCTATGGGCATCATTAAAAAGGCAAGCTCTTCTTTCAGGCTTGTAATGTAAAAACACCATACAACACAAAAAGAATTGGGTGGATGTAGAATAAAAAGTGATGACCACCTCTTCAAAGAGAAAGGGGCCCAAAATTTCCCAGTAGTCTTGTTTGCCACATCTGCCTCTGCTACAGAGTGATGGCATGGCTGCTTGAAAGTGACAGCTGATGGAGTTGGCTTTTGAGTAGACTTGAGTATATCTCTGCTATGCAGTTAGAGCAGTTGGACAACACTCATTTCCCAAAGCATTGATTCACCATGGTCCCATGGCATGGAATCCTTGTATGTGCACTTTTGTGATGTACTTAGAATTCTCTGTCAGAGAGATCTAGTACAGTTTTCAGGGGAAAACTGGATAACTCTAGCACTGAATTTTAGGCATCTCAGCAAGCTACAAATTCCACCATTCAATAGGATGGATCCATGACCATTAAAGTGGTATCAAATGACCACAGCTAAAATCTTGTTGATAAGTCTCAAATAAATTAGTCCTATTCAATCAGGTGTTGCATGGTGAATCAACACATAGACAAGCCCAATTGATTTAATGGCTCTGGCCTAGTCAGGACTAACAATAGGATTTAGATCCATAATTTAGTGTAGATGTACCTAATGTAAAGCACATCTCAAAATACTGTGAATATCCTCCTTGACTCCAAGGTCTGTTTGACAGTTTGTTTAGTCTTTTGATTGATTAATTTTAATGTTTTTATATTTAATGTTATAACCAATTATTTATTTAAAACTAATTCTCTGCTAAATGCTATTCATGTTTCAGACTCAACAGCTGTGACTATACAGGACAGGAATAATGTATTGAGAACATACTATAGGTCTTTTAGCATCCAAGAAGTCCAGGACCATCAGGGTTCATATGGTGCATACATACAAGAGTTTAACAGTTCAGGGATATCACATCCACACTTGTTCATATTCTGTTCAGGTAATAAAACATATTTAAAATATACAGCTACCTTGTTTAAAATCAAACTTGTTTCCCATAATTTCATGCCAATATAAATTGATCATTAATTTTATCTATTTCTGGAATAAAAACTAGATGTCTCTTCCAACACTGCCTGAAGTTTAGTGCATTAAGTAATGTATTCTCCACCATTTATGTTCTTGCAGTTTAAACATAACATTTTTATGTGTTTTTTTTAAAAAATCCCCAGTAGATATGGTAGGTATTCTCCCTATCCTTTCTGATGTCTGTCCTGCCATATAGCAAAAGAACTACATTTTGCATCTCTGTTCCTCAGACACCAGGAGATTAACTTGGGTACACTTTAAGATTCTTTTCCTGAAATAAACTCTGTGTGGGCAGATGGCTGAGCTCACTGGTTGTTTATAACAGAATGAGGGGCCTAAATGGGCTTGCATTGCTCAATATCTCAGACAAAGTCTCCCTTCCCAACATAAAATCAATTTGGTTATAAATCATTTCACATAGCATTGATTCACCAAAATGCTCAATACATTAAGTTCAATAGGGTTGCTTATCCAAGATCATGTGAGTTGTCTATTTTTATGTGTACATACATACATACATACACACACACACACATTGGGGGTGTACTGGAGGGGGTAATATAAGGACATTGCCCTCCAAAAAAGAGGGAGTGACAGGAGAGGCCAAACTCCATCGGGCCTAGATTAAGAAGCCGAGCCCTCCCTCCAGTCCATCTGCCTTGGTCCAGGCATCAGAGGGAAAGAACAACTGCTGGACCTGATCCCCTTCCCCATCACCATTCCTTTCTCCTTTTGTGTCATGTCTTTTAGATTGTAAGCCTGAGGGCAGGGAACCATCTTTAAAAATAATAATTGTAAGCCGCTCTGATAGCCTTTAGGGCTGAAGAGCGAGGTATAAATAAATAAACAAATAAATAATTCCCAATAAAATTTTCTTTCAGTCCCTGAATTTCTAGCATTCCAGTAACTTAAAACTTTAGTTGAGTGTTTAGGAATACTGTTTAGGCATCCAAATAAAAGGGACAGGCAAAGTTACCAAGGAAATGAGTACCCAGCAAATATGAGAGTTGTATGTGTGAATGATTTTCAGTGTTTTACTCTTTTCAATGCTACAGATTTAGGGAATGAAGGAAAAATTCATTAAAGCGACAGAACTCTTTTTGGGGAAGGCCTTAATAGCTACACCCTTGCCAAAATCCTTAGTGCCCTTGCTGCAGGGTTGGCCAAAGAGGGAACAAAAATGTACAAAAGCAACACCATGTACAAAAAACAATGGGAATGCCAGTTGAACTGTTCTTCATTTTTAGAGGCAAAATTCTTATTTGAGTGGCCATGCCATCTTCCTCATACTCCTGCAACACACACACACACACACACACACACACAAAGAGAGACTAGATTTACCTTCAGGAATCAGGACAGGTCCTGGGGGTACCCCTATTTGAGATATCTGAGTGGAAGGTAGCATTTATCTACATTTATCTGTCTAGTGTCTTCAAGTCACCTCTCCACTTATGTCAATCCCATGAATTTTCTCAGGCAAGAGAAGGTTTGTCATTGCCTTTCTTTGAAATCTATCCACCAGCATCTGGAATTCTTTGATTTCTTTCTCCAAGTATGAACCAGGCTTGACCCTTAGTTTCTGAGATCAGACTAAAGCTGGTACCTTCTGGTATTTAAGTTTCACTACCCAAAATAAGAAGTGCATAATGAAAAAAGGAAGACAAACAAATTTGCAGACCTGTCAAACACACGCTAATGTAGTTTTTGCTGGGTTTCTCGGGCTATGTGGCCGCGTTCTGGAAGAGTTTATTCCTGATGTTTCACCAGCATCTGTGTCTGGAATCTTCAGAGAATACTGGCATGGAAGTGAGTAGGGTATATATACAGTGTGACCCTTGGTTGAGAAGAAGTGAGTTACATGCTAATCTGTCTGTTGGTCTGTTGTTGAATGGCAAGGGCTCAGGATGTCTATTTAATTTGTAATTTATTGTCTTCTGGGAAAATCCCTGACCCTGAGTGGTTTTCATTTGCACTTGCTGGGTCTTGATTTGGTGTTTTTCATGCTGAAAGAAGAGGTAACAGAAGAAACCATGTTTGCTGGGGGGGAGCACTTGAAGCTGTATGAGTAAGCCACATCTCTGGGGAAGGAACAGGAGGAGTATCTGGAGTAAATACTTGGAAAGAGTCCTTTCCTTTGGAGCAACTCCAGTAACTAAAATCTCTCCCTTTCCCTGTCCATACCAATCTCACCCAGAGCATGTGACCTCTGTAAAGCTGCTACATACACATGGGCTGCACCCTCCACTAGCATCCCATCCTTCCTCACCAGGGATAACCTTCTCCCTTTCCACCTGATCATCCTGGAAGCTGCAACTGAACATCTGGCTGAGCAGCAACCAAAAGGCCTTTTGCCCACACTGATCTTTGCACACACTGACCTTTGCCACAATGCAGTGACATCACTAGAACTGCTGTGCTTGGTGTGATAACTCATGATCTCTCTCTCTCTCTCTCTCTCTCTCTCTCTCTCTCTCTCACACACACACACACACACACCATTAACTTCCTCCCCAACATGTCATACAGCGGAGCAGCACCAGCAGAGCATGGGGAGGGGGAAAGGCCTCCGCGGCCCAACCCCCAGCCACCACCCACCCCAGCTCCACGCCGAGGCCAGCGGCGGACAGGCTTTTTTTTTTTTTCCATTTAGCAACGATGAACTTGGCCGGTTATTGTATTGACTGTAGCACCTCTTTCCTTCATCCCCCCCTCTATCACCTTGTTTTACTGTGGAGGGGATGGAGAATTTTAATAAGGAAGGAGAGCGAGTTCTACTTGAGGAGGGAGGGGATAACTGTCCCATCACAAGCGGGGCTCCTATCCAAGTTGTGTGGGGCAACGGGAAGTATGACGGTAGGAAAAAGGACTGGCGTTGCAGGGGAAGGCGAGATCGATGCTTAATATCTATCTCTCCTTCCAGTCCTTCTCCTAACCAACGGGGCCTGAGGGTCACTCCAGCCGTACCACAAACCCTGTCTCTGCTCCTGTGCAATGCCAGGTCCATTAAGAACAAATCCCACATCATACATGATCTAATCGAGGATAACAATTGTGACCTGGCTTGCATAACCGAGACCTGGCTCGGGCGTGAGGCGGATGCTGTGTGGGCTCAGGTCCTCCCTTCCGGGTACTCGGTGAAGGACCAGAGCAGGTTAGGTGGGCGGGGGGGGGGGGGGGTGTTGCCTTGGTGCATAGAAACACCCTGTCTCTAACCAGGAACCATGTCCGTCAGACCACCTATATCGAGTGTATTTACCTGACCCTGAAGGCTAGAGACAGTCTAGGGATTCTGTTGGTCTACCGGCCACCCCGTGCGCTAACAGACTCCCTTAACGAGCTGACACAGTTGGTCTCGGAGCTGATGTTGGAGTCCCCCAGGCTTCTAGTCCTGGGAGACCTCAACATCCCCTTCGCGGTCAACAATGTTCCATCTGGTGCGGCTCGGGAATTCATGGATACCATGGCAGCCATGGGCCTGTCTCAGTTGGTTCTGGGTCCAACGCATTGTGCGGGGAATACACTCGATTTGGTCTTCTGTTCGGACATGGAAAATCCGTGGGCGGAAATTACCAACATTTCCGCCCTGTCATGGACGGATCATTTCTTGGTTGAGGCAAGTATCAAGGCATCTACCCAGATCCCCTCCGGGGGTGGCGGACCCATTAGAATGGTCCACCCTCGAAGGCTGATGGAACCTGATAGGTTCCAAGAAGCCCTAGAGGGGTTTATGGTTGGAAGTGACGGCGACACTGTTGATGCCCTAGTTAACACCTGGGATACTGATCTCTCCAGGGCTATACACAGTATCGCTCCCAAGCGCCCTCTCAGGCCCGCTTCCAAAAGGAAGCCCTGGTACACGGAAGATCTCTGGGCAAGGAAGCGGGTCCTGCGACGGCTAGAGTATGCCTGGCGGAAACACCAGCGTTTATCCGACAAGGCTCTCCTAGACCTTCATTTGGAGGACTATGGAGAGGCGATACAAGCAGCTAAGAACTCGTTCTTTGCTGCTCGTATCGCGTCCGTGGAGTCGCGTCCAGCAGAGTTGTTCAGGGTAGTGAGGGAGCTAACTCAGCTCCCCCCTGCCCCGAACCAGATCCTTGAACCAACCAAGGCCTGCTGTGACCAATTTAACAACTTCTTCGCGGATAAAATCTCTCGGATAAACGAAGGTCTGGACGCCAGAGTTGAAGCAGAACCCAGAATAGAGGCGTCTAGAGCTTCCGTGGACTCTGTTGTACTGGATCAGTTTGAGTCTGTCGGTACCGAGGATGTGGACAAGATCCTTAGAAGTGTTCGGAAGACAACCTGCTCTCTCGATCCCTGCCCCTCGTGGCTAGTGGCCCAGGGGGGACCAGCAGTAACCTTGCTGTTACGCCAAATTATTAATACATCTCTGAGGGAGGGACAATTTCCTGACCATCTAAAATTGGCCATAGTAAGACCGCTATTGAAAAAGCCCTCCCTCGACCCCCTGGTTCATAATAATTATCGGCCAGTCTCGCTGCTGCCATTTCTGGGGAAGGTGATCGAGAGGGCGGTTGCACTCCAACTTCAATCGATCTTGGATGAAACGGATTTTCTAGATCCATTTCAAACCGGTTTTCGGGCGGGCTACGGGGTGGAGACGGCCATGGTCGCCCTGGTCGATGATCTCTGTCTGGGCATCGACAGGGGTAGCGTGTCCCTGCTGGTGCTCTTGGACATCTCAGCGGCTTTCGATACCATCGACCATGGTATCCTTCTGGAACGCCTGGCAGAGGTGGGAATCCAGGGCACTGCGCTCCAGTGGTTCCGGTCCTACCTCTCTGGGAGGTTCCAGATGGTGCAGCTGGGGGACGTGTGCTCCGATAAGAGGGCCCTCACTTCTGGGGTCCCTCAAGGAGCCATTCTGTCCCCCATGCTCTTTAACATTTACATGAAACCGCTGGGAGAGATCATCCGGAGGCATGGGGCACGGTGTTATCAGTATGCTGATGACACCCAAATAGTCTTCTCTATGTCTCCGACTGATGCAGTGACCAGGGATGGCATCGCTCCCCTCGTGGCCTGTCTGGAATCGGTAATGGACTGGATGAGGGAAAACAGACTCAGCCTGAATCCAGAGAAAACGGAAGTACTGGTGATAGGCTCTCCCGGTCCAGGGATGGAGGTGGTTCCACCCGTCCTGAACGGGGTCACGCTCCCTGTGAAGGACACAGTACGCAGTCTGGGGGTGCTCCTCGATTCGTCGCTCCATCTGACTTCTCAGGTGGATGCGACGGTCAGGAGCACCTGTTATCAGCTTCGGCTGATTCGCCAGCTGCGTCCCTACCTGGACCGGGGGGACCTTGAAACCGTAGTACATGCTCGGTTGGACTTCTGCAATGCACTCTACATGGGGCAGCCTTTGTATCATACTCGGAAGCTACAACTGGTATAAAATATGGCAGCGCGGGTGGTCACTGGCGCTCCCAGGGCCGCCCATATAACACCAATATTAAAAGATCTACATTGGCTGCCGATTCGCTTCCGGGCTCAGTACAAAGTGCTGGTTATTACCTATAAAGCCCTATATGGCTTGGGCCCAGGGTACTTGAAGGACCGTCTCTTCCCATATAATCCGCCCCGCACACTTAGATCTTCTGGACAGCGGTTATTGAGAGTTCCGGAGACCAGACTAGTGACCACGACGAAGAGGGCTTTTTCCATCTCTGCCCCCGGTCTCTGGAACTCTCTACCTATTGATCTCCGCTTGTCCCCCTCCCTTGCACAATTCAAAAAGGATCTAAAGACCTATTTATTTAACCAGGCATACCGCTGAATGGACTTTTTATGTATTAGCCTGTTGTAATGCCGCCCACTGTTTCGCTCTGCTGCCTATTTGCACTTGCACCTGTAATTGAGAATTGTGATTTTATACTTTTATTGTTTTATTGTATCTGGCTTTTTAACTGTTTTTATGTCATTGTTTTTATTGTTTTACTTGCTGTACACCACCCTGATCTATGGAAGGGCGGTATAGAAATAAATCATATTATTATTATTATTAGTAATGTTTTTTGTACTAATGTTATACCTTAATAATTCCATATATCACTGAATGTAATGACCATAGTTGTGATATAAACAACTCCTAAACAACGTCTTTGCCCTCCTAAAGCTGAAGGATGCTGTCCCCCATTCACACAAGAGATTCCAGCTTCATGAGTGGGGTGCTCCTGAAACAGAAGGTTGTTGTGTCAATCAGAGATATTAGCCTCCAGCTTCTGGAGTGGAGTGAAGGGATTCCCCCACTCCTGAAGTCGGATTCCTCCAGCAACTCACTCCCAAAACTGGAGGTTGCTGCCTTCCATTCTAACAACATTCTGCTTCAGAAGTTAAGAGGTGGAAGAATCTCTGGATTCCTCCTGCACCCCACTCCCCAAGCTGGAGGCTCTTGTTTCAATGGCAGGCAGCGGCCTTCCTCACACTCACTTGCTCCCTGCTTCTCCAGCCTGCTTCTCCCTCTCTCACAGATGGGGCCAGGCCATACCAGGAGGACAGAGGAACACAGAAAATCTTGCCCTGTTTCCTCTTCTTCTCCCAGAGGGTGTTCGAAGCTCAATGGGTGGAGAAAGGAAAGGCCTTGTTTTCCTTTCTGACCACACCTTCACTTTTGAGCTCCTCATGTCTTACAAGGTACACAAATGCCATTTCTTCCAAAGGCAGACATTTAGAGAGCAGTAGTAGTGGTCATGGTGTCACCCCATGTATGGTGGCACCCTTGGTGACTTACACCTCCATGTCCCCTAATGACATCTCTGCTGAAAGACATCTCAGTCATTGCTCAGCCAGCTCCCTGGTTGCTGCTCCCAGGGTGACTGGGTTGCAAAAGGAACAGCAACTGAGATTGGTTGTTCTGAACATGTAGTAGAATAGTAGACCTAATATCAAGAAATATCTGTTGGGGGGCACTAAGCTTGACATCCAGGAGTAAAGGGGACAGTGGTCAAAAAAAGTTTGGGGACCACTGGTTTAGATTCCATTTATATGCCACCTTTCTCCCTGTGGGGGAACTTGTAAGCAGCTTACAAAGCTAATACAAGATCTGCTAAAAATCTGATACTAAAAATTAAAACATATTTTTAAAATCATCATAATAAAACCATTTTTGAATAAAGTATACACTCTTTCAAAAGGATAACAATATTAAAAACAGAGTGCACACACCCCTTTAAAAGGCCCCCATCAGGGTAATACTCATTAAAAGCTTGTTTCAACCAAAAAACGTCTTTGGTGTTGACCAAAGGAGGGGAGAGAGGGAGCTGGGTTGGATCATGACTGATGTTGACCCTGAATGTTTGGTATAACTAGTTAGAAAGTTTCCTTTAAGTTATAGCTGCAGCCCAAATAAATAAGAACATAGAAATAGAATTGTAATGTTTATGGTGAACTCAGTTGACAAGCTCTGAAGGCATATGAAGAGTAATTTCTAAAAGAGCACAGGGCTATGGATTATTATAAACTAAGTGTTGGGAAGCCAGCATCATGCAAATAATCTAAGGGTAATTTATTTCCTGGAAACGGCCAACTTCCAAGCAGGATGCATACGCATAAATTTAGCAGTTCAAGAACAGCATCTTTCGATAGGCAACTTGTTCTTTTATTTATTTGGATATTTATATCCCAGCATTAGATCATAAAATCAAATTAAGATGTAGATCAAACATTTTATCTCCTTTTTAAATAACATTAACCTTATTATCTGGTCTCAGTTATTTTACATCAAAGTAAGATTATTTTGAACACCATTCAGAAAAATGTAATTCACAATTTTCATCTTTTTCATCATTTAGTCTCACAACTGTGTGATGTAGCTATAATTTTAATTCCCTTTTTAGAAAGGGAAAATCAGGACAGGAGGTATGGAGGTATCCACTGCAATCATGGGATTGAGATATATGTCCTGCATCCGTTTCTAGGCACCATAGTCCATAGAGAGAGACCTGGTGATGCAATGGTTAAATGCCAGTATTTCGGCCACTCACTCACAAACCACAAGGTTGGGAGTTCAGTTCCAGCCAGGGGCTCAGGGTCAACTCAGCCTGGCATTCTTCTGAGGTCGCTAAAATGAGTACCCAGCTTTTGAGGGGCAATTAGCTTACAATTGTAAACTGCTTAGAGACTGCTTAGTGCTGTATGAAGTGGTATATAAATGAAGCTGCTGTTGCTATTGCTATTGCTTTTGGTACATATTGACTAACCATCAAATACTCAATAATCAAGGATGGGCTGGATAAAAGTAATCATGTGAGCAGTCCAAGGCAAAATTTGATGAATGACCACACATCAAAGATACAATGTTTCTTGGCTTGTAAGACTTCAGTAAGAGAGATACTACCCTCATGTGTTGATAATATAATATAATATAATACAAATTAAAATGTATCTTATATCTGCTCACCTGCCACAACCTAAATACTGATTTTTCCCATCAACTTTGTTTTTTCTATACCTCCTCCGATTTGACTTCTACCATCAAAACACCATTTGTCAGCACTGTCTCCAGTATCATCATTTATATTTAACATCTTCTAAATAGAACACATTCTATGGTCCATTTAATCACACCAAGACCTCTTCAGCTATATCCTTCACCCCTATAACCTTCATTCAACCACGTCCCTTTCCCACTATTCTCCTCCACTCTTTCACCCAACAATTTCATCCCATTCCCTCCCTATCACCAACACTTCTTTGCTTCTAATTTTATGCTTCATCATCTCTGATTAGCATATACACAGGTTTTTTTGAATTGGCACTGGGATCATCATGTCTGTGTTGAGTTCCTTAGGCTGCCATCAAAAACATCCTCTGATAAGAAACATGAAACTTAGTACATGGTGGGCAAGATTCAAGTGGTAAGTTTTCCAAGGAACCTTAGAAGCTGGTTGGAGGGTTCACCATTTACCTTTGATTAACAGCAGCTTTGTGGGCATGGACAAGAGGCTTCACAGTCACTGCTCAGTCACTGCCCAGACACTTCTCAGTCACTGCTCATCCAGTTATCTCTTCCAGAAGCTGAATTTTGAACCCTGTGCATGCAAAGCATGTGCTTTATCACTATGTTGCAGCCCATTTCTGATGCCTTTGCAAGTGCTGGGAAATTTTACCCTAGGTATCCCAAATCTTCATGGAAAACATTCTATGAAGATATGCCTAAGAACATATTCAAAAGTTCTGCCAGTGAGGTACAATCCTTAGCTGAGGAACTGCTCTGGAAATTTTCCATTATACAGCAGAACAGAAACACAGAATAAACTAAATAATGCTCTCTAAGGACCTCCATCTTCACATTTACCTCCACTGCCATTGCTCCCATCCCTTTCATCACATCCACTTCCAATTGTCTTTGATGCTGGGATCACTTTTTGAAAGTCTGGATCATTTGGGATGCTTTCTTCTCTGAGCAAGCCTGAATGAAGGGAAAACTATCAAACTAAAGCCAAAGCAGAGAGAAAAGAAATGGCAGGTCTTGAGGCCACTTCTGTGTTTCTTTATTTGTTTCTACAGATTGCATATGAAAGCTCTTTCTTTGCTTTAATTAATTAGTAAGTGACTGCCAGCTTCATTCATTCCTCAAAAGTTATTTATTTTGTTTCACATTTATTTGCACAATGCTACTGTTGTGTACACAGATTACAATTTAATGAAGTTCTGAACACCCTCACTCAGCAGGCATTTTTCTGTGCAGGCCAGGAAGCATAACATGCCTACGTATAAGCTTCTGAGTAAAATTAATCTCACATATTCCCCCATTTTTTTGCCTTGTTTAATGATATTTTAAAAATCTATTCACTCTCCCACCTCATTCCAATGTTCTCTTCCTTGGCACATAATTCTTAGACATCTTTTTGACTATTTGTAATGACTGATATTCATAATCTGTTTACATTCCTTTTCATAGCTGCATTCCAATTCATTTGGCCTGCCTAATTAAAAACTAGTTTATTCTGGCAAAACCACCACAACCACATGTTTGTTGCAATGTTTATGTCCTGTCAATATCCCTTAAGGATGGGAAAGACCCAAATGTAGCAGGTAGGATTTCTCTCCTATTGATTTAAATACCCACTTTCAGTTTAAGATCAAGAAAACCTAGCACAATATATCCTTTTCTTTAAAGCAGGGGAGTGTTTCCAGGTAGGGATTAGGCATAATGCAAATAAATAATAACCATGGGCCATGTCCAGTTTCATGTTTGGTGGAAAGATGGGTTTCCCTTTTGACAAGATTGTCTAGTCATGTCCAACTGTAGGGGGCAGTGATTATCTCCATTACTAAGCTGAGGGAGCCAGTGTTGTCAAAGACAACTCCATGATCATGTGGCCAGCATGACTCCACAGAACGCTGTTACCTTCCTACCAAAGTGGTACCTGTTTATCTAATTGCACTTTTACGTGCTTTCAGAAGCTGGGACTAGTGATGGGAGATCACCTCATCACACGACACTTGGGTCTCGAACTGCCGATCTGCTGACTTTGCAATCGCCAGAAGCAGCATCTTAACTGCTAAGCCACACACATCTTTTCAAGATGGGTTACACATCTAATAGCAAAAAGTCTAGGGCATTAGTTCAACTTCGGTTCAAAGCATTTCCACATTGCAGAAATAAAGCAGATTGACATCACTTCATGGCTCCATCCTGTGAAATCCTAGTTCTTGTAGTTTGGTGAGATATTCATCCTGGTCTATCAGAGAGGTCTGGTGTCTTAAAAAAACTATAAATCCCATGATTCTGTAGGATAGATTCTTTGCAATTAAACGGCTTTATTTCTGCAGCATGGATAAACCCTAACTGAGGGGTGGTTTGTGGAGTCGAAGGCTTTCATGGCTGGCATCCATAGTTTTTTGTAGGGCTTTTGGGCTATGTGGTCATGTTCTAGAAGAGTTTCTTTCTGATATTTCACCATCATCTGTGGCTGGCATCTTCATCTCTTCATCTCTGAAGATGCCAGCCACAGATGCTGGCGAAACATCAGAAAGGAACTCTTCTAGAACATGGCCACATAGCCTGAAAGCCCTACAAAAAAACTATGAGGGGTGATTTTTGGTTTGGTAGACTTCACTTGGTTTTCCCCTCTCCTCTATGCCCATCATCTTTTACTTAGAAACTCACTAAAGTAGCCTGATGCCCTCTGGTGTAGCAGTCAATCTTCTCCCACTGCCAGGTGTGAGATGGAGGGGGAGCATTTTGTCCTTTGCTCCAGGCAGCAAAATGTCTTAATAGCTCCTAATAGCTAGTCCTCCATTACTTCATCTGATCTTTTTGTTTTTCCCTCAGATATCCTCAAGACTCGGTTACATATGCTCTTAAATGTTATCTTTGCATCTCACATGTGGGGGCTTTTTTAACCCTCATATAATAATTGTCCCCACATGGCACTACATTTCTGGGCTGATGGGGTTGTGTGCTCATGTGAGCCAAAAGGCTATGCTGACAGCAATGTTGCTGGTAGAGTCTCCCACATCAGGCTTTTGCTGACTAAATGTACCAAAAATCTACTGGGCAGCAGCAGTAGTGGCAGGTAACACTGATGATGGATCTTTCTGAGGCAATGGCAGTGGCACCATAACTAGTGTTTGCTAGTACTGTGTAGAAAAAGGCCATGGAAAACTACTCATGAAGATTCCTATCTTGAAAACCCTGTGACAGGACAGTCCAAAATGAAACAAGATATATTGCTGGAAGATGAGACTCCCAGGCCAGAAGGCACTAAACAAGCAATATGGGAGGAGTAGATGACAACTATGAGTAGCTAATGGCTAATGATGCAACTGGACTCAAGCCAAAGTGATGTTCGGCTGTTGACATGCTTAGAGGTGAAATGAAAATCCAAAGCTGTACAATACATTATAGAAACATAGAATATGAGAAGCATGGATCAGGGGAAGCTAGACATTGGGAAAGAAGATATGGAGCATATAAAGTTTGCAATACAAGGATGAGTAAAGCTGAAGAAGCACACTAAACCAGCTATAGTGCAAAAATATAACCTGAATAACCTGTATAGAATTTAAAGAAAATGTAAACAAAAATAGATTTGCACCATTATAAATGGGGAAAAAAGGGAAAGTATAAGATGGAGAACAAATATCAACAAGAGTTTTAAATGTTTTTAGATGAAGGTGGTAGAAGAAGAATATAGATCCACAGAAGAGAAAAACAATAAAGATAGCTGTAAAGTATATTTAATCCAAAATGACAAGCAGAAGACCATGGTGGGAGGAGGGATTTATAAATTTAATTTTCAATTTTTTATGTTAAAAATGTATATGAAAACATGGTATGAAATATGGCAAAAACTTTTGTTAAAAAGGAATATATATGTATAACTTGATATAATAGAAAAGTTTTGGATAAGACTCATACTTTAATAAAACTATTTCATTGAACATGAGCCAGAAGAACTCTGGACTGAAGCCAGGGACATTGTCAGGAAGGAATGCAAAAAGACACTATCTGCAGCCAAAAAGTAAGAGAAGCCTCACTGAATGACAGATGAAACTCTACAAAGAGTTAAGGAGAGATGAGAGCAAAAGTAATATGGGACAAAAATAAGGTCACAACTCTGAACACAATTGTTCAATTACTTGTGTGCAGAGTCAAAGAGAACTACTATAGCAATCAATGCAGAAATATAGAAGATGACAACAAAAAATGTATGCAAAGGGCTATTTTAGCACCTTTAACTGAAAGAAGCTGTTAGCATGAGCTTTTGTAGACTTCCTCAGATGTCTACTCAGATTGTCTCAGATGACTACTCAGATTGTCTACTTCCTCAGATGCAAGGTACCTCATGCTAACAGCTTCTTTCTTTCAGTTAGTTTCACAGGTGCTACAAGATCCCTTTGCATACTGATTTTCCAGACTAACATGGCTTGTCTTTGAGCAAACAATGTAGAACAAGAAACCTCATCCCCAAAATCCCCCCCCCAAAAAAAATCAAAGGGGAATTGATACCAAAAGTGGGCATGTTCTAGAACCTGCAGATCAAGAATTAAAACTGATGGAAACAAGACACTGACGAACTATTTAAAAAGTGAAAAGAAGAAAGATTCACTCAAGGAACAACCATCTGAAGATAATCCCATAATTTTAAAAAGTGAAGTGGAAGCTGTACCTAGAACACTTGGGACAAATAAATCATTAAGAATAGCAGGTATAGCAGCAGAGCTGTTTCAAACAATGGAGACAGAAATTCTTATTGAAATCTGTGTGAAAATGAAATAACAGCTCACAGATTGGAAACATTCAGTACACATTCCAATACTCAGATGGTCAAGCTGGGTTCAGAAAAGTATAACACTAAGGATCATATTGCAAACATATGTTAGGTGATGGATCTTACCAAAAAATTTCAGGAGAGAATCTGAAGATTGCCTTTTTTTTCACCCTATTCGCCTAATTTCCTATATCTTGACTCAGTCATTAATCAAAATGGAGACTTCAGTCAAGAGATCAGAAGAAGACTAGGACTGGAAAAATAACCTTGGGCAGAAGTCAAAGACCGCTCCCACCCCAATTGCCATGGGACTGCTGCAGGATCACAGCAATCAGATGCTGCGGTCCCAAGAATGGCCACTGCTGTGGTCCCAGATAGGCTAAGAAAAGCAGCAGTAACAAATTGCTTCTTTTGCAGCCACGTTTGAGCCACGTTAGTCAGCCCTGGTGTTGCCTCCATATGGGCTCTGCGAAATCTGGGGGCATGTGTCATGTACACCCCCTGATCCCGGATTAGCCCAATGGCAGCCCTTTTGGGCCATCTGTTTGAAGCCCATGAAAGAACTAGACAAGCTCCACAGGTGTAAAGATATATCATTGAATTCCAGAGTGAGAATTGTCTATTCCATTGTACAGTGCATCCGTGCCATATGCGGGCACACTATATGCAGCTTTCAGCTTATGCTGAAGCTGCACAGAAAAATAATGAATGGTGCATTCACCCATGGCATGCATGTTCCTCTATGCCATGAGCACAAGCCCCATTATATTCAATGGGGCTCAAGCATATGCATTTTTTGCCTTATGTGGGGGGGGAGGGGTCCAGAAAGGTCCACCGTATTTTTAGTTTTCATATATGGTTGTGAAACCTGGATAATGAAGATAGATGATAGGAATAGAATCAACTCATTTCAGAGGTGATGCTGAAAGAGAGTTCTGAGGATGCCAAAGACTGCTAAAAACACAAATAAATGGGTCCTAGAGCAAATCAGGCCTGACCTCTCCCTGAAAGCCAAAATGACTAAACTGATATTTTGGAAATGTCATGGCCAGCCAAGAGATGGAGTCAGAGGATGAGGAGAAGGACATGGCTCCTCAGGAGCAAGAGGAGTTGGAGGCTAGACCAGGTTCCAGTTCTGCCATGCCAGACCCCAGCCCTGACATTTCAGCCCCAGGAGTGGGAGCCCAGCCAGGCTCTAGCACTGTGGAGCTCCTTTCAGAGGCTAAGCAGCTGAGTGAGGTTTCAAATGAAGAATCCAGTTTGGTGGTTCCCTCCTTTAAGGAGAGGAGGGATGAGAGTGCTTGTGTGAATCGGTCCCGCAAGCTTGCTGAAAAGCAAGCTGGTAATAAAGCACAGCTGCCAACAGGGAGGGTGTCTCCTACTTAAGCACCTGTGGGACGCCATCCCTTTGCCAGAACTTATTGTAAGTCTCTTGGTGTGACTGTGTGCTGGCTTTGTGTCTTTGGAACTCTGGTTTGCCTTGACCTTGGAACGACTTGGACTTTTGCTGCTTTCTCCTTGCCCTGACCTTGGACCAGACTGACTTCTGTGATTTCCCCAACCCTGACCTCAGCTCTGGCTTTTGGACTATTCTTAGGATCAATGTTTAGGTTTGTGGAACTGCCTTATCAGCTTTTGTTGGTACATGCTGGCCACAGTCCGGAACAGGAAATACCATGAGAAGACATGAATCACCGGAAATAATATAGAATGCTTGGCGAAGTGGAAGGGAATAGGAAAATAGGAAGACCACATTGCAGGTGACTAGACTTAGGGCCTATGCAGACTAGCACTTTTTACCTTCCTGTGGGCAGAGTCAGGGCAGAACGTCCTCACGCTGGATTTCCTAACTGTGTCCCCAGGGTGCCATTTTGGTGCACGACAGTCCACACAGAATGTGTCATCATGGTGTGACTCTGGCACTGCATCTACATAAAGCCAAACCGCCGCAGCTATGGTGTCCCTTGGAGAGTGCAAAAAAGAGATGCTTTTTGCAGCTCCTTTTTGCACTCTTCAGAGGTTGGAGAGCTTGCTGCGGCCCCAATCTGGCCAGTAAAGGGGTGGCTGTATAGCCCCTCAGTTAGGTAAGCCATGGCAAGACCTGATGCAGGGCTATTAATGACCCCCTATGAATGAGGGGTGGGGGTGGTCTGTCATTCACAGGGTTGCCATAAGTCAAAATCAACTTGACAGTAATTAACAAAAAAATAACAATTGGAGACTGATAGTGGATGTTTAAATCAATAGGACACAATTGGAGCAGGGGTAGAGAGGAATTTTCTCCCAAGACAAAAACAAGCCAAAAGGCTAATCTTTCCCTCCCCAGCACAGGACCATAATAGGGGTAAAAGTACTTAAAATGATTTTCCATTTACCTTGAACTGTTGAGGGGACTCCAATAAAATCTTGCAATCCTGAACAATTCTATATGAAGTTCTTCCTTTTGTAATTTTGGAATCTCCTGCCCTACACTTTTTGTATGTTCAAAAGTCTTGCAGAATGTTAGGTGGGTGTGTTAACACCAAAGTGGGGGAAGGCACTACAGAAAGAAAGGAATATGTTCCACCATGTTCTGGAAATTGTTCATCATCTCTGTCTTTCTCTCTCTCCTTGCATTAGGTATCAGCACATACAGTGCCTGCCTCTAGGTACTGGCATCCCAAATCTACAAAACATACAGATAAGAGCAGCTATCGTGCTAATGAATGGCAGTAATGCCAGCAGCTCTTCAGTTTAAGCATGGAGGCACTACCAGTGGCCAGACATATTAAAACACAATAACAAGCCAAAAAAAAAAATCAATCCCATAGTATTTATCTTATTTTCTTTATAGTAATAAAGTGCCTATTGGACAGCCTCTAAATGCAGTGCAGTAAAATCAATGGAGAACATTAAAATCAGAAATAAAATCCAACCAACCTGAAGAAGCTACCCACCAGAACCAAAATCCACAAGATACAAGGAAAATCTTTATAGCTTAGGTCTTGAACAATTACCTTTCCCTTCCTTATTCCTTCCTCTTTTTCAAGAACAAAAGGAGAATAATTCCCATTTTATGTAGGGCCAAATCTATCTTTGGTATATTCTCAGCTGAAAACTGGCTGTAATGTTGAATTAACTGTTTGCCAGCTTGAAGATGCACCAACATAAGGGCCCTTTCAGATTGCACTATGATTCATTATTCTAATTACAACACTATGATTCCACTTTAATGGTCATGGCAAACCATATGGAATTCTGGGATCTGGAGTTCAGAACTCTTAGTCAGAGAGCATCAGGACCTCATCAAATGCAAAATCCCTGGATTCCATAGGATGCACCCATGGTAGTTAAAGTGGACTATGGCTGCTACCATACTGCAAAAGTAAGGCATTTGACACCACTTTGACTGTCATGGCTCCATCCTACAGAATCCTGGGATTTGGAGTTTAAAGTAGCTTCAGAGCTCTCTGAGAAAGAAGGCTAAATATCTCACAAAACTATAAATCCCATAATTCCATAGCATTGAGCCATGATATTTGAAACTGTGTCAAACTGCATTAATTTTTCAGTGTAGATGCAGTCTGATAGTGCTATAATTATGTGGTGTGAAAAGGTCCCTAGGGAAATCCAGGGATTTAAAGGAGGAATAGTCTGGTTCATACATCTCACAGCCTGAAAAGTATTGTCTGAGAAACAATGAAGTTGTAATTGCAATGTCGCAAAATTACCATCAAATGCCAAGCCCCTGGATTCCATAGGATGCAGCCATGGTAGTTAAAGTGGACTATCATATGTATATAAAGTTACCATCATAGGCCTTCTGATGCAGTGCACTAAACTACCTGTTTTCCAGGCTCACAAGGGAAGGCAAAACTTTCCTCTTGCTGGTGCTGCTGTCACAGCATAGTTACATCATCATAATACACTGATTATGTTCTGGCCAAATTGCAATTTCTGAACAGAATTCTATTTTTCTTTTTGCTTCTCTTAAGTGAATAAAATAGCTACTTCTTTAGTAGCTTCTTTAGTTATGAGTGCTACAAGCCCCCAACCTGTGATTTTTTAAAAAAAAAAAGTTTTCTCCTCCTCTCCACCTCATCATTCCCCCAACATCCATGACAAAGAATGAGGCAGCCACCATAGTACAAGAGTGCACTTGAACCAGGTGATACTGAACTAGGAACAAGTACATGTAAGGCAAACATTACTTTCGCAATGTTCATGGCAATGGATTATGTTCCAAGCAATTGTGTTACATACTTACATAAGCTTTGTTGTTGCTTGTTGTGTGCCTTCAAGTTGTTTATGACTTATGGTGACCTAAGGCTAACTTATCATGGGGTTTTCTGGGCATGTTTCTTCGGGGGGGGGGGGGGACATTGCCATCTTCTGAGACTGAGAGAATGTGATTTGGCCAAGGTCACCCAGTGGGTTATATGGCCGAACCGGGATAAGTTGCCTAAGCTACCTTTTCTAAAAGTCTATTTCGAAGCTCTGCTTATCATACCATCAAGTCAAGTCTTTGTCAATCCATCCTACTTGATCTGTTCATCCAGATCAAATTCTCTACTGGAAAAGTCCACTTGCAGATTGCTTTCTTCTTCCTCAAATAGGAATGTCATTGGAGCATAATGTAGGTGTAGGTGTGTTAGAGTCTGTATCTATCTGCAAGGTTTGGTAGGCCTTCCCCTGAGTCTTCTCAGATAAGTTTCTGTCCTTGGGAGTAAGCCTCATTCAGTTGTCATTACTTGTCTTAGAGGAGAATTGCACTTTAACAATGCTGTCAGTGGCTGAACTCCTATATCAAATCAGGTGGAACATAACACTTCATCCTCATAATTACATATTTTTATTTTTATTTTTTTTGAATGGAGCACAAGGAGTTATTGTCTAGATCTTTGCACCTCATCCAGACCCTTCTCTTGAGTTGTCAGCTCCCAGAAAGAGCAACTACTGCTTAACAGTGTGGCAGAAGAAAAGAAAGGATGCAAATATTGATGAACTGGGTTTGGAGCAGTAAGAAATTGGGAATTTAGTTACAGATGAGGCTCACTCTCCTATCCCTTCTCCTCAGAGTTGCATCATCCAGACTGCTACCTCACTCATTCGTCTCCCCACCAGTAACCAGCACTAGCAGCAACCCTTCCTGGGACTTGACAGCTGCCAGGGAGTGATAGATTTTGGATGTTGCATAATGGGATACAGAAAATACTTACCATTCTCTCTCTCTCTCTCAAAAAAAATGTGTCACTCAAAACACAGTTATGTAGACAGGCACCTGACAGGATTCCAGCCTATGCGTATTTACTCAGAAGTAAGTTCCACGAATCCCACATTGCAGAGCTTGAGAAGGTACTATTAAGAGGGATGAATGTATTGATGGACTGAAGCCATCCACTAAGGGACCACCTGTCTCATTATGAAACTGTCTGAATGTTCAGATATTCTAGAGAGGTTTACTTGACAGGCAAGTGGGAACGGAATTTCTCTGTCATTCCCACTCTGCTGAATGCACTCCCTTTAGACTTGCAATCCATTCCCACTCTCATTGCTTTTAGAAAGGTGCAAAGGCCTGTTTTTTCCCCTTCTTCTTCAAACTGGCACTTTAAGCCAGTTTGATATATACAGATGGTTGCAGTGGTTTAAATAGTTTTCATTCTTGTGATAGTTTTAATAGTTTTGTTGCCTAATTTGTTTTAATTATGTATGTTAGCCACCATAGATGCAACTTTTTTAGTGGAAAGTTAGGATTATAAAATTGCAATCAAATTTTTAAAAAGCAAAATAACTGTGCAATGTTAGGTTGATACAGAGGGACATTTCTTTGTTATTTACAGTTTTAGTGTATCATGATATTCAATTGTCTTAAAAGCGATTTTCCCAGCTCTGGATCAATAGGATTTATTTCCAGATTAAGTGCATATAAGATTACAGCCTACATCTGTGAACAGAGCAGGTAGGATTCATTCACAGAACAGTTTCTGCAGCCATCCTGCCAAGCATAAGCAATGCTGAGATGCAAAACTAACTCTATGGCTCCCTAATGGGGCATTGGCTACCTTGTGATTTGTTTAAAGATTTCACTCTATCATATGAAATTGTCTCTAACATTGTTAACCTGGTCATCACTGTTCCTGTTTTTGTGCCAAATGACCCACTGTTACTCCCCCCATCCTTCGCTTTTTCTGTAAAACAGAGTGCTTGATTGCCTTGGCTGCGATTCAGTTGGCTCCAAAGGTATAATTCTCAGGACCTTCAGACATAGCACTTGTAAATGCTTTTGTTCTGTTTCAGCTTGCCTAGTCGCAGTTCATTCAGAGTAAAGGGAGGGGAGGTGGCAACACTTTGTCGACTTTTCAACAGCAAGCTCAGCCAATCCTTGCCAATGGTTCATGCTGTTTCATTGGATAACATCCCAGCAAAATAGCTTTGGACCATGCTAATATCATGCAACAATGAGTAGAAGGAAATGAATCATGCAAAAGACATAGCAAAGACATGAAACAATTTGGAACCTGCAAAAACTATATGGCAGAATCTTTGGAGAGATTATTTTCCTCTTTCTTAAAACAAAAAACTAAGTCAATGTTTCATTTATTTATTGAAAAGTTTTGAGCCCATATGCTTCTGGAGTGTGAGAAATCTTTGAACATAGAACCACTTATTGTTACATTTGCATTCCACCCTTTCTACAAGGAGTTTTGTCCTCACAGTAATCCTGAGAATGGTCTAAAGCATTACCAAACATAGGGCCAGCCCCACCATTGAACAAAGGGAGCAGGTTACTTCATAGAATCATTGAATCATAGAGTTGGAAGAGACCACAAGGGCCATCCAGTCCAACCCCCTGCCATGCAGGAACTCCCAGTCAAAGCATCCCCGACTGATGGCCATCCAGCCTCTGCTTAAAGACCTCCAAGGATGGAGACTCCACTACACTCCGAGGGAGTGTGTCCCACTGTCGAACAGCCCTTACTGTCAGGAAGTTCCTCCTAATGTTGAGGTGGAATCTCTTTTCCTGCAGCTTGCATCCATTGTTCCGTGTTCTAGTCTCTGCAGCAGCAGAAAACAAGCTTGCTCCCTCCTCAATATGACATCCTTTCAAATATTTGAACAGAGCTATCATATCACCTCTTAACCTTCTCTTCTCCAGGCTAAACATCCCCAGTTCCCTAAGGCGGTCCTCATAGGGCATGGTTTCCAGTCCCTTCACCATCTTAGTTGCCCTCCTTTGGACATGCTCCAGTTTCTCCACATCCTTTTTGAATTGTGGTGCCCAGAACTGGACACAGTATTCCAGGTGGGGCCTGACCAAAGCAGAATAGAGTGGCAAAACGTTATTGGAGACAGAACAATACCTTTGCCTACTTGTATCTCCTGCCATCCATTCTATGTAAGCCGGTGCCAGCTACTGCACTCAATATATATACTGTGCAAAATGCTACAGTATGCCTATCAACAGGAGGCAGACAACAGGCAGAAGCAGGCAGGTTTTGTTGACAAAAGGGTTCCAGCAACCCTATTTTAACATGTTTCTAATTTTAACTGGGCTTTCATTTCTTTAAGCAATGATGTTTTAACTTTTTTTATCTTGTGGATTTTAAACATTTTTTTTTAATTGTAAGCCACTTTGAGTCCCAATCTGGAGAAAAGGCTGGAAAAGAAATAAACAACAGCAACTGCACATGTTGCTCATTAGTGGAATAAAAAGCCTTGGTTTAGTGTGCCTTCACTTCACATTTTGTTGCTGTGTCTGTTTTCTCAGAACAAGTATCCTCACGTCTCTTTCTCCTGTTTTCTACTTCTTTTCCTGTCCATTTTCATCTTCAAGATGTTGCCCCTTATCTCTTGGATCTTGCCTTCCACTGTTCTTCACACTGTTAGGGATTCTTCATCCTCCTTCAGCAAGTATACCAGTGGGAGTGGGCAATCATGTCTTCTCAAAAATAAACCCCACAAATTTCAATACAGTTTACTCCCAGAAAAGCAGTCTGAAGGGAGAGATCACCATTGGCTCCAAGCAACTATTTCCTGGACTGGCAGAGATTAAAAGACCTCCCAGTTAGTTTATGTCTGAGATGAGATATATATTCAAGTCTTCCCATTATCTACAATATCACACTGATTCTTCTACATCCACTTGATAAATCTTTGGCTTTAAATTAGTGACATGAAGTATTTATAAATGGCTTTCCAGCTGTCCAACTGCTCTTTTGCCTTTGACATAGAAATGCCAGCAGGTGAAAACATTTCACAGCATGGAGATAAACAGTGTGCTCACTTCCTGATCTGCACATCTGACACTTAGCTACAAAACAGGACAGTTTTTATCTTTTAGAGAGCTTGCATGTTATAGTGGTTTGAGTGTTGGACTAAGATTCTGGGAGGCCAGGGTTTAAATCCTGTCTTGTCCATGGAAACCCACTGGGTGACTCTAGGCAAGTCACATTTTCTCAGCCTCAGAGAAGAGCAATGGTGAACCACCTCTGAATGGAGCTGCAGCAAGCTGACAAGACTGTTCTCTCAGAAGATGGGAGTGGGGTGAATCTTTCATACCCAAAGCTACTTTCCTAAATTCCAGAATACAGAAAATTACAATTATTATCCAGATTCGATGAGGATCCCTATGAAGTTATCTCATATTTTCTGATTTAACTAGAGATAACCTCAGAGAGAAAACTTCCCATAGAGTAAGAGTGGGGAACTTGTTGTTGAACTGCAGCTCACAACAGCCACAACTAGCATGGCCAATGCTCAAGGAAGATGTGAGTCATAGCTTAAAAGGGGCCCAATCTACAGTGGAGGCCATCCCGGGACATCCCTGGTATATGTCTGAATTATGTCTGCTCCTCTCAGAACACACAGGCTTGCTTTTAGTCTGTATCAATACAGACTGAGAACCATGTAGTTCCTCACTCCAGGGCAGATCTGATTCAATCTTTTTTTATATACCTGTCTCATCAAGTTGTTGCCATTTTCATGCTGCTACGCTAATTGTCTCCATCATGAAACAAACAATCCTGTATACACACACACACACACACACACACACTGCTAAAATTGAAAATTGCCCTATGGCCCTATACTAAGCCATAGTGCATAGGACCTCCTCCTCCACTAAAAACAACATTGGCACTGTTGTAAAGGAAGCCTAAATTTCAGCCACATAAATAGAGTGGCATGCTTTCTCTGATATTGCTTTAGTGCAACATTTCTCCACAGTCCACTTGTGCCTCTTCATAATCATTTTCTGAGCAATCTCCGCACATCTATTTAATTTTAGTAGCTTAGTTGCAGCTGCTGTTGGAGTTTTCTACTCTCTCCCAAATAGGCAGGAGGTTCTTGATTTTATTCTTCTTCTAGGCTAATCTCATTCCCTTGCTCAAAGCAACATAAACAATTGTTTCCCAATTTTCAAAGCAGAATGAAGCTGCATACATGTGTAGTCCCCTAACATGTGTGAGTACAGGCAGAAAACTAAGCAAATATGTACAAGCATATGGCATAGAAAGACAAAAATGGCTATGGCACATCTCCACCCGGATCAATCTTGATTCTAACTAGGGTGTTAAAAACATAGAAAATAGGCAATCTGGGGTATTTTTTTTAAAACACACATTATTTTTATCCCACGTTATAATCTCCAGACAATTAAAACATTTGAGATTGCTCTAGGAAAGAGCAAACAGAAGGTTCGAATTGGGACAAAGCTGAATTTTTAGCCCTGTGTAGATTGTGTCAGAATCTTGAGAGCTTTAGGGTCCCCCCTCTTGCCCCAGGTATCTTTGAGCAGGTGGAGAAAGGCATAAGTAACCTGATTCCAGCCCTTGGAGAAGCACAATAGACGTCTCCACTGAAGGAACTGCAAGAAATGATGAGTTACAGCCTATAAGTGAAACAGAGAACACTGTCTGAAGCATATGCACTTCCACATTTATTGGGTGAGAATCTGCTCTGGGTTTTAGTGCAAACTTTAAAGAAATGCTTCAAAGTGCTCAAGCTATTTTGCAATGGTATGAAGAAAGTTGGACAGTTCCATGCAACATCAGACTAACAGTTGGAATGGATTCACCATCCTACTGGTATGGAAGCCACTTGAGAGTTCTACTTCAGAGGATGAAAGAGACGGTCAGCTCAGTCTGACAGCCACCTGAGTTCTCCAGAGGAGGAAGAGGAGGTAGGAGAGAAAGCTCTGAATCCCTAGGAAAGGCAAAGGCTTTGATGTTTACCACAAACCCAATCCCTCTTCCACAGGCCAACTGAAAGGAGCAAAATTGGTTTCTCTCTCAGTCTGTGAAATGTGATCCTGAGATTTACAACCCTGGACTGTTGTTTTGTTTTTGTTTTTTGTTTTTTGTTTGTTTGTTTGTTTTGTTTTTACCCTAATAGCTTGACTCCATTATTTTGCTACTCCTACTTAGATTCTGCTTGGATTTACGCCTCCTGACCCCAGACTGTTTCTTATCAGACACCGCTTGTTCCTTCGGATACTGCACTTTTGGCGCTCTGTTGCAGTATGAGAGTAGGACAGCCACCAGTTGCCACTATACTAATGGAAAGCCTGGGGAATTTGTGCTTACATGTTTCTCACAACCAATAGTATCCATTCTGTATATCATAATAATCTGAGCACCAACTAAAAATTCCACAAGAAGCCATCATAGTGTAGTGGTTTGAGTGTTGGATTAGGATTCTGGGAGACTAGGGTTCAAATCTCCACTCTCCCATGGAACCCACTGAATGACTTTGGGCAAGTCATACTCTCTCAGCCTCAGAGGAAGACAACGGAAAACCTACTTTGAACAAATCTGGCTAAGAGCACCCATTCCACTCATAACCTCTCGATTAGATTTCTGTAACGCACTCTACATGGGGCTACCTTTGTACCAAGTTCGGAAGCTTCAGCTGATTCAAAACGCAGTGGCCAGATTGCTGACAGGGGCTTCAAGGATGGAGCATATTACCCCCATACTTAAATCTCTGCACTGGCTTCCAATTTGCTTCCGGGCGCAATACAATGTGTTGGTCGTTACCTTTAAAGCCCTATATGGTTCGGGCCCAGGTTACTTGAGAGAACGCCTCTCCCCACATAATCCGCCCCGCACCCTAAGAACAACTGATAAAAAACTGTTAAATCTCAAAAACACGAGACTAAAGTCTACGTCTCGCTCAGCGTTCTCAGCTGTAGCTCCAAAACTATGGAACGACCTGCTGGAGGAGATCCGTCTGATGCCTACATTGGAGGTGTTCAAAAAAGCACTAAATGGATCTCTTCCGGCGGGCATACCCACCCGACCTTATGTAACCCCCATTGACCCAGGAACTCCCCAGATTATTGATGCGACTGTGGTAATTGTTTTTAATTGTTAATATATTGTTTTAGATATTTTACTGTATTGGATTTTAATATGTTGTAAGCCCGCCTCGATCTGTAGGGAGAGGCGGGAGATATAAATAAAAAAATTATTTATTATTATTATTCCTAAATTTGCCCTTATTGTTGTTATGTTATGTGCCTTCAAGTCATTTCCAATGTATGGCACCTAAGGTGAACCTATAACAGGGTTTTCTTGGCAAAATTTGTTCAGAGAACAATTTGCCTCAGCTTCCGAGACTGAGAAAATATGACTTGTTCAAGGTTATCCAGTAGGTTTCAATGGCCATGCATGAATTTGAACCTCAGTCTCCAGAGTTGCAGTGCAACACTCAAACCACTACACCATGCTGGTTCTGGTTGCCATAAATCAGAAACCACTTGAAGAAGACGCACAGCAACAGCAGCAGCAACAACAACAGCAACAGGTCAGCAGCAGTATGCAATGTCAAAAAACCAATTGTAAGGTGAGGACCAATTGTGGAGAAGACCTGCAGGTTGTGATGCTGTTTTGCTGGATGAAGCCAGGAGGATGCTGGATTACTAGGTGGGTGCTTGGTCTAATCCAGCATAGCCCATGTGTTCTTTCTACCTTTAAAACATGAACTTTACCGGGAGTGATGAAAATGATGTACCAGGGCCATTTTTGTGGCCTGCAAGACTTTTCCCATTTCCCCCCTCAAAATCCCCTCCTTATCTCCCAGGGGCTGTAGGGTTGGAAGAGACCACAAGGGCCATCCAGTGCAACCCCCTGCTGTGGAGGAAGACACAATCAAAGCATCCCTGACAGATGGTCATCCAACCTCTGTATAAAGATCTCCAAGGAATTCTATCGAGTTTGCATGTTGTTACATGCCATTTGAGGCCCAGGACAGGCCCTAGGCATGTTGGAGATTAATTTTGAACAAAACCTTTAAAACAAACACACACACACACATTTCTATTGGCCAATGTCATGAGTCCTAGAAAGCCCCATGGGGAACCAATGCCCCCTCCCCAGCCCTTTGCAGTTGCCAACCCCTGAACAATATATAGGACCTTTCTGTTGGCCTTAGGAGTAATACAGTATCAAATATAGGATCACTGACTCACAGCTCTACCTTTACTAGAAGGCTCATCCTCACACCTAATAAATCAATCATTTTCTGGTTTATGAGTGGTCTTAAATTATTAATGGGACACTGAACTAGGCAGCTTTTTCAAGCAGTTCTTGGGCAGAAGTCTCTGAAGAGAGATCAAATTTGATTCGAACAATCAGGTGACTTTATTGCAAAGTGCAAGTGGAGGCCACCTTTCTGTTCCTGTTGAGGAGCCACATGGACTATCAATAGTACGCAAAATATAAACAAAATCAAAAATATCCACTTGCATTTTTGAAAACAGGGTCCCTCTTACCTGGCAGAATTGTACCGCTATGATTCCACTTTAATAACCATTCCAACCTATGAAGTTTGGTGTAGTTTGGTGAATCACTGCAGTGCTCTAAATGCCCCTGCCTAAAATGCAAATCCCAGAATTCCATACAGTGTAGCCAGGCCAGTTAGCATGGGCCATAGTTCTATAATCATGTGGTGTGAAGGGATCATGTATATGTGTATGGAGAATAGCCTGTTTAAAAGTTGCCACTCCTAAAAACTTCCTGGAGAGGCTATCCCATACCTTTTTGGACTGTAAAAAAGATGGTTCAAGGGAGTTCTGGCATAGGCCATTAATTTTACTTTAGGAATGTTATCCAGTCCTCCTGCCACACTTTATCTATTCCTGCTTTTTGGATTAGCAGAATACAAGGTACTAGGGAATCATGATTTCTCAAAGCTGACAAGCATAAAATTACATCTTTCAATCTTTGATGCTCTTGAGTGTAATTTTCCATCTCTAAACCCATCTACAGATTAAGTAAAATTAACAAACATTTTAATATGGCTAACCTTTAGTGACAGCATGCAGCCTTCATATTTTTTAAAAAAGAAATCCCCGTTTTTCCCTGTGTCTTTTGAATTGAAATAATTTTACAAATACATAGTGCCATGTAAGATGTTTCTTTGTTTCGTTTGACAGCAGCTGGCAGAGACAAGCCACAACAGCAGAGAATCCAAGTCTCAAAGAAAGTCTCTTTTAAAAAGAAAGAGAGAGAAGAAAGAAAGAAAGAAAGAAAGAACAAACTTCTGTCAAACAGGAACTCCCCCTTGTGGTAGAATCAGCCACCTAAGTGGGCTTCCTGATCAACCAGGGCTGATAAAAGTTTGAACCAGGTAGAGAGACAGTCTTGGTACCTAGCTGGTAATGAATCCTCATGCACTGAGTTCTTTTGAATACTCCCTCCTTAAAGTTCTGCTCACTTAAGAATACATTCCACGTTTTGTTTGTACAAGAAGTAACCTTTCACTGTAATGTGCCTCCAGGCACAGTTATGGCATCTCAATATTTCATTGGTACGAATTAATCTTTTACCACATCGTCTTCAAGTTCCCTCTTCCCAAATTCTTTTAATTTAGGAGCTGACACCTTTGATGGATGATGCCGCACTTATCTTTTCACATTTGTCACTATGTAGTTTTTAAGTACCATTTCAACTCCTGACTTCACATTACATTTAGAAATAAAATAATCCTACTGTTAAGAACTCTGATGAGGGGGAATTAACAGGGTATCTCATTGTTTTGTTTCATAGCAAAGAACAAAACAAAACCAAAAAAACAACCCTCCCTCTAGCCTTGTTGTTAGCCTTAAGGAACTTTTTCCATATATTTTGAGAGGAGAGGGGTCTAGACAGAAGAAGAAAAACAACTTGGAATGTTTTCTAAACAATAGCCTATCAGGGATCAAAGTATAAAAGTGGGACCTACAACAGATTGGTCCATAGCAAAATCTCCTGTTCAAGGGTCCAATCAGCTATTATCTTACAGCGGGATTTTCCTCTCCTTCTTATTTTGTGTCTGAGTACGGACTGTCCTCATTGACATGTTTTGGGGTTATTCCTCATCCCCTTTTAAAAAATAAATAAATAACATTTTTGGAAATTTCAAGCTTCCCCCAAACATGCTAATTCTTTGCTTCTCTTCCTCAGTTGTATCCTCATTTTGGATACTGTCCGGAAGTACTTACCACCTGTGCTCACAAATAGATATTTTCAGGTCTCAATGTGTAAATCAATCATGTAAATAATTTTTGCCCACATTTTGAAAGCTCTGTTTAATTTCATTCATGTTTACATTCACATGGATTAGATGTTGTCAGCTTTTAAAAGACAGTTACATTTTTGTAGGAAAACATTCTGGGAGGTATAAATGTTGTGTGGGTGGAGCCGGGAAAGGACAGATAGTAGGAAGCAGGAGGTGTGTGTGAGTGAGAGGACCTGAACCCAAGTCATCTGAGGCTGTTAATGTTGTAAATGCCTGCAAATAAATTGGCCACCTTTTGAGAGACCTTGGAACCTCTGTGAAACACAACAACACAAATGTCAGCAACATTTTCTAAGCTTAGCACCCAAAGGAGAAACTGATTATTGTCCACAGTCGTCCAAAACACAATGAAGAAATAATTCAGTTTGACACCGCTTTAACTGCCCTGGCATAATGCTAGGAAATTCTATGAACTGTAGTTTTGTGAGACATTCAGCCTTCTCTGCCAGAGAGCTCTGTTGCCACAACAAACTACAGTTCTCAGGATCCCATCGCACTGAGCCAGGGCAATTAAAGTGGTCTTGAACTGGATTATTTTTGCCATGTGTTTTGGACCAGTGTTTCTTACTCTTTCCTGAGACCACATCATCAGAACTCAAAAGACTGAGTTAATTATTAGGAATGATTATCTCCCAAGGTTAAGAGAAGTATTTTCATGCTATTTCATTCCCACTGGATCTGGTTGATAGTTAAAGGCCTGTTTCAGCATGACAACCCCTAACATTTGCCAAAGATTATCTCTCTTGTCATTACAGTCAGCAGAATGGTGTTCAGATACAGACGCCCTGCATTCATGCAGATGGGGAGGGGGGATGGAGTAGCTGTTTCAAACACACAGCCTAGAGATAAGTGGAAATCTCTTCAGATGCTGCTTTGAAGGTATGCCAGCAGGCCTTGGGAGCCGTGCCCACTTGCCTCCTGGAGCAGTTATTATATCAGCATCAAGCAAATCTCTTCATAGACTGACCAGATACTGAACAGAGCCATCGTGAAGGACTTGGAGTAATGCAGACATCTTGCTAGCCCTGGTTATCTGATCTCTTGTGTGTCTCTGACAATAATCTATATCAGGATACATTTATTGCTTGATACATTTAGTGCATTACTACCTTACCACTGTCTTCTGCCTATTGTGCAATGCAATGAATAGTATTTTCAACTCATACAGAGTGAGGGAACTAAGACACCCCTATTTTCTGTGCCCAAAGGGATTGTTCTTTATGTCTTAATTATTGTCTATTATTGAAAGTATTTAATAAACACATTTCTATCCACCACAGCTCCCCAAATGATGTACAACAAAGCGTTTTAAAACATTGTTTAAAACCAGTTGTTTATTTGTTTGTTTGTTTTTTAAAAAACATTCTGAATATTAATTTTGATAACTAGTTTTAAAAACCAAGGCCAAATGGGACAATACAGTTTGTAAGCTCAAGGGGGAGGGAAGCGACCTGAATTCCCTTTAGAGAGAATTCCACAGAGAAAGCCCTGTCTCAAGTACTGAAGAAAGTACTGAAAAGCACATTAAAAGCAGAAAACAGTAAGGAGACAAGCTCCATGTGCTCTAAGATGGTCAATTGTTTCTTCCTTTTAAAATAGTCCAACACATGTCAGATTGTATGAAAGAAGGTATTTTTCAGGGGCTGAAAACAAACATAGATATTAAAAAGACAATACTAAATTAACTATATCCTATGAATCCTCATAGGAATACAATGGGGCTTTTAGACCGCCCAAAAGGGGCGGTCCATAGTCGCCCCTTCTGGCAGCGAGATGAGGCCTAGGCTGCCGCACGGGCAGCCCCAAAGGCCTCATCCCGCCGCTTTTGGAGGCCGCGGGGAACCGGCAAACTGCCGGTTCCCCGCGGCCTCCAAGCAGGGTGCAGCAGGCACTCTGGGTGCCCGCTGCACCCCACTTCCCTCGGCGGGGCTGAAGGGTGGAAGGGGCGGCCGCCGCGGCCCCTTTCTCCCAGGGTCTTTGCCGCGGCCATTTAAAGGCCGCGGCAAAGACCCACCGCAAAAAAAGAGCTCTGCGATGGAGCTCTTTTTTTGCGGCGCGGGAAGGGCGCGATTGGCGCCCTCCCGCGCCGCAAAAACGTCATAACGTGCGCAGCGTGTCAAAACGCTGCGCACATGATGACGCCTTTGCGGCGCCACCGTATGGACGCCGCCATATTTAAATGGCGGCGTCCATACCCTTTAGGGTTAGGGAGGGTGTAAACGCTACGCCCTCCCTAACCCTAAAGACGGGCTTTTTAGCCCTAATCGCGCATTTTTTTGCCTGTCTAAAACAGGCCAATACTCTTCATATCAGAAATAGACACATGGAACTTGTCTCCTTACTATTTTCTGTCTCATGTACTGACAAATGAACCTTCATGAAGTGGTGGGACACACAACCCAGCTTCTGCTGAATACCGTATTTCAAATTCTGGGGAGGCTCATAAGAAAAAGATGGTTCTTTCAAATAGCTGTGCCTGTTTATTCACACTCCATTTCTGGTTTGACTTACCGGTAATCATAACTTCATATTCTGGATGTGGGTTTTTAAAAGTTTTGAACACTCTCCTAGAGCAAACTGAAAAGGTGGTGGAACAATAAGTCTAATGTGAGACCTTCCACTGGGAACACAGTGTCTGGTTTGACATGTAACCAAGACACATAGTTTGGATTAACCACAATCAAGGTTAACAATTCCTTATAAAATTGGATACATACCAGTTCAAAATCCCATTGATGCATACATCTACTTCAGTGGCAGCTTGTGGCTCCTATGTCAGGGTCAATCAATCAACTCTGGGTTTTAGTCTGAAATTTAAAGGAGTTGTTCAAGGTGCTGAAATTGTTTGAGGGGCAAAGTTCAGCACCTTAGATAGAATCATAGAATCACAGAGTTGGAAGAGACCACAAGGGCCATCCAGTCCAACCCCCTGCCATGCAGGAACTCCCAGTCAAAGCATCCCCGACAGATGGCCATCCAGCCTCTGCTTAAAGACCTCCAAGGATGGAGACTCCACTACACTTCGAGGGAGTGTGTTCCACCGTCGAACAGCCCTTACTGTCAAGAAGTTCTTCCTAATGTTGAGGTGGAATCTCTTTTCCTGTAGCTTGCATCCATTCTTCTTGGTCCTGTTCTCTGGTAGTTTAGACTAAAGATAGTTTAGACTAAAGTCAAGTCGAGATTTACCACTCCACTAACATGGAAGCAGCAAGATACTACTGTTCTAGTTTCCCTCATTCCCTAGTTAAGGGAGTTCAGGGTCTCAGTAATGCTTTACAATGCTTATGAAAAAAGCAAAGTAGTTAATAATAAATATTACTATTTATGATTTCTTAAAATATTGATATTCCGCCCTGTAATGTCTCGGGACAGTTTACAATAAAATCAGTTTAAACAATAACAAAAAGAATAATTTAAGCATTCTGAAAGCAGAGCAAACAATTGAATAATGTAAAAAGTCAAAACTCATTGAACACAGAAGTGGTTTCCTCCAGCAGACCTGATTCCTTGGCCATGTGTATATAGTGAGAAGCATCCCTTCAAGTATATTATCAGAGTTCCAAGTTATTTAGGCTTTTAAATGTCAGCAACCTGGATTTAGAAATAAATCAGCAATAAACATATTTCTGAGATGCCTTATCACATTTAGGCAAATTTGATTGGTCTGAATTAGATGTACCCTTTATGCTGTCAAGAGACTTTCCAAGTGAGACTAGGATATAAGCATATTTAGTGTAAAATGTTTACTTCCACTTTGCCCCTCCGCCCCCTCCCCGGCTGCCTTTTTTTTTTTTTTAAAGAAAAAATCCCTCATTTTATTTCTCTGACATTTTGGTGTAGCAACTGTTATTAAATAAGTCCTGTGTTTTCTCTTTGGAAGATTTGATGTAATGTGTGCTCTCAGGATGGAATTATTTCATTTCATAAAATCCTTGTCATTTTAAGAGGATTTAGGTAACTAATACAGTGCATGTCAACAAAAAAAAGGCATCATGTGCTAACTGGGAGAAATTCATGTTCATCTTGCAGCAGAGGGGAATGTGTAAGATCCTGAGCACACATTGCATTCAATACATTAAAAATGAGAATCAGAAATACCTGATTAATCGAAATGAATTTAAGTCTCCGGGACCAGATGAACTTCAGTAAACTTAAAGAACTGAGGGTGCTTCCGTGGTCAGGAATACTAAAAGAGAAGGGAGTTCAGGATAGATGGGAGTTTCTCAAAAGGGAGATACTGAAGGCACAATTTAGAACAGTTCTAATGAGGAAGAAAAATTAGAAGTGTCTCAAGAAACCAGGATGGATGACTAAGGAATTGTCAATTGAGCTAAATTTTAAATGCAACATGTATAAGAAATGGGAAAATGGGGAAATCACGAAAGAGGAATTCAAAGAAATATCTAGCATGTGTAGGGGTAAAGTCAGAAAAGAATGAACTTGCTAGAGAGGTTAAGAACAACAAAAAGGGCTTTTTGGGGTATGTCCACAGCAAAAGAAAGAAGAAGGAAATGGTAGGGCCACTGCATGCAGAAGATGGCAAAATGCAAACAGGGGACAGAGAAAAGGCAGAATTACTCAACACCTTCTTGCCTCAGTGTTCTCAGAAAAGGAAAAGGGTGCTTAACCTGTGGATAATGGAGCAGAGGACAGAATTGGGTATATTCAGCGCAGAATAAGTAAAGAAATAAGTACAGGCCCTAGTTAATCTAAATGAATATAAGTCTCCAGGACTTGATGAACTACATCCAAGAGTATTAAAAGAACTGGCAAATATAATATCAGAACCAATTGGCAATAAACTCCTGGAGAACAGGAGAAATCCCAGCAGACTGGAGGAGGGCAAACGTTGTCCCCATCTTCAAAAAAGGGAAAAAAGAGGATCCCAACAATTAGTGTCCAGTTAGTCTGACATCAATACCAGGAAAGATTCTAGAGCAGATCATTAAAAAGAGAGTCTGTGAACATTTAGAAGGCAATGCCATAATCACAAAAAGTCAACATGGGTTTCATAGAAACAAGTCATGTCAGACAAACCTGATCTCTTTGATAAAATTACCTGTTTGGTAGATGAAGGGAATGCTGTGGATATAGTACATCTTGATTTCAGTAAGGCCTTTGACAAGGTTCCCCATGACATTCTTGCAAACAAGCTTGTAAAATGTGGGCTAGACAAGGTAACTGTTACATGGATTTGTAACTGGTTGACTGGCTGCACCCAAAGGGTGCTCAACAATGGCTCCTTTTCAACCTGGAGAGAAGTGACCAGTGGGGTGCCACAGGGTTCTGTACTGGGCTCAGTGCTATTCAACATCTTTATCAATGACTTGGATGACAGAATTGGGGGCATACTTATCAAATTTGCAGATGACACCAAATTAGCTAATACCCCAGAGGACAGGATCAAAATTCAAAATGACCTAAATGGACTAGAAAGCTGGGCCAATGATAACAAAATGAAATTCAACATGGAGAAATGTAAGGTACTGCACTTAGGGTGGAAAAATGAAATGCAAAGATATAGGATGGGGGACAACTAGCTGAATGAAACTATGAGTGAACGGGATCTAGGAGTCCCAGTAGACCACAAATTGAACATGAGCCAACAGTGTGATTTGGCAGCTTAAAAGGCCAATGTAGTTTTAGGCTACATCAATATTGTGTAGATCAAGGGAGGTAATAGTGCCACTCTATTCTGCTTTGGTCAGGCGCCACCTGGAATGCTGTGTCCAGTTCTGGGCACCACAATTCAAAAAGGATGTGGAGAAACTGGAGTGTGTCCAAAGGAGAGCAACTAAAATGGTGAAGGATCTGGAAACCATGCCTTATGAGGAAAGACTCATTTCAACATTAGGAGGAACTTCCTGACAGTAAGGGCTGTTCGACAGTGGAATACACTCCCTCAGAGTGTAGCAGAGTCTCCTTCCTGGGAGGTCTTCAAACAGAAGCTGGATGGCCATCTGTCAGGGATGCTTTGATTGGGAGTTCCTGCATGGCAGGGGGTTGGACTGGATGGCCCTTGGGATATCTTCCAACTCCATGATTCTATGACTCTATGATTCTATGACCCATTGCTTTATCTTTTTGGCTCTCCACGGTACCTTCAGAACTCTTTTCCAGCACCACATCTTAAATGAATGGATTTTCTTTTTATCTACTTTATTCACTGTCCAGCTATCACATCCATACATGATGATGGGGAATACAATGGCTTGAATGATTCTAACTTTAATGCTCAGTTCTATGCCTATGCTCTTTAGGATTGTGTCTAGTTCTTTCATCACTGCCCTTCCCATTCCTAGACTTCTTATTTCTTGACTGCTGTCTCCATTCTGATCAATGTTTGATCCAAGGTTTGAGAAATCTTTACCACTTAAATTTCCTCATTGTTGAAGTTGATCCTCTGTGATCATTTTTATTGTTTTTTTATGTTCAGCAGTAAGGCTGCCTTTTCACTTTCTTCTTCAACTTTAGTAACTGTTTTTGTGGGGTTTTCAGGCTATGTGGCAATGTTCTAGAAGAGTTCCTTTCTGACATTTCGTCAGCATCTGTGGGTGACATCTTCAGAACATCAGAAAGGAACTCTTCTAGAAGATGCCAGCCACAGATGCTGATGAAATGTCAGAAAGGAACTCTTCTAGAATATGGCCACCTAGCCCGAAAACCCCACAAAAACTATGGATGCCAGCCATAAAAGCCTTCAACTCTACATTTAGTAATTGTTCCAGGTCTGTGATGTTTTCCACTAGTACTATGATGTCATTGGCATATCTTAGATTGTTGATGTCCCTTCCTCCTATCTTTACTACTTCTTCTTCTGAGTCTAAACCTGCTCTCTTCCTATGATATTTTCTGCATACAATACCTCCATACTTACAGCAAAGCTTCTTTAATCAAAGGATCTGTTCAGTTTAAACTATGAGATGTCCAACTAAGCCAGAATCAAACAATGGTTTATGATTCTGATATGTTAAATCAATAATTAAGCAGATTTCCATTCAATTGGCCTGCAGTAGTTTAAAACTACTCACAACCTTGGAGAAGAACAGAGAAAGCTAGAACATGAAAACATAAAGCTCTTTACTGTTACCACCAGTATCACTAAACGATAATTTGGTTTTACATCAAAACTCGGGTACATTACACATGCCAATTTCTGCTATGTAGATAATGGATACCAACATTATACTTTAACTGTCACATGTGCTTATTTCCCTGACAGAAAACTGTGTCAGTATTGGCATGATCAAGTGTGCTGAATCCTTCAGCTCTCTTAACCACTGCATTCAGTTCATGACACCTAAATGTGAATAGGCACTTTCTAGATTACAGGACAATGTATCTTTCCAAAATATCTTCAGTGAAACTCTTTTTAGACCAAATATTCAAACCACTGATAATTGTTAAAGTGTTAGTACAAATTAGCCAGAGGCTGAGCGTTACTTTCAATGTTACTAAAACAAAATGATTCTCATTCTCGGAGAAAGGCAACTTATAAAAGAAGTGAAATTTAATAAATAAATATATGATGATAATAACAACTTGTCTTTTTCTTCTTTATTCCCACCCAATTCTTCATAGCCATTAATAGGTCAATTTTAGACACTATTAATACTGTTAATACTTGTCTTCTTTAATAAACCTTCTCATCTCTGATTTCCTTGCAACATTTTGCTGCTCCCTTTCCAGTTTCTTGGCTAATTCATACAGATGACAAATGTGAATCTCAGTTTCAGTTTTCTATTATTTCCCTTGTCTGATCAAATAAATTAACAGACTTTCATTTCATTCCCAGGAGTGATATCCATATGCTGATGGAGACAGCATTTTTTAAAATAAAAAGAACCTGTTTAAACAGTGAAAATAAAAGATAAGTTATCACCTGTTCCTTACCGTGGTTTGCAAACCAAACAAAAAGAGAAGCTAAGTTTACTTTCTTCACCTTGATGCCTACTGCATTTCATGGTCAATAATGTATTGCAGCAATTGCTATAATGTTATCAAAGCTAGATTTTATTATGGCGTATCTTAATTTTCAATTCCACCTTTATATACAGTTAGAAACTATTATTTTAAGCACAGAGGAAAGAATTGGCTCACCTCAGCAAGAGACTTTCTTTCCAGCTGCAAAGCATCAAAGTGGTAAACAGAACATGGCCTTTATACAGCTTTCTCTATTTGAACAGTTAAAAGGACTATTTGTACCTACCTCTTGTTGATAGACAATGTGCCATAGGCAAAGAGATACTGGAAAGGAAATAGCTAACTGCTTAATCTTGTTTGCCTCCATTCATCAGACCTCTTTCATATATCTTTATGGCTCCTCAACCCAACCAAATTGCTAATCCAGAAAGAAAAATGACTCCATCATGTTAGATTCTCAATTTGATACATGCCAATTAACTAATAATGATTGAACTGTAGCTGCAAAGAAAACTGGATTATGTATCTTCTACTCTGAACTTTCTGTACCAGATGTATGCTTTCCAGGCTCTTTCAAATCAGTGTTTGGGATTATCTTTGCAACTACAAATCCCAGAATACTCTGGCCAGCATGGCCATGTTGGCTGGGAGATCTTAGGCATTATAGTCTCCCCAAAAAAGCAACATTTCCAATCTCATAAACATTAAACCAGTAATGAAATTTTTGCTCCATGCATGTATAGGAAGTCCCAACATCTCTATCACTAACTCAACATTTGTATCCTCCTCACCCTGAATTTACATCTGAACTGGTCCATCCACAGAGATTACCTGTGTATCCAGGATTTCTAACGTGATGGGATGCTTACCCTGCCATAGTCACAGGGGAAGTACTCAGTAGCTAACTGCCAAGTCAGTACCTTTTTTCTTCAGTTGCCCCCTGCCACACTCATGTTCCCTAGTTCTAATATTTATCCAGAGAAAAGGGAACACAGAACTGAGAGTGGCAGCTGTATAGCAAATGCTGTATGTTACACCATCTCTACTATGAAATTATCATGACCAAAAATAATTTGAATAAGGTAAGGGAAGTACAGTGGGCCTTTGGTATCTGCTGGGGTTTGATTCCAGGGCTCTCTGCAGATACCAAAACCATGGATGCTCAAGTCCTGTTATATACAGTGGCATAGTAAAATGGTGTCCCTTATATAAAATGGAAAAATCAAGGTTTGCTATCTAGAATTTATATGTGTTATAAATGTGTGTGTGTGCGTATCTGATTAATATTTTAAAGCCATGGATAGTTGAACCTGTGGGTAAAGAATTCATGACTATAGAGGGCCAAATGTATATTCATGTGGAGATGGAAGATGAAGACAGAAGATCAGATTTGCTGGCAGAGCTTGGAAATTTCCATTTGTTGAACAATAACCACCAGAATAGCCTAGCTGGCATGGTCAGTGGGCATGTTGGCTGGGGAAAAATCAGAAAAAAAATGGATATTGTAATCCAAAAGGGTAACTTTTCCAAGTTGTGCTTACTGCAGCTCTGTACTAGGAAATATTGGGCAGGTTGCACAGTCCTAAGAATGATTGGCCCACAAAACAGGAGTATGAGGTTGAGGTGAGGAAGATAAATTGTTTTTAAGTGCAGCCTCTGCTCCATAGAATAATGTCTGCTTCTTGCAGATGGTGGGAAGCCAAATGAAGAACACCTTTGTATAAATGCTCCCTACTACACCTCTCTCTATCACTGTTACTGTGTTGCATTGCATTGCAAGCCAAAAGGTTTAGATTTGCTGGCATGAAGAAGCAAGGATACAACTACCAGAATTCCATGCAGGCACAAAAACTGGTCAAGAAGTTTTGTTAATGCAATTAGCTAGTGCAATTAAAAGTACAGATCCTCTTCCAGTTGTAAAATTATTCAATATAAGACATTTTAAAGAAACCAGGAAGAAATTCCTGCTGAGGACAGTCATGTCACTAGGTTTGCTGTCACCCAGTGTATGCATGCGTGTGAACTGCCTTGTCACCCCATCCCACCCAGCCAGACTTGGCTGTTGCCTTTATAGTCCCATGTGGCTGCTGTCACGCAGGACTCTGAAAGCACTGCTGCCTCCAGAAGACTCCACTCCCAATGGGGCAGTTGTGCAGCCTTTGGAGGGCCAATTAAAGGTCCAGTGCAGCTGCTAGAGCCCTGGTAGCACAGTTGTTAAATGCCAGTACTTTACTGCAGCCAGTTGGGAATTGGGAGTTCGAACCCACAAGGACTCAAGGTTGGCTCAGTCTTCCATCCTTTTATAGGTCGGTAAAACGAATATCCAGCTTGTTTAGGGCAATTGGCTAACACATTGTAAACAACTTAGACAGAGCATAGTTTACTATGAAGCGGTATAGAGATATAATGTGCTATTGCTATTGCTTTTGATGGGTAAGTGGTGGGAAAGTGTCCTTTCTCACTTGACCAATAGCTGTGCCAGTCTCTCCAGGTGTACCACCCCACCAGGTGACACCCTCCTCTGGTGTGTCACCCAGAGCAGTCCATGTCTTTTAGTGACACTACTGGCTGAGGAACGAGATGGAAGATAGAAAAACACAAGACATGAACATAGAGCTGAAGCTCATTCAAAGGCCTGATCTAAGTCTGAGAGTTTTGATTCTCTGCAGAGCCACTAATATGTGATTTTGAGGTCCTTGGATGGTATAGCCATTGAGGCAGGAATGAGGATGGTGAGGATGGTGTGGCTCTTAAAATGTTCTTGGACTCAAAACTCGCATCAGTCCTAGCCAGCATAATCAGAGAAGAGAGATTATAGAAGTTGTAAATAAACAACAACTGGAGGCCATACATTTCCCAGCTCTGCATTAAGGGTAAGCCAAGCTTTTGGTTGCCCAGGTTTCCAAATCTCTTTAGCTCATCCAGTCATAAGTAGCTGCTTGCCAGACTTAAGGATGCTGTAAGAGCTATTTGAAAAGGATATTGAATAATCACCAGTTGTTAGTTTATAGTTGTAGATGCTGTCTTATACTTGTGGTGTCTTTACCTTTTTAAAATATATGTATATGCTGTTTGCTTTGCTGGTAGCCTAATCAAGCAGTCAGTTATTTACCTACCTGAGACGGGAAAGAAAATGGTGAAGTGGATGGCTAGAAAATTGAGCCAAGCTCTAGAGAGTGTGACTGGATGGATGTAGGACTCTATATATTACATATTTCACTTTGTGTATAACTCACCTGAGGCAGGGGAAATTTTGTTTATTCAGTACTGGGATGGGAGGGGTGCTGCAATATAGGGCACCAGTGAACTAGGAGCAGTTTCTAAAGATAAGGCCTTTCTGCCCTTTCTAAGGAAAGGATCCAAAGAGCAATTGCTATTTATAGTTCATTTATAAAAACACACAAAGGCAATTTTAGACTAACTTATGTGTTTTTTAAAAACAAATGAACAAACAAACAAACAAACAAATAGCATTATTTTTTCTCCATCATCCTACCATATCTGTTTCCATATTGGTTTAGAACCAGTATGTATAACCCCAGCAGGGCCAGCAACCAATTTGTTCTCTTTGCATCCCCAGTAGGCTGCAGTAATTTGTTTTTCCAATTCCAGAAGTGATGTGATGTCACTTCTGGTTTTGTTTTAGGCTGGGTTTTGGCCAGTTTGCAAGGGGGAAGGTCACGCAACATGAAGGAAGCAAAACTGCCACATTTTGGGACACTTTTGGCTGGTTTGGGGACATTTTGAGACAAAAAGTGTACCTGAATAATAATTTTTAAAAAGCTAATAGAGGTTCCAGGGTTTGGGCCTACAAAAACGTAGTCCTGAGCTGTAGGTTACACTTTTCCCACCCCTAATTTAGAAGCATAGTTTGTAACACATTCTCAAGACCATTCCCTGTGGCTGTATTAGCTTTTCATACTACTATGAAAATATTGTTTGAGAACAAAACCCTCTGCCAAAATGTGTCAGGGGGAAGAATCTGTAATGCATCCCATCTCCCACCTACATATGAAAATAAGTAATGTACAGTATATTTGATCTGGTGGATACATAAATCCTGTTGCACTGTTCAGATCTTACTCTTAATGGAACCAAGGAAATGGAAATAATTTTTAGATGCTTAAGATCATTGCCTGAGTAAGGGTAGGAAGTGGAGTGGATACATCAGGAATTGGACAAATATGGCCTTAAGGATAGTATTGGAGTAAAACTCCTATGACGTGTGACCACTGGGAACTTGGGGATGATGGAATCCATAGTCCAGCATGCAATCGGAGTATACTATTTTGGAGACAGTTCCAGGAATTTCTGTCACACATTTTAACCACCATCCCATTACATTTACTTTCCTTTCATATATATATATATATATATATATATTGGTCTGGAGTTTTTTCAGGTGGGGAATCCCCCTTCAAGTCTCCCTGACCCCCCAAAAAATTGTAGAGGAAAAAAATTGACAAGTAGATACTACATGAAAAACTAATCCTTTAAAATCTTTATCAGTTGTTGAGAAGCAGTGTAGTATGGTGGGGCTCCTCTCTGGGCCCCACAACAAACTCCAACTCCCAGAATTCCATAGCCTTGAGCCAGGATACTTAAAGCAGGGACAAACCAGGTTGTTTCTCCAGTGTGGATGCAGCCTTCGTCTCTCCCAGGATTTCCCACTCTACCTCATGCATCTGAGGAAGCAGGTCCAGGTTTAGGAAAGCTCATGCTACCAACGTCTCCTTCAGTTAGTCTCAAAGATGCTACAAGATTCTTTTGCATACTAATTTTCCAGCCTAACACTGTCTTTGAAGTCTTATAGTGACGTATTTGCTTGTAGGTCTCTTCAGAATGACCTATTTTAACAGATTTAGTAATATTTTCACCCAAAGCTTGTTTAATCAGAATTCCTGCTCTGAGTTCAGCCCAATTTAATTTGTGCAAAAAGGGAGATGTACCTCCAACTCAGGGTTGCCCTGGTGCCAGGTATAAGAAAAATCAACATCAGAATTTATGCTCACAATAAATAATTCAGATTATGGTTTACTGAAGGAGTGGATCTAAAGGCTAGGTGGGCATTTTCAGCTCCTCCCAAGCCTTGGCAGACCATACCACCGCAAGCAGAGAGATCTTGTAGCACCTTTGAGGCTAACTAAAGAAAGAAGTTGGCAGCATGAACTTTCGTAGGCTTAAATCTACTTCCTCAAATCTATTTCTTTGGAACCTCAATATTCTGGGAATGGGTATTCATTTTATATCATATGGTTCCCAGCATAGCCTAGTGGTTTGAGTGTTGGACTCCATCTCTGGAGAGCAGAGTTTGATTCCAGCTTGGCCATGGAAACCCACTGAGTGACCTTGGGCAAGTCACACTCTCTCAGCCTCATAAGATGGCATTGGCAAACCCGCTCTGAAGACACTTGCCAAGAAAACCCCATGCTAAGTTCGCCTTGGGGTTGCTGTGAGTCAGAAATATCTTGAAGGCGCACAACAATAGCAATAAACCACTTTGGATCCTATTGGGAGAAAGCCAGGATAGAAATGAAATAAATAAAAACAAGGGTCTTTTGTGGAGATGGAGGTGATTTTCTTCTTTTTTTCAGGCTGAAACACTACTGAAATGCTAAAGGGGGTAATTTTCTTAATTTTCTTAATTTTTAAATATTTTCTTCAACATTGATTTTTGGAAGGGAGTCAGTGAGGGGGATAGAAGAACTATATGGGATTCCCACCTGATTTACCATAAAGAATATTGGGAGATTTCCTCAGTGGACTATGCAGAATGGTCCTTTAAAACCTCCATTAGTTTTCCCATGCAATTTGTTTGAGCATCCAGGATAGAGAATTATTATAAGCCTGATCTACCCTACTTACATATCCTGGATGATTCTTTGGCAATAGGACAATTGTTTTGCTGCTACTACAGCTTTGTTGCTACTACAACCGAGGAAGACTTTTTGTCGGAATGCATTTTGATGTTTTGATATTTTCTAGCTTTTAATGCATTTTTGGACTTTTAGATACTCTGTGTCTTTAATGCCTTTTTGCATTATGGCCAAATACTGCAAAATTTTGCATATTGCCCTGTTTATACACTGCTTATTTTGATGTAAAGGAACTCTTTCTCATTGCATCATCAGAATATTTGAAACATTAAAACTATTTTTTTATGTTTTACTCTGTGAACACTTTTTTTTCTCCTAGACTTTTCTGTTTGTTATACTGTGAAACGCAATCACTTGGTCAATACGATGCTAATCAAAGTAGATTTTTGATTATTTTTGCGGATTTTTGGAACCCCGATATTGCATTGTACAGTAATATAAATAACAAGTGTTTTTAAAAGGGAGAAAAAAAGAAATAAAACCCAAACTGGTGTGCGCTGAAGGTGGTAGCATAGTAGTACAAGCAGCTTCAAAGAGATACAATTTAGATAAAGGTTATTATATATATATATATATATATAGTAAAAAAGTAAATGGCAGATTTTGGTGACTCAATTACACATTTCATCAAGGGAAGGAGAAGGAAAGGGAGGAGGGGAGTCTTGCAGCCGCCAGGCCCTAGTTAGGAGCAGCATCCTGAAGGCAAAATGCTGCACTGCTTTCTAAGTACAAGGTGATACAAATCTCCCCGTCTCAAGGAAGGGACCAAACTCATTACAGATAAGGCATTCCCTCTCCCGGATTGCTTTCCATTGAAAGGCAGGGGCTCAGAAGGAAATCGCTCCCTCTTTTCTCTGGCCACGGATCAGCCCCAGCCAGGCTCCGGGCTCCTCGCCTTGAATGGGCTGGGCTGGGCTGCCTGGTGGCCGATGCAGGGGGTTCCTTTTTTAAGCAACGCTCAGATGGTCCCCCAAAGGGCAGGGATCTGGTTCGGGAATCCTCTGGCCAGGGATCCGGCGGGGGGGGGGGGGAGAAGGGATGTCATATTGAGGAGGGAGCAAGCTTGTTTTCTGCTGCTGCAGAGACTAGAACGCGGAACAATGGATGCAAACTGCAGGAAAAGAGATTCCACCTCAACATTAGGAGGAACTTCCTGACAGTAAGGGCTGTTCGACAGTGGAACACACTCCCTCGGAGTGTGGTGGAGTCTCCTTCCTTAGGGGTCTTTAAGCAGAGGCTGGATGGCCATCTGTCAGGGATGCTTTGACTTGGAGTTCCTGCATGGCAGGGGGTTGGACTGGATGGCCCTTGTGGTCTCTTCCAACTCTATGATTCTATGATTCTATGATTCTAAAGCTGACATTTATTTATTTATTTAGACATGAAGGGGAGCCTCTAGGCTTCTCCATCATCACCATCATCATTATCATTATCATCTCCATCACTATTATCATCTCCATCATTATCATCGTCATCGTCATCATCATCATCATCATCATCTCCATCATTATTATCATCCCCATCATCATCATCATCTCCCTATCTCCATCTCCATCATATTCATCTCCATCTCCATCTGCATCATCATCATCACCATCACCACCACCACCACCACTTCCATCATCATCACCATCTCCATCACCGTCATCATCTCCATCATCACCATCATCTCTATCTGAATATATTTATTTATTTATTTATAAACTGCCCCTCTGAGCGAGCAATCATCATCATCATCTTCTTCTTCTCCATCATCATCATTATCATCATCTTCTCCATCATCATCGTCATCTCCATATCCACCAACATCATCATCTCCATAATCCTCCCCATCCTCCCCATCCTCATCACCACCGCCACCATTTCCACCATCATCCCCATCTCCATCATAATCATCATCTTCATCATCATCATCATCATCATCACCATCATTTCTATCATCATCATCTCCACCACCACCACCATCATCATCACCATCCCCATAATCATCATCATCATCATCATCTTTTGTGACGCCTGCTTGGATTTAGAGATCGGTTCAGTCAAAACGCGACTCCAGTTGAGAAGAAAGCCTCTAGCCTGCCTGCCTGCCTGCCTGCCTGCCTTCCTTCCTTCCTTCCTTCCTTCCTCACACACACACACACACACACACACAAACTCACACTTTCCTCCCGGAGTGTGTTAAATGGATCGATATTGGTTTGTGCCCCCCTCCTGTTGTCAAGAAACTGGAAATCTGTGTATGAGACACTGTGTGTCTGCTTGTGGGTGTGATAGCGTGAGTGCGTGTGTGTGTGAGTGTATGCCTGTGAGGGTGTGTACACATGTGACTCTGTGTGTGTGTGTATGATAGAGAATATTGTGGGGGGGGGAGTATGTGTGTGTGTGCTAGAAAATGTGTGTGTGTACATGTGAGAGTGTGTATATGTGCGATAGTGGATGTATATGTGGGTTTGTGTTTGTTTGTTTGTGTGTGTGTGTATTTCCTCCCCCCCCCCCCGCCTTTCCAGAGAGATCTTGTAGCACCTTTGAGACTCATTGAAAGAAAGAGGTTGGCAGCAGGAACTTTCCTAGATGAAAGTCTACTTCCTCAGATGCATTTGGAAATTAATAATAATAATAATAATAATAATAAATAAATAAATAATAAATAATGTAGAGGTTTTGTAGCACTTTTGAGACTCACTGAGCAAAAGAAGTTGGCAGCAGGAGCTTTCCTTGACTTCAGTCTACTTCCTCAGACGCAGGAAAGCTCCTGCTGCCAACTTCTTTCTTTCAGTGAGTCTCAAAGGTGCTACAAGATCTCTCTTATTATCATCATCATCATCATTATCTCAAGATCTCATCATTATTATCATTATCATTATTATATCCAACTGCCTCTGATGAAGTAGACTTAAGTCAATGAAATCTCAGATTGCCAACTTCTTTCTTCCAGTGAGTCTCAAAGGTGCTACAAGACCTCTCCGCATACTGTTTCTACAGACTAACACGGCTATATCTTTGAATTATGCCCAAGAAAGTGCACACCTCAGTGTGTAAGTTGTGCAAGTGAAGTGTATTCATGGCAAGAATTCCGAAAGCAACAACAATGTCCCTGAAAATGCCTTTTATTATCCTCTTCAGGTCCAAAACACAACACAGACATAATCCAGTTTGAGACCACTTTAACTGCCCTGGCTGAGTGCTAGGGAGCCCTGGGAATTGTAGAGCTCTCTGACAGAGAAGGCTAAATGTCTCACAAAACTACAGTTCCTACAGTTCCCTAGCATTGAGCCAGGGCAGTTAAAGCGGTCTCAAACTGGATTGTTTCTGCAGTGTGTTTTGGACCTCAGTGGAGAAGGATCCTCTTTGGGGAGAAAGGCGGGATATAACATCCAACAAATGAATGGATAAATAACTGAATAAATCTCTAGTGAGGGTGAAGGGGAATTCCTTTGTGGCTCTCCAGTGTGGTCTCGTGTCTGACACGTGGAAATTTGGCGGGAAAAGAGCCGTGGAGGTGTGAAACTGACTGGCCTTCCAGGAGTCTAGGAACAAGAGCGGAGGAGGGTGGTATATAGTATACATGGGTCTGTTTGTGGGTGTTTATGTGTGCAAGCGGTGCTACATACCCAGCTGGCTGGACACTGCATGCGTGTGCAAAGGAAGGAGTGTGCAAATAGAGATATAGGCCCCTCATTGTCTAAAGATGTATGTGTGAATGGAATCATAGAATCACAGAGTTGGAAGAGACCACAAGGGATATCCAGTCCAACCCCCTGCCATGCAGGAACTCCAAATCAAAGCATCCCTGACAGATGGCCATCCAGCCTCTGCTTAAAGACCTCCAAGGGAGTGTGTTCCACTGTCGAACAGCCCTTACTGTCAGGAAGTTCCTCCTAATGTTGAGGTGGAATCTCTTTTCCTGGAGCTTGCATTTATTGCTGCAAGTCCTAGTCTCTGGAGCAGCAGAAAACAAGCTTGCTTCCTCCTCAATATGACATCCCTTCAAATACTTAAACAGGGCTATCATATCACCTCTTGACCTTCTCTTCTCCAGGCTAAACATCCCCAGCTCCCTAAGCTGTTCCTCACAGGGCAGGGTTTTCAGGCCCTTTACCATTTGGACACGCTCCAGTGGAAGCTGGCACAAAAACCCTCCCTCAGAAAAGTAGACTTCTGCAAGGAAAATCAAACTTGCAAAGGCCTCTGTGTGTGTGTGTTGGGGGGGGGGGGTTGTATTAGCACATTCTTTGCCCATTGTGTGCGTTGTGTACCTTCAAGTCATTCCCAAATTCTGGTGACCCTGGGTTTTCTTGGCCAGCTTTCTTCAGAGGAGGTTTGCCAAAGAGCCTCCCTCTCAGGGTGACCAAATGCTCTCAACAGCAAAGGAGGACAAAGCACCAGAAAATGGAGGATGTTCAAATAAAAAGAAAGGGAGGACAGGGCCACAGTAAAACTAAAACCACTTACAAATTCGTGCTGCTTCTTCTTGTTGTTGTAGTGGTAGTGGTATGCCTTCAAGGCGACCCTAAGGCAAGCTTCTTATGGGGTTTTCTTGGCCAGGTTTGTTCAGAGAGGGGTTTGGCATTGCCTTCCTCTGAGTCTGAGAGAGTGTGACTTGCCTAAAGCGAGTTTCTTTTAGTCCTGCTCAACATGGAAGACCATTTTGGAATCCCTGCTGGGTGGTAGGCTGAAAATGGAGGACAGGTCCTGGAAAAGGAGGATGACCTCTGGCCACCTTGTGTGCAAAGGTCGTTCCTACGCAAGGAGGACAAGGCACAGCCAAAATGGGAGGACATGACAGCACAGCAGGCTCAAAATACTCATATAGAAATATCAATCCATGCTTCTTGGTCCTTCTCAACATGGAGGGCCTTTTTGGAAGTCTTCGTGGACAGAAGGTTGGTTGGCCAGAGGTCCTAACATTAAAAGGCACCACAAAATCTAGGGCCTTCAAGACAGAGAGAGAGAGAGAAAGAAAACAGGAGGAGAGATCCAAAGAAAAGCTGAAAACCCTCATATAGAAATATATCAACCCATGCTTCTTAATCCTGCTTCAGATGGAGGACCTTTTTGGAATTCGTCCATGATGGAAGATTGAAATCAAAATGGAGGACCTGTCCTGGAAAAGGAGGACCTCTGGTCACCCTGTGTGCAAAGTGGTGGATGTCCTCATTGCAAAAATGTAGTATGTTCAAGGGGAACAAAGGGAGGGCAGGACTAAAGAAAAACTCAAAACTATAAAGATAGAAAGATTTTGTAGCACCTTTGAGACTAACTGAAAGAGGTTGGCAGCATGAGCTTTCCTAGGCTTCAGTCTACTTCCTCAGATGCAGTTGTTTAATAATGATAAGAAGAAATAGTAATAATAATGTGGAGAGATCTTGCTGAAAGATAGAAGTTTGGAGCATGAGCTTTCCTAGACTTCCCTCCACTTTCTCAGATGTATTTGCATATAATAATAATAATAACAATGCAGAGAGATCTTGTAGCACTTTCGAGGCTAACTGAAAGACAGAAGTTGGCAGCGTGAGCTTCCCTAGACTCCAGTCTACTTCCTCAGCTCCAGTTGAATATAGTCATGATGATGATGATGATGATGATTGATGCAGAGAGATCTTGCAGTACCTTTGAGACTGAAATAAATTGGCAGCATGAGTTTTCCCAGACTTCAACCTACTTCCTCAGATGCTTTTCCCTTTCTTTCAGTTACTGCACTCTCAAAAGTGTCTATATAGTGATTCTACAGATTCTAACATGGCTACGTTTTATATACATATATATGAATACACACACACACACACATCTAATATAATATACTAAGAGGTATGCACTGATTATATATATATATATATCTATATCATATATACACACACACACACACATCTAATATAATATACTAAGAGGTATGCACTGATTATATATATATATATGTATATCATATACACACACACACACACACATCTAATATAATATACTAAGAGGTATGCACTGATGTATATACAGTATATATGTAATAATACGATATACTAAGAAGCATGCAGCAACTCTCAGAAATCCATAGCCCTGAGCCAAGGCAATTAAAGCGGTGCCAAACCGGGTTATCTCCCCAGTGTGGATGCAGCCGAAGAGCGAGAGAGCCAGAGCCAGAGAGAGAGAGGGAGAAGAAGACGGAGGCAGTGTCGCTTTAAGGGCCAGGAGCGCGCAAAGGCAAAGGCAGCCTCCCCCCCCCCAACAAGCCCCCTGTGCGCGCCCCCGCCTGTCTCTCTCTCTCTCTCTCTCTCTCTCTCTCTCTCTCTCTCTGGTCTCCGCTGCTTTAAAGTCTCCGCCAGGATCCAGGCTCACATGTTACTTCCTGTGTATGGAAGAATGGAAAGCTTCCAGCACAAGCAGCAGCAGCTCCCAAAGCAGCAGCAGCAGTTCCTGCCTGCCTCCTCCTCCTCTTCTTCCTCGCTTTGCTGCTGCTGGCCAGTTTTCCAAGGAAGCAACCCAACAACTTCCAGCAGCAGCCCCAGGATGGACTGAAAGAGGAGGCTTTGCGTTGCTGCTGGTGAGGCGGGAAAGCCTGGGCTCCTGTGGGTTGTGGTTGTGATTGTTCTCCTCCTTGGCTGCTGCTGGGTTCCTTCTTCCCAGGCATGGCTTGCCTCCTCCGGCCTCCGAGGAAGGAGCAGCCCGCTTGAAGAAGAAGGAAGGAAGGAAGGAAGGAAGGAAGGAAAGAAGAAGGAAAGAAGGAGGAAGAGGCTTAAGGGGAGCCTGTCCAGGAAGGCTCTTTGGAGGGGCTCCTCCGGGGAAGTTGCTGCTGCTGCTGCTGCAGCGAGGCCTCTCCTCCTTCTTCCTCCTCCTCCTCCTCCTCCAGCCCTGAACTCTGGGACTTTCTCTCTCTCTTTACGCACAAAGGCAGAGGGGGAGAAAGAAAGGAAGGAAGGAAGGATTAAAAGAAAAGGGGTTATTTTGTAACCGCCGACAGAGGAGGGAAGGAAGGGAAGCCTCTCTGCTACTCCCCTCTTTCAACAAAATATCTCCATTGTTTCTCCTCCTCGAAGGAAAAGAACATTGTATTTTCCTTTTTGGTTTCTGGCCAGCCCTAGGAGTTGGATCCACTGCAAGGGTTATTTTTATTTTTATTGTATGCCCAGATCTGAATAACTGGAGAACCCCCCCCTCCTTTTATTTTTTTTTTACATTTCTCTCTCTGTGAGCCGCCTTTCCTTCCCACGAAAGCGAGAGGAGAAGCGCCTGGGCTGCCTTTTTTGTTCTTTCCGATGTTCGGCTCTGGAGATGCGGAGGCTACGACTCCCGCCGTGTTGCTGCTGCTGGGTCTTGGTCCTCCAACTCGCCCTCTCGGGGCTGATGCTGCTGCAGGACGCGGCCGTGGGCCTCCCCGGTGAGTCAGAGGGACACTCTACGGAGATCGATGTGTATATCTATCTATATATATGGATCCCTAGTCCCAAGGATCAGCCCTGGGTTTGGTTTGGGGAGTGTTCCTCCTCAGATCCCCCCCCCCCTATTTGTGATCCTCAAGAAAGATGGTGAGGAGAGAGAGAGAGAGATGGCTATTTGGTTGGCCTCTTAGTCCCTACTCCTATCCCTACTACTACTCTACGACTGTTGCTCTCCTCGATCTCTCTTTCCTCCCTCCTCGCCAAGCTGGAAGGAAGGAAGGAAGGAAGGAAGGAAGGAAGGAGCTGGGCTGGCTTGCCTTTTGCCTTTTCTTAGGGTTGGAAAGGGAAAAATTTGGAGGCTCTGGGAGGAGAAAAAAGGATCCAACTCAGAGTCCCTCCTCAGCTTTGTTAGTTTACACTCTGCCCAACTTCTGCTCCCTGGTTTTGGCCCCCTCTTCTTCTCCTCCTCCAGTTTCTTGGGTTCCTCCATCCCTTTCTCTCTGTGGCAAGGAATGGCTTGGAAGGGAGAGAAAGAGGCAGCCAGCCATCCTTCCCTCCCTCCTCTCTCTCTCTCCCTCTCTTTCTCTCTCTCTCTGTAGTAATGCAAACCCATCTATCCTTTGGTGGGTGCTATCCCTGCTAGTTTTGCTTCTCCCTTCCCCAGCCCTCTCTCTCTCTCTCTCTCTCTCTCTGTGTGTTTTAGGGTTGCCACTTCCAAGCCCAATCCTTTCCCTCTTTTAGCAGCTCCATGCAACCACTACACCCCCCCCCCAATTTTAGGATTGGGAGGAGAAAAAAAAAGGGGGGGAAGCTCCTTCATTGGGGGATTGCTCCTCTTTAACCATGATGAATGTTAGGGAAGATAATAGGAATCAGCTCCCTCTAAACCCTCCTTCCCACCTTTCCTTTGCATTGGGTTTGGTGCATTGCTTCCCTGGGCAGAGAGAGCCTGGTCATCGATGCCAGGTGTGTCTGTTGGGTGCCTGCATACATTATTCGACTGTGTGTGTGCAAATACCTTCCAGCTGGGCAAGGCTGCCACCCTCCATTCATTGCCCCCTCCATTCATTCATTCATTGACCTTGATCGGGGGGGGGGGCGATGAGTTTTGGGGAGGAGAAGGTCAGCCCCTGCACCTGGGAGGGGAAGGGAAGCAGAAGAAAAGAGCCTCAGCACACTTGTGAGGGAGGCAGCTGGCCTTTGCCTTCGCCTCTCCTTTCCTTGGCTGTTCAGGAGAACTGTGGAGGAGATGCCCAAATAAACTGGTGCCAGGCTGTCTCTACTGCTTCTTGGTAGGTTTGTCTTAGTGGAAGCATCAGTTCAAGGCAAGCATCCAGATTGCATCCAGACTGGAGAAATAACCCGGTTTGGCAGCCCAACTTCTCCCCCCCCTCCCTTTTACAAACAGAGCCTGATAAAAGTTGAAAAATGTCAGGGAAGCTTAGAGGCAAAAGAGGTGTTTTGTGTGTGTTTCCTTTATTCCCCTTCCCACGTGCGTTGACACAGATGGGCCGCTAGAGGCAGTGCTGAGCTTCTCTCTCTCTCTCCTTTTCCTGGCTTCTGTTCAATCCACCCACAGCCCCAAAGTCCCCCAGCCATATGCCCACAGAGCTCTTGGTGAGAGCTGCTCTTAAGGGGAGCATTAACCCACCCCTGTTTTCTTGATGGCATGGTATTATTGTCAGAGCCTCTCTCTCTGGCTTATTAATTTCAGCACAGCATTGCACGCCACAGCTGGAAAGCACTGTCTGATGCTTACCTAGGTACTGCAAACAAAGTGTTTGCATTGCCTGTGTGTACAGTTCTGTAGAATATAATTCCTTTCTATTCTCAGCACCCTTTTTTTTGGAAAAGTGTCTGAGGGAATGAATAGCTGGCAAAACTGCTTGAAGAGATTTTCCTGTTGTACATACTAGTCTCTCTAGCCTCTGTGTGTGTGTGTGTGTGTGTGCTGCTGAAAAGCTTAGCTGGTCAAGTTATTGCAGTCTCTCTATGTGTACTCAGAAGGGAGCCATATTGAGTAGAATAATTTACTCCCACATAAATGTGTGTGTTGTCCTGCAAATTACCTGGGACTAAGACCGATTGAACTCAGTGGGAGTTGCATCTGGGTAGAACGTGCATAGGATTGCACTGTAACTGGGAACCATGTCCAGTGCATGTTACCTTGGGGTTAATAAGCCCCATGGGATTAAGTAGGACTTTCTCCCTGGCATGTATGCTTTTGCATTTGAACCCCTTCTTCCAGTCTTTTGGAAATGAGCAAATTCAGCTAAGTTAAAAGAACTCTATAGATGCAGCATGGGGGGCCTCTACTCATATGCACCCCTTGACACCTTTTCCTATTGCCACATTCATATTCAACCCTTTCCCCATACTGCGGTTTGTTTTATTAGGCTTTTAATATTTTTTTATTAGTGCTCTTTATAGCTATGGTCAAAAAGGAGAAAGTTTTGTGACACTGACCTTTTTGATGCCCTTTTTTTAAAACCCTGGATCCTTTTATAGATTGAAATAAAAGTTTTTTAGAGGGAGGGAAGACTTGCAAAACAGAATGTGCAATTGAGTGAAGACATTTGCTGACAGAGTAAGCCCTGTTCAATGCAGCGGGGTCTTGTTTTCAAGTAAGTGTGCGAAGGATTGATCTGTGAAAAGATCAAAATTAGACACCTATACAAATGATTAAGTCATAATTCAAATATCCCTTCTTGTAGCAGCTCCCTCGGCCAAAGAACATATTTCAGTTCAAAGTTAAAGAGAGAAAAAGAGAAGAGGGTTTAAAAACCTCTCCCTGTTTGAAATTCTGAAGCTCTTGAGAAGAAACATTTATCTTCTTTGTATTGATTTCTTCTCGATTTCATCCTTCCAAGTGAAGCCTCTTTTTCTGATTCTGGTATATATTGTACAGTAATTACATCTAGAAGGCAGGCTGTCGGAGCACTTCAAGAAAACAAGCATAGATGTCAGTTTAATAGGGCACGATTGTAAGAGTTGTGAATTTATATCCCTGGAATCTGAAGCCTGTAACCCTTCATGCATTACTGGCCAACAGTACATACATTTGAGTGGCTCCCTAGGCTGAAAAAAATGTGTGGCCCCTGAACCTGCTTTTGGGGAGACCTGGATTGAGGGGGTGATAGAATCAGTTCCACACAAGGGATCATCTTTAAAGTAGGACGATGGATCCTGACCATGTCTGATTCAGAGTGGTGAGTGGTAAGGAATCCCTGGAGTTACTCAGGCACTGCCATGGCTGACCTCTACCATCATTGACCATACATCACAAATGGAGGTAGTTTACCAGGTGCTGTAGACTATATTATATATATCTATATCTATATATATATCACTTAAGCAAGTTACTCGTTAAGAAAATCCTATGAAATCCATGGAGTAGCCACCATAACTCTGCAAGTGACTTGAAGGCACATACACACAACACATATAATGCCTTTAGTAGATTACTCTGAATAATAAATTGTGGATGATGATGTGAAGTTGAAGGCTTTCATGGCCAGCATCCATAGATTTCGGAGGGTTTTCCGGTCTATGTGGCCATGTTCTAAAATAGTTTATAAATTCTTCTAGAACGTGGCCATATAGCCCGGAAAACCCACAAACATCTGCGGATGACTATTTTTGCTTGTCACTGAAACCATGTTAGATCTTAAAATAAAGCAGCAATATTCACCCTGAAATAGTCATGCAAAGGCTCCTGTATTATCTTTATCCAGGCCTTTAAAAAGCATTCAGTTTTTGTTACTGATATGAGGGGAGATAAGTTAGATTACTGAAAAAATGCTATCCATAGGTTCTAAAACTCTTTCAGTGACTTATCAGGAGAAATGGTTCCAAACACCATTGACACTGTAAGGCTTGAGTACTGCACAATAGGATTCATAATATCTGCTGGAAATTTAGATGCAGTGTGGATGCACATGGGGCAGTTGTGGAAGAGAATGACTGAAGAAATCCTGAAGCTATTTCAGGAAAAGGAAGTGTGAATGGCTTGTAAGTGGCCAGTTGCATGTGTGTTTATGGTGGGAATCAGTGACAATATTGGGGTGCAGAGATTGGTATCCCTCCTGTTGTTGCTGGACTTCACATCCCAGTAGCCTCAGATAGCATAATGCAGTAGGAAGGAGTGCTGGGAGTTGGAGTCTAAGAATAGAAGGAGATTGCAGATTTCCTACCCATAACATTGCCATAGGGAAAGGTTTATAATATTTCATTCTTTTCTCTTCCCCTGCTTGATGGCCAGAAAGGCTTAAATGAACATGCAGTATATAGACTTGCAAATAAATACTTGTCCCTATCCCAAGGGTAAAATTCATATGCATTTCAACTCTGAAGTAAGTTTCAATGAGTGTTTGGAGGGATCTACTCTCAAGTAAATGCATATTGGTCTCCACTGTTGTGTGAATGATTTCTGTTCATGTAGCGGGATTTTTCCTGCAGGTATATTCAGTGGGCATAGAAGGCAACAGGGGAAATGGTTTCAATAAAACCATTAGACAGCTAGCATGATCTACAACCCTTTTGGTCCCAGCAGTATGCTGCATGTTTGAATCCTTAGTAGGAAACATGTGCAATTGAAAAACTCGGTGCCTTATTTTTGAGTAAATGTATTGTACTGGCAGTGTTTCTTTCATTATACTTGGAAGCTTTGCTGGTAGTAGGGATAACTTCACTGATTTTATTTATTTAATTAAAACTAAATCTAAAGCTAGTATTAGTTAAGTTATCACTCTATATTAGACATCTCAGATGGTTTCCATATTTTATGGAAACTGAATAGCTTTCCCCTTTCAACATTGCATTTTCATAGCATGTTACACATATTTTGGGTAGAAGCATAAGTATACTTTGGTCTTATACAGATGTATGCATGCATGCTATTTGCTTTCTGTTCCAAAAGGAGGGGGGGAAAAGAGAGCATTTACCAATAAACAGTTAAAAGCTGCCAACTTTCCTTTTTCTCATTCATGAGGCATTCTTTATTCAGAGCACTTAGTAGGTCACAAAGTTCTGTGGAACCTAAATACCTGCAGTCTCAAAATTACCAGGCTCTGCACTGCACGGCACATGGTTAAGTGGGCTTGAATCATTCTGACATCAGGAAGACCTGCAGGATAGGGTAGCATACATTTAGAGCTAATAACGAAAATATGCGTAATTTCAGCCTCGTATTTGTCTGTGGAAAAAGGGGTTGTTTTCTCCACATACATGATGATTGTTGTTTAAGATCATGTTAGGATGTGTGTGAGTATATGTGCCTTCAATGAGTATGTGTGTGAGTATATGTGCCATATGTGTTGACTAATGATGACCCCATGATTTTCATAGGTTTTTCATAGGCAAGGAATACTCAGAAGTGGCTTTGCCAGTTCCTTCCTCTGAAATATAGCTAGCAGCAGCTAGTATGTATTGGCATACAGTGGCTGTAATCTATGTACTTAAGACCATTCAAATCAATAGGCTTAGGTGCATCTAATGTACTAGATTACTCCCTGTGAGTATGCATAAAGTAATATTTATTGCCTTAGCTGCTATATATGTAGTATTATATACCTCCTTATGAACATCATAAGCTGCTATGGGAGCCCTTTTGGCTGAAGGATAGGTTATAAAAATACCAAATAAATAAACAAATTAAGTTTCCCCTCTTGGGAATTATGTTGGGAATACAACATATATTTTCTGTTATAATATTTTTTCATATATTGATTATAGTGTATGGATTTATGTCTTATACATGTCAGTGTTTCTGAATAGGAACTTTTAAAATGTTGGAAATGTGTCATTTAAGTATTTTTATGTTACTCCCGGCTGAACGTTCATGTTAGCCATGTCATTCCTTTTTCTTTGTCTTTGGAAAGTGTACTTATATCAGTTTTTCTATAAAAGATTGCTTGTGTGAATGTGTGTCTTCTGGAAAGTGTGGAATGCACAGGAGAGGGCCCTCCAAGACTTGTCTTAGTCCTATAGCTTTATGGAGATGACACATCTTACATTTTAATGATGCCTGTAGTTTTGAATGTCTCCCCTCCCCACAATACTTTATATTTCCGGAAGTGTCTAATGAAGTCCTTGCAGATTAGGAGTGTCAAATGTCTCTTTTCTGTTTTTTCCCAGGCACTGGCAGATGAGTAGTCAGTAGGCTAGCATGCTTCAGAGGAAAAGCTGAGTGGAGAATTTTGATATCCAGTCACAGGTTTTGAGAAGCAGTTAATGATGCCAGGATGTAGCTTTTGAAATCTCCTACCAGTCCTGGAAGCCATGTATCTTTTAAAAATACACTGCAGTTTTTTAAGAAAGGGAAGAAAAAGAGAATGTTAGCACATGCAAAAGCAGAAAGAAAATATTACCAGTTTAAGGGAAATGGGATACTGGTGGTGGAGTTTCCATGTATTGTGCCTTACATTTATAAATCTAGTTATATGGAAGAAAGCAGGGCCACAAAGGTTACTTTTTGGATAGCAGCTGCTAGAATCCCCATTTATCATGGCCACCAGAGATTCTGGGACTGCAGTAGTCCAAAAAAGGAATGTTTCCAAGCTCTGGAGGAAGGTTATATTTACTTTAGGATTAGGATAATAAAAGGATCATTCTTTGTGGTTGTTTTGTTTTTGTCATCTCTTCCCCTTTGCCTGCTTTTGGTGCTTAAACAACAACTGCAATAAGCTTTCTCATTTATTGGGAAAATAAGACTTTTTAATGTGCTGCATTTGCATAAGTAATCTAGCACAGAGCCTTCTGAATGGCTGTCACCCTCTTCTGTGGCTCTTGATGTTCTTGATGTGCTATTTTGGCTGGAAGAAATAAAATACTGAGAAAGTTGCGAAGTCCCTTGGGAAGAAAGAAATTAACATCAGTAAGCTTGTTGTGTATTGTCTGCAGAGCTTCAGAAATGCTTGTGAATTTGTCAGATGTTTGGAGAGCTGAGGTTCTATCAGTAAGATTTGGAATTTTTTTAAAAATAAAAACCTTCTGTATTTTTAATGAGAGCTTTGCCTTTTTTTTCTAAATCCACACAACTTGTAGTCTTGTTCATTGTATTCACTTATGAAAACCACTTTAAGATGCTCAATGTTATGATCAGAGTCCCACTCAGCAGGCTGATTTGCTTCTGGAAATCATGTTAGCTCTAATTTTAAGTGTTCTCTGGCTGTACCTAAAAGAGGCACAGAGCACTAGTTGGAACTGTCTTGTTTAAGATTCACGTAAACATGGACAGCAGTGTCACAGGCAACTGGCCACACTTGCACTTAATGATGCTCATATTAATACATTCCCAGTAGCTCTGGAGATGGTCATGAAGCTAGAAGGCTTTAAGTGAGGATTGGAAAAAATCATGAAGTGGCTGTTCTAACGTCTGGTTACAAAGGATATGTAGTATCTCGAGGAACAGATTCAGATTGTTTCTGAATACCATTTGCTGTATGTGGTAGTATAGCAGGATGGTATATATTTGCTTGAGTGTTAGACTGGGATTACAGGAGGTTAGGGTTTAAACCCACTGGGAGACCTTGGGCAAGTCAAGCGTTCTCTGCCTAAGAGAGAGGCAATGGCAAACCTCCCCTAAATAAAGCTTGCCAAGAAAACTCTTCGATAGGTTCCCTTTATGGTCGCTGTAAGTCAGAGGTGAAGAAGAACAACAGAAGTTGGAAAGGTCTGTTGCTATCCTATGCTGTATATAGGCTTTTGTGGCCACTTTTGGGGGGAAAATGATGGACCAGATGGATCTTTAATTTTTGTTTAAAATATATTTTAATTAAATATAAACATAAATAATTGTAGATATAAAAATTGTAGAATAGCAACACAAGACACTACAACCCACAACATTCCCCCTCTCTGTAGCTCCCCCTCAAAATAAATAAAGGTTGCCATCCCATTTGACAAGACAAACAGTGTATCCCTTAACCTTTCCCCCATTCCTTTCTTTATATAAACTTCCTGTGTTCAGTTCAATCTTAGTTTTAACTCTTTATAACTAAAAGAGGAAGAAAAATACAAAAATAAACTTTCCTTACAAAGTCATCTTTCTTAACCTAAATAAATCCAATCAATCTTCAAAGGGTTTTTGATGTTTTTAAACCCACTATCTGAGATCACTTCCATTCTGAAGACTCTTGAATAACAGGAAAATTGGCGGCGGGGGTGGGGGGAGGCAACATGCATGTTGTACTTAACTTGTTTCAAACAATCAAAACATATGATCTTGGAACACTTTGGTCCAAAACACACTGCAGAAATAATCCAGTTTGAGACCACTTTAACTGCTCTGGCTCAGTGCTAGTGAATTCTGGGAAATTTAGTTTTGTGAGACATTTAGCCTTCTCTGTCAGAGAACTCTCATGCCACAACAAACTGCAATCCCCAGGGTTCCATAGCACTGAGTTAAAGTGGTCTCAAACTGGATTATTGCTGCAGTGCATTTTAGACCTTTATCTTCTTTGGTTCTTGAAACCTGTTGTTCAATATCATGTGAACTTTGCACATTGACCTTTTATAGAGTTGGACTGTATTTTTCTTTTGTCTGGCTAATGAAATTAACAACCAGTAGAGTAAAAGTCTGATCCCAAGAATTTGGCTTGCAAATCTGGAAGATCAGTGCTAAACCTAGCTGGGCTTCACTATACTAGATGTCTGTTTTCATTGTTGGTCATTTTGTAAAGAGCTGAAATTTGGTTCTGTTTGCTGACAGGTAGGAGATTATCTTTTAAAAAGAGGGAAACATGTTCTATAAATTCCTCCACAAAAATAGTGACCTGTGCCTCAAAGGCACACTAAGTTAATTCTTTGGGAAATTGTGAAAAAGGCTGATAAACAAGTGGGTGATGGTGAAATGAGACAAATGCATTCTACTGTATTTCTGTTTTGAGGTGCTTACAACAATATATATTTTTAGATGCATATAAAAATGTCATGTAAATAAATTTGACAACTAGGCACCTGCAAAGACATTTCTTGTACATCTGTCATGAAGGTGTGATTGGTTGCTGCTCCCTGCTGACTGCGTACTCATTTGTAAACCAAGCTTTGCCTGACTGTAATATGTAAAATGGTCCTCATTCCCCCCAGAGCTTGGAAAAAGTCCATTTTGGATTACAGCTTTCAAAATTTCCTAGTCAAATGGCTGAGGGATTTCGGGGGCTGTAATCCATAAAGTAACTTTTTAAAGCTCTGATTTCCCCTGCTGGACAGAGTCACCAATAGCAGCTGTTACAGTGAGCCTGTCTTTGAAGTTTTACCCTTCAATCTTGTCTTGAAATTAATGTATTGTGGGTTTTTGTGTATGTGTATATGTATGTGTATTCTGATTCTGTGCATTTATAAGGACATACACCCAAATCACCCTAAGAGGGTAAAGCCTCTGCTCCAGCTTTTGTATTCTGTATTCGATACTATCTTCTTCTTGTTTGTTTTGGCCATGCAGACTTTTCTGAGCCTAAGGGTATAGCAATAAAAATTTGTCTCTAATATGCTGAAGCCTATAATGGTTGAAATTACGAGGGAGTCTAATTTCTGTTTGCTTTTAAGTTACTACAGTTTTCACTTTATTACTGAGAAATATATTATTAATTGCTGCTATGTTCACACCAAGCTGCGATACTTTATGATTATGTATTCCTGCTTGCAATCTTTTTTTGCCAGGCTTAATTATATGGGGCTTTTAAACTATGAAGCCTTCACATTTCCCCCCACTAGCTGCTGCTGTGATAAATCTTTGAATATATAACATAGAGTGTAATATGTAATATATTAAAAAGATCTTACTTCTCATGTTTTCCCTTCAGAGACTTTCTGAGCAGCAAGATATCAATATCTTGATTCAGTAGACTAGATATCAATAACATAGGCTTATCCTGATGTTTGAAAGCAAAGTTTGACAATGTTACCTTGAAGATACTATTTTTCTCCCAGTAGAGGATAGCTATTGAGCAGTCTTTCTTGAAAGACACACAAGGACTCTGGTTAGTATCCATCTTTCCGTGATATAATGCTGAAACTTTATTCAGAAGCATTATCAAATAGCTTGTTTGGCATTGTTGTAATAGTTTTATTTCTTCTCCAGCTTCTTACAGCCAAAGGTCCATTGAGTGTTAACCGTCACATGGTGTACCATTTGCCCATTTGGCTTGGTACACTGTATTTTGTTTCATTTTAAGAATGATTTTCCTGAAATCCTATTTCCAGACTTCACTTACTTGTCCAGGTGTGGGCAGTCCATGGCGTACAGATGGATGTGAACATCTGTCTTGTTTGAGGCTCCATGTCACCCAATGTTGCCCCCAAAGGGGGACATTTCTCATGTAAAAGCACATTTCTACCTTTGAAACAGGTAGGTGCTCCCTGCACACCCAACCTACATGTAGTTTCACACTCCTTGAAGCAAATTGGATTGTCAACAGTTTGAAAGTGTGTGCCTTCTTTTAAAGGGAAAAAGCACTTTATATAGGAAAATAGTATTTTTATGTGTACCTGCTGATTTTGTATAGCAGTTCTGGCACTGCAGCAACATGGTGCATTCCCCTGCACATTGCGATATGCAGGAATTGGTCCCCAGACCAGCAAAAGCTATCCAAGCCCTCCACTCTTCTTTCCAGTTCCTTTGGAAAGGCCTGATGTTGTTGTTTACTTTTGTTAAGTCGATTTTGACTTCTAGCAACCCTATGAATGAAAGACACCTGGTTCTCAATAGCCTTATTCAGTTTTTGCAGACTCAAGAGATATGGCTTCCTTGAGAGTCTATCCAGCTGTAATGCGGCCTTCCTCTTTTCCTACTGCCTTCTACTTTTTCTAAGCATTATAATCTTTCCTAGCCTGTCATTTTTTCTCATGATATGGTCAAAGTATGACAACCTCAGTTTAATCATCTTGGCGTCTAGGGAAAATTCAGACTTGATTTGCTCTTGGACCCATGCATTTGTTTCCTTAGCAGTTCTGTATCTGTAGAACTCTTCTATTGGGACATAATAGCCCCCATATATCATCTGACATAGTGCCAACAAATGTAGTCTGTCTACACTACACATTTAGTTTGGTTTAGTACTGCTTAAATCCTCATGGTTCCATCCTTAAAAATCCTGGAATATATAGTATTTATATATATAGTATTTATATATAAAGTATACTCCACTTCCCTAACCTATAAATTCCCAAGATACCATGAATGTAGGATTTAAGAATTACTCTAGGGGCATCTAGCGTTATAACTCTATAGAGTTATAATGGTTACCAGCTGCAACTTTCAGCCAGATTTTTCCCAGTTTCATAAAAAAGCTTAACTGATTAGTTTTCCCATTAGTGGCTCAACCATCTAAAGTTCCAGAGTAAGTAACAATAAATAGTAGCACCAACTTGGCTTTAAGTTAAATCACAAGCCATTCAATTACTCATTTTGTGGGAGTAGCATTTCTTACTCTGATAGTCAGTGGGCAAATCTCTCTTCTTTCCTTGGGGACAGTAAAAGTAGCTTCTCAGTGTGAGAAAGGAAGTGAAGTGTCTAAAATGACATGGTTTCTTTCTGCTCTTTGAATCTATACCTATGTGCTTTTCCTTTTCATGGTGTAGTTCTAAAGTTTGAAATACAGATGTGCATTATGACAGTGTCTAAAGCTGTAACACCAAAAAGTGTCAACAAATATTGATAGTTTTATTGATCCTTATCAACAATTCTAGCAGTTTTTATGCTCATCAAGAGCCAGAAAGTCTTCTGTAAAATGAATGGCTTTAAGCTACTCATTCAAAACCAAGAGCAGACAGCTCATAATTGTTGTTGGGAACAATTAACAGGTTTCTCCTAAAGTTTTGGGTGTTTTGTATGGGTTTTTTGTTTTTTTTTGATATATGTGTTTATCTGAAAATGTCTGGACTATTCCAGATCTTCTGATTTCTGTCTTGTATATGGGTAGAGTGGCTCTGAGTGCAGCTCTATGAGAACGAAAATCTAGAATACACACACACACACACACATATAGTAATGTAATCTAATACTAATTACTACAGTTAGTTCTTCCTATATGTGGGGGATCGGTTTTGGATCCCCCTGTGTATAGGAAAAAAATGTGTTAGGTGAAAGCCCATTTATTCTTATGGCAGTACACTCCTGTGTGCATTTTGTCCTATGGGGTTTGCCATACGCATAAGCTCAAACCTGCATACAGCAAGCCCACATATGGCATGGGAGTGCTGTATATACTGCAACTGATGCCTTCATTACATCCTTTTTGGATTACAGTAATGCACTCCATATAGGGCTGCCCTTGAACAGTGCTCAGAAAGAGTTGCAGCCATATTATTAACTGGGGTTGGCTAAAGGGAGGACTCCTTTACTGCAACACCTCCCCTGGGTGGTGGTCCATTTTGGGGCACAATGCAAAGTGCTGGTTATGACCTATACAGCCTTATATGACTTATGTCTAGGCTATCTGAAGAACTGCATTTCCCATTAGAACTGTAAGATCTTCAGGAGAGGCCTTTCTCTCTGTCCTACCCCTGTCTTGGGGTTCTTTGATGGGAACAAAGGAAAGGGTTTTCTCAGAAGCTTGCTCCTTGATTTTGGTACTCCCTCCGCAGGAAGGTTAGGTAGCTGTCATACTGCTAATAAGTTAAAACATATGCCATCAGGTTTTTAGAAACTGACTGGAATGAGCATTTAATGGTGTACTGTGCTGTTTTATTGTTTGTATATACATTTGTTCCTCCCCATTTGTGGACTTGGCAAGCCAGGAGAGACAAAATATCACACTTGCCCAAGGCATGTGCACAGCACTGTGGCAGCAAGCACACAGCCATTATAATCAATGGGGACTTGAGTTTTTGCATTTTTTTCCTAGTTTGCAGGTGAGGGGGGGTCTGTAATGGATCCCCCATGAATCTGGCAGGATGACTGTAATTCTTTTATTAATTTTAATGCTTTTGCAGAATTCAATTAAACATATACATTGTTTAATTGTCTTTTAAATAACTATATACTTTTTGTGATGTCTTCATATAATTTTTTATCTATATATATTTTTTGCATGTTGTGCGCTGCCTTGAATCCCACTGTTGGGAGAAACATTATAAATATTTATTTATATATGAATAAAATAACCTGTGGTAGAATTCAAAGGTATAGCTGTGTTAGTCTGGAAAATCAGTATGCAAAGGACTCTTTTAGCATCTTTGAGACTAACTGAAAGAAAGAAGCTGGTAATGTGAATTTTCCTAGACTCAAGTTTAGGAAAGCTTTTTCTAGCAGCTTCTTTCCTTCAGTTAGGTGTTATAAGATCCCTTTTCATACAAAATGATGTGTGTGTGTGCATGTGTGTGTGTTTATATAAAATGGTGCTGATGTTAGCAAATTGTTATTCACTCTAGCACACCTCATGTCTAATAGAGGAGACATTCTGTCCTGAAGGCTCCTGATTTTAATCCAGATGTGTTACTGTTTATTTTATTTATTTTTTGAAATTTGCACTTGGTTTTCACCTGTTACTGTTTGCTTGATTTGTCAATTAGATTGGTGGTTCTAATTTTTTGAAGAACTGTCCTCTAATTTGTCTAGTAAAATTGAGGTTGAAAAATGTATCTGTGTGTGTTTGCAGGAGAGTTTCTTCTCCCACTTTCCTCATTTCTTTGATTTATGCATAGTGAAAACTTCACAGCCAGCATGCTCACAGGCTAGCAAGTATAAATAAGCTGTGATGCAAACCAATGTAAGTTGGTGAATCAAATTTTTATTTGGCCAATAAAACTGAAAAACAAAAACAAAACACACACACACAAGCCAATGCCTGATAGTAAAAGGGTGTGATATTTTCATGTTATCTTTCTCCCATCTTTGACTTATTTCTAATTCAGTTTATCCTACTGAATTTAATGCAAGGGCCTACATGACTGAATTGACTGATGAGATTAACTGATTAGAAAAATCCTTTGATTTTAGAAAGATGCTCCTGATTAATTAGTCAGCAGACTTTTTTCTTTTTTCTTTGGAAAAATCTTTTTAATATATTTTTTTTTTTTAAAAAAAGTTTCTGCTGCTAGTATTGCTCCAGGTCATTAACAATGATGACATATAAGATTAAAAAATAAATAAAAATGATGATTAAAACACAAAAACAATTTTTAAACACCCTGAAAATAGTTATTAAAATTATCAGTTACTTAATAATTAAAACAAATACCTATAGAAACAGTAGGTAGCAAGAATGATCTGAAGACCATGCATTGTATGACAGTGCTGTGCACACAGATCAAATCTGTCTTTTAAGATGGACATTTCTCTTACTGCAAAAAATGTAACAAATCACTGTTCTTCAAACAATGAGTTGGGGACCAATAAGTCTCAGTCCACTCTCTCATAGTATTCATACTATCACCCCTAAGATAGACAGAGCAATGGAAGAAAATGGCAGTGTGGGAGAATAGTTTTATGATTGGGATGAAAGGAAAAAAGGAGAAGAAATGATAGAAGATGACTACCAATACTTTGAGAGGCATGTGAAGTGGAGAAGAAAAAATACAAGTTCTCACTACTTTAGAACCCTGAATTGGCAAATTCTGCCCCAAATGGGAAGGCTGAGTCACTGTATTTAGAGCCAATATCAATAGTTAAAAAGCTGCTGCATAGAAATTGTTGCAGAAAACAATTAAGTTATTTCCAAAGTGGGGTTGGCTGTCATTATAAAATTATGTAAGTCATTTTCCAATGAATAGTGCCTACTCCTTGTAGCCATTTTATGTCTGGTTTTGCCCTTGCACTATCACTTCATGAATGCTTGGCTTTACTTATTTTTAATTCTGTCAGGTTGACCCTGGGAGTACAAGGCTTGTGCACAAAGTCTTTCTTTGTGTGTTCATGTGTGTGTTATGTTTGTTTTCCTTCTTCTTAGCTACTTGCTTGAGTCTCTGTAAATTTATAGTTGATACAATGGCTCAAATAAGATTTCTTTAATCAAATGGAAGACTTGTTTAAAACTGAACTGGCTAAAGGGTAAAATGGCAGAGTTACACATAACAAATCCGTATGAGACAAGCAGTTCACTGCATTCTAAACTGAGGAAGACTAAGCAAGTTTATTCTAATGAGCTTACCATATAATGTGCTTGGCCACAGAAGAATATGCCTGCTTAAATGAGGGAAAGGAAAAAGACAGCCAGTACACTTGCATCTAAGTAACTGTGAAATCCATAGACTTATTCTGCACTTGTAATGAATGAAATGACCTTACAGCTATTTGAATAAGTTGGCATTCAAATGAAGCAGTAGTCTTGTGGCAAAATCTGGGAATAATGCAATATTTTGCACATGTGTGTGGCAACAGGAGAATATATACCACTGGTGGGCAAGGACAGTATCTGAATTCTTAAGCATCAGGTAAATGGAATGACGAGCCATTTCATAGAGTTAAGAGGTTGGCCACAACATGCACCTGCCATCAGCTCTGTCATTTCAATTGTGGTGGGAGTATCTCTTTGGCATACATATGGCTGTAAAGACTTGAGGCAGAAATAGAGAGAGAAATATCTGTTTTTGTGTACTCTTTCACAATTGCTTCTTTTTTACTATTACTTTTAATTCATGGTGCAGAAGGTGTATGTGAAAGAATTCTGTGGTATTTGGAGACCTTCATATTCAGAATGGTAGAATGGCAAAGCTGCTTTGAAAAAAATACTGTGCTTGCAAGGAGACTTTAAGGAAAGACGAACTACAGTACTATTTAAGAGCAAAACAGTGGGTATTCTGTAGTTGTTTAACAGCTGTGGGTGCTTTTTATTTGTCTTGTTTTGATTTCCCTCTTTCTCATGAAGAACATGTCTGTCCTCTCTGCAGCATTTTCTTAAAAGCACCTCTTCTGACAGCTTTCTTCTTGGAGACCAGAATTAACTGGCTGTCTCATTCTTTCTTGCAGGCAAAATAGACATTTGTACAGATCTTCTCTTCTTTTGCACTTTCAAAGAGGAAGAGATGCTGATACAATTCTTCTTGCCTCTAATTAAAACCAAAATGTTTCCATAGTAGGGCCACATATCACAGGGATTATTGCCTGTGGCTATTCTGAAGTCTTAATCTTGGGTGGAGGGAGAAGAGGACTGGCTTTATCTGATAAGGAAACCAACATTTATTTATTTATTTACATTTTGTTTCCTTTGTATAACTGTAGATTTGGGGATGCAGGGAGGAGAGACTGTATAGATTGTGGATGACTTGGAAGATCTGCCTGTTTATTCCCTGGTCCCTCAAGCCCCAAGAAAACAGTCTCCTCCCCCAGGAAACATATGATATAGTGTTGAGCCCTGAGACAAGGGCAGAAGATCAGCAAAGTCAACCCCTTATGTAGACACACAAGTCAAATAGAATCATAGAATTGGAAGAGCTCAAGAGCCATCCAGTCCTACCCACTGCCATGCAGGAACTCACATTCAAAGCACCCCTAACATATGGCCATCCAGCTTCTGTTTTAAAGACCTCCAAGGAAGGAGACCCCACTACTCTACAAGGGAGTGTGTTCCACTGTTGAACAGCTCCTACTGTCAGGGAGTTCTTCCTAATGTGTAGGTAGAATCTCTTTTCTTGTAGCTTGAATCTGTTGCTCAATATCCTAGTCTCTGGTGCAGCAGAAAACAAGTTTGCTTCATCGTAAACATGACATCCCTTTCAAACACATAAACATGAGTATTGTGTCACCTTTTAACCTTCCCTTCTCCAGGTTAAACATACCCAGCTCCCTAATCCACTCCTCATAGGACATGGTTTCCAGACATCACAGATTTTTGCAAAGTAGCTTCATTGTTGCAAATGGGTGCTTGGGTGCCATAGAGGACGATGCTGGATTTTTGGAGAAAGATGAGGAAGATTATTACTGTTTTGTGAGAATGGGTATGTGTAATCTTAGATAGACTTGGTTTAAGCATTTTGTTGTTTGTCCTATATGCCTGTGACTTTAAGACATTGTGCATGTGCATGTGAGACTCAAGACAGTGGCTTCCTTGATTGAGTCTATCCATTGTAATATAGTCTTTCTCTTTTCCTGCTATCTTCTACCTAACCTAGAATTACTGTCTTTTCTAGTGAGTCATGACTTCTCAGTCTCAATTTAGTCATTTTGGCTTCTAAGCCTTGATTTGTTCTGTTTGTTGTGTACCTTCAAGTCATTTTTGACCTATGGTGACCCTAAGGTAAACCTATAATGGGGTTTTCTTGGCAAGATTTGTTCAGAGGAGGTTTCTAGAACACATTTATTTGTCTATTTAGCAGTCCATAGTATCTGCAGAAATCTTCTCCAACAACACATCTAAAATAAATTGAGCTTTCTTCACCTACCAGCTTTCTTCACTACCTATCCCTCAATGGCATGGACAGTCCTAACTTTAGTATTCAATGATATATCTTTACACTTCAGAATCTTTTCTAATTCATTCATAGCTGCCCTTTCAAGTCCTACTCTTGATTTCTTGACTGCAGTTTTCATTCTGATTAATGACTAATCCAAGGTGTGGAAAATCTTTTAACTATTTTAATTTTTTCATCATTTACAATAAAGTTATGTAAAGCAACCATGGTCATTATTTTTGTTTTCTTAAATGTTCAGCATTACACCTGCCTTAGCATTTTCACCCTTGACTTTCTTCAGAATTGTTCCAGGTTTTTGCGGTTTTCTACTAGTAGTATGGTTTCATCTGCATATTGATGTTCTTTCCTCCAGTTTTTACACCTCCTTCTGCCAATTATGCTTGAGATATGGGGATAGAATTTAGCATTGCCTGACCACCCTTTTTGGTTGGAATCCATTCTGTTTCTTGGTATTCTATTCTAACAATATCTTCTTATCCTGAGTACAGGTTATGGTTCAGAACAATAAACTGTCCTGATACATAACCTTGAATGCATATAACACAATAAAGTGCTTAAAAAAAAGTCCGCATGAGAGAATGCGTTCCCACACATAACTATTCCAGTTAATGTTGATTGTGTCATTGGGTTTTTTTGGGCAAAATTTATTCAGAGGAGATTTGCCTTTGCATTTGTCTAAGGCTGAGAGAGAGTGATTTGCCCAAAGTCATCCAGTGGATTTCCATGACTGAGTGGGAATTTGAGCCCTGCTCTCTGAATCCTAGTTCACTACACCTCACTGTCTCTCCTGTGCTTACTTATTCTCAGGACTATGGAGGCAGAGTTGGATCTGTGCAATCAGCGTAAGAAGCAATTTTGATTGAAGTTGGTAGAAATCTACCAAGTCCGACTTTGGTTTCATAAAAAAAAATTATCTCATGATGATATATGATAAATATATCATTTTATACTTAATCGCATAAATATATTTGTGTTTGATCAGTCTTAAGTATCTTGATGATTTACGTTGTATCATTTCACTGCAGTAAATTTATTATTGCTAATTGATATAAGGAGTCAGAGTCCATCAGTAGAACATTATAGGAGGCAAAGGTTTGGTGTACCAACTCCACAGCCCTGCTTACTCTGCATTTTATGAAGTAACCTCAAGTAAGTCATGTTCTCTCAGCCTCAGAGAAGAAAAACTTTGATACAGTTGTCATTAGTTGGAAACTGCTTCAAGGCACACAACAACAAGAAAATGTATAAAATATCTGTGAATCTGCCTTTGGACCATACCTTTCAGAAGCTCTGAAAAAAATGCAGAGTAAAGCAAACAAAATATGCAGGCTAGATTTAGACACTTCTAGTGCAGAATAAATTAATTTGCATTATAAAAAGTGGGTTTGTGTGTGTGAGGATTAAAAATCTAAGAAAAATCCCATTACAGGGATTTTTGGTCTTTCAATATGCCACATAGAGCAGAGCTTTCAAAAACGATAACTCAAAACCTGCCTGTTGATACGTGTTGCATCATATTCTAATTGGTGAACATAGTTAATGGAGTATTCAGGATTCTAAAATTAGTTGTTTATTTTTCCTTTCTTCTATGCCCAAGGGTCTTCTTGCAGTTGCATCAGATTATATGGTTTTTCTATGCCTGTTCGTATTCCAATCTGTTTGTATTCCACCTTTTAAAAATTCTTTAACCATTTAAGTAAGTGTTAAGTACATGGTGTCAGTGACAGTGATGTTCAGAAACTGTGATTTGTCTTTAAATGGTTTCTGTGCACAAAAGAAGTGTTCCTCATTCATTTACTGTGAATAAATTCAGTCTTACCGTTTAAAATCTTGGATGAAAAATGTGTGATCCTGGAATGTTTTGCTGTCTGCTATATCTGTTAGTGTGTGTGTGTTAGATAGATAGAGAGAGGCATTGTTTTGTGTCAAATACCAAACTACTCTCTTAGCAACCTTTCTAGGGCTAAAAAGCAAAGCATAACCATATGTGTTTTCTGGTAGTTTTACTTTTACAAGTTTCATGGAAGTCTCTTTTGTTAGTATAAATCATGGGTGGGTCCCCCAGAGTTGTAGTCGAATGCTCAAACCTCTGCACCATGCTGGCTCTCATCTGTGTAAATGCCTGTATGTTTAATGTGTGTCACTACTTTAGCACTGCATTGTGCGAAAGAGAGCACTCCTTGGGGGTGGTTCCTTGTCATTTTGCAAGGTTGTCTCTGATGTGAGGGCACACTGTGTCTGTTTGACAGCTCACATTTCCTTGTTGACAGTTGTTTATACAGTTGGGTTATTCCTTTCTCTTTTCTTTCTTTTTGGTAACATTTTTAAAAAAGGATGTCTGTTTTTACCCAGAGGAAAGCAAAGCTTTAGCTAAAAAGAGGTCTGTTTGAGGTATGAAACAGTTTGATGTACATGGGTAAAATCAAATATATTCTTCAGTGAAACTATGCAGGGGGCTGTCTGCATGAAGAGTGTGGCCTTCAGGTAAGAAACCCTTCCCTTTTTTGTAGGAACAAAATATGTAAGTGGAAGGCACGTACCCGCCCCTCCCCTGTTGGCTGAGCAGAAGGACATTTGGGTGTCCCAAAACTTGCTGACTTCCACATGAAGAATGTATGATCCAGGGGAACCAAGAGGGAGCATAGAAGCATGGTGCAATCTTTTCCTTCTGATATTTAGACTGTAAAAGCCATAAGGTCAATGCACTTTTGATTTTCCCAATCTAATGCTGTAAAGCAGAAGTTAGGAATCATGAAGCAACATGGTTTTTAGACTGGAAGTCCCAACATCCTAAGCAGGGCCAGTGGTGATGAATGCTTGGAGTTGCAGTTTATTAGCATCTAGAGGACCACATAAATTCCTTCCCCTATAAATTTTAGTCCAAAAATTGACTCTAAAAACCTGGGTTGATTTATGAATGGGTCAATGTAAGTACTATACTTTAACTATTATATAAAAAAGCAACTATGAAAACAGCAAAAGCAAAAGTGAAGCACTGAACCCCTTCTATTCTCTCATCCATCCAACCTTTAGGGTGAGCGCAAACAGTTATGCCTGCTGGATTTTTGTAAGTTCTTTGACATTGTTTTCCTTTGCTTCACCCTTTTGCTCCTTTATTACATGCTCCTAGATTTTACTCTTGACTTATTCACAGGTCATATCAAAATCAATAATTTTGGTCCCAAAAGGTGCCCTCGACTTATATGTGAGATCAACTTATAGTCAAGTATTTACAGTAATAATTCTGTTATATTTATTTATTTATTTATTAGAGTATTTATACCCCGCCCTTCAGCCTTAAGGGCTATCAGAGCATCTGATTTAACCCGCTTCTCTATCAGTCTCATGCAAATTAAAATAAATGAATGAATGAATGAGCCATGCTGAATCTAACCAAAGGCCTACCTAGGCCAGTGTTCTGTTTGCACAGTGGACAATGAGATGAAATAGTTCAACTGAAATTTTTAAGTCATCCAAGTGTTAACTATATCTCATGGCCACGAATTCTATAGCTTGACTCTGCAAGGTGTGCAGACTTACTTCCTTTTTGTTGTTAACTGCCCTTGACTCATAGCGACCTTGTGGAGGAGGTATCTCCAAGCCCTTCTATCCTCTACTTTTCTGCTTAGGTCCTGTTAATTCCTGCAGGCGACCTCCCTGATTGAGTCCATCCATCTGGCATGAGGTCATTCTCTCTTTCTGCCACTTTCTTTCTAACTTTCCTAGCAGTATTGTATTTTCTAATGAATCCTTCCTTCTCATGATATGCCAAAGTACGACAGTCTCACTTTTGTTATCTTGGCTTCTGGGGAGATTTCAGGCTTAACCTGCTCAAGGACCCACTTGTTTGTCTTTTCCACTGTCCACAGTATTGTCAGCACTCTTCTCCAGCACCACATCTTAAATGAGTTGGTTACTTCTTATTGGCTTTCTTCACTATCCACGTTTTACATCCTTACATGATGATGGGGAATACTGTCGTTTGGATGATTCTAACTATGGTGCTCAGTTGTGCATTTTTACTCTTTAGGATCTTGTCTTTTGCTGTTGCCTTTCCCACTTCTAGTCTTGTTATTTTCTGGCAGCAGTCACCATTCTGATCAATGTTTGATCCTAGGTATGAGAAATGGGAAATCTTTTAACTATTTCAGTTTCTTCATGGTCTAGGTAGAATTTAAGTATGCCCTCCATGGTCATTATTTTTGTTTTCTTTATGTTCAGCATTAGGCCTGTCTTTGCACTATCATCTTTGACTTTCCTTAAATGTTGCAAATATTTGATGTTTTCTGTTACTTGTATATCTTAGATGATGATGATGATGGTGATGATAGTCCCTCCATTTGTACGGATTTCAGATCCACATCCCTTGCTTACCTGCAAGGGGCAAATGGAGGGACTTAAAATGGGGTGCAATCCACCATTCAAGCCAATAAGGTTTGAATATTGGCAGATTTCTGTTTTCATGGGTGTGTGTGTCTGGAATGGAACCCCCATGAGAATGGAGGGTGACATTATTATTAATAATAATAATGCCCCCAAGCTTTGGAATGACCTGCCGGACGAGATGCATCTTATTCCATCGATTGACAGCTTTAAGAAAGCTTTGAAGATGCATCTCTTTTGGCAGGCCTTCCCGGAAAATGTCTAACATTCCCTGGCTCTGTCTCTTGCTAGTTCTTAGTTTCCATCTGGTTCAACAGCTCAGGAAGTCTTTTGGTGTGACATTGCGGATTGTGTTTATTTGTAACTGTTTTTAACTTGTCTTTGGTTTAAGGGGGGGGGGAGTTGGGAATGGGATTGGATATTTTAATTGTGATGTTTTTTTAACTTCTCTACCCCGCCCCGATTGCCCATTCAGCGGGGCGGGCTAGAAATAAAATGTATTATTATTATATCCTGCCCTTTCCCCAAAACTGGGACTTAGAGTAGCTTACATGATGAAAACAGTGCATAGATTGTTGATGTTTATAATCTGAAATTCTCACCATTCCATTTTATGAGATGTCTTGTGAAGAAGAAAGGCCTCTTCTCCTTATCCATGTCATGTGTAATTTTATACACCTCATCTCTTTCCTTGGTAATTTTTTGTTCACTTTAAGCTCCACCCCCACCCCCAATGTTGTAACCTTTCCTCATAGAAGAGTTGCTCCAACCCCTTGGATCATTTTGATACCTCTTTTCTTCACCTTTTGTGGCTTGACGCCACCTCCTTTCTAAGGTACACAGACAAGAACCACCCACCAGATCTCTTATTCTTGTCCTTATTCTGAGTAAGCTGCCCCTTTTCAACCCCCATCTATGTATATGTGGAGTTTAGGACCTTCTCTCCACCCACTAGTGTGTATATTCTTGCTTGAACTATATATACAATTATTATGCCTTTTCTTCCAATTGGCAGAGATTATTTTGGAGGTCTCCAAATTCCGCTTTGTTGTATTGACCCTGACTAATTTGGTTTCTTTAGCAAACCTGGCCACCTTCCTGTTGATCCCTAAGTTTTGAACATGTTAGAAAGTATTAGTTTCAATAGAGACCTTGGGAGACCCTATAGTTTACATTCCTCCAATTTAAGAACTGGCCTTTTATTTCCCTTCTCTGCTGTTCTTTAACCAGTTTATAACCAATAAAAAGACTTCGCCTTTTATACAGTGAGTGATAACTTTCCTTGTTAGTCCTTGATGAGTCCTTGCCAAAAGGTTTTTAGACACTTTAAGTAAACACCTACCAGATGGTTCATGTCCACAATCAGCCCTCTTAAAGAACTCATAAGAGGATATTGTGATGGGACTTACCAGTAGCTATATTGATAGGTCATATCTTTCTAAATGTTTGAGAAATTGTTATTTCAGTAATGGTTTCCACCATTTCACACATAGGATATGTTTAGCTGACTGATTCCATTTGAAAAGTTGGTGTTACATTAGCCACTCTCAAGTCCTTTGATATAGAGACTGATCTTTGCTGTTTTTGTTAATTGCCATCAAATCAGCTTTGACCTGTGAATGAAAGATCTATAAGAAGACCTGTTACCCTGGTTTTCAAATGAGATATCTTTACACTTGAGGATTTTCTCTAGTTCCACCATAGGAAGGAACTAGAGTGCTACTTTGACTTCTTGACTACTGTCTCCCTTTTGGTTTGATTGGGCCAAAGTATAGAAAATATTCAACAACATTTATGTCTTCATAATCAAATCATAGATGTCTTTTTTTAAACTAATGAAACAACTATCTTCTCAGCTTTTTGAGACATATCTCCAGTTCCTTCTGCAAGCTTTACTGGTTGTTACCCAGTTTCTGCTTCTTTAATTTTTCATTAATCTATTTATTGGACACTTTTCTACACTTTGCCTCGGTTCTGCAGGCTTCCTTCCAGACAATATCAGTTTAGGCATGGTCCTCTGTCTTCTGCAATGATGCCATCCATGTACAAGAGTTCATCCAACTTCTCTCTTCTCATGCTGTGCTAGCTAGAAGGAGCCTATAACACCTTCTGTTTATTGGTTTACACAGTGCAAATACTAAGAATAACTGTAATTCTATGGAATTTCAATTTGTAACCTAGCCATCTGTGTCACGATTGGATTCCTTCAGTTCTTCTGTGTGTGCATATATATGTGTACATGCAATGTTAGTGCCACACGGGGAGAACATGCTGATTGTACTTAACATTTAATTGTTCCTTTTATTCTGTTTTGTAAATTAGATCCTAAAAGAATTTGGAAGTATAACCACAATAATATCTTAATATCTGTGTTGAAAAACATAAACAGAAGCCATTGTGGAAGATGACTATAAACCTTTATGCTGCCTCAGGCATGTAAAATGTCATATCATATTGCTTAGGAATCACCTTTTTTGATAGATTACTCAATTTCAAGCTTTACTAAGAGGTGCCAGTTTTTTGCATCCAGAGCTAAAATCCATGGCCTGTATCCAGCTGTGTCATCCACCAGTGGAACAGGTGTTGCTGGCAGGAGGGATTTCATTTCTCCCAGCTCCACAGACCTTCAATCTGTTCTGGAAGATTTAGGGATCATATTCAGGAGATGGAGGGGCAGCATACAAGGGTACAAGGGAAGTGGTGTTTTGATTGCCTAACCAGATTTCTGCTTACCCAATGTTGGAGAAAACCAATAATCAATACAGAGTCATGTTAGAGTCATGAGCAGGGCAGTACAGGCAGACACAGTAAGCCCTCACAATACCCCACTTGAGGAAGAATCTGTGAATCAAGGATTTGGGTTTGATGGCTCTTTAGAGAACAATGTTTGCTACTTGTTATAGTAAGAAGGGGGTGATTGAGTGAGCAATGGGGTTGTGATAATGGGGAAAGGTAGTGTTTCTCCCCTTGCCTTAGGTGGTGAGAAAGCTTGAGCCACTGCTGGCTAGCAAGTTCAAAACAAAGCAGTGTTGAAAGTTGCCTGATAAAAAAGACTGTATAACACCAAATCCTTTAAGCTCTGTATTGCCTGCCAGTTGGTTTTGGGGCCTAGTTCAGTGTGCTGGCTTTCCTTCCCACCTATCCTGTGCCTTAAGATTCCCTGATAAATTTTAGGTCTTCTCAGCATCTGAAGTGTGTCAGGAGACCACCTGGACCATCACCATCTCATTTTTAAATGCCTTTGATAAACAAATTTCCTTGCCCTATGTAGTCTATTAGTCTGTTTCTCCTTCGGATATATGTTAAAGCTTTTCTTTTAATTCAAGAAAGCTTTAGGGCAGTAGAGCATGAGAAGGGTTTTTGTCAAGTGTTTTAATTTGTGTTGAATTTTTGGTTTTTTTTTTCATTTTTATAATTGCTATCTTTAATTTGTTTCAGTTTTTTTTAAAAAAAACACTTGTTTTCTGTTTTATTTTATCCATAATCTGCTGAAAAATCCCTCAGGGTTAATTAGCAAGGAATTCAATGTTAATCTTAATGTGTTTGTGGAGAGTAATTTAGTTTCAGAATCCATAGTGAAATATCAAATCATACTTTCATATATAAAAAAGAGAGAGATAAGGAAAAGTTTTGTTCCAGGAAAAGAACATTCTTCTAAAATTCTCAAAACTCTTGAAAGTTGTATGGAAGGGAAAAATCTCTGAAGTAGCTTGAGTCATTATGACCCTATCTTGTCCATCTCCTCTACAAAAATACCACACACTCCAATGAGCCTGTTTCCTTTGTGTCTGTCTTGTGTAGTCCATAAATGTTGCCTTGCACTCGCCCACATAAATGTGTTCTGATGTCAATGTTGTATACATACCTGTATGTCTGTTAGGAGAGAGAGAGGTTAGATCTGATGATAGAAGAAGGGTATTTCACCAACCCATTATAAGTAGTTGGAGAGTCTTTTTCTATAAACCTATATAGAATTCATCTGTGTATGAAGGTACTGCTCAATTATCTATACTGTCTTTTGGTAACTCCAATTAATATAAGCTCTGGTCTTTAATGATAAGATGTCCACAGTCTGATGATATAGGGCACTGTAACTTTGTTCTTGTTGTGTGCCTTGAAGTCCTTCCAATTTATGACGACTCTATCATGATCCTATCATGGGGTTCTCTGGGGCTGAGTGTACATGGCCCAGCTAAGGTCAGTGGGTTTCCACGGCACAGCGGGGATTTGAACCCTGGTTTCCAAAGTCGTATTCCAATGCTCAGACTTCTACACCATGCTGGCTCTTGTGTAGCCCACCATGATTTATGTCACAGAAAGGATATATCTTGGATTTGTAACAAAAAATACTTATAGGTAAAATGGTTTGCCAATAATTCAAGTATTGGTAGATGCTGTATCAATGTTACAGTAGAAAAGGCCTGTTAACTGTATCTGCAAAGTACGCAGGAGTGTTAATATCCTGCCTACTAGTAGGCAGTGGCGGGAGGGAAGATTAGCTGTCATGCAGGCATTGCAAAAATGAGGCTGTGTTTAAGAACTCTAAAGATGAATGGAATTGAGAAGGGGACGTGGAAACTGTTTTTCCCACCAATTGTACCAGAATTGTTTGTGGACTTTGTGGAGGCATAAGTCAACTGTTTTAGGTTCTGTGCCCAGTATTTGGAAGAAGCTATAGTAGAGCCCAAAGAAGATCCCATGTTCAGTTCTTGCTGAGTTCTAATATGTGCAGTAGTAATAACTTAATAATAAATTCATTTGTATCCCACCTCTCCCTGTTTTGGATTGAGGAAAACCTATGGGTTAATAAATGCCAATCATTGAAGGTGCTTGACTTGGTGGAATGATGGTACAATTTATGATAAAAAGCAACAGTGTATGTTTAGAGCAGTATTACCTCAAAAACTATTTTTTTATCCAGCTCAAATCTTGGTATTGTTTCATTGCTACTAGATGAAAAGGCAATTTTTATAATATTCATTGTAAAGAAAACCACATGTTTACCAAGGGTTTCTTTGTTCCTGATGCAGTCTGTGCAAACTACCCATATATACTCGACTATACGTCGACCCCATGTATAAGTTGAGGACAGGTTTGGGGGCCAAAGTTATGGATTTTGATATGACCCATGGGTAAGTTGGATGTAAAACTTAGGGGCGTGTAACAAAGGATCTAAAGGATGAAGGAAAGGAAAACAGTGCCAAAGAACTTAGAAAATTCTAGCAGGCATAACTGTGCTCATACTAAAGACTGGATGGATGAGAGAATGGGTGAAGGGGAAGGTTCCATTTTTTTAAAAAAAGAGTTAAAGTATAGTACTTACATTGATCTGTGGATAAAGCGACTCAGGTTTTCTGGGTCAGTTTTTTTAACCAAAATTTCCAGACCTATACATGAATATGTACAGTAATATAGGTACACCTCAGTTAATAACATAAATGTGTTGCTGGGAATTATTTCTTCAAAAGAAATTTTGGCACCAGAGATATTTATCTGTTGAAGAATTTCTGTTGAAGAAAGAATAGGAATAGATTCGTATTCCATATATGCACACATACTTCAACATGGGCATATCCACACTGCAGAATTAAAGTGCTTTAATACCACATTTGGTGACGTATTCAGCCTGGTCTATCATGAGAGCTTTAGAGCCTCACCAGGCTACAGATCCCAGGATACTGTGGGACACATTCATGGAAGTTTACAGGGTGTCAGACTTTTTAAAATCTGCAGTGTGCCTACACCCATGTTTCAACAAACTTTGCATTCAAAACTAACCATATGCACATGAGAAATAAAATAACCTGGCCAGGGAAACTTTGCAAAAATAAGTTAAAAATGTTTGAAACTTCAGTTTGAAAGTTTCTTCCCTATTAAAAACATTTACCAAACTGAAAAAGAAAAAGAAAGCTTCTTCTAAAATGCTCCCAGGAATTTTTTCCTTTCTTTCTTCACATTTTCTTATGTTTTCCATTTTTTTGGCCAAACATATAGAGCTATGCTTTTTAAAATATGCGGGAGGTAGCAAGCTAATCTGCTTTCTCAATTTCTCTCCGTTTTCCTGTTTACACATCCTGTATAATGGAAGCAACTTTTGTTTACCTTGTTTGTTAAAGATTTGTATGGCTCCAGTATGATGGGTTAAAGTAGAAACCCATTCTTTCTCAGCTTAAGCTTTAGTGCATTGTTTCATACTGACACACTACTACAACCTGGCATTAAAAGTCTTTTGTTCTCCAGCCCTTGTTCACCATCCTTCCACTACTGATGCATCCTCCAGACAAATATTTTGGAATACATCTCCCATGATCCCTGAATATCAGCCATGGAGGCAGGCTGCTTTATAAACCATCTGGAAGGCTAATTTAGAAGAAGCTGATCAGAGGAGGAACAGCCTAAAGAGAGCTTAAATGAACCTACTTGTTTTGTTCCCAGTGGGGAAGGGTCCTTTGGGAATCAATAAGCCTGTAGAAAAATAAATTGTCTCATCAGTCTCAGAGTCAAGGTATGTAGCACTGAATTGGAAGAGAATGATGGTGTGTCTCCTGTCAAAAGGAAGCTTATGTTGTGCTCCCCGTTAGCAAGTCTTGACAGTTTTCTAAGGAGATTCACTTTGTACTTCAAAAGCCATCTTGGCAGATTATTAGTCTGTGCAAGTGTTGTTATATTCCTTAGCTCATTAATTTTGAGAAGAGTATTGTAATGTTGATTATTCTTGCCCATTTCCCATTCTCTCCTATTATTCTTTCCTAGTTTCTAGAATTTAGATAATCATGTTTGGTGATGATTCTCCCAGAGCTCTGAAGTTAAGTATTGGGATAAGCTAAAGTTTAAACTTGTATAACAGTGTTTTTTGTTTCATTGAATCTGTTACAGCAGCTCACTCACCTTATTTGTCTTTTGTGACCAATTAATAATTTCATCCATTTAGTGGTGTCTTATCAGTACATTCCACAGAGAAATTGCACCTGTCATTAGTCAAGAATTCTATTTCCCAGTGTTTGTGAACAATTCTTTTTTTTTTTCCAGTTGATCAAGAAAGTTGTGATATAGCATATTCCACAAATTCCTTTTTGAATTAAAGCTTGGGGGATGGTGATGGGGAAAGAGTCTTTTCAATTATGGCCCCTACATGCCTGGAATACTCTCCCTGGGGGAGGCTTTCCTTACTCTGCAATAATTATCTTTTTGGCCATCTTTTATATATGGCCTTTGGCCATTCGATTACTCGTATAATATACTCAGGGGGTGTGTATGTGGTGGTAGTGGTGAGATGTTACTTTATATTGCTGTGAAGGGTTTAACTTTTATTTACACATACGTCAGCTAGAGTCTTACTCTGTTAAAAAAAAGACGTCCAAAATTACCATATATACTCAACTATAAGTAGACCTCATGTATAAATTGAGGGCAGGTTTGGGGCCAAAATTATGGACTTTGATATGACCCACAGATAAGCTGGTGGTAAAACTTAGGGACACGTACTGAAAGATCTAAAGGAAAGGAAAACAATGCCAAAGAACTTAACACAATTCCAGCAGACATAACTCTTTGTGCTCACAGTAAAGGCTGGATGGATGACTGGGTAGAGGGGTGTGTGTGTCAGTGCTTCTGGGACAGATTACAGGTTCCCTTTTTTATATAAGAGTTAAAGTACAGTACTTACATTGACCCGTGGATAAGTTGGCTCAGGTTTTTATGGTCAATTTTTTGACCTAAATTTCTAGACTTATGTATGAATACATACAATAAATAAAACTTCTAACAACATGGGAGAAGTCCTTTTGTTGTTGTTTTTTCCAGTGGTGTTGAGAAGAAATTCCTAGGCTTAATGGTAAAACTGTGAGTGTTATTTGTGAAAGCTTATACTTCTGCTAATGTTGTGTCACCTCTATGGATGAGTGGAGCAGCATCCCTTGGGTTATGAAGCCAACACTTTTAATGAGTCTCCTGCCTTGCATTGAAATCATAAGTTGTTTTTGTTGTTCTTTTAAGGCTGCTAAAGTTTAGCTTATATATCACACTTCCTTTTCTTTGAAAAACTTGCCAGATTTGGGTGTGATGATGGCTGTAATGGTGTTTTTGGAATAAATAGCTGCTTTTACATTTAGAATGATTTCATCAAAATACAAAATACTGGATTGCTCACCTAGAGGGGTGGGTTTATTTATTTATTTATTTATTTATTATATAAAAGAAAAGAACATTTTGGGTTTGGTTTATTTTCCCTGCTGTTCTTGATTGGTTTGCAGTTTTTGCATTATTTCTGGTATCGTTTGTAGGGAAGGAGGAAAAAATGAGGGCACATTACCCTTATCTATAAAATGGGGGAAAACAGTGATTGCTTCCTGTATGTATAAACAGAAGAACCCTTTTCACTTTTGTTGCTTCAAAGCCTAATTAATCCTAGTGTGGTACTGATCAAAGAGAGAGAAAGGAAGGATTCTCTTGAAGTCAGCACAAGAAGAGCAGTTTTATGCCTGACATGAAAAGTTACTGTCACCTGGCTCTTAAAATGGAATGCCAGCCTTCTTAAGGAGTTGCAGCCTTTGCCAGAGGAGGTACAAACTCAGTCCTACTTGTCAGGGAACACTGTTTTGTGGATTTCCAATTATGTAGATTTTCAAAAGGCCACATGTCACAAGATTTAAGTATTCCAATTGATTCTTGTTCTGTAGAGCTCTCATTTTTAAACTTGCAAAGTTTAACTACAGTGCTAAGCAAACAGACATCCAAGAGATAGCAGAGTAACATGCAAGATGTGGGAATAGTGTTCTCACTTAGAGTCATAGAGATGGAAGTGGGGAGCAAGAGCCATCTGGTAAATAAAATTCCCTGCCATGTAGGAATATCCAGTTAAAACTGTCCCAAAAGATGGCCATCCAACTATGTTTAAAGACCTCCAAAGTCTACAGTCCTCCAAAACAATCTACCCATTGTTGAACAGCTCTTGCTGTCTGGAGGTTCTTCCTAAATTTTGAGTGGAATCTTTTACTTGTCCTTTTCCTATATACAGCTGAGTTTGCAGCTCTTGTGTCTTGTTATTTATTGTCAGATAATATTTTTGGCCATGATATGCCACTCATTGCTAGCATTTGGAATTCCACTGACTGAGATATTTCCAACTCCTGTGTTCACACTACTGCCACTAGTTTTGAGAAATCTTTTTTTTTAACTGACCCAAAATTAGTGTTCTACAGTGTACACATTTCAAAAGTTAATAATCGGTATATTGCTTTTTGGGATGTATTATTGTAAAATTCACTTGCTAAAACAACCTCATAGGGCTAATTTATATATCTTTTTTTAAATTGCCTGTCAATCATGCCTCCTTCAGAAGTGGCAACCACAGGGAGGTACCCAGCCATATTAAAAAGTAGTAAGTGTCTTTCCCTCCCAAAGAAAATGAGTAATGTGGTGTGTGAGTATAAGGGGGAGGGGAACGTAAAACTTTGGCCTGTGTTTGAAGCTTGACACTTGCTGCTCCACACCCAGAAAATATGTTCTTGGCTCATGCTGTAGAGAATTCTGTTGTCTTTCTGATAAGCTAGAAATGAATTATGCTGTTTTGCCAACAGCCTCAATTCTTTTTACAGTATGGACCGCTTGATCCAGCATACTATATAATGTATAGCAAAGCAAGGAATCAATAAAGCCATTAGCCAGCTCTCTGTCTAGCGAGAAACATTGATGAATCAGTCCATATTTCCCCTGGGTCTATTTAGTGACTTATGTCAGAAGAGAAATAAGTAGTATAAACAAAAGTCTGACCCTGTTTGAGCAGCTCTCCTTCCTGTGACTGTAAAGCAGATAACAGCAGTGTGCCTCTGTTTTTTGCACCCTAGTTCTTCCCTCTCCTATGCAAGTATAGAGCAGCACAGATCTGTGCTTCTCTTCTTTGTGGTTTTTGGGCCAGTTTTGCAATACTTGCAATTATGAATACAATTTTACAATAGCTGTCATTTCTAAATTTAACATTGAATGGCAAGACTTCATTTCCCTGGAGCTCTATAGCAGCCACTGAACTCTTTGCCCCCCACTTCTGTTCCCATGACAAGTGAAAATCCCCTCGCTTGCTTAAAACACCTTTTATAACACAGAAACTATACATATTCAGCACTGGAAAGGGCAAAGCTTTCATGTTTCCCCTGGTGCAGTAGAGACACTTTTACAGCAGGAGAAGGGAACTCTCAGCCCTCCAGATACTGAGAAACTATCACTTCTTCTGTGTGTCCCCATTGGCTAGGCTGCCAAGGGCTGGTGGGATTTTGCATTCATAGCTTCACCATTCCTGTCACATGGTCTGCTGGTATATGTAGTCACTTAGGTTTATCTAATGAAGAGCTTCCCCTATGGCATGGTATCTTTACCATCAACCAGGTCATGAGTCTGTCTGCAAATCTTTCTTGTCCATATGAAATACAAGAAATACAGGATGAAATTCAGTGTTGCATTAGTGAACTCCCATTTGTGCAGCACCATTTTCTCTTCCTTCTTAGTTAGAACGTAATCCCTCTGTTAAGTGGGTATTTGATTGTAATTTAACTACATGTTGGATGATTGTAATGGTGGGAGGATAAATGTACAGGCTTGGTTTGAATACAGTTGGCTCTCTGTATCCACTGATTCTGTCTCTATGGAGGCAACCATCCACAACATGAAAATATTCAAAGCAAAATCCCCAAAAGCAAGCCTTCATTTAGCCATTTTTTATAAGAGACGCTATTTTACTACACCACTGTATATAATTGGACTTAAGCATCCCTGGATTTTGGTATCCATGGGGGGGGATCCTGGAATCAGACCCCAGCAAATACCAAGGGTCCACTCTATCCCATCACTTTGGCACCATTTTCATGCCTCATTTTCACAAAATGCTTCCAGACTTTGATTGCAACTTCAACATGTCATTGAAGCATTCATAACACAACATTGAACAAAGTGGGGCTTTTGTTGCTTTTGCCATCAGGTCAGCTTTGACCTTGAGTCTATGAATGATGAACTTTTAAATAATAATTATTTATTTAAATAAATTATTTAAACAATGGTCTCTAAGGTTAATTTCCTGGAGTTTACTTTTTATCTCCCAGAGCCTGCATGGCTAAGGGAAGAGCAATGGCGTCTCTCTACATGGATATCCCTCCGAGCCATCTGAACTGATAACAACTATAACATTTTGATAAAATGTAGGCATATGACTCCAACATCATTTTTTTCTTCCTCCTGTTTGATTGTTAACATCTTTGCCTGATGAAGAAGCTAGTTGAGCTTTGAAAGCTTGCATTGTGTATTTCGTGCAATTTGGTTGGCCAATAAAGGCATCACTTTTTTTGTGGATTTTGGATGATGATGTACTTTGAATGAGAGACCTCTAAAAATCCCAAGTCATTAACTGCTCTACTCAGATTTTGCAAACTCTTGGCCATGGATTCCTTGATTTAAACAATCCACGTGTAAATGCAGTTTCTCTATTGCAGCCTTCCATTTTACCAAATGGAACCTTTTCCAATGGGTTGTGTCATCTCATGGTGTGGCCAAAGTATGACAGGCTCAATTTAGTTGTCTTCTACTAAGTAAATAAGCATAGATTTGCAATATAAAATAATTCTTTCACCACCAGCTAGAAAAAGTGATAAGAAATAAAAGAAATGTATTTTTGATTCAGATAACTACATGATTGTTGAATGGGATATAACACTGAAAAGCAAATATTGGATTCCTAAGTGAACATTAATAATCTATGTGAAAACAATGCTAATGGGTAGAGTTGCCTAGAGTAAAATAGAAAAATTATCTTTTTTGAAACAAAACAAAAAGCTCACTCTTAGGCCACTAAACTGCCCATTGTCTAACTGTGCCACCACAGTTGTAATGTATTACTTAATAGAATTGGTGTCAGTCGGAAATTAAGAAGATTATAAAAACAGTTCAGTGAATGAAGCAGCCAGGGTTTACAAAGACAAATGCTCATGAAACAGTACTGTGAAAATGAACAGCACTGGGAAGCAACAAGAGACACCTGAAAAGTCAGAAAGAGAATTGGGTATCAGTAGCTTGTAGTAGAGTATGAATGTTGGAGACCAGGATTCAGCCTCTGCTCAGCCATGGAAACCCACTAGAGCAAATCACACTATTTCAGCCCTAGAGAAAGCAAAGGCAAGCCCCTTGGAACAAATCTTACTAATACATTTCATGATAGATGTGCTTTAGAATTGGCATGTCAGAAATGATTTGAAGGCACACAACAACAACAAGAGGAGAGAAAAAAATAAAGCAATTATTGCTGTTTGGGCCCTTCACAAAAGAAAGAAAAAGATTGGGCAGTTGGACAAACTTGATATTTTTAAGAGCACATACTTAAGACTGTTTGACCTAACTGCGCAGCCTTTCTTTTATTGCTTTCCCTGTGCAGTAATGGCTGCGTGAATCTTTCTGTGTGGAAAGTGGCACAGGCAGGCCAGGGGCCCCTTTCGTAAAACACAAGTATAGTGCTATGATCCCATGCTTAACAGTTGAGGTTCCATCCTATAGAAAGTTGGAATTTGCAGTTTAGAGAAGGGTATTTGGAATTATTCAGTAGAGGGCTCCAGTGCCTGGCCAGACTACACATCTCAGGATTCCAGGAGCTGGACCCATGGCAGTTAACTGTGTAGTGTAAAAGTACCCCATTTTTTTTAAAAAAAGAAGCCAGTTTATTTATTTATTTTATTTATTTACAGTATTTCTAACCCACTCTTCTCAACCCTCGAGGGGGGTCTCAGAGCAGCTTACAAGGCAACCATTAGATGCCGGCAGTATACAATTTAAAACATAAACATAGCAAGGGTAAAACAAGCACAATCAACAATAATTAACAATCAAACAGTTTAAGATCTCTATATATGATCCTTCCATATCCCAAAGCGGTAATCCGTGTTCTTATGACCATCATTGTTAGCCAGTCCCAGTGAAGTGCTGCATTATGTTAATGTGCGAAAGCCTGGTCCCACAACCATGATTTTACTTTCTTCCTAAAGGCCAGGAGAGATGGGGTTGATGGTATCTCACTCAGAAGTGCATTCCACAGGCGGGGGGCCACTGCTGAGAAGGCCCTGTTTCTCATTCCCGCCAACTGCAATTGCGAGGCTGGCGGGAGCGAGAGCAGGGCCTTCCCCAGAAGATCTTAAGTTATGAGGCGGGACGTAGGGGCAGATGCGTTCGAACAAGTGTTCCCTGTAATGGCTAGCAGCAAATCAACATCATCTGTATTGTCCAGCAATAAAAGGGAGTCTGCTTCGTGTTTCCAGAGACCAACATGGTGATATGTTATACTATTTTTTTTTATAAGTAATGAGAATACTGTTCAAGCATTCTCGTTTTAGAAACTCAAAGAAGCCTTAAGCAGCATAGCAATTGTTCATGAATGTTGAGTGCTGGAGTCCAACAACAGCTGTAGAATTCTCATTCATGATGCAGAGAGTCATATTTGGAAGTGGGAAGTCACCTGCATGCATGGAAGCTCTCCACACACTTTATAACCCTGGTTATGAACCGTCCAAGCATAGGCATGTTTGTAAGGGAGAATTGTTTTGTTTTTGCTGTTGTTTTTGTGTGCCTTCAAGTCATTTCTGATTTATGACTTCCCTAAGGTGAATCTGACAGGTTTCCTGGCAAGATTATTTAGAGGGGTCTTGCTATTGCTATTCTGTGAGGCTGACAGAGCGTGATTTGCCCAGTGTCACCCATTGTATTTCTGTGGCTGACCAAGGAGTCTAACCCTGGTCCAGAGCCATCGTCCAGTGCTCAAACCATTACACCACACTGGCTCTCAATATGGTCCTTCAAATAACCTGGATCTGAATTATATAGGAATTTATAGGTCAAAACAGACCAGCAGCCAGTTTTGCAACAAGGAACTTGTGTACTCCCTGTAGCCAGCTAGCAATTTGCCTGCAATTTTTTGGATCAGCTAAAGTATCTGCACATTTCTGAAAGGCAACCCCACATAGAACACATTACACTAATCCAATAAGGATGTAACTGAGGCATGTTATATCCAAGCTAGAGTTGCTTTGGGCCCCATATTGGAAGAAATATGAAATTATAGTTCAAATAAAGAAAAAAGGGAAACCCAGTATGCAAATAGTAAGGAGTCACCTAAATTGATCTAGACTCTCTTCTTCTTATGGAGAGGGGGCTTTAGACATACACATCACTGTGCTTGGGGAACCCTTGCAAATTTACAGACAATAGGGGATAAAATTACCCTTGAGAGAAATTTAAAGAAGCACAATGCAGTCTTACTTCCTTTGAAGGAACACTGAGTTCCTTTGGTGACTTCCGTGTTGTGTGACATGTGGAATCTACATTTGTTCTTGGCCAAAAGGCCAAGAAGCCTTATAAGTGCAAATTGAGCTTCTTTCTCTAAACAAGGAGAAAGATGAGGAAGGAAAGAAGGTGTGATGTTTCTCAAGGTCAGGGATGGGGTGGGCAAGTGGTGACCAAGTTTCATCCCAGCAACCACTGTGGGCTGTGATGTTTTTACTGTATGTGCCTTGAAGTCAGCTCTGATTTATGGAAGTGTGACTTGCCCAAGCTTACACAGTAAGCTTCCATGGCTGAGTAAGGATATGAATCCAGTTTCTGGGAGTCCTAGTCCCATTCTGGTTCTCTACTGTGAGCCAGACCCGGCCTCAAACAGCTAAAACATGGGAGGAGTAGAGAAAAATGAAACAAGGCTGCTGCCACACTGCAGAATTAATGTAATTTGACACTGCTTCCACTATCATAGCTCTTTCTTATGGAATCCTGGGATTTGTAGTTTGTTGTGGCACCTGAGCTCTCTGATAGAGAAGAAACAAAACTCACAAAACTTCAGTTACTAGAATTTCATAGCATTGAGCCACAACAGTTAAAGCAGTGTCAAACTACATTAATTCTGCGGTGTCGATGCAGCCCAAGGGTATCTTTGCAGCTGTTTCCAGTTTTGATTTTAGTTATGGGCTGTGGAGCTGCTTCTCTTAACCCTTTGAAACATAAGGGACCCTCAAAGAGTGATTAAACTCTATTTTTCATTTTAAGGATTTTGTTGCTGCTGGGGGCAATGTTAGGGGTGTGTTTGTCAGCTGCAAGATATCTTGAGGTTGGACTCTCCTTTGCCCACCATCTCATCATTTATAATAACCTGGCTATCTTGTTGCTCAAGCTCTTAGGAATATTGTGCTCAAGAATGTGCAAACATCATGGAGCTCATGCCCAGCAGTTGCCTATAAAGAAATCTAGTGTTGACTTTCAAAAATAAATGAAGATGAGCTCAGACAGGTTTGAAACATAGGTTGAGTATCCCCTATCTAGGATGCAATGGCTTAGTGGTTAAGATGCCAATTCTGACTATTGTAAGATCGGAAGGTTGGCAGTTTGAGGCCCGAGTGCTGCATGATGGGATGAGTTCCCAATACATGTCCCAGCTTCTGCCAACCTAGCAGTTCAAAAGCATGCAAATGCAAGTAGCATTCAGTACAGTCATGCTGGCCACATGACGACCTGGGTCGTCTTTGGAGAATGCTGGCTCTTTGGCTCAGTGACAGAGATGAGCATCCACCCCTACAGTTGGTTAGGACTAGACATTCATGTCAAGGGACTACCTTTACCTTTATCCCCTATCTAAAATGCTTGGAACTAGAAGTGTTTTGGATTTCAGATTATTATTACTTTTTTTGGATTTAGGAATACCTGAAAGTGGGACCCAAGTCTAAACACAAAATTCATTTATATTTTATATGCGTATTATACACATAGCCTAAAGGTAGTTTTATACAATGTTTTTAATAATTTTATACATGCAACAAAGTTTGTGTACCCCCAGAAAGTAAAGGTTTCAGCCAGCCATGAAAAAAAGTTTTGGGTTTTGGAGTATTTTGGAATTTGGAATTCTGGATAAGGGAAGACTCAACCTGTACTCCATGAGCAGGTCTATGTAAGCAGAAAAGCACTGAGTGAAAGAAAGTGGTTTAATTTTTATATCTATATTTGTTTAATTATTTTGCTATTGCATGTTTTAAAGGGAGATCAGTCTAAACTACTAGATCTGTGAAAACATAGAATCAGAAAATATTATAGCTTTCCAGAAATGAGGGGGTGAATAGAATTTACCCTTCCAGTGTTCCTTTCATACTAATTGTAGATTGCATAGGGAAAAAGAAAAGACAATCGGAGAATATTTTCAGGTACAATGGTGAGGAAGGAAATGCAAATATTGGTATGCCCACGCAGTAACAAATCCCTCTAATTCTTTGTTTAGCGGTATAAAAAGAATCCCACAGTCCCTGCAGGGGTACTTTGCTTTGTGCAAAGCAAAATATTCCCAGCCATTGGGAAGTATTAATATCCTGCCAAGCAGGAAGAACCAGTCCCCTGTATACCAAGTTTTCATTTTTAAATAGGCATCATGATGTGTTAAATATTTAGGTATTAATATTCCCTCATGGCTGGATCAGCAATTTGAAATGATTTATCAGGCTCCTCAGCTGTCACAATTAGAACTAGACATGCTGAGGTGAAAGGGATCTTCTGCTTTCTTGAACTGGAAGAGGAGGTGTTTGGCACACAAATGGAGTCATCCTCCCAATGAATTACCTATTGAAATCCATTCCAATTACTGTACCAGGTAGATTTTTTTCCTGCTTTGTAATGAGATTTAACAGAGAAAAAAGAGGGAGGAGAGACAGCGAGGTGTCAAATGCCTGGAGCTCTTTAAGAAAAAGAGGTATGAGTTAAAAGTCAGCCTTTATCTTTCTTGAAGGTTCCGACAGTAACGCTTCTGTTTCCAGCATAAATGTCTATTTCACCTTGATGGCCTCAGGTTATTTCCTTTACTGACATATCACTATACATGCCTTTATCTCTCCTCAGAGCTACACCTAATGTCTTGCCAAGAATTATCAAAATCTTGCATAGACACAACCATCAGATTTGGAAGTGGGGAAGTGAAGCACGTATGCTGATGAATGTGGGATGGAATCAGAACATTCTGTGGACCCACGACTCATATTTACAGTACTATAGAATTATAGTGAAATTATTACATTTCTTAAAGAAATGGGAGTGCCACTACATTTGACAGTTCTGATGAGAAATCTGTACTTAGGACAAGAGGCAACTGTCAGAATATGGAAAAATAGAATGGTTCCCAGTTGACAAAGGAGTCAGGCAAGGATGCAATCCTATCACCTTTTTCGTTCAACAAATATACGAAGAGCAAATTTAGAGTTGGAGGAGTGAAGGTAGGAGGAAGGATCATCAACAATCTAAGATATGTGGACACCTCCATACTACTAGCAGAAACCAACAAAGACTTGGAACAATTACTAAGGAAGGTCAAAGAAGAAAGTGCTGACACAGGCTTATTGCTAAACATAAAGAACACAACAATAATGACCATAAAAGATTTACTTAGTCAGCTTAGATAACGAGAGAATCAAAACAGTTAAAAAGTTCCCTACACCTTGAGTCAGACATTGATCAGAATGGAGACTGCAGTCAAGAAATCAGAAAATCGCTAGGAATGAAAGAATTAAACAAGATCCTAAAGTGCAAAGATATACAACTGAGCACTAAAGTTAGTCCAAGCCATTGTATTGCCCATATCCGTGTATGGAGGTAATAGCTGGACAGTGAAGTCAACATGGGTTTCTCAAAAACAAGTTATGCTAGAGTAATCTGATTCTCTCTCTCTCTCTCTCTCTCTCTCTCTCTTGGATAAAATTACCAGCTTGGTAGATGAAGGGAATACTGTGGATATATCATATCTTGATTTCATTAAGGCATTTGACAAGATCCCCCATGATATTCTTGCAAACAAGCTAGTAAAATATGGGCTTGACAATGCAACTGGTAGGTGGATTTGTAATTGATTGACTGGCCAAACCCAAAGGCTCCTCTTCGTCTTGGAAAGAAGTGACCAATGGGGTGCCATAGGGTTGTGGCCTAAGCCCAGTACTATTCAACATCTTTATCAGTGACTTGGATTAAAGAATACCACTTGACAAAACACCTGAACGTTACCGTATTGCTCCATACCTCTTTTTTGTTTATCCACCTTCTCACTACTGCATAACCCATTCCCTCAGCTACAGATTTAAGCAAGGAATTAGCATGATTCAACTTTTGTGTTGTTAACCACCCTTGAGTCAATCTCGACTCATGGTGACACAGAAGGATTCTCTCTTTGCATGTAGTGCTCTTAAGGCCTAGGTTTTTCTGTGTTTTATTTGCACAGAAATACACTATGTTTGTGTCAGATTCCCATTATCTGTGATGATGCAAGTGTAGACCAGTAACTCAGAGATAAACCAATAGATTCAAAGCCCCTCATTTAAATTTTACCTCTTCTGTGAATCCATTGGGGGGCTTTGGGAAAGATACCCTCTCTCATCTTTGTTCCCCAAGCTGCCATATAGGGAACACTAATGATTTATTTTGCAAGACTGTTGTAAGGATTTCATCTAAATAAAGGTTCTCAGTTTTTGCCTCTGTAGATGTTTTAAATGTCAGTACCCAGAAGCCCCAGCCAGCATACCCAAGTGCTCAGAATTTCTGGGAGTTAAAGTCCAAAGCATCTGGATACCCAGAGCTTGAGAGTCATTGCTCTAGACAGTAAATGTGAAACACTTGCCATATTATGACTACATATTAGGACTATTATGACTACAGTTTTATCCCCACCATGTGCTTTATACATATAAAGTCCCATGTTCAGTTCGTGGCATATGCAGTTTAAGAGGTTCTGTTAGGTGGTGTCATGAAAAACTCTGTCTGAGTTTCAGTTGCTATGGAACTGCTGCCAGTGAAAGTATTTTAAAAAATTGGTCCGGATGGCTGGTGTGTATGTGTGTCAGACCAAACTACAACATAATGTTGCTTCCTGTATTCTGAGGACTTAATGTATTTATTCTTTTCCATGCTGTATCCAAGAATGCAGTATTTGCTTTCTTAAGTGAACATGGAAGAAAACTTTTGACATGTGTAGCAATGATGTGAGAAAGTCGCTGCTGCCAAGCTCTGAACCCCCTTTTCTAGGAAAGCTTGACTAGTTCCCTTGATGTCATTTTTTTGACTGCAGGCAAGGGTTTTCCAGTGGATTTTTGATCATTGACTGGTTATTGAGGAAAGAAAGGACTTTCAATGTTGGTGCTGAGCTTTAAAAAAAAATAAAGTGTATTTAAAGTTTAAAATAGTGTTTTAATATTCTGCCATTTTTAAGCATTTTTCACATGTTAAAAAAGCATATATTTTTATATGCATATTTAAATTATGTGGTACTGTATGCTACTCCAAGTCTCTACTTTGCCAGGATATAAATCAAATATTTATAAAGGTGGGACATGACATAAGTACAAATCAGAGCCTGAAATTCAATTCAATTTTAATAAATAATAATAATAATAATAATTTTATTTATAGCCCGCTCCTCTGTCATCAATCGGAGCGGGTTACAATAATTAAAAGACATCAAGATAAAACAATCCCAATAACCCATAACCCCACCTCCCACCCCTTAAAAATAAATTAAACCAATATCAGATTAAAATCCAAAAAATAAAAAATAAAAATAAAATTGCATACATACAACATAGAACATAGAACATAACAAGCAGCCAGTCAATTCTATAGACAATTTTATTTTATTGGACTATACCACCCAGAATCCATGGCTAGAAATGCCTGGGAGATTTTGGAAGGTACCGTGTAAAAAAAGCAGTTGCTTCAAGTTCTGATATAGATCCAGTGTTGTCTGCTAAAAAAGCAGTTATTCCTGCACTTTTATCTGTTCCTGGCAGACTAGAAAATTCACAATGTGTGCTCCAGAATCTAAAGGACCGAGGGACTATCTTCCCACATGAGTAGATACTGGTACCTTTTTAATTAAAGGTGCATGTGCATATCAAGAGAAGACACTCTGCTTAAATTAGATAAGCTGAATATGACAGTATAAAAAGAGATTCACTAAGTAAAAGGTTATTAAGCTACCCTGTAAAGTCAATACACATCTCTAAAAATTGAGTGCTGCTAGGATATTTAATCTTGGTACAGTAAGCCATTTTCTCCCACTTTATTACTATTATGAAAGAAGTCTTTCTTTGCCTTTAAAGATAAATAGTCTTTGTGTAATTTGACTTCAAGGTATGCACTTGTTAAAGGTGGAGATCTCATCCTGATACATTGTCTGCTTTTTTCCATTGCCTGATATTGACACAGTTTAATGTGCCTTTATGATTGCAGGCTCTTGTTGGCCTCATGATCTTAAGGAGATCGCTTTTGGGTCTGTAATGATGATCAGTCTATAGATCTTGTCAGTGAGGCAGGATGGCCTCCTTTTGCTTGCTTGTTGTCAAGGTATACACAGTTAATTGCTCATCAGAGGGCTTCTTTTTGCAGCCTTCCTTGGGTACAGTGTTCTTTTCTGATGTCGTTTCTTTTTACACTGCCAGGGGCTTTGTGTTAATGGAGAATCAAGAATGTGGCAGGTTTAAGGTTTGTCAGTGTGTAATCTCAGATCTGTGAAAATATATTTTAGTATGAATTGTGTTTTTGATGCTCTGGTTTTGCAGTTAAGGTGTTTTAATGCTGCTGAGGAAAAACCGGGACAAATGGTAAATAATTCCAAATATATGTAGATTATTTTGCATTTGTGCTCAGTATTCTTTGGAGAATAGTTGCTGAATCCCCAAGACAGCATGAGTAGTGACTGTCACTAGACAGTTGTGAAAGCTATAAGCCAAACAACAACAAAAACAAACATATAGCTATTGTTGAAGGCTGGCATCTGTTTGGACCTACCAGTATACGTTAGGTAGGTATCAACATGACAAAAATGGTCATGGGCACAGCTGTGGGGTGGGAGAGAGAGAAAAGTCAAAAACAGTGGTGACAGAAGAAAGCCATGGACTCTGAGCTGCTACTTTGTCCAGGGCATGACTTCAGTAGTGGTGTGGTTGCTCTGGAAAGGATGGTTTAGAGAACAGATGGTCCTGTAAAGAAAATCCAGTGGATTGTTTTTCTATCTTTAATATCCTTACAAGTGTGTACGCAGAGGTAACATAGAAAATGCACGTAGAAAAAACAAGCTTGTCAGGGAGAAAGAGTTGTGGTGCCTAAACAAACTAAAAACCCTAGGATTCCACAGGATGCAGCAATGATAAGCCTTTAGAGTGGAATTGTAGTGCTATAATTGTGTTGTGTGAAAGGGCCCATGTTTTTCAGGTGTACAACTGGCACTTCCATGCAGTCTGTGCTTATGGTTGAAGAGATTTCAGCAAACTGTGCTCTATCTTTGTGTGTGTGTGTGTGCGCGTGCGTGCGTGAGCCTAGGCTGAAAACTTGTTTGCAGCATCCAGATAACCATATGGGAACTGCCAAGTATCTGAATCTGAATGTACTCAGTCTCATAGTATATGTGACTTTGAGGGTGTGCCAGTTTAAGCAATCTTCATTCACTTCATCCCTGTATAGGAAAAAAAAGTTTTTATATCACACACCTTTCTTCAGAGTGGTTAAATGGCAGAATCAGAATGTTAATCTTTGTCCTAAATCTTACTGTTAGTCCCAACTAGAACAGACCCATTGAATCAGTGGTAACTTAATAGGTCAACATTCTTGTAAGTTCCATTGAACCAATGGGTCTATTCTAGATGTAACTAGTAATACAGTTAAAGACTGTGTCTTTCTTTGCTCTCTCGCTTAACAGAAATTATTTTATGAATCTACAGCCTTTAAATAAATATTTATGTGATAGTTTATAGCAAGAAAGAAAATACTGTAATACCATGATCGTAAAGCCAATAAAAAACTAAATTGATGAAACAGAAAATAAAAAATAACAGCATTTAAAAATTCTGTGTATGCATAAATGCCCAGTAGACATTTTAAAAGCTCCAACCCCATTTTAACTTCAGGCAGCAGATCTCCAATATCATATGTGACTTTGCCCGCAGTGAGGTCTTAACTGTTTGGCTACTTCAGTAGTATAATATGGTCAATAGACTAAACCATGGAAATTACAAGTTTCTATAAGCATTCAGTTGTATAAAAATTGTTTTGTTAAAAGTGTGATGTAGTGTTCTAAGTGTTGGACTATGACCCTGTAGAACAGTATTTAAATCTTGGCTTGGCCAGGTAAACCCACTTGGTGACCCTGGGCAAGTCACACTCTTTCAGACTCAAGAGGTTGGCAATGGAAATGGTTAATTCCCTCTGAAGAAACTTGCCAAGGAAATTCCATGATATTTTAGCCTTGGGGTTGTCATAAGTCAGAAATGACTTGAAAACACAACAACAACAACAACAACAACAACATTAAATTTACTTTCAGTGTAACTATGATTAACAATTGCATTTAAAAATATTTTTTTCTGTTTTTTTTAGAAGATCACTCCATATGGATTTTGATCTTTCAGGCTCCTAGGCTGTGAATGAAAAGCACACACTACACTCTTAAAAAGACATCCACTATGTAAAATAGGCTTTTCACCAGAGGGAAGATATTTTAATTATTATTCATTGGATTATAAAGTAGAAAAAACATAATTTAAAAATCTTTGATGGAAACAGTCTTGCTTTGCCATTTGGGGAAGCAGCAAACTTTTGTGCTCCTGTAGAATGTTTTCTGAAAAGAGTGATGTGCCAAATAAGGTTATGCAAAGAGAGGTATTATTTTCCCCTCAGACACTCAGTAGCCTTAATGAAAGGATTCTAATTAGCCCTGCTAAAAAATATCTGTGCAAATCTCTGGCTGCAGAGAAAAGAATGGACCTTCAGAATGAGTGGCAGGCTTTTTCTTGAGTGTTCTCTGCTCCTTTTGTAATCTAAACATCGTTCCTTGTGATCCTTTTGTTTACTTGTTTTGGTGTGCACTGCTTTATTATATTTTTCTTTTTGCAGGACATTGTGGCATTATGCTACATTGCTGAGCATAATTGTGGCTCCTGTACCCACCTTCAGGACTCATTGTTCTGCTTTGATAAGACCTGCCCATGGCCATTCCAATGGTGCTGGAAGGGTGGGGGGAATTGAAGAAGTGTGTGGCTATGTTCCCCAACTGGGTTGCATATCCCCAGCACTGCTATTCCCCATAGTCAGATGCAGACCGAGGATGCCTTTCACCAGTACCAAATGGGGACCTCCAAAGTTCCTAGTGGATGATTCCATGGGAGTGTTATCACACTGGCACATTGAGTCCTGTGGGGAGAGGGTTTAGCCATTGTGGAGAAGGAAGAGAATACCAGCCTCTGTAACAACAACACCACTCCCAAACAAACCCATATGCAAGTACAGTATCAACTTATATTTACATGTGTCACTAATAGGATGCCAGACTTTGTTTGACAGTAGCTAATTTAATCAGCATAAGGCACACATTTTATGTTAGCATGTATCTGGAAGTTTTGAAATACCTGCCTGAGAAAGTGGGAGGGAAAAAAATAATTCAGCATCTTTGAGAGGCATGCAATAAGGATGATATGGGATACAGGGTTCCATAGTCAGGCATTATGGAGAGAGGAAGTATTAGGTGAAAGACAGCTGATGACATTCGCAGACACTGTTGTGAAGATCTCTGCCTTAGGACAACTTGCTGGTTCTCCATAAAATTTGTGAAGAATATATTTTGTCACTGGCTAGTAGCAGTACTGGGGATATGCAACCCATAATAGGTTTCTGTGGCAGAATATAGTTCACATTAGGTTGCACGGGATCAATAATGGTGAAGGGTTATTGCCTTCCAATCTGTTTTTTAAGACTGCATCTGCACTGCAGAAATAACCCAGTCTGACACTGCTTTAACTGCCATGGCTCTGTGCTACAGAATTCTGGGAATTGTAGTTTGCTGTAGCACCAGAGCTCTCTGACTACAATTCCCAGAATTCCATAGCACTGTGCCATGGCAGCTAAAGGGGTGTCAAACTGGATTTTTTCTGCAGTGCAGATGCAGCTTAGGTGTATTTCTTGACGGGAAATAAACAGCTTCCTGAATTAGATAGAAATTGGTCTGATCCAGCATGACACTTCTAAATCTCACTTAAATATCTCCAGTGGAATGGAAGAGACTCATAAGCATGTCTATAAGGCCATAACTCCAAGAACACAGAATATTGAATGCTTCCAGCTTCTCTAATTTATATAGGAGATGTGTTTCAGAGCTCTGATTCCTGTGGCTGAATAAAACTGATGTGAAGTTGAAGGCTTTCACTGCTGGCATCCATAGTTTTTTGTGGGCTTTTTGGGCTATGTGGCTGTATTATGGAAGAATTTATTCCTGACATTTCGCCTGTATCTGTGGCTGGCATCTTCAGAGAATGGTGGCATGCAGCATGGCGTACCAGGTCTTGGTGTCATCTGGTGTGGGGGCAGCAGTGCTTCCTGCCGGAAGGGGTGTGCCCCACCCTTTCTTGCTGCAGCTGGGCCGTGGGAAGTAGCTGGGCCGACCGCAAACGCTTTCACACAGCCTCTCCCTGTGTTCTTCCTCAGGGAGAACTGGGCTGTGGGAAGGAGGGGTGTGGAGGCGCACGTGACTAGCTTGGCTCCTTCCCACAGCCCGGTTCTCCCATTGAAAACTGGTCATGGCAAGGGGAAGTGGGGGCATGACCCTTCTGGCTGGCTGTCACTGTCCCTTCCAGCCAGAAACACTGGGGTTGTGGTGGGGGTTCATCCAGGTGTCACCCAGTGTCATCAGCACCCCCCCCCTTACTGTAGTGATGCTACTGGCATGGAGGTGTGTGAGATAAATTATACTGTGTAACCTTTTGTTGAGAGTAAGTGATTTACATGTTAATCTGTGTGTTGGTTTGTTGGAGAATACTGTTTTGTAGACTGCATGATATATAATCTAAGTTCACCATGGAGTTGTTCCTTTGGTTAAAAAAAGGGGAGACACGTTGGTTTCTGCAAATGCCTTTAGAGATGGTAGGCTGTTGATGGTTCCTTATCTCCACCATTCCATACCTCATATCATGGGTTTCTGATTACTTACTTATTTACTGTATTCATACCCCGCTCTTCAGCCAGAAAGTATGGTGACTTATGGGAGATTGTTCTTGCATACTAAATTATGATGTATATAATTGTTGCTTCTGTTTGCAAAGCATGCATGGAACTGGCATCTGTGTACTCCCTACTAGAATGGCACAGTGTTTGTCTGCTGGACTACAATTCTGGAGACCAAAGGTTCAATTTCCAGCTTGGGCAAGTCAAATGCTCTCAGCCTGAGGGGAACAAATTTTGCCAAGAAAATCCCATGATAGGATTGCTTTAGAGTTGCCATAAGTCAGAAATGACGTAAAGGCACCCAACAACAATGACAAGTAATGGCTTAACAATATTGAGGCTATAAAGAAATAAAGTAAAAACAAAAGATCACAACAAGTATGTTAGTTTTGCAGTATACTCTTGTGAAATCTCTCTTTCACCCACAAATTCCTAAATGTGAAGTAGCACCAAAATACCAGAAGATACATAAGACAGAGAAAATGGAGGGACAGTTGGAAGGGGGGAGAGAGATTTTTTCTCATCTGATAACCAAACCTGGGGTTGTCTAAGGAAGCTGAGAATGATAGGAGATACAAGTCAGATGAAAGAGAGCAGAGCACACTTAAACTATGGAATTCATTGTCAATAGCCATAGTGTTTACTAGTAACTTAGATAGCATTTAATCAGGATGTCTCTGTTCTACCTCTAGATTTAGAAGCAATGGTGCCTTTGAATACCAGTTGATGGGGAGCAACAGTGAGAAGGAGCTATTGCCCTCATGCCCTGCTTGTGGATTTCCCTTAGGTGTCTGGTTGCCACTGTTGGAAACAGGAAGCTGGACTAGATAAGCTTTTGCTCTGATCCAGCAGGGCTCTTCTTATGTTCTTATGACGAGTCCTCAAAGGACTAATCAAAGCCTACCTCGCTGTGAAATGACATGAAATAGTCACTTATTCTAGAAGGGAGTTTGGCATTCTTTTCATCCTTCTACATCATTAAAAAAGAAAGAGGAAGAAAGTGGGTTGGGTGTTCTTCTGACACTTCAGGTGCAAAAATATGCTGCAAGTAATAATCCATGGAATATTCGGAAGTGACAACCAGGTCAGAAATTTCCCATCAGGAGCTTTTTTATAAAGTGTGTTTTTATGCATGTGCTGCATCTTAAAATGTAGAGTGTCTCTCTTGAGTTAATTTTGAATGGAATAAACAAGTGAATGGTAAAAGATAGTGTTTCCTGAGGCAGGAATGGGACTGTATGTTGTATTCCCAGTCTTGATTGGTTATTCATTTTGTCCACTAATTTGATGTTTACACTGGTAATTCTTTTTTAGAGGACAGTCCTCTCACTTTCTCCCTGTGCTCCTCTGCCTGTTTGATAATTAAAACCCTCTCTGGCTGTGATGCTACCTGTTTGTATGTAGCCCTCCTTATCCACAGATTCTTCATCTGTGGATTGAAGTATCAATGGCTTGAAAATATTAATAAATATATATAAATTCCAAAGAGCAAAGCAAAATTTTGTCATTTTATTTAAGAGACATCAGTTTATTATTCATTATATTTAATGGGGCTTGAATATCCATGGATTTTGGTATCCAGTGGGTGTCCTGGATGGTGGTGGGATTATCATTTGGCAAGTGATTTGGGATATAAAATCCAAAAGTCAGAGTAAGCCTGGGTTAATGAAACCTCCATGCCCAGAGGAAGTATATCTTGGAATAGTAGATATGGCAGAAATAGTAAGGAAAGAATGCTTGCTTCTGTGCCCTGACTGGAAATTTCCAAAGACTTATTGCCACATCGTGATTTAGAAATCAGCAATTCCCAACATTTCCTGTCCCCTGACAGTGTTATACACTATCTTCCATAATCCTCAGGTGGACCCATTCAGAGTTTGGCCTGTTCCAGGAAGGCTATAACCTTCTTATGTTCCCAAAATACTGAGCTAAAATTTGTATCTTCCCTTTAGGAAACAGTTTCTAAGATGCTTCCTTTTTCCTTCTGATTAGAACGACAAAGCCCTAAGCAATGCCCATTTGGCAAAACCCAATATATCCTATGGTTTCTTATTCTGAGCTTTCAGGGCTCACCGATTTTATTGTTTTAGTTTTCTTCTAAACAGTGAGGCCAATCCAAAGTAAATAAATATGTTAGTTTTTGTTGTTCTGTCCTTTCAAATCATTTCTGAATTATGGTGACCCTAAGATGAACCTATCACAGGGTTTTCTTAGCAAGCTTCTTCAGGGAAGGTTTGCTATTGCCATCCTCTAAGACTGAGAGAGCTCACCCAGTGGGTTTCCATGGCTGAGCTGGGATTCGAACCCTCATCTCCAGAGTCATAGTCCAATACTCAAACCACTACACCACACTAGCTCCCAACATTTATCCTCTTTAAAAGTTAAAGCTGAAGCATTCAAAAATCTAACCAGTGGTTGTGGGCCATAAAAATCTTTATCCCATCTTCATTTGATTCAATTTTGGAACAAATGTAAGGCTTCTTTTTCTATGTTCCTTTTCCTCTTTCCTTCCAAGAGCCAGCTTTACACTGGATGCATCTACACTGTTGAAATAATGCAGTTTGACACCACTCTAACTGCTATGGCTCCATCCTACATAATCCTGGCATTTGTAGTTTTGTGAGGCACCAGCACTCTTTGGCAGAGAAGGTTAAAGACCTTGTAAAACTGCAAATCCTGGGATTCCATAGAGTAGCATTACAGCCTTTACAACATTATTTCTACAGTGTAAATGTACCCATTGAGATGTGATTGCCAAGCCCACTGATACACCTTCTGCGCACAGCTATCTGATCATAAAAGGATGCTGGTGTCTCCCACCCCCACTGTCCTTGCTTCACTGATCCCTCTAAAAAGCAGCTCATTAACAACAAACAGGTGCCCTTGCTTAGCTGTAGTCTTACTGCTGTGAGTCTTTGCTAATGAAGACTAGTGAAACATAAATGGAAAGATCATAGTTTAATTTTAACATGTGGCCTTTAAACGGCCCAGAAACCTTTGGGAAGACTGTGGGGCATGTTCAGTAAGGGGATGAAAGAAATTGGTTGAATGACAGCACACTCAGACTGTTTTCTTCCTTGCCTCCTCCTTTCCCCAAATACGTGAGCTGTGATAGACAGCAGTGTGTTGTCACTGGGGTAATATATAGCTGATAACAGTCCCTTCATTTGCATTGCTTTGCCTTACCTTGTGCTCTGCTTCTCCTCTTGCCACTGCCTGAAGCACATGTGTTGGGGAATTGGAAATGCAGTCTGACTATTGTATGTTGGAAGTAATCTTTCAATTTTTCCCCATCATAAAAAATGAGGCAGCAAACAGGAGAAGCCAGTGATATATGGGGCTATAGATGTGAATTGAATTTGCAAAGGGGAAATAGGATTTGGTTGCAGTTTGAACTGATAACGATGGGGTCCAAATGGATTTGTGATGGTCATTCATTCAGTCATTGCTTTCTCCCAACTGTGTGGCTTGGCAAAAGAGAAAATTATATATAGGCAGGTGACTGCAAAAGTAGAATAGGCTAGCTGGATGAGTGCAAGTTAATGGCTAATAGCTAGTAATAGGTATGCAAACTACAGGCACCAGCCTATTCCCACTGACTTGTATTAGGCTCAAGGTAGGATTAAATGTCTTGCTCACAGAGGAGGTATTTCAGGGGAAGAGAAAAAAAGAACAGCTGGGGGTTATTGCAGACAGCAGTTTACTAAACCACACACAGACTTCCAGACAGAATGAAAACATATATTGGCAGATATTTTAAGAATCTGGAGATCAGCTGTACCATGTTTTGGGGATTCTTTATTGCTGTTCATTATTTATAGAATATTTTAATGATAACAGGACACTTTGCAGATGGCCCAGAAAGGTCAGCCAGTGGCCTGAACAGCTGATAGTGTAACCCAGCTAAATACAGTGCACCAGGGAGAATAGATAAGTGGCTGCATGGATCTATCTGTTTTTGTAAGATTGTAAATGCTGTTTTTTGGCATAATAACACAGACCATCCCAATGGAACCACATGGATTTAAAGCCACAGTCTAAAGCCATAGCCCAAAGTGTGCTTATTGAAGGGAAACTCCTGCTGAACTTTGTGGGACTTATTATGGGGAGGAAAGCAAGAACTGGGCAGTTCCTAGGCCAATACAGTGGGCCCTTGGTATCCACTGGGTTTTGGTTCCAGGACATTAATCCCTCCCCCCCCCAATGGATACCAAAATTCATGGATGCTCAATTTCCGTTGAATACAAAGGCATAGCAGAATGGTGCTCCTTATATAAAATGACAAAATTAAGGGTTTCATTTTGGAATTTATGTATTTTTTTTTTTAAAAAAATTTAATGGTTGAATTTGTGGATAAAGAATCCATGGATATGGATTGTATAGCCTAGATGTATTACTGGAAATTGGTTTGGCTGCATTTTAATGTAATTTTAGAGTATGAAATCTCAAGGATCATCTCATGTCATATAATCCAGCTAAACTACTGCATTTAGTACCTGTTATCCTGTTGTGCATCCCTTCATGTTCAGAATTCAGATTGTGGAATGAAGCAAGGCCCTTTTCTGTTGTGGACTATGCAAATCGCTTCTTAACCCTCACTTTTTTTCCAGTTTCAGTGGGCTATGAAATCCCTTGTATTTAATTAGGCTTTTATTGTCAGTAAACGTTTTGTTTCCCTCTTACTTGTTCTTGTTTTTTTTTAGTATGGAACTGATTTTAGTAATTTGGGCTATTTTTATTGTGTTATAGAGGAACCCTTTTTGGAAGCTGGTTTGAATTTTTTGATAATTAAAAGAGAGGGATTGATTTCTTAAAACACAATATATACATCCCTGTTGTAAAAGTTTGGCTTTGCTTAATAAAGTTTTCTCTTTTTCAGATGGAACACTTTGTCAAGCAGGTTAAGCCAACAGTGTTAGGAGAAGTACATCATTTTGCTGCTGTTGAGACTCTCCCAAATCTCCTGTTGGAGCCTTGAATAAATCAGGGAATCCCAGTGCATGCTTATCAAGCAAGACTTTAATAACAGACACATTCAGAATAGGGCACCTCAGTTTTTTGAGTCGCACTCACCCCTGCTTTCAGAACAATACTATGCTGTGGAGTACATTTTGGGAATTGTTTCTATAATCAGAAATATCTTGGAGATCATGCTGAGATTGATTTCTGCCACAATGCTGTGGTCTACCAGCAAAAGGTTTTCACCTTGTTGTTGTTGTTGTTGCTAACGTTGTTGTTGTTGTTGTTGTTGTTGTTGTCATTTCCGACTTATGGTGACACTAAGGCAAACCTATCATGGAGGTTTCTTTGCAAGATTTGTTCAGAGGAGGTTTGCCATTGCTTTCCCCTGAGGCTGAGAGCATTTGACTTGCCTAGGGTCATCTAGTGTTTCTTGGCTGAGCTGTGAATTAAACCCTGGTCTCCACAGTTGTGGTACAAAACTGAAACTACAGTGCCATGCTGGCTCAGCTTGATATATGGAATATTAGAAGTGGACAAGAATTTCCTCTCCCTGCGGAAAAAATGTAGGGACTTAGGCCTCTGTTAAACTGCTGGAGTCCATACGGTGGGCCCTTGTTGTTGGCTGGGGTTTGATTCCAGGACCCCCCATTGATAACAAAATCTGTGGATGCTCAAGTCCCATTAAATATAATGGCATCGCAAAATGGTGTCCCTTATATAAAAAGAAAAATCAAGATTTTCTATTTGGGATTTATAATTTTTCTGAACATTTTCAATCTGTGGATGCTTGAATCCGTGGATAAAAAAAAATCCATGGATAAGGAAGGCTGACTGTATTAGCTTATTTCCCTGTTCTGTGGCTAATGCAGGAATAGGCAGTACAGTTTCAAGTGTCTTGTGTACACCTTTTACTTTTTCCTAAACACGATAGAATGTTTTTTTCAGCAGTGTGTCTACTTTGAAAGAAAGAACAGACTTTCTCACAAAAATGGTGAGCTCTTTAAAATTTTTATAGAATACAGTTGCACATCAACTGTGCTAGTTGCTTGTGATGTTCCCGCTTAATTTATTAATGTTATATTTATTTATTTCTAGTCCGCCCCTCTGAACGAGCAATTGGGGGGGGGGGTACAAAGGAGAGTTAAAACAACAGCAGTTTAAAATATCCGATATTGGAAAATTCTTTCAGTCTTTTTTTCTGAAAGTTTGTCATGAAGTAACACAAGGCGTTTTTCACATACACCAAGTACTAGTGTTGAAAATTCAAAATAGATTTGAATTTGATGCAACTCTCTGCTATCAATTAAATGTCTAGAGAACCAGAGTTCCCATTTAGGAATTTATTTCTAAATCCAGTTACTCCTTTAAAATAGTCCCCATTTTACAGGAGATAGTGAATCCTTGTTGTGAGATTTCATTAGAAAATGTGAAGAACAAAGGAAGAATAAATTAGTATTACATGGAAATTTGAGCTGTTCAGTTTTTGTTTTGTATCTCCTACTTCCATGGGCACAAAAATGTTATTGAAGTCCTGCCAGTTTGCTACCTGTATGTATTTCTTTGTGCATCTTGGCAATTATTTGTTTCCCCAATTAATAATGCTGATGCTTAGCATTATAATATTATGTTTGAACATTTGTTCTGCCCCCCTGCTGCATCATCCTAGCCAATCAAGGATCACTTAGTAAACACAGTGTATTTCCATTATGGTGTAGTCGACCACTTTTGACTCTGCAATGGCCTCGCTGGGGGCAATTTGCTGTACATATTAGAAAGGGGATGTGAGAAATCATGGGGAAGAATGGAGAAAAGAGCAATCTGTTGGGAGGCAAAAATGTTCACGAAACAAGCTTCCCCATTTTAGCTCGTTATTAGAATAAATGTATACTTTAGCTTTTGCAAAGTGGCCCTACTTAAGATAAGGTAGACATTTGCTTCTATCTTGACTGCTAAGATAATTTTCCTGTGACTTTTGAAAGGTTCTAAAATTGTGTTACCCCAAACATGTTGGCAGTTTATTATTTGAAAGACTCTGAAAACCTGATAAATCTGGGGTATAAGATTTATACAAGAAGGATAAATCTGGGGTATAAGATTTATATAAGAAGGAGTGGTAGTTGCATAAGTTTTCACGCTGCCAACATTACTTTTGATTTTTAGCTATTTTACAAGTTGTCTCCTGCATTGTACTTTATTTAATGACATAAAGGGCACTGTATTTTACTTAGTAGCATGATGAAAAGGTGTGATGTGATACAGGTCACTTTTCATTAGTTTTATTTGTGTATGTAACACTTCTACTGAATATCTGAAATGAGGAAAGAGATACAATATGTTTTATAAAATTGCACACTTTTGGAGGAGGGTGATTTGGGTATACTGGTCCAAGGGATGTTAAATGTAGTTCTGTTCATATCAGGGGCTCCTAACGTGGGATGCCCCCCCCCCGGGTGCGATATGGAATTTCAGGGATTGTAACAAAGAGAGGTTTGTGTCATTCAGTCATAAGACACTCAGCCAGCTTCCACTGTGCCTTGAGAAGTGGTAGTGCCTGATTGTGTTGTTTAGATACCATAGTCTCATTATTTGTTTAATGAAAAGGATTGCTCAGTTTAGATTTGCATCTTATGTGCTAAGGTAAAAGCTTTTCTTTTTAAAGTTTAACTTCTGTATGGCCTCGGACACTCAGCCTCAGAAGATGACAATGGCAAACCCCCTCTGAACAAATCTTGTTTAAAAAACCCATGGTAGGTTTGTCTTAGGGTCACCATAAGTTGGAAAGGACTGGAAGGCACACAAAAATAACAACCATGTCATGTACCAGTTTGGATGAAATGGAAAACTATACTTAATTATAGTTAAAGTAATCTCTTCTCACTAAAAGCAAAGATGACTAAACTAAGGTTATCGTAAAGTGGGCAGCAGTAGGAAAAGTGGGAGACTGCACCACAGATGGATTGATTCAGTCAAGAAAGCCACAGCCCTGAGTGGCAAGGCAGTTGATGGTAGTTAATGGTCTTGGAGATCTCACTTATAGGGCCACTATAAATTGAAGTTACTTTGACAGCAAATAGAAACACAGTTCCTACTTAATTGCATCATGAGTAAAGGAAAGTTTCTATATGAGAGGGAAAAAAAACCCTAACATTTTTCTTGGCTTCACGTCGTTATCCAGAATGGCTCTGCATAGAAACATGGTGTTTTCCAGCAAGTGACCTTCGATATATGATGCCGTTGGCAACAAGTAGAGAAAATAGTACTCTGTGTAGGATAATACCCAGAATACCTGAACCATTTACTGAAGCTAATTTTGGCATAGGGTGACCTGTTTCTCTATTGAAATCATAGCTCAAGGTTTGCTGTACCAAAATAAAATAGCATAGAAATGCTTTAGAACACCTGTAAGAGGTACATGCTCTTCAGGATGTGGTGGCTGATACTGCTGTTTCTCTGTCCGCTCACTGCTCTAAAGGTGATCAGTGCTATCAAAGCTGATAGCATCATCCATCTGTTTAGCAACTAAGATCCATATGTCAGCAGCAAACATTTGCCCCACTGCTGTGTGCAAGGATCTCAAGACTGAGACCAAAATACCACATTTTATCTCTCTAGAATATAGCAGATCAGAACCCAAATCTGGAGTAAAGGAAAACCAGACTCCCTGCTCCTATCTTTGTCTCTTCTGCTTCTCTCTCTTCCCCCCCTCCCCTCTTTGTAACTTGCCTTACCAAATGATAACATGCTATTGATTTTGCTAAGACACCTGCAAACCATTGTAATAATAGCAAAAAGGATTGTGCTACTGGGTTGGTGCAATTTTAGCAAAATGTGCATCTGTTTCTTCATTAATTTCAAGCACAAAACACCCCATATGCTTATGAACATACTGTGAGGGGAAAATGTTAACTGTCATCTAAACCAATTTTGCTTGCAAAGGTTCTCCCCACTCTCAGATGTTTGGCAACTTTGTTGAGAAATGAATTAACAAGGCATTATGTATCTATCAGTCTATCTTTATTTTCTCTGGTGCTGCTATTTGTGATTTTCATTTTTGAAAGTTTGCACAGTATTTGTGTCTGTGTTTCTCCTTCTTGCCTGTCTCAAACATGGTGCTAATTAAACATTCATAGGGGCAACCCATTATGAGGAATACAAAAGCACTGAGACAAAAGAGAACCACCAAACGGTTTTGTTCAAATTAACCCCGTTCTCCAGCTGTTCTTCTCCTTTTCTGTCCTTTGTGGTTGGAAAGTTGAAAAGGTCCCCATGATGATATGGCTGATACCTTTTGTGTGCAGAACAGCTTGGAAGCAATCTTGAGTCAACAGGGAAGCAATATCTTCTTGAGCTTCTGACTTATATTACTTTTGTGATCTCAGGTATGAAGGAGATAAAAAGGGCAAGGGGTTTAGTGTAGATTCTCTTGAAAGCATGTAGAGTTCTTGAAGTAGTAATAATGAGCAGATTAAAGCTGATATTGGTGAGACTTACATGATGGTGAAGTACATGATTTCAGCTTTTGTCTGTTTCATTGAGCAAGACAGGTTGCTATCTGGCTATCAAGAAAAGACTGAGACACTCTATGACAATAAGAAAGAAAATAATTCAAGATCAGGAAGGAATAAAAAAAGAAGCTAGATGCACTACGCAAAAGAGCTATATAAAAGAGGTAACAAAATGAAGGGCATATGGATTGAAGATTCATATGAAGATGAACCCCAAATTCTAAAAACTGAGGTGGAAGCTGCAGTTAGAGAAATGGGGAAAAAATAAATCACCAGGAACAGATTGTATTAAAATCAAATTGCTTCAATCCACGCTAACAGAATCAACATCAGTGCTAACCATCATATGTCAACAGATATGGAAAACAAAGTGATGGCCAACAGATTGGAAACCATCAATATACATCCCCATCCACAAAAAAGGAGATACAAAAGACTGCAGCAACTATAGAACCATAGCACTAATCTCTTATGCAAGCAAAATCATGCTCGAAATTCTGCAACATGGAATCTAACTGTACATGGAGAGAGAACTCCCAGAGGTGCAAGAAGGATTCAGGAAAGGAAGAGGCAATAGGAACCACATTGCAAACATACAGTGGCTAATGCAGCTCACTGAGAAATTCCAAAAGTAAATCAACATGTGCTTTATAGACTACAGCGAGGCCTTTGACTGCATAGATCATGAAAGACTATGGAATGCCCTTAAAGACATGGGAGTGCCACCACATCTGATAGTCCTGATGAGAAATCTTTACTCAGAACAGGCCACTGTGAAGACAGAATATGGAGAAACAGAATGGCTCCCACTTGGCAAAAGGGTTAGTCAAGGCCCCATCCTCTCACCCTATCTGTTCAACTTGTATGCAGAACATACAAATAAATTATTATTATTATTATTATTATTATTATTATTTTGTACAAAAAGCAGGATTTAGACACAGAAGAAGGAGGAGTGAAAATAGGAGGAAAGAATATTGACAATCGAAGATATGCAGATGACACCATTCTATTAGCTGAAAACATCACAGACTTGGAACAACTACTTCGGAAGATCAAGGAGGAAAGTACAAAGGCAGGCTTATTGTTGAACATAAAAAACACAAAAATAATGACCACAGAAAATTCATGCAGATTCAACCTACACAATGAGGAAATAGAAATATTAAAACAATTTTCATACCTGGGATCAAATATTAATCAGAGTAGGGACTACAATCAAGAAATCAGAAGAAGACTAAGAATGGGGAGGGCAGCTATGAGAGAACTAGAAAATATTCTAAAATATAAAATTCAACTGAGAATGAAAGTTAGAATCATACAAGTCATTGTATTTCCTATTACCTTGTATGGATGTGAGAGCTGGACAGTTAAGAAAGTGGATGGGAAAAGAATTAATTAATTTAACATGTGGTGCTGGAGAAGAGTGCTGAGGTTACCATGGACAGCCAAGACATCAAACAACTGAGGCTGTCATATTTTGGCCATATCAGGAGGAGGTATGAATCATGGGACAAGAAAATAATGCTATGAAAGGTACAGGGAAGCAGAAAGAGAGGAAGACCACATGCTAGATGGATGACTGTATTAAGAAGGTTGTGGGTATGGATTTGCGGGACATGAGCAGAGCAGTGGAGCACAGGGAGTCTTGGAGATACCTCATCCATAGGGTGGTCATGGGACAAGATTGACTCAAGGGTGGATAACAACAAAAACAACATGCAGCATTTAGGCTTTTGAGAAACACTTTCAACAATATTCACTGACCAGCAGGTTCGAACAGTTGTACCATCCTTCCCTCCCTCTGTTGGACCATGAGTATTTCCCCTTGTCATTTCAAATTTTGGTGCAAATCTCTCCTTTCGGTTTGTTGAGTTAGAAACATAAATCATTCAGTTATCTCCTTGCCAGCATTGGCTCTAGTCACACAGATACCCTGCTAGTATCACTTTTCTCATATGTTCAGGATAGCAATGATAATATGACTGGTGAAAAATGGTGCCGTTGTGCCTGTGAGAACAGTGTTTTTTGACTGTCATATCAAGTGAGCCTTTGGATATCGAGAGGAGCCATTTGCATTCAGATATCTTGCCCATGGTAGAGGGTTTCCTATCCCTGAAGTAGGTTTTGTTATCTTATGTTGAATGCTGAGATTAAATTCAAGTTAAATTCAGAGTATATTAAGTTCAAATATATTTAAGGCTGTTGAGCAAATGTTTCAGGGAATTTTGTAATATGGAGGGGAGAAGGAAGAGAGTGCATGTGGCTTGATAATATTATGAACATGTAAAACTGTTTTTACTGGTATAGGTGCTGCAGTCAAATAAACTAGCTTCACACTTGTCTTTTTCCTTCAGTTTGGCATGTTTAGAAGAAGATCAGAAGCGCTTGTTGTTGTTGCTCTTAATTTTGTTTATTTAAGGCAGCTTCTGTAATAACAAATGAAAATGTTTACAAACATTTTATAACCAATTCACAATCACCACATTAAAGCACTTATAAAGTTGATTAAAAATCATACAAAATTTAAAAACAGATAAAACATACATCTACAAAATATACATCTATAATAAAAGCTGTTAAATCTTGCTTAAATAAAAATATTTTTGCTTGCTGGTGAAAAGAATGCAGGGTGGGAGTCAGCCTAGCTTCCTATGCAAAGGCGTTCCAGAGGGTGGGAGCAGCCACCAAGAAGGCAATCTTGTGTCCTCACCAAGTGAACCTGTGATGGTGGTGGGACTTGGATAAATTCTTCCCTTGGTGATTTTAAAGTGCTGCCAGGATCATATGGGGGAGATAGGGTTTTTCAAATAGCATGGACCTAATCTGTATAGGGCTTTATAGATCATGACCAGCACTTTGAAGTACTTGTTTCAAACTAACAGTGGTTTATAATCATGCCCACACTGGTTAGTTTTAACAATCATTGGTTTGAACAATCAAACTGCGCTTGACAATCCAGACTTGTTAGTTAGATTCTAATAATAATAATAATAATAATAATAATATTTATTTATTTATACCCCACCCAATCATGTGGAATCTGGGCGGCTTACAATAATAATAATTATTACTTAGACGGTTCCCTGCCCTCAGGCTTACAATCTAAAAGACATTACACAAAAGGAGAAGGGAATGGTGGTGGGGAAGGGCATCAGGTCCAGCAGTTCTTCTCTTCCTCTGAGGCCCGGACCAAGGCAGCTGGACTGGAGGGAGGGCTCTCTTTCTTCAGGCTAGCCCTGATGGAGCTGGGCCTGCCTGTTCACTCCCTTGCTAGCTAGCTAGCTAGCTAGCTAACTAACTTTTACTTTTAACATAAATGGCAATTTGAACATAAATAGCAAACTGTGCTTAGTCAAAAGAGGAAGCATAGGCTTCCAGTCTGTAACTTGAACAAAGGAAGATATTAGAAGTATCATTAATTCCACCTGAAGACATGATGATGGAGTGACAAGGCTTTTGTGTGTAACACTAAATTACGTTTTAATGTTCTGTCTGAGCATGTTTTAATGAACCAGGCCAATGGGCAGGTAACATATATTGCTGGTCCTTTAAAAAAACCCAAAACTTTACAGAATCCAATTCAGTTTGTAATGGATCATCATAGATCCTTGGTTTTGATGTATCTGGATTTGTGATTTAATTCCAGAAAAAGGTAAATGGTTAGGATAAATTTAGGACAAGACTCTTCGAAGGCTACTACTACATTTAGGTAGAAAAAATGAAATGTACAGATATAGGATGGGGGACACCTGGCTTGCCAGCAGTACATGTGTAAGAGATTTAGGAGTCCTAGTAGACTACAGGTTGAATAAGATCCAACAGTGTGGTGTAGCAGCTTTAAAAATGAATGTGATTCTAGGCTGCATCAATACAAGTACATTGTCTAAACTGAAGTAATAGTACCACTCTGTGCTGCTTTGGTCAGGCCTCACCTGGAATACTACATCCAGTTCTGGTCACCACAGTTGAAGAAGGATGTGGACAAACTGGAGCATGTCCAGAGGAGGGTGACCAAAATGGTGAAGTGTCTGTAAACCATGCTGTAGGAGGAGAGACCTAGGGAGCTTGGGTATGTTTAGCCTGGAGAAGAGAAGGTTAAGAGGTGATATGATGGCCCTATTTAAATATTTGAAGGGATGTAATACTGAAGACAGAGCTAGCTTGTTTTCAGCTGCTCCAGAGACTAGGACACAGAGCAATGGATTCAAACAACAGAAAAAGAGATTCCACTTAAACATCAGGAGGAACCTCATGACAATAAGAGCTGTTTGACATTTCTGGAGTGTGATGGAGTCCTCTTCTTTGAAGGTCTTTAAATAGTGGCTGGATGACTATCTGTCAGGGGTGCTTTGATTGTGTGTTCCTGCATGGCAGGACTGGGTTGGACTGGATGGTCCTTGTAATCTCTGACAACTCTGTGATTCTCTGAAATGTTTCCAGTAAGTCATTTGAGTGTATGTATGCATGCGTGCACACACACAGAGTTGGAAAAGTTTTAATATTTTTCACATTCCTCAACAGTTAACAATCTGGAAGTATCTCAAAAGAAAAGATAACATTTGTGCATATTGAAAAGACTGGAATCCATTACTTTAAAATGGGCATTTCAGAGATAGTTGAAAACAAAAATTATGCATGTAAGCCAGAGCTTTTTAGTATTCTGGAAGTGCATGGATTACAGCTTCTACAAATCCTATTTGGTACTGTTAGAAGCTACAGAAGACATTACTGCATAAGCAAAAGGGGTTAGCAGAAAGTCACATCTCTCTCTCACTTTCATTTACTTCAATAGCTTCAAACTATTTCAGCCTGAAGGCTTCATCATATATTTACAGGCTAGAGAAGTTCATTATTTTGCCCTCCAAGATCTGTATATATGTGTGTGTATGTGTGTTTTGTTTTAAACAAAGTATATTTATATGTCCCTTGCCCTTTTGAGATTTCAGGTTATCATATTTTAAAGCTTATCTATGGTAAGGGCTCGATCTTTCATATTAAAGTATGACATTGCTCCTTGTTATTTATTTTCCCATGTACAGATTTCACTGTTAGATTGTGAAACACTCTCAGCTTCAGGAATTCATTTCTTTTTCATTCTGCCATTTACCATGGATTTCTAAGGATGTGTGTATGTTGCCTTCAACTTCCAGGACAGGAAGTAGATTTTTTTAAAAAATAAAATAAAATCTGAGTTTATGTCATTTATATGAAGAATGCTTGAGAAATTGTATGGTGTGCATTAATGTTAGCCTACTAAAATAAATCATTGGCAAATGAGATGAATGCATTGTTAGTGAACTCAGTAGAGTAAGAGATCTGCTGCCTGATTAATTTCACAGGACCAATATGGAAACTGCAGTACAAAATCCATGTATTTACCTTTAGACTCCATTTGGCTTTATTAAGTTGAGTAGTAATTGTCCAGATCACACAAGCCCCTGCTCTCATCACTTCATGGCATTTCTGAATGCAAGGAAGAAGTCTCCAATTAATCAGAGTATCCCCCTTTATCCAAATTAGGCAATTAGGGAGCATGCCCATTATCTTAAAACAACTTCAAACTCTGCTTTAAAATTTGACTTGTTATAGCAACAAGGAACAACAACAATAATACCAAATATTGTATATTTATTTAGCCTTTCAACTGTTGTGTTGTCAATAGGTAGGGTTTGTGCCTTTTCGTGCTGCTGAGTTGATAAACATTTCATCAGGTTCCCACCCTCAGATCATCTCTGTATGTGTGGAGAGCTAAACTGTAATATCACACATTGTGTATACTTATCTTAACATGATATGGGTCTGACTGTTTAGCAAAAACATGGAAAATTATAGGAGTTTGTCTGTTTTGATGCTGGCATGACTGGGGCAGAAAACAGATAAATTTCTCTTCTGTCTGTCTGTCTTCTGGAAAAGCAGATGATTCTCTTATTTCTTGCACAGAAATAATAATTACTTCAAAGCAAGTGATCATAAGTGATACGGAGGTCCTGGGCTGTCTGCTGCCTATAGTAAGCTGCTGGTTTGGGCCAGGATGTGAATTGTGCAGTCCCCCAGATGTGTTATGGCTGCAGCTCCTAGCATTCTTCACTGTCAGCTGTGGTAGCTAGGGCTCCTGGGATTGGCAGTCTAGCAATATCTGGAGGCCTGCATGATGTCCACTTCCCATCTATATGCTATTTTAGCAATACAGACTGTACACATTCTGCAGAGAAACCGTGGAAACTTTGAGGGTGTGTAGGAAGGATGTCCTGTTTTGAGAACTTGCTCCTTTCTGTGAACGTACTCATGCATCCCTCCCACTCTAGAGAGAGAGAGTCCAACCCTCTCACTCCCTGTGTTTTATAGCATCCTCCCTGCAACTGGGTGTCTCCCAAGGATGATGGGAGTTTTCATCTAAACACTTCTAGGGTAGGGTTGCCATTTGTCCCAGAAAAACTTGGAATATTCCAGATTAAAGGAACCAAAAAATGTCCTGGTCGGATGGGCCAGTTGAAGCAGTAAACTCCAGATTTCTCCATCATTGCAGGACAATGGGTGCATTTAAATGTGGCAGTGGCAATGAAGCAGGAAACCATGCAAGAAGACTGGCAGGAGCCTCGTTTCACCCTTCAGGCTCCACTTACTATTGTGCAGGTGTAGCATAGCAATCTTAATCTTCCATTTTCTCCCCATTTCCCCCAACAGACCCAGAAGGTGGGAAAGGAAAGGAGGTGAGCAGATATGGCCTTGCGTTGTGTAGTGATTGTGTCAGCAGCTTGAATTTAGGGCTAGGCAGCATGATCGAAATTTTCTCCCAAGTAGCCTTGCAAGCGTAGAGAGAGATCCTTTACTCTCTGGAGCTGCTTGGAAGCCCACCCCACCCCTCTTCACATCCGCTTGGGGAAAAAAGAATAAAAAAAGAGCTCTTAGCTTGGTACTCGTATGTAGGTTGAAACTCAATGGTAGAAAAAGTGCAATGATTAATATGTCAAATTGTATAATAAGAATGCAAATTAATAATATCCATAATTATGATAATTTGCATAATATGCAAATAAGGTGCCTGGATATGAGGGACTGAAATATGGGAACCCTATATCTAGACCACGTGAGAATTGGGCATAAGGCTGCTTTCAAGTGAGTTAGTGAACTATTTACTTCTGAGGCTAGCTTATTTATGAGGCAACATCCATTTAGAACAAATAAATATAAAGAGCAAAGCCAAACAGCTAATTCCGCTTGCAGCTAGATTACTGTTTGTTTTGTTGCTTTTGTCAACTTGGTAAATCCACCAAGACCATATACATACAAATGCTATCTAGTATGCACAAGCCAAAGAGATGATTAGGAAGAAATGGAATTAAAAATCCTAATAGGAAGTGTTCACTGTTGAGAAAGGGAAGGAATACGTTCAAAGCATTGGACTTGAAGCAGCATGAAAAATTTTCCTTTGTTTGTATACTCTTCAGTTTTAGTTTGATATCTCTTATTACAGTCTGAAGCCAATTTACTTCACAGTGGAAGGAGAAGGATGCTACTGTGTTCAGTTGTGGAACATCTTTCACATTGATTATGTGGCCTTACAGGCACAGTAGAGTTGTTTTCTTTATTGTCTCAGTTCAGAAATGACACCAAAGGATGCTTAAGGAAGCTCAACAGTGATTTGACATGATGATCTAAATTGACAATTATGCTTTGTAATAAGTCAGCTACCAGAAGATGAAACAATGGTTTGAAGTGGGTTAGCATAAACCAAAGTTTGCAACTGTTACTAATTTACTTTTCCCTATACAATTTTATTTTAATTTTAATACTGTTAACAGAGGCAATAAAACACACATGAATGTACACACAGATACAATGGTAAAACACTGTTTTCTGGTAGAAAGTCTTCCTTAGGTTTCCAGATAGACCGTGTGATAGTAAGTCAGTTACGCATATTCCTTACTAAAATTCCAGGTTTCCATTCTGTTGTTTAAAAGCACAAAACCGATAGAGTTGAGATGTTAATATACTGTATTGACTTAAAACAACCCTTGCCTCTGTTCTTGGCAGTGGCAGCAAAGAAACCAGTAAGTCACAAGTGAACTAAATCAGAAAACAGAGTTAACAGTTTTACAACAATTAGTGATATTAACCCTTGGTTTAATATTGGCTAAATATCCTGGCTTGTTTTGATATGATTGTTTTCTGGGTTGGAAAAAAGAGAAAGACATAATCTAGTCTTCCCCAAACCATTACCTTTGATCATTAGCCATGCTGAATGGAACCATCAAAGCTGTAAATCATGCAGAAGGTTTCAAGTCTGGTAGGGCACTGTAGTGAATGAAAGATTTCTTTTCTCTTTTCTTTTTGCTTACTCCTGAAGGATAGCTTGTTACCTTAAAATTCTTACCTTAATGAGCACAATTTTTCACTGAGGCAGAAAAGAAAGGATTCTTCCCATTCTTTTAACTTAACCATCAAATGTCTTAAAATAACAAAAAACCTGTTGCCCCATTTCCAGCACTCCCTGGCAGCTTTCATTTGTAACTCATAATGATAAAATGTAACTTTTAATGGTCAGTTAATTACTAAAGAAGAGAGGAGGAAGAGATAAAAACCTCCCAGCCAGATAGCCAGAGGGACTACTCAGCAAACAGGTTTCTTGAATGTAAAAACACTTTCTTTTGGGTGTTATGCAAGTTCACTGTATGGATTAATTACTGAAACACTTTTAGAGCTTTTAATTACCTGCCATTCAAAGCTACCTTTGACTCTGGAATTTTTCAGCTTTTCTTATTATCTGCTTGGGGATGGGAACTCAGTTTTTGCTGAGGAGGGTGGGTTTTGTGTCATTAAGTTTTTCATAAAGGCAACAAGTGTACAACATTCGACTGAGAAGAGGAGATTTCCAAGTATTTCCCGACTGTATTTACATCCAGGAAGGTAGGGGATTGCATATTTAAAGAAGCTGGGTTGTAGGTTTTTGGTGCCTGTCAGTTGGGATGCTCAGATATTGAGTCTCTGTAGCAGCAACTTGGAGTCTGTGTTCTTATTAATTTTTATATTAAAATATTTATATATCACCCTATACCATAGGATCTCAGGGTGGTCTCCAAGAAAAATAAATGTCAGGCTCTCAATTTAGGGCAACCCCATGAATTTCATAGGGTTTTCTTAGGCAAGGAATACTTAGAGGAGTTTCTGCTAGTTCCCTCCTCTGAAATACAGCGTACAGCACCTGGCAGTCTCCCACCCAAGCATTAACCAAGGCTGACCTGCTTAGTTTCCAAGATCAGAAGGGATCTGTAGGCCTACTAATTTTTTAAATGTAAAACTCAATCAAAGAAGCCACAGCCCTGAGTTTGCAAGACCTCAGCAGGGCTGTTGATGATAGGGTATTTTGGCAGTCTCTTATTCATAAAGTTGCCTGAAGATGATGTTGACTTGATGGCAGTCAACAATGACAAAAAAGATAAGTTAAAAAATGTGTAGTATTTCTTGGTGGTTGGAGGAAACAGAAGCTATAAAATATGCAGTTCATTTTCAAGGGGTAGAAGATCATCTTTGTCTTTCACCATGAATGTCTAGATGCTGTGTTCTCTAAAACTCTGCATACTCTTCGGACTTTGCTTCTTTCCTTATCTCTTTTGGTACCTCTTGTCCTGAGAAAACAATAACTTGCACATTTTTGTGGCATTTTGGCTGGTCCTAATAAAAGTATTGCCCATTTGTGGGATTTTCAACTCTCCCTTCTTGCTGGCAGACCTTTCTGTAGCTTAGTTGGCATTGTTCATCGTGCTGAAATATTGCTTTGTTACTATTAAGTGTTGGTTTTTCAAACACCTGCTGGCCTAGCATTTGATCTGCCCATTCACTTAGAAGGGGGGAAAAGTGGCCAGGGTTGCTCGTAATTATTCAGTGGTGCATATGTTATCTCCTTTCCTCATATGGGAAAATGTACTGTTTTTATTCATGACCTCTGTGAAGTTCCCTTCACAGAGGAGAGAAAATGAGCCAAATTAGAACTCTGGGGAAAGCTTCTAACCATGTAAATATTTCTTTGAATTAAAGCTACATTGCTGTAAGACACGGGTGGGCAAATTGAGGCCTTCCAGATGTTACGGGAAAGCAACTCATATCAGCCTTGATACTGGGAGTTGCAATTTAATAACAGTTGGACAACCACATAGCCCCTATTCATGTTTGAAACACCTTCTTGAGAATATGTCACCTCTGCTGTACAGTAGAAGAGTTATTAAAGGACCACTGAATTCTATGGAAAAATAAGCTTATTTATTTCCCTCTATTTACAGGTTTTCCTAGCACTCAGACAGCCACAATAAAATAGACTTAAACATAATTAACAACCTAATTTAAATCTTTATGTCTTTTACTGAATTGTCATAGAAACATGGTTATGATTTTTGAGGAGTGTTTCCATGCACCTGCAATAAATGCAAGAACTTAGCAGAAAGAAGTTGTGCCAAGTTGTACAGTCAGCTCTCCAAATCCACAGATTATTTATCCATAGATTCAACCATCCACATCTTGGAAATATATTCTTGAAAAATATAAATTCAAAATAGCAAACCTTGATTTTGCCATTTTATAAGGGACACCATTTTACTGTGCCATTGTATTTAATGGGACTTGAGCATCAACAGATTTTGGTATCTGGGGGAGTCCCGGAACCAAATGCCAGTGGATACCAAAGGCCCACTGCATATCCTCCAAGAACAGTAGCTCTTACTCTTTGGTCCTCCAGATGTTTTGAACGCTCTTGGGATCCTTGACAATTGTCCAAGCTAGCTGGGCTTCTGGGAGCTGAAGTTCAGAACCACTCAGGGGACCAAGTTCGGGAACCAATGGCTGAGAACAGTCTTCCCTAATGTGATGTATTTGAGTGCTTTTAGACTATAACCCCCAAAAGCTGCAGCCAGTAGTCATGGATAATGGATGGAGTCTTAACAAAAATTGGTAGATGCCAGAGTTGGGGAAGATTCTCCTAGAACTAAAACAAAGCAATTGGTGAGAGCCTCATTTCCCACCTTCTTTGAACCCAACAGCTGCTAAAGATGCTGAGGTTGAGTAGCTAGAAATCCACATTTAGACACAAAACTGCTGCAGGGCTTGATGATAAAGAACAGCCATGGTTTTGTACTATGATGAAGAGTCAATTCACTGTCTAAGGATTATTTTTTTAAAAGCTTTGCCACGGAGGAGGTTTAAATAGGAAAGCTCTTCCCTTTTAGTGTACAGTTCAAAAAGAGAAAAATAGGGTTCTGTGCCTTATTTTACAAGATGTTTTTGCACAGCCATGAACCTCATCTATAATAAATACTGGTTTTTAGATATATTCTCACTTCAAGATATCTTGAGCAGTTGACTATTTGCAGGGCAAACAAACGCAATCAAACGCTAAAGCTTCAAGGAGATTAGAGAGCTGCCAAGGTCTGAACTATATCAACAGCTTGAAATTGGCTCTTTCAACAAAGCTTTGACAGTATTACACTGGCAAAACAAACACCACCGGTACACTAATCACTTGTGGCATCCTATATTCCAGTAAGTCTTTCTGCAAGTTTGTGGGTTTTGTGTGCATGTGTGTGTGTACACACACTCCCCACAAACTTGCATTACTGGAATATAGAATTCCTACACGCACACCCACACCCACACCATGTCAGAAACAAGTGGCACACAACAGTGACATGTAGATCCCCCTATTTACTTGCAGTTTCTTGAAAAAGTAGCTATTACAGCTTTCCAATATGGTATATATACTTTGTGTCATAGGCAATTGTATGTTTGTCTGGGGAAAAAGGAAAACAAGCTTACTTCTTTCACACAATACTCATTTATATATTTGCAACTCTCTAAGAGTTAAAGTGCAATCCTGGGTATGCCTACATGAAAGAAAGAGCTGCAGGGTTTATAGCCAGACTGTGGTAGTTGGTGATTTCCATGACTGTTGGATATTGAATCTACTGAAGTACTGAACTTTATCCCCAAAATGGATGGTGTAGTGAATCCAAAGCATTTACGGTTGGAACTTTAAAGTAACTATCCAAGGTGTCAACCCTGGCTCCTGTGCTGTTTGCCAGGATGCCACACACTCCTTAAAGTGTGTCACTGGGGTATTGGTTCTTTAATCTTAAACCTTGACAACTACAGAAAGTCCCCAAGGTCAAACCAGGAAGCAGCATTGAAAGATATGGGAATGCACTTGAGCTCAAATCAATATGGATTAGAGCAGGAATCCAAGCACTGGCCAAGGTGTGTAGGTCAAGCAGTGGTTTTTGGATACTGAATGGCCTAGTAAAGATGTAAAATACCTTGAAGCAATGGTTTGAATGGGGCTTCAAGACAGTGACTGTTGATCACATGAATACATTGCTGGTGGTAATCTCTTCTTGGTAACAGGGATGATTGTTAGTAAGTCCTAGTTTGAGTCTTGAACCTATGAACCATCTTTTCAGTGGTTTCTGAAATCCACAATGAAATGACTTCAGGTTTTAAGATTAAAGAACCAATACCCCAGTGACACACTTTAATTTTGGAGAGCTTGTGGCATTCTCACATGCATTATGTTCACCTGCACCTGGTATGATGAAATCAGAAAGGGAGAAGGGGAGGTGTATAAATTAAATAAAATAAATAAATGGGAAGAAAAACCACCAGACAAGAACTCGACTCAGGACAAGGAAACACACTGACCTGAAAGCCTTGAGAGTATCATTCAGATTTGGACTATACTAGGTTAGATGAACCAAAGATCTCACTTAATTTAAGGTAGTACCCTATCTTCCTATGTGAAGAATAGCTTATTGCAAACAGCTAAACAGACCATAGTATGATTAGCATGACTTTGCAAACCAGAAACTTAGATATGTCAAAGCAGAGTCATGGATCACAGATGATTTTTGGCTTTGACTCTGGCTTTTCAGAGAATATTTAAGTCAGAAATGTTGTCTTGATCACTCTTAAATGATAAGACAGGATGATCCCTGAACTCTTGTTTACAGTTTTATGCAAACTGGCAGTTATATTGCCAAAAAACCCTGTTTTTTTTTTTAATCCAAATGTTAAATAGAGGTTCCATAGCTGGGTTGAACGTATCACTTGGTGTAGCTTCCTCTGATGATTGGCAGTTGAGGAGTAGAGTGTGTATATTTTCTACGAAAATGCAATTTGGAGATAATTTACCAGAGCTGGAAAGAAGTCCAGCAACTGTTAATCCCCTCCATATAGAAATCTGCCTAGGCTCTGCAAGATGTTAAAGAAGATCTTCCCTTTCCCTTTTCTTGTTTACTTATTAACTTGAGAAATGATTTTGCTGTCAATTTGGAATAATGAAGGTGGAATCAGTGCCCCATTGCTTGTTCTATTACCAGAATCTCAGCTGTGGAAAACTTTGTAGTCCTTGTTGTTGACTGCATTTAGTTGTCCAAAACCCTGTTTTGTTAATAGTGTGGCTTGTGGTAGTGGTTTGGTATTACATGCTAAATGTTTGTGTGTTTTTTCATTTGATCTGGGGACATTTTGACCTTTTGGCACCTTTAAAGCAAATTTTTGCCAACAGGATATTCAAAGACTATGCAGTTGGGAGGTGAAGTAATGGATTTCTTTTAAAGATTAATTTCATTAAAACAGGCTTTGTGATGTTTGGTCCAAATTTTATCAGGCCTTCCAATTAAAATTGCTTTGTATTTAGATCCCTAAGCTCCAAGGATAACTTTCCCATTTCCTTTGATTTGTTTGCAAGTAGACCTAAGAAAAATAAACCCCTTCAGAGTTTGTGTGCATACAGTCATAAATAATAAGTATGAAATCTCGAGGTCATTGAATTGTATTGTGGGGAAAACATAGCAAGTTACTGGCTCTTCCATCAGAGCCATCTTGTTGCTCTTTCTATTTCCTACAGTGGCTAACAAGGTGCTTCTCTGAAACTCACATCAGGAGGTCATTAAAGCAATAGTCCTCCTTCCTTACTACAGTCGTCCCCTGGGTTACGAAGGTAATCTGTTCCGGGATTACCTTCGTAACCCGGAAGCTTTCATTTCCCGGGGGACCGCTTTCGCCAATGGACCGCGCGGCCGATTTAAAGGGGCCACGCGGTTTTTTTTTCCGGATCCCGGGGATCTTTCGGATCCCGGGGGATACAGTAGCGGTCCTGCCGGTTTCGGATCCCAGGGTTTTCGCAACCCGGGGGATTCATAAGCCGGGGGACCACCGTATTGCCTCCTAGCATTTGCTCTTCAGTCCCCATATATATTTATGCAACAGCAGCATTAACAAAGGATTTTCTCTTTATTTTTTTACTCTTTGAGATAATGGTTGATGTAGTTGTACGCAACTACAGTTGCGATCTTTATTTATTTATTTATGGAAGTGGATGGTCTATTTCTTATAGAAAATAAATCAAGGGTGGTTTTTTCCCCTCTGAAAGTTAATGAAAAACATTTTGGAATTTTCTTGCAATGATTTGATTCTTATGGGAGACTGGAATGGGGTAACTGCACCAACACTAGATGGAAAATTGGAGAACGAGAGAAAAAGACAAATAAAGGAAACTGCGAGAAGCGTTTTTAGATCTGATTGAAAACTTGGGTTTAGTGGATATCTGGAGATTTAAATGTATGGATGATTTGGAGTATACTTTCTTCTCTGAGAGTCATAAATCCTTGTCAAGGACAGGTTTGTATTTAATTTCAAAAACATTGATTAAGTGTGTTAGTGTGGAAAATTTCCCAAGAGTATTTTTAGGTCATAACCAGAAAACTCCTAAGGCTGGGGGGGGGGGGAGAGAAACTCATAATTGGAGAATAGATAAGTGATTGTTGAGAAATGAGAAGACAGTTGAAAAGGAAATTTGAAGAATATTTTGAAGATAATCTGGACAAGGAAACAGAAATTAACATACCGGTAGTCTGGGAAGCTAGTAAAGCTAGAGTGAGAGGATTCTTTATAAAGCAGAGTTCAAAAATAAGAAAAGAGACTGTCACAGATGCAAATGATTATGGAAGAGATCCAGAAGAAGGAAGAAGAATTGAAAAGGATGCCAAATATTACAGGGATTCTCCAGGAAATTAAGATGTTACAAACACAAGCTACAGTGATAACAGTGAATGAGATAGAAAGAAAGATGAAACTAGTAAACATAAACATTTTGAATTTGGTAATAAATATGGAAAATTGGTAAAGAATGAAAGAGAAAGAAAAAATTATTTCAAAAATATATGTTAAGGCTGAAACTATTGCTGATAGTGATACAATTTTAAAGATATTTCACAGCTATTTTGTGGACTCAAGAAGACTCAAACTCCACTGAAGAAGAAAGAATAATATTTGATTAAACAAGAATTGCCAGAGTTATCAAAAGAGCAACAACAGTTCTTGAATGCATGTATTATGAAAAAAGAAGTATTAGAAGCCATTAAGAGAGTTGAATCAAATAAAAGTAGAATGTGGATAAAAAGGTGAGAACCTTTATAGTTTTGGTACTCCTGCTGTTGAATGTCTTCACAAAAGAAGATCTTTCTTTGTTTTTGACAGCCTTCTTACATAATGTTAAATATTTAGCATGGGTTTGCCAGAGTGATGGATTGTGTCTTCTGATAAAGTTTATTCTTCCTTAATTGGTTCTACTCTTCCTACGAAGAAAAATGTTGTAATTATTTAATGACTATGTTAGCTGCCTTGGGAAGTATATTAAAGATAGAAAGACAGGATGTATGAATATATTCTTCAGCTCTGATGATGGTAATGCCTCTGAAGATGTTAGATCATTTAGTTGCCAAATCCACAATGATTTTGTCTGAGGGGTGGGCCCACTTTCTTCCAAGCTTGTCTGCTGAAATTGGATTCTCCATCCCAATTTTTTTCCACGGTTCTCTTTGTATTCTGTGGCCATAATGAAAAAGGATATCATTTCAAATTTGGCAGCTTTGCATGTATTTTTCTCCAAAATGTGAATATAATGCATATCAAGCAAGTTAATGCACATTTTCCCACTGTGCATCATTTGTACCAATCACAGAGAATTTGGTATCATTAACTTTGATGTTCCAGTCTCTACGCTGGCTGCAAACCAAGTTGAAAACCTCAGATAATATCTTCAATAAAATTGACCTGTCCTTTGTTGAGCCTATCCAGTAGTGTTATGTCAGACAGTGTTGTACTCTACAAAGGATATTGCTATTGCTGTCAAGTAGTGTTAGGAAGGTGGGTGTTCAGTGTATATAGTGTTCCAGCTGTAGGTCTGTTCAAACAATATTAAGGTTGCTTCATATGCCCATCAGTTTCCAAAGGTAGACAACTGGTCCACCTAGCACTTTGACTAGCAGACACGCTATACAACCTAAAGAAAAATCCCTGCTCCCCGTGCTCCTCAAAGAGAAGATGCTGAAAATTAACCCCCTGAAATGCTTCAAATAAGGCTGAAATTCTCCTGCAGAGCTTTCACCCTTCCCTACATGCATAGGGGCATGCTTGCAAATTTGGCCACCTAAAATGAAATTGCATCACAAGAAGTGTGAATATCAGTTGGCTTACTGATTTGGCAATTTCCTTTTTTTATTTTTGCATTATACAAGTTTGTTGTTGTGACACAGAGTGCACAAGACTGCAACCTGCCACCCACAGCAATGCCAGCACCTCCTATCTCCATTTCAGTGGCTTATTCCACTGACCAAGGAAGAAGTGGCATACATTTTCTCAAGGACCTGGTTTAATGCATTTAGCTTGGCAACTTGTCCTGAATTATTTTTAGATTTTGCCACTTCAGTGCAAGTTCTCCCTTTATATCCTGCTTTGACTTTGAAATATAGAGATGTTAAACCATGTGCCCTAAATTGTTGTTCTTAATAAGTATTTGGTGTATTCTTTCCTTTACAGTGCCAAACCGCCACACTGAAATGGTTACCTTTCCATCTGTGATGGAAAAGAGTCTCGTTTATATTTCTACACATGAGGACAAAAATAATACAAAATGTCTCTTTTAGTGTGATAAGGATGTTCCATCCTAGTCAGAGCATGTGCCTTGTAATGCATATTAATGCTGATGGATATATAATCACATTATATGGAAAACTTGAATGTCTCTGTCACCAGATCCCACTGCTCAAAAGACATGCTAACTATGGGCCAAAGTGCACTGCAGAAACCATCCAGTTTGAGATCATTTTAAGTGCTTTGGCTCAATGCTAGGGAATTTTGGGAACTGTAGTTTGGTGAGACATTAGCCTTCTCTGTCAGAGATCTCTGGTGTCACAATAAAATATAATTCCCAGGATTCCCTAGCACTGAGCCAGGGCAGGTAAAGTGGCCTCTCACTGGCCTATTTCTGCAGTGTATTTTGGAGCCAGCCAATAACAGTATGAGGGAATTCTGAGAAGTGGGAACTATGGGTATGTCACCAGATCCCACTGCTTAAAAGACTGCAGCAGTGCTAACTTTGACACTGAACCAGTGGCGTGCTTTTTGAACAGTAAAAACTGCTAAAGAGGGGGAAAGATGCAAACAATAATATTTGCAGAAAACATTAAGGAATTGGAACAGTAAGGCAGTTCTGATGCTGAACATAAAGAAAAGAAAAATAATGACCACAGAAGAAATACACAAAGTCAATCTAGACTATAAGGAAATTGAAATAGTTAAAGAAATCCCATATCTAGGATCAAACATTGACCAGAATGGAAGCTACAGTCAAGAAATAAGACATCTGGAGATGGGAAGAGCAGCTATGAAAGAACTGGAAAAGATACTGAAGACCAAAGACTTACAAATGAGCACTAAAGTCAGAATTGTTCAGGCCATTGTATTCCCAATAATTATGTATGGATACAAGAGTTAGACATTAGACTGGGAAAATTGAGAGCTGAACAAGCCATTTTCCCAGGACAGTTGCACAATTGCAGCAAAGTTTTTCTCATGACATCAAGATTAGAGAGAACATATCCTGGGAAGAACCAGGAATGCTTCAGCAGCAAATCATTCATGGGGAAATCCATGAATGATTTGTTTCTGGAGCATTCCTGGTTCTTCTTGGGATAATTCTTCTCTGTGATGTGTGGGGAAATCTTTGTCATGATTGCATGACTGTCCCAGGAAAATGTATTGTTAAGCAGACAGAAAGAAAATCAACTCATTCGAAATGTGTTGCTGGAGAATACCATGGACAGCCAAGAAGACAAACAAATGGGTTATTGAACAGATCAGACCAGACCAGAGCTCTCATTGGAAGCCAAGATGATCAAGTTGAGACTATTGTACATTGGCCACAAAATGAGAAGGCATGCATCACTAGGAGAAACAATAATGCTGGGAAATGTAGAGAGTAGAAGAAAGACTACAAACCAGATGGATAGATTTGATTAGGGGGGTTATAGGCAAAGGCTTGCAGGTTCTGGGCAAAGCTGTTGGAGAATAGGGATTCTTGGAGATGTCTCATCCACACGGTCACAATTAGACAGAATCGAATCAAGGACAGCTAACAACAAACAACAAAAACCTCTTGTCTAGGAACAATACCTTGAGCCTTTAAGGTTTCTGACTAGAGATGTAAAATTGCCAGAAATTTTGAAGCAGTTGGAAAAAACAATTTGTCCTTGCTTTTTTCACCAGGGAAAAGAAAACACCAAACCCCAGAAAGTTTTGGTAAAATTGAAGAACAGCAGTATTGTCATCCTTTACAGGTTGAAAGTAATTGTGTCACTTTAGGAACATAATATCCATTGTATATAACTTGGTTTAGCATAAAATTATCATGTTTGATATATTAAAAGTAAAATTCATTCCAAATATAATTTATAAATTGAACTTGCTTTTTAAAACGTTATAATTTTCACAAATAGAACTATATGGTTCTGAACTATAAGAAACACTTTACAGTTTGTTTTTGCCAATTAGCAAAGCAGGCAAAAATAACTCAAGAAAAACAGAAGAAATCAACATTAGTTAAAAGAGAGAAATTTTGTGTCCATTAGTTTTTCATATCATCACACAGACATAATGCATTCATTTCCATGGGGGTGGTGGGACCTGAGAAAAGAAAACACAACCAAGAACTAAAATGATCTGATACAGTGCATAGTTTTAGAAAAATGTCATCCTTTTTTATAGTTTTTATAAATAATTAGGAGGTAGTAGATATATGAACACTTTCCCTTAAATATTATAGTCATCTTTCTAAAAGAAAATATTCCATTATCCTCTTTTTGTCCATTTTGTTCCAGGAGGAAAGGCTTTGGAATAATGGGATTTTTTTTTCTGGAAGGGGAGGGTCGGGTCACATCTCTTATCATGACCTTACATGCATAAGGTTTAAGCCCACCTTCCTATTTCCACCTTTAATATAAGCAGGTGCAGAGAAAATTACATCTATAGCAACTTGTTAGCAGGCAGTTTAAGAGAATAGGGGCAGCGATGATTGCGGAGGCCTGCAATCCTTCATTCTGTTTTCAAAGTGGCCGTCCTGTACAATTTACTGCTGAATAGTTGGCTAGCATGCGAAACCACAGCATTAAATGTCTGTTTGCTCTTGTCCAGCACAAATGGAAAAGGAAGCTGTACTTCAGCATATACACAATTGTACTGATGTACAGCATTAACAGAGCTGAGAGAAGAGAACTGAATATAAAAGAGGTGTTCTGTTGGTTTGAGAAGCCATATACAAAGAAAGGAATATGATGTTGCAGTGAATTTCACATAGATTCTCAGTATTTTCAAAGACCTTTCACATATAAGGAGGAGGTAGATTTTATTTTATTTTATTTTATTTTACACTCCACCTTTCCCCAAAATTTGGGTCTCAAAAGATTGGAACTTGCAAATTAAAATGTTCACACACTAGTTAGAAACATACAAATCCTCAGCATTAAAGTGTTAACAGTATTGAAATGATTTAAAACAAATACTTGAAAAGGATAAAAAACAGTTTAAAACAGTACAATTTAAAACAATATAGTACACACACACACACACACAAACACACATATATAAATCTTTGCCTACTGATAGAAGGACAGCAAGGAATGGATCCTCCTAAGGCAGAGGTTCCAGCGCCCAGGGCCAGGGACTGAGAAGCCCCTCTCTCATGCTTCCACAAACTGTACCTGTTGGGACTGAAGTAAATTAATCCACTGAGGATCTCAGGGTCTAGACAGGCTTATATGGGGAGATTCGATCTGTCAGATAACCTAGACCTAAACTGTATAGTGATTTATAGGTATTAACCAGCATTTTCAATTGTGCCCAGAAACAGACCAGCAAACACTGACACTGTTGATACAGCGAAGCTTTATGATCCCTAGTCTAATCAGCCACAGTCAACAGTCTGGCTATACTTTTTTTAACTGAACTGTCCAAATACTTACCAAAGGCTGCCCCACACAGAACATGTTAAAGTAATTTAAATGGGACATAACCAATGCATGTACCACTGTGACTGAATCAGTACCTCCTGGAATCGGTGCAGTTGACATGCTAGTTTTCTTTGTGCAAGTGCACTTTTGGCCATCATAAACCTTTCTCTCCCCATTCAAGGTTGAGTCCAATATGCTCAAATTGTGAACCTAAGTCTTCAGAGAGAGTCTATCACATGCAGTACTGATCAAGTGCACCTACTGCTGTGTCTGGATGGAGATTCAATTTGTTTGCCATCACCTGATCTGTTAATGATACCAGACACTGATTTAGAACCATAGTAAATTCCTTGGGGTTTGGTGGAAAAGATAAATAGAGTTGGGTGTTATCAACATATTGGTGATACTGAAGCTCACACCTTTGGATCACCTTTCTCAGTTTTTTCATATAGTTGTTGACTAGGATAAATATAGAACTTGAGAGACCATGCAGACCAATGGCCAGGGAGTCTAACAAGCAATACTTCAATGCCACCTCTGGGCTCACCCTTCCAGGAGAGAATGGAACTACTACAAAAGATTGCCTCCAAATCTACCTGCAAGGTGACCTAGAAATCCAATGGAACAAACAGGGATATGTTCCCACTGCCTAGTTCTTGGTGAAGGCCATCTACCAGGGATTCTGGAAAACCCACTGGTGGCAGAAAAGAATAAATTCTTTGCAGCCCCCATTGCCATGGAGTAGGCCTTCAAATAGGCTATAGCTCATGTTTGGACAGACTTGCTCCAAGTCATCTGCCATTGTTGCACTAGACTCCATCTCACTCTAAGCTTATAGTGGGACAGGTCAAGTTTTAGTTACAATGGAGGGCAGAAGAATTTTGACGAACATTTTGGGTTGCATGTAGTCCTTCCCCATGACAGAATGAATTCTGTCTGAGCAGTAAGTCTGGGCACTTCCTCCACTCCCTGCATCCTTTGCTGTGAAAGGCTGGATGACCATTCAGAGCAGAATGGGGAGGGGTGAAGATGACAGGTAAAGGATGAAGAGTATAGGGTGGTCCCATTGTGGAAGGAGATGTCCACTTGAATTATATTTATTTGCAGTTGGCCCTCCATATTCACAGATTCAACCATCTGCAGATTCAATCATCTATGGCATCAAAATATTAAAAAAGAAAGAAAAGGAACAATTTAAAAGCCAAACCTTGATTTTGCCATTTTATGTGCCACCATTTTACTGTGCCATTGTATTTTATGGGACTTGATTACCCATGGTTTTTGGTATCTGTATTGGGTCCTGGAACCCAAACCCCAGCAGATATCAAGGGCTCACTGTATTTCATTTGTATGTTGCCTTCCTCACAGAGCAGGGACCAAGATGTCTCCCCCAAAAAGTCAATTTAACAACTTTAATGGTAAAAATGAAATATAATTAAAATCCACATATTAAACAGTATAAAATCAGTGTAAAATAAATAAAACACTTATCTCAGTCAGAAGCTCCTCTGTTTATCCATTAAAACTTGGCTTAAACAAAAAGCTATTTTCCTGCCAGTGAAATGAAAGCCTGGATAGGGGCAGTCTAGCCTCCCCTGGAAGGGAGTTCATTTAAATCTTGTCCTTCTTCTATGTAATTTAGTAGGCCTGCATCTAAGGGTGTGACTACAGTGGGGATGCTAAGTGGATAGGTTGCATAATAATAATTTTGTGCCATTACCATTCCCTGAGGCTGATAGAGTGTGACTTGCAAGGATGCCAAGGTTCAAACCCTAGTCTCTAGAGGCATTGTCTGACGCTCAAACCACTATACCATGCTGGCTCTCGGTGGTTGTTTAACCAGTTCCCAGGTTAAAATAGCAGACTTACAGTTCTTGGAGCGTGTATGCAGGTCTGTGGTTGTTTTGCCTATCTGATTTGCCCATGTACCATAGACCACATCCAATCTTCCTGCATTCAAATACATAAATAGTTTTTGTAGAATTTAATATGTATTTGTTTTAATAATTTCCTTGAGTCCCACTACTGTATTGGGGAAAAGGCAAAATATAATGGTAAAAATAATAAAATAATAAAATAAGAATAATAGCGATAGCAGTAAGAAGAAAAAGACAACTAAGTTTCTTTTTGTGCGAGACTATTTGGATATGGATATGTTTTTTGTTTAGCTTCTGCTTTGCTAATTTAATAACCTGTTATAGAGATCTAGTACTATCTCTCACTTTTCTGAACAGAATATCCTTTCCCCAGGATGGTGCTCATCCTTCGACTGAAGCAGTCTTTCTCAACCATTTCTCCCAGGAGGAACCCTGGAAATAATTTCCAGGTCCCAGGGAAACCTTATATAAAAATTATAGGAACTCTTGTATAAAATTATTACATCTTTGCATAAAATTATTACATCTGTATCTATAAACATACCTCCCCTCCCCACCCCCAATCCCTTGTGGAACCTCTAGTGATCTCTCGAGGAACCCAGGATTCCAGAGGATATTGGTGGAGAAACCTTGGATTAGAAGTAGCCCAGCTAGCTTTACCAAACCTGCTATTTGTTAAAAAACTTTAAGAGTGGATAGTATCTACTCCCCCCTCCCCCAAACTCCTCTTTGTAGTAGTAGGGGCTGAAATGGAGTGTATATATATTTGCATTCGAATAGTGTCAGGCATGGTGCACTAATATAGTTATTATTGCACATAGATGTCATATATTTTGAATTCTGACCTGTAGAGCCTAAAAGAAGAATTACTACAGTAACTTACCAAGGAAGGTGTATTTCTTTCAAGAGGTGCTAATCATTTCATGATATCTGTCAGAAGTCTAGAATACATTAAAATATCTTCAAATACCTAGGTTTTAATGGGAAAATGTGTGTGTTTTGTTTAGCAGGCAGGGACGTCATCCATCCTGGTAAGATGTTTGATGGCATTTAATAGAAGAATTTGTTTCCATCAGAGATGTATTACATGCAAATAACTTAGACAGAGATTTTGTATCTATTTATAACTATGAGTAGAAAAAATGCCATCATTGCTTATAGTGTTACATGGATTTGTAACATTACATTTATGTAGCGTTAACCTCTGTCTAGCATGCATGTTACTGTGGCAGAAGAATTTATAGCAGTAAATAAATGTCTAAAGCCAACTTAAAATGTTGAGGCAAATTGAGTCTTACAGCCCAGTATTATGAATTTAATTTCTGTGCCTCCATAGGACTGCATCTTAAAATAATTAGGCACGTAGGTAGTACAGGGCTTGGATACTCTTACGGTTGGCTGAGACCAGTCTTGCACCAAGAAACAGGTCGTAGAGATTCTGTCTCGTGGCTAGAAATGCAAAACTGGGGCAGGAAGCTCAGTGACCATGGCAGTGGTCCTAGAAGAAGATTTCTCAGCCATTATTTTATGGTTGTGATCATGTAAGTATTTTGGACCAAGTTCTACTAAACTGAGCTGAACTCTCTTGTGAATAAACATGTTGGTGTTGAGTTTCCAAGTCTTACTGATTTCATTTGAAATAAGTGGGAGTTGGGCTTGATTATGTATGCCCTTTTGTTTTCCTCTGTTTTACCAATTCCTGATGCAAATTTGCATTGCAAAATTCACCCCTAGCCAAGAACTGTTAGCAGATATAATGTGTTTTTCCTGGTAAGGAATATACAGCCGACCCTCTGTTTTCATAGGGGATCTGTTCCAGGCCCTCCCCCCGCGAGAACGGAGGGAGGACTGTAGTAGTAAGGGTTTTTGGAAATCCTGTTTTTAATAATAAATATAAATTATGCTTTGTTGCAAATGAATTTATATTTCTTCCTTATATGCAGAATTTTGGCACCTCCTTAGATTACTTAGATTTGGAAAGGATATTGTGTGGCTCCATAATCTTTCCTCCACTCTGTAGGTGACTTTTAGAGAACATAATTGTATGATCTTTCTAATGTGTGATGAGAGAAGATGTTCCAGAAGTAATTTGTAACTGACGCAAGAGTTTGCAAACTGTATTTTCAAAGAAATGTAGTCAAGGGTTTGCCTCAAGGTGTGTAGAGCGTGTAAGCCCTGCTTCCTTCAACATCCCTGAGCATCTGGAATGTACACTGCATGTGAAAGTCTAGAGAAGGCTCAATAAACACAGGCAGCTGATTGTGGTTGCAAAAGTCCTGTAAGCAGGAACTCTATTTTTCTCTTCAGAGCTTTGCACTCAGCACACAAAAATCTAATTCATGGATGTTTGGGGCAGGACTTCTAATCAAAGGGTGAGTACTTTCCAAGGAAAAGGATATTCTGTTCAAAAATGTGAGAGATAGCACTAGATCTCTATCCACATATTTGCCCCCAGTTTTAATGCTATATTTGTTCAAGGGATCAGCTGAACTGGGGTATAATTTTTTTTTCTGAGTTTGAAAACAACAGGTGTGATTTTCTAAAATATCATTCTGAGATACATTGTACAGAATATTTTCCCATTCAGATATTATGTTGTCCAGATTTGCCAGCTATGGCACAACAATTTCATATTTACTGACTTGAAAGCTTGTCTTCACAAACAACTGAGAATGCATGCATACATGTATGCATGCATGCACAATATTAGAGGTACTTTTACTTGCTTATCCTCTAATGAGATGTATGCCATCCTCTGTTAACAATGCCCTTGAGCACTCTACATTGAACAGTCTGGTCTCTGCACCAGAGGATAAATGGACATAAATTAGACATTAGGAATGTGAATACACAAAAATCAGTTCCAGAACACTTCAGTCTTCCTAGACATTCCATCTCAGACCTCAGAACAACAAAAACAAACAAAAATTACAAAAGGAAGTTGGAAAGAGAAACAGTAAAATTGGAATACAGTGGTCCCCCGGGTTACGAAGGTAATCCGTTCCAGATTACCTTTCGTAACCCGGAAGCTTTCGTTTCCCGGGGGACCGCTATTTTCAATGGACCGCGCGGCCATTTAAAGGGGCCGTGCAGCTTTTTTTCTTTCGTATCCCGGGGGATCTTTCGGATCCCGGGGGATACAATCGCGGTCCCGCCAGTTTCGTACCCCGGGGTTTTCGTACCCCGGGGGATTCATAACCCGGGGGACCACTGTATGTCTACAAATTCTAGCCCATTGACATTGGGTTCAACAGAGACAATGGTTTCCTGGCACATTACACATATTATAACACTTGTTAACATCCCAGGTTCATGTGGGCTACCCTGCTCAGTTTATCACATCTCCTTTTAGGTTCCCAGTCAGAATCACACTATATTCCAATAATTCCACCATTCAGAGGGTTATCTTCTCAGCTTGGCTTTAGGCAATATCTTTCTTCCTGCTTTCTCTCTCCAGTGGCTATCATTAAAACTGAACATGTCACCTCATCACCATACCCACAAGTTTTGCATTTCTGTTGCTCTTCATAAAATAACTGGTTCATTCATAGCTATAAAGGTTTGTTCCTAGGCACTTCACTCCATGCACCTGATGAAGTAGACTTAAGTCTATGAAAGCTTACCCGACCAACATGGTTCTCTTAGTTAGTGTCAAGGGTGCTGCAAGATCCCTTTCCATGTCAGATACTTGTATTTTGCTTTCCTTTCTCATTCTAGCATTGAAACAAGGGCTACAGGTGACCTTACTGACTGTCTTAATGGATCAAGCTTCCCATGTCAGCCTTTGCATACCTTCCCCTCAGAGGTAGTGTTCATCAGCTGTGTGTTGCTAAAATTTAAAATAAATGCAGTTTTGTGTTTTGTTAGTCAATGTAGCTACAGCTTGCATGTGCGGGTTGCCAGTTTCACAATTATGGCAATTGCCCTATCTTGACTAAGCATGACAGCCATCTGGCTTTCAAACTCTGCATTATATTCTATGTGCACATACTAGAGTTGTGTAGGCTTCTTCTTTTTCTAGGATTACTTGATTACAGTTTCTCTTGTCATAGGGATCTTATGCCTGCAGGGAGCCACAGACTCTCTGGTGCTGGTGACAATTCTGTGACAGCCACAATACATGAAATGGATAAAGCACTGTTTGCTCAGAAAGATTATCTCCTTTCTTGTGTTCTTTTGTCTACTAATTATCAAATCAAGCATTCTGCAAGATGTTTCCTTGGACATACTGGGTTATAAATTTTCACTTGTACATAAACATGGAAATCAAACCTACAATCAGTAGTAAATATAACTGCATGTCATAAGTACACATGGAGATGAACAGTTAATAAGTTAAAAGCCTTTTCAAATCCATAGCTCTTGTGTAAGGGATATATATATAACTTGTTGGGTGTGAGGCCAAGATTGAGAATAATATGTAGCACACATTGTCTATGTGTTTTCAGGTCACTTGTCAACATATTGCAACCCAATAAATTTCATAAGGATTTCTTAAGCAAAGAATACTTGGAAGTAGTTCTTTCTGTTCCTCTGAAAAGTAGCCTACAACATCTGATATTCGTTGGTTGTTTCCCATCCAAATACCAATATTGGTCCTGCTTAGCTTCCAATATCTGAGAGGATTTGGTGCCTTTATTAGTGCCATTTTCTTTTCTTTTCTTTCCTTTTCTTTTCTTCTTTCTTTCTTTCATTCATTCATTCATTCATTGTTGTTGTTGTTGCATTTCTTAGGGTTACCTAAAGTTGCTCATGAGGCTTTATTGAAGGGTCTGTTAACCATTCTGGAGAGCTTCTCCACTTACCCTGTAGAAAGGCAGAAGGGACCATCTATAATTATAATTGTGTTTTGAGCTCCCTCCCACCTGCATAAAAAGGACACTCATGTTCCTCACCATATTGTCTCCTGTTGTACTTTCAGATTTACTGAAGTACCTGAAGTTCAGATTATCTGAAGTCAACATAATTTTTTTCTCACTTATGCATCAGTGCTTATGTCCATCCACTCTAGCTGCTCTTTTAGTGAATCTCTGTGTTATCTCAAGGTCCCATACATTCATTTTATACCAACATTTATTTATTTATATCTTGCCTTCCTCCCAGTACAGGGATTCAATGCAGCTAACAAAATTTAAAACAGTCCAGGTTAAAACAGAGTATTAAAAATACAACATTTAAAAACAGTTTTAAAACCTTAAAAATATTATATGTTCAAATTTAAAATTTCAAAACTCTTTATAAAATTCTTACAGCACCCATGTCAGTGTGAGAAAGCACAGTGGAATAAAAATGTTTTATCTACTGCTGAAAGGAAAGCAGTTCTGGAGCCAGCCTGGCCTTTCTAGAGATGGAGTTCCAGAGCGTGGGAGCAGCTACTGAGAAGGCCCTCTCTCTTGTTCCACCAAACAAGTCTGAGAGGGTGGTGGGAGAGAGAGAAAGGCCTCTCTGGACAATCTCGGTGTTCTAGTGGGTTCGTAAAAGGAGATACAGTCCTTCAAATAGCCTGGACCCAAGCCATATAAAGCCCTACATGGCTCAGGTCCATCCTATCTGAGGGACCGCCTCTTCCCATACGAACCTCCCTGCACACTTCAGTCCTCTGGGAGGAATCTGATACAGCCCATGAAGAACAGGCTGGTCCAGACCTCCCAGAGGGCCTTCTCAGCTGTTGCCCCTAAGCTGTGGAATGACCTGCCAGACGAGATGCATCTTATTCCATCCATTGAAGGCTTTAAAAAAGCCCTAAAGACGCATCTCTTCCGGCAGGCCTTCCCAGAAGAAGTGTAACACCTCCCGGCCCTGAAATGCATTTTTGAGCTTCTCCATCTCTCTCGCCAGCATTATTTCACCCTTATACAGCTAAGGTTTCCAGATTGGAACTTCTGTCGCTGTTTTTATTTTATTTTTATACGCTCATTTATTGATTTTAATGTTGTTGTGATTTAATCCTGTTTTAAGGGGGGGGGAGTTGGGGGATGGGATGGTATATTTTAATTGTACTGTTTTTTAACCTTGTTGTAACCCGCCCCGATTGCTCATTCAGAGGGGTGGGCTAGAAATAAATTGTTGTTGTTGTTGTTATTATTATTATTATATAGGGCTTTATAGGTCAAAACCAACATCTGTCAATGAATTATGGCTGCCAGATGGGCAACTACCCATGGATTGATGACTGATAATGGTCCCTCGCCTGCTACGCCTTCATTTTCACTGACATCTTATCCATGGTGCCTGACTATATACTATTGGTGCTAACTCAGGGCTTGTCTACATACAGTGTGCCCTTGTATCCACTGGGATTTGGTTCCAGGGCCACCGTAGTTACCAGAATCTGTGGATGCTCAAGTCCTGTTGTATACAATGGCATAGAAAATGGTGTGTTTTATATTAAACAACAAGATCAAGGTTTGCTTTTTGGAATTTTTTAAAAAATATTTTCAAGCCAAGGATGGTTAAATCCATGGATAAAGAACTAATGGATGGTTAAATGCATGGATAAAGAATCCATGGATACAGAGGGCTGAAGGTAATTAAAATATTCCTTGTTCAAATTGAATCTACTGGGTCTGATCACATGTGATTTGGAGGAATTTGGGCATTTTGCAGAGCGGGGAAAAAACTCCATAAATTTACTGAAAAAGGATTCATAGTCTTTACTAAAGTATCTGCAAGGATGTACAGTTCTAAATGTGGTGGTTTGCTTTGCGTGGATTTCCATGGCTGTACATTTTTGGCTCAGGGAAAGCAGATAGATGCAGATTTGCACAGGGAATTAAAGACAAGTAAACGTCAATGTACATATGGAAAAATCTGACTCAAGTCTCATAGTACACTTACATGTAGACAAACTCTTATAGAAAAGGATTGAGTTCAAGGCAGATACCAGGACGGGGGTTTGTGTGTGTGCATGTGTGTGGACGCTGTTATGTCTTCAGATTTGCTTTACAAAACTTGAGAGTGGGCCTATAAATGGATTTGTCATATTCTACTTAACATATTCTGGTATTTGTTTGATGCTTTCATCTTGTGATACTGGCCAGCTCCTTAAATGGAAACTTAACTTGTAGTGCTTTGTCTACCCTCTTTCTACCTTTGCACTTCCACCATCCTAGCCGTACCATCTGTTTGTGAATACCTCTTTCTCCTGCCTTCCCTTTCATGTTCTATTGTGCCTTTCTCATATAGCACGCTCCTCAGTTGTTAACTCTTCACTGCTTCAATTGCAGCATATATTAACCACGTTGTCCACATAATTAAAGTTTATTAAATTATTTATTTATTCACAAATATTACAACCAGCATAGCTATATTTACAGATATTATCAAACTATAACATCATATATCTCTCATATATATCATAATATATATCTTCTTTTTTCTTCCTTGTATCAAGATCCTATTAGTAATATTGTAATAACAATCGCAAAAATAATAGTGCAAAAATGGGGAAAAGATAATAATATAACAGAAATAATATATATAATATAATGCAATTAAAGTTTATATTACAATTAAAAAAATGAGTTTCCACCTTTTTAAACATACATTTAAAGCACTAACCACTGGACTTAATCTGCCTGAGTGTTTGTTGTTAATTAGTCTGTTAATTGATCTGGAGGAATAAAGCTTTGGATTAACATGAGATTCTGAGAAAATTCCTACAATCACATGTGGGGGTAGAATTGAATATTTTACCATGCTTTTACTTCCCTTTTCATTAAAACAAAAGAGTGTGTTAAGTCACTGCAAACTAGTTAACCTTTATCTTGAGAGCTCTGTGTGGTAATAATGATTTCATGCTTTGAAGTTGGAGTTCATGGTCTCATTATCACAGAACTAAGGTGGGATACAACTGGCATACAAGCTGTGTCTTCTGCTACATGGCTGTCATTGATTTGAACTTGTTCTGGAGTCATAGAAAGTGCATATAGTGAAGCTGGCTGCTTTGTCTGTGATCGTTTATTATGTAGGGATTGTTGGTATTGTCCCAGTTCAGAAGAAATGGGAAATAAAAGCATGAGGCGATCTGACAACCTTGCAGAGAATATTTCCTCTGGACCATGTTGAGGAAGAGAATAAAACTGAAAAAGGGGGTGGAATAGAAAGCAGGAGTGGGACATGTGGATGGAATTCAGGCCAAAGAGTAAAATCCAGACAGTCAGTATGTGAAAGAAAACAGGAATCATGCAAGAAGCAAGTTAGGCAAGACATTACGTATTGTTCAGCAGTGTAAGTCTTGGCAGATATAAGAGGAAAGAGAGATGAAGAGGACACAGTGCAAATTTTCAAAATAAAAGGGTGCTCAGCCTCAGATCTGCTTGTATTTGATGCATTCAGTTGAGAAACTTATCTTTTCTGAATTGTACGTATGTGAAAATCAATTGGTGCCATTTTGTAATATGGGTAAAACCCACTGTATTTATTCCGAGAAGCACTCTTCAGTACTTCCACAATCCAGGACTGAATTTTATGCTTTTATAAATTTTATAAATACTAAAAGACATTGTTGGGTGAACTTAGAGTGCTTTAGTAGAAGGAAGGTAGCTTTATATTTAGAAGGAAGCAACAAGGAAATTCAAGGAATAGTAGCCAGAGTTTAAATCCCTGCTTGAGGACAGAAACCCTCCTAGATGACTTTAGGTAACTCATACTCTCTCTCAGCCTCAGAGGAAGGCAAAGGCAACTGACCATGAAAGAGTTGTCCTATGTCAGGAACAACTTGAAGGCACACAACAACAACAGAAAACACATATGACTCCAGTACTTAGTACGATGTAGAACCAGAGATGTAAAATGTTCAGAAATTTTTCTCCCGTTTGTAAAGAAAATGAAAATCCAGAAATTTTGAAATAATTTTGAAAAAATGCAATGTTAACTTGCCCCTTTAAGATTAAAAGTCATTTTGTTGCTCTAGGAACATAAAATTCATTATATATAACTTGGTTTGGCATGAAAATAACATGTTTGATAAATTAAAAGTGCAGTTTAAAAGTGTGCTTATCCTGGAAACTACAACTGGTTCAGAACATGGCAGCCAGACTGATTACAGGTACATATAGGAGAGAACATATGGCACCTGTGCTTAAATCTCTCCACTGGCTGCCAATCAGTTTCCGGGCACAGTACAAGGTGTTGGTCTTAACCTATAAAGCCCTACATGGCTCGGATCCATCCTATCTAAGGGTTCATACGCCTCTTCCCGTATGAACCCCCTCCCTCCCGCAGACTCCGGTCCTCTGGGAGGAATCTGTTACAGCCCATGAAGACCAGGCTGATGCAGACTTCCCAGAGGGCCTTTTCAGCAGTCACCCCTAAGCTGTGGAATGACCTGCCAGATGAGATGTGTCTTATTCCATCTATTGATGGCTTCAAGAAAGCCCTAAAGATGCATCTCTTCCGACAGGCCTTCCCAGAAAATGCTTAACATCTCCCAGCTACAAATTTTGGTCAGTTTCTAGTCTTCATCCTCCTAAACAGCTCAAGGAACGTTAGTTTGATATTGTTGATTGTTTGTCTATTTGCACTATGTTTTAACTAGTTGTTGGTTTAATCTTTTTTTTAAGGGGGGAGGTGGGGATGGGACTGGACATTTTAACTGTTGATGTTTTAACTTCTTTCTGTACCCCGCCCCAATTGCTCGTTCAGAGGGGCGGGCTAGAAATAAAAAAAATTATTATCAGATTATAATTACAAATTGTAATAATAAATATTTTTTTATTTTATTATATTATATTTTGCTACAAATGAAACCATAGGGCCCTCAACTGTAAAGAATACTTGCTTAAGGACTGGACCTCTATGGTTTTGCCAGTTTGAAGAGCATTGGCAAAATCTCCCCTTCCCTTTCACCATACACATAAAAACAGAATAAACCATCAATATTAGTAAAACAGAGAAAATTGTATAGCCTCCACTAGTTCTCCTAAGTGTCAAGAGCCCATAACAATCTCCATTGCAATAAAAAGACCTGAGTAAAGGAAACCAGCCCCATGAATTGTTAAAATTTGATGCAGTGTGTTGTCTTATATAAAAAGTCATCCTCGTACATAGTTTTTTAGGAATGTTTTGGGAGCAGTAAATATATGAACACCTTGTCTTAAACATTTTATTCATCATTCTAAAAGAAAATATTGCATAATCCATTTTCCTCATTTTTTATGGTAGACAGGCTGGGCGGGGGGAAATGTCCCTCCAATTTTTGGGAGGAGGAAGTGTATTCACATCTCTATATAGGACTCATAGAGCATTGTGGGCTTTACTTATAAGGAGATTACCACACAAGGTGCTAGTGATGGAATTTGAATGGAATTACAACCTATGATTTCTTCCCTTTTCACATGATGTCATCACTCCTTTGTTGTTCTGTTGTTATACTATTATTATCACACAATTTCACATTAATGAGAAACACTCATTAATAAACGCTAATATTGATACGTTCACACAATTGTGCTGTTCACACAGTTGTGTTGTTGTGAGGTCAACATCGTGCAAGTGGGATGCCATGAACCCTTTTCCCTGCTTTTATTAAACCATATACCTTCTGTTTAGTGATGAAGAAGGCTGATTTCACTGAATTTGGTGAGGTGTTAATTTAAATTGTAAACAGTTTTCCATTTCTCAGGATACATCGATGCGGGATAAAAGAATGAAAAAACCCACCAATTCCAAAATTAAAGCAACAGAATCTCCAAAATTTACTTGTCCAAAGAATCTTGCAATTACAGGTTTAATTTTGTTATTGCAAGATTTTGAAAGAAAAATAAATAAATAAATAAAAATGCATGTGCAAAGTGGGGGGAGGGGAGAGGTGGAGGCTGGGGTCATGTGTGTTGTGTGGAAAACACAGACTGGAAACATTTGTCAAAAAACAAGGACTGTCATTCTATTGAAAGGTAATGTGGAAACAAGTGTTTTGTTAGCATTACTGCTACTGTTGCAATCATGTTAAAGAAATTGCATGATTACAATGCAAAATCATGTGTGCAGTAATTTCCTAAGGCCCTGTATACACTGGCCATTAAGGCTGGCATGGGGGAGGAGTCGGGGCGTAGCGTCGTCACAATGCATGCCCGACTCCACCCCCAGGGCACCCTCACTCCACACAGCACAAGACATCATGGCGATCCTCCAGTGCTGCGTCCATATGACGCAGCCCTGTGGCAACACACCTATGGCACCCTTTTGAGGACACAAAAAGGAGCTGATTTTTGCGGCTCCTTTTCACACCTCTGAAAGGCCAGACCATGGCATGAGGTTGCCACGGCCCCGATCTGGCTTGACCCTTAGGGGTGGTCTGTAGAGCCCCTAAGTAAATAGATTTAGGATAGGTATATGGCTCCCAAGTATGTTTCTGCAAGTATGTATCTCCCAAAATTTTATTATCTTCTTCTTTAAAAAAAATAATGAATTGTTTCTTCTGGAAACTTCAAACACCCTCCACCCTGAGAGTGTAACATTTAAAATACTGATTTTTCAAAACCAAAACTGGACTCTGGGACACTTTGACTTTCATTTGGTTTTGGTAGGGGGCATTTTTGGTTGTCTGTGTAACCGCTGGAGGATCTGCAAATCAGATGGTTGTTCCCCACACCTGCAATATCTGCTTATTTCTGCACCATTCTGTTTGAAGCTGAGATCTCTGTCTGATTCTTAGGAACATTTCCTCTACTTTAGTCTTCTGGGATGGGAGGCTGAATCATTGTCTTCTAAACAAGACAGCTCTCTGAACAGATGGTGGAAAAACTATTTAAAAATGGAAAACACAAGATGGCCTATGGTTAAATGGTGTGTCAAGTGGCTGAATCACTACAGCTGACTACCCTGTGTAGAAGAGGGATTTCAGTTCTTTCACAAACAATGCTGATGCCAGAAGTTTTGAAATGCCTTCTTGCAGCTAAGAAATGACATATGGAGTAGGTTTTTGTATGCTCTAAACTTATTTATTAAAATAATATTGTCTATTTAATGGTTTTTTACCTGTGTATTATCAATTGTAAAGAGCCAGCATGATGTAGTGGTTTGAGTGTTGAACTGCAGCACTGGAGATCAGGGTTCAAATCCCTGCTTGGCCATAGAAAGTCTTACACTCTCACCCTCAGAGGGAGGCAAAGACAACCCTCACTCAATAAATCTTGCTAAGAAAACCCTGTGATAGGTTCACTTTAGGGTTGTCATAAATCTGAACTAACTTAGAATCATAAAATCATAGAGTTGGAAGAGACCACAAGGGCCATCCAGTCCAACTCCCAGCCATGCAAGAACTCACAATCAAAGCACACCCAACAGATGGCCATCCAGCCTCTGTTTAAAGACCTCCAAAGAAGGAGACTCCAACACCCTCCAAGGCAGTGTGTTCCACTGTCGAACAGCTTTTACTGTCAGGAAGTTCCTCCTAATGTTGAGCTGGAATATCTTTTTCTGCAGCTTGTGTCCATTGTTCTGTATCCTATTCTTTGGAGTAGCAGAAAACAAGCTTGCTCCATCCTCAGTGTGACACCCCTTCAAATACTTAAATGGGGCTGTCATATCACCTCTTAACCATCTCTTTTCCAGGATAAACATACCCAGCTCCCTAAGTCTTTCCTCATAAGGCATGGTTTCCAGGCCCTTCATCATTTTGGTGACCCTCCTTGAAAGCACACAGTAGCAACAGTTATACATTCTCTTACTTAGTTTTTAAACTTAGACTGCAAACTGCTTGAGAGAAAAAAGGCTCAAAATTTAACAAATAAATGATGGAAGAAATTATGCTAGGAACCCATTGTTTTAAGGAGAATCCAATGAAGTCTTGGAATGGTATACCTAGTTATTGTCATCTAAGCACTGTGTACATTTTCCTTCCTTTCCCTCCCACCTGTAACCATACCACCCAAGTCTTCCAACCCATGTGGGAGGCAGCTAGTGACACTTAATCTGCTCTAGGTTTTATTCCAAGCGACAGGGAAGGAATACTTGTTTTTCCAGCGATGCCTTTTTACTGTAGATGGATTCAAGCTGATGTAAGAAGGGGTTACTGTGGTGTGGGAATCTGGGGTGCATCTTTTTCTTGAGCATAGAGGTTGTGTATTATGACTAAGGTCCTCATGTTATGATGTTGTTCTTATGATCCCCCTCCCCCCGACACACAGACACACATTTAACCATGTATCCTTTCTCTCAAGATATTTAGAGATACAGCTCAAAGTAGCTGTGCAATAATTCAGGATACAGAATTATTATTCAGGGCACAACAAGCCCCATATAGACTCATCACATGCCTTAGTGCATTTGTTCATGACTGTGGAAGAACCACAACAGTTTTCCTTGCTGTTGCTAGCCAGTGTAGAAAACTCATGTGGTGTATGCTACTCTACCACCAGATGTTACAAAATGATGATAGATAATTCAGCCATTGCTGATGCCAAACGTGTGCACATATGCACACAAAACCAAATATGGAGAAGGCATTTGGACTTTTTCCACCCATGTCTCCTATTCAAAACTCTGAGAAATGGGCATGTGGAGCTCCCTGCCACAAAGTTCTGTCAGCTATAAAACTTTACACCTATCTGTAACTTGGTACCTATAACATATGATGTATGATTGAAATTAACATTAAAGACAGGATGAACAAAACTGAAACTTATTTACAAAAGAAGCTATTGCTCATTGAATTGCTTAAGTGAAGTTAAGAATAAATGTCCTTCCATAGCATTCTTAATACTGACACTCAGTGATGCTGAAAATACAAACAGGAAAGGTTATACCTGGTAAATTCTTCGTTTTAACTTAGCCTTGAAAAGTTTTCTGGTGTGATATGTTTACAGTAGTTATCTCAATAGTGTTTTGTTTCTTTTAGTTTTTAATTGTATGACTTTAAAGTTTATGTGAATGACCCTAATAAGTTGTTGTCAAAATGGGGGGGGGGGGGTATAGAACTATTTAATGTATGCTGTAGTTTAAAGAGAAAGAATCTGTGGCCATAAAAAGATGGTTTTTTTAAAAGGGTTTGGTCTTCTTTTAGGCTTTCAGTAATGCAGAACAAACATTCAAGGAAACAAGAGGACTGGTTGTTATTCCCTACACGTTTGCTTTGCTTATATTTGGAGAAGGCAGGACTTTAAAGGAATCTCTCCAACCTGTGGGCTGCTTTTTAAAAAATGAGATAAGCAGGGTAGTTCAAGGCTTCCTGGTTTAGATATATAAATGCTGTGATAACTTGAGTGGAATCATGGCACATATTTTCTGCAACACTACTGCCAGATTAGAATTCTTGTTCCCCTTTGAATACTAGATAGGGAATTTTTAAGTGAAGTGGCCAGAATTGCCTTTCTGATTCAAAATTTTATCACTGTGCAACATATTGCTGTTTTTAAATCATATTTTAGGTTGATAGCAGCCTATGATAATACTGAATGTCATTATCCATAATTTAATTATTGAAAAATAATAATGGGGGGGGGGAGGGAGAGAAACTTTTTTTCACTAACCAAATTATGAAGTAAAAATTAAAGGGAACTATAATTGGTTTTATCACTGTTCCCCAAAGGTTACACTATGAATATTGTTCAGTACTGCATGTCATAGTCTCTTGCTTGAGACTTAATGAGATCTTAGAAGAAAGTCACGAAAAAAATAAAAAATAAAAAACAGTCCTCTGAAGTATTTTTCAAGATGTTTGCTATCTTGCACTAGAAATATGTTTCACTACTCCAATCATTTATTAGCTGGATTCACTCCACCACACAGGCTCTTTATCTGAAATTGCTATAAGCTGTAATGTAAAGCTTTTTACTTGCACATCTCTAATTGACAGAATATTTATTCAGTACATATTAAACTCAAGACTGGCCTAGTTTTGAAAGAATATTTATTGCTTTGAATCTTGGTAATTTCAAAAGGAGAAGTGTTACCCTCCCACTCACCAAACAACTCTTGTTCCCATGCTGAGGCTAATCAAAAAGGCACCTTTTGGTTGTTTTATTAAAATATTTCTTCCAAGTGTTGCTAATCAAAGTACATTTGGCAGCAAGGTACCTGTATTATAAATCAAGAATGTTAATGAAGTCAAGCCTTCCATGTAAATTATAGTTGTTCAGGACCGAAAATGAAAATGGAAATTTCATTACAAGCTTAACATTCACTGTTTCAATGGGGCTGAAACTGGTGTGGTACTGTAGAAGAATCTACTGTGAGAATCGTCAACCTGTTTGAACCCACATTTAGGTAGGAAAAAGAATTTAGATGTCATCATTTTACTGCATGTTGAACTGTGAAAGCTCACAAACTTTTGGATTAGAGCTGGAGACCCACTACAAATATTTACAGTGTTCTTGTGTCAAGTCCAAATCTTGCAGAGATTTTTGCAATAGCTGTTTTCCAGCTTTCCTCTCGATTTCTTTGTTCAACAAAGTCTAAACCTGAATACTGGCAAAGACAGGTGCATAAGTTCTGTTTCTGGTTCCAGGTCTAGTAGACTTGTTGAAACAATGGGATTTAGATAAGCGTAGACTCACAAATCAGCAGTTTATTCAAGTGGGTTTAGAAAGGATTACTAATAGGTTTCAAGGTTTAAACCTTGATCATCAGCCTATTACATTCTGTGGCCTGTTTATATTCTGGACAAGGCTTCTCAAGAATTAATCTTAATGGACCAAACTAGTGTTGGACCAAACTAGTGTTGTGACAAACCATTTTTTTCTTCTTGTCCATTGAGAACTAGATGCCAATTTTTTTAAAAAATATTCTTTTCAAAAGCCCCACTTTCAAAAGGTTATTTTTTTCTCTCTCTATCAAGAAGTATTTTTCACAGATTTCTCGAGTGAAAATAAAAGACAAGGGAGTTGGACATTTACACTAATTACCTGGCATTTCAAACTCAGTTAGCATGTCAAAAGGAAGTTTGGCAGAGGTTTAAAGAAAATTCCTCTGTTAGAAAAATCCAATATGAATGGTAGCTTTGCTTATGCAAGATACTCAAATCCTGGCCATCGAATTAAAAACCAAAATTCTTACTCGTTGATTGAGAAATGCTCATTTCTTCTCTTTAAAAAGCTTTTGAAATCTGTTTATCAAATTTTGACAAATATTCTTTACATCACTAGACCAAACTATAAGTCCGTTTTACAGTCTGTATGTGTTCATCTATAAAGACATTCCAATACTGTTTTTACAAGCAATTTCTTGTAATAATATACCTTTCTGTTTGCTCTTTCCAATCATATATCCATAGTTGTATACATCATTTCTCCACATGTATGTATTTGGGATGCATTGTTTAAACCAGAGAACAATTTTGTGAAATTCATTTCAGTTTCCACATTAGTTCTGAAAGTGTGAATTGCCTTGGGAGTTTATCACATGAGAGGCAAAGCACCCAAATCTCATGGATAAACGAGAATTAAACCTGGAAATATCCTGCAAAAATGGGATAGTTTTCATATGGCACCCCTAATGTTGCCATTACTCTGCATTTAACCCATTAGTAAAGTGGACAAAGCATGTTGCTTTTTACTTTCAGGATTTTCCCAAAAAGAATAAGTGGCCAAAAGCGACCAAATCCTGCACTTTAATTAACGGGTTAAATGTGTGAGAATGGAGATGTTGTGGGATGTCGTCTGAAAACAATCCCACTTTTGCAGGATATTCCTGGATTTAACTCCTGTTTATGCATGGAATTTGGGTGCTTCTTTCCCATGTGATACACTAATTGGTTAGTATATGATGAACTAAAGTACTTTCTTTCCCATCCCTAGAGTTGCAAACTCACATGACCCTTGCCTCTCATCATCATTGACAATGAACAGGGTCAGGTTTATTAAATGTAAACTACATCTGATCAATCACTGGAAATGGAGTTTGAAATCCAATGTTTAGGGCAGTGATGGGCAAGTTTTGGAGGCCATCCAACCTTCCAGCTCTTGATCCAGGCTGCACAAACAGGAATCCTTCCCAGCTGTAGTGGGCAATTGGGCCTATGACCTTCTGCATATAAAAGCTTGTGTTCCACCACCCAGCTACAGTCCTTCTCAAAGGTTTTCTTAAAGCTCATATGGATCCCTATGTCGAGAATTAATGTGTAGGCCAGTTGAGAATTCTTCCTGGAATATGAAATCTTGGTGGTTGTTTAGGTGTGTATTGTTTGGTTTAATGTGTGCATTTCAAATTAGCACTGTCAGATAATGTTGTCAGATTTTCCAAATAGCAATAAGGGTCATTCAAAATTCATAACATGCAGGGTTGACTATCAGGAAGTGGCTAATAACAAGTTTGTGTTCTACAAAATGAAAGTATTGATTTCAGTTAATCCAGCCGTGTAGTTCTCTATAAAATTAACATACTGTCTGTATCCATAAATTACATGATGTACACATTTCCACTTTTATGAAGGGACCACACACAAAGATACTTTTTTTCTTTTTTCTTTTTTTGTCATCTTGATCAGTCTGTGGAAAAGAAAATGTTTTCCAATGCTCAAGTGAAGGACTTTCCTTATAATGATGGATACCTGCTATTCCTATCAGGAACAAGCTTTCTCGCCTTCAAATAAAGGATATCCTTTATAATATAGGACACTTTGCACCCCTACTGGTAGAAGGATGCAATTTTAAAGAGAGAATTCTATAAACAGCAATCTGGTCATTAAAAATGACCAAAAAAAAAAGAAGATTCCTAACCAAGTCACATAGACATCAAACTTATATACATTTAAGCAGGAGCAAGACCCATTGACTGTATTTGGATTTAGTTCCAAACACTGCCCTGATTGTACTCTTAGCCAGTGACATGTCATAGCAAATACAGTACTTGTGGCTAAACCCAAACCCAGAACACACTTTTTTCTGACATCTGTGAAGATAAAAACATCTTGATCACTACAACAATTCTTTAAATTGTAGGGTTTTTTAAAGTTATGATTCCCAAACTGAATACAGTATTTGTTTTCATTTATATGAATCATGACTTGGAAATGCCTTGAAGTTGTGTTAATAAGAAAAGACTTAAAAATACTATTCTTTTGCCACAGATACAATCAAATGCTGTTACTGTTTAGTGAATTTATATACCTGTGTTTAGTTTGTGGGCATGTGCATACTGTCTTACAGTAACTGGATGTCAGTAATTCCATAGGCAACTTGCCTGGCATAACATTTTTGGGAAGTATTTGTGATACAGTAGAAATATATTGATATGTATTGGTGATATCAGACAGAAGGGCTGAGATAATATTGGAAGGGAGGAAAGGCATGAGCTAAGCCTGTCAAGGTTGTTTCTGAGAAAGTCTAGCTGTAACAACAAAAAAGGGAAAGAGAGGTATGAGAAAGAGGAAAATGTATTAATTATAATGAATAATAATTAAGCCCCCTGACGTTTGAAGTTGTGTGTACCGGTAGTTTTATTAGGCAATTTTAATGCTTGCTGATCTGTTCTGACAATGAATGTCACTGGAACCATAGTTTCTTAAAAAAGGTTTTCTGAGTTTTATCTACCAAAACCTGGTTTTCTGAACTTGGTATCCTATCAAGAAACCATGTGTTTGAATGCCTTTGGAGTATCTCTTCATTGTCCATACATCTTCTCCTTGTGTAGTATAATTCATATGACTCTTACATAAAAATATTTTGGTCATCCACCAGCATGGACACAGGCTCCTGGTTTCCTATTGCTTTTCCTGCTGTAATGCCAGAGAAATGGAGGGAGGGTTTGAGACATGCAGGACTGACTAGCTGATTCAGTAACGCTTAGTACTAGTTCTCTTTATGTAAAATATTCAAGCACTTTCTTGAAATTCAGGGGCAGGAAGATAATTTGGGCCATCTAAGATGTAGAAATTGAATCAGAGATAATTTTAAACAAAGTGGTTTGAGCGTTGGACTATGACTATGGAGACCAGGTTTTGATTCCAAGCTCAGCCATGAAACCAGTGGGTGACATTGGGCAAGTCACACTTTTGCAGTCCCAGAGGATAGCAATGGCAAACCCCTCTAAAGAAATGTGCCAAGAAACCCCATGATAGGGTCACTGTGAGTTGGAAATGATTTAAGGTATACAACAGCAACAACAACAGCAGCAGCAGAATGGTATTATATATACAAGGTAGTGTAGTTACAGATGCAGTATATATAATGTAGTTATATATGCAAGGTAGTGAAACACTGCACTTCCATATATGAATTAGTATATATAAATTCTTTTTGGAATCCAGTATGCATGGCATCTCAACTTTCATATTTTTTTCTGATGCAGTTTCAGAGCTCTTATTTCTGTGATGATAGGCATAAAAAGTATGTAGTCTCTCTCTGATGAAAACTAGTGGGGATTGAGTAGGATATTTACGAGGCAGGGCTTATACAGATTGAGTAACTATGAGAGCAAAAATACAGCATGCAAAATAGGAAAAGATATGTTCATTTGCTTTATGTGCATAATTCATATAGGTTTTAAAATTCATCATTTCTTGGTACAAAGTGTATAAGGGCCTTCTTTGGAATAGAAAACTCCCAGAATTTTTGACATGAGTTTTTGGTTGCATTTGTTTTTTTGCTCCAGGCTAGCACCAGTAGCTAAATATCATATTTATTTCTCATGCCTGTAAATTTTTGCATGAATCCATTGATTGAGATTCAGTTGTCAGTGTGTCTGAGTGAAAAAATATCCATTTTTTTTCTTGGGAGAGACTAAACTGGATGTTTCTGCTGATGGAACTGCTTCTGCCAGTGGAGCCATCAAGGGGCAATTACTTCTCCTCTCTTCATTCTTCCATATACCTTCAAAACTTGCTTCTATGAATTGTATTCTGAGAGCTATCATAGCTTTTCAAGCCCTGCAACCAATGAAATCTCCAAGGATGTTTTCAAGGATAAATAAGGTAGTAACTGAAATGGGCAACATTTTGCATTTTAAAGATTATCTTCAAATGTATTCATGTATATAAACTCTTGATGATGATTTAAGTTGAAAGAAAAAAATCTAGTGTGAGACATTTCTCTGAAAAGCCTTCTTCTCCCCAGCAAATACTCTTTTTATCATGCATTTGGCGTGAATTGCAACAACATTACTGTCTGTCATAAGGGGAGCTGAGATGTTGTCAATGCAAGCGAAATGCCATCTTGTTCTGACAAATAAATGAAGCAAGAATCATGTTCTTTCCCTTAATGCTTCTGTACTCTCTGTTAAATCAGATTTTAAGTTCAGGCTGCCAAAACAGGAGGCCAGTTCTTGCCTATTTTTAGTTGACTTTGGGCGGACACTAGACAGGAAGGAAACACAGGAACAGTAGAGCCACTTTAAAAAGCATTGAAATAACATCTGGTCACCCAAGCCGGATACTTAGAATGACAGGCCCCGAGCATTCTCAAAATCCTTGCTGTATGACCAAGATTGCAGAACTCAGGTTATTAATATGTCCCTGTGCATAACATTTCTGCCTTTTATTAAGGGCCTTTGTTGTTTTATTTTTAGTACAGGCAATTCTGGCCGTCTCTATGTGCATATAGATATCAAATCTAATCATTTCTTGGTACAAAAAATGTAAGAGCCTACTTACAATCCCTCCCCCCCAATTTTTGACATGAGCTTATAATTATGTTGAGATTGTCTATACAGACTAACACCAGTGGTAGCTAAATATGATATATTTATTTCTCCTCCTTATTAATTTTGCATCAATACATTGGTTCAGATCTAGTTTTCATATCTCAGAGGTGGGGGAAATGCAGGGAGAAACACAACAGGATATGTCCTGCCTCGATCCACAAATAAAATTATTATTATTATTATTATTATTATTATTATTTCTGCAAATGGAACTGCTTCTGTCAATAGAAGTTATTTCTCCCCTCTTCATTCCTTCATGTACCCTCAAAACCTGTATCTAGGAATTGTATTCTGAGAGTTATCATAATTTTTTCAAGTTTTGAAATCTTCCAGGATGGTTTTAAAAAGCATTGAAGTAAATAATATCTGGTCATCCAAGGAGGTTAGCTAGAATGATGAACCCTGGATGCTGAAAAAATCCTGGCTGGTGTGACTTAAAATTCCAGAACTCGAGTTATGAATACGGTATGTGTATGTAGCACAAGATTTCTGCGTATTGTTAAGGGAACACAGATAAACATGTGTTATACCAATATTGCCCATTGGTCTATCTAGTCTGGCATTTGCCTGTTCTAACTGCCAGCAGCTCTTTATATTCTCCCACAAAAGTCTGAGAAAGATTTGATTGTGTGTGAGAAAGCAATAATGGTCCTGTAAGCCTTACAATTTTTAAGTTGTTTGCTCTTTCTTCTTCCAATGTTCTTACTTCCCAAACAAATTTCCTGAGTTCCATAAACAGCTCTTAAATGCAGAGCACAGGAAGTTTCTCAAAAGCTAAATGGCAGCCGACAATTGCTAGAAGAAAAACAGGGAATGGTAGTCATGGTGTCATAGGAACACAAGAGTCTCTATGATTTTTCAAGAAAAGATCTTTCTTGTCACCTGCTGCCTGATTGACTCAACTGGAAATGCCAGGGACTAAGCCTAGGACCTTTTCCATGCAAAGAAGATTCTCTGACCCTGAGCTATGGCCATAGCTACCACTTCAATAATAGTTTGTTGTCTGTGGTCACAAGAGGGGAGCAAAAGTACAGGAAGATTGGTACAGGAGGAGGCAGAGAGGTGCAGATTCTTGGCATAAAGTCCTTTGGAGATCCCAGACTCTGCAGCTGTGGACAGTCAAAACAAAAGAACAATGGATTACAAAATAAACTTCTGTGTCTTAGCAACCCAGAAAATAGGTGTAATATCTGTTGTTTCATTCAGGGTTAGGGCTTGCTTATTCATCGTGTCTGCTTCCTAGCACCAGCTTTATCCTGAGCATGGCATGTGGCAGACTCAGTTATATCTCTGGCACATGAATTGTTGAATGGCTTTTACCACCTTGACATCAAAGAGCAGAAGACTTCTTGATCCCAGAATTGTGTCCATTTGCAACTATTCCACTTGAGTGTATAGAGAGAAGAATAACAGTAGGGCACTGTATAAGGCCTGGATGTGACCAAATACTTCCCAAGTGATCTAGCTTTGCACTTTGTTGTTGTTGTTGTTGTGTGTCATCAAGTCATTTTTGACATATGGTGACCATAAGGCAAACTTATCACTGGGTTTTCTTAGCAAGATTTGCACAAAGGAGGTTTGCCATTGCTACCCTCTGAGGCTGAGAGAGTGTGACTTGCCCAAGGTCACTCAGTGGTCTTCCATGGCCAAGCCAGGATTCAGACCCTGGTTTCCTAGTGTCTTAGTTCAACACTCAAACCATTATATCTTTGCACTACCTAATTTTACTTATTTACCTCATTCCTTCCCTATTTCCCATTCTGTATTGTGTCTGTGGAATGTAAAGCATTATGTGAAACAATGCATTGTCAGAAGGGTAGCATCTAATTGTAGCAGATGAATGAGATAACAGGATAGATATTTGTAATTGTATATATAATTAGATCAGGTCAGACACAATCACCTTTTGACCCATGAGCTGCAAACTATGCCCTACCATTATATGGAGGCTTTCCCCTTTGGGCTTGTATATCTGGCTGGCAGAGTACACTAAACTTGGTTTTCAGGCCTTGCTTAGGCATATGTCCAAATATGCAGAGTTGGGACAAATTACTCTTTGGACTAGAACACCCAGAATTCTAACAGACAGGTGAAGCATTTTGGGAGCTGTAGTCTAAAAAGATAACATTGTCTCTAAGGTGTTTAAATAAATAATGTGTTAGACATTGGAGTGACCCAGAGAATTACCCTTCTCTGAACCTGGAAAAGATACTTTATGGACTATAACTCCCATCATGATCATGTTGGCCAGGGGATTCTGTGATTTCTAGTATCTATCAAAGTAAGGTTTCATGTTCTAATAATGGGAATACATTAAGTAGCAAGCCACTCTGAACTTCTGCAAGAGATAGCAGATATTTTGAATTTCAAGGAATGGAGATTGGCCCTGAGATGATGGTGTGTGTGTGGGGGGGGGGGGCTGAGATGATGGTGTAGGTTGGGGGGGGAAACAAGTCACAAACATGTTGCCAGATAGACCAATTTTACATTGGAGGTTGATTGCGGTTGTTTTGCAGTGGAACATCAGTGCTTTTGCAGCCTCACAGAATGCCCTGTGCAAGCAATGCCACTGGGCACACATTTTGATCACCACCTTTCCTTTCCTGTGGACAGTTATGCTCTGCATTAAGGACCTCTGCTGCTTAGCAATTCATCTGATCCTCCCTGATTACATATTCCTCGCACACTTGCAATCATTTCATTTGCAGTGACATAATCTTATTTATTTATATTTATTTACTTTATGAGCTTTTATAGCATCTGCTTTGCTTGCCATCCAAGCGCGACTGTAAACAGGATGTTGCAAATACAAGCCAGACACTGAAGCTCGATTTCATAGAGAGCTTCTACTATGTGTGGTTTCCCCCTCCTTCTCCTCTTTTGGTTGAAATCTCACAAATGCTAGGACTGCAGGAATGGGATTTTCAGGAGGGAAGAAGCAACAGAACATCTGAACTCTAGACAAGCAAAGATCCCGTTTTACTAAACTATATTTTTATAAGATCATCCACTTATCTACCAATCCAGTTTAATTTTAAATTTTCATTATGATTTAAATTTTTAAGACCCTGAATGTTTAAATTATATTTATCTAATTGTTGTTTTTAATGTTTTTTGATTTGTGAGCTGCCTTTAGGGTGATATATAGGTTATAATAGAGCCAGCATGGTGTAGTGGTTTGGATGAACTACAACCTTTTAGATCAGGGTTTGATTCTCTCTTTGGCCATGAAAACCCATTGAGTGGCCTTGCGAGAGAAAACATCACCAACTCTCAGCCCCAGAAAACCCAGTGGTAGGTTTTCCTTAGGGTTTCCATAAGTTGGAAGCCATTTGAAGGCACACAACAACAACATCAACAGGTTATAAAGTGGTGTATTAAAACCCTGCAAATAAATACATGATGCTACTGTTCCTACTAAACTGAGTTCCAGATTTGGATGGCTGTTACTGATTGGAGTTCTGGACTGCCTGTGATTCAAAATCTAGATGGGTAACATGTTAATCTTTTGTGCACTACAACACACTTCATTATATGCATCAAGGTAAAATATAGACTGTGAATGCTTATACCACAAGTTTATTTGTTAGTCCTTATGCCTTAGGGTCTCCATAAGTCGGAAATAACCTGAAGGCCCACAACAACAGTAAAGTGGCAATAGGCCACTTTATTATTCCATCATATATAATTCCACTGTGTCAGGATATTTTTTTTAAAAAAAGGAATGCTTATTCTGGATACTCTCTATTTTCCCCAGTATTGAGAAACAAGTTGAAAACATCACAGGCGCATAGAAACTAATTGGCCTATCCCCATAGTTACCACTTCAGCAGATATAGTTAACATGCATTGCAGTGTTTGCGTGAATCTAGCATAGCCTGCAATCGAGACTGGAGTGGCGTTTTGTGCAGTTTTTGGCATGATGCTACTACAAGCTGACATTTATGAAACAGAAAATTATAATTAGTTTAGTGTTTCAGTTGAAGCATTATTTGGGGTCAAGGTCAGGATGGATTTTAAGCTTCCAAATTCCCTCCCCCTCCCTCCACTCACAAATGTGGTTTGCCTGGTTTTTCAGACCACTTATTTCTGCTGTTTACTTATGGTCTGGTTGTGCTAGTTTCTTCCATGTTAGTTACTGCTCCTTCGTGGTAGCAAGTAGTCCTTGCAAACAAGTACATCAAACCAGGGACATGTTCTGCAAGTCTGAACGGCAAAGAGACATTTCCATGTGAAAGACAGAATACTACTCTGAGGTCATGGGCAGCTGGATTGAAGCTTCTCTTTTAGCTATGAAGCTTGTGGGGCATTTTGGGGTCAGTCACTGTCATCTGGCCTACCTCACAAGGTTGTTTTGTGTGATGGGGAGATGCATATCCTGAGTTTGTTGGTAGAAGGAGTAAATGAGAATAAATTATGCCATCTGTCAATATTTTCAGATAAATGTAGGAATGGGCAGCTGAAAATAAATGAAAGGTTAAAGTATCTGTAAGGCAGAAAACTACATAAAGGACAGGAGCAGAGCTTAAAGAGGGATAGTGTGGCTTTTGGACTACAAAAACCACAAACCATTGATTGACTGCTATACTAAAAAAATTAACCTTTTCATGGCCATTTGCCTACTACATAAAGGTCAGGATTCACTATTGCAGCCTTACCCTGGTCTGTTGCTCTGCAATTCTCGTTACTTTCAGCAAATCTATTTGAAGAAAACCAAGTTAGAGAACATAGAACTGCACCCACTATCAGAAGGCAATAACAAAAGTCATGCATTGATGCCAGGCACAAATTTTTAAGCTGCTTTGGATCCCATCCTGGGAAAAGGCAGGGTATACATTTAATAAAGAAATAAAGATATAAATAAATTCCTTATCGAACTTATATCAATATCTATTATTTTAATACCATGCTTTGGGACCAAAACCATCTTTTCAAAGTGGTTTGGCACATCAAAAAGGCTCAAAACCAAATGCAAAATTCACAGTAATCTAAATACCCCATCATTGCAAAATTAGTATTAAAAATAGCAAGATGACTAGATGGATCACCTTTTTCAGGCTACTCTCCATATAGTACACTATTGTTGTGGGAAACAGATGTGGTTCTCAGCCAGGGTTTGAAAAAGTTACTTTTTTGAGTAAAGCAACTAGGAATCCTTGGCCACACTGGTTTGAGGTTTTTGTAGTATCCTTCCTCAAGCTCTGCTCTGAGCTACTTGGAGGAAGGGCATGACTGATATCATAATCTCTATTTATGGTTCGGGGAGGGGGGGGCTACCTTATTTCCTATGGTGTTTTGCTGAATATTTTCTGCCTGCCAATGTGGAAGTGGGAAGTTTCTGTCAATCCAGTCAAAAACCAGACAGGGAAAGCTTCCATTGCAGGGCTGCGGTTGCCCAGGTGTCTGTGAATAGCTTCATTGTGGTGTGCTGGTCCTGGCTGTTTCCCTCCCAAGAATGTACTCCTGGCCAGGTTCAGCCTTCATAGTTTGCAACCTGCTATTTTTAGCTAGAAGAATTCTAGTTAAAGCAGCTGCAATGCTAATGACCATCTGCAGAGAGGAGAGCTGGGTTTTGTGTTCAGAGGGTGGGGGTCGGGTGGGTGAGATGATATACAGGCTGCTTCAAGCATCTGCATTCATTGTGGTGAAAAGTAGAATGAAGGAATCTGCAATTTCATGCCAGAGAAAAAGGCAAGGCCCACTTAGGGACAATTTCAGCATTGTCATTTTTTCCCCTTCATTTTAACCTTCCCTTCCTTGAACCCTGTGAGGAGAATGAAACCCTTGCACTTAAACAGAATGGCTATCCCCTCCTAAATGTTTAAGGCTTCGATGGTGGATTTCCCAGGCTAACAGCTCTTACCACTGTGAAGGGGGGAAAACTTTCCTCCTTCTCATCTGTATTCTATTAAGGCAAGTAAATACTGTATAAGGAGTCCCAGACTTGGCCTTGAAGCTGCGTGACTAAGAGGAAAATAAATTCCCATCAGCTCTCTGAACAAACTATTGAATTTACCATCCAGTTTCTGAAGATACTCCTTGCTTAGTTTGCCCCTCTGAATAAATCAGTGGTGGCTGGTGGCTTCCATGTAAGTGGTGTGATGAATCCATCCTGGATTTTAATCCAAACTTGAAAAGAATTAGCCAAGGTGCTTAGCCCTCTCCCCCAAATTGAACTGACATTTTGGAAAGCCTCTTTTAAGTTGGGAGTAAAACCTGGAACAAATTCACTATCACACTGACATGGGATGTTGAACAATTGCTTCAATAACAGCAATACGGGTAGTGACAAATAGGAAAGATAATTTACTCAACTATATCTGGCAAGATGGCAAACTCCATCTGAAGAAAGTTGCCAAGAAAACTGTGATAGGTTCACCTTAGGGTCACCATAAGTCAGAAATAACTTGAAGGCATGCACATATAAGATTGTATGGGACATGTTGTTGGGGAAGGTATGAGGTGGATGGACAGAAAATAAAATGCTGCTAATTTCAACATTTTTTGCAGATTGAACATACTGGTACTGGCCAAGTTGCTTTTATTAATTCCCTTTGTTTGAGAGCTGGTGTACTGTGTAAATAGAGAGGGACTCTTTGCATTTGTTGGGGAAGGACAGTTCCCCAGTTGGGGAAGTTAAGTAGTGGAGCATTAGTGTGCAAAAGCTACCAATTTAATTCCTGGCACTTCCTATTTCCTATTTTAATTCCTTGCATTTCCTATTTGAAAGATTCCAGAAATGGGAAAATTCCCCATGGTAGACATGGGAGAGCTGCTGCCACTCAAAGTGGGGAGTACTAAACAAATAACCTCAGCTGGTAAAAAGCAGCTTTAAAAATGTAAAGGTGTCTTTACTTACCCCAAAGGAGCAAACCCATGGAATCAATGGAAACTAGTAGAGCAACTCTTAAAGCAAATTCCATTGATTCAGTGGGTCTGTTTTGCTCAAGTCAAAAAATTGGATCTCGGCATTAACTCTGAAAGTGAGATATCCTTGTTATATGATGAATCTAGGTTGATAAGCCCCTTTAGTTTCAAGGAACACCTGCCTCTTAATAGTTTGGCTTAACAATCGTTAGCTAATGTTCCACATCACAGAGGCATATGGCTCAGTCCTGTGGGGACCTGGGATTTATAGTTTGTTGTGACACCAGAGCTCTCTGACAGAGAAGGCTAATATATCACAAAACTATTTTTTTTTTTTTTTGTAAAACAATGTAAAAAAACAAAAAACAAAAAATCCCTACAAATTCCACAATTCCGTAGCATTGAGCCATGGCAGTTAAAGTGGTGTCAAACATTATTTTTGCAGCATTATTTCTGCAGTGCAGATGTAGCAAGGAAAAAATGAAACTGACTTAGATTACAAGGTAGACTGTATTCCATGTAGCCCAATTCTGTCCCCATTCACTGGTAGCAGCTCTTCAAGGATGCTGGATGGTATTTCCCTCATTATCAGCTCTGTTATGTCTTTTACAATGGGAGATGCAAAAGACTGAATCTGGGGCTTCTGTCTGCAAGGGTGTGTTCTCAAACTAAGCTGTGCCATTTTGGGGCCAGAATACACAATTTATGATAGTTTAACTAGAGTCGGCTGACCTCTGACTAGAGTATTAACTGTGCCTTAAGTCAAGGCTGTGAAACATTTTCCAGGAAACAAGAACTGGACCTCTGAGCACTGGGCCTTAACCATTGGGCCAAAAACTTAAAAGGTGTACTTCCCTGCCTAATATTCAGAAGTTTTTTATTACAATAATATTTCATTTTTGTCCTCCCCTTCCTTCAAGGAATTCAAAGCAACATGCACGGTTCTTTCTGACCCCAATTTTATCTTTTCACAACAACCCTGTGAGGTTGTTTTCAGCATGAAAAGTTATGGAACAGTTTTAACTGATAAAACACACTGGCTTATTTCAAAAAGACTCGGAACAAAAGTAATCCACTCTTGATTTATAATTAATTTCTGGTATAATTGTATTATAATTCTGTTTAAGAATTAATGACAGAAGGTGTTGGACTACTGGAATTCAAAAGAACAGCTTTTCTTTTTGATAAGTTTATATGAATCTTTCCATTAGACTAAAGCTGGATGCACTTAGCTCTCTATTACATGACAAATTAGAGCATTAGGAAAACATTTTCAAGGTATTTTATATTAATATGCAGCCATATGTACTGGTATCTGGCAAATCAATTAGTAAAATGTCTCTGTCAGTGAAACAGCCTCGTCTCTGTGTTTTCTTTTAAGTTAGTGTCACATTTGGTAGGGGTCTAGATATCCTAAAAACACTAAATCCTACCTGATCTTGAAAACTAAGGAGGGTCAGCCCTTGTTATTATTGAATGGGGGACCGTCAAGGACTACAAATGCTGTGGGTTATTTTTCAGGGCTAAATCACCTATGAGTATTCCTTGCCTAAGAAAACACTATGAAATACATGGGGTCACCATAAGTTGACAGATGACTTGAAGGAATGTACACACACAAATCAGGTTTGGTGCAAATTGTAAAAGGAACATGAGGGTAGATAACTGAGACAAGAAATCATGCAACATTCCAAGTGTTATTGGACTATAGCTCCCAGTGTTCCTCATAATTCACTATGTTCTTTAGGGCTGCTGGGGCTTGCACTCCAATACCTGAAAGGCTGCAGGATTTATATCCCTAATGGAAACCATTAATATCTGAGAGAACCATGTTGGGTTGACTCCAACTTGGGATGTAGTGGTAGAGAGAGAGAGAGTTCTTAAGCTCCTTAACATCTACTATTTAAACCTTGTGTAAAGGAGGATGGAGTTTGATCACTTATCAGAAATGATAAGTGTGTGTTTATCTACCAGAAACAGATATTACATTTTAATCTGATGAAAAGAAACTAATCTAGTCTGTGCAGTAACTATCAAATCATACTTTCACCTATCACTTATCATTTTTGCTTGCCATCTCATTTTTGTGAGGTGGAGTTGGATAAAGACAGAGTGGAGCAGAAACACTGGAAGAAGACAAGCCAAATACTGTACAAGTTCTTATATACCAATATTTACACTGCTCTTCTATACCCCCTTTTAGATGTCTCATTGAATTCACTAGATTTTATTTCTAGTAAATGTGTATAGTATTGAGCTAATAATCTCAGACTTTTCATGAATCCTGAACTTACTCTAAAATACTTCAGAGTGATTCTGTTTAGAGAGGATAAGAATGCTTAATAGACAAGAGATGCAAAGCCTGGTTGTCAGAGTGATTGAAACAGCATGGATAATAAATTATTGGTTGTAAAATTACATTGCTTAGTGTTCAGATTTGCACTATTGTGCAGAAAATGCATGAAAACATATCCTTGGTAACTTTGATTTAAATCAGTGATTTAAACAGATCTGTAAGAAATATGTGCAAATCTTGTCATTGATAAAAAAAAAGTGTGTCTTGAAAAAATCCAGAAACCTTGATACAAAATGTAGTCGACCACTTGTGTGTATGAGTGAAAAGCTGAGAACTTTCTCCATCAGCAAGAGCAATATTGTTTTGCTCAAAAAAATAAAAATAAAATGTTGTTGTACAAGGGGATATCGTAAATTTTTAATGATCACCTTTTTTAAAAAAAATGACAAAGTTTGTTTTGATTTGTAGTTGTTAACTTATCTCTATGTAGTCACTATCTAGATTTATATATTTTTCCCAGCGTATCTTGACCCTCCAAATACCTGATTGTAGAAGTCTACAGATTGCGCCTTACGAGGGGTATTGCAAAGTAATAATTATCACCCAGAAGTTATTATGGCATATTGATGAAATTTTGTCAGTGTCATCATTGGTCCTTAAGTGCACGTTGCTGAGGCTTGCTCTGCCAGAAGTGACTAAAGTGTAAAATCCCTGTCAGGCGCAATCTGCAGACCTCTACAATAATGGTATTTGGAGGGTCAAGAAATGCTGGGGAAAATGTGTAAATCTTGATGGTGACTACATACCATAGAGATAAGTTAACAACTACAAATCAAAACAAACTTACTGTTAAATTTATTTAAAGGGGATAATTAAAACTTTATGATACCCCCCTCGTATGTCAAGTTGTTTTGACCTATGGTGACCCTAAGGCAAACCTATCATGTTGTTTTCTTGGTATGTTTCTTCAGAAGGCATTTGTCATTGCCAGTCCTCTGAGGCTGAGAGCGTATGACCAAGCCAGGATTCCAGCCCTGGTCTCCAGGGTCATAGTCAAATGTTCAAAACCACTACATGACGCTAGCTCAAAAAAAACATACTTTGTGCAAAACCATTCAATTTTTTCAAAGTATATTTTGTGCAAAAAAATTTAAAATCTTTGGAAAATGTCCAAGAATTCTTATTATCTTGATCAATGGGAGGAAAATATTTGAAAGGTTTCATTCTCTTTTGCAAGAATGAAATAAGCCAAGATTTTATCCATAGATTTGAAATCAATCCACTATGGATCTTTGCCTCTTGTATTAAGTGTTCTTCTTGTAGGAAGGTTTTAATGTAGCAGAGAATTTAAACAATGCCCCTCACCGTGCATTCTGAAGTTGAACATTCTATTTTACAGCCTTATACCTGTGCGTCTGTAGACCAGGTGAGTCACATAGGGTGAAGGTAGGCAAGTCTAAGTTTTCTGTGTACTTGGATGGCAAAAGTTTTTGGAAACCCATGGGACTGTAACATTGCCTTTAGTTCAGTGTTGGAAGAAAGGTGAGATACAAATGTAGTACATTATAAGCAAAGTACATGTGAAAGTGATCCAGGTGTTCTAGTAGGCCAAAAGCTGAACATGAGTCTACAGTTTGATGCAGCAGCTAAAAAAGCCAATGTGATTCTAGGCTGCATCAGTGGAAGTATTGTGTTTAGATCGAGGGAAGTAACGGTGCTACTCTATTCTGCTTTGATCAGGCCTCACATGGAATACTGTGTCCTATTTTGGGCACAACAATTCAAAAAAGATGTGGACAAACTAGAGTATGTCCAGAGGAGGGTGATCAAAAAGGCAAAAGGTCTGGAAACCAGAAATTATGAGGAGAGACTTAGGGAGCAAGTCTGGTAAAAATAAGGTTAAAAGGTGGTATGTTAACCGTATTAAATATTTGAAAGGATGTTGTACTGAAGATGGAGCAAGTTTGTTGTCTGCAGCTCCAGAGAATAGGACCAGGAGCAATGGATTCAAACTACAAGAAAAGAGATTCCACTTCAACATTAAGAAGAACTTGCTGACATTAAGAGCTGTTTGACAGTGGAATATGCTGCCTGAGAGTGTGGTGAAGCTCCTTTTTTGGATGTTTTTAAACAGAAGGTCAGTGGATTCAAACTACAGGAAAAGAGATTCCACCCAACATTAGGAAGAACTTGTAAAAGCTTCTTGACAGTGGAACATGCTCCCTCGGAGAGTGGTGGAGTCTCCTTTTTGAAGGTTTTTAAACACAGGCTTGATGACCATCTGTTGGGAATCCTTTGGTTGTGTTTTATTGTATGACGGGCATGGTTGGGCAACTGCAGAGGGGCCAGGGGCCATTTTTTGCCCAGATATACCCCTGGAGGCAAGCTACAATATGCCCAACACAACTGGAAGTAACATCGCATCACTTTCAATTCCAGTTTCTTCCAATTTTGGGCTTAGAGGGGCTTTCAAAATTGAGGAGAAGGGGACAAAACTACTGTGGTTTTGAGGTTTTTTCCTTCCTTCCTTTTTTGACTGAATAATATCATGGAAAAACATAGGGTCTGAGTGCTACCCTAGAGGCTGCGTGTGGTAATCAGGGTTCTTCTAGTGTTGTTAATGAAGAGATTTCTCCTTCATAAAATGTATCCTGGCAATACATATTGCACTAGTCTATTTTTCTTGGAAACAGAGGATGGTGCAGGGAGAAAGATTTTTTCCTTCTGTTCAGGGTTAATTTAGATCTTGGGGATTGTGGGTTCTTGTCCTTTGTTCAGAGCAGAATATTTAGTCAAGTAGGTTTTTGTGGAAGCAGATTTCCCTTTTCCGAGATGATTGTTGCAGCCGTTTAAATTGTCTGCCAAGCATCATAATAGAGTTTTACTACTGTAGGGAAATAAAAGCACACAGATAAGCCCAACTCATTGGAATTTAAACAACAACAAAAAGAGATGGAGAGAGTACAAAGGAGAAATAATCTGAACGGCCAAGAGCCAGCAGAAGACAAGCAGGCAGAGTGAATCCCATAGAAATAAGCTGCTTGAAAAAAGGTTCCTGAAATTAGGATAAAGCCAAGAATAATTATGCAAGTTTGAAGAGGAATAAAATACGTTTTTCCATCATGCATTTCTTATTTTGATGGTATATTTTATTTTTTGTTGTAATGGCAACATATCTGACCTCTGCTCATCTGAATTTGAATCACATTGAAAATTAGTTGCTCAAATCTGCAATCTGTTCTCTAAATGTCTCATTTATATGACTGTTAAACAATTGATGCTCTTTGCATCCAACATTTTGCTATGAGATGTCATGGACATGTTTATCCAGTGATGAGAGCCCCACTAACAAGGGCTATGCCTAATGCTAGATATATGTGTGTGCATGTTAGAGTGTTCCCCTCAATCCATCTCTTAACTTATGGTGACCCTATGCATTTAATTGGGTTTTCTTAGACAACGAATACTTGGGTGGTTTTGCAGGTTTCTTTCTCTGAAACATATCCTAGAGCACTTGCTGTTCATTGGTTGTCTCTGATCTCAGTACTAGCCAGGGCTGACCCTGCTTAGCTTCTAAGATCGGATGGAATCTGGTACCTTTGGGGTATTTAGGCCACTAACATTGGGTACTTACCATAGATGGTAAATAACATTGGAAATATATCATTTGTTATAAATTGTTTTCAGTTAAATTCAGACATGCCATTTGAATCTCACCTTGCTATATGGGATTATCTTTTATTCTAATTCTCTCTGTGTATTTTTCCAATTCTCTTTCCCGCTCTTTATACCTATTTAATTTCATTCCCCCCATCACATCTTTCTATTTTGTGCTTTGTATTTTTAAAAAGAGGGAGAGAGACAATGAAAATTGTATCTCTAACACAGCAATGGGGATCATTTAGACTTCCAGCTGTTATTAAACTGTAACTCACAACATTCCTTGTTATTAGTAGTGTTGGCTAAGGCTGATGGGAATTTCAGTTTGGCATCCAGAGAGCCACATAATTCCTACACAGAAACTGTTGCTCTTTGAAATGGAGAAGCTATATTTCTCTCTTGAGGATGTTAGTTATCTAATATCCAAGTAAATTCTGGTGTAGAAACAGTTGTAAACAGACATGGTACGAAAGAGATTCTAACATTTTGCTATACAGGTTGAGTCTTCCTTACCCAAAATGCTTGGGGCCACAAGTGTGGATTTCATATTTTTTATTTTATTTTGAAATACCTGTATTATATATATATATATATATATATATATATATATATGAGATATCTTGGAGATGCAACCCACATCTAAATACATAATTAATTTACATTTCATATACATCATATACATAACCTGGAGGAATTTTTATATATATTTGATATATATAACATATATATCAAATATACATAACCTGAAGGTAATTTTATATAATATTTTAAATAATTTGTATACCGAATCATCAGAAACCAAAATTGTCACTAGCTCAGCCACCTGTGAAAAATCTTTTGTTTTTTTGGAATATTTCAGATTTCAGAATTCTGGATAAAGAAGACTCAACCTGTAGTTCTAAAAGAAGTGAAAGTCTTGTTATAAAAAGTGTGCTCAGACTGATTCAAGGTCTATGTAAACTGTGCAACAGAGGATAGTGTTTTTATCCATGTTATCTGTGTTACAAAAATAGATATTAGTTTAAAACTGCAACTTGTTTGCCTGTTAATTTCCCTGATAAATCAATGCTTAAGAAATACATAAGGGGATACAAATGTTGATATGACTTACAGATTTTATAGCCTTGGAAGTCTAGGTCACCAATATGGCAAATTCCAGAAAATCCAAACAGACTCAGACCAGCAAATATTAGGCAAAGAACCTTCAAGACTAAATGGAAGAAAGAGATTGCTAGCATGAGGTTATGTAGACTTGAATCTACTTCGCAGATGCATGTGTAAAAACATCCTAGGATGTAGGCTCAAGTCTATGAAAGCTCGTGCTACTGACTTGTTTCTTTCAGTTAGTCTTAAAGATGCTACAGGATCCCTTTATATACTATGTCAGCAGGTGCTGACTTACCAAGTTCCTATTGATTTAGTGGATTTGCAAGTGGCACTAAACCTGGATTTTGGGTTCAAGTTGTGAAAGATAACCTAGTGTATATAAAATAAATATATTTTCATGTGGATTTATTTGTTTAAAACATTAGTATGCTGCCTTTCAAGGCCTTCCCAAGGAAAGTATGCAAAGTAGAAAACAAAATCTAGAAGCAGAATTAAATAAATTAATTGCAATAATTATATCTAATCCATAAATACAATTAATGAAAACAAGCCACATCTTTGAAACTCCAGCTTATAAAATATAAACCAGGATCATTGTTATGAAAGTCACAAAGAAAACAGCAAGGGAGCTAACTGAGTTTGTCTTGAGTGGAAAGGGTGTTTTGTAAATGTCAGGCCACCCCAGAAGAGGCTCTGTTTGGTAGAACACATTTTATTTTATTATTTATTTATTGGATTTATATTTCTACTTTTCTTCCAAGATGGGATTCAAGATAGCTAACGCCCAGCCCTTGGACCACTTGTCAAAATTCGATCAGATGTGAAGGAGGTTGCTGTGATGCAATGAGATAAAAGCTATTAATTATGTTTATGTAGGGCCTATACCTAAATACTCTAAAAGCAACAGATCCCACTTGATCTTGGAAGCTAAGCAGGGTCAGCCCTGGTTGGTACTTGGACAGGAGACAACCAACAAATATTAGGTGCTGTAAGCTATATTTCAGAGGAAGGGACTCCCTATAAAATTCACAGAGTCTCCACCAATCAGCAGGGGACTTGAAGGCACATGCAGACACATACCTTTAAGTCAGGAATGGTCAAAGGCTGTGCATGGGACACATGCTGCCCCGAAATCCCACATCTATGGCTGTTGAAGCTCCACCAGTCTTTTTTTAAAAATCTTTTTTTAATCTATTTTTTAAAATAGTTGCATCCCTGCAAGTACCCCCAAACACTATAGTGCCTCAAAATAATTCCACATTCCTCTGTAATCACTGTAAAAATAGCAAGAGGGAGAAGGTGTGCAGAGGAAAACAGATATTTGGGCTATGTGTTTTCATGTGTGTGCACTCGTGCATGCTGGCCATAAGGTGATTTGGGGGAGAAAACTGGTCCTCACAGAGTGACCTACCCCTGCTCTAAGTGGAGGTAGTCAGGTCAGCAGACTTGAGGCAGAAAGTGCCTCCTCAAAATACCCTGGCATGCTCATCCACTGAGCAGAAAATGAGTTATATCATAATTATTTTCTATGTGTAAAAAAACATTGTGTCTCCCTCTTCCACATCTTGCTACATGCGTGCACACACACACACAGAGTTTTGTAAGCCATTGTGTGAAATAAAGAAGGGAAAATAATAAAAACAGTAAAAGATGCTAGAACCCACAAACACGTCTGCTAATGCAACAGCTCTTTTTGTGCTTGTAATCCCCACTAAAGGCAATGAGATTCCCTCCTCTTCTTTATGGCCTATAGGCCCAACTCAGCTGATTTATTGTCCTGTTTGGAATATATTATACACTGACTTAATCTTGGTTATGCAGATGACTTTAAAAATGGGATTTTATTCCATTTCATTTTTTTCTGTACAGAATTTGCAGACCTGGTAAATCTGCTGAGGACAGAATGCACATGTGTAAGATTTTAGTGTTAAGACTGTTCAGCTACTGGACAAGTTCAGTGCAAGGTGAAATTTAAATTACCTGATAGGAAATAATGTTAAAAGCCCAATTATGAAGTGTCCAGCTGGTTGCAGATATTCCAGCTATGGGTGGAGGACTCAGATTGAATATAGCCAGTTGTTTTTCTTGTTTATTTTTTTTTAAGTAAATCATTGTGTTACTCACTGCACAGTGTATCTCTCTCCCCTCTAAATTATTACTGCTAAAGTTAATCCATTTTAAAGCAATCTGTTATGTTACTTATGCTTTTTCATGGATTTTTAGTTCCTAAAAATTGGGAAGGTAGGGGTTAATTAAAAAATAAAGGTTAGGAAATGCCTTAGAATTTTTATGGGAAATCCTCACCCATTACCTCAAAAGCATTTTAATCCAAATAATTTGAGAGGAAATGTTTTTTTAAAAAAGTTACTGGAAGCATGTAACATCATAAATGGCATTGCATTATTTTACAAAATGACTGTTCTGCCTTCATTGTTACCAGATATTATATGATATAGATAATATGTCAAAACACCAATAACATAGCTGGAAGAGTGACCATACCCTCTTTGGTAGTTTCTTTGATCAAACTGTAGTCAATACTCAATTGGAAGCCACTGATAAGGATAAGAAAATAGGAACAGTAGTTCTAGGCTGCATCTGCACTGCAGAAATAATACAATTTGGCACTGCTTTAACTGCCACTGGGAAGAGCCCCGGTGGCGCAGTGGTTAAATTCTTGTACTGCAGCCACTCACTCAAAACTATAAGGTTGTGAGTTCAGTACCAGCAAATGGGCTCAAGCTTGACTCAGGCTTGCATCCTTCCAAGGTTGCTAAAATGAGTACCCAGATTGTTGGGGGCAAATAGTTTACAGTTGTAAACTGCTTAGACACTGCTTAGGCGGTATGAAGCAGTATATAAATGAAGCTGTTTGTTTGTCATGGCTCAATGCTGTGGAATTGTGGGATTTGTAGTTTGGTGGGGCACCAGAGCTCTCTGACAGAAAAGGCTAAATAACTCACAAAACTACAAATCCCACAATTCCATAGCATTGCACTCAACACAGAATCAAACTGCATTATTTCTGCAGTGCAGATGCAACCCCAATCAAAGAGGGCACATAATTTTGCAGAATGAAAAAAAAACCCTTTATTTGAAGCATGCTGAAGTACCTTGCAAAGCTTTTCATTGCACCATGAGGTTCTGAATCCTCTTTTTAAAAAAAGGATGTTAAAGATTTCCCAGCAATTGAATTTATAGTTTGATTTCTATTATTTATATTTCCTGCTTTTTCATTACTAAAATATGGATCACTCATTGGTCCTTAGTGGTTAATAAGAGGGGTTTGGGGGGAGAATTTGATATTTTCAGCCAGTCTTGCATAAGGTCATGAAGCAAAAATCTTCCCTTGCTATGTCACCTAATATTCCTGCTAACCATGATTGAAATTATACACTGATTTGCTGCATTAATTTTGTTTATATTCTGCCTGAAGATAGCTGCATCTTTTTGAACTGCTTTCCCCCTTTTATTTTGGCACCATATTGCCATCATCTTTTGAGTCCATTTATTTCAAGACAAAGTTTCTTTTAATTATTTAATTTATAGATTGGATGACCTATCAAACATTATGTATGTAATTCTTATTCTCTGGCCCGTGCAGGCATGAAATTGTATGCTGTTTGTATTCCAGAAGAAGGATATTTAAAGCCAACTTAAACTTTAATGGAAACAAGATTTCAATTATTCTTGTAGTGGTAATGATGAAAGTTTTCCAGTTCAGCTCGAGAAAGTTATGTCCTCTAATGAACTTCAGTAATTAGAAATGTGCCAGAGTATACTCAGGCATCTAATGAATAATCTATAGACATATGTGTTGTACAATTTAGGAGCTGCTGTTTTCTCCCCTGCACCCTTTGTTCCATTCTCAGCCAGCTACATATTTTCCCACTGTGTGCTCATAGAGAACTCCATCTTTACACCATATGGCTGCCTTACTCTAGTGATTAATAAGATTTCAGGCAAAGCCCTTAGATCTGCTGGAGTATGATATTTATTTATTTGGAGGCCCCATGAGACCATGCAGAATCCCACCATGTGATTTCTCAGTTAGCACATTGTTCAATCAGTTTCAAAAAGCAGGATCTCTTTCTCTTTTGTCTCCTTTTTTTTTTTTAAAAGTGTGGCAACTTGAACAACAACAACATGTTGCATTTCAAAGCTGCTTTGTGTTATTTTACTTTTAATGGACACTGATTTCATGGCTGGGTGAAAGTTTCATGGATGCATATAATCAGCTTCTTGGCAAACATATAGGCGAGCCAATTGTTTACAGTATATTTTATCTTTGCAGTAAAGCTTATATGGTACAAGGGATTTGGGTGTATGACTACACTGGAAAAAATTCAAGTAACAAAGATAAAAGGAATATTAATTATTAATACAGTTGTTGTAGAGATGAAAGTGAGGATATATGTGTGTGTTTTTGTGATGTTTTGCAGACACTGTGACTCAAATGCAATTTAATGAAGTTTTGTTGCTCAGCTGCTGTAATTGGAATATATTCCTACTGGATAGTAAGTATGTGAGGAATAAATGATAGAAACAAGTATGTCTCTTCTAACAAATGACACTGTTTCATTGCATGCACTTATAGTTCATCTCAGCTTTCTTACACAACCAGTATAAGCTGCACAGAAAATCTGTCACATTTGAAACTTGCCCAGATTCAGCCATATATTTATACAGGGATTCCAGGTGCTGATGTTCGTACTTGCTTTTCAGGGACCTAACACTTTCATAAAAACAGATGAAAAAGAACAGGGATGCCTTTTCTGAGAATAAACATAGGAAAGATCCCTACATATGAAACCTGAGCTTGGTGACATTTTGAAAGTAACTATGCATGACTGCATGCAGCCTGTTCTTTTGTTCAGCATAATGAGTTTTGAGGACAAAGTCAGAAAGCTTCTGAACAATATGACTTGGCAGTCTCCTTAGTAGTGATCAGTCCCTTGAGCAGATGAGAGGGAAGATTCCTGGGCCACAGCATCCTCTCTGTCTATCCCAACATCAGCCATTCTTTAAATGTCGATGCCATGAGTCAGGGAGAAATAAAGGAAACACCATCCGTCAGCCTTGAGGTAAACCTTGCCCAGATATCACTGAGAAAGGTTTGTTGGTGTTCCTTTTAATTCTGAAATAAGCCAGAGAAGGAATAGAGGAAGTGGCAATGTTATTTGCAGGCTGCTTTGTGGAAACATGGCAGGAACAGCTATGTTCTTTTGCTGGCAGCTGTGGGAGCCTGTCAATATTGAGCAGAAGCCTCATGAGGAAACTGTGTTTTCATGCTTTTTCTGATGAGGCACTTCATGCTGCAGATAAAACTGTACAATCCTCTGTCCTGAAATTTCCATGAACTGCTAATATCTTGGATCAAGGGTGTGTGTTCTCTCTTTTTCTCTGTCTCTCCTTGCTCCCACAGAAAGTAGTAGAGAAGAATCTTCACATCAGTCCCAGGCCCACCATGGGTGGCAAAAAGATGCAATCAGTTTGCACCTCATATTATTCATTCGTGGTAGCATGCACACAGATGCATCAGTCCAGGCATGTACACATGCACCATTGAGGCATGGCAACATGCTGGCAGTAAAGTCTTATAAAAATCTTATAAAAATCTTATCAAAAGTAAATAAACATGTTGTTGCTGCTGATGTGTCCCTTTAAGCCATTTCCAACTTATGGAGACCCTAAGGGGAACCAATCAATCATTCATGGGGTTTTCTTGGCAAGACTTGTGCAGAGGAGGTTTGCCATTGCCTTCCCCCAAGACTGAGAGTGTATGATTTGCCCAAGGTCACCCAGTGGGTTTCATGGCTCAGCTGAGAATTGAACCCTAGTCTCCAGAGTCATAGTTGAACTCTCAAACCGTTATGCCATGCTGGCTAATATACAAGTTTGCATATTTGTGCCATGCAGAACATTTTTTTTGTGCTATGCTTTCTATCATTCACTGTTTATGCAGCCCATCTGTTTCAGTCTCTGGGCAGCTTTTATTCCCTGCCCCCTTAATAGGGACTAGACTACCTGCAGCTAATGGCCCCGCACCCCCCCCCCCCCCCCCGGGTAAAAAAAAGCCTTCCCTGCTTCCCTTGTTCTTGCAGTCTTTGGCTGTGATATTTGAAGAACAGTAAGATTCAATAGTTTTTGTATCAAACTTCCTTACTGCCATCCTACACACATCATTCAGTTCAACATGGAGAGTCTTGAAAAGTCCAACACAAAGAATTGCAATAATGGCTTTGTTCCTCTTTTAGGCATCTGTGTTCTTTCTTGGAAGGTAATTTAAGTCTTGTGTATCTGAGAAGTAGATTTGCCCATAAGTGTCTTTAAGCCTCGTAAGGCTTTGGCCACTGCCATCTGGTCATTTCTAAGTTTGTGATATGTATCAACATTAGGCTAGTTTCAAATTCCGTGTAGTTAACACCAGTGTCAAAACGTTAACATCTGTCTTCCACCTGGTTTGAATAAATTTGCAGCTGTGAACTGCTATTACTTTAATGGAAAATAGGCAGTAATATAAGTGCCTCTATGTACAGATGGAGAGTAGTGCATGTTTCCTCACACGTCCCCCCTCCAGCTATCTAAACATTAAATCCAGCTTTCCTCATAGATTTTGAGTGCAGCAAATCTTCTCTCAAAACATAAGGCTGCACATTTTGGAATTCCTACAAGCCATTTCATTTGGACTGTTTTTTTTTTTTTTGTTTTTTTTCTGAATCCAGTTAAAACAGCACTCGGAGGAGAAATAAACTTGTTGATATGATATCCTCCCTGCCCCCATTTTCTATTTTACTTACTCATTTAAAAATACTGTGTTCCTTTTGCCAAACATGAACCTTGTGCCATGCTTAACTATAAAGCATCATTTTTTGTACAACTGGATGAAAATCCTTTATGCAGCCATAATACAAATAAAAGCCCAGCGATGCATGCCAAGAACAATGAATATAAATATGGTGGTTTGCAGAATTACTGAGCTCATTCATATTTTTGCAACATGCCCTGCAAAATCTTGTTTAAAAGTGTCCTTCGATGAAAAACTCTTTTGTAATTGACACTTGGATTTTCTTGTTAGCGTTAATGATAAATATGAGTCCTAAATGGAATATTTAAAATGAGAGAGTATTTTGAACCCTCTCAGTAAAGAGGCAGCTAACTAGCACAGTGCCATAGTGAGTCATTTGCACTGACCTCTCCATCCCCACATAGGAGAAGTAGAGAGGGAGAAAGTTATTAGGGAAAGAGGAGGGAGCTTTACTGCTTTTGGAACATTGTGATCTTGAGTGATGAGTGCTTAAAATCAAGCTGCTGGAGACACAGAACAGAGCACTAGGCTACATTGAGAAGTAATGCTAAATCATGTTTTAACATTTGAAAAAAAAGCAACCATGACTCTCCCACTACATACAGCTATTGCATTCGTGTTCTATATTAACCATAGATTAATGCATCATCTGAAACTGATAAGCTAGTTTATAAAACCTGGTTTACCAGAGCAGCCTGCATGTTTGAGCATTGGATCATGTGCACATGTTCTGCTAAACCACAGTTTAATGTTTAAAAAGTGTACTGTTCCCCAGCCTTCTGCTGGTTCTCAAAGGGATGTATTTTAAGGCTTCTGTTCATTTGTTACAAATCTCAATTTTTTGGTATCCTAAAAATGGAAATTATATCTTTTGGAAACCATGGTTAAGATGCTAGCATATTAAATAATGATTTAATGGAATTTACACAAACCATGTTTACCTTTATACAAATGAACTACAAAACTTTATTACGTTGCAAATCATAGACAGAAACTTATAATGGATATGAAGAAAGAAATAGGAAGCACCATATGGTTGTAATACTAAGGCCCTATGAAAACTGGCACTTTGGGCTGGGGGCAAAACGGGGGGGGGGGGCAAAGTCGGGGCGTAGCATCTACACGATGCATGCCCTGGCTGCGTCCACATGACACAGTGCCAAAGGAGCACCGTATAGCTGCGGCTATCACACCTTTTCCTGGGCACAAAAAGGAGCCACCTTTTGCAGCTCCTTTTCATGCCCTGAAAAGGCCAGATCAGGGCTGTGGTGTGCAGTTGCGCAGCCCCAATCTGGCTGAAGAAGGGGCGGATGGAGGCTGCCCCTTTGGGGCTGTTTGCACAGCTCCTTTGTCATTTTCTGACAGTGCTTCTAAACTGAGCCTTAGGTTGCTGACACACTGGAGAAGTAAAGCAGCTTGATACTACAGAATTCTGGGATTTTTAGTTTCATAGGGGCACTAGCGTGTCTGACAGGAAAGGCTAAATAGCTCACAAAACTACAAATTCCATAGCATCGAACTATGGCAGTTACAGTGGTGTCAAGGTGCTGTATCTTTGTATTGTGGATGCATCCTGCGTCTTTTTTGTTTTCTTTGTTTGAGAGCCACCTTTTTTAGGATTGGTGTGGAACTGATGGAACAGTCTACTGGCAGGAGGACAGAAGTGTTGAACTTACAAACCATGGAATGAATAATGGGTGCATGCTGATGTGAGCATTCAGCAATTGTGGCTGAGATTTAAACATATTGAAAGTGAGGCAAAGGGTTTATGTTTTGCAACACTTCAGTGTAGTACCTTACTGACCTTGGAGGAAATGACAGTAGGTTTTAGTGGGCATGTGCCCTGTATTGTATATATTGAGAGGTCAAGCTTCTCTTTCCAGTGCCAAGGAAACTGTCTCTTCCAAGCTTAAAAAAATCATGGGGGGGGGTGTAATTGGTCTTGGAGAACACATGTTGTCTAACCTTCGCCTCTCTATTTCTCTCTCTCTTTAACACCCACGCACCCTTTGCCTGTGAAATATTCACATATTCCCCATGGTTAAAAACAATTGTCTACAAAATATGTATTGTTTCACTTGATTAAGTATCATTAAACATAGTTAAATATTAAAAAAAAACAAGTTACTAATTCATATCAAAAATATATGCAGAAAGTCTTGCTGGAGGCATTTAAAAAGATCCCATCTGTTTAGGTACTATTTTCTAGTACTGCAACAAATGCTGTCATATTTTAACATTGGGATGTGGAATGTCTGTCAAGAGGGCCATTTGCTTTGTCACAGATGGGTTATTAGTATTTATTCCCTGCTGTCCCAGCAGAAGGACCTCACATGGATTATTGTGAACTGGCCAGAGATGTCTACATTAGTCAGTGTGTTTTGCCATCTCTTCTGTGGCTCTAGCTTGTTTTCATTGTCCAATAAATGTCCAAATTATCTGGAAGCCATAATGTGATAGCCCAAGGCAGACCTTGCCATTTCAAAATATGCAGATTTCTAAAAATGTACAGTTTCATAATGAATGCTACTGCACAGTTTTCAGAATAATTCAGATAACATTCAGAATGGTTCAGTTACCTGTTTTTTTAATGGAAAGCTTTTAGAGCAGCTAAAAAACCTGCTACTCTGCCAAGCAGCAGGGTTGTACTTACACCTTTAATGTCCAGTAGATTGTGGGTAGGCAGAAGATGTATTGAGATCAACATATAGCTCTTTGGATGATTTATAGTAGATATCCAGGTCTTCTTCTGACTTGAATGCAATGGCAAACCATAGTTTAGCAAGAGAAGAAAGAGCCCAAGGGGAGCCATTTGTGAAGGAAAAATGTAGAAAACCCATCAAAACATAAAGATGAAATGTTTGATTTGGCTTGATAATGATTTTATTTTGAAATATGATACAAATTAGTAATTGCCAGTAGAATCTAATACTTCCTTTCCCTTCCTTTCCCCCGTTATTCAGTTCCATGGGCACCACAGATTGCTAATTGACAGCAGAACCAGGCATTTAAAAACAGTGAAGCTATATAGAATACGATCCCTTCCCTTCACTCTTTGTAACTTGAGGTTTGTATGTAGTGCACAACAGTTTGATCCACTGCCCATACAAAGGAATGTGAGCATTACCATAAATAATGCTAAATAGTCTGAAAGACCACTTATGGAAATAGTAATTTCTGTTACTTAATCACTTCTGTATAAAAATGGAGTGCAGAACTTCTTCCTGCTCTGGCTAGGCCTGAAGGTGTTGAGCCTGTCTTTGCACTTCCTCTGAAGCCGGACAGTGGCAGATGGCATGGAGGGAGGGTCTTTTTCTTTAGGCTAGGCCTTTTAATGTTGTGAAGCTGCTCTGAGTCCCAGTTCTGGGAACGCTTCCCTGAACAACATTGTCTTTAACTCAGTTTTAAAACTGTCTAAAGAAGTAATGAGCCATGCTCGTAGGGGAAGGAGGTTCCAGGATTGAGGGGCAGCAAGTGAGAAGGGATGAATCTGGGATGGAGTAGTGGAGATCCTAGGCTGGGACAGAAGACCTTGACTACCAGAGCAGAGGGAACGAGGAGGAGTGTGAGGCAGTACCTTTTCACTGAGATGGTAATCTGCTATTATACCTCTCTGCCCTTCAGTACCACTTAGCCCAGGCCCTGGACTCTTATGTAGCCCTAAGGCTCCCCAGATTGCCCCTTTTCTGGCCCCAGTAAACCTCTTGTGACAGTTTCATGCACAAACTCCAGGACCAGATGGACTACATCCAAAAGTATTAAAAGAGCTAGTGAATGTAATCTCAGAGCCATTGGCAATACTCTTTGAGAACTCTAGGAAAACATGAGAAGACCCAACAGACTGGAGGAGGGCAAACCTCCCCATCTTCAAAAAAAAGGGGGGGGGGAGAGAGGATTCCCAACAATGATCACCCAGTTAGTCTGATATCAATTCCAGGAAAGCTTCTAGAGCAGATCATTAAACAGAGTGTCTGTGAACAGACTGGAATGTCCGGAAGAGGGTGACTAAAATGATGAAACCATGCCCTATGAGGAGAGACTTTGGGATCTGGGTATGTTTAGCCTGGAGAAGAGATAGTTAAGAGGTAATATGATAGCCCTGTTTAAATATTTGAAGGGGTGTCATATTGAGGATAGAACCAATTTGTTTTCTGCTGCTCCAGAGACTAGAACACAAAACAGTGGATGTACGTTAAAGGAAAAGTGGTTCCACCTCAACATTTGGAGGCACTTCTTGACAGTAAGGGCTGTTCAACAGTGGAACACACTCCATCAGAGAGTGGTAGAGGTTTTTAAACAGAGGCTGGATGGCCATCTGTCAGGGATACTTTGATTGTGAGGTCTTGCATGGCAGGGGGTTGGTCTGGATGGCCCTTGTGGTCTTGTCCAACTCTATGGTTCTATGATTTTAAGCATTTCCCCTTTTAGTAGGCTGTAAGCCTCCTGCACCACTTAATATCAAGAAACATTTTTAGGCTTTTGTGGGTTTTTGGGGTATGTGGCTGTATTCTAGATGTGTATAGTCCTAATGTTTCATGGCTGGATGCTGACCCTGAAAGCCTTTGACTTTGACTAATTTTTTTTAGCTAGGAATAGACTTCCAGTTTTGTGCCTCCTCTTCCTTCTCATTTTTGGCAGTCTGTGTGTTGTTAGAGTCCCAGGGCAGAAAATTGGCCCCAGGACCTGACATGGCTCTCTACCCTTGATTTAACTCAATAGGATTTCTTCCTGAGGACACATCCAGCTATAATTTCTTGATGCTAAATAATGCCATTTTGACTACAGAAGTATTAACATTCAGAGGCTAGCATTTTGTTACTAAGACCTACATGACAAAAACGTCATGGCAGACATCCGTGGGTGATGTAATTGCTTTGCATCTGCACCCACATGTGGAATGGCCTGGGGTCAGGCTTCAGCTGCTCTTTGGTACACCTGGGATGGTGGTGGTTGGTTCTGCATAGTGCAGTTCCATATGCAGAACTACTGTGCTGTGCTGAGCTGTGCATAGTGGTGACCTGAGAGTGAATTTATTGTTAGTATGTATAGAGCATATTCTTGGGGCTCAGAAATTGAGATGAGCTCTTGTGGACCTTGTCCAAATTAATTAAAAGTAATTAGAAGTGGCTACTTCCAGAGTCAGAATCAGCAGGACTCTGAATACCAGTACCAAAGGAAGCAACAGCAGGAGAGAGTTATTGCCCTTGTGTCCTGCTTCTGTTTTCACCCTGGATGATAAATATAATATAAACTTTGAAAGGTTACATTTTTGGACTCCGGCTGACACACACTGGTGAGAGAAATAGTAGTCCAGAACTTATCGAAGCTCTGAGCTGGATTAGATAGCACTCTTTTCTGACCTTGCATGGGTCTTCTTACATTCTTATGAGAGAGGATGCACACCCTGCCAGACAGTGTGCTACATAATGTTCTCAGTGTTTCTTTTCACTTTGTCTTGTTCATATGCAAGCGGGTGGCAGTCCTTGCAGAATGACATGGAGTGGTTGCCCAGAATAATTCAGCACATGACACACAAACCTCCATTCTTTTTGGGCAACTTGAAATTCATAGCATTGAGAATGAAATGAACCTTAGGATGCCAGTATATATCTCCCTGGCACACGTGTAATCTTTTGTGTTGCTTTGCTGGCAGAGTCACTGCTGCACCCATTTCAGCAATTAATTTAGGGAGTTCAGATCAGTCTGCAAATGTGAAAGCTGAATAAGCAAAGAAATCACGTTCCATGCAAAATGGTTTGGTGGAGCTATTCTTGGGCTGTGTCTGCTGCAGCACAAGCTTTCATGGTTCTGTGTAAGCCTCTTCCTCTGTTGCAGATAATGATAATTGGGAGTAACAACTGGTATGCTGCCTTGCAAAAATTTTTGCTGTTGGAGTCTCAAGATGACAGTTTTCTTAATGCATATTGTTTTTTCAATTCACATTTTATATATAGCTGAACTGAATATAAATTCACTGAGTACCTTGAGGAGATATTGCCGCTTTAGAAATAACTGTAGTTTTCCACTGGATAGATAGTAAAGTGATCTAGAGTCCCCTTTTATGGACCCATTGGCATGGGAAAGATTCCCAGAGAAAAGGAAATTTTGAAACTACTATTTTACCTACAGGTGCATAGTTAGGGCTTCAGGGAAAACCTGTTAGTATTGTCTTCTGCATCCTTTTCAACCATATGCAAATCTTCCAGGAAACTGGCCCTCTTGCCCCGCTTTTCCCAGGCTGATGGCTTGTCACTGCATAACAGAATTGTGTTGAAACCAAAGCCTACTTAAGTTTATCAAAGCCAAGACCACAACTCATTCACTTTTCTGATTACCATGTCATACCCTGCAGAGGGCTGCTAATCTCTTATCAGTGATGCACATCTATGTTTTTTTTAGCAGAATCTATTCTTCCTTTCTTTTTGCCTTTTAGCTAATACACTTGTCCTACCATATTCACAAGGGTTAGGGGCCCAAGACCACTGTGAATATGGAAAAAAACACAAATAACAAAAACATAACATTTTTACCTGAGACTTCTCTAGGAATCTCTAGGTCCTCCAGTGCAACTCTGTGGTCAACGTCCGACAGACACCAACCATAGAACTGCACTTGAGGAGCTACAAATGCCTAGTAGATTATTCTCTCTAGATCTTTCAGTGCAACCTTCAGTTAAAGTTGACCATAGAGTTGCTCAAGAGAACATACTGTATTAATCAAATCCGTGAATAATCAAATCTGCAAATATGGAAGGATGAGTGTATTTCCATGCCTCTACAACAGCACTCAGAAACCTGTGGTCCTCCAGATGTTTTTGAACAACAGTTCCCATTAGTTCTAATTAGACTGGTCACTGGGATGTCATAATAGGAATAATCATTCATCAACATTGGATGTGTGTGTGTGTTCTCCATCCTTACTGTAGGAAATTAGACAGTTTGTAATTTTTGTTTGTGTCCCTTGTTGCAAACCAAGCATTGGAGCACCTAGAAATGTGAAGTTAATAGTCTGAAATATTTAATACTTAATAGTCTTTTAAGTAAAGAAGGCACCTTAGTGTTCAGGTATGACAGTATGATTCCCCCTCCAACTTGGCATTGAAGCACACACACAATCTTTTCCATCTGCTGCTGTATAAATATGTAGGTACCTTGCAAACTGCTACCTCAGAAGGATGCTCTGAGTCATTTGGTACTCAAGTTGGTCCTGCATGCTATAATTCATAAACATTTCTGGTGTAATTATTTTTATAAGACCGCTCAGTGCTTCATGCGGGAGTGGGGTAAATTATGGCCTATATAAATCTTGTTCAATGTATAAAACTTTAAAGAGATTTCACAGCTAGTCATTTATGCTTTCATTTTACAGAAACTAGGGAAGGGGGAGAAGGCAATATGTAAGAGCGGGAATATAAGAATCTGTTTTCAAGCATTGGTTATAGAACAATTGATATAATTAAATGTATATTGATTTAGCAACCTTTGTCTGGAGCAGAATGGTTTGCTGATGGAATTGTTTATCTTCACTAGTTTTAGAGCCAGCCCTGTAAGAAACAAAGTAACTAAAACTTGTGGGTGGGCAAACAGTGGCCAGCCAGAAGGATTTCATTTTAAAAAAATATCCAAGACTTTCTGATAAAATTTAGTCATAAAAAGCAGGTTCATTTTATCTGGACAGCAGCTTTTAGCATTCCTCACCATGGAAAACCCAAAAACACAGCAACACTCCAGTTCCATATCTTTCAGCAAATCTTTTTTATTCAAAACTAGCATTAGAAATGAACATAAGAAATGAATCAACCAGGTCAAATAAGTCTGGCATAAATAAACAAAACACATTCTGAATCTTCTAGAAGCCACTTGAAAGATTCATCCAAAATACATCCTGGAATGATTTCTCCCTTTCATTGCTTTTCACTTGTCTTATGATTTTCATTTTGGTGCTAAAACTTAAAGATCTGTGCTTTTTCAACATTCTAGGGTAGTGGGTGAGGCAGGCTGGTCTGCTTTCCCCTTTCCTTTTTGTTTTGCTCTTCTGGAGGCAGCTGTTTACCTTGCCCATGTTAAGTAAACACACACAGCTACAATATGATCGTGTAGAGTAGAATCCCCATTTTCCCCCCCAGGTCTAGCTTTACAGCTTTGTTCACTGCAGACCTGCTACCACAATCCAACACAGAAAGTCTTTCTTTCTCTAGCCTTCCTCCATCCCCCTAATGCTGATGCAGAAGACAGGGAAAAGAGATCTGGGTTGGGCTTCTTTAAAAATACTTTGTAGAAAGGAACTACTTTTCAGAAGCTTTGTTAACTGAGGTATGCCTGTATATTGATGTGACCCATGCACAAAAGAAGGGTATGGCAGCAGGTTTGAGAAATATACAAGTACAAAAAATCTTTAGGGGAAATGCCATAAACACTTCTCCATGGCAATGCCGTTCTGGCTGACTGTTGGGAGTGAGGAGATTAAAAAAAAAGATTAGAAAATGGTATTGTAGTAGAATTTCAAGCACTTCTGCATCTTGTTGCAGAGACACCATTTATGTGCATTTGAAAATGGAGAAAGATGAAGTCACTATAGTTCACTGACAGACCACATATTTTATGTGGTATGATCGAATTCACCAGTCAAGATATGGGGAATATGTGTTGAACTCAGAGAAGGTCAGTGCTGTTCTTCAGAAGGTACAAGGAAATTGGATTAATACCAGTCCTTCATTGTGAAAACACTTTATATTGTAATGAAAATCTCCAAGGAGAATGGGAGAGTTGGATGGTTTGGTTTGAAGGGATTTAATGAACATAAGCCTGGTGGAATGGAAAGAATCAGTGGGAGTTAGTAAGAAGAACAACAGAGGAGAGGTGGTAAAGGTGATGTTAGTCTACAGTATATGCCAAAGAGAGTTTAGTTTTAAATAGACTAGAAGCCTTCAAAGTGTCAAACGTCTCTGAAGAATTGCTGGGAGTTGACACACAAGCAATTTAGTAGTGAGGCCATGCTATTGTCTTCTTTACCAAAAGGCCCCACAGCGATGTTGTAGCGGCAAATGAAATCAGTGTAGTTTTACACACCCCTCATATAGAGTGGATAAATGTGACAACAAAAAGGTAAAATTTCTAGATACCTCGAATGGCTATGCTCTGCTTAAAATAAGTAGCCATGGTGAAGGGACCTTGAACTTAATTGTTAAGTGATGTTCCCCAGGATCTGGTGTGAGACGTGAGTGTGATTGAACCAACTGAAAACAGTGGCCACACAGTGCTACCAATTTTGATATAAAAGGGGAACTCAGACACGTTCTTATTTGACTTAAAAAGAGGGAACTTTTAAAATGGAGCTACAAGAAAGGAAATTGAAAGAAAAAGTCAAGAAGGTCAAATCTCACCAAAATACATGTACTTAAGATTCAGTTAAAATACATATCTCACAGGTTAGAAAAGATAGTACAAAGTCTAAGAGGTAACCAGAAATGCTAACATACAGTGTAAAAAGCCAGGGAGTGGAGATTACCTTCAGACACTGGAGTTCTGCTCTACTGGAAAAGGAAAAAAAAAAGGGGGGGGGGGAACGCAAACTGACACATAACCAAGTATGTCTGTATATGTGTCCATGTGTATATCCTTTCAGGTTGCCTGTTGACTTACGGCAACCCATTGAATTTGATAGGGTTTTCTTAGGCAAGGAATACTCAGAGGTGATTTTGCCAGTTCCTTTCTCTGAATTGTACTCTACAGCACCTGGTATTTCCCATCCAAGTATGAACCAGGGCTGGGCCCTGCTTAGCTTGCAGGATCAGATGCGATCTTGTGCTGTTAAGGAATTTGAGCCCTAACAATAGGGATTTTGTAGCACCTTTGAGACTAAATGAAAGAAAGAAGCTGATAGCATGAGCTTTGTGGGCTTCAGCCTACTCCTTAAGATGCATGTTTGGAGTGGAGAGTCCAGATGCAGATCTATATAAGCTGGTTTTGTGTGAGAATGTCAACTGAAGTACAAAACCTTGAGGGAATGGAGATGAGCTGGCAATTTCCATTTCAATAATGGTCATTGAGGGGCAAAGGCAGGAGGAAAGATGTTGCCCAAACCCAAGGAGAGTGGATAACCATATGAATAAGTATTGGAATGTAGTGTGGGAACCAGAGAGGAGATGTGATGAACTAGTTAAGGGTGTTCTTGTGATATTGGGGGATTAAATAATATTGGCATGTGTGTAGTGTGCCAAGACACCATTATCTCTGTTGTGTGTGGATATATCTGCGGATACATCTAATGCTGCTGTATTTCTTTCAAATCTTCCCTTGTAGTTCCTTTGTTCAAGGACCAGCATTCTGAGGACCAAGATGGAATGCTCAGGAAGATTGAGGCATTCTGCAACTAGCTTTTGTGTATTCCTATTCCTAGTGTCTGCTTTATGTCCATTTATCCTCTGGCACGGGGACCATCATGTTTGCCCAATGTAGAGTGCTGAAGGGCATTGGGACATACTATGACATAAATTGCATTGGAAGGTGAACAAGTAAAAGTCCCTCTAATATTGTGGATGATGTCATTAGGGCCTGTGATGACATTTCCTGAATAGAGCTACTGGCAGTATGTGTAGTGTTCAGTGGGTTTGAGATACAGTGTGGTGCTTAGATGTCTATTTTGTAGCTGTACTGTGGTGTCCAGAAACTGAACTTGTTCTGTTGATAGTTCCAGGCTGAGACTAAAGGTGAGGTGGAAGTTATTGAAATTCTGATGGAATGTCTTGAGTGAGTCTTCTCCATGAGTCCAAATTATGAAGATAACATCAATTATCTCAGGCAGAGGAGTGGTTTCTGGATGCAGGAGTTAAGAACGCTTTGTTTTAGGTCAGCCATGAAGATGTTGGCATATTGTGGTGTCATGCGTGTGTCCATGACAGTACTGTTAACATGAAGGTCTATGTTATTACCAAAGGTGAAGTAATTGTATTTGAGAACAAAACAGCAGAACTTGGTGGCTGAATCTGGTAAGGTCCCATCAGAAATGATGCATTCTTATGTGGGGTGTTGATTCATAGGGAATTCCACATCCATAGTAATTAGGGTTGAGTGGGGAAAAGGGACTGTCATAACCTCTTTTGTCATTGAGATATAAAACTGAAACTTCCTTGTGAATATTTTTACATCTAGAAACTAGTATGACAGCCATGCTGCAGAGGGTTTTCCCATTACCTACCTGAATTTCTGGCATGCCTTCTGTTTGAAAGTTCAGTGGGTTCCCCATTCTCACTATTTCAAGAAAGGGTGTTAAAACACATCCTTTTAATCTAGGTTTTCATGCTGTTTTAATAGCATTACTGTGTTCTACTGTTTTAAAAAAAAGGTTTTTGATGATCTTGTTGTTTGTTTTAGTGTTTTATGTCTTTGTTTTGTGTATACCACCTTGTTATTTTACAGAAAGGTGTACTTAAATAGATGGAAATCAAGGGTGCATTGTAAATAATTTAGTTACAGAAAAATTGACCAAGACAATGTGGTGCTTTGCATTCTTTGGTGTATTTAAAGTAGTGCTGTTATGTTTCTTGTATGTTTAGAAATGAAACACAGAAGTTATTTAATTAAAATAAACTACTTTTAGAATAAAATATTAATACTAGAATGTATCATAAACAATAAACATTATTTTTTAAATAAAGTGATACTAAATTTAAAATAAGCTTGTGCTGACATACATTTTTTTAAAAAGTAACTTTTTTGAAACACCAGGACATAACTCATAGAGCATTGTAATATACCACTGAAATGTGCTCTGATGCTACAGGCTAAAGGCCAGATACATTTCTAGGACACAGCCTGAATCCCATTATCAATCCTGGCATGTCCCATCCACCCATGAAGGACTTTGCTCATGTAGGTCAGCCGCTGTTCTAGATTTTTACAAAGCTCAATTTGTCTAACAGTCAATCAATAGTCAATGGCTGATCACTGACCTGTGTGGATGCTTTATACAGCCATGATGATGTAACATGTCATTTAGGTAACTATTTAGACTGCAATCGCATACCCAGTTTTCTCAGACTAAACCCAACTAAACCCAGTTGGGTATACTTTTAAGTAGGCTTCTATAGCAGTGCTCTCTTAATCCTGTATAGACAATCACAAACGGATGAGCTTTTTATTTTTGCTTTATGGTAAAGGGCAATGTGTAGGCTGTTTATGGCCCACGAATGCCACTTCTGCAGTCCCTAAACCTGCAAAACCCTACAAAACATCACGCACCTTAAATTTAATTTTATTAGAGTGATTTTTAGGCATTTTTCTATCTCCAAACCACCCAAAACTGCACAGAAACCATACCCCAGATCCATTTGATCTCTTCTTTGGCTGAAGATCATGCACCAGGATAACCTTTTGTGAACCAAAAGGCAGTGTGTAACTGGCCCCAGTACAGTTGCTCATCCCCATTTAACAACAACAGTAATGACAAGAATGCCATCAACAACAATATTTTATCATACACTGATGCTCTAGGTGGTATGTTCTTGTTGTATCCATGAGAATACCAAAGGAAACGGAAACTAATATTGCCATATCAGTCACAGATAGAAAGATGGAGCAAAGTACGGGCCAACAGAGGGTGGGACAAGGTGTGATTTCTTTTCAGAGGTACAGATTAAATGTTTTATTTGAACAAGAAAATGGTCTGGTTTAGTGTTGTTTGTCCTATTCAAGTTTTTATCATTTTCAATATGCAAATTAGTTTATTTGTACTAGGCTGCCTGTGCTACCACCCAATTGCTATTTTTTAAGATAATGATGAAAGTGAACACAAATGCAAAACTTCCAACATAGATCATTATCTTATTCACCCTGTGAATTGCATCTTTTCATCCAATAATGTGTGTGATATAATAATCTGCCAATAGAGGCAACACTTCATTCATCTGGTGAAATGGGCTGCAGTTCATGAAATCAGGAGGGTGCAAAATGATGCTTCTGCATCCCATTGAGGGTGTATGGGGTTATTTTAAAAATTTCAGGAGTAAGTGTGGCCCTCCAAGTTCTCTTAATGATCGGCATAAGGTTTCATGTATTGGATTTCACTTCACTGGATGAAAGTTTAGGTCTTAATAAATCTGTCAATTGTTCAGATATCATTAGACACTGTTTTTTGTTGCAGCAGGCTAATGTATCAACTCCTCTGGAATATCTTTATAGCAGAACCAGGGAATGTGATGTTGTTGAAGTGCAGTTTTTATTAGTCTTAGCCAACAGTACTCATTGCATTGCAGTCCTTGCCGCTTTGCATCCCATGCAAGAAACGTGAGGTATAAACTAACTAACTGTCTCTATCCTGGTTAAGACCATATCAGAGGTCAAAGAATCACAGAGTTGGAAGAGACCACAAGGACCATCCAGCACAACCCCCTGCCATGCCTGAACACCAATCAAAGCACCCTTGGCATAAGGAGACTCCACCACCCTCTGAGGCAGCATATTCCACTGTCAAACAGTTCTTAATGTCAGGATGTTCTTCCTAATGTTGAGGTAGAATCTCTTTTCCTGTAGTTTGAATTTATTGCTGCTGTATAAGACAGACTTACTCCTTCATCAATATGACATCCCTACACATATTTAAACATGATTATCATGTCACCTCTTAACTGTCTCTTCTTCTTATTATTATTGTTAAGCTTTATTTATATAGCACTGTAAATTTACACAGTGCTGTACATGCAATCAATTAAAATAGACGATTCCCTACCCTCAGGCTTACAATCTAAAAAGACATGACACAGAAGGAGAAGGGAAAGGTGATGGGGAAAGGGATCAAGTCCAGTGGATCTTCTCTCCCTCTGAGGGTTGGACCATGGCAGATGGACTGGAGTGAGGGCCCTTCTTCTTGTCCTGGCTAGGCCTGATGGTGTTGGGCCTGCCTTTACACTCCCTCAATGATGGCATGGAAGGAGGGTCTTGTTCTTTAGGCTAGGTATTTTAATGTTGTGAAGTCGCTTTGAGTCCCAGTTCTGGGAATACTTCCATGAACAAAGTAATCTTTAACTCAGTTTTAAAACTGGCTAGAGAAGTAATGAACCATGCTTGTAGGTGAAGAAGGTTTCAGGAGTGAGGGGCAGCAAGTGAGAAGGGATGAATCAGGGATGGAGCAGTGGAGATCCTAGGCCCAGACAGGAGACCTTGACTACCAGAGTGGAGGAAACGAGGAGGAGTATGAGGAGAAAGAAGTTCAGATAATAATAATAATAATAATAATAATAGATTGATTTATGTCTAGCCCGCCCAATCATGAAGAATCCAGGCGGGTTACAGCAATAAAATACACTGAAGTTACAGTATAATCAAACCCTAAACCTCCCCTGCCCCCCATTCCCAATGCAAAAATAGAATTAAACTGTAATAGTATAAAAACATTACAAGCATTAAAAACATTAAAAACATTACACAGAGACAGAGAAGCAAGCGGGGAAGGATAGGTGGACACGGGGGCAGACATCTCAATATCTGGGGAGGTAAACTAAGTTGGAAAGGCCTGCCAGAAGAGATCCGTCTTGAGTGCTTTCTTAAAAGCTGTCAGAGTGGAAATCTGACGGATCTCCTCTGGCAGGTCATTCCATAATTTTGGAGCAGTAGTAGAAAAGGCCCTCTGGGAAACTGATGTTAGCCTAGATTTTTTTGGCTCTAATAAATTTCTTCCAGAAGACCTTAGAGTGCGGGGCAGACAATAGGGAGGAAGGCGTTCCCTCAAGTATTCTGGGCCCAAGCCATGTAGGGCTTTAAAGGTAATCACCAACACCTTGTACTTTGCCCGGAAACTAATAGGCAGCCAGTGCAGGGACTTCAAGACCGGTGCTTTGTGGTCATTCCTAGAAGTTCCCGTATTCAATCTAGCTGCCATGTTTTGTACCAACTGAAGTTTCCGAACTCAGCACAAGGGTAGCCCCATGTAGAGCGCATTACAGAAGTCCAATTAAGAGCTTAACAGTGCATGTACTACTGTTTCTAGGTCCCTTGGCTCCAGGAAGGGACACAGTTGGAGTATCAGACAAAGCTGATAACAGGTGCTCTTGACTGTCGCGTCCACCTGAGCTGTAAGATGGAGCGACGAGTCAAGGAACACCCCCAAGCTGCGGACAGAATCCTTCAGGGGAAGTGTGACCCCATCCAGAACTGGCTGACACAACTCCATTCCTGGTTTTGGGGTTCCTATAGCAAGTACTTCCATCTTACCTGGATTCAGCTTGAGTCGGTTTTCCCTCATACAGTCCATTACCGCCCCAAGACAGGCATTCAGAGGAGAGATGCCATCCTTAGTCACTGCATCAGTTGGAGACATAGAGAAATATATTTGGGTGTCATCAGCGTACTGATAACACCCCGCCCCATGTTTCCGGATGATCTCACCCAGCGGCTTCATGAATGATGAAATAATATGTGCAGCTGAATGCTGGACAGAAATTAAAGGATGGCTAAATATAACCAGTTTCTCCAGGCTAAACATAACCAGAACCTTAAGACACTCTTCATAGGGCATAGGTTTCAGACTTTTCACCATTTTGGTCACCCTCTCCTTGACACAATCCAGTTTGTCAATCTCTCTCTTGCATTGTGATGCCCATAAATGGACACAGTATTCCAGGTGAGGTCTGGCCAAAGTAGAATACTGGCACTATTACTTCCCTTGATCTAGACAGTACTGTATTCTGCTATTGATGCAGTGTAAGATCATAGTGGCCTGCTCAATATTGGCAAAAAGAAGTGTGTTCGTAGCTGCATGAAAGTCTAGCCTTTAGATGAGAAAAAGGGAAAGTGTGCCATGAAAATGCTTTTTTTTTTTTTTTTTTTTTGCGTTTTAGGGGAGAAGAAGCGCCTTTAAAAAGGTGCTGGTTTTCCCAGCTTCTTTTTTAAAAACTGCGGAACAGTGCAGCTCCATCTAAAGGCTGAGGTGCAGCTGCTAAGCATTAAGGAAAAGGCAACTTCATGTCACACTTTCCTGCCAATCTAGAAAGCCCCAGTGACTTTTTAAGCTGTTACATCACACGGTTGATTCATGTTTAGCTTGAGGTCTACTAAGAATCCTAGATCCTTTTTGCATGTGCTGTTGTTAAGGCAGGTGTCCCCCATCCTATATCTATGCATTTAATTTTTTCTGCCTAAATGTAATACCTTACATTTCTCCCTGTTGAAATTCGTTTTCTTAGTTTTGGCCCATCTCTCTAATCTGTTAAAATCATTTTGAATTGTAATCCCCTCTCCTGGGGTATTTACTATTCAGTGTAATCTGCAAATTTGATAAGTATGTCCTCTATTCCTTCATACCCCTCCCCAAAAAAGAGGTTGAATAGCCCTGGGCTCCGGACAGAACTTTCTGCCTCTCCTCCCCCACTAGCCACCGCTCCAGGATAAAGAAGAGCCATTGATGAGCATCCTTTGGGTTGGGCCCTTCAACTAACTATAAATGCATATAATAAAGGAAGGAGCCTCTCCTTCTTGAATGTGATAGTGCTGTTGATCAAGTTGAATCTGCCAGATGGTTTATGACCGTATTAATCCTATTTTATCTTCAAGATAATAGGATATTGTTGTTTCTAAATAATGGACTAATTGTTTTGTCTAGTACTAAAATGAATATGCCACAATTGCCCTATGCTAATTAAATTGAAATTTATTATTGAAATACTAGTATATTATTAGGTATGTTATTATTTTACTATAGGCATTTTATTGCCTTTCAAATATTAAGCTATAGTTCTTTTGCTGCTATAGCTTTGGAACAGCAATGAACTAACCTCTGCCGTTAAATTATCGACATTTTAGGACTTAATTGGGTTGTCATGGGATATAATTTCCTACTGTAAGATCTTTGCATTGTGATTTATTAGAAATAGCCTTTAGGTGCAGAATTTTTATTTAGTAACTTTTCAGTACTTTCCCTCTGACTTCTCTAGAGAGTTACGAGAGGATCACCACAAGCTTGCTTTGGTTAATTAGGATGGAGTATTTTGTAGTTATGAAGTTTATATTGGTACCCTCCAGCATATCTCTTTCTTACTTGCTTGTTTCATGTAAGGTTTTGAAAGGCCATATTCATTCCTTTTCTTCAAATGATTTCAAAACACTCCATAGGCTATGGTAGCTGAGAGTCATTAGTGAACTATTTTGGCATTGAATTCTTTTACTTTAGTTTCCCCCTCTTTCTGTGTGCAATCATTAGAACAGCCCTTAAAACCAAAACAATAAACAGAACCTGAAATAACCTCTAACAATGCTTTACTGTACCACTGGATAGTATTCAGGTCAACTTCCACTCGGGACTCAAAATTCTGTTCACCGTGACACCACATAGCCACTCTCATTTTTGGTACATGGAGCCCCAAAGCCAAGTGAGAATGAGGGCAATAGTTCATGGAATAAATAAAACAGGGACATCTTAATTCTTCAGTGAAGGGATTTGGGATCCCTCTTCGTCTTGGACTATAGGTTGCCAGCAAGTTGAAAGACTTGCCAACTACACTCTGCACTCACCAACCTAGTTTATAGTCCCTCTGAAAGTGAATGAATTTCTGAAAATGACCAGCTTTGGCTCATCCATAGTGTAAATCATATTTGCAGAAGTTAATCTGAATTTATTTTTTTCCCAAGAAGCACAACTCTTTCCTGGCTGCGGAGGTAAAACCTCATGGAAAGTTTGTTCATCTTTTTTTATTTTTTCATTTAGTTTCAACAGTTGTTTTGGTGAAAGACCAGATATAAAAATCTTAAAATCCTGCAATCGTGTAGAATGAAAAGTTTAGATGAGAGATACACATGAACATGCTTGATTTACTGTAAAACTGGGATTAGAGCTTGTTTCCATGTAGGAATGGACACAATATACAAGATATACAAAAAGAAAGTTGAGTCAGTTGTCGTCTGCCTTTCCTTCTAGCAAGACTGGTATTTATGACAGATGTGTTCTCTTTGAGGTGGAAACACAGCCCTGAATTCACTGTGTTTCTAATGATGCCACCTATCATCTTGACGCTTTATGGGCAGTATGTATATGTATTTGTTGATCTATAATCTGGTGGTAGACGTGGTTTTCTACATCTGTAGTCACCTGGAGAAAGTTAGGGAGGTACAGCCTTTTGGAAAAGGTCGTAAGTCAGTTGTTGAATTCACAGAAATATTTTCAGATTCAATTCACAGCATTTCAGGTGAAAACCTCATTTTGAAACCCTTGCATTGTCTTGCTACTCGCTGTGGACTAGACAGCACTGAGCTAAATGGACAAATCAGCCAATTTGGTTGCTATTTTCCAACTTCATCTTCCCATAGAATCCTTCTAAACTTTAATGCTACTGGCCTTTTTGGGAGGTGCACCATGCACTGCCCATCAGCCAAAAAACAATGAGCAGTTCATAGTATGAAATAAACTTTTTAACATCTTCCTAGCCAAAATAGAACATACAGCAACTTAAATAGAAACAGCTAGGAAATCCACACATGTTGTTATAATGCAGCTGCTTTGGGGTATTAGTACATCGAAGGACACAGGAAAACACTGTTGGGAATTGCCAGTATTCTAATGTTTTCTCCATATGATCTGCTTTCCACTCTCTAACCCCCCCCTTTCCCCCCCCCTTCTCCTGTATCAGCCAAGTGCAAGCTGTTATCTGTCTCTGGAGAATGATGAGCCCTCTGGTTCCAGCAAAAGTGGAGTAATTTCACACCTGGTCACTGAAGGCTTATCTCCTCTGGTTGTGCTGTGTATGATAGATATTCCCTCAAGGGAACAACCCGTTCTTTTGCATACCTCTTGAACACTGGTTGCGTAACACTCCTTTTGGCACATGTTGCTTATAAAAATTATGGAGCATAGGCCAACCTTCCCCAGCCTGGTGTTGTGCAGCTAAGGAAGATAGGGTGGGAATTGGGCAGCCCTTCCTATGTTATATGTTATCTTGTACTTTGTGTTGAAGGTCCGAATACCCAGAACCAGGTGGGAAGCCTGTACATTTAATACTTTTCAGTCTGACACACAGACATTTTACTTTTTCCTCTGTGAAGACAGCAGGCACACATATTTCCTTTTTATCTTCTAGTATACAGGCTTCAGGGACTTGAATTTTGCAAAATATATACAGAATGTAGCGTCCAGTTTATAACAAAAAGAAAATGTTTCCTAAAGGATTATTTTTACGGTGCAGTAGGAAAGGATGAGCTTATTTTTAGTGCTCTCACTAGATGTAGGATGGGAAAGGAATAGTGTCATGTTATAAAATGTAAAAGGCACACGAAATGCAGAAATGGCAATTGTGCTTCACATAAAGACAACACCCAGGGAATCCAGGGTCTTTTGCTAAGCTTTGACCTTTTTTCTTAGTTTTAAATATCCTGGCAAACATTATGATACATACAATAAGCATGGTAAAGTTACATTTTGGACTACAGCTCCTTTAGTTTACCAACCAGCTTGGCAGCTGCCTTTGGGGATTCAAGAACTGTACTCCACAAAGTAACTTTTCTAACCTTGGTAGATATTATAATCCCAAACCCGCATGTGTAAAGACCCAAAAAGTCAGCCTTTCTGAACATCCAGGTATATTTTGCCAGCCCAGCATGGGTTGTTGCAGTCTTTGGAACAAGTTATATAATGGAAACTTTCCAAGGGCAACACAGTACGTTTTGGACAGCTAACTCATTCTGATCATGGGGGGTGAGGGTAAAGGAAGGGGGAGTAGAGTCAAAGTCCTGTTATAATTAAAACTCCTACTCAGTCTCCTTTCAAATGGAGAAACCCACTATTGTTGAGAGACTTGCTTGGCAGTCTTCCTGGCCAAGGGCTTTGGTTTGTGCAAAACCTAGTTGTGTGCTGCTATTTAACTTAACAGCAGCTCTTGTGTTACATAAGGGTGAATGGAGTCTAAGGAGAGTGATGCTGTTTCTTTAAGAAGGATGTGACTTGCACATCAAGCACTGGGGGTTCTTATGCATTTAGAGAAGGGGAGCAAAGCACACAGTTCATTAGCACTATTTTGTAAAGCAAACTAAATGTTTGTAGTAACAACCAGATTAATAGCATTGGGAATGGAAGTCCTTTCTTTCCCAGCTGACTAAAAGCTACAAAAGGCAGCAGAAATGCTGCATTCAACCTCCTGCCAGCTACCTTGGCTTGGCTTTCCCTCTTCCACTTTGTACTGTGCCCCCCTCCCCGCTGCCTTTGGGGGAAAGGGTAGGGGAATGAAGTGTGTTGGTGTGTTGTGGGAAAAGGACCAGGCAACATCCAAGAACTACCATGTTTCCCCAAAAATAAGACAGTGTCTTAAATTATTTTTGGTCCCAGAGATGCACTAGGTCTTATTTTCAGGGGATGTCTTATTTTTCCATGAAGAAGAATTCACATTTATAGTTGAACAAAAACAATTAACATTTATTATATATTGTATATATATTTATTTACAAAAACTTTGCTAGGTCTTGCTTTCGGGGGAGGCCTTATATTTAGCAATTCAGCAAAACCTCTACCAGATCTTATTTTCTGAGGATATCTTATTTTCAGGGAAACAGGGTACCAAGCTGTCTGATGATCTAGTGAATGGGGTCAAAGTATGATTTTCGAGTCAGAATTAAGGGGAATATGGGATATGGATTTTCATTCACTCATTCATTCCACACACCCCAAGTTAAAAACATTTAGAAGAGCTAGAATTTGAAAAGGTTACTTTTTGGACTACAGCTTCAAGTACGCCCCAACCAGTATGGTCACTGATCATGCTGGTTGTGAGATTTGGGGAGACATACAGTAGCCCCCCCCCTCAATCACATAGCTGTGTGTGTATGTGTAGTACAGGCAATAAAGCAAGTATGTTAATTTAAGACAGAATAATTTTACTTTAGACTCCTAGAGATGTGTGTGTGTGTGTTTTAAGAATCTTATTGCTTCTCAGATTTAGTAAAGTCAGATAATATCAAGACAAAATGACAGGTCATGATGATCATGAGGATTTGTGGTTTCTGTGAAGATCCCTGAAGAATCTTGAGCACTTTCTTTTCTCTGGAAATAACCTATCCTGATATTTTAATACTTGGTGAGATGCTTGGATTTTCAGAAATATGTCATATTTATGGTACATGGAAACAAACTGTCTGGCCTTGCATATGATAATGTGTATTAATCCCAGCACAGACTTGTCCTAGTTTCATTGATTTCTTGGAAGTGGCACATAGAGGTCAAGATGATGTTTGCCTCTCCCACCTACCCTCCTCGCCAGCACACCGTGGCTCTGAAGTTGTCATTCTGCTCCAATTCTTTCTGTACTTCAGCCTCTCTTTTCCTCTCTAATTTCTCTTTTCTGGCATTTAAAGCTTCCGGAATAGCAATTTTCCATTTTATATCTACACTGATGATTATATCTCCCTAGATACATAACCTTGCATATTTCCGTCTTATACCACCCCAATCACATTTACCCATTTCTCTGAGTATGCCAAATTGTTATACCTTTCTGATGCCTCCTGTGCCTCCCTAGAGTGTATTATCCCTCCTGATTTTGGCATCTTCCACAATGTTTAATGAACATGAAACAAACGGTGTGGACTCCTTACTATTGTTTGAATGTATGGAAGAAGGAGGGGGAACAATTCATGCCTTCCAACAGATGGCAGCTTACATCCACTTAATGGCCACCTTTCCTCTCCATAGATTGTGTTGTTGGTAGTCAGACAGTGTATACTGTATATCTAATGTCAAGGCAGTTACTGTAACACTGCTTTTGTTTGCTGGGTCCTTTTGAGGGCATTTTCTGCCCTTTACATTCCAGCTGCCAGAGGCAACATATCAAGCTCCAAGCTTTTTTTTTTTCCTTTTTTTTTTCTGTCTGCTAGAGTTTTGCAAAGAAAGGACAGCCCAGCTGTGGGTGTTTTCTCAGTGGATGTGGAGTATTCCCTGGAGTTACATGCATGATCTCAGAGGGCTCGCTATATGGAGTATCTGCTAGACAGTCATGCTGTAGGGTTATTTTATTGGATTGTATTATTATGCTAATTTTTCTGAAAGCGATATACACTATTGCAAGCTATTAGATGCATGTGTGTGAGGAGTGGGATCAGCAGATACAGTATTTGTACAATATGTGTGCTATTTGCTAACTCTTTCTTTGTTTCTTGCAAACTAGCCACAGACTGGCAGCCGTTGAGTCACAGACAAGCATTGGTCTGAGGACCACCATGTTGAGTAATACTTGTTTACAATTCCCTAAGGGCATCAGATCCTGTCTGATCTTGGAAGCTAAGTAGGGTTAGGCCTGGTTAGTATTTGGATGGGAGACTGCCAAAGGCTACCAGGTCCCGTAGGCTATATTTCAGAAGAAGGAATTGGCAAAACCACCCCTAAGACTGCATCTGTACTGCAGAAATAATGCATTTTAACACTTCTTTAACTGCCATAGCTCAATGCTATGGGATCCTGGGATTTGTAGTTTGTTCTGGCACCACTGCTGTCTGACAGAGAAGACTAAATATCTCACAAAATTCCACAACTCAGTAGCATTGACCCATGGCAGTTAAAGCAATGTAAAACTGCATTAAATATGTGCAGATGCAGTTTGAGTATTCCTTGCCTAAGAAAACCTTATGAAATTCATAGTCACCATAATTCATGGAGTCACCATAAGTAGACAGGTGACTTGAAGGCACATACGCAGATGCACATACACAAACACAAACGAGCAGGGGAAGAGAGAGACTGACCTGAAGCTACCATCTAACATTTGTGATATAACAGGGTTTTCCACTAGAATAGGTCTTTCTTTATAACTCTCACAGAGATCTGTTTAGTGAAATGTTGCTGGATGGCAGGATTTACTCTTGATTTGGAAGAGATAGCAGATTTATTTTGTGGGCACTGGGCCACAATATATGACACATAGTTCTTACACATCTAGTGTGGGACACGTGCATGGAGATCCCATTAACTGCTATGATTATTGGCTTCACTTCTCATAATATTTTAAATTTTTAAAGATCTTGAAAAGCTACAGCAACACACAAAGCAACTTACTCTGGCCTCATACAATGGTAATTTATATAAGTCACATGAGACTTTTCTGCCCTGGTGTGTGCTGTTTGTACACTACAGCCATATCAAATGCTAGTATACCTCATTTAACAAAGTAGATGTTTTCCCACATGTTTTTCTTTAATAGAAAAGTTGGTAACAGAGGTAGAAATAACATGGAAAGAATAGAGATAGGTTCATTCATCACAGAAAAGAACAGTTCACTTTTTATCCAAAACTATGGATAAATTTCAGATTCATATCTGAAATGAAACAAGCTGGTTATGAGAGCCCTGCCTGAGTGTTCAAAAACATTTTGAACACTCCAGTGACCACTTGAAACACCTTCCAATATATATGGAGGAATATTTTTTTCTTGCCTTCATCAGCTCACATATTCTTTATGATTTACATATGGTAGCCAAACTTAGATATATGGTTTTTAATCTGATGTGGCTTACCTGCTTTCTCCTTTTCTCTGTGTTTTGTTGCAGGCAGGCATAGACAGCTATGGTAGAATCAGGCAGACCATGATCCTATTCTTTCCTAGCTCAAGCTGTATTGCATTGTTTAGGGCAGACAAACCTGGCAGCGAAAGTCTTTGTTTCTCCAACCGTCCTTCACCTCTCAGTGTTGATGCTTCTAAATGATTTCCAGATAGGTAGATGACAGAGACAAGGCTGGGTGGAGATAAAAAAACTTTGTAAAAAGGAACTTATTTGTCAGAGGCTTTGGCAGCTGAGGTATGTCTGTCTGTATTTAACTGTCCCTGAGTTGACCTTGACTCATGGTGACCTGTGGATGAGACATCTCCAAGACTTCTTGCCCTCAGCCACTCTGCTCAAGTGCTGCTGGCCAGGCCCATGGGCTCTCTTATTGAGTCTAACCATCTGGCATGCAGTCTTCCTCTTTTTCTGCTGCTCTCTGTCTTTCCTAGCATTGGCCTGAAACAGACGGGCCTGATAAAGTGGGCTGCAGCCACTCTGGCCCCATTTGCACTGGGGCCACAGCAAGTGCATGGGCCTGGCCCCAACTTGGGCTGTCTCTGCAGTTTTGAACCGGATTGGCAAATGGAGCAGTTCTTGTCTGCTCCTTTTTTGGCTCAGTTCTTCAGCAAAGACGCTACCTTGGCACAGTTTCTGGCTGCACTTGAGGCATGCATCATTGAAACCCTACATGAATGCATCTGGAAGCCGGGTTATTTGGCCTGTCTGTTTCTGGCCGTTAGTGTCTTTTGTAATGATTCATGCTTTCTCATGATGTGGCCAAAGTATGACAGCTTCGATTTAATCATCCTGGCTTTCGGGGGGGGGGGGAGTTTGGGCTTGATTTTTTTTCTAGAATCCATTTGTTTGTCACTTGGCCATCCACTATATCCTCAGCACTCTTCTTGAACAACACATCTCATCTCATCTTCCTGTCCACCTTCTTTCCTTTCCTGTGTTCACATCTGTAGATGGTGATGGAAAATACAATGATTCTAACTTTAAAGTTCAGTTGTATATCTTTGCACTTTAGGATCATGTCTAGTTCTTTCATAGCTGCCATTCCCATTCCTAATCTTCTTCTGATTTCTTGGCTGCAGTCTCCATTCTGATCAATATTTGATCCAATCCAACCTTGGCATTTTCCTCTTTGACTTTCTTAAGTAATTGCTCCAGGTCTTTGTTGATTTCTGCTAGTAGTATTGTGTCACTTGCATATATTAGGTGATTAATGGTCCTTCTCCTCCAAACTTCACTCCCCTTGCCACTGAGTCTAAGCCTGCTCTGCGGACGATGTATAGGTATGCCTGTGTTAGGCATGATATGGCTAGCAGCATTGTGATAAAAATGTCTTTATAATATACTTCAGGTGAGTCATGCCAGTCCTGCTCTTAACATACATTCATGTTTGACAACACAGCAACAGCTGTCAAAATTGGCTATTCTTGGGATTGCAGGACTAACATTTATTCTCTTTGTAACTCCTTTTCCCAGTATAGTGCACAATTTGTAGTCCTCTACCTGAGACAGCTATTGCACCCAGTCCAGTCACATGGTGCGGACTCAAAAGATTATGCCTTTGGGCTTTCTTGTAAGACACAATTGAGAGCAGTTCAGTTTGCTTACTGGGAACACCCATACATTGTTGTGAGGATAAAAGAAGAGTAGAATAAATAAGAAGAGAGAAGATTGATATATAAATGATCATTAAAATACCAACTTTATGACATTGGTCAGTCTCCAGTACAGGTTAGTTTGCCCAAGGAGATTTTTTTTTTCATAAACACCAAATCTTTGATGTTAAAAAGCTGAAGTAGGAAAAAAAATCCAGAGATGTTGCATGCTGTCAGCCAGTTTGATAGTGCATTGTTCTGAACAGATTTTATTTAATGTAAGAATTGCTATCCTAGCTCAGGTGTATGGTCTATCTTCCATATCTATCATTAACCTAGGTTAGTGCCAGATATTGCAAATGAATCCACAGGAGACTCCTATTTATGAGAAATCCGAGGAGTGCTTCTTGCACAAATAGTTCAAAAACCAATGTGAGAAGACTTCAACCACTCTGCCACTAACCCCAAGGTGGCCTTTCGGGAGCAAAGGAACTTGAAAGATGAAAGCCCTCTTCCCATCTTTTCTCAAGCTACATGAGGGCTCAGTCTTAGGCAAGAGATCTGTATGCTGGAGATCTGTACACGTTGAGCCTTGCCCCCCTCATTCCTTGAGAGTGAGGCCTGGGGTGAGATTCTGTGTGTGTTCTACTGAACACATGCAAAACACTCTGCATGGTTGGATTTTCTTATAAAATGAGATCCTGGATCATAGAGACTGGCTGACTGAATATGAATAGAAATTTACTTCAGATCACACTGCTGTCTGCTTTGAGACTGGGGGATATGGAGCAGGACCCGGTATATAAGGGAATTTTGATCGTGGGCCAGTATACACAGTCCCATTCTAGGACTGAACGCTTGTGTCTTTTAAAAGGTTCAGCTCTATCTTGAATCATTTGAACAGAGTTCCCCCCCAAAGAAATTCATACTAAGTGTGTTAATCAGCTTGCCAACGTAAGCATGCTTCCTTTATCACCTAGCAGCCCTTTTGTGAATGACTGCTGTTAATAAGGTAATTATCACTGTCTCTACTTTTGTATTTATGCTCTCTCTAAAAGCACTGTTTACAGTGTGCACACACATGTACACACACATTTATAGCTGTGTGGGTGTGTTGCAGAATAACCCTTTATGATGAAATGGGGCTGCAATCCATTGAAACTTATTTTTCTTTTCAGTTTTTAAGGTATGTCTGCCAATGCTTGTTTTGTGCCCTGAGACAGTTGATTGTAATGTAACTTTGGCTTTATAAGCCTTGCTTATCTCCTTTGTCCTTTGGACTCTAAAATTTAGAGTGTCCCTATGAGGTAATTGGCTTATCAGTTACTGTTATGTACTTCAGGCACTGTGGTTGAAGGCAGGGGGGCCTAGCTGAAGGCCATAGAGTATTCTAAGTCCAAGCACAACAGAGGCTAAACTGAAATGCCCTTTTTTCAGAAAAGTAAGCTGGTTTCTTTTTCAGCACTGGGTTAAACAAGGTGTGGGGTATTCTGTCCCAGTGCTTTTGTTTTTAAAACGCAAACCCTGAGTTCATTTTTGGTTCATGGGCAGTGTTAACTGTAGTAAAATTTGGAGTGTATTATGAGTGGATCATGAAGTTCATCTTAACTATCCCATAAGTCAAGGAGTGCCCAAAGCTGATGGCAGTTGTGTTGATCTTGAAGCTCAGGAAATTACCTTTTTTATTATTAAATCCCCAAAAAAGAACTAATTACTGCTGCGCGACTGTTATTGTTGTATGTATCATTATTCAAGTTACTTTTGTGTAGTGACTTGTTACATTACCAGTTAACCTCTGCATTGCTATGTACTGTAGTTCCTTTGGTTCTATTGCTATTTAGTTTGTAAACTCAGTTTTGTTATACTGTACACCCCCTGCAAAGCAGCACATTACAGCTCACAACATGACTTGTAAAGTGCCTTGCTTCCAAGTTCTGAGTAATCCCAATGACCAAACCAGTTTTTACCAGTTTTTCATCTCCACCAGGAACTAGTAATATATTTAACCGAGTAAATCAATCTCTTTATCTGTATCTTCTTAGTGCAGCCCAAGTATGCCAAAATACTTTGCATTGCAGCAGGGATATCTTGTAGGAATACACTGCTGTTGTGAAAAAGTAGCCTTCTCCATAGCTGTTGTGAGGATTGCAGCTAAGCTCAGAGGAAACAGTGAAGTCTTGTGTGCGAGAGAGAGTAGGGCTGACAACATAATTGCCTCTGCTGTTCAATAGTTCCTTTCACATCAACCCTGCAAGCCCTGGTTCTCTTATGCTACTAAAGTGAAGTGTTTTTTAGAGAAATCCAGTTGCACACGTTCATATCAGAGTGCAAGATATCAACACAATATCAGTTGTATTTCCTAAGCTATTATTTCATTACCTTTCACAATCTTTTTTTGGTGTAACCCAAGTAGGGATGTAATTTTCTGACTTTGGTTGAATACTTGGGAATCTCTGACAAGAAGAAACACAGCGCTTGGGAAAATTCCCACAATTTGTAGGATTTTTATTTATTTATTTATTTTGTTCGCAGGGCAGGAAAACAGTGGAATTTTGTTCATTTTATGTTACCTTGAAACCTGCACAGTTGGAATACAGCACACTTCTCTAAGACAAAGTTGTGCAACTATGCTAACTAAAACTGCATGATTTTTACAAATAATGGTCCAACATTGGGAAGGGGAGAACAGAGATGAACATTCCTTGAATGCATAGACATAACTGTGTTAGTATAGATCACTATGCAAAGGGATCTTGTAGCACCTTTGAGACTAAGCGAGAGAAACAAGTTGGCAGTTTAACTTTTCCTACACTTAAGTTTACCTCCTGAGATGCATCTGAATCATCTAGGGTAGTAGACTTAAGTCTGTAAAAGCTTATCAGTCTGCTTTTTCTTTCAAGAGGTTTCCTTGAATCCTTGGAGGCTAAGTGACCATGAACTCACTTTTGAGAAGTGAAGCTGGCAAGGGGTCTTCCTTGAGCCCTTCCATCTAGGCAGCATATGCCTTTCAAGATGGAAAGGCCAATTAATGCTTGGGTTAGCTTAGTAGCAACTAGATGGAAGATCTCAGGATGGCCGCATCTAGCGGTAATTGAGATGACATGCTCCATGCCTTCTTTTTTCAACCGAAAAGGTGTTGATTGGTTGTGGACACTTCCCAGGAGAGGAAGTAGTCTTCCCTCATCCTTCCTGTGAATTGAACCTCAGAATGTTTGCACTATAAAGTTTTTAAATCAACAGTGTTTTGATATTGTTATTTGTTTAATTGTGTTTTAATATTTCATTGCATTTTAAGCATATGCCTGAGTTACAGCTAGCACAACAGTGCAATTCAGTGACAAGTACTCACTTTGTACACATTTGAAAACTTCCTCACTGGCAGTGACAACTCCTGTAGTAAGGAAATATTGAAAACTGGTTTGGATTCTCTAGGCCTTACTAACTTAAAAAGAGCCTAATCATACATGTTAAGGGTTAATTTTCAGTCACTAAGTGATTTTCAAAATGGCATGTCTCTGCAGTTGTTGAAATGTGAAATGAAGGCTACATGAAATATTTGTGAATCTCCTGATACTGAAAGAATAGCCTACTCCGGAGACTGTAATATTTATCACTCCATTGGTATCACTGGAGTTATTCCCAATTTACACAGTATAAGCAACATCAGCCTTGACATTTACGACTGCAAAAATATATATATATGCTCTATTTTGCTTGCTTGTTGAATAGTTTGGCTGCAGTCTTAGTGCCACAGATAAGAAACCAGCTTTTGGCTAAGCATGATAGTGTGATGTCAGGTTAATTTCTCATATCTCCTGTACTGGATGAAACTAATGATGTGTCCTTCCAAGAAGATGTACTTACCGAGTCTGTGGAGCTATTTCTTTTTATAATGTCCTTTTTATAATGGCTCAGGTCATAACTTTTAAGTATTAATGTAATTTTTAGTGATGTCTTAAATTCTCTGATAGGAAGAGGGGCAAACTATATGCAGGGAGCTCTGAAATGCTAAAGAGCAAAGCAAGAGAACTATGGATGCTCTTCCTACACAGTTTTTTTTTCCCCTTCCGGTTCCTGCCATGATTAGTGCCACTGCTTCAATGCTTGCTGACAGAGAGAGCCCCCTCAGTCTATAAATGACTACCAAGGAGTGGTGTCCATTTTGAATGGTTTTGAGAGGTTGTTGTTATTTTAGTGATGTGCATGTTTTCAGACACCATATCCTGTCTGATCTTGGAAGCAAAACAGGGTTAGCTGTGGTATTTGGATGGGAGACTGCCAATGAATACCAGGCACTGTAGGCTATATTTCAGAGGAAGGAACTGGCAAAACCACCTCTGTTTTGCCTAAGAAAACAGGCAACTTGAAGGCGCGCGCACACACACACACACACACACACACGTTCAGAAAAGATGATTTAGTGGTGAAGAAGGCAGGAAGATCTGGACCTTGTGCATCACCATTCACCAATATTCTCTCCATCAGCTAACAGATATATTGAGCAGTGTGCTTGACACAGTCTGAAATGCTTTCCTGTCAAAAAGTTCCATGTACATAGAAAGTTAGTCAACAGGGAAGGAATGGTCATGAAATTTTTGTCCCAGAGGTGGTCACTTTTGAGCATACAGGGTGAGGTATATATATATATATATGTGTGTGTGTGTGTGTGTGTGTGTATGAGAATGCTTTCAACAAGCATGTGTGTTGTGAGATGATACTAGCTCAAACTCCATTTTCATTTACTTTTCATAGAAAAATTGTTCACATCACTCCTTCTAGTACTAAACTTAGGCAATCTTGCATATATCTGTTTGGAAGTAAAGCACATAGAAATAAGGCACTCCTTTTTTCATACCCGAGGGCATCACCATGTGTTTACATATATTAGTTCCGTGATTAAAATAATTACAAGGATCTGTTCATGAAGAGTTGTAGCTGAATGGTACAGCATGTGCAAAAGGTTCAAGATGTCCTTGGCATCTCAGTGGAAGTCTGGAAAGAACGTGGCTGAAATCCTGGACATCAGCCACAGTTCTGACCAGAATAGTCATGAATGTCCTGTGACATTTAAGATTATGTCACAATGAGGAATGTTGAGTTATAGAATGGTGGAGGTGCCAACAAAAGGAAAGGATTCGATTCACCACTTGGCTATGAAACCCACTGGCTGACCTTTCACCCTCAGGAGAAGGAAATGGTGAATCTCCTTTGCACAAATCTTGCCAACAAAACCTCATGATAGGTTCACCTTAAGCCATAAGTCAGAAACTATGTGAAGGCACACAACACCACCAAAAAGGCATGGAGGGAGGGATCAGTTTTTGGTGAATATGCATTGTATACTGAGGAAGTTTTAGGAAGTCAGTAGGAAAACTTATACCTTTTTTCCTTTTTCACTCTTTCTGTACAGTGGGCCTTTGGTATCTGGGGTTGGGTTCCGGGACCAAAATCGTTGAAACCAAAATTCATGAATGCTCATGTCCTATTAAATACAGTGGCATAGTAAAATGGTGCTTCTTATAAAAAGTAGCAAAATAAAGGTTTTGTTTTGTTTTGGAATTTATATACATTTTGAATATTTTCATGCTGGAGATGGTTGAATAAATGGATAAGGAATCAGTGAATACAGAGGGCTGAGTGTACTCCACTCTATGATAACAAAGCACTCTGGTTTGGGGCTAGCATTCAAAGGTGTCTGCCTACTTGAGTGCTTCACAACACACGATGGGAGAAACAAATTCCATGTATTTCTTCTGCCTAGAAAACCCTGTGATAGACTGAGTATCCCTTATCCATAATTCCAAAATCCAAAATACTCCAAAAACCAAAATTCTCCAAATGGGTGGCTAAGATAGTGACACCATTGCTTTCTGATCGTACAGTGTACAAAAACTTACTTTCATGCATAAAATTATTTAAAAAAACATTATGCATAAAATTATCTTCAGGCTATTGGTGTAAGGTGAATATGACACATAAATGAATTTCATGTTTAAACTTGGGTCCTATCTCCAGGATATCTAATTATGCATATTCACATATTCCAAAATCTGAAAAAATCCAAAACATTCCTGATCCCAAGGATTTCTGACAAGGGAGACTCAACATGTACCTTTAGGAGCGGAAGTGTCATGAAAATGCTGGCTACTACTGATTGACTGACACTTTGGGTGACAAGAGAACTTGTATATTAACCAGATGTTGGTGGTTGATACTTGCATTATGTTAATACAACAACATCCAAAATCCACAAAACAATTACATCTTTATTGCACCAACCAAAAATGAACAAAATACATCATGCAAGCTTTTGAAGCTCTACTTGCCTCTTCATCAGGTGAAGGTGTAAAAAATGGCACAGGAGAAGAAGGAAAAATGACCATGTTAGAGTCATAGGCCTACATTTTGTCAAGATGTTGATTTTGTTGTCAGTTAAGATGGTATGGAGAGATAGCTATGCAGGCAGAGGTGTTTGGCTATGTGGGTTATAAAATCCAGGCAATAAAATTTAAACTTCATTAGTAACAGAAAAAATATCTGCCCTTGAGATTCAGGCATTTTCTGTCCTGGTGAGGCTAATGGATTCTTATCTGAAGTTCTTCACATATTAAATAAGTGACATAAGATGCACCCCATCTTCCAGTCCAAAAGCTCTTGGTTTGTTTTAATGTGTGTGGTGATGGACAAATAATTTACCTCTCTTTGAAATTTGCATTTGGAGGTGCATTCTTGGATCTCTTTGATAATAGTATGAAGACATATCAGTTTCAAAGATATGTACAATGTGTTGAACGCTGCTGACACCTCTCTGTTTTGGTATTCACATTTATTCTTTCCATGGGGTTGAAAGCTTAATTGTACATACAACGTAATAGATGCCACTTTGTTTCAGAAAATAGCCTTGAACAGCAATATCTGTTGAACCTCCTTGTATTTCTGAAATGCTTATTTTATAATCTCATTAATGCTTCTGTTTTCTACACCCTTGCTGGGAAGAAGAGCTCTTGAATTCAATGACACTTAAGCCCTATTCAGGTATTCAGAAAGGGGTTACACCAACGTTGGAGGAGGGAAGCATGATAACTCCACCTACCCACAGTGTTGGTTTGTTCATATCATTGGCTTTGATGATATGATCTAAACATGTATAGTCTTCATGCCAGCTAGAACATGAATTGTCCAGGGTTGTGACATATTTTCAGACCACACATAGAGAGATCCCTCTTCAGAACCATTACTTGTCATGTGATCAGTTCTCCCTTGTATGTCAATCATCTAAAACAAACAGCTCTATTTATATACCGCTTATATATGCCTAACGAGTGTCTAAGCGGTTTACAACCATAGGTTACTAACCCCCAACAATCTAGGTACTCATTTTAGCTACCTCGGAAGGGTGCAAGCCTGAGTCGAGCTTGAGCCCTTTTGCTGGTCTTGAACTTACAACCTTATGGTTTTGAGTGAGTGACTGCAGTACAGGCATTTAACCACTGTGCCACCAGGACTCCTGATGTCTGAATAAAGCTTTATTGAGATATGTGTAAGATGACACTGTTAGTCACTTGCTCAGGTGAAGAAACTTGGACTTACTGAAAATATTATCAGCTACATTTCCCCCTCCTCCTTTTCCCCTCACCTCCCTGGCTTCTTCATTAATGGTCTTCCGTTATAGGTAGAGAATTGCTAGAAGAAAGGCTGTTGTATGTTTAGGGTTTTGTGTTATGCATGTTTGGATGTATTGTTAACTTTATACTGTATATTAAGTGAAGTCAGATTAAGTGTGATTTTGCAGCATATAGTAAACAGTGAAAATCTCACTTTATTTTCTTTGTGAAAGGTTGACTAGCACTGCCATGTGCTGCAGTGCCTAATTACAGCAGGGTGAGCTAAGGACAGAGGCTCTGCTACCTGTTGACGCTTGAGACTTTCTTTGTTTGGTTCCATTTCTTAAATTTTTAAGGCTATGTGTGTGAGAGGGGGACTGCAGGGCTGACCCTTTCACTGAAGGTATTAATTTGCTTTGCACGTTTGGTTTCCCCCAATTGACTGCTTAAACTGGAGCAACCCAAAAGCTCCTTAGACTATACTGAAGAGTATTTTTGTAGTGATTTTTTAGCCAGTTGCAAGGAACAAGTTTAGTAAATGGTAAATGTTTGTTTTATATGCTCTGATGTGAGAAAATGTGATGGAGGAAGGTCATTATGAAGCAAAGAGTTTTTTTTTTTTTTACTTTCTTGAGCAGTATTGAGAAATATTTTCTTGAGAAGTATTTATACTTTAGATATTATGTTTTAAGTTGTATTTAGTTTGAACAGGATAGAGGTGATCAAGACTTAATTTTCAGCCATGTATACAAAGAGCAAATACTGTTCTACAAATTCTTTGTATCTAAATGATACCAATGTACCATGGCTTCAAAATCTTCTGACATTTTTCATCTTTGTGGGAGCTAAAACATGTTTTAATCTAACATATCTAATAACCAAGCTAGGACTTCTTTTGTTCTTCTGTTGCTTTGAGATAGAAGAGATGACAAAATGTAGACTGTCAGAAGTATGGGTTACTTCTAAAACACTGCAGTGTTTAACACCAGTGCACTTTTAAAACTGTGTAATAAGCAAAGAGACAAAATTAATTTTAAAAATTAACTTTTGCCAGCTTTCCTTTTGAGGCTCTGATTATATTTGTTTGGTTGCATTTTAAAGTTGCATATTAAAGTTGGCCATATGGCCAACACAAACAGATTATATAACTGAAAGTAAAAGATGATGAAGTGCCATACTGGGTGGCCAAGACAAGACTAGGTGCTGACTGTGGCTCAAATCACAAACTATTCATATCTAAAATAAGAGTAAAACTCAAGAAGAAAACAAAACTAGTCATCATACCAAAATTTGATCTAAACTATATCTCATCAGAATTTATTGACAATCTAAACACAATAAATTGAGAACCAGAAGAACTATGGTCTGAAGCCAGGGACACAATAAAAGAAGAATGCAGACAGACACTCTCAGTAGACAAAGAGAGAGAGAGAGAGGAAACCATGGATGACAGATAAAATACTACAAGTAATAAAGGAAAGAAGCGAAGCAAAACAAAATGCATATAAGAACAAACTAAGAACCATAAATGCAATTGTGCAACAGCGAATGTGAAAAGATAAAGAAAACTACTGCTGTGATCAATGAAAAGAAATAGAAAACAACAACAAAAAGGGAAGAATGAGAAACCTATTCCACAAGATCCGGGAAATCAAAGAAAATTTCAAACCAAGGACCGGGATGCTCTATGACAATTAAAATAACATAATTCAAGACCAAAAAAAAAAAAAAAAAAAAAAAAAAAGAATAAAAAGACAGTGGATGCAATATACAGAAGAGTTATATACAAGAGATGATAAAATGAATGACATGTAGAATGAAGAGCCATATGAAGATGAACCCCGAATTGTAAAAAAGTGAGGTGGAAGCTGCAATAAGAGAAACAGCAAAAAACAAATCACCAGGAACATATGATATCCTAATCGAACTACTGCAATCCATGCTGACAAGAGTCAACTACAGTGCTGACTAACATATGTCAACAGATATGGAAAACAAAAAGATTGCCAACAGATTGGAAACGATCAATATACATCCCCATTCACAAAAAAGGAAACACAAAAAAACTGCAACAACTATAGGACTATAGCACTAATCTTCCACGTAAGCAAAATTATGCTCAAAATTCTGCAACATAGACTCCAAACATACATGGAGAGAGAAATCCCAGAGGTTCAGAAAATGAGGAGGCACTAGAGACCATGTTGCAAACATATGATGGCTAATGGAGTGCACAAGGGAATTCCAAAAGAAAATCAACATGTGCTTTATAGACTATAGAAAAGCCTTTGACTGCATTGATCATGAAAGGCTATGGGACACCCTTAAAGACATGAGAGTGCCAACACATCTAATAATCCTGATGAGGAATCTGTACTCAGTATAACAGGCTACTGTCAGAACAGAACATGGAGAAATAGAATGGTTCCCAGTTGGAAAAGGGGTCAGACAAGGCTACAAGTACCTGTTCAACTTATATGAAGAACATATAGAAAGAAAAGCAGAATTTGACATAGAAGATGGGGGAGTGAAAATAGGAGAAAGGAATATTAACAATCTAAGATATGCAGATGACACCATAGTACTAGCAGAAAACCTCCAGACCTGGAGCAACTACTAAGGAAGATCAAGAAGGAAAGTGCAAAAGCAGGCTTACTGTGGAACATAAAGAAAAGAAGAATAATGACCACCGAGAATCTACACATAGTCAATCTAGACAATGAAGAAATAGAAATAGTGTAAGAGTTCTCATACCTGGGATCAAGCATTGATAGAAATGGGGACTGCAGTCAGGAAATCAGAAGAAGATTAAGAATGGGGAGGGTGTCTATGAAGGAACTGGAAAAGATCCTAAAATGAAAAGATAGACAGCTATGCACAAAAGGTAGAATCCTGCAGCCATTGTATTCCCTATTACCATGTATGGGTATGAATGCTGAACAGTTAAGAAAGAAGATAGGAAGAAATCAATGCATTTGAGATCAACGTCATATTGAGGAGGGAGCAAGCTTGTTTTCTGCTGCTGCAGAGACTAGGACGCGGAATAATGGATATAAATTGCAGGAAAAGAGATTCCACCTCAACATTAGGAGGAACTTCCTGACAGTAAGGGCTGTTCGACAGTGGAACACACTCCCTCGGAGCGTAGTGGAGTCTCCTTCCTTGGAGGCCTTTAAACAGAGGGTGGATGATCATCTGTCAGGGATGCTTTGATTTGGAGGTCCTGCATGGCAGGGGGTTGGACTAGATGGCCCTTGTGGTCTCTTCCAACTCTATGATTCTATGAGATGTAGTGGTGGAGAAGAGTGCTGAGGATCCCATGGACAGCCAAAAAGACAACCAAGTAAGTCCTAGAGCAGATCAAGTCAGAAATCTTTCTTGAAGTCAAGATGACAAAACTTAGGCTGTACTTCAGACATATCATGAGAAGGCACGACTCACTGGAAAGAACAATAATGCTTGGAAAGGTGCAGGGAAGTAGAAAGAGAGGAAGACTGTAAGCTAGATAGATGGATTCTATTAAGGAGGTCACAATATGAATGTACAGAAACTAAGAAGAGTAGTGGAGGACAGGAGGTCTTGGAGATGTCCTATCCACAGGGTCGCCATGGTCGAGATCAACTCGAGGGCAGTTAAGAACAACAACAGATATGAACGTCTGTTATTGTATGACTTCAAGTCCTTTCTGATTTATGGTGACCATAAGGCAAAACTATCACAGAGTTTTCTTGGGACAATTTGTTCAGAGTGGGTTTGATATTGCTTTCTTCTGAGGCTGAGAAATTGTGACATTCCCAAAGTCACCCAGTACATTTCCGTGGCCAAGTGGGTATTCAAACTTTGGTTTCCCAATGTTCTCATCTGTGTCTCCCCCCCCCCCCCCCAAATTATATTGACAAAGACATTTTCTCTCCCACCTTTTTTCTCCCACTCCTATCTTATAGTTAAGTTTTTGGTCACAACTTATTGAAATGGGGTTGGGAACATGTGACCCTATTGACACTGTTGGAGTGCATAATCAGCAGTGAGTTATCATGAAACGTGCAATCGTGCAACATTAGCTTCTTTATCCCTACTGTAAGTGGAGGTGTATCATTTCAACTGTAGCAAAACCTCAGTCCATCCTCCTTTATATATACAAAATTATACCACAATGTAAAACACTGAAGATACAAAAACCAGTATATTTTTGCATTCTGGTATTGTGATGTATTACAGGTGGATGATGTTTTACTGCCCAATTTGAAATAACGAGACCAGACACAAGACATGGATTGAAATAGGGTCACTTTATTGAAGATATTAACTATTTAACTATTTAACTGTCTCTTGAATACTTGCAAACTATAAAAGGGGGGCAACCTGGTGCGGGAGCAGCCAAGGCAGGTAGTCTATTCCTCAGACCTCCTCCTAAGCTTCCCCTGAGTGAAAAACCTGAGCTCCGAGGATAATCCAAGTATTGGGTTGCTCCCCAGCCAGCTCACATCTGGAACGCCCAACTGGGACCTTCACAGCCAACTCACAAGTCTTGACTGAGGATTATATCCCAGGTGAGCCCCAAGGCAGACCTCCTTTCCTCTCTCCTTACTCGCAAGACCTAAGAAAAAAGTTCAAGAGGCCTAACATTCACCCCAATTGGGTGCCATTGGTGTTCACCTGACTCCCAATATTCCCCCCAACCACCAGTGACCGCCTATTTAATTCCACACCTGAGCCAATTTTCTCAGTGCCAAGAGCATCAGTGTGAGGTAGGTGAAAAACCCTTGGAAAAAGGAGTAAAAATTTCTACCTGGCCCCGAAGCGACCACCAAAGCCACACTGAAGTTAAGATGGGAAGGCGGGCGGGACAACAAATCTCCAAAGAGGGGGAAGGAAGGGTGGCACAAGCTTAAATAGCCTAAGCCCCACCCTTAACAGTTCTCTAAGGCTGGCAGGAAACACCAGCCAATCAATTTACTGGCCTCTATTCAAAATGGGCCAGTAAATTCATCTCCCAGGCATACACCTGGGGAGGTGGATTTGATCTTTTGTGCGTATCCCTAGAATAGAACCTATATGATTTTCCTTTTATGTTTTGATGATGATTGATCTCTATTGAATTGTACTATCAATGTTTCTTTGCTGCTTTTTAGTTCTATTGTTTTAGGATAGTTGTACTTGTGGTGTTAGGACAGTTTTACATTATGTCTCCTTGGGAGTTCTTAGAGAACTAAACAGTAGGAGATAATTAACTTCAAGTTGATTCCCCAGAAAGCTATAATCATTTTTCTTGTATTCCATGTCTTCCCTCTTCCTGCCTACATTTTGAAGAAGGAGATGGTTACACTCGGGGCTGGAACCGCATAAGGAGGAGTCATCCAGGAAAATTGTATTTTCTTCTGTTATCCCAGCTTCTCTTCCTCAGCCTGCCTTTGTCTGCTGTTTAGCCAGGGGAAGTAGAAGCAGAAGCAGAAGGAAGAGTCACTCTGGTAGCCAGACTGAGCTTCATCAGCATGCTTCCATGCTCCTGCATGGTGCCAACAATGCCAAAAGCAGCCTGTAATCCCAGCTGTTACAATACGGTTCTGCGCAAGGAAAGTTGTGCTTGCTAAGTCCTCTTGACAATTCAGAGCCCTTGGAGGGAGGTCTCCTTTAGGACTCCTTGAGCCAGCAACAAAATGTTTTGCTCCATGTAATGAATGACAACAATGGAATTCCTTTCTGGCTCAGTGGGCCATTTGGCCTACTTATCCTGTTTTGTTTTTTTTGTGCCAGTTCATCTGGTGATGCCAGTGAACTCCATGGGTCCCAGTATCATTGCCCATGCAACAGTTTGAGCAGTCAAGTAAATTAGAAATGGCACAACTGCTAATTACCTAGAGGCATCCCCAAGCGATCCTGGCAACCTCTCTGTTTCAAGAGTCCCAAGCTGCCATTTTAATAAGCACTATTTAAGAAAAAAACCTGAAGTTTTCCTAAATTGGGTCTTTTGTGATAGCTGTAATAAGTCTGGATGATTTACTAATAAGGCCAATGTGCCTTGGCTCATCTCTAGGGTTTGTCCCTTTCTGAATATAAATTGCTTTGATTTGGCTTTCAGCTATCTGTTCTTCCAACCTGAGTCCTAATATTCAGTGATGTACAAGTAATTTATATGCACAGAAGAACAACTTTTGTAACCTAGTAAGACCTGGACAACCTTAAGAGCATAGAATAAAAGAGTGATATCATAGAAATTTGGGCTACCTTCATTTTCTAGCACACACATTTAGTTTCGTGTACAAAATTATTCTGAGAGGGCATAGAGGAAAACAATGGCAAACCTCCTCTGAACAAATCTTGCCAAGAACAACAACAACCAAACTAATTCCAGCTTTTTAAAAAACTGCAATGTGGGAATGTTTTCTGCATGCCTAATAATCAAGTAGGTATTACATCTAACTCATGTAATTACATGTTGCAGAAAAAAGGACAAAGATTTGCATAAAAATTGTGAGTTCACTGAGAGAGAGGGGAGATACAAATGAAGAAACAATTACTTTGAATTTAAGTTGGTAGCATTAATATATTTCACTAGACTGGTGGAAGGGATAGAGATCAGGTGATTACACACAGAGAGATTGGCAGTCTGTTAGTGACATACACATGTGGAAGTCACTCTGTGCATGCAGTGTGAATTATTTGACTCAGTGCAACAGATGTATTTTCCCAACAGTGGAAGAAGCAAAGTTGCTCATGCAGCAGTGTTGTGTGCTGCAGTTCACATTGCACAGTGGGACCCAGTCACTAACGTGTGTTGCACAGTGTGACTATTCTGCCTGGGGGCTGCATTGTCCTTGCATTGTGTATCTCCACCTGCAGAGATCTGTGCTGCGCTGAGGGAATGTTGTATTGCAGCCTCATTTTTCTGCCCAAGTCCTACTAAGTATTGATGGGCACCTTCAAAGTGTCCTCTGCCTTCTTATAATTACTTTAAATAGCCCCTCGCATAGAAGACTGGCCTCTGTAAAGTGGAACACAGGACCATCCAAAATATACCTGCTCAGTGGCAAAAGGGATTGTTTTATTTCTCTAGACCAGTGATGTCCAAACTCTGGCCCTCCAGCTGTTTTGGACTTCAGCTCCCAGAAGCCTCAGCCACCTTGGCCAATGGTCTGGGATTCTGGGAGCTGAAGTCCAAAACACCTGGAGGGCTAAAGTTTGGACATCACTGCTCTAGAGACAGCTTGTTGTATTACTGAGTTGTCTACTCTGGGTTGAAAATCTTTCTCAGGATGATGATGATGATATAAGAACAGAAATCTGTAGTAAGTTGCAATACATTTTATACAAATTCCTTGTCCCCATGGAATAAATGCCAGTGTGTGTGTATGTGTGTGCATGTGTGTTTAAAAACTTGCCTGCTTTCCATTTTTCATCTGGGAAAAAAGGTATTTGCTCATACCTTAAAACCCCCTCAATTTCTCTGCTGTCAAATATCTACTAAAGGCATTAAAGTCTTCACAATGAAGGGCATTTGAGAGTGATCTTCTATAGGAAGGAGTTATTGCGTAACTTACGTCTCAGCCTGTTCATTCTGCCCTTTCTTAACCTTGCATCAGGATGTGGTGTGAATGGGTTCGACCTACTCAACAGCTTCTGTTTGTTTAGGAGACAATGCCTGATTGACATAGAAGGTTTTATGCAGGTGTACATAGAGTGTGTGTGTGTGGGGGGGCATTAGAGCTTGGAAAAGTTACCAACTTCTAATCCCCCCCCCCCAAAGAAAAGTTTTGGAATACAGCTTCTTAAGTCCCCTAACCATCACAGTAGTCCAAAAAAATTGAGTTTTCAGAGGAGCGTGCACAAAATTGCATTTAAAGGTTGTATGTGTGTATGTGTACTGGAATGGTTGGCTTCATGTTTCCTATATTCAAGTTAGTAGAAACCTAAAACCAGTGGAATTTCTCTTGTTCTCACTATACAGATTTTGAAAAATAAATAAAAATATAGGCAGGTTGGGGAAAAAAGATGTAAAGTTTTCTCAATGCTAATATTTATGTATTATCTAAATTGGGAAAAAGAGCCAGTGTGATGCAGTGGTTTGACCATTGGACTATGACTCTAGAGAGCAGGGTTTAAATCCCCACTCACCTTTGTGAACAGAAGCTTATTTGGCATTGTTAAGTGAGCTATGCCCTGTATATACAAATCACAAAGCACTAGTGGTTCTCCAACTTTTCACCCTTGTGACCTGTTCATATCTATATATGAATGCCGCCTTCTGCTCAATGTAGTATATGAATAAAAATATTTTGTTCAACATGCATATTTTTGCTCACACATTCAGTCTAATACTTAACACATGTGTAAATTTTGCACATATGGTTTCACACAGAGCCATGTCATATACACCAGTGCTCACAGATGTGTACATAGTTGTGCTTCTTCTTTCACTCACAGAGAGACTCATTTATTTTACAAAGCCACACGGAAACATTCATTCTCTGGTGTTTATGCAAGTATACACAATTGCTTATGTAAGTATGTAAAAAAGAGATGAGTGTAGCTGGCTGTGTGTGTGTGTGAAAAGGACAGAATTTGTATGTGGGACTATGTGAATGAATGTATTTGAGGAAGAAGGAGTCAGAAAAAAACACTCTCCTCATCTTTCTCTTCTCCTTCAGGACAGAAAAGGTTTGGGAAGCGGAGGAAGAGGAGGCATCAGGACCTCCAAACCCTGTGCCCCTCTTGGGCAACTCTCATCCCCAGGGATCCCATGCAACAATCTGAGAACCACTGGCATAGCCTACCATCAAAAGCCCTTCTGAATCAGTTTCTAAAAGGTCCCATATTAGCCTCTTTAGGGAGGATGTTCCACATTTTTGGAGTTGCCACTGAGAAAGCCCTGTCCCACCAAATGAGCCTGAGAAAGTGGTGGGACAGAAAGAGGGACTCTTTCTGAAGATCATGTCCTAATGGGCTGAAAAAGGGTGGCCCAGGCTGTAGAGAGACGAAAGGTCCACCAGCTGGAGCCTGGTACAAAAAAAACCTCATAACACTTAGTATTACAGAATTCGAAGCCTAGATATGTGATTTGGATACTGTAACTGAACAGAGAGCACACTGGCATTCCATATAAAAATCTAATTCTGGTTGCCGAGCCCAGAAATATTATTTAGGGTGGTGTTGTTTCTATTGTTAAAAATCCGGGAATTAGAAATCAATACTTCTCTGTTGAAAGAGAACTATCTATCCCAATTTATCTTCTGCCCTCCCCTGCTTTACATCACTTCAAATATAATGTGGATAATAACAAAAATATTGTTTGTTGTTACACACCAAACTTTAATTTTGAAAGTCACATTGCACATTGTTCTGAAGTCTTGGAGCATGTTACTAAGGCTGGTGTACCTTGAACTAGATATTTCTTAAAGAATCAATTTTTTGGCCTCCATATATGAAAGAGAATCGCTCATGAAGGGAAATGTCAGTCTTACCAATGCATCTCCTGAATTCAGTGTGTGCCGGCTTTTGCCATTTTTTAATATTTCTGGCGTTGCTCCATCTTGACTTCTTTCCTTTTCCAGAGAAAGGAAGTGAGCAAAATCTACAATTACGGTGAATGATTACCCTCATTATGTCAGGTGTGCCACTTTTGACATTCAGTTTTGAAGTCTTTACTGTTCTGAACACTTTGGTATTTCCTTGTTTCCTTGAACTTAAGCCACTCATTTCTACAGATCTGAAAGTCTGTAGCTTCTGGATGAGTTTCCTCTGCTCTTCTACAGTGACTTGTAACTTCTCTAAACACTGTACATGTAAAGAATGATGATAAGGCTGACTAAATCCATGGCAGTTGTGCTGATCATGGTCTCTTCCAAGCTTCTTATCTCCTGGCAGAGAATGTTGTAACTGCTGGAAGAGCCAATATTTTTGTTGATTGTACACATCTGCATTATTGGACATCTTGGCAGGATAAATCCTTTCTTGTTGTCTTGTGACGTCAGGCCTGACCACATCCCAGAACGCTAAAGATCTTTCCATTGGCTTCAAAACCTCCTGTGATTTTCCTGGGAACTCTAGACCATGACCTGTCACTTCATATTGCGTGGTCATTTTCTTGACTTCCAAGTAGTATTTGATGCAACATGAGAGCTAGACCAATTCAACAAAGGGCAGGAGAAACCTGAGCTTCTCTGCTAAAGGTTTCTCTTGTGGCAGAGTTATTGTTTCCTAGTTCATTTATATTACTAAGACCAATGACCTCACAAATAACCTCACAGAAAGCTTGTTTGACCATAGTAACAGAATCCTGGCAACAAAGACACAGGCAGCACCTCCCTTTTCTCAGCAAAATACAGAAAATTATATACTTCATAGTCAGTTTGCAGTTTAAATGGTGGAGGATGGGTGCACTTTTAGTTCTTAGGTACCCTTCCTTTATCTTCATGTGAGCACAGTTTGTTGCCTCTGACATTGACTAATACACTCCCAAGTCAAAATTTTTGGCCATATGATTAGTTCACAGTCTCTCTTTGGTATTTATGTGGAAAACCAAATGTAGTCCTGATGTTATGTAAGGAAAATTCCAGAACCCTTATTAAGACAATATATTTATTAGACCAAAGATCACAAAGCATTGTTTTAGTTTTCAGATTCTCAAAACTCCTCATTTGGCAAAACGATAATCAAAGAACAACGTGGGAGAGCCAATGCTGAAATTACAGGGTCTACATTTTGTCATTTAGTCTTAAGATGTAATAAGGGAGGAGGTTATAGACATGTTAATTAGACCCTTGATACATGTGGCATGCATTCTTGTTGCACCCAGAATTGTGGTTAGTACTGTTGAGTTGTAGAAACAAGCAATGTTTGATTCCTCCCATTTCTCCCCCAAATTGTTGTTGTTTTTTTACGTCAGCAATCATTATTGGCTTTTTCTTTCTAACAGCCCAAGGGACTTTTCTAGATGTAACCACAGATACATCAAAGCACTTGCTATTTATTTATTAAACCATTTCTATCCTGCCCTATATCAAAGGATATCAGGGGAAGCCTACAGGTAAGATCAATACAAGAGTGAGATAGGAAACTGTTGGAGGATTGAAGAGATCCTGAAGGGCTGTACCTAGAATGACAGAATCATAGAGTTGGAAGAGACCACAAGGGCCATCCAGTCCAACCCCCTGCCATGCAGGAACTCTCAATCAAAGCATACCCAAGAGATGGTCATCCATCCTCTGTTTAAAGACCTCCAAAGAAGGAGGTCTCTCCTGGACCCAAAATGAGTGAAGAAGATTCAAAAACATGGTAAAAATTCCTCCTTATGTCTTCTAGTGGGCATTTGGGAACATTTTTGAGTCTCTTTTCCCATACATTTGACCCATGCAGAATAGCTGTGGAAGGTCTCTACAGGCCCACCTCTGTATAATTTGTCCATCTCTGTCCTAGAGCCTAATTTGAATATTTGCAGTCTCCTCTTCCATTTGATCACAAAGATTTTGAATAAATGCAACCTCTGTGGCATCAGCCAGTTTTTTTACCCCAGTTCCTGGAAACAAACTCAATTTTCCTATAAGAGAACCTCCAGCCTGTATTTCAGGATTTCTTCCTAACAATCTAGACTCAACTGTCTAAGCTCTAAATTTAGAATCAGTATCAATGTTTTAAAAGAGACGACAGAAGTAAATGGAGGGGAGCAGGTGAGATGATCCCAACCCTCAGCTTTACAATGTTTTAAAACTAGACAGAACATAAAATAAATAAATAAATAAATAAATAAATAAATAGTAATAGTGGGGAGGGAAAAGGTAAACAAGAAAACTTATGCACAGATCTTATTATTATCATCCTGGTGGAATGGAGCATTCTTGTTAGGGAAAGGAAAGACTGATGGGACTGATTCAGGGTGACCTTTATTTCTTCCTTCTGTCCAGGAGGAATTCTGCATTTTGAGCATGACTAAGAAGCATTAGTGTATGTTTATATAGGTGTTTATAGCTTTTATTTGGTATTTATTCTCTATTTTTCCTGAATGACCTACATTTTATGATACATTACCCTCCTTTGTGGTTAATGACATCTGATCACCCAGAGCCGACTTCTCAGGACTACTGTTGATGGTGGCCCTGCTTTTCTTCTTCCTTGTCCTTAGTATAGTGTAATGGTTGGATGATAGTTGGGCAGGAGGCAAAACTGGTTCTCAGGAGGATGTAGATGGCCCTTTCCCCCTTCTCTGTCTCTTCTATAGACTGGTGAAGGAAATCCATTTACCTTAACCTTCCCTCTACACATTAAATTCTCTCTGGCTTTTCTTCGCTAACAAAGATTCAGGAAGGACTCATCCCACGCTTACTACAAGCGCGTTGATGACTAAAAAGCCGATCCGAGATAGGTCCGGTTACAGAAAGCACAGCAGAAAGTCTCCTTGGGTGATGTTTCCAAGTTGTGGTTCTTTCTACGTTGACGTTTCTCTTCAAGACTCGTTCGGCATGAGTTCTCGAATGAGGCTGCAGCATTGTGGATAGTGCGTCTCCATGCCTCCTGATGTGAGGCCAGGGCAGACCATTGTTGGTGATCAATTTGGCCAAGCTTGAGATGTTGTTTCATGGAGTCCTTGTATCTCTTCTTTGGGGCATTAAATTATAGCAGTTTGATACCACGTTAATTTCCATGGTATCTGTGAAAATGGGATTTGTAGTGTGGTGAGCAATTTAGCATTCTCTCTGGGGAGGGCACTAATTCACTCCATTTACAGTACTAAACTTGTCACCCCACATCACCAGATTATGGGTGCATCCACATTGTGGAAATAATGCAGTTTGACAACACTTTAAGTGCTGTATATAAGTTCTTTAGCCTTCTCTGCCAAAGAGTTCTGGTGCCTCGCAAAACTATCAACCCCATGATTATACAGAATGGAGCCGTAGCAGTTAAAGTGGTAGCTAACTGCTAAACTGTGCAATGAGGATGCACGCTTAATTAATCCAGTAATTGTGACAGTGGCCCTTGATGGTTTTCCTGTCAGTAGCCTGAATTTTAAAAGAGGTGGTGATCCTAAAACTGCTGGAAATGATTGATCCCTGACATGAAATCCACTAGCTGCCACTGGCCAGTGAATAGTTTAAAAATGTGCGGAAGGCAGAAACAAGAAGTAACTTATTATTTCATTGCTTCTTTCATCCACTTTTGGAACTTGGTGGGGAACAGAAAACTTTTACTAGATAAGTTAAAGAAAAGATGGGAAAGTTTTTGAAAGTCATATATTTGATCTCATATGAAGAACTACTGGTACACTTTGATCTCAAACAGTTGATCTCATGGGGGGGGGGCACTTAAAACTGAACTGGATGAGGTCCCACTGTTTCAATATCTGCAGGTGAGACATTCTGTGACATTGCTATATATTTTCACATAGAGATCTTAGGAGATTTTGAATACCTGGCAGGGATGGATGACATTGGTTCTAAAGATTTAATTTCTGAGATCGATAAATGCTTACTGTTGGAGACATTAAAGAATAAGATAACCTACAGACTGGGGACATTGCAGCAGTGCAAGACTGACAGATTTTGTGTGCATGGTATGAGGTTTTTAAAGGAAGAGCAGATTACTGGAGGAACTGGACCAAGTTTTGTTGACGCTAATAAACAATAATGATCTAGTTGGAATTAATTTGTGCCAGCTTAGGTATAGAAATTGCAAACTTCACTCAAATACTTAATGTTTCTGTGAGGGGGAGATAGATTGAACATTGCCATCTGAGACTTCAAGTAAACAGTTTCTAGTCCCCACTGAACTATGAAACTTCTCGGGTGGTTTTAGGCCAGTTGTTCTCTCTCAATCAGGTTTCTGGTTTTCCTGTCTGGTTTTCCTGATGTGGGGATAAAGTTGCTAGGAGGAGATTGTGTGCTGCCTTGATCACATTGGAAGATAGATTATGAATGTTAGTTACTACCAGAGAGAGATGAGAAGCCTTGGTGCCTTGATTACTTTTACTCCTCTTGATGCTGCTTTTCTATTGACAACCCCCCCCAAAAGAAATTTAATGTTACAAAAAATAACTGTGTGTCTCTGTGTGAGTGTATTTTTTTTTAAAAAAAAACCAAAAACACACACACACACACACACACACACACACACCTAAGACTACACTACAGTCAGCTCTCCACATTTGCCGGGGTTAGGGATGCAGGACCTCCATGAAAATGGAAACACCATTAATATCTCTGCCCTCCCTCCCAACCATATCTAAGAAACACAAGAAGTACGATCTGCATATTCAACATACCACAGATGCCTTCAACTGGCGGCATGTTCCTATTAAAAATGATATAGGGCAGCAGTGGAGGTGGCAGCAGATAACTCATGAATAATCAAATCTGCAAAAGTGAAACCTGCAAATGTGGAGGGCCAACTGTATTTTTGTTTTCTTGAATTATTGTTTCTGTGTACTTAGATGTGTTGGTTTGTGAAATAAGGAGAGCAGTAAGAAATGCTTCATGTGCATGTTCCCCTCTTGAAATTTGAAAATGCTGCTTAGTTTATAATTTTCTTAAAATACATATTTGAAGAGTGAAAGACGGGTGGCAGTCTTGTCTAAATGTACCTAGAGTTTAATTACTAACAATTACGATTTCTTTCCCTTCATTACTAAACTGTTCAGTGCAGTAAAATATAGTGGTTGAGGAAGAGATGAGTGATATGGCAGACAAGGTGTAAGAAAGCTTCACAGAGCATAAATAAAAATTTAAAAAGTTGAGCCTTGCCTTGAGTAACACTTGGGGGGCTCATTGCCCCAATTGCCATCATTCATACACACAGTTTGATACAGACAAATGCATCAAATTTATGGGTCCTGTTCAGGTGTAATGCTTACAGCATTGTATGTAGAGTGAGATCAGGAACAGGGCAATAATGGCTGGGGCAGGCCAGTGGCGGCTCATGGCTTTCTTGTCAGTGGGGTGATGAATCCCATCTTCTAGTTCTTGGTCCAGAATATAAAAGTACTGAATCTCATGCCTAAAATAGGTTTTACACTTTAGATAGCTTCTTTAAAGTTGGCACTGAATCTGTGGAGTAGATTCAAGACCTAACTGACATGAGAATTACCAGCTGCTGCTGGAAGCAGCTCCCTGGTTTGTACCCTTTCTCTCAAATTAGTTTATCTACTCTCAAGGTGTGTGTGTGTATATGTGCCTACAAGTCACCTGTCAACCTATGGCAACTCCATGAATTTCATAAGATTTTCATAGGCAAGATATACTAAGAGGTGGTTTGGCTAGTTCCTTCCTCCGAAATAGCCTACAGCACCTGATATTCATTGGCAATCTCCCATCCAAGTACTAACCAGGACTGGCGCTTCTTAGCTTCCAAGATCAAATGGGATCTGTTGCCTTTGGGGGTATTTAACTAAGCAGGGTTGCTTGCATTTGCATGCCTGCTTTTCCTCACCACGAAAATCAGTGTTGTAAAACTTAACCTGATCTGATCCTGAATATCCTGAGAGTGAAATCACTGGAAAAGCCCACACTAAGCTTTGTCATGCTTTCACAAGATTTCTTCACTATATGGAAGTATTCTTTATGTTGCACTGGCCAAACTATCTGTGTTTTAATTTGTTGGTATCTTAAGAAGGGGTGACAGCTCATATTCTTAGCCAATATTGTTAGTTTCTTTTGTGTGGCTCTTGACTGTAGAAATTTTAAAGGAGTTCAGAAGAGGGAGCAATAATTTTACAGTCAGGCATGGTAGGTATTTAAACCAGATAAGTGGTTTCAGTTGATCCAAACCTTTAAAAATGCTTCTCCAGCAGTTTGCTTAACATTATAGTTAATCAGTCATTTGCCCTTAATGTTAGCTTTTAAAAGTAAATATACTTGTATAACATTTAGGATCACTGATTCAAGACAAGGAGATTTTTGAAAACTCACCGAAAAATAAGAGTCTTATTCAGATATAAATAGTCAAAGTGCTATAGAAGTAAAATATGATGATCACAAAAACACACTTTATTTTCAAGAGTTGCAAGGGTGGTGAGCCTGAAATTATATGTCATCGCATAAATTTTGGGTATACGACTTGTAGATATAAGATTAAACATTATGTGAAAGATATGTTGATGTCACCCCAATCTAATGCTTGGTGTTCATGCTTGTAAGTTCAGTTACCTCTTCTTAACTGACATTAATTCAACTTTGACTTATGGCAACCCTATGAATGAATCACCCTGCCAGTTCTTGTAAATGCAGAACTATGGCTTCTTTGTTTGAGTGTACCCATCTGTAGTGGTTTTTCTTTTTTCCTACTGCCTTCTGTCTTTCCAAGCATTGTCTTTTCTAGGAAGGCATGTCTTCTCATGATATGTCTAAAAGTATCACAGTCTCAGCTTAGTCTTCTTGGCTTCTAGGGATAGTTCAGATTGATTTGCTCTAGGGCCCTTTTATTTGTCTTTTTAGCAGTCCACGGTATCTCTAGAACTTTTCTCCAGCAACACATTTCAAATGAGTTCATTTTCTTCCCATCAACTTTCACAATCATACATAGACATTTGAAAGACAATGACAAGGACCATCCTAATGTGAGCCCTTGGTATCCGCTGGGGTTTTGGTTCCAGGACCTCCCGCATGGACAACAAAATTTGTGGATGCTCAAGTCCCATTAAACACAATGGCTTAGTAAAATGAAATATAGGAATATATTAGGAATATATGATGGATGTGGTGGAGACAGAAACTATGGCTGCATATATGAAGCCTCCTCCCACTTGGAAGAGGAGCCTCAGGGCCTCGCTTAAGGGCTTTGTGGTGTGTGATGCCCCCTGGAACGCATCTGGGAATAAGGCAGAGAGAGAGGCAGGCTAGCTCCATCAGGCCTTGCCTGAAAGAAGAAGAGCCCTCCCTGCAGTCCTTCTGCCTTCGTCCTCAGAGGGAGAGATGAAGTGTTGGACCTGATCCCCTTCCCCTCCATCATTCCCTTCTCTTTTTGTGTTGTGTCTTCTTAGATTGTAACCCCGAGGGCAGGGAACCTTGTATGTACAGTTCTGTGTAAATTTACAGTGCTATATAAATAAAACAATAGCAACAACAACAATAATAATAATATTGGTGTCCCTTATATAAAAGGTCAAAATGAATGTTTGCTTTTTTTGGAATTTATACATTTCTAAAATATTTTCTAGCTGTGGATACTTGAATCTGTGGATAAAAAAATCTGTCGATACAGAGGGCTGACTGTATTTAATGATACATCTTTACATTTCAGGATCTTGTCTAGTTCCTTCATAGCTGCCCGTCCACATCCTAGGCTTCTGTTTTCTTGACTGCAGTCTCCATTTTGATTGATTGCTGAAGCGTGGTATAGGAAAACTTTGATCATCTCTGTGTCTTTATTGTGCACTTTTAAGATATGTAAATCATCTGTGGTCATTATTTTTGTTTTCCTAATGTTTATCTGTAACCCTTCAATTGTTACCTTGCACAAGTTTAATTAGTAATGACAGTATTGCTGATCAACAGCTGTGTGCAGAGACCTGCCCTTATTTAAACAGTGTAAATGCACATGCCATGGGTCTGAGCTAGTTTAAGAACAGTTTGATTATATTAGTGCAATTATTCTAACACACCAGGGTTTCTGTTAAGAGAGTTTGTTATGAAATGTAGCCAGGAATAATCCAAATATCAAAAATAAATTGTGAAATCATTTAGTAGTAAGGGCTGAGTGATTAGCTTTGAGATTTCCCCCCCTCCTTTGCACTAATGACTAAGAGATGGAGTCTGAATAATAACTTGTAAAGAATCTGATGTGCAAATGGTGTAATAGTTTATGTTAAAATTATAAGTGTGGAAAACTCATTTCAGCATTTTTGTTTAAAAAATATGAACTCTTAATGTCAGCAAAGATATTCAGGGAAGAATTTCCTTATTACATCTCTGAGGGCACTTATCAAATCCGTTTGACTGAAAATTTTAATATGAGATAGAGAAAATGGGTAGCCTATTAGAATGTTAAATAAACAGTGTAGTCTTTCATTTCTTCCACTGACTGTAAATGTGTGACACAAGACATTTTAGGAAGTGTGTCAGATCTGACATTTAACATTCATTAAAATAAGAGGAAATTGGGAATACCTGAATGTGCAAACAGTGAGGAGATGTGTTGTTCCACATAAATAACAGTTACAGTATCTTGAGTATGACAATACCTGGGTCTATGTTAGGGCTCATGGGGTGGCAATTTCTCCAAAACAGCTTCATCTATTTGATGAAACTCAAGCATCTTACAGAAGAGATGGTAAGGATTTCAGTTAGGGATCAGAGGTTGTTACATCCTTTGAAGGGTGAGTACAATCCCATTTATGGAGGTTTTACATTTAGTAGGTCTCTTGCTTCTCACTGGGTTCCCCTACTCATTCCTTCAAAAACAGCTTCATCTGTTGCCTCTGAATGAATGCCTAGAGGAGGTAATGGACTGGATGAGGAAAAACAGATTGAAGCTGAATCCAGATAAAACAGAGGTGCTTACTGTAAAAGGTCCTAACCTGGATTTGCAGATGTGCCAACTAGTCCTGGATGGGGTTACAGTCCTCTTGAAAGATGGTGTTTGCAGCTTGGGGGTGCTTCTGGATGGTCACTCCAAATGACAGCTCAGATAGATGCTACAGCCAAGAGTGCTTACTATCCACTTCAGCTGATACACCAGCTGCAGCCCTACCTAGAGCTGGAGGACCTAAAGTTAGTGCATGTGCTGGGAACCTTAAGGCTGGACTTCTGCAAAGCGCTGTATATTGGACTACCTCTGTACCAAGTTCAAAAACTTCTTATAGTTCAAAACATGGCAGCTAGATTGATTACTGGGACATCCAGGAGTGATCACTGCACTGGCTGCCAGTTACTTTCTGGGCAAGGTACAAAGTGTTGGTTATTACCTTTAAAGCCCTACATGCTTTGGGTCCAAGTGACCTCCAAGATTGCCTCCTCCCATATAATCTGCCCCATACACTCAAATCCTTTGGGGAACATTTGCTCCGGTCACCTAGGACTAGTTTGGCGACTGTCAGCCAGAGGACTTATTGTGCAGCCATCCCTAAACTGTGGAATGATTTGACAGAACAGATTCAATAGCTTAATATACTGTCTGAATTTAAAAGAGCATTGAAAACCAGTCTCTTCTAGCAAGCTTATCCGGATGATTTTTAAACAGTGAATTTTAAAAGATGAATTTTAAGTGTTGATTGTTTTAATATGTGCATATCTTACTTGTCCTTTTAAATTGGTATATATTTTAACTGATGTGTTTTAACTGGTGTGGTATGTCTGTTAATTGTTGTTGTTCCCCGCCTTGACCCATGAGGAGAGGTGGGCAAGAAATATTTATTTATTTATTTATTTATTTATTAGGCCTGCTATCAGATTCCTGCTTCTCCAGCTACATACCCTGACGTATAACCCCAAACACTTCCCCATCGTTTCCCCATCAATGCCTTCACTGATACTTTGGAAAACTGAATGCTATACAATACACATAAATGTATACACCTCTCTCTCTCTGTTCTATATTTAATCTTGATAAAATGATAATTAGAGTGTAGTTACAGAGAGAGCAAAATGAGGATATTGCCCTCCGATAAGAAATTTGCCCCCTGCCATGAAACTATACTTCAGTCTCCAATTTCTATCCCTGCAGTACAGTACGGCCATATCCATGGGGGATTACATACCTAGGCTTACTGCAGATAGTGAAATTTGTGGATAATGGTGACCCCTAAATTTCTGCTGGAAGTTGACCATAGAGCCATGTTGAAGGACCTCCAAATGCCTACAGAGAGACCTTTTATCTCCTGCACACAGAAATTGAAACCATGGTTACTTGTTCCACAGGCACATGGTCATTCATTTTGCCCCCCCCCCCCGGTTTGCTTTACCCCTGCTGGTAACATTTGTTTTTGTTTGGCACTGAATTTTTCTCCCTGTTATTGTCCAGTGCCCCCAATACTCATGCTTTATACCTCTGCAGCAAACACAGACACTGACGCATGCTCAGGCTCCACGGAGCTGCCCGGGGCAGAGTGGCTTTTGCTCTTTGTAGATTACCCTCAACCTTTTATTACTAAAGACAGCATGCTTCACTCCTGTCTTCCTCCCTCTCTGGTATTTTTCCAGGCTGCTAATCCTTCGGACTGTGTTTGCGGAAGATCCTTTGCCGTATGTTTTCATCCCCCCACCCCACCCCGCTTTCTGCTGTCTCTATTGCCTTCTAGCCATTCCTGAGGCTTCATGGATGCCCCAGTCTCCTATGCCACAACTGCTTTATAACTTCTGACTCCTCTGGTATCTGTATTCCAGATACCTCCAAATACAGTCAGGTCCAACTTTCAGCTATTCCCCTGATGATCCAGCTGCTGATCCAAAAGCCAGCCAGCCAGCCAGCCAGCCAGCAAGCCAGTATCTTCCTTCAAGTCTCCTACAAGTGATTAAACACAATACATTAATAATGAAATTCTGGTTCTGTCTGCTTAGGAAGAAAAACACTAACCTGTTTGTGGATAGAAGGCTAATCTACTCTCCATGCTTCTTTTCACAAACAATTTCTGACAGCTGCCCCTAACTCTCAATCACGCTTCAGGGTCCCCTGAACCATGAAACTGCTTTTTTAAAAAAATCAGTTTTATCTTCCCCACCTCTCTCTTCTTTCTCTTTTCTTCTCCCAGGCCCTTAGGCTATGCTCCATAGGTATTATAATCTTCACACTCATGACTGCTAATTAATTGGGGGAGGCCTAGTCTTGGTTTGTAAGAGCAGACTTGGACACTTGTATTTTTAAGACTGAAAGATGGCTCGAAGCTACAAAATTGACAATAAAAGTTTCCCAGGACCTCACATTTATTTTATGTTGGAGTTGTTTGCCAACAACTCAAAACAACCATTGGCCATGTCTGGCATATTTTCATTTTCAAAATTTTGAATAATAATAATAATAATAATAGATGCATACATAGTTCCATTGTTCCAGAAACATGTGTTTTGTTTTCACAACAACCTTGTGCAGTTGGATAGGAAGAGAGACAGCTGATTGGGGATGAACTGAGTGGGGTCTCCATAATTTTTGCATAGCACTCTTATCACTATACCAGACTGGCTCTCTTACTTGAGGTTACCTTTTCCCATGGAATTTATGTTTAAGAGAAAATACAATTGTTTAAGCAGGTGTTAGGTAAATACTTAAGAGTAATAGCAAACTCAGTTTCCCAGAAACCATATTGTTTCTGTTGTGTGCCTTCACGTCATTTCCAGCCTATGGTGATCCTAAAATTATCCTTTAATGGAGTTTTCTTGGCAATATTTGTTTTGGGGGAGGGGACAGAATTTGCCTTTGCCTTCCTTAAAGGCTGAGAGAGTCTGGCCCTAGGTCACCCAATGGGTTTCTATGGCCAACTAGGGATTTAAATATTGGTCTTCCATTGTGCTAGTTCAACATTCAATCTACTAAACCACACTCAGATCACCATCCCCATTCATGTCATAGGAAGTATCTTAGTGGAGTTTGGGTAACAGGTGAACACAAGGTTCGCTGAAAGTGCAACTATTATTATTATTATTATTATTATTATTATTGAAAAAAAGAATGAGTATGTGTCTGTGTGTGTTGTGTGCCTTCAAGTCATTTCCAAGTTATGGCAAGCCTAAGGTGAACCTACATGCGGTTTTCTTGGCAAGATTTGTGCAGAGGAGACTGAGACCATGTGCCTTGCCCCTGGTCATCCTGTGAGTTTTGTGGCCCAGTGGGGATTCAAACCCTGGTCTCCAGAGCTTCAACAGTAAAGACTGAATGTACCCAGTCTTGGAGGGAAGAATCACCAGTTGCCCTTTCACATTATACACTTATCACTCCTGTTGCTAAATTGCCATTGTTCCATCCTGTGGAATCTTAGGGTCTGTGGTTTCACAGTAAAGATTTTCATACCAGCGCTTACCATGGGGTAAGTGCTGGTAAGACTCTGGTAAACTGCTTAGGAAGCACATGTGTCTGAAAGTCTGATGAAATTCCTAAACAATCCAGCATCCCTGAATCGTTCTGGGAGCAGCCATTTCCCATTAACGGAAACTTAGACAGAAATGCTTCCTAAACTTTTCACTGGCATTTTACCAGTGCCTACCCCACAATAAGCACTGATATGAAAATGTTCAGTGTCTAGATTTCTGTAGCTGCATTTGCACTGGAGAAATAATCCAGTTTGACACTAACTGCAATGCCCCAGTTCAGTGGAATCCTGGGATTTGTAGTTTGTTGTGGCACCATAGCTCTTTGACAGAGAAGGCTAAATATCACACAGAAGTACAAATCCCAGAATTTCATAGCATTGGGGTATGGCAGTTACAGTGATATCAAATTGCATTATTTCTGAAGTGCAGATGCAGCCTATGCCACAGAGCTCTAGTGCCTCCTTGAACTACATATCCCAAGATTCCATTGGATGTAATCTTGGAGGTTAAAATTGCATCAAAGTACTGTATCATCAGTGATTATCAGACAAGGGTAAGGAGTAAAAGGCATATTCCTAGCATAATCGCATGATCACACAGAAGATTTTCAGATGTCAATGCGCTCATCCAGGACTTATCCGGTGAAGATCCAGGAATACTCCCAGCAACAAACCATTCACAAGGAAGTCCCTGGAATAGTTTGTTGCTGGAGTATTCCTGGATCTTCACCGGATAAGTCCTGGATGAGCGCTTTGGCCTGATCTAGACGGGCATTTAAAAGCGCCTTTAGGGCTAAAAAAGATGCAAATAGGGTTCGGGAGGGTGTAGCTTCTGCACGCTCCCAAACCCTAGCACGTATGGGCACTGCCATTTTAAAATGGCAGCGTCCATATGGGCGTGCTACCATGTCGTCATGGGGGGGGGTAGAGACCGCCCCTTTTGGGCGGTCTAAAAAGCCCCAATATGTCTGAAAATCTTCAGCATGTTTGTGTAATTATGCTGGGAGTATGCCTTTTACTCATGGCTTTTTTCCTCCCATCATAATCTCCATTGTGTAGCATGAAAGGGTCCCAAGAGGAAGGAGAAAGGAAAAAAAAAACATATCTTGAAAGATATTTGGCTGGCCAGTCCAATGGGTTTAAGCCAGTGTATGTAACTAACTCTCTCCTTCCCCACAGCAACACTGTGAGGTCAGTCAGGCTGTGCAGACCTTTATGTTTGCTTTACTTTTCTGTGTGCAGATTTCTTATCAGTGAAGGTAGAATCAGCTGGAAAAAAAAACATAGTGGTTTGTAGTCACTTAAAATGTGCCTTGATATACCTCTAACCCACACAAAGCCAGCATGGAGTAGTGGTTTGAGTGTTGGACTTTACATCTGGGGGCCAGGTTTTGATTCCCCGTTCAGCCATGGAAATCCAATGGGTGACCTTGGGTGCAAGTCACATGTTGTCAGCCACAGGGAAAGGCAATGGCAACCCTTCTCTGAACAAATCTTGCAAAAAACAAACAAACAAAAAACCCCAAACATTATGGCTTCACCTTAGGATCATCATAAGTTAGAAACAACTTGAAAGCACACAGCAACAACAATTCCTCTAACCTAGTGGAGTTTGAGTTTGTTAGCAGTAACAAATACCAAGTGAAAGGTGGCATGTATTGCCTCAAGTTTGTTTTTGCAGGCCTTCAAGGATAATCCCCCCAACTCCACATATTATAGGAGACTGGAATGTTTTTGCCCCCAAATGAGTGACAGCGCACACAGTCCCAACATCTGAGGGCTGCTGCTCACCATTTTGCCACGTTTGGTGGCATTTTGATTCTTCTTAAACTTTTTTTAGACTTCTAGAAGCGTCCCTCAGCCTTTCTGTAAATGAGAAATTGGTGACCTTCCTGTTCTAATTACTTTCTTTTTAAAAATAGAAAGCACAGTCGGCCTGCCCCATACACGGGCTTCCCATGTAGGGATTGGAGGTCATGTGGACAGGCAGCCCCATTTAGATTAATGGTGTGTGCACTGTGCCACGCACTGGAGTGCACCCCATGCATTTAAATGGGGCTTAAGCATGTGTGGAACTTGCATACATGTGTGTGCCCCCCCCCCCCCCCATGTAAAGCAAGGGTCCACTGTATCTTATAGGCTGGAGGAAGATTTCTAAAGGCTTAAGAAAGGTGAGCTGAAAGATACAGCAAAATGGTGAATAGCACTCCAAGCCTTATTTTTCCCATGGAAGAAAATATTTTTGAGAGTTGAGGGGGCATGGTGTAGTGGTTTGGGTGTTGGACTATGACTCTGGAGACCAGGGTTCAATTCCTAGCTCATCAGTAAAACCCCCCTGGGTGACCTTGCACAAGTCACATACTCTCAGCCTCAGGAGAAAGCCATGGCAAAATCTCCTCCAAACAAATCTTGCTAAGAAAACCCCATGATAGGGTTGCCTTAGGGTCGCCAAAGTCAGAAACAACTGGAAGGTTTACAACAACAAAAACCACACTTTTTTTTGGAGCAAAATAATATTGTTTTGTTGATGAAAAAGCTCTGCCTTTTCTCTCTCTCTCTCTCTCACACACACAAGTGGTTGTTTTTTTTAATCAAGATTTCTTGACTTTTCAAGACACACTTTTTTTTATCAATGACAAGAAAATTTACACATATTCCTTACAGACCTATTTAAATCCCAGTTACCAGTGATATGTTTTCATGCATTTCCTGCACAATAGTGCAAACCTGATCACCAAGCCATGTTACTGTATTTTACAACTAATAATTTACTACCTTGTCAACTGACAAGACTAAAATCAATTAACACAGTAAGTTGTATTGCTTCTTAATATTCGTGCTTTGCAGGACACTTAAAGAAAGTGCATTAGGCTAAAATTTCAACCTGTATTTCCTGGCTTCTTTTCTATGTTGCCAGGACTCTGGTAGAATAGCACCTTTCTGTGTTTCAACTGCTTAGCTGCTACAAACTTAGAATTATAGTTATTAGGGGAGTCCCTGGAGAGGGGAGTGAAACTCACATTTTCAGAGGAGCATCAAATTTTTAATTGCATAAATAAGATGCTGACTTAGGCAAGTGCTCAATTTCACACCACTAAAGTAAAGGATTCATAAAGGCCTGGATTTGCATAATTTAATTTTCTGCACAGAAGATACTGGAAATCAATAGCATGATTCATAGCCGTACCATAGAATTGCCATGCTGCCATTCTTTGACTACTCAGGCTCCCAAGTACAAAGGGTTTTACAATTGATTAAATTTTGAGTGCTGACGGAGTGTTTTCTCCTCAGAATCTATAAATGGTTTGAACCTGTTCTCTTTACCCTTGTCCCATTGAAAAGTCTTGTGATGGGCCTGTGACTAAGGAGTTATTAGCCACTGCATTTCCTTTTTGTCAGAAACAGGACAGAAATATGCCAACCTCCATATGCCAACCATAGGGTTGTTAGCGTTTTTGTTGTTGTTGTTGTTGTTGTTGCTGCTGCTGTTGCTGTTGTTTTTACAGGATCTTCTTGTGTTTTTTGTAAACAGGTGATGGGAAGTTTCAAATGTTCACCCATGGTTTCCCTCATATCTCTAATTTAAGGGACTGCTAGAACAGCTTGTCTTACTACATTAGAAAAGTGCCACTGGATCAGTGCTACATGTCATAGCCTTCTGATTTAAAAATATATTTTGTGTAGTGTTGTTATTATTTGCCTTGCAGGGATCAGGCACACTGTGTGAGTGCAACTAATGCTTGAAGAAAAACATATGCCAGCATGCATGATCTTTGCTTGACTATTTCCAGTGTTCTTTGCTTTTCATTCAAGAATTCAGAGGACTTGGGAATGGAATTGAATAGACAGGACACCTCTATGACCTAAAAAATTTCAAGCACTTATTTGTTTCTCTGTGATTAAGACTAGTGTTTTTTTAAATAATAAAAAAATTACTCATTGGGGTTTATCACATAGGAGCACCCTAATCCTGTGGATAAACAAGTTTTAAATTGTTTTCAGACATGTCAGGAGATTTTGTCATTAACCCAACACTAGCCCGTGCAAAAAGCTGCAAAATTGTGCCGCTTTTTAACTTTGGGATTTTCCTGAAGTTAAAAGCAGCACAGTTTTGCAGCTTTCTACACGGGCTAATTTTGGGTTAATGCCAAGTTACACAACAGCTGAAGACAATCCCGCTCTTGCGGGATATTCACAGGTTATTGCAGGATATTCATGGGATTTGGGCACTTCCCTCCCATGTGATAAGTCTTAAGTTTCCTTCTGCACCCTGGACTGTGAATAATAACATAACTACTCTGAATACATTTTCCTGCTGATTTTATTGTGGCGATACAAACTACAGACTCCTTTCATCAGTGTGTCATGTTGGATGGTTGATTGAAAGTTATTGCACTGAAGAATGAACACAATAGCAATATCAAGTACATTTCTATACCGTTTATCAGTGCACTTAAGCACTCCCTGAGCATCTTACAAAGTGTAAGCTAATTGCCCCCAACAAGCTGGGAACTCACTTTAGCAACCTCGGAAAGATGCAAACCTCAGTCGAGCTTGAGCTCTTCACTGGTATTGAACTTGCAACCTTATGGTTTGTGAGTAAGTGGCTGCAGTACAGGCATTTAACCACTGCACCACCATTTTAATTGTCATTGAGAATATCCACAGACAAGTATATAATGGTACTATTTTCACACATGGCAACCAGTTGGAAGTGAGCTCTGTTATGGTTATTGGTCCATTCTGTGTGGATCTTTGATGGTTGTTCTCTGCAGCAGAAGGGACCTACACTGATCTAGCTTCAAAACATTTTACTCCTGCCTTTCTTCAGATTCCACCTCCCAACTTGGGCAGTCATGGAATGTTTGAATGTTTACATTCAACCTACCCAGTTAACTAAGAGAGATGGCAATTCCTTCTGAGTAAGAAGGATTTGTTCAGCATTGTGATTTACAATTTATTTTTTCATTAATAACAATATTTTATTTTGGTTGGGCAGAGACTTCAACTGTGCATGGCATACTGTAAAAGGGAGTTGTATTCCATTTTCAAGCAAGCTTTCTGGTATTTTTGAAGCCGTACACCTCCAATTCTGCTCAGTCAAGTGTATAAAAGCAGTAAACAATGATTTTGATGGCTAAAAGAGCTCTAACAAAACCAGTGCATTTTAAAGAAAATGAGAATACTTTTTTAAATAACAAATCTGTATAGAACAGCATAAAATCTTTAGTGCTACATTGCAGAGAGCTACTCCCTTGGTATTCTTGATAAATCCATTTTCCTTATTTTATTTTTTTATTTTTGTAGTAAAACTGTGTTTCACATTTAGGTTTTTGATTGTAGGAGGTGTTGGGAATCTGATAAATAAATATAAGCTGCTCAGCTGTAAAACCCATGTGCTTGGCTAGAGAGAAAGTAAAAGAAAAAATCTTGCCACAATAGATTTGTGTACCATTGCCTCTTGCATGGTAGGTTGTACAGTACTGTATTCTATTAACTCTGCCCCTCTTTTAGACTGTATATGCAATTCTAAATTTGTATGCATGTGAAATAATCCAAGTATGTGAAAAGCTCCCCTTTGGTAGGATGGGTGGTGTTACTTACTTAAGATATGGTAGTACAACAGTTTAGTGGTTTGATCTGTAATAGTTTTCTGATCAGAAGATGCAGGGAATTACATAATCCTTGCCTGCTATTTGCTTTTTTCATCAGTAGAATATGTAGTAGGCTGTTCTTAAACGTTCTATTTGACCTGATGGTTTCCTGCTCAAATGATATCCTGAAGTCTTCAGTCAGGAGAAGTGATAGAACAAAACCAGATTAGCTTTTTACTGTGGGTGGTATGTTGTAAAGAGGCAGTGTGAAGATCTTGGAGGTGGATCAAGGAGCTGCTAAAACTGGCATTTGTCTACAGAGTCAGAAATACTGTTCTCAGGACGAAAAAGAACTTGGTGCTGCTGGTTTCTTGATGCTTCCCATTTTTCTAATTGTCAATGACAAATTACTGTGTTTAGTTTTATCCTATTTGTTGTGAACATTGTGATTTTTTAAAAAAAATAAAAAATAGAAAACTGAATTTTTAAAGATTATTGAATTTCAGTTCAAAAGTGCAGAATTAAGCATTTTTGCGTGAAGATGTAATCCAAACAACTTTCTTCACCAACAACTTTCTTGACTTTTAGCACTAAACAGTCCGCCCTCTGAATTTATGGGTGATCCATTCCAGGACCCCCCCCCCCCCCCCCCCCCCGAATTTGGAAATCTGCAGATGTTCAAGCACCATAGTCTTGAATGGCTGTGCGCTCTCTCTCACATCTGTGCACATACGCCAAGGGTGTGCAAAGGCATTAATTTTAATAGAGGTCGCCTCTCCACAAATAATCAAAACCATGGATCTCAAGTCCGTAAAAATGGAGGGGCGACTGTGTAAGTATGCCATCTGGAGAGTTCAGTGTCATACAATAGCTGCCTCCCTAAATATATATGGGCTTCCTGGTTGTATTGAACTGAACACGTGCCTTTGATGTTGACCTAAACAAGTCAGTTTGTTTAGGAGTAGGTTCCCCCCCAGTTCACTTGTTGGGGAGCATTTTGTTGGCATTATTATTATTATTATTATTATTTGTATTTTCCCACCTCTCCTTGAGGATCGAGGTGGGATTACATCAATAAAATAACACAGTACAGTATTATGTCAATGTGCCTTTAAGTCTCCTGTAGACTTATGGTGACCCAATGAATTTCAAATAGGATTTGGTGCCTTTAGGGTATTCAGGTCCCTTTGGCTTTCTTCCTAGTAGGTTATTCATCCTTATGTGTCAGTTCAAGCTGGTAGTGGTGTTATCTCTGGCAGTAAGTTTGGTCTGGCAAGAAGGGCAAGGAAAGAGGTACTGTCACACACATGATTAATTCATCAGTGTAACAACTGTTCCATATTTTCAGCAGCATGGAGGCTGTGGATCTGCTGATCTAATAATTCTAATAATGCCTAAATGATTTAATTTTCTATCAGTGATTGACACTTGGCTAATTGCTTATGCTGATTCTTCTCCCCCCAGCTTTGACTGAAGGTTATGATGGCTCCCTTCATGAAAGCAGACATGGCAGTTCAGTGCAGATCCGGCGGCGGAAGGCATCTGGGGATCTTTATTGGGCATACTCAGGTGAGTTGGGCTGCACAGGGAAAAAAAATGATGTGAACCCTAGAGGTAACTTGTTCAACAGTAATTTGTCAAAATCAAAAGAAGAAATGGGCTCACTCAGGAGAGAATCATAGTCGCAGACACTGTTTCATCTGTATGGTCAACTTCACCACCGGTCAGAGTGAGATGTATGTCTCAAGCAGCACATTTCACGAAAAGACACCAAATTTTAATCCAAAAATTTTACTTTTGGACTTTTCTGCCTCAGCTACCAAAAAACTGGATCACATTAGGTATTGTGCATCCACTTGGACGGGAATGAGTGTGTATGCAAGAAGGATACACTTAGTACTCTTTCTCAGCTAGTAAACAGCCTTAGGTGGCCACTTGCAGGGTTTTGTGTGTGTGTGTGTGTGTGTGTGTTTGGCATTGGTTTTCCTGTCATAGAGACAAGAGTTTTGCTTAGAAATAACAAACAGCAAGTGAAGCTCTGCTAGCGCTTCACATCTTCCTCTTGTGCTCATGACTCTCCTTTCAGTGTTGGGCGTTGTGTTTTAATTAGTAGCAATGCTGAAGTATTTACCAGAGACTGTCTTTTCCGTTATGTCTCAAACATGTTTTATTTTTCCTCCTGCTGATTTTCATAGCAGTACAACAATTTTAGTGAAGTGTTTTGACACTTGTCTTTCATTTTGTATCAGTTTAGTAAGCCATGATTATCCATGCTGCTCACAGATTTCTGTCCATCTTCAATTATTGTCCACTAGTTTATATTAAGGAGCATTACACTCTGTAAGAAAGCATGCCTTATTCTTGTCAGTAAGAATATTCATAGCTCTTAATGGATTTTCAACACTGAGTATTCAGCCTTAAGATTTTTATCACTCAAGCCTCTGTTTTGCAACTCATTTTCTTCCATTATTCTGACAAAGGTCTCATATTGCTTATCTCTCTTAGTTTAGAACAAATGTGCTTTCAGTTACATTTCACAATAATGCATTCGTTCTGCTTTGTAACCACCAGGCCATCTACAACTTCTTTCCATACATTTTAGGTTCTTAATTTGTTCAGGAGCAATGTATTTTTTGACCTGTTGCTTTCTTGCTCTGTATTTCATTTCGAAGCTTTGTTCAGTACTTACTAAAATATTACTGGTTAACTTTTTTTTAGCATAAGAATGAAATTCTATTTGCAGTATAGAAGTAGATGTGACATCTCACTACCCAGGGAGTAACACTCTACATTTAATGGAAAATGTGTGGATGTGGTAATAGATCAAGAGTTGCGAAGATTTGCAACCTTCTGTGTAACATCATAATATGATGTGTAGCATTCAGATAACAATTTTAAAAAAATGCGGAGAAGTTGGGTTTTTTTCCTCCTTCTGGTCAGGAGACCTATGAAGGTGGGTCAGGAATCCAGGATAACTTTTAACAGGTTTTTGTCCTGCTAAGAAGCAAAATTATTCATAGACAAAATAAAGTGGGTAGGACATGCTTTGTGTAATGTACAAGAGACCCTCACAAATGCTGTTATAAATACTTGTAGGAACAGCTAAATTTTAAACAGTTTTTAAAAGGGTGCAGTGACCCAATTTGGGTTTAATAATATGCCAATGTATGCACAAGTCCTATGTCCATACATACTGCTTTTCTCTTTCTCATTGTACTATGACTGAAAACTCACTGAATTAATTTACAATAGTTTCTTGTTATGTTAGCATCAGGATTCTCTAGTTGTTGGGACCAGAACAAAGAAGGATCTCAAAGCCTAATTTCCAACCTTGGTTATTTTTGATCCTGATTGTCATTGTTTCCAGGTACAGTGGTCCCCCGGATTACGAAGGTAATCCGTTCCGGATTACCTTTCGTAACCCGGAAGCTTTCGTTTCCCGCGGGACCGCTTTAGCGAACGGACCGCACGGCCGATTTAAAGGGGCCACGCGGTTTTTTTTCCCGTATTCCAGGGGATCTTTCGGATCCGGGGTGATACGTTAGCGGTCCCGCCGGTTTCAGATCCCGGGGTTTTCGTAACCCGGGGGATTCGTAAACCGGGGGACCACTGTATTGAAGGTACGGTTCTACACTAAGGAAGCCTTAAATTCCAGTGGAACAGAGAAACCTTCTTAGATTTCTTGAGAAGGGAACTGTGCCACTGTGATACAACAACCCAAAAGACTTTGTCTGTGATATCAGTCAAATGTCTGCCATATATGGACTGGAGAACAGAGCCTCTGATGCTAGTCTTGAGTTGCTTAATATGGGTGAAAGCAATCCTGAAGATAAATTGCTTTTGGTTGTCTAATCTGTGAGTTAAAACTATTTCTGTTTGCTTGTTTGTTTGCTCAAGTTAAAAGAATATGTAACTAAAACAATATATAATACAGAAGTTTTAAAAGTTTTTAATTGCGAGGGGAAAGAAATTACTAAGTAAATTGAAGAATTAGTATAACAAATTTCTACAGCCTTCTTCCTGCCATCATTATGATTGCTGCCTTTTGTATTGTATTTTTATGTCTACAATGATACAAACACCCATTCTTAAGGAAAATATTTTCTTTGTGCATATTACTTTGTTGAAACCTAATCTTCCTTCACCCAGACTACCTACCTATGCTGTTACCAATTAAAGTCTTTGCTTATCCATCCCTTAAGGATTCAGAGCAGAGTTGCTCAGCTCAAACATTTCTGACAGCCTCAATTAACTCAAGAGGATCTTGCTGCAGTCTTAAGCAAAGTAAGGGCATTTTGTTAGATGTGATCACAAGTTCAACTAGTTGTACAAAGTGAGAGCACACATGTACACATTGGAGGAGGCAGCAGTCTCCTTAGGATAGGTGTCATCAGCCTTTGATATTTGGGTCCCATATACGAGTCCAGAAAATGGGACCTACACTCAAATTCATCTTTGCCTCCTTGCCTTTTCCTTGTTCATGCAACAAACGTAATATTGATCGAACATACACAGGAGAGTGTTTCACATGTGGCCTTTTAGAAGTTATTGAGCTACATCTCCCATCAGCCCTTGCAAGCATAGCCGTTGCGGAGAAAGATAATGGGAGTTACTTTCCTATCAGCTCTTGGAACACCATATGTTCAATCTCTGTGATATACACTATGCCAGAACTGAACTGAAGGTGCAGCTGGGCAACATGTAAAGTAAGAGCAGGCATGTAGATGTAAAGTAAGAGCAGGCATGTAGATCAAGTCCATTCCGTTTTACTGCCCATAGTATTGCCTTCTTCCTTGCAAAACTGGGAAGATAGTAGGGAACTAGACATCTTGGTTCCTGAAACATTCAGGTGTTTTCTCTTGAATGGTGCTATCAACTTTCTCACCATGATGCAAACACGCACAGAAGATGTTTGAAGCTGGCTTAGTTACTCTTTAACATCTTTGCTTTTCCAATGCAGCATGCTCAGAAAAGTGTTAAACCATGGTAACAAAATCATATCCAGCACATAACTCCCATATTGAAAAATCTTCACTGGCTACCTTTCAGGACACAATTCAGAGTGCTGTTTGTGACTATAAAGCCCTTTATGTTGTCTGAAAGCCTGTATCTCCCCGTACAAGCTTATCTGAGCTTTACATTTTTGAGTACAATTAACATTCAAATCCACAAAACAGTGATAACTTCATTAGGCAAACGAAACTGCACAAAATACATGTTGCAAGCTTTTGAAGCTCTTCATGAGGCAAAGGTGTTTTAAAAAAATCATACCTGTTAGTCATGAGCCTGCATTTTGTCAAGATGTAGCTGTTCTCAGTTCAAGTGGTTGGAGGGATACTTGTGTAGGCAGGCCCTTCCACCTTCTGGCCATGCGGGTACTCCAGGAAATAAAGTTTTAAAATTCCATTAGCAAGATAAAATGACTTCTTTATTTGAACAGGCATTTAGCCTTTAACAGGTTGAGACAGAAGGATATGCAACAAATATGCTGTTTTTAATATGTAATACTTTTAAAAATGTATTTTAACAGTTTTAAATTTTATGTTATAATTGGATTGTTATTTAAAACTTTTTAAATATTTAGATTACAGGTTGTTTTAGTTTTTCTGTTTTAACCTATACTGTGAGTCACTTTGGGTCCCATACCGGGAGCAAACTTTCAGTGCATGCTTGTGAGCAAAGCAGGGATTCTGTTCAATGGAATAGGGAGGAAATAATTATTCCACATTAACAGACAGAAATCAGATGTGTTTGTGTACCATGAATCATAAAAAGCTACAATGCTAAGACAAAAGACTCAATTTCTGGACCCCTTCAGACTTATTCAAATGCCTATCTCATGAACATAATTTTTAAATATGTGCTTTAGGAAATAGCATATAATTAACTCTTCAATTTGAAATTAAATCAGACTGATGTGCTGAAAGAGGGAAAATAGCTTCCTAAGAAAGAAGAGGTTTTGGTGCCAGCTTCGCCACACAAAATTATGTGTAACATTCTCAGTATAAAGTTTTGCATAACTGATGAGATGTTTTTTCCATTATACTGTCACAGAAGCTTAGATTAGGAATGTAAATCTTCATTTATTTCATTTCTGCATTTGAGAAAGAAGTTGTCAAAGTGTTTTCTCCTTATTGGGCAAGATTATAAGAGCTGAATTCCCCCCCTCCACCCAGCAATAATTATTTGTATTTTAGGAAACATTTTGTGAAACGTTTTGTGCTGAAATATTTCTTTGTACAAAATGTTGCCTTTTTACACAAAATAAAATGCTTATGTACAAAACACCCATATCTTAAAATGTTACTTTATTTTACTTGGAACTGCTGATGACGATGAAAGAAAATACTGGTCTTTTTGCTGTCTTGTAGGGATTAAAAATCTGTCAACAATTGACAATTTTTTTTATAGTGTGTTGAGACACTATCAAGATTGTCACATGGAGGCTCACCATTGCTAAATCATTACTAAATCGTCCCTAAAGTGCTACAGTGTGATTGCCAGTCACACTTATCCTCTGTGATTAAACTGTCAGAGTCCCGGTCCTCTCCCGTCATCAAACCATTCATGCAGCAACCATTTCTCCAATAAGGGAAATTTCCATTATTGGAGAAATGGCTATGAACACTTTGATGACAGGAGAGGAGTGGGATGCCTCCGTGACGATTTAATCACAGGGACATTTTAGCGATGTTTTAGCAACAGAAAGCCTCCATGTGATAATCTCCATGTCTCAATAAGTTAAGTAAAAATTCATAAATGTTTTTACATTCCTAGTTTAAGTTTTGTTCCCCTGACAAATACTGTATAAATGTTTCCAAAATATCATGGGGTGGGATGAGGAATTACCTCCTGTATTAATCTTTACAACTGACTACACTATTGGTGTGGAGTCATTTTACGTTCAAGGGCTAAATGCCCTCATGGATAATCTGTCTGAGGTTGTATGTTGCTAGTGGATGGGGCTGGTTAGTTGTGGGTGGGGTTAGAGAAAACGTGGGTTGGATTCCTCTTCCCTCTTCCTCTCTTTCTGTACAACCACTTTTCTTTATTTTTCTGTCTACCATCCTTCCCTTTCTTTTTCTAATACTTTTTTCTCACCCATCTCCTTCTCCCCTCAGTGGGCAACTTGGAGGAAGGATAAATCTTTCCTTTCCTACCTTCCTTACCCTTTTATTTCTATCCCCCAAGCACAAGGGATCTTTGTCTTTGTCTGATCATATATCAAAGCATAGTTCTGTCAACTTGTCAACTTGAAGAGCTTCCACTCAAATTTAGAACTATTGTTAGCAGGATTTAAAATATTGGGGACAACCCAACCCACAGCTGAACATGTTATCTTTAAATTCTTTAGAAACCAAGGAGGTTTAAATTAACTTCACAATTCTCTGGAATTGTGCCCATTCTCATGATAAATCTACATTATGTCTTAAATACGTTTCACTTTTCTAAAATAATATGGGGCAGCAAGAGCTAAGAAAGATGTTAACGTAATGTTGAAATGGAATGTCTGATTCTACCTTTTTGTCTCACCACAATGAAAATGGAACCTTAAATGATGAATGGCACATTTATTTAGTTTTTTTATTATTGAAAGCATGTTTGGAAGATTCAATTCATCATTTTTGTAAAGGGAAAAAAGTCTTTAAGAAAGCATTTAGTCAAATATTTCAAAACTCTGTTAAGTAGTTTACATTTCTGAATGTTTTATTGTTAACTGGTGATGCATATTATTAAGCTTTTCTTTGTGTGTAATAGTTGCTCTCCTCTTCTAAAATTTATTTTTGCACAGTTTTTAATTTTTTTATGTTGGTGATAAGACTTTTGTCCACTGCACCTTTATGGACACATATACAAATATTCTGTAATTAGTCTTTATCTGTTGGGTTTGCTTTTCTTTTTCCGTGTTCTTCTTCATACATCGTATTGTCTGGTTTCCAGATGTACAAGGAAGCAAAAAAGAGGTCAATCCTTTTGTTTCATATGGAATCAGTAGTGATTCCCCCCCCCCCTTTTAAAATAGTATATAGTTCTGCTTAGTGTTATCTAATTAGAACCCCTTTTGCCATAATGGTTGACTAAAATAAGGGTAAATTTGGGACTTAGAAGCAAAACATAAAAGTTGAGCAATTCTTGCCAAAGGACTGATTATGATGGGAGGTTGGTTTGGTTTGGTTGGTGTATCGTTTGAGAAATGTTCCTGTATAATATGTAACTTTATTGAAAGGGAAACTTTTTAAACATTTGTCAGGTGTCATTTTGGATAGCATGGTGGACAGTCATATCAAAGCCACTTAGTAGTGCCATATGGATGAGACCATAGTGGGAACTGTGATTCCCAGCAGGAAAACTTGTTTCCAGCTGAGCAGCTGCTGCTATCTGCACCTGTAAATGAGACAGGAAATGTATTTATTTAGCTTGATATCTTTTCCTACCTATTACTGCCCAGCTCCCTTGACATTTAGAGTTGTGCTTACCAAATATTGTCCAGACATGGGCTTCCCTCAAAAAGTAACTGGCTCTGGCAATTTTGGACTGTCTTCTAACATGAGAAGAATTTTTTACAATATAAATACATAGAAAGAAGGAGAGAGGGGGAAAAGAAAAGAGAAGGAGAAAAGAAAGGTGAAGCAATAAGGAGGATATGAAAATGGGACTAAGCACATGCTTAAATATAAACTGACCATGTGTCCAAAAATACAATTCTTTGGGGCAGACATCTATGAAATACATAAAAATTGTGAAGGCAATAAAATCCTGGGTGCTGAATATTTTGTCTTTTCAGCCATAGAATATGAGACTTTTAGCTACAGTAAAAGCTTGCAGGATCCAGTTACGTTGACTGTCAGTTAAATTCCAAGTTACATGAATATAATTTCAAAATACATACAGTACACATCTAGAAATACCACTGATTTTTTTTTAAAAAAAAATAAACATCAGTATATCTAGTAGGAGTGACTACTGAATATACTCACACATATGTTATGAATACATGGAATATTTGTGCTTGTATTCCAACATTTAGGCTGAAGACCAGTTCTTTCTATGAAGATATAACAGTATTCAAGATGCTTGAAACATTTTTTTGCTCCATTAAACATAATTTTAAATCTCAAGTGATGTTAGATATTGAAGGCAGAGTCATTTTCCATTGGTCAAATTGCACAGGATAATACCTCATTGACACCAAATTCCATGCTTTCTAACAGATATCTACAAGCTATGCTTGATTTTACTTTTTCTGAGGATATAATGAGTGTTTCCAACACCGTAGGACTGACAGAGGTGCTCACATCTGATGGTCCATAGATATTTTGTAACTGGAAATATTGCTGTTATGCATGAGAAAGACAGAGAAGTAGACTACAATACTGAGAATGGCAAAAATTATTGGACAGCTAATGCAAACTATAAACCCCACAATCAACCTGTTTCTTTGAGGATTGTTTTGCTGTCTTCAAGTTAGGATTATCCTATAAATTTGGATTACAATGAATTGTAATTCATAAGAGATTGTTTGTGATTCAAATTTGGTTGATTGCAAAGTCACCAAAGCAAGTCCAGCTAAAATGATTGCAAAGTTTGTTTCCTACAGCAATAACAGCACATATATAAATAGTGGGACTTGTGGCCAGAAGGCTCTGAATTCTGCAGTATTTAAATTCAGCATATGTATTGATACCAGGAGTTTCTGGTTCTATATGTTGGTGGGGGAAAGGGAGATGAAAAAATGTTTTAATTGTTTTAGATACTGGCCATTAAGACTGATTTATCTACATCAGAGTGAATACCAGTGGCCCTCCAGATGTTATGAGATTGCAACTCCAAGAAGCTCTAGCCAGAAGAACAAATGGTAAAGGTGGGCAATCATGGCCACTGCATTCCTGGAGGGCCACAATTTGCCCACCCTGACTTCTTCCTTTGTATTTTGGTGGCCATGGTCTCTCCTTGAAAGCATTTCTCTGAGAAGCAGCTATGAATTCTTGTACAGTACATTCAAGTGTATTCCATAGATGATGCTTCCTTTTATTGTGCAGGCTCAAAGGGCTGCTTCACACTTCACATAACATGTATGTGTACTGTGGCTATGGTGGGATTACCTTGGTGCTTTCTTCAGAACAGTGGTCCCTTAATATCTGCTGGCATTTGGTTCCAGGACACCTCCCCCATGCTGTGGGTACCAAAATCTGTGGATACACAAGTCTCATTATATACAGTGGTGTAGTAAAATAGTGTCCCTTATATCAGATGGCAAAATCAAGGTTTGCTTTTTGTATATATATATATATAGAGAGAGAGAGAGGGAGAGGGAGAGGGAGAGGGAGAGAGAGAGAGAGAGCTTAGATGGTTTAATCCATGGTTGGAGAACATGTAGATATGGGGGGCTGATTGTAAATATAAAGGACAAATACACATTTAGAAATATATAATAGACATGTGCTCAGAAGTCTCTGGTGAGATGCAGCTAGTTGAGGTTAACTGAGCTATGATCCCAGATGTTCATTGTGTACCTGCCATTCACTGTTCTTATGTTAACTGCAGCAAATGCTGGATTACAAGTAATTGCTGTGAAGGGGTTCAACATATCTTTCACACATCCTGAACACACTGTTTTATTCCTCCATGTTGATAAATTTATTGCAAAGCATTCCTATTCCCATTCTGTATCACATATTAAAATGATTGTATGCGTAGCTTATGCTCTGAGCAACAGGGTACCCCACACCAGCATTTTGGAGTAAGGCACTTGTCCTGTTTGGTGCCCAAGGCACCAGAGTGCAAATTCCCAATCTGAGTGGAGAATCATAGAATCATAGAATCATAGAGTTGGAAGAGACCACAAGGGCCATCCAGTCCAACCCCTGCCATGCAGGAACTCTCCATCAAAGCATCCCAGACAGATGGCCATCCAGCCTATGTTTAAAGACTTCTAAGGAAGGAGACTCCACTACACTCTCAGGAATTGTGTTCCACTGTCAAACAGCCCTTACTGTCAGGAAGTTCCTCCTAATGTCGAGGTGGAATCTCTTTTCCTGCAGTTTTCATCCATTGTTCCGAGTCCTAGTCTCTGGAGCAGCAGCAAACAAGCTTGCTCCCTCCTCAATGTGACATCTCTTCAAATATTTAAACAGGGCTATCATATCACCTCTTAACCTTCTCTTCTCCAGGCTAAATACTCCTAGCTCCCTAAGATGGTCCTTATAGGGCATGGTTTCCAGACCCTTCACCATCTTAGTCGCCCTCCTTTGGACCAGCTCCAGTTTCTCCACATCCTTTTTGAATTGTGGTGCCCAGAACTGGACACAGTATTCCAGGTGGGGCCTGACCAAAGCAGAACAGAGCAGCACTATTACTTCCCTTGATCTAGAAACTATACTTCTATTGATGCAGCCTAAAATAGCATTGGCCTTTTTAGCTACTGCATCACATTGTTGACTCATGTTCAACTTGTGGTTTACTTGGACTCCTAGATCCCTTTCACACGTAGTTTCATTCAGCTAGATGTCCCCCATCCTATATCTGTGCATTTCATTTTTCCTCCCTAAGTGCAGGACCTTACATTTCTCTGTATTTAATTTCATTTTGTTAGCTTTGGTCCAGCTTTCTAGTCTATTCAGGTCATTCTGAATTTTGATCCTGTCCTCTTGGGATCCTTACCGTATCTGTCAGAATTTTTTTTTTTAAAAAAAAAAAAAACTATATTAAGGGGTTCGTGAATTCATGTCTTCTTATACCTCTGATATGTGGGTTGGTGATGGCCATCAAGAAATAATGTTTTGCAAGCAGAAGTACAGAGACACAATGTAACTATATTTGGCATGAAACAAATGTATTTTACACCTGTCCATGTGTCTGTTTCCTCTCAATCTCCTTAACAGATTTTCAAGCAACTTGAACAACTTTTTAAAAAAATAAAAATGTTATCCATTTGCCTCACAGCAAATAGGGCTAGATTTTCATTTAGTGTTTCTTTCATTGTGAAAGAAAAAACAGAGGTCAGATTGTGGACATACTTTGATTTGGAACACTGCTGAAGGAGAAGATTTTTGCAGCTGTTTCTATTCTGACACCCTGAGAGAGGGCCTTCCTCATCTATACTGAAGTCAGAAAGTTCATAGAACCAACAGGCAAGTAGGAATATTATTAGTATATCAGATTGTGTGTGTGTTTTCAAACATACTGTAAATTATTATTAATTATTATTATTATTATTATTATTATTATTAAGCTTTATTTATAAAGTGCTATAAATTTACACAGAGAGTGAGGGTTAGAAGGCACATGCTCATTCTTCAGAGTGTGCCTAAGGCAGTAACTGCAATTGCTGACATTGTGAAATAAAAGTTAATGCTGATCTTGCTGTGTATGTGTCTGTGTTTTAAAAGATGCTCTTAGTAGAGTTTAGCTGCTAGGGGCTACAGAGAGCTGTCTAATACTTCTAATCACTTGTACACAAGCCACTAAGTACCAGTACATCAGGGAAATGAAATAACAGAACAAGTAACAGAGTGAGGAACTGTGAGCAAATGAAGTTACTTGCTTCCACTGAGGACTATTCAGTAGTGTGGTGACATTGCTGCAGCACTGGGCAAAATAAGGGACAAGTGAAAACTGAATGTTTAGAAAGACTTTCCAGCTATTTCTGTGGATGCCTATAGAAAGAGAGGAGGGGAATGCAGCTGTGCTTGTGCTTTCTCATCAAGAACACAGCATATGAAACAGCCCTCTGTCCACTATATTGCACTACACTAAATGTTGTTTGAATGTAGATTCAGACCTGTGGAGCACATGATGTGCAAGGAGGACCCACTTTTACTGGCCACATGTGGAGGAGAGGCAAATGATGACCAGGGCAGTGGCAATCAGAATGGCTGGAGGGCCTTTCATAATAATAAACAGCAGCAGGTTTTTAAATGACATTTCAATAATAAGAATATCCTTATTCAAAATAAAAATAGCCAAAATCTCTTGCTGTTGTTTTTGTTTGTGATCTGTAGACCCAGAATGATCTAGGTAAGCACAGCCTTGTTTTCAGGATCACAAAGAGCCTGCATGGTGTAGCGGTTTGAGCACTGGAATATTGCTCTGAAGACCAGGGTTGGAAACCCAGCTTGCGCATGGGTGACCTTGGGCAAATCACTCTCTCTCAGTTGGAGAGGATGGCAATGGCAAACCCTCTCTGTAGAAAACCCAATGATAAGTTTCCCTTAGGTCACTATAGGTCAGAAATGACTTGAAGGCACAGAACAACAACAACAACAACAACAACAACATTTTTATGATGTTAATATTATGAACGAGTGATCATTTTGTAATTTAAGAAATGATTGGCTCATATGACTAAAGAACAAGTATGAGCCAAACTAAGTCTGTTATTGTTATTACTATGTGGCTTACAGCCATTAAAAAAAAAAGAGTTTATCACACAGGATGAATCCCTTTAAACTAGATTTAAAGTGAAAACACCCTGTTTTTGCTGGTTGTTTTTCACATGACATTAACCTGAACAGAAAGTGGGGGGGGGGGGGGGGAACCACAAATGCAAATTGTTTTTCAGCTGACGTTTGCATGAAAGAGAAATAAATTGAAAATAACCTGAACAAAAAGCCGACAAAACCCGCTCCTTTTTACTTTTGGGAAATTCAATTTTTTACTTTTGGGAAATTTATTGTGCTGGTGGAATAAACAGGAATTAGGCACCCAAACTTTGCCAGTGGCAAAAGCAGTGCATCCAAAGCCTGAGAGGAACGCTGAAACAACCAAGAATTCTGCTCACAGAACGCCTCTGGTGTTTTTAGTGATTTTTAAAAAAATCCCTGCTTATTAGCAGAACATTTCTGAAAGTGGTACATGGAATGTTTCATAGCCCTTTCCCCACAGAAATTGCAAGCTCTTTTTGGCAATTCTTAAGGAGGCATTCAGAGGCCACTACAATGTTCCACGCTTTCTGCTTCCAAGTCTCAGACTAGCTGTAGTCATGGCAGAATGGATTGGGAATGTACGCAAAAATTGGATTATATCTGTCCACACTGGAATAAAACCACTGTGCAGCAAAAGAGGGGGCATCTTCAATGCTGAGACTGCTGAACAGCCTCATCAATGGAGATGTCTCTACCTATTGTTTTATTTTTTTAAAACCTGTTTTATTTATTACATTTTAAATCCAGCCTCTCCATTAAAAAGCACTCAAAGCAGCTAAAATTTCCTTAATAGAATTCCAACTATAAAGCCATGAATAGCATCACAGGAGTCAATAAACATCAAAACAGTTTATCAGGTTGAAAATATTTGCATTCATCTCCTTCCTAAGTGCAATGAGAATGGGAGCATTTCCAGGTGCTTTTATTCATTAGTCCATCAATTCCTTTTATGGAATAGCTGAAATCATGGTGATACATAGATTATGTTTTAATCATTTGGAGTTTGTAAAAAATATACAGGGTTCTAATAGCAGTTCTAATGCAGTTTGATAAAGGGTTTAAATTCTTGATTGGCTGCATGTGATCATTCTTCCTATCACACTCGATTGGTTAGCTAGAATTCCTGAGAAAGAAGGCAGCCTAGGGGAGAAAGAGAATAAAAGAAAATGGCATCAGAATAGCAATAGGGTGAGTGATGTGGAAGCAGACGAAGCAAGAGCTGTGATTCTGTATGAAAGAGTTATGAAAAATTGTAATTTTATTGGTACTAGTGGCAAAGGGAGTTAAAGGTAAAAAGTTCTCTTCCTCCCCCTCCCAGCTCATTTCAAAAGCAAAGATTTACTGTATCTCTAATTATTAGCAGAAAAACATTGATGAGAGATGGCATTTGCTAATATATAAAGTCTGAGCAGATATGAAATGTATTTACTTATTTATTTTAGACTGTTGCTCAGTTTTATAAAAGTCCCGAATCAGTTTGCAATAATAAAAACAAGCAGAATACCAAAAACCAAAACAAAAAAATAATAAAGATTATTAATTAAACCAATTAATAAAATAAAACAACAGACAGCAAAATTTTTCATAATATCCACTAGGGGAAACTGGCAAACGGAGCAATTAGGAAAATGCCTATACCAGCGAATAAATCTTCCAATACATGACAGAAAAGCATACACTGAGACCTAAATTGAATATTTCCCTCCCCAAACATCCCTGTGCAGGATCAAAAGCCTGCTCCAGAAGAGTTGTGAGCTCTGTGGAGCATGTTTTAAGTGCACAGAATTTTAGTGCAAAAGGGAGGATCTTTCCAGCCATACCTCCGGATACGGGGTTGATCCCATTGGGAAGATAATGTAATGGGGACTTCAAAGAAGAAGCCTCTCTTCTACATCTCACCAGGACATCTCACCCAATCATGGCCTCCCTATCAAAAGTATAATGACCAGGGAAGGCAGTTTAACGTAACTTAAGTCAATGTCTGCCTGTCGACTTACTGTAATTATAAACCAAAATGCACCTTCTCTTTATCACCCCTAATGCTGAGGAACACTAATTCCATAATGTGATCTCAGTACAGTACATTACTCAGGCAGCCAACAATAGCAGGAAAGAGAGTTTTTGTTTCTCTTTGAAAGCACGGAATCAAACATCTTTTTGAATGGGTTTGGAGTTGGCCTGCAGTGATCCTGGTGGATGTCTAATCACAGCTGCTTTTGAAGTAGGACAATACTGCCTTCCTTGCGAACCTCAAGGATGTGGATTCTAGACTTTGGGTGTGTTTTCTTTCAAGGGTAGAACTGTAGCTCAGTGGTATAGCACATATTTTGCAGACAAAAGCTCCCACTTTCAGTTCATGCCATTTATTTGACATTGGGTGCAAAAAAAAAATAAAATAAAATAAATAACTCCCTCAAATTCCATGGAGCTACTGTTAGACAAATTAATATTGAGCTAAATGGGCCAATTTTCTTGCTTTGTATAAGGCAATTAATCTGTATTTTTTATTCAAAGTTAATTGGATAAATTATATTTGATCTATCTTTCAGGCTTCCAGCTCATTATGGACATGGGGCAAAGAAACCAACATGTGATGTTCTGCTGTCAGGGCATGAAAGTGTCCTATAGTTTAGTCACTGGGGTGAGGGTAGGAAAGAACTCAACATGGTAATTCTGTGTCACATAGCATATGTATTTATACCTTGATAAGTCTGGGTGGTATGCTTTTTTTGTATTGTGGGAGCAAAGTATGATCAGGGGTCCATATCATTAGAAAAGCTCATAATCCCCCTCTACACACTTATCTCCAACTATGTAGTGGGTACCTAGCTGAGACAGGCAGCAGACTCAGATCTGCTTTCTTCCTCCTGTAAGTTAAAATGTTTGTCGAATGAGGGATGGCAGTTGATTTGGTCAGGAAAGGTTGCTTGAGAAAAACAGGAGGCTTGTAAAATGTCAAGCACCTGTTCATAGAATCATAGAGTTGGAAGGGGCCCCAATAGATATATGAGCTGTGTATGGTGAGCCAGTGGGGTGGAGTGCTTTGAGCACTGGAAGACTCTGGAGACCAAGGTTCAAATTGCCTCTCAGCCATGCCACACTCTCCCAGCCGCATAGGAAGGCAAGGGCAAAACCCTTCTAAACAAATTTTGTCAAGAAAACCCTGTGATTGGTTCACCATAGGGTCGCCAAAAAGTGGAAAGGACTTGAAGCACACAACAAAACAAAATCAATAACAACAGCAACAGTAGTGAGCTGCACACCTTCTCTGACCAGGAATAAATTAGGGCTGGAAGCCATATGAGCGGTTGTGATACCTTTCCAGAGCTGTGTAGCTACCTAGACTCAAGCTAAGCTGCAAACAGGGCTATAAATAGATGCTGACATAAAGTCCAAGGACAGTTTTGAAGCATATGGTTAAACATGTCACATAGATCTGGTTTGCAATTCCAGTTTATAGAACAAGACAGCAGTCTTCCTTTGAATGTAATGCTCTGCTTTTATTGTCAGATAGCTCAGAGTCATAGTGGGAGAAGCTGTGCAGGAGTAATCATACAATGTTGGCCTGCATGCTTCTTGCAAGCAACAAGACAGAATTCTGAGCAATTCTGCATTATCATTTCATGCGAGTGTGCTGCTGTGCCCAGTGTCTAAATCCACAGGGCTCTTACCTTGCAGATAGTCCATCTGTATTTTTATATTTCCAATTAATACATCAATTAATTGCAATAATTAATCAGTGCCTTCAATCTTCATTAGGATAACCTTTCTTCCTTTATTTGTCAAGGTAATGACTTTATTCTGCTGGTCTAATTGATCTGCCTAATTTTTCAATGACACATATATAGCTGTTATTAACTAAATGTCGTCAGTCTTTAATGTCTGCTTAATCACAGCTGCTTTTAAAGAAGGACAGTACTGCCTTCCATATTCTAAGTACCTAAATGCAGGCATTTATGTAGCTGTCAAAGGTTACAATACAAAATCCGATTCCTCCAATAACTGATACTCCTAACAACAGCTTGGTCACCTGTGTCACCACATATCCAAGTGAAAAACATTTTAGTACATACTACATGTACATTTTAGTACATACTAGATTCAGGAGGTGGCAAGGCTAAATACCCTCTGTTCATGTATATACTTTTAAAAAATTACAATAAACTTTGACCTCTCTAAAACTGGGATAGGTAATGGGATAGATTCATGCTGGGCACATGAAACTGGTCCCCATGTGCTACTGAATTTTACCACTTTTGGAAGGCAGCTGTACAGTAGGAAGCCTTCACATTTCAATGGATAGGTATAGGTGATAGGTGATGTAGCCTGTGATGGGATCTGGGGTCAAAATATTGTCTCACTGGACCCATCAAGTTTGCCTACTACTTATCTTGGATTTTTTTAATTCCTGGCTGTGCTCTCAGGCTTTGGAATAAGTACTTAATGTAGATGCATTTTAAAGCCTCAGGAGCTTGACCAATAAGGAAATAATAACATCTTTTCCCCCCTATTATTTATAAAGTAGGTTTTATTTGAAACAGTTCCATAATATTATCAACTATGGATTATAAAAAACATCCAGCATCCATGAATTGTCAGTATAACCAAAATTACTTGCATTACATTTGTGTTTTCTTGAACTGATAGGTGTGTGGGGACAATATAATGTTATGCTGTATTTCAGTACTCATTTATTTGACTGACATTCACAGGTCTGGAAATGTTAATTTTTGGACTACAGTTTGGAGAACTTTTTAACCATTATAGGGAATTCCTGGAGCTGTACTATGTTGCTTCATTAAATTCAGTATGATCAAACAGTCTTAACTATTTTAGTTTATCTGCTTTAAGTATCAAAATGTGGCTATAAGGAAGAGTTCTATCTTTTACAGGATTTGGAAAGATGAAACAAAACCATTGTGTAACTCTTTCACATATTGATTTTGGTACTGTGCTCTTTTGTGTGATTTGGTTTACACTTTGGTGGCAGTTCTTAATTTTTACTCAAACCAGGTTTTATTTTTTGACTGAACTTCTCTCTGGAAGCTTTCAAGGTTTCTCCACCTATAGGTGAAAACTCCATACTGGATTTAAATCTCTGAGTTTAAGTTAATTAGAAATTAAGAATTCAGGCTTTAAGGGATTACAGAGGAAGTAAGTAAGAAGGGGCACTTGTATTTTCTTAAGGCTGATAAGTAAGCAGTAAACTTTTTAAAAAATTCTGTTTTAAGGTGCATCTGAACTAGTACAAATTAAATACTTTGTAGTATGTGTCAAGTGTGGTGGACAAATAGTAGGGTTTTAATAGTTTGTAGAATAACCATAGATGTAATAGGTGATAACAGAACTATTACATGAGGCCAGGCATGAAACAATCAGGATTAAGAGAGAATCTTAGTTTCATTGGAATTTTTTGGCCATGCAAATGCACTGAATGTGGTCTGCTCAGAAATAATTAGAGATGCAATAGAATGATTCCCATATTTTTAGATTACAGACTACCACTGTGTTACATCTCTGATACACATCAGAGATTTCTACTTTTCACCTAATTCAAAAGAAGCTTTTTCCCTACTAAACTAGTAGCTTCTGACACTAATGTGCCTGGATAAGGGTGATTAAAGCTTAATCCAGATAAGATAGAGGTGCTCCTGCAAAGGGCAAATCAAGGAACAGGTATTCAGCCAATGTTAGATGGATTACCTTTCCTCTGAAATTTTAGGTTTGCCACTTGGTTCACACATGAACCCAGCCTTGAGCTTGGAGTGCAGCTCCACAGTTAAAAATAGTATGACATCTTCATATATTTCTGGAAGGTCAGGTCTGGCTATAGTGACATATGTCTTCATTATATCCCATTTGGATTACAGTAAAGCTCTTGAGAGTAGCTTTTGAAACTGTTTTAAAATATCATCAGGTCCAAAATGCGGTAGCCAGAATAATGTCTCAGACTGGTGACAGGGAATGTGTAACTCCCTTGCGGCAACAGTTTCAGTAGCTTCAAGTCCACTTCTGGCCCTATAATGGCTTGGGTCCAGAGTATCTAAAATACTGTGTTTCTTTGTATGAGCAGGCCTGTGTTTTAATATCTTCGGAAGATGGCTTTCTCTCAGTTCCGCCAACCACATGGTCATGTTTGGTGAGAACATACGAGGTATTTCTCAGTGGGTGTTCCCAGAGAGTAGAATTACTTTCCATAAGAGGGTATGCTTGCCCCATCTCCTCCGTCCTTCCGTCCCTCCTTCCTTCCTTCCTTCCTTCCTTCCACCATCATACAAAAGCTGTTTTATTCAGAAAAGCCTAGTAACTGATTACTGTGTAAGGTTTTTAATGGGTTTGTCTGCTATGTTTTAAATGCCTTCATACTGTTTAATGAAGTTTAGTGCTGTTGTAATAGGACAGTTTATTTAATTGCTTTATTGTGAGATTACATTTATTTATTTATTTATTTATTTAAATGTATGTGAGCTGCATTTGGTCCCATATAGGGAGAAAGGTGAAATATAAAATAAATAAATAAATAGTTTCTAGCAGTGATGGAAGTTCAATTCTCCTCACATCATTGTGAAAGAAGATTAGTTTCTAGCAGCAATCTTATTTTATACTGTTGTGCCTGGAATTGGTCTTTGATTGCAATAGTTTTCTTAAATAGAAGAACTTCCAATTAAACGTTCTTGTTGGATTGAAAAAAAAAAAATTGGAAGCTAGTTGTTTGGTCACCTAATGACTCATTAGAATCATAGAATCATAGAATCATAGAAATTTAGAGTTGGAAGAGACCACAAGGGCCATCCAGTCCAACCCCCTGCCGTGCAGGAACTCCCAATCAAAGCATACCCGACAGATGGCCATCCAGCCTCTGCTTAAAAACCTCCAAGGAAGGTGACTCCACCACCCTCCGAGGGAGTGTGTTCCACTGTCGAACAGCCCTTACTGTCAGGAAGTTCCTCCTAATGTTGAGGTGGAATCTCTTTTCCTGCAGTTTGCATCCGTTGTTCCGAGTCCTGTTCTCTGGAGCAGCAGAAAACAAGCTTGCTCCCTCCTCAATGTGACATCCTTTCAAATATTTAAACAGAGCTATCATATCACCTCTTAACCTTCTCTTCTCCAGGCTAAACATCCCCAGCTCCCTAAGGCGTTCCTCATAGGGCATGGTTTCCAGACCCTTCACCATTTTAGTCGCCCTCCTTTGGACATGCCCCAGTTTCTCCACATCCTTTTTGAATTGTGGTGCCCAGAATTGGACACAGTATTCCAGGTGGGGCCTGACCAAAGCAGAATAGAGTGGCACTATTACTTCCCTTGATCTAGACACTATACTTCTATTGATGCAACCTAAAATTGCATTGGCCTTTTTAGCTGCTGCATCACACTGTTGACTCATGTTCAACTTGTGGTCTACTTGGACACCTAGATCCCTTTCACATGTTGTCTCATTCAGCCAGGTGTCCCCCATCCTATATCTGTGCATTTCATTTTTCCGCCCTATGTGTAGGACCTTACATTTCTCTGTGTTAAATTTCATTTTGTTAGCTTTGGCCCAGCTTTCTAGTCTATTCAGGTCATTTTGAATTTTGATCCTGTCCTTTGGGGTATTAGCTACTCCTCCCAATTTCGTGTCATCAGCAAATTTGATAACTAGGCTCTCGATACTGTCATCCAAGTCATTAATAAAGATGTTGAATAGCACTGGGCCCAGGACAGAGCCCTGTGGGACCCCACTAGTCACTTCTTTCCAGGATGAAAAGGAACCGTTGGTGAGCACCCTTTGGGTTCGGTCAGTCAACCAGTTACAAATCCATGTAACGGTTACCTTGTCTAGTCCACATTTTGCAAGCTTGTTTGCAAGAATGTCATGGGGAACCTTGTCAAATGCCTTACTGAAGTCAAGATATACTATATCCACAGCATTCCCTTCATCTACCAAGCTAGTAATTTTATCAAAAAAAGAGATCAGATTTGTCTGGCATGACTTGTTTCTCTGAAACCCATGTTGGCTTTTTGTGATTATGGAATTATCTTCCAGATATTCACAGACTCTCTGCTTAATGATCTGCTCCAGAATCTTTCCTGGAATTGATGTCAGACTAACCGGACGATAATTGTTGGGATCCTCTTTTTTCCCCTTTTTGAAGATTGGGACAACATTTGCCCTCCTCCAGTCTGCAGGGACTTCTCCTGTTCTCCAGGAGTTCTCAAAGATGATTGCCATTGGTTCTGATATTACATTTGCCAGTTCTTTCAATACCCTAGGATGTAGTTCATCTGGTCCTGGAGACTTATATTCATTTAGATTAACCAGGTATTCCTGTACTGTCTCTTTATTTATTCTGTGCTGAGATTCCCCTATTCTGTCCTCTGTCCCATCATCCTTAGGTTGGGCACCCTTTGCCTTTCCTGAGAAGACTGAAGCAAAGAAGGTGTTGAGCAATTCTGCCTTTTCTCTGTCTCCTGTGAGCATTTTGCCATCTTCTCCACGCAGTGGCCCAACTGTTTCCTTCTTCTTCCTTTTGCTGCGGACATATCCAAAAAAGCCCTTTTTATTGTTCTTAACGTCTCTAGCAAGCCTGAGTTCATTTTGCGCTTTAGCTTTTCTGACTTTATCCCTACATGTACTGGCTATTTGTTTGAATTCCTCTTTGGTGATTTCCCCATTTTTCCATTTTTTATACATGTTCCGTTTAAAACTTAGCTCATTTGTAAGTTCCTTAGTCATCCATACCGGTTTCTTGAGACATCTTCCATTTTTCTTCCTCATTGGAACTGTCTGAAATTGTCCCTTTAGTATCTCCCTTTTGAGGAACTCCCATCCATCTTGAACTCCCTTCTCTTTTAGTTTTCTTGACCATGGGATCACCCCCAGTATTTCTCTAAGTTTATTGAAATCAGCTTTCCTAAAGTCTAGAATGCGTGTCTGACTATGCCTAGCTTCACCTTTCCACTGTATAACAAACTCCAGGAGGACATGGTCACTTCCACCTAAGGATCCCACCACTTGCACCCCATCAACTAGGTCTTCCCTGTTGGTTAAGATCAGATCCAAAATAGTTGATCCCCTTGTTGCCTCTTCCACCTTTTGGACAATGAAATTGTCTTCCAGGCAAGTGAGGAATTTTCTAGATCTTGAGGATAGCGCTGAGTTTGACTTCCAGCAAATATCCGGGTAGTTGAAGTCCCCCATCACTACTACATCTCTCCTTCCTGATTGTGTGGTCATCTGTTCTAGAAAGGCATCATCCATTTCCTCTGTCTGACTTGGGGGTCTGTAGTAGACTCCCACAGTGACATCCCTGTTGTTTCCCTCTCCTTTAATTTTTATCCAGATGCTCTCCACCTGGCTTCCAGTATTGATTTCCTGGACCTCTTCACTGGTGTAAATATCCTTGACATATAATGCTATTCCTCCTCCTTTCCTGCTTGGCCTGTTTCTCTTAAAAAGGTTATATCCCTCTATTTCTATATTCCAGTCGTGAGACTCATCCCACCAGGTTTCAGTGATGCCTATTATATCATATTTCCCTTGTTGTGCTAGGAGTGCAAGTTCATCTTGCTTATTTCCCATGCTCTGTGCATTAGTGTAGAGACATCTAAGACCATGTGTCCCCTTTACTTGATGCCTGTGAATGTTTTTTTGGCTCCTATTGTTGGGTCCTTGCACTGTTTGTCTTCTTCCCCCTATGTCAGTTTGACTATTTTTTCTAGCCGTTTTGCCTTCCAGACTGCTGTCTCCCTTCCCCAGGTCACTTAGTTTAAAGCCCTCCTGATCAGATTCTTCAGACTGTTGGCAAAAACGTTTCTTCCAACTGGTGTGAGATGTAGCCCATCCCTTGCTAGAAGTCCCTCCTCATGGAACCGCAGCCCATGATCCAAGAATCCAAATTGTTCTCGGCGACACCATCTGCGGAGCCAGTTGTTGATATCTGCTATTTTCCTCTCTCTTCCTGGACCATGCCCTTCTACTGGTAGAATAGACGAGATGACAATCTGTGTGTCCATTTCCTTCAGCTTCTTCCCCAGAGCCTTGTAATCCCTTCTGATATTGTGAAGGCTGTGTCTTGCTGTGTCATTCGTTCCCACGTGGACCAAAAGGAAGGGGTATTTGTCAGTAGATTTCACCAATCTTGTCAGCCTCTCCGTCACATCACGGATCTTTGCTCCAGGGAGACAACACACCTCACGAGACATCTTGTCGGGTCCACAAATCACTGCTTCTGTACCCCTCAGCAAGGAGTCCCCCACCACAACCACGCGCCTCCTCTGAGGCTTAGCAGCAACTCTTCCCTGCGATGGAACTCCCAGGCTCCCCTGCTGTGTCCCTGAAGTCTGTCCATGCTGCTCTTCCTGATCCTCCTTGACCATGCTGCTCTTCCTGATCCTCCTTAGTATCAAACTAAGGAGAGTGATCTAAAAAATATTTAATTTATTAATGCACTGTTTTCCTTGTGGGGTTTTCATTAAGATAATGCAGTGCCCCATTCACATTTGTTTCCCTAGAATTTTAACTTTTGATTGAACATTATACAAAAAAATATGGACATGTAGAACTGTAATGGAAAAGCTACAAATGGGAATAGGTAGATAATCTTCCATGTATATTCCTACATGAGTGAGATTTTCTAGGGCGAATAAATGAATAAATGGCCCAGTGGATCATTCATATCCTGCAAAATTAGATAGTTTCACTACTGCTGTCAATTTTAACACTTGACTTAGCAGCCACTTCAAAAAGGGAATTATTTAAGGCAGTGCCCTTGCTTAAAATGATTGGGGGAGAGAGGACCTATTTGTGTATTACTACTTTGAAAGACTTTTCAAAACAATTTTCTTGTCAAGTGACTGTATTTTTAGATGTTTGATGAAGTTCCCAAAAGGTGGGTAAAATTGGCAGGTTGCTTTTAAAATGAATGCATGGCTTTCAGAAATAGAGAAACAGAGTTAACAATTGTTTCATGATAATGTTGTGTGAATTAGGTCTGGTTACCTTGGTGATTGCAGTTTAGATGATGAGACACTCACATTAACAGCCCCCTTGTGCAATCAGGACTGTGATGGGAGCCAAGCAGGTCCCTGCTAAAAACATGGGTGTTCATTTAATGTGTTAGGTTTATGTAGAGTTAGTGAAGTTATATCTTTTTCAAGACAAAATGGAAATCTGAAAGCATGGAAAGCAATGTCTAGAAGAGTCTATATGATATTTAGAGCAAAACCCAAAATCCACAAAACAGTATGGTTTATCACACTAGGGGGCAAGCAGGAGGCAAACAGGATTTAAACAGGAATTAAACAGGAAATGCCTTATGTTTAACCTTTATCGGGCCAACCAAAAATGCACAAGTCAGCTTTACTGACTTCTTCATTAGGCAAAGCTCTGAAAAAATCATACAGGAGACGAAAAGTTAGGATGCCACACAGGCCTACATTTTGTTTCAGATGTTACTTCTATTGTCAGTTAAATGGTCTGGAGGGATATCAATGCAGGCAGAGGCCATTTCCTTTCTTGGCCATGTGAGAACCAGGACCAAGGGCAGTAAAACACAAGGAATAAATTTTCAGATCCATTAGGAGTAGCAAAGTAGCTTCCATTGAGATCCAGGCAAATTCTATCAGGTGGGAGGTTTAACTGCGCCTGGATGCTGCTACCAAGGAATACTGGGGACCTCTATAATAGAGCTAGGAAAGAATCCTGCCTGAGACCCTGGAGATCTGCTTGGGTCAGAGTTGAGAATATTAGGCAGGTAATTTTTTTTTAATTCTGTGCCTCCTTTGTAGGCCACACTAATGTGTTCCAAATAACTGGAAATGATGTCACATAACTTTAATAATAATAGTAATAATAGTAATAATAATAATAATAATAATAATAATAATAATAAATTTTATTTCTAATCCACCCCTCTGGCCAATCAATCAGGGCGGGGTACAACAGAGTTAAAACAGTCACAATAAAAACATTTCCTACAACCCAGTCTCTAACCTCCCACCCCTTAAAACTGAATTAAACTAACACAAATTAAAACAACCAAACAGGAATACAAGAAATATAAAATGATTAATCTTTGTGCAGCATAGGTGGTGGCATCAGGGTTCATAAAGCCGGGAACTACCTGCAAAACTTTGACATTAAATATTACACCACTCCTGCCCTGTTTTACTTTACTTTACTGGTGGGGGTGGGGTGGACAATCATAGGAGTGGGACCATTACATTTTTGAATGTTTTTTCTGGCATTTCTGGTATTTTGGGTGTGATTGCACTCATTCGATGGGTTGTTGGTAAACTCAGGAGAGGGTGGACTCCAGAACTGTCTGTCTGGTGTGCTTCCTTCAAAAGCAGTGGTAGTATTTTATAATTAACCTCCTGCATTTCATCTGTTTTGTGATAGCTGCATTGTAAAATAGTGGCTGTGCTGCAAAGGGAATGTAGAAGTTGACCATTGTAGAGAACAGAATACTGAGCTGAAATGACTTTTGGTCAAATCCAGGAGGGTTTGATTTGTGGTCTTGGGTTATACCATGGCTGCAGTGATGTTGCAACTAACAGGGACCATGTAGAAAAATGAAAACCCAGAAGTTCCTAATTGGCCTTGTCTTGGTAAACAATGGACTTTTAATTCCAATTTCCCCAATACAAGAGTTCACATCAGGGAAGTGAAGCTTAGCTGAAAGGCCAACAGATACCCAGCAGGTGTCCAGTCAGATAGCCATGGATCCTTTCTGTTAGGCAAAAGCAGCTTAGGCTTTGAACAGGAAGAGGAAGAGCCAAGAAAAGTATGTCCATCTCTGAAAACACCATGAGACTATAGTCAAAATCTTTGTGAGATCACATTAACTAAATACATCTGGAAAACTGAGTCGAGATGGGACCCTGCAGCATCATAAGCCCGGCAGTAACTCAGGGCCAGTTCTGGAAACAACCTCTGATCCAGTTTAATCTCTTCTATCAGGTTTCTGTTATTCTTGAATTGGTTTATGTCTGATTATTTTATGGCTCAAATACTGATAAACCCCGGATCCTGAGGGTGATTAACATTCCAGCTGTCATTGTAGGACTGTTGCCTGGTCATGCTATACTTCCTATCTTCTGACAAGCATTCCTGACCTGATAATTAACTTGGCTTCTCTGAACTACTGCTCACACACCTCCAGACTTTGCCTAGCTACACTCCATGATACTTAAGGTCAAAGCAGGCACTCTACACATACACACACAGACAACCTGTCCTACTGTCCTTTATATTTATGGTCTCATTCCAGTCGTGCTGAAGTATTTTTCTACTATTGTTAGCAATACAGTTGTCTAGAATTATGAAGATCTTAGATGAGTTCTTTACACATTTAAACATCTGGTTTTCATTTGGAATAGATCCATTGACAGGAACTTAGACAGTGAGCTTAACATTTCTGTGCCAAAAGTTCCAGTTACAAATCTGAGTTCAACTGATGCAGTTTTTATCATAAAGTAATAATGTCAGTTTTCTCTTTGATATGATTGTTGCCCTATGACTTACCCTTTATAGCTCAAGCCATTTCTAGGAACAACTGAAATACAAACACATTTTTTTTTGTTCCCACCCCTAAATGCCCTTTTATATTCTTAATTACTGTGTTTAAGCCATAGACAGGGATGTAATTTCCCTTTCTTACAGAGTGCCTAGTGCATCATGAGGGACTTTATTAAAAAGCCTGATTATTTTTAAAATGCTTCATATTTTAAAAGAGTTGCATGCAGTATGAATACTCACTGAATTAATGGGGCTTGAAATGTGTATCCAATAGTAACTTGTACCCCTGAATCAATATGGATACACATATTGCTTACTCAGCCTTTTTTCTGGCTGATACCAAAAATAAAAAATATCCATGCTTTTACCAAGGCAGTGGAAGAATTTAATAACTCAAATTATATGTCTTAAAGCACCAGGTTTCTGACCCAGGAAATGGTTTTAATGTAGGTTCATTGCAGATTCAGCCCCCAGCATCTCCAGACAGGGCTAGCAATGAATGCTGGTTGATCCCCTGGAAAGCCATTGACCAGAATTCAGTACTGAGTTAGAAGTACAATATACATGTCCTACAATAAAAGTAGAGGCTGTTTATTGTACTCCCCATAGGTAAACAGTGTTCCTAAATACTCTCTAGAAGCCCTGAGAGCATTGTCATGATATTTCCTGGCCCTCTGAGTCCATATTAGGTCCAGGAGAGCTTTTTTTCTTTTTTTGCCTTTTTAAAGAAGAAGTAAAGAAGAAGTGGTTTCCCTATCACTTGATTATCTTGAATCCCTATATCAGGAGAAAGGTGGGATAAATTAATAGATGATGATGAGAATGATGATGGTGGTGGCGACAACATAAAAAGAAGGCCTCCCATGGACCTTAAATGGCGTGTGGGACCTAAAATTGCAAAAATGACCAGGCTCCCTGGGAGGGCATATGGTTCATTTTTGGGATTTCTTTGTATTTCTTGGTGAGGGAGAGGAGCAGTATGTGCAGCCCTCCCAGATTCCCTGGGAAACTAATGCAGCCCCTTAACCTCTGATAGTTGCCAACCCTAATGCAGGCCACTAAACAGTATGAACATACAGTACATAACAAACTGGCATGTGTTTGTATTGCTAAAAATGCAGTTGCAGCATAAGCGGGTACGCCCCAAGAAGAACAAGAAGCAGGTTGGCATTGGAAAAGGCCACAACTTTATTTAAGCAAAACCAAAGGTAGGGTTGGCCCAAAGCACCAGGTTTGGATCTGCACATCACCAACACCGAGGCTGGACTGATGTGAGGTTGCTTGTACACCATGCATCGGGATGATGTTTGAGGCAACGAAACGCCCTTGCGCAATTACGCAATTACGCAGCTACCGGAGGAAAGCCTCTCGTCACCAGGATAAACTCCTTGTGACCCACTGTTGGCCACATTGCACTGTGATGTTTCCCGGGTCCCAAGGGACTCCCGATCCAGTTCTTCCGAGCACGGAAACCAGCCCGCCAGATCCAGTACCTGTGCTGCCGCCCCAACAAACAAGTTGTGACAAGAAACACCAATCCCAGGGAGGGAGGGTGGGGAGCCGAGCAAGGACCAGGGCCGACGCCTTCCGCGCCAGCCCAGGATGCCTCCACCGCTGGAGGCCCACCAGCAAGCGTTCCTCCTCCCGAGGCAAGCCACCAAGGGAGGAGGAGGGGCGGCCAGGCCCATCCCTGCTACGCCCGCTCAGGCACCTAGGCTCCAGGGCTGAGCGGGCGCACACCCAGCAGAGTGCGCACGCGCCTGCCTTCCCTTCGACGGGAAGCAGGCGCACTGCAGGCTTCCTGCCAGCGGGAAGTGCAGCGCACCATAAACGGCTGGCTTGGGGCTCCCCCGGCCCCACAGCAACTGCGCCTGCCCGCTCAGGGCGGGAGGTACCATTTTTGTGGCTGGATAAGTTTTAGGACTTTATGCTTGTTAATCTGGACTGTTGAGCTTGCAATTGTATATCTTATGGGCTGTCATAAAGACTCTGTAATCTCATATGTAAATGGCCCCCAGGTGGCACCACAGTCCAAGGTGGACCTCAAATGATGCATTGAGATTACATCCTTTCACTGGATTGGTTGTCCTTTCTGCCTATCCCACCTCCAAAATCCCATGGAGCCATGCTTGCTCTCAATTATCTTGAACTAACTATAACCTTACATGTACAGTATTTAAAACAGAGGCTGGATGGTCATCTGTCAGGAGTGCTTTTATTGTGTATTCCTGCATGCCAGGGGTGGGATTGGATGGCCCTTATGCTCTCCATGATTCTGTGTTTATTCAGAAGTAAGTCCCACTGAATTTTATGAGTTTGCCAAATAAGTGGATATAGAATTGCAGCCTAAATAGCTAACTTTGGGGGGGGGGGGGATACAGAGATGTTCACCTAGTGTTGTCTGTATGTACAGTATTGCCTTTTTAATGTCAGGCGAAGGCTTTTAAGGCTTTTTGATTATTTTAGTAATGCTTGAGCACTTCAGTTTTTTGAGTTCTGGGATGAAGAAATAATTATCGTATGAAGAAATAATTGAAGAAATAATTATTGTATACCTGTATTAGTATGGAAAGGAATCTTGTAGCACCTTTGAGACTGACTGAAAGAAAGAAGCTGGTCGCATGAGCTTTCATAGACTAGAGGCTATTTCTTCAGTTACATGTGTGGAGTGGAGAATCCAGAGACAGACTTACGGTATATAAGCTGGTTGTGTGTGAGAATGTCAATTCAAATTCAAAACCATATGGGTATGGGGATGTAGTAATGAGTTCAGTTTTGACAATTGTTGTTGGGGAACAAGGCAGGAGGAAGACTGTTGGATAAAGCTAGGGAGAGTACATAGCCATATGAATATGAGCCAGAGTGTGGGAAACAGAGAGGGGATATGATGAACTTGTCAAGGGTGTTTTCATGAGCAGGAGAGTTAGACAGTGTTGAAATGGCCATTATCTCTGATGGACTGTGGTCTGTGGATACATTTCAATTCCACTATTTCTCTCTCCTCATGCCTTTGTCCCCAATGACCATCATTAAAACTGAGTTTGTCGCCTCATCTCTATACCCACAAGGTTTTGAATTTGAACTAACATTCTCACACACAACTGGCTTATGCAGGTATATCCCTGGATTCTTCACCCCAAACACACATCTGAGGAAGTAGGCTTAAATCTGAAAAAGGTCATGCTAAAAGCTCCTTTCTTTTATTTAGTTTCAAAGGTGATACAAGATCCCCTTTGCATACTGATTTTCCAGACTAACATGGCTATGCCTTTGTATAATTGTATTGATATCCATATGGTAAATTTATAAATTCCCAGAAGAACAAATGGCAAGAGGAAACAACAACAACAACCCAACAACGCTATCCTTCTGAGAGGGCCGAGTGTAGCCTGTACTAACTGTGTTCATATTAGTCTCAAATAAAAAAGTAGGTTACCTCTTCTCTGAAGTCACTGAAAGCTAAAATCACATTATGTGATCAAATGTGACTGTCTTTAGGTTTATAGTATCTTATGTCCTGTGACTCATGTCACAGCTGGGTCCTTTCACACCCTTGGGATGTGAAAAGTGACTCTGCTGCCCAGAACCTAATGTGTTGATAAACAGAGATGGTCTTATTTCCCCAAATGATACCTACTTGAAGGTTCTCACAACTTACAGGACTTTTTTATTGATACTAATTTTACCCCTGCTTATGAGGACCTGAAAGTGAGGTACATGTCAGAAAGTGTACTACTGTGCTTTTCTTGTGTACTGATGGTGATTTTCAAGGATAGTAAGTTGAACCTGGGCCCAAAACACACGGGCCAAAAGAAACAGATTCTAGCTGCATTTGAGGCATAGCATTCCAATGACACGCACCTGAACACAGCTGGAAGCCGCACCAAGGCCATGCCATTCAGGAAGAACCGGGCCAAGAAGGAGCAGATAGCATCCACTCCTTTTGGCGGTCAAGTTTAGGACATCTGTGGCAGCCTGGATTGGGGCCAGGTGTGCACAGTTGCCACAGCCCTGTTATGATTGGTGCCGGCACAGCCGCATACCACTCTTTCAGGCCCATCTGTTTTGGGCCATAGTAAAGAAACTTCTTTTATGACCACCCTTTGAAACACTCGCCATTGCTGCTTCTACATGGATTTCCTGTTTCCTATGCTTATTTGCATACATATGGGGTAGAATTCAAGCTAAGCAAACTGCATCTAGTGCTAAGAAAAACTGCTTACAAGTTATGCTTTTCAGACTTCTTCATACTATAGTTACAGGCAGTCCTAGTGCTAAACATGTTTTCCCTAGTTGAAATGTTGTTGTAAACTGTGATGTTGCAGGAAAAGGAAAAGGTAATGTGTACAAGAAACAGAGATAAGAGTACAAACTTCTTTTGAACCATAGTATGGAGGATCAGGAACAAGATGTCTGAACTGTGACTTAGGTTTTCTCCTAATCTGCAGTGAATCTGACAATGAATCTGCAGTGTCTCCAGCCCATATTGATATTGTTATATGTTTGTGGTTTAAAATACGTATTATGCTTTCAGGGGTGGGCAGGGGATGTGTGGTTTTCATCATAATACCTTGTATTATTACTGTGTTTCCCCAAAAATAAGGCAGTGTCTTATAATAATTTTTTCTCCCAAAGATGCACTAGGTCTTATTTTCAGGGGATGTCTTATTTTTCCATGAAGAAGAATCACATTTATTGTTTAACCAAAAAAAAAAAAAAAAAGGCGGGGGGGGGGGACATGCTTCCAAACGAAAACTTTGCTAGGTCTTACTTTCGGGGGAGGCCTTATATTTAGCAATTCAGCAAAACCTCTACTAGTTCTTATTTTCTGGGGATGTCTTATTTTAGGGGAAACAAGGTATTGTTGTTGATGTAGTTATTTAGTAGTTTACATTTATTATGTATTTAAAAACTTTTAATGGAATCAGAAAGGAAACTTACATTCAAATGCACTTCACTGGATTATTCAGCAGTAGTTTTTTTAAAAAAATGTTAAGTATATATTAAAGTTTAAAGTCAAAGAATATATTTTAAAACTTTCTCAGGGAAAAGATTTTAAACAGGGTATAGATGTATGAATTGGGGCATGAAATGCTATGATTAGAAATGGAGCAAGTGATGGATGATAGCCCATGTCTGCCACTGTGTGAAATATGGGTGTGTAAATACTTCATGGTTATCATCCTGAAAGATAATCAAGGGATGGACTGTTACTTAATGCATTGTCAATCTGGGCAGAAGATCTAACACTGCAAGATTTAATTTTGCAAAATCATAACTCATGCATGTGTGTATATCATGAAACCATATTTTGAAGAAATCATCTAGGGTCCTCCCCCCCCCCCCCACATTTAGTTAGAGTTTCCAAGTATACAGCTCCTCCGGCAGAAGATGATGTTTTGGTCAACTCATGTCGATTGTATCTTTTGCCTCCAGTTCTGCATCTACAGTTATTTCACTTGATAACCTTCCCTATTTCCATGTCCAAGGATGGTCTACATATTTACTTACAATATAAAAAGGAGCAGTACAGAAATAGAAATGGAAGACATAGAATTAAATATACAGTGAACCCTGCCGGTTTGCAGGTTTCAGAACCATGTATTCAATGGTTTGCAGATCATCATGCCCCATGTATATCATAAAACCATGGTGGTGATGTGAACATAGACACTGTGTGTGTTCATGCCAACGTTTAATAATATGGAGCATGATCATCCACTTTGTTTGTATTCAGACAAGTTTCTGGAACCCATCCCTGTGGATCCTAAGGGCCCACTGTATTTTGTACCTAGTTTCCACAGGAGTAATCAGAATTAAAGTTCCTCAGAAGGTGATATTTGTTTGCTTCATATTACAGAGTAGCTTTTAGATGGTAAAGTAGTTCATAATCCCATTTCTGGAAGTAAATGCCAAAACCCACTTACTGACAATCTCATTCCTATTCCTGAAACCCCTTGTTGGCATCCTCATTTTCAAAACCAATACAGCTTTTGGGGTTGTCATTTTTTACATCTCCATGGTTAGAATATTTTCCCCCACATGCCCAGATAAAAGCGAATGTGGCATGTGTCCATGTGTCATCTAGAATACGTGTAAATCAGAACTGGAGAATGTTTGGCCACCCAGAGGTTTTAGCCTACAACTCCCATCCGCCTGGAATTTATAAAATAGCAAATGTTAAGGGATTGCAATCTGATATTTGGAGCACCAAAGGTGAGGTTCTCAACCCTAACCTAGAGACAGTATGCTCTTTTCCTCCTCCCCCCCCCCCTTTTTTTTTGTCTGATGCTTAAAAAGCTTGGGCCAAGTACTGCTGAAAAACAACACTCACATAGGGTAAAGAAATTATCAATACTGTAAATATTGTAAAGACAGAACCTTTTCTCAATCTTTCTACCAGGTGATGATGATGATGATGATGACGACAATGACAATGGTGATGATTATGATGATTTTGCACAATTTATAAGCAGGTGGCAGGTAGAAGAAGCTGTCAGTGTGTGAGCTTTTTTATGTCTGCTAGGTGTAACAATAGCAAGACACTAAGTCATTTCTCATTTAATATATAAATTGACACAAAAACAGAGATATGTATGTTTCTTGAAATTGTGCATAAACTGGTATTAATAGCATTTTAACAATCTATGTTTTTAGCTAAAAAGGTTTTGTTGTAACTTGCCACTATGTAGCTCAATTTATCAAACATTTAGTTCTGTATCAAAAAGAAAAAAATTAATCATTAAGAGTTAATTATTTATTTCAAAACCCATCTTTAAAAAAAAATTTGGAACAGAAAAAAATGAGCAAATAAAGCTAACTGTATTGGAAATTTGAGACATGCAATCCTTAGTTACCATATTCTGTGAATAAAGAAGTTGAGGGAAAATGCTCACTAGCTCCTACATGAAATTCATTGTGATGATGAGAGTGCAAAGAGCACTTGAATGCATGACATTATTTATTTCTTGCCTAGTTTGTCAAACATGGCAAAGCCATTGTCCAGGTAAAGAATTTCATATGGTCATGTTGTGTGCACATTTTGCCAGTGTGAATTAGCATATTTTCATATCAAGAGCTTTCATGTGGAATGTGATAGGAGACCAAAGGGATAGCAGGCAAGTGGAAAATACTTTGGCAGCCCTTTTACAGAGATGAGGGAATAAAGTCATTTGTACTGAAGGCATATTTCCAGAGCACAGATAAGTTTATTTTGAGGGCTCCAGCTCTCACGGTCACTGGCTGTATTGGCTGGAGAATTCTGAGAGCTGTTCTGTAGAACAATTTTTTTTAATTTTTCCAAACTCTGCAGTTCAATTGGATCCTCTTGTCAATCAAAGCTGTCAATAAGTGGGGAAAGACATTTGTGCTTCCTGGAAATGTAAGAATTGGGGTGAGCTCTGAAGAGATCCATATCTCTTTGAGCAACTTATAATCGCTCTTCTACATTACCTTGTAAAACTCATATATACCTTGCCCTTACCTTGTAAACCCAACTTGTGAACTGGAACTGATGTGAGATACAGTGGGGCAAAAAAGTATTTAGTCAGCCACCAGTTGTGCAAGTTCTCCCACTTAAAAAGATGAGAGAGGCCTGTAATTGACATCATAGGTAGACCTCAACTATGAGAGACAAAATGAGAAAACAAATCCAGACAATCACACTGTCTAAACCAGTGGTCCCCAAACTGTCCCCCTTAACAGATTTTGGACATCATCTCCCAGAAGCCTCAGCCATGTTGGCCAATAGTCTGGGATTCTGGGAGCTGAAGTCCAAAATCCCTTAAAAAGCACAGTTTGGGGACCACTGGTCTAAACCTACATATGATGTTGAGAAATTATGTACTGGTAATTCTTTCCTTTTCCACATAAAGCTACGTTTCTCGAAGATCAGTCTTACATTAAAGATAATCTGTACTTGAACTGTTTCTTCCATAACCTCTAATGTTTCTGACCCTTCTCTCCCTTATTTTGAGAGATAATGGAAATCCTTATTAGAGAAAAGCAGAGATCTCGTGGTATTGATTTAGCAGTAAGAAAACCAATAACTTGCTTAGGATTCTGCCAATATAGCTTGTCATTACTTTGAATTTTTTTATATTTTTTTTAAAGAGCAAAAACTGTACTTCAGCACCATGGTGATTGTGTTGCTTGCATTAACTGCAATACTGAACAGAGTGGTTTGCCAAGTGGGGTGTCAGTGATCAAGCCCAACAAGCTTTTGTGAAGGAAGTGGGACATACCAAACAGTAATATTCAGTTGTACCCAAGGATTATGCACTAGGAGGGAAAAAGGGTGGAGAAATGAATGAGGGAACATCAATTGAAAATAAGTTCCTATGGTAGATCAAAAACCATGGGAATTTCAATAAAGAAATAATTGGTTCTGTTGTTTACTTTCGCAATAAGGAGAGGAAAATGATGGCATTTTATGCATTGTAGAACTGGCATTGCATCCTCCCAGAAGCCATGGACAGATTTAGTGAGTGAATGTAGATCCCTCTGAAGAAGGAACTGACAAAAGAATATTGTGTTCGGAGCTTCATTTTTAATTCATTGTTAGTGGCTCATGAAGCTTGTGAGCAAATGTTCCTGAATATAAAACTGGCTTGTGGGCTACATGTTAATGTTTCAAGTAAAAAGCCAATATTTGTTTTAAGGTGCTTATTCCACAATACCAATAGGAAAAGTTAATTGAGAATTCTAATGGGGTTCTCCATTTCTTTCCTCTCTGTTTTTTTTTTCTCTTTTACTCAGTCCTGAATATGAATATTATAGCAAATCCAATTGCATCAACCCTTTTCACTTTAAAGAAAAGATTAAGTGGGCTTCATGCCTTGGATGACTTAAGAAGGGTCTTTCAAGATCTTACAGTTTAAACGAATCGGCCAGACTTGAAGATTCTTTTTTTATTGCTTGCTTAATCCAAAGTGAAGCCTGTATCTCTAGTGGAAAATGATAATGTGGAAAGGATGCATGGGACTTCACTAGCAGACACATGAATCTGAATGAATAAATGCAAGTGAAAGAAGAATTTGAAAAAAATCTAAATAGAAATCTTCAATTAGATAAATGCTTTGGGTGCATATGACAGGACACAGTGTCACTTGCTAGCTGTTGAATGTTGCATGAGTTGTTCAAAATGCTGAATATAAAATGCAGCATATAGGAAAAAAAGCTAGTTACGAATGCAGACAACACTTGAGACTTCAGAAAGATTCTGGAGTAATCAAATGTGATTATTCAGCTGTTAACTCAGTTTCAAATGTATAAAATGTACAAGTCTGTGTATGTTGTATTTAAATATCTTCTTGGTTAAAAGTTTAAGAGAAAACTGGATTTTGTTCATGGATATACTTTGGGAGATATCTACAGGGAAGGTGACATAATTTGAAAAATGTCTATGTGACAGCTGTACTTTTTGATATTATCCATATGTTTATATTAAATCCTCCTCTCAGAAGTATATCTCCCACCTTATAATTCTGCCAATTCTAAAATATCCTTTGATGGCTTTATCTCAGTTTCAAACTCTTCTCCACCAGCAACCTTTTAAAAAATTCCCTTTGCCTCTTGGTTGAATCACAGTATTGGCTGTCCATTTTCTGTAGCCTTCTTGTTCCAGAGCTATTAAAAGTGATGGAGGGTGGGGAATGGGAGATATTCCTAACTAAAAAAGAAGTTTGGCCTATGTTCCTTCAAATTAAGGATAAAACAGAAACACTCTTTCTTATGTTCAGACTGTGGGTTCTATTCTGACACTGATGACTCTTTACTAGATTGGATCAAACAGATATGCCCTCTGACTCAGAATCTGGAACATTCCTATGATCATAAATTGGTGTGAGAGTGAGAGATGAGAGTGAGATTTAGGGAGGTTTCCATTTTGAAAAGGGTTTTTTTCAGAACCTAGTGAGGAATACTATGCCACATGTTGTATACCTAGAGCATAATGTTAAAGGACCCTGGCCTCCTAGAATCCTAGTCCAACATACAAACTTTGACACTGTGCTGGATCTGCAGTCTTACAGCTTCCCAAAACAGCACACTTATCTGGAATAATAAAAATATTTACAAAGCATAAATACAAACTCGCTCACCTTAAAAAGATTGACTTTAATAGTCCATGAAGCATATATACCAACCAGATATGACATTTCATATTTAAAGTGGGAAGGGAAATATCTGTGAAGGTAATTGGAGAAAAATTGCAAATTCTGCAGTTTGCTCTCAGGAATGAATCTGGATCATTAGTAATAGGGATAGGAAAGGCACAAAAATGAAACTAGCCCATTCATTACAGAACAGAAAATTTTATAACATCCCTGCCTAATTTTATACATTAAAATGTTCTGCCCTAGTAACATTCCCCCCCCCCCCTTTGTGACATTACAGAAATAAGACGTGCTTATTCTACAGATCTCAGTGTGTTCTTAGCTATTTGAAAGACTTCAATCATAACTGATTCATGCCTACAATTGCTTCCAGACAAGGCTTTTATTCTTCTGTCCTGGCTTTCTTTGTGGAGTTTTTCTGAGGTGCTAGTGTGAAGATGGTACTATTGCTGAGCACTCTTCACTACAGCAGAAAATGAAAGCCCTATTCTAAGAAAAGAACTCTGTTTAAGAAATTTATAAACTCTGTTTTTAATCTTGATTTTTTTTATATAAATTAATCGATTTTTTTCTTTTGAAAACAAGATTTGCCTCAGTTATTCATTAAACTATAACTCTCACAGTATCCCTTCATGGGTTATTGTGAGCTAACTACTAGTGTCCTACCAGGGTTCTTACATTAAGATTTACCAATGTACCACCAAGGTTCATCCTATAGCTATTTTCACTGGCACGTTTTCCAACTGCCTGAGTATCCTCTGAAATTAAAATGGAGACTCTTCTCCCTGCATGAGTGGTGTTGAACTTGACTGAAAGGACATGCAAGTTGCAAGTTTTGATATAATGCTTCCCATGGAGACTGTGATCTCTACAGCAGTAATCCAGGTTTGAAAGGAGTTATTTTCTTAGCAAAAGGGGTTATAGCAGAAGAATAGCAGAACTGTCATTACACACATTTTTGAAAAGGTGAATGTTATCAGAGATAACAGAGCATTTGGGGGAAAACAGCTCATTTTGACCTAATGTCACAAATCACTTAATGTTCAGTGCAGACCTGATCAGAATGAAGATACTCTCAAAATGCAGATTGAATATTCAGATTATTCATTCAGCAATATTTGGGACATTTATGAAATGTGGTGCAAAATTCTCCTTAATGAATCTTAAGGAAGGCTTATAAAGATCTATCAATGGTATTGCTCTTGCTGGGTTGGTAAACAAAGATTATTAATTAGGTCATGTGTTTGACAGTATTGTTACAGATGTGATGCCAATGCTGTCTTCATATTATTATGTTTGCTTTGATTTAAGCACAGTCAGAAGAACCTAACCTTGTGTTGACAGTTTCTTTGATATGATGGGATGTAGTTTAATAGCATGAAAATGAATGACTTTAAAATGGGATATCTGAAGGTCAGAACCTAGAGTGATAACTCAACTAATGTAATATTCATATATCTAGCTACAACATGGCACTATATATCAGTACTTTATCTCCAACTTTTGTCATTATGGAAGGGCCAAGAGAGGTTTTTTGTAGTGACAAAAATGAATATGCAAAGTGGGAGTACTTGTGTACAGAACTGGTTAAGAAGACCTGCCTTCATTATCAGTGTGTTTCTCTGCTCTAGATAATGCAGATACACACAGAAATTTATGTGTCTAGATTTTACTGAAAAATATATATTCACATGTTATACTTTCATCTGTCTGTCTGTTTGTGCGCCTATCTATCTATCTAGTTACCTACCTGCTTATGACCTACAACAGGGCCTTGGTACCTTTTGGAGTTTGGGTCCAGGACCCATGGATGCCAAAATATGTAGATGCTCAGCATTGGTGACATTTCAATATTACATAGTTATATTATAATTTTATTTTAATATTTTTAAAATTAATTTTCAGTATTGAAATTTTAATTTAATTTTAATTTTTCCATTTAATTTTATTTTCTGGAGATGGGTGATTATTTTGTATCATTCAAAAAGGAAAGAGAAAAATGAGAAGGAACAGTGATTATGTGATGTTTCAGAGTGACACTGCTGGATATTATGTAATAGTGTACGTTTTGTGTTGTATAAATTTTAAGAAAAGAAAGCCTAAAAAGACTCCACATTCTAGTAGAAGAAGGTGCTAGTAAAAAAGTTGAAATTGTCAGAAAGATATGCTAAATATTAATATTCATGGTGCATGTGCCTTTAAAAGTGTAGAAGCCTTACAAAGTTGTCCTTTCTGCTATAAAAATTCCCCTTTCGCTTCAACCTACTTAAAGCTTTTAAAATAGGCATGGAACAAGAACTTAACCTTGTCATACAGAGATCAGTCTAGTAATAGAAAGGAATGGTTTTTCTTTAAGCATCTGGCAATCGGGTCACTCTTAGGCAGGAACTTCAGGAAGGAAGGAAATTCAGCTGCTACTCGAAATAAAACTTATTTCCGTTGGGTTCTAAATACTATGGCTTAATGACTTCCTCTTCAGTGTGTGTTTCTCTGTATCTGAGCATACATATATGTATATGAGATGGGAAGAGATGCTTATTTTAGAACTCACAAATTTACATTGTGCATTATTTCTGCATGTCTTCAAACTGCCAAAATGGTGGGAAAATGCTGAACTGAATTAGTTCAGGTAGCATGGGATATCACACCCATATTAGTATAAAGAAGACAAAGTTCCAAACAACCCAAATTGAACTGTACTGTGCACATTCATTAGCACAGCATCCTGTGTACTTTTCAGTGGGATAAGAGTCTTTGATGAGAGCAGTGTGGTATAACGGTTTCAGTGTTGGACTACAACTCTGAGAAGCAGAGTTTGGACCTGCTTGGCCTTGGAAATGCACTAGGTGACTTTGGGCAAGTCTTATTCTCTCAGTATCAGAAGATGGCAAAGACAAACCCTGGTGGCACAGTGGTTACTGAAGCCACAGGACTGTGAGTTCAATCCCAGGGCTCCAAGGTTGATTTAACCTTCCATCCTTTAGGAGTTCTGTAAAATGAGTACCCAGCTTGTTGGGGGCAATTGGCAAAACACCAGATGCTGGCAAAACATCAGGAAATAAACCTTAGAGGACATGGTGACATAGCCCAAAAAAACCACAAAAAACTATGGATGCTGGCCATGAAAGCCTTTGACCTCACTCTGGGAAGATAGTCCCTGATAATCAAATTGTCCCATGTGTCAATCCTATGAATTCTGTTACAGCTGCACTACCAGAAATGTACACACATTGTATTCTTATGAAGAGAATGTATGCAACCAAACCCATCCTTTCTGTTATATTTTCTTCTTTGGTCTGAATCAGACCACATCCCATGTTCTCTGTGAAGAGACAGGGCAGCATTAATCTTGCCTATACATGACAGTAAACAACAGTATAGAGTGCCGACTTTTTCCTGAGCACCTGGCAAGAGGAGAATCAGACCCATTTTAATCTGTTCAGGAAGGGTCATGGGTGCATTGACTACTATGGGAGTGGTGAATTTTCTCTTGCTTTTATGGCTTCTCCTCCTACAGATGTATGAGAGCCAGTTATAGAAAGCAGTTATAGGAAGAGTGACTGTAAAACCAAGAATGGACTCAATACCCTGCTGTTCAGAGAAGTGTAGCTTCTATCAGCAAAAGTCAGGAAAGGTGTCTTGATAACCAGAAATAGCTATTTTGACTTGCTGCTTGGTCTTTCTAAGGATGAATACAAATAACTGTGGTTGCAAATTTGTCTCTGGAGTTAGAGATCTGCAGTGGAAACATTTTCATGGGAAATATCCCCATCCTATATTTTTTTATGTGGGAAACAATTGCACCCACACTCATATTAATCCATAGTTGTCTGAGCTGCAATCTTTTAAGCAAATGGAAAATTGTACTCAGCTACTTGTACTGAGTCAGATTTTTCATGAATGGTAAGAACTGTTAGATCGTGGAATATGCATGCTTGGAGAGTGGTGGAGTCTCCTCCTTTGGAGGCTGGATAAACATCTGTCAGGAGTGCTTTGAGTGTGTATTCCTGCATGGCAGGGATTTGGACTGGATGGACCTTGTGATATTTTGCAACTGTTATGATTCTGTGTTTCTATGGATTCCGATTGAATTTTTATAAATTTAAAAAAATGTGAAAAATATTCTATAGTGAAATCCATTTTTAAATGTTGGGTTTTATTTTTCCCTTTCTCTCAAATAATAAAATAATATAACAGAATTTTGTTTCTTTCAATAATATTTAAGGAGATTTTATTCTTTCCTGCCTTTGTTTTTATATGTATATTTACTTTTTGATTTTGTTTTGCTTGCAAACCTTTTAGCACTCTTGTCTCTTTTCACTATCTAGCTTTGTGACAGGTACTTGGAGGAGTCATCAAATGCCTGTCATTTCTAATTGTTCAACAGTAGCAGAGGGGAAATCGTTTTTATGCCTGCGTGTCAAAGCAGACTCTGGTGTGAAGTTTACTGTTCTTATGTTAATACATGGTGCGAAAATATTGCATACATTTTATATTTAGCTAAGATCTTCAAATGAGCTTACAGTGAGACACTGCCAATTATTTGGTGCCAACATTTGCAAATACTGTTGCTTATTAGTGCTAAATTCAGTATGCAAAATAAATTGTGAATATAATCAGTGGCAAGGACTCAATAGGCATTCCTCACTACTGGCTGTACAGACATTCTTCCCAGTTGGATCCCAGTCACATGCATATGGTCCCAGACAGAAGCCCTTTGGAAAGCTATTTACAGGCAGTCATCCACTTGCTAGGTATATAGTTCATGGATCCTCTAAACTCACAGACTACCTAGGAGTGCATAGTCTATAGTTCAAAACATGAGCGTTCAATTTAAGTTCTTTAAAAAAATGTTTTAGTGATAATTAAAAACATCAGCCCATTACATCAGCAATTAACACCATGTCAGTAAGATGTTTGTTTTAAAGAAAATGATTAAAATGGCCAAATGTGACTACCATCAAACACCCTTAGAAGAGATAAATAACATTGTTATTGCTCTATGCCAGGAGATCACCAGCCTTATATTTGTGGGCCAAAATCACACAATGACTTCAGGTGCCAACAGTTAATGGGAATGGACTCCCCTCCCTGTATAAACATTTATATTTTGTGATATTACTTCTTGCAGTTTTGGTGTAATATCTTGTGATTTTTATTTTACCTTTTTTGAATATTTTCTATTTTATCTTCTAATGTGGAGCTTTTCCTAAAATGTGGCATTAAAAATAACCTTGAGGCCAAGAACAGGAATTGTGTGGACACAATTGCGTTACATGATTTCTCTGTCTTACATACTAGAACTTGACAGCCAGAATTCTGTAAGACCAAAATGACCAAAAATATCAGCTCCACATAAAATTAGGGATTTTTTTTTAAAAAAAATCTACATTATATACTTACAATAAATGTATCACTCTGCATCTAGATTTGAGAATGTCAACAGCCGTAACAGAGCATTTTCTTCATGTAATTTCTCTCCCCGGAGTAAATAACACCTTATTGAGCTGTGTTGAAGTATGTTGACTTATTCAAGCTAAGGTGGTTGTGAAGTTGTTAATTACTGTGAAGGAGCTTAGATATTAGTGGGATTTTTGCATGCTTGTCATTAGCTTGTGATGATTAAAAAAAATAACAACAAAAATAATTCAATACATTATCTATTCTTTTTTTAAAAAGTGAGTTGGTGGACAACTTATTTGCTCTCCCTTTCACCTTTTATTAGAAAAGAACAAGCATGCTAAAGCACCTTCCTCTACATGTTGATGGCTTTATTGGAAGAGTGGTGTTTTGACAAATTCTACAGAGAGAATATTGTACTCTAAAAATGAACCGTGTTACAAAGAGAATTGGCAGGTGCAGGGAAGGCAGCAGTGAGGGAGAAGAGAGATTCTTGACTCCTATTAAGTTTCATATCCAGCAATAGTAATCATAAAATCATAGAGCTGGAAGAAACCTCAAGGGCTAATCAAGTCCAATCCCTGTCATGCAGGAACTCACAATCAAAGCATTCCTGACAGATGGCCATCCTGCCTGTGTTTAAAAATCTCCAAGGAAGGAGACTCCAGCACTCTCCAAGGGAGTCTGTTCCTATGTCAAACAGGTCTAACTGTCAGGAAGTTCTTCCTAAAGTTGAGATGGAATCTCTTTTCATGTAGTTTGAATCCATTGTTCTGGGTCTCTGGAGCTGCAGAAAACAAACTTGCTCCATCTTCAGTATGACATCTTTTTGAATATCTAAACAGGCCGATCATATCTTAACCTTATCTCGTCCAAGCTAAACATACCCAGCTCCCTAAGTCACTCCTCATAGGGCATGGTTTCCATACCTTTCATTATTTTAGTTGCCGTTCTCTGGACATGCTCCCATGGCTCCATCCTACAGAACCATGGGATTTGTAGTTTTGTGAAGTACCAACACTCTTTGGCAGAGAAGGCTAAAGATCTTGTAATGTGTACTGTATATTTGTTTACCATGAGCTCTGCGCACTAATGATACCTGTTGACCAGTGCCTGCTAATGCATACAGGCATGATATCATCATGTGGCATTCTGTTTAAGACAAGGGCCTTGGGAGAGGTCATAGCAGGGTAGGAAGACATGATTACAAGGAAGGAATTTTGCATTTGATCTCAGTTATCTGTAGTCAAAGCATTTCATGTATCATTGCTGGGAAAGTAATTTCTCTCTGATGGTGCATTTACACTGTAGAAATAATGCAGTTTGACACCACTTTGAGCATTGTAGCGCCATCCAATGCAATCCTGGAATTTGTAGTTTTACAAGATCTTTAACTTTCTCAGACAAAGGGTGTTGGTACCTCACAAAACTACAAATCACAGGGTTCTGTACGATGGAGCCGTGGGAATTAAAGAAGTGTCAAACTGCTTTATTTCTGTAGTGTAGGCACAGCCTGAAATTCTGGAAGACCTCTGATTGACATGAGCAGGACTAGCTAAACTGAGCAGTGATCTAAAGGATGTGGAGTGGGAGTAGAAAAGGGGCAGCACTTTTAAAACTTTAACAGGGCTACTTCTTTGAAAACTATAAACAATGATCTGACTCTGTAGAAGGAAGCTTCATATGTTCAACTGTAAACACAACTCAACAGGGAAGAAAGGTTTAGCATTCTCTTTCATTGAAGAGCATTCCAACAGTCCAGGAAGGTTTTAGCATTCTCTTTCATTATAGACTTTAAAAAGAAAGACAGAAAGAAAGAAAGATTGGCTAGTTCCAGCTGTAGGCATTACAATTTGTTTTAGAGCAATGGGTTTTAGAGGGCGTGTGGAATTTCTTTAATTTCATTTCAACAGCACTTGTGAGGCTCTTTCAGTCTTCACTGAGAGAGGAGAACATTTTCCATATTAAGGCAGTTTGGAAATATAACCAATGGATCCAGAAAAATGGATTTGGTATTGCAGCTTGCTTTTACTTAAGTAATTTTAAGTAACATTCTGATTGCTCTGAAGAATATGCTAATAATTTTAAAATCAAAGTCTAAATCCGGTTATTTGTCCCATCTGGAGTAGAGCTACTGAATCAATGGAACTTATGAAAGTCTTGCTTTACCAAATTTACATTGGTTCAGTGTGTCAGCTGTAACTGAGGCTAACTATTGGGCTTCAGTCAGAGCCACCATGACCTTCTACTTCTTGAAAGAGACTAAAAAGTCTCATAAAAAGTATTATGAATCAAGAGTATCCATAAATATAGGTAGTATAAATGACACATTAATGTTTGCATTGGGTCGCACTGTGCACACAATGCTTTAATTCCCCCCTCCCTTCCAAAAAAATATGGTCTCTAAATCTAGAGAGAGAGTATTTCAATTGTAGTGACTGACACTGCATTTGAGACAGGTCTTTCTTTCTTTCTTTCTTTCTTTCTTTCTTTCTTTTGTGCATAGCACTGCTGATTTCCAAATGTACATGGAAAGATTTAAGGCATATATAAGTCCTGTGAAAAAATAAAGTTTTTTCCAGTAGATATTATTGAACTGTCTTGTAGACATAAGAAGAAGATTTTCACTTCTTAGAAAATATCTTAGTATGTGCTTTGATAATGCTCACAACAACTGTTTTCTGATCAAATTGGGAGCATTAAGTGAACAATAGGATCATAACAGCTATCAGTGTCATGTTTTACCATGTTTTTATTGACTTTAAAGCCATGTAAATAGACATTATTGTCAAATTTAGAACATTTGTGACAGAATAAAGAGCAACTAAGAACATCTTTTAGGATTATCTTGTTCTTCTCTGTCACCTTTATTTTTGTATTGATTGAATTGTCTGGTCAGCAGATAAGTCTGGATAAGCTATTATTTATCGACTCAGACAGAAAGGTGAGTGATTTGCTGAAACACCTCTGTTCTTTATATCTCCTTCCCCACCCAGATAATTTAACTTAAAATCCCTTGTTTGGCCCAGTCCAATGATATGCAACTTCATTAGGAATGTTAACACTTTTTGTCCCCTCAGGTCACAGCAAGTATGAAAGGCACTGAAGATGGTACTTTAAATCTTGGACCTGTCTATGTGTATATCTTTGTGAGTTCAATTAGAGATACATGCAGTGTAGAATTTATTGTTTTAATAGGATCCAGCTGCTTTTAGTTTGTCACAAGACTTGAGGATTCTACATTTAAATTAAATTTTCCTCTATGAGGAAGAATGCTAACAAAAACATCTGATGTGCTATTGATTTCTCATGAGTACCATGTGCTTAGTATTCTTTCAAATATCATTTCATTGAATTAGTTTTCTTGTTTGAAAAATGTGTACTGTTGTGAAAATGGTTCATTTTCAGCATGAAAATAGATGATTGATTTCTTCTACCATTTTTGCCTTGTTGGATATTTTTTTGAGAACATTTTCTATTGTTTGTAATACTCATAGTATACAACATTCTCTAGCCACAGGCAATTTTACTAGATATACCTATATGCTTTAATGCTAATTTATTTTACCGTGACTTTCGAGAAGCTATCTTCTCATAGTTTTAAGTCTTCAGGAAAACTTCATTTAAGGACTGGCATGAGTAACTTCTTTTGAAATCGATAGTACAGTAGTAGTTTCAAAAGCTGGGTTCTACAATCTTATATCACTTCTTGGAAGGTTTGTTGTTAAATGTCCTTGAATTGGTCTCGACCCATGACAACCCTATGGATGAGACAACTCCAAGACCCTCTGTTCTCCACTGCTCTGCTTAATACTGCAAACCAGTATCCGTGACCTCCTTAATAGAGTCCATGCATCTGGCCTGTGGTCTTCTTCTCTTCCTACATCTGTCCACCTTTCCCAGCATCATTGTCCTTTCCAGTGAGTCCTCCCTTCTCATGATGTGTCTGAAGTACGACAGCCTCAGTTTGGTTATCTTAGCTTCCAGAGATGTTTCTGGCTTGATCTGCTCTAGGACCCATTTGTTTGTCCTTTTTGCTGTCCATGAGGTCCTCAGCACTCTTTTCCAGCACCACATTTCAAATGAATTGATTTTCTGCCTGTCATCTTTCTTGACTGTCCAACTCTCACAACCATACATGGAAATAGGGAATACTTAATTGCTTTGAAAACCTGATATTAAGGAATGTAGTGTAATACATGAAGGGATGTCCTGTAATATGAAGGGGTGTACTGTAATATGGGAAAAAAGTGATTTGGTTGTTAGAAAGGGCAATAATATTTAAGATAGTGGAGCTGAAACTAGTGAAAATAGCTAGGTAGGAATGAAGGAAGGATAAAAAGATGAGTTGGTGCATGTGCACACGACTTTAGTTAATGAACATTCAGAGTAATGTTTAATACTCAAAAACCCTTGTAGAAGGGGGGGACTATTTTGTACATCTGTTGCCATAGCATTTTAAAGACTTGTCTTTAAATTATAATATTAAAATTTCAAATGCTAATTAAAAGGCCAGGTAAAGACCCCCCATATTTTTATGGATTGGTGTAGCTCTGGTTGTGACAACTTTGCACATTGCTATTTTTAATTATATAATTGTGTTAATATGAGTTTTAATTAATGTTTGAAATTTTAATATTATAATTGTTTAATTCTGTTTTAAGAGGGGATATGGTATATACATATATTTGTACTTTTTATCTGTTGTACACCACTTTGATTGTTCATACAAAAAGTGGGAGAGAAATAAAAGTTTTATTTATTTATTTATTTATTTATTATGTGTCCAATGTAGTGTAATAATTTTGACTTCTTGAATTTGTATCAAAAAGAGAGTAGGCACTACTGCAAACCCAGTCTAGCAGGAATGAGAAATCTTTCATGGTTTTCAACATGGAATCTGTAGACAGTAATAATGAGAGCATCAAATTATATTATGTGGATGTGATGAATGATATTAGAAAGGAAAGTGGGATAGCCGCTTACAGAAATGGCAGCTTACACAAGTTAAATGTTGTTATATTTTGGCCAACAATTCACAACAGACTCCTGTCAGCACAAACACCAGTGGAGCCATATTGATACTAAATGCTTAAAAAGGGGGCCTGTTCTTGCAGCTTAAAATCCAGTTACCTCTGTGATCTAGTGAGATCTTTTAATTCTGCGTAAATAAACATATGAATGATAGGCAGCTCTTAATCACTGTGCATGTAATTGTTTTCCTTCCAAGGTACAATTACAAAATCCCATGATGCGACCTTGTGAAAATGAAAACAACCTACACTGAATAACAACAGGGGAGTGTAGAGTGTTTTGGGAGGGGGGGGGGGAGAGAGAGAGAAATCTGTAGAAAATACACAGATCTCAATACATCTGATGCATAAATGCCAAAAATGGTGTACTTTCATATGTCACTAAACCATCTTTGGTTTAACTTAAATAACCAAAAGGAGGTAATGCAATGTTTAAACTTTATACCTGTGAAAGAATGCAGTGATCAAATATAACTACCATTCCATAACCTTATTTCCTGAATGTTTATGAAAAATATATTTTTTAAAATCTTATTTCATGAATTACTGTGTCACGAAGATATCCTGGGGGTAGGGTCTATCATATCATCCATGTTGCATGTAAACAAAGTATTCTATACATCTGAATGAAAATGAAAGTGTTACTCAAGAAAATAGTTCAATCTTGCCAATAATATATGGCAGCAACATATAAGGTTTGTTTACCCAATACATTAAGCACATGATCCACAGAATCCTGAATTGCTATATATAAGTAATGGGCTGGTATATACTACCTGATCATTACCTTTTGCAAAGCGAGTTCAAAGAAGTGGTTTGTTTTCTGAATGCAGGCACTTTCTCTTATCTAATTTGTTGGGAGGGAACAAGCTAAAAAGGAAAGCTGCTAATTGCCATGTAATAGAATCAATGAACTACAGAGGCAAATTCCATGCTTTGTTTATCGTCTCCCCCTAGAAGCAGTGATGGGCGGTGGCTTCCATTTCAGTGGTGTGGAAAATTCACTCCAAACTTTTCTCTTCATGTTAAAGGAGCTATCCAGGGTGCTGAAGTTTCCCTGTCTTGAATATACCCATACATTGGTTCTTGGCATGTTTTGCAAAGCAGCCCACAGAGTACACATAGCCTCTCAAGTCAGCAGTACTAGTCTACGAGGTGCTTTAGGGAAAAACTGGCAGCTGCCTCTGAACCTACGGTAACAAACAGGCTTCTTCTCAGCCCTTGTCAGAAGTAAGAAACTCAGAACTTGGTGCCCATGCCCAAGTTACTACTTTAAAATCTCCTTGCACTATTTTCTGGAGTGTTTTTAGGAGAGCCTGGCAGGTGAGGAACATGAAAACATGAATGTTTCTGTTCCCTGTGAAGCCTTCAGTGAAAACATCAAAACAAGAGTGACAATTCTTTTGTAAGTATGCATGGAAGTTTTGAAATATTAACTTCATGGCTATATCCCACTTTGGAGTCATTATTGTGATTTTAGGGTGGGAGGAAAGGTGTAGCTAGTGAGACACAACTTTTCAGAAGCCAGTGATCTACTTCTGTTTTGCATGATGCAAAATAAACAAACAACAACATTGGGATGTATCTCATTAAGAAATACAAATATCTCTTTATTTTGTGCATTGAATTGATGTCAGTTTGGGACAGCCTAACATGCACAATCATATGACACTGGCTTTTCCAACCTGACTCTGAATTGCAAAACACCCTTTCCACACTACTGTTGTTGTTGTTGTTGTTGTTGTTGTTGTTGTGTGCCTTCAAGTAGTTTCTGACTTATGGCAACCCTAAGGCTCACAGTGTTTTCTGGGGGTAAGCATGTGTGACTTTTCCAAGATCACCCAGTGGGTTTATGTGGACAAACAGGGAATTGAACACATATCTCCAGTTTAGTCCAATACTCAAACCATTACACCATTTCACTAACATTTTCATATTTAATTTAATTGAGCAGAATAAAATCAATGCAACCTGATGCTTCATTAAATAGTTTTATACATTATTTACCTTATATGTTAAATGCATGGGAAATTGCATTTTGTTTGCCAAAGTAGACATCAAAATGCTTTATAATTGTCAGTAATGCAAAAGCTTGTTTGTGAATCTTAGAAAACATCTCAGAATTGGCCAACACAAATATATAGCAAAGTTGATAGTTTGCTGGAGAATAATAAAAAAAAGATTACACCTTTGAGAACATAGTGAAGACTCTGCAAAGGTAATCAAGATCATAAATCCAGGACACCTCTTTCAAATGAGTCTGCCTCACTGAATTACTGTCATATTAAACTGGCATACACTTTTAATAAAATCTTGCTTTCTAGGTTCAACGTTTGAGACCTGATTTTCCCCAGATACATTTTCTAATCCAGTTTAGAGTGACCTATACTTTTATCGTTCCTACTTGTGTGCTTAAGAGAGGTTCTTTAAGCAGTTTTTTTTAAAGCTTTTGATGTGTGGAGTAATAGCATAGCAAATCTTATTAGTTAGTGGCCTCTCAATCTTTTAATATCACACATGCACACACACACTCCTATACCATGCACAAGTCTTTGCAACATCAGATAAATTAGATTTTTAAAACTCAGAAAAACTAGATTCTGAAATGTGGCACCTTGAATGGAAGTACATTAGGATAGGAAGATAGTTATTAGGTATGATGACTATACAGTTGGACCTTGACTTTTGCAGCTTCAACATTAATGGAATTTTGTTTTTGTTTTTATTTTGTTTTGTTTTGTTTTGTTTGCCACATCCAGTTTCCCTGGGTTGAGAGAAGCCTGGGAGGGAAGGTGGTCGGGGCCTGTGTGACCTCTCCGCTATTTGTGCTTTTTCCACTTTTACAGGGGTCTTCTGTTTGTAACCCCCACAAAAGTGGAGGGCTGACTGTATAGTGTCTGTAGGATCAAAGGCAGTATGTCTATACGTGATTCAGATCAGGAAAAGGTTTTGGGTTTCTTTGCAACAGTAAGTGACACAGAAGTCAACTTTGAGATCACTTTTGGTTAAAAAAAAGAAAAAAAAGAAAAGATCTCCAGGTTACTTTCTGTTGAAAAAAAGCTTTTCTTGGGACTAAAAATGGACTGCAGAGGACTGAAAACATGGCAAAATATTTGGGGGTAAAAGAAAATTGTAAAGTTTTTGTAGGGTGTATGAGGTGGTGGCAGGCCTCTAAGGACAATGTGCTGTCTTAAATCCCAACACTTTCTCACTTTTGCACTAACAGTTTATAGTGAGCTTTCAAGAGGGGGAGGAATGTTTCATGTTTGGACAATGCATGCAGCATGGTTAACAGTAGCACTTTAGTGTTTCCTTTACCATCCCTTCCTTGGTATAGACCTAAAAGGCCTATCTCTCTGTCCTGAAGGCTTCTGATACTATATACTTAGGGAAGGCTAGGAGGATAAAAAAGATATCCAAGAAACGTAGTCTCAACAGCACTATAAGCCTGAATCCTTCTTAGATTCTGGGAATACATCACCACTTTTTGTTTCAAGTCCCGCTTATGTTTCTAAAATGTTTAACTCTGACTGGACTGTACCCATCTCTCTCTCTGTGTGTGTGTGTGTGTGTGTGTGTGTATACTCACACATATTTTGAACTTTGTATACAACAAAGTTTTATGTCTCAGAACAGGAAAACAATTGCTGCCCCCCTTGAAAATCCTCTTGTATCTTCAAAACACATTCCCCCCTGCAAAACTCCCCCCCCCGGTCATCAAAACGGTTCTTTCCCTTCTAACTTTATGTCACTGTGACCAGTAGGAAGAGGGAGAATTGTTGAACATGTTCATTTCTTTTCGTTTCCAGTTTCTAATCGGCTCTCTCCTTAGGAAAACTTTTCACTTGAGTCAGTAGACATCCGATGCATTCTGTACAGTTTGAGTCTCCCATGTTTGAAATGTCTGGGAACATAGGTGTTTTGGATTTGGGATTTTATTTTATTATTATTTTTTATTTTGGAATATCTGTACAGTCCACCCTTGCCATACATGGGGATACATTCTGCCCCCCCCCCCCAGCGTAAGGCAAATTTTGTGTATGCTGGTGTCCCATTTATTTGAATGGTGGCATGCTCCCACACACCACCGTGCACATGTACCTATGGCCCTTGTGCTATTTTCTTATGGGCCGCTTGCCATCCACGTAAGCTCAAAGTGAGGACGTGTATGGCAAGGGCAGACTGTATTTGCATATAGGTACATATTGAGTATCTTGGAGATGGTACCCAAGTCTAAACACAAAATTAATTTTTCTGTCATATAAATGGTATGCACATAGCCTGAAGATAATTTTATACAAAATTTTAAATAATTTTGTGCATGAAACAAATGAGCTTATCACATGGGGCTCCAGGCACACAAATGGCATGGAACGAAAGGGGGTGTAATGAGAATGGAATGGGGAAAAGACACATTTTATCACATGCTGAAACGCCACCGAAAGTCCCCGTTCTATTCCAAATCCATGCCAGAGAACGGATTTGGAATGGAACGGGGACTTCCATCGGCATTCAGGCATGTGATAAAATGTGTCCTTTCCCCATTCCGTTCCCATCACACCACCTTTTCTTCTGTTCCATTTGCGTTCCTGGAGTCCAGTGTGATAAATTCCAGAGTTTGGTACGCTGAAACATCAGAAGGCAAAGATGTAACTATCTCAGTCGCCCTCCACACACCCATTTTTGGATGATTTCTGAATTTTGCATAAGGGAGATTCAACCTGTATTAGTAATCCCTAACCCCTGAACAAAAAGTCGCTGGACGTGTTGTGCGTGAAAGAAGTGGTCGGGGAACTGGTGAGGAGACTCCTTGGAGTATAGGGAAGGGCTAGTATGGAGTGGGATTATGTTCCTGCCCCTCTCCCCATTTTGAGTCCCTCTGAGGTGACTTTAGCCATTTCTAAATGCTATTATGACATGTTAAACAGTGCCTATTTGTTTTTATTATAATGGATATTCACATGTATCCCTAATAAAGAAACATCTCCATGCTCGGGATACAGAGATATCCAGTTAAGATTTATAAAGAATCTCTTCCTACATAGGAGTTTCTATTTGATGTACTTTAGAGAAGCCTTTGTAAAATAGTTCTTTGATTAAACACCACCTGCACAACCGAACTATGGAAAATGGTGCTGCAAAAATTCATAACATCCCCAGGGAACCTACTTCTGCAAAGTGATATACCTTGTTTTTCTGTCATGCCATTTAGAACACTGACTTCTCCCTAAAAGGTTATTTGCTTTTGACAGAGATTTTATAATTGTACTTTGGGCAAAGTTACTCTCCCTCAGGTATCAGAAATCTCTGCAACAGTAACTCATACTATCTGTGCTCCTCTGGAGCCAAATCCAGCTGTGCAGTTTTCGTCATAGCTCTACAGTTAATTTTCCCTTGTGGCCCTTTGGCTAATCCTTTGAGACAGAACGGCTAGGTTTGTGTGAAGAAAAAAGTTCAGGAAGGATTTTTTTTTTCACATTTTGATTTGCATCTCCAAGACAACTCAAGATTGTGCCACTTGAAATAGGACAGTGTATGTTAATTCTCCCCTCTTTTCTGCCCAGAATTTAAATTATAGGCTTTTTTTTTTTTCAAAAGGTGGCTAGAAATGAAGTTCAACCTCTTTTGATTATCCTCAGGTCATAAACATTTATTCAAAAATGCAGTTCCTCTTCAAAGAATGGTCATATCAAAGGGAATTGTAGATAAAATAATTAAAGTCCTTTTTAATCCAGGCATACCTCAGTTAACCAAGCGTCCGAGACAGAAGCTCATTTTTACAAATTGTGTGTGTGTGTGTAATCTTACCTTTTTCCTTTTTGTCCATTGTGTAGCTCAGCAGCATTGCCACTGGAAGGATGATGCAAGAGGGCTTCAGAAATACAGATTTTCAGTATATATCTGCAGTAAATAATGCATTAAAACTTGACCTGGGAAAGAATGTGATTCTGTTCTAGCTAGTTTACTGTAGCTATGTGTGATTGCTTACAACAGGTGAGGTAAACAGCAGCTGCCACCAGAATCCCTTACTTAGCATGCTTGAATAGCAAAATGTAGAGAATAGTGGAAAGAGGAATAAGTAATCCTTAGAAGCAATTTGGAAGAAATTTTCAGGTGATGTCTGGTAGGTTCAAAATGTTTTTGTTTATGCAAGACTTGCCTGACCTGTTTTTTCCCCCTTATTTTACCCTTTCATACATGCATAGTGTTCATTTTAGATAGGAAGTTTAACTAAGTCATCTGATTTCTCTGCTTTTTTGTGGTGTAGGATCCTATACCTGTTCCTTCTGTGTTATTTCTGCTACCACATTTTCTGTTAAAAATTTAATGCCCAGGAACACGTCTACTTTGTTAACTGAGGTATGCTTATATTATGGGAAGAAAATAATGACTGTACATTTCATAGGGAAGAACCCTTAATTTGTAATTTGTGGCATTGCAATCTGAAGTGACATAATGTCTTTTAAAACACACATTAAATTAGAGTCCATATCATTGCGGGCATATCCTACCCCCCCCCCCATATGTTTTCTGTCCCAGTTACTAATTTTCTCTGTTACATTTCAGTACTTTATTCATGCTACACAGAAAACCATTTATTAGCATGTTGTGTGCATTCAGGATGTTTCTGTTTCTGACTTATGGCAACCATAAGGTAAACCTATCATGGGGGTTTCTTGGCAAGATTTGTTCAGAGGTGGCTTGCTATTGCCTTCCTTTCAGGCTGAGAGTGTGTGACTTGCCCAAGATCACCCAGTGGGTTTATATAACCATGCTAGGCTTCAAACCCTGGTCTCCAGAGTCCTAATCCAGTGCTCAAACCACTACACCAGACTGCCCATCTTGTTAGCTGAAGCCTCCTTAATTTATTATATGTCTGATACTGGCTGAGAGGTCATACAAAGAACAAGGAGAAGATCTTGGAAAATTACTTCAAAAAGGTAATCAGTTAGAATGATAAAGAAACCTCCATTACTGATTTGCTGTTGTAGTTAAATGATTTTTAACTCTCAAAACTTTCCTTGAATAGTTACTCTTTGGATGTATCCACTCTCCAGAAATAAAGCAGTTTAACGGCCATGGCTCCATCCTGTGGAATTCTGGGATTTGTAGTTTGGCTAGATATTCAGCCTGGTCTGTCAAGAGAGATCCTGTGCCTCACCAGACTACAGATTCTAGGATTCTGTAGGATAGACTCATGGCAGCTAAATTGGTGTCAAACTGCTTCATTTCTCCAGTGCATTCACTCTCTTTTACTAAAACAGATTCTGAATGCTGCTTCCCGCAGGCTCATGACAAACCGCATTCTCCTCGCTGTCACCCCTGGAGTCACAATAGAGCACAGAAGGGTCACACAAGCCAAAACTTGAACTTTGTGATATCTTACTGTTTAAGGAAGCTGTACCCCCATAATTAATATACTCAGAGGTTGTACCCCCGGGCCAAATGCAGACCAAAATACCAGTGGCAAGATCGGCCCCAATCCTGCCTGCTCAAACATATATCCTGAGAATTTGACACAATCCTAGAGTAAATAGGTTTTCCACAGAGTTTCCTTTAACCTTGGTTGCAAAACTGGGCTGTTTATATTCTCAACAGTGCTCCTTACCATAACGGTCAGCAATCTGGCTGAGAGGCCCCCAGTCTACCATGGAAGTGAGGCGCCCGCTAGGTGGGTGCAGCCAGGTGCCCTGTTTCTGCATTGGATGCAGTGACAGGGGTCTTCTCAGGTGGATCACTGGCTGTTAAGGTAAGGAGCAGTGTGCCAGTCCTGGGTTCCTTGGTCAGCATGGTAACAGATGTCTGAACAGCTCCCCATCCCTGTGTTGACCAGGGATCAAACTGGGTGAGCACTGGGGACAGGAAAGCATGGGCTCAGACCATGTTTTCCTGGCCCATCTGCTCAGCCCCCCCTCCCATTGCTACACTGCTAAAGGAGAGAATTGAAATTACAGTTGAAATGTCACCTTTTTGAGCTTGAGTATTGTAAAACTGCAAAAAAAAAAGAAAAAAAAAAAGAAAAGAAATGGATAGCAACCAGTTCCTCGGCTGGATTAGCGTTTTCTATGCATTGAAAATGAAAGCCTGAGAAGAAAGCCTGCATATGAGTAGTCCCATTCTCACAGAGTCCCTGTGTGTGAGCAGAACAGGGGTTCTTTTTCAGACATAAAACTCAATGTATAGACTAAAGATGTAAATATTCATAAACACTGTAGCAGGCAAGGATGAATAATTTACCCCTTTTCTCCTAGCTGCAACAAAGTTGTTCAACACTGCACAGTTTTCAAAGAGCATTCTTAGTCAGGGGTTTATTCAATTCAAAATTTTCCCTAGACAGAAAACAGAAACAGAAAAAGGCTGTTTTCTGCATACAGAAAAACCTGTGTGTGTAGAATAAGTCCTGAACTGTGAAGATTCTCATCCATCTAGGATTTTTCTTTTTTACACCATTTTAAAACTATTGTTCACCCCTGGTGTAGGGAGCAAAAACAGGTCTGTTCCAGCTGTTTGATAGGATTTATCCAGCAGTGACCTTTCTTTGTTCCATACATGCCCTTTATATGCTTATTTGTTAAATACATCATAAAATAAATTTGTCCATGTGGTATAGAATTCCATTTAAAACATAATGATAATATAATTGACACAGAACACAATCACAGCTAAACAATAAAATTTAACACAGAAGAAAAACAGATATATAATGGCACAGTATAGAATATAAGATGCCGTTGAGTACCTGAGTGAAAGGGACAACACAGATGTTAAAATGCTGGATGCTGAAAATAGTGAAAATGCCACCTTAGCCGGACACCAACATTATTGTCAGCAGGCCCACAACTCTTGAGGGAGCATTCTGTAGCTGGTGGAAGGGGGTTACTGAAAAGGCCTTTTTTGTTCTATAGTCAACCTGTGCTCCATAGAATGAATGGACACATGAAGAAGGGCTTCTGTAGATGATATTTTGTCAGGTCTGAGGACCCAAGGAGTGTAAAGGTTTAAAAGGTTAAACACAACACTTTTATGCAACCTGGAAATAAATCTGAAGCCAGCAAAGATAAGAAATGACCAGCCCAAAGGGGGGGGGGGTCATCAGAAATAATAATAATAATAATAATAATAATAATAGGCAGGGGACAACAACATTACCAAACAAGCATCAGTTAAAACACACCAGTTAAAACACACATGAATTTAAAAGGACAAATAGGATGTGGACATATTAAAACAATCTACCTCTAAAATTCATCATTTAACATTCACAGTTTAAAACTCATCTGGATAAGCCTGCTATAAGAGACTGGTCTTCAGTGTTCTTTTAAATTTAGACAATGTATTCGGCTGTTGAATTTCTTCCAGCATGTCATTCCACAGTCTAGAGGCAACTGCAGAAAACATCCTCTGACTAACAGTTGCCAACCTAGTCCTGGCTGACTGCAGTAAATGTCCACCAGATCATCTGAGTGTATGGGGTCTAGCATCCTTTACTCTGTCATGTACAGCCTTTTTCATGCAGGTTTATCATTTCATCTGATGTTTGCATGGTTTAGAAGGATAATGGTTTAGGAGAAGAACATTATGTTGAAATCAATGTAGTGAACTAATCTAATGCAGGTCTTGCAACTTAAATGTGTAAGGTGTTCTGATGTATATTATTTTAAGTTTGTAGGAAATTCATTTCATTTTTGAGAAGTATAGTAGTTAATAAGATTTTCAGTGGGTTTTTTTTTTTTTGGTTTTTTTTTATGAATAGCAAAGTGGAGTCAGAATAATTGCTACCTTCTGTGCTACAGGGATTCAGAGAACCCGATTTAACAATGTCTTGTTTGTTCAGGCATGAATTCTGTTTAATAAGACAACCTTTTAGAGTAACAGAGTGGGAGAGGATTCAAAGATCATCTAAATCATTTACAGTGACCAGATTACAGTTTACCACAAGCAAAAGATAAGAAGGGCACCGAGGTACCTGAATGCAGTGATACAGAGAGTTTTAATGTTGGCAAGGGCTAGAGATCACACCATAGTTTATATTTGTAAAAAACAACAACATGAAACAGTATTTACAGTAATATGAACAAATTTAGCAGTCCCTCTCAGTAAAACAGTGATTCAGAGTACCCTCTCTCTGAGCTTTCAACAGCCATCCGAAATATTAAGAGGCAAGTCTGACAAAATTCTGAATACCAGAGTCACCAGCAGCCCATAACCCATATGGAGGTTGTACATGACTGTGGGACACTAGCCTGGGTGGTGGTGTTCACACTGCTTAATTATAGTAGTTTGATACAACTTTTACTTGCTTGACTTTGTCCTATGAAATCCTGGTACAGTCAGCCCCCCTTATCCACAGATTTTTTTTTAATCTATGGATTCAAACATCCACAGTTTGTAAATATTCAAAAAAGGTATAAATTCCAAATAGTACAACTTGATTTGCCATTTTATATAAAGGATATTATTTTTTCTGCCATTGTATTTAATGGGACTTGAGTATCCAAAGATCTTGCGGGGAGGGGGGTGCTAGTGGTCCTGGAACCAAACCCAGCAGACAACAAAGGCTCATTGTATTTGTGGTTTGGTGAGAAAATTCTGCTGCCCATTACTACATAAAGTACTGGTCCTTGGACTGGTGGTGCTCCCGGGCTGTAAGTTGGTGGAGTGTTTCTAGGAAAGAAAGAAACAATTATAGCCAATGGGCACAAGTGTATTACCAGCCCCTGGCACATTAGAAAACAAAAATTCTGATGTCCCATGTTGATAGCCTGAGAAGTCAAGTACTCCCAAATTACAGCACTTCCAAGTACCTCTGCTTTTGTACCTCTGGCTCTGTCCCAGGAGAGAGCCAAGCCAGTTAAAAACTAATAAAAGTGTTACATTTTTGTAGTGTGGATCATCACAGGATTAAGGGTAATTACTGTAGAGTACCTGTTCTGGCTCTTGATCATTTTATTTAATCAGCAGTGCAGTAGCTGTTCTCATTGGCATGGAGTGAACAGACTTCTTGGAGGGGAGGAGAACTTCAGGGTGTACCAAAGCAGCCAGCATTCCTAAGAGTCTCAGTGGTACAGCTTCATACAGACAAACCAGGCAGAATGGGTCCAAATCTGTCAGCTTTCATAACTTTGCTTGAAGACTTCAGTATATCAAACTAAGGGCTATTCCAACCTGTACTTGAGTGATTTATCAATTTTCTCAGATGTTCTTCTCTTAAGGTGATATAAAAGCATTTGCAAGATAGATTTTCCCTAGCTGTTCTGAGAAGAATGCATTAATCCTGTGTTCACTGTCAACAACAGCATTCTTTTTTTATTGACTGGTATTTGCTTTGATGGTGCCAACTCTAGTAAACTTGATGCACTTGATGCATAAACATCTATGAACATGTTATGACAAATGAAAAGCTCTGTTCATCTAGTGATAAGAATGAAGGAGACCAAATAAGCAGTATATGTAAGAAGTTTTCCAGTAATAATCAAGGTATTGTGTTTTGGAGGAAGGCTACTGCAGTCTTCTGGGATGTAGAAGAGATGGGTATAAGTAGAAGACTGGTGTTTGTTATTTTTATGACTAAAACATGTTTATGAGGTAGAGCAGTGAAAACTGATTAGAAAGCTTGATTAGAACCTACACTTCTTTCTTTAAACATTTGCTTGTGCCTTAAAAAAAAAACATTGCCTCAGATAGGCTTCTGCCTTACTATTCAGTATTGACAGCATCTAATGATAGAGGACTGATGGTTTGACCCTGAAGACAGATGCTAGTCCAGCACCTTAGTTCCTGATATCGGTTAGAAGATTCAGCCATAGATCAGTGTATTATCTTTTAATGCTTCCTTAAACTTTTACGTGAATAAGGAACCTTCTGATGATGAATTTTGTAAACAATAGTCATATGTTTTATTATTTCTGTGTTCCTTCAAGTAATTTTGAAATTACAATGACACTAAGGTGACCCTATCATGGACCCTATCAGTAAGTTTCCATGGCTGTGCTGGGAATAGAAAACTGGTCTCTAGAGTTGTAGTCCAATGCTCAAACTTTCATGTCACACTGGCTCCCATACACAGTAAGAAGCTCTTTCTCTGTCTTTTTCTTTCTCTCATCTTACTTTAATTAACCAGCATATCCACAAGCATTCTGGAGTAGAATCCAGCTCATCCATTCCTGCTTTACTCCTTTGTTTTCAGGAGTGGGAATGCTAAAAAGAAAAGTATGATTAAGTGTAATCTCCAGCTGTGTGCTAATTTGGAAAGGTGTTGGATTGCTTCCAAACAAGAGAAGATTAGTAGCTAGGCATAAACAAGGATATGAAGTTGGTTTGTACTTCTTGGTTCTTTTAGAAGAACTTAACCATATTTTCCAGGTTGGGAAGAATGGAAAGCTGTGTTTAAGTGCTGAGTCCTAGCATGTTTTCCTGTTCGTTGAAAAAGTAATGTGGTGGCAGGAAAGGGGCAGCATGCTATTTGTTCCTATTCAGGATTTTAAAGATTGCAAGCTTAACGTGATGTGGAAAAAACAGGTCCATTTAGAATGCAGTTTGCATCATGTTTCATCTAGATGGGTGGGGTGGTAGCAGAATAGTTATAAAGGGAGCAAGAATTAAACGTTTACCTTTAGCTCCATATTTTAGGTTTTTATGTGATAGGAAAACTTACCTTATCATGAAAAATATTGGCTTTGAAAACAGAAGAAAGATTCTTTGTATCCTCCAAGGAAATCTTCCCATCTTTTCAAAGACCAACAAGATAAGAAAAATAAATCAGATGGTTAGGGGAAAGGAGATAGTTGAGGATCAGTGTCCTTCAGGGTATTCTGTATTCCACTTATGCTGTTAGGGCTAATGGAGCAGAGACTTTGATCTTAATTTTAGCCAAAGATTCTGTTTCCAACTGCTGTAAATGTCCTCTTCTACCTTTTAACTCTACCTGTGAGGAAATCTTTGATGGCCTTCTGTGTATTAACCTTTATGTTCTGGTGAGGAAAACATTTTTTTGGACGCTTCTCAGCTGAAACACAAAACAGGCAATCCCCTTGTCATTTTTTTCTTTAAGAATTTTTAGTAGATGATAAAAGATTCTTTTGGGGAATACAAACACCATACATTTCTTTGATCATTTTCTCATGCTATTAGATATTTTAGATACTGTTTACATTTGAGAGAAGAAATTGTTTTGCAACGTAAATATTCATACAGAAACAGCCTTTCCTACAGACCAATGACAGGATCAGATTTTAGAGGCATACTTGTATAGTATTTTGATGTCAGAGCTAATACTTAGCTAGTACCTAATGAATTTCAAAGTTGAAATCACATAATTTTGCATTTCTCTTTCCCATTGTTTTGGAACAAATCTTCAAAGGATGGATTTCTTTTGGAAAGTATTCAGAATCAGCATCTCTAGGTTCTCAAAGCTGATAAAGCATTCCAGTTTTCCCCTATTATTTCCTCATATTCCCTCATTATTTTTCTGTGCATCCTCCATTTAAAATCCCAAACAGATCAGTATGCTTCATACTCAGGTAAGACATCTTCAAGGGTCTGCAATAGCTAACAGCTCATAAATGCTTATTCATTAGTTACCTATTAAGCACTAGATGACAGGGGGAAAAAAGAACAAGTATTTTCTATTTATTTTATATAATATGACTGTTAGAAACAGAATGTAAACTATGCTGTTGAATATGATATGTGACATATATTATGTGAAGCATTTCTAATATTTGGAAAAGCATATTCTAAAGTTAAGAATTATTTATTAAGTAAGGTCAGTGTGGTGTAGTGGTTTGAATATTAGACTGTGACTCTGGAGACCAGGGTTCAAGTCCCCATTCAGCCATGGAAACCCACTGGGCGAGATTGTGCAAGTCACACTTTCTCAGCCTCAGAGGATGATAATGGAACCTCCTCCCCCCCCCACATGAACAAATCCTGTCAAGAATACCGTGTAATAGGTTTGTCTAGGAGTTAATTGTGTTTTAATTTTTGTACCATGTGGATTTTTAACAATTTTTAAAAAAAATCATTGTTAGCCACTTTCAGTCCCAATCTGGGAAAAGGGCAGGGTAGAAATAAGAAAAAGGAAGAGGAAGAAGAAGAGGAAGAGGAGAGCGTTGGAAAAAAACAAGAACACCAAATCTTTAAATCACTCCACTGGTGCCAATTAGTTTCTGGGAAAAGTACAAAGTGTTGGATATTACCTTTAAATTCCTACATGGTTTGGGTCTAGATAACCTACAAGACTACTTTCTCCCTCACAATCCACCCTGCACACTTAGGTCCTCTGGGAAATGTTTGCTCCATGCATTTTTAATTGTGTTTTATATTTTAACATTCTGTACCCCACCTCAAGCCTTGAACAGAAGTGAGAAAGAAATAAAATGTATTATTATTATATCCATTTACCTCAGGGTTAACTCACTGAATTCAGTAGAATTAACATTTGCATGGATATCTGTCAGACTGCAAGCAGGACAACTGATTACAGCGAAAAGATTCTTCTCTATTCTGGAAAATGGAAAACAAGTGTACCTATTTTTAATCTGACAATTCTTAGGATATGATGCACCATATGTTGAGCTTCTTAAAATAACACTGATATTTACAGGCAAGAAAATCTGTCTGGAACTGGTTCATTTTTAACAGGTAATCCTATGCAAAGACTGCTTATGACATCTATTGGAAATTCTTTTACATGTCAGAAAAAGATGTTTCCTCTAAATTCTCAGATACTGCATTTCATGTGAGTGTCACAAGCCCTAATGTACAAATGCTGGATTGACATGGCATTATTCTGACCAGGGAATTCTCTTCCTCTTCCTCATCTCGTAGTGAATTCTAGATCAGATAAGTTTTTATCTCTCTGGAACACACACACACACCAACCTTTAAAAACTTGGACTACTCTTTATGTGGAACTTTTGTAATTTCCTTATGTACCATTTAAGGAGGAGGCTAAGTTTTATATTGATTTTGCCATGGTGGCTCTTTGCATATATTGCCACTTTTGGTGAGCACCATCTCTGATATGTTTCTGACTGCTAGCTTATTTAATTGTAACTTATAAGTAGCACTGTCTCAGGGTGTGGCAGTTTCAGTACAGTTTTGTATCTGTTTGTAAGGCAGTTATATATTGAAGTACAACAGAAAATTAGACATCACAAAAATATGATGCATTGTGGGAATATGACATGCTAGATGGTATCTGAATTTCTAACTATCATTTACTCATTAAAGAAGGTGCCCATTTTCTAAATTACAAATACTTAATACAGAAACAGTTTCTGGTTAATTAGTCAGAATGTGACCAAATGATCAGTTTTCAATCTGGGGCTTATAACTGTCTTGGCTGTAGAATCACAGAACCTTAGATTTGGAAGAGGTCGCAAGGGCCATCTACTCCAGCCCTCTGCCATGTAGGAATACACAAAGCTCTCCCACCAGAGGGCCATCCAACTTCTGTTTTAAGATTTCTAAAGATAGAGGGTTAAGCACCATCTCGGACAGTCCTACAGTAGTTCTTCCAAATGGTTCGGTAGAATATCCTTTCTTGCTATCTGAATCAATACATTTGTAAACTAGATGTTATTCATATGCATTAATTGAATATCAATGCTAAGTTCTTAAGATGGTTTGCTGACACTTAAGTTTATTGCCCAGGGCTCCTGGCACGCAAATGGAACAGTACAAAATGGTCTGGGAAAGGAATGGAACAAATGAGGGACACATTTTACTGCACACCAGAATGCCACAGAACACTGCTGGAAGTCCCCATTCTGTTCTGTTCTGTTTCCCATCCCAGAGGAGGCAATTTTTGAGAAGTGTTCCAAACAGTTTTGAGAACTCTGCCAAACTATTCCAAACTGCAAAAATAATCCAATTTGAGACCGATTTAACTGCCCTAGCTCAATGCTAGGTAATCTTGGGAATTGTAGTTTATTGTGGCACCATAGCTTTCTGACAGAGAAGGCTAAATGTCTCATGAAACTACAGTTCCCAGAATTACCTGACAATATGATAAAGCAGTTAAAGCAGTTTGAAATTGTATTATTTCTGCAGTGTGTTTTTGACCTGAGACTCAAGTGCTTTTCAAAAGGCAGAAAATTAAAATAAAAGCACATATAGTTAAAATACACAAAAGTTGAGACTCAATCTTGATATTGGGAGGAAGGTGGGATATAAGAAAGTAAAATAATGATAAAACAGTATTAAACAACAGAATTAAAACTGTTTATAATATTCCTTTAAAACAAAGATTAAAAAACAGTAAAGCACCATAAAAGGCCCCCCTTTTTTGTTAACATCTAAAGGCTTCCTGGAATAGAAAGATCTTAACCTGCTGCCAACAAGACTGCAAAGAAGGAACCACCCTGACCTTCCTATGGAGGGAGTTCTAAAATGTGGGAGCAGCTACAGAAAAAAACCCTTTCCTGTGTTCCCACTAAACATGCCTGTGAAGGTGATAGGATCATAGAATCATAGATTCCTAGTGTTGGAAGAGACCACAAGGGCCATCCAGTCCAACCCCCTGCCATGCAGGAACTCCCAATCAAAGCATCTCTGACAGATGGCCATCCAACCTCTGCTTAAAGATCTCTAACCTCTGCTTAAAGACACTCCACCACCCACCGAGGGAGTGTGTTCCATTGTCAAACCGCCCTTACTGCCAGGAAGTTCCTCCTAATGTCTAGGTGGAATTTCTTTTCCTGCAGTTTGCATCCATTGTTCTGTGTTTTAGTCTCTGGAGCAGCAGAAAACAAGCTTGCTCCCTCCTCAATATGACATCCCTTCAAATATTTAAACAGGATAGGAAGAAGTGCTTCCTCCAATGACCTTTGATCTCATGCAGGCTCCTAGGGAAGATATGATTTTTCAGATAGGCTTGACATGAGCCATGTAGGGCTTTATATGTCTTAACTGGCACTTTGAATTGTGCCCAGAAACAGGCCGGCAGCCAGGGGAACTGTTTCAACAAGAGAGGTATTCTCCCTCTACCCCCAGTTGACAGTCTGGCTGCAAGTCTTTGGAGCAGTTAAAGTTTCTGAACACTTTTGGGCATCCTTACATAGAGTTCATTACAGTAATTCACTTGACATGTAACTGTGGTATGTATTCCTGTGGCCCCATCTGATTTCTCTGGGGTTTAACTGAGGAAATGCACTCCTGGTCATTGCTGAGACCTGGGCCTTCAGTACAGAATCCAGGAGCACCCCCAAATTGCAAACCTACATTTTCAGAGGGTGTGTAACACCATCTAGCATAGGCTGAGACCCTATTCACCAATCTATCTGTCTTTTGACTGACCAGGAACAGTTGTCTATCTTGTCTGGATTATGCTTCAATTTGTTTGCCCATATCCAAGGCATTATATTTGCCAGGAACCGGTTTAGCACAGAGACAGCTTATTTGGAATTAGGCGGAAAGCAGGAATAGCATACTGGTGACACCTGAACCAAAAACTCTAGATAACCTCTCCCAGCAGTTTCATGTAGATGTTAAATAGCATAGGGGTCAAAACAGAACCCTCAGGAACTCCACAGGACAGTGGCTGAGAAGATGAACAGGAATCCACCACCATCCTGTGTGAGAACAGAACCACTGTAGAATGGTGCCTCCAATCCTCATCCCAGTGAGGCATCCCAGAAGGATACCATGGTTGGTGGTATCAAGTTGCTGAGATGCCCAGCAGAACGAATGGTAATACATACCAACTTCCCAATGTTGGTCATACACTAAGGCAGCCAAAACTATCTCCATCCCATAGCCAGGCCTGAAACCAGACTGAAATGGTTCTAGATAATCTGCTTCATTCAGGATTAACTAGTTGTTATTACAGCTATTATTACTAGTTATCACAACATTCTTTTATTTTGTCCAACATGTTTAGCACCTTTAATCTTCAGTAAGTTTATTGATAGTCGTTTATATCACAAAAATAAATAGCTGTTTAATATTTTTGTATCTACTTTTATTTTGATACATTACAATAGAGGATTTTACATGTTAGACTATACAGTAAGTCCTTAGTGTCTGCTGGGTTTGGTTCCAGGCCCCATCATGGATACCAAATTTGTGAATGCTCAAGTCCCATCCAAAAGTAGTAAAGTAGTGTAGTAAAATGGTGTCCCTTATATAAAATGGCAAAATCAAGGTTTTCTTTTTTGGATTTTTTTTTTGGGGGGGGGAATTTTAAGCCATGAATAGTTGAATTTGTAGGTGTCTAATCCCTGGATACAGAGGACTGACTGTACTACAATGGTCACCAAGATGCTGCTGAAAACAGCAACTCTCTCCCTCCACTTTAACATCCATTTCAGTGTCCTGGTGAAATTTTCAGATGAATTGCCAAGCTCCCACCAGACAGTGTAATGGAACAGGTCTTCATAGCTGTATTTCATGTTGCTCTGTGTGTAAACATATGCACACAGAACAAAAATGAAACTGATAGAAGGAGAAATCTTGAAAAAAGTTACTCCCCTGCTTTTCTCAGGAAGACTTGTAGTTGGTTATGATCATATGTGTTCCAACCCAGAAGAAAACAAATACTGATCTCTCTCTCTCTCTCTCTCTCTCTCTCTCTCTCTCTCTCTCATGACTAGATTTCTCCAGCCTATTGCCTCCTAAAAGCTTTGAACTGTAATGCTTGGTGGCACAGTGGTTAAATGCCTATACTGTAGCCAATAACTCATAAACCATAAGGTTGTGAGTTCAATACTAGCCATGGCTCTGGCTCAAGCTCGACTCAGGCTTACATGCTTCTGAGGTCACTAAAATGAGTACCCAACTTGTTGGGGGCAGCTAGCTTACAGTTGTAAACCACTTAGAAACTGCTTAGGTGGTATGTAAATGAAGCTGCTATTGCTATCTGTTCATACTGACTGAGTCTTGTAATTCAAACAGTCTAGAAGGCAAGAGGGGGGGGATGAATAACTTGATTGCATGATGTTTTCTTCTAAGCTCTGTTAAAGAAGAAATATGTTGTGTTTTATACAAGCATGGAACAGGAATTCCCAGTGTGCATTGTAATTCTGTAATGACTGTTATTTATCACAAATCTGCCACATGTTTGTTCACCCTGACTAATGAATGACCTTTCCATCCCCACAAGCAAACCTGCCTGGGCCTCCATTGCTGAAGTTGTAGAGTGACGGCTATTTGTCATGCTTCACTTATATTAATCACTGATTCAAACTACCCCACCAGGGAAAATATCTTGACCTTGTGTTATGATGCTTACATGCTTGTGTGCGCACACAGACAAAGTCAATATTTTCATGGGGCACCATCTGAGAAAAGCTGCTTTTTTGTCCCCTGTTGCAATAATTCCAAGTTGACTTTTGCTAGAATTTGGATCAAATTACTGCCAATATTGTCATAGCAAATTTATCAACCGAGATCTTGTTTACCATGTCTTTGTAATGCCTGGCCAGAATTTGTTGACTGTTTTGAATTATTCTTCTGTAAAGCTTCAGTTTCTTACATTAATAATTATAGAATACACAAAGGGGAGAGGGGTTTCTTTCCTAGCCCTGCAAAGCCACTGAATTATTCTTATTCAGATTTGGTCCCTTAAACTGCAAATCATAAATGTTTCACTCTTCCATTCTCTTGATACTTAAGGCGAAGCAGAAAACATCACCAGTATCATAAGCACCCACTACTACTTGTTCAGTGTGTGTGTGTGTGTGTGTGTGTGTGTTTAGATTTGAAGGACTCTGAAACTGTGTCCACCAGTACTGAACAAATTGCTCACCTGTATTCTTCTTAGCCCTTCTCCCTTTACCCCTGTGGTGAAGTAAGTGGGAATGCGTTATACATTCTTAATGCTCAACAGGAGACATGCAACTGTTTCAAAGAATGCTAAATGTCATTAATTTATATAATAATGCTATCATCCTGCTGTTTTACAAGCCAATAACTTAGTCTTTGCTCATCCCGGTAGTTTATCTCCACAAGGGAAGTGGATTATAGCCTTGTAAAACAACACAATGGCATTGCCTCTGCTGTGCCAGTGGCGTGGCAGGTATTATAATCAGATCTATTTTGTTCTCAGTAGAGTGTACATGGGCTCAGCCCTCTCTGCAGATCATGCTGTCTGTCCTGGTATTCCATACACCAAGTCTAAGAGGCAGTGGACTTGTTCTTAGATGATGGATTAGTTCAGGAAAGTTACCCTGTCAGTGCTCAGAGCCACTCACCTTTATCTCATGGAGTTGCCTTATACAAAGTCAGATAATTAGTCCCTATAGCCCAGTAGTATCTGAATCATTTAGCAATTTCTTTCTAAAACCTCAAGAATAGCAAGGTCTTTTCTGGTCCTGCTGCAGGGTTACGGATAAGTAAGGTCAAGAGAGTGTTTCACTAGAGTGGACTTTTAGGTGGAGTGTATCTGCATTATAGAGAGCCAGTTTGGTGTAGTAGTTTGAACGTTGTACTATAACTCTAGAGACCAGAGTTCAAATCCCAGATCAGCAGTGTAAACCCAGTGGGTGACCTTGGGCAAGTCACAGTCTGTGACTGGAGATAATTAAGAAGAAAGGGTATATATATGTGTGTGTGTGAGAGAGAGAGGGAGGCAGGGAGGTGTAGAGGTTTGAGTGTTGGACTATGAACCTGGAGATTAGGGTTCAATTCCCCACTTTACTATGGAAACCCACTGGTGATCTTGGGTGAGTCACAGATTCTTAGCCCCAGAAAACCCATGATAGAGTCCTCTTAGGGTCACCATAAGTTGGAAGCAACTTGAAGGCATACAGCAGCAAAAACAGAGATGGGAGAAAGGAAGAGACATTTCCACTGTAACTGCCATGGTTTCATTCTATGGAATTCTGAAATGTATTTGTTTATTTAAATATGTCTATCCCACTCTCTATCATGAGATCACAGGGAGATATACTGTACAATTAAAACAATATGGTCTTCAGGGATCCCGTTTTGGACCTCAATGTAGGACCTCAATTTCCATTATTGTTAATGGATTTGCGATGTGCACACAACCATGTTGGTGCAACTATGTGCACATTCCACCATTGATAATAATGGGGTGGGGCTATACACAGATGCAGATGTCTAGCCCGATATGGAGGGCTGACTGTATAAACAATTTAAAGCAATTCCGGATAAAACCAGAATAATTATATAGGGGAAAAACATATTTCCAGTTGAAGGATGAGTATTTAGAATTCTCAGCCAGAGATCTCATTGCTTGCCTCATAAAACTATAAACCCAGGATTCCATGGGATGTAGGCATGGCAGTTAAAGTGCAGTATGATGCTATTATTGTGCAGTGTGATAGCCCCTCTGGGTGAGGAGAATTTGTGTTAAGCAGTTAAAACATGGTTTCTTAGCATTGTGTTAATATAAAAGAAACTATAACTGTAAGTGTTGACATAAAGAGTAAAGAGTGAAATAATGCACATGACACATTGAAAGAAGGTTTTAAATAAAACATTTGTTATGTGACATAATCATAACTAATACTGATAACTGGAAGCTTCCATGTCAGTAGGATTGAGAATTTGCTCTGGATGTTACTCAAGCCTTTGAAGGAACTATCCAAAATACTGCACTCTGTCACACAAATAGAATCACCTTGGACATCTCCTTTAAAGTCTGGACTGAAATTGGAGCAGATACACTACCCCACTGACATAAGAATCACCAGCTGTAGCCAAGATTATAGCAAAGTAGCACTTACAAATGATCTTTGTGGAAGTGGATCTATTAGGGATGCTGATGACAGTGATGCCCTTGGAAGGATATGCAGTTTTGAATTGGGATTGCTACAGAGATTGGTAAACAGTGGAATTGCCAGGGTGAGACCATCAAAGGGAATATGCATGGGTGTCCTCGTTTGCCTTGTTTGGTTTTATAAAGCCTGCAGATTCTAGGATAAAGGATGTTAATTCATTTGTATCTATGTGTGTGAGGTGGGCAGCTGAGGGTTTTTTAGCCCTCATCCATTGGGCAACACTGCCATGGCAAAGCTCCTTTTCCTAAAAAGAAAAAGAAAAATGTGTTTTGGGGGGCATTTTACAGCTCCCAACCCCCATATACCTTAATAACTTGCTAGAACCCTCCAAAATCAACTGAAACCTAGCCAACATTGAAGCTGGAAGCTGGTTTCAGTTTCAGTAAATATTTAGCTGATTTGGGAAGGAGGACATCCAGGTTTTTTGAGTATGGGGGTGGTGGTGGGGAATGGGGAGCCAAGTAACTGGATTTTGCAATAGCTTTTTGCTGTTTCCTAAGAGGGGAGTTATAACACACTGTTTCATTTTCCTCTCTGCCTCTCCCCAGTGATATTCACATTATGGCCTGTGATCATGCAGAGTTCAAGCAAGTAGTCAACAACCTGAAAAAAAACAACCTGATATGCAAAGCTGCTTCTCTATGTTAGGTGCTCTTTGATTAGGGAAGACCAATTAGGCAAGTCTAATTGGCTGTGGTCAGTCAATACTGGGATCAAATACTGGGAACCTGTCAAATTGAACTTGGTTTAGGTGCAAGTGCCATTTAGTTTAAATCTGAGTTCCCAGATGAGACAATTTAGCTCAGTCTATTTGTCTGGAGAATCTTACGTTGTGCTTTAGTTTCTTCACAACCAGAAGTGGTGAGCTCTGCAGAAATCTAGGTATAGGGAATTGTTTTTATAGTTTTGTTTAAAGGTGCTTTTAGTAGTTCTTTTGTGGTTTGAAATTGATGACCTCTATGTTCTTTTGATCTTGGAAACTTCGCTATGGCAAAAGCTTTTCAAGGAGCAGCCTTACCATATTCTAAGAGGAAAAGTAATAAGGAAAAACTATCTGATTTCTCCAGTCTCAATTATTCAAGCACCCTGTTATCTCAAACAGGTCATGTTTCTCGACACTGGTTAATTGCATTGAAAATTACCTTGATTGTCCACAAGTTCCTATTATCTTAACTAATTTAATGCTATGCGACATTTGAATAATCAAGGTCAGTTTTGGAAATTCTAAGAGGCCCAGATTAGTCTTTAGGAATTAAAGGGACAGAACCTAGCTCTCATTTTCACCCTTTCCTTGAACTCCATAAATCTTGTCTTCTTCCATTCTTTATCTTTTTGAACTGGAGTGTTTAAAAATATCCCATGCTAGTACAACACAGTGCTACATATATGCATGGAACTAAATTATAATGTAAAATGCAAACATCCACATCGACTGAGGTAGTTTCTGCCTTAAAAGACCTTCCTACTGAGGAAGCCGTGAGGGGATATGAGGCATACTCAGAATTTTGGAAAATAAAGTGTAGAGAAGTCAAACAGTATCTCATATTAGAAAAATGTGAATTTATATAAATGTAAATGTCATCTGGCTTACAATTTATATTATTGTTTAATACTTACAATTATCTGAGGCTATGTCCACATATTGTCTCAGAGTAATGCAATATTAATTTGTGGGTAAAATAACTTAGAACCATTACACTTCTACCTTCTTTCCATTACTCTGATTAATAGGTTTTCTGGCTATGACAGCAGCATATTTGTTAGTGTCTAAAAGCATATCTCTATAGATTTAGTAGTTAGCAGTGAGCAGGAAGCAGTTTCAGTAGCTTTTAGATTCCAGGTTGTTGTTGTTATTGTGTGCCTTCAAGTCAATTTCTAATTTATGGCAAACCTCAGGTGAACTATCACAGGATATTTTTGAAGGCTGAAAATGTGTGCCTTGCCCAGGATCACCCAGTGGGTTTCCATGGCTGAGCAACATTTGAACCTTTGTCTCCAGAATCATAGTCCAGCACTCAGACCACTAAACCACATTGACTCTGTGGACCTAAGGGATAAAACCCATGTGATATTCATACAGCCCAGCATTTCTTCTCTGAGTGTCAAACTTCATTTTTAATTTTTAAAGAAAAGGATGTTGGTATCAGTACTAGTTGTGATTATCACTCCTTGCTGCCAACTGCCATTGGCTGGTAAACATACAACAAGGCTGATCAAGGATTGGTTGTTTGCAGGAGTCAGGATGGCATGTGAGTGAGAGGCTCACATTTTATTTGTCATATAAACATAAAATGTATGTAACAATGTATATATAATTCTGCACATATGTGCATTAAAACATCCTTTTCCCCATTCCCATATATCTGCATTTCTAACAGTACTACTCAATAGATATTTATCAGAAATGCAGGCATTTACAGCTTGAGGGGTTTTTGTAAAGAAATGGTTTTTAAGAAGGCACTAAATTATTTTTACTGGCCTATTTTAAATGCTATTTGTCCTTTTTAACTATGTGTTTTAAATGGTTTTAATACTATGAGTAATATAATTATATTTTAATATTGATCTTTGTATGTTTTTACCTATCCTGTAATTGTTTTAAATTGTAAGTCACCTTGAATAGCAGTTTTGGGAAAAGGGTAGGGTATATGTAAAGTTAACAACAAAAGCAAATCTGCTTACACCTATTTAAAGACTAAATATTTTCATAAAAACAACTACCACAAAGTGGTTCCCTTTCCAATACACTTGAGTCAGAAACTGGTGCAGGGCAGGCTACTAAAGGACAAATTAATACAGAGAATGGGGGTAGGAAAGAGCCGTTGGTAATGTGTACTGGTAAAGTGCACAATCAACTCAAGTGTTATCAGATATGAGAAAAGGGGTGTTACGAATACACAGATGTCCCACTGCTTCATTCTGATGGAAGGCATGTAAGGTGATGCTCACTTATCACCTGGCTAGCTAGACCCATGTGCTGTTCATTTGGTGGATCATGCAAGTGCTAGTGTTTCCCCATGTGGGAACCACCGAAACAAAAAAAGTGCTGTTTGTTGTGCTTTGCCACATAGAATGTTGTTTTTATGACTGTCTTACCCTTGAGACAGAAGAACAGTTGGTAGTAAATTGATCCGGCAGGTTTGGCAGATGGAGGAGAGGAACTGTCTGTCAAAAGAGAAACCATCAACCAACCTCAAGGAGAGAAGTGGGAAGAGGGGCAGCAGCTCATTGTAAGTTGGAAATGGTACGTGAGAGCAACAGTTCAGGTGTGTGTGAGAGAGAAATCTGTGAGTCCAATCTGTGGGTGTATCTACACTGTAGAAATAATGTAGTTTTACTCTACTTTAAGCGCTATAACTCCAGCCTATGGCATTTTGTAATTTTACAAAATCTGTAGCCTTCTCTGCCAAAGTGTTCTGGTGCTACAACAAACTACAATTTCTAGGATTCCAAAGGATGGAGCCGTGGCAATTAAAGCAGTGTCAAGCTACATTATTTCTGCAGTGCAGATGAAGACAAAGGGCCTGTACAGACAGGCCAAAATAAAGCTGCTTAGGGTCACTTTGGAGGTATGCTGTTTAAATGACACACACATTTTAAGAGGCCTGAAGCTGCACTAAAGCTGTGCTCCCATCCTAGCTTTATTGCCCTTTAATTGACTACATGATTGCAGTTTGTAACTAGACATTGTAGTGGTTGTTTCTACCTGAGATACCAAAGTATTTTGGCCAATCTTGCTTTTTTCTCTTGGTTTTATGTGTTCTGTGTATTGATTATAATGTTTTTCTCTCTATTAATCCTGTGTTCTTACAAATGAATTATGGAAGTTCCTTTTTGAAACTTGTTATGGTTTGAAGTTTATAGTGTGATTTTAGGATTCCATCCTCTTACTTTTAAGTTTGCCTACACCCTGTGTGTTATAAAGATTAATAGAACTTCTGAGCCAGGTAGGGGAATACAGCAAAAAGGTAGTTAAACTATCTGATCAGAGGTGGGAAATAATTAGCTATTTATTGATCCTCAAATACTTCTTGAGCCACCAGGACATGCTACATGTCACATTGTTTTGTTTTATTTTTATTTTTGCATTTGGCCTATGAATATGGTCATCCCTCCAAATTCATGGGGGATCCATTCTGGGGACCTGCGCTAATTTGAAATTTCATGGATATTCAAGTCCCTTCCTCCCTCTACCCCTGCTCCTTTCCATCCCTTCCTACCCCCTCTCCTTACTTCCTTCTTTTGCACCCCTGCCTAGCTTTGCCTCAGGGGTCTAGCAGGGGGCCTTCCCTCAGTCCAGGGGCACTGAGTCAGGGTGCAGGAACTACCAGGGCCTGTAATCCTTTCCCTACATGCAGGCTGCCATGGAAATCTCCCTTCCTGACAGGCGCATGCCCTGTCCCCTTCCGCCACAGCTATAGCTGCTTGCTTGCTTCTCCTCTCTCCCTGTTGCCCTAAGAGAGAAGGCAGAGGGTCCCCCCCCCCTCCTTGCACTCTCAGCCCCATCACCATGGGGCTGGATCTGCTGGGCCTCCTCCAAGGCAATACAGCTGAGAGAGAAAGAAGAGCATCCCCCCCCCTTGCTCTCTCTCTCTCGGCCCCATCACCATGGGGCTAGATCAGCTGAGCCTGCTCCAAGGCAATGGGTCCAAGTGAGAGCAAGGGTGGGAAACCCTCTTCAAGGGTAGGAATGGGATGGAAAGGAGTGGGGAGGAGGAGAGAGAGCTGGCAAACTCACGAATAATCGAAACCATGAGTTCCAAAACCATGAATTCAGAGGGATGAGTGTACACATAATGTATTTCTGCCAGATTCCTAGGATTGCTGTTAGAATTGCTCTATGAAAAAAAAAGACCCATCTTAAAGTCTATAAAAAATCTTAAATAAGTTCTCTTTCTCTTTGTATGCCAATTTATTGTTTTAATTCTACAATCAAACAACAGGATGCCATAAAAGTAATTTAATCTAACACTGTTATTGAAATGGAGTACAATAATTTCATATCTCAAAATCAGATACAAAGATGTTCACTAATCAAAATTGTTAATTCTCAGATTGCCACTCTGTAGATAAAGAACATTGGTCCTGTTGCTAGCCAAAATAATATGTATTTTCTAATTGCATCTATTGGAACACAGATAGAGACAAATAGAGTTAAGCAGAAAATCACAAAACATCACAGCCATCAAACCACTGCTCAATGTGAACTTGTTTTTAAACTGCTCAGTTATGTATAAAATGGGCCATGGTACCTGAAATACTTTCTCTGATAGTGTTTTGTGTGGTTGCAAGAATGTTAAGCTTACTATTTCCAAGCAATTGAAAAAGAGAAAGAAAAAGTGTTGTTATTCACTCCAGTACTGTAAAACCAGGAGTTTTTAGAGTATGGATAGGGACATGTAGTTCACTTATTGAAGGACTTCAGCTCTCATCATTCTTTACCATCAGCAAACCATTAATTTGGAAGTTGCATATCTGGTGGGGTGCATGTGCCCACAACTTTTTTTGTCATGACTCAAGTCTAATGCCAAACATTGCTACTTTGTGTGAAGTCAAAGGCTTTCACAGCTGGCATCCGTAGTTTTCTGAGAGTTTTCCAGGCTATGTGACCGTGTTCTGAAAGAATTTATTCCTGACGTTTCGCCTGTATCTATGGCTGGCAATTTATTCCTGGCATTTTGTGTGCATCTATGGCTGGCAACAGATGCAGGTGAAACGTCAGGAATAAAGTCTTCCAGAACATGGCCACATAGCCTGGAAAACCCACAGAAAACTATTTCTACTTTCTGTTTGTGATATCTCCCATTTAGCCTTTTTAGTGCAAACCTGTTTAATGAGAGAGCCCCTGAAAAGAAAGGTTGGAAGCAATAACTGACACACAGATAGGCAAAATGTAGAATGCTAATTAATCTGCTTGAGTAGAGTTCATTTTGAAGGCCTCTAGTGACCTTAGACAAAATACAAAAGACCCAAAGGTGGCATATATAACGTATGCTACAATTTCCCCATCCTTTTTCATTTAGTGAAACCTTGAAGTGAGAAGGAGTGTTTAGAATACATTAAAGGCAATGGAGAGTAATCTCTTGTTCTTTAACTGGGAATATCAAGGAAAAAAAAATAATTGCTGCTTGCATGCAGAATCTTGGAAAGCCCAAAAGGGTTGGGCTGAATTAGTATGAAATCTTAATGCTTAAATAAAGTCATTCATAACCTTCCAATAAAAATGTCTTTCAAATAGATATGCATAATTTTTCCCCATGAGAATTATTATTTCACTTTTTTTCTGGGGCTGTTTTGTACCATAATTAAAATATTAGTTTTTGTCATGTTGATCATAATTAGCAGAATCAGAAAGTTTGTTTTCCATAGGAGCAGCAATTTGAAAGGTATACAGATTAATGGGTTAAATCCAGAAGGTTACTAATAACTTTATAGTTTCCATCCATTATTTCCCCCGATTTTTGCTCGCACAGAAAACCTAGCAGACAAAAAGCTATTAAATGACCTAATGGGGCATTGAACTAACCTAAGGCATTTTGTGTAGGAAGCTGCTTGTTCCCTAACTTCTTATTAGAACTCCCTCAAGTATAACACCAGGATGGAGGAAACCAAACTGAAAATGCATATGTAATGCACTCGACTTGGCTTTCATACTGAAAAGAAGGGGGTGGGGAGAAAAACTTAAAATGGTGTGTAGCATTACAAAAGAGGCAAGAAGACTTAAACAGAACCAAAAAAAGAGCAAGGATTTATTGTGCTGGTTCTGATGTTTTATGAAAGCTGAGTCCAGTGGTTTAAAAAACCTGTTTATTCTGCCAGCTGCCTTCAGTTCATTCTTAGGGGAAAAGAGGGATACAAATAAGTTGATTGAAGAGTTTTGACACTTAATTAAATTTGGGCAACATCACATATTATGAACTTGTTGTTCTCTCCTTTAAAATACAGGAAATACATATGGGCAGTATTTGGGCGTTGTGTGTAAAAATTATTGATAGGATTGTGGCAGGATCTGAAAAAGGGAGCAATTTTCATCATGTGTGTGGTAGAGGGAAATTTTGACCACCTGTTCCCGCTGCTGTGTTTCTTATGGTGATCTCAAGGACATGCCTGCTGATGGAGTTTTACAAAGCATATATATGCTTCCTAAAGGTGCTTTTGGTGTTTAGTAATTCTTGGCCTTGATAAGTAGGTAAGGCTCAAAGCTGTCCTAGGACCAATGGAAGTTATAGTCCAGCAACCTCTGGAGATCCACCTCTCTACCAGGATAATACAGATTGAGTCTCCCTCAGAATTCTGAAATCTGAATTGTCCGAAAACCAAAATTGTTCACCTTTGCTTTTTGATGGTTCTGGGTACAAAATCTTTGTTTCATGCACAAAATTATTTTTAAAAATGTATAAAATTACCTCCAGGCTATGTGTATAAAGGGTATAAGAAACATAAATGAATTTTATGTTTTGAATTGGGTCCCATCCCCAAGATATCTCATTGTCTGCACATATGTAAATATTGGTTATCCAAAATCCAAGAAGATGGAGGCTGCTGTTTTTTAATGTTCCTGATCAAATTTTATGGCTTTTTCTGCTCATGAAATCATACAGATATTGAGATGTTACTTGAGTGTGCATACAGATATTTCTCCCTTGCAGTGGCGAATTAAAACATACTCACCTTTCCTGCTTCCCATATAGAGCAAATATCCACATTCATGCTTTTCCACGCATGATAGGAGCTGACATAAAATAATGATTTCTGAGATGGGTAAAACTACTTGAAAGTACTTGAATGCCGTGTACTCACTGCAAATTCTATTCCAAAGAAATGGAGGAGAAGAGAAAAGATAGGAAAACTGACACTCTTTCACCTTCTTGTTTGAGAAGATGATGTACTTGCTTGTTTTATGAACAAATCTATTCACAGGTCAGGATGTTCTGGTGAGTGTTACTGTTTGCCAGGTTAATATCCACCGTCAGATTTTACTATTTAGTAATCAGTGGCCATGGCCCAGATAAATCATCACCATTCCTTGTAGACCTCTTGGGGGATTTTTCTCCCAATGAGAAAACATTGTCACATTTCTCCCATAAGCCTTCCCCCATCCTCTCTACCATTAAGGTGCATACTTACATCTTCTCCTTCCTGCATTTCTCAAAGCTGTGATGTGACTCCTACTATCTTAAATGTTAAAAAAAGATAAAGGTAGATGTTTCCCCTTGACGTGATTGTCTAGTCATAATTAATTATAGGGGGAGGTACTCATCTCCATTACTAAGCAGAATAGCCAGCATTGTCTGAAGATGACTCTGGTGGTCATATGGCCAGCATGACTGTACACAATGCTGTTATCTTCCCACCAAAGTGGTGCCTATTTATCTACTTGCATTTTCATGCTTTCAGACTGCTAGGTTGGCAGAAGCTGGGACTAGTGATGGGAACTCACTCAGTTACATGACACTTGGGTCTCAAACTGCTGACCTGCCTAATTTGCAATCATCAGACTCAGAGTATTAAGCACTAAGCCACCATATACCATAATATTTAATGTTAAAAACTTGTAAAATAAATGCTCCTCAGAAAGTGACAATATACAAGTCCCCACTTGGAAACTTAAAGACCTTAACTATTGACAAGACAGAGAAAGACGGAGAAGGCAATTAGAAGATGCAAAGAGAATGCATTATTTATAAAGTACTGCACTTCATTAAAAAAGAGGATTCAGTAGAAACTCATTCTTGTTTTTTATTTGTGAGATGAATTGTTAGAAAAACCAAATGGGGAGAAATGTTTTAAGTGTTTTTAAAGGAGGAAACAGATGTAGGAATGAGTAGAAACTTATTAGGTGACAAAAGGTGAATAAAGGAAAGACGGCATCAGAATTTCAACAAATGAAAATAATACCCTGAGGTCTTTGAAATCCTGCATGTAGGTAGAGTGAATTATGTTGAATAGGAAGGTGGAGAGCCGCCTGTGAAATGAGAAGCTTGGCAAGCCTGGTTTTTGTGGTTAAAATCCCCCAAATCAACATCTACTCATGGTGACCCTGTGGATGAGACATCTCCAAGACCCCCTGTCCTGAACTGCTCTGCTCAGGTCCTGTGCACTCCGTCCTGTGACTTCCCTGATTGAATGTATCCATCTGGTGTGTGACTTTCCTCTTGTTCTGCTGCCTTCCATTTCCCCCAGCATCATTGTCTTTTGTGGTGAGTTATGCCTTCTCATGATGTGGCCACAGTACAGCAGCCTCAGTTTTGTCATCTTGGCTTCCAGGGAGAGTTCAGGTTTGATCTCTCCAAGGACCCGTTTATTCATCTTAAGGCTGTCCATAGTATTCTCAGCATTCTTCTTCAGCTCCACATTTCAAAGGAGTTGATTTTCTTCTTACTGGCTTTCTTTGCTTTCCATCTTTCACATCTGTACATGCTGATGAGAAATACTGTAGCTTGGACAATTCTAATTTTAATGCTCTGTTGTGTATCTTTACTCTAGAGATAGTCATTAACAGCCTTTGGAATGCTGTGATGGAGGGTACTGGGGGCAGAAAGAATAATCTCCCAAGAGGCTTGTTTATAAAAGAATCAGGCCAGCCAGACAGCGTGGAGACCAGTTAGGAAGAGAGGAATTGATAAGATCTGAATAGGGTTTTCAGAGCTGGGAATACAGAAGGAGCTCGGTGGAGGGGGGGGCGGCGGTCATTTTAAACTTAATTGGGGCTTTTTACATTGGCAAGAAAGTGTGACATGAAGTTGCACTTTCCTTAATGCTTAGCAGCTAGACAGCAAGCCCCAGGTGTGCATTTAAAAAGTACAGGGCAGCTAGACTGAGGTTTTTTCTGTGGCTCAGCAACTATATGGGAAGCTGTCAAAACGCTACAAACACAGGTGGAGCAGCTACATGGGCGGCAAGGAACGTGGCTTTTAGCCGCGCTTTAAACATTTTTTTCCCTTGCTGGCTGCGAATTGCGCAATTGCGCAGGTACACCATACAGTCGGAGCTTATCACATGGGGGAGTACAGGACCATTCCGAAAGAGGGAGAAAGTGAGGTCAGTTCGGAAATGCACATGATTACGCACAAGCTCATCACACACAAAACAAGAGAGCATCTACACAAAAAGAAAATGCAGAGTCAATACGAAAGAATTCATCACATGTGAACATACTGGTCGGCTTTCTGTTGCAAATTAAGGCATCTTGGGAAATGGTAGCAAAGGCTCATGGGAGTTGTAGTCTGTGTTCTGTCAGAGCATTATATTGAGTTGTCTTGAGGTTTCAGCCCTCTGTCCAGGAGGGATTCCCATATGTCCTCCATTCTTGAGCAGAGGCCCCCCTTTTCCAAGTTGACCAGGCACGTCCTCCTTTGCCAGGACACGTCCTACTTTTCCAGCCTTCTTTTTGAAGAGGAAGCAGGAGGGCCAGGCGTGCTCTGGCCAGGCTCTGGGGGTCTCTTCCTGGCTCCTTCCCTCCCTCCCTCCCCGCTTCCTTCCTCCTCCCTTTGGCTGAGAGAGTGTGACTTACAGGGAGGAAGGGCAGCGGTGGTGCTCCAGGTCCTCCTGATGCTGGGCCAGGGCAAGCTGGAAACAGGAGGAGGAGGAGAGGGACCTGGAGCACCTCTACTGCCCTGCTTCCCTGCAAGTCACACTCTCTCAGCCAAAGGGAGGAGGAAGGCAGCCAGGAGAGAGCCATGGAGCCTGGCCAGAGTGTGCCTGGGCCTGCCTTCTCCTCCCCCCTTCGGCTGAGAGAGTGTGACTTGCAGGGAAGCAGGGCAGCGGAGGTGCTCCAGGTCCCTCCCCTTCTCCTCCTCCTCTTGCCAGCTTGCCCTGGTCTGGCTGAGCGCCTCCAGTGCCCTGCTGTCTCCCTAGAAGTCACACTCTCTCAACCAAAGGGAGGAGGTGAAGGAAGGTGCAGGCGCACTCTGGCCGGGCTCTGAAGGTCTCTTCTTGTCTTGGCACCTTCCCTCCCTCCGCACTTGTATCGCTGCCTTTAAATGGGCGCTTTAAAGATACAGAGCCCCATTTAACCGTTCAACTACACCTTAGCCTTTAGATGCAATAGGGGTGCTTTTTACATTGGCTAAAAGGGGCGGTCCAAACTCGCCCCTTCTAGCGGTGAGATGAGGCCTAGGCTGCCACACGGGCAGCCCCAGAGGCCTCATCCCGCCGCAACGACCCGCCGCAAAAAAGAGCTCCGGGATCGAGCTCTTTTTTTGCGGCGCGGGAAGGGCGCGATTGGCGCCCTCCCGCGCCGCCAGAGCGTCAAAACGTGCACAGCGCGTCAAAACGCTGCGCACGTGATGACGCTTGTACGGCGCCACCGTGTAGACGCCGCCATCTTTAAATGGCGGCGTCCATGCGTTTTAGGCTTAGGGAGGGTGTAAAGGCTACGCCCTCCCTAACCCTAAATGCGGGCTTTTTAGCCCTAAAAGCGCCTTTTTTTGCCCATGTAAAACGGGCCAGCAATGCTGCACCCTTTTTAAAAAAGTAGTGGGGAAATCAAACTACTTTTTAAAGGCACTTCTTCTCCCTTAAAACTCCAAAATAGTGTTTTCATGGCACACTTTCCATTTTTCTCATCTAAAGGCTGGGCTTTCATGCAGCCTTCAACACACCTCTTTTTGCCAATGTAAAATGGGCCAGCTCCTTTTTAAAGCACTTCTTCTCCCTTAAAACTCCAAAATAGTGTTTTCATGGCACACTTTCCCTTTTTCTCATCTAAAGGCTGGGTTTTCAAGCAGCCTTCAACACACCTCTTTTTGCCAATGTAAAACGGACCAATTGTTATATATTAAATGTTACTGGTTTTATTTTCTACAACTTTTGACAGTTTTCATTTAAGAACAGAAAGTGAGACCTGGCCACACTTTACCACACTGAACCCACTGATCAATACAGTCACTTGTCCAGTATAGAGGTCACCCTAAGGCTACATCTTGAGTATCTGGAGGAATCCTGAGGGTAAAATGGCAAAGTGAATAACAGAAGCCTTAGAGTTAGAACTTGAGGACCAGCCTAGTGAGGGATTCTGTTATACCACCTTTCCTAACTTTTTTTCCTCGCAAAAATCCACCAAATTGATCTTACTGCTTCAAGTGATTTGCCAGAGGAGAGGGGTTTTCTTGGCAAGACCTGTTCAGAAGAGGTTTGCCATTGCCTTCCCCTGAGGATAAGAGTGTGTGCCGTGCCCAATATCACCCAGTGGATTTCATGACTGAGCTGGGAATTGAATCCTGGGGGCCGTTCAGACTATCATAAGAACCGGTTTGTAAACCAGTTTAAAATCGATAAGTTCATACTGGCGCCGGTTTTAACACTATGGAATCCGGATATTGCACACGCATAGCGGGGCAAATCCACCTAAACCCGGTTTCTCCCAAAGCGGTATATTTACCATTTCTTTTGGGAAAAACTGGTTCACAGGGAATGTGAACTTGGCTCCGATCATGATCGGGTCAAGTTCAGGGGAGGGGAAAAGGCCAGGGGGCGGAACATGCCTCCTCTCCCGGCAAAATCGGGCACTCCTGCAATTTTTAAAATATTTTTTATTTTATATTTATATTTATTTTATTATTATTTATTTTATTTTAATTTATTCTCTTTATTATTTATTTTATTTTATTTCATTTTATTTATGAAGCACCGGGTGCTGATAAAAATGGAGGAGGAGGAGGAGGAGGAGGAGGGGGGGGGGAAAGGATCCCCACAAGCTACACCACTCTATGTGTATAATCTGTCAAATATATAAATCTATATATATATATATAAAAACCAAGCAGATCGTGCGGCAAATGGCTGCATTAGACGTCACCATGACATCATTTGATTGACAACCAAGAGGCTCCATCTTTAATGGTTACTTTTTCGTATATGAACTTCAGTGGGGTAAAATGCACCGGGAAGCATCGATGGGGGCAAAGGGTAGTATGAACTTCTTTCCGGAGAGATTCGGTAATGGCATGCACGATCTCATTCGGATCTTACCAGGGCAAATGGGCTAGTATGAATGGGGCCCTGGTTTCTAGAATTGTAGTCCAACACTCTGACCACTATGCCATGCTGGCTCTCATATATAGCTGTTAGAGTATGCAGACCAAATATCTTACAGTTTAATTAGTGTAGCAATTTGTTTTTTGAAAATAAATAAATAACTAGATAGCATAAGTACATGAACCTCTACCATTTAGTAAGGCCATTACCCCACATAATGAGGAAAGTATTGTAACAACCATATTACAGTTAAACCCCAAAAATCAAGAAACTATGTCTTGTTCAGTCACCATCATAATGTAATAGAATTACATTACCATCATAATGCCATGTAATGTAACTGTGAAACATTAAAAGTAAGTGCTTATTTAGTAGAAGTTGTTTCTAAGTTCTTATGTTGCCACTCAAGCTGCCACTTTTAGTCTTTGCATCTGATTGTCAGGGCAAGTACACCAGTGATTAGCAACTTTGGTCTTTCAGGTGGACTTCAGCTCCCAGAATTCCTGACTGCTTGCCAAGCTGGCTGGGCCTTCTCGGAACTGAAGTCCAAAACACCTGAAGGACCAATGTTTAGGAACCACTGGACTATAGAGTAAGCCTAGAATCTGATAGTCACAGTCCTTGGTAAATCTCTTCTGTTTCCACTGCAGGACCCACTGAATCTCCTAGACACTTGTACCTTTACTGGTTTTTCTTCTCCATCTGAGCCTCCATTTCATGACTGTTTTCCGTTCCTATATCAACGTCCATCATTGCCTTAACAGAGGACTTTTCTGGAAAGAACAATATAGAGATGTTGCTTTACTTCCCCGCTTTTTCCTGTCCTTTTCCTCAGTTGGTTCTGCAAGCCTCTTGCCAGGTTCTGCAAAACCAGTTTCTTATAAGTTTGATTATTATAATTCATAAACACCTCAAAGATGAAAATGGCCACCACATACATATAGCAAAATAAACTTTCAAACATACACGACAATGCATACAGTACTGGTAACAGGCACTTTCAGTGGCACATCTACCCGTAGTTCATTTGCTGTGTACCAGTTCACTTTGGCAACATATGCTTCTCAAGCCTGGTAAGAGGAAACATTTGAAAACACTCCAGTAATATATCATTGTGAAAGCGAGATTAAGCTATAGCAAACATTAAACAATTCTTCCAGTCTGGGAGATCTCTTTAGTGTGCAGTTGCTTCCCGTCAAATCATGGGAAATGCATTTGTATTCTGCTCAGATAAAACTAAAGTGTGATTTTATCACAAAAGATTAGTTGTTATTCTAGAAAGTCCCTGTTCACTGTATTATTTAAAAAGGGCCTTTCCCTTTCTTTCTGACTATACATGAAGCTAATTACTTCATTTGAGCTCTGATTTAAGCAAGTTTTATTCAATTCAGACTGTACACTTAAAGTTAATTTATAGTGTCTAGATTTTTTTTAAAAAAATCTTATCGTTCAGTTTCATGGCACTTCCTAGGTTTTAAGTTATTTGGGTTGTTTATATTCTTAGAGAAATAAAGAGGACTGAAGTTCAGACAAGCCCATTTCCTTCTCTAATGGGAAATACTCCAAACACATTTTCTAAAAACAAAACTCAAAAGATTATTTTTGCAGACTTCCGTTTAGGAGATTTTGGATAACACCCTAGAACAGGAAATCATTGTTTTCACCAAAATTTATGCAGGATAGAAGTAGATAATATTCCTGTTTAAAAACACCACTAATACCCTTTAGATTTTGTAATGGGACATTTGGTATGCTTGGTGTTCCAAGAAGTTTAAATTTAGTAAATAGTTCATGTATAAGAACTCTCAGCAGGTTAAAAGTAACATTGTACAAAGTAGTCTGCTAACACAAATTTGTTAATTGTTGCCATGGATTGTGTAACAGAAAAGATAGGAACTGAAAATCATGGTGTGAAAAATAAACGTTAAATTTCTCGGCACAGAGCATTATTAATTGACTTCTATGAATGATTTTCAGCCTTTCAAGGCTTCAGCCGATGATATGTAATAGAGTGAAATTTATTTAGTGTTACTGATTATGGAGTATTCTCTACAGTTCACTTTATCTGTCTCTTCTCCTCATATTTTCTCGCCTAATGTTAGTGCAAGGAAACAAGAGGAGATACTGAGTACTGCAAACCTGCTTCAACTCTTGCAGATTTTTATTTGACTCATTGTCTCCCAGTAATTCCATTCTTCCTTTTAAGAATGCTTTTAACCTTCATATTTCCATATTAAAGCTGGGGAAAAAAAATAGAATAGCATGTCATGACCGAGTTCCTATGCTATGCTAACCCATAGTTCATGTTAGCCAATATCTGATATTTAAGCCATTTATTTATTTATTTATTTATTTATTTCAAAGATTTATATCCTGCCTTTATCCCACAATGGGATTCACCCAGAAGCCATGGATTGTCTTGTAGGGCACACAACAAGCCACAGTTTGTTCTCCCCATTGCTAGGTTCTCTTTTAATCATCTTGGAAGCTCCTTTTAAAGATAAGTATCTAGGAATGCAGATTAGGGACTGAGTATGCATTTAGTTTCAGAAGTAATAACCCATTTAAAAAAAAAATAAACCTGAATTTATAAGCCAGTAACAAACCAAAGCTTTTAATTATAGTCCATGGCTGGCTGCCTAACCATGGTTTATTTGTTGGGAAAGGATTCGGGTGCAACAAGGTGGAATTTAGCAGACATTGCTTGACATTGTTATTCATATTTCCATCTTGTATGTGTGAAAGTGTCAGTAAAGACAACTGCTCTGTTACTCATACAAGCTCTAAAAACCTTAATACTAATTTTAACTGGATGGCTTCTTATTCAGTATTTAAAGATATAATCAGTAGCTATCTTGGCAAATCTAGCTTCCAGTCTTTCCTGTTGAGGGACATATGTTACGATACATCAGAAGTAACTTAAAGATGGAACAAGGCTTAGAACAAAGAAATGTTCACATTAAAAAATGAAATGAAGTTCAGAAAATGATGTCTAGTGTGAGCATCAGAGAGTACCAATAACACTCTTTTTCTAATCTTATGCTGAAAAATTTACAAATGTCATACCTCATGTTTCAGAAAGATGGTTGCACAGTTACTAACTGATGTTAGCGAACTATATGGATCCTCCAATAGTGATGCTGAGAGAACTGTACTTTCTACCAATTTGTTTTCTGAGTTCAATTTAGGATGCTGGTACTGGTTGTAAAGCTATGGATAGCTTGGGACAAATATACTATGGGGCAGTGCTTCTCAAAGTGGTGCTGGTTGATGAGCCATTGGCTGCTGGGCTGTAGCGAGATTTCCAGCAAGTAAGAAACAGTTGTAGCCAGTGGGCACAAGTATCGTACCAGTCCCTGGCACATTGGTAAAGAAGAACTGCTGGTCTGCTTCAGATATATTAAGAACTAATGCCTTTGGCCATTTGAGAGAAGCTTGTGTACAAATGAGCTAATGTGACTGGGGTCATCTAATTTCTGTACTCTCCCAACATTATCTAAGCATTGCCTCTACTAGAAGATTGTTGTTATTTTAACAGATTGAATTTTGAACTGCATTGTATTTAATCCTGTTTTGAAGGGAGGGTCAATTTATTTATTACGAGTATGTATTATTCCAATATATTTTAGTCATGTAAGCCGCCTTGATTGCTACAGCAGAAAGGCGGGGTATAAGAATAAAGTTTATTATTATTTATTATTATGATTATCATATCATGAAAAGGACATGAGACATCTTTTTACATATCCCCCAAATGCTGACAAGTGTGATGAGACGAGAGCTTGAAAGTAACACACTAAAAACAATCATGTGTGTTTGTTTGTGTCTTCTTTACAAATAAACCTTATTTTATTTAGATAATTATTTTACACAACAAGGCCCAATACTGCTACTTGGAATGCTATAGCAAAACTAGAGGAAATAGAAGGATATTTTCTGACACATAATCAATAACGTTTACTTGTTATTATAGAAACATTACTTTTAGGGAGATCTGGCATTTTTGTGGGGGTTTGGTTGAAAAGTTACATTGTTTCCAATATTATTTTAAGAAATTACTGTCCAAACAATAAATTATAAAATTGTGGAACATTGCTTTTGAAGTAGCAATTTCATATTCTGGGCAAGAGAAAAGAATATGGGGACTGGACAGTTTTTTAGTTCTTTCTAGATTTTAGGTTAGGATTATCACTGTAATGTAATAAAGAGTGCTTCGTCTAGCTTCTTCAAAGACAGAAATACATTTATTGAAGAAAGTCAATGTCTTCTGGAAAGCTCGAGCTTCAGAATACTTACACACATGGTCAGTCTCTTTTCCCAGACAACTCAGCCACTCCCAAGACCACATAATCATTTATAGTAACACAATAACACAAAACAGGTGGATGAAGAGGGAAGATGTAAGACTTAAAGAAACATACCACATATATCACAATCACCATTGCTAGAGGAGATACAAAGAAATTTAGAGACTGAGCCTATGCATGTTTGCTTGCTTAGTAAATCCGCCTGCATTGAGCTGTATTTCTTCCCAAGTAAGCGTGCCTAGAATAGAATCCATAAGCCTTTACTCATTTGTATATGCTTAATATTAAAATATTTACAGAAATGGAAATGATTCCCAGTGAGTAGGGTTGATGTTTAGTCTTCAGACTGATGAAATGGCAAAAGAAGCAATCATACTTGTGTTTGATAGGGTCTAAAGGAGCAGAGTAGCCATATGACAAAATGTTCTGCAGATTATGGAAGCAATTCTCCGGCCCTTGTACATTCAGAAATATGGGGCAAAAATATGACGGTATTATTCTACTCTCACCTTTCTGCTTAGCCAACAAGCATAGTCACTATTATGGCTGACGTGAAAGGAAAACAGATAGTCTGTTTGGTTTCTCTCTTACATCTATCTCCAAGCAAAAGAAAATCACATTATTTCTGTTCCCTTCCATTGCCCTTCCCCCAGTGTGAATCAGAGTTATGTAGCTGAGAAAAATGTGCAACAGGCTATTTTTATGCTATCGTAATTGCATGCTTTGGCTGTATTTCCTGCTTCATAAGCTTTAGTTGGCTTTTGAAATAAGTCACTTGAAAGGGAAAAAAACATCTCATGCCCTCTTGTGACAGTCTAAGGTTCCCCTAGTATTTCCAGTACCTGAAATAAACCTGTGAACTCACATTCTCCTTTCTTCCTGTTGCCACACTTTAATCCCTTCTTAGTCCTAACTCAGAACTCTCTCCTAGTTCTGGATACCACCAGCAGCCGTATGATCACCATCCTAATTCAAATGCTAGTGTGTGAGGTACTAGGGTTTATACTTTAGTGCTGTGCCTCCAATCCTTTGGGCTTCTAGAAGCAAATCTCCTTTTCATCTCTTGTGTGCTGTTACCCCAGAACCAGGCCTCCATGTGCCCCTCATATTTCATATCAATCTTATATTAAAAAGGATGCTGGGGGGGGTGACCCTGCTGTGGATGCCTGACCTTCGCACATGTAGAAAAACTGGTTAGAGCTAACCAGGGTCTATAGAGTACTCACTTTGATGGGATTTCCTGAGGCTGCAGCACAATCCCCTTTGTCTACAGAGGGCAGTGAGAGGATCATGGCCAAAAGTGATTGCTTGAAACTACAGTAATCACCCAACTATCCGCTTCTTATCCGAACTATTCTTCCCTCCCTGGGAAACCATTTCCCAGAGCTCCTAATCCTTTCAAGCCTTGGTTTCTGCCCTCAAGACACAATTTGGTTGTATATACAGCCAGCAAAACAGCTAGACTTTGGTCTAGGTCTATTTTGCAAGCAGACAGGCACTCTGTCATTTTGACTAGACTAGATACTTCAATACGCCAGCTAACCACCCTCTTTGCTACCGAGGCTATTGAATCTTCTCCGTTCTGGTCCTCTGTGATTGGAATCAAGATCCATGTGGTAAGTATCACCATTAGCAAGGCCTCAAATCTATTCACCTCTCCCACCTCTGCTTCCCTAGCTCTTGTTCATGTGTGTGAGTGTATGTGTTGAGTGTGTGTGTGGTGATTATTCCCCTTAATAAAAATACAAAACTTTTCAGTTTGCCTCTGGTGTTCTGTGTGAATCAGACCTGATATAGCTGGGTTGATCCCAAAACCGATGTTGCCCCGATCAAACTATAGCTCTCATTTGTCTAATATTATAATTCCCCTAACTCTAGATTATTTGTGAGAATCCTCCCTGGATTCAAACAATTTGGGTAACTGCACACTAAAGGCATTCTATTTCACACTCAATGCCTACAGAGTATTTGCCCTTAATATTTATTAAACAACAACAGGGAAAAACTATAAGTGAAATCCATTGGTTGTTTAGAGATTTTCTACAGAGCTCTTCATAATGACAATTTGTATTTAATTTCTTTTCCATAATCTGAGGAATGGCTTTAATACATAAGTATGCTGCTGATTTGTGTCTAAAGTGAAATTATGCCATATTGTGTAGCAGTTATATTTTTTGGGTTTACCTTTAACCAATTTAAATTGATGCATCAGTGTTTCTGCTATAGTTATTTGTCCCAGCATGAGGAAAATGTTTTGAATGGAAACATATTTAGTGGTAACCGTATTGACCACACAGCAGAATAAAACAAAATCCATAGTCCACAAAAGAGTGATACCTTTATTGGCACATCAAAATGTACAAAACGCAAGTGTGCTGGCTTTAGTTCCCACATGATCAAGAGGGGAATGACCTCTGGCATTGCGATCCCTCCAAGCCAGCTGAACAATAACACAAAAAAATCACTGGTACAAAATGTAGGCCTGTGACTCTAACACTTTACTTTTCCTTTCATGTACAATTTTCAACTTTCACCTGATGAAGAAGTCAGTGGAACATCAAAAGTCTGCATGATAGGTTTTGTGAATTTTAGTTGACTGATAAAGTTATCAGTCTTTCATGAATTTTTTATTTTGTTTTATATTTTGAATGGTTTCTAATAAAATTGTTCCTTTGTTCAAGAAAGAGGACAGTTGTCATCAACTCTTTTTCTACAGCTAATTTTCTGATTCATATCCTACATTATTCCAGGAATACCCCAGATCCTAGTAGCAGATTTTTGTGGTAGGGGGCAGGAGTAGAGGCTAAAGAAATAAGAGGAAGGTGGGAAATCCTCATTCTATGAAGATTTTCTTTCTTGGAAGGAAAACTTTTTTTCTTTTAATTGATCCAAACAGTTGTTTATAGGGGAATTTTGTGTTTATGTTGTATATTTAACAGAATAAATCATACTCTTTGCTTTTAAATCAGTAGAGGATAGACTATTGCAGGATAAATGGACAACAGCATACCTTTAAAGTGGTATGGAAGAATTATCAACAGTATTTATTGGAAAAGAATATGTGTCTTGCAAATTAATCCTGCATCTGAGAACCAGGATGTTAATGTGAGTCTCTGCTCTAACATTATCATGTTTTCGGGTTGATCGGTGGAAAAAAATTATGGAAATGTGTCAAGATTTACAGACAGTGAAAGCACAGAACTGCACCAAGGAGGGGATACAGTAAAAAAATAAAAATGGCCATGCTGAAGAGAAGAAAGGACAGGTCATGAAGAATACATAGGTCTACATGAGGTGAGTTCAGCATTAATTTACTAGACTCAAACCTCTCACAGTATAAATTGTCTTAGAGCTTATTTAGCCTTTGAGATTTCAGCTACATATTATTACTGTAAGTCACCTTGAGGTTGTATTATGACAAGTAAATAGTGGGCAGGAAAAGGCCAGTGGCCTATTTCTTGGCTGTAAAACAGAACTGGGAAAAGGGGATTTGAGTGCAAAAATAGTGGGGATGGCTTAACCTTTCTACTTCCTGATTTGCATAATACGCAAATTTGTATAAGGCAGTCTTGATTTGGTGAAATAAACTACATGGAGTGTAGAATGAGCTATCCTATAGTCAATAGTGGGAGTGCACGAGAAAAGCTAAATTAAAAATATGCCTTTTTATTAATTTTTTAATCTCCATGTGCCTGTGGAATTAATTGGACCAAATGATAGCGTAAATCAAAGTTTTTGGGGTCAGAAATATCAGTTGGAGGGGGTAAGTACAATCCATTGACCATTAATGGAACTTAACCTTTTAACACCTCAATATGGCATTGTAGGAATGTAAATGATCTTGTTTTATATCTGAGGGCTTTAGTGAATGTGAAACAGTTAGACTAAAATGTCCTTATTGTTATAATAAATATCTGGTTTATGCTGATAAGAAGTGAGAGGGTTCATGTAATGCCAGGTGAGAAAGCCCAGAGAATCAGTTTAATTGAATCTTCTTACTTAGAATGTCACAGTTCTACAGAATAGAGGTCTAGGGAATTGTGGCAAAATGCTGCCTTGGCACCTTCTTATTGGCTGAATGGTTCAGTTGTATTACTGCTTTGGTCCCGCTGAAACCAATTGTGCCGAGTTATTTTTTGAATAGCAAACAAAATGTGCCTTTTGCGCTAGCCTTGGCTGTATAGATATATGGCTTGGGTTATACATTGTTGAATTTATTAGGTCAAATAATGAAAAAAAAATAAAAAAAGTGTGTAGCAGTATGAAATGTATTTCTTAATGGTTCTGCTGTTGTTTTATTACATTTCAGAAATTGCATATGGATGCAACATAAATTTTATTTCTTGACATCATATGATTCTGGCAGATGCAATTTAAAAACAAACCAGACACACTAAATGTAGTGTTGTTGTTTTTTTTCCAAAACACTTCTTAAAACTGTGTTTTTGTTACATCAAAGTCCATAATTAACTAGGAAAGATAGCACAAAGTAATCATTCAGCTAATTTTTATTACTATGGTCAGACTTCCCCTACTTATCATACATCTTACCTACTTATCATGAGGGATGCAGTGGCTTAGTGATTAAGACTCCAGTTATGACAATCAGAAGATCAGAAGGTTGACAGTTCCAGGCCTGAGTGCTTCATGATGGGGTGAGCTCCTATAAACAGTCCCAGCTTCTGACAACCTAGCAGTTCAAAAGCATGCAAATGCAATAGATAAATAGGTACCTCTTCGGTAGGAAGGTAACAATGTTCAGTGCAGTCATACTGGCCACATGACCATCAGAGCAATCCTCAGACAATAATGCCTCTTCGGCCTAGTAATGGAGATGAGCACCATCCTCTACAGTCAGTTTTGAGTAGACAGTCATGTCAAAGGACTACCTTTACCTTTACTTATCATATAAACACATGTTTTTATCAGGGCATCATGCATGTCTAATAATAATTATGTCCATTGTCCAAATAAATTTAACTACCAAATATTTGGGGGGGGGTTTGTTGTTGTTATGTGTCTTCAAGTCAACTAATACTTACGGTGACCCTGTCCCATCATTTAACATTCAATTATTGGCCAGTCTTACAATATGTAGCTTGGCTTGTTTGCAACAGACATCTGCAAGTATTGCTCTGCTGTCTGGCTGTGCCACCTAGTGTTCTGAATTACATAGACTGATTTCTGGAAGAGTAGTAAATTGACAGGCCTTTAAGGCTCTGTGTAGGTCACAATGGTCTCATCCACTAATTTATTTATTTATATTCCACCATGCTGGTAAAAGTTCTTGGGGTGGTTTTGCCATTTTTCTCTCATCTGGTTCCAGCATATTTGCCATCTCCAGGAGGGTTTTGTTTGCTGTAGACACTGAAATAATTAGAAATACGCTAATTCAGTTGCTGTCCCATCTTGCAGCGATCATTTGATGTAAGTTCAGTTATGATTTCAGTGATCTCCCTGTTCTAATAGTGATTCCTTGGGTTTTTTTTTTTTGCAATCTACTGTACTGATAATAAGTTTGATACATAGGTTTCTACAGTAATGCTCTCTATATTCTTTATACTATCTTGCTCTCTCTATAGAACCCTATTTGTCTGAACACATGTGATTTTATGCAAATAAATTTGACTGACTCACTTATTTTAGCCATGATTAGTTGAAACAACCATGATTTTGTAATTATGGAAATGACAAGTCCTATTAACACATTTTGTATGTGTGTGTTGTATCAGCATGTGCAACAGGGAGTATCTTAGCCCTACTTGCTTCTTCATGACTTCTCTTGCCCTCTACAACTGGATGAAGACAAATTTGAAAGAGAAAGCCTCCACTGTCAATAGAGGCTCTCCATGTGAGTTGAAATCCTAAAAAATCAGGTCCAGATTCAGGTGGAGAGCATCAAATGACAGCAATGTTTCTCCAAACCAGTTGCTCATCATGATTTGCAGCGTGGTGAAACTGAAGATGGTGGAACTAGAGCCCTCCCCTCCTTGCATATTAATAAAGGATGTGAAAATAATGGGTGGTCAGGACAGACGAAGAAGACATTGAACATCTGCTCAGTCCTGATTTTTCTGTAACTTTTTTCTTGAACAGTTGAATATTAGAATTATTAAGTGTTCCTTGGTGGAAAGAATACCTCTTGATATGCACCAAATATTAGCACTCATCTGACATATTATTAACCACCCAGTGCTGTGCTTGATTAGTTGTACACGTTTGTCGTATATATATTTCTTTACCCTGCACTTGTATTTATATTTTCTGAGATATTGTTTCTCACATTAAAAATATACCAGAACATATTCCAGTTGTGAAAAATGACCCTTGCAGTGCCAAAAATAACCATTATTTCAAAATGTGACTCAGGATTTTTAGGGAAAATGCATTATATAAAAGAGATTAAATATATAGTGGTTCTCTGAGACATAGAAAACCCCTCTTTTCTTTGTTTGTTTGTTTGGAAACATTCAACTAAAGGAGCTTAGTGAAACTTTTGTGTAAAATTTGTAAATGAATTCTAAGAAAAGCAATATAGCCTGTGAAGTCTGGGATGATTACGTGTTTGGAAATTGAAACGTATAAAATAATGAGAATGGAAGCATGCGGTGTACAAAGTACAGTGGTATAATTCTGCCTCAGAGTTTGCTGGGAGTGCAAATATACATAATAAAAGCAGATTAGGCTGGTAAAGAACATTATTATTATTATTATTATTATTATTATGTTTATGTTTATGTTTATGTTTATTTATGTCCCACCTTCCTCCCAGTACAAGGACTCAAGGCATCTGACAAGTCTAAAACAGTCCAAGTTAAAGCACTTATAAAACCTGAAAAATACAAGTTTAAAAACAAACAATTCAAACAATTACATTATTAAAATTTAAAGTTTAAAACTCTTTAAAACAAAAACAAAAACAAAACCAGCATCTGTGTCATGTAAAAGCCTGGTGGCATAAAAACATCTTTACTTGCCACTGGAAGGACAGCAGGCCTCCCTAGGGAGGGAGTTCCAGAGCTTGGGAGAAGCCACTGAGAAAGCCCTTTCTCTTGTTCCACTAAACACGCCTGAGACAATAAGGGGAACAGAGAGAAGGGCCTCTTCTGATGACCTCAATTCTGGGAGGCTCGTACAGAGAACATGTGTCTTTTTTTAAAAAAAAAACAACAACAACAACCTTAATTCAAACATGCACTGAAATCAATATGTTTCATCTTAATTTTCTTGACATTTATTAGGTTTGATTACAGCGGTACCTTCCTGTTTTCTGGGGTTTGGTTCCAGGATCCCCAGTGGTTACCAAAATCCATGGATGCTCAAGTTCCATTCAAAAGAATGGCATAAAAATGGTGTCTCTTATATAAACTGACAAAATCAAGGTTTTCTTTCTATAATTTATATATATTTTAAAGTATTTTCAAGCCGTGGATGCTTGAATCTATAGATAAAAAAAATCTGTGGATAAGGAGGGCTGAAGATTTTCATACCTGGCTGAAAGGTTCCTGAAAGGTGCCTGAAACAACCTTAAAAGGTTCAGGCAGGGGAGTGTCTGAATGTCTGGAGCGCATCTCCCAATCGCTCTACTATCGTCTTTGCAAGGCTGAATCGTTTGAGAAGAGCTGATTCCCTCTAGACACAAAGGAAGCGTCAAGAAGGAATCAGCTCCCTTCAAATTATTGTGGATATTGTGGATAAGTCGAAGCTAAAACTTAGGGGCATATAGCAAAGGATCAAAAGGATGAAGCAAACCAAAACAATGTCAAAGAACTTACAAAATTCCAGCCACAATGTTTGTGCTCACTCTTATCACTGGATGTATAAGAGAACAGAGAGGTGCTCTATGTGCTTCCAGAATAGATTATACTCTTGCCTTTCACCAGTGGATAATTCGGCCATTTAAATAAGAGTTAAGGTACAGTATTTACATGGACCCATGGATAAGTTGACTCAGGTTTTTTGGGTCATTTTTTAAACCTAAATTTCTAGACTTACATGAGTATATACAGTGAATAAAAAAGGTAGATTTTATATCGTCACCAGAATTATTTTTGTTAGCAATTGTGGAGAAAGAATTGGAGAGTATATATGGATTACTTCTTCAATATATGACAAAAGCTTAATTTTGGAAATAGACTATAGCACTGATAGTGGAAGAATGGATTGTTAAAATTGCTGAGGTAGCCCAAATGGCCAAATTAATGTGAATTCCAAAGGATAAGCCAATTGAATAATAATTAATAATAATAATAATAACAATAATATTTATTTCTAGTCCACCCCTCTGAACAAGCAATCGGGGCGGACAGTTACAGTTAAAATATCCCATCCTTTCCCTTACCACCCCCCTTAAAAGAGAATTAAATCACAGTTAAAAGACTAAAATAAACAATAAAAAACAGCAGTAGGGAAAACGGACCTAAGACCTAGGTTATATAGAAGTAGAATACAAGGGAAGGAAAGCTGGGAAAGAAAACAGAATACTATTTGAAAGACTGGAATCCATTTATGGACTTTATGAGCAATTAGAAATCTTACAATGTGATAATGGGTGGCTATGATTTTTAGTAACTGCAGTAGAATTAATCAGTTGCATTAACAATAGTAGAGTAATATTTATTTTTTATTTTTTCTCCTAGTCAGGACTGAGGGTCAGACCCCCTACTGTACATCATTTATATGACTCTTCTCCTTTCTGACTTTTTAATTTTTTTGAATGCATATTTACTTTGAGCATAAATTAGATTGTTTGTCTTAAAATTAATTTAAAAAAGAAGAAAAAAGAATAAAGTTGCTCTGTATTTTGAAGTCTTTGAAAATAAAACTAATTTTAGTTGCTTTAATTTAATTCATAATTGCAGCTCTGGCACAGTTGTTTGAGTAAACTTGCAAAATGAATTAGAAATGGATTGATGAAGCTGTAAGAGAAAATAAAGAGGGATACAGTTAAACCATTTCCAAGAAGGGGGGGGGGGGAGGAGAACATACTTCATTCAATTGTCAGTATGTAATGGCTTTATTTTGAAAGCAAAATGAAAGGAAACAATAGACCCAATCTCTGTATTAACAACAAAGGCATAATTTTCTCACAAGTTTGTGAAGTATGTTAAATCCATATAATTATCTCTCAGTCTGTACAATTTTTTCTCTCATCAAATACAGCATAAGTAAATCCTTTGGTCTTCTCCCTAAGCTCCCATTAAACGCCCTAGAGTGGGGTAAATTCAACATGCCCCAATAGCTCTATACCTTGGTATATCCTGACAAATCCTGCTGTTTACTGTACACTGACTATCGCTATTAGAAGTGAATTTGGTTCTATTTATAGATGGTTATTGATGTGACTTTCTTCTTAGTATGGGAACAACATATAACATATAACTCTCCACATCCTCCCTCAGCAGCTTCTCATACACAACTTGAGATAGCCGTGCTGCAAAGCTCTTTTGGGAAATGGTGCTGGGAACAAGGAAATTCCTTCCTAACTAGGATCATCTCCGTTCAGACTAAATATTCTGCATAGAGCTCTGGTTTGCATTGATAAGTTGTGGTTCCCATATCAGTGGAGCAGTTAGTCTGCTGTGGGTTTTAGTTTGAACTTGAGCTTTCTATGGAGCTGAATCTGTTTTGGGGGTAGGGTTAAACCCCTTGAGACAGCTCCTTCAAAGCTGAACCTGAGGCAGATCCACTGCCCCACGTATATGGAAGCTGCCAGACACCATAGTCCTGTCTTGGTGCTCATGTCCATTCGGCCAATTCGAAATATTTAATTTGCTAGTCTCTCAGACCTCTGCATATTGAACCCACTGACTATTATCCAGATACTTAAGCAAAACAGCTCATGTTTTGTGAATCAAGAATGGCTCCCTATCCTTGTTTCTTTAGACTGAGAGACTGAGGGTTCTTTGCTGTTTTCTTCAGCTAACTCTGAATCTGTTTGCAGATCACTCTCATCAGTTTCTGGGTGCCTGGGCTCCCAATTTGTGATCAGCAATATATTCCAAACAGGAAGAGTTAGCATCAGCATTCTACTTAAGCACTCTTAAGTATTGGAATCTCAGAATGTTTAGTATGGGAAAATGATCAAGCTCGCTAACATTCTTTTAAGCTTTTTAATTATATTCATTGTTGTTTGATGTTGTTGTTGTGTGCTTTCACAAGTTCTTTCTGACTTGTGGTGTCCATAAGGTGAACCTATCACAGGGTTTTCTGAAGGATTGAGAGTGTGTGACTTGGCCAAAGACACTCACTGGGTTACCATGGCTAAGCAGGGAATCAAACCCTGATCTCCCAAATCATAGTCCAACACTCAAACCACTACACCACACTGGCTCTATATTGTATTATATACAGTCATAGATACACAAATATACTCCTCCCCTCATTTCCCGCAGGGAGAAACAGACTACCACAGATTTCTAAATGATAAGAGGAAGACGCTGGGAACCCTAGCCCTTAAACATTTAGGAAAGGTGTATTAATGATGGATGTTGGGCAACTGTTATTCATGTGGAGTCGTCGGATAATCATCTTGTATGAGCATCACAACCTGATTGCAACATCCATTACAAGCATAATAGGCAATGGTGCCTATTTCTTATCAGTGATGGGGCTTTCTAGATTGGCAGGAAAATGTGACATGAAATTGCCTTTTCCTTAATGCTTAGCAGCTGCACCACAGCCTTTAGATGGAGCTGCGCTGTTCCGCAGTTTTTAAAAAAGAAGCTGGGAAAACCAGCACCTTTTTAAAGGCGCTTCTTCTCCCCTAAAACGCAAAAGAAGCGTTTTCATGGCACACGTTCCCTTTTTCTCATCTAAAGGCTAGAGTTTCATGCAGCCATGAACACACTTCTTTTTGCCAATCTAGAAAGCCCCATTGTATTTTTTTAAACAGCTAGAAATAGTGAAGGGATCATACACATATCGGCATCTGTTTAAAGTTAGGTTGGCTTCCTATGAGGAATTGGTCGGTGCCTCTGCCCTTGACATTACATACATTCCTGTTTTATACTTTACCAGCCACACGTATTACATTGCTAGTTACAAGGCCTTAGATTTTGCTAAATCCAACTCAAAACATTAATTCTCTAGCATTGGCATTGTGGCCAAGAAATCAGTTTTGCTACCTGCTTCATGGTTTGTTTGCTTTTTGGACTAATTGATAAAGTCAGAACAAGATAGAAATAGGCCTATCATACTTTATATCCTCTCCTTCTCCCATGGAATTGAAAAAAGTTGTTTGGATCTAGATTTACTTAGACTAGGCCCATTGATATTAGTCAATGAGTATGCCTTAGACCTGCTTAACTTCAGTATGGTTATTGCAACAAATTATTTCTGGTCATGCTCCAACGGTTGCATAAAATACATTGTGTGTGAAACTTACTAAGATATGTAGGATTTAAGTGTGCTTTAACATACACTGGATTCTAGCCAAAACGTTGGTAACAATATAATTCAGTTCCTGTTCGACAACTGCATACTTTTCTTTTCTTTTCTTTTCTTTCTTTCTTGCTCTCTTTCTTTCTTTCTTTCTTTTGGATCTACATGTTTTTAATTAGATGGTTCCCTGCCCTCAGGCTTACAATCTAAAAAGACATGACACAAAAGGAGAAGGGAAAGGTGGTGGGGAAGGGGATCAGGTTCAGAATTTATAATAATCTCTACCTTTCCCTTCAGGTCCTGTTTATATGTGTTCCTTTTCTGTCTGAGAACTGCAATCTATACCAGTTAATGTGATCTGATTTCAAGGGATGGCATCACTCTTTCTCTAAAACCATTAGTATTAGCAATTAAGTCACGTCCAGCCTATTTAGTGAACCTTTAATCAACCTTTGCTTTGAATTTTCAATCTTTTAAACTTTTTTCTTCTTAACTAGGGTGATCATGAGCAGGCTTAACAGAAGTTGTTACTGTTAAAGGTAGATGACTGAAAATTCCCAATACAATGGTTTGGGCAGGAGAGCAGGGCTTGTTGTACTTGTTCCCTCTACTTTCTGATTAGAAACAGTTTGTTCCACATCAGTCTCTTAATCTCCATGAAGTAGGTTGACCTCGATCTGACTTATTGAATAATTTTGTTTTAATTCATAACCTTTTGGAACTAATGACATTGCACTGGTAGGGCTATAGTTGAACTAGTGATTTCAGATATATGAAAGTTAGTAGAACACTTAATATGTTAAGTGTTCATAAGCTAAAAATCTAATCCATTTACATTTATGTTAGAACGGGGAAATTAAGTTTATGATAAAATTGATTTTAAATTTGAATTAGATAACCATACTAAAAGGCTTTCTAGGCTAAATCTGAACACTGCCACTGGTGATTCCCGCGCCCCCCCCCCCCCGCCTCCAAGTCCCATCCATGTTTTGAATTTTGGAGAAAGGGCAACAGCTGCATAGATCTCTAAGTTTCACCACCAAAATGGAAATCATAGGGAAGTGGAGCCTATTGTAAGGGGAAAAATCATCCTGGGATTCATTTGTGATTAAGCTTTTAGGTGGTATCTAGAAGATTCAAAATGTTTTTGTTTACTTATGCAAGGCTTACTTGATGTAGGTGATTACTACACGCAATAAGATGTGGCTTTGCCAATACTGACTGCATGATGAAGCTTCTGACCCATAGCTACTGTGTCTCCTATGTGCATTTAAGGCGTTCCTTTTCCTTGACGGGGCAAAACTGTTAATAAATATGCAGTTCCCAGGAATGAAATGTTGCTGCCAGGGCAGTTGCAATATTGATAACCTGGTGTTATCAGTGCCTCATCATCACCCCATCCCCCTCGCAATTCCCAAAGAGCCTCATTGCCTTTATTTTTCTTCTCCTTTTTTACAATTTAAATCACTCCAGAATTGCGTTAAAAATTAAAAAGAAAAAAAGAAAAAGAAAATCAAAAATATCGAAAGACATCCTGGGGAAATCATAAGGCAGGGAGGCAAAGTTAAGGAGGAGTGAGGAAGAGAGCATGATGGTGGCAGCAACCCCAGTCACAAGCTTGTGAAAATGTGTGACAATGGCTGTTCTGGAACCTGTCTATTTCAATTCATTTAAACCAATGTGATTACTATTGTATGAGATTGGGGCTTGTGGGGTTATGCCCCTAGTTGTTTCATTTCACATGTGCGTAATGTTTTGAATAAAAAGTAAGCTGAAACATGGTGAATTGCTCTTTGTGTGGTGCAGGAACCTATCCATATACTTTCAATGGTTCTGCCTCTGGTAACAAAGGCCCCAAACAGACTGGCAGGAAGAGGCGCCATTGCTACGCTATTAGGGTACGGGAGCGCATGTCATATACACACTCCCGAATCCTAACATGTAATGGTGCCAACGCCATTACATAACGCCATTTACATGGTGTACGTAATGACAGCGGCGCAACTGCGCAACTTCCGGATGGAGCTGTGCAGTTGCGGCGGTGCAAAGGTGTGTAATGGCACCTTTTTCCTTGTTGTGCCGCATCTGCACTACAAAAAAAGAGCGTGGTTTACCCACTCTTTTTTTGTGTCTCAACTGCGCAGCAGCATCTAGCTGCTGCAGCACAGTTGTACAACAAAAAAGGTGGCACCAGAGCACCCTTTTTGGGCGGTGTGTACCGCCCCAAAGTTTCCGTTAAAGAAGTAAAGCCAAGGAAAAGATCTACTTTGTTAACTGAGGTATATCTCTAATAAATGATTTCTTTTCTCATTTCCAAACAATAGAAATATATTAGTCCAACAGGAATGCCCCATGCACCTGTTTTGACATAAGCAAACATCTGCAGGATTTTTCAGAACTATTCATATTTAATTTTCATTATTTTCATTGATTTTTTTCCATAATGTAAGTTAGACTTACAGTACAAGGCGGTTATTTTTAAGTGCTAATTTATTGTTCACAATGTATCTTGAGATTCTGAGAAGTTTTTGTTGAAGAAGAATAGGCAAATGCTTCTTTTGTATAATGACAAAAGATTCAGAAGAAAAACACTAAATGAGACATATGCTAATATAAAAGTTACTAAATTAACTGTCAGGGGGTCACAAATTAAATAATCTAATGCAAAATACAAGAAGAGGAAACTAAACCATTGAAGTATATATTAGACAGCAAGTGAACAAAAAAGAAATAACAGTTTTAGCAAATCTTTCTTTGCTTTAAATAATAATCTGCAAGGAGGTCAAAATCTATTCTTTGAAATATCAAGGAATAAAAGTGAGCATAATGACCTGTGAGCATAATGAATAAAGGTGCAGATAAAACATGAAAAGGTTTTGCATGTTGGTGAGATTAAGTCTCAGAATGGTTAGTTAGCTTTTGACGAGATTGAGATGTATAACACTTACTAACATTTTTAAAAAGATTAATATGCTTTACCCCTTATATAGCTTAAGCCTTACTTTCCAAACTTGAGTAAAAAATTATTTACAGGTAGCCTGCCTGTAGTGACAGAAGAAAACAGAATGGTAAAAAATAGCCAATTCCCTACAAATGTTTCCTGGAGGATGTTTCATGTTGTTACAGGCAAAGTCTTATATTGCAATTGATTATTTTTTAATGTCTTGCCTTGACAGAAAATCATTGTGATGTGCACGATATTCAGCTGTATGAGTGAAAAACAAAACAAAATGCATCCTTGGTTATTTCAATTTTTTAAGTGCAGTCTATCTGCTTGAGTGGGAGAAAATCAGTTGTCTGATGGTGGGTGGAAAGAAATGAACCAAGGGTATTCATTGCTGGGCCATTCTTCATTAAAGTTTTAGGATCTTCTAGCTGAATTTCTTTATAGAAACTATTCAGTTTTGTTGCCAATAAGAAAATACAGTTAATAATGAAGTAGATACCTAAATGTATATAAAATAATGTTTCCAGGGGCTACTTGTGCAACAAAAGCAGATAAACTGCAGCACCTTAATTGATATACATTTGCATTGACTTCAGCTCATTTAATTTGGTGCTGCCCAAACACATTTAACATTCTTCTCAGTATTTAAGACACTTCTGACATGGTAGTCTGAAATCCATATCAGTGCAATATGGTTATTAGGTCAATAATAATTACTAGGGTCAGTTACGTGATTCCACCAAACATTCTCAGTGTATTCTTAGATGCTTATCAACTTGTAGCTTAGAGCTGTAGCAAAGAAACAATTAGAGTATAGATGTAACAGGAGGGACTCATGACGAGTGTGGCCAAGCACAGAAAGAAAACTATTATAAGATTTATTTTATGGTAGTGATTGCAATGAATGAGGCTTGCTTCATCAATAATGTCTGCCGAATGCTTAGCTTTTTCTTGGGTGTCTGTTAGCTCATAGAATCAGCATATAAAATCAGCTCAAGGAAGCTATGACCAATTTGCATTGAATTTGCAGGTAAAATTACTTGTGTTTGTCCGGAGCTTGGAAGTAACCAGCTAGAAATAAGGGGTTTGTGATATTCTTTTTCAGGAACTAAGGAATAATTAGTTACATCATGGCTGTAAGAAGAGAAGGCATAATTTCACTTGTTTTGTGATGTACGTGTAATGAGTTCTAGTTATTTTTTAGTGATATGTTTTGTTTTTCCAAAGCAACTTTTCAGTTAGTTTTATATAACATGTGATTCCCTGAGAAAGTAAGCACCTACCTTGGAGGCCATGGAACTGTAATTGTTAACTCATTCAAAGTAATATCCCAAATTTTGGTTCCAACATGGACACTATAGTTTTGCCAGAAGCAGAGATGGATTTGGCTAGAAATCCAGCAGGTCATGGTGTGTTGTAAACTTGGCAGTGTGTACAGTCTCTGAATGTAGACAAGATTATTGGATGACTGACACCAATCACCTCTTCTTTGATCATTATTGTTTCTTGGCTAAATTACATTTGGCCAGTTTGGGCTGGCTATGTGGATCTCAGATGTGGCAGTGCTTTCCTGAGAGGAATAACGGTGCCATTTGCCTTTTAAGAAAGGCAGATATGTGAGTCCATTGGAGGGCGAGGAGAATCTAACCAGGATTCTGCCTTTCTAGATTTATCCCCAGATTACTGGATGAGACACTACCAATGCATACCAGGTGCTGTGAGCTATATTTCAGAAGAAGGAACAGGCAAAACCACTTCAGAGTATTCTTTACTTAAGAAAACCCTATGAAATTAGTGGAGTTGCTGTAAATCAACCAGCAACTCAAAGGTACATGCACACACAGATAATTTTATTGGTATTGTCTGTCAAGTCAGCTTTGACTTGTGGTTTCTGTATGTATGATAGACCTCCAAAAAGCCCTGATTATGAACAGCCCTGCTCAGGTTTTGCAAACTCAGGGCCTTGCTTTCATTTATTGAATCAATCCATCTATAATGTGGTCTTTCTCTTTCCTGTTGCCTCCCACTTTACTGCGTATTGGTGTCTTTTCTAGTGAAATATCAATTTCATGATATGTCCAGAGTACAATTGTTTTGGTTTCTATTGAGAATTCAGTTTGACTTGCTCTAGGATCCATTTAGTTGTCTTTTTGGCAATCCATGGTATCTGCAAAACTCTCCTCTTGCATACTTTTCAATCGAGTTGTCAGCTTTTTTCATTGTCCCGCTTTTACAACAAAACATAGAAATTGGAAATATAATGGTATGAGTGATTTTAATTAAATTAAAGTTGGTATTTAATGATATAACTTTAGTGCCTAGTATCTCACATTCCATTTTTGAATAAGAGGATGGTGGCATCTCAAATTGAGGCAGGCTTGGATGGTGCTGAATAGTATTGTGAGTCAACATATGTTGCAATGCCTTTTCCTCCTTTTAGCATATTACTAGGTATAGTATAAGATTTTGCCATCTTTATTAACAGTTCTTTATTGTTAACTAAGATGGCAAAATCTTACGTTGACCATCACTATGGTTCAGCAACAGTCAAAGCAGCTTTCACAGAGCTGAGCTTTTCTACTGCTATCATTCCTTTTAACCGATCATGGCTGGTCTTATGTTTGGCAACTGTGATGGTTCCCTGAGACCCAGAAGAGTCCAAATTAACAAAATGCAGCTTATAAATACAAGAAATAAATATAAAACAAACAAACAATCAAAAAGTTAAACCATGGAGTTGTTAATTAAATTAGTATTGAACAAGGTTGTACTGCTTTCCTTCCATAGCGCCTGGAACTACCTTTTTAATTGCTTCTCAGGAAAAAAAAATGCTAGCAAGCCAGTTATTTCTGTGTGTGATGATTTCCAGTCTTGAAAATTCTGATATAGTGGTAACCATGTCCAAAATGGTTACAAGGAACACTGATAATGAGATATTGTGAACAAAAAAAGACAACAAAGATTATGCAGAGAAGCCCCAAAAAGGGAGTCCATTTTGTCTGCATTCATGAACTATGCATAGCCAAGTTGTCGTTTATTTTTATATTGGATTAGCTGTGGCGTCTTTCAGTATTATGAAATACAAGTTACATTCTTCAGTACTGAGAGCTGTTCTAATTGCTGGAAATACTGTTAATGTCTCCATCACTCTCTGGGTTTAATCTCAGCATAATTAGCTCCTTGCACAATAGAGTGCTTAATTTGAATGGCTGACAGGGCTCATTAACTTACAGAAGTAATTCCTGAGATTCTGGTTGTTAAAAGTGGAATTTCAGTGTGAGATATTTTTTTCCAAGAGGTGCTACAGGTTTCTTTCCCATACTGCAGTATTGGTTTCAAAAATCAAGCCATATATTTAAATGCTAAAGATATTTGGATGCAGAATTCTCCTCAGTGGTAAATGATGAGCTCTACAGCTTAATCAGAAATGTATGCAGGCCGCCTATAAAGCCATGAGGAATCCAAACAATGCATGATTATCTGCTTTTGTAGCCAAATAAAAGTCTGTCTCTTAGGGATGGTGGATGAACATATTTGTGTATCCTTTATCTCTTTCTTGCAGTACAGTACATGCAAAGATGGCCACAAATTGCTTGCATCCATATGATTAATTCCATAGAACAGGTTTATTTGTAAGAATGATATTTTCCTGTAGTTACTCCTAGTTCTGCTGATTTCCTTTTGTTTGATTAGCTCTTTTGTGGGTAGCTGTTTGTGGGAAGCTGTCTTTGATATTTTCAGTTATGCCAACTTCCTCCCAAACTCAATGGTACATTAAAAATTTACTGAGACCCTGTTGTTGGATTCTCTTGGCAGGATTTAGTCAGAAGAGATTTTCTATTGCCTTCATAGACTGAGAGTATGTGACTTGCTTAAGATCACCCACTGGATTTCCATGGCTGAGCAGGGATTTCAACCCTGGTTTCCCAGGTCCTAGTCCAGCAGTCAAACACAATGACATGTTGGCAGTCTCATGAATTTTGATTCTCACATATATGTATTTGCCTGCAGAATTTGTACTTTAAAATGATACTCAACTTAATCTGACATATAAATGACTGACTCTTACTTATTTGGATTAACTTTGGTTTAAGCATCTAGTTTTGAAAGTACTGGAAATTAGAACTTCCATTGCTTTGAATTAAGTAATTTTGAAAACTTGTCAGTTATTCCAATATTTATTAAGTGTTATAAGAGCTATGAACTAGCTTCCAATGTAGAATCATGATGTAAGATGCCATCTTACAAGATATTGCTTAGCATCTTTATAAATTACCTAGATGATGGAATAGAAAGCATGTTTATCAAATTTTCAGATGACGCCAATTTTGGGGGGTGGGAGAGTACATAATACTCCAGAGGACAGGATCAGAATTCAGAATGACCTTGACAGATAGGAGAGTTGGGCCAAAACTAACAAAATGAATTTAAGCAGTGATTATATATAAGATACTATAAATAAGCATAAAAAAAGGAAACTCACAAATATAGCAAGAATGACCCCCGACTTGAAAACAGTATGTGTAAAAAAGCTCTAACAGTCTTAAGAGACCACAAGCTAAGTATTAATCAATACTATGATGCAACTGCTGCTGAATAAACCCAATGTATTTATAGGCTGCATCCACAGAAATATAGTGTTCAGATCAAAGGATCAAAATAGTACCACTCAATTTTGCTTTGGACAGACCTCACATTGAATACTGTGACCAGTTCTAGGTATCACAGTCAAGAAGGCTATGGATAATCTAGGAACACATCCAAAGAAGGGTGACCAAGATATCCAAAGGTCTGGAAACCAAGACTTATGAGAAACAATGTAGGGAGTTAGACATGTTTAACTTAGAAAGATGAGGTGACACAATAGCCATTTTTACAAATCTAAAAGGATGTTATGTAACCTGTTTCCCCTAAAATAAGACATCATCTGAAAATAAAACCTAATAGAGGTTTTGCTGAATTGCTAAATATAAGGCCTCCCCCAAAAGTAAGACCTAGCAAAGTTTTTGTTTGGATGCATTCCCATTTTTTTTATTCAACAATAAATGTGAATTCTTCTTCATGGAAAAAATAAGTCAGCCTCCATAAATAAGACCTAGTGCATCTTTGGGAGCAAAAATTAATTTAAGACACTGTCTTATTTTCAGGGAAAAATGGTAGAAGGTAGAGCAGGCTTGATTTTTGATGCTCCAGAGACCAAACATGAACCAATGGATTCAAATTCCAAGAAACAATATTCCACCTAAACATGGATAACATGCCTCTAGGATATATGTGTGAATTCATCTTCATTGGAAATCTTTAAACAGAGATTGTATGAGCTTCAGAAGTGTTTTCATTGAATACTCCTGCATGACAGAGGGTTAAACTAAATGGCATTTGTATTCCCTTCCAAGTGTAAGATTCTGTGATTGTCTATTGAGGTATAGTACCCCTGCCCCCAGTTCCTCTGGTGTGTTCGCCTACCCCTACTATTGAATGTGGTGGCGACCAAACTAACTTAGTATGAATTTGATATACTCACTGGCTGTAGACTTGTCTTTGTTGTATGGCTTGTGCAGAAAAGCTTTAGAGAAATGGTGTGCCTATTTGTTCATTGCTAGGCTGACATTTCAAAGTACCATACAAAATGACTGCACATATATACCTTGTCATTTATTCGTACTGAATTTCCCATCTTCTGAGATTTCACACTGGCAGTCCGAGACGAATGGTAACAGTTTCCATTTAAATAGCCTGACACATCTTGAAGCAACTTGCCTGTTTATTTCAATTTGACATTATATATAGGCAGGCAAGTAGATAGATGTTTTGGATAGTTTAAATAGAAACAGACTTCTTTCGATGGAGAGAAGGAAAGAGCATTTCATTGTATGTGGTTTCTAAAATGAAGTAGTAACACCCCCCATTTTTTTTTAAAAAAAAGCCATGAATATGTATTGTTTGGGAGGGGAACCACGGTACTCAAAGTGGTAGTCTGTGGGCTTGTGCCAGCTTGCAAGCCATCAGGTGCCAGTCTGCAACATGTTTTCAGGAAAGAAAGAAATATTTGTAGCCAATGGACATAAATATGATGCTGGTCCCTGGTATACTGGGTGGGTGGGTGGATGGGGGGGAATGCCCACATCTTATAACCCAAGAATCAGTGATCTAAAAAGTGGTTTTCAGCTGGCGCTTTGAGCGACTGAAGCCTGACCTCAAGTGAGTTGCAACAGGAGCAACATAAAAATATGATTTAAAAAAAATGAAAATGTAACTCTCCAAATGAATATGAGCTCAAAATAGATTCTTGACCTAACAAGGTTTAGATGTATTTGTTTCTCCCTTTGCGCTGTCAGAAAGATTGGCAAGAGCTTGAGAGAAGGCCTTGTCAGTTGTTTTCCCTTACTTTGGGAACTTGTTTCAGAAGATGTACAGTCAGCTTTCCATATCTATTTGGAATTTTTAAATACATGGATTTAAACATCTATGGCTTGAAAATATTTTAATAATACATAAATTCTGAAAAGCAAGCCTTGATTTTGCCACTTTAATCAGGGACACCATTTTACAACCCCATTATGTTTAATGAGATTTGAGCATCCTGGATCATGGTATCCACTCAGAGTCCTGGAACCAATCCTGGAACCATCTTGGAACCAGAATCCCTCCTTTAAAATCTGTATTAAGAAGCCGTGCCCTCCCTCCAGTCCATCTGCCTTGGTCCAGGCCCCAGAGGGAGAGAAGAGCCACTGGACCTCATCCCCATCCCACCACCTTACCTTCTCCTTTTGTCTTGTCTCTTTTAGACTGTAAGCCTGAGAGCAGGGGTCCATCTAATTATATTTATTAAATAAAAATTAACAACAACAACAACAACAACAACCAATCCCAGAGAATGCTAAGGGCTTTTTATTGTAATCATTACAGTAGTCCCTCCTAATGGATATTTTGAAATGGAATTTTGTTGCAGCTAGGTTTATTCAAAATTGGTTACATTTCCATTTGTTCTTTTTGTATTGTATTCCAATTGAATAAATAGTTTTCATAAGAAGAAAAATAAAATAGCCTCAGTATCAATATATATATATATATAAATATATATATATATAGAGAGAGAGAGCAGTAGTCGCATGGACAGCTGCGTGAAGGAAGGGCAATGCCACAGATGGAAGCAGTAGAAATCTAAACTAGAATAGACCACATCAAAGTACAGCTAGGGGATAATATTATTAAATAGCTTGTTAGATTTCAAAACATCCCTGCAAGTATAAAATTAACATAACAAAGAAACAGGCTGGGCTAGAACCAATTAGTGTTTTAAGGAAAAACAAGTGCAATAGTTGTCAGAAGCTTATTTGTGTAGGAAAGTGTTAAAATTGGCATTTCTCACTTTTAGTCTCCCTGGGTCAACACTTTTGCCACATTGTACTTCATATTTAGAGCTGGCTGCGGTTTCAGAGTGAAGCTGGTAAACTTAAGCCTGAAAGTGAGCAAGTCCAGAGGCTATTTTGCACATAAGAAAACATGATGTATAGATCAATTTGTTTTCTATACAATCATACCACAATTTTTTAAAATGTTAGTTTAATATCTTGCAGATCATGATTTTCTGTGTCACTAGAAATCATATCTTAGGCCTGAAATAGACAGGCTAAATAAAGCTGTTTCTGGCTGCTTTGGGGGCATGGTGTTTACATGATACATGCCCCCAAAGAGGCCAGAAGCCTTGCTGAGGCTGCGCTGCAGGGCTAAAAGACGAATCAGAGTGAATGATGTATCATGATGGCAGTGGTGCGGGGTTGCACAGCAGAATGCATTGTAAACAGCCACCCAGCATCACAACAGAAGAAAAGGTGAGTTTGGGGGGAAAAAAAACAGTGTAATGGGTATGTATAACAGATTCAGTGCTGGAGTGGCCTGCAATTTGTCTGGACAGTCGGCATCAGAACCGGGGGACTGGTCCCTGCATTGTCTGGACTCGTCATTGAGAGGACAGTGAGGGGAGAGATACTTTTGACATTTTTTGTCTTGGTATTACAACTTTGCAATACAATAGAAAAGTAATTTGTATTCCACTGTTGGTGAAGGTGGAGGGAACCAGGGATGGCATTATAATGTAAAAGCTTCTTTTTAAAAAGGTGTTTGTATTCAAGTGTTCAGAGCAGATTCCTGGCCTTAGAATTGTTTAATTCAAAGATTCCAGGTTGTGATTTTCAAGGTTCCATTCAAAAACAAGCAAACAACAGCAGGTCCCAGTGGCTTGCCTGTCCATCCCAAGTTTAGTTCATGGAAAAGGCATGTTTAGGAACCATGACTAAAGGCAGCCTGGAAGTTTTTGTCTTTCACCCATTTAGCACTCCCATTTATATAGTAGAGCAGAGTCTGAGCAAGAAGATAGCCATAAATATCATTTGTCAATTTGGATGTTACACTAAACAATTGTTAGACTTCGCAAGCCATAATCTGGGTGTCGTCTGAATTGAGTTGATGTCTCGCTTACCCTAAATGTGGAACTAATTACATATCTTCCCCTAATCTATCCACATCATTATAGGATGTTAGAGTAATTGAGGCGGACATACTGTAATGTCTTTTCACATCATTTCACACATTACTTGTGCAGCAACTGGTATTAACTGCTGGACTGAATTAATGTGTTTTATTTTGTGTACAGAGGAGAAGTCTTCTCAGTGTTCACTACTTTTGTTATGTTTTTCAGTTTGTAACTGGAATCCTTCCCACATTTTCACTCTCTAACATTACCTCTTCTTTAAAATAAACAACCACACTGTTGCATTACAATTTATTTGCTTGGACTAATTTCATCATTATGAGCCTAGAAGCCTTATAACGGCAGACAATTGGTATAGTTAGCTTAGTATTGTCTATGCTGAATTGCAGTAACTTATCCAATTTGCAGATGACACTAAATTAAGTTGGGTAGCTAATACCCTAGAAGAGAGGATCTGAATTCAAAGTGACCATAACAGGTTGGAGAGCTGGGCCAAAACTAACAAAATGAATTTCAACAGGGAGAAATGTAAGGTACCACATTTAGGCAGAAAATAATGAAATGCACACATACGGGATGGGTGGCACCCGGCTTGATAACAGTACATGGGAAAGGGATCTAAGAGTCTTAGAAGATTACAAGCTGAATATGTGTTAACAGTATGATGCAGCAGCTAAAAAAGCCAGTGTGATTCTAGGCTACATCAAGAGGAGTATAGTGTCTAGATCAAAGGAAGTAGTAGTGCCATTCTATTCTGCTTTGCTTAGGCCCTGGAATATTGTGCCCAGTTCGGGGTGCCACAGTTCAAGAAGGATGTTGACAAGGTGGAATTTGTCCAGAGGACAGTGACCAAAATGGTGAAAGGTCTGGAAACCATGCCCTCTGTCTTAGGGAGCTGGATATGTTTAGCCTGGAGAAGAGAAGGTTAAGAGGTGACAGAGTGTCAGGAACTGAACCTAGGAATTGAACCTTCATCATATAAACCATGTATTCTGGTGCAAAGCTACAGACCCTTTATTTTATTTTCATAGCTAGACATTGTGAAAATTTTAAATCAAATTTCCTTTATAGAGCTATGATTAATTTTAAATAGCATTATAGCATTTTAAACTGCATTTAAAGGTTAAAAAAAGGACATCTGATTCTTTAACACATCCCCCCACCCCAGCAAAATCATTCACCCATTCTCCAATCCAGTGAAACCCCTGGAGGAGATTTAACATTTTTGTCAACTCATATGACAGAATGTTGTTTTTTTCCAGGGGTAATTGGGTTTTTGTTTGGTGGGAGGGTGAGGTAAAGTGCTATAATCCCATGTCTGCTATACATTTTGCTGCCAGGCTTGAAATTAGTATGTTGATAAATACACATTTTGGATCGATTGTTTTGCAAAATATTATAAAATATTTAGTAAACCTCAGACATGTGTATTGTTTATTTTTGACTGTAGGGGCATTCAGTTCAGATTAGATAAGACTGACATACAGTGTAGAAGTTAAAAGGCAAACATGGGAAGGGGTTTTCCCTTGACTGTAAGTACAGTCACATGTGTGCACCCCATACACAGCGTTCAGCTTACGCTGAAAACTGTGCAACATAAAGGAAATGGTGCAAGCCAAGCTGGGGTCTGAACCGTGTTTTCCAGAGTCATAGTCTACCGCTCAAACCACTACACCACACTGGTTCTTAAAATTTTACTTAATGTCAAAGTGAAAAGATTTTAATCCTAATTAGTATTTACCATCTTTTAAAAGTGGTTAGTGTAAAGTAGTTCAAGCCTGCTCCCTGGCCTCCTCTTCCTCTCCCTCCTCCTCCTTTTCCTTTTTGTTTCCTCCCCCTCCTCCACCTTTTCACCATTGAATATTTTTCCTGAATATTCTTCAATTGTTGTGACTCACTTCTCTTTACAGCTATTGTTCCCTGCTGGAGGCAGTGTGCATTCATACTACCACTCTCTCTGGTGTGAAAAAAGAAGATACTTTAGCGTGATTACTTGACCTGAATTGTGATAAACTAAATGCAAATTAAGATTTTGCTGGGTTTGTAGTGTCTAAGAAGTAACCACTGATTTCCTCTGAAAACCATCTTCTGGTCTATTCCTGTGTCACATCTAAAGTGAACAATAGCAGAATAATTTAATGAGATGTTAGGATAAAGACCCATTTTAACATAATGCCCATCGTCTGTGGAGTAATAATCAGACAAAACACTAGAGTAATACTATGATCTGAAACCTGAAGATTCCTCTAGTGTGAAGAAGAAACTGTTGCAGAAAATTCACGCACTCATTGCAGCAGAAATTTAGAATTCTGCTGAGCACAAGGTGTCTGTTTCTTATTGGCTAATTTTGCTGTTAGTATGCCTTCTCTTTGGTAGTAGCAGGCATCTAGTTAGCTATAAGGTTTATTATACTGCTGATATGAGTCTCGATATAAAAAGAGAATAGGGTTCCATATTTTTGTGATAACACTGGAGGGCCCATTGAATATGACCCCGCTAATTTAAAACTAGGGTCTATGCTCTTCACCTTTCCATCTGAAGAAGTAAAAGCCTTCTTTAGCTGCTCCTTAGATGAATGATTCCCAGTCTTGGCTAACCATTATCCTCAATATCTGGGCACACCAGCTAGGAATTATGGGAGTTCTAGCCATCTGTGGATCCAGGATTTGATACCACTGTGTGTGTGTGTGTGTGTGTGTATGTAAAACAAGAAGCTGGGGGTCTATCAATATAAGATAACTGGTATGCCCGCAACATTCCTCCAATAATTATAGTGAATCATATATGGTGACAAAGGAAGGGTGCCAAATTATATAAAGTAATAATTAGAAGGAAAGCCACACTTTTCTCCAGCTTCACTGATACTAGTAGTTCCATCCATAATTACCATGTCAGATGTTTCCACAAAATTCAGACTCTAGTTCCAACTAGATTGAAACTGTTCATTGTGTCAGTCTTGACTTACCAAATTCCCACTTATTCAGTGGATATTTTCTGCTTGGGACTACCACTTGGCTTCAGGCTTCTGTTAAAGTGTCAGTAAACTGTAAACCTCTTAGCCATCTTAATGATAAGATGTTATTAACAATTATAAGCTTCTACGTTCCTTGGCTGCTTCAGAATTAAACATCTACAAGTAATATATATATATATATATATATATATATAGAGAGAGAGAGAGAGAGAGAGAGAGAGTCTACTTTTGTCAGGTATTTGTGCCCGGTTGATAAAAGGTTGCTTGAGAATCTGGGAAAATCCAAGATTTACTGCAGCCTGATTACCAGGGTTTTCTGTAGCATATGAATATATTCTGAGATGTGTCTTTCTGGGTGTCATGGCAATTTGCCATACAATTTCAGAAGGGGTTAGATATATTTGCAACCAGATTGATGTAAAGGCTTGAACTTACAGGGATATGGGGAGGACAAAGAAGAAATCATGGCCCTTGTCATCGATTCAGTCTTAAATTATTTAACTTTCACCAGCAAGAGCTAGAGCAAGTGTGGTAGACCATAGTCTCTTCCAGTGTACATAGATGAATTCTGCATGCCATCCACTACAAATAGATTAATTCTGTTTCTTAGCCTTGGATATAGATATATTGAGGAGTCTTTCAGCACTGTGGAAGGTAATAAATATCTTGTATACCCCATATCATACGATACCTTAATCTAACATAGAGATTTAATGCATTGACAATTTCTAGTTATGTTTTTGCTGAAGCTGCCTATTGTGCTGAAACCATCCCCAAAATAGGTCCAGCCCCTTAGATAGTTTCTTTAAAGTTTTCACTAAATCCTGATGTGGATTCACTGGCATAGGAGCCACCAGCCACTACTCGTCCTCAGGGTATATAGCATATATGGACATACATGGAAGTCAGTGGGGTGTAGTGGTGAGAGAGCAGGGTTCAGATCCCAGTTTGGCCACAAAACCCACTGGGTGGTCTTTAGCAAGTAACACTCAGCCTCTGAGGAAGGCAACGCAAACCCCTCTGAACTAATCTTGTTAAGGAAATCCCATGACAGGCTCACCTTAGTGATGCCATAAGTCAAAAACATCTTGAAGGCATACAGCAATAAATACACATATGTGATCTCCTGTCCCAAGACTCTCCTAGCAAGTAGGTCCACCAACGAGAATTATTGTCTACTGCTATAATAGTGGGAAATCCTATGAAATTAATGGGGTCACCATAAGTCAACAGGTGAGTGAAGGCATACATGCACACATATAGTGGTGAAATAAAAATAAAAAATAAAAAGAGAACTAGTACCCAAGAGAATTTTTTTGTTTACTCTCCAATAACTCTCAAGTTACTTCCCAGAGAAAGTAGGGTGACACAGGAATAAATGGCCAGTTAATATTATAAAAGGGTTTATTAATGTCATGCCATTCTTTGATAAATGGAAGCTTTTTGCACAATCTCAAATTAGGCAAAGACATGCTGTGTAAACTTTTCCAAACTTTCTTCTTTTGTGCAAACAGAGCAAGATATCAAAGTCATATAATCACTGGAAATCTTGTGCAGTCTCTCCTGCGCATCTGGTTTCTGACATTTTATCTTTACAGCTTTAAGGGCTAGACATGTTCACAAATTAAAGCCATATTCCTAGGTGGAGGAAGAGAGATGATTTCCTATAAAGAGAGTGGTGTTTCTGTTAAAAATAAATTTCAGGAAAACTACTTTGACTTGTCTTCTTCCTGCAGAATGGTGGCTTTGCTAGTTCTTTTGCTAGCAATCAACAAACATGTTTTAGTCTTTTGCAGCCAATTTTTGTTCATATATATTAGAGAAGCTATGGTTCAAAAATCCAAAAGCCTGTGGTTGCACTGCCCATTCCTTTTGTGCTTCCTGAACCTTAATAATAGTAAAGAAGTAGACACAGCATCAATAAATCAGTGCCTGTTGAAGTTGCATCACTTGGGACAGTTTAAAACAAGGTTGAACTTCAACTGTACCAGAAGGAATAGTCCCCTGATAGAACTGCACAGAAGCAAGTGACCTGTCAGAGCTATTCTGCCTCTGGCTAATGCAAAAATCTGTAGGTTGGCTTAGGCCATCCATCTCTAGCTTCCACTTCTAGCCTCATCTCCATTTAAATAAGACATTATGTTTCCCTGTGATGATAGCAAAGTGGTGGGAAAGTGAAAAAAAAGTTTTACTAGATGGCCAGTAGATTGTTGTAAATTAGAACAGACGCTCAAAAGTCACAAATAGAAAAAGCCATTTTATTACAGGGCAATGGGGCATCATGTAGCAGATGAAATTACATAATGACAATTCCTGGTGGTAATATCTAGAATTTAGTTTTAAAAAATCAGGGTAAAATATTTTACCATGCTTTCATTAAAAGAAACATCCTCTCACAGTTTATGTCTACCTTTAAATCGTGCATAATGCTGCTATATTTACATTCTGACGGTGAACCTGAAATATACTGTTAGTCCAATTATTTGCAGCTCTTTAACCCAAGACTGTGCATTTGGCTTCGTAAGACTTCAGTTGAGAGAATTCATTAGAGCTGGAGCTCTAGAATTATACAAGAGACAAGGTTATTAATTCCCTCCCCCTCAGCTTTGTTCACATGGAAACTCTTAATTTCATAGGTACAATTTCATAGGTACAATTCTTGTATCCTTTTTTGTGCTTGGAAATGACCTCATGGGTTAATGCTGGCTAATAGCAGAACAGAAGGTGTAACTGGGTAATTAAAAGTAAAATTTGATGTGTTCAAAAACTATGTTCCCAGTTTCCTAACACAGGAATGTAACAGATGTTATTACAGTATCCAGACTGTTATCTTGATAGGTGACACGTCATTATCAACAACTGTTGATGAAGTTGCTTACTAAAGCCCTGGAGACATGATGTTGTAGAGGTGAAGAAGCTCTAATTGGAATACACTTACATCTATGTGTGTTAAAAAATTTAAAAAGCTGTTATTTGGGTTATTGTAACCTAGTATATTTTGGGAAAGTCAATATTTCTCCAGTTGTAGAAATTGTCTGTGTGACAAAATGTTATATTGTGATAGTGATGTAGTTGTTTGAGTAATGCACTATGACTTTGGAGACCAAGATTTGAATCCCTGCTCAGCCAGGAAAACCCACTGGTTGACTTTGAGTAAGTCATACTCTCAGAGCCTCAGATTGGAAAGGCAAACCCCCTCTGAACAACCTTGCTAAGAAAATTCAGTGATAGATTCACAGTAGGGTCACCATAAGGCAGAAATGACTTGAAGACACACAACAACTAAAGGGGATCTGGGAAAATTTGGAAGTTCACCAACTCTCCCTTGATACCATTAGTTACTTGTCCCCCTCCCCCAGTAAAACTTCTTGGGTCACAAGGTGAAGTGAACTTGAGAAATATTCACATAATCTTTTTTCTATTGTGTGTTCTTTCAATGACTACATTTACACCAGAATTTTCCAAAGCTTTTAGAATTTTAGTTTAATATTATTTCATAATCTTGCATTAACCATGTATTTCATAATCTTGCTTTAACCATGAATCTAATTTGTAATTGTATTGCCTAGTCTCTCAATTTGGTGAGATGTTTTGTAACATTTCACAAATGTCTCTATTCTTACTGCCTTAAATAATTTAGTGGCACCAGCAAAGTTGATCATCTCACCTTTAGGTTCCAGTGCCAGGTCATTTATAAGTAAGTTTAAAAATCCCAGTCATTAGCTCCACTGTGGGAACTGACCATTTATTCCTGCTATTTCATTCTTTTTCTGTAGGCTATTTTTATAAATAAAATAAATAAATACATTTCAGCAGTTAACCTGAAACACTATGAGATGTTTAAATGTCTGGTTGCATTTTTAAAAGTTTTGGTTTGGTGTTATGAAAACAATGAATTTGAAGTTAGGCAAGCTCTTTTGGAGAGATCCAAATATTAGGACATTCACCCAAAAAGACTACTATTACCATCCACCTAACCTCAGAAGGTGATAGTATTTGATGGAATGACTCACATACAAAAGGGGAAAGGCAGTCCTTCTGTATACATGCATGCTATTTGTACTTGTATATATTTGGAGTGTGTCTTTGTTTGTGTATCTTACATGTAGAATCCAGAAATACTATGCATTAAGTTTTAACTATGTATTAAGAAGCCGAGCCCTCCCTCCAGTCCATCTGCCTTGGTCCGGGCCTCAGAGGGAGAGAAGAACCACCGGACCTCACCCCCTTTCCCATCACCATTCCCTTCTCCTTTTGTGTTGTTTCTTTTTAGATTGTAAGCCTGAGGGCAGGGAACTGTCTAATTAAAAGATTGTATGTACAACACTGTGTAAATCTACAGTGCTTTATAAATGAAGGATGATAATAATAATAATAATAATAATAATAATAATAATAATTGCATCTATCTCCCTTTGAAATAACAAGAACCTCAGCTCCATTTCAGTACTTTCAGACCTTTACTTTCCATGAGACTTACTTGGGACACATATTTGCTGGATTGCAGCTACAGTATTTTATTCCTTTCTGAAGATACAGATTGAGATACAGCAATCTAGTTTACGTGCCTGTACAATAAGGTCAACCTCCCTGTTTTTTTTGCTTGGAAAGTAGAATGGCACTTTTGAATACATAATTGGCTCATGTGTTTCTTTGGATAATGGATCATGTTTTAGTGGATCATGTTATAATGATTCACTGCAGCCTAGCCTATTGGGGTAGCAACATAATTCACCCCTAGTGTAATTTAATTCCAGCCAAAATTATTTCAGTCTGCAATGCATGTAGAATATATTTTATTTAAACAGCTGAAGTTGCTTTGATGAAAATTGAACATGTTCAGCTATTGACAGAAAAAAATAATGGCTAGTAATTTTTCTTTTCATTTGAAAAGTTGCATATCTTGTCAAGTTCAATTTGTGCCTAGGGGCAAGTCCACAAAGGATTCACCACACGTACAGAAAGAGCATCCAAGGAATTCCTTAGGAGAAAAATGTATATACTCAAATGATGATGGACAAACTCAATTGCATCTAGCTTTTCATCACCCCCCCCTCAAAAAAAGAGCATGGGACATATTTTGTAAAGAATAGAAGGTATTTGCATGATGTTGATTTTTTTTTTCTATGATGATTGTAGATTTTTGCTTGCTTAGCACATTTAGGAAAGTAATACATAGCATTACTGTTAGCTTATTCTAACAATTCAGAGGCAGAACAAAAAAAACATTTTGAGAAGCAGAATTGTGTTACTTAAGAACAGTACCGAGATGCCTTCAGTGTGATTTTCTGTTTAAAGGTGACAAAATGCCAGAAAATCCCAGAGTTTAAAGCCTTCAATTAGGGTGAAAGGGTGACATAAATCTGAATCCTTGCAGTTGCAGAATAATCTTGCTCTGGGGTCCAGTGCTGAGAGATAAAAGTCCCTGACTCCTTCTGTGAATTTAAACATGCTGGATGATTCCCCCTTCCCCAAATATTTTAGTTCAGACATAGGACAATAGAAATGATAATATATTTTACTGGAGAGTCTACACATGGTAACATTGCACTATGTGGAATTGTGCCGCTTACCTCACAAAATGATGGCATGGTTTAACGACAGATGGGCCCTGAACATCAACTTTAGCATTTCTTTTGCCTAAATTTTAAGTCCCCCACCCCAGCCAGGTTCTGTTGTCATTATTGGGGATTTAATCCCAGATTTCAGAATTGCTTTCCCCATATTCCCCATAGTTTATAACATTGGACACACCCTTGAGTTTTCTATACTCTGTATTTTGCAGAGAACAGAAAGGCAGGGCTGCTGTTAAAGCACAACCAGAAGGAATACCAGGTGATGCTATTAGAAACAAGCTGAATGTATAAGGCTGGGCTGTGGCTATCTGTTATGGCTGGGTCAGAACTACATTCCACCCTTGTTTGTCAGAAACACGGTTTTGGGGAAGGGGAGTGGGGAAGCTTCTGCAGTTTCTTTTCAGAATATGGCTCAGTTAATTGATTTGAAATATGGTGCTGTCGGAAAGGTTGGTTTGAAGATTGTCTATGCCAGTTTTGATATGTATGAAAAATAACTTATTTGTAGGAGTTTAAGTTTTGATGAGTGACCTTCAGCAGTTTGACAAGTATTGTCTACATTTTCTATGTCACCACATAGACTTGACTAGAATAGGAATTCAGAGACATAGCCAGGAATATCAGTATGCAAAAGGATGTTTGTAGCACAAGCTTTCGTAGACTTGGTCTACTTCCTCAGATGCAGCTAGAGTAAAGTTTGCCAGTTGATTTTCAACATGTATGATCTAATTGGCAAAATCCTTTCTTTAACTTGCTCCAACAGTAGTGTATGGTGGGCTTTTAAAATTTAAAAATTCTTTAAAATACAACTTTAAACAACAGAAGTCCTGCTCTGTGACTGGTTTGTACATCTTGACTTTCTAATGACCCTTATGAGGGGGAGGGCAGGAGGAAAGAGGAGGAATGGGAGTGAATGAACCAGTCATTCACCCAAGAAGAGGCCCAGTATACTTTGCCAGAAAAAGAAAAGATAAAAAGTTTCAGAATGAGATTTCACAATAAGTCTGAAATTCCACACTACTTCCCAAAGAGAAATGACTTGAAATGACTCTGCTCTGATTAATATTTGATCCAAGGTATCAGAACTCTTTGACTGTTTCAATTTTCTTGTTGTCTAGGATTAATTCTTGTAGATTGTCTTGTAGGTCATTTTTTAAAAAATTGTCATTATTACTAATATTCAACCTGGGCACTTTCCTCCTTGACCTTCTTCAGTAATTGCTACAGGCCTTTGTTTGTTTATGCTGGTAGTATTATGTCATCTCTATGTCTTAAGTTGTTAACGTTTCTTCCTCCCATCTTCACTCCTGCCTCTGAGTCTAGTAAGCCTGCTCTGCATGTGATTTTTTCTGCATACAGGTTATGTAAAAAAGGTGATAGGATGCAGCCTTGCCTGACCCCTTTGCCAATTGGGAACCATTCTGTTTCTCTGTATTTTGCTCTACTAGCTACATATTTTTCTTCACCTTCTGATCCATTCCTTAGTATCCAAGATAATAGTGAAGCTCAAGCTAATGATAGCATAGGATATCATATATAGCCATGTTGTAGAAATGACACAGGTGTTGGACGATTGTATAGGACACCAACACAATGTCCAGAAGAGTTGTCTTCTCATACTTAGGAAGGATGCTAAAGCTCACTAACCAAAAATTGTTAAATTCCAATTTTTCCTTTATAGTTTTCCATCTCTGTCAGTCTAATGTACATGGATCCTGGCATAAATACTGCAAACATATCAGGCTGGAGTGATTAATCTCACTTGTCTTTTGGCAATGAAGCTGGCTTTTGTAAATAGCTGTTCTGACATCTGGCTTAGGTTCTTTTCCCCTGTAATGCAGGTGTATACCAGAAACATAGGAACTGTCATAAGTGGAGGAAGTTCCATCTGTTTTGTCACCACTTCTCTGACTGGCAGTGTCATTTAAAACAACAGGCTTCTTTTAAATGGTTGTCATCCTGTTTGAATCCTGTTCCAGAAGAAAGGTGAGGCAGAAATTAAATAAATAAATAAATAAATGATGGGCAGGTTGGCAAAATCTTCCCTTTTAACTTAGCTGGCAGTGGTATGACTCTTGGTTGTATCCAAAGAGTTTTAGTGGATGTAAGTGATTACAGTGATCAATCTGTGTGTGTATGTGTATGTGTGTGTGTGTGTGTGTGTGTGTGATGCTTTGCTAAAAGCAGACATTGAAAATGGCAGATGGTTTTTGTGTTCTTCCTTGGAGCCAGTATTAACCCGTAGGCCAGCTCAACTTGTTTTGCTTTGTCATTTGTTTTTACCATCTATTCCTTATGGTCATGTGGACATAAACAGATTTGTTTCATGTTTTGTTTTGTTTTTGTTCTGTTCTGTTCTGTTCCTTGAAACCACAACTTTGCTGGCATGCTTTCATTATATATTGTAAACAGATGCCTGTTATCGGGGTTTGGTCTGATGACTCAGATGTAAGATAAGGTGAAGCAAGGTTCTATAGTTGATGCTGAGTTAGTATCCCCGAATGAATACAAAAAGAGCATAGTACAGGGCAGGACAGCTTCTATTTTACATTTTTTTCACCCATTATTTTTGTTTCCTAGGTATTAATACTAATTCTCAACTGCTGAAAAAACTGATACCAAGCCAGTGTAAATAAAGCATTTCTTTAGCTCCACTACATTTAGCAGTTAAGACTTGTGTTAAGAGGTTAACATTGTTTTAAATTTAGATTAAATGAGATGGATGAGCAAACAAGGGAAGGGAGCTTCTAGATGATTAGCAATTCTCAGATTTTCCACAGCATACTGTTATTAAACTTTTCTCCATTATTATACTCAGAAATTATTCTTTTAGCCAGTACTACAAAATTACTTGGGATGCTGGTACCCTTCATTAAGTGAGTGGTCCAATAGATTAGTGCTGTAGAGAGTTACTATTTGGATTACAGCTTCAAGAATCCCCCATGCTGCATTGAAGGATTCTGAGAGTTGTATTCTGGAAAGTAACAATTACAAACAATAATTGTACATTTCTGGTGGGAAGCAGGTTGATGTCTTTGTAGACTTCCCCAGCAACCACTTATTGAAAAGGCTAACAAAGTAGATTAAATGGCCCAGTTCAAATACAGTGGGAAATCATGGTTTCCCATTAAGAGAGTGAGGAGTTTATCATACAAAGGAATTTGAGGATATAATGCAATGGCAATCCGAACACAATCATGGGGTTTCACGTTATTGTGTATGAGTGTATCTCACGCAATTTCGGGCAATGGGAAGTTATTCTGAACGCAATCGTGGAGTTTCACGTAATTAAGTATTAGAGTATCTCACGCAATTTCGGGCAATGGGGGTCATTTTCGGGAAATGGGAAGTCATTCTGAATACATTCCGAACGCAATTAGAATTCACGTAAATTCGCTAAACTAGTGAATTTACGTGAATTTGAATTGGCTCCATTCAAAATTGGGAGAAATTTCTCCCGTGTGATAAACTCCTGAGTCTGTAGAAGCTTTTGGCTTTTGTATAACCCTGTATAATGCTCAGGAACCATCTTCCATCTGCTTGCCCAGAAGGGGTTACACCCCAGTCCAAGAGACTTGATATCTAACCACATGGATTTAGAAGTAGTCTTTGGGATAATGCATGGAGCTCATTGTACAGGGGGGCAGTTCTATCACTTGTTGCAAGGAGATGTAGGAACCTATTATCTAAAGAGCTACATTGCTTTCCTTTGCTGTAGACCATCTCCTGTGTCACTTGCCATCAGAAAAGCTTATAATAACAATGTGTGTTACTTGCTACATTGCTTTCCTTTGCTGTAGACCACCTCCTGTGTCACTTGCCACCAGAAAAGCTTATAACTACAATGTGTGTTACGTTTCAGTCTTGGGAGGGTCTCAAATTGCATCCAGTTCCATCTCAAAACACCTCCCTCTTTTTCTTCATCAATACTTCTGCTTTTAATGAACTATCCATAGTTCTGTATTACATATCGAACTGAAGAACTGTAGGTTCCTTTAACTGTGACAAGGCAAAACAAAGACCAAGATAAAAATCTATGTGCACAGGTGCAGTGACTAAGAGAAGCAATAGTCTTTAAAATCCAGGCACTTCACCCTGCAGAGGCATACATTGCTTCTTTAGTTAGTCGTCCTTTTCATGACACAGTTCAGAAATTAGCCCTGAGCACAAATCAGATATAGAGCAAATAGGAATCAATTATGTTTTATGAGGTTAAATGGACCATAATGGAAAGTCTGTTGATAATGGCACGTATTTATTATCATTAATCTACATAAAAATGAATGATACTGATGTAAAAATAATGTTAGCTATATTGATGTGACTTGAATCTTCAAATCCCAGTTGTGGACCAAGGCAAGTGATTACCTTTCCTTGACCTGATTGAGGATGGAGAACTGAACTGATGGAAGCAAATAAATGTAATAAATGTTCTAGGAACTGTTGAACGCTTCTGCCTTTCAGTGGAAATGTAGTCAAAACTGTAGATTAGTTCTGACAAATGTGTGATATTTATAAAGTTCATAAGCAGGAAATAACCATGAGATAATAAAATGCAGTGGCCAGAATCTGTCAAATTCAGAGTGAATCACTTGCTTCTCATATCACTCACCCAAGCTAGAATTGTAAGCTACTGTGAGTGTTCTTGAAACAGTGAACTGTACAAAGGAACACAGGAATCTGCCTTACCCTTTGTTGATACTGTCTGGCAGCTAGGTTTGAGGCCAAGGTCTTTGCAGTCCTGTCCAGGAGATGCCAGGCATTTCTTTATTTGTAGTGGATGCTCCACCATTAAGTTACAGCCTTTCCCCAAATATGAAAATATTATAAACATTAAGCTGCTAAATGTTAGGCTGCTATTACAAAGTGAAATGATGAAATGGACCAGCTGCCATCTGGAAACTTACAATTTACGTAGAAATGTCCTGTCTTATTGCAATTACAAAGAAGTTGGTACAGCTTTACCTCAGTTAAAAATGCAAACATCTTCCTGGGCATTACTGCTTTAGCAGAAACCTTTGTATCAGAGGCAGAATAACATGGAAATAAATGAAGATAGGTTCTTATGTTACAAAAAAACTGAGTATGTTTCCATAGACTTCTTATTCAGAACTAAAGACATTCACATGTGAAATGAAACAACCAAGTCATGTAAGCCTTGCATGAGTAAACCAAAACAAACAGAATTAAATCTTTTGAATCTTCTAGAGACCAAGGCTTTTTCTAAAATATATCTAGGGATGATTTTTGTCTTTCAACAATTTTCACCTTTCTAATGATTTACCTTTTGGTTTCCTAACTTCTAAATTTATCCCTTTTTAATGTGGCAGGAGCAGCTGGGGAGTTGGGCTTCTCTGTGCTCCCCTTTTTTCCACTGTTTGCTGTTCACACATATTCAATAAGGGATTCTGGAGGTAGTAGCTGTTTGCTAGTCTGTTATAGGCCAACACAGTAGGATCAGGTAGAGGAGAATCCCATTCTTTACCAGCTCAAGGTTTATTGCATTGTTTAATGCAGACATGCTGCTGCCAAAAGTATGTGTTATTCCAGCTGTCTTTCACCAGTTTCCCAGTGTTGATGCTGCTAAAAAAAACATCTACCCAGAGGAAAAGAAGAAAGGGGGCTGGTCAGACATAAAATAGACTTTGTAAAAAGAAGCTGCTTTCTCAGATGCTTTGTTAACTGAGGTATAACTGTATTGATTAGATGTATCTAAAGAAATAATTCGTTTCTGGAACCCCCCCCCCCTTTGACTTCATCAACTCTAGAGGTTTTTTTTTTCTTTCCTTGCCCTATTTCTTGTGAATGAAATATCTATCAGCTTTCTTTTTAAAAGTAAGGAGGCCACACTTTTAAGATTTCCGCTCATAAATACTGATGAGTCTTCATTCCAAGCAGTGTGTTCAGGTTGGGTGACAGTCAGGACTGTTTTACTTCCTTAAGTGCAAATCCTAAATGAAGCATAAATTCAAGTCAAAATGACTTGCATATATTAGATCATTTTGCTAGATAGTACATTTATACTTTCTTGAAGCAGAGTGTGCTAGAGCTTGTGCTTCAGTGGCATGAATCACCTCTATAGCATAATCAGATGGCAGAGTAGGGCTAGAATCATGTAAATGCACAACATTGTCATAACTATACCAGCTTAGGTACTGATGGCAGGAGGAAAAAGACCATGGGTACTACAGCCATGAAGGAAGTAAAGCATCAAATGAAGACCCCCCCCCCCAAAAAAAAAAAAAAAAAAGACTGCTGAGAGCAAGAGGTTTTGCTTCCGTTCCTCTACACTATTGCATGCCTCTGGAAGAAAGGGGAACTATAGCATGGCATAGCATCAGCATTTCAACCATAGTCTTTATGTTGATCCAGAGTAAGGTAAAATATGTCATTCATACATTCATTCATTCAATTTATACTTCTCTCTTTTTCATAATAACTTAGCCTAGCTAAGACCATTATCACAGTCTTTGGACCCACGTCCCTCACTTATGTGCGAGGGACGAACGGAAGGAGAATGAATAGGTCGTGCACTCATGGTGCACCTGCACACCTATATTCAAGCCAAGGGGTCTTGAATACAGGTGAAACTCTGTTTTCACAAGGGGGTCTGGGACGGATCCCCTTTGAAAAAGGAGGGGCGACTGTATATAAAAAGTTGAATTCACACATTACCAGTTTTGAAAACAACAGGTCTAAAATCACAAAATACCCACAAATTACCCATTGTTGTTGCTGTCATGTGCCTTCACATTGTTTCTGACTTATGACTACACTGGATTTTTCTTGGCAAGATTTATTCAAATGAGGCTTGCCAAAAATATCTAACAACAAGTTAGTATTTTCTAAGTACAAAGAAAGCAAAATAAACAGGAAAGACCAACACTTGCTTGATCCCTGAAAGTTTGTACGAATGGATATGCTTTTGATTGTTGCCCGAAAGACAAAATATATGTGGGACCACCAAAAAGGAGTTCCACAACCAGAGTGTTACCAGAAGAAAGACCGGTGCAATAGTTGTGTAGTCCACATTACTCCAGGGCAAGCAGAACTTCCCCGTTTGATTTTAAATCCCAGATGAGTACTTGATTATGTAGCTGTTGACGAATAGACCACTATTCTGAATCTTTTAGGGTTTAATATACTTATTCAGAGTCCTTGAATTGGACATGGTGGCTTGCTGGCTTCCATGACATATATAATTTATTCTGCCTGGTAAGAATTGGGCATAGTCTGAGGCAGACAGGAGTTGCCACCATTACTTGGTTCCTGATCCTTTGCACTGTGAATTTCATGGATTGCAACCTTTGTAGGCAAAGCATAAACTCTACCACTGAGCTGTGGACATCTCTTCTCTGTTACACAGTATCATTCTCAAGGATGGTTATTTTTGTCATATAATGAGTGGTGAAATAAGAGTACAGAATTTGTATCCTTTGTGTGTAGTAACCTAATAGTTTTATTTAAGCATTAGTGTGGTAACAGTAAAAACAAATATAAATATTTAATTCTCTTTCTTTAAAACCACATTTGTTGGAAAAGGCAAATTGACATGTTGTATATAATTTCTGCTAACTTTTAGTTTTTAAATTACAATGTCATTAAGAATTCATGCACCACAGTGAGTGGCATATTTTAGAATTAGGTTTTGCTTACTGATGTGAAAGTTGCTCAGTTCACTTGAGCTCACAAGTAGCTAAAAAATAGCTTATTTCCTTAATGTTGAACTAGTTAAGAACCTGTCGGTACAATAGATTATGAGAGTAATCAAACATTTCTTCATTGGACTGCACTCCCATATTCACAGGTCTAAATCAATTAAGCCTTTGCTCCTAGAAAGTTATCCCACTGCCTTAAAATTTATGGCTGAACCTTTGATATTTTGCGTTCTCTGCATTGCTTGATGCAATTTCCTGGTATCATCAGGATGGGTTCTAGAGTAGAGGCAGCCCAGGACAAAGTGCCATGCCAAAGGCCCTGTCCTGTTGTTGTGTTTCTTCTCAGCCCAGACCCCCACCTTAGACTCTTTGTAAACATGTTGAAAACACCTCTGCACTATTTTTAAAAATAGTATTGTCATATAAAGGATTCAAATGTTAAATACATAACATTCTCTTTTTATTTTTTGGGAATCTATTCAGCCCTCCATTTTGCTTTGTACTTTTACTTCAGTTTTCTATGTACTATTATTATGAATTTTTTAAAAATAGGATTCTTGTAAAAAAGTAGTTTTGGCACTGAGCTGCATTTGGACACCATCTTGAATGCCCCCACTCAGCATATGAATTAAATCATTCTGGATCAGGGGAGAAGTGGTAGTGACAGTAGCAACCATCACAAAAAGAGGACTTTTTCATGGTATGGTGCCTGGTAGTTTCTGTGATTACAGTTTTGATGCTTTGCTTGACCTTCAATTTTACCCTCCCTCTTCTCATGGAAAATATAACAACAAAGATTCTGCTTAAATCTTCTCATCTGTTCTAGTCCTTACATTCAATGAGACAATGGTAATTCAGATAGGCATGCCCACTTAACATGGTAATATTCTTCCTTGATTATTGCAGTAAAGGAGACAAGTGAAAGGGTCTTTGTTCTTTCATTATTTTTTTACTTTCTCTCTTTCTTATAGGGAAATAGTATTTGTTTTAGGTATTTAATTTCAAAAGTGATGATGAGTATTCAAATATCATGTGGATTTTGGTTTTTTGTTTTTGTTTTGTTTTGTTTTATACAAATGCAGAAGTAGTTAAGAATGAAAGAACCACCATGTGGGATCAGAACAAAGGCCCCTCTAGTCCAGAAGTTAACAGAGTGGCCAGTCAAGTGCCCATGGAAGTCCTAAGCTGTGTTTGAGCCTAACATCAGCCTCCTGTTCTTGTTCCTAAGTACCCGGTGTACAGTGGCACACTGCCTCATCACCACTAATGGGTAATTTGAAGAAAGAGTTTTTTCCTTCTCCCACCTCACATATATGATGAGAATTCACAATTTAGTTAATTGCCAGAGTGAAAATGGCTTCTGTACCTTTCATGGTTGTGCAGAAGAGGGGGTTTCAGCAAGTGTAGCTTGTTGTTACCTGGTTATATGAAAAGCAACACCTGCTGAAATTCCCTCTTTTACACAGTCATTAAAGGTACAAGAGCCATGTTCAGTTTTCACTCTGGCAAACCTAGTATTATCACCATCTTTATCAGTGACTTAGATGAAAGAATAGGGGACATGCTTATCAAATTTGCAGACGACACCAAATTAGGAGGAATAGCTAATACCCCAGAGTACAGGATCATAATTAAAAATGACCTTAATAGGTTAGAAAGCTGGGCCAAAGTTAACAAAATGAATTTCAACACAGAGAAATGTAAGGTACTGTACTTAGGTTTAAAAAAAATGAAATGCATAGATCTAGGATGGGGAACACCTGGCTAAATGAGGCTATGTATGAAAGGTTTCTAGGAGTCCTAGTAGGCCACAAATTGAACATGAGTCACCAGTGTGGTGCAGCAGCTAAAAAGGCCAATGCGATTTTAGGCTGCATCAGTAGAAGCATAGTGTCTAGATCAAGAGAAGTAATAGTGCCACTCTATTCTGTCTTGGTTAGACCTCACCTGGAATACTATGTCCATTTCTGGGCACCATAATCCAAAAAGGATGTTGAGAAGCTGGAGCGTATCCAGAGGAGGGTTACAAAAATGATGAAGGGTCTGGAAACCATGTGCTATGAGGAGAGACTTGGGGAGCTGGTATGTTTAGCCTGGAGAAGAGACGGTTAAGAGGTCACATGATAGTCCTGTTTAAATATTTGAAGGGATGTCATATTGAGGGTGGAACAAGCTTGTTTTCTGCTGTTCCAGAGAATAGGACCCAGAACAATGGATGGAAGCTGCAGGAAAAGAGATTCCACCTCGACATTAGGAGGAACTTCCTGACAGTAAGAGCTATTTGACTGTGGAACACACACCCTCAGAGGGTGGTGGAGTCTCCTTCTTTGGAGGTCTTTAATTGAGGCTGAATGGCCATTTGTCAGGGATGCTTTGATTGTGAGTTCCTGCATGGCGGGGGGGGGTTGGACTCGATGGCCCTTGTGGTCTCTCCCAACTATATGATTCTAAATAAAACCTTCAAGTTAGGTAGGGTTGAGTTGGCGAGCTTTATAAGTCAATGGCCTTTCCCCATTTGCTCTGCTGGAAACAAACTTGGTTTCTCCTCTCAGCCTGCCTAGATACAACCCTGTGATTTACGACCTGGGACTATTTCTTGCTACTCCTAGACTTTGGTTTACAATTCCTTACCCTGGACTGTGTGTTATTGGATCCTGCTTGTTCTTTTGTCTACAGCATTTTTGGCACTTTGCATTCTGTTGCAGCATTGAGAGCAGGACAATACTGCCTCTCCCATCTGCCACTTATCATTTTGAAAAATTTCTTGGCTTCCTCCAATTTTTATAAAGTTTCATCCCTATATATGACACCCATATCTGACCATGAAGTGCAGCTGATTGGAGAGAATGGCTATACATTTTGGCAAAACAACCATCCCTTGTCGAAGCCTGTGGTTCCAGGTGAGTTCATTGATGCTTGGCCTGTTGCTGTGGCAATGCTGGGGAAACACAGCATTTAATGCCTTGAGGCTTTCTTGCTGTTGCAGAAGGAGTGGTGCACACATGTCTCTCAGTAATGTAGTACAGCTTTCAGGCAGCTCAGAGTGGGGGAATGTGCAGTTACAGATAGCTGCCATTTATTTCCAGACTGCTTGTTTTGGTGCCAGAGTGTTCTTCCTGCTGTTGAGTTGGACAGTTAGAGAGAGTTACAGAGGAGGGATTTATTGTGCCTGCTTTAGAGCTCCAACCTGGCTCAGCTACTAAAATTCCATCAGGGTGCATCCTTCCCTCCAAATGGTTGCCCTTTGTTCTGTATCCAAGTGACTGCTCAGGTTGGATATAAGGCTGAGTTGAGACAAAAAACAAAAGCATATTCACAGAAGTGTGTATCCTCCAGAAGACTTGTAAAAATGCTGTCATTTTTTTAGAACAGCTGGTCCTCTCTCATTCACATACACGGTTGGGCAACCTAGTACCCTCCAAATGTTTTGAACTACAACTCCTGAATTTGATGAACGTTGCTCTTCCTGACTGGAGCTTTTGGGAATTGTAGTGCACAATATTTGGACAGCACGGGGTTGCCGACCCATCTTCGGAACTCCCTAAACAACTCCCTAACTATGCAATAACGTTTTGGCCATTCATACACAGGAAAATATATTGTTACAGTATGGGTGGGGAGTATTTGGTCCTCCAAATGTTTTGGATTTCTGTTTTCAAAAGTCTAGCCAGTGAATTCATTGGTAAGGGATTATGGGAGTTGTAGTCCAAAGCATCTTAAAGGTTAAAGGATATTTACCCTTGCAGCACAATAAATGAATAAGAATCAGATTTCCAGGTCTACTGCACTGACTGTCATTTTATTTGCTGGAAACCAGCCTTGCTGCAGTGAGCCATTCACTACCCCTAACCCATTTGGCTAGTCATAATAACCATCCCCAGATAGATAGATAGATAGATAGATAGATAGTTTAGAAGTGGAGGGCCTGCTGGTTGTGCCTGGCTTCTCAAGGCATTACATTCCTCTCCAGTGTATGCACCATGAACTCAGATCTCATAGAGATGTAAATAGCATTTGTGTGATTTCTTGGGGAAGTAATAGTGCCACTCTATTCTGCATTGGTCAGGCCCCACCTGGAATACTGTGTCCAGTTCTGGGCACCACAATTCAAAAAGGATGTGGAGAAACTGGAGCGGGTCCAAAGGAGGGTGACTAAAATGGTGAAGGGTCTGGAGACCTTGCCCTATGAAGAACGCCTTAGGGAGCTGGGAATGTTTAGCCTGGAGAAGAGAAGGTTAAGAGGTGATATGATCGCCCTGTTTAAATACTTGAAGGGATGTCACATTGAGGAGGGAGCAAGCTTGTTTTCTGCTGCTCCAGAGAACAGAACTCGGAACAATGGATGCAAACTGCAGGAAAAAAGATTCCACCTCAACATTAGGAGGAACTTCCTGACAGTAAGAGCTGTTCGACAGTGGAACACACTCCCTCGGAGGGTGGTGGAGTCTCCTTCCTTGGAGGTTTTTAAGCAGAGGCTGGATGGCCATCTGTCGGGTATGCTTTGATTGGGAGTTCCTGCACGGCAGGGGGTTGGACTGGATGGCCCTTGTGGTCTCTTCCAACTCTAAATTTCTATGATTCTATGATTCTATGATTCTATGTTAGATGGCTCTCACCTCCTCAAACGTACATTAATTGTATTACAGCTTGATAAAATCTACCCTTTCCCCCTTCATGTGCCCAGCTGTATGCAAAGTTTCCATTATTAAAAAGTTATTACTATATTTTAAAGTTATTTTTCTTCCAAAATGTATATGTATGTTATCCAGAAAAGGATACCAAAATGCAGGGAGTATGTTTTTTGCCCACAATCCCACCCCATATATTTTTATTTCATTTGTTGTTTCATTAAGTATGCAAATATAGGAAAATGTTGAAATGGCAATCTGTTTCTCAACCTCCTCAGACCCAAAGCAGTAACATGGAAAAGGTATCCAAAATTCTGCATTTTGATCATTTATAATCTCATAATGCTCACCTATTGCATTTAGTTTTTCTCGTGCCCACTTTATAACAATAGACAGTGTTGGTTTGGCAGTGTGGAAAATGACTTTTCTCACAGCCTTTATTCTCTAATGTCACCTAGTTATCAAAGAAGAATGTACATACCATTTCATGTAACCGCCAGATGAAGAATGTTGGATGCCTATGCAGGCAAGCAGCCAGATAATTAATTGTTCTAATCCCCTTGTCTCCTGCTCTCATTCTCCTCTGCACTGAGAAAGAGGATAAGATGGCTACCAAATTGTATGAGTATTGTAGCACTGTAGCTCTTCTGCCGAATGCCTTGTAGATGATGAGTGTTCGAGACGAAAATTGATGATTTACTTTGTACATGCATTTGTCCTGAGTAGAATTCATAGGTAACAGCTATTGTGCTCTAACTTTGGCTCTGGTTCATTTTTCTCATGGGAAGATAAGCCTTTGTCTGGCGAACAGCTTTACTATTGATCTTTCAAATAATCCATTTAAAGGAAGAAGTGCATCTGCATTAGGGACGTAGTAGTAAATAGAAAACCATCACCCATTAGAGCAGAGTTCATCTTAATTGTGATTTTTCTCTGTTCTGAAATTTGTTGCATTCTGGATTATATGATTATTTGCTGAATGGAGATTTGAAGTCAGGGTGTTGAACCACAAATCTGGTCCATTTTTCCAAGATTCCACGCTTCTCTATTGTTTTCAAATATAAAAGCAGTAGGATTCACCACAAGGTAGATAGATTTAAATCATAGTTTGAATCACCAAGAAAGAACATCAATATTACTGATTTATTTTTTAAAAAATTTCCTTGATACAGGACCGAAACAAATGGCCATAAAGCTCTGTGTCGCCCCTTTAAGTGCCAGATCAGGTCTGCAGCAACCACATACCACGGCCCTGATCCAATATTTTTCCAGCCCATGGAAAATGCCACTCCTTTTTGAGCGAGAAAACATTTGCTCTTTTCACTGCTGCCATGGCTCTTCTGCACTCCTGTGGCCTGTGATGTCTGCTCACTGCGCTGCAGGAATGCCGCAATGCTTCCTGCCATCCAGTTGGGCAGGTGGCATGGCACTAGATTGGGGGCAGAGTTGAATCATGTCGCATGCAGTCACCGTGCCCCCACACCATCCCAAACTCTCCCAAATTGACAGTCTGTTCAGCCTCACAGTTTCATATATCTTTCAAACAACAGTGCAAATTTTATCATCCAGATTTGTTTATTTGCAACTTGGTAGAGCAGTTTAATGAAATTTAGAAAGGACATTTGTGTATTTTACACAATAACCAGGTTTTAAATTAATTTTGGAAATAATAGGACATAATATCCTAAATCCAGTTACCAGTACCAGCTGGATTAGATCCATTAAATCAAATTTAATTTACTAAGCCAACACATATATAAGTTCAGTTGATTCAGTGGGTCTAATCTAATTGGAACTAACAATTGTATTTCAGCTAAAATACTCATTACATATATTGAGCTGTAGATGCTATGTGAGTACATTAAGAATGATGAAAAGTAAATTCTTCACACAAACATAACTGTTCTTGGGCCTAAGTCCAACTGTTAGTCTCAGCTAGAGTATACTCACTGAATGAAAGAGAACTTGATATGCCAACACTTAACTAAATTCTGTGATTCAATGTGCATATTCTAGTTAGGCCTTATAGTGTGATTTTAGGCCATAGTTTATTAAATTTTAAATATTATGCATGTGTTTCATATTTGCTGTTTCAGTCTTACTGATTGATAGATGGCCATAAAAGAGAATTGCCATTGTCTGATTATCCATAACCATCTAGTTGCTTTTCATATTTATTATACCAGGGTTAGTTCCCCAAGGATGCAGAGGAGACAGCAGACATAGAAAGCTCAGGGTGTCATGTGGACATGGACATAATTCTTCATTAATTTTCTTCTTAAAGAAAGCAATAAGCAATTTTCTTCCTGCTGTGAGATATAACTTCCAAAACCACACTTTTTTCAAAACACATTTACAGTTTAGATCTTATCCTGTGCAAAATTTGTAGGTGGTTGTTGTGCAAATAAAATTTGCTTTTTTCTACACAGGAAGCAGCATTTGCTGCTTTGAAAATATTTTTACACAGAATGTAAAAATGTTACTTTCTGTACACAAAAAGTTATTTTCTGCACAGATTATGCTGTAATTGGGGCCTTGTTCTGTATAAAATTCCCACACACGGCTCTCCTGCCTTCTCCCTGTGCTTCAGCCAGCTCAAGTAAGCCAGCTAAAGCACAGGAGGGAAGGCAGGAGGGGCGTGCATGGTGCCCCGCTTATTCACATTTTGTCCACTGTCATGGGGGTCTTGTTCCCCTAACCCTCATGAAAGTGGAAGGCTAACTGTCCATAGGAAATAGGTTGTTCTTTTTCTGTCCTGGAACTTGCTGGTCATTGATCGAATAAAATAAGTATGTATGTCTGTGCTGGAAACAACATTTTCCTGCACAGAATATAAAAACTCTGTGTACAAATACTATTTTCTGTGCAAAAGAAACAACCATGTGCAAAATTTGTACAGAACTGTGAAGTCCTCCACTCCTCAGGGTTTTTTGACACTCACAAAACTATATACCGTACTTTTTAAATATTATATATGAACACATACTCTGACTGGTCACTGAAAGACGAGAGCTTAGAGCACTTTGTTACCACACCAGTCACCACACCACTTTAGAAGGGGGGGGGCAGTTTTAATCCTGCAATTTCTTTTAATTTCAATGATAAATAAATCAATACTGTCCTTAAAATCTCACCAAATCTCAAATTTCATACTCCATCATTTTTATTCAAAGACTGAAACAGAAATATGAGGATTCCTGGTTGTTCATATTGGACAATATGTAACTCAGTGGGCCTGTATCTGAATCATTAATTATTTTATAAAAATGTAAATATTATTATCATCAATGATTCATTTAATTCAATTCGTACACTCTGAATTTATTTACATCCCAGCTTTCCCCAAGATCCAGGACTGAAGGCAGTTTACAAAGTTGTAAACAAATGAAGTGATAAGCAAACACAGGCATAAGTAAAAGCATTCAAGAAGTGTTATTAAACTATACATAGAATTAAAATCTATTAAAGGATTCTGTTAAAATGGCGATATGTAAATGTACATATTAGCACACTATTAAAAGCCATTGCAGTCTGTATAAATGAGATTGGTATCATGTTTAGATATTTATTTATTTATAACTTACTTTTCAAAGAGAGCAAAGAGACAAATTTAGTATTTATTATTTTTTAAAAAGTGTTTTAATTTAAAAAAACTGAATGAAATTTTCAGAGACATATTGGGGCTTTCTAGATTGACAAAAAGAAATGTGTTCATGGCTGCATGAAACTCTAGCCTTTAGATGAGAAAAAGGGAAAGTGTGCCATGAAAACGCTGTTTTTGCGTTTTAGGGGAGAAGAAGCGCCTTTAAAAAGCTGCTGGTTTTCCCAGCTTCTTTTTTAAAAACTGCGGAACAGCGCAGCTCCATCTAAAGGCTGTGGTGCAGCTGCTAAGCATTAAGGAAAAGGCAACTTCATGTCACACTTTGCTGCCAATCTAGAAAGCCCCATTGATTTAAAATGTGTAATAACTAGGGTGTTTTGTATATATCTTAACACAGTCTAACAGAAATGGCTCTGCATGTGGTATGTATGGGAGAGACTTTCTTCTTCTGTATAAATTACCTTAGTCAATGAGATCTGAGCAAGGGGTTTACCATATTCTAGTGAGGTTCATTTCATTATGAGGTGGAGAAGGACCTTCTCTGCTGTGGTGCCCATCATGTAGAAGTATCTCCCCATTTCAATTAGGTGGGTTCCTAATAAGGAGTGTTTGTCCTGCCAGCCAAAGATTTGCTAGTTCAGGTATTTTTCTGTACGCTAATCTAGTTAATTGGACCCCCTCCCCTAGTGATTTTAGTGACTTTAATTATCTTCTTAATTAATTTGAATTGGCATCCTCACATAGCAATGACATATATATGTCTGTGCCTGGCTTCCACTCCAGAAAATGCAACTGAGGAAGTAGACTGAAGTCTACGAAAGCTCATTCTGCCAATTTCTTTCTTTCAGTTAGTCTCAAATGTGCTACAAGATCTCTCTACATACTGATTCCACAGACTAACACAGATATATCTTTGATTTCTACTTAATTATTTCTTACTGTTGAGTATTCTTGTGTCTGAATTCATTGTATCGTTTGCTTTTTGACACTGAAATAGTATAGCCTCTCTGAGTTCTCAGGAGAAAGGTGAGTTATACATATAAATAATACAATATCATTATAATATTGTATATTTTGGGTTTTCAGTGAAATGCCACTAATGATGATGAGGATACCATAAATTATATTTTGTTCCATGTATTATATTTGGTGGGTATATTATAGTTGTTGTGCTTGTGAAAACATGAAACCACTTTCTGTTCTATATTGGTTTTTATCAGCCTTTCAAAAAAAAAAGTCAACAATAAACCAACAGTAAAGTAGCATTGAATCACACAAGGATAAAATGCCTTGATGTTCCTGAATTCAGTTTCTTAGGCCATTTTTCCTATTCAGTTCACTGTGTTGAAGTCTTTGGATACAGTGAAGGAGGGTGCTTAGTGATAATGTTCTACAATTTAAAAAACGAATAAAAAACATTTTACTATAAGATAATAGTATATTTATCAAGTCTTTATCATATATATAAATGTCTTTTATCATATCACACCGAAAAGCTGTAGAATTGATAGTTTAATTATATCTAACCCCTTTAAGACAATAAGATTATACCTGAAAGGTGGCTTGTTTATCTTTTAATCAGGTTTGTTGGCTTCTAGCTATTGCATTCCATACTATTACCTAATGCTTTGTGGGTATATTGCAGCTGTTACTTCAAAATGAATTTAGGTTAGTGGACTTGTGCCAAAGAAGGATGCACATTGCCTTATTATGTTTCAAGCTTTCAATAACCTTCTGCCCTGCAGTGGTTCAGATCATTGCATTGCTATGTCATGCTGAATAATTCGCAGCATTTAGCACTTAAATGGGCTCGTCGCAGACAATCCAATTAGAATAAAGTCTATTATCGTCTTGGTAACTTGGAATAAAATTGCGTGTTTCAGTGACGCACATGCCATGTGAATGCTCATTTTGCAGGGAGGTGGGTGGCAGAATGTCCCAGGGTTTGGTGGGTTTCAGATAATGGACACAAAGGGCATTTTCTGTGAAACACTCTTGCCAGAGATGCAAAAAGAGGGAAAGTGGTACTGGCATATCAAGAAGAGACTGACTTCCAATATGTCCATCAGCTAAGTGGAAAGCCTACCAGATATAAGGACTTGATTTTCTTTTCTCTCTCTGTCCCCGCCACTTCCTAACAGCTGTGTTGACATGTATAGTTTTGCTGAGGCATTATTCAAGGTCAGGAGTGTGCCAGTACCAGGGAGCCTGAATCAAGGTGATTTATGTGACTTAAACAAAGGGTTGGCAGGCTTTAAACATGGGTTCTCCTCTTGCTTGGGTATATGACTCTTGACATTTGGACTCTGATGTTGAAAGGAAGGAGGTTCTCTCTTGTTGAGGGCTTTTTCCCCCTGAAAGACATAAATATGAGGTTGGACAATATTTTGATATTTTAAATTTTTCTTCTTCTTTTGGGTTAATAGTGAATGGGAGAACTCTAGCTCTTGATTGCCCAGTTGATAGGTTACTCCAACTCTCTGATTTGTTATGTTTTTAATTTCTTTCTACATATTAGTGTCATGGTGTAGTGGTTTGAGCATTGCGTTGTGACTCTGGAGAGTGGGGTTCAAATCCTTGCTCAGCCATAGAAACCCACTGGATAATGTTAGGCAAGTCACAGTCTCTCATCTTCAGAGGATGGCAATGTCAAACGCTCCTCCCCTGAAGAAACATGCCAAGAAACCCATTTGACTTGAAGGCACAGAAGAAGAAGAAGAAGAAGAAGAAGAAGAAGAAGAAGAAGAAGAAGAAGAAGAACAACAACAACAACAACAACGTGTAAAGTTCTGAGGGCAGCCAGGCTGGAGAAGTACCTAACTAAAAAGCTGCTGCTTTGTTTTTGAAAAGGCTTCAGATGTGAAATCAGAATGATGTCTCAGGGCAGAACCAAATTCACTCCTAATTTCATTTTGATATATTCGGAATAGCAAAGCCTTTGACTGAATAGATCATGAAAGGCTATGGAACGCCCTTAAAGACATGGGAGGGCCAACACATCTGATTGTCCTAGTGAGGAATCTGTACTCAAGACATGAGGCTACTGTCAGAACAGAACACGGAGAAACAGAATGGTCCCCAAGTGGCAAAGGAATCAGACAAGACTGCATCCTACCTATTCAACTTTTATGCAGAACATATTGTAAAGAAAACAGGCTTGGAAGATGGAGGAGTGAAAATAGGAGGAAGAAATATCAACCATCTGAGATATGCCGATGACATAATACTAGTAGAGAACCTCACAGAACTACTAAGGAAGATCAAAGAAGAGAGTGCATGCTTACTGTTGAACATAAAGAAAACAAAAATAATGACCACAGAGAACTTATACACATTCAAACTAGACAGTGAGGAACTAGAAATAGTAAAAAAATTCTCATATCTGGGATCAGACATTGATCGAAATGGGGACTGCAGCCAGGAAATCAGAAGAAGATTAAGAATGGAATGTATGTCTTTCCTAAAATGGAAAGACATACAACCCAGCACAAAAGTCAGACTCATACAAGCCATTGTATTTTCTATTACCATGTATGAATGTGAGAGCTGGACAATCAAGAAAAAAGATGGGAAGAAAATCAACTCATTTGAGATGTGGAGCTGAGAAGAATCCTGAGGATTCCATGGAAAGCCCAAAAGACAAATGGGTCCTAGAGCAGATCAAGCCAGAGATATCCCTAGAAGCTAAGATGACAAGACTTAGACTGTCATACTTTGGACACATCATGAGAAGTCATGAATCTTTGGAAAAGACAGTAATATTAGGAAAGGTGGAGGGAAGTAGAAAGAGAGAAAGGCCACGTGCTAGATGGATGGACCTTATTAAAGAGACCACAAATATGAGTTTGCAGGAGCTGGGCAGAGCACTAGAGGTCAGGGGGGCCTGGAGAGGTTTCATCAATAGGGTCGCCATGGGTCAAGATTGTTGATGTAAACAAGCAGATGTGCGCAGTCCAAGCAATCTCTGATGTCTTTGGAACTACTGGTGACTTTGGAGCTGTTTGGCCTTATCAGGATTCCTCCTCCCAGTTGTTGATGAAACAGACTGGAGCCAAAACTCTCTCCTCAGAGGTTTTATTCTTAAGTTGCTGTATTTACAAATATATACATGCTCGTCCGACAAAACTCTCCAACCAACCATCCACCAACTCCACGACTACCCAACAACTACCCAACAACCCACATTGTGGTGTGCAGGTTATTCATAGACTTGTGCCATGTGGCCACAAACCCATCCTCTTCTGGAGACTCTTCTTCCTGTGCCACCTGCGATTCTGTCCCTTCAGTCAGGAAGACTCTTGATGTTACCTTAGGCCTATGTGGCAGCAAGCACATATCTGACCTTGAGCACTGTCTGCTGTTCTAGCCTCCAGCTACATTGGATTTCAGGCTAGCCAACAGTAGATTACCCATAATTCCTTTGTGCACAGCTGTACATTTCATACTCAGGCCTCAAATCCTAACAGAGATTGTTAACAACAACAACAACAAAATATTTGGAACGCTTCATCTAAGCAGCCAGGTAAACTGTAGACACACTCACTCAATCATATAAAAACTCAACCCATTTCATTATAGTTATTTTTGTTTCCCTAAGCACTCCCTAGTCTTGCACTCTCTATTTTGGATATATTAAGCTACCTTTACATTATCTCCAGCCAGCAAGGTAATTCTTTGTGCAGCCCAGACTCACCTGGAGAGTGCCAGTTTGGGAAAAGACCCGTTTAAAGGTTTGAAATCTTCCAAGAGGTTAGACAGATGGTGGCACATATACCTGGCTGTGACATTTATATTAGGTTAAAATTAGAGAGTACCATTTTGATTAGGCTACATTGCATTGCTCTGAAAATCTTACTGAAGGAGACTGGAAAATCCACTCTGGCCAGAGAAACAGAATAATGATACATTCTGAATGGATTTTTAAATCAAACGAAGCCATTTTTGTAATGCCTTTCTTTAGTGCCCAGGGCATCTGTTTATATAGCTTCACTTTAATTATACAGTAATATTTTTATGACTAGATATTGAATGTGAGTTAATAGAAAATGAAGCAAATAATGGTTAGCATAATCCTGGATACCCAGAGGGAAAATATGCTGAGTAAATAAGCTCTGTTAAAATGCTGCTGGTGCTGCTAGCAGCTTCATATTGTGAGAAGTTGTCACTGGTTCTGTTCAAATACAGCTAGGTACAGAAAATGAATTCATTGTAGTTGACGTGCTTCCTGAACTTATCCATTTAGCACATTGTCAAACCTGTTGGATGAAAAACTACACCTTGCCTTGGAAATACACATATTTGCAAGACTCGCAGCCTGTTTTAGAGTAACAACATAATGCAAAACCAAAATTCACATTTTTTTAAGGCTGTGAATAGCTTAAAGTGCATAACATACATAGAAAAACACTTTAGTCAGTTGGGAAAATGTGGGGGAAATGTGTACATCAGTGTATACGTTAGAGAAAAAGTGTACAAAATTGGATAGATTTTCATGTGTAATTGAAAAAAAGTGGTCCCAAAGAATGAGAACAAAACACAACCCACAGGAGAACAGTGTATGATATTTCGGAAGAAATACAATGAAATGACCCCATCCCCAATCCTTTAAAACAACTACCTTCCTTGTATCAATTGAAACACTTGGCTGACTAGCTGTAAGATTGTGTTTTTTCTCCATTTTAGTCTAATTTTGATAACTTGGTCATCTCATATGAGGCAACTGTTGTGTAATATCATACAGACACATACAGAAATGAATGGCATTTGAGCAAAAGGAAAATTGACATTATTATTTTCCCGTCTCATTCTCTTGCTCTCTTATGGATAATAACCAATTAAAAACATATACATAAAGAACACTTGGTCTCAGACTGATAGGTAAAAATAGTGACAAAACTTTCAAGTGCTATCAGAACTCTCAGTTCTATAGTGCTGCTGCAAAGCTATAATGATGTCTCCAAAGCCAGAACGGATGCGGTAGGTAATGAATCTTCAGTTGGATATGAACTGTATTACTGAGCCCAGGGTTTTCACTTTGAGGCTGCTTCTAGTTGTCACGAGAGCAGCATTTGCATAATTAAATAAATGATCTTAAAACTGTCTTCTCCAGTGGGGCTGTGAAATACAACACTTCTTCCTGTCAGTGCTCAAGCTCACAGCCATAGATTATTGGAAAATACATCACAGGAAATTAGCATCAAACCTCTGCTTTCGGAGGCACACACAGGAAGCGGATGACTTCTCTGAAGAACTGGGTTCTGAGTTCTATTTCTCTTGTCTTGTGTAAATTGATCTTTTGCCTCATGTTTTCATGGAAGAGAGAGAGCTACAGAGACTATTCTGGTAGATTTCTTTCAAACTGAAGCAAATGTTTAGTCGTAATTAAGAGTATTTATAGTTTATAGCACGCTAAGATGGTCCTCACTTTTACTCTCATTTCGTATTACATCCAGAAGCTTACTCTGATTCAAACTGCAAAATGTAAGCAAAACAAGATTGTCAAGCAATGCATTGCTTCATTACAGCCTTTGATGGAAGTGCTTAGCAACAGAAGACTAGAGGGGAATTTTTATCATAGTCCAGGTGCACACTGCAAAAGGCATTAGCAAAAAATAATGTTCTTTCTCCATGCATCCACAGCATGAAGAATGATCATCATGGGGTATGCCTTCTACAAGAATTATTTAGGATGGGAGCAAATATTCTGTGAAGGCAACCATGATTTTAATCATCTCTTTGGATGAGAGTACTTCAGTACTCATATGGATCTGTGTGGTGTGTTGTAGTCATGCATTGCATATGGTACTCAAAAAGTACACACGTTCATCTCCAAAGGAGGAGACTGTTCACACACATAGATGTATGCAGACTGCAGAGCTAGAAATTTCAGAGATTTTTGTGGCTTACTAACACAGATATGATCAGAGAGGGAAAATGTAAACCCCCTGGAAAACAACACTACCTCCCTCCCTGAAAATCATTTTGTTCTACTGATATTTGTTGTTCTGAAGAGGATGGGAGCACAGCACTATGTCATGGCTATGCATATGCAGCCAGTTCACTTCATTCTGGGAAACCAGAATACCTTCTTTGACGGCCTTCCGCCGCCAGGCATACACCTTCTTCTTCAGACAGGCATTCAAAACAGAATGCTTTTAAAGAATGGCCTGTGGTACTATGTTATTTTAATGTATTTTAAGCATTTTTATATTTTAAAAGTATTTGATATTTTAGCATTGAATTTGTTTTAATTATTGTCGTAATTTAATCCTATTTTAATGTAATATTTTTGTATGTTTTTAACTGTATGGGTTTTTTTTAATGTTGTAAGCCACCCTGCATCCCATTCCTGGGAGAAGGGGGGGATAATAACAACAACAACAACAACAACAACAACAACACAGGACAAGGTCTGCTATCTGTCAATTAGACATATATAGACTGAATGATCCCACCTCCACCCCCCAAAATGGGTGTGTGGTTGGACAAGGGTAATTGGCAGTACTGAACACAATAATTAACTTGTCTCCTGTTCAAGGAACAGAAGTAAAATCATCTACCTACATACTTTGTTGTTGTTAACTGCCCTCGAGTTGATCTTGACTCATGGCTACTCTGTGAATGAAACCTCTCCCTGTCTTCTACTGCTCTGCTTAAGTGTTGCAGACTCATGAGTCAAGCCATCTGGTATTTGGTCTTCCTTTCTTTCTGCTACCTTCAACCTTTCCAAGTGTTATCAATTTTTTCTAATGAGTTGTGCCTTCTCAAGATCCAAAGTATGACACACACTGTTTGATCATATTGATTTCTGGGGGTATTTCAGGATCGATCTGTTCTATGACCCATTTTTTTGGTCTTTTTGGCTGTCCACATTGTTTTCAGCACTCTTCTCCAGCACCACATCTCAAGTGAATTGATTTTCTTTTTAACTGATTTTTTTTCCAGCTCTCACATCTGTACATAATGGGGATACTGTGACTTGGACAATTCTAACTTTAGTGCTCAGATTAGGACCACCCTTACCATATCTTTAATGAAAAGATTGTGTGTGTGTGTGTACACATGCATGTTATGTATATGACTTAGTAATATTCATTGTTACTGACTAAATATCCTAAAGGCACAAGATGATTCTATTTGATCTTGGAAGCTAAACAGGTTCAGCCCTGGTTAGTATTTGGATGGGAGTCCACCAATGAATACCAGATGCTGTGAATTATTGTATTTCAGAGGAAGGAATGGAAAAGCCACTTACGTGTATTCCTTGCCTAAGAAAATCCTATGAAAGTCAAAGTCACCATAAACTGACAGGCAGCTTTAAGGCACATGAGCACACCGTCTATTCTATTCTGCTGTGCCCCTGATGTTTCATCTCTGAGGAGATTATGACATACCTTTTTTCGCCTGGTCCAGGCATGGGCTGGGCACGGGTTTGAATGGGTGAAAACGGATCTAATTGCATGCCTCCATGCCCAACTCGGCTGCATTGTATACCCGATGTGGACTCCAGGCGTACTTTTTGAAGAATGATACTTTCTCATGACTGGATCAGGCAAAAAGAGGTGTGTGATAATCTCTTGAGTTTCCTCTTCTTTAGGTGCGTTGGGAGCCTCACCTATTGGTTCAACACCTGGTTGCAAATGGTTTCCATCAGTAAGAACAGGGTCCCCAAACTTTTTAGCTAGGCTAAACTCTATTAACACAGCACAGAACACACTGGAAACTGTTGAAATAAGATCTCAAACCTCACAGTGGGGTAGGGCCTTTAAAAGAACAAATGAAAATATCAAGATGATGATGATGATTAATTTCATTTATATAGCACTGTAAATTTACACAGTGCTGTACATACAATCATAAATTAGACGGATCCCTGCCATCAGGCTTACAGTCTAAAAGAGACAACACAAAAGGAAGAGGGGAAGGTGGTGGGAGGGGGATGAGATCCAGTGGTTCTTCTCTTCCTCTAGGGCCAGGACCAAGGCAGATGGACTGGAGGGAGGGCACGGGTTCTTAATACATAGGTATAAGGAGGCATCCTGGGGCAGACGGCACAATTCGGGGAATGCTTCCCTAAACAATATAGTCTTTAACTTACTTTTGAACCTAGTTAGAGAAGTGATGAGGCGTATATGTGGGGGAAGAAGGTTCCAGGAGTGAGGGGCAGCAAGTGAGAAGGGACGAATCCGGGACGGAGCAGTGGAAATCCTCGGCTGGGACAGGAGACCTTGACTACCAGAACGGAGGGTACGAGAAGGCATGTGAGGAGAAAAAAGGTCAGACAAGTAAGGAGGGGCCAGTCCGTGGAGGGCTTTGGAAGTCAATAACAAAAGCTTGTACTGGATGCGGAAGGGGAAGGGAAGCGGGTTAAGAGATGAGAAAAACATGGTCAAAGCGGTGAGCGGACGTGATAATACGTGCAGCTGAGTTCTGGACAGAGATTAAAGGATGGAGGTGAGAGAGAGGAAGGCCTGTCAGAGGAAGGTTACAGTAATCTAGTCGTGAAACCACTAGGGCATGGACCATAGTCTTGGCAGTGGAGGCTGAGAGGAATGGATGGATTTTAGCAATGTTGTAAAGAGAGAATCTACAGGTCTTGGTGGTGGCCTGAATCTGGGGAATAAATGACAGTGAGGAGTCAAAGATGAAACCAAGACTGCAGGCTTGCTGAACCGGTTGAATAGAAGTGCCGTCAACAGAAACAGAAAAGGAGTATTGAAGGGTGGGCTTAGGTGGGAAGATGAGGAGCTCTGTCTTAGACATGTTGAGCTTCCAGCGCTGATGCCACATCCACTGAGTGATGGCAGCCAGACAAGAGGAGAATTTCTGTTTAAGCCCCGGCAAAAGGTCAGGAGTGGAAAGATACAGCTGAGTGTCATCGGCATACAGATGATAGGAGAAGCCAAAAGAACTGATGAGTTTACCAAGGGACAATGTGTATAGAGAGAACAAAAGGGGGCCCAGGACAGAGCCAAGGGGGACTCCAACAGATAAGGGAACAAAGGAAGAAGTCTGACCACCTGTGACCACTGCAAAAGATCTCTCTGACAAGATTTAAACCAGTTGAGAACAGAGTCGGGGAACCCAAGGTCGAAAAGTAAGTCAAGCAAGAGACAGTGGTCCACAGTGTCAAAGGCTGCAGACAAAGCTAGAAGAATGAGAATAGAGTCCATTTGAGATCTTGGTGAGGGCTGTCTCTGTAAAGTGCCATGGGTGGAAACCAGACTTAATAAGGTACCAAACTGAAGCAAAAGCATCTCAACACTAGGAGTCAATTTATATAAGGTTTTATTATTACTGAGCAATTGATACAAAGGGTCTGTTTAGCTGGAAATAATAATTATCCAAGTTCAGTTTAGATTTCTTATTTGATGACACCACATAGCAAAGTAGTTACAGTAATATGTTAGTTGTGTTCCTAAAAGAGTCCACATTACAGTAATTTGCATGCTAAAATAGGAAAATAGGATTGGGTGTTGTTTACTCATATCTAAACTGTTTCTTTAACTTACTACAGATTTTACTCTGCTGAAAATAAAATAAAATTCAGAGGTTTCTATGTCTCAGAGGTTTCTATGTCTGCATGCATATTTCCTTGCTGTCTCTTCGTCTACCTCTGCTGCCAATGCCACTGCACAAATGGGGTTACTACTTAAGAGGTGTGATGAGGAGAGGTACCAGTTCTCCAATTTAGAATGCTTCTGATGGAAATTGCATTATAGTCAATTAAATGTTTACATTCTATGAATTGTGCTCCTCTATTAATTAATCATGTCATTGCCAGTCCAGAATGTAAAAACACACGTTATAGTAGAAGTTACAGAATCGATAAATATGTGATAAGCACAACAATTTATTTAAGGACATTGTCACTTCTGTCTCAATATTTTTTTTCAAATTTGAAAAATGTTTATATTATATACTGTAGAGAATAGTGGGGGGGGGAATAAAGAAGATAAATAACAGCAACTTGTAAAGGAAGGTCATATTACTCTTAAGCTACTAAAAGTCAATACATCAAACAATATTTTTATGTGACTAGTATTTGCTCCTTTAGAAAACTCTGCATGTTCAGAAGGAAAGTAGACAAATGCCTTTTTTAACATCTGGTTTGCAGACAAAATCCACCAAAACTTTTTAAAATAAAGATGATAAAATCCAAGTAAATTCTTACTGTTCCAAATGCCCTCCTGACCTTGGTAAGTCATTAGTAGCCTAATGACCATCTGTCTTCCAAAGCAAGGGTTTGGATAGTGAAAAAGCAAAAAACCCAAAACAAACAACCCAATTGTCTTTTTATTTTAGGAAAGCATTCCTAACCCACCCACACACCCCCACCATAGAGGTGATTCTTTCCCCATTGCATAAGCATATTTGTTTATTTATAAAAATTAATTATAACTTGCGTTTTGACTAGAAAAGCAAATTAACATCAACATTAACACACATTCACTAGTGGATACTAAAATTTATATGACTTATTCTTTCCTATGTTTTGGGGCATCACTAATACAGAAGAATGTTTATATTTTCATAGGAATTTTAGCGGGATCACTTTCCTAGCATTCACAGGAATTTTGGAAACATTTGTGGAAGCATGTATGGTTACTTATTATTTGTGGATCTTCCTGTATGATTATAAACATTAAATTATCACCATCACTTAAGGGAAAGGTTCACCTCAAAGGTGCCAGGACAATAAAATGTAAAACAAAACATAACAAAACTTGGCACAGTGTATCTATAAAAAAACCCCAGTATTTTTGAAAATATTCAGCCAATGATTTTGTGCCATTTTCCATGCTATATCTATCTTCTTGCTATATATTGAGGACTAATTTAACCTCAGACTACTATTACCCTTCTTTTTCTAGATAGGATTACTCAGCTTAAGTAGATTATTTTTATGGAGTTGCCAGCTGGCTGGCACATAGCCAGTGCAATTCTGAGATACTAACAGGTTTTGCACCCAAGGTTTTTGTTTTGTTTTGCTTTTCAACACAGCAAAGCTTAGCGAAGCTTGGAAAACTACTTTTGGGATCTTAACTCCCAGAATTCCCAGCTGGCTGAGAGTTTTAATTGAAAAGGTTACTTTTACAAAGCCTGTTAAATGAAGGGAAATTTAAATTGTATAGGACATGCAGGTAGGTGGGGCATTCTAGGAGATAGGATTTCTACAGCAGCCCTAGTGGCACAGTGGTTAAATGCCTATACTGCTACCACTCACTCACAAACCATAAGGTTGTGAGTTCAATACCAGCCAGGGGCTCAGAGTCAACTCAGCCTGGCATCCTTTCGAGGGCACTAAAATGAGTACCCAGCTTGATGAGGGCAATTAGCTTACCCTTTGTAAACCACTTAGGGAGTTCTTAAGTGCACTGATAAGTGGTATAGAAACGTACTTGCTATTGCTATTGCTACAGAATAATTGACAGAACAAAGAGTGATCAACAGAAATTTGATAAATCCATGTGATTCCTGAAAGAATCATTGTACTTCAGAGAAGGAAGTGACTGCCCAGTCGTTTCATTTAAAATACAATTTAAATTATTGCTATTATCCCAGATATACCTGATCAAACTTCTGATGTCTTTATTCTGGTGTTGCATACAACTTTCCATGAGAAGTGTATACCATCGGTGTATACAATCCCTTGGGGTGTAGTGGAGTCTCCGTCCTTGGAGGTCTTTAAGCAGAGATTGGATGGCTATCTGTCGGGGATGCTTTGACTGGGAGTTCCTGCATGGCAGGGGGTTGGACTGGCTGGTCTCTTCCAACTCTATGATTCTCTGATTCTGTGATCTATCACGTTGGTGGAAGCTCATTTTTGCTGGTGCAGTGTGTGGAAAATTATGCTTCAGTTTTGTTGAGAGTATGTTCTCTGTACTTTGCCAGGCTTAGGTCGGGTGGTTAACTAAACATGCCTGGTTCTTCCCAGTCCAAATGTCAATCCTGGGCAAATGTTATGATCTAAGAGGAAAGACATACCTTTTGGAAGTATCAGAGACAACTGCTTTGCCAGAGTTGCACATTTTTTCACTTGTAAAAAGTCTTTGTAATATAAAACAACATTCAATACAGAGTTGGAAAAAGACAGAAATTCAATAATATCATACCAAAAATAAGCAAAATTACCAACATGACATGTTTTCAAGAAAGTACAATAATTCCCCTTACCAGATTGAACAGCTCAGGCTCTCTGGAGCTTTCAGGTTAGGAAACTGATTTGGTGTCTCTTTCTAAGCTGCTATATAGGATTGTGTTGTTGCAGACATTGCTCCTTCTAAGACTGGGTGCCCTCACTTCTTGACAGTCTCTATAATTATTATCATTAATAATGCTCCTGTGGATCAAAGAGCACAAAGTTGAAATATATATATAATCCAGATGTTTCTTTGAACCCTTGTCAGTAGGACCATGGCATTTTGTCTCACCTGACAGGTGTCTTCTCAGCTGGTGATATACCAGGATTTTGCCAAGGATTTTTTTGGTTCAGCTTGCTAATATCTTTGTGGTGTTTGTATTGATTTTGTTCTATGATTTTGTCCTGCATTTCTGTCAGTATCACCAAGTATCTGTTTTGCAGCCAATAGGTTTGAATGAACTGCATTTTGCCTTGGTACTGCTTGCCATCTTCCTGATCCAGCATTTGGGGTTAACTGTAGCTCTATCAAGTATTTGTAGAACACTTTACAGATATTTTTAAACTATTGCGACATAGTTTTAATATTATTGCCATTTTGTTAATCTATTGCTTTAGCTTCTTACAAAACACCAAGCTTTATCAGCTGTTTTATTGTTTTAAAAATTTACACTGCTTGGAAAGAAGTGAGCTAGAAGTCTTTCATTGGTCATGACACTCATGACAATATAGTGAGTATGTGATGAGGAGTTGCTGTCAGGTTCCTGTCCTGTTTTACTACATGGTGGTTTAAGTGCCATGGAAGAATTTTGTCCCACAGAAACTATTAGAGGTTAGAGTTTAGAGATGCCTGATAATTTGGATCATAGCCTTGTTTGTTTGTATTGTTTATGGCCTTTCTAAGAGGAGAGTTCAGAAAGTTTCAATTCAAGCAGACCATGCTAGTGGTTCAGACATGAGTATCATTTCTTCACAGGCCAGGAAAGCCATGGCTTCTCTCAGTTAAAGATAAATTCATGGCAATATATCCATATTTATTGGTATATAGATATTAAGATTTCCAGTTCTTTCACTGGGAATGCAAGCTAACAGAAGTGTGATGTTTTTGACAGTGTTTTTTAAAATTGATTCAAGGCACAAACATGTAAATTTAACTACTTTCTTATTTAAAATATAGTGTGAAACAATTCATATACAGTATAATGTGAAATGATATGAATATGGAATACAGCTGGGATTAATTTTAATGAAGTACATAGGAACCTGTGATACTCAAATAGAATGGTTCCTAAGTTCAGTCAGGAGACAGAAAGATCTTTTTTGTTCTTTCTGTTTCTGGTGTGTCTACCAAGATGAAGGGTGACATGCAATAAGCAAAGATTGATTTAGAAGAAGCAATAACTGTGGATCTCAGGTACTCAAGCTTGTTCTCCTCATCCTGTCTTTGTCACCCTTCTGTGCACAAGCTTGTTCACTTGATAGAACATACCGTATACATGACATTACTTAAGCTTCACTGTTTGGAAGTTCCAGAAAGCATCTACACATAGGAAGAGCTGTTTTACCTTTTGTTAACCATATTCCCAGACAGTATGCAAGACTTTTCATATTTAGGGTTTTCATATTTAGGTAGGGATAGGCATCTCAAATTGTTAGTTATTTAATTTTGATTTTTTAATGCTTACTAAAATTGCTGGGAAGATACATGTGAGGATTTTCTGCTTCTGTGTTAAAATTACTTTAAAAATATTTTTATTAGACTTATATATTTTATAAGTATATATATATATATATATATATATATAAAACATAAAGAAAACAAAACACGCACACAAAATAATCACTTTGTATAAGACTTCCTCCTAACCGAAAACATTTAACTAAAATTATATTAAATTTTCTAAACACTTTTACTATAAGCATATTACTGTTATCTTTATACTATCTTATAAAACCCAAACCTGATCATTTCTCCCATCTTGGTCTCAAAAAACTGATGGATGTATCCTAATCTTTCTTAAAAATATCCAAAGATTTTTTTTTAACTGACATTGCTGATTCGTCCATTTCAGTAAGCTCATATATCTTAGATATATCTGTTAGAACAACAGTTTATTTCCATCTCTGGGTATACAGAGTTCTTGCTGCTGTAACGGTGTGAAATGTATGACTGACTTTAAATTCTGTACATCTGGATGTGGGTGTGATTATGTTAAGGGGTGCTATTTGCTACTCTTTCTCAGGGAGCAAATTACTTTGGACTGATCCTGATGGCTAGGAACTAAGAAATAGAAATGTGTCATGCTTTGTAGCTACAGCAGAAGAGAATGGCAAAGGCCCATTAGCCTGAAGATTAATGAGTATCACTTCTTAGCTACTGTCATTCTCATTCTCTGATTTCTCCCTACCTGTCACACCTCTCTTATTGCCTATGATTAATCTGTTCTTAGGTTATACATTTGGGTCAGTGCTGGATGCCTCTGGTTTATTCTTTGCACCAGGAATCACACAGCTCAGAATCCTAAAATGTTGATTGTAGGCATTAAAATGCTATCTGAATTCCTGTCTGAAGCTCCCTCATCTGGATCAGATTACCATCGACTAAGACAGTGACTCCCGAACTTTAGTGCTCCAAATGTTCTGGACTTCAGCTCCCAGAAGCCCCAGGCAATTTGGCTACCTATCAGGAATTCTGGGAACTGAAGTACAAAATATTTGGAGTACTGTACTAAAGTTTGGTACCCATTGGTCTAACTGTTTGGATTCTTTCACCAGCAACAGAAACAGCCATTGGGGATACAGTGGGCTGAATCTTGGTGTTGCCTGATTTTCTTTGGCAGGTATGTTTAGAAATCCCATTTTAAGAATGTGAAACAATTCTGGACCATGAAATATACTTCTGGTAGCATCAAACTAGGTGTTTCTCTTTCTGAGTCATAGGGTTTTCTTGCAGGGGCACTGTCACTTCTCATATAATAATAAAAAAGCAAACGTTGAAATGCCATATATGTTTTCAAGCTTTATAAGTTTCTGTAAAGATATCAACTGTACCATGACATTTTCCAGATATAATAAAATGTCACAGTTCTGCCCAAACCCTATGATTGATTGTCAGCATAATCAAAGTCAATGTACACTCCTATACACCTTCGTTCTTAAACTTTTTTTGCCTTCATGCTTTCGCTTGTTTAACCTGACATTTCCTATTACCATATCTAGACACCTAAATATGTCAAATGTTTATGGTGTGTAAAGAGTGCTGTTCTGTGGAAATAACACAAATCAAATATGAATCTTGCATAAAAGGAATGTCTACCAGGTTATCCACCACTGTCGGGCATAATCCCCTATTTAAAGAATCGTTTTATGGGAAATATATTGCCTCTGAAGGGGAAAGAGGCCTGATTTATAATAGCAATTCAATCCCCTTTTAATCCTCTTTTTTTTAATATTCAGCACCAATTTGATTATTTCCCATGGTAGAGGAAGAAACCATTTATTTGCAAAGTGAGCAGCTTACTCTCTTTCCTTATGTTTTTAATTGTTTGTATTCCTTTGTGGGAGGATCTTTAATTGAGAGAAATTGCCCTTTGGATTAACATTTCTTTTCTTGTTTGTTTGAATTAGCTGCCTGAAAGGTGATGCCTTCAATGTTAAACTTCCAATTTTGACAATCTCCACAAGAACTATTTTGAAAACAATCAGTGCCTTACGCACAATACATCTACTCAATACCTGTCTTATTTGAAATGATTAACAACAAGCAACTCTGTGGAATGCTGTCCCTTTGGCATACCTTTATTTCTTAGCTTTAAATGAACACAGCATCAGTGTTACAATCATGAATGTATCAAAAAATCATTTGGGACACCTGTTGTGTTTTGTTCAGATTTATTTTTTTTAAAAAAATACATATTAACAGCACAGGTAGAGTACCATCAACAAACAGGCATGTGTACTAGGCATTTTGGCTGTCAGCAAGGCTCTGGCTTTGAGTTGCAATAAAGCAATAATGAAATACAAGGGAATAATTAAATTTAAAGTCCTTAGTGAGTATTGCTTCTTTGTTCTCATTTTATGCATCAACAGAACTTTATTGAAGAGACCAAGCACATTGTTTGTGTTCAGTTATTTTTAAGACTGCCAGCAGATGAAATGGGAAGAATTGGAGCATGCTGTGTGGGCGTGTTTGATAGCTTATGCTTAGAGATGTACAATCTACTCTGACCAAACCTGAGATGTTGCAGATGCTACTCCAATGAGAAGAATGTTGAGGAAGAGATAAAGAAGTTTCAATTCAATTTTAGAAACCTGTTTTTGATACTTGAGTAGTAGTTGTTGATTTAAATGCCCCAGCCACCTGATGTGTTGTGATATCTTATTGCTTATGTGATTCAGTATTTTACAGCAAGCATCTGTGTTGTTGCAGCTCATTTTACACTTTATATTGACTTCAGAAATTTCAGAAGTGGCAAGGCTTTGTACTGCATTTTCTAATGAAAGGTTTTAAGAGAGAGCGTACTGTGTGAAAATCCAAATCTCTATATGTCTTTTTCAGGGATGGCTGTTGGGATGGAAACTTTTTGGAGAATCTCCATCTGTTTATGGATTCTGTTTTCCATCCTTCCAACAAAGTATTGTTTGCTTGCTGTGGAATTTAAAAAAAATACTGTTCTCTATGAAACGAATAAGCAGCATTTACAAAGTGTCCCCCAAACATAGTCATCCAAACACATGTGAAAAGACATACCTAGGCTCCCTATGAAAAGGAATGTCACCACAGGAAAAGTCCTTGTATCTATATGTAAAATATTTCAGGTGTGGGAACATGATGTAGCCTCTCAGTAAATGATCTGTAGCATCCAGAAAATCTTGAATGTGATGGATGCTGGAAGACAGGCCAGACAATGGTGCTAGTTATAAGGACAGTGGCATGGAAGCATAATCACTCCAAATGTCCCTCTGGCCTCCCTTGTCAGGAGAGGGATGAAGGGTCACTGTTTCCATTGGACTGTGCTTGCCCTATTTGTAGGCATCTTTATTTTCTGGTGGGGGGGGTGATGTGGATATATTTATAAATATTATGCCTCACCTGTTTTTTCAAAGTAATTCACCAGAATGATATATTTGGGCCACCTCGGCTCAAAATCTCTCACTCTGGATATCTCCTCCTCAAAACTCCTGGCATGTAGTGCTTTGCTGTGCAAAGGTCAATTCTAGTTTTTTTCTCCCTTTCCTCAAATTGGAAAAGATCTTTAGGCATACTTAGAACTGGTAGCAGCCACAAGCAACAACCAGGATAAAGTCATGCATCTGTGGGTGTTGGGCCTGGGGGGGGGATTTGGTACAGTTATCCCTCCACATTTACGGCTTTGACTTTTGTGGATTTGATTATTTGCAGTTTTGAATAATGTGTTCTCTCTAGGAATCTCTGGGGCCTCCAGTGCAAGTCTGATAGAAGTTGACCATAGAGTTGTCCTGGAAAGCTTAGAAGTTTCTAGAGAAAACACTTCTCAAGCCATGTGTAGGTCCTCTAGCATGATTGTGGATCAACTTCTGGCAGATATTGACCATGGAGTTGTACTGGAGGACCTCGAGATTCCTAGAGAGATGTTATATCAGGTAAAAAAAATAGCATCTTTTCCCCCCTTTTGGAGTTTTTTCACATTCATTGTGGTCCTTCACCCCTAACCCCAGTGAATGTGTAGGGACTACTGTACATCCAAGGTTGGCATTTAGCATTGCCCCCTTCTTTTCCCTACATTTCCCCTACAGTGTATGGAGTTTATGGAAGGAAGCTTCCTTTTCAGTGTATATGGATAGAATACCTTCAGTGCCTCTGAGTAAACATATCACAGTAGAAAATGCCTACTATTTAGGCCCCTTACAAAGGAGAACAGGGCACCTGCCCCCTTTAAAAACTGTGCAGAAAAGAGCATTTCAGCAGGTATGGCTTGCATGGAGGATGCCTCTATTGAAATTCCAATTTCTTCCCAATTCTTCTGTGTTCATCAATTTCTGTCTACTTTTGTGAATGCTCGCTTTACCAGCATCTCTCTTGTCAAATGACCATAAGCAGAGCTGCACTCATCAAAGGTAAGCTAGGTGTGTGGCTCCACATCTAGCTTTTAGTGCTGCAGAGGACAGGGATGAAAGAATATGGGAGCCATGTTGCTTATAGCTGCTTTCCTAGGTGAAGCGGTTTATGTTCATTTTGTGGGAAAAGATGCGTGCATGTGCGCACACATGCGTATGTAGACAGAGCCTAACTCAGGAGTTCAGCTTCTTTCCCCTATTTCAAGATTTCTTTAATAGACAATCATTTATTTAAAAAGATTCAGATGAAACAACAAAAGACAATATGACAGTTTTTGGTAACATTAACAAAAGATCAACAAACATATTTATAAGTTACACTTATAACAAACACAACTTCCTATCCAATAATTTCTGGATTGTACAGTTAATTATTATATGCTTTTAATTATTCAAAAAGAACTATGTCCATGTTCCTCCATTTCATTTACATTTCCTTATATAATATAAGTCTTGTAAAACTTTCAGAAACAAGCTAATAACAGTTTACAGCTTCACAGTAGATATTTCTCCCATTGTATTCATCAATATTCTGTTTGTTTGTTTATTTATTTATTATCAGTCTTTACCTAATATACCCTACAATCACTCAGATTGTTTACTTCTTCAAGATTTCTAAACCAAAGGTTTCCCCTACTTCAAGATTTCTAAGCCAAAGCCATGAGTTTTGAAGCTCTGGGCCAAGGGTTTCCACTTGTTAATCTGATAGTAGTGGCACAATCTGAGAGAAGATAATCCTGAGTGGAGCGAAAAGCTAATGTTCCATCTTTAAATAGACACTCTAATGTGAAATGGAGGGGGGGAGTTGGGCGAGGGAATTGAGAGGAAGCAAGAGTCTGAGAAACAGAAGAAAGAAACTCCAGTAGTCAAGGCAAGAAATAATCAGGGTCTGTGTGAGAGCTTTAAGGGTGAGAAGGAAGATGAACAGATGGATCTTGGTGATAACCCACCAGGATTTAGTGACCCTGAAAGTGCTCTGGATTGCTGGAGGATTCTGAGATGGCTTTTATGTAGGCCAGCCTTCAGTCTAGTGATAATGTTTGTGTCATTTGATATTTAGCTTAGGTAAATAGATTAGAAGGTCTTTCCTAGGTTATGGGAATTGAAATAAATCTGGAATTGTGTGTGTGAGAGAGATCCTTCAAGCTGCACACTGGTAATCTCTTGTCTGGAATGGAAAAGGGGGATGAGATGAGAATGGTGGCAGGAAGAAAATAAATGAAATGTTTGCCAGCTCTCTTCATTAGGCACCCATGTTTCTTTTTATGTGTAGACCCCTGCATCTCTCCCTGGCTGCCTTGTATTATGGTGCCAGCCTTCTCTTCAGGCCCATCTAGAGGTGATATTAAAGTTAAAAGGAACTTTCCATATAATGCACGTTTTAAAAAACCCACAAGCAACAGCTGTTGGAGAGGGATCTCAGCAAGGGGCAGGAGGGAGATTATCTCTTTCTTCCCCTTCAGTGGTCCTGCCAAATTGTTGTGCTGAGGTTCTTCTTTTTGCATTTGGAATAAGTGCCCACCGTTGGTGTCAATGGGAAGGTACTTGCATGTAATGTCACAGTTTCCTACTGCATGCTATTAAATGTAAACAGACATGTAACATCATATCGTAGCCATTTTGAGTCCCTGTATCAGGAGAAAGATGGGATATTGGTAAAGATGATGATGGTGTTGTTGTTGTTGATGATGATGATGAGGATGATGAGGATGATGTTGTTGTTAACAACAACAAGAGCAACAACAGTTCATCCCTTTATCCACTATTCAGTCAGAATAGAGTTTCAGCCAATATGGTTTTTAGGAGGCAGTTATGGAATAGATTTTCTTGTCTCTCATCACCTTCTTCTGAAAATTTATGTACACACATATGTTGCATGTGTAGGAAAAACAGAAACAATTTGCATGACAATGTACTTGGCATATAACAAAATTGGTAGAATCTTTTCATTAGGGTGGTAGATGCCAAATTAAAATTATTCGGTGAACTCTCATTTTATGGTATGCTTGTAGCATGTAAAACCAGAAGGTTCAAATACAAAAATCAATGGCCATATCCTTGATCAAGACTATCAGTCACTAGCCTAGAGTGATCCCAAGCATTTCTAGAGGAGGACAACCAAAATGGTGAATGGTCTGGACACCATGCCCAATGAGGAGTGACTTAGGGAGTTGGGTATGTTTAGCCTGGAAAAAAGAAGATTAAGAGGTGATACGATAGCTCTGTTTACATATTTGGAGGTATGTCATACTGAGGATAGAGCAAGCTTGTTTTCTGCTGCTCCAGAGAATAGTACCCAGAACCATGGAAGGAAGCTACAGGAAAAGAGATTCCACCTTAACATTAGGAAGAACCTCCTGACAGTAAGGGTTGTTTGACAGTGGAAAACACTCCCTTGGAGAGTTGTGTAGTCTCCTTCTTTGGAGGTCTTTAAGCAGAGGCTGGATAGCCATCTTTCAGGTATGCTCTGATTGTGAGTTCCTGCATAGCAGGAGTAAAGACTGGATAGCTCTTGTGGTCTCCCCCAACTTATGATTCTATGGTATATTTGGACTTCTCTCTTATTTCCTATATTTTGCTCATGTTTGCTCTTTCAAACTTGTTTTGAATGACAGATCTCACAGTCTGTTACTATGATCCATAGGAAATAAGATTTCTGGGAGTTATAGGCCAAATAGAGAGCCTACCGTTCTCTAGCCAACATGTATCACTGACTGATTGATTGAATGAAATATTTATGTCCTACCCTATATCATAGGACTTCAGAGTGGTGTGTAATTACAACCAATTTAAATAATTTAACATAATTTAAAATTACAAACAGTGTAAAACCATGTAAATGATCAGATTTAGACAAAATCATTAGCATGTTTTATTTGCTGCCACAATATATCCAGCTTTCTCACCAATTATGGGTCCAAGAGGAGGACATTCTACAATGAGGGTATCACAATAAATCAGACCCTCTCCTATATCCTCACACATGGAACATCTACATATCACATATCACACATGGGGCATCTACACTGTAGAAATAATGCAGCTTGACACCATTTTAAGTGTTGTAGTTTCCATCTGGGATTTATGATATTGCAAGGTCTTTAGCTTCTCTGCCAAATACCGGTAGTGCTGTTGCCTCACAAAACTACAAATCCCATGATTCCATAGGATGGAACCATGGCAACTAAAGTGGTGTTAAACTGCATTATTTCTACAGTGTAAATGAACTGACATTGCCTTGTTCCCACAAAAGGAGCTCTCCCCCTTGGCAGACTACAGCTCTTAGGTTGGCGTATAAAAGGAACAGATGCTCCTTTCTGGTGTTAAGATGAAAAGCCTTTCACTGTCATCACCAGAATTCAGTCTAGAAGGAAATTGGAAAACAGTGTTATATGGTTTCTATATTCATTTCTGGTAAGCAGTCTAACTGATGCATTTTTCAGTAGCTGCAGCTTCTGAGTTTTCTTCAAGGGCAGCTCCACATAGAGCCTACTGCATCAGTCTAATCAGGAAGTTATTTTGTCATGAACTCCTGTAAGCAAGTTTCAAGAAAGATCATAGCTGGTGCACAATTCTAAACTGGCCCCAGGCTGCCAGAGCTATAAAAATTTGTCTGGGCTTTCAGTGATAGAGATGAGTTTAAGAGTACTTTCTAAGCTAATCACTTGCTCCCCCAGGGGAGTGTAGCCATATGAAAGGCAGGCTGCTTACCTAATTCCTAGATGCATAAACCACCATTCCACAGTGTTTCTATATTATTGGGATCCAGTTCAATTTGTTGGCCCTCGTCCAGCTCATTACAACAGTCAGGCATCTGCATAGCTCCAATAGATCCCAACAACAAGGGAAAGTAGAGTTGAGTGTTCTGAGAAGATTGGTGTCATCCACCCCCAAAATTTTATTTTATTTTATTTTTATCTGGCCTTTCTCCCAAAGTGGGACCCAAGACGGCTAATATATATAAGACACAACAATTAAATGGCTTCACATAAGATACTAAAACAGCATGGCCTCACATCAGATACTAAATAGCATGGGAGGCAAGATGAATGGATTCCCTCTATTCTTCATCTGGAAAACATTGTCAATCAGGAGAACTGAAGCTGTTTTGGTGCTATGTGTGTTCATGTGCTTTCAAGTCACTTGTTGACTTATGGCAGCCCCATGCATACTCCAACCTAAAATGGGTCCAGATAATGGATCCTCCAAGAATGTCCAAAGTTGCCCTGCCACTACAAACTTTAGCACCTTGTCTTCAACATGGATATTAATGATAGGACAGTTGTTCTAACCACTTTTGAGTGCTGAGAGCTCCTGTTCAGGAGAAAGCACATTACAGAATGCAACAGAGAAGAAATTCCCCAGTGCAACATTGCATGAAAGGGAAGAGTGGAAGTTGTCTGTGTATAGGATTAATCTATCCCATCATAATAACTTTAGAAGAGAGGTGGTGAATATTATGCATGACAAAAGAATAGTGATCCCTTGTTTTAAATTTGCTTTTTTGAATGTATAAGTACAAATGAATCACTGTAGTTAGATATAATACACTTCATTATCTGTGGTTAGATGTATTCCACTTCAGTTTCTCATCTTTGTTTATAGAAAATCTGTTTCTGCACCAAAAAGTATGCATTTTTTAAACTTGCAGGATTGATTCAACAAATGATATTATGCTCTTTTTCCTCTTGCAATCAGAATGTAAGTAATTGATTAAAACAAGGTGTTATTAGGTCCAGAGTAAGAACCTCTTCAATCAATACAAAGCAGTCAGACTATTTCTGGTATTCCCAAAGTGTGTGAGGTGGCTCAATATCAGGATAGATTGCTCAAGGAACTTCTCTAAAGCTGTGATTCTTCTACCTTACCTAAAACAATACTTAAAAATCCCTTTTCTCTAAGAAGCAAAGTAATGGTGAGGGATTTGGAAGAACATGGTTACTACGTCTTCGTGATGGCCAGTGAGGATCAACTTAACTTTTTTCTCTTTTCTTTTCTTTTCTTTTCTTTTAGTACCCTGAGGTTTACAAGCTAAAGAAAGGTGCAAAACCAGAGCCCAGGTGGCTTGGAAAATGCTAAGAATTAAGGTCACAGATCTTCTGAGCACACACTCAGGAGAATTTATTATTAGTACACAAACCAAGCTCACAAATCCTTTAACACAAAAATCCATTTGTACTTTTCCCACAAGCATTCTTTTCCAGCAACCTAATTTAGGTAGTGGAAAGAGCTTTTTCAGTTTTTACTATCGTTACACATTGGGAACCAGAAAATCTTGTGACCTATAGCAAATCTCTCAGAAATCTAACAGTTAATTCTAGTCTGTTTTTTACTTATCCTGGTCTTGTGCTTCCAGACTTTTTACACCCTCCTCATAATAGTTGCAAGAGCTTGTTCTATCTTACAGTCATTTTGCTTTTGCTGCTTTTCATAAGAGAGTCATATCAAACTATGATCCACTGTACTGGAGTGGAGAGAACATTACAGTTGGCCCTCTGTTTTCTCGGAGGATCTCTTCCGGACCTCTCCCCCTGCAAAAAATGGAGGCTCATGCATATTCAGTCCTCAGAGGCTTGAATTGGATGCCCCCGTGTGTGCAGCCCGGGTGCACATGCCAGGCACGTGTGCCATTTGAAATAGTGCAGGTTACCCCTCCATGGATATTCGAGGTCACGGATCTCAGATCTGTGAGTTAGGAGGGGCAACTGTATATTTTTGACCAAGAGCTAGCTTCCATTCCCTCCTTGGCTGTAAAGTTCACCTTAAGCTAGTCACAACTTTAAACTTTATTGCACTCACAAATTGGCTGAAAATGAAGATAAAATTGCTGGACTGGGAATGCTATCTTGTACTTCTTGGGGGGAAAATGAGAAGAAAAAGGACTAAACGTTTTGAAGGAATAAAACAGTGGTAGATGTCCCTTATTCCTTTGTTACACGCCCTCCTTTCCAGGCACCACATTTCAATCCTATTCAGTTAATATTCCTGAATTCTGCCTGAATTGTACCTATTTCCTTTTTGACAACTCCACTATTGAAAAACTACTTTGTTTTTAGGAGTCACATGTTGTGAGAGACTTGGCTACAGCAGTGCTTGAACTCTTACGTGTAATGGACTTTATTGTGGGTTAATGTCTCCCACTGGTTCATCTTCCACTGCTCCTGCTAGGAGAGCAATTAGATCATGCACCAGCCACTTAAGCAATGACATCCATCTGCTGAGATCTGTTCCTTTTAATATTGCACATGAATAATCTCTTCTTTTGTTTCCTTGGATCCAAAACTATCCCCCCCTCTCTCTTGGCAAAGTTGCAATACCTACCTGTTGTTAGTGATACTTGCACCTTAAGGCTTATGATCAATTAGCATCAGCTTTGAAGTGGTATGGACATGTAATTATAATAAGATTATAAAATAAAAAAATCAGACTGAGGAGTTAATTCAATAGGTGGGCCCGGTATATTTATTTTAAAAGATGCCAAAATGCCTGTGATTCTTGCATCATGTATGTTAAATGTTTGTCCTTTTCATGGTTTTAATATGTACATTCTTGTTTTATGGAACATATGTCTCACATACAGCTCTCCTTCCAGTCTACTGTTTTCATATATTTCCATTTTCTTGTTTTATAAACTGTGAAGTTTTAAACTCTATGAATGAAATACTCCCCACCCCCCAGGACAGTGACTGGATTCATTGCAAACTTTATTTATTAGCTTTATTCCCATAATGGAGTTCTTTAAATTATACATTCAGCTCTCGAACACGAAAAGATTTACATCCGATTCAAAATTTAAAATCTCATTCAATCACTATACAATTATTCCTTTATCAGCTTCAGTTGTAAAGTCAAGAGTTTTCGGCCAGTGAGGCAGTAAAAATCCATACATAAGAATTTGCTGTATAATAATTACTGAAGGAAGAGTCATTTGGACAGATATAACTGTTGTGAGTTGAGCATACTCCTGCCTGTTTATGGAAAGACTGTGTTAGAATGAATGTTGCTCTTCCTAGTTTGCCAGTCTAATATTGCATGTCTAATGTCATTGCAATTCACCATTAAGACAAAAGAAACTATAGGAGGGTCTTGAAAAGAAAGCTATACCTAACCAACTTGAAAAACCACTAAGAGTGTCTTTTCATCTTTATAAATGCTAAGAAGCCTTTAGGCAACAAAATAATATCATACATACACACACAAAATGGTCTTAATTTTGGTCAAGATTGAGCCTTCGTTGCAACAAATCATTTAGCTTTACATAGGATTTCTGCCTTTTCATGTTGCTTTCCCATTTAATTAAGGATATTGTATAGTACAATTGTTTAGCATATGTTTTTTTAAATGTATATAAGGTATTCTGTTGTTTCATTTCTTTGTTTTACTGTGTACTTGATTCACATCAGATTGTACCTGCTGTGAATAGTGTTGGAACAGTTTCGAAGGGGAACTTTCAAGTTAGAAACAAAATATATAGCAAACTTCTATGAAGACCCTCAGCTGTAACTGGCATCTTTCGAACATGACATTTTCACACACAAGCAAGGTCATGCTCAATATTCCACAGCAAAGACTCTTTCCATGTATATGGTTCAGAGGAAGGAAGAGTAACGATTGGAAGAAGAATATATCAACAACCTAAGGGGCTGAACAGACAGACAAAAAGAGGTGCTTTCAGGCTGGGTTGAAGCTGTGGCGTTCAGATGACACATGCCTCGAAGCCAGCAGAAAAGTGCCCCTATGAAGAGAAAAGCCATTTCAAAAAGAAGCAGCTTTTTTCCACTTGTTCTTGGGTTGAAGCCATGCCATGTGCTCATGAAATGAGCACTCCAGATGCCTTGGGAGCCAGCGGTGTGGTTGGTGGGATTTCTATGTGGCTTCAGAAAAGGCAGCTTCAAGCCACTTTTTCCTGCCCATCTGTTTCGCCCCTAAGATACGGAGATGACACAATAATACTAAGGGAAAATAACAAAGACTTGGACAAGGCAGGTTTAATGATGAACATTAAGATAATTAAAATAATGATTATAGAGGAAATTCATAAATTCAATATGGATTATGGTGACAATGAAATATTCAAAGATTGCCAGCATCTTGGATCAATCATTGACCAGAAATAAGGAGAAGTCTAGGAGAAGGAAGGGTAGCTATGAAAGAACTGGACAAGATCCTATAGTGCAATGATATGCAACTGAATACTAAAGTGCAGATTGTCCACATTATGAGAAGACATGCCTCACTAGAAAAGACAATAATGCTTGGTAAGATAGAGGGCAGTAGAAAGAGAGGAAGACCATGCACCAGAGGGATAGACTCATTCAAAGAGGAGATGGCCCTAGGTCTTTAGGAACTGAGCAGAGTTGTTGAAGATAAAGTGTCTCGGAGATGCCTCATTCACAAGGTTGACAGAGACCGAAGTCGATCTGAGGGTAATTAACAACAAAGAACAACAATTAATGAGCAGTAGTACTTGTGAAGTGTTCTGAAAAATAAATGGTATCCTTCCAATGAAAGACAGTTTGGTGATTTAAAAAAAAAACCTTTTGAGAAGGATAAATTATGTAATAGCTAAATCTTTTTTTCTTATTATTTTGATACAAAAGCATAGAGGAAAAGCACATGGCTGATAAAGAGTGGCCTCTGGCTGCAGTCATGCCAGGACTTCAGCAACTGCACAATCCGTGCCACAGTCCCAAGCCAGCCACCACCAGCAGCTCCTTTTTGACCCAGTCCAAAGGTGTTGGAGTGGCTTCCAGACACTTTGGGGCATGTATTGTTTGAACATCGTGCCCCCTCAGTGGCCAGAAACTGCTTTGTTTGTCTGGTATGTTTCATAAAAACACGGGCCATGTTCACACATCACAACATTCTGTGGTGTGTTTTGTTGGAAGTTGGCTTTTGATGAAAGAACCCCTCTGTTGATAAGTGAAGGACCGATCACTGCCATCAACCACAACTTGAGGTTCTGGTTTGTTGTTGGTTTACTAATTCCGGCTTGTTTAAAACCATGTATTTTTGTGGTGTATGAAATGTGTTGAAATGCTGGTCTGTGGCTTAATTTCCTAGCTTAACCTCTTGAAGCAGGAGCTGACAAAAGAGTCAGGAGAGAAACGAACCAGAAATTGAGAAGACAATCCACTGATGCTCCTAGTTGTCTACAGTGCATTTCATGAACAAATTGTTATCCAAAATGATAGGAATTCCTTTTCCAAGTGTGAATGAGCAGCTATATGACAAATCCATAATTAAAACAAACCAAGCCTGGCTTATTGTTAGGTGCAAGATCACTATTTCAGTTAAGGTATTCTTGGACTTATTCTATTCTCTCTCAAGAAGTCAGTAGGCAATAAATCTAGCAATCAATATATACCACTCCCCACACAAAGGATCTGGTTCCATAATAAAATGTTAAACCACTGTTGGAACAGGTTAATTTTTTAATAAATGGCAAGCAGAAGATATAATTTACATTAATGAAAATAGATAATTTAATATAGTTGTGTTTTTTTTAAGTAAGAGGATTGACAGCAAAGTGATTTCTACATATGTATGATTGGGGAGAGGAGGAAGAGTAGATGTGATTAAAGAAAGCTCTTAGAATATGTCTTATTGCTGTACTATAGTGTATGTATTGTAATTTTTTTTAAAGTAAACATAAATAAAATGTCAGTAATGGTTTCATACTTCTAGAGCATTTTACTGTTGCATATATTTACATATAACTTACAGAGTACAAATAAAATCCAGAGAAGAGAGAGGCAACATTAAAGCCTCTTTTTCTTACAGCTTTTTCCTGTGAGTGGAACTGTGGGCAAACATTTTAGGACACCTTGATTAAAAATTTATAGCACTGCCGGGAAACAGATAAAATTACCTTGGTGATCACATCCAGCCTGCGGGCTGCCAGTTGGCTATGCTTGTGTTAGGCCAAATTTTTATAGCATCTGAATCATTTTCATATAACTGTTCTGAATGTTATTCCTCCCACAATAGTTCTGATATCATTGGTAGCCTCTTAATTAATCAGAATAGCTTTTCTTAGGAGTGGTGAGCTCAGGCTTTCTTTTTTCTTTTTCTTTTACTCTTTGGCTCTATTAAATGTTCCATCTGCATTGGGTCTACAAAGCAGAAACACCATGTGTATCTTTCAGCACTACCTGCTACAAAAGTAGACAACATTGTACTTACTAGATGTTTTAGATGACAAGCTTTCATAAGTCCCAACTAACATGACCAATGATTGGGATTATGGGAACTGTTGTTCAAAAAATCTGGATGTCGTTGTACTGATTTCTCCATTCCGCTATTTTTGGAGGGGGGTAACCTCTTGCCTTCAACTAACTTTCATATGTCCCTCTGCATAATCATTGTGGGTAAAGTCTCTGGACTTCTGTCTGCCCTGCTTTCTGTGTGTATGCATTCACATTCACCTGTGTGAAATATGAAAAAGTAGGGATGCATTGTGAAAGAACAGAGAGTGAATGATCTGTTCACTGCTACAAATTATACCCATTTCATTCGGCCCTGATTTTCAATGGCCTTTCATAGGAAACATTTCTATCATTATTCTTAAGCATTATCTGATGCCGAATTCCCAATTTGAAAGCCTGGTGGTCTGATTTGGAATATTGAAAAAACTGTTGTTGTTGTTTTGTTGTTGTGTGCCTTCAAATCGTTTCTGATTTATGGCAACCCTAATGTGTGTGAGTGTGTCTGTGCACACCTTCAGGTTACCTGTTGACTTATGGCAACCTCATGAATTTCATTGAGGTTTCTTGGGCAAGGAATACTTAGAGGTGGTTTTGCCAGTTCCTTCCTCTGAAATGTTGCCTACAGCACCTGGTATTCATGGACAGTCTCCCATCTAGGTACTAACCAGAGCAGTAGACCATCACAAATGGCTGCTTTGTGGTTGTGGCTGCTCAGAAAACAGTTACAGCTAATGAGACCTCAAGAGAAACAGCCAGCTTTAAGCCTCCTGTATTCTGTTCCAGAACCCCCTCTAGTTTATAGATATGTTAAGTGGTAAAGTTTAAAAAGAGAAGTAACTGGAACAGTACACATAATCCAAACACCCCATATGGAAAACATCCCCAGACAACCCTCCTTGCTCTCCACTTCCTCCAAACCCTGAACCATCTAATATCCCTGTCCATTGTTGTTGCTGTTGTTGTTGTTGGTGGTGGTGGTGTTTGCCTTCAAGTACTTTCCAATTTATGACACCCCTAAAGCAAACCTACCATGGGGTTTTCTTGGCAGGTTTCTTCAGACGGGGTTTGCCATTGCCATCCTTTTGAGAAGGAGAAACAGTCTCAAGGTCACCAAGTAGGTTTACATGGCCAAGATGGGATTCGAACCCTGGTCTTCAGAGTTGTAGTCCAATATTCACCATTCTGGCCTGTGTACATTACTAGAATCTGTACTCTACAAAGCCATTGTGAGTCCTAGTTTTAGGGAAAAAAGACATATAAATGTTTCTACTAATGCCTTGTGTTCTGTTTTCTATGGGACGTACTATATGTGGGGCCTAGATTCTTAGCAAATATCAGGCTGATATGGGGTATTAAAAATTCTCTATTTGAGACAGGCACCACCTGGCCTCCAACTGTTCTCTCCCCCTCCCCTGCCTAACATTTACTAAGTATAGAAAAATCAAACCTTACTTACCTGAGATCTGTTTGCTGGGATTATGACTTATATGTTAATACTCTTGCTCCTCTTTGTCCTGCCAGGCTGAGACCAAGCAGCAATGTGTGATTCACCTCATAAGATTTCTCTGCGATTTTGGTTCCTCGAGAGTTGAAATTTCACAGAAGTTCTGATATCTCAAGAGAGGCCTCCCTCCTATGAGACTTCAGTTGGTCTTATGTAAACCTGCCTCACACATCCCATATTGATTTCCAGAAAACCTGACATGCTCCTTTTGTTCCTAGGCTTTCTTGACCCCTGTGTTGAACTTAAAAGAAAGAAAGAAAGAAAGAAAAGTATTGTGAAATTGTCACTTTTGTGGGTGCCAGTGGAAATATCTTGAGGGCATATTTGCTCACATAAGTTACCACATTGCTGTCTGGTGTACATAACACAAGAAAAATCAGGTTGGATCAAGTCAAAGGCCAGTCATTACCCTATGCAAAACCCATGATCATAATTTGTTCCCAGAAAATGATATATAGAGTCATACTGCCTCTGATACTGAAGGTGATGTCTAGCCATCCCACTAGTGGCTATTCATGGCCACAGCCTTCTTAAATTTCGATAAGTAAGACTTTTTGTCAGTCACTATGTCTTTACAAATTTCTTGTAAAAATGTGCTGTAGAAGAGAGCTGACAACTTGCTTAGGTGTATGAACTAGGAGTAATGGCATTTTGATAAATACGTGTTCAGTTGCAGGCAACTATTCAAGGTTCTGTTATTGATCTACATTGTCCTTTGTGGCTTGAGTCATGAGTAAGTAAGGGTCAACTCACTGTCATAGCTGTTTTGATGAATGGTGATGGGTCTGTTCTTTTTATGGTTTTTTATTGTTGATGCTGTATCTATATGTCAGAGGGAGTGTCCATTCACTGGAGGGCCTTTGGCTCACAATTACCTTCCCTTGTTGGTTCTTCAGTGGTGGAAACTTTTGACATTCAGGACAGAGTGTCAGGATCATATATCACTCTGGCTGGTTCTCCTGGCTGACTGAAGAGAGTGTGATTAACTGTAATGTGATTTAGAAGTCTGTTTGGTTTGTCATTTGTCAATAAGCCATATATTTTTGCAGCACAGAGACCCAGGGATCCGATTTTTTTTAGGTTTCTCTCATAAATTTCCAAGTAAAAAGTTTATCTTTACAAACAGCCTGATGATTATTGTTGTATATTCCTTAGAGCTATAGTTCAGAATAAGAACTCTGTTGTTGTAAATTCACTCTCAAGGCCACTAACTGTAGAATGACTTTGTTAGTTATTTAGGGCAGCCATGGATAATGTGAGGTCCTCCATATGTTGCTGGATTGCAAATCCCATCACTCCTATCCATCATAACCAGTAGTGAGGAATTCAGAAAATTGAATTCTATCAACATCTGTAGTGTAGCAACATTAGGCCCACCCCAGTTATCTGATTCCTAAATTCAAAATCTAGTTAGGGCAAGTCTGATAAGGGAGTATTTTCTTTCTCACTGGGAATTAAGACATCAGCTGCATTTGCTCATTGAGGGAGCAGATGCCTATGAATACTTAGAAGACTTTATTATTTTGTTAACTTAAAATAGTGGACATTAAATTAATTAGACATTAATAGTTGACATTAAATTAATTAATGAGATTAATGTGGTTCACCTTTATGATTGCAGATTACATACAGATGTATTCTATAAATATATGGCTTTTTTTTCTTTATTTGTAAAAATACTAATATTTAGAACTAAGTACAGATTGAATATCCCTTATCTGGAATTCCAAAAGCCAAAATACTCAAAGATCCAAAAAATTTTGAGCTACACAGTTGTATTGTCTTTGCAAGGCTGAAGAGAGATGCAAGGATCTGTGAAATGCTGGGAGGCATGGATTTGTGCCAAAAACTATGCTTGGATTCCTGCCATTTCACAGGTCTTCAATCCCCCCCCCCCATTATGTCTATGCAAATACAGGTATTCCAAAAACAAAAAACAAAAACAAAACAAAAAATTCTGATCCTAGGCATTTAAGATAAAGGGTACTTGACATGTAGCTTAAAGAGCCAGCGTGGTGTAGTAGTTTGAGCTTTTGACTAAGGCTATGGATATCATGCCTTGAATGTCTGCTTGGCCATGGAAACCTACTGGGTGACCTTGGGCATCTCATAATCCCTCAGCCTCACAGAATGGCAAAGGTAACCCCCCTCTGAATTTATCTTGCCAAGAAAAACTTGTGATACATTAGGATCACCATAACTCAGAAACAGTTTGAAGGTGAGAACAACAACAGTGAGAACAACAAATATAGCTTAAGTATCCCATCAACAGGCAGTGTGTGGTTACAGAAACAGTAACTTACAATGCTTGCTGTTGTGAAGTTTTTAGAATAATTGGATTTTTTGCATACAAGCTAGAGCATGAGGCAGGGAGTAAATTACCAAGCCTTGCCCCAAACTTCATTCCTTGGGGCTTCCAGAAGAACCCTCTTCTAATCCCGGAGTGAGAACAACAGTGTCTAGTGACTAGTCCTCTTTGTTGTTGTTTTGTTGTGGTTGTTGTTATTGTTAAATACAAAGATACCAGTACAGGTTGAGTATCCCTTGGCCATAATTCTTGGGTGCAGACGTGTTCTACCTTTTAGATTCTTTTGAATTTTTGATATTTACATATCTGCACATTATGAGATATCTTGGAAATGGGACCCATGTCTAAACATGAAATTATTTTATGTTTCATATACACGTATCCTGAAGGTAATTTTATACAATATTTTAAATATCTGTGTGCATGAAACAAATTTTTTATTTTGTTTTGTTTGGCATTGTTAGTATTTAGAGAAGGACTATCTAGTAATGGATTATTTGAGAAAGGATATGATAGTGTGTATTGAGGTGTGGCAGGGTGAGAATGCATTAACTGTTATTAAGATTCTAATGACAGATTGCATCAAAATCGGTTAACACAGACTGTACCCTAGAGAGAGATCTCCAGGAATGAAAAGCCAGATATAATTAAATTTATGGAAGGTTTTAAAACATTTTTTTGTTCTGTAACAGACACTAAAAACACTTTATGGGGTTCATAAACTTGACCGATGAGCAGATTTCTTCATACCTTGAAGGAACACAAGCTGAAATGCGGGCAAAGCAATACTGCAGTTGTGTCAGGATTGGAGATGCTGTTTCCTTCTTCAGGAACTAGTACATTATAAGCACAACAGGAGGAAGGTACAGCCAGTCACCCCAAGAGGGGTGCTTGTTGGCAGCCCCACAAAGCAGCAGTTGGAAGCATCCTGGTCCAAGTGTTGATCATAGAATCAGCTTCCCTCTTAGTTTTTACAGGACTGAATATGGGACCTTTAGGAAGAAATAAAAGCAGAGCAGTAGTTTCCATGTGGTGCATAAAGTGCTTGAACTAGCAAGTATTTGTAAAGCAAGAAAAAAGACAGTCTGGGGTGTGGAGGAAGATGACGATAAATCTAGTTCAGGTGGAACACCATTCATGTTTTAGAGCAAAGCTGGTGAGAAGAAAACAAGGAGGCATATAATAGGATGTACCTTACTTTACTTACTTATGTGGGAAGCTTTCTCTGATGAATTGAATTGATGTTCGCTGTTGAATGTTGGCTTCTAAGACACTGAAGCTGATGAACAGTGTTCAAAGAGACAGACATTTTCATCTGTTTTAATATAATAAGAATTAAAGGAATCCAGAAACACTTGTAGATGACAAATGGGGGGAAAGAAATTTCTAACATAAACTTTTGTGGATGCAGTTTATTAGATATATTACATCAGATATATTAATAATTAAATAATTGATGTGCTCAGTGTGTGCTCAACATACAGGCTGTTTTGCCCTTTTTTCTGTGTGTGTCCAGGTTGTCCTCCCGCCCAAATTTTGCAGTGTCCTTTCTCTCATATTGATCATGGATTGAACAGATATAAGGTGGAAAATAATAATAATCATCATCATCATCATCATCATCATCAATTTATTTATTTATTTTTAGCCCCCGCCCCTCTGAACGAGCAATCGGGGGGGTTACAACAAGGTTAAAAAACAATACAATTAAAATATACCATCCCATTTACTTTTCTGTTCACCCCACTTTCTAAATGTGCCTTTTCATTTCATTTTTCATTTTCATTTCTCTCTTTAGGAATAATAAATACATAATGTGCCTTTTTGCTTTACTACCTGTTCTGCCTATATATCTACCCCATTTTGGCTGTTTTGCCACCTTAACTTTGTAAAAGTAGCTCCATGGCATGGTGGCTCATATCTGGCATTTCATCAGTAGAGAATGGCTTCTGCTCAACCAGTTTGGAATCTGTATAAGATCTGTATAAGATAGGATTATAAGTAACCATATCATGACCTCAGTCATGAATTTGAAAGAACAAAACTATGTTCCAGGGAGGGAAAACTCATTCTTGGGCTCCAGTACAGTCCTTACCAAGGGAAAGACCTAGTGTCTGAACCATGCCGTAACATATTTGCATGAACACAGTATTTTTCCTGACAGACTGAGCCTCTCCCCAGAAAGACTGAGATGGCTGTTAACTGTGGGCTAAATGCATTCATATAAAAGCAGTTCAGCCCACTGAACATCAGGCTAACATTTAAAATGACAAGCTTAAGAAAAATAGTGTTGCAGACAAATTAGAATGGCACTACTGATAACAGTTATAATGTCCCCGTGTTGCTAAAAGCTGCCATTATATTATTTCCTATTTAGATTTCATTTCTCTGTTTAGGAATAATAATAATAATAATAATGACAGTTCACAGTAATTTTCCATCATTCAGAGTTTACGATCTATTTTTCTTGATCAATAATGGTGAACAATGGCAAAAATATAAACTGTTTTGTTTTGTTTTTTAATTTCTTGAGATAATAGTGGGTAGTTTCAAAAGGTATTAAAACTTCATTAAAGTTTTAGAAAATTATTCATCTAATATGAAACCAGAGACGGATTTTCATGTCCTATTGGCTGCAATTCATCCTTTTGATTGTTAAAATAGATTATCATTGCACTTTAATGTTCAAATTATTTTTCAAGTCACATACAGAAAATGAAATGGCTATTAGGGATCTCTTCTGGCTTTTACAAAAGATCTTACAACCTTCAGGTTTGAATGTACATTTACTGCTTTTTACTCTCGAGAGTAAAATCTTAGCTACAACATATTATTTAACAAGAGCACAATAATATTCCTCTCAAGCACAAACATATAGATACAAAAATTACAACTAATACTGATATGTCTTCCCTTCACCTCAAGCATAATATCTACTTGTTTCTTTAGGAGGGGTAAAATGCTTGGAGGGCATTTTTGTGGGAATGTGTTGCCCCCCAAATCCTAGACCATTTTGTTACTTTTTAGGAAGAATGATGAGTTACTGTCTGGATGATGGTGGTATTTTTTGATCAATGGTAATCATCTACATTTGGGAATTTCGCAGTTACATAAAGAAATAATTTGAAAAGAAATTCACCAAGTTATACTTCTGAACCTTATTTTTGTTTGGTTTGTTTGTTTGTTTGTGTTTTTTTGGGGGGTCACATAATGTGACCCTTTATGTGTCACATAAAAAGAATTTACAATAATAAATAATTTGCAATCTGCACAAAACAATATACATTAAAATATATATTAAAATTCTAGCCAAAGGACATTTCTTCAAAGCTTGGAAAAACAATGTAAATTTCCAGTCTGGTGCTTTGGAGAATCATAGAATCATAGAATCACAGAGTTGGAAGAGACCACAAGGGCCATCCAGTCCAACCCGCCTGCCATGCAGGAACTCTCCATCAAAGCATCCCCGACAGATGGCCATCCAGCCTCTGCTTAAAGATTTCCAAGGAAGGAGACTCCACCACACTCCAAGGGAGTGTGTTCCACTGTCGAACAGCCCTTACTGTCAGGAAGTTTCTCCTAATGTTGAGGTGGAATCTCTTTTCCTGTAGGTTGCATCCATTGTTCCGGGTCCTAGTCTCTGGAGCAGCAGAAAACAGAGTGGGTAACAGGCAGGACATTTGAGGACAGAATTCAGCAAAGGTGATGCCAAATCCAAAATCTGATCCCAAAGTGTTCACAGGAACACTATGAATTTAGCCAGTTAATATATTCTGCCTTTCTTTCTGAAGGAGCTAAATTAACCAAACATCTAATGCAGTATCAATGCAATCAAAGATCAGGATAAGATCAGGAGAACATCAATAAGTAACAATGCAAGGTCAACAAGACATTGCAGAATGCCCCAAATAACATTTGTAGTTATGTCCCTCTAAATTTTCTTGAGAGGCTATCCTTATGTAGACAAAATCTCCAGAAAGTAACTTCACCAGAAATTTCATCAAATAATTTTATCCCTGCACTGTCCCACTTCGAAGATGATACCTATGGTAAGAGAGTCATGTATGTCTGGCATATTCAAGTCTCCTTTCTCCCAAATATCTTCAAAATCTCTTTTCTTGAATGCCCCTTAGTTTGTTGTTACAGTATTAAGAAGGTAGGAAAAGCCTTTAGGCTGCATCCACAATGCAGAAATAAGCCATTTTGACACCACTTTAACTGCTGTCCCTTTCCTCGCCAGATCAGGGCCACAGCAATTGCACGCTGCAACCCTGATCTGGACTTTCCACAGCTCCTTTTTGCACGCACACACACACACACACACACACGATTGATCAATCTCAGAAAACAACAACAACAACAACACTAAATGGGTAGAATGAGAGCATATTCTTCTCCTGGCACACCAGATGAGCAGGAAACACTTTGCATATATTCAGCTTAAAGAGCCCTTGTAGGCTGTATTTATTTTATTCAAATGTAATTTAAAATTTCTGACAGTTGCAGCTATAAGAGAGAGACTAGGCTATAGATTTTTCAGTGCTTCCCTGGGCATTGTATCTCTGCATGCACAGAACTCAGTAACCACTGCAAAACAGACTCTAGTGGAATAATTAAAAGTAATTCATTCAATACCCCTTTTAAGCACTAAAATAAGCTATAACAATTGGCCAGTGAATAACCTGCAGTGAAATCTGATAGCCCTGGGGGTATGGGGATGGGAGAGAGAGGGAAAGCACAGGAGACCTCCTGTCAGCAAGATGTGGACTCCACAGGTACTTAACAAATCAGGTGGAAAAGGGAAGCTTTGAAAAGAAATCAATTGGAGTAAAAAAGAACACATTTATCAGTGGTTTGATTAAACAATACAAACATGTCATGTGGAGAATTGGAAACTTTTCTAATGGCTCAGTGAATCAGCTTTCCATAAACTGGGGTCACCACAACTTGCTTTGTACTAAATGAATTAAGGAAGCCAAGATACTGATAGGAACAGCATTGCCCTAATCCAAACTTGCCTGTGTAAGATGGTACAGAATTGACAGCTGAGAGCTAGTTCCTCTCATTTCTTTTTTTTTTCTTTTTTTTTCTTTTTTCTTTTTTTTTTTCTTTTTTCTTTTTTTTGGGGGGGGGGACTTAGCTAGGCATATCTCAATATATATGGCCACAGGTGAAAGGTCTGGAAACCATGCCCTATGAGGAGCAAATTAGGGACCTGGGTATATGTAGCTTGGAGAAGGTTAAGTTGGGATATGATAGCCCTCTTTAAATATTTGAAGGGGTGTCATATTGAGGATGGAGCTAGTTTGTTTTCTGCTGCTCCAGAAAATAGGACACAGAGCAATGGATGCAAGCTACAGGGAAAGAAATTCCACCTAAACGTTAGGAAGAACTTTCTGGCAATAAGAGCTGTTTGACAGTGGAATACATTTTCTTGGACAGTGCTGGAGTCTCCTTCTTTGGAGGTCTTTAAACAGAGGCTGGATGGCCATCTCTCAGGGATGCTTTGATTGTGTCTTCCTGCATGGCAGGGGTTGGACCTTGGAGTCCCTTCCAACTCTGTAATTCTATGCTGCATGTCCTATGTGAGCATTTGGAAATATGCTGGTGACTTGAAAATTCATTAAAAAAATACAGCCAGGCCAGGATCAGGACAGATGGGCATTTTGCACCCTGAGGATGATCCATGGCTCAGTGGTACTACAGCACATGTGCTGTATGCCTACAAATGCATGCGTGCACACACACAAACACACATGACAAATATTTAAATATGTGTATGTATTTCAACGCTAGAACCAGTGTTAGAGATTATCCAACGGGGAGAGGAGCAAAGTGGATCACTCTCCTGTCCTTGACTGTGATCATGCGAAAGACGTTCATGCATGTCACGCTGATTCTCTCATTATCCCGTCAACAAAGTGGAATTGTATTAATGGGTTCTTCCATTATTACAAAATGAAGGGCAATGATGGCATAATTCCATCTCACTTGACAGGATAATGACCGGATCAATGTGACATCATATACATTTTTTTCTCACCATTGCAGTCTCTAGCACTTCATGGACAGGAAACTGTCTGGATCAGCACAAAGTTATGTGAAAGTCCTTCCCACAGCCTCAGACAAGGATGGGAAAAGGACAGGAAAAGGACATCCTTTTCCCTGTCTGATAATCTCCTATGACTCTGGAGACCAGGGTTCAAGTGTCAGCTTGACCATGGAAACCCACTGGTTCACCTTGGGCAAATCACATGCTTTCAAACTCAGAGGATGGTGATGGCAAACTTCCTCTGCACAACCATTGTCAAGAAAACCTTATGATAGGTTTGCCTTAGGGTCTCTATAAGTCGGAAACCTAAAGGCACACAACAACAACATGTAATTCAACAGCAAACAAATGGCAGTTCTGACAAGTTTATTCCAGATCCCAGAAAGATTACGCTGCATGTGTACTGCAGAAATAATCCAGTTTAATGTTTAACTGTCATGGCTCAGTGCTGTGGATTTGTAGTTTATCATGCACTGGAGCTCTTTGAAAGTGAAGGTTAAATATCTCTTAAAGGGCCTTTTCATCTGCTGCTCCTAAAATGTGGAATGACCTGCTGGACGAAATCCATCAACTTACCACCCTCAGCACCTTTAAAAATGCTATAAAGATGGAGCTCTTCCATCAGGCCTTCCCAGACTGACCTACCTGACTGATTTTGATACTGTCTGCCCTCCCCACCCCAAATTAGCACTCCTCACTCTGTTTTTTAACTATTTTAATCTCTATTTTTATGTGTGAACTGTTTTCTTTGATGGGAAGGATATATGGGATTATGCTTTGCTGTTAAGGTTTTTATTGTATATTTTATAGTTTTATGTATGGTATGAAGTTTTGAATTGTATTTTGTATCTTGTAAGCCACCTAGATCCACAGGGAGAGGCAGGATATAAATACATTTATTATTATTATTATTATTATTATTAGCATTATTAGCATTAGTATTAGTATTATCATGATCATCTCACGTTACTACAAATCATAGAATTCCATAGCATTGAACCATGGCAGTTAAAGTGGTATCAGACTACATTATTTCTGTAGTGTAGATGCAGCCACAGTCCATCAGATAAAATAAGTATTTGCAGTGATTAACAAATCAAACCTCATGAATATTTAGTAAAACATTTTGGCTCCTGCCTCCTTCAGTTGCTCAAAATAAAAATGTTTTTAAAAATATAAAGAGTGCATTAAATTTCCTCCTTTGAAAAGGCTCACTTTATTCTGATACACTAAGAAGGCAGAAGCTGAAACATTTTGCTAATATAAAGGTCTGCTCATTTTTCACATGCTCATTGCATGGCCACTCTATTTAAAAACATTAGTTAGCAGTTGACTAGAAAGGTCTCTGTCTGAGAAACTGTAAAGCAGAGTTGGGAATTGTTCTTGCCATTCACAAGTGATTAGATTGCAGTGTCCATGAGCCCTAGTGGATATAGCCATTAGTGAGGAATTCTGGAAATTACAGTTCAGCAATAGCTGGCGGGCCACATTATTCCTACTCCTGTTGTAATGTTTTGCCAATAAGGGTAGAGAAGGTTGGGCTAAACACTGGAGGGTTGGTGGGGTGGGGAGTCTGACCCTGTTTAAAATAACTTCATACACACTTATGGGCATATTCCTGAAGGCAAGCAGCAGAAAAGTGTCCAAGCATGTCAGGGTACAAAACATTGTTCTGTGAAAGAATATATTTGTTTCAGTGTGTGTCTTCTTCTTCTTTTTTTAAAAAATACCATTAGTCTTTGAAAAAATATATTCTAGATTGAATTTTTATTTGTTTTGTGACCTTGGGTTTGCATTATTATTGCCTTTTCCCACGTTTGTGTGAAGCAAATGTTAAATAAATTGATTTTTAATGTTTATCATTGCCTCTTAGGAAGATGAGGCCATTAGCTAATGACTACCATGATGAACATATTTGGAATAGTAAGCACCTTTTAAAATAAATAGAAAAATAGTGCCCTGTTTTAGGAATGCATGATGAGACTTTGGGGAATCCTAGGACAGTTGATGCTTTTAAAATGAGAATGTACATTAATTAAGGGTTTGTTTGTTTTTGCAGAACTCAGGTGTAGTTAGAAAAGAATCATGTAGAATCTTTAGTTCTTTTAGATACTAGTATTACCTACCTTAAAAAAAATACTGACTTTCCAAATACAAAGATGAAAAGAAACAGGAAAATATTTTTGAAAAGAAACAAAGAAAGGTAAATAAAGTTGAAATCTTATTCCTGAAATGGGGTTGTATTTAACTCATTTACCCCTTTTACTTTACAATTACAAATGTGAAATGAATGGGTTAATATCTTGGAGATTTCCTTCATGATTCTTTATATTAAAATTAATACGTCTTAGTATTCTTTCTTCCATAGTCTATGGAAGGGGTTTGATGAATAGGTGAACAGTTTTCTGAGTTGTGCATAAAACAGTCATGTCACATTTTATAAAATCAAATATTCTAGCATTGCTATTACTAATCATTGTCTTCCTGTTTTAAAACTTTATTCTTAGCAAAAATAAAGAAAGGATTTATATTTCAGAATTCTAGCTATGTATTTGATCATTTTCTACATAAAAAGGAAGCAAACTCTCAGCTTGTATTCTTGCTGTTGTGTTTACAGTGAACAATATTTATGTATTTTTAATATGTTGTTACAGCAATGACACTTCCTCTTTATGTTTTCAAAAATTAATTCTACATATGCTCCCCTCAATGTATACTACCATTCTGGATTAAGTTTAAAGGAAACACAGAACACTCAACTAATGTAGCGCCATCTGCTATTAAGACAACCACTAGAGAAATCTGTTGTTCAACCCAAGTACTCTTGCCAAACCTCTAAAATCAGCAGTCAGATCCATTTTACATTTACAAAACAAAACAAAACAGGCTTTTAAAATGGAGTCATCCCTCCTACCTACTATAGGAAATCAGGGCTTAGAATGCATATAAGGACAAATACCCTAAAGGTAGCAGATCCTTTCTGATCTTGGAAGCTAAGCTGAGTCAGCTCTGGCTAGTACTTGAATGGAAGATAGCCAACTAATAGCAGGTTCTGTAGGCTATATTTCAGAGGAAGAAACTGGCAAAGCAGAGCATTCTTTGCCTACAAAAATCCTATGAAATTCATGGGGTTGCTATAAGTCAACAGACAACTTGAAGGCACACGCGGGCAAACACATGGACAGGAGAGGTCGGTGCAGAGTCCTTGCAGAGATAAAGTCCCGCCACTTGAACCTTGGAGTGTGAAATGAGAAGCTGTTAGCACTTAGCCACTAAACTCATCTGCTCACATGATGTGTAATCTGACCCCACAGAGCTCTCACCACAGGCTGTCTTCTGCAATGCTCAAATGGCATTTAAATCCTTAATAGGCAATATAATTGGAACATAAGGCCTAGTCTGGGCCAGTGCCCCCCAGTAGGTTTCACCCAGCATGAGGAGAATAAACAGTGCCAGGACACGCTTATATAGGTCATAGTCACCACCAGGGCAATGAGGCCTATATATATATATATATATATATAAAATGTAAAGATATTCTGATAAAACAAGGATTGGACCTTTCTTGTTCCACATCCAAAATGACCTGGTTGATCTACTTGGCATCCTTTCCCATGTGGAATGATTTCAAGCTGCCAGTAAAGGAAGTGCTTCTGCTTTCTTGCATGGAAAGACATATGGAAACTGCATTTTGTAAAAGATCTCAGGTTATTAATAGGAGTGACTTGTCTCAGATCTAGAGTTTCCAGTTTTGCAGAGCCATGTTTGTATACAAATTTAGATATTAGGGACTTTTGAACTGAAGTGTTTTACAAAGGGCGAATCTCCCCATCTTCTAAATTCCAAGAAAGTAAAAAGGATGAAAAATCACTTCTTAAATGTTGTTGCAGCCCCCTACATTCATTGAGTACGTTCCTGGAGAGATGTGATAAGTGGGTTGCCACAGGGTTCTGTCCTGGGCCCAGTGCTATTCAATATCTTTATCAATGACTTGGATGACAGTATTGGGGGCATAGTTATCAAATTTGCAGACGACACCAAATTAGGAGGAGTAGCTAATATCCCAGAAGACAGGATCAAAATTCAAAATGACCTGAATAGACTAAAAAGCTGAGCCAAAGCTAACAAAATGAAATTCAATACAGAGAAGCGTAAGGTTCTGCACTTAGGGAGGAAAAATGAAATGCACAAATATAGGATGGGAGACACCTGGTTGAATGAGACCACATGTGAAAGGGATCTAGGAGTCCAAGGAGACCACAAGTTGAACATGAGTCAACAGTGCGATGCGGCAGCTAAAAAGGCCATGCAATTTTAGGCTGCATCAATAGAAGTATAGTGTCTAGATCAAGGGAAGTAATGGTGCCACTCTATTCTGCTTTGGTCAGGCCCCACCTGGAATTCTGTGTCCAGTTCTGGGCACCACAATTCAAAAAAGATGTGGAGAAACTGGAACGTGTCCAAAGGAGAGTGACTAAATTGGTGAAGGGTCTGGAAACCATGCCCTATGAAGAACGCCTTAGGGAGCTGGGGATGTTTAGCCTGGAGAAGAGAAGGTTAAGAGGTGATATGATAGCCCTGTTTAAGTCTCTGAAGGGATGTCACATTGAGGAAAGAACAAGGTTGTTTTCTGCTGCTCCAGAGAACAGGACCTGGAACAATGGATGCAAGCTCCAGGAAAAGAAATTCCACTTCAACATTAGGAACTTCCTGGCAGTAAGGGCTTTTCGACAGCGGAACACACTCCCTCAGTCTCCTTCCTTAGTGGTCTTTAAGCAGAGGCTGGATGGCCATCTGTTGGGGATGCTTTGATTGGGAGTTCCTGCATGGTAGGGGTTGGACTGGAGGGCCCTTGTGGTCTCTTCCAACTCTATGATTCTGTGATTCTATGAATAGGGGTAAAATGCATTGCTAATGGCAGATTTTACTGGCTTTCAACCTGAATAATACACACAAATAAAGGCAAAGACCTTACACATTTTTAGTACAGTGTAAATATTGTTGTTAACTGCCATCAAGTTGATTTCAACTTATGGTGATTCTTTGAATAAGAGTCCTGTTGTCATCAACCATCCGGCTCAGGTTCTGCAGATTCAGTCTCAGCTTGTCCTACTGAATCAATATGGGATTTTATTGTTAACTTACCACTGAACACTTCCTTCACTTTGGAACCACCTTGTGAAAGACAAAAATGCTTGGCAAAGTGGAAAGCAATGGTAGAGGAAGTCCCCACAACAGATGCATTGATTCAATCAATGAAGCCATGGCCCTGACCTTGTGAGACCTAAGCAGGGCAGTTGATACCAAGAAACTTGAATGTCTTTCATTCATTGGGTTACTGTAATTCAAAACTAATGCAACACCAAACAGCGACAAAAGCAACTTGATTGAATGATCTTCATGTTGAGGCTAGCAACTGGTTTTAGAGCATTGACTTTCTTGTATTGATTCCTCCCAGTTCTTTTAATGCTAGAACGAAGCAAGGTCAGGTTTGTGTGGACGTTAGAAGTCCAAAATTGTATGCTTTGGGAAATCTGTGTTTGGCTAAACACAACAATCAATGGATAGTTGTTGTTTTTTTCCCAGAGGAATGGATCCCTATCCTGTGATATGTGCATGGACCTATACAGGATATGGTAAAGACTGAAAAACTTGAAAATCAGACTTTTATTGATGAAATGTATACTGATTGATTTTGTTTTGGAGAAGGAGAAAATGGATGGCACACCCACCACCTTATTGAAATGCTTACCACTGCTACTATTTGGTTGCAAAGCTGAAATCTAGCATCTTTATTAGACAGCATCTAACTAAATTCCATAGGGTTTTGACATTTCTGGAAACACTTTGCTTCAAAAAAACAAAAATACGATGAATGAAAATGAGACCAGGAACTGCAGGATGACACCCTCCCATCCAAATTTCTTGTAATACTCATCTAAAGGGCAACTGCCCAAGGAAGGTGGCAGTAGTCAATTTCCTTGAGCCTTTAAAAATTATTATGGTGCCTAAGCTATAAAGATAAGTTCTCCACATCTTAGCACTTTTGTGCAGGATTTATTCATAAGATGAATCATACTGGTCCCTTCTGGTTTAAAAATCTGTGAATTATTGATTTCTACATTGTAGGGGTTTGTGTTCAAATGTGTCTGCAACCATTAACATGTGCTTCAATATCACTAAAATATGCAGAAACATTAGCTGTCATCCAGGAATTGATGAACTGCCGTTTAAGGTAGATCATATTGTCTCCTAAGCTGTAGAAATGGAATGTGCACAGGGATATTGCTGTTCTGTAAATGTCTGCTTGAAAAATCTGGCATTTGTAGCCCTGGCTGTTCAACTGTAAAGAGTTTAAAGTTAATTCTAAATTAAAATATTGCCATACAGATTAGAACCGGAAAGTGCACTACTGCCAGATTCTAATATCTTTCCTATGAATGCTGAATAATAATTATTTTATGAAGATCGTGTCTGGCAAATGCTTACAATGAAGAAATATTAAAACTCATTGAGACACTTTGATGGATTTGGTTTTTTATTCCAAGATTATTTCTGGACAGAATATTTTGCCTTTCTATAAACAGTATTTTTCTTACTTTTCTAATCGTGGCGTATAGGTTAGTGGTTCCACTTCAGGTGGGAAACATTTAGTACAAAGGCTGAAATTTATTGTACATATGAAGTCACAGTTTCCTGATACAAACAAAATAAACTGTACAATCTTCAATATAGGTTTGTTTGTTTTTTACTTGTCAAAATAATTGCTGCCTTGTTACCAACTTCAAGAACAATTAAGCATCATTTGATGAATAGTTTTCTACATTAGATTTTATTCTGCCCAGTATTAATAGCACATAATCTCATGAAAGCACTTTCTTCTAAATTCATTTCACATTTCAAAACTAATATCAATAAAGTTTGAGTTCTTTATGAATTTGTGTCTCAGATGCATCGGTTTGTAAAAAGTGAACATTAAAATGTGTAGCAATTTTACTTCAGCTTGAATATCCATCATTTACTTATTTATTATTAACTACCTGTAGATTGAGTTTGTACGTGCCATTTTAGGTACTGTCCAGTTGTTCTACATTAATACCATAAATTCTATCAAAAATCTAAAAGTGACACAATAGTTATTGAAATAAATACAATATCAACCTAAAAATCTAAAGACCAACCAGTAAAGACCAGTGAAGTTAAACTATAAGTATCACAGAAGATAAAATAATAGATACTTTAAAAGCTTATGGGGTGGGTAAGAATATTAATGTCAGGTGAGTTTCCTTGGAAAGGGCATTCTGTAACTGAGGAGCCACCATTCTCTAGCAGATACTCTCCATGCTTCATAATGACAGGAGAAATGAGAAAAGAAAGAAAAAAAGCCATCACAGATTATTGTAAGTCATGGATCAGTCCATGCAAGTAGAAGTCTTCCATAAGGTACTGAGAGCCCTCTAGCAATTAGACTCAAAGTACTGCATTACCATCCTTGATGCCTTCTGGAAAGGAATTTCAGCTGCACCTCTGCCAGTCAACCAGTTACAAATCCATGTAACAGTTGCCTTGTCTAGCCCACATTTTACAAGCTTGTTTGCAAGAATGTTATGGGGAACCTTGTCAAAGGCCTTACTGAAATCAAGATATGCTATATCCACAGCATTCCCTTCATCTACCAAGATGGCAATTATATATATATATATATATATATAGAGAGAGAGAGAGAGAGAGAGAGAGAGATCAGATTTGTCTGGCATCACTTGTTTCTCTGAAACCTGTATTGACTTTTTGTGATTATGGCATTGCCTTGTTCACAGACTCCCTGTTTAATGATCTGCTCCAGAATCTTTCCTGGTAGTGATGTCAGACTTACTGGACGATAATTGTTGGGATCCTCTTTTCCCCCTCTTTTTGAAGATGGGGACAACTTTTGCCCTCCTCCAGTCTGCTGGGACTTCTCCTGTTCTCCAGGAGTTCTCAAACATTATTGCCAGTGTCTCCGATACTACATTTGCTAGTTCTTTTAATACTTTTGGATGTAGTTCATCAGGTCCTGGAGATTTATATTCATTTAGATTAACCAGGTATTCCTGTACCGTCTCTACATATTCTGTTCTGAATATCCCCTATCCTGTCCTCTGCTCCATTATCTTAAGGTTGAGCACCCTTTCTTTTTTGAGAACACTGAAGCAAAGAAGGTGTTGAGTAAGTCTGCTTTTCTCTATCCCCTGTTAGCATTTTGCCATCTTCTCCACGCAGTGGCCCTACCATTTCCTTATTCTTCCTTTTGCTGCGGACATACCAAAAAAAAGGTCTTTGTTCTTCTTAACCTCTCTAGAAAGCCTGAGTTCATTCTGCCCTTTAGCTTTTATGACTTTAACCCTACACATACTGGCTATTTGTTTGAATTCCTCTTTGGTGATTTCCCCATTTTTTCCATTTCTTATACATGTTTCATTTAAAACTTAGTTCAGCTGACAGTTCCTTAGTCATCCATCCTGGTTTCTTGAGACACCTCCCATTTTTCTTCCTCATTGGAACTGTTTTAGTTTGTGCCTTCAAGCATCTCCTTTTTGTCATGGCCAGCCAAGAGGTGGAATCGGAGGATATGACTCCTCAGGTGCAAGAGGAGCTGGAAGTTAGACCAGGTCCCAGTTCTGCCATGCCAGACCCAAGCCCTGCCATTTCAGCCCCAGGAGTGGAGGGTCAGCCAGGCTCTAGCACTGTCGAGCTCCCTTCAGAGGCTCAGCACTCAGCTGAATGTGACCTCTAAGGAAGAACCAAGCTTGAAGGTCCCTTCCTTCAAGGAAGGGAGAACTGAGAGTGCTTGCCTGTGTCGATCCCGCAGGCTTGCAGAAGAGCAATCTGCAGAGAAGTCACAGCTGGCAACAGGGATGGTATCTCCTATTTACCTGTGGGGTGCCATCCCTTTGCCAGAACTTATTGCAAGATCCTTTGGTGTGGTCGCTTGTCAGCACTGGCTCCGTGTTTCTTGAACTCTTGTTTGCCTTGACCCTATGACTTTGGAACGAACTGGACCATTGCTGCCTTCTCCTTGCCCTGACCTTGGACCAAACTGATTTCTGTGAATTTTCCAATCCTGAATTTGGCTTTGGCTTCTGGTTTACCCTTTCGGACAATACTAAGGTCTGTAGACTTTATCCCAGCTGCAGAGCTAGTTCCTTGCTGAGCCCTTCTTATCAGCGTGTGTTTGTGTGTGCTGGCTGCAGTCCAGGACACTTTTGGGAAACTCCCATCTGTCTTGAGCTCCATTCTCTTTTAGTATACCTGTCCATGTGATCACCACCAGTATTTCTCTAAGTTTATTGAAATCAGCTCTCCTAAAGTCTAGAGTGTGTGTCCGACTATGCCTGGCTTCTCCCTTCCACTGTATAACAAACTCCAGGAGAACATGGTCACTCCCACCTAAGGATCCCACCACTTGCACCCCATTAACCAGGTCATCCATGTTGGTTAAGATCAGATCCAAAATAGCTGACTCCCTTGTTGCCTCTTCCACCTTTTGAACAATGAAATCGTCTTCCAGGCAAGTGAGGAATTTGCTAAACCTTGAAGATTTGGCAGAGTTGCCAAAGGACTTCCAGCAAATATCCGGATAGTTGAAGTTCCGCATCACTATTACATCTCTCTTTTCTCTGTGTGTGGTCATCTGTTCTAGAAAGGCATCATCCAATTCCTCCGTCTGACTTGGTGGTCTGTAGTAGACTCCCACAATAACATCCCTGTTGTTTCCCTTCCCTTTAATTTTTATCCAGATGCTCTCCACTTGGCTTCCAGTATTGATGTCCTGGATCTCTTCACAGGTGTAAATATCCCTGACTTATGATGCTCTTCCTCCTCCTTTCCTGTTTAGCCTATTTTTTCTTTAAAAGGTTATACCCTTCTATTCTTTCATTCCAATTACGAGACTCATCCCACCAGGTTTTAGTGATACTTATTATATCATATTTACTTTGATGTGTTAAGAGTTCATCTTATTTCCCATGCTCTGAGTTAGTGTAAAGACATCTAACATCATATGTGCCCTTTACTTGCTGCCTGTGCAAGTTTTTTTGCCTCCCTCTGTTGAGTTGAGCACTGTTTACCTTGTTCCCTCTGTGACAATTTGACTACTTTCTCCAGCGCTTTTGTCTTCCAGAATACTGTCTCCCTTTCCCACATATCTCAGTTTAAAGCCCTCCTGATCAAATTCTTGAGACTGTTGGCAAAAATGTTTCTGCCAACTCGCATGAGATGCAACCCATCCCTTGCCAGAAGTCCACCCTCATGGAACCACAGCCCATGATCAAAGAATCCAAATCGTTCTTGGTGACACCATCTACAGAGCCAGTTTGTTACATCAGCTATCTTCCTCTCCCTTCCTGGACCATGCCTTTCAACTGGCAGAAGAGACAAGATGACAGTCTGTGCATCCATTTCTTTCAGCTTCCTACCCAGAGCCTCATAATCCCTTCTGATATTCTGAAAGCTGTGTCTTGCTGTATTGTTGGTTCCCACATGGACCAAAAGGAAGGGCTATTTTACAGATATAAATGAGATAAAAATTACACGGGGATGGGATAGGGGTCTGATCGCTCCCCCATTCTTATCTCGTCCTTAACCCATCCATGACTGCGATGGAGCAAAAGATTTCCAAATCGTAGCACTGATCCCACCATTAACCTGTCATTAAAATGGCCTTGCATTAATGCAAACTTCTGTTAATGCAAAATGTAGGCCGATGTTGCTTTAATGGCAGGTTAATGGTGGGATAATGACAGTCTCTGCATGACTTCATCTGAAAGCCTGTCACACAATCGCCGGAGGGATAAGTATGAATCTCATCAGAAAGTCCTTCCCATCCCTGATCACATGGGAAGGATGGAAACATGACAGGAATATGATGGGACAGAGATGGGATCTCCCTCGTCTGATAATCTCTTATGTTTCCTTAAGCAGGATCTTCTACCCCTGAAGAATAAAAACATTATGAAACTTGTGTACAGCGATCAGTCAGTTGCTGTGGGATGATCTCTGGTCCAAGATGAAATGTCAGACTAGGATTTGTTCAGGCTGTGTAGATGGAAATAACTATAGCAAATTTGTTTGTGCAAGGTTCATGAAATTTCTGCTTGATCTCTTAAAAATCAAGAACTTCTGGTCTTGAATCTTCTGCCACTTTCCAGGTCAGGACACAAGTCTTACTGAAAGCTCAGATTACAAACATCATCAAATCACTGCCTGCCTCTTTCTCTAACCTCTGTGTACAGTGGTGTCATTCAAAATAATTAATAATCGATTCTGTCTTCTTCTTCTTCTTATTATTATTATTATTAATATTATTGTCATAATGCCTACATGTTAAGGAAGATGAAGACTGTGGGGTGGCTGAGGCTGGACCTGGCATGGGCTTCTCTTGTGTGTTAGTGGGCATTGCCACATTAAAAATTGCCAGAATGTTTGTTGCTTTGAGGCATGCAAGAGTGAAAGAACAAAAGGCTGATGGAAAACTTGGTGGCTCCTGAAGAAGCTCAGACACTTTTGAGTACTTTGCTGTTAGCCCCAAACAAGAGTTGTTCATTATAAATAGAAACAGCAGGAATATATGCAATTATCTGGTTTCTGAGCATAATATCCTCTGAACATTACAAAGGAAGAGAAAGCCAAATCTGTTTCTCTCTGCCCTCCTCCCCTATTCTGTACATGCTTGTTCACATGTTCCAGCAAATTAAAGAATATTACCCATGTTTATGTGTTCATTTTTATTTTATCTTATTTTATTCCTGCTGCTGCTTTTGCATCAGCAGCAACACATATCTGCATGCTGCCAGCCACATTGTGTTTCTTCCTACACAGAGTTGCATTCTGATAATTATATGGCAGAAAGGCTTCACTTTGACTGGGCCTGGTTCGAAAACACTCCTTGTCTAGTGGCTAATTACATTGCAGAGTGTTCTGATTATAGGCTTTGTCTTACCTGTATGTAGTTCCTTCCCTCTGATGAACAAAGATAACATTCATACTGGAGGAATTCTTCAATATTGCTTGGCTACTGTATGACCATTTCCATGATGTGGATAATTATCATCCACCATCTAATATTTAATTTGAATGCTAAAGGAGGTTCAGTGTGTCTGTGTGAGCATGGAAATTGGAGGGAATTGCTTGGTAAGACATCGTTTTAATAAATTGTTTTTCCAGAGTTTTTTCGTTTACCATTATATTCCAAAACAAAAACATTTAAGCCACAGCAGATGCATTTCCCTTAGAAATATGGCTCTCCTTTGTTTTCCTCTGGTTCTTTAATTGCTGTGAAAATCAAATAAGTGATGAAAGCTTCTATTATCTTAGATTATCAATCATGCTTCTTTGCCTACAAAAAAGTGTAATTTTAAATGAATTATCTTTTCAACATAACATGATTATGTTAAATCATAGCAATAGTGTACAATACGTGGCATTATGGTCTGAGAAGATATTGTTGTGAGTCTGCAGTAATGATGGCTGCTGTTTCATCTGTCCATGGAAGCTCTGGAAATAGCTACTGGCAATTCCTGTAGTGGGTATTAAAGGGTTCCTCCTGAAAAGGAGTATAAGAGGTGTTACACTTAAAAGAACCACATCACATCACTTTGTTTTCTTGTCTTTGTTGACCAAACTCATAATTTAGTTTCAAGCCAAGTTGTTACTCAGGCATTTGGGAGCGGAATCCATTGAAGGAATCATGGTAAGGGACTGCCTCAGCTCTGTTTCAAATATCAGTAGCATTGTTGTTCTTGTGATTTTGTAGTAGTGTATTTTCTCCCATCCTGATCATTGCTGCCTGTCTCTTGACTGCTTATTGGCTGCTTGTTACCTCCCTTGTCTCACTAATTTATTTCAATATAAACCTTTGTGGATTACATTCCTCTTCCTCAGATTCAAGTGTGTAGGGTAGGTTAACATAGTTGTTGTTGTTGTTTTGTCTAGATAGTATTATGTCCTCTTACACTCTTCATAAACTTCAGCTTTTATGTTGGTATATGTGAGGAACAACTCTGATGACTAAGGGATGAAACAGATGGGTGTTGCCATGATTGGGCCCCAATCGGTCCAGGACCACAGCGGCTGCATGGTCTGCTCTCAAAGGAGGCCACCACTGCAGTCCCAAATGGCAAGAGTAGATTAAATCCATTCCTTTTGTCAACAGCTTCAGGCTGTCTTTGGCTGCCACAGAGCAGCTTCTGGCTGCTCTGGGGGTGTGCATCATCTGCACGCCATGCTCCCGAGGCAGCTGGAAATTGCTTCTTTTGGCCTGTCTGTTTTGGACCTAACCTAAATACCATACTAGATAGGCTACCCTCTTGAAGGTGATAAAAGTTGTTATGATTTTTGCTTTTGGGGGGGGGGGGGCAGCGGCAAATGAAAACATTCCTTTCCGCAACAAGACTTGTATATCTTAGATTATTTATTAATTTATTAAATAATAATAATAATTTATTTATATTTCCCACCTCTCCTTCTAGATCGAGGCGGGATTCCAACCGATAAAAATACATACAGTGTAGTCACATACAGTTTAAAAACATCCAATACACATAGAGACAAGGTAAAAAGAAAAGACAAAAAAAAAAGCAACTTAACATATGAACAACTTCAACAAAGAACATCTGTGTCTGTCATCAATGAGGTCTCTGGTCCATCATGGTCAACACAGGGGGTCAGATGGATAGGCTTGCCGGAAGAGATCCGTCTTTAGTGCTTTTTTAAAAGCCTCTAAGGTAGAAATGTGACGGATCTCTTCTGGTAGATCATTCCATAATTTAGGAGCAATTGCAGAGAATGCTCTATTTGAGGTTGATGTCAATCTCGTATTCTTTCCTTCTAATAACATTGTACCTGATGTTCTAAGGGTGTGAGGCGGATTGTACAGGAGGAGGCGTTCCTTCAGGTAACTCTGGCCCAAGCCATGTAGGGCTTTATAGGTAATAACCAACACTTTGTATTGGGCCCGGAAGCAAACTGGAAGCCAGTGCAAATAATTTAGTATGGGGGTTATATGATCGATTCTTAATGCCCCCCATTAGCAATCTGGCCGCTGCATTCTGGATTAATTGAAGCTTCCGAACTTGGTACAAAGGTTGCCCCATGTACAGCACATTGCAGAAATCCAGTCGAGAGGTTACCAGTGAACGTATCAATGTTTCAAGGTCCTCTCTGCCCAGGTAGGGGCGCAGCTGGCGTATCAGCCGAAGCTGATACCACGCACTCTTGGCTGTCGCATCCACCTGAGCAGTCAGCTGAAGCGACAAGTCCAGCAACACACCCAGACTGCGAACTTTGTCCTTTAGGAGAAGTGTGACCCCATCCAGGACAGGTTGGCAAATCTCCATCCCTGGGCGAGAAGGGCCAATCGCAAGTACTTCCATTTTCTCTGGATTCAGTCTTAGTCTATTTTACCTCATCCAGCCCATTACTGACTTCAAGCAGGCATTTAGAGGGGAGATGCTATCCCTGGTCACTGCACCAGTCGGAGACATAGAGAAATAGATTTGAGTGTCATCAGCATATTGATAACATTGCGCCCCATGTCTCCGGATGATTTCTCCCAGCGGCTTCATGTAAATATTAAATAGCATGGGAGACAGAATGGTGCCCTGAGGGACGCCATATGTCAGCTCTCTTTTACGAGAGCAGCTGTCTCCCAGCTTCACCATCTGGAATCTGCTCGAGAGGTAGGAACGGAACCACTGCAATAATAATATAATAATAATAATAAATTTTTATTTTTATACTGCCCTTCCGAAGATCAGGTGCCTCCAATTCCCAGCTCTCTCAGGCGTTCCAGAAGGATACCGTGGTCTATGGTATCAAAGGCTGCTGAGATGTCCAAAAGCACCAACAGGGTCACACTTCCCCTGTAGATGCCCAGACGGAGATCATCGACCAAGGCGACCATGGCTGTCTCTACTCCATAGCCTTTCCTGAAGCCAGTTTGAAATGGGTCCAGAAAATCTGTCTTAACTGATTTGTACTTCCTGTTGCTTGTCAAATTAACTGATTTGTACTTCCTGTTGCTTGTGAGTTGAGTAGTTTTTATGCTTCTTTTCATGTTCTTGTTTTCATTATATTGTATCTTTCTTGTAATGGCATGTTCACAGCCCTGGGATTCATTATGGATGAAATGCAGTTTATAGATTAAAATAAAATAAATACATTTATCTCATTCCAGAACACACACACACACACACACACACACACATTGCTGCACAAGCAAGCAGAACACCCAGCATTGTATTGGTTAGTCCCAACTTGAACAGATCTACTGGAAAAAATTATTCAATAGTGAATTACTGTATAGATAAACCTCTTTGCTTCAGTGGATCTGCTCTCAGTGGGATTCAGACCAATAACTCCTTTGTAGAAAAACCAGCTGCATAAGCTTGCATGTTATGATGGAGTTAAAGATCTGAGACTATTCAGAGAGACATGAGTAGATCCTATGACATATCCTGTGGACTCCCATACCCATGTCTGAATATTGGCATTTTATATGAACACATTTTATAGTTCTCTCTTTCTGGTTGACTTTCTAGAACATTCTTGCATGCCTTACATTACATCCTTTCTCCTACCTAGATAGCAACTATTAAGATCACTTTTCCATCCATCAGTGCTTCTGTATTTCAGAGCAAGTCTTTATTGATTAATAATTATACAACACTGCATCATTTTAATACTAATGATGCATTGCTAGAATAGAGGGTGACAGATTGCAATTTGCATTGTTTGATTTAATTTCATTTTTAATTATATTTTTGGTGGGGAGGTGGAGAAGGAAAGAATATAGAATTTTTTATACAGACTTGAACAACAAGCTCTTTTGCAGTTTCTCTGTCTTGACAAGCAAATTCCTGTATTCACAGATTGTTGTTTTTATGGGTTTCTTTTATCAGCCTGATTGTCATTGGGCTCAAGCCTTTTTGGAAATTCCATTAACAGATTAGCCTGCTCTACAGTAAACTAGCCAGTAAACTATGTAGTCATACTGGCTAGAGAGTTTCTGAGAGCTGTAGTCCAAAGAAGTAACTTTTCCAAGCTCTGGCTTACTCTAGGTTGAATGCTTTGTGCATTATTGAAGGTATGTTGGTAGATTTTGGTGGATCCCATCTGGGCTAGCTGCATGCTTGATGGAATTGCAGTCTGCTAGCTACTTGGGGTCAAAGCAGAGCAGTGGAGGATAGGAGGTCCTGGAAATGTGTCATCCACAAGTTCGCCACAAGTCAAGGTACACTCAATGGCAGTTAACAACAACAACAACAGGTACTTGGGGTGCATATTCCTCTTTGATGTTTCTTCTTTAAATTAATCGCATCAGGTTTTCTGTTCTTTTGCATGCATGCAGAGTGAACAACATTAGAGAGCAAGAGAGGGAAGATTAGGGAATGAGGTTTATCTTCAGATTCTTCTAGTGGTTTGACTATCCAGCCCTGGCTCTTTTCTTTTGTGCCTATAGATATGTGACTAGCTCCTGTCTGCAGTTATCCTGATCCTATCAGATGTCAACTAAACATTTGTGTTCCATCCACTTTCCTTATACTTACTATACATGCATATGGCTCTGTTTAAATCATCAAGCCTATCAGATCCTGAACTGTTCTTGCTGCAGTAGATGGGTGCAGTGTGTGTGCACCACACCAGGTGACACCCTAAAGGGTGGGGGTGATACCACTGCACCTCAGACACCTACATTTTGGCAGAAACAGGCTGTGGAATTCATTTGCTTCCCTTTAAAATGCTTTAAGAGATGGTGGGAATGGAGGTGGGGACTCAGTGGGAAGAGAAAGGAGTGGCCCCAGGATTTTTAAAAATTAAAACTTCAAATTTCAAAATTGTTTTTAAATTATAGTTTTTTTGTGGAGCTTTCGGGCTATGTGGCCATGTTCTAGAAGAGTTCCTTTCTGATGTTTCGCCAGCATCTGTGGCTGGCAATTTTTTTTGGGAAAATTTTGATTTTTTTTAATTTTTATTCTTTTTAATTTTCCTTTAACAACATCATATTTCAACCAAATCCTCACTGTGTATATGTAAATACATTTAGGTTGTGCATATGATAATTTGGAAGTATAATTTTTCTAGTTGTTTATGTCACAACTATTAGCATTACGTTCAGTGGTATATGGGAATTATGATTAGTAACATTAGTACAAAAAAAGCATTACAAGAAAGGAGGTAAATGTGGGGGGTGGCACCATGAGTTACCACACTGGGTGACACCAACCCTAGGAATGCCACTGGTTATCAGAATGTATATAATCCCAGTTTGCAAGCTGTCTGGTGTGGAAAAGAAATGGGTTTCTACGTTATACCATTGTGCTCCTAAAAGTCTCTCTGAAATCATTGTGCTAAGAAGAGTTTTTGTTTAAGCTCCATAAAATGTGTTTTACCAAATACCTCTTTGTTATTTTATACAGCATAATATATTTGAGGTGCCACAGAGGATAATGGCAGAGGGCAGGTGGATGTTTAATGAACTGGAGTGCCTCACTTACCAAGGCTGCTAGAACAGAAGGTGTGATCCAGCAAAAAATACCTAAAGCAGTTTGAACAGCAGATAGCCACTGACATTCAGGGCATGATATAAATCTTCTCTGTTTGTTCAGTCTTTAAAGTCTATTGTCTGTGTACCTAGCTTTTCTTTTTCTTTTAGAGGTACAGGCTTCCACTCAGCATTTGTCAATAAAGTTATGCTCACCCACATTTGATTTCTGATCCCCTTCTGCACCCCCTTATATGCAGTGTTTGGTTGACATGCTTTATAAAAGCATTTGAATGAATGAATGTTGGCACATCTTTTTGGAGATAAAACACATTGACCTGTGCTTGGCCTTGTTTTTCCCTGCTTATGGAGTCTAAAGCAGGTTAACAAGTCCTCTGGTAAAACACTGGGCAGTTCTGTGATCATGCATTAACACCATTTGAATTTTCTACTCTCAGTGACAGGTGTAGAATGTACAGTGCACAATAATTAGAAAGTATAATGGCATGACAATGTAAATGTTTGATTTAAAAAAAACCAGCAAAACAAAAGTGATGTGCATATACGTGAAAATGTGCATACATCTTAGCAAATCAATTCCTTAGAGATACTATCCTCACCAAACATATGTCATGGGGTTTTCTTAACTTTTCCAACTTATGTCATGACATGAATTGTTCAGAAGTTATTTGTGATTGCCTTCTTCTCAGGTTGAGAGAGTGTTACTTGCCCAAGCTCATGCAATGGATTTCCGTGGCTGAGTGGAGGTTGTAATTCTCATCTCCCAGACTCCTAGTCTAACACTCAAACCATTATGGCATGTTTCTTTCCCTGTACACATATACCCTGAAGAAATTGTTTGAACACAAGCAAGGACAACCATGGCCATTTCAGAACTGGGGTATTTTAGCATAATATATTCCAGTTTATTCTGAGATAAAAGTGATAAACAGGAATTTAAGAGAAGGCTTGATTGGAAGGAATAAATGGATTTATTTAAGGTCATTGGTTACTGTTGACAAGGTGAAAATGTGTTCAATCACAGTAATTCTTTGTATTACTTCATAATCCTTTACCAGTCATGCTGTATGTTGAGCTTTCCAATCCTAGATATACAAGAATAGGAAGGATGAGGAGGGAAAGGGAGCTAGTAATAAATGCCAGCCAGAGAAAAACATTTAGAAATACTTTAGACAAAGGAAATATGGTATGCCAGTTGTTTGGGTTAGGAGGAAAGAAAGACAAGTGTGAGTCAGTCTGGTGATACTTGGCAACAAATATCTGACATATATTCTTTTAAAGTTTCTGATATATATTTCTTTAAGCGTTGATTAGTGAATTGTCTGTAAAAGCACAGAAGTATCATAAGCAATAAGTTCCAGAAGTATGCATAATTACTTTTAAAAAGCCCATCAATCTGCTTATGCTTGAAGATATCAATGTGCTGAATATGTACACATGTATGTATACTTGTCAGCTTTTGGTAGGAATATTTTTGTGACAATCAAAGATTATTCTTGCTTCTGTTATCAGTGTGAGATTTCAAACTGCACTTTCCTTTTTAAAAACAACAACACCCTGATGTGTCCTCTCTATATCTAGCTAGCTAGATAAATGTAGTAAACTGTTTGCACAATGTGGTTTATATTTATCCTTTCACTGACAGCTCTCACTATTTTCTCACATTTTCCCAGAAAAAAACCACCCAAAAACAAAATCAGGTTTCTTGTGTTTTGAGTAAATTGGCAAGGTGTTGATTAAAACAAAATACTTGATAGTCTCCCTGGAGCTGTGCAATGTTAACTTGTGTTGTATCATTTTGCCTGCAATTATAAGTGCTTCTTAAAGTTGTAGCTGCAGAATAATTCTATTGAGTACTATTTTCATTTGTTCTTAACCCTCACCAGGACTGCAGTGTGACAGCAAGAATTCTGCTGACCTGACTCCTTTCTTGGGTCAGACAAGACAAAGACTGGATTCTCATCTCTAGTTTTCAGGGCCACATTTGACATTTCTCTGGCAATTGGATCAGAACTCTGGGTGCAGGACTAGGCAAACAATTGTCCCTGGCAGGGAAGTGAAGGATTAGTCATAAATCCAGATACATACGCCCACACAGTGATCCCTCCTGTTGAAAGTTGACAGTGCTGAACACTGGTGCATATAAAGATCTTTGGGTTGAGGTCCATGTTTGTGTAAATGTAGAAGCCTCCTTTTTAATGTTGCAAAATGCCTATATGTCCTCCTCCAGGGGAGATGAATATTTGTTAAGCCACTAGATGGGCTTCCTTAAATTGCATTATTATTTCCTGGGCTGTTTGCCCAGAAGTTGTCATTCATGGCAACATGCTTCTCAGCTGAAATGACAGCTCGCCGCAAAACAATATTGCCACGTTAAGAAAAAAAGAATGAAAAGGTTTGTTTTAAAATTCAGAAGGGATACATGGGCCCATATCTGCTGCTTCCCATAAACAACCTAGGAAAGGATTCAACTTAATCACAAGTGTTTGCCAGAATTGTGTGCTGTACTCACATGGAAATGCACAAGATAATAGAGCCATGGTTTTACACAACTTATTTCAAATAAGTTTTCACAGTAAAATGAATCAGCTATAATGAACAATTAATTAGTAGACTGCTGTATTCCTCCAATAATTGTTCCAAATGTCTAATAGGAGAGGATGTTTTCATATAGAGGAGACCTCTGTGCACTGCCTTGTTCTTTGGAGGAAGATAGAATATAAATGTACTCATAATGTAAAAGCATTAGACTGACTGTATTTTGAAAATAAAGCCATAGATCAGCCTTCCTCCACCTTCCTACTGAAGCCAAATGGACATTGCAATTATCCATTGTCATCCGTCAGCTTATCAGGATTATGGGGTGTTGGGGTTTGTCATCCGTCAAATTTGGAGATTGCTGGCTTGGGGAAGGTAGGCAAAGACAAACATTTTACTTTGTGGCTGGAACACAAGCTTATACTAGAGGGAAATCATCTGACATCTCTTCCACACTGCAAAAATTAAGCAGTTTGACACCATTTTACCTGTCTCCATTCTGCGAAATTCTGGGTTTTGTAGTTAGGTGAGTTATTCAGTCTGGTTTGTCAGAGAGTTCTGGTCTCTCACCAAACTACAAATCCCAGACTTCTGTAGGATAAAGTCATGGCAGTTAAAGTGGTGTCAAATGGCTTTTTTTTCCCCTGCAGTGTCTATACACCCTGAGTTTCATTTTGTTTTCCCATAGGGTGACTGAATGGAGCAGGGCACTGATTTTGCACCTATGGAGAGGAGGTGAAGAGGGTGACCTGAAGCAATAAGTTTCATTAGGACAGTGTTGATTAAGCCATCGTTCTCTCAGCCTGTGTCCCACTGCATGCAAAATCTGGATAACAAAAATAATACAAAACTAAAGGCAGCAAAATGTTTTTAAGTATTTTTAAGTGCCCTGATATGCCACATAAATATTCATTTAATTATTACCTGCCATTCCCACAAGCCATAATTGGGGCCAGTTATAAGCCTTCCCAGGTTGTATCGGTTTGAAGCTGCTACCCTCCCTTTCCCTCCCCTAAAAACCAATCTCTTTCTGGCAAAGTTTGTTTGACTGGAAACAGGGCTGCATTCTTAACTACCTGCAGGTGAATTTTTCTATGCCAAGTAATGTGTCAGGAGCTAGTGGAGCATGGTAAGTTAATTACTTGTGTGCACAGTGAGAGGCAACAACAAACAGCAAGGCACCAGTGATAGGAAGAATGAGACTTCATTTCAGTCACCAGAGATTGTGTTGTTAATGAATCTACTCAGTCTGCTGGGAATTGGCGATGCAGATAAGGCCAGGTATGGCTATGTACTGATAGGATGATGAGCCTCTCTGCCAAAACACTGCTGTGTTGTTGTTTTTTTAAATATATTTTTAAAATTCCCTGATAATAACTGATTCTTCCTACTTCTAGGGAGCTTGGATGCCTTTTTAAAAAATGGTCTGATTTTTCATTCTCTAGAAAATACAATGGCAATGAGTCTTCCACAAGTTGAACATTTCCACAAGTGTTCCACAGCCACCTCTAAAAGTCTAATAGGGTTAACTAAATAGCTGGCACATCCTCAAAGACAGTATATAATAGCAGGTAGCACAGTCATTATGTTTCAGGGGCTGCATGCAAAAAGCTAGCTGACAGGGTTGTAAGTGCCAGACCTGCCAGAGTCATTAATATTTTCTCAGCATATGCATCCTTGCCAGCAAGAAGCTGCCAGGACTCTGTGGTGTCAACCTATGGTTCATCACAGCTGCACCATGAATTGGGAGGGAGAGGAGCCCTTATAGTGTTCCAGGTATCAGTGGGAAGCAATAGTTGCTGCCTATCAAACTACCATCTATGGAATGATTACATTCCCTTCAAAGCCTTAGCTTTCAGCAGTTTCTTTGCAAATTTGTAAGTCTTCTCCTTTTTTCTTTGAATGTCTCCAGATTTCTGTGTTTATTAAGAAAGAGTGGGTTTTCCCTCTGAGCCAGGAAACAGGCAGGAGTGTAGGCTTGACTTAGAATCATAGAATCATAGAATCATAGAGTTGGAAGAGACCACAAGGGCCATCCAGTCCAACCCCCTGCCATGCAGGAACTCCAAGTCAAAGCATCCCTGACAGATGGCCATCCAGCCTCTGCTTAAAGACCCCTAAGGAAGGAGACTCCACTACACTCCGAGGGAGTGTGTTCCACTGTCGAACAGCCCTTACTGTCAGGAAGTTCCTCCTAATGTTGAGGTGGAATCTTTTTCCTCATCGCTTGCATCCATTGCCCTGTGTCTTATTCTCTAGAGCAGCAGAAAACAAGCTTGCTCCCTCCTCAATATGACATCCCTTCAAATATTTAAACAGGGCTATCATATCACCTCTTAACCTTCTCTTCTCCAGGCTAAACATCCCCAGCTCCCTAAGGCGTTCTTCATAGGGCAAGGTTTCCAGACCCTTCACCATCTTAGTTGCCCTCCTTTGGACATGCTCCAGTTTCTCCACATCTTTTTTGAATTGTGGTGCCCAGAACTGGACACAGTATTCCAGGTGGGGCCTGACCAAAGCAGAATAGAGTGGCACTATAACTTCCCTTGATCTAGAAACTATACTTCTATTGATGCAGCCTAAAATTGCATTGGCTTTTTTAGCTGCCGCATCACACTGTTGACTCATGTTCAGCTTATGGTCTACTTGGACTCCTAGATCCCTTTCACATGTGGTCTCATTCAGCCAGGTGTCCCCCATCCTATATCTGTGCATTTCATTTTTCCGCCCTAAGTGCAGAACCTTACATTTTTCCGCATTGAATTTCATTTTGTTAGCACTGGCCCAGCTTTCTAGTCTATTCTAGTCTATCTTGTGACTGGTGGAGTCATTTCCTCCAGCACCCATCTATGTGGACCATCATTTTTGATGCATGTATTTCTTGGAGCCATATATCTCAAATATGCTATTTGGGGATTTAATCCAGACAGTACTTAGAAAATTAATTTTTTTTAATTAATTTGTTCTCTGTTAATTGTTACAGGGTACTTGGTTGCGATTGTTTGTAAGCTATTGTGCTGTTCAGTATGATGTTCATTCCTTTCTCATTATATCTGTTTGAGAGGGTTAGGTTTGATAGGAGGTTAGCATGAGACTTTTTTTAAAAAAAGTCAAAACTTTTTTTTAATCCTGACAAAGTGCCTCTAAAATGCTTGTTAAAAGTACACTGTAAAACCTATTACTCATTAAACCAGTAAAGTAATTCATCTGCTTTTATTACATTGTGTTTGAATGTATCCCTTCGATAGCCACCTGTCACAGCCCTAACTTACTACAAGGCCCTACATTTAATTGTAACTTGCTGCTTTCAGGTTTAGTCTTTCAGTTGGAATACACACTGATACTGAACTAGCTGGATGGTGTCCTGATTATAGTGCTATAAAAGCATATAATGGAGTTTTAGTTGCTTCAAAACTGTTGAATAAGCATGTAGTCTTGAGAATGAGAACAGCACAGTACTTGGATTATCCCAGTTCAGGCAACTGTAACAGCCTCCTCTTTCTAATGTGTCCTCAAAGGGTCATAGGCAGGTGTATGTAGGGAAAGAACCTAAGACACTGACTGACCTACATTTGTATGGCAGTCATTATTTCATCCCTCCATTGGTTGGCTCCTTACTCACTGTGCTAAATATAGAATCCACTTTATCCAACACTGAAGAGGAGACTCTCAAACAAGCTAATTAAAAGAGGGAAGCAGGGGCTCCGGAACACTTTTTAATGTCAGCAGCAGGGCCATGGATTGCAAAAACACTAAAGAGGCTGCTTGGTGGGTACAGCACTTAGATTTACTACTGTGACCTTAAAAATTCCCTCTGTGTTTGACTTTGATTTGTCCTTCTGCTGAAGTGATGTTGGAATACTTGGATTTGAGCCTTTCAGAATCCAGAGAGTATCTCACAGATGTTGTCTGAGGTTTTTTTTTCAAAGCACTTTAAATAAATAGATGACTCTTAGTTGCTATCTAGTTTGGAAAACATTGGATCTACTGAAAATGAAATGGTGAGGGGGAAACAATTGACATTTATCAGTTTTTAATAAAATGAAACATGAGAAAGAAAAATGAACTCAGATATTTGTCTAAGAAAATTTTTGACAGTGGTCTAAATGGATGGCCCATAGTGTAGGGCTAATTTAAGACTAAATTCTATAATCAGTACATAGTAGTGAATTTAGGGCCACTCTGGCCATGACCTCAGTGACCTCATGGCCTCCTCCCAAAGCAGGCCGCTGCCACAGTCCCAAGTTTCTGCTGGCAGTAGCAGATTATATCAGCTCCATTTTAAGCCAACTTTTCTCCAATTAGCACAGCCTCAGAGCAGCTTCTGGCTGCTTTGGGGGCGTGCATCATGCCCCTAAAGCCACCAAAAGCTGCATTATTTGGCCCATGCATTTTGGGCCTTAGTCTCATTGACCAACTTGCATATATGTGGAGTCGAAGGCTTTCATGACCAGCATCCATAGTTTTTTGTGGAGCTTTTGGGCTATGTGGCCATGTTCTAGAAGAGTTCTTTTCTGACGTTTCACCAGCATCTGTGGCTGGCATCTTCAGAGAATGATAGCCTGGAAAAGTATTGGATATATTTATCCTGTTTGACCCTGGGAAGGAAGGAGTAATTTGCAAATTGCTAATGGAAGTCCTCAGGGTGGGAGGATATGCAAACAAGGATTAATGTCTGCTAATTGGTCTCATTGTCTGCTGGGAATCCCATGGCCTTAGGCTGTTTCTTATTTGCATAGGTTGAGTCTTGACTTTGCTATCCTTCAGGACTGGGAGCCAAGCCTAGTTTACTCTCAGGGTTTCCTCTTTCCTGTTGAAATTGTCCAGGTGTTTATGGATTTCAATGGCCTCCTTGTGCATTCTGACATGGTGGTTGGTGGCATGGTCCAGAATTTCAGTCCTTTCAAACAGCATTTTATGCCCAGAATGGTTTATAGCATATTCTGCTACTGCTGATTTTTCCGGTTGACACTACAGACTGGGTCCTGAAGGACAGCAAAGTCAAGACTCAACCTATGCAAATGAGAAACAGCCTAAGGTCAGGGGATTCCCAGCAGACAATGAGCACCAATTAGCAGACATTAATCCTTGTTTGCATATCCTCCCACCCTGAGGACTGCCATTCGCAACAGAACAATGCATTTGCAAATTACTCCTTCCTTCCCAGGGTCACACAGGATATATATATATCCAGTCCTTTTCCATTCTCTTCATTCTCTGAAGATGCCAGCCACAGATGCTGGCGAAAGGTCAGAAAGGAACTCTTCTAGAACATGGCCACATAGCCTGAAAGCTCCACAAAAAACTTGCATATAGTTTAAAACATGAGCAAGGAATCTCTTCTGTCCCAGGAGTCAAATTCAATGTCAGAGTAGTTCTTGAAGTTGGAGGAAGGAGACATTACAGTGGTGGATGGGGCCAAAGACAAAAGGTGAAGCAAAAGCACTAACATCTTGCAGCTTAGAGTTTATGGCAAATAACTGCCTTAGGAGAGGTTTCTGAACCTTTTAGGATAAGGAAAAGCTCATGCAAACAATGGAAAACCAAGAGATCATGATAGTTAGGGGACATGGCTATCTGAAGAACTGCAGCAAGGCACATTTGAGACCCCAGGAGGACTGGATTTGGATCTCAGGAGGGCCGGGTTTGCCTCCATGAGTCTGACATTTCCTATCCCTGATTTAAAAACATCATCAAAGCTTTGTTTGGAGAGCTTTGTTGGTCCAGAATGTCATTCTTTGGCTCAAATTTCACATAGAATCACAGAGTTGAAAGGGTCCTCAGGGTCCATCAAGGGCAGGATCTCCAACTTAAGTATCCCCAGCAGGTAGCGGTCCAGGCTCAGTTTGAAGAGAAGGGCATCCCACAACCCCTCTAGCCAGTTGGTTTCATTTGATAGTGATGATAATATTGAGATTTTAGTTCCATTTGCTTGCTTGTTCCAAGTACTTATCCTAGGCCTGTCTGCTTAATTGATTAATTTTATTTGATTTTGATTTTGTTTTGCTTTCAGTTTTGCTTTGTTTTTGCTGTTGATAAGGTCTAAGAATGGCTTTCCAGATTATATGGAAATTTTAAACATAAGAAGGGTGACTGGATGCCATCCTTCCTTTGTCTAGCATTTATAAGTAACATACAAAAGAGGGCATTGTATGTCTCCCCACCGACACTTCACAAAGATGTATGAAAAGGAAGTGCGCTCACATGCACTGCCCTTTCAGCAGGAATCTCACACTTTCCAAATAGGATTTGAATCTTTATCAGATTAAGCTTCCCAACCTGGTGGATGGGTCACAGTAGAAAGATACAAGTAGAACTCTTGTACAACACATCTGGAGGACAACATGTTCTAGAAATCCTGCTGTAAATGCTCGTTGGAATTTTTCCAGACTCTAAGCAGTCTTAACATTTTAGCCATTAAATTCAACTTGCCCTGCTGAATTTTGTGGGAATGGAAGTGGAGTTTATTTTTGCTGATTGATATTGTTTATATATGTCTTTCAAGCACTCAATAGCATACACATGATGGAGCTATTAACACAGGATATATTAGCCCTTTATTCAGAGGGTGGTGACATGTAAGGTGCTTAGATACAGCAGGTATTGCAAAATTTGTATTACTCTGAAAGATATATATAGAAATGCTTCTTAGGGATCATGGCTGGTGCACGCTTCATTCTCTAGGCGAATGGTCAAATCAGGATATTATTGCCAGATAACTGAGGAATTCAGAATTAACTCAGAATTAAGAAGTAAACATACTATTGGTAGCTGCCTTGAATCACTTTATCGAGAGAAAGGTGTGGTATAAATAAATAAATAATATTGGGTCTAACACACACACTGCCCCAAAGAGAAAAGGTCAAGACTTTTCATAGTACCAAATCTCTCCCACCTTCATCCAGTCATAGGATATAGGTTAACAATATTGCTTGCTCTCCACCACCATGAAAAGCCTTAGAGGGCATATCCGTTTTTAAAAAATAAGCTAATAAAGGATTCCTTAGGTATTACTCTAGTCACATCTGCTGCAGACCTTAAAGGAATCCAAAAGAAACAACTGAGCTATTTAGCATCTTATTATTTGCTCCAGTTCATGCTGCTTTCACATTAATGTTTGGAATATGGAAAGAATGCTAATGAAAGCTGGGCTTCGGGAGTATTAAGTGTCATTAAATAAGAGCTGGCAATAGCTTGTAAAACATCTTGGGAGCTATTATGTTACTGAATATCAGAGTATGGGACAGTTGGATTGAATAATCTGTTGTCACATCAACACTATTTAAAGGCCCCAAGATGGAGGAATAGCTTTTCCCTTAAACTCTGAGAACTGTCTGCTTGTAGACAGGTCAATATTTAGCAAATGCTAATTACTCAGGTGTTGCTTGTAAACTGTCTCAGCAATAACAGCACTTTCTGTTTTCCTCTGCCTTTGTGCTCTGAATAAAGACAAGTTGGAGATGTAGCTAAGGCAAAGGGAGCACTTCACAACCAACTGATAATTAACATCCTTGTTTTAAAATGGACATCCATGAAGATCCAAGGAGGCTTGCTTAAATGTAAGGTGCTGTCATGTCTAGTGATAATTGGAATTTTACTTTGAATGTAAATGTACATCTGTGCAGAAAAGTTATTGATAGAAGCTTTTCCTCTTATCGGTAACACCACATATATTCATTCTGTTTTCTTTTCTTTTTCTTTTCTTTTCTTTTTGGCTGTTTTATAATATAGTCAGGCAGACATCAGTCAGACTAATTGCTGTGGAACTCCCTTTCACAGAAAGCTAAGCTGGCTTTCTCTTTGTTCTTCTTCCATCAGCGGGCAAAGACTTATTTATTTATTTATTTAGGCAAGCTTTTGAATGTCAGCTGGTTGCTACAGAAGCAACTTTTAATTTTGTACTCCCCCCCATACTTTTTTCATTATTATTTTTAATGCTTTTAAATGAGTGCAGTCTTAAATAGGGTAATTTCCATAGTTGTTTTAAGCTGTCGCTATTGCTGTTTAGCTATGTTTGTTTCAATCTATTTTGCAAACTGTCTTGGATTCACATATTTGGAGGGGGGGAAAGATATAATATGAATATGTAAATAAAAACTAGCCAGAAATTTAACTTTATTATTAACCTTTATATAGCACTGTAAATTAAATAGAACTTCTTTCTACAAAGGAGTTCTACACATGGACAATACCCATAGAATAAATGCAAGAGAATTATCAATATCAGCTGGAATTCTGTATCACAACCTAGGCCCAAAACACATGGCAGAAGTAATCCAGTTTGACATCACTTTAACTGCCCTGACTTGATGCTAAGGAATTCTGGAAACTATAGTTTTTTGAGACATTTACTCTTCTCTGTCAGAGAGCTCTGGTCCCACAATAAACTACAGTTCTCAGAATTCCCTAGCATTGAGCCAGTGCAGTCAAAGTGGTCTCAAGCTGGACTATTGCTGCAGTGTGTTTTGGACACTAGTTAAGTATAATTAACTAATTAACTTCTCCTGGCCTGACTCCATCCCCCAAACCTGACAGAAATGCCCTTCATCTGCACTCCAGTTGACATCAGAATGGCTCTCCTTCTCCCCATGTACCAGATGCCAAGTAAAGTAGGTGTGTGGAGGTTATAATAATGTCAAAATCATGACTAAGTAGGAATTTGGATTCAAAACAGTTACGGATGAGTAGATCTTGATAACTGTTTTGAACTCATAATTCTTACTTAGGGTTTATCCACACTGCAGTTTGATACCACTTTAACTGTCCTGGCCATGACACTATCCTACAAAATCCTGGGATTTGCAGTTTGGTGAAGCACCAGAACTCTCTGGCAAACCAGGCTGAATACCTCACTGTTCTATACATTCAAGAATTCTGTGGGACAGAGTCACGACAGTTAAAGTGGTGTTAAAATACTTTAATTCTGCAGAGTGAATGCACTGTTAGCCATGATTGTGATACTGTTGCCACAATTGTAAATCACCACCAAATCTACCTTGTTGGGTAGCAGCTGCATGATGTGATGGAGATCCATACTGCCAGCAAATGGAGCACTGGGTGAATGACATTTCCCTCAGGTTTAACGTGGGGGGGGGGGGGGTTGCTCAGGCCAAAAGACATTACTTTGTTAAGTACAATCCGACCTGTGTATCCGTGGGGATCCATTCTGGACCTCCACCCCTGCAGATACAAAAAAGCAGGACCTCAAGTCCCATTGCCATCGTGCTAATGGCAGCGCTATGTATGTGGAGACACTAGTGTCACATGGTGCCATTTGGAACAAAGGGCTTTCTTGTCTGCAGATGCTCAACTCTGTGGATGGTGAAGTCCCACTGTATATTCTTCTGGCCCCACTTAACTTAGTAGCTGACACAGGATTCTAGCTCACACTTTGAGAAACTTATGTTAGTAACACCGGGCTAAATCTAATTTGAAGACAAAGGCTGGAATGCATAGTTGGTTTTTTTTTTTTGGTGGGGGGGGTGTTAAGGGTTTTTTTTCTTTCCTGTTGAAGTTGTCTAGGTGTTTATGGATTTCAGTTTCTTCCCTGTGCATTCTGATCTGATAGTTGTTGGCGTGGTTCAAAATTTCAGTGTTTTCAAATAGTATTTTATGCCCCAGATGGTTTATAATGTGTTCTGCTACTGCTGATTTTAATGGCTGACCCAGTCTGCAGTTTCTCTCATGTTCCTTGATTCGTGTTTGGACGCTGTGTTTGGTGTTCCCTATGTAGACTGTCTGCAGCTGCACAGTATGGGGTAATCTCCTGCAGCCGTGAGAGACCATTTTGCAGCTGCAGACAAGTCTACATAGGGACGACCAAATGCAGCATCCAAACACAAATCAAGGAACACTAGAGACACTGCAGACTGAAATTGAAATCCGTAAACACCATAAGTCTCATTGATTCCATGGGCCTGCTTTATTTGAGACTAACCACTGGATTTAGCCCATGTTGCTGGATTTGATGGATCTTAGTCAAATCCTGTGATTCGGATGATATGTCTTCTTCAGTGTATGCACTGCAAACCAAAAGCACATTTGCTTGTCAGGAAGTCCCATTGCACTCTCACTTCATGTGGAATTTTTCTTATTTTGATTTAAGACCCTGCCTTTTTTTATTAAAAGATGTAGGGAGGGTGGCAATTTGCAAGATGTCACTGTGGCAGACAAGCAAGAAATAACTTTTATGAAGTAACAGGTTTGTCCTGAGTGTTTTCTAAAAATGCAGCAAATTATGAAAACTAGAGAATGGGAATTATTTTAGTCACACTAAGTTGCTACTGAAGTTCATATCTGATGCAATAACTTATTCTCCTATTCAGTAAGTTCTGCTTATTAATTTTATTGCCATCGCTGTGCAAGCATTGTTCAAGTATGTGCACAAAGCTCTGTAAAGCCTAGACACATGCTACATCTTTCAGCAGTTTATTATTAAAGATACTTTTTGTGTTAAATCAAAATCTACTCTGTTTCTCTCTCGTGTTGCTTCTCCCTTTTTTGGCAGCAAATTGTACAAATTATCAGTGTCCAAATCTGGGACATTTTAACACTCGGGCAGGGAGAGGTCCAGTCTTCCAAGTTACAATTTTACTTACCCTTGTTTCTATCCCCCTCATAACATTCAGATGTCTTTGCTTGCATTGATTGTGGGTTTATAGATTAAACACAAGTTTTTTCATAGCATTTTAAAGCCCAAAATAAGAATAGGGCAACACCCGCTATCTTGGGAACTCTATGACGATAACATAGAGACCAATATGACCTTTTTATTTCAATTCAGTTGAAAAAGCATGGCAGTATAATTAAGATGGAAAATAACACTGATGGATATTGCAGTAAAACCCCCTATTATCTGCATTTTGACCATCAAGAATTTTATAGGTATATGTTTGTCTTTCTTTTCTTTGAAGTAGACACTTGTAAATTCTGTTCAAGTGTTCGTCTGGTCACTACTCTAAGTGGATTTTGAGGTTGTGGGAGCATTTATAAGCTCTGCCACCTACTGTCTCCACGCAACTAGCAGCATCCTAGAAGTTCATGGATTCACTGCAAAGGTCTCTTTAGGGATCTTTTTCACATTCAGCTGAGCACTATTGCAGAGCTCCCACTATTAGGACCTGGTCATGTAATATTTCCTGAAAATGGGAATTTTGTAACAAGTTCAGTTGAATGTGATTACAGAGACCTCTTCAGTTTTTCACAACAATGTGCAAAAGTCTAACGCATTATGAGAGAACAAAAGTATCGATGCTTGGAGATAGGACTTCCTTGAGCACTCATCCCCCCACCATTTGTCTAGTCCTGCACATGAGGAGGAAGAGACTTGAATTGGGCTACAGTATTCTTTCCCACTTCTAGTATTTTGTCCATAACATCTGCTTATCAGAAGTATATCAGCAGTGACACATCTGTGCCTCACTCTTAAGCCCATACAGATAATCCCATAGTAAAATTTATGAATTATAATGGCCAATGGTTAATTTAACAGCGGGCTTAATGTGGTGACACTTTAGTGTTGTTGTTTTTAATGCCTCTGGGTGGAACTACTCCAAATGTGGTAAAATCTAGGCATCAACAGAGATGTTGGCCTTAGGCATTTGCTATTTTTGTACTCATTGGTACAAACGGACAAGCGTCATTGTCAATCCTGAAATTTTGCAAATGAGTATGAACATCTGAATTTTTAAATAGACAAAAATGGCATTGTCATTTCAATAAGTTTCCCCTAAATTGAGCTTGATTGTGCTGAGTATTTTTTGTAGTGTGACAGATCTGGCAGATAGGAGGCAAATTATCTCAGTGGCCCAGATGGAGTGTCTGTCATTTTATCAAGCAAAATGGTTGGAGAGACCATATTAACAAAGTTATGTGAAGGAAAGCTGCCATTTTATTCCCTATTATGCCAGACTAGCAAATGGATGTACCAACTTTTGGCTTCTAAAAACAGCCTTAAGGCCTGGTAGTATACAGGCACACATTCATGCAGTAGCACTGCCAGATCAAAACTTCAAAAATAAGTGAAATTACAGGGACTGTGGCATCCTATGCTGTTGAGCCTGCAGGGTTATATGGAATTAGCAGTGACCTACATCTGCAACCATGCCATCTCTTGGCAGCCCATAGTGAGTGTTTCCATCTGGGTTCTACATACCAGTACAATAAAGCTATCTTATAGTACAACAGAAATCCTGACCAGAAAATACCTGTTCTCCCATCCCCAGGATGTCCAGGAGGCCATTGCATGAAGGCCTAGTAAATATAGAATGTGCTGAGTTAAACAATGGTTTTGATCCAAATGGTAACTTTGTGATGCTATTCTATATTACAGTGATCTGTACTGTTTGCCCCAAGGCCAGACTCTTCCTGGTTTGGCTGTGCACAATGTGTTTTGTAGTAATTGTTCTTTAACTGCAGTGGTTGGCGTTAAATGATAGGGTCATTTTGCCAATGCTGTTGTTACAAGCAGCTGAGAATACAAGCAATTGACTTGGCCTGGTTTTACTTAGATCAGCATAAAAGTAGGATAAAGAATAGCCATCAGAGTACCACGGTGTTCATAGCAAGGGTATTCATGCAAGTATGCAAGTAAATGGAGAGAAATAAATGCCATTTCTGGAACTCCTTTCACTGGCAAATATATGGTGTGCATTACAAAGCACTTGAAAAGCAAAAGGTATCCAGTTACTAGGAAATGAAGAGCTCCTTTTGTGTTAAGAAATATTTGCAGAGAACCACTTTATAGAAAACTATAGAAAACTTGTAATTGGAAAGTTAATGGAAATGAAGAAAATTTAAGCGACTGGGTGTTAATAATACTTTTTAAATTTATATATTTAATCTATAAGTTTCGCAAAAAAATTGACTAGGGTATATTAAAAAAACTTGAAAGTTTATATTCACTTTAATTAGATCTAGATGGAATTCATTATTTTTAATGGCTTTTCATTAGTGAGATGAAATCATTATTTGGAATATACAGTAGCAAGTAAGACAACAAGCTAATTTTTTCAATTCTATTTAAAGACAGCTTATGTATTAAAGAAGCTATTATTAAAACTACCATTAGACGTTTTTGGGTGAAGGAAAAAAGGTGAATGTTCCAGTTGAAGGTCTAACCAAGGATTCGTCCTCTCCTCTTCTCTGGAAGGGAGTTTTGGAAAGTGGTCACAGTTGGCATGTAATACAAGAACTGCCATTTAGGTGATTTTTTTAGATTGTAAGCCTGAGAGCAGGGAACCGTCTAATTAAAAATAATAATTGCAAGCCGCTTTGATAGCCTTTAGGGCTGAAGAGTGGGGTATAAATACCACAAATAAATAAATATATAAATAAACTGGCTTTCTCTAGTCTGGTGCCCAGATGGGTTAGACTGCAACTTTCATCATTCTTAGCTCTTATGGCCAGACAGTCTAATACATCTGCAGACTACTTGCTTGGGGAAGGTCATATTAAATCAGTGGTTTAGAATTTTCTGACCATGGAGATAGAAATGTGTTTTTGTCAGCATTGGCATATCATCATCATCATCATCATCATTATTAATTATTATTATTATTATTATTAATATTTTATTTTGTGAACTTAGAAGTATCACATTTGGTGGCTAGTGAAATAAGAATATTAGGTAGCTTGCACCTATATTCTGTTCAATACTTTTATTGGCTGCTTCTAAGAGCCATAGCAATGATGACTATGTTTTCATACTAACTGGGTATGAGGTGGGATGTAGTTTTATGTTCATGGATTGCTATGTTAATATATAAGTCTTTCCAAAGCTTCTTTCCTGTGTATGATATATACAAAGTGGATCAAGACATTCCTAGGATATTTTGCTGCATGTGACAACAGAAAATGCATTCTCCCTCTCTCTCTGTCTCTGATATATACACACACATAATGTTTTATATAGAGAAGCTTACCAAATGGGTACTTTGATCTATTTCAATATAGGTAGGAATAGACCACTCTCTCCATTGTGTCTGAGGGCAACATGAACATGTAGGGCACGTAGAGAAAGTAATATATGATGCCCAGAGCACGCGCCTCTAAAATTTTGCTCAGCTGGATGGGCAACTGCCTCAATCTGCTTAATAGTAAAAGTGTCCCCAAAGTGGATGTTGGTCAGAAATGGTCCATTAGTACTACTAAGCATGTAGGACTGTTCTGTCATTTATTTGGATTCTAGGTAATGCATGGGGTTTTACACCATAGAGATATGGGACTTAATATAAGGAGTATGCCTTACAATAACTTTGTGATAAATCAGTTGTCCACAATTCCCAAGATGATTAAAAGGGAGATGTTATGTTGAAACCACTTCAGACTTTTCATGCAGCAGAGCATTCAAACAAAAACATCCTGTCAAGTCAATTCTTGTTCAGGTGCAGTGGCTGAACTGGAAAAGAGCCCACTGTGGCCAGTCAGTGGGCCCTTAGTGGGTGCAATCAGTCTGCAGATGGACACTTTTCTCTTGTTCTATTTCCCATGCCAAATGGTTATATTCAATCAGGGAGGTCATGGGTCTGAACTTACAGGAACTGAGCAGAGCGGTTGAGAATAGGGAGGCCTGGAGATTACACAGGGTCACCATGAGTTGAGGTCAACTCAAGAGCAGTTAACAACAACAACAACAGGCCCCATGTCCCCATGTTCAGGTGTTCAGACATATTTCCTCCAAGATCCTCCAAAATATCCAAGAACGTGTGCCTCACTTTCTACAATTTCCTCCTCCCCATCACTGATGGAGCCAACTCTCAGTTATTTGTCAACTGTTCTGAACTCAATTAATCTCAAATTTCACTTGAGTGATAGTTTATCATCTATAGATGAAATAAATATGAAATAAAATACTCTTCTGTTTAGGGTGTTGGGATACATGATATCACATCTGCTACCAAGCTTATATCAGATAAAGTCCTTACAAACTGTCAGGTTCTTTTTATTTTCAACTGTGTATTTAAAACTTTAAATAAAAGTTTTGAATGTTTTTTCTTTTTAGTAATTTTTTTTTAAAAAAATTACTTGCCTACAAACAAATGCCAATGAATGTTCTGTGTCTTATACAAAGTGTCTAAAAAAGAAAGAAAGAAAGAAAGAAAGAGAAAGAAAGAAAGAGTTACAGGCTGATTCTCTCTTGTCCAGAATTCCAAACTCTGAAATATTCCAAAACCCAATTTTTCCCCCATTGGTGGCTGAGATAGTGACACTTTTGTTTTCTGATGGTTCAGCGTACACAAACTTTGTTTCATTCACAATTTTTTACAAATATTGTATAAAATTATCTTCATAGTATGCGTATAATGTGTATATAAAACATAAATGAATATTGTGTTTAGACCTGAGTCCCATCTCTAAGATACAGGTATTCTAAAATCCAAAAAAATACAATCCGAAATCCAAAACACTTCTGATCCCAAGCATTTTGGATAAGGGAGACTCAACCTGTATAATGCAGAATGTCAATTGTACTTTAATGTAGGTAATAGGTAATCAATATCTGCAAGCTAGAAAGTGTGTTTTCTTTCCTTCACTAATGATACAAGATTTTTTTCCCTTTTACTTTTTTTAAACAAGACAATGGTCTCTGGAGCATGAGCCACTTAGAAAAAGAATTAATTTGAAATCTGCAGTGGAAGATCAGTTTCAATTAAAAGTGCACTTGAATGTTCATGGGCAGAAAAAATAATAGTTAATTGTGAACCTTGTAATAGTTAGCAGTTAAATAGTTAGCTGTTTCTGCTACAACCTTCCATCTTGATTTTAAATTTCATAGAATATTTTGCTCCCCATAAGCATTTAAAATAAAAATAGAATCCCATGTTTTAAATGTTTGTATTATAAAATTTATTACTTCAGATTTGTAATTAATTGGCTTTGGTAATAAAATTTGTCAATAGGCATGTGTTTAAACATATATTCTAATGTCATTACCCATATGGAATTTGTATTAGAAAATGTCATAGCAAACTGTTTTCAGAAATGAACACTATATATAAATGCAAAGAAAATTAATTGCAGAGGTACAGTTTTATAAATATAATGGTGTTTGCCAAGTTCGGGGTGTGGGTCTGCTCTTTTAAGTAGCTCTTTCATAACTCAGCTCTGTCTGCTTATTGGTTGAACCATCATTACATAGACTGTCTTTATCCTTCAAACAGGTGCATATGGTCCTGAGCACTGGGTTACTTCAAACGTGGACTGCGGAAGAACTCACCAGTCTCCGATAGATATCATAGATCATCAAACACATGTTGGAGAAGAATATCAGGAAATACACCTGGTTGGTTTTGATAATGAATCTTCAAACAAGACTTGGATGAAAAATACTGGAAAAACTGGTAAGGAGAGCACTGATTTATTTAATGGCCATTTTTATAATTGAGTTCTTATTCATTGTTAATTTTAGCCCTAGTTAAGCATTCATTCATTTGGCTGGGAATAGTAGGGTGCAAGTCTGAACCCCCTGGCTTGCTCCCACCATTATTGTTTCAGTACCCCATCCATCATAAGGTTTTCAGCTTATAAGGTTTCATGAACGGTTTGCCATTGTCTTCTGGTTGTGAAAGTGGAACAGTGAACAAAGCTGCTAGGAAGAAAAATCAACTTATTTGAAATGTGGTGCTGGAGAAGAGTTCTAAGGACAAATGAGAACAAATCAAAGCGACAATCTCTATCAAATCCAAGATGACTAAACTGAGACTATCATACTTTGGGCATATGAGGAGAAGAAATGACTCACTAGGAAACACAATAAAGACAATAATGCTTGGTAGAAGGTAGTAGGAAAAGAGGAAGACTGCATTCCAGATGAATAGGCTCAATCAAGGAAGCCCTGAATCTTCAACACCTGAGCAGGGCTGTTAATGATAGCATAATTGGAGTTCTCTCATTCATAGGGTCTCCATATTTGGAAGTTGACTTTGTTAGTGTTAGTTTTTCTTTTGTAAAATAGTTTTTGTAAAACAGACAGACAAAAACAAGGGAACTATGGCTTCAACAGTACCTCACCATGCTTCTTTAACATTAATTGTTTTTGTTCCCATATAGTTACCCAGATTTTTAAAATGCTCTCAGAAAGATTACCTTAATATCATACTCAGATCTTTTAAAAGTCTTAAACTAAATAAAACATTTTTCTACATGATACAGTATTTCTTTCTTAAAAAACTAAAATCATCACAGAACCCCTTTTATTTTTAATATATTCTACCAACATCTTCCATTCTTCCTTGAAATGATCCATAGTTTTTTCAGGTATCAGCACAATCAACTTAACCATTATAACGAAGTTGACTTGATGGCAGTTCAAACAAAAACAAAGCCTATCCATGGACTGGGTTGGAATGTCTGTAGAGTTCTCTTTCCATTTATTAATCATGTGAGTGAGTCATTAGTCTAGGACATACCTTTTAATGTTTTTTTTTAATAAACTCAACATAAACGTCCGCAGTTAATAGCTTCTTGTTATATGCCTTCAAGTCAAATCCAACTTACAGTGGCCCTAAGATGAATCAATCACAGGGTTTTATTGGCAAGATTTGATGAGAGGGGAGTGTCTTTGCCTTCCTCTGAGTTGAGAGAGGATCACTCACCCATGGTTACCCAGTGTGTTTCCATGTCTGAGCAGGGATCTGCATCCTGGTTTCCGTAGTCATAGACCACAATGGCTCTCTTAGGTTCTTGCAAAATCTCTAGTCTTGATATATTGTCATGGGGTACAAAGGATAACTCACTGTAAACATGCTAATATGGTGGAAAGATAAGTAGTGTTTAAGGCAGTAAAAGTGATGAATAAATAAATTATCCAACTTATCCAATAAAAGTACAACATCCTCATGGACTGATCCTTCTGCTATACCCACTTAACAGCCAAAAGCCTGTCTAAAATAAAAAGGCTGGGGTGTCCTGGTAGAAATGTAGCAGGCAGAGTGGAGTCCAGCCAGTCTTTGCCAGGTACTCGTTATAGGAAAACCGAATCTGGGAATGGAGTTATATCTGTTCCGGATGGGGTCACACTTCCCCTGAAGAACTCTGTCCACAGCTTGGGGATGCTCCTAGACTCGTTGCTTCAGCTGACGGCTCAGGTGGCTGTGACAGTCAGGAGCACCTGTTAGCAGCTTCGGCTGATACGCCAGCTGCAACCCTTTCTGAAGCTGGGAGACCGTGAAACAGTTGTACATGAATTGGACTTCTGTAACACGTTCTACTTGGGGCTACCCTCATGCCAGTTTGGAAACTTCAGCTTGTACAAAACATGGCAGCCAGACTGATCATGGGTACTTCTCGTAATGACCATATAACACCGGTCTTCCGGTGTAAATCCAGCTTAAGTTCAGTTACCCAGAGGGCCTTTTCCATTGCTGCTCCGAAGCTATGGAATGACCTGCTGGAGGAGATCTTCCACATTTCCACCCTTACAGCCTTCAACAGAGGGCTCTCAAGATGTATCTCTTCCGGCAGGCCTTCCCAGCCTGACTTCCCTTCCCTGAATAAATATTAATACGAACACGATTATGAATATGGACATGAATAAGTGATTGTTGTTATACCTCTTTCTGCTTGCTCAATTTCCTTTGTAAATTTTTAGTTAAGTGTATGTTAATATTTTTATTGTGATTATCTTAATCATTGGGATGATTAAGCATTGGGATGGGGGGAGGGTTGGGATAGTGATTAATTTTGAATTTTATTGTAACTTTGATGTATTTTTCATTGCTGTAACCTGCCTTGATTCCTTGTAAATTATTATTATTATTATTATTATTATTATTCTGAGGGAAGGAATTATTCAGCCAGGGAACAGCCTCTGAGAAAGCCCTCTCCATGTTCTCACCATACATAAATATTGTACAGCAAAATATTCTCCAGACAATTGGAGTTGCCCTTAGAATACAAACATTCACCGGTCCTGTAATATCATCTTGATTTTCTTTTTTATACAGAATGTGGATGTTTTTCTGTTTAGTCTCTATTTTAATTGGTACAAATAAAATGAAATAATGATTGATTTCCCTCTTCATGAATAATACAAGTATCTGTTATGTGTGGTGTGTGTGAACACCCAAACCCATAGTTATGCAATATACATTACAGTTCTGTACAGTCTACTCAGACTTGAGACCCAGGGTATGGAATAAAACACTTACTTGGAAGTGAGATATAGATAAGATAGATAGATATTACACTCAATTATATATACTTCTGAGGAGACAGCAATAGGATTTGTTCTGTAAACCCTCAAAAATTAAGTATATCTTCCATGGTCCAAGATTTAGTGGGATTGCTTCAAAATGCTGGGGAGTCCCCTAGAGCAGGTTTTAGGTGATGCAGTAGGAACTGAAAGGAAGAAAAGTCCTATTCTGCTGGTATACAGCTGCTTCCATGATGTTGGCTTAAGGCCATTGTACATGCTGGGTTCTGTTGAAATGATGATGATATGCTGTGCAAGTCATTAAATCAACCTTTCTTTTCATTCCACTGAATGGATTAGTGCTAAATTTAATCATAAGAAGAGAAAAAGATTGAAAGAAAGTAATTTTAAAGGAGCAATTTGGTGGTGTAGTGGTTTGAATGTTGGAAACCAGGGTCTGAATCCAGACTCAGGCATGGAAACCTACTGGGGATCTTGGGCAAATCACACTCTCTTAACCTCAGAGGGAGGAAATGGCAAGCCTTCTTTAAATAATTCTTGCAATAAAATGCTAGAATAGGGTTGCTATAAGTCAGAGTCAGCTTGAAGACACATAACAAAAATATTTTGACAACACATTTCAGTTTTTCACAATACATATCTCTGCTTACTTAAGAAGAGAAAACCAATGGAATGAGTTTAACCAAGAAATAAAGTTGTGCATGGGGATAACACTAGGGCTTGGTGACCTTATTTTTTTTTTTTTTTTTTTTGAGGGGGGGGGACAAAAGTTTCAGAAGAAATTGGAAAATCTGGTCACCAATGTAAAGGATTCAAGTGAGGTAAAGTGAAAAGTGACAGGTTGGATGCTAAAAAGTTGTGGTCCAAGGTTTCCCAATTCATAATATTTTTCACTTCATTTAGTCCCTTTACGTATTATTAATTCAAAGATCTAAAAAATGGAATGTTTTGAAATTTCCATACATCATCATCCAGGAAGTGTTAGCAAAAACTGGTTGTGGTGGTAAAGAAATAGGAGATTTGGACACACAAATATTATTTTTTTAAAAGACCAGCATGACTAACTTTGACTTTGTTGTGATCTTTTCATAAATTTCATTGGAACAAATATCTAGAAAACTTGAGGTAGTCATTCTTAGCCAAATCAAGAGAAAGGCTTTTCTGCACCTAATTTCCAGTAACAGTTTAGTGTTTGTGTGTTTTGCTTTCTTTTGAAACTATTTTTTTTCACACACACACAAAAATAAAAACACCCAAAAAACAAAACAAACAACCCTTGTGTTTTTCTGCAGAAGTGGGATTTCGGAAGACATATTTATTCTACATTTTTGTTGCAAAAAATAAAATAAACTATACAGATAAAAACAATTCTCCAAGAATATATGGGGGGTAGACAGTAACAAAATAGGCTAAGAGTGACATCCCTAGGGTAAAACTAATGATAGCTACTCAGTCAAATGTTAATGGAGCTGACTCAGGGCTTTAGTTCCCATTTTACAGGAGTTATCCAAGGTGTTAAAATCTGTCCCAAACCAGTACCTTGGATAGGTCCCCTAACATTTATAGTACCGGCTCAGAGCAGATATTAGGTTCACTGAAATGGGGAACCACCAACTGAGTAAAACACGCACTCCTATAATCTTCAACATTTCAATTAATAATAAAAATAAAATAATTCTGTTGTTTTACACTTTGTACTCCTGTTGGAACATGGAGGCAGATTCTGTGAATCTTTTCTTGCCATAAAATTTCAGTCCTGTCCATGCAGAATCCTTATGGTGAAATACCCTTACCCTGTGCACACAAGTTGTAAAATTATAAAAGCAATCAATTGAATTGTACTTGTGCTTCTAAATATTGTAAATAGTATTTATAATAATAAAAATCCAATTAAGAGGCCAAAGCAGACTGGCATAATACACTGACTTGGATATGGTGTGAGAGCATGGCACATGGATGATGCACACTCCAATTCTGCTCCCAAGGAGATGTCAGGCTATCCCACTGCCCACATGGAGGGCAGCATTGCAGGGCTCTACTGGCGTGGAGGATAGATGACACACACTTGCAGGAATGCCAAAAAGTCATGATGGAGAAGGGCAACTTTTTTTCCAGAGCAAAAAGGAGTGGCATTGTGCTGCTTCTTTTTTGGCTGAAAAAAATGCCAGATCGTAGCCATGCTGTGTGGTTTCTGTGGCCCCAATGCAGCGATCAAACAGGCAGCATCAAGCCGCCCCTTTAGGGCTGTCTATTTTGGTCCTAAGATAGTCTCTGCTGCAGTCTTAGATCAGCCGATTATCTGTGAATGCTATAGACCTAATTGAACCAAAATCTTATGTGGTAGTATTTCAATAGTTAGTATGCTGTCCACTCACATCAAGGTGGAAAGGCAAAGAAAATATTTAGTTTTGCCACATGAGGCTTTGTGAAATCCCAAAAACTCAAGAGGAATGGCTGTTATTAAGGAAGCACAATATGTTTACTTGGAAAGTAAGATGCACTAATTTCAAAATGAATGTAGACTGGGTTTTTGCACAGATTAAGCCTGAACATTCCCTGGAACCCAAGATGATAAAACTGAAGCTCTCGTATTTTAGTGACATCATGAAAAGGCACAACTCACTAGAAAAGACAATAATGCTAGGGAAGGTAGGGGGCAGCAGAAAGAGAGGAAAATTACGAGGGTATCCAAAAGTTTTAATGATCACCTTTAAAAAAAATTGACAAGGGTTTTATTGACTGTCACTTCTGGCAGAGCCAGTCACATAAACAAAGGACGCAATGAGTTGATTTTTCTATTTCATCAATATGCCATAATAACTTCCAGGTGATAATTATTACTTTATGATATCCCATCATAAGGTGCAATCTTCAGACTTCTACAATATCAGGTATTCGGAGGGTCAAGATACGCTGGGAAAAAAATGTATAAACTAGATAGTGACTACATAGAGATAAGTTAACAACTACAAATCAAAACAAACTTTCTGTCATTTTTTTAAAAAAGGTGATCATTAAAACTTTTGGATACTCCCTCATACATGCCAGATGGAGAGACGCAATAAGGAAGGAAATGGGCCTAAATCTGCAGGAACCGAAGCAGAGCAGAGAAGGACAGATACAGGGTTGCCATGAGTTGGGGCCAATTCAAGGGCAGTTAACAGCAACAACAGCATAATGATTGCTGGTTGCAGCTTACAGCAATTCCTAATTCCTACAGCAATTCATATTTTAGATAAGAGAAAAAAGACAAAGCACTATTTTTGACATTGTTCTCGAAATTAGTTTGTGTTTTCACTCAGTGATTTTTGTTTGCAGATTCCTAGCCTTTTTAATCTTTTCTTACTTAGCTATAGGATGTTGATGGGAAATCTTCTAATTGGTTCTGGAGGCAGCAGAGATGGCTGTAGCATAACCACAATCCTTGGTTGTCTCCAGGGTTCTCAGTAGTCCAGCAGTGCAATGCCCTCAGTTACTTATGTTTCCATGCTCACACCTTGAGTGTATCTCAAGGTAGTCCAGTAAATGATATTATCATAGTATACCTTCACTATAAGCAGCCAGGTCTTCAAAATTTTTAATTTTTGGAATCCCATTATAGCTTTTTTAAAAAATACTTTTGAAATAAGCATACTGGATCCTTTTCACTGTGGCAGGTTTCACTGAACTTCTCACAGATGATAACAACCCGTTAAAATTCAGTGATGGTGTGGTGGCCAGTAACAGCTCAAATTGACATTCTTTTGGAAAGTTTGTTTTAAATTCAAGCTCTGTCTGGCTGCTTACAGGGCAACACATTATGTTATAAATAATGTTATTTGATCAACATTTTCTATCAAGTTAAACACTACACAGTTTGGTAAGAAATTTAAAGAAAAAAACTTATACTGTTGTATTAACTCTTAGCATTCCATACTTATGCAGGATATATATTGGTGGAATGTTTTTCAAAAATATTCAGATCAGAATTAGGTAAAACTGGGCCGATACATGGCCCCACAATACTATTCATTTAGCAAATTTAATTCAGTATGGTTTAGTTTAGTTTAAGAGAAACACACACCTAGATTTCCACATTTGGAGCCACAATGCTTAACACCTTATATTTTACTTCATTAACTGAAGAATGAATTACAGGTATATAAAACACTTGCTCAGTTCTTGGAGTGCTCGTAGGTTCCTCAACATATCACAAACATGAAAGCTTAGTACTTTGGCAAGGATCCACTTGTTTTACTGCTAGACACAAGCAATATTGAAATACTTCATGTTTTGTCTACATAATGAACTAATAACGACTCTTAGCCACACTGTCAATGTGCAGATTAATTTATATTGTTCTATGTCTCCAAGTTGTTTATGACTTGTGGCAAACTTAAGGCGAATCTATAACAGGGGTTTCTTGGCAAGATCTGTTCAGAAGGGGTTTGACAGCATGTAAGGCTTTTTTTTTTTAAAGGAAAGCACTGATAAAATCTTTGCAAATATTGGTATTTTACTATTTCAAATTCAGGTCTTACTTAAGAGAAAAACTGGATGTTGGGTAGGTAAATCTGCTGCTTAAAATTCTGCATATTAAACACCATGGCAGAAATATTGAAATAAAAGAATGTATTCAGTATTTTGTACATGTTGCTGTATAAGATTTAGAAATGTTTTCTGTCTTTTCCATTTTTCACTTTTAGTACACTATAATTTGAACTGTGATGGAGAGATACTTTATTCAACTATCATGGTTTTGTGTACATTGCTTCATGCCATAGGTACTTCAGCAATACTTCAGGGCCATACAGCTATTGGGGTTGATATTACTGAATAACAAGAACAATCTGTTTTTGTCTGTGTGCACATGCATGTGTGCTAACTGTCCTTCTCTTTGTATGTGTGTGTGAGATAGTGTGTGTGAGAGAGAGAGAGAGAGAGAGAGAGAGATTTTGAGATCTCACATAGCCTTACAAGAGACACTATAAAATGAACAATTAGATGAACATTTCAGATTGTACATCCTCCTAATTATCCTTTTAATTATTAATCTAAAACAAGTAAAATGACCCCTGACAGAGTCATAAATGATTTAGATGTCATCAAATATTTATACAATGCAGCTGAATTCCACTGTCCATTGAAAGAGACTCACAAGAGCCTCCTTCCTTGTCAGACTGTCCATAAAGTATGGACAAGTTTTTAAAAAGCCTCAAATCCCATCCCTGTCTCAGAGTCCATCATGCTTGTGCAAATAGTCTTTCTTCCTCCAATAGGTTTTTTAAAAATCTAATACAGACAACTGGAGGTGGAGCAGGCATCCTGAATAAATTGTGCCCCCCTCTACCTCCATGCCACGATAACGAAGAATTTCATTTAGAATTCAATTTGTTGCAAGCCATGGCAGATCAGTTGGCTTGTGTTCACTTTTTTGTGTGTTCCCACCAAACAATCCTGGGAGAGTAGTGGGGCAGAGAGAAGGACCTCTCCAGAAGATCTCTAGTGGACACATAAAGGGAGATATAGTCCTTCAAATAACCTGGCCCCAAACTGTATAGAGCTTTATAGATCGTCACCAGCACTTAAAAGTATGTCTGGAAATGAACCAGCAGCCAATGGAACTGTTGCAACAAAGGACTTGTATGCTCTGTGTAGGCAGCTCCAGTTAACTTGGCTGCAGCTCTTTGGGCGAACTGACATTTCTGAGCACTTTTCAAAGGCAGCCCCACATAGATTCTTACAGATGCACCCTGAGAAAAGTAACTTTCCTGATTTACAGTATTGTGCCCACCCCCATGCAAAATGCTTCTTGTCTAATGAACTTACCCGCTGAACCAAAAAAGCGAGTATAGTCATAACATGTGAAATGGGTACAATTTAAGTGTCAATCCCAACTACAGTATACTAGTTGAAGGAGTGGGAACTTGTAAAGTCAATACTTAACATAAATTTAATTGGTTAAACGAGACTACTCCATTTGGCATTAGCTGTCAGATTTAGACTATTGATTTCAGTGGTTGATGAACAATGGATAAATTGTGATCAAATGAAGTCTTGTCTTTCTGTATTTTGCATTTTCATAGAATATCTTCAAGTCAATTGGCAGAATGAGTGTGTTAGTCCATAATTGCTATATATGAAAGTTTTGTGGGGTTATTTTCTTTGTAAAGCACTTGCCAAAGCATACTCTCATAGATTTTTTTGATTACACAGCTGGAAAATTCAAATGTATGAGATCTCTTTGAATTAAGAGTGGCAGAGTTTCATGCAAAGTGCCCTTTGATATTGTCACACGAGCTCTGGTGTTTTATCTCTGCAGCTAGCTGCTGTTAATGAAAATTGACTTGCTTGCTGGAGAGATAAAATCATGTGAAAATCATGTCTGCAAATGGATGGAAAAGATTCATTTCACATTATGAGCAATGCAGTTTGAGTTCCACAGCAGACCTATTCTTACCAATGCACCTGCTTCCTTAATTTGCTGTTGATTTTTTTTTAAATCTTGCTAACAGATCTGCTACTCTTTACAAAATTGGGGGACTAACTATACAAGTGCTAACCCCAACTGACTTGTTTGGCATCCCTGTCAATTGTGAATCTGTGCATCTGTTTGCAGCTGGGAGATAATCAAAAGCTTGGGCTTGCTTCACGTATGTTGCCTGGCAATACTCTTTTGTATGTTCTCTATTCTCCACTTTTTGAAACCATACAGTAGATCAGCTGAAGCTGAGGTCTGCTACTCTTTGTCCAGTTTCCTGGGATTATGTCCTTTTGGATACAGTGTGGCAGTGATGACCAGTGGCTTCCATGTCACACATATAGTCAGTCCTCTCTGGGTGTTACTCCTGAATTTAAAGGAGCTGTCCAAGATCCTGGGCATTCTTTGGAGACAGAGTTCAGCACTTTAAATAGTATTTCTAAAATCTGGAATAAAACTCAGAACAGCTTTACCATGCCCTTGACATTTGAGACATTTCTGCAGTTGGACTTATTTTGAAACATGCTGTCACCTGCAGTTTTGAGTCCCCTAGCCTTAAGACAGCACGGGGGGGGGGGGGGAGGGATAGGTGTTTTGAAATTGTCCCCCATGCCCACATAAACTTGAAGGTTTCCTAAAAAAAATTTTTACACTAGCATGTAGGGGTACAGGTCAAGCCTCCAAAGGTGCATTGGGAAGTTTATGCAGTTCATGGATCTGGAAGCTGGCCATTCATGTTTTAGGATAGGTAACATCTGTAGCAGCTGGGGATTTATTCAGAAATAACAAGTGGGGATTGCTGTAAAATATGACAGCTTAGCTGTAATATTTTGTTCAAGTCATTAGAAGCATGACTTGTTATAGAAAACAATCATGCAAGGAAATGTGTAGGGAAGTAGAAACAGCGGGAGGTTGCATGCCAGATAGATAGACTCCATTGAGGAGGCCATGGGTATGAGTTTACAGGACTTAAGCAGAGCAGTGGAAATTAGAGAGTCCGGGAGACGTCTCATCCATGGGGTCATCATAAATTGAGATTAATTCGAGGGCAGTTAACAACAACTAAAAATGCCCCCCTTCAGGGTTCTAGGCAGCCATGCTTTCCCTGGCATACACTATTCCATTTCTTGCCTCCTTCATTTTTCTATTTATTTCTGAACAGCTCTTCAGCTTTCTGTACATGTCCATACTCAGTCCTCTTTGGGCTATTTTTCCCTCTTTGGGATTATTTTTCTCTACCCGAGATTTTATTTGGTAAGATGTACAGGTACTTGGGATCCGATGACCTTGCTGCTATTCCCCTTGGCCATGTGCAATTTTTACTGTATTTTGATCAAATAGAAGGTATAATTTTGCTTGGGATCAGTGGCATTTTTGCCAAGTAAAAGTGTCTATCACTTACTTTTGAACCATATAAAAATACAGTTTCTAGTACTTTTAAGTGCTTCATAAATAATAATAAACATTTTAGTGGGAAATTCATTACAAACATTGTAGCATGGATTCACCACAGATATGAAATGTCAAATAACAGGACATCCTTTCTGTACCATTTTGAATTTTATGACATCACTTTGAACATTACCAGTGACTGTGTAAAATGGAAGATAAAGATGCTTTGTGATTTAAAACCTATTACAGAAAGGTGGCAAAGGATTACATTTTCAAGCTGAAGAAAGATAATGTGCTAAGATTCTTCAGGATCAGTCTTGAGATCCATTTTATGTGACACCTTCATTTGAAACTTTGTCAATAAGCACTCATCTGTCATAGATCTGCATATAGCATCAAAAGAGACATTTATCAATAGAAATGAGTATCTGACAATTATGTGGGTGGAACAGAACCCATTGAAGAAGCATAAAATGTACTTAGTTGAACAGCATAGAATATAAAATTATGCACCTGGAGTAATACTGTTTTGTTCCTGTTATGGACTCATTGTATGGAATGAGAAAAGAAGGAAGATGGCACAATAATTTCCAAGATACCAAAGAGCTACCACAATGATGCAGCCATTAAAAGGAGAGCTACAGTTCTGGGAGGTTTTGAATGTGATTGAGAGGCTTTTGACAAAAAATAAGGATTTTTTTTTCTTTCCTGTACAACAGTCTGTTGCGTTCTCATTTGGACAGAGCTTAGAAAGTGATTTTTTTAAAACTAAGATTACTCTTATAGTTCATGGGTCCAAAAGTAATTCTAGTGTTTAAAAATATGTATTTTTTTTACTTGTGTCAAAAGGCGACTGAAATACTTTTAGTCAATGGTTGAAAGTAATGAGTTGCACCATATCAATACAGTGTAACCAAATTATTCATAATAAACCTCTTCAGTGGTAATGACCACCAAATGTCACTCCTCTTTTATGTTGTATAAAACCTAAGGAAAATTCCATTCCCCACAATGAGAATGGAAGTGTCACCCATTAACCTTTCCAGGATGTAGCCTGTGATGGCCCTTCCAACCGAGTTCATTTTTCTTCTTTCTGGAAATCCTGCAAGTTCTTGATTGGCCCTAGCAAGCCTCTTGAAAGTGCTACTGGTAGGATTTCTTGCAGCACAGTGCCTTGTAGCTTCACTATATTGGCAGAGAAACAAACAAACAAACAAATAAATAAATAAATGCAATAGGAAGGGCCCTATAGTGGTCAAGATATGTGCAATCCACAGTGATTGGACTTTTGCTTAATAAAAATAACAGATTCCTTTGGAGGGTGTAAGGGATCTTGCAGGCTGAAGGTGATATAAGTAACACTCGCATGCCAGATTTGTTTTGACCAGAAACATGTTAGCAACAAACCAATGTGTATATTGGCGGAATAAGGAACACATTCCATTTCTCTCCCCCCGCCCCAAGAAAAGCCCTGGTTTTAGTTACTTTTAAAATGTCTGAAAGCTTTTTAGTTTTTGTTTATTAGCACAAGGCATAAGCAAGCTCTTGAAACATGTGATAGTTCTCTTTCACCTCATTCTATAAATATTTAAATCAACCACATAATGAGGCCACCTCATAACTATTTAAAATAACTATGGTTACATAGTTAGATTGCGAAGGGATGAAAGTTATGCCTTCTTAAGTTAACAAGTGTAAAGTAATGTAACCATAGTTTAGCTATTGAGAGAAGAAGTAATTACATTCAGTGTAGGCAATACAGAAAATTCTGTGTCTGCATTACCCATTTTATTTTCATGCTAGCTCTTAATGCAAAGAATTATTAGATTTAAAAAATAAAATAAACAGGCTGTACCCAATAACATTACTGTACAGCAGTTTAGGCTGCTTAACCAAATAGGACTGTATGGATTTAGATGACTTTGCCTTACTGATATATTATTTATGGGGCAGCTAGAAAGAAAGCAACTAATTGCATAAATTGATAGAAACTTTATATTGAATTTATATTTGAGGAGAAAGTTTATTATACAAGGAAAATTTAAATCCCTGGAGCCTAATAAGCTTGTTTTTTCTGGAAATGACCATATTGTGTGAATGCTTAAAAACTTTGCAACGGACACACTTAAAATATGAGGAAATGTCCTGGCTATCAGCCATGTAGAAAAGCAAGTATAATAATACGCCTTTATTGTTCCAGCTCAAGAAGTGTCTTATAGGATGGCTGCTGGTCCTATATTTGGGCAGCAGTGGACAAATTGATCTCTTGTACTATCTAAAGTCCTATGGTCCTAATCCTATCAGTCAGATGTTCATTTGGATGAAAATGACTGCATGAAGAGAAATGACAGAGTGAGTCATCTCCACTAACCCTGTTCCCAAACTTCACATTCACAAGACTCCATGTGGAGAAAAATTGAGATGCCTTTGTTACTTGGTGACATCCCTCCACTTAGCTTCCAAAGTCAAAGATTTCAGACCTTCCATTCTCTCAGATAGCTATTGAATGTATGGGACTTCATGTCCAACCATGTCATGAAACAAGCCCTTTGAATGAATAGTGACAAGCACCAGCAATCATCTCATACCACGCATTTATGTGCACCCAAAAGAATGTTTGTATTATCCATGTAAACAGTCACAGCAGATTTATGGCTGACAACTACGGCAGAAAGGTTTTCAATCTTGTCCTCTCTTTTTATTCTTTCAGTTGCTATCCTCCTCAAAGATGATTATTTCATCAGCGGTGCTGGACTACCAGGCAGATTCAAAGCTGAGAAAATTGAGTTTCACTGGGGTCAGAGTAATGGATCAGCTGGCTCAGAACACAGCATCAATGGGAGGAGATTCCCTGTTGAGGTGAGTTGAGAGCAAGTATATTCACACTTCTTAAATGAAAAACATACTGGTTTAACATTACTATGAGACTTGTCAGAATCTTGCAGTACATTTTGAAGGTCTTTGCATTTAATAAAATGCAATTATTAATACCAACTCGATTAAATAAAGGATTTTACCAGTTCCTATTGATTTAATGGGTTTACTCTGGCTGTCTTGGATCCTGCATAGAGAGAAAGAAGAGATATAAATCAAATATGCAGACGGATAAGGGCAACCAACAATGAATTTCCTGGTCTGAAGTTACACTGTATTATGGAATTAAATAGACTGGTATTTTGATATTATAATATTATGATAACAATTGATTTCCAGATTTTTGCCCAGCATAGTAGTCAGCAGAAACAGCTACAGCAATGAAGCTCTGTCATCATAGTTCCTTATACCAATGTCCTACACTCTCAAGAGCCTATCTTTTAATTCAGAGAGTGCCCCAACTGAAGGGTTTCCAAGGTCCTGCAGATGAGGGGAAATGATAAGTGCAATGTTCTTCCACTCACAGGGTGTTTTGAAATGGACAGATGGAGAAACCATTTGATGTACTGCTGCAGCTGCTTGTTTCAATGTGCCCTGCCACTGAGAGAGTGTTGCAGTGATCATTACACAGCACTTCACTCTCCAATAATTTAGGAATCCTTTGGTATGGTGCTGCCTGACTTAAGAGCAGATTTTGGGGGTCACATTCACATATTAATGACCTTAAACCTGAATCCCCAAAGTTATGCAATTATAGGTCTGGCATACAATCACATCAGTATTGAACAGGATGCCAGGCGGAGTTATGAAAGCAGAAGATCTGTGCTGACTCCTTCTCCTTCTTCCCTCTACTTGCTTCACAGATTGGGTTGCTGTGACTCAAAGAATTGGCCTTTATTAAATCCTGTAATAGAGCATTTCAATTCCCTAATATATGAACAATAGGCAATACATGTTTACATGTGATTTCTAATGATATGTCCAAGTATTACAGTTCCAAATACTGTACAATAAAGATTATTATTAAAAAAGATCAATATTTTGTGTACATCAAGTGGTAACGAAGTCAATTAAATCCATATCAATTCCACATTGTAAACATAACAAAAAGTGGAAATATCAAAGTAGGGTGGGGGAGTGAATACAGTGGACACTTCCACCTTGGGGGTTCAGTTCTGGGGGGGCCCACGGATGGGGAAAAACACAGATGTTCGTACCCCATATTTATTCAATAGACAGTGATGTGTCTGTATCAGCATGTCAGAGTACATACACCACCATTGAATATTATGGGGCTTGGTGAACTGTGGACACACCAATCAGCTAGCTTGCTGATGTGATGGGCCCACTGTCTTTCTTCATGGCACTGAAATTTGCGATAGCTTTGGGCTATAAAGATAAGCTACAAAAAGTGTCCAGACGTTATTGGTCCAACACTGTAATTTGGAAGATAGCATGACTGTGAAGGTTTGCACCACAATCCCCCTTTTGATATTTCTTCAAGATGACCTTGTGCACAGGGAGGCTACTATATCCAGTATATTCTGTGATGCCATGAAAGCAGCTTCCTAATTGTGCCCTTACCACATCAACTTCTCAAGATGAAGAGAGGAATTGTGTATGAGCATGTGGACACACATGTGTGCAAACTTAACTACGTTCCTTGGTGTCCTTTATGAACATGCTTAAAAAGACAATACAGTGGCCCTTGGAATCAGCTAGTTGGGGTTTGGTTCCAGGACCACCTATAGATACCAAAATCCATGGATGCTCATGTCCCATTAAATACAGTTGTGTACTGCAATGGTTACCCTTATATAAAATAGCAAAATCAAGGTTTGTTTTTTGGAATTCATGTATCTTTTGAATATTGTGAAGCCATAGATTATTTAATCCATCGATAAAAAAACCTTTGGATATGGAGCGATGACCCTATTTAGCTAAAATTACCACCTATGCAAGAATTACAACCCAAGCCTGATAGAATAATCAAGGCTAAGCTTTGAGGCCCTCACCCTTGCATAATACTAAACAAACAGAGTCAGGCACTAAATATTATTTTTGTTTGCCAATGGTACATTATGTGTAGATGTAATTGTGCAAGGGGAGAACATAATTTTGTTTGTACTGAAAGACTGAAGTTTGCCTTAACCTAAATAATTGTGCAGAAACACTAAACTGGACAGACTTTCTCAGAAATTATGGAGTCCTGTTGAATGTCTACATCTCATTAATGTTGCTTTCACTTCCTTTAGAAATAGGGTTATGTATTTCTATTGAAAATGGGGAAATTGTGTATACTCATGCAGGTCAGTTCTGAAACACTTTGTATAGCAAAAAATAAGGAAAGACGAGTTGTGTAGAGCTGTCTGTTAAAGAAATGAACATGTGAACTATAAAAAAAAGCAGATAATAATGTTTATGCTGTGAGAAATTAATTCTCAGTAAAGAAATTAATTCTCAATAAAGAAGACTTTGAGAATACCCCTTTAAAAAAGTATATACTTTTCTCATTTGGCTGCTGTGTACCCTCAGTACCTTTCAGAACTGATCCTCAGATTCATTATGTATAGGAAATGCCTGTGTGCAGTTCCAGAATTTAGTCTGTAAAGCTAATTGTAGTTCAACGTGCAGGGACTTGTTGTAGAGCTAATTACCTGACAATGAAACCTCTCTGCCAAACAAGACCATACCACATGCTGGAGGCTGTATTTCTAGGAAACCTATAAAGGGAAAACAATAGCAGCAGCGATGGCCTGCTGAGCTGAGGTAGCCCATAGGCAAAGGTCAGATATTTGTGGAGTTGTCCTCCAGGTTTGGCACTATTCTGCTGTCAGCGCACTTGAAAGCAAAATGTGCTCTGAGCGTAATTGAGAAACCAGATGTGGATGGTACGAGGCAAGCATTAGTTCCAAAGACTGCCCTATTGGGGAATGTTAACAAATCTGCTTCATCTGCAGAGTTTGCTCTACAAACACAGAGCATCTATGTGCTTTTGCTGGAAAACAAACTCCTTGCTGTTAGTTCTTTTTGCAGGAGGTGGCAAAGCAGTGGGCTGTGCTCGCAGAAAACCAAATCTAATTTGAAATGTCAGATACGAGACAGCACCTTATTGTTTTGTTATGTTGTTTGTATTTTTATCATCACAACTAATGTATCACATGGTACAGCAGTGTGATTTAATTGGTTTCCTTCATTGCAGCCCATCTGGATCATATTTTTGTGAATGATTTATATGTTAAATTACGGGATAGGATATATGAGAACATCCTTTTCATTATGTTCTCTGAAGACAAATTAGATCAAAGCCACTACATTTATCCATTTATTGTGCTCTTTTTATTTATTTTTTGAAGCATCAGTCTCATGCACATGTTTGATTATATCAAGTTTCCAGGGGGAAAAAAGGGTTTCAAGTAAAAATGTTTCCTTCCTTCCTTCCACCACTATGCAGAATCAAGATGAACATTCTTTTGTGATGAGTAGCCAGATGAGTAGCCAGATTTGTGAAATATTTTAAGTAAAATATTTTTTCCTCATAAAACCTGTGATGAAAACCTTCCAGAGTCTCTGTTTCTGAAACCTCATATCCTCCAACATTATCTTTAAAGTGAAATAAAGGCTGATAATTATACTTTGTTACAAAGTGCTAATCTAATTTAAATATTTTAATTTTATTTCTTTGGGTTTTCTTCTTAACATTACCAGATCTTCTAACATGGTGAATCCTTGCATTATGGGTTAATATATTGGAGACCTACACATCTGTCATCATTGCCCATCATATGTTGTAATTTTTATATGACTTTCCCCATATACTCTTAATTTGACAGTGTTCAACGATATGCACTGTCTAAATGAGATGTAGCATCTCAAAACCAATACTGTATATCTTGATGTTGACAAGGGCATCAGTCCCCTTTCCTGTTTTTTGTTTTTGTTTTTTGTTGTTGTTGTGCTTTGGCTAATGGATTGAAAATTATTTTCCTCATTTCTGACAATCTGTATCTAGCTAGGATTCTTTAGTTTTTCTCACTTACGCTGTCAAGGTTTTATAATCAACAATATTGTCCACTAGGACAATATTGTCAACATTAATTATTTTAAGATTTGGAATTTCAGGGAATTTTCATGACAGGAAAATAAACTATCTCTTCTAAATTTATTAAGCAAAACAATTAACTCATACAGTTAAACACTTCTGGGGAGTGTCCTATCATCATATAAACATTTCAGTTCCTAATATACCAGTCAATTCCTAAAAGCTTGATGCTAATGGAGTTTTTTACTTGCTTACCAAAGGAGAGCAAGGAGAGAACCTTAGGGAAAGAACTCCAAAGACAGGAGCAGCCACCAAGAAGATCCTCTCCCTTGTTCCCTGTAACTCAGCCTGAGAAGGCTGCAGTAATAATAATGGCCTCTCCCAGAAAACCTAGATTTCAAACAGGCTTATATAGGGAGATACAGTCATTCAGACAGCATGGAAACAGAAGGATTGCATGGTCAAGGTCATCTACCAAGGCAATCAAAGTTGTCAAAACCAGTGTGGAATGGATTGAGATCATCCATTTCAGCCAGGAAGCCTTGGAGCTGAGAAGCCACCACATGCCCTAGTACCTTGCCCAAAATTTGATTTATTTATTTATTTTTATTTATTTATTTTTATTTATTTATTTATTTATTTGCCAATATGTATCCAGTAGAATAAGATCTGAGAAAGGATTTTTCAGTAATGGTTTTACAAGAGCCTCTCTCAGGCATGTTGCAATGTTCTGTTGCTGTAAGAAGCATTAATCACTCCTGTTATCAGTTCAACCTGGTTCCCTCTGAGCTATTTAATAAGCCAGGAGGGGGAAGGGTCTAGTACACATATGGTGATTCTTGCCTCTCCAAGGATCCCAACCACATCCTTGGGCCTCACAAAACTGACAATATCCAGTAATACTGGGCAAGTAGGAGACAGAGGCAAGTAAGAGACCAGACATGTAGGAAGCCCTGGTCATACAGTAGAGAGTGCTGGTGGTGCAATGGTTAAATGCTGGTACTGCCACCACAATGCTGTGAGTTCGATCCCAGTGGCTTCCAGGTTGACTCAGCCTTCCATCCTTTCGTAAGTCGGTAAAATAGTACCCAACTTGTTGGTGGCAATTAGCTTGCAGATTGTAAACCACTTAGAGAGTGCTGGCCTCACTGGTAAGCAGTACAAAATTGTACATGCTATTGCTGTGTATCATGTGGTATCCAAGTTGGTACAGAACCTTGTGATTTTCTCAGCAAAGTGTCAAGGAAATTCTTTACAGCAGGCAGATGCATGGATTCCAGATGTTGCAGTCAATCAGCATTAAGAGGGCTACACTTTGTCATCCCTTGCTTTATGGAGGGGGGAAGATTGGAAAAGCTACAGACAACCAAAAAAAAAAAAAAATGGGCAAGAGTCATGTGAGCTGGAGTATTTTGGAGTTGAAGTCAAAAATTAATTTTCTGAGTGTAGGTTTTCCAGTAACATTTTTGAACTACAACTTCCAGAAGCTCCCAGCCATCATGAGCAGTAGTTGCAGTTCAAAAAAGTAACCTTTACAAGCTCTAGCAAAAGTATACAGTGCCTTAACACACACAGTAACAACATGAATACAGTCAAGTATTAATTTTACATGAGATTCTAGATATTTGTCATTTTTAGATTATTGAGGCATAAATAACATATATTCCGATGTTTCACAAACAGCTGATGTGGGCTGTAGCCTGCAGAAACTCATGGTATAAAAACTTTCTCAGGTCTGGTGTTGGCTTTGCTGCTGGACTGTATTTATGTATTAGTTTTATATTTTGTTTTATTCAAGGCTAGTATTTTCTACATTTCTGTTAACTAGGATTATACTTTCTTCCCAGATTACGGGTACTACTTTAACTTAGTATGCATACTATTAATGCACAATTTAAATGCAGTTTAGTCAAGATACCAAGGATCCAGATTTAGCTTCTCTTAGTTCTCATTGAAATCAATGGGATTAGAGTTGTACCATCTCTACTTTGTCTCATTTATTTCTATGGGAACTTTGTTCATCAAACATTCTGGATGCAAGGACTGGATACATAGGAATCTGTGGGTTAGCATTTCTGTACTGTGGCACTCACTGTGATCAAAATAATGTCTGATAATCTAGTCCTATATAGCTGACTGATTAAGCTTAATATCTTCCAATGAAGCCTGACTTCAGTTTGAACAACAGAAAATCCCCTTTTCCCAATTATTAAAAGTTTAGAAAGTGCTACTTTAGAACTATAAAATAGGGATCTGCAATTGAGATTTGGTTAATAATTTGCAATCAGTGGTGAAGTTCAATGGTTGCACCCCCGACTCCCTTGAAAAGACAGTAAATTAAATAGGCCTGTTAAAACAGTGCCGCTAAGTTCTGGGATTTGTAGTGCTTAGTAAACCAGTGCACATTTCAGAGTTTCCTCATTAGAAACCTGTTGAGTCTTGTGAGAGTCTGGAGAATAGCAAGTTGCCTGATAACAGATACATTTCCTGCTGCTACAGCACAAGAGCTTTTCCACAGAAAGGACACAATGTGTTCAATAATCATAATTATGTAGGCAAGACCATGAACCTCTCTATTAGCAGAGCTTGCCACCTCTGCCACAGCATGGCTGCGATTTTGCTCATTGCCTATTCATTTCTATGCAAGATGCTGATTATGTCTGTGAAGAGCAGAAATCAGAAGAGTGATTTCAATCATGACTGTGTTAATTTGATGTGAGCTTTCAGCTGTTTATGAGCTTTCGTCTTAATGGTTCTAATTGTCAGTTATAATGTGAACACCATTATACAATAATGTACAGTAATTTACTTAGTAAATGAAAATCTTGTTCCAAGGACCATGCTGCAGGCAAGCCATGGAGACCTAATCCCTTCCATCCTTTATATCAGCATGCTTACAGTGTTAGGGCTAGGTTCTCCAAAAAGAGTCTTGCTTTAAAACGCTTCTGAATTTCACCCAACTAAGTCATTCCCCTTTTCCAAATCTTTTCGTAATCCTGTGCTTATGTGTTTTAACCTATGTGTTTAAATAGTTTCATGTCTTTAGTTATATGTTTTATTTTAATCTGCATTGTACCTAATCTTGAGCCTTGGGGAGAAGCAGGTGAGAAATAAAATCATCATCGTCGTTGTTGTCGTCGTTGTCATCATCATCATCATTATCATCAACAGCCTTCCTTTTGTTACTAACTTTAAAAACACTGCATTGTTTGTTGTACTTGTAGGGAAGTATGCACAAAGAGAAGACATGTTGGTTGGGGTCACATGTAGACCAAGCCATGGTTTGGCATCATGAGAACATGCCCTGGGTTAGAATAATAGAATCATAGAGTTGGAAGAGACCACAAGGGCCATGCAGTCCAACTCTCCTGCCATGCAGGAACTCTCAATCAAAGCATCCCCAGCAGATGGCCATCAAGCCTCTGTTTAAAAACCTCCAAGGAGGGAGAATTGAACTGAATCTATTTCAATTCAAAAAGATAATTCCTCTTTAGTGCAAACCATAGTTAGCTACTGCACTCCAAGGGGTAAACTATTGACTTATATCTCACTTCTCCCCCCACATGGAACTCAAGATATCCTGGTTTGAGTGGGATTTCCTATCCAAGTACTAATCAGTCCTCTGTAACTTCAGCATTTTGCTTTCCCCTTGCAAACCAGATTTGTAAACCAGCTTCAAAATATGGTTTGGAATCTTATTTTGGAGAGCAAGCACTGGAAAGCAGAGTTATATCAAATATATAAGAAACTATTCTCTTTGAAATTGGAAATTATTTCCTCTTGTCTTAGTGTCCTTAATGTAAAGCACCAATAGTGGCTAATAGTGGCTATGTTGGGCTTCCCTCGTGCAAAGTTCGGAAACTCCAGGTTGATTACAGGAACTTCTTGTAATGACCATATAACACTGGTCCTGAAGTCTCTTCACTGGCTGCCAATTAGTTTCCAGGCAAGGTACAAGGTGTTGTACCTTAAAGCCCTACATGGTTTGGGTACAGAACACTTCAGGGAATGCATTCTTCCATACTGTCCGTCCCACACCTTAAGATCCTCTTGGAAGAACCTACTTCAGCTGAAAAAAATCCAAGTTAACTTCACTCACCCAGAGGGCCTTTACTACTGGTGCTCCAAAGCTATGGAACAACCTGCCAGAAGAGATCCGCCATATTTCCACTCTTGCAGCCTTTAAGAAGGCTCTTAAGATGGATCTCTTCTGGCAGGCCTTCCCATCCTGACTTCTCTCCCTACATAGCACAACTGCGACATGATCTTACTGCCCTGTTTACCAAGCCTGTTCCCTAATTTTAACACTGTTATATTTTTATTGTTTTAATTGAGATGATTTTATTGTATTTTAGCTTGGGAAGGGGGGTGGGAAGGGATAATTCTGAATTTTATTGTATTTTATGTATTTTAATCTATTGTAACCCACCCAGATTCCTAGTGATTGGGCAGGCTTTAAATAAATATCATTATTATGCGTTCTGTCCTGGGCCCAATGCTATTCAATATCTTTATTAATGACTTGGATGAAATTATTGAGGGCCTAGTTATCAAATTTGCAGATGACACCAAATTAGGAGGAGTAGCTAATACCCCAGAGGACAGGATCAAAATCCAAAATGACCTGAATAGACTAGAAAGTTGGGCCAAAGCTAACAAAATGAAATTCAACACAGACAAATGTAAGGTTCTGCACTTAGGGAGGAAAAATGAAATGCACAGATATAGGATGGGGGACACCTGGCTGAATGAGACCACATGTGAAAGGGATCTAAGAGTTCAAGTAGACCATAAGCTGAACATGAGTCAACAGTGTGATGCAGCAGCTAAAAGGGCCAATGCAATTTTAGGCTGCATCAATAGAAGTATAGAAGTATAGTGTCTAGATCAAGGGAAGTAATAGTGCCACTCTATTCTGCTTTAGTCAGGCCCCACCTGGAATACTGTGTTCAGTTCTGGGCACCACAATTCAAAAAGGATGTGAAGAAACTGGAGCAGGTCCAAAGGAGGGCGACTAAAATGGTGAAGGGTCTGGAAACCATGCCCTACAAGGAACAACTTAGGGAGCTGGGAATGTTTAGCCTACAGAAGAGAAGGTTAAGAGGTGATATGATAGCCCTGTTTAAATATTTGAATGGATGTCACATTGAGGAGGGAGGAAGCTTGTTTTCTGCTGCTCCAGAGACCAGGACCCGGAAGAATGGATGCAAGCTCCAGGAAAAGAGATCCCACCTCAACATTAGGAGGAACTTCCTGACAGTAAGGGCTGTTCGACAGTGGAACACACTCCCTTGGAGAGTGGTGGAGTCTCCTTCCTTGGAGGTCTTTAAGCAGAGGCTGGATGGCCATCTGTTGGGGATGCTTTAATGGAGAGTTCCTGCATGGCAGGGGGTTGGACTGGATGGTCCTTGTAGTCTTTTCCAACTCTGTGATTCTATGATTCTATGATTATTATTATCATTATTAAAATATTATTGAAATCAGTCTTTATTAATAATGGTGTGTGGCATGGTATATGTGTGTGTGCTCAGAGGCATTTTAAACAATCATTAGCAATCTCACCAGTGGACTACAAGCCCCATAAACTATTCCAAAAGAACTCTTTCATTTATATCCAGACTCTCCAAAAAGGGTGATAAAAAAGAATTCCGTGCTGGCTTACTGCAATGTAATTGGGTATTGCAAGTTAACGTGGCAAGGTAATATAACACAATATAAAATATAATCCAGATTTCACACTTGGACCTCTGTTTTATCAAAGAAATAGTGGTTCTCAACCTGTGGGTTGTGACCCCTTTCAAAATCCTTTCACAAGGGTCACCAAAACCATCAGAAAACACATGTTTCTGATGCTCTTAGGAACCAAGACTACAGCTTTGGGGGGTCACTACAACATGAGGAACTGTATTTAAAGGGTTGTGGCATTAGGAAGGTTGCGAACCACTAGTCTAGAGGAATTTCATAAGTCTCCCCTGGCAGATATATACAAACATACCTTAGTGACCTGAGAAACCTAGTCATTTCATTTCATGTGTAAATATTGTTAATTCTTAATAAAAAAATTAGTGGGAAATGTTGAATTTCTCTTCTTTTTGGTAGTGTAGGAACATTTACTACCTTGCTCTTTCCATGTTATTTATGCTTTTTGTACCAAATTTTCCATTTAATAAGTAATGTCCAGGAACACATCTTTTTGTTAACTGAGGTATGCATGTAAGATAATCTAAATGTTTAGAAAGAAGAGGCAAGATTTTAAAAATAAAATATCTCTTTCAGAGAGAACTGGAAAATTAGCCTTTAAAACTCTGGAGAACCAGTGACAATCAGGATTAATAAAACTAGATTTGCTAAAGTATTGATTGCAGTGTAAGGCAGTGTTTCATGTTCTTTATGTAAGGTCCATATATAACAGAAACATTATTCAGGCCAGAGAAAAATAAAGTAGCCATTTTCTGCCCAAATGTTTGTTTCAAGTAAACAAAAATATTAGATGTCTGTTGTTCTGGCAAATGCACAGTTGAAATTAATGAATGTGCAGAAAAAGTATTTGGTGAATGGTATTCATATTCTATACATTTCATAGCTGAGACTGGGTGTATAAATTAGATATATGTTCAGTAGACACAATGCTGGTTTAAAGTGTGGGGGGTTGCAGCTCCCTGCATGCTGCCTTTGAACCTCCCAGTGTTTCCCAAGCTCTTCTTCTCATTTTTAAAATGCTCCTGGGGAAAACAGAGGACAGATTTTGCCACAATTTTGTTCCCTCCGGCCATATCTAATACTAGATTGAACCATTCTATAAAGGCCTCTTCTAGGCTCAAATGGTCAAAGAAGGGACATGTCACATCCATGCTCCTAGGTGTGGCACAGGTGACAAGTTTGGCCACCTCTCCCATGTTTTTTTTTTTAAATTAATGTACAGCAGAGGATGCAGCCCTGGTAAAATTCCATGGACTATCAGTGAAACTCATTGCATCCCAGAGAGTTTCTCACTCTTGGTGGATGGGTTGGTTGACTATATGAATATTTTTATACATCAATGTGCAGCCATCACTGTCTGATGATGTAAGTCAAGCTAAGTAAGAGCTGATGGGGGAGAAAACTTAAGTGATCCTCCATAGAATCTGAAGACTAGTGGTTCTCTTCATTTGTATAGTTATGCATATAATGCTAGTCATATATTTTATTGTGCAGTTTGAAAACACTAATTCATGAATAAGCCGTCAAGAAAGACAATGTAACCTGAAGCTGTCCTATATTCTCAGCTTCCTTCTGTCCTTTCCTCTGTACATTCCCTTTGCTTGGAAAAACATCTTGAGATTTCTCTCATAAAGAATTCAGAATGGTCTAATTTTAAGGAAGAAAGATGACGGTAATTCTCATGAAAGCAAGTTAGTCTGGATTTCCCTTCTGTCAAAGATTGCTGTCCATTTAAATTGGTATTCTTGTAATTGTTTTGTTCTTTGCACTCTCCATGAGGTCATAGCTGATGGACCTCTCTTCTGGTTGTCTCTTGTGTTTTTTGTCATGCAACTAGGGAATAGGTTGGGTCTTTAATTAATGATTTTACTGCAATAAAGGTTCCACTTTAGAACAGAATGCTTCATCTTCCAGTAGTGAAATATTTAATCTCCATCTGGCTGATCTTTTCTCTGAATGTCCTTTGGTAATTAAAAGGAAGTGGAAGAGGATGGTTTGAAATTTAAATGTGTTGTTGAGATGTGCTAATGGTCTGCAGGATCAGTTTTGCACAGTCTAAGAACCTAGAGTAGAGCAGCACAGTATATTTTATAGCATTGTCATGTTCCTGTCTGCCAGAGGCAAATGTCTTTCAATCACTCAGATGCCAAACTACATGTAAAATTTCATTTTGAAGGATTTTTCCATTGGGCACAGCACCATTAGCTCTTGATGGGAACTTTTTTCTTTCCCCTGGGCTTCACCTCCAGCCATGTGTCAGTGCTGCTACACTGCAATTATGATATAATGATAGACTAAATGTTAGACATCTTATCTCAATGTAATTCTTATTTTGTACAAGTTTAATCAGAGTTTATTATGGGGAGGGGGACTGTTGAGAATAGGAGTGATCTGTTGGAGTGAGGATATTAGATAAGACTGACAGCAAGTTCCTGTCAGGAAGGAGTTATTTTGAATAGGAGAAAAATCAATACAGAGGCTGGAGAATTTGACAGAGTTAGAAGACCAATTTAATGGAAGGCAACAGATACAGTGATGCTATTGCTTGAAAGACTGGATTGTTCAGGACTAGAAAGCCAACACAAGATAAAGTATCAAGTTGAAAAAAATCAGAGACAAATAAGGGATACTTGGGAAGTATTTTCTATCTGGGTACTCTGGCATGAACACACACATTCTCTCACCATCTCTCTGTCTCAGTGAGAGAGATAATTAAAGTACCACTGCTGTGATGTAAATACTTTGAAATCACAGAATCAGGACTTGGAGAGGTTCCATTTTGACTGCAATTCCAGTGGGAAATTCTGGGAGTAGTGAAAAAAAGTTACTTCTCAGGACAGAAAACAAGTAAAGTGGACAGCTGTCATTACATTCCCCTGTGTCTCCTGACAATTACTTACATGCACCTCAGGCACTAGTTATCATTGTTAGAAGAATTGCCAGTGTATGCTCTCCTGCAACTGTTGCAAGGCACGCATGCATCCAGAGTAAATGAGCTTTATGTTTTAGTGTCATGGGCCATGATCTGCAGAATTGGGACCTAGAAGGGGAGTCTGGAAAGGAGTCTGAAGAAGGGTCAGACAAGTCCCTCAGGTGAAGAGCAGCCTCAGATAGCTCTTCCAATTGAAGATCAGCCTCAGCCACCAGAAGGACAAAGGCAGGACTCACCTGCAGCTGATGGGACAAACTGGGGGGGGGTACTACAGCCTCTAGGTCCAAGGATGATGCAAAAGGAGAGAAGAACAGACCAACAGTGCTCAGTCAGGATGCTTGCCAAACAGCAACAAAGAGGATTTGATTAAAACCAACTGTTGTCATCCCATCTAAGAGCTGAGTCTGTCTAAGCCTAGGGCTGGAAGCAACTCCTCTGCTTTTGAGCCAATGTTCCTGTCTCCTGCAAACTGGACTTTTGACTTCTTGGCTTCTTTGACCCTTGGACTGTGTTGACCTTACTGCTTTCCTGACTCAGACTGATTGACAAACACATGTTTTTGAGTGGGCTCCCATAGGCAAGGATGTCTTTTGGGTGCTGGTAATTTACTGGCTTTGCCAGCACCACTGGTTAATTGTTTCCTCCCAGCAGCCTGTGTATGTGTTAGCAGATTCAGGACATTTACACACCGTTAATCTATCAAATGTTGATGGTGAGAGGAATATGATATTTTTTTACAATTGTGTGTGATAAAAAAGTAAGTTTCTCTATCACACATGCACCCAAATTCACTCACTTTCATATGATTGAATGCACTAGTATCTGCTCATTGGAAGATTCTGTATACTATGCTTCTTTGGTAATACTATGCTATTTTTTTAGAGTGGTAACAAGAATTATATGCACTTGCAACAATTAGCAACTAAAAGCTCTTTGCAGCGATCTGCTCTTTTGCAGCTGGAATAATAAAGCACCTTTTGATTGATTTTGTGAATGGAGAATCAAAACAGAAGGGGCTGTCACCTCACATTCTCCTCCTTGTGTCCTCAACATCCCCAACAGTTCATTATCATGTGACAGAGACAGCTGGTAGAAGAGGATTATGGCATGTGAAGTTGAAGATTTGGCAATCATCCTAAATCAGATAAAATGGCTGGTTTGTATATAATTAGTACGGATAATTTTCAAAACTCTTTGACCCATCATCTCTTTTATCACACCAAAGCAAGTTTTACCTGACAATCAAAGATAACCATCAGTTAATAGTACTTAAAAATCAATTCACTCAAGCCTTATGCCTGAAATAGTATTCTGTCCTCTGGCTAATTTTTACTTGTTTCAGCAGAGTAATATAACAGTCCAAGATCCAAGAGATTGCCTTCACTATAACATTCTCCAAGCAAAAGATCTTTTGTGTATTCCAGTTCCTTACTTAATGTATCCAACTTCTAATTTGATATTTCAATGAGTAAGATTTATCCATGTGTTCTCTTTTTATAAAGAGATGATGATTAAAAAGAGTGAATGAATACCAAGTGGAGTATAAAATACAGTAGAATCAGTGATGCTTACGGGAGCATGAAGTTATAATGGAGAGATGTTATCAATCTCACAAGATAACTAATTTATTTATTTGGTGAAATGTAGAGCAGGAGGAAGGCAAGGCACCTGCATGTACAGGTTGCCTTTCGTTTTCTTAGGCTATGCTGGCTGGAAATTCTGGGAGTTGTAGTCCAAAAAGGTAACATACTTTGTTTTTAGTCACTGAAGAACAGCTCCGCCAATGGAAGAGGCATTTAAAAACAGTAATATGGGATGATAGTCAAACAGTTTATGGGGAAAAAACTATTAATAAACTATTAATTGTTGAGCCAAATGAGCATAAGAGGTGGATATAAGTCTTAATCTTGGATTAAAAAACAGCCAGCTAAATTTTGGTCTAATCTGCACTGTCCTGGTTTTGGGCCAGTAACTGTGAGTACTTCCATTTTGTCTGGATTAAGTTTCAATTTGTTTTCCCTCATCCAATCCATCACCGCCGCAAGGCAGTGATTAAGAGGAGAGACGCCATCTGAAGTCTGAGCAGACAATTTTGTCATAAAGAGCGTACTGAAGACACTGAGCTCCATTCCTCTGAATCTCACCAAGCGGCTTTATATAAATATTAAACAGCATCGGAGACAGGATGGCACCCTGAGGAATGCCACAATTAAGGTCGAACTTTGAAGAGCAACTGTCCCTGAGCTTCACCCTTTGGGATCTGCCGGAGAGAAAGAACTGGAACCACCGAAGTGCGGTGCCACCAATCCCAACTCTCTCAGCCGATCCAAAAGGATGGAATGATCTATGGTGTCAAAGGCCGCTGATAGATCCAAGAGCACCAGCAGGGTCACACTACCCCTGTTGATGCTCAAGTGGAGGTCGTCTGTCAGAGCAACCATGGCAGTCTCAATTCCATATCCTGCCCTGAAGCCGGTTTGAAATGGATCGAGATAATCGGTTTCATCGAAGACGGCTTGGAGTTGGGAGGTGACAGCTCTCTCAATCACCTTGCTGAGAAAAGGTAGCAGGGACACTGGTCTACAGTTGTTTCTGTCCAGGGGATCAAGGGAAAGTTTCTTCAGGAGAGGCTTCACAGCCGCCTCCTTCAGACAAGATGGAACTATTCTTTCCCTGAGGGACACATTGATCACATTCCGAAGGAATGTTCTCAGTGCATCCCCTCCGTGGTCGACCAGCCAAGATGGACATGGATCGAGGGAGGAAGTCATCGTCCTAGTACTAACAAGGAGCTTGTCCACGTCATCGGTACTCACCGATTAAAACTTATCCAGTAAGCTGACAACAACGGAGTTGCTAGACACCTCATTTACGGTCATTGAGCAAATATTGGTGTCCAAGTCGGCTCTAATCCGAGAGATTTTATCTGCAAAGTGGATGTTAAATGCCTCACAGCAGGCTGCCTTAGGCTCCAGTAGGGGGTTTGCTGCAGGGGGAACCTGTGTCAGCTCCCCCCCTACCTTAAACAGCTCTGCCAGGTGGGACTCTGCAGACGCAATGCATGCAGAGCAGAAGGGTCTCCACGCTGCACGCAAAGCCTCCTGATAGGTGCGAAGATGCAACCTATGGCGAGTTCTGTTGGACGAGAGGCGAGTCTTCCACCATTTGTGCTCTAGTTGTTGTCCAACCCGCTTCATCTCCCTGAGCTCTTCTGTAAACCAGGGTTTCCGATTAGAAGCGGGTTGGAAAGGACGCTCAGGAGCGATGGTGTCGATAGCCCTGGTGATGTCGGTGTTCCACGTGTCAACTAAGGCTTCAACAGAGTTGCCGACGTTCTCAACCAACAGACCCTCTAGGGCTTTCTGGAAGCCAGTAGGTTCCATAAGCCTTCAAGGGCGGACCATTCTAATGGGTCCGCCACCCCCGGGGGGACGGAAAGTGACCTTTAGTTCCAACTTGATCAGGAAATGATCCATCCATGACAGTGCGGAGGTTTTGGTTACCACCGCCCATGGATACTCCTGTTCTGTACTAAAAAACCCGTCGAGAGTATGACACCTGCACAATGAGTGGGCCTGTTGACCAATTGGGAAAAGTTCAAGCCTGTCATGGAACCCATGAACTCCTGAGTCGCTCCAGGTAATTCAAGCAGGCTGGTTTCGAGAGGAACGTTGAAGTCGCCCAAGACAATAAGTCTGGGTGACTCCAACAACTACTCAGAAACCACTGAGTCAAATCGGTTAGGGAGTCTGCTAGGCAACGGGATGGCCATTATACTAGCAGAATCCCCAAACTGTCCCTGGTCTTCAGGCTCAGGTACATACACTCGATGTGGGCTGTTTAAGTATAAGTACACATCTTTTTAAACAATATTATAAGTAGACTTATTCAGTAAGGTCTCCAGGTGGAGACCTTGCTAAAGAATCCAGATGGCTTCCAAATATGTATGTATGTATACACACACATATACAGTTTTTTTACTATATTGAATTATTTGCTATACAGTAGGCCCTTAGTGAGGGGTGTGGTGACTTAATGGTTAAGATGTGCCATGTGATGGAGTGAGCTCCCATCACTATTCCCAGCTTCTGATAATTTAGCTGTTTGAAAGCATGTAAAAGTGCAAGCAGATAAACAGGTACCACTTTGGTGAGAAGGTAACACTGTTCTGTGCAGCCATACCATGAAGTCATCTTTGACAACACTGGCTGCCTCTGCTTATTAATGAAGATGAGCACCAGCCCCTACAGTTGGACACGATTAGACAAACTTGTCAAAGGGGAAACCTTTACCTTTTGTTTTAGGCCCTTGGTATCTGCTGGGGTTTGGTTCCAGCCCCCTCCCCCATGGATCCCAAAATCTGTGGATTCTCAAGTCCCATTAAATATAATGGCATAGTAGAACTGTATCCCTTATATAAAATGGAAAAGTCAAGGTTTGCTTTTTGGAATTTTATCATTTTAAAAAATATTTTCAAGCTATGGATTCTTGAATCTGTGAATTAAGAATCCATGTATATTACTGTTACTCATTCCAGCATAAAAATTCCCTGTCTCTTCAAAATAATTATCCATGAAAATAATAGACACCTTTGCAGTGCCTAAGGCACATGAGAGGTTCAGGTGGCAGTTCAGTACAAGCAGAGGAATGGAAATCTGGCATGGTGTCTGTCCTCCACATGCATTAAAAGGATAGTCTCCCACCCACCCCCCACACCTGTCTCTCTGCTCCAATATTGATGGGTACTTTGCTGAGGCATGCAGACTGACAGCAATGATCCTCCTGCAGGCATCCTTGGAAGGTTCAGCATTTCTTCCCTAGCAGGTTTTCTTCCATTTAAGCAGATTATGGTGTGAAAGATGGAATGAAAGATCAGAGTTGGCAGGAAGCTGTGATTTGAATAGGACCTTCAATTTATTTGACAAGAGTAATGTTCTTCTGAATGGAGATGGACCCCTGCTCTGTGATGATAGGTGGGAGGATTTGCCTTTAGGAATGATAGGCATTTTGGACAATGAGTAAATCGATTTGCTAAAAGCAGGTGTGACACACCTTCTTGGGAATTAAAGTCACCTAACTGCAGCTTGTATTTAACATGCTAGCAAGGCTGTTTATTTTCTTGTTGTTCATTCTTGCTGAATACAGGAAGGGGTTGGGTCTGTATGGATTTAAAGTGAGTTAAAACAAATTACAGTCTCTCTCTTTCACACTAAATTTCTCAGGTCATATATCATAAGTAGAGGCACTTATAAACTGAAGGTACAAAGAATGGGGCTGCAAAATGTTAATTGCTTCAATTGACCAGATTTAAGTATAGGTATCATTATGTGTGTTTATTTCACAGCATTCTTAAGAAGGTTTTCTCTTAATGTTTCTAGAAATAGTAATCCTTGGCAGACTACATAGTACTGATGAAGAATGCTGCCTCCTCCTCCCCCCCCCCACCCCCCAGTCCCTGAATTTTCTGAAATCTGCCTTATGTTTGTAGCTTGGATATTCTTGGATAATAAATAAATATTGCAGACATAAGGACAACTTGCCCCCCCCCCCATTTCATATTAATCATTGTCTTTCATCTAATGAGCACAAAATAGTATGGTATGTTGTTTTTAACTGCATTTGAGTCAACCTTAACCCACAGAGACCCTGTTACTGAGACATCTGCTAGACCCTCTGCCCCCAATTGCTCTGCTTAGATCCTGCAGGCTCAGGTCCTTGAACTCCCAGGATGAGTCTAGCCATATGGCATAGGGTCTTCCTCTTTATTTATTCCTCTTTATTGTCTTTTCAAATGAGTCACTTCTTCTCATGATGTGGCCAAAGTACAACAGCCTCAGTTTCATCATCTTGGCTTCTAGGCATAAGTCAAGCTTGATCTGTTTTAGGACCTGTTTATTTGTCCTTTTGGCTGTCCACAGTATCCTCAACACTCTTATCCAGCACCATATCTTAAATAAGTTGATTTCTTCCTATCTTTTTTCTTCACTCTTCAGCTCTCACATCTGTACAAGGTGAATACCATGGATTCAATGATTCTGACTTTAGTGCTCATTTGATTATACTTTAGGATCTTGTCTAGTTCTTTCATAGCTGTCCTTTCCATTCCTAGTCTTCTGATTTTTTTTAACTGCAGTCTCCATTCTGATCAATGATTGATCCAAGGTATGGGAAATTTTTGACTATTTTGATTTCTTCATTTTCTAGGTTGAATTTATGTAAATCCTCTGTGGCATTATTTTTGGTTTTTTAATGTTCAGCAGTAAGATTGTCTTTGCACTTTTTTCTTTTTCCACTAGTAGTATCAGATAACGGATGTTCCTTCCTCGTATCGTCACTCCTCCTCCTTCTACGTCTAAACCTGCTCTTCATATACATTCTGTCTTACCTCCAATTTATTTTCACAACAACCCTATGAGGTAAGTCAGGTAAAAAGAGAGTGACTGACCTAAGGCCACGCAGTCAGTTTCATGTCTTAGAATGGATCAGAACCAAGTCCTTATCTACCACTCTAATCACTACCTTACAGTGATTCTTTGGTAGGTTCCTGTTTGAATATGATATCTACTGTACTGATGTCTGAGAGTGCAATGTGTATGTTAGAAGACTGAACACGTTTATGTGATGCTGGTCCTGCACTATACATTGTTTCCATATTTATTTGGATAAAGATAGTGATTTCTGAGCAATTGGAAGGCTGTTGAGTTTGAGAAGATCAATTACCTTGAATATGTTTTGAATTTCTTAATACCTTAGATATAAAAGATAATTCCATCTCTTCCCCCCCCCCACACACACACACTCCCCCACCCCCGTTTATCCACAGAAATACTTTATGCCCCTGAAAAGGACAGCATTATTGCCAAGATGGCATCTCTTATTGAGCAATTTTGAAATTAAATGGACTTGGCCAAGAAACCTATCTTAGTTAATGAGGAAAAGAGAATGATTAAAATTATTTACTTGCAGAGAATATAATAGGAAAAGATAACTTTTGCTTCTTGACAAAATAGCATTGTTTGTTATTTTTCTTTTCAAAATATAGAACTTCTTGTTTATTAATTGTATGCCCCATTGGGTTGTCAACATAATTTTTAGAAATACTTAATATTACTTAATGCTTAAACATGTATAATTAATTTAGATTCTGGGAATTGTAGCCCCCCTCCCCCCCCCCAAACCAGACAAGCATACAGAAAAAGCCTTTTTGTGAACTCTGCTTCCTTTTATAAGAACAAGAATCCAAGGGGGATGATTTGAGAAATAACCAATTGATTCAACAGGTTTACTCTATTTGGGACTAGCAATTGGAATAAGCCCAGAGGATATACCTTTAGTACAAGTTCAAGCCAGTTTAACTGTCACAGCTTCATTCCTCTGATTAAGCTTGAGTTCTTCTATCTATAGCAATTGTTCCATACTCTAACAAGATGCCATTTATTCATGCTTTTATGGGGGAAATCAGGAGTTTAATTAATATAGCATCAGTTTGTGAGACAGGTGATCCTTTCTGTTGGTCTCAAGAGATGTTTTGCATTGGATTTGTGTATAAATAGCAGAAATTACATAGTGGAACTATCCTAGCTGCTGTCTTCTTGCATGGACTTTTAAAAATCAGAAGCACTGAATGAACTGTTTCCATTATTATAGTATAAGTTAACCAGTCCTGTACTTTGTGTATGTGAGTGTGTGGGCATTCTTTGCTCTTCACACACACACAGGCACAGTATTATAGAGATTTTTTAAAAAAATAAACAATAGTAACCTCAGTGCATTCCTTGTATTGTTTTTGTAATGAAGGCAAGAACTCTCCCTGATGGTTGCAGTTTCTGTTTAAATATTTGAAGGGATGTCACATTGAGGAAGGAGGAAGCTTGTTTTCTGCTGCTCCAGAGACCAGGACCCGGAACAATGGATGCAAGCTCCAGGAAAAGAGATTCCACCTCAACATTAGGAGGAACTTCCTGACAGTAAGGGCTGTTTGACAGTGGAACACTCTCCCTCCGAGTGTGGTGGAGTCTCCTTCCTTGGAGGTCTTTAAGCAGAGGCTGGATGGCCATCTGTTGGGGATGCTTTAATGAAGAGTTCCTGCATGGCAGGGGGTTGGACTGGATGGCCCTTGTGATCTTTTCCAACTCTGTGATTCTATGATTCTATGATTCTATGAACAGTCTGTCTCAGCTTTCTGAAAAAGCATTTCTCATCAAAAGTGATAAATATTACAAATGTTCACATCTGTAGTGTAGATAAATCCATAAATGTACCAGAAAGGTGTTGTTACTAAGCAAATTAATGCTGATGGACCTCGTAACTGCACCAAACAATGGGATAATTTTTGATTTAGTGTGGTATCTGATGGAGTTGCTTTTTGGTTTTCTGTGTTCATCATGGAAGAGGAAAAGAAAAATTCACCTTAATTATATTCTAATCCAGTTTCCTCTGTACTGTATCCAGTGAAGTTCAACATAGCTTGAATTCTTTACTGTTGTGTTATTCTCAAAAAAATTCCAAAATCTGAAGCACCATCACAAACACCTCATGTGAATTCTCAACATATAACAGAAACCAAGTGTGCATTCATGCAGTGCAGCATGTGTTACTATTAAGAAGATGACAATTTTGCCCCATTGCACTATAAAGGAAAATAAATAAGTTATGAAACTCTAACCACAGAATCAGATGCTGATTATTCCTTTTAATGGTCTAATAAAAAATGAAAAAACTTTGTTTCTGTCTATTTAAGCAGTTACTTATTCCTTTGCTTCTATATGTTGATACCACTTTGGAAACCATATTGGAAACCAATATTGTAAATAATTGGATATGACACTTTATTTTCATTGTCCATCCTTCTTTGTTGTAATACATTTTAACTATAGTGCTTAAATGATTTTCTGTTGAGTTCACATTCATTATTAAGGATGGAAATGATTATGGGTAATCAACACAATTAAATATATTTTATTATTTAAAGATACCCATTCTGTACATTAAATAATATGTCTGTGCACTATAAATCAGCTACCATGTATGGTAGTATCCATACTGACATTGACTTTAGGAATATTTGACGCAGAATGAGAATTGACCATTAATGTAATAGATTATTACTTTTCATAGTTACATATAAAATGATCATATGTTGACTAGTTCCCAGGTCTGGTTAATTATTCAGCAAGCTTTCCCTCACTTGTTTTAAGGTGCTTAAACAATTAGAAAAATATGAAATATCTTAAAAATGAATTGACTGGTACCAGCAGATTCTTAAAAACGGGGAAGACAAACTCAGCAGGCTACTAGTCAGTGGTGGAAGGGTAAGTGCTCAACTCTTCCCTCATTGCTGTTCGAACTTGGAATCTCCCCCATCTGTCTTTTCATGTGAGAGAACAAAATATATAGGATAACCCAGCCCTCTAACATTATAGGTGAAAAAGCAAAGAAGAATCAATTCAGGGCTGAAAAATGACTGGATAGGAAATGTTTAAGCTTCACCTGTCTTTGATGTCTGTTCTGTTCAGGCTGGCAGCCTGCTGTCAATGCTGTTGGCTTTGGTTTGTTAAAAAAAAAAGACACACACACACACACACCCCAAAAGTTAAATTTGGTGTGCCTGTTTTCAATTCTCATTTCATGCACTATATCCAGTACTAAATATTCATGCAATCAAAAGCCTGGCTTTTGTATAGATTGTATATAGGTGGTAGAGATTGTGTGTGTAATGTGTGTATACAGAGAAATACTAGGAGGAATTATGTTATTCTTCAGAACTATTTAGCCGTAGGTATAAAATGGTTTATATATAAATAAACAACAACTACAACAATAAACTCTCATTAATGGGAAAAAGTAATTAACAAAGGGGAAAAAAGCCAAATTGCACAGCACAAAAGCCCCTCACCTCCTGCTCTGGGACAGAGGTTCCATAACTGTGTCCTTTTTCCCAAGCCCACTTAGGATTGGGCTGTTACTTTATTTATAAGTATATAGTTTGCCTTCATGTTTACAGTGCAACATTTAGAAGGCAGATAAAATATGTTGGCAACGTAAGATGGCTGGCTGCAATCCAACATACTTAAGCACATTCACTGTTATTTCGTAATTTATACAGTGCTATCAAAGTGCGTAAAATATACAAAATACCAATTTCTTTTTCTTTTTTTAAAGATAAGTTTCAGTCCCCAAAGAGGGTTTTTGAACACTAGGGATGCTTTCGGGGGGGGGGGGGGGCATCAAAAGTAGTCAGAGATGATTATAAAAGTGGATTTCAGCAGGCTGCCCACTTGAGAATATAGTACAAGGTTTGATTATACATTTACACATAGAGAAAGCAACACAGAATTCAAATTTGGTTTGCATTCACTTCCTTTTATACTCTCTTTAGGTTGCGGAGACATTTTCTCTATCCATACTTCATAACAATGGGTGACAGTATCAGCGCTGCCTCTTACAGGATACAAATGCAATAACTTTCCATCAAAAAGAATCACTTTGCTTGACTGCAGTCTCATACTTATTTAAGACACCATGGCTCTCCTGTGAGTATTACAGGTGGATTGCCAATTTACAAGAGCATTGTAGCACCTTTGGTGGGAGCTATTTTTTTGCTTACATATGTGTTGTTGTGTCATATTTTTGCCTTCTTCCTATATTCCTTCATATTGAGAAAAATGGTTGAAAAATACTGGTCTATGAAACCAAAGTAGGTATCGCTACCTGACCCAAACCTGTGAGCCTGTGGATCCTTAAACATGAATTAGAAAAGGGAAATGTGAAATGAGCATGCATGCCAGGAAGAAAGGTTTGGTGTGATAGATCTTAACAGTCAATAGTAAATAGTTTTGCACAGTACATTATACTCAAGGTGGTTCACAGTACATACGGTAGATAAGAAAATGCAGTAAAATAATTTTAATATATTGCAACAGAACATTAACAACTCTCCTACAGTTCATTTAAAACACAGCAAAGTTTTAAATGAGCATAAGGCATACCAATATGTTAGTTAACAGTTCCAAGTATTAATAAATCAAGTTTATATACTTACTAAGCAGTTCATAATAAGAAACCTGAGGAAAAAAGATAGCCCACCTTCTCCCCAAAACCAGAGCTCTAGGGGGATTACATTTTAAAATAAGTAAAATATAGCTATAAACACAAAGGGCAACATGTAAATGATCTGCAGTATTAAAACAGTTTAAACCATGCAATTAAAAAAGATTTAAAAAACGTTAACAGCAGTTCAGTAAAAACATTTGGAATGCAATTCCCATGATCCCAACTTGTTGTTTTCAAGGGTAAAGGGTAATGGGAATTGTAATACAATCCAATGGATAGTTGGATGGACACACATGCTCCCTCTGTCCCGCTAGCTTTCTAAGCTACCAGTAATTATGTATCTTGGGAAAAATATTTGCTAATACTTGATATACACTGATCCCATGAAGGAGATCTTAGCAATGGAGGCGTTGATTTGTAAGTAAGGGACAAGAGCCAGTGTGGTGTAGTGGTTTGAACACTGGACTACAACTCTGGAGACCAGAGTTCAGATCCCTGCTTGGCAATGGAAACCTCTGGGTGGCCTTGGGCAAGTCACATTCTCGCAGCCTCAGAGGCAGACAAGTGCAAACCTCCTCTGAACAAATCTTGCAAAGGAAACCCCGTGATAGGTTCACCTTGAGGTTACCATAAATCAGAAAGCACTTGAAGGCACACAACAACAAGAAGAGAAGTGTTAGACCTAAGTATTATTCAGTTGATAACAATTATCTGTGTGTCAGGTGGGATTCTTTTGTGCTAGTGGTACTTGAGAAGGAAGAAAATGGTGTTTAAATATTTTCACAGTTGCCCACTGTTTCATCTTGAGCAGCTTAATTACTCCCTGACACCATAGAAAAGGTGCTATGTAATACCAGCTTTGCCTAGCTGTAACAGAATATTTTATTGTGCTAGTAAATATCTGAACACCATGATGTATATACCACAAACTACATTAATAAACCCCATTTGATGTTTGGCAATATCTTATTTATTTTACTTTCACATTCATTTCTCCTAATTCCAGAATGCAAAGGTTGGCTACAGTATAGACATAACTTTTTTGAGGTTTAGGTCTCAAAACTAGCCTGTGACAGATTATTCATACACATAGCTCACATTAATTGTTAAGTCTTCCATATCCTTTGTATCACACAGGATCATGTTGGACAATCATCTGTTCCAGCATTCTGTTCATACAGATGGCTATGGTAAGTGTTACTGGCCAGATGTATTTTTATTTATTTATTTATTTATTTGAGAACTACTGTAAATACCTTCAAAAAGATTTACAAGTTAATTAAAAACATAAAAAACTACCTTATAAAACATAAAAAATTAATTTAAGATTAACCAAGAATAAAATCTATATCTCAGTAGTTCCTCCATGGTTTGGTGGAAAGATCTCCCAAAATCTTAACCAGAAATTTAAGTGCAGCAGGGCAAAAATTGCTCCAGACTGGAAGAGAAGAAGAAATGTCACCGCTGCTACATATACAATCCTAGAGTAGTCTATATTTTATTTATTTATTTAAGATATTTCTCTGTTGCTCTTCAGTCCACAAGGGCTCCCAAGACAATGGATGGATAAAAGCCATTTTAAAAGTTTGAGATAAAACATTTTAAAAACACATTGAAACACTCTTTAAACACTTTCCAAAATAGTCCAAAAACAATCCCAAAATACATTTTAAAAACAGTTAAAACAGAGCAGTTTCAAACATTAAAGGCCATTAGGAACAGCACTGTTTTAACTGCCCACTGGAACTCAAAACAGATGGAACCAACCTAACATCCTTGCATAGGGAGCTCTACACTCGGGGGGCTGCTATATAATATTAGTATGAGCTGGTGATCAAATTAGTAGAATGCAGAGATAGTGTTTGTAGAACTGTTGAGGGAATAAAGCTAATCTGTTTTAAAGTGGAGTTTTTTGTTTAGCCTTAATATTTCTTGTATAAACTTTTTTGCATACTTTTTCCAGGATACCAGACATGTCTATGACAGACATGATTGCTGACTGGGGAAATCATGCTAAATTGTAAAGGGGATCCAAACCTTCAGCCAGCATTTCTTCCAGTTTCAGATTTGCTGAACAAAACACACACAGAAAAATACCCTGCAGATGTTAGCCTGTATTTTATACCCTGATAAAATGTTAAATCTTTTTTTCCTTGCCATTATATGATAGAAAATAAGAGCATCAGCCTGTTTTTTGTTCCCAAATGTGTTTAAAATGTGTTTTTGAATCTTTATTCAATTTTAGAAGGACTCTCTACTTCTCAGTATGGCTATTTGTATGTAGACTATATTTCTGGAAAATAGACAGTACAAGGGATTATCTAGACATGCCTAAATTAGTGCAGTAGAAATAACCTATATTGCATAGTATAAAAATGCCTCCCTTGATTTGAGAGAGGGATTGTGGTCTAAAATTAATACAGTTCCTTGTGTATTTCTTAACTTTTTATGGAAAGGCAGTGAGTATAGATGCTGAAGGCATGAATTAGAATGTTACGTCTGGGTGGATAAATTTCATTCCAATATGAAACTTGAGGATGAAGAGAACATTTTGTAGATTATACTTAGAAAACAACTCAGCTGATAGTTTTCATCCTTGGCAGTGTGGAAGAGGTAGGGTTTTAGGATGGGATGGAATATGTGTCTGTTCCACTGAAAAGACAAATTATTATTATTATTATTTATACCCCACTCTTGAGCCCTAAAGGCTATCAGAGTGGCTTACAATTATTATTTTTAATTAGACAGTTCTCTGCCCTCAGGTTTACAATCTAAAAAGACACATAAAAGGAGAAGGGCATAGTGGTGGGGAAGGGGATCAGGTCCAGCAGTTCTTCTCTCCCTCTGAGGCCTGGACCAAGGCAGATGGCATGGAGGGAGGGCTCTCCTTCTTAATCTAGGACAGGCATGATGGAGTTTGGCCTGCCCTTTCACTCCCTCCTTGGCCAGATGGTGTTGTAAGGAGGGAGGGCTCTTCAACTCTTCAAATGGGATATAGGCCTATAACTCTGCTACTGACAGTCATACAGTTCCAAAACACTGGTGAGTCTGGAAGAGGATTTTAAATTTTCTGCAGAAAAATTTATACTACTGTGGATATTTGGTCCTTGATTGTGCTGTAGGTCATGTGATGTATGGTCCAGGGCCATTGATCCAAATTAAGTATTCCTTTTTCCAACTTACTAAGGGCTTCAGTTTATTCTAGAAGCTGGAACTAATCACAGCATAATATCAACGCATATCAAGATTCCCTAGGTAAGATGTCTCCCATGGATGTGGCTTTCAGCAACTTCTATTTCCTTGCTTAGTGCTTGAGTAAACATGGAAAGTTTTTAATGAAGCATCTTAAACCCCGTTATTTTCTCTGTTTGGCTGAGTAAGGGTTTACACAAGCAGCTACTGCTTACTTTGCCTGTTGTAGTCAGATACACATGGCTATGGTAGGATCAGCTAAAGTAGACTCCCATTCTTTCTCAGATGAAGATTTATTGCTTTGTTTACTGCAAAAATACAACTGTAAACTAGCACTGAAAGTATGCATTTCTCAAGACCTCCTCCCCAATAATCACAATGTCGATGATGATTTTAAAAAAAATCTCTAGCTGGACAGAAGACAAGCATGAAATAAAAATATTTGGTAAAAGACGGAATTTCTTTGTCAGAGACTTTGTTCAATGAGGTATTCGTGTACCCTGGTATCATCCTAATGGTGTCATTTCAGCAAAACTAATTTAGCTTACTTGGAGCCATATACAGCTGAGGCTCTTTCACTCCTGCTGTAAGTGAAATGGATTTGACAGACATGAGCATTCTACAGAAGCTAGCCCCTTAGAGAGGAATCTCTGTTTAAAGTCTGAACAGTTCATGGCAAGCCAAACCACTGCAGGGAATCACCCTGTTGTAGTTTTTCTCTTGCACTTGATGGTGATGATGTATGCCCCATCCTTCCCTCTAAGAGATCAGGGTAGGTAACAATCCATATAAAAAAAAAAAGCTAAAGCCACAAATTGCAAGTACCTAAAATCACAGTACAGGTACTTGTCTTTCTACGTGATCCTTTAGTAATGTCCCATTGTGTTTTGTTGAGAGATTCCACACACACAAACACACATGTGCATGAACACTCACAGTTCTGTCAATGACAAACTAATTAAACAGCATACATTTTTAATGATTTAATCTCCCATCATTTTTCTAGAGAGGAGTAATCCTCTTTTCAAACAAATCTGCTACGCATGGCCAGGCTCTCATTGTGAAATGTATGGTTTTCATTAAATCCCATTGTTAATAACAAACTTAAGGGATGTTTTAGATAAAAGGGGAAGGGTGGGGAAGGCAATATCAGCATGCTGAACGACTGCAGTGATTATGCTTCACTACCCATGTACCACCACATAGTTCTACTAGCAAAGTTCTACCAGTACAGTGTGTCTCATTTTGAAAGATGTTTGACAAATGAAAAGTCATTATATCTGTCAAAAGTACTAGCAGTAGATGGCAGAACAGGCTTTTTTTTCTTTTAAAAAATTACTTGTCTCAAGCTTTATATCCTTCAGTAATATGGCACCCTCCTGATGTTTTATACTAAAAATCTCATCTGCCCCAACCCATACAGCCAATGCTTTTGCGGGGCACCAACTTGGAGAAGGCTAAGAACTATCAGGATACTGTATGTGCTTGCATTTAAGGTTGCTACAGGTTAATTTTGTACTTTGTGCATGTGCACCATCAGGTCATCTATCAATTTATGGTGACCCCATTAATTTCATAAGATTTTTTTAGGCAAGGATTGCTCAGAAGTGGTTTTGTCAGTTCCTTCCTCTGAAATATAGCCTGCAACATGTGGTATTCATTCGTGGTCTGTCATCCAAGTACTAACCAATGCTGACTCTACTCAGCTTCCAAGATCAGATGGAATGCCTTTTTATTATCACAGGTTAATTATGTAATTTTCAGTGGACATATATTTCAGACTTAAATTAGTAAACATGTTAACTATTCTGTCATTAGCAGTCAAATTCAAATTGATTTCTTGGGTCTCATGTTACTCTTCCATTCATATAAGAAATAGGATATGCTCATTTATTGTATTACATTATGTGTGATAAAGGTGTTCTTAAGAGTGGTAAATCAGCCAGGGGCTCTGGGTCAATTCAGCCTGGCTGAATTCTGGGGGCAGTTACACATTGTAAACTGCTTAGTACATTAGTAGGCAGTACAGAAATGTACTTGCTATTGCTAAATGTTAAATAAAAAATTAATTCATGAATTTATTGAATCAAATCAAATGCTGAAATAAAATAAAAAATAAAATAGAACAACTAATAAAATTAATAAATGTAGCATATCAATTTAGGCAGAGAGCAGAGATTAAACACAAATATAATTGGATAACAGTTCAATAATGTTGATTAAATTCAAATATTTACAAACATAAGGAAGTATAACATGTAATTGCCTACAATAAGTGTATGTGTGTGTGAATGGATTTAGAAAATGAATACAGTTGATTCTCAACTACTGTGGGGATTAGGGGCGCAGGATCCCATTGAAAGTTGAAAAAAACATGAATATAGGACACTTTTTTTAACCTGATAGAACACTTCTCTAAGCATTTCCCGGTCCTCCAGTGTGATTCAATGGTCAATCTCTGTCAGATGTTGATCATAGAATTACACAGGAAAATCTAGAAATGCCTAACATATTTTTTCAGTCACTTATAATGCAGCAGCAGAGGCGGCAGCAATTACAGTAATCTGCAAATAATCTAATCTGTGAATCATTAACTAACAAATGTGGAGGGATGGCTGTGTTTGTCTGGCAATGAAAAAGAAATGAATTACAGGAGCCAGCGGAGCCTCTTGGGGAAAAAACAATTGTAATGGGAAAAGGCAGTTTCCTTTGTAGGCACAATCCAAGCCTCTGATTGCTCCGATATCACCTTTAAACATACCCGGTGTAATCCAATTTAGCACACTAAGCAAGGCTGGGGCTGGTTAATACTTGGATGGGAAACCTCCAAGAAGTACCAATATTATCCGGTAAGGCTAAGAAAGATTCCAGCCTGAAATCCTGGAGAGCCACTGCCAACCAGAGTTGTCAGCACTTGGCTAGGTGTCCCAGTTTACTCGGTAGAGGATAGTTTCCCATATTCCTGTGAGTGAGGGGGCTGCTCGGAGAGAGACAGTCTCATAATTCCCAAGATCCCAAGCTATGGAAGCGTTATAGATTTTAAATCCCCTTGAACCTTGCATTTGGTTCTAGACTTCAAAGCATATACCACCATATACCACCATCATTTTAACAATTTTTCATTTTTAAAGTGCCACAGACTAACATGGCGACCTCTTTGTGAATTCTTTTAAACTAAATTGGCCTAAGCATGCCACAGATAAATTATGGCAGTCTTCCACAGCAGCTGATCTGTAGTTCTTGTGGTCTAGTTTTATCCTATTGTGCTACTTTGGGGAGTACAGCACCAATCCAACAGGGTTCTATGAACTGGCAAATGTAATATCGGAACCATTGGCAATAATCTTGACAAGTGGGGTGCCACAGGGTTCTGTCCTGGGCCCAGTGCTATTCAACATCTTTATCAATGATTTGGACAGCAGAATTGGGAGCATGCTTATCAAATTTACGGACGACACTAAACTAGGAGGAGTAGCTAATACCCCAGAGGACAGGATCAAAATTCAAAATGACCTGAATAGACTAGAAAGTTGGGCCAAAGCTAACAAAATGAAATTCAATACAGAGAAGTGTAAGGTACTGCACTTAGGGCGGAAAAATGAAATGCACAGATATAGGAATGGGGGACACCTGGCTGAATGAGACCACATGTGAAAGGGATCTAGGAGTCCAAGTAGGCCATAAGCTGAACATGAGTCAACAGTGCGATGCGGCATCTAAAAAGGCCAATGCAATTTTAGGTTGCATCAATAGAAGTACAGTGGTCCCCCGGTTTACGAATCCCCCGGGGAACGAAATCCCCGGGACCCGAAACCAGCGGGACCAAAAAATATCCCCCGGAATCCGAAGGATCCCCCAGGATACGAAGGAGAAAAACCATGCGGCCCCTTTAAATCGGCCGCGCGGTCCGTCTCCTAATGCGGTCCTCCGGGAAATGAAAACTTCCGGGTTACGAAAGGTAATCCGGAACAGATTACCTTCGTAACCCGGGGGACCACTGTATAGTGTCTAGATCAAAGGAAGTAATAGTGCCACTCTTTTCTGCTTTGGTCAGGCCCCACCTGGAATACTGTGTTCAGTTCTGGGCACCACAATTCAAAAAGGATGTGGAGAAACTGGAGCGTGTCCAAAGGAGGGCGACTAAAATGGTGAAAGATCTGGAAACCATGCCCTACGAGGAACACCTTAGGGAACTGGGGATGTTTAGCCTAGAGAAGAGAAGGTTGAAAGGTGATATGATAGCCCTGTTTAAATATTTGAAGGGATGTCATATTGAGGAGGGAACAAGCTTGTTTTCTACTGCTCCGGAGACTAGAACGCAGAACGATGGATGCAAACTGCAGGAAAAGAGTTTCCACCTCAACATTAGGAGGAACGTCCTGACAGTAAGGGCTGTTTGACAGTGAAACACAATCCCTGAGAGTGTAGTGGGGTCTCCTTCCTTAGAAGTCTTTAAACATAGGCTGGATGGCCATCTGTCTGGGATGCTTTGATTGAGAGTTTCTGAATGGCAGGGGGTTGGACTGGATGGCCCTTGTGGTCTTTTCCAACTCTATGATTCTACTTTTCTACTTCCATTCGAGATATTTTGTATCTCTAAAAGAGAGGATGACCATCCTGATTCAAAACCACATGTTGAAAGTATAGCACATATTATAAGGTATGATCAACCAGAATGCATTGTGCTGGAAGCAGCTGGAAAGGGTGACTATCTATGTGTTGTTTTTTTAAAAAAAATAATATGTACAGTGGGATCCACATAGCATATGGTATTATCAAGCCCTGATTTTCTAGCTATAACAGAAAGAAGAAAAGAGGGAGAGTGAACAACTTGTTCTCTCTTCTAAGTATTAGTTAAACCTATGAACCATCTTTCAGGCACCTTGAAAGTCAGTGGGACTGAAATGGAAGTGCTTTAAAATTGCTTCTTTCAGGTAGTGCTGACAAGATCGCAAGAGATTAGCCCTCCCTTAGGGCACTTTAACCACCTACACATTTACACAATCTGAGTAGGTATTAAGATTATTATTTTTCCATTCTTTTTTGGAGAACTGAAAGGTAGCCAGTCTCACCTGCACTAAGAAACTCATGGATATGTCAGTTCCAAAATGAAAAAAATAAACTGTCTCAACACAGAGTGAAAGCAATGAGAGAACAACTGTATGTTACAATCATCCCTAAGCACTCTATATTAAATACGTGCTATCTTGAAAGGTCCTATATGTCTGCTTTTTCCTCCTCGTGAAGCCTATCATACAGACCTCTCAAATCTAGAAGAACATATGGCCATGGAAGCACCCCACAACATCTTTCTCTCCTCATCCCCTTGGTCCAGCCACCCTGGTTCCAGATGGGGTCACATTACTCTGATTCCAAGGACTCTAGTCCCAAAGCCACTGCTCCCCAGTTACCTACATGTCATGGGAGCTACAGACCTCAAAAGCAGGCCCATTTAAGACCAGAGATTTCATGTAGTATGGAAAGAGATCATTGCCTCTAAGAAGTCCCGCTGCTTCTTAAAGCTCAGCCTAAATCTGCTGGTTATTTGAACAACATACTCATTGGGTTTGGCTTATTTCCCAACCAGCAGTGGTGCTATCTATTCTTTGTGTTGTTTAATCAATATCTGTCCTTGGCTAAGCTCACTTTTGGAATCTTCACCATGCTGGCCATCTTGGAAACTTCAACCTTTGCTGTGTTTGAACTTGTCTATTGGATTTGAACCCTTGGTGGTTAATCTCTTTTATTAGTAATTCAGTCATGATTTGACGACATAGCTTGCCATAGCTTGGAGATTAGTTCATTGATCATTTTTCTGGAAATCTGAAAAAAGTTGTATCCTTACAAGGGCTAAATTCATGCTCAGCAGGACTTTCATTCTAAAACAGTGAATTAAATGGTTCACTGATTGAGTATATTAGTTTGTACTGGTGATATGTAAGAATTTAATTGAGTTAACATTAACATTATATTCCATTGGGATATCTGTAGTCTGTGGAGGTGTTAAGAAAATAAGGTTGTCAAATAAAATTCATAAAGGTGTAGGAAGTTGTCTGCATTATTTTTTCTTTTATTCCAATGTTGTTAAGTTATTGTTGGTGGGGCCTGTTCGCAAACTCAGGTTCAATGGACTGCCAGTCCACATTAGAGAACTACTGCCAATGCATGTTACAAATGATATGTAGCAATAGCAAGATCCCAGCCACTGTGTATAGCACCTGAGGAAGTTATCAGCTGGAAAAAAACATATTATATCATATACTCATAGAACAGAATTTCATTTTCCTCAAAAGTTAATCAAGAAAACTCACGGATCCCAATAACATTGTATCTGGTAGATCTGCTGGTGTCTGAAGTTCAAATTGTACAACTGGGCAAGCTACAAACTTTGAAGGACTTCTGACAAACTTCTTATCCTGTCCTGCTGTTGCCTAGCTGGCTGGACCAGTTTTTGAACTGCATTCACCATGGTCTGTCTGTCTGTCTGCCTGCCTGCCTGCCTGTCTGTCATAAATATAGTCTGTCTTTTCAGTCCAAAATATTTCTTTAAAGCAGTTAACAAAAATGAAACAGAGTTTGACACAGGCAACACAACTAACCCAAACTAAAGTGAGTCCTTGGTGTTCACTGGGGTTTGGTTCTTGGACATCCTATGGATACCAAGAACCTTGGGTACTCATGACTTATTAAATAAAGTGGCAAAGTAAAATGATGTATCTTATATAAAATGACAAAATTAAAGTTTGTGCTTTGTTTTACACACACACACACACACACACACACACTTAAAACTGTAGATGGTTGAATCTGGATAAGGTATCTGTGGATATGGAGGGCTGTCATTACATATGGCAATAAATAACAAAATTATTGCTCTTACAGCGAGAGTTATTGATGCAGTCCTGGCACACAACCTTGTGTTTATTTTAGGAACCATAGCCTGCTGTGAGGAAAGAGAAGGCAAGATAAAGGGGGTTGCACAGTTCTTATTATGTGATATACTCTGTTCCATTGCTTTGCTATGCTAAGACTTATTCTCTCAAGAAAGCTATTACTCATGAACCAGCCTCCATAGAGAGCTGACTGCCAACCACTTCCATGGTAGAGTAAACTCCATGTTCTCTCATGTGCCCACAACTTGAGAAAGGTTAGCATGGTGAAACATACATAGACCTTCTCTTAGTACAGAACTGAATATGAACAATAAACCTGTTAAGGGAGTCGTATCTTTTAAATTATTGTGTATGGAAGAAACTGCTGTAAACATCTTGTATTTGGATATACCAAATTTACACACTTTATGTTCTTCAAATCTTCAGTAGAAGAAAGGGGATAAAAGGGTATACAGTATCTTGGGAGAGGAAAACCAATCAAAAAGGTTGCTTGTTACACTCAGTGAAAAATGAACTCTGAAAAAGGCAAGTGTGATGATCCTTTGAGGACATTTTGGAATAATTGTACCAATAATGTATTAAAATGTCACTGGGGAACTGATTAATTGGCATTGCCTTCATTTTTCTCTTCCATTCACTTGCATTCCTATCCTATCTGCTTCCTAATAAAAAATAAAAATAGTAATGTTTGGCCCTAGCACTATATTTGAAGTCTTTTATTACTGCAAAGTGACATATGTGAAACCTTGCAACTGACATTCATAGACTTAAATGCCTACTACTCCAATTGCTTTATTAATGTTTTGGCTTTCGGTATAAAAGTAGAAGCAATGGAGCCCTTGAAAAATTCTGATAATAACTGTGACATTTATCATTTTATAATGGGAGCATTAGTAGCTTCTTGACTGAATGTTGGCTTGCACTCGTCACAGGAGAAACCCCAACTTTCATTTGTTAGCTTGACATCAGCTGTAGGCCTGTTTTCATAAGAACCATATTTTCCTGGTTTGATGCAGAACATCTATTTTTCTTAGGATTACAATTTGTCATTGCATTCATGGGCCAGTAAATGTGAATTGACTCTCTCACCTCTTTTCCTTTTGTGTACTCTTCAGATGCTTGTAATGTTTCTTTGTAATGATGAGAACAGATAGTTGCATTTCAGTTAGAACTGGCATTCTGTTGAGGAACTGAATCCTGAACAGACTCTCTGCGTGCCTTGAAGAGATTATAGATTATAGAAACCACACTACTCTCTGCCTGTCTTCAGATGTTGAAGATGATGTGAAAAAAACTAAAACAATCACCCTTTGGCCACATATCCACTATGTTAATGTTTGTTGTGCTAGTAAATTTAGGTTGAAGGTACTGGCAAATCTGTGATGGGATAATTTAGGGTTTGCTTTTGATGTGAAAGTGCTAACATTGAGATATAAAAAGAATAAATATTTTATTTTGCTTTTAGCCATATATGATGTCTGCAGGCTTTCCACAATGAGCTGTAGTCACACCCCTGTTCTAGAGGTCTGGGGCAACACATACCTGCCTCCCTTGGATCTGCGACACATGTCCCCTAACACCTCTTTGATTAAATTTTTAAAAGCTCCTTGCATCTTCTAGGAGATGATGCAGCACAGTTTCACAATATTTTTGCCCTCTTGGCCTTTTCTTAGACCCAAGAAAGTCCTCTTTTCAAAGCAGGATTGGAAAAAAGTAATCCTAGGAAAAGACAGGCCAGGAATCCAAAACTGATTTAAAATTAAATTCCAGTCTGAGAGCTGCACTGTGAGCCCACATAGCATAAGGTCAAATGACTTGGGACCCAAGTACCTGAAGAACTTATCTTGTTTCATTCTTCCCTGCATGCTCTATTCTTTATCTAAGGCTCTGATCCATATTTCTCAGCTATCTGAGATCCAGCACATGACAAGATGGATAATCAGAAGGGCCTTTTGGGTCACATTACCCACCTTGTGGGATACCTTCCTGGCTGAGATTCATTAAGGCCTAGCGCTTGATTTTAGCCATTTGACCCAAACCTGGCTGGTTAATATAAAATTCAAAGATGTAGTCATATTTACATGGATTATTATGCGAAGGGATCCTGTAGCACCTTTGAGAAGTTGGTAACATAAGCTACTTCATCATAGACAACTTCATCTGATGATGAATCCCATTGTTGGAGAAAGGTAGGATATAAATCCTTGCAATAAAATAAAAAATAAATAGACTGTCTACAAAAGATTACGTTACCAACTTCTTTCTCTCCATTTTTTAAAAAAGTGCTATAAGACCTCCTTGTTCCACCTCGTTATGAACATGCTAAAAAAACTTTTTGTATCATCACTTTGGGTTTTGGGTAATTTAAGTTGGTTTGACAATTTGAGGGTGGGGGAGCTAGTTTAGTGGCATTATCTGTTGAAAGAGCTAGCCTTGTATAGTGGACTAGGGCTCTTGGACACCAGGGTTAAATCCTCACTTGTCCACAGAAACCTCCTTGGTAACCTGGGGCAAGTCACATTCTCTCAGCCTTAGATGAGAGCAATGGAAAACCTGCCTTGAACAAATCTTGTCCAGAAAGCCCTCTGATATGATCACCGTGTGTCAGAAACACTTTACAACAACAACAATGATCTGCTAGTTGTAGTCTTGCATTTTGAGGATTTCTATGTGTCTGTTCTATTTTTTGTAAGCCATTTTGAATTTCTTTTTTTTTTAAAAAAAGTGGAAGATAAGTCACATTAAATAAATAAATAAATAAATCCTATTTTTAGGGTTTAGGAAATGAAATACGTTTCCATCCTATCAGAAGTTGTAGGCATGATAGAAATGCCTTCAAAGTGCATTAAAAAATAAGTGATCTGCTTGTTACTTTGGGAGGCATTTTTACTCATTTTACTTTGTCATTCAGTTTGATTCAGTGAACTGATTCCATTTTAATGGTTCACTTATGTATGCAACTACCTGGAAAAAATAAAGATAAAAATGCCCCTAAAGCATTTTATTGAGTTTTTCGTCCAGAAAAAAGGATCATAAATAAGCAGAAGCCCAAGTACAATAGTTTGATTCAAGAAAGAAAGGAAACAGAGTGTGCAGAGTTGAAGGATAGGGAATTAACATTGCCAACAAAATGAAAGTTCAAAAATAGCACCTGTGATCAAAGATTCAATTCAGTGTCTTCTGTCTTGCAGTTACACAGGAGATAGAGTTTCTACTTGTATTTATTAGTATTCTTTAGTCTGTTCGCTTTTTTTAGGAAACAGTTTTGTGAATGAACAGTTTTGGAAGTGAAAGTAATTTCATCTACCTTTTGCCAAAAGCACAGGCAGTGTTAGCCTCAGGGAAAATTACATAGCCTACGAATATTGCACAATAAATATGTTGTGTCACATAGACACCATCTGTAAATTATTCTGATAGACAGAACAGCTTGCCTGCCAAATTCTAAAACATGGTTCAGTATAGTACAGAAGTGTGGTAAAATGGCTCAGGGGAATTCTGGATCGGGTTGCATGAATTAAATGTTGACCTTGAACTTGCATAGAGCACCTGGAAGCCTGAACAAATTTTGCTCTGCCTTTCTCATGAAGAATGATAGAACATTATATTTCCATTTGATGGACAGATAGTGAAAGTGTTAATTAATAAACCCAAATACTCAAGACATCAAATACACAGCTCAGAAAAATTTTGCAAGTATATAAAGTATGGAGTGGGATACAGGTAGCTAATAGTGTTACCAGAGAAACTTCATATAAATCATTGGTAGCTGCTGGCATCATTCCGTTGTCAAAAAATGATCCACTGAAACAAGGGCATAATAATACCTCTCTCTCTCTCTCACACACACACACACACACACACACATACAAATGCATAGTGCATCTATTTTTATTTTTATTTTTACATCTAACCGTGCAAACCTGTCCTTGGAATTGTTGGCCATCTTTGCACAAAAGGTTAAGGTGGAATTCTTCAAATTCCTGCTTTATTGTTCATACGCAACATGTTGTGGGTGTTGTGCCATTGATTCTGATCAGTACTTCCTACAAATCAGGGGCTGTTAAATTAAGGAAACCAAAGTCTGGCTTCTTAAAGTATTCATTCCTTGATTTACATGTGGATTTCAAATTGTAACTTCACAGTCTCAAGATGAATGACAAGAAGAGTCCCTGTTTTGATGCTGCACTGATTTTTTCCCCCTCACCCTGCTTAGTTTACTGCTTAGTTACTGCTTAGTTTGGCTACTTCAGCTTGTAAAGGCAACTGGGTGGGAACAATTGCAGTGCACACTTTCTCAATGAAGGATATGATGGGACTCTGAAAAATTCTCATTTGCATTTTTGCAAATATGGTTAATGAGTATAAAAGCATTTGTATTTTGCAATTACCTCCTATCTTGATTCTGTTGTGCTGTGAACTATGTGCTTTATTAGTTAAGATTTGATCATCCATTTCAGAAAACTACAAGGACACCTGCTGACAAAATATGTCTGAGTATGTCCTTGTAGTCTTGCCATTGGCCCAGTTTTGGCAGGAAGTGTCACAGCTTTTCCACCTGTCAAGAGCATGTTTGAACACTCCTACAACTCTGGCTCTACCAGCAGATATGGGGGCATCCTAAAACAACAGAACTGAATGCTTAAGGATGATCAGATGATCTTAAGCATTATTGAACAAATCCCCTAAGTATCACCAATCCAGATAATTCTGCCTGCATTTGGTGAGTTGAAGATGAGTGACAGAAAACATCTATGGGTCAGAGGTGGGTGAGAAGTCATGAGACATAAAAAGTAATAAAAGACATTTGTGGCAGCTTTTTGTAAACTTTTTGGGAGAGATGGATGACTAGAAGAGGGAAGATTCAGAAATAGGTTGATTTGAATTCTGGCCCCCTTTTTTATTTTATCAAAGTTCGTTGATCTGAACACTTGCAGAGTTTTGTTTGCTTCTAAAGTTCTATGTGAAGTAGAAGAAGCTATAGTGTGGATGATTCCCTGCTGATTGTTCTCATTTTATGCCGGCTACTGTTGCAAGCAAAAAAAGTTGGCAAGTGATCAGTCAATAAACTTAGATTTTAAGTTAGGAGAGTTCTTAAGAAAGAAACAGCACCAGCAGTTTGGTTTGTGTAGCAACCTAATTCATCTGAGGTAAACTTCATCCAGGGTAAAAAGTTCCTTTCCAAACATAATGTTACAGTAATTTAAACGCACATGCACGAACAAAACAACAGTACTGTGCTTTCATGGTTAAAGTATAGTTTTGTTCTTCTTGAAGTATAACCTACGAAAACACATTGAATCAATGGAAACTCAAAGTCAACACATGTATAATTTCTGTTAATTTAATAAATATACTGTAGTTCAGACTAATGTTGTGGACTTAGACCTATGCGTGTTATGGAGATAAGCAGTCATTTGAAAGGGAGTTCTGCATCATGAGACTTACTTTGTTATTGTAGACTTTGTTATTGTAGTGCACCTCACAAATGGATTTTGGTGCATGTAAACATTGGAATGTATGTTAGACAGTATTAAGAAATGTGCTGCCTTCAGAAAAATATGGAAAGTAAAAAATTTATCCTGTACAGAAAGAAAAATATGTTAGCATTGAATGGGTTCCCTCAAATAATTAAGGATGCTAAGTCTTTCATGTGTCACCTAAGTAGTTTATTATTTTTCTTGCAATACATTGTATTATATAGTTCCTATATTCTAAGCAATACGTAGAACAGTTAAGATTTTGTGAGATTTTAGATGCAATGACTTGCTCTCTTTTTGACTTTGAAAATGAGGACAGTACTAACATTAGCTCTCAGATCCAAGGTCTCGGGATTTAAGTGCACACAGGGTTTAATTAGTATCCTGGTGTTGGAAGTGAGCTCTATGGATACCGTGGACTGCCATAACGACAGTCAGTGGGTCCTAGAATAAAGAACCAAAATGATTAATCTAAGGCTATCATACTTTGAACATGTCATAAGATAACATGACTGATTAGAAAAAACAATAATGCTTAGTGAAATGGGAGGCAGTAGGAAACAGGTGGGAAAACTAGTTAACTAAGCTACAGCTCTGAGTTTACAGTTCTTGAGCAAGACTGTTGATAACAATGGCAATCTCTCGTTCATGGGTTCACTATAAGTTGAAACCAACTTGGGCAACTGGCATTAACAACGTTGTTAAAAAAGTAAGACTGATAGTTAAAATCCACTAGAGTTACCATAAGAAAACTTACAGTGACAGAAGACAACAACACTTGAACTTCCAACAGAAGGGGAAAAAAACCTACCTAACATGAGCAACATATTTGTACCTTTCTATCTTAGCCAGTTATGAGAATCTTATTGGTTTGACTCATCAACCTACCACAGAAAATTCATGTTTGACCACTCCACAGGACATACTGTGCAGTTGACTTTTGTCTTGATAACCATTGAGCATGCCACATGGACAGCTCTTTAATGTTCTCTAAAACATTCCATAATCAGGTGAAAAGATTTTGGTTTGTTGTGATTCATCTGTTTTAGTTTTTCCTTCTGATTTTCTGCCTTGCCATGCAAAAATTGTTTAACTAGACCTTTCTTCCATAAGTTAGAGTAACCTCTTCTTTTGTGCCTAGAGCATTTTAAAATATGTATTTACTCTTGAGGGATCACATACACCTCTTCTATACACACACACACATACATACACACTTCCCATGACTCTGCATGTGTTAATGGGTCTCAGTATATTTTTGTAGCTGTTTGTTTTTAAAACAAATAGCTGTACAATAAATAAGGTTAGAGACAGGTCCTATCCTCAGGCTTCCAATTTAATAGACAAAGACAAATAGGGAAGGAACACAATTGGAAGGGAACTGCACGCAGTCACAAGTTTGTAGGCATACATGTCTTCTAGGCATACCGGTCTCCTTAGGTACTGATTAATGGCTGGAGCCATTTAGTGGGGAGAACTGTCTCTTTACTGGGAAATGCTCTGGATGAAAACATTCCAATCCACACATCCATCAGGAATACCAAAGGGACTGTAACACAAACTCCACTATTTTGTTAAGCATGTGAATGCATGGTGAAAGTTGCTTTCTACTCACTAAGGTGAGGAGCCTATTCACTGATCTGAATTATTTCTCTCTGGAGATATAGGCTGCATAATAAAAGTAAATACATTTTTTCAAAAAAAAATGCGCCCTAAAACTCAGATAGTGGAGATAAACGTTCTGGCCCCATGAAACTTTTTAATATGCAGGAAATGCTTTTTGTATGAGCCTGACAGCTATTTTAAAATATTGGAATGGATGTCATATTGACATTGGAGCAACCTTGTTTTCTGCTGCTCCAGAGATTAGGACCAGAGCAATGGATGCAAACTACAGGAAAAGAGATATCACCTCAACATTAGGAAGAACTTCCTTGTCCATAAGAGCTGTTCAACAGTGCAGCACACTCCTGTGGAGTGTGGTGAAGTCTTCTTTCTTGGAGGTCTTTAAACAGAGGCTGTCGGGGGTGCTTTGATTGTGTGTTCCTGCATGGCATGGGGTTAGACTGAATGACTCTTGTGGTCTCTTCCAACTCTATGCGTCTATAATTCTACAAATCAAAAGAATGTATTTTGCAGTTCTGGCTGAATTGCTGCTGTTGAATTATTTTTATCCTTAGGTCTGTTATTCCAATACTGCACTCCATTTCTGCACACTGACTTTTGAAGCTGGCAGCTCATTTTGCAGGGAAATAAATAGGGTGGGAAGTCCCCTCCTTTCTTCTCAGGCTAGGGATTGTTTGTTTTGGAGTCTTTTTTTTAAAAAAGTGTAGCAAATAGTTCTCAGCTCTGAACTTATCACTTGATATCCAGAAGGCATAGTGAAATAGCAAAACTCATTTCCATTGTCTGTTTGATTTGATCCAGTAAAAAAAAGAAAAGAAAAGACAGAGAAGATAGGGGAGTGTGATATATTCTTCCATTATGCTTTTATATTTATTATGTTTTACAGTCGTGAAAAAATACTGCTTCTGATTCATTTTTTGCATATTTCCTCTTACAAAAGGTTAGCCTGGAACTAGACTTTATGAAAGATGAGCAACAGCTGCCACCAAAAACAGCAGCACTGTGCCTCACCTGCATCTGCCCTTGTATATTCTAGAACAGTATTTCTTAAACTATACAATGTGGAGACAAGGCTTTTTTTAACTTTTTCTTTTCCCAGCCTACTAGGAACCAGTACGATATTTGTGCTTATTGGCTACAATTCTTGTTGTCTTTCCTGGAAACTCATAGAATCATAGAATCATAGAAATTTAGAGTTGGAAGAGACCACAAGGGCCATCCAGTCCAACCCCCTGCCATGCAGGAACTCCAAGTCAAAGCATCCCTGACAGATGGCCATCCAGCCTCTGCTTAAAGACCCCTAAGGAAGGAGACTCCACTACACTCCGAGGGAGTGTGTTCCACTGTCGAACAGCCCTTACTGTCAGGAAGTTCCTCCTAATGTTGAGGTGGAATCTCTTTTCCTTCAGTTTGCATCCATTGTTCCGCGTTCTAGTCTCTGCAGCAGCAGAAAACAAGCTTGCTCCCTCCACAATATGACATCCCTTCAAATATTTAAACAGGGCTATCATATCACCTCTTAACCTTCTCTTCTCCAGGCTAAACATCCCCAGTTCCCTAAGGCGTTCTTCATAGGGCAAGGTTTCCAGACCCTTCACCATCTTAGTTGCCCTCCTTTGGACATGCTCCAGTTTCTCCACATCTTTTTTGAATTGTGGTGCCCAGAACTGGACACAGTATTCCAGGTGGGGCCTGACCAAAGCAGAATAGAGTGGCACTATAACTTCCCTTGATCTAGAAACTATACTTCTATTGATGCAGCCTAAAATTGCATTGGCTTTTTTAGCTGCCGCATCACACTGTTGACTCATGTTCAGCTTATGGTCTACTTGGACTCCTAGATCCCTTTCACATGTTGTCTCATTCAGCCAGGTGTCCCCCATCCTATATCTGTGCATTTCATTTTTCCGCCCTAAGTGCAGAACCTTACATTTCTCCGCATTGAATTTCATTTTGTTAGCACTGGCCCAGCTTTCTAGTCTATTCAGGTCATTTTGAATTTTGATCCTGTCCTCTGGGGTATTAGCTACTCCTCCCAGTTTAGTGTCATCTGCAAATTTGATAAGTATGCCCCCAATTCTGTCATCCAAATCGTTAATAAAGATGTTGAATAGCACTGGGCCCAGGACAGAACCCTGTGGGACCCCACTGGTCACTTCTCTCCAGGATGAAAAGGAGCCATTGTTGAGCACCCTTTGAGTTCGGTCAGTCAACCAGTTACAAATCCATGTAACGGTTACCTTGTCTAGTCCACATTTTACAAGCTTGTTTGCAAGAATGTCATGGGGAACCTTGTCAAAGGCCTTACTGAAATCGAGGTATACTATATCCACAGCATTCCCTTCATCTACCAAGCTGGTAATTTTATCAAAAAAAGAGATTAGGTCTCCAGAGACCAGCAGATGATGGCTTGAGGATGGGCACTGGCTTGTGGACCACCACATTGAATAGTACTCATCTAGAAAATATTCTGTGTGGCATGATATCCTCTCACTTTAAGCATCCTTTCTGGTTCATTTCACTGTGAAAATATACGGCATTATTTGTGGATTCATTTTCATTGTTTGTTTAATATACATTTGTGATTTTGATTTTTGTGGATTTGATTATTTGCTAGTTTGATGAATATGTTCTCTTTAGGAATTTCTAGATTCTTCAGTGCAGCTCTGCCAGAACTTGTCCAGAGAGTTGTATTGGAGGATCTATAGATTTCTAGAAAAGTGTTCTGTTGGGTTAAAAAATAAGTGTTGTTTTTTGTTTTTGTTTTTGGCATTCTTTCAACTTTCATGGGGGACCTGTGCCCCTAATTCCAGAAAATATGGAGGGTCTTCTATATTTCATAGCTACTTTTCCAACATAGTGTAAATATAGGGTATTAAAACTTGTGAAAACATCCCCATATTTAATTTGTTGAAATAGAAAGGATTTTCTGTTCGTGAAATGAAAGAATACACACTTCTTTATTGACCAACAAAGTTCTGATTGATTGGCTGAAGTGACTACAGGAAAATTGTGGTTGGATGAAAGTTGCATATTGAGAATATTTTATCTGAATTTGGCTAGCATTATAATTTATCTTCCCTCTACCCTTCAGAGAGAACAATATATTGTCCTTGCTAAACATACTTCCTTGCTTAGAGTTAGCCATGACATTCCAGATCACAATGCACAGATGTCAGCATTGTTCAAGGAGAAATGTAAATATTTTGACCTAAATCCCATTTTAACCCTAATGAAAATAGATCCAAAGACTCTGTGGGACCATAATAAGTTAACAGAAAGATAAATTACATTCTGTCAACGAACCTGCTCTAGTTGGGATTAAATGTTGGATTTAGGCTTGCAGTGGGCAGCTGTGTACTTCAAAACATTTTTGGATCACAGGTCCTCTAATCCCTCACCACTAGCTATGCTGACTAGGCCTGATGGAAGCCAAAGGCCAAAAGGATCACAAGGTCCATTTTGACACATCCTTGATTTAAACTATAGTCCATAATGCCATTGTGAAATGGTACCCTCCCAGTTCCATAATACTTGAATACTCTGTTTGATTCTTCTAATTATCTATTCATGTTCATATAATGAATTGTATGAATAATTTCTGTAATTGCTGATTTCAACCAGATTGATTTATAGACAAAGTACAGCCCATAGACTACATGCAGCCCATGGTCTGCAGTCCGTGAAATTCAACACGGAGAAAGGTAAGGTTTTGCATTTAGGGAGGAAAAATGAAATGCACAGATATAGGATGGGGGACACCTGGCTGAAGGAGACTATGCGTGAAAGGTATCTAGGAGTTCAAGTAGACCACAAGTTGAACGTGAGTTAACAGTGCGATGAGGCAGTTAAAAAGGCCAATGCCATTTTAGGCTGCATCAATAAAAGTATAGCGTCTAGATCAAGGGAAGTAATAGTGCCGCTCTATTCTGCTTTGGTCAGGCCCCACCTGGAATACTGTGTCCAGTTCTGGGCACCACAATTCAAAAAGGATGTGGAGAAACTGGAGCTGGTCCAAAGGAGGGTGACTAAAATGGTGAAGGGTCTAGAAACCATACCCTTTGAGAAACAACTTAGGGGGCTGGGGATGTTTAGCCTGGAGAAGAGAAGGTTAAGAGGTGATACGATAGCCCTGTATAAATATTTGAAGGAAATAATAATAATAATAATAATAATAATATTTATAGCCCTCCCCTCTGAACTGGCAATCGGGGCGGGGTTGTCATAGTGAGTTGTCATAATGAGGAAGGAGCAAGCTTGTTTTCTGCTGCTCCAGAGAACAAGACCCTCAATAATGGATGCAAGCTACAGGAAAAGAGATTCCACTTCAACATTGGGAGGAATTTCCTGACAGTAAGAGCTGTTTGACAGTGGAACTCACTCCCTCGGACAGTGGTGGAGTCTCCTTCCTTGGAGGTCTTTAAGCAGAGGCTGGATGGCCATTTGTCGGGGATGCCTGGATTTGGAGTTCCTGCATGGCAGGGGGTTGGACTGGATGGCCCTTGTGGTGTCTTCCAACTCTGTGGTTCTATGATTCTATGACCTCACCCCATCCCCTTAAAATAAAATGGCTATATGGCCATATAGTCCGAAAAACCCACAAAAATCTGTGGATTCCAGCTATGAAAGCCTTTGACTTCACAGACTGAAGCAGTGTTTTCTCTTGGACCTATCATCATCACCAACATATTTGGTAAGGATAAAATCAAGATCTTTTTATTTAGGCAAAGCTTGGGCTCTTAATTTCTAATGACAGAAGGAGTTCTTAACTGGATGCACTGTGCTTATTTTATTCTTATGTTTCAAATATTTTTAAAACTTTTTTTAATAGAAGTGTTGTTTACTTGTTTTGTTAACTTTTGTAACAGTAGGTTTTTAAAGCTATACATTGTTTTCATTGCATTCCATGTTTGGAAAAAGGAAGGAAGGAATGAATGAATCCTAGCAAACCAAGCACACACACATAAATACAACCTGGCAGTTTGGGCCCTCTTGCCCTCCACTACCCTCCTGAATCCCCTAAATCCTGGGAAAAGCCAAAATCAGACAAATCTGCTTTGGAACTGGAAGGTCCAAAACACTGCAGAAGCAAACCAGGCTCAATGCTATGTAATTCTGGGAATTGTCATCTATAGCAGCACCAGAGCTCTCTGACAGAGAAGACTAAATGTCTTATAAAACTATTGTTCCCACAATTCCCTAACATTCATCCAGGGAAGTTAAAGCACTCTCAAACTGGATTATTTCTGCCTTGAGTTTTGGACCAGAAACTCAGCTCTGAATATCAAGATGAAAGGCAAACAGATTTCAGAATTAAATTGTGAGTGAAGTTAATATACAAATATATGCAATCCATAATCACAGCTGCTCATATGTTACCAATGGACATGCTTTATCAAACCATTCAATATCTCGAGTAAATAGTTAAATAATATCTGTTCTGTTTTGATTTAGAACACATATTTTCTAACTCTGGAGGAGGTTTCCCAGATGGAAACATGTGAATTACTTATGCAGTGTTTAATTCAGAGTTTACTTCCCATCACAACCAATTAATGTTATTCCATTCCATTAAATATAGCATTTTCTCAATTGGGAAATCACTCACGTAAGAAAAATTAAAATGAACCCACCACTTGTGGGCTCAGGCCTTACTTGACAAGTCTGATACTTTTAAGTCTTGAAAACTAGAAGAGGTAGGAACTACCTCCTTGTTGAAACCATTAATTGCAGTGCTTCAGTTCTCGTTTTGCTTTTAATGAATTGTAGGAATCAGAATATTGGAAAGAATGCTCAGCGTCTTAACATTTACTCTTCTTGTTTTGATTTATTACTGATAAGTGAACTTGCTTTGTTCAGTGCCACCCCAAAAGAAGATTGTGGCTTCTGTGTGGTTGGACAACTGCCTAACTATGTAGCAGAACCTGACTGAAATCCTTTTATTAAGTCCCAGCTAAGGCTGCATCTGCACTGCAGAATTAATGTAATATGACACTGCTTTAACTGACATGGCTCAATGCTATGGAATTCTGGGATTTGTAGCCTTCTCCCTCAGAGAGTTCTGGTGCCACAAAAAATGACAAATCTCAGGATTTGATAGGATGAAGACAGGACAGTTAAAGTGGTGTCAGATTACATTAATTCTGCAGTGTGGCAGCAGCCTATAATAGACCCAGTAAAGCAACTGTTGACTGACAAGTCAACAAATAATTACATCCAATAGATTCAATGGGTCTACTCTAATCAAGAGAAACAATAGGATTTAAGCTTCATATGTTAGTGAATTAAAAGATGGAAGACATTTAAAAACAAACAAAGAATGAAACAAGGGACTGAAAGCTTACATGATGTACAGAAAATCCGCTGTACCTTGAGCCTATAAAGCTAAAGAAATATTAGACTTCATCACCCATTATTTGGAGATGAAGCTCTCAGTTCACACTTAAAGCCAAAGATCAATATCCTTATCTTTGTTTTCCACCTTTTGTTGTGTGTGGGTATGTGAAGGTAGAAATGCTGTTGTTCAATCATGAATGTGATAAACTACATTTATTCTAGAGTTTCCCCTGCTTTGGACAATACCTACTTTTCCTTCTTGGAAAGGAAAGGGGAGGCTGGTATCTAAATGAAATTAATTTGGGTGGATTATGTGACTGTTTATATAACTGAGGGACAGAACACAAAGATGACAGAGGAAAGAGGTGAGAAAAGGAAAATAGAGAGCACTGGCAAGTGGGAACTGTCCATCTCAGATCCCCAACACCTTACAGTAGGTCCCCAACACCTTACAGTAGGTCCCCTGGCAGGAAATTAAAATAGATGTTGTGTGCATACCATCAGGCTAAATGATCTGCATTCATTTTGGACTATAACTCCCAGAATCCTCTAGCTAAAATGACCATTATCCCAAAATTCCTGAGCTTGTAAAAGATCTCCCTACATTATATAGCAGGGTTGAGCAAAATGTGGCCCTCAAGGGCAGATTTTGTGGCACTGAACAGCACCACTGTTCGGAACCCTGAATCAGGAAGGCACAGCTCATTTGGTCGGGTGTCATGTGCCACCCAATTTTGTTACAGATCTAGCTTGTATCTAAATGCAAAATACACTGCAATTGTTATATTAATTATCACACTTATTTTTAGGATGCCTATTTTACAGGTGAGAAACCAAAGCTAAAATAGTATTGACTGCCTAGAATCATTAAGCCTTCCAGGTGTTGTTGGATCACAGTTCTCATCTACTCTAGTGAGCACAGTCAGTGGTGAGGAATGCTTGGAATTGTAGTCCAACACCTTCTGGAGGGCCATCCAATTCCCATCCCTGTCCTAGGGACACTTGCTGCATCAAGACCTGGGTTAGATTTGAAATTAACTTATCTGCCATTTTACATTGGTATGTTGGATAGATTAATTTCTAATTAATCTTTTGCCAGAAAGAAAGAAGCAAGGGGTAGAGGATCTATTCTGTCATATTTACTTGTCTTTATAATCAAAATATGGCATAATGCGGTGTCAGGGGAAGAGGCTGTATTAGATAAATCGAAGGTTCCATTTTTCATTTAACAACGGCTGTAAAAGAGATGCTATGCTTTTATTATCCGATTTATACCTGGGTCTGATAGAATTATAAGTACCGGTATGCTAGTTCACTTATGTAGCAGGCGAAATGCACTGTTCCCCTTAGCTGATCACATATCCATGTTTATCCTGAGGGATCAGAGAGCAGATACATGGGGAATTATTGCTTTTATTATACAAACCCAGAAACACTGCACAGTCGCATCACACAACAGTGAAAACAAATGAAAGATCAGTTACGTTATTGTCTTTTTGCCCTACCTGTGATATGTTGCAAGATGAAAAAATTGTTGTTGTTGTTGCATGCCTTCAAGTTATTTCCAATGAAACCCCTAGATGAACCATAGGGTTTTTTGGGCAAGATTTGTTGAGAGGAGGCTTGTCATTGCCTTCCCCTGAGACTGAGAGAATGTGGCTTACCCAAGGTCACCCATTGGTTTCCATGACTCAGCATGGCTGAGTTGTAGTCCAAAGCATAAACCACTATACCACATTGGGTCTCATAGCCAGATCTTATCCCTCTACATGGTGCTAGCTTCAACACAACGACAGCTTTAAATAGTGGCTAACATAAATCAGGGTCATTGGCAAGGGCAGAATTAGTCCAACTTGCTGATATATCTATGAGTCAGCATAGTTTATTGGTTTGAGCTTTGGACTATAACTCTGGAGACCGGGCTTTGAATCCTTGCTCAGTCTTGAAAACCCACTGGATGACTCTGGGCAAGTCACACTCCCTCCACCTCCGTGGGAGGCACTGGCAAAAACCCTTCTGAATAAATCTTGCCAAGAAGACCCTGGGATAGACTTTCCGTAAGGTTGCCATAAGTCAGAAACAACCATAAGGCACACAACGACAACAAAACAATCTACGTGTACAGTGGGCCTTTGTTATACGCTGGGGTTTGGTTCCACCACCCCCCTTGGATAACAAAATCCATGGATGCTCAAGTCCCATTAAACATAATGGCAGAGCAAAATGGTGTCTCTTATATAAAATGGAAAATTATGTTAGGAATTTATACTTTTTTGAACATTTTCAAACTGTGGATGCTTGAATCCATGGATAAAAAAATGTGTGGATAAGAAGGGCTGACTGTACTTGCAAGTTATACACCTGCTCCTTCAGAAGAAGACCAGGGAGTGTCCAACTCCATCAAGGGCAGTTTACTTATTGAAATACCGGACTCAAGAATGGGTCTTCCATCACTTCCATCACTGACTCAGGAAGCACATAGTGATTAAAAATACAGCCAGAATTAAGCCACTGCAGTATTTGCATACCTTGATGTGTTAGAAATACAGGGAGATGAGAAAACTGGTGGCGGTACAACAAAACTTGAAGAGGGCAAAGACTGGCTGACTTGCACCATTAACAAGAGCAAGGATACAGATGTCTGCATTTTGTTTTAAGACTCGCCTGTACTTTTCCTTTTGTTCTTTCTTTATCAGTGTATTATCAACCGACGTTGCATCTACACTGCAGATTTAATACAGTTTGATGCTGCTTTAACTTCTATGGGACAATGCTATGGAATTCTGGGGTTTGTTGTTTTGTGAGATATTAGCCTTCTCTGTCAGAGAGCTCTGGTGTCACAACAAACTACAAATCCCAGGATTCCATAGCATGGAGCCATGAAAGTTAAAGTGTTGTCAAATTGCATTAATTCTACAATGTAGCACCAGCCCTATACATATACTAGGAAGCTACAGCCTACACATGAGTACTCAGGAGTGATGGTGCACTACAATTCAACAAGCATTATCGCCCAGAAAGATGGCTAGGCTTTCTGGGAGCAGCTGAGCTTGTTTGTTTGTAACCTGAAAGTTGTCAAATGGCCCTCTCCCATACCCTCACATTGGAGAACCTGTTTCATTACATTTCACCAGCATTGGTATAGATTGTATACCCCAGCAAGTGAAGTTAAGAGGAACATTGTAACTGCTATGTGTGAAGCAGTGTTCACCAACTTAATTGTTTAAATTGTTGTTCTTGTTGTTTTTATCTGAGAGTCTTTTATCAAAAAGACTGCAAAACAGCAATAGTATCTAAAGAAAACGACTGCTTTATTTTATTTCCATGTATTTCACATATTTGATGTTCTGTTGCTGGATAATGACATTTTTCTCAAACTGTAAACAGAATTAGTAAGGGAAGACTCTGTCTGGCATAGTTTATTAAGTTTTCTGTATCTTGCTAGTATTAATATAATAAGTAAAAGAAAATAATAGAGAATACATCAAAATCAACATGGAATGAAAAGAATGTTTTGGTTGCAAAGCCAGTTAGTAGTGTATTGGAAATGCTTTAATGGGGACCACATTTGGTGAACCTCCTGATGGCTTTCACATGCACAGTGGCTTTTTGTGTAGTGTAAATATGGTGAATTTATATCTCTGACCCCAAACCCATTAATTAACTATTTACAAGGGTTTAGTGAGCCTTAATATTCCTTAAAATGATGGCGGTCCTGGAAGGAAAGAAGTGGCTTTACTTAATATTCTACTGAGTTCCATGTCTGCAGGAGATCTTAATACAAAATTCATTGCAGTCTCTAGCTGAAGCAACATGTATATGTGTTAATGTGCTGTGTTTTACTGCACCTAAAAATATTTGTGATAGCTTAACTTTTATAGCTCTTAAGGCCTGTCTTAATGTTTACTATCATTCACTTTTAAATTTATATCTTTATTTATTTTTTATTTTGTACTCCAACATTTACCTTCCCTCCAAGAAAGGGGGGTTGGGAAAAGAAACAATGTACACTGAAATGTTTAGTTTTGCCAAGTTCTGAATCATTTCCCCCTTCTCACATAATTGCTCTACGTTATAGAATTAGAGAATGATGGAATACTGAGAACATAAAAAGATCCCTGATAGATCAGCAAGACAGTTCACATCTAATGTGCTTTTCTCACAACAACCAATTGTCAAAAGCCCCTAAGAAGCTCACAGACACAATAGAAATGAAATAACCTATATATTCTGTGGCTCTCTGAAAGTTATCATTCAGTGGCATTGTGGACTAGACCCAGTTATTAGTCTCAGTTAGAGAAGAACCACTGAATGAGAGAAGTTAATCTAACCCTTTACTTACCAAGTTGACTTATTAAAGTTCCGTTGATTGAGTGATTTTTCCCTAGTATTGCTGGTGTATCCAGTTCCCTCAGTAGCCAAAAGATTGTCTCTATAACACTTTTTCCCCAACCTTTTTTCCCAACCTTTCTGGCAATAGTGTTACCGTAAGAACAATTTTATCCTGAACTTTTGACAACAACAACAACAACAACAACAATAATAAAATGTTATTTATTTCCCACCCCATCTGCACTCAGGCAACTGGGGCAACTTACAGCATTAAAAATTATACATATTATATCCCCCAACCCTCCCTACTTTAAAATAGAATTAAACACTTTACAATTAAAACATGTTAAAAAGATCAAACAACAATGGACAGGCAAACAGCAACATGATCAGTCAATTGGTGGTCTTTGGTGGTCGGGCATCTATTCAGGAAAGGCCTGCGGGAAAAGATCCATCTTAACAGTGTTTTTAAAGCTCTCATAGGTGGTTATATGATGGATCTCATCTGGCAGGCCTTTCCACAGTTTGGGAGCGATAGCCCAAAAGGTCCTCTGGCCACTTGTGGATAACCTGGTTTTTATTGCTTGTAGCAGATTTCTCCCAGAGGACCTAAGTGTGCGGGGTGGATTGTACGGAAGGAAGCAGTTCTGCAGATATTTTGGACTCAAGCCATTTAGAGCTTTAAAGGTAATAACCATAACCTTGTACTGGGTCCAGAAACTGATGAGCAGCCAGTGAAGAGATCTTAAAATAGGTGTAATATGGTCTCTTCTACATGTACCGAAGACCAGTCTGGTTGCCATATTCTGTACTAGTTGAAGTTTCCAGGTGAAGCGTAAGGGTATCCCCATGTAGAGTGCATTACAGGAATCCAGACGTGAGGTTACCAGCACATGTACTACAGTTTAAAGATCCCTGACTTCCAGGAAAGGGCACAGCTGGTGTAACAGGCACTCCTGACCGTCACATTCACCTGATTTATCATCGGAAGCGATAGATCTAGGAGCACCCCCAAACTGCGAACACAGACCTTAGAGGAGAGTGTGACCCCATCCAGGGCTGAAGGTTGTATCCCAATGCCTGGGTAGGCTGCTATGAAGAGCTAGCTCCTATATTATCCTATTAATATAGAAGGTAAATGAATATTGCTGCTTGCTGTACCTTTCCTGTGTAAAACTGGGGTGGAGTCCATCCCATTCAAACTATGGGCTTGAGTTATGGCTTATGGTCTTGTACGTATTGTATAGATGTATTTTTGCAAGAGCTCCCAACTATGGAAAAAGGTGGGCAGGAAACATCCTGGAGCATTCCCTCCATCCAGTTCTCCATGTCGAGGCCCCTGAAATGCTGTGGGACACCAACATTGTTTCCTGTTTAGTCTGTCAGAAGTCTCAGAACCCATGGCCATCCAGATGCTTATATTAGTATTTTCATCACCATTGTCTGGAGTCATTGTGCTAGATAGGAACTGGAGTCTAAAACCACCCGGATGCCCATAGGTTCCACTTTTGTTATGTACAGAAAAGCTTAGCTGCACCTATTGATGATGGGCTGTTAAGCCTATTTGGGGTGCTGCAATCAGTCCACTGTAGATTTGGCAAAACAAGGTAAATTAATTCCACTCTGCCCAAAAATGTTTTTGAATGGAAGCTACTGGTTCTGTTGAACCCTACTGTAGTGATATATGTAAGCATAGGTTAATTGAACTAGTTAAACTTTTTTTCCCTCTTTTTGCCCTTTCCTTCCTCTTTCTCTGTTGTTTCCCTACTGTTCAATTTTTTTTTATTGTAAGCAGTTTGGGGCATGGGTCTACCTCTTGGGCTCTGTAAAGTACCAATTACACTGGTAGTATTAAATGCATAAATCAAGATTGGGGAGACCTATGCAGGAGGAGGAGTTTGAAGTTGTTTTTTACATAGTCCCAAGAAAAACCCTAAGGAAGCCAGCTAATTATATTGTAACACTTTCTGCATGCTCTCCACATTACAGATGTTGTGAAACTGGACACTAAAGTAAGAAGTCTATGCCAAGCCATACATATTATGCTAAAATAAGTACTCAATGCTAAACCACACATGAGAAGATGAAATGTGCTTTTCTCTTTTTCCTTCAGTTGGACTAGCCTCAGATTAATGTACTGTGGCCAACAGTGTGGTATGAGCCAGGCAGCTGATGTCTCTGTTGCCAAATAGTAATGACCAACAGGATGAATTAGGATGCAGAAATAAGTAAAACAAGTTAGTAGCCAGAACCAAAGAGAAATCATGAATAGTGAAATTATGAGAAATAGATATTATGAATAGAGACATCTCAAAAATGAGATTTGAGAACAAGGGCAGAATCCAGTGATGGATGTCTGTAGAATCTAGTAGAAACAGGGGAGGACCTCTGTGCACCCCAAAAAACAGTTTTGGAAGGCTAAGAAACTCTTCTGAACTGATTTTTGCAGGGTTCAGGAAGGAAGGGGATAGGTTTATCATTGTGCTGGTGCTGTATTGCTGCCACTGTGTTGAATTTAGGCTCAGGTCAGGAGTCTTAGTAGGCTGCATCTGTATTATGAAAATTATCCACTACTTTAAGGCACCACTTTAACTGTCATGGCTCACTTCTATGGAATCCTGGGATTTGTAGTTTCCAGTGGCACCAGAGCTGTCTGACAGAGAAGGCTAAATTTCTTACAAAATTACAGTTCCCAGAATTCCATAGCATTGAGTCAGGGCAATTAAAGTGGTGTCTTAAAGTGGTGAGATTATTTTTGCAGTGGGGATGCAGCCTGAGACTACTAGGAGCAAAGGCAGTAGTCTAAACAGAGAGCAAAATCAGTCAGGATTAGAAAAAAAGGATGAAGAGAGATTAGAAACAGTAATTTACCAAGAGTTGAATAGAAAGACGTTGTTGCATAAGGGAAAAAACCCAATGAAATTAGAAGTCCTCTTCACTCTTTCTCCCAAGAAGTCAATGGCCAGCTTGGGCAAGGAAAGCCAATCGTCTCTAGGATTTTCATTTTCCCCCAAGAAGATGCAGCTGTTCAGCCCTCCTTCATTATCATTCTGCTGTGCAGCCTTATTCTAAAGGCCGTGTACAAAGGGTTTGTATGAATTGGCTGTCAATGAAAATGGGCATTTGACTGCACTAAGAATTTTATGTAAGTGAAGAAAGAGTTTGTGAGAACAAGAAATCATTTCCCTAGCACATCCTTGACAAGTGTTTCCAGAATCAACAGGTCACAAAAGCAGATCTATACTTATTTATGTGAGCAGCTAATGATACACTTTGAATATAGGATTGTACCATTTCTTTAAGAGAGAAATAGATGTTGTTCCCATCCTGTCAAGGCAAGGGGGAGAAACTTCCCAGTTATTCCTCCCTTATTCTTTCTGTCACTCTGGTTTATGAGATGTCTGATAACAAGTGAGACAGAATTACTCCATTTCTTATCCACTGAAGTACTGAAGCCTAGGCTACGATATTTATCATAATTTTTGTTACATTTGTGAGTGATTTAATAGGCCTCAACATTTTTCGTTTCTTAAGAGCTGTGTGCTATTAAACTGAGGCAATATTTAGCAATTGGTGCCGTCTCAAGAGGGTTATTGCTCAAAAGCATGTATTTGAAAATTCATCTTCTCCTTGTTGTATTAATGTCTTCATTGCATGAAGTATTTAAGCATTAAGAGCTCTCATCATGAAAGATTCCATCTTAAGGTATTTAGCATTATTGTGCATTTCTATTAATAACATTCATGTTTAAGCCCCTGCCACTGCAGCTCAAGGAATTGTGCTATTCAGTACCTACTAGCGTCATCTCTACTAACTCTGGAAAAATCAATGTACTGTGTGTGCCTGTAAGGCCCAGACAATGAATATATCTTGAAAACACCAACTGCAGAAACAGGAAGACTCAACATGTATAAATAATTTGTGTGGAAGCTCAAAAATTGAGACTCTGAGATTAATGTTCTCGTTCAAGCACACCAGGTCGGCACACACTCTGAAGATGTGTCCATGAGATAGTTTTTTAAAAGTGTGGCTGGGAACACAGACTCATTGTTCATAACTCTCTTTTTCTGTTTGTTTACTTTTGGGCACATTTCCTGTTCAGAAGTTGAAAAGGGACCTTTTTTGAATTGCAGCTCCCAGAATCTACCAACCAGCATGGCCAGTGACCATGCTGCCTGAGGAATTTTGGGAGTCATCACTTCCAAGAAGTAACATCTTGTTTCTGCCCCATGTTACTAACACCATGGGTAACAGGAACCTTGTGCTGTGGAAAATGGGCAAAAGAAAACTAATTTAATTTTGAAGAAAGCCACCTTTTGTTGGTGTATTCGGTTTCATGCATGAATATTAAACCCAGAGTCCAGGAAGTCGTAGCACAGATGTATTCTTAATACGCTCCATAATAGTATATGAGAACTTATTCTTTTTTGGCTTTGAACTATGATTCTGGATTATTTTGACCCAGTCCTATAGTTACAAAGTGTGGCTTCTCTTTTGAGTGTAAATAAACCAGCTGCTCTTTGTGGTGAATTTCTCAATAAGAAGCAATTATGGTGAGCTTTTAGTAATCTGAGAAGGCAATTTTCTGCCAGCAGAACAGTGCTGGGTGCAACATCTGGAAAGAACAGAAAACAGTCTCTCTTTGACCAAGACTCCCCTCAACTGGGAAAACACAGTCTTAGCTGGGAATGCTTTCAGAGTGTTGCGCTCAGTGGATTAGATACTGGGAGAAAATCCAGGGAGAGCAGAAGGATGAGCATGAATTCACAGGAATGTGTTTTCCATTTGATCAGTGATCATGTGATTGCTTGGTCATTTGAGACATCCTTTATTAACCCTCATGAGAATTAAACAAGGGCTACAATGGACTAAAGAACTGTAGCCACCTTGTTAACAGCTACCCTGAACCTTGAGAATGAAAAATATGAAACAGAGGCAAAGAATAAAGCCACTGGCATCACTGACACCAACCAGCTGTATAGAATTCTTGGCCACACTCTTTCTTTCTGGTTCAAGTGCTTTTGGCAAGAATAAGTGCTTACTTTCTAATCTGGAGACAGCTTGGCAGATTTGGGCTTTTTACCACGGTAGAGGTATATTTCCCACTTTCATGCCTGTCACAGATAGGCAGTCAGTAGACTGTATACATAATCCATACCTTCAGGGTGCTCAGAAGAGACAAATGACAGAAGCATATCAAGGAGTAATGGACAAGTGGTGAGCCAGAGCCAAGTAGCAAATTCAAAATAAAATCTTGCGCAATTTATGGCAGCTGGTGTTGCTTCTGACGTCTGCTGTGCTAAGTTACAGATGCCCCTTTAAAATGCAAGAATGTTTTGAAAACCAAATGCCAGAATGGCTCATCAACACCCATGGGTTTTTTTTAAAGGGAAAAATAATAAGATGTTGGAGAAGAATTTGCTTATTAAGTTGTATATACTGCCTCTCAGCATGTGAGCCATATATTTATGACATAAATATATATGATTTATATGTGTCAGCACCATAATTCCAATGATAGCCGAGAAGTGTTCCTTCTATATAGTCACCTCCATCTCTTAGTATGTGGAATAGTATATAGTATGTTTCGTATGTGTATCTCCACCACCACACAAACAGCTACCTATCATTCAAGAAGTCCCAACTGTGGTATGCTTTAGACTCCTGTTAAAAACTGATCATTTCACCAAGGTGACTCTGTGCTGACAGCCTTTCCCAGTCTGTGAACTGTATTTTGAACCTCTAGTTTTAAACGTAAAATTGTTTTGAATGAATATTTAATGTTTTGTGTATGAATGTCTGTTTAATAGTGTTTTGGTGATGGTGGAGTGGGGATCATAAACTCTTTCAAGATATTGTTAGGTGTGGGGAGTTGTACAAAGGCTGATACCATCAGGAATAACAATAAATGATCTATGGAATGCTCAAACAAGAGTATTTTTTTAAAAAAGAAAGCCAAATCTCAAACTTTGATATGAAAAATACTTTTAAGACACTCTCGAAAGAACTTGGCAATCTGTTAGTCATTACCTGTGTTTTGAACTTCAGTGCCAGGCTTTTAATATATTTCAAGCTTCCTGAGCCACAGTTCAATTTGTATGCAGCAGGCATGAATTTTGTTTGCTGTAATCTCGAGAGGAGATAAGCATGACATCTGGTTCACACCTGTGGTTTTAGGGATAAGAGTGTAGCTGCTTTATGTATTATTCAGGGCACTCTGTTGACACCTCATGGAGTTTGGCTCCTCAGGCCCTTGATCCTTCCTTTTTGTACTTGTCTAAAGTAAACATGAAACACAGCAGCTTCCTCTTGGTAGACATTATAGGCTGAAGTGTAAGCAGCTTCAAATGCTGAAAGAATGGCAATTAGGTATGCAAGCTGCTTACCTGATTACTCTGATAAAGTTCTGGTTGTGTAACACATGTTGGAAGAAAGTTCAAGCTAGGTGTACTGCTTTGCAGTCATTAGTGCTAAGCCAAGGCAAACATTTCAGCTAGGCTGAGCTATCCATTATTAGAGGCACAAAGTTGATTATGCGAAGAGAGCTTAGAGATTGGCTTGATAAATAAAGGAATCTTCCATTCTGCAGTGGACAGTTTGACTACACTGTGGATATTTTCTATCCATAGTCAAAACAATAGCTACATCCCGCCTGGGCTTATTGCTCAGAGAATAATAAATTATATGCCATTTTATGCAAGTTATATTGGGAGGGGGAGGCTGAAAAGGGTTTTAGGAGCAACAGCAGGTTATAAAAGGTACTGGGTTGAATATAAACTGTGCATATACATATTTTTCCCTCCTCTTTTTCTAAGTCCAAATTGGCATGAGAAACTCATAAGAGTGACTGGCTTAAGATTCAAGGCCTTGCATCAATTTGCCCTTTCTTATTTTAATTAATTAATCTGAAGAATCATGCAGAATCATGTTATACAACAAATTAAACATCATCGATGGAACACTTTTGTGTCATACTGTAACATCCTGATTACCTCCTTTTTGTATCCTATCATCTCAACTGAGACTAGTGCCAAGCAGAAAATATTTTCAGATGCAGCACCCTACTTCCCTACCTTTGGGACCATGTCCCAAGTGATTTTTTGTGGTTCATCTGTGCTGTTCCTTTCCAGCATGATGCAAAATGTATTTTAAATTTATTTGTTAAAAGGAGTTTTAAAATGTTTTCTTTTGTTGAAAAAAGTGAAATACAAATTATGAAATACAATTTATCAAGTAAACAAGTTTGTGAGTCAACACCATTGCAAAACATTCACATTGTTTACAGGCCTCCAGATTTAATGTCCATGTGAGCCAAATGCATTATTCCATAGACGTTCATGAGTGATCCAGGATTGTCTTCTTGTGTCTGTTGGTTGATTAGCATAATAAATAAAATTCAAAGATATAGCCATGTTAGTCTGAAAAATGAGTATGCAAAGGGATCAAGGAGCACCTTTGAGACTAACTGAAAGAAAGAAGGTGGTCGCATGTGCTTTTATAGACTTGAGTCTAAAAGCTCATACTGCCAACTTTTTTTTTTCAGTTAGTCTCAAAGCTGCTACTAGATCCCTTTGCATAATAAATAAAAGTGAACCAGGTTTTAGTAAAGTTATCTGGGTCATTGCTTTCATTCAGCCCCTTGACTGTACTGTATTAATTTTTCTGATGGACGTAAGTCCCATATTTTTACATACCACAGTGTGTTTCCTGATTTCTAGTGGCTAAAAGTAAAAATGTGATTAGGTTCTTATGTGATAACTGAGCATTAGAACCAGAGGAAATGTTTAATAGTACTAAACTTTTGACAAATTGAACCTATTAGCTGTTAATGTTACGTATTTCTTGAAAGAATTCCCTCCAGAATGGTGATACAACTATACAGTCCTATTACATAGGAATGTAGCTTCCTAGAAAGTCATGCCCTCTCCAATACTATATTGCTAAAAGGTTATTATAACACCATACATCCTCCAAGTTTTATAACTCCAAGTATGTGCAGACAGTAAAATAGCATCAAACAATAATAAAATAATTATTATATATTTTTTAAAAAAAGACTAATTTTGACTGTAGTTTTTAATGATACTTTAAATGGCTTGTTGTTGATGTTGTCATTGGCTGTTACTATCTTTTATTGCTTTATTTTGTCATTCCATTTGTAGGCCGTACTGAAAAGTGATATATTGCCTGGGCAGTTAAGAGTTTATAAGTGACAATATCAGAATTAATGATACACATTCAAACTGATACTTAGTACAGTCAGATGAGTCAGTACACCATAGTCCCTCATCTGAAGTGGAGTTTTGTGAGTGTGGGAGAACGTATTTGTGTGTCTTTAAAATTGGATCATAAATATCTGGGAGAAAATCAGGTTTGTTTCCAACATTTTTAAAATATATTTGAGGGATTCTTAGTGCTACAATTTTATTTTATTTTGTTTGCTCTTCAAAAAAAGCCTAGACAAAATATATCCCTCAACTATGTAAAAATAATGAAAATGTTATTTATTAATTGGTGGTAAATATTGTATTGCTTGACTTTTGACAGAGCACCTTGATAATTTTTCTGGGTATAGATCCAGTTCATCTTGTTTGCTTTTGCAGAGTAAACTTTTAGTGGGGAAGGGAGGAGAAGAAAAATCTTTGTGTTCCATTCTAGTTCATCAGTTCATGAAATGACATGGCTTTGCATGGAAATTTCATCATAAGCGTGTGCAGTATGGATTATGGCAGTGACTTAACAGCCTACAGATGTTGAAGCACGGACAGCCATAATTTATACTGCATATGTCTATAATGAACTCCCCATGCAGAGTCATGTCATTTCATGAACTGATGAACTAGAACGGTGCAGGAAAACACTTGTGTCAGGTTTTTTCCACTTCAACAGTGTTTGGTCTGCATGGCCTACAATAAAAGATAGTTTCTGAAAGTTAGGTAGATGAATGGGTGCAGATCTAAACCACTTTCTATGAAGTTGAAGCCCTTCTGAAACCAGAAGCTCTTGCCATGGAGGTAGTCTTTCTCTCTAAGTTTGAGCAGGAATTCTTGCATACTAAACACTTGTGATTCTTAAAATATGGAAAACATTACAAGATTGGTTATGTTGCTGTGTTATGAACAAAAACAAAACAGAGTGTCCTGGCTCAAGAAAATTATTTAAAACGCCTTGCATTCTAACCTTTCATAAGCAGAAGCTTATTCCAAGTTTAATGGCAAACTGTTGGTTTTGCATGTAAGAAAGTATAATCCCTATCATTTCTGGAGAGATTTGGAAGCCCATCTGTGCAACCAGTTAGTGCAAATGATACATACCGTGTGTGTGTGTGTGTGTATATATATATATATATATATATGTCGACTTCGTGTATAAGTCGAGGGCAGGTTTTGGGACCAACATTATGGATTTTGACATGACACATGGATAAGTTGATAGTAAAACTTAGAGGCATGAACAAAAGATCTATAGGATGAAGCAACAGAAAACAATATAAAAAACTTACAAAATTCCAGCAGGGCTGTTTGTGCTCAGACTAAAGGCAGGGTGAATGAAATAATAGTGAGGGATTTCAGGAGAGATTATGCTTTTGCCTTTTGTCAGGTGATGATTCTTTTTTAAAATAAGAGTTAATGTACAATACTTAGATTGGCCTGTGGACAAATCAACCCAGTTTTGTAGTGTTAATTTTTTCAGTACAATTTCTAGACTTATACATGAGTATATTCAGTAAGTAGATGAACCAGTGGCCTGGCTTATACAGTCCTGGCTTCTTATGCTCCTAAATATGATGTGCTGAAATTGCTACAGCACACCTGTTAAAGTGTCAATGTTCTTCTGTGAGGAAAGTTTCCTGAAAATGCCATTCAATTGGCAGGCCACTGTTTGCAAACAGCACCAAGATTAAATGTTCCCATATAATTAAAAGGACAGCTAGTGTCTACTACAGAATGTTAGCAAACTGTAACACAAAGTTGCCTCATACTGATTAAAACTGTTGGTATGTCAAGTCAGTTCTGATGTCTGTTGGCTCTCTAAAGTCAGCTTTTCCCATCAAATGCTTCCTAAGCTAACTGAAAATATCAGATGACTGAACCTGGCTCCTACTACTTGGAAAACCTGTGCTCTGCCATTGTGTTGTGGCTCCTTCACACAGCCTTGGGTGTGGCTTTATGTTTGTAAGCACACCCACTGAGGTCACGTTTGCTTTATAGGTAACCAAAATAGAATAGCATAACATACCTGCTTCACACCTGTATCTGAACTAAGGATAAAATGGAACAATTACTGAATGAGCTATGTGTGATGATGCCTTGACATTCAAACCTTCAGTGCTGTACTGCAGGTATTCTGACAGATCATTGAACCTTGTGGGAGAGCTGAAGAAGAAGATAATGTTATCACACAATATTCTTTGTCTGTGCCCCAACCCCAAACTGTGCGATTCTGACAGAGCTTTGACTCATTTGAAAGACTCAGGAGCGTTTAAGGTTTTAGCTGAGAGTTATATGGCAAAGCACTGTCTTCTTTCAGTGTCCTTTGTGCCAGTAAATGTTCATTGTCCTTCATTGCCCTTCTGGAAGAGGTGTGTCATTCAAAGGAGACTGTATATCTTAAGTCACTTTCTGTTGACTTTGAAGACAAATTCCATCAACTGCAGTGACTCCTGGGTGATCTCTGAAATACACATTTCAGACAGTTTCCTTCCTCATTGCCAATGTGTTGGCTTTTATCAAAACACTTGCAGTGTCTTGGTATGTTGCATTAACTACCTTTTCCTCAAGAAGGCAATCACCTTTGAGGGTTTGGCTGCCCTGAGTGATATTTTGTTTCCTGGCAGGATGACCTTCATGTGGTTCCAGAGCCCAAGAATTATGCTGTAGGAAGTTTATGGAGGATATCTTTAACAATTACTTTCTAAAAAGATGAGATTGTAGAATGTTAATCTTGATTATTTCTTTATTTTGACTTCTATACCACACCCTTGGTCTGGGCCTGTTAAAAAGTACAAGAATTTACACACCGGAACACCTGTTTAAAAATCAGGCACATTCCCAGTTCTTAATCTTGCCATCTCAGTAAAGTTTCACAACTTTCCATAACTGTAGAGCAACTTCTGAGAACCTTTCTCTGTGCCTTGCATAAATAAAAAGACTGTGGGCAGGATTTCAAGTTGTGCAGATGCTTCCAAATACTTATTTGTGACTTTTTTGTTGTTGTTGATTTGTAGAAATTTGCCCTTAAGTGGCAACCAGTCCTGAAGTACCGCTGAGGCTTCAGATTGCCTTGTCTATCTGTAGGCCTTATAACTTTTAGGATGCTCCTTTCAATCACATTTTATGTTGTTGCTGTGCAAAACAACACATGCAAATTATTGTCCACAATGATTCTTCTTTTGAGTAAGCTTCGCTTCATTAGTGTTTTAAGAAGGTTAATTACAAAAACAAAACACCCTTCTAAACCTAATGTACCCTACATGTAATTAAAATTCCAGGAATATCTTCACTTCTGGCCATAAAGAATCCGACCAATGAATGATTGTATTACTGTTTGTCTGAACGTGTGTGTATATATATATAGAATTCAGAGATAACCATGTTAGTCTTAGAATATCACTATGTAAAAGGAGTGTGTGTGTGTGTGTGTTGTAACATATCATAAAATCCAGCTGTTTCTGTTACTGTTGCTATTAGTGTTGACTGAATTTGGAACAACTCTTGTTGTACCCAACAAAACCTGTAAAGGGGAAAGAGATGAAAATCTAAATCTCGAGTGAAGTAAAAACCACAATACTGTAATTCACATCTGTTGTGTGTTTTGAAACAGAAGACTTATTGCAGATTTCTTCTTGGTTTTGAATGATTTATAAGGATTTACTTGTGGCACAGTATTGCAGTCTATGTTGTCATGGAAATTCTATTGAATTTATAGTTCCATTTATACAAAACGATTTTCCAGACTTCATTTCATGGTGAATCATATGGTTGTTACTCTGAGTACAAAGCAATTTGGGGAGTGGGGGAATAAAAAGTTTGATGTTGTGGAAAGCATAAACACTAAAGCTGTTAATTTCATATGTAAATACAAATGAATTTTACTCACAGTTTTGAATTTAGGTGCCCTGCACAGGAACTCTCTAATGTGTTCTAAAAATCATGAGTTCAGTTTCTTTGCATATTCTTGCATGGAATATAGCTGGGGTATGCATGTTGGCCATGCAGCAAAATATAGCAAAATCAAAAAATATATTGTTATGATAATCATTTTTAGGCTAACCAAAAGGCAAAAGATACACTATATGCAGGCTTTTATAGTTGCATGAATCTTGAGATCTTAAAGCTGAGTTTAAGATGGTGATGGAGGGAGGTTTGATGCAGGCAAACCAAAGACCAAACCCCTTGTGTACCATGAGGTAGTTGTAATACCAAAGCAAGGGGAGGCTGTAAATGTGGCAGTTCCTTGAAGAAGAAGAAGATTTATTTGTACCCCGCCCCTTTGAGATCAATCAGGGCGGCTAGCAACAATAAAAATACAGTTACATCAAATAAAACAAGCTACATCCCTCCCCGCCCCCTTAAAAAAGTATTAAATTAGATACAAATTAAAACCAATGATTTAAAACAACATTGATACAATTTACAATAAAACAAACAGAGCAGTGTGGCAACATTTTGATTAATTTTTCCAGGAGATATTAGGGAGTTCTGTGAAAAGGGAGGTCCCTGAGGCTGGGGTATCTATCCTGGGAAGGCCTGCCAGAAAGGATCCATCTTGACAGCCTTTTTAAAGATGTCTAAAGATGTCAATTGACGGATCTCATCTGGCAGGTCATTCCACAATTTGGGGGCAACAAAGGAAAAGGCCCTCTGGGAGGTAGCCAAAAGCCTGGATTTTTGAGGCTGCAGCAAATTCCTCCCAGAGGACTGGAGTGTGCGGGGAGGATTGTAGGGGAGGAGGCGGTCCCTGAGATAGTTTGGACCCAAGCCATTTAGGGCTTTAAAGGTGATAACCAACACCTTGTACTGGGCCCGGAAACTAATAGGCAGCCAGTGTAGGGACCCTAGTACCGGAGTAATATGGTCCCTCCTGGATGTTGCTGACATTAGTTTGGCCGCCATATTCTGTACTAACTGTAGTTTCTGAACCAAGCATGAGGGTAGCCCCATGTAGAGCGCATTACAGAAATTTAAACCTGAGGTTACCAGTGAGTGAACAACAGTCTCGAGATCCCTTACTTCTAGAAAAGGGCGCAGTTGGCGTATCAGCCGAAGCTGATAGCAGGCGGACCTGACTGTCACATTTACCTGATTCGTCATTGTAGGCAGAATTGTAGGCATTGTAGGCAGAATACAGTGAGCCCTTTAAAAAGCATCTATACTGACACATCTAGAGAGAAATTTAGGTGCTGTAAAAGATAGAAAGTGCCCAACCATACCCAATTTCAAATGTTTTTACCTTAGTTGAAATTGAAAACTGCAGAGTGAGTCCCAGTCCATGTTGTTCAGTATGGAAACACTTCAATTCAGAAATCAAGGCTTTTACTAATAAAACAGAAAAGCTTTATTCAGAAACTGTAGTTGTTCTCCACAGACATGTTTTGTCATGACTGAGAGTTCACCATTTTACTTGATAGTTAAAGCATAACATAATTTAAATTTTGAATGGGCTTGCACCCCATTCAGCCATAAATCCTCCCAAAAAGTTCTTTCCCCCTCTTTCCCATGGTTACCCCTCCTTTCACCCAGCACCATTCGTTCTCCTGGGGCTCACCTTGGATCACCTGACATAGTCTTTCCTCTTTTCCCATCTGCTCTTTAAGCACCAAAGAAATATGAGCAGCAGCCTTACTATTTACCCTATGACTACATGTCATATTATCTACATCAATACCACATAATATGTTATAAGCAAGCAAAGTAATGGCAGTAAACTTGACCCTATTCATCATGGCAGGCAAGCTAAAAGGCTCTGGTTCTGACCCATGTGCTCACTGTAATTCAGGAGTCCTTCCTTGATAGAAAGTCATCAGAGACTAGGGCTCTTATCACACGGAGCCTTACCATTGGCAAAAGGTTTCTGGAGCATTCCAGTTGCGCTTGTTAAGTTCCCATTATTCAAAAAATGGTTTCTCTATGAACGCTTTGACAATGGGAGAGAAGCGTGACACCTCAATGATGATTAAGAAGCATGACCGGCTATATCACCTTCACGCTTCAGGAACACTCCAGGAACCTTTTGGTGGCATTTTAGCAATGCTAAGTTGCTCCATGTGAAAGAGCTCATAGCTGTGTTAGTCTGGAATATCAGTATGTAAGACTGAGTGAAAAAAGTTGCAGCATAAGCTTTCTTAGATTTGGTCGGCATCCTCAGCTTATGCTATAACTTTTTTCAATCAGTTCAGTCTAATGTGCACTGCAGAAAATAATGCAGTTTGACACTGCTTCGACTGCCATGGCTCAGTTCTATAATGTTCAGGGATTTGTAGCTGTGTGAGGTTTTAGCTTTCTCTTTCAGAGACATACGACAAGTCCCAGGATCCCGTAGCTTTGAGCCATGGCAGTTAAAGTGCTGTTAAGCTGCATTATTTTTACAGTGCAGATGCAGCCTTAGGGCTGGAACAATACTGTGGCTTCACAGTGGTGTGGGGGCATGGTGTTCAGATGGTGCATGCCCCCATGATGCCAGGAAGCCGCATGACTGACCACACGTGTGCCAGCTTCACAGCACTGCGGTGGCATAGCATTTAGATGCTGTGCACTGCTGCAGCATCGTAATGCTCCAGTGGGTCAGGAAAAGCCGCTGCAAAAAAGGAACGGCAATTTGCACCTTCTTTTTTGTGGCAGAAAAATGCTGGAGGGGGGCAGCAACATGCAGTTGCCACAGTGCCCACCCGGCTCTTTCAGGGGCAGCATCACACCACCTCTTTGGCCCTTAATCTCAAGATTCCTTGGTCCAAAACACACTACAGAAATAATCCAGTCTGAGACCACTTTAGCTGCCCTGGATCAGTGCTAGGTTATTTCTGGGAACTGTAGTGTATTGTGGTGCCAGAGCTCTCTGACAGAGAAGGTTAAATGTCTCACAAAACTATAGTTCCCAGAGCCCCTCTCATTGAGCCAGGGCAATTAATTTTTTCTCAAACTGGATTATTTCTGCAGCGTGTTTTGGATCCATGTTGGCTGTGCAATAAAATATAACAAAACCCAAAAGACATGCAAAAATGAATTGACATACTATTACATGGAGCCTGCTAAGGCAGTTTTCTTGACATTCCAAGCCAATGTAATGTAGCACTGTGTAAATTTACAGTGCTATATAAATAAAGTTTAATAATAATAATAATAGATGACTGACGTGATGTGAAGATGTACAGGTGGAGGGAATTAACTTCAGTCCCAGCATATATTCATCTGTCTACACTCCCAGCAATTGTCTTGACTAGAGTTTACTGTTGCTACATATGGCAAGACTGGGGCAGAACTGGTCATCAGGAGACCCAGTCCTGCTCTGATATGGCTGATGGGTCAGAGGCAGTTTGGCCATATATGGAGACAAGTCTGCCACAGTCTGCCTGAAACTGTGAACTTCAACAGAATTGTAGTTATTTTGAGTCAGGCCTCAGTATGCGGAGCTATGAACAGTGTGCTCCAAGTGACCACAGTTTCCCAAGCAAGATCCTTCCTACATTGCTTCTTCAAATCTTTTGTAATGGAGATGCCACTGCTTCTTCCTTTTGCATACAAGTAACTGAAATGGAAGACATCCAGGGCTGTCCCTACTAGTAGGCAGAATAGGATGAAGCAGCAGCTTTGAGATGTGATAAAGGAGTATGTATATGTGTGTATATGCATACAAGGCATCTCCCAACATATTTCACACAGTTTATTTAGGCAAGGGATACTCAGAGGTAGTTTTACCAGTTTCTTCCTCTGGAATATAGCCTACAATGCCTGGTATTTGCTGGCGCCCTTCTGTCCAAGTACTAACCAGGGCTGATCCTGCTTAGCTTCCAAGGTCATATGAGATCTGGTGCCTTTAGGAGATATAGGCCTTGATGAAAGGATAGTAGTATTAAATTAGTTAGTGTGTTCTAATTTATTGTGTCTCATCTTTTAAAATTAGTTATCTGGCTTTTGGTACTATGTACCTTGACTTGGAATTTAATTTTCCATCTCAGGCAGCCATCTGTCTAGGTTGAGGGCCATTTTATTTATATATTTATATGCTACCTTTCTCTCAGAGTGGGACCCAAGGTGGCTCATAGAAAAAAATCAATCAAAACCTACCCATGCAATTTTAAAAACAATTCAAATTATTGCATTTAAAACAATATAAAAGTATTTTAAAACATATAAAAGTTAAAAATAAAATAAAACACACAACCAATTTTAAAAAAGCCTCCCTGACACAATTACATATTGAAAGCCTGCTTAAATAAGAAGGTTTTAAGTACTGGCAAAAGGTAAGCAGGAAGGGAGTTTCAAAGGGTAGGAGTAGCAAATGAGAAGGCTTTCTCTCATATCCTCACTAAGGGAGCCTGTGATGGTGGCAGGATTGAGAGAAAGTCTTCTCCTGAAGATCTTAGGGTTTTTGCAGGTTCGTATGAGAGATACAGTCTTTTAGATAGCTTAAACGTAGTAGCAGAATAAACTGATTTATAAAACAGTCCCAGCATGACAAGCTTTCATGAATCTGTGCCCCAGTATGCTTTGTGTTGCAGCTGGATGTGGGAAGCTGTCTAGAAAGTTGATGGAAAACTATATGTGTCTGCATCTTGCTTTGCTTGAAGCATGGTCAGCTCATTATATACAGTTTTCAGAATCCTCTAGATATTTCAGGAACATTCTTAGTTTTCACAGATCTACACCACCTAAATTGGTAAAATGCCCTAAGCCTCCCAACATGGAAGCAAGCAAAAAAAAGTGGTTTGAAATTGCAAAGCTTGCAAAAGATATATATTTTGAACTATAACATCCCGAATCCTCTAAACAACATAGCCAGTGGCCAAGCTGGTTGGAGGATTTGTGGAATTATATTCTAAAAAGGAACTTTTCCATGCGCTAACAAGATGGTAATAAATTAGGAGGATGTAAGGAGTTGCTCATATTATTTAAAGGACTGAAGCAACATAACTGTCACCTCTTTTTGGGGGGTTGTTTTTATTTTTGTTTTATTTTGGGGTTTGTTTCCAGAGCCCTGCCACCATGGATAACAAAATTCATGGATGCTCAAGTCTCATTAAATCCAATGAGGTTGTAATATGTTGTCTTTTATAAAATGGCAAAAATCAAGGTTTGTTTTTTGGGAATTTTTTTTACTATTTTAAAACTATGGAGGAGTGAATCCATGGATAGAGAAGCTGTGTATATGGAGGCCTGACTGTATATATTTCTCAATATATAAATCATAATGGTTGATTGATTGATTGATTGAGTGAAAAACATATATCCTGCCCAGATCACAGGATCTCAAGACTAACTTAGGATAACTCAATAAAAATCTAGCCAGTCAAAATACATGCATATTAGAAAGAGACAAGCAACCAATTCAAATATAGGACATTTCATATTATTTGTTACCGATACATAAATATATACCTAACAAAACAATTATGTAGGCATATATAGGGAAAGGCATCTTGGCATAAGTGACAGGAGTAGTGGAAGGTAAATAGCAAACACCATAAATAAGACAGAGGTACTTCAGCATGGTCAGTAAAATTTTTTCCCTTGCTACATGAAGTCTTCCCATTGTTCTTAAGAAAAATATTAAAAGATACTGAAAAAGCAGCTGCAAAAAGGATTGAAGGTTAGAGCTTATGTTAAAACATTTGGGTGACAGAAGGCAGCCGAGTATTAAATTTTTCAGTTGGGTTTGAAGGCATTCAGAAGTAGGTTTAAAACTAACAGCATAATTAATATACAGAATACACTGCGATAGATTTTGTCATGGCCACTGGCTTGGGTGGCATTTTTAAAAAGTTAGATGAGTGCACAAAGGCACAGAAGGCTGTCAGTTTATGATTTTGTGAGTGTAGTTCCCATTCTGATCAATGTTTAATCCCAGGTATGAGAACTCTTTCTATTTTTTTCATTGTCTAGATTGAATTTGTGTAGGCTGTCTGTGATCATTATTTTTGTTTTTTTATACTCAGCACTAAGCCTGCCACTTTCTTCCTTGATCTTCATTAGTCGTTGTTCCAGGTCTGTGATGTTTTCTCCTAATAAGATGATGTCATCTGCATATCTTAGCTTGTTTTCACCCCTCCTTGTTCTGCATCTAAGCCTGCTTTCCATATAATATGTTCTGCATATAAGTTGAACAGGTAAGGTGACAGGATGCAGCCTTGCTTGACACCTTTGCCAGGTGGGAACTTTTCTGTTCTAACAGGAGCCTCTTGTCTTAAGTATAGATTTCTCATGAAGATGATTAGATGTGTTGGCACTCCCATGTCTTTAAGGGTGTTTCATAGTCTGTCATGATTGACACAGTCAAAAGCTTTGCTTTAATCTATAAAGCACATGCTGATTTGCTTTTGGAATTCCTTGGTGCACTCCATTAGCCATTGTATGCTTGCAATGTGGTCCCTAGTGCTTCTTCCTTTGCTGAACCCTGCTTGAACCTCTAGGATTTCTCTCTCCATATATGGTTGGAGTCTATGGGGCTATACAGACAGGCGGCTAAACACCACCCCTGTTTGCCCTGGGTTGGTGCCACAGGGGCCACATGCTGCAGCACTGACCCACACCCCAAAAGTAGCTGCTCTGAGCAGCTTCCTCAAAGGGGCATCACAGGTGCGCTCACATGCCATGATGATGCCCATTCTGGACAGTGCTGTTTGGGCACTGTGCTGTCCATGCGTCATCATAGTGCACGCCGTATGGATGGGCATGCACCATGATGGTGGCGGGGTGGCATTCACATGCTCTGAGCCCTAGTTCAGTCCTAGTAAACAGTCATGCCGGTCTCTACTGCATCTAAGTTACAGAATTTTGAGCATTATTTTGCTTGCATGGGAGATTAGTGCTATGGTCCTGTAGTTGTTGCACTCTTTTGTGTCTCCTTTTTTGTGTTTCCAATCTGTTGGCCTTTGTTTTGTTTTCCCTATCTATTGACATATATTGGCAAACACTAGTTAGTATGGATTGAAGCAGTTTGATTGGAATATCATCTGTTCCTGGTGATTTGGTGTGTCCCCACCCCATTGCACTTAGGGGTTTATTTTCATATGGCTCTTTGTTCCATGTATCCTTCATTTTGTCATCTCTTCGTATTGCATACAGTGTCTTTTTATTCGTGTCTGGTCTTGAATTATGTTATTTTTATTGTCATAGAGCATCTCTGACCTTGGCTTGGATATCCCTTTGATTTCCCAGACCTTTTGATATAGGTCTCTCATTCTTCCCTTTTTGTTGCTGTCCTCTATTTCTCTGCATTGGTCATTGTAATAGTTGTCTGGTGGCGCAGTGGTTAAATGTCTGTACTGCAGCCACTCACTCAAAACCATAAGGTGGTGAGTTCAAGACCAGCAAAGGGCTGAAGCTCAACTCAGGCTTGCATCCTTCCGAGGTCGCTAAAATGAGTACTCAGATTGTTGGGGGGCAAATAGCTTACAATTGTAAACCGCTTAGACACTCATTAAGGGTATGAAGCGGTATATAAATGAAGCTGTTTGTTTTTTGTTTGTTTTTGTCTTTGTATTTTTGCATTAGTCGTTGTACTTTTGCATTCATGTTTCTGAATTTGTTCTCGTCTCCCCTTTGTTTTGCTTCTCTTCTTTCCGTTACTGCTTATAGCATTTTGCCTGTCATCTATGGTTTCTTCTCTTTCTTTTTGATTACTGAGAGTGTCTGTCTGCTATTCTATTTGTGTCCCTGGCTTCTGACCATAGTTCTTCTGGTTCACAGTCGATTGTGCTTAGTAGCGCAAATCCTTTCCATATATTGTCAGTAAATTCTATTGTAATATTGTTCAAATCATATTTTGGTATGATATCTGGTTTTGTTTTCTTCTTCAGCTGTACTTTTACCGTGTACTTCAGTTATACTTTTACCTTGTTGTTAATCCTTTTGATAGTTTAAGTATATTTTCAAGATTTGAATGATGTGAACTTTACTGGTATCTATTTTCAGCTTTTGCAAGCCACCTTGAATCCCAGAGCTGAACAAAAGGCAGGAGGAGGTGGTGGTGATAATGGCTGCTCACTCTTGACTCTGTGACCCTAAAGCAAACCTATAATGGGTTTTCCTGGCAAGATTTATTCAGAGAAGGTTTGCCATTGCTTTCCTCTGAAGCTTAAAGCATGTAACTTGTTCAAGGTAACCCAGTAGGCTTCATGGCTGACCAGGGAACTGAACTCTTAGACTTTATCACATTCACTTTTTTTACCATTTTGGGGATGGGAACGGGACTCTTGGGGGTGCACGTGAATGGATTTTACCGCACACGCAAGCGACCACAAAAAAATCCCATTCCAGCAAACCGTCTTGTTCAGTGCCAGCGAGCACTATTTTGGCTAGATGGAAGTCTTCCGACCAAAACATTTAACGCTTCTCGGCACTGAACAGGGATGGGTGCCGGAATGGGACCTTTTTGTGGACACTTGCATGTGCAGTAAAATCCGTTCACATGCCCCCCCCCGAGAGTCCCGTTCCCATCCCCAAAACAGTAAAAAAAAAAGTGAATGCGATAAGGTCCTTTGTCTCCAGAGTCACAGTCCAACACTCAAACTTGTACACCACTCTGGGTAACATTGTTACTACCTTGAATATCTGTGAGTCTGTTTATAGGAGCATCTTTCCCTCCCCAGTACAGATCTCAGCTGTTCCACACATACTTACTATGGCCAGTTCATCACCTGGTGACCATCCTTTTGGTGCTAAGCACCTCCGAAATTAGCTGTGCTGCTTCTTGTACAACACATATACAATATGATACAAGGCTTTTGCTGTTAAAAGCCTTAGACATTTATCTTATTCACATCCTTCCAGGGTCACTTCCACATGACAATGAGGCAGTAGAGTAGGATTTTGTGGAAGACACATAGAACAGCTTATAAAAATTTGCAACTCCCTCCCCCCCCCTCCCCGACAGGATTGTTGAAGTTTCTAGCCCTTCAGATTTTAGAATTTTATCACTATAAGCCCACAATAAAAGATAATCCAAAATCCAACACATTGGTAAGCATGCTTAAGCCGACCAAAACCAAAGGACTTAAGTACACCTAATTCTGTGCAGGATGGTGTCCAAAAAGTGGTTACTCCATTAGGTACCTACATTTATTTTGAAAATAGGATTCATGTTGCAGAGTCCTGCTGGTATTTGTTTGTTTATCTCACAACTACAAGTAAACGAATGCACTGTGATAAAACTTTGAATTCCCTAAATATTTTGCCATGCTTAAAACCTCACAAAGAAATTAGTTACATGGATATAAAGACTTTGCATAGTATTTGGTTCCAAGCAAGGGATTTCACATCCTGCAGCAAACGGTGGTTGAGAATAATTCCTTCTCACACTGCAGCTGAGAGAAGTAATAATAATTAAAGATTAGTCTGTTCAATACTTAGCTCCACTGAATCAAAGCAAATTGTTCAGAGTACTTTCTTCAGTATTCTGTACTTGGAGTCCTTTTTAGCCCTATCTTCTTCTCCGAATATTTTGGTTCTCCAACAGCCTACTTAACTATTCCCTCTGCATTCAGCTGACTGGTTCGTCGTAGCACTGATTTGTTTTGAAAACCTTGCAGACTTTTTTAAAGAATACAGCTAGATCGTATGATACTTTTAGATAGCTAAGAGTAATAATGGATAAATATTGCTCACATGCACTGGACTTTTGATTCCACTGCAAAATTTTTGTATCCTCTCAAGTAAGGCAGAACACATAGTGGGAGACCTAATAAACCACATTATATGGTTCTGGAGGAGAGTTCTGTGGACACCATGGATTGCTGCCAAAATGATAAACAGATCCTGGTGCAAACCAAACCTGAACTCAAACCTGAAACCTGAAGACAATTAAACTAAGGCTGTCATACTTTGGACATATCATTAGTTAGGTAGTTAGTTAATTTATATATCACCATTCTCCTGGAAAGAGACCCAAGACTGCTCACAAATTAAAACAGTTTTAAATTTTTACAATAAAATTTAAAAACTATTAAAATCATACTTAAAAACCATATAAAATAGCATACAAAAGTTCAAAACATAATTAAAGCGTACACCCTGTAACAAATCTCCCTGACGACACTTATATATTAAAAGTCTGCTTGAATAAAAATATCTTTGGTTGTCAGCAAAAGGAGAGCAGGTAGGGGGCCACTCTATCCTTCCATGGAAGAGTGTTCTAGAGGGTGGGAGCAGCCACAGAGAAGGCCTTCTCTCTCCTATCACCAAGCAAGCCTATGATGGTGACGGGACTGAGAGAAAACCTTCTCCTGTAGTTCTTAGAATCCTTGCTGGTTACTATAAGGAGATATGGTCTTTCAGATAGTTTGGAGCTTAGCCGTATAGGGCCTTTAGGTCATGACCAGCACATTGAATTGTGGCTGGCAGACTCACTAGAAACTAGACAAGAGTGCTTGGTAAGGTGGAAGGCAGTAGTAAAAGAGGAAGATGGTGTTACAAGGGTATGGATTCCATTAAGGAATCCACAGCCCTAAATTTGCAAGACCTCAGCAGAGCTTTGATAATAGAGATATTTGGAGGTCTCTCATTTGTAGGGTTGCCACAAGTCCATGTCTTAATGGCAGTTAACAACAACAAATGTCTTGTTAATCAGAGTTGTAGGCAACTTTGCACAACTTTCTTGTGAATAAAGACAAAATACTTACATATTTGTTAGATGCAAACAATTTACAAATCTGGTAATTATCTGAAGGATAGCAAACCAGAGATACGCCTATACTTACTACTGCCTCAACTATCTCAGAGGAATTCACTGTGTGGAGCAAAAGCATTCAAATGAAGAACTGGTTGCCCAGAATGTCTACCCACATGGCACAGAGCAAGTGAGCATCGCCCTGTTCTATATATCTGACCTGCACTGAGCAGAACCTCATTGAAGGCTGATGCAAATCCCAAACCAGGATGTGAAACCATATTTGGATTCCCTAATTTGGACTCTCTAATCAGCCAAAGTTCCCCGCACTGAGACATCTTGACGAACCGTGGCTGGTTGAAAACTGAAGCAGAAATTTTCCAGCATCTCTTTTGTGGTGTTAAATCAGAAAGGATAAGGGAATTTCATGAGTCTCAAGCTCATCAAAGCTCAGCAAGCCATTGTTTTCCATTGTGTCTCAACTGGGGCACACTAGGGGAGGAGTGTTCTTTCATGACCTCTTTATAAGCTCCCCAAACATGTCACTGTTGGTAGCAGGATAGTGAAGCGAACTTCAAGCTTCTCTTTTTTTTTTTTTGGAGATAAATAGCAAAGTTATCCATTTGGTACATCTCTAAAAGATCTAAAATCTTTAGATGGAACATCACATTTATAAAAACACCCTCTCACTTGTGATCCTCTCTACACTTAACCAAAGATCCACTTTCTTAAATCATTATGTAGAAAGATAACCTGGAATGCATCTAGCACCAGAATACTCTGAGCTAAGTGATTTTTTTTCCCCAGTCATGAAAAAGTAATTTTATCTCAGAATATGTTTTATTTGGATTTTAGTTCATTGTGAATAAGACATGTAACTGAACATCATTACTTGGGATTTGTTTTATTTGTTTCAGATGAATAGAGCTAAAGCAATGTAACCTAAAACCAAGTCGATTTTAATTTTAACACCAGCGCATGAATGTATCATGTTGAATTTCTTGTATAAATTGAGAGTAGTCCAAACCTGGAGGCTGTTAATTTGTAAGAGATTGCCAGGGATCTATGAGGCTGGGAATATGAAGGCAAAACAATTAAAATGTATCCTCCAGCTCTGCCAGGCAAATGTATTCTCTACTGAGTTCCCATGGTCTTTGTCAGGAGATAAAAAGATAAAGATGGGCCAAGCAAGAGCACAGTTAGGTACAGTTTAGAGCAAGGATGGGGAAAGTGCAGCCCATGGGCTGCATAGTCTCCTTAAAGCCCAAGGGCTTTTTGCCTCAACATTTGGGGGGGGGGAAGTATTTTTAAAAATCAAATTTCATTACTGTTGCCCCCAGAGTACTGTGTGAGTCTGGGGAACATTTCTTTTCTCAGAAATGTAGCCTATAGCACCCGCTGTTCATTGGCAGTCTCCCATCTAGGTACTAACCAGGGCTGACACTGGTTAGTTTCCAAGATCAGGTGGAATCTGGTATCTTTAGGGTATTTAAGCTGAGATAGGCTGCTTTCTAAAATCCCAGCAACCTGCTGCCAACCAGTGTCAACCAGATGGATCACATACAGTTTTGAGGCCCCAGATTGTTTTTATTTTATTCAAAATGTTCTTGCATCCTCTGGTGGGGGGAATTTTGTCATGTTTTTGACTTCTCCTTGAGCTCTTCTAGGCCCAAGAGAGGTCTGTTTATCATCTGGAAGTAAACCAGAAGTGACAGAAAACAGGATGTTCATTCCAAAACAGGAAGCAGATCGGATGGACAGTTATCCTGGAGGGATTACCCATTTAGCATTACCACAGAAGAAGAAAGAACAGCCAATTTGCTACCCAGACATCAGCTTGACTGAGGCTGGATAGCAAGAAGTGTTTGTTGTGCAATTCGTCACTGGTATATACTATTAAAAATCATTTAACTACCTTGGAATATAGTTAGTCACATTATAGGTGATAAAACATATTATCAGATTGGTTTTAGAAGAGTTAGAAATATAGTGGACCTTTGGTATCTGCTGAAGTTTGGTTCCAGGACCCCTGTAGATACCAAAATCTGTGGACGCTCAAATCCTGTTATATACAAAGGAAAATGGTGTCCCTTATATAAAATAGCAAAATCAAGGCTTGCTTTTTGGGATTTATATACCTTTTGAAGATTTTCAAACCATGGATGCTTGAATCTGTGGATAAGGATAAGGAGGGCTGACTGTACAAGGGCTGTTTTGGTCTGTTCTGATACTGTCTCCTGCAGAAATCCTAAGATCATTAAAGGTACTTTAAGCAAGGAGAACATTTAATGTGCTCTGTGACTCCTTTCATAAGCTCAGAGAACAGAGTATTTCACTTAAACCTTTTTTTTTCTAATTATACTGCCAAGTATGCAGTACTTATCACATGAGGGACTCATAGCCCAAATGTTGCCCAAACGCTCCAGAAACATGGAGGTGGGATTATCCGTCACGCTTCTGAAATGTCACTGAAGTGCTCTTGTTGTACTTCTGTTGACCAATCATTTGCAGAGAAGCCATTTTTGTAATAACAGGATCTTCCATTATTACAAAAATTGCTTCTTCATGAATGATTGGTCAACGGAAGAACAAAAGAGTGCCTCAGTTACATTTCAGAAGCATGATAGACAATCCCACCTCTGCGCCTCTGGTGCGTTTGGGCAACATTTGGGCTACAATTAGCACACGGCAAGTACCTAGTGTGATAGAGTCCTGTGTAATTATATGCCCATTTGGCTTATATTATGTGAGAAAAGCTTTGAGAAGTTTAAGGATTTGTGTATCTGAACATCCCTATAAGATAAAAAAGAATAGTGATGCCCCTTTTGTGACTCTTAGGGAACAATGATTTAAAATTCTTTGTTGAATATAAACAAAACAAACAAACAAACAAGCTTCATTTATATACCGCTTCATACCGTCTAAGCAGTGCCCCCAACAATCTGGGTACTCATTTTAGCGACCTCGGAAGGATGCAAGCCTGAGTCGAGCTTGAGCTCTTTTGCTGGTATTGAACTCACAACCTTATGGTTTTGAGTGAGTGGCTGCAGTACAGGCATTTAAGCACTGCGCCACCAGGGCTCACTGAGGACTGGAGCATGGCTTTGGCACGGTTTCCGGCCTCTTAGGACACATGCATCACTTAAACAGCATACCCCCAAAGTGACCCGGAGCAGCTTTATTTTGGCCTGCCTGTTCGGACCCTTAGTAACCTGTGTAAGGGCTTGAATCTTCAGAATAAGTAACTGCATAAATATATAAAGATAGTGCAGAAGACAAAAACCATCTGCTAGAGATTAATTTGGCAGCAAAAAAAAAAAAAAAAAGAGAGAAGTAAGGGAAAAATCAGGTATGTTCCTTTGAAATAAATTAAAATTCTCATTTATTTGGGAGTAAATAGTCTTGAACAGGAACTATTTGTATATGTTATTTCAAGACACAGAATACTCAGTTTTCAAACAGTAAAAATGAAGATATAGCTGCCAAGAACTGATAAGATTTGCATAGAGGAAATATTGTTTGATATAATGGCATGGCTTTGGTCCCCAGTGTTGAAGAATATAGGCTTCTAATATAATCATATTTGTGTGGCTTTGGTCTGAAAACATCCCTGTGTAACAGTGTGCACTGTGTAGTATTGCTGGGTCTGCTTAGACAGACTAGCACCTGGAGAAGATCATATACGAAATGGGACATGAACTGTAAGCCAATTGTGCATCAGCTGGTGTGTGTCTACTGCTGTCCAATGCATTTAATGTTAAGCATCTTCTGCAGAATTATGTTGTATGTAGTCTAAAATTTTATGTTGGAATAATCATAGAATAGCATATATTCATAATGTTTTATAATTTCTGAATATGTCTGTCTTTACATGTAGATATGACCTAAATATTTTTGGTTTTAATATTATTTATATATCCAGTTTTTCTGTTGTTGTCATGTATATTCCATATTTGGCATAACAGTGTGTGTGTGTGTGTGTGTGTGTGTGTATCTATGGGGGGGAGGGTTGGCGCTGTGCCACCACTTTTTGCACTGGATTGGGGCAAGGGCAACCTCACCGGCAGCCCTGCAGCCCCAATCCGGCGTTTTCCCAGGCCAAAGAGAAGCAGCAAAATGCTGCTTCTCTTTGGCCTGGAAAATGGGTGCCTTGCGCCTTAGGCGCCCACTGCACCCCAGCGCTAAAGAGGAGAAAGGGCCTGCCCTTTTCTCCTCAGGACCGTTCCTGCAGCCATGTAGTTGCCACAGGAACAATCCGCATGCCCAAAAGGAGCTCCTGTTTGGATGCGGCACATGCATGACGTCATCATGGTGGCACCCATATGGATGGGATGCCGCCATGATGCCGCCACCAGTACAAACTAGGGTTAAGGACCATGCACTTGGTGCACAGTCCCTAACCCTAGAATCGCTGCCACCACGCTGCTTCTTGCCCGTCTGTCTCGGGCCACTGTTATCTTTTGGTTGTTTACTGAATTCGTATAAACAGCTTCATAGCAGCACATAATTATATCACTTGAAGTTAAGGTAACTTTAGAACAGATGATGGCAAACTGAATCCAGTGCGTACATCAGTTATTGGGATCTCACTGCTGGCTACTCTTGTGGAAATTGCCAATAATGGGATGTTTCTGTTCAGAGTACTGCAAGAGTAGGAATGTGAATGAAGCCCTCCCATGTGCATAGAGCAATGATATTGAACTGCAGGTGTTGCTAACACTCCAAGGGTTTGTAAACGTAAGAGCAGTGAATGCACAGGTGTTGATTTTATAGCACAGAAGGCCATCCACATGTTGCTGCCTCTGTGCATGGCCCTAATTTGCAGTGCATTCCTGTTAATAAATTAGGATGGCTCCTGCAGGAGAGCAGATGGAGTAAAGCTGTTGCCTGATTGCTTTCATATTTACGTAAGCAATACATCACCATAGCTCATTAATGTGGCTCCATGACAACTGTTCTGCCTAGCTTCAGTTTTGCTCAAATGTACTGTCTCATTTAATAAGACTAGCATCTCTTCTGTACACCAAAAATTTGCTATGGAATTAAAATATATTTTCCTTAACCTGGGGATCATGAGCTAAGTGTAAGAACTTTTAAAGTCAAGAGAGTACACCTTAATGTAATAGCCTTAAATGACAGTTTAGTAACTTCTATTTTGTTTGTACAATCAAAATAAAGAACCTAAACAGAATAAACTACTAGGCCACAGATTTGGGAAGACGCTATACCAGGATTACTCGACCTGAGGAACTTCAGGTGTGGAGATTCAAGGAAATTATAGTCCAGCACACCTGGTAGGTTGATTCATGCTTAAACAAGAGCAGGAGGAAGTTGCATATATTATTCATTAAGAATACAGTAATCGTCTCTATAAATCACGGATATTTGGTTTTCCCATATATGTGACTGTTGTTCAGGTAGCAGTTACGATCAGAAAAATAACTGCATGCAAAGATGTGGAAATGGCACTTTGACCTCACTGTAGTTTATATGCTTTCAGCATGGTTAAAAATGCAAGCTACAATGTTGTGAAAAGTTCTGTGTATTTATTATGATGAATAAAATTTGCCACATCCATTTTGAAATGCCTATAACTCATGGGGGAGGGGCATTCATCTAGTCTTTACAACTATTTAAAGTAGGAGAGGAAGAGAGAAGCAGAACTGAGATGTATTTCTTCAGAATTCATCCAGGGAACTTCATAAGTTAGTCAGAGATTTACTCTTAAATTCCCATGTATACAGGCAACATATTATACACTACTCAATCCTAGCCTCAGTTTCTTAACAATTGCCCTTTCTACCATTTTTTCCCTGACAGATGCAGATTTATTTCTACAATCCTGATGACTTTGACAGCTTTGGAACAGCTGTCCAAGAGAAAAGAATAATAGGAGCTATGGCAGTATTTTTTCAGGTAAGTTTCAGAGTGACCCTAAGTCCTAAAAGCCAAGACATGGCAAAAATTTCCATCCCACCCTGTTTTTCCTTCTCCTCTTCCTTCTTGTTTATTGAATTGTTTCTAGTTTAATGGACGCATCTGTTTTCTCATTCACACCTGTCTAAATGAAGGATATTTCATATTGTCTGCTCTGTGATTTAAAATGTAAATAAGTGTGTTTAGAAACATAATGGAAATCTTTGCATGAATTATTCTGATTTTTATAGCTGCCTGACTGGTGCACAGATTGGAGAACACATTTATCATAGAACTTTACCTTGCTGTTGAAGCATGTTGCTCAGGTTCTTGGAATATTAACGGGCCGGTTAGGCTGGAGAAAAACTTTAAATTCAGATGCAACTTGCCAGCGTATTAATCAATGTCGTCAGTCAGTTTTCCTGTCCTTCCTCCTCCTTTTTCTTTTCTACAGCAGCATCTTATTATAAATTGTCATGGTAACTAAATTTCTCAAGGAAACCAGTTTTTCCAAGTCAGTGAATTTATGGAGACCCTTCTACCGAAATGCTTTTTGCCAGGATATGAATGTTCAGTTAGCTCATTTACAGGTTCAGCACACCTGAGAACTTGTGGTACTTTGTAGGGGCCACTGCTTACAATGGCTGACAGGTCAAGTCAAATTGGAGTAGTGTTCAACTCCTTTGTCTCATTATATTGGAGGAATGGTTTTCCTTTGCTGAGTAGAGGATAAATTGAGGTGAAAGCGATGGTCCAGCCTTATTCTAGCAGGCTGTCACAAGTTATACTCAAGCTATGCCTTTCAGCACAACAAGTCTCAAATTCCCTCAAACAGTAGAGGCTGGAGATACTTGTCTCATCTGTACTTACACACACACACACACACACACACACACACATCTTTATATTTTGCACTACCTTAGCTACTCAAATTGATAAAATGTAGACATTAAAATACTAACATGCAACAAACTTTTAAAAATAAAATGCTAACATGAACAAAAAAAAAAACCCTCTTTAAGTTATTTGTCTCTAAGGCGTGATTGTCCCTTAGATATAGAGCTTCGGCAAACAATGCAAAAACTCTGTTTTCAAGGCCAAACTGCACATTGAATCAGCTAAATAATTTAGGTTTTCTATTGCTGTTGCTGTTTTCGAGTTATCCTCAAATTGCCAATGTAGGTGACAGAAGCTCTTGAACTGTTTGCCCTCACTAAAGTCCTTGTCAGAAATGGGTTCTTCATTCCAGCAATTCGTTAGAGGGGCAAACACACACCTCAATCCCAGAGCCCTTTCATAATGCACATGTATAGTGCTTTGGTTCCACTTTAATGGCACCCTTTGCAATCCTGGGATTTGATGTTTTGGGAGGAGTATTTAGAATTCTCTTCCAGAAAACTCCAGACAATGCATCACCAAACTACAAGCCCCCTTTATTCCATAGATTGCCTCTTTGACCATTAAAGTGGAATAACAGTGCTATCACTGTAGTGTGGAAGAGTTTCTTTTTTTAAGGCAAGAATTAAACAGCAAAGGTAACATGAAATGTAGTACTAAAATCTTCAGCTGCACTATGTTAGAAGCTGCAGCACCCTTTTGAAAGCATATGTGAGGAAAAGCTGAATTGAGAGCTGAGCATTTTTTAAAAAATTGAAATTGATGCTCAGAAAAAAATCTCTTCTTACGTCTTGAATTATGTTGGTACAGTCTTTCTGTTACCCTACGTAGTTCACTTTTATCTCAGTTATATAGCTATGCAAAGAAAAATCTTTGATCTTTGCGATCATCTCCTGGGAAAGAAGGTGACAGAATCCAAACACACTATTCTACCAATACTGGCTTTCTAGGACTAGGGTGTCTTGGAGCTTAAAAAAAGAAAAGACCAAACATGCCCAGAGGAGGGCAACCAAAATTATGAAGGATCTGGAAATCATGGCCTATGAGGAGAGACTTAGGGAGCTGGGTATGATTAGCCTGGAGAAGAGAAGTCTAAGAGGTGATATGACAGTCCTGTTTAAATATTTATATATTTATATTTGAAGGGATGTCATATTGACGATGGAGCAAGCTTGTTTTCTGCTGCTCTAGAGAATAAGACACAGGGCAATGGATGCAAGCGATGAGGAAAAAGATTCCACCTCAACATTAAGAGGAACTTCCTGACAGTAAGAGCTGTTTGACAGTGTAACAAACTCCCTCAGAGAGTGATGGAGTCTCCTTTGGAGGTGTTTAAACAGTGGCTGGATGGCCATTTGTCAAGGGTGCTTTGATTGTGTGTTCCTGCATGGTAGAATGGGGTTAGACTGGATGGCCTTTGTGGTCTCTGCCAATTCTATAATTCTTTCATTCTAAGATGTCTCACTGTCACAATTGCCTGTGCTGTTTAGCTTTAACTCTGAGGTTCCCATCTCTTGCAAAAGCCAGTATAGAAGAAAGTCTGCTTTCGAAACATGCTGAATTGAACTTAGGCTGCATCTACATTGCAGAATTAATGCTGTTTAACATTATGTTAACTACTATGGCTTAATCACCAGAATACCATAGCATTGAAGCATGGCAGTTGCAATGGTGTCAAACTGCATTAATTCTGCAGCTTAGATGCAGCCTTATTATCTCCAGCCCCAGTTTTTGCTCACCCTGCCACCACGGTGCTGCCACAACAGCCTTATACCAACATTGTTAATGTCACCATTGATACACAACAGGATCTTTCTCTACAAGGCATGCTGTTATTTTTACACATATACTTGCTTTCATTAGCTGGAAAGCTAGACCTAATCAATATTCAAAATTTTGTTTACTGTTGCTTTCTGTTAATTTGAACCATATTCAAGTAAAAATAAACCACTTGACATTAAATGGAGTGTTTTAACAACTAGGAAGATAATGGGCTGAATTAATTTGGTCATGGAAACAAAGATAGGTAAAGGCATTATTCTGTGTGAAATCTCCACCCATCCTATCTGTGTATAGATATTTATAATGTAGCCAAAGTGTTTGTAGCAGTGAAGCTTTTAATGAAGTGAGTTTTGAAGGCCAGGTGCTAAAGAGATGCATTTAGCACTATATTAATAATCTTAAACAGGTCATATTGCTGTCTTTCTGATGTACTATCAGCTGATGTTCTTATGATGTATACCTTATCTCCAGAATAGGTTTTCCTTTATTTAAGGGGAAATGTGCCTTGAAAGTCACAACAGCATTGTATTTTCATTACCATTCACTTACTGATCCATAATTATTGTAGGTTAGCTTAACTGATCCCAAGGTACTGGATCCCATCTGATCTTAGAAACTAAGCATGATCAGCCCTGGTTAGTACTTGGATGGGAGACTGTAATGAATTCCTGCTGCTACAGGCTATATTTCAGAGGAGCAGGCAAAACCACATCTGAGTATTCCTTCCCTAAGAAATCCATATGAAATTAATGAGGTCATCATAGGTCCACAAGAGATCTGAAGGCAAATACACAGATAAGAGGAGTAAAAAAGTTTGCCAGAAGTAGTTCAGAGAGGAAGCACTTGTTTTAAAAGTAGTTTTACAGGCTCTTTCTTTCTCCTCCTCTCTTTCTTATTCTCTCTGTGTAGGCGTTAGCCCAATAGTTAGTCACAACTAGAGTGTAGCCATGTATTTTAGTTCAATTGATTGAATGAATGAACCTATATTAAAATTCAGTTGACTGAAAGAGTGTACTGTAGTTGTGACTAAATGAATATCCACCATTGTAATTAGAAAGGAAGACTTCTTCCTTTGTCTATTAATCTTTTGTTGCTGACCTCAGTGAACTTATGTTTAATTGCAATAAACCTTGGTATTACTCGTTTATCCATAATATCAGTTCTTGTTACAAAAGCTAAACCTCCAGGTGTGGATAAATAGAATAAAGGAATGGTTGTATCCCTTGAGTTTGTGATAAGGTGAGGTAATGTTATAAATAAATTAAAATGGTATATATCAGAATGGATATAGTTGATGAAGGCAAAAATAGCAATTGGTTGGGTTAGTTTAATGTATGATGATTTATCAACAGGAATGAGTTAAATAGCCTATTGGAAGAGGAATTCAAAATGCAAGAAGCAATACTTCAACACAGCCCATACTGGGCCATAAGATAAGAAAGAACTTTGAGTGGTTGTCTGAAGATGACATGACTTATATACTGGATAGGAAACATACCTGGGGCATTCACTTTAGGACATGAGGCTGACCACAAAACACATGGTTGATACAAGAAATGAATTGCAGAAACCTTTATTACTGAGAATATTTCCTGTTATCTATTGTTCTGAAATGAATTGTGTGGAGTATATAACTGAGTCATTTCTACATTTACAAGCCAACAGATAATCTTTCTTTAATCATATATTTCCCATATTGCAGTCTGAACTGCATTTAAGATGACTTTCAGTTTTACAACTCTGTCACTTAAACTCTGACTTGCCTAGCATAACTCTTCCCAGAAATATGATGGATTCAGGCATTTGGTTTTATATGCACTTGTGAACTACTCGTACGATGCAAACATCTCGGCAGTTGTGGTAGAGTGGTAATTCTTGTGCAACAACCCGCTTTTCCATTGACTTTTTAGAAAAATACTTTAAATTATATAAATCCCACATCACTGTTCTGTTTTATTACCTGTTTAACATGTATTTTTAAGAAATACCTGTATAGTGCAAATAAACTTGCAGTATAATTAAAGTGTGATGTTGAGAGTTTCAAATATCACAAGGCTTTGAAAGTCAGGCTGAATATCAAAATGAATTTGCCTGAGTTCCTGTAGGCTATTTCTATGCTCCATTTGGTTTCCATTGTGGTTGTAATCTCTGCTACATATTGCATGCAGCAGCATCTCACTGAGTGGGAACTACTGAACCATATCTTAGGAAGACCTCATGAAATAAAAGGTTTCTCTCTATGCTATTATAGGTTGAATGCTCCTCTCTTAACCTTGTTTTATGCAGCATTACAGAAACATTCTTAATATTATTGTGATTTCTCTGTAAGTTCTCAGCAGAAAGAGCCAAACTAGAAAAAGTTAATATTTTTCTGTGGTCTCTTTTAAGTATGGGTAAACACCTCTGGGTATTCCTTTCCTAAGAAACCCCTATATAATTGATGTGTCAACAGGCAACTTGAAAGCACACATACACAACGATCAGTGAACATGATGGCTTTAGAGTGTAATTGCTTATTAAAAATCTCCTGGAACACAGAGCAACCTCTGACTTTAAAATAAATATAACAGCTTAACAGAAGCAGTGCTAGGATCATCCTGGCCTAGGTGGAGCTAACACTGGAGACTTCTGGCCCAGAACAAACAGTCTCACGTTTAATATTCTTGATGATAACTTCTCAATTTATTTGTGTACAAAAAGCAAGGCAATGGGGGAAGCTGTTTACGAAGCACCAGTAAGTCCATAACCATTAATGAGCACTTGTGGTGTGCATGGCATTTTGAGACAGCCTGTGAAAAAACTCCCTCCTTCACTGCTTCTCCAAGCCACTGAGGTTTCTGGTTCCTTCCCCACACTGATAAAAGAGATGACCAATAAAGGAAGACTGAAGAGTGCAAACTATCATGGCTTCGTTTCCCAAGTGGGGAGGAGGGACAGAGTGCTGCTGAGAGGACATGCAGGTCCCTGGATTTAATTTAGTTTAGTTTATATCCAGGTATTCTTCCAAAACAAAGCCCAAGGGTGCTTACAACTTTAATTAAACTTTAATTAAAGCAGAATGGAGGTACAAAACAATCACTTTAACACATGTTGTTTTTATTGTTGTGTTCCTTGCATTGTGTTTTGTTGTTGTTGTGTGTCTTCAAGTCATTTCCGACTTATCCCAACCCTAAGACAAACCTATCATGAGGATTTCTTGGCAAGATCTGTTGAGAGGGAGGGGAGGTTGCCTTTGCCTTCCTCTGAGGCTGATTGAGAGTGACTCACACAAGATCATCCAGTGGGTTTCCATGACCAAGTGAGGATTTGAGCCCTGGTCTACTCTTCCACTACTCAAACCAGTATACCATGCTGGCTCTCAAACCCTCCATCAGTTCACAGATGAAAACTGGTGCACAGGTGACCAAGCAGCATCAGGGTGTAGTAAAGAGAACAACCATTATTAATGATAAGCTTGGAAAGGTTGCAGCAGTTTGTTTTGCCTAAGTGTACTGGGAAGGATAGTATTCCTCACCCCTCCCTCCTGCTGAGCTACTTTTCCACTTTGGAATCAGCTTGCAGCAGTTGAAGTAAGCTGAACACAAAGGGGGGGGGGTCACAGGAGAGAGAAACATTTTTTAAAACAGCAATTGGAATAGCAGGATAACAGAGGATTGATCAGGATTGTACCTTCCATATCACTTGGAGGGTATGACAACAGTAACATTAAGTAAGAATTGAAAGCAATCAAGCAAGTTACATTTAAACCAAACACTGAATTAAAACTATTTAAATGTATTTAAAGTAGGTGGGCAACTGGTAAGGTATAGAGGGCCACATTGCTGCTCAGTAGGACCCTGGAAATCATCACCCAAACAGTGTCTTCCTCCACCATAGAATAGTGCTTTCTAACCTCTTAATAAGTCCCAAAGACAATGATGCATATGAGTCACTGCTAGAAAAAAAAAATCTGATTTTTCATATTCCCCTAGCCAGCATGACATGACTAGATGATTCTGGAGTGGTTGTCTATAAAGAACTTTTCCAAGCTCTTAAACGGCTACGGTATATAGTCTGAAAAAGTTTAAGATAGGTTCCTGTGTTGTCTCAGTTCTTTTGTTGGCTCACAACAATCACCAAGCTGCTTTAAAAGAATGGGAAAAAATTAAGGAGCAGGTTTGGAATTCTGAATGGCAAATTCTTCGGTTTGGTATCATCAAATTAGTTGCTTATATACCACCTTTCCCTAAAAACTGGAACTCAAGATGGCTTACAGAAATTAAAGCAGATACCACTGAAAGCACATAGAATGAAAACATAAAATGTTATAGTTAAAATATGATTTATGCAATTAAATCCAATTAAAACAAATCCATCAAAAACAAAAAGATAAAAATCCGTAGTGCTGCACACTATTAAAAGCCCCTGTAGTCCCTCCCCAAAAGCCTGTTATGATAGAAACATTTTAACCTTCCAGTGAATAGACACCAAAGAGGGAACTATTTTCATCTCTTCTGCAGAAGTAATGCAGTTTCACACCATTTTAACTACCATGGCTACATCCTACAGAATCCTGGGATTTGTAGTTTTGTGCAATGTTGGTTTTTTTGGCAGAAAACCTTATAAAACTACAGATCCCAGGGTTCCACAGGCTGGAGCTACAACACTCAAAGTGGTGTCAGACTGCATTATTTCTACAGTGTAGATGCATCCTCTCTAGTGAGAGCATTTCAAAGCCTGGGAAAAGGTTCTCTTCTGTGTTCCCACTAGTTGTAACTGTAGAAATGGTAGAATCCATTGGAAGGCCTCTTGTGAAGATTTGAGAACTCAGGTAGGCTCATATAGGTAGAAACAGCCTGCATGAGCCAAACAATACTGTACTGTGTACAACTGAAATCAATATTTTCAATTTCAATTTAAATCAAATAATTAAATTTATTTAAATTCTTGAATTTATTCCATCCAATACTGTGGATGGAAATTCTGTATCCGCACTTTTGACTGTGACTATTCTATGGGTTATAATTCTGACATTTTCTTTCACTGTAAACTCTCCTTAGAAATGTTGTTTTCATCAGCTCTATTGTCAATACAGCTGACCTGATGAATGATTAAAATTACAAGATTAAATAGAATGAAAAAGCTGTATGAGCGCAACCTGCCTGTATCTTTAGGTAGTATGAGTTAGCTGCGTGCCTTAGATTACACACTGAGAATGGGATAGTTCTATAAAAACTGCTTTACAAAAGGCTTTGTTGTTTGACAAAGATTTCAGCCTACAATTTTTTGTGTGAAATTTAAAAGAAAATTTACTTCATTTCAAGTCATGTGAACCTGGAACAATATGTAAATAATAAGATTTGTTTCACACTTGAATGCATTATTTAAAAGTTATTTCTGTGACATGTTTAAGATTCTGCTTGAAGATAATGCCAGGTATTTAAAAATTTCACTCAACACCAATTTAATTCCTGAAGTTTGATAAACTGTTGTTCAGCTTTCACAAAGCCACATGGAATTTGACACTCACTTCCATGGGTGATGTGTTTATTATTAATATTGCTGAACATAATTGACTATACATGGTGTTTTAAATGTCTTCTCACTCTTCACAATGTGCTATGAACAAGGAGTTTTGTCTCCTTTTTGACCTTCTGGCCAGCTTCTGCCAGTCAACATCGATAATGCTTAGCTACATGGTCCATCTTTATATGAAAAAAAGCTTCCAGTGTTTTTTGTTATTGTTGTTGTTGTTGTTGTTCATTCCTATAAAGAGAATTGCCTTTCCCCAGTATTTCCATTAGAAATCAGAATGCCAGGCTGATGATTCAAGGATGCAACTTTATTGAGAGAAATGCATTTCTGTCCCACACTCTTGACAGACCAGTCTGAACAGAATGGGGTCCTGAATTTAGCACTCATACACTCATAGAAGATACCATGTTATTTTACATTGATAATTGATCAGGAGCTGAAATATAATCCCATTCTTGGAATTTCTTACAGTGGCCATTGTTATTTTTATAAAGATTTTATTACATATGGACCAAGTTCCCATGGTATATTTCCATATCTAGTGCTAGTAGTAATGGAACATTAATCCTACCACCATCAACAAACCTGAATCCTTCTGTGATGCCAAAGTCTGTTCCAGAAGTCTTCCTAGCATTTTCAGATAAAGTTTTTAAAGCAGATCAGTGGCTATATGAGGAAAGCAGAATTGCTGATTGTAGCTGCAGTGATGTGATCCAATGGAAATTCACAATGAGATTCTGGTTGTTACAGAATCACTGTCTGCATACCACTGGCATCAAAGAATGTGGAAGCTAGCTTTCATGGAGAATATACACAGAAATGTTGTGTACTTTATGATGTGAGACAGAACTATCACTATTGAGTACTGATTCCTGTTTGTATCATATGCTAACAGGATCCCTGCTGTGCAGCTTTTTTTTTGCTGTCTCACACCACATTCTGGAAAGATTTGATCTTTCTATAATGCTCCAGAACATAATCTAATGACTATGTATGACTCTTGTTTTATCCTCATTTCTTTGCAAAGTGTGCCACTTTGTTACTGTTGTTCAGTCTCTTTGAAGATTTATCATTTTTCTTTGAATTTATAACTCTGAATGCTTAATACATTTTAAAAAAGAAGAAGAGGTATTCACCAGGCAAAAAGTGTTTTCTCTGCACTGCGTTTTCTAAATTCATTGTAATATCATATTTAATCGTCTTTGTGTAGTCACAATTCCTATTTATGCACATATGACTCTAGGCTACATCACTTACCACGTCATCCCATTTGGCTTCAGCTGTTAAAAACCCCATCCAGAAATTCTAGGTCTACAACCAGGTGTGGGCATTGTTTGTAGCTTTGTCTTTTTTAAAAAGGGAGGAATTGGCATTTTTATGCCTTCCAGCTACTGAGGCTACAATTTTAAATGTAACCTTGCTGTTGCGTGCTTTCAAGTTGTTTCCAACCTTTGGTGACCATGAAGTGCATTTATCATGAGGTTTTTCTGGAAATATTTGTTCAGAGGGGGGATTGCCTTTGCCGCCTTCTGAGGCTGAGAGAGTAAGAATTGCCCAAGTTTCATCAGGTCAGTTGTATTGACAGACTGTGGTTTTCAACAGCCAACCAGGGATATGAACCCTAGTCTCCAGAGTTGTAACCCAATATTCAAACCACTACACAATGCTGGAACCTTACCTTGTCAAAAGATATTTCATTTCCCGCTGAAATATCTCCTGTTCAAAATTTCATATTTTACCTTCTTTTATCCCACTGGAGAAAAGCTATGTGTTCTTGCATCCCTTCAGCAGTGAAGGACAATTTTTTGCAGAAAAAGAATGTAAAGAAAAATGGCTTGAGGGAAAAGAATTTCTCTGTCTAGCTCTTCTGCTTCAAATTGCAGTCTTAATGATAGCATTGTATTTTTTTTTAAAAAAAAAAGCACTACCAAAATAATCACAATAGGTAACATGTAGTTTCAGCCAAATAGTGAACTCTTCCCCTCTCTCTTTGAATCAAGACAGAAAGTTGAAAGGTGATATATGTTCATGTGTAAGATTTGGACAACTTTATATACTGGTAGGATTCTATTTGAAATTATACTGCATTATAGAATAATGTATTACTATACCTTTATTATAGATTTTTCAGCCAGGTGGATTCAGTGCTGAACCTATGCGCAAGCTAAGTAAACTACAATTTTAGGACCTCAAATTTATTTAATTTAAATGACAAATACAAAAAAAAAAAAAGCAATTGAGTCTTCCTTATCTGGTGTGCTTGGGACCAGACGAGGTTTTGTGATTATTTATCTATTTATTTTGATTTAGGAATACAGTCAGACCCCGCCATACACGGGCTTCCCTTCCATGGCTTTCAAAATAGCTGAAGCCACAGTACAAACTAATGAATGGTGCCTGCCCCTGTGGTGCATGCACCATGCCACATGCACGCACCCCAGTGCTTTGAATGGGGTGTGAGCATGCACGGTTTTCCCATTACAGAATTTATTCCCATATCCTGACTTGTCTACATGCTTGTCACAAGTCTGTTATCAACTGTAACAGCATCCTAAACTCATACCATGCCTGGGTTCATTGAGAACTAGTAGCTAGATTCCTGAGGAGTGATAGATTTCAGAATTGTGCTGGCACGAGTACACATATTTCAGGAGAACAGTGTTTGTGCAAGTGTGCCAGAGAGCGTGTTGGAAGGTGTCAGGTATAAATATTGCCCTTGGAAGCAATCACCTTTTCCCCTGCCTACATTCTGCCTACAGGCATTTGCAGTCCTTGGATCATGATGGTTGCAGCCCACTGTGTTTAAAACTTTCTATCCACAGGCTGACTGTGCAGTGCACAAAGATAATCTACCATCCTTGCTGTGCCCCCCAAATCACTCCTTTCCCTTTTTATATACAGCAAGACACAGGGGTATTGAAACTGTGACTTGGCTGCAGCATTTCCAAAAGAGCATACTTTCATTTAAAATCCTTTTGTAGAATGCAACTCTAAAAGACCTGGCAAAAATGCCTATGCAGAGCATACACAGATGCAAGATCAATTGGAATGGTTGCCTTATTATACTAATCAGTCTTTGGATTTGTCCTGAATCTCTGGTTTTTAAAAATGTTCTTGTCACTGCTATTATATGCCTTCAAGTTGTTCCGACTCATGGTTGACCCTAAGATGAACCTATCATGGGGTTTTCTTGGGAGGTTTCTTCGGAGGAGGTTTGCCATTGGTATCATCTAAGGCTGAGAGAGTGCAACGTGCCCAGGGTCATTGACTGAGTTTATGGACCTGAGCTGGTATTTGATTCCTGCTGTCCAGAGTCATAGTCCAATGCTCAAACCACTATGCTATACTACACTAAATTAGTTTTAAAGAGAGATGCATTTCACCCACTCCACTAAAAAAAAAAATCTGGCAGGTATCTCCTCCCAGTTAATGGCATGCTTTATTTATTTATTTATTTATTTATTTATTTATGTTATTGAATCTGTATCATGACTTTCTCCCAAACTGGAATTCAAGGCAGCTTACAGTATTTTTTTAAAAGAGATCTAGCTAAAACGGTAATTTACAAAAGTTAAAAAGGAATTAAATAGCAGTATTATTTTTTTTAAAAAAATGATTTAAAACTCCTAAAACCCATAAAAACATATTTAAAATATAGTTACAATAATAGATTTAAAAATGCAGCACGCTGTTTACACAGACACTACAACTCCGTATTTTTTCTCCCTCTCAGGGAAGGGAATTCTGGAGTGTTTTATCTCTAATTTTCCTGTTCCTTCTGCCAGAAAAGAAAGGTATAGGATCAAATCAAGCCTGAGCTATAGCAGTAAATGGTCACCTTCTCCCTTATCATAACTAGACAGCTTTTTTAAACCCATGGGACAGAGAATATATCTATCCAGCTGGTAGATAATTGCTGCAACATCCAGAGCATTGAGGAGATGGTGAGAAAGTTTAGACTTGGGTTCTTGTGGCTGTAGGTGGAGGACAACTTTTTGATTATTTGTCCCAGTGTAATGAGCTTTGTTTCTGGTGGGAGAAATGTCTAGTCCTGTGAGTCTTACTCGAGCTGGCCAGTTGCCTTTGAAATGTGGTGATGTATTTAGCTGAACCCAGTGTGGATGATGCTTCCCCTGTGTTGTCCCTGGCGGGTGAAGCACCAAAAGAGGAACATAACTCAGGGAAACTGTGAAGGTGGGGGTCTCTGCATTTGTTTGTGTGGTTGGGGGGGGGGCTTCTACATTAAGGAGTCTGGCCCATTGTTAGCGTCTCCTATTGTATTGTTCATAGAATCATAGAATTATAGAGTTGGAAGAGACCACAAGGGCCATCCAGTCCAGCCTCCTGCCATGCAGGAACTCCCAGTCAAAGCATCCCCAACAGATGGCCATCCAGCCTCTGCTTAAAGACCTCTAAGGAAGGAGACTCCACCACATTCCAAGGGAGTGTTCTTTGGAGATGTACTTGGTAGAAGAAAGTAGTACGGCACCACTGATAAAATATTCCTGTGTGGTGGGAGGTGTGGGGCTAAAAAATTATTCATATTAGGGATTCTCTTTATATTCTCTTCTGCCCAGCAGTCTCCCCTCCTGAGCTGAGACTAGGTGTTGCAGACACCAAGGACTTGGTCACAAGTGATTTCCGCCAAAATTTCCTGGGCAACTCAGTATTTCATGTTTTCCATGAGAACCATAGCATCCCACTGGCCCAGTGCATATGACTGGACATACTATTGATTTCATCTTTGCTATTGGACAGAAGAACGCTGCTGTAGAAATAGCAGGTCTCACATAGAGGGAACTATTGTGGCCAGATTACACTGGGTTGAGGTTTAGATTTGTGGTTTCTTTGCCCCACTCCTCAGCAGTGTGTGTAGAGAGCGACTATTAAGATGGTCTATCCCCGGAGAATAATGGTGGCCCCTGATGGAGTCACAAGGCCTTCAAGGCTCAGGAGGGAAGAATCTGAAAGTTCTGGGGAAGTTTCCTGCTGAGATGATCCAGTTCTGTGCTTTACAGTGGAACTGGGAATAATGACACAAAAGATAAACCAGTTTGAATGTAGATGGAGATACTCATGCTGGATTTCAACAAACACAGGTTAGAGCTCATTATCAAGTCAACTGTGTGTGGGTAATTATAGTAACAAGCGGGTTCTTTTCTACTATCATGGCTCCTTTCTTGCCTTGCAAACTTTTCTGAGATGGATGGCCTACAACATTTTATGGTCTTAAAACAATTCATTCTCATGTCACAACATTTGAAAATATTCTTTTTTTTCACTAAGAAAAAGAAATCTTAGCTAAATCTGGTCATCCAGGTTTCTGTGTGGCTTTGAAGCATGTGTGTGTGTGTGACATCCACACATGGGCATGCACTCTTTATTGAATTTGCTATTTGGAGTATTGTTTTTCTACAAATCTGTCTTTCAGGCACAGGGACCAGGTGCACCAGCGCTTGGTAAGTGCTTCAACCTGGTGCTTGCAAAGTGGGGTCATGAAAGAAGTAAGATAGAGATTATCCCATTGAAGGTAAAACATTGTGCACAATGTTGTGCTGGAACAGGTCCTGGCATATGTGTTTCTAGTGTTTTTAAATTACCAATCAAATCAATTCAGATGGGCTTATTTTCTGCCACTTTCTATGAAGTTGTTGAAATTCAAAACAAATTCCCCCACGTTTCATTTACAAGCCTGTATGCAAAATTGATCTCTTTGGGGAGAATAATTTTTATGGCAACTCTTCAGATTTCAAACCGTTTTTGTAACATTAAAGCCTTCATTTCAGCTTTATTCAGTGACTGAATAGCTAGCCGTGCAATTGGAGGAATATGAAGCTCTAACCACCATAAAGCTCGGGAGAAAGAAAGGGTTTCCTTAATAGGAAAGTGGTGATGTGCTGTGAAGTACTTTGAAAGGTTGTTTTGTAAGTTGTTTTTTATTTATTTATTTATTTATGGTATGTATACCCCACCCTTCAGCCCTAAAGGCTCTCAGTTTATTTTAATTTAGTGTAGAGACATCTTTTCCATATTAGAATGGGAAGGCTCTGGTCCTTGACAGGATGATCAGATCTGCTGCTGCTGCTGCTGCTGCTGCTGCTGCTACTGCTGCTGTTAGAAAAATAACTGTCATTGGTCCAACACACTGTAGAAATAAGCCATCTTGAGACCGCTTTAACTGACCTGGCTCAGTGCTAGGGAATCCTGGGAATTGTTGTTTATTGTGGGACCAAAGTTCTCTGACAGAGAAAGCTAAATGTCTCACAAAACTACAGCTACCAGAATTCTCGAGCATTGAACCAGGGCAGTTAAAGCAGTCTCAGACTGGATTATTTCTGCACTGTGTTTTGTACCAATGATAAAAAATATTTTCCCAATTAGTGTATGGTATGTGTAATTAAGGATGTTATGTGTAATTAAGGATTCATAAAGTTGGAATAGCAGTATTTTTCTTTTTCTTTTTTCCCTTCTTAACACAAAAATAACACACACATCTCACTGACAGATCAACACATATCAAAATAACATAAATAATCATTGCTTTGTACATCTGCTTTATTGCTTATATTGAGTTCCTCTCCAGTTTTGTCAGTGATTACAGTATCATTTAACATATTTTTTGTAGAGCTCAGAATTTTGTCACAAATTTCATAGCACTGTCTTTGCGATGGGGAATGCTAAATATGTTTGCTTGGTGCAGCAGGCTAAAGAAATGATTTTGAACAGCAAGGGTTGGCCTTCATTCCTTTAACCTCATACAAAGTTTACCTTTGTTTGTATTGATAGCCAGTGTGGTATTGTGGTTGGAGCATTGGACTGGGACTTGGAAATCCCTGTTGTAGTCCATATTGAGCCATGAAAATCACTTGATAACTTTTGGCCACTTACACAAACACACACACACTTTCTCTCTCTCTCTCTCTCTCTCTCTCTCTCTCTCTCTCTCTCTCTCTCTCTTGGCCTGAGTGTCCTCACAAAGTTTTTGAAGAGCCAGGTATTCTTTCTTGAGCTCATTAAGGAAAAGGTGGAAAGTAATAAATAAATTTAAAAATAATGTGTGCTCCTGAAGGCTCGTCATGCTGTTTGTTCTTCCTTTGCCATGGATTAAAATTCCCCTTGCATTGCTGGATTTGGATGAACACTATGCTTATTTATTTATCTGTGTTCTTACCCATTTTACATGCTAACAGAACACGACACTGTGGACAGAAGGGGATTATTTCAGTGAGCACCATGGCAGCTATGTAAATTTGACCTTCTGATCACTTTGAAACAATTGTCTCTTTTCCCTTGCCCTTGTAAGAAGAACAGCTCCAAGTCATCCTGTTTTAAGGGGGGGAGTTGGGTGATGAGATGGTATATTTTAATTGTATTGTTTTTTAACCTTGTTGTAACCTGCCCCGATTGCTTGTTCAGAGGGGTGGGCTAGAAATATATTATATTATTACAAAGGGGGCTTTCTTTTTTTGAGAGAAATTGAAAGCTGTGGTTTGTGTCATGCTCTCCAACTTCACTGTATGGTTTCTTTTCTTGCTTGTTTATTAAATTGGGGTTACTAGACTAATGCAATGATTCTTGTGCTACTTGGAGAACACTCCACAAACGTTCTTCTTTGGATAATAATAACCAATACTAAGGTTTCATAAAAGTTTGTGAGAAGCCTAAGCGTCTGTGAACATTTCTGTGTTTTCTCTAAAATGTAGTTTTTCCAATAATCTCTTTTCCTCCAAGTGTTTCTTAATTGGGATGGCATTTAATAAACAACATTAATGCAGAAAATATTAATTAATTAATTAATTGTTTTCCGTCTAAACGCTTAGTCCTTCCTTTTCTTATTGGTGTGTTTTAAAAAACAAAATTTTCATTGGTCGGTATGAATTTGTATTTTCTCTTCTTGAATGACCCTTTTTAAAATTTTATAATGCTGGGAAGTGAAACTGGCACAGGAATATTTATAGATCCTATTAATGTCTGCGCTTGGAATACAGTAATTTGCTAGTTTGTGAATTAACTCTGCCATGCCTTTAATAGAAATTACTTTTTTGGCCGTACAGCAAAAGATATTTAATTTGATAGCCTATACTTTATGAGCATGTTTCATTACCAGAGTTTCACAAACAATACTTGGATATCTAATATGTACAAATTACAGTAGTCAGTCACAGCAGTCGTATTATCTTCACCCCAGTATGATTTGGGAGATGATTGATAACCAGGATGCCTGCTGATTATAATGATTAGAATAAAAGAAATTAGATCGGCATCCCCTAACTATAGTAATTGTTGATGCTTTTTGCAGTTTATGCTTTGCCGCAAATTATGGTTCCTGGCAGTTTAAGCATTTTTGGCTTGGTAAGAGAGGTTTGCTTTCACTGCACTATTTAAAAATGCTTTCAAGATACACACATAAAGTCCAAGAAGGCTGAAGGACAATAAAGGAAGGGGTCACAACAGGGTGGAGATATAAAGACTAGACCCTAGATTTTCATTTTGTTATCTAAGCATGTCAGTGTCTTTAAAAACGCATGCACAGAGATGGCTCCAAATTTGAAGAAACTCTCAGCAATGTGACCTTAGCAGGCCCAGCCAACATCAGTGAGAGCCTGTAGGCTTACTAGCAGCTGCAAACTGAATGCCAATTTAATTACCCACAATGCCCCAATGTGGGGTTTGTTACAGGGTATTATTGGCAATAAAAAAGATGGGCGGCTGTTCACAGCTGTCCACCATTGCTTTTTCATGTGCTTAACTGAGGGATCTGATATGATGATGGCTCTGCCCTGGCCCTGCCAGCTGCTTGTATACTAATAACATCAAGCCTGAGTGGTGACTCCAGTGTGAGCAAAGGATGCAGAACACAATTCCACTTTCATCACTTGTATCAGCATTCAGAGCCAAAGCTGATTCTTTTTCAAGTTAATGCTGTCTAGTTAGAAAAAGAGAGAAGAAATTCAGCCAAAAAGGGGTTGTGAAGAAGTGCAAAAATTAGATAACAGTAGCTCTGTCTACAGTTGTGAGAGCCAGTGTAGTGTAGTGGTTTGAGCATTGAAATCCGATTCTGAAGGTCAGGATTTGATTCCCTGCTTGAGCATAAAAACCCACTGGATGATTCTGGGCAAGTCACACTCTCTCAGCATCAGAGGATGGCAGTGGCAAACCCCTCTGAAGAAATGTACCAAGAAAATCCCATGATTGGGGTCGCCATAACAAAGCTCTGCCTTTTCCTCCTCTCTCTCCCTGCCAGTTCATGGTCAGTCGCTCTACATAAAACACATTTTATTCTCTTAAAAAGTCCCTCTCACATCCTAAGATGAAGTAGTTATTATTTTTTCATCCCAAGGGCCCCAAGAATATTTGGAAGAGAAATGAAAGGTAGCAGGATAGGGGAAAAATGAACCCAAAAAGAACAAGAGTAAGAAGGTGGAACTATGCATGGTGTAAGGTTGGTGAATAGATACCCAGTGTGGTATAGTGGTTAGAGTGTTGGAATAGGACTTAGAGACCAGAGTTTGAATTCTGATTTGACCATAGAAACTCACTGGGTGAACTTGGGCAAGTCTCTCAGCCTCAGAGGAAGCCAATGACTAACTCCCTTGCCAAGAAACTCTTGTGACAGGTTCACATTAGGGTCGCCATAAGTTGGGAATGTATTGAAGGCACTCAACAACAACAACAACAACAACAACAACGGAAAACTGAAATTTATGAGGAACAAATGGGACCAGCAAAACAAAGTTGCAAACACAAGTTGTTTGTCCCACTTTTTAAGGCACAGAGCTGTATCTTGTTTCAAGATGCTCTGCTCTTTATCTACCACACACTGTTTTTGATTCCTCCCCTCAGCTAGGCAGTATTCACTGTCCATTGAGCATACCGTATTTATTTTTCATTGGACTTTGGGGGGGGGGGATTTCTCCCATGGCTCTGGTACAAGAGTTTCACCTAGCTAGCTGATAACTCTCTTAATGGGTGCTGATGGTTCCTTTTGGCTACTTAAGGATTCACATTCAGTGAATGATTTCACTATAATATTTATAACAGTGTTGGACACGAATATTTATTTATTCTGCATCAGTAATGGTAATTACTTTTCTTTTTAGCACAACCATGAAAACTCATATTAATTCTCTTATCCACATAAGTAGTTCAGATCCATTGAGTTAATTATTGCAGCAGTGTAAAATGTATTCATATAGTGCTAATTAAGAATTACTTAGTATGGTTCGCTAGCCCTAAAATAAAGAGTAGCTTATATTATAAATATAAATGTGCATGGACAACATTGAGATTTCCATTGTATTTCTAGTATGGTTTGAAGCTTAGATATAACTATCAAAATCTACATAGGCTAGAATAGTGTTGACCTTAATATATGAAGCCTTAAAGCAGATATATAGAGTTGTTCCATTTTGAATACATTGTGCTCATTCCTGTCTGAGAAATACTGGCACTTCCAGGTTGCTGTCTAGCACTTATGTCTTCCTAAAGCCTCATGAAGAAGGTGTTTGGCTACCCTTTTTATGAAAAAAATAAAATGATGCCTCACATCAGAGAATAGGGATAGCTGTATTATGTCTCTCAGAGAACTTTCCTCTGTTTTCTTCCATTACTGACTGCAAACCTATGCACTGAATTTAAAGGTCTGCCTCTTAACAATTGAAGCTGGTACATCAAACATGGGCGCATTTACATAATACTACTTATCCATGGGTCAATGTAAGTTCTGTACTTTAATATGTTGCCAAAGCACTGTAGGAGAAGAATGTATAAGATGGTCTTCAAGTTTTGATTGCAGATTTGCCTGGAAGTTCTCTCTCATGGCAGCTTGTTGAAGATTGTTGACTTGGAGTCTTCTCTTTAAGATGCCCCCCCTCTTAGGTTTGAGCTTAAGATGAAGATTTAGTTTGCATCTTACAAGGCGATGATCTGTTTGACATTCTGCACTGGGGATCACTCAAGTATGATGAACATCGCGAATGTTTCTCTAGAACATAGTCAATGAGGTGCCAGTGTTTGGATCAGGGATGCATCCCGGTTGTCTTCAAGCTATCTTTCTGCTGAAAGATAGTGTTTGTAATAGTCAGCTGCTGTTTCTGCACAAAACTCAAGCAGGAGGCATCCATTATCATTACAGTTTCCAACATGCTTGCCTAGAACACCTTTCCAGGCTTCAAAGTTCTTTCCTACTCTGGCATTGAAGTCACCAAGGACAATGATTTTATCTTCTGCAGGGACTTTTTGTATTAGATGGCGTAGGTCTGAGTAGAATTTGTCTTTCTCTACAGGGTCAGCTTGCATAGTTGGGGCATATATACTGAAAAGAACAACATGTGGGAGGCGTAAGGAGATAATGTGATCAGAGTGACCTGTTGGCAGGGTTTTGAGTTTGGAGGCAATGGAGTTTTTAATTATAAAGCCTACTCCTGAGAGATGTTTTTCAATTTTCGGTTTGCCAGACCAGTAGAGTGTATAGCCAGCACTGTGTTCTTTAAGGCTGCCTTAAAGACGAACTTCACTAAGAGCAGCGATGTCTATATTAAGTTGTGATAGTTCACGGGCTATTAGAGCAGAAAGATGCTCAGAACGTCCACTATCTGCAGAATCTTGCATGGTTCTGAAGTTCCAGCATGCAAGCATCAGTCTGTTTGCATCTTTGGACGCCGGTGCATGCCTCTGTATCTTTGTTTTTGTTTGACCACACCAGAAGATGCCCGTAGACCACGGCTCCCCAACCGGGTAGATGGAGATGACCTTTCTTTAGGCCACCTTTTCTAGGCCCCTCTCTGTGTGGAGCAAGCAGTGCTCTCCTTAGAAAAGGCTGCTTGGTCATTCAGGATGCTGCCAAAACAGACTGTCATCTCCCAGTCAGTCTTGAGCGACCAAACCATCCAGAACCATCTGTATGCAGGATTGGGTCTGCAGCTTCCAGTGCATCTTTCACCTGCCGTTTCAACCCTGACCTGTCCCAGACTGTGGCCAGCACACACCAACAAAAGCTGATAAGGCAGTTCCACAAACCGAAATGTTGATCCAAAGAATAGCCCAAAAGCCAGAGGCGAGGTCAAGGTTGGGGAAATCACAAAAGTCAGTCCGGTCCGAGGTCAGGGCAAGGAGAAAGCAGCAAAAGTCCAAATTGTTCCAAGGTCAAGGCAAACCAGAGTTCCAAAGACACAAAGCCAGCACACAGTCACACCAAGAGACTTACAATAAGTTCTGGCAAAGGGATGGCATCCCACAGGTGCTTAAGTAGGAGACACCGTCCCTTTTGGCAGCTGTGCTTTATTACCAGCTTGCTTTTCAGCAAGCCTGCGGGACCGACGCACACAAGCACTCTCAGCCCTCCTCTCCTTAAAGGAGGGAACCACCAAACTGGATTCTTCATTTGAAACCTCACTCAGCTGCTTAGCCTCTGAAGGGAGCTCCACAGTGCTAGAGCCTGGCTGGGCTCCCACTCCTGGAACTGAAATGTCAGGACTGGGGTCTGGCATGGCAGAACTGGGACCTCGTCAAGCCTCCAAATCCTCTTGCTCCTGAGGAGCCATGTCCTCATCCTCTGACTCCATCTCTTGGCTGGCCATGACATCACCTATCACTACACCTATGGTCATATATATATATATATATATATATGGTCACCTCCTTTTTCTGAGTAGAGAGGCAAAATGCAAGTGCTTTGTCCATCCTGGGAACACCGAAAAAGAAGTACCTGCCATCTCTACTCTCGCATGCATCCAGCCTTTATATAACATTTTATACAATATTTTAAAAATAATATTGTGCATGAAACAGAGTTTGTATACACTGAACCATCAGAAAGCAAAGGTGCTACTATCCCAGCAGTTATGTCTGCCAGAACTTTGTAAGTTCTTTGGCATCATTTTCCTTTGCGTCATCTTTTACATCCTTTGTTACATAGCCCTAAGTTTTACCCTCAACTTATCCATGGTTCATATCAAATTCTATAATTTTGCCCCCAAAACCTGCCATCGACTTATATATGAGGTTGACTTATAGTTGAGTATATACGGTATATTTTAATAAAGTAGAAAAAAATTGACTGCAGATAACACATGGCCTCAAATTGTAATATATTGACATTCTTCAATGTGAACTTCACTCCTTAATCCTTTTTTTAACCACAATTAAATGTTTAAATCTATAATTGCATAATTAAACTCAGAAAAAACATCTGTCAATAACATAAGTGCAAAATGTTCCTGTTTAGTTACAGTCTATTTTATGTACAGCTGTGATTCTGTGGCTTCTATCACATATTATGAAATGAAATGGGCTAGGATGAGAGGTTTTCTGCATTAATGTTGTGAATATGAGAGCAGCTGGTCCAATTGATTTGGGGTTACAGTCAGGCATAGATATGTAAAACCACTCTGGGGAGAAAATTAGAGTAAGTGCAGAGTTTCTTCACATGCCATAAAGGTTTGCTTTCCCCCACACATCAGAGATACTCAGAGAAAATGAGAATGAGCAAGAGGACAGGACAAGAGCTTGGAAAGTTACTTTAAAATTAATTAATTACAACCTTAAAGTTACTGTTCCAAGGCCCCCTCAAGTAATTAGTTAGGTTTATACAGGTTAAAAATCTCTTATCCAGGATATTGAAGTCCAAAATACTCCAAAACCCCAAATTATCCATATGGGTGGCAGAAGGTGACCAAAACACACTGCCGAAATAATGCAGTTTGAGACTGCTTTAACTACCCTGGCTGCATGCTAGGGAATTCTGGGAACTGTAGTTTTGTGAGACATTTAGCCTTCTCTGTTGAAGAGCTCGCAGGTGCCACAATAAACCTCAATTCCCATGTATCCCTAGCACAGACCCAGGGCAGTTAAAGTGGTCTCAAACTGGATTATTACTGCAGTGTGTTTTGGACCTGAGACAGTGACACCTTTGCTTTGATGGTTCAGTGTACATAAACATCATTTCATGCACAAAATTATTTTTAAAATATTATGTACGAAATTACCTGCAGGCTACGTTTATAAGATGTATATGGAACATAAATGAATTTCATCTTTTAGACTTGGGCCCCATTTCCAAGATATCTTATTATGTGTATGCAAATATTGCAAGATCCCAAAGAATCCAAAATCCAAAACACTTCTGGTCTCAAGCATTTCAGGTAAGCGAGACTCAAAACTATTTTAGAAAGCAATTATTCAACAGTTTTCAGAAGTAAGTGAAATAGTTACTTTCTGTATTTTTTTCCCTTTGAATACATGAATGCTGCATGCTACCATGCTGCAGTAACTTGCCTCAACAGCAACAATAAAACATTTCCCCATCATTTAGTGAGACCCCAGCTCCATGAAGATGCAAGATACATCTCTAACACATCGGTTTCACTTTGTGATGCTTCCATGAATGAGGAACCTCCAAGATAGGCTGTTTTTAACAACCCTATTAAGATTTTGCAGACTCAGGGGCATGGCTTCCTTGACTGACTCTTTCCACCCATAATGCGATCTTTCTTTTTTCCTATGACCTTCAAGTTTACCAAGCATTATTGCCTTGTGTGAAGTTGAAGTCTTTCATGGCCGGCACCAGCAGCTGTGGCTGGCATCTTCAGAGAAAGCTGTCATGGAAGAGAGAGGGGTATATATACTGTTCGTTGAGAGGAAGCGATTTGCATGTTAATCTGTGTATTTTCCATTGTTGAATGGCAAGGCCTCAGGGTGTCTATTTAATTAGTGGTCCATTGTCTGCTGGGAAACTGCCTGACCCTGGGTGGTTTTCATTTGCATTTGCTGGGTCTTGATTTTGGTGTTTTTCAGGATTAGTAGCCAGACTTTGTTTACTTTAAGGGTTTCTTTTTTCCTATTGAAGTTGTCCAGATGTTTATGAATTTCAGTGGCTTCCCTGTGCATTCTGACCTGATCGTTGTTGGACGATCCAGAATTTTGGTGTTTTCAAACAGCATGCCCAGAATGGTTTATAACATGTTCTGCTACTATTTGATATCTTCATCAATTAGAGTTGTATAAATAATTTCTACTCATTTTTGTTTCAAGTTCAACTGTAAGCTTTTGTACTTTTTTTCCTTGACTTTCTTCAATAGTTGTTCAAGCCTTTCCTCTTTTCTGCTAATAACCTGGTGTCATCTCCATATCTTAAATTTTTGGTGTTCTTTTCCACAGTTTCCATGCCTCCTTCCTTTAAGTATACCCTACATTTTGTATGACATATTCTGAGTGTAAATTGAAGAGGGTGATAAAATGCAGCCATGGCTGCATCTACACCTCAGAATTAATGCAGTTTGACACTATGTTAACTGCTGTGGCTCAGTGTTATGGAATTCTAGAATTTGTAGTTTTGTGAGATATTTAGCCTTCTCTGTCAAATAGCTTTGGTTCCCCAACAAATTACAAATACCAGAATTCCATAGGATGGAGCCATGGCAGTTAAAGCAGTATCAAAGTGCATTAATTTGGCAGTGTGGCAGCAGCCCTTTTCTTGACCCCCTTGCCAACTGGAAACCTGAATTCCATAGGATGGAGCCATGGCAGTTAAAGCAGTATCAAAGTGCATTAATTCGGCAGTGTGGCAGCAGCCCTTTTCTTGACCCCCTTGCCAACTGGAAACCTGAGCAAAGGTTATGCGTCAGGACAATCCTCTAGGTATGTTTAGCAAAAAAATGAAGCTGTCTCGTGCCACTTACTCCAGTGTTGTCAAAAGACTAACATAATTTGAAATACACTTGCAAGGAAATATGGTGGAGATTTCTGCCGTTATCTTTTTATTTTGCATTCTGAACAGCTGAAGTACTCACTTTCCTATCTCTCTTTAGCCCTGTTCAGGTATTTTATGACAGTGTTAACATATGAAGAGTGCCTCTGTCATGTGAAAAGTGTTGATTGTGGAGAGGGGGGGTCTCTCCTTTCCAGGCAGGTCAGAGCCCTGGAAAATTTGATTTCTGTTTTTGGCGGGAGTTTTAAAAGCATTTTCTCAAAAGGAAAATGAGGTGTCTGCTTTTGGGGAGCATAGAGGAGCCTCTTTTCTTCAGACCCATCAGTTTACACACACAAATGAAAGGGGGTGAGGTTAATGTGCTCCTTTCCTCATGTGTTTACTTGACCCTTAAATATGAGCTCCCTATACATCTGCCTAAAGTAAATTCAAATTTAGCTTAACAAGTATTCCTGCATTTATTTGTTTAGTATTCTGCATCTGCCAATTTGTTGCTAGTGATCACACTAAACAAACAATTGTCACCTCCTGCTGTACTCTTCCCCAGAAATTTATCATATCTCAAATAAAATTTGCTTTTCAAATCATATAGCCCTTCACCCCTGTATACACACCTCAAAACAAAAACAAGCCTGAGCTGTACATGGTGCGATCAAAATTGTAGCTGGTTTCATAAAGGTTTTGGAAGAGTTTGTTGCCCATTCCTTCTGTATAGGTCCAAGCAACAGATGGAAAACCAATTGTGTTGATCGTTTCTCACAAATTTTGGAGAAGGTGCATTATAGCATTTGAGGTATCTGAAGCTCACACATCTCAATATATGAATGTTTACATCCTTCTTATTCTCTAGGAACATCACAAATTGAATTGACTGTTAGGCTCTTAGGACCCCATGGAAACTCTAGGAGAATAAGCTGAGGCACCACAAGAGAAATGATGCAAACTGTGTAGAGAGCAACCAGCAAAGGAGAGGGGGGCAAGGACAAATATGATGGAGTACCAGTAAGCACCAGAAATATAGCTTTCTTAGAAGGATCAAATAAACTATCATATTTCTGAACAAAGATGTTCCTGAAGCATGTAGCATAGGTGTTGGTCATACTGGACAGTGTGGGCCTTGTTATTTGTTGTTAGCTGTCTTTGAATTGGTATCAACTCATGGTGACCCTGTGAATGAGACATCTCCATGTCCCCCTGTATTTGACCTCTTTGCTTATGTCCTGCAGGTTGACGCCTGTGACCTCTCTAACTGAGTCTATCCATCTGGTGTGCAGTCTTCCTCTATTTATGGAGCCTTCTTCCTTTCCCAGCATTATTATCTTTTCTAATGAGCCACACCTTCTTGTGATGTGGCCAAACTATAACAATCTCAATTTAGTCATCTTTGCTTCCAGGAAGAGTTGAGGTTTGATTTGTTCCAGGACCCAATTGTTTTTCTTTTTGGCTTCCACAGTATTCTCAGCACTCTTCACAAGCACCACATCTCAGATGAGTTGATTTTGTTCCTATTTCATTATTTCTTTGGCTTGTGTGTGGGTTTAATGCTTGCAGTTAGCATTAATCAGAATCTTAAGTATCTGTAAGGATCAAGACATTAACCTCTTAATCCATATTGGGGCAAAGATTGCAAAATTTTATATAAGGAATTGGGGGAAGCCTTGTGGTAGTTACTAAAAATTTAGATCTCTTTTCCAAATAGTTGTATTCTTGCCCAAACTTTACGCAGAATGCTTTTTTTCTCTCTTAAGTTTTCCTCATCTGGATTTTCCTTTTAGATTTGAACCCAATATTATTTTTGAAGTTAAATTCTTTGGGGGGGATGTTTTCTTTAGCCAACCAAGAAAACCAGTTAAGAAGAAAATAATAGTTAGAACGTAGTTCAAGCAACTTCCTGTATAGTTTTCTGACTCCCAGCACTTCAGTTTTTTTGCCTATAGGTTTGTCAAGAGATTCTGGTCTGGCTCAAGCACAACTCTAAATCATAATTTAGTGCCATGGCAGGTGGTGGCTCCCATATAATTAGATGTAAATACAGTATGTGTTTGAATCTGAACCTCAAATACTTTCCTTTCCACTGTGAAAGTAAATACATACTCTCTCTCTCTCACTCAGTATTTCTCTGTTTCTCTCTCTGCACTTTCAAGATGCCTGTTGACTTAGGTTGACCCTGTGGATTTCATAGACAAGGCTACTCGGGGCTACTTTTACCAGTCCCTTCCTTTGACAGGGTCTGGTGTCTTTAGGGTATTTAGGATCCCCATTCTGTTCCTTTAAAATTCAATCTAAAGCAGTGTTTCCCACCTGGAATACTATGTCACATCACAGTTTAAAAAGGACATTGAGATTGCTTAAAACTATGAGGTTACAATGACCACCCAGATATTGTGGAACTGTATCCCCCATATTCTTTCCTGTGGCCATGCTAGTTAGGGCTCATGGGAGCTGTAGGCCAAATACATCTCACTAGTCACAGCTACCCACATTTAAAAACCTGTAACTTGGCACCCACCTTTAATTTTTCAAACATACTTATTTACCAACCCCCTTTTATTATGACCAGATTAATGCTCAGCTGAAAGCGTATACAGCTTGAAAAGCTTTTTTTTCTTCCACATTTTCTGACCATCTGGAAATCGCAATAGAGATTTTGGGGCTGTTTGAGGGGCCTAAATTCCCTAAAGGCACCATATTCCTCAGTACTAGAAAGAACTTCCTGACAGTGGGGTTGTCTGCACTGGCAAAATAAAGCAGCTTCAAAATGACTTGAAGCCTACCTGTCCAGACGACATCCAAAGAGAAACCAGGTGGAAACTGATACCAAGCCGCGCTCTGGAACTGAAAACTGGAGCAAAAAAGGAGCTCTGATACTCCACTGTACTGCAGAAAATGCACATCATTGCACATGCATATAAACAGCATGGTGTGAGTGCAAAAAAGCTGAGGCAATGTATGGGAACAGTGTGGAGCATGCGCTCTGGGATCAGTGAAACTCAGCCACCGGCACCATTGCTCACCATATGATTTTCTCGTTCGAGCATACAGGTGCACATGTAGCCTGTGTACCATCAACCCATCACACAATTGATTTGTCACACACCCCATGATACAAAAGTACAACATGTCAGGTTGCCAATAATACAATGGATGCCCTTAAAACATATACAAACCAGACAGTCCAACAGGGGCCATGGGGTGAAGGTGGGAAGTGGACATGCATGGGGGTTCTCCGTGATTATGTTTTGCCAATGTGTCACTGGGCACACTGATGTGGGTAGAATATTGCTCATGCAACTGTGTGGCTGATCACAGTGTGATGGCAATTGGGCAGGATGAGGGTGGTAATTCAGGTCTCAGGTGGTGTGTTCATGTGATGGTGCCCATGCATGTGGGGGGGGGGGGAGCCAAAAAATACCCCAAGAGTTGCAGCTTGATGTTATGTGGTGAAGACTGCCCCTGGGTATTCAGTCTACCTTTGGAGCAGGCCATGCGGACAGCTTGGTTTCTAACAGGTTTGGAAAAAAAATGGGATTGGCCCAGTTTTTCCTGTTTGCCTGCTCAGCCTCATAAGAGCTATTCAGCAGTGGAATATGCTACCATGGAATATGATGCAGTCTTCTTCTTTGAAGGTTTTTAAAAAGAGGCTGGATGGCCATTCTGTCAGGGGTGCTTTGATTCTGTGTTCCTGCAGGGCAGAATGGGATTGGACAGGATGGCCCTTGAGGTCTCTTCCAACTCTGTGATTCTGTGATTCTACCTGGAATGGATTTGGTACCCCAGTGACATAGAAATCATAAGCTGCCACTAGTTGTGATCAGAATGAACCAGAGGAGAACTGGGGCTCATACATTTCCCCCTTCCCTTCCAGTGAGACAGATAGGAGGGTTTTGTAAGCTTTTGCTTTCAGATTAAGTTAACCACAACATATTATGTACCTCTCTTCCCAATCAATTGATATTTATTATTATTATTATCATCATTATTATTATTATTATTATTATTTCCTGCCTCTCCCTGTGGATCGAGGCGGGATCACAACAATAAAATGATACATAAAATACAATCAATAAAATAACATTACTGTTATATAAATTAAAATAACTCTAGCACTCATCTAACATTCATACAAACAGATCAGAGGTGGAACATTTCCTTAAAATGTCTTATAAGAGATCAGGTGGGTAAGCCTGCTGGAAGAGATCCATCTTAAGTGCCTTCTTAAAGGCATCTAAAATGGTAATAAGACGGCCTTCTTCCGGGAAGCTCCAATGGGTGCTCCAATAAGTTCTTTCCTGATGTTCTGAGAGTGTGGGGCAGATTGTGTAGGGAGAGGCATTCCATTTAAGCCATGGATTAGGAATCAAACCGTATTTATCTTTTATCATAGTTTAAAAATTCGACAACATAATAAACTGTGATTAACTGTTGGCAACATTTCCAAAGTCATTCCTGTGGTTAAGGCAAAGAAAGAGAGAGGAGGAGTGTGCAAGCCTCAGTTCAGAACTTTTAAAATTCATAAAAGAAGAGGCTTTTAAAAAAACAGAAAGATAATTGGGTTAATTGGGATAAGAAGGGTTGCATCCTTCTTGCATCCTTCTAGTCTACTTAAAGGAGACAACCAGGATCACACAGACTTCCCTGTCACTTTGGGCAGTACAGGTACCATGTTTTAAAGTTTAAAGCTAGGGCGTCTCCATCTTACTTTGTACTATTAAGCTATACAGCAGCAATAATCCTCTTCACTCCAAATGAAAAACAGCAAGAAAAATTGCATTAATTTTACTTTGTTTCCTGGCAGTCAGAGAAGGAAACAACCTACCTCTCACCCAATAAGCAGTAATAGTACACACCTTTCTGGAGCACCTCCAAAAGGGAGCAGCCTTTAAGGAACAACTCACATAGAATGAACTTATCACAGGAATTTCATTGCATATAACTATCTAACTTTCAAACTCTATTAGAAGTTTCTCCCTGCTGTGGGAGAAAACAAACACTCCCCTGCATTATTCTTCCCATATTCAAACTTCCCGAGGTACTGTGGAGAAATTAATCTGCCTGGAAAAACAGATGGTTTTTTTGTACAGACATCTGTTTTCTGGGCAGAAAAGGGTGTTCCTGCATAAGGAGTTTTTGCACAGGAAACCAACATGAAAATGAATGCATGTTTTTCCACGCAGAATAATTTATCTGCAGTACAATTAGAGGAAGAAAATTGCACAAAATTCTGCTATTTTTTCCAAATGGGTTTCTCATTGGGAACCCCATTTTTCAACTTGAGAACAAACAGCTCTTTTCCTCTCTACACATCTGCATCACACTAAATTATGACTTAGAATGAAAGAGGATGGCAGGGAGTAAGCATCAGGATTTTAAAAACACTTTGCTGGGGCTTTTTAGATTGGCAGAAAAGTGTGACATGAAGTTGCCTTTTCCTTAATGCTTAGCAGCTAGACAGCAAGCCTCAGGTGTGCATTTAAAAAGTACAGGGCAGCTAGACTGAGGGGTTTGGGAACGACTTATCTGAGGTCTTTTCTGTGGCTCAGCAGCTACATGGGAAGCTGTCAAAACGCTCCAAACACAGGTGGAGCAGCTATATTTTCCTTGCCGGCTGCGAATTGCACAATTGCGCAGGTACATCATACAGTCAGAGCTTATCACATGGGGGAGTACAGGACCATTCCGAAAGAGGGAGAAAGTGAGGTCAGTTCGGAAATGCACGTGATTACGCACAAGCTCATCATACACAAGACAAGAGAGCATCTACACAAAAAGAAAATGCAGAGTCAATACGAAAGAATTCATCACATGTGTACATACTGGTCGGCTTTCTGTTGCGAATTAAGGCATCTTGGGAAATGGTAGCAAAGGCTCATGGGAGTTGTAGTCTGTGTTCTGTCAGAGCATTATATTCAGCTGTCTTGAGGTTTCGGCCCTCTGTCCAGGAGGGATTCCCATATGTCTTCTATTCTTGAGCAGAGGCCCCCCTTTTCCAAGTTGACCAGGCACGTCCTCCTTTGCCAGGACACATCCTACTTTTCCAGCCTTCTTTTTGAAGAGGAAACAGGAGGGCCAGGCGCGCTCTGGCCAGGCTCCGGGGGGTCTCTTCCTGGCTCCTTCCCTCCCTCCCCGCTGCCTTCCTCCTCCCTTTGGCTGAGAGAGTGTGACTTGCAGGGAGGAAGGGCAGCAGAGGTGCTCCAGGTCCTCCTGATGCTGGGCCAGGGCAAGCTGGAAACAGGAGGAGGAGGAGGAGCGGGACATGGGGCGCCTCTGCTGCCCTGCCTCCCTGCAAGTCACACTCTCTCAGCCAAAGGGAGGAGGAAGGCAGCAGGGAGGGAAGGAGCCAGGAGGCAGCCCTGGAGCCTGGCCAGAGCGCGCCTGGGCCTGCCTTCCTGCCTTCCTTCTCCTCCTCTTTCCAGCTGAGAGAGTGTGACTTGCAGGGAGGCAGGGCAGCAGAGGCGCCCCATGTCTCGCTCCTCCTCCTCCTCTTGCCAGCTGCCCTGCTGCAGGTCACACTCTCTCAGACGCAGGGAGGAGGAGAAGGAAGGCGCAGGCATCCAGGCTCCAGGGCTCTCTCCTGGCTCCTTCCCTCCCTCCCTGCTGCCTCCCCCCTTTGGCTGAGAGTGTGTGACCTGCAGCAGGGCAGGGCAGCGGAGGTGCTCCAAGTCCCTGTCCTCCTCCTCCTGTTGCCGGCTTGCCCTGGCCTGGCTTCAGGACATGGAGCGCCTCCAGTACCCTGTCTCCCTAGAAGTCACACTCTCTCAGCCAAAGGTGGGAGGCAGCAGGGAGGGAGGGAAGAAGCCAGGAGAGAGCCCTGGAGCCCACCCAGAGTGCGCCTGCACCTTCCTTCACCTCCTCCCTTTGGCTGAGAGAGTGTAACTTCTAGGGAGACAGCAGGGCACTTGGGCGCTCAGCCAGGCCAGGGCAAGCTGGCAAGAGGAGGAGGAGAAGGGGAGGGACCTGGAGCACCTCCGCTGCCCTGCTTCCCTGCAAGTCACACTCTCTCAGCCAAAGGGGGGAGGAGAAGGCAGGCCCAGGTGCACTCTGGCCAGGCTCCAGAGCTCTCTCCTGGCTGCCTTCCTCCTCCCTTTGGCTGAGAGAGTGTGACTTGCAGGGAAGCAGGGCAGCGGAGGTGCTCCAGGTCCTCCTGGAGCCGGGACCATGGCAAGCTCAGCTGGCAACAGAAGGAGGAGGAGGAGGAGGAGTAGGGCCAGGTGCACTCTGGCCGGGCTCTGAAGGTCTCTTCTTGTCTTGGCACCTTCCCTTCCCTCCCTCCGCACCTGTGTCGCTGCCTTTAAATGGGCGCTTTAAGAGCCCCATTTAACCGTGCAACTACACCTTAGCCTTTAGATGCAATAGCAATGTTGCGCCCTTTTAAAAAAAGTAATGGGGAAATCAAACTACTTTTTAAAGGCACTTCTTCTCCCTTAAAACTCCAAAATAGTGTTTTCGTGGCACACTTTCCCTTTTTCTCATCTAAAGGCTGGGCTTTCATGCAGCCATCAACACACCTCTTTTTGCCAATGTAAAATGGGCCAGCTCCTTTTTAAAGCACTTCTTCTCCCTTAAAATGCCAAAATAGTGTTTTCATGGCACACTTTCCCTTTTTCTCATCTAAAGGCTGGGCTTTCATGCAGCCTTCAACACACCTCTTTTTGCCAATCTAAAATGGGCCGCTAAATACTCTAGCAATCTGATACTCACTTGAACTGAATATTTTTCAAACAGGTCACCAGTTTTCTGTAATAGAGGTGTTCTCAAGATAAATAAACATGCCACAGATGACTTTATAGTTCTTTGTTACATTTTGAAAAGAACAAATAAACCTGCTTTTCCAGTTTTTCATACAGTTATATCTAAATGCCCTTTGTCAAGTAGAATGAAACACTCACTCACTTGGAAGTGTCTATGAGAAAGCAGGAACAAATTGTTAGGTCAATCCAAGCAAGAATGCCTTAATATCTTTGCACTTGACCCATTTCTGTTGTATGCAGCATTACACCAGCATGTGATGGGAAGTTTAAATTTGCAACACAGACAACAATCATACTTTTGCATTATAGTGAGATACAAAGCAATGGTGATGCTGCTGTGGATAATTCTGAAAGAATATTTTGCATAGCTTTAATAATAAAAGGAAGAATAGTCGATCACTTTCCTTAATTGTTAATGACATTGCTTAGATCACAGACTTATTCAGATGTGGGAGCATGGGGAAGGCAGGTCTTTTGAGAGGATGGAAGTACCATGGGAAGAATGTAAAGTCCTGATTGTTATGAAAGTGACTAAATTGGATGGAGATGCTTAAGAACAAAATGAGGACATGAAGCATCAACAGTGTACCCCTGTTTAATGCCAGCTTTATTATAAACAATGACAAGAAGTGAAGACAGAGAAAAGATCTGGATTCCATCTTCCCTGTATCTAGCAAAGACTAACAATCTATATGTTAGTGCTCAGTACACAATGAATAAGTCTTCCATAATTCTGTGTTTTGAGATACAGAGATTCATGACTCTCCTTCTCTGGTACTCACTTTCTCCTTAGGGCTGGTATATGTCAGAAGTGAGTTGAAGGCACACAACAACAACAACAAAACATAATGCTGTTGCATGGAATTATCCACTCATTGTTCTGCAAAGTTAATAGGAGTAAATTAGCTATGTAGTGATTTCTTTGCTCCCCCCCTTCCAAAATCCAGACCAATCTACTTACATAACAGTTACAGCTCTTTTAGCAGCCAATTTCAAAGTATGAAGGAAACATCAACTGAAAGATAGTTTGCAGTATGCAAAAATGCACTAATATTCACAGCAGATTGAATATGCCTTCCTAGAAAAGCATCCATCACTATGAGAAGTCTGCCAGAGAATTTCTGCTATAGGAGAAAAACACAAATCATCTGCATTTTGAATTGTTTTGATAGAGTGTTTAATTAATGGTGGCTTGTAGCTTTGTTGCCAATGGGGTGGGCTGATTTGCTTGTGTTTAGTCTAAACATTGACAGAGCTATCCAATGTGCTGAATCTTATTCTGAAAAAGGGGGAAATAGTGAATCAATTCAAGGTATTAGAATGAACTTTAACAGACCTATCCAAGATGCAGAGCTTATCTGCAAAACAAGTTCCGTACCTTGGACAACATCTTTAAATTTAAGACTTAAACTGAGAGTGGATTCATTGCTCCGCTGACATGGGATGCACTGTCAGCGGCTGTGTTTAATATTTAGCCAAGCAATGTGGTGATTGAAAAGTTTAACAGTGATAAATAAAAGAAAACTAAAGACCTACTGGTTGAATTGATTGTTTAACACTTTATAAACTTTGGTTCATGTAATCAGAAATGAATGTCATTGCTGAAAATAGAATTTAGAGATATAGCCAGGTTAGTTTGGAATATCAGTATGCAAAGGGATCTTGCAACGCCTTTGCTACTAACTTTGTGAAAGACATTGTAGCATAAACTTTCTTAGACTTGGTCTACTTCCTCATATGCCCTCTTCACCCCATGCATCTGAGAAAATAAACCAAGTCTGTGAATACTTTTGCTACAACTTCTTTTGCACAGTTAATCTCCAAGGCGCTGCAAGATCCCTTTGCATATCTGGTCATCTTCCATCTTCCGTACACAGATTCTGGCTTTTGTCAACAAGCCACCATCTTAGACAAGCCAAGCATGTTAATTAAAACCAGGATACTGTATTAACAAACTGTGGTTACCCATTATATTTGAACTTTGGCTTAATGTTATCATATCACTGATCGGCTAACTAACATTTAGTCCATTTCCCAGTTCACATGTGACAGGAAAATCAGTGTTAATATAAGCCAGAATATTTTTGCAAAAGCTGGCACGTGAACTCAGGTGAGGGGAGGCAGAAGTGTTTAGTCTCGGTGCTTATTTATATCTTTATAACGCACAGAGGATTGGGACTAAACAGGCTGTGAATGACTGTAGGAAGAGGGCCACTGAAACATTAGTAGTGGAATGATTGATAGAATGCACTCTTTGATGCTAAATAAAGAGGGAGAAAACCCTCAAAGTTTATTCAGAGCAACTATGGTAGTTCTACAGTTGTTTACTTTCCTTCAAGAAAATGATACATCTTCCCCCCCTCCCTAGCAGCATGCAGTCTACTTATTTAAGCAGCAGTGTGCAACGTCTCTCAATACCACCAACAGTTCAGCTGGAAAAATTGCACACCAGGGGGTAACACTTTATCAGGATGGAGCCTATCTTTAAAAACTGCCATCAGTGAATACAGTGAGTTCTCAATACTTGGGGAGGGGGAATGCATACAGGTCTGTGTTTTGGTGTCAGTACAATCTGTCCTTTATAAGGAAGAGAAAGACCAAGTAAGAACACAGCTATTTTGCTTAAAATGGGGAAGAAAAACAAAACATTTTTAAGGGTTAGAATATTGGGGTGTGGAATGAGTTAAGTTCTCTTGTCATCAAACAGTAGCCCTGCAGATATGGAAAAACAAGGCTTGCAGTTAAAAAATTGCAGGGCAGAAAACGGGCTCTTGCACTGTATCTGTGCCTCAGAGAAGAATTATTTTGCAGCACCACAAACCATGTAATCAGCATAATAGTTTACTAAACACAGCAGGCCAATTTCTGCAGTGTATCAAGCATGCAAGATTGAAGAGAACAGCGGATTGTGGCCTCCCGATCAGGAGATGAAAGGTGGTTGTTGGATAAATGTTACCGATAACTGGTATTTTGATAGTGCAACTACTGTTTTAATAATAATAATAATCCTCTGTCAAAAGATTATACAGGGATGATAAGATAGAACTGAGAATTAAATCCATAGAGAAAAGTGCATGGGGAATAGATATTTTTATTGTATTATTTTAGGTGGAAATCCCTAGGTAATTTTATCCATAAAGGTTATGTGAGGCTTCCTGAAACTTTGCTACAAGTGCTGAATGCCGGGATGGATATGTAGCATCAACCTGGTAGGCCAGGGGGACAAGACACAAGCAATCAATTTACTTTAAAACATTGCAGGGCATCATGCCTAATCATAAAATTTATTTCAACTAATACATGAGAAACAGAGCCAGCTTCTGGATCAAAAAGTCCTGAATGGAGTATTTACCATCTTAGGGTATTTGACCAGAGTTTGACCAGAAAATCAAAGGAATTATTTTAGGTGCTTTTTGAAATGAGATTAGCCTATTGTCTTCTACTAATGTGTATTTTGGGACAGCAATGAATTACTTTTGGTTTGTCCTCCAAGCCATCCATGACTTCCCATTTGTAATCAGGGAGGGATGGCAAAATATATCACCATCCAAATAGTATGACAGTGCATAAGACATAAATCTTAAAGATTTATTATTATTTCCAATGAAGTTCTCAGTCCAAAAGTGTCTATTATTCTAAGATAGTCACTTGGGTTCAATATTGGACATTGCGGGATTTCTCTTTGGTTATCTATAGCTTGCCTAGTTTAGCTTGATGGTGAGAACCACTCCTCATTTGTGTTGTGTGTGTGTGTGTGTGTGTGTGTGTGTAGTATTTGTGAGTGTTGTGTCCAATATGTAAGAACTATGCATAACAGTAATAGTGCTCTTTTTTAATCATCTTATCAATTCTATGTAGATTTACCTGGAGGCCAGTCACCTCAAAGCTTTAGACTAACTCTAATTTTTTTTGGGGGGGGGGGGCTACCATATTACTATTAGTTAGAACAATTGCAGCTTAGTCTCTTAGTTTGGACTTTAGTTTCCATCTGGCCTAATCCCTAAAGCCAATGGTGAGAGATGCCAGGAGCTACAATTCAGCAACATTTGTAAGACCACCATTGCCCACTATTGGAGTACAGTATGCTAGTTTCTTGTTTAGACCATGTTCAGCCCCAAGTAGGTGGCTCAGGTGTGGCCAGAATTCCAAGTCAGCAAAGGAGTTCAGCTGGTACCTTGAATGGTTCACTGCAGAAGGCAAATTGATGAAAGCAAGAACTACGGAAGGAATAAAGACATAACAGAAGTAATCAGGAAGGGAGATGGTTTGACTGAGAGGATATAAATATCTCAGTCTTGTTTGGGCCTTTGCTAGAATAACAGCTCCCTATCCGACTCCTGAAGTCACCTCTGGCTCTTAGACCATTCTTACTAGGCTCCTCCTGCTCTAGGGTTGAGGAAGTTGATATTAAACAGTGAACTCGTTTACAAAATTAATCTTGGTTTTTACCTCGTGAACCATAACCTGTAGTGTGCTTAACTGAAAAGAGAAAGAAAGCAAAGAGAAGGAGCACTGTCAGCCTGTAGATCTTGCCTGTAGACACTCCACCAGGGAAGGGTGAGGCATCACAACTGGCTAGAAGGAAATGTAATTATGATAGTCCATCATTACGTTGAAATGTAGACACTTTATGAGCATCTCTGAAGAGCCAAAAAACATAGTGGTTAGATACTGCAGCATTTTCTGGTCTCATCCACTTAGTGGGTACTTTTTAAAGGTAGACTAATTGTCCACAATAATTCTCTCTAACATAATGTTAGCTGTTAAGGGAGAGTATTCGTTCACGACTCTTAAGCTGAACAAAGTAGTTTTGGTTTGCTTAAGAGCATTTCCAAACATAGGAGGCCTTATATGAACTCTGAAATGATCCTGGTCAGCAAAAATTGCACTGTGTGATTATTCTTGCTGTGATTTTTGCCTTTCACTCTAAGAAGAAGTCAGATGGCCTCCATCACATCAGAATGATGTGAAGCTGTGAAATGCAGTGATTTCTTCCACTCCTCGTTGAAGGATGTCAGAGAATCTGATGTACATAAGGCCTTCTAAATTATATTAGATGAGCTCAGTGGCTTTTAAAACCATTTTAGTATAACCTGCAAAATAATTGTAACCTTCTCTTTGGCATTGCTAGTTAATATCTCATGTTAAATACTTTTTCTAATGCTGTGACAGTGTATTAAGTTAATACATCACTGCAAAAGCTCTCACTCAGGATGATGTATTATTTGAAGGGGAATTAGCTAGAAGGATCGATGCATACCCATTATTCTATTTAACATAATCATTTGAGAATCCATTAGGTTTTTCTTCTACATTTGAAAACACAGTGCAGTCCATAAAACAGCGTGAACACATTTGAATGAACATTCCTGCATAACTACAGAGGCTTGGGGCCTTTTCAACCTTTTTCACTCTCAGCCCAAATGTATTTTTCTCTCTTGAGTCAGGATTGTTAACACTTGAAAGCTGAAGGAATTGAGAATGCCATCTGTGATGCTGTGGCATGTGCTTTGAAATTGAAACATTTTACTGTGGCAGTGGCTCAATGTACCTCTAGTACATTTTTTCTTAGTTTGCTTGGCATAGTTTATTGCAAAAGGTTATTGTTTTTATGGTTCAAAGTCTCTGTGCATCAATCTTCTTCCCTTCATTTCTCATATTTCTTCTAGAAAAGCAGAAATGTTTAATTACTTTATCTGTTGTTTTGCTTTGAGGTAACATGATCACCTGTCATTTCAACTGAGTCTGCATTCAGGTTTAATTCAGGTTAAAGTTAGAATAGATAGGTGGCAAATCAACCAGTGAGAGTCTGTTTAAAAATATTGTCTGTAGCTCTGCCACAAAAATAATATTCCTTTCTATCAAGTTTTTTTTTTCTCTAGTCAGAAATGAACACTTTAAACTGTCACATTTCTTCACAATATCAGGATGGGCTAGAGAATTAGTTGCCTTTTTGACATTTCAGGGACACTAGCTTTCCTAGGATCAGGGTGGACAGTTGATAAATTAAAGATTCTTCTGTAGCAATGTTGTTTGTGCTTGGCTCCAGTTGGTGTATTCTGAGGTTCAAGTGAAAAATAAAATAGATACTAAGATACTGCAACAGTAAAGTGTGTGGAACATCAATGGTTTAAACTTTGCTTAATCAGCAGCAAAAAATTGGTTATTGTTACTGATGTTCAACACTGGAATAAATTATTTCAGTTTGACAAAAATGAGTAAATGTGCCTCTTTTTACAGCCATCTCATTTATTATGGATAAATTAAATCTTTATTACACTATATACACTTTATTACACTATGAATAAGTCACTTGTTCATATTTAACTGTAGAAGGGTAATTCAATTCTGAGTCTGTAGACATGGGAGGACAATTGGGAAGGGATGTTTTGGCTTGCTTCTTTCACTGCAATTCCCATATGAAGGGGCTTTCAGGTGATAGTTTTTTACATGGCTTCTCTCATGTTTGAGGACAATGAATGTGACAGTGTGGAGAAACAACTGCCTCAGAGAGGCTTATTCTGCACCTACTCTAGTTAAAAAAAAATTGATACCAATCAGGCAAACACTATTCTATTCAAATTCACTGTTAATCTTCCTTTCTGTTTGGTGCTGCTTTTGAGACATTTTTCTCATATTTACCTTTCAATACCCTTTGTTTTTTTCCTTCCAAAGCATTGCAATGCACTTGTCCTGCTCATGCACATGACTGTACAGCCTCTTAGGGCATTGAATGTACCATAAGGGATTATCATGTGGAATACTAACAACCCACCTTCTGTGCGTAGATCTGGTGGAAATTCAGAGCCTGAGATGTAGATTAATCTCCATGTTCCAACTGAAAGTTCCTCCAGCTATCCTTTTGCCAGACCCTATGCTCTCAAAATATTTGTATATGTTTTGGAGAGGGGACTTACAGGGGAATAGAGGCCCTAACATGAGCACCACCATAGAGACAGTTATAGATCAGATGCTCATTCATGATGCGTATATGAACCCAGAATCTTGTATTTTAGTGTAAGATTGAGGAAGAGAAGGAAAAGACAGACTGTACAGTACAAGCATGCAAAGAACTTTAAATTCTGAAAGAGATTTAAGAGACATCAGTGAAGATAACCAGGATTGTGAAAAGAGCACAATCAAGGACTTTCAGCCAAGTACCCTAGAAAACAGGCATTTTCTAATCAAGTCAGGTTTTACAGGTTGATTGTTTTCTTTCTTTTCCACCAAACTCCTGGCAGAGTCTTCTTCTTTGGAGGTTTTTTGAACAAGGCTGGATGGCCATCTGTTAAGATTGCTTTGATTGTGTATTTCTGCATAGCTGGGGTTGGACTCTTCTAACTGTGTGATTCCTTGGGAATTCCTGGTTTACAATTTCAGATGATACCAGAATATCAGAAGATGTTACCTTAACTAAAACTTTGCATCCAGTCTGTCAGTTGAGGTTCTTCTATCATTGTTCCATGGCTTGCTATTTCAGATCAAACTCTATATGGTGAATTGTGAAACAGACATTCTATGTGGCACAGGATCTATAATGCTGATTTTGGGTATAACTAGAAGATGTGGTTATAAAATCATATTAAGACAGAAAAATTACTTAAATGGAGTCTTAACTCTTAATCTAACTTTCTTGAGGCTAAATCACAGTTTTGAATTCCTTGGAGAAGTGAACAAATGAACACACAAACAAACATTCAGTGTGGTTTAAATTGTTACATTGTAAAAATATCAAGTAAGTGTAGAGTTCTCAAAGGATAATCTCTGAGTATTAGTGCTTCCATACTACAGAAGCAGCTGGCTTTATCCAATTCTTGGCATGTCAGTTGTCTTGGCTGTTATACTTAGCAGATGGGTAAGACTTGAAAGATTGAAGATTATTGGTTTCCAAGTCAAGGGCCAAATGTTGCACAGTGGGGAAAAAAGAGTAAATTATAATTTGCTTTGGAGAGGAGAGGCTTGAGTAAAGCATTGCAAAATCATAGCTATTCATTTTCTGGTGCAAAATGCATGCCATTTCAGATTTCAAGATGTATGTGACTTGTCTTTTGGAAATGGTTGTAATACTATACTGGAGTCCATTTAATGAGCTTGAAAGCAATTGCTTCAAATTTATTACTTTCTGGAAGCAGCCAGAATTTGGGAGGTGGGAATGAGAGGTAAGTATTTTCATACCTAACTGATGAAGAACTAAGCTTGTCACAGGTTCTGGCTCTGCTTTGAACTGAGCAAAGATGCAGTCCCACAGCTGTAGAACATTGGGAAGGAGGCAGAGTTGGTGGATAGGAGGTTAATTGTTGATCTGTGAGCTGGTACTCTGTCAGGTAGCTACCCACTCCAAAAATGGTGTTAGTGCAAGGGAGAAACTGCTCCTTGTTACAAGTGTGGTAAAAGGCTCCATCTCAAGTACTGCAGTGCACCCTTTGAAGCTATAATTGTCTAGATTGGCCAAGTACTAGCACCACCTTGGACCAAGCCTTACTGAAGCTTTGATACCACATCTGGAATGAATGGCTGAATGCCTTCATGCTTGCTAGAAGCTTTTCACCAATAGAAGGAAAGAACATTTGTTTTTCAGTATGTGCAAAACCAGCCCAGATATTAGACTGGGTGAAGTGACTATCTCAGGTACCAAATTCGAGGGAAGGAGGAAACAGAAGCAGTACCAAAACAATTCCTTCTGTGTCCCTGATAATCTCTCTTTTGAAGAGAGAATATATGTTAGCCACACAGCTTGTCCTCCACTCCATAAATTAGCTTGCGTTTGGGTATTGTTTAAGAACTGTCCCATTGCCCATATTGAACTAAAGCAGTGGTTCCCAAATTTTGGTCTTCTAGATGTTTTGGACTTCAGCTCCCAGAAATCCTGGCTGTTGGCCAAGCTGTCTGGGAGTTGAAGTCTAAAAATGTGGAGGATCAAAATTTGGAAACTGCTGAACTAAGCTTTAGTGACCAGACCAGTTAATTTCTTCTTAAGGAATAGGGAATACACATTGCTATCTTGTCCTTTGCCACAGGCGATAAAATGTCTTTGACTCACCCTGTATATGTGACTGTACTTTTAGAATAAGCCAGCAAAATTCATGCACACATGCACACACACATACACGCACCTATTGCGTGCAAGTGTATACTGTTGTTTTAAGCTCTCATTTTCTGGACTGTAGCTGGCTTTGATGCAAAGGAACAGGCACATGAATGTCTGTATATGTGTATGCGTTTTAAACCTATGCATTCTCAGTAACTCACAGTTTACACCTCAGAATTATAGAATCATAGTATCATAGAGCTGGAAAAGAACACAAGGTTCGTCAGGTCCAACCCGCTGCCATAAAAGAATACACAGTCATGCAAAGTAGTTCTGACAGATGACCATTCAACCTCCATTTACAAACCTCTAAAAATGGAGGCTCCACCACAATCCAAGGCAGTATAATTCCAACTCTTACTATCAGGAAGTTTCTCCTAAATTTTAGGTGGAAACTCTTTACCTATATCTTGCTCCATGTCCTATTCTCTGGAGCAGCAAAAAACAAGCTTGCTCCATCATCAATGTGACATCTCTTCAAATATTTAAACAGGGCTATCATATCAATCTGTAACCTTCTCTTCTTCAAGCTGTACCCATCTCCCTCATGCTTCTCATAGGGCATGATTTCTCTTCCAGATGTCACTGGTGATAACTCAGGATTTGACTGCATCACTTAAGGTTGTTTTCTATAACTAAAGTATTCAACAGATTAATTCTAATGAAATTCTTCTCATTCTGCATCGTCCCCACACTAGCTTAAAAGACAGCTCACACTCCTTCCAACAACAACATGCAGCCTGTGGCATCTTCAAGACTAATAATTTTTGTTTGGCATTTTCGTTCATGGAGTGCAGCCCACTTCCTCAAATCCATGTTGTGTGCTATGTTACTTCATAGAACACCATGTTTCTGTAGGACTGAATCAGTGGTGCTTCCTGCCAGAGCTAAGACTCCCTGTGCCTTTAGATCTGTAGAGGTTTCCTCTACATCCCATCCTTCACAGTCGCAAGGACCAGAAGTGCACAGATCCAGGAGTTCTCCATGCTGGCACCCATACTGTTCAGTGTGTCCTATACACGCTGTTTGTGAAACCTGCTGAATGGTGACTTTTCACCAAAGAAAAAATTAGCTTTTCCAGCAAACTTCTCTGCAAATTTTTAATTGTTGTAGTGTTTTAAAGCTCTGGGATTTATTATTTTTTAGCACTTAAGATTTATTTTTATCACAGCAGCATGACAGATTTGGCATAGGTCTCTATGGCCCTTTCCAGACCACCCAAAAGGGGCGGTCTGGCACCACTCTTTGTAGCTGCGGAGCTTCACCGCAGCAGCTAGACGCCGCGGTGAAGCTCTGCCGCAGAAAAGGAGCGGGAGAACTGCGCTTCTTTTTTACGCCGCAGTTGCGGCGTGATTTAGAGAAAAGGCACCATTTGTCTAAACAGTGTTACGTAATGGCAGCAGCGCCATTACATGCTAGGGTTCAGGAGCGTGTGAACGCTGCATGCTCCCGAACCCTAATGGCGCCACCCAGGCGCCTTTTAGTGCCTGTCTAGATCGGGCCTATGTGTTTGTTGTTCTGCACCCAGTAACCCATATCAGATAAAGATGGTTCTAATTTTATTCTTCCTTTTGAAATTTCCCAGATAATCTCCCTAAAATAATGCATTGTGTCCCTTGTTGCAGTATACAGTAATGTGGCCGGTTAAGCTTATAATAACATGCCTAAGTTGTGAGTTGTAAATTGGATGCTCTTTGCATTCAGCACATTAAATGCTAGCTGTTCATTCTGCCTGAGTCAATTGTGTGTTCACTAGGGAGCAGATACAGTGCAGAAAAAGTGATAAACAAAGAGATTTTACTGCTTTGATTTGCCTTTGTACATTTACCAGTCAGTGAAAAACTCTTGTTAGCATTGGAAGTAATGTAACAGTACTCAAACCACAAGGCTATATTTATTTTTTTCAGCATACTGTAAGCGGTCATTACTTATTTGTCTCCTTCAATACGATTAAAGGCACTGTTCACTGAAAATCATAGATACAAATTATAATTTTCCTTTAGATCTTTTTCCTTTCTTTTTCTACTGAAGTTAGGCCTTAGTAGAGAACTAGACTCTGGTAATTCCACTCTTGAACAAATCTGCTGAACAAGAGATAATGAATAATCTTTTTTGCGCACAACCACAACTCTGTGTGTCAGGTGTACTGTTGCCTGCTCATAGTAATGAGTGAATCTGAAACAAGACATGGATGGGCGGAAGGGATCTTTGTATTTTATTAATGAGTTGTGTATGCTTTATTGAACAGAAAAATCTAAAACTCCCACACATAGCTGTCCCAGAAATATAATGATTTCCTGGCAATTATGGGAATTTCAGTTAAGGCCAAAGGTACAACTGATGCAGACAAGTGGTTTCTACCATCTTTCCTGAATACAGACATCACAGGGAGAAAGGCATTGTATGTACTGGCTTGCCATGCATACTATCCCAGTACTGTTTCTATGGGCTGCAAAAAGCTCAGAAAAATATAACTCCAGTGGTAGAGGTTACCGCATGGCATGAGGGATTCCAAAAATGCTGTTCTGTTCTGTGTAAACATATCCTGCAACTGAAAGGCAAGCTCACTCACCTCTAATTTCGTATATTTCTTTGCCACTCAGCCAACTGTTAGTATTCATTTCTCTTAGGCTTCAGTTTCCTGCCTTTTGTTTATATGGGTTTGCCACACATCAACATAAGTGAGAAAAACACCCTCTGAAAACAAGAAAATGAGTGTGAAAACCACAAAAGAGACCAAGCTAGTTGTAAGCTGTGTCTGAGACTAATCCTAATTCTGTTTTCTGTCTCTATGAGGTAAATACAAGGAAATAATGAGAAAGAAGCAATGGCATTACAGGAATCTGTTAACATTCTTCAGTCAAGCTGGCAGAACTACATATTAAACTTATTATGAATTAACAAATTTGCTGCTTTTCTAAAGAAAACCTCCTTCAGAAAGGAAAAATGTTGGTTAAGAAGGGATGTGTGAGAGAAAGAGACAGAGATTAACTGTAGACTTGCCATATTTTTTCCATTTCAGTTATCCCTCTGGAAATCATTTTAATTTTTGCACAGTTCCAGGTGTATCTTGACTCTTACATATATGTCTGAATCACCTTGGGGAGTGAAGAAGCTTGAGGAGGGATTGTTATAATGAAAAAGCAAAAGGTGAGGCAACAAGGGTTTACAGCTCCTGGATCTGTTTTCTCTTACAACAAGACTGAGCTAGGGTTTCTGCATGTGTTCTTGGGTTTGTGATTAGTGTATATTTTGTCCTAATATTTTACATTTTTGCAAAATTAGCATATGTTTCAAAGAAGTCAATTCACCTTTGAACATTACTGATACTACCTTCTGACCCTTACTGAAACTATTGTCCCCCTGCTAAGCAAAATTACTTATATATATTAGTTTATATAATTTTCTTATAAGTAGGCTTTCAAAGGATATGTGTGGGTATAAAGCTGGCATACTCTGGCACTTCTTACTTACATACTTACTGGCTACACCCTCAACCTTCATGCTTTGAATGCAAAGGCTTGAACAAGGAGTCTGAGAATTCTTCCTCTGAAGACAGTTCATCTGTGATACCAGTTGGTCTTTGAACATTTAGAAAAGATTGATGTGATTACTAAGACTCAACATGGGCTTTTCAAAACAAGGCATGCCAGACAAATCTGTTATTTGATATAGTTACGAAATCAAAGGAACACTGCAGATGAAATGGTTTTGGTTTTGGGGTGTTTTGTTTTGTTTTGTTTTTGTTTTTGTTTTGTTTTTGTAAGGCTTTCAGCAAGGTATCCCCAAAATATTATTGTGGACAGTTTAAAAAAAATATTGTCTCATTGGTGTTATTATCAGGTGGATTTGTTGCTGGTTGATGAACTGAGTCCAAAGAAGGGTAACTAACAGTTCCTGCTCTTGAAGAGAAGTGCCAAATTCAATACTTCTGGGTTCCATGTTGGATCTGGTGCTGTTCAACCTCTTTATACACCGATTGGATGAAGAATAGAGAGATGCTCATTAAATTTGTAGAGAATGTAAACATGGGATGAATAGGCAACACCTCAAAAGACAGAATCAAGATGCAAGATGACTTTAACAGAATGAAAAAGTGGGCCAAAACTAGCAAAATTAATTTCAACGGGAATGAATGGGTATTTCTACATATAGGCAGGAAGTATCTGATTCACAAATATAGGACAGTTGACACATGGCATGACAGCAGTACATGCAAAAAAGATCCACATGTTTGAGAGACCACAAGCTAAACACGAATCAGTAGAATTATGCAATGCAAAGAAAAAATGCAATAAGTGTAATTCTATGATGGATCAAAAGAATTACAATTCTGAATATGAAGGGAAGTACAATGGACCCTTGGCACCCACTGTATTTGCTTCCAGGGCCCCCATGGATACCAAAATCCATAGATGCTTAAATCCCATTACTACAGTGGTGTAGTAAAATGGCAAAATCAAGGTTTGCTTTTTGAAAATTATATTTTATTGAATATTTTTGAGCCATGGGTGGTTGAATATGTGAATAAAGAGTCTGTAGATAAGAAGAGCTATTTATAATAACCACTCTATTCTGCTTTAGTCAGACTTTACCTGGAATAGTGTCCCTTTCTGGGAAACACATTTTAAAAAAGATATTGACAAACTCGAAGTGCAACAAAGGTGATATAGGGACTGGAAGTCAATCTCTATGACGAACAATTGAGGAACTTGTGTTTATTTAGCCTGGAAAAAAGAAGACTGAGATGGCTGACATCAAATATCTGAAGGGTTATCACAGGGGTGATGGAACAAGTTTGTTTTCTGCTGTTCTAGGAGGTAGGACCCAAGCCAGTGCAGTCAAATTTCAAGATGATTCTAGCTAAATATTAGGAAGAACTAGATGATAATGTAACTTGTATGTATCTAAGATGCTTTAGCTGTGGATTCCTGTATGAGTGGAGCCTGATCTAAATGGCCCTACATGTACTTTCGTATGTACAGATCTGTACAACAGCAGGGTTCCTATTTACAAGGAAAATTCAGTAGACTTTGGAAGATTGGAGTGGAGCAAGTGGGGAACTGTGTGATGTCTTCCCTGCATGACACTATCATGCTTTACATCAATGAAGTCTTGGAGAAGGTATAATTGTATTTATTTTTGTTATCCCTAATGCAGCTTGCATATTTAATTATGATGTGTAGAAAGATGTCTAAATTCCTATATATTATATTTCAGGGAGTACAGATGAGTCTTGAAGAGAAGGCAGGAGAAGGGAACGATTATTTCCCATCTGGGTGTGCAGAAGGTTCATTGTTATTGCAGGTCCCTTTCTACAACTAGAGTTGCTTCATTCATTGAAATGAATGGGAATGCCTGCTTGCATGGGAGTGTAACTATGCTCTTGATCAGAGGTTATGTGAATGAATTTCTGTACATCACCTTGTACTTTTGCGGATAGATGAGTTCTTGACATACTGTAATCATGAACTAGAATGTTTCTGGGTTCCTTGATAGATGCCTATAAGTTAATGGTCACATTTCTCAGGCATTCCTCTTCAGAAACCCATTTGTTAAATTCTGGAAATATTGTGAAAATTTTGTGCTGGCATTATAGTTGCTGGGATGCTGAAAATATGACTTAAGATTGCTTTACAGGTTGGGTAAGATGCATGAGAATCACTGAATTGCTTGCTTTTGAGCCAGAACTTTATGCATCTCTTGTGGCCACTTTGTTGTTTTGTGTTAGAATCTATAGCCATATATAGTATAGATCTACAGTAATTCCAATGTGCATTTATATTTATTTATACAGTGTATGGTTCTTGGAATAGGTCATTTACTTTTCTCCCCCGCCCCAAAGACCTCTGTATTCTAGTATAAAACAGAGTAGATTGCTTAATCCCTAAACCTGTCCATCTTGGCATTGAACCATTGCTGCAACTCATGGAATAACTGTGTACTTTTGTAGCACAGTGCTGCATGTGGAACACCCAGCTATAAATATCTTGATTAATTTCCTCTGAATTTTCTGCATTGTTGATTTATCTTGGGTCATGTGTGTTCTGTATTGTATAATGCTGTGGTCTGGTTCTCTGAAACTGGAGTACAAAGGTATTGTGAAAGGACAGACATGTGCCCTACATCTCATGCAACGTTGTTAGACCTTCCCTTGTACTATAACAGCTCAGATGACCTCAATTGAGAACTCTGTTTTATGCCTTCTAAGAATCTTGTCTGAAAAAGTAACTCTACTTTGATAACTTGATATATCTATATTTATCCAGGACATTTTTATCTGTAGCAGTGAAAGAAGCAAGTGCTTCTTTATTCCCCCACCTCAGATTATGATGCTGTGTCTAATATTTTAATTCCTTCTGAAGACTTCCTTTTGATTTAGCCTCTTTAACCTGTTTTATTATATTATAAATCTTAAGTGTTCATTGTTTAGTGAGGACCTGTTTTAAATGTAAGAACCAAGCCACTCAATAGATAGTATCTTTCCCCTCACCTTTAGAAGGTTAAATTGAGACACTGTTCTGTCTAGTACCAGATTTAACCAGTGCTGTATCCTTTACTTACAGGTCAGTCAGCGGGACAATCCAGCACTGGAACCTATCATCCATGGATTGAAGGGTGTCGTACATCATGGTGAGTGGCTACTTAAGGTTACCTTTTGCTGTGAAGAGTAGATGGCTTAGAATATTGTCCTTAATGGAATGGGTCGTCCTTTCAAAGGACATATCAAGGCACACATTTTTCATGCACTGATATTTAAGGGCACTGAAGCTATTATTCTTTGAGTATAAAGTTGAAACTCATTGGTTACCTGGAAATATGTTTAGGGTAATATTATGAAGTGTGTTATTATCCGATAGAGTTGTGATATATATTTACTGAAAATGATTTTTTTAAAATTAATAAATGGGCATATTACTAATTCTGTCACTTTTGGAGCTCTTTTTCTATTTGTTTTAAATATACTTACTTGCCCCTTCAAAGTTTTCTATTTGTTTATAAATTGATTGTCTTTCAGATTTAGAGGCCTGATAATGAAATAGAAAATGAAGTATTGTGAAAATTAATTAAAATTTTCAGCAGGAGAGCATCCTGCTATCACTGACATAAATGTAACCATTCAGCTGATGCGCATAAACCTATTCTAAATATATCTTTAATTTTTGAAGAAGTTTTATTGAGAAAAATTCTCAGGCCCTGATGATTGGTAATGCACCATTAGCAATTACAACGAAGCAGGGTCTAATTTCAAAAGCACTTGTCACATTTTTAATGTAATGATTTGTAAAGTTTTAATAATCTCATTATAATTCGCAAGGCATCTGCAGGAACAGAGTTAGGTACCCTAATAAATCTCTCTCCATCTATAAAACATCTTCACACCTTTTTCAAGGGGATTGTCTTTACACATTAGCTTGTGCTGTGGAGCTTAACAAACTTTTTCCCCCTTGACTAGAATTGTAAAACCAGTTGACAGTGCTAGATTAAAACAAATAGGATTCTGGATTAATTGCTCTGCTTTCAGAGTCATTTAATGTTGCAAGTCTGGATCCAATAAAGCTAGTGAAGGTGAAAAATAGGGGTTAAATGATAACACAACTGAGGGCGTTCATTTACAGGATTTTCCATAGGTTTGCCATTTATAAATTGCAGTCTTCAGTTGTGAAGTAAAACCTACACACTGAGCTGAAACCCATGTTGTTTTCTACAGAAATAGATGGTATTATCTAGTTCACACTGGGCAATGGAAGAGCCTGGCATTTAAAAAAAAAAACCAAAAAAAACAACAACAGAAAACCAGGAAAAGAAAATTGAACTATTGTGGTGATTACATAATTTGACACTGAAATCAAACCTACCATTTAAGTGACCCAGAATATTTCTTAGACTTTCAGCCTACCTGCTCTGTATTTCAAGGTCTCAACCCACTCAAAGATGATTGAAGCTATCCCATTCCATTTCCATCTGCTGCTGGAATACCTGCTGGTGCCTAATCATACTTGTATCTTGCAGGTATACCTCATCCCCTTAAAAATGGTCTAGTAAATAGCGATGTGGCTTCCCAGTAACTCTTTCCCTTCTCACATAATAATAATTTGTCAGTCCTGGAGTTGTCTGCACACAGCAGAATCTGAGTGGGCAAGAGATGTATATTTTACTTCCCTCACAATAGGTGCTCTGATCTCAAGTGGAGGAAATTAATGGATGTGTTTGAGAAACCTGTTTCCCAATGAAAATCTAAAAATAGGACAGAAGGAAACATAGTTTTCTTCATAATATGAAAGTGTAGAATGCTTTTTTCCCCCCTTCCTTCATTCGATTTGAGGCTCTACAGTTCAGTGATTTGCTGTTGAACAAAGGAAAGCTACAGTAATGTTCTTGCATCCAGACAATCAATTATTTTAGGAGATTATTGCACCACAAACCACCCACAGGATGGGCTTTATTGCACTGCCCCATAGCCGGGCAGATTCAACCCATAAGCGATCTGCACTTCTCTGAGTTTCTTGTGCAGTTTTTCGAGAACAGGATTTTCCCGCATGTGAATTTGTGGTGCGATAATCTTCTTAGAACTGTTGTGTTAAATTCAAATTCACCACCTTCCTCTTGCTTCTTACTCTGAGTTGTCCCCAGCTAGGCAGATTTCTGGAGCAGACAACAGAAATCACCACAGACAAATGGCCTGCTCTATGTACTTAATAAAGGAAACATCAACCTCCTCAGGGTCTAGACCTCGGTTGGAACAATGTGACTTTTCAGATGTAGCAGCCCTAGCTAGCATAATAACCAATGATGAGAAATTTTGACAGTTACTTTCCAGTAATACCTTATGATCAACCCTGTTCTCACCCTAGTCTGTTGACATAGCAACCCCATGCCTTTCTGACATCTTGACCTACAGTCGTGAGCCCACTAACCCTTCCTTGTCTGTCCACTTTCCCTGTGCATTCCCTCATGAGAATTTCTCTCAATTCAGCATCACATTTCACCACTTACAGTTCTGCAGGTCTTACTTTTCTAGTCACTTTTTAACCCACCCTGCTTTCTTAGAAAGTCCTTCCTGAGTCCATCCTCAGAAATATATACTCCCTCCTCATCAGATGCATGGAGCAGGCTTTCAGAGCCCCTTCTTTTCATTTCTTCCCCCCAGGCTTCTCTGCAAATGTACCAACAGGGTTGTGTTCATCCTTGGAGAGAAGGCTGCTCTGTAGTAAAATATGGTAGATTAGTGTCTTGGTTCTAGGTCTTCAAATAGTTCTGATATAGATTCATTATTCATTTTCAAAGGGTACTCGATAATGATGTCCTTGGGTACAAGTGTAAAATAATATTAACAATGTGAAATGCTCTCCATTCAGACCAGTATTATATAATATCCTAAATAAATCCCAACATTTAAATTTTAAATGGCTTTATGGATAGTTCAATTGCTTTTCAGCAGTAATTTTTGTCTACACCTTTTTAAACTGTTTCTGTTTTAATTTTAATGAATAGCAACTCCACCAGTAGTCATTCAATATATTTGATCCATACCGCGTTTTTGGAAAGATGGGTAGATATTGGCTCATCTGCATATCTCAAATATCTACTAAATTTGTTCATATACTCACAGTTGTGTTAGGGTTTTACTGTGTGGCCTTATATAAGCATCACCATCACACCTGATCATCAAATAGAGGAACTGATTTTAAGCTGGTTTACTCATCTTGGCTATTTAGCCTCATAACAGACATTTGCCAGATAGCTGTCTCTGTTCTTTTGTGATGGCAAAGTACATCAACATATCAAAGAAAGCCTTGAATACTACAAGAGTCAATGGACCAAAGTAAAATCTGATGTGCTTTGGGTGTTCTTGTTATATCATTATTACAGTACTCATTTTTTATATGTAACATGAATATTTCTTGCCTAAGAAAAACCTATGAAATTAATGAGGTCACCATTAGTCAGCAAGTTGAAAGTACACACACACACACACACATATACACAGAGGTATATGTATGTTTTGGGTAGGACTATGATTTATTACTACTACTACTACTACTACTATTTCTATCCTGCCTTTTTCACAGATTAAAAAATGATTAAAATGACTTTAAAAACACACACATACCAGCACAGCAATTAACAATATCTAGCACGTTGTGTAAGATGAGCCTTATATAATCACTCATCAAAGGCCTGTCAGAATAGAAAAGTCTTTCCTTGTCTGAGAAAAACAGTCTGAGTGCTTCTTCCTGTCAGTCCTTGCTATGGATTTGACATTTATCTCAGTACTTTTGAAAGTGACTTCAGTATTGCCACAATTAGCAAGATGTTCTTAGGCACCAGGGTCAGGATCCTGTTGGGCCACTGTACCTGCACAACTCCCAGATGCTTAAACATTTGTACTTTTTACAAGCTTCTATAAGAAAGTGCCCAGTACCTCCTTGCACAAGCAGTTCCTTTATGTTTGGTGGTTCTTACATGGCAATCTATGGCCAGGCACAATTCCAAGATGGCCATGGACTGCCCTACAGCATGCATTAAAGTGCAATGGACAGCTCCCGCTTGGTTGCCACTTTTGTCCTTCTTCTTCTGACAGTTTTTGGAATGCTGGAAGTTGAAACCTACAGGGCTGCAGACTCCCACTTAATGACAAGGGTCCCAAACACACTGCAGAAGTAATCCAGTTTGAGACCACTTTAACTGCCCTGGCTCAGTGCTAGGGAATCTTGGAAATTGTAGTTTAATGTGGCACCAGATCTCTCTAACAGAGAAGGGTAAATGTCTTACAAAACTACAGTTCCCAGAATTCCCTAGCATTCAACTAGGACAGTTAAAATAGTCTCAAACTGGATTATTCCCGCAAAGTGTTTTGGACAAAAATAAACATATTTAGCCATGGATTAGATTTCATACTGATGCAAGTGTCATTTAATTTTTAATTTGCGCTATCCAGATCATTCAAGAGACTATAAGGCTATGCTTTTGAACTGTGGTGCAGGGGGCCATTGTCAGATGTACTTGTGGGTCCATCAGGGAAAAAAAAGATAATAAAATGCAGACAATTTATACTGAATAGAGGCATGCGTCTAAAGTGCAAGAAGATGTTGTTGATGTAAACAAGCAGATGCACAGGTAAAGCAATCTCCGATGCCTTTGGAACTACCGGCGACCTTGGAGCTGTTCGGCTTTATCAGGAATTCCTCCTGCCCGCTGCTGATGAAACAGACTGGAGCCAAATCTCTCTCCTCAGAGGTGTTTATTCTTAAAGTTGCTATATTTACAAATATATACACGCCCGTCCAACAAAACTCTCCAACCATCTATCCACTCCGACTACCCAACAACCCACACTGCGGTGTGCAGGCTATTTATAGATCTGTGCCATGCGGTCACAAACCCATCCTCTTCTGGTGACTCTTTTTCCTTGTGCCACCAACAATGTTGTCCCTTCACTCAGGAAGACTTTTGATGTTACCCAGGCTTACGTGCAATCAAGCACATGTCTGACCTTGAACACTGTCTGCTGTTCCAGCCTTCAGCTGCAGACAATTATGCCCATGCTTCCTGGTTTCCTTTTGTGCACATCTGTACATTTCATAGTTGAGCCTCAATGCCTAACATGCCCCTCCAAAATGTACAGATGTGTATCATTTTGCCACATATGTGTTTGCCATCTTCCGATGTTTACATTTGTTGAACAGCCAAACTCTATGTTTATTGTGCCATGCCTATCAAACATGATAGATGTTCATGCCTTTCAATTGGCAAAGCTTTTGTGAGAACATCAGCAATGTTGTCCCTGGTGTCAATGTACTCCAGATTTATGATTCTGTTTTGAACCATCTCTCTCACATTCTGATACCTCACACCAATGTACTTTGTCCTACACTTCAAGTTCTCAGCTTCAGACATTGCAATACATGATTGTGAATCCTCATGGACTACAGTAGGCTCTTCACACTTTTCTCCCAAATCCACAAGCAATTGCCTTATCCACTGGATCTCTCCTGCAATTTCAGACAATGCTGCAAATTCTGCTTCTGTAGTACTTAAAGCCACACAGTTTTGCTTCCTGCTGCGCCAAATTATTGGACTACCAGCAAATCTTACAAGCAAACCTGACACTGACTTTCTGTCATGCAATTCTGATGCGAATGAACTGTCCACATAACAATCCAGCTGTTGTTCACTGCCCTGTATCACCAACTTTCTTTCTTTGGTTCCTTTCAAGTATCTCAGCACATGTTTCACTCTAGTCCAGTCTTCTACTTTTGGAACACTTACTTTTCTGCTAAGTACTCCAACAGCAAACGAAATGTCTGGCCTAGTGTTGTTTGCAATGAACATCAAGCTACCTACTACACTTCTGAACAATTCTGGATTCTCAAATTCCTTTGATGATTCTGCACTAGAAGTTCCAGAAGTCATTGGACTCTTTACAACTTTTGCATTCTGCAAGCCACATTTTTCAATCAGTCTTTCAATCTTTTTCTGTTGGCTCAACAAACACCTGCCATCCTCAGTCCACTGAACTTCAATCCCTAAGTAAGTCTTGAGATTTCCCAAATCCTTGAGCTTAAACCTCTTAGACAACTCTTTCTGAACTGATGTAATTTCCCTCTCTGACTTCGCTGCGACACACAAGTCATCAACGTAAATCACTACGGTCACATCACCTTTTGTATACACGCACGCATCCGCAATGCTGCGTTTGTATCCCATTTTTACCAACTCTTCATGAATGCAAAGGTTCCAGCAACGTGCACTCTGTTTCAAACCGTACAATGCCTTTTTCAACTTGTAAACCTTTCCATCCCTGTCCTTGTCAAAACCTAAAGGTTGTTCCATAAAAACCTCCTCATTAAGATGAGCATTCAAATATGCAGTTTCAAAATCAAAGTGTCTCACTACTTGATTCTTCCTAGCTGCTAAAGCTAATACCAGCCTTAAACTTTCTGGCTTTGCAGTAGGTGAAAAAGTTTTGTCAAAATTTTCAAACCTCTGCTGCGAAAAACCTTTTGCAACCAGTCTCGCCTTGTATCTATGGGTTCCATCCGGCATTTCCTTCCTCTTGAAAACCCATTTGCAACCTACAACCTTGTGGTTCTTAGGCCTCTCCACAATCTCAAACACTTCCTTTTCTAGTAAAGACAAGTACTCCTGATCCATGGCAGAAAACCATTTCTCCTGCTCCTCCTTAGGATATGACTGCAATTCCTCAAAACTCTCTGGCTCATCTGCCATCACTGAACAAGCTCTTGCACCCTGCACTACGAATCTATCTGGAGGTCTCCTCACCCTCTGAGTTCTCCTTGGCACAATCACTTTTGTTCTGCCTTTTTCATCCTCACTGTCAGAACTAGTTTGCACCTCTGTGTCTTTCATGGACACCTTTTCAAACTTTTGTGTAGTGACTGGTGAGTGCAAAGTTGGATGTGTTTGTGTGTGATGGTGTGCAGAAGTACTGGGTTCACTTTCAGTAGATGCTTCTTGTTTTAGCACCCCTCCATTTCCAGTACCTATGTCACTCTGTCCCAGCTTGAGAAAAACCTCTTTGTTGGCATGGAGCTTTTCCCAACCTGAATGTTTTTCAAAGTTGGCACTTCTGGACAGCAAGATTTCCTCATGACCTACATAAAATCTATAGCTGTTCCCAGAATACCCCACAAACATCAACCTTCTCCATTTAGGATCCCCCTTTTTCCTGAAGTTTGCAGGCACATACACATTTGCATACTGCCCAAAAACTCTCAGATATTTGAGATTTGGTGGTCTCCCATACAGCATGTGATATGGAGTTTTCTTTATAAAAGAATTCCAAGTGCGATTGGCAACATGGTTTGCTGTCAAAATTGCTTCCCCCCAAAGCTGCTCTGGTGCTTCTGCATCGAGCATCATGCAATTTTTTATTTGCTTTAAGACTCCAATGTGTCTCTCCGCTAAGCCATTCTCCTGGGGAACGGCCGCGTTCGTCGTGTTGTGGCGGATCCCTTTCCTCCTCAACCAATTTTTCAGGTTATTGGATAGAAATTCTCCACCTCTATCTGTAACCAAAGATCCTACTTTGTATTCAAACTCCCTTTCAATCATATTGACCCAATTTTTGATGTGTTCAACAGCTTCACTCTTTTCCTTCATGAGCATCACATACGAAAACCGTGTGTGACGATCCACAATGACCATGAAGTACTGATTTTTGCCCATGGTTTTGGCCAAAGGACCAGCCAAATCAGCATGCACAACCTGAAAAGGTCTTTGTGTGGTGCATTTGCTGCGTTTGGCCACAGGAAAAGCCTTCAGCTTTATCCTGCTGCAAACTGAACAATCCAGGTGGTTTGAACAAGTGGACATTTTAAATTCTGGACACACTTCCCCCAGCTTCCCCAAACTTGTGAAGCTTGTATGTCCCATGACTCTATGGTAGTAATGAGCACAGTCTAAGTGCAAAGGCACATTGTTGACTACTGAACATTCTGCCTTGTCAACCATATAGTACATTTTGTCTCTTTTGATTGCTTTAGCACAAACTTGGTCATTTATGCTAATAGTACAATCATCCCCTTTGAAACTCAATGCATACCCACTGGTGGTTAATTCAGACACACTAACCAAACAGTTTTGCAACTTAGGAACACACAAAACATTTGAAAAGTCCTTTCCAAAACTTGGGATGAACACAGTTCCCATCACTTTTGCCTCCCTTGATGCACCATCAGCCAAAGCAACTGAATGTACATTAGATGGCACCTTATCTTTCAGGAGCCTATCACAATTAATCATATGCGACGATGCTCCAGAATCTAATAACCAAATGGGGTCTACAGCCTGATGGGCTTTATAGTCATTGTTCTTTACCACAGCAACAACACCTTTCCTGCTCACAGGATCTTTAGGCTGTTGTTTCCTTGCTGCTGCCAGCTTTCTACAGTCCTTCTTGAGATGGCCTGGCTTCCCACAGTGGAAACACTTTCTCTCCCTGGACACAGCTGCCTTCTCCGGTTGCAGCTCCTTGAAAGCCTCGGTTGGGTGTGTTTGTCTTGGTACTGCATGCTGCCTCTGGAGCCCTGCCTCGTACTGCCGACGTTGGCTCTCTTCCAAGACACGTGCAGCCACCAGCTCCGCAGTAATCTGTGATTCATCAAAACACTGAAGACTCCACAGAATATTCTCAAAATCATCAGAAAGACTCCCAAGCAGGATGTATGCTTTCTGCTCAGATGCAAGGACGACACCTCTCATCTGCACCTGGCTGAACAAATCAGCCATGATCTCCAGATGCTTCTCTGGCGATTGTCCTTTCTGCATTTTGCAGGCATACAGTCTCCTACACCAAATCATTCTTGACAGAGCTGTTTTAGATTGGTGAATCTCCCTCAAAGCATCCCAAACTGCCTTTGAGGTTCTTTTCTCCCGGACATGGTTGATCTGCGACGGCGTGATTGTAAGCAAAATTGTAGCTCTTGCTCTCTTATCTCGGTCAAGAGTATCTGCTGTGGGTCCTCTCTCAACAACATCCCACAGTCCTTCTCTGACCAGCAAAGCCTCACAATAGGAACTCCAAGCTGCATAATTAGTTTCGTCTAGTTTGGGAAATTTAGCTGCCTCCATCATTAAGCAGTGTAAAGATAGAGTCCTGGCAGTTTTCCCAGCTTCTACTGTCAATTGTGATAAGACACAGACAACAGTCCAAAAATCTTACCATCCAGCCTTCCGGCACTGACAGCACATCACAGCAACAAAGTACCTCTCTCACACAGCCAGTTGAACTCTTCAGCACAAACGGAGATGCCTTATCAGATAAGGATCTGGGCCCATAACCCTTGTTGATGTAAACAAGCAGATGCACAGGTAAAGCAATCTCCGATGCCTTTGGAACTACCGGCGACCTTGGAGCTGTTCGGCTTTATCAGGAATTCCTCCTGCCCGCTGCTGATGAAACAGACTGGAGCCAAATCTCTCTCCTCAGAGGTGTTTATTCTTAAAGTTGCTATATTTACAAATATATACACGCCCGTCCAACAAAACTCTCCAACCATCTATCCACTCCGACTACCCAACAACCCACACTGCGGTGTGCAGGCTATTTATAGATCTGTGCCATGCGGTCACAAACCCATCCTCTTCTGGTGACTCTTTTTCCTTGTGCCACCAACAATGTTGTCCCTTCACTCAGGAAGACTTTTGATGTTACCCAGGCTTACGTGCAATCAAGCACATGTCTGACCTTGAACACTGTCTGCTGTTCCAGCCTTCAGCTGCAGACAATTATGCCCATGCTTCCTGGTTTCCTTTTGTGCACATCTGTACATTTCATAGTTGAGCCTCAATGCCTAACAGATGTATGCATATTTCTTCCATCTAGAGTCCAACACTTAACCTGTACAGCATTTTGCACATTTTTTCTATACATTTTACATGATCTATTGATTTATTTGAACAGATTACCTAATTTATGCAACTTTGCCCTGCTGTCTAAAGTTGTTTTCTGTCAATTGTTCACATTTTTGCCATTTGCATTTTATCGTTCGTCTTTATTATCCCAATCTTTTTTTTTTTTTTTTGAAGGATGCTCAGACTTTGATCAATAAGGAGAAATATTTTGTCAGATATAGAATCTTCAAGGTTCATTTTTATTAAAATGTGTTTGTTAGCCAAGAGCAAGTCCTCTCCCCTTGGTTCAGCCTTCTAGAGAGAGAACAATAGTTTCAACAGTATTTCCAATACTTAGCCTTTGTTGCCCTGAGAAAAAAGCCTTTGCTGTGCTCCATTTTCAACAATGCCATCAGCTCACCTAGAGGGAAAGTATAAAGGAATTCTCTATACTCAGCGGTTCTCTATATGTGGCTCTGGGGAGGTGGGAGGCCTACTTTGTTATTTATTACACTGTACATTATATAGTGACCCCAGGACATATTCTTTTAAGAACTCTTGAGAGCAGGGGCAGGTTGGATATTGCCTGTTGGGAGTTCATTCCAAATCTGTGACACTAAGAGGTGCCACCTTCTCAATAGCAACCCATAACATCTGCTACAAATTCTTAAAGATAGCAGTGGATTGCAAAGGGAGTCATTTGTTGTAACTGCCATCATTATGATTGGTCTGGCATTTTATCCTGTAACTTCTGATTTCATCTTTCATTTCTGACCTTCTTTCTGATTCCATTGTCTCACGTGAGCAAGTCTGTCAATAGTACATTATTTGTTGTGCCATATAGACTGTACTGTCAGAGTGTTTTGTGATGGACATTGTGCCACAGACAAATAAAGTAACTACTGTACTTATTTTACTTTATTTCATTTGTGGAGTGGGATAGGGGCGGTTGGACTATACATGAAGGATTCTGGAAACTGTTGTCCAAAAAGTAGTGTTTCTAAGTTTGATCATATTTGAGGTAAATCATGGAACAAGAATGTGCTCTGGGGATTATTTGAACTCGTCTTTCCTGGTAGTAAAGGTGAATGATGACAGCTATGACTGTAGCTTCCCTAGTTTGTGAATTGGCTGAATTCTTAGCTCTTCCTCAATGCAGGCAGTCTGTGCTGAATATCCACATAAACTGCCTTTAACCAAGATGTATATGAAACATTTGTCAGTACCAGTAGGTGATGGCAATCTTGCATCCATCTTTCCTTCCTTCAAAGTTTTATCACTTTCCCATGCCCTTCTAGTGATTAGTAAAGATTTGTAATGTCAGAATCATATTTTGCAGGAGTGGGAGCTATCTTGGCTGGAGTTTTCATCAGGGATTTGAATTACTGACTAATTTGATGGAACATAAATAATTGTGCCCTTCACACTGTCACCAGTCTAGTAATGATGATAGAAAAATGTCAACATAAAAATCAATGCAGAATTAGCTGCTGCTGTTGAGAATTTTCTTTTTTCTTCATCACGAGGGATTAAATTCCTAGAACCGTTATGTTGCAGTAAGCTTAATTTTTATGAGAAATGCTCCACAAATGCTGTGAAGTGCAGGGGAAATAACACAGTATCCCAAAATAATCTAGCATTGAATTTGTTAAAGATAAAAAAGAAAGATTTAAAGTTCTCTTCCAGATGTGTGTATGTGCCTAAAACAAATCTTAGCAATGTAGACCCGTAAAATAATATAAAGAAGAATAGGGTCAGCCATGCCATAAAACAGTGAGGCAAACACATCAGGCAGAATGTTTCAAGTGTTATGAAAGGACAGGTCATTATTTTATTATTGTACTTCTGCTGCCAGGGATTGCAGTTGTGGGCTGAAGAAAGGGAGAGGTGCTAGTAGGATCCATTAATTCAGAGATCAAAATACCTTGACTGGCTTAGGGTACTGCACACATTGACTTAAATGAATAAGAAACACACTTTGCTCCGACAGAAAGTGAGTTGGACCAATCCTGAGGGAAAGCCACCTGTGATTTTAGTTTGCATTTGAATGGCCTTCCTAATTCATAACAATAGTGATTCTCTTCACTGTCCCAGATAGTGCACAGGAGATTGAATTTCCAAAAGATGTGGTACTTTGAAACAGCATCCAGGGACTGGTTGTAAAGCAGCTCCTTATTGTCTGCACCAGGATGGCCCACTCCTACCACCCTGCCCTTAGTATGCCCACCTTCCTTTTTATAAATTAAAAAAAAAACAGTTTAAAATTGTTATACAAAGAGGACAAGGAAGAATTAGGGACATGTGCACAGGGGATGGAATTGGGTGCACCACTGAAGTTGATTTTCCTTGATGGCTTTGTATAGGGATTCAGGGTGAAGTGACAACAGGACCTATTTTTCTGTTTTCTGTAATCTCCCAATGCATAGGTGCTGCACAGTGGTTAGGATTTGGTCTAAGTCTTTGTTTCTAAGAAAGTCCAGTGTTTTTAGTTTCCAGTTGCTACCAACTAACATAGTAGGTATTGAACCATTTAGAGTAAATTGTTAGATTCTCCCTCCACCTCAGTACAATGGAGTATCTTAAGACATTTTTGTGTTTTTGCTCAATACACTTACTTAATAATCTCAACATACCCTGTGCATATGCTTTTTGAACTGTATCATTAAATGCCATAATGTCTTGAATCTAGTTGAGAAGAGATGTTACCACCTCTAATGTAACAACTCAGAATGTTCAGTTACTGTATTGGTCCTAGGAGGTTCAGATTGAGAAGTATTGGGAATATTTAGCAATATTATAAAAATGAAATCAAGAACCGTGTTATTGTGAATTCATGCAGACTTAAAATATTTAACGGTACAGTAGAGTCTCGATTATCTAACCTTCAGTTATCCAACATTCCGTATTATCCGGCATCAAAGCTGCTGTGATTTCTTTAAAATTTTGTGATTTCTTTAATTTTTCAGAGGACTGAACTGTTTATACTGTACATCACAATGTTGATCAGTGATTTCTTTACATTTACTTTTACTGTTATTGCAATAAAACTTCAAAATATTTGCAATTCACAGCGATTTGAAGGCTTTTCTTGGACCTTCCGGATTATCCAACATTTTTGGTTATCCAACTATCAGCCGGTCCAGTTTATAATCGAGATTCTACTGTACATTTAAGCATTTCATCGATACTGAGAACACTGTTTAATATTGTAAAAAGTGAATTCAGTATCTCCTACTTGCCTTGTTCTTCAGTTCACTATAAAAATAATATAAAGTAACATATTTTAATATAAAATTAGATCATAATAATAATTCTATTTCATTTCCAGGTGAACTGTACAGGTAGTAGCTGTTTTCCTTTCATGGGAATCAGAGAAATACTTTCCAGTGCAAATAATAATTTTCCTGTTCTCACTGATCCAAGTGGTAGATGTGAAAGAAGCTTGAGGTATCAATAAGTTTCAGTCTCATTCACTTACATATCTCAGGAGTCTGTTTATAATTCATTCTCCCCATTAATTGTCCTTAGATTAAGAAATAATAATAATAATAATAATAATAAATATTTATTTATAACCCGCCCCTCTGAATGAACAATCGGGGTGGGGTACATTTTAAAAACAGGTACAGTTAAAATATTACAACCCAGTCCCACCCCTTAAAATAAGAAGATTAAATATATCTTTATTGAAATATTTCCCTTTTTTCTGTTATTTATTTCATCCCAGTAGTATTTGAAAAGAGAATGCACCTGTGGTGCATTAAAAAATAATTTCATAGAATCATAGGCCTAACTACAGTTGATAGTCCCAACTACAGATGATTCATTGCTGTAAATGGGAACTTGGTAAATCAGCATTTTATGTAAGTTACATTAATGTATCGAGTATAACCTAGTTGGAAGTCAATTGAATTTAGGCCATAAAGTTTATCATTGATTTCTTAACTTACTCAATGTTGTGCTCATTAAATGCTGAAATTTTGCACCTACAGCAGACTTGACATATTTGTAGTTAAATACTTCCTGAAAAAGGGATTCACTATCTCCTGAGGCATACTGTTCCCATGCACCATTTAAGAGTTTCTGCTGCAGCTTAGTCAAAATCTACTTCTGTTTTGACTTCTGCTCATTGGTTCTAGTTCTCCCTTTTAGGCTAAGAAAGGTCCAAGAATTTATTCAAACACTTGCTGTGATTCATCCCTTAAAAAAAAAAAAAGCAGTGACAGTCCCATTTGTCACCAAAACATGCATAAATAATTTGTTGATAAGACAATGATTATGGTTTTGTTTCCTTTTGGCTCAGCCAGCATAAAGATGTGTAACTGAAAATTGATGATGATGATGATGATAATGATGATGATGATCCCAATCCCCTCTCTCTCCCCCACCCAAATAATCTTAAAATCAAACCTTGATTTTGCCATTTTATATAAGGGACATCATTTTATTCTCGTAGCCCCTTTGAGACTAACTGAATGAAAGAGGTTGGCAGCATGAGATTTGTAGACTAAAGTCTGTTTCCTCAAATGCAAATGCAAATGAAACCAAAGAGGAATACTGAGGAACTCTGAAAGCTCACACACTTTTCTGATATTTTGTTTGGCCATAATGAAGATATTAACCAGCTCTAAAGTGATTTTATTGATCGTAATATTCTAGTAAGAACATAAAGTTATTCCAGTAAACATTAAAATTCTTATGTTTGCTGTAAGAAAAAAAAATTAATGATATTGGTTCTTAGAACAAAAGGGAAAGCTGGGAACTCAACATAAATAAGAGGCATGGTGTTCATATGACAAAAGAAGCAATAGCGATGTTTCTAGGCTAGTATTCAAGAATAATATTGAACTGCTATCTTGGTACAAGAAGGCAGCAGCAGTATTTCGTTTAAATACTGTCCTATGTATACTTGCTTGAAAATAAGTTCTACTGAATTCAGTGGGATGTATTTTCAATTAATATGCATAGGACTTTTGCTGGCATTGATATAAATCCAGTGCCTTTCATGTCTGCACTAATTTTGCATATATCAATAATCCAGTGTAGTTTGGCAAGCAAGATGGATTTAGCAAACTTAATCTGGAATAATTATTTTCTTTTCTTCTTTTTTTAACAGTCTCTGTTCCACACATAAATGGCCAAACTGGACTGTGCTTTTAACATATGGATGGATTTAGTGTGTCTGATTTTTGTTATTTAACTCACAGCCAAAAGGACCATGGCATGTGATGAAGGAGTTTCCTGCTGCACCATGGTCCCAACAAAAATTATACTAAGAGTGGCTTTGGGAGTGCCAGCGCTTCTGGCTTCTTGCTATTTTTGCTTCTTTTGCCAGATGTTTTCCCAAAACTCAAAAATATCATAACTCCATCTCATGTGTTCCGTCCCCTACCTAATTCTGGAAAAACTATCAGATTTCTTAAAGTGCATGCATGTTGTTATTATGTGGGAATAATTGTGCAAATTCAATTATTATTAAAAGCAACAGTAGGCAAGCTGTAGCTCTCCAGAAGTGATTTGACTGTGACTCAGTGTTGGCTATCTTGTTTAGGGCTGATGGATGTTTCATTGTGACATCATCTGACAAGCTACAAGCGGCCCATCTTGACTTTTAAAAATGAAAGAAACAGATATATTTGAAAATTAACTTTGGAGCAGTTAATAATGAAATGGGTCCAAAACACACTGCAGAAATAATTCCGTTTGAGACCACTTTAACTGCCCTGACTCAATGCTAGGGAATTCTGGAATGAATATAGCCTTCTCTGTCAGAGGGCTCTTGTGCCACAATAAACTACAATTCCCAGGTTTCTCTAGCACTGAATCAGGGCAGTTAAAGTGGTCCCAACAGTATTTTTGCAGTGTGTTTTGGAAAAAGCATAACACTAGTTTCTGTACCTTTTTTCCTCTTTATCTCGTCGTTCTCCATTATTTGCTTGCTTGCTCTGTGTAGGTATGCCATATTTTCATCTGTCAGATGCTAAAAGATTTTAGCTCTCAAATAACAGTAATGAGTACCACTGAAAGGAAGCAACACCTTTTCCTTGTGCTGGGACATACCTCTTCTTTGAAGGGATGTAATTTATTTTCCAGAACTAACTTTTTCTGCCAGGATATCACCATCCTGTAGAACTGTCTTGATTTCTTTTGCTTCTGAGTTTTTCACTGCTATTTGGAAAATATATTCTAGTGCAGTAATGAGTCATTCTCAGGTGTCACAGGGTGGCATTGCCTCCCTGTGTGGCATCAGAGGGCGGCCTTCTCACCATCTCTACCTAGTGGCTCACCTAGCATATTTAATACCCAGCGCGATAAGGGAGGGGCAAAGGGAGAGTAATAGCAAAGGACTTAAGAAAATCGGAGAAGTAAAACCTGAACATGGATTCCCTGACCCACATTAATACATTAGCAACAATGAGTATAATACAATGAGTATAAAAACATTTATGTTCCTGTATAATAGGCGGTCCATAGCATGCCGCTCTGCGGACATTTATTTGGTTAGTTAGTTCTGAATTAACCTTTCTATCAGAATTTGGAAAAATTGTACTGTATCCCCACCAGAATCAAGTTTCTCTTTCAGAAAACTGAAGCAGGCTAAACCATCAGCTGACTATTATCTATGTGAAAGGGGATCTTGTAGCACCTTCGAGACTAACATAAGATCCATTTGCATACTAATACTCTAGACCATTGGTCCCCAAACTGTGCCCTTTAAGAGATTTTGGACTTTAGCTCCCAGAAGCCTCAGCCACGTTGGCCAATATTTTGGGATTCTAGGAGGTGAAGTCCAAAATCCCCACAGTTTGGGGACCAGTGCTCTAGACTAACATGGTTATATCACTGAATTCTGGTATCTACACTATTGCTTCTGAGGATTGCAACATCCTTGATAAGCCACATGAAGCCTACACTTTCTGATCCCTGCCTTACAGTATAACTCTTGATCTGCCAGATAGAAGCTATGCAATTCATTTATTACACTGAGAATTGCAGAGACTGGAACCCATAGTATTAGTGCAGTGTTATTCGCATGAAATTATCAGAGAAAATAGATTTGTTAACCTTCAGATATTAACTGAAAATTGTGACTTCTTTGTGTTAATTATTAATAAAAAATCATGAATCTTTACATCATCATTATTATTATTATTATTATTATTATATTTTTCCATCCCACTTTTTCCCAGATTGCAACTCAAAGCTGCTTACAAGGATTAAAAAAAATTGTTAAAATCCACAAATTTTAAAATACAACTAAACAATCCAAAAAAATATGACGTTAAAACATATATCATTAAAGTGCACACACACACAACATTAATTAGCAATATCCAGTACATTGTGTAAGATGGACCTTACATCATCACTCATCAAATGCCTGTCAGAATAGAAAAATGTTTGCTTGTCTGCCAAAAAGTAAGGAGTGTGCTATCTAACTTCTTTGGGAATGAAATTATTCTGGCAGCAACCACTGAAAAAGCCATCTCCTGTGAGCCCATGAGTTGTATTTGTGAGACTATTGGGATGGAGGGAATAACTTTCTCAGCAGATCTCAGGGCACAGGTTAATTCATAAGGGAGAATATAATCCTTTAAATAACCTGAACAAGAGCTATGTAGGGCTTTAAAGGTCATATGATAACCAGCACTTTGAGTTGCACCGGGAAACAGACCAGCAGCCAGTGGAGCTGTTACAACTGAGGAGTTGCATGTTCTTATAGCCAGCAGCAATTTGGATCATTAAATAAAAATAATTCCAAATTATTAAAAGTGTCCAAACACCCCAACCCCCTAAAATTTATAAAACTGAATATTATGAAATATTAATAATTACTCAAACATATTGAATTCTACATTTGTTGTTGAAACATTAAATGAATTACAAATTTAAAATAAATTTTTGAATGATTGTTTCCAAGCTGTGATGAACAGTATCCACTTAGTTCAGGAAATGTTCTTTATTATCAGTGAATAAAGTAATGATAATTTTTTTAAAGTTGAGGTGTACTTGTTTTTTAAAATATAGTAATTCCCTGTAAGCAAAAGAAAGAAGAGAGCAATACCAAAGATTTTACACTGGTTGGATGAAACAAGCCATTGCCAATGGGTCATTGCCTACAATCCTGCTTCTGGTATAGGTTTATTTAATTTGATAAATCAATATAACTGTAATGTGTGAAACATCAGAAATCAGAAGGCTGCCAAATAATGAAATGCCTCGTACTACACTTGTCAAAATCCCCCTGCCAGCAATCATCATGCTGGTTGGAGGATTCTAGGCTTGTAGCCCAAAAAAAAGTTTCTGGGTCATCAGTACCACATTCAAGTGAGTTCAAAAGGCAACAGAGAACCTATATAGACACTAGAATACCATTGTAACATGAGTCTGATAAGTATTATCACAACATGAGGACACATCATTGTGTTTTTATGGTCAGTGTTGAGAACCAGAAGAAGGATTGAAGTAAAGAATTAATTTAGTTGTTGCACACATGTTACTTCCTCCCTTGAATGCTAATTCTCAGGTTCGGCCCACAAAAAAAGATGATGGTAGCCCTGTAGTCTTCACACTTTTCTTTTTACCTGTTAATTAAACTACTGAAATGTTGTGCTTGAATCAAAACTGAAGGGTGTATATTAATAATCCCTCCCACCTTATTGATACCCACTGACCTCAAGTATATTTACTAAAAGTCATACTAGCTCTTTGGCCTTATTAGAAAACCTAAGGCAACAACTTGGTCCGCTCACAGGTATCTCTGTAATTTTATTATCACATTTTCTTAGTTGTTAATGATGCCTCTGTGGTAATTATTAATTTTCCGTTGGAAACATTAGAGGAGGCACTTTAAAATAATGCAAGCTTCAGTGCCTTTTGCAAATAACCACTGTTGTGCTAATTAGTAAAAATAAATGAAGTGCATCAAATTCAATGGCTGATTTTTTATGAGATCTTATCTTGGTAAGTATACCCTATAGAAACCTGGCTTCCCAAAATCAAGTTTTGCTCTGAAATTATAAGCACCCATAAATCAGTCTATTCCAGGTACTTTTAATTTGTCATTCCTGTATACTTGTGCTGCAAGACAAGGGCTGCATCCACACTGAAAAAATATTCCAGTCTGACACCACTTTAACTGCCATGGCTCAGTGCTATGGAATCATGGGAACTGTAGTTGTTCAGCTTAGCTAATCCTATAAATAATCAAGCCCCACAATTAACATACTATCCTCATATTTATGCAAAAGGATCATTAAAAGTTTCCATGGGAGTGAAGCAGATGGGGCAAAAAGAGCAGCAAGAGTCTGCTTTGACCACAGTCACTCCAGGACCACAGCAATCAGATGCCATGGTCCCAATCAGATGCTATGGTTCTGTTACTAAAAGTCCCCAATACTGTACTTTTTGCTCTCTTAATAAAAAACAAAACAAAAACAAACACATTTTTTTCTTTAAAACATTCCAAAGTCTGGGATTGCATGAAGAAGTAACATCTCTAGAAAGAATTATTTCCCCATCGGAATCAGAAAGCTTTTCTCCAGCACAAACCAACACTTTTGTTGCACTCAGTTAAGAAAGTTGGTTTCATGATGCTTCCGTCATCCATCCAGCAGGCTTTTAATATGGCAGGGCATATTCACAGTCTCAGTCTCCTCCACCACCGAACACCAGGAACTAGACATTAGACCCTTGTGGGTTATCCCTTGATAGAACTTACCACCAGTCCCAAAACCATTTGGCCAGTGTTCTCTACATTAACCGATTTCACCTGCAGTGTATCGCTTACAGGGGCTGTTATGCATTCCACCATTCCAACCCCCCGAAGATCAGATATAAGTTTATCACATGGGACAGATCCCTTGCAGAAACTTGATTTAAAGTGGGGGAAAAAACTGCAAAAGCAGGTTGGCTTTCACACAATGTTCAGGGTTAACCCAAACAGAAATTAGAAATAACCCGCAAAAGCGGGTAGTTTTTCAGATGATGTTTGCATCAATGAGAAGTAATGTGACATTAATCCAAACACAAGGTCAACAAAACCCATTCATTTTTACTTTCAGGAACTTCCCAAAAGTAAAAAGGAGTGTGTTTTGTCAATTTTGCGTTTCGATTAATGTCACGTTATTTTTCATTGACTCCAACACATCTGAAAAACAACCTTCAAAAGCCCCATTTTTAAAACCCCATTTCTGCATGGGATTCAACCGATTTGCCTCCAGTTTGCCTCCATGTGATCAAGTCCATAGTGTGATTTGCCCAAACTTCCCCAGTGGATTTTCACTGCTAAGCAGGGATTTAAATCCTGTTTTCCTGAAGTCATAGTCCCAATATTGGAACCACTACACTATGCTGCCCCCATTCCTGGCTCTAGTTTTAAAAACATTACTTGTATAATAGAAGCCAAAAGAGAGAAATTGTGGGGTTTTCAACTGTTCCTCAGATATCAGAATGTTTAATATACTTCCGTCTTCCCTTTGAACCAGACCATGTATCTGCAGGAATTGGGGTGGAGAATTGTGATCATTCTGGTTTCTCCACGATGTGCCAAACTTTCACACATTGCAAGATATGCCCTTCAATGCCAGTACAGTCACCTAAAATTGGTTCCAAATATATGAGTGTTGTTGTTGTTGTTGTGTGGGTGTTCATGTCTGAGCATAGATTCAAACCCTGGTCTCCAGAGTCATAGTCGACTGCTCAAACCACTACATCAGCTGGCATTTCTGATGTAAAGATTGCATAGGTTCACTTAGGATTCTACACACCATTAGGCCATTAATGGAAGTTAATGACCATTAATGGAGGCCATTAATGGAGGCTGAGTGTGTTGAGGGAGCAGATCCTGCCCCCATATAAATGATTCCCCTCCCTTTCTTCCAGAGCGTACATTTTGAAAGTCTATATAGGAGTGGTGTTTCGCCTTTTAGACATTCATGTCTGAACAAATAAGTGCTTCCCGTATGAGTTGATTGTTTTAACCATGTTACTGTGTACTCTTTGGGCTAAAATTACATTGCTGTTCAGCAGTTATAATGTAACTGAATCACAGATGTATGTAAATTTTTTTGAAAATGTTAATAACTTTATTGAGCAGTCCACTCCACAGGGAAAAGCATAGATTTGTATTGGTAACTCACCCTCCCCCTTTTGTCACTGAAACTCACAGAATTAAAAAAAAGTTTTTTTAATAAAAAAATCAGGCTGAAATGTAATCTGAATGAAACTGGAACCCTGAAAGTAGCTGACTGCTGGATTATAGGTTTCTGAGCATTAAGGCACAGAGCTTCTTTGTTCATGTGCCATTTAGCAGTCTCTGCTGAGGTTGCTAACAGAAGTTATACTTGAGGTTGTTGGGGGCTTCCCCCCCCCCCTGATCTGGGTCTTTTGTGCAAAAGAAACTGGCCAGAGTCCATCTTCATCTGTAACCAAACAGCAGAGAGTATCCACCTGTGGTTTCCATATACTTGGCATAGCTTTCAGAGAGCTGTTGCCTTGGAAGGAAAAGTTTCCACATTCCATTAGTAGTCCCTTGGCCAATCTTGTCTTGAAAAATTATTGTAATGGAAACACACGCATTTTAAACATGGGATGCCCACAGAAAGTTATTTCTTCCCACAGTGTTGTTTTATGGCCTTGACCTTATATAAGGGTAATGCATCACTAAGAATGGCACTCTATCACAATGAGAAATTCACTTTGTGGAAGAATGGAGTTATGTTTAGGATACATAACCATCACAAATGAGCATGCATAAGCTTTTAGTGCATTGATGGGTCAGGAGCACATATAGGAGACTAGAACTAACTCATACAATTTTTGATGCTATGAAATATATATATGAGAGCCAATGTGATACGATGGTTTGAGGGCTGTACTGTGACTCTGGAGATCAGGGTCCAAATTTCCCGCTCAGCCATGGAAACTCACTGGATGACTTTAGGCAAGTCACACTCTCTCAGCTTCAGAGGAAGGCAAAGGCAAACCCTATGAACAAATTGTGCCAAGAAAACTCCATGACAGGTTGGCCTTAGAATCTCCATAAGTCAGAAGTGGCTTGAAGGCACACAACAACAATAACTACAGTGTGCCTGCACCGTACCTGGGTGCACTATATGCGATTTCAAGCTTACGCTGAAGCCGTGCCACAATAAAACACATGGCACACGAACCACACAGCACCACAAACAAATACCCCATTGTTTTCAGTGGGGCATGAGCATTCACAGAATTCTCCTTACACGGGGGGATCAGAAACGGATCCCCCACATAAAGGAAGAGTCCACTGTATAGTGCAAAAATCAGTCTAAATTTCTTTATTCTAATTAAAGGATAGCCCTTTGCATGGGTGAAACTGCTTTATTCTGAATCAGCGCAGATGTCCCTTCCAAAAACATTTGCAGTTGAGTATACATCATTCCTCACCTTTTGTAGTCATGGGCTTGAACTGATGGCCTGGTAAACCAAATTCATCTTTAGGTGCCCAAACCTGATTTAGCCTGCCTGCTTCTGATGACAACCGCTTTCTAAGCTTCAAGATCTCTCTTTCTCGCCCCTTTTTCTGGTCATAGCTCAGCCATCAAGCAAAAATGAAAAAGTTTCCAAGAACAATTCCAACATCTCATATGGAGCTGGGAAATTTCTTCCTTGAAATTATGGAGGGCAAATGACAGTTAGATATAGACAACGCTAAGTTAGATGGACCAATAGTCCGATCTGGTTTAAAAGAGCTTCCTCTTCATAGCCTGGACGTTTACTTTCTAAAAATAATTAGCTACAATAACAATTCCAAGTCTCTCATATATAGCTAATTGCCATTATCATTCTAGGTTTTAAAAAGTAACTTCTTTCTTTTTTAGTAATAGCTATGATACTTCCTTTTTAGTGACTTCAGAGAACATCACAATGGCCTGATATAAAATGGTGAAGTCACTCACACCCTGTAACTATAAAACTTAAAACTTGTAAAAGTTATACTACAAAAAGAGTTAAATTATCCATAATCATATTATAGTAGCAATTTAACTCAGTTATGTCTCAGTTAATTAGTTTCTTCCAAACTCTGGTTGCTATGAGGAGCCATAGATTTTTAAGTGACTTTCTGTAAACAAATCATGTACATAGATTTTCAGCCATTTTCCTAAATTCTAGCTAAGAATAAAAGAGTAATTCCATACACTAATTCATGGTAAAAGTTATATTGAATATCATTGGTTGGAAGTGGGGCAAAGACTAAGACATTTGCTTTAGAACAGGAACAAGAAGCCAGAAAGACAAGCAGTTTAAGAGAAGACATATCATTAAAACATATTTTGGCTACGAGGCACTCTCTCTATAATATACAATGATGCCCATACTTTGGAGGAGATCAACAGCCATATTTACAGTAATAAGAAATGTGGATTTTGGTTGTCATTAATATAGGACATGTATTTTTGAATGTAAAACTGCTAAAAAGTAAACAAAACAAAAATAAAACAATAGGTGAATGACCAGAGCTGTGCTGTTACATGTTTTTCTTTTCAATATTTAATAGAAGCAACCTATCAAGAGTCTGAGTACACATTCAAACACTCTGTTTCACTGTGTGACAGCAACGGCACCTTCCTTTCTATTTCAATAGGTGCTGTCTACTTAGAACTGATTATGGATTCCCAGACACTTAAAATAAATTCCATCTAATTGATAACCAAAATTTAATCATAGCAGGATACTTCCAGTTTGCATTCAAATAAGGCTGTCCTTTGTCTAAATAACTTTTCCTTGGTTGATAATTCATATTTTAGTTCAAAATGTTTAAAAATGGAAGACAGGCAGGCTTGGATGAAATGTAGACTACATATTACAGTGTGTATTTAATATAAAAGTCATGCATTATTCATTTTTGCAATCTGAATAACTTTGAATTTAGCATTCCTGCTCATCTTTCCTTTGATGAACGATTAATTATTAAAATAGAATATTGTCAGCATATGGCACCAAAAAAAAAAAAAAATTCATCGGAAGCAGAATATGAGCTTCACTCTTAGATAAAAGAGTAATACATATTTGCATAGTGCTTTATGTAATACATTGGTCCAACATTTGAAATACAATGTATGATTTTAAGTACAGAACACAAATTAGCAGTCATCCTAATTTTTAAGATAGGAACCTATTTAACCCAACCAGTGTGCAAACAGATCTGCTAGGTGTTGATGTGGATACAGTATTTGGATGTACAAAAGCACTTCTGAAAAGGAATTTCCACCTATTTGGATTATGTTGCTGTTTTCCCATAAATCCACCTTTTCATGGCTGAGCAGGGAATCAAGGCCTTATCTCCAGAGTAACAGTCTAACACTCAAACCACTACACTGCTCTGGCTCTACTACTGTTATATCTACTACTAATTAAAATGGAAAGAAATTGCCTCTGAATGAATGCCAGATACAGGTATGTGACTATCAAGACATCGCATGACAGTACTTTTAAACTGACCAATTGTGTCCTCAGCACAAAACACAGCCCAATATCCAGTTGAAGCACTGCCTGGACAGTCCTCCATTTGTTCTGCATACTTCTGCCTGGCTTACTCCTGCTCAGTTGGCCAGCTTTACCTCCACTAATTTCTTAGGAACTCTAGGGTGACCTTGGGTGAGTCACACACACTCAGCCCTAAGAAACCCCATGACAGGATTTCCATAACTCTGAAACAACTTGAATGCACACAACAACTACAAGATATGTATAGATTGCTGTGGGAAGGAAGCCACCTAATAAAACAAACACAGAATTGGAGGAAAAGGCCACAACTTTATTAGCAAACAGCACAAAGGGTAGGGTTGGCCCAAAGCATAACGTCTGGACTGGAAACATCAATCAACACCCCGGTTGATTGATGTAAGGTTGCTTGGTATGATGTAGGGGCAATGGAAATGCCCTCTCACATATATGAAACTGGTCAGTCACATATTCCAATAAGCCCCTAGTCATCGGGAGATATTCACTCAATGTGGCCCCCGCAATGGCCACACTGCCTGCCCTCAGCACTCCAGTGTTACGGAGCCCTGGAAACCACACCCATCAGATGCAGGACCTATGCTGCTGCCCTAAAACAAAGTTGTGACAAAAACACCCTAGCCATGGGAGGGAGTGGTGGGAGAGCCAAGCTAAAATGGTGCCACTTGGTGCACAAAGCGGCCTTAAATAGGCCCGTCCAACAATAGGGGGCCTGGAAAGAGTGGAACCACCGCCTCCCAGGCCCCCTCCACTAATAAGCTGTGCTCGGGGGTCAGAGCCAGCCAATCATGTCCTCTTCCCTTTTGCAGTGCAAGATGTGACATGTAGTCCCAGCACCCAGGGCAAAAGAGCCACCCTTTCCACTCCAGCAGCCGCCGGCCCAAAGGCAGCTGGGGAAAGACAGGCCTCCGCAATTGCGGAGACCAAGGCATCTTCCACCCCAGCAACAATGCCGCCCAGTAAGTCAGGCAGCGTCATTAATTAGCTAAGATTGTCCCTAAGCTGCCATGTGTGTTTATCCAAAGCTCTCTCAGGAGCTGGGCACACAGTCCCGAAGGGACGGCCTCCAGCTGCCCCTTTTACAACCAGATTGGGCCCATAGCAACCGCATGCCACAGTCCTGATCTGGCCTTTCCAAGGCGCAAAAAGGGTGTCCTAGCCACAGTGCCACAGCTTTATGGAGCTCCTTCGGCACTGCATGCATTGTGCAGATGCTATGTCCCGACTTTCCCCCCAGCCATCCTGTCAGGCTGGTCTGTACAGGGGCCTCAGTCTTGATAGATACATTTCTCAGAATAAAATAGACAATTTAGCCAATATGCCAGGGTGATAGAAGCAAAAATTTAAAAAAAACAACATCCAGATAAACCCAGTATGACTCTGTGACATAGGGGAGTGGATAACTTACCAGACTCTTAGGGTCTATACACCAAAACTTGCATAGAGAGTCCCTGCAATGGTCTAAAGACAGAACTGAAAGCTTGAATTCTTTAGGAAATGTAGCAAGAGATTTTCACCTTGCTTGAAGAGGGTAGAGGAATTAGGCATGCTTGTGCCATAGCAAAGCTAAAATCAATGAACAACAGCTGGTTGAATCAGTCATTGTACTGTCCTCCATTGCATTCAAATAGGTGTTAATTCTGTATCTCAATTTGTTTTGAGACTAGGAGGAAAGTTTACTCTGCCCTCCTATTTCCAGAGTAAATGCCAACTGCATACTTCAGATTTTATCCCCCTCTTTTATGGTGGCAGTTTGGCAAGATTTCTGTGTACGCCAATTAGCATCCTATTTTGAAAATGAAATGACGGATGAAAGGCACTCATGCTGAATTGTGCACATTGGGTAAGTGCATCTTCTACATAGAGATTGTATCCATGTAGGAAAATTCAATGTGAGAAATACCCCAAGGCCATAAAAGGAGAAACCGTACTTTTGTATGAACGACTTGGATTTTAGGCACACTTCAAATACCTTGACTGTTTAGTTTTTTCTTGGTCTGAGCCACAGTGTGAGAGTTGTGATGAAAAGATACCACGTTAACACAACATGTGCTATCAAATTAAGTAGGTCAGATACGCAGCAATCACTGCTGTGTGACTTCACATTGCACATTTACCTATCACCATACTTAATGCAACTGACAGAACTGTTCTCCATGAATGTGTTCAACCCTCTTTAATGCCACTGCACTGGTGGTCAGTACCATATCTTTGGGCAATGAATCTCTGAATGAGATGTGCGTAAAGCAATACTGTGATTAATTTGGTCCCAAATGGCATGGCTTAGAATCATAGAGTTGGAAGAGACCACAAGAGCCATCCAGTCCAACCCCTTGCCCTGCAGGAACTCCCAATCAAAGCATCCCCGACAGATGGCCATCCAGCCTCTGCTTAAAGACCTCCAAGGACGGAGACTCCACCACCCTCCGAGGGAGTGTGTTCCACTGACGAACAGCCCTTACTGTCAGGAAGTTCTTCCTAATGTTGAGGTGGAATCTCTTTTCCTGCAATTTGCATCCATTGTTCCGCATTCTAGTCTCCGGAGCAGCAGAAAACAAGCTTGCTCCTTCCTCAAATATTTAAACAGGGCTATCATATCACCTCTTAACCTTCTTTTCTCCATACTAAACATCCCCAGTTCCCTAAGGCGCTCTTCATAGGGCATGGCTTCCAGACCCTTCACCATCTTTGTTGCCCTCCTTTGGACACACTTTGGCTTTATACAATAGGGGAGGACAAACTACAGACCTTGGCCTACATGTGGCCCCACAAGGATTTTTTTTCCTCTCAGTCTTCAGTCCTCTAGATTTTCCTGGACTGTTCTTTTAGTATCCAGAATCACAAAGCAAGTGAATGGTCTTCCTAGAAAACACCAAGGGAAGCAATCCACTTTTGATATAGATCGTAGTCCTCTTCCCTTTGCTGTTTATCCTTTTAAAACATAACCCATTTTTCAAAACCAGATGTAAACTTCCAGCCACATCTGTTGTTCTTTTCTTCATTTTGACATTTTTGGTAGTGTGTGCAGCCCTCAGAGGGTCCCAAGGGCAATAAATTGAATGCACCACAGTTGCACCTCCCTGTTCTATAGTGTTTGCTTAAGACTATCATACTATCTGAGCCCACCTGATCTTGACTGATTTTAGAGGTCAAGTAGAGTCACTTTTAAAACCCTGATTATTGTTTGTGTGGGGCCAAGGATTTCTGGGGGTACATCTATACTGTAGAAATAATACACTTTGACATCACTTTAACTGTCATGAAGCCATCCTACAGAATCCTGGGATTTGTTGTTTTGTTGGGCACCAGTATTCTTTGGCAGAGAGCTAGGATGGAGCTACAGTACTTAAACTGGTGTCAAGCTGCATTATTTCTACAATGTAGATGCACCGTAAGTAAGGTTAAGAAATAATGCTGCCTGGAACCCATTGCCTGTTAGAGTGGACAATACTGAGGTAGACGGATCAGTAGTTTGACTCAGTATAAGGCAGCTTCCTTGTTTCCAGAACCTTTCCATAAAGTTGCCAAAAACGTTTCCATAAGGTTTCCAGATCCCATCTATCTTCAGGTGGGAGACTAGGGTGCAAAATTGCCAGTTTTGGTGCCCTTGGCTCGAGGCAAGAGGAATGGGCTTTGTGCAGATCTCCAGCTCAGCTAGTGGAGCAGCTGCTTGCTACAATTTCCAAGGCTTACTGTATATACTGAACTATAAGTCGACCTCATGTATAAGTTGAGGGCAGGTTTTGGGGCCAAAGGTACGGATTTTGCCATGACCCATGGATAGATTGAGGGTAAAATTTAAAGGCATGTAACAAAGGATTTAAAGGATTAAGCAAAGGAAAACGATTGATGACAGAGGAGTGGGCTATAAATAAAATAATAATAATAATTATTATTATTATTATTATTATTATTATTAAAACACTGCCAAAGAACTTACAAATTTTCAGCAAGCGTAACTGTTTGGTTCATACAAAAGGCTGGATGGATGGGAGAATGGGGGTGGGGTAGTGCTTACAGGACAGATTAGACCCTTGTCTTTCACCAGGGGATGGCTCTCCTTTTTAATAAAAGTTAAAGTACAGTACTTATGGTATATTAACCCATGGATTAGTCAACTCAGTTTTTTGGGATCAGTTTTTTTACCTAAATCTTTAGACTTATACAAGAGTATATACAGTAATTTATTTCTTGCAACTTACAAAGACTCTCTAGGAGGGTCTGTGAAATCACTCCATCTTAAAAGTTCCTTATCCCATTTCTCTAAGTGGGTGAGAAGGAATAATCTCCTTATTTCAGCTTGATCTGGGAACAGCTAAGATTTATGTCTTAATTTCCAAACTGGAAAATATGTTCTGTCTATATGTGTGTGAATGACAAACTGTGAGCTACCATAGTTGGTACTTAATGCATAATACTTAATGACATCACCAGGTGCCATCCCTAGGTCTCAGCCTTTGACCCGGACACGTCAGAGCCTCAGACAATCCTGTACCAGCAACCTTAGTTGAACATTTTTAATACTATACCAAGTCAGAGAGGGGAGAGGAATCATCCAAAGATTACAGGATGGTGGAAGTCAAACCAGATTATCTTGTTGCTCCTTACCTGGCTAAATTTATCAAACAGAATCCAGATAAGCCAGCCATGCAAAGGAAATAAGCTTGCACAGCATGGGAGAGGTTCCATTGTAGGGACCAACTGTAGGTTTAAAACGCTTAATAAGAACCTTGCTGTTACCTTTTTCATGGCAGTAGTGGGGGATTTGGCCAGTTAATCATGAGAACCACAGGGAATAGCTGTGAAAGAACAGCAGAGACCTATCTTTGCCAGTAGCTGTTTCCTCCCCTTTTAAATTTTTGTTTTGTTTCTCCAAAATGTAAATTTTTAACAAAGATCATAAATGTCAGTTCAGCTATGACTGCTGGGAAGAAGTATTTTTCAGAAAAAAATTGATACTCTTTCTACTCTAAGGCAGGATCTGCAATGTGCGATAAAACAAATAAATCCCAGAATCTTTTGTAGGTATCATGTGGACTGTGTTTAGCAGTCTGATATTTTCAAAGTGCTCTCTCTCTTTCATTTTTCACCCCTTGACCAACTTAGATGGCCAAGGTGCAATCAGATCTCTCCAAGACACTATGTGGAGGAGAACTAGTTGTAGTTGGCTGTTGATTCATTGTGAAATGATTCTTATTTATATGCATCCTGTTCCAGATGGTAAGTTTAGGCTGAGGTGCAGGCTGGAGCAAGGATTCATTTGGGAGTGTAGGCCCAAACACAAAGTCCAGCACAAATAGGCACAAGTGAGGCACAAGCAAGGCCTTGCATAGTTCTGAGTGGCCAAGTCCAGTTTCAACACTCAAGTAGGACTCCAGTGCCAATGCAGGAGCACGCTGGAATTCACCAAAGGCTAAATCAGAGCTTGAAACATTAGATTTGAAAATTAATTTGATGATGTTAAACATTAGAAATTGGGAAAGTAATTCATTACTGCCAACACATATATTGGAAATCATTTAATTAAGTCATCCTTAATTAACTTATTTTAAAATGTTAGTTTTAAGAACAGGCTATAGGATTCTCAGAGCTTTTTTACCTAGTGACCCTGTAATTAGCACCTTCAAAGGTGTTCTTTTTGTTATTTTAGATTCCTTCCCCCAAAGTTGGATCCCCCCCCCCCCCGGTGGACTACAAAGCCTGTAATATAATTGTTGCCTGGAGATCATGGGAATTCAACATAACTGGAAACAGTAATGTTGGGAAAAGTTTCCCTAAAGTATGGGATTTTATATTATACTCTGTTCAATGAAATTCTGTTCTGTTTTCCCTTTTTATCCTATCCCATCCCACCATTGCCAATATGTACACTGATCACGTGCCTTTCAAACATTTGTTAAGGAGTGTTCTTAAACATTAGTGAGAACATGTTTATTTCAGGTAGAGGACACTGATCCACTGCAATCGCAGAAATAAGTGGCTGTCTAGAAAGATCAGTCAGTGAATCAAAGTTGAAGGATGCTGAATATGAAATGTTCTGAGTGCCTCTGAGTACACGCTGACATTTTAAATTTTTTTTCCAGAACTGAATCACTCTGTGCTGTCTACCTTCTCACTCCCTGTCCTTTGAATGATCTGGTTTTACTTGTTTGTTTGCTTTGTAAACTGCCTAGAGACTCACACTTGAGGGAAAGACAGGATATTTATGATTGATTGCAATGATCACTGGTAGAACACACATTTTCCTCAATTAACTCAATGAGACTTGAATAGATTTGAGTATTTTTTAAAGACCTAGGTAAAGGTGGGAGGGTGTGAATTTTGCTAACTGTATCAATTAGCTCCACAAACTCCAACCTTACATAACCTTTCTAAGTATGTGATGTACTGAAGAATGGGAAGGGAGAAAAGCAGGATAGGCGGGGCAAGGAGAGTGGAACAACAAAAGTCCAGTGAGAAGGAAATGAGGGACTGAAGAAGAAAACTTTCCACTTAATCATCCAAGTACAGAGCATTGTGTGAGCAATAATAGACACAATGCAAAGAGACTCATTGCATAGGGGTTCAGTGAGATTCACTTCTGAATAGACATGGATTTAACTAAATATGACATGGGTTTAACTAAATATTTATTTTGGTTTCAAACTAATTTTTCAGCACTACCAAAAACCTCAAAAGTGTGTTACTGCTCTGAAAGCAGAATAAACAGGAGGAGCAGGAGAAATCAAGAGTGGAGGAAACAGGGGTGCAATTGAGGAGAACTGTTAACTTCATTAACAAGTGTCTACTACTTTGTGAGCAATAATAAATACATTAAAGGATTGCAAAAGAGTTCTTTGCAGCTCACCCCAAATAAAAATATACAGTAATATATATTATAATGTATATATGATAGAAACCATAATAAAATCAATAGAGCTAGAGAATGGAAAGTCAAAGCAACTGCCACCCCTTGAAGGACACACAGGATAACAGGCTGTGATGGACACACAAGTCTTTTGGTCTGGAGAAGTAAGCTTACTCCATTCCATACCTGATCTCCTTTTTTCTTCTTTTTAACTTTTTTCCAGTTGCTAGTCAATCCCATTTTGCTTCCCACTTACTGTACTGGTTTCTGCTGCCTAGCAGTAGAGCTGTGTGAAGTATTTCTTCCAGTCTAATTCCAGTTCTTCCAAATGGAAGCATTTCTTCTAATTCAATCATTTTCCTTAGGTTTTTCTGTTTCTCTGAATCTGCCAGAGGAAGAGCTATTTAATCTAATACATTTTGACACTCCATTATCAATTAATTCATTAGATGTTGGAGGTTGCTTTAGCATCAGTTTTAAAAAAATCCAATGAGCTGAACATTGTTGTGTGAGAAATCTAACTAGTTAATAATTTGGTGGGCAATTAATTGGTTATTTCCAAGGTCTGGTCTAAATTCTGTTATTAGACCTATGGCCCTACTCAAGTTTTGAGATCCTCATGGGAAGGCCTTCTCTTGCCACTGTCAGAGGCATGTTGGGAAAACTTTCTTAAGTCTTCTCTGGCTGCATTCTACTCATGGAAGATTAAGTTGCTCCCTCTCTGCTTGTCTTCCACTGCAGGGAAATACATTTTTAGATGTGCTTTTGACTATTAACTGGTTGCTGTAGAAGGATCTTTTAATGGGTGAGATACTGTACTTTTATCTTAATTGTTATGTTTTAAGTATTTTCAACAGTTTTAAATTAATGCTGCTTTTAATAAGATAGTTCTTTTTTAAAAAAAGACAATTACTCAGTTTTAGCTAAATTTTGTCTTAATATATATTATTTTGAGCAGCCTTGGGTGCCATACTGGCAGGAAGTTAAGATTAAAATTAAATAAATAATTAAAATAGCAACTTGATACCTCAACAGTTGTCTCAATCTCATTGGCTCAGTGGCCCGGCTCTTGTCAGAACAAACAATCAGATTTAACCCTGAAGCTCAAATAGCTGAAATCAGTTGGCAAGTTCTGCTCCTACCAGTAAATAACCATCCTTCATTTAGAGATGCATTGCCTGATTTTGTAAGTATTGATAGACTTTCATGTTGTTGGAGAACTCAACCATAGTTCAACCAAAGTTTTTAGGATACAGTCCTCCAGAATCTGAGGACACTGGTAACACAACTTCCTCTGGGGATTATCATGCCTTGGGAACTATTCAACTGAATCCAATGTTGAGAGTGTAAATTCCTTGCTACTCTACTCTTCTTCCATGTCTGTTGCCTCATCTATTTACTGTTGGGAGTTTGAACATACAGAAAGGGTCAACTGACTATTTGAAAGACTGTATCTCTCCATATGAACCTGCAAGAACTCTTAAGGGGAGGCTTTCTCTTGATCCTACCACCAGTGCAAGTTCCCTTGGTGAGGACATGAGAGAGAACCTTCTGAAAAGGATCCTCCTGCACTGTGGAATGCCTTTCCATGGAAGGCAAGGCTGGGCCCCTCCCTGCTTTCTGTTTGCTGAGAGGCAAATTCCTTTTTGTTTCAGCACCAAGGAGACGTTTTTTAAGCATCGAGAGATGTGTTTATTATTTATTATTTAAATTTTTGTATTTTTTTAAAAAATAATTTTATATTGTTTTAATTGTTTTTACATTTTCACTATAGATTTTAATTGATTTCCTTCTGTGAGCTACCTTGGATCTCACTCTGCAAGAAAGACAGCATATAAAATAAATAAATATATTAAATAAATAAAGAAAGAAAGAAAGAAAGAAAGAAAGAAATAAAACAGATGATGCAGCAAGACAGCTTGTTCGTGAACATTACAGATGTGAGAAAACAAAACAGAGAAAGGGAGAAATTTCAAGTCTGTCTTAATGTGGTTAACGCAGAAATAGATGGTTTTATCACTCTCTCCACCTTGTGTGGCAGACCCAAAGGCTGTGAAATACTACTACTTCATAAACGTAACATCCTGAAAAACAAAATGACTGCTCTTCATCTGTGATGTTTTTCATTGCAGTTGCATTTTTTAATGTGTTTCTGAGTCCTGGGACATCTTTAAAGTTCCATGTCTATTAGTGTTTCTCTCATGCTCTGTGATCTCTCCCTCTGCTGTAAGAGGAATGTCACCAACCAGGTTGCATGTATTCTAGTGCTCAGTTTCCTGTGGACCTATATACAACTATTCCCCCCCCCCCCGCCCCAGTACATATTGGCATCTTTATTTGGCACCTCAACTAGTAGGAGGATTGTAAAGTTATCTCTTTTAGAAAAAATGAGACTGTCAATTGCCATGGCAGTCACAAATTTATGAATTATAATATGCCACCCTGAAAGATTTCATGAATCTTTCCTGTATGTCCCCTAAAGCCATTCTGTTCCTTGCCAGGATTTTTAAAAGACTGCTGGGGAGGGGAAGTTAATATGATATCCATGTTTTCAAGATGGAGGGTGAACATCGTACCTAGTGCAGCGTTTAGGTAATTTTTGCATGACATACTACCCAAACATTTCAAAGCAACCTCCTTGTTCGAAAGTTTGGGAATGTAATTTGCTAATGCACTCTAAACATTTATTTGTATTATTTCCTGCTCTTTTGGTTGCTGTTTTATATTAACATTTAAAAAAACTTTTTTCTATTTGCTCTTCTTTTCAAGGCTGTTTCATAGTCATAATATTTAAGTACAAGTGTAACACATGTTCCAAATTCATAGACCAAGTTTGTGAAAATGGAATCTATATTTACATCATGCTAATTAAATGCATTTAAATTTTGAAGTTTGGTAGAATGTCTGGCTTAAGATCCATGTCTGATGTAAAAATATTGTTCCAGTGCTGAACAAGTTGCTCATCCCTGTTCTGGCTCAGATAAATCATGTTTGTCACAGGTTTAAACTTTCCTTGTAGCCAGTCTGATTAAAGATTTGACCTGGATTCAGCAGGCCTGATTTGAATAGCAATGCATTGTGATTTCATAGTCAAAATCTCTGGGCTTTACTTTTGGTAATGAATGAATTGACCATTGTAGAATGTTTTGCATACTGAAAGCATTATGGAGATGTTCGTTATAACTTGTGAATTTCTGCAAGTGTGAATGCCAGCAGGGTTAAGGGGGTAGCAGTCTAAAAGGAAAAAACTTACAAATCATGCTCCTTGACAATTCCATTGGGTTTTCTTGAGCAAATTGTGGCCTTGCCATCTGTTTCTTTTACATATAAGAAGACTGATAGGGACCTGTCTCATTGCAGGAGGGGGCTATGAATATGAAGGAGCACTTTATAAAATGTTGCTTCATCATTGTGAAGCACATTAAAGGGCTAGGGAACATGCAACACTTGAGTGAAGATTTTCATATGCACACAGCATAATGACCTGAGGAATGCAAAATGCAGAATTGTGTTGACTCTTATATGAATGTAAAGAGCTGTCTTTAAGCATCAGCAAACAAGATCATCATATGGCATGGAATAGATTCTGACTAGTGGTCACGTCTGTCACTGAATGCAGAGCTTAGAAAATGGATTTTAAGAAGTATGAATATAATGACAGAGGTACAAAACACACTGCAGAAATAATCCAGTTTAAACCACTTTAAATAATGATGGGCGTTCACTCCATTTTGTGGGTCTTGGATCCTGAAATGGCGCTGCCCGACTAAGCGGGCTGGTGCAGTTGCTGCGCGCAGGAGTGATCCCACAGCTGTTACGCCGACGGGCTTTCTTGTCCCGGTGGCCATTTCGAGCGCAGGCTCGTTCCCGATTGGCCGCTGGGATGAGCGGGAAAAGAGCCCACCAATTTGCAGGGACTCCAAGTCTCAGATGCCTCCGGGCTCTTCCCAAGGCCCCCTGATTGGTTGTGGGCGGCCCGCCTATATAAGGCCTTGCAGGTTGCTTCTTGGCGCCATTGCAGTTTTGCTCTCCCACCCTCCCTGCAGGGAGTTGTTTGTCACAACTTGTTAGGGCAGCAGCATAGGCCTGGATCTGGTGTGAGGGGTTTCCAGGGCCCTCTGGCACTGGATTGGGAGTCTTTGTGACCCAGGTGTATGGAGCGATTCGGTGTGGCCAGTGCAGGGGCCATAGCCAATTAACACCTGGTGACTAGAGCGCCTTGCAAATCGAATAGAAGCAGCGCAGTTGTGTAACTGCGGATTAGGGCAGGGCTTGGCACCTATGTCATCCTGATGCTTGGATATCCAAGCAACCGAACATCAACCAACCAGGGTGTTGCTGATGTCCAGATCCAGACTTTATGCTTTTGGCCAACCCTATTATCTGTTATGGACTTGTGTTTCATTGAATAAAAGTTGTGGCAGTTTACCTCCAACCAGTTGTATGTCTTCTGTGGGCCTGATCTCCGTGGCAACTACCAATCCGCTGACATTGTGGTCATCAGAAGTTGGTGTCTTAACCGCTAAGCCACCACATCCCATAAATGCTCAGTTAATTGGGTCCAAAACATAATGCAGAAATAATCCAGTTTGAGACTGCTTTAACTGTCCCGGCTCAATGCTAGGGAATCCTGAGAATTGTACTTTATTATGGCACGAGAGTTCTTTGACAGAGAAAGCTAAATGTCTCACAAAACTACAGTTCCTTAGAATTCCCTAGCATAGACACAGGGCAGTTAAAGCAGTCTCAAACTAGATTATTTATCCAGTGTGTTTTGGATCTGAATAACTGAGCATTTATGGGATGTGGTGGCTTAGTGTTAAGATGCCAACTTCTGACAACCGCAAGGTCAGCAGATCAGCAGTTCAAGACCCAAACCCTGTGTGACAGAGTGAGCTCCCATCACTAGTCCCAGCTTCTGCCAACTTAGCAGTTCAAATGCAAGTAAAACTACTAGCACTACTTTGGTGGGAAGGTAACAGTAGTCTGTGAACCTTGGCATTTAGTCATGCTGGCCACATAACCATAGAGTCGTCTTTGACAACTCTGGCTCCCTCGGCTTAGTAATGGAAATGAGCACTACCTCCTACAGTCGGACATGACTAGACAAACATGTCAAAGGGGAAGCCTTTACTTTTTAAGAGCATCAGCCTGTTGCAGCTCAGTTATATAGATGGCATGTTTTCATTCTTCTAAGCTTTGCTTGAGATTTGTACCATTTGCTTCTAGTATATATTTGTTTGTTTATTTTACAGAGAAAGAGACCTTCTTGGATCCTTTTGTGTTAAGAGATATCCTGCCTGCATCTTTGGGAAGTTATTATCGATATGCAGGGTCCCTGACAACCCCACCCTGCAGCGAGATTGTGGAATGGATCGTTTTTCGCATGCCAGTCCCCATCTCTTATCGCCAGGTATGTTTATACCACAAAGAGTTTACCTAGGTTTCCGTGTCTTATTATTAAGAGACACAGTCATGTTAATCTGGAATATCAGTATGTATGTATGTATATATGTATATCTTTATTACAGTCATAGACTTGTACAAATATTGGTATGCAAAAGGATTGTGAAGCACCTTTGAGACTGTATAAAAGAAGTTGTAGCATAGGTTTTCTTAGACTTGGCCTACTTTTTCAGATGCATGGGGAAAGTATTTATTTATTTATTTATTTCTATGCTGCCTTTCTCCCAGAACATGACCAAGGCAGCTCACAAATAAAATCATTTAAACATACAATAATAATTAAAAACAATTAAAATAATCTAGCTAGAAACAGTAGAAAACTATATAAAACATATGAAAGTAAAAAAGGCATAACTAGATGTATCTGAGTACCTGAGGAAATAAACCAAGCTGAGGAGATAGACCAAGTCTACAAAAGTTTACACTACAACATCTTTTACACAGTCAGTCTCAAAGGTGCTGCAAGAACCCTTTGCATACTTGTCTTACAGTTTTCTTAGTCTTCATTTTTCCACTCTGCTCATGTTTACTAAAGCTATAGCCCAATTACAGTCTCTTTTCTTTTTTAACATGGTGGATAAAACTCATTTTTTAAAAAGGGTACAAGTACATGAATGGTATTCATAGAAAATGAAGTGGGTTGCTTTTGTTTTATTATTTTGGAAACCACTTGACTTAACACAAATCAGTAATAGAGCATAGCATTCTCTTTCCATCCTCCTAGCTTATTAAAATTTTGTTTAAATGTATTTAAATGTGCTTTAAATGTTTACACAAACTATCTCTCTTTTTCTGCTTTCATATTTCCTTTCGTCTAAGTAATGTTAATGTATACACATTAAGTACTGATAATTCAGTGAGGAATGTGATGCTTTCATTGATTTGCCACCTTTGTCTGTTTTTAGCAATGCTGCAAGGTTCCTGTTATGTGCCTCTGGAATGGATGTACAGATTCCTAAAATGAATGTATAGGAGGTCTTATTGTAGATCAAGCCAGTGAGTGGCATTTTCATTGAGAGGCATCCGAGAATAATAATGTGGGAATGCAGCTAAGTGTTTTAACAATTAAAAAGGCTTTGACGTTTAAAACCTTTGTTTTCAAAATGTCTCCTTGCTGAAGTCTGTTCTGCCTTTTATTTGCTCATGGTAATAATGTACTTCATTGCAACAGAGGCATCTTGGATGGAACTGTCTAAGAGTCTAAAAGTCACTGATTTATCTGAATGAATGAATGTAAATATTCAGTAACCCCCACATGATTGAGGTAAATGAAAGCGTCAAGTCATCAGTTATCCTGCTGCTTCTCAATCATTTTACTCAGAGGACACACCAAGATCATTTGCCTTTTTCTAACTGCTTGTACTATCCTGTCTTCAGTGTCTGCTGTTGTCAGGGATTGGATTAAATCAAATTAACTGACCTTTTTCATTTTGTTTTGCTTCTGTTTGGCACTGAAGTTTAGTTTTCAGAACTGGGCTTTTTTGCCACTTTCAAAATTGAATAATTGTGTGCTGCCTGTCTAGATAAACCCCAGCATCAATCTGTTTATGTTCAAATTAAATGCCAACAAATGCTGTCTTCTAGATAGCCAGTGTGCCAGACCTATTACAATTCTAGTAACTCAGTGACCAGTTCACAAATCTCATGTAGTCTAGCTAATCCTACCAAAACTTAAAGAAAAATCTCACATCCATTTCAGAAGTATACAGATAGCAGAAGACGGATTGCAAAGAATCATACCTACCCCATAGTGGGCATTTTTGGAGACCTATAAATAAATAAAGTCCTCATTTCTTTCCTGTGTTATGACAAATTAAATGAGATTAAATGATGTGGGAGGAGGGTATTATGTCAACAAGACATATTTTGTAACCCAGTTAATGGGTCTATTTCTCCTTTATCCTTGTAACACTACTTCAGCAAAGTTTTACTGTTTTTCTTCTCTTGAACCAAAGACCATCTCCTCCCTCATGGCTTCCCTGTGGCCCCCTTTGCCCCTGTGGTTCTATGTGGGGTAAAATTGGGCTACTTGTTTTCTTCCCTGATCCCTGTTCTACAGATGGAAAATAACTAGTTAACCAGCATATTCATAATCTAAACTGGGCAGTGATGAGCGTTGTAGCCTGCAGGCCGCATGCTTTTTTGTGGATTTCAGATCAGTCGATCAAGCACATCTTTTTCCCTCTTGGATCCCTCTGGATACCTCTACACACACACACACACACACACTTCAACCTGAAAACAAAAGTAGTCCTCCTTGTAAACATTTTGTACCACCTTCTCCCCCCTCTCCTGCACTGAACCAAAAAGGTTTTTTTATAATAAAACAGAACAAAACCATTTGTCAATAGTAGATTTTTGTAGGTTTTTCAGGCGCCATGTTCTAAAAGAGTTTATTCCTGATGTTTCACCAGCATCTGTGGCTGGCATCTTCAGAAAATGCTGGCATGGAAGAGAGTGGGGTATATATACTGTTGTTTGAGAGGAAGCAATTTACATGTTACTTTATGTATTGTTCTGTTGTTGAATGGCAAGGCCTATTTAATTAATGATCCATTGTTTGCTGGGAGATTCCCCCCCCCCCCCATCCTCGGTGGTTTTTATTTGCATTTGTTGGGGCCTGATTTTGGTGTTTTTCAGGACTAGTAGCCAAATTTTGTTTACTTTGGACTTTTTCACACATGGAGAATGTATCACTATTTCGAAAGAAGAAGAAGGTGGTACCAATGTGGAAATAAATGCAATTATGTGCCATCTCATTACACACAAAGACAAATAGCATCCATCCAAAGGAGAAAGCAATGCCAATACCAAATAATTCATCACTTTACATACCTATATCAATTGCAAAATAACATGATTTTGCCTACACAGGGAGAATAGAATCATATTTGGAGAACTTCACATCCCAGATCCCAAGGACAGCCCCCCCCTCCCCCGCGTGTTATAACTGGCCAGAAATAAGGAGGAGGCAGGAGGAATGCTCAGTGTCCTCATTGCCTTTCCTCCACTTCTCTAATTCCTCCAGATAATACAGGGACTGTTGAGCCACAGGGAGAGAACTCGCAGCAACACATCTTGGGAATTGTAGACCGTTCTGAACATTTCCTGGCAGAGCATTAAATGGAGCTGTTCTGTTGCTGCTAATGTGCCTTCAGGTTGTTCCAGACTTATTTCAGACCCTATTCTGGGGTTTTCTGGGCAAGATTGCTTCAGAGGGGGGTTTATATTCACTTTTCTCCCTTTGGTCTTTTCTCCCAAAAAAGGGGGGGGGGGTCAGGGAGTGGAAGAGGGATAATGGAAACAAAGGATCATGGAAACATGGAAACTGCTTATAACAAAGGCAATCCAAGGCCGTTCGAGAGTTGCATTCCATAAAAGGCAAAATCAAATTGACAAGTCTGGGATGACCCACAATTGTGTTTGCAATACATTCCGATTGTGTTTGGCATCATGTGATATTCTTTTGCATAATAAGGTGAAACCCCATGATTGCCTCCACATTGATCCTGAGATAAACTTCCAATTTTCCCCATGTGAAAAAGTGCTTTAAGGGTTTATTCTTTCCTGGTGAAGTTGTCCAGGTGTTTATGTTGTTCAGTGGCATTGTCCACTACTGCACAGTATTCAGTAAACTCCTGCAGCCATGAGAGGGTCTCTTTTGTACTTTGCTGAGAGACCCTCTCACGGCCACAGGAGTTTACTGCATACCATGCAGCTGCAGACAAGTCTATATAAAAAGACCACCAAACGCAGCGACCAAACGCAAATCAAGGAACATGAGAGACACTGCAGACTGGGTCAGCCGGAAAAATCAGCAGTATCAGAGCATGTTATAAACCATCCTGGGCATAAAATGCTGTTTTAAAACCATGAAATTCCGCACCATGTCAACAACTATCTCCCAGCAAACAATGCATCATTAATTAAACAGACACCCTGAGGCCTCGCCATTCAGCAACAGAACAATACACAGATTAACATGCAAATCACTTTCCCTAAACCAACAGTATATATACCTCAATCTCTTCCATGCCAGCATTGTCTGAAGATGCTGGCCACAGTTGCTGGCAAAACATCAGCAATAAACTCTTCTAGAACACAGGCTCATAGCCTGAAAAATGCACAAAAAACTGGATGCCAGCTTTGAAAGCCTTCAACTCCACATGTCAATAGTAGGTTTGCCAAAAAAGTATAAAAATTTTGTGAGAGAAAACAACATTGTATTTCACATAAAACACAATGCTTTGCAAAAATGAAATTACTACAAAACATGAAAAGATATCAAAAAAACCACAAAAACTCTGGGATTTTGTAGTTTTGTGGGATGTTCAGCCTTCTCTGTCAAAGAACTGTAGTAACACAACAAACTACAAATTGCAGGATTCCACAGGATAGAGCCATGACACTTAAAGTGGTGTTAAATTGTATTATTTCTAGAGTGCAGATGCAGCCTTAGACTGATTTAAGTATATGAGATTGGAACTCACGAGATTCAGCCTTCCTAGTAGCAGGAATGTATTTTTCTTTTCATGAAATGAGTCCAGCTTAACTGGGAAAGGCCAAGAAAAAAAAAAATCAGGAAGCATTCTCCAAATGTCTTCAGGAGACAGATGAGGCCTTCACTCCATTATACCCAGCTGAATTCCCGACTCTTGGCAGAAAAGCAGACTCTTTGGGGCATACCAGAAAGAGAGAGAGACTGAGAGAGAGAAACTTTCTTTCCCTGGGAGACAGGAAAGCAAAGTGTTGGATTGAGGAATCATGACAACCCTCCAGCTACAGTCTTTCCCATTTCTGGGGGAAAAAACAAAAATGTTTCTATTTCTCTGGGCACAGTTGTCAACACTTTTATAGTATATATTTGATGTGACGGAGTTTGCAGTGTACATGCTGCCAAAGACAGAATCATATTGTTAGACTTCTCTGGGGAATAAAACATCTCTAAAGCTTTTCAAGAAGTAACAATCACATAGCTTAGTAGTTAGAGAGTCTTTACCCAACCTTGCATTTTTCAAATGTGTTGTACTAAAGCTCTCATAACCCAGGTCTTTAGTATGGGTATTGGTGGGAAGTGCAGTCCATCACATTTGGAAGACCCCAGTTGGAGAAGGCTAGTTTACATCGAGAGAGAACTCAAAACACAAAAGTGCCACCCTGTCATTAGCATGGCAGCTTTCCCTCTTGGACCCACTCCTTTCCTTCTCTCCCCCCCCCCCCCATAAGAGTTTGTTATCTTTGTCTAGCAGGGTCCAGCTTTTACAGTATCTGTAATGTGCAGCACAGTAGGCATCTGCGCTGTAGGAACTGCTGGTTGTTCAAGATACTGCTATAAATACGAATAATGGGAAGATGGAATGGCTGTATGCTGAGCTGTGATTTATATTATGTAGAAAATCAATGTGTGGCCCTATTTGGCATCATAATAGTACACCAGTCACATACACACTCAGCACAGCTCAAAACAAAAGAAAGAGCTGTATATATTTGTAAGTGCACCCAGTACACAGGGACTAAGGAAGAGTCTTTCTCTTGCCTCCATTGGAGATTAAGTTTGTAGAAGGTTTCTGAAGTGTTTTTTTTTTTTTTCTTCTGCTGTTGCTGCTTGGCAGGACAAAAATGGGGCTAGATAAGGCTGTTGGCAGTGATTTCAGCAGGCAGCCTGGTTTCCTGTTTGATTTATCAGTCTTGGCATCAGTACTTCCTGCCATTTTGCATTCTTATCAGCTGCCCAGATTTCACCACATTGTTTTTTCTAATTAATGACCTTCCCTCCCAACCCTTTTCATTTTCTTTTCTTTTCTTTCTTCTACTCATGCATTCAGCTGGAAGCATTTTATTCCATATTTACCACGGAACAGCAAGACCACGTCAAATCCGTGGAGTATCTGAGGAATAATTTCCGGCCTCAACAGAGCCTGAACAACAGGGTGGTTTCCAAATCTGCTGTGAAGGATGCTTGGAACCAAGTCACAAGCAGCATCTTCGAAAATCCACTTGGCACTGAAGCCTCCAAAGGTAGAGTCTAGTTGACCAACAAGAAAAAGGGAATGTGTGTTGTGGCTTTATTTATTTTTTTAACATCCTGGTATTTAAAGACCTTAGAAAAATGACTTTTTGGGTTGCAGTTTCCAGAATTCTCACTGACTATGATCACTAAGGGATTCTGGGAGTTGTAATCTAAAGAAGTAATTTTTCCAAGAGCTAAATATTCAAGGAGCAATACCAAGGGATCTGTACATAATATATTGTTGCACTTTCTATTAGTATGCTTTCTTCAAACATCTTTTCAGATAAGTCACACATTAAACCATGCATAGGAAACAATCAGACTTGCATTTCCATAACTGAAAAGCAGGAAGCGAGGGAGAAGGTGAAGTCAGGGTACTAGGTAATCTCACCAAATTGAAAAATTATTGTAGACTAGCCCCCATTCAGATTTGAACTGAGAATACTGGACAAATCTTTAATAGTAAGAAATGCTGAAACATTTTCATGTTATGGTGTATCTGAGCTTGGAAAAGTTACTTTTTGGAATTACTGAACTGGAATGGTATATACAGTACCTGAACCAGACTCTTAATCTCATACACAGAGGATGTATATATTCCTTCAAATATCCTGTTGACTTAAGGTGGCCCCAATGAATTTCAAAGTGTTTTCTTAGGCAAAGAATCCTGAGAGGTGTTTTTGCTTGTTCCTTCCTCTGAAATATAGCCTACAGCATCTGGTATTCATTGGCAGTCTCCCATACTATTACTAACCAGAGCTGACTCTGCTTAGTTTTCAAGATCAGTTGTGAGATGGTACCTTTAGGATATTTAGGCCCATACACACAAATAACAGATTAAATGCTTCCACCACATGAATGTTATAACCCACTCAGTGGCTGGTGTTGTGTATATTTTAGGGTCATGTTTCTGTAAACCAGAATGCCAGGGAATGTTCACTAGACACTGCCAGACTAGAAGGGGTAAACCTTTTTGGAAGGGAAAGGGCAGGAAAAAAAATAATGAACCACAAAACCAAAACCAGGGCATTTGTCCTATTCTTAGGCCAGTCACTGCTTTGCCACCTCCACTGTTTTTGTTGTCCTGCAGAGTTTACAAAGGGAACTCTTTTTTCCCCCTGACCATTTATTTCTGCAAAATACTGAAAAGCTGAAATCCTAAATGAAAAATTCTTAAATTACTTTTTAAAATTTGCTGTGTCTCTGTGTGATGCTCTTACACCAATCCTCCTGCTTGCTTTCATTTGGAATCTACATAATTTGTGACATAAATGATTGAGGCTGGGTGGGATGTTGGTAGAAGCAGAAGTTCCTCAGATTCATTTCATCTTTGCTGCTTTAGAGGAATCCAAGTTGCCGGGGAACATGACATTCTCCATTGAAACTGTACCATTTTTACACCAGCAGAAAACTTTTAAGGACAGATATTAGTGATACACAAAACTGTTTAGAAGTGTATTTTATTTCCCAAAATCATAGATGATTTTTAAAAATTAAGAATTCTGTATCCCTATGCATAAGTCACATGAATCATAACAGCATCTAAGAGCTGTTCAACAGTGGATCACTCTCCCTTGGAGTGTGGTGAAGTCTCCTTCCTTGGAGGTCTTTAAACAGAGGCTGGATAGCCATCTGTTGGAGATGTTTTGATTGTGAGTTCCTGCATGGCAGGGGGTTGGACTGGATGGCCCTTGTGGTCTCTTCCAGCTCCACGATTCTATGAGGCTTTCCTGACCAAACCCAACTTTAATCAGTTAATGAATTTTTTGTATACCCTGCTTTCCAGCCAAGACTGTTTCCAGTAGTCGCTGGCTATTAAGAAACATTAATAGCAACATAGAAAGGTACCATGTGTCCTTGCTGAGGTGCATAGGCTCAGTGCAATGCTAGAATCATTGCTTATCCAAAACACACAAACTGAGCTCATGAGCTTTGTGGTTTGTCCAGGGAAGACATATTTTGTGGAGAAGAGACCCAAACAAAATAAGCAGGTCATGGCAGCCCCCTGTGAACTATAGGACCCAACAGAGTGAGACTTTGGTATTTACTCTGAATGCCAATACATATGTATGTGCACAAAAACAGTAGCTTTGGGAGAACTGAAGAATATTGTTAAACAAAAATGTACCATTGCAGAGTCCCAGTAATGACTCTGGTTATGAGATGTTGGAACTGATGTTGTATCTTCATCCAGAAGCTTTAATATTTATTGACAAGGAATTGCTTGCCACAGGACACTAACAAAAAGTAATAGCTTACATTATAACAAAGTAAATAAATGCACTTCTTCTTATTTTTGAGAGTACCCTGGTAATCTGCTGCATGGTGTTTCAAATGCTTTATTGCTTTTATGAATGTCGCGGTAGTCCTTATCTTGATGGCTGGTGCCAACCCATGTATATATTTTCATTCACCCCCTTGGGGTCTCCAGGCTCCTGACCATAACACTCTTTTTGGAGTCTCTTTATCCACCCTAAAAAAAGATTCATGGAATAAGTAGTAGTTTCATCCACTCCTTCTTTTAGCCTTACAGCTGGAGTAGCCTGGAGCCACATGCATCCCTCAAGGTTTCTTTTTTTTTCAATCCCCCTTCATGCCTGGCCTTCTCTTAGAGTAGTAATTCACTCTTTAAACAGGTTGCTTTCCCATCGTGTGTGTATGTGTGTGTGTTAAAAATCAGAAGTGAAATTCTGACCTCCAGTGGGTCCAAGGAGAATAAAATTGGCCTCTAGATGTGCTACAGTTGCTTGACCCTGGCTTTTATGGTCTCAAGGGTGGGTTTTTTTTTGTTGTTGTTGTTTTGTTTTGTTTTGTTTTTTGCACGTGGGCCACATGTGGCCCTCTTTCTTTTTTTGCAGCTCTCAGAATTTTCTCCCTGTTGGGAAATTGGGAAGATATAATTGCCATCCTGGAAGGTCCATGGGCACAGGGCTTTGGTTTAGTTATCTTTCAGAGTTGTTTTATAACCAAAAGTGAAGTTCTAGTCACTCCTGCTTTTGTAATAAATGGGGAAGAAGCCTTTTGCGGTGGAGACATGGCCTGTGGTAGATCTCAAAGGAGCAAATGTTGCCCCTGGACCTGCTGAAGTTGCCCATCCCTGATTCAGAAAGACAGTACCTACAGCCAATCCTCTTTGTACTTAGTACTGATCCTCTTAGGTTTTGGGACCATGAAGACATTGTCTTCCATAGCCTTTTAAACCATCCAATGCTTCCCATCAAACTTGGTCTTTGCCTAGGTAATGATCAACCTCAGCTGTAAGTATGCAAAGGGATCTTGTAACACCTTTGAAACTAACTGAAAGAAGGAAACTGGTAGCATGAACTTTCGTAGAATTGGGCTTCCTTCCTCAGATGCATAGGGTGGAATGGAGAATCCAGAGCCAGACCTATGTGAACCAATTGTGTGTGAGAATGTCAATTGAAATTCAAAACCTTGTGATAAGGAAATGAGCTGGCAAATTAAGTTTTAACTATGGTCACTGGGGAATAAAGACCGGAGGAAGAATATTGCTTTAAGGCCACGGAGAATAGATAACCAAATGAATAAGTATTGGAATGTAGTGGGGGAACCAGAGAGGAGATGTGATGAACTGGTCATGGGTGCCCTCATTATGTTGCGGGATTAAATAATGTTGGAATGTATATAGTGTCCCAGGAAACTATTATATATGCTCAACCCACTTTGGCTTTGGCTCCTGTACCTTTAAGAGTGTCATCCATTTTTTTGTGTACCACTCATCTGAATCTTACTTTAGCCTTGTGTCAGGATGCCAGTTTCTTCCTCTGACTCTAATAGGGCCCAAAAAAGCAGTTGTATTAATGCCATAATTCTTTCTTACATGAGAACTTGCAGAAGAGGCAAAAGATGCTGCTTTTTGGCCCAAACCAAGATGCTAAATAAATATCTGTTAGTTTAAAAATATTTGTATTATTTTCCATACTTATATGCCAACCCTTCTTCCAGGAAGCTTGGGGTGGATGCTTACCAGTTTTTCCACACAGGAAAAAAAAGTGATATGCCACCTATCCCAATACAGATAACCAAATAAGTCTCTGGCCTTTATCACACTCTATAATGTGTGGCAGGGGAAAATCTCACCATACTTTCATTGGATTGATCAGGCAAGTAATGTGAATCATAGAAGCATAGAATCACAGAGTTGGAAGAGACCACAAGGGCCATCCAGTCCAACCCCCTGCCATGCAGGAACTCTCCATCAAAGCATCCCCGACAGGTGGCCATCCAGCCTCTGCTTAAAGACGTTGAGGGAAGGAGACTCCACCATACTCCAAGGGAGTGTGTTCCACTGTTGAACAGCCCTTACAGTCAGGAAGTTCCTCCTAATGTTGAGGTGGAATCTCTTTTCCTGGAGCTTGCATCCATTGTTCCGGGTCCTGTTCTCTGGAGCAGCAGAAAACAAGCTTGCTCCCTCCTCAATGTGACATCCCTTCAAGTATTTAAACAGGGCTATTATATCACCTCTTAACCTTCTCTTCTCTAGGCTAAACATCCCCAGCTCCCTAAGTTGTTCCTCGTAGGGCATGGCTTCCAGACCCTTTACCATTTTAGTCGCCCTCCTTTGAACCCGCTCCAGTTTCTCCACATCCTTATTGAATTGTGGTGCCCAGAACTGGACACAGTATTCCAGGTGGGGTCTGACCAAAGCAGAATAGAGTGGCACTATTACTTCCCTTGATCTAGACACTATACTTCTATTGATGCAGCCTAAAATTGCATTGGCCTTTTTAGCTGCTGAATCGCACTGTTGACTCATGATCAACTTGTGGTCCACTTGGACTCCTAGATCCTTTTCACATGCTGTCTCATTCAGCCAGGTATCCCCCATCCTATATCTGTGCATCTTCAGAGATGCCAACCACAGATGCTGGTGAAACTTCAGAAAGGATCTCTTCTAGAACATGGCCACATAGCCCAAAAGCCCCACAAAAAACCAACTCCACACTGGGAAAATTCCTACTGCTGCCCCCCCCCCCCATTTCTCCCATGATTTTCAAAATAAAAAGGCAGCCTTTTCACCTCGTCAAAGAGCAATCCTGAGCAGCAAAACAGTCTTGTATAAAGGAAACTTGTGTTTTGGGGGGGAGGCACCATTTTCTCCGTGCTCCAACTAAAAGAAAACAAGCTGTGGAGAAAATACTGCTAGGCAGAGAATGTGGTTCTTTTGTGTAAGAAAAAATGGCTCAAACACCTGTGTTTTTTATGTAGAACAAGTCTCGAACTGTGAAAATTCTCCCCATTTTGAATTCTTCTCATCAGGGTTTGACAACAATGATAGAAACCTGTTTTTCACAAGGTTTTCAATGGTCTGTTTGGTTTCATGGTTTCCAAAGGTCACGTGTTCTGGCCTTTCCTAATGATTGGTGATTTGAGGCTACTACAGTCTGGAGTGACCCTTTGTGGTTAAGGCTGTATCTGTAATGACAAGACCTGTGTATGTGCTAAGTGAACAACAGTGCTAGGTGCATTTCTACAAAGTCAAAAAGAGACACACAGTTTCATTGTTAGCAATCTAAAATGAATTGTCACACATCCCTCTAGAGGTGACAGAAGTGACATATAACTGTTACCAAGCAAAGTGACTCTTCCCACCACTTGCCTCAGCAGAGGTGAGCAAGGAATTAAACGGATGGTCTACTTGAACTACTGACATATAAATAAAATGACTTGAAGTCACAATCCACAAATGGAAGTTCATCTTGTTTATTCAGCCACTAAGTTCAGTACATCACTCTGTATTGTCATCCTTTCAGAAAGTGTGTTGCAACAGATTGTTTCACTGGAAAACAAAAATAGCATTGTGTTGATCATACCTTAACATCCTTCTTGATGATGTTAGTAGAAAACAATAGATGTTTTTACCAGCTCTTTGTGCAGTCTGCTGCTGCTACTACTACTACTGGGATTAACCTGTGCCATTTACAGTGCTTTATGCTTTTTCTTATTAGTCCCTTTCTCTCTTTCCCACCTCTCTTTAGCAACCTGCTATATTATGTTTTCACAGTTTGAAAGAATGCAACATAAAATGTTGCTGTCCTCCATAATGTTGTGGATTGTAATGCTTTGTGGGACATTAAAGGAAAAATTTCTCTTCTAATTAGCTTCTGTCTCTCCTTCCCCTTTCACAATTTTTCTTTTTGCGTTTTCTGCCCTTCAAGGAAGATCAGCATGTCTGGTATGTGCTGATTTGCTTGCCGTGTAGCCTTTTAATTGAGGTGGTTGGGAAGTCTTTATGAGAAGGACAGAGAAAAAGAGAAAATCACTTTGCAGGAGTAAAGTTTACTTATGAAACTGGGATCATAAATCCTAGCTGAAATTAATTATCCAAGTTTTCCTGCTGGCTTTGTGCTAAAAGTTATTTAGCTGGACAAACATTGCTGGAAGTTATGTTGTATTTCGCAGAACGGGGGTTAATTTACAAGATAGTTCAGATCCATTCTACAATCCAGTTTGTTCCCACAACTGAGTAACAGCAGGGTCTGGACAAGTTGTTATTGAAAGCAGGAAACTGATTTATTATCTACAGTAGGAAGCTCTTATGCAAATGCATTGCTTTCCTGGTTTACTTTTTTTCTGGCGCTGAATTATGACCGTTTTAGTAAAAAAAAAAAAAAAAAATGGAGTGCACTGGAGAGTTAAAGAATATTTGCAAAAATTCAAACAACTAAGTGGTTTCTTGAGTGTCAGAAAACTCCACTGAGGACAAACCCCAACACAGTTCAGGGTTTATTCTGTGCAGAGAGAGAGAGAGAGAGAGAGAGAGAGAGCAGAAGAATGATATTTTCCACACAAGAATGTTGTTTCCTGTAAAGAAAATATTGCTGCACAAAAATGTAATTCTTTGCTTAAAAAAAAAAAGATGAGTTTCTTCAAGGAGTTGTTTGTTCTTGTTTTTTAAGTTCCACCCACCCAAGTTTTTTTCAAGGACTTTTCAAGTCCTGTTTTTAAAATAGTCCTTGTAAACTGCACCATGTTTGAGGGCCTTCTTGCAGCTTAATTGATTAAATTATTTCTTCTTCCCTATGAGAATAAAATTTAAAAAAATAATTGCTTAAAGTACCCATGGTATGTAAGCCAATGTAAAACAATGCATACTTGCCCAATACTCTCAGAGTTAATATTTCAAGAGAATAGCTCAGGAAATTTCAAGTGTCATGGTTCCTTATGAAGGAACCTCTCTCACACGCACACATTCACACTTCTATTTAGCGATCATTTTAAATACATCTACCTCCTTGAAAAGATTCCTGCCTTACTGTAGTCAAAGGTGAGTTTGGCTTTTTGATACGTTATTTGAAAATGCTTTCATTCAATTCCACTTGAGCCCTGAGCAGATGACTTGGTAACCCTCTACAGGTGAGCCCCTCTTTTCAACTGCCCATTCTTTGATGATCTGCTCTTTTGACAGTAGTGAGAACTTCTTTTCTCCTCTACTCCGTCCATCCCACTCCTCCCAGAACCCCATCCAGTCAAAAATGTCCTCATGGAAAGGGATGTGGATCATTATACTTCATTCAAACATTTTTTTTTTTCTTTATCACCCCCATTTCCCCTTCTATCCATCCCTCACTCCTCCTTTTGTTCCATTCCCTCCATTCCAACTGCATGTAGAGAGTAATTCTTTCGATCTAAGCGGAGCCCCTATTCAAGTTGTGTGGGGCAAGGGGAGGTATGGCGGTAGGAGTAAGGGCCAATGTTACAAGGGAAGGCGAGATCGATGCTTAATATCTTTCTCTCCTTCCAGCCCTTCTCCTAACCAAAGGGACCTGAGGGTCACTCCAGCCATACCACAAACCCTGTCTCTGCTCCTGTGCAATGCCAGGTCTATTAAGAACAAGACCCACATTCTTCACGAGCTGATCGAGGACAACAACTGTGACCTGGCATGCATTACCGAGACCTGGCTTGGGCCTGAAGGGGATGCTATGTGGGCTCAGGTCCTCCCTGCCGGGTACTCGGTGAAGGACCAGAACAGGTTAGGTGGGCGGGGGGGGGGGGTGTTGCCTTGGTGCATAAAAACACCTTGTCTCTAACCAGGAACCATGTTCGTCAGACTTCCTATATCGAGTGTATTTACCTGACCCTGAAGGCTAGAGACAGTCTAGGGATTCTGTTGGTCTACCGGCCACCCCGTGCGCTAACTGACTCCCTTAACGAGCTGACACAGTTGGTCTCGGAGCTGATGTTGGAGTCCCCCAGGCTTCTAGTCCTGGGAGACTTCAACATCCCCCTCGTGGCCAACGTAATTCCAACTGGTGCGGCTCGGGAATTCATGGATACCATGACAGCCATGGGCCTGTCTCAGTTAGTTACGGGTCCAACGCATTTTGCGGGGAATACACTCGATTTGGTTTTCTGTACGGACACGGAAGCTCTGTGGGTGGAAATTACCAACATTTCCCCCTTGTCATGGACGGATCATTTCCTGATAGAGGCTAACATCAAGGCATCAACCCAATTCCCCTCCGGGGGTGGCGGACCTATTAGGATGGTCCACCCTCGAAGGCTGATGGAACCTGATAGGTTCCAAGAAGCCCTAGAGGGGTATATGGCTGGAAGTGACGGCGACACTGTTGATGCCCTTGTTACCATCTGGGATACTGATCTCTCCAGGGCTATACACAGTATCGCTCCTAAGTGCCCTCTCAGGCCTGCTTCCAAAAAGAAGCCCTGGTATACGGAAGATCTCCGGGCAAGGAAGCGGGTTCTGCGACGGCTAGAGCACGCCTGGCGGAAACACCATCGTTTATCCGACAAGGCTCTCCTAGACCTTCATTTGAAGGACTATGGAGAGGCGATACAAGCAGCTAAGAACTCGTTCTATGCTGCTCGTATCGCGTCCGCGGAGTCGCGTCCAGCAGAGTTGTTCAGGGTAGTGAGGGAGCTAACTCAGCTCCCTCCTGCCCCGAACCAGATCCTGGAACCTACTAAGGCCTGCTGTGACCAGTTTAACAACTTCTTCGCGGATAAAATATCTCGGATAAACGAAGATCTGGATGCCAGGGTTGAAACAGAAACCAGAATAGAGGCATCCAGAGCTTCCGTGGACTTGGTTGTACTGGATCAGTTTGAGTCTGTCAGTACCGAGGATGTGGACAAGATCCTTAGAAGCGTTAGGAAGACAACTTGCTCTCTCGATCCCTGCCCCTCATGGCTAGTGGCCCAGGGGGGGTCGGCAGTAACTTCCTTGTTATGCCAAATCATCAACGCATCACTGAGGGAGGGACTGTTTCCTGACCATCTAAAATTGGCCATAGTTAAACCAATATTAAAAAAGCCCTCCCTCGACCCCCTGGTGCATAATAATTATCGGCCAATTTCGTTACTGCCATTTCTGGGGAAGGTGATCGAGAGGGCGGTTGCAATCCAGCTTCAATCGATCTTGGATGAAACGGATTTTCTGGATCCATTTCAAACCGGTTTTCGGGCCGGCCACGGGGTTGAGACTGCCATGGTCGCCCTGGTCGATGATCTCCGTCTGGGCATCGACAGGGGTAGCGTGTCCCTGTTGGTGCTCTTGGACATCTCAGCGGCTTTCGATACCATCGACCATGGTATCCTTCTGGAGCGCCTGGCGGAGGTGGGAATCGGAGGCACTGCGCTCCAGTGGTTCCGGTCCTACCTCTCTGGGAGGTTCCAGATGGTGCAGCTGGGGGACGTCTGCTCCGACAAGCGGCCCCTTAAATCTGGGGTCCCTCAAGGAGCTATTCTGTCCCCCATGCTCTTTAACATTTACACGAAACTGCTGGGCGAGGTCATCCGGAGACATGGGGCGCGGGGTTATCAGTACGCTGATGACACCCAAATAGTTTTCTCTATGTCTCCGACTGATGCAGTGACCAGGGATGGCGTCGCTCCTCTTGTGGCCTGTCTGGAATCGGTAATGGACTGGATGAGGGAAAACAGACTCAGCCTGAATCCAGAGAAAACGGAAGTACTCGTGATAGGTTCTCCCGGCCCAGGGATGGAGGTAGTTCCACCTGTTCTGAACGGGGTCACGCTCCCCGTGAAGGACACCGTTCGCAGCCTGGGGGTGCTCCTTGATTCGTCGCTCCACCTGACTTCTCAGGTGGATGCGACGGTCAGGAGCACCTGTTATCAGCTTCGACTGATACGCCAGCTGCGTCCCTACCTGGACCGGAGGGACCTTGAAACTGTAGTACATGCTCTGGTAACCTCTCGGTTGGATTTCTGTAACGCGCTCTACATGGAGCAGCCTTTATATCACACTTGGAAGCTTCAACTAGTCCAAAATATGGCAGCCCGGGTGGTCACCGGTGCATCCAGGACCCACCATATAACACCTATCATGAAAGATCTCCACTGGCTGCCTATTCGCTTCCGGGCTCAGTATAAAGTGCTGGTCGTTACCTATAAAGCCCTAAATGGCCTAGGCCCAGAGTACCTAAAGGACCGCCTCTACCCACACAATCCGCCCCGCACACTTAGATCAAGTGGGCACCATTTGTTGAACGTTCCAGAGGCCAGGCTAACAACTACTGTCAAAAGAGCATTTTCTACATCTGCCCCGAGCCTCTGGAACTCACTGCCCACTGAGCTCCGCTTGATTGCCTCCCTCCCTCAATTTAAAAAAGAATTAAAAACCTATTTATTCAACCAGGCTTACTCCTGATTTTCACCCTGCCTATGACTTCCCCTCCCGTTAACCTGATGAAACATCACTATTGAATACGCATTGAGGTTTTTATATTATTATTTGTTGTTATTGTTATATATTGTGATTTTATATTGTTAACATGTTGTGCACCGCCCTGATCGCAGGAAGGGCGGTATACAAATAAAGTTGTTGTTATTATTATTATTATTATTATGCACTAGTTTCTTGTGCTCATAGCACTCTCACTGCTGCCCAGACTCCCCTAAAAATTGGTTCCACATTTTAATGATTTCCAGTTTTTGACAGCACTTTGGTCCCTAAAGCTGTTGAATAAGCAGGGGACACCTGTATCTCTTAGTCTGTCAAATAGGCAGGGGACTCTTAATATCTCCAGGACTGCCAGCCATGATGATCATGACCATGATATAGTTCTGACTCAGCAGGATGAAAACTGTAAATCCTTCTGAGATCATGACTATGAAGTACTTGCTGGTACTTATATAGTACCTCAGAGAGGGCTGTAGCTCAGTGATGGAGCACCTCTGTTACATACACATTTCCTACATTTGATCTCTTGCATTTCAAGTTAAAAGTCCATGTGGCAGATGATAGGGAGAAGATCTTCAGTGTGCCTGACATCCTGGATATCTGCCATTAGAGTAGACAAAACTGGCATGGGATCATAGTCTGGAAATTTTACTCAGGGAGAACCAAAAAGTCACAGAATTCTCCTGTCAACAAGGCCAGAGGTGGAGGAAACTGAACTCAAAAATGGGATTCTGGGAGTTACAATCCAAAAACAGAAACTTCCAAGCTCTAGATGGGTCTCTAGGTGCCTCAATATTTTGAGAAGCCATAAGGCAATTTCCTGAATTTCTGAAGTATTATTTAGCGATCATGTTTCCTGTGAAAGGCATCCTGAAGATTTTTGGCCCTCTCTTGATCTTCCAAATCCAGATTCTTCTGCCCTTTCTCTGAACACTTTTGAGTAGTTTTATCCTGAAGCCCATTTTTTATTTCTGCACATCATGATTATGCTTGGTCCAGTTTATTAGACAGAAGTAGCCTGAAGTAACAAATTACAAGTAACTTAGTTATTGAAAACTAGTTACATTTTGTTAACAGTTGTTTCTAGTTACTTTCCTTTTATGTTTTCATAGAATCATAGAATCATAGAATCATAGAATCATAGAGTTGGAAGAGACCACAAGGGCCATCCAGTCCAACCCCCTGCCATGCAGGAACTCCCAGTCAAAGCATCCCCGACAGATGGCTATCCAGCCTCTGCTTAAAGACCTCCAAGGATGGAGACTCTACCACACTCCGAGGGAGTGTGTTCCACCGTCGAACAGCCCTTACTGTCAGGAAGTTCCTCCTAATGTTGAGGTGGAATCTCTTTTCCTGCAGCTTGCATCCATTGCTCCGCGTTCTGGTCTCTGGAGCAGCAGAAAACAAGCCTGCTCCCTCCTCAATATGACATCCCTTCAAATATTTGAACAGGGCTATCATATCACCTCTTAACCTTCTCTTCTCCAGGCTAAACATCCCCAGCTCTCTAAGTCGTTCCTCATAGGGCATGGTTTCCAGACCCTTCACCATCTTAGTTGCCCTCCTTTGGACCCGCTCCAGTTTCTCCACATCCTTTTTGAATTGTGGTGCCCAGAACTGGACACAGTATTCCAGGTGGGGCCTCACCAAAGCAGAATAGAGAGGCACTATTACTTCCTTTGATCTAGACACTATACTTCTATTGATGCAACCTAAAATAGCATTGGCCTTTTTAGCTGCTGCATCACACTGCTGACTCATGTTCAACTTATGGTCTACTTGGACTCCTAGATCCTTTTCACACATAGTTTCATTCAGCCAGATGTCCCCCATCCTATATCTGTGCATTTCATTTTTCCTCCCTAGGTGCAGAACCTTACATTTCTCCGCATTGAATTTCATTTTGTTAGCGTTGGCCCAGCTTTCTAGTCTATTCAGGTCATTCTGAATTTCAATCCTGTCTTCTGGAGTATTGGCTACTCCTCCTAATTTGGTGTCATCTGCAAATTTGATAAGTATGCCCCCAATTCTGTCATCCAAGTCATTAATAAAGATATTGAATAGCACTGGGCCCAGGACAGAACCCTGTGGGACCCCACTGGTCACTTCTTTCCAGGATGAAAGGGAGCCATTGTTGAGCACCCTTTGAGTTCGGTCAGTCAACCAGTTACAAATCCATGTAATGGTTACCTTGTCTAGCCCACATTTTACGAGCTTGTTTGCAAGAATGTCATGGGGAACCTTGTCAAAGGCCTTACTGAAATCAAGATATACTATATCCACAGCATTCCCTTCATCTACCAAACTGGTAATTTTATCAAAAAAAGAGATCAGATTTGTCTGGCAAGACTTGTTTCTCTGAAACCCATGTTGGCTTTTTGTGATTATGGCATTGGCCTCTAAATGTTCACAGACTCTCTGCTTAATGATCTGCTCTAGAATCTTTCCTGGAATTGATGTCAGACTAACTGGACGATAATTGTTGGGATCCTCTTTTTTCCCCTTTTTGAAGATGGGCACAACGTTTGCCCTCCTCCAGTCTGCTGGGACTTCTCCTGTTCTCCAGGAGTTCTCAAAGATTATTGCCAATGGTTCCGATATTACATTCGCCAGTTCTTTTAATACTCTAGGATGTAGTTCATCTGGTCCTGGAGATTTATATTCATTTAGGTTAACCAGGTATTCCTGTACTATCTCTTTACTTATTCTGTGCTGAGATTCCCCTATTCTGTCTTCTGCTCCATTATCCTTAGGTTGACCACCCTTTGCCTTTTCTGAGAAGACTGAAGCAAAGAAGGTGTTGAGTAATTCTGCCTTTTCTTTGTCATCTTTGAGCATTTTGCCATCTTCTGCACGCAGTGGCCCTACTGTTTCCTTCTTCTTCCTTTTGCTTCGGACATACCCAAAAAAGCCCTTTTTGTTGTTCTTAACCTCTCTAGCCAGCCTGAGTTCGTTCTGTGCTTTAGCTTTTCTGACTTTACCCCTACATGTGCTGGCTATTTGTTTGAATTCCTCTTTCGTGATTTCCCCATTTTTCCATTTCTTATACATGTTCTGTTTAAGGCTTATCTCAGTTGAAAGTTCCTTAGTCATCCATCCTGGCTTCTTGAGACACCTCCCGTTTTTCTTCCTCATTGGAACTGTTTGAAATTGCGCCTTCAGTATCTCCTTTTTGAGAAACTCCCATCCGTCTTGAACTCCCTTCTCTTTTAGTTTTCTTGACCATGGGATCTCCCCCAGTATTTCTCTAAGTTTATTGAAATCAGCTCTCCTAAAGTCTAGAATGCGTGTCTGACTATGCCTGGCTTCCCCTTTCCGCTGTATAACAAACTCCAGGAGAACATGGTCGCTTCCCCCTAAGGATCCAACCACTTGCACCCCATTGACTAGGTCATCCCTGTTGGTTAAGATCAGATCTAAAATAGTTGATCCCCTTGTTGTCTCTTCCACCTTTTGGACAATGAAATTGTCTTCCAGGCAAGTGAGGAATTTGCTAGACCTTGAGGATTTGGCTGAGTTTGACTTCCAGCAAATATCCGGATAGTTGAAGTCCCCCATCACTACTACATCTCTCCTTTCTGAGTGTGTGCTCATCTGTTCTAGAAAGGCATCATCCAATTCCTCTGCCTGAGTCGGGGGTCTGTAGTAGACTCCCACAGTAACATCCCTGTTGTTTCCCTCTCCTTTAATGTTTATCCAGATGCTCTCCACCTGGCTTCCAGTATTGACTTCCTGGATCTCTTCACTGGTGTAAATATCCCTGACATATAATGCTATTCCTCCTCCTTTCCTGTTTGGCCTGTTTCTCTTAAAAAGGTTATATCCCTCTATTTCTACATTCCAGTCATGAGACTCATCCCACCAGGTTTCAGTGATGCCTATTATATCATATTTGCTCTGTTGTGCTAGGAGTTCGAGTTCATCCTGTTTATTTCCCATACTCTGTGCATTAGTGTAGAGACATCTAAGAACATGGGAAGGGATGTGGGAAGGACATCTTTAAGACTATCTGCTTTTTATTTTAGCATGAGTGTTCATAGATATAAACCTACTTTTTCAGAAACAGATACAGAGTGATATTCAGACCTCAAAATATAAAGCATATTAATAGGCGTGGGAATGGGATAGACTATAATAGGATCCAGAAAGATTCAAATCATGTTGTATCTTGCCTTGAGGAGATGCAGGAAAGAAATATAAATTGATGCTGTTGTTATTGTTGTTGTTGTTGTTGTTACTGTTGCCCGAAATTTGCAAAGGGCATTTTGACAGCGCCCCCCCCTCCCCCGTTTTATGCCATCCTCTTTTCTCACACGAAGAGGAATAAAATATAATAGGCAATTCAGCTAGTTGTTACTCAAAACACTGTAATGAGTAAAGGCAGTGACTTGCTTTTCAAATTGCAACAAGTAACAAGGAGAAATTACCTGAAAAATTACTTCCCTCGTTCTGGAAATGACCTTCTGCTTTCATATACAGATCAGATTTCTGTATCAGCAAGATGGTGCTTTCATTAATTGATTCCATTAAATCAGAATTGATTTTTGAATCACTTTTATACTGTGCTAAACCTAATAGCTGGAGCCAACATGGTGTTGTGGTTTTATTGTAGGACTAGGGATTTGGGAAACCAGAGTTTGAATCCCAACTTTGCCTTGGAAATCCATTGGGTAAACTTGGGCAAGTCAAAGTCAGCCCTAGAGGAAGGCAAAGGCTCCTCTAAACAATTCTTGCCTAGAAACAGCTTAAAGTCAAACAACAGCTAATAAAGTTTTGGTGTTAAGTTACACTGGAATCCCTAAAATCAGTTTTCAAAAGAAACACATAAATAGTGTGATTTGACTAGTGTTCTTAAGAGAGTGTTCTTACTACCTTGATCATTTAGTTTCGTGAGCTTTGCTGCCTCTTAGTTACTGTGGAAAGCCTTTTTTTATTTTCAACAGTATGTTGTTTTATTTTCTGTCTCCTGTCACTGTAAATCAAGAGTGGCTCTTTAAATTGTCAAGAAGGTGAAAACGTGACTTCTTTGCAGCATTTTAGATTTGAAAGTGATGTACAAATCTGATCTGGCAGCCACGATAACCCCAACTCCTATATGATTTATTGATTCTAGGCTGAAATGCAGTAAATAAACCCACACATCCAAGATTAAGTAGTAGAGAATGGCCACAGCCCACTTTATTGCCATATACATTTATTTTATAACTCTACTCTAGAGTAAGTAGGCTGTGGATTACAGACCAGTAAACTGCTTTTCAGCCTTTATTAATGTCTGTCAATGCCAGCATGAACTTGTTCATAATTTTGTTGGCACAGCAATATTTTTGGAATTTATGTTGCCAGAATTGTGGGTCATTTTCAGGTTCTTTGTCTTCTCCTTGACCTACTGAGTCTACTGGTCAGAGGAGGAATCATATAGCTTGGGAGGTCAGGTGGTACAAGAGATCACCTCCAGATTTATTACAGCAGACAACTATATCTTCCCATTGTCTCACCAGGTTATTCACTTTCCACTTGGCCTTTGTGACAGTAACACCATCAAACCTTTCATAGTGTTGATAATTTAAATTATGGATGGGGGGGATGAGATTAAATAATTGCCTATATTTTTCTGTTGAGTGCTTGTATTCAGAGTACTGACAGTAGTCTGAGCATGGGAGAAGCACCATATCCCATGACTACAACCTAGCCCTCAATCTTTCTTGTGTTTTCTTTCTGTAATAATGGTGACAAGTTGAATGATGGGGTTTTGCATCAAATTGGGGTAGACATGTGCTCTATACTAAATTAAGGTGAAGCTGTTTTGCTGGTCCAAAATAATGGTAGTTCCAAAATAATAGTTTCAGTACATTAGTAAAGTAAATTTTATATACAAGAAATCTGTTAAGCTAAGCTAACCAAGATGTACTTCTTGGATTATTTTTTTAAAAAATCTTTTTCTCAAAAACGTAAGCAAAGCCTGCCTGATGAACCATATAGCACAAGATTGGTCAGGTTATGGCTCTCCACATTAGGCTGAACTATAGCTCCCATTCAGCCACCATTTTCTGTACTGCTCAGGACTGATGAAAATTCAGGTCCACGAACACAGCTAGGGCAGATGAGTACCCTGTTTTGAACATATATGGCAATGGGACAGTCTGGGCAGATACTGTACAAATTGCCTTGACTGTCCAGATTTACAGATAGTTGGTGGATACAGAAAAATCATTTGTAGTAAAGCAGTCATTAGTGATTAGGGTCTCATTGGAGCTGTTGAATAATGCTGAATTGCATGGATTTTATATGTTCCTGTGTTATATGTTCAACTGGAAGATGGGAACTGGAGGTTTTGCTTGATGAGCAAACGCAGTCAAGTAATATTGCTCTCTATGGCTTTATCTGGTATGTGAGATCAAATGGAGTTATTAGACTCCCAGGAATCTCATATACATAATGAGGCATAGTATTGTTTCCATCTTCCCCAACCTGGGTACAATTTTAACTGGCTCTAACATGTGCTAAGTGCTTATATATGTAGATTTAACAGTGATTAATCATTACTTGTATTAGACAAAATCAGGAGTACTGAGCCTTCAGATGTCATCATCAAATGTACATAGACTACCTATGTTTGGCTGTAATTCCAATAACCCACTTCATATTCAGTTCTGCCAATCATGTGAAGAGGAGTTTATTGTTGTTATTTTAAATACCAGAATCTCAAAAAAAATCTAAATAGACCTGAGTTCTTAGTTTTATAAGTCAATTATAAGTTCAGGATCCCCCTTCTTTCATTTTAATAGGAAATCACGTGGCACGGTATGTCTGATTTAGGGTGACAGATTGTTGTTTATAGATGTATATTTCTTTTATTACTGTAAAAGCTTTGGGTCTCATTAACTGTGCTTTTCCAAGCTTCACAACACTTACTCAAAAATCCCATGAGAGGTTCTCTTGACATCAGAGTTCTCTGGCACAGATGCCTGATTGCCTCACCAAAGGTGCCTGATTGCCCTTTGCTAGAGTCTCACATGGCCCTGCTTGTCATCAGTAGGGATTTGCCTTCAAGTGCCACCTTTAAGTGATCATAGACTTAGTTAATGAACAGTTATAATCTACAACATTAGCACCAACCAAGTAGCATTGACTCCAAATCAGTAAAGAAGATATTTCTCAAGTATTCCATATGACTTCTCCTCCTCCCCCCTCCAGGATTTCAATCTTCATCTCCTGATTGCTTTTCAGAGTGTGTCTTGCATTTCACTAGAACCTCACATCTTTCAATGTTGTCTCTTTCGTTTTGTTGTTTGTTTTATACTACTTCATGAATGGATTTAACATGATTTCAGATGTCTTTCTCATAAGCTTTTCATTTTCTCCTCTTCTCACATTTCTGTTGTTTCTTTGATCAGCCTAAGAACAGGATGTAAGGTGTTTATTCTCTAAATTAGGGCTAGAGAACATGAAGCCCTCCAGACATTGTTCGACTATGTTGTTGGGGAGAAATGATGGGAATTGTGGTCCAGTAACCCCATGAAGGAGCAAATGTTTATAATATTTTACAGTAACTTAAAAATTGAACAATAACATGAGAACAGATGTGAGCGTGCTTGCAGGAATTATTATTATTTTCATTGTTGATGATGTTAAGTGCCTTCAAGTCATTTTTGACTTATGGTGACCCTAAGGTGAACCTATCATGGGGTTTTCCTGGCAAGTTTCTTCAGAGGTGTTTTTGCCATTGGCATCCTCTGAGGATAAGAGAGAGTGACTTGCCCATAGAGTTACCATGGCAGAGCAGGGATTGAACCCTAGTCTCCAAAGTCATAGTCCAAGATTCAAACCGTTACAGCATGCTGGCTCTTTTTACCAAACATTCCAAAATCTACCTGTTGTAGCTTTTTAAAAAGTAACATAGGAGCCAGGTACACTCTTTGAAAAGTGAAACTTGGGCACATGTACCAAAAATCCAAGAATTTGTGCAGAGCCACAAACTTCCTCCTTGCTTCTCCCCAAGCACTCTTCATGTCATAGAAGAGGAGCCAATGTCATGTGTTGCTGTTGTTAATACAGGTGGTAGTCAAAAGCTGTTGCTAATCTACTACATTTCAACCAGTGATCTGACAGTAGATGCCTATCTACTTTTTGCTCAGTCCCATGTTTTAGAAAATAATAATTTATAAAATCATTCCCCATGTATCAGCTAATCTGCTTTTGTGCTTTCTCCTTATAAATCATTTTGCTAGTATGAGCAAAATCTGTCTCTGAAACATGAGAGGTAAGGGATGATTATAGGCTAAGTATAGGGAATGTGCAGCCCTCTGGGTATTGTTGAATTTCAGCTCCCATCACCCCAGCCAGCATAGCTGGTAATGTGAGTTGCACAGGGATATAATTCTTCACAATTCTTTTCCTCGAAGGATGATTAATTTTAGCAATATTCTTCTGGCTGAAAGAAAGTCTTCAAAATCTGCACAGCCTATGCACAGTGGTAGAATTATTCTGCATAACATGTTGTGCCAATGTTGTTTGGTGAATGCAGAACAGCTTTTTCTGTGCAGAAAATAATATTTGTGCCCACAACAACAACAATAGAAACACTATTTACTGTGCAGAAAAATCTGCTTTCTGCACTAAACAACCTTGTGCAAACTGTGCAAAATGAGAACCACAGAGATTCTTGTCTGTCCAAGATGCTTTTCAGCAGGACTTCTCAACACTGGGACCATTTTTTAAAAATAGTTTGAAATATTCTTTCCACTTCTAGGGTTGTAGTCCCACTTGCTTCCTGTCCTTCTCATAGGCTTTGTATTAGTGGCCTTTTCTACAAGTGATGCTTCTGTACAGGCTCAATTAGTCATAGTCAGAACTGTTACTGTCTATAAAAACAACGGAGTGACAATGCAGGACTGAGCAAACCAACAACAAAGGCAAGGATCCCAAGAGTGGCAATTTAGAGGAAGCACAGGCCAATGAAAAGAAAGATGGCCCAAAGACCATGAGGGTTATCTTACATTGGCAGTCACCCACTTGCACCGCAGACTACATGCCAGCTTTATAGCTGTATTACCATGCACACCGAAATTCATATATGTCCTGCTAAACAACATTTGCATAGTAAGTGTTTTATGCATCTTGATATATATTCCTTTAATGTGGTCCAACAGTGTTGCATAATGGTTTGAGTGTTGTACTATGACTCTGGAGACCAGGGTTCAATTCCCAGCTTGCCCATGAAACCTACTGGGTAACCTTGGGCAAGTCACATGCTCTCGGCCTTAAGTAATGGAAAACCTCCTCTGAACAAATCTTGCCGAGAAAACCCCTATGCCTTAGGGCAGTGATGTTAAACCTTTTCAGTGCTGAGTGCCCCAATTAAAAGTTTTATCTGGCACTGGGTGTTACCTGTTGCTGGGGGCAGGACTTCTGCCCTCTAGGGGTGGGACTTCTGCCCCGTACTTTTCTTGGCCTCCAGCTGCCTTCAGAGAGGCAGCTGGAGGCTAGGAAAGCTCTGCGAGGAGGTGGAGGAACAGGCACACCCCTGTTCCACTTTCTCTCAGCTGGGTGCCAGGCCAAATGGCATCACGTGCCATCTCTGGCAGATGTGCCATAGATTCACCATCATGGCCTTAGGGTCTCCATGGCCTTAGGGTCTCCGAAAGGCACACAACACACACAGTTCAACGGTATCTGGGAGGGCCTCTTGACTCTTGCTTTAATGGATGGTTCCTAAAAATGTTGTCATCCCCTGAGAGTTTCTGTTGGTACAATCTAAACAGAGGGTCATTACATTTGAGCACAGTGAAATTTAATGCAGGTTGTGTGGAAGCACATTTTACCTGTGTCCCTAAATTTGATTGGGGAGTTGCCTGCGGATTCAAAATTAAGTTTAAGTTGCCTGGAGTTTTGTGTGGAAGCCATAATGCAACAAATATGTTGACAAGTACATATAAATAATCAGGAAATCTAAAAGAGTTTTTTTAAAAAAATCTTCCATCTGTTCTCCTGCTTCTTTCTATTATGTCTAGCACTATGAGCTAAATATAGCATATCATATACAATGTGCGATAGCAAGTCGAGGATGTCTGGATCTGTCCCTTGTGTGAAATATGAGCAAGATCTTTCTTGTAGTTATGGGAACTATAGAAGGAGAGAATTCCACCTACAATTCTTGCATGAAGAAAATTTGTTTCAGTGATAGGCCCAATCTATCATACTGAACAACGGGTTTCACACAGAATGCTAAGACTTAAGTAAAAATGGAGGAGGAGGAGGATTCAAGTGAATTTAGTGAAAACCTTCAGTATGGGAGAGAAACATTTTAATATATTTGCATGTAAATAGAATGATGTCTTTTGTTAGTTCTTTTGCTTCCTTCTTTCATAAATCTGAAATGTAGGTGCATATAGTGACAGTGACATTATACAGTCTAGACTTTTAATTCCCATACTTTGCCACTTTTTAAGCCCCTAAATAACATTCTACGTGGCAATCATAGCCTAAATTAACTTTGTTTTAAATCTGAAGAAGTGGGTTTATATCTACAAAAGCTCATGCTAAAATAAAAACCAGTTAGTCTAAGGGGATTATCACATGAGACACTTACCGCACTGGAATCATTGCCCAAATTCTTCAGAAGCTCAGAGGTGGGATAGCCGGTCGTGCTTCTAAAGCATCGCTGAAGGACGTCCCACTCTTCTCCCATTGACAAATTGTTCACAGAGCAGCCATTTCTCTAATAACAGGAACTTCCGTTATTACAAAAATGGCTGCTCGGCAAATGATTCCTCAATGGGAGAAGAACAGGATGCCTCAATGATGCTTCAGAAGCATGATGGGCTATCCTACCTCCACACTTCTGAAGCGTTTGGGCAATGATTCCAATGAGGTAGGAGCCTTGTGTGATAATCCCCTTAAACTTCTTCCTCCTTTTCACACTACTAAATCAATTGTCTTTAGTGAAATTGGGAGGGGGCAATCTCATCTCCCTATTGCCACCCCAGATGCTCCTTAAAACCTGTTCCAGAGGGCTGGGGAGCCCTAGTGAGCTGGCTTTTGTCCACAAGTGGGAGCTGCAGCATGAGATAAGTAAGAGAAAGCACATTTGTGGTGTTGCACTGACACTGGAGTTAGGACTGTACATCCATGGTGAATTACAATGTTAATGTTATTCTTGTGACATTGAAATCATCATTATGATTATTATTGTCACCATCCAAAGACATAGCTGTGTTAGTCTGGAAAATCAGTATGCAAAGAGCTTTTGTATCACCTTTGAGAGTAACTGAAAGAAAGGCACTGATAGCATGACCTTGCGCCTACGTTCTTAGATGCACATTTGGAATGTAGAAGCCAGAGACAGACCTATTTGTCTGGGGGAGTATCAATTCAAATTCAAAATGCTTTGGATATGGGGGATGAGATGTCCTGTTTTAATTATGGTCTTTGGGGGACAAAGGCAGGGGGAGGCTGTTGCTTAAAGCCAAAGAGAGTAGATAACCATATGAATGAGCATTAGAATGTAGTGTGGGAACCAGAGAGGAGATGTGATGAACTACATAGTCATGGGCATCCTTGTGATGTTGGGGGTTAAATAGTGTTGAAATATGTGTAGTGTGCCAAGAAATCATCATCTCTGTTCAACCTATTGCTGACGAACAGTAGTCTGACAATAGATTCCAATTCTATTTCTCTTTTCAATCTTCCTTTGTAATTCTTTTGTTCAAGGACTGCTGTTCTGAGGTCTGAGATGGAATGCCCAAGGAGACTGAAGTGTTTTGCAACTGGGTTTTGTGTATTTCCATTCCTAATATCTGATTTATGACTATTTATCCTGTGGTGCAAGGACTGGTCTTTTTGCCCAATGTAGAGGGCTGAAGGGCATTGCTGACATAGTATAGCACAAATCACATTGGAGGATGAGCAAGTGAAAGTCCCTTAATATTGTAGGTGATGTCATTAGGTGTTGTGATGACATATCCTGAATAGATGTGCAGGCAGAGTTGGCATTTAGCTTTGTTGCAAGGCTTTGTACACATGTCGATATCTATGTTATGTGTCTTCTTATTTGAGGTTTGGAGACTGTCTGTAGGCAGGTAAAGTTCTGCCATCAATAATGAGAGGACAGCATTATTAGGCAGAATGTGTTGTAGTTCATTGTCACTATCATTGTCTTTCCAAATAAAAAATCACTCAAGGTGTAATATTTAGGAATTCTCTCCCACAAAAGCTTGCTTGGCCCCCTCTCTGCTGTTCAAGCAAAGACCTTTTTTTAAAAAAAATTTAAACAGGCCTTCAGTCTTTATGTGGTTAAGGCAGAAAGATAATCTGTGAACATGCTATTTTCTTCAATATATGCTAATGTGTCATGAATGTGGTTTATAATGTGTTTTAAATTGGTTGTTAGAGGCTTTTTAATTTATATATATATTGTTTTAGCTATCTTGTTTTATCTTAGTTGTTAGCCACTTTGGGTTCTACAGTGGTAGAAAGGCAGGATATAAAATAATTTAATAAATAGCCTTTCCACTAGAAAGTAAATGTGGTAATGGGAATTTTTTGCTGCTCCCATTCCCCTGATCACCTTTTTTCTGGCATTAAAGGGATATGTATGAATTGTTTCTCTTAGGAGCCTCAGAGAAAGATGCCTCAATTTTAAAACAGGATGCAGAGAGAGAGAGAGAGAGAGAGAGAGAGAGAGGTTACCATTAAAACAAAATGTTGGTTTTTACTTTAGTTTTAGAAATCCCTGCAATTCCTGGAGGCAGACAATTGCTGCCTGGTCCTGCCAAATTTGCTCACCCCTGCTTTAGGACTTGGATATAATTCCAGAAACTGTGAAATCAGTACTGACTTTAGTTTGAAATGGTATCATGTAACTCCTCCTTTTTTTAATGGCTATCTGGAGATGTAAATGAAGGCAAGAGAATAATGATGCCACTTGTGGAATCTGCTGCCCACAGTATCGATTCATGCCACCCCATGTAAGAAACACATAAGGCTGGGGTAGGCACAATGGAGCCTGTGGGCCATGTGTATCCCCCCCCCCCCCGATCCCAAAGTCTAGCCCCTGAAACTCTCCAAAGTGCCAGAAAAAATAATACTAATTTAGGGGTATGATTTTCCACTCAGAACTGCTCAAAATGGTTTATAAATGAGCAAAACACAGCAGATTTTCCTCCCAACCATCAAACCTTTTCAAAATACTCCCAAAGGGGGCTGAAAATGAAACCAGAAGTGGTATTATTTAACTTCTGGGTATGTTAGGTGCACTTGTATAGTTCCTCACAGGTTGGAAGTGGAAAATGTTCTGTTTCCCTCTGAAGTTGCCCACCTCTGAATTAAGGCAATGTTGTTACTTGCACAAAACTATTTGGGGCAGCTGTTAATGAGCATCCAATCAAAGTACCTTTTGCACACATTGTTAGATAACATGCTTTAGATCAGCCTTCCCCAGTCCGGCCCTTTTCAAATATTGGGCTGCAAATCTCATCACTCCAAAACAGCATCTTGATCTGGGGAGGACAACTTAAATTCTCCTGAGAGCATTTTTGAAAGTGCCAGCAACAAAATCTGTTGTTTGCAGGCAATGGTGTCAACCAAAGTATTATATGCAATTTTCTCTGCCAGTCCTTTGGTTTTTAATGTTAACATAAAGAATCAAAACAACAGCAATTTAACATGTTAAAAATTCATCCAATGTCACTGTAAATGGATTACATTTTTGAGCTCACAAATGCTTAACAGAACATGTTTACTGTCCCAATCTGTACCTTATGCTATGTAAATAGTAGAGAGAAAAAGGTAGAGAAGAGTAGAGGAAAAAAATACTATTATGACAGAGAGATTTTAATTGCTCTCCAATCCCTTCTTTTTAGATATAACCACAACTTTCTCCCTTTGTTCATCTTAAAGGCTTGAACAGGTGCTTGAGCCATCCATATCTAATTATTAAATATAAACACTTATTATATGAACAGAATGGTTACTGCCCCAGCCCTCCCTCTCCTCTACCACCCTTACCTTCTTTTTCTGGGTGAAATGTGGTTGACCTGGCATCATAACCTCAGAGCGTTGAAAGGAACCACATGGACCATGTAATCTAATCACCTGCCAGTGCAGATACCCATAGCTGAAGCATCTCTAACATTTTACAATTTACCCTCTCTTTAAAAACCTACAAAGCAGAAGAGTGCACTACTTTTCAAAGTAGTATGTACCACTGTTGAACCTACTGAAGCATACTGAAATTGAGGGTAGGAGGAGAATGTTTTGTCTTTCATCATGCTTATGATAATGGTAGGAAAAATAAAAACAGTAACACAGAAAGTGTGTAGACTACCATAATGCTGCATTCCTCTTAAGTCATTCCGCCTTTCAGGAATTAGCTACATTTTTAACTATCTTATTACGTGGCACCTTAAATGAATAATTGCTGCAGCCTGTGAAAACTAGGCTGACACATACCTCCCAGAGGACTTTCTCTGCTACCGCTCCCAAGCTTTGGAATGGCCTGCCAGATGAGATGCATCTTATAACATCTCTTGATTGCCTTAAAAAAGCTCTAAAGACGCATCTCTTCCAGCAGGCCTTTCCTGAAGCCTCCTAGTTCCCGGCTCCAAAATTGGATCAGAAAATTGGGCTTGATTCTTGCTTTGGTACCATCCCCCACCTCATTCAATAACAATATTATGAGGATGCATTATGTTTTTAATTTGTTGATGGTTTTAAATTATTGTTAATTTAATTTATTTTTAAGGGGCGGGTGGTTGGGAATGGGCTGTTGAACTGTTTTAAATTGTATGTTTTAATCCTGTTGTACCCCGCTCCGATTGTTTTTTACAGAGGAGCGGGCTAGAAATAAAAATTTATTATTATATTATTATTATAATTGGGTAGTTTATTCAGGTGGATCAAGCAGTTTTGGTTCTACTGTGCCCAGAGCCCTTTTTACCTAAATTAATAAACCATGTGCTTATTTTTGCCTACTTATCAATCCAAATATTGTAGTTAATGCTTATCATAGTACGCTTCTCCCTTGTGCCTTAGAGTAATTGAAGACTGGAGAAGTGATGACTGAGGAAATCATGTAGTTAATGAAGGTTTCTCAGTCTGAAATAACTTCATCTTTAAGACCAGAGGCTTTCTAGTAAAACATAGGCTGAATGCATGGACAGTTCTTCCTCCTGTAGAGATGGACAGGAGCTTGTGTGAACAGCAGCATCAAAATGACTCCTCCTTCTTCTGTCACCCTAGATATACTAGTGCAGGGTAATTGGAATCATGGAGACCCCAAGGTCATCCAGTCCAACCCTTGCCATGCAGGAAGACACAGTCAAAGCACTCTGACAGATGACCATCCTGCTCCTCTTTTAAAACATCCAAAGGAGACTCCAGTACAGTGAGTCCTTGATATCCACTGGGATTTGGTTCCAGGAACCTACTGGATACCAAACTCCATGGATGTTCAAGATCCATGTCCCTTTTGAATATTTTCAACCCATGAGTGCTTGAATCTGTGGATAGAAAATCCACAGATACAGAGAGTTGAGTATACATTCTGTGGCATCATTTCCCACTATCTAACATCTGTTAGCATCAGGAAGTTCTTTATGTTTAGGTGGAATCTCTTTTCCTGTAGCTTGAATCCATTGCTCCATGTCCTAGTCTCTGGAGCAGCAGAAAACAAATTTGCTCCATCCTCATTATAACTTCCCTTGAGATACTTAAGCATAGCTATCATGTCACCTTTTAACCTGCTCTTCCCCAGGCTAAACATACCCAGTTCCTAAGCCCTGGATAACCTCTGAAATGCTAAGTGTGTGCTTTTTACACTTGCCTCTTGTTGATGGATCTAATGCTTCTAATAAGAAACAGGATAGACCCCATCAACCTTGAATTCTACCCATGCCTACTACAGGAAACCCTAGAGCATCATAATAAAATGTTCCATGCCATCCTAGCAAGTGTAACATTAGTGACACTTGAAGTCTGGTTGCTGCTCTCTTAACACTGGTGACCCTTGGACACTTAACCAGGTTGAAAAAGGAGTGGGGAGAAAATGCTTACAAAAGATGAGTGTGAAGAGGCAAAATGAAACCCAACATCATAATTCTGATATGTAAATTCAATACATATCAATATATATCTATACATATCAACATGTAATGTGCAGGTATAGTCTTTGGTTTAGAGACAAACAGTTGGAGCCACAGAACCATTCATTCTTCTCTCCTCTTGGTGCAATTCCCTCTTCCTGTGTTCTTTCATATGCAGTGGTCCCCTGGGTTACGAAGGTAATCCGTTCCGGATTACCTTTCGTAACCCGGAAATCTTCGTTTCCCGGGGGACCGCTTTAAGGAACGGACTGCGCGGCCGATTTAAAGGGGCTGCGTGGTTTTTCCCTTTCTTAACCCGGGGTTTTGTTCGGATCCCGGGGGCTTTTTGGCGGTCCCGGCAGTTTCGGCTCCCGGGGATTTCGTTCCCTGGGGGCTTCGTATCCCGGGGGACCACTGTACTGTATTCAGGGTGAGCACAGTGTATAACCAGCTGCTTCTGAAATCCAGGTCATGGCCCTGGTAGGTGTTTCCCATTCTCTGACCCCACTGCTTAGACATAGAGAAGAAAATCTGGGGCCTTCTGTGTCATCTGTTTCTATCAAAACTGCAGGGCTGCCCTTACTGTCTTTGGCGATCACTTTTATTCTATGTGTGTCTGTCTCACTGTGTGCAAGTTGACACAGCCTTCCACAAGAAAAAAGTTCCCCAAGGGCTTAGAAATAATTGCATATTATGTCAGTACTAGCCTATGATCTAGCAGTGAGCACACTTCAGATGCGGGAGGGTCACAGCACTCTCGCCCCCCCCCCCCAAGAAAAAACAGCAAGAAAACAACTTTGCAAGGTGTTTCCAATTTTTATAATTCATTCTTTTGCTAAAAAACATTTTTTAGCCACAATTTGGCAGAAATGCCTGAAGGATTAGAAGGACATGGGGGTGGGGGGTCTGATGAGCTGTGCTGAATTCCCCACAAGGGAATCCCCCACCATCCTGAGGCAACTAGCAATGACCTAACACCATCACAGCATGGCATCCTGACCTCTGATTGCAACAAGGGCAGTGTGAATACTTGTTTCCTTCGAAAAGCTCTCACGGGAATCTCTGGGGCAATGGGTGGAAAGCTCACTGAACTCTTGGAAGGCACTGTGTGTATATAGGAAGTAGTGAGTGAAACCTTGAACTTCAGCTTTCAGCAAATATACCCAGTCACCTGGTTTTCTCTGGGTCTCTGAGGTTAGCCTTTGGCAAGCAGGTTTGAAAATCCATCCTGATGTTATCTTGGTGAATCACAGTTTCCTAATCTTAAAAATCACTGTCTTTGTGGTGAGAAATGCACATCACTTTATCAGCTGCCTCTTAGTGCCACCTAGTGTTCTCCATTAAGAGCTTTACACTTCAGCTCCATAAGGTGGGAAACTCATTTAGCCATTGTAAATTAGCAAGTTTCTTATTACACACAAGCCATTCACCTTGTTTGCTGTCCAGCTGGAACATGGATATATTTACCGTCACTGTCACCCATTGATCTACAGTTATTTAATCATGATCTCTATCTCTAGTTCTTATTATCAGGAATGGCTTGCTATGGCTTCATGGATTTTTAGCAGTTGTTAAACAGCATCCCCAAGAGAAAATCCTGTATTATTGTTTAGCAAAACAAACAAACAGCTTCATTTATATACTGCTTCATACCACCTAAGCAGTGTCTAAGCGGTTTACAACTGTAAGCTAATTTGCCCCCAACAATCTGGGTACTTATTTTAACCACCTCGGAAGGATGCAAGCCTGAGTCAAGCTTGAGCCCTTTTGCTGGAATTGAACTCGCAACCTTATGGTTTTGAGTGAGTGGCTGCAATACAGGCATTTAACCACTGCGCCACCGGGGCTCCTAGCAGTGCTTTCATATGTTAACATATATATCTATTGCAGTACATAGAGGAACCAGTTTGATGTAGTGGTTTGAGAGTTGGACTAGGACTCTGGGAGGCCAGGGTTTGAATCCCTGCTTGGCTATGATCACTGGATGACCTTGGGCAAGTCACATGCTCTCATCCTCAAAGGAAGAAAAGGGAAAACTCCCACTGAACAAATTCTGCAAAGGAAATCATGTGATGGGTTTCCTTAAGATTACTCATAAGTCAGAAATGACTCAAAGGCACATAGGAACATGGTACATAGGCATTCCAGGCACAGGCACCTTAACTTTCATTCACTGGTGATCCGAGGCCACAGTTGCACCTGTGTATTGTAAACATTTAAAATGGTTGTATTTGCGTGCTGCCTTGGGACCGTTTCTGGGAGAAAAATATATAAATATATATAGTAAAAAAGAGAGATCCAATAGATTAGGGAGATGGATCGTCTTCTTTCTTTCTTTCTTTCTTTCTTTCTTTTTACATAGTTTTCCTTGGGAATCACAACCAAGGAGACATCTATGCTGTTCAGATTCATTTATGAGGCACTTTGAGGGGAAACCTAAACAAGAGAAAATGTAAAAACAAAGGCCCATGAGTAAAAATAAAACTAAATTTCACAGTTGACTCATACCTTTATTAGAAGCAACCAAATGCCACACAAGGAGTTCTCAACTATGAATTTAAGAAAAAGGAGTAATCTCTCAGTTCAGTTTCTTCCTCAGGAATGGCTACCCAATGTACCTTTATTTGGTAATTCATCCAAGATGTATCATTTTTAATTTTGTCAGCAAAGGCTGCATGAGTAAGTGGTGTTTTTTTTATAAATGTAACTTATTCTGCATCACACATTTTTAGATTATGACTTCTCAGTAATCCTGATTCACTGGACACTTGTCTTAATTATATTTTTATTGCTTTTATTTTTAAAAAGCCCAGTAACTTTGACTTTATAAAGAGGATCTTTTGGACAGATTCCTCTTTACCAGTCCCTGGAGCATATAGAGATTCCAGTTCTTTCTATAGTATTTGGTATTCACATGGGGAGCCAATGGGGTGCAACATTTGCACTATTAGACTTGAAGCAACTAAATGTCGCAATGCATAGTTTGGCTGTGCAAATCTGGTGTGGTGGTGGTGGTGTTTGTGTGTGTGTGTGAACAGAAAGGTGTTGTGGCAGGGAAGAACCAAATTGAAACCATGTCAGGAGGAAGAGGGACTTTAATGATTTCTCTTGCATTAAGAGTCTGTCGTCTCCATTTCCACATTTGCATTTCAAAATGTGAATGGAAACCCTCTCTCCTGTGAGAGCTCCTCTGGTGCCAACTGCTCCTTCCTTTACTACAGCTTCCCCTGACCTGCCACATCTTCTGCTGCTTGCTGTTTATTTTTTTTAAAATCATCCATACGATGGCATTACAGCCACCATAACTAGCCTAGGCTAAGGAACAAAGAGACTCAGGTCCAGGTTGCTATCTAACCAACTTGTTGTGTGCCTTCAAGTTTTATGTCAACCCAAGTGTCAACAGGATTTTCTTGGCAAGGTTTCCTCTGATTTGTTGGACTAGGATTCTAGGGAGTTTATCACACACCTTGCCTTCCACGATGCTCCTGTCACCCAAATGTCACTGATCTGGAACGGGAGCCTCCTGATGGGATCACTCATGGCACTACACTTTTATTTTCATCATGGAAGCAGTAGTGTAATTGTTAGAAAAAGGGCCCTTTTTAAATAACAATTTGATCCGTTATTAAAAAGGGTCCCTTTTCCTAACAATTACAGTAACCCTTCCATGACAAAAACAGAAGCATTCCACTTTAATAGCACTAGGTGCAATCTCACCAGGGGGCTCCCATCACAGATTGGTGACATTTGGGTGACTGGAGCATCGCAGAAGTCCAGGTGTGTGATAAACTCTTAGGAGACCAGGGTTCAAATCCCATTCAGCTCTGGAAACCTACTGGGTGGTCAGGGATTAATCATTCTCCCTCAGCCTAAGGAGAAGCAAACCTGTTCTGGATGAATCTTGCCAAGAAAACCATATGATAATGTCAGCATAGGTTAGGGTAAGCCTGAAGGCATGTAACAATAATAGTGGTTAACATGTACCTTTTGTTTCTTCCTTTAAGATAAATTCATATCATATTCATATTTTCCTTTTGTTTAGTCTGCAGTACTCCTCCTGTCAACATGAAAGTGAAATCAGTGAACAGAACAGCCTTGCTGGTTACCTGGAATCAACCAGAGATGATCTATCACCCTCCCATTATGAACTATATGATTTCCTACAGCTGGACTAAAAATGAAGATGAAAAGGAGAAGACTTTCACCAAGGACAGTGACAAGGACCTGGTAAAACCACAGCATCAGAAATTGCCATTAGTGTTAAGATAGCCTAACTCTGTCTTTCCTCACTAGAAGGTAGGGATATGAAGCATATGGAGCTTAAGCTAAATTTATGATTCCACTTACTTCCATTTGAAACATGAATGGTGTTAGTTGGGTCTGCTCACCATTCCACAACATGAAAGCATCTAAATTTGATTCTTTCTTTGCATGATACCAAGTGGATTCTTTCTCTTGTAACACAGTGACAACTCATCCACTTTGGAACCTGTCCAATTCAGAACGGAGCAGGTCTCCTGACATCCTTTGTGTTATCTTTTTGCCAAATAGCTAATGCTGAAAGTTCCCCAACAGAAACCAGTGGATCCTAATGTGAATATGGCATTGGTAAAATTTCTGTGAGTGTTCACATTAGCACAACCATTGCTTTTATGTGGGATTTGGCCTTCCGAATTGTCTGACCTGTAGCATATGTGCCTATGTAATCTAACGTCTCAGATTACAAGCACAAGAAGGGGCAATCTGTGTGTCTTTTGGAATATCAGTCTAGAGGCAAGTGACAACTGTACAAGTCTTTAAAATTCCATGTGTATAGAATGAAAGTGACATATTCCATTTTTGAAAGAGCTCAGTTTATTGTTAATCAAAGCAAGCTTCTGGAATAATGAAATCAGTAATTGTATATGCACATAAAAATGCAGCCACAATGAGTGAAATTTTTAATGACGGTTATCTTTTCTACTCCTTTGCAAATACACCCTTCCTGGGTACCATTCAATCAGTTATAGGATAATATGTCTCTTATTCTTTCTGAGACTGAGGTTCTTTTACTTAATTTCCATTTATATTTTCAATTTCCCCCCACAAGAGGTTGTTATCTAGGTTGCATTAGAGAGTGATGTGCTTCATGAAATCAGAAAGCAATCTTCTGAAAGGTGCCCAAGGTTATGGCTGCCTGATAATTTCAAACTTGTCATCATTTCACAGTCTTAAGGGAGAATGTTTTTCTCTTTTAATTAGTAATAAGAAGAGAGTGTATTAATTAGGAAAAATACCTGGTTACAAACATGGAGCATACTCCCAGAGAAATAACTGTTGCACAATTTCCTTTCATTTTTGTTCTTTCATAATTGGTTGCTTAGTTGTTACAGATGTGATAATGCTTGGCACTTAGGAGCCATGGTTTCCAGTAAGCACCAGTCTGTGACCACAAGAATACCAGCCCAAGTCAATGTTGCTGTTGTGCCCCCCTTCGTCCCAGGCTTTTCAGTGGCTATTCCCCATGTATTTTCTTCTCTGTATTCACCTTCTTTTCTTCTCATATATTTACCTTCTCTGTCCTACCAAGGGCTCTAAAAGATTTGAGAGGACAGTTTTTATAATTCAAAAATAGGAGATTGATCTGTATTTCTGGTCCATGCCACTTTAGCATGTGTTGACTCATACATCTGTTCCATTCCATTTCTTCATTAATCTGCATTTTTTTAAAAAATGCATGTAAAATGTACAATAAAGTATTATTTAAATTCATATATTTGAATATATTTGAACAAAATCCACATTTTAAATGCATTTTGATACAATTTTGTGCCAGGAACAGCATCATAAAATTGAGGGAAGTGTGTAATCTTAACTATTGTCCAATCCACATATTAGGCCAGAAGATGTGGATGAAGACACTATGTATCAGAATTCACCAAAGTCCAATTCATCAAGCTACCTTGTCTAATAAATGTCCAGATCATAAAGGGCAGACATTACTTCCATGACTTGGCCATATATAGATGTATGCATATCAATTCTAATGGGAATAAGATTAATTTTATTATTACTCTAATTCAACAAAATGTTTGTTGCAAGATGAGCCCTACTATTGTTGGCTCCTAGATCTTTTCATCAGGTTATCTGGACTTTGTTATTGACCAGCACATTTCTTCTGCTCCAATGTAAATATAATCCATTATGCCATTGTATCCCTGGCACCCATCCACTCTTGAATTCTGTTAGCCTCCTGTTAGGAGTTCTGTGAATAACTATTTAGGCATTCGTACAGCTCTACAAAAATAGAGGCAGAAAGAAAATCTCAATTTACACACTTTTCAAAGGCTTTTTCGCAGTGAGAATAAAATTGCTAAAAGTATTTGTTGCTTCTTTCAAGAACAAAAGCAGCACAGAATTAAAATCTCTACAAAGAGGAAACATACTGTTTTTGAGCAAGAACCATGTGCAGTTGTTTCTGCCAGCCAGGATTTTTACATATTAATTTGAGGATCCAGTGAAAGAACACTCAATTTTTGTAGTAGCTGAAATATTAGTTTTAAAGAGAAGAGTCTAGTTTGACACTGCCTTTCCTGAAACCTACCTTCAACTAGGATGTGACCCAAGGAAAGCATTTTCTTGTCTCTGCAAAAAAATATGTTCAAGAACAGCCTGAATCATCACTGTAAAATCCCTGCTTAAAGTAAACTTTGATTACACAGACAAAGATCTCATGGGCTTGACGGACCGCATCCTGTAAGCCTTTTTGTGACAGGCTTGTAATAGCTTTTGAATCACACCAAGGCAAGTCATGTCAGAAGGTTACAGAGACCTTTTGTATCAAACTCAATATAACTCTACCCTTGTTCAGTCATTTTAAAAGCATTTGGGTTCTACACATGAGGAAAAGCAATGGAGAAGAGCACAGTAGCACAGCTCCCCACCATTGCTTTCACACTCCATGTACAGCTACAGAGGCTCCATGAGCAACTTAGAAACTTGGAAGATAACAGCTTGAATTTCATATAGAGCTTTTAAAGAAAGAGGATCCCATCTGCTGCAGATAGTTGTGTGTCATCCTTTGCACATGGGGAGTAGTGAGAATGATGATGGAAGGGGTGGAGCTCATGTCCTTGTCTCACGCCATCCCTCTTCCTGATTAAGAGCCTGCACACTTTTAAAACAACTGGATGAATCACATGTGGCAAAGGGATATAATTCCATATTCATACTGCCTCCTTTAAAGGTTCATGTTTTCAGCTGCTTTATCAATTCCATTTTTGGAACATATGTAAATACAGTTTACTCTCATTAGGATAATGTGAGTACAGAGGTGGAAAGTGGTGCCTTTTTGCATTACTCTGAGAATTTGAGCACTGAGCCAAGGACAGGTTTGCAAAGTTGCTACTTAAGGGTAATTCCACCCATCACTTCCTATGTAGGCAGATACTCGTGTGTCAGGAGGAAGTCTGGCTGAGCTGGTTTGTCCCATTCCAGAGATAATGTCATCTCCATTTTCATGGTGGAGGGCACTGCTTATTTTATTCATAAAGGATGACTTTTTGCACCTGGCCAAAGAGTTACATAGATCCATTAGCATTGTTCCTTCACAGAATCAGACCAAAGAGATTAGTTTCTCTCTTTTCAAGTAAGCTTGCTGTTCCTGTAAAATGTGTTTTTAGTATTATTTGTGTTTTGCAGATTGATCATTTCCATTGGGAGGGATAACACTGAATAATATCTATTTTTTTTAAACAGAAAGCCATCATTAGCCATGTCTCACCTGACATCCTTTATCTGTTCAGAGTTCAAGCAGTTTGCCGAAATGACATGCGCAGTGATTTTAGCCAAACAATGCTTTTTCAAGGTAAAACCACATGATTTTCCTGTTCTTTTGTAACAGTCCCTTAGCTAGTATACATTTGTAGTTGCAGCTTAATAGTGCAAGCTGATGTGGTGAGATGTTTATGAACAGTGCTTACATAATAATAATAATAATAATAATAATAATCTTTATTTCTAGCCCGCTCCTCTGTGAGTACAATCGGAGCGGGGTACAACAAGATTAAAACATACAAATTAAAACACTTCATTGACCCATTCCCAGCCACCCACCCCTTAAAAATAAATTAAATTAGCAATAATTTAAAATCAACAACATTAAAAACAAGATTCATCCTCCATAGTTCTTACATTGAGGAAAAGATAACACCAGGCAAGGGGTCAATTTATAGGTCCCATTCGGAGCTGGGATCTAAGAGGTGTCAGGGAAGGCCTGCCGGAAGAGATGCGTCTTCAGAGCTTTTTTAAAGCAATCAAGAGATGTTATAAGGCGCATCTCATCCGGCAGACCATTCCAAAGTCTGGGAGCGGTCGCGGAAAAAGTCCTCTGGGAGGTCTGCGACAGCCTAGTTTTCACCGGCTGTAGCAGGTTCCTCCCAGAGGATCGGAGTGTGCGGGGGGGTTCATACGGGGAGAGGCGGTCCCTGAGATAAGGTGGACCCAAGCCATGTAGGGCTTTAAAGGTTAAAACCAACACCTTGTACTGCGCCCGGAAACTAATTGGCAGCCAGTGGAGAGCCTTGAGCACCGGTGTTATGTGCTCTCTCCTTGATGTTCCAGTTACAAGCCTGGCTGCCATATTTTGGACCAGTTGAAGTTTCCGGGTTAAGCACAAGGGTAGCCCCATGTAGAGCGCATTACAGAAATCCAGGCGTGAGGTTACCAGAGCATGTACCACAGTTTCCAGGTCCCTCATGTCCAGGAAAGGGCGCAGCTGGTGTATCAGCCGAAGCTGATAACAGGCACTCCTGACCGTCGCATTCACCTGACAGGTCATGTGGAGCGACGAATCTAGGAGTACCCCCAGACTGCGAACACAGTCCTTAGAGGAGAGTGTGACTCCATCCAGGACTGGAGACTGTATTCCCAAGCCTGGTTTTGGGCCTGTGACTGTTAGTACCTCCGTTTTGTCTGGATTCAGTTTCAATTTGTTTTCCCTCATCCAATCCATTACCGCCGCAAGACAGTCATTAAGAGGAGAGACGCCATCTGAAGTCTGTGCTGACGATCTGGACATGGAGAGGTATATCTGAGTGTCATCAGCGTACTGAAGACACTGAGCTCCATGCCTCCGAATGACCTCACCCAGCGGCTTCATATAAATGTTAAATAGCATCGGGGACAGGATGGCACCCTGAGGGACGCCACAATTAAGCTCAATTTTGGAAGAGCAACTGTCCCCGAGCCTCACCCTTTGGGATCTGCCAGAGAGGAAGGACCGGAACCACTGAAGAGCGGTGCCCCCGATCCCTACCTCCCTCAGCCGATCCAAAAGGATGGAGTGATCTATAGTGTCAAAAGCCGCAGAGAGATCCAAGAGCACCAACAGGGTCACACTACCCCTGTCAATGCTCAAGCGGAGGTCGTCAGCCAGTGCAACCATGGCGGTCTCAACTCCATGTCCTGCCCTGAAGCCGGTTTGAAATGGATTGAGATAATCGGTTTCATCCAAGACAGCTTGGAGTTGGGAGGCGACTGCTCTCTCGATCACCTTGCTCAGAAATGGGAGCAAGGACACTGGTCTGTAGTTGTTCCTGTCCAGGGGATCAAGGGAAGGTTTCTTCAGGAGAGGCTTGACAGCCGCCTCCTTCAGACACGATGGGACCGTGCCCTCCCTGAGGGATGCATTGATCACATCCCGAAGGAATGTTCTCAATGAATCCCCTCCCTGGACGACCAGCCAAGATGGACATGGATCGAGGGAGCATGTCGTCTTCCGAGTACTGCCAAGGAGCTTGTCCACGTCATCGGTACTCACCGATTGAAACTCATCCAGTAAACTGACAGCAACGGAGTTGCTGGACACCTCGCCAATCAGTCACATTGTTCAACTGAAGAAGCTTTGTTAGCATGAATGCTAGAATGACAAATTCTAAAAACAATTTGTTTCTTCACCTTCCGAATTGGATGAAGGGAATGATTCCTATTCAGTATGGTTTTGGTTGCTGCCATAATTCATTATCAGACCCAAATGCACTAATAGAAGGAGGGATCAATGTTGTCAGATAGATAAACATATACAGTGGGCTCTTTTATCTGTGGGCATGGCATCCACGGATTTGAACTTTCATGGTCGGCAAGCCTGTGGCTGCTAGTGAAACTGTGAGCACATTGCATAGGAAATAGATCTTCCCAGATACAAAGAGACACTGTATAGGCAAAGGGATCTTGTAGCTCTTTTGAAATCAACTGTGCAAAAGATATTGTAGCATAAGCTTTCATAGACCTGGTTTACTTCCTTAGATGTCAACCAAGCCTGTGAAAAGTTATGCTACAACTTCTTTCACAGTTAATCTCAAAGGTGCTACAAGATCGCTTTATATGCTGATATTCCAGATTAGCATGTCTATGTCTCAAACAATACTGTACATATGTATTGACTGAGGACTGATGATCCAAATTCAAGATGAGGAGTTGTGTTAGGAGAGACTAAGTTTTTATTTTTATTACAGATGTTTCTCACTATTGCTGTAGACATAGAGCTTCATGGTATGTGATAAGATGCAGTTACCCAGGACAGGCAGAGGGAGTATAATTATAACAAGTTTTCAGAGTTAGTAGTACTGGGTATTTCTTTGCTTGCTTTTATAATTATGGAATAATAATCAAGAAGTAGAACATCTAGAATATGATTAACAACAAAAGGAAGCCCTGGTTTTCAGAAATCAGCCTGCTTTGGAATAAGTGTATTCTCTTTGTAGTATACAATAATGTCTTTTTTCCTAAACGCCTTCATCCTTGATTCTGCCCAGAGATCTCTGGATAAAGAGTGGATATAAAAATAAATAAGTGGTGTTTAGCAAATATTTTTTATAATTCTGCAATCCAGTTAAATATTTTTTTTCTCTTTCTGCTTCCCCCTCTCCACACCATCAGATAACACAACTCGAATTTTCGAAGGGACCAGAATAGTAAAAACAGGAGTGGTAAGTGAAATGAGTTATTGGAATGAATATAAAAGTGTTTGTGACAACATTATCCAGCAGATGGCAGCATAATGTAGTAAATCTCTAATAAAAGCAGTTTTAGAATTAAGAGATTGCAAGGGGTTTTGATAAACTGCTCTGAGGGATCTTTTATCTCTGGTTGAATGAATATTACTTCAGAGAGGCCACATATACCCTGAAACTATATTGCTACATTTAAGTATATTAAGTAATTAGAAATTTCATTTAAAAATTCTGCACAGCAAATAATGCACTGAAGAGTATTTTAAAACATTCAGGAAACCTGGGGACTAAATCAATATATGAAGACATACTCAGCATTTTATTTTTAGTTTTGCTAAGCCTGATTTGGAACTACAAATGGTTACACATATTTTGAGAGCAACTGTACAGTTAGCAGGGTCTTTTTTTAAAACAAAGAAAACATCAAACATCCCTGCAATGTGCCAGATGTTCAAAATTTCTTCTCATTTTTAGTGAGATAGTCATAGCAGGCAAGCATCTCTAAGCTCTGAATGTGCAGCTTTGCTGTGACAGGAATCTATAAAAGCAGTTTGTCTCTTAACATTCCTCTCATACACACATATATCAGAGAGGACATGCCCCCCATCACACAATTCTCATCCTGGGGCAGAGGATGAACATCTACATGGTGCTGTGGACTAAACTGTTGCCACAGAAGACACATCCTCCCAAGTACCTCAGGTTTCATTCCCCAGGTAGACTGGATTACTTAACCTGATTTAACCCTTCTCTGGTCCACTCAGTTAAGATGTCTAGTAAAATGACAACTCTTTTCTCATTAAAACACATTTATCTAGTTATTAGGGACACAGTATTCCTTGCAGGTTATTTTAAATTAAATTCTATTAATCTTTATTCTAGTTTAAATCAATCCAAAATAAGAGTGGACTATTAGGGATGTATCCAACTCACAGTTGAGTTTCTTCCTCTTTCCTAGTACAGAGAAGGACAAAATACTTGTATACATGCTAAGTGCATAGCAGCCAGGAGATAATAATGCAGAAAGAACTTTCATAGCCTGGTACCCTCAGAGGTATTGGAGCATAAATTCTGTCATCATCTAGGCATTCCATTTCTGACCTCAAAACTGGTTGTTGAGCAAAAAACCAAAAACAATACTACCTGTACAAAGGAAGATTAGAAGGAGAAATGGCTGAACTGTAATATGTCCACAAACCCCAGTCCATCAACAGTGGGTTGAACAGAGACAATGGCTTCTGGCACACTACACATATTATAATTCTGGTTAAAACCCCAGCCTCATGAGGATGTTCTTGACCAGTTTATCACATCTCCTTTCTTGTTCCCAGCCTTCACACATCATATTCAAAAATTCTTTCCACCATTCATATATCAATCCACCCACCCTGGCCTTAGGCAACATCTTTCCTCTTGCCTTTGCCCCTAGAGAACCATTGTTAAAGCTGAATTTGTCACCATATCATCATATCCACAAGTTTTGCATTTCTGTGGCTATGCATAAAGTCTGATTGAAATGGTCCTCCCTGTGCTACAAGATCCCTTTGCATACTGATATTCCAAACTAGTATGGCTAGTTCTCTGAATTCTGCCATCCCTTATCAGTGTGGAAATGCTGAGTGGGCATGATGGGAGTTCTACTTCAGTGGAACTAGGTTACAGTTGTAAACCGCTTAGACACTCCTTAGGTGCTATGATGCAGTATGTAAATGAAGCTGTTTGTTTTGTTGTTTGGAACTAGAGGGTGCCAGGCTGAAAAAGAAGCAACACAGCCTGAAGCTGCCAGCGGGCAGCATGAGTCCGATTACTTTGATGTGTCATCAGAAAGTTAGAAATGCCCTTCTGGTTCCATACAGTGGTCTATATATTGGCCAACATCTTTTACATTTCATAGTGGCTGACCAGGTGGTGCTTGGAAGCTCACAAGCCCTGTTTATTCCCCTCAAGAACCTGGGGACATACTGCACTTAAACATTGAAGCTCAGTTGAGCCATTATTATTAATAGCAATTTGATATGAATCTCATAGTGGGAGAAAGGCAGGATATAAATCCCTGAACACTCCCTGAATCTATCTAATCCCTCTTTAAAGTCTTCTAAAATAATAATGTTAAACTAGTGTTAAAAGGACAGCGCTTATATTCAGTTTAATTTTGATTATAATTCATTATTGATATCCTGCATTTCTGTTGGAATAATTTAGACTTGCAATACTTTTTAAATATACAGTAGATCAACATTAGGTTAAAATATGTTAAATCTAAGTAGTAATAAAACATTAGGTATTACTTGGACATGCAACAAATTTTTACAGATTTACATTGTGGATTACTGTGGGAAGATTTAAGACAGCATGGAGAAAATCCTTTTGGAGGTATAATAATAGTAAAGAATGATGACATTCTCAAAACTAATACTAATACATTTCTTCCCTCCCCAGGTCTTATACCCTTTCTGTCCTGTCCATTAGATTGTAAAATACTATAGGTGAATCAACTAAAATTCCATATATAAATGAAATAAATGTAAATGTAGTTAAAGATCTACCACTACAGTCTTGGTCCTGCACTTTGGACCTCCCATTCTTTCTAATAGAGAAACATTGACCTTGTACAAATATGCTGGCCTTTCTTTAAAACAACTGGATACACTAAATAAGGACAGAGATTATTGCCTCAGTGTCGCAACTAAAGATTTGCAGCTTCACTGTTATTTGAGGGAAAGCAATTAAGTGTCTAGTGTCACATACTGCATGCCTTTAATAATCAATGATTATAGCTACTAAATATAGTAAAATTATAGGCAAAGGGAAATGTTAATAGAACATTAGGAAAGCAGTGAAAAATAGAGTAAAGCTGTTGTATCATCGTATTTTCTGGAGTTAGTAAAAATGTTTTAACAACATGGAATTCAAATAGGGCTCCCCTAAAGAAAAGAGAAAACAAGACAGCATAATTAAAAAGTGTTTCATGTCTTGTGAAACATATACACATAAGCTATTGTTTTTTAATCTCATTCATTTCAGTGGGAAAGGTTTATGTATGTGCAGCTTAACCCTCTCACTGAAACCAATCAGTTTTAGAAGAGCTTAGGTTTTGATGGATTTTACCTGCGAGGGCAGGGAGGAGAGAGGGGACAACAGTGCCAGAATCTTTGAAATTCCTTTCCATGCCCTACTTGACATTTCATGTTAAAATCAGAAGACTGCCATTCTGGATATGATCCAAAATACAAGGTCTCTTTTAAAAACACAATATAGCTGTTTTATACCTTCTATGTTGTTTATCTTGTGCATCTTAATGTTTTTGCCAGCTAGATTTAACTACAATTGTTTAAATATACTTGTCTTATTTAAACAGAATAATGGGAACAATGGAGTGTTTGGAAAGAAAAGGAAAACAAAAGGAAAAAAGAGCCGAGGTAGCATGTCAGGTACCTCTACTGATGCTCTCTCTGGTGTGTTTTCTTCTCTTGTTCCCCCTGGTGATTTCTTCAAGCCTACAGCTTCGCCGGCACCTTCAGCCGACATGGCTCCCATCAGTTCTGGATCTTCTACTTGGACTTCCTCAGGCCTCCCCTTTTCCTTTGTGTCAATGGCGACTGGGATGGGGCCTTCCTCCAGTGGAAGCCAAGCCACGGTGGCTTCAGTGGTCACCAGCACCTTGCTTGCTGGTCTTGGGTTTAGTGGGAGTGGCATTTCCTCTTTTCCCAGTACTGTTTGGCCAACTCGTCTCCCTACATCTGCTTCTACTAATAAGCCGTCAGCAAGGCCAGTTGTGGCTACCACTGAGGCATTATCCTCTCCAGCACCAGACAGTGATTCTGCTCTCACAAAAGACAATGAAGGAGCAGAGGATGGAGAAAAGGATGAGAAAAGTGAAAGTGAGGATGGTGAAAGAGAGCATGAGGAAGAAAGGGAAAAGGATTCGGAAAAGAAAGAAAAGAGCGCTGCAACAGAGGCTGCCGATATAGAGAATAACAATGAGGTTACAAACACCACTCTCACTCCCAACAGAACTATGGAGGAGGGAGGGAATAAAACCATACCTGATCAAGAGCAAAGCCAAAACATTCTCCCAACGGGTAGGACGCCCAGAGGAGAAGGAATTACAGAAATAGACACTCATTTCCAAACAGTCCCTTCCACCCAAGTGCCACCACCAGCATTCACAAATGAACAATATACTCGTGAAATTTCAAGAAGACCCGAGACAGCATCAGTGACAACTTTACCAAAAGACAACAGATTTATTACCATTAACCCAGGTGAGTTATTTTTGTGGGGTAAGAAAAGCAAGGTGGACATAAGAAAATGAGAGACATCCAGAATTTTTCATCACAACAAAACATTGCAGGAGCTTTTCATCTCTTTTTAAAATGTTGCACAACCATCCTTTGGGTTCGCTTTCTCATGTAGTCCCCTTAGACATCTTTAGATAAGCTACCATTATGAGCACACAGTGTGAAGCTTCATGTTTTGAAATGATAGTAATGAAACATTCTTATACTGTATCATAATTTCCAGCCACAAACTCTACTCCCTTACTATTACTTAAGCCATTAATTTTCCATTATGGAGACTAATATCAAGATTAGAAAAAACAGAAATACCATAAAACCTGAACGAATAACAAATTGTGTGTTAAAGGGAGGGGATATGACCTGTAGCAGTTGTTCACACCTTTCTGCTAATGTAATAGCTTATTTAAAAACTCACAGTGCACTCACTACATCTAGAAATTTCTTTATTGGTTGGGTTTAAAGTCAGTATTCTCTTTTTCAGTTTATTCATAGGTTTTCATTTTGCTTATGTAGGTATGGGTTGGGGTGTGTTGTATGCATTCCTCCTTACTCAAAGGAGCCTTAATCTGAGTTGTTCCTCACGTTCACCACTAAAATACAAAAGTTTAAGTTTTAGAAGAGTGAATGACTGATGATGCACAGAGAATACACTGGGGCCTTCCTCCTGTGGATCTAACGAAACAACTGTGTTAACCTACCATACATCCCTATATTTGAGTAAGAATGCTATAGTCCATGAAATTTAATGTTGGAATAGATTAGTTAGTCTTTAAGGTGCCATAATTTTTTTGATACTGATACAGACTACTACAGCTATCTCTATATGTACAAGTGTGTTGTTGTGTAGTGTGGGTGTGCTGTTTGTAATTGAGAAAGAGAGGGTGAGAGAAAACTTGTGTGAAAACAAAACTAGAAGCCAAAAGAGAGAAGGGGAAAACACCTTCTTCTAAAAAATAGAGGTATAATCCATGTTAAGAAAAACAAGAACATAAATTTTGGCAAGTATATTGTAAATTTATAATAAAATGACATTTTCGGGGTGCAGCTGAATAAAACTATTTTTAAGCCGACCATGTTGTTTTTGAAATGAATTAGAGGAAGGAACCCTGCCAAAAGAAGAGTAGGGCTGTTCAACCTCCAGTGTGTTAGAGGAGCACTCATGGGTGACAGGATAAATGAGTTCTTTGCATCTCTTGCAACAAAAGAAGATATAGAAGAATAGCCAACATCTGAACTATTCTTCTTGGGTGGTGAATTGGAAGAAAAGTTGCATGTTGAAGTAGCCATAGAAAAGATTTTAGAGTAAATTCATTGATTTAAAGAATGACAATTCAACAAAACCAGATAGTATTCACCCAGGATTTCACAAAGCACTTGCACATGAAAAGTGGAACGCTGACTAGTGCCCATTTCTTTTAATTATTTTGACAACTATTCCCATAGAAGACAGGGATGTCTTGCAAAGGGAAGATGAAATGCCAGTCTTTCACATAGACATATGTGCACAATCCCATATCTCGCTAGGATCCTGGAAATTACAGACAGGTAAACTTGAATTAATAGCTTGGCTTTAACAGTCTGTAGATTCCAGGATGGTATCTAATAAAACAGAAGTTCAAAATAGAGTAAGTAAATTTAGAAAAGAACCACCATAGTATACTAGTTAGTTCCTGTTGGTTGTCATCAACAGGGAGTCTCAGAACCATTATTTACCACATAGTAGTTTTAAAGGAAGTAGCTATGTTAGTTTGCAGATTTATATGCATGAAACCTCATGTTAAAATAAAAACCAGTTAGTCTTAAAGGTATTGCTACATTCTTTCTTCCCCCCCCCCCCTCCTCTCTTTCTACCACACAGAGGCTTCCTGGGGGGAAAGTCATAGTCCCAGAAGACAGGAAAGGAGCAAATATATGGCCACATCTTACTACCTGCCATGGACCTAACAACCCAGTCCTATACAGTTCTATGTAGAAGATTCAGCAGTAGTAGTAAGGAATAGTGGTATCTACAGGGGTCATTGCATATAATGGAGAAATGGAAGGGAATAGAAGCGCAGTTGCCAGTAGGCCTGCAGAGGGCAGACTGGCTTTTCCTGGAGAAAGTACTCCACAGTGATCTGGTGCCTTGATGTTCCCTTTTCCTTCCCTTTTTAGAGCTTCTCTTCTTTCCATGGAAAAATCAGAAGACCTGTTATGACAGCCTAAGCTTGTTGACTGATGGATACAAAATAATTATGTACCACTTATCTGACATTCTAAGTACCATCCAACATTTAGGAATGGTGTGATAAAATTAAATCATAAAGCAACATCAATCAATAATTACAAAAACATTCCCCAAACTAGAGACAGACAATTAGGTTTAATTAATTCAGCTTCTCATTTTTACTTAAAGCTAAACCCATACTAATGCCTCTTTGGATTGTGATGTAGGGGCCTTCAGCATGAAAACTGCTTATATGTCCATATGCATTTTAAAACACATGCACAAATACATTTTATTCATTCATTTAATTTCATCTCATTTCATTTTCATCCTGCCTTTCTGCCAGAATTGGACCCAAGTCAGCTCACAAAACACACATATTATTCCAGCAGTTTTCAAGTAAATGAAGCATTTGTTTTCCTGAACTCCCCCCACTCTGTGAACACACATGCTTTATTGTTAGATGTTTGAGATGGGTTTTTTCTTTACATTTTTTTCCAAACTGTTGTGAAATTTAGAAATGTACGGATTTTGACAACAAAGAGTATTTCTGTTTGTGTTCATGAAATGGAAAGTAGGTTATTTCATTAGTTCAGATTGCAGTGCACTCCTAATCCACAGCAGTTGGTGAATCTCCTGCAGATTTTTGTCAGAACCTTAATGGAGCTACCCAACATGCAAAATCTGTTCTGGAAATTGGATTCAGCACCTTGGACTAAATGTGGAGTAGATTTCCCACTCCACTGATAGGGGAACTATCATCTTTAGGGCTTTCTAGATTGGCAAAAAGAAGTATGTTCATGGCTGCATGAAACTCTAGCCTTTAGATGAGAAAAAGGGAAAGTGTGCCATGAAAACGCTTTTTTTGCATTTTAGGGGAGAAGAAGTGCCTTTAAAAAGGTGCTGGTTTTCCCAGCTTCTTTTTTAAAAACTGCGGAACAGCGCAGCTCCATCTAAAGGCTGTGGTGCAGCTGCTAAGCATTAAGGAAAAGGCAACTTCATGTCACACTTTCCTGCCAATCTAGAAAGCCCCTTTGTTGTCAACAGCCCTGTCCAAGACCTGTCCTCCACTGCTCTGCTTGGGTCCTGCAAGTTCAGACCTGTGACCTTCCTAATTGGGTCTGTCCATCTGACATGTGGCCTTCCTCTCGTTCTCATGCCCTCTGCCTTTCCTGGCATTATTGTCTTTCTTAATTAGTTGTGTCTTCTCAAGATGTGGCCAAAGTATGTCAACTTCAATTTCATCTACTTGAGAGATATTCAGGCTTGATCTTTTCAAGGACCCATTTGTTTGTCTTTTTGACTGTCCATGGTATCCTCAGCCCTCTTCTCCAGCACCACATCTCACATTAGTTGATTTTATTTTTATCTGCCTTTTTTTTAACTGTTCAGCTCTCACACACAGTATATGGTGATGGGGAATACAATGACTTGGACATCTACCATCTACTACTAAGCAAAACGAATTTCTCACACATCCCTATGCCAAACCCATTTTACCAACCAAATGACTGCAACAATAACAAAACCTTATGAACAACAGCCAGGGCCTGGCTCTTTGTCATGTTTAAAGGCAAGCCATTCCAGAACACAAGGACAACAGTGGTAAAAGCAACGGCTCTCACTAGGATAGTGCAAGCTCCTTGCAGTGAGGAAAGGGTTGAGGTCAACTGCCTTCCTTACTGTGCTGTGTGGGGAATTATTGTTTTTCTTTTCACTGTCAACAAATTCACACTCGTTCCAGTATCCAATACTAAATGGGAGTTGAGACTCATAACTTCCTTGAGCCCCAGGCAGTACAGAACTAGCCAAGAACAGTGATTTACTTGTTGTTGTTGTGTCCCTTGAAGTAATTTCTGATCTATGACCAGTCACAGGTTATTTCTTGGCAAGATATGTTCAGAGGAGGAATTCTTTTTGCCTTCCTCTAAGGCTGAGGGAGATTACCTGCCCAAGGTCTCCCAGTAGGTTCCCATGACTGAATGAAGATTTGAACCCTGGTCTCCAGAGTCATTGTCCAGTAGTCAAACCACTTCGACTCTGGCTCTTAGGGATTATTTATAGTTCAAGAATATCTAGAGGACCACAAATTGACCTCAGTTTTCAAAGGTTGAAAAACAACCCCAAATCACAGGTCTTCATTGATATGTAGCTTAGGGTCACCATAAATTGGAAACAACTAGAAGGCAAACAACAATAACAGACAGACAGCAGGGGAAGATTTCAGGAAGGTGAGAAAGAAACAAAAGGGCTTTCTAGATTGGCAGGAAAGTGTGACATGAAGTTGCCTTTTCCTTAATGCTTAGCAGCTGCACCACAGCCTTTAGATGGAGCTGTGCTGTTCCGCAGTTTTTAAAAAAGAAACTGGGAAAACCAGCACCTTTTTAAAGGTGCTTCTTCTCTAAAATGCAAAAAAAAGCGTTTTCATGGCACACTTTCCCTTTTTCTCATCTAAAGGCTAGACTTTCATGCAGCCATGAACACACTTCTTTTTGCCAATCTAGAATGTCCCAAAGTGTATTTTTCCTGCCTTTCTCTCCCCCACCCCCCAGAAACAAATCTCAGCTCCTGATCTAGTCTGTTTGAAGATCTAGTGTGTCATTTTGTTGCAGGTAGCTCCTGAACCTCCTTTTTTTTTAAAGGTCATTCTTTTCCCTCCACATATTCTCAGACAATTTGAGTTATATCTATTCAGCGTCTTTCCTTTATGATTTGCCCTCTGTTGTTCAAACTTCAACTAAATAAATGTCCAGTAATTGTAATATTAATCTGTGTGATTCAGTTTATATATCTGTTTCTCCAAGTATTCCATTACACTGCTTGGTGAGAATGGCAGCTGTTCACTACCTGCTTGTGGCTGTCTCATGTGGTCAAGGCTAGCATGGCAGTACATGATATTTTTGCCACATGATGGCATTGCTGTAAACTGACCGAAAGAACCGTTGGCAATGGTATGGAAAGAGATGTGGGTATTGACCAGATAGAACAATGAACTGGTGACTACTACAAAATAGCTGGCTGTATGGAGCAACTACTATTTGCATCACTACTCCTGATAGCATACCCATCAAAATGTGTTGTATATTATTGTGTGTGTTATCAATGCATGATTTGTAATAAGAGATCAAGCTTTTTTTTCCTCTTTTTTGTTCTCCCCCCCCCCTTTTTTTTTTTTTTTTTTTTTTTTGGTCAAACATACATTGGTATTTTGTGTTACAATACATAAAATGGCTTTTTTCTGCATTCCACAGAAACCGTACTTTCCTTTTTGCTGTTAAATTTCCCTCAGATTGAGTGCATTCTTTCCACCTTGCCAGGCCTGGAGCATTATTGGCACTAAATGATTATCATTCATCACTACCAACTTGAGGCTCCATTAATGTGCATATCTGTTCTGTGTCACCTCCATTGAAGTAATCTCTGAATTGGTATAGGCAGATGCCAAGAATATATGATCAAGCTTTAAACAATTTTTTTTTTTTTTGGAGGAGAGGTTTCTGAAACATAATGCCTTGTACAAATATATGTCTTTAAAAAGTATTTCAGATCAAACATCTTGTTGTTCTACCTAGAGCTTGGAAATAATGAATTACAAGTAATATTGACTGAATGTGTAATTTTTTTGGTATGTTCCCAAAATAATGTGGCAATTGGAGATGAAGTGACATATAGTGTAACCTTTCTAATTACTTTTCAAAGTAACAATCTAAAGACCTTTTTAGGCATTTTGAAAAAAAATAGATTTGATGCTCTTATTTTAGTGAATCTTTTAACAAGATGAAGAAAAGTAACAGAAAAGCAATAATCAACACACTGAGCAGTGCAAAAAGTTGAATTTTTTAAAACATCATAATGAGAAATGGCTACAAATTAATTGTTAAGTGCACAAACTTGAATACAGTGGCTCTTTGGAATATTTTTAAGCTGTGAATGCTTGAATCCATGGATATGGAGATAACTTTCTGCATAACTTTCTAGGCTCTGTCTGTCTATACACACACACACACACACACATACAGTGGTCCCCCGGGTTACGAAGGTAATCCGTTCCGGGATTACCTTCGTATCCCGGAAGTATTCGTTACCCGGGGGACCGCTTTCGCGGACGGACCGCGCGGCCATTTAAAGGGGCCGCGCGGCTTTTTTTTCTTCGTATCCCGGGGGATATTTCGTATCCCGATGGATAAGAAGCCGGTCCGCCGCCTTTCGGATCCCGGGGTTTACGCAACCCGGGGGATTCGTAAGGCGGGGGACGACTGTATATATATAATTTCATTTTTATATGGTAGTGTCCTACTTTTTTCTTGAACATCCTATATTGTGCATTGCCTTGTCCTCCTTTGCAGTTAGAACATCCTGGTCACCCTGGGAATCATGAAACAGCAGTAGGTGGGGTGCTGCTGAGGATGATGGAGGTGGCAGTCCAACACCTCTGGATGTATCAAGTTTCAGAAAAGTGGCACAAATTAAACAAAGAAAAATTCAGCTGCTGCCACTCCCCCCCCCCCCCCCCCCCATGTGGCTTGCAACATAAACTTGCTCTGCTGTAAAGGTTTTGATAACATTTGGTGCCAATTCCCAACTCGGATGGATGGATGGATGGATGAGTGGGATATACCTGAATATGAACCTCATTAAGTATAAAAACTGGTTCATTCAATTAAAGCAGCAAATAAGGAAGGATCGGGATTTTGCTTGGGACTATTCAAAAGAGACAGAATGTGTTCCCATATCTTCCCAAAGGACAGGACATCCTCTCATCCTTGATGAGAGGTGTTTACATTTTGGCTCTATGTAATAAACATATCTGCATATCATATGTAAGAATAAGTTGTAACATTCCTTGCATATTTGTAATTGTGTTAACACATAATTTCAAGCAGGCTAAAAGTTTAAAAACCTCTCTGTATCTGTTAAAGTAGACTGCAATCTTTAGCGTCATCTGCACTGCAGAAATAATGCAGTTTGACACTGCTTTTACTGCCATGGCTCAGTGCCATGGAATTCTGGGATTTGTCATTTTGTGAGCTATTTAGTCTTCTCTGTTAGAGACACTGGTGCCACAACAAACTGCAAATGAAACAGTGCAGTGAAACAGGCTGGGTGACAGCCAGACGATAGGTGGCTTAGGCCTCAGAGTAAATACAATTGAAGAGCAGCAAGGACTTTTGATGTGCCCATTACACAGAAGTGAGGCTGGCCCCCCAAAAATTGATTCTAGTATTTCATCATAATTTTTCTGAATGGTGGGATCCTGTTGGGATTAGGCTGGGAGATAGTTGGAAATGGAATCCTTGGCTACCTGTAGTGAAGTTCAATGAGAAGCCATGCAATCCCACCCAAAACCTAAATGAGTCTTAACATCTATACATCTTGACAGCAGCCAAGGGCTTGTATTTGACCCGGGCCAAAGAGGGCCAAACTGGGCTGCTGCTGGCCTACCACCCACCACACTGCTCAGGAGCCCCCAAAACCACAGTCCATGGGGGCTCTGACACTAATTCCAACTGCTGCCAAGATGGATAAATGTTGAGGTTCATTTAGGCTTTGTGTGGGATTGCATGGCTTTCAGTTGTATGGAATTTTATGAAATAAGTCTGACATTGTGTAAAGGTCTTTGGAGATAGACTCATTAGGATAATTAAGCATCTGTGTAGGTTCTCCCCCCCCCTTCCCTCCCATATGTGACAAGAATTATTACATTATAATTTCTTGTGATCCTTGAATATTTGTACAGCAGTTTGTAAAACCTTTCATTCACTCAGACAGTTTGTATGCAGGTAAATGAAAGCATCAGACCAGATTTTGCCAGCAGACTGTGTACATAAAATATGACACTGTAGAAAAGTATTGCCAGTCTAAAGGTGTGGGGGGCATTCTAAGATGTACAGGGAGAGGAGGATAATACCTGAAATCTAAATGGAAGCCAGCATATTCTGCAGCTACCTGTTATATTACTGTGAGTAAAACATTTTAGCTACTCAGTATTTATAGGGGTTTTGTTTTTTTAAAGCTCTGAATGTCCACTGTTACAATGAAGGTTTCTACTGTCTCAGAAGCAGCATACGCTGATCCATTTGTCTCTCCTGTTTATAATTCAACACACAGGAGTTCATGTTCTTCTATTTTCATGAGTGTCCTCTGGCTAAATGAACTAATGCTCTCGCGGTACTGGTATTCCAGATTACAGTAAGATTTTATTTTCTGACATTTGTTTGTATCTGTTCTTAGAAAAATAAGAAATTAACTTTATCCATGGCATTGTTGTTTGGGGGAGTATCAAGATATGAGGGAGGGTAATTTTTGTGTAGGTATATATTTCCAAGATGGCTGTTTCAGATATTTTATCCTGAGCAACATTACTTACAAAGAAGAAACACATGTTTCTTCTCAGGGGCCTATTATAATGGGCAGACAAAGAAGTTGTAGGTTAATATGTTTGTCTAATAGTCTTTTCTTATTTTAACCTTTGTCCATAACACCTTGCCAAATATATTTTCTTGGCTGAGATTCCAAAATGGATGAAAACTGCTGAATGAGGGTTTTCTCTGGAAGGAAATAGGTTTAGATAAAATAGGGTTTAGATAAATTACACATTTCAGTTTATGGAGAAATGGTTTTCAAAGTATCAGTGATTGAAATCTACCTGAAACAGACACACTGTACTATCTTATGTCGCCCCCCCCCCCATTCCTTTCTACTGGGATTCATTCCAAGCCAGTAAAAGGCAAACTGAATTAATTCAGCAGTGACATATGCCACCAAAAAGTGTTTGCATTTCTTAGCAAAACTGGAGTTTCCTCACCCTTTTTTAAAGAAATGGGCAAAGTTGCAAAAAGGATACATTATATTTGTCAATTGCTGCTGAGCTGCCTTTGTTTAAAACCCCATAATGTAAACCCTGGTTTGTTGCTGTTGCTGTTTTAGCATGAAAAGAAATAAAAACGTCTGTGTCTTTCTGTTGAATGTACATTTTCTGCAGTATTACTCAGCAGGCCACCTTTTTATAGGCTACTGAGTGCAGGACCCCTGTGGGTAGCCCAGATGTACTGTGGATGTCTGCTAGCATGGAATACCACCAGCTACTTCTGCTAGTATTGGTCTTTTCTATCTTCCCTTTATAATTGCAGTGAAATACATTCTGATGTCCTTTTAAAAAGCAGTGGTCACACATGACTTCTCAGGCAAAGGTACAGTAATTTCTTTCATTCCTGCTTTCTTTCATAGCATATCTCCTCTCACCACATGCACACTTTGGGGGGAAAACCAAAAGGTCTGTAGTTAAATTGATTGTTGATTAAAACAGTCTTTCTTCTGAGCAGATTTTTCTAACAATCAGTATAAAAAGTAGAAGACACTGAAGTCTTAAATGTTTCTCTTTGTTACTCTGCTGCTGACCTGACATTAGAATATGAGCGCTCTGGCTTGGATGCAGTTCCTTTTTTGAATCCTTTAACTAGCATGGCCATGCTAGCTAGCAGATTCGGGGAACTATAGTTCAAAAGGTACTGCATATATATCATCCCTTTACAAATTGTCTTGTATGGGAGTAGGTGTCAAAAGAAGTACTGTATATACTCATGTATAAGTATAGAATTTTTAGTCAAAAAATTGACCCCCAAAAAACTGAGTCGACTTATCTACAGTATGTACTGTATTTAACTTTAATTTAAAAAGGAGTCATCCCCTGGTGAAAGTCAAGAGTGTAATTTGTCCTAGAAGCACCAATCCTCCTCTGTTTTCTTATCCATCCAGCCTTTAGTGTGAGCACAAAGTTATGCTTGCTGGAATTTTGTAAGTTCTTTGGCTATGAAGATTTTCACACTTACCTGAATCAGTTGTAAATCATCCTCCAAACGTCTTGCAAACGTCTTCCAAAGGTGGCTGAAAGAGCACCTGACAAGGATTTTACACTTTAGTCACTTCTGGCAGAGCCAGTCACAAAAATAAAGGACACAATGAGCTGATTTTCTCAGCAATCTGCACTTAGGGACCATTGATGACAGTGACAAAATTTCATCAATATGCCATAATAACTTCCGGGTGATAATTATTACTTTATGATACCCCCTCATAAGGCGCAATCTGCAGACTTCTACAATATCAGGTATTTGGAGGGTCAAGATACACTGGGAAATTGTATAAATCTAGATAGTGACTACATAGTGATAAGTTAACAACTACAAATCATAACAAATGTTCTGTCATTTTTTTTAAAAGGTGATCATTAAAATGTTTGGATACCCGTGCCAATGACTTATAGAAATTAATTATGCAATGGGTGAAGACTTACAGTAATTTCTTTCAGAGAAACAATATAAAGTACTTCCTCAAACAATATATAATTACTGTCAGTCAGGTTCAATGAATTACTCCCAGCTTCTGCCCTGGCTGAATGCTAGGGAATTCTGGGAATTGTAGTTTCGTCAGACATTTATCTTTCTCTGTCAGAGTGCTCTGGTGCCAAAGTAAACTATAATTCCCAGGATTCCCTAGCATTGAGCTAGGGCAATTAAAGTGGTCTCAAGATAGATTATTTCTGCAGTGTGTTTTGGACCATAGATTTTAAACCAAGTTGAACACTTCTCAAGTTTTTGTTCTGCTAGTATTTGTTGTTGTTGTTAACAGCCCTTGTGTTGATCTCGACCCATAGTGGCCATGCTGATGTGACATCTCCAAGACTCCATGTCCTCCACCACTCTGCTTAATTCCTACAACCCCATACCTGTGACCTCCTTAATAGAGTCCATCCATCTAGCATGCAGCCTTCCTCTGTTTCTACATCCTTATACATACCTTTCCTAGCATTATTTTTTTTCTATTGATTCATGCCTTCTCATGATGTGTCCAAAGTACACCAACCTAAGCTTTGTCATCTTGGCTTCCAGGGATAGTTCAGGCTTGATCTGCTCTAGGACCCAATTGTTTGTTTGTTTTTTGTCTATTCATGGAATCCTCAGCACTTTTCTCCAGCACCACATCTCAGATGCGTTGATTTTCTTCCTATCTTTTTAGTAACTGTACAGCTCTCACATCCATACATGATAATAGGGAAAACAGTGGCTTATATGATTCTAATTTTTGTGCTGAGTTTATATCTTTGTGTTTTAGGATCTTTTCTAGTTGTTCCATTGCTACCCTCCCCATTCTTAATCTTCTTCTGATTTCCCAGATGGAGCCCCCGTTTCTATCAATATTTGATCCCAGATATGAGAACTCTTTTACTATTTTGATTTCATCATTGCCTAGTTTGAATTTGTGTAAGTTCTCTGTGGTCATTATTTTTGTTTTCTTTAAAGCCTGCCTTTGCACTTTCTTCTTTGACCTTCCTTAGCAATTGTTCAAGGTCTTTGAGGATTTCTGCAAGTATTATGATGTCATCAGCATATCTCAGATTGTTAATATTCCTTCCTCCTATTTTCACTCCTCCCTCTTCTCTGTCCAAGCCTGCTTTCCTTACAAAATGGTCTGCCTATAAATTGAATAGATAGGCTGATAAGATACAGCCTTATCCGACCCCTTTGCCAATTGGAAACCACTCTGTTTCTCTATGTTCTGACAGTAGCTTCTTGTCCTGAGTACAGATTCCTCATAAGGACTATCAGATGTGTTGGCACTCCCATGGCTTTAAGAGCATCCCATAACCTTTCATGATCTATGCAGTCAAAGGATTTGCTATAATCTCTACAGCACTTGCTGGTTTTCTTTTGGAATTCCTTGGTGCGCTCCATTAGCCACTGTGTTTTCAGTGTGGTCCTTAGTGCCTCTTTCTTTCCTGAACCCTTCTTTGACCTCTGGGGTTTCTCTCTCCATGCATGGTTGGACTCTATGTTGAAGAATTTTGAGCATAGTTTTGCTTGCGTGAGAGATTAGTACTACGGTTCTATAGCTGTTTCAGGCTCTTGTGTCTCCCTTTTTTTGGATGGGGATGTATATTGATCATTTCCAATCTGTTGGCCATCGTTTTATTTTCCATACCTAGTTAACATTGACAGAGTTGACTCTGACAATGTGGATTGCAACAGTTCTGTTGGAATATTATCTGTTCCTGGAGACTTGTTTTGTGTCATTTCTCTTATTGCAGTTTCCACCTCGCTTTTTAGAATTTGGGGTTCATCTTCATATGGCTCTTCGTTCCATGAATCCTTTATGTTGTCATCTCTTTCATATAACTCTTCTCTGTGTTGCATCCAACATCTTTTTAATCCTTCCTGGTCTTGAATAATGTTATTTTTGTTGTCATAAAATGTCTCAGTCCTTGGTTTGTATACAGTTCTATTAGTATACAATTCAGATAAAATCCAGAATGTAACAGGCAAGACTGATTTTTGGAGATTTTTTTTTTTTTTGCCTAATTTAAGTTCTGTAAGATGTAATAAATGTGTATCAGATAATAACATATTATGAGCATAGACACATGCTAGCTCCAGGCTTTTAGCCAACCTAATTATAAAGGGCTACATTTGAAAGTGTGAGGGCAAATGAAAGTAAATGATCATCCTATAATAACGCTGAGAATATAAAGTTACTGGCCTGCTGCCTGTGCAGTTATCAAGAAGGAAAAACATTCAGTAGCTTTGACTACCAATAAACCACCTCATAGGTGCACTAGCAGAGGTATGTAGGAGGGTAAGGATTCCTACTGTATCACAGGCAAGGTTATAGATAAGATCTCTACCTCTATTTTGATTGGATGAGATAACTGGGTAGGAGTGGAAATCTTTTAGTTAATCAAAGTCTGGAGAGAGTAAGTAGCCTTTAGAGAAGCATAGCATCAGATTTTGATCCTGGCAAAGCTGGTCCATCTCTCCTGCTGCCAGGTAGTCATGATAACCTGAGAAGATATTCCTTGTTGATGACGCTTAAAGAAGCATTACCAGCAGAACGCCAGTGTGGAAATATGTTTAAACAAACACACTAGGAGAGAGGTGTTACGCTTTGCTATGTAATTCTCATAGAAGTGTAACTTTGTTATAAGAATGTGCCTAGAGAGATTCAAGGTTTGCAAGATGTGTCACTTTTGACAGTGTATTATATCTGTTTTATTTAGAATCAGCATTTGTATAAAGTGGCAGTTCGTTCTCCTGCTAATTTCTTGATAGTTTAAGGCTTAAAAAAACCTAAGAGGAATATAGATGTTAATGTAACTGCTGGATAGGACTGATCTTCACAAACTTGGGAGCCTAGGTCACCAACATGGCAACTCCCAGAAAATCCAGATTAGGAAAACAGATGGTCAAAATAATCAGGTTTCCTTCTGGCTTCCAGGCAGGGTGTTTAGTTGACACAAGCCTCGAAGCCAACCAGAAACCGCTCTCAAGCCACCCTACAGGGAGAAAAGCCAGACTAAAAGAAAGATGAATTTTTCTGCTTCTTCCTAGAAAGTATGTGCCTTTGCATGTGCATGTAAATGCATCGACACCAAAGGGTTCTAAAGGGGTGCTCTTTCCAAACCCTAATTGTGCATGTAAACGCCCTGTTGCATTTAAAAGGAATGGAGTTGCTGGACCCAAGCAATGGGGGTGGCAATGCCCAAAAGAAAAACCATGACACTTCTCATGGAGATGAGTACAACATACACAAAACAGATAGTCAAAGAGGGGGCATGGGGTGAAAAGGAGTGAAAGGAGGGTTATGTACCTTGCTGGCGTCTGCATAGGCATACCTCTGCTCTGATACCCTGTCATGGTGAAGCACTGGTGGCCATACAATTGGATGGCAGTTGCCTGCTGTTCCTGGAAATTGTAATTTGTTGTAATTTGTTGTGGGACCACAACTCTCTGACAGAGAAGGCTAAACGTCTCACAAAACTTCAGTTCCCAGAATTCCCTAGCATTGAGCCAGGGCAGTTAAAGCAGTCTCAAACTGGATTATTTCTACACTGTGTTTTGGACCCAAGTTTTCTTGCTTTGGGCCAATCATTGATCATATATTTCTTTATGAACATGCAGACATTGCTTGGCCCTCTCTTCTGCCCACCTACACATATACCTGTCTTCCAACACACAGGTAGAACTTTATGGCAGGGTTTGGGAGACACTATCAGGCGCCATGCTGAAAATGTAGGTGGAACCCCAACCTTAGATATATGGCCCCACCCTGACTTGAGTCAATTCATGCCCCCCAATCTTTCTAAAAATTAGGCTAGGCCTCTGCTGCATCAGAGAAGCACTTGCTTGAGTCTTCATATTCCTTGGCATAGGGAATAAGCAAAATGAACTTGAACTCCTAACTTAACAAAGCAAATACAGTATAATAGGCGCCACCGAAACCTGATGGGATGAGTCTCATGATTGGAACGTAGTAATAGAGGGGTATAACCTTTTAAGAGAAATTGGCCAAACAGGAAAGGAGGAGGAGTCAGGGGTGCCTACACCTGTGAAGAGATCCAGGACTTAAATCCTGGAATCCATGTGGAGAGCATCTGGATAAAAATTAAAGAGGAGGGAAACAACAAGGATGTTATTGTGGGAGTCTACTACAGACCCCCAAGTCAGACAGAAGAACTGGTGTTTTTCTAGAACAGATGACCACTCTCTCGTATAGGAGAGACATAGTAGTGATGGGAGATTTCAGCTATGTTGATATTGGTTGGAAATCAAACTCAGCCAAAGCATTAAGGTCTAGCAAATTCCTCACTTGCCTGGAAGACAATTTTATTGTCAAAATAGAGGAAGAGGCAACAAGGGGATCAGCCATTTTAGATCTCTTCCTAACCAATGGGGATGATCTGGTTAATGGGGTGCAATGGTGGGATCTTTTGGGTTGGAGTGACCATGTTCTCCTGGAGTTTGTTATACAGTGCAAAGGAGAAGTCAGGCATAGCCAGACAACACATTTTAGATTTTAGGAAATTTGATTTCAATAAACTCAGGGAAACACTGGGGGTAATCCCATGGTCAGGAATACTAAAAGAAAAGGGAGTTCAAGATGAATGGGAGTTTCTCAAAAAAGGAGATATTGAAGGCACAATTTCAAAAGCTGAAATGGATTAGGAGAGTAGCAGCTTTCTCTGTGCCTTTCCACATGCTGATGAAGCACTTGTGGTCTCTTCCTGAGGGAGATGATTGTAAAAGCATGCCTTTTGTCACACTGGAAAAATCTGTTTGGCAAATGGCGTGCTTTTTCAACCATCTCCCTCAGGAAGAAGAACAGAAGTGCTGCAACAGCATGTAGAAAGACAAGGGGAAAGCTGCTACTGCCCTGAATAATTTTGGCTTTATTTTCTCATTTAACTTTGTAGAAGTAGAACTTAAATTTTAGTGAACTTGAACTACCGCATTAACACTACTTTCATTATGTTATGTATTATATTGCTTAACTCCAGGGGAGGGTATGTTGTTATTTGTTTGTCTTGATACACTTTTGCCAAAAGAAAGAAAGAAATCATTTTCTCATCTATCTCATTCTGTCTACCCATGACTCCCTGACTAGACTGTCATTTGAGTTTGCTAGACACTCATTTGGGCACAGTTATGAACCAATTAGCAGCTAGTAGCACAGTTTCTACATGTTTATTCAGAAACCAACTTTCCACCGTTAGGGCTTAGTAATACGGTGCTTGTTTATTTTATTTATTTTCTTAATTTCTTAGCCATGCTTTTAAGACTGTAACCTTCCCAAGGCATTTTGCAGCACAGAAACAGTACATCAAACATATTAATAAAATTAAATGAAATATATCCATTTTTTCTCTTTATTTTCTATTTGCATTTCGTCAACAAAATCAACAAACAACAAGAAATATTCAAAACAGGTTCAGGGTGTGAGTGAATGTGAAAGTAGGTATAAGAGACACTCAGCAGGTTGTTTCTTTGGAACAGCTATCCAGGCAGTGTTGGGTATTACTGTCCAGGATGAGCAGAGAGTTCTCCGAGGGTGTTGTCACGGTGCTTTCGAGGTCAGTCAAAGAAAGACAGAGAGCGTCTTTCTATTAGCATGTCCTCACAATGGTCAAGGCAGATGCAAGCCAATGTTAATATAATCAATAAAAGTTAGCCAGTCCTCATAAAAAAGAGTGTAATGTCTTGTGTCTGTTACAGGAACTGATGTTGTAGGGAAGCTTTTCTAGACATTCCAGGTGCTCTTGTCCACTGCTTTTCAAGAGTGAGATCATCTGTCTTCCAACAGGCAACTATTTCAACTCTTGCAGCAGACAAAAAGAAGGCAATGATGTTTCTGTACTGTTGTCTTTGACATAAAGAGTAACAGGAAATATAAACAATTTTAAATTAAACCAGTTACCAACATTGCTATTTTAAGATGCCCACCAGCAGTGACTACCATAAAAATGCCCATTTAAAGGCCTGGTAGAACACATAGCTTAAAGCTGCTATTGGTCTCTTCAGATTCCTGCTGTAGGAGCCACAACTAAGACTGAAGCTACACTGCAGAATTAATGCAGTTTGACACTGCTTTAACTACCAGGGCTCAATGCTATGGAATTGTGGGATTTGCAGTTTTGTGAGACATTTAGACTTCTCTGTCAGAGAGCTCTGGTGCCACAACAAACTACAAATCCAAGGATTCCAGAGGTAGAGCCATGATAGTTAAAATGATGTCAGACTGCATTAATTCTGCAGTGTGTCAGCAGCCCTAGAATGGTACTTATTTTAATAATTTAGGATTGGTTCCCTTGCCATTTTGATAATTATAGTAATAAATGGAGTTTATAGTCAGCTTTCAATCCATTCTCTTGCTTGAGGGTTTCTCTTTCTTTCCCACTACCTGTGGGTTTTTCTTCCTTCTCATTTAATAGGCAAGTATATTTCCCTGCTAAGTTTTGCTGATTGTTTAGAATACCGTGTAATCATAACACACAATGGGCAAAAGTATAGGGTTGTACTGAGAAAGCAACAGACAATGTGTGGCTTTAAAAGGCCTGAAGGAATGTGTTGTACCTAAAATAATAAAGTGAACAGAGCTTGATTGGTATCTGTTCTCCATTAGATCTTGGAAATGTTAGTGTTAGCATTACCATATCCATGTTAAAGCATTAAAGAACATTAATTTGTTAACATTAAAATGGTAAGAAGAGTTTATGGGGTTGATTTAATTGTTTCATTAGTTAATGTGTCAAATTGTTAAGTTGATAATGCTTTTACAAAACATTTAAACTCCAAAATGACCAGTAACAAATTAAAGAGAAACATTAATTTTGCTCAGAATCACAAAATACTACCTAATAAGTAAAACAATAAATGTTAAAATTATTGTCAGAATGTTAATGAATTAGGGATAACAAATTAAGTTTAATTGTTTCTAAGCTGTGCTCTCTGCTGAGAATAACATGCAAGTAATAACACACTTCATGATTCTAAGTCCCACTGGTTCAAACGGGGACAGAGATATATTTTCATTATATCAGTTGCATATGCAGCCCCTCATATGAAATGTCTCATTATACTCAGTTGAAACTGTAGATAAGCCTAATATGAAACTAACTGACTTGATTCTTAGATACTGCATTTGAGAATACATAATTATTTTACAAGTACTTCTTGACTGCCCTACTTCAGAAAGCTAAGAGACTCCTAGATTGTGGTTCCTGTTGTTTTCTCACCAGTGTTATTCATGCAGAATATTCCAATCATTTCTCACTTTTCTTCGCACCTTTTTCCTCTGTTCTGCTCTGCCGTTAACTCATGTAAATCTGGTAAGAGTGTCGGACTTGGCATGGATGCTTTTTTGGTTCAAATTTTTGTTCATCCTCAAAAGTGCTAGGTAAATTTGGTCAAGAAGAATTTATCCTAGTATGAGTTGCCCATGTCAAACAGTTATGCCTGCTCACATGTTGCAATAATTATGCTCATCCTCTTAAGAGAAGTAGATTTTTTAAAAAATTAAAGCACTCCACAAATGTGGTATCCAAATGTTTGCTAATGATATGTGTTTACCAGTACCATTGACCAATTTGAAATCCTAATTATAGTAAACCTGTGGAATCAATTGTAAGTTAACACTTACATAAATGTCATTGGTTAAATAGGTCGGTGTTCATTAGGAGTGGCAATTGGATTTAGGTCATTCTCTATTTTGACTTTGTATGAGAACTGTTCTAAGATTTTTAATGTGTAGTGATCTCAACAAGAAAGTCATGAATTAAAATACTCTGTGTTTAATATGCATTCTTTTTTGCCAGAATTCCAAATAATTAAGTTCTGCTATGCACATTATAGTGATATCTGTTGAGTTTGTGGCCATTTGCTTTCACAGAGCCTAATGTTTGAGAAGTAGGGTTAAGATTAAGTTGTTGTTGGGTTACAATGTTATTTTTCATTTTTGTTTGCCCCACAAATCTATTTTGCCATGGCCCTTTCAGTATTTTTGCTTACTCTGATCACATTAACTGAATAAACTTTGTTTGGCATTCTGTGTATGGCATAGTATTTAACTGGGTTTGCTGAACCACATTTTGGTTTTCTGCAATACAGGGATGTCATGCATTGTGACTTAATTTCACTCTCCTTGCTACATGGTTTCTGGCTTTATGGGTCTTTGTTGCAGTGTTAAAAATGGAAGCAGCAGCAGCTTTGGCTATTCTGCTTCTGGTGCCAGCACGTATCTCCTTCCTTGTACATAGCTCGGGGACTTATATATAGTACCTATAGCCTTTCAGATGGTAAATGCAAAAAGTTTCGGAACAATTCCAAGACAATCTTTCCCAAATAGTCAATTCATTTAACTGAGAAAAAAACAGTTCCTTTGAAAATTAAATAGTACAGAAAAATGTTACTGTAGAAAACAAAGGCTTTCCTTCATGGAAATGCCACCTAACTAATCCAGTTTCTACAGCAATCCAAGAGATATTAACTTTGTGATCATAAAGTAAAAGCTTTTACATTACTGTTGCTTAAGGTTAATAAATTAAAACAGATGTAAATTTATTTTAAAATCCATCATAGCAGTTAACTGGAAATGGAAAATAAAGCAATATTGTTTTTACCAAGCATTGTATTTGTTAGTTCAGAAAACATCAGGAACACGTGGCAAAAAGAGAAGATAGAACATGTTACTGGAAAATAATAAGAGATCAGTAAAACTGAAGACAGTGAAGAAAGTTAAAGTTTTGCATTACAAGGGGCCCCTGAATGAACAGTGAATTAAAGTGCAATTTAGGAGAAAATGCTATGAAGCAACAACTGTTTTATTAGTACATTTATCAAAGTAATAGTGCTACTCTATTCTAATTTGGTCAGGCCTCACCTGGAATACTGTGTCCAATTCAAAAAAGGATGTTGACAAGCTGGAGCGTATCCAGAGAAGGGCTACCAAGATGGTGAAGGGTCTGAAAAACATGCCTTATGAGGCAAAACTTAGGGAGCTGGGTATATTTAACCTGAAGAAGAGATGGTTAAGAGGTGATATGATAGCCCTGTTTAAGTATTTGAAGGGGTGTCATATTGAGGATGGAGCAAGCTTGCTTTCTGCTGCTCCAGAGAATAGGACATGCAACAATAGATGCAAACTACAGGAAAAGAGATTCCACCTAAACATCAGGAGAAACTTCCTGATGCTAAGAGCTGTTCAACAGTGGAACACACTCCCTCGGAGTGTAGTGGAGTCTCCTTCCTTGGAGGTCTTGAAGCAGAGGCTGGATGGCCATGTGTTGAGGGTGCTTTGATTGTTATTTCCTATATGGCAGGGGGTTGGACTGGATGGCCCTTGTGATCTCTTCCAACTCTGTGATTCTGTGATCAGAGGGATAGGCATTAGGCAACCCATGTACCACATGTGCCCTGCCCTGGACACCTTTACTGTCCAAGGTAGCACTGAATTGCCACTGAAATCCCCCCATAGAAGGGGGATTTCACTATTTTGAAACCACTCTTTACTTACTTTTACGCCTTTCTCCTTATCTCTCCCACCCAGCAAAATTACCACCACTTTGGAGACAGAAGCTACAGTACATTAGCTGTAATGTAGTTGAGTTTTTAATCTCAGTCCTATCCTAGGTGCAGTAAAGTACTGCCAGGAATGTAAGAGGTAAACTATGAGAACAAGGCCTCTGCCTCTCAGAGTCAGCATAAGAATCCCTTCTAGCTCATGAAATTTAGCTACAAGATGGAAGTCCTACCAATAGGGCCCAATCTTCTCCTTATTTGTTCTACTTAAATACAGCAATGCTTTCAAGAAGCAGTTTCAGTCTTCAGTAAAAGCCTGAGGATAGAGCTCCTTTTTTAAAATCCCCAGGTAGAATATAGAAAATATCAAGAAGAAAGCAACAATAGCAACAGGCCCTAAGACAAGACATATGCGACCAAAAAGAAAGGCAAAAATTAACAAAATCATAGAATCTATTCCAGTGAGAATATTTAAGAAAAGGGGACATCATTCCAGTGGTTGATATGTAACACAGGGAAATGTTGCCTGAATATACTAAAGATATTCATAACCAAACACTATAAAAGTTTTCAGTCACTTTTATTTTAGTCAACATTTTAGTTGGAGCAGTCAGTTTCTCCAAATGTGAAAATATGTATAATCAGTGTAAATGTGCATACTTCTCCATCTGTCTAGAGTCCAGAGAGAGAGAGACTAAGAAATCCTCTCCAACTTGCAGCTATTCCTAAATGAACTGCTGTACACATTTGCTACTTGTGTAGTACTGTACTTGGATATCATCATTAATGGGAGTAGCCCGATAATAGATGAGAATTGCAGTGTTGACCCTGTCAGTAGACTCATTTTTTTCCAAATAACTAGAAATCTTCAACCAGTTGGCAGAACCAGCACAAATGCATGTAAATGCCTAGGGCATCACAGCCACATGTATCACATTAAAAACAAACCTGGCAGGCAAACAGAGAGGAGCACATTTTTCTTTCTCTTTCTGCATAATGTCGAAGCACTTTCATTCTCTTCCAGTTGTAAAAGCTGGTCGTAACTTATTTGTTAAATCTGTGAAAGTTTAAAACTGCTTTAAATTTTGTGGTATCAGTCTGTGTATCCCTATTCACTCTACTCTTTTTTGTTTTGTTTTAAAGGACATTATGAGCATCCCTTCGGTTAGAAGGTGTGAACTCATGTTTCTCTCTTTCCAACACCAGATTTTAGTGGCCATCAGCAATCAGCTTCTGCAAAGGCCATGAGCAATCTGCCCACTAAGAAGATCGTACATTGAATGATGGCTTATGCAGTGCAATGTTAATGCGGGCAAGGAGTGGTACAAATTGAAAACAGTCCTTGATATAGTTTGGAAAGTTACTTTTAAGAATGAGTACCAGAGTATCATCCTGCCAGAATGTGGATACCTTCAGCATAATACTGTATATTACTCTCTTAAAATTTTCTTTCCAAGCTCTGGTCCATGACAAGGACCATGAGATTAATGTTAATGGATATTGTTCCTGTGTCTATGTGAAGCTACACTAAAAATTCTTAAGTAATACAAGCCTTTCTTTGTAGTTCCTTGGTTTGTTTTTATTTTTAACCCTCATCTTTAAAAATATTTTAGAAACTCATTCATTTTTTAAAAAAACTGATTCAGACACAGACACATAAGAAATTTTATTTGTACCTGTAAAAATGCAAGTTTTACATTTTACCTATGTAAAAGTGACAAATATGTGTTTGCAATTGCATGTTGTCAAGGAGGCATGGCTCACTGCAACTCTTTCTTGAGTGTACAATGAGTGAGTAACTCATAGTTGTCTCTTTGTGAAGAGTAAAATGCCAAGCTTGGAAAAGTTTTCAGGAATACAGCTCCCAGAATCAGAGAATGGTAGTTCTCTCCAAAAGTAATTTTTCCAAAATCAGTAAAATGATTCTCCATTAAATTTCTTCCTAGTTATTCAGTGCTCTTTTATACTTTCTGATTGTTATTGTTTCTTTAATATGCAGCAGACAAGAATATTTCCAGTATGGCAACCAGACCAGCTCCTGGAAAAATGGAATGGATCATTCCCCTCATCGTAGTCTCAGCCTTGACATTTGTGTGCCTCATACTTCTTATTGCTGTGCTAGTTTACTGGAGGTGAGTATTTTTAAAGTCCCTAAAAGAAGTGATTGTAAATGCTTTATGACTTGTCTTTGATTTTTCGGGGTTGATTTTTGTCTTTAACAATCATTCTCTATTTTTATTTCATGAGTTTTGTGTTATGAAAAGGAGCAATGGGATGGGTATATTCTTTGTAGCAGAAAGTCCCAAGGTCATTCTCCTTTTAAGGAATCTTAGGTAAATTAAGAAAGATCTCTGCCTGTCAACTTGGGTCTTCAGATGTTATACAACTTCCAAAATGGCCAGATGATATAGTTCTATAGATTCTAGACTAAAGACTGAAGACATATAGAAAGTTGCTCCCAGTCTAGGTTGATATTTCTAGATTAATGGCTTACATTGTATAAGGCTGTGTTTTTTTCTGTTGACTGTATACAGATATCACCTGCAGCTGTCTAATAAAACATTAAAATATGTGCACACCCTATGCATGTTTACTCAAATGTAAATCGCACACTAGATGTGTTATCACTGTCCACTAATACATATTATTATAAGGAAAGAAAACCACCATGCAGAGTGTCCTTCAAGAAGATTAGTATTTTTGAAACTGGCTACTTATTAAAAAGAAGAAATATAATGGTGGGAAGTGTGTTACAAACAATACATCAAGTGAAGTAAAATATAGGCAACTGGAAATATAAAATAATAAAAGATACTCAAGTACATCTGCAAAACAGTGAAATGAAGGACTGAGAATGTTTGAATTGCTATAAATAAATAATAATAAATAAACAATTATTGTGAAGAATTCACAACTAATAGTTGAATAGTCCAGCTTCTTTCAATTTCATTGCTCATGCATTCTAATCACCTTGGGACATGTCTAAACCTTGTGGCAAATTATGTCTTAGCCTTGCACATTTGCCCTCTCCTTCAGTGTGGGCTGAGGAGGAGTATGCGGGGTTTTGTTTCTATTTCATTAACCATCATGTGTCATGACATCCAAACATGGACAAACTGTAGTCAGTCTTGGCTGAGTGTATGGTTTAGAAAACAATCTAACCATATTCTAGATTAACCACCATTAGCATGGCACAGAAAATTGTAATCATGGTACCTGGAAAAGAGGTAAGGCTCAACCTCCAACACGGACTAGGCTCAATCCCTGCATCAGAATTATTTGGCTGTAGTTAATTTAAAATGGAAGTAGAAGTTTCTAATCCTGCAGCCACCTCAAAAAGAAGAGGAAAGGCATACACATGAGCCCAAGACTTGCTGCAGCTCATTGTTGTACCACTAAGTTATGATTTGGAGGTGATCAAAACAGAGAGGCTAAGATGCTGAAGTATGCATTAGTGCAGAGGATGAAAGGGAATCATTTCAGGATAAACAGAGCAGAAAAATATTATACCAAATGAAAGAATCCATCTTTGTAAAGATTCTAATATAAATAAACATTATTTCTGATTGCATCAGTTGTGCTTTATATAATGCACCATAGCTCGCCTTCAGATTACTCTTTGTCCTTAGGAAAAATTAATCATCTGTCACACTGTTTTTGTTTTATTTTCAGGCACAAATCTAATTTAAAAGTTAGGAAATTGATATTGAACCAGAACAGAAGGGGGGGGGGGAATGTAACAGGCAGTATAATAGGCAACATATGGAATCATTTTGTAAATGAAGCCATCAAGCGAATAACATGAAAATGAGTTTGAGATGAGCTTGTTCCCTCTTGAGAATGGAAATGTGGTAACACAATGAATAGCACCAATATAATATTTCTTTTTTTAAAAAAAAGTTCTTTTTTTCAGTGGTTAAGAAAATATACTCCTGTATGGGACAAGCCTCTTAGGCCAAGTGGCCTTTATTGACCAGTCCCCTCAACTCATATTTTGTTTCTCACTGTAAGAAAGACAAAAGGGGGATCAAAACGAGAATCAGAAAATAGATTTCCTTTTGGGAAGTCATTGTGAAAGAAAAATACGTTAATATTTTTAAGTTTATGTTTTGAGCATGTGAGACAGAAGATGGTTTGGAAAAAGGAGTGATATAAAAATACTGAAGAACAGAAAAGCCTGCTTGTCTGTACTAGGAACTTAAAGTTCTAAATAAATTTTTATATATTTGTGTTTGAGCACATCCAATGAACAGTTTCTTTTTTAGAGGCTGAAACACTAGAGCAGTTCTGCCTGGTTCCAAAAGTGGTTTTGGGGGGGGGGGGGGGCTGCAGCTTCCTTGACCAGCATGGCCAGGCAAAAAAAAAAAAAAAAGTATCTTGCCCAAGCTTTAGAAATGGATAGGATATGTGGGAACAATGGCTGTTGGCACACTGCAGGAATGAAGTAGTTTGTCATCACTTTAACTTCCATAGCTCCCAATCGTCGAATTTGCAGTTTGTTGTGGCACCAGAGCTGTCTGGAAGGAAGACTAAATATCTCACAAAAATCCCGAAATTCCATAACACTGAGTCATGGTAATTATTTTTGCAGTGTGGCAGCAGCCAATGTCTTATTACCAATAACAGTCAGCAATGTTCCACTCCATGATAGTTTTTATTTCGAACACTGCAGTCACTTCAGTGAACTGCATTTCCTCTGATGGGATACATGCACATATATACATCCAGGGAATATGTGGGGGGTCATGGGGACACATGGGTTAGCCTTGTCCTTCACTGACTACCCTCCCTGCCATGCATTTATTTGGCACACCTACAAAGGAATGCAGCACTTGTATAGAAGAACTTTTCATAGATGCTGCACATGTAAATAGTAGGAACATGTCTTATTTATCCATCTTATGGGCCCCATTCAGTCTTTGCCTAAATAAGGAGGGCCATTTCAATCCTTATTCTTTTGGGTTATTGGCTCATGTTTCCCACTGTTTTCCTGATGGGTAGGCAAGGCAGGGCCCATATAATGCATCCATTTTTCAAAGATGCCAGATATTTTCAGTGTCCCTAGAAGAGCCATCTCACAAGTTCTAAGAAGCAGGTGGCAGGAGCAAGACTCAAAGTGAGCAAGTCGAATTTACAGGTGGAGACAGGGCTTGGAAATGTAACTTTCTAAACTACAGTTCCCAGAATACCCTAGGGCGGGGCAGCCTGATATTGGCCATGCTATCTGGGCTTGTTTTGGGGATCTTTTGGAAACATAATCATTCAAAATTCTGTCAGAGGGTTACCTCCCACTTCATAAAAGCTGAGTGGAGTGCAAAAATGACAGAGGAAAAATCTTATATGAGTATTTGGGTTGCTGTGTTTATCACTGTGACCGCTCAAATAATGGAAGCTATTAACTTGTGATGTAATGTAGAATTGAAATTGTTTAGGTGCCTTAATTGATTATATGACCATTATGCAGCTTGGCTTCTGAATTACCCTTTGTTGGCTAATGTAGATGGAGTGGAGAAGGTTGCCACAAATCTTGGCCTCTTTCCAACATGTCCCAAGCATGCTTTGTTGCAAGGGATGCCTTGTGTTTGGAAAAAAATCAGTTGGAAAAGTGGGCATTTACTCAATTTAATTGCAGCATTTCTTTATTATAGAACTTAGGCATTGTTGTCTCCATTGTGAAAACCAAATTAAGTAGCCATGATTCCAAAGAACATTATTCCAGATACCATTTGGGGGGGGGGCATGTCCTAACATGAAAGGGGGTGATAGAAGTTGTACCATATATTAAGTGGAATGTGTTGGGCTCACTGGTAACCCCATTCTTTTAGTAAAAAGCAAATAAAGAGCTTTCATGTGGATCAAATGAATGATGGATCAAAAAGGTTATAACAGTTATACCAAGGATAGTAGTAATATACAAGAAAACACTATTCTAGCACAGAACACAGAGAAATGGAAAACATAGTACAAGAGTGTTTTGAATTTTGGATGGGGGGGTTGCAATATTTGCATATACATAATGAGATATCTTGGAGATGGAACCCAAGGCTAAACTTGAAATTCATTTATATCTTGTCTACAGCTTATAAACATAGCCTGAAGATAATTTTTACACAGTATTTTTAAAAGATTTTTTGCGTAAAACAAAGTTTGTGCACACTGAACCATCAGAAGGCAAAGGGGTCACTATCTCAGCAACCCATGTGGACAATTTTGGAAATTTTTCAGATTTTGGAATTCTGGATAAGGGAGACTCAAACTGTATCTTAAAAATGATAAGCTTTTTAAAATATTTGAGACATCATAGTTATTATGAGAGAAAAGGTTAAAACGTTCCATAATAAAAAAAATAACAAATAATAACTCCATGTATAGTACAACCAATCACAAAAACCTTCCTCAGTCTTAGGCCCTGACAAACCAGCTAACATAAGCAATCCTGAAAGATCATGGTGCAGAAGGCCAAAACATTTGGAACACATCAAGTTAGGTGAACAATAGTGATTAATACCAAGATTATACTTAATCATCACAATATTTATTAGGGGAAACCAAATAATCTGGAAGTTTTTTCTCTGTTTTCCCTCTGTCCCCCAGCTAGATATATTCTGCCATTGTTGGTATCTGCGCTATTTTATTTTGGCTAACTAGTGTTTTAGAAGAGGAAGTGCATTATACTTTCACCAGTTATGGTTAACATGAAATTTTGCCATATTCAGAAATTTCTAAACAAACTATTTATGCTCAGCACAAAGTGGTGTTTTTCCCAGATAGCTGAGCAATACAAATAAAATGTTTAAGGCAATTGAATGAAATGACTAAGATGGAGTGCATACTCTTCATCTGTCCCATTTTCATAGATATCATTCTGATTAATCCTCTGTTATCCTACTTCAGCTGTTTATAAAATGTTCCAATTTCCTTCTGTTCACACTCTACCCCTCTGTATTCAACTTACTTCAGTTGCTGCAAACTGAAATCAAAGCACTAAAGTGTTTTGCACTCAGTTTATACAGCAGGAGGGAGAGGGGAATGGGAGGCAGAGTCTAGTCCTTCTCAGTAGAGCTGGGCAACAGCAAACTGCTGCAGCATCTTCTGGCTTATATGTTCTTCCTGATTAAAACCTTTGCCTTCTTGACCACACTCTGATTTTGCTTGTCACATCTGTCCCAGTTGTCAGTTGGGGTTGGTGAACCTGTGACATTTCAGATGATGTTGGATTATAATTCCCATATCCCTTGCTACTATTGATGCCGTTTGCCCTGATGAGAACTGAAACTGGAAAGTAAGAGGCTCCCCATCCATGTTTTAAACCAGTGTTCAAGGACCCTGCTCCAAAACAAGACCACAATTTTATAAGACCAGCAAATGTGTCAAAAACGAACCCTGCCCCTAAAACTTTATTAAACACTCAGTGAATTCCTGAAACTTTCAAGCCCTTTGCGTGTAAGAAATATAGAGAAAAACTATCTTTGCTTCCATTGTTGTACAAGTCTTGTGAAGTTCTCTGCACAAAGCAGTACTTGTCATGGCAGTAGAATGAAGCAGCAGTATACGAGCATTCAAGATCAGTGTTTTGCTCAGGAAGCCTAGAAAAGAAGGTACAAGATAGAGCTAAAAATTGGTTTCTGTTTTCATTTTCTGCCTGAGTCACTGCTGCTGCCTCTGGCTGTTTCTAGGGTGATGTCGACCTGGCCTTCTTACACCTCTTTGAGCTGCACAGTGGGTCAGCCTGACATGTGGCTTAGAACCTGAAATATCTAACAGGGGAGCCTTTGTATTCCAAGCACTATGCTTTTAATTTCTAAGAAATGGCTGCGTGGATGATCCTGTGCTGACTTATATCACCTTGTTCTGCTACTGATTCTCTTATCACCCACAAAAACCACAGATATTTCTAACTGCAAATTCATATATATGTTCCACTATTTATGGTAAACAAATTTCCTTTATATTTTAGCTAATCTGGCCTGCCAGTCTGTGAAAATTTACCAGGCAGACAGTTCCATTTGAACTCATTGAACCTTCATTTCAGAGCCTAGAAAAAAATCTGTTTTTGGACTATAGTTCCCGTGTACATACACCTAGCCTGACAACTGGCCAGTCTGTTTGGGGGATTGTGAAAGCTGTCATCAAAAACAGTAACTTTTGAGGCTCTGCTTTGTTCCATGTAAACCATGACTAGGGTTGCAAAGGGATCTTGTAGCTTTGAAACTTACTGAAAGAAAGAAGTTGGTAAGATGAGCTTTCATAGTAATAATAAAATTTATTTACCCGTATATACTCGACAATAAGTCAACCTCATGTATAAGTCGAGGGCAGGTTTGGAGGCCAAAATTATGGATTTTGATATGGCCCGTGGATAAGTCAAGGGTAAAACCTAGGGGCTTGTAACAAAGGATCTAAAGGATGAAGCAAAGGTGAACAATGCCAAAGAACTTACAATTTTCCAGCAGATATAACTTTGTGCTCACTTTAAAGGCTGGATGGATGAGAGGATAGAGTGCTTCCAGGACAAATTATACTCTTTTCATTCACCAGGGGATGATTCTCTTTTTTAAAAAGGAGAGTTAAAGTACAGCACCTACATTGACCCATGGATAAGTCGACTCAGATTTTTTGGGTCAATTTTTTTACCTAAATTTCTAGACTTATACATGAGTATATACAGTATATCGCGCCATTCTGTGCAACACAACACCTACTTCCTACAAGTCTATGAAAACTCATGCTATCAACTTCTTTCTTTCAGTTAGTCTCATGGGTGCCATAAGATTCCTTTGCATACTGATTTTTTAAACTCACAAGGCTATGTCATTGAATTTTACCATGATGTCTTAAAGTTGTCTGTTCTGCCTGCCTTCCCTTTTAGTTTCTAAATTAAAGCTTTATTCAGGCCTATTTCACATCCCTGGAGATGATCACACTGTCAAAAGGATATTCTTGTCCCATCCTTTTCCCGTCCTTATTGCACAATCGAGAAAATATTTTCAGATGACATAGCTCTTATCCAGTCATTGTCCTGTCATTGAGCTGCAATAGACCACTATTGTGCAAAAGACTTTCACATGTTGTCATGCTCATCCTGTCACTGTCCCATCACTGAATTAGAATTGTTCTGTCATTTTGTATTAATGGGAGTTTGCATTAATACAATGCCACTCAAATGACAGGGCAAAACACAGCTTCTCTGAAACACTTTTGCACAATTGTGATAAGGATGGGATAAGGACGGAACAGCAATCTGCTTGTCTCCCAATCCCGTCCCCAGGTGATAATCCCCACTGTTTCTTTTCTCCTTGGATTAAGCTGTGCTCATGAGCATGTTAGATCTGAAGCATTTGTCATAAACTCAGAGTCATTCTGCCACACAAGCTGACTCTCAAGTAGTTTCTGCACTGATGTGTCCCTAATCCACTATTTGTTTGATTATTAAAGGCGGTTCTTGGATCAATGTGTGCTAATGTGTTCATTTTATTTTTAAAAATATTTTAAAAAAATATTAGTACATGCATGGAGGGTTTTTTCCCCAAATTATTTTGTTTAGGTAACTGTTCAGTGTGAATAGCAACCTTCTTGTATGTATGTAGCATGTTTGTAAACAGAACAATAGATCAGCAGGATGAAATAAGCAGAGAACGTGAAAAAGCAATAGACATGTCAGGCAACAGCAACTTTTAAATAGGGTCTGAATTATAGAAGTTTCTGACTTTCAGCTAGGAGAAGAAAATTAATTCACAAGTACAGCTTCTGAGGTTTGGAGTTCTCTGCCCTCATTGGTCACTGCAGATCACCTCTGAGTTGCTCCAGTGATCTAACCCTGAGATCTAAAGAAGCCCTAGTTCATTAAATCAGTATGCAGAGCTACTATGTTTTCATTTTTTTAAAAGATTGAATAGTACAGCTGCTGTATCAAACAGAACAAAGTGAGCTAGTAGCATTCATTTAAATGTTATAGGATTTTGAGAAGCATTAAGTATTCTTCCTCCCAGATTTTTTGGTGCTCTAGCCACCATTCTTGAAGCATAAAGCAGGCTCCTAATGAGGCTCAATGTATACTTGCATTACACTGCATTATACCTGCATTATTACACTAGTGTAAAGAATGCATTCTTGTTGCCCAACAATACACAAAATGGTGATTCTTGGGTTGGTTACTGCTCTGTGGCATGTTTCCAGGAAAATGTGCAAATATGATAACATTGTGGCATAAATATGATACTGGTCCCTGGGACACTTTGTGCCTTTTCACACCACACAAATATAGTACTATTATCCCAGTAACTGCCGTGGCTAAATTGTATGGAATCTTTTGTAGTCTGGGGAGGCACTAGAGCTCTCTGGATAGAAAATTATAAATGATACTCTCCAATCCATAAACCCCAGGTTTCCATAGGTTGTGGACATGTTCATTAAAGTGATATATTCATGTAGTGTGATAGATTGTAGATTTTTTTATTTGCAATCTCCCATCTGCCTTGCCTGGCTGAATGCTATTCAGAAAACCTAAGATTTTTCACAAGTACCCTACTTCATGGGATTGTTCTCAGACCAAAAGAGACATTCTCTTTTGAAAGCTTTTTAGACAATATCCATGTCTTAGTAATCAGGATAGCAACTGTTGGTGAGTGGATGCCAAAGGAGGAGTAATGCTTAATACCTTTGATGATTTTGTCCTGAAGTGATTAAAGTCTGTTCTAAGTAGTCTTGTCCTATAGACAGCACCAAAGCCAGCTACTTTTCTTTTCTTTTTTCTGGTGAAGGTCTATACTTCAGAGAAAGGAACTCGCAAGGTCATCTCTGAGCATTTCCTTGCCTAAAGGTGCATCTGCACTGTAGAAAGAATGCCATTTGACACCACTTTAACTGTCATGGCTCCATCCTGTGATTTGTAGTTTTTTTCTGCACTCTTTGGCAGAGAAGGATAAAGACCTTGTAAAACTAAAAACTCCATAGGGTGGAGCTGTAACATTTAAAGTGGGCAAACAGCATTATTTCTATAGTGTAGATGCACCCTAGAAAACCCTATGAATTTCATGGGGTCACCATAAATCAAATGACTTGAAGGCACAGTGTTGTTGTTGTGTGCCTTGAAATCATTACTGATGTAAGGCAACGCTGAGACAACCATATCATGGGGTTTTCTGGGGCTGATTGTGTGTGTGAGACTCAGCCAATGTGACCCCTGTGGATTTCCATGGCTGAGTGTGGAATTGAATCCTGATCTCCAGAGTCATAGTCCAACACACAAATCACTACTCATAGTCCAACACACAAATCACTGGCTTTCTGAAGGCAATGCACCCATATTTTAATGTAGGTCTTGTGTTGTTTTCATATCTTGAAAACTTAGTCTTTCACAAAGAGACACCTATTTCCCTATTTTGTATCCCATATTTGTGAATGAGAACATTCACAAATATGTACACAGTAGTCCCCATTCTACTACAGATGACAGGAAAGTTATCCCCGTAGAGATCTGTTGTTTCCTCCTTCTAGAACTGTGGCAACTATCCTTTGGCATTTTCATGCTCTGGAACAGACTATATAGGTGAACTATTTTACCATAAGCAGGAAATAAGCAATTTTTTTTCTTTGTCTACCTTTCTCAGAAAGACTCTTGTGATCTGAACAGTGAAGTGCCACAGTCCTTTTGACTGCTACTCTTCCCTGATTTTTATATGCTCCCTTTTAGCAATTCAAAGAGAGTCCTTTTCTGGTTTCACAGATGTTCTGAGAGGTTCATGACATGCTTTCTCCCTTCTTTCTGTACTTTAATGGCCTGCCTAGCAAAATACAGCAGTGGCTGCCTCATCACATGTAATCTAATGCTAGAAGCTCCTCATAACCTTTTACTGAATAGTGGTATGCTCTTTTTTCCCCCCAGAAATCACAAGCGCTTTCAATTATAGTAACAAGTTCCCTTCTGCTGAAATGGTCTTGAGATATCTATTAAGGATTTTGAGCAGAGCAACTCATCCTCACTTAAATTCCCTCCCCCCCCCAAAAAAAAATTACTAAGTAAAGATTGCTTTAAAATATATTTAATAATAAGCCGCATGTGGTGTCAAAACACTCATAGTCCCCTTCTTATTGTTTCTGGTTAACTAATGTTAACTAATTTTGCAAAGAATTTTGGAAAAGCACTATAGAAAGTGGTTTTATTTTGCTTTGCTTTGCTTTCCTTTGTAAGAATAGGTCTCAACTTATGCTACCTAGGTGATTTTCAGTATCCTTTGAGTAGACAGAATCTTCTCATTGATTCTTCCATACAACAGATGAAATATTGAGCAGAGCATAACTTTTCCTGCTATTGTCCCAAATCTGTGGAACATCATGCTCTACAGAACAATATAGTCTAAGTTTAGTAGCTAAAGAACATAGGCCTCCTTTCCTACTGGAATTTATACATTTTAAAAAAATTAGCTTGATATATCATAGTCCAAAAAGCTTTTAGACTATATTCAAAAGTTTTTGGATTTTTTTGGATTTTGGGATCATATGTTACAGTAACCTATTATCTGGACTACTAGAATTTGGTTGACAATTGCTGGATCCATGTGCTCTAAGGAAGGCAACTTGAAAAGAAGATGAAGCTGATTAAAAAAGAAGAACAAAACTCTCCAACCATTATGTTGAGATACTGAAAATGCTACTACAGTTGCCCCTCTGTTTCCACAGACTTGGCCCCATTGGCTAAGACAGGGCTGCACTTGGGAGCGGGGACCATTCAAGTCAATGGGGCTAGAATATATGTGAGTTTCCATTTTTGTGGGGTGGGGGAGGTCTGGAATGGATTCCATAGCCCTAAACTATGGTAATTAAAGTGGTGTCAACCTAGCTTTTTTCTGCAGTGCAGATGCAGCACAAGTATACTTAGTATACTTAACTAAATTGTTGATACAGAATACTGGACATTATATGTGGAATCAGCACATATTTAGCAATCTGTCATTTACTTTCAGCACCAATATTAATTGTTCCTCTAGCTCAATTTGAGGAAAGGTTTCCTGTATTAATGTGAATTAGATTCTACTAGATCCAATATGTCCACTAAGATATCTGCTCAATAACATGCATGTCAGTTTCTTTGCATGACACACTGGGAGATCAAGAGCATTCCAGCCTTCATAATTCTGTCTTCTGAGGAACAGGAGAGCTTATATTCTGATCTCGCTAGATCTCCCCAGTGTGTTAATTTAGGAAAGGAATGTGCCACCTGCTTCTGATCTCAGAAGACCACAAAGGAATAGCCTTGTAATAGAAATGTATGTCTTGTTTTACTTTGGTTACCAAGTATGCGTGGTTATAAATGAAAATTATTAGTGGAAAAGAGTTGGGGAAGATTAGGAGATCTATACAAGTAAACCCACATGGATAGAACTTTCAGCATTGCTTAATTTAGCATATGCCAAAGAAAGCCTGTTTATAAGTTTTATATACTTTTTGTCTCTCTTTGTTTAGAGGGAGTAACAAAATAAAGTCCAAGGGCTTACCCCGCTATTTCCATGAAGTCTCTTCTTCTCAGGACAGAGGAAAGAAGGGGAACAGGTGAGGGGTGTTCAGATCAAATGGGTGGATGTATTACTAACTTTTGATTTGTTTGTATCTATGAAATAGACATATAGACATTTGTAGAATAGACATTTATAGAAAATGCTTTGATCTACAATGCTGGTTAAAGGATGTGGGTTTGAAATAGAAAACTAGTTTAGCCTATCTAGTAGGCATATGTAGATGTAGAAGGATGAAGCTAATAAAAAGTTTATTCCAACTCTGTACTTTTAACCTAACTACATTGCTTCAAATGAGGCATTACATTTCAGAAGATTTAAAAGGATTAATAAGATAATTTTATTAAATGACTATTGCAACTATAAGAGAAAATTTCACTGACAACATTTATGTATTAAGAAGGAAAGCTACTAAAAAACATTCTCCACTCAGATACTTATGATGTGTTTATCTAGTCTTGTAAATACATTTTATCTATCTGTCTGTATGTCTATCTACGTATCTGCCTATCATCTATCTACTGCATATACTTGACTGTAAGTCAACATCATGTCAAGGGCAGCAAAATTATGAATTATGATATGACCCGTGGATAAGTTGAGGGTAAAACTTAGGGACATGTAACAGAGGATGTAAAGGGTAAAGCAAGGAAAAATGGTGCCAAAGAACGTACACTAACACCTGCAAATGTGGAGGGATGACTGTCATTCCTTTTTTGATAAGAGTTAAAATACAATACAGTGGGCCCTTCCCTTATGCGAGGGATCTGTTCTGGACCCCTGCCCTGCATTAGAGAAATACCCCATATGGTGGAGCCCCATTAAAAACAATGGGGCTTGTGTCTTTGGGATGGCATGCATACCACGGGTGCACATGCCATCCAGGTTTTTTGGTTCAATTTTTGACTAAAATTTCTAGACTTACACATGGGTATATATAGTATCTATCTATCTATCTTGTGCCCAAGGAATCCTCAAATTCTATTGATTCTCATAAATCAGTATTTATTTATTTATGTGCTTTAAGACTTTCCAGTAATGAAATCTATGGAAAGTAAGTAGATAATGCATTAAAATATGATATTGACCAATTATAAAATGCATAATGAAAACATACTATATAAAAATCACTGACCTGCAGTGGTATGAGTGCATCAAACATTTTTTAGTCTGTGAGACTTTCACATTTATAACAATATTCATTCATAAATCTATTCTACCTCATTTCTGCATTAATCTGTACAGTATGTGGTTTTGATCTGCTGAAAACTCTATCTATTTCATTGTATAGTGTGGGGTTTTATGCACAAGCACGTTGGTGCATTTTAAAGTCAGAAGTTGCACTGCAGGATTAGGAAACTGAAGACTTGGAAGGATGGTTGTGTTTCAAGTGACCTTTTTTGTTTGGAACATACAAATCTGATTGCTTCTTTACTAAATGTGAGACAAATAATACTCTACATGCCTAAGCATCTCTAGCACATTTCAGTAAAGTGGGGGCCTAAAAATATTAATTTTTAAAAACAATGAAACTATTAAAAAGATGTAGTTGTTCAATGCTTTGGAATGAGACAGTTGATGTATAAATGCTTTTAGTTGAAATACATACAGAAAAATATTCAGCATCATATATGCAACAAAATAAGCTGACACCATACCACTTGATCATTTTTATACATAGAGTTTTTAATGTATAGCATGTCTATAAAATCCTATTTACATCTGAAAGTAGTACATCTCAGGAAGGTGTTCTAGTTCAACGCTCTCCTAGTGTGCTTAGTTTTCTTCTTTCAGGGAATATTTTATGTAGGGAGGCACTCATAAAGACTTGCATAGAGTTGAGCACTCATTTGGACTCGTAAATGAGCAGTATTTGAGAGATTAATGAATGCAAATGTTCATCAACCTGTGCACAGGGGCAAAGAGATCTATAACAGTCATTGCAAAGAAATAAAACATGGCAACAAGAAAGGAAGGATAAGAAACTTTTTTCATAAGATCTGAGAAATCAAAGAGCAATTTGAACCAAGACTGGGGATGCTATATTACCAGGTGAAAAACACATTACATGACCTAGTAGAAATAAAAAGCCAATGGAAAGAATACATTGTAAAACTATATAAAATAGATGAAGGGGTGAAAGATTCATTCAAGGAAGAACCATTTGAAGATGTACCTCCAATTGTGGGAAGTGAAGTGGAAGCTGTAGTCAGAGCACTTGGGAGTAATAAATCACCAGGAAGAGAAGGCATACCAATAGAGCTTCTTCAAGCTACAGAGACAGAACCAGTACTAACTAAAATCTGTCAACAAATAGGGAAAACAAAAGAATGTCCCACAAATTGAAAAAACTCAATGTATTCTGATTCCAAAGAAAGGAGATACCAAGGACTGCAGTAACCACAGAACCATTGCATTAATCTTCTATGCAAGCAAAATGATGCTCAAAACTAAAGACTTTTACCATGGATGTAGGAAGAAATGCCAGATGTCCAAGCTGGTTTCAGCAAAGAATCATAGAACCATAGAGTTGGAAGAGACCACAAGGGCCATTCAGTCCAACCCTCTGCCATGCAGGAACTCCCAATCAAAGCATCCTTGACAGATGGCCATCCAGCCTCTGTTTAAAGACCTCTAAGAAAGGAGACTCCACCACTCTCCGAGGGAGTGTGTTCCCTGTCGAATAGGCCTTACTATCAGGAAGTTCCTCCTAATGTTGTGGTGGAATCTCTTTTCCTGACCTGTAGCTTGCATCCATTGCATCCAAAGAAAGGGGTACTAGGGACTGCATATGCAAATGTATGTTGGATAATGGAATGCACCAAAGAATTTCAGATAAAAATCAGTCTGTGCTTTATAGATGATAGCAAAGCCTTTGATTGTGTTGACCATGAATACAGTCTACCCTCCCCATACGCAGGGGATCCGTTCTGGACCCCCTCCCCCACGTATGGAGAAAAGTGCATATGCTCAAGCCCCATAGAAAATAATGGGGTGTGTGCTCACGGCAGTGCACGGGTGCATGGCACAAGTACATGCCCCATTATTTCTGTTGGGGCTTGCCTTCCATGTAAGCTCAAAGCTACGGAAAGCAAGCCCGACTGTACGATGGATCACTCTTTTTAAAATGGGCGTGCCACATATTTTGATTGCCCTGATGCATAATCTATACTCAGGACAAGAGGTTACCATCAGGGTAGACTGTGAGGTAATGGATGCTTTTATAATCTGTTGACATTCCTATATAAGACAAAAAAGCAGGATGCTCCCAGTCCCTCCCTTGCAGGTATACTGAAAAAAGAGGGGAACACAAGCTGATTCACAATAGCACTGCGCATTGGTTTAGTAATAAATCCAAGCACAAATCAGGGAAACTTCCTAAATGTTGTTGAATTACAACTTAATTATATCTTTTACCCCAAGGAGCATATTTTGATAGTATTTTGTAATTTAAAAATTGGGCATACCCACCTAAGGACAAATAAATGCTTCGGTTTTCTGTAATAGATGACTCATCTGAATCTAAATATATGAAAATAATTTGTACTCATAAGTTTTAAAATCAATAAATAAGATTTTTGAATGAACTAATTTCATTATTATTATTTTTCTTTATTATAATATGCATCTGCAGATCAGATCAAATTCAACTGTGGTGATATTTAAATGAATATTAAAAAATCTTTTTGACAAGAAAACCAATTATATCTCCATTAAAATCAGTTCCTATTCAAAAGTGAATTAAAATGTTTTTAAAAGTGAATGAATAGTGATTAAATAATTCATTTTCTTAAAAGGTGTGGAATACAATTTCTACTTTCCAAAGGAAAACATTATAATTGGAGGAATTTGCAAATTGAAATTAGCCTAGCTCTTCATTTTTATCATTAAACAGAGTATTTAATTAGCATTTATAATATTCAGGTTCCAAATTTAAATATAAAGTAGAAGATGGCTTGATTCACACTATTGTTTACATGGAAAATACCTAAATTAAATATGCTGATGGTAGGATTTTTCCCCCCTGAAGGACACATGCTTATTTTCTAAAAGAATAAGTGAACATCTTTTTTGGAAGAAGAAATCTTTTTTCCTCATTTACATATATATTAGTACTTGTTTAAACTTATATTAATTTTCTTCATTAGAATCTTGTAAATGTCATTTGAACATCTGATCATCAACTTTTGAAATTATGAACCTATTTTAAATGTGACATTTAGTGTCACTGAACTAAGTCTTACATAAAGCTTGCCTATACTATGTGTGGAGGATAAATCCCATCTGTCTTTTCTGAAATTATAATGATTGTGAGCTCTTGTGAATAAGGAGCTGGCACTGGTTCCCCTAGAATCTCCTCAGAAACAATTGGGTACTTCAGAGACCACTTAATCCAGTGTGTTATAAATAGCAATTTTGGTCTAGTGGAAACAGGGAGCTAAATCAAACCTTAATGCAAAAGATAGATTTATTTATTTTTTGTTTTAGTTGTTTGGGTAAGTACTGTTGATTATAATTTCTCAAGTATAACCAGAGCTTGTTGGAAAACAAACTATGTATCTTTGATACATGGCCAATACAGAAGTCAAATAGACAACATATTAGAAGCATTATTCAATAGTGGACCCTTCCCATCTGCAAATAGAGAAAAACATGGGTGGTTGTTTTCAGTGGGTGCATGACAGCATGTCCACATGCATGTGCCACCATTGAGTAATATGGGGTCATGGATGCACCAATTCAAGTATTGCTAGCCCATCAATGCAACAGGCCCACTGTTTATGCAAAAACCAGACAAGGAGTAGACTGGTAACATCAAAAATTAGAGAGTATTTATAGAAGTATACTGAATTAACCAGAGTGCCAAAATACATCCCTCTTGGATTTAAAAACCAAGTAAAGAGCAGATTTGCATTATTATGTGTAACTGAGTGGAAATCAAAAAAACTCTGGACCCAAACCAGGGACATTATCAGAGAAGAAATGCATAAAGACAGTATCTGAAGCCTAAAAGAAAGAAATGCTTCAGTGAATGACTTATGGCATGCTCCACATGGCTAAGGACAGGTAAGAAGCAAAAGTACAAAGTGACAGCAGTAGAGTCAGAAGTCTGAACTCAACTTTTCAGCAACTTCTGTGTGACAACAAAGAGAACCATTATAATAATCAGTGCTAAGAAACAGAAGGCAACAAAAAAAGAGAACGGAAGACCAAAATCAAAGCGAGTTCTAAATAAAGAGATGGGATACTGTATGACCAAAAGAGAAATACATTGTATGATCAAGACAAAGTATAGAGAAGATGGAAGGAGTGCATAAAAACTGTGGAATTGGAATGTTATGTCCTGCTTTCAAAGTTTGGATGGCATATGGTGTTCTGCTGCATCACTTTCCATTGAAGGGCACCAGTTGTTCACCAGCTGTAGCACAAAACATTATGGAATAGTTTCTTAGTGGAGGAAAAACAACCCTAAAAGATGAATGAGGGGCTTGACACCATCCTTGACAGCATTTGGAGCAGCATCCTGATGCCCCTTTCAGTGCAAGATCGGGACCACAACCCAATCCGACTCCTTGCCAGTACTAAAAGGAACGGCAAAAAGGCGCCCTTTCCACCATGGCTTTTCAGTGCTTCTTAGGCACAGCATGTCTAAATGCTGTGCCAACGAAGCACCATGATTTCCCCCACCGTGCAGTTGGGCGCGTGGCATGACACGTGCTTGGGGGTGGCCAACATGCATACGCCATGACCCCATGCTGGCATATAACACTGGTCTGTTTAGTCCCTTAGTAAGCACTGTGGTTTGTAGATACTTCAAACAGCCCCCCCCCCCAAAAAAAACAGCATAGGCCATGCTGACTCTTAAAGGAAGGCTCTTAAATGAGGGAAAGTCTTCAAAATTCATGTTTTGTAAAAGGGTTGTAAAACTATTTGTAGCAAAACTCAGGAAAATTACTATTTTGTGTGTCATGAAGACAGCCCAAATGCTCAATTTCTTACACCATATACTCTTTTCTCACCAGAAACAGAAATATAATGTTGAAACCTAAGCATATGGATTTAAATCCAACTGCTGGGCAAACCCATTGAATCAACTGGATTTACACATGTTGATTTATTATTCACCGTTGGTTCAGTGAGTCTGTTCAAGCCAGCATGGTGTAATGGTTTGAGTGTTCGACTACGACTCTAGGGGCCAGGATTCGATTACTAGCAAGGCCATGAAACCTACTGGGTAACTTTGAGCAAGTTACATGCCCTCAGCCTCAGAGGAAGGCAGTGACAAAACTCCTCTGAACAAATCTTGCCAGGAAAATCCCATGATAGTTTCGCCTTAGGGTCACCATAAGATGGAAATGACTTGAAGACACACAACAACAAAAATTCTAGATGGAACTATCCGTTAGATTTTGGCCCTGTGGACGAGAAAAGTAACGAAAAATGTAATCCTGGGCAGAGCATCATGAAGCCAAACAGAAAACGAAATCTACATCCCTGAAGCTGTAAAGAGAGCTCCTGTGGAAGATCTGTGGCTTTTCCCTACTTCTACATCCAACTTCTCATGCGTAACACAAGCATTCCAACCTTAAAACACTCCATCCTGAAAGCTGGAATTGACCTGCCCAAAATGTGCATTGTTTTTCAGTTTTCTCAGTCATTTTCTCAAATGTGTCAGAATAAAAACATTTATTTTATAACAAGATTGACCAGGAAACTAAAACACCACATGATTCACTCATCATCACAGCTGAGGAATGCCTGACACAAGGTATTATGAGTTTTCCATACTGTTAGGGTCCAGTTGACCCTGGCATTTGACAAAGCATTAAAAGTATAATTTAATGTACCTTTTTCTTGTCAAGATTTACTCTGTTTTAAGGAGGCTTTGTGCCTGGATAAATGTCTGAAGGATGACAACCTGAAGCCCTTTCTTCCCTTTCAGATTCCATAGCCATGATGAAAAAAATAGGCCTTTAATTGTGTATATATGGATTTAAATCCTCTTCTAGAGTGTTATTTTGCTCATGTTTGGTGTAAGCAGGTCCCTTTAAATACCCTGCTTAGAGCCAGAGTTGCTTCATGCATCCATAAGCAAATCAAAACAAATATGGATTTTTACATGTCGACTCTTCAGTATATTGCATTTATCAGCAATAGTTTGGAATCTTTTCTTCTTAGCCTCTCCTCTCCTATCAAACACCAGTGCTGAACAGTAACAGATTCAGTGGCAAAAATGAACATTAATGAGGTGGCTGCTGATCATATCACATACATGAGAAAATAGTGGGTGTGAGTAGGTGTTTTGTTCTTGTCACCTTTAAAAATTACAGTTTAATACCCCTTTAAGTGGCTTCACTGAAGAGGAGTGCACAAAGTGACAAGCATCACATCATCATTCCACCATTCCAATTAGGCATTTGTGCAGCAGATTGTCAGCAAACTGGTTATCAGCCTTGTGTGATTAGAGACCAGCAGGGCCTAATTTGGAGCCAGGGACCCCTTCTCCCTTGAACATTTAGTGATTTCCATACACCAGCAGTGAGTTTCTGTATTTCTCGAAGGGGACATGCTTTGTTCTCCCCAGCAGAGTTTGCATCTCATCACTGCATTGCAACTGGGGGTAGTGGATGCATGTCAGAGGGAAATCATAATATTAAAAAAATCAAGGCTGTTAATTAAACACTGTATATTCCTCCGCATGTCTCTTTGAAATACAAATGACTCATTTGTTAGTTAACTGAAATGATCTAGCCTTGAATATGTTGTGCTACTACAACAGGGTCTGTTTGTCTATGGACCACTTGCATTGGCCATGTTGAGATTTTTCTTTTCTAAACTGCTAGGTCGCTTTGCTTTTACATGGCTTTAAAATAAATTCTACTCTCCTCCAACAGGAAGACTGAGATGAGGGAAGGAAATCGGATATTTCCCTCCACAAAGATGTGCACCCAGATACTCTTTAGATTATAGGTGGTTAACTATAATTCTTCTAAACCTTTTAGAGCAAAATCCTCTAAACCAACCTTTTCTATGAGCCGGGTCAAAAGATTTAGTTATATTTGAGTAAATGATCACAGTTATCATAGATACTTGTCAGGCCAGTCCGTTTAACTTACTCAGCATTAGGCTATTTTGTTCTTGACCAAGATTGCATTTCAGTTTTCTTGAAACTTCGTTGGAATGAAGAACAATTTTATACAGGAATTCACAAGTTCAAAGTATGTTTGTGTTTCAGACTGCTATAAACCACCCTGGGCATAAATGCTGTTTGAAAGCACTGAAATTCTGGACCATGCCAACAACTACCATGTCAGAATGCACAGGGCGGCCATTGAAATCCATAAACACCTGGACAATTTCAACAGGAAAGAGGAAATCCTGAGGGTAAACTAGGCTTGGCTACCAGTCTTGAAGGACAGCAAGGTCAAGACTCAACCTATGCAAATGAGAAACAGCCTAAGGCCAGGGAATTCCCAGCAGACAATGAGCACCAGTTAGCAGACATTAATCCTTGTTTGCATATCCTCCCACCCTGAGGACTGCCATTAGCAACAGAACAATACATTTGCAAATTACTCCTTCCTTCCCAGGGTGACACAGGATATATATATCCAATCCTTTTCCAGGCTATCATTCTCTGAAGATGCCAGCCACAGATGCTGGTGAAACGTCAGAAAGGAACTCTTCTAGAACATGGCCACATAGCCCGAAAGCTCCACAAAAAACTCTGAACTGTTGTCTACATGCCAGTCATTATTGTATAAACTCTTATGTTTGAACTGGCCCACACTTCCAATATTCTGAGATTCTATTTTTCTTTTTAATGATCATACTACTACACATGTTCTGCATAGGCACTGAAGCAGTGAGACATGACTACATTTTATCCAAGTAGAATTTATGTGTTCTAAAATACAATAACAAGCTGTTTTATCAGGTCATTTGGTCCATTTAGCTCAATATTTTTTAATATTTTGTCATCAGCCCTTCTGGGTATCAGACAAGCATCTTTCCCAACCCAGCAGAAGATGGTGGCAATTGGATCTGGGGCCATATTTTTATTATTATTATGTACCAAGTACAAGTTCTGTTAGTGAGCTATGACCTTTGCTACCATGATAATTGCTCAGGATAAGACGTTTCATTTCCTTTGTCCCTATAATTTCATTATATTTCTAAGTTCAAATATCCTATGTATGAATATCTTGTTACTTGTGTTTCCTATGTAATTAGGAGCTACCACAAACTTGTAATTCTAACCTTAAATATTATAATATGCCTTGATTTTCCCAGCTCTTTGAATAATGACTGCATTCCCATTAACAGTCTGAGAGGGTGTGTTTGGAACTACATTTTAAACTTCAAAAGTGTCCTTGATTCTCTTGGGTGTGTGTGTGTGTGTGTGTGTGTGTGTGTGTGCAAGTACTTTGTAAAAGGTGCTTTGACACAGTCTCCCCTTTGATCCAAGACATCTTATGACCTTTCACTATATTTATATAACCATTGCTGCTTCTTGAGAAGCTGAACTTAGCAACTCTCATACAGTCAGTTTGTAATTAAAATATTCAGTTGACTTACCTCTGTCTCTAACCTGTGACTTCCAAGGACCCTTACACATTGCAAAATGGTGACAGTATGATCCCACATTGACTGCCATGATAACATCCTATAGAAGTGTGAAAGTTACAATTTGGGAAGGAGTGTTTAGAACTGTATTGAGAAAGCAATACTGTCTCAACAGACTACAGACCCCATGAGTCCATAGGATGGAGCCAGGGCAGTTAAAGTAGAATCATAGCACTGCAGTTGCATAGTATGAAAGAGCCTCAGGCTCCTACAGTTGGAACAAATGGAGGAGCCTTGATTAACTGCCTCCTACCTTTAAAAGAGGAGCGTAGCATGTTGGTTTGAATGTTGGATAGTGACTCTGGAAGCCAGAGTTCGAATCCTGGCTTGGCCATGGAAACCTTGGGCAAGTCAGACTCTCAGCCTCAGAGGACGACAGTGACAAAATGCCTCTGAAGAAACTTGCCAGGAAAATCCCCTGATACGTTCGCCTTAGCATCTATATAAGTCAGAAACAACTTGAAACACAACAACAACAACAACAACAACAAGTGCTTAAAAGGTTACATCCAGTCTCTTGTCATCATGATAAAGGGACTGGATGTTTCTTGTTCATTATGGGTTAAATATAAAAATGGAAGGAAGCTCCATAAATAGAAAGGTGTAAGGTGGCTAAACATATACAAAGTGGGAGACACTTAATGTGTCAGTGCAAAAGAGCAAAAAACCTAGCCACAACCTAATCTCTCAAATTGCCATTGTTTAAATGTATCACATTTAGTGTGCCAGATGCCCTAATGCTTGCAGCCATGTAATAATTCCTTTCCACTCACCCACACTGGAAGTCAGTTGGCTAGAACACTGACTCTATCTCTAAGGAAACTTTCTGGAAGGTCGCCAAAGTGCGGAGGCAGACATCTGCATGCAGGCTTCTTTGATGATGTAGCTCAGATGAATGGTACTAATGCAGGAAAGAGTAATAGGGCAGATTTGGTAGAGGCAATATTCAAAATTTGAAGCACCTTCTCTCATTCAGTCATTCATCTCAATTTGGATTTTAGGTCAATCTACTGCAGGTATGAATTTAGGTCAGATGAGTGCAGATATGCTAACCTGCCCACTTTATAAAGTACTTTAATAAAACAGCATGGACTTTCTTTTTAAGTTTTAAAAAGAAATCCCAACTCATTGTCCAGAAAGAGTGCCTTTTTTCTCTCCAGAAAACCTCTATGACAAAACGTTTTCACTCACCTCTGAGTTGTAACCTGCACAAATGTTCAAAACGTTGATTAAAATATGGAGGGGGTGTTTGACTTGTTTCAGGCGTGCCAGAGTCACAGAGACAAAAACAGTTAACAGCTAAGGACATTGTGTCATCTTAAATAAAGAGGCCACAACTTCCTTTGTCGTTCTCAAAAGACACAATGGGCAGGATGGAAAAAAGATCTTTGAATGCCAACACCCAGAAGCCCCATGCAACTATGGGATTCTGGGAGCTGGGATCCAAAAAGTAACTTTTTCAAGCTGTCTTAATTGGCAGCCTTAGTGGTAGATATTCAACAAGATAGTGAGATGGATAGATTTAACACCAGACTCAGTGCTATATGGATAAACTCAATCAAGTAGGACATAGGCATGAATCTACAGGAATTGAGCTTTTTTTTTTTTACAGCTTCATTTATATACCGCTTCATACCCTTAAGGAGTGTCTAAGCGGTTTACAATTGTAAGCTATTTGCCCCCCAACAATCTGGGTACTCATTTTAGCGACCTCGGAAGGATGCAAGCCTGAGTCGAGCTTCAGCCCTTTGCTGGTCTTGAACTCGCCACCTTATGGTTTTGAGCGAGTGGCTCCAGTACAGGCATTTAACCACTGCGCCACCAGTATGAATCTACTGTAACTGAGTACAGCAGTGGAAGGCAGGAGAGCTTGGAGATGTCTTATCCGTAGGGTCACTCTGAGTCAGGGCAGACTCGAGACAGTCAGCAATAACAACAAACTGTAATGGTGTTTCTTGAAATCCATCTCTGTATACATTTTTGTACACAGAAAATATAAGGCTCAACCCACATCATATCTAGGTAGAACTGGGAAAGATGTCATTCTGAAAGCCTAGAAAGATACTGCTAGCCAGTGTAGATAATAGTGAACAAACTGCTCTTATGTCACCAGAATCTGGCATTTAGAAACTGCCTCAGCCATGGGAAGTGTCTATATGGGTAACATAGTTTATGGCTGTTGATAATATTGTATATACTCATGTATAAGCTTAGACATTTTAGTCAAAAATTGATGCAAAAAATCTGGGTTGACTTATCCACAGGTCAATATAAGTACTGTAACTTAACTCTCATAAAAATAGAAACCATCCCCTGGTGAAACGCAAGAGTGCAATCTGTCCTGGGAGCACTGACCCCCCCCCTTCTCTTTCATCTAGCCATCCTTCAATGTGAACACAAGCAGTTATGCCTCCTATAATTTTGTAAGTTCTTTGGCATTGTTTTCTTTTGCTTCATCCTCTAGATTCTTTGTTACATGACCCTAAGTCTTACTCTTGACTTATCCATGTGTCATGTCAAAATCTATCATTTTGGCCCGAAAATCTGCCTTCGACTTATACTTGACATCAACGTATAGTCAAGTATATATGGTACCTGTCTTCTGTGAGATTAACTTAATCATTTTAAAAGCTGCTTAAACTGGTGGAACTGAAGTACCCAAATTAACTGTGTGCTTTTTGAAATACTAGGCCCTATTCAGAATGTACTGCCAGTCATATTCACTAGCTGACCACAGATCTTAGGTATTAGCAGACTGAAATGGTGAGATACTATGAGACATGGGGGGATTTCCACCATTATTAATACCAGCATTCTTGAGATTGTATAGAGCATGGAAAAGTTACTTAGGGGCTATGCAGGCTGCCCCTTTTTCAGCCAGAATGGGGCTGCAGCAACCACATGCTGCAGCCCCAATCTGGCCTTTCCGGGGCGCGAAAAGGAGCTGCAAAAAGCGGCTATTTTTTGCACCCTGAAAAGGGCACAGTAGCCATGGCACCATGGCTATATGGTGCTCCTTTGGTGCTGCATCATCTGGACACAGTGCCAGAGAAGCGCCGTGATGCTGCGCACTGTGTGGAGCGGCTCATAGCATCATGGCACCCTGGGGCAGAGCCGGGGTATGCTATGCCCCGACTCCACCCTCCGCCAGCCCAAAGTGCTGGTCTGAAGAGCCCCTTATATTGGTCTGCAACTCCAGAGTCACTCAGCAAGCATGGATGTGTGCTGACTGGGAGAGTCTGGGAGTTGTAGTCCAATAAAGTAACATCTCCAAGTGCTGAGTAAATATTTTATGTTGCTTTTAGTATTTACTAAAATACATCATGCTGCTAAGCATTTTCTGGTTTGTGGTTTGGTTTGGCTTGGCTTATTGCCATAAGGGTGGGTTGTCCTTTCCTCTGCTGACTCCCTTCTTCTTATCCATGACAACTGGCAATTTTCTGTGAATCTGAAAAAGCAAATGGAGGATTCACTGTAGTTCCTGTTAGGTGCAAAGTCTGAGGAAGAGAATGGTGATATTGACTGCATTTTTCTGAAGTGTCTTTATAGTCTGAGGTGGTTCATTTTCAGCAAGTTGACATATTTTATTGAAAAAACTTGACACAGATTAAACAGTTACACAGTGAGCTTTAGAAACACTTCTTACATTTAATAGGACTTTAATTCATTTATAATTAACCAAGTTGTATAACATGTATGCTTGCCAGTATTTTAGAAACTAAACATACCTCCGATCATTTGCTTGCTGAACCAAAACTCTTTCCCATATAATAAGCAATTTAGATTGTCAAATATGGTCTAGATAAGGATTCCTGAACTGCCAAAAGCTGTAGATTTGTCCTCTTTCCCAACTTCTGACACTGCTGTTTCCCCTCAGCCACAACATTAAGTGCAGGTATACTGATCTATCTGATAGGACTTCAATTGTAAAGGTTCAAATGTGGTTGCTGATGTAGTGATTGATTTCCTAATGCACAATGTATCTTTTGCCACTTCTGCTGGTTTTCAAGCAAACCCTTAAAGCAAAGTAAATGGTATTTTGAGGCCTCATTATGCCCTCTTTGAATGAGAACACAGATGTGCTTCCACATGAGCAGAGTATCACACAGACAGACGAGGCACTCATTAATATTCAGTAGTTCGGTTGTTCATGTGGGTTTTCTCTTTTCTTAATTGCTAGAGCCCACACAATTTGCTCATAAAAGTCAGTGACTGATGACCCTATCTAATGTTGCAGAGACTGCAGGCAGGTGTCGTCCTGAGGCACAATCCACCAATCAGACAGACAGACTGGCAATCTATATACTTCAATAAGGCTTGCACACAATGGCTTTTTGGTTAATTCTTGGTTGGACTTAATCTGCATCACTCAAGCTTCAAGGCTAAGACTACCTCCCAAAGTGTGATTGCTAGCTCAGATGTCATCATCTGTATGTGAGACGAAGTATACTTTAAAAAAAAAAGAGCAAGGTATCCATTACACATGGCCACATCTGTACATGATTGTTCATGAAAATGTGGTCTATCAAACAATATAATCTTGAATGTAGTCAGTGGTCTTTGAAGTCCTCTACAGAAGCCGAAGAGCTCACATTCATCCTTGGTCACCCTTTCCTGCCTAACCATTAAACGTAGTAGGTGAAAGGAGGTCTTACAAGCATGTAGGAGGAGACAGATGTCAGACACCGTGCCAAGATTCACACTTCCACTTTTATGCATGCATGAAAAACTTGAAGGCACATACACACATGCATACAAGAACGTTCGAGCTGGGCCTCAGTGATCTGCAAAGAAAAATAAAAAATTTCTCTTCAATCAGAAGAAGGAACTGGCAAAACTACTGAGTATTCCTTGTCTAAGATTTATGGAATCTCCATAAGTCAACAAGTAACTTGAAGGCCCATACACACACATTTGAGTGATTGGACCTGTTTTGATGATTAGATAAAACAAAACAGTCCTACAGTTTTCCACTGCATTGACAACTGAACAAGGATACTTACCTCTTATTCTTGGTGCTGAGTTAATAATGCATTTGCTAGTAAGCAAGCATAACACCAAGATTTAATAAAGGGCTTTAAAATAAGACCTGGTAGCATAAAGTTTATACATCCATATGTGGTACAGCTGCCTTTAACATGCTTTATAAGGTTTGGTTTCCCCCATCTTAAACATGATATATCACAAGAATGAAAAATATACAGAAGATAGTGACTGGAGATGATCAAGGGTATGAATTTTCTTCTGAATAAGAAAACAGAAGTATCTGAAGCTTTTTTTCTCTTTAGAAAGATGACAGTTCATAAGGAAACATGACAAAATGTATAAAACTAAGTGCAGTGAGGATAAAATGCATAGAGAGCTATTTGTCCCTCTCTCATAGTACAGTGGGCCTCCACATTTACTGGGGTTAGGAGCACAGTGCATCAGTGAAAGTGAGAACACAACTAAAAACCCACTATGTTTTTTCACCAGAGAAAACACCTCTCAAGTATTCTCTAGCCCAGTGTTTCCCAAAAAGGTCCTCCAGATGTTTTGGACTTCAGCTCCCAGAATTCCTGAACATTAACCAAGCTGGCTGAATCTTCTAAGAATTGAATTCCAAAAAGATTTTCATACTAGTGCTTTACTGCTGATAAAACGCTTGTAAAACATTTAGGAAGTGCGTGTATCTGAAAGCCTGACATGCTTCCTAAACATCAGGCAATAGTCCCCTCACCTCCAGTGTCCCTGAATCATTCGGAGAGCTGTAATTTCCCATGAATGCAAAGTTTCCATTCATGAGAATGACTGCTCTCCAAATGATTCAGGGACACTGGAGGCAAGAGGATGATTCCCTGATATTTAGGAAGTGTGTCAGGCTTTCAGACACACACGTTTCCTAAATGTTTTGCTGGTGTTTTACCAGCGCTTACTCCATGGTAAGTGCTGGTATGAAAACCTTCTAGAACATCTGGAAGACCAAAGTTTGGGATCCATTGCTCTAGGCCCTCCAGCACAACTTTGTGGTCAATTGGTTTAGATGTCTAGTAGTTACTCACTGAAAAAAGCTGGTCCTGCTGAATTGCTGCTGTCAGCCCCTTTCTTCCATGTGTATCCCTACCAGTGTGAGGGAGCTGACCTTGCCTTTAATTTTGCTGATTTATTCAGCAACTACTCTCTGATAGTAGTGCCCACTAAAGGTATGGTTTCCAGGGAGGGCTTAGCCCTTGCCCTGTGTTGCTTCCACTTTTTGGAATGCTCTACGTTTGGAACTGCAATCACTTCCTGCACTCACTGCTTCATGAAAGGTATTCAAATGCATCTTTTCAGCGTGGACTTTTAAAGTGTTTTCTTCATTAATATTATTCTCATCCCCCACATAATTTTGCTGATTATTGATTTGATTTCTGTCACACCTTTCTTCTAAGAAAGGAGCTCAAGGTACGTTATGATCAAATAAAATAAAAGAAATACATTTGAAACATTAAACGAATACCACAAGACAATTTTTTTAAAAGACAGTTTTAAAAACAAACCAATAAGAGAAAACACAGTCCCTGCCCAGCATGATGTTAGCTGCATTGAGTCCTTATTTTTAGTGAAAGGACAGGATAAAAGCACTAATGCTAACATCAGCAGCAGCAATAATTTGCTTGTTCCTAGAGAAGCCAGTAAAGGAGCTGGAGGCCATATAAACAAGAATAAGATCTCTCTCTTTTTCTTCCTCTACTTTTTTCATACTAACTCTTAAATAATCTGGTTGGTTCCTATGTGTTGCAAGCAAATCTCAAAAAGTATACCTGATTAAGTTGCCTATTCGATTTTATTCCATTTCATTTCATTTTCTTGGCAGTTTTTTTCTTCTGCGTGGCCTAAATATCCTAAAGAGACCAGATCTCATCTGATCTTGGAAGCTAAGCAAGGTCAACTATGGTTAGGGAGATTATCACACTGGCAAAAAAGACAGCAGCATAGTGGTATCCTCTCGTCAATATCGCATGATAACGCTATGATTAGCACACAATGTCATGATTATCCCATGATTATCCCATGAATAAAGAGGAATTCTACCACCGCTTTTTATTCATGGAAAATCCCCAGGAATAAAAAGCAGTGCTAGAGTTCCTCTTTATTCATGGGATAATTGGGGGATAATCACAACATTGTGTGATAATCATAGCATTATCATGTGATATTGACAAGAACATGCCAATATGCTCCTGTTTTTTGCCAGTATGATAATCTCTTAGGATAGTACTTGGATAGAGGCCAACAAATGCCAAGTACTGTAGGCTACATTTCAGAGGAAGGGACTGGCAAAACCACTTCTGAGTATTCCTTGTCTAAGAAAACCTTGTGAAATTCATGCAGTCTTCATAAGTTGACAGGCGACCTGAAGGCACTTAAACGCATACACATTTTACCTTTATTTGGCTTGTCACAAAGGTATATTGGAGGTAGGGGAGATTTTTCTAGCTAAATCCTCTGCCCTGCAGGTACTTTCAGAATTCTGTGCATTCATTCCATTGCTATTCTGTGGTGCTTTAGTTTCAAAGTATAATCTCTCACCCCCTCTTTTCTTATTGCCTGTATACACAATGGCCTGCCTGATTTCTGAGATCTCACAAAGTTATTGTTCCCTAGGGAAAGCCAGCCACAAAAACAACTCATGTGGAGTTTGGGGAGGTGGTGGTGAGAGAATGATGGGTCTGCCCCAGCGAACACACTGGTTTCTTTCAAAGGCAACAGAGTTCTCAGTGATTTGCAGAAAACGTGTAGGATGTCTGGATTGTTCTGGAATTAGAATGAAGAATGCCATTTCAGCTACAAGATTGTGGATCTCTTTCTCTCACTACTAAAAGTATTTTATTTTATTTGGATTCATTTATATGTTTGGAAACAGCCTTCCTCAGCCTGGTGTCCTGCAAATGTGTTGGACTATAACTCAAAACAAGCCCAACCAGGGTGTTTTATAGTCTTTTAAAGACACACTGAGTTCATCAATTTAGGGAAGGCTATAGTTTTGTTACATGGATTCAGGTGTTTATTCAAATGCAGTCATTCAAAATGAGTTCCTTTTTCCTTGAGCAGTCATCTTACAAAGAATTATCACCTTAAGAAATATATCTCAGGAGTGGACAACATGATCCAGTGACTAGATACAACGCTTGAGTTCTGCAAAGCATGTCTTTGTGGGTCATTAAATAACTATAAAAATTGTAGATTTGATATCATAACATTTAGTGGGAGAGGCTTTGTCCTTGCAGCATATTTGAATAATTTAACCTATCCAGAGTATAGGAAAGCCTTTACTCTGGCTAAATTTAATGTACTTCCATTGGCTTTACTCGTGGGAAGATATAATAATAAACCACTCTGTAAGCGTCTGTGTCCTTGTGGGTCTGGGGACGTAGAAACAGTGGGGCATGTCTTATTGTATTGTACTTTTTACTATGACCTTCAGTGCTGTTTTATAGCCCCAATTTTATGGAAAACAACAGGAAAATTTGACACATTGGTTACCTCTTGGCTGACCAGCAATCAGATATTACAGCCAAGGTGCAAAGTTTTTGCATTGGTGCTATAACTTGCCAACATAGAATGGTGTCTCAATTTTAATGATATTATTATTTGAATGGTTTTCTATTATTCAGTTTTAAATTTGTCCAGATTTTGAATTATTGATAAAAATTTGATGTATTATATTACTATTATATTATTGATGGATATTATTATGATGTATATTATTATTATTATTATTAGTGTGATATAATCCTTGTCTGATGTATTCCCTTGCTCTTTTTTTTCTTTTTCTTTTACTGGTTACTAAATTTCATTCAGTTAACATAACATTAGTGTCTGCTATCTTGGAAGTTTAAAAACATTATGGCAATTATTGCTACCTGATCAGAAATGGAGAAACCTGAACTAAGTCCCACCCCAATGCTAAATATCCTAAATTACAAACTTGTGTGTTCTGTACATTGCATTATTGACATGCATGCCAATACTTTCAAATACTAACTTTGTGTTTGCTGTACAATGTATATTTTGTATATTGTTGTTCAGAAATAGTACAGTGATATGAGCATTGGACTATGGCCCTGGAGAACATGGTTTGGCTCCTGGCTTGGCCATGTAAGCCCACTGGATGACCTTGGTTAAGTCACTCTCTTTCAGAGGATGGCAATGGCAAACCCTCTGAAGAAACTTACTAAGGCCCAGTTCAGACGGGCCATTTGTGCTGAAATTAGGGATTGATATGGTGCAGCATCCATATGCACCATGTCCTAATATCGGTGCCATTACATCACAAGGCTGCAGCCCAGTCCACACGGGGCGCATCCTTGTGACAGCAAACCTATCCTGGCAGAAGAGCCGTCATAGGGCTGCATCTCAGCCCTTATGACACACCAAAAAAGGAGCCACCTAGAGCTGTAATGGCCCTAAGAAAACCTCAGGATAGGTTTGCTGTAGGGTTGCCAGAAGTTGAAAATGACTTGAAAGCACACAATGGCAACAGCAACATGCAAATTTCACATTCCCATGGTTTACTCTGGCTCCCAGAAAAGCAGGCAAATTAATGTGAATTTAGACTAGCCACCTTCCCATGTGTGTGTGTGTGTGTCAAACTTCATCACTTCAAAAATTTCCTTTTTATATGTTAAATCTCAGTTCTCTGTGTCCTTAGCAACTCATTTGCTGTTGTGGTGTGCTGTCAGGAAGTACATAAGTATGTGCATGCATTCTGATCTGCCTACACGGAAGGGAGATGCATTTGTTGAAGGAAAAGAAATGGTGCTTGCAGGGGGCGTTTATGTTACATGCATCACCACCCTAGGCCTGCTCATTAAAAAAAGAAAAGAAAAAGAATCACATTTGTTTTAGTGTGACATGCTCCCAGGCACATGAACAGAGGGTTCCAATTTTTATGAGAACTTATGATGGGCCCCTGGGATTGCCCAAACCTGGTTACTGTAGTTAACCAGGCAACATTAAGAGGCAGTGGGATAACCCAGTCCTTACATATTTGAACATGAAAATCCAATAGTATAACCAGGTTACTTTATGAAACTGGATTAAAGGTTCATTCTTGTGATCCTGGTATCACCATTTTGTTTCTTCTACTGGTTCTGGAGATTGCAAGGAATAAATTAAATTAAATTAATTAGATTGTAGTAAACCATTATTTAAGTTGGTGGGAAACATGTTTGTGTGAATGTCCCCAGAAACTGTATTAATTTAAAAGTAGTCCATCACTACTACATGCACTCCACTTTCACGCACATGAGTATATACAGAAATTTTGTGGGGGAGGGGGGAATCAGGATTCATTTTTTCAAAACTCACTATTTTGGTATTCAAATAAGTAAAAGACTGGTTTTAAATAAAAACCAAAGTGCCTAGAAGAAAGACATTTCAGTATTTAAAGGGCACCTGAATTAATACTTTTGTTACACTCTGATCATGGGGTTTTCAACCTTTTCTTAATTATATTGGACCCCAAAATGAACTATATTCTGTTCACTATAAACATGTGAAGTACTGTATCAGACTAATCTTGTTATTGTTAAATTGAATGAGTTTTATATAGAATGCTCTAGGGATAGTAACTAAGTGTGGCATAATGATTTTTTCCCCCGTTTTTCATTGTTCTTCTATAAAGAAAATCTGAAATACAAAATGAATAATATACTATCAGAAGTCATCCTCCATGGATTTTCTGCATATTTCACTCAAAGGAGAAAATCCTGACTCTATCAAATGCACGCCCGTTCTACCTGATCCATATTCATAGACCTTCCCCTTTACTGTGACTGATTTATTCCTTTTTGTGCCTTCCGAGAGTTCACAGTGCAAAATAAAGGCAGCCCAAGTAGAAATTATGTCCCTCTTAAGTAAAGAATTGAAGGGAGGATCAACCAAGCTATTCAGGGATGAGACAAACTAATTGTGTAGGAATATTTCATTATGAATCACATACCTTGGACCCCCAAACATTAGTTCAGTCCTGAACATCAGTTGGGAAGAAAAAAAGTACATTCATTAAAAAGATAGTCTGCCTGGAAGCAATAGCTGTCTGCTTTGAATAAAACCATGCTGTGAAATGTGATCTTTGGTGGCTGCATATTGTTTCAGTCATTCTATGAATTTAGCTGCCATTGTGTTCATTATTTATAAAGTGTCATAAGTGCACAGCAATGGGGGTTGCCAGATGGCCCTATTATAACAGACCTGAAGGTCTCTGTGCTGTCTTTGAATGGAGTATGGGACTTGAACTTGGATAACTTTGAGTTCAAATCCTGAAACAGCCATGATAAAAAAGCTCACCCACAACCTCCTACATCTGTGGTGGAGGGAAAAAATAGAGTAACCCACACAATCGTTTCCCCTAAAGTCCTTTGAGGCAGGGCAGGATAAAATGTGTGGGTGGATGCCTCAAGGCTAGATGTATTTGCATAACAGCTCCACTGACCTTTGTCTATTCATTTGGTTTAATATACTGCCTTTTCCTTAAAAATAAGACCCAAGGTAGCTCATAGTAAAAATCATAAAACATAGTTAATACGCAAGACAAGCTTATGTGTTAAAACACAACTGAACAGAAAACACAACTTAAAATTGATGAAAGGTGAAGAACATCAAATAAAGAAAATTCTAGCGCATAGTTAAATGCTACTTCCTCAGCAGTCGGTTGCTTCCCAGCAAGGGTGCATCTGCACTGTAGAAATGATGCAGTTTGATATCACTTTAATGGCCATGGCTCCATGCTACAGAATCCTAGGATTTGTCATTTTGTGAGCCAGCATGGTGTAGTGCTTTGAGTATTGGTCTATGACTCTGGAGATCAGGATTTCATTCCCAGCTCAGCCATGAAAGCCACTGGGTGACCTTGGGCAAGTCACATGCTATCAGTCTCAGGGGAAGCCAATGGCAAACCTCCCCTGAACAAACCTTATTTTATTATTATTTATTATTTATTTTATTTTTATTCCACCTTTCTCCCAAAGTGGGACCCACAGCAACATATATAAAACACATTAAAACAACAATTAAAATTGTACAATTAAATTTGTAAAAAAAAATATTAAAAATTACAAATATAAAATTTAAAATATACAAAGTTAAAAATAATCTAATAATCTTGCCAAGAAAACACTCCCTCAGAAAGTGGTGGAGTCTCCTTCCTTGGAGGTCTTTAAGCAGAGGCTGGATGATCATCTGTAGGGGATGCTTTGATTGGGAGTTCCTGGCTGCATGGCAGGGGATTGGACTGGATGGCATGTGTGGTCCCTTCCAACTCTATGATTCTGTGATTCTTTACCTCATGATAGGGTTGTTTTAGAATTGCTATTAATCAAAAACTACTTCAAGGCACAAAACAACAATAAAGGCAAGGCTAAAAGCCTGTAAAAAACTACAAATCCCAGGATTCCATAGGTTGGAACTACAGCACTTAAAGTGGTATCATACTGCATTATTTCAACAGTATAGATGTATAGATGCACCCAGAGTCTTTCTGAATAAAGGCAGTCTTTGCCTGTCAGCAGGAGGATACCAGGGAGAGGAAGCCAGCCTAATCTCCCTTGGAAGGGAGTTTCAGTGTCTGGGAACAGCCACTAATAAGGCCTTCTTCATACGTGTCCTGTCCAGAGGTGTCTCTGTGCATCATGAGATCAACAAAAGAGCGTGTACTACAATAGATGCCCGTTAATGAAGTGTAAGTGAGCCATTCAATTTCCTTCTGCTGTTGTTGTTTGCCTTCAAGTAATTTCTGACTTAGGGTGAACCTATCATGGGGCTTTCTTGGCACGGTTTGCCATGGCCATCTTCTGAGATTGACAAAGTGTGACTTGCCTAAAGTCACACAGTGGATTTCCATGGCCAAGCCGGGATTTGAACCCGAGTCGTAGTCCAACACTAAAACCTCTACACCATGCTGGCACACTCCTCTCCTCCTCCAAACTAGCAAGTGGGATATCACCATTTTGGAGCAGAAACAGAGGGGGAGATTTTAGAGAGGTGGTACAGGGTTTTTAGGACACATTCAGAGACAAATTCAGGTTGCACATTTCCAAGAATTTGGAGGCTTTTGATATGATGCTGGGGCAATTTTCACTCAAAAATCTTGCCAACGTTTACTTTAAAAATCTGGGAGGTTTGTTAGCTGAGACATGATTTGAAGTTAGTTAAGACTTGATTAACTATTATAGAAAGGGTGCATATGTATAAAAGTATATACTTGATTTTTAATACAAATAAAATCTGGGTGGTTCAGAGGCTTGAATGGTAGGGGGGCTTCAGAGGCCACAAAAGTAGGGTGTGGGGTATGCATGTGGCCCATGGGATATACTTTCCCCACTCCTGATCTTGCAAGGGAGAAGATTCTGGGGCCTTTCTCCCCATCCATCACTTCCATGTGAGTTAAATAGTCACTTTTCAGAGAGCCTTCATTGATGCTCTGTGGATTTGTGAGTTGACTGCACACTTTTTGGCTCATCATCCCAAATTGGTTTGGAGATGGAAGGAGCTCTGAAACAGCTGCTGCTTTTTTTGCACATAATGTTAGGAGCAGGAGGGGTAAATGGATGAGTGAGCAGGTGAGATGGAGTGCAGTAATTCCTCTTCCAGGAGGAAAACACACACACACACACACAATATATATATATATATATATATATATATATATCTCAGGTGAATAAATGTAGAATACCAGGGAACAGTGTGATGTTGTGGTTTGAGCATTGGACTAGGACTCTGGAGACCACGGTTCAAATTCCAGATTGGCCATGGGCAAGTCACACTCTCAGTCTCAGAGGATGGCAGTGGCAAAACCCTTCTGAAAAAACTTGCCAAGAAAATCCCATGATAGGGTCCCCATAAATTGGAAAGGAGGAGGTTTGTGGATTATCTCCAGTTCTCCCACAGATCCTCCTTCGAAAAGATACTTATTAGAAATGGCGCCGCCCGACCCAGCGGGTCGGCGCAGTTGCAGCGCGCGGGAAGCGCCTGGCCGCGCTCCCGCGGCGGTTGGGATCCCGGTGGCCAGTGCAAGGGCGGGAACCCTCCTCATTGGCCGCCGGGTTCCTTGGGCAGGAAGCAGGCCCGGCAATTCTTGAAAAGGACTCCAAGTCCCAGGATGCACTGGGGAGGAGTCGGGCTGCCCGATTGGCTGGTCGGGGCCCGCCTCCTCCAGGGATTGGCCCAGGGCTGAAGGGGGGCATGGCCTCGGCCCTCCTTAGCCTCTGATTGGCTCGGGGGCCTATATAAGGCCGTGCAGTGCGCCCGTCGGCGCCATTGCGTTTTTTGCTCTCCCTCCCTCCCTCCCTCGGGAGTCGATTGTCACAACTGTTGGGGGCGGCAGCATAGGCCTGAATCTGGGGTGAGGGGTTTCCAGGGCTCTATGGCACTGGATCGGGAGTCCTCGTGACCCAGGTGGAAGGAGCGATCTACTGTGGCCAGTGCGGGGGCCACAGTCTTTAACACCTGGTGACTAGAGTGCCTTGCAAATCGATTTGTAGTTACACAGTTGCGTGACGGCGTAATAGGGCGGAGCTTGGCACCTACGTCATCCCGATGCTTGGTTTCCAAGCAACCATACATAGCCAACCGTGGTGTGGCTGATGTCCAGAGCCACACCTTATGTTTTGGGCCAACCCTATAGACCTATTTGCACATTTGTTTGTTATGTGTTGGAAATAAAGTTGTGGCCATGTTCCCTCCAACATATGTGTCCTTGCTTTATTTGGCACCTGACCTGCAAGGCAACTATTATTCCAAGATTCCCCTAACCAGCATGGTCACTGGGACTTGTAGTCCAAAAAAAGTAAAAATTTCAAGTTCTGCCTATAAGACACTCCACTACTGGGGAAAAGAAAAGGTGGTAAAAGTAAAGTTGACCTGGAGTTGTCAAGTTTCAAAGGATCGAGCTCTCTCATGCTGTCTAATTATTATTATTTTTAATATGCTGACCTGACAGCACTAACCTTGGTGTCCATGCAGTCCTCCCAAACTCACCCTCCAAATTGAGGAAGGCCTGTCTGCTTTACTCCCTGAAACTGTTGTTTGGCCTATGTATGTTGTGTGAGTTGCATTGCCCTTTTTTTCTCTCCTCTCCCTCCCCTTTCCGGAAAGCCCTCTCCTATGTCTCTCTAGCCTGAAAACAATGGCAGGACAAATTGCTTTGACAGAGTCAGCAAAGTGAACAGGATGGTGTGGGCTTTTCTGCTTGGCCCGAATTCCAAATGCCATACTGGGTGGCACAGAAAGAGTGTGTGAGAGCTTGCAGTGGTGCTACCCTTACATGCCAAGAAAGCCCCTCGCACGTGCGCATGTCAGGGAGCATGAACCTCATGCAAGGATCTGCACAGGTGTTGAGGAGCAGCAGTTCATTAACCAAAGAGGCAAGGAGACAGAACTGGCTGCTCCATCCAGGCTATTGTTAAGAGCTCCTGACAGCTGAGCGCAGCCCCTTCTCTGGTCACAATAGCAGCTCACGCTGAGCAAGGCTCATTAAATATTCAATTCCAGCCTCAAGCAGCTCATTAAGGCAGCAATGAGCCAGTGACGCGGCTTGGGCTTCTGCTGCTCTTGGAAAACCCTGCCTTGCTTAGCATCACCATGCAGAGGCTCACTGGATCTCTGGATGCTTTCCTCCTCAGTGCCTTCTCTGTGATGACCAGCTTGTGCTCTCTCCTTTGCATTAAGTACAGGTAAAACTAATAATAATAATAATAATAATAATAATAATAATCAGATTCCAAAGTGCTAGTGAAGCAAATTAAAGTTCTTAGATGCAGATGCTCCTGAAGCACCGGTGGGCCATTTCCATTTGTTCTCTGGCCTTTCTGGAATCCCTTTTTGGGAATGGAGCTGAGTTGACATCCTCTACTGGCACTCTACTTAGCAACATCTGTGATTCTGCTGGTTTTGCAGGAGGAGGAGTCTGGGGAAGGGATTGCACAGCGGCAAGTAGTTTAATGAGGCAAAGTTGTTTCTTGTTGAGGCTGTAACTTTCCGGAGGGGAAGTAGCACGCCAGCTGTGGGTATTCTTCTATCGTTGCAGTCCATTCTTTAACCTGGCATTAAGCAATGTGCTTCTACTCAAGATGGAACACATCCAGTTGGGGTTGCTGTTTTTATTCTCTCGAGAAAAGCTGCTGTTCTTGAGGAGAAATAATTGACACTCACCGTTTACTTTGCAAGTCTGCACTAGAGTTGGTCACAAGTTTCAGCTGCTGAACTTCCTGAACAATTGTGTATTTAAGAACTGTGTGTTTAAGGGCAGATAAAAACAGTGTGTTTAATACCAGATAAGAAATAACACTAAATGAATTGCTTATTTTGTTGTGCAAGGTCACAGTACATGTTAGTATCCAGTTGAGGATCACTGGCATCACAAAGGTATTCATATATCTTTATGTGTGGTTGTGGAGAGAGAAAGCACATGCTATTCCTTGTCTGTTAAGTAAGCTCAGCATGGATAAAAATTATCGCAAGAGCCCTGAAAGAACTGATGACATTTCTCTTCCATTCACAGAAAATGTTTCCAGACAGCTCACTTCTATGTGGAAGACAGCAGTTCACCTCGAGTGGTGCCAAACGAAACCATTCCCATTATTCCCATTCCAGGTAAGAAAGGCCCAGCCTCTTAATTTAATTGATTCAGAGGCAAAAATCAGAATTCATTGCAAAATTGTAATGTTTACTATATGTTCTGTGTAAATATGTCAGCTGTTTCCCACAATATCTGGCTTCTTTGTACTTTTAAGTATCCTGTGTTTTGCAATAATATTTGTCTTTCATTTTAAAATGGTGTGTTAGCGTGGTGTGAGAGAGAGAAAAACAGAGAGAAAGAGAACTACAATTTTATTTGTGTCTGGATGAGACAGATAAGTTTGATGGTGTCACAGAGGGAACTCCCACAGATCTTAAAGACAGCAGTCCACTAAGCATATGAAAAATAAAACTTTTTCATCTTTAAGATGCCACAAGATTCTGTTGCACTCAACTAACATTTCTATCTCCCTCACATTTCCAATTCTCTTATATGCCTCCTATTTTCTGGGATTCATTGCCTTGCCACTAAATGTTCCATAACGCTTCTTCTTGTTCACAACTACTTGAAGACCAGATCTTCACCGGCCTGCAACAACTAAGAAATGGAGGTGTGAGGCACATAGTGTAGGTTTCAGTTTATCATGCTGTGACGTGTCTAAAATAGAAGTGCATTCTTTTGTATGTATGTGATAGCTTTCTGTAAGAAAGCCCTAAAAAACCCTTTGTGGCCAAAAAAGTTGCTTCAGTTTGGAATGCAACTGTTAAAGTACACTTACTGAGGAAGAATAAAACCCATCAGACTTTGTGGAACTTACTTTTGAATAAACAGAAGGCACCAGGTCCCATCTGATCTTGGAAACTAAGCAGGGCCAGCGCCAATTAGTACTTGGGTGGAAGACCACCAATGAATACCTGGTGCTGTAGGCTACATTTTAGATTAAAAAACAGGCAAAACTACCTCTGAGTATTCCTTGCCTAAGAAAATTCTATAAAATTCATGGAGTTACCATAAGTTGACTGGTGGCTTGAAAACACATACACACACTTAAACATGCTTAGAGTCCCTGGCAGAGTAGACTTGATTTGATTTAAGAAACTAAAACTATCAGCTACTCACTAGCTATATTATAATTGTCAATACTGTTAATTCCATAGTATGGAGTAATTCTATATGGAATGGTTCTCAGAGGTAAATGGGGGAAAGTTGGTATTCTGTCTTGCAGAAGTTGAGATGTGTGGTGCTCCAGATTTTTTGTATTTCAGGTTGCAGAAGTCTTAGCCAGTATAGCCAGTGAACAAATATTTTGGGGTGCAGAATTTCCAAATAAGTGGAGGTCCCAAGATTGAGAACCACTAATCTGCCATGCTTTTTACTCCATGTTTTTTACTCTTTCTGGCAATGAAACCTAAAGACCTCTTAGGAAGGAAATCTAGAAAGGCTATCACAGTACAGTTATATTGCTGTCTCTGTGCTTTGGATCATTTTAGTCAGATAGGCCCCTGGTTTGAGGTTTAGGATGTTTCATTGATAAGAAGAACTTGGGAAGACACAGTGCATCGGCCTGCAAGATACAAAGTTTGCTGCTCTCCTTGCAGTTACAATGGCAATGAAAAATGTGGTCTTCCACAACATGAGTCAAAGATCATATGTTGCCATCAGTTCTAAAGGTCTCCCATAGAGCTAACCAAGCCTAAAGTCCACTTGAGTATCAAGCAACTTACATGCCAGCTGAGACCACCAGTCCATGTAACTCAGTACTGTGTTCACTGACTGGCGGCTTAACAAGTGGAACTGTTTTACACTAAGAATATGTCCAAGGCATGAACACAAGTTAAATATTATTATCTAAAAATATTGTATAAAATAAAGGTGAACAACTTTAGGCTTTTTTTTAATGGCCTAAAGGCTTTCAGTAGAACTATGACTCCCCTCAGCTGACATGACTCCTGATATTAATGGGGTGACATTTATAAGGTGATCTTTTCATGGATATACAAAGAAACGTAATTTGAAATGTGTTGTATATGTCTTTTCCAAGAGTGATCCTAATAGCTATATTTCTAATCACAGTTAAATCTGCCTTATTGGATTGTCTTCAGAAAAGTTTTATAGATAAATGGTTCTGACACAGCTTTTCTTCACATGCGCTATCCACTTAGCACAATCATGTCAGAATTGCCTATAACAGAGGAGATGAAGCCTAGAGCATTTGGGATGACTCAGGTTGGGGAAGGTTGCCCTACCATAGCAAAGAGTGAAATGTGTGTAAAAGTGTTTGCCTAGATTAGAGTTGAGAAGCCTGTAGCCTTCCAGATGATGTTGAACTTCAACTACCATCTGTCATAGCCAACACAGAAAATGGTTGGTTATGATTATAGTTCAGCAATAATCAGGAGGACTGTGTGTTCCTTGTTTTAAATTGTTTTCTCCCTAGCTTCATCTCTCCTTCCCTGTGTTGTTTTTTCATTGAACAGAATAATAGAATCTTGATTTGGAAGCATTCACAAGGGCTATCTAGTCTAACCATCTGCTATGCAAGAATACACAACTAAAGTATCCAACCCCTGTTTAAAGAAAGACCTTTAAAGACAGAGAGACCACCATCCTCTTAAGCAATCAATTCTACTGTTTATTCATTTTCACAATAAGAGAGTCCTTCCTAATGTTTTGGTGGAATCTTTTCTTGTAATCAGTGGTGCTACTAGGATTGGTGTCATCCCCAGACTGCCTGGCACACACCCCAGCCACCCCCCTCAGCCAGTCAGGCCATCTCTGCCATGGTGAGGATGGCGTTCTGCTGCCACTCTGGAATCCTTTCTGGGCCTGATGGGGCTGCAGGCCAAGAGGGAAAGGGGGTTGCCTCCCTTCCCTGTCTGGCCAGCAGCCCAGCCAGATGGAAGGCACCCCCTTCCAGAAGGCATCCCCTTCCCACCCAGCTGCCCTCTCCACCAGCCAAGACAACTCTGCTGTGGTGGCAGTGGGTTGCTGCTGCCAGGTCTGGCGGGGCTGGTAGCTGGGTGGGAAAGGGGGCAATGGGAGCAGGAAAGGCCATCAGTGGAAGGAGATCAATCCATGTCCGCTGCCACTGCTGCTACCAGCACCTCCCTTTGCCAGCCCTGCTAGGCCCTGATGGGCTGCCAAGTGGAAGCAGCATCTTATCCCCATCGATGGATGGCAGAGGTACTCTGGCTGGTGAAGGGGTGTGTGTCTTGGGATGGACAATGAATGACTGCCCCACCACATGTTCACCTCCCTCTGAAGTCTCACCTGGTATGGTCTGTACCTCTTGCCCACTCCTAGTGATTTCTCTACTTTTATTTGAATCTACTGGTATGTTTTCCAGTTTTTAGAGCAACAGAAAACAAGCTGGCTCCATCTTCTATATGACACCCCTTTAGATATTTAACAATATCCTGTCAAAGATAGTTACCATGGTGAAAAAAATACACCGGTATATGACAAGAGAGTAGGATGAAAGTTTAATTTGTTCCATTTTGAAAGAAACCTCATCACTTCATGTTTGAATGACTTCCAGTTGATAGATGGATCATCAGTTTCACATAGAGGGGACTACCTGAACAGTTAAAGGCAAATTTCATTTTCAGCATGAATAGATATATTGTGTCATTCTCAACATGCCCAAGAATCCTTACATTATAAATGATAATGGGATAATATGAAGTGTAGTATATTCAGGAGTAAAATCTATGAAACATAAGTGCAAGTCTTGTTTGGCAAAATCAGGGCTGAGCCACTCATTTTAGTTGGGAAGCTCTTTAAAAACTGTAGATTAAATTCAACAGATGTAGGATTAAAAATTTAATTGTTCTCCATGTAAAGAAACCTCCCCATATAGAAAAGTAGAACACCAGGGAGAAAAGTTGTAGCTTAGCCCTTTACCTCATTTGCTAGTTCACTATTCACAGAGAATGCTGTTGGTTGTCTTTGGGAGCAATATTTTTTTTTTGAATTCAATCTCCTGCCTTTTGATTCAATGATAAAATTTTAGAATGACTGGACTATCCCACTTTGCTAAGTATGTGGATCTGCCTTCCAAAAGTATGGGCTCATTGCCTCACTGTCCCCAGGTGTCATGATTGTTGGGAACAGTAGAAGGTTAGTCATAAACATCCTTTGTTTGCAAAGTTAAACCTGCCAAAACAGGGCATTCGTAGGTACAAGCTGTGCTGCACCATTTTTTCCCTGCTCCACCACAAATGCAAGTACACAAGCACACAGACACATTGCCAGCAGCCACTAATCGCCACTCTTGTCCTGCTCACCTGCCAACCCATTTGACAATCTGCCAGTCATTCAAACACACAAGTGATTGATCAGCCATATGGCACATCAATGTGTCCAGTGACACACTGGCACTTTGGAATCATGGAGGCCCTCTGTACATGCCCCCTTCCCCCATGTTCGTTAATGTTATGATTAAATCCATTGTATTGTTGGTGACACCCCATGCTGGTCATCATTTCACTTCATAGGTTGTGCAGTGGGTTGGTGCAACTGACCACTTGTGACCATGTGTAATTGATTTGCAGGCAGGGAGCCAAAAAATTTATGAGCAGCAATGGTGCTGGCAACTCAGTGGCCCCTTCCCCTGTCTCCAAACCAGTGTACAGTGTACATGCTGGTGTGATTCTTTACATTTTCTGGCTTTAACCAGAGTGACACTGGAGAGGTTATTTTGCTCTGGTGTCTAGCCCTGGAGCGCAACTTCATATGAGATCTCTCCTGTGTTCGCCACCTGCATCGTTTAAAGAGGCAGGTTTCAAAACGGGGCATTCCAGTTAAAAGAGAAAGAGAGATCCCTTTTAAACAATAGGAAGAACTTAACTGTATGAGCTGGTAGGATGGCCATCTTTCAGTAGTGATTTAATTTTTGCATTTGCAGAGGGCTAGACTCCCTTCCAACTCTGTGGCTGCATCTACACTGTTGAATTAATGCAGTTTGACACCACTTTAATTGTCATGGCACAAGGCTGTGGAATTCCAGGATTTGTAATTTTGTCAGGTATTTAGCCTTCTTTCTCAGGGAGCTCTCATGCCACAACACATGACAAATCTCAGGACTCCATAGGATGAAGCCATTACTGTTAAAGTGGTATCTAATTGCATTAATTCTACAGTGTGGTAGCAGTCCATGATTCTATGATTCAGAGGGACTGTCTGCACAAGCCATAAGATGCAGGAGCAAAACTAAAACTTATTGTACCCTCTGTTTGCTTGTATTCAGCCTTTGTTCTAGAATTATATTTTATGTGAACTTCTAGTGTTTTTATGATTGCTTTTACTTGTTGTTTGATGCCTTAAGGGGTGTGTAGCAGGGGAAGGAGAAGAAACTAGCAGCCCTCTAGGGACTATCTGATTTATTTTAGAATGAGCTTTGTGGAACTGAGTCTACCTCTTCAGAAATACTAGTATGGAAACATTAGAAACACAGGACGGAAGCTTATAAATGATTGATTGAAAGAATGAATGAATGACAAGATAGCACCTTAAAACTGAAAGCTCAGGAGTATGCATACGTATAAAAAGAGTAACAGACATGTGCCTACACACAACCTTTTTTTGGCCTAATAAAATGGCCCTATTTTCTGCCTGGTGCCTTTTTGCAGTCTTCCCCATCATACCTGAAACAACTTTGAATCTCATTCCCCTGAGCAATTTGCTGAGTGCTCTTCGCACCTGCCTGCCCATCAGTTTTAACTCCTATACGGTCGTTTTGCTGCAAAGCCTTTTTAAAGGTTAAATGGAAAAATCTTCCCTTTGATTCTCTTGCACTGGTGATAAAATGATACCTCTTTTGAACTTTAGAGACAGCCAGAAAGTGTGAGAAAATCATCTATGCTTTATTGATTCTGGAAGTAAAGTATAAATGACATTTTAACATACGCTGGTTCTTTAAAATAACCTTATTTGCTAGTAATACCCTAGGCAGTAGTTTAAATGGATAGTTAGGTTTGTCCCTGTGGAGTCATACATCTATTTCACTGAGCTGAGTGAACCTAATTTTGCTCAGTTATACAGCCATGGTGGAGACAATTTCAGCATGTATATCTAAAAAATGTGAAACATCTTTGCATTTCTCTTTTTTAAAAACTAACTCAGTGGGAGCATTTTGAGATCTTTGGCAGCTCCAGAACACATGGCGCTACCGCTTGATGATATAATAGAATTTTGGTAGGCCACAAGTGCGAAATTATCCAATAATTTAGATGCCTTACTTTCAACTGAAGAAATGTACTTCATTATTGAGCACGAAACTAAATAACCTATAGGCATGCAGTAATCTATGCACATTCTGTCCTAAAGCTCAGACTCCTAATTACAATTCATAACTATCTCTACTGTGCAATCTAAAGAAACGGAGGACACAGACAGGATCATTAGCTCAGTTGCCCCTGCAGTTATTACACACAATATAAATTTTAAAAAATCATAAGTCTCATCTGGGATCATACCCCTAGGGAGAAAAACAACTGTGCCTGCATGGCAGACCTATTAAACAATATTAAATGGGCCAACCATCTTGTACACACACACACACACACACACTTTCTCTTGCTTTGTTTTCTTTGTTTCATAGCCCACTTTGTTTTGAAGACCTCCCTGTAAACTCCTCATGAAGATAGTCATAGGACTCTTTTTTACAAAAAATACAGGTTTTGCAATTTCAAAACACGTAAAAAATAGATTAGACTATCATAAAGTTTCCATCTGCATTAATACAAAACAACAGAATGGTTTGCTAGTGCTCCCATCAGTGTGCCAAAGAGAGAGAGAGAGAGAGAGAAGCACATGCACTCTGGTCAAAGACAAGGGATACTTTTGAAGCAAAGTCTGTAAAGTTACTTTTTATAGTAATTAATGACCATTATAGCTTTAACACACCTGCATACTATATGTATGCATGCACCTCTTATTGGTTATTATTATACAGTCAGCCCTACATATCCAAAGATTCTTCATTCACAGATTCCACCATATACAACTTCAAAATATATATTTTTAAATCTGATTGATTTAATGATTTTGCCATTTTAAATATGTGACACCATTTTACTACCTCCATTGGATATAATGAGATTTGAGCATACATGTATTTTGGTATCCACAGGGAGATTTGGGACCAAACCCCAAGGGCTCACTGTAGTCGTAGTTTTGAAAACAGGAGTGCATTTTAAAGTAAAGCTAGAATGGAGTTTATCACACAGAGTACAGGGAAGGGATGGGATCTCTCTCCCATCCTTATCCCATCTGTACCCCTGGTGAAAGTGATTGCGCAAATCACTTTCACATGAAAGTGGGCTGAAAAGCATTTACAGCCATCAGCTGAAAGAGCTTTCTCCTTTCATTTGCAGTCTTGGTATTAACAAGTTCTTCCATTAATACAATATGACTGCAAATGACAGGAGAAGGCACTTTCAGCTGATGGCTGAAAGTGCTTTTCAGTCCGCTTTCATGTGACAGTGATTCACACAATCACTTTCACTAGTGCTTCCCTGCCAGGTCAATGCCAGGTTATGTGTGAAAGTCCTTCCCGCAATCGGGCAGGAAGGACGGAACAGGGACAGGACAATAATGCCCTGTCCCTTGCGTAATAATCTCCATAGTTTCCTTTTAGGTACTTTTTCAAAAGATCCAAATGCTACAACAGTTGTCTATGGTTCAATGTACACACTGCTGCTGCCCATCTTGGGGTGGAGAGCAAGAATATGTAATCCTCACAACAGAGTACAAGACCAGCACCACAACCTGACTTAGGATTGTTCTATTTTAATTGTTGTTAATTAATGTTGTACCCCGCCCCGATTGCCTGTTCAGAGGGGCGGGCTATAAATAAAAATTATTATTATTATTATTTATTACAGCCCTATACAAATAAAGGTTCATCATCATCATCATCATCATCATCATCTTATCATCTTTCTCATCTTTCTCCTCTATCATTTAGTGAGGTCATATATCCATGTGTATACAGTGGTCTCCCGGGTTACGAAGGTAATCCGTTCCGGGATTACCTTCGTAACCCAGAAGCCGTTCGTAACCCAGGGGACCGCTTTCGCCAATGCACAGCGCGCCAGAAGCGCGCTGTTTTAAAACTTCCAGGTTGCAAATTTTTTTCGCAACCCGGGTTTTTTTTTCCTTGGCCGGGGCTGTTTTTCTGGCCCCGGCGGTTTCGGGTCCCGGGGATTTCGGATCCCGAAGGATTCGTATCCCGGGGGACCACTGTAATAGCAACTAAAAACTAGTATTTAACAATAGCAATAGAAATAGCAATAGCAAGTGCATTTCTATACCACTTACAGATGTACTAAGCGGTTTACAAAGTATAAGCTAATAGCCCCCAACAAGCTGGGTACTCTTTTTAGTGACCTACAGAAGGATGCCAGGCTGAGTTGACTCAGAGCCCCTGGCTAGTATTGAATTCACAACCCTGTGGTTGTGAGTGAGTGGCATTTAACATTTAACACTGCATAAAGAGTGAAGTTACCTCTCCTTAAGTCGAAATCCTCTGTTATTGGGCCAAGGAACTAATTACAAACTAATTATAACAAGTTATTTCCAGGTTCCACTTTTAAACCATTTTCTGCAGTCTGGATCCTTGCATATCCGATTCCTTAATTCTAAACATTCCATTATCTTTGAGTGATGTCCAGGCTGACAGCAGCTGATGGGAACTATAGCTCAAAACCAACTGGAGAAACCTGACTTAGGAAAGTCTGAGTCCCAAACACAAGTCTTTTCTTCCCAAATGCTTATGTGAAGTTGTCCCCTTCTTTTCCTGCTTGCATCCATTTCCTTGTACTCCTGGGGAGCAAATAGCAGTTGAGGGGGCTGGTCCAGTAAGCATGATATGTTGAGAAAGATGACTTATATTTCAGGAGAGAGAAACATTGGTTAGTCCACCCTTTTCTGGTGTTGGTTTGCCTTATTTTCCCAACTTTTATCAAAAAGTTTGAGCCTCCAGGGAAAACACACATCAGTTGCTGTACCTCAATCTGAGTATGAATTGAGAAATTTCCATTAATTTCCAGCTTTTAACTTTGAGACTAATACACATATGGGATCATATGTGTGCATATTATCCCATGCTGAGAGGAGATAAACATGCATCCAGTGCCTTTTCATATCAAGTATTTTCTGGCAAAATCAATTTGATTTTGCAAACTATTCTAGGAGGGTTATTTTTTCCAGTTGAGAGACAGCCAGTGTGGTGTAGTGGTTTGGGAGTTTAATTCCCAGCTCATCCATAAAACCCACTGAGTGACCTTGGGCACATTTTCCCTCATGGGATTATTTTGGATTTTTTTCAGGGGGAGGGAATCCCATTTCTGTTTTGCACATTCTAGAAGTTTGATCTGTGCAATGTCTGCTTCACTTATAATTTAAATGAGGAGCTGCACATTTTATGTACACAAATAACTTTGTTCTATTCACAAAACTGTTTTAAAATATTGTACAAAATTACCTTCAGGCTATGTGTATAAGGTTTATGCAAAACACCAACCAAAAGGGTTCAGCCAAAAATAATAAATGAACAGGATAATTGTGGTCCAACTTCCCAATATAAAAAACATGATCACTACCTTTTGATTTAGTAGAGTCACAGTGTGTGATCTGAAGAATTGATTTAAATTTGTTAAATATAGTTAATATTTCATAGGCAGGCCACTGAGGAAGACTTTCAGTCGAAACGCATCTGGCCTGAAGTTTGGATATATTATTTTATTATTATATAACTATTTACTTTTGACATTTTGCACTATTCTCAATGGGGTAGTTACCCTTTTAGAAATTACACTGTTTTTTCTGCTCCCTAGATTAGTTGTTCATTCCTAATAAAGTTGTTTTTTGTATTGGGAAGTGGGACCACAATTATCCTGTTCATTTATTATGGGACCACAATTATCCTGTTCATTTATTATTTTTGGCAGAACCCTTTTGGTTGGTGTTTTGGTTTTACATCCTGGGTTCTTTGGTTATAGGGACTTGAGTTGGTAAGGTTTATGCAACACATAAATTAATTTTGTATTTAGACTTCAGTCCCATCTCCAAGATATCTCCTTATGTACATATATGCAAAAATAGATATTCCAAAATCCAAAACATGTCTAGTCCCTGGCATTTCAGATAAGGGAGACTCAGCCTATACTCTTTGCATCATTAGAATAAATTTGTTTCTAATTGCTATATTACATCTGAAAAGTACTATTGTTCAGTCCTTGTAACTGGACAAGTGCAGTTTGTTGCAGATAGTAGCCAAAGCCAATGCAGGAGGGGGAAGCAGTGCATATTACCAGGGTCTGGAAGAAGGTCCAGGGTCTGACTGTGTGCATATGTTTTCGTCTTTCTTGATAGTATCATTGTTTTATTGATTTGACATTCATTGTGATACCAGTGATTTTCAAATACAATAATAGTAATATAGTCGGCTCTCCCTATACATGGATATTTTTGTCCACTGATTCAAGCATTGAAAATATTTTTATATTTTCAATATAAATTCCAAAAAGCAAACCTTGATTTTGCCATTTTATAGAAGGGACACTATTTTACTATGCCATTGTATTTAGTAGGACTTGAGCATCCATGGATTTTGGTATCCATGAGGAGTCCTGGAACCAAACCCCAGTGGATATCAAGGGCCCACTGTATTCCCACCACCACCATTGCCTACTGCACCAAACAACTGCCTCACTTTCCCCCATGCCCCCTCAGCCTGCCCTACTTCCTTGCCACTGGGAACACTGAGGACATGCCCACCATGAGATCCCACTGCCCCAGACAGTAGGCCTTTTTCAGGCACCCAAAAGTCAGGGTAGGAATTGGAGAAGAGACCTTTTCTTGGATCTCTCCCTTTCGTGCACAGCCAAGAGCCCCTTCCTGGATACCCCAAAGCCACCAGCCTAGCCCAAAGGCATTGAGATAACTACCCATCACTGCCCACTGGCAACCATTACACAGATCTGGTGCTGTGGCACCTACAAACATCAGCAGGGCCCAAACCTTAATATCTGTCTTACTTGACTTGCAGGCCCTGCTGTGTTTAGAGACTGAGGTAAATATCCAAATAGTATTTGGATATAAAAGGCTACTGAATGAGAATGCTTATTTGAAGTCTATTGTTGGAGTCCTGTTAGTACACCATGCTGATATAACAGCTTTGGCAGGGGTGGCAGGAACCAAAAGGCGACGGGTGGAATGGCTGTTAAAGAAGTAAAGCACTAGAGAAACAAGCTGATCAGAGTCAGAGTAAGGAACATCCAGGTCATAGTATTTCTGATTTCTCTGGATAGTTAAGAAGGCTACACTTGATCTTAGACAAAAATCTTAGCAGCGATGGTAGTGAAGAAAGCTGATAGGAAGAAAATCAACTCATTTGAAATGCCGTGAGCTCTATGGATACCATGGACTAATAAAAAGACAAAGAAATGAGTATTAGAGCACGTCAAGCCTGAACTCTCACTGGAAGTGAAGATGACTAAACTGAGGCTGTTGAACTTTGGACATGTCATAAGATGACATGACTCATTAGAAAAGAAACTATAGGTGGGTTGGCTCAGTCAAGAAAGCCACAGCCCTGAGTTTGCAAGACCTGAGCAAGGCCAGTTGATGACTGGAGATCTTGGAGACCTCTTAATCAAGGATTTGCCACAGCGTGAAGTCAATGGCAAATAACTACTAGAACAGTCAACACAGCTGGTTAGTCAGAACCAACAATAGGATTTAGATGTTTGTCTCCTTTCCTTCGCCACTCTGCCTGACCCTGGAAAAAGGGCAACCACTAACACAGTGCACCAATAATATTCCTGCCCATGGCCCAGAAGTTTCTAGAAGGAAGAGCTCTGTTGAAGAGTGTTTTGGGATATGAAGATGAGTGAGGTTTTCATGTTTGGTCTTTAATGTGTAGGTGATTAAATCAGATTTTGTTCCATGTTATTTTTAAGCATATAGCAGTATGGACACCCATCTTGAGCCTCTGAGATAGGATAGAGGGAAATGAGATAAATAAAATGGTGTTACAAAAATGTCTATTTCTTAAATGTTGGGACTAATAGATAGGATTTAGCCCCACTGTGACACTAAATGAATGCTGGGCTGATTTTAAGCAAGGAAAAAACTAATTGCTCAAATGGGAATATGCACCGAGCAACTGTTAAGTTTCCTAATTAGCCTTTATAGGATTTCATTAATCTCTTCAGTAGACTAAAAGAGTTATGGTCTCTGAAGCACATTCATCCTGAAATGAGAAAGAAGCTTAACAGTAGCCATTAGATAAGAGCTACCTAGAAGAAGCACTTTCCTTATATGTTAGCTTAGTCATATTTTATTGGAGGAGCTCTGTAGAGTAGGCAAGGAAAGAAGGTCAAATGCCTTCAAAGAACAATGTGGAATCTTCAGACAATGACGGCATATTGGAATGTGGAATGCTCAAGCTCTACTTTCATCTGAATATACACTTTTCCCAATAGAGTGTTCCTGATATTTGCAGACTACATGAAGTAATTGTGTACAGAGTCCTGAAACTGGCAAATCCAATCCAAAAAATTACTTACATCTGTGGTTTTGGGAGGAAAGGACAAAATGAATGTGAACTTCAATATGTTTGTTTCAGGTGTATGGTGCATCTGAAGAAGTGGATTGATATTCATGAACTGAAATAAATGAGTTAGTTTTGAAAGTGGTACCAGATTCCTTTTTCCTCACTACCACAATTTTCCTTTTTATGCTGTGACAGACTAAAACACCTGTCTCTTGAGACTCTTGAGAAGTTGTCATGTTTTCAAAGTGATAAGCCTTTAAGCAGCAGATAATTTAGCTCATATACTCTGTTACTTAGTTATACTGGCAGCTTACTCAAAATGGGTGTGGCGCTGGGATCATCTCATTGTGATGTTAAGTGCTGTTCGATGTCAGCATCAACCTTTTCACTGTTGGACAAATTAATAAGACAGGATGGGGAACTTGATGGAAATGAAATCACTACATGGAGGGTTTTTTTGTTGTGTAGTAAGAAATGAAGAAGAAAGTGAAGAAGAAACAGACCAAGATGAGCCAGAACAGACAGAACAAGATGAGCCAGGACAGATAGAACAAGATGAGCCAGACCAAGAAGGGAATGGGGAAAAGACAGAGGAAAAGTCAAATTGGGAAAGAACGCCATCACTGATGGAATACAGTTTGGGCCAGGAAGATATGCATGTTTTATCTCTGCATGGTAGCTTGACTTTATTCTAATTCTTTAATTAGAAGGCTACTTGTGACCTTTCTTGAATCTTGTTAACGGACATGACATAAATCTGGAGCATGTGCAGGAGTCTGTGGTCCTAAGTGTACCAAAGTAGAAATAGTCGTTAGGTTGGATCCAGACTTAGGTTGCATCTGCACTGGAGAAATAATGCAGTTTTACTTCTTTAACTGTCATGGCTCCTTCCTAAAGAATCCTGGGATTTTTACTTTGTGGTGGCATAAAGCTTCCTGACAGAGAAGGCTAAATGTCTTGCAAAACTACAAAACACATAATTCCATAGTATTGAGACACGGCAGTTAAAATGGTGTCAACTTGCATTAATTCTGCAGTGCAGATTAGAGCTAAAATATACTTAGAGCCAACCTACTAAAATTCATGGGAACTGATTTAATAATGTTTAAATTAATCCCCATGTATTTCAGAGGTTCCACTGTAAATAGGACTTAAGTCTGGATCAATCCCACAGGGCTCTTCAAAGTTGGATTTTAATAGTTTCTTTAGTTTTCAACCTTTTATTTAGCTAAAGGGTTTTCTTGTTTGTTTGTTTTGCATACACCATATTAACATGTAAAAGTTGTTAGGTATTTAGGAAGAGCTTAATCTGAATGTATGAAGAAGGCTAGCTCTTGTTTCTTGTGGTTGCTCTTTTCATGTGGAAAAGAGTGTGATGGTCTATAAAGGAGAATTATAGTCTGAAGAGGAGAAACTTTGCTATGTGAGGCACTCATACAATGCAGAATACTGAAAAGGCATGATTTTGGGTCCTGTGGAAAACTTGCATGTGTAATGAAGGCTCTCTTTTTCATACTGTGGCTCTCCAGATGAAGAAAACACTGAAGAAGGAGGTGGGGTGGCCTGCTTCTTATGTCCATGCATTTATTTTAAACTGTTTGAATGCCTGAATGGGGCTTATAAAGTACTGTACCCATTCCACAAAGGGCATAGCTCTATAATCAGGTCAGAGAAGAATGAAACAAAAAGTAACTGGAAGCCAGTTATCTACAGTGTAATGTTTTCTCTTTTGTTTATTGCTAAATAACAGTTTGACAACATGTACACAATTTCATATGATAAAGCACTTAAATATGCGGGCCAGTAGTTCCAATTATTGGCTGATTAGAATTTGTACAGAATCCACATCCTATCCAGTGTTTGAAGAGTTTTTATCCTTCATTCATTATGACAAAAATTACTTCACATGAAGTATCATAGCCTTCTCCCCCAGCATGTTAAATGCATTAGGAAGTTGAAAGAAGATCCTTAAGTTACGTTTTTATAGTATGCTTTCTCATATTATTAAGAAATCATGAATACATATAAGAGCAGAGGTCTGTTATCAAGTATAAACTCAAGATTTCTCCAGTTTTGGGTGGCAAATAGTATTCCACTGTTATATTTAGAGAAAACATAAAAGCTCTTTGGTTACTCAGTATTACTAAGATTCAATACGACCTATAATTTTTATTCAGACTTTTGCAACCAGATAGAAGAACCCATGGAACACCAGAACATTTGGTCTTGTGTTCATAGTAATAACAAATATTTCATGGGTAATATTAAATTCCTATTAAATATCCTCAATACAAGTGCAGGGCACAGCCCAGAGGAATATTTCCATGGGCTTGTTTGGTTGGGCCATCTACTCAGATTCCTTAGCATAATGGTTTAATCCAGTTCTGTTCATTTTAGCACTAGAAATTAGAGGCAGTAGAACTTGAACACAAGGAGCAAGTCCTCACTAGTGTGTTTTAATTTGTTACTGCTTTGCAGAATATTCTCTGATAATAAACTACACCTGAAGATGTAAAAATATGTGTTATAGAACTCAACTAATATAATTTATCCTGCTCATATTTACATCACCGGTGATTCAGCCAATACCAAAAAGTAATCTCATGAAGATACAGGGCAATTCTTTTCTTTCTCCATGAGCCAATACAAATATATTTATGCATCCCAAATCAACCTTTTTAAAGTCTTTTCATCACCAACCAGTGCAAGGACATTGTGTTTCCTCTATCTAAATTACTTTTCTTTCTTCCCTCCCAAAATAAATGCAATGAAATAATCTTTTCCAGTCACTAGCATCAACAAAATGAGATCTTGGCAAACCAGCAAGAACATGGCATTTGATGAAGCCATGTGACTTCCCAGATGTTGTTGGGTGACACTCCCATTAGCTTTCACCATTGGCTATGCTAGTTGAGAGTTGAAGTCATCCATATTTGGAGTGCCACAAAAGTAATAGCTAGACAAGTCGTAGCATCCACTTTGTTATGTGTTATCTGAACACATTATCTTTAGCTAATGTCAACTAAACCAGTACTACTGAAAGTGGTGGTCTCTGGACTGGTGTCAGTTTGCAAGCCATTGGCTGCTGATCTGCTAAAAGAGTTTCCGGGGGGGGGGGCAGTTGTGACCTATGGGCACAAATATGGTAGCAATCTCTGGCACATTAGGAAAAAATAATTGCCTGCCTCCCACATCAGATAGCCCAAGAATCTATCAGCTAAACCATCTTTATTCAAGGATTATTGAGACTGAATCCAGACAAAACGGAGGTACTGACAGTCACAGGCCCGAAACCAGGTCTGGGAATACAACTCCCGGTCCTAGATGGAATCACACTATCCTCGAAGGACCCTGTTCGCAGTCTGGGGGTACTCCTAGACTCATCACTTCACATGACTAGTCAGGTGAATGCGACGGTCAGGAGTGCCTGTTATCAGCTCCGGCTGATACGCCAGCTGCGCCCTTTCCTGGAGATGAGGGATTTGGAAACTGTGGTACACGCTTTGGTCACCTCACGACTAGACTACTGCAATGCGCTCTACATGGGGCTGCCCTTGTGCCTAACCCGGAAACTTCAATTGGTTCAAAACATGGCAGCCAGATTAGTTACTGGGACATCTAGGAGAGAACATATAACTCCAGTGCTTAAATCTCTCCACTGGCTGCCAATTAGTTTCCGGGCACAGTACAAGGTGCTGGTTTTAACCTTTAAAGCCCTACATGGCTCGGGCCCATCTTATCTCAGGGACCGCCTCTCCCCGTACGATCCTCCCCGCACACTTCGATCCTCTGGGAGGAACCTACTACAGCCTATCAAGACCAGGCTGGCACAGACCTCCCAGAGGGCCTTTTCTGCGACCGCTCCCAAGCTCTGGAATGGTCTGCCGGATGAGATGCGTCTCATGACATCTTTAGATTGCTTCAAAAAAGCCCTAAAGATGCATCTCTTCCGGCAGGCCTTCCCCTGAAATTCTCTATCCCCGGCTTCGGTTCCAGACTTTGATTTCCTGCCTACTCCCATGTTTCTGATCCCCACTTATGACGTGGCCGCATAAGGAAGGGTTAGGATGTCATTATATGGTTTTAAATAACTGTTTTAATCACTGCCGGTTTAATCTATTTTTAAGGGGTGGGAGGTTTGGGAACGGGTCATGGGATTGTTTTAATCTATGTTTTTTTTTACTTGTACCCCGCTCCAAGTGTATGTACAGAGGAGCAGGCTATAAATAAACTATTATTATTATTATTATTATTATTATTATTATTATCACACTGTAATTGATATTTTATTACAAATCTTAATGAGAACATGTCTGGTTTTATTGATGGAAAATAAGAGCTGTAGGGCTGAACTTCTTTTTTTTTTTCATTTTGTAGATGACATGGAAGCCATTCCTGTCAAACAGTTTGTTAAGCATATCAGTGAACTGTATGCCAACAACCAACATGGATTCTCAGAAGACTTTGAGGTATGTGTTAGAAACTTTTGATTTTCACGTTTATCTCAGAAGCCTTTAGCAGAAAAATGTTCTTTATAGGGTTGAACATCTGTGTTGAAAGCAGCCTTATATGTGGAAAGAGAAATTGTATTTGCATAATTCTGTAATTACTTGAGCCTGATACAAGAGGCAGGAATATGTTTCCCACACCTCCACCTGCCTACTCAGAAGTAAAACCCATTGAGACCAATGAGATTTCCTTCCAGGTAAGTGAGTATAGGATGCAACATGAGAGTATCTTGACTTTTTGTCTCTAGACCTGCTGCAAAGGAAGTGGGAAGAACAGAGGTCAGGTTGCCTTAAACTTGCAGTGAGCAGCTGGATGTGTGGTGAAAATCTGTGGGGTGTGTTTAGATGTTGGGTCTCCCTGGAACCACTTGCCTCATGTTGGGCAACTAAAAATGAAAGAGGGTAGCACTACACAAACTATTTCCTTGTTACCTGCTTTTGAAAAAATTTTCAAGACTTAATGGGTTATTGCCTGGACCTTCTTCAGAAAAATGCATTTCAACACAGCAATGGCACTCAAAAAGTTGTCCTTTTTTAAACTCTATTGAAAATCGCTATTGGGAAACCCAGTTACTGTCTGTTAAGGAACAATTTTGGAAGTTCAAAAGACTGAAAAATGTAAATCCCCAAGAAATACATTAATCTCCCTTTATGAGCCTGTTAGAGCACTAAGATCATCCAAAGAGGCCCTTCTCTCTGTTCTGCCACCCTCTCAGCCTTGTTTGGTGGGAATGAGGGAGAGGGCCTTTTCAGTGGCTACTCCTTGGCTCTGGAACTCCCGCTATAGAGAAGCCAGGATGGCCCCATCCCTGCTCTCTTTTTGACAGCAGGTAAAAACATTTTGTGTCATCAGGCTTTTTTAAACTGGTGAGAGTTGGGCTTTTAAGTGCTGTGACGTCAAAGTTTGTATATAATTTATAGTACATTTTAGATTTTTGATGTGTGATGTTTTTAACTTATTAAATTGTTTAAATATTTTTTTAAATTAAAACATTTACTGTTTTAAATTTGTTGTTAGCCACCTTGAGTCCCTATATTGGAAGAAAGGTGAAATATAAATAAACAGATCTTGATCCATTTCAAACCGGCTTCAGGACAGGACATGGAGTGGAGACCGCCATGGTCGCTGTGACTGATGACCTCTGCCTGAGCATTGACAGGTGCTCTTGGATCTCTCAGCGGCCTTTGACACTGTAGATCATTTCATCCTTTTGGGTCGGCTGAGGGAGCTGAGAATCGGAGGCACTGCTTTCCGATGGTTCCGATCCTTTCTCTCTAGCAGATCCCAAAGGGTGAGGCTCGGGGACAGTTGCTCCTCCAAAATTGAGCTTAATTGTGGCATCCCTCAGGACGCCATCCTGTCCCCGATGCTATTCAATATCTACATGAAGCTGCTGGGTGAGATCATTCGGAGGCATGGAGCTCAGTGTCTTCAGTACGCTGAAGACACTCAGATATACCTCTCCATGACCAGATCATCGGCTCAGACTTCAGATGGTGTCTCCCCTCTGAATGACTGTCTTGCGGCGGTAATGGATTGGATGAGGGAAAACAGATTGAAGCTAAATCCAGACAAAATTGAGGTACTAACAGTTACAGGCCTGAAACCAAGTCTGGGAATACAGCTACTAGTCCTCGATGGAGTCACACTCTCCTCGAAGGACTCCGTTTGCAGTCTAGGGGTACTTCTTGACCCATCGCTTCACATGACTAATCAGGTGAATGCGGTGGTCAGGAGCGCCTGTTATCAGCTTCGGCTGATACGCCAGCTGTGCTCTTTCCCAGACACGAAAGACCTGGAATCTGTGGTACACACTCTAGTAACCTTACGTCTGGATTTCTGTAACGCACTCTACATGGGGCTACCCTTGTGCTTAACCCAGAAACTTGAACTAGTTCAGAACATGGCAGCCAGGCTTATTCCTGCTTAAAGCTCTCCACTGGCTGCCCATTAGTTTCTGGGCACAGTACAAGGTGTTGGTTTTAACCTTTAAAGCCCTACATGGCCAAGGCCCATCTTACCTCAGGGAACGCCTCTTCCTGTATGAACCCCCACACACACTTCAGTCCTCTGGGAAGAACCTGGTACAGCCTATGAAAACTAGGCTGTCACAGACCTCCCAGAGGACTTTCTCAGCTACCACTCCCAAGCTCTGGAATGGCCTGCCGGACGAGATACGTCTTATTACATCATTCACTAGTTTCAAAAAGGCTTTAAAGATGCATCTATTCCGGCAGGTCTTTCCTTGAAAAGAAAGAAATAAAAAATCTGTTCCCGGCTCTGAAACTGAAACTGGGTAGATAACCTTAGTTGTCCCCTTTGTTTAATTTCTGTGATTTCATCTATTGCTTATTTGCACAAGAACTGTTCGTGACATTGCACTTTGCTTTAATTGCTACTGATTTTAATTTTAACTGTCGTTGATTTTAATACTTGCTGGTTTAATTTAATTTTAAGAGGGGGTGGTCGGGAAGGGGTATGATTGTTGTTTTACTCTGTACTTTTTAACTTTGCTGTACCCCATTCCGATTACTTTGCTAGAGGAGCGGGTTATAAATAAACATTGTTGTTGTTGTTGTTGTTAGATGATGATTATAATGATAATTTCGTACTCAGGATTGCACATGAGGGAAGAGCAAATTAAGTGACGTAGTTAGATCCATGTAGTGTGAGAAGAGTAAAAGCAGGAGAACAGGTTCAGAGTTAGAGACCAAAAGAGAGACCATTAGATCTGAGGACACTTACAGCTTAAGCACAGAAGCACTCACAGCTCTGCAGCTGGCCTTGCGACTGACTCATGAGTACTCTGTGAGTCTGCAAACTCCTGTGGCTTATATAAACACTGTTTCGTGCTTAATTATGGTGGCAAACTCAGGCTCTAATCAGCAAAAAGCATGATTGCAAAAGCCAGTATTAACTGCTCTTTTTCCCATGCCTCCTTTCAGCCTGTTCACAATTGGGCTTTGAAAATACTGTCAGGAAGGAGGGATCTTCAGGCCTTCTGGGCCAGAAATAGTATGCAGCTGTTGTGCCATCTCCACCAGGGTGAGAGAGGAGAGAAATATGGCATGGGGGCCTGACATGCTTTAGTAATCAAGTATTAAAAATGCCATGACTGAGTCATAAAAGGCAGCTGTATTTACAAATAAGATATCGGCAGAAAATTGCGGGTTTGATGCTGCACGCCTCTCTTGCTCAGTGTAATAAAGATAAGGCTGCAACCATTGTCCTTAACATGGCCCTTTTATGCCAGTTCTTCCTGCCTTTTGGTTATAGCCTTTATGATTAACTGCACCATCTGATTTTTTTTTTAATCCAGACCAAATCAGAATAACAGGGGGAAAGTCCCTATTGTGCCAGTCATAAGCATTTTGTATTCATGAAGACAGCGGCTGTGCGAGGTGTTAAAAGTGATTTAGTTAAATTGACTGTTGGCTGGATGACTGAACAGGGATATTGAGGCATTTAACAATGTTGATGGTATTCAGGACAAACATTTATCCTCGGGAGAGCTGAATTTGATGAGGATGATCAAATGCAGTGCCATCTCCTCAATTATTTATGAATTGAGACCCCAGTCCTATTCATCACAGCTGGTTCTGACACCATTTAATTATTCAAAATAATCAGCTACACATCTGTAAACTTGCATTGACTTAAAGGAGGCTTTGCTTCATCTGTCTACAAAATCACTGCCATTAACCAAAAGCCAGGCAGCTTCTGTCTGCATCATGCAGCAGGGAAATGTATTACTAAAATAGCTCTTCAAAATGTCTGTTTCCCCCATGCTGCCTGGTAGCTACTCAGTAAATATTATTTTGTCTGTTCATTTTGATTTTTGAAATAGGCCATCTCCATTAAAAGGGAATATAACAGTTTTCAAAGCAAAATTCTTTTTTTTCCTTAGGGATGAGCTTGAAATAGCCATGTAGGTTGACAGCCTCTGGGCCTAATTCAATTTTAGAGGAGTTCTGCAAGACTGTGTTCCAGTAATCTGAAGGATGTGAAGAACCTGGCTTGTCCCTCAGAGACAGAACTCAGAGTTAGTTGGCCTTAGAATCATAGAATCCTAGAGTTGGAAGAGACCCCAAGGGCCATCCACTCCAACCCCCTTCATTAGAATTAGCTCCCTTGCTTCTGGGCTTCCATGCCACTTCCTTTGCTCCTGGGGATAACCTTAGTAGCTCAGGAGCCCAGGGTATGATTGAGTACAATGGTTCATCCAAACCTGCATCTTCCTTGAGCAAAGTATCATTCATTACTATAGTCTCTCAGTCTCTTGGGTTAGTCAGTCTCTCAGTGACTCTGCTTGACCCTATCAGTTCTGGTGGCAACAGTCAGGTCCTCCACATCTTACAAAGTCTCCACTTGGCCACCAGCTAAATAGCTTTAAGCTAAACAAATTCATGGAGGGATAGACTACCACTGGCCTAAATCCAAGTGTTAGTCCCAACTATAGTAAGCCCATTGAATCAGTGAATCTTACATTGTTCACCACATTCCCATTGAGTAAATTGTATTATTCAAGTAGGAACAAATAATTGGATGCAATGTCTGTTAGACATGATGGCTATGTACTACTTCTAAGATCAGAGACTGCATGTATTTGAGTATGACGCAGTTGAGAATAATGGTGGAAGAGGGCTGTTACCATCATTTGTCTGTGGGCTTCTTGAGTTTTATATAGTGTGTGTGGATATTTTACGTCTTGACCAGTTCTACTAGTTATTCCAGGAAGGTGGTGGGACCAAACAATGGATGGTCAATCACAAAACAATTCTTAGTTCAGAAGTGTTGTCTATGACATTTAGGGCCTGGTGATACATTTTGACAAAGGAACCATTCTGAACTTCCCTACTCTGTCTATGAAATCTCTTAGAAGCCTTGCCCATCTGGCAACCATTGACCATAATAAGCTTAGAGTGGTGTTTTGTTTTTGTTTTTGTTTTTTTGTTTTTTTGTTTGTTTGTTTTTACTTGGTTTCTGAGTTTGTAGAAAGTCAGCCACTATCAGCAGGAGCAGTGCCTTCAGCTGAGTATGATGAGATCTCCAGGACATTTATTTAGTCTTGGAGTACTTTGACTGTAGATTGTAGGACTGTGGAATATATTGCCTTTCAGAAATGGCATCCTGTGTAACAGCTTCCAGATATATGCATAAAAAGTCTTTGCTGCAATACAAAGGTAGAGTGTTACTGTACGGGCTTAAAAGAGAGAAGGAAGGAAATCAGAAGCAATAACATGGTATCAATGGGCCCCGCTTCTCTTGGGACCATGCATCCAAAGATTCTTTCATCTTCCTCCAAATTATGAGAGAAATAATCTATATATACACCTTCCCTCCATATGTTTCCCGCGATCCCCTTCCAGCATGGCCAGTGGTAATGGATTGCCAAAACTGTAGTTTAAAATATCTGGAGGGCTAGCCTGATCTAGACTAAAGTTGCTCTGAAAATCTGTCAAATAAATAGAGTAGTGATAAAACATTGTCTGTGTTTGAAACACTTGTGGTTCTCCTGCTCTTCATCTGAGAAGTCAGCTTTCATTTGTTTCATATGCTGCTCATCTCCAATATTTACTTTCTGCATTTTGGCATCCTTCTAGAAAGTCTGAATATACTTGCCTTTGGGGAATTTATATGTGAGAAGAATCTTTGCCCCTCTTAATGCAAAAGTCTTTCCTCCCTTCTCCTCCGGGAAATCTTAATCTGGCTCATACTAGAGTGTTAGAAGGAGGAGGTTGCCTTATTTCTGTCCTTCATATTTCATGAAAGAGGATAAAGTAAGGAGTCCCCAAAGAGCCAGCACTGAATGTTTACAATATAATATGTATTGGATTTTAGAACACTGTCAATTGCTTTGCTTTGAATTCATTAGTGGATTGGTCAACTCTGCTGCTATAAAGATTAGCAGTGGAGAATATAATCTTCCTAGTCTTGTATTCGGCCTGTGGAGACACAGGAGCTGTGATTCAGTCCCAGCTTGGAGCCTGAAGTGAAAGCCAGCTGTGCTGCTTCCTTTCCTTAGAAATTGAAAATATTTTTGTTTTCCAATATCCTCTCCTCCCACCCCAACCCTCTGCTGCCAAAGGCTCTGAAAACTGAGAAAAAGAGCACCCATCCATGACATCCAGTGAACTTCCTAATGCCTGAACTTGCTAACTTCACTTCTGCTGGCACCATTAGCCCTATGCAAGCATTTTGCCTGCACAGTAGGGTTGCCAGGGGAAATAAGTGAATGGGCTTCTGTTGTTTTAATGGTTGTGTGATTTCAGTTGAAATTCCCTCTTCTACACAGCCATCAAAGGAACAGGAGCCCTGTCACTTATTTCACCTGGCAACTTTACTGCACACATATTAGGAAAAATATGTTATCACCTGGCTATTTAGCTTCCTGGCTAAATAGGGATTTCAACCTGGGTCTCCATCATTCCAGTCCATCCTACCTAAAGCCTAGGTGCATCATTATTCCAACTCCACTCACTTCCTGTCTCAATATAGGTGGAGCAATTACTGTCCTGGAACATGTAATAAGCTCTCTATATAAAGACACCAAGTTGCCTTCTTCTTGTCCCTGAACTCTTTTGTTCACCCATTGTACCCCAAACCTTTTATTTTATTTTATTTGCTCATAACTATTTTGCAGCTCTTGAAACCAGGATGTATTTTGAATTAGATCTTTCAGGGGCACATCTCACCGTAGCAAGGGTCAGAAACAAATAACCCTTCACAAACCCAGCCTGAGGCAGAGGGAGCAGGAACTACTCCCCACTCCCCTAACCAACTGAGTTATTTTGGAACATGAAACCAAAAAACCCCAAATAAACATCTATTTGCAGGTCAGTAAAATACATCAATGGGTTTTTCAGACTAGTGCAAAGGGGCAAGAACTTTGCAACAAAATCTCCTCACTTATTTCCACTGTGTGCCTCTTAGTGGTGTTTCCATATCCACTTGCAGTTTCACCTGCTTTTGATAGTCTCTGTAAAAAGGCAGCTGGGTTAGGGAGACAGATGAAGGAAGCTTTAGGACATCATAGACAATGTGCCCAATCATCATTCAGATCTTCTGAGTTTCTTCCCTTACTATTCTGAAAGATATGAGACTGAGCATAAGCCTGCCTTCTTTTTTCTAAAATCTTTTATATAAACTGCAATGGAACATCCCTGCTACTAGTTGCCCTCAGTACAAACTCCTCTACACACACAGTAGCAGCAAGGAGGAGTTGATGGACCCTGGTGTGAATTGCCAATATTGAACTTCACAGGTCCCATGGGGTGTTATTGTTGTGATGTATCCCAAAATTGAGAGAGGTGGAACTCTCTCTAGGAAAGAAAAAAAATTGTTTCTGCTGGTGCCGAGAATTGCCACTGAAAAGCCTGGGACAACAGAAACATTATCTATTTGTTGTTTTAAATCCAAGAACTATACACCAACAAATACTGGAGCCATCAGCACATTTACTCCATTTGGAAAACCCCAGTATCAAATAAGTAACAATTTGGTTATTTGCAGGCAGCCACCTCATCTTGCAAATAGTAGGGCTGGCTCTCCAAAAGTTCTTGAACTGGAACTCCAATCAGCAACCAACAACCTCTGGCAGACCCCATGTTTCCACACTCTTATTCTTTAAGACCAGAAGTTTTGTATGTGTTTCCTGGGGGCATGGGTGTTGTCAGTTTCTATAGACTGACAAGGATACAAATTACTTAGATGCTGTCTGAATCATAGAGCCAAAGATCATCAGGTCCAACACCCTGCGAAGTGCAGGATCTCCAGGTAGGACACCCCCAGCAGGTAGCTGGCCAATTTCTTTTTGCAGAGATCCAGAGAAGAAGACACCACCACCTCTCTAGGCAATTAATTCCATTGCTGAACCATTCTTACTGTCAAGAAGTTCCTTCTAATGTTCAATAAAAACCTAACCTCCTGTTTTTAAAGCATTAGACCTAGTTCTACTATCGGAGGCAGCAGAGAACAAGCCTGCATCCGATCTTTGTGGCAGTCCTGAAGAGATCATGTCACCCCTTTATCTTCTCTTCACCAGGCTCCTTCAACCTCTCCTCATATGTTTTGTTCTCCATACCTCTTACTGTCTTCATTGCCCATCTCCAAACTCACCCCAACTTGTCTACATCCTTCTTGAACTGAAGTGTCCAGAAATGAATGGAGTCCTAATAATGAGACTGACGCATAATACAGTGGGACTAATACTTCCCTTAACTTGGAAACTATGCTTCTATTAATGCAATCTAAGAAAGCATTTACTGTGCTTGCTGCAGCTTCACACTGCTGGCTCATGTTCAACTTATAATCAACAATAATCCCAAGATATTTTTAAAATGTATTACTCCTGAGCCTTCCCCCATCCTATACCTGTGCATTTTTTGTGTGGTTTAATGTAGACTTTTGCATTTCTCTCTCTTGAACTTCATTTTATTAATGCCCAGGTTTTTAGTTTATCAAGATCCTTTTGAATTCTGTCTCTACCTTCCAATGCGTTAGCTACTCCTCCTGGTATTATATCATCTACAAATTATCATCTACAAATATAGATCCCCTCCACCCATCATCTTTCTCAATTTTTATCATTGATAAAAAATATTGAAAAGCATCGGCCCCAGAACAGAACAGTTTGGCAGGATTTGTTCTTAACAAACCCATTCTGACTCCCTACTGGCACTGCATCATCATCTATATACTTTCAGATGGACTCCTATATAATCCATTGTAATATTTCTCCTGTTATTGAGGTTAGACTGACCAGCTTGTAGTTCTCCAGATCTTCTCTTTTGCCTTTTTTTGCTCATCATCAGTTTTTTGGCATTCTCCAAATTTCTCAAAAATTGTGATGTATTTCTACCAGTATGGTCCAAAACACACTGCAGAAATAATTCCGTTTGAGACCTATATAACTGCCCTGGCTCAGTGCTAGTGGCACCAGAGCTCTTTGACAGAGAAGTCTAAATGTCTTACAAAACTACAGTTTCCAGAATTCCCCAACAGTAAGCAGTCTCAAACTGGATTATTTCTGCTGTGTGTTTTGGACCAAAGTCAGCAAGTTCCTTCAGTACTCTGGAATGCAGTTCATCTGTCCATGAAGATTTGAACTCATTTAGCTTAACTAAGGCCTGAGACAGAAGGGCAACCAAATGGCCACACCAACATTGCTGAGGAGAAAAGGGCCGGGCCATTCCTTTCTCATCATGGCTGTGGCTGTCAGGGTGTCTAGGGGCATGAAGCCCCACGGATACCCCTTTTCCAGGCCACAAAGAAGCAGCCTGGAAAATTGCTGGATTGGGGCCGCTGGGCTGCCGTTGAGGTTGCCCCAGCCCCAATCCAGTACAAAAAGGGGCAGCATAGACCTGCCCCTTTGGGGCAGTCCTTACTGCCCCTAAGTGATTCCTAATTCCTTATAAATCTTGATTTAAAGATGTTTCCTATTTTTCATCTTCCTTGGAATTTTTTGTGATTGTGCTTTCAGCAGTTCCTTCTTCCTGAAATCCCACCCTTGCTGAATGTTTTTTTTCTTCTTTTAACCTCTTCAGCCATGGGGTTCTGCCCCATATTTCCATGAGCTTGATAAAATCAACTTTCCCCAAATCCTGAAATAAATAAATCCTAGGTTCGCATTTGATTATACTGTTCTTTGGCCACAATAATGAATTCTAATTTTACTTGGTCAACAACTTTTATCTCAGTGACTACCTCCTCCCTGTTGGTTAGGATCAAGTCCAGTTTTGCTGATCCCCTTATTCCTTCTTTCCTCTCCCTTTTGGAAGAGGACATTAACTGTAAAGTACCATGAGGAATTTGTTGGAGAGCCTATGTGTAGCAAAGCTAGTCTCCCTGTAGATAGCAGGATAATTGAAGTATTCTATAACTACCAGTTCTTGCTTCGTGAAGATTTCTGAGATTTGTTTCAGAAAAGCATCATCCACCATCTCTTCTTGGTTTGATGGCCTGTAGTAAGCTCCTACCACAATGTTGATTTTTCTTTCTCCATTTATTTTTACCCAGATGATCTCAAGGTCATAATGTTTCACTTGTCTGAAGTTATATCAGGATGTCTGTGCAATCAGCCATCCCTGGAAAATTTTGTAGCTCATGTTATTAGACATGTAGCAATTGGATTTATAGATAAATTTAGGAAAAGAATATTTGAAGTTTGTAAAACTAATCAGCAACTTGTTTCAGAGGAGCATTGGAAATGAATGAGTCATTAAACCCGTGTGTATTAAATCCCAATCAGTGTTAGCATGGACAATATAATTAAAAGCTAAATTAGCTATAATGGCTCAGCATAGTTTTAACTATGACTAAAGGGCGATTAAAACCAAATGCATTGGATTCCAGAGTTACTGGCAATATGTTTCAGTGGACAAATAATATGAATTGTAGTGATATATCTTGAAAGAAAATTAGTGTTCACAGAAGTTGAACACCAAGCAAAAAATTATTCACTCTGGTGGCCAACCTGGACAGTGAGAGAAAAAGCGAATAAGAAAAAAATAATAATGCCAGAATCCTAAAAACTGGCAAACAGAGTCATATCTAACAGCTTATACTCCATTGATCCTGCCCTAAGCCTATCAAACGTCCAGCTTCATTGCAGTAGTTCTTTATTTTTTGAACATTAATATAATCCTTCTTCATGTTCCTTCCAATTGTTGGTGCAAACAGGCAAATGTAGATTTAAACAGTAGATTTACACTAAGATGGAACTCAATTGAAAATTTGTAGCACAAGACAACTTCATTATAATTTTTAAAACTATATTATAGCTTTTGAATCATAACTGCAAAATCCAGATGTAAAATCCAGACAGTAGTTTATGCCATGATAAATGTGTTAGTCTTTAAGGTGCCCCAAGATTCTTTTTTGTTTTTGATGCAACAGATCATTCGCAAACTCTGGACGGGCTTTGTTTTGTGTTTATTGTGTGGAGGAGGCAGAATAAACATTAGCCCTCTTCAGCTTAAGCAGGGTGTGTGCTATCTCTGTCTTCTCCACTCCTAACCTTCCTGCTTTGAGGAGAATAGTCTGCAGAAAACTTCTGTAGCTTTCAGCTGAACACATAAAGTTAGTCACCTGTCATCCCAAAGCCAATTACAACAAGGTTCCTAGGATGCTTCTAAGCATCTTCAAACAAACATGCATAAGAGCCCTTTTCAGAATTTACCATCCAACATTCAAATCAAATGTGGAAGGGAGTATGAGGATGAGAAAACTGGAGGTGATGTGTGCTGTCCTGTGCCTCCACCCCTCACCCTGCCAACATGAATTGAAATCTCAAGCTTAGGTATAATGCCTAAACAAGACTACTGTCAAGCAATGATGTTAACTGAAAGATGGGTTAATAGCTAGTAGGGTTATTCTTCATTTGACCCCTTGATAACATAAGGGATGCATATTGTTATGGTAGAGGTTATCACTGCAGACTTGAGAGTCATAACAATTTCCTTACTATGGAAGCAAAAATACACAATCTGGACAAGCATGTCAAAGCAGATTTCAGAAGGTTTTATGTCAAAGAAGGCAGTGCCAGTTTTTCCACAGTTATAAAATGAGTTTATATCTTAGTTCAGAAGGCATGGGACAGGTGTTAGATTACATATAAAAATCACATTTGTAAGCTTTCAGAAAATAACCATTAAGTCAAGAAACAGTGATTAGCAAGATGTTTCTTTTCTAAGAATTGTATGCATTCCATGTTGGCCAAATCATCTATAAATGAAACTGCAGCTGAAAGCTTGAGAGAATATGTTTTCCTAGAAATCCTAGTATCCTAACATCAGGTCATTGTTTGGGGGGCGGGGTCCCAGCCAATTTCATGAGCAGTACTTTAGTAACCCTAGATTAAATGAGTTTTCTAAACCAATAGTTTCATCCCCTGTCTAAATGAAATAGAAGCTTTTGCCGAAACAGCTTTAATAATTTTCTCTTTAGCAGTTTGTAAGATCCTGTCTGCTTGATGCAGTCTTCAATTTAATTAAAAATTTGATTTTAATATACAGTACACCTTGTTTCTTTGGTAGAAAGCTCAAACGTCCATCTGAGTTTAGATCACATGGATATCAGGAAATCAGTCCATTAATAGCAAATATAACATGATATATTTACTATATATTTTATTCCATCCCTTTTCTAAGGAGTGACACTTATGCACCACTTACATAGGAGAATATCACACAGGAGGATTACCATGTGTAAATCGTCAGGAAATCATGGGAAACCCATGATCTGCATTCACCACCACCTCCCATTCACTTATCCCGTGAGTATAATGGAGGCATCGACACTCCCTTGTCTTGTCAGTAAAGCATTCTTGGAGCTGCCATTTGGCAATAATGGGATCTTCCATTATTGCCAAATGGCAGCTCCAAGAACACTGTACTGACGGGAAAAGGGAGTACTGACACCACTGGGACTATTTACTCACAGGAGAAGCTCACGGGGGTGTGAACATAGATCACAAGTTTCCCTTGATTTCTGACTATTTCCTGACAATTTACACACAGTAAGCCTCCCATGTGATATTCTCCATAGAGTTGCACATTTATTCTCCTCATAACTGTCTTATAAAGTAGATTAGACTGACTGACTGCTTCAGATTACCAAGTAAATTTCTTTGAATCTGGGTTCTCTGCACCACTTTGGTTATAATATTATAGGGTATGTTTGAAGGAATGGTCTCATTCAGGAAAACATCAGAAAAAGGCATCTGGAATTGGCATCCCTAAGACTTTTGGTGCTGTTGATATCTAGGGAAGCCTTTCACAGTTTAAGTGCAACATGGCATGTTATACTACCATCTTAGTTGTAATAATAGGTAACCAAATCCTTGCCTTTCACAATATAGTTTGGATCTACCATTCCCAGTGTGGGAATGGTAAGGAGTTTGATGCCAAAATGGACATGTTTAAACACATATATCAGCTTGTTTGTTTCTTCCACATGGAGTGGAATGTTTTATGTGTGTCAACAGTTTCATGAGGAGGGCTATTTTTAAAATGAAAAAAAAATATTTGAATTTGAAATATAATTAAACTTGATGCAGTTTCTAGTTGTGAATACTATGCATTGCAAAGTGGCATATATCCAAATGAACACCTCTGTACTTTGCATTTTGTATTAAGCACTTTACAGTTCAACTCTTAAATCTTCTACTAGCCTATATAACTGACATTGAGCTACTACATTCTGGATCTGAAAATCATGTTTAGATTTTCTCAGGTTAATAATCTTTACAGAAATGTTCACTTGTGACCAGTTTCTCTCAGCACATTTTCTCATCTCTCTTCTCTATTAGTATTGTTTGGGCCAGCTGAGACTTCAGTACATTGAGGGAGGCCATAAACCCTATGCATTAATAAGGTTAATTAACTTGCTGACCTTAGAAACCAGCTCCATTTGGAAAAGTCCTTGAAGATACAATGGCAACTGATCCATTTTCTGTGCATTATTTAGATTTATTGTAGATAATCCCATGGCAAATAATCTGACACGCTAGCTTTTTTTGGTGCAAGTATAAAATCTCACTGGCTTTGTTCAAATTATTTCTATAGCATAGTGTAAAATAAAATTGGATCAGTAAATTTTACAGTAGAAAGGCACTGGATCAACAAAAATTAAATTGTAGTAGAGGCATTTCCTTTGCTTTTGTTTTACTTTACCCCATAAAGTGGCAAAAAACATTGATGAGGCAAGGTAAAGAAAATAATCATCTTAATAAATTATAGACAGTCAATGCTGTAAAGCCATTTTAAAATAGATAGTGACATAGAAATGAATGGTCACTAACTAAAAACTGTCTTGCGGTAATGAATTCCATAGTTAAAACTACACTCAATGTGAAAAAGTACTTCCTTTTATTGGGCCTGAATCTGCCACTGTTCAGCTTCAAGAACCTTCTTGATCACTTTCTTTCTGAACTTAAAGGCTCCCAACCTTGTAACCTTTTTATAGGGAAGTTGCTCCTCTCATAAATCAATCGTTCCACCATTAACCCTCTGTGCATTGGTAGGCAATTGCTCGACACCCTCCCCCCCAAGAGTCTATGAATTAGGAATTTTTCTGTTTCCCTCAGGGGTTTGATTTAACTGAGAAGACAGTTTGAGTAAGGGAGAGGAGAAAGGATTGCAAGAGGAACCCCAGAGCTAAGAAGGAGAGGGGGCACAAAAAGTCTCAGGGCCGTATAATATTTTGCAAGAAAAAGCATTTTAACAGACCTGAGAGTGATTGTAATGTCTTTGCTAAATCTCCAGATGCCCAAGTCCTCCATAAAAAAACAACAACAATTTTTCAATATGATCCAGGCATCACAAAGTGCAAGATACCGAAGCTGCTTGGACCTAGTGATAGAGCCCAGTTCATTACTAATTTCTAGATCATATTTGCTCCACAAGCATCTTCTATAATTCTCCTAAAGGAAGGGTAGGCAACTGGGGCAGGACCAGGGACCATTTTTCTGTCTCTGTGGTCCATCCCAAGTCATTGTTTTGTCCATGCTAGAAAAAGGTGGCATTAGCTCTATGTATGCAAATAAATGAGATGTAGTCCCTGAAATTGTATGCTGAAATAAATTGTTTAGTCTGAAAGGTTTTACAAGATGATTTTTTTTCCTGCCCTCTTTTTATGAACTGAATGTTTGTGTGTAAGAGAGAAATGGCAAGAGAAGGGACAGAGGGGCCTGACTTTCTCTGGCAGTTTATTTCTGAGGTTTGTCTGTTAAAAGGAAAAGAAATCCTTTGCCCAGACTCACTTTCTCAGTGCTTAAGGAGCTTTTAGTGTCCACAAGTGAATGACAAAGCCTGAACTTTTGCTTTTGTGCTTAGAGACTCTTGCTTCTTTTCATCAACTGGCTGACAAACAGTGATTGCTGTCAGTTCTATATATTCCTTTGGTTTTCCAATCATCTTGATTATCTAGTGCATATACCTTCTCTGGGATGCATTGAGGATGAAATCTAGAAGGCCACTTGCTTGTTTGTTCAGTATATTCAAAAGGAATTGATTGTCACATTTGAAAGGACCTTGAAGGACTGAGACATTGTCACACACACTCACAAAATCTTAGTGAAGGCAACTGTTTGAAGATGATAGGGAAGGATGGGGGAAAAAAGAAGCAAGGGAAGGGAAGAAAGAGTAGGGAGAGTTTGGGGGGGGGGGGGCGTGAAGCAAGTCTGCCTAAATGGCGCAAGTTGAGGTCTGGCTGAGAGATGGATGCATAGATAACAGCGGGAGAACTACAAATGGGAAAAACTCTTATTCTTCTTCAAACAGTGGCCATCAAAGGTGGGAAGAGAAGCAATTTTTGATGTCTCCTAAATCCCTCCCAGAACTGGTATCACCCCATCGTTGTTTCTCCTCATTCTTTATCATCATCACCCTTTTCTTTCCCTTTACTGTTGTTATCTACCCTCAGTCTTGCTCTAAAAGAGAATAGCAGCACCCACTCTGCACACCACTGGTTAGGCATAAATGCTTCCTTGGTCTGAGGACCCTTCAAAACTAGTCATTTGGGCCCTGGCCAGGGCAAGCATACTTTATTGATCCTGTCACTCCATCGCCTGAGACAGTCATTAACAAAGCTGGCCTTTGACAGAAAAACAGCCCCCCCCCCCCACTACTTCAATGAAATCTCTTCCTCTTTTACTCCAGCAGTTAAATAAAACCCACTGGCCATGTGGATTCTTGCTATTACATGAAGAATGTGGATGCTCCAGCTGAAAGTTCATGGTGCTATGGGGACTCTCCACATCATGATTCTCACCTATACAGTACTGCAAAATATTCTTCATTTTGTCACTGTAACATGAAGGTTTCAGAATGGGGAAATTATTTTCAGTGGCCTCCAGTGAGAAGTGGTGTCCACAGATGCATTGAACTGAATAACTGAACCCTTTAGCTAATCTAATTAATACACATAATAGAAGTGGAGTTTTTGTCAACTTATTGCACATAAGGGTTGTACTTCATTGTCTTCTCAGTTATATTTTTTCCCAAACAGTTTGCTTCTCTTGGAAAAGGATTATCACTATTTGGGGAAATACATGTTCCCATGTTTATACTTTGATTTGTGATGCTTTGCATTTTCAATAAATATATAAATGTTTGGGGGAAGGATAGCAAGGGAGGCTGCAAATATCTGTGCAGCTTCTTGATGACATTTTTGCATAATCCTAAACTCCTAGTTACATCTGCTGTTTTTCCCCCTAACATTTCTCTTGATAATTCCCTCTACCCCTTAACTCCTGATCCTTCTTTGCAGCAGCTGTGCTGTACTAATGATGTGCCTTATTAGGAAGCTTCTGTATTAACATGTGGTGCCCAGGGTGTCAAGGAGTTTGACATTTGTGTAACTCTGAAAAGGACTAAGTGTACTGGATTGCTTTGCTGGATATCCTGCAGAAGTGGTGATGCAGCAGACAAAGCTTGAATATATGAGACAGTGACTATATAATACAGTTGTTTTTAAATTGTTTTAAAGAGGGCATTAGAACGATTTAAAGAAATGTCAAGAGTTTAACGTTTCTAACTTGAAGGTAGGAAGGTAAACTTTTGTGTCAGTTTATTTAGCAATTTTTGATATTTGGAACAAAAGTTAGAACAAGTTGTTGTTGTTGTTGTTGTTGTTGTGTGTCTTCATGTCATTTCTGACTGTCATTTCTGACCAATTCAGAGATAATAGTCATTTCATGTCATTTCTGACCGATAGATCAGATTTGGGGGGGGGGGGGGGTGGACGGAAAAAAAACGGATTGGAAATCTTTATAAAATTTTATTAAAATGCGACCTGCAAGAGGAAGTAGTTTAAGAGAATATGATACAATGAGCAAAAAATGTAGGATATTCAATAGCGATGAGTAAATGGGAGTATACATTAACAAAAGGAATTAAATACAAAATCTCAGGGAGAATTAGTACAAAATGTTCCTCTGTTTATATCTGACACCTGAGAAAATGTCAAAAATTTATAAGACCCAAAATAATTTATGTTGGAAATGCAGGAAGGAGCCTTTTTCCACTGTTGGTGGTCGTGCAAACTAGTGAAGAGATATTGGGAAAAGGGGAATGATACAATAAGTACAATTCTTAAGGTTAAGATACGAGTGCAACTCGAAATTTATTTATTGAATATGTGTGATGACAAATTGGAGAAAAAGTTTGGTAAGGTCCTTTTTTATATGATCACCATGGCAAGAATGAGTTTAGACCAGAAATAGAAATCTAAGAGATACCTGATGGAAAAGAGTGGTTACTAAAACTGTACAATGCAATTGAAATGGACAAACTAATCGAGATGATAAGATATAAGAAAGTAAAGGAGTCAAAGGAAGACTGAGAGTTAGTTTTAAGTTATTCAGAGAATCATAGAATCATAGACCACATGGAAGAGACCACAAGGGCCATCCAGTCCAACCCCCTGCCATGCAGGAACTCTCCATCAAAGCATCCCCGACAGATGGCCATCCAGCCTCTGCTTAAAGATCTCAAGAGAAGGAGACTCCAATACACTCCGAGGGAGTGTGTTCCACTGTCGAACAGCCCTTACTGTCAGGAAGTTCCTCCTAATGTTGAGGTGGAATCTCTTTTCCTGCAGTTTGCATCCATTGTCCCGCTTTCTAGTTTCTGGAGCAGCAGAAAACAAGCTTGCTCCCTCCTCAATATGACATCCCTTCAAATATTTAAACAGGGCTATCATATCACCTCTTAACCTTCTCTTCTCCAGGCTAAACATCCCCAGTTCCCTAAGGCGGTCCTCACAGGGCATGGCTTCCAGACCCCTCACCATCTTAGTTGCCCTCCTTTGGACATGCTCCAGTTTCAGAATGGGGCAGCTAAGCCATAGGTAGCTTTGAATGTTAAGAAATAAATAAACATTGTATAATATTACCATGGACAAGTATACAGGTGGGGAGCAGTGAGAGAACTAGAGGAACTATGCACAAAGATATAAAAAGTAAAGTTGTATAGTTTAAAGGTCTTGTAAAGTTTGTAAAGTTTAAAGACATTGTTAGATTCAATAGATAAATAAATGCATACTTGAGAACAAGGGTACATATAGATTAAGGATAGTAGGAATGTAAAGGAGAAATGCAGAAAAAACAAATAATAGAAGTAAATTAACTTGATAAAGAAACTTCATAAACTTTATATAGTAACTTTATAAAGAAATGATAATGAAACATACTATGCTAAAACATATGATATACGATAAGTAGATGGGATTTCGAAAGGGAAGGTGATAAAAGAAGGACAAAAAGTATGTAAATAATAAAACCAGCATTGGGAAGAAGGAAGTTTTGGATGGATGGATGGATGGATGGATGGGAAGAAGAGGAAAGTATGTAGAAGAAATGTCAAGAAGAGGGCCTGATAATAATGTGAGAAGGTGGGGAAAACTTAGCAGGAAAAAGGATGATGAAGTAAGTAAGGGAGAGTAGGAAGGGAAAGAGAAGGAGAGAAAGGGAGAAATAGAAAGAGGGGGAGAGAGGGAGAGAAAAGAAGGTGAGAATGGGTGGGAGAGATTTGGAAGGGAATGATAAAGAAAGATGTGTGGGAAGGATGGGAAGAGAAGAGAGGGAAAGTAAAGGAAAGAAAAGAGATGTATTAAGAAGGACAGAAGATGTATAATTGACTTTGGTTGGTAATTGGATATAGTACCAATTAGTGTGTAATTTGTATGATTAGCTATATTTATGTATGTGTTTTATTACTGTTGTGTTGTTTTGTATAATAATATTTTTGAATTTAAAAAAACATAACTGATGAATCTCTCTGTTGAATAGTTTTTTTAAAATGTGAATGTGTCCACTATGCCATTAGGCCATAGGCAAATTGCTAGTAAAGTGCTTCTTACCATATTGTAGCTGTTGCAGGTTGAGGGAAAGATGAGTAGCTGTAAATGCTTTGTGAGGGATTTTGCACCAGAGTGAATTTTAATCACCAAGGATTTTATCAGATACTAGGAGCCAGGCAACATCCTTAATAGAACAAGAATATGTTTAAACTGCATTGTGCTGGAAGAATACTCATGGGAATAGAAAAATCAATTACACTTCAGCATTTCAATGTGTTCTGAATGAGCTGTTTGCGAAATGAGACAAACAAAATGTTTTGCACTCATCTGCCTTTTCCAATTTAATTGTTTTCTTAAAAGGAAGTGCAGCGTTGTACATCCGACATGAACATCACTGCTGAACATTCCAATCACCCCGACAACAAGCACAAAAACAGATATATCAACATTTTAGCATGTGAGTAATAAAGGCCTTAAATAAACCTGTTAACCACAACAGTAAACACTGTGTGCATTTTGCATGAATGCCCATGTTCCCAGCATGGAGTTAACTCAAGCGACAGAAATTAGTTTTCATCAAAGGGGCAGAATGACCCTCTCAGGCATGCTTTCTGAGGGAAAGCATCTAATGTTTGGCATTAGATGTTTGTGGATTTATTAGAAAGAGCACACCTGCCTAAAGATTTTGCAATTCAATATTCTAGATTAAATGTCTGTTTTATCCTGGAATGCTGATCTCTGAAGAGTGATTTTAAGGGATGACTTTTATGAATCAAAGGATGAGATGCAATTTTGCTTCATAGGGCTTGCATAATGGAACTCCTACTCCCCGGATCCCTCCACTGCCCCAAAAATTGCTTCAGGAGATCCCCTAGAGATTTGAAGGGCCAGGGTGTGAAAATGGTACTTTCCCCATCGCCCTGATAGTTGCCTTTTGTCATCAATCACTGGATTTCACCCAAATACTAATTTTATCATCCTTGGGATTCTGTGGCCTCCTACATTTGCTAATGGGTCTGTCACATTTTCATGTGTTCCAAGAAAAAATATCAATACTACTTGATCACTTGCTAAGAATTACTACCACTGTTTTCTGGCCAGCAAGTGATGTCACTGGTGCATTTTCTCTGGACTCTTTCCTAATCTGGGGCAGATAAAAGGGAAGGGGTGTTGGTTTATTAATTCTGTAGATAACAAATCCCACTTCAAGGAATCCACAATCCAGAATTATGACCTCCTAATATTTTTCTTGTGTTGTTTTATGTTTCTGTTTGCTTCCTGCAGATGATCACAGTAGAGTGAAGCTAAGACCTTTACCAGGAAAAGACTCGAAGCACAGTGACTACATTAATGCCAATTATGTTGATGTAGGTTCTGCTTTTCTTTTGTTTTCTTTTTTTGCTTTCTTGTCTCCTTTGAGAAATAACTGTCCTACAGAAGGAACAGAAGCCATTAGTGCTTGTAGAGATTTTGTTTGTTTACTAACTCCGCAAACTCCTCAAACATTCAGCAGGAAGGGCATCTATCTCTGCGATATGTATACATTATTAATATGACTGCCATGCAGATACTTTCATCTTGCTTTGCATCATGGTTTTCTTTGAAGGGTTACAACAAAGCAAAAGCCTACATTGCCACCCAGGGACCTTTAAAGTCGACATTTGAAGATTTCTGGAGAATGATTTGGGAGCAAAACACTGGAATTATCGTCATGATTACAAACCTTGTGGAAAAAGGAAGAGTAAGAGCAATACAACTGTTCAGTAGCCATTTTTCCCACTTCTCGCCATGAATGAATGGGTCTTTCCTCAGATCTGTGAAGGGATAGAATTTAGTCCTTTAACTATAATGTGAACTATAACATAAATTGCAATATAATGGGAAATTGCACTTTTGTTACTGTCAAAACCATTCCCCCCATTTCAGTAGTAAACGCAAGTCCTATCTAGGCATTCTTCATGGGTTTTACATGCAGGAAGGGGGGGGGGACAGAAATGAGTTCACTAGCTTTGTTCCCCTTCCCTGGCATTTTTAGGGAAGACTATCAGCAAAGAAAGCTTCCATCCATGGCAGCTTCCTTGAGAAAGGAGAGAAGCTGTGAAAAGTTACAAAGGGCCAGAATCTGGAGAAGCAAGGAGGCCTGACATTCATCCACTGATCTGACAGACTTCTGTATGCAGACCCCTAATGTTTCTTAATCCAGTTGTTGTATGCTTCGGAAACCAATACTAATTCTGTGCTATCTTTACTTTCCACAGAGAAAATGTGACCAATACTGGCCAACAGAAAACAGTGAAGAATATGGCCACATCATTGTCACACTGAAGAGCACAAAAGTACATGCTTGCTACACAGTCCGACGTTTCACAATCAGGAATGCAAAAATGAAAAAGGTAAGGAACATCATTATAGCATGGCTTACATTTAAAAAAGCATTGCCAGGATGTGCACAGTTGGCATATTATGTAGCTATTCATTACCTCTTTAAGTATTTGGAGGATGAAACTATACCCTTTTAGAACTTTACAAAGTTAGGAAAACTAGGAACTTCAAAGCATAGGGAAAGATGCTTAGTGCAGATCCTCCTATTCAAGGATGAGAGAAAATGACTGGAGAAAAGGGTGTGATATGAATAAATTGATTAATTGGTTGATTTGTCTAGCTCTGTTCATCAACACCATCTATCTCTGCACATTTGCTCTCTGACATGGGTTCTGAGCTTAGTATAGTAAATTGTTGTAATTCAGAGCGCAAATTCAGCTACATCTACACTGCAGGAATAATCCTGTTTGACACCACTTTAACTGCCATGGCTCAATGCTATCCAGTTCTGGGAACTGCAGTTTATAGAGACATTTAGCTTTCTCTGTCAGAGAGCTCTGGTGCCACAACAAACTACAGTTCCCAGAATTCCATAGCATTGAGCCATGGCAGTTAAAGTGATGCCAGAATGGATTATTTTTTCAGTGCAGAGGCAGTCTCAAACAAGCAGATCAAACAAAGTTTGAGGGATTAAAACTGTGTGTGTTCTTGGTGACTTTTGTTGGATGCTAAAGAAATGTTGCAAGCTTTAATGAAAAATATATCAGGGAAGAACCGGCTCCTTTTTGTGCTGCGCCTGCAATGCTACAGGCACCGTCGGGCACATTCATGATGTCGCAGGTGTGCAGCGCTGTTTGGTTGCTGTGCACCTGTGACATCATAGTTATGCATGCCATCTGTATGGTGCTGTGGAGCGACTACGGCCTGGCCATGTGCTAGGTTTGCGGAGCATCCATTTGTTCCACCCCCGGGCAACCCTAGCACGTTGCCAGGGTGCCCAAAAGTGCCCATCTGTATCGAGCCTCAGCCTCTTTTCACCAAGATGCTCTACCTCCAACTGTTTCAAGTCCCATCAGCCTCAGCCAGCATGGTCAGTGGCTAAGGATGATGAAAGAGTAGTCCATTACCAAGAGAATAAGTGACTCTTAGGTCAGCAGATTGCTTGGCTGGGTCCTTTGCATCCACCTTCTGAAAGAGTATCAGTGCTGCGATGCATCATCTCATGGTACTACCCAATACAGAAGACAGATTTTAAAACCAAAAAAGGCTAACATGACAAAGTCTTTCCCTTCTAAATTGGTTGCTGTACATAGGGGTCATATACTATTTTATTTTTCAGCAAGTGAAAAAGAAGATAGGTATTGGGTAAAGCTTGTCACTTGCACAAAATCTGTATGATCCAGTGCCCAACTAATGTTCTTTTTTCCCCTTCCTCATGCACTCTGGATCAAAAGGGGAATCCTAAAGGACGTCAGAATGAAAGGACAGTTATTCAGTACCACTACACACAGTGGCCTGATATGGGTGTGCCTGAATATGCACTGCCAGTGCTGACATTTGTGAGAAGATCCTCTGCAGCAAGAACTGCTGATATGGGCCCAGTGATCGTGCACTGCAGGTACATCTGGATGTGGTCAGTCTCATTTGGTGGGCAACATGTGGTAAATAATCCACAAATGCCATACTTTAGTGCAGTAAGTGCTTCTTGCCTTCTGGCAACTAGTGGAGGGAGAATGTAGGACAGAAAAGTGGGCCTGAGAGATTGCAGCTTCCCTAGGATATTTACTGAAATCCATGGCTGAACCCAGGTTTCAGCTCAAGACTTGCTAGACAAAGTTCATTCTCCACCAAATCACCTGGTACAGTCTATCGTATTGTTGGGTGAAGTTCCCTCATAGGACGTCAGAATCAAAAGACAGCATCTTGCCAGAAACTGGGATTCTGTAAATCATTGCAAAACATTTCACTTTTCATGGAAGTACAGAGTAGTGTTGGGCAACATGCACAATCCCAGAAGTCCTTTCCAGGCCTCTGTGTACCACTTCCAGAATGCCACCAGATGCCTGCCTTTACTTAGTAAATGCCACCATGCTGCCATTGCCAATGTATGTTTATTATTCCTTCCCCTCTAAATAGCTCCCTGTCATACCACTTCTCTTGTCTCCCCTTCCGTCACTCAGTTAAACCACTGCTGTAGCTGCTATGACATCTTCATTCCTTCTCTCCTTCCAAGTCTAGAGAATTGTAACTATAGAATTGCACATTCTAATGTCATCAATTTATGTGGCTGAAATGTTTGGTACACCTACTCTCAGCATTACAACAGCCCCAGTACTTCCACAATTTTTTTCCAGCAGCAGATTCAGCAGAAGAATTCACCAAATGAAGATATTTTAATTTCTCAAACTTTTAATGCACTGTTATTTTGACATACTGTATTGTTTTCATGTTATTTAGTAAAACCACGCTGGCATTACTCTTTGGGGCAAAATGTATTTTCAGTACAAATAAATGCTACTCTGTTCAAGCAAAGCAAATATGGTAAATGAATAATATTTGGATGTGCTGGAGTTTTTATGTTCTGATTATAAGGTAACAGGAAAAGGTAGCTTGCCCTACATGTAATTTCTGAATTGTTTAATCAAAGGCTTTCATGGCATCCATAGTTTTTTGTGAGCTTTTCAGGCTATTGTAGAACATGGCCACATAGCCCGAAAAACCCACAAAAAACTATAATTCCTGAAGTCCTAGAACTTAGCATTGTCACATCATCTTGTTTTTTACAAACCAGAAAGTGAACTCCACTTGAGCCCGTGCTAGTCTTTCTTTCTACATTAACCTTGGAGAGGCTCTGTTTTTTCTCCTTGAATATGAATGATTCACTAGGACAGAACATGGATATTTTTGATATATCAAAAAGGAAAGAACAAAAAAGAAAGATTACACATCCATACAATACACAAGAAATACACTGCATATTTTGAGTGCAATGCAGACACTTCAAAGCTTTGGCACATAGCTATATGTCTAGAATTTTGTTTCTGATTTAACTAAAAGCCATTCCTCATTCAGTCAACCTGCAAATCTTTCAGTCAGCCTGTTTAACATTCCAGGAGTCAAAATGAAAGCTTCCCATCATACTGTACAGAAAATCTGGAAAGGTCTTGCAGGAAGCTAACTTCTCTATCTCCTTTCTCCATCAGCCTTCAGATTCCCCAGAAATTGCTATACAGATGGTCAGAAAAATCATCCTGAATCATTTTGGGATTCACAAACACATAAACATAAACACATACACACACACACCTACACTAGGGGGAAGCTTGTTATGTGAGTGAATCTTCTTTCACTCACATCCCGATATTACATCCCATACTATTCAGGACAGTCTCCCATCTGTATCATTTTCAGAGGGGCTTCTGGCCCAGTCACATGACAAAAGTAAGCCAACATGCAGAAAGAGAGAAGCGGCTTTCTGCTTTCCTCTCTGCATACCCTCGAAGCACTTCTATACTCTTCCCAAGGGGAAGATAAAATGTATCTTGTAGCACTGGGAGAATCCATTTAGCAAAAGGCATGCTTTTATTATTGTTTCCCTCTGGAAGGAGAATGGAAGTGCTATTACATCACATGGACAGGTAAGCAGAAAGCCGCTCCTCTCTAACTGCATGTGGGCTTGCTTTTGTCATGTGATAATGCTCATGCCACGTGGAATGTTGCTTCTTTGTCAGTATAAAACAACAACAAACTTGGGTCAACATTAGCAGTTAATCATGGCAATCTTTTGTAAGTATTAACTAGCCTTTCTTTTTCATCTTTTCTCTGTGCGTCAGTGCTGGCGTTGGCAGGACTGGTACCTACATTGTTATAGACAGTATGCTGCAACAGATAAAAGACAAAAGCACAGTGAATGTCCTGGGTTTCTTGAAACACATAAGGACACAGCGCAACTACCTCGTCCAGACAGAGGTAAAAATACAGAAACATATTCATCATTATTACATTAAATAGTTGTTCACCAATTAAATCTTTTTATACATAGAAGAATTTGCCAAGTGCAGTTTACACTCAAAAAGGAGTTCTCAATCTGTTCAGAATCAACTCCAGGGAATCTTTTTATAGGATTCAGGGTGTCCACTCCCTTCAGTATCCTTTCCTCTTTCTTTGAAACTTGTGTTAAGTACATTTGCCAGGGAAGAGGTGCATAACTTTTACCACATTGTAACCTCCCTCCTAAAAACTGAATTGGCCAACATAAAACCTTTCTTTTATCTTTTAGTAAAATTTGGAAAAATGCATCAGTTGTTTATGGTTATTTAATCATTTGTGCAGCATTCAAAATAAGCCAAATGTTTCACCAGGTTTTAAAAGACAAGGTCCTCCCTCCTCGTCCCTCCCCCCCCCCCCCAAAAAATCACAATGTTAAATAATGAAAAGATACATGGGAAAATGTTATATGCCAAGTAACGCATGATTTATAATACGTATTGCTTTCAGTTAGGTGGTCAGTAATTTTCAAAAAAACTGATGGAAAAGATCACCACTGTTACTGCTGCCACTTTTTTAACTGCAAAAATAAATTTAGCAAAAAAAAACCAACAGAGAGAGAGAGAATGAGAGAAATATTCTTAGAAAAAGAGAGTAATTAAATGTGGTAAATAGGAAGGGTAAGAGAATTCTACACATTCAGAAAAGTTAAAGCAGCAGAGGAAAAGCAGGTTACAAAGAGCCAGAAACATGTCAAATAAAACAAAATGTCAGAAAAGGGGCTGATTAGCTGTCTTCATGGTGTTATACCTAATTAAGTTGTTTCAAAAACAAAGCTTGTTCCTAAAGCCCCTGTATTCCACACAGTGAGCTTGGGTTTTGTTCACACCTTGTTTATTCCTATCATTGTAGGAACAGTATGTTTTTATTCATGATGCCTTGCTGGAAGCCATTCTTGGGAAAGAGACTGAAGTTTCTGCCAACCAGCTACACAGCTATGTTAATAGCATCCTCATACCAACAATTGGAGGCAAGACTCGGCTAGAGAAACAGTTCAAGGTAAGTTCCTTTCTTACTTCCCAACCCCACTGCTTTTTCCACACAAAGTGATCCACATTAAAAAAAAAATCAGTGAGGACAACAATGTTTTAGCTTCAGTCTCCATAATAAACCTAGATTGCCTTTTAACTGGCTAGGATATTATGGCTACCATCTTATAGAACAGGAACTTTAATTTGTGAAAGAGTCAGGAAGCATTCTTAGTTAGCAATTGCTAGCCTCATATGAAACAACAACTTCAGATTTTGAGCAGCCATGCTATTTGTTGTTTTATTATTACTGCCAATCTTATGCTTTAATGATTTTTTTATTAATGTAATAGAGACCTTCCCCCAGACTAGCAGATATCACAGATAGAATTAATTTTGTCCTGCTTGTCTATTTAGTAGATGCTTCTAACATACTTTGCCAACCTGTTCATTGACAGAATTTAATTTAGACTGCTGCTATGTTTCACTACCCGGTTCTTCTTGCAGATAGCCATGGGTATCTTACAGCCCAAACAGATGGGCGGAATAAGCCCGCTTCTAGATGTCATCAGCACACAGCGTTTAGACACCACATGGTGCGATGACTCCAGGAAGCTGTTTTGAAGCTGCGTGGCTGCCCAGATGTGGGTGTCTTCATGATGCTCTGGCAGCATGGTGTTTGCATGCCGCCTGCTGCCAGAGTATCATGAAGCCTCCACAGGGCCACAACAGGGCTGGCAAAGCTGGTTTTTCCCAAGCCAAAAAAGGAGCAGGTCTTATCCTTTTTCAGCCGTGTTGAAGGTGGATTTGGGCCATGGCGTATGTTTGCCACGGTCCCAATCTGTCTTCAGAAGGGGCAGCTTCAAGCCGCCCCTTCTTGTCAGTACCAGTATGTTTTCCCCCATAGTGAATTAGCTTGACTTCCAGTGTTGCGGGTTTCAAACAAATGCTGAAGACATATCTGTTTACCCAGGGTTTTTCTTCTTCATATTCCTAATCATTAACTCTGTCATTTAGCACTGGTTTTTAATGAACAGTTTCATGGATTAACCTGCTTATAGTTTTATGCTTTTAGCTACTGCTTTGTTTCATCAGCTTTTATTGATAGCCACTTTGGGATTTCTTAAAATTCAAATTGGTTATATAATAAGTAAAAAAGTAAAGAAATCAATAAATCTTGCAGTAGCTGACTATATGAGGAAGAAACTTCTTTTCCAGCTCTGGTTCCTTGTTAGCCAGAGCTCACAAGAGCAACTGGAGCCCTCCATACTGTATTGACTAGCACCTGGATGATCTGAGTAGTTCTCTGAATCACTGGATGCTCAGAGCAATTGTTGGGGAACCAATCAGTAGCAATGGCTAGTTCCATTGAGGAAATGTGATTTAGGCAATTTGGGTTAGAGAATTTCCTGTAAGTTTCACTCCTAAGGACAGAAATTAGAAGGCTCTATGCAGTAGTGCTTTCTCTGAAATGTGATGCTGGAAGATAGTTCTATGGATGCCATGGATTGCCAAAAAGACAAATAAATGGGCCTCAGAACAATTAAGTCTTGAACTCTCCCTAGAATCAGGTTGACTAAATTGAGATTTTCATACTTTGGCCGTTTCCTGAGAAGACAGGACTCACTAGAAAAGACAATAATGCTTGGAAAGGTAGAAGGCAGTAGGAAGAGAGGAAGACCACATTCAAGATGGATAGATTCAGTCAAGGAAGCCATGGCCCTGAGTCTGCAAGACATGATTAGGGCTGTTGCTGCCAGGGAGATTTGGAGGCCTCTCATTCCTAGAGTTGCCACAAATTGAAGTCACCCTCATGACAGATAACAACCACAGTTGTGGCAGGGTGGATAAAAATGTATACTGTGTCTTATTATTCTCTAAACTAGTGAAAATAAATTTTCTTTACCATTCCATAAATTGTACCCTCCTTCATTTAAAATGCTCTCCTGGGTTGCAAATTAACATCTTTTCGTGATCAGAATCACTGTTAATAATGAAGGTTATTGACATTGCTGTGTTTATAAGATTGTTAAATTTATGATGTTTTTAACTGTATTTTATAATTATATTTTATTGTTGTTGGAATCCCGCCTCGATCAGATGGAGAGGCAGGAAATACAAATAAATTTTATTATTTATTTATTTATTAGAATGGCACTATTGTTTAAAGTGTGTGTGCGTATGGGTGGGTGGGTGAAGCAATAGCAGAGATTTGAATCAGGGCTTCCCCTTAAGGAACTAGATCATGATTTGAGTTATTTAAATTGAATTAAATCAATCCCTCCTGCTACATGCTATCAGGTTGGAGTAAGGGAAGGTGGGGGAGATGGTCTACTGTTCCACTAAGGATCTTCAGCTGAGTTCAGGGCTCAATGCCTCTTTACACTTAGGTTGTAGGAGGTGTCCATGTTGTCATTTTATGCCATTGCAAATCCAAGACTCCTGCCAGTCCCAAAATTATTATTCCAGAATGTGGGCTAAAATAATAAGGGTGAGCCAGTCATCCTGCTGCTCTGTGGCTGGCTTCCATTCCACCACGCCAGCCTCTATGTGCTTTTGTGTGCTTACTATTCCCTACTAGAGTGAGTTGAAAGGGTCTTCTTACATACAGGTCTCACACCTGCCTCCTTAAAACTTCTTAAGAGCTACACCCTTCCCCAAGGAAGGGTTTACCATTATTATTATTATTATCTACTGATCCAGTCTGCATATGCCTTGCCATAACCAGCCAAAGGCAAATGTTCAGCATGCAAGTGATCAACCTTCACCCTCAAAGGCTGCAGCCACACTGCAGAAATAATCCAGTTTCATACCACTTTAACTGTCATGGCTCAATGGGATATTCTGGGATTTTTTGTGAGACATTTAGCCTTCCCTGTCAGAAAGTTCTGGTGCCACAACAAACTACAATTCCCAGAATTCCATAGCATTGTCCCACGGCAATTAAAGTGTGTGGAAATGGATTATTTCTGCAGTGTGAATGCTACATTTATTGCATTTGTTTTGACTGTGGTGTCCTAGTTGTGGTGATTGCAAGCAACGGTATCAGCTTTGTTTCTTGCAAAATGATCACAGCAAGCTCAGTTCGCACCTGGGAAGTATATCACAAAGCAACCTTGGCAAACAAACCAGACTGGCCTCCAAATAAGAGATCTTACCTGTAGTGTTTAGATTCAACACAGCAATAAAGAGAGAGAAATTCCTCAATCATTGGCTATTTGTGATGTTTTATAAAGGAAAAGGGAAGGCTTTTTGTTTACTGAGACCTGCTTCTGACCTTCAGATGCCTTTAGGGTTTTGGAATATATCTTCAGAGGTGGTTAAATAGACACTGTCAGACCTGGTTGGAAAGGAATTTCATTTACTCTGCATGATATAAATGAGACCTATACTTACTTGAGGGCCTGAAAAGCACTTGTATAAATACCTTTCTTTATGCAGAGTATTCAGTCCTTCTTACCATCTTCAATGATTTTAGGAAATCTAGCCATACATTTTGGTCTTCCAGGGAAACAAGGTGTCCCCCCCCCCCAAAAAAAAAAAGTCTGTGTCTGCTTATCTGTGTGTCTTTGTGTGCCTGATTTAAAGAACGAAAAAGAGTTAATCGAGTTTGCTTCTGCTTTATTTAATTTCTTAGCTGGTTATGCAGTGCAATGCAAAATATGTGGAGTGCTTCAGTGCTCAGAAGGACTGCAACAAAGAAAAGAACAGGAACTCATCAGTAGTGCCATGTAAGATCACATCTTCAAATCTGATTTTTACTTTCCATACATTCCTTCTGCTGAATTCTAAATTATATTTGGATCAAGTGATGCATGCCCTGGATTGAACTGTTAACGTGTCACTGGGTTGAAGCTGTCTTTAAATATAAATCTGAATTGTAGGTCCCACGTTGGATACCAGTTAATGCATCCCTATACACACATGCAAATGAGGACTTTTAGAGTTTGTGGATATTCCAATGAGAAGTTTATATAACAATGAAAGAATTTTAAAGTAACCATTTAATCACCTTCAACAAACACACCAATTCAGCTTTTCCTTTCAGAAAATATTTTCTAGAAATTGTCTTCTCTAGAACAATACCAGTACCTGTAAGAAAAACCAATGTGCGACAACATAATTAGACTGCTTCTCCATCATCAATCACCATTGGCTATGCTGGCTAGGGCTGATATGGCTCCAAAACCATCTGAAGGGCCATCTTCCTGTCCCCAGTACTAGCAAAAGCAGTAGCCAGTATCAGTAGTCAGGTTTGAAGAGGAGACAAAGCAGCAGCAAAGAGGTGGTGAATCCTCTACTTGCCTTGCCGTTCTCCTATAGTTCTCCCAGATTTTCACATGCACGTAATACATAATTCTCACTTCAGACAGCCCACAGATATCCCGGGAGGAGTCAAAAGCCAATCTAGCATCAGTCCTCAAATAAATTCATTAATAGCCAGTGTAGCCTATGGGTACTACATGCAACATATGCGAGCAGGTCTAGGCCTAAGCTGCTTTCTCTGCATTTTTGGGGGGGGGGGGGTTGATTAGTTTGGTCTGGGGGTTGGTTGGTTTTGGAATTACTACGATCTCTTCCAGCCTAGTGTCCTGGTGAACTTCACGGTGGAGAGCCTTTTTCTAGGGATTGGCCTATACACTGTATCATCTGGTAATTTTTCTTTTTCATTCAAGGGATGGCAAAGAGTATTAAAAATTGTACTCCTGCATTTTTATCTTCAAATGAACATTTCCTCCCCTCTTCCACACAGGTGTTTTTTTTAAAGTCATTTCAGCCCCTGTGAGCTCATCCAGGGCAAATTGGTTATTCTGTTATGGTATTAATGATGTGACTGTCAATTCTGATGCCCTTTTTTTCCCATGCTGCAGCTGAGCGAGCCAGGGTGGGACTAGCACCATTACCTGGAATGAAGGGAACTGATTACATTAATGCCTCTTATATCATGGTAAGAAAATCAACATTTCATTGTGAGTAAATCGGTGGAAAATAACTGTTTCAGTCTCTAGAGATGATTACAGAAATTTTGTCTTGTGTTCCAATACAGTGATTCTCTTTCAAAGAAGAGCACTGTGTAAAGCAATATTAACCATCATAAATTTGGCTTTGAAGTGAATTTCCATTTTTATACCTTAAAATATTAAGGACATAGCAAATCCCCATCTTCATGCACATTTCAGAAGTTACATTTTACATAGAGCTCAGTAAAGTCTTCCCTTATTCCCCTGTCAGATCTTAGACAGAAGGAACTCCAATGAACCTGGAGCCAAAGGTCCTCAGAATATTTCCCATTTGAGATAATAGCCAGCATGCTACAGTTCTTGTATCAAAGGCTGCAGCCCAGTTAAAGGGCTCATTTAAGCACATATCTGTGAGTGATTCAAGAGTCAGACTCAGAGCTTGGAAAACCCATGTTTTTTACTTCAGTTCCCACCATCTCCCACTCAGCAATGGCTATGCTAGCGAGTGAGTCCTGGAAGCTCGAGTCAAAAAAGTGGCGTGGACTTTCCTTTGGTGGGCAGTCCAGGGATGGGGAACTGTTGAAGGCTAGGGGGAGGCACATTAGACCCTTGGAGGGCTGCAGATGAATCTGCAATAAATGAATGAAATATCCCCTAATGCCTCTTAAGAGCTATGGGGCATTTTCAGCATTTTAAGGTTTCAAAAAAGGCCTCTCCAAATTGGCAGAGGCAGCCCACAAAATGTTGTGGAAATGCATTCACATCCTTTAATAAATATTTTAGAGGATTTGAAGACTATTTTTTTAATGTTTACAAAGATTGTTTTTGACCCCTGGGGAATCAGGGTGGCTGCAACCTTGGTAGAAAGGCCTATGATACTCCCTAGAGTGCATTTGGGGTGTTCTAGATCAAACAGGTTTTTTTTGGGGGGGGGAGGGAATACTTTTGGCCTCTGGAAAGCCCTAAGGGCCACAAACACAGCCCTTGGAGCTGCATGCAACAGCCACACTTTCCCCACCCCGGGTTAGATGCCCCTCCAGGTGTGCTTAATGGTAGATGCTTGCAGTGGTAGGAGGTTGGTAGGAGGATGTCTGTTTCAAACTTGATGATTCCAAGCTCTGGGAATGAGTCATGTCCTACATGCTTAACCAATAGATTCAAATTGCAAGAAAGGAATTACCAACCCAATATTAGGAAGACCTTCCTGACAGTAAGTACTGCTTGACAGTGAAATCCCTTGGAGGATGGTGGTCTCTCCTTTGTTGGAGTTGTTTAAACAAAGGTTAGATAGCCATCTGTGCCTCACCTTTTCATTCCTGAAATGGAAAGTGTTGGACTAATGGCCCGTGGAGTCCCTCCGTTTTTCCTATGATCCATAATACCCTGGTTTAACTGGTTTTATATATATATATATATATATATATATATATATCATCGTATCTGTTTCCATTATGGCCCTTGGTGCCGAGTAGGTTGCCATTCCTGGTGCAAAACCATTCAGTTAAATGGTGTATGTTTGTGGAGCATTTTTTAAAAACATGGTTATCCATTATTTTTGTTATACTAAATTAACCCAGTGGGGAACTTTAAACATTCAGCAATCTAATAACTAGTTTTGTCTGTTTTTATCCATGAAGTGTAATGTTCCCAAAGTACTCTATCCATTGAATACAATTTGTGATCTCTGCTTTCAAAGGGCTACTACCGGAGCAACGAGTTCATCATAACACAGCATCCCCTGCCACACACAACTAAAGATTTCTGGAGAATGATCTGGGATCACAATGCACAGATCATTGTCATGCTTCCAGACAACCAGAGCTTAGTAAGTTATTTAATTCCACATGCTGTATATTAATGATGTAGCACAGCAGGGAGCAGGAACTGGGGCGTGTAGCTACATTTCCTGGCTGTGTTTCAATAGAAGTTGATGTCTCAGTTAAGAACTCCATAATCTACAAATGACCAAAGAAGTTTGGGAGAGAAGTAAGAGGAGCTGCAGGAGGGAGCAAAATTGCCAAAGCTTCCACATGCATCACTACAGAAATGTCCTAGTTTTGTGCAAAGGCAAAATTAATCTACTGAGGGTTTTTTCCCCCCTAGGTGAAAGGAACACAGTAAATGTCTTTACTGTTTTGAGATTTGTCAGCTCAAATGATACCATTTGCCAATCAGAACCTCTCAAATGACATTGAGAGACAATAGCTGACTGCCCATATTATCCTAAACAACCAAATATGTAAATTTTGGATTTCTTCTGTAGTACATCTCTATAAACAAGCATTGGACAAAACATAGGAACATAATAAAAGCCATGCTGGATCAGACCAGGGGCCCATTTCCTTGAGTATTCTGTTCAGTGGCTAAAAGGTTGGCTATGAGAAACAGGGAATGAGTGCAAGAATAGCCTCCCAGTAATGCTCCTTAGCAACTGGTATACAGAAGCAAATTGCCCCTTGTAATGGAGACAAGAGGGCTAGCATGGTGCAATAAATAATAATAATAAATAATTTATTTGTATTTCCTGCCTCTCCCTGCGGATCGAGACAGGATTACAACCTAATAAAATACATGCAGGGTACAATCGGTACAATACAATACAATACAACAACAATAGTGACTTCAAATAAAACTAACTCTATCCTAATGCGACAGTTTTTAACAAGAAAATTGCACAATAATCATCATCAAGGAATGGAATATTGAAATGGATGGATGTTTGGGTGTTGGACTAGGTTTAGGTGTTGGACAGGGTTTGAATTACAGCTGAACTATGGAAACCCACTGGGTGATCTTGAAGCAGATAACACTCTTTCAGCCCCAGAGGATGGCAAACCCCCTTTGAAGAAACCTGCTAAGAAAACCCTATGATAATTTGCTTTAGGGTCACCATAAGTTTGAAACGACTTGAAGGCATGCAACAACAGTGGAGAGCAAGCATAATCACAATTGACCAGCAACCAGCAATCTCCCATGAATTTATCCAATTCCGTTTTAAAATCAGCCAGACTGGTGGCTATTACTATTTCTTGAAGTTATTCCAGTTTATCTGTACCCTGTGTGAATTTGTAGCTCCTCTTCTCTTCTCTTCTCTGAATCTGCCACCATTCCACTTTAGCGGGTGATCCCTTGAGTTCTAGGATTGTGAGACCAGGAGACCCATCCAATTTCTCATGCAGTGTTTGTTCCCCTACTGCGCTCCTGGGTTGTATATTGTTATTTCTATAAAATAACTGCAAATGCCCAATAACGTCATCATATTGACATCTTCTGAGTTAATAGTTTTGTTTTCCAAAGGCAGATATATACAATGTGGTGTCTGGCATTTACTGATTTCTTCCCATTTCCCTAGTCCAAGGAGGAATGTCAAAGATCCTCTGCATATCTTTTCGGAATGTCTAGTAGTTTTGTGGGTCATAACACAAATGTAGTAGAAGCTGGAATTTTCTAACTCCTCTCACAGTGATACTTCTTGGCTTATCTTCTGTGTATTTTCTGTGTCCTCTTTGGGCAAGAGAAGAGTCCAGCCTTCTTTCTCTTCAAGTATGAGCCACTTACAGGCTGCAGTTCAGCATGGCATCACTGTATCATAGTACTTCCACAAGAGGACCTACAGTAGAATGAACCATATACCAGCCCCTTACTGTACAGCCTTTGAAGCCCCCACAAATGGCCACTCTGTGTCTTGTAGAATGAATACTGTTGAGAGCAATGCCAATTTAACAATGCCCTCCTGCAAAAAAAAAAAAAAAGTAAGAAAAGAAAAGAAAAGAAGAAAAGAAAAAAGAGTTAAGCAGACAGACGCAAGCAAAAAGTACATGTATTTATGTCCCTAACAGGATGCCAGCTACCTCAGGTCTCAATTGTTTTCTAAGAATTTCATATTCTAGCTCATGGATCTGTTCTTGTTTGGATCCTGACAGGTACCTGAGCAAGGTCAGGCCTTCCCAAATCAGAGTCTACTTTGAATCCCAGCAGCTGAGCAAGATTGTGCTGGCCTTTGTAGATTTCTTTATTGGTATAATTTTACATGAGTCACATGGCATAGTATTGGACTATAACTCTGGAGATGAGGGTTTGAATCCTTGTTCCACCATGGAAACCCACTTGGTGAGCTTGGGCAAGTCAGCCTCAGAGGGCAAAAGTAAACCCCCTCTGAACAAATCTTGCCTAGAAAACCCCATGATAGGGTTACCTTAGGGTTGCCATAAGTCAGATATGATAAAGGCACAGAAAAACAAATAATGTTAATATCAGATTCAGGTCCTCTGGATCACAGCCAGAAAAACTGCTGCATTTAAAAAATTATTTTGATTTTATAAACTGGATATAAGCAGTATCTTTAAAAAATATTTTTTGCTTTTCAGAGTTCATTGGAACTTTGAACTACTTTATTATGCCTCTTTAATTCAACTTTTGTGTGTGTGTGTGTAAAAATCACTCTTACAGATTTGTGGTTTTGAAATCAAGCTGGAATTGTATAAAAATACAACATATATAAATAACTGGTTAATATCTAATATTCATTATGGCGTTATGCACGTGCTTGTTCTAAATCATAAGACATGATACATACAACATGATTATATTTCTGTCCTAGCTATGCCTATGTAAATATATTTGTATAAATGTTATAAAATATGCATTTCCCTATTCAATATCAAATTTGCTCTGTTAAAAATTTCAGATTATTTCTGTAACAGTCATACGGTACTGTTGGCAGAAATATTTTGTAATAAATCAGTTTTTGAGACTGGGTATTAAAGCAAGTTTGAATTTTTTCCCATGTGAAAAGGTAAAGAATTATGATGAAAACCATATGTCTTCTCTGTGATTCATTTATCTTCAGGCAGAGGATGAGTTTGTGTACTGGCCAAGTCGGGAAGAATCCATGAACTGCGAGGCATTTACTGTGACCCTTATCAGCAAAGACAGGCTGTGCCTCTCTAATGAGGAGCAGATCATCATCCATGACTTTATCCTTGAGGCTACTCAGGTATATAAAACATTCTCCAGAGGTGAACCTGGCATCTGTGACATTCAAAGTGCTGCTGTCAATGAACACTTGAGAAGAATAGTTTTCAGGGGATTGGTTTTATGTCTCCATTTGGTCAGAATGGACTTGTTATCAGCTACACTCCTTCTTCCCCAGAGGTTTTCTCTTGTCAAATTTCAGGGTGTTTTTTTTTTTAATTTTCATTTTGCTCTTTCCATAGAAGATAATAACTTTTCAGTTTTGATCTGATCCATACGTGAAGTTGCTTCTCAAGCAGGAATCACACCAAGGGCCTGATATTTCTCCCTTTTGCAAAAGAACTGCTCAGTTTCTACCTTTAGAAACCAAGGGGAAATCAATTCCAGCAGTTACCTGGATGTGTCTCACGATCTGCACAAGAGCCCAGTGCGGAGGGCTTTACATCCATACTTTGTTGTTGTTGTTATCATTTATTTAGTGTCTTCAATTTACATTATGCTTTACAGGTAAAACAAACAAAAACAGTAGGACAATCTAAAATACAGGCTGAGCATCCTAAGTGATACTTGGGACCAGAAATATTTCATAAGTATGTTTGGGCTAAAAGTATTTCAGATTCTTTTTAGATTTTGGAATACAAGTAGTGTAGTAAAAACTCTATTTTGGAATACAAGTAGTGTAGTAAATACTCTATTTGTGAGGATCTGTGAAATGGCGGGAATTCAAGCATAGTGCTTGCCACAAATCCATGCTTTCTACTATTTCTCAGATCCTTCCATCTCTCTCCAACTTCATCTCTCATTTCATCTCCTCACATCTCTCTCCACCTTTACTGAAAAAGAATATACAGCACAGATGTCCTGGGAGCCCAGTAACCTTCTCCTTCTGCTTTGTGAATGAATGAGCAGGTGCACTAAGCCACTTTGAAGCATCATGACAGCACTCAAAAAGTTTCGGATTTTAAAACATTTTGGATTGTGGATTTTTGGATAAAGAATACTCAACATGTATATGTGTATATATACACAGAGAGAGATATAGAGGGAGGGAGGGAGGAAGAAGGAAGGAAGGAATAATAAAAATATAAAACTATACAATACAAATTGTAGGACAAATTAGCTGTATCCAAATACAAAAAGTGCCATATAATATAAGACAGACTGACAAACTGACAAATAATATAATCAAAATATACAAGATTAAAAAATATTATTAAATTAAAATTTCAAAAGCTTTGGAAAGCAAGAAAGTTTTTAATCTGGATTTAAAAATAACAAGGGAAGGAGCAGTCCCCAAATGTTAAAAGAGGAAATTCCAAGAGTAGGGAGCCACAAGTGAAAAAGGATTAAGCCCAGCCAAAGAAGAAGAAACCCTTTGTTGGGTGAGAAGTCTAGAGGACTTAGAATGCAGATCTCAAGCAGGCTGGTAAAAAGAAATAAGGGTGGAAAGATAGGGGGAGCTAGGTTATGTAGGGCTTTAACATTAAAGCAAGGAGCTTGTACTGAATCCTAGAAGAAATGGTTAATCAGTGAAGAGATACTTAGTAGCAGAATGTTGAATGGAAACCACAGCACTAAAGTGAGGCAATAAAAGACCTGATTTTGGCAAAGTTATAAAGAAAAAGTGACATGACTTTGCTACAGCCTCAGTGTGAGGAACAAAAGACAAAGAGTCAAAAACAAAGCCAAGACTCCATGGTTCTTTCACAGAATAAGTGGGAACATTATGAATACTGATGGAGAATGTACAGTATGTTGTAGCGAAGGATTTTTGGGGGGAAATAAGTAGTTCTGTCTTTGCAATGTTAAATTTTAGATGACAATGAAGTATCCATGCTTGAATAGCTGAAAGACATGCTGTAATATGATGTTCCATGTCAGAAGAGAGTTCTGGAGTGGAGAAATACAGCTGAGTATCATCAGCATAAAGATGATAAAATCGTATGAACAGAGATTACTTAAAGATAGCATATAAAGACAAAACAACAAAGGACCCAGAATAGAACCCTGTGGAACCCCAACTGAAAGGGGGAAAGAAGACATGACTTCCAGTTAACACATTTAATGGCCAATGAGAGATAAGATATGAACCGGCTAAGGGCTGAATCAGTAAACCTTTGGTCTACCAACAAAAGTGCATGATCAAATGTGTCAAAGACTGCAGAGAGATTAAGGAGAATAAGGACTGAATACAGTATTGGCCTTTTGACTTGGCTGAAGATCATGTGTGATTTTCCTAAGAGCTGCCTCTGTAGAGTGTAAAGGGCGAAATCCAGATTGAAAAGGATCCTTTACAGAAATACGAGAAAGAAAGTTGAGGAAACATACATAAACAACACATTCCAAAACTTTCAAGAGAAAAGGCACAGTGGTAATTAAATACAGAAGATGGTACAAGTCAATAGGATGTTTAAATTAAGGTGAAAATGAACCAATAGAAAGGAAAAGATTAATAATATGGAAAAGAGAAGGGAGAGTGGCAGGAACACCAGTAATTAAGAAGTGAGAAGGAACAGGATCAAGACAGCAGGAAGAAGGATTTGAATTTTCAACATTATGGCTAGTTCATGTAAAAAGATGGAATGAAGTAGAAGACATAAAATAAAACAGACATTCGATATATTGGTAATGAAGAATGTTCAGAAGCAGCAAAATCAGAATGGATAGTTTCAATTTTTGTATTAAAAATGTTGCAAAATCATCAGCAGAGAATGAAGGTTAGAGAAGTGAAGAGGGACTTTAAAAGAGAATTAAAGGTAGAAAAGAGACACTCCGAGTACCGTTTGTTAGCATGACACCTTTCTGAAAGAAGATCTACTTATAAGTAGGCATGGTAGCAAGCTGTTCAGTCCTTATTCTCCCATTTGTCCATTCATCATTCCCATACTGGTGCGCACACTGCAAGTCTAGAGAGCAGCCTGGAGATTGAGCAAAGATTGTGACTGTGATTGAACAAAACATGAAACTGACCATCGCTGTGGTGCAAACAGCCTCGGCTTTTAGACAGAAAGTATTTATCCAACTAATATATCGTGTAGCACGGAGGCAGAAAATTTTGAAAATTCATATGTATATGGCATATGTGGATATCTGGATAGGTGGCAGAAAGACTATCTAGGGTTGGATGAGTGACACTTTTGTTTCTATTGTTTAGTTTTGGTTTCAGTTGCAATATAAAAATTGGTCTCAACTCCATTCCCTAGGAGCATGTATCACCACTTATTCTTTGATAGGTTAACAATATATTAAGTGATTGATCTTTGTCATATTCAGATGTTAGGGGTGGGCATGAGGTGCATTTAACAAAACTGAATTGTTAAAATGGATTGAAATTGAATTGTTACATCACTCATGGGGTGATTTCTCCACATTTGGGGAAAATTAATTATTCCACTAGCAGCCAGCATTAATCACTTTGCAAGTTGTGAACAGCAGAAGTAGATTCTCCTTGGCTGATCAATGGGGTGGCTGCAAGAAAAGCATGGTAATACTCCCAAGGATCTCCTTTTCTAATGATATGAAGGCACTGTCAGCAGTACATTTTCTTCATGCTAAGGCTGACAGGCATTCATTGTCTTCCCCTTTATGAACTAAAGGCATTCATTTGCATGAAGAGAAATCAGACTGAGATCATTTCATCACCCTGGTGGAACATAATGCTCTGCCAGCATTCTTCATCTTTTTCCTCTCTGGCCCAAAGCACACTGGCACAGTCAGTTAAGTGGGCAGGAGAGAGCAAAAATCCACTCAGGCAGCATCCACCTGCTGTTCCAGAGCTGAGAGAAGAGCCAATATCATCCTCCCAGATATCCAGCATGCTCATGTGTTTTCACTGCAATCCAGGAGTGTGATGTCTTCTCTCTTGTCCTGAACTGCTGCCAGATACTGTCTGCTGACCTCCTCTACTCTAAATGGCCAAGGAGATGATCCCCAACATGGTAGAAGTTAGTTGCATGATGGAGAAGGTGTAGTTGTAAATACCTCTTTGCACAATGATCTAAAAGGAGCCCTGGCGACACAGTGGTTAAATACCAGTACTGCAGCCACAAGGTTGTGAGTTTGATCTCAGGGCTCCAAGGTTGACTCAGTCTTCCATCCTTTCGGGTTGGTAAAATGAGTACCCAACTTGTTGGGGGCAATTGGCTTACACATTGTAAACCACTTAGTGCTGAGCTCACATATAAGCGGTATAGAAATGTAAATGGTAGATGCTACTGCTAAAGAGGATATGCCTGCATATGCCACCAATATGATTTCAGTCTGTCCCCTTTCTAGACATGTGGCCTTCCCTTCCCTTAGAAGGGAATAAATGAATGTGGTCAATAGATACAGTAGTTCCCTTAATACAGTGTTCCCCTGGGTTGTGAAAGTAAACCGTTCCGGGATTACTTTCGTAACCCGGAAATGTTTCGCAACCCGGGGGACCGCTTTAGTTGATGCACAGCGCGACGGAAGTGCGCTGTTTTAAAGGGCCCGGGTTGCTTTTTTTCTTCGCAACCCGGGGATTTTTTTGGATCCTGGGGGCTTTTTTTTGGCCCCGGACGTTTCGGGTCCCGGGGATTTCGTTCCCCGGGGGCTTCGCAACACGGGGGACCACTGTACTTACATAAGGTGGCCTCACTTCCATATAGAGAGGGGGTTCTTCCTTGTATGGGGATAACATATTCACCATCAGTAACAATCAGAAGATGGGTCAACTGTTGTTGTTGTTTTTTTTTATTTCAGAGGCTATTGCACATTTAATATTTGAGAGTTAGAGGGAGCTTTCTAGGCTTATCAATAAAAGTTGTTAACATCTGGACTGACTTTCATTTCAGGATGACTACGTGCTGGAAGTACGCCATTTTCAGTGCCCTAAATGGCCAAACCCAGATGCTCCAATAAGCAGTACCTTTGAGCTTATCAATGTAATCAAGGAAGAGGCCTTAACAAGAGATGGCCCCACCATTGTTCATGATGAGTATGTTATATCCATCAGATTTTATTCATAGACTGCATAAGAAAGAGCACAGTGAATTCTATACAGGATTGTGTACTAGGCATGCTGCCTACTTCTATAAAGATGTTGCTTTTAAATAATACAGTCATTTATTTTCTTTATCTTACGAGATAGGATATTCATTATAGGTAGCTGAAACACCTCTAAGGTCCAAAACACATTGCAGAAATAATCCTGTTTGAGATGACCTTAACTGCCCTGGCTCAGTGCTAAGGAATTCTGGGAACTGTGGTTTTGTGAGATATTCATCCTTCTCTGCCAGAGAGCTCTAGTGCCACAATAAACTACTATACCCAGGATTCCCTAGCATTGAGCCAGGGCAGCTAAAGCAGTCTCAAAGTGGATTATTTCTGCAGTTTGTTTCGGATGGTAGTGGTGTAGGAGGATTAAACATAGTCTTAAACCTGTGTGGGGAGCTTATCACCCTCGAGACTTTGTTGAACTCTAGTTCTCATCTGCCCCAGCCAATCTGACCAGGGGCAAGATTCAAATATATGTAGCAGTGCTTCATTATTTTGCAGGCTGAAGATTGCCTATCCCTAATTTTAATCTTACGTCACTGGCACTAAAATATATCATTGGCAACCCTACCAAACATAGCCAGTTCAGAGATTTGATTCCAATTTCCATTCAATAACATTAGAGGACCAAATGTTCCTAATGGGGCTTTATAAGATGGTTACAACAGTGACAGTGTTGTAAATATACATAAGATGTTTGTTTATGTTGGAGCAACACAGAAGCAATTCCATGTTAATGACACAAAGATTAGCTGAACATATCCCACATTGCACACTGAAGTTTCGACCATAAGATGGTGGAAATTAAGCATCCATACCCTATGGAATATCGCCTCCCCCTGCCAACAAGGAAATGAGCATTTCCATAGTCATAAAAGACCTTTTGGTGCATAGTTGATGGAGTACCGTATCTTCTCTGATGTTCAGTGTGATACACTATGTTTTACCTTCTCTTGGTCCCTCCATTAAGGAAGCTCTGATTCTTCCTCTTTTCCCTGCTTACCTTTGTATCCAGGATCTTAGGTCTGATTACCATACTGATTCAAATCACTGGTCTCTCTATACTAAGTGGCAGCAACTTTTCAAGATCTCAGATAGAGGCCTGTCTTAGCTTTTCCACCTAAACTCCTTTAATTTGATATGTCAACCTGGGGCCTACTGTGTAGAAAGTATGCAACCTGTCACTGAGCTGTGGCCCTACCCAATGGTACTGCCTCCTCTGCCCTGATCCCTCAAGGCTTCAGTGTACAAACCATAGTTTTTTTAGAGAAAGAACCTGTAGCACCACAGCTATTTTGAATTATTTCAGATCCACATCTTGCACATTCTGTTCTGGTGTGCAAGAACTGGATCTTGAAGAAACAGTCAAGAAGCCAGTTGGTCACCTGGCCCAAAGCAGTGATCAATTAGTGGGAGGGCTGTTTTCAAGTATCTTTATTTTTGTTTCCCTTGCTTAGGGGTAATGGGAGTACCATACACATGCATTATTACTCTACACAGATGGGACTTTCCTCCAGTGTTAGTACAAAGGGCTATATTCATATTTACTTCACCACATTTTGACTTGCTTAAGCAGAACATAAAACACAGGTGCTTTTAGCTATATTTAGCTGTGGCTAGTTTAACGTTTACCTATTTTTTGAGTGCTTCTGCTGCTCTTGCAGTATTCAAAATTGCTTTACAAAATTAGGACAGTTATTGATTTGGACATTTCATGAGACCGAAAAAAAACCCCACCCTGTTTTCAGCAGTGCTGAGTCATTTCTTTTGTAAATTGCTTTTTGTATTATTTGTTATATTCACTGATTTTTATTTTTATGCCTTAATACATAATATATGTTCCACTTTTAATGTATTCTGAGGAAATGTAGCTGAAAATGAACATTTTTCTTCTGTGTACTCAGCCTCATCATCACGAATTTTATTCATTAATACAACAGCAAACTAATCCAGAATACAGGTACATCTGTCTGGCAAGGAATATAAAGTGCAAATCCAAGAAAACTAAAGCTGACACAGAGACATAAAAGTTTCATTATGGCTTGACAGAAGAGCCCCATGGTTCACCTATGAGTGTCTGAATACAATGGTTTTGTGCATTTACAGGTATGGAGCAGTGGCAGCTGGAACATTATGTGCCCTTACCACCCTGTCCCAGCAGCTGGAGAACGAAAATGCAGTTGATGTTTTCCAGGTGGCAAAGATGATCAATCTGATGAGGCCTGGAGTATTCACAGACATTGTAAGTTTGTAAACTTGTAAGATAAAATTATTCTTTACAAAGTAGTCACCATGGGAATATTTTCAATTAAAATCAATACATGTGCATTATGTAATTTCAAGTCCCTACACACATGGATTCAGATTGAGGGAATTAGTGCCATTGAACACAATAGGACTTACTCCTGAGTAAACATGTATACTGTTGTCCGGTAGTGTCTCTGCCTTTCATGAAAATGGCACCAGTTTCAGTGCCACATTACCTGATGTACTCAAGGCTTCAGTCCAGCAGTAAACATGATTCTAGGTCCTAGGGGTTTTCTTTGGTACATTTTTGGTAGAAATTAATTCTCTTTGATTGATCAGGTATGTATAGTCTAGGATAGAAGGCAGCCATGGAGACAGTACTACCATTACTATTTCTGGGAGCAGTTGGCTACTATTTACTTGGTTACATCCTTACAAGTTTAGCAGTAGAGAATTGTTAAAGTGTGGCATGACTAGTATTCCTCTTGTACAATATATGTTTCATTTAGATCAGAACTGAATGGAAAAACATTAGGTAAATGGGAAGAGAGCAAAAACCACTTTTGTGGAAGATGGAATTTCTGCAAAAATACTTAAAAGACGAGAAGTGACACTATTGCAGTAATTTGTCTGGGTTCCAGGCATAATACAAAACAGATTAAAGGTTTTTTAGAGCCTATCAAACTTTGGGAGAGCTACAAGATTAGCAGAATACTCTTGGACATGACAAGCAATAATAGAAAATGCAAGCTGAAGCCCATTTTCTTAAATGCTAGGTAGTTTTAAAATTTGTGGTCTTTCCATTCCAGGAGCAGTACCAATTTCTTTACAAAGCAATGCTAAGCCTGGTCAGCACTAAGGAAAATGGAAATGGCCCCATGGCACTGGACAGAAATGGTGCTGTTATGGCCAACGACGAATCAGATCCTGCAGAAAGCATGGAATCTCTTGTCTAATTGGAATATTGAAAAGGCACTTAATTTGTGGAATTTCTGAAGACTGAGTGTACTTTTTTGAGGCCTTTTTTGCCAGACTCTAGGTTATACAATAACCCAATTACTTTTTTACACTGATAAAAAGTTTTGATATTTATTTTTGCCATTTTATGTCTTAATGGTATCCTACTGAGCATTTGCACCTCTGTTTATTTCACATGGTGAAACGCAATTTTATCTAGTTTGCACTATATGATCAGTGTTAACTGCCTATAAAGTTGTAATACAAAAGCAAGCAAACAAACCCTGATGACATTCCATGACAACAAACATGCTACTCATTAGTTGAAATGCCATGAAGTTTTGTTAATTACTATGAGCCTTGACTCTTAAGTTTTGAATGCTAGACCAGGATTCTTTTTTATTTACAACAAAATGCTGTACCCTTCAACCCCCTCCAATACATACTTGTTTATTTTTCATATAACTTTGGTAACCGTTATAGGTTTTCTATATTCCAGTAACATGGATGAGTGTTCTTTACTTTTGGGGCAGGGGGAATGGTGGGATGATCACTAGCTAGACTGAAGTGCAGTAGCTTCTGGAGGCTGAATAACTGCTTTACATTTTCTTGGCTTTCTCATTTACATGGAGACATATGGATTGTTTTCTATGTAACACATAAAATTACATTCCCCAAACAATTGAGGGCAACTCAGATGACTCAGTCTCAGTTAACTTCTCTGAGTCCCCAGTTGTTCTTAATAACATTTTTATTTCAATATGGGAAATATTTTGATCATATTTCCTTCATAGACAATTTAATAATAACAGTGCAACAGTGTACAATCAAGTCATTTTACTCTGAAAGCATTTAGGTGGCAAAATTTCCAGTTACTACACTATTCACAGTTTTATACATATATTTCCTTAATTCTTCTGGAACAGGACCTCTGTCTTAATAGAATGTTACATGATGGAGAGTGGAATTTCTTAATTTCATAGCTGTTAGATGCTGTTTTTATGGGTGTATAATTTTCATACTTTAGTGCTAAAACATACTGATCCATATTATCTAATAAAAAAACTACCTATAACATTACACTCTTACTCTTTTTGTTGAAAACCAAATTTAGCATATCTCCTGATTTCATAGACTCATTCTCATATACTACACATTGTACAATACTATCCTGCAGTGCAATCCTATACACATCTACTCAGGTCTAAGTCACATTGAATCAATAGGCCTTACTCCAGGTATGTGTACAGGATTGCAGCCTTAATCTCTTTCAAATACAAGAAAACTCATTAGCCAAAAATTTATATCCTTATTTCAGATTATTTTAAGATGCTGTTTTCTTTCACAATTATCTGTGTAACTTAGTTAGGTGTTTACACTCTAAGAAGGGGAACAATTTGAATTCCAATGAGGCACTTGGTTGCATTGCCAAAGCCACCTGCAATCATTGTTATATCAACAACAATAAATGCCCACTAGAGAAAGATTAGAAGAATGGAATGACCTAGCTGTCAGTGAGCAGAACTCAGTATAACTATCAGCACACATTTTAATGGCTAAAATGCATCATGGCTGCCCAAATTATAAGCAGTTAGGGCTCTGACTTTTGCCCTAAATGGCTTTCTTTGAGAAAGATCATCCACATATACATATGCTTTCTCCTTGTAGTGGGTATGTGTTCCTCCCCTGTCTCACACACCCACACAGCTCTGAAATGTTACACACACACATTTACTAAGCCAGTGAGAACCAGGTCACTGTGTGTCTTAATAACTCCATATAATTTTCTCTACAGCCAAACCCACCTTTTGTTTAAAAATAAAGCAATGAAAAATGGAAGGGATGGTGCTTACTGTGAATAGTCATTCTTGGATGGCAGGAAGAGCAACCCATGTACTCTTGGGTTATTCTCCGCATTGTTAGCTGATGTGAGGATACCCAAGAGTACATGGATTGCTTCTCCATACCATTTATAGAATGTAACATTTTCTAACAACTGAAAAGCATTAACACTTAGAAAATTATTTGCATTGACCAGCCCCAAACACTGGTACAAAAATGTTCTGTAATATTACATGAGTTACTATTGTGCAAATATTGGGCATTTTAATCATTACAATGCTGCACTGCACTCTCAAAATCTACATGTGCAGGGCAAAACAGGGTAAATAATCTCTTTGAATGATTTCAATTGTTTTCTCTATACTAAATTAGGGCAAAAATACTTATCCAGAATAAAATGTACACACATTTAGGCAATGCTAACATAACTGGCCAACACTCAATTGGACAAAGAAAATTGAGGTCTGGCATATGACATCTATAAAAGATATGTCCTGTTATTTTTATGGGTTTCTTCTTAACAATTCAAGATTGCACCAGAGTGCCACACTTTGCCATGAAAAATGAAGTAATCTGGAACAGTTTACTCAAATTCAGAGTTGTTGCTATTGCCACACAAGACGAAATATCTATTTTGCTCTCTAGTCTCTCACCTCAATCCTATTCAGATACTGTACTTTCTTAAGCAAACACATACTTCTTGAAAAAGAATTTCTGCCAAATTATAATGAGGTGTGTAAAGAAATCAAGCAAGCAGGGAAGTTGACCCACAAAGTAACAGCTATTCTTAAAACAATAATAATAATAATAATAATAATAATAATAAAAAATTTTATTTCTATACCGCCCTTCCAAAAAGATCAGGGCGGTGTACAAGATAAAAAGACGTTAAAACATCAAGCATAGTTTAAAATCTAAATAACACAATAAAAACAAGTAAAACAATACAACGATAAAACAATAAAAACAATACCTCCCAGCGTAAAACTATGATGGAAAAACAATAGGCAGCATAACTAACAGAGCAAACCACAAGAGAGACCCATTCACAAATATGCCTGTTTGAATAGATGCGTTTTCAGGTCCTTTCTAAATTGGTTGAGGGTGGGAGATAAGCGGAGCTCAGTGGGTAGAGAGTTCCAGAGGTAAGGGGCAGAGATGGAGAACGCCCTTTTTGTAGTACTCATCAATCTAGCCTCTGGAACTCTCAGTGCACGCTGTCCGGTAGATCTCAGTGTGCGGGGCGGATTATATGGGGAGAGACGGTCCTTTAGGTACCCTGGGCCCAAGCCATATAGGGCTTTATAGGTGATAACCAGCACTTTGTACTGCGCCCGGAAGCGAATCGGCAGCCAATGTAGGTCTTTCAAGATAGGTGTTATATGGGCGGTCCTGGGAGCTCCAGTGACCACCCGTGCCGCCATATTTTGCACTAGTTGTAGCTTCCGAGTATGATACAAAGGCTGCCCCATGTAGAGCACAATCCACTAAACATTGGCTTGTGATTATTTGTAAGTACATAACCATGCTCCTTTTTCATACATTATACCCGCTTTAAAATTTTGGTGAAATGATTAATGCAGCATTCAATAAACTACAATGCAAAGCCACAGAAAGGTCCTTCTTCACTTTTTGGCAAGTCCATTGAGAAAGAATCTACTCTGTGATAGAGGTTTATGAGATTCTTTGTGTATACTGGGAAACCATAAACACAGGTGCTTTGGTGTCTCCTCCACCACCACCACCACCCCCGTCAACAGAATGCATTAAGAGGTCATAACTCAGATTGACTTCCCAGAAGCTGCACTCTACCCTGAATCTCCCCTTTCAAGCTTTGCCCACTGTACAGCTTCTGCTGTGACTGAGAGGCACTCTGTTTGCACTGGCATCAGGGACAGCAGTGCTCCCATTGCTGGCAATGGGCACTGCTTCAGGAAATTACAACTTTTGAGCATGAAATGAATATTGATCACATCCAAAATTCTGTGGCTAGAAATGACTGGCTCAGTATGTTAAAGAGGTGTTTTGGTGGGTTGGTTTTCCGCCCACGTTTATTTGAATTTGTTGGTAACTTTTCATTTTAAACTTGTTTTGTGGATGGGAGACCGCAGAGGAAAATGAATGTGTTTGGGACAAGACTGCCTGGCTATGCCAGTTCCTTAAAATGTGTACTAAGTCCTGCAAGTGTGAATATGGGAGGAGGAAAGGGAGAGAGAAAGAGAATATGGATTCTAAATTAAAATTGAACCATTGAGTCTAAAGTTAAGCCAGTGCCATTTGAATTGGTATTTCGTTTTTGTTTTTTGTTTTTTCATTAATGTTTATGCAGAACTTAATCCACAAGTATCTAGTTTCATTTCGTATTCAATAACCCTTCTTTTAATCTGGACACACAGGAAACAGGTTGTATTTTAGTACTGCAGTAAGCAGGAAAAAAAGTGGCTAGCAGAAATGTCTTTAGGGAGAAAGGTTTGCTTTTCCAGGTGAAAATCAAGAATGTGTTTCATAGTATATATTCACTGTGACATGAAAAGATTACAGTTCTCAGCTTCAGGTTACAGTTCCTAGCTTATTCTGAAGCAATTGTATAGAACCATGCACCAGTACAAAAAAAAATTAGACAAATATAGGGCCTATCCATTATTTGGATTCAATACACTTTTTGTGTATTGTTTATTTTTTGTGTATTGCAGATAGCAGCAGAAGGGGATTCTGAACAGCCTCCAGAACTTGCTGAGAAGGAGGAATTCAGCACTTTTTTCTCTCAGCTATTTTCTGAATAAAATTTAAAATAGTTAGCAGTTTTGGAAAAAGCAATTTTTTTCCAAACTGCAGCAGAGAGAGAACAAACTCTTCTTACCTAATTCTCCCAACTTCTTCACAGCTGCTGTTGTCCACAAGAATCCTATATGACCTGTTACATTATTTATCTTTACGTATGCCTAGCTATGTAGCAGAGGTGCTAAGAAACCCTTTGACTAAATTGCAAAGATGAGTAACAGGACTCCAGCCAGAGTGCTCAAGACGCACCAGTGTGTGATGCACATAACTGTACAATGCTTACTGTTTGTTGTGCATTGCGCACTGATGCTCATCAAGTACCGAGGTACATTTTTGGTGCACCAATAAGTTTTGGGCAGTTTGTTGGCTCTGCTATATAGCAATGTAACAGCAGCCCTCTATTGGATACCAATGTTACATAACTGTGCGATTCTATGAATCCCACTGTGAGAGAAACGCAGATATAAATCCTGGAAATAAATATAAATTAAGAAATATTTCATACAGACACAAGTCCACTTATGAAGACATTATGCCTTGAGAGAATTCCAGCCTACATCTTTGCAAATGTACATGAATTGAATTCACACAGTTAATGCCAGTATAATTTAAACCAATGGTAACCAATTAGTAACAACTTCAGTCCTATTCATTTCAAGTTAATTTAAGCCCAACTAACTTTCCCTAGGTTGTGGCTTCTGAGACTCCTAAGATCAACTGCTTAAAAATATTACTTTACTGTTTATTGGAAAGCACGTACACACACATTTACTTCAACATTTTGATTCTATTTTTCTACTAGACACCCTATATTTCTAAGGAACATTCTAGTACTGCTAATAAGCTGAAGCCCTAAGGTTATATGAACATATTAGGAGTCTCAGATTTCTAATGAGATAATATCACTTGCAACTGCTTATCTCGGGATAACCTATCCCAGTATTTAAGAAGCTGGATGTCCAACTTAGATCATCATAAATACTGAACAGGATGCTGGCAAAATCTTTTAAAAATATCTCCCACTGGTGGCATTCCAAGTCAATAGCCTTGATACTGCAAATACATTTTAATTTTTTGAGTTTGACCATTAATAGATAAAAAATATCATACATGCTTAGTGCAGCAAGAAAACCAAAAATGCTTATCTGGGTGGAAATCCTTTAGTATTTAACTGTGCCTGTTTGAACTTTGAACAAAAACAGTGAGACAGAAGTAGAGATTGTGTGTGTGAGAGAGAGAGTATATACACACACATACATAGAAGAGATAATAGTAAGTAAGAAAGCTAGACATTAAAATCCAAGAATAAGTGAGGCTATAACTGGAAAAGCAAGATTTGCTTCTTTCACTTTTCTTGAAATGAGGAAATACTACCAAAATATTGTCCCTTTTTAATTGTAATACAATGACATGCTATGAACAGCTTTTTCTTTTAAACTGTTATTGTATTTTAAAGTAGAGTTCTCAATTTTACCAAAGAGACATGATACTAATCCTTGACAGAAAATAACACAGAAGATAACGAAAAGACAAGTTGTCTTACGCTATCCTTGTAACCCTTCAGTAAGACTTACTGAACTCATTGGAGATTATTTTTGATCAGACACATCCAGGATTGTGTTGTTAATGACTTAGCAGTCATGGCTCCAAAATTCATTCTCTTCTGCCACCCACTCCTCTGATAGATGGCTGTGTTAAAATGGTGCCGGTGAATCTTATGAAGGGGAAATGCCTCATTGCTTACCCACTGCATTTTCTTTTCTGTTAGAGAAATAATTCTCCACTCTGACCTGTCGCTCCTTTGAGCTTTATTGGTTGCCATTATAAACAATGTATAGTACATTGGCTTTGCTTATTTGTATAGGGAAGGCATGCAAAACAAAACAGGGAGAGAGAGTACACAAAGAAACCACAATGAAAAGACTTGGCCTCAGACATTGTCTTAGGTGTTCGACTGTTTTTAGTATTTTTGTTAGATATTTGCAAAGGGAAGCCTTTTCTACAGAGGATAATTAATTTCAAGAAAAATGTCTTGAGTTTTAAGAATAAACATGTCTCCAAAAGAGGAGATAGTCAATTTTATAAGATGTCACAACTCTCCAACATTTGGGGTAGTGACCTTTCTTTCTTTTGTTAGGACCTTTGAAACTAGCAAGCAGCCATTGTTTCTAAAGAACTAAGTACCCATCTCTATCCATTCTCTTCATTTCCTTCACTTTTAAATAGCAGAAATCATTAAAACTGTAAATATTTTGTTGCTTGAATAAGCATCTTCTGGGAACTTTGTATCTATGGTATATAATCATAGAATTTTATATTTTCATATAAAGCTAATTTTTTTCTAGTTTCAACTTCTTCATAGTTTTTTTCCCTTTTGTGGTGGATATGTGAATACATACTTTATGTGTATTGAAGTAGTGAAATACCATCACATTCCAAAAATTTTTTTAAAAATTCACCCCATATTATTTTCCTTGGGACAGTGATTGTCGATGCTGGATTTTCTTTAAATTCCATTGTCAGTGTGTGCAATAGGAATTAGACTTAACCAGTCACTGAATAAGTTTTGTCTCATTGACCCATTGGGGAAATGTGGTGTTTGGTTTCGGGGGGGAGTTATTAATTTTTTTATTTGTTTTTCCTTTTTGTAACTTGAAGAATTTCCTTTTTGTTATGTTTAAAAGTATATCAAAACATTCTATTATAGTGTTATTTAATATGTAAATTGTATTGCTATACATAAAATAAAGTATGGTTTTTGATGTATTTACAGTAGTTGCTTGGTGTTTTTACTATTTTACATTGAAACAGATTTTTGTCCCCAATCCAGCATGAGAAATCCATGCGTGCCTCTGTGCATGTATCATACAAGCTGGTGCAGACAGAGACACAGACACAACAAGAGCCTATTTTGGCTGGTGCGACAGCATGCACATTTTAAAATACAAAAAAAAAAGCATCTACAATTTATGACTTGGGAAAATGAGTATTCACCTTTGTATTACAAAACAGATGGCAATAGATAAATCCTGCATCTGATAGTTTAGATCATTAGTCACACAGAACATCTCACTGAATGAAACTGGATTTCAGTGTTTATGCAAAGAGGAGGAGGAGAAATAGTAGTAATATATCAAACAGAGAAGTTTCAGCTCTGCTGTCCCTGTTTCAAACTATGGTTGTATGGAATAAGCAAGCAAGATAGCTTTAATTTTCCTCATAAAATGGGCTACATTACATAATGGCACATTCCTATCAGTTAATACTGTGTCTAATGTATTATGTCTAAGGCAAATGTAACTAATGAAGAGCATGTGTGCAGTTGAGAAAAAAAATGGGTCTGGATGAGAGAAACATGTTCATTTCTCTGTTTTCACATATCAAGATCCTTAGATAACCCTAGTTAAGTCATTATCTTTCAGTGTGCTCGATTTCCTGGTTTTGCAAGAATCATACCGAATAATGTCCCATAGCTCTCCAAGTCGCATCTACTTTCAGAGACTTTTTGATATCAGCAACTATGTCTGTGTGATATATAGAATAATAATAATAATAATAATAATAATAAAAAATGTCGATAACATAACAAGAATTTAGACTTCAAAGTTTTCAGATCCTTTTGATAATCATATTTACTAATGATTACATAATGACATTTGTATGCCAGGGGTTTAGATGTCATATAGTGCCTTTTCAGGAAACATTGACTTTCTAAAAGAATGTTGATTCATGTTGTTGAGTCACCTCCATTAGATGGCAAGCAGATCCACACTGTATTTGCTAGGTTAACAGTAAATTAGATGGATCAGGGGAGGGACATAGGCAGAGTAGAATACACTCTGGATAAGGTTCAAAGCCTTCCCAGCCTGGAGATTATCTAAATTATTTCTCTTCCACTGCTCAAATATGGATAGAAGTGGTGAATGATGTCACTCCTTTTCTAGTGATAGATCCCTTGCAGGGCAGGGGAAATGTTGGAGTATTCCAAATTAATATTAAAACTTCCCTGGTAGATTCTTATGCCTGTCTCTCAATCATTTTACCCTATGTTCAAGTCCCTTTACCCAAACAATCTTAAACGTTTCCTGGTTCTGGTTCTGTACTCAAATTACACAGAATCAGAGGTTTAGATATTACTTTACTTGTGAAGCACCAAGTTCTCTTTTGCTTCCTTCCCTCTGCTGCCATTCCATCCTTTACAACGGCTTCTACATTCCTTACATGTTACAGCAGGAAAACCCACACTATTTGTCAGCTTTAGAAAGAAAGAAAGAAAAAGAAAGATGAAGTTCCACATTTTAAACTCAAACTATAGCACTATCAAGACTAATGGAACAGAATGGAGCTTGCGTCTGCTACTCTGATACTAAATACATGTACTTGTGGAGAAACAACATTTTATTGTACCGTATTAAAATATAAATAATAAAATGAGCATGTATAGCCACGTTCATACCCAACCAGTTGCTCTAAAATTAACACATTTTTCTCAGGATATGAAATTATGGGGATTATCACACGGCGGCTTACCATCTCTAAAAGGTTGCTAAATCATCTGTAAAGCTTAAGGGTGTGATCACCAGTTGGGCTTTCCCCCCTTGATTAAATTGTCATGGAGGCGCCCCGTCATTAAAGCATTCAAGGAGCAGCCATTTCTCTGCATAACAGAAGTTCCCGTTATGCAGAGAAATGGCTGCTCTGCAAACACTTTAATGACAGGATACCTCCATGACAATTTAATCATGGAGGAAAAGCACGACCAGCAATCATACCCTCATGCTTTATGGATGATTTAGCAACCTACAGAGATGGTAAGTTTCCATGTGATAATCCCCTATGTTGCAACAAGCAGCATCAGCCTCGGCAGGCTCTGGCCTATCTACTTTTTTTTTTTTTAATTATAAAGTTTAATACATCTGTGCAATTGTCACAGTCCATCACTTAAGCACGCTGGAACCCTATTGATTTCAGTAGGATGTACGAATTCCTAATTGTCAACTGGCTATGATGAAATTCTATAAGTATACCTGCTTCTCAGCAGTTGTAGATAGGATTTAGATTTTAGGCAATATTCAGGTAACTGGAATAATAAAATTGCAAATATAGTCAAAATGGCTGCCAAATCTTTGAATAACCAAATCTGTCTTGCATGACTAGAGCAAAAATGGTAAACTATGGACCACCAACGTTTTTGGTCTGCAGCTCCCACAATCCCTCACCATTGGCTGTTCTGTCTAGGAATCATGGTAGTTATCAGTGAAAGACATTTCGTTGTCCACCCTTGCTTTACAGTCTGTTGGAGGTGTGCAACCAAAGCAGTCATGAGCAAAGTATAACCCTCCAGATGTTTTTGGACTGCAACTCCCAGCATTCCTCTCCACTGATATTCTGCCTAAGGTTGATGTGCATGGCAGTTGGAGAGCTGCATTTTGCCTATCATTGCAACAGAAATATATAATCAGATACACTCGCCTGCAGAGAAAATGGTGATCAGGACCCAAATGGCAAAGAAATATCCAGTATTTCTCTCCTCTTGTCTGGATTACACCTTAAAGAATCAACATCACAAAGAATTTAGAACAGTGTCCAGGAGTTGTTGACAGTTATGATTAATGACTTCCATTTAAGTGGAGCACCCTATTTTAGTCAAAACTAAATGAGCTATACAAATTGTTGATCCTTTGGGGGGGGGGATAAAGCTCAGCCCCCTGGATAGCTCCTTGTAAGTCAGAACCCAGAGTGGACATCAGAATTTCAGCACCTTTTCCAAAAGTCAATGCAACTTTAGAATATGAAGTTCAGCAAAAATAAGTCTAAGCTGAACATATGTCTACAGTGGAGCATCTATGGAAGAACCTGAAATACAGTTCTCCTTTTTATTTGTAATGAAGCTCTATTTAACCAACTTCATTCAATTCATTTGCTTCATTTCCTTGAAAGTATTTCAATACATTTTATTAAAATATACTCATTCTTTGCCCCATGTTCAAAATTACACAAAACATTAGCCTCTTTCACTATACAGATTCTTTACCTTTGCATTTCTCTGAGTGCCAGATAGTTAGTACTACTTCGTGCTCTGCAAATTCTGCAAGCGCCACACAAAAAGGCGTTATTAACCTTTTGAAAATTACATCAAAAGTCTTCAAAGACTTGGCCATGTTAATATGGAAAATCAGTATGCAAAGGAATCATGTAGGACCTTTGAGACTAACTGAAAGAAGCTGGTAGCATGAGCTTTTGTAGACTTGAGCCAACTTCCCCATGCATCTGAAGAAGTAGGCTTATCTACAAGACCTCATCCTACCAGCTTCTTTCTTCCAGTTAATTCTCAAAGGTGGTACAAGATCACTTTGCATATTGATTAGAAGTCTTTAGTATTGTTATTCCATACCCTACAGAGGTGGAAGTCATATTTTCCAATGCCTGCACTCATCCTTCCTCATTCGTGTGAAGCATTAACATTTCATATAATATCATTGTTTGCCATCTTGCTCCAAAACACACTTGAGTTAAGGCAAATGGAATGATCAGGCACAAAGTGTTTCTTAATCTAATGATATCTACCTGCTTGCAAAGAGTTTTCAGTGGCACTTTTCCCCCTTATCAGTTGATCGTTCCAAAACAGATATTCAGAGTTGGAGACCTTGCCTTAAAAGCTATTGTTTAAGGACCAAAGAAAGCTAACTCTTTGTATTGGCTCCTTCAGTTTGGACATTAGAAGCCATTCCTTACCTAGGTACTTAACTTTTCAACTAATTTTATAGCCAGTAAGATTATTTAAGTAGTTGAAATCATCACCTCAGTGGTTAATGGTAATTATTGTTTTTCACAATTACTGTGAAGTCTTTTTGATGTTTATTTCTTTAACCTTAACAGCCTGATACTGCAGTTTAGGATATAAAGTGTTACTTACATTATAGCAGCTTCAGAATGGAGCTGTTCTCTGACACTTAAATTCAGGAAAGTTAGAATTGAAAGAGAAGTGCATATGCTACCTCATACCAATTGCTACTCTGAGTGAGTCAAAAGACATTTAGGGCCCTGCCTGAGGGAGTTATTTTCCTTTCCCTGTGACCTTCCACGTCTGTATCTGGGCTATTACAAAAACATCACTCTGATCATTATGGTATATAATGATGCTATTCCAAGAAGGAAAGTGATGTACAGAGTGATAACTCTCCGTTCACACTTCCATCTATTGAATTAATAGATTCTGCCTACAATAACAGTAGTTTATTGTTTATGTCTCACTTCATTTCTAAATGTACACAAAGCTGCACAGAGTGTAAGCACAACCATATAGTATAGACATAAAGGTACAACTAAGAACCAATTTCAAAAAGCAATAACAAAGTATGTACAATATGACCAATTCTTTTTTAAAATGTATAAAAGCAGCAAGTACAAAACAGGTTACTCTTTGAAATGGGCAGCAATAAAACTTAGTGTTAGATATTAAAATTCTGCTGAAATAAAAGCATATTCGATTTTTGATGAAAGGCTCACAAAGAGGTGGCCTGCTACTTTTACACAATTAGCACCAAAAATCTATTTACGTATCATCCTATGGAGCCTTCTGTCCTCTAAGGATCTGTCCTCATTTGCCCCCTAATCCCCACCAGCAGGGTGATTCGAAAACTGCCTCCAACATTCTCAAATGTTTAAGTATTATATTTTTTTTCTACAGCTTATTCAGCAAGAAAACATATTATGCATACTACAGAACCTTGAAATATTATAAAAGATTCTGCTAAATGATCTAAGGTAGTGCTACTCAAAGTGGTGGTTCAGGGACCACTGCCAGTCCCTGGAGAGTTTCCAGGGAACAACGAAGCAATTGTAATAATGGGCAGAAATATGGAAACACACCTGCATCAGATTCACTTCCCCTCACTATAGTTCATGCAAGTTTCTGCCAAATCAAAGAACCTTCTATAAGATACACAGTTGGATACAATCAATTACTGCAGTATCAATTCTGTCCCTTTGTCTACTTGGACAACAGTATTATAAGTCCAAAGAGTGGCTATTATACCATCACTAAGTGCTTGATTGTTTGCAACACCTCTGATCCTGATATATATAACATGTTGGTTGGAATCCTGTTGGTGGCATACACAGTGTAAGCTCTTGTTATGCCCGCATGTTATCATTTGTGGCCCTTTATGGAACAACATCTGCATGCACGACCCATCTTTCAATTTCTTAAGAGTGCTCCTGCAGCCATTTAATGGCAGGGGGATTCAGAAGGTGACATGGTTGTGTCCAACCACATTTCACCAGTCATCGTCATGGACCACCTTTGTCCATTCAGTAAAACATATATAACTAGATAATGCCCAAGCATCCCCTGCACTTCTATAGGCACTAAATCATCATTGGTAGCACTCTGGCAGCTGAAAGGTAAACATGCACAGGAGTGGGTAAAGACTGGGGTGTGCATGATGGAGCTTTACACTCCTCCAAGCCAATGAAGGATCATCTTCAAATGTTGTCATCTGCTAACACTGCTCTGCTATCATTTGTACATAGGCAAAATGAGATTTTCACAAATTAAAAAGGCATCACTCCTAAATAGATGGCTTGCCTCATTGAAGGTATTTATTGACACAACTCAGCTTGTTATGACTGTTCGTCACCAGCAAGTGAGAGGCACTCCCCCTTCCTGCGATTGTACATTATAAACATTAGCATTCTACATAATAATACATCTTATTGCTCCCTTTTACAAAGCTTTTCCTTTTGGACTCACTCAAGATATTTTTGCCTTTCTTTCTCTATACACTGAGGCTACATATATCTATATCTACCCTCTTGGATCACTGTACATTCATCCATCTGATAGTGGGTGCTGGCCCATAAATGGTATATCACAATATCAAAATGTTAGACTTCAAGGTGCATTGTCACAAAACTTTTGTTCTCTCTTTTAAGGTTTTTCAAAGCTGAGCAAGCCAGCTAATAATTAATAAAATGCATATTATGGAAACTATAAACAATATGGTCTAATCAAAATAGTAGCTTATAATTGTATGTGATGTGAAATAAATTAACACATCCTTCAACTTTTCTGATTAATGCTCCATCATCCCACTTTTTAAGTTGCTTTTAAAATGTTTCAGTTTCTTTCTCCTCCTCCCACTTTCTCACTTTGTCCCCAGCTTACTTCAGTTGCTACAAACTAAGCTGAAAGTGCAAAAATAGTGTGCACTCAATAAACTCTGCAGTGGGAGAGGAGAAAAGGGGATAGAATCTTGCTTTTCCCAATTGATTCAGGAAAAAGCAAACTGCTATAGCCTCTCCTAGTTTGTGTGTTCTTCCTCCTTAATAATTTTCACCATCTTGACTTCCATCTGATGTTGCTTGGCTACATGTGTCCCATTTCCATCTGTGAAATGTTGTAGAGTATAAATTAGAACAAAAACACTTTAAAACTGTACCAACTACTTTTAAACTGTGTGTCTATGTGCCTTATTCTCCAATGGGCCTTGTAGACTTTTTCTTAACTTTATGTCTAAAGGTTGAATACTAATCTGTCAGCTCATTAAACAGAACTATCTCACAGAAATCAGCAACAGAAAGACATGGATTCATGTATATGTCAGGAGGCCAAACCATTGGTTCCTATAGCAAAACCAGTTACACAGAGTTCTTGGTGAGCCTATGTGTGGCAATGTGAAGATATAATGAGTCCTACTGACACTAGAGGTTAGTAGGTGAATGTCATGAGGGATCCCAACATAAAGGCAAAAGGCTGAAAAGCTCAAAGCCTCAGAGGATGACAAAGATCACAGAGCTGACTGAAGCTGAAACAAGAAATGGGAAAGCAGCTCACATCAAGGGCTAGCCCACCGATCAAAAGATAAGGACTGGGAAACAGCAGAAGGGGGTCACTCAGACCAGAATATTTATAGCAATCCTTAGGGTTCAATGAGAGAGACAGCTGGTCTGGGTGAATGAGAAGGAACTGCATTATACTGCTGTAGGCCAGACATTTAGAACCACAGAATCACAAAATTGGAAAGGACTACAAGGAGCATCTACTCTAATATCCTGCAAATGCAGGAATATACAACTAAAACAACATCGCACTCCCCCCCCCCAAAAAAATTGCCATCTGGCCTCAGGTTTTTGTTTTTTTTTAAAGTCCATCACCCCCTGATGCTGTCTGTTCTACTGTCAAACAACTCTTAATTTCAAGACTTTCTTCCTAATATTTAAGGAAAACTCTTTTGCTTGTAATTTCAATCCATTGGTTTGTGTTCCAGTCTCTGAAGCAGCAGTAATCTTCTCTTTCATCTTCTACATGACATTCCTTCAGATGCAAAGGGATTTTGCATCACCTATCAGATAAAGATGGCCATCATATCACCTATCAGATCCCTAAGTTTAGTTCACAGGCCTTCAGTCATCTTGGTTCCACCATGTCACTAACCTGAATTGAAATGAGATACAGTACCTTAATTGGCCAACCAAAATGCACAATATACTTGTTGCAAGCTTCCAAAGCTCCACTGATGGATTTTTGTTTGGATTTGTTAAATAGCCAACACAGCTACCCTGTATGTCTTCTTGAACTGTGGTGACCAAAACTCGACACACTGTTCCAGATATGTTCTGATGAGCACAGAATGGAGTGGTATTACTACTACTTTCTTAGATTTGGACACTATGCCCCTATTGATACAGCCTAGACTTGCACTTTTTTTGGCCACCACATTATACTTTTGACTCATTTTTAAGTTGTGGCCTACTAAGGCACAGGGATCCTTTCCACATTGTTGCTTTCAAGTCAGGTTGTCACTCAGCCTATATTTTTGCAATTCATTTTTCTTTTCTTCATAGAACCTTACATTTATCCCTGATGAAATTCATTTTGTAAGTTTGGGCCAAGCTGTCCAATCTGTCAAGGTCATTTTGAATTCTGATCCTGTTCTCTGGGATTTTCGCTACCACCACTACCAAATTTGATGTCATCTGCAAATTTGAGAACTATGCCCTCTATTCCATCATCTAAGTCATTTATAAAGATGCTGAACAACAGAGGCTCATGACAGAATCCTAAAGCACTTACTAGTCACTCCTCTACAAAATGAAGAGCAACTACTGGCAATCAGTTTCCAGATTCGGACAGTCAACAAGTTATGAATCTACCTAACAGTAGCACTGCCTAGCCCATCATTCAACAGCTTTCCTCTACAAATATCATGGGGTACCCTGTCTAAAAGCTTATTAAAAACAAGATTTTATATGTTTGTGTAACTCTATAAACAAAGAGAAAAAAGATTAGTTGAAGAGCCCAAGTAAATAAGAATGGATAACTGTGGCCTCACAGAACAGGGGTATAAATGGCATTGATGAAACTGATTTCTTGTATATGTATCCAACAGAATGTTTCAGTGAACAAAATGAATTCACTCTGTTTGCAAGGGAGCTTTTGACCTTACTCTATAGTACCGTAGCATCAGAAAAAGATAACTATAGCCCCAGAAATACCCCCAGAAACCTCAGAGAAGTGGATTGACACACACACACACACACACACGGGAGGGGAAAGATGTTAATCTGCTATAGTGATTTAATACTAAAAGACATATAGCACTTGTGTGGTATATGTAAGGTGAACCCAATTAAGATTCTTACATTATATGGCATCACATTTCCCCACCCACATTTCCCCACATTTTTTAATCGCATTGTTGCAAGTATTATATTTCTACTTTACTCCTGCCAACCAAAGTCTTGTACATATTTGTGACATCTTCCTGATTGGGATAGTTCCAATGTCCAAAACAGAACTGTGTGCTGGCTTCTTAAAAACTTTATTTTTAAAACTTCTTTTTCACACATTTGCAGTTGCATTCACAGCTTGGATGAGAAACTCAAAACTCTTGTTTATGTGCTCCATAGCACAACTGAATTCCTCCAGTGAAGAAAAAATAAATAAAATAAAATAAAGAGACGTAGGTTCTGAAATAGTACCCCAGCAGTGGAAAAATGAGTAAGGGTTTGAAATTAGTCTCCTCAGCTGTAGAGAAATGGCAGAAGATCTCCAAAGAGACTTCTTCACTGTTGTGCTACAATTGAAGTCGAGCACAATCTATGATGAAAAATATTATGTTGCTTTTAAAAAGAAATTGAGAGACTGAGGACAACTCCTGGGAATGCTTCACCCAATTTGACTTCCTACCACTTTCCACACTGGAAAGGGTGAATGGTGTCTGGGGAACTCACTTGAGCACTACACTCAGCTAATGTCCACCGTACACCTGCCAGGAACCATCTGAGCCCTAATCAGGATACATGCAAAAGGAATCTTTTGCACAAGGAAAAGGAAACAGAACAGTGCCATAATCAAGGCTTACTGATCTTAAAAGGAAAGAACAAAAAAACCCAAAAAACAAAAACAAAAACTGTAATTACATCAGTAAGAAAAGAGTGCAGCAGCAGCATGAGAAAAGCTCTGCTTCTAGCTGATAAAATCCAGTCTCTACTCCATTATAAAAGTCAGGTATAAAAAAGATCAAAATGTATTCCTTGAGACAAAGAGAAGTGCTCTTTCAAATACCAAAGTCCCAAGCCAGGTAGGGGTTTAAATATTGCCGTCTCCTTAAATTCAGACAGTGGAATACATTGACAGCCAGTGGAATTCCTTTAAAACTGGTTTCTGTAGTTTACTCCAGTAAGTCATCTAGCTGCTGCGTTTTGCACTCCCTGTCCTGGAATGACCGAAACCATCTCCAAGCACTCCAAGGTGTTAGCATTACCGACATACCCTACTCTGTATATGGGGCTTTCATATTTTCATATCTGGAGCCAGACATGTTCTTAAGAAGTCACAATAACCTTTGGAACATGAGGAAACTTTCCCAAGGGAAGGACATGTAGACCTGAAGAGATGTGAAGGACCCAGGTAATGCCAAGATAAAAAACTAAATGAGTTTGTTGATCTCTCCATCCCCCTCCCCCCCCCCAGGCTTTCCACATATCTTCTTGCACTAGATATGAAGGCAAAGGTGAGTAAGCCAATGTTTTCTACCTACCCCCTGCTCTGTGTTTCCAGCCAACTTCCATATCCATCTATTTTGGGGTTGTATTAAATCCAGCCACTGGTTTTGTTACTCCAAATTATTCCATAATTGTTCCAAAATTCTATTGGCGATTTCCTGGGAAGACTATCACATCTTTGTTACATTGCAAGATTGAACCCAGGACCCCTGGAAGGTAGGTATAAGGATTAGTCCCAAACCTAGCTATCCCACACATAGAGCCCCTTCTATTCACTGTGTTTCTCTCAGAAATTGTATGAGTTGTATGAGTGACCCTTTGCTTTCTGTAGTTTCCTCTTCAGGACAGATAAATATTACCCCTTTACAACCCTAAGCCTCTGCTATCCAATTTCCATACCTCTGTTTTGGTTAGCTCTATATGATGTTGCTGTTTGAGTTACTATTGTGGGTTTGATTGCACTCTTGCATATTTCTAAATAAAAATCTTGGGTCCTCCAGCAGTTAGTACTGGTATAAAGGCAAGTTAACACAGCCTTTTGCTAGCCGCCTTGAGCTAAGCAATTCCCTCAACATTGAAAAGAAATGCTGTCACAGTTGATGGGGGATCCATCAACTGCCCCAACAACTTTTGGGGTAAAAAAGCCATAGACTCTACATGAACCTCCAGTGTTTGAAATGAATCTCACAATACTCACAATACTCCCAAGCTATGCACCCTCACCCTCAACAGAAGTCTAGCCCCATCCAGGGCAGGTCACTTATTCAGTCCTCAGAACTGGGAGCCACCAACTAGAGTAACTTCTTCTGCTTTCACTTTATTTGCTCTCATTTAGGCTATTACAGAATCTGGGCTTTGCTCCACCTGATTCTGATAAAAAGAAGAAGCAGAGCTGGATGTCATCAGCATATACGTACATGGCACCAACCCTGAGACTCCTAATGACCTCATTGGTGGATTCATGGAGAATGGAACCCTGTGGCATCCCATGAGCAGGAATTCTCCAATGCCACTCTCTGGAATCAGCTCTGTAGACAGGAGCAAAACTCTTGTTAACACAGTGCCCCCTACTTCCATCCAGCAGAGATGGTTCAGTAAGAGACCATGACAGTGTTATGAAAAACTACTGGAAAATCCAGAAAGATCAACAGGGTACAAGTTTATTTTTAACCCTAAGTAAGTATTCAAGCAGACTGAAGATTGTTCCGTTACTATCACCTAGACCTGGAAACAGAATGAAATAGGTCCAGATTATCTGTCTCTTCAAATAATATACGCAGCAGGCCAACATACTTAATCCCTTTGCTCAAAATGGGAATATGAACAATCAGAGTAGTTGTTCCATACCTCTGGGTCCAACAAGGTTCTTATCAGGAGAGGGCATTCTACAATCTCCTCTAAGGCAGCAGGTACCCTCCCCTAACAGATGAGGCATTTATGTTTCCTTGGACTGAACCCACTCAATGCATCTCTGCTATCAGCCAAATTGGGCAAGGATCAAGCTTGCATGGAGCTGGAAAGATTGATTCAAGATTGATCTACATCATCAAGCCACAACAAGTATCCCAAGAAACTTGCCCAGCTGGCACACTGGACACCACCCCTGACTTTGTATTAATACAAGCCCTTTTCTTGTCAAATTGATTAGTAAATTTGTCAAAGCAGGTAAATGAGGTTTCCACTGCTAGATCCCAGCAAACTCCTCACTACTTAGAATAACTCTGCTGCATGGTATGTTGAGGATGAGGCAGCATAGGACTCTTTCACACGGGGCTAAATTGGAAGGTTAAAGCAGTGCCAATTCGGTGTTATCCATTGGATTTGCGTTATTAAGCAAAAGACGTTTATACGTGATTGCTGGCAATGTGGGGCTAATGCAGAGGCATCCATGGGTCATTCCAGGATTATGTAAATTAACACATGCATATGTCCATAACAGAATTCCAGCCATTATCCTATTTTAAAAGTATTTGAAAACCCCAGAGATATCTCAGTCTCTGTGCATCGTTACTGGTAACTTTTGTAGAAGATTTTTGTTTCATATTAGGTTTGGAAGTTAATACCCTCACTTTATTTATTTATTTATGTATTTATTTATTTATTTATTTATGGTATTTATACCCCACTCTTCAGCTTTATTGGTTGCTGCACACATTACAGCACAGTTCAGTGGTAATCAGGGCTATCTGTTACATGTTTTAAGGGGATGCTGGGCCACTTTATCCCCAGGAAACTTTTTTGAAAAAGGCAGTTAACAGGACATGACTTCCTGATCACTCCCTGTTGGGTGGGAAAAGACCTATTATGCGGCTAAAATGGCCTGGGAAGGCAAAAAACCCTTGCAAATTATTAAAAACCACAACTGACAACTTCAAATGGAATGTTCTTCCCATGCATGTGAAAAATGAGGAAAGGGTATTTCTCGAGCCCAAAGCTTTGCATACTCGGCCTAATCTCAACATTCACACTTTATTGTGACATCTAAGAACTAAAAAATAAGAGGACCAAAAGTAGAAAAGAAAAAAAATTCTGGAAAGTGCCTGTTTTTATTATTTTCTTGTTTTCTCTGTAATTATATTTGGGGGGGGGGGTCATTTCCCCCAAAAACAACACAATGCATTTCAGAAAGTTCTCTCCTGGAGGACAATGTGCACTGTCAGTATTTGAGAAAACTTGTCTTCTCCTGGTTTTGTTTGGCTTTGTTTTTAATGGTTTCCTGGTTGTTGGTTTTTTGTTTGTTTGTTTGTTTTGTTTTTGTTTTTGTTTGTTTTTTTGCTCCTGACATCTGAACTATACTGATCTGGGTCTATAATGCAACCTACCTATTCTATTAATATCCTATGCTTACCTTTAAAACAAGAAACAGAAAAAAGGAACTCCACTCCTGGCTGAGGAAGGAGGAAGCATAATGTGTGAAGGTAAGCAGACTTTTGAAACATCATTTTTGAAAAACATTAAACAACTTGCATTGGTCTTCCAGGGGTTTCCCATCCAACATGGATCATTTCTAACTCTACTTAGCTTCAACTCAGTTACAAAACTAGGTACCCCCACCAGCCATTCACAATGCCATATGTGATACAAGCAGATGAAAATATGCATTCTTCATATGTATATGCATAATATATACAGATGAGAAATCTACCTTTCTCACATATATGCACATATATTTACATATATGTAAAGAGATTAATGGATATGCCTTGAACATGAAATGCCTTTATTTCTTGGGGAACAACCGAAAACTTCTTATAGAAGACATATACACATTAGAAACCCTCTTTTTTAAAGTGGCATATGGCATCAATTGGCATTGATAAATGAAAGCACATAACAATAAAATGTGCTGTGCTAAATGCTAGTAAAAATGACAAACTGAAATACTATCACCATAAAAAGAGCAGTGGTAGGTACCATATTACAAGCCAAGATGATATATCATGCATTATATACTTAAACATTTTATTTCACTTGCCTGTAATTATTTGTATACATCTGAAAATACTGGTCCGTGACATCTTTTTGAGAATAAAATCAACAGAGTTGAATATCAATGTTTCGTGCTGTGGCAGTTTAAAGCTATTTTTGATTGTTAGTTGTGTTTAAGTGCCACCTAGTGTTAAAATTAACCAATTTCTCTTTAAAGGACATTAATATAAAAAACGTAGATAAGCACAACAAGGCTGGCAATTTCCAGTTAAAAACCTTTTCAAGTAAACAGAACGCATTAGAAATATATCAGAAACACAATGAATGTGTGATTGAAATTCATTTCATGTGATACAGTGACATTAACAGATCTGTACTTATTTGGACGCTAAGTAGTATCAGCCCTGGTTAATACTTGAATGAGAGACCACTAAAAAATACCGGATGCTATAGGCTTTATTGCCAGAGGAAGGAACTGGCAAAACCTTTATTGCAGAGGAGGGAACTGGCAAAACAACCTCTCGAGTTTTCCTTGCCTAAGGAAACATTATGAAATTTATGGTGTTGCCATAAGTCAACAGGTGATTTGAAAGCACTTATATACACATTTAAAAGTTTGGAGACAATACTGGGGAAGAAAGAAAACCTATACAGTTTCTGGTGGGAAAAAAAATAAGCAATTATGTTCTCATCTTATTGAAATAAATTGAACTTACAGCATTTATCTTCTAAATGAATTTAGGCAAACTTATTTTTTGCTTTTACCAGGATGGTAACAATGTTAGTCACAAGACTAAGGTGTTCAAAGTGTTGTGGCACCATCAAATGTTCTTATGATGTAAGATGTCATAGCTTATATCTACATCTACATATCAGATATCTATATCTACATATCAGATGCATGATACATTACTCCCATTGACAAATAATTATACTCATGCTTAGGTGAATGAATGAGGAAATTTGTAGTCTGTGAGGTGAGGTAAAATGCAGAAAGTATAAATAGCAATAGTTACTTTAAGTATTGGCACTTGACAGTGGTGTAAACTCAAAATGATTGATTTGGACTCAGGTCACTTCAATGACTTCACTTGGACTTGACTCAGCAATAAGTGACACACTGAACTCAACTCGACTTGTGACTTGTTCATTTTTAGCAACCAACTTCCTAGCCTAATTTCATCCAGAAACATTATGGAATAGAAAATGGTTTTCCTCCTTTGAACAGCACTTCTATATTACTGCTTTTTGTCACATAACAGAAGAGGTACTTTACATCTGCGCAGGAAGCCCCCGCCTCCTGTAGACCCCCACCTCAAGCCCATAGCCTCACATCTTTGCTGTTCCCACCAAGAAATGCATCCCATGTTGTTGTGGGACCAAGTCTTCTGCTGCTTTTAGGGACAGCTTTAGGACACTCCTCCAAAGTATAGTGGGGACAGACCTCCTCCCCTCACCTCAGGCCCAGAGCACAGGGCACATTTCTCTGAGAAGAGCAGCAAACGTATCTTTGTTCCTAGTCTACCTACAGAAGACAAAGACAAACTTGCTGTTGAATTCTTATTTAATGTTGTTTAATGTTGGATCTGTCTTTCAAGTTTTTTTTTTTTTACTTTAGAGATGGTTATCTTGAAGTTAGAGACCAAAGCTATAATCCCACACTCTCCAGATGTCTTGATTTGGCAGGGACAGTCCTGATGAATCCTCCATCATCCCATTTTTTTCAACTTTTTTTAAAAAAATCAATTTTTTTCAATTGAAATGTCCCAGTTTCTCTCTCCTCCTCCTCACCCTCTTTGTCCTCTCTTATCTTTTCCTTCTCATTAATAACTTTTGTCACCTTGACCACATTCTGATGTTGCTCAGTTTTACACATCCCCATTTTCAAATGTGAAGAAGTTGGAGAATATGGAATCTTGGTGCATCACACTAGTAGTTGCACATTTTCCAGAGTTGCAGAACAGAAATTAGGGAGCTGGGGATGTTTAGCATGGAGAAGAGAAGGTTAAGAGGTGATATGATAGCCCTGTTCAAATATTTGAAGGGATGTCATATTGAGGAGGGAGCAAGCTTGTTTTCTGCTGCTGCAGAGACTAGAACGCGGAACAATGGATGCAAACTGCAGGAAAAGAGACCCCACCTCAACATTAGGAGGAACTTCCTGACAGTAAGGGCTGTTCGACAGTGGAACACACTCCCTCGGAGTGTAGTGGAGTCTCTTTCCTTGGAGGTCTTTAAGCAGAGGCTGGATGGCCATCTGTCGGGGATGCTTTGACTGGGAGTTCCTGCATGGCAGGGGGTTGGACTGGATGGCCCTTGTGGTCTCTTCCAACTCTATGATTCTATGATTCTATGAAATGGCAAAGCAAGGCAGACTAAATTTACTCCTTTGAAGCCTATTTCTCAGTGCCATGCTTCCTTCTTGCCTGCAGTGCTTGTATCCTGTTGCCACCCTCTACACCAGTATACCTCCACATTCACTGGGGTTAGGGGCACGGGACCCCCATGAGTGTGGGTAAACCACAAATAACAAAAACACTATGTTTTTTACCTGAGAGAACACCTCTCTAGGAATCTCTAGGTCCTCCTGTGCAACTCTGTGGTCAATATCTGCCAGACATTGACCGTAGAATTGCACTGGAGGAGCTACAAATACCTAGTGGAGTGTTCTCTCTAGAAATCTCTAGGTCCTTTGGTGCAACTTTGGGTTAAAGTTGGCCATAGAGTTGCACTGGAGGACCTAGATATTCCTAGAGTGAACATGTTAATAAAATCCATAAATAATCAAATCTGCAAAAGTCAATGCCACAAATGAGGAGGGAAAAGTGTAGTCACATTGGTATAGCACATCAGCCTACAGGTCCTGGGAGACTGGATCGTTCCTCCCCAGCCCATGGTTTTTGTAATAGTGCCATATCTGATGCCCAGTCTGTGTCCATTTAAAGTGATGAATGTTTTAACTGATGTTGTTTGCCTGTTAATTGTTATTGTTGCCCTTTTCAATCCATGGGGAGAGGTGGGTAAGAAATGATAATATTATACACACACACTTTTGTATACAGACTTTCATTCTATGAATGTAGGCCACCAGACTGCATCTTTTTACATGGAGTACATCTCACTGAAATCAATTGTCTTAAATTATTTATAATATTTATTTATAATACTTTTTTAATACAATAAAATCCACAAGCAGCGTTCATTTTTTGGACCAACTCCAAAGCACAAAATACATTATGCAACGTCGTCCTCATTTTCCTCCTGTATGACCTTTTTTTTCCCCTGATGAAGAACCCAATGAAGTTTCAAAAGCTTGCATAATGTATTCTATGCTTTGGAGTTGGTCCAAAAAAAGGTATCACTCCTTGTGGATTTGGGATTTTGTTGTGTTTTTCTGCACAGCCAACTCAGCTAATACTTGTATATTTGTTTGATATAGCAAATGTGCTTAGGGATTAGATGTCAGTCATCCTATACTGTAAGACAGGAAGCAACAAAGGCTCACAAGAGAAAAGGCTATTATAGGGCAGAAGCTTACATCTACCACAGGCAAGAGGATCATCCTTTTATAGTTAACAAGAGCTGATAAAAACAATTTTTCATCATAGTGCATTTTACAGACTTTTGAAGCTACAAATAACACATACCACGGTCCCCCAGATGAGAGTTCGATCTATGAGGAGAGATCCAGCTGCAGAATTTGAGCCTATCTGGCACCATAAAGCTTTCCTCTTGATCCTGACAATATTCTTTTATGACGGTGCAGCCAGCCAAAGATCAGCAGTCTATAGACCAAAGTGCTGAGTGGCAATCCCTTAATTTCTGTTTGATCAATAAGACTGCCCTATGCCAATAGCTAAAACTGTGCTTTAATGCGTTATTTAAAGATTTACTCACCACTGCTGCATCACAGGCCAGCCAGGTATGTTCCCAGTGCTTTTCAACCTGGCACAGTTTTAGGATTGCAGGAAATGTTTTTAAAAGAAGATAGAAGTTGTTTCCTTTTAAGAACCAATGACATATCTGACAGTGAAGTAATGTACAACGTATAGCTTTGATAGCAGACAGGGCACCACTGGTGGAAAAGATTTTTCTTCTCACCTGCAGCACGCCATCTCTGTTCTTGAGGATTTGGGGATCCCTTTGGAATATACTGTGGTACCAGGGGAAGAAGACACACCTCTGGGGCAGACTAACATTTGCATGCATCTGGATGGAGTTTAACACACGAGGGAATTTGAGGGTATACTCCAACGGCAATCCAAATGCAATCATGGGGTTTGACATTATTACGAATTAGTGTATCTCACACAATTTCAGGCAATGGGAAGTCATTCCGAACGCAATCGTGGGATTTCACATAATTGCGTATTAACTTATCTCACTCAGTTCCAGGCAATGGGGGATCATTTCCGGATAATGGGAAGTCACTCTGAACACATTCCGAACGCAACTAGAACTCACGTAAATTCGCTAAACTAGCGAATTTACGTGAATTCGAATTGGCTCCATTCAAAATTGGGAGAAATTCCTCCCATGTGATAAGCTCCCTAGTTATCTGTGGTATGAAACAGAGAAAATGGCTTGTTTTGTAACAAGGGCTTTTTCTTCTGACCTTAGAGTTGTGGAAGGTAGAGATGGAGTTAGATAATTACAATGTGCTATCCCAAGAACTAGTCTCATTTTTTAAGAGTTCATACATTACACTGTCCTTGACATTCACATATTGTGCGATAGATAAGAACAATTTCTGTTAGTTTGGTGATGTGAGTGTAGACAGGATGTTTTCATGAGATGCTTCTACTCAAAATAAAATTATCTTCCTGTTACAAGTACTATGTGGTTCCTCCCTCCTCTTGTTGATCATTCATTTACAGCTTTGGCACTAATCGCCCAAGCGTATCCTTAGTTTTACAAGCGTGGCTGAAGCCATTCAGATTTTTTATGATTTATCATCTACAATTCTGTGAACCATTACCTAGGGAGTGGTTAACTGTTGACTATAATTGTTATTTTAACTTTCAAAACACTGCACATGTACAGAAATTAATCATAGAATCATAGAATCATAGAGTTGGAAGAGACCACAAGGGCCATCCAGTCCAACCCCCTGCCATGCAGGAACTCCCAATCAAAGCATCCCCGACAGATGGCCATCCAGCCTCTGCTTAAAGACCTCCAAGGAAGGAGACTCCACTACACTTCGAGGGAGTGTGTTCCACCGTCGAACAGCCCTTATTGTCAGGAAGTTCCTCCTAATGTTGAGGTGGAATCTCTTTTCCTGCAGCTTGCATCCATTGTTCCGCGTTCTAGTATCTGGAGCAGCAGAAAACAAGCTTGCTCCCTCTTCAATATGACATCCCTTCAAATATTTGAACAGGGCTATCATATCACCTCTTAACCTTCTCTTCTCCAGGCTAAACATCCCCAGCTCTCTAAGTCATTCCTCATAGGGCCTGGTTTCCAGACCCTTCACCATCTTAGTTGCCCTCCTTTGGACACGCTCCAGTATTAAGTATTAAGACAACTCCTATATCTTGACTCACAGTATAATAGATATAATATAAAAGGGAATAAATGGGAAGGGTAAGGGAAAGCAACTACTGGGCAATTGTTTCTTCTCTGGGCTGATGGACAATGGATTGGTCTCCACTTTGCCATGATGATATTTTGGGATGCAGGGGATTCAGCTTCTCAGTGGCAAAGGGCGAAATATACCTTCCTTCAATTATACTTTGTTGTTGTCATTTGCCTTCAAGTCGTTTCTGACTTAATGGCAACCCTAAGGCGAACCTCATGGGTTTTTTGTTTTGTTTTTTTTGCAACATTTATTCAGAGGGGCTTTGCCCTTGTCTTTGTCTGAGGTTGAGAGAATATGACTTCACATTGGGTTTCCGTGCCTAAGCAGGGGTTTGAACCCTTGTCTCCAGAGTCACAATCCAATGCTTACACCACTACACCACACTGGTCATTGGCTCATATTAATTTTAATGTGTATGCTCCAAGCTTACACTGTCCTCTTCAGACACTGAGTGACATACTTTCCAAATAAGCACATAAAATGACTTTATTTTCAAATTTTGTATAAAATTATCTTTAGGCTAGATGTATGAAATGTATAGACCTGGAGCCTCCAGGGGCCCTCCTTCTCCCTCAGTCCCTTCTGCTCCTTTCCCCAAAATGGAGGCCCAGACTCAGTCCTCCTTCTCCTTCCTCCTCCAGGCCTTCTCTGGGAGGGACGCCTGGCTAGTGCCAATAGCAAGGCTAGTCTCTAGTCTTTTCCCTGCCTGGCTTCTGTATGGCATCATATAGAATCTTTGGTTTACTGTTTGCAGTGCGTTGCTACAGAAACGGATGGACACAACTTTTTCTGTGTGAAAGGTTTTTGTGTAAAGTGTGTGTGGAGATTGAGAAATGGATTCCTGGAGATTGGGTGATAAAGTCATACCAAACTCTCCCAAATATAAGAAGAGGACATTCACACGACCAAAGTCCGATGTCCCTTGGGCAACCGATGACACAAAAGAGCATTTGGCTTCTAAAAATTTTGATTACAATTGAAAATTCGGTTCTTAATCTGAGAGGACTGCACTCCAAAATGGCGACAGCTTTAACATGGTTTGAGTAAATGACAAGTTACACGTGCATATTGGGAGGAGTTGGTATTCAGGGAATGGCACCATATAAGAAAATGCTTTGGGCTTCTGTGATTGGTCCATCTGGGCTTCTGTGATTGGTCCACTTGGGCTTCTGTGATTGGTTTGGCGCCTTTTTGGGCTTCTGTGATTGGTTGAGAAGATGTGTGGGGAAAGTATAAAAGGTAAACGAGCCCGATGTAGGCTGCTGCAGTCTTGCTAACGCTCTTTGAGTGTGCTGCAGCCCTGCGCAGCAATAAACGGTGTTTTGTTTCTTTCGACTTTCTGTTTCCTGACTCCTTCTTCCAGCGGCAGGCCACCGGCCTTAGGGCTTGTGGGATTCGGCGACCCCTCAGTTGCTACATATTTCTGGGGGCTCATCCGGGATCACCGCTGCCGTTTTGGAGGACGGATCAGGATAGGGCCATTGTCCCCATTTTGTTGACATTTCCTGGCCGGACGGCATAATCAACGTGCGACGAGAGGGGCCCCTACTAAAGACCGTTGGCGTGGCTTGTGTCGTTCGGACGGGACATCGCGACGTAAGTGCCGAAACCCTACGGGGACGAGAGAAACAACCGCCTTGGGGGGACCGGTGCACCGGAGGAAGGGGCAAGTATTGATTGGGATTTTTAAAAATAATTGTGGGTGACTTTTGTGTGTATTATGTGAATCGGTTCCAGAGGCTTTGCCGCCTCGTACTCCAACAACTCTCCCCTTTTTTCTTTTTTTAGTGATTGTTTTCCTGTCAACTTTGAATGAATGTTGTGATGTTGTGTGGGCCAGAATACAGTCTAGACGAGGAATAGGAAATATAGGAGGTACCTAAAAGGAATAATAATAATAAAAAAGGTAGACAATTGTCAGGAAGTCGGACTAGTGAGGGTGCCCCAAGACCTAGATCCGCAATGGGACAGGGCCAGTCGAGTCAGACAACGCCCTTGGATTGTATGTTAAAATAATAATAATAATAATAATAATAATAAAATTAAAAAAATGGAAGGAATTTTTAAAAAATATATAAAGGGAGGGACTAAGAAATCAAGTACCCTCAGGACCTTGTGTCAAACCGCATGGCCCACATATCCAGTACCAAACCCATGGCCAGCGATAGGGTCCCTAGATCCACATGTGATTGCTGGAATAGGAGAATTTGTGGCTAGACATAAACCGTATGAATGGTATTACATTTCGGCATGGTATAATATAGTTTTGGATCAACCAGAATGGCTCAAGAAATGTGAGTGCTCTAGATTATGCATGATGAAAACCAATACACTAAAGACAAAAGAGAAGAGGGAAAATACAGGAAAGTCAGAAGCACCCAAAAAGGAAGAGAACGTACAGGAGCCTAAAGTTCTGCCCGACTCAGGGGAAGATGATCTGGTGCAACCCCCTCCATATGCACCATTATATCCTGAAGTTCCAAAAACCCAATCAGTGCCTCAGCCATTAGAACAAAAGACCAATGAAGCAATTGGAGATATGAAACCAATAGGATTGCCAGTGATCAGTCCGGTAAAGACATTGCCTTTACGGCAAGTCCCCCAAATTATGCCATCGGAGGACCCAACTACAGGACGATCTGTTTATGCAACAGTTACAGCATATCAACATGTTCCCTTTACCAGTAGTGATTTGCTGAATTGGAAGGCTAGCAAGTCTGCTTGGTCAGAGGACCCTAGGTCTATGACCTTATTGATAGAGGGAGTTTTCGGAACCCATCTGCCTACCTGGCAAGATGTACAACAACTCATGGACACACTCCTGTCTCCTGAAGAGAAAACTATGGTTCTCAGTCAGGCACGGGAGGAGGCAGGGAAAGATTATATGGATACAGGAGGACAGGAGGCACAGAGATTGGCGGAAGCAGAATTAAGAGTGCCTACACACGCCCCTAACTGGGATTATATGACACCAGGAGGAAGAACCCAGTTACAACAGTATCATCAGTACATAATTAAGGGACTAAAGAGAGGACCCCCTAAGGCAATAAACCTGAAAAAGATTGCGGATATTGTTCAAGAAAGAGACGAGCCACCAGTGAAGTTTTTGGAAAGATTGAGGGAAGGTTACAGGAAATATTCTCCCTATAACATGGATGATGAAGCAGAGGATGGACAGAGCCAAACACTTTTGAAGAATAATTTCATTGTTCAATGTGCTCCAGACATTAGGCGAAGGCTGCAGAAGGACACAGGGTTACCTGGAATGACAATGGGAAGGATTTTGGAGATAGCGACGCGAGTGTATGTGGGAAGAGAAAGTGAAGCGTAGAAGAAGGAGGAGTTTAATAAGAGGACCCATTTGGTGGCAGTTGTGTTCCAGGGAAACACAGCCGGACGAGGACGCGGAGCGCCAAGAGGTCGAGGTGGAGGAGGTCCACCTTTGGGACGCAACCAGTGTGCCATCTGTAAAGAAGAGGGCCATTGGAAGCGGGAGTGCCCTAAGAAAGGGACCAACCAGAAGGGTGAAGGAAGTAGAGGACGAGGACGTGGACGAGGAGGATTGAATCCGCGAGCGGAACCATGGATGGGAGCGGCGGCAGGACAGGTCTTGGGACAAGACCTATACGGGATGGCCGCCATGGATGGAAATGAGGACTGAAACAGACCGGCTCCACAAGGAAGTAGGGTGACTGTAAGTGGCCACCAGGAGCCATTGGTCAAAATGAAAATTGGTGGCCAGGAAGCAACATTTTTAATTGATTCAGGAGCAACCAAATCTGTAGTGAATAAACAATATGCCCCTCTCAGTAAGGAATCAACAGCCATAATAGGAGCCACAGAGAGAAAACAAATACACCCTATTTTGACTAACAGAAGTTGTAATTTATCCACTTATGAGGTTAAACATAAATTCATTTATATCCCTGAATGTCCAGTTTCTTTGATGGGAAGAGACTTACTTTGCAAAATGAGAGCACAGTTAATATTTGAGGACGATGGGAAATTAGAAGTAACTTTTAGAGGCTCGAAGGAGAAGACTGAGAACAAATTGATGTTGATTCTACCTCAAGAAGAAGAGTGGAGGTTGTTTATTGCCTTGACAGAGAGAATAGACTGGATGTCCTTTAACATACCTGGCATTTGGGCAGAGGACAACCCTCCGGGGATGGCTAAGGATGTACCGCCAGTAATTATTCAACTTTGGGCATCAGCAACCCCTGTTATAGTACCGCAGTACCTTTTGTCCAGACAGGCTGTGAACGGCATATTCACCTTAAGAGACTAGAAAATTATGGAATAATTAGGCCATGCCAATCGGCCTGGAACACCCCCTTATTGCCAGTAGAAAAAGAGGATGGAAGCTACAGGCCAGTGCAGGATTTAAGAGCAGTCAACAAAAGAGTGGAACCCCTGCACCCTGTGGTACCTAATCCTTACACCTTACTCAGCTTGGTATCTTCGGAAGCGAAGTAGTTTTCAGTATTGGATTTAAAGGATGCATTTTTCTGCATTTGATTACATTCCCAGAGCATTCCCATTTTTGCATTTCAATGGGAACAGCCGGATACTGGCCAGAAACTGCATGTCAGCTGGACTCGTTTGCCACAAGGGTTTTGCAATTCCCCGAGTATTTTTGGACAAGCCCTCGCCCAGGATTTAGTTCCACTCACTCAAGCAGGAAATCCATATGGCATCCTTCAATGCGTAGATGACATCTTGATAGCAACGACAACCCGAGAGTCATGTATAGAGGCCACAGAAAAGGTCCTGTTACACCTAGAATATAAAGGATATAAGGTTTCTAAGAAGAAGGCACAATTGGTACAACAAGAAGTCAGATACCTGGGCTTCATTCTTAAGGGCGGCATGAGAAGGCTAGGAGTCGAGCGGAAGGAGGCTGTGTGTTCTATTCCAAGTCCAAGGACACGGAAACAGGTGCGAGAGTTTCTGGGAGCAGCTGGATTCTGCCGGCTCTGGATTCCTAATTTTGCCGTCATGTCAAGGCCATTACATGAAGCCACCAGAGGAGGTAAAGAAGACCCATTCGAATGGACAGAGGAAAGCGAACAGGCCTTCGTGAAATTAAAAAGGGCCCTCATGGAAGCCCCTGCTTTGGGACTACCCGATTTGACTAAGCCCTTTACTTTATATGTAGGAGAAAGGGAAGGCATTGCAGTTGGAGTTCTCACACAAGCCATTGGCAATTGGCCTAGACCAGTGGCATATTTTTTGAAACAAATGGGACCAGTAGTAAAAGGATGGCCTCCGTGCCTACGAGCAGTAGCGGCTGCAGCCACTATGGCTGAAGAGGCTAACAAATTGACGTTGGGACAACCAACAACTTTGAAGACACCCCATGCTGTTGTGACTTTGATGGAACATAGGGGACACCATTGGATGACAAATGCAAAATTACTAAAATACGAAAGCATTTTAGTAGACAACCCAAGTATCAGTTTGGCTACATGCAACACCTTGAACCCTGCTACCCTACTGCCAATAGAGATGAAGGAAGAACAGGAACATAATTGTTTACAGGTGATGGAAGAAGTCTACTCAAGTAGACCAGATTTACGTGACACACCGAGGTCTAAGGTAGACGCAACACTTTTCACGGATGGAAGCAGTTTTGTGGAAAATGGGATTCGATATGCAGGATACGCTGTGGTCACAGAAGAAGGAGAAGTTTGGGAGGCTAAACCTTTACCAGCAGGGACTTCGGCTCAGAAGGCAGAGTTGACCGCGCTATATCGAGCCCTGGAACTGTCAAAGGAAAAGAAGGTGAACATTTACACAGATTCAAAATATGCCTTTCTCACTTTACAAGCCCATGGAGCGTTGTACAAAGAAAGAGGACTTTTAAATTCTGCAGGACAAATGATTAAAAATCGGGAGGAAATTTTAAGGCTATTGGAGGCAGTGTGGAAACCTAAGAAGGTATCTGTCATGCATTGTAGAGGTCATCAAACAGGAGACGGATCAATTGAAAAAGGAAACCGCTTGGCTGATCAAACAGCAAAAGAGGCAGCCAGGAGAGGAAATACACAGATTCTGACTTTGAATACAATCACTGAACTACCAAAAGAAATTATTTACACCCCAGAGGAAGAACAATGGGCTAGGACAGAGGGAGCAAAAAGATTAAATGGGCTTTTAATATTTCCAGAAAATAGAGTTTTCATACCTAGTTTTTTAGCTGAGGCCTTCATACAGAGAATACATGAACAGACTGGCCGGTGTAAAGCCCTGGATCCACTACACACGCATAAAGAAAGACCACACTGGCTCCCCTGATGAATGGACAGCACAACTAAACAAGGATGATCCGTTTAAGGTAAAACTTATCAGGAAAAGGGTTCTAGATGGAGGAGAGGGCAGCATCGCAATAGGAGCCCCCTCTCCGGGGTCAGGAGACCAAGCTCTACCCTGAAGAACAGGAGGGACTGCTACCCGAGAGCAGTTCTGAAAGAAAGAAGGGACATTTGGTTAGCAAAAGTACACAGACAATTGAAAGGGATTGTTTGGGGTTAGAGATACTTGACAACCCCTTTTCCCTTGATCCTTCGATTTGCCCTCTTAGCTTACATTTGCGAGGTATAGGATACATGCTGTTGTTGGGATGTACAGTGATAATGTTTATACTTCCCATGGGATGTGATGGAGAATGGGGACAAAACAGATTTCATCAAATGGTAAATAATATTTCCAAGGAATTTAGTCAGAGCAATTGCTGGGTATGCTCACATGGCCCTTCACACCATGGCCAGGGTTGGCCAATTACAGTGTCCGTAACTTTAAACTTGACAGGATGGAATGTGACCAAGGTATATTTTGGGATAGGAGACCTTGCGATCCCCGATAAGGCTCAATTTTTATTAGAACAAAGCGAAAGGCCCCTGGCAGCATTATGTGTTCATTATTCTCAGAAATTGGAATTGGTGGAGAAAACAGTATGGGAGGGAAATGCGAGCCAGGGATATGGGAGAAATACCACGGTAAGACGTGTGAATGTAGGGGATTATGATAATTGCAATCTCACTGTACATTTAAACAATAGTGAGAAGTGTTCAGAGTTGGTTTATCCCTTAAGTTGTGATGACCAAAATAGACCAATTTTATTTGGGCAAATGGGAAGTCATACACTTTTGGGGGCTTTAAATAGGCAAACAAGACCGTTGGCTGGCCTAGGTAATTGGATAGGAGGGCTGCCCCCGGGGATGTATTGGATCTGTGGACAATGGGCAGGAAAGATATTACCTCAGACATGGTACTTGTACAATTGGGACCCTCATGGCAGGTGAACTAAGATTTCACCCACAGGATCAACCCCTGGCGGCCTGGGATCGGCAATTTGGTTGGCATAGACTGAGAAAATGAGTGTACAACGAAAAATATGGATATGACCCTGACAATACATATTTAACAAAAGGGGAGAGGGTCTGGGCCGTCCTTAGCCCCAGAACAGGAGTGGCATGGAATATAAGGCAGCTTAGGATTTTATCATATCAGATGGAAAGTTTAGCCAATCAATAAGCAGAGGGGTTAGAAACCTTACAAAGGGAAGTAAACTCTTTGGCAGAAGTTTTAGTACAACATAAAATCACGTTGGATTACCTGTTAAGCAGGGAGGGAGGACTGTGTATGTGGCTAAATACTACCTGCTGCCATTATATTAATGAAACTGGAATAATTGAAATGAATGTGGAGAAATTGCATAAAATTGCCGAGAATGTGAGAAAAACATATCAATCAACCGGTGATTGGTGGTCGTGGCTGACATATTGGTTACCAAATTTAGGATGGATAAGAGGTATAGTGTATACAATATTTTTGATTGTTATAATAGGACTAGTTCTATGTATGTGCTCACCATGCATAATACAATACTTGCTAAGAATGATGCATAAAATGATGGATGGAATGTTGGGTGAAAAAGTTATGATGCTCCAAGCATATCAGAAAGTTTCCATAGAAGAAGGTGAGGAGCATGATGATGTCACTGCAAAATAGATATTTGCAGTAACAAGATAGCACTTGGCCCAGTGCTATTCAACATCTTTATTAACGATTTGGATGACAGAATTGGGGGCATACTTATCAAATTTGCAGATGACACTAAACTGGGAGGAGTAGCTAATACCCCAGAGGACAGGATCAAAATTCAAAATGACCTGAATAGACTAGAAAGCTGGGCCAGTGCTAACAAAATGAAATTCAATGAGGAGAAATGTAAGGTTCTGCACTTAGGGCGGAAAAATGAAATGCACAGATATAGGATGGGGGACACCTGGCTGAATGAGACCACATGTGAAAGGGATCTAGGAGTCCAAGTAGACCATAAGCTGAACATGAGTCAACAGTGTGATGCGGCAGCTAAAAAAGCCAATGCAATTTTAGGCTGCATCAATAGAAGTATAGTTTCTAGATCAAGGGAAGTTATAGTGCCGCTCTATTCTGCTTTGGTCAGGCCCCACCTGGAATACTGTGTCCAGTTCTGGGCACCACATTTCAAAAAGGATGTGGAGAAACTGGAGCATGTCCAAAGGAGGGCGACTAAGATGGTGAAGGGTCTGGAAACCTTGCCCTATGAAGAACGCCTTAGGGAGCTGGGGATGTTTAGCCTGGAGAAGAGAAGGTTAAGAGGTGATATGATAGCCCTGTTTAAATATTTGAAGGGATGTCATATTGAGGAGGGAGCAAGCTTGTTTTCTGCTGCTGCAGAGACTAGAACGCGGAACAATGGATGCAAACTGCAGGAAAAGAGATTCCACCTCAACATTAGGAGGAACTTCCTGACAGTAAGGGCTGTTCGACAGTGGAACACACTCCCTCGGAGTGTAGTGGAGTCTCCTTCCTTAGGGGTCTTTAAGCAGAGGCTGGATGGCCATCTGTCAGGGATGCTTTGACTTGGAGTTCCTGCATGGCAGGGGGTTGGACTGGATGGCCCTTGTGGTCTCTTCCAACTCTATGATTCTATGATTCTAAGAAAAAGGGGGGAATGAGAGGACTGCACTCCAAAATGGCGACAGCTTTAACATGGTTTGAGTAAATGACAAGTTACACGTGCATATTGGGAGGAGTTGGTATTCAGGGAATGGCACCATATAAGAAAATGCTTTGGGCTTCTGTGATTGGTCCATCTGGGCTTCTGTGATTGGTCCACTTGGGCTTCTGTGATTGGTTTGGCGCCTTTTTGGGCTTCCGTGATTGGTTGAGAAGATGTGTGGGGAAAGTATAAAAGGTAAACGAGCCCGATGTAGGCTGCTGCAGTCTTGCTAACGCTCTTTGAGTGTGCTGCAGCCCTGCGCAGCAATAAACGGTGTTTTGTTTCTTTCGACTTTCGATTTCCTGACTCCTTCTTCCAGCGGCAGGCCACCGGCCTTAGGGCTTGTGGGATTCGGCGACCCCTCAGTTGCTACAAATCCTGTTTTTGTTCACTCAGGTACTCTGCCTCTTAACATCTCATATAACAGCATGGTCATTGAGGCAAAGTCCAGGATCCAGATTCTGCAGTACCCAGCCATTCCCAAAAAATACTCTTTTGAGCTCCTGTTTGTTTGTGGGACAAGGCAGGCAGTTTAATGGCTTGAGTTCTGCTCGCTCCTAAAATGCGGGTGTCCTTTTTGATGATGGAATCCCAAATAAGTGACTTCTGGGCTGCAAATCTGTGCCATTGCCTTACTGGCTCTATATCCACAGTCTTCGAGCCATCGAAGGCTGCGTTCACACAGGAGAAATAAACCGGTTTAAGTGCCATGGCTCAATGCTGTGAAATTCTAGGAATTGTAGTTTGTTGTGGGGCCCTGCTCTGGGCCCCACAACAAACTACAATTCCCAGAATTTCACAGCATTGGACTCTTTCAAACGGGGAGGAATTTCTCCCAACTCCAAATGGAGCCAATGCGGATTTATGTAAATTCGCTTGTTTAGCGAATTTACATGAACCCCTGCTCCGTTCGGAATTACTTCCCATTACCCGAAATTAACCCCCTCCTGCCCGAATTTGCATGCGAAGCTTTAATTCACAATAAGGTAAAACCCATGATTGCATTCGAATTGGCTTCCCTCCTGCCCGAATTTGCATGTGAAGAGTTAATTTGCAATAACATAAAACCCATGATTGCATTCGAATTGACCTTAAATTATACTTCCAATTTAGCCTTGTATGAAAGAGTCCATTGACACTTTAGTCAAGTTGAACTTAAAAGTTGCACTGAAATGCCTAGAGATTCCATATATATATATATATATATAAATATTAAAAGTTTTGTGGACAAAGGAGGAAGGTTGGTGTTTGTTTACAGTACTGTTCTTTCACAGAGGGTTAAAAAAAATAGGAAAACACAGAAAACTCTATTGTATTTGCGACAAAAATATGAACAAGTCGCTCTGCTGTCTCTCAAACGACATTTTTTTTTAAAGACTCTTTTCAACCCCCCCTCCCCGCGCGCTTTATTTAAATCCCAACGGTTTCTAACGGTCCAAGCCATAAGCCACGCCCCCTCCCGTTGTTAGACGCGCGCAGAGCGCACTAAAGCAGCATCACGCGCCCCAGTGTAAGCCACGCCCCTTAAAAGCGGGGTGGACCAATGGGAGTCGTTCTCTCTTTTTTCTTTTTTCCCCCCATCCCGGTAACGCGAGAAGATGGAACGAGGCTGGCTATTGGCCCATCTCACCACCAGCGGGGAAATGGAGTAAGGAAGAGAGAGAGAGAGGCTGTTTGTTGCTATCCTGGGTGATGGAGGTAGATTTTCTTCCCCCCCCCACCTTATAGAGTGGTACGGTCCTATTGTCCACTTGCTTAGCCGAGGCGCCCCCGCTCCTCCTCTTTTTGGTCTCGCCCACGGGCCCCTAATAGACTCTAATGCTTCGAATGCACTTGGAACCGTCCTTCCTTCCCCTTCGCTCCCAGAATAGAACGTTCCACAGGGACTGTCTGAAAGGAAGGCGGGAGGATCCATTCCCAACTGCGGGGGGAGGTGATGGTTCAAAACACACTGCAGAAATATAACTTAGTTTGAGGCTGCTTTAACTACCCTGGCTCATTTCTAGGGAATTCTGGGAAGTGTAGTTTTGTGAGCCATTGAGCCTTCTCTGTCAGAGAGCTCTGGTGCCACAATAAACTACAATTCCCAGGATTCCCTAGCATTGAGACCTCTTTAACTGCCCTGGCTCAAGGCTATGGAATTCTGGGAGTTGGAGTTTGTTGTGGGGCACAACAAACTCCAACTCCCAGAATTCCATAGCCTTGAGCCAGGGCAGTTAAAGCATTGCCAAACCAGGCTAACTCTCCAGTGTGGATGCAGCCTTTGCTTCCAGGGAGAGTTCAGGCTTGATTTCCTCAGGGACACATTTGCACACTCGTCCTTCCCAGTAAACCCTAAAGAGTGCTAACTCCAGCAGTTCAGTTCTAATCAATTGTTTAATACAGCTTCAGATAAGGAGGAGAAGAAGAATATGCCGAAGACGGTGCTATTCCATGTCTAAGTCGTTTCCAGCTTATGGCAACCCTAAGGAGAACCTATCATGGGATTTTCTCGGCAAGCTTCTTCAGAGAGGACAAGTGATGATTCAGATCCTGGTCTCCAGATCCTGGAGCATTCCTCGTAGAGACCCAATGTGTCATAGTCCAACACTCAAACCATTTCACTATGCTGGCTTTTCCGTACTACAATAAGGATTTCTCCTATATTCCTTTGCACTTTTTCTTTCTTTATTTTGTATCTCTTCTGTGTTGATTATGTGGTATGCGTTTTGAGCTTAAGCATTTTGCTTCATGAAGGATACTTTTCATTTCCCTTTTAAGATCTTGTGAAGTGAGGCCGGGGTATCAGCTCCATCGAAAGCAGGTTTCTTCCTTTCTTTGATTAGATTCCTTCATCTCTTTATGAAGTCCCTTTTGATACCTTAAAAATCTCTTTTCTTCTGTCATTCTTGGTTACTTTGGATGACACCACAACTGAATCTGTAGAATTATCTTTGTCCTGCCCATTATTTGAGAAGCCACATTCCTAAAATCCTCCATTGTGACTTTCTTGTAGAGGCCATTTTTGTCTGGATCAGGAAGGGGAAAAATGCACTCTTTCAGCAAAGTGGACAGTTGTCTTCTGAAAGCATCTCAAAGCCCACATCTCCTGCAGCTACAGTAATAAGAACAGCAATGTAGCAGCAACTACTGCCTATTTGACACTCCTATTTGCACTTATTAAAACATCTGAAGTTAAAATTAATAATTAGGCACACATTCACATGTACATATTGTATCTTAACTAAAGGTATAGTATTTTATTTCCCATTTGAACAGATGGCTGTAGATGGGGGTATCTTTATTACACTGAAATTGTCTTTAACTCACACGTGAAAACACAATATAAGTCAATAAATAATTGAGGTAATTTAGTTTTTTAAAAAATAAATAGAGCGGTCCCTCCACATTCGCTGGGTTTAGGGGTGAAGGACCCTCACAAATGTGGAAAAACCACAAATAAAAATCCCACCATTATTTTTGCCTGTGAAAAGACCTCTCTAAGAATCTCTAGATTTTCCAGTGGAACTCTGTGGTCAACATCTGTCAAAAATTGACCATAGAATCATGTTGGAGGACCTACAAATGCCTACAGAAGTGTTTTCTCTAGAAGCTTATAGGTTCTCCAGCACAATTCTATGGTCAACTTCTGGCAACGTTGGAGGACCTAGAGATTCCTAGAGAACATATTAATCAAAACCACAAATAATAAAATCCGCAAAAGTCAAAGCCGCAAATGTGCAGGGACAACTGTACATTACTTTTTAAAACATTCAAGCAGGAACTATAATTTTTAATCTCTATCTAGCTATATACCATTGCTCTTTTCTGGCTAGATAAGAGTCAGCATGGCGACGTGGTTTGAATGTTGGACCATGACTCTGGAGACTTGGGTTCAAATCCCTGCTGAGCCATGAAACCCCCTGGATGACTTTAGGCAATTCACACACTCAGGATGGCAATGGTGAACTTCCTTTGAAAAAACTTGCCAAAAAAACCCTGTGATGGGTTCACCTTAGGCTTGTCATAAGTTGGAAACAACTTGAAGACACACAAAAACAATGAGTACTAAATGTGGAAAATTACTTTTATCACCAACATAACTATCTTCAATTTTATGAATCCAGTTACTTTTTGGTCAGGCCACCTTTAAACCCACACCCTTTCTCCCTAACAGCTATCTCTCATGATGTCTTTCAAAAATATTTTTTCTCCCATATTATCAGCAAGAATCTTGTCATTTTCACTCTCCATCTCCATTGTTCTAGTCCCACTGCTGAGTTTAGTAACTACATGTTGTCAACAATTCCTTCATTTCTCTTATAACTCTATAACTCTTTTCATCTTTCCCTCTTTCTCCATACAAAGCTGTTCCTCTCTACTTGCTTCTCTTTTTTCTCATCCATCTCTCTGTTCCCGCTTGTGTCTTCTCTTTGCTTGTTATCTGTGCTGCTTCTCTCTCTCTCTCTCTCTCTGCAGATCTTCCTTCTCCTGCATGCAGTACATGAGGCAGTGTACCACTGGTTTCCTCTTCCTGCCATTCACATTCTTTGCTGTCCATGGTGCTGCATGCTTCTCATCAACACACCCAACCACCATGAAATGAAAAACTGCCAAAGACACCAGGGAAAGCAGCAAAGTGAGGAGAATACATAACAAACAAAAATTCGTTATTGTTGTTAGCTGCCTTCAAGTCAACTTTGAGTAATGGTGACCCTGTGAGTGAGATGTCTCCCTTATTGAGTCCATCTGGCATGTGGTCTTCCTTTCTTTCTACTGCCCTCTACTTTCCCCAGCATTGTTGTCTTTCCTAATGAGTCATACAAAAATACTATCCCTTATATAAGTGCTTCCCAAACTATCTGATGTTGGGGACCAGCAATTATTTTACCCAGTATGCCAGTGACTGATACCATATTTGTGCTCATTGGCTAGAATAGCTTATTTCTGGGAAGCTCACTATATACCAGCAGCCAATGATTTCTGGACTGGCACTAGGTTGTGGACCACCACCTGTATCACTCCTGAGAAATGTCCTAAGTTATGTTGGATTTCATTGTTTGGCGGGAGGGCACTTTACATTTTGATCTACTGGACCTTTTTTTAAATGTAGCTGTTAATATAGTTAATAACAGCACATGGATAACATGGCCTCCTATCTTTCCTAGGACAAATCCAGGACCTTGCTCTTTTCAGTGAGTGAGAGAAAAGGTGTCTTGAGAAACTGATCCCAGGCCTGCTGGAGAAGCTGTTGCTGCTGAAATATCTCCTGAAAGTGAGTTCTAAAAGACATTCCATCTCCATTTAGGCAAGATTTCATGAATATGCAAGCAAGCATTCATATTAAGTGCCACACGTTAGGCACATCTTATGTTCTTATTTTAGATGCACACACACATACAACACCCCATCATGGGACTAGAACATTACAGTTGGACCTCCCTATCCATTGATTCCTTACCTACAGATTCAATCATACAATATATTTATTTATTTATTTATTTATAGTATTTATACCCCGCTCTTCAACCTTAATGGCTATCAGAGTGGCTTACAATTATTAATTTTTATTAGACGATTCCCTGCCCACAGGCTTACATTCCCTGCCCACATGGCTTGAAAATATTTTTTTCAAAATATATAAATTCCAAAAAGCAAATCATGATTTTGCCATTTTATATAAGGGACACCATTTTACTGTCCATTGTATTTAATGGGACTTGAACATCCTTAGATGTTGGTATCCATTGGGGATCCTGGAACCAAACCCTAGTGTATACCAAAACCCCACTATATTTCTGTTACACTGAGGCATGTTCTAATATAACCTCTACTGTTCCAAGGTTGAATGACTTGCACAAAATAATGTTAAGTACAGTCAGCCATGCATTTAATATTAACTGTGGCACACTCTGATGAACCCAAATGAACTCGGCATATTCAGCCATGCGGCAAAATGGTGTTGACTTGCTCATGTATATCACAATAAATTCCAAGGTGAAATAGTGTTAATGTTTTTAACCTGAGAAATGGCTTTGCATAGTGTCTGTTAAAACAGGAAACTCTCAGGTTGCCCATGTTAGAAAATCTCTTTGCCTGAGGCGTGTGTTGTTATAGGTCTCCAAGTCAACTCCAATTTATGGCAATTATATCATAGGATTTCCTTGGCAAGATTTATGCAGAGGAGATTTACCATGGCTTACCTCTTAGGCTGAGGGATTGCAACTTGGGGCCTGAGTAGATAAGCAAGGATAGCATGGGCTGAACCTGTGCTATCCTGCCCCTGGTGCTCACCTGGGTTAGTCCCTGGGATGAATGGGTGTTCATGCACCTGTCCCTACACTGACCCAGGACTAGTGCAGGAGAGCCATCTAAATTCCCCCCCCCCCCCAAGTCACCCTGTCTGATGCTTGGCTGCACCAGGAAGGTAAGGAGTGTGATGGGGCGGACTGTCTAACAGCCCTTTTGCTGCGGAAACTCCATGGACCAAAGCTGTTGTAAGAAAATTTCAGCTTAACAGTGTTTTCGATGTAACACTGATATACCCTGCTGTCAGACTGGATCCCCCAGATCCATGTCTGCAAAGGCAGGATTGGGCCCAATCCTGCCATAGGGGGTTTGGATTGCATCGTCTAAACTAGAAGATGCAAGGTTGGGGAGAAACCAGATCATTTGAATATGATTCCATGAGGACAGCTATACTTCATATTTTTTAAAAGGGTGCTTTTCTCTTAAGAATAGAATCATAGAATCATAGAGTTGGAAGAGACCACAAGGGCCATCCAGTCCAACCCCCTTGCCATGCAGGAACTCCCAATCAAAGCATCCTTGACAGATGGCCATCCAGCCTCTGCTTAAAGACCTCCAAGGACGGAGATTCCACCACACTCTGAGGGAGTGTGTTCCACTGTTGAACAGTCCTTACTGTCAGGAAGTTCTTCCTAATGTTGAGGTGGAATATTTTTTCCTGCAGTTTGCATCCATTGTTCCACATTTTAGTCTCTGCAGCAGCAGAAAACAAGCTTGCTCCCTCCTCAATATGACATCCCTTCAAATATTTAAACAGGGCTATCATATCACCTCTTAACCTTTTCTCCATACTAAACATCCCCAGTTCCCTAAGGCGCTCCTCATAGGGCATGGTTTCCAGACCCTTCACCATCTTAGTTGCCCTCCTTTGGACACGCTCCAGTTTCTCCACATCTTTTTTGAATTGTGGTGCCCAGAACTGGACACAGTATTCCAGATGGGGCCTGACCAAAGCAGAATAGAGTGACACTATTACTTCCCTTGATCTAGATGCTATACTTCTATTGATGCAGCCTAAAATAGCATTGGCCTTTTTAGCTGCTGCATCACACTGTTGGCTCATATTCAACTTGTGGTCTACTTAGACTCCTAGATCCCTTTCACATGTACTTTCATTCAGCCAGATGTCCCCCATCTTATATCTGTGCATTTCATTTTTCCCTCCTAAGTGCAGTACCTTACATTTCCACATGTGGAATTTCATTTTGTTAGCATTGGCCCAGCTTTCTAATCTATTCCAGTCATTTTGAATTTTGATCCTGACCTCTGGGGTATTGGCTACTCCTCCTAATTTGGTGTCATCTGCAAATTTGATAAGTATGCCCCCAATTCTGTCATCCAAGTCATTAATAAAGATGTTGAATAGCACTGGGCCCAGGACAGAGCCCTGTGGGACCCCACTTGTCACTTCTTTCCAGATTGAAAAGGAGCCTTTGTTGAGCACCCTTTGGGTTCGGCCGGTCAACCAATTACAAATCCATGTAATAGTTACCTTCTCTAGCCCACATTTTACAAGCTTGTTTGCAAGAATATCATGGGGGACCTTGTCAAAGGCCTTACTGAAATCAAAATATACTATATCCACAGCATTCCCTTCATCTACCAAGCTGGTAATTTTATCAAAAGAAGAGATCAGGTTTGTCTGGCATGACTTGTTTCTCTGAAATCCTGGTTGACTTTTTGTGATTATGGCATTTGCCTTCTAAATGTTCACAGACTCTCTGTTTAATGATTTGCTCCAGAATCTTTCCTTGTATTGATGTCAGACTAACTGGATGATAATTGTTGGGATCCTCTTTTTTTCCCCTTTTTGAAGATGGGGACAACGTATGCCCTCCTCCAGTCTGCTGGGACTTCTCCTGTTCTCAAGGAGTTCTCAAAGATTATTACCAGTGGTTCCGATATCACATATGACAGTTCTTTTAATACCCTTGGATGTAGTTCATCTGGTCCTGGAGACTTACATTCATTTAGGTTAACCAGGTATTCCTGTACTATCTCTTTACTTATTCTGTGCTGAAATTCCCCTATTCTGTCTTCTGCTTCATTATCCTCAGCTTGAACACCCTTTGCCTTTTCTGAGAAATAGAGTTCCAAGGACTCTTACCATTTATTCTATTTCTGAGAAATAGAATTTATACTGTTTCTGTGAACTAGAGTTCCAAGGACTCTTTACCATTTATTGGTGGAGGGCAACTGCACCTCAGTTTGTATGTAGAAGCAGGCTTCCACACATGCTCACTATGAAGAACTATGGTAGATTTGAGCCAGCTTCAGCAGCAGGACTTGGCAATACCTTTTTATAGTGACCCAAGTCCTTTCTGGAAGGTAAGTTCAGGAAATGGAACAAGAAGATGCTTGTTCACCACTATGACCATTAGCCAATAATGCCCCTTGAGATGCATTGTCGTTCCCCATTCTATTTAACACATGTATGCAACTGCTGGGAGAAGTAGCTTGGCGTTCCTTGTCATCAGTTTTCTGATGACAGTCAGTTATATCTTTTTTAAAATTAAAATCTAAAGAAGGTCTTCTGGTTCAGAGAATAGGTAATGGCTGGATCAAGGCAAAGAAACTGAAGGTTTAAGCAAACACAGAAGTGCTCCTAGTCATTTGATAGCAATTTGGTTGTCATTTGATGTGGAATAGAAGTTCCATGTGTTCTGGGTGGGGTTACACTCCTCTGAAGATGCAGGTCCATAGCTTGGGTATAACTCAGATTCTGCCCTGATCTTGGATGGCCAGGAGTTCAAAGCTAATGTGTGAACAGCACTTCTTTTTGAAAAAGTCTGATCTGGCCACAGTGACACGGCTTACTAGATAACTGTTGTGACCTCTGTGTGGGACTAAGGTTACAAAGTGTTCATAAACGTCAGCTGATCCAGAATGTTACATCCATCCCGTTGGCTAGGGGAAGTGTGTTACTCACTGCCTACTAGTCTCTTTCTGAATACATCTTAAAAGTGTTGGTTATGTCTTGGAAAGAGGCTGTCTGAAAGACTATATTCCTATGCAAGCCTGCCTGGTGTGTCTGTCTATCTCTGTCTCATGAGTATTAGAGATGGATTTGGTGGGGATATAAGAATGGACTTCCTTTGTGGTTATTCCCAGGTTCAGAAACTCTACTCCAAAGCTATCCCTTGTCCTTTCACTGGCAAAGATCTTTTTATTGGAACCGGTATTTGGAATTGATGCCTGGTAGCTATTGAAGTAGTTTTAACTGATTGGATGTTGTTACTTATTTATTGATGTGTTCTAATTCTTCTTAGTCTTTCTTTATGTTGTATAATATTTGTTTTATATTAATTTTATTAATGGTAATACTACTACTATTACTTTTTATGGTTAACTGTCTTCAGTGCTGTATTTTTGCAGAAGAACAGACTATAAATTGAATACATAATATTGAAATGAGAATGCACTATGTGAGTGGTCTATCTACACTGTTTTAATATCTTACACTTATGGGTGCATATGTATATCTGTATACTGGTGCAATTAGTATGGTTGTATTTGAGTTTTTGCAATAGTTCTAGAATATCTTGTTTGCATATTACAAAATGTAATATTTTGCCACAGAAATATTGTAATATCTCTTAAGCATCTGCATTTAAAATACATTTGTGAATAAAATGAGGAATATTAACTGTATTCAGGTTATATTAATGCTTTTCTTATGTTGTCTACCAGTTTTCACTTGGAGTAAAAAAAAGTCTTTCACTTAGGATAAAACACTTTCTCTGTGCTTATCTACTGGGAAGAACATGAGATACAGAATTTCAGACTGGATCCAGTTTACATTAGTTGCACTCAGTTTCTATTGAAATCAGTGGTGTTTCAGGAGATTACTTCACTACACTGTTATAGTGCTGGTATTCCACTTAAACTGCTCTGGCTGCCTCTTGTGCATTCTGGGATTTGCATTTAGAATTTTCAGCCAAAGAGCTCTTAGTCCTCACTGAACTACAAATCCCAGAATGCTACAGGAGGCAGCCAGAACAGTAAAAGTGAAATAACAGCACTATAAGAGTGTAGTGCAGTAATCTCCTACATCATGATTAATTTGTCCCATTTATTTCAGTGAAACTCGGGTTCAACTAATATTCAACATCTTAAATACCATGGTATGTGTATGGTGTCACCCAGGATGTGGTCCTTAGTCACTCCTCTGTGACCTTTGATATCAAATCAATATCAAAAAGGGAGATTGCCGGCAGGTTGCCACTGGCAGCTCCCCAGTACAGGAAACCAGCCATAGCACATTGGGACATCCAGATGGCTCAACATGGGAGAAACCAAAGGCACTCAGCTGGGATCACCCCAGATCAAAATTAGCATAATCAGTTCACTAAGGGAGTGATGGTGGTAAGCTGGACTTGAAGACTGTTTGCATACAGCAGCCAAGGGGAGTTCCCTTCTCTTTTTATGTTAGGATATTCATGCTGATTGTCTGGGCATTCTTGGCTATCACTCCCCATTCTTTTCCCTGGGAAAGTCAAACCTTTCAACTCCTGAAACATTGCCTTCAGTACACATTTCTAGCTATAAATACATGTGCCCAGATAATAGCAAATCAGTCTAGTCTGAAACCGGGCAGAACCTCTGTCCAATTTCGACTTGACATCTCAGTTGCTGGCCACCTCACATGTCACAGGCAGCTACCAAGCTATTGTCATTCTGTTAATCCCACAGTTGGAGCTACACTTTGGATCAGGACAGTATTACCTCTTAGCCACCCTGCAACACACTATTACCTATGACTTTTTCATTGTTAGTTCTTGTGTGTGAGAGAGAATGTGTATGTGAGTGTGGATCCCCTTTTTAAATAAACTAAATTAATCTGGAATACTGCCTCTGAATTTCTCTGGGTTTGGAACTGTTATACAGTTTATTTTACCGAAGCTCTCTCGCTGCTTTGTATTAATTAAGTGTAGTTTGTAGGTGCCCTGTAGGAACCCCCTGCAATTTAGGTAACAATGGAGGATGGGAGAAGTGAGCGGCCGGTTTTTACTGACCTCAAGAGATTTCAGTTGAGACTCAAACAATATTCTGTGCAACAAACAGTTGCAATGGATATGCTTTCTTCGTGAAAAAAATTACCTTGAGATCAAACACTGCAGATCAAATATTGAAAAATTGTGACAGGTACACAATCTTGAGGAAGAATACATGGATTGTGTAGATTCTGCACAGCATGTGAGCAACAACTGCACATTGAGGGATGATGTGAAGAGATTGTAGCATAGACATGAAAAAAAAACTTTACCTTGAGATTGTTTGTGTGTTTACTTTCTCACAATATGAAATGCCATCCAACTTCAAGTTTGAATTTACAATTGTTTATAATACTTGCATGCTGCAAAGTTGTCTGGCATGAATTTGCTTGTGTGGTTCTGTGTGGTTCTGTGGGACCTTCATGTTATTTAATTCTGCACCACATCTCAAGATTCCATTTTTACTTTTCTTTCTTTTACTTTTTCTGTTTTTATAGATTAAAGAGCAGGAAGCAGAGATTTTCCTCTAAAATAAGCAAACATAATGTAACCTTTGTTTACTTGTTCAAGAGGTAAATCCAGTTGAAATGAGTTGAAAGTAAGTTAACAACTACTGACAAAATAAATGTTCCTTGATTCCCTTCTCTGTCAGCCAAAGGATAAGAGCTTAGGTAAACATAGTGGGGTCTGGGGATTTTGCTGTGTTCCACTTAGTACATATTGGCTTCAGAATGGCCTAAGGAAATGTTCTAGTGAGTAAGACATCCTGGCAATCCTTGGCATCTTCAGATAAAATGACCCACTTAAGTAATGTGAAGACCTTTGACAGAGACTCTTGAAAGCCTCTGTCTTTCAGAACAGATAATATTGGGCTAGAAGGATAACCAGTCAGATTTGGCATAAGGCCTATTTTATTGGCCACCCTAAAATTCTGTATTCAAATAGAGCAGGGCAGGGCAGTCTAATTTCAAGATTCCATGGTGTTCTGTTCTTTTCCTTTTTCATCTGGTGCACTATTGTATTTCAGGTTTGCAAGACAAGAATGCATCCACACAATATCTGTCAACAATTAAGACATGACTACAATGGGCCCTAGTTATCTACTGGGGTTTGGCTCCAGGACCCCCCCCCCAATGGATACAAAAATTTGTAGAAGCTGAAGTCCCATTAAATACAATGACATAGTACAATGGTGTCCCTTATATAACATGGCAAAATCAAGACTTGCATTTTGAAATTTATGTATTTTGAGTATGCATTGTTAAGATATTAAGAAATGACTTGCTGAATTTGGCCAGGGTAGAGCCAGCTTGGTGTGGTGGTTTGAGTGTTGGGCTAGGTCTCTGGAGACCTGGGTGCGATTCCCAGCTCGGCAGTGAAACCCACTGAGTGACCTTGGGCAAGTCACAATCTCTCAGCCTCAGCAGAAGGCAATAGCAAACCTCTGAACCAGTCTTGTTAGAAAATGTTCATGATAGGGTTTCCGTAAGTCAGAAATGACTTGAAGGCACACAGCATTCAAACACACATCTTAGGCCAAGATCATGTTTACTGCAGCTTGTTGTACTTACTCAGTGGCAGTATTTTGTTACCATTCAGGTTGTTTTTCAGTGTCAAGTCATATGGATCTGAAGTTATACCCACATGCCAGTTATCCTTTACACCAGCACGTTGCAGTGTGGGCTGCTAGGATGCTATTTGTATAAGATAGTATTGAATATCTCCTTATTCAAGTCTGTAAGAAGCACAAATGTAACTCAGAGTTATCCAGTGTAATGCCCCAACAGTATTCTGACTTGAATTTACTTCCACCATTCCCCATCCTCAGTATCCCAGCAATTGGCCAGTTTTATACCAATAACCATGATCTTCTTTCTGCCTAATCCTGGTTTGGAGTGAAGTTGACTCCTGAGGATAACTATGTTTAATTTTGATTGTGGGTTTAAGTCTTGAGTTTGAATTACTGGGGCCATAAAAAAAATAAAACAAATGAACAACAACAGAGAAATCTTTTGTCAGATCAAAGGACAATTTAGTTCACTATGCTGGGTTGAATTTAGAGTCATCTGATGGAATTTTCTCTGGATTCTCTGGTTTCACATTTATCCACTATTAGCATTACTTGGTAATATAAATAACTTTATATGTAAGCTCTGTAATGGGCAATGTTTCTTCAACAGGTCCTATTTTGTACATGCTTCATCAATACATGTATATTGCTTTTGTCCATCTACGGCAATATTATGGTGGTGAAAATATTCAGGAATCAGATTTCACTTTTTAAAAGGCAGTTGCTTATCCACTAATTTGACATTGTAGGTGGCATTAACAATGTTTTGATAAACTTTCCAGGAAATATCTGTCCATGTCGTTAAAGAAACATTTGCCTGTCTTTTCTTTAGTAAAACTGGGCTCTTATTTACATGAACAAAGATGGCATCCTATTTAGCACAAGAGGTTCAGCTTGCTAAAAGACATGAAGAAATGTAAGTACTTGTTTCATAAGATTTCCTGGAAAACATTATGAGATTATTTAATTATATTCTAAAGTATATTAGAAAAATGAAAGATTGACACGAATAGTTTTTTTATTTAATTTAAATTTCATTTAATATTCTTATAATATATGATACAATACCATACATAACAATTTCCTTTGTAAATATATGTGTTCTTTACATTCTAACACCTTTATCTAAATATCTTTAACATACCACCTCAGTTTGAAAAAATTAAAGTATTTCTAGGTCCACTTTGCATTTAAACATACAGTTTTTTTCTCTGGTATAATTTACCAAACTAAAAATTAGTGAGCAGTTGGCCTGGTCCAAAAAACTGCAGAAATAATTCATAAAATGTCCTGGCTCAATGTTAGAGAATTCTGGGAACTTTAGTTTTGTCAGACATTTAGCCTTCTCTGTCAGAGAGCTCTGGTGCCACAATAAACTACAGTTCCCAGGATTCCCTAGTACTGACCCAGGGCAGTTAAAGCAGTCTGAAACTGGATTATTTCTGCAGTGTGTTTTGGACCAAGAAAGCAGTTTCATTTAAAAACAAAGGAAAATATTGCCTCTAGGGGGAGCTGTGCCACCAGTACTGCCTCTAAGATGTAATACTAAGATCATCAGTATTGAACCTTCTGATTAAATTTCAGCTAGAGCTGAGCAATTGGATTTTGTCTTCTAAATTCAGTATGAAGTTTCATTTCAATACATTTCTTTGTATTGAAACTCAGTGTAATCTGATTAATAAAACATTGTATTAGACGGTTATCTGCTGGCATTATTAGGAATGATTTACCTATATTTTAAATAATTTGATATCCTTGTGCCAACTGTGATCTGTAATGCATTTTACAAGTGTATCATGAAAACAGTCCAGCATTTTGCCTTCTAAAATAACCAACCAGGTGCTTCTGGGAAGTGTCATCAGGCATACTCTGAATTCATAAACATGAACATGGTGAGAATCTATGCCTGCAAGGGATATTTGAACCTTGGCAATAGCAAAAGCATACCAAGACAGATTGGTTCCAGTAAACCATATTCTCACAGAGCTGTTTCACAGGGCAAGTTTTTTTGAATGCGTAAGCATCAAAACATTTACAGTGATTATATTAAGAAATGGTAGAGCTTAATAAATGGCAACAGTACATGATTAAAACAAACAACTACATAATAAAATAGAGTTGCTTCAAAATGTTAACTGAAAAAATCAGGTTTGGATAAAATGTAAAAGGATGGATAAAGGTTGCAAGAGACAAGGGTTGAAGATATGTCATCTGGGGTTCATAGTCTGCTGAGAAATAAAGGGGGAGAGACAAAAGAAGCTCAGTGGAGATGTTTTAGAGGTCAATGAAAGATCAAGGAAAATATTTCAAAAAGTTTGTTATAGGGAAGAGCTAATCTCTTCTCTTAAAAAAATCTTCTCTGTCATTGTCTTTTAGTCCCTCATTCATGGCCAATGCATAAGGTAAGTAGTTCCTAAAGACGACGACAACAACAACAACAATAATTTTTATTTATATCCCGCTCTTCAGCCAAGGCTATCAGAGCGGCTTACAATTTGTTAATTAGACATTATTGTTATAAAGACAGATTCAAGTTACAAGGTTTAGATTGTAAGCCTGAGGGCAGGGAACTGTCTAATTACCAATTTGTAAGCCTCTCTGAGAACATTTCTGAAGAGCAAGGTATAAATTCAATAAATAAATAAGGTTTTCTTCTCCTAAGCCTAGTTAGACTGCCTTACAGACCAGCTGGTGAGTGTTACAACTCTAATTGAAGCAGTAGAAATAACAGGAGATAGTTGGCAGACATCTCAGTGAAGGGCAAGTTAGCATGGATTCTCTGAGCCAGAACAGGAACTTAGGAAAGAGATGATTTGGCTAGAATCCTGGTTTCTGTGCTCAAGATACTAATTTCAACTTGGAGTGGGCTGGGTGGAGATCATCCTTAGTCCAGTGACGTCAGCAAAGCCTCATTGAGAAGTATGTCAAAGCAGGACGTCTTCAAATTGTTTCTTGAGAACAGAAATATGAACAGAACCCGGGCTGCTGAAGTCCAGCTGTTCTTGTAGAATTTGGAATGGGAAACATTCTCTATTTACTTAGCACTGTCACCTTTTCTAGGTATAGGGATTCTGTTGGCAGGTGCACAGTACTAAGGCTTGGCTCAAAGGCAGGAAAAACAGCAAAAGAGTGACTGGGAGGACTTTCACACACGGGTAATCTACAATTTTAGCAAGAGATCTACAATTTTAGCAAGAGAATAGAGTCTTTGACAATACCTGTTGCATGACATTGCCTCTGGCCTGTTGCTTCTGTGCCTCTGAAACATTATTACAGTGCATGTTTTCATTGATGGGAAACCCATCAATAAGCCGCCAGTCATGCTGCCAGCTTGTTATCCGCAGGTGCCATAATTAGCTCCCAGGGCACTTCCAATATTAGGCTGTCACATGGTGTCAGTCTCCTTCTTTCTCCCTCTCCCCTTCACTATTCCCAAGTAGCCTGTTTTCTTTCTTTTTTCATTTTCTGTTTTTTCCTCCAATAAATAGCGTTCCCAAAACTTCAGAATTGCATTAAAAATAATTTTTTTTATTTTTTAAAATATTTTTATTGATTTCATGCAATAAAATACATATCATCATATCAGCTACACAAATATTTTCTTCTGATTTTATAATATCCTTTATCAAATACAAAATGTATCTACACAGGTTAATCTGTACTTCCTTCATCTGTCTCCCCAGTTAGTAAAGATTTATCTATTCCTTGCTGCTTAGTTTCTATTGGTATTTCTTCTCTTAATGAGTTAATTGATCTTAAATTGTCTAAAAAACTTCAAATCCAAATTACCTTCCTTAATATTTCCATTTAGATGGTCTATAAGTGAGTTCTTTACCCCAACAAAAGTATTTATTATTTATTCATGATTTATCAAACAAATAATATTACTGCAAATTCTCCCTTTTCCTCATTCATATAGTTAATCAGAGGTTCCCAGGTTCTAAGAAATTCCTCTTTTGATTTCCTTTTCAATCTCAATGTTAATTCGTCCATTTCCATATATTCATATAACTTTAAAAGCCATTGATCTACTGTAGGTATTTCAACACTTTTCCATTTGGCTGCATATAATGTCCTTGCTGCGCAATCCATATAAAATAGTAGTTTCCCATATTTCCTTTCTATTTCTTCTTGATCTAACATGCCTAAAAGATATAGTTTGGGATCTTTCATTAGTTGGATCTTTAAAACTTCACGTACTTGAGAGTGAATTCCAGTCCAAAATTCTCTTGCTTTCTTACAAGCCCACCAACAATGATAGTTTGTTTCTAACTCTGTTGTACATTTCCAGCACTTATTTTTACACTTTTTATCTATCTTTGCTAACACATATGGAGTCAAATGCCATCTATATTGCATTTTAATCAGATTCTCTCTCAGACCATAATTAGGTGTATATTTTGTTCTTTTTTCCAGTTTTTTTCCCATTGTATTAGGGGAATATTTTGTCCTATATCTTTGGCCCAGTCGACCATACATTTCTTGTTCCATATCGTATTTCAACAACATTTTATATAAACGAGAAGTTTCGTGTACACTTTCTTCCTTTATTATTTTCTCAAATTCTATATCTCCTTTCCCTATTCCTTGTATTTTCTGATCCATCTGGAATCTTTCTTTAAGACGTCTATACAAAAACCAATTACATTTGTATTCTTTATTAAGAAGTTCTGTTTCAGTTTTTAACTCTCTTTGTCCATTTTCCATCTTTGTAATATCCTCATACGTTGGCCAGTTGTTACAGGACATTTTTTCATTTTTGTAAAAGGCTTCGTTAATAGATGCCCAAAGTGGTATTTTAGTAACCCAAACATCTTTTTCTGCCAAACATGTAATAACAATTTCCTTATGTAGTGGTTGTTAAAGTCTTGATTGACCTTTACTTTATCATACAATAGATATCCATGTAGGCCATAAACTAGCCCCGCACTTTCCAAATTCAATGTCCGATGTTTCCTTAGTCTTATCCAATCTAATACCCAACTCAGCACTGATGCTTGATAGTATAGTTTAAGATTGGGTAATGCTACTTTGGATTGGAGTAGCAAAAATAAAAATATTTTTTTAAAAAATGAAAGGCATGCTAGGTAGAGCATAGGACAGCAAGGCAGGGTTATGGGGGGATGCAGAAGAGAGTGAAGGACCATCAATGGTAAAAAAAGTCCCAGTTGCCTTATTGGAGAGATGTGTGATAATAAAAACTCAAACCTGATATGTCCCCTTTCTCTTTAAATGATGTGATTGTGAGACCAAGGCTTGTGTGATAAAGGTCTAAGAGGTCAGCCTGGCTGCATAAGGAAGCCATTCTTGCTGTATAAGACTAAGAAACATTGGGAGATCTCCTCATTAGTGATGGCCATGTTTACCCATTGATTTGAAAATCTATATTCCTTATAATTAGTAATGTCTTTTTCCAGACAAATTCCAGGCTTCGTTAGAACATATGAAAGATATTGTTCCTGCCCAAGTAACCAGAGGATTGCCAACAGCAGCCCACCGGCTTGATTTAAGGAGAGACCTTTACTCCACTATTGTTCCTCATTTAGTGTCATATTTCACCTTAAGCAAGTATGTTCAGAGTAATAGGCTGAAGGCATTGATAAACTTGGCTTATGCATATTTGTTTAATCTCCTTTTGAAACCCTCTGTACTACCAAACAATCTTCAATTGGTTGTGGAAACAAACAAACAAACAGCTTCATTTATATACCGCTTCATACCCTTAAGGAGTGTCTAAGCGGTTTACAATTTTAAGCTATTTAAGTGAACTGCATAACTTAATTATGCACTGTGCAAAGAAGTATCCCCTTTTGCACTCCTTAAATCTGCTGGGAAGGGGTGATTGGTCGTCATCAGTTCAAACTCCTCCCAACACACACACATGGCAACACACACACATATATCAGTATATATGCAGTAAGGATTGTTTGCATCAGTGTTCTTCACTTTGCATCTTCTTAAATCAAACCTCATTCACCATTTTACTGCACATTAACCTAGTTTGAAGAGATCTTTTTGATCATCACTATCTCCAGATCATTTGTTAGAGGAAAAATACCATGTCCTGCTATAGTGTTAAAGAAACCTTTTTTTCTCTCCATTGAAAGAACTGTCCCTTTACTCCTACATTGTCCTCCTTTTTATCCTGTTTGACTGCTAAGCTTGCTTAGGAACTTTTGATCAATGGGTTTGTCAAGGCTTTTGAGGGGTTTTGAGTGGGTAGAAATGCTTGCTGAACCATGCTTTTTTATCTATTTGTTGACACTCTCAAAGGACTTGAAAATGTTGATGTGACTGGAGCTTCCTTTAGGGAACACATGCTGCTTCTCCTTAGTAAGGCAAGTTCTTCTATAAGTTTAATCATTGTTTGTTGTTAACTGCTGTCAAGTCAACTTCAGCTTACAGCAATTCTGTGAATGAAAGACCTCCAGGTCACCCTATGTTCAGGTCTTGCAGACTCAAGGCCGTGGCTTCCTTGGTAGAGTCTATCCACCTGGAATGCAGTCTTCCTCTTTACCTGCTGCCTTCTACCTTACCAAAAATTATTGTCTTTTCTAGTGAGAACTTTCTTCTCATGATATGGCCAAAGAACAACAGTGTCATGGGTGAAACAGACAGTCAAAAGGAACCGGCTTCCCAGCAGACTGGAGACATGGCATCCAGACAGCAGCACGCCCCCAGTCCATCAGGAAGCTGCATAGCTGACCACACGTGCTTTGGATGCACACCATTTTGACAGTGCAGCCTGACTTCCTTGCCAATTGAAAACTATTCTGTTTCTCTGTATTCTGTTCTGACAGTAGCCTCTTGTCCCAAGTACAGGTTACGCATCAGGACAGTCAATTGTTGTGGTACACCCATTTTCTTAAGAGAGATTCATAATTTTTCATGATCTACACAAGTGGTTCCCAACCTTTGTTAGGCCGCAACCCCCTTGCAGCCGGAAGTCCCATCCCTTCTTCTGGCTGGCGGCCTCCCTAATTGGCTGGGAGGCCGGGGAGGGGCGGGACTTCTGGATGCAAAGTCTGCCAGAAGCCCCGCATGATCGATGCAGCAGTAGTGGCAGGCCAGAGGAGGCTTGGTCACCCTGCAGGAGGAAGAGGAGGAGTTGCATTCAGTGAGTATTTCTGTCACCTTTACCTTTTGCTTCTCATCTGTTTTTAAGTGCTTGAGGAGTTTCACCTATCATCTATTGAGGCTTCTTTGTCTTTTAGCTGCAGATAATGAGTTTTTGTGTTCTAGCCCAAAATGTGTGGGATGATATAACCATCCAGATGTTTTTTGAATGCATCTCTCAACATTCCTCATCATTGATTATGCTGGCTGTTGGGACATGTAGTCCAATAACATCTAGAGGGCTGCATGATTTCTTGCTCTGTTCTTGTGTTATAAAGAACACTGACAGATTTGACAATGCAAACATTCTGCCTTCTTGTGTTTCAGTGGTTGAAAAGCCAGGAAAACTATTAATATTTAGGAAAGGGTAAAAATAGTACCAAATTTGTCATAAGTTTAGTAAAGAAATCTGTGAAAGCTCTGTGAGCACTTCTGATAGTTTATTCTCTAAAGAGGAAATAGCAGACCTTGTAAAGTACAACAAAGCAATACAAATTGTTGTGGGTGTAAAAAGAAGTAGCGACTTAATAGAAATAGACTGAATTAATTTAGGAAAAAGATTATTGTTTGAAATATGAAGCTTTTGGTTTACATGAAATCTGAATGTAACTGATATTTGTTCATCTTCACCAATCAAAGATATTTATTCCACGAAAGAGGAAGGACTGTAGCTTAGTGGCAGGGCACATACTGTTTAGCAGAAAATTCCAGGTTCATCCCTTGAAATCTCCCATACAAATTGAGCAGGAAAGGTAAACGACAGAGCTTGGAAACATTAATTTTTGTGGATTACAACTTCAGTGTTTGCCGTAGTTCTCTATTGGAATTGTAGTCCAAAAAGTAGGTTTTTCAAGTTCAAATAATAAGAAAAACCTTTGCCTATATATTGGGGGAGATGATAGCCATCAAGGGCTAAGTAGCCCATGTGGAGAATATCCATTTATTCACCAATGTGAGGATAGTTTAGACTACTTGTTGCTGCAGCATTTTCACTTTTGCCTGATTCCCTGATTCCATTCTTTGACTGAATATCGTTCTCCCTGGTTTTATCAAGGTACAATAATATGCCCCTAGTGCTACATTAATTTTGGAGTCTGATGTTTTCATCTGCACTGATTTTGTGGTGGATGTTGTTCCTCTTTAGTTTATGGTACTCTTTGACATGCAAGCCATACTAATTCTACTATATCATTCCATGGATAATCATACTCCTTTCATAGTTCTACACTATTTCTTTTGTGCCCACTATATCTATTTTCTCTACCAGTATAAAGCACTGCCGCTGTGGCAGATTACTTCATATGCTTCTGCTATTATTAAAAACACCTATACTTTGTATTCTTCTACAAATGTGTGCAAAATTTTTTACAAATATGTGGTCCTTTCAAACTGCTCTCAGTTTTTAATGAATGCATGTTGCTAAGGTCTACCTTATCACCATTTTGAGGATCTGAAATATTTACATCTGAGATACGTTAATGCAAACCAGATGTATCATAGTGTTTTCCAGTTTTCCTCAATTTTAAAACAATTTAAAATCTTCAAGACAATTTAAAAACTATTCTATAATTATTTTAATTATTTAAAATTATTTACTTATTACTTCAAGATGTCTAGTTCCATTTTGAATCAAGTTCCATCCTTTCTCTTTTGTAGAAGGAAAGCATGTCCTGTGTCCTGTAGCACATAGACATGTACAATTAAACCATTCCTTCCATCATCTCGTTCATTATGACCACACAGCCCTGCCTTGTTAGCTGTGTCTATTGCAACAAGTAGCATTTATGACACTTCAACCTTAATGGTCCTAAGTTCCAACTTTTTAGCTCCAGAGCCTCATGGCATACTGGTGGTACCAACATACATCACAACCACTGATTCACACTTGCAGCCTACTTAAAGAAATCATGATGCCTGCAACTTTCACACCAAGCAAGTCACCATGTAGTCATCAGACCCGTCTCAGATCCATTACTCTGTATTCCTAATTATTAAATCTCACACCACTGATTTCTCTGTGGGAGATTATCTCTGAGAATGCAGAACTGTCCTCCTCAGAAGAAAAAAAGCAACCTGTCTAGGGAGCTTTTGGTAGAAAGATTAATAATATTGGAATCTGGCAAGCAAGTTGGAGATGGAAGTGGAACTTCAGAACATGGGAAAAATGAAGAAAAGGTTTGTTCCTTTTTCTGAAAGAAATGAAACCCATTTTTGGAAGAATAAATATGTCTGATTATATATGGACAATATTAATTGAAAGTAAGAGAAAGAAGTATGTTTTAAAGACGCAAACCAGTTAAAGCAATATGTGAGTTCAGGTTAGGAATGGAACAGCCTTCCTTCTAAACATGGCATCACTTCTGTCTGCAGAGCTACATATAACTGCAGAAACTGGTGACCCTAGTAATGCTGCAGATTACTAACTCTGTGTTGTAAGCACATTTCCTCTGAGGTGTTCATTTCTGAATGTTTCAACTGTGCACTGATGCTGCTTGTTGTATAACATGATGGTTACTTTCTCCATGGGAGCACAGCAAGAAAGGGACTTCCTGTGCTTTTCCCCCTCCTTCAGTGTACCCACGCTGTATTGAAAATAATTATAGGAATACTGGGTGAGGGTAAAAGGTGGTTGTTTTTCTGAACGTTGTGCAGAAAGAATGGTCTGCCCACTTATCAGAATGTTTCCCTTTTGTAGCCTGTCTCAGAGATTGGTGTTGCTTCAGCAGATGGAGAGTCATCATGGAGACAAAGAAGCTGAAAAGACATGGCAAATGCAAGAAGCTGATGCAGCTCATAAAAGAAATGTAGTACTTTTAAATGTAAGTTTCCCTGACTTTTAATCAGTAACTGTATAGTAAAATCTCCATGTAACATTTTGTGGCTCCTCAAGTGGTGACTAACATATGAGCAAATGCCAAAGGAAAAAGAAAAGTTTAAACTTGTGCTGTCATCAACTGTTCCTCATACTCCCCCATCACAGGAAAGATGGAGCAGGCTGTTAGGAACATATGAACTGTCTTGCTGGACTGGACCACTTGTTCATCACATCCTCTGTATTGTTTCTTATAATATGTATGTATTTATTTATTAAAATAGTTATATCCCACTCTGTACCAAAAGATCTCAGGGCAGCATACAGATGAAATCAATATTAACAGTGAAAACAATTTGAAACTATAAAAATAATTTAAATAGAGTAACATATTAACCATATTAACAGGTAATTAAAGCAGGTTTGTAAGATTAAAACAGTTTTAAAAGCCTATTCATAGCATTTGATGTAAATCAGTAAGATCCAAGTGCTCATAATTGCTAGACAGTTGTTCTTGAGAAGTTCTAGAGCAGTGCATTATTATGATTCAGTACTCTGTTAATGGTTCCCAGAATGTGATAACCATAAATAGATCCATAAATACACCTGGTTATTGGAGTATTATAGTACCATTGTTTCAGTTGGCATCTAATAATCATTGATAAGCCCCCTTTTCCATACTGTAATAGGGTCTGGGATGAAACTCACAGCAGGAATAATATTTATAACTAGATGGCCAAAGAGCCCAACTCTCATTGATTACCACTTCAAATACCCTTCTAAGCATGTGGGGTAAGAGGTACTGGACATTCCCTCTCTCCCCCATTTTTATCCATGCCTTTGGGCATTTTCTTTAAATAATAAAGTTTTGCATGGGGGCTGCCTTTAAATTGTTATTCATAGATACATGACTAGGCTTAGAAATGGCTAGTGAATATGATTAGGTTGCCCTCATTTCTGTTTCTGCGATATCAACTGTGAAGCTATCTTAGAATCATAGAGTTGGAAGACACCACAAGAGATATCCAGCCCAACCCCTTGCCATGCAAGATCACACAATTTCCATCCTCAATATGACACCCCTTCAAATACTTAAACAGGGCTAGCATATCACCTCTAAACTGTCTCTACTCCAGGCTAAAAATATCCAGCTCCCTAATTCTATCCACATAAGGCATGGTTTCCAGACCCTTCACCAATTTGGTGGCCCTCCTCTGGATACACTCCAGCTTCTCAACATCCTTTTTGAATTGTGGTGCCCAGAACTGGACACAATATTCCAGGTGCGACCTGACCAAAGCAGAATTGAGTGGCACTATTACTTCCCTTGATCTAGATACTATACTTCTATTGATGCAGCCTAGAAATGCATTGGCCTTTTTAGCTGCATCATCGCAGTGTTGACTTATGTCAACAGCAATAGCACTGGGCCCAGGACAGAGCACTGTGGCACCACAATGGTCACAAGATGAAGAGAAGCCGTTGCTGAGCACCCTTTGGGTTTGGCCGGTCAACCAATTACTAATCCACCTAACAGTTGCATTGTCTAACCCACATTTTACTAGCTTGTTTGCAAGAATATCATGGGGGACCTTGTCAAAGGCCTTATTGAGATCAAGATGTGCTATGTCTGCAGCATTCCTTTCATCTACCAAGCTGGTAATTTTATCAAAAAAAGAGATCAGATTAGTCTGAGATGACTTGTTTTTGAGCAACCCATGTTGATTTTTTTGTGATTATGGCATTCTTAACATTAGGAGGAACTTTCTGACAGTAAGGGCTGTTCGACAGTGGAACGTACTCCCTTGGAGTGTAGGGGAATCTCCCTCCTTGGAGGTCTTTAAGCAGAGGCTGGATGGCCATCTGTCGGGGATGCTTTGATTGGGAGTTCCTGCATGGCAGGGGGGTTGCACTGAATGGCCCTTGTGGTCTCTTCCATCTCTACGATTCTATGATTCATAGACTCTATGATTAATGGGCTGCTCTAGAATCTTTCCTGGTATTGATGTCAGACTAACTGGGCAGTAATTGTTGGGATCCTCTTTTTTTCCGTTTTTGAAGATGGGGACAACATTTGCCCTCCTCCAGTGTTCTGGGACTTCTCCTGTTCTCCAGGTGTTCTCAAAGATTATTGCCAATGGCTCTGAGATTGCATTTGCCAGCTCTTCTAATACCCTTGGATGTAGTTCATCTGGTCTTAGAGACTTAAATTCATTTAGATTAAGAAGGTATTCCTTTACTACCTCTTTACTTTGTGCTGCATTTCCTATTGTGTCATCTGCTCCATTTTCCTCATGTTGAATACCCTTTTCCTTTTGTGAGAAGACTGAGGCAAAGAAGGTATTCAGTAGTCCTGCCTCTTCTCTGTCCCCTGTTAGCATTTTGCCATCTTCTCCATGCAGTGGCCCTACCATTTTTTTCTTCTTCCTTTCACTAGGGACATACTGAAAAAAGCCAATTTTTTGGTCCTCAACCTCTCTAGCAAGCCTGAGGTCATACTGCACTTTAGCTTTTCTGATTTTACACTTGCTAGCTATTTGTTTGAATTCGTACTTGGTGATTTCCCCCTTTTTCCATTTCTTAGACAAGTCCCATTTAAAACTTAGCTCAAGTTCTTTAGTCATCCATCCTGGTTTCTTAAGACAATCTTGCATTATTATAGATCAGTGATGGCGAATCTATGGCACACATCGCCTGGCACAGGTCAGGGAGGAAGAAGAACAGATGCGCGCGCACCTGTTGCTCCTCCTCCCTGCTGTTTCCCAACCTTCAGCTGTCTCTTAGAGACAGCTGGAAACCGCAACTTGGTGCTGGGGAGAAGGAGCCATAGGTGCGCACTTCTATATCCTCCTTCCTGCCTTCTCTGAGAAAGCTGGAAGCCAGGAAAAGGGTGTTGGGGAGAAGGAGCCACAGTTGTGTAACCATTGCTACTCCTCTGAGACATTTCTCATCCTTCAACTGTCTCTCAGAGACAGCTGGGGGCTGGAAAAAGGGCAGGGAGAGGAGGAGTGACCGTGACATGCCTGTTGCTCCTCCTCAGGGACCTTTCCTGGCCCTAGGTGCTTCCAGAGGGACAACTGGGGATCGGGAAAGCTTGGAGAGGAGGAGGAACAGGCACATGTCTATTCCTCCTCCTCCCCAGGGACCTTTCCCGGCTTCTAACTGTCTCTCAGAGACAGCTGGAGGACAGGGAAAGGGTAGGGGGAGAAATCCCACCCTTGGAGGGCAGAAGTCCCATCTCCAGCACCGGGTACTGCCCAGTGCTGGAAAAAATTTAGTTTGGGCACGTGGCCCTCAAAAAGTTTGCCATTACGGTTATAGATTATATTAATTAGTTTAAATGAACCTCCTTTAACTACTGCAGCCCCCTGACTGGTTTTCTATTACAGTGGGCCCTTGTTTTTTCTGCATAATGTAGTAATGTTGAGATCATAGTATTAATGGCTGATAATGGACTTTTATTGTGTCAGTAGAAGCTTCCATGGATTCATTTTGTCCCAGGGATGTTTCAGGAGCAAAAATGAAGTCCGTAGTAAAATGAAGAATGACTGCCACTTTCTTAGTCCTTATAGAATGTTTTTTGCCTGTTAGGAATGATTTCAGCATGCCATGTTTCAAGCACTTAGCAGTAAGAAGCAAAAAGAATGTGATTATGCTTTAGGCTATGGAGATTTGGAGACTTAACTCCCTATCTTCAAACAGTACAGTGTAAATATAAAGCAGCACTATGAGCACTTCTAAAGAAGGTGCTTATGAGTCCATGTTATTTCTTTCACACTTGCTCACCCACTCCAGCAAAGGCTAGCTCCACAAATTTTATGACAAAACATTTCTCTAGGAGTGAGCCAAGGCATGAGAAATCTTAGCATCTTTTTCTTTCTTCTGGCTGGAATTCAGCAGGTTCTACTGTCTCTAAGGAAACCATTTCCAACTGGCTGATTACTGACTTCCCTTTAGGCAAGCATAAACACAAGAATCTTTTTGGACATGAAAGATTTGTCTTTTGTTGTTGTGATATATCTGCATTTTTTCTTTTCAAGTAAGGAGCTAGGTAGTCAGCGGCTTATTGTCCACCATATTTTTGTTAACCATTAGGCTTCATTCCTGCCTCCTCATGGTCATGCATCTTGATTTTGCCGTGGATTCCTCCACTCCCTTTTTTGAAAGCCATGTGTGCTTCATTTCTTCCACAGATGCAGATACAGATGTATTTTCAACTGTGCCTTTTAACATTCACCTTGTTGCTCTTCTGTTATACGTTTTTGGTGTCATGTTTTGTGACAATGTGCCTTTGTTTTATTTTTCTAGAGACTTCCCTGGGGTAGCACAGTCTCAAAGACTAGGGATGTGTCACCTCGTTCTTTGAAAAATGGGAAATTACTTCCCTTTAATTGCTTTGTTCTAAACATGTTATGACAGATCACCCACTCATCCACTCTGCTCTTTTTGGAGCTGAGGGTTCTGTAACCTTCTTGTGCATATTTCAGTTCAGTGCATATGAGATTATTTCTGTCTGGAGCCAAAAGGGAAATTTGCACATGATGGGACTCTTAGTTCTTCACAGGAACTGGCATTTGGCTATATTTTGATGGAAAGAGCAGCTTATCACTTGGAGAAGTCCCAATGTGATCTTTAAAAAGAAAAAAAAAGTGGAGCTGGCGCCACAGATGGAGGAATTAATTTTTATCAGGTTTCACTAGGATTGACCTTCATTAATTCTCCACATTGTATATCAGATAAAATCTTTTGCATCAATGTATTGGACAGTACCTAGAGGCTCTACAAAGACATTAATGACAACAATCAGATGCTTTACTTATGCCAAAAATGGGATTTTTGCCATACTTCTTATGTTGTATATAGGTCACTTTGTGAAATCAGAGGCAGAAAACATGGGGCATTTTATTAGTGTAAAGCATGGCCCAAGGACACAATAATTTTTCTTTGGGAAAAGGTGAGTTCATTTTGTATTTTGTGTTGGAGGAAAGGGAACAAATTTAATCAAACACACTGAAAACATAAGAATGATTTAAAATACTTTCTGTATATACTTGAAATGATTCAGAAACATTTTATTTCATATGTATTTTTAGCCACTAATTGTAAAGAAGATGATAGTTGTCCATACCAAAACCATAGCTACCACTGTAGACTGTGAATACACCTATAGGAGAAATATTTATAAGTAAGCAGAATATTCTCTGTCTACCATTACGTTGCTCTAAATGATTTCCTCAAGTGTCAGAAATGTTAGAACATTCGTTGAAGAAATAAAAGCATATGTATGACCATCAAAACAAATTGGCTGGCAGGAAAATGTAGCATTAGTGAGTTTAGATGTATTAATTTTATTCTGGCTTTAACAGGCATGCAGCACTGCAGATGCTTTCTGATAACAAAATAAAACAGGAACAAGATCCACACAGAATACTATATTAGAACCTTGAAAATAAGGTTCAGATTTTTGTGCCAACTTTAGAAAATTGTTCCCGATAGCAGACATTGTACATTTCACAGTTACCATGTGGAGAGTTGTTGATTTGGCTTTCTCAGAAATACACCGATGCCATGATGAGGTGTCATTGTATTTCCCTGCCTTCATACAAAATAGAGTAAAAAGATATCAATTTTGTTTTTAACTACAAGAACACTTCTTCTTGCTCTCTTGATAACAACTGAAATTTTATCCTTCCAAAACTAGGAAAGGGCTGAAACACAAATATTCTTGTTTGGCTTGATTTGCTGGTTTTATTAAACAAAGGAGAATATAAACATTAGAATAAGTTGATTTTTTGACATTCAAGAAGGGCTGCAATTCTATGTAAAATTGCTTGGAAGTAAGCCCACTGAATTAAATTGAGTCTGAGTTTGGGGGGAGGACTAGCCGTTATCAGGCCGCTAACTTTAAAAAAATTGCTTGTTGGAATATTTACTGTTCCTTTATAATTTTCTGGAAAGTGAAGTTGCTAGATTAAAATTCAATTTACTGGTATTATGAAATAATTATAAATTACTTTCTCCATCCACAGATCGACATCCGCCACCAGTAGCAAAAACTAAGTGTGTTAATACAATAGGAGTGGAGGCATTCTGTCCTATAGGCTTTTAGATTCACCATAATCACTCTTAAAAATAAAGCAGAGGGAGTAGTATTGTTGGTAAACCTTGCCATTTCTGTCAAACATCAAGTATCAACTTCAGATTCTATGATTTTTTTTTTGTTTGTTTGGGTTTGTTTTGTTTTTTTTTAACCTTTGTGAGGTAAGTACCTAATAAGTAGTTCTTAGGAAATTATTTTTAAAAATAATTAATAAAACATGCTGGAACCATCTGTAACTGGGCAATGGTAGGATGATGCTTTGGATCTGAAAGTATCATCCTGTCATTGTTCAGCATTAGATTACTGTCAGAGTTGGTATGAGAGACAGCATGTTGGATTTGGTTTTATGGTTATCCGGATTCAAATCCTTACTGAATCTCAGTCACTTTCTCTCTGCTAATTTACCTCTTGAGGTTGTAGTAATGATGAAGTGAGAGAGTGAGGATCAAAACGTGCCAAGGATAATAACTACATGCATTCTCTTTGATTGGAAAAATGTATATGGGGCATAAAGTAAGCTTTGAAAGGTTTTATGCTGAATTTTTCCTGTGGATGTTTAGATACAATGAAAACGTTATTCTAGCAGCATTTTAGATTTGTAAGCTTTTTGATTCTCAGTAGAAGGTAAGTAGTGTTTAGGAGGTATCCCATGAACTGAATGTGGCTTGATGCATTTATTTGTCAGTCTCTATCTCTTTACTCCCTGTTATCTGTGAAACTTTTCTAAAACCACCATGTTTGAAATCACATTATCCATAAAACTGAACTTAATATGCCAAACACTCTCTGCACTGCTAACTTGTAAAATATTGAAAAGAGTTGCCAAAAGCAAGCCCTGTCACCAAGCCTCAAAGGCGGGTGAAAGACATGGCTGCCTATAGCTCTTAGCAGCATACAAAGTTGCCATCTAATCTTTCAGCATAATTTTTTCACTTAAGGCATATTTTAGCTTCTAGCAACAGTTTCTGTCACTGCCTGTCATTAAATCAGTATTCTGGATGACAATAGACTTGAAAATATGCTATAACTGGATAGGAGCAACAAAAAGACACATCTGGTGAGTAGGCCTTTTCAAATGCCCTTCTCGGCTAAAATCAACACAAGCCAATACCACTTTTTCTTGCCACATAGTACTTTTCTTTTCCTACCATCATAAATGTCCTTTTGGAAACCTAGGAAGTTGCCTGTTAGTGAGTCAATGCATCAGCTCATCTAGCTCAGTAGTGTTGACACTGTTTGGCAGCAGCTCTCCAAGGATTTAGGCAGCAGTTTTTCCATCCCTTCCTGGAGGTGATAGAATATATGGGGCCTTCCCATATATAAAGCATGTGCTTTACCCTTAAAGCGAAAGGTAAAAGATTTCCCTTTTCACAAGGTTGTCAAGTTGTGTCCAACTGTAGGAGTTCGTGCTCATCTCTGTTACTAAGCCAAGAGAGCCAACTTTGTCAGAAACTACTCTGTGATCATGTGGCCAGCATGACTGCACAGAACGCTGTTACATTCCCTCTGAAGTGGTACCTATTTATCTACTTGCGTTTTTACATGTGTTCGAACTGCTAGGTGGCAGGAGCTGGGAGTAGTGATGGGAGCTCAGTCCATCACATGGCACTTGGGCCTCAAACCGCTAATCTGCGGATCTTTCAATCATCAGAGTCAGCATCTTAATCACTGAGACACCATGTCCCTTACCCTAAATTAAAGTGACTGTAGGTGCACAGATATCTGAACTGGGTAGTTTAGTCCTGAGGAAGTGTTCTTGAAATAAATCAGAAAATTCTGCCATAAAAAATATGATAATCTGCTGTGTAACACCCTAGAACACCAAGAGCCTGTGGTGTCTTGTTATCACAACAGTGGCTCCCCTTCAGACCAGAGCAGAAACATTTTGATAGGAGTTCTAGGAGTCTACATTTCATGCCGCATCTGCGATGTCATGTAATTTCTGGAGCTGTTAGTCTGACATGGTGAACTCCCCACCTCATAGAGAGATCAGGAGGGTCTTACACTGCTATAAATGCATTAGTGTGGGAAGGAGGAAAAGTTAGCTGGCATTTTCTCTCCTGTCTTGGCATATTAACAGTCACTCAGATGGTCACTTCTTTTTGTTGCTGTCTGCAGGAAATTTGGTCCTGATCCCACAATCCCTTTTAACTTACTAGAGTGGTTTTTTTTTTCTTTTTATCTGTGGTGGTATTCCAAGTGGCTCCTTGACTCATCTTGTCTTTTCGATCATGTTGCATTAGCATCCCTATTCTTCTCATCTGCCATGCTTTGGGAATTATAGGAAGTCCCTTTGGGGAATTTCCTTCTTATTTTTTTAAACTTAATTTTGAAAGATGCCTTACTCTTCACACTCACTTTCTGCTCCCGACAATGCCATCTGCTATACTCTCTTCTTCCATTTCTCTTCAGCACTGGCTCCTTCACACCCCACTCCCACGCCCCTTCCCATCTCTCTCAAATTGCCCAAAAGGCCTGCGCTTGATCTCTTTAATGTTTGTGTATGAAAGCCCACAAAAAAAGGGGGGAGTGTTGCAGCTTCAAGGAGGCGCTTCCTCCCCCTCTTAAATTGAGTCTAGTTCTCTGTGAACCCAGCACATGGAAGTGGAAGCCCATGTGCAAATTTTCTAAGAAAAGCTAATAGAGGTGAGTTTTCATTGGAGTTTGAATGTCTGGTGAACAGCTTGCTGCCTTTCTACATCTTTGTGCACATGTTATGAATGCATATTAGCAAGTCATCTTTGTCTCTGGGCAAGAAAGAGCTTGAACAAAATTGCTGTCTTTCTTCATGGCTTTGTTACTTTTGTAGCTTTCTTTGAGAAAGAATATTGGCTTCATCACATGTGTGCAGCAAATACTTTCACTTCAAACCGTGAATCATCTTAACTGTAAATTGCCCCCAGCATATACAGTTCAAATCATGCAGTCAGGGTTCTCTCAACAAAAAGTACCTCAGCAATAAGAACAATTCTTGCACCATAAAGGGTATTTGTCAGGGCAGAGCTGATTCATTTGAAATATCCATCATATTGACCTCATTTCTGAAGTTCTTTTATAAAATGATAACCACATTAGAGAGATTCAGATATTTCATTAGAAAGTAGTGATGCAAGCTTTATCAGCTACCTTAGTGTTGTGCCTTATAGGCCATCTGTAAGTCCAACCTACTAACTGAAGCAGGAAAACCAGGGCTAGAGCATTCCCAAGTTATGGCTGATGCAATATGAGTGAAAACCTCTAGCAAGGCCTTCCAGGGAATTGTTTCTGTTTTTGTTGATGAATGTTCTTATCATTAAGAACCTAACAGGTTATCTGAAATGCTCGGGACCAGAAGTGTTTTGGATTTTGCATTATTTTGGGATTTTGGAATAATTGCATATACTTAATGAGATACCTTGGGGATGGGACCAGTGTAAACATGAAATTCATGTATCTCAGTCACCCAGGTGGGCAGTTTTGGATCCTGGAGTATTTCAGATTTCAAAATTCCAGATAAGGGATACTCAACCTGTGGTGAATTAATATTTGAAATGTCATGTAATATTCAACTTAATCTTTTCTCTTAATCAAATCTACCCATTTATAACTTAAGCCTTTTGCATCTACTCCTTTCTGAGACATCACTTTTTTCTTCTTATATGTAATTGAACTTCAGTTGTTTGAAGAGTGGTATGTATCATGAGACCTCTCCTCCAGTCTAAACATACCCATTTCCTTCAAGCTTTCCTCAGTCACAGGTCTAGTCTTCTATATCATGGTCTACCTTCATTTCCCTGAACCTTCTGAACTCATTCCAGTTCTGGCTATGTCCTTCACAAAGTGTGGTGACTAGAACTAGAACAGCACTTCGGTCGATGCCTGACTAGTGCAGAATAAAGTGAAATTACTATTTCCCATATCTGGGAAAATGTGGTTCTGTGAATGCAGACTAAAATTGAACTAGCCTTTTTTTGCAGCCACATTGTGCTTCTCCCATGTTAAGCCCTTGCAATCACAAGAGCCTTTTTCATTGCTCTACCCCAGCTTTTTCCTGTTTCATCATACTAGAAACCAGGAGTATCTGCTGAGGCTAAATGAAGGATAATTTAGGAGAGAGAAACAGAAGTACATCTTCATAAAGGGCCTAGCTGATATGTGGAATTCATTGCCACAAGCAGTGAGTGCTACCAGCTTGCTAAATCTCAAGATGAGACTGATATAGAGTCTGGTTTTGCATATCAACCACCAGAGAGCCTGAGATGAAGCTGTGCTCATGTTCTGCTGACAGTACCTTACTGTCCATTGTATAAACAGAATGTTGGGCTAGATAGGCCTTTGGTCTGTTCCAACATGGCTGTCATGTATTACAATGTATAATTATCTCCTCCTAGACTTGGGATGATTGTCACTGTGATGATTTAAGAAGCAAAGACCTTGTAGCTTATTCTATAGTAGTAAATTCAAGTTTGCTCCAGCTGTAAATTTGACCAGGACCCAGAACTGCTCCTAAAGAAGAATACTTATATGATCAACATGCTGGAACCATCTCTGCTGGATAGGATGACTTAATGCTGGCAAAACACCCAGAGCAGAGGCATCAAAAGGGTGCAGACTGACATCAGTCTACAATCCATTGGCTGCTAGCCTGTGGAAAGTTACCAGGAAACTGGAAGGGAAGGGAATTGCCAGGCTGCTGCATCAGATAGTTTGAGAAACACTGGTCTGTCCAATATACATGTACAGGCAGATTGCACTTTTGTATCTTGAGACTTATGCAGTTTGGATCCTGACTTTCTTACACCTGTGACCCAAGTATTCAGTCAGAGAAAATGAAGATTATTATGATAAATGTGCAGGTCAGAAAACGCTATTATTTCCCTAAATCACTTTGAGATACAACATGTTATAAATATGATTGAAAAGGAGTGGGGAAGTACTGGCATGTTGACTTGTCTTGGTTATGTCATAACAGCTCTGACATTGCCCTGACAGTACATCCATTCCCAAGTACTTATTTATTCATTAGGGCACCAGAGCCATTAAATCTAGTAAACCAGTAGCATATTGGTTAAAATGCTTTAAATATGATTGAAACTGAAACTCTTGTTTACTGTATATACTTGTGTATAAGTCGAAGGAAGGTTTTGGGGTCAAAATCATGGATTTTGATATGACTCGTGGATAAACTCAGGGACATGTAATAAAGGATCTAAATGGAAGGGAGAAAAACATGATTCTGCTCCCTCCTTCTTCCTCTCTGGACCTCTCCCAAGGGTCACAGTCTGGCATGGAAAATGTGGACACAAACCTTCAATTTCCATCCCTTCCCCACAGCCTCCCCCAAGGCTGATGGCTTGAAAAAGAGGGGGAAACAGACCTCCAATTTCCCTTCTTTCCACACAACTTTTCCTAAGGCTGCTGGCTTGCAGAACAGAAGAACAGACCTCTAATTTCCCTCTCTTCACCACAACTTTCTCCAAGGCTGCTGGCTTGCAAAAATGGGGACACAGACCTCTGATTTACCTCCTATCCCCACAACTTCCCCAAGGCTGATGGCCTGCAAAAAGAGGGACACAGACCTCCAATTTCCCTCCTCCCCTCCCTCCCTTCTCCACAGCTTTCCCAAAGCTCATGCTGAAGTATTACCATATTGACTCATGTATACGTCTACCTAGGATTTTGGAGCCCATTTTTGGTCTTAAATTTTTTTACTTATAGACAAGTATATACAGTATTTGCTTTTATGATCAGTTTGGGGAGCTTTGAACACTTCTGCAAATTACCATGGAGGTGCTTTTTTAAACCTCTCCCCTCTCCTATTATCTCAAATTACAACAGGTATGCATAGCTACATTTACCTGCACTTGTCCTTTGTTATCCCTTTGTATTTAAAAAAATCACATTTATACCCATCTTTCAGATTCAGCTTGGTGTCCTTGGCAACTTACAAAAGAGTTTGTTTTTTTAAACAAATTCATGGAGATTATGGCTATCAATCATGATGGTTTCTGTATATGTTGCCGCCATTATTGTCCGATATAGTATGGCTCTTAATGCCAGTAACTGTGGTTCTCTTCTTGGATGCTATAGGAAACAGGAAGTTGGACTAGATAGGTCTTTGGTCTGATGTTGTTGTTAACTGCCCTTGAGTTGATATCAACCCTGTGAATGATACAGTTCTGATACAGCAGATCTTTTCTTTTGCTTTGACTTCCATGGTTCTAAAAAGTAAGTTCATTTACATATCTGTGAGTTCTGGAAGTGTCAGTATGTAACAAATGTGCTTTATGTGTTGCAGGATATAGAAGCAGCAGAGAAGAAGCTACACTCACGAGATCACTTACTTCTACACCCTGATATTGTTAATCTCGAGGTAAAGCTAAGGCACAATTGTTCATTGCTTAGATGTATTGTCCTTAACACAAACATTTAAAAACTTCCTTTAAAAAAAGTCTTCTCTTAAAAGATTACATAACTGCAGGGCATCTAGCGATCTATTGCAATTTTTGAGTTACTTTGAAGGCCTTATGTTAGACTTACAGTAGGTACAAAACATCCAATGCAACTTGCATTGGACATTCAGTTCTATTTATTTTAGACAGCAATTTCAATTTTTAGTAAATTGTATGTTGTTATTGTCAAAATCAGAAACTCACTGCTTTGCATCATAGTGGCCTGATACAGACAGCCCAAAAGGGCCATCCATGGGGCATGATTAAGGTTAGGGAGCGCGCAGCATCCTCACGCTTCCTAGCACGTATGGATGGTGCCATCTTTTTAGCGCACCATCCATACGCACGTGCCATGATGGTGTCATGGCGCGCTCCACGTTTATACAACTTGGCATGTGCCTGATGTCATAGCGCCTCAGAAGAGCGCCTATGGTGCCCTTTCTGCGGCGCTAAAAGGAGCGCCAAAATAGAGCTCCTTTTTGCTGCTTGTCCTTGGCGCAGCCTTTACACAGCCACACCAAGAATCCCGAGGGGAAATGGGCCGCGGCGGTGGCGGCCCCTTTCTCCCTTCAGGAGCTCTGGAGATGGTGGGGGGCAGCAGGCGCCCATAGCGCCTGCTGCCCCCGCTTCAGTTTGCCGCTTCTCTGTGGCCTGGAGAAGTGGCGGATTGGGGCCTCTGGTGCTGCCAGTGAAGCAGCCTTGGCCCCATTCTGGCACGTCTCTAGGCGCCTACAGACCGCCTCTTTTAGGCGGTGTGTAAAGCCCCCATTGATTACTCCCAACCAGAGTAGGTTTATTGAATCAGTTGTTGAATGGAGAGTCAGCACATATTTAGACCCAGTTGATTCAATGGGTTTGCTGTAATCAGAACTAGCAGCAAAATTTGACAGATTTCAGATTGGTTTTTTGACTCACTTGTTTTTGATGTTTTTTCCATAATGCTAATAAGTGGAGTGTGAGAGCAGGGAACATTAAAGAAAATTCAGATTAAATAAAACTCAGTACAATAAAATATCAGAGTAAGCTTTGTCTCCTTGGTCAGATCCCATTGTACTTCACAGGTGGCCAGAGCACATCCAAAGAAGAGTGCGATTATGTGGGACAGTTATTTCCCCTTCATCCATATTTGGGAGAATGTCTGGGACTCATCCAGACCAACACCTCTAAGTAGGTGTTCCAAATTCCTCACCAGCAGAGCAATGCTGTGCAGGAGGGAAGAGGAAGATTATCCATGGCCTACATTGCATTTTGGAGGCATTCTGAGCAGTCCAAAAGCTTAAGACATTGAAGGAGGTCTAGGGTCTCAGTGACTTCAGTGTTTGGATGGCTTCTGTCACAGACGAATGAATGTAAGGTTGGCTGACAGCAGGATACTATGATGGAAAAATGCGTGGAGTTGGCATGAAATTACTAATGTGGACAGTCAGATTAGAGCGACATGTAGGGGGAGTGGAATCCAAGAGAGGATGCAGATAAGAATTAAAGGACTTGGGAGAGATTCCTTTAGTGAAGGGGAGGGTATAGTAAAATTCTGGTAGATAGGCTAACTGTTGGAAGGGAGATAACGTAGATTCTGTCTAATATCCTTTTATTCAATTTAATATCCTATTCTAAAAATGACTATTTATTCTGGTCATTGTTTTCCCTCAGTAAACATATTTACAAATAATAATTCTTATCTAAATTTAGCATATCGCACCCCACATGTGACTTTGAATTACACACCAAAGTAAATAAACGAGTGTCCTGCCATTCTCCACATCTGTAGATGTTGAGGGCAAGCTGTTTGCGGGGAAGGTGATATTAGGATAGGTCAGGACTTAGGAAGCATAGTATGACTTATCCACCAGATCCTTAGAACATCACAATTTCTAAAGCCAACTAAAGCTTGTGGACCCTCTGGATAGTTTTCAAAGTTGGATGCCATTTCTTTGACACTGGATTTATTTCATGTATGCTTAATCCTCAAAACTATTTCAACCCAGTAACTTCAAAACCCTTGGAATCAGTATAATATGTAGTTGTATTTATGTAAATGCTAAGCCATTTTTACTACGCAAATGATTGCCATTGTTTTAGAAAAGCATTATTATATTAAAAATTCTGAGACTAGTGTTGTGGTTCAGCGAAACATAAATTCTGCATAGCTTAAGGAAACAATTACACAGTTCAAGGATTACCATTCTAATACATTATTCACCACAAGAGGGCACATCCAATCATTGCAAATTTACTCTAGGCATTGAAATCCTTCCAGCTTCCATTATATTGTGTAATTGAGGGATTTGAGATTTAGCACCAAAGTCATTTGGCCTTTTCTAAATTACTTCACACATAAAACAAGCTTTAATAACACATTGTATGTTCAGATTGTTTTGCTGAGAGGCTGATAAACAGAGTAGATTATGTAGAGGAGCAAAGTTAAATTGCATATCATGTTGTATCGTTTCAGACTCTTTACTGGGCAAAGGTAGAAGAATCCATTCCGAAATGGGAGCCTTTTTTTTTAGGAAGAACCCAAGCCCCTGTTGGTATTAAAACAATTAAACTGAAAAAGCAGAATACAAGTCCTTCAAAAGGATCAGTGCCAAGATAAACAGAAACCAAAAATCTGACTGGGCTGTTTGGAAGTATCTGCTCAAACCTTTAAATACTGGGTCATAGAGTGGATTTGTGAAATATTTCTTGGGTAAGCACCACTAATTCTAAAAGTGCATTTGGTAGTTCTCCTCCAAGCGCTATTATGTACATGGAAGTGACTTCCATATCAAACACAGATGAAACACTGCAGGAGGGAAATGCATCTGCTTCACCGAGACAGAAATAATGTGATCCATTACTTGTACTTCATCTTTTCCTAATAAAAGTGGAAGCAGATATAAATCGGATTGTCTATCCCTTGAGAAAATTTTCTTCCTGGGAGGGCATGTAGTTCGCAGCATGTTGGCAAATTGAACATAAAACGGATGGCTGTTGGCTCAATAGAATCCCAAACAATGGAGGCTCAAGTGGGGACCCACTGAATTTGTTCATTTGCTTTTGTCCTAATCATTCGCCTTCCTTCTCAGTCACAATATTCTGTGGCTACATACCACTCTGCTTTCTTACAGTATTTCCAGTGCAATCCATCTGCTGTGACAGGATTTAACTGTAGGATTTTAGAACCTTGCAGCATTTGAAGTGAACTCAGCTTTGTGCAAGGGATCTGTTCTTCAACAATGTGTGCAGCAACAGAAGACTATATCAAGAGACATTTTATGTGAGCATATTTTGTCAAAATAACATTTTTAAACAAGCATGTCTGTAGTTTTCACATCTTGAAATGAATAGTAATGCCAGCCTTCTTTTTGTAAGCTTCATTTGGCAGTTCAGAGAAGTGGAATATAAACAACAGGTTAAGATCTATATATGCATTTTGCACTTTACTACTAAGGACGTGGATTTCTGTATTGTCAAGTGAGCATCTTGGAAATCACAAGCGGTAGCAGGTGGGAGGTGTGGAGGTCCTCAGAGCTGAGATGCAAGGCAGAAATAAGAGTTTCATTTTTGTATGAAATGTGAGGCTTAATAGACAGTTATGCTGTTAAACCAAGAGCTCGTGTGCATGAACAGACGTATTGTACAACTGGTAGAGAATAGCACCAGTGGTACTTTTACTTTCTAGGTGTCTGTTTGTACATACATATGTATGTACTTCCAGAGCAGGGGTTGGAATCCTTTTTAATCCCAAAGACCACATTGCTTTGATGATAACATATGGGAGGCTGTGAGTGTGTGGAAGTGACAACACTCAGGGAGGTCTTCCCGTCCCAGCACACATCCCTGAAAAAGTGTGTACACACAAACACATGTGATTATGAGATTTTTTTCAAAAAAACCAAACACTAGTATTTGCACCAATAGAGGTTTTAAAACAGCCTAATTGTCACACTGGAGACGAGGGTTATTTGTCAAGGGGTAGCACATACCCTCCCCCCCCCCACAAAAGGATTAGCCCCAGTAGTTGACCCCACAATGACAACACACACACACAACCCACTATGGCACCCTGGGTATTAGGCTTCAAAACTGTCTCCATTGACACTACTAGATGCTTTTTAAAAGCCTACTTACAGGTCATTTCTTTGAGGAGAAGCCAGACACAAAGTAAGTTAGCCCTCTCTCCCTTCCTTCCTTCCTTCCTTCCTTCCTTCCTTCCATCTCCGAAAATCTCTCCTGTACAACAATTATGCTTTTAAAAAAAAAGTATCATTTCTTTTGTTGTGGGGACAGACCGTGTTCTAGAGCAGCAAATGGGAACCTCGGCGTCTGAGGCTAGTTCCAACCATCCTGAGCCTTAGTTTAGCCATCTAGGATCATTCCTTACAACATTGTAATTTGGTGGTTTCCTTGCTTTTGAAAGTTTGAAATCTCTCCTTACTTTGAGGAGTAAAGCAAAAACATTTTAAGCAAATAAATACCACTGATAATGTTTATGATACAGTGGGTCCTTGGTATCCGCTGGGGTTTGGTTTCAGGTTCTCCGGTGGATACCAAAATTTGTGGATGCTCAGGTCCCATTAAATACAATGGCATAGTGAAATGGTGTCCCTTATATAAAATAGCAGAGAGAGCCAGCATGGTGTAGTGGCTTGAACGTTGGACTAGGACTCAGGATTTGAATCTCCGCTCAGCCACAAAAACCCACTGGGTGACTTTGCACAAGTTACACTCTCTCATCCTCAGAGGGTGGCAGTGACCAGCTGTCTTTGAGAAACTTGCTAATAAAACCTCATGATAGGTTTGCCTTAGGGTCATAATAAATCGGAAACAACTTGAAGACACACCACGCACACACGCACATATATAATAACAACATCAAGGTTTTTGGACTTTATACATTTTTTAATATTTTCAAGCAATGGATAGTTGAATCCATGGATAAATCTGAGGATACAGAATACCAACTGTAGTTTCTAGCTACAGTGTATAGAGGTATTTTCAGCAGTGGATGAATTAATCTGGGATTGCCTTTGGCCCTGCCATTTTTTATGTAAAACAAATTCTTTATATTTAATTTAACATAGCCTAGGCTGAAAAGCCTTAGGACTGAGCAGACTGTAAAAAGAGTTGTGTGTATGTGGCTGCTCTAAGATTCATAAAGTAAGCTCATAACAGCCCAAATGATTCTTGTAAACCAATAAATTAGTGGGTGGAAATTATGGATGTGTGAATCCATATAAATTTCTAATCTCTCCTGAATTTCTCTGGGACACTCAATTCATTAGAGGTCCTGCTTGGGCAATCTTCACAAGGAGAATTTAAAAATGACTCAAAATAATATAATTAACCACTTCAACTGAAAGGAGTTACTTGTTAGTCCAAGAGTAAAACTTTTTTTTTCACTCACACTCTTTTTGTCCACACAACACCACCTTAAGATAAATTAAGCTGAAAAGGTGAGAGACTAACAAATTAGCCCATAATTATCTAGTGAACCAGGATGGGAAACCTTTGCTGCACCATGCTTTTTGGTCTGCAGATTTCATCAGCCTTAGCGAGCACAAGCAATAGTAAGGGATTATGGGAGGTGACCAAAACATTTTGAGGGAAAAATTTTCCCACAGCCGCAGTAAACTGTGAATAAGCTGAGACTTCATATAATCACACAACTGGAAGAGACCTCAAGGGCCATCCAGTCCAACCCCCTGCCATGCAGGAACTCACAATCCAAGCACCTCTGACAGATGGCCATCCAGACTCTGTTTAAAAACCTCCCGAAAAGGAGACTTCACCACTCTCTGAGGGAGTGGGTTCCACTATTGAACAGCTCATGCTGTCAAGAAGTTCTTCCTAATGTTTAGGTGGGAATCTCTTCCCCCGTAATTTGCACCCATTGTTCCATGTCTAAGTCTCTGAAGCAGCAGAAAACAAGCTTGCTTCTTCAGTATGACATCCTTTCAAATCTTTAAACATGGTTGGCTATCATGTTACCTCTTGCAATCTAGAGACTTGGAATCTACGTTTCTCTAGTCTAAGAGCAATACTCTATAAACCTTTTACCATATTGGCATTATACCATACTCGTGTTTTTTTTTAAAACTGCTTTATTGTTTTAATTATAACTTCTTTTTTTAAAAAAACTATTATTTCCATAGTTATTATGAGGGCCTTTTGCGGGGATGCATGGTGTGTTTGTTTTTCCATCCAGACTGGGAGGAGGATCAGCACATAGATGAGTAAGGGACAGAAATGAAGTAGATGTAGGGGGATCAAACAGTAGTTTTTGCTGCTCTTTTAGTCAACCATGTCTTTTGTTTTCTGGTGATAGACTGGCTCATTTCATGATTGCTTCAGTTGAATGTTTCTGCTTTACTTCATTAGCTAGGGAAAGCAAGCAGGCAGGGGGATAGCAATACTAGATGTACCTGAAGGAGAGATCAGGACTGGAGGTAGAACTGGATGGTCCAGAGAGGCAGGTACCTTGAGATATTACCAGCAGAAGGAGCAGACATACTGCCACCATGTTTTTCCAAACACTGAAATGAGTGGAAGGTGTACATGTACTTTCCAAACTTTCAGGCTATCTACATTGCTTGATGCTGTTATCCTGAATATGTAAAATCCAGTTACGCAAAATACTAAGAATTCCTCTTAAAATTGCTATTTCACAAATGGTTCCATTTTTAAAAAAGACTACTGGAAGTTTGCTGTCAACTTTTCTCCCCCTTTCCTGCTGAAGTGTCCATTAAACTAATCAGGTTTTCTAATTTTTTAACAGAAACTGCCATCTTAGAACTATCCTGTTGAGTGGGTGTTGGTGTTTATAACAATAACGTTGTTTTCATAATATGTGATGGCAGATTAGCACGCTTCTCTGCAGTGTTGTTAACAGTTGTAATTAAGGAATAAACAGTAAAGGGTGTCAGTCCGATGACAATTTCATCTATAGTGTCACAATACAAAATGTCACAAAATATTACTGTTATATAACTACAAAAATATCAAATTAGGCTTTCATCTGAGAAGCAGAGAAGCTTTTTTAAAACAAAAAAACAAAAACAAAACCTGGCATAGAGACCATCGCAGTTTTATACCTACTCAGTCTTCTGTCATGAAGACAAGTTGGTAATGTTTTCTGCTGTAAGATTTGGTCCTTTGCCATGCAACTGAATTAAGAGAAAGTATGAAGAGCTGATCCATGGCTGGGTTTTACAAACACCAGAGAATGTAGGAGGATGAAGACAACAAACCAGTTTTGTCTTCTTGGGAGAGATTTTTTTCAAAAGGACATAAACATCTAGCCTTCATGTGTCTCTTCAGACAATCTCCTTAAGCTTTATCTAAAATATGTTAGACGTACAATTTACTTAGATCTATGTGGGGGAGGGTGGAAAATAAATGAATTTTGAGAATAAAACTGTACTCTAGCATTTAGTTCTTTTAGACCAGTGATTCTTAACCTGTGGTCTGCGAACCCCCAGGGGGCTGTGGTGTTTTCATGGGGGGGGGGATCTGTGACAGCAGCTCAGCCCACTTCCTCCTCCCTGCAGCAGAATGCCCTTTTTACAGGAACCAAAGCGATGGATGGATGGATGGATGGATGGATGGATGGTTGCCAGTACGTGGCCACTCCACTGCAGGCAAGCCAGGCAGCTGACAGCCAGACAGCCTTTGCCATTTTCTCTCCCCACACCCCTTTCCAGCCAGGAGCAGCCCAGTCTCCTATCAGATACACTTCAACCCACCACTTTTTTTGGCCTTCTTCATCAGGACAGGAGGAGATCAAGAGGGGAGAAGGAAGGAGAGAGGAAAGGAGGAAAAGAAATGAAGAGTAGGCAGACTAGCAAGCAAGCAACGGGTCTGACACTCCTCCTCAGCACTTATTCAGAGTTAACCAGGACATTTACACATGATGCAGCTCTCTGCCACTGCCTGCCTCCCCTGCATCTTCCTTGCCCTGCTCCTCTCCATCCCCACCAATAGCCCCATGCCTCCCTTTCCTGCCTTGGCACCACAACACCTCTGCCAGACTGTAAACCAGCCCCCTCCACCTCTTTTTCACTTCATAGCTAATTTCAGAGCCCATCAAAACATTATATGACAGAAGCACAAAGTCACTGAATCTTAAAGCTGTTTGCAATTGCTGCTTCTGGGGAGGAGAGTTATTGATGTCCAAATGCACAAGTCCCCTTTTGGACAGTGTTTCAAGATCCCCTTCTGCTAGGGAGCAGAGTTCAATCTGCACTGGCCTCAGAGGTGCTGGAAGGGAAAGGAAGACATTTCTCCTGCTCCTTCCCACCAGCTTTGGTAGGAGCAAAATGAACAGCAATGAGCGGGTCCAGCCAGCCTTTGCCTTGGCTCCTGACACGCTGTCCCCCCAGAGCGGAGCAAAGGCTGGCTGGTTGGACCTGCACATTGCTGTTAATTGTGTTCCTGCTGGAAGAAGCACCTCTGAGGGAAAGTTTAACAGATGGTGTAATTGTTACAGTTCAGCGTTCATGTGTTGTTCTTCTCTATGATGTTGTTCTAAACGTTGACTCAAGTCTTGGGGGTTCATAGCAACAAAATATATTTAAAGGGGAGTCTCTGGTAAAGATGAGGCTAAGATTCACTGTTTTAGATCTACCAGTCTCCAAAGTATTAGATGTCCCTTGCATAGAACAATATTTCAGGGAGGGAACAGTATCTAAGTTAGAAAAGGGAGATGATAGAGAAACAAACAAACAAAAAAGATTGATGAATAATCCTGTTTGGGTGGAGAGAAAGCTACATATAGCTGCCTTTTAGCCCAAAGAAATGCTGCTCTAAAACCCTCAATATTGCATGCTCTATATATGACCCACTCAATTCCTTTATCAAGTGATGCTACAGAGACAGGTTTGCATATGGTGGATTTGTGCATGGGTGTTTACTTTGAGGTCTTTTTAACGGAATCTACTCATTACTGTTTAATTTCTAACCTATCAGTTAGTATAGAGAATGGCTACATTGAGATAACACAAATCACAATTTATCATGAAAGAAATTAGCACAGCCTTACTTCAGACCTGTATACTCTTCTCTTCCAGTAGTGTTTCAATGAGATCAGAAATTTTTCCTCCACTTTTTAAAAAAATTGAAAATGACTTGTGTCCTCTTTGTTTCTTTGTCACATTTATTTGCATCCTTTTCTTCCTCCTAAGGACTGCTTGATTGATGGATAGTTTCGCATTCCTACTCTCCTGTCCTTCATTGTAGGGTTCTCGTATCTAAATGCTACCAAGATACAAACCTATATTTAAATGATTTGGAAAAAGGTGGATGCATATCTAGGAAATATGATGGTATGTAGAACTGTTTGGGACATCAGCAGAACATTACCTGATAGGATATTACACAATTTAAACATCAGTGGAAATACCAGATCTGTTGCTAGCCTGTACTTTTTCAGACAGAACAATGGTGCTTCCCTTTTGTTCTGTACCATGTGGTAGGTGGGTAGATATCTTGTCTAATGAAAAAGTAAATGCTATCTTCCTATGCCAATAGAATACATACATGCACACAGCTTGAATGCCTGTGATTTCAGTGATATGGATAGCCCCTCCACAACTGCAGATCACAACTATTGTACACTATCATTGTGCTCCCGTGGCCAATCTGTCACCTGCTGGCTTGCCTTCTGTTGAGGAGCGTCTTCATATTTAACTGAGTTGGCCCTCAGATGGCAGATATGCAATCCACTGCCAGGGCTATATTTGAAGCTGTAGCCGCGCCAAAGCTTGCTCTCTTGCATAGCCTTCAGGAGCCCAAGACCACCTCCATATCATAAAAAAGTGGACAAATAGGGCTTTATGAAAGTCTGTGCACACATGTACATGAATGCACATTACTCCACAGCTCTGCAAGTAGAACTGCTCTTGCTTTTTTACAGACCAGAGTTTGTAAAGATGTGCTAGATGAGAGGAAGATCTTGTACTAAAAGATTTGTAGTTACCTATTCAGTCACTGATTGGATTCCTTCACCTTTCACACTCTCTGATATAAATAAATGGGAAGTGCTAATTACTGGGCTTGAGAATACTGTGATGAGGTACAGGCTTCCCCATTGTCTCTGACACTAAGTGACCCACCAAAAAGATGAATTTATGGAACAATATACAGAGCAGGGAGTCAAGCCTGTTGACCTCCAGGGATCTTTCTTCAATTTTGGGATAATGGGTGCTTCATCTATTCTGTACAGGAACTGAGAAGTTACATTTTTTGCCCAGCATTGCTGACCATAAGCATCCCATTCATCATAAAGATGGTGATTTCTCTAGTCTGAAAGTTAAGTTCTTGTGCTATGCCTTCACAAAATCACTTCTTTTTCTCATTTGTAAACTTTAGGAGTCTTCTTCCCTAAGTAAGGCTGCCAATATGCTTATTGGAAAATAAGCATTATTAATGTTAGTTGTGTGGTACTTTTGGGTAAACATGCATAGAATTACATTGTAAACTGGATAGGGTGGAGGTTTTATGTTTTTTAAAAAGCATAAATCCTTTTTCACATTCCTCTAATTTGAAAGGCTGACTTTAATAACCCCAAAGTCCTTATAAGCTGCCATACCACAAGGAGCCAGTCCCTCTTTATATAGCTCCATTGTGATTCTGCAGTCTCCCTACTCAGTTTATAAAGACCCATACAGTTAATAACCATTTGTCAAATGTAATGAGCCATAATTTTGAGCTCCCAGGCTCTGTACTTATATGTTACTGACACCACTTTCACTGTAAAAGGGGAGTGATTTCTTCAAACTATGCCTAACTGGCTGCACAAGTTAAATCCATTCACTCCTGCTTTTGCCAGACATCAACCTGAAACAGTCTTCCTCTTAATAGGAAAGAAAGGGCAGGCCTTGAGGATATTGTATGTTCCTAAGCACTTAATAACAATGATAGCTCAAAGGAAATAGGAGATCAGGAGGCCTCCCCATTGGTGAAAAGGGAGGAAAAAGAGTTGATCTGGTGCCTGAATGAAGTGAAGTCTGTCACTGTGCCTCTGTGTCTAGGCTGTGTCTGCAGAGCCAGCATTAACCTACAGAGTTGAGATTTACAGACATTTCCTCTTACCCCATCCCCACCCCCAAATCTTTGATTGCCAAGCCATTTGTTGGCTCCAATGATGCTTTTTTTCACCTGCAGTCACCAGCCTTCAGTTTCTCCTTGTGTACTGGATGGCTTTGGTGATGGCACAATCTAGGCTAGTGTCATCCCCTCTCCATGCTGTCTCAGCCGCTAACAGAATGAATCAGAAGGAAGAAGCTGGTGGTTGTGCACGAATGCTTCTATTTCTGCCGAACTGCTTGGCAACTGCCAAAAAAGCAAGCAGGGGAGGAAGTGGAAAGAGACATCTTGGCAATTCGTGGGATTTCGGAAGAAGAGGATACCAAAGGGTTCTTGGGTGCTCTTCTTCGTATACCAATTGACTTGTCCAAGACCACATATCACCTTCCTTTGCTTGCAATTATCTAGCTAAATGTCTTTCATTTTCACAATGAGACTACTACGAGACTGGCATGTTGCCAAGACCTCCTGCCTGCTCCATGTCTCTCTCTTGCAGTGAGGACACATTGTAACTGCTCTCAGTGAATGCTGCAACCCAATGTAAGTAAAGGGTTAAGAAGGAGGCTCAGTCCACACCAGAACAGAGTGTCCAAGTACATTATTTGCAAGTCCTGTGACTGCTTTACTCCAAACTTATTGCTTGTAAACAAAGACTAAAGGAGTAGTCAGGTTGCTGGGTTTCAGGCCTCCATTCTGCAGGGTAGGGGAAGGAATCTCATCCATTAAGATGAGGGGTTGAGGGCATACTCAGTGCAACTTTAGTTGATGCTTAAGGTATCATACATAATGATACTATTGAGGATTGCTCCTTTGTAATAACATCAACACAAGGTCCACATGAAATTACAAGGAGCTGTCCTTAGTCCTCAGGTTTTGGCACCCAAATCCCAAAGCCTTGGAATAGCACTGATGTGCCAACACTACACTCAAGAGTATATACTCATGTATACTGGTAAGTCTAAATATTACACTGACCCGTGGATAAGTCGACTCAAGTTTTTGGGGTCAAATTTTTGCCTAAAATATCTAGACTTATAAATGAGTATATACTCCTGAGTGTAGTGTTGGCACATCTGTGCTATTCCAGGCCTTCGGATCTGGATTAAATCCAGTTAGACCAGTGGTTCCAAATTTTGGTCCTCCAGGTGTTTTGGACTTCAGCTCCCAGAAGTCCCATCCAGTTTGTCCAGTGGGAGCTGAAGTCCAAAACATCTGGAGGACTCAAATATGGGAACACTGAACTAGACCAACCATCTTACTCTATAAAACTCTTAGATTACATGAGTGGTATGCAATATACAAATTACACATACTAATTTCCATATAGGCAGCTCAGTGTCGTCTTTCACTATGCCTTTGGTTATGGGGAGTGCTATTGCTCTGTTTAGTTTTCAACAGGGGAAGGACTTCCTATTGTGAAATGCTCTCCACCCTTTCTGATTTTTATTCCATTCTGTCCTGTCTGTATAGCATGGAATAAGAAAAGTGTAAAATTATATTTCACTTATTTTTGAGGAGTGGGTACACTTATGCATGGTCTTTGAACTGTGCCATTTTCCTCCTGTTACCTGTGGACATGCAAACATAGTGTTAAAGTAAAAAGATGGATTTTCTTATCATCAGGACAAAAGATGTATACATAAGGTGGAGGAATAGGGGATGATGGCAGCATTGCTCCTATTTATCTGCATCCTACCCTGTGGTTTCATTTCACAGAGCTACATGCACTATAAGAATCCAGATTGCACTGAGGAACTGTAGTCTGATCATATTTTCAGAAGTTTTATGTCCATTTCTCAGGAGAGCTTTACATGTATAATCCAACATGGCAGGGAGTTGGACTAGATCAGCACTGTGATCCCTTGTGTCTCTGTGATTCTGTCCATGACTGTCAGACTGAGGAAAATGCAAGAGGGAAACAGTAAAACAAAAAGAACAAACATAATGAATGATTGGAGTAAACCCACAGAAGTATTCTATTTATAAGTATGAATAACAGTGCCAGACCAAAACATCTTGCAGCCTGAGGCAGTACACACACGCACATACACACACACTTATTTATTTTGTTATTTGAATATCTGAGGCAGAAAACCTACAGAGTTGCCTGTCCCTTCTGTAAAAACACAAGTGCAATCATAAATTAAATAACAATCTGCTTCATTTTCATAACACTCAGAATCAGTTTCCTGAGATGGCTACCTCATTCTACCTAATGGCAGGGCTGGTGCTGGTAAAGAAATACCACTACCCGAGTATTGTCCAGGGAACTGGAACACACTCTTCAGTCACAGAGCCTTCCGTTGTTCAAAGCACTCCTGACCTCTTAGTAGTACACATTCTGCCATGATCGCAGCAGGAGATGGAACAATGGGTGCTGTAATAGGATGTAGTTATGATACAGAAAGTCTTCTGCTGAGAGGCTGAAATAACAGATCTTGCTTGTTCATTCAGTGATGCATTAAGTATATGAGAGGGAGGAAGGTGTTGTCCCTTACCAGGCTGCTGATATTAAGACATTACTTCTGATTTTTCATGCTGCTTTCCTTAGATCAGCGGTTCTCAACCTGTGGGTCGTGACCCCTTTGGGGGTCAAACAACCCTTTTACAGGAGTCACCTAAGACCATTGAAAAACATATATTTCCAATGGTCTTAGGAACCAAGACGAAAATAATTTTATGGTTGGGGGTCACCACAACATGAGGAACTGTATTAAAGGATTGAAGCATTAGGAAAATTGAGAACCACTGCCTTAGATGATTTGTTTCTACTTTGCTGCAAAATAAATAACTTTTTTACTGTAACTTCAGTGTATTTTATTGTAACCCACCCGGATTCTTCGTGATTGGGCGGGCTAGAAATAAATCTATTATTATTATTATTATTATTATTATTATTATTATTTGAAACTAAATTTGAACTCTATGTATAAAGTCCTTTCTGCTTCTGAAATTACACTTTTTTAGATGAAGAGTGGGCAATTTCAGAAAGTCCCTATCAGGTTTTTCTTGGCAAGATTTATTGAGAGGGAGTTTGCTATTGCCTTCCACTAAGATAGAGTGTTTGACTTGTCCAAGGCCAGTGAATTCCTATGCCTGAATTCCTATGCAGTGTTGTCCCTACCTGGGATGTCACTTGGTGTGGGAAGGTGGGTCTTCTGGGGGCAGGCTCAAAAGGGCACTTCCCCACCTTGCTGCTGAAGCACATAGAATGGCACTGCAGCAGCAAGGTGGAGGTGTGCTCAGCCCTTGTAGCAGCCCTCCCACCTTCCGAGTCCCATGTGGCCATGGCTGTGAGGAACCGGGAATGTAGCCACCCACTCCCCCTGGAGTATACTACCCCACCAGGTGACATCCCCCTCTGAGGTGTCACCTGGTGTGGTCCGCACCATCACCCTAGTGACACCACTGCCTGAATGGGAGTTCAAACCCTGGTCTCTCAGAATCCTAGTCCAACACTCAACCCACTATACACCATGCTGGCTTTCATGTAAAAAAGTAGCCACATCATCAACTGTAAAGAAATATGCAAAAGTTCAAGTCATCCATCAATGTATGGCTGGTATGATTTGGTGAAGGAATAATACCTTTCTCCTTATATAGCTGCTGCAACACTCACTTCCCATTACATTGGGAGGGCTCTTGAAGGGATGCAAAAATAACCTGGGGCTGCATTTTGCCAGTAGGTCACCCTTATTTTGGATGAAAGGAGAATCCTTCATGATATATCGTGAGCTGATTTACACTTATGGAAGGGTTGTGCAGTTTGGAGAGATGTGCAAGGATCCAGAGACATCACTACGGGACATCACCTGGTGTAGTAACTCATGGTGTCACCCACCCCCACGTGACCTCCTCTCATATCACACCATACAGAATCCTTAGTAATTTTTGTACTGTTATCCATAAATCATTATTCCCATATATCACTGAATGCAATGGCAACAGTTCTGACATAAACAATTTGCAAAATTAAGAAGGCCTTCTGTATCCATGGATTTTTTTATCCATGGATTCATCCATTCATGGCTTGAAAATATTCAAAAATAATATAAATTCCAAAAGCAAACTTTTTGTTTAACAATTTTATAAAAGGGACACAATTTCACTATGACATTGTATGTAATGGGACTTGAGCATCCACAGATTTGGGTATCCGCGTGGATCCTAGAACCAAGCCCCAGCGGACAACAAGAGTCCACTGTACCTTTAAATTACAATATCATATGCACAACCTAAATGTATTGGCATGTTTCATGCAGTTATGTGAAATTTTGGTGAGGTGCAATTTTAAAAAAAATTGAGAGGAATTTTAAAACTAAAAAAATTTGAAAATTAAAAATGTAATTTTAATTTTAAAAAAAGACAGATGCCTCTCCTTTCTCCTCCCACCAAGCTCATCCTACTGACCCCATCTCTTCCACTGAGCTCCAGTGTTTTAAAGGAAAAAAGGCAAACAGTTTCTGTCCAAAGGCAGGGATCAGTGGTATCACCCTCCCTTAGGGTGTCACCTAGTGTGGCCCACACCTCCCACACCCCCTAGTGATCTCCCTGCAAGGATCATGAACAGGGCCAGGATCAAGCAGCATCCACACAGAGGAGCTGTTGGGACAGGGATGGTCTTGGCATAAGATAATGCAAGGCAGCCTTCTCAGGCTGCAGATGCTGAAGGGCACAGAACTGACACTTCATACCCTTTTCAATGCTGCCCTCAAGCATAGTAGAAGACTAACACCAGTGTCACCAGTGCTGAAATAAGATCCAGCTGTCAGTCTGATCAGCCTTTGTACATGGAGTGAGGGAGACATATTCCTTTCTCTCACAGTTCAGGTAGCTGAATGTTTTGGCTCACCATTGGGAACAAATAAATATATTTTCAGAGCCAGTGTGGTGTAGTTGTTTGAATGTTGGATACAACTCTAGAGATCAGGGTTCAATTCCCAGCTCAGCCATGAAACCCACTAGATGACCTTGGCCCAATCACATGCTCTCAGCCTCAGGGGAAGGCTATGGCAAAACCTCCTCTTAACAAATCTTGCTTTTAAAAACCCAAGATAGGTTTGTCTTAGGGTCACCATAAGTTGGAAACCATAAGTTAGGCACACAATAACAACCACCACCACAACAGCAAATATATATTACTGTGCAATCAAGCATATTGAATGCCTTGATCAACAAGGGAAGTTTTCCCTAAATTTCTGGTTTCAGTTTTTGGTAACTGTCATCAATTATTCAGTCAAGAGGAAGGCTGGATCAGAAAAGCTATGAGAAATCCTGGTGTGGGCCCCTGACAATGTCATAATGAGATGACTTAACCATATCAGTTTCATGTGGTGTTTCTCATTTTTCTGCATGTAAATGTTCTTCTCCTCCACATACATACATACCTGGTGACAGATGGTGTTTACCACTGCAGTGGAAAAGCTTGAGTACAAACAGTCTCCCTGATGTGGTAAATATCAGCTTTGCCAGTGCACGGAGTGCATGGGCTAGGAATCCATGATGTGTGGAAGAGCAGCATCCCCTGCATAGTCACCGTTCAGGTGTTTTGCTTCGTCCATGGGGGACAGTAAATTACCTGCAGATCCAGAGGAATCGTATTTAGCAGCACACTTCTCTTCATCCAGATGTACAGGTAGAGTTCTGCTCACTCCAAAGATCTCTTTAGTGCTTTAACTGGATAAATGATATGTTGCTATTTTCGTTGTTGTGTGCATGTATCTTGCCCAAGGTCACCCAATGGGTTTTGTGGCCAAGCTGGAAATTGAACGCTGGTCTCCAGGGTCACTCAAACCACTACACCTTAGTGGCTCTTAGAAATGATATAGCTGTGGATATTGATGCGTATAAGGCAACAGATAGATGGAAAGCCAGTGTGGCATAGTGGTTTGAGTGTTGAATAATGACTTTGGAGAGCAGGGTTTCAATCACGGCTTGGCCATGGAAACCCGTTGGGTGACCGTGGGCAAGTCACACTTTCTCAACTTCAGAGGATGGCAATGGCAAACCCTCTCTGAAGAAACTTGTCAAGAAAACCCTATCACAGGATTTCCTTAAGTTTGGCATATGTCAGAAACAACTTAAAGGCACACAACAACATATAGATACACCCCTTCTCCCATTTGCTACTACAACAATAGGACTTTAGATGTGCCTTTGTTTGTGTTTGTGTGCCTCCATTTCCAACTTATGGCAACCCTAAGACACACTGCCAACGAAAATTCAAATATGGTAACTTGTGGATTGATCCTTATCCACAGTCCCCTTCAAGCAATTTTCATCTCTATCATCATGAGAAAGTCTTTTGTAAAGCCAATACCTCTTCATTGCCCATTCAAGATTAAACCACCCCCAATTACTTTCTATTATAATAGCTCTTGGCATATGCCTGCTATATGTACCAGCAGACACGCAGCAAACTTACCATTTAAGTCGTGACTGAATGGTTTTAGAGGTTATAAGAGGCACATGATATAATCCTCCCTGTTCATCACAAAGTCCCAGGCCTGACACTGTCACTACTCAATGCAGTTTGCTGAGTTGCCATCATCCATCTCCCACAACTGGCACCATATGGGCTGATAAGGAGCCATCTTTCATGCCCTGAGAAAATGGGGCAGAAGAACTTGTGATCAGAAAGCAAAAGTGGAAAAGAAACAACAGAAGAGAAGGAGCACAAAAGGGAACATGGTGTTAATGGTTTTATATATTTAACTTAGTATGTTTTTAATGGTTGTATATTTTTACTTGTTATAATAATGTGTTAATATAGCACATTTTCTTTGTTATTTTAATATTATATTATATTACTACATATTGTATAGGACAGCTACTATGGCATAGTGGTTTGAGTGCTGGACTATAGCTCTGGAGACCAGGGTTTAATTCTCTGTTTGGCCATGAAACCCACTGGGAGACGTTGGGAAAATCACGCTCTCTCAGGTTCAGCTTCTGAACAAATCTTGCCAAGGAAGCCCCAAGATGATAGGGTTCCTTTAGGGTTTCCATAAATCTGAAATGACTTCAAAGCACACCACAACAACAATTGTTGATGTTTGTTTTAATTCTGTTTTTAAAATTGTACTGTTTTTAAGTATCTATTGTGAGCTATCTTATGTCCAGTTTAAGAGAAAGGTGGCATATAAAATAAACAGGTCAGCAAACATATGCCATCTGACATGGAGGATGCAAACCTGAGTACCATCCATTCTAGTATAGGCTCCCATTCAGCCAAGCAACTGTTTTCCTTGTGCTTTTCTCCTCCCATTGTCTCAGTTCCATCTTGAGTCTCATGTCTTTTACATCAGTGCTACACAAAATGCTGGACTTGGACTGGTGTAGGTCCCTGAGCCATTGGCTGCCAGTCCCTGGCAAATTTCCAGGAAAGAAAGAAACAGTTTCACCCAAAGGGCACAAACATAGTGCTGGTCTGTGGCTCATTGAAAAATAATTGCTGCCCTTCCACATCAGATAGCCTGAGAAGCACTGCTTTAGGTTGTAAAACATTGTGAACACCACCCTGGGGGACTTTTTTTGTTTTGTTTTGGTTGAACAGTGGGTGAAAAGTGTTTTTGAAAAATAAAATAAATGCAACACAGAAATGTACACAGACACTAATGTTTTTTTTGTCAGTGGTTCCCAGTCCTATTAAATTCACACTAACCATCACGTATGCACGCAGCTGCTAAAGAAGCATTTAACTGCTAAAGAAGCGATTAAATACCAACACAATCATCTCCCACACTAACACCAATTTTGCTAAAAGTGCAAAAAAGGGAAGCGCTTATTCAACACTCAGAAAGTTTGATGTAAATGCTATGTGGTAACATCATCATTAAGCGCTCGAGAAATGCTCTGGAGATTTGCCTTCCCCTTCCACATTGGGATTTCAAAGAGCCCCTTCTGTCTTCCCACCAAAACTATGAGGCTTAGCCGACCTTCTCCCTTTCTCTTGAAATAACAGGCCACACTTCTTAATTTGCTTTTACAAGGATGGAGATTAACCCAAATTAACACCACTTCCCAGTCAGAGGTTGCATCTACACTGCAGAAGTAATTCAGTTTGACAACACTTTGGCTGCATTTTCACTGCAAAATTAATGCAATTTGACATGGCTTCAAAAACCATGGCTCAGTGCAATGGAATCCTGGGATTTGTAGTTTGTTGGGGCACCAGAGCCAGCTGGCATGAGAACTAGTGTGGTGTAGTGGTTTAAACATAGGACTGGGGATCGAGGTTCAATTCTTTGCTTGGCCATGGAAACCAACTGGGTGAGTCACACACTCTCAGCTGCAGAAAATCCTGTGATAGGGTTGCTAGGGTCTCCATAAATCAGAGCCCTGGTGGTGCAGTGGTTAAATACCAGCATTGCAGCCGCAATGTTGTAAGTTCGATCCTAGAGGAGGGCTCCAGGGCCCACTCAGCATTCCATCCTTTCGTAGGTCGATAAAATGAGTACCCAGCTTGTTGGGGGCAATTGACTTACACATTGTAAACTGCTTAGGAAGTGCTAGCTCACTGATAAGTGGTATAGAAATGTACTTGCTCTTGGTATTGCTATTGAAGCCACACAACAAGTGGCACCAGAGTTCTCTGACAGAGAAGGCTAAATAGTTCACAAAACTACAAAACCTGGAATTCCATAACATTGAGCTTTGGTGATTAAACGGGCATTGAACTGCATTATTTCTGCAGTGCGGATGCACCCTTGAAAGAAGCCCAGCAGTAGTAAAAGGTGAGATGGGATGTAGGAGGAAGACGCTGACCCTCCCAGAATCTCCCTCAGCCGAATCTCCCCACAGGTTAGGGCAGGTTTTAAACAACACTGTATGAATTTTATTCTCTCTCTGGCCAAGGTAGTAGGCCCACAAATCCCCATTCATGCTCTAATTGGAGAGCTTTGCATTGGGTTGCTCCAGCCAGAGGAGAGGAGTTGAAGGATGTGCCGCCTTCAGCCATGGGTGGTTGACATGCCAATGCATTTCCCATCCTGGTGGGGACATTTGAGGGCTCCACTCCATCCCCTGCAAAGGGGGGGGGGTGCTCTCTTTCCCTTTTTCTTTTTTCCTTTCCTCCCCTTTTCTCCCCCACCAGCTTTGAGCAGGCCTGTTTCAGATTGGCCTTTTTATGTTTGATCTAAAGAATAGTTGTTGGCCAATTCCATCTTTTCATCACTGTTCTGCCAGGCCTAGATCCAAACGGCTTGTCAGATGCTCATTAACTCCCCCTTTGGCTCTTTGCAGTGTGTCTCCTAAGCTCATTGTGCCAAGAACTCACGCTTCTTTCTCTCCCTTTCTCTGCTCCATCAGGGAGACAAATTACTTTCCAAAAAAAAAAAAAAAAAATTTTAAAGGTTGGAGGAGGAGGAGGGAATCACCAGGGATGGTTTAATGAGAATTTCTCCAGGCCTGGCAGTGGAAAAAGCGATGTAGTTAACATTCGGTGGACTTAATTGGACTTTTCTCTTCTGCCTCCTTCAAAAAAAAAAAAAAAGGGGGGGGGAATTGAAGGGAAAAAAAAAAAACCTCCAAAGCTATCCTGTTAATCTCTCATTTGTAATCAATTGTGTTGACTCAACAAAAGTCTAGGTCGTCCTTTCTTCCTGTCCCAGACAATCCTTTGTTGCCTCTAAATGCCTCATTCTTGAGTGCTCCTGGTCTTGTAGATGGGCTCGATTGTTGACAGTTCATTATTGCGCTTTTGTCCATTTAATCTCCCTCGCTGTGTTTTGCATGTGCATGCCTTAATGAGCTCCGTTGGCAATTAACATGTTTCTCGCAGCAAAACCGGTTGCTCAGACGTTCAGAGAGCGGAGTGCACTAAAAGGGCAACGCAGCGGCCTCCAAGGTGCCCTGCTTCCCAGCCCCGGCAGGCCTTGCCCACCACCCTGCGCCACTGCCACCTTCCCCAGATCTTGCAGGTTATCTTTGCAGTGTGATGATTTTCATCTGTACAAATCATATACAGTGGGCCCTGGGTATGTGCTGAGGTTTAGCTCCAGGACCCCCATGGATATCAAAATCCATGGATGCTCACATCCAATGACAGTACTCCCTCCGTTCTCGCGGTTTTGGAAACCGCATCCCTTACTTATACACAAAGGATGAACAGAGAGGGAAATAATAGGGTGCATGCGCGAGGCACATGTACAAACACTCCTGCAGCCGCTCACCTATATTCAAGCCAATGGGGCTTGAAGATGGTCCAGAACAGATCCCTTGCGAAAACAGAGGGATCTATATTTGTTGTTGTGTGCCTTCAAGTCATTTCCGACTTATGGCGACCCTAAGGCAAACCTATCATGTGGTTTTCTGAGTAAGATTGGTTCAGAGGAGGTTTGCCATTGCCTTTGCCTGAGGGTGAGAGAGTCTGACATGCCCAAGGTCACCCAGTGGGTTTCACGGCCAATCGAACCCTGGTGTTTCCAGAGTCAGACATTCAAAGCACTACGCCACACTGGCTCACCCTGAAAATACCGTGGCATAATTAAATGGTGCCCCTTATATAAAAAAAGCAAAATCAAGTTTTGCTTTTTGTAATGTATATATGTTTGGAATATTCTCAAGCTGTCTATAATTGACTCCATGGAAAAAGAATCCATGGATATAGAAGGCTGGCTGTATTTTATTGTAAGTCCCAAAGTGGAGAAGAAATAGTGTCCAAAATAATAAATAAATATAGCATGAAGCCTACTTGCTGGTGGATGAGATGTCCTCCCATGTGGAAGTGCACATGTAGAGTGTAGCGAAGAAAATCAGAAATGTAGTAGGTGCTCTTTTATTTTATTTATATATACACACACGCATGCATATGTGAGAGAGCAAGGAAGGGGAGGAAAATCGCCTTCTTTCTTGGTGAGTAGGCTTTGCCTTTGGTGACAGCAAACTCCTATTCCACAGAGCAGCTTTTTCTCTCTACAAGGTGGGCCTGAGCACTGGTTCCATTATTCTGTCCAAAGCTACTCCTCAATATTGAAATGCTAAAATTGAAAGGGAGGGCATTTTTGTCACACGTGCACACACATGCACACACAACCTGGCACCCCTGCACCCTCCTAAGACATCCCTTCTGGCCCCCCAGCCCCAACAATAAGAAAAGAGAGGGAGACACTGGCGGGGGGAGACTTGGAAACCTCCATAGGGAGAATAGAGGCTCTCTCTTTCTCCAAAAAGGGATTTTTATTTTTATTTATTTTAGAAGACAAGAAGGCGAAGGCGGCGGTGTGGCGGGTTGGGTGGCGGTGGAGGAGAACCTCACACGCTTGCAAATGCTGGCAAGTTTGAAGTGTCATTCTTTGCATAGAGAGGAACCTCTAACCCCCCCTTAGGCACTAGGCCTGTTCAAGCTGTTGTGTTCATGACTGTGGCTTTGGAAGAGGGTTTGTTTCTCCCCTCCCCTATTTTTTTTTAAAAAAACAACATTATTTGAAGCTTGCTGGCAAGATTGCTGAAGTGTGAGCAGTCATGGACAGAAGAAACATCTTGTGGGGGAAAAGATAATTGGAGCCTTTTGTGTGTGTGTGTGTGTGTGTGTGTGTGTGTGTGTCTGACAGAAATACTCTCCCCCTCAATTTTAGCATTTTAATATTGAGGAGTAGCCTTGGACAGAATAATGGAATCAGTGTTCAGGCCCACCTTGTTGTAGAGACAAAAGCTGCCCTTTGGAATTGGGCTTTGTTGTCACCAAAGCAAATCCTACACACCCAGAAGAAAAGCGATTTTTCTCCCCTTCCTTGCTCTCTCATATATGTATATGTGTGTGTATACAACATATATATATAATAAATAAAAGAGCACCTGCTACGTTTCTTCTTATTTTCTTCCCTGCTACAGGCTGCATGTGCACTTCCACATGGGAGGACGTCTCATCCACCAACGCGTAGGCTCTGTGCCATGTTTATTTATTATTTTGGACAGAATTTTCCTCCACTTTGGGAGCTTACAATAAAATATAGGATTTTGTACAGATGAAGATCATAACATTGCACAGATAACCTGCAAGAAAATGTTGCACTGGGTAGTACTCCTCTTCAGGATTCCATCCAGTCCATACCATCCTAAAATATGTGCCCTTTCAAACCACCCACTTGTTTCCTGGTTCTCTACATCTATCAAAGACACTTAACCATTTCTCACCAACTCAACATATTCAATCTTTACTGAGCTTTTTTTTTGGGGGGGGGGGTGTTAAATGCAGTGAAGTCGACTTTGACTTATGGTGACCCTATGAATGAGAGACTTATAAGTCACCCTATCAAGAGCTCTGCTCAGGTCTGCAGACTCAGGGCTGTGCTTTCCTTGATGGATTCTGTCCATCTGTGGGAGAGGAAGTGATCTGTCCTTAAATGGTTGATTGGGTTTAATCTGGTGCTTTTGCAAATCTATGGATTCCACAGAGCTTGCTAATACATTTCCCACATGCAAGGCACTCCTGTTTTGGTACACAGTGATCAACCTCTGTTGAATGAGTTTGTTAATAATATATAATAGAGCTCCTTTATACTGGATGATGGTTTAGTTAGCCAAGTGCTGCTCCTTTTCTGCAGGTTCCTTCCAGCCTTGGGCCGGTTTTGCATGTCCAAACCAGGTTACCTTGGGAAATTCTGAGATCAAATCTGCACTCAGCCTTTTAACTGCAATTTAGGCCTATCGCTCTCTCTCCACCTCTCCCTTTTTCTCTATCTAACCCCCTTTCTCCCTTTTTCTCTATCTCACAGGGATGTTGTGAGGATAAAAATGAGATAACCTCGTTATATGTCATCTTGAGAGTAAAATATAAATGATAAAGCTATCCATAATAATTACATTCACACTTTAGCCTTTCTGTCTGAGAGCATTTCTGATTTATGGTGACCCAAAGGTGAATCTTGCTTTCTTGTCAGGTTTCTTCAGAGGGGGTTTGCCATTGTCGTCTTCTAAGGCTGAGAGAGTGTGACTTGCCCAAGGTCACCCAGTAGATTTCCATGGACTAGCTGGGATTTGAACCCTGGTCTTCCAGTGTTCTAGGCCAACATGCAAACCACTACACACTCTCATATAAATGAGTCTATGATAGCAACCTCTGTATATTTAAATCACTGGTCTTTTTCTTCTAATGGGATCTGCCTTTTTCAAGAGAGCAGAAGAAAAATGAAGATGTTCCACCATTCTAAGGGACAGAAGGAAATCAGAGCAGCCATCACTCTTCCCAAGAAGCTGACTCCACCAGACTCTGCCTCTCCCTAAGTTATCTTCGAGTATCTGTTCAACCAGGCCAGAGAAGAGGGAGAGGTACAGACAAAGATCATCCTGTCATCTTAGCTGATAAGAGTGGCATTTGATGCTTCTCCCCTCTTTGAGCTGTTTCTGTTCTTAAGTGGCTATAATAATAAGAAAACAATATCTGGCTCATGTTTAAACAACACAGCTGTATCAAACCTGTTCATTATGAACTTTCTAACATTAAGAGCATGTGCCTTCCTGCGTTAGAAAATTGGTGTGGTTAAAAATGGTAAGCTGAGTTCAGCAGCAGTAGCAGCAAGCCCAGACTCCATAAGTATTGAGTAAAAGGGCTAGATCTGAGTTTTTAGTAAATAAACAGGATACATAGGTAAGTAAAAAGAAACTTTATTGTTACATCTAGGTTCTACAAAAATAACTAATCAGTAGAGGAAACCTACTTTGGTAAGAGAATCCCTAAAAACTGATCTCTGGGTATGTATGTGCTGGTTCAAGGCAGAGAGAGCAAGAGTAGATCTCAACAAGGGTTGTAAATCTCCCAACTTCTGGCAGGACAGGAAGAAATAGGACGTAACCCCTTCAGAGGTACTCTGACCAAAATGACCATAGAGATAATCAATGCATCTGTGAAGAAGAATGTTCCCTTCTCAAAAACACAGAGCTACAAGCATTGATGCTACTCCAACATCCTGATCCCTTTTTACCTTTTCTGACTATGTTTTTTTTTTTTTAGATTGTAATGCTGAGGGTAAGAATTGTCATGTGGACCCTTTCCTGTTGCTTGTCGAGTGAGATATAAATGATCTATAAATGCTATAAGCAATTAATAAATGCATCCCTTCCTGGGTAGTCTCTTGATAGCCAGCCTGGTGTAGTGGTCTGAGTGCTTGACTATGACTCCAGAGACAAGGGTTCAAATTCCAGCTCAGCCTTGGAAACCCACTGGATGACCTTGTGCAAGTGACAGTCTCTCAGCCTCAGAGGATGGCAATGGCAAACCCTTCTGAAGAAACTTGCCAAGGAAACCCCATGATAGGCTTGCCTTTTGTCACCATAAGTTGGAAATGACTTGAAGGCACACAAAAACAACAACAGTAGTCTGTTGAAATGCTCCATGCCAGTGGTCATTCCTAATGAAGCTGGGGATAACAGTGGCAGCCCACCAACTGTTCCTCTTGAATGCTCAGGCCTTTTCCCTCTCATGGAGAGCACAGCTATATGTGCTCCATTACCTATCCTTCATCTCCTAAACCATATGGCTGCTCTCAGGTATGGAGAAGGATGCTATCACTTCAATAGTGTTGTAAGATCAGATGCTCAGGCCAGTAACAGAGGAAGCCTCAAGGACAACAAATTGTCTTGAGCTGGCCCTGTTTTGAGATTCACCTCTTTTCTGCATTGGTGTTCCACATTACAGTTACTGTCAGGAAATTAATCTGGAAATATCAAAATATCTTGCCAGACCTAGACCTATATTTATCAACCTGTACTCAGTTTCTTAGCCAATATGGCATAGCTGTTGACCAGGGTTCAAATGTCTACTCAGCATTTGACCTTGGGCAAGTCACACTCTCCAACCCTTAGAGGAACGCAACAGCAAACCTCCTCTGAATAAATCTTGTCAAGAAAACCTTGTAATAGAGTCACCATGTGTTGGAGTATACTTGAACACATTTAACAACACATCCCGTTTCTTCAGAGTAAACCTGATTGATCTCAATGGGACTTATGTTCAAATAGACATATATTGGTTGAGATCCTACATCAGTTAGGTGGAGTGTAATGCACCCGTGTACAGCTCTGTATCTTGTTTTTGTTATGTGCCTCCAAGTTATTTCTGACTTATGGTGACCCTAAGTTGAAACTGTCATGGGCTTTTCTCAGCAAGATTTGTTCAGAGAGCACTTGCTATTGCCTTCTTCTTCGGCTGAGAGCGTGAGTTGCCCAAGGTTACCCATCATGTTCCATGACTAAGTGGAGACATGAATTCTGGTTTCTTGGGGTTTAACAGTCAACCATTATGCCACACTTAGGGTGTATCTACACTGTACAAATAATGCAGTTTGACACCAGTTTTAGTGCTGTAGCTCCATCCTACGGCATCCTGGCATTTGTCATCTTACAAGGTCTTTAGCTTTATCTGCCAATGAGTGCTAGCGCCTCACAAAATTATAAATCCCAGGATTCTGTAGGATGGAACCATGGCATCTAAAGTGGTGTCAAGCTGTATTAATTATACATTGTAGATACACCCTTTCTAGCCCTATAGGGTCCATCCCTACCACTCTTGCTTGGCACCAAAGAGAGAACGGAATGGGGGTGCAATTCAGACACTGACAAAATGTCTGCTCTTGGGTCAGGGGGAAAGGAAATGCTGACTGCCATTCAGTAATTGATTTAATAATTGAATCTGATTGGAACTAACCAACAGGATTTCCAGATAGTATTGTGATGACTGAGCGCTCTTCAAAGAGCTTCTGTCTTTTAAAGTCTTCTTTGCCTTTGAGTTAGGCACTGATATTAATTAATTTAATATCCTGCCTTTCTCTCAAGGCAGCTTACAGAAAAGGTTAAAAGAAAATATAATTAAACAACATGTAGCACCAAAGTTAAAACACCATTAAAAATGATTAAACAAATCACAAGAGGGGAGAAACTGATCTGGGTACCTGCTATATATCCCACCACCTACTTCATCATAAATGTACATTCTAGAATTTTCTCTAACTCTACGCTATTTCAAAAGAAGTTGGGCCTTTGTCCAGTCTTGATTTCCCATATACAGATTGAGTCTCTTTTATTCAAAATGCTTGGGACCAGAAGTGTATGAGCCTTGGTGGCACAGTGGTTAAATGCCTGTACTGCAGCCACTCACTCAAAACCATAAGGTGGCGAGTTCAAGATCAGCGAAAGGGCTCAAGCTTGACTCAGGCTTGCATCTTTCCAAGGTCGCTAAAATGAGTACCCAGATTGTTGGGGGCAAGTAGCTTACAGTTATAAACCGCTTAGACACTCCTTTTACACATAGCATGATGGTAATTTTATACACAGTATTTTTACTAATATTGTGTATGACACAAAGTTTGTTTACACTGAACCATCAGAAAGCATGGGTATCATTATCTCAGGCAAGGAACAGATGGACGGGAAGGAGCAACCTGAGACCACTCCAGCTGCAATCAGGTCTCGGAGAGTTATAGTCCCAAACACTGTTTTCCAAGCTCTAGGGAAATGAGGGCTCCTTTTGCAGAGTCTAACCACATACTGTTTTCAAATCCCACACCAACCAATTTCATCTTTCCCAAAGCCTGGAGAATCCTAAATTTCTACAAAAAACACTTGTTCTCAGTGTGGGTTGATTTTGTTCACAGCACATTTAGTCTTTTACACACACTTAAGGCAGTTGAACTTATGTTCAAATGTCATTGTGCATTTTTATATATGCACACACAGAGGGAGTATGTAATTCAGTATTAATATATTTTAAATTATGTTCTAGCTGTTCAATGCACCCAGCTTTCTTCTCCTTCCCTTGCTACAAACTAAAAGGAAGGGAAATATAATGAAGGAGTTAACAGACTTTTGTGCGTTGATCTGCAGAAGATTTTCAAAGCATACATTCCTTAAATGCGTATATGTAAATTTATAGTGTTGTCGTCTTAGTATTGCTGGAGCTAAATAAATGTTACTTAGCAATAATAGTAAATATTTCCTAGAAGTTTCTGCAATCTGTTGAGGGTCAAAGAAGGTTGATACTGAAGTCAAAAGGAACATTCCAGTCATGTGCCAGACTTGGCATTGTTTTGATGAGGCTAAAGAGTTGTTTACAGACGATGTATTCAGTGCAAAATTAACCGACTGAAAGCTATCTGTCAGTTTAATTGAACCAGTAGCCATACTCTATAGTCTGTAAGACATGCAGCTACCTGTGGCATCTCACAGGAACGGTAGTGTGTGTGGAAGGATGTCTGTGTAAAATAAAATACCTTTGGGGAAATGCAACGAAATGTATTCTGATTGTCATTGATAAGAAAGTGTGCTCGACCCGGCTACTAGGAAATGAGCAAAGTTTGGATAGGTTACCTTTTGAGACGGAAACTTCCACAGTCTACCCACCCATGGCCAGCATGGTTTGCTGGCTGGGGAATCCAATAATCCAGGCAGTGGCAATGGAAGGATTTGAAGCCTGTTATTACTGAAAATGATCTAAATCCAATGTTAATTCCATGTAGAGTACAGCCATTGAGGAACGGATTCAGTGAATTTACTTTAACAATTGATTCAGGCCAAAGGTTTCACTCCTAAGCACACTTACTAGGGAGTAAGTGCCCATCAAACTCAGCACAATTTATTTCTAACTAAACATGTTTAAAGTCACCCTGCTTGTCTTTTGTAGAAACAGTAGAATAAAAATAATGTGTAGGGTCCCTGTATACTCAGACATGATTTAGAAAGTGCAGTATAAGAAGAAGAAGAAAAATTAAACTTCAGGATGGGGGAAGCATTTTTACTTTCTTTCCTCTATATTAGTGTTCGTTTATGATGAATTCTCCAAAAGCATATACTGGCTTCCATGGGGGGAAATCCTGTTCTAGGAATGTTGCATTATTAACAAAAATTACATTGTGTTCATTCCCTTTTACTGTAGTGTCAACTGCAGCACGTACAGTGCTTCTTTTGTGCTGGGTGGAATGACACATTGCATTTCCACCTCCAATCATATTTGCTAGTAGATAGAAAGGCAGGCAGTTAGATAGGGAAGTGGGCAGACTGTCAGGCAGATATAACCTACGAGGGGGTTTCCAAAAGTTTTAATGATCACCTTTTAAAAAAATTGACAGAAAGTTTGTTTTGATTTGTAGTTGCTAACTTATCTCTATGTAGTCACTATTTAGATGTACACATTTTTCCCAAAGTATCTTGACCCTCCGAATACCTGATATTGTATAAGTCTTCAGATTGCGCCTGACAAGGATTTTACTCTTTAGTCACTTCTGGAAGAGCCAGTCACAAAAATAAAGGATGCAATGGGCTGATTTTCTCAGCAACATGCACTTAGGGACCAATGATGACACTGACAAAGTTTAATCAATATGCCATAATAACTTCTGGGTGATAATTATTACTTTACGATACCCCCTCGTAAGGCACAATCTGCAGACTTCTACAATATCAGGTATTCGGAGGGTCAAGATACGCTGGGGAAAATGTATAAATCTAGATAGTGACTACATAGAGATAAGTTAACAACTACAAATCAAAACAAACTTTCTGTCAATTTTTTAAAAAGGTGATCATTAAAACTTTTGGATACCCCCTCATACATCAGGGGCAGGCAACTGCAGGAGGAGCAGGAACCAATCCCCCCCCCCAACAAGCACCACGATGGGCTGGCTCATTGCATTTTGGCTCACCAGAAGTGACATTGTATTGCTTATGGCTATGATTTTAGCTAATATTTTGCCAAGGGGTGTAGTGGCTGGTTTTTTAGTGGACAGTTGCACAAAAGTCAACACCAAAATCTTTAATTAAAAAAAAAAGTTGGGGGCTTGGGGGGATTTCCAGAGGTCTTCAGGAACCAAAAATTGGGGCTACATCTGGCACAAGGTTTGCTTTTTGCCCAACCCTGATCTCCCATCCTAAGGAAAGTAGCAGGACAAAACTGAGAGTTAACGGCTGGGCTTCAAACTGGAAGAAAGTATCCCATGGAGTGACACAGGGTTCTCTCCTAGCACCATTACTCTTCAACATTTTTATCAGTGACTCAAATGATGGGGTGGAGGGAATCCTTGTCATATTTGCAGATGATGCAAAACTGAGAGGAGTGACTAATACATTGGAAAATGGGAACAGAGTTCCAAAGGACCCAGATAAACTAGAAAACTGGGCAGAAACTTATTAAATGGAATCCAGTAGAGACAAATGCAACATTCTACATTTAGGCCACCAAAACCAAATGCGCAGGTATAGGATGGGGGATACGTGGCTCAGCAGTATACCATTGTATTCAGGAGACAGTAATATTTACTTATCTACTGCAAACCTCCAAGAGGCCTACTCAGCTCTGTATATTTGCTCTGATATGGAGCAAATCTTTTAGTGTGGGTTCAGCTGATCCACTCTTAGCTGCCACTTTGATAGCATCCACTGGAGAAAGTGTGATGTGATAAAGATCAGAGGGGCACAGTTCAACAGGAGAGTGACAACTGTACATTCAATTGGGTCTCACTTAAGGAGGCCTAGAAGGAAAGCCTCTGTTAGCCAGAGAAGTCATTATTTGAACTAGACAGACTCTGTAAGGCAACTTTATGGTGCTTCATTAGATAGTAGATATTAAGTATTAGATATAATCTGGGTTTAGTTATTATATATAATCTGGCTATTATGTTAAACAGGATAACCCTCCAGATGTTTTTGGAGCGCATTTCTCAGTATTCCTCCCCACTGGTCATGCTAGTGGTGACTCCTGGAAAGTGCCACCCAACAATATCTGGAGAGCAGGAGGAGCTCCTTCCTTGGTGTCTTTAAAACCACCAAACCTAAAGCTGGTGGTTTTATGAATTGCTGTTCACGATCCATTTGGATATTTGAGTCAGGGTGTGACACATTTGCCCAGACAAAGCATTCAAAAGGCCTCACTGCCAAAGTGTATAAATATCCAGGAGGTTCCACATCAGCAAGGAAACTTGGCAGAAAATGGTGAAGCCTTTCTGAATAGCTTGAAACAAGCAGGGACTTTCTCCATCCGTCAACTTTTGCTAGGAGGTTTGGGTCTGGTTGCCTGCAAATGGGGAAATAAGGTTAAATCCTGGTTATTTGTGGATGAGATAATACTGGGAATCCTGAACTGTAATAGATGGATGGAGGATAGATAGATAGATAGATATAGATAGATAGTAAATGAAAAGAACAACTATGTCAGACTGCCATATGTCAGACTACATAGAGTCTTCTGTTGCAGTGTTCCTGTGTTAAAATTGCTGAAAAGCAAGTACAAAAAATGCTAAAATGAATAAATGGCCAGGAAGTGGGTGCTGGGGTGGCTAAATATACTAAAAGCACCAGGCCTGCTCCGATCTTGGACGCTCTGCAGGGTCAGGCCTGGAACTGGCAAAAACACCTGAAAGGATTCCTCGCGGAAGAAAACCCTATGAAACTCATGGGGTCACCATAAATCAACAGGCCACTCGAAGGCACATAAACACACACTTTAAAAATTATAGCATAAATCAAAAGGGTTTTGTTGTTGTTGTTGTTGTTGTTTTACACGGATGGAGAGACCTTAGTCCTTCCTCCTATTCATCTCCTAATAAAGAGCCTGTAACTCAAAAGGCATGGGGATTATTATATTACGGTGAAACATATTGGCCTGAATCCCATCAATTATCCCCACTTAGAGGAGACTCTTGAATGCTGAATGGACATCTGGATGAATCCCATCGATGCCATGGGCCTAGCACTAACAGTGGGGTTCCCTCCTGGAACTGCAAACTTGGATTTTGATCAGGGGCTGTGGGGGTGTTGTTTTGAGAACCGCAGTTAAGGGAACCTTTATTAAAGCCTTGGATAACACAACAACACAGCAACAACACCTTAAGAAAATGCAGCCTGCAACTAACATCGTGGTGTTATATATATATATTTTCCTCTCCTGTGTGCCTTTTTGGTAACATCTTGGCCTGATGAAGAAGCCGGTGGAGCTCCGAAAGGTTGCATCATGTATTTTGTGCATTTTGGCTCATCCAATAAAAGTATCACTGGCGGGATTCAGTGATTCACTGGTACAAGGGTTACTATGATCCCTGCCTTTAGTCCCTATATTAGGAGAAAGGCAAGGATATAAACGAGTAAGAATAAGAACAGAATTCAAAGATATAGCTGTGTTAATCTGGGGCTGTGTTCACACTGGAGAAATAAACCGGTTTAATTGCCATGGCTCAATGCTGTGAAATTCTGGGAATTGTAGTTTGTTGTGGGGCCCAGAGCGGAGCAGAGCTCCGCTCTGGACCCCACAACAAACTACAATTCCCAGAATTTCACAGCATTGAGCCATGGCAATTAAACCGGTTTATTTCTCCAGTGTGAACACAGTCTGGAATGTCAGTATGCAAGGGCTCTGATGCTAGAAGTTCCCTTTGCCCCAAGATCTGGTGCTACAAGTTCCCTAACTGCAAAGGAGGACAAGGCACTGTAAAATTAAGAGATTCAAGAAAAAAAAATATGGAGGGTGTTAACCAAACACACTCCTATCAATATTAATTCCTGCTTCTCAGTCCTGCTCAAAGCGGAGGATGCTTTGGGATTCCTCTTGGAGGGGAGGCTGAAATGGAGGACAGGCCCTGGGAAAGGAGGACGTGCCTGCTCACCTTGCTAGGAAAGCATTTTGGAAACTCGATGGGGGAGCAAAGAGGGTGAGCGGGTGTCCCAACCCCAAAATGCAGGACCTGCAAGAAGAAAAATGTAAGGCATGGCAACCTTTTGCAATCCCTCCTGGAGAGAAGGCTGGCTGCCCAGAGGTCCCTAAGCCCCTTCCAAGGAGGACGAAATGGAGGACCTGCCAGAAAAGGGGAGGACAGCTCCCAAGAAATGCTCTTAGAGGATGAGAGAGAAAGAGGGAAGAGTGGCTTGTGTTCTTCTTTGGTTTGCTCCCCCCTTCCTCCAGTGTCAGGGGAGGCCTGTGCAAGAGAGAGAGAGAGGCTCGTTTCCCAGCATTTATCCCCTCAATTAAAGGTCCCCTTGCCATTGCGCTTAATTGCTCAGCTTGGATTGAGCAGCACGCATAGGGGACAGGGACAGGGACAGCAACAGCAGCCATGGCAGAGATGGCAGCCTCCTCCTCCTCCTCCTCCTGCTGCCATGCGGCTCTCAAGGGCCCCCCGCCTGCCCCTCTTCATTTGGCTCATTAGGCCCAGAGGCAGCCTAAGGGCCAAGGCACCCCAGCCTCCTCCGCCTCCTCCTCCACCATCGCAAAGGGGGAAATATAGATATGTGACTTTGAAGGGACCCACAGGGGAAGGGAGGAAGGACTGATCAGCTTCCAAGAATGATGAGGATGATGGTGATCCTCATCATCATCATCATCATCCTCATCCTCATTAGCTATCGTAAGGGAAAAATGGCTTTAAATAGGTATTGGAGGGGACCCACGGGGAAAGAAGGACTCGATCAGCTTCCAATGATGAAGATGATGATGATGATCCTTTAGTCCTTATCATCATCATCATCATCACCATCAACTATCGCAAGGGGACACGTCTTCGAAGGCGGAAGGACTGGTCATCTTTGTCTTCTTTCTTTTCTTCATCACATCATCATCAATAATAATAATAATAATAATAATATCATCATATTCGTCATCGTCGCCATCATCCTTATCGTCCTCATCCTCCTCTTCCTCCTCAACGATCCCAAGCGGGGAAAATAAGAGTTCAACGCGTCTTCGAAGGGACCAACCATGATGATGATGATGATGACTGACGACAACAACAACAAGAACAATAATCCTCCTCCTCCTCCTCAATCATCGCAAAAGGGGAGAAAAAATATATGACTTAAATACGTCTTCGAAGGGACCCACGGGGAAGGAAGGATTGATCAGCTTCCAATCATAAAAATGATGATGATGATGATGATGATGATGATGATGATGATCCTTATCATCATCATGACCATCCTCATTAACTATCGCAAGGAATAAAAACGACTTAAAGACGTCTTGGAGGGGACCCACTGGAGAAGGGAAGCTTGATCAGTTTCCAATGAGGAGCGAAACATGCTCCAAATAATTAATAATAATAATAATATAAATAATAATCCTGATCATCATAGCTATCGCAAGGGGAGAAAATGAATTAAACACGTCTTCGAGAGGACCCACAGGGGAAGGGAGGACTGAGCAGCTCCCAATTAGGAAGATGCTCCAAATAATTAATAATAATAATAATTAATAATAATAATAATAATAAATCGCAAGGGGAAAATGTGACTTAAATAGGAGACCCACAGGCGAAGGTAGGATTGATCCGCTTCCAATTAGGAGAGAAAGCATGCTCCTAACAACAACAACAACAACAACAACAACGAGCATCAGCATCATCAGCATTTTGTTGTTGTTGTTGTTGTTGTTGTGTGCCTTTCAAGTCGTTTCCATCCCTCTCCTTCGCTCCTGTAATAAAGGAAAAAGGGAAGCTGCTCCTTTCTTCTCCCTTTCATTTATGGTTCAGGGGTGATGATGATGATGATGATGATGATGATGATGATGATGGAAAGCCCTGAAATCTAATGAAATAATGATGATGATGATGGTAAACCCTGAAATCTAATGAAAGAATGATGATGGTGATGACCATAACGACGGTAAACCCCGAAACCTAATGGAATGATAACGATAGTGATGATGATGATGATGATGATGATGATGATGATGATGGCAAGCACTGAAATCTAATGAAATAATAATAATAATAATAATAATGGCAAGCCCTAATGAGATGATAATGATGATGATGAGCCCTGAAATTTAATGAGATGATGATGATGATGATGATGATGATGATGATGATGATGATGATAGCGGGCCCTGAAATTTAATGAAATGATGATGATGATGACGACGATGGCAAGCCCTGAAATCTAATGAAATTAATAATAATAATAATAATAATGGAGGTGGTAAGCCCTGAAATCTAATGAAATGATGATGATGATGATGACGACGACGACGACGGTAAGCCCTGAAATCGAATGAAAAGAGGACGATAATGATAGTGTTGGTGGTAAGCCCTGAAACCTAATTAAAACATCATGATCATTATCATCATCATCAACAACAACAACAACAACAGCAACTACCCAAAGCGGGGGGGGGGGGGAACCCGACTTAAACCGGCCTTTGAGGGGACCGACAGGCGAAGAAAGGAAGTGATCCGCTTCCAATTAGGAGCGAAACCTGCTTCAGAAAAGAAAGAAAGAATAACCTAAAGTTTTTATCCCTCCCTCCCTCCCTCCTTTCTTCTCCGGCTCCGTAAGTCGAGCCATCCTTTGCTCACCGCCCCAGCCCCAGGCTAGGCTCTGAACTGATGCCCAGGCTCATCATCATCATCATCATCATCATCATCATCATCATCAGGATCAGGAGTACCCTCGCTTCCACAGGCACCGACCCTAACCCTCCCTCCCTGCATCCCAAGTTTGGAAGGAAAGGGCTTTGAAAAACGGTGTGTGCAAGCACAGGATCGCCTCCTTTCAAAGATGAGCATCATGATGATGATGATGGGAAGCCGTGAAATGTAATGAAATGATGATGATGATGATGATGATGATGATGATGATGATGATGATGATGGGAAGCTGTGAAACCTAATGAAATGATGATGATGATGATGACGACATCATCATCATCATAGTCATTTCATTAGATTTCACGGCTTCCTATCATCATCATCATCATCATCATCATCAATTCATTAGACTTCTGGGCTTACTATCATCATCATCATCATCATCATCATTTCATTAGATTTCACGGCCTCTCATCATCATCATTTCATTAGACTTCAGGGTTTACTATCATCATCATCATCATCATCATCATTTCATTAGACTTCAGGGTTTACTATCATCATCATCATCATCATCATTTCATTAGACTTCAGGGTTTACTATCATCATCATCATCATCATCATCATCATCATCATCATCATTTCATTAGACTTCAGGGCTTGCTATTATCATCATCATCATGGAAAAGAAAGTTGCTTCTGTAGGTCAAGGAGAAGCCAAAACGCCTGGCCTCCTTTCCGGCTCTTTTCACCCACTCTCTCTCTTTGCTCTCCACTCCGGATTAAATGGGTTTAGACCTAATCGAAGCCACACTTTTCCTGGGAAAGGAGCGGGTCTGTTATGGGGGACCTTTTAAAGGGGGGGGCAAACATTTCAAGAACAAACAAACAAACCCGGCAATAGAACCGACAAAGAAGAGCCCTCTCATATTGACCTGGGTTTTGCCTAATAACAACAATAATAAGAACAGAGTTCGTTTTAAAAAGCCTCGGAGGGAGACTCCTGTCCAGCGCCCTTTTATTGCCTCGTGGGTGACCCCATATTCCTCGGTCCTTCCCCCGTACATTAAAATTTGGATTTACAGGTTTATATATACAAGGATCAGTCCCGGAGGCTTGGCCCTCTTCCCCAGCCGCAGGTTTAAATAAGTTTACGCCTCAGATATAGACATATATATATATAGATATAGATATATAGATAATATACACACATATATATATACAGTACGTACATACATACAGATATCGATGGATCGATAGATAGAGAGGTCTGTTTAAATAGCTCTATGGAACCCCAAAGCAGCGTCTGTGTATTTAATGGAAGGAAGGAAGGAGAAAAGGGGAATGAAAGAAGGGAGGAAAGGGAAGAAGAATGGAAGGGAGAGAAGGGAAGAAGGGAATGAAAGAAGGCAGAAAAGGAAAGGAAAGGAAAAAGGAAGGAAGGGAGGAGAAGAAAGGAATGGAAGAAGGGAAGGAAAGGGAAGAAGGAAGGAAAGAGTGAAGGGAGAGAGGGAAAGGAAGAAAAGAAGGAAGGAAGGATGAGGAAAAGGGGGAATGAGAGAAGGGAGGAAAGGAAAGAAGGAAGGAAGGAAGGAAGGAAGGAAGAGAAGAAAAAGAGGGAACGAAGGGAGGGAAGGAAAGACGGGAGAGAGGGAAAGGAAGAGGAAGGAAGGAAGGGAGGGAGGGAGGGAGGAAGGAAGGAAAGAAATGAAAGGGGAAGGAGGGAATGAAAGGAGGGAAGAAAAGTTGGGAGAGAAGGAAGGAATGAAGGAAGGGGAAGAAGAGAATGAAATAAGGGAGAAAAGGAAAGGAAAGGAAAGGAAAGAAGGAAGGAAGGAAGGAAGGAAGGAGAAGAAAGGAATGAATGAAGGGAATGAAAGGGAAGAAGGAAGGAAGGAAGGAAGGGGGAAGAAGGGAAGGAAAGAAGGGAAAGGAAGGAAGGAAGGAAGGAAGGGAAGAGGGAATGAAAGAAGGGAGTAAAGGAAAAGAAAAGAAGGGAAGAAAGGAAGAGAAGAAAAAGAGGGAACGAAAGAAGGGAAAGGAAGGAAGGAAGGAAGGAAGGGGAAGAGGGAATGAAAGAAGGGAGTAAAGGAAAAGAAAGAAGGAAGAAAGGAAGAGAAGAAAAGAGGGAACGAAGGGAGGAAAGGGAAGAACGGGAGAGGAAGGAAGGAAGGAAGGAAAGAAGGAAAGAGAGGACGGAAGGGAGGGAAGGAAGGAAGGAAGGAAGGAAGGAAGGGCTTGGGCTTGGTCTGCTGCCCGCACAGGCAAGTGTGTCATCGCTTGAGCCGCCTTGCGATCCAGTCCTGGGGTTTGTAAGGTCTGCGGTGGCACCACCGGGAGCCGCTTTAGCGAGCCGCCTTAGCCTGTGGGAAACTACAAATCCCAGGATGCCATAGCGTGGAGCCGGGGCAGTGGTGTCAAAAGCGGAGGCCACAGTCAGAGCAACCAAAACCAACGTCTTCAGAGGCGGTGAGGTCTAGTCCTCCTGGTGCCCAGATAGGGCTGAGAAATAACCCGGTTTGGCCCCGCTTTCACTCTTTGTCTGGCTCTTGGCTATGGAATTCTGGGAGTCGGAGTTTGTTGTGGGGCCCAGAGCGGAGCGGAGCTCCGCTCTGGGCCCCACAACAAACTCCGACTTCCCAGAATTCCATAGCCAAGAGCCAGGACAAATGAGTGAAAGCGGGGCCAAACTGGGTTATTTCCCCAGTGTGGATGCAGCACTAGTAGCCCCGATGAAGTATCTCCCCCGGCAGAGCGAAAAAGAAGAAGAACTGCAAAGTCGCATCGCGACCGTGCCGCTGCATCCGATCCTGGGATGTGTAGTTCTTTCCTTGGCCCGGCGAGGGGTTCCCCGTCTAGCCGGGGTTCATGGGGTTCTCCTTGGGGCCGGGGGCGGTGGCGGGGTTCCCCGGGGTGGCCTCGTGGAGCTTCCTGACGTGCTTCTTGAGGTCAAAGTTCCGGCAGAAGCCCTTGCCGCAGGTGAGGCAGGTGAAGGGCTTCTTGTCGTTGTGGGTGTGCATGTGGAAGGTCAGGTTGTAGATCTGGTGGAAGGCCTTGTTGCAGATGGTGCACTTGTAACTGCTTTCTCCCCGCTGTGGGTCAGCTTGTGGTTCTTGTAGTTCCCTGCAAAGGACGGAGGGAGGGGGGAAAAAAAATCCAGGTGTCGGCTCTTTAAACAAATACAGACAAAAACTCCATCAGCGATCCCTTTGTATTATATTGTGCCAATAAAGGGATCACCGGTAGATCTTTGTTTGCATCAGTCCAAAAGGAGCATTGTGAGATAATTGTACATTGTGCATTTTTCGGCTGGCCAATAAAGCGATCGATGATGGGGTTTTGTTTGTATCAGTCCTTGGGGGGATAATTGTTAGATAATTGTAGATTGTGCATTTAGTATATTGTGCATTTCGGTTGGCCAAGAAAGGAATCGCTGATGGACTTTTCTTTGTATCAGTCCTAAGGGAGCGTTGTCTCCTGATTTAAAAGCTAGACCCTAACAGGTTTGGCTTTGATATTTTTTGATATTTCGATATTTTGGTTAGTGTAAAAAAGGCTGGGTCCTTAGGAAAACTGTTTCTTTCTGGTTTTTCTTTCTTGCTTTTAGGGTACAAAGTGTAGTTTTCTTGACTGATCTAGTTATTTCGTAGAACCTAGATGTAACAACAAACTAGGTTTCTTTATACCTCTCTATGTATCCTGTTTATTTAAACAGAAGCTCAGATCTAAACACCTGTGGAGTACTGCTTTCTGCAGCTAAACCAAGCGCAGTCCATAAGCAGCCAATGATATTTTCTAACATGGTATCATGGGGTGCATCTACGCCAGTGGTTTCCAAACTCTGACCCTCCAGATGTTTTGGACTTCAGCTCCCAGGATGCCCAGCGGCTGTTGTCCAAGTTGGTTGGGGCTCCTGGGAACTGAAGTCCAAAAACATCTGGAGGACCAATGTTTGGGAACCATTGATCTGCGCTGTAGGAATAATGCCATTTGACACCACTTTAACTCCCATGAATGTTGGGATGTGTAGTTTTTGTGGGTGTGAGGCCCCAGCACTCTTTGGCAAAGAAGACGCAAGACCGTGTTAAAAACTACCAATCCCAGGATTCTATATAATGGAGCTACAGCACTTAAAGGCTGCATCTACACTGCAGACAAAATGCAGTTTGACACCGCTTTGATTGCCCTGGCTTAATGCTATGGGATCCTGGGATTTGTAGTTTTGTGGGACATTTAGCCATCTCTGTCAGAGCGCTCTGGTGCTGCAACAACCTACATATCCCAGGATTCCATGGCATTGAGCCATGACAGTTAAAGTGGTGTCAACCTGGATTATTTTTGAAGTGAGGACGCAACCTAGGACCACACATCTTCTGGTTTTCATTCGAGTTGTGATTTGAGTGTTGGACTGAGACTCTTGAGACCAGGGTTCGAATCCCCGCTCAGCCATGAAGCCCACTGGGTGGACCTTGGCCAAGTCACACTCTCTCAGCCTCAAGGGAAGGCAAAAGCAAACCCCCCTCAGAACAAATCATCCCAAAAACATACCCTACGATACATTCGCCTTGGCATCGCCATAACTCAGAAACAACGTCATGGTATACAATGGTATGCAACACACAGAGAGACACACCTTGATGGTGTCACTTTAGGGCTGTCATGAGTCAGAAACAAAAATACTCACACACAAACACACTACACGACACCTCGCAATACTGTCACCTTAAGGCCGCCATAAGTCGGAAAAACAACACGCGCGCGCGCACACACACACCATTATAGTGTCACTTTAGGGCTACATAAGTCGGAAACACAACACAACACACACACACACACACACGTACATACACACACACCGTGATAGTGTCACTTTAGGGCCGCCATAACTCGGAAACACAACACACACACACATACCAAGAGAGTGTCACTTTAGGGCCGCCATAAGTCGGAAACACAACACACACATACCAAGAGAGTGTCACTTTTGGGCTGCCATAAGCCGGAAACACAACACAACACACACATACATACCATGATAGTGTCACTTTAGGGCCGCCCTAAGTCGGGAACCACCTGAAGGCACACAACAGACACACACGTGCAACACACGAGGATAGCGTGTGTGTCTCCTAAGGGGCCGCCCGAAGTCGGAAACACAACATACATAGACAACACACAGACACACAACAACACCCCGTGACAGTGTCACCTAAGGGCCGGCAGAAGTCGGAAACACAACCCACAGAGATCCATAGACCCTGAGACCCGGGGAAGGCATCCACGCACACACCCACACATCACACCCACACATCACACACCCAGAGAGAGAGCCAGAGTTTTTGTGGGGGGCTTCATTAGGCCTTAGGGCCCTGGCAGGGCTGTCAAACTCAGTCTGCATCAAGGCGGAGGCGGCCGCAACGGACAAAATGACACCAGTCCAGCCCAGGTCAGCCTCCTGACCCAGAGCAAATGGAGAGCGGGGATTAGGACCACAAAAAAGGGAAGGAAGAAAAGGAAAAGAAAAGGAAAGAAAAGAAAGATTGGGGAGGGAGAAGAGGAGGGAGGGACGCTTCTCTCCCGGGGAAGGCGAGGGGATTGTCTGCAATAAAATGAGAATCTGCAATAAAAATTCCGCTGGTCTCCTCGGAAAATTGGGATTTTTTTTTTTTTAAAAATCGTTCCTTGGTTGAGGAGAAAGAAAAAGAAAGAAAAAATGATCGAAGGTCTCAAAAGCAAGCTTTGGGCGCACGAAAACGGATCCAAACTAAAGTTACCTTTTGCCGTCCTAAGCGCTTCCGTTTAATGCCGCCTTTTTAATTTTTTACAAAATATCTGAATCGGAGACCGTTCCTCGTTCCTCCTCTCAGCATTTCCTTGATTCGGGAAAGTTCTCAATCGAGCCACCGCTTGCATTTCGTTAAGGTTTAACACACCAAGTACAGCAACGCCCCGAATCCACCAAAGATGCTTTTCCTCAACCAACCCGAATCCACTTTCCTTGTGACCCAAGTACCACGATATCCCAAATCCACAAAACCAGGATCGGCCACTCTCAATGCATTTTGTTGCATTTCGTTGCATTTTGTTTGAAAGGGTTTTGTAGATTTGGGATGCTCTTGCCCTTGGCTCAGGAGGAACTCGCTTTCTGTTCAATTTCATCCAAGGATCTGGGCTTCATTCTCCTCTTGGAAGCACCAAGTTTTCAAGACAAAAGCGTCCACAAATTAACTAATTAGAAACAACGTGCCTTCCCCCTGGGAACTCCGGAATCGTTCCCGTTAGGAACGATTGAGTTCTTTTTATTTTTCGTTCGGATTCTGCTTCTTCCTTCGAATCGGAACCAGACGCAAACGAAACCGGAGTCCCCCCTTTCCCAAAAATAAAACGAAAAAGTCTCCCGCTCCTCCTTCCCCGTTCATTAACCACCACTTAAACCCAGATAGGGGTAAGATTGAACCGTCCCCGGGAATGCCTCCTCCCCTCCCGGGACCTGAGATGGGCATCCAAGGGATGTGGGGCTCCGAAAGTACCTTTCTGGTGGAAGCCTTTGCCGCAAAATTCGCAGACGAAGGGCTTGTACCCGGCGTGGATCCTGATGTGGGTGTTGAGCGTGGAGCTCCGGTTGAAGGCCTTCCCGCACTGGCTGCACTTGTGGGGCTTCTCCTGCCGAGGGGCACAAGGGCAGGCGGTCACGATCCTCTAACGTCTATCCATCTATCTATCTATCTATCATCTATCTATCTATGACATGGAAATGGGACTCTTTTTTAAACACACAAACACACACACACACATCACGGATGGAGAGATACCTAGGCAGACAGACAGATTCAGTGGGTCTACTCTAGTTGGGGCCGACAATAAGGTTTTGGCCATTATGGTCGTTATTAGAAGGGAAAGGGGATCATGGAGCGCCTTGGAGACTAACTGAAAATGTGATTTTTAAAAAATATACACATATATAATTTATACACATATATATTTATATGTATGTATGTATGTATGTATTCAGTAGGTCTACTCTAGTTGGGACCAACATTGTGGTTTTGGCCATTATGGTTGTTATTAGAAGGCAAAAGGGATCATGTAGCAGCTTGGAGACTAACTGAAAATGTGTTTTTTAAATATGTGTGTGTGTGTGTGTGTGTGTGTATACATACATACACACATATACATATAATATATGTATGTATGTATGTATGTATATGTGTAGATATATATATATACCCGTATAAATATCCAATAAGCCTACTCTAGTTGGGACCGACATTATGGTTTTGGCCATTATGGTTGCTATCGGAGGCAAAGGGATCATGCAGCACCTTCGAACTGAAAATATTATATATATATATATATATATATATATATAATTTGTGTGTGTGTGCGTATTCAATAGGTCTCCTCTAGTTGTGACCGACATTATGGTTTTGGCCATTGCTGTTGTCATGAGAAGGCAAGGAGATCTAGTGGCACTTGGAAGATTAACTGAAAATGTGATTATTATTATTATTATTATTATTATTAAATATACATATTTATCATGTATGAGTGTGTATGTGTGTGTGTGTATTTCTACTGGGGCCAACAATATAGTTTTGGCTATTGTGGTTGTTACTAGAAGGCAAAGGGATCTAGTAGCACTTTGGAGAGTAACTGAAAATGCGCTTTATTCATATACATATACATACATATTATATATATATATATATATATATGATAAATGTGTGTCTGTGTGTCTGTGTGTGTTCTATAGGTCTATTCTAATTGGGGCCAAGAATATGGTTTTGGCCATTATGGTTGATATTAGAAGGCAAAGAGGGATCTAGTAAGCAGCACCTTGAAGACTAACTGAAAATGCGCTTTTAAAAAAATATACATATATATGTACACACACACATAACACACACACATACACAACCACTGGGGCAAAGGGGCTCTGTTGGCAAGGCTTCCCTCGGAAGAGACAGTCCAGGGGTTGTCAAGCTCAGCCTGGACGGATGGTTTGGAAGAAGACTCAAGCCAGGGGAAAACTTGGGTCCCTAACCCGGGATGGTACCTGCGTGTGGATGATTTTGTGCCGGCAGAGGGTGCTGGCTTGGCGGAAGCCTTTCCCGCAGACTTTGCAGACGAAGGGCCGGGCTCCCGTGTGGACGGGCATGTGCCGGGTCAGGTTGTAATGCGCGTTGAAGACCTGCCGGGAAAACAAACAAACAAACAAACAAACAAACCAAACTCAGTTGGAGCTCTTCGTCCCCCTTCTGCCAAAAGAAACCCTCCAAAACGGCTAATACATGAACTTTAAAGAGTTTATTACCTCCTGAAAAGTTTTATAACGAAGTAGAACGAAGGGATCCGACGCAGGAAATATACCGGCAAATAAATATTATCATCATTATTATTTATATTATTATCATTGTAATTATTATTAAAAATCCTCCTCCTCCTTCTCTAGGATTATCAGTTTCGCAAAAGGGACTGCGCTCGCTGAACCTAAAAGACAAAACCTCCTGCTCCTTCCTATTTCGATCCGCTTTCATCCCTCAGCGTTGCCTCCACATTATTTCTGATTTATTTACGGCAACCTTAAGGTTTTCTTGGCAAGTTGGGTTTGTTTGTTTGTTTACTGCCATCCTCTGAGGCTGAGAGTGCGTGACTCGCCTCCCCGATGTGGGATTGGTTTTAACTGTGAATTTTATCCTTATGATATTTTAGTGTTATGCTTCTCTTTGGTTCTGCAGGGGAAAAGGCGGAATATAAAGTATTATTATTATTATTATTAGGCTCAAGTCTACGAAGCGGTGTCAAACTGGATTATTCCCGCAGTGCAGAAGCAACCTAAGACTCTAGAGAGCCCTGGGTTCGGATCCAGGCTCGGTCTTGGAAGCCCCGCTTGGGCAAGTCACACTCTCTCAGCCTCAGAGGGAAACAAAGGCAAGCCCCCCTCTGAACAAATCTGGCCAAGAAACACGAGTCGAAGGCACACAACAAACCACAACAATAACAACAAACGATGCGTAAACTGTAAGTAATTGCTGCTGGGAAGATTACTATAAAAAGAGACCTTGCAGCACCTCACACACAAAAAAAACACACACCCGCGATCCCTTTTTTAGCGAAACAAAACGCACAAACGCACAAGTTTATTGTGCATTTCGGTTGGCCAATTAACAATGATGATGATGATGATGATAATGATGTTTTATTTATATGCCGCCTTTTATTTATATGCCGCCTTTCCCGTAGGATCAAGGCGGCTCACAATCAAGATAGCACTATTGATACCGCTAAAGATATCACAAACAATATCAATATTGTTTGAAAGCAAGGAAGTCGGTAGCAGGAGCCTTTCCGATCCGACTGTGGGGAAAAAAGGCGGGCTATAAATCCTGGAAACAAAAATAATCAAATAAATAAGTAAATAAATAAATAAAAATAAATTCGTAGAGTTCAGTTTAGGGAAGCTGACGCCGCCAATCAATCTTTCTTTCTTTCTTTCTTTCTTTCTTTCTTTCTCTTTCCCTGAGTCTCAAGGAGGCTGCCAAGATCGCTTTGCAGACTGTTCTTCCAGAGTCATTGGGACTCGTTTGAACAGAGGCATTCCCCAATCTTTCGGATTCCTCTGGGGGGTCCCTCCTAGAGGAGACCCCTGGAAGGAGGCCTGCTCCCTGGAGGCAGACTGAAGGCAGTCGGGCTCCTCTCCAAAGGGCCCTCCAGGAGGACGGGGGCTGGGAAAGGAGGACCTCCTCGGGACGGCCCGAGATCGGGCTCTCCCCTGCCAACTTTCTCCTTCCTTCCTTCCTTCCTTCCTTCCTCTGCCTTTTCCTCCCGCTTCCCTCTCTCCCAGGTCGCAGCCCCCGTCGGGTCTTTCCCACCGACTTACTTTCTTTTCTTCCTTTCTACCCTCTTTCCCTTCCTTTTTCTTTCTCCTCCCCTTTCTTCCTTCCTTTCCCGTTCTCCTTCTCTCCTTTCCTTCCTTCCCTCCCTTCTTTCTGACTTTTTCCCCTTCCTTTTCTTTCCTTCCTTCACTCCTTCCTTCCTTCCTTCCTTCCCTCCCTCCCTCCCTCTCTCTCTCCCTCTTTCTTTCTTTCTTTCTTTCTTGTTTTATCTTTCCTTCTTTTTTCCTTCCTGCCTCCCTCAAATTTTTCTTTTTTTCCTTCCATCCTTCCTTTTCCTTCCTTCCTTTACTCCTTTTCCTTCCTCCTTTCCCTCCTTTCCTCCCTTTCTCCTCCTTCCTTCCTTCCTTCCTTCCTTCCTTCCCCTACCTCCCTTTTTTTCTTATTTTCCTTCTTTTTTCCTCCCTCCCTCCCTCCCTCCCTCCCTCCCGTTTTTCCTTCTTTCCTTCCGTCCTTTTTCTTCCTTTCCTTCCTTTCCCTCCCTCTTCTTCCTTCCTTCCTTCCTTCCTTAAGTTCTTCCTTCTTTCCTTCCATCCTTTTTCTTTTTCTTCCTTTCCCTCCCTCCGTCCCTCCTTTCTTCCTTCCTTCCTTCCTTCCTTCCTTTTTCCCTTCTTTCCTCCCGTCCTTTCCCCCCTTTCCTCCCTTTCCCTGCCTCCCTCCCTTCTTTGCCTACCTTGCCGCAGACTTCGCAGGTGAAGTTCTTGGGCTTCCCTTCGAGGCCTGCTCCGGGGCCGGCCGCTGTTCCGAGGGGGAGGCCCTTCCCTTTGGGCTGCTGCGGGGGCTGCTGCTGCCGCTGCCTCTCGTTCTCCTTCAGGGCCTGATCCAGGGGCCCCGGGAGGCGCTCCTTGTGGGGCGGGAAGGCCCCTCCGCCGCCGCCGCCGCCTCCGGGGAACTTCTGGGCCGCCGTCGGGGCTGCTGCGGAGAGCGAGGCGGGGGGCCGAGGCCGGGGTCTGGGCGGGGGCCGTCGGGGCGGCGAGGGCGGCCAGCTTGGCGTTCTCCAGGAGGAAGAGCTTCTGGTGGGCCGAGAGGGAGGCGGCGGCCGAGTGGAGGAGGCTGGAGGTGGCGAAGAGCTGCCCGTGGAGGAGCTCCGACGGAGGGTACGCGGAGGAGGAGGCAGGGTCCAAGTAGTTGAAGTAGTAGAGGCCGCCCCCGTTGGCCTGGCTGATGGCCTGGGGCTTGATCACCCTCGGCTGGGCCGGAAGGGCAGCAGGAGGAGGAGGAGGCGGAGGAGGGGGCGGCATCGGGGCTGCCAGGGGGGCCCCCGGATGCTGCTGCTGGTGATGGTGGTGGTGGTGGTGATGGTGGTGGTGGTGGAGGAGGAGGTCCCCTTTGGGGCAGCAGCAGAGCCCCCCTCGGGGATGGAGGCTGCTCCCCTTCCAGAGCTCGGCGTAGTTGAGGCTGAGGAGGGCGGCCTTGGGGGCTTCGTAGCCCGGCGGGGCCAGGGCCGGCTGGACGGGGAGGAGGCACGGCAGCGGCGAGCACAGCGACCCCAGCAGCTTCTTAGGCCCCGCGGGGGGAGACCCGACGAGGCTCGGGAAGGAGCCCTGCGGGGCCTTCGGTCGGAAGGGAAGAGGGGCAGCTGCCGTCGAGGAAGAGGAGGAAGAGGAGGCTGCGGCTGCCACGGCGGCGCTCTTGGCCATGATGCGCTCGATGGAGAAGGCCAGCGTCTTGGCCGGGTTGGAGGAGGCCGGGCTCCGGACGCACGAAGGCGGCAGCACCGTCTCCAGAGAGCCCGAGGAGGCCATCTCGCCTGCGAAGAGGAAGAAGAGGAAGAGGAAGAGGAAAAGGAAAAAGAAGGGAAAGGGAAGCCCATCCGACCCGAGGAGAAAAAGAGAGAGAGAAAGAGAGGATGGACTCAAAGAGAAGAAGGAGGGAGATCTTCCGAGGGCAAGGAGCCACTCTTCCAGGGCTCCTTCCGAGGGGACGGACCCCTTTGGACCCCTGGCTCAGCCGGGCAGGGAAAGAGGAGAGCAGCCCCTTCCTTCCTTCCTTCCTTCCCCCCCCCTCCCTCCCTCCTTCTCTTCCCTCCTCTCTTCTCTCTCTCTCTCCCTCCTCCTCCTCCTCCTCCTCTTCTCCTTCTTCCTTGGCCCCGTCTCAGCCTCCCCTCCTCCTCCTCCTCCTCCTCCTCCTCCTCCCCTCCCTTGAGATTCAAATGAGAAGGGAAGGGAGAAGGAAAGAAAGAAAGAAGGAAAAGCAAGGGAGGAAGAGGGAAGGGAAGACTAGAAAGGAAGGAGGGAAAGAGGAGAGAAGCAAAGAGTAAAATAATGAAAGGAAGAAAGAAAGAAGAGAATAAGGAAATAAAGGGAGGGAGAGTAGGGAGGAAGAAAGCAAGAATGAAAGAGTGAAGTAATGAAGGAAAGAAAAAAAAGGAAGGAAATAAGAACGAAAAGAATAAAGAAATAAAGAAAGAGAGGGAGAATGGGGAAGAAGAATAGAATAGAATATTTATTATTACGGCACTTGGCCAGCACAAAGTAGGGAGGAAGAAAGCAAGAGTGCAAGAGTGAAGTAATGTGGAAAAGAAGAAAGGAAGGGGGAAAAAAGGAAGAAAAGAATAAGGAAAGAACGCAAGAGGGAGGGAGGGAAGAAAAGAAGGAAAGAAAGAAAGAGAGAATGAAAGACTGAAATAACGAAGGAAAGAAGAAAGGAAGAAAAAAGCATAAGGAAAGGAAGAAGGAAGGAAAGAAAGAGTAAGAAGGAAGGAAGGAAAAAAGGAAGGAAGAAAAAGAAAGACAAGAATAAGGACAGAACGAGTAAGAAGGGAGGAAGGAAGGAAGGACAAACAGAGTACAAAGAAAGAAAAAGAAAGAAAGAAAGAAAGAAGAAAGAAAGATGGAAGGAAGGAAGGAAGGGGGGGAAAAGAACGAAAAAAGGAAAGAATGAAAGAGTGAAAGAACGAATGAAAGAAGGAAGGGAAGAGCAAAAAAAGAAGGAGGGAAGGAAGGAAGGAAGGAAGGAAGGAAAAGAAACACAAGAATAAGGAAAGATCGAGTAAGAAGGGAGGAAGGAAGGAAGGAAGGAAGGAAGGAGGAACAGAGTACAAAGAAAGAAAGAAAAAGAAAGAAAGAAAGAAAGAAAGAAGAAAGGGGGAAAAGAACAAAAAAAAAAAAAAAGGAAAGAACGAAAGAGTGAAAGAACGAATGAGAGAAGGAAGGGAAGAGCGGGGTAAAAGGAAGGAAGGAAGCCAAGCAAGGAAGAAGAGTAAACCCTCCGGTCGGGAGCCCAGAAGACTTTTTTTGGGGGGGGGTCATACCCCTGACCCCTTCTCCCCCCCTCCCTCCATCTCTCTCTGTCTGCCAGGGCTCGGGGCTGGGCAGGGAGTCCTGTCCCGGCCTTACCTGGGGCCCGTCGGGGCTGTTCGGCGGAGAGGCATCCGAAGAGGAGCAGCGGAGGCGGCAGAGGAGAGGCTCTCTCTCTCTCTCTCTCTCTCTCTCTCTTAGACGGCAGACGCGGAGGCTGGCATCGTCCCTCGAAGGAGCCCCAGGGCAGCCGATCTGGGCCCAGGAGGGAAAGAAAGAAAGAGAGAAAGAGAGAGAGAGAGAGAGAGAGAGGGAAGAGTGGGATTCCTTTTCCCAGACAGAGCTTCCCCTCCAGTCGGGAGAGGAGGAGGAAGAAAGGCAAGAGACTAGAGCCCCCTCCTTCTCTCCTCGTCCTCCCTCCCTCCCTCCTTCCTTTCTTCCTTCCCCGTCTCTCTGGAAGGCCCACCCCGCCTTTGGGAGGGTTTGGGGGGGGCTGAGTGTGGGGCTTTTTGTGTGTGTGTAGACGGGGAGGGCAAGGCTCTGGGCAGAAGGGAATATAAGGAGACAAAAGAAGGACAAGAAAGAAAGAAGGAAAGAAGTAACTGGACGGGAGAGGAGCCTGGGTGCATCCGCACTGGAGAGATAATCCGGTTTGGTCCCGCGTTAATTCTTTGTCTGGCTCTTTGCTATGGAATTCTGGGAGTTGGCGTTTGTTGTGGGGTCCAGAGCGGAGCGGAGCTCCGCTCTGGACCCCACAACAAACGCCAACTCCCAGAATTCCATAGCAAAGAGCCAGACAAAGAGTCAAAGCGGGACCAAACCGGATTATCTCTCCAGTGCGGATGCAGCCTCCCTAGCGGAGCCCTTCAGGGAAGCCCCGCCAACGGCCCCCGACAAACACCGCCCTCGACGGAAGGGAGTTGCCTTTCTCTCTTCAAAAGTCGGAACCCCCTCCGGGCTCAGCTTTGCCTTCAGACGCCTCTCCTCCTCCTCTTCCTCTTCCTCTTCCTTTCCTTTCCTTTTCTTCTTCCTCGTTTTGGTCTTTAATTCTTTTCCCCTCCCCTTCGAAAGTTGCTTCTCTCGGAAGGGTTGAAATGAGGAACAAACGACAGGAAAGAAAGAGAAAGAGAGAGAGAGCGAATAGCCAGGGATTCCCCCTCCAAATATATATCGATATCGATATCTATCTATCTATCTATCTAGATAGATATAGATATATACACACACAAATAAATAAAAGGAATACACACACACACACACACACACACACACAAAGAAGTGAAAGTAATACACACACACACACAATAATAACATTAATATTATTATTAATAATATTTATATCCTGCCTCTTCCAATTTTGAGGATCGTGGCGGGTAAAAACAGAGTATGCAATCAAAGACAAAAATAGAAATTATAATGACTTATTATAGAACTAAAAGTTATATATATACACGCACATAGATAAAAGTTTTATATATTTATATATAGGCACACGTAAGTAAAATTAATATATATATATACATATATACACACACAAGTAAAAGTATATATATAGGCAAATAAGTAAAACAAATAGGTAGAAATACACACACACACACACACACAAATAAGTAAAAATAATATACACACACAGAGAGACAACGAAACCAACAATAAGAACAACAAAGCCTTTATTGCAGTCAACGGACCTCCAGGCGCTCACACAAAAATAAATAAAAGTGATATATATATTCTGAATAGAGATATGCGTCTGTAATCTGTATCTATATCGATATCTATATCTATAATTACAGAGGCATATCTCTGTCCAGAGTCCCTTCTTCGTTTCCTAGAGTCGGGCTCTCATTCGCTCAGAATGCGTTGGGAAGCCCGGCTGAACCTCGGAAGGGCTTTCGAGTGAGAGGGACGATTCCGGTTTTATATCCGTTTTAAGGCCAGGGCTTCCTTTCCTTCCTTCCTTCCTTCCTTCCTTGGGGAAGACCCCACGCGTGGACTCTCCTTCGGCAGCCCCCGGGACCCCTTCCCAGGCCCCGAGGGGGAGGAGGAGGGCTGGGGCCGGGCGGCAGGGAGGGAGAGGGAGCCCAGGAGGGAGGGAGGGAGGGAGGGGGTATGGGGGTCCTCAAGGCACCGGGACTACCCCCCCCCGTCGGGTCCCAGTTTGGAGGCCAAAGAAAAGCCCGGTCCAACTGGGGCCGGGAAGCAGGGCTCTGGAGCGCAAAGGAGGACCAGGCCCTCCACAAGGGAGGACCCTTCCTTCCTTCCTTCCTTCCTTCAGTCCTTCCGTCTTTCTGTCTTTCCTTCAGTCCTTCTTTCCATATTTCCTTCCTTCCTTCCTTCCGTTCTTTCCTTCCTTCCTTCCTTCCTTCCTTCTTTCCTTCCTTCCTTCCTTCCTTCCTTCCTTCCTCCCTTCAGTACATCCTTCCTTCATACCTTCCTTCTTTCCCTCTTCTTTCCTTCTTTCTGTTCTTCCTTCACTATGTCCTTCCTTCCTTCCTTCCTTCCTTCCTTCCTCTGGGCCCCACAACAAACTCCATCTCCCAGAATTCCATAGCGAAGCCTTCAAGCGGGGCCAAAGCGGGTTTATTTGAGAGTGCCCCGTCCTCCTTTGCAGGGGAGGCCCTCTGGTCCCCTTCGGCTACCAGCCCCAAGTCGGAAAGGAGGTCAAGGTCCACTAGACGAGGAGCAGCCAAGGGGCCCTGGCTGCCCCTCCGGTCAGTGGGTTCTCCCCCTCCCCTGCCCCACCAGTCCTTTCCACCACCGTCCCCCGCAACACGCAAGAGGGCTCCGTTTCGGAGAAGGGCCTCCGCCTGCCCTTCGGGGCCCCCAAGGCCCCCCAATCCCCTCGAGTCTGGAGGTCTCCCAGGGAGGAGAGCTTGGAAGGACGCTCTCCTAAGGGAGGCTTCCTTCTCTCCTTCCTTCCTTCCTTCCTTCCTTCCTTCAGTACATCTTTCCTTCCTTCCTTCCTTCCTTCCTTCCTTCTTTCTTTCTTTCTTTCTTTCTTTCTCCTTCCCTAGCTCCCTCCTTCCTTCCGCACGTCAGTCTTTCTTTCTCCTTCCTTCCTTCCTTCTTCCTTCCTTTCCTTCCTTCCTTCTGTCTTTCTTTCTTCCTTTCCTCCTTCCTTCCTTCATTATCCAATTTCTTTCTTTCTCTTTCTTTTCTTCCTTCCTCTTTCCCTTCCTTCCTTCCTTCCTTCCTTCCTTCCTTCCTCATTCCTTCCTTCTTCCTTCCTTCGTTTCTTTTCCTTCCTTCCCTTTTCCTTGCTCTCTCTTTCTTTTTTCTTCCTTCCTCTTTCCATCCTTCCCTTCCTTCCTTCCTTCCTTCCTTCTTCATTACTTCCTCCTTCCTTCCTTCCTTCCTTCCTTCGTTTTTTTGTCCTCCCCTCCCTTTTTCCTTGCTCTTTCTTTCTTTCTTTCTTTCTTTTTTCTCTCTTTCCTCCCTTCCTTCAGTAGGTCCATCTTTCTTTCTCTTTCTTTCTTTCCTTCCTTCCTTCCTTCTTTCCTTCCTTTGATGCACCAGATTTTCATCTTTCTTTCTTTCTCTTTCTTTCTTTCTTTCTTTCTTTCCTTCCTTCCTTCCTTCCTTCCTTTGATGCTCCGCTCTGGGCCCCACAACAAACTCCGACTCCCAGAATTCCATAGCAAAGAGCCAGACAAAGACTTAAAGCGGGGCCAAATCGGGTTTATTTGACAGTGCCTCGTCCTCCTTGGATTCCTTGGGCAAGTCACACTCTCTCAGCCTCATGGGACGGCAATGGCAAAGCCCCTCTGAGGAGACTTGTCCTGGGATAGGGTCGCCTTTAGGGTCTCCATAAGTCGGGAAGGACTTGAAGGCACACAACTATTGTCTCAATAAAGTTCATTCATTCCATCATCATCATCATCATCATCATCATCATCATCATCATCATCCTTTTTCTAACACTCCTCTCAATGCTTCTTAGTCCCGCTCCAAATGGAAGGGCTTTTGGGAGTTCTCCTGGACAGAAGGAGGAAATGGAGGACATGTCCTGGAAAAGGGGGGCATTGGTTACTTATTGATATGTATGATTTATGACCCTTTTTTCAGAGGTCTCCTCTTTTTCTCTCTCATTTCAGACAGCATAGACTAGCCTTAAGGCTCTCTTTTCTAAAGGTTTTCCTACACTCAGCTGTAGGGACCCTTCTCCCAAAGTATAGGTTTTCTCTAATGATTCCCTTATTTTTTGTAGGATGTAATGAGACATCTGATAGTCCTGATGAGGAATCTGTACTCAGGGCAAGAGGCTACTGTCAGAACAGAACATGGAGAAACAGGAAAAAGGGGAAGAACATATAAAGAAGAGGGAGGAGTGAAAATAGGAGGAAGGAATATCAACCATCTGAAACACTGCAGATGACAACCATAATACTTGCAGAAAGCCTCAAAGACCTGGGACAAGGACTAAGAAAGATCAAGGAAGAGAAAGTGCAAAGGACAGGCCTATTGCTGAACATAAAGAAAACAAAAATGACCACAGAGAACCTACACAAATTTGAATTAGGTAACGAAGGAATTGAAACAGTAAAAGAATTTCCATACCTGGGATCAAGCATTGATAGACATGGAGACTGCACCCAGGAAATCAGAAGAAGATTAAGAATGGGAAGGACAGCTAAGAAAGAACTAGAAAAGATCCTAAAATGGGAAGACATTCAACTGAGCACAAAAGTTAGAACCATACAAGCCATTGTATTCCCTATTGCCATGTATGGACGTGAGAGCTGGACTGTTAAGGAGGAGGACAGGAGGAAAATCTTTCCAAATGTGGCGCTGGAGAAGAGTGCTGAGGGTTGCATGGACATCCAAGAAGACCGACAAATGGGTCCTGGAGCAGATCAAGCTAGAAATCTCCCTAGAAGCAAAGATGACTAAACTCAAGTTGTTGTACTTTGGACACATCCAAGGCATGAATCATTGGAAAAAAACAGTAATGCTAGGAAATTTCCCTGAGGCTGAGAGAGTATGACTGTCGGGGATGCTTTGATTGGGAGTTCCTGCATGGCAGGGGGGTTGGAGCCCTGAGAAATCTTGATGGAATGACTGTTCTCCAGCAAATCCCAGAAACAGCCAAGGCTGCCTGCAGTAGATCCTAGGCACACACATAACTTGGGAGTTCAAGTTTCCCAAGGCTTCAGCCTTTGTTAAGGAAACAAAAACATTTAAACATCCAAAAATATCCAAGTGAAGCCTGTTAAGATCTAGCTTTAAATCAGCAGAGTTGCAGAGGACACGTGCGTATATGCTGCATCCCAATAAATAATAATAATGATAATAAAAACCCATCAGTAATTGTTGCAAGCTTTCAAAGCTCAATGGGCTTCTCCATCAGGCAAGATGTTACAAACTAAACAGGAGGGGGGAAAAAAACACCAATTGGAGATGTTAGATGCCTGCATGTTGTTTCAGTCCTTGGTAAAGATGTTATGAAGGGGAGGATATCTTTTGCAGGCAGGCTCAAATTTTCAAATTTGAATTTTCAAATTCATTTTTTTTCAAAATTTTTTTGAAAATTTTGGAATTTTCAAAGTTCAGGAAATTTAAAATCAGTTTGCATCTCAACAGGGACCCCTCTTTTGCAATTCAGTATGTCTCCATTCCAGTGAAATCACAGGCCTCTTTGTAGGCAGAGAACTAACTCATGAATAGTTCAGGTAGTAGAAGAAGAAGAAGTCTTGATCTCCCCATCTTTCAGAAGAAAGTTGAGAGAGAGAGAGAGGAGGGAGATGGGGAACCCGACAGATACTCCCCCAAAAGGGGGAACTGACCTGAATCATAGCGTTTGTTGACCAATTTCCAAAGGTATTTCTTGCCCCTGTGATGGAATAGGAGCCAAAGAGATGTTTGAGTGAGAGGGGAGGGCAGAATTTGCATGCAGGAAAGCCCTATCTATTTGAGGAGGGGGACTGAGAATGCTGAAATCTTCCAACAGGGAACGGTTGAGTAGGATGTGCCCTACTACTACTACTAGTAGTAGCATTTTTGAGGCTAACTGAAAGAAAGAAGCTGGGAGCCTGAGCTTTCCTAGACTTGAGCCTACTTCCTCAGGTGCATGAAAGTTACCATCATACAAGCCATTGTATTCCTTGTTACCTTGTATGGATGTGAGAGCTGGACAGTTAAGAAAGTGGACAAAAAGAGAATTCACTTGAGATATGGTGCTGGAGAAGAGTGCTGAGGATCCCATGGACAGCCAAGAAGTCAAACAAATGGGTCCTAGAGCAGATCAAACCAGAAATCTGTCTAGTAGCCAAAATAACTAGACTGAGGCTGTTGGGCTTTGGGATGTATAGTTTCTTGTGGCACCAGAGCTCTCTGACTGAGGAGGCTAAATGTCTCACAAAGCTACCGTTCCCAGAATTCCATAGCATGGAGCGCAGGGGCAGTTAAAGCGGAGTCAAACTGCATTCTTTCTGCAGTGCAGCCAAGATGGGGAGACACCCTCCTTAAAACCCTCGAGGAAAGCCCTTTCCCTGGCCGGGCATGCATCTGCACTGCAGAATTAATCCAATTTGAGACCAGTTTAACTCCCAGAGCTCAATGCTGTGGGATTCTGGGATCTGTAGTGTCGTGAGGGATTTCGCCTTCTCTGTCAGAGAGCTCTAGTGTCTCCATAAACTACAAATCTACAAACTGCAACAAACTACAGCAAAAAATGATGCCGGGGGTAGAGAAGGGTTGGTTTCGGTCTGGGCTCCGGATTAAGAGCCGTGGCAACGGTAACCCTGAATTACCCGACTCAGCATCCTGGGTTTGACACTGGGTTTGACACTGGAAGGAGGACCGAGAGGTTTTCCAAGCACAAACGAAGAAGTCAGAACCGTGGCCAGCTCTCCTCGGATTAAATCAGGTCTCTTTGCCCAAATCCGATTGGGATTAGAGATGAGGAGGCTACAGAGAGAGAGAAGGGGAAGAAGAGGAAAAAAAAAACATCCTGGAAAGAGAATCCACTGCTGAAGGATGGTTGTTGTTGTTGTTGTAGTTGTTGTTGTAGTTGTTGTTGTTATTATTATTATTGTTAATTATATTTTACAAAAATTCCCCCAGCATTTTAGGAAAACAAAATGCCCCACAAAATATGGAGCTTCGATTAACTCTGGAAAACCTATAGGTTATTTAACCCCAATTTCTCTCTCTCTCTCTCTGTGTGTATGTGTGTGTGTGTGTGTGCGTCCACTCTGGACCCCACAACAAACTCCAACTCCCAGAATTGCATAGCCTTGAGCCAAGATGCTTAAAGCGGTGCCAAACCGAGCTATTCCTCCAGTGCGGATGCAGCCTGAGTCATTCAGGTCCCCCCTCACCACCACCGAAAGGGTTTATTTAAGGGAAAGGGCCGGCCTCTTATCATTTCTCCCCCGAGACTAATCCGGATCTTATTTTAGGAAAGGGGAAAACCAAAATCGCATTGGGGATTTAATCCTCCACTTTCTTTCTTTCGCTGCCTCTCTCCGCCTCCGCCTTTAGCCATTTCGCGAAAGGATCCTTCAGAGAGAGAGGAGCAGGAAGAAATGCATGAGGAAAGGGGAGAGGGGGAGGCTTAGTTCAATCCTGTGCTGTCATATTTGGAAAGAACCCTAATGCCTGCCATCTATCTATCTATCTATCTATCTATCTATCTATCTGAGCCGCACAATGATTTTCTTTCTGTCGCTTATTCTGTCTCACTCTTGGTCCGACAATTCCATCTTCATAGACATAGACATGCCTACTATCTATCTATCTATCTATCTAGATAGATAGATAGTAGGTACTAGGGTTTATCTTCAAATATTATAGCTCAGGATTAAATTAAGCCTCCCTTCTTCCCCTATTCCATACACACACACACGATTTTCTTTCTGTCGCTTTTTGTGTCTCACTCTTGGTCCATGATTTCCATCTTTATAGATATAGACATGCCATCTATCTATCTATCTATCTAGGTGGATAGTAGGCACAAGGGTTTATTTTCAAATATTACAGCACAGGATTAAATTAAGCCTTCCTTCTTCCCCTATTTCCTCCCTTCTTCTCCTATTCCAAACATATATATCTGCACCACACAGTGATTTTCTTTCTGTCGCTTATTCGGTCTCACTCTTGCTCCATGAATTCCATTTTCACAGACATTTCTGGTTCAGAATTGCAAAGATGCAAGAGGCAGTGCTTGCAAAAAAGAAAGGAGCTGGTACAATCCTTCCCAGATTTGCTTAGTTCTGCAGAAGCAGCGGACTGTCACATCCCAGCAGCCTTTTGGCTTGGTTATGGCCTCTGGGGCTGATGGGAGTTGCAGTCCAGCCTCATTTGGAGGGCTGCATGATTCCCACTCCTGCTTCAGAGGATGATGACGACGAGACGTTGTTGCTGCTGTTGTGGTTGTTGTTGTTGTGCGCCTTCAAGTCATTTCCAACCTATGGTAACCCTAAGGTAACCCAATCATGGAGTTTTCTTGGCAAGTTTCTTCAGAGGTGGTGCGTCAGTGCCATCCTCTGAAGATGAGAGAGTGTGACGTGCTCTAGGTGGGTTTCCATGACTGAGCCTGGATTCGAACCCTGCTCTCCCAGTGTCCTAGTCCAACATGCAAACTATGCTAGCCCTCGTATGGGAAAATACAGTCCTTCAGATAACCTGGATGGCTTTGCACATGCGGGTTTCAGTACATTAATTCCCATTAACCATATGTCCCATAGTGTAGGTCTCTGGAGATCGGGGTTCGATTCCCAGCTTGGCTATAAAACCCATTGAGTGACCTTGGGCAAATCACACTCTCTCAGCCTCAGGGGAAGGCAATGGCAAACCTCCTCTGAACAAATCTTGCCAAGAAAACCCCATGATAGGTTTGCCTTAGGGTCTCCATGAATCAGAAATGACTTGAAGGCACACAACAACAACAACAACAACAACAACAACAACAATTGTAGCCTCATCGAGAGCCATGCCTCCAAGGAGCAGGGGTGCATCTGCACTGTAGAAATCATGCAGTTTGAGACCACTTTAACTGTCATGGCTCCTTCCTACAGAATCAGGGAAACTGTACTTTTGTGAGGCACCAGAACTCTTTGGCGGAGAAGGCTGAAGACCTTGTAAAAATGCAAACCTCAGGATCCTATAGGATGGACCTATAAGTGGTGTCAAACTGAATTGTTTGTATAGTGTAGATGCACCCCAAGTGTTAGTTTGGTAGCATTGCCACAGAGATAGTGTTCCTCCAGGGCCTCCAGTTAGGGAGAGGGGCTGCTTTTGCCAAAGCTAGTAGCAGGATGGGAGTCCTGCAGGCTGATGGGGTCCAACCGTAAGAGTCCAAATGCTGCCATGTCTCATTTGATCAGTATGTTGCCGCCTGACTGCCTGCCATGGTTGGATTCAAGTGGTTGGGACCCTGGAGCAGTTCCAAAAATAGCCCCCTCTTTCTGCTCATGTATGACAGCTTTACTCGGTTACTGAAGTAACACACAACATACTGGCGATATCAAAAAGATTGGGAGATGCAGGAAGTGAGTGGGAAGAAGATGAAGAAACGTTGCCCTCGAAGGGCCTGGAGCAATTGTTCCAACTGAACCATTGATAATCTGACTCTGACCGTGACCTCTGAACCAAGGTATTTATTTCAAACTCTATATAGCAGAGGAAGGAACTGTCAAAATGAACTCTGAGTATTCCTCGACTTAGAAAACTCTTATGAAAATCCTGCCATGAGTTGGCAGGTGACTTGAAGGCACATAGCTACACACAGAGCAGTACGGAGATCCAACATGGTGTAGTGGGTTGAGGGTTGGACTAGGATTCCAGAAGAACAGACTTTCAATCTGCCCTGTACCATGATCTGAGTGTTGGACAAGATCAGCGTTTGAATCTCTATTCAGCCATTGAAACCCAATAGGTGACCATAGGCAAAACCACTCTCTCTTAGCATCAGAGGCAATGGCAAACCTCTGCTGAACAAATCTTGCCAAGAAAATCCCATGATAGTGGGTTTCCAGTGCAAATTCACATCTATTCACCCTCCCTCTGCTAAAAATGTGCAAGCCATGCAAATTGACGCAGTGGGCAAATGGCCACACACTCGATAATGATCGTCCCCATAGATACTTGCGGCTGCTTTGGGAAAAACCGCAAATCCCCTTTCAGGGGAGTTTATGGAGTTTTTCATCCCCTCCCCGACAAAAAGCCCCAATTCCTCCAAATCACTTGTGGCCAAATAGCAGTCTTTTTGATTGAACTCAGGAGTATTTTCATGGTGTAGACAAGCCCTAAGTGATTGATGAAAATGTTGAACAGCACTGGGTCCAGGACGGAACCCTGTGACATCCCACTGGTCACTTCTCTCTTCAGGATGACAAGGAGCCATTAGCAAGCACCCTTCAGATTCAACCAGTAAACCAATTACACGTCCACCTAGTCCACATTTTGCTAGTTTATTTGCAAGAATATTATGGACTGTCTTTTTAATGATCTGCTCTAGAATCTTTCCTGGTACTGAGGTCAGACTGACTCGGTAGTAATTGTTTGGGTTGTCCCCCCCCCCCTGCTTTGAAGACGGGGACAACATTTGCCCTCCTCTAGTCTTCTGGGACCTCTTCTGTTCTCCAAGGATTCTCAAATATGATTGCCAGTGGTTCTGAGATTACCTCTGTTCTCCCAGTGGGCTTCAGTGGCAGTTTAAATTTGTAGAGGAATTTATTTCAGTCCTTTCCTTTCTTACAGAGCAACCAATCTAGATCCATCCAAATTTGTTTCTAGACATGGGATGTAAGCACCAGAAGAGAGCCCCTGCTCTCTAAGGGAGCTTCATGGCCTCAGATGGCACATCACTTGTGCCCTTTCTGGTTTCACAAGTGCTTTTACGCTCTCCTCGGTTACTCAAGGATGGATCCTAGAATTCCCTACACAAACAGTTATTGGCCATTGCAAAATGTGGGGATGGTGCAATTGAACTGGCTCACACACCAACTGGGCACTCAAACACAGGTCCAATCCAACTGCCTTCTGAGTTACTGATGGATACTGGTGTTGCTACTATGCTTGCTAGCCTCTTCCTCCTCCTTGACTCTCTCTACCAAAACCTGTGTGAACAGCAGGGCTCTTTGGCTGAATAGGATATTGACTCTGATTTTTTCATATATAACTTTGCCACAAGAAGTACATTTTAGTACATTAGCTACAAGAACATCCTTGGATACAGAGTAGTGTGTGTGTGTGTGTGTGTGTGTTTGTGTATGTATGCATATATATATATATATATATATATATATATATATGGGATTGGTCTGGGATTCATTACATTGCACTATAACCACCGTTCTTATGCATACACAAATCACAGACATGATTCCAGCCCATTCACCTGGCCACATATATGTAGGGTATATATATAAACATTGGGTAGGATATGAATATTTAAACAAACAAACAAACAAGCACACAAACAACTTGTTGTTATGTGCTGTCAAGTTATTTTCCAGCCTATGATAACCCTAAAGTGAACCTGTCAAGATTTATTGACAGGACAAGATTTGTTCAGAGGGGGGTTTGCCTTTGCCTTCCTCTGAGGCTGAGAGAATGTGACTAGCCCAAGGTCACTCCATGAGTTTCCATGGCTAAGTGGTGATTTGTATCCTGGTCTCCAGAGTCTTAGTTCAATGCTCAAACCACTACACCACTCTGGCTCCCATAACATAAAACCTCATAAATAACACATACCAGTTAAAAGAGACAGAAGGTCTAGGTTTGCCCATATTCTTAAAAAGCACATTCCCCCCCCCCAGCACTTTCATTCATACTTCTTTCTTCCTTAGACTTGATTCTGTGCAAAGTCTTCTGCAGTATAAACAGACTGTATTTGGTTCTTCCTTAAAAAAATTTCTGCATCTGAATGCTACGGTTCTCCCATATCACAAAGAGAATGCCACTATTGGATTCTGAACTGAAAGAATGGTCAGGGATTTGGCGCAAAATATCAGGATCTAGCCCTTGCCTCCATCCTCTTGGTATTTAAAAGCAAAACTAACAGTCAAACTGGGTCTTATTCTAGTATTTACTTGGTGTTGTGTTCAATCCAGGCTGTTCCAAGAAGTAGCTGGTGATCTGCTGTTGTTTTTCTTGTTATTGGGTGTGTTCATATTGTTTCTGATGTATGGATCCAGGAGGTGAGAAGATACTAGGGATCATATTGCAAACATACACTGGATAATGGAATGTACTATGGCATTTCAAAAGAAAACCACCTTGTCTTTTAGCAAAGCATTTGAATGTATAGATGATGAGAAACTATAGAGCGCTATTACAGAAATGGGTACATCACAACATTTGATTGTCTTGATGTGTAATTTATACTCACAACAGAAGACTGCCATCAGGACAGAATGTGGAGAAATGAAATGCTTTCCAATTGGCAAGTGGGGTCAGACAAGGCTGCATTTTATCATCCTGTCTAACTTGTGCACCAAATGTATCATTAGTAAAATAGGATTAGATCTGGAGGAAGGAAATTGAAGGAAGGAACATCAATAATTTAAGATATGCAGATGACACCATGCTACTATCAGAAAATAGCAAAGACTTGGAGCAATTACTGAAGAAAGTCAAGAAAGAAAATGCAAAGGCAGGCTTACAGTTGAACATAAAGAAAACAAAAATAATAACCACAGATGATTTACATGACTTTAAGACAGCTTATGAAGACTTTGAAATAGTTCAAGATTTTCCATACTTTGGCTCAGTTATTAATCATGATGGAGATTGCAGTCAAGAAACCAGAAGACTAGGACTTGGAAGGGCAGCTATGAAGAAACTAAAGAAGGTTCTGAAGTACAAAAGATGTATCAATGAACACTAAAGTTGGGATTGCTGATGTCATTGTATTTCCAATTTCTACGAATGGTTATAAAAACTGGCCAGTGAAGAAACATGATAGGAAGAAAATCATTTGAAATGTGCTGGAAAAGAGTCCTACAGAACTGTGGACTGCTGAAAAGACAAATCAATTGATCCTAGAGTAAATCAAGCCTGAACTCTCCCTAGAAGCTAAGATGACTAAACTGAGACTAAACAACAAGGTGAATCTGATCACTATTTTTTCTTCCAAAGATTGATTCTGAGGAGGTTTGTAATTTCCTTCCTTGAGACTAGGAGAACGTGACTGCTGAAATTTACCCAGCAGGTTACCATGGCTAAGCGGGGATTTGAACCATGATCTTCTGGAGTTATAGTCCAAACCACGACATCACGCTTGCTTATTGATGACTTATACTTGTTTTCATTTTTTGTTAGTAGAAGTTCAGACAGGCTTATACCCAATATTTGATTTGGTTAGAGTATTTATACTGCATTCTTTAGCCGAAAAGGCTTCCAGATCAACTTAAAAAATAATTAATTTGACAATTCCTTGCCCTCTAACTTACAATTTAAAAAAAAGACAAGGAGGAACACAAGAACAAGGGATGGAAGTGGGAAAAGGGATGAAGTCCAGTAGATGCTGACTGGCTGGTCTTCTCTCCCTCAGAGGCCAGAACTATGAAAGCTTGACCATGGAAGAGGACCTCTCACCAGAAGCTATACCAAGGCATCACAATCAGGAAGGATTAAATAACCAGTGAATTTTGAACCTCAGTCTTTCACAGGCAAGAGCTGTTTTTCATAACTTTGGAAGGTAATCGAAGGTTCTGTGTTGGTATGTGTGAAACATGATGAAAGAATTATTTTTTGCCATTCTTAGTTTCCAATTTTGTGCTGCAGATTTCCAAGGAATATTTGGCTTCCAGTCTGAAAGCTGGCAGATCCTCTTTGAACATCAGTTCATGTAATATGGTCACTTCCTAGCTGCAAGTAAAGGCTCTCTCTGTTTTTGTTAATATGTTGATTTGTGTTTTTCTCACTGTATCATAGGTGTATCATAGCTATCACAGTTTTTAGGGCTGCTCACATAACTGGGAACTTGTGTACATATATAGCCTACTTCCAATTACACTGGATCACTTGAAATATTGGTAGAATAAATATTGATTGGCATGAAAATGATGAAATGTTAAAAGCATGAAGTAGTTCAGTTATCACAACACTACCATAAGGATGCATAATCCTCATTGTGCACATGTGACTCGTAAATGGATCCAAAGAATGGCTGATTTCTCAAATGACTGCCAGGATTTGGGGGCTAAGATTTAGGAGCAATGGAATAAGAGTGTTTATCATTAATTAATGTGTCATTGGATAATATCTTTTTGTTTCTGTGGCTGTAATCCTGTATGACAGTTAAGAATGCATAACCTACATATTCATTAGATATTCATAATCTTCACGTTGTCCTTAGTTTAGGGACTATGTACAGACCATGAACGTTCCTCAGTCGCCACCTACCTGGAAACAGCTGTTGTGAGCAATGAGAGTCTGTTCTCCTGTCACTTGAAAAACAGATGGCTGCAAGTGATCTGTGGCACCAGTGGCAATTGACACAGGGACCCTGTTTCTGCCTGATGCAATGGAGATTGCTCAAAAGAAGGGGTGGAAATGGCAGCCAGTAGATTCCAGAGCAATAGGGGGAAAGAACCCTCTTGGTCACAATGGCTATTTTCAGGTAAGTGGTTGTCAAGTCGGAATTCGTTTCATTGTGCTATAAAAATGGTGCTTATGCATATGTAAAGATCATACAGGATTTCAACCACAATTTTTAAAATTTTGCAATGTTGACAAAAACACAATCCATAATATAAGCTTTCTGAAAAAGCTTTGATCTGTACTTTATAAGGCCAACCCGTGTCTCTCTCAAGGGATTTTGAATTTGCTCTGAGAACTCTGCCTTCTGATGCAGGAGTGGGGGGATCTGTATCCCTTCAGATGTTGGACCTCAGGTTCCTTCAGCTCCAGTCAGGTCGATCCATAATGATGGGAGCTGGAATCCAACAATACTTACAAGGCCTTGGGTTCACCACTTTGGCCTACTTCCTTCCAAATAGCTATCTGCTCTTAGTAAGCATCTTCATTGACAGGAGGCCGTTGGTCCCCTCATCAGGCTTCAGAATTTTTTTCAACTTCCAGAATCTATTCTCTCTTAATCTTGCTGTGTTTAGATATTCACAGGTTTGCTTTGGCTTCTTGCTCAAGCCAATACTCTACCTTCAGTGAGATTTGGCTACTAACACCAGGACCAAATGGCTGTTGTTAATTACAATACTTTCACCGAGGATGCAAGGACATAAATCCTCTTGTTAGTTTCAATTAGAGTAGACCCACTGAACAAATTCAGTTTGTCTATGTGTTGATTCTGTTGTTGTCGCATACCTTCAAGTTGTTTCCTACTTATGGCAACCCTAAGGCTTGGAGTTTTCTTAGCAATATTTGTTCAGAGGGAGTTTGCCATTGTTTCCCTCTGAGGCTGAGAGAATATGAATTGTCCAAGGCTCCCCAGTGGGTTTCAGCAGTGGCGTTTGGTGTAGGTTTGGTGTCACCTGGTGCGGTAACTTATGGTGTAACCCTCCATTGACTCATGGTGTCACCTTCCCATACCACACCATACAGACTCCTTAGTAATGCTTTTTTGCCCTAATGTTACTCATAAATCATAATTCCCGTATACCACTGAATGTAATGGTAATAGTGGTGATGTAAACAACTAGCAAAATTAAAATTATACCTTCAAATTACAATATCATACACACAACTGAAATATATTTGCATATACATCATGAAGATTTGGTTAAAATGTGATGTTTTAAAAGAAATATTACAAAGAATATTTCTAAATTTAATTTTTTTTAAATTATAAATTTGAAAATTGAACCATCTCTTGCAAGCATTACTGTATGGGATCATCATCATCATCATCATCATCATCATCATCATCATCAATCATCATCACTTACCCACCTCTCCCCAAAGCTTGAGGTGGGGTACAACACAGATTAAAACACAATCTTAATTTGAAGATTGCAAAATAACTCCTTTAATGGAAGAAATGGATTGATTGTAGGACTTGTACTTTGGATCAGTTTGATCAAGAATGTCAGACATCCCTACTGTATTTGAAAATTTACTCATACATCCTCCGAGGAACTGAAACCCAAATGCTTAATGTATAAATATTACTTGGAAAGCCCTAAAACCGATATCAATGCAGTTAGAGCTGAGTGAGAGGAGAAGCTAGATTGTCCTTTGTAGTTTTACAAGGTCTGTAGCCTTCTCTTCCAAAGCGTGCTTGCACCTCACAAAACAAATCCCATGACTCTATAGGATGGACCCATGGCGGTTAAAATGGGGTCAAACTATATTATGTCTACAGTGCAGATGTACTCTTAAGTTTTGTCCAGCAGAAACTGGTGGTTCAGGTGTACAGGGCAACTTTATGCTTTTTTAAAAACGAAAAGAATGAAATAATCAGCTTTAACTAAATGTTAGTGATGTAATGCAGACAGTGCTTCCTTGCAGCATATGATGTGGGCATTTTCAGTGATTACTGAATTATTCCAGATAAAGGCTTTTAAAGGCTTTTTGACTGGAGGTGTTAAAACATATTAATTTTCTTTTAGAAAAATCTTTGGTATTTGTAAATGAACATGGTTTTTCAAATTGCATCTTCTGATGTTGAATTTAAGTGAGGGACAACAACAGTGTCAAATGCTGAGTGCCTTTACTGTAGCAAAGACCCCTTTTTACTCCAGGCCTCAAAAGATAAACATTTCATTGTTCAATAACCAGAACGATTTTATGGCTTTAGCTATGCACGAATGTATATCTTGTAGATGTCAGCGTCAAGAAAATGTATTTTTGGACATATGGTCAGCTTATATTCATGTATACGCCTAGCCCTTGTTCATATCCTATGTATTTCTCTTTCCACCTCTTTTCCTTTTTTCCCTTTCTTTTTAAAAATGCTTTTTTCCCTTTGTAATCAGCCCTTAAAAATCCAATGATTTTTTTTTAAACAAGCTTTTCACTCAGTCCTCTAAAATGCAGAGGGTGGAAAAGTTACCTTTTAAGACTACTACTACAGGAATGCCCCAGACAGTATGACTGTCTACAAGATGAAGGATTCTGGGAATTGTAGTCCAGAAAGTAACATTCCCAAGGTTTGCTAAAGTGTTCCAGATAGAGGCTTTTAAAGGTTTGCTGAATTTTATCCCTTCAACACGGCATTTTGGAGAATTAGAATAATGATCCAAACATGAGACCAATTGTCAATGCGTCTGGTGTGAGGCACCACTTTAAATGTCTAGAAAAAAGTGCATCTTCTGTCTCTGTGCTCCTTTTTCCAAGGAGCAATGAGACCATGGCTTCAGCTTTTAATGAGGAAGATGTTTGAATCTGCCTCATCAAATGTTTGGAGAGTGGGTTGATCTTCTCTCTCGATGGAGATAAACTTACCTGCCAAATGGTGTGGTAGCTTCCTTAAGATTTTTTCTCTTGGAAACATGCCCTGATATCACATTTTCTGTCTCGATCAGAATTTCAGCTAAGTTACTGTGCTATTTTTAGTTTGTTACATGCTTGGATGTATGTTCTCTTCTGTTACCTATAAATATATTCTCCTCATTTCACTTCTGATTCTTTAGGAGAAAGCTTTTGTGAGTTGAGCACTGAGCACAGTAACGTCTCCTTTTTTATCTACAACTCCCGCAATCAACATGGCCACTAATTATCCTGGTTGGCAGATTCTGGGAGCTGTAGTTCCCAAATGTACTTTTCGTAAGTTACCTCGTAACTTTTCCAAGATCCAGTGAAGGTGGCTATCAGCTGCAGACATCTCTGTCAGTGATTTGTTTCTGGTGCCCTGGCGGCGCAGTGGTTAAATGCCTGTACTGCAGCCACTCACTTAAAACCATAAGGTTGCGAGTTCAAGACCAACAAAAGGGCTCAAGCTCGACTCAGGCTTGCATCCTTCCGAGGTAGCTAAAATGTGTACCAAGACTGTTGGGGGCAAGTAGCTTATAGTTGTACACCACTTAGACACTCCTTAGGCGGTATGAAGTGGTATATAAATGAAGCTGTTTGTTTGTTTTGTTTTTGGTCTAGTTGTGGTAACTATCAAGCATCAAAATTGCTTTTCTCTTCCTCTTCCTCTTCCTCTTCCCTTAAAAACTCAACTGAAATCTGAGTTTGAATATGAAAAGACTGGCTTTGTATCTCCTAAGAAATTTCTTTTCACATGTTTGTGGTACTATGGACCTGAAGGTCTCCTACTATTGATGTCACATTCAGAACAATGTTGTATATGGACACAATGCTTTTATGGCTGTATTTGCACTGCAGAATTAATGAAGTCTGACACTGCTTTATCTGCTGTGGGCCCCATGCTATGGGATTCTGGGATTTGTTGTTTTGTGGGATACTCAGCCTTTTCTGTCAGAGAGCTCTGGTGCCACAACAAATTACAGATCCCAGGATTCCATAGCACTGAGCCACACCAATTAAAGCTGTGTCAAATTGCATTAATTCTGCAATGTAGCAGCAGCCTGAGTCCTACAGAGGCTGCGTCTACCAACGGTTTGTAGAGACACCATGCGACAGGTGGCGGCTGCGGCTGCGGCTGGTGTTCCGGATCTGCCACCCGCCATTCATGCTGTGGGTGGTGTTTGAAACAATGGGAACGAGGAAGCCAATATGAGCTTCACAGGACGTGCCACAAAGAGAGCAGTTCCCTGCAGACAGCCTTTTCCCTCCATCATCACCTTTAAAAAAAGTGTTTGAAGATTCTTTTTCCCTCCCCAAACACTGAAGATGCTTTTAGGCAACCCAGGAGTATTCTCTGCAGGCTTTCTCTGAGCTGTACATTACCCCTTCATTTTTCTTTCTTTCAAACGTTTTCCATCAATAGGGATTTATTGCATTTTCTGATTTTTTTAAACGCAAACTGTTGTAGACGCTGTCTAGGGTGCTTCGTTGCTATTTATTTAAAGGTTCCTCCCCTGCCTTTTGGTGCCAAAATGTACTTAACGATGTCTGAAAGAACCGATTGCACCATACAAAACTGCAAGCACAAACCAACTGCTCATCTGTCAAAAGAAAGAGGCCAAATTAGGAGAATGCTTTTTTTTTGGACATGAAATCATCATCATGTTGACAATCTGGAACATGTTCAGAGGATGGCAATCAAAATGGTGAAAGGTCTGGAAATGGTGGAAGGGTTCCTCCCTATGAGGACAGGTTGAAGGAGCTGGGTATGTTTAGCATGAAGAAAAGAAGGCTAACATGATAGCCGTGTTTAAATATCTGAAGGAATGGCATATTCAGGATGGAGCAAGCTTGATTTCTACTGCTTCAGAGACCGGGATAGAGCAATGGATACAAACTACAGGAAAAGAGGTTCCACCAAAGTATTAGCAAGAACTTCTTGATGGTGAAAGCTGTTCAACAGTGGAACATGTTACCACTGTTCAGTGTGGTGAAATCTTTGGAGGTGTTGAAACAGGGACCAACTGTCAGGAGTACTTTAATTGTGTCTTTCTGTATGGCAGAGGGATGGGTTAGATCAGTGATTCCCAAACTTTGGTCCTCCAGATGTTTTGGACTTCAGCTCCCAGAAATCCCATTCGCTTAGCCAATAGTCACGAATTCTGGGAGCTAAGTCCAAAACATCTGGAGGATCAAAGTTTGGGAATCACTGGACTAGATGGACCTGGTGGTCTCTTCCAAGTCTATGATTCTGTGTATGTCAATAACAGGATGCCAGGAGTCACATCTGGCTGCCTGTGACTATCTCTTGATCAGATTGTTTCCCTGCAAATGTAATTGCTGTTCTGTCTTTTCATGACTGCTCTCTATTCAAGTTTCAGTTCTTTCAGATCCTATAATTGAATGTATTCTGCTTCTGTGCTATGGTAGCAAGCTCTTGTGGTTAGTATGTAGTGGCCCATATAGAGATCAGGAGAGCAGGGATTGCTCTGTACTCTCTGTCCTATTATGAACTTCCTGTGAGATCAGAAATAAACCTTGTCTGTTTTTTTTTTAACAGCCTTCGTGTCAGTCTGATCCAATCTGACCACCTGGCCTGTCTTCCTAGTCAGACAAATAAGTCATAACATGTTTGTTTATTTCAGTGACTGTCTTTGTTGCATAGCAAATGAGCCAACATGTCTGTGATGGGCATAGCAAAATCACGTTGTTCTTTGCAATTGCCTTGCCCATCTCTCGGCTTCTGCGGTCTCCCTCTACAACCACAATCTTATTTTTGTACTTCTGGCACCTGTTCTTGTCTTAATCTCCTTAAGGGTTCACATTATTCCAGGGTCATCCCTCACCCACCATTATTGTTGCATGTATTAATTTTAATCGGCTTGATCTCCATATTAGCTACAGCCCAGGACTAATTTGTTGCTCAGTGTTTCCCTTTGTTTTGACTTGCAAGCCACTTTCATCATGGCACAGGACTTTGCCAGAGGATTGCTTGTAATCTCTGCATTTCATTTCTGGCCTCTCCAGCTCATAATTTGCATTGTTATAGGAAATGCAGATCTAAATGGAGGTCACATGGTCTGTGACCTAAAGCCCCATCTCAAAAGCCATGTTACAAAAGCTGAGGGAAGGGAGAGAAAAGGGAGAGAGAAGGAGTTATAGTGATGATGATGATGATGATGATGATGATGATTTTATATCCTATGATTAAAGGTTATTGTTCTTACTGTGCATTGACATAGGTCAAAGAAAGAAGACAATTCTTGGATGAAACTAGACCTAGATTCCACCCCAAGTTATGAAAAGCACTTTTTATTTACTCATTGACTAATTAATCTACACTGGCTAGGATCAAATGCAAAATAGCTGATCTCTTTGTTGCTTCCTCTACCTTTTGTACAATAACATCTGTCTGCAAGGCAAGTGAATTTGTTGGACCTTACACACTTGGCAGACTGTGACTTCTAACAAATATCAGCGTGGCTGAAGTCTCCCGTTGCTACTATTAGTTCTCCTATTTGAATATTGTCGGACTAGGGGGCCTATAGCAGACCTCTACAATGAGATCACCGTTGTTTCTCTTCCCTTTAGTTTTTAATCATAGGCTTTCAACCTGTTTTCCATGCTCTTAGTCATGGATCTCCTCACAGGAATACACATTCCTGGCATGAAATGCTTCTTCTCCTTTCTAGTTTGGTCTATTTCTCTGAAATAGGTTATACTTTTCCATTTCTTTCTAATTGTGAGAACTATCCCACCAGTTTTCAGTCAGGCCTATTAAATCGTGTGTGCCTTCCTTTGTTAAGACTTAAAGACACGTTTATTGTCCATGTTCCGTGTATTAGTATAGAGACATCTTACACGATGGGCCATTTTCTCAACATTTTCTCAATGTTATTTCTAGCATCTTGAATTCAGAAAGTCTTGGCAGCCAGTACAGTTCCTTCAGAGCTGGTATTATATGATATCTGAAAGGAACTGAATATCTGATAGGAATATGCTTCTTTGGGGGTTTTAAAACAGAAGCTGGATGGCCATCTGTTGGCAGTGCTTTGATGGAGAGTTCCTGCATGGCAGGGAGTTGGACTGGATGGCTCTTGTGGTCTCTTCCAACTCTATGATTCCATGATTCTATCATTCTATGCAGCGAGTAGTCTAGCCATGGCATTTCACACTAGCTGTAGTTTATTCTGAGTCATCTTCAAGGGCAAACCCACATAGAGCACATTGGAGTAGTCTAATCTGGAAGTTACCAGTCCATGGACTACTGTGGCTAAGCTATCCCTGTCCAGGAAATGCCATAGTTGGGGGACCAGTCAAAGCTGGCCCTAAATACTCCAAACTGAGTATCTGGGCCTCCAGTGACAAGGATGGATGTAGGAGTACTCCCGGACTATGCAGCTGCTCCTTAAGGGGGAGTGCAACGCCAACCTGGGCAGACAACCTATGCAATTCCTGGACTTGAGAACCACCAATCCACAGAGCATCCATCTTATTGGAATTCTCATCCAGCCTGTTACAGCATTCAGTTACTCCACTTCCGATAACAAGGAGAGCTGAGTGTTATCAGCATATAGATGGTACCCAATTCCCAAATTTCTAATGACCTCCCAAAGCAGCCTTGTATGGAAGTTAAACAGCACTTCTTCCTTTGCTTCACCCCACCCTCTGTTAGTTTTTTGCACTCTGCAGTTCATAATGCTTACTCTTGCTTCCTGAAGCACAGAGGCAGTGCCACCTCATTTTGCCCCATATCTCATCTTCTACAAGTGGTAGAGACTTACTTAAAAATGAAAGAAAGCCTGGAATTCAGGCTAGATGAAAGCTCAAATGGGCACTGGATGACACACCCCAAATCCAGATAATACCTGGTCAAACCAGGAGTATGGCAACCCTGCAGCCTCCTCTAATCCATTGCTTCTTACACTGGAACCCATATTTCCTGAAGACACATTTGTTAAGGGTGTGGGATGAACAACACTGGACATCTTTCCCATTTTGGGGGAGAGGGGATCTAGGGGCTTAGAAAGGCTGTAGGGGTCTGAAGGACTTCCCTGCAGCCCCAGGCCATATGATTACCACTCCTGAGCTGAGGATGCATTGTTTGGCCAGCCTGTTTAGTGCTTAGTGGCTTTACAGCAAGAGCTTCACATGCGTAGAAAGATTGTCCAACTCCTGTGGATGATTGGTTTCACCCAGTGGGTGGGAGAAATTTTAAGAAATGGGCTGGATCTACGTGTTTGAGTTCAGAAAAAAGAGCAAGAGAGCTGGAGACAAGGGGAGGTGTGTTTGCCATGGGTCAAGAATTAGACCCTTGTCTTATTCAATTAGGCAACAGGAGTTTAATTTGTGGGAATAGCAGTGAATGGGAGGGTAAATTCCTTACTGTGATCTTATGTATTTTGATTCAAAGCTTCAACAACCATTGACCTGCATATCTTGAAGCAAGCCCTGCACTGGTGCCTTATAGCATATATGCAACTTTGGAAATTTATGTGTATGCTGTGTTCTGTGTTGTATTGTTGATGTTTTTTGTGTCTGATTTAAATGTGCACATTGATTAAAAACAATTGTAATCATGCTTGCAACAGTCATTTACAAAGTAGCCCTATAGAACACAAAAGAATGGTACAATGCCACAAGTACAACATTCTATAAATAGTGTAGAATTTATCACACTCCCCTTTTTTTGGGTGGGTGGAGGTTTCAAAAATATGTTGCAATTGTAGCTACTATTGCGGGGGGATCCAAACTAACTACCCAAGTTTATTTGCAGTGTGTTTAGTGGCTGAAGCTTAGGCAGTACATATTTTCAACTTTGTTGTTGTTGTTCTGTGCCTTCAAGTCTTTTCTGACTTATGGTGACCCTATCATGGGAATTTTCTTGGCAAGTTTATTCAGAAGGGGGTTGACACTGCCAGGAAATGTGACTTCACAAGGTCACTCAGTGGGTTTACATGGCTGAGCTGGGATTCGAACTCTGGTCTGCAGAATCCAACACTCATTGTCCAACACTCAGACCACTACACCATGAGTTGCTACAGGAGACAAAAAGGTGCAGTAGGACAGTCATATTGTTAATATGCTGAGTTGTGTAAAGACATATCATCCAACATTTCACAGATGCCAACTGGAACATGTGTGGTTGAGTGATGTCAGACTGTGGTCAAAAAAGTGTGGTGAGGTAACAAAAGGGCAAAAGTGATTAATGAGAAAGAACATGCAAAACTGTTACTTGAAGTAAAGAAAACCTAGGATTTAGATACTCAGTTTGGTAAAGTCTGAAAAAACAAAAACAAAACAAACCAAACAAACAAACAAACAAAAAACAAAAAGCCCAAATGGGAAAGACATGACTCCACCCTTCCTCTCCCTCCTGCTGAGTTGAGTATAAATTACTTCTACACTTTGAATTCAGTTTGCAGCAAATGAAGTAAGCAGAGGACAAAGGAACAAAGTGGGAGCAAGCAGGGAAAACTGGGACATTTTAAAACCAGTTGAAAAAATGGGATGGCAAAGGATTAACTGGGAGTGTCACTGTCACTGACAATCTGAATATGATAAAGATGACTTGTTACAGACAAACTGTTGCACCCACTATGCCTTTGGTAGCAATCATACATGTCCAGTCCCTTAGGAGCCACAGGGGTGCACTCTGGCAGGTTTCAGGAACCATGATTGTAGTCATGGGGAACACATTTTTATCAGGGAAGGAAATTACTTACTTTCTTCCCACCATAGTTTGGCTCCCCTCTCTAGCAAGGCTTCAAAAAGGATGTTGACAAGTTAGAGTGTATCCAGAGGAGGGCGACCAAAATGCTGAAGGGTCTGGAAACCATGCCTTCTGAGGAGAGAATTAGGGAACTGGGTATATTTAGCTTGGAGAAGTGATACAATAGCCCTGTTTAAGTATTTGAAGGAATGTCATATTGAGGATGGAGCAAGCTTGTTTTCTGCTGCTCCAGATAGGACCTGGAATAATGAATGTAAACTACAAGAAAAGATTTCGACTTAACTTTAGGAGGAGCTTTTTGATAGTAAGCAGTGTTTGACAGTGGAACAACAATCCCTGGGAGAGTGGTGGAGTCTCCTTCTTTGGAGGTCTTTAAACAGAGGTTGGATGGCCATCTGTCGGGGATGCTTTGATCATGAGTCCTTGCACAGCAGGGGGTTGGACTGAATGGCCATTGTGGTCTCTCCCAACTCTACGATTCTATGATTCTAAGGCTGAACAGCTGAATGGTGGGACTGTTTGCTTGTTTGCTTTGGTGGGGGAACTGGGGAGGGGCATGCATATGAACCAGTGTAGTGTAGTGGTTTGAGTGCTGGACTACAACTCTGGACATCAGGATTTGATTCCCAGCTCGGCCATGAAACCCATTGAGTGACTCTGAGCAAGTCACATGCTCTCATCCTCAGGGCAAGGCAATGGCAAACCTCCTCTGAACAAATCTCGTCAAGAAAATCCCATGATAGGTTTGCCTCGGAGTGACTATAAGTTTGAAACGACTTGGGTACCCATGGTAGGCTGCATGAAAAGCTGCTGTGGGATCCAACATGCTCACCCTTGGACGACACTATTCTGTGCCTTTGTCAAAATTGACATCTGCATGTACATTGACCTTTGAAAATTGGGCATGAACTTGCTTATAAATTGGCTTCATTCATTTTGAGGTGATGGAATGCAAGATGATAGCTCCATCCTGTGTAGTTGAATAACCATGGCTATTTCACTCAAGCAAATCAGCACAGTGAGTTCCAGATTTGCACCCAGGTAAGTTACAGCTTGAGGCTCATGGTATGAGGGGCTTCAAAATATAAACAAATGACAAAACATGTGCAACATTTCAGGACTGCTATGCGGCCTGTCAAATTCAACATAATTTAGGGTCTCACCATGTCCTAATCTGGTCCTAAACACAATCCTTGAATGGTAAACATGCCTTGATTGAGTCCTTTCTTCAAAAGTAGATGAAAAAGCAGTAGGTGCAGGCCAAACACACAGTGCTCAACACTTTGAATCCTGAAGAAAACAATGACAGCCCTTGAAACGGGGGAAACTGGATAGGAGTGGGTTGGGGCTAAGATGGCAGGAGAGAGCAGTTTCCTACAGCTCCCTTAGGTCAGGAAACATACTTTGTGGGAAGGAGGAGAAGGAAGCCAACTGCCGAAATTTGAAACAAATTGGATTAATAGGTGGTGACATGTGTCAATTTGCTTGCATTTCCAGTCTCCATGCTCCATGAATTAACACTGCCAAAGAAGGAGAGCTTAGCTGGACTTCCAGAGATGAGAGAGAATTTGACGGAGCCAGGCGCGGTGCTATTAGAGCTGGTGTGAAGCTGGATTCTCTTCCAAATGAAGTGGATGCCCAGCAGGGCTTTTGAGCAGTAACTAATGTCAGTAACTGAGGAAAAAGCCAGGTTCTGCCGCCCCTCCCCCCCCATCCTGTCTTCAATAAAACTCAAAACAAGGCAGATTTCTGCACTGAAGGCACAACTAGATTTTAAAGAATATTATCAAGTTTCAAGCGAAGAAAATACCAGAAAAAATTGCTCCATCTTGGTGCAAATAAACAGAATTGTGCTTCTTTGGAGAGTTTGGGCCTTCCCTACTTGGAACTCCTCTGGATAAGTATAAGGGTGGAGGGAACATTGCCTGTGAACATACCTACATCATGCAGAACATACCTAGCTCATGCAGAAGGAACTTGGTAGTTTCGCTACAGCCTAGTGCTCTTTGTATTCAGTATGTATATGATCAGACTTCACAACTAGATTTTAAAGGAGGGTAACTCAATAGGAAGAGCTTCACATTGAGAAGGTGCAGTTTTTGATCTATAAAACCTCCATTTTGCTACTTGCTCATTCCTAAGCTTATTATGAAATAAACCCTATTGACTTTAGTAAGATGCACTCTCAAGGAAATATCTTTCTTAATGCCTCTGCAGTGGCATCTTTGTATAAAAATATGAAAACAAGACTGTCATTTAACAAACTATGAAAAAAATCCAAGCATGGCAAATGAAAATGTATTCTTTATTCTAGGGGAAGGGGGCTCTTACATTGACTTTTGTTGTTGCTGTTGCAAATCTCTTGTTTTCCACTTCCTAAGGCAGACATAAAAAGACTCCAGCAATTTTCTCAGGACATCTGAATAGTTATTTATTGAGAAGCCACAGTCCTCACACTTTTACAACTGTCGGCTTGTATAAGGCAAAAAAAGCAAGATGGATTCACTATATTACACAGAAAATAAAAGCTTCTGGAAGAGAATGGGGGAACCCAAGGGCATGCAAGTTACTGGTCCAAATGCAATGTACATGACAAGATATAAAAACCATTGTGAAAACAAAAGGAGATTTAAATTATGGTTACAATCTACTAAAAGAAATCATATATTGTCATCATTATCATTATCATTATTATTATTATTATTATTATTATTATTATTATCCTCATTATTATAAACACATCTGTATAGTCTAAGATTGTAATTAAAGTTGTCCTTTTTACAAACACAGTTATCGGAACTTTGAACATAAGTGTAACATTTAGGGGGGGTAAGACACTGACATAAAACAACTGCTCTGAATTGTAATGTGTATAATGGGGTATAAATAAAATTTATTATTATTATTATTATTATTATTATTATTAATGTGGACAAGGTGATAAAGGTCAACCCATTGTGGCAATATGGATGACTAGTATTCCATTGGTTTGTCACTTCTACATAGTTAGCTGTATATATTGGAGGGAAAGTGCATGGGTATATTAAACAGGAAAAATTCCAACATCTTTTTTACGTGTTTCCCCCACCCCCAAATGTACAAAAGAGGTGTCATTTGTAGTAGCCTCACTCTGTTTCGAAGCACTTGGCATCCACAGGAGAGAAACAAAGATATGAAAGTACTTGTTTCACTTGTCTTCACAACAATTTCACCATCAATGTATATACAGTACATTAATGAAGCATCATTTATACTTTAATCAAAACAGGGACACACCTAGCATGTTTTCTATGCAGATTTTGTTTCCGTTCACATTTTTAAACAATGGTGCTCCATATTGCTTATGAACATATAGATATGAAGTTAGGAAACTCAATGAATCGAAACAGAGGTGCTAAATCTTAAGTACCACACAGCTAAAATGGCAATTGTATTGGTAGACTTTCCATGGGCATTTAGAGCGGACAGAACATTTCCTAATGTGGCTAACTGAATAACAGACTAGATTACATGCACTGGTTTCCAGGCTACATCCAAGTTGGGGGTTTCTAGATCTGGAGAGCTAATCATCTTCTTCATCTTCTTCATCGCTGTCTTTCATGGTGATGCCTTGAAGTCCTCCGCCTTCACTTACTGAGGCTGTGGCTTCTTCTACAGTCAGCCGGTTTCGCACTGTGTCATAGGTTTTGCTGTTCAAAGTGGAATCCAGAACTCCTTGCAATCGAAAATCTCTGTATGTTTTCTATGGAAGGGAGGTTCATGATGTGGAAAAGATGGCAAGAAAGACCAGACAGAGTATTCATTAGCATTTGCACCAGTAGTTCTGTTTCAAGTTATTTTTCCTTTTCAGAAGCAAATGTTTATCCTACAGCAAATGCTTACAGTAGACCACTGACATTAATTTATTAAATATTTCAACAAAAATTATTACAGTATTTTAGTCAACAGACACCAACATCAATATCTTTAAGTAACAATAATTCAGTTCTCATTACTTTCATTAGTTACTGGCCATTTTCAACAATATATAATGATTTTCAAAAAAAATATGAACATAACTTAAATAAATTTACCATATATACTCATGTATAAGTAGAAAAATTTCTTCCAAAAATTAATTCCAAAAAGCTGGGTTGATTTATACATGGGTCAATACAGTAAAGAGGAAGCAACTGGGAGTAAAAGAGACTCACTGGAGGAAGGTTGACCAGGCAGAGTCTTCCCCTCAAAGACTCCTTCCAGGCTTCACATGGGATGTCTCTCGAGAGGCATCCAAGGTGGAGGAGAGAGTGGAGGGTTAGCCCTGGCTCCCTGACCCTCCTCCCCACATTGGATGTATCCTGGGGAGGGAAGTTACAAAGGAGAAAAGGAAGAAGGGGCTGCTGTAAACCCCATCCCGGATCCCAGTCATTGCCTCCAGTCTGGGTTTAAAGCAGCTCCAATGGCCATCCCTGGGCTCTCAAAGGCAACTTTTGGAGTGACTGGAGCTGGGCTCCCGTGTGGAGCCTGGATGGAGGGCTTTGAGGATGAGACTCTGCTTTGTCAACCTGCCTCCAGTGAGCCTCTTTTATTAATCCTTTTATGCTCCTAAATTTTACTCTCGACTAATCCATGGGTCACATTAAATTCTCTGATTGTGGCCCCAAAAGCTGCCCTTGACTTATACAAGACCTAGAGTCCAGTACTCTTTATCATAGAATCACAGAACTGTAAGGGTAGCATTTTGAAATATTTTACGATGTACAGTGAGCCCGCTGTATTGATGGACTAACCATCAACTGAGCAGAGCTCCAGAATATTGCACCATCCCATGTTAGCCAAAGGCACTGCTCACAGGTGAGGTGACACAGGTTTACATACACATAACCTCCCATTGTCTAAAATGGGCTTGAACTCTCATGTTTTTCCCCATCTGTGGGGTCCCCTGGAACCAAATTGCCATGAATGGGAAGGGCCTACTGGATCATAAAAGTCCTTCTGGCTAATGTCCTTATTTAAGAGATATAAATTGGAGAGTGACAAAAAGTTCCACAGATGGTGCAGTCCTCTCCATGGTGTAGTCCTCCAGGGGCTGGAGCCAAAGCATCCTTCCAAGAGACAGGCTTCTTCAGCTAACAGAAGGAATCCTTTCATTGCAGGATAGGAATCTTTGTCTCCAGTCCCATAGCTATATAAATCTCATTTACAGTCCCTCTGGTTTTAAAGATATAGTGAGGCCATGTGAAATCCCACCTCATATTTTCTCAATGGTGTGGTTTCACGCCAGTAGAGGTATATCACCTCTACTATTTTCTCAGTGGTGTGGTTTCACACCAGTAGAGGTATATCACCACTATCAAGTAATTATTTTGATCCTAGTTAACTGATCCGAATTAATTAAATTTTAAAACTTTTATGTGATGTACCTGTTTTATTTTTGCAAGATGTCTTGAGTCCCAGATTGGGAAAAAGGAGGGGGATGATGATAATGATGATGGAGATTATCACATGGGGACGGGATAAGGATGGGATCACTCCTCCGTCCTTATCTCATCTTTAACTGTGATTCCGCAAAAGGCTTTCAGATCGCAGTGCTACTCTCCCATCATTGAAGCAGCACTGCATTAATGCGAGCCCCCATTAATGCAAAATGCTGGACAATGCTGCTTCAATGACGGGGCAATGCTGAGACAATGATTGGATCTGTGTGATGTCATTTGAAAGTCTTTTCCACAATCGCAGTCAGTCATGTTTACTGGATGGGATAATGTCTGGATAAGATCAATGTCATATGAAAATCTTCTTGCAATCGCGCTATGAGAATTGGAAAAGGATGGGACAAAGACATTTAGTCCCCTGTCTGATAATCTCCATTGATGATGGTAATGTAATACAGTCAGTTGCCTGAGATGGGAGCAACAAGCCTCTTACCCCACCTCAGGATCCAAAATTAGAAGTAAGCCCAGGCAGGGAGGAACATTTCTACTAGAGACTGTAGAAGTAGGAAGGGTATTTCTTTATTTATTTCCCCACCTTCATGCCAGTATGGAACTCAAGACTGTTAAGCTCCCTGTCCTTCCACTCATTGAACACCTTCTATAATGGTACACTACACTCATTTTTACCTCAGCAAATAAGTATTCGCACACATACAATTGCACTAGTAATGCTGATCTACTGTGAACAGTGGATATTAGTAACAGTGGCTTCCATTACAGATAAACAGGATTCCTTGCAATTCACACACACACAAACCTACTTGGAAGTTTGCCTTCAAATATTATAAATCAGACATTTTGCCCACTACCTCTGTACAGCAATGGGCAGAGCTGCCAGCCACATCTTCTCTTTTAATTGCGATGTGGAGAACTGGGATAACTTGTAGAAGCGAGGATTAACAGGCAGGAGGTGGTCCTGCCTGCAACAGATGTGGAAGCTTTGTGGGTACAGCACCGCTCGCTCGCTCGCTCTCTCTTTTTAAAGATTAGTGTAGTGTTTCCTCACAGGTCTCAGGATTCAGCAGCAAGTTTCAGGGCGGGTGGTTGTGGCAGACAGATGACCACAGAGTAACAGAACTTTACCAAGGAAAACTGGTGTATGGCAAAAAAAGAGAAGTTAAGGACCACCTCCTGCCTGTTGATCTTTTTTTTTTTTTTGGTTATCCCAGTCCTCCACATTAAAATTACAAGAGAATATGGGTTCAGAAGCTTTGTGTTTGTCTAGTTCCATGTAGCTCTGCTCATAGCTGCACAGAGGTGGTGGGCAAAATGGCTGAATTATACTGTCATAGTCTTGAAAAAGTATTTGTATTTGGCAACAGTCACTTTTCAATTCTATAGAATGCAGTTGCACTTTAAAACACACATGCTGTTTGACATGATAAAATTATTGCACTAAGACCATAGAATCATAGAATCATAGAATCACAGAGTTGGAAAAGTTTAAAGGTTTTTTTTTTGATATCTAGACACATTGTTATTTTTTTCTTGAGCTGCTACATAGCTTTAATTGCACAAAAGGTACCTTCTATGCTTTTCAGTGACCTCCAATGTAACACATAATAATAATGTGGTGATACCTATTGCTTTTCTTTATGAAAATTAAAAGCCTTCTAGTAATTTATCCTTGCCTTGATTTTCAGAATATTTACTTCTATTCTTCAACTAGGGGCACCACATAGAACCAAAAATGATCAAATATGTATTTACCTCCCCCTGTGATCTTATTATTTCATGTAAGCCACTGAGATTTCACACACTGAAATAATTATCATGTGTTCAGCACGCATACACAAACGCTCACCCACACAAACGCACACACACTTGGGTATATAAAGTACATCTTATGTCCCATTTGCAATCCTTTTTCCCCCAAATACTGTAAACACCTATTGTAACAAAAATTATTTCAGTTAACTTTGTGTCTATTTCAGATTTCCATTTCCAACAATAAACTGAAAGAGCAGAAATTAGTGATAAAGATTACTCTCCAAGTAATTTTCAAAAAGGTGCACATCCAAATATGTTAGTAGACATAATAAACAATATGCCTGTTTTTGTTTTAGAAAAATAACTCATAAAGGTCTAGTTGGGGGTAATGATTTCAAGCTGAAAAACCATGTTGTTCAGTTTCTGATTTCACATCTTCCCTTGATAAAGAGCAGTTGACCCACAGTTTCCCACTTTAGAAACCACTTGTTTCTCTAGTAAACAGTGGCTGAAATAAATTAGGCTAGAAATATGAGAGCTAAGTACATGAATGGAGAAGGGGGAAAGGTGCCCACAGACATATTGCTTGTTCTCAAGTAGGAAAAAACAAAACAGAGATCCACTTAAGATCATTATGTCTGAACTAGGCCACTCTGTGACTGTGTGACAAATCTTGCCTTTGTCCATAGTAGTCTAGTATTTATTAAATTACTATCTTAAGGCCTCAGTCAAACAAAATATGTGATTATAAAATTCAGCTGTGTACTTGAAATGGCTGAGAATGCCAGCTTTTTCAATAATGTGGAGAAAGCAATCATCAATGTACAATAATAGCTCCCAAATTTTCCTATTTATGCCCTTGTGGTGGGTCATACTACTACATTTTTGGATAAAAACTGGTATTTGGGTGATCTTTGACTCTTTTTAGTTGTTTCAGGAATCTGATGGGGGCCAGAAATATTTACAGGGAAATCCCCACTCTAAATGGTCTTTAGAGGGCATTTGGGATGAGGGTGGTTTTTGGCATGATGGTTTTGGAAAACATGTGCCTCAGGTGCCTCTTCTATCAAGATTTTTTGGCTTTTCTGAAAAGGCTTTAATATGTTTGAAGGTAAGGCATTGGGTGTGTCTCATTCAGACATAATAACATGTGCTCACATTCAAGTAGACCTGGAGAAGATAACATGATGCAAGGGGGAGTACTATTTCATCTATGTTGATATTTTCAGCCTAATGGTAGGGTTGTTCCTAGCAGGAACTGGGTCAATGCCAATTTAGGAAGCAGTCATGGTATGGCGTTCTCTCAAAAGAATCCACATTACTGATGCTGCCGCATGGCACAGAGTGAAACAGTGCTGAATCTCAAACTCGTGCCATCAAAGATCAGGATGTGCCCATGTGTGTGTAACTTTAGGTTTGTAATGTGAAAGACGGTGAAAAGAAAGTATGATGGTGAAACAATGCTCATCTTTACACAGGAGCCTATCTCTTATGCTTTTCCCACTTTACCTTCTTGTATGAGTAACTTCTTTATTTCAATCACATTGCTTTGACATTTCTCTGTAAAACTGCTGAAGGTCTTGAGATGGTCTTAGTACAACAATTGTTTCCCACTGATGATATAATTAATCAATTGATCGATTAAATCATCTCCACCATTTCCCAATATTGAACCCAAAGCAGGTTACAATACAGGCTAAAATAAAATAGCTAAAACAATACATAGCACAAAATTTTGAAAAGAATTAAACAACAAATTCATTTAAAACATTAATTTAAAACCATTAATCACATCTTCAGCATGTATTACATATTAAAAATACAGTCTACCCATTGAACATCCTTCTGCCCCTGCTAGTTAAAAGCAGAAGGCCCGTTTAAATAAAGGTCTTCACCTGCTGGTGAAAGGAGACCTCCTTTGGGAGAGAGTTTCATAGCCAAGGTGCAGTTACTGAGAATATTCTCTTCCATATACTCACCAGAAGAGCTTGGGAGGGTGGTGGGATGGAGAAAAAGGTCTCCTCTGAAGATCGTAAGCCTTGGGCAGGCACATATAAAGAGATATAGGGTTTGTGATAGTCTGGACCTAAGCCATATAGGGCTTTATAGGTCATAGTCAGACTCTGAATCATGCCCAGAACGGATTGGTAACCATGTTTCTCCATATTTCCCACTATTGATTTTGGGCTGCTCATTTCCCATTTTACTTGTGTGTCCTGGAAGATGTTCCCTTCAATGGAATAAGGACAACAAAAAACAAAAGACTAAAACAGCATTACCTTTACTATCCTAATAAGAGTTTTCAACTGATAGATGTGCAGCTGAAGGTCCATGCGGTCTGTCAGCCAGGTGCAAATGATGTTCATAGAGCTGGTATACCATTGCTGCAAAACAAATGAGATTTCTCCAAGGGACATGTCAAACAACATGCATATTGCCATTTATAAATCAGAAACAATAATCAGACAATCAGATCCTATCAAGTTTGCCCTTCTGTTATTGTTCCAGCCCTGTCATGAAAATACAACAGGCCTGAGGAAAGCAAAACATTAATTCTTCAACCACAGAGGCTTAAGAATCTTTATCTGGTGCATAATGTTTCAGCATCTGATCTAGAACTAGTGTTAGATTACCTTCTTTCCCCTCCGGCCCTCCCCTCCTTAATATACATTCTTGATCACATCTTGTTTTGCATGATGCCTTGTGCTATTTGTATAAGTCACATTCAAATGGTTGAAATGAAAGGCTGACACTTTTCTCAGACTGATTGCATTTGCATTTGTCTCAGTCTTTGCTTTCAAATTCTTAAAAGATGGAAGCAGAGTACAGCAACTGATCTCATTGCTTTTCATCTGCCAATCTCCCTTGCCATTGTGCCCCTCATTAAGATTCAAATTGCCAGCTGGGCAAAGCAGGAAGTCTCTGGTGGACACACAAGTTCACAGTCTCATGGATTTTGCAGCATGGTTTCTGGATCCGTAAGCTACAGTTGGAGACGTTGGATCAAAAGAAGGTAAAAGATCTCTTTGAAAAGGTATCTGGTCTCAAATTCAGCCTTTATCAACTATTATGAAACACATTTAAAAATTAAAAAGTGGGCCAATTTTCTACATCAGTTGCTCCCTTGAGTATACTTAAGTAACTTCTCCTGGCCCGATCTTCCCACCCCCAACATGATGCTGTAGCAAAGAAGGCAAATAATTTTTAGTTTGTATTAACAGGAACATAGTTACTAAGTCAAGGGAAGTAATAAAAAGTACAGGTTTCCCTTTTGACAAGATTGTCCAGTCATGTCTGACTGTAGGGGGTGGTGCTCAGATCCATTACTACTGTATATGCTCATGTATAAGTCTAGAAATTTAGGTCAAAAATTGACCCAAAAAAACTGAGTCGACTTATCCACGGGTCAATGTAAGTACTGTATCTTAACTCTTATTTAATGAAGGACCCATCCCCTGGTGAAAAGCAAGAGTATAATCTGTCCTGGAAGCACTGATCCCCTTTACTCTCTCATCCATCCAGTCTTAAGAATAAGCACAAAGAGTTATGTCTGATGGACTTTTGGAAGTTATTTGACATTGTTTTGCTTTGCTTCATCCTTTAGATCCTTTCCTATATGCCCCTAAATTTTACCCTCGACTTATCCACGGGTCCAAAATTTTGCTCCCAAAACTTGCCCTCGACTTATACATGAGGTCGACTTATAGTCGAGTATATACGGTAAGCCAAAGGAGCCAGCGTTGCCAGAGATGACTCTGTGGTCATGTGGCCAGCATGACTAAAGGCCGAGGTGCACAGAACGCTGATACTTTCCCACCAAAGTGGTATCTATTTATCTACTTGCATTTTTACATACCTTAAAACTGCTATGTTGGAAGAAGCTGGGACTAGTGATGGGAGCTCACTCTGTCATATAGTGCTTGGGTTTTGAACTTAATCGTCAAAGTCAGTGTCTTCACTGCTAAACCACTACATCCCCAATAGTTCCCCTATATTGCTATCAGGCTTCATCTGGAGTACTCATTCAGTTCTGATCCACTTGTGTGAGGCACAGAGACCATGACGAAGAAACATGAGGAAAGGGTGAGGGAGCTGGGCATGTTCAAACTGGAGAAAACTGAGGGGTGATGCCAATTCTTTAAATATCTCAAAGGCTGTTACACAGAGAGCTCAAGTTTGTTCTCTGCTGCCTCAGAGGCTGGGACTATGTCTAATGATTTTAAGTTACAGGAGGGAAGATTCTGAACAAACATCACAGAACTTCTTAACTGTGAGAGGTTCAGCAATGAAAACAACTGCCCAGAAAGGCGATGAGGTCTCCTTCCCTGGTTGTCTTCAAAATGAGACTCGGCTGCTACCTGTTGGGGATGTTTTAGCTGGATTTCCTGCACTGAGTGGAGTAAGGGGAGCTGGACTCGGTGGCCTATGGGGCTCCTTATAACTCTATGATTCTATCATGGTCACTGCAGAATAGACCTTCTTCTTCCTGTGCAGCTGCCTGATAAAATAGTCATGATGGTGACAGAATTGCCACAGTTGTAACCCACCTCCCAATCTGCTTTACCAGACATCAGCTGAATGAAGAGAAGGAGGTCCATTCTGTTGATAACTGGAACACAGGTGAAAGATATTTAAAATGCTTTAGCTGGAGATCCTGCATTGAGCAAGAAACTGGACTCTATGACCCTTTCAACTCTGAGGGATTGTGTCAGAAGAAGCTACTTAGTAAAGTACACTTCATTAAATAACTGATGTATAATACTGGCCACAGTCTGAGTGCTGTGCATACATTTATTATTATTAGGTTCCTTTAATTCAGCTCTGATAAAATATTCAGAGGGAGCTTGCCACTGCCTTCCCATCAGATCACGCAAATATGCAGTGCCCAAAGTCATTGAACAGGTTTCCATGGCTGAGTGGAGATTTGAACTCTGTTTCCCAGAGTCTTAACCCAGTACTCAAGCCACTACACCATACTGGCTCTCTGTATGCATATTCATCCTATAAACTGATTTTCAAGGAATAGTTATGTATTGAGAGTGCATGTACCATATGCACATCTTGTTCATTATTCTGACCAATACAGAGCCAAGTAAGAATCACAGTGGTTAAAGAACCAGTTCTCTTTCCCGAATATTTAAAATGTGGGGAAGGAAAGGTGTGATCTGTCAGGGACAAACCATAAGCACTGTAGGAATAACTCTGCATGGTCCCCTTCTTCCCATCGATGCTTTGCTCCAGACAAGGACTCTAAATAGCTCTACTGAATCTGTAAAGGCCAGTGTCACCCCTCCGAACTGTGTTCCTTCCCCACTACAGCCTGGCCAAGGTCTTTGCTACAAGTTCAAGTTGGCTCATTTACACTGCCAGTCCTAGGAATGAGCTCAGTAAGTATTTCAACATCCACTAATTATAGAGTTGCCAACTTATTCTCTAGCTGTGCTCCAGTTCCTTTAACTGTCACCCACCAAGCAGCCCCAGCTCCCCAAGCAACAGCTCCCCTGTTAAATCTCTGCTTGCCACTCAACTGTTGAAGATACAGGAGTCCTGCCAGCAATTCTTGTCAACCACTGTTAGAAAAGCAAGCTTGCTCCTTATAGCAGTTGCTTGCATTGAAATCCATTTCTTTTGCATGGGTGATCACAGTCTCAGGAGTGGGGCAAAAGTGGCAAGTGAAACCTAGTTGTGATTTCTCTTTTTGAATGAGTGCTGCAGAACGTCCTTGGCTGTCAAGTTCACAACAGGATCCCTGGGGCAGTAGAGGAGAGGTGTGACAGTGTGTGTTGTCAGGCAGTTCCCCACTTTTCTCATTAGACTTGCACATCAACTCAAGGGGGTAAGTTTTTCGTCCTGTAACTTACTCTCAATTACTCAGCTCTGCCTTTTTTTAGACTGTCACAAACAGAATGTTCTCATTCTCTCAGAGGCTTTTGGGCACAGGCTACCTCATAAATATTTATCGTTTTGGCTTTGCGTCCCAAGGTAATGAGGAGCTCCTGTTTAATATACGCTGCTTGTTCTTTTCCAACCATGTAACCCTGCGGCCTCTTCAATCCCAAAGACAGCTAAAGTGATGCAATTTGCTGATAGTTACAAAGATTTTCAGGAATTAAGTGATTACCATGTTTGCTTTCCTGCTTTACAGCATTTATTTTGAACCAATTCAAGTCAAATGTACTATTCATGCTGCTTAAGGTGGTTGGTTAAGCTTTTCTTGGTTACCAGTATTAATAGGAATATACTATTTATATCACTTGATCACCTGATACACTTTGCAAGTTGGAATACCATAGTTCCTTGCCAAAAATTAATTGATTAATGAAATGAAATGTAGCAATTAAAGCTGAACGTCTATACATACTTTTCTGGGTGGAACCTCTAGTGGACACACTGAGACTTTTTTTTACCCCTGAATAAATAAATATATGTAGGTTTACATTTTAAACCTGCTATATTGAAATGTGTACCTAAACAGTGCAAACCTTTTCACAGAAGTAAGTCCTACTGATTTCAATTATACTAACTCTCAAGGAAGTGGATTTAGAATTGCACTGCCTTAGTAACAGAAAGATGAATACAAGTTACACAACATATAAATGGGGAAAAACACTGTCAAACACAAAGGCTTCAGATTTCTTCTTAAGACAAGGGTGCAAATAATGTAAACTATAGGTTACATACAGTCCTTGGAGTCCATTTCACCACCAATGCCTTCCATCCCTGGGAGTAGGAAAAAAATGTGGCCAAAAATGCCCTTTTCAAACAAACAAAATTCTCTGGAAGTCTGGTTTTGCTCCTAAATTCTGTTTTGGGAGGCACCCTAAAAGAGCCAAAAACACATTTTAAAACTAATTGGAAGTGACTAAAATGGCAATTCTAGGTCCCGGAAATGGAGGGTAGGCAGTCTTCTGCACCTGTCCATCCTTTTCACAAGGAATATGTCTCCTTAAAACCAACAAGACCCTGGCATAAGTTTAGTGAGGACTGGACTGTAAGGCTCCAACTTAAAGTAGGGATGCAGCATGTATGTGCTCCAGATGTTATTGGATTGCAACTCTCATTAGCCCTTGTCAATACAGCCCTTGGAGAGGGGTAATGCAGTTCCACAACATATAGAAGGCTACACATTCCCCATGTCTGGCACGCAGTAGTCGTCTTCCTTACTGACAATATGTATCTGTATTTGCATGTCTAGCACAAGGGTAGTTTCATAAAGGATTTTTTTTCAGGCACTTCATTTTAAGGACTTTAATCTGAAACCTTTCTTGTTGTCACGTGCCTTCATGTTAACTCTGGTGGTGATCTTGTCATAGGGCTTCTTGGTAAGATTTATTCAGAGGAGACTTGCCTTTTTTCCCCTCTGTGACTGAGAGAGTGTGACTTGCTCATGGTCATCCAATGGGTTTCTATGGCTGAGTTGGAATTTGAACTGTGGTCTCACAGACTCCAAGTCCAACACTCAAACCACAGATGGGGCACAGCAGTGGCATCAGATGCTGTTTCCAGGCAGAAACCACAAATGCTGCTCACAGTCTGAACCTATAGAAACAATAGTCCCATATTGCCAGACTAATGTGTGGGTTTTGCCCACAGTATTTTGTGGCCAGTGGACAATTGTACTGCTTTGTAGGTACAGAACATCTGAAACTTAATGCTGGTTGCATGACATTCCTATCCCTAGGTAAGCGGCCTGCATGCCATCTAAATTCAGTCTGAGACTAGTGCAATGCTATCTGCTGTCTCAGCATTGCCTTTCATAGGTCCAGTGTTGTTAAGTGACATTAAAATCAACTACAACTAATAGTGGCCCTATGAATGAGAAACCTCCAAGTCATCCTGTCATTAACAGCCCTGTTCAGGTCTTGCACACTCAGGGCTTCCTTGATTGAATTTATCCATCTGGAATATGGCTTTCCTCTTTTCCTACTGCTCTCTATTTTGCCAAGCATTATTGTCTTTTCTAGTTAGTTGTATCTTCTCACAATATGGATAAAGTATGACAGTCTCAGTTTAGTTTAGGAGCCTTAGTGGAACAGTGGTTTAATGCTAGTATTGCAGCCACAAGGTTGTGAGTTTGATCACAGGGCTCCAAGGTTGACACAGTCTTCCATCCTTTCATAGGTAAAATGAGTACTCAGCTTGTTGGGGGCAATTGGCTTACAGACTGTAAATTTCTTACAGAGTGGTGAGTTCACTGATTAGCGGTATAGAAATGTATATGCTAATGTTTTCTTGGCTTCTAGGGAAAGTTCAGTCTTGATTACTCTAGAACCTATTTATTGGTGTTTTTAGCAATCCATGGTATCTGTAGAACTCTTCTTCAGCACCACATTCTAGATTTTCTTCACTGTCCAGCTTTCACACCATACATAGAAATGGGAGATACAATGGCATGGACAATCCTAACTTTAGCATTCAGTAATATATCTTTACACCTCTGGATAATGTCTAGTTATTCCATACCTGCTTTTCCAAGACCTAGTCTTCTGATGTCTTGACTGCAGTCTCCTTTCTGATTAATGATTAAGACTAGGTATGGGAAATCTTGAACTATTTCAATGTCCTCATCATCTACATTAAAGTTAAGTAAATCTTCCGTGGCCATTATTTTTGTTTTCTTAATGTTCAACTGTAAACTGCACTTTCTTCCTTGTCTTTCTTCAGTAATCATTCCAAGTTATGCTAAGCCAAGGTATGGAAAATCTTGAATTATGGCCAATGGCCATGAGAGAGAGAGAGAGAGAGAGAGAGAGAGAAGAAGAAGAAGAAGAAGAAGAGCAGAGGCCCCCCTGAAGCCCCCTGTCTTTAGGCTACTCCTCTTGTCTTTCCACAATAAGGACAACAGAAAGATGCTTGCTGTCATTACAGTTATTGTGCTCTCATAATGCACACAACAATACAGAAATTGGCAGGACTGTCATAAGAAAATTGTGTAGACTGATATATTAATGGCAACACAAACAATTTCTGTCATAAAATTGTTAGATTGCTAAAAGGAAATAGTTCTTCTACTTCTCAAAGCTTGTCTTGTTTACCTTCTTAGGCAATCAGCTATGTGCCAATTACTTCTTAGAGAAAGGCTGCTCCATTGCAATATAACTGTGCTAATGGGTCTCTATCGGTGATCCCAACACTGCTTTTAAAATTTGTGTGTGTGTTTGTGTGTGTGTGTGGGGGGGGGGATCACTATTGGCAGACAGGTCATCATTCATTTTGCCTACTTGCAGATACCTTTATCCATATATTTTAACAAAACAACGACAAAACAAAATACATTAAAACCACCACCACCACCAATGGAAGCAGGAAACACACTGACTACCATGAAAGCAACAGCAAAATAATAAATGTACACATTTCAAAATTGTCCCTCCCATCTGCTGTGGCAAAGGCCCTCTACACATGCTTCATTACTTTTTTCTTTAATTACTTCAATTACCTCAGCCGGTAGGTTTTCAGAGTAAAGACCTGCCCCTTTAGAGTTGCTACTGATAAGAGGAATTGCCTGCTTTGGGCAGGCATTCAATTTTAAGCAAAGACTGTAAGACAAATGTAGATGGGCATGCTCATTCACACTGCTGTTGAGATGCCTAAACATGTGGTACAAGTACATCAAAAGTAGGTGGACTGGTGTGTGTATATATTACTCAGGTCTATATGCAGTTGGTGTGGGTTTTGTCATATGGAGGAGCAATTTCAGTAGGAAAACATCTGAAGCAACTCTGCAGTGAACATCTGACTTCCTAGGTCCACATTCCTATAGTACAGGAACAAATATTTTTCAGGTCTCCTTTTCACAGCCCACGTGCATATTCTCAAGGCTGGTCGAGTTATTTCACTATACCTTTCCCCTTCTTCCTTGGCATGAGTGAAACAGTTAACCACTAACTTCTCTTTCATGATACTCAAAATCAGTTGACAAAAGCAGGTGCTTCACCCTCCCTAATAACAGGGCTGGCCCTGTTAATTCCAAAAGTAATTGCTATCAAAAAACCCACAGCCCTCTTAATCAGTAATCATCATTCCCTTTGTATTAGCCCAGGCAATTTAGGTTTTCAAACCAACATAAATCAGTGATCTAAAGAGATGATGAACTGCCAGTGTTGTCTCTGAATATATAAGTCACATGGGGGAAAAATTGATATGAATAAATCTGCAAAGTAACACACACCAATGGCAGTGGCAGCGCCAGGTTCCTGCACTCAGAGGGAGGTGGTGTCATTACACATCCACTCGAACATCTGCAAACTCCCATTTCCTTTCGATAGCTTTGAATGGAAGCCTGACCTCCTGTTCCTTGCCATGAACCTTTGGTTCACACTCACATTTTACATGTTACAGGAAGCCACAGCTCACTCCAGGGGTGCTGCAAACAGAATCTCATAAGCCAGATGCAGTTCTGCTTCTTAATGCACCTGAAGGAGCTGTATTCTTCATTCAAAAAAAGGGGGGGGGGGGCGGGGAGGAGGAGTGGGGAAAAAGGAGAAGAAGAAGCCCACATACTAGTAGCTTAAGGTCACTTCGGCTTTTGTAAAGAGATGAACAAAACGAGGAATGCTTCTGGGGCTGAGTTGTCAGCAGGGTAGCAGAGGGATTACAAGAAACCTGTGACTCTGCCTCTTTCTGCCTTTGCTGGTAGCTTTTTTGTGTTTCCATGTGCGAGTGTGTGTGTGTGCGTGTGTGTGAACAAGTGCCATACAACAGATTGAGGCTGGTATAAAGGCCTGGGACTGTGCAAGGAGCCCCCGCTGGGCCTCAGCTGTGCTTGCAATTAGCAATAAGCATGAAATGATTATTGTTGTGGCGGCTGATGGCAATCTGAAGTGACAAGTTTTATGGGGGGAAGTTAAAGTAAGTGTGTGTGTGTGTGTTGTGTGTGTGTAAGATGTTCAGCAAAATTCCCCCCACCTCCCTTGCTGGCAAACCCACTCAGCAAAAGGCTCCGGTGCAGTTTAGTCAGAACTATTTTATGTCATTCACAAAGGTCTTACAAAGTCTGCTGAAAGAATATTTTTCTCCTCTCACTGCCTCGGAATGGAGTTTTTCTAGGTCACGGATTCTTTACTGCCCTATTTAGTGTCAAAAATACCCATTTGCCTCAAATTAGCAGAAAGCTTGTAGTGAAGGGCGAGAGATTAAGCATACAAAATTACTCAGCGGGTGGCTGCTGGGTGGATTTGGGGGGTTGAGAAGTCTTTAAAACTGACGACAAGACATTATATACTTCTGACAAAAGAACATAGTAATCCTACCTGCTTGCTTTAACCACTGTTGTTTGTCCATTATTATGTGCTTTAATGCCCATGAGAGCAAAACTACGGGTGATGCTGCTCAATAACCATAGTAACTCACACCCATGACCCCTTAGTTCAGTTCTGGCTTTCCAACCAGAACGAATCCAGGCTGCACAACCCCATTAAGAATAAACTGAGGCAGGCACTGCACTGAGAAACTCCAAAGACAAGGCTGCCCTTTCTCTCTTGCTCCACACTGCAGACTTTGTTTTGAAATACTTAAAAGGGGCTGCGCCATGAAGGACCTTTGAATTCAAGGTGTTCCAAAGGTAACGGACTCAATGGTAGAAGGGGACTTCAGCTACGCTTGGGATAAAAGCTACACTAGGCAAGAGAAGAAACAAAAGGGGAATGTGCTCATGGATGACCACAGCCTTTTGGGTTTTAAGGGTGAATTTGCTGCTAAATAGCAGCGCTCTTTCTCTCCACTTCAGCAGATCAGTGAGAGGTAAACTGAACTATGTAAGAGACATGCATACATGAAATCTGCTTTTTGCCAATTCTTCTTTCAAGCTTTTGCTGGGTGCAGGTGTTTTGGATATGAATCAGTCTGCAACCCATTAAGATTTTAACATTAAATGAGACACTGAGATCTCTTGGCCTTCTTCATGCTAACCCCAGCACTAGGGATTCTTGGTTCAGTTACCCAAGAAGATACCCAGAGAATGCACTCCAGTGCCAATCTGTATTATCACCCCACTTTTCTCCATACAGAAACCTACTTTAAAAAAGTGTAAAGACCAGAAGATTTCTTATGGTAGATGTCATTATAAAAATACATGCTTTAAATTCCTGGGAACCCTTTTTGATAGGAAGAGGGCCCCCTGCCATGTCAGAACACATGCACTTATTTTTTGAGAGCACATAATTCTATACACTACGGCATTGCTATTATAAGCAATTACACTGACCTGTGTACTAAACAGACATGCCAAAGGGTCATTTTGCTTCAAAACAGGGAATGATTGATCTGTCTTGTTCTTACTGGTTTGCTTATTTAAAAAAAGGCTTCAACATTTGGCTGATTAATCAGATAGATTAACAGACTGAAGAACATTTTTTAAATCGACAAAATGTGCTCTTGGTTAACTAGGGAGCAGGTGTATGTGTGTCCATGTGTGCACGTGTATACACACACACACACACAATTGTAGACATCAAATGATATTTTAGAAGAGGATTCCCTTCTATGTGAGTGCGAAGGAGGAATGACTTTGCTTAGATAATTCCCATTTTGAAGAATAGCTATACCAATCCACCAACACAGGAAGGCAAGTTTTTCCTCTTTTAGAATAATGTCCACAGATGTAGATTTATGTTGGTATAATATACTGATTAATCAATTCATGGACCCAAGTTCATTTAATTAATTGGCTACTATTTCTTCAGCTCAGTTAATATGAAATAGAACATGGAAATCAGAGAAAATATTCTTAACATATGCAAGGTACAATGTAACTTGTTCAATGTACTTATGTTTCTTTAGAAGTAAGTGCAGCTGTATTAAATGAAGATTACTTTATAGTAAGTGAGATAAAACAACTGCCAGAATTATGTTGGAATGCTATTCTTATAAAACTATCTGCGGTATATCAGATATATTTGAGTCCCTAGCACAGCCAATAATTCGGCACAAACAGAAGCATCCCTTGGCCTAACTTTTAACTTGGGAGTGGGGAACTAATTGACTGCTGTGCTAGGCTCTGGCACCCATGAACATTCCAATGAACTATTTGTAGGATCCATCATGATTATACTGGTGTTTATTAGAATTATGCTAAAAGTGTACAGGTCTTAGCCCTGGATAAAATTAAGAATGATTACCTCCATATTACCCTTCCGGACATTATGCAACCCTTCCTAATGGATTTCTTTGCCTGTGTAACAAGCCCTGTAAGTGGACCTAAGAGCCCAAAGTCCAAAAGAGCAATGTTATAAAACTAAGTAAGTGAAAGGGGGTGCAGTTTTCAAAATCACCATAATTTACTAGGTTCACAGTTCCTTTTTATGTACTGGAAAAGACAAGGAGATATCAAATTCAAAAATGGTTGAATTTACTGAAAACATATATACAGAGCTAACAAGCCAAGTTACCGCTGAACAATTCCAACCCTATATATGTTTTGATTTCCTGAAACACTCAGATCTGGTCACCTAGTTATTTTGAGGTCAACAGTTTAAAGCTGGGTCAACGATAAATGCATAGTTCATGGGCATTAATTTATCTCTATGGGGATCAGAAATAATTCTGCATGCTGTTCCCATAGATGTCATCTCAAAACTGGCAGACTGGGTTATTTTTTTTAAAAATATTTTTACTAAATCTTTGAATCACTGGGCATAGCCAAAGACAAAAAAATCATTTCAGATGCTTTCAGCAGTTACACTACTGATTAATGGAGTGTTATTGGCTAATGGGATATTATAAATGTGATGTCTGAATGAAAAGGTAAACTCCTGGAGTCACCTGATTTTCATATATTCTTTTATCTCACTTTTGCACCAGTACCACACTTATGCCAATGAGTGTTCATTCCTGTTGTAAACCAAGAAGCTCCTACCATATCTAACCTCACACTTCACTCTATGTAATATATCTTCCAAACTACCTTCCAACTTTGCTAACATGGCTACTATATTTTGCCACATTTGGTTTCGGTCTTACATGGGGATTGTAAGAAGTTCATTTGGGCAAGTCACATTTTCAGGCAAAGGCAAGCTCTCTCTGAACAAATTCTGCCAAGAGAAACTCATGTTAGTTTTGTCTGAGAATCGCCATGTTAGAAGCTACTTGAAAGCACAAAACAAGAATAAACTGCCCTTTTAAATCAAAGTATTTAAAAAATTAGGTAATGGCAGAAAACATAATTAAAAATAAATTACTAGACATGGATAGCCAGTGTGCTGTAAAGTTCAATTTCTGCTGGGCCATGGAAACCCACTGGGTGACTCTCTCAGTCTCTGAGGAAAGCAAAGGGAAATCCACTCTGAACAAACCTTGACGAGAAAATCCCATGGTAAGTTGTTCTAGGGCTGCCTTACATTGGAAATGTTTTGAAGCCACACAATGACAACAACAATAACAATGCATTACAAAGATATAATCTCTATCCACGGTATTCCACTCTGTCCACAATGGCAATCTCTGACCTACCTCTTATGCCCTAAAATGAGCTTGATCTAACAGTTAGTAAAGTTCCAGGTTCTCAAACTGAAGGCAACTTTGGGGTGTCAATTCAAATTGAAACTTTCAATAAATGATTTTGTGTTCCCTTCATTACTTTGACTAGCAAGTGTAAACTATGACATCAATTAAATGTGTAGCCCTGAATCCTGCTGTTGCACATTGACTGCATAATGATACTTGTGGCTGCACGTGTGGAGGAAGATGTTGCTGTTTCCAGCAGGAAAAAGCTTCCAGTTCTGTGCCACCTGTTTGCTAAACTCCTGGTTTCAGGGGTCAGAGTTAGGGCACTGGAGTCTCCTTCCTTGGAGGTTTTTAAGCAGAGGCTGGATGGCCATCTTTCGGGTATGCTTTGATTGGGAGTTCCTGCACGGCAGGGGGTTGGACTGGATGGCCCTTGTGGTCTCTTCCAACTCTAAATTTCTATGATTCTATGATTCTATGAAGTCATCCCTTCCAGAGTGCTATGGTTTCAAAGGCTTTGCTTCTTGGAAGTTCAGCATTCTGGAAACAGGGAGCATGGAGCCGGCAGCCTTGTCCTGCCATCAGTGCCTCCCTTTTCTCACTTTCTTCACTGGTGGTGTGCCTGCACGACTTTTCATTTTGCCACTCCTGTGTAGTTATGCCACCAATGGTACCAATAGGATTCTGACCATTTTGTGAAGTTTTAGATATTTTTGTTTTACTCAGAAAATATATGCACTGCCCTGATCTGTAACTACCGGTAATGCAGGCAGCTTGGAGGAGGTTTATTTCTTACTTTATATTTTATATAAACTCACATTAGTGGCAGTGTCCACCTTTTCTAACCTTCTACTACACCCAGGTGGGGTTAAATAAAATTTAGAGGGGAGGAGGTTTTTTTTCATCCTTATTTGCATGCAGTCTGGATTGGAGCCAACATACTTACTGGAGACTATACACACACACACACACACACACACACATGGAATTGTGCAATAGATATTTAATATATAATGTAGTTCAGTGCTTCACAGCCAGCATTATGTGATGTTCTGTGAGACATACGACTAGCTAAAAAGCTTATGCCATAATACTTTTCTCATTCTCTGACGTTCTGCAAAACTGTTTTTACCAACCAAGCATACTCAAGTTACTGTCAGAAGGTCAACATTTATGAAGCCAAATAACTTGGTTTTACTTGGGTACTTTCAGGATTAGTTATATAAGAATACGGAAACAGTTCTTTCAAAAAAGGATGGTGTGCCTTGTCATCTGTGAAATTCTTCATCAACTACATTTTGTACATAAAATTGAATCCCTGAGTACAAAATACCAATGGCAACATTTATGAATAGCATACAAATCCTAAATTACATCACTTAGCTGGCAAAACACATCTCAACATTGCCCTGGGAAACAATCAACATTGTCTTGGTCAGGGTTTGCAGTCAAGAGACCAAGATTTGTAGCTTTCTGAAATTTGCAGAATAAATTTCCTAAAAAATAAAAAAGCTGGTTGTCCTATAACGTCCTGATAAATGAGATGAAGGGAAGTTATAGATCATAAACACTGTAAGAAATTGTACATCAAAAATAGCAAGCTACTTTTTAAAATCAGGCTAAACCATTTGTGCATCCAGCTCCATGCTACCTACACTGACTACAGTCGCTCTCTAATATAAATCACTCTGGAGGACCTACAAATGCCTAGAGAAATTTCTAGGTCCTCCAGCATGACTCTACCATAGTCTTTTACACTTGGGGTAAACAGATGGTAAATCTGGATCTATTGACTGATCCCTGGGTGATCTGCAATAAATGAGCAAAAAATGTCTGACTGCCTGTTGAAAATAGCAGCAACAAAAGAATGTTGCCCAAAAGCACATAATGAACAAAAACAGGGTGAAATTTTGTGTTGAAAAAACGCTAACTTTCATTCAGTATGGCATTCTGGTATTCTGAAACAAATTTCTTGAAGTGTATGACCCTATATTTGGTGGAACCTGGGGTACTGAAAACAAATCAAGTACAACCTGCACCTGAGGAAGTAGACCAAGTCTACCAAAGCTTATGATACAACTTCTTTTGCTTAGTTAGTCTTAAAGGTGCTACAAAGATCCCTTTGCATATGGATTTTCCAGACTAATATGAGCTGTGCTTCTGAATTCTACAAACCTGATGTTTGCCCATCCTTGCCTTACACTGCTTAAGCTGTGACTCAGCACCTTCTTTATACAAAGAAATAAACTACTCTACCACTAAGCTCCAGTTCTTCCCAGCACACAAAAGGGTCTGTTATATATCCTATATAAATGACTGTTCCTAAAAGCATTTATCATCTTCAAACAGACAAAAAAATAGAACTCTGAAATTATTGTTATGAAAACAGGAGCCAGTTTTATTCTTAGCTTATCCCACCAAATTCTATGGAACAGTAAACCCAATGCATATTGGGGTTTGGTTGAATGGTAAACCCTGGCTAGATCAGCATTTGGTCATCAGCATTTGGGGAAGGGAAAGGATTTGTGCCCCTCAGATTTTGGCAAGCTTCATTTCTTTTATATTTCAGTTTAAATGACTTCCATTTAGCTTTATGAGACAAAGTAACTAGTTTACAATTGTCACAGTTACTGAGGTTTGGGAGGGAAAAACTGACTTCATCCAGAAATTCTCAAGATCAAAATTTTTGAGTGGAATTCTGGACTAAGGGACTCATTTTGTTAACCATCATACATGATTGTCACTGATATCTATGGAGAAAAAAGTACATAGCATGTACCTTATGTCATTCCAACAGCTCCCTAAATATTACTGCCTATTCTTTTTCTTTGTCTTTTGGTCATTCTGTAGTAAAAGACACAGGTAATAAAGGCCTTTCCAAACAACGGATCTAAATACAGGACCTTCCACTGAAAGATGGGAAGAGGGAAACTCTCTATTATAAAAGATGAGGAACTGTTTTCTGCCAATGGAAAATATTTTTTGTGCCTTACAGAAAACCAACAATGCAAACTTTTGCACATTTAATCAGAAATAAACCCCACATTGTTTAATGGGATCTCTTCTCATGCTATCTGCTTAGCACTATACGGTTAGATAATCTTACTGAACTAATCAGTTACTGAAGCCATGTATGCATATATCTCTTCGTTAAGATGGATTTTTTTTTAAAGCACTGAGTCTCAGCTTTTCTGGCACATAGATAGTTAGGCAGGCCCTGCCTCTGTGGCTGACAACACAGGTCAACCACTTAAAGTTCAATTCTGGTTTGAAACACACGTAGGGCCTTATGAGATTGGAACGGCTCTTTTTTTGGATCTTTCTACTTGATGGATAAATCTGCACACATTCACATTTTCCCTAAAACAAACCAGTGAGACTTTGACTCTGTTACGTACCATCTGATTTAATAGCACTACTATCTATGAAAGCTAACAATGAACTAATATTGTGGGCATTGATCAGCAAATCTTAACAATTAATGCTTCCCATAACAACAACAACAACAATAGTATTTTTTTAAAAAAGCAAGCTCCCTTCATCTTTTTTATTCACCAGCATAAGAAATTAAACACTTGTGGGCTCATTCTAAAGAGTGAATGAAATTGAATAAGCTACCTAGTACTTGAGTTTCACAGCGAGTGCTTGAATAGAGCAAACCTCCTAAGTTGAATAGGTTGCCTTTTGGGACCAATTTGCCTCTTTTCACTCTTTAGTATTCCTTTTTTGCTGACAGATGTACAAAGGCGGAACTGCGCTGTGCGGCTTATCTACATACACCCTCAGCAGCTGTCACTTTTGTCGAGCAAGTTAATCAAGCAAATGCCACCATATCCCACTTTCTATAAGGAACAACATGTTATAGACAGTAGTCTTGGGAGACAGAGGGAGAAAGACTTTATTTTAACTTTGATTAGCTTGATTTTTTCCCCCTTGTTCCCTAGCAAATGAAAACCACCTCATGATGCAACTTTGAAGATTTTTTTTTTAAAGGACTCAATATCGTCAACTTCTTAGCCTCCAGTAACAAGGGAGGAGGGATAAAAAAGTTTTTGGTCCTCACTGATAAAGAGAAAATCAGCTTAATATATTTAAAAAGGATAGGAAACTTCAAAACAAACACCACAACCCTCATAATTCAAAAGATAATGAAAGTTTTTGAAGGAGGGGTACATGAGAGAGAGCCTTTAAATGATTTAGGTTTCACTGTCTGAGCACAAGTTCACATTATTGTTGCCAGTCTTGTTATGCTTGCAGAGCTTTGTCTGAGGCTTTAAAAATTAAATGATTTAAAGATGTGGAAAAAGAAAATTGGTGCTTTTGTTTGCGTTAATGCTTGCTTGATAACAATATATTAATGGTCAATTGCTAAGCCACAAAGAGTAGTGCGGCAAAAGCTATTTTCTAAAAACGGTGAGTGAAAGGCTAGCTTCATTTTCTCCTTGCATTTCATTGTAGGAGTATTTGAATCCTTTGTTGTTATTTATCCATCTTCTTTGATAAACTCAACTTGTGTGGCTGATTTTTTTTCCTCCAAAAGCCTTCCTCATTAGGGTACATAATAGCGTTTAATGTTGTAGAGGGTCTTTATTTTTTTTAAAGCCTTTCAATTTTAAGCTTACATTCCTTTATTAAAAACGTTTTTGAAAACTTCTGACCTATGAAAACAGCTATATGAAAACAGCATTACACGTAAGGTACTCAATTTCTGTCAAATACTAATGAATAAACCTACACCAGTCATTCTTGAATTATTCTACCACTGACCGACACAATTTGATCTCTGAGTGCAGAATAGCTTGCAGCACAATCAAAATTAAACCAGAGCACCTGGATTAACCAGATTTAATCCTGTTACTTCAGCAGGGCTAACATGGCTCTACCAACCATGCCTCTCCTTGTATGCAGGGAGTGACCTGCTTCTGAAAGCATTGGACAGTGAGGTTAGGTTGATATAATAATCAGGGCCCTCCAGGCTAAGCACCTCTTTGCTTATTCAGCACATTTTATGATTGATCTTTTGGTCTACTTACATTTTAAATGGTCAACAAGAAGTTGTGGACCGAGCTACCCTGCTTAAAGGTGAATGATTCATTAACAAGGCAAACAGACAAGCAAGCAAGGAGACAAACAAACAAAGAACGCTGGCCTTCCAATCATACTTTACATCCTCTTTAGCAGCTTGTACCATTTTATAAACTTTTTTTTTTCTCATAAAATAAGAATTGCACATTAATCTTTTGTTATTAGTGTGGTGTTGGGCAACATATAATAGAGATCTTTGAGTAAGCGATGAGAAATGAAGAAATAAGAAATATTAGCATGTTGTGAACTGCTCTAAAGCAAAGCTGTTACTTAAAAAAATAGCAACTGCATGTCATTGGTATGAAACTGAGTTCTTTCTATCCTTGAAAAAAAAAGTTTTAAATAGCTTGGTTTTTTTCTTATTTTTTCCTGCTTATTTCAACATTTTTTCTTTAACTGTCTCACATACTTATGCAATATATTTATGACAATGATATGCCATTTCAACTTACTCCACCATTTACAATTTCTACAAAGAATCAGCAGAAACTTCTTGAAGTTAATTACTACTGTTCAGAATGCACATACATATTTCTCTGATCCCAGTGAAAAACTTTTAAAAATTATGCTGCAGTGATTCAGTTACCTTAACAATGAGTATAACTCTCTACATCCTCTCAGCTTTGCACTTCTGATAGTTTGTTCCCTCATCCATGCATTATGCTCATTACCAGTGAAGTCTTAATCACATTGAAAAGGCAATGATACAGATAGGTTAGAAAGTCAGTGAGCTTTGATATTAAAATCATTTGCATTGTTATTTAATAATGCTGCCATGTTCGTGTTACATAATAGGGCTAAGCTGCTATCTTGAACTGTTCATAATCTCTCTAGGCATTGAATTACATCATCCCTTCCCTTCTATGCAACGACTCAAGTAAACCACAAAAATGTTGTTCAAATTGTGGAAATCTTCTGGTCTAGACAAAACAAGGAAGCAGGTTAAGAAGGAAGGCCTAGAATGGTAGCCATACATTTGTGCTTGCTTTCAGAAAGGTAGATTTTTTTTTTTTGGCAGTACATATGGTCTATAAGATCACCCACTGTTTAGGGACTTCTCCGATAGGATGAGTTAAGGATGGAGTTTCACCCTTAATTGGGATTAAGTATGACTTGAAGCGATCTACTGCCTTGAATTCTCATCAATGGTAATGAAAGTTATGTGCTGAATGAAGTCCCATGGGTGTTAGCAGGCTGTGCCCTTTAGGTATACATTTTCAGTGATGAATTTATGGGCTTACAGCTTCAAGCTCTCACAACTCTTAATAGGAAATGCATGTTTAATTGCCCACAAGAAAATACAGTCAGCCTTCCATATCTACAGATATTTTTAGTCATGGATTCAAGCATCTATGGCTGGCAAATACTTTAAAAATACATACATTCCAAAAAACATACCTTGATTTTATATAAGGGACACCATTTTACTACACCATTGTATTTAATGGGACTTGGAACCAAACCCCAGTGGATACCAATGACACAGTGTATACTTTCTTTTCTTGCTGAAACACAGATTTTTTTTTCTGTTGGTAACTAACATGAACAGAGTAAGGCTCAAAGTATTGCAATAGACACTTGATAATAAATTTTGTTCTCAAATTCTAACTTATTTTACAAGCTTTCTAGACACCGAGTTTAGAAGCAACCAACATGTTCCCAACTCCCTATCCCCCTCTCTGTATTTTGTTGTTACGCATGCTGTGGCCAGCATTGCAGTTTTTATTTGTGTATTATGTTGTATTGTATTTTTATTGTTAGTAATTTAATTTTAAACTTAACTAGTTTAATCCTATTTTGGGGGGGGGGGAAGGTTGAGATGGAATTCTTGAATTATTTTAATCTGTAATCTGTTTTTTAACCTTGTTGTACCCCGCCTCGATTGTTTTACAGAGGGGTGGGTAAGAAATAAATATTATTATTATTCATAAAAACATTTTGTGTTGCTGCAATGCAATATACAGACAATGCAGCAGCAAGAAAATCAAAATCAAAACTGCAATTGGTTTATTACAGCCACCTTGAGTTCCTGCCTTGGGGAAAAGATGGGAGTATAAATAAAGTAATTGCCAGCTTGCTTGATCTATTCTGCATAAGAACATATTTTTCCCCCCAGATGTATAAAGAAAGTCTGAAAATCTGAAAAGGATGTGTCCATGTATTCCTCAGTCCAACAGGAAGAAGTCGTACAGAACAATTTTGGGATGGATCAATTTTCCTGTTTTCTCTAGCATATGTTGGGGGATATTGCTGGGGAGCCCTACCAATAATCTGCATTTGGATGCTTAGCTTTGTCAGGCCATGGTGAACATGAAGGCACTGTTGACGTAATGAATTCAAAAACACAAATAATTTTGATCAGGGGAAAAAGTGTTCAGAATTACACAATAAAAACGACACCTGAGAATTGGTTATTTTCTTTGCAATACTATTTCCTAAGACAGAGGCTTGGTCTCTTTCGTAATTTTCTCTCAAACTCTGTGGAATGTTTTCTACCTGACAAAATGTTTGTTTGTGTTCAGCAGTACCAATTAGACATACCTGCCATGCTTTATATGAATTATAGATCCCTACAGGCTCAAGCCAAACTTGTGACACAAAACAACATATGGATTTATTCAAAACTGATCTTGATTTTTTTTAAAAAAAACCCCATACCTTGTGATTTTGATATCTGCTCTGAAAAGGATATGTTTATATTTTGAAATCCAATGCAGGGAAAGAAAACCTCAATATATAAGAAATAATACCATCTGTGGAATTATGCTTTATGCCTACCTCAAGCTGGAATATTATTCTGTACTGGGTCATCCATTATGTATTTTATTCATTGAATCAATATTTAAAAGTCCAGCAATGTAAGTGTTTTTATTTTAGTGTTTGAAACCACTCTTGTCTGTTTTATGTGTTTGCTCTAAAATTATTTTAAGGACTATTTTCGGAGTATTTAAAAAAGTTCTTAAAAGTTATTTCAATTGGTTGTTAAAGCTTTCACTTCTGTACTGTTCCAGTGTTTTTACCTGCTGTGCATCATCTCAGGAGCACAGTGGCTGGAAAGTGATACATCTGTACCTTAAATAAATAAGTGTAATATTCCAACTTAGATATTGTGATTGGCATTCCTATAATTAACAAGTAGCATTGCATTTAAATCCCTGTTTTGGAAAAATAATGTGCTTTAAAAGTATAACTGCCATGTTGGGAAGTGATAGTATTATAAACTTCCCAATAAGTAATGTTAAAAATATCACTTATCAATAGAATATATTTTGGACAAAAATAATTTTACAGAATTGGTTACAGGCAGTGGTATTTCAATAACATAAATGTAATCAAATATTTCCATCCCATTCTTGCCAAGATCTATTTTTTTCTGGCATGATCACTGGCATGTAATTCTACCACAATACAGAAACAAAAAAGTTTTTGCTCTGTTCAAAAGGTGTTTTTCACCAAATGTTGTATTCAAAGAAGGCTCTGAGAAATCTCTTTCACTGATATATGTGTTATTATGTGATATCTCTAAGTCCTGAGGAAACCAAGAGTGAAAAATGTGATGAAACTACAGGATGAAACCATACAATCCTACTTGGGATATATATAAATAACTCTGTTATCTAATTTCACTTTAAACTTATATTTGTCTTCATATCCTCCTCCTGGCCATCATGGAGGGGAAAAAAGGTCCTTTAAAAAATAATCCTCTTGGCATTTGTGTCTTTATATTTCTATTATACTGTTTTCCCATTCTAGCCAAGAACTGCTTTTATAAGTGTTTAATAAATTATATTTGTCTTTTGAGATTAAATTTTTGTACTCTTCCTGATTTTTATAAACAATTGCTAAACCTATCTATTGAGTAGAGAAGAACTTACGCTGGCTATTCAATCATTTATGGGGTAAAATATGCACTGGTAGCAAATCCCTCAAACCATTATAACCAATGTGAAAAAGGAACTAAATGTCGATATCACAAATTGATTTCATTCATTTTATTTCAGTATCAACATCACAGCCAATAGTATTCATTGCACCAATTTAAGGCTCATTTATATATAAATAGAAATGTAATAATAATAAAACATGAGTGGAGAACTGTATTAATAATGTGTGAGAGGATGATTTTAATGATTTTTTAAATGAAAAATTAAAGTCCAAATCATTTGGGCTAGTTTTAAATCTATTTTACATCTTCAGGGTTTTTTTTTGTTTGTAATGTATTAAAAACCTTTTAAACCACCTCTAAGTGGTCAGTCTGAAAACTAGGCCCTAGCCCTGCCACTGTATGAGAGTGAGGAAATGAGGGGCGGAAGGGTAGAGAAAAAAAGAGAGAGAGAGCGAGAGAGTACTGAGAAAGATGCTGAAGGGACAGAGAGAAGAATCTCAGCCAGTGAAGAAACTGAAGCAGCTTGTGGAAGTAACAGACATCTGCCTTCAGTGTTCGGGTCCAGCAAGTGAGGAAGCAGAAGAGGAGAGAACCAGCAGCAACCTACTTTTCTCCTTTCAGATTTTCCCAAATGCATATATTGTATTTTTTATTCTAGTTTGTTTTACAGTTTCTGTTGTCGTTGTTATGATACGAGGCATACCTCAGTTAACAAAACCTCTGACAGTGGAATTCTTTTTAAAAAAGGCTTTTTATGCCTGCTCATCACTGCTTCCCCTCCCTCTCCTCTGCCTACTTAGAAGTTCTTTAGCAGCATCTGCATGATGAGGAAGCTGAAGGGGCTGTAGAAATACAAACTTTTAGTGTCAGGTTGCAGCAGGCTGTTTGCAGTAATCAATACGATAAAACAGAGTTTGAGCTGGAAAACAAGTGAATCCTATTTCCTGTGTGTGTGCCTGCCTAAATCAGGCAAGGTAAACAGCAGCAGCTGCCTCCAGAATCCCTTTCTTAGCATGTATGCATAGCAAAATAGAGAGAAAAGGGAACAACATACAAACCTGCCATATCAGCTGTCCCTAACATACATAAAAAACAACAACCCACAAACAAACCCAAATATATATGTTTCACCAACAAAATGAATTTTTTAAGAAAAGTATAGGCTGGTGAAAGTAACATCTGGAAGCATTTTGAAAGAAGCCTTTAAGTGGCGTCCAGAAGGATCAACATGCTTTTGCTTAGTTGTGCAAGCTTTACCTGACTATGTTGTTTCATTTTGCATTTTGATCCATTTTGAATATTGTTAGTTTTGGACAATATATTTGCAAAAAAATTTGGTTTCCTGATGTAGGAACCTATCCCTATTCTTTCTGTGCCTTTTTGGCCTCTGATTAAAGAAGCAATGTCGGGAGCATATTTAATTTGTTAACTGAGGTAGGCCTGTGTTAATTTTTTTTATACCCTGCCTCTCCTGCAAAATGGGGGTTCAATGTGCTTTCAAATTAAAACACCATAGAATTAGAATAGACAAAGGATCAACATCACAATTTGGACATTTCATTCTAGTTCATTTTGCAGGAGGAAAGGCTTATCACCATTTTGTTACTTAAGTTGAAAAATGGGTCCAGGATATATGTGGAACAAACTTTCTGACAATATGAAAGAAGCATGGAGAAATGTTTACATGTTCTCAGGTCTGCTGATTCAAAGCTTGCTAAGTCACATTCTCAGCAAAATAAAACTATGAACTGAATAGATTTCCAATCAAGGTATGGATCATGTTAAAAAGGACATTTTGTCTTTTCCTAAAGTCAATTATCCATTTATGTTGGTTTATGTCTTTACCAAATTTAGTAAATTTTATGGACAAACACTTTCTAAATATAAATGATGAAGAATAATAGTTATATTTTTCTGTTCAGATATTTCTGTCACAAGCTGTAGTTCCTTCACAGTAAATGTGTGAAGGTATTACTCTTTAATCACAAAAATTACCAATATTCATTTTGTTTACTTACGTTTGTGCAACAGAAAGTACAATGTATAGGTTCTTTTAGCATCCACCTCAGAGTTTTCCTGTATTTACAGTGTATGTATTTATCAGTATTTGTCGTTCCATCACACCAGTATGTTAATATTATTGACAAAATTAAAATAATTTAAGATGATAATTTTAGGTAATCACAAAGTAAAACAACAACAACCACCACAACACACAGCATATTACTTTTTCTAATGTGGAGTGGAAGGCTTTCATGGCCGGCATCCATAGTTTTTTGTGGAGCTTTCGGGCTATGTGGCCATGTTCTAGAAGAGTTCCTTTCTGACGTTTCACCAGCATCTGTGGCTGGCATCTTCAGAGAATGATAGCCTGGGAAAGGATTGGAGATATATATCCTGGGAAGGAAGAAAGGAACTCTACTAGAACATGGCCACATAGCCTGAAAGCTCCACAAAAACTATATAATCTTTCTAATGTTAGGAAAAGTTAGCAGACAACATGCCTGTGAAGCTGCATCACAGATGCAACTAGCCTTCTCTTCCTTGAGTTTAGTTTTCATATAAACATATATACATATACATAGTAATAGACAAATCAGTAAAAGCCCTCTCTCCAGTTTTAATCTATTTGTGAATAGCACAGATGTGTGAATAAAATACACATGACTGTCCAGAGAAGGTTAAGAGACTTGGTAGCCATGTTCAAATATTTGAAAGGATTGTCATATTGAGGATGGAGCAAGTTTGTATTCTGCTGCTCCAGAGATTAGGACATGAAACAATGGATTCAAACTACAAGAAATAAGATTCCACCTAAACATTAGGAAGAACTTCCTGACAGTAAGAGCTATTTGATAGTGGAAGACACTCCCTTGGAGAATGGTGGAGTCTCCTTCTTTGGAGGTTTTTAAACAGAAGTTGGATGGCCATTTGTCAGGAATGCTTTAATTATGTATTAATGCATGGCAGGGGGCTGAACTGGCCCTTGGAGTCTCTTCCAACTCTATGATTTTTGACCTACTTTGGCACTGGATTCTGCTGCTTGACTAAGGGAATGAAGATTGTCAATGTGATGACAACAGGATCATATGACACACCTTGTGTCTCATTGCCCTGCCTGTACTAATGTCAGCCTTTGGCATCCAACGTTATTTGCCATCAAATGATGATGCATGCCCTGAGCCTCAATGGTTATTGCTTTTTGGCACTGCATTCCAATCAGAGGCAAGCTTTTGGAGGGTTTCCAAAAGTACTATGCACATTTTCAAATTCATTAACCTGATTTTAGTAGGTCAGCATTCAAGAAATTCATCACAGGCTTTCCTGGGTAACCTGACCGTTTACAAGAAAAAAAAAAACAAATTAAAAGTAAATGTTTGTATTCCTACTTAAAACCATCTTCCTGTTATATCAGATGAGATATGAATTCCTTTTATCTGATATAGCAAGCCCTAGGCACAGTGCTAGTACTTGCCTCTGTCCATTGTCTGTTCCAAACAGGCATCAAACTTTGCACTAGACCAGTAGCTGTCTGCCAGTCACAGGTGGTATGGTAGGAAAATAGTACAGAGGACACAAATGCAAGGTAAAAAATGAATACTGGTCACTGTCTGATTGTCACGAATTCTAACAAAGATATTTTGAGAGAAAAACAAGATCTTCCACTGATTTAAGTAAAAATCTTAAGCGTACATGGTTACAATATTTTGAACTAAAACTTTCTTCCACATTGTGCTCTGACTGATGGCATCATACTGAATACATCTGTCTGCCATTACATTTTATCCTGTTCTCATTTCAAGCAGGGATATAGATGGTCCTGGCCCTACAATTTATCATCACAATAACCATATTAGGTAGATTAGGCTCAATAAATATAACTGGCTACAATAATCCAGTGAATGTCACGGATGAATGGAGATTTTCCTTTTCTGAGTCTAGGTTTCTAGGTTTTTCTTTTCTGAGTCCTACTCTACCACCTGAAAATAACTCTTATGTATATCACACCCTATTTATTTAAATACATAAAATGTATTTAAAATGCCCTGAAGCATAAAATATCAATTGAAATCTACCAGTTGGCTGCTCACAGGACATTTGAAAAAAAGATGCTGGTAAAAGAAAACTTTGGATTATATTCTACTATGATCTGTTATCAAGTATTATCAAGTACTATTATCATGTTTGAGAGTAAGTATGGTCTGGTCAACTAGGATTTGGAATATGGGGGAATTCTTCTTCAGTATAAACATACACAGTCTGATCTCTCTTTCTCACATGCACATAAAAATCCTCAGTATTTTCTTGTCAGGAGTTTTCATCATTACTTTTAAAATAATGTGAATGAATAGTATTTAGGGTTTTTTTTCTTTCAAATATGTATCAGGGAAGGAAACTAACCTTACTCTGAGAAAACAAAACTTCTCAAGCAAAATACAAAATGCTTTGCCCTGTGCTCCTGTAAGATACTTGTTAAGATGTCTAACACTCCCTCTAGCGGTTAGTCCACCAGCAAAAGTTTATTACGGGTACCAATGAAGAATATAGTTGTTCCTAACCTCACAGCAAATAATTTTCCTTTTATGCATATTATTCCCTGGCTGGAAAAAACATATATAAATTAATTTCACATCTGTTTCAAAGCATAAAATGAAGCTGTGGTCAATCTCAGCTTACATACAGGCTCTGAAAGAGGCACATATGTGTTGTAATCTGTGATGAGTCACAGAGTCAAATAGCATGCGTAAAGCAGGCCAAAACAGTTTGACTATGAATGGATCCACTTAAAATCCATGTAAAAATGTTTAATGAGTGCTCACTAGATTACTCCCTCACATTATTTTTTCTTGTCTTGAAAATGCTCCACTTATCAAAAAATCAATGTCTGGATGACTCCCCCACTCCTCAAGTTCACTCAGTTGAATTCATGTTTAGTCATATTTATAAGAAACTAATTGAAATCAATGGGACTTAAATCTATGGGTTTACTTCAGGCAGGACTCTGTCTGGACTCACTCCAGTATGCCATTTAATTTAGCTGCGAAGGATCTACAGTAGTTCCCTAGGGCTTCTTTCTGGACTTCAGAGTAAAATAAAAGCCAGTATATGTAACTCCATATACAGAGGGCCAGTGTTACTCATGGGGCTAAATACAATTGTTAGCCCCAGCTGGAGAAGAACCAGAGAATCAATGGGATTTGTTAAGGTAATATATTTATGTAAATCCCACTGATTCAATAAGTCTACTCTAGCTGAGACTAACAATTGCAATGGCAAACCTCCCCTGAACAAATCTTGCCAAGAAAATCCCATGATAGGTTTGCCTTAGGGTCGCCATAAGTCGGAAATGACTTAAAGTCACATAACAACAACAAAACTAAATAACTATCAATTTGCTGTACATCTAGAGCATTCAAAACCTTTGTCTGAGGCAGCTACCTCTATTTGTCTAAGGGGGAGAGAAGACCCAGACTGAAATTCCTAAATACTCATGAAAATCACTGGGTGACACTGTGCTACCTCTCAATTTCATCAACTAGGATTATTGTGAGGGTAAAGGGATTGGGATACAAACCCTTTCTTTAGCTCCTTATAAGAAAGATAGTATAGACATGAGCATTGTAATAATGATATTACTATCTTATGTATGAATGTACATTTATATCTAGTCTTTCTCCCAAAATGGGATCCATCTTATAATAATGATATTATGGTCTACTTTTTAACTGATATGTGGCAATACCTAGACGATGTGCGGCCCTTCAGTTGTTGCACTACAACTTCAATAAGCCTTAGTCAGCCTAGCCACTGGTAAGTGAGGCTCTGACAGTGAAGCTCCTTTTTGCAAGGCCTTTTTATGTCCACCCAACTTCCCCCTTTCTTCCTCAGCATCTTTCTAGCTGAACATTTTTAAAGAAGCTTTGGCATTGAGAGAACAATGAAGGAGGTCTGCAGAAACATAGACTACGAGGGGGTATCCAAAAGTTTTAATGATCACCTTTTTAAAAAATTGACCAAAAGTTTGTTTTGATTTGTAGTTGTTAACTTATCTCTATGTAGTCACTATCTAGATTTATACATTTTCCCCAGTGTATCTTGACCCTCCGAATACCTGATATTGTAGAAGTCTGCAGATTGCGCCTTACGAGGGGGTATACTAAAGTAATAATTATCACCTGGAAGTTATTATGGCATATTGATGAAATTTTGTCAGTGTCATGTGTATGTTGCTGAGAAAATCAACTCACTGTGTCCTTTATTTTTGTGACTAGCTCTTCCAGAAGTGACTAAAGTGTAAAATCCTCATCAGAGCAATCTGCAGGCTTCTACAATATCAGGTATTTGGAGAGTCAAGATACGCTGGGAAAAATGTATAAATCTAGATCTTTAAAAAATAATTTATTTATTAAAAAACAAATCTTTAAAAAGGTTATCATTAAAACCTTTGGATACCCCCTCATATTAGTGTTGGGTTGCAGAAGCACGTCTGCACTAAACAATGCATTAAGCAAAATCTGAGATGGGAAAGAGCAGGATTATATTCTAGCCCATCCTGCAGTATGTGATTTCATCCAAAAAGGCAAGCTAAACAGCAGCTGCTTCTGGAATTCCTTGTTGATCATGAGAGAATAGGGGAGAACAGATAAGCTTGCCTCACCATCTACTCCCAGCATGATTTTAAAAAAAAGAACATAACTTTAGACATTTGGCCACCAAAATGGAAATCTTAGGAAAAATGCAGGCTGATGAAATAAAACATAATCCCTGGATCCATTTTGGAAGACGCCTTTGAGTGATCTCTAGAACAGCAGTTCCCAACCTGTACTCAAAAAAGCCCTTAAGATTCTGTTCCCAGGTGCTCCATGGCCGCTCCAGGGAAATGAAAGAAATAAAAATAAAATGAAATTAAAGAATAAGAAACAAAAAGTAACACTGCTCCTAAACACCATTAATTTGTAAGACATAGGCTAGGTCTCTTAGGGGTGCTGCCATAGAAACTGATTCTCAAAAGCACTCCATGTATCAAAAAGTTGGGAACCACTGCTTTAGAAAGTGCAAAATAGTTCTGTTTACATATACAAAGCTTACCTGATCCATTGTTCCATTTCACATGTGCATATTGACAGTTTTGAGTTAAATGTTTGTTGAAACATGTTGAACTGCTCTTGGTCTTTGTAATGGTGGAGCCTATCCCTACTCTTTCCAATATTTCTTCCTTTGGTACCAAATTTTCTTTTAATGAAACAATGCCTAGGGATATACCTACTTAATTAACTGAAGTATAACTGTATTTGTTTTTAACACTAACAAGGTCCTGTGTTTCTTACTGGTAAATACGTTCTTTTATTTGCAGAGTTGGACCATTTGTGGGCCAATCAGGAGGTGAAGGAAAATGGCCTCCTCAGCAGTGTCTTGCAAAGCCAATGCCCATGAAAATATAGATGCTTTCCATCTTGACTGCAGAATAAGCACTGCCACATTGGAAGGTCTTTCCGTTTGGACGAAAACTGATCTGGGAAACATTTGTCCCAACTTTATCACTGTGGATATTTGCTGCTTAAATTGACAGTTACAACCATGAAAGGATCTCCAGGCGGAAGTGTGGATCTTTGTTAAAGCTGTGACTGGAATAACATCTATGTAACTCTCATGTCTATGGGATATAATGTGGTCTTTGTTAACCCTGCATCAACTCTATATAATTTAAGTCGCTTTAAATAGACACCTGAAACAGTGAACTGTAGAGGGTCTCAAAGGAAATGTACAGCCCTACTATTTTTTAGGCCTCCTTTTGAATACTGTATTCTCTTCTTTGTTCTTTTGAAAAAAAGAATGTTGATATTTTACACTCAGTTCTGTTATAAAGGTCCTTAACCAAACAGACTACCTACATAGCAATTTTGGAAAGGGCCATGCCCTTTCCTAGTCAATGGATTGCAATCCAGCACCAGCATAATTAGGATGTAATGTTATTTTGTGCATTGCAATAGAATAACGACAGTTATACAATACTTTAATTGTATGGGTATTTATGCTTTAACACTAGAAGCGGAATCAAAAGACGTCACAAACTGGACTCAGTAACCTTAATTGAGTCCCCTTGTGTAGCTTTCACATTGTAAAATGAGTGTTTCAAGGCAGCCTAGGTATTCACTGTGAACTGGATGTTTACTGAATAGTTGAATAATGCCCTCCCAATCCTTTCTGATGCCATATATGGGGCTGCAAATGGATCTCCTGGCTCTTTGTAAGCATTTTTGTAGGCTGATATCATAACTGCAGGAGAGATTTAAAGGGATATTGGGTGGGAAAAAGAAAGAAAAGAACTACAGATCAAGAGAAATAAGTGACCTATAACTGTTAATCTAATACGCACCAGCGATTTCCCTGGTGGTACTGTGTGACTGAGCAAGAAGCAGAAAAATGGATAGAATAGCGAGAACACTGTAGGAAACTGAACAGTCCTTTATTGTTGTTTCAAAGAGGTACATTTTGTAGAACACCACCTCAGTGTTGGGAGCTAGGTCATTTTGCCATAGTCAGTGGAGTATGGCAAGATGGCAGCCTCATTGTATGCAGCTACTGTAACTTCTGGTTCTTTGCCTCAGCTATGAAATTGCTTTTATGAACTACATTTGATGTATATCTATTATAGTCATACATGCTGTTATGTGCCTTCTAGTTGTTTCCAACTTATGATGAACCTAAGGTGAACTTATAAGGGGGTTTTCTTGGCAAGATTTGTCCAGAGGAGGTTTGCTATTGCCTTCCTCTGAGGCTGAGATTATGTTGCTTTCCCAAGGTCACCCAGTGGGTTTCATGGACAAGCTGGGAATCGAATCCTGGTCTCTAGAATTGTAGTCCAATACTCAAGAAACAATACCATGCTAGCTCTCAGACCTACTTAGATATACAGTACTATTTTATAGACATAAAGGTTTCCTAGCTCCTTAAACCCTTTTAATTCTTTCCTCTGAGGGTCATACAAGATGTAACATTAAAATCATTATGTTGGTTCAGATAGTTGAAAAAAAGTACTTGATAGTTGTAGACAAGTATTTCTTAGGAAGAAAGAGGATATATCATAATACTTTAAAGGAGATTGTAAGGCTTCCATAGCAAGATGGATATTTTTTGCTCTGTATATTGTTATACCTATTAATCATTTAGGCATTTTAAGCTTGACCATAGCGATTTTTTAAAAAAAATCCTTGGTTATTAAGAAAGCAGAATTGGGTATTATTCAATATGTTTTTTAAATTAATCATATCACTAGTTTCCTGCAATAATCAACTGTGATAATTTATAAATTTTCCAAAGAAAAACAAGATAGGATAAACTGCACTGGGACTGGGGATTGTTTCTGAGACACAGAAACTCTTATGTACATCTCTGCTAGAAGCATAAATCAATCCATAAGAAGGCCCCAAATAAGCCACTAAGGGTCTTGAACTTGTGACAATGGTGATGGGATAAAGGTGCCATATTTGCTTTATCCAGTCATTTCAGGGGAAAGACTTGGGAGAGATGGCAACAATCACATGCCAGAAGGGTCCAATAGGATTCTGTTTGATCCCTAATAGTTTTTGATACTGACCTGATTCCTCAGTATGAACAACTTGTTGCATATGAACTGCTCCCAACTGGCCTGTTCCTCCTTATCTATTTGCATGCCATTCTGGTGCTCTATCTGCTTTTCAGTTTGACTGTCTGCTTGCTTCCAGATTTCCAGCTCTGCTCATCTATTTATTATACAAATTTTAGGAGTAGCCTGAGGCTGAAGGGTGTGATTTTTGCCAATGGCAACCACTGTTAAGAAAGGGAAATGCCTGTTGGAAAGGAAATCTTTATTTATTTATTTATTTAATTGTACATCCTGACTTTCTCCCAGCAGAGGGATCAAGGAGATGCATATGTCAACACATCCTTTGAAAATTCAGTGTTTGTGTGTGTGTGTGTGTGTGTGTGTGGAGCAGACAGAGAAAGAAAACAAAAAAAAATTGTTGACATAAGATGTGTGACATAAGGCATGTCCAAAATAAGAAAGGATTTGGATTAGATAGGTCTGCATAAGAGGGGATTTACTGTACTGATTGTCACTTCGAAACTTCAGGCCCAATCCTGTTTTGCTTGTATACCCTCAGTTAAAGTCAGTTAAGTTTTTGTCAGTTCACACATCCTCTCAGTTGAACTAACCACCAAACTCAACCAGGATGTAATAATAAAACACCATTATTTCAAAGGGGAATATGTCTGGTGCAATGGATTTTCTGTGTTTTTGGCGAACACCCACCCCACTGCAATTCTATTGAAAGTAAGATTTTTTTCTTTTCAACCCCAGTCCAAGATCTGAGATTTGAGATATTTACAAGTCTAGTTACATGGTCCCACCTCTGAAATATTTGTTTGTACTATTAACTACAAGCACACATGAGATAATTAAGCATGTGTGTAAAAGTGCTTAAACTGACAGACCATTGCCTAAATAGGGAAGGTACCACTCTTGAATATTCATCACTCACTTTCTTGGAGTTGCCAGTGTTGACACTTGTGTCAGAATGTGGGGTGAGCAGTTATGTGTCTCCCATATGCTAAAGTTGTGTAACTGCCATCAACATTTCCTTTTACTTAGGAAAGGAATGACTGCTACTCCTTCTTTTAGCAATGCCAACAGTAGCTGAGTGAACGGTTCTTGTTGGGAACTCTTCTTATACACAAGGAGGTATGGGTTTGCACACAACTGCTTGAGAACTGGGTAGAACATAGTGGCCAAAATGCTGAGTTACTAGTAAAAAGCCAAAAGTCTGGTTCTCAACAGTGTCATGAACGCACAAGGCAAGCCACAATCTCCCAGTCCTCTCACTGGCAGCAATGTGGTAGCAGTGTGGGGAGGAAGAGGAGGCAAATAATGTTTCTAGTATTGATGTAAAGAGTACAACAAGACAATATTAGGAATATGATGGTGGTGGTGATTTCTCACCAGCTATCTCAATTTTCTCATTAATCTCTTTGATGGCTCGTGAATTGGCATGATCCATGGACCATCACTATGAGTAGGAATACTCTAATTGCTCCATAGTAGCCTTTCCCAACCTGCTCCTCAAGATGTTTTGGATTCCCATAAGTGCCAGCCAACCTGGTCAGGAATGATGGTAATTATTTCCCCAAATGTTTAGAGGGGCCTAGTTTTAAGAAAGGATATCCATAGTATAGCGGGCCCTCCTTATCCTGCATCCTGCATATTCTGCATCAGTGGATTTCACCATCCACGGTTTAAAGAATTTAAAAAGAAATCCAAAAAAATCCAAGACACTTTGATTTGCCATTTTTTAAAAAAAATAAGGGACACTATTTTACTACACCACAGTATATAACGGGACTAGAGCATCCACAGATTTTTGTATCCAAAGGAACCAAACCCCAGCAGATATAAAGGGCCCATTGTATTCTGGCAATATGACAACATTTGAGGAATTATTTAGAGAAGAGACATGACAATATAATATTTAATTCCAAACAAAGCTTCACCTCCAAAATAATAACTACTCAGTGAAACAGAGCCTGATGCCTTTGCTCTGTCACTAAAAGTATTCAGGTTTTTCAACACACAAAAACCTTGATGTTAAACATGTCAGCAAGACTTGCAAGTAACAGAACAATCTGTCTGATGTCTCAGGAAGCAATTCTGTGACTGTTTACACTTATGTAGTACCACTGACATAGATGGGTACACACCAATGTAGAATGATTAGTGGAACAATCTCCTCTGCAAAAGAAAACCAATTAACTGCCTTCACCAAATGTCGGCTGGAACACGAAAAGCTGCTTCAAATAAAGATCTTTAGAAGCAAGCAAAGCCAAGTGACAAATCTAGGACTTATTTTATTAAAGATCTCTCTAAAATAAATTAGACTAAACCCTGCTTAAATTAATGCTTCATGAAAGAATAAACCTCTTGCTATATTATAAATAGCAATTCCTTGCACATGTGCAAGTCTTTCACATTTGTGAGGAAAAAATTTCCATGATTAATCAGTTTTCTCTTGTCCTTTTCTTGGTACTGAATGTGCAGTTAAGGATAAGCTGAGAAATGCCTTGAGGCTAGCATGTGGGCCCGATGTATGTTTGTTCATTAGGTCCTAAACAACTCTTTCCCACATCCCCTTCCAAATTTCTGTGTAATAGAATAGATCATTATTTAGGCTCAAATTATAGGTCAAAATGTCTCTGAATGTGTCTCTCTGTGTATCTTAAAATCACAGAATCATGAGTTGGAAGAGACCACAAGGGTCATCCAGTCAAACCTCCTGCCTTGCAAGAATACACAATCAAAGCACTCCTGACAGGTAGCCATTAATCATCTGTTTAAAGACTTCCGAAGAAGGATACTTCACCACACTCTTTTACAGCATGTTCACTATCAAACTTCTCTTACTGTCAGGAGTACTGTTATCAGGAGGTTCTTCCAAATGTTTTGGTGGAATTTTTTTCTCTGTAGTTTGAATCCATTGTTCCATGCCTAGTATCTGGATCAGCAAAAACCCCAAGCTTACTCCAACTTCACTATGACATCCACTTAAATATTTAAACATGGCTATCATGTCACTTCTTTCTTACCGGCTGCATCACACTTGTTGATTCATGTTCACTTTGTGGTCTATTAAAACTCCCAGAGCCGTTTTGCATGCACTGTTGTCAAGCCAGGTGATCCCCATCTGATATCCGAGCATTTCATTTTTTATCCCTAAATGTAGTACCTCACATTTCTCCGTGTTGAAATTCACTTTGTTAGTTTTGGCCCACCCTTTCAATCTTTTAAGATCATTTTGAATTCTGATTCTGTCTTCCAGGTATTGGCTAAACCTTTTAATTTGGTGTCATCTGCAAATTTGATAAGCATATCCTCTATTCCATCACCCAAGTCATTGATAAAGATGTTGAATAGCACTCAGCCCAGGATAGAACCTTGTGGCATCCCACTGGTCACTTCTCTCCAGGATGGAAAGGAGCAATTGCTGAATACTCTTTGGGTTCGGTTGGTCAACCTGTTACAAATGTGCTTAACAGTCACACTGTCTAGCCCACATTTTACTAGTTTTTTTGTGTGTTTTTTTGCAATGATATCATGAGGGACCTTGTCAAAGGCCTTACTGAAATCAAGATAAGCTACATCCACAGCATTCCCTTCAGCTACCAAGCTTTTGACTCTGTCAAAAAAAGATCAAATTAGTCTGGCTTGACTTGTTTTTGAGAAATCCATGCTGACTTTTAATGATCACGTCATTTCTTTCTAAGTGCTTACAGACTGCCCATTTAATGATCTGCTCTAGAATCTTTCCTAGTATTGATGTCAGGCTGACTGCACAGTAATTGTTTGGGTCCTCTTTATTTCTTTTTGGAAGGTAGGAACAATATTTGTATCCCCCTGCCCCCCGTCAGCTGGGACTGCTCCTGTTCTCCAGGAATTCTCAAATATTATTTCTGCCAGTTTTTAATAACTCTTAAGCCTGAAATGCACGGGCCAAATAAGGCAGCTTCTATACAACAAACTCTAGGGCCCTTAGGAGCCCCAACACCACCCTTTTTCCTCCAGCCACGGGGCAGTGGCGGACTCCCCCCCCCCCCCCGAGGAGCAGAGCCATGTCTAAATCCCGGTGGGCTAGTGAGCAGCATGTTTGACCAGGCTCCTACCCCCTATTCCATCTGAGCTCTATCTATGTTCTGTTCTTGTTTTTACACTAATTGGGATTAATTATGAGGTAGAATGTTTGTACTGGGATTTTGCATACTGTGCATTGTACTATGCTCTGAATGTAATTTATGCAAATGTGTTTATTTTGAATTTATGTTGAGGGACCAAGGATGTATATTGTTACTGTATTGTATTTTATTTTTACTGTAATTTCTGTTTGCTAGTAGATTATATTGTTTATTGTATTTGTTGTATATGCATTGGTTAGGAACTGTAATGGACTGACTTGTATTTATTGTACTTTGCATTTTATTTTCTACTGTTGTAAGTCGCTCGGATTCCTTGTTGATTGGGTGGGGTATAAATAAATCTATTATTATTGTTGTTGTTGTTGTTATTTTAAATAATGAGAGCCCTGGAAATTGGTGCCTTGCTTTGTAATGTATCATCTCCCCATGTTTTTTAATTTCATCAGGAGGGACAGAAAGCATGATGCATACCAAGGGAGACGACCACAGGCAGTATGTTGGAAATGTAGCCTTAAAAATATACATCATCTTGGCTAATATCTTAATTTTAATAATTAATGAGTCTTGTCAAATGAAAGTGAACAGCCAGCGTATCATAGAGGTTTGCATGCCGGACAACAATTCTGGAGATTATGGTTGGATTCCCAGCTTGCCCATGAAACCCACTGGGTGACCTTGGGCAAGCCACATGCTCTCAGCCTCAGGGAAAGGCAATGACAAATATCGTCTGAACAAATCTTGCCAAGAAAATCCTATGATACATTTGTCTTAGGGTCATCATAAGTCAGAAATGACTTGAAGGAACAGAACAAAAAATAAAGTAGGGCCAGCACTAACAGTCATGGAGACATGTGAACTGGCTTATACATTCTCTCTTTTCTACTTGTCAAAACATTGTTCTTTTCTCTTCTGAATATCATTTATAAATCATCACTGTATGAAAAGATGATTTCTATGTTTAAAAATATGATTTCTAGGTGTTTTTCCCCCCAATAGAGAGGAAAATACAGGGAGGGAATTATATGGCTAACATTCTAAAGCGACAGTGAAATGGTAAGTCAAGCCCTCTGAAAAAGCATAGAGCAGTTAGCATCCCAGTATCACCAGGGCCCTATCACTGGATGATTAAGTTCTTACCAGACTTTTCAGTAAGGGCAACCTTCCTGATCCGGTAACTGCCAAGGGCAAGCCAAATACACAGAGTCAATCTATGAATGTTTAATCTCTGCAGAGAAGGCAGATTAAGTGTATAATTGACCCATATAATCCACATATCATCTCCAGTCCAATGCTTCCTGTATCCGGTTTAGACAGACAGGGCCCTATCAAAGAAAGCTATCAGAGACGGCATATTACCAGGGCCTGTGGATCTCATCAAAGTTTGAGATGGCTTTTTAATCACTGATCTCAGAGACTGCTAGACTTAAGCAGATGAGCTAGCTGCTAAGCACATCTGTTTTAATCCTTATCTTCTGCTCAGGCAAGCTTGTGTCTTCAAGAAGTACAAGGAGGGGAAAAATAAATTAATTTTTGTTTAGATCTTTGCAATCTTAGGAGCTTCGCTGGATGATTTGATTTCTTATATCAAAACTGTGTTGTTGTTTTTACTATTTTTGAGCAAGGGGTAAGATATTGAATTAATCATCTGAGAGGAGGAAAAAAAATGCCATCTGTGCTTTTTGTAAACTCTGCATCAATATCCAAAGATACACAAGCACCTGGATTTACAGCTCATTTTCAGTACTTTATTGCTACTTCTTCATGTCTACAATGATTTACTTTTCATAATATTTAAATAATAAAGGTGAACTTCATTTATATAGTATTTGATTCCTTTATATAAGGGATTTAACAACTATAAAAAAAGATAAAAACCCACACTTGCTTAAAATGTCTTCTGTATAACAGATTCATCTCCTGGTTCAGTGTCATTCTAATATACTTTGGCTTATTGAAATATAGACAAGTGATGACCTTGATCAATCCCTTCTCTCTTTTCTTCTCACATATTCTCTGGCTTGAAAGGAGACTTCTTGTTTATTATATCATAGATTCTCATGATGTCTGAATTGGAAAACAGTGGTTAAAGTGCTGCTACCAAACCTAGTTTGTAAACCAGGAATTGAAAACCAGGATTGTCTGATGTGCTTGGCTCCAAGAATTTGTAAAGTTACTGTAAAGGTAATTCAGTGTGTAACTTTACAGACTCCCACCAGTAACCTATCTACCATTGTAATTACAAAAAAAACCACGCAAAACTTTTTAATAGCTTATTACGTTGCATCTTATGTTACTTGTTGCTTTTTCATTCTCTTAAGTTCTCTTTTTAAAAACTCCACCCTAAAAGCAATAAATTGGGCTAATATTTCAAAAATTACCCCAAAATACCTCAAGAAACCACTCAAAGGTTAAACAAAATGCATAAATATAAGGAGTACATGTTGCAATGCAGAAAAAGTAATCTGCCATTATGTGTTGGAGGATGGAGGACTCACCTTTCTTGTCCTCAAAAGTAATGCTTTAGTACTTGCAATGTCTTATTACTTGTAATGTACAACTTTCAGCTCTGCTGGTCTGAACAAACAAACCAGATACTGCTCTTTCAAGTTGGGCATGTGACAGGAAGAAAGAAGGGGAGATGAAAAAGTAATACTCAAACTCTTTTCTTGCTTCAATTGCACCAATTGTTGGTTTGTTGGACTGGTGAATGTTTCCTCAGCATCAATGGGGGTGTGGGGCAGAAAGGAAGAAACAGATAAAAATAGGAAATAGGAAGAGACTATGGGCTAATGAAACAAAATTACAGGAACAAAAGGTACATAACACTTACTATACTGTGGTGTGTGAGTGGTGGAATATAGAAGGAAAATGGAGCTCTGGTGGCGCAGTGGTTAAATGTCTGTACTGCAGCCACTCACTCACAAAGAAGATTGTGAGTTCAATACCAGCCAGAGGCTCTGGGTCAACTCAGCCTGGTATCCTTCTAAAATGAGTCACTAAAATGAGTACCTAGCTTGTTGGAGGCAATTAGCTTCCACTTTGTAAACCATTTAGTACATTGGCAAACGATATAGAAATGTACTAGCTATTTTTATTGCTATTGGAAAAAGGAATATTGGCCTCTTCGAAGACCTGATAGACAAGTCAATATAGTGCTATGCAAATAAAAGTATTATCACACTTAAGACAGACATGTGTTTAACCAACTGTATTGTAAATTATGACAAGCTGGTAAAAAACAATTATAGAAATTAAAGATTGAGAAAGAAATCTGATGTAACCAACATGTTATATGCACAGAATTTATGGTAAGTAATATATGCCAGAGACCCAATTGTAAGGTTCCACTGAAACCAAAGGAGCCACTACCAAACAATGGATATGACAATCACATTTGTTTTATTTCTATCTCTGCCATCAGTTGACCATCAACATTCCTCACAACCTCATGAATCCTAAAGCCAATTCTAACTTTACATAGTGCTGACTTTCCTGTCATGTAAATTAACACTACAAAAAGGAACCCACTTAAGATAGGCCTCTTGTGTTTCTAGATAATGAAAGATGCTAAAAACTACCTTACAGGGATTAAGACAGCCAAGAGATCATTTGGATCAAGTACTCATCTGGCTATATATTCCTATCAGAGTTTCAGAAATGACAGAAAGGCACACATTGAGCTAAGAAACACATATACACATTGGTAAAAATAATCATGTACTGTACTTCATATTTATTGTCCTTCTTATTTTTTTATGGATCTCTTTGTGTAGTGAGCAGGACAAAGAATTTATGCCAATTTTTAGTAAACAAGTCTTAGGGGGAAAAAATAGCCTTGTTAGATGCTCAGTGCTAGACCTTCCCAGCCAATCTGTTTCTTTCCCTAGTGACCTGAAGAGAAGATTTTAAAAATGATGATGATGACTTTATTCCACAGTAAACCTGACTAATTTACTGAATAAAGGCGATTAAAATGTAGACCACACAGTAATATTCAGATAATCTCCTGCATATCCTAATATCCACCAGGGAGAATAATTCTGCTATTACAGTACACATGGGGAAGAGGATCTGAGAAAAAAATGAACACTTGGGGTGTGTGTTAAATGGATGGCTTTTGGAACAAAAGAAAAGGCAAAATTAGCATTTTGAAAAGGTGCTGCCAATAATATTAATAATGAAAATGTTGATCTGTTATTTTTTAAAAAGTAGAAAAAGAAAGAATACCAGCTATCAACAAGGAGGAATAAAAAGGAAATCATCCTTTAAAAAAGTAGTAATATTTTAAAAAATGAACTAGGATGACCATTATAAAGATGAACAGTGCAATCATATCATATATTTATTTAAGTCCTACTGTTCTCAGTGGGTTTTACTCCTAGGAAATTGTTGCAACCTGTGTTGCATTCATAGTTTTGAAAAGTTACACCTGCAGATTGTAATTTCCGGAGTTCTGCAATCAGCAACACTATACCGGCTGGGGGATTCTGGGAGTGGTAATGTTTCTAAATTATGATTTCATTTTTGCAGCTTAACAGGCTAAATCTTGTGTTATTAAAATCTATATAACTCAGTCTATGCAAGGTGTAGCAAAATGCAGGCTAACATGTCCAGCAGACACAGGTTCAAACATTTTACTACAGCTTTCCCTAGCCTGAGCCCTGCTTTGGCCTATATCACCCACCATCCCTGATCATTTGTCATGCTGTTTGTGCCTCATGGCACTATAGGCCAAAATGACTAGAAGAATCCCTGATGTAACCTGCCCCGATTGCTTGTTCAGAGGGGCGGGCTAGAAATAAATAAATAAATAAATAAATAATTATTTAGCTAGACAAAGGATGGATGAGCTCCTGCATATGAAACAATTAGTTTCAGGGAAATATATATAGGTTCAATATATTGTGCTAGAGTAAGAATGTTGTGCTGCAACACCAGTGATGTATTCAAGTCTTTTACTCCAAGGTCCCTAAGAGATGGGTCAAATGAAGTGACTTCTGGCCGCTTTGGAAGCGTGGCGTTCAAACAATACATGCCTCCAAAATGGCCCAAAGCTGCATCGATGCTGCATGCCAGTTGTTTGGACCAGAGCAAAAAAGGAGCCAGGATAATCTGGCTTCTGGCAGCATGGGTTGGGTCCGGTGGCTGCAGCCTGCTGTGGGAGCAGGATATGCAGTTGGTGCAGACCCAATCCGCTTCTGGTCAGTGTAGACTCGGGCTGCTCCTTCCTGCCCATCTGCTCCTGTCCCAAGTCTCAAGTCTCTACCTTCAAGTCTGAAGTTGAGCCTCAAGTCATTGCAAGATTCTTTCAAGTCAAGTCTCAAGTCTGGGACCCAACTTTAACAGAAGAAAAAGGAGTCACAGTGCATTTCTTGGAGGGGAACAGCAAGCATGTTAAGCAATGGGCTTGAGGCTGGGTTTGAGATCTGCTCAGCAGCCTGTCTCTGCTGCACATCAGAGGAGCTGTCTAATGCTTTTAAAAAGCTTCAGAAGATCCTTCCACCTCAAGTCCATTGCCTAACACATTTGCTGTTTCCCTCTGAGAAATGCACCCTGTGCTCTGGGGGCAGGTCTTGTCGCTCAAAGTCGATGATGCCAGCAAGTCAGTTGCAAAAAATATACAAGTTGTAAATTGAGCTGATTGGAGTCAGTGCATCATTTATTGCCAAGTCCAAATGGAGTCACTGAAGCAAGTTGAGTCCAGGTCAATCGACTCGAGTCTGTAGCATTATGTAATATCCTCTATTATACCATCATGAAAAGTATGAGAGGTTTATTTTCCTTTGCATTTCACCATCCTGCATTTGGCTATGGAACGGCCTGCCGGATGAGATGCATCTTATTACGACCCTTGCTGGCTTTAAAAAAGCTCTAAAGATGTATCTCTTGCGGCAGGCTTTCCCGGACAGTGGTTAAGTCTTCCCAGCTCCAAAACTAAAACTAGAACTCCCCGCAGCCTTACCCAGCCACATATCAGACACCTTCACCATACTGCCAAAGAACGATTGATTTTAGATATTGTTTTGTTCTACTATTATTGTTTTTAATTCAGTGTTAATTTAATTCTGTTTTAAGGGGTGGGAGGTAGGGATCGGGGTGTAAGAACTTTTAAATGTAATTGTTTTTAATTTTGTTGTTCTCCGCCCCGATTGCTCGTTCAGAGAGGCAGATTATAAACAAAACATCATCATCATCATCATCATCAGTAGTAAATTGTTCTCTTCTTCTTTAGAAGATTAAAAAAATGGGTGGAATGAGTATAATGGTATAGGTTTGGGAATAAAGATGCTGTATAATGTGCCATATGGATCGTCTTGCAGGTGTGCATATGTACAGCCACAGCTAAATAAGGTGAAATGCCATTTTCCAATGGAAGAAACAGCAGGAAGCCTTCTGAAGCCAGATAAATGATATTCTGAAAAGATGGTGGCAAAATATTTTAAAAGCTAAGTTAACACAGAGATGTGCATTTATTAAACTTTGTTTATTAAACTGATATCCCATCTTTGCACCACAAATGGCACTCAAATCAGCTACATGACCTGGTAAACCTCCGGTTAAGTTCAAAACAAGCTGCCGGGGTACACACAGAACTGGAAAGTGCTCAAAGAAAAGAATGGCACTGAAAAGAACAGTCCCTGGAATGTTATTGCTAATAGAAGAATTTCAACATGGATGGGCAGAGTGCTAGCAGATCTCTAGCAGAGAGGAAATGACTGCCTCTTTGCCACTGTCAAGTGGATAGGTGATTTGTCTCTGGCATTTTTTAAATGCTTGAAATTCTCTTAAGAGGAAAGGAATCTCTAGAGTGCTTTATGCATGAATGAGGCATTCTCAGTGGATGTGGGTCATGCTAGTAGATCTACACAGGAAGATTATATGACTCCTATTCGTGCCACTTGATATAATGTGATAAAACATTTGACATGAGAGATAAATTCCATTTTAATCTGGCAGAATATCAAGTAAGAGGGTGAGTGAAAGGAGAGAATTGTGCCGTAGGAAGAGGCTTCATGGGGAAAGACAAATGAGGGAAAAGATGAGTCTCAATTAAAAGCATTTGATTAAGTTTTGAGCTGGTAGTCAGTGGTAGAGAAAAAGCTTTTATGTCCGGCATAAGCAGAGAAGCCAATAAAGAAAAGACCAGAAAGTCTGAAAGTGTTCAGATCTGAATGGCAGAATAAAGGGGGGAGGGATGAAAATGCTGAGACGTGACAGGAGAGGAAAAGGGGTTTCACAGTCACACAAACTCATAAACAAAGATCCACCCTAACAAGTGATTGAAATAGTATTACTCAGTGCCTGCTGCAAGCAGAAATGTTAGCCTGCACATTGGCTACAAGGACAGAAAATGTCTTGCACGGCGAAAGCTAAAGAAAGACCGTTCACACATACTCTGTCCTATTTAAAATTAAATCCCTTAAAAGTTATGGGGTGCTAGAGCTACTGTCTGTTTTCATGATTTATTTACAAATTAAAATATCATTAAATATAAAAATAAACTTTCAGATTTTAAAAATGATGACAAGAGCCCCAGTTTCAATTTAAAAGCAATACAATCATATTCTACAATAAAATACTTGATTGTAAAAGTTACTATTATAATGATGCTTGTTTTCTGGATTTTTGTCATTGTTTTCTTTGACTACCTTTTGGGGAAAAAAGGGTTAGGCTCACGTTTAAGGTGTTTTTGTCCTTCAACAATGAGAGTTACTCCAAGTGAAACTGCACACACATGTCCCATATGACTTCTTCGCCACCTCCCATTTTTTAAATACAGGACTTTGGTGGTAAGAAGAATGGGTAACACATTCCAATTACATAATGATATAGTTGATTTAAGTTGCTCTCACACCAAAATCTAAATAAGAAAAACTGGGACAAAGTGGATCTAAGTAGAGCATTAAAGCAAACAGAGAGCAGACAGACTAAATTTCAATCAAACGGAAAGGCAACATATTTTTAAAATATCACTGACTAATCATTTATCTCAAAATAATTATTTATCTCAAAATGTGACTTATCCTCCTGTCTCATTGTGGCACATTTTTCAGTTTTCCCCTTCCTTGGACTTCCAAGGTGGAGGAGGCATTTACTTACATCAAATAGCCTTTCTATATACATCTCCTCATTGACCTTATCACGTAGGATGTCCTGAGAATGGCGGACGAAGGTCACATAGGCATCAGCAACATCCATCCCAGGCTTCTGTATAAAGGAGTGGAGTAGGGAGGCGGGGGAAGAGAAGAGGGGAAGAAGAAAGCATGAAAATGGCATCTACCCAAAGCAGTCTATTTAGCTGAAAGGATCTCTCTCCACACCCCGCAGTGTTTTATTCTCTCACACACTGTGGCTGAGGACCCTTCCTCTAACAGATATCTGTGTCACATTTGACTATCAGCTATTGCATTTTGTTATGTAGGTGGCTGAAGCAACTAACGGCTGTTTTGTACACTCTAATATCACTTTGTGCACACACAGTTTTTTTCTTTTGCCTTGATGGAAGCCGCTTGCATTGATATATATACACACACCAGTGCCAGGAACTTTTGTCTTGCACTATTTGATACTATTGGCCTAATTAGCAAAAATCATGTTGTTGTTTTTCCTTAGTGTCATGTTTTAAATGCAAATCTCCTTTTATATAAAATTAGAAGGATAGACTAAAAGCTTAGCACTAGTGTGTTACCATTTACCTAAGGCTTTTGAAATATTCACCTTTGTATTTCAAAACAAATAAAAAAGAGGAGCACCTCCTTAAAAGTATTTACTTGATATTATCTCTATATTGCAATATTAAAATGGAACAATTATTTCTAGATGTTTACAGACACAATCAGGTCAAAGTTCAACACTTTGCTATTCTATTAATTCCAACTGACTGTCAAACAGATATTTCACGTTCTCACATTGAAACCATTAGGATTTAATTTTGCTTAAATTTGGCTGGATTGTACCTTAGAGGTATGAATAATGAGGCTGCAATCCTGTGCATACTTACCTGAGAGTAGGCCCTACTGAACACAGTGGGACTTACTTCTGAGTAAGCAAGCATAGGAGTAACCCTGTTAATCTCCAGTCTTCTCTGTTTCATTATGTACCAACCTCCCTTAAATGTGAATTTATAAAGCTTCCAAGGTTATGGTGCAGTCTGTGTTTCCCCACACCAGCTGGAACTGGTGGAGATAATTTGGGAGAACATAATCACTAAACAAGTTCACACTCCCTGATATGTTGGAATCAAACTTATCTCAAACAAAACCCATTAAAATACTGAAATAAGAGTCATTATGAAAGCTGCCACACAAATCCTAAATGTCTGTGGCACATTGGAAATTTCTTAATAATGGGTGTCATTACTTTTATTACTGTGATTTACTGCAGATCACAAAGTATCATTTCTCTACAAGACGTGATTGTCAGCCACTGTAAATTGAAGTTAGTTAACACTTCTGTGTAATTTCCAGGGTGAAAATGAGGACAGTTTGAGAAGCAGTAGGAAGGGAGTTTGTGTGTGTGTGTATATAGATATATATATTTAAACAGAAATACAATTATCAAGCAAAGGGCCAATGGCTGGCCCTAGAGATGCCAGGAACATTTTTAACACCTACTGAAACAGTGACAAGGTATTAATGTAAAAAACAATGAGGACAATAGCAAATGTGACTGCTATTCTTTTCAAGCAATTTCCAGCAAGTGGCTTGTGCCAGCTTTATGATGCAACAAAAAGTGCTACATTTGTCCGGTACTGAACAATCAGATTTTCAGAATCAGACAAGAGAAGTTTTATTTGACTGATGTTAAGAGAGAAAAGATTTTATTTAGACTCAAAATCATCCTATTTTTGCCATTGTTTGGCTTTTCATTCAAATGCCCAAGTCCAGTTGTTAGGCTGAACTAAAGTAAACCCATTAAATAAATTAAATTTACAGAAGTGTTTACCTATTGCATTCCCATTGATTCAATTTGCCAACTCCAGTTGGAACTAACCATTGGATTTAGACCAAAATTCATAAAGACAGGATGAGGAAGTAAATGGAATAAAGAAGCAAGCCTAAATGTGAAAATCAGTTTGTAATGGTTTCTTTGCAGAACAAGATGGAACCCTATTCTTTGCATCCCCACCAAGTTCTTGGGTCAGAGAAAAGGAATGAGTCTCACTGGGGTCCTTTCTGCTATTATTTTTTTCTTCACTTCCTCTTTGTTGATGGGATCAGAGATGGCTACATCATAAGATGAAATGAATCACTGGAAAAGACAATGATGATGGGGAATGGGAGGGTAGCAGAAAGTGAGAAAGACTAAACACCAGATGGCTAGACTCAACCAGGAAGGTCAAGTGCCTGAATCTACAAGACCTAAGCAGAGTTGTGGAGGATAGGAGGTTGTCTCATCCACAGGGTCTTGGAGTTGTCTCATTCACAGGGTCACCATGGCTTGAGGTCAAATCGATGGTAGTTAGAAACAATTTTTACTTTCTGTTATGCCAATGTCCCTTAACTACTTTCTGCAGTATTCCCATGCACCTACTTTCCCTGTTTGTCAGTATGATTCCCTCCCCTTTGCCTTTCTCCACCTCATAAATTAAAGTCTTGTTATGTTTAAATCCATGACAATTTGCATCATTGTGATTTTGGAACTTGCTTTTGATCTGGAGGTTGGCCCCTGGTGTCACATGAACTCATGTAAAGAATTTACACCTCCCAGTAGCAGTGCTGGTGATCAGAAATTCACGATCACTGTGGGAGGGGGAAATCAGTTTTCCCAGCTAGGCTTAGGGAGGGCCCAAGCCCCTCTGCCTCATCCACCCTAGGATCCATGCCAGTAGAACATTTAAGACTGATTTATTTTAGCATGAACTTTTGTAGATATTAATCCACATGCACTGATGGGAGCACAATGTTTTAGCACAGTTACATAGTGTGAGAATAGTAGTGTACAGAAAGATGAAAATTATGATTTTGGCCATAAATTTTTCAAGAGTTGTGAAAATTGATACAGGTGATTTATGGAGCTGTTTGCTAATACTGAAGTGTGACAAATATCAATCTGCAAACCAAATGTCAGTTGACTTGGAATCACATTTTCTCTGAGAAGATTTCTTATGATATATGTACCAATTGTGATGACTCATGTAGCATGCTAAAAACCACTATCTATAGTCATACCTCTGCTAATCAATTGGAATTTATGACTATATCCCAATTCAGCTATATATCTTACCAATATTCTTTTAAATTTTTTTTAACTTAAGTGTTTGCAATATGTTTGTATCATTTCTCAGTGGATTTTCCTTCAGATATACTACTGTAGTGTCATACAGAGGCTGACAATCCCTTATGACTTGAAGGTATTTCCCAAATTTCTACACAGTGCCCAAGCAATGGTTGCCTGGTAAGTAGAAAATGCTGGGATTCCAGGTATCTGAGTTCAAAATTTTGGTCCAATCTTTGTGGGTCAGCAACTACTATTGCTCAGTTTAGCCCATTTTACAATATTGTCTCCCTAAGCAATTTGAAGAAAGATACAAATTAGATATATATATATTATATATAGACAGATATATAGACAGACAAATATTGTAAAGTCTGAGGCAACATTTTCACAGTGTAGGAACAGAAAGTATAGTTCAAAACAATGCCTTTAACGTATCTTTGAAGAGCATCACAATTTAAGACTTCTCACAATCTAACTTCTTTTTGGTTGCACATCTTGACAAATGTTGACAGACATGAAGATTTTGGACAACAGTTTAAAAGCAGTTGTTCCTATTTGTAAATCTGAAAAACAAAATTTCTGTCTGCAAGGGTCTTCTGCTTTATCAGTTATAATCCCTGATTCCAACCAAGCTTTACATACTACACTTAAACTTAATTTAAATGTTAATTCCTGGTAAGCAGAGTGCTTTGCCTGAGATCTTTAAGGGCTCTCTTCATTATAATCCAAGCTCTAAACAGAAAGCTGTAGCAGCATTTGCCCTTTTGAAAAAATGAAATAATGTGGTTATTTATCAGAAATATACTCAAGAATGCCTTTAGTGAGCACATTGCCAATTCACCATTTGCCCATTAACACCCCCCTTTACAGTTAAAATATGCCTACAACCAAGAAAAATATTACAAATATTTAAAGACCACTTAGCATGAGATGGTCTATTTCTTTTAAATTGTGCAATGGTTTAAAAATAAGGCTACAATTTTGAATTTTGTTTGATTAAACCGTTTAACTTTGAGGCCTAATTTAAAAAGAGAGTTTACAATATTATTTAAAAGGTTAATTTTTAAAGAAAGTAACATGTTGGTTTCTATTTATACTTTTATGATAAATGTGTTAATTTTAAACCACCTAAAAATGAAAAACATAAAAATAATGAGCCAGAAAACCCCAATACCCCAAATTAATCCCCCAAATTAGTGTTTTGAGAGTAACAAGTAACCATCACACTTTAGACTTTACAGGAGAATGCTGTTCTGACTTTGCTATTTACAGCCATTAGTAGCGATGAGAAAACAACAATTTTGGTGGAGACTACTGACCTCCCAGTCTTGCCTCTCAGACTGCCGTTTTCTGAGTACTCACCACAGCAGAGGAATACTCATCTCATTCAGTGTTATTTCTGAGAGATAGAGGTGTGAATATGAATGCATGTGACTCCCCCAAAATTTCTTGTGGAAAGAAGTGGAAAGGTGTGCTGCTTGTGGAAAGTTATTGTTCTCTTTCTGCAGCTACTGGATCCAATACTTTGATTGTGTCTGTGTACGCCTTTCCAGAAAGCATTGCAAAACTTTATTCATTCATTCCTATGGAATCTTGGTATTTGTACTTTGTTGTGGTACCAGAGCTCTCTGACAGAAGCCCAGAACAGACAGGCCAAATAGAGTGGGTTTGGCTGCTTTGAAGGGTTAGCATTTAGATAATGCATGTGCCCAAAGTGGCCGAGGTGGCCTGAAGCCACTGGCAAAAGGAGCGGATTTAATCCTCTCCTTCTGGAGGCACATTTGGGACCACCACGGTGACCCGCTTCAGGAGTGGGCTGTTCAGTTGCCACAGTCCTGGAGAGATCACAGCTGGAATGGCCAGAGATTACTCCTTCCGGGCCATCTGTTTTGGCCCAGAGAAGGCTAAATTCTGTACAAAACTACAAATCCCAGAAATCCATAGCACTTCACCATCGCAATTAAAGTGGTGTCAAACTGCATTAATTCTCCAGTGTGGATGCAGCCTAGATGTCATTTGCAGATGATATGATAGTCACTCTAGTAATACTTGCACAATTATTAGTAGAGTACCATATCTTCTTGTACAATACAAGTCATCGTGTAGAATACCATGGGGCTAAACAGACAGACAAAAAGAAGTGCCTTCAGGCTGGCTTGAGGGTGTGGCGGTTAAATGACACATGCCTTGAAGCCAGCAGAAAAGTGTCTTTATGCAGAGAAAAGCCATTTCAAAAAGAAGCAGCTTTTCCTCCTTCTTTCTGGCTTGAAGCCATGTTAAGCTGCCTTGAGAGCCTGTGGTATGGTTGGTGGGGTTTTAATGTGGCTTTAGAAAAGTCAGTGTCAAGCCACTTTTTCCTGCCCAACTGTTTCGCCCCCATGTCTCAAAGCCTATTCAGTTGCCCATTCAGCTGTGGGGTGAGACTAAAGCCAATTGACATGTGCCAGGGTTCACAATAAAATTTAAAAGACAGCTCCTCACTTCTTTACATGCTGTTTATACTTGGCTCCCCTTTCACTTGTGAACTGTTGCAACTGATGTACCAAGGCAAGTGCAGCTACTTAGTTATTGATTCACATGCAGAGGTGAATTCTGGAAGTCTGCATGACATTTGTTCCATACTCCTCACCACTTCACATTTTACATATTACTGGGTGATAAACACCATATGATGTATTTGACAGAGATCCATAGAAGTAGGCATCACAAAAAGATATGGAAAACATTCAGAATGAATCAGCTCTTAAAACCTTATGAAAGCTTTAGGTTCACACTTCACTACTGGCTAAGCAAGGACACGCACACACACAAGTGCAGCAATTATTGTAAAGATCATTAGTTTTTGCACACATACACCGGGGGGGGGGGGGGGGAGGAAGAGAGCATATAATGCTTACGGGCACATCCACATATTTGGAAGCTGCTTTCACCTGAAACAGAAACATAACTTAGATTAATGTTTGTACTTTCATGATATACAAACACGATATACAAACAATACAGAAAGTGAGCACCAAAATATGGCATTTTCAGTGTTACTGGAAAAGATAAAAGAATACTATTCTATATATTGACCAATTTGTATTTATTATTATTTTAAATAACCAATTCTATATTTTTTGATATTGACAAATAGCCAAGATAGCAAAGCTGAAGAAAACGGCCATATAGCCTGAAAAACCCACAAAAAAACTATAGCCAAGATAGGGGCTTTCTAGATTGGCAGGAAAGGGAGACATGAAGTTGCCTTTTCCTTAGTGTTTAGCAGCTACACTGCAAGCCCCAGGTGTGTAATAAAGAGGCATAGGGCAGCTACACTGAGGAGGTGTGGGGACAACTTATCTGAAGTCTTTTCTGTTGCTCAGCAACTACATTGGAAGCTGTCAGGATGCTAGAAACACAGGCGGAGCAGCTGCATGGGTGGCAATGAACAGGGCTTTTGGCTGCACTGAACCTTTAATTATTTTATTGTTGTTGTTGCCAGCTGCGAACTGCGCAGTTGCACCACTACATCATACAGGCAATTGTATTGCCAGCTGCGAACTGCACAGTTGTGCAGGTACATCACACATGAACTGTGCAGTTATGAAGATCTGTCAAATTACCATTGTGGTTTTGCTTCCCTTTTTTAAGTGCGCAGTTGCATCAGTTCACCATGAATGAACCCCTTTATTTTATAATAATAGTTGTTGTTGTTGTTGTTGTTATTATTATTTATACTCCACCCCTTTGAGATCACTTGAGGTGGCTTACACATTAAAATACTATTACATCAATAAAACAAGCTGCATCCCTCCCCCCTTAAAAAGATATTAAATCTGTTTCAATTTAAATTTATGAATAAACTTTGCTTTATGAATGAATTGACATTTTATGCACAGTTGCATAACATTTACCGCATCCCAGAGTCCCTACTGCGCATGTCTAGGGTTCAGATTAGGGCTGGAGCTAGGGTTTGGGAGCTTTAAAAAACTGCACAGTTGCACTGCAGCATTTAGACGCAGCTGCGCTGTTACACCCCTTTTAAAAAGAATCTGGGAAAAGCAGGTCCTTTTTAAAGCTGCTTTTCCCCCACTAAAATGCAAAAGAAGTGCGTTCTTGCCATACTTTCAGTGTGGGTCATCTAAAGGCTACACTTTCATGCAGGCATGAGCACACCCCTTTTTGCCAGTCTAGATCAGCCCATAGTGTTTTTAATATGGTACTGCAGCTTATGTGGCATTGAAAAATAGATTATAGAGGAGCAAACTTGAACTGCTGAGAGATAAAATACAATATGAAGAAAAACACTTATGACAGACTTAGTATTAAGACAAATTAGATGAACAATCTCTTTGGCTTTAGTTTTATACTGACAAATAGGGGCTTCCTGTTACATTACTCTGTAAGTCCAAGAGACTCCACAGTATCAGCCTGCCCTGGGCTACCAAAGGAATGAGAGATACCCCAGTTGACACTAGGAGGAGATCAAATTGCAGTTCCTTCTAGGAGGCCTCAAGTATCTTACATCATGCTCACGACACTAAAAGGAGTTCCATTGAAGTGACTCTCATGCCACTGGAATGCCCTGGGAATTACGACCATCCAGGTGTTGCTAGACTGAAACTCTTATTGGCTTAAGCCAGCATAGTCAGTCATGGAACTTGCAATCTAGTGACAACAAGATAACATGTCCAGCCACACACTAGACGAATGTAAGAAGAGAGCCAATGTGTTTTGGATCTGGGACAATGACTTCTCCCCAAGAGAGAATATGCTGGCCTCTGGTATGGTAAACTGTGGGGACATCATGGCAATAAATAGTTATTACAGGGGCAACAGTAGCTTTTGAATATATTGTGCAGAAATGGCAGAAGACAGTTGAACAGAGAAATAATTTGTTTCTTTTGAGAACCCTTAGAGCAATAGAAGAATATTATCTTGGACACAAACACTGGTTTTCAGCAAACAAAATGGACTGAAATCCACTACAGCTTCTACTGGAGGAACAAGAGAAGAAAGGAGGAGATTTTTTGTCAACTTACTCTTCCTCTTGCGTCCCTCAGCACCCTCTCCTAAACTATTGTAGAGGGATGCCTAACTCTTAGGAAGACCTTCCAGGTGGGGCACAAAGCACGGTAGGCTATAAAAAAAGTAGGCTATAAAAGCAAAGTGGGAAAATAGCAAACACTGACTTTCTCCTGAGAGAGGGAGAAAACATTAATAGAAGATCTTACCTTCTCCTCTCATGGGTGGTAACAACAGGAAAAACATGTTTCAAACTACTGAACAGGTTGAGGCCATAAGAAAGGGTTTCCTACTTCTCTCTGCCAGCATGGTGTAGCAGTTTGAGTGTTTGAATCCCCACTCAGCCATGGAAACCCATGGACTGGGTGGCTTTTGTGGTCTCTTCCAACTCTATGATTCTATGGAGTTTATCACATGGGAGGAATTTCTCCCAATTTCGAATGGAGCCAATTCAAATTCACATAAATCCGCTAGTTTAGCGAATTTACGTGAAATCTAATTGCGTTCGGAATGCATTCAGAATGACTTCCCATTGCCCGAAAATGACCCCCCATTGCCTGAAATTGCGTGAAATACTTTAATACGCAATTACGTGAAACCCCATGATTGCGTTCGAAATGACTTCTCATTGCCCAAAATTGCGTGGGATACACTCATACGCAATAACAGGCAGTCCCATGATTGCGTTCAGATTGCCATTGCATTATACCCCAAAATTCTGTCTTATGATAAATTCCTTTGATAGTACCCAGTGGGTGACCTTTAGCAAGCCAAACTTCTTCAGCCCCAGAGGAAATCAACAACACACCTCCATTGAATAAATCTTGCCAAGAAAGCCTTGTGACTCCTGGTGCATTTGAGACTGGCTGCATGAATAAGAATCAACCACCCAGCTTTCATATATGAATTGGACCTGGTACTTCAACATTCGGAATATTCCAAGCTACTGAGATGTGTAGAATTCAAAAACCTAGCCATGTTAGTCTGGATCAGTATGCAAAGAAAGAGGGAGAAGCGGAGGGATGACACATAAGTTTTTGTATGGGGAAGTAGATTTAAGTCTATGAAAGCTTATGCTACCAATTTCTTTCTTTGTCTAAAACTGCTTTATCACACTAGGGGGCAAACAGGATTTAAACATAGGGCATTTCCTGTTGAACTCTTATTTAACTCTCATTTAAATCCTGTTTGCGCCCTAGTGTGGTAAAGCAGTTAGTTTCAAAGTTGCTACAAAGTTGCCCTTTGTATGCTTACACCTGTAGCTTACCTATCTACACTGCACTTTCCTAAAAGCAAAGGATGCTATATCATTTTTAAGCCTTTGACACTACTAATGCTCAGACTCCTTATTTCTTCTCTGCTGCCTTTCTTCATAAGCAATATATACAGCTGGGTGATATCTGCAGCTGGCAACAGACCTTGGGGGTGGGAGAGGGAGGGATGTATTTCCATGAATTTCTTCCTCAGTGTATCTAACTGAACAGCTTCCAGATGGACAGAGACACCCTTTTATGAAGGTACCATAATGAATCCCATCTGCAAGGGTGAGAATTTCTGTAACAAGTATGCATTTAATTAGAATACGTCCTTGATAACGATCCTTGTTTGGGTTCTAAAATGCTCACCTGCTTCTAAATATTTCTAAAGCTATTGGTAAAATAGTCTAAATAAAACACATATACACACACACCTGCATCTTGAGATGAATAAATTACACAGATTGTTATGTAATTACATAGTTTGCTATATAATATTATATAGAATATTATTTAACATAAATTAGATTGTTAACAGCTGTGAACTCTTGTGAGGATGTATAAATTGAAATAATAAAATGAATAATATTGATATTACTACTATTTATTTATTTATAAACATGTTTTTATTCAACCCTGTACTGTGTAACCTCAAGGCAGTGTGCAAGTAAAATTAATGTATTTGATTGTTATATTTTATTTTTTAGTAAAATATTTATATCTTGCCTCCTTTCTAAAGATCCCAAGGTGGCAATTACTAATACAGTTGACTCTCTGTAATCCATGGATTCAACCATTCATGTCATGAAAATATATATATTTTAAAACTCTACAAAAAGCAAACCTTGATTTTGCTATTTTTTAAAATCAAGGAGACCATTTTGTTACACCATTGTATAGAATGAGAATTGCATCCCCATGGATTTTGGTATCCTGGGGGCGGTGTCCTGGAACCAAACCCAGAGGATACCAAGGACCCACTGTAGTACTAACAGGACTAATACTAACAATACAGTACTAATGCATGCTTACTAATAGTATCTAAGCTAATATTAGTACTAATACATATCCCAGTTGAAAGATATATTGTTTTAATGAGATAGCAAGTATAAATAAATTGATGTACTCCTATATGAAACAGGTCCATGTGGTCTTGCCAGTGGAATTCAATCCTTGCATTACCATCATTCACAGGCAGCCAGAAATGGCAGAATTGTGATGTCAGGGAGAATAATTGTATATACATGTAAATTACTTCAGTAGCGAAAGTTAGAATTTAAAAGGTGTCAACTATACATCATTATGTTTTTTCAGATTTTGAAAGAGTTTGAGATGATGAATGCTCAGAGAGGTTCAGTAGATGTTTCTGCCATGCTATCTCCTTATCATCTCCTGCTGATTTTTGGATATCCACATGGAAAGTCCATTGAGCTTGTGAAGTTGAAGGCTTTTATGGCTGACATCCATAGTTTTTGTAGGTTTTTTGGGCTATGTGGCCATGTTCCAGAAGAGTTTATTCCTGATGTTTCACCAGCATCTGTAGCTGGCATCCCCTCTGAAGCTGCCAGCCACAGATGCTGGCAAAATGGCAGGAATAAACTCTTTAGAACATGGCCACATAGCCCCAAAAGCCCACAAAAAACTATCCATGGAGCTTCTTGGGCTTTGTTTGCATGGGCCAAATAAACCCCTCCTTTCCTCTCCACAGGGAGTCCAGATAATGTGTGGGCCAAACTCTGAGTCTGGTGTGAACAGACTGAATGATGCCTCGCCCATTCATCAACAAACCTGTGGCATACTGCTCTTAATATGGATTAAGAAAAAAAACAACCCTCTGTTTGCTCTGGATCTTCCTGGAAGATCTGGAGCCCTCTGTTGTGATGCCAAGTGGCTGTTTAAAATGTATCCCACTGTGTTGTCTGGTGCCACCACCACTGCCACGTGTCATTCACTCTGAGGTCAGAACAAGGCACCCACTGTGTGATTGAGGCTGGAGCCCCTTTCTGACCTCAGAAGCAAGTGACTCATCACCACGGTGGCCACACTGGATGGCACAGTGGCATGAATGCATAATGAACAGTTGCCTGTCATTGGAACAGAGGAAGAAGATTGGGGCAGCTCTAGGCCAGGATACTCTGCCCTGGAGTATCCTGTCTATCCCCATTCTTTTGGATAATTTTTGCCCACTGTGAAATCTTACTTTTTTCTTGAAAATAGCAGCTGCAAAGACTGATATGCATTATACTAGCAGCCTGGCACATGCACATTGACTAGTTGTGGATGGGAATATACTTTTAGGTCATGTATTCTAAAGCTGTATGGTTCTCAAATGTGACATTTAGCTACCATGTCCCCCTTTTCTCTTTGTCTTGTTTGCTCAGTTGTCAACTGCTTTTCCATTTTAGTCAAAAAAGCAAAATTGGATAGAATAAAGCAGGCCCGGGGGAACTGTCAGCAGCAGAGGGTCATGTTTCCCCATGCTGCAAAGCAAACTTTCAACATCTATAAGAATTTTCAGTATTGTTGCATTTAATGGTGTATATGGAACTGGCCCACTTCTTCTTGTTCCTAGAGCTGGTATTTAAATTATGGGACTTAAATTATGTGTACAGCTAGCTATTCTTCAGGAAGAATGATCTAGTGTTCCTCTTTATTTTCAGGAGTTTTAAACAGGGAAAGGTGACTTCAGCTACATCATCACTGAGCAGTTATCTTAGCCTATATACAGCCAATAGTTTTTCAAAACGTTGAAGGCAGTCCTGCAGACCCTGAGGTACTTACATACTCCCCCCCCCACCCTTGATATTGTCTTTCGAGAGCTTTCTACCACTTCAAACAATAAGTGATCAAAACATGTTTCCAGCAGTGAAACTGCATTGATTTTTCAGAAGTGTGTTAATTTTGATTTGCCCCTTGCAAATATGTAGCTTAGATATATTTTTGAGGCGACACGGCATCTAGAACAACTGCTGATCAATGAAGGTCAAACAGCAGCATCAGTAACAGAAATATTTAAGTTATTTCAATCTCTTTAACCTATCTATCAACCTTTCTATCTAGCTTAATGTTTAGCTATGACAACAAAACCAGGAATATAAACATAATGATTGGATCTGGGCCTATGAAAAATCATACATAGAAATAAGCCAGAAATAAAAATAGCCATGGATAGCAAAATATAACACATTTGCTACAATAATACCATAACATAATAACAACATAATGTACCGATAATAAAGCCTGTATTCCACATTCCCTTCTCCCCAAACATGCAGCGCTTAAAAACACATGAAGGCATGCGCGCGCGCACACACACACACACCAACCACAACTGCTTGTTTTTCATTAGAGGAAAATTTGGCTACTTATATTGCAATTTCCACACTGCCGGATGTTGTGCGATTTTTAGCTAGTCTGCAGCTCTTCAGGAATTATGTGACTTTTGTCGTGAAATCACTCAGTTATGACAAAAAATTGTGTAGAACAAAAATAAGATTGTCTCTCCCCAGGGTAAAATACGCTCTGTGGTTTTAATTAATGTAGCACTTCATTTTTTTCTCTTTATAGAGAAGCGACTCTTTAGATTAAATGAAACATTGGCAGCTGTCATCAGATTGGTTGCAATTCATTTTCTAAGTAGACATTCCTATCTAATGACTGGACTGCCAAATCTAAGGAAAATTATTGAATATAGAAAACATCTTACTCAGCTATCTAACGAAAGGTAAAATAATATCCCATTTAGAAAAAAAATCCAAGAGATATTTCATAATGATGTGGTTAGTGAGAATGCTATTAGGACAACTGATGCATTAATTTTAAGTTGAATTTCACAGCAAAGATTGAAAATGAGGGTTTCCTACTAGGTGATAAAACAGCCTGTCATAAGACCCCTAGTGACATGTCATTTTCTGAGAGACTGGACAACATTTGATAAAAGAAGTTGGTAGAAGCTTGGTCTTTAAAGAGATTTTTTTAAATACTTTGACCACATTGTTGTTTGAGATGACTGGTTTTTAGATACAGTAGGAGTGAGCAAACTGACTTTATAAGCATTGGATTTCAATGTTATTATAAATCAAAGTTGATGCTACATACCAAAATAATTATGTGAGGTTGTCCTGGATCCTTTAGGGATGAGAGGCCTATATATATCATTTTTACTTAACTAAGCTCATATGTTCAGATTCAGCTTGCTAAACAATAGAATGAGTGATAGGACCATCCACTCCCTTCTTCCCTCTATTCCTTAATGCTTTTATCCTTTTTAATTCATTACAGTTAACCATTATATTTGAAGAGGAAACTGTGGTTTAATATCAATATAATAATCAGGATCATGTAGAAATTTCATACCCTAGTTTAAGATCTTGGTTTAATGCTCTACAAAGAACCTAAAAAGTGATCAGTGCCAACCAGTAAATGGCTTTTCCATAGAATCGCAGACTCATAGAGTTGGAAGAGACCACAAGGGCCATATAGTCCAACCCCCTGCCATGCAGGAAATCTCATTCAAAGCATCCCCGACAGATCGCCATCCAGCCTCTGTTTAAAGACCTCCAAAGAAGGAGACTCCACCACTTTCTACTAGGCACTAATGTTGTCAGCAAGTTAGCTGAATGGTCATAGTCTCTTCACCTTTTAAAATATTTCTAGTTTTCATTACTTGCCGGCTGCTGCAGACAACTGTGGATGGGCCAGTAATAAAGAGCTTCCATTCCAGGCAGAGTGTACTATAAAAGTAGGTTTCTTGGTGGGATTGAAGGGGCAGAGGATACCTGTGACTGTTTAACCCCTCTCTAAGGAAAAAATGGCTGCAACCGGGGCTCTTTGGTGCTTCCTTGCTGCGGTAGAGAAACAGCCCCTGTCTCCTGCTGGGGAAGCGCTAAAGAGCCACCATGGACTTGAGGAACCTCAAAGTTTTACCCTCAAATTATCCCCACGGGTCATACCAAAATCCATAACTTTGGCTCCAAAACTTGCCCTAGACTTATACATGAGATCGACTTACAGTGAGTATATACAGTACATTCCAGAAAAAATGGCTTTTTAAAGAAAACTTATTTTAAGATGATTCAGCTAATATATTTTGCCAAAGTTAAAGAAAGAAAAGGAAAAAATTAGCCATACACATTAAGCTGCTAATCTAACTGAATGCAGTTAAAAGAGTTGTTGGGGAAGGCTAGGTTAGTACTTTAATATGTCTGCCAAAAGTCAAGGAGGAGTAGCTAATACCCCAGAGGACAGGATCAAAATTCAAGACCTGAATAGACTAGAAAGCTAACAAAATGAAATTCAACACAGAGAAATGTAAGGTCCTGCACTTAGGGCGGAAAAATGAAATGCACAGATATAGGATGGGGGACACCTGGCTGAATGAGACCACATGTGAAAGGAATCTAGGAGTCCAAGTAGACCATAAGTTGAACATGAGTCAACAGTGTGATGCAGCAGCTAAAAAGGCCAATGCAATTTTAGGCTGCATCAATAGAAGTATAGTATCTAGATCAAGGGAAGTAATAGTGCCACTCTATTCTGTTTTGGTCAGGCCCCACCTGGAATACTGTGTCCAGTTCTGGGCACCACAATTCAAAAAGGATGTGGAGAAACTGGAGCGGGTCCAAAGGAGGGCAACTAAAATGGTGAAGGGTCTGGAAACCATGCCCTATGAGGAGCAACTTAGGGAGCTGGGTATGTTTAGCCTGGAGAAGAGAAGGTTAAGAGGTGATATGATAGCCCTGTTTAAATATTTGAAGGGATGTCACATTGAGGAGGGAACAAGCTTGTTTTCTGCTGCTGCAGAGAACAGGACTCGGAACAATGGATGCAAACTGCAGGAAAAGAGATTCCACCTCAACATTAGGAGGAACTTCCTGACAGTAAGGGCTGTTCGACTGTGGAACACACTCCCTCGGAGGGTGGTGGAGTCGCTGTCCTTGAAGGTTTTTAAGAAGAGGCTGGATGGCCATCTGTCGGGGATGCTTTGATTGGGAGTTGGATGGCCCTTGTGGTCTCTTCCAACTCTGTGATTCTATGATTCTATTTCACTGGGCTTTTAAATCTGTTTTTTGCTGCTAGTTTTAATGTGTAGCATCTTTTACTCTTCCTGCCATCAGGTTTGTGTTTTCTTTTGTATGGCTGTTGTTATTGTTGTTACTATTCCTATACTGTTGCGTTATGCACTATAATAAAGTGATGAGTGGACTGTGTGCGTCCAACAGAGTATGGTTGAAGACAGCTATCCCAATAGTTATTGTTATCTGTTGAGTAAAAGAAAAGTTTGGCTTTTTCAGTCTTTGAAAAAAAAATCATGGAATTCTAAATCTTGACCTTGGGTTTTGCAACAAGTGAAAAGTATAATTATATGTAACACCAATGTCATGATTTAAGGAATTTGCATCTCTAAGGGGCTTAATAAATTGCCCAAAAAGGGCGGTCTGAAGCCACCCCCTTTTCCAGTGCCCCTTCACTGCAGCAACCAGACAGAGCGGTGAAAGTGTGGCGGAAAAAAGAGCCTGAAAAAGAGGCTCCTTTTTGCGTCACAGTTGAGATGCAAAGTATGATGTTGCATCTGTGCAGCTCCATTTAGGTGCTATGCACCTGTGATGTCATCACTCCACGTGATGTGTGTATAGTGCTGCGGAGCCAGGACAGCCTTGTCATGTGCTAGGGTTGCACAGCATCTATTGGATCCATTCCCAGGGAATCCTAACACGTGACAAGGGCACGCTAAAGTGCCCATATGTTTCGGGCCTAAAGTAGACATCTACCTTTTCTATTCTTGACCATTTACCTATGGCCCAGAACCCAGAAAGAGATGCTTTTACACCACCGGAAGAGTCCTAGAATAGGGCAGAAGATTAAGAAGAAAATCTACAGAAAAATTCCGCTTTGTCTCTCAGTGCTTGAAGCTTTCATAGGAAGATGGAAATCTATAGATAAGTGGCTTACTTATAAAGATACAACCTGTAGAACTAAAGAAAATACAATACAGTTAAAATCTATGGAAGAATTGACACTACTGGATCCAAAAGTGTATTGGTTTTTCTATATACAAGTAAAAGAATGATTCAAAATGGATCTTAATGTAGAAGAATTAGAGGAAGATCTTTCCGAATTGAACAAAATTCTGCTCAATAAGGAACCCCAAAAGACATCAAAGATATATACATTCTTACGAGATTCTGACCAAGAACAAGACAATATCTCAGAGGTTATGATAAAAAGGACAGACGATTGTGGACAGATCACTAACCTAGAAAGCTGGCGATACGCAAGAAACACAACAAAGGAATTTACACAATCTAAGAAACTACGAGAAAACTATTGCAAAAAGGAGCAGCGTTGACATCTGACTCCAAACTGACTGGCAAAAATATACCCCAAAACCTCTGACTACTGCTGGAAATGTCATTAGACATGTGGGACGTGGATTCATGTGTGGTGGAGGTGTCCGAAGTTGGTAAAATATTGGAAACAAGTTCATATTCTAATAGAAAAGATGTTACAGAAAAACTACAAAATGTGGCCAGAAATATATTTGCTGAACATGTTAAATAAGATGCCCCCCAATATTGAAAGAAGGTACTGGAAAGTTCTTTTATACTTACTGACTGCTGGAAGATTAACAGCAGCCCAATATTGGAAAAGTTCAGAAACACCACAAATAGATAAAAACTAACAGAACTATTTTAAAACTAACAGAACTATTTAAACTAACAGAAATGATAGAAATGGACAAATTGATGGCATGTTTAAAACATAAGGTAACAAATGAATGGTCTAAAATAGCTGAATTTTGTAAAGAAAGATGGAAATACGAACAGGAATCTTTTATTGTGATAAAGTACTATATGTAAAATGACTATGTAGCATAAGCTTATTGAGGATAAATCCTAGGAAATAATATCATTACATATGAAAAATCAATGCTTTGGGGGTTTTTTGGTGTAGGTTACTCTAGGGGAAGAGGAAGTTACTTGTATAAAAATATAAAGAGGGATTTTCATTTCAGTTATGTGGAATTTGCCCTCTGCTATTCAAAATGTCTATGTTTGCTTAAACTTTTTTTTTTACTTTATTAAAAAAAATCAATAAAAATTAAAAGAAAAGAAAAGAAAAAGGGGAGAGCCCTTGAACCCTAAGTATGGGTGAGGGTGGCCTCTGCTAGAGATTTCTACAGATGTGAAGAAGTAAGGACACAAAGGGAATAATATCCCAGTTTCTACTCTTGAATAGAGTTCCTCACCAGCAGCCAGGCTGATCACTGCTATCCAGCTCAGGAGAAATTATACCTCCTCTGCCACTCCAGTCCCAAGGGCAGAAGGACTCATCATATCACAAACTGCAGACTCTTTAAATGAAAACAAACAATGCTTCCAGATTCTGGGTAGCAAATTTCAAAGCCACATTGGTCCCAAAGTAATGTCAAAAACAACCAACCAAAACTCCAGAAGATATTCTAGTAGGACAATAGGACACATATATAAGCACAGCTCAGTGTGCCTAGGTGCAGCAACTGATGAAAGGCTCTGTATTACATCTTGACTGCCAGTGCAGTGCCTTCAGAAAGAAAGAACAGCAGCCAATATCTGCTGGACTTAATTCTCTGCCCCAATGCCACCTCCTTTCTCTTGTGTGTCGTGAAAGACTGAGAGCAGAAAACTGTCAAATTAACAATTGCAACTTGCTCATGTGAAGTGCCATGTACAATTATCATACTATATAAATAAATAAATAATGGTGATGATTATACACTTATTCTCTCTCTCTCCTCTGATTTTCATCCTATGCTTCCCCAAGTAACACATGCAGCAAACATGCTTCCTTTCTCTCCACAACACGGGGAGTTAGGTTAAGCTGAGAGACAGTCACTGGCTCAAGATCAGCCACCATATTTGTGTCTGAGTGGAGATTTGAATTGAGATCTCTCCTGTTAGGTTCAACACCCTGTATTACATTGTATTCTATTTGGAGGATTTCATAAAAGTGAATTATTACTTAACTTACCTGTATTACTCTTTGTTTTATTACATTTATACTCTCTTTTACATTTATACTCTCATGGAATCCAACATGGTGTGTACACAGTTCCCATTCCTGATTAGACAGAGACCTGCTTAGCTTCAGCAAGGTGCTATAATATGGACCACGCAAGTGTGATTTAAAGTATAATCATCATCAAGTTGTCTACATCTAAAGCTATGAACAATGGATAAATGTAAAGCAGGCTTTGCAGCACCCCCCCCCCTTTTCTAAGCAAAATATTATAAGGCTAGATACAAAAAGCAGGGGCAACTTACAGTAAATGAGAGGAAAGAGGAAAACAATGTCCCTTCATCATATCTGGATAGTTTGGCCAGGACTCCTTCCAGAATGGTGACAAACTGAAAAGAGATAGATTTCAGTCACACATAATATAAATCCCAGACCAGATGATTCTCAAAATATGACCAGAGTTGAGCAGCTCAGAAGTAAGTCTATTGAGGTTTACGGGATTTTACATGTATATATATATATATATATATGGATTAGGATGAAAACTGTCAGTTGGAAACAAAATGCCACCGACATGATATCTATCTAGCAGAAAAATTCCTTGCAGAAGATAAAAGAAACCCAGGTGTGTGTGTGTACATGTGCGTGCACACATGCATGCATGCGTGTGTGTACATGTAATTTATCTATTTTAGGGTAAAGGTCTGATATTGTTTACAACTGACAATTGGCCCTAAATACTAGCTCTGTGTCATGGAATAAATTCATAAAGAGAACCACTGACAGTCTTCCCCTTTTGACATCACAAAAATCTTAATTCAGCTGTGCATAAATTGATCATTAGTTATAAATAATCTATGGCAGTAGGCACTGTTGATTGCTTGTGATAACTATAATTTTGCAAGATCAATATCTATTTGTTGGGTAACTTGAAATCGGGCAATTTCAAAAGAGAAACATTTCAACTAAAACATTTCTTCCTATCTTTCTTCCACCTAAAATATTTCCATCTTCAAGTAATTTGGAGATTTCTAATTTGGGTTTCTGTTTCAGCAAAGACAATGTTCCTGTTTTGGAATATCTCATTTTTTTAGTATTTATTAATTAAAAATAAATGAAGGAATTAATTAACAAAGCCAAACTTTAAAATACAGACTTGTATTCTTAATAAATATGGGATAATCACAGCACAACCACACCAACATGATAGTCATCCTTTGTACACTTGGAAAGAGAATGTTATGTTGGTGCTGAGTGCTGTGAAAGCTAATTATGGTTCAACTCTCAAGCATAAGGTGCAAGAAATGCCTTGCTTCTGGTAATATCAAATTGATTTGTAAATTTCTGAAGGAGGCTCAGAGCAAGATGTATCAGCCAATATGTTCCTTATACTTAATCATAACTGTGTCCCTTACGGTGTTCTACATGTTCAGCTAAAATTGGAATTAATGAAGAAACGGAATCATATCACATTTTAAGAATCACAGCTTCACTGTCAGAGAGCTCTGGTGCCACAATAAAATATAGTTCTCAGGATTTCCTAGCACTGAGCCAGGGGAGATAAAGCTGTCTCAAACTGGATTATTTCTTAAGTGTGTTTAGGACCAAAGTCTACAGAAGGGTATTAAGAGATGCAAAAATTACCCTGGTCAAAAATAACAGCTGGAATGGGAATTCACCTAATGACATTAGTGTCAGAGTAGTGGTTGATTAAGTTGTTCTTTGGACTACAGCTCCCACAATTTTCCAGCCAGCAAGGATCTAGAAGCTGTGGTCCAATAAAGCAAATTTTCCATGTTCCGGTAAAAGGAAATTCTTATGGGCATAAAAGAAACTAAGTGGTAGGTGGTGAGCTGGGAAGTGGCGAGGATGTGTGACTTTGGTGGAAGAATGAGTGCAATGAGGTGTCATGAAACCATTGATAAAGGAGCTAGAGACTGGTGGTATGCACCTAGAATAGAGGTTCTCAACCTTTGATCCTCCAGCTGTTCTGGACCAGCACCCAGAAGCCTTTGCCAACATGGTCAATGATGAGGGAATCAGGGAGATGAAGCCAAAAATATCTGGAGGACCAGAGGTTGGGAACCACTGACCTAGAGGATAATAATAATAATAATAATAATAATAATAAGAAGAAGAAGAAGAAGTTTTTTTTCTAGCCCGCCCCTCTGAATGAGCAATCGGGGCGGGGTACAAAAGAGAATAACAATTAACAAAACAAAAATACAAAGCAGTTATAGCAACAACAAAAATACATAGTAATTATAACAAAAAATAAAATTAACAAAGCAAAATACATAGCAATTAACATATCAAAACAAATGAAAAGAAAATCTCCATTCTCAACCCCCATCCCAATCCTAAAACAATGTGAACTAAACACAATCTAAAAAGAAAAGAAAAGAAAAAAGTGTGTGTATGGGGGGGGGGGGGGAGAAAAAAACTCCTCCTTAATTTCAGGAGCCAAGGCATGGGAGGAGCCCGGGTGGAGGTAGGGCAAACAAACACTCTCTCAGCCAAGTCCTCTTCACTGGCAGATGTTGGGGAGGATGTGCCTTTCCTATTCAAGAGATAGCCTTCTTAGGGCTGTCCCTGGAAGGTGGCACCCTGAAGGTGATGTGACCAAGTTCTGAAAAACAGCAGCACTACAGTCTGTGTCCTGACCTTCAACTGGTAGGTTGAACACCCTCATCTTACCCAGTTTGACACAGACTGCAATCAGGAAACAATCAGTCTTTCAACACTGCTTAATGTGCCATGTATTACCCTTCTTTAAAAAGGAGTGATGTTAACAGTGAAACATTTCACCTGAAGCTGAAGGTTACCTTTGCTACTAGGAGCGTTATCATTTCTTTGACAGTTTCTTCAATTAGTTCATCTATTTTGGAATGATACTGGTGCTAAGGAGGGGGAAAAAGATGGAAGGGAGATATTATTAATACAAATCAATAGTAATGCACATTTTTACCTTAGATGTTGCTATCAGTTATGATATTTAAATGTTGATTAACACATTCTCTAGTGTAGTAGGCAATAATGGCTTAACATTTATGCAAGGCTTTCTTTTGTTCTGTTTTACTAAGAAGGATTTGATAAGATTTTGTGAACGATGGTCAAATTTTAGGATTAGTTCCATGCATGCAGCTCAGCTGACTTTTAATATGAATCAAATGCATGCAGAGGACAAAGTCCAGTATCTTTCTGTTATTTGTAAATCAAGGTAATAGGAGGGCAGTGGTGAGAGTCAGCACATCACATCTATTCTTTAGTTCTACTGGTATTTCATGATGAAATCAAAGCATCCACATTTTAAAAAGATTTAAACCACTACTGAAACACAGTTCACACCATAAAGCAATAAAGCAGCTGTCTCTTGGCTCATGGCAAAGATGCTGTGAGTCAGAGAGAACTGACAAAGGAGTTGATTTTTAAGCAAACAGGCTGAAGTAAATGGAGCCACGGGGTGCAAAAGGCTGATCACTGCCAAGCAGAATTTAATTTCTAGACTTCACTTGGGGCCAAAGAAATTAGCCCAAGAGACAGAAAAGTTCCAACGCATGTACTTCTCAAGCACGTAAGTGAATTGGGGTTTTTAATCGCCAAGTGTAAAAATGATCAAGTCCTGGGTGTTCTCAATCATTTATAAGATGGCAAGTGAAGCACCAGGGCCCCTCTATTTATTCCATGCTGGGGCGTTAGGTCAGTGCGAAATCATAGAAAAGATTGACACCAACTGAACATTCAGTGCTACTGAGCTATCAGAGAATCATCAAGGGACATCATATCTTCTTCTTCTTCTTCTTCTTCCTCTTCCTCTTCCTCTTCTCCTCCTCCTCCTCCTCCTCCTCCTCCTCCTCCTCCTCCTCCTCCTCCTCCTCCTCTCTTCCCTCACTTCCTCCCTCCCTCCCTTCCTTTTTTTTAAAACTGGGCTTCTCATTTCTGAGCTAACATTGTAGTGCATCATTTTGTTTTCCCAAAGAACAGGAGCAATATTTAATATATATGATTATTCCCGTCCCCACAACCCCTCTCTCCCATATTAAATAAAACATTGAAAGCACTGATCTTAGTCACTGTATTCATTTCCACTTGTTTGTGTTAATGTTATTTTAAACATTCAACCAACCTCTCCCCTCCACCAAAAGCAGTAGACTACATAAATCAGCTATAAATACTAAATCATGCTTTGGGGAGTGTGAGGGGCAATTAGAAGTGTGAGACGTTGGTCCCTCAGTATTAACTAGAGTTTATTGCTAGTTTGAGCTGCTCAGTGTTTTTCTTTCTTTCAATAGAATAGTCACATACTACAACAGGAACTTGGGAAAAAAAGAAAACAAAATGTAGGACACACTTACCCACTCTTTAGCAAACTTTCAGATGATTGGGGACAGAAATAAAGAGGAAGGTGCAGAAGACAGGAAAAAGAACATATGAAGGTAAACCATAAATAAAAACAAAATCTTCAAAAAAATGGGACCTTTTAAATGAGGGCCATGAAAAAGCAGCAGCATGCACAGAAACAATAAGCAACAGGAAATGAAATTATGGCGAGAATCCCTTTTCACTGAAATACCTGAAACTGCTAGTTGTTGGAATCACACAGAAATTCAAAACGGGGTTTGAAAAGTGATTGTAGCACAGAACAGAACACATACACAGAACATCTCTAGTGAGACAGAGAAATATCATTGTTGTTGCAATTGAAAAAAAGGAAGAATATACAGTATGTACAGTTTAGTGGCATGGCAGCTGTTTTCTGAGTTTCAATAGGGAGGTTTGTTAGACTTGCCAGTTTTGGGATGGCTACAAAGCAGCTGAACCTTCCTACCCACTGAATCATGAGGTTGCTCTTACTTGGGAAATGACAATGCTCCATGAATTAACCACAAAAGAATTCACTCTTTTGACCACTGTTCTAGCTAACATTTGTAGTCGTTATTTTACAATAGCCACTATTATATAAAGTAATCATCTTATAGCATCTTTGCTTATGTTTTGCTTTATTTAATAGAATTTATTTAGTTAAGGACCCATTCCCAGATCTGAAAAGTCAATAAAAGCATCTGGGATGTGACTGACTGGAAAGTAAAGCTTCAGCTTAAAGTAGGAGGTAGATTCTTCTCATACAGACTGCACTTTCAGGCCCAAAGTCAGTCGCTAGTCTCAACAAAAATAGAATCAGTGGAACTTGGTAGTTATGAAAGTAGCTATGAAAGTTCTGTTAATTCAATGTGCCTACTCCAACTGAGACAAATAACTGGAATTAGGGTTTGTTGGGACTAGGTAAAAGGCAAGGAAATAGGTGTGTGAATATGTGTGTGTGTGTGTAAGGGAAAATTTGACAGAGGTAAATATCTATAAGGCTGACTCTACATATACAGCAGAATTAGATGGCAGAATCCCAAGATAGCAGAAAGGACTATACCACTTCAGGCTGTATTCAAAGCATAGCCCTGATGTCTGAACTTCCTAACATACCTGTTTGGAGTGTCTCTGGATTGTCTACTTCAAACATGAATCTGAGGAAGTAGGCTCAAGTCTAAGAAAGCTCATGCTACCAACATTCTTTCTTTCAGTTAGTCTCAAAGGTGCTACAAGATCCCTTGATCAGACTGTATTTAATATGTGATTTTTGTATGCACCATATGCTTAAAAATATCATCAGTACTTTGAGAAAGAGTGGGCTAAATTAGAACCTTTTGGAAGCAGCTGAAATTCAGTGATAGAGCACATGCTTTGCAGGCAGAAGGCAGCAGGTTCAATCACTAGCATTTCTAGTTAGAAAAGAATCAGGAATAAGGTGATATGAAAGATCTTTTTTTTTTTCCTGGGCAGCTACTCCTGTCAGATCTAGACTGATAAACAGATTGATTGGTTTAAGGCAGCTCCTTGTATCATGCTTTTTCATCACCTACTGCTAATAAACAAACAAAGGGGAGTAGATTTTTCATATACAGAAGTGGGTCTGAATCTCTGGCCTTTCACATATTTTGGATTTCCACTCCCAGGAATCCTGGCCATTGACTGTACTGGCCATGACTTCTGTGAGTTTAAGTCAAAAACATCTAAAAAACCGAAGATGGCAAACCTCTGATCTATAGTATAAAGGTGCAGAGTTCATTCTACCTCTTTGGGACTCTGCCATCACCACATTCTGCTATGTATGCATATTCAGATTAATTCTCGAAGTGTGTTTGGCATTCTTTATATGTATGTGTGTGATTGCACGGATGTGTATGCAGGCCTTGGAAGGAACACATCAGTATTTGTATGTCAATGTATTTATGTGTTTGCTTGCACTGCCCATAGCAAAGAAGAAGACAAGAAAGGTGTGCTTGCAATTTTCAGCAAGTGGGTGGGGTGGGAGACACATGAAATCCCAGCAAGAGATGCTAAGAAAAGCAGCAGCTTTGTGTTGGTTCATGTGTCTTTCCTTCTCATTTAATCCTCAAGATGTTCTCCACCAACCCTTTCAAGATATCCACTATTAGCGTACACTGCACAGGGCAGAGTGATCTTTGCACCAGAGACTAGGGATTTGGGGAAAGGACAATGCAAATAATTGAGATAAGGAAGCAGAAGCCAGTGGTGTTCTCCCCATCTGTTGTTGTGGGGCACCCTCTTCTCCAAATTACAAGGATCTGTGGAGAGACTCAGTGCCTCCCTTGCTTACACCTCCCCACCTGCTTAAGATCTTATTTCACGTGCAGGACCCTCCCTTTCTCCAGCAGCCACAGCCACTTTTGCAGATATTTACTCTGGATGGTGGAATGCAGGCAGTGCTGTGGAGGAATAGCATGCTATATCACAATGAATGTGCTGAACAGGACAGCTTCCTGGATGCCCAAAAGCAATGGATGTGTCCTGGAGGATGTAACCCTACAACATACATAGACGTGCTACCCAGTAAGCACAGGGCAAGCAAGCCTGGAAAATGGACACCATGCACACCAACAGAAACTATGTTCGTTGGACCTCATTTCAAAAAGCACAAAAAGGCGTTTTGTTAAATTTCGTGCACAATGCTGTCTATGCTCAAATCTGGCACACTCTGGCTCTGATGCATGGGTGGAAATGGGATTCTTACAAGCACATTAGGCTGAGCAGACGGACACCAAAGATAGTGGACGTGCAAGTTGGATGTGTCCTGAAGTTCATCTGTGCTTTTGAAAATGCAGCCCATGAGAAGTGGTGGCAGTGCATGGAATTTAAAATAAAATATTCTCTTGACTGATTTGTCCCCCCACCCCATCCTTCCCCATGGCACATAAGTCCAAAAGACATGCTTAATTTGCCATATTATCATATTGCTTTAATTACAGTCTTTTTTTTTGGAGGTGAAGGAGGGTGAAATCTCTCTTGCTAGTGTTGGTTTTCATTAGATAAATTATGAGATTAACTGAAAGGATGGCTAGGTGTGTGCAAAATAATACAGTGTGAAATGTATTGATAAATATCTCTTCATTTAAAATCTTGTTTACAACGCAAATAAGAACAGCAGCAGCAGCAGCAGCAGCACTAGAATGCAGCCAGGAAGATTGCAGGCTTGCCGTCTGATCCTCAAACCACTTCACCATGGCAAGTTCTATTGACACAAAGCTTGTGCTGGTGGAACTGCTGGGAGGAGTGCATCTTTAAAGGCAGATAGGGCCCCTTGCCTATAGAGAGCATTTATTGTGGCTGCTGATTAAAGAGGCACTATGGATTTTCCCCAAACCATTTCCCACCTTGTAGGACTACCGGTAATTAGTTCAGATTTCCTGAAGAAAATTCCTTACTTCAGATCTACTTATTCTTTCGGCAATCAGATTTTGGCTTTCAGAGTAGTAAATTTATCCAGTTTTCAGGAATTCTGAATAGGTTAAATGCATGAACAGACTATGGAGTTATACCACATTTATTTACCAGTGTGTGGTGATCCTATCCCTTCTGCCCAGATCTTGCTGTCCTGAGAGACAAGGTCTAAATGGGAACTCTGAGGGCATCCACACAAATGTGAATGGAATTCTCCAGTATGATTCAGAGTCCCACTTTATCACATGAAGAGTTCTGCTTACAAATACGAGTAAAACTCAAGTAAACATGAGTAGAACCTCTGTTCCAGGCCTTGTCACTCATCACAACATCGTCTGTACCCAAGGATGTAGGACCAAGTATACTGGGGTCAAAAGTAGTGTACATAGTCTGTTCATGCTGTACTCATACATTTGGCCTGAACAGGGCTTTTAAGACACTATTAAGGCTTTTTGTAACAATGCTGTTTTATTAGGCCATTCTTTTTCTATTGGCCAGAGCCAAGTAGGACATCTTGGTCTGTCTCTAATTATGCCATTCTGGATGATGTGAGTTGATGCATGGTGTAGATGCCATGTGGAAAAACTGGTTTCTGACAGACATTGAAATGCCTGGACACCTTGTAGGTGCCTTTTAGGGTCCCATTGCCCAGACATTCTGTGGCCCTTTTTAATGTACCTTAAGGCAGATCCCTGCTTGCAGCCAATAACATTTTTTGGTTTGTTTTCCATTAGTAGAAGCTGCAATTTTATTTAGCATGACAAGAATTAGTCTTCTCTATTTGGGCTGAATGGTGGCTTGTTTTGGTTCTTTTGTATAATAAAAGTGCCAACTGTCCAGTTTGTTTTGCATAGGAGGCAGATTCAACTAAGACAGAAAATTTTGTTAAGAAGGGCAAAAGTTCACCAGCAGTTAGATTTCTTTGATTGTATATGCCAAGTTATTCTTATTGTCACAGAGGGTTTTTGGTGCTTAATTCAGAATAGAGAAGATAGAAAAGCCACAATAAGCTCGTTTTCTCCAAGTCAGAGTCAAGCCAGATATGATGTTTACATGACTTGCACTTGCATGGTTGTTTTGTGTTTCCTGAATAACATCTGGAGAGTGATCTGGATCAGGAAGGGACATATAATTAAATCCCACTGCCCTCATTACAGTCTTGGTTGGATACCCTCCAACAACTACTAAATAGGACTATTTAGTAAATTGAAAAAACAAAAAATAAATGCAAGGGTCGTTCATGTGCTTAACAAGACATCTAGACTGACCCTCAGACTAATTATCTATCCAGCTCTATTCAATTTATTCTAACTGGAGGAAGGACCAGGATCTTAAGCAATAATCTTTTCCACCACCAGTTAATACTCCAATATGTTTAACTGGAGACAACAGAGTCTGAATCTGGGATCTTCTGTATGTAAAGCATGTGCCCCATCGCTTGAGCTATGGGCAGATAACCTTATTTCTTCAGAGTGAGTCTTGTAAATCCATTTAGAACAAGGTCTGATATCAGCATAAGTTTTCTAGAATGCTGTAATCCAGTAGTAGGGAACTATGTTCAGGTTTATCTTCATGGAAACAAGACTATTTTGGATAAAAAAATTTGAGGAAAAATATGAAGGAAACAGTTCGAAAATTTAGAGAGGCTTGAGGCATGGACAAATGGCTGCTGAATGCCAGTGAATCTTCCACTATGGGTGCATCTGCTCTATAAAAATAATGCAGTTTGAAACCACTGTAGCTCCATCCTGTGGCAACCTGGAATTTGTAGCTTTAAAAGATCTTTAACTTCTCTGCCAAAGAATTCTGGTGCCTCACAAAACTATAAATCCCAGGATTCTGTAGGATGGAGCCATGGCAGTTAAGGTGATGTCAAACTACATTATTTCTACATTGTAGATGGACCCTCAGTTTAGCCCGCACATGACAGTATCCAAACTGGAAGCAGCATGAAATGGGAAATTGTCTGTTTTGGAAGCCATAGAACATGGAGCCCATGGCAATATATGATGCAACAGGAAGGGTTTGGTGGCATTCATGAACATCCAGAATTTTGTTTTACTCTAGCTGCTCTTTTCACACAAGGATTGCCTATTTTGAGTTATCTCCTCACCTATGTCCTCACTTATTAGTACTTCTTCCACTCCTATTTCCATTTACATCCGTGTAATTGGCAACAATCAAGTTGCCCAGGAAGAGGTCAGCATGGATTTAGTTTTCCACTCATAAGGAACCATTGAGGTTGACAAACACTGGCCCAGAAAACTTCACTACACCCAGACAGATGTTTGTGTTGTCCAGACTGGTTTGCAGGAGTTGGTTACTAATTCAGCCAAACTACAGAGAAGCTTTACTGTCAGATGGAGTGAAGTCCATCTTTATAAATTCCATCTGACATGGATGCCTATGTGGGAGGTGTATTTCACCATAAAGCTGCTAACAGATTGTGTGTCTGCTGTGTTTCTGTTAGTGACCATCTGACCTTGGAGAAGAAATAAAAGCATACCTGACCAACCAAGAAATGCTTGAGATATATGTTTATGCTTTTCTCTACATTAAAAATTCAAAGGAAAAAATATTGAAGGTGGCAAATGATATCTGCCAAATGTCTGAATAGCTGCCTCTTATTATAGAGATGACACACGAAGAATACAGGTGTATGTGTTCAGCAAAATGCTCTTCCTGAAATTTATCAAATTATTCCATATAAAACCCATCCAAAAGAATGGGAGAAATAATGCCCAAATTTGCAGGCTCAAACAGGAGTCAGTGGTGAGACTTTACAAAGGCCTTCCCCTCATAGTAAGCAATTTTGGATACTATGAGGAAATCATGTTCATACTCATTTCTTTCTGGCACAAAGTTGTTTCTGGGCTTGTTGTTGTTGTTGGAGGGAAGGGCTCTAGGTGCTGATCAGTTAAAAGCATTTGGGTCCATCTGCTGGTTCTGTTCCTTGCAATTGAGTAGGAACTGTTGTAGACTCAATACTCATGTACATGGACGTATTTCTTTATTTCTTTATTTCATTTGTATGCCACCTTTCTCCCAGAAGGGACCCAATACTCATGTTATTCCGGAATAATAATAATAATAATAATAATAATAATAATAATAATAATACCACCCCTCTCTTCAGCCAAAAGGCTATCAGAGCAGTTCACAAATTGTTAATTAGACATTTCCTTGCTCTCAGGCTTACAATATCAGTATGCAAAGGGATCTTGTTAGTTTCAAGGGTGCCAAAAGATTCCTTTACATGCTCTTGGAATAAGTCTCACAGTGAACAGTGAGGTTCTTATCAAATATGTAGGATCTGGGGAGAAGAAATGGGAACCATCAATACATTGAAGAATTCCACTCAAAAGTAGAAGGAAACTCCTTTGCCCCATGGGACTGCTGTAGTTTTAAGAATGCTGACTAAGAGCTCAGATGGCCTGGGAAATGTCACAGCCTTCTTGGGAATGTGACCAGCATGAGGTAGAAATGCAACAATTATGAATAATGTGGACACTTTGGAATTAGGTTGGGTTGGCCATAGAGAAAGGGGCATGATGTTTGGAGTCAGACACACTCCCCACATAATTTGAGAAAGGAGATGGGTTGAAGGAGAATGTAGTGTAATTGGCATGAACATCCCTTGAGATACTACAATCCTTATTAGACTGTTGCTTTACAAATTAGCAGTTGTTCATCTTCAAGAGGAAAAGGACAAAGACAAACAGAGACAAGGTGTCATGAACAACTAGAATGAGGTAGGAATTAATTTAAATTAATAAAAGAGAAAACAAAAGAGATGTGAAAAAGGAGGGATGTATGAAATGCTGCAGCCCTAAATAGCAACGTATGCACTGAAAATCCACATCCAATTTGTCTATTAGTTCACCTATTTATTTAAAACATCACATCAGCCAAACCGCTAATTCACACAATTACCACGTGATCTTTGTACTACCATGTCAAAACCTTTTCAAGGAGGAACACATGAACTACTCAAGGTATATTAAGGCTGATTCTTTGTGCAACTGATTGCTGCTTGTTAACTGTCATGATGGGTCATGGATTTGCAGGAATAATGTGAGTGATAAATCAAGGAAAATGGGAATTGGGCAGGAACTATTGCTGCTGGCAAATGCCTTTTGTCTATGTTATACCTGATGTGAAATGAAACTGATACAACTGTCAAATGGCAAGCTAAAAACCTATAGAATCATTTCCCCCAACACATGTATGGTTAGTTAAGCCTACATCCAGCTAAAGGGTGTGATTAAGGTATAGAACTTATTACAATTAAAAATGTTAGTTATTACTAGAAATTGTTATGAAAGGTGCTGATGGCTTAATCTGGACATGGTCAAGATATATTGTTTAGGGTTAAGCCCAAAATGGCTATTTCCTAATTGAGAGGCTGTGCAGAATGCCCCTAAAGGTGGCCTGCGGGCATCTCCAGCTGAGCCAGATTGGGGCTGTGGCAACTGCACACTGTGGCCTCAATTAGGCTTTTCCAGCTCCTTTTTGCACCCTGGAAAGGGCACGATAGCCATGGCACCATGTCTTTAAAGCACTCCTTTGGTGCTGTGTCATGCATCAGAGGCGCACCATGCGGGCAGAGTTGGGGTGTGCATCGTAAGGATGCCATGCCCCGACTCCACCCCCAGGCTGGCCTTAATGGCCGGTCTGCCCATCCCCTGAATCACCAGAAATGGGTCATCTCATGAGAGAAAATGTCAGAAATAACATGTCAGGTGAAAATGGGCACTATCTCTCATTTCTGCTTCAATCTGCTTCTCTTTATCAGACTGATCAACTTAGTGCTAAGGGGAGCTGTTTTGACTCACCAAGCACAACCCTAGAATATGTTCTAGTTTGTTCACTTGTTCTTTGGCCTGCTATGCTTGACCTCACTGAGTTGCTATCCTTGTTTTGGTTACAGATGGTTACAGACAAACTTTGTAAGGACCTTATTGATCACATTCTTTGAGTTGATCATGCCAAATTTTAGGGAAAAGTCACTTTATAAAATCAATCTTATTTTTGAAAAGTTTCAATAATTTACACCCCAAAATGACTCTCTCTCTCATTTCCTTTGCTCTGTAGCCCTACTTGGGTTTTGAATGTGTGCAGGCTACAAATTGATATAAGCAGCAAAACTGGTGTGCTCTCAGTCCTTAACTCCCTCAGTCCCTAACCTACCTGAATTGAGCATGGACTTTGGAAGGTGCACTCCACTTGGGTTTAAGTAAACATGAATAAAGTATCCATGCAGAACTTGCTGCTCAGGATGGTATCTGAATCAATCTGAACCAAGAATCAGTGTGGAAAGGAATTTTGCTGGAAAAATTATTGGGCTGTAGCAGTTTAACTATGGTGATTTTTCATGGTGCTTTTTGGGAAAAAAACCCACTAAGAAAAATCTGATGTAATTGACCTGATGTAAAAGCAAATCCTGTGCTTATAATTATTAAGGCTAATTTCAGCTCTAGTGCAATTGGAGGTCACTTATGTACATACATTGAAGTTGGCAGGGAAATATTTAGTGTTCGCAACAATAATGTTGCACCTTGGGATAAATATAAAATAGAGAAGGCTAAAAGAACAAGTGATATACCAAACAAATACAAAAGTGAAAGCACCCAGTCCAATGCTCACTGGAATCAAAGTCCTTTCTCCCTTCTGGGTTCTGGATTAGATGTTTTTAAAAAGTACCTGAATAAGGTAAATATTTTAACAAAACTAAAACTTGTAATTCACATGAAATAGATTCTGAATACGAGAAATTAAAGTACTATGAACTATTGCTAATGAGATAGGCGAATCCAAGTACTAAATCTGGACTGGTCCTAAACTAAAATGAAAATGTTGACTATTATTTTAAGCCTTCAAACTAAAAATGGATTATGATGATGTACGTCATCTAGCCCAATTTAGCATGTCTTTCTACTTCACAATTATCACATACAGGAATTTTCAAGTTGCAACAATGTTTTGAAAGGAAAGTAAATTAGACCAGCAGATGATAAAACTGGACCATTCTGAACCATTGAGTCATTAAGGACCTGGATGGACCTAAAACATAAAACTTGAAGAAGTCAAATCAGGTGGGACTTTATGTTATTAATAAATCAATAATCTGAAAAATTTAATTTGCTCAACTTCCTTTCCTTAAGTCTTTTATTACTCAAGAGGTTTCCTTCACGTAATGGTGAAAACAACAAATCTTTTGCTGGATTATTATTCCATTAAAACATAAGAGACTTCTGGTAAACATAAATATGGTTCCAAGGTGGAGTTAATGACTCAATATAAAACACTTTCATGTACAAATAGGCTTTAGAGGTACCTTATGCATATCACAGTCCATGTCGACAGTCACTTTTAAGTGACTGGGTTTCTGAGTGTCCATATTCATTATGGAGATTTGTTTGATGGAGTGACCCTGCATTTTCATCTGCATAGTCTATACATGAAAGACTAAATCCACAACTGTTAGAATGTTTCTCAACTCAGCAGTATATGAATATAGATATACTTTTTTTAAAAAAAAGTGTGTAAGTTTTACCTCTTGGCCCATTTCCATACTGCAAAGTTTTGTCGACTGAGCTTTGGCATCAACCATAACATTAAACATGGTGCATATTGATTGAGGGACTCTGAAATCTGTTGACCGGCTTGTTTTTTGCAGCTTAGCTTCAAATGCAATCCTGGTTCTGTTAAATAGGATAAAATAAAGAACATTTCTGTTCAGTTGAAAGTAGGGATGGATATTTTGTTGGACTTAAAATTTTCAACCACAGTACCATTTTTCACATTGTCAGGCCTTGTTGTGCAAAAAAATGCAAGCTTGCACATTCACACATTTGCAAAGTTTAAAGGGCATTTCTAAGAAATAAGATGCACACACACTATTGTGCACACTTTAAAATGGGAACAGTTACAATGCACATAATTAGAAAAATAGATATATGGTTTACAGTCTGCTAGACTGAAGAAGGATCTTGGATAAAGTGTTGTAATGCAGTACAATTACAAGTGCAATTTGGAATGAAATTGAAATTGGGAGATTTTTCACATCACTAGTTTGAAGATAACAGTATTTACCAATTCTGGTGACCAATGAAGTAGTCTGATAATGTAAGTGCCATACAAAGCAATAGTTGCTCCAAACAGAGTGTCATCTAAACCCCATTTATCTTGCTTTGGGATAAGCATGCCAGTTTTTATATAAACAAAACTGGATTGGATGCCCCTTATGGTCTCTTCCAACTACTGTATATGAAAACAAATAAACATTCTGTCTTCCTCCCTGTCTTGTAATACAGTATGTAAATAGTTTTTAAAGTTCATTGTACTTCTCAAATTATTAAATTCATACGATACATTAAAGAATAGGAATTTGTAGTAAGTACCTTACCAACATACCAACATGTATGATAATATTATTAAGGCAAGTGATAAAAAGGCAAACTTCTAATATAGCTGGTACAACTAAATTAAAGGTGATGCAAACTAGGGTCCAAGTAGATCAATCATGGAATTACAGAAATCTGTATAGATGCTCATTACTAAGCACAGATTAAACAAACCTGTTAACTACTTGACTCCAAAGTAGTACTGAATTATCACATTTTATTTTTTCCCCATAGTGTGACTTGTTTGCCTATCCTCTTCTCAACTGTCACACAAGCTGCTTCTTTGCCAAATAAATACATAACACCTCTTCAGGTTTCATTGCAAAACAGGTAGTTAAAAATGAGTGCATAATCTTTCTGTAAAACCTGTAAGTCCCAGCAGCTCTAATGAGACTTTTTCCATTAAAATTTGATTTCTACTGTAGACATGATGAGGACACAATGGAAGACACATGCTTGGTGATGAAAAGAGGAGCCCAAATATCTATTTCACCCTTTCCCTTATGGTGAATTTTCTAAGCCTTCCCTGCAATATGGTGCAACCAATCATAGAGAATGCAGGGTTGATAAAGATAAAATTAAGTCACATCATTCAGTCAGCTACACTGGGGCAGGGGAGAGAAAGAAAGATATTTTTCCATTAGCCCCAATTTACTTCTATTAAGTGTCTTTCTGCCCTGAAAGACAGATATTGCCTGAGCTGTGATTCTGGCTGAGCTGTTTTTTTTTAAAGAAGCCTCTTCTGCCATGATTACTGACCTTCGCATTATGGAACTCTTCCTAAAATTCCAGGAACCTCAACAACAACAACAACAACAACAACAATCACCACAGCAATGGATTTGAAGCTTAGTAATTCTAGACTCTAGAAGAGAGGAAGCACTTTTTAAGCCTCTTAAACAGGAAAAAAAATTGCTTTCTGGTTTGAATTGTGGGGCGTTTTCTGATTCCAATAATATTTTAAATTTATCAGGTTATAAAAATTGTCTCTATGTCCAAACAAGTGTTTGTGTGTACAGAATCGAGTATGTTCCACACAAAAGCCCAGAGCCAGACATGACATAGTAGGTCATGTCTCATGAAGGAATTCAGCACCTCCCTCTCTGGCTGAGCACCTGTGAGAAATGTTGGCTGCATCTACATTGCAGAATCAATGCAGTTTGACACTGCTTTAAGTGCCATGGCTCAATGCTATGGGATTCTTGGATTTGTAGTTTTATGAGACATTTAGCCTTCTCTGTCAGAGAGCTTTGTTGCCACAACAAACTACAAATCCCAGGATTCTATAGGATGGAGCCATGGCAGTTAAAGCTGTGTCAAACTATATTAATTCTGCAATGTGGCAGCAGCAGCCATTTTTAATTTATTGGTAGTGTAACAATTTAACTGTCAGCTGACAGTTGGTATTAGGAAGGCAGTTTGGGTGAAAGGATATGGAAGATTTAGGGTTAAGGGTCAGTAAGTTTAGGAATAAATGAGTGGTATTTCAGGGTCTCAGGTAGAGACACGTGTTAGAATGTGTGAGTGGTATTTTAAATGTAATAAATATTGAATCTGCTATTTTATGTTTAACTTCTGTATATAGACTCATAAAGCTGAAAGAGACCCCAAGGGCCATTAAGTCCACACCGCTGCCATGCAAGAAGAGACCATCAAAGCACTCCTGACAGATAGCTATCTAGCCTCTGTTTAAAGATCTCCAAAGAAGGAGACTCCACCACTCTCCAATGGAGTTTGCTCCACTGTCTCTTACAGTCAGAAAGTTCTTTCTAATGTTTCACTGGAATCTCTTTTCCTGTAGCTTGAATCCATTGCTCTATGCCCTAGTTTCTGGAGCAACAAAAAACATGCTTGCTCCATCCTCAGTATGACATCTCTTCAATTAACCTTCTCTTCTCCAGGCTAAATACACCCAGTTCTCCAAGTGTCTCATCATAAGCAACGGTTTCCAGACCTTTCACTTTTTTGGTCACTCTCCTCTGGACACACTCTTGCTTCTCAACGTCCTTGAACTACAGTGCCCAGAACTGGACACAGTGTTATTCCAGGTGAGGCCTGACCAAAGCAGAGTAGAATGGCACTATTACTTTCTTTGATCTAGACACTGTACACCTATTGATGCAGCCTAGAATTGCTCTGGCTTTTTTAGCTGCTGCATAATAATGCTGACTAATGTTCAGCCTGCGGTCCAATAAGACTTCTTGATCCTTTCTGCATGGACTATAGTCAAGCCAGATGGATCTCATCCTATATTTGTGCATTTTATTTTTACCACCCAAGTGTAGTATCCTACATTTTCCCCTACTGAAATTCATTTTTTTAGTTTTGGCCCAGCTTTCTAATCTATTAAACTCATTTTGAATTTTGATCCTGTCCTCAGGAGTGTTAGCTATTTCTCCTAATTTGATGTTATCTGCAAATTTGACTGAAGAACACCATTGCACAGGACAAGCAAAACAAAATTCATTAATTTTAGTTATGAAGAACCCTTCTAATTTATATGTTTGCACTTACCTCTTTACACAGGATTCAATCATATCACTAGCCATAAGTTTCAGCCGCTGTTCTAAATGTTTTGCAAATTCTTCCTCAGGCCAGTGTAGGTCCCTGATGAAGGTCTGTAAGGCATCTAGTTTCCAGAACAGATCTTCTGATGTTCCTGATCCATTGCTGCCGGGATGACATGAAAAATAACACCAAAAGAGATTACATCCTGCTCCTGGGCTCTGGGAACCTGATGTGGAGATTGCTCTTGCACATACAATGGAGGCATAACAGTGATTGGAGACATAGAACAAAGCCATGGAGAATCTCCAGCACCAGGGTTTAAGGTTTTATAGCAAAGATTTTTTCTAGTCTACCTAGCTGTCTCAAGTCTTTCCAGGTCAGACATGGAAGACAAGTAAAATAAGAAGATATGGACATTTGTCTGGAGACAGTGCATATGGCAACAACAACAAAATCAGCCCTTTTCAATAACCACATTAGCTTGCGTAGTTATTGAATTGGAGGGTCTATAAGGTAACGGGAATTCTCTTGTTGGTAATAACCGCAGTACTCACATGTATGTGGTTATTTTTTTTAGGTTTCATGCATTTTATTTTCCCAAAATATGAGATTTGTTCTTTTCCCTCTGTTCCCTACCTCCCCATCAGAAGGGGTTCAAAGGAAAAAAACAAGCAACGTGCTAACAAGTGGTGAGCGAGGACACTTTTTTTGAATAGCTGGAAAGCAGAGTAAGGAAGTTGAATTATTCACAATGAGATGATCTTTTGCATATCTCAGAAAGTTTTTTTTTTTTGCATCATTGATCACTTTATCTAATTTCAGGTTCAGATTGTTGGGACAGAGGGTGGAGGAGACAGAGGGACCAATATATTTGACTAACGTTCTCTTAACAATTTTTCTTTTTGCCAAGTCTTTCTTCTAGGTCAGATTTCTTTCAAAAAGTGCAGATTTTCTTACCCAGATCTTCCAGAAAGATGAGGATATCCTGGTTTTGTGCTGTTTAGACTTCTGTTCAGGTACAATTATGTCTAATGCCTCTATATGCTGAATAAAATGCAAGCTTTGGATTGTACTTTACTCTGAGAAATTTATGCATCTATTTATTATCCCATTTCTCTTTATTTCTCTCATTTTTAACATAATGACTGTGATCAAGAACACTTCAAGATGTTTATTCCACTCCTCGCATACCACTAATGCTAACACAGTGATTTTTTTATTTACACACCATGCATTACGAGTTCATGCTGATATCGTCTATAGAAACGGACAGAAGGGTGTTTCTATTGTGACAGATGCCAGCTGCATTGAGTTAATGCTACAGAAGGGGAGATATTGCTAAATGCACACATGGCTACCGCAGGGTGAAAACCATACTCCCAACATGCCAAGAAGGGGTCCTTTGAATCCTGTTCTAACAAAAGTAATTATTCAAAGAATGCATCAACTTAGTTGTAGGAGATAAGACGTATCCATGTAATGATGTGAAAACACTGAAACAGGTCCTAAAGGGGTAGGAGGGAGCTGAGGGAGCAGATCAATGAAAAGATAGAGAATCAGGCACTTCCTTGAATTAATGATTAATCAAAGAGGGAACATGCATTACAGCAGTGGCCTAACTGGCTTAGCACCAGTTCATTTTCCTCTGATTTAAACCTACATTGGAAATGTTTACCTTTTCTTTTAAAAACCAAACCACAAACCCCAGTTTAACTTATTTTTGGAAAAGAGTCTATTTTGCTTTAAGCAATTAAATGCTCAGCAATGGGGGAAAAACCCAGTTATTTATTACACCATGATCACACCTATCTGTTTACATAATTTTAGGGGGAAAAATCTCTGGGCTGTTTTGCATTTCCCATTTCAAGAACTCACTGTTTGGTATTTTATAATACGTGGAGAACAATATACAGACATTTGATTTCAAGCTGTCAAGTTTAGTAGCTCACCCAGCAGCAACACCTTAATCTATTTCATCATGTCATTTGTAGAAGGCATTTCATGTTAATATTTTATTATTTTAAAAAAAGTTTTAAGATGACCACTCCATTATGATGACTTGGGCTGCAATCCTAAATGCATCTGCTCATGGGTATATGCCATTCCTGTCATCCAATGAGACTTACTCATGAGTAAATATGCTTAGGATTGACGCCTTGATTCTTATCTTTTCAAAAACAAAACAAAACAAAACAATATGACAGAGCATGCACAGAGAAAAGAATTATTTCTGTTACTATTTACATATACTGCCTACTCTAGTCTAGCCTTTAATAAGTCAGCTTAGCATGAATATGAGTTGTATTTTAAAAAAAATAATTTTAGCATTTTCAAACATAAATAAACATAAAATGTTCATGTAACAGCATTTCACTGTACTTTTTTCCCCTCAAAAGCATAGAAACAGTCTTTGGATGGAAATTTAAGTACAAATTCCTGATTTCAAATGATTGTTCCAAAACTAAAGGGATTAATTAGGTAATTTTTAGACTTTAGATCACTAGTCTTGTTCAAAAGTGACATACCTACAATTTTAATTAGAATTAATTACAAATTAGATGTTACATTGGACAACCAGGATCAGAATTCCCTTGCCCAAAGTTATTAGCACCCCAAGTCATAGTACACTGGCTTTCGCAGATTAAAGTCTCCCTCTAAAGCCACTATATATTTTCAGGGGAAACTTAAAGTGTCCTTAACATCTTTTATAGTGCAGAAAGTGTTTTTGGTATTTGAGGGACACACTTTAATAAGAAAATGGCATACAAGAAAGGTTTAATGCTGTTCCACAGCAATCTGGCTGTCCAGCTGTTCTTAGTATCATCATGTTATCATCATTTTCTTTTGAGGGGAGATTCTTCTAATAGATATTTTGGACACTCTGTCAATTTGTATGCACAAAGAAGACACCTTTAAATATTTGAAATGTGAATAGGAGGAACTCTTGTGCCTACATGAGTGGATAAGCTCCAGTTGTTCCACAGCACAGAAGCCATGCTATTTTTTTTTGGGGGGGGGAAGTTATCACTTCTTTACAATGAAACTTTGTACAGATTAACTAGATTATGCTTCCCATTAGGTGTAGTCACACTGCAGAATTAAAGCAGTTTGACACCACTTTAACTGCCAGGAATCTATCCTGCAGAATCCTGAGATTTGTAGTTTGGTGAGGAACCAGAACTCTCTGACAGACCAGGCTGAATCCCTCATCATATCACAAAACCATGGTGTTGACTTCAGTGGCTTCAGAGGGTGGGATTACCAGGCTGAAAAAAAAATCATATAGTTTAAAATCTCCAGATACAGTAGAAGAGAACACCAAAGTGGTAGGCAAATATGGCACGGTAACAGGACTAGGGAAAACATGAGCATAATTTTTTATTCAAATCCAGTCAATTTAAAGTAGCTAAAATTTTGCTGCACTCTCTTCTATTTTGCAACGGGGACTCCTTTGGCACAATCTTGGAAAAGTTCACTTTTCTAATGTTCAGCTATACAGATTTCTTCCATAAGGTTATTTGTAGAAATTAGTGAAGGCATCGGCTTGTCATGGGTCTGAAGCAAACAGCCTGGAAGGAGTGGCCTCTGGCTGCTCCGGTCCCGATAGTGCTGGTACCATGGGCCGCTGCTGCAGTCCCAAATGGGCTGCTGGCAGGAGCGAATTAAATCCACTCCTTTTTGGGCTGGCTTTTCCTGGCTTGGGAACACCATGCTCTGAAAGCAGCTGGAAACCACTTTATTTGGCCTGTGTGTTTCAGGCCTCGGTCACTGATTACAATGATGTTGCTGATTTTTCTTCTTCTTCTTCATGTAATGTGATTACAGGATTGTTGTCCTAGGCTTCAATCACAGATAATTATGTTGTTGTACATTGTATGTCTTCAAGTGTTTCCTGGCTTCTGGTAACACTCAGACAAGCCTATCTTGGGCAAGAATCATTCAGGGACTTTGACATTGCTTTCTTCTAGGGCGGAAAGAGTAGGATTTGTCTAAGGTCACCCAGTGGATTTCTAGGGATTCAAACCCTGGTTTCTCAGAGTCCTAGTCCAACACCCAAACTACTGCAACACCATGGCTTTCCCAAGCTAAAGCAGTTGAGGGTAAACTCAGCTTGGAAACATGACCTTTCCCATTTTTGTAGTTAAAAAAAGTAACTTCTCCATGCTTTTATACTTTTTTCTAGATGAATCCTGCCAAATAACATTAATATTGTTGTTTTATTTATTATTGTTTATTATTATTATTATTATTATTATTATTCAATCATGGATGAAAGCAGGAACTAAACAAATAAAAATTATTTGTTCTTTGATCTGATCCAAGTCATGAGAAGGTTTATTTGAGTACAAGATGATTTTAAAAAAAAACAAAACACAAAACCCACATGCCCCTAACACTTATCTCATGGTTCAGATTCATGGCCGTATACAGCAACAGTATTTTTCTGTGCTGGACAATTTTGTCAGCAAGAATGTTGATTTAAGTGTCAAATAGGTGGAAAAATATTCCTTTGATATACATACTGATGTTAAATTACAGTATAATGAACTGTATACCAGATTTAGTTGGCTTTTTTATTGCTTTGTATCAATCTTAGTTCTTCTTTTGATATGACTTTATAACTAAACATGAAAGAGAGAAATAAACAATCCATATCCATGCCAAGATTACTTTTGATTTAAATGAGATCTATTGAACTGAATACACACTCAGCATCATATATAGCAGCCATCCATGACGGTGCAGAAAAGGCAGGCATTTGGGGGATGCCTAGCGGGATGTTAACTGGTAGATTTGGAACTTTAGGGAGATTCACATTTGGTAGATTCACATTGGGCAGATTACTTGTTAAACTCCTGTGGAAGAAACAGACAGAAAGAAAAAAATACCATCACGGTGACAATGCAGATGCAGCAGAAGCACGGTGGCACTCATAAACAAATCTGCAAAGTTCACAGCAAGACAACAATAAAAAGACCCAAACCAAAAACATTTGAGAGAGAAGCATGAGTATGGAAGGCTTAAAAGTGGGATTTGGGATTTCCCCCACCCCAGCAGTCTGCAATTAAAAACAACAACAACAACAACAACAGGTTGCTTAAATGAAAAGAGAGCAAGGACAGAAAGGAAAGAAGAAACATTTACAAAGTAGCAAATTAAAACATCAATAATACAGGAAGACATAACATACATCTTTTAAGAACGTTTCAAAGCACAGAAACTAGCTTCTAATTTTTTGGTGGGACACAGTCAGATGTTCAAAGTTATTAAGAATGAAGACTGGAAGGACAGAACGATAATGACTACACTGACAATGCTATCCCATGGTGTACTTAGAAGGAAATCCCATTAAATTTAACAGGAATTCCAGATACTGTAAGTGTGGATAGGATTTTAGCCTAAAAGCCCTAACTTAAATATTTAAAAGTGTGCGCGTGCGCACATACATATGTACTTTAAAGGATGGTTTTACTAACTGCCAGACAAATATTTTCCTTTGGACTTAAGTAAAATTATTCCATTTTAAAAGTGAACAGCTCAAACAGGTATGTACTCATGCAGCTCCCTGATCCCATATGGCAAGGGCACTCAGAGTGCTGACCTCCAGTTACTATTGGATTGCAACTCCCAGCATTCCTCACCATTGCCTATGCTTCCTAGGTTTGATAGGAGTTGCGGTCTGACAACATCTGTAGGCCCAATTTGCTCAGTGATGAGATAAGGGCATACATAGGCATACCTTTGAGCACATGGAGCTCACTGGTGTTTCCTTTTTTTCAACTGAATGGGATACATATACCTAATTGCCTCTGCCACCCAAATGAACAGGAAATCCTTACATGCACAAATTATTTTGAGTATTCATATAAAATTAATTACTACTGCTAGTTATTGAGTTCTGTTCAGCATGGAACTGGACAGTGGCTTTCTGGTTCTTCCCAGGACACTCTTGAGTGTAAGTAAGTAATATTCTGTAATGATTCTTAGCAGTGATGGTTTCAGCTGTGTGTGCCATGTTGGAGAAATGTGTGAAGTGAACAGAATTTATCTGCTTACCCAGAGGGGTGGGATATAAATAAATAAATAAATAAATAATTATCATCTGTGGAAATTTTCATGTAAGGCTTCAGATATTCAAGACAGAGGAGTGGCTTGAGAAACTTCATCAGACTTCTAGTGAGTAGTCCTTATCTCCATAAAATGCACTTGCATAGAAAGATGCCTAAGATGATAACTATGAAGCCCAGTGTTGTGCCTGTTACTTAGATCTAAGGACAGTAGAGTTCACTGGGAGTTATCTGCAAAAATGAGACTGCAAAGGGTTGCATTATTACACTGCAATCCATGTCTACTCAGACATGTCTTATTAAATTCAATGAAACATACTCATGGATAAGTATACAGCAATGTTATTGAAACTATTAATTATAGCAAAGTGAATGCCAGAAATTGAGGTCTCTATTCCACACGTGTCTAAAATGAACAATACAGATTGCTCAAATAGGTAAACTTTTCTTCCATTTGTCCCCTTCTTTTACTTTCCCAAATGCTGAAACTTGGCTCCTGACAAATTTTCCCCAAGGGAAAATTGGTCTGGTGGGGGAGAGGGTTCCCTCTTGTATAGAGAAATGTCACATTATGGGAGCCCCCATAGGTAGTACAGCCCAGAAACAGGTTTATTGTTTCAGTGAGACCTAGAACTATGATACCAGGATGTTGCAGTTGCCTGTCTGAAATATGATTTAATTGGTTTCCTTTACTGAATATTTTATAATGTAACAACATACTTATTACAGATAAAATGCATACTGCAGGTTGGCACAGTTGCTTAAACAGACATGACCAGAAAACAACAATCTCGAAAAACAAAATTTTGTTATCTAGAAATACGTTCACTGAGGATTTCTACTATGCTTACAGGAAACAAACATTGTAAAGACAAACAATGCTTGCTAAGGACAGCTGGTAATAACAGACATATTCCAGAGAATGCAATAAAAATACTCTTGTATCAGCCATTTCTTATATCAAGCAAAACAATTTAAGAACTGTCCAGTCAGTTTAAAAGAAGTGAAACTCCTATCTGGCCCTCAAATATTTATACATCACATCATCCATCACAGTGTGAGAAAATTCAGAAATTCCCTGGAACTCATTCTAAAAGCATTTCCCAATGCCCAAGCCTTAGAAACTACTATGTACCAATGAATGAATACACATTTAAACCCTTTACCATTATGCCAAAATATTTTACAAGCTTAAGTCTTCCACTTTATTGGCATCATCTTATTGTCTTCATGTCAAGATATAACTGACACTGACATTACACAATCCACATTTTAGTTATTGAAAATAATTCTAAAAATTTTCTGACAGATTTAAGGCTTCAGGTATTCCAGACAGAGTACTGTAGGAACTTAAGAGATTTCAGCAGACTTCCAATGAGTATTCTTAGCTCCATGGAATGTACTCCATGGAAAGGTGCCTAGGATGATAACTATGCAGTCTAGTGTTGCGCCTGTTACTTACATCTAAGTGACAAGTAAGAAGTAACTGTGACTCAGGATGCAAAGAAGTGGTAGTCACATGCAATATTGTAAATGTGACACTGAAACTAACAACAAAAATTATGTATATATGAGTTGCCCCTGGGCATGTCGATTACTTCTTTGAAATCTAACCATTCTTGAAACCTAACCTAACTTCTTTGAAACTTAACACAGACACTGACACAAAACTGTTTTTGGATTAGATTTTGTGCAGTGAACTTCTGTGTATGGCTGCTGCAAGCCACTTTTGTCCAGAAGTGTCTTCTCCAGATGTCTTGCTGTTTTTGTGCTACATTTCATCCATGTATATCTCAAAACACTGTCCCCAGTCATTCCAGATGGAAGATGTTTGGTCGCCACCAAGTGGAAATGTCTTCCTGCTCCAGCTATAGTAGAGTGGCTTAATAAAGTATGGTATATTATAATCGAACTAGGAGAAAAAAACACTTTGTAAATACAATCATTGGCTTTTATTTGTAAGATATTCTTTTACATATCACAGCTTAAGCAATATGCACTATAAATCTATTTATGTTTACTCAGTCAACCTATAGTGTTTATATCCTATAAAGTGTACTTAAGGTTGTATCCCTAAAGTAATGTTTATAAGCATATATGGGTGATCACTTCAGTAACACTAAATTCATAATCATTGCAGAGGACAGGGGAAAACTTTGGTGTACATGAACAAAACCATTATTTACATTTTTAACATAGTATACATGGATAATCAAAAGTTGTTTCAAATTATTTTCACCTATTGATTTAATGAATAGAACAGAATGGAATTTTTGAATTAATAACACATTTGATAAAGCATATCATATGGCAATCCCATGCATGTTTATCCAGGCCTATCCAGTCAATTTTAAATCATGACTTTTTAATCTATATATATGAACTGTTATAAGTGTAAGTGGGTATAATTCCAACTAAATGCAGATACAGGATCTTTAAGCCACAGTTAATATGGTCCTGATGGAATTTCCCTTCTCACTACTTTGTAACTCCTGGAGCTGCCCAAAACTAGATCAGGAGAGTTTCCCAGCGACCTGAAGCAAACTTTTGAGATGCTTAAAATGTGAGCTTTATAGAAAAACACTTCACTGACACACCCTTCATCCTAGTTCATGATTGCGAAGAGTAGCAATAGCAATAGCAAGTACATTTCTATACCACTTGTCAGTGAACTAGTACTCCCTAAGCAGTTCACAACGTGTAAGTCAATTGCCCTCAACAAGCTGCTTACTCATTTTACTGACCTATGAAAGGATGGAAGGCTGAGTGGACCTTGGAGCCCTGCCTGGGATCAAACTCACAACCTTGTGGCTGCAGTACTGGCATTTAACCACCGTGCCACCAGGGCTCCTTAATCATAAAATAATAGATTGCCTGCTCAACCTCTCCTAATTAAGTTACCCCATTGACTACCTTGGCTGATGATAAGGTGGCCACACAGCCATCATCTCCTCCTGACTACCCTCCATTTCAGTGTTCTCAATTTATCTGGAAGTCTGTCTTGACAGTAGGAGTGCTTTATTTACATTATTCAGTTCCTCTTTCATCTTTTTGCCCCCCCAAGTATCACCTTTCCACTTCCATCCCAGTCAAGCCCACATGAAGTCATAGAATGGGGACAGAGAAAAGTTGAAGAGCACAAGTCTCTTTGCTTTTATTAAGCAGCTTTACCAAAAATGTTTGTTTGATTACTCTGGAGGTAGAGACAAAAAAAATGAGTGGAAGGATTGAATGTTTTAATTAGATGAGTCCCTGCCTTCCAGCTGAAGGTACTCCTATTAGGGTTAAGAATGAAATGCAGAATTCCGTTATAGGCTGCTTCCATAGAACAGACAAATTCATAATGATATGCTGGTTTGCCATTTTGTTCAATACAAAAATCTACAAATTAGCACAGACTTTGCAGAACTTTATCAGCCTCATTAAAAGATTTCTGAAGACAAAGAGCAAGGGGATTGTTAGGATCAGTGTTCAAGTGGCTACAATTTTTAAATAGCAAACTTATGATTACTTCTTTGCTATGCTGAGCAGTTTGGAAAGAGCTTTTCCTTAGGCTGGATAGGAAAAGGAAAAAAGGGCACTGAGAAGATGTTAGTTTCCAAGTCTACAATATACTGAGGCTGCAATCTTAAACAACTTGGAATAAGGCTCTGGAACTTAAAGGGACTTAGTTCAGAGTAGACATGCACAGGATTGCTCTAAAAGCATCAATAGATGGAATGGAGAAAGAGTTATAGACATAAATAGATTAGCTATTTAATAGGTGTTAGACAGCAGAATGATGCATCAAGAGCTCTTGAGGACAGAAAAATCAGTGACACTTGGATATCATACAGGATGTACTCAAGTCACCTAGTCACAGTGTTCTTCACTATGGTGAGTTGTACTGTGCATCTTCCTAAGTTATAGTAATTACATCTATACAATGGGCTCTTCCTTTATGCGGGGATCTGTTCCGGACCCCCCCCCCCCTCGTGTAAGGGAAATACCGCCTATTAAAAACATTGGGGCTTTTGCATGTGGCACAGCATGGCGATACGTCACCGGCTCCCTGTTAAATGAAAGCCTCTTCTTTTGTACTTAAAGCATTTTTAATGGGCACTTTTTTTTTAAAAAAAAGGCAGATGCCATTCACTATCCCAGTTATGGATGCATAACAGTTATGTATCTGTAACTGCTCTGTATTTACAATCCCTACATAGTAATGATTTTATTGACACTATTGCCATGATTATAACTACCCTCCCAAAATTACTTTATCAGCCAGTAGACTGCTTTATTTTTGCAATGCGGCAGAAGCCCCGCTTGTTGATGGAAGTTCAGTATACTTAATGAAGTAGCCAGTATCATCCAATAACTATACTAATTTATTTCTACAGCAATAAGGAATCTCAAACTTTCTGCAAAAAAGAAAGGAAGCAAAAACAAAAGAAAGGAAGGAAGAGAAAGAACTAACAGCATTAGTATGAATTTATTCTGAAGTGAATGGTTATTGGAAATGTTTCAGGAAGCAGCATCAAAATCATTTATTTTCCTTAACTTATTCCCCAAGAAGGGCACATGCTGTGATATTCCTATTGAACTAATAATCCTGGTTCAAGATGACCTGGATTCTGCTGACTGTGTTGTTAAGTGGATAGATACTTGCATGGCTGAAGCATACTATGGAGCTTGAGCAACCCATGCAAAGGCAGTGCTGGCATGATCCCTCACCTCGTGTGACTGCTTACATTAAATCAGTTGGAGAACAGATTTAACTTGCATATTCAGTGTTTTGGAAAACTGTGTTAGGGCTGCTGTCTTGCTTTGATTCATTTTTCCCTGTATAGTTTTGCCCACACTTACCAGCTGTGTAACCTTTCAAACAGAAAGTTAACTCAACTTGGTGAGTTTTGCAGCTTTGAAAAATGAGCTCAGAAATTAAAATAAAAATGGGTGTATATATAGCTTTTTTTAAAAAAAAAACAACCAACAACTTTGGAACTTGCAATATTTTTTGATGTATGGCTTGTGTTAATTTTAATGTACTGTATGACATTGATACATACACACACTCTCACACACTTTTCTCATATACAGCCATCTGGTTAGGTTAAACGTAGGATCATATAGCTCCGGCTTGATCTGTTATCAAGCTTCCATTGCATATTGCAAGGTCTATTTCAAAGAGGTGTGCTGTGATTGGACTTCTTGGCTGATACTAATGTTATTTCATTAGCATGGTCTGACCTAAAGATTTGAAGGTACAGCAGAAGGCTGAGGGATATATCTTCTTTCCCTGTTCAACCATAGTTGGAAGCCCTTCTGCAGCCCCCTCAAAAAAGAAAGCGACAACACGTTTGCCAATATTGTCTTACACCTACTGAAGTCATGGTATGCTTAGTAAACAACCTTTGCAGAAATTTCTCAAATACTAATGTGGCTTTGATTCAAAGGTGAGAAACTCTGGCTCTCCAGATACTGATAGATTTCAACTTACAATATCCCTCACCACCCACTTCCTATGATAGCTAGGGCTGGTGGAAGCAGCAACTCAACAACATCAGGAGGTTGGCAGGTGTACACTCCTGATTTAAATCATTGGCTGATAGACTGTATCCCAGTAGTTAGTGGCGAGGGAACATATACAGGATGCATTGAAGGGGTAACCATATCAATAGCAGTTTCATTTATATACCACTTTGTACCACTCTAAGCAGTCTCTAAGTGGTTTGCAACTGTAAGCTGATTGCCTGCATCAAGCTAGGTACTCATTTTAGTGACCTTGGAAGGATGCAAGCCTGAGTCGAGCTTGAGCCCTGGCTGGTACTGAACTCACAACCTTATGAGTGGCTGTTAGTACAGGCATTTAACCACTGTGCCACCAGAGCTCCTGAAATAATGCAGTTTGATACCACTTTAACTGCTACAGCCTCATACTATAAAATTCTAGGATTTGTAGTTTTGTGAGGTACCAATACTCTTTGACTGAGAAGGCTGAAGACACTGTAAAACTACAACCCCCAAGAATATTTATAGGATGGAGCTATAGCACTTAAAGTGGCATCAAACTGCATTATTTCTACAGTCCAGATGCACTCTTAATGGCAGAAAGCCCTCTCTAGTGGCATTTTCCCTAGAACCATAGACAACAGGGATCAAAGGGCAGCTGACAGAATCCTCCTGAGTAAATTCTCTGGAGAGGTATTATTCCTTCATGATAATCTGACAAACGGGATGACCATTTGCCATTTAGCTTCTTGAAACATAATTCAGGGTTCCCTCTCAAAAGTACTAGGAGCACAATACCTGGTGAAAACTGTTCACTTGATTAGGCCTTTATGAGCCACAACAATATCACTCCTGCTACTACTACAACTAATGATAATGACATTCATAATCCATGTTAGATATAAGATATGACTGGATATGGAAAATGTACAATTTTTTTTGTTTCCTTTGAATGACAGAAGCTAACATTAAGACCATATGTGAAAACTACTGTAAATTAGAACCATAGGTATGGGATGCAAAAATAGTTCAAACTAGGCTGATGATCTTAGGGCCAGTTCATGCATTACAGGCATGGCAATTGCTTCTTGGTGCATTTATTGTACACCACCACAATAATGATATTCCCTGCAGACTGAGGCCCATAACCAGATTGTAAGGAATCATGTCACTTGCCTAGTCTTTCAGCTCAAACTGATACTCTGAGGGAACTTCTTTTATTCAATCATTTCTATCATCCTTCCAATTAGTTACAGGCTATTGTACCACATAAAGTGCCTGCATGTGGCAAAATGTTTGGTCTGTATAGCTCCAGATCTTTGTAGAAAGATGTGGAAGTAATTAACATCACTAGTGAACACTAAGCTTTAGCTGTGCTAACAAATAAGTGGTTAAGATGCCTTAGAAAAAAAATGCTAGAAATATACAGTGGGAGCTGCAACCCAACTTCAGAAAGATTGCATGTTCTTGCCCCTGTATCCCAGTAGCTGGTGGTGATAGAACATATATAAGATGTGCTGATAATGTAGAAATAATGCAGTTTGATACCACTTTAGCAGCTACAGCTACATCCTACAGTATCCTGGGATTTTTAGCTTTCTGAGACTCCAAAAAGAGCTAAAAGAATCAGGAGAAATATAACTAATTGAAGACAAAATTAACCATGCATAATAAACTTAGTGTATCTTATTCATAACAACTATAAATTTATATATACAACAGAGTACCTTGCTCATTCTTTTAAAAAGGCATTGTTTTAGCATGAAAACAGAAAAAAAGCATCTAATATTTTACTAATTCATATGTGCATGAGTCCTCTTGTACCCGAATACTCCAATTTTATCAAAGGAGGTTTCCTTACTTTACTGGCTCCCATGACTCCCGCTCAAAGCCCCTGTGAATTGATTGTGCAATTGAGGACTCCATGAGATCGACATATCTAACAACAAGTGGCGCAAACAGGTCTTGAAGATGTTTGTGGTATTTTCCATTGCACAAATTATCTAGAATAAATAAATAGCAAATAATATATAAGAAATCTTGCACAGCAATCTCAAAACAATTACATTTATTACATATACACATATAAGGAAATAGACCAAGTTTACAAAAGCTTAAGCTATAACTACTTTCACACAGTTAGTCTCAAAGGTGCAACAAAATCCCTTTGCATACTGATATTCCAGATGAACATGGCTATGTCTCTGAATTCTAGCCAAATATTTTTGAGAGCAACTTATTAGGGCTTAAAAAGTTGAAAATAATCAAGAATCAACTTCTTAATTAAAACAAGCATATCAAGTCACACTCATTAGTGGAAAAATAGATGTGCAGTTGTTTCTGGCTACAAAAATTGGTATACATAATAATAAATCTGAGAAGTTGTAAAATATGTTTGAGAAGTTGTAAAATAAAATAAAACATTTATATGGGCTTCTACATTAGTGAAGGGATGGGCAATCATCCCTGAAGGCCAGAGGCAACACAGGCCTCTCATCAGACCTTAAGAGGGCTTCACAAATACTAACCCCACAGTTTTTTAAAAAAAGAACACTCTTGTGACCTGATATTCAGGCAATTTTCCTAAGTCTCCTTGCTTCTTGAAAGACCTTTTTTGAAGGTGGATGTCAACCAGAATAGAATTACAGATTTCCATTGTCAAAAGCTGCATTTTACATTTAACATGGCTTCTTTCCCTGACAGCTTGACAGCTAAAGTAGAAACTATAAGACTGTGGACTAGATATCTTGGTGCACTTCCACAGAATCCCATTGCTTCTGCCATAATCTGCAAGGACCCCACCCCCTTCTTCGTGCACCCTCTAAACCTGCTCTGGCTTAGGCTTTTGATGTGGGACTGCAGTAAAATAGAGTAGGGAAGAAAGATTCAGTTTTGCTAGATACTGAAGTACACCACTGAATCTTGGTCTCTGGTTGCTCATGTTAGACTTCTCTGTGTAAGGCTATTTCTTTGGATCATGATGACCAAGGAATTATAATTTACAAACATTGTGGCATTAAGGGGAAAAAAAAGATCGATAAGGGCTCTTTAGAGCAAACCCATGCCATGTTACCATGGCCCTAAATATGGGTCTACCAAATGTCTGATAAAACAACAACAAAGTGAAATCTTTTAATCAGAAATTCTATTTTAGGACTGATTTGGATGCTATTTTGGAATTCACACAGACTTCTCCAGAATGTGGTGTTGGAGGAGGTGGAGAATGAATAAAGACATGGTAGGCAATTTGGTCAATAAACATCCAGATTTCATAATGCTATAATTGGCCAGATATAGATCTCTTCTGTATCTTTGCTCATTGTTGGTTCTGGAGACCTGTATGGACACGTCTTCTTTTTTAAGAATATGATATTCCAAAAATCTTACTGTTTTAGCATAAAGGCCCTGTGCTCTTTCTCCCAGTCAGCAAAGAGACAGAAGAATGCCCTTTAAACAGAACAAGAAAATCATGCCTCTTTTCCAAAAGGCTTTTTTAAAAACTGCAATATCTCTTGGAATAATAATAATACCACCCAGCCTCTTGAGTTGCTGGGAATTACCTCTAGATGAAAAAAGGAAATGTTCTGTGGCTGTCCCATCCCTGATAGCTGTACAAACAGAACACCCCACTCCTTGTTTATGAGGGGATGATCTCCATTTAATCTTATTGTACGTCAGAATCCTCAAAGTAACTAACATGCCTGTTTAAATGTAAACTCCACTAAGTGGAATGGTGGTGAAATTAAAGTCCTAGTGAGTTGTCATCTTTCTATAAACATGATGTGAGAAAATAAAGATTATTTGCAAGGGTTTAGCTTAAAAGCAAAAAGCTTAACAGGGACTGATGGATAGAATTGCTTTTGAAACAATGGAGAATGTTAATTATTAGAGTTTTTCCATGTTGAACATAGACTGTATATTGCCACGAAATAATTATGTTAAGATATGAAGTGGAGTTAAGAAGGACACATTAGGATGAAAGATACTAAGGAGATGATTGCACAAACACACACACACACACACAAAACAGTGCGAGAGACATGCGATCTAAAAGGCAAAAACAGTGTCTTATTGCATTTACCCATGCCTGGGCTGTAGGCAGCCCTTATCCACCTGGGAAACCTGTCTACAATCTGGACTTCTCCCATTCTTGAAAAAGCGACAGGAGAAGTCCAGGTTATAGATGGGCACCCTGGGTGGATACAGGCTGCCAAAGCCCAGGCACTGGTAAATGCAATAAGACCCACTTCTATTTTTTAGATCCCGCGTCTCTCCCGCTGATTTTTCTGTGTGTGATAATCTCCTTAATGTGTTATTGTTGGGGTGGATTTCTGTGATGGAAAAGAATGTTTTGCCCAGAAAGATGCTTCTAACTCAGACAACATATGTTTTGAAAACTGAGGTATTCCCTAAACAAGGGCAAGAAGATGTGTTCCAAAACTGTTAGTCAGGGGAAGAAGCCAAGAGTTAAATACAAAGTAAAGAAAAAGTTAAGCAATGTTAGTTAAAATGGCTTAAGCATTTTGGCTATAACAGACAGACTGATTAATAAGAAAATATGTGATCAAAGGGACTGAGATTTCTATTATATCATGATTCTAAAAAGGATTTTTATAAAATGAATTTCGAGAAGGTGATGTATTGTTACAAGATATTCAATAAACTGCTTAGAATATATAAAGGGATTGAAGATGTAGGATTTCAAAAATTAATTTTCAATTAAAACTGGAACTCTTCACTTTCTGAATGATGGATATACAGTTGGAAAGATGCTATGGAAGATTAATTTAATATATGATTATAGAAGAAGCTTGTTATAAGCATAAGATGGAAAAATTCAGCATTATACACTATGGAGGAATGGTCATGGAAGCTGATAAGATTAATAGAAATGGACAAATTGCTTCAATAATAGTTGTTGGTGACATTTAAAAAAAATCTGAACCCCCTTACAGACTTCTTGTGAAAAAAGCAAGCAAGCAAATGGATTGGTAATTTTTGTTTTGATTATTGGAGAGAATTGGTTATTGAAATAATAGGATAGCTGTAATTTATAGCTGGAGAGGTATGAATAACTATATGCTTATATTACCAACAAAAGGAAAATTAGAAATTACCCTTTCCTCTTTTCCCCCTTCTCTTTCCCTTTTTCTTTTTTTTTCTTGTATTTTTCAAATTCTAATTTTTGTAACTTTTAATGTACTTTTAAAATTCTTATTAAAAATGTTCAAAAAAGGAGAGAAAAGACAATAATGCTTATTAACGTAGAAAACATTAGGTAAAGAAGAAGACTGCATTACAGATGGATAGACTCCATCAAGGAAGCCATGAATCTGAGTCTGCAAGACCCATGCAAAGCTGTTGATGACATGATGACTTGGAGGTCTCTCATTCATAGGGTCACCATAAGTCAAAGTTGACTTGAATGTAGTTAACAAGAACAATGCATGGATGATGCAATACATTGCAATACAGTGTAGTGTAATGAAAGCAATGTGTCCAGACTTTTCCCCTTTGGAACTAGGTATGTTTGCATACCTATGATTGCATATAATAAATGGGCTGAATGATTAGCAGAGAATCTTCTCATTCCCCCATATAAATATCCTACGATTCCAATACTTAAGAATGCTTATGTGGAGAGCCGATGTTAACTTTGCCTGTCTGGATTTCACCACCATCACATGTTGGGTACCCGGGGGCAGGGGGAGAGAAGGTAACAACAGGACCCAGACAGACTAGACATTAGCTGACACATGGCAAAAGACCCTCAGTTCCTAAAGAGATAGTGGTGGGGAACCACACACCTCTTTTACTTTGCCTTGGAAGGGCTTTATCAAAGTTTGATACCATCTTTTTATAAGAGTATATACCTGCATCACTCATTTCTGTTACTTCCTTGACTATGAATATATTGTGATGCTTTTCTTATACATTTATTGAGAAGATCAAACGAATGAGTGGATATCATTTTTAAATACAATAACTCTATGATGAAAAATTGAGAAACAGTAAAAAAAAAAGGTTAGCATTAGCCCAACAGTTTTGATCTATCAAAGAAAGAACATTAAATGGCTAAAATACAATACATACAATCATTACGAAGGGAATCATTTAGGAGCTGAAAGAGTGGAAAGCTGTCCCAGGTATCTGGGGGCTGGACCTCTAGCGCAGCATCCATATCTACTGCAAACAATGAGAGGAAGGTTTCCGCATGTTCAACCATTAAGTCTGACCACCACGCAAAGGCCTTCAAAATGCCATAGAGAGAGGGAAGAGTAAAAAAAGAAGAAAGCGTTAGTGCTATTCTTAACCAAAATAACTCTTATTCCTGTTCAAGAGGCATTTTTAAAATAATAAAAAATAGCCCAATGAACATTCTACAGAAAACTAGCTTTATTGTAAAGAGAACAGGAGGACAAAATGCTGAAGATCTGGTGCAAGAAGAATACTATATTAATTAAGCACCTTCTACCTGTAGGTAGCAACTTCTTAAGGGTGGCTCAGATCTGTAGAATTCTACATATCTGGAATGCAACCAATAAGGCGCGTCTGTTCAGTTTACAATAACCCACTTAATTATTTTTGGATCATGCTGTGTACTAGAAGGGTAAACTAGTTCTTTGTCTAAAATATAGAACACTCGGGAGTTTCTTCACTGTGTTTGTGGGTTTTCTGCTTTTCTTTCCCACAAAGTTGTCAACAATTGATCTAGATTATTCTAATGTGAAAGCAGGAAAGGCGTGGGGTTTTAATGTCCTCTAAATACCCCACATTTACAATTCAGAGTCAAGCAGTAGATAAAAGAAAGCACCTACCTTAATATTACATGTTTAAATTTTAAAGTCATAGTTTGTCTTATTGGATTGGGAAAAAAAATCAATTTTAGAATGATGTCATTAAAAAAAACATCCACGGTCAAGTTAGGATGTGAATATGGTAGGAAATAAATCTAAACTTGAAAACCAAGAAATATCAGTGAAGTAACTCATCGTCATGCGCATGGGTCCTCAAGAAGTCACTGTACAGCTTCTCTGAAGTGCCATTCACATCATACATGACTCAGATGTGAATGTGCTTGGAACACATGCACGCGTGTTTGAAACCACTTCTGGCTTAGGAACATGCAGTATGAGTGGTGAGGTCAACAGGACCTTGTGCAGTAACTCTTATGCAATACAGAAACTACCTAGCATCTCCCTGTTTGTACATGGTAGGAAATATCACTAGTACTTTTAAAGGGCAGTGACCAACTTTCACTTGAGAGGTAGGTCAAGGGCTTAGCATATTTGATTTTACTTGCTACCATATTAAGAACTGACAAGGAGGCCTGGCTCCATGCTTCCTATTTAGGGTAGTAACCCTGTTATCTGACAGAAATGATGCCTTTTCTGTATTGACCCCAAAGTTGTGTTAAATGCTCCACTGAGAAGTCTGTATGCTTCCCTGGTCTCCCTTGAGAGGCAGCTGATGATCTCACCCACCAGGCATTTCAGAGTTAGCTGGAGATCTTTACTGTTGCTTTTATGAAGGTTTAAATTATTGTTTTTTTATTCTTTCAACTGGTAACCTTATATATTAGTTGAATTTCCCTGCCTCCTCTTTCCCCATGTTTGTGTGTGTGTGGCTTCAAGTTGTCTGTTGACTTATGCTGACCCCATGAATTTCACAGGATTTTCTTAGGTAAGGAATACTTGGAGATGGTTTTGCCAATTCCTTCCTCGAAAATATAGCCTATAGCATCTGATGGTGTTCTCCCATCCAAATACTAACCAGGACTGACTCTGCTTAGCTTCCAAAAGGAGACAGGATCCTGTCACTTCAGAGTATTTAGGCCCTTCTCCTTCCCCCAGTAGAGTCAGGAAAATACTACAGTGTGGCTTAGGGAAGAACGAATGGGACAGGTTACGGCGAGGAGGACAGAGAGAAGAGGGAAATGAGCAGAAATCCTGCTAACATAAAAATGCCTCTTCTAGATTTTTAAGAACTCCACTTTCTTATTCATTAGAAAAGTTCAGCAATCCTTTCTGTAACTTATTTGGCAGCTTTGGGGAGTGGGTGGTTCCTGGGAGGAGAGGGTGGGAAAATTAGTTTCTTGGTACTCTCTTCTGCCAATATGATGCTGCATGCTGCCCCATGTGAATATTTTGGGGGCATTTAGTCATGAGAGTACAAATACAATGAGTATATAAAACAGAAAAGAACTGTTTTGTGATTAATTAAGACAATTGTCAATGTATACTTTTGTCAGTGAGGGGAAACTATGGAAGATTCAGTAAAAGTGAAGAGACATATTTAACTTCTAGCTTCTGAATGTTAACTGGATAATTCCAATAATAATCATGGTGAAAGGCCTACCGTTATTCACTGAATAGCCTAGTTTAATAAATTATCCTTTCACTCAGCGGTGGGAATCATGCAGTCCCCTGTAGCTTATATGCAGTAATACTGGTTCAAAAAGTTCTAATATTGGTTGTAATTGGTTCTATTACCTATAATCTAGTATTGCTTCAATATTTTCTGGAATGTCTTTTTGGTATATACCAACTAATCAAGGATATGTTTTAACTGAGAACCTCATTTTGTAAGACTTGCTCACACAAAATTTTCATAAGCTCACATTAATAATTGTCCTTTTGGAGGATAAAGAAACAATGTTATAACACTGGATAATGAATCAGTTTGGATAGGTAGGGATTGAGGTACCTCTCTGTAATTCTGTCTATAGATAATATGTAAACTGAGTCTCAAGGAACAGCAAAATAATGTTTTCTCCAAAGGCCAACATAATTATCCCTAAATTCTGCAAATAAAAGCCTGTTTTCACAAGTAAAAAAAAAAAAAAAGAGCTAAAGTTTTAGAAAGTCAAAGGAAGGAACACAACAATTGCCAGAAAACTATATTTTTCATTCTACAAGTAAAACTTGCACTTAATAAGTCTGCTCATTCATGCCCAGACTAATCTCCTGTGATAACAGCATCTCATTTCTTTCTTCAAAATGAGAGATGTAACATTTTGTTACTCTACAATCCTGTTCAACAGAATAAATTTTACTTGCCATCTACTTACCTTCTGTGTTATAAGCATGTAAAGGAAGTGCCTTATCTACAGCACCAAGCTATGATTTTTAAAAAAATCATAACCATGGAAACTCATGTATATATGCATGTTTTCAAGGAGGTAAAATACATATATACATATTAATACATACATACATAGGGAGAGAGACCTAAAGAATCAAAAGCCTGTGACTGCTAGGGCCTTGTAAAATCCCCTACTTTTGTTAAGAAAAAAAGATATCAAATTTGAGGGAAAAATGGGACTAATGGCATAGATATGAAAGCCCATCTACTATGCTGGAATCTAAACACCTACCTTATGTGGGCCTAAGGTCATAATTTAGAATAGTTTACTTGGTACCCCCAACCATCAGATTTCTACACATTACTTTGGAAAGCCTCCACAATTTCAAAAGTAGATTGCCATGTGTCATAAGTTTGTTTTGAAAAGGGTACAGTGTTTCTGTAGCTCAATGGTTGAGATTCAAAGCCCTTTTGTTTACATGGAACTAATCTGTTCTTTGTGTGCTGGGCCCATAATGTAATGAACAGTGTCTTTACTCTTTTCTAAGATTGAGGGGGAGTTTGTTTGTTCTGTTCTGTTTGTTAAAATCAACTATGAATTAACTTAGGAGAAAATATTTTTCCTGGTAATGTTCTTCAATACGTTCCCTCTGATGATTGCTTCTCTTTTAGTGCGGTTACAATTGCTGTAAGGAATGCAAAAAGGTGTGGCCAGCAACAGGTGTGTACATTTCAGATGCCTGTGCATTTTAGAAATGGCTTCAATGTACTCATGTTGTTGTGTTAACTGATTGTCAATAAACAATGTACGCTAAATAGATGGATGAGTCACCTCTGAAAAGAACTTCAGTGACCTGAAAGCTACAAACTAAAACAGAAAATAATTTAATGTCTATATTCATGCATTAAAGACATAAAACCAGGCATCGTGGAATAGAAAGTCATGTTCAGCCAACATCTTTTCCCTTAAATTATTTTATCCTACATTTAACATATACTAATTTTACTTATCATTCTCTAAAACTTTTAATGAATTTGGCGATGTTTCTTTAAGGAATGACCCAGACTGATTCAAAGATTTTGTGGCTGTTGTTTCCAATGGTCCCTTTCCACACGATTGTGGCAAAGTAGGTACAGCTAAATAATGTGTTTTGCAGGATAGGAACCTTAGCAACATTTATTTGGTTCACATCTCTCAATGTTGTACCCCGCCCCGATTGCTCGCTCAGAGGGGCAGGTTAGAAATAAATATTATTATTATCAATGTGGTGAAATGCTTCAGTTATGGAACCTGTGCCATAATATAGCCTTAGCCATTTGCCTTCTAGTTTCTTTATGATCAAACAATCATAGAATTTCTCAGGCCAAGATCCCATTCACTTTTAGCACAGTGTAAATATGCACCAGTATAGTTATTCTGTGTCCTAGTTTTCACCCACTATACAGTGGTTGAAAAATAGTACTGTGTGCCCTAGTGAAATTATTGGTTAAACTGGGGACTGAATTTATACAGCCTCTGAGAAACTGCGACCACAAGCACCCCCCTCCCAAATGACATCAATCTTTATAAAGACTATATAAAGACTTTATAAAATTTTAAAAATTACTATTTATAGACAGTGATAGTGAAAAGGCAAGCAACATTATGTTCCTTATTTACATGCCACCTTTCTGAATTGTACCGCTAGCGTCACAACAGCATGAAACAGCACTCTTCGGTCCTCTGGGAGGAATTTGCTACAGCCTATGAAAACTAGGCTGGCACAGACCTCCCGGAGGGCCTTCTCTGCCGTTGCTCCCAGGCTATGGAATGGCCTGCCAGATGAGATGCGCCTTATTACAACTTTGGACAGCTTTAAGAGAGCCACCAAGATGTATCTCTTCCGGCAGGCCTTCCCAGAAAATGACTAACTTTCTGTCATCTACTGTCCCTCCAGCCCCATTTACCAAGACATTGATACTCTTGAGGCCGCCCACTTACCCAATTTTTATGAATATATTATTATTATTATTATTATTATTATTATTATGATGATGATGATGAAAACAGATGTTGCTTCACTATCCAATCTGGATAATCTCTCTCCATATGTAAATATCGTATATACCAGAACAAAACACACAATGAACAAAATCAGAGGAAGGCTATTGCTATCCTAGCTAGTCATTTGTCTCTCATATCTATTACCAGCAGGGTGAACTATAAATCAGGTGTATGCTGAGCAACAAGAGTAAAACAACAGGCTGAGGAAAGAGCCCAGGCAGGTAGGATAGGTATTAGGATGTAACTGCAGTGCTTGTAAAAATATATCCATTGCTACATGCATGGGCTGGAGATAATTTCCCCCACATTGGCCGTGTCATGTAGGGCTACAGTTCCACAAGCAGTTCAAACTGAAGTTGCTGTTACATTCTTTGGATCCAAAGTTACCAAGCAAGGATGACCCAGGGAAAATCCCATTAGGAAACATGGCACCGAGAGGACATGCACGAAATATGACAGGAAGTGACTTGTTTCATTCAGTTTAGTCACATACCTCTTTCCCCTGCCAGGATCATCCAAGATTGAATGAACAGTAGAAAAACAGGGAGGAAATTTAAATATGCAATCAGGCATTAGTTGGGATTTGAGGATTGTTGTGCACTACCAATAAATTAATTTTACTTTGCTTTTATTTATTTTTAAAATGGTGAAATTATTTAAGTTAAAATGTATTTAACACAATATAGAAATGTCAATGAGAAGGAAAGTAGAAAATATTGGGCGTTAATGTAAAAAGTTATAAACAGATGCTAGTTTTATCTGAATTTTAAGAGGATAATTTATAAAAGGTATCACAAATCATTTCAGTTCTCAAAGAACACTGGATATAGAACAAATTCCATATATGCAACAGGGTCATACATGGGGGAGGAAATCCTATCCCCATGTAATGACAGATGTACACTGACTTTATAAGGGTCAAAATGGAATCCTTATGGGACTTGAAGCTATTTTTGCCAGAATGTATGTTTACAGATATCAAAACGCAGCAGTGCCAACAGAGATATGTAGACTGCAACTGAACACTGATCCAGTGCAGAGCATGTGGGATATAGCTGCAGACCCTGCCCCATTTTGACCGGCAGCCCTTCTTGCTCTTACCAGGAGGTCAGATAAACAACATGGGCTTTCCCTACCTTCAGCAGATCCTTGAACCTCAAGAGGTCCACCAGTCTCTGCAGCTGACTGATGGAATCTACCCCATTTAGCAAGATTGGACTAAAGGGTCCAATTTACTTGCCAATGCTGTATATTAGCTACACTGTAGGAAGCTAAAGTAGAAAAGAAAACCCTAATACCACCTTGCGTGCTTGTTCCAAGATTGGGAAGCTGCCATTTGATCTGGTGATTTCTGCTTAAAAGGAAACTCAGTATTTCCTCTGTTTTTAGGTTGTTATTAAATAACTTACATACTTTGTAAGTAGAACTAAAGAAGCATACTTCAGCATTATTTAGTTTCATCCATAATTTCATGCCTTCTCCTTCCAATATTGCTCAACACTGGTTATTTGGGTGTACGTTCATGTAAGAACTTTCCCACAGATCAAGAAGGGGAGCACAGATATTTGGTTGGTAAGGGCTAATTTTTGGGTGATGCAAATTGGTAATGCAAATTCATTACCAAGTGGTACGAATCCTTCTTTATCCTTTACCCCCCTCCCCCACTGTCTCCTTTACTATTTAAAAGCACTGCTGCAGCTCAGTAGTAGAAGCATAGGGCTGTAGTCTCTGGAAACAGGACAGTAAATTCCCCTTGGAAGATGCAACAAAATGAAATTACATCATTCCCCTGGCACTGAATGGAGAAAAAGGGTGGCTGACCCCACCATTCCCCACTGTACAATGCAGTGGCAATGATGTAATGTCACTGTGCAGTAGCATCCCAAGAGAATTTACATCCCAGTTTCCAAACAGTCATGGCATATGTTGGGAGTCTGTTGAGCCACAGCCGAGTTACTGAATAAGGGGAAGGGAAGGACTCCTTGGACTTTCTTATAATGAATTTATAAGTAGTGTTTTCCACAAAAAATTCTGAAGAATTTCTTCTCTGCCAGTGTTGCCAAATTTCCCATCCTGATGTTTGTTGGAAAAGTTGGAAAGAAACATCTGTTAAAGGATGAAGTCCCAGTCCTAACATAAACAACTAGGTTAGGTGTCAACTCAAGTTGATTAAGGTCTCCTACTGGCTGTTCAGTATGGCCTTAACAACCCACCTCAACAGACCCTAAACCACCCACACTTTTAATTCAACACCTTTTACTTTCTTGTTATTCAGTTGTTATAAATAGATGGCCATTTTATTTCTACCACAAGACTCAGAAATAAGTTTACAGAGTAGCATTAATGAAATGCTGATTTTAAAGCTGAAGATTACCCATATAAAAAACAGATATTAATCTAATTGGATGTTTGAAAGAGTTATGAAGCTGGAAAAGGCAGGAATCTAATTTTTCAATAGTGTTTGAATCCTTCAAATTCCATGTGGATTTGGGATTCTGACGAACTTCACAGGAAATCTTACATGAAATGTTAAGGCTTGACTGCTCCCTAAGAAGAAAAAAATGTGAGAATCTTATCCATCATGAACTACTAGCATGCTTAAACTACAGTGGCCCTTGTATTTGAATAAATATTTTAATGATATTTCCCCATAAGATTCTTTTTAATAATAGTTGTGTTATTTTGAGGAGACAGTTGTCTTGTTCAATGTTCACCTTATGGTATAAAGAACTAGAGGTGTCATACACACAGGAATGTATTTGCTTCAGTAGGCCCCTGCTCAGAAAAATTTAGACAACTGCTGCTCACCTCTGCATGATGCTCTTCATTCTGTTGCAGAACTTCAATAACCAATTCCGCCAAGCGAATTGTATCTTCTAGTTTTTTGGCAGGTGTGACTAACCGACCTACATTTTCTGTAGTACAAGAACTTGAATTAAAATGGAGTGAGATAAGACAGGCTCAATGTAAGGCCAATAGATTAGATGGTTAATCAAATAAAACAAACAAAAACAAAACAATAACAGTAATAATTTTAAAAATCTACAACATGCAAGGGTTAAAATGCTGTGTAGTTAGTACTGAGCAAACCATAAAGCCATGTCTGTTGTTCTACTATGCAAACAATGCTCCAGTTTTGAATTTTATACATGGTGCAAATTGTTTTCCATTGTACATCACATAAGAGGTAATTGAAATGGAGAATTCACATTTTCTAGAGACAGACTCATAGTATTATTTCCTTGAATTACACAGTAGATACATATATATGTTTGTCTGGTGGATCTTAAACAGCATTGTAATTTTTTGGTTTATATAACTTATTCTAGAAATCAGTAATGTTGACCACTGCCTTTAAGATCTTATATCAGTAGATCTTCAACATCTTAAATTTAATTTGCAAGTGCAGGTGCTCTCTGCAGTCATTTATTCCCATGTATGTACTGTCTTCAGTAGAAAGTAGTTTCTCTTTAGACCAGCAAGTGGCCTTTTGGTACAGGAACACATATGTACCATGTCAATATGTGCACTGGTAATAACTCCAATGTACTTTCATGTGAATACAAAGAGGTAGGGCCTTTTTTCACATCCTCCAAAATCTAAATGCCAATTCAGGTATACATAAGGGATGCGTGAATTATTTTACTTACAGTCAATATTACTCTCATGTGTGTTTTTTCTATAATTTTGAAATATACATGAACATTCGTATTTAAATACTTATTTCTAAGTCCATTTTATCTCAGGGTATATATTGTAAATGAATTTGGAGATGGGAACACTACATACAAGCACTCAAGAACTGCAGAATGTGGTGGATGACCAGGTTTGATCTGCCTTTAAGACTGGAAATTCTGGTTCATACTGGAGTTCAAAAATATGGAATTCCTCAAGTATTCCTATTACATATTTTGATCAGATGTGAATGGTTACTTGTGGGGTAGGGCAGGTTAGCTCTGGGAATCCAGCAGATTATTTACACCTTTTTGAAATCACCAATGCTGGTGCTCCCACATCAGTAAAATCAGATTGGACCCAGTCTGTTTCTAATTTTGTAAAACTACTTTAAGGCAGGTTTTTATTTCCAGCTAGGTGGATCCAGGAGGGTCCCATAAGGAACATAATCCTCACCTGGGCTGTAAAGCACCAAAATGTTGGGTCTTGCTGCAGTAATAGCATACTTTAAAGGGCATGAATAATGTTACAATCTGTGCTTTCCCCCCTCATAACAGCATTGCACGAAGTGGCAACAAGTTTTTGCTGAATCTTCAGGGGTAATGGGAGATTTGGGAAAGCCTGAAATATTTGACAAAGAACACCTACGGTATCAGATGCAATGGATGATATTACACTTTTTGTTGTGTGCACTAAAGTCATTTCCAATTTATAGTGACCCTAAGGTGAACTAATCACAGGTTTTCTTGGCAATATTTGTTCACAGGGGACTTTGTCTTTGTGTTCCTCTGAGGCTGAGAGAGTATGACTTGACCAAGGTCACCTGGTAGATTTCCACGGCTGAGAAGGGAATTAGTTCTTGAAATACTGGGTGACACTTTTCGTGAATCCTCTATTAAAGGCACAAAAGAAGAGTCTTCCTTTGCATTTGACTGCCTATACAAAGCTCACTCAATGGATAGTTCAGAGATAATCGCATATTAGACAGAGAATGGATACAATGACTACATGCTCCTTCTTATCTTCTTATTTCATTTTGAATACTTCTGGGATTTTAAATCTGTACTTTTCCATTATATTTAGTGGACCCTTGTTATCTGCTGGGGTTTGGTTCCAGGACCCCTCATGGATACCAAAATCCATTTATGATGAAGTCTCATTCAATACAATGACACACACACACACAAATGGTTTCCCTTATACACAATGGAAAAATGAAGGTTTGCTTTTTGGAATTTCTATATGGTAAAAGTATTTTCAAGCCACAGATGCTTGAAATCAGTGGATAAGGAAGGCTGACTGTAAATTGGTAAACTGTGGTTTAATCTATGTTTACTAGTCAGGATTAGGGATGGAAAGAATATTTAAAAAATTAAATGGCTGAAATCCATGCTTTTTAAGTGCTGAGAAACACTGATGAGAAGAACCCTGGACCTATGAGAATATTTGTAGTTCAGGGCTTATTCTGCACAAAATTCACTTGTAGCTGTTTTGTGCATAAAATAGCATTTTCTCTGCAGAAAATAATAATCAGAATAAACTGGGGATTTATTCTATGCAAAATTTACATGTAGTTCATCTGCTTAAAAACACAGGAATCAGCATTTTCTGTACAGGAAATAATATTTCTTTTTAGGTATATTTTGTGTGCAGAAATAGTGAATCCTGTCCAGAATAACTCCTGAACTGCAAACAGGTTTTAAAAACTGCATAATTTTCAAATACTTTCTTGCAGAAAATTGTTAAAATTACTCATTGCTTCATTCAAGAAGAAACTTAGTGAAGAATTAAACTGTAGCCAGGATATGAAGCCAGGGTATTGTCTAGTACTGTACACTGCATATTAAATCACCATTTTCTGATGTAGAAGTAATGGGAAACTGATAGAAGCACCAAAAAGGATATGTGGAGGAGGAGGAGTGAGGTCACAAAGATAATTTCCTAATAAACAATGGTTTATTAGATCAAGATCCTCACATCTGTATTGGGCAACATTTGCTTGGGCAAAAGCAAAAACAGAGGACTACTTTACATATTTATTCTTCTTGCACAGATTTAACCTGAACATGAAGAGTAGTCTGATGATGTGGACAAGCTCCTTGGAAGCGTGAGGAAGACGACCTGCTCTCTCGATCCATGTCCATCATGGCTGGTCGCCCAGGGAGGGGATACATTGAAGACATTCCTTCGGGATGTAGTTAATGCGTCCCTCAGGGAAGGCACCATTCCACCTTGTCTAAAGGAGGCGGCTGTAAAGTCTCTCCTGAAGAAACCTTCCCTTGATCCCCTGGACAGAAACAACTACAGACCAGTTTCCTTGCTGCCATTTCTGAGCAAGGTGATCGAGAGAGCAGTTGCCTCACAACTCCAAGCTGTCTTGGATGAAGCTGACTTTCTTGATCCATTTCAAACCGGCTTCCAAGCAGGATATGGAGTTGAGACTGCCATGGTTGCTCTGACAGATGACCTCCGCTTGAGTATCGACAGGGGTAGTGTGACCCTGCTGGTGCTCTTGGATCTCTCAGCGGCTTTTGATACTATAGTTCATGCCATCCTTTTGGACCGGTTGGGGAGGATGGGTATCGGAGGCACTGGTTTGTGGTGGTTCCGTTCCTTCCTCTCTGACAGGTCCCAAAGGGTGAGGCTCGGGGACAGCTGCTCCTCTAAAATCGAGCTAAATTGTGGCGCCCCTCAGGGCGCTATCCTGTCCCCGATGCTATTTAATATTTATATGAAGCAGCTGGGTGAGATCATACGGAGGCATGGAGATCAGTGTCATCAGTACACTGATCACACTCAGATATACTTCTCCATAACCAGATCATCTTCTCAGACCTCAGATGGCGTCTCTCCTCTCAATGACTGTCTTGCAGCGGTAATGGATTGAATGAGGGAAAATAGATTGAGGCTAAATCCTGACAAAACGGAGGTACTGACAGTCACCGGCCCGAAACTAGGTCTGGGAATACATCTTCCAGTCCTGGACGGAGTCACACTCTTCTTACAGGACTCTGTTCGCAGTCTGGGGGTACTTCTAGACTCATCGCTTCACATGATGCGTCAGGTGAATGCGGTGGTCAGAAGTGCCTGTTATATCAACTTCGGTTGATCTGCCAGCTGCGCCCTTTCCTGGAGATGAAGGACCTGGAGGCTGTGGTTCATGCGCTAGTCACCTCACGTTTGGATTACTGTAATGCACTCTACATGGGGCTACCTTTGTGCCTAACTCGGAAACTTCAACTGGTTCAAAACATGGCAGCCAGGCTAGTCACTGGTACATCGAGGAAAGAGCATATAACACCAGTGCTTAAATCTCTCCACTGGCTGCCGATCAGTTTCTTGGCACAGTTCAAGGTGCTGACTTTGACTTTTAAAGCCCTACATGGCTTGGGTCCAACTTATCTTAGAGACCGCCTCCTCCCGTATGAGCCCCCGTGTACACTTCGGTCCTCTGGGAGGAATCTGCTTCAACCTATAAAAACTAAGTTGTCCCAGACCTCCCAGAGGGCCTTTTCTGCTATTGCTCCCAGGTTGTGGAACCACCTGCTGGATGAGATGTGTCTTATTACAACCTTGGAAAGCTTTAAAAAAGTGACCAAGATGCATCTCTTCCGGCACACCTTCCAGGATAGTAACTAATTTCCCATTTTTACTGTATATGTTTTTAACATGTTGTACCCCACCCCCATTGCTTGCTCACAGGGGCGGGTAAGAAATAAATATTATTATTATTATTAGTAGTAGTAGTATTATTAGCAGCAGTAGTCAGCCCATTTGTAATTTTTTTACTAGAAAAATGTCAGACCTGCCAGACTTCATTTTCTGATCTTCCTTCCTTTCTTTGAAAACAAGGTTGGTCCAAAAAGGTATAATAAGGCCTTCTGGCCTTCATGGGAAAAACAGGTATTCAATTTGCCTTCATCTTCATTATTTCACAGGCTTGGAACCACTAAGTAGCAACATTTGCTCAAAAAGAAACACATCTAAAGGAGACTGTGGGCCTCACGTCTGTGCTACACTGCTATCTAGTTGTATCATATGTGAAACTGCAATTAAGAGAGTGCATGTATTTAGCAATATTTGCCAATTCTCCTTCCCCCTTCCACCTCTAGAAAGCTGGTTTTCAGAGGAGATGAAGGAACACCATCTTCTCACTTCCTGTAGCAGGACTCTCCTTTGGATCTTGGTATCTTCTGTTAATTGAAGAAGTTGCTTTGTTCATAAAAGGGACACTCTGGATTCAGTTGGCAGGTTGGAATAAAGATAGATGTTCTAACAGTCAAACATATGGCAATGCTGTGTTGAGTGAGGCAGCCATTTAGATTGATGTTGCAATGCTCACCACATTGCATTTGTGGAGAGCCTGGACCACTGCATATTTAATATGCAAGAATCTGTCACTAGTTAAAATGTGAAGGTCTCCTTCCAAAGCTTTCTTTTCTTTCCAATATGTTGTGGAATGCATTCTTCAGGATGAACAAATTGATTTATTAGAGGTATGAGCAAATAACTGGAGCACTGGTCAAAGAAACAACATACTGCTTGATATTTTCATACATTATTTAAATCATACAGATTCACATATCTCATGCAAAATGTTATGCAACAATAATGTTATTTTGTGCTGACGTTGATATTTGAAAATGTTGCATATGTTAGACATTGCTAGACAGAAAATGTGGACGTTTGGAAACCAATGCTATTTCTAGAAGCGCTGCATTAGAGATTTCCTTATTACAAGCCTATGGTGGAGACTAGCTTCCTAAGATCTAAACTACATTGAATTAATTAAGAAAAAAGTCTAAACTAGAATAGAATTGAATAAAAGAAAGGAAAACTATTACAGTACTTGGTGTTTGCTTAGGTATGCCTTTCAGCATCTGATTTATCATGTTAGTCTGCATTTGAATGGATGGAGTGGGCCCAGCTGGGGGCTTGGGCACTGAAGATCGAGCTGTTTGTGAATGATGTAGAGAGACAGCAAAAGTAAAGACACACATGACTTTACAATCTGTGACAAAGAAGATGAAAACTTTCAACAAAAAGTAAGCAGAAATGATAAAAGTACAAATGGAATAGCTGCTGTTTTGCCTATTGTCAACTCAAGTACTAAACAATTATGACAACAAACATTTTTTCTGAAGTTGACAGATTCCACTATGCTACAAGAATTCACAATCTAAGACGTTTGAAATTCAGTGCAAATGCTAATTCTTATTTCATGTAGCCAAGTGCAAAAAGCAGGATTTTAGTAGAGTCAATTAGTTCTTGGATTAAAAAAACAAAACAAAAAACTTTCATTGGCATTTGTCGAATATGTAAGAGCATTGCCTGCCTTTTGCACTATAGATTTCCTCTTGATAGTCTCTGTTTCATTAACTGAAAAAAGAGGGAACCACAAGAATGAATTGCTTTGCAAAGCGTGTTGCAACATTACAATACCATTTTAGCTAAAAAGACAGCTATACAGCATTCTTTGTGTAATTTAAATATGTATTCAAATCTCTTCCTAAAATGTGTGGTTTCCAATTGTTTCCAGCTCATTATTTTCCACTTGGAATTCTAGTGGCTTTTATATTCTTGGTTGAATCATATAGAAAACTTGCCAGTTCTATCAAATATGTTACTTTGTTATTCCAAATGTTAGAATACTGCAAATCAGGACTTGACCCATCTGTCACATAATTTGAGATATCAGCCTGGGGATATGGATATATATATATGAATGAGTGTGTGCACACACAGCAACAAATTCTATATGATGAATGTACTAATCTCTTAGTTTCGGTTAGTTTTAAGACCAATATTTTAATAACCAAGGAACTTATTTAAACAATGCTATCTGTAAGGAGTCTGGCATATTTATCTGAATGATTTGATGCCAGAAGCCCTTTTCCTTTTGCTTGTATTTATATGAAACTGTAAAGAGAGATAGAGATTCTCTATTGATTGGTCTGTACACTTAATGAAAGTGGATTCCCAGTTTGTTATAACTTTGAAAGTGTTGTGAATATTGTAAGAGAATGTCAGATCAGGGATGTACAAAGACTTGTCCCTATTAAACAGGCTGCCACTTTCCACATTACTTCTAGGCAGGACTTGGGTTACCTGAATTCCACTGAAATGAAGGAGATTTAACCTCCCTACTTCTCTTCAAATAATTAATAATATCCTTCAGAATCTAGACAAAAATAGATTGCATGCAGTCTTAGACAGACTGACTAAGCAAAGGAAGACATAGTCATGTTTGGTGATCATGCTATTTTTCAAAAGGATTTTTTTCTAGCCATGTTTTGTATGATTACTTCTTCACTGAACTGCATTCTCACTGGAAGGCTCTTTGGATTACTTTTAGAGTATATGCTTTTCTCATATTACGTCCTGAGTTCCTGCCACTTTAGTAGGAAAACTGAGAAAAGCACAAAAGAGCAAACTGCAGCCCTCTAGAACTAATTAGAGTGGGGTCCAAAACACACTGCAGAAATAATCCAGTTTGAGGCCGCTTTAACTGCCCTGGATGAATGCTAGGGAACTGTAGTTTTGTGAGACATTTAGCCTTCTCTGTCAGAAATAGCTCTGGTGCCACAATAAACTACAATTCCCAGGATTCCCTAGCACTGAGCCAGGGCAGTTAAAGCGGCTTCAAACTGGATTATTTCTCCAGTGTGTTTTGGACCTGGAACTTCCCAACCGCTCTACTCAGAACAGTCAATGGTGAGAAATACTGGGAATTCGCAGTCAAATAATATCTGGGGGAATGCACTTTGACCACCCTTCCTTAGAGAGTTGCTACTAGTTATTATTGTTCCTATATCTGTATACTATAATCCTTGAAAATACGCACAATAACATTTATTTGTTATGTTCTCTTGAACTTGTAGACCCTCTCCCTCACATAAGGATAATACACACCTTTATTCCCTAGATCCAGCATCTATTAACCTTCTGGCCTTGTTCCCTCCCTACATTTATGTACTTTGAAGCTTTACTTATGCAAGCTCTTCCTGCCAAGGGGAACCAGGCATGATTGAATTTAGAAGAAACAACATAAGAAACACTGATATAAGTGACTTCAAACCCTTGTCTTGAGCAATAGGTGTGAAATGAATTGATCTTGTGAGAAAAGAATAATAATAATAATAATCCTATAATAATAGGAAGGAGAATTTCTGTTTAGATAAGACAACATGTGAAATGGATCAGCAAGGTCAGGGCTCTGAAATTCTCATTTCAGAATCACTCTCATTTCAGAATCACCCTCCACACCAGAGAGGACACATTTTGGTGGCTCCCTCTAAAACTCTCTTGGAGAGGAAGGAAAAGAGATGTATTGGCGATGAGGCAATGAGCAGGTATCTTCTACCCAGAGGACATGGATCTACTGGTGCTACAATCCCACTTCCCAGGCACACCCATCCACTCCCCATGGAAGAACGTTTAGACTAGCAGCAGAGCTTGTCTAAATGAATTCTATTTTTCTTGCTGTATGCCTTCAAGCTACTTCCAACTCATAGTGACCCAAAGGCCAACTTATCATGGGTTTTTGTTTTGGCAAGATTTGTTCAGAGGAGACGTGCCTTTGCCTTCCTCTGAGACTGAGAGGGTGTGACATGTACAAGGTCACCCACCTAGTAAGTTTCTATAGGTGAGCGAGGATTCAAACTCTGGTCTTCAGAGTCATAGTCCCACTGCTCACTTATTTTTTTCCATAGGGATTAAAGGACAGAGGGAGTTGAAATGTATTATCTCTCAGTTTGCCTTTGTGCAATCTATTAATTCTTTGTTATTGAAAGTATCTGAGCTTTAAAGACTGGGAGAGCCTGGTTTGCACTGCAGAAATGATTCAGTTTGACATAGTTTTAACTGCCATGGCTCCACAATATGGAATACTGGGATTTGTACTTTGCTGTGCACCAGAGCTCTCTCACAGGGAAGGCTAAATATCTTATAAAACTACAAATCCTAGAATTCCATAGCATTGAGCCATGGCAGTTAGAGCAGCATCAAACTGGATTACTTCTTCAGTGCTTATTAGACCTTAGAAGTAGGGGATTTTTCCAAGCTGCATATGACTGGGAAGAAGTCTAGATTTTTTTTAAATCAAAATTTAGACCTCTATCTGAAATAATCTAAAGCAATCTTGAGAAATCTCACCCATCTCTGTTATGTATTAATTGTGAACTGGTAGATGAGAGGACTACAGCATCAGCAGCTCAGCCTGAACAACAAAATAGTAGCTAGTACTAGGAATTCTTAAACACTGATCTAATAAGTTGTCTGAACTATCAAGCCAGCTTTTCTGAAACTCTGAGACAGAGGCTTCCCATTTCCAGCTCAGGTCTGCCCACACATACTAGTTTCATAAGATGGTATGGTGGCCATTTCATATTTGTCCCTGAAGAATTTTGCAAATCTCAACTGCACTTAAAACAGGACAGGGCACCTGCTCTCTGAAAGGCAGCATAAGAACTAAGAAGCACAATGTTCTCATTATTTCCATATGTGAACAGAAGATCAGCCAAAAGGTCTATCTCCCATTGTTGTGCCCTAGTAGATGTTATTCAGAAACATGCTGTTTCTGACCCTGGAGGTGGTATATAGCATCATTGGTATCCTCCATGAATTTGTCTAATCCATTTTTAAAGCTGTCTAAATTGTTTCAGCTTAAGGTCACCATAAGTTGGAAATGACTTGACAGAACATCACACACACACACACACACACACACAGACTCTCTCTCTGAGTTGTTACTAATCAGCATATACATAAATGTATAAATTAACTATGAGCTGTATGAGGGTCAGTCCTTTTTGGGGTCAGTCCTCAGCATTCCCACCATTCAGTTTAATTTGATGATCTGGGTTCCAGCAGAGAGAGGAAGGAATTTTTCCTTTCCCCACTTTTTCCATGACATTTTACACACTCCTATCAAGTTGAGAGGGAGAACAATTGTGACCCAATCCCAAAACCAGATCAGATGGGGTGAGGAGAGAGAGACAAGAATGCATCTGTTACAACATGTTGTGACATTCTGAGAAAGCTTGGTCCATACAACTAGCTATCTGTATATTTATCTACATCTCTATAAAGCGTGGGTGAGCTATTTCAATACAGTCTGTTTTCTGCCCCTGAAGATCACAATAGCAATAGTGATAGTAAGTATATTTCTATACCACTTATCAGTGCACTTAAGCACTCCCAAACTGGTTTACAATGTGTAAGCTAATTGCCCCCAACAAGCTGGGTACTCATTTTAGTGACCTATGGAAGGATGCAAGGCTGAGTTTACCTTGAGCCACTGGCTGGTATTGAACTTACAACCTTGTGATTTGTGAGTGAGTGGCTGCAGTACGGGCATTTAACCACTGTGCCATCATGGCTTCCTAGATTATGTGACCCTCTGCAACAAAACTAGAAGTGGCTGGAAGTCCATTTCTGTTGTTGGTACTTCTGTGAGTTATATTAAAGGGTAAGTATCACTCCTTGAACATTCCACGTCTAACAATTCTCCTGTTTGGATTGTTTGTTTGTTTGTTTGTTTTGTAAAAGGTCTAGAGGTGGGAGGAGGGAGGACCTGGAAGAGGCAAGAAGGCTGAAAAAAAAAGGCAGTGGAGCCACATGCTAGTCAGGTGTCATGTGTTGCCCAATCCTATCTGGCTGTCCACCTACCTACCTAAAAATATTAAGCCAAAAAAATACACAATGACATCTAGTGAGCTTTCAACAACATCGGCCCTTGCCAACAGTTATCATTCTCCAGCCCTCATTATGCACTAGTAAATTATATCACTTAAAACCTGAGCATTTTAATACGATCTTTAATATGATCTATTCCCATCCAGTTGCACTGTCTGGCATGTAACAGAGAGATATTTTCTCAAAGGGTATCAAAGCCAGAGGACAAGCAGACTCATGAGACAGAGCAGCTAAGCTGCACAGCAAGCCCTGCAGTAACGCAACTCTGTACCAGCTTTAAATGTGTTTCAGGCACTACAACTTGCCAGAAGCTGCAATTTCCCATCAGTTGCTAGAGACCTAGACACCTACAGTGACCCAGATGAAAAATTTATTTCAGAACCAATTGGTGTTTAAATCCCCCAACTGTCAAACATGCCTGGCATGTGCAACTTCAGTTCTGGTGTGTGTGTGTGTGTGTGTTCATGAGTTAACTGGTGTTGTGTCCACAAAAGCAGAAAAATGGGGAATGAAGGGAAAGAAAAAAGAGAAGAGAAAAATAGAGAGCTAGGTAGATAGGCAGAAAGATCAGTAGCTCAATAGAACAATATAAGATTAAATGCCTATAGCAGCTGAACCTTTAAAGTTGTTTTTAAATGATAAAACACCTGACCTAAAGGTTGGATTTTGGTTGCCTTCAGATTTAACTATGGTGGTTTTTGTCTACTCTTTTAAAAAAAAACACGAAACTGTAAAAACTAGAAAGTGTTTTTGAAAGAGATCAGGAAGGATCTGTGCATATTTCCCTGCAGCTCTCCAGCAGGCACCACAATAGTAATTAAAATCCCCCTGCTGATTCCTTGCTGACGCCAGCAAGTGCATATAGATGGCTCTTGCCAAACACTGGCAGGAGACTTAATTGCTTCATGCTATGTTATAAAGGCGATGGATAGCAAGAGGAACACTAACTCAGCCTTTTGTAAAAGTCTAGATTCCAAGACCATCCTTACTGCATTTAGGATAATGTTGGTAGCATTTTGTTTAAAAAAAGAAAAAAAGATTTTGCCTTTTAATTATGCCTATATAAACAGACCTCATTTCCTAGAGCTGATTTACACTAACAGCTGGCCTCCATTTGAGTATTTTGGAATAGCACAGGACTGGCTGGCTGGTGTATTGATGGAGGGGCAGCGCTCACGCAGATGTCTGTGTGAACTGGCATCTTCATATAGGACATATGTGTGCAACTACTGTGACATACCCTACTGCAGAAGCTCTAAAATTGTCACCATGATCCTAGGGATCATGGTAGCTGAGGAGACAACCTCACAAAAAAGCAAATGAGCAAGCCTGCCTGTCTACAGCCCTGCAGAGCATTAAGATGCTCAAATAAAGGGCCTCTTCTGTCACTCTATTCCATTTGCAAATGTTACAAAAGAGGACAATACTCCATATAGTCACTTGGAAAAACACTGATGCTATCAATACTCATAGAGTTGGAAGACACCACAAGGGCAGAGCTAGGAAGAGTTTGCATAACTAGGAAATGTAAATGGCATATAAAATCTTCTTCACAGTCTAAAGATTGCTAATGTTGTCTCACCTCCAGATATTTCTCAATGATGACAGTATATCTCAGTGTGTAAATAACAAGTTATTGTGGGCCCTTGGTATCTGCTGGGGTTTTGTTCCAGAATCCCCCATAGATACCAAAATCCATGGATGCCCAAGTCCTATTAAATACAGTGGCAGAGTAAAATGGTGTCCCTCTTATAAAATGGCAAAATCAAGGTTTGATTTTTGGAAATGTATACTTTTAAAAATATTTTCATGCTGTAGATTATTGAATCCATGGATGATTCAATTCATGGATGCAGAATCCGTGGATAGGGAGGACCAACTGTATTTATAATAATATTCTCCCCAATAAATAAGGCACAACTAACCTATAATAAAGCTGTAACTTAAAGAAGGATAATTTTACTCCTTTTGTATTGTAACTAACTTATTATTTGAGAATAAGTTTTGTACCATATGCCAGTGGCTCGTAGCACTGGGTTTTTAAACAGGAAACAAAATCATTTACTTTTGATTAACAGAATGTAGATATTTTTCTTTTTAGAAACTGGATCTACTGACAGTAACTTAACAAGCTTGCACCTCTTTTAACTATAACTGTAACTCTGCAAGCTCTGGTCTGCAACATCCACCACACAGTTGCCAGTATAAAACAAGTATTTCTTTGATGCTTTGCTTTCTAGTAATTTTTTTAGCGTTGCAGTTGCAACCCAAAAAAGTAAAAGGCACCACAGGGTGCCTTTACTCTGTCGTAACTGTGCAGCTCCATCTAAAAGCTGCACAGCTGCGACGGTGTCGTTACGTACACTGTTTAAACAGCGCTACGTAATGATGATGCCCTTGTAATGTGCTAGAGTTGCGGGATGTGTGGAAGCCCCGCCCCGAGGCACCCTCAACACATGATGAGGGCACCTTAAAGGGCCGGTCTGTACCGGCCCATAGTATTCAGAAAACCGTCTTCAAAAAGTCTCACATATCTATTGTTGCTGACCCTGGACAGGAAAAAAACATTTGGAAGACTAGGTTTGACTGGTGGAAGTTACTAGTAGCAAAAGTAGGCTACTGTCATGGTGACCATGGAACGCAAGGGATACTCTTTAGTCTCAGTTATACCCTCTCACTTTTCGCCCATCACTGCGTGCATGAAGATCTCTACTGGAAACATTCCCTGGTGGAATAAAAAGCAGCATGCACAGCCTGCTGCTGCTGCTGTGTGCCTCCAAATTATTTTAGATTTATGGTGATCCTGACCATATCCCGAGATTTTCTGAGGCTGAGAGTGTATGACTTACCCAAAGTCACCCAGTGGCTTTCCATGGCTGAGTGGGGATTCAAACCCTGGTCTCCAGAGTCACAGTCCCACAGTCCAACCACTACACCAAACTGTCAAAAATCTAAGCCCTGGCGAAATTGGGAAGCTGGAATTTCATATTTGGAGTTTCAGTGCATCAGTTGAAAGATTGAGAGTTCTGAGCCAGATGCACAAATATTCTTGTATAAGGCAGCTCCCTATGTTCCTATAGGGGTCCCTCAGCTCTTCAAAAACTTACTCCTGCTCTCTCGTTTAGCCACTCTTACATTTGGTGCAGCTGTATGCTGATGCCATTCTTCCTTTGAACAACAGAGTAATTATGCTGATTTATAATGCACTGCACTACATCATGTATGTCTGGTTATAGAACATGGTGGCAGTAGCAACAACAAGCTCCTGATTTGCAAACCCAAGAGTGGCCATTGGCCAGTTGAGTACTGAGCTGAGTATCTTTATACTGTAAACATGACTGCATTTGTTTCATCACATTTCATTTCCTTCTCCATTTAATATGCAAGTAGCCATTTGCAACTAATCAACACCTCTTTACTTCTCCAAAATAAAATACACTCTTTTACCAAATCAGTTTAGGACTATATAAGGAGTGCTTCCATATTGCATTAGTACATAGTATATGCTTGTATATTAAGGTTGTTAGTCCTTCCCGAATCTCTTTAATTTAGTTAATTTCCTTTCTTGAAGTTTGCTATGGCAAACAAACTTTTTGGACAAGAAAGAAAGAAAATCCACACTAGTCTTAAACATGAATGCAATGGATGGAATACTGCCCCATTTTAATAAAATGGGGCAAATATATATAATGCTACACAGTTTTAGTAATGATTATTAGTAATGATTCAAAGACTATTAATAAAGGAATATATCTTGTATATGTTACACTGATAGCTATATTGGCCATTATAAGAAAATATTGATACTGATGATTTCTCACACATCTGTTAAATACTGAAAATAGAGTAGACCACTGAACATAGTCAGTCATGGGGCTGGATTTAGTGATGTCATTAGAACTTATTGAGAGGCAGATTCATGATTCTCTATCATTGTCTATAAACTCACAAAATCTGCTCAAAATTTAGGGACATTCAGGAAAGCTGTGGGTCAATAGGATGTCCTCGTGAGCCACTGACTTCCACTAGAGTAATGGTGGATTCATCTTATATTCACATAACCTATTGTTTTAACTCCATAATTTTGGGCATTACATGATATGTACATGGCATTGACAGCATCCCTTCATGACTATTTCCTCATTACTCAGATGTGCATCTATTTCAAAAGCAAATTGATTATCAAAGCAACTAGATGTATCAAATTGATATAGGTGAGGATGCTCAGCTTTACTGAGGCCAGTGCTACATATTGCTGATACTGTAAACACATGGGGGTTTTATATAAAAATCAGGGTTAAAGGGAATTAACTTTATTCATATTTATGAAATTTTTGTTGTGAATGGTTCAATTAGTTAAACTGTGATATTCCCCTCCAACAATACTAGTAAAATGTAGTCCAAATTGGGATAAGTGAATTCTTGTAAGTTTTTTTAAAAAAATGAAATAGTTACTGAGCCATTTGCATTAGCTTCTTTCAAACATGGTCCCAATGCAAACAAGGCAGAATTTGCCATGATAGTATGAGCTTTTGTCTTTCAAAAATATTTTCCCTTTAAAAACAGTTTAAAATCCAGACAATCTGCTTTCACAAAACATAAACAAAGGACTCAAGGAAAAATAAAATAAAATTAACAGTTCAGATTTTAATAAATTTCAAATGACGATTTCTTACATATAGAAGTCATGAAAAAGGTTGTGTGTCTTAAAAATTTGTGTAACATTATTTCCTTACAGATTATTATCTGAACTGTATCCTTGTTCCATTACACAACCACATTACAAAAAGATAAAAATAAAAATACAACACACATGACTTCTCTTGGACCATATTGTTAGTTACACATTAACAAGAAGAACATTCTACCCAGATAGGGCATAAAACAGAAGATATGAAAACAAAAATGAGAATTAGTTTAGATATAAAATTGTGTTTTGAATGAAAAGCCAGATTGTACATAATACTGTGTACCAAAATGTAGTGTTAGGTTTGGTTTTTGTTGTTGTTGAAAACAAATGCCTTCTTAGACTATGTTTCATCTCCTAATAAGGCTGCACTATACCATTACTATATATACTAGGGGTGAAGGAGAACACTAGTTACACCAATTGAGACAGCACAAATTAACTCCTTAAGTATTACTGCAACTCCAGCTTCTCTCTATAAGGAGTACATATCTTAAGGAGCTACAAAAAGGAAAAACAAAGATCAATAAAAACTCAACAATCCTAGCAATTTATAAGGCATATACAGTTGTTCACCTGCATCCTTTTGATTCTCTATATGAAAGAGAAAGAAAGCAACAAAGAGAAAAGAGAGAAAAACAAGAACAGATATGCAGGATTAATGAGCAAGTGGATCAAAATGCCTCCCAGTTATGTGTGATATATGACATTCAGAAAAAAAAGTTGCCCCATCTCCCCCACCACCCAGAAGCATGGGTATCATCGAAAACAACTTGCTTTGTGAAGAGAAAGCTTAATGTTGTAACAAAGAAAAGTTGGTGTTTAGTGTTTTAAGCTCTGCGAACACACACTAGATACTAGAGTGGTAAACCAATATACATAACATGTCCTATTCAGAGTTCCTGATGAATAAAGAATCTAGAATAGCATTCTTCTTGGAAAAAATAACAGGCAAGAGACATGAAAAATCTAATGCACCGGGAAGATTCCCCCCCCCCTGTGGTCTTATAAACAGATTGTTAAGAACTTTAGAAACAAGTAACATCAGGGAAAGGTAAGGACAGTTCTTTCCCAATGTCGTTTATCTGACCTCTAGCTCATTGCTCCCCCATGTTGTTTCTACCTTTTGATTGTGTACCAGTGACAAGTGTTTACAAATTGGGGTTACACAGAAGCAAAGTAAAAATGCATTCAGGTCACAGACAGAAATAAGAACTGAAAAAACTTACAGACAAATTGGAGTTCATCACAAACAAAAACAGCTGATTTTTTTTTCTGACCTGGTTTTTTTTTTAGGCTGATAAAAAGTGACTGGACTTCTCACACTGGGACTTTCACAGACAGAAGCAACAGACAAGCCAATGCTAAAAGACTTGAAGCAAGGAAAGTGAGTTGATTTGGTTCTGGATTGTACTGAAGTAATGAAAAACAGAAAAGAGTGAAGACAGCATGGATTGGAGGGTGGAAGGTACTCACGAATGGTTAAATCCATCACTTGAGAGGCCAAGCAGAAGACAGGATGCTCATACATTTCTCTCTTTTTCCCTATAAAAGAGGATTTGGGCATGCAAGAGGCTTAGGTCAGAGGTAAAGAGGTTGTAGGTCATAGGTCAGAGGAAAACTTTACATTAGCTTAAAAGGAAAGTAGCTGTAGAGTATTTTGGGATACACACAGGATAAAAATAAAAAAAGGAGATTTAAAATTGGAGGTTTACTGGATTAACCATTCAGCATGCTCATGAGTCACAAAAGAGATTGTGACCATGATTCTAAAGGTTTGTTCTGAATTGTTTGCAAGAATATAATGGTCAGAACGTCATGAATAGAAGGAAATAGAATTCTATTGATTTAAGGCTCCAAGATACTAAGGAGTTTAGCCTTCAGTATCTAAGGCTTTCACAGGTATTTCTTCATAAACATAGCCTCAAGCAGCATTGCTGCTAATTGTTTCTAATCTAAATTTTTAATGCACTCAGGCTATTTTAGAGTGAGGGAGGCATTTTATTCCCAAATCGTAGACACCCCCAGAGAAATGTGTCACACAATTTTGTATAGTAAAAGAAAGCAAGAAAGAAAAGAACTCGTAGTGAGCGGACTATGCTCATGAGAGAAAACCTGAGGCATGCAGCTTGCGGATGTTGGGTTGTTTCAATTAACAATCCCAGCATGCTTTGAAACTGACGCAACCACTTTTTATAGAGGCAGCATAGAAAAGTGGCTGAACCAACCACGAACAAGGAAGGAGAGAAGCAGAAGAGAGCAGGTAGTGTGGGATGAAGTACTTCTCTGAAAACAACAGCTGGAATTAAAAAGGAAAAGAAAAAAAGGAAACTAAAAGAAAGGTTTGTTGCTTCAAAGTTTCCCAGACCTAAAAGTCACAGTGCCAAAAAGAGGGCAGATAATTAACACAATCAAGAAGAATTGAGGCACAAAAGGAAAGTACAAACTAACTGATCTATGTTTTGGGAAATGAATGCATTTTTACTTACAGATCATAAAGTTTGTTTTTGCATAGATATATCTGAAAGAAGAGAGCAAAGCTTACCAACAGAGTTAGTGAGCGTTACACAGAGACCTAGGGAACCCAGTGTCTGTTCAAAAGGAAATAACAACCCCAAAGCTGCCTTTGAATTGCCTTTGAAAGAGTTCTCCCATGTCCTTGTGAAGCATATTTACACAATAATTTTTTAAAAAACAGAGTTCACCAATTAAAACTGTTCAGTGAAGTACAGTGCTTGGATAAATTCCTTGATAGTATAGCGCTCAAGAGACCTGCGTTCCTTCTCTATTTTCACCGCTCATTACCAAGTCAAGAGTTGATAAACATCCTTTTAGTGCCCAATTCTTAAGCGTTTCTCACTGGATGCACAACAATGAATTCATTACCACTGGTACACAATTTGCATTGTCAATGGGGGAAAAACATTGAAAAAGAGAGGAGGTGTGTAATGTACAGACCCTGGAAACATGTGACATATCACAACAATCCAGTCCTTCTGATAAGCAAGGACTAGGGAGAAAAAAAATTGAATGATGATATTGTTTCCTCCAGAATTATTATTCTAAGCAAAGGAAAACACAGTTTTTGTAGAGCTTCATGGCTCATACAGGATGACATGACATGAAACCATAATCCATACTGCATGATTCAATTTAAACATTGTACAACAAAGCATTTATCATGATGTGTAGGAGGTTCAGATTACTGTACAACAGCAATGTAACAATTAAAATTGATTAAAGTATAAAGATCTATCTGCATGTACAGAATGCCTGCCAAAAGCATCTCTTCAAGCAAGTTTTAAAATGTCTTTCTGATGACTACATGTGTCTCTGGTCACTACTTGTTATTCCTTCATAATATAAAAGGTCAATAATATCAGTTGCAGTGAACTTAGAGTGACAAGAATGAAATCTGATGCAAGCACAGGGCCAACTGATTTGACAAGATCCGCTATGCATAAAGGGAGGGTGACAAAATATTACTTGTGAGAATATATATAAACCTTTTAAGTTGGCTTACAATGAATGAGTACAGTTATAAGACATTTTTTCTTGGTATTTCAATAGTTCCGTGAACTTCACTGTCACAAACATTGATTTGCCTTTCCAGCTACAAAAATGACACACTATGTTGATTTCACTATTGTGTTTACTAGGAGGTGGGGGGAATGACATGTATGAATACTGTGATATTGGCCAAACATGCATACATATTCACCTACAAAATAAATATTATTTTATTTGCTTCAGTGTTTTCTTAAAAAAAAAAGCAATTATTGCACCAAACCTGTCTTGAAAATGAAATAAAAAATGAAATTGTTATTCTTTCATCATATATGGTAGTAAAAAAAAAAAAAAAAAGAGTAGACACTGAATTTTTTTCTTTTTAAAATGCAGCTGTCTTGGTTGCTTTCCTGAAAGAGGGCATTAACATTAATTTATTAATAAAATTTTCTTACCTTCAATTTTGGCATACTCTGATAGCCGAGTATAGTTTGTCAATGCAGCTTGTTCTAAGCATTTACGGATGACAGCTTTTACCTCTTCTTGAGGGACTGGAGTAACTATGTCTTTCATCAAAACCTTCATATAAGAAACACTGATTTATTGTGTCATCATGATAATTGTTTTTTTTTTTTTAACATTTCACCCACCCTCACAATGCCCTTTGTCTCCCTCTCCTGGCCAGAAAACAGACAGCAATAGTATCATTGTTCCTTGGAAACTCGGACCTGGTTACTAAGGGTCACTGTTGTGACCTCTCTACTTGTATTTGGATTGTGCACAGAAATGGCTCAAAATATCCAAAGATGTGCATAGAAAATGCATGTGCCAGACACGCACACTAATTTTTTTTAACATCAATTTTACTGGAAATTGATGAAAATCTCCCTCCTATTGGCAATAATGGCTTGAATCCTACTGTTTAGTCCCTACTAGAGCAGATTCCTCATAGCGGTTTCATACAGAAACCATGTTATAGTAAATAAAAGAGCATGAATATAACAGGACAGCAACTGAGATAGTATATCACATTCTGAAACCAAACTTTCAGGAAACACTGTAATATGTCATTTCGCAAGCCCACTCCTGCCAGGGAACCCAGAACCACAACTTGATCAATGGGATTGAATGCTGGTGGGTGATTCAGTAGAACCACCAAGAACCACCAGGAATGTTCTCCCCTTACCTTACCCAAGACTAGAAAACTGAAGGAAATCATCCAACATGGTGGGATCCAAAGAAAGCTTTTTAAAATGGTAGAACATTAGGATGGATGGTGCAACAGCAGAAGATTAGGATGGCTAGCATAACTCCTTGCCCCAAAGATGCATTTACTCCACTCTAGCCATTGGACTAGTCTCCCTTAATCAGCCAAGAAGGGCAAGGTTAAAGCATGCATGTTGTTGAGCTCATATTAAAGCAGAACTAAACAGTTGGGGAGGGGTCATCCAATCCAAACAGAAAAGCTCATGAAATCTATGGTGCTGAATGCACAGGTGGGATGCCAAGGGCCAACCCCATGGTATTCTGCCTGTGTATCCTGCCTCCTGCCTGTTCTCATCCATGGGACTTGTCTGTACCAACATGGTGATAGGTTCAGATGCCTGCCTGCCACTTTGTCATGGAGCTGTTGCCGTGCCCTCTTACCTATGGCCTATAAGGGTGGTAATGGGGCACCTGGCTTCACCCATGTGGCCAGACATCCCCTTCTGATTTCACAGGCTGCAACTGGAATCTTGGTGGTGCAGCACCTATTTGGTCTGCTGGCTGTTGCGGGAGAGTTTCCGAGAAACTCAGCTGCTAAGAGACAGTCTTTTTAGACCAGGATAAAGGCTGTTTGGGCGGGGATTGGGCTGGATTCACTGGATCTGCCTGGTGTCCAGTCTGCCCAATTCAAGCCTGGGGCTGTTGGTCTGCATTGTATATAGGATGGGCCTTTTGGTATATCATAACATGTCCAAGGTTGAGAACAAATGTTGCTTATATAGACATATTAGACAACTCATAGCTATATGTAAAACCATGCACTGAATTAGATGAAATATATTTTCACACTGCTGCGGTCATTCATTTCCACTATGATGAGAATTAAAATGGCTTCCTGGTCTCAAATATATAACTGAAGCCAATGTAAATTCTAGAAAATGAAAATAGTCAAATATGGCAACTTGATTTATTCACCAACCTTTCAGCACCCCTATGCTTACCCTTTCCAGGAGTGATAATGTGGCTTTTAAAGCGCCTTCTGGTCGGCCAAATGGGAAGCAATACCTAGGGTAAATAAATAAGTTTTCAAGATTTTTTACATGTGTAATTGTATTAATATGTTTTGCACAGATATGACAAAAATGATTACTTCCTGAACGACTGGCTCCTTTCTCTCAATATTCTTCTGTTTAATCATTTATCATGGATGGTATGAATCAGATTAAGTGGAACTATTAGAAGGGTTTAAACTTTTAAGTTAGTGCATGTTAAAAAGCTTGGAATTTCCATAACAGAACCATGAATCCTAATGAAGTGCAAGTCATATTGCAATGTAAATCTTATCTGAGTGATGAAAGAACAAATTCAGCAGGATTGCAGATTTAGTTTTTCTTGTTTATTGTATCACAGTTTGTATTCATTGGGATTTATGGGCCAAAGCAGACAGACCAGAAGGAGTGGCCTATGGCTGCTCTGGCCTCGATTGCATCAGGACTGCAGTGATCACAGAGCCACTTCTAAGGCAGGACGCTGCCACAGTCCCAATTAGGCCACTTGCAGAAGCAGATTTAACCCATTGCACTCCGGGTGTGCTGACCCCTGCGATTTCCCCAAATGCGGGAAACTCGACTGCATAATTTTTGTGTTGGCTCTTGCCTCATAAGCAAAAGAATAGAACTGTCCACCCATCCTACCTGTCTCCCCTCTTAATATGATCACTCCAGCTTAAGTTTGTTGTAATGTACTATGGTTGTGAATTTTATGATTTTATTGTTTTCTTAAGTGAGGGAGGGAGGGCTGGTGGGTTGTAGTGTATAAGGGAATGTTTTATTATTGTTTATGCATTTGTTATTTAGTTTGCTGTTACCTGGCTTGATCCTCCAATAGGGAGAGGCGGGATACAAATAAATATTTATTACTACGACTACTACTACTACTACTATCTGTTTCGGCCCTATGTCATTTTTATTTTTTGTTATCCAGAACCCCCCTCCCCCACCAAGTATTAACAACATGAGTGGAAACCCAGAATCTATGAAATTTATTTATGGGTATGATAATTTCAGTGAGATATGACTTGACATTATACTAAGAAGGCAATCCAGGTTGGAGATTCTTCTTGCTCATAGATTACAGAAGAGTGGCAATGTGGTGAGAGGAATCATGAATGAAAGTGAGTTAGCATTTGGTTTTCTCTGGATATGTAACCTGGTTTAAATTTGTTAATAAGCATCAATGCAAGAGCTTTGGAAACTGGGGTCCTCTGTCTGGGGTCCCCAGAACTGCCCTGGAACCTGTCCCCCCCCCCCCCCCCCAATTGCAAGGGCCCTCCATTCCAATGCTGGGTGGCTGATCACACACGGGTCCCGCTGAGCTACCTGGCACATCTGCTGTCATTGTGGATTGCTTTGCTATGAAGCCAAAATGAGGTGCCCAGACTCAATCACATGGCTGGGTGCCTCGTTCTGACCTCAGAGAAGAGACTAGCAGCAGGAGCAGCAGCAGCACTGGGCAGCAGAGCAAGACATGTTTCATAAAACTGCCTGGCGTCAGAATGGCGAGCTCTGAATCTTCCAGGAAGATCCAGAATAACTGGTGAGGTATTTTAATTTGGTTTAAGGGGATTATACCCTGGTTCCTGGAATGAATGGCATGGATGTTGTCTGGTCTGTTCATATCAGAAACAGCATTTGGACCACGCATTGTCTGGTCTCCCTACTGAGAACAGGGGAGGTCATTTTATTTGGCCCATGCAGACAGGGCCTGGGAATTGGATCACATATACGCTAAATTTTCAGGTGATTTCTGATCTTGTGAAGACTAGCCTATAACACAGCCAACTCTAAAGCAATAATGCTCCCTATTATCCCTGTTAAATGCATGTCTTCAGCAAAATGAGAAATGGGGAGTGATAAACCAGCAATAGAGATATATCTAAAAGGAAGTAACAAGGCCAATAGATCATAACACAAGTTCTTGCCAAGTACAGTGGACCTTTGGTATCTGCTGGGTTTTGGTTCAAGGACCTCCTATGGATGCCAAAATCCATGGATACTCAAGTCCCATTAAATATAAAGGCACAGTAAAATGGCAAAAACAAGATTTGTTTTTTTTGAATTTATATTTTTTAGAATATTTTGAAGCTGTAGGTAGCTGAATCCATGGATAAGAAATCTGTGGCTATGAAAGGCCAACTGTAGTACAATATGAATATAGTGAGCCTGTACCATACACGGGCTCATTATAGGCAGCTTTCAGCTTATACTGAAGCCGCCCGGCAAATGGGAGAATGGTGTGCGCCTGCATCACATGTGCACAGCCATGCAGTGAGCATACTATATCATGCTGTTTCTCTCAGTTTGTAAGTAATTGTATCAATTTATAAAAATCAAAACTAGCCTCTCATTCCACTCAGTTTATATAAATTAATAAATTCAAACATAAGAAAAATGAAAATGGAATAAAAAACTCAATGGAAAATTTCTCCATAAATGATACTCCAGTTAATACAACAGAATGTCTTTAATGTCAAAAACACAACAGTCCTTAAGCCTTTTAGCAACTACTGCGATGTTACTATAATGTCATCAGTATGCTAATAAAGCCCAATGAAATTCTTGTTGTTTATGTAACTACCTCTGCATTATGTGAAATTCAGCAATCACCTCTGCATTTAGAAGATGAAAGAGCAAAGATTACCTAAAATGTGTGATCTGATTTTCCAATAACAACCGCAGTCGTTCCTTGATTTCTTCAAACCGTTCTTTCTCTTCTACCGTTACAGTTCCTATTCCATCAGGCCTGAAGGAGAGAGGTTAAAATAAATTTTCTTTACATTTTGCCATTTTATTTATAATTGAAAACAATTACAGAAATAAAGGGCATTAATTTATTTAACATCTCAACACAGCTCCCCAATATGACCCCCACAAAAAATGGAAAACACAGCAACTTTTAAAATGAAAACAGAATTAAACAGATTATCATATTAAAACAATAAGAGAATTAAAAAATCATTGAAGGCAGAGATGGGAAGAAAGAAAAAGTACAGTCACTCCCATTAAAAGGGCAGTCCTCAGCAGTCAGTCAAAAGCCTGTCTGAATAAAATGGTCTTTTCCTGCTGAGGAAGGACAAGTTGGGGCAGCAACCCGAATTCTGTAGAATGGAGCCATGCCAGTTAAATACTTCATTTCTACAGTGCAGATGCACCTCCAGTGTGAGGAGTGTGTCTGCACATTTGGACGTCTCATCAATTTTTATTTTTTCATTTTATTACAAAACTTTATTAGTTGCACAAAGCTAATTCTTTATGGAAACATACAATCACATATACACAAAATCCATGTTAAGTTAATGCAACAACTTAACATTATATATATAAAACTTAACACTTAAAACTATAAATTAAATTGTCAATTAAAACAGCAATCAATTAAAAGCAGTAGAGACATATAAGCACTGCACGAAAATCTAAAATATTGTTGATATGACCTAAAAGCACAGCATAATGACAAAAATACATCCGGATTAAAACACCCAAGAAAACAAAAAGGCCTTTGCCTGGCATAGGAAACAAGAGAGATGCCACAAATGGGGATTTATTATACTGCTGGGTACCCAACCTATAAAAGTTCACAAATAAACAGGAGCACTGTGAAGTGTGCCCAGAAACAAACTGGTTGCTAGCAAAGATGGTTCAATTAAGATCAACTGTGAGAGATGACATATTGTATGGAACTACAAATGTAAAAAGCAGGTGGCTAACAAAACCTCCCATTCCCATCATCTGGCTGTTTGTGTGATACTTGGACATAGCAAAAGAATAATATTTGTTCACTATTACAGGAAGAGGACTATGTCCAAATACTTTCCTTTCCCCCTCCTTCTTGTAGTCCTTCGACTAGCCTGAAAACCAGCCCCAGAACATTTTCCAGACTAGTTCTTGGGGGAGCACAATGTATTCCAGTGGGAGTCCTGAAGGAGGATCTGATAGTTCAGAAAGTCGAAGTAAATTTTTAGAGGAGTTACAGAGAGCCTGAAGCCAGGTGAAACTATCCACAACTAGCCAATTTTATCAGCCCCAGGACCTGCTAAACTCACAGTGGGGAATTGGTGTCTCACATGTCTAAAAGAGGACGAAATTGCCATTCACAATTCAGATGGTCAGCAAGCTACAATATTAAAAGAAGATTGTGATGGGAAGGGCAGATCATCCCTGCTCACTTGTACTAGATTCAACTATTTTGTCAACAGAAGTCCATGACTGCCTTTTGTGCAATGTGTATTTCTTCTGACAATGTATTTTGGTGATACTTAAATGAGTACATTTCCTGAACAAGTGAAATTAAACAGCAAACCATTCAATGAACAATGCTATGTGAATCAGGTTTACAAAATCAAAAGGCAAACTAAAGACTACAGGACTAAAGTATGGATGAATTGTTTGTGTTTTTCCCCAGACGCACAATGTAACAAAAAGCCAGAAGTCAGTGAAAAGTGAGGGCACACTCATATCCCAAAGGTAATTCTTTGATGTTATCTAATGAATACATGTTGTGTAGGGTTGAAAAATACCAGTGTTAACATTCTGTAAGTTTCAGAAGACAGTGATTTAAAGGTTTCAAAAAAGATTTTTTTATAGAAATACGTAACATTAGTTTTGTATGAGAGTATGAATTCTGAGTAAGGTACCTAAGCTCTTTTTCACATGAACAAAGCGGTATATCTTTTCTGTTCTTTCCCTAGATAGTATGCAAAAATATACTGCCCAAAGTATACCAGAAAGATTGCTTTTATATTCATGTTCACATATTATTAACACAACAGTGATGTTGGGGAGTGGGATGAGGGGCATCTCCTGACTCTCATAATTCCTCTTATATAGTGTGTTCCATCAGATTATATATGAAGAAGGCAAACAAAACAATTCTTTTGCGTTCCACAAAATGACTGAGCAAGTCAGGCAGTAAAAAAGAATTACGTTTTATTGCTAACAACCAATAAGTACACTCCTAAAGAGTCTGTAACTGAAAGGCTCTCTCTGTAAGAGCAGTTTAAGAAGTCTTAAAATTTAGCAAATGTTCTTACCTAAAGGCCTCCTCCAGTGTTTAGATTAATCTTTGCAAATCCTTACTACTAGACTAGTTTGGCTATACAAAAGACTTGGCAAGGGATTACAAAGCTCCTAATGAACCTCCTGTCAGGGGTTAATTGGTAAGCTTTATTTTCCTTTTAAAGAATCAAAATGGTCCTAAGATTTTTTTTTTTTTAAAAATACGATCTGTACAGTCTATATTTCATTGTCCTAAAGATGCAGAAATTTCAAAATACATTATAGATAATCATGTATTATAACAGATTAATATAAATATTTAAACATACACCTTAAACTCCTGAAATATTTCTTTTCCTCTCTTTTGTTTATAGTGATGAAATGAATTTAAACTGACTCACTGCAGTATCTGTTATTTGCAGAGGAATTTGCCAATATTCTTATGATTTATTTTCAATATTATATAAATTCAATATAAATGTTTATTCATCCATCTTGAGTATTAAAAATACTGAATTATATCCCAAATCTGGAATAGAATAATTGGATAATAAAGACAAATATAAACTATATTGTTTTGGCCTCATTTTTAAATTGTATATACAGTATATCTGTAAAATATATGAAATATAAACAAGATGTTTGATTATATACATTTTACTACTGAAACAGTTCAAATATTTCAGATTTCACATTCCAGAAAATATTGTCATGTCTGTGTTTTTATTTTTTTATAAATCGAACATTCCTGTAGCTTAACCTTCAACTGTTCTGATTTGGCAGGGATAGTAACAGTTAATTATTCGTCATTCCATTTTTTTTCAATTGCTTTTAAAATATACCACTTTCCCACTTTCACCATTTGTACACAGCTTAGAATCTTATCTTTCCCAGTAGGCTCAGGCAAAAGCAAACTACTGCAGCATTTCCTTGTATGTTTTACCCCATCATTCAGATCACCCCTGTCTAGTGAAACCTGCAGCAGCACTCTCTAAGCGGTTTGCAATCTGTAAGCAAATTGCCCCCAAGAAGCTGGGTGCTCGTTTTACTGCCCTATGAAAGGATGGAAGGCTGAGGTGCTGTGCAGACCTTCAGGTGCACTGCATTGGGGCCAGGGCAACTGCATGCCCAATCTGGCCTTTCCAAGGTGCAAAAAGGAGATGCAAAAAGCATCCTGGAAAAGGTGCAACAGCCTCGACTTGAAGTTGCTCCTTTGGTGCTGCATCATGTGGAGGCAGTGCCAGAGGAGCGCCGTGATGTCACATGATATGTGGAGCAGTGCACAGCATCATGGCACCCTGGGGGTGGAGTCAGTGTGTGCGTCATGTGGATGCAATGCCAGAGAAGCATCATGATGCCATGTGCCATGTGGTGCCCTGGAGGTGGAGTCAGTGTATGCGTCATGTGACCACGATGCCCCATCTCCACCCCCAGGCTGGCCTTAATGGCCAGTATGCAGAGGGCCTGAGTCAACCTGGAGCCCTCTTGGATTTAACTCCACTGTGGTTGCAGTGCTGGCATTAACCACTACACCACCAGGGCTCCCTTCATGATTCATTAGAAAAAAACATAATGCTAGGTAAACCACATGCCAGATGGATAGACTCAATCAGAGGCCACAGGCGACTTGAGCAGAGCAGTGGAGGACTAGGAGTCTTGGAGATGTCTCATTCACAGGGTCTCCATGAGCTGTTGTTGACTTGAGGGTAGTTAACAACAACAACAACAGGAATTTTTGCCCTTTTCCACAGTTTTTTTTGTCTACTCCACACTGTTGTTGGGAACATTGATGATTGGGTCAGGGTTGTGTCTTAAACAGCCTGTCAGTCACTTGGCAGGTAATGAGGGGAAATACAGAATATGGGTGAATACTATGGCACCTCCTTGCAGTGAAGGAGAGTCTTCTGGAACTGCCTCCTTTGGTCATGCGACTAAGGGATGAGGAAAGATACTCTCCTTGGGACTGGCCTCAGGGCCTAAATCTCATTTTAAGTCCCGTGACTTGGAGGAGGGAACTTCAGGTTGGCCTTTCAGATGCGGGTTGGCTGAGGATCAACAACTTACAGGGTTGTCTTTGGGGTTCAGTTGATGTGCCCAGGGGAAGCTGCGGAGGAGGTCTGGGGAAAGACCACCTGCCTCAGCTGCTCCTACACTAGGTTGGTCCCCACTTTTGCAGTTCTAAATTGGAAATAAAACACAGCGTAGATTTAAATATAGTGGCCCATTTTACAACATAGCTTTCTGTGTCTGTCTCATTATTCCTAAGTTCGTTAGCGAATAATTTTTGCCAGCTTGATCACACTTTGCTATTGTTTGAAGACACATGTCTTGGTTGTATCTGTGACATGGTAGGAAGGTATGCTATAATAAGAAAGTGAGACTACAGCACACTGTTTCAAGTTATGCAGTGGTCAGCATCGCCCCTCAAAGGCTATTCAAACATATACACAAACCCAGAACCTCAACCAGTCAATATAACCAGTCAAAGTCATTGCTAATTTTCAGATCCACTACTTATTTTAAAGTTCTACTTAACTCAAAGTAATTTTCAAGACTAATTAGCCTAAGATATGGAAACCACTCATTTACTGATAGAACTAAAAAAAATGTTTTGGAGTAAATGTGCCAGCAAGTACAAGTTATGTCATTGACGTGATAATTGCAGTTAATGCTTGATAACCCGTATGTGTGAATTTGTTATCACTAGTTATTGAATGATCAGTTATCACAGATCATTGCCTTTTAATGTGTCACGCAATTGCCAAATGAGGGGGAATCCAAGATAGGATGTGAAAAGCCATATAGTTCCCTGTCTAATGTTGTCAAACTATTATTAAACTAAATGTGTGAATTATCCATGATTCCAGCAATAACCTATGATGTGTTTCTCATAAAATGTCTTGACATTAGTCTAAATGAAGAAAAACAAAAACAGAGTGTGGCTAAGAAACTTGCTCTTTTACTTAATTCCTTTCTTAGTTCAAGACATCAGCTTAAAACTTAGGTTGACCCTTAATGTGTTAACAACCAAGAAAACTGCTTATTACAAAGAAAATGATATGGCAACCATTGGCTGCAGATGGCAGACATGCTGAGACTGCAGACTCTGGGAGAGAATTTACTCTTAATTGGCAATAGAATAAGAGCACCAAGTTGAGTGTGTGGGTCCTTGTACATCCATCCCTCTATATCCATGGATTCTTTATCCATGGATTCAAGCATCCATGGCTCAAAAATATTTCTGGTGGCTGGGGACACCAATACCATTTTTCAGGACGCAGTAAAATGTGCCCAGTAGCTGCAGCACTTCCTTCCAGTCCAGCAAGGGTCTGCCTGGCTTTCAGCACATGACATATAGGTAATTTACTGAGGCCCTATGTGCTACGGGAAGTTGTGGAAGGCATATTGCCAGCCCTTGAAGTGTTTTCCTTCTCCACAGGCCCCTGTACCACTGCTGCCAGGACTTGTGTAACAAGAGAACTCCCCAATAGCAAACTAGTGTTTGGTTCTAAATGACACGTTGCACTCAAGTGCACATGCCCACTACCTCTTCCTAATCACCACTCCTTGTTCATAACTTTTCAGTGCATTGACACTGCACAAGCACAACACATATGCATTAAACTTTGCAGTGAGCCAGAGAACCCGTTACCCTAGCTGGGAATATATGGACATAGGTCTTGAAATCAGCCAAAGGAGTTGGGTATGTTTAGTCTACAGAAGAGATGATTAAGATGTAACTTGATAGCCTTGTTTAAGTATTTTAAGGGATCTCATATTGAGGATGGAGCAAGCATTTTCTGTTACTTCAGAGTCTAGGACGCTGAATGATGGATTCAAACTACAGCTTAAAAAAATTCCAGCTAAACATTAGGAAGATCTTCCTGACAGTAAGAGCTGCTTGACAGTGGAATATACTGCCTCAGAGTGTGGTGGAGTCTCTTTCTTTGAAGATTTTTAAACAGAGGATGGATGGCCATTGGCTGGGTTGTGTCTTCCTCCACAGAAGGGGTTTGGACTGGATGGTTCGGACCCCTATGGTTTCTTTCAACTCTATGATTCTATGACATTGGTACAGAGGGTGTAAAATCTGCTCAGACACAAAAAATCAAACTTCCTTCTCCCCCTGAGATTTGTCTCCCCATCTGGAGCCTAGAGAAACAAACAGTTGACTATAACTTCATCTGCAACTCTCAGCCTTGGTAGCTCTAGTTGGAAAGCTCCTCCAAACAAAAAGTGTCTTGTAATTAGCTTGACTTTTCCAAGCTATTTTTAGAGAACTCTCAGTAAAATTCTTTTTCTGCTAACAAAAGACTACCTGAGCAAGGCAGGTATACAGAAACACCATGGTTCACCCTTTTCCAAGCAATTTAAGTCTTAAGAACGAGGAAAGTGGCCATCAGAAGAGCTGGCTAGTAAATACAGAGCTTTTGTTGGTCTCATTCTTAAGGTATGCCTAGTCCTGAGCATATTTCTAGCTCCTCAACATAACATCATATATTTTTGGCTTAACAAAATTGCAATGCAAATATTACTGGTTGCTTTGAATCCATGATTTAATTCACATGCACACACAAAACAAACATTGTCAAAGGTTGCATTGAAAAATCCCCCTGAAAAAACAGAAGAGCTAGCCATAAGACAGAATGAGGTGATCTTGCAAGAGATTTTGCGTACCATGAAATTCCTTATATTTTCTGAACTGGTCCCCTCCAGGCCAACTACTCAGTTGGGGAATAATTAAAGCTGAATCCAAATGCCTTGATTTTGCCATTCTGGTATAAGTTTTTTTATGTACTGCATTTAGTGGAAAGAGTTAAACTGTGATTCCTAAAGTACTTTGTTTAGAACAGGTTCACTGTGATTTGCTGTACATCAAAAGTATGAGATAAGAGAGAGAGAAAGAGAGAGAGAGAGAGAAAGAAAGAAAGAAAGAAAGAAAGGGTGAATGTATACCATGGGATATGACATAACACCAGTGGCTCATTGTCCAGGTAAAGAAAGGATTTCCCCACACCATTTTTTCTTCTGCTGCAACACCTTTGCTTGGTAACAACATGTGTCAGTATGTATCCCAGATAGCAAGACATATTAAATCTGGCATAGTTAGTAATTAGAAAGATAAAACCTATCTAGTCCCCTATTAATTAAAAAGAGCTCCAATTGTTATGATCCTCACAATTTCAACTGAGTTTTATCAACTTGTATTTGTAGCACATAGTATAGAACCCTCCTTTTAAATCAGTCTCACTGATCAGAATTCACTATGCTCCTTGTTCTGTCTGACTGTAACCACAGCAATTTAGTCATCATCTTTTGGAAAATAGTATCTGGAAACTGCTTTTAGTATTACAAAGCAGTTCAGAAACAATATCCATGTTCACTGTAGTGTACATGTGACTCATGTAACTTTAAAAAAAAACTATATTCATAAACCTAAAATGAATAATAAATAATCAACTCTCCATTTTCCTGATACTTATAATTATCAATAATAATAATAATAATAATAGTAATAATAAGGCTGCTGTGTATCATGCAGCAAGAAACTTGAGACAATCTACAGGTCAAGTGTAGCCATTTTTGGAGCAGCGTGGATGTCTGGAAGGCCTGCCAACTAAGAGCCATCAGAACTGCAAGGACTTCCTTTCTCAAACAGCTGTGGACTATATTACATCTGACATGATGAGCATCTCTTGAATCTACCTTTCAAATATTCGGCAAACCATTTTCTCACTGTCCTTCACAAAGTTGACATTTTCGGCAGCATGATAGGAAAGATGTCACGTCGGCTGCTTTTCAAGTTCTTGTCACAGTAGTTAGCACTAGTTCTGTCATCTTTACTCTCCTCACAATCCCCCATCTTTTAGCCATGTCACAAATAATAATACTTCCAATGTGTGGGTTTTTTTTGGTCAAATTTCAAATATTATCAACTAGCTGTATATCTCTGGAATTTACTAGTTATGTTAATTTTTGTTGCTGATCTTCCTAAAAGCTGGAACACAATGAATTCTTTAATTAATAACAACAACAAACAAAACTTGGGACAGCACTGTGATTATGAATGTAAATTTTAAAGTCCCTGGACTTATCTTTATTATCTAAATATATATGTGCATGCTTCTTCAAATGCAGATTTTGAGTATGCTAGCTCTTATTATTTCCTCCCCCCACCATTTTTGTAATGTTCTCAAGCTGCAGCAAAAGATTATTGGAAAGCATTCTGGAAAAAATAAATTCACATTCCTCCTGGCCTTTAGTCTTTCCATTTAATTCAACCTTCTCATCAACTTAATATTTGATGTTTGCTTTTCACATGGAATCACTGATGTCTATTGTTTATGAAATATATGTTTTACCATCATACAGCACTCAAATGTAATACATATATACAAAGGCATGCATAATATAGTTGTGTTAAACTAGAGTCAGGATTGGGAATACAAAACAGGGAGGAGAGAAACAGTGTAGGAAACGTCAGGCTTATGGTATCTGTAAATATTGATGTAGTAAGACAAAGAATTACAGACATGCACAGCCTATGCTTCTCTATGTGAATTTAGGTCAACCTACAGAATCGGAAATATCTCAGACCTGAACGGTAGCAGATTTTTTCCTGTTTGATACTGTTTGGATCCTGCCAGAGAAATTAATAAGGCATTGTACAGATTGAGCGGTGGTATGGGGTGAGAGGAGAGGGAGAGAAGAAGAAGGGTTAGTGCCAACAAAAGGTACATTTATCAATTATATTAAACTCACAAAGTAGCTATTTCTAATCTGGATTTTAAAATAAGATAAACCTGTCAAACTTTAAATTTTCCTTCATATGTCTAATCTTCTACTTGGACTAATTTTTTTTTAGTCTATAAAGAAATATTTTGCAAGTTAATTATAAAGCTTACCAATAAATGTTCTTATGACAAAGACAGTATTTTCTTTAGACTATGTCTTTGTGCAAATCACAGGGTTAATTATAAATTATAATTAGAACCAGGGGTCCTAAGGCCACAATTTCTTTCTGGAAACCCCCACCTCCCCCATCATACCCTTTTCTAATTGTACTCAGGTGCCTCAGGCACTAGTTATGCTGCTACAACAAATATATCAGAATCATTTCTTTTAAAACTGAAGAGTAATGTAAGAGGCAAGAGCATGGATTCATACACAGTTAGAAAGGTACAGTAAAACTCTTTGGGATGAATCCTTTGGAAATTAGCATGTTTGAATATAGTTCTGAAAGGAGCATATACCGTATTCTGCATCTTTCTTGTTGATTTCTCCCATCCATGGAAAAATATCCCCAATGAATACCTGATGGACAGGGGAAAGTTAGAGAATAAAACTAGTCTCCCCTTCCCTGTGTTTTGTGCCACAGATGCCATAGAATACCTGTGACTATTATGATGCTAAGAGCATAACCAGATGGTTGCACGGCTACAAGCCCAGCCTTGTTGTGGCATTACCATTACATAACCAAGTCTCATCACACAGACAGCTGTAGTGGCAAAGATGCCTCCAATATTCACACCTGGTTTCACCCACCACGTCTTGCTCCTTCTGCTGCAATTATGCTTTGAAAGCCCCACATGGCCAAACCTTACTGAATACAGTGCACAAGCAGTTACAATCCACACTTGCCCATCATAATATTTTATGGCTTATAAGGGGAGATCAAAATATCCAATTTTCTTGGTCTTGCATTTTTTGAGATTGTCATTCTGTTTCTGCAGCCCATAATTTGCTGTTTAGCTATAAACTCTATAAACTATAATACATGAAATCTGTGCTAAGACATGAAGAGCCTTGCTAGATCTCACCGAAGTCCCTCCAGTTCAGTATCTTATTTCCCATATTTGGACAAATGGATAGCCCTGGGAAACATTTTCATTGTTTTGCCTCTGGAATGTGTATATGCAATTGCATTGCACACTGCTTCTGAACACATGAATCCTTTGTTTTAGCTAACATAGCTAATAGGACAGACCTATTGCCCTTTAAATTGTCTATTGTTGTATGCCTTCAACTTGTTTCCAATTTGTGACAAAGAAAAAACAAACAGCTTCATTTATATACCGCTTCATACCACCTAAACAGTGTCTAAGCGGTTTACAACTGTAAGCTACTTGCCCCCAACAATCTGGGTACTCATTTTAGCGACCTGGGAAGGATGCAAGCCTGAGTCGAGCTTGAGCCCTTTTGCTGGTGTTGAACTCGCCACCTTATGGTTTTGAGTGAGTGGCTGCAGTACAGGCATTTAACCACTATGCCACCAGGGCTCTGGTGACGACCCTAAGGCAAACCTATCATGGGTTTTTTGTGGCAAAACTTGTTAAGAGCTGCCATTGCCTTGAGGCTGAGAACATGTGACTTACCCAAGCTCACCCAGTAGGTTTCATTACTGACTGAGTGGAGAATCAAATCCTGTCTCCAGAGTCATAGTCCAAACCACTCAAAGCACTATACCACACTTGTCTAAGCCCCCTTTAAAGAGATAATAACATGACTGTAAATTCCATACATGTAACATCAAGAGTAGGAATATCCTGCTCCAGATACTGTCCCCTGCCTAATGAGGTCTACCAGAGCTGTTTTCAGGTGGGAATCACCAATTGTGGATATAATTCGAAAACAAATGGCTACAGACAATTATTTTTCACATTAAGAAGCCTGTAGTCATGCTTCTTTTCTGTAAGAATGCCATGGCTGTTTGTTGGGTGGGGGACTAAGTAATACTTTGTAGGAGTAATTTGTTATTTGGCTGGAGCAGGGAAGTATTTTCTCTTAGCAAATAGGCTCTTACATCTTTCTCAGCATATTAACTGGTGTGTGGGGGGGGGGGGGCAGGCAGGATTTAATTCATTCTCTAGCCTTCAAACAAAGGTCCTGCACTGCAGAATCCTGTTTCTTTTTGCCTTCAGTTAAATAACACTGAAATATGTTACATTTAATGTTGTAATATAACACGTCAGGAAATGTGCCAGAAATACTTCCTGGATGGTTTCAGAAAATGTTGCTCCAACATTTGAGTGGATAAGGGTGAACAAACTAAAATGTAATCAAAAGGAGACAGATGTGGTCCTGATAATTCAAAAGGCAGATCAGGGAATAATAATTAAGCCTGTGCTGGATGGAGTTATACTCCTCAGGTGTACTCTGGATTCCGCCCTGAGCCTGGAAACTCAAGTTTCAGTGATGGACAAGAGTGCTTTTGCACAATTAAGGCTTTTCTACCAGATTCACCCATTCCTAGAGATGTCAGATCTGGCCATGATGACAAATGCTTTAGTTGCATCCTGCTTCGATTACTGTAACGGGCTTGAAAACCAGTGCTTCAAAGAACTGCAACCAGTGGAAAGGGCCTTGGGCAATGTCCTGTATTGTCTTCTTTTCTTTTTAAAGGTTATATTTTCAACTGTTTCAAATTTTATAGACAATGTATTGACAATTGACAGTTTAATTAATATAATTTTATGTATTTATTTATTTAAACTCTATTATTATTATTATTATTATTATTATTATTGGTATTATTAACCTTTATTTATATAGTGCTGTAAACTTACACAGTGCTGTACATACAATCTTATAATTAGATGGTTGCCTGCCCTCAGGCTTACAATCTAAAAGACACAACACAAAAAAAGAAGGGAAAGGTGGTGGGAAAGGGGATGAGTCCAGTGGGTCTTCTCTCCCTCTGGGGCTTGGACCAAGGCAGATGGACTGGAGGGGAATTTTATGGTGGGGAATTTTAGCTGCATTTGTTTTTAACTTTTGTAAGATGCTTTAAGTCCTGAACTGGGCAAAATGTGGGCTATTGTCATCATCATCATCATCATCATCATCATCATGATTAAGGAGCCCTGCTTGGGCATGGAAACCAAACGGGTGACCTTGGTTCAATCACATTATTCAGAGCTGTAGGGAACATAAAAAGTCAGTCTACTACCAGCAAATGTAGGCTGGGCAATGGTAACAAAGGCCTGTTCTCCCCATGTTCCCCTCTACAGGCCACAGCACTGTATCACTGACTGAGATTCAGCTAAAAATGCTCATGGAATTATCTGGAAATTTATTTCTAAATTTTGTTTCCAAATTGTTCAGGAATATTTTCCCTATATGGGGGGGGGGGGGGGAGAACATGTTACTCCAGGTATTGTTTTCATCTAGATAATAGGGAAAAAATTGGGGATGGCTGGATGGCCATCTGTCGAGGATGCTTTGATTCAGAGTTCCTGCATGGCAGGGGGTTGGACTGGATGGTCCTTGTGGTCTCTTCCAACTCTATGAGTCTATGATTCTGTGACCACATGGTATGCTCCTGAAGTGGCCTGCTGCGGTGGTCCCAAATTGGTGCCACCAGGAGTCGGCTATAAGCCACTCCTTTTTGATCCAATCCAAAGGACTGGATTGCAGTCCGGCTTGCCACCAAGAAGCCACCTTATTTGGCCCATGTGTTTTGGGCCAAAAGAAAAAATGGTGTCAGATAACAATCCCAGGCCGGATGCCAGCAAAGTAAAAAGTATTTCAGGACTACTAGGAACAAGAAGAAGCCAAAGTATGGAATTTTTACTATGCACAAATTCTCCTATCACAAAACACTTTTTCATCCAGCTTCTGCTCACTTCCCAATCATAGTGCAACTGTACGTAATCTGAAGTTACTTAGCCTGAGACTTCTGTTCTGTCAGCAGCACGGGTTAAAAAGCACTAGACAGGAATGACAGATTGAGGATCGAGGAGAGACTCAGCTTCAAATTCTCATTCATATAGGAACTTCAGTGGGCGACCTTGGGCCAGTCAGACTGTCTTACAACTTTATCACATGAGCCTTATTCTCACTGCAATCATGCAAACCAATGAAAACACAAATATTACAGTTTCATGAGCAGTCCTGCACTAGACATTGTTGAACTGGGGCTGCTTCTGCCATTGCGCTCTTTTCCCGACTCCCACTGAAACAGGGCTTTCTGTTCTATACCCTATCTAGCATGCCTTTTCTTTCCTTTCCCTTTTTACTTTTTTAAATGTAGTTCTGCAATGATGGTAATGCAACTTCAGTTAAAAAGAGAAATGAAAAGAAACAACAACAACAAAAAGAGCATATCAGGCTGTTTTGGAATAGTGAGGGGGTTGGGGAACAGAAGGAGAGAAAAAGACTGTAACAACACACAACTGCCAATCTCCCAACTGCCCTAGTAGTGATGTTTCACACTTGAGAAGTCCTGCCATGCTTGGGAGCTATTGATGGGTTTCCCCTGTCAATGAAAAACAATGCCCTAATCAAACTTGACATACATAGCAGCTACAGGTCAGAGGTGACGTCATGTGATATGTATCAGCAAAGGCACTATTTTATGACTATGTTCGCAGTTTAAAAACCATGTGTAGTAATCACCTGAGTAAGGTCTACCTCAATGGGTTGCACTTAGGCTAAAAGGGATGGGGGGGGGGGAGGAAATCATGACTATGGTCTTGAGTTTCTTGGTGGAAATACAGGATAAAATTGCAATTAATCAACTAAATTAATTAAACATTGACATATGTACAATCTTGTTAACCAACTTGGGTAAAATTATACTGCATCAAGCTATATCTTCCCTGACCAGAATTCCCTGTGATCTCGGTCTTACTGATTTCAAGTCTCAGACATAAAAATTAATGTAAAACAAATACACTGCTGCATGGGTACTTCCCCCTTAAAAGCTTATACATAAAAGCAAGGAGAGAAGGATGGAGAGATGTACCAACAAGGTAGGAACACTTTAAGTAGATGAGAAGTCCCAGAATATTTTCAGTAAAAACTTTTCAGCAATGCCTCACCTGAATGGGATTAAACTAATGAAGCAGCACAGCAGTGGATCCAACAACCATTTACTGGAGTAACAGGAAAAATATTGGCATTGGGAAGAAAAGGCCTTCCAACAGAAGCAGAAGTCTTCCACCAGAATTTTTCTTCAAGAATCTGCCCTTAAGTGGTCAGAATGTTTGGACCATGCAAGGCAGCCATCAGAGACATACACTTAATTAGGCCCAAAGCATTTTGAGTGTGACTCTTTGTCAATATCTGTTCTTATGCTAATGAAGTACTTACTTACAATGTAATATGTAATAACGTGTGTCAGTGCCTAATCTAATTGGTCAGACTTCATTCACTGGCTGTTCTGAAATGTACAAGAGCTATCTTTATTGTTTTGGCTTCTTTGGGTGGGTAGGTTTTGATTTTTCTCTTGTGATTGCCTATTTAAGTATAATTTTACATGTAGCTTAACCAGATAGATGTTCCTAGAGATCTTAAGGGATTTAATACATATCTAGACCACAATACAAAATCAAAATACCGTTTTATGTAATATACAAAGAAGGAAACTCCATCACAGTTAACAAAAATGCAAATATTAAAAACTCAAAAACAACTGTCTGCATTTTAATTAAGGTTTTGCTTTGAGAAATCAAAAGGAAGGAGATTGAATCATGCACTGTAAATCATATCAATTTCTCAAAATGAAATAGCAATCAATAGACAAATTTGTTCTTGCAATGTCTGGAAATATACTAGGCAAAACCCTGTTTCTGTTTAGTAGACATTTCATATGATATGGCACAGGGGTCACAGCTGAGCTAGAGGTGTATTTCTAACAACAGGAGCCATTTTGTTCCTGTCCTGCACTGACACAGATCAGATAACCAGACGTATTCATGAAACAGGACCCTGGATAGCATCTAGTTAGTGTCTTTCCTCTGATGGCCTGTCATTCTGTCAGTCCTGACCTTCAGGCTGTCCTGCACCATCTGAATCACACTCTCTCTGCACTTTCTCACTGACTGCAAGCTACTGTTGTCTCACTGTCTGACCTTACACAAACACAATACAAACAGACAACCTACCTCAGCTCCATCACTGTCTATCGCTTACACGGGAGATTGATAGCCACATAGAATTCTCTCTCTTCGACCTTCACTACTAGAGTGGCATATTCTGACTGACAGCCAACCTCATTTCACAGAATGCTAAAGTACCAGTACTTGGTTGTATGAGCATTTTTTAAACTGTTTCTAAAATTGCATTCAAAAAGGAGTTTAACATATAATTCTGACAAGAGCCATATTAAATATGATACAACACCAGTGTTCTAAAATATTTGCTTTGCAGGTTGCCTCTTTAATTCCAATTGTAAATTTTGAGAAATAATGTTCACAAAACCTACATGGTGCCATTGGGTTTTTTTTTTCTCCCAGAGTTACTTCACTTTCCTTTTTCTTCACTTTTTTATTTTTAAAGTAATTATTCTAAAATATGGTAAGAAGAGAAAATCAGGGCTGAGTAGAAAACACATGTTAAAAATAAAAATTAAAATGAGACAGCAGTGGTTACTTTGGAAAATAAACACAGTAAGTTCCAGGCCCCCCTGTGGATACCAACATCTCTGGATGGAAAAATGGTGTCCATGATCAAGGTTTGCTTTTTTCCTTTTTTTAATATTTTCAAGCCATGGATGAAGAATCTGTGGATACAGAGAGCTGACTATATATATATATTTAAAATGTTCTAGTGGAAATGAAATGATAATCTGCAAACTAAATACTTAAGAACCATGTTCTATCTTTTTTGTTTCATTCAGGAGAAAAAATAAGAGGAAACCATTCTTTTGTTTTTATATGGTTAGCTGTCCATATAGCATGTATGTGATTGGCTCTGTCCTTTGAGTGACAAAGGGAGATAACTTTTCATTCTTGGTTATTTGTTGTGAGTAATTTACAGTGCAAGTGGATTGAGCTACCATGTTTCCCTGAAAATAAGACAGTGTCTTATATAAACTTTTGCTCCCAAAGATGTGCTAGGTCTTATTTTCAGGGGATGTCTTATTTTACCATGAAGAAGATTTCACATTTATTGTTGAATAAAAAGAACATTTATTATATACTGTATATATATATTTATATACAAAAACTTTGCTAGGTCTTACTTTTGGGGGAGGTCTTATATTTAGCAGTTCAGCAACACCTCTACTAGGTCTTATATTCTGAGGATGTCTTATTTTGGGGGAAACAGGGTAGCATGATAAGAATCTTTTCAAGGCTGAACACAGAATGTAAAAAAGCTACATAATGGGAAAAAACATTGCATATAGGAACAACAGATTTTAGTTATATAGAAAGTATCTCTGGGCTCTGCATTATACTGCACAAGCTCAGAAGACCCATAGGTATGTCACGGAGACCATAAAGAACATGCAGTTTCTTCTCCCACTTCACTATACAAACACAGTCAACCCAGATTCACATAGTTCATATAAAACTGTTGCCTTTTCAAATGATTTATGATAACTGCACATTTTATTAAATGCTGTGATTCTATATTTTATCTTCATTAGATGTAAGCTACCATGTGAGGTCTTAGTCCTAAAGATACAACACAAAAATAACTAATAAATGCAGAACTCTGCATTGAAGTACAATCGTGTAAACAGTGATTTCTTACCTTTTGGGCTCTGGAGGTGGCTGGGATTTTGAGTCTTTCCTCTTTTTGGACTCCTTTTTGGAATCCTTTTTTGCCTCTACTTCAGTGCTTGGGGGATTATTTGCAATTGGCATTATGCCACCAAGTATCTCTTCCATTTTTTGACTTTGGACATGATAGGAATGTTTTTAAGTGGAGTAACAGAAGGACAACAAAAATAGAAAAATGAAAGAAATAGTAACAGACAAAGTGAAAGAAAATAGGCTAAAGGCAAATAATAATAATAACAATGACAACAACAACAGAAAGAGGTGGAGGAATAGAAGTAAATGTTCCAACAATCAATCAACAAAAGAAGCAAAGGAAAGTCAGAATCAAAAAGAAAATAAGGAGAACAAAACTCTGTTGTCCTGACAAGGAGGATCAAGCAAGCTGTGACTTGAGTGGCAGCCTTCTAATGTGAAATACCGTCAATGTGTATAATAATTCATTATGATGTTTACCAGAGAGCTTACAAAAACACTTCATTATTTTGTAACACTCTGTTATTCAGTAGCATATGTAGAGCAAAGTGTGATATCTCACTGTATAGAATGCAACTTCCAAAAAGAAAACCATCAGTGCAAAAGATACCAAACAGTCTTTATGGAAAGGAAACTTAGCTTAGGAACACTTTTAGGCATAAAACAAACTTGAAATGTCAGTGTAGCTATTATGGCTATCAAATGGTGACAGAGGGTATTTTCTATGTCAGTTAACTTTTAGAAGGTGCAGGGTCTGATCCACTGTAGTACACTACACTGGTATAACTGGGGAAGGGACGAGAATTACCTAATGTAAATATTAGTTTTTAAAAAAATGAAGTCCTAGTAGAGTTCCATGAAAACTTGTTGTACCTTTGTATTCAGAGTGATTATACAGTTCTGTATCCTGTGCTATTGTAGCCATTAACAGTGCCAGAGAAGCTTTAGGAGTCAGGAAGAAGTTACAAAGCTTTAGGACTCAGGAAGAAGGGCCTTAACATATTAGAAAGGACTTGAAGAATGGCAGAAAGTAACTATGGAGTTTGTTGCATTGGCTTTGCTCCCTTGATAGACATGGGATGTAACTTCAAGAAGGTGGATCTTATCTCATTTCCCCATCACCAGGGAGTATGCAGCCTGTTCGCAACCAGGGCTTCTGCCGCATCTCTTCAAGAAAAGATGCAGGAGGAGCCCAGAGAAGCCTGGGTTGCAAACAGGGAAATGTGATAAGATCAACTTTCTTAAAGTTACATCCTGTGTCTATCATGGCAGCAGAGCCATTGGAGTTTGTCACACACCTGGACTTCTGTGATGCTCCTGTTTCCCAAATGTCACCAATCTGTGATGGGAGCCCTCTGGTGGGATCACCCCTGGCACTATTAAAGTGGAACACTTTCGTTTTCATCATGGAAGTGTTATTGTAATTGTTAGGAAAAGGGACCTTTTAAAATAACTGATCAAATTGTTATTAAAAAAAGGACCCCTTTCCTAACAATTATGATAACACTTCCATGATGAAAATGGAAGCATTCCACGTTAATAGCGCCAGGCGCGATCCCACCAGAGGGCTCCTGTTGCAGATTCATGATGTTTGGGTGACAGGAGCACTACGGAAGTCCAGGTGTGTGATGAACTCCCTTGTGATAAACTCCTAAATCATTCCTTCCCCTTCTTTTTCTTTTCATGATGTGACTGGAGGATATTCAATTAATTCTCTTCTGCTTTATCCTGTTCAGTACAATGGCTACATGAAGATCCAAATGTGTTCAATTTCTTAACTGACTAAAACATATCTGAAACATACTTCTTGAAGTAAATGAAATGTAGATGGTGGCTGAGATCTTGCACAAATGTCGGTAGCATAATGTTCCATAAGCACAGACCTGCAATACTGCCACCCTAGGAAGACAGCTCATTTCTCAAATGAGACCTCATTTCTCTTCCTCCACTGGAGTACTATGGCTGGAATGGCCAAAGTCTGGTTGCCTTACTCCTTCCCCTGGGCAGTAAACAGCCATGGCAGCATCACTGGGGTATGAAACTTGCCTTGGGAGAACATGGAAGAGCTAGTGAATGGTCCTTGCAACTCTCTCCAAAAGACAGATGGGCACACATGTCACCAATAGGACTACAGTTATTATTTACAAGAAACCCATTTGTCTCTCTCTCCACAGAACACCCAAAATCTAAATCTAGATTTATTAACTACTATTCATGCATCAATTGCCCATGTCATATAAATAGTATTTGCTGACTTGTTAAATATAACAAAATAAAATGCCTTGTAACAGGCTATGTAGCAATTTAATTTAAAACAAAGTGATACCTGGTAAATACATTCTCACACCCTATTGGAGATCTGTTCTGCAGCATCTTACTACCTATATTCTTTCCAAAATACAGGAAACAATTTCTCATGGTGAGTAAAGTGTGAACATAATTTGATATTTGACCTTGTTTTTTTTTTTTTTTTTTTTGTAGATTTCAAAAAACCATGGAAACAAAAACAAAACTGATTACATTCTCAGTTATATCCTGGACAGATTCATATAACAGTAATTAATCAAAGTGATACTTATTTGTGTATTAAATGAAGACATGATTTATGAAGGAAGGGATACTCCCCACACTGGTGGGACAAGTAGATCCCCCTTACCTGTTTCCATGAACATGTGATGCGCAAAAAGCAAAACTGTAGTGAAGCAAGGTGGGGTCAATCATTGCTCCATTTTCGGCTCGCTCCAGCAAATCACTGAGGTAGCAGAGATGCCTGTGACAGCCTCTCACTCCATTACGGGCACAATACTCATCTAGCACAAATACCTGGCCGGGACTGAACCAGCCCTGTGTAGAAACAGAGAGAACGGATTTCAAATACAGATTTTTTTTTAAAAAAAAGCTAGGCACCTGAGTCAATAAACAATAAAAATAGAAGAGAAAAGAACAACCCATTGCCATGGAAATGAAACACATCTGTAAAACACACCGTCTGACATAATCTAAGTAAATTATAATTTATGTACATCCAGAGATATTTCACATTATCTGGAGAAACCTAGGGCTACATCTAACTTCATCTCATGCAGTGAACATTCCCCATCTCATTCTCTACTTTACTGCTTCCCCACTTGCGACAAAAATGTGCCCAAATACCCTACAGCAGATGGCAGAGGGACTCCAGTGGAAAAAGACAGAATCTTCTCCACTGGTATCTACCACCCAGTCAGTGTATGGACAAAATCGATTTTTCCCAATGTAGCATAACTGCAGATGAAAAAGAGAGAGTCGCTGGATGTGTGTGTGTTCTTTTTTAAAGTTTTTATTTCTCTAATTAGCTCAACATGTTTCCATCAAGAAATATTTGTGTGGGCTTCTTCTGGGTATGTGAAAAGAAAAGGGATAATACATATGCACAAATAATTATAGGCAAAGCATAAGTGAAAGAATGCATGCCTCCTGTTAAACTGCATATGAAATACATTAATTATAAAATAATACATTAAACTAGATACAACTGAATATATGTAAAACAGTGGCCTTTAAATACTCACAAAGCATTCTGAAAATCAACTTATAGGATTTTTTTTTAAAAAATAAAATCTTATGCCTGGCAACTGATAGATAAAATATACAAATACTTTTTGGCTGAAACATGTCTGGCTAATTTAAGGAATATATATTTTAAAAATACACCCTGAGACTCATTCTCTCTTTTACATCTAATTCATTGGATGATTCCAGTTCCTTCAGCTTCTGCATGTTAACACAACTGGAAGAAATCCAATTACAGAAACAATAAGAATTTGTGCAGCTTTTATTACTTATTTTTCTTCCTCCACAACTGCTAATAAGAAGCAAAACAAACACACATATACTAATTGATGTATGCTACGATACAACGAACAAATTGGTACACAATTGAAGCAGTGAGTCAGACACGGATAAATGGTACCAATCATAATCATACATTCAAGGAAGGGGTGAGGTCTTCCACATTCTGGTCATGGGCATATAAATAAGCCAACTGCAGTACAGGAAATGAGAGGCAGAATATCACCATATCACTGCTAAATCAACTGGATCGGGAAGTGTCATGTTTTTGAGATATTATACTGCTCTTCTTGGTTGGACATTACTGCTGCTCATTAGCAATGTGTTTCAATCATCCACAGATGTATACAAAAAGGGTTTGTTCCAAACGTAATTATGCTTGAAGTAGCCCCACAGAAATCAACTGGACAAATTAGTCACAACTAACTTAAGTAGCACTGCATGAGCTAATCCTAAGCATGGCTATGTTTGGATCCAGAGTATTGTCTCTATTATCCTTTTGGTATGTGTTAACTCTTCTATCAACCTAGAATTTTCATGCTTTTCAGAATCTGCTAGTTTGACTCTTCTTTTGCCAAACTTAAAATACAGTAATGTTAAAACCTTTTAAACATTAACATTATCTGTTTGGAAAGGTTGATTATATTTGGAAATCTATATATAGTGGGCCCTTGGTATCCACTGGGTTTTGGTTCCAAGACCCCTGTGGATAACAAAATCCATGGATGCTCAAGTCCCATTATATACAATGGAAGAGTAAAATTATGTCCTTATGTAAAATGGCAAAATCCTGGTTTACCTATTAGAATTTATATAGATTTTAAGTATTTTCAAGGAGTGTATGCTTGAATCTGTGGATAAAAAAATCTATGGATATGGAGGGCTGACTCTGTGTGTGTGTGTGTATAAAATTGTACTTGGTTATATAGATGCTTGAAGCAAACATACATATTCTGTTATTACGGTGTGATATAATAAACCTCCTAAGAAGCATGTTGTTTTTGTTGTTGTTGTTGTTGTTTTCTTTCAAGTCATTTCTAACCTATGGTGAGCCTAAGATGACCCTGTCACAGGGTCTTCTGGGGTTCAGAGTGTGTGACTCACCCAAGGTCACCCAAAGGGTTCCCATGGCTGAGCTGAGAAATGAACCCCGATCTCCAGCAGCCTAATCTTATGTTCAAACCAACATATCATGCTGGCCCTCTAAGCACCACAGATTGTCATATATGGTAATATTTTTTTGCCAGATACAAGTAGAAAGCTTGCAAAGGCTATATTTTTGGCCCCTTCTCCCAGAGCTGCAACCTCTAGAATGCTGACAAGCTCTGGATAAGCTCTCCTTGGCAAATGTATAACATATCAAGCAGCACTTTGGACTGATAAATCAGAGCTTGAAAATGGTTACTTTTTGGAATGACAATTTCCAGAATCCACTGTATGGGCATGACTTGAGCCAAGGTGACACAAATGCTCAAAGGAATAAGTGTCTGATTTGTGGTTATGTGGAATACCACCAAACTGTTGCAAGTTATGATGATGCCATAAATGATTTTAAACTATTTCTATTAAAATTGCAATTCTGGAAATACATGATTTTTTTCCTGCATGTAAAGACTGATTGACTCTTATAGTACATGGGTCTAGATTAATATTATATTTTGCCTATATTTCTGTGTCCTGATTCTTATATTCCAAGAGCTATCTATACTTATGGGATACCACAAATGAAAATTTCTAAGAAAGTTGAAATCTATTGAGATGCCTGTCTTTATCCATGATATGTGGTGGTACTCTAGCCATATGGGACTGAAGGTAAAATTAATTTTAATCTCCAAAAAAAAAAAAAAAAAAAAAACCCACTGATTTCCACACAGGTTTTTTCAGCACAAGGTACTATACTCTTTTCTCTTCCATAAGCAGCTTTATATAGCTCAGGCACCCCTCCACAACATTTCACAGAGGGAATCCTGGAAACACGTGGCAAAGTAACATTCGAGGATGGTCAAGCTGATGAAGGATGGAAATGGGAGGAGGAGAGAGAAACTGGGACATTTTCAAAGCAGCTGAAAAATTGGGAGCCACAGGATTCATTGGGACTGCCCCTGCCAAATTGGGACATCTGAAATTCCATTTCATAACAAATGACAGTGGAAGTGCCTTTGATTTTTTTTAAATGCATTGAGAGAGCTGGTTTATAACAGGGATGAGTAAGTCCAGTGGAAGGCGAAAAACAAAAACAAAACAATCACTTCTGGTGCGATTTCCTGGATTGTCTATCCATTTGGAAATGGAGTGTGGTGGGGAAATTGGAGTGGTAGAAACAAATTATAGAGACCCTGAGAAACAATGACAGTGCTCTGAGGAGCAGAGGGCTTGGAGCAACTTTAAAAAGGGCCTTGGGGTTTGCATGCCCACATTATATAAGACCACTCTGTCTTGTACATTCAAGAGTCATATATAGTATCATGAAATGGTTATTTGCAGTAACTAATTAAAAAGTCAACCATACTGTAAGATATAAGCCGTATCTCCATAACAGTATTAAGTCTACAAATCTCTTATCTCTGAAAAAAAAGATAGAGATTGAGCACTCTGTGGAAATGTAGTTTACTTATTTTATTTATTAAAATATTTATATCCTGCCCTTTAGCTTATGATTTTAGGGTGGCTTACAATAAATCCAGTTTACAAAAATTTAAAAGACTAAAATATATTAAATCGTTTTCAACTTAAAACCAGATAATTTAAAACCGGTTAAAACAAGTTTTAATAATACAGCCACATCCTGAAGTCTTTAATAAAAAGTTAGGTTTTAAATTGATCCTGAAATGTTGGGACCATTTGGGCCTCCATGGGGCAGGAATTCCACAACCAGTGTGCCACTACAGAAAAGGCCCTCTCCCATGTCTTCTCACAATGTATTTTCCCTACTGTTGGGACATGGAGAAGTGCCCTCCAATAGATCTTAGTTCTTGGGCAGGGATATACAGGGAGAGGTGCTCCCTCAGGTTTTGAGGTCCCAAGTTGTTTAGTACTTTAAATATTATTGCCAGCACATTGAATTTAGAATGGAAATGTATTGGTAGCCAGTGCAATTAATTCATAACGGGTATCATATGGTGTCTGGATGGAGTTCAAATGAGCAGTGTAGCAGCCGCATTTTGCACAAGCTGCAATTTCCAAGTCATTTTAAAGGGCAGCCCAATGTAGGGTATATTGAAGTAATTGGGAAGTTACTTGTGCACATACTACTGTGGCTAAGTTATTCATGCCCAGGAAATGTCATAGCTGATGGATCAATCAGATCTGGCCCTATATGCTCTTAGTCACTGAGTCTACCTGGGCACCCAGTGACAAGGATGAATCTAGGAGTACTCCGAGGTTACACGGAGAGTACTCCTTCACGGGGGAGTGCAACTCCATCCAAGGCACCTTTGAGACTAACTGAAAGAAAGAAATTAGCAGCATTCGCTTTCATAGACTTCAGTTTACTTCCTCAGATGCATTAGGTGTAGTGGAAGCCTGATACAGACATATATATGCCATTGGAATGTGAGGATGTCAGTTGTGTGTGGAAATGAAGTTGCAGATCCAGTTTTAACAATCTTACCATATGCTTCATTTGTGTATTTATGCTAATAGCAGAAGTGGGATCACACATCTGATCAGATGTGTAATCCCATTTCTGCCCTTCACACAAATAGTGCCAATCCACTACCAATCTTCATGTAGTTTACATCCTACCTATACAAGGACCTGCACGCATAACCTTGTGGATATACTCTGATCCTCTGGTCTGTACCTTCCCAAAATGGTGTAAGTTAAAAAGGTATGTCTGTGGGAGGCTGAGTTCTCAAACGGATGGGAAAAGGAAGTTCTTGGAATCCCAGTCTCTACATCTATGCCAAATAAAAGTTTATTAATCATTATATAAATCATTATCACAACTACTGAGTATGGATGGAAAGTGACTGGAAGCCACTCTGTGCAGGTGTATTGTAAGCAAAGAGCACTATATTCTTGGCAGACTATTCAGTGTACATTAATTGATTTCTCTGAACATTCTACAAGGGCAGCTGTACATGTTAAGAAGTGTTACAATAGTGAAATTTCAAGGTTATGTAGGCACAAATTATTAAACAAGTGTCCTTGTAAAACTACTCCAGCATGCCAGAGCATGAAACCATTATTTTTTGCAGATGATCTCTCAGTATGAAATCAACAATGATATCTTCTCAAGTGGAATCTTTCTCACCTTCGTTTTAATTTTGCACATATGCTACAAATGCACCCATGCACCATGTTCACAAATCTTCAATATCGGTAAGGCTGCTGAACAATTGATCAGATGCATTGCTTTAATGCTCCAAAACTGAAAAAATCTTTCATCTTTTAATTGAAAAGTTCCTGTGGCGACTAGATCAGTGCCCTACCCCTTTAGGCAACTTCTTTGCCACCCCATCTGCCACCCCAAATGCTATGTCTTTGAAATGACGTTGCTGTGAAAAGATTAAAATATATTTTCTACCACTCAGATGACACCAAATCTTTTCTGGATGCCAAAATAGCTACTGTTGAGGAGAGTTGAAGAAATATCAATTAAGAACTCCATCGAAGGGATTTGCTTATCCTTGTTGGGCCAACTCCAGAACAGATTGAAAAGGGATTAAAATAATGAGGGGCAGAATCAAAGGCATGGGAAACAGACATCATTCCTTTCATTATTCCAACCGCCAGAAAGCGCATGTGTGAAAAAGAAAATGCCGATTGAGAATAACGCAGAAGGTGGACTGTCATAAGGCTCCTGTGATAGTGATTTCTTTTCTCTATATCACTTCAAAAGGACTACTAGAGTTTTTAATTTTAGTGCTTACTGAAGTAGAAATATTCCCCATATTTAAGACATTTGAGGTGTTTTTATTTCTCAGTGATATTTTGGCAGAGTGGAGGGGAGGATATGGCAAGGTATGGGGAGTGAAAAAAGGCATAGTGTTTTTTGAAATATAAAAATTGCAGAAAAAATACAGCTGCTGAAAAATCCATGTTTGAGAAAGACATGTAGCTTCAGACAACTTTTACACAGAAGTAAACACACTGTGTAAGTATGATCATTATTTGAGAAAAGAGTCTAATGAGCTGCATTTAGCAGCAATAAGAAAATTGGCCCTTCTCTCTTATACCTGATTCGGAAATGCAATCTGATTTTTTAAATCCTGTATAATTTATTCTAATATTTGTCTTTGTTTTAACACCTCCTGATGCTGGTCTTGTGCGTTTCCATCTTCTCTCCAGCGTTTCCACCCTATATAGCTAAGATCACCGGGTTGGAACCTTTTGTTGCTGTTTTAGCTTATTTTTAATTGTTTAAATTAGCTATTTTAACTTTGCTCTGATTTAATCCTATTTTAAGGGGGGGAGCTGGGGAATGGGATGGGATATTTTAACTTGTATTGTTTTTTAACCTTGTTGTAACCCGCCCCGATTGCTTGTTCAGAGGGGCGGGATAGAAATAATAATAATAATAATAATAATAATAATTCATTTTTTCTAAATCTCAGAAAAATAGGCAGCAAAATTTACATCTGATGCAGTCAACTGTGGTTATGTTATCTTGTAAATCAGAACTAGTTAGTAGAACTTTCAGTTAGAATTTTGCTCAGAAACAAAACTAAAGTTATAGAGTAAGCTCTTTTCTGCAAGTCCACTTTCTGAGCATGCTATCTGCCATGCTACTAGCTTTCCTGTTTTTTGTGTGTCCTGATGCTTCCGGTCCTGCTGACAAATTGTGATTTACTTACTGCAGCTCACATTGGGGATAATTTTACTGTCCTGGACACTTATCTTGCATTGGCTTTCTCAAGTGATCTGCCATTTGAAACCAGACTAAGTATGGAATGGAAATTTCCCCACAGCAAGTAGCATTCCAGCAGATGGTTGCTGTTGTTTGTTATTTTACTTTGGCCAAAATCCAATGGTGTACTTTCACATACCCTGCCAGAAGAACTGGGACATTTTCCTTTCCCCCTTCCCACTGAAGCCTTCCATAGGACCAAAAATCTGCTCCAAAGGAGGCTTCCAGGGTTTTTTTAAAATGAAAAAGGGGCTGATGGTTGAAAAGGGCCCGGGGAGCACCAGTTCTGGTGTAAGTAGTGGGCTCCAGAAGAAGAGCATCCTCGGATCTTCTCCCCCCTTTTTCAGATTCAAATCAATGAAATCACACTAATACTTCCAATCAGACTGTTCTGTTTTTGGAACAGAACAGGGCAGGAAAACTTTGTCCTACCTTTTATGATCTGAGATCTTTATTTTCTTTACAGGTTGTTATTGCAGCATTGGACTGTTTTCTATAAATGAAGTTTAAGCTAGTTAGATATTAAACATCAATAAAAATCTCATCTGGCATCTTGTTCATGACATATGCAGGCATAAGTCCAACATATATTTGCACATACTTTTTCATGGTCAGTGTGGACGGCTGATCCCCTGCACTCTTAACTTAGATTTATCATGCTGGGTAAACCTCCACAATCATTTGGTAGGCAGGAGACAAGTATGTCTGCAAATTTCAAAGCTGGTGGGGGGACGGGACATTTTTTCTATTTTTTGATGGAAAAAATCCTGACTTTTAAAAAGAAATTCCAATCAGTAGTAGTAACTGACTGAAATTAATTTCAGTCTGTAGTAATAACTAGAATCAGTAGTAGTAACTGACTGAAATTCAGTTTGCTACTTTATGAACATAAAATACATTATGTGTGGCTTGGCTTGACATAAATATATCATGTTTGATAAAATAATAAGTACAATCTGTTACAAATGGAGCAACATGGTCCTGAGCTTTAAGGAACCCTTGAGCTATGTGGAACCTCTTATATTTTGCTAGGAGCAGACCAAAATGCATGCATATACCCCCAAAAAACCAAACCAAACCAAACCAAAAATCCACCCACCAGCAATAAAAACTGAAGAAACCATCAGCAGTAGTAAAATTATTATTACTGTTGTTATTAGTGCCAAAAAATTAAAAAAGTAGTTTGTTTTCTCTAGTACGCCATGATGCAAAGCAAATATAAAAGTACATATTCCCATAAAAAGACCTGAGAGAAGGAAACTAAGGTCTGGAATTGCAAGGATGTGAGATACTGTGCATAGTGTTACATAAAAGTCTACCTACCAGATTGTTTTTAGCAATAATGCAGTTGTAGGGAAATATGTGAACACCTTATCTTAAATATTTTATTCATCATTCTAAAACAAAACAGCCCATGATTCACTTTTTACTTTTTTCTGAAAAAGAAGGCCTTTTTTTAAATAAAAAAAGGAGAAAACATATTTTCCCCAATGAATGGTTCCCTTATTTTTTCTTCCTTTCACATCTCTAGGCTGTAATGACAACAAAGGCACCCATGTGGACCCTTATGAAATTTGGGTGTAAAAAGTCATCTTTCTATATCTGGCTGCTGAAGGATACCCCCTAGCTGTCCCACATGGATCCTGGCCTCCAAAGGGCAGGGTGTGTTGGTGTATGTGACAGCCAAAGATTAATTCTTCCCCTGCCACAAATAAATCTTGATTTATTAACACTAGTATTTAAATTTTGAAATTAATCAAAGTTAAAATTCTAAATTAACATTTGATAAGATCTTTCCTGGTTACCACTGAAAGGGCACATAGCATTCCTAGCATTTCCCACAGTCTTCTAGCATTTTCATGGGAATATTTTGATTTTTCCCATTTGATTAGGTGTTTTTTTTTCTCATTTAAAAATGTTGAATGTTTTGGATTAATTCAGTCTGCCATTTTCACCAAAACATGCATCCTTCCCCTTTTGTCAGCGAAACTATATTTTTATGTAAAACAACAGTTCATGAAAATGCTGCTATTTTTGTTTCATTTCAGACTTAAAGAAGATAGTAGTCATCTCTATAGCTCCTGGGTGGAATTTCAAGCATAGTAGTGCAGAATACGTTAGTCATCACATGTCAGATCTTCAGGGCAAAAAGGCACCGATTGGAGTTAAATAAGAAGAGAGCAAGTGCAAATGATAGACAGCACAGTCCTCTTCTAAAAGACCATTTGCAGAGACACACTCTGAGGAGCCCATGGCTATAGAAACTGTGGCAGGCAGCTTCAGTAAATGATGCCAACAACACCTCTGTTTCTCCTTCCAAATGCTTCTCCCTGCCAAGAAGTGTCGCCTCTGTCTTATCTGTGATGAGTCAATTTCTTTGTTTTCATACAGAATTATGCCTCAGTCAAACTGTGGGAAATCATCTGAAGCTATGCCACACGGGCTCAAGAAAGAGCAAGGATGCTGCCTTTCAGGGCATCTCTTAGTCTTCTTGTAATGTCTTATGGAAATATTACAGAGTTAGCAAGCCTTGCTTTAAAAACAGCCAGGGATGCACACTTTGCTACTGAAAGAGTAATGTATTTATTTTAAACTCAGAAAACCATACACCACCTATTTCCTCCAGATTCTATTAGATCTGGATAGATTTGATTTGAATTTATCCATATGTGTCAGTTTTCCACTAGACACCAATTGACACAGTTTCTTACATGTTAGCCAACTTGGCCTCCTATCCAGCAAACCACCACCAACATAGCCTTGCAGGTTAATGTTTTGGACCACGTTTGTTAAATGTAAGGTTTAGGAGGCCGAAAAGGAGGAAATACAGTATGGCTAGTCACTACTGTATGGCTAGTCACTTCTGTCAAACCAAAAATATGATGCAAAACATCCAAACCCATATTCTGGGGATTGTGAGTCTACCACACCAACATCCTACATTTAGTGGCTGAAATCCAAGTGTGGAATGCCTTTTTATTAACCTTCCACATTTTCCCTTGCCCATTATTTGACAAAGAGACATACACTGATCTATAATACCTTTCTCTTGATACTCCTGATCTATATTTTGAATCCATATTCTTGATCCAAATGCAAGACAGAGGTTCTGTTCAGACATTACTCACCACCTTTTCCTGAAGACAGGAACTAGAATTCCTATCTTTCTGGACACTTTCCAGGTGGGCAAGGCCCCTGATTTTCCAAGGCTCTTGTTTACAGGAAGAGCCTCAACAGGAAAAGGAATTTCTCCTATTCAGACACATAAAGTGATGATGGAGTGGGATTGAGCTAGGCACTGCCCTCATTCCATGTTCAGGAAAGCATAAAAGGTAAAGCTTGAATACAGCCTCTGTATTTGGTTTAAAATGACAGGCCTATACAGCAGTTCTTATAGGATGTTTTGCTTTTCTTCTACCATATGGTTAGGGTAATGGGAGCAGTAGAAGGAGCTATACAACTAGACACATCTTTGTTGTTGTTTTGTGCCTTAGTTCATTTTTTTTTTACTCATGCCAGCCCTAAGGTGAACCTATCACAGGGTTTTCTGGGGCTGAGTGTGTGTGACTCGCCCAGGTCACCTAATGGGTTTCCATGGCTGAGTGTGGGAATTGAACCCTGGTCTCTGGAGTCATAGTCCAATGCTGAAGCCATTACACACCACGCTGGATCGGGATACATGAGTAAATAAGTCTCACATTGTATAGAGGATTGTATAAGCCTCACATTGTATAGAGGATTGCAAGAGAAGAGTCCTGTTGATATGCAAATAGACTTTAAATTTCCTGGATTTTGAAAAACTCCCAATTGCCACATGGCCAGAAGGAGGAGGAGCCAGCCTGCTTGAGATGCCCTTCTCATACCATCTTAACTAAGAACAGAAAAAAAAAATGCAGGCATCTTACTAACATCTCCAGTTTTTCTCCTGTTTGGTTTGTAAGATTTTGCCTGATGAAGAAGCCAGTGAAGCTTCAAAAGCTTGCAACAAGTATATTATGCATTTTGGTTGACCAATAAAGGTATCACTGTTTGATGGATTTTTGTTTGAATTGTATAGAGCTGTGCCAGACCATAAATCATCAGCCCGTGGTCTGTAAAAAGTTTCCAGGAAAGAGAGAAAGATTGGAAACTAATGAGTACAAATATGATACCATTCACTGGCACATTCCTCTACAGCAGAAAGCCCGTAAAGCACTGGTATAGGAAATGGTATGGATGCACTGGAGTGAATCAAAATTCCATTTCAAACACATTTAAATAAAATTGGTGGTTTTATAAACAGAGGGCCAAAATAGATTTAAAGTAATTCTCTACCCTCTGATTCCCTACAGGAGTATGCACAGGCCCATTCCTCCTTTTCTGGTGGTGTGCTGTTTAGATGAGGCATAGCCCAAACCCTGGTTCTGGTGCCAACATTCTGACCATGTTCAGCACAAAAACCAGAATATAACACTCTTAAAACAAAATTTAAAAAAATTACTCTTATTCCAGACCTTTGAGGAAGATCCTGAGTTCTCTCTTCCCAGGCCAGGGCAGCTGTCTGCATGGGTGTCTCACTTAGTTGCCCTGGTGCATTCACCACAATTACTCGCTCTGAGATCAGAACAAGGCATCAGAAATGTCATCATCGCTGGGCACCTCATTCTGACTGAGAAGTGAGCAACCTGCAGCCATGTGGATGTGCTGGATAGCTCAGCGGGATATCCATGCAGACAGCCATTACAGTGCAGGGATGAAGGACCAGATAACGGGGTAGGGGGGAAGTCAGGCCACTGACTTGAATGTAATATGCATTGAATGGGGGAGGGAGGGTGGATTGTGGCTCCTGAGGAAGTAAGTCACTACAATTGGCCCTCTGTATCCACAGATTCTTTATCCATGGATTCAAGCATCCATGGTTTGAAAATCCATAAAGCAAACCTTGATTTTTCCACAGAAAAGGGACCATTTTATGAACCCATTGTATATAAAGGGACTTTAGTGTCCATGGATTTTTTGGTAATCACGGGAACAAATCCCAGTGGATACTAAGGGCAATTGTATTACAGGATGAAATCCAATTTTTGATATTGTAACATTGACGAAGCATAAGTGCAAAAGATCAGTAGGCTATTTGCAATATACTTTCCAAAGAGCCAAATTTATTTACAATGAAGATCAGTTTCACACTGATGGACAGGAGGGACCATGATAAGCAGAAAATATGACTGTCAGTCTTGCTTCTTGGCTTGATAGTACTTGCATGAGAAAATTGTATAAAAGAGGGAACATGAATTTCTGTGCTATGTGGAGCAGCTAGGAGAGACAGTAACTTCAACACAGGATGCTTCTAAACACAAGATCTGTCGGGGCCAAATTCGGACCTGGTGTAAGCAAGCACTACTTCCACTCACTGCAGTGGCACAGCACACACTTTCACCAGATCAGACATTGGTGCCCGGCATTTATATAGACCAAAGAATATACTTGCCAGACAAGAATAGGAATCATTAAGTCTGTGGTCCAAAGTGAGGCGCTGAAGCATCTCAAAGAGTGCAGCGTGGTCAAAGTTACAGGGATTGGAAGAGATAAATTCATCCATGCCATGCTTTTGAGCTCTATCTGCATCTGTTCATTTATACATGTAAAGAAAGACACAATTTAGAGAAACACATTGCATTGCATTAGATGCATCAAATACAGACCATGACGCATGAGAACTAAGTTGCTTCCTAGCATTGAAGTGCATTTCAGGCTCACAAGCCTCCATCAAATATATTCTTCACCTTCCATTGTCAACTTGCAACACTTATTGATTGGCTTATTGCTTTTAGGCCCAAATCAGCATCAGCATCAGCAACTAGAGTTCATTTATTCTGTACTTAGAACTGAACAGAAAGGCCCAGTAACATCCTCTCTTTTTATAACTAAAAAAATTCAGCACAAATGTAAGTTAGCATTTTGGGAACCTAACAATCAGCCAGTTCCTATTTATTTATCTCTACAGAGCTTTAATAGATTCTGCCATTCTGAGAAAATGTGGTTGATTACATTTTCTTAAGTTTAAAATATTTGAATATGCATAAATCCATTTAGATTTTTGGGAACAAAGTAGCATCTGCTTTTCTGCTCTTACAGTCAAAGAATAAATTTAGTTTAGAAAATAAAATCTTGTTTATCTCCAGCACATTTTAAATCATCCACACACACACCCCGGAAGAAACAACCCAAATAGCAAAAAGGATGCTTCTGTAAATGTTGCAGGTAAATTAACGGAGGCATAACTTCCCATTAAGTGTTAAATAGCTTGATTATTTTTATACTATTAACAGCTGGAAAAGACAACTAGAACATTCTTAGGATTCAATGTCTACTTTACCTTTTCAGGAATGAGGGGATCAAAATGCTGCCTGATCCTATTCATGTTTACTCATATGTCTTGTTTCATTGAATGAGACTTACTCCAAGTAAGTTGACATAGAACTATAACCTTATTTTTTTCTCCAGGATAGTCATTTCACTTTTGGGTGATATTCTTAGGCATACATTCCTGCAGGGCACACTAATTATAATCAAATTGAATTAATTAAAATATATGTCTAAATTGCAGGAAGCAAGCACAGTGTGGGGCTTGGCTACAAAAGGCACTCTTCATCGTTGTTTTGTTCAGTCAGAGAGAACGGATTAAAATGTACTTATCTCTCAGACTGTTTTTTCTCTCCAACCTAGTCTTTTGCTACATGAGATCATGCCCAAATTCTTAACAAATAAAACAGGAAAGCAGGAATTAAACCCTACCTTGTTTACAGCTTCCTGCTGTCTTGAGAGAATTACCAAAGCTGAAGGGCACAATGAAATGAAAACCTAGAGTTTCTTGGGGATGGTTCTCCCTTCAAAAGCACAACAAGAATGTGACTTTTTTTTTTTTTTAAAAAAAGCCCACATTTCCAAAACAGCAAGAGGAGGTACTAAAGGTTTTTTAACTAGGAAGCATGGATCCTATTTACAATCATTCTGTGAATGCCTACCTCATGTGGTAAGAACATAAAAGAGCCTTTAAAAAGAAAACAAAGATGAGAAATAATCACTGTTACACTATTAACTAACTATATAAAATGTTTGTTTTTTTAAAAATAAGGCTACATACACAAAATATAACACATCAATTAACTGAGAAATAGTTAATTCAATAATGTAATTCAATAAAAATGTATGTATTTCCTTGGTTGCATCATTTGAATGAAAACTTGAAGTCTATGCATGTTGACTCTTAAGAAAGCTCCACTAAACTTAGTGGTGCTTACAGTGACCTATGGTCCTAGGAACAGTAGAGGCACTCACTCCCATAGCTTATGGGGGTGTGAAGTGCTTGTAAGTATTTCATGACACTGGAAGCTGTTACAATAAGCACCAGGGGGAAAAGGGGCAGACAGAAGCTGCCCCTTTCTCCCCTGCCTCATTGCTGCAGGGAGCTCATGTCGCAGCAACAATGCACTCAGAAAAAAGAGCTGCAAAACGCGGCTCCTTTTTCTGCCACTGCCAAAGCACAATTAACACCCTGGAGCGGCATGGTGACATCTCTCATGTGCCATGCCATTTGTACGTGGCACACGAGGCACATCATTGGTGTGTGTGCCATGTCAATGCTCGCATGCCAAAATGGCACCCAGACACCACGATAGGCCTTGGGAGCATGTGGACACTTTGCTCTCCTGAGCCCTTAAATTGGGCCCAGGCCAGCGCATAGCGCTAGTCTGTATCGGGCCTAAGTTAGCAGAATGGGTTGCCTCAGAAAATGGTAGACTCTCCTTCACTAGAAGTTTTAAAATAGAGATTTTGGCTGAAGGCTCCTAAACTGGCATGGTGGGACTAGATTGCCTCCTGGGGTGTACCTACCTTCACCTGCTATAATTCCATGATATGATTTCAACTTAGAAATAGTGTATTATCTGATATTCTGAGGTACAGTTTTAGATATATGCATGCATTTCAGTACGTTTCCCCCCTTCATACCTTGTTCCTCATTTGTCTCTTTCTGGCCTGATTCCTACTACCTTTTAAACCAGATGACAAATTGGTTTGAACCAGTTCAAATGACCCTGGTTCTCACTTGAACCAAATCGCTGAAGCAATTCAGAGAGGTGGCATCTTTTTGATGCTGATTTTTTTCATGTCTTTTTGGATAAATGGATTCTGCACAAGTGGGAACTAGATGCAGATCAGAATCAATTTAAATTTGCCCTTTGACAGCAAATAGAGCGGGTCCATTTTGAATCAATTAATTCATGAATGTGAACCACAAGTGGGTTATTTTGCAGGGGAAAAATGTGATTGGGGCCAATGTATTGTGAACCAGCTCCACTGTCGAATCGATCCATCCATTCGGATCGCAAACTGATTTATTTGTAAGTGGGAATGAGGCCATTGATGTACTAGCTGCACAACTGCAATGCAACTTCAATACCTAGCACAGAAGACCCAGTTTTAACTACTTGGGTTTTGCTAACGCACAATTTTAAGTATGCCAATGAATATCCAAAGCCTAGAAATGTTTTCCCCCTGTTTGGACTACAACTCTGAGATTCCTCCAGTCAACATGGGCACCAGCCATGTTGTCTGAGGGATTCTGGGAAAATGAGTCCAAAAAGTACCTTCTTCAAGTTTCAGGACTATCCATAAAAAGTCTACTTGGATGTAAGACTATCTGGATTTGATGTTATCCCTATCTCTACTTGCCTTCCATTTATATGACCTGGCTTAATAGAAGTGTGGATCAGGCTGCACATTTATTTTCCCTTCAGGGGAAAAATCTTCATCATTGTCCAACCTAACCTTGGTTTTCAAGTGGTAGCACCCAATCATGTAGCTTCTATCTATTTTGACAGATGATGCTTCATTCCTTTGTCCCTCTGGGCCAAGATTAATTTTATTTCATAGAAGTGCACAAATAAATGATTTCCCCGCCTTTCTGTTCTCTTCCAGTTTCAAATTTTTTAGCATCCAGAATAAATAAATAGGTAGCTTTACAGCTTTAACAGGCTACATCCAGCTTTTAAATAATTTAAACAGTCAGACTGTTGTGCTCAAATTTCCTCAAGTAGACTGCAAGCTGACAAACTGGCTGGAGGCCTTCATTTGCCAGTTCTGCTCAGATATTTCATGACTTCTTCAATTATCAGGCATGGTGCCTTGTCAATCTTGAAATTTTAATAAGAAAACCAGAATAAAGTTACTATAGATATATGTGAGTAGGATCCTGACCTCAGATTGTATGATGTTTCTGAACTATGCCATTTTAAAATTGTACTCTTTTAATTGTTTTTTTAAGTTAAATGAATTGTTCTACATTTGTTAAACATAAGTAAATGCTTATATAGATTCTTTATCACTAGATATGGGATGAAGCAGTCAATTTAATTTTGACTATGGGTGGAGTCATATGATTGGGGAACAGAAGTAGAAATGAATGCAGGGTTCACATTCCTTTTACCATTCCTAAAGAACTGGGCTTACAATGTATATCCATATTCGCCCAACCCTGCCTCCTATTCCTGCAATAAGCAATAGCAAGGGAACAATCTTATTGCTCAGATGGTCCCAGCTTCCCCCAGGAACACCCAATAGACTGCAGGTAGCCTGGTTAACATGAAAGCTTAACAATGTCCCCCTCTAAAAGGACTTGTCTTCCTAGAAGATCACTCTCCTTCTTCCATCTCTTTTTCTTCCTGTTTCACCATGTTTTTCATGGCAAGCTACCATCTCTCTTTAGTTACATCCTAATGTCTCGTGATGCTTGGAATCAGTCCTACAATGCCTTACCCCTAGATTTAATCTCGCTTCTCTCAAGATCCTGATCTGAGGACTAACTGGGTGAATGGCCAGGACTTAGCCAGCATATTTCTGGATGTGCTATGGCATCATGCGACCAGAGTGACCAGATGTCACAAATGCAAAGGAGGACAAGGCACTACAAAATGTAAGACATTCAAGAACAAAGTAGGACATCCAAGAATGATGTAGGACATTACAAAATAAAAGCTAAAAGCACTAATACAAATATATATGCATTTCATATGGTTTATTTACAGCTGCATTGCATATTATACTGGGTTTTATTATGTACTCAGCTGTATTTTTCTGGTGAATGTATCTTTGTTAAAATGGCTTGCTGGCTTGCAATATACTGACAGAGCTCTGAGCAAGTCACAGGGTTAAAATTGCACTTTACTAGCAACAAACCTTGACCGAATCTACATTTAAATTACTGCTTTCATTTGTCCATTATGCTGAAAATAAGGAAAAAAGACCCTTCCAACATTTGCATTGTGTGCTCAAGCAGCCTTTGGCTTAACACTTTTGCTCTAAGAAACAAATGCACTCCAAGTTCCAGGAGTGCACTCCAAGCTCCAGCAAGTCTTGTCTGCTGTTGCTCCTAGGAAAAAAAGATCTATCCTGTCCCCCTATTTGCTCTGAGGACAGGCTGCTGAGTAGACAAATTTCTTGAAGGGCAACAGCAAACATGGTGTTGCTCAATGGACTTCTTAGTCATGCTCAAAATGGAGGACATTTTGGAACTCCTCCTGAATATGTAAGACATGTCCTGGAGGAGGAGGAGGACTGGTCACCCTGGAGTGGACTGAATACTTTTTCATATTTTAAAAGATCTCCATTTATGTAAAAAAGCCATAAGCATGAGCAAGGAGGTTTAGATAAGACCCATCCATATGCTGCTGTATAGTATGGGGCAGTTCAATACTTTTTATGAAGTTATCTGCCATGAAGTATATCTATCAGGAAGTGATGGGGTTGTAGCAGTTTTATATGCAACCCACAGGAAATTTAACAATCTTCCAAGAAATCTTCCTAGTTCCCAAGCTTTAGCATTCCTTAGGTTGACCTTAGTTAACATATGCCGACAGCTCTCACAGTACATGGGTGTTGTATACACATCTGTTGTGAATTCAGTGATCAGGCAGAGCAAATTTTTGATCTGTTGCCAACATATAAATCACAACAGCCCTTTATACAACATCCACACAGAAGCTGCAGTTCATTGAAAAGCAAAGTAAGCCTGGCTACATCCATGTTTCTCTTTTGAAGTCATTGGCAAACTGAACTGGTGATACCTATGCCTCTGCTTAAATGTGGCCTTCTGAAAAGACACACTGTAATCCACGCTTATGGGACTGATCCCACATGGGATAATTTACTGTGGTTTGCAGAAGGCTATCTCCTGGATGCCTAGGTAAAGAAGATTCATCACTATAGACAGACCTAATATACATTCAAAAAGTGTTCAGTGGTTGTTCACTGCATAAAAGAGAGCAGTATAGAGAACCTTCAGACCCGTCTCCATAGATCTGAATGTAAAGCAATGGGGACAAAAGTCATAACTAAAGTAGTCTTCACAAAGACCAAACTTGATTCAAACTGGAGATGGATTTGAGAGGTGATTGTGCTGCAGATTAGACTCCTCAACACACATGATTTTTTGCTTTGCATCCAAACTACACTGTAGCTCTTCAGAATATCTAGTAGCTATGTAGGAGGATAAAATACTAATTAACAGCACACATTGGCAATGCTGATCCTTCCCCCACCCACTATAAAATCAATGCACCAGCAAGCTGTTTTAGGGTTTTTGATTGGCTTCCATTTTTAGCAAGTGTTTATTTGGCTGGGGCAGAAATATAGACTTGCGCTAAACATTTCTCTATCTAGGAAAAGCAAAGCATGGTATTTAAGCCTACTGTCCCTGTTATCTTACCTCCTGCTCTAATTCATATTGCATATGGAGTCAATAGTTTCAATTGAATTTTTGCTGATTAATATTAAAATATAAAATATTCTCTGCAGTCTGAAGAATGCTTTAATCAATTATCAAATTATGCCATATATCAAAATACACATCAACACATGTTAGACATCTTGGATAATCATTGGTAGCAATAAAATATTTTAGATCTTCTAATATCTTTAAAAAATAACAGCAATCAAAATGTATACTTCAAGAGTCATATATCATTCCTTTCCAAAGGAGTTGAAAGTATCTGTTGAAGCATTTGGCTTATTTGTCTGCTGAAGTATTTGGCTTACTTAATATGCATTCAAATAATAAAAAAAAAGGATTACTTAGTCAGAGCTGCAGCCTTCCAAAAATATAGTACTTCTCTGTATATATTTCTCTCTTACTTGGTCTGTTCTTTTTTCCTATTACTGTCTCTAGAGTGTCTTTTCAAAGGCTGACCCGAAGGATGAGAAACCCTAGAGTGAAGTTTGGTTTGGCATACGAGGCTATAATTGAAAGGGGGGAAAACAAAGACCCCAAATCAAAGGGCTAGAGATTATATTCTGTGCATACAGTAGATTCTAGGTTTGGTTCCTGACATCTGCAGGTAGGGCAGGAAAAACCATTGCCAGAAAATGCAGCCTATACTGAGCTAGGTCTCCCGTGGTTATCTACTATATAAAATGACAAATGGCAACTTTCAGGTCAACCAGCAGACATCATAATCTCTGCCATCGTAAATGATAAATAAATGATAAATTACTTTGTGAAATAAATAATATCATAAATGATAATTTACTTTCTGAAAAAAGTGCTGTTTTATTGCTTTGAAAAGTAAAGAATTTGCCTTTCCTTGTGCTATAAGCTATTACTAGAAGGGGTACTATTTGGTCAAGGTTCTACTGATCATAGCAGATGGAAATGTCATACACCTTTCTTTTCCTACTTATTTTTCTTCCTCCTTGTCTCTTGTTGCTCTATCACGATCCCCCCCTTAGAAATAAGAGCAAAACACCTTAAAAGATTCCTGTTATTATTGTTATTTTTAAAAGGCCACTTCTTGGTAAGGATTTGGAATTCTGTTCTATTTATTTTTACAAGCAAAATAAGAAACTTTGTTTTAGCTTGAAAGGCAAATGAGCATCTGAGTACATTTTAGAACAGATTTGTTTATTTAAAAAATAAAAAAAACCCTAACCATCGCTACCAACCATCCAATTGTAAATTAAAAGGTGACTTTGTATTTTATTCATCTGGAAAATGTGTGCTTGTCATATCTGCTTGATGTTACAAGAGTGAAGTTATGATTTGGACAGTAACAAACAATGACACTAGTCAACCTCATCAGTAGACATGAAATAAAGGAATGACAATGATTGATGGCAGCTACTCATTTACAGATATTTCTAGAAAATTCTATATTGGCATAGTCAGCCTAATATGGTAAGTTTTTTTCCCCACTGTTTTAACTATTAGAGCTTCACAACAGCAGATGAGAGGGCAGATGTGACTAGGGGCTAAACCAAGCATTTTGTACACACAGTTGACTGCATGCTTTGGAGAACTGCTATGTTTCTTCATAGTCTCATAGGTTTAGGCAGCAATCCTGTGCCTACTTACCTGGGAGTAAGCCCCACTGAACTCACTGGGACTTACTTCTGAGTAGACATGTATAGGATTGTGATATTAAGATGAATACATACGTGGAAAATAAATAGTTAGGAAGCAAAGATCACAGCACAGTGTCTGTGAACACTCCAGGTTTTCAAGACAAAGACAGAAAACAAAACAGATTTTTTCCCCAAATGTCAGCAGCATATATGATTCTAAATACTGTTTTATTGGTTATTTTGGCTTTTGGTGTACCAAATTTAATTTTAAAAGTATTGCTGTCTCTCTTGCTGTTTTAGAGTTTGTCACAAGCCTCCTTTAGTTTGAAACCAATGTTAACATTTGTATAGGACTACTCACTTGAGTAAAAATTTCATACCATACAGATCCCTTCTTTCACATTACTACAGTTACTTAAACATAAAATAAAATGGACCATGCTTTATAATGTTTTCTTTAATATGGCATAAACAAACATATTCCTTTAAATTTGTTCTTCAGTTATGCATTTGACTATAATTCACTAAATGTGTTATAAATCGAACGAGAACAGTGTTTAATATTTAGTGGGTAATACTTTTAATAATAGCTAATAAATAGGTTTTAGAAAACATAAAAAATGTGTCACTTACCACATTTTGAATTGTTTAGAAATAACTAATTAGAGGGAATTTCCCCCTGCATTGCTGTTAAAAGGCCCACACAGTGATATACAGTATATTTAAAGTTCATGCAAAAATATGTGAAAATTGAATTTGTATTTGAATATTGCATTCCTGTAATGTAGCATCTGCAAGTTGACAATACAAGAAAACATAGCAGTGTTCTCATGAGAGATAAATATAGACTGAAGCAACTAAAAGCACATACATTGTTGAAAATAAAACAACTAAGAGGATAGGAATGCGTTCTAATGCAAGAGATATATATAATGCTCTCAGACCAGAATTCATTCAGTCTTTCTTTTTTTTTAAGAAGCAAAATCCAGATTTTCTACCAAAACTCTGTTCTATTGCAAATCTGATCCTCTTCAGACCTCCCCCACCAAATTAAAAGGGAAATCAAAATAAAAGAATTGAAGAAAAGAATGAAAAGAATAAAATGAAGTATTTGCTAGTAGTGGTGAAGAAATTCTGCCTGGTATCCAAGGTATGCTTATGGGAAAAAAAGAAAGAAAGAAAAAAGAGGAGTATTTTCTCATGGTCAGGTGGCATGAATCCACCTGCTCCATAGCATACTGCATTCAGAATACTCCAGATACATATTTGCCAGCTCTCGTGACCAGTAATAGTTCCAATTCCCTCTTGAGTAAAGGGGCACTCACCATTTGTTTGAGAAATAGATTTTTGAACATGAATAAAGAATTAGTACATCACCTTGTTTAAGAATTAACATGGAGGGGCAAAAACTTATATTATTAGAAATCATTCAGCTTGTCTTTCTTTTAAAAATCAGTATGTTACTAGGAAAATAAAACATGGTTTTAGAACTGTAGAGTTCTTATTTTTTAAAAAAGAGTTTTGCAATGCTATTAAAACAGTTACAGTTATGATCACATGCTAAACATTCATTTTTAATGAATTTTCCTGGTGGTGGTATTCAAAGAGGGGAGAAGGTGAGGATGGGATAAAGGAAGAAACCCTATAGAGTCTAAGCTGTTTTCTGTCTTATGGGGCATATATATGTTTAGAGACATAAATTAAGAACATAAACCCAATGGAGGACTGTTAAAATGATCATCACCCTGCATTTTGAAGTTGTTAAACTATAAGGAGTTCTTTTTGTGCCAGTAGGAAATTGTTTATAATTGTTCTTGTTTAAACTTGCCCCTTTAACATACTGCACCTTCTCTGATCAAGCTTACTACCCTACCTTTCTATTCTTGGAAGTGTCCAGGGCTAACACCATTCTGCTGGTGCACTACACCATGCTAATCATTGGAATGGAAGAACAAAACAAAAAAAGAAATGGTAGATTGGCAAAGTGCAGAATGATCTGTTGTCAGGCATTAAAGCAGTCAAACTAGATGTCAATTCCATGAAAACAAAAGAAAGGTAATAGTTACGGTCTCATTGTGATGTTAATTCATATTTACAACCTTGGGATGGAAAAAAAAAGGAAATGTTAATGGTTGGCTTTTACTAAGAGGATCAGTTGATGCCAATATGAAAGCCAGGGAGAGAAGGCAATTATGCAAACATCACATGCATCCTAATTTCAGTATGGAAACTTACATTTCAAACCTAAATTCAGGAAAATAATATGGATTTTTTTTTACTACAAAATCTAAACATGAGAAAGATTTAAGAGGAGGAAAAAAAAGCACATTGCATATGTCAGATAATCGACTGTGATTATCTGAGCTGTGCTAGCTACAGGGAAGCACTTACCCTTGAGTCCAGCTAGAAGTTAGCAGGGTAAGAAGGAACAAACCAGAATAACATAAAGACTAGCAACAAGGCTCAGGAAAGCAGACAGGAGTTCTAACCTAGCAGCTAGAGTACTTGGGTTCAAGCAAGAATGAAACAAAAAATAAGAAAATTAAAAGCAAAGAAAACAACTTAAAAAGAATACGAACAAACAACAACAACACTTAACAGCTGAAAATTTCTTATGAAGCTCAATAAACCTAGCCATATAAATATAATATATATAGAGAGAAAATATATAAGAGGGTGAAACAAAGGATCACACAACTTCTCAAAAATAACAGCCAAATCGTTTGCACGTGATGTGACTAACATCATTACATTTATTACAAATAAAACAAAATGAAATAGGAAGAAAGAAAAGAAAAGAAAAGCACAGATGATATGTGAAACAATTACTGAACAATCTTTCATGTTTAAAAGAACTTTTAAAAATAAAAGAAACTGAAAGCTGTGTGTGAGTGTATGTGTGTGTGTATAGGTGTCGTGTATATTTGTGCATGCATACATTTCAGCTAGTGAGTCAGTAATAAAACAGAACAGACAAAAATTAATATCCCCAAACAAGTGGCCATCTAATGAAAATTAATATATTGCCAAAGGGTGTTGTATTTCATTTAAAAAATACAAAGCAAAAGCTTTTGGTATATATGTATGTATATATATTTATGTATATTTTTCCTTTGCTGAAACCATAGATAGGTTGGACCGTCATATAGCAATCCTTTATACATTTATTTGGGAGTAAGTTCCAATGAAAAATGTGGGATTTTCTTCTAAACAAACATACATAGGATTGCTCTTTTTTTCTGCAATAGTAAACAAAAAAGCACCAACAACAGTACCAGTCTCCCCCTGAAAAAAGAGAAGGGATTGTAGAGCTTTATTAAAACCAATAGCAGAATTTACTGTTTTCTGCCTTTAAAGCCCACACAAAAAATAGACTCTGCTTCTTCTTCTTTTTTTTTAAAAAACTATTTTACCCAAAGTTGGAAACCATCTATCTAATGAGAAGTCAAGGGTTGCATAAAGTTTACATTTGCTAAGATAAATTAGGTGGGAACCAAATTAATTCAGCATTATTCCCAAGTTTCCCAACTGTAAAATGTGTTTTTCTCAGGTTTCTGTTTTACAAACAGCTTCCTCATAAGACTGGAGTGTTTTTCCCCCCACATCCTTGATTGGTAATACAAAGCAGTTCTGCCAACTTTAGGCAATTTATGTCATCCATGAAAGTATTAATAAAAAATTAGAAGATTTTTTTCTAATGTGGACTTTATTTTAAACCTTTCATGTACCCTACAGTACTGTGAACAAGGAAAAGGAAAGAAAAATAATATGCAAGCTAAATACTCAAGAATAATAGCATTTCTTACAACACTCCTTACCTTTCTGTAGTTGAACAAGAAAAAAAATAAAACCTTTTAAAATGCAATACTTGATTTACATGGAAACTGAACAATTGGTTCCATTGTCCTGTAATATCTCACCATCTTCATGTATGCATAAGGACTCATTTCTGTTTCTCTTTTCCTACTTGTATTTATTTTATTGTCCAATTATGTAAACTAAAAGGAGCTTGGTATTCTAACGTAAGAAGAATAGATGCAGATATGCAGGCATTAATAAAGCATGAACCTTCACAGCCAGAGCTCACTGATGTTTTGGTGAGCATAAAAAGCAGCACAGATGCATGGGTTCAGGCAAAAGGCCTATGCACATATTATGCTTTTGCAAGACCACAGTTTTATGTAGTTCATTTCACCCCTCTGTAATAGCACTATCTCAAGAATACATGTATTCTTCACATTTATTTTTGGTATCCTTTTACTTATAAAATTATGGATTATCTCTAGCAACCTCTAGTGGTATGGTTGCAGCTACTCCATACTCATACATATTACTTATTAGTAATGTTCTGTTCATTGGAATTTAAAAGTTTGCATTCTTCTACCCTTACATTTATTTTGCTCTGGTCATCTTCTATCACTATATGAGGCACAAAGAAAACTAGAAGAAACGGGAATGTAGAGAACAATGGCCCATATTCACCACTGTGACATGTTCAGTCAGAACATGTGACTTTTTATTTAGATGAAACTTTCTTGGCTGGAGCTGCATTTTGGATGTTTCATTTCCTACTACAAAAGCTGATAAATATGGCAAAATGGAGACAACCACTTCCATTTCCACTGTCACATTGCTTCCAGATTACTTTCTTTTGTCTTGAAAGAAAGAGATTACACAATAAAGAATGGAAGTAAGGGTAAGGAAGGCATTTCTAACTAGGCAACATTTTATTCTTCCCATCTACTGTTGTCAGTTCCTCACTGTTATGAAAGGTAATGCTGGGTACTGAGTCTTGCTGCTCACTCTGGTAAAACCTAGGGACTCAGATCATTGGGTACATTATTCTGTTTCGCTAAGGAGAAGACGTGGTTCACCCTCTAGGAGGTAATACATAATGTGTGCACAAGGCCCTTTCATGCTTCTGACTCCCTTCTTGCCCTGAAATGTTTAACATGGAGTTAGGGCTAACAAAAGGGGATAAATGAAGTAGGAGGGGAGATTTTGTGATATGCTTGATCTATCCAAAAGCAATGGAGCAATCTGGTGAAGAGGTAGTACAGATTTCCCTCTGTCTCATGCAGTAAATATCCTAAGTATCCCACTCACACCCACAATTGCTGAAGTTTAGGGCATCACTGCTCCCTGAGAAATGCTTATAAGAAAAAGGACCAATGAGAGGAGCGTGTGTGTGTGTGTGTGTGTGTGTGTGTGCATTTAGGCAGGGTTATATGTTCTACAGTGCAAGCACTGAGTCTCCACAGGGGTAGTGGTATACCCCACATCTTGGCTCTATCAGCTTCCAGTTAGGAGTGGAGAGAGAGAGAGATTGTGGGGAGAGAAAGTTCTGTAGTAAAGAGACAAACTGAAAAATTAAATCTCCCAAAGGTGCATTTTGAAATACCCGGCTAAGTAAAGGCAAAGCAAACAGAATGCCAGAAATGGGAGTGAGATGGCTTTAGGTAACAAAATTGGGTGACCCAAGGGGAGAATATGTGTTTGCCATTCAGGGAGCTAAGGGAGGCCACCAAACTGCTCCGCGGAATCCATGTGCAAGCAATTCAGAAGAGTATGCTGTTACTACTTACCTATGTTCTAAATGCATCATTGAGTTTGAATCATGAAAATGTACTGCTGCTAATATATTCTTCGCATTAATGTGCTTGTGTCTATGCACCTCAAGGAGGTGGGATTGGGATGCACATGCTGTTATAAGGCACAATGCTGTATTGTTTCAATCAATCAGTCAAACTTCCAGTTCAATCAAAGAAAATTCCTTATATAATGTGTACAGGCAACAAAAGGGAAAACATGAAATGAGTATCTTTCAACCAACCCGCATCATGCCATGTTTTCATTCATGTTGAAATGAAAGCCAAGCTTTGCTGGGCAATAACAAAGACAGCGTAAGAGTCCAAGCTATGCAAGCATGTGAATAAATATATGCATATCTACTGTTCTCAAAGCATATGAATTCCCACAGATATACTCTGTGGCAAATGAGGAAATAAACTTTCTTAGTAGTGTGGTGCCTAAAAACTGCCAGTGCCTGTAAGACTGAGGTATTTCAAATCTCTCTCTGACACGTGAATAGACAGGTAATATTGAATATATACACAAACACTTTGACCTTTCACTGAAATGGACCCAACTGTTCTCTTTACTTCAGGTGTTTGTTGAGTTATTTGCCATATGTCCAGATGGCTAGTCACTTCTTTGTTTACAGTAAAACTCCATGTGAACAGAGTCCCACTATATTGTTATTATCACATGATAATGATTACTATTCTTATTTATATGTATAATTCACAAGCTTTACCTACCAGGTGCCCATGCTGAAGTACAATAAGAACACATGTGGATTAATGTGTTAAGGCACTGGCTTAAGGTGGGTTCCATGCCAGTGCAAAAGTCTGGCTTCATTAACATGGACACTGTTATACAGCTACAATTCCAATTTAGCTGCCATGGCAACATCCTATGGAATCCTGAGATTTGAAGTTTAGGGAGGGACATTTAGACTTCTCAGCTAGAGAGTTCTAGCACTTAACCAAAGTACAAATCCCAGGATTCCATATGATGTTGCCATGCAAGTTAAAATTAAATCATGGTGCTATAACTGTATTGTGTGAAAGGATCCCTGATCTGTTCTAGTACTGCAATTCCAAAATCTAATGCATATATAACTAGGAAATTCCCATTCTCTGATAACTTTCTAAAGCCCAGGATTGTAACATCTTTTTGGATCGCAGGTGTGGGCAACTGCTGTGGGGGGCATATTTTGTGTTATGACACAGTACCACATGACTGGAAGTAACTTCTGGCTTGTACTGCTTGGGTTTTTTCAGTTTCTTTTAACAGGAGAAAGAACTGGGAATATTAAAGAACATATTTGGAAGCATTTTGGAGGCACTGAGGACCATTATAGAGAATCTATGTCCCTGAAATTTTAAAGAATAGCAAGCCAATGGGCTTTGGAGGGAGTTGGTGGCCATGTCCAGCTCATGGAGTGCACTCTCTCCACATTTGATGGAATGTGTCATTTCAGCTTTAAGGTAGAACAGCTACAATACTCTAATCCTTCACAATATTGGAATGGAATGGAATGCCCTCCCTTCAACCACCATCTTGAGGGGAGAGAAAGGCAGGCCACCTCCTGCTGGAAGCAAGAAGAGCCCTCCCTTCAACCACCATCTTGAGGGGAGAGAGATGCAGGCCACCTCCTGCTGGAAGCAAGAAGAGCCCTCCCTTCAACCACCATCTTGAGGGGAGAGAAAGGCAGGCCACCTCCTGCTGGAAGCAAGAAGAGCCCTCCCTTCAACCACCATCTTGAGGGGAGAGAAAGGCAGGCCACCTCCTGCTGGAAGCAAGAAGAGCCCTCCCTTCAACCACCATCTTGAGGGGAGAGAGATCCAGGCCACCTCCTGCTGTAAGCAAGAAGAGCCCTCCCTTCAACCACCATCTTGAGGGGAGAGAAAGGCAGGCCACCTCCTGCTGGAAGCAAGAAGAGCCCTCCCTTCAACCACCATCTTGAGGGGAGAGAGATCCAGGCCACCTCCTGCTGTAAGCAAGAAGAGCCCTCCCTTCAACCACCATCTTGAGGGGAGAGAAAGGCAGGCCACCTCCTGCTGGAAGCAAGAAGAGCCCTCCCTTCAACCACCATCTTGAGGGGAGAGAAAGGCAGGCCACCTCCTGCTGGAAGCAAGAAGAGCCCTCCCTTCAACCACCATCTTGAGGGGAGAGAGATCCAGGCCACCTCCTGCTGTAAGCAAGAAGAGCCCTCCCTTCAACCACCATCTTGAGGGGAGAGAAAGGCAGGCCACCTCCTGCTGGAAGCAAGAAGAGCCCTCCCTTCAACCACCATCTTGAGGGGAGAGAAAGGCAGGCCACCTCCTGCTGGAAGCAAGAAGAGCCCTCCCTTCAACCACCATCTTGAGGGGAGAGAAAGGCAGGCCACCTCCTGCTGGAAGCAAGAAGAGCCCTCCCTTCAACCACCATCTTGAGGGGAGAGAGATCCAGGCCACCTCCTGCTGTAAGCAAGAAGAGCCCTCCCTTCAACCACCATCTTGAGGGGAGAGAAAGGCAGGCCACCTCCTGCTGGAAGCAAGAAGAGCCCTCCCTTCAACCACCATCTTGAGGGGAGAGAAAGGCAGGCCACCTCCTGCTGGAAGCAAGAAGAGCCCTCCCTTCAACCACCATCTTGAGGGGAGAGAGATCCAGGCCACCTCCTGCTGTAAGCAAGAAGAGCCCTCCCTTCAACCACCATCTTGAGGGGAGAGAGATGCAGGCCACCTCCTGCTGGAAGCAAGAAGAGCCCTCCCTTCAACCACCATCTTGAGGGGAGAGAGATGCAGGCCACCTCCTGCTGGAAGCAAGAAGAGCCCTCCCTTCAACCACCATCTTGAGGGGAGAGAAAGGCAGGCCACCTCCTGCTGCAAGCAAGAAGAGCCCTCCCTTCAACCACCATCTTGAGGGGAGAGAGATGCAGGCCACCTCCTGCTGGAACCAAGAAGAGCCCTCCCTTCAACCACCATCTTGAGGGGAGAGAAAGGCAGGCCACCTCCTGCTGGAAGCAAGAAGAGCCCTCCCTTCAACCACCATCTTGAGGGGAGAGAAAGGCAGGCCACCTCCTGCTGGAAGCAAGAAGAGCCCTCCCTTCAACCACCATCTTGAGGGGAGAGAAAGGCAGGCCACCTCCTGCTGGAAGCAAGAAGAGCCCTCCCTTCAACCACCATCTTGAGGGGAGAGAGATCCAGGCCACCTCCTGCTGTAAGCAAGAAGAGCCCTCCCTTCAACCACCATCTTGAGGGGAGAGAAAGGCAGGCCACCTCCTGCTGGAAGCAAGAAGAGCCCTCCCTTCAACCACCATCTTGAGGGGAGAGAGATCCAGGCCACCTCCTGCTGTAAGCAAGAAGAGCCCTCCCTTCAACCACCATCTTGAGGGGAGAGAAAGGCAGGCCACCTCCTGCTGGAAGCAAGAAGAGCCCTCCCTTCAACCACCATCTTGAGGGGAGAGAAAGGCAGGCCACCTCCTGCTGGAAGCAAGAAGAGCCCTCCCTTCAACCACCATCTTGAGGGGAGAGAGATCCAGGCCACCTCCTGCTGTAAGCAAGAAGAGCCCTCCCTTCAACCACCATCTTGAGGGGAGAGAGATGCAGGCCACCTCCTGCTGGAAGCAAGAAGAGCCCTCCCTTCAACCACCATCTTGAGGGGAGAGAGATGCAGGCCACCTCCTGCTGGAAGCAAGAAGAGCCCTCCCTTCAACCACCATCTTGAGGGGAGAGAGAGGCAGGCCACCTCCTGCTGGAAGCAAGAAGAGCTCTCCCTTCAACCACCATCTTGAGGGGAGAGAAAGGCAGGCCACCTCCTGCTGCAAGCAAGAAGAGCCCTCCCTTCAACCACCATCTTGAGGGGAGAGAGATGCAGGCCACCTCCTGCTGGAAGCAAGAAGAGCCCTCCCTTCAACCACCATCTTGAGGGGAGAGAGATGCAGGCCACCTCCTGCTGGAAGCAAGAAGAGCTCTCCCTTCAACCACCATCTTGAGGGGAGAGAAAGGCAGGCCACCTCCTGCTGCAAGCAAGAAGAGCCCTCCCTTCAACCACCATCTTGAGGGGAGAGAGATGCAGGCCACCTCCTGCTGGAAGCAAGAAGAGCCCTCCCTTCAACCACCATCTTGAGGGGAGAGAGAGGCAGGCCACCTCCTGCTGGAAGCAAGAAGAGCCCTCCCTTCAGCCACCATCTTGAGGGGAGAGAAAGGCAGGCCACCTCCTGCTGGAAGCAAGAAGAGCCCTCCCTTCAACCACCATCTTGAGGGGAGAGAAAGGCAGGCCACCTCCTGCTGCAAGCAAGAAGAGCCCTCCCTTCAACCACCATCTTGAGGGGAGAGAGATGCAGGCCACCTCCTGCTGGAAGCAAGAAGAGCCCTCCCTTCAACCACCATCTTGAGGGGAGAGAAAGGCAGGCCACCTCCTGCTGCAAGCAAGAAGAGCCCTCCCTTCAACCACCATCTTGAGGGGAGAGAAAGGCAGGCCACCTCCTGCTGGAACCAAGAAGAGCCCTCCCTTCAACCACCATCTTGAGGGGAGAGAGATGCAGGCCACCTCCTGCTGGAAGCAAGAAGAGCCCTCCCTTCAACCACCATCTTGAGGGGAGAGAAAGGCAGGCCACCTCCTGCTGGAAGCAAGAAGAGCCCTCCCTTCAACCACCATCTTGAGGGGAGAGAAAGGCAGGCCACCTCCTGCTGGAAGCAAGAAGAGCCCTCCCTTCAACCACCATCTTGAGGGGAGAGAGAGGCAGGCCACCTCCTGCTGGAAGCAAGAAGAGCCCTCCCTTCAACCACCATCTTGAGGGGAGAGAAAGGCAGGCCACCTCCTGCTGGAAGCAAGAAGAGCCCTCCCTTCAACCACCATCTTGAGGGGAGAGAAAGGCAGGCCACCTCCTGCTGGAAGCAAGAAGAGCCCTCCCTTCAACCACCATCTTGAGGGGAGAGAAAGGCAGGCCACCTCCTGCTGGAAGCAAGAAGAGCCCTCCCTTCAACCACCATCTTGAGGGGAGAGAAAGGCAGGCCACCTCCTGCTGGAAGCAAGAAGAGCCCTCCCTTCAACCACCATCTTGAGGGGAGAGAAAGGCAGGCCACCTCCTGCTGGAAGCAAGAAGAGCCCTCCCTTCAACCACCATCTTGAGGGGAGAGAAAGGCAGGCCACCTCCTGCTGGAAGCAAGAAGAGCCCTCCCTTCAACCACCATCTTGAGGGGAGTTAATTGTCTAATTAACAAATTGTAAGCCGCTCTGATAGCTTTGGCTGAAGAGCGGGGTATAAATAAAATTTATTATTATTATTATTATTAATGACTGGATATCCATTCAATAATTAACTAAGCAACAAAACGTAAGAGTAACTATATTGCAGTAACTGCACAATAATAAATTATTATTTTACGAATATTTTAATTTCATTAACCATCATGCTTCAAGTTATGGTGCCCTTACACAGCAGTGAAAACTACCTTAGAGTTTATCATACAACAGAATTTGGGGGTATATTCCAATGGCAATCCAAATGCAATCATGAGGTTTCACATTATTGTGTATGAGTGTATCTCACGCAATTATGGGCAATGGGAAGTCATTCTGAACGCAATCATGGGGTTTCACGTGATTGCATATTAGAGTATCTCACGCAGTTTCGGGCAATGGGGAGTCATTTTTGGGCAATGGGAAGTCATTCTGAATGCATTCCAAATGCAATTAGAATTCATGTAAATTCACTAAACTAGTGAAGTTACGTGAATTCGAATTGGCTCCATTTGAAATTGAGAGAAATTCCTCCCGTGTGATAAACTCCTTTGGAAAAACCTTCCTCTACATATGTATTTATTTATAGGAACTTGAAATTAATTTATCTGAGTGGGAAAATAACCTGTTAAGTAAGTTTCAACTTCTTTCTGATCTAGAAGCTAATTCTGAGGTTTCAGAAGGCATGATTACACATTTCTATGCCTTAATTTACTGTAAATCTGCAGCTCCAAACCCCACCTTTACAGCCTCCAAAACCCCCCTGAGGACCAACCAATCCCTCTGAACAACATATTTGCCTTTAAAAAATCATGGCCAACAATGAGGTGGCTTACTTTGTTTTCCCCTTTTCGCCCCTCCACCTTCAGATACCAGCTACCAGAAAACAGTTGAAATCTAGCTAAACACATTGCCCTGAAAAAGTTCAACATCACTTGCAGGGCACCTAGACATGTAGGTGCAGCCCTTGCAGGTGAACACTGCTGCCTCCCATACAGTTGCTCATTCACATGCTGTAAAAGAACAAGAGCATTTAATGGGGATGTAATAACCTTTCCTTTTCTCTTGGAGCAGTTCAGTGGTGTAAGGCTATGTGGTCCTAGATTAAAGCAACAACTTTAAAGGGTCAGTAGTTAGCTCTTCACTACACTGCATAATATCTAGTTTTCTATACAGCTTTCCTATGATGTATCTGCATAACACAGTTATGTCTGTTTCAACTGTACAATAGCCCCATTCCAAAGAATTCTGCCCATTTGATGAGGTGTTTTAAAAAAATCACCCCTTGAAATATGGGGATTGCCATATTGACCATAACATAAAATCCAGACTGTGCAGTGATATGTTTATTATGCCAATCAGCAGGTGCACAGTTTGTCACACTAGATTTCAAAGCTCACTGTCTTCTTCAACAGGCAAACATGCACAGGGGTGTGCGGCTCAACCTTTCTATCATAAAAGGCCTTCCCTATATAATATCTTTATCAGGCAAGATTCAGACTTGTGACCTAACAGTGTTACTTTTATCCTCCTGCATGATTATTTACTGCCTTTGGACTTTGAACATTAGCATAATGTCTAATAGAAGTATCACCACAATGGGTACTTTGGATTTTGGATTTAGAAGGCACCAAGGTAATTTGAGAAGAGAAGGACTGATAATTCAATCAGTTTGCTTCAATAGTATAGATATGTACCTTGGGAACTGTAGTTCAGGGAAGTATATTACCAGGCCCATAGTTAGGCCTTTAGGGGCCCTGGGGCAGAAAGTATATTTGGGGCCCTAATGTCCTAAGTCCTATGAGTGGCATCTTGGCACACAGGGCGTGTGTCGACGACGTGGCTGATGCACTACGTTCAAATGGTGTGGTGAACAAGGGATGTCACAGCACTGCTCCAGGGCGCTTATGGCACCTCTGTTGCAGTGGAGAGAGGAGCTGTGTTTCACAGCTCCTTTGGGGCCCCCTCTGGCTGGGGACCCTGGACCGGTGCCCCGGTTGCCCCAGCCTAGCTATGGGCCTGTAAACTACAGATCTCTAGCAGAAAATAGTAAGTGATCAAATTCTAAGTCACCAAAAGTTCATTAAGATGGAGCCATGACAATTACAATTGCACAAAATAGATGTAATCATGTAACGCAAATGTGCCTCCTAAATAGCTTCTCCCAGAAAAACTGGAAAGCACAGAGGAATAATGAAAAAGGGACAGGCACTGTGTGGATTACGTGTGATTGTTTAAAGAGCTAATAGGTAAACCAGTTAGCCTCCTAAAACATTATTATCTATAATATATTTCTTATCAAGTATTGCATTTTAGACTTTACATTGAATGCTCCCGAATAGGATTCTTTTCTTGGTTTGCTTCAAATAACATTGAGAATCCTCAGGTGTATATAGAAACCAATAGAAAATGTATTTAGAAAAGTTTGGTTGTTTTCCCCCACTGCAAATAAATAGCTACACATAAGCAATATTTTGAACAAAATCTGTTGCTGTAGTGCTAGCATGTTTTACTTACAAAATTGAGAGATTGGGGCATCTAACTGGGGCACATTTCCTCCTTTAGCATTAAGCTTCTGAACTTGAGTGGGTGGCACAGGTTTGTGGGACTGCCCAGTGGCTCGATACATGGCTTGGACCCACAGGATACGGTCTTGCTCATCATCACTTGCAAAAATCACAGTGTCACCTTCTTTCACTGCATTGAAAAATGCTCTGCCACCCTCCAAACCTGAAGGAAATCAGAAACCAGTCTTTAGAAAGGTAGAACATGCAGGTGTCTTTGTTACTTACCTGGCATCAATGACTTTGCAGTCTAAAAGCAAAGGATGGAGTTCTGCTTGCCCACAAAGCTTTCTTATATCCTCTTGCCCACTGTAATGCCACTGTGCCTTTTGAAGGGCCCTCATAAGGGCTGGGGAGTCTTCATAACAAAATCTGATATGGTGCAGCAAATTGAGCCTAAGGAGGGGACTTTGAGATCCTCTCTTGGGTAAGCATTTATGACAAATGCTCTTTGGATCAGATGTATATATGTGTCCAGCAAACAAGGCAGTCAAAAAGAAAGAACATGATATAACTTTCTTTCTTACCTGGCTGTGGGTCCGTGTAGTCCACAGTGTATCCATCTAGCTGCAACAGCTCTTGAGGTTCAGCTTTTTTTTCTCGGTAACTGCACATAGCAAATGTATATTGGCTAACCTGCAGAAAACCATAAAGCTTAAATATCAATCAATCAATGACAGAAGAGACTGCAATAGCTGAAATATTTGCAAATGTTGGTTCCTTTATATTTTATCTATTTGCACTGACCAGAATACTCTGGGAGCAGCCCAGAATATTCTCGCCCCAGAGCTGCCCTGACATCCTCCTGTTACAAGGCCTTCCCTGGCAGTGTCGGGCAGTTGTCTATATGTGTGCCTTGCTCGGTTGCTCACTGTGGCAGCTGCTGCTAGGCATAATTTATTAGGTCAGAATGAAGTGTCCAGTGTCAGTCACATGGGCACCTCATTCTGGCCTCAGAGCAAGTGATGCATTGCGGCAGTGGTTGCACTACGCAGAACAGTGGGATGCAGGTGTGAATAGCCACTCTGCCCCACAATGGAATGCTCTGGATCTTCCAGGAAGATCTGGAGCAAAAAGTAAGATTTTAAAAATACATTATAAAGAGGGGTACACCTGGATTCTAGTGCTGAATGGGCTGGATGTTGTCCAGAGTTTTCACACCAGAACTGAGGTTTGGGCCATCAGAACTCCCTACTGAGAGGACAAAGGGAGGGCGTTTTATTTGGCCTGTACGGACAAAGCCTCAATTAAAATCCTAGAATGTGAAATCTCTCTGTAACTATGATATGAATTCTAATTTACGGTAGTTCTGAGATGCCAAAGGGCATTCTGCAATATGATAGCACATGGAAAAGCTAGTGCTAAGTTACTACATTAGCTTTTGCTGTAGTGTCTACTACCCCCAGGTAGTAAAAACACCAGTCTTTTAAGTGGTGGTCTTAAAGACACAGAGATGGGGGGAGTAGGGAGGGGGGATATGGGATTGTTCTGATCAGCCCCAAAAGGCAACCAGTCTGTGAATAAGATGCACAAACATTATTCCTTGATGAATGTGTCAAACTTTAAACTACTTAAGCATACATTTAAGATTTGAAATGTATAGAAATTAAACATGTATTTGATGACAAATGCATCATACTCATACAGTTGTTATACAGCCCCAATTGGTTCACCTCCCCTTTGAGTGTACTATCTGTGGCAAAAGCAGGCTTGCTACTCTGAACTGAATTGAAGCACCCTGGCTAGAAAAAAATAAAGTTCCATTTCATCACAATGGCTATGCTACAAAGTGGTTATGTTTGTCTACTAGGCTTGTAACACAGTGCTCAATGACAGCCCTATGCACTCAGCTTTAAAGACAGCTATTCTGGCATTATCAGAAATGTTTTAGCATGGCAGGCAGCATGGTGTGCCATAATTACAACATCTGTTAGCAGAACTGGTGGCTGACTCATATAGCCTGCAGCCTAAGAACCAAGTGGAGGAGTCCAAAACTTGGTTGAGAAATAACAATCTCAATCCAAGAAATCACAGTATCTTGACCAAGAAGAGGTACTAACTTATTTCCTTCCCTTGTCCCATCATTTGCATGACATTATATGGAAGTAGATATGTCTTCTTATAAGATTAATTATCTAATTATAGATAATTATAATCATAAGATTGTATGTACAGCACTGTGTAAATTTACAACACTATATAAATAAAGTTTAATAATAATAATAATAATAATATGCAAGACTTGAGAAAAAGTTATTTAAATGCTGCTTATATATCAAGATTATATCATGCTGTCGACTGCTTACTTTTTTTTCTAAAGTTTTTTAAAAAACTGATTATGTATTATAAATTAACCCAAAAAGGGAGTAGTAGACAAAGTTACACTCCATATTATAGTACATAGCTACAATATATAATTTAAAGACATCAAAAGTGTTTCTTAACCAAAAAGACCTAAATGCCTTTGGAAGCCCAGTATGAGCTCTCCCCCACCCCTCCAATATAAATAAAATGAAGTAAAGCCAATCATTCTCTTGTGTATCCATGCCCTGAATTTTTAAGGGGTCAAAATAATATTCCTCTATTCTTTTAGATATGGGTATTAGCTTTCCCTTATCAGTTCTCCCCTCCGCCCCAAGAATCTACGTTAGGAAGATTAACTTCATAGCCCACAGCATCCTGTCTCAGGTATATGAGCTGATACTTATCCACTTTACATCCTTTGCTTAACTAAGGCTTCATCCGCACTGCAGAAATAATCCAGCTTGACACCACTTTAATTGTCATGGCTCAGTGATATGGAATTCTGGGGCTTGTATGGATTCGAAGGCTTTCATGGCTGGTATGCATAGTTTTTTGTAGGGACTCTTCAGAGATGCCAGCCACAGATGCGGGCAAAACGTCAGAAAGGAAAGCTTCTAGAACATGGCCACATAGCCTGAAAGCCCTATAAAAAACTGGGGCTTGTAGTTTGTTGCAGTACCAAGACTCTCTGACAGAGAAGGCTAAATAGCTCACAAATCCCAGAATTCTACACCATTGAACCATGGCAGTTAAATTGTGTCTTAGATTATTTCTACAGTGTGGATGCAGCCTAAGTCCACTAGACATTCTCCAGGAAACAGGCTTTAATAGGACCTGGTTGCAAGTAGCAAGGAGCCACCCTCCCCTTCATTCCCACTTCTACTAGAGTTACCTTTTAACACAACTTAAAAGTACTTTTACAGTGGACTTTTCATTCTCTGAATTGTTTCCAGGGCCTCTTCTTCTTCTTCCTTTTTTTTTTTTTAAAGAAAAGCTATTGTCCAGAAGGAAGAATCCACATGCTTTGAAAATGCTTATCATTCATCCAGAGTGTGCCAGAGTGACACACTGTCACAAACAATGTGAGCTAAACAATTGGTTACCAGTCATATTAAAGCAATCTGAAAACTGCACAGATCTGTATAGTTCTTGTCACTGGTCCTGTAAATGGCAGCTCTCACTCCTTCGAGTTACCATCTATCTACATGACATGATGCATTCAATGTCAAAATCTTGATGGCAGTCTTTCTATTGGCTGCAGGGGGGGCTTTGACATCGCCTTTAGGTGCCCATCAGGCTGCATCAAGACCCAGCTTGTACTCAACATTTTTTTTTAAAAAAAAATCAGGATTGTCTTGGAGAAGGCAGCTAGAAAGCAGAGGATTCTCTTGTGCTCTAGGCTAGGAACAGGGAAATTTACTGTCAAATGATTTCAGAATGACTTTGTTAAGGTTGTGTCACATTTCAGATTCCTTGCATAATTATATTGGTTTGGACATTTCCTTGACCTCTGGAAGAAACTTTGGCTTCTGATGATTCCTTAAAACTCCTGTTATCAATGAATTGTGCTTGTCATTTGGAGAAAAATGGTGGCAGGGGAGGGAGAGAACTCTAATATGGAAGCAGTCTCATTAGATGGGAGGGTTTGTTGGCTGCAGTATAAAAAGAGCTATATATGAAGAGACTTCCCTTCAAACTATACTACTTCCTCTGTTATGAGGAAAGCTCGATGTGAATACTGCCCCCCCCCCCCCATATATATTATGAAATGTGATTTTTAAAAAATGGCTGAAGCTTTAAGAGTTCTTTCCTGCAAGGCAGGATAATTCAGTGCCATGCTGCCCTCCAATGGCTTCAAATCAGTATTAGCTATTTGCTTGTAATATTCTCCTTCAAAGTAATTTCTCCCCAAATGTAGACAGCAAAGGGGAGAAGGCCCTTGACAGAGGGTGAATCCACACTATAGAATTAAAGCAGTTTACTTCAACTGCCATGACTCTATCCTACAGAACACTGGGATTTGGAATCTGCTTACCAAACTACAAATTCCAGAATTCTGTAGGATCAAGTCAGGACAGGTAAAGCAATGTCAGACTGCTTTAATTTTGCAGTATGATATATCTAGAGTGAACATAAAAAGATCCTAATAACATTTAGTCCACAACTTGTACTCCAATAGGTATAACCCTGTATACAGTGTGCATGCTCAAAGGTGCTAAAAGATCCCGTTGCATACTGATTTTCCAGACTAACATGGCTATGTTTGTAAATTCTATCACTTCTAGTAGGAGATGCAAGTTAGTGACAGAAGAAGACAGCAGTGGTGGAGTCTGTATTATGCCAGTATGGTACTGTTGATTTCCTGGAAGTGTTTGGTATGATGATTTATTTCACTGCTGGTACTGGGCACTCCAAACATTGCAATGACTACTTCTGGTCCTTGCTTCTATTGCCATGACATTCAATGGTCTTTGGCAGAGAGGTGGGATATAAATAAAGATTATTATTATTATTATTATTATTAATTATTATTATGTCATTTTTTTCAACAGACAAGGCAAACGGTTTCCCCTCCATAACTAAGGATCTAAGCCTTACAGCCATTTTGAGAATATCCAAACCTATGGCAGGAAAGCTAAAATATACAACTCCTAATTACATCTTTCATAGAGTCATAGAGTTGGAAGAGAGTATCAAAGCCATCCACTCCAAACCCCAGCTCACAATCAAAGCATCCCCAGCAGATGGCCATCCAGCCTCTATTTAAAAAAAAACCAAACAAAAACCAAAGAAGGAGATTCCATCACACTCCAAGGCAGAATCTTCCACTGTCAAGCAGCTCTTACTGTCAGAAAGTTCTTCCTAACATTGAGGTGGAATTTATTTTCCTGTATACTTTTTTGTGGAGCTTTCGGGCTATGTGGCCATGTTCTAGAAGAGTTCCTTTCTGATGTTTCTCCAGCATCTGTGGCTGGCATCTTCAGAGAGAAGATGCCAGCCACAGATGCTGGTGAAATGTCAGAAAAGAACTCTTCTAGAACATGGCCATATAGCCCAAAAGCTCCACAAAAAAGTATGGATGCCTGCCATGAAAGCCTTCGACTCCATATTTTCCTGTAGTTTGAATCAATTGCTGCAGGTCTTCTTATTCTTTGGAGCTGCAGCAAACAAGCAGCAAAATTTTCCCATGTAAGAAAGAGTGGTTGCTTTAGAGAAGAATAGACTTCCAGGCCAATTCTTTTCATAGTTTAGGGTGGAAGGGCCCAGAGTACAAAGAAATGGCTTTTGGTTGCCACATTTAGTTCATGATCTGTGTTATCTCCATCTTTGGAATAAACTTTCTTCTCCTGGCTGATAATCGTCTAGAATGCTAATACATGTAAGACAAAAAGTTTTGAATGAATATTTTAAAAACTGTTGGTCTGTACGATGCCAGATCAGTTCTACATACTCATTCACCTAATTTAATTTTAGGAATATACTGAAATGCCTCTAAAAATATTTAATGGGTAGTGAGTAAGAAGAATACATTGATTCCTGTTTTCTTTTGGCTGCCACTTGAATTTTCTGGCAATAATTGTTGGGCACAATGTACAACAAAGGAATAAGTTCTGAACAAGCAAGTTGAGCCTACATGTTTGTGGTCAAACAAGACAAAATGCTGCCAGAATAGTTTTCTGCTTCTCAATTCTTCCACCTTGTCCCTCACCCCTGTGAGACTCTTTCTTGACCACGGCAAATATTTGGCTAATTCCCAGAATGAGAATGAGGAGTTGGCTGTCACCCCTTGTTCTCTGACCTGGTTCTCTCTCTTTCTTCTTGAGAAATGAATCTGATCCATCTTCCTTACCAGAGTCAGGAAGTAACAGATTACAAGTAATATAGTTCTCTGTAACTAGTTGTTTTTCTTTTCTTTTTTTGTAGGGGAGCAAACAAGAATACATACAACAAAATGACATTTCAAAAGACGCATTAACAAGAAAGAATGAAGTCATTTCACAGTTGCAATAATTTTTAGTTACTTTCAAAAACTGTCTTTTAATTGCCATTGTAGAGGTATCTTCAGAAGTTTTTTTAAATTATGCCTTTGTTTTAGCAATCCCAAGAGCTTATCTCTCAAAAATAATGTTGAAAAGCAAAAAAACAGCAAGATCCATTAATACATTATGCAATGAGAGAGCAATAGCAGTTAATTTTTAAACATTTTTTTAGTAATAGGAACATATAACTTTTTAAAGGTAACATTTCAGGCTGTACCTCCTAGCTTCTTCACTCTTCTGGTTCTTATGGGCAGCACTCTAAAATGTGCATAGTATCGTGTACCCATGTGAGAATGAAAGTCTGAGGTCAGAGGCTGTCTTGTTTTGCTTGATCCAGAAGCCAAGTCTCAGAGCCAAAAATTGATTTAAATAAATACATTAAAAACATCCACCCCACATTATTGCTACACCACCACCTTTATACCTAGAATAATGTGTGTGCATGTATGGGTGGAGGGCAGAGAAGTCATTGTCATCATATAAGTGGTATGTTGCTGCCACCTTCTGGGCAGCCATGGATATTATAATACTTTACTGTCTCAGGCTCCCAGATGCTCAGTCAAAATAATCAGATTGGAATTACTACATGAGCATTAAGTGAGAGATGCCAGCAGATATTGCATTTCTGAAGGAGACTGATTTTTTCATCTAGAATTAACATATCATTTTCTCTCTCTCTTGCAATTGTTTTCTATAAGAGAATATGTTCTCCAATTCAGCAAATGTGCTCTTAATTTGCCATCTGTTTTGCTCTCATAGTTCCTTTTTTTGCATATAAAAATAACTTTCATTTCCCACTGAACACCACAATAAACACTGAATTCTGAATTCAAGAATATCTAGTATATGTAATTATACCTGAACCCATAAAACTATCTGCCCCGTTTGATAACTGTGGATGACAGACATTCAGAAGGGTTACTGCATATGCCACTTCCATCCCTTAGATGCCAGTGCACGTCAGGCATGTCCCCTGGCTGACAGACACACAGCATCCATCTGAAGTCAGCTTATGCATTCAAGAGGAAGAAAATCCTCATCAACCAAAATTTCCATTCCTTTAGAGGAAGTCCTAAGTGTGTACATACATATCTTTCAGACTGATATTGATCACATATCCACATGGGATCTGTGAAAGAATGCACACTAAGGGCTAGAAAAAAGATCTACTCCATAGATTCCCTATGTGACCTCTAGGTAGTTGCAAAGTACTTCAATAGAGCTACTGTCTTGTCATGGTTCATCAGTACTCTCTATATTCCTAGTTAATGACAGATTTGGGCATATGCCTAGTATGACAATTTCTAATCCAATGAAACATTTGAACAAATTTCTTGAACTGATTCAGATTTATACTCTACTAATTAGCACTAATTAACCAACTGTTTCATTTGCATTCTGAATTTTGAATTGCAAATTAAAGCCATTCATAAATTTGCCACTTGGGAAACCAGGGTCCTCTATGGAAGGCTTCCCTATGAGGACCATGGACTTTGTAGGACAAATATGTACATTATAGAATTAGCAATAGAAAGTACATTTCTATACTGCTTGTCAGTGCACTTAAGCACTCCCTAAGTGATTTACAATGTGTAAGCTAATTGCCCTCAAGAAGCTGGGCACTCATTTTAATGACCTAAGGCTGAGTGGACCTTGGAGCCCTGCCTGGGATCACACTCACAACCTTGTGGCTGCAGTACTGACATTTAACCACTGTGCCACCAGGGTTCCTTTAATGTTTTATGCTTACTTCAGTTTACTCTTTTGGGCATATGAATGTGTGCCTTTATTGTTCATGTACGCAAATCTTATCTTGTCTCATACAACTGACATTTTGGAGCAGTTAAATATAAGCAATTGCATCCATGTTTTGTCATCGATAAATCCTCTTTGATAACAAGGGTGGAGACAAATATACTATTTGATTTCTTAAACTGATTCCCTGAAGAATGCTCTGGATGTGGTTACTCTTTTCTTTCTTTCTTTCTTTCTTTCTTTCTTTCTTTTTTATGGTCTTTCAAAATTTACCACTATCCATTTCACTGGGTAATCCAAGAGTTCTGTTTTAACAGTATGGAGAAGAAAAAAGTCTCAAGTCCAGTTATATTTTCACAGCCTTGTTTCCACAGTTCATCACCTACTTTTATGCAGACTTTCAAATCTCAACACCTTTATTTAGTCAGTTTTTATAATTGCTTAAGTTGCTTTTTTTCCTGTAACCTTTTCAGATAATATTTTGATTAGCAAATTGATTAAATGTGAAATAGATGGGAACATTGTCAGATGGCTCCATAATTAGTTAAAAAAATCATGCTCAAAGATTGTCATCAGTGGCTGAGCTTCAAACTGGAAGGAGGCCTTAGTCCTAGTGCCATTACTCTTCAACATTTTTATTAGGAAGCCTTATCAAGTCTGCAGATGACACAAAACTGGGAGGGGTGGCTAACACATTGGAAGATAGGAACAGAATTTAAAAGGACATAGATAAACTAGTAAAATGGGGCAAAAATTCTTAAAATGATATTCAATAGAGACAAAAGCAAAAGTCTACATTTTGGCCACAAAAACCAATGCTCAGCAGTACATGTGAAAATGACCATGGGATTACCGTGAATCATAAATTGAACATGAGCATGTAGTGTGATGTTGCAGCAAAAAAGGCAAATATTATTTTAGTCTGCTTTAACAGAAGCACAGTTTCCAAGTTGAGGGTTGTAATAGTCCCACTATATTATTCCACACTGGTCAGGCTTCATCTGGAGTACTGCATTCGGTTCTGGGTGCTTCATTTCAAGAAGGATATAGGCAAGTTGGAATAGGTTCAGAGAAGGGCAACAAGGATGATAAGAGGTATGGAGACTAAACCGTATGACGAAACATTGAAGGAGGTGGGCATGTTCATCTTGGTGAAGGGGACTGAGGGGTGACATGAATGCAATCTTTAAATACCTGAAGGACTTTCACAGGGAGGAGGGGGCAGGCCTGTTACCTGCTGTCCCAGAGGGGAGTTCCAGGACTAATGGTTTTAAGTTACAGGAGAGTAGATTTTGATCAAACATTAGAAGGAAGTTCTTGCAATGGCACCAATTGCCTAGATAGGTGGTGGGGTCTCCTTTTCTAAATGTCTTCAGAAAGAGACTGGATAGCTACTTGCTGGGGATGCTTTAGCTGGTGAGTCTACATTGAGCAGGGCTTTGGACTTGCTGACCCATGAGGCCCTTTTCAATTCTATGATTCTATGTGTTATTCCCCCCCAACTATCAGGATTCTCAATGTAGGCAACATTTTCTTTTTTAAAAAAGCAAAATTGAACATGGAATCAAATAATAATGCAGCAGATAGGTGGACATATGTTATGAGCTAGAGCAAAGAACAGCAAACTGTTTTGAAAAAGCCTGTCTGAAAAGAACAGTCTTAATTGCCCACTTAAAAGTGACAAGCTCTTGGCTCTGTCATTATCATGGCAGAGATATGGTTGAGCTTAGGGGCAATCTCCCTGCAAAAAGCTTGACAGCGGCCACCAGAGGAATAGATGGTGGGACTGCCAAAACATTCACAGGGCTAGATCATGAAGAGCAGAAAAGCATATATGTGATCTGATGACTAGCACTTATACAAAGCATTTTAATTATGTGAGCACCAAGGATGTGATACACTCCTAGGGATGGGCAAGACTTAGAAGATCCCTATATGCAGCAAAAGCAATCAGGCAATTTACTATTGAGAATCATCAGCTATGGGATGATAGAAGGTGGAGTAGGGAATGCAGGGCTTTCTAAGCAAATATTGGGAAGGAGCTGCTAAAGAAAGGTAGTTGGCTCAGCTGACACCATGATGTCAGCAACCTATGGCCATGCTGGGAATTGCTAGATAAAACCAAATGCTTGCACATTGCTGACTGAACTGTGGCCTGCTTAGCTGGCATCTCCCAACAGTTGTTTGTAAGGCCATTGTTGGAGTGTTGTATGTTTCTATGTAATTTTATAGTGTTTCATATTTGATGATTTTGTTTTTAAAATTGCATGGGTAGACTTTAATTGCTTGTGTGAGCTACCTTGGGTCCCCCTCCAGGCAAAAAGTGGCTTATAAAATGACTCAGATCTTCCGGGCAGCAACCTCTTAAAGTTCCAGAGGCCAGACTGTCAACTACTAGTAAGAGGGCCTTTTCCATCACCGCCCCGAGCCTCTGGAACTCATTGCCCATGGAGATCCGCTTGGCTTCCTCCCTAACCCAATTCAAGAAGGGGTTAAAAACGTTTTTATTTGAACAAGCTTACCCCTGATTTCCCCCCGCTCCTACTCTTGTCGCGGCTATTTTTCTCCCACCATGACTGGACTGAACCACCATTATTCTTGGGTTGTAATTGTAATATTGTTTTTGATTAACTGCTTTTAACCTTTGTATATGTTTTAACTTTTCTATGTGTACACCGCCCTGATCACTGGAAGGGCGGTATAAAAATAAAGATTTTTTATTATTATTATTATTATTATTATTATTATTATTATATTAAATAAAATAACTAAATCATTCCACAAATGCTACAACTGTCCATATTTTCACTAGTTTTTACAATTCCCCTTGTCATCCTTAATGATCTATTTAAGAATAACAGTTTAAGTAGTGCTAAAGTACTAATTTTGTAATCTTTAAGTATGATGGCTGGAGCATTTGCATTTTGAGATATTATCTTACAAGAATGAATAATAAAAACTATATTTGGTAAAAAGGCCATGCATTTTTGGATTCTCCTCTCCCTCCCTCATTCTCAACAGATTAATCTGAAGGGGAACATGAGGAGATAAACGGTAATATCTGATTGACTCATAGTCCTGGCTTATCAAAAGTCCCCCCCCCCCCCTTACCACAGTAAAGCTGTTCAATGTAAAAGCTTTTCTGGCATTCTCCAACTAGATAAGAGCATCAGATTGACTTTGCCATGCGTCTCCCTGCTTTATGATGCTGTGGACACATTTTCATTCCTAACCCTGGGGTCATATTCTGCCATCACTTTCACACTGCATATCTCAGAATTTACAATGAAGTGAATAACAAGTCTGTGCCATGAAATTTGCATGCAATTAGCATTCTGTTCATTTCAGAGGGCAAATTTGCTACTAGAGTGGTAAGAACAGAAAGGCACACAACAAAATCACACGAGAACATTCTCTTTACTAGTCTTGCTTTCAAACTATACATTAACACATATTTATTTAAATGTTATGTCTCTACCTGTGACTAAATATTTTCTAACTAATGGTGCTGCCATATCCAGCACAGAGCCCATCTATGCTAGGCTGGAATACTCTTTCTCACGCACACACTCAAAAATGCAGAATTACATTTATGGAAGAGGAAGGCCCACAACTGAGCTCTTAAAGCAAATGCCTTGGATTAAATCACTGGGATTTCCAGTTATAAGTCTCAGGTATTAGGGCCAAGAAAGACTCTTCATACTTCTCAGAGAATAAACAATACAGCCAACTGTTCACATCCATGGATTCTGCATTGATGGGTTCAACCATCCACAGCTTGAATTTCTGCTCCCTCTCCCCAAGCAAACCTTGATTTTGCTATTTTATATAAAGAACACAATTTTACTATGCTATTGTATATAATGGGACTTGAGCATCTACGGATTTTGGTGTCCATGGGTAGTCCTGGAATCACTCCAACCGATATCAAGAATGCACCAAAATAGATGAAATAATTATACTTAGCACAAAGCAGATACTCTTGTAATTTTGCTAAAACAATAATTTGTAGAAATAAAGATAACTCAACCAATGGTTCAGTTCACAATTGGGCTTCTCAAACAGAAGTATAAGTTGAGTCTGCCTTATATGGAATTCCTAAATTTGAACTATTACAACATCCAATTTTGTCCACATGGGTGGCTAAAATAGTGACACTTTTGCTTTCTGATGGCTCAGTGTACACAAATGTTTTGTGAACAAAGTTATTATAAAAGTTGTGTGTAAAATTACTTTCAGGCCATGTGTATAAGGTGAATATGAAACATACATGGATTTCATTTTTAGACTTGGCTCCCATTTCCAAGATACCTCATTATGTATATGCAAGTATTCCAAAACATTTCCAAGCATTTCAGGTAAGGAAGACTCAACCTGCCTCTATCTATTTATCTATCCATCCATCCATCCATCCATCCAATGTTGAGTCTATTTATGATATCACTATGATACCAAAAGGAGCACAATGATCTCTTCAATGGCTGTGAATAAGCAAGCTGTTGGCTGCTGGTCCCTGGGCAAGAGAAGGTCTCTCCTCCTCTTTCCTTCTTTCTTTAACTTCCACAGGGCTTTGGAAACCATGAGAAATGTAGCTTTTCAGGGTTAGGTTTCCATGGACCTCCTTCCTTGCCTCCATCATTTTATAGCAGTAAAATTCGGGTAAATGGAGGCAGAGCTTGAAAGAGTAACTTTTTGGACTATAGCTTTTAATGTCATGCTGACTGAGGATTCTGGAAATAGTTGTCCACAATTTAACATCTTCAACCTCTGAGTGGAGGGTCTGGGAGAGAACAGAAAAGTTCCTTTCTGGATTGATTATGTTTTTATTGGGGCAATGTAGCTGTGGAATCTATCTACCAAACAAGTTTGTATGCTAGTTTTAGTAATTATGAATGTCACTGACATCACTAGTCAAAATGATGACTCAGCATGAATTGTCATTCATTTACTATCAAAAATTCAATCCCATACAGGCTTGCCTAGAAGTAAGTGCCTTTAAATGTCAGTAATTTTACTTCTGAATAAACAAGACCCTGAGTAAATAAGATTGTGCTGTAAATTACTATAAAATGAATGGATGTCAGTGGCATATGTGCAAACAGGAGCCCTGGCTACTGTGAGTGAATTTAAAACAGTATACACTGAAGAAGAGAATAAGTCAATGAATACATTAAGTACAGATTTGAAACTTGCAATTGCTAGTATGAAATATATAATCAACTGCTACTTTAGAATACATTCCTGTAAATTTGATTTCCCATTTGGATACACACCAGAAATAGCCATATGTGCAAGTATGGAAATGCTCATCCAGCCACTGGACAAGATCAGGAAAACCATAGATTCCCTTTACTCATTCAAAGCCTCTTGTTATGAGTCATGTTCAATAAATATGAATATTAAACTTTAATGCATAAGACAGGAAGGCTGTTTGTTTCCAGAATCCACACAAATTGTTAAGAAATCACAGGTAGGACTGATGGTTCTCTGAACCTGTCTCCATGCTGGGAGAAAAAATCAAGTCTTATTCTGAAATACAAACTGGAAGTTGTATTCACACACACACACACACACACACACACACACACATGACTGACAAGGAAATGGTTGCATTAATAAAAGCAATCAAGGCTTAACCATCTTGTTTACCTCCATGGAATGGAAAGCGGCCAACTAGCTCACACTAGTACCTCCCACCCCGATAACGAAGTTGTCTGCAGTCAGAGAGGTTAGGAAACATATTTGGATTTGAAACAAAACATCTATATTTTTTGGCTTTGTCCTGTGTATGCAAATCCATTGTTTGATATTGCCCAGACCACTTAAGAGTCATTATCAGCACCCAGAGGACATGTTCACCTTTGCCCCTTTGCAAGCAGATGTTTTTTGATTTTTGAACAACACTGAGGTCATATTTGCTCCATCGAGAGGTGCTCCCTTCACTTTTAGGAAAGCAGTCTCCAAGTTAGGAAGACCTTCAAAATTCAGAGACAAAGAGAGAATGAAGATTTTCACACTGGTGCTTACCATTGGCTGAGCACCGGTAGAGTGCTAGTAAAATGTACCTGAAGCATGAGGGTGTGAAAGCTGGTCATGCTTCTGAAATGTCAGTGAAGTGTCCCCTTGCCTCTATCATCCTTGAATCATTCACAGAGCAGCCATTTCCTATTAACACAAAATTAATTTTGATAGGAAATGGCTGCTCCACGAACGATTCAAGGACAGTAGAGGTGAGGGGATGCTTCACTGATGTTTCAGAAACACAACTGGCTTTCACACCCTTGTGCTTCAGGAATGTTTTACCGCTGCTTTACCAGCACTTAACCCATGCCACAGTAAGCGTCGGTGTGAAAATCTTCAGTGAAGATTTTCACACTTGCCTGAATCACTGGTAAATAATTTCCCAAACGTCCTCCAAAGGTTGCTGAAAGAGCAAAAAAGCCTCTGTGTGTGAAGGCTGGAAGTGCTCCTCAATTATCATGGAAATGGATCTGGCGTTATTCAAATGTTGTAAGAGAAGCAGGGAAGGAGGCAGATTTCTTTTCTCCCCTCTTAACGCTAAATTCATGTTAATAGGAATCTGCCTCCTTCCCTGCTTCTCTTGCAATATTTGAATAACGCTGCAGCCAGATCTGTTTCCATGATGATTAAGGAGCACTTCCAGGCTTCACACACACCAAAATATTGATCTGAATTGATCTGCATTTACACTGCAGTTTGACACTGCTTTAACTGGCATGGCTCAATGCTGTGCAATTCTGGGATCTGTAGTTTGTGAGATATTTAGCTTTCTCTGTCAGAGAGCTTTGGTGTTACAACAAACTACAAATTCCAGGATTCCATAGCATGGAACCATGACAATTAATACTTCAGTGTGACAGCATCCCTAAATTGCAATTATATATGCCTTTTATACCATTTAAGCTGAAGCTCTACGTTCCTCAAGGGCCATAAGAGTTCACAAATCTCCCTCCCTGTCTTTGGAGAGGAAGGTCTGCAGGCCTGTCTTCAGAGGCCTCTCTGACAAGGGCAGAGAAACCTCCACTGACTTGCTAATTCACCACATGTGTTCCAACTGTAAAACTGGCAAAAATTGGCTGTTCTGGGAGCATATTTAGGGAGACACTGGATACAAAATCCTCCCATTTCTTTAACATGTTTTTAGAACCAAAGGGAGGATGTATACCAGTGCTGGATCTTTCCATCTGGTTGTCCGCCCCACCCCCCACCCCTTAGATTTTCCATTATCTGTTGCCTTTGGATTGCTCTGTTTATTATTATGCCTTCCCTCAAGGCACTCTAAACATTATAGTTTGAGGATGATGCTGAACAGTTTTTGCAGAGGTCAGAAAAATTCTCATGTCCGCAAGGACCAAGGGATTCTGCGAGTTCTAGTTTTAAAACGTAACCTTTCCAAGTTCTGGTCTTTTTCTATAGATCACTTCTCTCTAAAACACAATTCCTACTTTTCTTTGTTATTGTTGTTTTGTTGATGTTGTTGTGCTTTCAAGTAATTTCTGACTTAAGGTGAGCCTATCACTGGGTTTTCTGAAGCTGAGAGGGCATGACTCACCCAAGGTCACTCAGTGGGTTTCTGTGGCCTAGTGAAGAATCGAACTCTGATCCCCAGAGTCAATGCCCAGTTCTCAGTTAAACAGAAAATTTCTCTCTGAGTCCATGGATGTAATGTCAAATTAATGTGTGACAAATAACAAACTGCCCCATACGGAAGACTTTATATACAGATATCTTGTAACAGCATCTAAACATTTCTAGCTGCTGCATTTCAGAATTATTACTTGTTGCCTCTTTCTAACATTAAATTGATCTTCCTTGCACAAATGAGACAGAGTGTCATTGTGCTGAGAAATGAGACTGGGTGTCAACAGCCTGGAATACTTTACACCTAAGAATTGGTGGCAGAGAGGAATTTGAAAAGAACCAGTCCTACAAAAAAAACAAGGTAAAAAATGCGACTCAGGTAGGAAATTAGGTTTTGCTGCAGGTAGGATCATCTATTTCTACTCCTATAACTATGTTCACATTCAGTGTACCATCTTCCCCACTTGCTTGCCATTGAGCATCATCTTTTTCAATACTGTAGGAAATATCTTTTCATTATTCATTCAGGATAGCAGCTACTGGCAGTCCTATAGGCTTAACAGGAGTACCTGCACATAACTCTTAGAGAAACATCTGCTACAAAGATGAAAAATAACTGTTCAAAATCTAATTTGAAATTTTAAGTTTATTTGAAATTTCAAGTTAACTCTAAATTAGACTTTGGACGCTTATTTTTAGACTTTGTAACAATTATTTTTTGACTTTGTAACAATTATTTGAACAGTATCAGCAGCAAAGTGATAGCACTGGTGTTCTCTGGAATCATTTTGACCACAGTTTCTTGCTTTGAGGAAAGACAGTAGTGTCACTACAGCTGGTGTCACCCCAGTGCAGTAGTTCATGCTGTCACCCCTTGACTTGAAGCCACCAGATGAATGGCCTTCAGGAGTAGATTTAGCAGCTATGGAAGACAAAGGCTGCTGATGGCTGGTGGAACAGGGCACCCAAAGAGACAGTTCATGTCTCAGGTTGTTCCATTCTACCTGTCTTGTTCACAAGTCCAGAAGGGGTCTAAGCATCATTCGATGATGGAATAGGTCTCCAGGACTTCACTGTGGCATGCCAACAGGGTCCTGGCATGAAGATAGAGTTTACCTACACCTCATATCATCAGACCTCCAGTGTACCATCTCATGAACTGCTTCTAACCCATCACTAGAGATGGAATAGCGAGACAAGTAATAGTGCTTTGCTTAATGCTTCTTAAGATGCATCTGTGCTGAAGAATTATTACAGTTTGACATGGTTTCACTGCCATGGCTCAATGCTATGGAATTCTAGGATCTGTAGTTTTGTGAGATATTTAGCCTTTTCTGTCAGAGCTCTGGTGCCACAACAAACTACAAATCCCACAATTCCATAGGGTGGAGCATTGGCAGTTAAAGCAGTGTCAAAGTGTACTAATTCTGCAGTGTAGCAGCAGCCTGAGTGAATTTATCAGTGTATGGGTGGAGGGAGAAAGGATTCTAACCATAGAGTTTTTGCTTCCAGTTCGTATGCTACACCAGTTATCAGCATTCACATTTTCACACAGAATTGTGTGTGTGTGGGGGGATTAAAACCGTTCTCAATGCAGAGCCAGCGAAGCCATTGCACAATGCCAGAATTAAAAATAATATCAATAATCTTTTTTACCTGGACCAGCACGAAGAACCTTTTCTTCCATCTCTTCCAGACATTTTTGCCAATGGCCCACAAATAACTAAAAAGAAGAAGCAGAAATCATTTCATTAGAATAATTTATATGAATAAGTGTAAGATCATATTAACAGGTAATACAGTAGGTGTTCTGTATCTGTAGGTTCAAGGTCCGCGGATCTGAGCTACTGTGGATTGAAATGAAGAAACATTTAATTTTTTTTTTAACCTGTGATAGCCAGGCTGAGAAACAGTCTCAGGGCAACAGAAGAGGCTGCTGCAGCAAGACTTGGGCAGGCCAATGCCTCTCTCCTGTATAGAAGTTAATCCTACCACAAAGCCACAGGCAGAATTTAAACCTCTTCCTCACTCTCTTTCTCACCTTCACATCATGGTTGCCTTGGGGCAGAGCTTCCACACGCCCCACAACCCTAGCATGTGAAGGGGGCATTATCACTTCGGAGCTCCATTTACATGGCACACGCAGCGATGATGTTGCAGCTGCGCAGCATCTATACGGCGCTGCATAGCTGTGACATTGCAAAGGCGCCTTATGGTGCCGTTCACCTTTATTGTGTCACAACTGCAATGCAAAAAAGGAGCTGGGTTTCCTCACTCCTTTTTTAACTGCGCACCTTTGCTGCTCCATCTAGTTGCTGTGGCGAAGGTGTGCAGTTAAAAAAGGTGGTGCCTTTTTGGGCAGTCTGTAAAGCCCCCTACTTACTCACAAGGCAGCCTCTTCAAGAATTGAATCCTGAGTCTTTTTGTTTGCCACTTTCTCACAAGGAAACCATTTGTCAGAATTTAAACTCCTTTCTCACAAACACACTTCCTCGTCCCACTCCTTCTGCTGCCCCTCTCTTAGGTGGATTGATGGCAAAGAGGTTTAAGATCTGGCAGACGCATTGTGATGGGAAAGTTGAGAAAGTGGCAAACAGAGTCAGGAAAGGGTTTTAATTCTGGCAGAGACCTCATGATGGGAAGGTGGGAAACAGTGCAGGAAGTCTGCTTTCTTGGTGCTCAGACCTTGTTGCCCAGATCATTTTAAGTGTTAAATACTGACTTGTGCATTCATGGCTTTTGGTATCCATGGGAGGTTCTAGAACCAAATCTCCCAGAGACCAAGGGCCCACTGTTGTTATTTCAGTTCTTGAACACCAAAATAATGTTAGAGTTAAAGGAGAGCTTCATGCACATTAAGGCTCAATAGACTGCTAACCTCAAAACCAGCTTTGAGTGTCACAGTAGGGTTAAGACATCTGCTTGAACAAATGGTGCAAATATATAAAACACAGACATTGGCAAAATAGAAAAAAATGAGTTTGGATAATGTCTTCAACATTTTATTCTCTCCCTCCATGGTCAATTGTATGATACTGCTAAATGGTACAGGATCCAGTGTGGTATAGTGGTTTGATCATTGGTCTATGACTCTGGAGAGCAGGATTCAAATCCCTGCTTGGCCATGGAAACCCACTGGATGACCTTGGGCAAATCACCTTATCTCAGCCTCAGATAAATTAATTTTGCTGAGAAAACCCTGTGACAGTGGCAGCATAAGTCAGAAATGACTTGAAGGCACACACACACACACACACACACACACACACACACAATGGTACTAGGAGAAAGGTGGCAAATAAAATCAATCAATCAACAAATATATTTTACTGCACATCAAGAGACAACATTGGTTAAAAGCAGTGCCTAACATAAGAAACTTAATGGAAATACCAAGCAATCTGTGGGGGACTATAAAATAAAAGTAAATATACAATTGTATATATATATGTGAGAGGGAGGGAGGAAGTGAGCCACAGAAGGAAGGAAGGAAGGAAGGAAGGAAGGAAGGAGGGAAGGAAGCTTGTGTGTTTATATACATGTCATTTTAGCTCAGCTCTAGCTTCATTATTTGATATACTTTGACAGATTAGCCCATAACTTTGTTCAGCAGCAGAGTCACCTGGGTTAATCCAGAGAGTGTGAGAAATTAAATTATGGAATGTATTGTGGCAACATGTTGTAGTTGATGACTTTTTATTTAAAGGATGAGACAGTTTCAAGGAAAAAAGACCTACATATGAATATTAGCCACAAAAGGCTATATAGAGCCTTCATGTTTAGAAGCCATGTTTTTTATTGTTTTTTAGTGGCAAACAAAGGGTGAGATATTTACATCATACTTTACTCATGAAATCTACATGGTAATTGGCTAGCTTCTTTTAATACAGTTATCTCTATCTCCCTGGGGGGAAAACCCACAAATTTACTCTATAATCTGGACATATACATTTGATTTTCCATGCATAGTTCCTTAAAACCATTAAATCCAGTCATGGACTTATCTTGAAGCACTAGAGGCACACTTAGGTGTGTAAAGAAGTAAGACATACTCTTGTTTATTTCTGTGAGCAGTGGCTGAATCTAGGTAAAGAGAAAATCTGATCTGTCCTGGGACTAGATGGTAATAAGAGTGGGCCTGGCTTACAGAATAAACTCAATAAAAGATAGAGAACTATCATAGTATAAAATCCTTCCTGTTGAAGGACACTTTAGCAGATTTTTTTTTGGGGGGGGGGCTATTTTTGGGTAATGACTCCTACAATCCATCAGGAAAAATGAGTTTTAGCTCCTAAAATAACTTTTCCAAGCACAGTACTTCATACATTCTAAGATTACTTTTGAATTGGTAATGTTGAGGTTACTACTGTGATATGTGAGGTGCAGCAATGGTTTAAACACTACAGGAAATGACTGTTGAGACTCCCCTAATTCTAGCTAAGTCTTCTAAAACAATAACTAATCAAGCCATCATAACAGATAAAGGAGCTCTCTGCTCTCCAGAGATCATCCAGGGCTTCAACAGGATCATCCACCAAGGCATCAGGAAACTCCCCAAGAGCCACCAGATATCCATTCATACCCATAAGTCTCTTGGGGTGAAACATCTTAATCAGCTCCTGGCCCCTGAAGAGGCTCCAACTCCCTGTGAGTCTCAACCCCACTTGGTAGTGACCAGTCCACCACAACAGAACTACAGAAAGTTCCTACTAACCCAAATCACCATCAACCTGATCAGAACAGAAAACCAGGTCCAGCATTCTTGGCATCAGATACTACTTAAATGTTATTTGTTGTCATGGTGGACATGAAGTCCTCAGCTACTCCTAACATAGTAGTCTCCACATGGATAATAATAATAAATAATAAAAACTTTATTTCTATACCGCCCTTCCGATGATCAGGGCGGTGCACAATTAAGTAGAAAAAACATATATAAAAGTTAAAAACATTCAATAGCACAATAACAATAATATCAGCCAGGGCAACAGTGCAGTAGCAAAACGCCATTCCAAGCATAGTGAGGGAGGGATAGAGTAACAGCAGGGGGAATGAGTCCAGGATAAGCCTGCTCAAACAGGTAAGTTTTCAACCCTTTTTTGAATAAGTTAAGGGAGGCGGCCAAGCGGAGCTCCGTGGGTAACGAGTTCCAGAGGCTCGGGGCGGAGACCGAGAACGCCCTCTTCGTCGTGGTTGACAGTCTAGCCTCTGGAACTCTTAGAAGTTGTTGCCTAGTAGATCTAAGTGTGCGGGGCGGATTGTGTGGGGAGAGACGGTCCTTAAGGTACTCTGGACCCAGGCCATTTAGGGCTTTATAGGTGATAACCAGCACTTTGTACTGAGCCCGGAAGTGAATAGGCAGCCAATGAAGATCTTTCAATATTGGTGTTATATGGGCGGCCCTGGGAGCACCAGTGACCACCCGAGCTGCCATATTCTGCACGAGTTGGAGCTTCCGAGTGTGATACAAAGGCTGCCCCATGTAGAGCGCATTGCAGAAATCCAACCAAGAGGTTACGAGAGCGTGTACTACTGTTTCAAGGTCCCTCTGGTCCAGGTAGGGACGCAGCTGGCGTATCAGCCGAAGCTGAAAGCAGGTGCTCCTGACCGTCGCATCCACCTGAGAAGTAAGATGGAGCGACGAGTCAAGGAGCACCCCCAGACTGCGTACGGTGTCCTTCACGGGGAGTGTGACTCCGTTCAGGACTGGTGGAACCACCTCCATCCCTGGGCCGGGGGAACCTATCACGAGTACTTCCGTTTTCTCTGGATTCAGGCTGAGTCTATTTTCCCTCATCCAGTCCATTACCGATTCCAGACAGGCCACGAGAGGAGCGACGCCATCCTTGGTCACTGCATCAGTCGGAGACATAGAGAAGACTATTTGGGTGTCATCAGCGTACTGATAACCCCGCGCCCCATGCCTCCGGATGATCTCTCCCAGCGGTTTCATGTAAATGTTAAAGAGCATGGGGGACAGAATAGCTCCTTGAGGGACCCCGGATTTGAGGGCCCTCTTATTGGAGCGAACGTCCCCCAGCTGCACCATCTGGAGCCTCCCAGAGAGGTAGGATCGGAACCACTGGAGCGCAGTGCCACCGATACCCACCTCCGCCAGGTGCTCCAGAAGGATACCATGGTCGATGGTATCGAAAGCCGCTGAGATGTCCAAGAGCACCAGCAGGGACACGCTACCCCTGTTGATGCCCAGACGGAGATCATCGGCCAAGGCGACCATGGCAGTCTCAACCCCGTAGCCCGTGCGGAAACCGGTTTGAAATGGATCTAGAAAATCTGTTTCGTCCAAGATCGATTGAAGTTGGAGTGCAACCACCCTCTCGATCGCCTTCCCCAAAAATGGCAGTAGCGAAACTGGCCGATAATTGTTGTGAACCAGGGGGTCGAGGGAGGGCTTTTTCAATATAGGTTTTATAATGGCCAATTTAAGATTGTCAGGAAACTGCCCTTCCCTCAAAGATGAATTAATGATCCGGTGTAACAGTGAAGTTACAACCGGTTCCCCCTGTGCCACTAGCCACGAGGGACAGGGATCGAGGGAGCAGGTTGTCTTCCTAAGACTTCTAAGGATCTTGTCCACATCCTCGGTACTGATAGACTCAAACTGATCCAGTATAACTGAGTCCACGGAAGTTCTCGACACTTCTGTTCTGGATTCTGCGTCAATACTGGCGTCCAGACCTTCGTTTATCCGAGAGATTTTATCCGCGAAGAAGTTGTTAAATTGGTCACAGCAGGCCTTAGTAGGTTCAAGGATCTGGTTCGGGGCAGGAGGGAGCTGAGTTAGCTCCCTCACTACCCTGAACAACTCTGCTGGACGCGACTCCGCGGATGCGACACGAGCAGCATAGAACGAGTTCTTAGCTGCTTGTATCGCCTCTCCATAGTCCTCCAAGTGGTGGTCTAGGAGAGTCTTGTCGGATAAACGCTGGTGTTTCCGCCAGGCATGCTCTAGCCGTCGCAGGACCCGCTTCCTGGCCCGGAGATCTTCCGTATACCAGGGCTTCTTTTTGGAAGCAGGCCTGAGAGGGCGCTTGGGAGCGATACTGTGTATAGCCCTGGAGAGATCCGTGTCCCAGATGTTAACTAGGGCATCAAAAGTGTCGCCTTCACTTCCAACCATATATCCCTCTAGGGCTTCTTGGAACCTATCAGGTTCCATCAGCCTTCGAGGGTGGACCATTCTAATAGGTCCGCCACCCCCGGAGGGGATCTGGGTTGATGCCTTAATGCGCACCTCCACCAGGAAATGATCCGTCCATGACAGGGCGGAAATATTTGTGATTTCCGCCCACGGAGTATCCATGTCCGTACAGAAGACCAAATCGAGCATATTCCCCACAAAATGCGTCGGGCCCATGACAAGCCGAGACAGGCTCATGGCTGTCATGGTATCCATGAATTCCCGAGCTGCACCGGATGGAACATTGTTGGCCGCGAAGGGGATGTTGAAGTCTCCCAGGACTAAAAGCCTGGGAGACTCCAGCACCAGCTCCGAGACCAGCTGTGTCAGCTCGTTAAGGGAGTCTGTTAGCGCACGGGGTGGCCGGTAGACCAACAGAATCCCTAGGCTGTCTCTAGCCTTCAGGGTCAGGTAAATACACTCGATATAGGAAGTCTGACGGACATGGTTCCTGGTTAGAGACAAGGTGTTTTTATGCACCAAGGCAACACCCCCCCCCCGCCCACCTAACCTGCTCTGGTCCTTCACCGAGTACCCGGAAGGGAGGACCTGAGCCCACACAGCATCCCCTTCAGGCCCAAGCCAGGTGTCGGTTATGCACACCAGGTCGCAGTTGTTGTCCTCTATTAGGTCATAAAGAATGTGGGTCTTATTTTTAATGGACCTGGCGTTGCACAGGAGCAGAGACAGGGTTTGTGGTACATCTAGCTGAGGAAACTCCAACACCACTACAGAGACCAGCCAGCTCAGTGAGGGAGACTGTTGAGCAGCAGGGTGGGAGATACACCAAATACACATATTCAAACACAGTAGACTGTAGGATGGGGCACTGCCATCCTCCCTGCCTCCCCTGCTGCTTTACAGAGAACCCATGTGGACAGATCTAGGAGAGATTATTCCCCCCTGCAGCCCCCCCCCATCCATCCATCCATCCATCCATCCAATACAAGCCAGTTGGCATGCTCATGCAGGATCAAATCCTGGATCAGTGAAATTCAGGTGTGTGAATATTGAAAGCGGAAGCTTTCTGGCAGAGCAAAATCATGCGGCTGAGCCCTGATTGGGAACGACTTAGCACCGGGTGATGGCATGGGGCCTTGAGGAAAGTATGGCATGTGATAAAATGCATTTTCACTCAGCCATGCGTGTCCCCTGTCAGTGCCCAGATCAGGGGCAAAAGTTTGTGTGATAAGGTTCCTAGTCATCTTCTGACTTCTTGACTACAGTTTCTATTTTGATTAAGTACTGAGCCAGAGCATAGGACATCTTTCACTATCTCAATGGCTTCGTTGTCTGATTTAAAGCTGCCTTTGCACTTTCTTCCTTGACTTTCTTCACTAGTTGTTCGAAGCCTTTGCTATTTTCTGCAAGTACTATGATATCTTAAACTGTTGATGTTCCTTCCTACAACTTTCATGACACAACTTTCATTTCCTCAGAGTTTAATCTATCTTTATATATGATACATTCAGCATAAAAATTAAGCAAAGAAGGTAATAAAATTCATTCTTGCCTGACCCTCCTTGCCAACTACAAAACCACTACGCTTCATATTCTGTCTTAACATTGGGACTTTCTAGATTGGCAGGAAAGTGTGACATGAAGTTGCCTTTTCCTTAATGCTTAGCAGCTGCACCGCAGCCTTTAGATGGAGCTGCGCTGTTCCGCAGTTTTTAAAAAAGAAGCTGGGAAAACCAGCATCTTTTTAAAGGCACTTCTTCTCCCCTAAAACACAAAAAAAAGCGTTTTCATGGCACATTTTCCCTTTTTCTCATCTAAAGGCTAGACTTTCATGCAGCCATGAACACACATCTTTTTGCCAATCTAGACCAGGCCACTGGCCTCTTGTCCTGAGTTCAGGTTATGCATGAGGATAATCAAATGTTGTGGTACACCAATTTCTTCAAGAGCAATCCATAGTTTTTCATGATCTATACAATCAAAACCTTTGCCATAAACTAAAGCACAGACCATTTTTCCTCTAAAAGCCTTTGTTGTGCTCCATTAGCCAATTCATGGTTGCAATATGATCCCTAGTGCCTCTTCTTCTTCTGAATCCAGCTTGGGCACCTGGCATTTCTCCCTCCATTTATGATAAAAGTCTTTGTTGCAGAATTTTGAGCTAACTGATTCTGCACTAAATCAAAGCATTAATTTATTTGAAATATTAGTACATAGAACAGAAAGAACAGCTAATCAAAACTACTGAAGATATTTTATAAAAGACATTTTTCACTACACTGTTAATTTCATTGTTCAGTGTGGAACTTCCTACCTTTTTCACACACACACACACCACATCCTGAGGATCTGTTGAACCCCTTTAAACAAAAATTCCAGTGTGAACAATATTCATGCTCCATGTTACATCTAGAATTTTAAATCACATCTCCCTATCCTGGGGATTACCTCTGTGTAAGTAATAGAAGCCAATATGCTGTAGTGGTATGAGTGTTGGACTATGATGCTGGAGATCAGGATTCAAATCTTGGCTTAGCCATGTAAACTCACTGGGTTACCTTAGGCAAATCACACTTTTATAGCCTCAGAGGGTGGCAATGGCAACTCCCTCCCCCCAAAGAAACTTTGCAAGAAAACCATGATAGGTTCACCTTAGTTGTCATAAGTCGGAAACAACCTGAAGGCACACAACAGCAACAACAACAGCAACAACATAATAGAAATACTGGAAACAGCTCTGATACTCTCCAGCATTCCAGAGATGAAAACCAGGATATGTGTGGCATGGTAACATTGAAATGTGATCATAATGGCAAAAATTAATGACAAAAAATACACTAACTAGGAAAGGCTGCAGTGGTTTCCTGAGCTTACTGGGAAGGATAAGATTTGATCCCCTCCTTGTCTCTTTCCTGATGTGTTAACTGAGTAGAAATTATTTTTGCACTTTAATCTCAGTTTTAAGCAACTGAAGCTAGCTGAAGACAAAGGGGAAAAGTGGGAGGAGGAGAGAGAAACAGGGACACTTTAAAGCAAATGGAAAAGTAAGACATCAGAGGATTAATCAGAAACATCCTTACCAAATGGGGACAGTTGTAAGGTATGAAAATCAGTTATGAAGAGTTTAGGAAAAACAGCTGAAGGCCCAGTTAAATTAGATGCTGGACACATGGAGTCATGTTTAAGTCACTCCCAAATCTATGCAGATAAAACTGACAAGCATTTGGCTTACACGTTGTACATTTGTGCATAATTTAGCGGAGACATTCTAGGGTGCATTTTTTATTGATCAGAAGCCCTATGAAGTTACCAGGGGAAATTGTAAATGATTTCATAGAGGTCTGGAGCACCAAATTTGTAAGAACAGGGCAGATGGCTTAATCATTTAGATGTACTGAAGACTTAAAAATTAACTGTGAGTGAAAAGAAAATGTGACAAAAAGCCAGAGCTAATTAGCTTCTTTAGGAAATGAAATATTAGTGCTGATTTAATCTCTACAGTGAATGATTTTAGATTTTAGATTGGCCAGCTATTTATTCCAGGTATCCTTGAGCTATTTTTCTAAAAATAAATGTCATGGTTTGGTTGTTCCTGAATTAATAGTGCTGAACTTTGTATAAGAATGAAATGACATTCACATAATACATAATCATACTTTTGGCATGTTTTATTTGTTAATAGGTAGTAAAGAAAAGGCTGTGAAAAGTATCCATTTGTAGTAGGGATCTTGTTTGGTTTCATGAAAGATAGGCAGAAGAGCTTTCAGTAGAAGATAATGTAATTCAGAAGATAGCAGGTGTAACAAGATCAGAATTCATATTTCTGCTTTGTCATATTTTTAATAGATGGATAGGGGCATTCTCTACCAGTGCTAATTCACAGGCTTGAAATGAGGATCACTGAGATACAAATATGAAGTACAACCTGATGAAAAAACTTTCTATGGAACTGTTGTTGTTAACAAGCGGTCTGCTCAGATCCTGTTGACTCAGGAACATTGCCTCTCTGATTGAGTCAAATCATCCGGCATGTGATTTCCCCCCTCTCTTTCTGCTGCCATCCACCTTTCCTAACATCATGCTTTTTTTTTTTTTTTAATGAACCATGCTTTCTCATAATATGGCCACATTATGAACACACTATTATGGTACAACAGCTTCAATTTAGTCATCTTGCCTTCCAGGGAGAATTCTGGTTCTATTCTAGGACCCCCCCCCTTTTATTTTCTTTGGCTTTTTGGCCATCCATGGTATCCTTAGCACCCTTTTCCAGCACCATCTCTCAAATGAGTTTCCTCATTGTCCAGCTCTCATATCCATACATTGTGATGGGGAATACAATGGCTTGGACAATCCTAACGTTAGTATTCAGTGTTATATCTTTACACTTTAAGACAGACCTGCACAATTTGGAAGTAGGCAGAGGCCAAAATTAAACCACCAAACTTCTTCAGGCTGCAAATAGGTTTTAGTTAATTATTGCAATGAATTATTATTAATTACTAATTATTTATTAATAATTAGAAATTTAACTAGCATAATTACTAATTAATTATTATTAATAATTAAAATTATTGCTATTAATTCCATCCTCCTTCTCCTCCTCCCTGCTCTTTCTTGGGAGAAGGCTGAGCAGCCGAGCAGCCTGGAGTAGGGTGATCAGATGTCATAACCGGAATGGAGGACAAGGGACCAGAATATATGTGTATACACACACACACACACACACACACACACACAAAATTGAATAATGGTAATAGCATATGGGCCATTCACTTTTAAAAAAATGGTCCAGATTTAAATGCTGCTTTAAAATTTATTTTCCATCTCCAAGATATGAGATGGTTGGTGTGTGTGTGTGTGTGAAAGTGATGTGAGGGAGAGACTGCAAACATATGTGATGTATTCCAGGGTATGTAATTATTTCACAGGTATGGGGAACCTGATAATTTTTATACATTTAGTTGAGCTTTGATTAAGTGTGGATGCTTATGCTTCAGGGCAGACGAAACCAGCAAGAACCTTTGAGTCGGGAGAGTCATTCAGTCTGACCCTCATTTTGCCATGCATGAAGACACCCTCCAAGCCCCTCCCCCTCCCCCTGGGACAGATGGGTGATTGTCCTCAGTGTCTTTGGGCAGATTTAGGTGTTTTCAGCCAGCAGAGAAGCATGGGAGCTGACTCACTGCTGTTACCCCCTTGCTTGCTCAAGACAAGTTGAGAGGGGACGCTGCACTGGAGGGAGCCCCTCTGGCAGGACTTTGGGGATTTAGACAGCCAAATCTGTGCATGAAAATGGCACCCATTTTTTGGGAAAAAGTTCCTTTAGATCCCCTACCCAAAAAACAAAACCAGGCTGAGCTTGGTTTCCCTGCGGGAACCCTGCTACCCTTGCTCACTGGCCATGCATGCCCTATGGCTCCTTCTTTGCCAACAAAAGTCCTTCAGGGAGGGAAGGAGAGAGGTACAGAGGGCCAGGAGGGACACATGCCCACTCGCCTTCACCACCCACCCTCCATCCCTCCCTTGGCTGGGTGGGAGAGAAGCACTCTCTCCATGATGTGCTATGGTGATCCCACTTTAATTCTTTAATGCCCTGATCGTATGGCGCAAAATCTTCTGTTTTGGCAGTCAGGTTTTGTTATTTACCTTCCACTCAATGGAGGGTACTTGTGGGCTGTGTAAAATCATTTGGTGGGCCGCATGCAGCTCTTAGGCTATATGTTGTGCAGGCCTGCTTTAAGATATTGTTTAGTTCTTTCATAGCTTCCCTTCCCAGTCCGAGTCTGATTTCCTGACCACAGTCTCCATCCTGATCAATGCTAGGGACTCTTTCACAATTATCAGACAGGGGGGAAATTGAGGAAAGAAAAGGCATACTCCTGGCAAAGTCAAAGATCATGCTGAAGGTTTTCAGACAGCATTGCACTTATTCAGGACTTAACCCATGAAGATCCAGGAATGCTCCAGCAATAAATCATTCCTGGGACTTCCTACTGATTCAATGGGTCTATTCTAGCTGCAGCCAATTCAAGCCATAATGATATAACAAAAAAGATAGGATAGCTTTTAAACACTTATCCAAGAAGACAGAGTGTTATAATATCCCAGACTCAGGTTTTGTTGCAGAATTCACCGAGTTAGACTTCCAAGGTATGCATTTTATGACATTGTCACCCAGGGAACTGCATCCACTTGCTATATATTACTTTTTATTATTATTATCTTTGGCAGACAACAGCTGTGGTAAAAATTGTCTTAACACATCTATTACATTGGGGTGCTTAGTTCCTCACACCATGCAAGAAGAACAGGAACGAGAGCAGTTCAGTTAGGGTTGCCAGATTGAAAACTGGAGATGGCTCACATCCCTTCACTGTTGTGTAGAAGAGGGGATTTCAGCAGGTGTTGCTTGTAATGTACTGTGAAATGGCTTAAAAGCAGCAACAGCTGACTGTGGAACTACTTACCCAGAATGCTTCATGTTTTGTGGTTTATCCATTCGGACTGCAAGTTTGATTTTCAGGTCTTGGTCAGGGCAATTTTTTGAAACAGTCATCTTGTGCCACTCTGATTGTTTTGGGCTATTTGGTGTAGGATGAAGAACAACCTGAATGTGATAAAGACAATTTGTTAACATGCTGAGATTTAGACATAACATAAATGTGATGAAAGTTAAAGGGCACTCCTATGAAGGTCTAAGTTCCCTAAGTGATATCAAGATACCCTACTGTTGTGAGATTTCTTACCTTTGAAAGTGAAAAAGAAATCAAACAAAAATGAACTATTAAGATATCCCAATGATTGTTGCAAAGTAAAAGAGTGAAAAGCAATTACTGGTATATTCCAAATTAGTGAGAAGAAAGTAATGCATTTTATTGGATTAAGTATATACAAGTTTATTCTAGACTTGAAGCTAATGGAAGCAGTTTAAATTTCTAGAATGTGAAGAAAATATTTAAAAGAATGCAGATTATAGAGATGATTCAAATATTATGTACTTTGACATGATGAAAAATGTATTTAATCAGGAAAATTATCCAAGGTTTAATTAATGAACTTTTTCCAAACAGATCATTTTGTATCATATTTTGTTGCTGTTGTTTTTCTCCTGTAAAGCTTCTTAAAGAGTAAATAGATGATTTTACAGTTGTTCACTTCTAGGTTTTGGCAACTGTATTTTCCAATTCAGCTTGTTCCAATAACTCAGGAGGTAAAAGCTCGTTATTAAGCTTCTTATTATTCTGAACCAAGATTAATGTTCTCCAAATGCATTGACTTTTAAGGGCATGTATTCTCATTACTGGAGATGCCTTCTATCTTTTTTCTGACTAGCTATATTTGCCTAAAACTGACAGTAAACTTCATCTTCTTGCTATTCCATTGATCTTTAGCACTGCTGCTGATTCAACAGACTTTAACTTTTTATTTCTGTAATGGGATCATTACTCAAGCACTGGTTGTAGAAAGCGGGCTAATTATTGTTTAAATATGCAACTCAAGTGCCACTGAAATCAACACAAAGCTTCTCCTCATGTCAAGAAAATTAATCTGTTATATATCATATTAATTCTCTCCCACTCTCCTGCTTAAGTGACATGAGTAAAATGATCTGGCATTTTTTTAAAAAAGTTACTTGGATCCTACATATTTAGGAGAGCATTTCTGTCTCTGGGACTGGCTGCAGTCTCTATGGCTGGCCAATATCTCTCAAAGGTAATTTCCATATGCCATTTTTTTTTTAAAAAAAAATGGATTTATTCTTCTTGGCAATTGTTCAAGAGCTTGAGCTATATGTAGTTATGATTTTCAACTTGGTGCCAGAATGATACCATCAATCTGGCCTCTGAAGGGAGGCATTCCACAACCTTGGTGCCATAGTAGAGAAGGCCCACATCCTTCCAGTGTATGAGCCCCAATGGTCGGACACAGAGAAGGGTTGCTGAAGCAAATTTGGACAGATGTATTCCCCCCACCACCAAACTTTAACTGGAGACACTAAAGTCGCTATAAATCTACAACTAAAAAACCTAAAAAAACAAAACTTTTAAGTTCTAAAATCAGTTTTGGAGAAAACATGTCTGTGCATGTGGGCACATATCCACAGATGTGGATAAGCATACAAGTTTCTTTTTATACTGCTTGATTCTACTTCTTTTATGATACTATCTCCTTTCTCTGCTCATTTGAAAAACACTGGCTTTGAAAAATTAAATGGAAGAAAAATGCCGGCTTGGTCAGAATGAAAATGAATGTCTTCAGCCACTTGCATGGCTATTATTTTGTTGTATCCATGCTTTAAATGAATATTTCATTTTTAAAAGGCATCTTTGATGATAAAACTCCCTCTAAAGCATGGATTGTTGTTGTTGTTGTTGTTGTTGCTGCTGCTGTTGTGTGTGCCTTCAGATCATTTTTACTTGTGTAGAAAGGCAAATCTATCATGGGATTTTCTAGGCAAGTCTTTTCAGAGGAGGTTTGTTATTGCCATCCTCTGAGGCAGAGAGGGTTTACATGTAATCTAAGACTCAAATCACTACACCTTGCTGGATATATGTGACTAGAAAAGACAACCCTTGGAGTTTCTCTTTTAAGTTAATTTGGTTATGTGAAAGTGATGTGAGCTGCATGTGGAATCAAGGTGTGAGAAGTTATTGGGTTGGTTGCATTACTGAATTTTGAAAATCAAATAATAAAGTCTACTCAGATTTTGTTTCTATGTGAAAATCAGTTCCTACATCTACAGTTTAGAAAACATCTTTACTGGGACCAAACAGAGTATTTCAAAATAATGGGCCAGCTTTCCCAGATGTCCTTCTCAGGCTGGATGATAAGCATGTGAGGGAGACAAAAGTTTTCATGTGGGCCTAACAAAAGCCAAAACATCTCAATCTCCCAAAATTAACTTTTCAATTGTTGTTCTGTGCCTTTGAGTCATTTCTGATTTGTGGCAACCCTAGGGCATTTGATTATCATTGGGTTTTCTTGGAAAGTTTCTTCAGAGGGGGGTTGCCATTGACATCCTCTGAGGCCGAGAGAGTGTGACTTGCCAAAGATCACTCAGTGGGTTTCCAAGGCAGAGCTGGGATTCAAACTCTGTGTCCTAGTCCAACGCTCAAACCACTATGCCATGCTGGGTCACTTTTCAATTTTTCAATTATCACATTTTAAGGCAGACAGTATCAACTGTTTCATCAGTTTTGCGAATCTGATTTTCTTGTTTAACATGAGGAATGACTTTTTGAGTGACCACAGATTAAGACCTACTACAGTGCACTGTGTCTATTGGCGGAGGGGGGGGGTGCTGAAAGAAGAGACTTATGCAATTTATACAGCAAAGGATTGCACAGGCTTTAATGTGGCCAACAATGTGGTCATTTCAAGGACACCCACATGAATTTAGAAAAATGTAGAAAAGCCAACATTTCAATAAAAATCTGAGAATGCACTGGTAAACACATGCAGAATACAGTATTCTAATCTGATACTTTAACTGTCCAGGAACTAGTAATCCTTTTCATTCCATGCATAAGAGAAAGGGACAAAACAGATGTGCAGTTTTTCCAGCATGAAGGAGACTCTTCCCACAGCTGAGGTAAAGTGAAGGTATCTTTGCTTTGATAGTGAAGGTGCCTGCAAATCTCTCTGCCTTGAAAAGGCCTCATATTGAAAGAGAAGGATACTGTTTAGCATGGCCTCACTCTAAAATGCATGAAGGCAGAGACAGAGAAAGAATTCCTTGGTAATTATGTCTTCCAATAAGATAAATTGTGAAGTTGCGGACTCAGTGAGGGGAAAAAATCAATAACAACAGCCAACTGAAGTGTCATAAAGCAACAGAGTGGGGACATTTAAGAGCACTGTGTGTGTAGCTGATAGCAATGGATAACAAATTGAACCACAAAACAAAGGTTTGTTTTTGTTTTTTACTACGACCTTCGGCTGTTTGAGAGGACTACGGGAAAAAGTACAGGCTGCAGTTAATTTAGCTGAAGCTGAGGTACATTGTTAGCAACCTTTGGAAAAAGTAATGATACTTCTGTTCTAAATTAAACACTTGGAAGAGTTCAGCACTGATTGGTAAAAGAATATGGAAATGGTCTATTTTCCCTACCCTCACATTCCCATCCCCTCTCGGCTGCCCAGCTGCTATAAAATATATATAAAAATTGGCTTGCAAGTTACTAGAGGTAAAATCTACAGTAAAATGAAACACAACTTCTTGTGCTGAGAATTTTCTGCTAAGGTACGTCAAGCACTCAGAGGTCAGGATAACTCAACCAGCCTGAGCTTAAGCATGTAGGATGCAATCTAGATATCTTTCACATCTTTAGCAAGATATCTTAAGGAGTAATGAGAATGGTAGTCATATATTTACATCTGTTCTTAATTTCTTCCCTATTTTTTTAAGATATAATTTTAAGTTTGTCCTTCTGTCTGTTATGCTGTTGAAATTCATGTCCTTGATGCTAGAGTTGTCAAACATACCAAACTTGGTGGGCTATTTAATGAGAACAAAACAAACATTGCTGGATGGTTTTGGACCTGATCTATGAACTGCTTCAGGTACTGTCCAAAGTCCACTTCAGATAACTGCATTTTCTTTTGGCTCTAAAAATCTGCACATTTATGAACACATTTTGACAAACTTCATATTTATACAGTACTTATCTTTATATCTCAAACATTTCATGAAAGTTTGGGAGCAACTGTCATTACATGAAACATGGTGTGAACAAAGTTAAGGAAGAGAGTAGGTGCCACCAGATGAACTTCTGATGTACTGAAATCATAAGCAAAATCAGCATCAACCTTGGCAAAGCTGGGTCAATTTTGTAGTGTTAAATAATGTTTACTTCCCTGGAGTAACTCCACTGTCACTAAACATGGTGGCAACTCTTTGTGAGTTTTTTTTTACACTTTAAAGGGGATGCATAATCCACTTTTTGTTTGAAGCAACCCTTTAGTTCAAGTAGAGATTTCGGATGATCCTTTCTTTTAAGCTCTTTACAGATTGTGATACTTATAGAAATACAATCTAGCTTCTATTTTCCTAGCCAGAAAACCTGTCTTTTTGTTTTTGGCCTCTGTTATATTTCCTGTTCTGCAAATGTACATTTATGTGTGTGCTTTTCCAATAGCTGCCAAAATATTCCCTCCTTGCTCAATGCATGTTTAGCCAGCTATAATTCTGCCACTGCAAAGTTACACCAGAGATGAGATATGAAATGTTCTAATTTCCATCACTGCAGGGTAGAAAGTCTGTGTTCTTTTGTGATTTGGACTTCTAAAAGTGCCAACGCTGATGCTGCCAGGACAGCTTTCTTCATTTTGTAAACAAAGCTGAAGAGGCATCATTGCCCTTACCCGCCCGAGTTCTTTGTCTTCTAAAGCCAGTACACCGGTGCTCTCTGTAAACAGCTTCACCTTCACTGCTGGAAGGGCGTGCGTTGTGCTAAAGTCACCCTGAGTCCCCCATCTGTGAAAACATCCACAACAAAAGCATTAGAAAAGAAACAAAGCCAGATAACATAGCACTATCACCTTGGAATAGAAAAGGTTAATTCAAATGTTACCAACTGTCATAGTCATTTAAAAAAGCAACAGGAGTGACATTGTGTTAATTAATTAAGGTGGTTATAAATGTGTAAGATAACATGCCAGCAATGTCATGGAGCTTCTTCCTGGAAGCTAAAAGAGTAGTATGAAGACAATGCTAGGTATGTATATATGTATTTCTGTGTGTTCCTTTATTTTTAATTCACAAGGCAATACAATGCAGTCTGATGGTTTAATTTTTTTAAAATGAAACTATACATTTTAGTTGATGAAGAATGCTATCCCACCTTATTGCAGTATCTGAGTGGCTAGAAACAATCAATAGTACTTGTAGAGCACAAGAGGAATACAAATTTCCTTAATTCCAACATAAAGGAATACCATGAATGCAAATTCTAGCAATACAAACAAAAGGACATCAATATCTTGATCTTACTAATTTTACTAAATACGAATTTTTAAGGTTTTCCTAATTTTATGTAGTTTATTGAGCCTTAAGAAATATTCAGAAATTTCCCCATGTACAATTTGGGTTATATGGGCTGAGTGGCAGAGGGAAGAAAAAGTAGGGGAATAGAGGAAAAAAAGACAAATGCGGGGTACAGTACAGACAAAATATGCCACAATGCACAGAAGTTACAGTTGCATTCGCCTATTTGCACACATAACTCCCCTATAATGTAATCAGAGTGTAAAGCTGAAGTAGAACAGCTAATATAATAATAACAGATAGTGGTCAAGAGCTCACATCTGTGTTCTAAAGTTAAAAAATCCACATGAATAGCTCTCTGTGCCTATAAGGAATGTATGTGTCTGTGAGGCTGGACTGGGCACAGAGGGAGGAAACATACCCTAAAGGCACTAGATCCTGTCTGATCTTGGAAGCTAAGCAGGGTCAGCACTATTATGACTTGGATGGGAGAGCACCAATGAATACTAGGGTCTGTAGGCTATATTTCAGTGGAAAATATACAATGTTATACAGAGATGTGGGTTATTATTATTATTAAAAAACTGGCAAATCCTCCTCTCAGTATTCCTTGCCTAAGAAAACCCTGTGGGGTTGCCATAAATTGACATACGACAGACTTGACCTACATAAGTCAAGTCCAAAACACACTGCAGAAATAATCCAGTTTGAGACCTCTTTAACTACCATGACTCAATGCCTGGGAATTCTGGGAACTGTAGTTTTGTGAGACATTTAGCCTTCTCTGTCAGAGAGCTCTGGTGCCACAATAAAGTACAATTCCCTGGATTTCCTAGCACTGAACCAGGGCAGTTGAAACAGTCTCACACTGGATTATTTCTGCAGTGTGTTTTGGACCTCAGTCTCTAACAGGTGCATTAAGAGAATGCACTTGATAGGTGCAGTAAGAGAATGAAGAAAGTGACACATGGAGCTCTTTCAGACATGGGAAATTGGAAGTATAATCCAAGGGCAATCCAAACGCAATCCTGGGGTTTCACGTTATTGCGAATTAATTCTTCTCACGCAAATTCGGGCAAAAGGGAAGTCACTCCGAATGCAATCATGGGTTTAACGTTATTGCGAATTTAAGCTTCTCACGCGATTTTGGGCAAGGGGGGGTTATTTTCCGGTAATGGGAAGTAATTCCGAATGCCTTCCGAATGGAGCAGGGGTTCAGGTAAATTCGCTAAACAAGCGAATTTACATGAATCCGCATTGGCTCCATTCAGAATTGGGAGAAATTCCTCCCGTTTGAAAGAGTCCATGGAAAATGCAGAATATAAGATTTTGGCTACAGACAGTGGTATATATATTGCTTGTTTCTAACCCTATGAATATGGAGGCTGAATATGGAGAAGGAGTATGAATATGGAGGCTCTCCAAAGCTTTGTAGTCACAAGAAGAAAACAAGAGAAAAATTTGCTCAGTTCAAGATAGGCTATGAGGCATTTGGCATGTAAGTGTCCTGCAACTTTTGAATGCTAAGTGAAAATTGATTTCTCCCTTCGCATGCATTCTTTGTGTTTGCCTGATGGCTCAAAAGAAGGAAGTCATTGAGGTCAACACAAATACCACCTGCTGGCTAACACAGCTTCTCTCAGTTTGTGCAGATTCCTGCCAAGAATATTATGCAGCTTTGTTACGCTTCCGAATTAAAGCTTAAGAGCAATAAAAGTTTGTATGGCAGCATTACATTATTATTTTTGTATGTGACAACTTGTATAGAGCATGAATAATCTATTGTCATTGTTTAGGTTTTTGTTCATTCAGTGGAGAGAAAATGAAATATATGTGTAATTGCCATACTGAAATCAATAGGAACTTAAGGTGCCTACCTCTAAATTTGGACTGGATTTTTTAACTTTAGAAAATCTCCACCTCACATTTGAGACAAAAGTGGTTCCCAAGGGAGATTTTTAGTTGGGATTCAATTAAACCTTTGAGGAAACAGTGCTATGGAAGGGAAGGGGAAGGGGAAGGGAGACTGATATGTGGGGTACTGCAACCCAAAAGGCCCTGTATTGCATGCAACCAAATGCATCTATCTTGGTGGCAGGAAATCAAGCAAGTCTCAAAAGAAGTTTGTGTGGAGAAGGTCTATGACGTTAATGGCAGTCTTTTAGCTAATCTGTTCCTAAACTGCTAGGGCTTTATGCTTAATCGTCACAAACTGGAAGTCAGTGCACATTAAAAAGTGGTATAACACTTTAAAAACCAGACACTGACACTGAATTTTACACCAGCTATACTTTCTGAACACTTCAAGGGCAGTTCACAAAAGCATGTTGTAAGTTTGGTCTATATGTGATGGCAGTGTAACATTTTTCAAATTTAATTCACTTTATTCCAGATAGCCAGTATTGAAGACAGTGAAGACTTGGAATACACACACACATACACACAGATATTGATTGATTGATTAACTGATTGATTGCAGGGCTTTCTCGGAGGAAGTATGCTTAGGATATCAATCTGAGAACTTTCTCTGTTGCATAGCTTATATTAACAATTCATGGTAGGCTTTTCTCTTTCTATCTTGAGAGAGAGGGAGAATGAGTGCACAAGAACTTTTTATTACAACTGTGATAGATTTTCAATGATCTTCACAGCTCATTTAATTTTGTTTCTTAAACTTTCATGCTGTGCTACCTTAAAAAAATGGCATGTTAGCTCCCATGAAAGCTAGCAATTCTCTTCTCTTTTCTATTCTCACATAATCAAATACACACAGAGCACAATACATCCTGAGAAAATAGCCTTATTATTTCCATTTTGTGTAAAGAAGAACTATAAGAATAGCAAGGTTAAATTTTTAAGAAACATTGTCAATCCCTTCAATGTGGTGTTAGTGGTCTTCTCCAAAACAAACAGCCTATCACAAGCTGCATCTGCACTGCAGAAATAACCTGATTTGACACCACTTAAACTGCCATGGCTCAATGCTATGGGATCCTGGGATTTGGACTTTGTTGTGGCACCAGAGCTCTGACAGAGAAGGCTAAATGTCTGACAAAACTACAACCTCTAAATTCACTAGCATTGCAGGGCTTTCTCAGAGGAAAGCATTGAGTCACAGCAGTTAAAGCGGTCTCAGACTGGATTATTTTTGCAGTGTGTTTTGGACCATAGGGGAAAATAGGAACACCGAATGGGTCGAGCTACCAGCCCTGTGTGGTTGCTCAGCAGCAATGTAATGAACAAAGGTGACTGCACATGAGCTAACTCAAATTGAATACAAATAAAGAGTAGGGATTATATCTCAGAGGCAATCAGGTAGTAAGGGAAGGGACTTGGTGGGTTTTTTTTAACCTTTCTGCTTGAGATTTAGTTGAGAAACCATGCTTACAATCTGCTTGCATGTAATAAAGACCAACACCTTTATGTAGCCACTTCTAGAAGGCATGAGCAGGCAACATGGGGACATTACCCTCTAAGGTCTGGTCGAGGATGTACATAGCCCTTTGACTTTGGTTAGTTGCCCTTGCCTGCTGCAGTATACAGAGCTTTTGAATCATTTATTTGTCCTGTAAATGTATAATATTTGTTTGTCTCTATTGTTGTGACATACAAGGACAATGTGGGTTAGCATGTGAGCATTGGAGGGTATAATCATCAGCAGCAACAATAGGGACACATGTTTTGACTTTTTTTTTCAAACGTCTTTCAATCATATTTTAATTTTTGTTAACTATCTGATAACTTTTAACAGATATTTTAGAACACTGACAATTTCAAGAAGCCTTGGCTGTATGAAAAACTAAAAATACTTCTAAAGCTATCATAGCATCTTATGATCAGGAAAAATATGCTATTTATGCTGAACTACAGTACAGACAAAATGTTTAAAAGTTGGTGTTTGTATAATCATTGATGCCCAGATTTTTAAAATAAAGGGAAGAGAGTGCAAGTACTGTATTCAGACTGCTTGTATTCAATGGATAGATGATGGATGCAGATACATACAGGAATGTAAACCCAAACACAGATGGTGAAACTATTTTAGGCCTACCAGAAAAGACAGCATGGTTTCAAGGGGTTTGTTTCCTTGACAATATCTCACTGTATGCTTCTTAACTCATAAAATATTGCTGTTTTCTGGAATTGGAGCCAAATTTCCCCTCAGAATTAGATACATCCTTATGATACACAGTCTTCAACAGGTCTGTACAACTGTGGGTTTAGTTAATCTTATCTTATTGATCCAAATCTGTACAAAACTGGTTTTATTTACACTTAGATTATTGATCTCTGCATGGCTGAAAAACTGCATCTGGAATTCAACCCAAAGTGACACACTAAAGAAATCATAGGCCTCTGTTTGAGTCTGTGAACTGATAAACCACTTTTTATTTAGTTCACATGATAGCTTGTCACTTCTCTGCAGGCTAGGCATGGATACAATATCAACAAATGAGCCAAGGTGAGGACACTTTACATGGTTGTTTCCACAATGCCTCCAATAGGTTCCTGCAGTGAGGAAATATGTCACCAATATCACTTGCCCAGTGAAGTTTATAAGATTTAGTTGACATTATGTTAAAAGGAGGAGAACTGAAGATAACTGCAATGAAGATTTTGCAGTAAAATATTGTTTTAAGTTTTCTTTAAAAGGTAGAATATATTTAATAACTACATAATACAGCTGAAATACATGGCCTTGAGCAAATCAGTATGAAACAAAGACCCACAGCATTAAGTTCTTGTGAGGCCAAAATAAGAATGGGATTGTAAAGCACTCTGTAAATCACAAATTCAACACACTGTATATTAATACCAGACATAGCATTAATCTTAATCCCATATTTGACAAAGTAAAGACAACCATGAGAGGGCAGTATAATCATGTTAAATTCTACAAGTTGCTGTACATATATGCAGCTTACAAGCTAACTGACGTAATGAGACAGAGGTATTGTTATCCACAGTAGAAATGTTCATATAGTTATTCCAGAGTTGCCTTTTGCAAAGGGGTTTGAACAAATCACTGTCTGCAACCAGCTTTAGGACTCATTTGTTTGTCTTTTCAGCAGTCCATGGTATCCAGAGAATTCTTCAACACACTGTTCAACATTTCAAATGAGTTGAATTTCTTCCTATCCTCATTCTTTATTTTCCAGCTTTCACAACCACACATAGAAATGGGAAATATGGCATGGACAATCCCAAATTAGTATTCAGTAATACATCTTTGCACTTCAGTCACTTGTTTAGTTTTGTCATACTGTCCTTCCAAGTCCTAGTCTTTTTCTGATATCTTGATTACACTCTCCATTTTGATTAGTGACTGAGCTAGGGTACAGAAAATCTTGAACCATTTCAATGTCTTCATCATCTACGTTAAACAAACCCCTTGAAGCCATGCTGTCTTTTCTGGTAGGCCTAAAATAGTTTCACCATCTGTGTTTGGGTTTACATTCCTGTATGTATCTGCATCCATCATCTATCCATTGAATACAAGCAATCTGAATTAGCTGTGGTCATTATTTTTGTTTTCTTAATGTTCAGCTGTGGGTAAAGCAGAACTGGGCAGTGGGGAAGAGGGTGAGGCCTTTTGGCCCCACCCCATGGAGCCCCCCAAAGCCCTCCCCCACACCAGATGACACCCCAGGCTGGGATGCCACTGGGTCTTCTACATACAGGCCTGTGACTTCCTGAGTCTAGCCATTTGACATGCAACACCCTAAAAGCATCACAACTACAAAAAAACAAAAACAAAACAAAAGAGTTGTACGGCTATTTGTTAATACTTGCATATTTTCTCATTCTTAGTGACACATTGTATGTACAGCACTGTGTAAATTTACAGCGCTATATAAATAAAATAAATAATAAATAATAATAACAGAGAAAAAAATTTAGAAATTTTTTCCCCAGCTGTTTTTCACTTTTTAGCAAAAACTTCATTTGTTAAAAAACTTTTGGTTTTACACATCATTACACAGAAAAATGTACTTCGTACAAATGCACTGCTTTCAGCACACTTTGTCCATCCCTGTGCTAGAAAGAAGACAAGGATGGTGTGAGAAGTGTAAAAAGTATCTGCAGAAAGGACCACTTTTGTCAACAGTCTTTGTGGTGGAGCTGATGGGCCAAAAGTTGCTCCGGGACCCCAGTGACTGGATGGCCCACTCGTGAAGTTGGCCACTGCTGCAGTCCCAAGTACACTCCTTTTTCTGGTGGCTTCAGGCCACCTTAGCCAGTCTCATAGTCTCAGGAGCATGTGCCATATAAACACTACACTCCTGAAGTGGCCGGAATCTTGTTTGGCCTGTCTGTTTCAGGCCATTGTTAAATGGAGTATGCCTGTATTCCATTCTTTGGGAAAGTGTTCCAGGGCATGGAGGCAGGTAAATTTAACATTTTTCTTGATGATAGACTATTTAGAAACTTTTCAGTCTGATTTTAGGCCAGGGTTATGACAGTGAACCTGCTTTACTTGCCTCACTAGATGATTTACATTGGCAACTGGACAGGGTAGTGTATGTATATTAGTTTCATTGCACTCTCAGTAATATTCACTACTATTAAAAATGTTAAGGCCAAACTCCCCAGCTGCTCTTACTTCCAAGGCTGTCTTCCAGCCTGTCCCACCAAATGCTATTGTGTATTTGGTGGAAACTTAGGCAATGGCTTCTTTTCTAACCTAATCCTATCCCTGCTTGTTGATGATTTTTCAGCAGTGGGATAAAACCTTTTTATTTATACAGGAACTTCATCTACTGTTTCTCTCTCTCTCTCTCTCTCTGATGTTTTTAATATTGATCTTTTTTATTGTTTGCTGCTTTCAGCAATTTTAATGAAACAATGGGGATACAAACGTAAGCCATAAATAATAGTTTAGGAGCTTAATGACAAATAACCTCAGAATATTTTTTATCTAGTTGCTGGCTACACAGTGCAGGCAGAAATTTAATGATCACCAAGGAAATACTCTGTCATATAGCCCAGAGCAAGTTAAGTGTTATTATGTTTAATATAAACAGCATGCAAGTAAATTTGTATAGGATTCCATCTTTATGGTGAGCAAGCTACCTACATGGGCTAGAATGCCAGATGAATCCCACCACTGATAGCATTTTTAGAAGACATTCTGTTTAGCAGCCCCTTTCAAACAGATTGTATTGACCTTCACAAGGAACTAGAATGAATGTGTGAAATGTTGATAGACTTTAGTTATTGTTGATAGCTGCAAAACTAAGCTCTTGTAAACAATCCTGAACAGGTTTGATAACCTGATGTCAGGAGATTTGGACATTATAAACTGGAAGCCATGCCCTGTGAGGAGTTAGATATGTTTAACATGGGGAAGAGAAGGTCACTCACATCTTGATAGCCATATGATAGCCATATTTAAATATATGAAGGGATGTCAGAATGGAGCAAGCTTGTTTTCTGCTGCTCCAGAAACTTGGGCACAGAGCAATGGATTCAAATAACAGGAAAATCAGAAGGTCTGGTATACCAGAAAGTTGAAGAATATGAAGTGGGTGGGACGACTAGAGCATGATTGGCAGAGAACTGGACTCGTATCTGACAGAACTCACCATAAGAAATTTCTTTGTTCTTATGGTGAGGCAATAAAAGCAGCGAAGAGATCCTCCTTGTCTGCTCGCATCGCATCTGCAAAGTCCCATCTGGCAGAACTGTTTAGGGTGATGAGGGAATTGACAGGGATGCCATCTACTCAGAACCCTCTACTTAACCAAACAACAGCCTGCTGTGATGCTTTTAATAACTACTTTACCGACAAAATCTCTCAGATAAGAACCCACTTGAATGCCAATGTTGGAGCAGAATCGACTGATGAGGTGTCCAGTAAACCCATTTGTAAGTTTAAACTGGATCAATTCGAGCTTGTGAGTACTGATGACATTGACAAGATCCTTGAAAAGGTGAGGAAAACGACATGCCCTCTTGATCCCTGCCCATCATGGCTGGCCATCCGGGGGGGGGGGGGAGTGATGCCTTGATGGCACTTCTTAGACGTGTCATCAGTGCATCCCTTAGGGAAGGCTATGTATTATCTTCTCTAAAGGGAGCAGTTGTCAGACTGCTCCTGAAAAAACCTTCCCTGGACCCCCTGGACATGAAAAACTATAGGCCTGTACCCAACCTGCCATTTTTGGGCAAGGTGATTGAGAGAGCTGTTGCTCTTCAGCTCCAAGTAGTCTTGAAGGAAACCAGTTATCTTGATCCATTTCAAACTGGCTTCAGGACCAGGTATGGGGTGTGTGAAATATGTGCTATGTTTCTTTAAGTCTTACATCTTCCCTCTTCATCCACCTGTCTTGTGTTATTGTGTTACTATAAATGATTATGTGGTCTTGGGAGTGGCCAAGTTGTTTGGGAAAAGAGACTGTGTGTGTAAATATTCTGAAGCTCAAGCTTTCCAGAATACATTGACCTTTTCAATAAATGTATTTCTCTCTTTAAAGAAGCTAGATGAAGCACTCTTTATTACATTACAAGGTGGAGACTGCCATGGTTGCCTTAACTGATGACCTTTGTCTAGGTATCGACAGAGGAAGTGTGACCCTGTTGGTGCTTCTGGACCTCTCAGCAGCATTCGATACAATAGATCATGACATCCTCTTGGGATGCCTGAGAGAGTTAGGAGTTGGAGGAATTGCAATCCAATGGTTTCGCTCCTTTCTCTTGGGCAGGTTCCAGAGGGTAATGCTCGGGGACAGTTGCTCCTCAAAAATGGAGCTTAACTGTGGTGTCCATCAGAGCACCATCCTGTCCCTGATGCTGTTTAATATTTACATGAAACTGCTAGGAGAAATCATCTCCCAGAGAAATCATCTCTTTACATGGGAAGTGGTGTTATCAATATGCTGATGACACCAAATATATTTCTCCATGACATCAGCGATGACAACAGATGGCATTTCTCCCCTCAATCGGTGTCTTGCAGCAGTAATGGACTGGATGAGGGAAAACAAGCTCAAATTAAAACCAGATAAAATGGCAGTACTTATAGTAGGGGCCCCTAAACCAGTTATTGGGCTGCAACCTCCAGTCCTAGAGGGGTTCACGCTCTCCTCAAAGGACTGCATTCACAGTCTGGGGGTGCTTCTTGACTTGTCGCTTCACATGAGAGATCAGGTGAACACGACAGTCAAGAGCACTTGTTATCAGCTTTAGCTGATACGCCAGCTGCGCCATTTCCTAGAACCAAGGGACCTCAAAACTGTAGTACATGCACTGGTAACCTCAAGACTCGATTTTGAAGTGCATTCTACCTGGAGCTACCCTTGTGCCTAGTTTGGAAACTTCAGCTGGTACAGAACATGGCAGCCAGGCTAATTACAGGAACAGCAAAGAGTGACCATATTATACCAATATTGAAGTCACTCCACTGGCTGCCTATTAGTTTCTGGGCGAAGTACAAGGTGTTGGTTATCACCTTTAAAGCCCTACATGGCATGGGCCCAACTTATCTAAGGGATCGCCTGCTTCCATATAATCCACCCTGTACACTCAGATCTTCTGGGAGGAACTTATTGCAACCAGTGAAGACCAGATTGGTTGTGACATCAGCCCTGGTGGCGCAGTGGTTAAATGCCTGTACTGCAGCCACTCACTCAAAACCATAAGGTTGTGAGTTCAAGACCAGCAAAGGGCTAAAGCTCGACTTAGGCTTGCATCCTTCCGAGGTCGCTAAAATGAGTACCCAGATTGTTGGGGGGCAAATAGCTTACAATTGTAAACTGCTTAGACACTCCTTAAGGGTATGAAGCGGTATATAAATGAAGCTGTCTGTTTGTTTGACATCCCAGAGGACTTTTTCTGCAGTCGCTCCCACTTTATGGAATGGCCTGCCGGAAGAGATCCGTCGAATTACCAACCTAGATGACTTTAAAAAAGCCATCAAAACGGATCTCTTTCAGCAGGCCTTCCCAGAATAAATCACTTGGCCAAAAATATCCCCCCATATGGGCACAATGACTATGCCTTTGGAACTGCTGTTGTTAATTTTAATTGTTTTATGTAATTTTAATACATTTTATGTAATGTAATACACAACTTGAATACACAATACAACGCTTGTGGTCTCTTCCAGATTTATACATACATGGCTTTAGGTTGCTTTCTCTTTAATTTTAAATTATTGTAAATTGTAAATTATTCCATTGTTTAATTTTGGAATGATTATTTCTTATTGTTTAATACTGTTATTGTTCTCATTTCAAACTGATTTAATTGTAAGCCACAAAGAGATCAAAGAGCAGGATATAAATATTAGAAATGCATTTGGACATACATACATACATACAGTGGGCACTGGGTAGGGTTGGTTCCAGGACCCCACTCAGATGATCAAGTTACCTATTATTAAATGATGATGATGTTAATATGGATACTTAGGCATCTTCTGGGAACCCCCAGAAAGAATTGCATGGATTGCTGGTCACACTGTCTGCCACCTACAACTCCAAATCCACCAGCTGTGGGAAGTCTTTCTAGTATTTTTCATTAATTTTTTTTTCAATCTGCAGTTCGTTAAATTCATTGATCTGGAGTCCACAGATCTGTAGGGCTGATTGTACCTACTCCAGACAAGACAGCACTGTTAGGATGGAATATGGACAAATAAAATAGTTTCCAGCTGGAGGTTTCTGATGAGGGTACATTTTATTACCCAAAATAATATGCTTAACAATGCATATGGATTAGACTCAAATGAAAAAGGAGGGAAAACTGATTGAACAAATCACTGGAGCATAAAGCTATCAATACCATGGGCTACCCAAAAGACAAATGTCATGAGAAGCAAAAATAACCAAGTTGAGGTTTTCATACTTTGGACACATATAAGAAAAAATATGGCGTATTGAAAAGGACAGTAATTTGGGGGAAGATGAAGGCTGTAGGAAAGGAGAAAGACAGCATTACAAATGGATTGATTCAATAAAGTAATCTATAGGCTCTTATAACAAGATCACTTACTGGTCTTTCATTCATAGGATGACCATAGATTGAAGCTGATTTGATGTAAAAATAATAGCATAAAGAAGTAACAAAATTTTATTTTAATTTAACTTCAGTGAGTGAAATCTACAGTCAATGACTGGAATCTACAGTTTCAAATTCCATTGGTGGCAAAATTTATTGATGAATTTTCTTGCTGAATTTACTGGGAGCAATTTTAGCACTAGTTTCTTCATTGCATGCCTGCAGCCTGAACATTTTTCTTTCTGATATTGAGATTAATTTTTATGGAACTATCTTCAGTTCACACAAATGGAAAATTTGAGACGCAAACAGTATATTCTTGAAAATGAACAAACACCATTTTTATAGTGGAAAACTACTGGGAAGAATATTTACTCCTTTCCTTATACAGAAATAAAATATGTATATGTTCTCCTGCATTCTGAATCCACTTCACTGTGACAGTGCATTTTTGTTCCATGTAACGTACTGTTGAGCAAGGGAAATGAATTAAATTGTCTGCTTCCATATAGATTTTGCTCTCTGATCAACCTCCTTCCAGATGCTACTAAATGTCATTTTATGACTGAGTACTGCAAGACTTAATCGTTCATGTCGATGTCTCCAGCTGCCAGAAATACCTGGCATAAATTAACCTCATTGCTTTGTAACATTCAGAATACAAAGCCTCCTATTTTGACAGTATCCAAACTTGGCAAGTCTAAGTGATATTATACATTTATTAGTAGCAGCAAATAAATAGTAATTTTTAGCAATTAAAATTATTTATCAGGGAAAAGGAACATTCTTTGTTTTTTTTTTGTGGGTTTTTTTTTTTTTGCTTGCATTTTATTGTCATGGAGCTTATTTTCTACTTTGAATGTAATAATCTTTCTTTTTTTCCCTTTTGCATCCTGTCTCCCTCTCCCAAGATCCATTTTCATTGAACGAAATGAAAGCCAGGATTGTGGAATAGACTTAATGTAAGAGAGGTGTAAGAAGTGCTAAGGGGTGGGGGAACTCATCTACAACCTTGAATTGTGCATTTTGACAGCATCTGCTTTATACAACACCTATCTCTGCTTACTATTAAAAGCCTCTTATTTGCTCAAGCATTCCCAGACCATATGTTACTAACAAATGTTACGAACCAAATGCAAACAGTAATTTCCATTAGGTTTTCTTTATGAGAAGAGCATTAGTCACAAAGGGAATAAGCCAAATGAGAGTAAACACACAAGTAAACCTTTGACAACAATGTGGTGCTTATAAATTCATACTTAATGAAACTGAGAAATGTTCACTTCATTACTGTAATGACAATTTAGCAATGGGATTTAGGGCAAGCTGGATTTTAGGATGATGTCACTAGTTGCCATAGTGATGTTCAGCATAAGGACATAATTTAGGCCAGTGAAATATTATTTGCAGTCATGCTAAGCGCACAGCTTCCATGTGCAAGATTTTTTTTTGTTAGCAATATTAAAAGTTAGCTTCAAATAATAATTGCATAGTAAATTACTTCTGCATATAAAGTTCTTGTTTTGCTTTTTTTAAAGGTAAAATCATCCACAGATAGATGACAACTGAATTTATTTCAAATTTTCTTTTTGCTAAACATTTGAATTGCTCTTTATTTATAATTTTCTAAAAAAAAAAACAAAACCCTTGCACAGAATAATTGTAAAAGGCTTTCCAAGTATCATTTAATCGGTGAATTAGAGGCAAAGAGGGGTGAGACAGAAGAGAAAGGAGGAAGGGCAAGAAGTGTGATGTTTGTTCTTGTTTACTGCCCTAGAGTTGATTTTGACTCTTGGTGATCCTGTGGATGAGACATCTCCAATACCCCTGTCCTCCACTGCTCTTCTTAGTTCCTATAAATTTATACCCATGAGCTCCTTAATATCATCTAGCATGTGGGCTTCCTCTCTTTTTACTTCCTTCCACCTTTCCTAGCATTATTGTCTTTTCCAATGTGCTGTGCCTTCTCATGATGTGGCCAAAGTACAGCAGTCTCAGTTTGACTATCTTGGGTTCCAGGAATATTTCAGGCTTGATCGGTTCTAGGACCTATTTGTTTGTCTTTTTAGCTGTCCATTTCTTGCATCCATACATGGTAAAAAGGAATACTATGGATTGTGCAATTCTAACTTTTGTGTTTAAATGTATATCTTTGTGCTTTAGGATCTTTTCTAGATCTTTTGAAAGTACAGTGGTCCCCCGGGTTACGAATCCCCCGGGGAACGAAATCCCCGGAGTCCGAAACCGGCGGGACTGCAAAAATTCCCCTGGGATCCGAAGGATCTCCCGGGGAACGAAACGGAAAAACCGTGCGGCCCCTTTAAATCAGCCGCGCGGTCCATCCGCTAAAGCGGTCCCCCGGAATACGGTCATTTCCAGGTTACGAAAGGTAATCCGGAACGGATTACCTTCGTAACCCGGGGGACCACTGTACCCATACTAGTAGCTGCCCCCTCATTCCTAGAAGATTATCAGATGGGAGGGGGGAGACAAAGGACAGATCGCACCCGTCCTGCTCCTATCCTTATCTCGTGACCAAGGAACGTATCACAAATGTCACGCTTACCCCATCATTATCTCATCAATGAAGTGGAATTGACCTGTCATTTTTCAATAATGGAAACTTCCTTATGATGGGTTAAATGTGGTGTCATCTGATAGTCTTTTGTGAAATCACGAACAATTCCACTTCAGTGATGGGATAAGGGTGTCATTGTCTGATAATTTTCAGACGATAAGGATGCCCTTTTCCCCGTGTGATAATCCCCCTAGTCCTCTCCTAACCTCTTAACTGGTCTCCCCAGTTGATCAATGTTTGATTCAAGATACAAGAACTCTTTTACTATTTTGATCTCCTCATTGTCTAGGTTGAATTTATGTAGATCCTTCATGATCATTATTTTTGTTTTCTTTATGTTCAGCAGTCCACCTGCCTTTACACTTTCTTCCTTGATCTTCCTTAGTAGCTGTTCCAAGTTCATGCTGTTTTCTGATAGTAGTAAGATGCCACCTGCATATCGTAGGCTCCATCTCTACTGCAGAAATAATCCAGTATGACATCAATTTAACTGCCATGCCTCAATGCTATGGAATTCTGGGAAGTGGAGTTCTGGTGCCACAACAAACTACACTTCCCTATATATAGCATTGAGCCATGGCAGTTAAAGAGATGTCAAATTGGATTATTTTTGCAGTGTGGATACATCCTTAGATAGTTGATATTCCTTCCTATTTTCATTCCTCCTTCTTCTTTGTGTAAACTTGCTCTTCATATAATATTTTCTGCACATAAGTTGAACAGATAAGGTGAAAGGATGCAACCTTGCCTGACCCCCTTGCCAACTGGGAACCATTATGCTTCTCCATATTCTGTTCTGACAGTAGCTTCTTGTTCTGTTGGAATAGTAGCCTCTTGATGTACATCCCCATGAAAACAATGTCATATCCATTTTCAGCAGGGTGCGTTTAGACAAGTACATTATAGCACAGTGCATATGTGAATAATTTTCTGCCTGAGTTTTTGATGTTCGGTTTTAAAAAGGTATCTTTATATGTCCCAGTAATATATTTTCTTTTTTTTTCTTTTCAAGGAGCATGGATACACATTGGAAAAAGGAGGGCATGATGTCCTTTACAGTTGATTAGTATTAAATTGTGCATGAGATAAGGGAGGCATTCTTAAATACACAAATATAGGAGTGGTTTATTTAGGATAAAAGAAAGCTTGTAACTGTTGAGTTTTGTCGGTAACTTGATCCTTGCCTATTCAGGGGCTGCATACCTTTTCTGAATTCTGACCCCTGAAATGCAGCCTACCAGCCGTCATAATTTACCCACCCTTGTGGAAATCCGAACATAGCTTTATACTAGTTATCTACCAGACAAAAATTGGAAAGATATATATATTACACCACTTTTAATGTTTATCTTTCTTTCTGTTTGTCTTTTGCATGGAAAAGGCCTGCTGGGGACAGGATAGGGAGGGGAACTGGCATCCTCCTGCAGGTCAATCCCACCCTCTCATCTACATTAATGTTTTTGTGGCAGCATGTGGCAGCTTTTTAAAGTGTCCGTACTAGTAGATGCAAGCATAGAACTTGTGTCTAGCTGCCTTTATGCTACCTCTCCACATGTCTGTGTTTAAATCTGCTGACTCCTACCAGGGTTTTTTTTTAATGTTGCAATTTTATCTACTGTTTTTAGCCTCATATTGTTTTATTTTGTCTTATTATTCTTTTATATGCTAAGCCTCTCTGGAGATATTAATACTGAAAGGTAGAACATAAAATAAATAAAACATAGGGTTGAATCTGGATGGGACTTAACACTCTACTAAAACAAAGAAGGGGCAAGCACGGTAAGCACTCTCTTCTAACTGCTGTAATCAGAACAGAGCAAGCTATGTTTTTTGTCAACGATATAATTTGTGTGATTTGAATGTAACAGCAAACCAAAGCTTAGGACATTGTTTTTGAAGAGTACTTCATTGTTATTGCCTGTAATTTTTAAAAATGTAACACATTACCTGCAAATTGCTAATGTGCTACTTTTTAATTAAAAACCAGTGAAAATTTAAAAGTAGATTGAAAGGCCCAAAACTCCATCCAAAAGAACCCCAGAAACATTTTGGGAGGTAATGAGAGAACCTTATTTATTTCTTTTCCACACACATACAGACTTAAACACAGAAAGTATCTGATCACTTACAATATCGGAAAGAATAATATTATTGCCCTAGTTCTAAGCCATAATATTTTTCATATATTCAATCTTCATGTTCCATTCTTTCTTAAAATGGTCCAGTTATTACATGCAACTTCTAAACCTTTCAGTAAACTATGTAAAGTACATTCAGCTAAAATCAAGGATAAGCACTTTATCTTCTTTTTCTCTCTGGCTGTTACAATATGGGCAAGGATTGGCTTTGGTAAACTAGAATATAGTCATACCTCATCATTTCATCTCCAGATTGTCTATAAAAATGGAAACAGAGTTCCAAACAGGAGATTTCCTGAATCTTACTCAGAGATACCCCAGCTGAACCTGGGACCTTTTCTAATCTTAGATAAATTATTTCCTACTGTCCATGTTGGATGGGGATATTTAGAGTTGTGCTTGTCCCCCACAAACTTTTCCAAGCTCAAAGCTTTTTGTTTAAAAATGTATACTGTACCAATGAGGCATGGTACTAACTGTGCAGCATGTTTGTCTTTGTTTGAACACATCTGAAATCCAACGTCTGACTTATAATATAGAGTATGACAGGATGGGAAACAATCCTGGCTTTTAAGGCTGACAACATGGAGAAAAAGGAATACAGACACCTCTCTTTCTTTAAATACCTTTTTAAAAAAACAACACATCCTATATATGAAAGCCAAGTAGGAACTAGTAGTACCCCTGTCAGTGGGTTTTAAGTTCATTCTGGGGTTTAGTCTGGAACCCTATCCAAAAATAGGTTCAGCACTGTGGACAGCTCCTTTTGTAAAAATAAAAATAAAAATGAGCACATTTATTGTCAGATTGCTATAGAAGACAACATTGTTGCAGCTCCTGGAAACCACTTGTGCAACAGGTATCCAAGCTTCTAGATCCTGCCTACATTCCCTTTACCCCTGTGCTTTCTTCTTACTGGAGAAAAGATTGCATGGGGATGATTCTCTTGATGGTCCCTCTTCCAAAGCCTGCCAAACAGGGGATGGGGTCATAAACATCCACAATATGCATTACTTGCCAGAAACATGTTGACAGAATCATACAGCTGACAGAGACCACAAGGGCCAACTAACCCAACCCCCTGCTTTGCAGGAATATGCAACTAAAGCACTCCTAAAAGATGGCCACTCAACTTCTGTCTAAAAGACCTTCAAGGATGGAAAGTGTATAACCTTCTTAACGCAATCTATTCCACTGTGGAGCAGTTCTTACAGTAATAAAATAAAATAAAATAAAATAAAATAAAATAAAATAGAGTTATTCCTCATATTTAGATGGATTGTCTAAAAGACACACAAACTTCAAAAGAGAGCTCAGCCACAATTTCCCCAGTAAATAATTTGTGTGGAAGTAATTTCATATAACCAGATTCCAAACAGACTTGTGATACAGAAATGTTGTAAAGGGTTTTAATAAGAAAGAGACACATAGGGAGAAGTGGTGGTGGTGGGGACACCACCAAACATGAATGGCCTTTCTGGAGCATATGATAAAAACTTTAAAAATAGTTCTTCTCAAATCCCCATGGACCTAATGCATGACATGATTTGGGCTCAATGCCTACTTTAAGCCTGCTCTGTGCTTGACTGTGCTAACTTTATCTCTTGTCTGCTTCCTTGCTTCCATACCTATTAGTTGCATGTCTTATCTTGAAGGAATGTCTAGAGCAGTTAAAAGAACAGTGACCTTTGAAGTGAAGAAATGGAACTGTCATGGTATATAACTCATTTCCAGCGTTACTGTTCATTGAACGGTTAGTGCACACAAAAGCCACACGCAACAGGAAAACTGTGCTTTGACAGGAATCCTCATTGAATAAGCTAATGTTGTTTTTCAACCACTAGAGGACACTAGTGGGCTTTAGATGGTCTATCACCTACTGCCAGCTACAGCCATCACACTCCTAAACTAGCTGTAGTCTCTTGTGAATATCTTGATGATCGGCTTTTACTGCAGGAATGTTTCATACAGGCTATTACAGCAACACTGATAATTTAAAATTTACTAGATGTTCCAAAAAATACAAATAAAATACATGTGATTTAGAATTGTGTTCTTGCTTCTCTACAGAATTCAGACTTTATTATGACTGGAGGGGACAGAGGAACAAGAACAGAATGCCAATGATGATTTGATTTAAATAGCAGTTAGAATTTACTTGTGCAATTCTTCTTCTTCATTCCCTGAAAGTAACTCATTTTAGATACAAAAAGTAAAGAAGCCCGCCTTAATCTGATTATTTTATGAATGCATGACTTCTAACATTTTACCAAAGGCTGGAGAAGTGATTTCTTTGGACTAAATTTCTCAGTGGCCTTGTTGGCTTTTGTATTCTGGAAGGTGCAGTACAAAAACCCAGAAAACCTCCCAGAAATATTCGGGGGGTGGGGAACCCTTGCCTCAATTTCTCCCAAAAGCCTTGCTCCCACTTGAAAAAAAGGAGGAAATTGATTATATAAGGGGATATATATATATATAGGTGAGTAAAATGTTTTAGACAAGGTATTTGCATATTTACTCCATCAAAATTATTTTTTAAAATTATGTAATAGGAAGCAAAGTGATCTTTTAACACCTTGGAGACAAACTGAAAGAGAGAGGTTGATAGCATAAGTTTCTTAGACTTGATCCTATTTCTTGAGATGCATGGGGTAGAGTGGAAATTCCAGGGACAGACCTATACTGTATAGCAGTAGGCGTGTGAGAATGTTCATAGGAATACAAAACTCTGTGGGTGTGAAGATGAGGTGACAAGTTCAGTTTTAACAATGCTCACTGGGGACGGGGGGGGGGGGGAGATGTTGCCTGGAAATAACCATATGAATGAGTATTGGGATGTGGTGTGGGAACCAAAAAGAAGATGTTATGAATTGGTCAAGAGAATCCCCATGAAGCTGGGGCTGGGGCTGGGGTGTTAAGATGGATTGCAATTTGTGCCTATTTTCCAATTATGCTGTTTCTCTTTCCAATCTTCCTTTTGTAGTTCATCTGTTCAAGGACCACTGTTTTGAGATCCATGATGGAATGCCCAGGAAGACTGAAATGTTTTGCAACCAGTTTTAGTGTACTGTATATACTCATGTATAAGTCTAGAAATTTAGGTCAAAAAATTGACCCAAAAAACCTGAGTTGACTTATCAATGGGTCGATGTACTTAGAGTATCTTAACTCTTATTTAAAAGAAGGACCCATCTCCTGGTGAAAAGGAAGAGTATAATATAATATGTGAAGCACTGACCCCCTCTACTCTCTCATCCATCCAGTCTTAAGAATAAGAGTTAGGTCTGATGGAATTTTGTTAGTTCTTTGACATTGTTTTGCTTTGCTTCATCCTTTAGATCTTTACTATATGCCCCTAAATTTTGCCATCGACTTATCTATGGGTCATAGCAAAATCCACAATTTTGGCCCCAAAACTTGCCCTCGACTTATACATGAGGTTGACTTATAGTCGAGTATATACGGGTATTCCCATTCCTAATATCTGATTCATCTCCATTTATCCTTTGGCACAGGGACCAGCTTGTTTGCCTAATGTAGACTGCTGAAGGGCATTGTTTCAGAAATGACATTGGAGGAAGAACAAGTGATTTTGTGAAGTACACTATGGACATTATCACACAGGAGGAATTTCTTTCAGTTTTGAAAGAAATGAAAGTGGGGTCAGTTCGAAATTGAGTGAATTTGCTAGTTCAGCGAATTTACGTGATTGCGAATTGATGCCGCATTGAGTTCGGAACTGCCCAAAATTGCCTCCCAGTGCCCAAAATTGCATGTTATAGTTTCTCACGCAATAATGTGAAACCCCACGATTGCATTCAGAAGGACTTCCCATTGCCTGAAAATGTGTGTGATCAGCTTTCACGCAATAACATGAAACCCCATGATTGCGTTCAGATTGCCATTGGATTATACTTCTAGTTCCTGTCGTGTAATAAACGCCTATCTGAAGTACACTACTGACTTCCTGCAGAAAATACAATCCATCCACAACCTCTCAAGGAACACCATCTTAGCCACTTAGCTGAAGTCCATAAAAGCTCATAATAACAACTTTTCTCTTTCAGTTAGTTTCAAAGGTGTTACAAGATACTTTTTCATATTGATTTTCCAGACTCACACAGCTATGTCTTTAATATGTAACAGAAAGAATTTTATTTAAGGCTATGTATGTTATCAAATTATTGTAATTCCTGGTCTTCAAACTAGTTTCAATCTGTCAGTGGTTTCTCTGTGGGAAGAATCCCTGAAGAACAGTTTGTCCATATCTGTTCCCAACAGGCAATCAGTTGTCCTGCAGCAGATTTAATAGAATGTTTTTCTTCATATAAATGGTTATTGAGTTCTATGAGGGGGTGGAAATTGGAACAACAATGGCACAGGTAAATGGTATATGGCAAGCGAACAGTTAGTACACTGAAGCTACTAAGGGTTTATAGAGGCTTTGTTAAATAATTTTCTTAGATTCTATATTTGGTCACTTTTGATGATGATTTAAAATAACAGATATAACTGTCTGTCTCCCTCCCCCCCCCTTTTATTTTTTGCATGACTGTAAGATAATAAGTAGCTTCTGAATATTTGGAGAAGGCCTTGCTGACTCATCCTCTCCAGAAACCTAAGGCAAAACAACTGGAGCAGAGCAACTGAAGGCAAAACTGCTTCTCAAGGGTATTAACTGTCCTGTCCAAATTGAAATATTGGGAGAATCATTACAGAATTTATGGCACAATCACACACATGTAAAGTGAAAAATATGTCTCACTGAATTCAATGGGACTTACTTCCAAATAAGTTTGTATCTGTTTGCAGCCTTTGGATATATGTGGAAAATGAAAGAATAAGATAACAGGAGTAAACCTGACATGCCTGTGTCTTTCCCTTGTGAGATTGATTGAATGAAGGCTATTTTTTCCTTGTTTCCTTTCAGAAACAGAGAAAGTTAATATTGGGCAACAGGGGCTTTGGTAATTAGATGTTTATGCAGTTGTGCTGTAGTAGAACCCATTTAATTTCATTTTATATATGGAGCTATTTGGCAGCTTTTCAAATCCATAATAAACAAGAAGCCACAACAGACACAAAGCTGAAATGCAAAATGTGATCAGTAGTCCCAATCAAAGGGTGTGTGAGCAGCTTGCTGATAGATATTTCACAAGAGCTGATGCTCTGATCAGACATAGGGGAATTTTTTTCCCCTGGAAGGCTTTTGAATGATGTGCCAGTAAATTGGAAATAAACATCATAGGTCTGTTTTACATTGGCAAAAAGAGGTGTGTTGAAGGCTGCATGAAAGCCCAGCCTTTAGATGAGAAAAAGGGAAAGTGTGCCATGAAAACACTATTTTGGAGTTTTAAGGGAGAAGAAGTGCTTTAAAAAGGAGCTGGCCCATTTTACATTGGCAAAAAGAGGTGTGTTGAAGGCTGCATGAAAGCCCAGCCTTTAGATGAGAAAAATGGAAAGTGTGCCATGAAAACACTATTTTGGAGTTTTAAGGGAGAAGAAGTGCCTTTAAAAAGTAGTTTGATTTCCCCACTACTTTTTTAAAAAGGGTGCAGCATTGCTGGCCCGTTTTACACGGGCAAAAAAAGGCGCTTTTAGGGCTAAAAAGCCCGCATTTAGGGTTAGGGAGGGCGTAGCCTTTACACCCTCCCTAAGCCTAAAACGCATGGACGCCGCCATTTAAAGATGGCGGCATCTACACGGTGGCGCCGTACAAGCGTCATCACGTGCGCAGCGTTTTGACGCGCTGCGCACGTTTTGACGCTCTGGCGGCGCGGGAGGGCGCCAATCGTGCCCTTCCCGCGCCGCAAAAAAAGAGCTCGATCCCGGAGCTCTTTTTTGCGGCGGGTCGTTGCGGCGGGATGAGGCCTCTGGGGCTGCCCGTGTGGCAGCCTAGGCCTCATCTCGCCGCTAGAAGGGGCGAGTTTGGACCGCCCCTTTTAGCCAATGTAAAAAGCACCCCTATTGCATCTAAAGGCTAAGGTGTAGTTGAACGGTTAAATGGGGCTCTGTCTCTTTAAAGCACCCATTTAAAGGTAGCGATACAAGTGCGGAGGGAGGGAAGGTGCCAAGACAAGAAGAGACCTTCAGAGCCCGGCCAGAGTGCGCCTGCACCTTCCTTCACCTCCTCCCTTTGGTTGAGAGAGTGTGACTTCTAGGGAGACAGCAGGGCACTGGAGGTGCTCAGCCAGACCAGGGCAAGCTGGCAAGAGGAGGAGGAGAAGGGGAGGGACCTGGAGCACCTCCGCTGCCCTGCTTCCCTGCAAGTCACACTCTCTCAGCCAAAGGGAGGAGGAGAAGGCAGGCCCAGGCACACTCTGGCCAGGCTCCGGGGCTCTCTCCTGGCTGCCTTCCTCCTCCCTTTGGCTGAGAGAGTGTGAATTGCAGGGAAGCAGGGCAGCAGAGGGGCCCCATGTCCCTCTCCTCCTCCTCCTCCTCCTGTTTCCAGCTTGCCCTGGCCCAGCATCAGGAGGACCTGGAGCACCACCGCTGCCCTTCCTCCCTGTAAGTCACACTCTCTCAGCCAAAGGGAGGAGGAAGGAAGCGGGGAGGGAGGGAAGGAGCCAGGAAGAGACCCCCAGAGCCTGGCCAGAGCACGCCTGGCCCTCATGCTTCCTCTTCAAAAAGAAGGCTGGAAAAGTAGGACGTGTCCTGGCAAAGGAGGATGTGCCTGGTCAACTTGGAAAAGGGGGGCCTCTGCTCAAGAATGGAGGACATATGGGAATCCCTCCTGGACAGAGGGCTGAAACCTCAAGACAACTCAATATAATGCTCTGACAGAACACAGACTACAACTCCCATGAGCCTTTGCTACCATTTCCCAAGATGCCTTAATTTGCAACAGAAAGCCGACCAGTATGTTCACATGTGATGAATTCTTTCGTATTGACTCTGCATTTTCTTTTTGTGTAGATGCTCTCTTGTTTTGTGTGTGATGAGCTTGTGCGTAATCATGTGCATTTCCGAACTGACCTCACTTTCTCCCTCTTTCGGAATGGTCCTGTACTCCCCCATGTGATAAGCTCCGACTGTATGGTGTACCTGCGCAATTGCGCAATTCGCAGCCAGCAAGGGAAAATAATGTTTAAAGCGCGGCTAAAAGCCACGTTCCTTGCCGCCCATGTAGCTGCTCCACCTGTGTTTGTAGCGTTTTGACAGCTTCCCATGTAGTTGCTGAGCCACAGAAAAAAACTCAGTCTAGCTGCCCTGTACTTTTTAAATGCACACCTGGGGCTTGCTGTCTAGCTGCTAAGCATTAAGGAAAGTGCAACTTCATGTCACACTTTCTTGCCAATGTAAAAAGCCCCCATAATTTTTTTTTTAAAAAACTTAATTAAACAGGCCATTAAAGCAAGTAGAGTGTTGCTCTCATGAATGAATACTGAAGAATGCCAACATTCAGCACTTAAACTGAAACAGGAGTCAAAAGAGTTGTAGTCTGGATGACACATGCAACAGATGAAGTGGAAGAATGCTGATGCTGCAGAATTCCAGCCCTTGAATTGTTATTACAATTCTGGTACTATCTACTAGTAAAGCAGTACATTTAGCATTAGGATCAACCCTGAGTCCAGGCTTCAAAACATACACAGCTGGAGAGCAAGCCTTATTGATAGCAGTAGAACTTTCATCTGAGTAAGTACTAATAGGTAGGTTGTATGTCTTATATAGAACAATGATGACTGGAAAAAAATATATTTTTGGACAGCAGCTCCCAGGAACAACCAGCCAATATAGCCATATAGTTGTAGTCCAAAAAAGAATGGCAACATCAGTATTGTTTACATATGGGGAATATAAAAATTTAAATAATGCGCCATCTCTCCTCCATGATGTTATCTACACAGGTGCTGGGCAGTCTGGAGTATTTTGTCCCCAGATCTACCCTGACTTTCTCTGTTGAAAAGGCTCTCCATTCTAATGCTAAGGCACTTATGTGTGTTCTGTTGAACTGCCTGGCATATCTACTGCTGTTGTGGGTCACTTTGCTCTAAGGTAAGAACGAGGCACTCAGCTAGGCACCTTGTTCTGGCCTCAGAGCAAGCCACTGGCAGTAGCAGCAAATGTGCCATGTGGCAGAGTAGAACATATTTCAAACATCTGCCTAGTGTCAGACAAAGGGCTCCAGATACAAAGCAAATGGAGACTTTTTTAAATTGGTGATAAAAGAAGTATACCTTACTTCTAGTGCTGAATGGGTTGCCATTGGCCAGTCTGTTTGCACAAGAACCATGGTTTTGTCCCTGTATTGACCAGTCTCCCTGCTGAGAGGACAAGGAAAGGCCATTTTATTTGGCCCATGCAGATAGGACCCAGGTAGGGGCAAAAACAGAGCAAGGAATGTTCTGGGCAGCTCAGTCTTCCCAACTTCATTGATACTTTTACACTTATAAGGATTTGTTCTAACTTAAAGCAATACTTTAAAAGATCAGCATTCCCAACTACCTGTGTTATTTTAAATGTATCATATAATATTGATCTGGTTTGAACATAAGAAGGAAAATTACAAAAGCTTTTACTTTTTAAGGGAATGAAAGACCACTGTAAGAGATTCTTTTTAACAACGGGGAGATTTCATTTCAGGGCTGTTTTAAGGATTAGGGTACAGCGTCCTTGATAACTTTTTAACATTGTAAGTTTATAAAATCATTATTAATCACATTCTGCGCTCTCTCTCTCTCTCTCTCTGTGTATGTTAAGAACAGCCAGCATAAAGGACAATTCAGGGACTGTACAGACTGGCCATTAAGGGTGGTCTGAGGGCAGAGTTGGGTCATGATGTCCACATGCCCTGTGGTGTCATGGCGCTCCTCTGGCGCTACATTTCCATGATACAGTGCCAAAGCAGCATGAAAAAGCTGTGGACTGGCAGCTATGACACCCTTTCCAGAGGGGTGAGATTGGGGCCAGGGCATTGGCACTAAAAGGGGTAGTCTGTCGAGCCCCTCAGTCACAGCCATTTCCAGAACACTGGAAAATCATTTTGAACTACAATGTACAGAATCCCCTGGAAGAATAATGAACACTGAGGTTGGGTGGGTTGTAATCCAAAATCTCACTTTTGCAAGCTTTGGTAATCTCACTGGAAGATGAAGTAATGTAGGTCACCATCAGTTTCTTGTATATTTGCTGCAGGGGAAGGTGTGTGACAAACTATAACAAATGGAATAAAACATCCCAGATCTTTCTGCTAGTTGGAATGCTCCTCTTTTAGCCAAAAAGTACATTACTGTCAACCAATCCAAGGGATCAAATTTCTCTTGGATTTCAGGATCTGCATGCAAATTTGATATGACAAAAGCAATTTCTATAATTAACTCTGCCCCTCTGTCTTCTGCTCCACTTATTCACAAAACACCAAAATCCTTAATCTCTGTACTGTAGTATAAGCACATATGTCCTTCAAGGTTTTCTAGGTATCATCAGGGATTGGTGCAAAATAGTTAAATCTGAAAGAAGGCTGATTGTTTGACGTCAAATGCTTAAAACAGAATGAGGATGCAGGTATCACAAGAATACATAATGCTACTTGAAAGCACTGAAAATTTCAGCATGAAAGCACTGAAAATTTCCTGGTGCAAGATGAATAACTGTTGAAATATACCACATTTTCCAAAAAGCAAGCAAGCAAACAAACTTTGGATTATTAGAAACATAACACTGAACACCATTTCACACGTTTGCAGATTTTGGTGTGGCAGCACTATAAATCAAGATGCATTAGGAACAGCACTGCTTAAGAGGTTTAGTCAAATGTGCTATTGACTGATACCCTAAATGACAATTAGGATTTAGTGAAGGACTCCAAGGTTGTTCCTTAAAATATCTTTTCTACACCAACTGTAGTAGGGAAGAGGGGGAAATGATTACAAAATCTGATGCTGAAAGAGAAAGATCAGATTAGAAACAATCAACATTGTGTTTTGTGCTATATGTGAGCAGATTTGTAGTTTTAGACAAAATCAGAACAGCTGCTAGGAATCAAAACTTTATGGCACAAACACTAGTGAAGGTCGAACATTCCTGGCAAATGTCAACATGGAGGATTATCAATTATGTATTCAGAAGCAGGGGCATATAGAATGCTCATACATATAGTGTGAAAAGGAAAAGAAACTGGAAGAATACCTATCTCACAACTGATCTTTTTCAAATTTATTTTCAAATACATTACCAAATGTGGGTATCCATACTTAGATTAAACATTTACAAAGGAAAGCATGTCAGCATGGTGAGTTTCCATACAGTTGTCACCAGGTTAAGTTTCTCAAGAAAACTCAAAGTGATTAAATGTAAATCTGATCAAACTGAAGGTTGTCATAAAAAGGTTCAGCAATTAACTTGTTGATTTTTAAAAGACGGCATTATGTTTCTAACTCCTAGATTGATACTTAGGGAAGGGGAGAGAAGAGAATCAAAGTGGCCATTGCCATTTACTTTTAACTATTCTCTTCTGGGTGGGTGGGACAAGCTTTCCCATGTTTCAGGTTTTGAGCCCTTGGACTGATATACACAAACCCATAAAATATAACATGATTTCTTGAACCATGACTCTTGACCACATGATTGAGAAAGTATGTTGTTTCTAGCTGACATGTGACAAAAGGAGGCTTTATCCAAGGTAGCTTGCAGTTCTAACAGTTTATTTATCTGTAAACTGGTGGTGAAGTCAACAGTAATTTGACTTTGGTCTGTAGGTCTCCTAGCTGGCCTAAATACCCTAAAGGCACCAGATCTTGTCTGATCTTGGAAGCTAATCAGGTTCAGCCCCAGTTAGTATTTGGATCTGAGACTGCCAACAAATACCAGCAGGGGCTGTAGGCTATATTTCAGAGGAAGGAACTGGCAAAACAACCTCTTAGTATTCTTAGCCTAAGAAAACTTAATGAAATTCATGGGGTTGCCATGTTGATAGGTGACTTGAAGGCACACACACACACACACACACATTAGGACTGCTGATTCAGCCCTGTAGTGCCTGGCATAATGAGACAGATTCTTTATTAATTCCTTCATGAAATTTGGAAGTTTGTGGAAAAAGGAGAGGTTTTCATGTCTTTAAAATGTGACCTGGAGCAACTGAAATGTTCTAGGAAGAAGGTGAAATAAAGAGCCACATGTTACCATAATTAGGAGGTTTTCAGTCAGTCTGCAGAATAATTTCTTCCATACAACAGAATACAGAATCAGCAGGAATCTGTGCTACTTTCAAGCCCACTGTTTTTCACTTCTGCACAACCAATCGGTATATGCTTAATTTTAAGTACTTATGATATGTCTCACTAACTTCATCAAAACTAAAGAATGGGCTATAAGCCATGGCTTAGGAATCATTAATTTTAGGCCAAGTAATTGTCTCCTATGGGGAGCTATCTCTTGCATTTAAGGCAGAAGGATTAACTTCTGTCTTCTTTCTGCTTCTGACAAGGCTGGAGGAGAGAAAAAATCTGATGCAAGGGAAGAAAAACTTACGTTGGTTTTGATGCTTCAGCTTGATCTGTCTGTAATTTTTCTCCTCCTTCGACTTCCATAGTGCAATATACAATGCGGTTTGGTGCTAAAGATTTGAGACCCTGAACTTCCATGATGACAACCTATTAAATAAGTAAAGGGGAAAAAAACAACACTGGAGAAAATTCTGCATTCAGCATACAGCTCTGGAAACAAGCACAATCTATCTATTGCTTCTGAGAGCATGGTGGGCGCATGAGAATTTACTGTGCTATGAGAAGAGAAGTGAAAACACTCTATTTTGATGCTGTTTGATACAACTGGGAGACAGAAATCTTTGCCAAATTATAGCAAGCCATTTAGACCAAGTTCTGACGTGTTTGATGTCAGTGGAATCCCACCCACTCTTGTAAGTGCCCAAAACCTGCTCAGGAGAACTTGGAAAGCCTCCAAAGCAGATTTCAGGCAGAACAGAGGATCAAGGTAGATGAAGAGAAAATTGCATAAATTTGAACATCAACTAGTGCAAAACTGGATTTAAGTCTTGGTAATATACCAGAAAATCCATGGGAAACCCGAGTGGACAGGTTGGAATCCATACACATAAATACTGCTAGCTAAAGTTCCTTTTCAAGTTTGCTGTTTTCAACAAGTGTAGCAAGGTGCTGCTGCAAAATGCACATGATTGGCACATGACAGAGCATGCAGAAATTTCAAGCAGATGCCACAAGTCCCATGAATCATGTGAACAGTTAAAAAAAATGCAGGTTTTAAGACTGCTATTATGTTGTATCACATCTTTCTGTTTATCCTTTCTTGGACACTCATAGTGTATTAGTGGGAAGATCATCTTTGCTCCTGAAGTATTTGTAGTGGGATCAGGCTGCATTAGAGTACTGTATGTGTTGCACACTAGAATGCATGGTGTCAAGAAGCAAGTGGATGTATGTCTAAAAAAAAAAAAAAGCCTGGGCAGGGGAATGGCTTAAGTTACACTATTCCATCTTCCAATCTAACCCAACCATCACTGGTAGTGTGTGGGGGCATAGCTCAAGAACGCCTGGAAATAACTAGGCAATGATAGTGACTTCAATCTTAGTGGGATAGGTAATCTGTTCTGGATTTTAGTCAGAATACTAATGAAGCTATTCAATATGCTGAACCTATTCTGGGGTATAGAATACATAGTGGCTGCCAGCTGTCACTGTCTCAATCTCAAGATGATCTGTAAAAGACTGATAAAGATTTCTGGCTCCTAGTTGTTTCACAGTGGTGGCAACAAAATCATTCTCTCCACTCATCTGTTAACCATTCTATTGAAATAAAGAAACCAGTATAACCAGAAGTTGATATTTGTGAAGAGGGACTGTGAGTTTGGTTCTACTACTCAAAAGAAATGCCAGGATTTAGTATTCTTTAATTCAAAATGCATGTTTTTGTCCCAGACTTTCCCTAGTGGATCCTGGTTTTCTAGTAAACAAACCAACAGCCAAACCAGCAAGCCTAAAGTTTGTTTACTTTTGTTGTAAAACAAAGAAAAATGAACTGTACATTTAGAAATACTTTAAAAATTACATGTGGGAATATAAATTACAAATATAAATTGTATTTTTACAAAAACTTGTGTTCCCTGTAATTTTCTTTGGTTTTTTTTATGCTTGCAAATCAAGGCTTCCTGCAAAACACAGGTGGCAACTCTAATCAGCAATATGCAAAATCATTTCACACAAAGAACGATGACTAAATAACTCAAGAGAATAGAATAATAAAAAGAGGCCCTGTGAAACAACACCAGTGCATATGATATTACCATTTCCCAAAAATTTATTTTTGACCCAATCAACACTTTTCTCCAATAATGAAAGCAAGCAGATGCAGAGGGAAAGAAAACAAAAAATGATGAAGAACCATATCTCCCTATACAAGCATACCTGAGTTTTAAGATCTTTGCAGGAGGGCTTTTTCTTGTTCCAGCACCTTCATATGAATGTCCGGGGAGGATTTGAGATAAAATTGTTTCAGACTGCATTGACATAGCAGAAATAATCCAGTTTGACACCACTTTAACTGCCATGGTACATTGCTATAGAACTCCGGGAACTACAGTTATGTGAGACATTTAGCCTTCTCTATCAGAGAGTTCTTCTGCCAAAAACAAACTACAGTTCCCAGAATTCCATAGCATTGACCCATAGCCATTAAACTGGATTATTTCTGCAATGCAGGTGCAGCCTTAGTGGTTGCTCCCTATGGAATTATCTTCTAAAGCTACATCCGCACTAGAGAAATAATCCAGGCTGACATAGCTTTAACTGCCATGGCTCCATACTGTGGAATTCTGGGAACTGTTTTGGGAGACCTTGAGCCTTCTCTGTCTCTTGTGCCTCACCATACAGTTCACAGAATTCCATAGCACAGGGGCATGCCAGTTAAAGCAGTGTCAAACTGGATTATTTCTGGGCATGACCATCATATGAGGTGTTAAGACCATCTCATTAACATGTCATTAACAACAGCCATCTGAGGCTTAAAAATACCACCAATAAATGCCACCAATTAATTATTTTTACAGTGGTCTTTGAAATTTGAGGACAAAGGTTTAATTGACCCCTTTAACTAGATTTCCTCCCCAGATGGAATCAGGAATGGCTATACCGAGTTCATTGCATCAGATTAATTTTTTTATTCCTAGATTATTAGAACAAGTAACTGAGATTACAATGTTTATAGGCTAGAGGTCATGCCTAACTTTAGTTTCACTTAGTAGTATGACCTGTTCAAATTGCAACAATTGCCTTGTTGCTTGCTCTTGTATTAGAGACATGGATGTAAAACTGCAGAGTTTGGAACCAAGAGGGAGTTTCCCTAATTGTTTTCACAACCAACTAGCAGTTTGGGAAAGAGACATGAGAAATTGATCTCCAAGTCTTTGTAAACTTGTCTGTGCAAACCCACTAGGTGACCTTAGGCAAGTCACACTCTCTCAGCCTCAGAGAATGGCAATGGCAAAACTGCTCTGAATAAACTTCTCAAGAAAACTCTATGATAGGTTCACTTAGGGTCTCTGTGAGGCAGAAACAACTTGAAGGCACACAACAACAACAACAACAACAACAGTTTCTGAAACTTAAATTCTTTCGATTTCTACATGTTAACAAATAAAGGACGAAATGGAAATAGCATTAAAGGTTACGAAGCAGGAAATAATTTTCTCTGCTAGGTTCTCCACATCATAACAAGATTTTTAAGGAAAAGGTTGGGAAAGTTTTCTATTATCTTCTTGGAAATCTGGGAGAAGAGGAAAAAAACCTACAGCTATGAGCAATATTTGTATGGATAGGAATCACAGTACTTGGCTATGATAACTAGTTGTCCCCCCTTTATGTGTTATCAAGGTAGCATGGAAAGCTGCCATTCCTTCAATACTCCTGTGGTATTCAGACATTATTTGAACTGAGAGCATGTGATTTGTTGAAGGTCATTCAGTGGGTTTCATGGCTGAGCGGGAATTGAACCCTCGTCTACAGAGCTGTAATCTAATGCTCAAACCTCTATGGCAAAGATTCAAATATCAACAAAATGTTGACATGATAAACAATAAAAGGACAGCCACCAAGAAACATCCCTCCTACCTTTATAATGGCACCTTTATAACTGACTGGCACCATTAGAATATGCCTTTATCAATCCTATGTGACATCAAAGAATAAGGGATGACTCAACTCAGAGTGACCTCTTTGGGTGGCTGCTCTGACTTATTTGCCACATTCATTTGATCTAAATAAAGACATCTCCTATTGTAAAGATGCATATGGGTCTCTATACGAGCAGTGATTAAAGCAGGAGAAAATGTGTTTACTTCAGGATAATAGATTTGATTACATGATGAAGCTGTTGAGACAATTGAGTGAACAGTGAATGTAGGAAAATAATTAGGGGCCTTCACTTCCCATCCACTTCATTTTGTGTTGAATTTTTGATGACTGAATGAAATGTGCTTGGTATCTCAAGATTGTACACAAGGTGAAGATCTAAATTCCTGTCATGGCACAAAGACATTTAACTATTCTGAGACAGTGAAGATGGAAATTTTGTTAAGGTACTATGGAAATCCAGGCATGGGTTGCATTGTTTCAGAATACAGGATTAATTCAGAATAACAGCTGTGAATCAACAACATTTGAAGTAATCACATGTATCATATCCCTGAATGAGATCTTTTAAAATTCTGTGCAAATCCATGTATGTTTCTTATTGATTCAGAATACAAGATTGATTCAGAATAACAACTGTGGATCGAGAACATTTAAAGCTATCATGTATAATGAATCCTTGAATGAGATCTTTCTAGATCTTCCTAAAATGCTGTGGAAATGCAGATATGGGTTTGATTGATTAAAAATACAAGACTGCTTTAGAATAACAACTGCAGATCAACAACTTTTTAAGCAATCACATGTATCATATCCTTGAATGAGTTATATCTAGGCAAGCAAGCAGTCTTTAATTTAGTTAACTGAGGCCCTCTACAGACCAGCCTGAAAGGCCGGCCTGGGGGAAGAGTCAGAGCGCAGCATCCTGACAATGTACACCTGACTCCACCACCCCCAGGGTACCCTGATGCTGCACATCACTCCAGACAGTGTGTGGCATCATGATGCACCTCCGGCGCTACATCCAGATAACGCAGCACCAAAGAGGCACCATATAGCTGTACCACCACGGCTATGCCGCCCTTTTAAGGGTGCCAAAAGGAGCTGTTTTTGTGGCTTCTTTTTGTGCCCTCAGAAGGCTGGATTGAGGCTGTGGTGTGAGATTGCTGCGGCCCTAATACAGCTTGTTTGTACAGCCCCTGACTTAACTAAATTCTACTAACAGGCTGCACTAATGGGGCTGCAAGGTAATGAAAAGAGCAAATCTAAAGAGATCTGTATGTTGTTTCTTAGAAGATTAATCTTCTTGGGTATTAGGGATCTGGGTGGTTTTTTGTTTTTGTTTTTTGTTTGTTTTTTGCTGACTTTATACACAACACTTTTTAAAAGCTCTGACATAGTGATGGCTAAGACTTTTTCTTTCATCATGACTGTTTCCAACTGGTCTGTACAAAAATTTTTGCATTTTTACCTCCAAAGAAAATGACAGCACAACATCTGACTTTGAAAGTTGGTTTTCATTTTCTTCTCCCATATCAATGATCGAGGTGTTGTGGCTGCGTTTTAGCTTTTGTAACTTGAACTCCCCACCTTTGGAGACTGGCATGCTTTCCAGGTTTGCCATTAGCAAATTGACAGATGACTTCAGTTCCTCAATGTACATGTTTTCCATTTCTTTGGATACAAATTTAGGAAATTTGCGCTCCTGTGATTGAAAGACAAAAATAAAATTAAAATATAAATAATCACATCAAACCAACAAATATTTATAATATAATATATTATACAGCTTTCTGTAAAATATATAGCTTATCTTCATTTTAATGTTATGTATAGACTAGGCCACAAAAAGGTGGCCTACCATATTTTTCTTGGAAGGACACGCCAAAGGGTTAGGTGACATTGCAAAACAACAACAACAATACATCCAACACCAACATTCCCTGAAAGATCTGGCTTCAAGTACTGATTTGAAAAGAGGGAGTAACAAAGAAGATATTAGGTTATGAATAAGGAGCACTATTCAAGAACGGTAACTGTGACAACCTTTTCCAAAGCCATTGGAAGCTGTAGTAGCACCTCCATACAGGTGGGAACTCTAGTTAAATCAGGCTAAGCCTTTGCAAGGATGAATTCTGTATTCATGTATCAGTATACATATAGGGCAGCTGAATACACAAATGGCAGGGATGAGGCTACTGCAATATTTACTCTTCTGAATTCTTTGAACACACTCTCTTATTCCTTTGGTACACATGTATAGTCTCTTCTAACAAACTCCAAATGTGGCAACAGGGAAAGATGTAGCTGCCAGGTGTGTCAGTAAGAAGAGCAGAGGCAGCATATGCAGGCCCACTTTCTCATATATTTTTTCAATATGAAGGGTATTCACAAACTTCTCTTGAAACAATCTAATCCTTAAGGCATTCTCCTAGCTTGGATGTCATTTCCTTCCTACTAAGATATGGATCATGCCAGCAAACTCCAACAGATTTCAATTTTATTTAATTTACTGAACCTTATGATACTTATCCCAGCAGGGCTGATCTAACTATTGAAGAGACATTTCATGCTGAAAGATTTAAGAATAAACAGCCTCAAAACCTAATCTTATATTTGGTTTAACTGAAACATTGGTGAAAGGCTCCTTGTAGTTTTGGGTGATTTGTACAGTATTACAAATGTTGTTGTTGTGTGCCTTCAACTGGCTTCTGATTTATGGTGACCCTAAGGTGACCTTATAGGGTTTTTTAGGCAAAAATTGTCCAGATGGCTATAATAATAATAATAATAATAATAATAATTAATATCCAGCCTCTCCCTATGGATCAAGGTGGGTTACAAAAATACAATTAATACAATAAAATACATAATAAAACAAAATCAACAAAGCATAACCCCTATCGCTCCTATCAAGAGAAAAACAATAACAAATAAAAATACAGATTAAAATAGTTAAAAAGGCGAGTTGAAGAGAGACAATTTGGGGTGAAGAGACAGTTGGGGCCAGAGTTAAGGGGTCTGAGAAGGCCTCCCTCTGAGGCTGAGAAAATGTGACTTGTCCAAGATTTTCTTGGCTAAGCAGGGATTTGAACTCTGGTCTCCCAGCACATAGTCCTATATGCAAACCACTAGAACATTATAAATGTCATGCAATTATTTTTATATCGCTAGATCATGGGCCTCAGTATTTGGGTATAGCTAACAGATGGTAAGACAAAATGTACTGTGAGCTGAGCCTATGTCCTTTCATGCCTGTTAGGTCATTCCTCTGATGAACGTACACTGATGTAGCCAGTGCCAGCAGAGGCAATAGTGGAAGACAGAGTGGTGTAGTGGTCTGAGTGTTAAGTCTCTGGGAACAAAAGTCTGAATTTCAGCTCAGCTAGATAAACACACTGGGGTGATCTTGGGCAAGTCACACTCTCTCAGCCTCAGAGGATGGCAATGGCAAACCCCATCTGAGGAAACCTGGCAAGAAAACCCCATTATCGGTTTGCATTAGGGATGCCATAAATCAGAAATGACTTGAAGGCACACATCAACAACAAAAGCAGCAGCTGTGGAGAAAGTGAGGCACTAGAGAAACAGGTTGCTGGGATCTGGAAGGTTGCACTTGATTCTCCCCATCTGTGCAACCTGGAAAACATATCCTCCAACATTTCACACATGAAAATGACACATGTAGCCAAGCAACATCAGCATGTGGTCAAAATAATAAAAGTGATTACTGAGGAAGAACACACAAGTTAGGAGAGCCTGCAGCAATTCACTTTTGCTTGAGCCTACTGGGAAAGACAAGATTCCACCCCACTCCTCTCTGCCCACTGGGTTGAGTACAAATGACTTTTGCACTTTGCAGCATCTGAAATAATCTGTGAAAAAAGGGGAAATGGAAAGGAGTAGAGAGAAACGGGGACATTTCAAAAACAGCTCAAAAAAGTGTGGTGACCACAGAAATAATTGGGATGCTCCCTGCCAAATCAGGATAGTTGGAGGATATAGATAAAGTGCAACCACTAGCATAGTGCACTAACAAGATCTTGGACATAAGCAGCAGAAAATAACTCTTCCAATACGTCTCTTGAAGGTAGGTAGGGTGGGACTGATTCTCTATTTTTATCCCTAATTTTCTGAGGTCCTATGCATTCCCCATCTCTTTCGACCTGACATACTTTACAGATGGTTCTCCTGTTGCAGGCCTAACAAAGCACTGGCTCCACTCTGCTTAAGTGTTTAATTGAGGATTTGGATCTGACTCTCGAAAATATCCCTAGTGTTTTTAACACTCTGAGTTGATAATCTTATTATGCTTTTCACAGGCTAATGGTGGATCCAATAGATGAAATAAGGAGAAGGAAGAGCAAGAGGCTGTCACCTTGACTTCTCAATGAGACCTATTTGAGAAATGCTTGTCCTTTCTAGAAGTCCATTTCATTAATCATGGACGTCATTATACTGTGGCTACATATTTTAACTATAATATGATGACTTGTGTCCAGGTGAGTCTCTTCCAGTGTGATTTTGTTCAAACAGGCTGGCTCTGTGCAAAAGAATAAACAAACAAAACATTCACAGTACAGTCAGCTTTCTGTATGCATAGTTTCTTTATCCATGGATTCAACCATCAATGGCTTGAAAATATTCAAAAAATATATAAATTCCAAAAGCAAATCTCTATTTTGCCATTTTATATATGGGACATCATTTTACTATCCATTGTATTTAACGGAACTTGAACATCCATGGATTTTGGTATCCACAGGGGGTTCTGCAACCAAACCATAGCCAGCACCAAGGGCCTACTGTATTTAAAAAGGGTCAGAACAGCACTTCATCTTCACAGAACACTTTGTTCATGACTTTAAATGGCCACTGGTGAGCAAGTAATTCAATTATATTTCCAAATATTTAATTCATGATCTCATGATTCATGACATCACGATTCAGGATTCATATCACACTGTGGTTGTGATGGGGCATTATGTTAGTGTAACTGATTTTGTTAAAGTTGGGTGATTATTTTATTAGTAAATCCTGCTTATGCTGGCAGGTATACTATTTACATTCTTGCATAACAAGGCATATGGGCACAAGCAACTCCATATTTACTTGCACTTGAATGGGCCAGCTTAAAGGGTGATTTGTTGGTTTGCTTAAAGGTTTGATGAAGAAAACAAGGACTTAACCATAGTTTGGCTTTGTTCAAGAAACCACAGAATTTTAAGCAAAGTTAACAGTTGGATTCCTGGTGGTGCTGTGATTAAATGCCTGTACTTCAGCCATTCACTTACAGTCACAAGGTTGTGAGCTCAATACCAGCTAGGAGCTCCACAGTTGACTCAGCCTGGCATCCTTCCATAGGTTGCTAAAATGAGTACCCAGCTTGTTAGGGGCAATTACATTACACATTGTGAACTACTTAGGGAGTGCTTAAGTGCACTGATAAGCAGTATAGAAATGTACTTGATATTGCTATTGCTGGAACTAACAAAAAAATTCTCATTGGCTTAATCCAATAAGTGGATGTTTCCAAAAATCTTATTCTTTTAACTGTACCAGAAGATGAATAGGGATGGGATTGGGAAATGTGAAGCTTTCCAAAATGTGGATGAGATGTAACACTAAGAGCTTAAAGCTTTAAATCTTTTAGAGTTGCATCTGAACTAGACCAGTATGCCATAAAAAGAAATGGAGAATGCTGCCATTTCAAATCCTACACTGTCATGCAAAAGGATCTTGTAGCTTTGAGGTTAACTGTGCTACAAAAAAAATTTGTATACTGATATTCCAGACAGTTGTTTTTGAATCCTATATTGCTATGTTCTTGTATTGGAATTAGAGGATATGTTTTCATGTCAGCATTTAAGCATGTAGATAGGGAAGTAGTTGCACTTTTAGGCTCAGGAACATACAGATCTGGTCCAAGTTCTCCTAGTTGGAGGCATGAGCATCTAAATATCAGAGGAAAGAAAAACAGTGCAAGGTATGTGAACAGCTCCAGCAAGGCTTTCATGAATACACTGCCAAAAGGAGGCAAATCATGTTTCACATAAATCTTATAGTCCAAATCCTGGTGTTTAATAAATTCTGTTGAACATTACAGATACATTAAGAGGAAAAAGGGTATGAGTCTTCCAAACCTTGAAATTTATTATTTCTCATGTTGATTTGAGTGGTTAACTGGTCCAAGCTAGAAAATAAGGAATTATTAAATCTAGAAATTGCAGACATGATATATGGCACACATGCTTACTTATTTTATGATAAAATAAGTGTTAATAAGGCCTTCTTGAACCATTTTATAAGGAAATCCTTAATTAGAATTTGGATCAAATTTAAACCGATAAAGGAAACAAACTTCTGACTTAGAATGACTGGCTTTGGAAATTGTTAACGTTTATGGAGCTGGATAACCTTACTTGTCTAGTGAAAGGAAATGCCTGGTCTCAAAGGAAAAAAAGTTGGTTACCACTGTTTGAATTTGTTAAAGATGAAAAGAAGTTAAACAATCTGGTTTGGCAAATTTAAGGGTGGAAAAGGAGGATAAATAAATAAATAAATAAAACCAGGATCCATCCATATATATATATATATATATATATATCAGGTTTGACACAGAATTTATTTGGTAAATATGCAGAGTAGTATATGGAAAAGAAAACAAGATAGAAAATAAATGTTATCTGGTAAATAATTGGCAAATAGAAACTTTAAGCATATAAGATGGCTATTAATGTTAAAGATTAAATTTAATTATGATAGAATTCTGAACTCCATAAGGAAGTTTTTGTTTTTCCATGTCTATGTTTCTGCGAAGGTGTTGTTACGGATGATAGGTATGTATATCATTTTGTTCTTGATTGTTATGTATGCATGTATTGTTATGTTGGCACATATGTATGGATTGTTTTACTTTTTTAACTTAATAAACTTTAATAATAATAATAAAAATATCAGAGGAAAGATAAACAGTGCCAGCTACGTGAACAGCTCCAGCAAGGCTTTCATGAATACACTGCTAAAAGGAGGCAAATCATGCTTCACATAAATCTTATACTGTAGTCCAAATCCTGGTGTTTAATAAATTCTGTTGAAGATTATTACAGATACATTAAGAGGAAAAAGGGTTTCTTCAGAGTCTTCAGTGCTGAGACTCTGCTGTTCAACTGTCCTTCCCCCCAAAAGGAACCCCAAAAAGAACTTGTCTGTAATCCATAAGCAGCCGAATGTACCTGATGTTTCCTTGGTACAGTTTGACCAAGAATCTTACAAAGATTTACATTTGTCCTTGCCTGTGGCTAGTTTATCATCCCAGGAATTTAAGAATTAGCCAGTGTATTAATATATATTGAAATCAATCACTAAAGTAATTTTACTCAACTTTCATTTTGTATAGCTTTGCCATTTTATGTCCTGTCTAGTTTTTATCATGAATTACAAAAACACTTCATACTGATCAGGCTTTGACTTATGGAATCATGCCTAAGGCCAGATATTATGTACTTATTGCCAGTGAATTTTTATTTTAATGAAGAGACAATGGACAGTACATAACTGAAATATAAGGTTAGAGGATGGCTATAGAAGAAATTTCTCATTAAGTGGTTCCTTAACGAATGAAACTTTTTTTATTTTTGGAACCGTTCCAATGACTGATATAATTTGATGACTTCTTATTCAAGAAATACAACCTAATGAATAATTATGTTCATCTGTTGTTAGCTATATGTTTCTGAACAGCTCACTGTCCTCATCTGTTTTTTAATAGGCTTACTTATTAGACTTCAAGGAACTTTCATAATGATTATTCAGCCAAATAAAGCAAGCCTGGCTATAGAAACTCTTATTACTAGTAACTAACAGAATGCGAGAACCTGTGCATCATAATTTTTTCTTCATAACACTATCATTGGAACTTACTGTGGGAAACATAAAATTATAAGACTCTGGGAACTTTTGCAAGACTTTAGCTTTCCTTACCAGTGATCCCTATAGAACAGGTGGTATCGTACAGTCCTGTATATGTTGTTCTGGGGACTGTAAATCCCAGTAATCCCCCCTCATTCTACTAATTGGGATGGGAGTGAGGAGTAGAGACAGAGGCTGCATTCAAATGTCACACTAAGCCAGCAAACTGCTGGGACTCTAGTTTAGCATGCAGCAATAACATGTATATTTCTATATCGCTTATCAGGGAATTCAGCACTTTCTAAGCAGATTACAATTTGTAAGCTAATTGCCCCCAACAAGCTGGGTATTCATTTTATCGACCTACAAAAGGATGGAAGGCTGAGTCAATCTTGGAGCCCCTGGGATTGAACTCCCAACCTTGTGGCTGAAGTACTGGCATTTAATCACTGAGCCACCAGAGCTCCCTAGTTTACTGAAGATGAGGTATCTGCTGGTGTGTGCTGCCCAACTGATCCTTTACTATAGTATCCAAATCTAGCACTGGCTGTGATTACTTCTCTCCCAACAAGTCAGAGAAGAAATCCAGAGTATGTTACACAGATTCTTTCACTAGTTACTGGGAAGGGAACAAACCAGAGTGCTAGCTGCTGTCAGAGTCAGATGTCACAGTAAACGAAGTAGAGACTAATTGCCTTTAGTGTGTCTAGCCACTCAATATGACTGAGTAACCTTCACCAATATTAAGTAATCTGTGGGATCTGCTACACCATCAGCAGTTCCCCAAAAGGCCAGGGGAAACCTGTGGTTCACTGACTTTGTATGTCATCCAAATGCAGCCAGAATGTCACCATCAACTTGATAAGAATAACGTACATAACATGCTTTCAAAATATGCAATGGGAAAAGCTGACTTCAAACTACAATCAGCCTTCTGTATGCATGATTTCTTTATCCATGAATTCAACCATCCATGGCTTGAAAATATTTTTTTAAAAAAAATACAACAAAAAACCCACAAAACCTTGATTTTGCAGTTTTATATAAAGGACACCATTTTACTCTGCCATAGTACTTAATGTAACTTGAGGATCTGGGAGTCCTGGTACCAAAACCCCAGTGGATACCAAGGGCTCACTACATCATTAAATTAAACATATGATAAATACCTGTGATGCTCTAAGGGGAATGGAATCTGTAGTGGAGTACTGGTAGTGGGATTTGCATGTGTGCTACGATACTAAAGCAGGCACAGCATTATCTTTGAATTAGTCTCTTTCCTGAGCAAGTAGAGTGACTGCTGATATCCTACATGTTAACTAGGACTCAGTGCAATACTGTAAACTGCCTTATATTATGTGCTGCCTTGGGTTCCATAGTGGTCGAAAAGTGGGATGTTAATTAATTAAATTAGCCGAGAAGATCAAATACCAAAAACATGTAAAGTAAACATGCATATTCAGACTTAAGAAGTGACAATTAAGACAATTAAAACTCCAGACTTAAGAAGTCACATTTCCTAGTTTTTCTTTGTTGAAAAAAAAGTTCATAAAAAGACTTCCATAAATAAATAATAAATAAATAAGAATGTGAACATAAATTCTGCACCACCAGAGTGTCTTGAAGCTGTACACATCAGGGCAGCTGGCTGGTTTCCAGGTGGCTTCCAGATATCTTTGGAATGTGCATTGTATAAACATCACACTCCCAAGACATCTGGAAGCACGCTTTAAAGGGTCATCTGTTTTGGCCCTTAGCTGTGTTAGTCTGGAATATCAGTATGCAAAGGGATCTTGTAGCACCTTCAAGACTAAACAACCTTTTTCCTCCAGTGGGTCTCAAAAGTGCTAGAAAATCCCTTTGCATACTGATATTTATTCTATGCACACATTTCAGACATAAGAAACTATTCTTAATAGATTCATTAATTCAGCTACAGAATATGGCACACTACCTAGTTGAAGTGTGAAAAGGGATCAGTTAGTCTCAAAGGTGCTACATGATCCCTTTGCATGCTGATACTGCATACTAATGTAGCTATGTCTCTGAATTCTATCTAGTTAGAACATGTAGGGTGTTTTTTGTTAGTTTGTTTTTTTGCCCAAGACTAGCCTGTGCACTTAGTAGAGTTCGAAGACTAGATACTCATATCCAAAACACACCTTGTAAGCATTGCTCCAGACTGATTTTCTCAAATAATCCCTTAGCCAAGAAATAGAATGAATAAAATTGTATTAAATCTTCTTCCAACATGCAATCACTTCTTACTTTCTCTCTCAACAGTGCCTTCCATACTGTATTATATTTCCCTTGGTTTCTTGTTTGGAAAGATACTCCATGGTTGCCTTTGTTTACTCAATTGGTTAAGCTCACATTTGCTACATGTGCTTTGAGGGCTTGAGACCTCTAAGGCAGAAACACCAGTTCCTGACATATGACAATCTAGGGAGCTTGGATATACTCCTGTTTTACAGAGGATAGCTTCATTTTAAAAAAAAAAATAGTAGCTCTAGTAAGCAATCCTTCCTGGGCAGTGACACTCTTATATGGTATGGTTTTTGGAAGCTGTGATGGCTCTGCATCTAGTGCAGAACCTTCAAACAACAGTAGCTCCAAAAAGGAGATAGATACACCGTAGTGCTCTCTGAATAGGTCCATTCCATCTGAATTCCTTCACCTTAATCCTATCGAAATACCCCTGCCATTGGGCTCCAATGATTAGATCTCATACTCTTTAAAGAATCTGAAATCTGAGTAACTTTCTCCAAGGAATTCTCTGCTTCACCAAAGCTTGCTGTCTAGAACAGCTGCACAAAACCTCACTGGCCCTTTAACTGACTTCAAGCAACAGCAATTCTTGTCTCTTTAGGGAAAACAAAACTACATCTTGTCAATAACAATACAAGTTACATCTTGTCAATATGAAGAAATTGTCAATGCAGACAACAGGCTCTGTTGGAGGATTACTAACTATGATATTGAATAATAGCAACTGCATGCTAAATTAGTGCCTCTGTCCCTTTCTTGGTCTCATCTCCACGCCCGGTCAGATGCAACATCCTGGAATGACCATTCACATCTCCCTAGGAGCAGCCCTGCCTTCTCTTGGTGTCTCTTGGAGGCAGACATTTCAGTTGGATAGGATTAGTCACCCGCATCACAATATGTTGAAGTGTTTTGCTGCACTGGAATGGGAGCAGATCCCCTGAATAAAGAGATCCTGACTTTTTTTAAAGAACTAATAAATAATTTTTACCCCAAAAGGGGGGGGGGGGTCCTCATGCCCCATATTTCAGAATCATACAAAATGAGGCATCAGGTAGCATTGACCTGGGTTGTTGACAAAGCTCTCAACTCGGATGAGAACTTGTACTTAGAATTGTTTCAGTGCCAGTTTCAGAAGATACAAACATCATCCTCCCTTGTATCAAAATAAGTGAAGTACCCTTTTTCCTTTACCATTTATTCATATCCTAAACAGCAAGATAAATAAACACAACTAAACTTGATGACAGTATTGTTTCGACTGCTTTTTGTTTGTGTGCAGTTTCCTAATTGAAATAGTCCAAGCAGTTAGAAATAAGCCTACATATAGGGTTCTATTCTACTGCTAATTTCATTGTTCTTTGATCTTATCTTTCAGAAGGGATTTTTTGGGGGGATTTTTTCCTTGCCGTGACAATGTCTTTTGAAAACTGGAACGCATAGCATAAGGGCAAAGATGAAGAGGGAACAGCGTTCTTCCAAACACTGGTGCTAAATAATGAACAACAACAACAATTAGAGACTCACTTGGGTATCTCATGACTGTTTAACTAAGAAATCATACAGTGAAATATGTCATGTTCCCAAGGTTCTGCAAAGAAGCCTAGCAAATGCTAGTAAACAAACATTGAACTTGGCATTTATCCTTCAGGGATCTGTGGAAGATTCCAGAGGGACTGCTCCTTGTACACCTGTGCTTCCCTGGAATGAACCAGAGTGGGTTGAGGCTATTAATACATTCAGCTTTATAGGCTGTCAACAACATATCTGGTCTTTTCAGGAATATACCACATCATATTTGTTCTTACAGACAGAAAGGCTTGGACACAGATTTCAATTTTTTTTATCCCAAATGCACAATGAGAATGATGTGGAAAAAGCACACTATGTGCTCCCCCTTTTGTGTCTCAGAGCATTTTCTTGAGAGCCACAGCTGCCCAGGTATTCCCAGTGTTCCACCTGATAAGCACAAAACATTCCCCTTCTCCCTGACACAGTTTATACCTTCATCATATCCCAAGGTCCATTTTTACTCTGCAAGAAGCTTTCTTTCCCTTCCATTTGATACTATAATTAGACCTTTAAGCTTCTGTGTGCTAATTCTTTATGTCATCTTCTCATGGGCCTAGGTCTTCATAAGACAGAGAAGTATTTGGAACTTGCTAATGCATGTACTGTGGCCATGTACTATGGCCATGTGACCACAGCAAAGGATTGCACTCCCATTTCTGGCTTTGAAATTGGTATTGTTGCTGAAGCCTACTTTCCACTCAGCCAGAATACAAATGTGGATGATTCTCCCATTGAAAAAAAATTGTAAGATACTTCCACAGCCACTACTCAGTCCTCCTGCTGAACATCAGCTGGCACCTACATTCTCCCCATTCTCATTGCCATGTAGGAAAGGGAAGCAGTGGGAGACTCTTTTCCTGCAGCTAGCAGTGGCTGAAGGGACTCAGCTCAGAGCTATTTTGTTGCTCTTTTGGCAGAAAGAATGAGCCTGTTTCACAGAGCACTGGCTGTTCTCCTCTCCAGAAAGGAGATCTTTTGGTATTGGACAGAAAACAAATATATGCCTACTCTCAGCCCGCAGGTGGACAGTGAGTGGGTGAGCCCAGAGGCAACAATTTGGCTTTGATGGTTAGGCCAGCCAAAAATGTAGACCCCTTCTAACAAACAAATATAAAAAGATAAGAGATACCAACTACCCTAAGGTCACACAAAACACATCACAACATTGCATGGATAACTTTTATTAGTTATGTAAGGGGCCAAGAGGAGTCAGTGTGATATTCTGGTCTGAGTCTTGGACTAAGATTCTTGGAGACCAGGGTTTGAATCCCCACTGGGCCATGTAAATCCGTTGGGTGACCTTGGATAATTCACACTCTCTCAGCCCCAGAAGATGACACAGGCAAATTCCCTCTGAACCAATCTTGCCAAGAAAACCCTGCAATAGGTTCACTTTAGGGTAGCTATAATTTGGAAATGACTTGAAGGGACACAACAACAACAATAAGGGGCCCAACACAGTTCAGGAACCTAGTCTTGGCTTAGTTGAAGGGTGTTGTTGTTTCAGTCCCCTTTTCAAAAAAATAGACTGAAAGCATCTTGCAATGTTAAAATATGCAAATGTTTAAAATAAAAACTTTAAAATGTGTGTCTTTCCAAACTGGATTGTCCCTTGCCATGTCTGCTATCTATTTGAAGTGGAAGTAAAAGATCAGCTGCATGTCAATGCAAGCTTTCCTTTCAGTACAAATAAAAAGGCACAGGTAAATAAAACCTATTTACATAATTGCTAGTGATGTGAGGGATGTTTTACCTAATCTGTCGCCAATTGTATCTTGATTTGTCATGGACTGCACTTTGGTTCAAGGTGCCCACACACAGACTGACACAGTTGTTTTAACAAATGTAGCAAATGTGGGAAAGATCCAATCAATATAGCACTAGCAGGGCATTTTGTTTTGTCTTGGTTTTTTACCTTGGCAATCTGATCCGCCATTTGAAGACGTCCATCTAATTCCCTCCTGATTTGTGCTGCTTGTTCATCTGGATTATCCAGCTGTATTAAAGAAAAAACAAAGTAATTAATACTGATATAAAACAGTAAATAATAATAATAATAATAATAAGAAGAAGTTTTATTTATAACCCACCTCTCAGATCAAACAATTGAGGCGGGGTACAACAAGTTAAAAGAGAATTACATTAAAATATGGGAGTTGTATTGCCAAACCTGATTTTGAGCCTGAGACTTTCAGTACCTCCGTTTTGTCTGGATTTAGTCTCAATCTGTTTTTCCTCATCCAATCCATTCCTGCCGCAAGACAGTCATTGAGAGGAGAGATGCCATCGGAAGTCTGAGCTGATGATCTGGTCATGGAGAAGTATAACTGAGTGTCATCAGCGGACTGATGACACTGCGCTCCATGCCTCTGAATGATCTCGCCCAGCGGTTTCATATAAATATTGAATAGCATCGGGGACAGGATGGCACCCTGAGGGATGCCACAATTAAGCTCGATTTTGGAAGAGCAACTGTCCCCGAGCCTCACCCTTTGGGATCTGCCAGAGAGGAAGGAATGGAACCACCGCAGCATGGTGCCTCCAATACTCAACTCTCTCAGCCGATCCAAAAGGATGGAATGATCGATTGTATTAAAGGCTGCTGAGAGATCCAGGAACACCAGCAGGGTCACACTACCCCTGTCAATACTCAAGCTGAGGTCATCAGTCAGAGCAACCATGGCAGTCTCAATTCCATATCCTGTCCTGAAGCCGGTTTGAAATGGATCGAGATAATCTGTTTCATCCAAGACAGCTTGGAGTTGGGAGGCGACGGGATAAATTAATTATTAAAAAGCTATACATCTCAGCATGTTTCGTAAACATATTTTTCATTATCATCACCATCTTCAAAAAGGCTACTGTGAAAAAAAATCCATAAAATTGTACCATATGTACAATTTTTTTCCTCCTGTTGTCTCCCCACTGGTTGGCTTTGCTCAATAATAAAATGAATTTCATTTGCTATATGCTCAGACTATTTGTTGTTATCAATTCATCTCACCCTTAGCCTAGTTAAGGTCTGGGGACTGATAATCTGCTCAAAACCAAGCCATGTAGAAGGCATATCACACTTGTTATTAATATTCAAGCTTGTCTTGGAATTATACATATCCTGAATAATACAAATGTACAGAATTTTGACATATGCAATTGTACATACAATAATGTTACATTTCCAAAACATTTTGTTGTATGCAATCAGACTCTATTGAAAGAGGTGAGCCATTTCGCTTGCTAACAGCCATATTCTACAACATTATTCACTTCATTCATAAAAGGGTACACTTTCCAGTCAGTTATCTGTAGAAAAGAGAGGCTGAAGTAATTATTGTGACTTTTTTTTCCTGTATAATCTTTCATTTTTCTGCTTCAAAAGATGAAGAAAAAGGCACTCTTGCAGGCAAAGGTCATAAAAGGCTTTTTTTCCAGCAAGAATAAATTTATACTGCCACTTCCATTCATTTTACTGGGATTAGTGTATGCCTTGCTTTTGGACTGAAAATAATGTTCACAGAGAATCCTTACTCTATACTCACCAGGAACGCTGAGCTTCTTTTTCTGAATTACATAGACTGTTTAGCACTATGCCTCTGAAGATCCAGATTAACTTTGTGTTCATGTGGGCTTGTGACTAAATCAATATACTTATGTATTCCAAACAGACTCTCATCAGTCAGATATATGAAAAAGACCTTAAGGCTGACCTTATGGCTGTTTTTTTTTAAACTTCACTGTTACTTCACCTTTGAACAATGCTATAAAATTAGTTTTATTCTTTTCTGCTGGTGGTTATTTTATTATTTGATGGCATAATGAGATATATTTTAACTTTTAACTGTGAGCTCATTTTGTGCATTTTCCAGCCTTGAGTAACTTCAACAGATGTCATGACAGCCCTCACCAAGATCTCAAATGACCTCTTGCAGGCCAAGGCAAATAGCCTCTACTCCATCCTCATTGTTCTTGATTTGTCTGCGGCCTTTGACACCATGGACCACTGTCTCCTGCTTGACTTACTCTCTCACCACAGGTTCTCTGACTCTGTTCACAACTGGTTTAAATCTTAATTGTCTGATAGATCTTTTGCAATGGTCATGGGTGGTCCTCCTCTGTTCCCTCATCTGTTGGAGTTCCTCAGGGCTCTGTCCTGGGTCCCCTTTTGTTCTCTCTATACACATTGTCCCTTAGTAAACTCATCAGTTCTTTTGGTTTCTCCTATCATTTGTATGCCAATGACACTCAGCTGTATCTTTCCACCCCTGACCTTTCGCCAGGGCTTGAACAGTATGTTTCATCTTGTCTGACTGCTATTTCTTAGTGGATGTGGCATCAGCTCTTGAAGCTCAACATGTCTAAGACAGAGCTTCTTGTCTTTCCACCTAAGCCCACCCTTCAATACTCCTTTTCTGTCTCTGTTGACGACGCTTCTATTCAACCGGTTCAGCAAGCCTTGGTTTCATTTTTTATTCTTCTCTGTCATTTATTCCCCAGATCCAGGCCACCACAAAGGCCTGTAGATTCTTTCTTTACAACATTGCTAAAATCTGTCCATTCCTCTCAGTCTATATTGCCAAGACTCTGGTCCATGCCCCAGTGGTCTCGCGACTAGATTATTGTAACCTTCTTCTAACAGAGCTCCCTCTCTCTCACCTCCATCCTTCAATTTCTGTCCAGCATTCAGCTGCACGTATTATCACATCCGCTCACCACTCCGACCATGTTTCTCCTCTTTTATCCTCCCTTCACTGGCTCCCCTTCCCCTTCCGCATTCAGTACAAGCTTTTGTTGTTGACTTTCAAAGCCCTCCATGGACTGACCCCTCCATACTTGTCTGAACTTCTCCTCACACTCCTTCTCATACCCTCCATTCTGGTAGTCAAGGTCTGCTGTCCCAGCCTAGGATTCTCACTGCCCTGTCCCAGATTTGTCTCTCCTCACTTGCTGCCTCTCACTCCTGGAACCTTCTTCCCCCACATGTGTGCCTCATCACTTCTCTAACCAGATTCAAAATTGAGTTAAAGACTTTATTGTTTAGGGAAGCGTTCCCAGGTGTGTGCCCTTCTTGTCCCAGGATGCTGTACCCTAATTATGTGTTAAGAAGCCAAGCCCTCCCTCCAGTCCATCCACCTTGGTCCAGGCCTCAGAGGGAGTGAAGAACTGCTGGATTTGATCCTCTTCCCCACCACCATTCCCTCCTCCTTCTGTGTCGTGTCTTTTTAGATTGTAAGCATGAAGGCAGGTAATCATCTAATTAAATGATTTTATGTACAGTGCTGTGTAAATTTACAGCGCTATATAACTAAAGGTTAAATAATGATAATGATAATAATAATAATAATAATAATAATGTATACATATCTATATATATGCAAACATTTATGTTGCCTTACTATCTCAAAACAACTTTAAAAACTGCAGGTCAAGTGAGTTGCTGTCCACAAAAACTGCAAGTGAATTAGATTTCAGTCCACAGTAGCAAATATAATTTGTTAGTCTTTAAGTGCTACAAGACTGTTGTTTTTCCTGCAACAGATTAACATACGTACTCTTCCCCCTGAATTTCTCAAAACAGCCATTGCCAATCATCAGTATCAAAAGAAGGTTATTATACCTTTTATAAAGAAAAATGTCAGTAAGATGGATTGCTGAAAAGACATTACTACTTAAATGCATTTCTCCATGGCATTTATATTAAAGGCTTTAAAGCTTTTATAATGCATACTTTATCTAGACCTAGTAGGATGTTCATTTTGGGATCTCTTCTATTCTACCTCTGTACAGATAATGGAAGCCTATATTACACTATATTATCTATTGACTCTTGGCAAGATAAATGTGGTATATGTGACAACAGCAGCATGCATTTCTCCCCAGAACTAAACTATTTATTATTAACTGAAAGAAACAAAACAAAAACAAATCTGGAAGTGGGAACAAAAGAAACAAGTGCAACTCAACTGGCATTTGAATCCAGGTTTCAGTCTATGCAGACCCATGTTCATTTTGACCCCTGATGGTAGAACTCAGGTCAAGCCATTCACACAGACTTCTGTTGCAAGCATGACTTTCTGTCAGTTTACACCAGCCCTTTTTTTGACATTTTTTATCTTGGTAGAACTCTTGAAACAATTGCCAGGCCTTGGGGGACTCCTGAATCAAAATTATTATTTATATTGCAAAAAAGTTTATTTATTTCCAATAATGTTCTCTTACAGATCCCCTGGTGCACCCTAGGGTACCAGGACCCTGTCTGAGAAACCCTGGTCTACACACATGGATACTGCTGAACTTGATTATTGCTGGCCTCTGTGTGCAAAGATATTTTATCCACAGATTCAACAATCCATGGTTTGAAAATGTTAAATATATATAGATTACAAAAAGCAAACCTTGAATTTGCTATTTTATTAAAGGAATGTCATTTTATTTCACCAGTGTATGTAACGGTGTAGATTTGAGCATCAACAGATTTTGGTATCCATGTGGGGTGCTGGAATGAAATCCCAGTGGATACCAATGACCCAATATATTAGTTCTGAGTTCCTTACCTGTGCAAAACTTTACAACACAATTCAATCAGTAAAGTGAATAGGGATCTGACTTTTATACATCTCTGCACATGAATGTAAAGAAAGGAATACTCTGTGTGATGCACCATTGTGATAAGTAGGTTGTCCCCATTAATATAAATAATAAAAGTCTTCAGATAAAGCTGTCATTTTTATGCAAAGTATATTAACATATGCAGCCTAAATGACAATTGCAATAACCCACTGATGCATTATATCTTGTCCTTTTCTCATCTTGGAGATTATATATCTCCTCTAGACATCCAAAAGAGCGTTCTCTACCAGAGAGTAACAAGTTCTTTAATTATCATACTTTAGTATTCTCAAGACAACCAATGTCATCCACTCAAAAAAGTCTTTTCCATATTAGATCATTCACAAGTCATTGTTTCTCCCTGGCACTATGAACCACAGTAAGGGTTGCTTAGGATGAAAAAGAGATGAGGACTACGAGCCTCATGCATGAGACTGTTGCTCCATTGTTTGCTTGGATCTTACCAGCGGGTACTGGGGTAATCTAGCAAGATCAATTTTGATACTGTTGATGAGTAATCAATGCTATTATATTTACACTAGGATGGCTGCTTACAAATTCACAAAAAAGAAGAAAGAAAATGCAATACTACAAGAAAGGACAAAAGAGGGTACAGACTTGAATGGAATCTGAATGTGGTGATTTATATGTATCACCACATCCAGATTTTATTCAAGTCTGTATCCTCTTTTGTCCTTTCTTTTACTGTTGTATTTTCTTTCTTCTTTTTTAGCAGCCATCCTAGTGTAAATACAGTATGCCTGATATGACTGTGATAGTGTAAATACAGTGTGCCTGATACGAGAATCAGTGTGGTGTATTAGTTTGAGCATTGGACTATGAGTTTGGAGATAAGGGTTCAGTCCTCTGCTCAGCCACGGAAACTCACTGGATGACATTGGGCGAGTCATATATTCTCAACTCTGGAAAAAAAATGAAGGCACAGAACAACAAGATGTCTGACATAGAGATCCATCTACTTCTAGCCCCAACCAAGATAGGACTCTGAAAAGCCACAATATAAGCGTGGCTGCGATCCAGGCTGCAAACGGGTTGAACTTGCCCAGCCGCAACTGTGTATGATAACACCTGGTTTTAAAATTAAACGCAACTGTATCTCGTCAGGGATAAGTCACCTTAAATACAAGGCAATACTTAAATACTAAGCCAGACAGTTTGGGAGAACAGTTTCATAATACGTTGGACCCTTGTTATATGTTTGGGATTTGGTTCCAGTAGGTAGGTAAGTTCCAGCAGGTAGGTTCCAGTAGGTACCCCTGTGGATACCAAAATCTATGGATGCTCAAGTCCCATTAAATACAATGCAAAATGTATATTATAAGTATTCTATATATACATGATAGCAGAATGGTATCCCTTATATAAAATGCCAAAAATCGAGGTTTGCTTTTGGGAATTTATATCTGTTTGGAAGATTTTTAAGCAACGGATGATTGTATCCACGAATAAAGAATCCATGGATGTGGAGGGTCAATTGTAAAATATTTGCATTGTATTTGGAAATGCTGATGAAATATTCCCTGATTTGTTGAGTTAAAATTCTGATAATGACAACAATGCTTAGCTAATTATTTATCAGATGTAGGTAGAAGAAAGTAAGCATATAAATGAAATTTTAAAAAAGATGCATTAAAAAAAGATTTCATCCAACAAATCAGTTAATTTGTGGAATAAAACTGTTTTTAATGTACACTAGACTAAATCTCTCTTTTACATCAGGTTTTAATCTGATGTTTCACTTTCTTCTCATTCTAACTACTCATCAGCTGTATGTTCTACTCCTTCCTCAAGGAAGGTCTTGCTACCACAGTTTATAAATGTTATTGTCAATCTGCAGTGTGTCCAAAGGAGGGTGACCAAGGTGGTAATGGATATAGAGACCAAGCCTCATGAGAAACACTTGAGGAATTTAAGTATGCTTAGCCTTGAGAGGAGAACTGAGGTGTAATATGTCCCTTTCCTTAAAATATCTGAAGAACTTCAACACTGAAGATGAGACAAACTTGCTTTCCGCTGTTCCACAGAGTTGGACCCCCTGGGGGGGGGGGAGATGAGATATAAATAAATATAACTATAATAACAATAATAACAAACAACAGCAACAATAACAACAGGAACTGAAACAATGGATTCAAATTTTATGAAAAGAACTTTTGACTAAACATTAGGAAAAATGTCTTGAAGATGACAATACAATGAATGATCTCAGATAGTGGTGATCTCTCTTTCTAAACAGAGGTTGACTGGCCATCTGTCAGATATGGTTTACCAAGTGGGTTGGACTAAATGACCTTTAGGGGTTCCTTAATACTGCAGTTCTATTCTTGGTGCTCATCATAGCTAGTTCATCCTCACTGTGTTATTTTTACAACTGTATGATACAAAAGGGTGAGATGCAATGATCTGAAAGACAAAACAAGACAGCTGGGGAGATGTTTGAACCAAGGCTACCCACATACATCCAAGCCCAGCCCTCTATCTACTAGGCTAAACTCCAGTACTTATGCTCAGCCTTTCATTGCCAGGCACTTTCAGCTTACTACTGTACTTTATCTTGATTACTGATCAATTGACCCCCTCCACTCCCTCTGGACCTTGCAAATTCTTGGTGATCCATTCTAACTATGTGGAGAGGGGAAGAGAATAACCAGAAGCGCTTTGTGTACAGTAGTGCTATCTGTGATGACAGCTCTACATAAAACACTTTTACAAGCTGGCTTGGGGTGGCTGTAAATACCATCCTATATTTTATCCTTCTCCAGAGATAAATTGCTCCATACAGCAAATGCTTGCTTGGTGCAGTGCAGTCTGGAAAGTTACAGCCGCAGCAACCATTACAGTTTCAATTCCTGATCTGACCAGACATGAGTGCTTAGGTTATAGTTCCCTGAATGTATTAGACTACACCGTCTATCCATCAACACGCTGCTGAACTTGCAAGCTGCAGCAGCTGCTTAGGAAGCAGCATTTGTACACAGGCACATGTGTAGGTGGGCTTGTATTATTAGGAGAACATCCAGCTCACATTCTGTGGTCACAGATAGACTTCTGACAACTTCTGAAAAATCTTTCTTCACAGTGGAAGGAGAATGAGAATGTGGAAAGGGCCTGAGTGTGGAAAGGGTCATTCAGCAGACAGGTGCAAGTATTTTATACCTTCTAGAATTCAGTCTGGGTGGAGAAAAAGTAGCTAGTCATCTGTTATCCTGTTACTGTCCTCTCTGTAAAAATGCATTATACAGATATGTCTCCTTCTCATTGAAAAGATTCTACGGCAATCAAGACTCTCTGGATTTAAGTCATCAAGGATAAGCAAAATCCTATCGTCATGATTATTTCATTGCTTTGGTAATTCAAAAATGGCTTCTTATTTTGAGCTCTGATAATTGAGGTTAACTGCATCACCCAAAATAACCTGCAGGCTATTTTTGGAAATGAAGGACACTATGTAGTTTGAAAGATGTCCTCTTGCTTTCATACAGTAGAACCTTTCAGTCTGCAGGCATTTTCTAAGAATATTTTCTGGAAAATAGGGGCTAATAATTTGCATGATTATGTTAATTCTAAGATAGATTTTTAAGGTCAGAATTAGGCAACAGAACACCCTGCTTCATGGGTCAGTGCCCCCATCTTTTCAAGGGCATTAGCTGCAGTTGCTAGCAACAGCAGCAAGATTTCTGCCTCTGAAGGAAAGCAGAATATCCTCTTTTTATAAAATAGGTAACTCAAGGATTACATCTCTCCCTCACTTTATCTGATGATCTACAAATATGTACACACATAATTTTATTAGAACGACCTTTCCAAGCACTATCACAAGTTCACCTCTGACCCAGGAACAGAACCAAGGGTTTATTAGGGAGTTAGTGGTGATTAAATGAGTGGAACAAAGACTAGAGCATTTATAGCAGAAATCATGGTGCCACTTTGACCAAGAACAAGCTACATCAATGGTGGAAGTGAAGAAATCTTACTTTTCTGCTACCTTACTATGACAAGGTAGGTTTCTGGCCTGCATACAAGAGGGGGAGGCTTTTCCTGAACCCCCCCCCCAAAAAAAAACCACCCCTGAACTTCACCACACCAGACAATTACCAGTCAATTTCCAAAACCATTTTCTCATTCAAGATGACATTCAAGAAGACTTCTGTCGGAGCCAAAGGATGCGCCTCAGCACTGAATGGAAATGGCCTGGCACTGTAATGGGGCCATTTTGAGGACATTTCTGTGTGCAGTAAAATCTGTTTTTTCTCGGTCATGCACACCCCTGAGCATCCTCTTCCAGTGCCCATAATGGGCCAAAAAATGTGTGCGATAAAGTTCTAAATGCTGAGGACCTTTTTGAAATAAGAAATCCCTCCACCTTTGTGGCCTACTCAGTACTAGTGATGATGTTGCTGCTTGCTTTAACAGGCATCACACAGTTTTGGGCAACAGCAAACCCCCTCTGAACAATAGATTATATTCCAGCTGAACTGCTACAATGTATACAGACAGAAGCAATTCTAGTGCTAAACTAACATATGTCAACATATATGGAAAAAAATGGTGGCCAACAGACTGGAAATGATCCATATGTATCCCAATCTCCCCCCCCCCCCAAAAAAAAGGATATAGAAAAAATGCAGCAATTATAAGACCATAGCATTAATCTCCTACGCAAGTAAAATTATCTTCAACATTCTGCAGGACAGACTCTAACCATACATGGAGAGAGAAATCCCAGAGGTCCAAGCAGGGTTCAGGAAAGGGAGAGGCACTAGGGACCACATTGCAAAGATATGATAGCTAATGGAGAGCAGAAAGGAATCCCAGAAAAAAAAATCACCACATGCTTTATGGACTACAGCAAAGCATTTGACAGTATAGATCACAAAAAGCTATGGTTGACTCTACAGGTTATAGGAGTGCCACAACATATAATAGTCAGTGGCATCACTAGGGGTGTGGGGTATGTGAACTGCATCATCCTAAGGGGGGGGGGGGTAGGACAACACTGCTCCTCACAAACCTACATTTTGTAGAAACAGACTATTGCATTCAAATGTTTCCATTTTAAAAAATTAAAATTTTTATTTTTATTTTTTTTAATTTAAAAAACCATCACATTTTACAAAATTTTCACTTTAACCACATGAAACTGTGTAGACGTGAATACATTTAGGCTGTGCATATGATATTTGAATATAAAGTAATAATTTTAATTTTGCTAGTTGTTTATATCACAACTATTAACATTAGATTCAGTGATATGTGAAGATTATGATTTATGAGTAACCTTAGTACAAAAAACATTACTAAGGATTTTGTATGTGTGTCGTAATGGGAAGAAGTCAATGGGGAGAGTGACACCATGAGTTACCACACTGGGGACACCAACCCTATTGATGCTATTGTTGATAGTCATGATGACAAATCTGTACTCAGGACAAGAAACTACCGTAAGAGCAGAACTTGGAGAAACAGATTGGTTCCCAATTGGCAAAGGGTTAGGCAAGGACACATTTTATCACCATACTTGTTCAACTTGTATGTTTAAAACATCATAGAATGGCAGGCTAAACCTCAGAAAAAGGAGGAGTGAAGATAGGAGGAAGTAGATATACAGATGACACCATATTACTAGTAGAAAACATCACAGACCTTGGAATAATTACTAAAGGTAAAAGATGAAAGTGCAAAGCCAGGCTTACTGCTGAACATAAAGAAAACAAAAAATAATAACTATGGAAGAAATACATATTCAGCCTAGACAATGAAGAAATTGAAATACAGTCAGCCTTCCTTATCCATAGCTTTTTTTAATACATGGATTCAAGCATATACGGCTTGAAGATATTCAGAAAAAGCATAAATTCCAAATAGCAAACCTTGATTTTCCATTTTATATAAGATACACCATTTTGATATACCATTGGATTGAATGGGACTTGAGCACGGTTATCCACAGCAGGCCCTGAAACCAAACCCCATCGGATAACAAGGGCCCACTGTAGTTAAAAAGTTCCCATACTTAGAATCAAACATTAATCAGAATTCAGCCGAGAAATAAGTATACTGTACAATGAATGGGAAATGTAGCTATACCATTAGAGGCATTAGTCAAAGATTCTAAAGAGTAAAGACATGCAACTGAACGTTAAAGTCAGAATCATCAAAGCCATTATATTCCCCATCACTATGTATGGATGTGAAAGCTGGACACTGAAGAAAGTGGACAGAAAGAAAATCAACTCATTTGAGATTTGGTGCTGGAGAAGGGTGCTGAGGATACTGTGGACAGCCAAAAAGACAAACAAATGAACAGATCAAACCAGAAATTCCCCTGGAAGCCAAGATTATGAAACTGAGGCTGTTGTACTTAGAAAAGACATTAATATTTGGGAAAGTGGAGGGCAGTAGAAAGAGAGAAGGCTGCATGTCAATGTCTAGACTCAATTCAGGAGGCCTGAATCTACAGGATTTATGCAGAGAAGGCAGTGGAGGATCGGGAAACATGGAGGTGTCTCATGGTCATGGTCAACTGAAGGGAAACAACAAGAACTAAAACCATTTAATATTCATTAAAAGACAATATAAGAAAATCAACAAAACAAAGCACTATTCAATTTCTTCCTAATAATTCTATCATGAGACCCAGCAGATGTTTGACCAAATTGATGCCTGGCCTGCAATAAGGACAGTAACTCACTGAGGAAAGGTAATACATATATATATATATATATATATATTTAAAAAATCCCAAAGAAAGGTAAGAAGTAGAAGAAATGAATTTCAAAGTAGCAGGAAGGTTTGGTTTTGGTTTTGGAATCGTATTTTAGGAAAAATGGTATTTATGTAAAACCACAGAGATATGCACAAGGAATCCTCACAAGGGAATTGTTAAAAATAGTAATGTCCCAGTGGTAGCTTGTGCCAGCATCTGAGTATATGACAGTCTTTGTTTGGGATCTTGAAAGGCCCACACACAGATAAGAATTGCTTTCATACAGACAGACACAGAGTCAGGGTAACCAGACGTTTTCTTTTTCCCAGACATATCCTACATTTCAACCTTCTGCCCAGGTTCTTCCTCAGTTTTGAGCATGACTAAGAAGCATGAATTTATATTTATATGAGTGTTTTTTGCTTTTATTTTGGAATGTCCTACATTTTCCTTGAATGCCTTATATTTTGCAGTGCCTTGTCTGTGGTTAGCACACCTGGGATAGAGTGGGACAGTGGCGTTTCCCCCTGACATTTCCTACTGACAACAGCCTCTCATACTTCGGTGAGAGTGTGGACCCCTTGATCTTTGGGGAATGAACTTGATGGGATGCAGGAGTCTACCACTTGAAGGAAAGAGTTAAAAAGCAGCCATGAGACTGCAGACCAAGGAAGTGTTTTGAGTACAGGCTTTTGTAAGCACCACAACAGCTGGACAGTGCTGATTTTTAATTCAGTGCCTTCAGGGACATAAATGACATTTTTGTGGAAGTTGGAACTACCTTTCTAACAGAATTGGTTTCTATCTTATGATCATCTTTGAAAGCCACTCTGTGCAATGGTGTCATAGGATGCTGAGACACTGCAAAATTAATGCAGTTTGACACCGCTTTAACTGTCATGGAACCATCCTATAGAATCTTAGGATTTATAGTTTGTTGTGGCATCAGAATTCTCTGACAGAGAAGGCTAAATATCTTGCAAAACTAAAGATCCCAGAATTCTATAGCATCGAGTCATGGCAGTTAAAGCAGTGTCAAATTGCATGAATTCTGCAGTGTAGATGCAACTCTACTGTATTATAACAGCAAATCAGGCAACTTCCAAATGTGGTATTGTACACATATATATCGATCTTAGGTAAGTAGGAAAAATGTGAAGTGTAAAGGTCTTTTTACCTGCCATAGTTCGACTCAGGGGCCGCATATGAGGAGGGAACAAGAATGCCATTTCCTTATTGCTGGCATGTTTAAGTGATTAACAAAGCAAGATAGAGTTAATATTATTTTATTACTTTTTTGTTATCAGTTCATATAGTCCTACTGAATTTGAAGACAGGAATTGGCAGCAAAGTGATTCTCAGGAAGAATCAGCTGACACATGAGTCCAAGGAATGTTTCGCAGGCTGCAATCCTATATTCACTGAACTCACTAGGGATTATTTTTTAGTAATATTTTGTTAAAGTATTTATACTCTGCCCTTTGCCAAAAAGGCTCTCAGGGTGGCTCACAGGTCCCTACCCTCATACTTCACATATAGGATTGCACTCTGATAGAACTTAAAAGCATATTACTTCCCTCTGTGCTAAGGCCACTAAATGTCAGGGCCTGTAAATCCAGAAATTCTTTTGTTTATAATTTCTCAGCATTTAAAGTTTTTTTTTCCTACTGTAAATATTTCCAAGTCTGAAAGTTTCTGATCAAAGTGCAATGTTTGCCAGCAGCAATGCAATAAATCTCCCTCCCCCACCTCCACCAGCCTGGGTGGCTTTTTTTGGTGTTCAGTGATTACATAATCTCCCAACATTTCATAGATGACATATCTGGCTGAGCCACATCAGGGTGTGCGCATAAAGATAGGGCCAGGCAACAAGAAGGCAATAATTAATAATGGAGAAGAACTATAAAAATGCAAAGGCAAAGGTTTTCCTTTTGACATGCTTGACATGTCATGACTGACTGTAGGGGGAGATGCTCATCTCCGTTACTTAGCCATGACTGCACAGAACGCTGTTACCTTCCCACCAAAGTGGTACCTTGTTATCTACTTGCACTTTTACTCGCATTTGAACTGCTAGGACTAGTCATGGGAGCTCACTCCGTCACGTGGCACTTGAGTCTCAACCTGACAACCTGGTGATTTTCAGAGTCAGTGTCTTAACCATTGAACCACTAAGTCCCTTTATAGAAGAACAATATTAAAAAACAAAACAAAAAGGTAGTTGTGTATTTTGTGTGTAGAAGAACAATACACAACTTCTATTTTAAGCAGTGAAACACTGGGATTTATGAACTGGTTTAGGATAGTCCTATAAAAACAAAACAAAAACAAAAGAGCCTGCTGTGAAAAGCAACATTCCAACTTCTTCTCTCCTCTCTACCCAAGTTAACTGAGTGCAAACTGCTTTTTCACTTTTAACTCAGTTTCCAACAACAGACATAATCTGTGGATGAAGAAGGAAAGAGAAACTAGGACATTTAAAATATATATAACACTATAATATTATTAAATAGGTCTATGATGGCGAAGGGCCATCTAAACCAATAGTAGGCCTTATGCTGAATCCACTTGGACAACAGCTAGCACATGAGGATAAAGAGAACTATTACAACAATCAATGCAGAGAAATAGAAGACAACAAAAAAGCAAGAATTAGAGACCTCTTTCACAAGATCTGGCGACTCAAAGGGAAGTTCAACCCAAGGGCCAGAATGCTCTATGACAAGAAAAAAAAATACATACTACAAGATCAAGAAGAAATGAAAAGATCTTGAATGCAATACACAGGAGAATTGTATAAAAGAAATTAAAAAATGAGTGACACATAGAACGAAAACCCATATGAAGATGGACCCCAAATTCTAAAATGTGAGGTGGAATCTACAATGAGAGAAATTGGGAAAAATAAATCACCAGGAACAGATAATATTCCAATAGAACTGCTACATTCCACACAGAAGAATCAACTCTAGTGTTAACAGATACAGAAAACAAAATGGTAGCCAATAGATTGGAAATGATCCATATACATCCTAACCCACATAAAAGGACACACAAAGGCTGCAGCAGCTATAGGACCATAGCATTAATTTCCCATGCAAGAAAAATCATGCTCAAAATTCTTCAATATAGATCCAAAACACACTGTACAAATGATCCAGTTTGAGACCACTTTAACTGCCCTGGCTCAATGCTAGGGAATTCTGGGAACTGTAGTTTTGTGAGACATTTATTCTTCTCTGTCAGAAAGCAATAAACCACACTTCCCAAGATTCTCTAGCACTGAGCCAGGGCAGATTAAGTGGTCTCAAACTGAATTATTTCTGCAATGTGTTTTAGACCATAGATTGCAATCATACATGGAGAGAGAAATACCAGAGGTGCAAGTGGGATTCAGGAAAGGAAGAGGCACTAGGGACCACATTGCAAACGTACAATGGCTAATGGAGCATACAAAATAATTTCAAGTGAAAAAATCAGCATGAGATTTAAACTATAGCAAAGCACTTGACTGCATAGATCATGGAAAGCTATCAATTGGGCTTTCTAGATTGGCAAAAAGAAGTGTGTTCATGGCTGCATGAAAGTCTATCCTTTAGATGAGAAAAAGGGAAAGTGTGCCATGAAAACGCTTTTTTTTTTTTTTTTTTTTGCGTTTTAGGGGAGAAGAAGCACCTTTAAAAAGGTGCTGGTTTTCCCAGCTTCTTTTTTAAAAACTGCGGAACAGTGCAGCTCCATCTAAAGGCTGTGGTGCAGCTGCTAAGCATTAGAATCATAGAATCATAGAAATTTAGAGTTGGAAGAGACCACAAGGGCCATCCAATCCAACCCCCTGCCATTAAGGAAAAGGCAACTTCTTGTCACACTTTCCTGCCAATCTAGAAAGCCCCTAAGCCTCTTAAACACATGAGAGTGCTCATATGTCTGATAGTTCTGATGAGAAATCTGTACTTAAGACAAGAGGCTATTGTTAGAACAGAATACAGAGGAACAGTATGGGTTCCAATTGGCAAAGGGGTCAGACAAGGCTGTATTCTATCACCCTACATGTTCAACTTTTATGCAGAAAATATCACATGAAGAACAGGCTTAGGCTCAGAAAAATGAGGAGTGAAAATAGGAGGAAGGAATATGAACAATCTATGATATAGGGATGACACCATACTACTAGCAGAAAACATCACAGACCTGGAACAATTATTAAGGAGGGTCAAAAAAGAAAGTACAAAGACAGGTTTACTGCTGAACATAAAGAAAACAAAAATAATGAGCACAGCAAGTCTACATACATTCAACTAAGTCAATGAGAAAATAGTAAAAGAATTCCTGTACATTGAAGCAAACATTGATCAGAATGGAGACAGCAGTCAAGAAATCAGAAGAAGACTAGAAATAGGAAGGGCGGTGATGAAAGAACTAGACAAAATCCTAAAGAGTAAAGAAATACATCTGAGCAATAAAGCTAGAATTGTACAAGGAGTTGTATTCCTCATCAATAAGTATGGTTGTGACAGTTGGATAGTGAAGAAAGAGGATAAGAAGAAAATCAATTAATTTGAGATGTGGTGCTGGAGAAAAGTGCTAAGGATATAGTGGACAACGAAAAAGAGAAACAAATAGGTCCTTGAACAGATCAACCCTGAAATCACTCTGGAAGCCAAGATGATCAAACTGAGCCTGTTGTACTTTGGCCACACCATGAGAAAGCATGGTGGGGATTGTACCTGATAGTCATTGAGGCCCTGGTGGTGCAGTAGTTAAATGCCTGTACTGGAGCCACTCACTCAAAACCATAAGGTTGCGAGTTCAAGACCAGCAAAAGGGCTCAAGCTCGACTCAGGCTTGCATCCTTCCGAGGCTGCTAAAATGAGTACCCAGATTGTTGGGGGCAAGTAGCTTACAGTTGTAAACCGCTTAGACACTCCTTATGCGGTATGAAGTGGTATATAAATGAAGCTGTTTGTTTGTTTGTTTGTCTCTTCTAACTCTTTGATTCTGTGACTCATTAGAAAAGAAAACAATGTAGGAAATGTAGAGAGAAGTATAAAGAGAGGAAGACTGCATACTAGATGGACAGACTCAGTTTGGGAGGTCACAGGTCTGAGTTTACAAGATCTAAGCACAGTGGAGGATAGGTGGGGGGGGGGGGGTCTTGGAGATGTCCATAAGGTCACCATGAGTTGGGGTGGAACTGAGGGCAGTTATATATGCAGATCAAGTTACCATTAAAAGTAGAGGAACAAAATGCTGGCAACCCTAGTCCCTATCCAGTTTTACCAGACAGAAGCAAAATATATTTTACTTTCCAGTTATGCAGCAGCATATCATGATTAATAAAGTCATTCATTCATATGAATGTGCATTGTATTTTTTGGCTCAGGAGCTGCAACCTACTGTTACTATTACATTTTCATTATTGCACCAACAAGCATGCACTTTATTCATCTGTTTAATATCAAAGCTTGAAGTATGAAAATAAGTAAAAGTTATGGGAATGAGCTATTTACGGCAGCACAGGAGACAATTTGGTAAGAGCCAAGACTGCTTTCCTTAGTTACTAAAATCTTATTTCACAGTTCAAGGACTTCATGCCTCCTCTGCCTGTGTGTACCAAAATAAACATATTCCCAAATCTCAGGCAATTGGTCTGCCTTTCCTGAATGCTGACAACAAAAGGGCAAGATATCCTTATTGCTATAAATAAATGTGTTGTGTTCTTGGAGAACCTATACTTTTTAGACATCAGGTAATCAAATAAGTGTCAGAATTTGAATATTCTGGGGGAATGAGTTTACTTGGAGGCTGTTCTTTCCATTTGCTTTATATAGATTATGTATGCATTTATTCATTCATTTTTTTAACCTTCTTCTATCACAAAGACTGAAGCCAGGATCAGCATTTAGAAAAAATATGGTCAAGATATGTATGCACATAGGTCTATCTAATTGTGCTTACTGGATAGTGTCCACCTTAAAAAAAACAATATTCTCCATCTAGATTTGCATGAATAATTCATTTCAGAATTAGAACAATGAGAATGATAGCGTTGAGTGCTTCATGGTGATGGCTTTGCTTCCATATTTGAATGTTAACAAACGGCACCTAGTGAAGTTCTGGCTGTTGTGCATCTGGAAAGAGTCCTGAGTCCTCTGCTCCTTACAAGAAATTCAGCAGATACTTTCCTTTAAAAAGGGAAGAGTCCAAGAGTGGTAAATTTTATGAGCTGCCATAGATCCTTTTTTTGGCAGAAAGGTGGCATTAAAATAAAATAAAACAAAATAAAAGCCTAATAGCAGAATAATGGCTTTTAGGTTAAAAGAAGTAAAATGAAGATGGCAGCCATTCAGCTATGAAGAGTCACACTATTGCTGCTAAGGAGCTCAGTGTAGTAAGCATCAACAGTATGCCTCAGAGATTTGTCTTCCAGTTCTCAGAAACATGCCCTAGCCATCCATGTGGTTTTTACTGACCTCATATCCATCCTTACAACATGTTCACTGGCAACAAATAAACATGTTCATACAACTGGTAGTTTCTTGGATTCTGTTTAACAAATCATTTTTCAATGCAAAGGAAGTCAGGGGAACATTCCAGACTATTTGAAAGACTGTATCTCACCATATGAACCTACCATAATGCTATAAGTTGTTCAGGGGGAGGCTTTCTCTTGGGCCCATCACCATAACTGGCTGGCTTGGTGAGGCCAGTGGTGAGGCCATAAGAGAGCACCTTCTCAGTGGCTGCTCTCATCCTCTGGGAATCACTTCTGCAGGAGGCTAGGCTGGCCCCTACCCTACTCTCCATTTGCTGGCAGGCAAAAGCTTTTCTTTCAACAGGCATTTAATACATAACTGTGTCCAGGGAGGCTTCTTATTTAGGTCTTTGCTTTGGTATGCTATTGTTGTCAAAATTATTATATTTATTTACTTCCCACTCTTTTTCTGAAGTTGGAACTCAAAGTGGCTTACCATTTAAAAGAAAACAATTAAAACCTACAAAAGTGAACATTAAAATAGAATGTTTACAGTATAAAAACTGCTACAGTGTTTTTGAAGGTTTTATATTTTTTAACTTAGTATTTTTAATTTTTTAAATATTTTTGACTGTTATATTAATGTGGTGTTTTAATTGTGATTTCAAAACCATACTGTTTTATTGTTGGTGTTATTGTAATAAGCATCCTTTGTGAGCCACCTTGGATTCCATTTGAGAGAAAGGCAGCATATTAAACAAACAAACAAACATATTTTTGAAACTTTATTTAGGGATGGGATGGGTGAGTACCACCATTACCAGAAGAACGTAAACAAATGAGAGACGGCATTCTTTCTGTACAATGGAAAATCTGAATATTCCAACAAGTGTGGCATAATACTACCAAGACAGCCATCAAAATTTCTGATTTTTCCAGTGCCCTGTCAGGTTCTTGGTGGTAAGAGGGCAGTGAGGAACAGATCAGTGTGTTGATCTTTTCCTTCTCTGTGAGAAATGTTTCCCCATGATAAGGGCATGTTGCAGAAGACTGTGGATGCTCAGCTGCTCCTCCCTGCTTTCTGGTACACATCCAACACAAATAGGTTCTGTCTCCTGAGATAGGAGTTCTGACCTTGAGGAAGAAGCCATTGTGGAAATCTGAGACTGAATCTCACTGCCCAAGGACAGTCCTTTCTTTCCACCTGCAGAGCAGTACATCTGCTGTTTCCTATGGCTTCAGGACCATAGAACTACTGTTTAAAACTAAATTAGGAGATTTAGAAGAAATCCAAATTTTTCTCCACTCCTAAGAAGGAGAGAAGAGAAATTATATGCATTTTTAAAATGCACTCTCTAAAGACAACTGCATATTTATGAGCAATGTTAGATAAATATAAATGCTAGTTCAGCAGCACAAAAATGTACTATGTAGGAATGTTTTCAAAAACTGCTAGAAGATAACAGGATGTCTGATGGCAAAAGCCTCCTTGTAAAGAATCGGAAACTGAGCTCCAGGCATGTGAACTGATCAATCAATCAGTTTTGTCTTCATAGAACTTTTTATTCTTTGTGAATTCAGTCAGAGGCAGGATCCAACATACATTTGAAAGGTGTCTCCACAATACCTTCCTATCATTGTACCAACAGAAAGGTTAGGTATGGTCAAATGGCCAAATTAATGTGGTTTCTAAAGGATAAACCAACTGTTGGTTTTTTGTGAGTTTTTGGGCTATGTTCTGGAGTAATTTATTCCTGATGTTTCACCTGCATCTCTGGCTGGCATCCTCAGAGAATGATGTTGTGGAGGTGTGTGGGATATATATACTGTTTGACCCTTGGTTGAGAGGAGGTGAATTACATGTTAATCTGTGTATTGGTGAATGGCAAGGCCTCAGGGTGGGAGGATATGCGAGGAAGTTTTGTGTCTATTTAATTAGTAATCCATTGTCTGCTAGGAAAGTGGACAACTTCAACAGGAAAGAAGAAATCCTGGAAGTAAACAAAGTTTGGCTATCAGTCCTGAAAAACACTAAAATCAAGTCTCAGCATATGCAAAAAAATATCACCCAGGGTCAGGGGTTAAAGAAAGAAGAGCAAAGGCAGCATGGGGAACAGTGGGGTTCCAAGCAGGCAGGCAACGGCAGTTTGGAAGCCTTGATGGCAGCACAAACAAGCACAGAGGAGACATAGCTGCTAAATAGATGAAGTAAGACACCAGTGCAAGAAGAAAGAGTATTGACTACCCTTGTGGTAATAGCAGCTTTCACTCTTCCCTCTGTCTCCCCACCACCAGTTAAGTGCAGTGTAGGCAAAGTATGGAACCATGGAAAGACATTTCCAAGGTGGAGCTCTTCCCTTTTCTGCTTAAGCCTCATATGAAAATGGCAGCCCTGATCACCAAATGCCTTAAGGGGGACCTCATCAGTTGGATTGCTGGTGAAACATCCCCTTGCAGCGCATCATTACATTTTGCTAAATCACTGGTTCTCCCCAGTTGAATTGCTGGTAGAATGTACCCTCTCCTTGAGTATGCTGTACCATTCATAATCATAATTGGACAATACTAGGGTCCCTTCTGGGAGAAAGGTGGCATACAAAGGAAATAAATAAATACTTCAGACTTTTAACTAATAGCTCTTTCACACCACGCAAATATATTACTGTAATTCCACTTTACATAGAATCCTGGGATTTGCAGTTTAGTGAGGGTTTATTAGAACTCTCAGCCAAACAGCTTTGCTGTCTCACCAAACTACAAAACCCAGGATTCCAAAGGATGTGGTCGTGGCAGTTAGATTCATAGTGCAGTATTTGTATAGTTTGAAAGGGCCCAAGTTTAACTGTTCCCTGACTTCTGTAATCAAACTAGGGACTAACTCTGCCTGGCTCTTCTGCTTTTTCTATAGCTGCTGTCTTCTGCACCTGATTTTTAAGTACAAATACAGCCCTCCTGGGCAGTAAGCATAGGCTTGCTATAGCTAGCAAGCCCACCTTAAGCCTGCTCAGTCCTACTAACAGTAATCCAACTGGGGGATCACTAGTTTTACTGGGGAAGGGGACACAGGGAAAACGAGACTGCCTTCTTCCGGTCCTAGCATTACTATTGTGGAGATGGATCATGATTAGAGTAAACTTATGATGAAGGGGAAAGAGAAAAATGGCTTGTTAATGATAAATAATTTTAACTAATAAAGAGAAATGTAGTACCTAACCAAAAGTGTTGGTAGAGTATGCAGTCAAATAATAATGCTTGTACTTCACAAGAAATATGAAATAACAACAACTGCATAACAATTCACTCATGTATCAAACCAAAATGTGAATTCTGCAATTGCTTGGAGAATTCAGTACACAGACAAACACACACCACATAAATTAAAAGAGAGAGAGAGAGAGAGAGAGAGATCATATTTAAATTTTTAAACAAAGATACCTCTCCATCAGTGCATGTAAAGAAAGTGGGCTGAAATTAAAAAAATAAATAAATAAAAAAGAAAGTATATACTTGTCTATATGTAAAAAAAATTCAAGCTCCAAAATCGTAGGTAGATGTATATATGGGTCAACACAGTAATACTTCTTGAGCCTTGGAAAAGCTGTGGAGAAGGGAGGGAGGAGAGAGGGGAGGGAAATCAGGGGTCTGTGTCCCTCTTTTCATAAGCCATCAACCTTGGGGAAAGTTGTGGGGAATGGAGGGAAATTGGAGGTCTGTGTCCCCCCTTTTTTTGTCAGCCATCAGCTTTGGGGAAGGTTGTAGGGAAGGGAAGGAAATTGGAAGTTTGTCTCCACATTTTGCTTGCCCAGACTGTAACCCTTGGGAGAGGTCCAGAGAGGGAGAAGGAGGGAGCAATGTGGTGTTTTTTCTTCCTCCGTTTAGATCCTTTGTTACATGCCACTGAGTTTGACCCTTGACTTATCCATGGGTCATATCAAAATCCATGATTTTGCCTCCAAAACATGCCCTTGACTTATACATGAGGTTGACTTATACATGAGTATATATGGTAAGTCTTAATGGTGCTGCTGGATTCCTTCCTCTGCATTTCTATACTGAAACAGATTAATATAGACTCTCTTTGCCAAATTGCCCCCACTTAGTAATACCACACATTATATTATTTCAAGCTGTTGATACATATCATATCCCTTATTTCTGTTCCTAAACTCAAAGATAATCATAAAATAATGATGAAGGAAAATGAGAGGTACTTAAACATTTAAAGCAACAGTCAAACACCTAACAAGCTGGAACTAAAGTAAAAGGATAAAATCAAACTAAAGTAAAAGCAAAGATGCATGTGTGTGTGGGTATGTGTGTGTTTGCATGCATGTACATGTGCACAAACACCGATTAGGAAGGAAGAACTGAGAAGATTCCAGATTTTTTAAAGGAACCACTACAGCAAGGATAAAGCAGTGTGTGCGTGGAATAAAAGATAGTCAAACATCAAATCACCAAATGACTGGGAATAAAGAAACCAAAAGAAAGCAGAGGATTTAGAAGAAAAGAACTAAAATAAAGTTCTTCTCATCCCCTGAGCCTAACTGACAGAAATATAATCACAATGAAATTGGCTCCTATTTACACTCCGTGGATGTACAACTGACACCTCTACAGGCCTTACAATGAATAATTGGCTATTATTATTACATCTAACCTTAAACAAAGAAAAAGGAGAGTAGGGAGAAAGGGGTTCTGTAGCTACAGTCCTTTCTGATAAGCAGTACAACTGGAAACTGCTGGTGAAATTCTGACACCAAATTGGAAGTTAGAGGTATCTATTTGCAAACAGAAGTGCCATCAAACCCTTCCTAATTATATTACCCTGGTACTTCCCTTAGTGGAATACTGGACTTACAATGTTTGGGCATTTTTTCCTCTCATTTCTTTATTATTATAGTATCCAAAGCATGGAATAGTGGTTAGAGTGTTGGACTATGATTCTGGAGACCAGGGTCCAATTCTTCACTTGGCCATGAAACCCACTGGGTGACCTTCGGCAAGTCACATGCTCTCATCCTCAGGGGAAGGCAACTTTTTCTGAACACATCTTGTCAAAGAAAGAACCTTGATATGTTTGCCTTAGGGTAATCATAAGCTGGAAATGATTTGAAGGCACACAACAAGAACAACAACAAATATTGCATATTTGTGGTTCATGTAAATTGCAACAAACATTAAATGAATGTAACACCTGGGGGGGGGGGATCAATGGGAACATTTCTGCTACATTTCGTGTGAAAAGAATTATGCTTTACCCAACTGATATTAACATCATGTTTGTACCTCTCATAAACACAGACTTTTGTTTTAAATGGTATGGCAAAAGAATCAGAGGTTTTGTTACCAATCTCTTTACTATCATGATGATCAATTTTCCCCCTTTGGAAAGGGTTTGGTCAGCCTCACTCATTTCTTTGCCTTTCCATTTAAAAAAGCCAAAACAAAACAATTCTAAGCTTGTTTATCAGATATGGCAAGGGATTCATTCTAGCTTATCACATTGACCACTGAGCAAAATCCAATTGTTAATTCTAAAGAGAGTAAAGCCTCACAGAGTATCTGTGAGACTCTGGTAGCTGATGTGACCCAATTGCCAACACTTATATTGGTTCCTTTTATTCAGTCAATGTACTGTGGGCAGCACTAACAACACAATACAGATGATTAGCTTTATCTATGTTAATAAAACAGTTTTGGGCCAATTTTTTAAAAAGAAGCTTCCAAATTTTTTTATCTTAACCACATGGGATCTTTTTTTAAACAACAACAAGAACACAAGTTTGTACAGTTAATTTATTACACTGTGTTTAAAAGGTTTGGGCATATTGGGTAGAACACATAACAATTTAAAATGCAAGGGAATCTTGCAGCACCTTTAGATGGTAGCATGATCTTTCAAGGACTTGAGCCTACTTCTTCAGATGCAAAGGGTGGTACAAGATCTCTTTGCATACTGATTTTTCAGACTAACATGGCTATGTTTTTGAATAATTTATAATAAGAACTATGGTCTGGCAGTTACCTGTTGGTCTATCTACTAATCGACAAAAGCAAGAATTATAAATAGAAATTTGTAACCAGTCAATAGCCCTGAACTTTTCAGTGTCATCATTGCCTAATTTAAAATCATGTATACCATCTGTGGTCATTATTTTTGTTTTCTTAATGTTCAGCTGTAAAACTGTTTTTTGCCTTGACTTTTTTCAGCAATCCTTCCAAGTTTTTATCTTCTGCTAGTAGTATGGTGTCACCTGCATACCTTAGACTGTTGATGTTTTGTTGTTGTTGTTAACTGCCCTAGAGTCAATCTTGACTCATGGTGATCGTGGGGATAAGACATCTCCAAAACTTTTTATCCTCCACTGCTCTGCTTAGTTCCTGTAAATTCATACTTGTGACTCCCTTAATATAGTCCATGCATCTAGAATGAGGCCTTCCTCTCTGTCTTCCCTCCACTTTTCCTAGCATTATTGTTTTTTCCAATGAGTTGTGCCTTCTCATGATGTGGCCAAAGCACAACAGCCTAACATTGATCATCTTGGCTTCCAGAGATATTTCCAGCTTGATCTACTCTAGGACCCATTTGTTCGTCTTTTTGGCTGTCCACAAAATCGTTAACACTTTCCACCAGCACCACATCTTGAATGAATTTATTTTGTTCCAGTTCACTTAACTGTCCTGCTCCTTCCACCAATGTTTGCACCTCTTTCTTCCCGACATAATTCTGCTTTACATATGATATATCCAGCATACAATTTAAACATATAGGATGATAAAATGCAGGCTTGCCTGACCTCTTGCCCTTTGGATATCATTCAATTTCTCTGTTTTCTGTCCTAACAGGAGCTTCTTCTTCTGAGTGCAGTGCAACCACATGCTGTGACACACCCATTTCTTTATGAGTGATCCATAGTCTTAAGTGATCTAAACAGTTTAGTGTTTTGCTATAATCTATAAAGCATAGGTTGCTTTTCTTTTTAAAATCTTTGGTGTGTTCTATTATCAAACATATGTTTGCTGTATGATCCCTAGAGCCTCTTCCTTTCCTAAAATCAATTTGGACATCTGAGATTTCTTGCTCTATACAGTGGCATCACTAGGGTTGGTGTCACCTGGTGCAGTAACTCATGGTGTTACCCCTCCGTTGACATCCACCCATACCACACCATACAGTAGACCTAGGTCCAAAATACACTGCAGAAATAATCCAGTTTGAGACTGTTTTAACTGCCCTGGTTCAGTGCTAGGGAATCCTGGGTATTGTAGTTTATTGTAGCATCAGAGCTCTCTGACAGAGAAGGCTAAATGTCTCACAAAACTCCAGTTCCCAGAATTCCCATTTCCCAGGATAGCATTGAGCCAGGGCAGTTAAAGTGGTTATTTCTGCAGCATGTTTTGGACCTTCGTAATTTTTTTTAATTCTAATGTTATTCATGAATCACAATTCCCTTATATCACAAAATGTAACAGTAATAGTTTTTACACAAAACAACTAGTAAAATTAAAACCATACCTTTAAATTACAATATCATATGCTCAATCTAAATGTATTCACATATACATAGTTTTATGTTGTTAAAGTTAAAATTTGGTAAGGTTTGATGTTTTTTAAATAAAATTCAAAAATAATTTTAAAAATTTAAAATTTAAAATTTGTTTTTTAAAAAACCTGAGGCCTTCCCTTTCTCCTCTCACTGAGACATTCACACCATCTCTTCAGCATTCTAAAGGGATGCAGATGAACGCCACAGCCTGTTTCTGCCAAAAGGTAGATGTTTGGTGGACTGTTGCAGTCCAGCCTACCATCCAGTGGTGCCCCTGGCTCCATATATGGTATGAGTCTTTGTTATATAATTTTGACCATGACTTTGCTTGCATCGGAAATTAATGTTCTATAATGCAATTCCTAGTGTCCCCAGTCTTTAGGACCGGGGTGTACACTGAACATTCCCCATATGTAGGTCATTGTTTTGTTTTCTATATTTGTTGGCAGATTTTAATTAGAACTAAAGTGAATTCTATCTCTGTAGCTTGAGGGCAATTTATTTGTATGCAATCTTTTCCAGATGACTTGTTTCTCTAAAAAATTTTTGAGTTATTTACAATGGTCTCCAGACAAATCAATAAACAATATTCTTCATCATTCAAAATTGTTTTGACTAAGTCTTCCACTTGCACACTGTTACATTCCAATAGAAAAAAAGAACAGACCTCCATCAGTCTCAGTAGCTGCTGCCAGTAAGTCAAGACTGGGGACTTTTATGATTCCAATGTATTTCTTATATTATTGTTACAATTCGGAATACACAGGGATTGTAAATACAAATAAATTACAGATCTGAGCTTATTTGTCCATAACCACAATAGTGAATCCTGATTATTACTTTTAAGACATTAATTTAAAACACTTAAGACTTCATAGAATGCATATTACATACACAGCACATCCATTTTATATCCTTCTATTCTAAACTATTAAAGACGGAAGGCATATTGGAAAAAGGAGGTATTTGCCTACAGGCAAAAAGAGAGCAATTACTTTCAATTAGTTCTTTCCTCAACAACTAAGGAATAACTACATTCTATTAGTATTGCATCTTGATATAGAATTGTGCTACTTTTTGCGGTCTAACTCAAGATTTAGTTACTTTTAAGAGTTATGGATGTCTCCCTTTATTAAATATGGGATGCTGGCATGCATGGTGGCTTGTGATATGCTTTACGCTTAATTGTAGGCACTCAGGTGAAAATGTGGTGTACAGGAGAGTGTTTTGTACTACAGGTTAGCAGCATTTTATTTTAAAAGTATCTCAAAAGAACTTATTTTAGTTATTTCAGAGAAAGAGAAATATAAATAAGCAATAGCAAGTATATTTCTATACTGCTTAGCAGTGTACTTAAGCACTAAGTACTAAGCAGTTTACAATGTATAAGCTAATTGCCTCGAACAAGCTGGGTATTCATTTAGCGATTTGGAAGGATGCCAGGCTGAGTCGACCCTGAGCCCCTGCCTGGTATTGACTTCACAACCTTGTGGTTTGTGGATGAGTGGCTGCAGTATAGGCATTTAGCCACTGCACCACTAAGGCTCATTAAATTAGGACAATAATGAAGGAGAAAGGATTGTTTGTACTGTAACAGTAATTAATTTTTTAAAAAGCAGATTTTTATGCTCTAATTCTGGTTAGGACACAAAAGGAAGTAGCAAATAGATACCAGATAAAAGGATGTTTCTGCAATCTTAAAATCAAGAGGCAATTCTAGAAGTTAAAAACCTGAAAATCTAAAGATATAAGTGTTAAAATGTATTTTTAAAGTTAACAAACATTGCTTACTTTGAATTGTTTTATTATAGGAGCATTTTCTCAGTTTCAGATTTAAGAGCTAGCATTTTCTTTTTAATATGCAGCTATTCCTTCCTGTTTTCCAGGATATGCTTGCTGAGTTCTCCTTATTCATACCTAACTGAATTTATCTCCATTGATATTTTGTCACCCAAGACCTAATGTTATTGGAAACATACTGGACACAATGCAGACTTTTTATTAGATTCAGATTGGATTTCCACTCTTGTTGCTGACCAATGTTCTAAACTGGTGAAATGTGATATTCCTCCCAGAACCCTTTTCCTTGTACTTCATGACATTTACTATTACATGTATTGTAATACGTTGCTTGCATTGTATTGAACAAATGGCAGGATTTGACTAAAAATTTATTGTCCCCAGATGGGAAATATTAGATAGGTACTTGTAAACCAGAATCAACATTGTCTGTCAAGCTGGAAAGCTCATGTTATAGTTAAAGCACAGGGTTTTAAAAATTTTTTAAGTAAACATCTAAAAACAAAAAAACACATAATCCTATATACATACAGTTTTATATACCAAACATTACTGACATCCTTTTCACTCTTCACATTCTTTCCACTATCAATCTATCAAAAGTTCAGGCCCTTCCTTTATGCTTTTACTTATTTCCTCCCCCTTTTCCCTCTTTCTGAAAACACAGTTTTGATGCCTTTGCCTATACAGGAGAGGGATACAGACTGGAGCTTGTTGCACAGTGGTTGGCTTGTACTGTGATGCATGTTAATTGTCTGCTTGCACACTTACAGTGTATTATATTGCTCAGAAATACTGTGGAAAATTTTAGTATTTTCATTAAGCAGAAATGTTTTCAGCAGCATTTTGAAAAGTAAATATTAGAAATAATCCATCTTCAAATCTTGTTATTCCGTAGTGAAAAGGGAATATTAAAAATCAATATGGTGCATTTCACTCATCCCTTTAAGTCACAGACTTAAAGTTATTTCTTAATTGACTTCTTAGCATAAAACCACTGGTTAGATTTCCTGTACAGAATCCGTCTACACTTTGCCTTTCACATCCATGGATTCAAACATCTGCAGTTTGACTATATATATTCCAAAAAGCAAACCTTGATTTTGCCATTTTATATAAGGGACATTATTTTAATATGACATTGTATTTAACAGGACTTGGGCATTTACAGATGCTGGTATCCACAGTCGGTCCTGGAACTAAATCACAGCAAATACCAAGGGCCCACTGTACTATCTATCTATCTATCTATCTGTCTATCTATCATCTATCTCATAGAAACTATGAGGTTAACATTTAAATTGGGGATGGGTGAAGTGGAGCCCTCCAGATTTGGAGTGTAGCACTTACCATCAGCGCTTACCAGCATAGCCAATGGTGGGGGACACTGATCAACAAAAATTCACCAGACTGCAAGCTGCTGATGCCTTAGACACAGATTTATGCATTTACAGCTGAGCTACCTAAAATGGACTTCCTGTACTCTATTCTGCATGGCAGACTGTCCAGCCCACCTTGAAAAATCTTACACAGAGGACTGAGTTATCCTGCTGACAGCAATAATATGTGGCACATGTCCAAGTGTAGATATCTGCTTCATCCAGCTGCATGTAACAATCTGGATCCAATCCGCTGTCCACAGCACCTGCCATTTGTCTGGCCATATACTTTATGGAAATACAACTGCATTCCTGGCACATTTCCAAACCTGGATATATCTGGTCAGAATCTGGATCTATTCTTCATCACTTTCCTCAGTTCTGTGTGTACTTTCTCATATCCTCAAGTATCTCTCCACCCACCTGTTCCCAATTCCATAATGCTAAAGGGAAAAATACACTCGTTTTATACATTGGCTAGAGTATTAAAGGCTGCTGGGTTAGGTGTTTATATGTTTTACTACAATTTATTGCAAACCACTTCAAGGATTATTTGATTGAAAAGCAGGACATAAACCTAGCAGACAAACAAGCAAACACTCCTTGCCTTGAAGAATTCTTTTCTCACAGCCTGATTTTTCTCCTGGGTGACATAATCCACATACCTATTGTTGCTTTCCCCCATCTGAACCAAGATGAGGATCAGCATCTTCTGAAGATAACTAGTCACTGAAACCTCAGTAAATATGTACCTATGTCTATGTGTGTTCAATGCATCATTCAGCCAACTGAATACTTACTTTGTTCTGCCACCAAATGGCATTTCCAGATCTTCTCTCACCACTCCATTATTTCCCTATCCCCTTTTATTAACTTGACTTTGGGCAGGTGTTATTCCAGCCTTACAAAGGCTGCAACCACCTTACTCACTCCTCCAGAATACTAGAAAGATATTTACAGTATTTTCTTCTCAGCATGAGGCAAAGTAAAGATAAACAGAAGTTTAATCCTTACATATGTGGACATCCAATTAGCAGTCAAACATAGTTTGCTAAAGTGAATGTAAAATGCTGCTTTGGACAGTAAAAAAGTATAACAGCTCCTTAAAAACTCAAGTAGAAAATTAGAACCAAAGTGCTAGAACAGGACATGATAATCTCCTAGGAAAAGAGAAAAATATATTTGTAAGAAAGTATAAATATATATTTTAAGAATGATACAGTTGGCTTGGCCTTTTTAGAATATATGTAGTGCTTACAACATTACTTTTTAAAATGTGTGAGTTACTGTTATAGTCTTAGAAAGTCCTCTTGAATAATTACTTCCCACTGTTGTTACCATTTTAAAAGCAATTCTTTATTTTTTACATTTTTCTGAAGTAACTTTTTTGTTCCTTAAATGAACTGGAATATGTTTCATTCAGTAGCAAGAGAAATAGGACAAACCAACATTTCTGTTATCTAATATTCCCCTTTCCCATTTAATGAGGTCATACCCGTGCAACTGTAAAGATAGCATAAAAGTTACAGTAAGACTACAGGAAGAGTTAAGTTACTCTTTGTACTAATCCCCCCTCTGATCCTACTCCTCGCCCAATCAGCATTGTGTCATTTTTGTTTTTATTTCAGTGAATGGGGAACTTGAATTCCCTCTTCCTCCAATCATTTGCTTGCTCACTTGTGCAATGATCCTACACACTTTCTCTTCCTGACACACACACACACACACACACACACATACACAGACACCGCTCACTCATGTGGAGACCTGCAATGTATGTATGTAGGAGCAGGGGGAGGGAGTGTGTGAGATCTTTGCATGAGTATACAAACAAATGATTGTGGGGGGAGAGGAATGTGCATACTGCATTCACTGAAGTAAAACAAAGATGACACAATGCTGATTGGATGGTAGGAAGGATCAGATGGCAGGAGAACAAATAGAATAAGAACAGAAGTGACACTCAAATGAGGAGAGGGAAGAGCGATCTAGACCCTCAATGCTGATCTTATGGCTGGATATTTCCATAAATGAAAAATAATATGAATACAGTTTTATTTTGTTTTTCTCTGTCATATATGTATAAGTTTAAAACTTGTGTACTCCCTCACTGGCACAGAAAAGGGGGAAGAGGCTAGCGAAGCATCTAGTCAGAGTGCAAGGTGGTCTAGATTAAGAGGCATATAATAACAGCTATTGATTGATATGTTGATACATGATGGGAAGGCAAAAAATAGCGGAGCAAAGGGATCATTCGCCAGGGGGAAATGTGTGGCCGATTTGGCTGTTGTCACCTCATTGTGTTCTGTTAGGGTCTGGCATTAACAGTGTTGTTGCAAGGTGAGGCTGGTCAGTGTAGACAGTTCCTCACAGTGCTGCTACCTGGGTGGGGAGTCATTAAACTATTATTCTGAAGTGGAAGAATCATGTTAGATGATAGTCAGAGCAAATAATGCTTTTGATTTGATTAGAAAGAAATCATGGAATATCATGCCAGGTTTTTAGCTAAGAGGAAACAGTTTTTATTTAGGTGAAGACTAAATGCAACAATGTAACTTGGCACATGAAGTTTCACTGTATATTTTTGATGACTCTTGCAAATATGGGATAAATATGAAACATGAATGTATATTTTTAATAAAGACCCTTACTCAGTTTAGACAAAATTAACCCTATTAAATTGGGACGTTACAGCAGAAAGGAGGGAGAACGTAGAAGCCAAACTCTTAAGATTCTGAGAAACAATCCACAAATTGGTCTAAGGTAAAGCTGGGATTGGGGGAGCAAGCTCTGTGTTTATGGATTTACTTGGCTGTACATCCTACTAGATGAAGCATAACTTTCTAATTAAACTGGAGTGTGATGCTTGAAATGTACCAAGACTGCTGCTGTTCCTGGCCACCTTCCAACTTCTGAGTGCTGATCAGCCATAACTTGTACCAGATGTGACTAGGCTGCTTCATATATCATAATTCTGTTCCCAATCTCACTCCTTTCTCCTGCATACTGCAGTAACTGCCTTCTAAGCAAATATGCTGTATTTTCCTTGCTGGCATTACTGTGTAAAAAGAACATACAGTTGCAACGGCAGGAAAACCTACACAGACTGTGGGTTGAGTACATAATTAAGCAAAGTACTTTAAGGTGTAAAAGCTGCCACTTATGTAGTGACGCTATGTAATATTCCCCCTCCATCAAGTCAGAGATCCCTATAATTCTTGTATTATTTATTCTCACACATACTGGGTGACATAGAGATGAATGCACACTGTGGATGGATACAGAATTTCCTTGCTTTCCAACTGTGGAACATTTCTTCTGACTAGGCAGGGAAGAAAGCTGAATATCACACTACACTGTTATAGCACTATTATTTCACTTTAACTACTATGGCTGCCTCCTGTGGAATCCTGGGATTTTCAATTTAGGCAGGAACATTTAGAATTTTCAACGAGAGAGCTCTTAGGTCTTACTAAACTACAAACAGCAGAATTCCAGAGGAGGCAGCCATAGCAGGTAAAATGGAGTAATAGCACTATAAGACCCCTTTTGTGGTCTCCAAACACTACTTAAATGTTCCCTCAGGAACCCAAAGAGCACACCCTCCCTTTTTCCTCCAAAAAACCCAACACTTAAAAAAAAATCAAAAAAATCAAAAACAAACAAAAAACAAAACCCCTTTTGACTTTCTGCAAGGCCTTTTTATAGCCCTGACCAGCCGGCTTCTCATTGGCTGGTCTCATGTTGCTCTGTGATTGGCTGATAGATTGTCCTGTTCACTACACCCTGTGTAAGAAAAAAAACCATTTTAAAATAAAGGAAACTACAGGAATTTTGGCACTGACTAATTTCAAAGGAATAAACCTTCTGCCACAGGGAGTTCTTGCATTTGGACCCTAGGGAAGAAGCACTCAGGCCCTGTCCACATGGGCCAAATATCCTCCCCACATTCCTGTGGTGATGAGTCTGGATGATTCAGGCCCAATCCTTGGTTCAGGTCCAAATGTCCAGGCCATGTCAGACAGTTCAGCATTGAACCTGTTGTCTACCCCCCTTAAAACATTTTTAAAACCTAACTTTTCATCTGGATCTTCATGAAACTGTGATGCCAGGACTCTGTTTAGAATGTGTGTGCCCAACACCACTAATGCTGGTGTGGGTTTCTTGCGAAGAGGTCAAGCCAAGGCACTCAGCCATATGATAGATCCTGGGAGCCTCTTTCTGACATAAGAGCAAGTGACTTGCACCAGTGGCAGTGGGCAGCACAGCAGGGGGCACATGCAAACAGCCTCCTGGCCTTACAGCAGAATGTCCAACATAGAGTGTTCAACATAAGAAGGGGATGCTGGGACAGCTCCAGTCCAAAATACTCCAGGCTTAGCAAGCCGAAAATTTAGCACAGATTCTCCCATCAAGTCATCCTCATATTTATTTATTTATTTATTTTTAAAAAGCACTATCTGCTGTATTTCTGCCTGTCACACATTTTTTAAAGGCTCAAATAGCCTCTGGTGAGGGGAGGGGAGATACAACCTCTCTTTACTCCATCAGGATTATATGAATTTTGGCTGGGATGGTATGAAACAAAAAGTTAATCAACTCTTGTGGTAGATTCCCTGTGACTTAACAGATGCTTTATCTTCCATCATCCCTGACAATTGGCCATGCTGGTTGTGTTCGATGGTACCTGAAGTGTAGCAGTATCTAAAGGCCAAAGGTTTCCAGCTCCTTGTTTTGTTTAACAAACTATCACTATCTCTGCTACGACAAGACAAGCTGTATAATTTAAGATCAGAGTATCAGAGAACAAATTAACTGTAAAAATTTACATGTAGGTTGAGATGATTTACACTATGAGCCAAACTGCTTGCAGAGAAAGGCAGAATCCTCACAATGCAATTGTGCCAAAGGGGGCAGATGGGGGGAGAGATGTTTTCCCATTGCCAGGTTTGACAACCAATTGCATTTTGAATGTTAGTACACCTGTCCTTTAAGACTTGTGATAGAGTGATAATTGAGAAGAAATTTACCTTGTTTCTTGTCTGTGAACTACTAATAGACCATTGATGAAGATGCCAGTGAAACATCAGGAATAAACTCTTCTAGAACATGGTCACATAGCCCAAAAAACCCATGAAAATGATGAAGAAATTCATTCAGAGCAAATTTAAAAACTGCATTACAGAAATATTGAAAATGAGTATTTCTTACACTCCTATAAGGAGTATACATAACCCAGTAGGAGGAAGAGGTAGTGTGAACTGTTATTCAGTGCTGTCATTACTGGTCAAATTACCACTCTGACCTATGTTCAAAATCCCAATTTCATCTTAAAATAGTTCATGCATTCATAAAGATGAATAGATCTGTTTAATTCTCCTAATTAATGGCCAAGTTCCTTGAACAGTGGACTTCATGTAACATGCATACACACATATACTGTCTTACAGCAAAAGTATCATGAATGATCTTGGCATTTCAAACCATCACTTTGATAGCAATAGAGAAACCTAGCACCAACATACATTTATTATTTATAAAGTATTAAAAGAGCAAGAATTCAGAATTAAGATATTCTCTATGTGGATTACAGCACTGCAGACAGCTGTCTATTGGCTTCTCATTGCAAATGGAAAACATAAAAAGCATTTTTCACTGATTTCATTAGGGAGACTGTGGTTAAAATGCCTCCAAAGCCTTGGATTTGAGACAGTTTCTTCCCTGGATATTACGTATGGGCTCAGATGTTTTCACATACGGAAATTTGGAAATGCTACAACAAAGCAATTTGGGAGGATAGAAATTATTTAAGACTGACATTCAGGAGTCCTAAAAAAACACTTAATGCTTCAACAAAATCAAGGTGTCAACAACATCCAATGGTACTGTAAGGCACTCAAACACCATTGACAAATTTAGAAATATCACTGTGATTATGTTTTGTCTCTTTGGATTCTTCTAATACATATTTCAACTAGAACCCAAATAGCAACAGTCCTCAGGTTCAAAGTTCAACTGAAAGAAAATCAGCATTGTCCAAGAACACTTGTATATTAAGATTATAGCCTTATTCGGACATTTTGCTTTCTGCATTGCCAACATAGGAGTTTATTGCATTACCTATGTTGCCAGGATAGACCTGGGATGTAACTTTCTTAATTTTATCACATTGATAAAATTTTATCACATTGCTCTGTCGCTGGGCAGCAGGCATCCTGTCTCTAAACCGGGCTTCTCTGAGGTTCTCCCACATGGATTGCCTATGGCTGCCTGCTGCCTGGTAACAGAGGAAATGTGGAAAGATCTGCCTCAAGAAAATTACATCCCACGTCTATGCCAGCAGCAAATGTAATGCAATAACCCCGATATAAATGGAAAAGAAGGATCATGCAATTATTGTTCCAGTCTTCCTCGGGAGGCTAAACACATTCACCATATCAGATATCTCCCCTTACCCCATGAGGAAGGTGAGAAAAGGGAGACGTGTCAAAGAAGACAAAACAGTAAGTTCTGTTCCTAACTTACATAACAGAGGTAGAATACCTGAATAGCACTCATATGATTAATTAAAATGTATCCGGTATATGTATTTTTCTTCTTTACTATCACTGTATACCCATTGCTATCAAAGTTCTATTTATCATCAATCTAACACTCTTCTTGAACTGAAAACAGTATCTCAGCAGGAACTACAGGAAAACCTACACATGAACATATGTCTGCTGAGTAAAGGGGTAAAAATTTAACCCCATGATTAAGTGAAAGCCTCCTAATGAATTTAATTGACCATAATTTAGTGATGGCCATCTGTTCAGCAGTGCTTGGCTACTTTTCACAGAAGCTATTGATCAACTAGTGTTGGAGAAGCCTTCATTATGCCATATCAGATTTATTTCTTAATGAAGGAGCTAATTCCTTTAAATTTAATAAACAACTAAAATTATACTGTTTTAATTTGAAAATAATACATATTATAGCAGCAAAGCCTCATTCACTTTCTCTCACATACACACAATTTTGTTACTTGGTTTAGAGCAGTGTTTTTAAAAACTATCTGGCATCATATTTGTGACCACTGGCACCATATTTGTGTTCTCTTTCCTGGAAATGCCATGGACTAGTAAGCAATCGTCAAAAAAGGAGACCCAAAAGACTGTAATAACTGCAGAACCACTGTGTTAATTTCCCATGCAAGCAAAGTCAAGCTTAAAATTCTGCAGCAAAGACTACTACCATATATGGAGTGAGAAATCTCAGAGGTGCAAGTTGGGTTCAGGAAAGGAAGAGGCATTAGGGATAACAATTCAAACATATGGTGAATAATGGAGTGCATCAGGGAATTCCAAAAGAAAATATGCATGTACTTTATTGAATACAGCAAAATCTTTGACTGCATAGATCATGAAAAGCTATGGAATGCTCTCAATGAAATGGGAATACCACTACATTTGATTGTCCTGGTGCCTAACTTGTATTCAGAACAAGAGGCTTCCATCTGAACTGAATATGGAGAAAGAGAATGGTTCCCAGCTGGCAAAGGGGTCAGACTAGGCTGTATACTATCACCCTATTTATTCAACCTGTATGCAGAAAATATTATATGCAGAATGGGCTTAGATTCAGAGACAGGACAAATGAAAATCAGAGGAAGGAATATTAACAATCTAAGATATGCAGATGACACAATACTACTAGCAGAACCCAACAAATATCTGGTGCAATTACTGAAGAAGTTCAAGAACAAAAGTTCCAAGGTAGGTTTAATGCTGAACATTAAGAAAACAAAAATAATGACCATGGAAAATCTATAAGAATTCATCCTAGATATTAAGAGAATTGAAGTAGTCAAAAATTTCCCATACCTTGGATCAAACATTGATCAGATCAGAGACTGCAGACAAGAAATTAGAAGATCCTAAAGTATAAAAATATAACTCTGAACATAAAAGTGAGGATTGCCCAAACCATCATATTCCCCATCACCACGTATGGATGTGGTAGACAGTGAAGAAAACCGATAGGAAGAAAATCAATTCATGTGAGAAATGGTGCTAGAGAAGAGTACTGAGGATACTGTGAATGGCCAAGAAAACAAACAAATACATCCTGGAACAGATCAAGCTCAAACTCTCCCTGGAAGCCAGGATAACAAAACTGAGGCTGTCATACTTTGGCCTCATCATGAGAAGGCATGAATCATGGGACAAGGAAATAATGCTAGGAAAGGTAGAAGGCAGTAGAAAGAGAGGGAGATTACATGTCAGATTATTGGACTCAGTCAAATGGACCATGGGCCTTGTCCTGCAGAACCTGAGTAGAGCCTCCACAGGGTGATGTCTCATCCATGGGGTTGCTATGGATCTAGGTGGACATGAGGGCAGTTAACAACAACAACAAGCAAGCAAGCACTCACAGACCTGGATCAGTCTATGGACAAACACTCTGAGCAACAATGGCTACTTTGGTAAATCAATCAAAAAATTATGTACATCAACTTTTTTAACTGAGTCTTTTTGGCCTCCATCTGTCCTGCTTATAAGCTGTTAAAAGATGCATGAAGAAAATGCTTTTTAAAAAATCATGAGACAGAAGCTCTTCTCTTAATAGACAAGAAATGTTATACAACAGGGTTAGAAACCTGTTGTTGAACTCCAGATGCAATACGCCCTGCCCAGTCTGGCCAAGGGTCAGCTATGCTGAGAACAGGAGTTCATTAACATCTGGAGGTCAAAAGGTTCCCTAGCCTGTTCAAAGAATGGTAGCTTGCTCTGACTTTTCTAGAAAAAGGAGCAACTGACATACTGAATTGAAGCTTTAAAAAGGCACTTCTAGTTAGCACTGCTACCTAAGCATCTAAAAGCATAACCAGATCCAAATATCACCTCAAATCTCTAAAACCTTTGTCTCCAAAACAGGATGTACATCTATTGCCAAATCTATCAATCCAGCAATAGGGATAGGTTTTTTTTTTGGTTTCTTTGTTTGTATTTAATGAAAGCTCAAAGGAACTTGTGGTTTGTTTTTGTTTTTGATCCAATTTTAGATGGTACTGCCATGTCCAGAAAATGCCTCTGAATATTAGAACCTTGGGATAGACCACCAGGAGTGACTCTTAACTTCCTCAGCTAAGTGGAAGTTTTCACTCTTGGTAACAGAATGTTGGACCAGGCAGACAAACTCTTCTCTTTTTATTAGTAATCTGTTCCTGGTTTTGCATTTTTAACAGGAGAAAATGGACTGAGGGAATGACTGCTAATTATTTTTGCTAATAATGCTATGGGTAGAATGAAGTGTTGTCCTTGGCAGACCTTTTGTTTTGTCATTCTTTTCCCACTATTTATACACCACAATCTAATGCATGTTTACTCAGAGGTATATTGCTTGTTCAGAGGGGCGGACTAGAAATAAACATCATCATCATCATCATCATCATCATCATCTATTTACATCAAATGGGATTTACTCTTGAGTTAGTGCTTCCACTATAGCAGACTAAGGGCTGCATCACATTACACTTTTAGTACGTAGCACATATACATAAAAGATTTCAGCATGTAGCTATTTGGTATACTGTAATGTATGAGGTGGATGCACAGTTTGTTTGCAAACATACTATTGTGGCACTATGAGAAGCAGAAACTTGACACTTACCTTCTACAATATACATTCATCACACACACGCACACACACACACACACACACACACACACAGTGAAATGAACATGAACCTCCCACTCATCTTATAGAGTTCACTGTGCCAGTACCTGCTGGATGTTTTCATTACCTGGCAAAAGTGTGTAATTTAAATCAGCTCTGACAGTGTAAGGCTTGCACAGAGCAGAGGGAGGAAAGCTCACTGTTTGCCCTAGATTTGCAGGATACACATTACAAATATTAATTACTATAAATTAAAAGGGAGTATTTATATGTTGAGTACCAAAAGCTGGCAGAAAGAATACATAGGAAGGCAAATGGTTAGTGTGCTGTGAAACAGGCATGGTTCCTACGCCTCTATCTCTTATCTGAGAGTGACCACAAGGGCCATCCAGTCCAAACCCCTGCCATGCAGAAACTCTCAAGCAAAGCATCCCTGACAGATGGCCATCAAGCTTCTGCTTAAAGACCTCGAAGGCAGGAGACTCTACCACTCTCCCAAGAGATTACGTTCCACTGTCGAACAGCCCTTACTGTCAGGAAGTTCTTCCTAATGTTGAGGTGGAATTTCTTTTCCTGGAGTTTGCATCCATTGTTCCATGTTTTAGTCTCTGGAGCAGAAAAAAATAAGCCTGCTCCCTCCTCAATATGACATCCCTTCAAATATTTAAACAGGGCGATCATATCAGCTCTTAACCTTCTCTTCTCCAGGCAAAACATACCCAACTCCCTAAGGCATTCCTCATATGGCATGGTTTCCAGACCCTTCACCTTTTTAGTCACCCTCCTTTAGACACGTTCCGGTTTCTCAATATCCTTTTTGAATTGGCAATGGAACTGCAAATCTCTCAAATGAAGAGAAGGGCATCATCTGAAATGGATGTAGTTCCTCAACATTTTTAACTGCTTCCTGCTATTCTGTCCCTAAGATAAGTACCATACGTGTTAATGCTGGTGATAGGCTGTTACCTTTTACAGAAACGTGTAACAGATGCCTCTGTTTTGGTATGCATATGAATGTATAGAGATGGTTGTGGACACGTGTGTTTTTTTTCTGTGGAAGCCTGTTTAAGATGTATAGAATTCCTGCACAAAAGACTATGATATAGTGTTGTGTAAGATGTTTGCTTCCTTATGCGTAAGAAGAGAGAAGAAACTGTATATATTGAATAGATTATATAAATAAAGTACTGTAAAATAGTACAGGACACATGTTTATTTCTCCAAAAAAATCTTCTCACATCTCTGGACAGAATTTTTGCAAAACTGTATTTTATTGAATTTGGTGATATGTGTCGAAAGGAAAAGTATTTTGAGCAAAAGGTCCCCATATGTCATTGTACATAAAATGCAATGGGCTTGCACAAAAACAAACAGAAAACAAATATTCTCACCCAGGGATGAAAAATATCAGGATGATTGACAATATTTTCAATTGTGTTTTCCCCCATGTTCAGATCTCCTTTCTAATGGAGGATGAGAAAATTTGTGAAGTGTCTCAATTCCTAGTGAAAACACTATGTAAACCTCTGGTCTATTTACTGGTTCCATGGTGAACATATTAATTTTCATTATTTTGGGAGGCATATAAATATGTGTATGAGTTACCTAACTTTTCTCTTAACCTATAGCTTTTAAAACCCTACAACATCAATTTGACAGAAAAAAATCAAATATTTAACATAAACTACAGTACTGAAAGCTGCTTCTCTTAACAAGTTGAGTTGGCCTATGTGTCATTATATAGTCATCCCTCCACATTTGCAGCTTTGACTTTGGTGGATTTGATTATTTGTGGATTTAATTCATATATTCTCTTTAGGAATCTCTAGGTCCTCCTGTGTGACTCTGCCGGGAGCTGACAATAAAGTCATGCTGGAGGATCTAGAAATTGCTAGATAAAACTCTATGGTCAAGTTTTGGCTGATGCTGACTATAGAGTTGCAGTGCAGGACGCAAAAATTCCTAGAGAGGTGTTCTCTCAGATAAAATAATAATGGGTTATTTGCAGTTTTTCCACTTTCATGGGGGTCCTTTGCCCCAAACCCAAGCAAATCTGGAAGGCCCACTGCACTAGCAAAGTGCTTAAGAAGTGCAAAGTCAGTATCTACATTTTGGACTTCTTAAGCATATATTTTGTATATTTATCAGAACCAGCAGCTGTTTTCTGATGTGTTATTGTTTCCTTTGATGTAACAAGAGAGTTAAAAACAGCTATAATACAACACAAGGAGAAAAACAAGGATCAGCTGCACAAAGTGTAGTCACTTTATTCCCAGCATGCTTCAAGATAGATCTGTCTTAAGGGATATGGTCTTTCCTGCTACACCAAGGCAGGCATATCTGCCTAGTCTCACATTACTGGTAGTGCAGAACATTCTTCTTTATGTATATTTAAAGCAAGGCTGTAAATCTGCCCAACGCTGTGAGAGTGAGAGAAGTATAATGTGTTCTTGTACATATTCTTGTACATTTTTGGTGGGTTTTTTTCATGTTGTAAGGTCATTTTCATGCTGCACATGAACTTTCAATTAATTGCCTGATCAGAATGAGTGGGTGAGCACATCCAATTGCTATGGCTGATTTGAATCAACCTCAGTTCTTTAAAAACAACAACCATACAGCATCTTCTAAATACCTAATATTATTTTATTCCCTTGTTAGTGTTCAATCCCCCATCAGTGAAGCTTTCACATTCATAACAGATCAAAGATATGTATTAATGATCTCATGAGATTTATTGACAGATGATATTATAGACAGTTGCATAACAACTTGCTGATGACTATACGTTTTTTAAAATGCTGATTGTGAGAGAGAATACAAAACACATGTGATGAGGATTAAGGATTAGGCTCATGACAAATGGTTGCAGACGTATGCAACTGCAGGTTTTAATAAAAATAAATAGAAGGCCACTAGCAGAATTGAGTTTAAAAAGGATTAAAGGAGCTGACTGAGATGGAAGAATCATTACAAATTCTGCAGATATAGGAATGTACTGTCATAGTCGTTAAAACTGCATTGAGTATCTTCTTTGCTATACAGGCCACTTCTCACATCTGTGCAGCTCCTTTCACAAAGGGCACATCAAAAGCCCAGGCCATGTGGAAAGAAACCATCTTATAAGTTTTGGGGATATGAATGTTCTCTGCATTTCAGGCTCACAGAAAATAAAAGTAAAAAAATGTTGGGGGGCACATTCTTTAGTTGCACCCATGCCACAAAACTAACATAAGAGGGGACCCCAAGTCTGTTCCCATTTTGGAGATAGGGCTGAAGAAAAGGAAATATGAGTCTAACATCATCATCAACAATGACTGCTCAGTCACCCACTTAAAAGTATTAGCAAAAATGTGCCCCCCCAAAAAATTAATAAAACACTTCATACCTACATCACTATTAGTGAATTTGGGGAAAGTATTCTGACAGCTGCCCACGATTCCATTAATTGTACTGCATTGACTCACAAGAACCTGGACAGAGATCTGACAAAAGTGTTTCATGCAGAGGCAGTTAAAGGACCAAGGGTTTAATTTGATGTCTTTCTGAACATAACATTGTGATTCCTTATTGTTTGTATATGTGCCTTCAAGTCACCTATCGCCCCATGGTGGCACCAGTAATTCCTTCATAAAGGAGGAATACTCAGAGGTGGTTTTGCCAGTTCCATCCCCTGGAATATAGCCTACAACATCTGGTATTGATTGGTAGTCTTCCAATGGTACCCAGCAGCAATTTGGTCTGGGACTTTTTTTCCACATGCAGGACTCCCAGTTATTCAGAACAAAATACTGTACAATGTTCAACTGTTTTGTTTTTGCACTGATATAATATAGAAGGGTTACATAGGCACCACCCAGACCTAACATTCCCTGAAGGAGGGAAGGTGACCACACAAGAGAATGCCTTTCTGGAAGTACCCTGTGCAAAGGAAAAACATTGCTATTGGCTTTTATATACCATGCAAAATAAAATTCAGGATCACTTTAGTTCCTGAAGTTTCCACCAATTTCCTTTCTCTCATCCTCCTGCACTTTCTCCTTCACTTGTTTCCTAGATAAAGGCTTCTGAGAAATGAGGCACTAACCTTTCTGTTAGTGTTTTCATTAAAAAAATGTATTAAAGTAGGAAGCACAATCATTTTTCATCTCAAAACTATTTGCTTAATTCTCTGGCATTCAGATCACATTTGACATTCGTTCCTAATTTTTCTTTCATGCCCTGAGCAGAATAAAGTAGTGACTGAAAGGTGCAGGATGGATTTATAGAACTCAATAAACAAATTAATTCTTTGTATCTTTTCAGAAGGTGAGTAACTGGCCCAATGATCATTACCCACTATCCAGTTTCTCTTGTTTCTCTTGATTATCCCTGCCTTCTAATTCAGGGAATTCAGTTGTGATTAGCAGTTTAGAGGGTTTGTATGTGTACCCCCGTGAAAGACATTTTAGCACCTGAAACTGATCACAATTATGTAATCATTTTTATAAGCTTTGACATTCACATTCCAAAATGTGGATTTTGGCATTCGAGCATGCTTCCTAACATCATTTATGCCAAAAATAAAAATACACAAATAAAACAAGAACCTTGTATCATATTCATTATATTATATTGTGTCTTATATTAATTCTCCACAGACATATTTTTAGGGCTGATGGGCATTTGCTGGTGTGTGTGTCAATTAATCCAAGTTTATTTAGCTTGAACGGAATTACACTCCTTTGTTTTTATTACCTAATGTTACAAGCAGGGATGGTCATGAGATGGCAATTTTTCCTTACTGTCTATTTAACATTCAAAGTGAAAAGCTCCAGATATCCAGCAACTACTTCGGAGCTGACAGAGTTGCTTACATTCAGCTTATTGAAAGTTGAAAGAGTAATTAACACTCTACAGAAGGACTCCATGCTACCACTTCTGTTACTATGGCAGTAAATGTTGATTCCCACCCCCCACCCAAGCCATAAATTATTGTGCTTTATGGTGGTCTTTGAAACTATGGTCATTCTACAAGGACTTTAATCATATTTATACCCTCAAAAGATTGGAAATATAGGGACCATAATACCACCTCATTATGGCTTAATAGATTAATTTTCTTTTTTGTTTGAAACAGAAGCAAAAGAATAGCATAAGAGTTGTGTTGGTTGAGCCCACAGGTTCAACTAGTGCAGAGATGCAGATATTTTGGAAGAAGTTCTTACCAACATGAAGTAAGGAATGATGTTTACTCTGTCTTGCTGGCAATTGCTTTATGATTGTTAAAAATAATAGCTCCTTCCTTCAAGGTTATCTGACGAAATGTAATGGAAAATATAGTCATTGTCTTGTCATGTAACCATTCTCATGGGCTACACGACAATATAGGTTGAGTCGACCTTATCCAGAGTTCTGAAATCCAAAATATTCCAGCCCCCACAACTTTTTTTTCATATGTGGCTGAGAACCATTGCTTTCAGATGGTCCAGTGTACAAAAACTTTGTTTCATGCACAAAATTATTTTTAAAATTGCATACAATTACCTTCAAACTATGTGGATAAAGTAAGGAACCAGTATGGTATAGTGGTTTAATCACTGGACAACAGTCAAGGGTTCAAATCCCAGTCATGTACATTAGCCACTGGGTAGCCTTGGGCAAGAAAACCCCATGATAGGTTTGCCTTAAGGTCGCCATAAATCAGAAATAACTTGAAGATACAAAACAGCATGTGTATAAAATGCATGAGAAACACTAATGAATTTTGTGCTGAGATTTGGGTCCTATCAACAAAATATCTCATCATGTACTTATCTGCAAAATACAGGTATTCTGAAATTTTTTAAAAAAATTCAAAATACTTCAGGTCCCAAATATTTTGGATAGAAGAATGAACACATTTGGAGAACACATTAGAAGAATGAACACATTTGAAAGCAGGTGTTTGCTTTTTTCTTGCCTTTGGCCCTCACACAAGCACTTGACTGAACAGACTTCTGGACTAGATAGGCCTTTGGTCTGAGCTAACAAAGCTCCTATCCATGTTTCCAACTTGCTTCCTAAACTAATGATGGAGAATCCACTCTCTAACCAGCCAGTGGAGGTGGCTGTCAAAAAGTATTCCTTTTTTCAGATGCAGTTTGCAGAACTGCAGTTTGGCCTAAATCCACTGTTAGTCATGACTAGCAGACAATGAATCAACTAAATTTAGCTCAACAACTGATTGAATGGGTCTACTCTACTTGAGACTCTGCTTGGTGTCGTTTCAGCAAAGGCTTTACCCAGTGCCTTCTGAAATAGATCTGCACAATTCCTTCTTGCAGAGGTGGTGTATTTTTTAAAAAATCTTCTTTCTCCCTTTTTCATTTCCCTCAGAATTAGGTTGGAAAATATTGTAAGTTGCTGTTATATATACAGAAGGCCAGATGAACTTTTATGATAAATAAGTCACAGTCTTTGAGTTATGGCAGAGAAGGGCACACATACTTTCTTTTTTATTAGTAGCAATTATTACTATCAGTTGTAGGATTCAAGGAATAAATGGAGACATATGAAGCCCTTTGCCCATGTGCATGTGTTCTGTAGACAGAACAGACAAAATAAAGAATAAGGGCCAGATAAATCTAGGCTCAATTGACTACATTCTTACATGCTGTGCACATATGCACGTGGATTTACTTATCCACACTGTGACTGATAGCAACAAATTGTAAGAATGCCACTTTAATAAGACTATTTCCGTATTTATTGCCTATTACTGTAAGCTCTGATCCTCAGCTTTCCATTTCAATATCTCTAGAGATGACAACACTGGCAAATTAGAGAAACATAATTCAGACACTTAGCTACTGTTTTGTGACACACACAAGGCCTCTAAAGGAAATGTTTTATCAGCTTTTAACCTTGTAGCATTTCAGAAAATAAATGAGGGGAAGAAAACAAATTTCAGCAACAGTCAGTAACCTATGGTAACAAGCTTGCTAAATGACTCCTTTTCTCAGAATTAGGTGAAACTATTACAGACATCTCAAGTTCACATTCACAGAAATGAAATTATCATAAAGCATAAATACTTTAAAAGCAGGAAAGCTCTTTCTCAGCTATTAGTATATTTGAGCTTTGCACTATCCTTGGGTGTTGATGTTGGACTTGTAAACATGTTTGGAGCAGATGGAGAGTCCAGAGATGCTATTTGCAACACAACAGAGCATTTTGGTACATCATCAGAGAAAGCAGCTTCTTTGATTCAAGGAATGGAAGGAGACTCATATTTCTTACCTTGGTGTAGGAATTCTGGTACCCGCCACGTTCCCCCCCCCCCACAGGTTCTCTGGCTTCAATACAATGCAAGTATTTTCCTGCTACTTTAAGATGCTTGCTACTGTTTGTACTTTTAAAACAGCAACAACACAGAACTTAAATTACTCATGTTACAAGACATGGTGATATTTATAAGTTTGAAAGGATTTCGGTAATCAAGGTGATGTGTGCTGTCATTTGATAGCCATTGCGGTACATCAGTTTGAGTGCTGGACTAGGTTTGTGGGGGCAAAGTTGAAATCCTTGCTCAAACATGGAAACCCACTGGATGACCTTGGGCAAGTCACATTTTCTCAGCCTTAGAGGAAGGCAATGGTAAACTTCCTCTGAACAAAACCGGCTGAGAAAACCTTATGATAGGTTCACCATAAGTTTGAGTCATTTTGAAGGCACAGAACAACAACAAATGCAGTCAATCATATTTAATTCAGGTTTATGAAATCCAGGCATGTGCAGAGCTGGCAACTATTCAGTTTCTGCAGAGCTGATGTCAGAAACAGGGAATCATACCAGTGAATCAAACTACCAACTGCTCAGGGCTGAATGCTTGAGGAAACTGCAACATGCACTTCTAGCCTAACAGACAGTATAGAATGGTGGGTGATTGTGTGGGGCCAGGGGCCAATTCATCCAAGTGCCCCCCCCCCTGGGATACACCCCTCACAACAAGCCCAAATGCTTCCTTTTCCTCTGGAGCCCTTCACAAAATGGTGACAGGGGGTGATGTTGCATCATTTCATCTTGCAATTATGAGAGGGACTGTGAAGAAAAAATAGGGGTATTTGGGGCAGAGTGTGGAGTTCTCAGGTGCTTGTGGGGCTCGCGTGGTGGTATTTTAACATTCTAGAAAGGCTTTCTGCATGCCATGGGGAAAAATGCCCCCAAATTACAGTGATTCTGTTTTAAATGGGGTATTAGGGGTGTTGGGACATTGGGGAGGCTTTGGAATCCCAAAAGTGGTGTCCATGGACTGCATGCAACCTGCAGACCACAGTTTGCCAATCCTTGCAGTCCAGCTACTAGCAATCATAAGAGAAGTGCTGGCTGCTCCAATAATGTCTTGCTTGTGAGCTGCCCTAGATGGACTTTATTTTGACCCAATAAGGTAATTCTGGTATTTAGTTCTCTGTGGTGTCTTTCATCATAGGTCACTTGGAGTTTGTGTTTCTGTTCCACACAAAGAACGTCAGCCGTGCTTCTGCAAGCTCTGTAATGCTTGAATGTACCAGTTGGACTCCAAATTTCACTCTGAAAGTGGATTGATACTATGTATTACAGTTCCAGATTACTCATCAGAGAACTCAGAAACCTCAGATTACTAGGAATTTAAGATGCTACCATTGTTCTGTTTAAAAAAGAATAACAAGATACATTTTTAAAAAAATCTTGTGCACACAATCATGTTAGCTTTCTCCTCTTTTCCTCTTCCTTTCTCTGAAAAGCAGTTTTAGAATGAGGTTGCAGTACCAGATGTTACACAACAAAGCTGAGCATTCAAGGTGAATGACATAATAGGAACTTCCTGGAGGCTGAGATACTCCCAGACATCATAGTTTGAACAGCAATGTCAAACTCATTTTCAAGGTCATTAATTCATTCAGGATTTCTGTGGTAAAACCTATCATTACATCTGCCCTCTATCTAAGTCCTGAATCAAACCGACAATCTTCCACACAGGGAACAAATTTTATTGGAGCCCCCCCCCCCCATAGCTACTTGTTCTAAATGTGAAAACTAAAAATGTTCATTAACATTTAAAATCCTAATAATGAAAAGTCCTACCCCAGGGGTGTAAATACAGGCTTGGCACTTTAATGACGCATTGGAGTGCCTGAATCATTTGTATGTGAACTAAATGTGCAAAAAAGGCAGGGTTACATATTTGGCGGCATTATTTCTTCCTAAAGCAAGTAAACTAAGTGGTTAATTTTTAAGCCATTTTCTAGGAAGCATGTTGTAGAGATACTCCATACACTGTAGGAGTGTCAAGCCCATAAAAAAAATCTCATTTTGCATCAAACCAAAGGGTGATCTAAGCTGGGAGTGATCAGCCAAATATCTCTGGAGGCTTCACAAACAGGGCATGATGACATTAATTGTTATCGTTATTTATTTACTGCCTTATATGCCTCAAAGTACCAGCACATTCCTGCTAGAATTCCCATACTCCCAAATTATTTTTTAAAAATAAGCCACTGCAACAAATAATAAAAAATAAAATAAAAATAAAACTTTAATTTCTACCCCGCTTTTTGTGGGAACAATCAAAGCGGCTTACAAGGACAAAGAGGCAAAGCCAAATTACACACAATAGGAAGGAGAGGTAACAGTGCCTGCTGAATGTAACTTGGTTGTACAGCTGATAAGTAACCTTGTCATTGTGTCTTTGGATTCTGATGATGTCTACCTCAAAGAATCTTTCCAGACAGAGAAGTGAACATGTAATGTGCTTATACTATAGGTACAGTTAAGAGCAGTGCACTGATTTTACTGGTTTGGGAAAAAAGCTCACCCAGGCATTAACTCTCTGCAGGATCTTGCAGGCTAAAGGTTTTAAAAACAGACAATTAACCAATGGGACTCCAAGTAAAATTGAGCTGATATTGCCCCAAAAACCATTATCTGTAGACAATGAATCACTAATTAAATGGACACCCTGATGCCTTGCCATTCAACAACAGAACAATACACAGATTAACATGTAAATCACTTCCCCTCAACCAAGGGTCTTACAGTACATATACCCCATTCACTTCCATGCCAGCATTCTCTGAAGATGTCAGCCACAGGTGAAACATCAGGAATAAATTCTTTTAGAACATAGCCACATGGCCTGAAAAACTCATACAAAAAAACTATTTCTTATTTATTTGTTGCTGATTATTTGTAACTAGCTTTTTCCATGCTAGGATTCTCTGGTCTGATACAGACAGCCCCAAAGGGCTGTCTATACGGCACAATTAGGGTTAGGGAGGGCACAGCATCTACACACTCCCAAACCCTAGTGTGTATGGATGCCACAAAACATCATGGCATTTAGATAACGCTGCATGCGCCTGACATAATGGCACCCTTTCTGTGGCGCTAAAAGGAGCTCAAAAACCGAGGTCCCTTTTTGCACCTGGTCCTTTCTCCCCTCGAAACTGCTGTCGGTTGTGGGGTGCAGCGGGTGCCCAGGGTGCCTGCTGCACTCTGCTTTTAGGCTGAGAGAAGCAGAAGTTTGCCACTTCTCCATGGCCTGGAGAAATGGTGGAATGGGGCCTCTGAGGCTGCCAGTGAGGTAGCCCTGGCCCCATCCCACTGCTTAAAGGGGTGGCTGCAGACCACCTCAAAAGCCACTCTTTATCTGCTTCTGGCTGTGAGCTTGTATACAACTTAGCCTTCAGTCAATGGTTGGGTTTCCCTTGTTCTGTATGTCAGACTGAATGCTTCAATGGGCCAGTGTTTCAAATTACATAGGCTCTACAACATATGGGATGGGGCACTTGTATCTGGCCTGTTGAGGATTTTATTTATTCCCTCCCCCCAATATTCTTGTTATTATTATTATTATTATTATTAAATTGTCCTCAAAAACTTACAAATTCATGTCTTGCACAAATAAAAGAAAATAAAGATAACCGCTCTTAATATTGGGGATGAAGGAAGGGATGGAGACATAGTGTGGGGAGTGGGGGAGAGGGATAACTAATTAAGACTATATAAATAAAGGGTGATATGGGACATGGTTAACTTTAAAAATAATCTTCTATAATACATTGAAGTATATCTGTTTGCTTCTGAAAAAATTAACTTATCAAACCATTAAAGATAGGATATAGCATTTTATCAGAATGTATTTATATCATCAATTTAATACCAAGAATTCACTACAGTTCCCCATTTATCTTCATATTCTTGAATTGTTTTCCCTGAAAGGTACATTGATAATCTGTCCATATTCCAAAATTCACCAACCCTTTTTTTTCCATTCATTTATAGTAGGGATTGTGCTGGTTTTCCAATGTTGTGCTAGACTATACGAGCAGCGGTGATCATATACAGAATCACACTTGTTTGATTTAAGGGAAGTTTTGGTTGTATTTTTCCAATTATATTTAACAGTAATATTTCTGAGATGAATGTGATATTAAGTCTTAACACTGTTGTTATTTCTTTATGTATTTGTTGCCAAAACTTTTTAATAAATTTACATTGCCACCAAGTATGATGCATTGTGCTGATTTTATCTTTTACACTTCCAACATTTGTAATTGTAGTGTTTGTTCATTTTAGATAAGCGAGATGGAGTTAGGTACCATCTATGGAAAATCTTCAAAAAAAATAATAATATTTTAAGACTTTAGAGAATTTTTGTGTGGTTTTCCATGTATGTTCCCTTAAGTCCATCGAAATTGGTCTTCCTATGTTTTGCATCCATCTGATCATGGATTCCTTAACAGTTTCGTTATTTACTTCAATTTCTAATAGAAGTTTATAAAGTTTTTTTTTTTTTAAGAAAACCTTTTTCACCTTCTTGTATAATTAGGTCAAAGGTGTTTCATTCTAATTCTATTCCATTCATTTTTATGTCTAGATTAAATCTTTTTTTAATTTTTAGGTAATGCAGCCAATCGATCCGTGTACATTCTTGTGCAAGTTGTTGTCTAGATTTAATGTCCTTTACACTTCTATTATTTAATAATAGATCTTCATATTTTATCCAATCGACTTTATCTAGGTAGACCACTTTTTGAAAGGCTTCTTGTGGAGAAAACCATCTGGGGATTTTTGTATAGAAATATTTTTTATACTTTCCCAAAATCCAAAAGATAGCTTTCCTTATAATATGCGTCGATATTTCTTTGTGTCTGTGGGGGTATTGTAACTTAAAAGGGCGTGCCACCCCATCTCATTTCTATACCCTCCAATTCTAATAATTCTGAATTTTCCAAAGTGATCTAATCCCTAATCCACAGCAAGCATTATACTCAAAGTTGGGGAATCCTAAGCCTCCTTTCTCTTTTCTATCTTGTAGTACCACTAGACTTCTTTCCTTTCCAGATGAATTTGGATATATCCTGATTCCAGAGTTTACATGATTGTTTATTAATGTTGATTGGAATAGTTTGAAATAAGAAAGGCATTTTGAGTAACACCGACATTTGGATTGTGGCAATTCTGCCCAGAAAAGAAAGTTGTTTATTATTCCAGTTTTCTAGATTTTTTAAAGATTTTTTTTCCCCAAAGCTTTTCATAATTGTTCTTGTATAAATCCTTATTGTGATTCGTGAATATAATCCCTAATTTTTTTATTTTTAAAAGAGGGTGAAGAAAGAGTTTTACAAGGATGGAGGAATGCAGTTCAGGTGTCCTCCTCCTTAATCAAGAGCTTTTGAAAGAAGGGAAGCAGACTCATTTATTCTGAGACTGGTGATAGGTCTTTAAGTGCCAGAAGGGACATGTCTTAATTCAATGATGGGAAAAAGAGAAATGGACTGCTGAGATAAGTTGTCAATGGAAGAGTCAGGAAAAGACATCAAATATATATATATATATATATATATATCTATCTATCTATATCTCAGGTGGTCAGCTTTCACCTAATTGCATCTGTTTAATAGATGTATAAATGAGATGTCCACTGGTTACACTGACTGGCAGTAATTTCAGTCTTACAGTAAATGATGTTAGCATCGTTTTGCAGAAAACTTGTTTATATTGATAAAAGCTCTGTGAATCTATGAAACTTCTAGACTAAAAGGTTGGAGGTGTTGATACAGAAAGCCACCATTATTTTATTTGTATTTCTTCCTTTTGACTTTTAAGTCATCCTTTCTGACCATTATCAGTTGCTCTTGCTTTGCATAAATAAACCAAGTGGATAATTTTCTGTTACATTATGAATATTTACATTACTCTGCATTGGCCTGATGGTAGTGCTGTTTTTTTGTTTTGTTTTTAATCTCTTAGGAAATAATCCTACATCTTAATTTGTTAACACCTTGCCCAGTAACGTATTGAGTTCCTGCGTGGCAGGGGGTTGGACTGGATGGCCCTTGTGGTCTCTTCCAACTCTATGATTCTATGATTCTATGATTCTATGATTCTAGAACAAACTGATACTGTGGCTTAATTAATCATTGGCAGAACAATCCAAGAGAAAAGAAAATCATGCATATATACTGGGTTATGATTTATACCTTGCAGGCCATTTTTATGCGGTTGCTGTGTGCCTTCAAGTCACTTCTGACCTATCATGACCCTATGACTGTTTCTCAATGGAAAAATGGGGAAAGACAGTATGGAAGCAAAAAAGCCCTTATCCTTATCTAAGAGGGGGAGAGCTAAGCTTAAGGACTACAGGCTAAAACACATACAGTATATGGATATTCTCACCCACTGACATGAAGAAAATGACTGATGATCAGAACAAGGAAGCAGGCTTCAGAGAGAGGGGAAAGCAGGACTAGGAGACAGCAGCATGTTTAAGAGAGGACAGTAGGTCAAAAAGAGGGGCGTAGGACAAAAATAGAGAGATTCTCTCTCTGTCTTTTAACCTCTTCCTTACTTAGGGGGAAGTCTCTTAAGAGTGAAGAAAACACTTCTGGGTGGGGAAAAACATGACCTAAACATGTGCTTGCAAAATGGCAGAGGTGAACATACCCTTCAAGTTCTGAAAGTGCTTAACTGGTTTGAGCAGTAGAGACAATGTGTTGTGTACACAGGACAAAGCCAATCAGTACAGATATTTACCCTATTTCAAGCTCAGCACAATACCTCACAATAGGGTTATACCAGTCTGAGCTAGTTCACCAGGTCTCTATTCCAAGGAGGCAAACCAGGACAGTTAAGTCCTGGTTGCTTTCATCAAGAAATCATTTCCCTGTCAGTAGAAGGGTTGCAGAGTTTGGAGTTCAACCTCCAGTTTGTTCTTTGGAATAAGACTTGGGTTTGTTTTGTTTTGTTTTTTGAGATGGACAAGGTTCAGATCACCACCCTATCTGTCCATTATGCTTTCTTAGCAATTAGTGCAGACTCTGGCAACAGACAGCTTTCCTGTCTTATGTATTAAAGTCTAATATTAATATTTTGAGCATAACTCATAACATCTTGTCCAACCCTGAAATCACTACACCACACTGACTTTCAGTATTTCATTAGTCTGACATAATACTATATTGAATTATTAGCAGTGAGGTTTGAAAAGCTAGAAAGTTCCAGAATTTGGAAGGCTCTGTCTCAGATCCTCTGGGTTTCACTATAAGTCACTCTGACCTACAAAATTCTACCCTAGCTCTCCGTTCAGTCCTGACTCTGACTTTGGCGCATATTCCTCCAAGTTCAGCTCCCCTTTGATGTTTCCACAGCTCCATCTCTGATCTACCAAGTGCTGTGCAACATTTGCTTCTCTGGCTTTGCTCAATGCTTTCTACTTTGCATAATTTTCTCAGATCATCTGGGCAGAACCATACCACAAATGCATTGAAGGGTTGACTTTTATATGATGGTAGGACAGTAAAAAAGTGCAGGGGAATATGTACTTCTCATTTTAACTCATATTTTTATGGAAAATGAAAGGATGAAAATATTATTGAAGTACTTGTACATTTTAATGTATATGTTATATTGAACCAAACAGGATTTCCAGCTGAAGCATCCCCAGCAGGTAGTTGTAATGTCCAGCCTCTTTTTGAAGACATCAAGAGAAGGAGATCCCCACCACCTCTCTAGGTATTTGGTTTCATTGCCAAACTGCTTTTAAAGTCAAGAGTCCTTCTAATATTTAATCAAAATTTACTCCTCTATAACTTAAAACCTTTAGACCTGAACCCACCTCTGGGGCAGCAGGCTTGCTTCCTCCTCTCTGTGACAGCCCTTGAGGCATTTAAAGAACTCAATCATGTCATCCCTCAGTGTTCTCTTCACCAAGCTGAACATCCCTAGCTCCTTCAACTCTTCCTCATAATTTTGTTCTCCATAGTTCTTATCATCCTTGTTACCCTTCTCTGAACCTGATCCAACTTATTTCTGTCCTTAAAATGGGGCTCCCAGAACTGAATGCAATACTCCAGAGAAGACCTGACCAGTGGGAATGTTGCTTCCCTTGGAAACTATACTTCTATTAATCCACGTCAAAATAACATTCATCTTCTTTGCAACAGCATCACATTGCTGGTTCATGTTCTATTTATAACCCCAGGGTCCTTTTCTCATGTAGTATTGCTGAACCATGTTTTCCCATCCTATATCTGCGCATTTCTCTCTACTGAATTTCATTTTATTAACTTCTGCCCAATGTTCTAGTTTAGAAAATTTTAGTGTAGCTCCATTTGAATTCACAATTTTTTTCTAAGTCATTTTTAATTCACATCTTTTATACTAGGAACGAAATAGCCAGGTGTGGGGGGTTTTTGTCTGTTTGCATTATCTATGTTTTAACTTAAGCACTGAAGTGCAATAGAAATTGCAATAATGGAGCCATGTGATTATTATTACAGATTACCATTCTGACAGGTACATTCTTAGTATATTTAACAGGGTCCATTCCTAATAATAATTGTGTGTCTATCCAGAGTTAGAGCATCTCCACAACAAAATTAAAATGAGCATCCATGGTCTTTGATTTGCATCATTCAGGAGATAAGCAAAACCTGCAAGGATTTTAAAGTGCACTTGAAATAGACTCTAAGGGTGGTAAATGCAAGAGAATAGGATTAGAAGAGAGCAGAAGCCTAGTTTCTATTCCTGGCTCTCACCTTGCTTCAATCTGTGACCTCTACTAACTGAATTCACTGCTGCATAATATGTCTTCTTTATCTTTACTTTGAACATAACAAAACTTCAGTTCAATTGTGAGCATACTGCATAATGCCTAGACAAAAAGCTTTTGCTACATGGAAGTTCATGTAAATATAATGATGCAGCATCTTTTCATGAGCATTAAAAGAAAACCAACATAAAATGAGGGGGAAGGGAGAAGCTGTCTTCTTAGATCTTTCCCAGATACATTTAGAAAGAAATCTGCTTTTGTAATTAAACTCTTGACACCAGGGTGCTGGATCTGCTAATCCTAAATGCATAAAGGGTTTGTCGATATACTTTTGGAAGCAATGGAAACAACAGCACAGTTAATACTAGTATCTTAATCCCAAAGTCTGAATTTGACGGTTTATCCAGCTTTGTCAAGAAAGCTAAGAAGTGCTTAGCTCCTCCCTGCAAAATTTCACACCCATTTATACTAAATTCCAAAGCTTATGCAACCACAAAATCACGGGCATAGGGTTGGGTGTGTGTGAAAATCCGAAGTATGCTTATCTAAGCATGACCAACTGGCTGCTATAACTACTTGCAGCATTGTATAGATAACTGTGCAGAACACTTTGCATTCAGAGAGACAACCAATTGTACATTTTTCTGTTTGTTTATCAAGCACCATTCTATATAAATCAAGCAAGCAAAATTCTATGTTGAATCATTAAAAGCTGGACTATTCCCTTGGCTTTCAGGTTCATAATCAAATGTTCATCCCCATTCATACTTGGCTTCTTTTGTGTTCTTTTAGGTTTAAAAACATATGCTATTCCTTTACTTTTATTTTGTGAAACAAAACTATTGGAAAGGGAGTCCCCCCTTCTTACTGCCAATGGACCACATTGTTGTAGTACCCATTAGATGTATCCTAATAAAGAAGTCTCTCACCGTATTTATATTACCTGGTTTCCCCAGGGGTTCAGAATACCCCTTGGTTCCTTCATCCCAAATTGTGTATTCAGATTTCAGATTTTAACTGTAGTTGTCCCTATTTCTAGCCAATCTTGACCTTCTATTCCATCACCACTCAGTTCTTTTGCAAAATGTCTCCCCAGCTTCAGTGTTATTTTCTAACTAACTAGCACCAGTTAAACATCTCAACTTTCTTTAACAGACTTGGTTTTCTCGGATAACTTTAGCCTTCTCTCTGATAATTTACATATCTAAAGAATGCTCTCAAATTTTCTCATCAACTCAAATTAGTTTTTTTTTAACATTTCAGGACCTTCTTGCAAGTTTCATGTTTTTTTCCCATAAAACCTTTTTTATATAAAAATTGAGATTTTGTACAGACAAGTCAAATGTCTTTTGCACATACTTTTTCCCAATTTTTTTTTCTATAAAAAGTTGCATATGGGGAAAATGACTGGAAAATGAACAAATGGTCTCATAACTTCTTCCAGTGTAAAGAAAACCTCATACAACTTGAGGTCTGAGCAGTTAAGAATAAAATAAGTGAAGATTTTCATCCTTAATCACAGTCCCATTTGGCAGAAGATTCTGTCTTCTCTGTGTTTTCTATGATACTTAGTGCTCTGTTAAAGTGGCAGAACTAGAGCTAGTGGTGTTACTAGAGCTGGTTCAGTAACTCATGGTGTCACCCCTCCCCATTTACCTCCTCCCATATCAGAGCCATAAAGAATCCTCAGTAATTTTTTTTTTACTAATATTACTCATAAATCTTTATTCCCATATATTACTGAATGCAATGCTGATAGTTGTGACATAAACAACTAAAGTTTTTAAAATTATACCTTTAAAATAGAATATTTTAGGCACAGCCTAAATACCTTTACATGCACATAGATTCATGTGGTTAAAATGAAAACTTGCTAAGATATGATATATTTAAAGAAAATTCAAAAATTTTTAAAAAATAAAATTTATTTTAATTTGTTTAATTAAATGTAAATTTTAATTCATTTTAAAACCTAAGGCCCCTCCTTACTCTTCTCACTCAGTTGCACCCCACTCGCACCATTTCTTCAACATTTTGAAGGGATGGAGGTAAACACCCATTTCTGCCAAAAGGGAGATGTTTGGGGAGCAGTGGTGTCACTTCCTCTTAGGGTGTCACCTGGTGTCTCCCGCACCCCCTGATGATGCCCATGACTAGAGCCAGCATGGTGTAGTGGTCTTAATGTTGGATTAGGATACAAGGAGACCAGAGTTCAAAGACCCACTCAGCCATGGAAACTCACTGGTTGACCTTATATATTAATCTGCTGTTATTCAACACCTCAATCCATGGGAAGAGGCAAGTAAGAAATAATTCTTACTACTTCCACGAATAATAATATAATAATAGGATAAGCCACATTTTCCCAGTCTCAGAAGAAGGCCCCCTCAACAAATCTTGCCAATAAAACCCCATTATAAGTTTTTCTTTAAGTACTGAGGAGATAGGAATGAAAACTTTTGCTTATTTTGTCCTTACGCTTTTGTGTGTGTGTGTGTGGGGGCATTTTCTGTAGGACTAGATTATAAGAATTGTTAAACATTTTGAATGATTTTCTTAAATTATTGTTTCTGGACTTTTTTCACTAGCATTTTGATAGCATAACATAAATTGGGTTCTTTTTCTTTTTTCCAAACTATAATTCAGCTAAAATACTTTTTTGTGGCACAACATTCTTTTGGGTGCCAACTCCACCTTTCTTCCATAAATGCCCACCTAAAACAGAGATTAGGGGAAGCAATGGTTTTGAAACTCTCACTGAAGCATGGAACATCTTCTGGCAGTTTATAATTCTTCCACTGGGTGTCTCAGTCTAGTCATCATTTATTAAGGAAAATAAAATATGTAAATGTTCTTTACATCCTTTTTAGAGAGTGTACTTTTAAAACTGTGCTTTTATAAATGGGTATATAAAAAGGAATACGGTGATAATATTTTCTCCACATGCTCATTATAAATGCAACCTGTTCCTCTGTGTTTTGAGCAATACATTTTGGGATGAGGATGATTATAGAGAAGTATATTATTTTTCCACAGATTAAATTTTGATTTAAACTTATTAAAATGCTGCCAGAATACTGTCAATTCTTCCTGTGCATTTTAAAGTTTTATTCTGAAAATATTCAGTCTTCCAGAGACTCAGGAAAATGCATTTTATACTCAGATATTAAATAATAATAACATCAATACATTTTTATTAGTATCCCGCCTCTCTATCAAAGATAATCAAGATGGCTTACATCTTAAAACTCCATACAAAATCCCAATACCCCTTTCCCTCCCTCCCCTAAACCAGAATTAAACAATGAAATATTAAAATAATGTATAATATTAAAATAATCTATAATAGAGTAATCCAATTAACATAAATAGCATGGGATTAGACACAGGGCAGTCGATGGGGTAAACATATTAAGTGTGTGGCTGGGATTGTTATTTGGGGAAGGCCTGCCAGAAGAGATCTGTCTTGACTGCCTTTTTAAAGCTGTCTAAGCTAGTAATAAGATGGATCTCCTCTGGCAGGCCATTCCATAGTCTGGGAGCGGGAGAAAGAAAGGTCCTCTGGGTGGTTGCAGTCAATCTGGTCTTTATAGGTTAGAATAGTTTCCTCCCAGAAGACCTAAGTGCGTGGGGTAGATTGTTCGGAAGGAGGTGATCCCATAAATAGGTTGGATCCAAGCCATGTAGGGCTTTAAAGCTAATAATCAACATCTTGTACTGTGCCCGAAAACCAATAGGCAGCCAGTGAAGTGATTTTAAGACCGGTGTAATGTGATCACTTCTAGATTTTTCCATGACCAACTTGGCTGCCATATTCTGCACTAACTGAAAATTAAAAAGTAAAAAAAAAGTGCACATAGTAATTTAAGTGCATCCTAAAATCAAGAATCAGAATTTAATAATTTAGAGCAACTTCTGTTGGAAGGTTTTAGACTTTACAGGTATAAACATTTGATACATTTTTGCCACATAATGGCATTCTTCTTGAAAACAGGACAAAACAGACATTTATATTAAAAAGACAGGACGGTCTGGAATTGTTTTTAAAAAATTGTACTGTCCTTTTAAAAATGGTATGTATAGTCAGTGTACCACTGATCAGAAGAGGTGAGAAGTCAAACTCAGCTGTGAGCCTCTTTAGAACTGTTTTAGACAAGGCTTTTTAAATACACCCTGTCCCATTCACTGAATTTGACATAATAGCATTCTCCATCCAAAATCTTCCCATATTTTCACACTAATTCTGCCATTTCCCCCCTTCTTTAGAAAACAGGGGAAGGAGAAAAGGCAACATGCATTCTGGTTGCTGGAGTGAGCCAGCCATTAGAAACACCTAAGGCTCAGTCTAAGATTATATGTTATCATGAAGCAATGCTCTAAAATTCGTTTGAGCCACATCCGTGGAACTGTCTGTGCGGAAGGCTTCACTTTTTGCTTCATCTGATTCTACCTGTAGGAACCACAACTTCCAGCTGTGATTTCCTCGCATAGACCAGAAGACACTGTTTACAAGAGCTTCAGGTGACACAGAAAATTTATCCAGTTTTACTTATTGCTCAGCTGTTTGACACACTACCGCTATAAACAGTTCACTCAAAGGAAAATATAATGCAGAATATAGTTAAAACAATATGGTTCCAAATTGGCTATTGAAATGGCAAGGGCACTTCATTGTAATAAAAACAATTCAGGATGCAAAAGCAGATCCAAGCCACTGTTATTTGAAGTGTTTGGATCACAGCTGAAGAGAATACATACAGTTGGCCCTCCGTATCTATGGATTCTTTATCCACAGATTCAAGCATCCATATATATATATATATATATATATCCCCTCCCCCCCCCCAAAAAAAACCCCCTTGATTTTGCAATATTATACAAAGGACACTATTTGACTATGCCATTTTATTTAATGGGAATTGAGCATCCATCCACTTTGGTATCCATTGGGAATCCTAGAACCAAACCCCAGCAGATACCAAGGATCCACTAAGGAACACTTTGGGTAGTGCCAAACTAAATGTTTAGCTTTTCCAACAATTGCTGGCATTCCTTTTGAAAATCTTTGTGTTTGTTATTCTCATTTGCCATTAGTCTCACTTATCCAGTGAGACAGCAAATCTGATTTCTTCTGCTTTTATTTACTAACCTTCATTTACATTGGTATTTCAGATGCAACATGTGTCATGTGATTTCTTATTGGAAGGAAAAACTCATGTGACTACACTGTAGAAATAATGCAGTTTGACACATTTTAACGACCATGGCTCCATCCTACAGAATACTAGGATTTGTAGATTTTTGAGGCAAGACCTTGTATAATTACACACCTGAGGATTCCATAGGATGGAGCTACAGTGGTGTCAAACTGCATTATTTCTTTCTACAGTGTAGATGCACCCCAATTTAGAAAGAAGGAAGAAGCAACCAGCAGAGAACATCAGTGCTGAGGAGTCAGCAGCCAATAGAAAACAATGGCACTGATGAAAATATAAAGAGGGATGGCACATCCATAGAATGTAAGCCAGGAAAAATGTCTATTGTGCCAAAATTAGTTTTGACCAGAAAATCAAGCATTGAATAATCAGCATAATCTCAATTTGAATGTAATTGTCTCTCCCCCTCCTTACACACACATGCACAAATAAATAGCATTAAATCTATTTGAGGGTAATTGGTTTGTTGATGCCTTTAGGAATGTTTGAGAGTGGCTTTATCAGTTGGTACCTGACCATCTGTTTGGCAGGCTGAGGGTAATGACACAGAGATTGTTACAGTCACCACTGGGCTCATAGCTGTCTGCTGAAGTGCAACATCATCTCTGGATTAGGGCCAAAGCAACCTTCTAGAACAACTTCTCATTGGATTATATAATGAAATTATCAGAATTCAGATTTTTAAAAAGACAATTAAATGAATGGATGAATAAGATTCTAGGAATAGCATCTTTTGGTGATAACCATAATACCAAAACAAATGCCTGAAAAGCACATATTATTGATCAGGCTGGGTTTAGACCAAAACATTAACCATACCTACAATATCTGCACAATATGTAATCTAACACAGGTAGGTATTGCAAAGAAAGATATTTACTGATTTTCTGTTCCTAGATTCAGATAAATAATTTAATTGTTTTAGACAGAAATTTCTTAGGGCTTATTTACACACATCTAATGTTGAAGACATTTCCTTGAAGTAGATAGGAATTACACATGCACAGCCAAAGCAGAGCAAAACAAAACAAAAGCATAATTTCCCCTGCATTAGACAATATCCTAAGTATGAGACACAGATGTCAGGATTGCTTTGTTGGTTGGTTGGTTTTGTTGTTCATTCTCCTACATGCTCCATGCAGTGCACTGGGATAACTAGAAATACATATTAAGAACTCTCAGTATAAATAAGTAAATATGCTGATATACATTTCTCAAAATGTAGTAATTCATGGGGTGTTGGTGCAAAAGCCATGGGCTGGTGATTTCCCAGTGCAGCGGTCTATGAGGATTCACCCAGAAGCCAGGCACCCAAGATATAAGCTGCTCAGAGGTGAATTCTTTCCCTATTGACACTGACAATGGCTGTGTGCTCACATCAGAAATAATACAGTTTGGCACCAGTTTGGCTCAGTGCTATGGAATCCTGAGAATGGTTGTGGGAGACATTTAGCCTTCTCTGTCCGAGAACTCTAGTGTCACAACAAACTACCATTCCCAAAATTCCATAGCACTGAGCCATGGCAGTTAAAATGATGTCTAGCTAGATTAGGAGCCCTGGTGGTGCAGGGGTTAGATGCCTGTACTGCAGCCACTCACTCACAAATCACAAGGCTGTGAGTTCAGTACCAGCCCGGAGCTCAGGGTTGACTCAACCTGACATAAAATGAGTATCCAGCTTGTTGGAGCAATTAGCTTACACATTGTAAACCACTTAGAGAATGCTTTAGTGCACTGGTCAGTGGTATAGAAATGTACTTGCTATTGCTATTATTTCTATACTGCAGATGCAGCTAGTGAGGACTTTTTTCTCTTTCGCTCTCTGCCCCTCAGTGACCAAGCAAAAATTAGTTGATCACTACAAGACTGTAGTGTATGAACAAGAAACTGGCCATAGTCTTCAAATTCGTCTTAGTAAGTCTCAAAGCCCCTGTATGATGATCATAAATTGAGAGAGGCCTACCTTCTAAATTGTCCCAATTTGGCCAAAACAGTCTTTATTAATCCTCCATCACCCCACTTGTTCAGTTGCTTTTTAAATGCCCTAGTTTCTCTCTCCTCCTTCCATTTCCCTCCTTTGCCCAAAGCTTATCTCAGTTGTTGTAAACTGAGTTTAGTATAATAAATGAATAAAACTTTATTCTGATACCCCACCTTTCTTCTGTAGCAATCAAATTTAAATGACTAAAATTGCTCTGCCATACATCTCCCAGTTTTCACCAGGGAAATGTTGGAAGGTATGGATAAGTAAAAGAGAAACATGAAAATAGAATGTGGACTTGGTTGTTAGAGTTTTGATATAGATGGATACCATGATCAGGGCACTACATCAAGGAATGGGTGGGGAGGAACAAGTATCTCATTCCTCACATATACCCTAAAGTCAGATTGGGAAGAACAAACATGGGCCCAGAAATGACCAATGTTATATGGCAGGGCTAGGGAACTCATGGCCCACTAATGTTGCTGGAATCCAGTTTCCCTAAGGGTCACTATAAATCAGAAATGACTATAAAGGCACACAACAACAGCAAAAGTTCTACAAATAACTTCCCAAGCTTTATCTGACAGGCTGAAGAGAGACAAGTACCAGGCTTCAACATGCTTAATTTGTACAGATTGCCATGTGAGAGAACAAGCAATGCCAGATTTTTCAACTGTCTTGATTTTGCAGGGACAGTCCTGATTAATCATCTGCTGTGCCACTTTTTCAGGTACTTTTAAAATATCCCATAGTGCATCTACACTGTAGAAATAATGTAGTTTGACACCATTTTAATTGACATGACTCCATCCTACAGAATCTTGAGATCTGTAGTTTTGTGAGGCAACAGCACTCTCTGGCAGAGAAAGTGAAAGGCCTTGCAAAGCTACAAATCTTACCGTCCCATATGATGGAGCTACAACATTTAATTGGTGGCAAACTGCCTTATTTCTACAGTTTAGATGCACCCAAGTTTCTTGCTTCACCTTCCATATCCCCTCTTCAAACTTTTTATTTGGTGTTGAGTTTTAAATTCTTTTGCACTCAGTTAACTCATTTGAGTAAGGGCAGGGCAGAATCTTTTCCTTCCCTGTAGATTCAGGCAAAAGTGAACTGTTGCAGCCTCTCCTAGGTTGTGTGTTCTTCTTCATTAATAACTTTTGCCATTTTGCCACATCTGAGTGTTGCTTTGCCACACACGTTCCAGTCTTCACCCATGAAATGTGGAGGGTCTGATTCCACTGGCATTAACCCCGTGCACACATACATGTTTCTTGTCTGTTTCTTAGCTGTTACATGGCTATGCATTTCTATTAATTAATGAAAGAAGTCATAGCCAAGACCCAGCTGGAACATCTCAGGTTCTGAGCTCTTGGTTTCTAAAATTAAAAATAAACGTCTTTTTATGAGTAGCTTCAGGAAGTAATGCAGGAAATGAGCTGAATGAGATAGAAATAAACCTACTGAGAGATCTAATGAGGGAAAAAGGTCTACTAGGCCAAGCACAGGGCACTGCAAATTGCAATCACAATTTTATCTTGCTTGGGTATTATCATTTTAATCTCCACATATAGTGGTCTACCCCCTCCTCCAAAGTAAATCCTTATAAAATAGCTAATGCTTTCATGATAGGGCTAGAACTACAAGCTCTATTTTATTTTATTCTTGGAGAAGGCTTATATAAGACGCTCTCCTCTAGAGAATCTTTCTTAATTATCATCCTTATCATACACATATTAAAAATAGCAAAGTAATCCTTGTGTTAAGTGTTTGCGTTCTCACTGAAATACGTACTTGTAACAAAACTCTAATTAATTGTAGGTTTGCCAGTTTAATGAGCAATAAAAGAACATAAATAAAGTCAGGCACTGCTTCATACCCAGGCATTAAAACTGACAGCAGAAATTTTGCACTCAGAACAGGGGTGAACCCACCCTCATAGGAAGCTATTTGCTTTCTTCTGAAAATGTGGAACACAGAGGTTAGTAATATTGTTTCATATAGATGACATTATATTGTAGCTTTTCCAGCTGGTATGAAACAATGGTTTCAAAGAGAGCTAAATGGAGAAATTACATCAAAGGAGCATTGTTCTTACATATTAAGCTAGACTAGAACATTCAGTCGGCACATTAAAGGCAATGCTCTAGCTCTAGCTTAAAGGCCAGAGCATTTCCAGTCTGGTGCCTCCACAAGTACTGAAATATGACTACACCAACAATAATAGCTGGCTGGAGAAGATGGAGCTTGACAGCCAATGAAAAGGACAGTCAGAATCTCAGGATGCCCATGGAATAAACATTTTATTCTGAGGGTAAAAACCCCCCAAATCATTTTGGCCAGAAAATATTTATATGGCTTTCTTAAAAAAAAAAAAAAAAAGTAATTTGACAGTCAACATCCAGAGATTTCTGAAAAATAGGTTTCAAAAGCTAAAAGACTGACAATTGATAGTTTTCACAGCAGAAGGTAGGGCCTACCTTCAAAACCATAATTTGGCACGTGCAGGTTCTGCAGACAAACATTTGGGAAATTTCTGCAGTTTTCATGTTATTTCATCTTCACTTTTTCATCAGATTTCATTAATCCCAATTTCTTCTGCTTTTGGAACATGCAGTCCACCATATCTGGAGGGCAGCAGCTTGGGTAATGTTTTTAGAAATCAATATACAGAAAGTTTTTATTTCAATGTCTGGGGTTTTATAATCATATGTTTGTACAGAATATTTGATTTAAACATATAAGATCTGCATGCATATGCACTTATACAGTTGTAAGATACTTATTAGATACACTTATTAGATAACAACTTATAAGATACACTGAGAAAATGGCACTAGCTGGAATAATCACCATTTCTATCCATTCATCCATTAAAACCAGAGCGTGGAACAGTAACCTTTTGAATAACAAGATACAGAATCACCCCACCAGCTATTATCTCAAGCTCTAGTTAAAACATCAACACAACTTGAACCACAGAGTTTTGAACTCCAGTAGTGAGGTACAGAAGAAGGAAGTAATTGCTAATGCTCTTTACGTGGACATACAGCAGAGCACATATTCACACGTACAAGAAGTTGTGACAAGCTGTTTTTTAGCAATATAGATTGTTACCAAAGACATTAGGAACAACCAGAGCAAGGAATTAGCTTTCTTTACTTTCAACCAGTAAGCCACGTGGGGAAAAATAAATGTGCTTCGCATGAAGCTCATGCTTCAAGCTTGTGGCTTCCATGTCAGTTGGGTACTGAATGAGAGACAGCACAGCATAGTGGTTTGTGTTGGACTACAACTCTGAAGAATAGGGTTCAGTTCCCAGATCAGTCATGAAACCCATTGAGTGACCTTGGGCAAGTGACATGCCCTCAGCCTCCGAGGAAGGCAATGACAAAAACCCTATGAACAAATCTTGCCAAGAAACCCCATGATATGTTTGCCTCAGGGTCATCATAAGTCGGAAAAGGCTTGACGGCACACAACAACCACCACAACCAAGGTGCCAAACCCTTTCCCCAATCCTGTTCCATACCTTGAATACCTCTTTTAAACCCAGACAAAAATCTGTAGTAGATTTATGACCTTACTGACATCAGATGCATCACTGCAAACTGGGGCAGGCTCCAGGTACTATGAACTTTAAAGAAGGTGTTTGACACTCAACACTCTCCCCCAAAGAGATCCTTTAGCATTTAGATTAAAACCCAGAGTGGATTTGTCATTACACTGTCATGGAAGCCATCAACTGTCTCTATGTTGCAATGGGGAAAAATCAGCCCAATATACCTCTGCGTCCATAGTACAACACAGGTTGCAGCAACATGGAGGCTACTGCATGCATATACACATGACCCAATAACAGACACTAACTTTGGGAGACAAATATCTCATTTTTATTCAATTGATCTTTATTCCAAATCATCTACCAATTCTGTAAGACCATGCACATGCCATGGTTCAATATATTAATACTTAAGAATACTCACTTTGGGGAATTTTTAAAATGGAAAGCATGAACATAGGAAATTTCACTATGCTAGATCAGACTATTTGTCTACCTAAGCTCAGCACTGTCTGCTCGAGAATTAGCTTTTCAAAGTCTCTGCCACTAAAACAGTGGTGGGCAGAATGTAACCTGCTAGATGACATATAGATCTACAAGGCAGTTTTTATAGCCTTTGGTGCTCTAGATTCCCTGGACCATCCTTTGATCAAAAAAGGGTGAATTGTCTCTCTTGGAAGCCTCTCAGAGTATATATTCACTTCCTAAATAGGTTTCAGAGATCCTCTGTACTGGCAAAACTTCAGGAATAAACTTTTCTAGAATATGGCCACATAGCCTGAAAAACCCACAAAAAACTATCCCCTGTACTGTTTAGCAGCAGAATTTACCCATTTTTAAAATCAAGACCAGAAATTAACTTGTGTCTTTCTCTGAGGATCCCACAGGGAGAAAATGATTTTACAGACCTGCTACACTGACCGATTCCTTAACTCAACTATTCCCCTTTGCAATGGATGGTAAGCTTGGCTACTCTGCAAGCAATGCAGTCACTTTAACCAGATGGTGCCTACTGAGAAATAATATGCTGGCCAGTTTTAGCTCCTCTGAGCACATGTAGACCTCTATACTAATATTATCCAGAATCTGTGTTCCTCCTCTATCCTTACGGTCCCAGATCTATAGACAACAGAATCCTTATGGCCTCTGCCTCAGTATTTTATAACTTTGCTATTTCTGGATATATTATCTGTAAGGTGGTGCAGGAGTAAGTTGGAGATGCGTAGAACTGTAGAAGAAGACCAGTGGAGGAAACAAACAATATGCAGGTCCTTCTCTCTAGAAATGGAATGGGAGGCAGATTTTTCTTTTGAAAAGAAGGACTTATCGAATTGATACTTCTCGAATAAACATGCAAACCAGAATTCAGTTACTTTTCGCTATTTCCAGTTGTTAGGCAAAAAAAAGTGTAAAGATTTCTATATTAGGGCAAAGAAGACACAAACAATGTACCTTAGTATGCAAAAGTTTTATATTACTAGAAAATGCAAAACCTACATGATGAGGCAATAGACAGATTGAACAAAAAACTGGATAAAGGACAAACAGAGAGAAGCTGAGATGACTGATTAGTTCCTCCTGACTGCACATAAAATCCAGTTCTGATGGTGTATACCCAGAATTAGAAATCTCTTTGATGTGACTTGCCTCCCTCTTCATTTCCCTAATTCTATCCTTGATTCTCTCCTTGCCTGGGCAGCAGAGTTATTAATCAGAAGAGCAATGCCCACTATGTTCTTTTGAACTGTGGGATATTTCTCTCCTTTTTGACTTTGAAAAGGAGGGAGATGAAAAAGGCCAGGAAATTAATCTATTCATGAAACAAAAATAATCTCTGTCTCCTGGAAATGAAATGTAAATCTGAGAAGGGAAGTTCAAAATCACTGAATTTGCTCAAAAAAAAAAAAAAAGATATACACTGTTATGACTTTGAAGGACAAAACAAAAAGTATCAAAATGGTCACCAGTCACCTTGGTATATGCACAGGGCTGACGACCTACCCCCTGGCTTTGTGTGAAGGAGAGGGTCTCCACATATGAGAAATTCATGAGTAGCTGCCACCACTACCCCCCACTCCATTGGCACCCTCATTTGGTACCAGAGCTAAAAGTCGCTGGCAGGTCTGTTTTTCCCCTTTATAACGCTGGCTTTTTCCAGAGCCCTTCCTTTCCCTCACATTGCAGACAGGAAATCTCACAAGTGCACCAAGCAGGCAGGGTAAGAACAATGATGGAAAAGGGGAGTTTATAAGTGCAAGGCGGAGCAGCACCAGCAGAGCAAGGGGAGGGGAAAGGCCTCCGCGGCCCAACCCCCAGCCACCACCCACCCCAGCTCCACGCCGAGGCCAGCGGCGGCACAGAGGCCTTAAAAGTCGGCCCGGGAGATCAGCTGTGAGGCAGAGCAGCACCAGCAGAGCAAGGGGAGGGGAAAGGCCTCCGCCGCCCAACCCCCAGCCACCACCCACCCCAGCTCCACGCCGAGGCCAGCGGCAGCACAGAGGCCTTAAAAGTCGGCCCGGGAGATCAGCTGTGAGGCAGAGCAGCACCAGCAGAGCAAGGGGAGGGGAAAGGCCTCCGCCGCCCAACCCCCAGCCACCACCCACCCCAGCTCCACGCCGAGGCCAGCGGCGGCACAGAGGCCTTAAAAGTCGGCCCGGGAGATCAGCTGTGAGGCGGAGCAGCACCAGCAGAGCAAGGGGAGGGGAAAGGCCTCCGCGGCCCAACCCCCAGCCACCACCCACCCCAGCTCCACGCCGAGGCCAGCGGCGGCACAGAGGCCTTAAAAGTCGGCCCGGGAGATCAGCTGTGAGGCGCAGCAGCACCAGCAGAGCAAGGGGAGGGGAAAGGCCTCCGCGGCCCAACCCCCAGCCACCACCCACCCCAGCTCCACGCCGAGGCCAGCGGCGGCACAGAGGCCTTAAAAGTCGGCCCGGGAGATCAGCTGTGAGGCGGAGCAGCACCAGCAGAGCAAGGGGAGGGGAAAGGCCTCCGCGGCCCAACCCCCAGCCACCACCCACCCCAGCTCCACGCCGAGGCCAGCGGCGGCACAGAGGCCTTAAAAGTTGGCCCGGGAGATCAGCTGTGAGGCGGAGCAGCACCAGCAGAGCAAGGGGAGGGGAAAGGCCTCCGCCGCCCAACCCCCAGCCACCACCCACCCGGCTCCACGCCGAGGCCAGCGGCGGACAGGCTTTTTTTTTTCCATTTAGCAACAATGAACTTAGCCGGTTATTATATTGACTGTGGCACCTCTTTCCTTCATCCCCCCCTCTATCACCCTGTTTTGCTGTGGAGGGGATGGAGAATTTTAATAAGGAAGGAGAGGGAGTTCTATCTGAGGAGGGAGGGGATAACTGTCTCATTACAAGCGGGGCTCCTATCCAAGTTGTGTGGGGCAAGGGGAAGTATGACGGTAGGAGAAAGGACTGGCGTTGCAGGGGAAGGCGAGATCGATGCTTAATATCTATCTCTCCTTCCAGTCCTTCTCCTAACCAACGGGGCCTGAGGGTCACTCCAGCTGTACCACAAACCCTGTCTCTGCTCCTGTGCAATGCCAGGTCCATCAAGAACAAATCCCACATCATACATGACTTAATCGAGGATAACAATTGTGACCTGGCTTGCATAACCGAGACCTGGCTTGGGCCTGAGGCGGATGCTGTGTGGGCTCAGGTCCTCCCTGCCGGGTACTTGGTGAAGGACCAGAGCAGGTTAGGTGGGCTGGGGGGGGTGTTGCCTTGGTGCATAAAAACACCCTGTCTCTAACCAGGAACCATGTCCGTCAGACCACCTATATCGAGTGTATTTACCTGACCCTGAATGCTAGAGACAGTCTAGGGATTCTGTTGGTCTACCGGCCACCCCGTGCGCTAACAGACTCCCTTAACGAGCTGACACAGTTGGTCTCGGAGCTGATGTTGGAGTCCCCCAGGCTTCTAGTCCTGGGAGACTTCAACATCCCCTTCGCGGTCAACAATGTTCCATCTGGTGCGGCTCGGGAATTCATGGATACCATGACAGCCATGGGCCTGTCTCAGTTGGTTTCGGGTCCAACGCATTGTGCGGGGAATACACTCGATTTGGTCTTCTGTACGGACATGGAAAATCCGTGGGCGGAAATCACCAACACTTCCGCCCTGTCATGGATGGATCATTTCTTGGTTGAGGCAAGTATCAAGGCATCTACCCAGATCCCCTCCGGGGGTGGCGGACCTATTAGAATGGTCCACCCTCGAAGGCTGATGGAACCTGATAGGTTCCAAGAAGCCCTAGAGGGGTTTATGGTTGGAAGTGACGGCGACACTGTTGATGCCCTAGTTAACACCTGGGATACGGATCTCTCTAGGGCTATACACAGTATCGCTCCCAAGCGCCCTCTCAGGCCTGCTTCCAAAAGGAAGCCCTGGTACACGGAAGATCTCCGGGCAAGGAAGCGGGTCCTGCGACGGCTAGAGCACGCCTGGCGGAAACACCAGCGTTTATCCGACAAGGCTCTCCTAGATCTCCTTTTGGTGGACTATGGAGAGGCGATACAAGCAGCTAAGAACTCGTTCTTCGCTGCTCGTATCGCGTCCGCGGAGTCGCGTCCAGCAGAGCTGTTCAGGGTAGTGAGGGAGCTAACTCAGCTCCCTCCTGCCCCGAACCAGATCCTTGAACCAACCAAGGCCTGCTGTGACCAATTTAACAACTTCTTCGCGGATAAAATCTCTCGGATAAACGAAGGTCTGGACGCCAGAATTGAAGCAGAACCCAGAATAGAGGCATCTAGAGCTTCTGTGGACTCTGTTGTACTGGATCAGTTTGAGTCTGTCGGTACCGAGGATGTGGACAAGATCCTTAGAAGTGTTCGGAAGACAACCTGCTCTCTCGATCCCTGCCCCTCGTGGCTAGTGGCCCAGGGGGGATTGGCGGTAACCTTGCTGTTACGCCAAATTATTAATACATCTCTGAGGGAGGGACAATTTCCTGACCATCTTAAATTGGCCATTGTAAGACCGTTATTGAAAAAGCCCTCCCTCGACCCCCTGGTTCATAATAATTATCGGCCAGTCTCGCTGCTGCCATTTCTGGGGAAGGTGATCGAGAGGGCGGTTGCATTCCAACTTCAATCGATCTTGGACGAAACGGATTTTCTAGATCCATTTCAAACCGGTTTTCGGGCGGGCTATGGGGTTGAGACTGCCATGGTCGCCCTGGTCGATGATCTCCGTCTGGGCATCGACAGGGGTAGCGTGTCCCTGTTGGTGCTCTTGGACATCTCAGCGGCTTTCGATACCATCGACCATGGTATCCTTCTGGAACGCCTGGCAGAGGTGGGAATCGGGGGCACTGCGCTCCAGTGGTTCCGGTCCTACCTCTCTGGGAGGTTCCAGATGGTGCAGCTGGGGGACGTTTGCTCCGATAAGAGGGCCCTTACATCTGGGGTTCCTCAAGGAGCCATTCTGTCCCCCATGCTCTTTAACATTTACATGAAACCGCTGGGAGAGATCATCCGGAGGCATGGGGCGCGGTGTTATCAGTACGCTGATGACACCCAAATAGTCTTCTCTATGTCTCCGACTGATGCAGTGACCAGGGATGGCGTCGCTCCTCTCGTGGCCTGTCTGGAATCGGTAATGGACTGGATGAGGGAAAACAGACTCAGCCTGAATCCAGAGAAAACGGAAGTACTGGCGATAGCTTCTCCCGGTCCAGGGATGGAGGTGGTTCCACATGTCCTGAACGGGGTCACGCTCCCCGTGAAGGACACAGTACGCAGTCTGGGGGTGCTCCTTGATTCGTCGCTCCATCTGACTTCTCAGGTGGACGCGACGGTCAGGAGCACCTGTTATCAGCTTCGGCTGATTCGCCAGCTGCGTCCCTACCTGGACCGGAGGGACCTTGAAACCGTAGTACACGCTCTGGTAACCTCTCGGTTGGACTTCTGCAATGCGCTCTACATGGGGCAGCCTTTGTATCACACTCGGAAGCTACAACTGGTCCAAAATATGGCAGCGCGGGTGGTCACTGGTGCTCCCAGGGCCGCCCATATAACACCAATTCTGAAAGATCTTCACTGGCTACCGATTCGCTTCCGGGCTCAGTACAAAGTGCTGGTTATTACCTATAAAGCCCTATATGGCTTGGGTCCAGGGTACCTGAAGGACCGTCTCTCCCCATACAATCCGCCCCGCACACTTAGGTCATCTGGTCAGCGGTTACTGAGAGTTCCGGAGACTAGATTGGCGAGTACGACGAAGAGGGCATATTCCATCTCTGCCCCCTGTCTCTGGAACTCTCTACCTATCGATCTCCGCTTGTCCCCCTCCCTTGCTCAATTTAAAAAGGACTTAAAGACCTATTTATTTAACCAGGCTTACCGCTGAATGGACTTTTATTTATCTGCCTGTTGTAATGCCGCCCACTGTTCTGCTGCTGCATATGCACTAGCACTTATATTGAGAATTGTGATTTTATTGTGATTTTATTGTCTTACTGGTTTTACTGCTTTTATTGTTTTATTGTTATCGGCTTGTTTTAATGGTTTTTATGTCCTACTGTTTTTTATATGCTGTACACCGCCCTGATCTATGGAAGGGCGGTATAGAAATAAATCATATTATTATTATTATTATTATTATTATTATTATTTATTCTAATAAGAAAAATTACAATATTCTAGTAAGTTATCACCCCTGTTTTGTATGCTTGGAAGGACCTATATGACACTCTTTCTTGAATGCAGTCAAATCTGCTCACAGATTCTACTGATATTACCCACACTAAACCAAAACAATTAATCCAAAATTCCATTTATTGCTCAGGATCACATTTGACAGTTCTGTGAAGGACTCTACAGGCTTTTGTTCACTGTGAAAGTTACTAGCTAAAATGGAATCTGATTCTCACCACACACATTTCCACAGAGTTCCCTCTGCAATTTATTTCTTAAAGTAACATTTATGGTCACTGTACCCTGAAAGCACCAAATCCCATCAGATTTTGGAAGCTAAACAGGTTCAATCCTGGTTAGTAATTGGACGGGAGATCACCAACAAATAACAAGTTCTGTAGGGTATATTTCAAAGGAAGGAACTGGCAAAACACCTCTGAGTATTCCTTGTCCAAGAAAATCCTATGAAATTCATGGGGTCACCATAAGTTGACCAGTGACCTGAATACACAGACAGAGTCAGAGAGAGGGGGGGGTATTATACATCTTGGACCATCTGTGTAAGTAGTTAGCTTAGGAAGTCGTAGAGTTACAGAAACAAGCTAGGTCTAACCTTTGGAACTGACAATCAGTTAGGGAACACGACAAGTGCTCCCTTGCCACTTATACACAAGTAAACATTCTGTTCTCAAGTTTTTCATGGCTGGGGAAGCTATATGGCCCTTCAGTCACCCAGCCTATACCACTCCTTCCTCAACTCATGCTATTGACCAGCTAACAAATGAGCTAACACAAAAGAGGAAACAAGAGAGAACAAAGGGCCTATCCTTAAGGGAAAAAAATCTGGCCCTGAAGGTTCCAGAAAACACCTCTATGGCTGCATCTGCACTGCAGAAATAGTCCAGTTTGACACCACTTTAACTGTCATGGCTTTATGCTGGAGAATTCTGGGAATTGTAGTTTGTTGTGGACCCAGAACTCTCTGACAGAGAAGCCATGTCCTCTATTTCACACCCAGCATAGTGACTCTCTTCATACCTTCCAGCGCCATCTGATTACATTTTACTGGCTTATTTATAAGGCTGATATAAAGAGAAGAGGTTAATGGGAAAAGGATTGAAAAACTCAATGGCTGAATAGTTTATTCAGCAGGTATTATATACTCTTCTTTTCCCTCTTTTACAAACCATGTCCAACATTATTTCATGTATGCAGATCACCATGCTCCCTTTCCAATAAGGAGAGAGCAAGGACATACAGAGAATATGTAATATACTAGATGCTGAATTTCACCACATAGTACATATTCTCCTAATCCACACACTATACAAACTAACACTTACCCTTTACTACTTTTTCCTGAGTTCCTTAAAAGTGACATTTAGCACCAAATACTAGTGGAACCAGATATACACTAAAGCTGCAGCACCAGCACCCAATGCCAACATCACCCACTGCAAAAAATATCAGGGCAAAACCACAGCTCTAGATTAAATGAGAAATTGGCATATGTCTTGAAGAAAACGAGCAAGAGAATCAAACAATGAGCAATAGATACACAAAGGCTTTATGCAAGCTCCACTGAAATCAATGGGAGAACAGAAAGTTTGTGTTTGGGTGCGAGTGTCCCAGAAGTCAATGTGTAGAGAACAAACAGCACGGTGAGTCAAATTTTAGTTCTTTCTTACATTGCAATTTTCATATCTTTTGCCATGTTGTTCTCTATGCCCTGAAATGCTTGGTTTTCTTCTTTCATTATAACACCACTTTGCTTTGCTTCTCCAAGTCAGGTGTCATAGACTACTTAATATCTCAGGTCTCCAAGTCTCACCTTATCAGCCCTTCCTTTCGTTTCGTGTATCCACCGCTGCTGCTCATTCTCAGACCTTGCTGTCTGATGCTGCACTTGGCTTCGTGTTTAATATAGGCTATACTGTCTTATTATTTAATATTATCTATTTGGTCAGACAAGGTTGCATTGCATACTGCTGGTGCTATAATCAAAGGAACAGTTTCCAGTGGGGCTGTTGTCTTTCAAATACAGAATCAGAGAGTTGGGAGAGACCTTAACTGCCATCCAGTCCAATCCCTTACCATGCAAGAATATACAATCAATGCACTCCTAACAGAGGGCCATCCAGTCTCCATTTAAAAAGCTTCAAATGGACTTCGCTACACTCCAAGGCAGTGTATTCAATTCAAACAGCTCTTCCATAAGGAATTTCATCTTAATATTTTAGGTGGAATCTCTTTTCCTGTAGTTTGAATGCATTGTTCTGTGTCCTAGTCTCTGGAACAGCAGAGCTTACTTTCTCAACAATATTTAAAGATAGCTATCATGTCATATCTTAACCTTCTTTCCCTGCTAAATATATCCAGTTCCCTAAGCCGCTCTTCATAGGACATGGATTCCAGAATGTTCACCATTTTGCTTGTCATCCTCTCAACATGCTTCAGGTTGCCTGCATTCTTCTTGAATTGTGTACACAGTATTTCAGGTGAGGTGTGAACATAGCAGAATAGATTGGTACTATTCTTTCTCTCGATCTAGACATTATACTCCACAATACTTATTTTGTTCATGGAAATAGCAGCAGCAGTGATACTCTAACAAAATTGTTACTCAAACAGTCTTATCCTTATCTGCTTGTTAGAAATGAGGAAGATATTCTGTTCTTTATCCGGAGAGAGAAAAGCAAACAGACAGAGTATAACTCAGCTACAAAATCAGAACTGATGAAATCACATGTAACTGGTAACCCTTAATAACATCCCACTGGAACACATGTTAAAGAAAGCAAGTGGGAAGCACTAATGAATCACCACCACTGAAAGTCATCTCCAGTATCAGAAAAGATAAACAAAAGAAACAATTTTTGAGTTGCAACCAAATAGGAAGCTTGATGAAGATGGTAGGAAAGTAGAGTCCACAAACCAGAAGTTCAGTATGTATATTAGACAAAACACACACACACACACACACATATATATAGTTATTTTTCACCCTCAGCCATGATACTAGTAGCCTAGCAGTGGTGAATACAAAGTCCTTTTAAAAGCTGTTGGATGGATGACAAGTCTTGCTAGCCTCAGCTATGAATATCTGAAGCGTCACAAATTCCCCATCCCTATTGTAATGTGTATAGGGAACAAGAGATACAATTGCACATCTCTGCCTCAATTCCAGAATGAAAAGGAACAGATCACATCCTATCTTTAAAAATAAAGATACAGCCCTTTCTGTCTCCTTTCTTGGAGCACCACGTGGACTTCAGATTTCTTCAGATAACTGTAGTTTCCATTTGTCATGGCCTCAGGCTACCACAATAAACACATTAAATTGGAATCTGTAATTTCCTATTTTGTCCAAATCAGGCAACTATTATCTAAGTCCAATTGTTGGTTGCAACTAAGGCAGACCCTCTGAATCAATGGAACTTACCGAAATAATTCTTAAGTTCCCTTTTATTTCATGTGTCTACTGTACTTGGGACTGTGAAATAAATTCAGACATCAGGCCCATAGTTAGGACTTTAGGGGCCCTGGGGCAGAAAGTACATTCAAGGCCCTAATGTCCTGAGTCCTACTGCACGCAGCAGGTGCCATCTTGGTGCACCACTATTTACATGGGGTGCACGTCCAAGGCACTTATGGCGTCTCTGTTATGGCACCCCTTTGGCTGGGGGGCCCCGGGGCAGTGCCCCGGTTGCTCCAGCCTAGCTATGGGCCTGTCAGACATATGGGCCCATTTTAGATTGGCAAAAAGAGGTGTGTTGAAGGCTGCATGAAAGCCCAGCCTTTAGATGAGAAAAAGGGAAAGTGTGCCATGAAAACACTATTTTGGCATTTTAAGGGAGAAGAAGTGCTTTAAAAAGGAGCTGGCCCATTTTACATTGGCAAAAAGAGGTGTGTTGATGGCTGCATGAAAGCCCAGCCTTTAGATGAGAAAAAGGGAAAGTGTGCCATGAAAACACTATTTTGGAGTTTTAAGGGAGAAGAAGTGCCTTTAAAAAGTAGTTTGATTTCCCCACTACTTTTTTAAAAAGGGCGCAACATTGCTGGGGCTTTTTAGATTGGCAGGAAAGTGTGACATGAAGTTGCACTTTCCTTAATGCTTAGCAGCTAGACTGCAAGCCCCAGGTGTGCATTTAAAAAGTACAGGGCTGCTAGACTGAGGGGTTTGGGAACGACTTATCTGAGGTCTTTTCTGTGGCTCAGCAGCTACATGGGAAACTGTCAGAACGCTACAAACACAGGCGGAGCAGCTACATGGGCGGCAAGGAACGCGGCTTTTAGCCGCGGTGAACTTTTAAATTTTTTTTCCTTGCCGGCTGCGAACTGCGCAATTCCTCAATGCCCTGCAGGTGTAAAAGCTGGGGTTTAACCACAAAGTTTTTTAAAGCTCCCAAACCCTAGCTCCACCCCTAATCGGAACCCTAGACATGCGCAGTAGGGACTCTGGGATGCCGTTACTGTTATTCTACTGTGGATAACATGTCAATTCATTCACAAAATAAAGGAGTTCATTCATGATGCACCAGTGCAATGGCACAGTTTAAAAAGGCAGAGGAACCGCAGTGATAAACCGCTGAACTTTTAAATTTTTTTTCCTTGCTGGCTGTGAATTGCGCAATTGCGCAATTGTGCAATTCGCAGCCGGCAAGGAAAAAAATTTAAAGGTTCACCGCGGCTAAAAGCCGCGTTCCTTGCCGCCCATGTAGCTGCTCCGCCTGTGTTTGTAGCATTCTGACAGCTTCCCATGTAGCTGCTGAGCCACAGAAAAGACCTCAGATAAGTCGTTCCCAAACCCCTCAGTCTAGCAGCCCTGTACTTTTTAAATGCACACCTGGGGCTTGCAGTCTAGCTGCTAAGCATTAAGGAAAGTGCAACTTCATGTCACACTTTCCTGCCAATCTAAAAAGCCCCACGGTTACCTGCATTAAAATGAGTCAGGATCTTGTTCCATACCTGGCAATCCTATCTCAGGAGAAAGGTGGGATATAAATTCATTAAAGAAATAAAATACAAATGATATCATTGCAACTCAGTTTTGATGTAAGAGGAAACTGTTGATCAAAGACTGCCAGGTTCAGCCATGGTGTGCTGCCTGCTCAGCACAAGACTTCATATTTAGGCTTATTAAGCTGGTATTGAATCCCTAAAACATGGAAAACACAGTAACAAGAGTAGAAATTAACCTTTCACAACTGTACCATTGAGCAACAGGGAGCCTTACCTGACATGCATTGTACAGAAGCTGATGCTCAAATTTTTTGATTCCCAGGATGTTTTGGAACATCTCATATAACTGTTCCTTGCTGAGAATGAGCTCTGAAGCAGCACTGGCTGTCATTCTGGCTTGTGCTTTGCGTGGATCCTCTTCACCCCGATATATTGCATCAAATTTGGCCATCCAGGAGCTCAAGACAGTCTCCTTGCTGAGGCCATCAATCTCAGGAAGGCTACGGACTCTCTTTTCAATATGCTTCTTGAAGATTTCCCGAGAGTCGTTAGCAGAGAACCCACCACTTTGCACCATTCTGGCAACACGGTCACTTTTCAGAAACACCTGCAAGTAAAGGAAAAACAAAAGAAAACAACTCTTGATCCCTGTAGATTATTTTGGAACATCCTGGTTGTGAAAGGAATGGAAGATTGTTCCACTGAAAGGCCATATGCTTCCCTACAGATCATTGTTCACTTATGTGACACCCTCTCCACATCATTTTCATAGCAGAATATTTGAAAGGGCATAGAACAGAAGCCATAAAATGACAAGTTTTGGGGGTGGGGTGGAGGTAGTGGGATATTAATAAATGTAATAAGATACATCCATGTAATAATTTTTTTCTTTTAAAAAGTTTTCTTTCCTAATTAGGACTTCGGTAACCTTTGTGAAATGGTATGACATTTTAAGCTGAATGCAGAATTTGGTAAAAGTCACTACATAATCAGATTCAGGTTGCGCTGCTGTTCCCTATTTTTCTCTCGGGCCATTCAAACATGACAAATTTCTTACAATCAGTGTTTCAGTGTGTATAAGTGTGTAAACCATATTTAGAATAATACATACAGATACTTCATTGCATGTTCCTTTGCTGGAGAATGGACTGTGTATGCATGCTGGGTGAAGATGTAAAAATAAACAAATACAGTCAGCCCTTTACATTTACTGCTTTGACTTTTACAAATTTGATTATTCACGGATTTGATTAATATGATCTCTAGAAATCTCTATGTCTTCCAGCGTGACACTATGGTCAATATACACCAGAAGATACACTGGAGGACCTACAGATTTTTAGAAAGAACACTTCTCTAGGTATTTGTAAGTCCTCCAGTGCAATTCAACTTCCAGCAGATATTCACTGCAGACTTGTGCTGGAGGATCTGGAGGTTCCTAGAGAGGTGTTCTTCAGGTTAAAAAATAATAGTGGTTTTTATTTGCAGTTTTTCCACTTTCACTGGGATCCTGTGCCCCTAATCCCACTGAATGTGTTTGATCCCACTGTATATGATTGTCATGATCTATATGACATAACAAGTCAGATGACTGGTATACCTAGCCTAACACTTCCTATTCAGACTAGCATTAGTTCCCCAGTTTCCCCAAAAATGTTTTCCCCCATCACTTGCTACTAGAGCGTTTTAAATGGAGGTGCCCAGGATTAAATCTTCAGCACACAAACAGAACCTCACAAACTCACTGATATACGGCCCTTTTGTAGAGCTGGGAGCAGAAACATTCGAAAACTGGTTTAGGCACAACTTCCAAAGTAACAACCAAAGCTATAGTCTGAACATTTTAGGATGGGGGTGTAGCTATGGGGGCTATGGGCAAAATGAGAGTGTTCTTCTGCAAATATTAATTTTCCCTCCCAATGAAATTTTCCTTCACTCCCCTCATTTCTCGTATTGCAATAACTTAAAATGTCTGTTGAGTTTTTAGAAATACATTCTAGGCATTTCAAATACATTTCAAAAGGAAATAGGCAGGCAAAGATGCCAAGGGAATGCAAACACAGTAGAGTCTATGTGTGAATGATTTTGAATGTCTCACTTTCAACAATTTGAGAACTGAAAGAAAAATTTGTTTGAGGCTTAGAATTCTTATTTGGGAGGCAAAGTCTTCATCCCCTCCACCCCCCATAGTTGAACCCCTGGCATACTGTATTTTTTTTCCAGTTTAGCAGTAACTGACTTAAATGTATTTAACGTCAGTATGATTCCCACCACCCAATCCACCAATTCTTGTCTTCCGTACAAATGATTATACAAACATTTGGGCCATTCAAATATATTGTCCTCCTCACACCCTGTATCTTAAACAGAAACAATGTCAAGCACAGGAAGACATATTGAAGGACACAGCTAACATGATGCCATTATTAGACAAAGTGGAATTAGAACTTCCACCCTCCTATATGCAGCATAACATAATTTTCCATATACTGTGACCAGTTGGGGAAATTTTGGCCATATTTAATTTAAAAACGAAAAGAAAATTGCAGTGAGTGGCAGGATTCTATTTCCAAATCAGCTACAGTTCAGAACCCTGTTACTCAGTAGAGGCTGGTGTGAGAAAGGCAATCTGTATTTCATGCTATTCTGAGGGTCTCCTTTTATCACTCCATGCAGGCATATGGAGTACAAAAGCAGAGGTCAGATGCTGGGGATGAAAGGCATCTGACACTGTGACAGCCACTTGGAAGAGTGGGGGGGAGGATGACATTTTTCCTCCAGTAGTCACCTGTCAAGAATGACCTCCTTCCAGCAGAGTTTTGAAAAAACTTAAAGAGAAGAAAGAAAAATGTCCACCCTGAAGATAAGCACAATTTTCCACAGGGGAAATAAACATGACACATCTCCCTTCTCTGAAGACAGGACCTGTGGCATCAGAATGTGAGGATCATGCATATAAATATCAGAACCTCTTAAAGCTACCAATTAAGGAAAGAACACCAGACTGCTATGATTTGTGGATGATTATTAGCAGATGATCCATTTGGTGAGGAGCTGCTGCACATCAGACCATGTAGTGGACATAACTTGTCAGTTCATTAGTAACCCATGATCACAGATAGTTTAACCTGCACTCTGGTAAACATGGCAACATATTATGTATCCAACAAGAAAACACTTGCCATAGTTCACAGGAACCAAGGTTGTGGATACAGGAATGAATACATTATGCCTCCATTAATGAAATTTTCTTTCATAGAATCATAGAATCATAGAGTTGGAAGAGACCACAAGGGCCATCCAATCCAACCCCTGCCGTGCAGGAACTTCCAATCAAATCAGCCCTGGTGGCGCAGTGGTTAAATGCCTGTACTGCAGCCACTCACTCAAAACCATAAGGTGGCGAGTTCAAGACCAGCAAAGGGCTGAAGCTCGACTCAGGCTTGCATCCTTCCCAGGTCGCTAAAATGAGTACCCAGATTGTTGGGGGCAAGTAGCTTACAATTGTAAACCGCTTAGACACTCCTTAAGGGTACGAAGCGGTATATAAATGAAGCTGTTTGTTTGTTTGTTTTGACAGATGGTCATCCAGCCTCTGCTTAAAGACCTCTAAGGAAGGAAACTCCACCACCCTCCGAGGGAGTGTGTTCCACTGTCGAACAGCCCTTACCGTCAGGAAGTTCAACAGTGGAACACACTCCCTCTAATGGTGATGGAGTCTCCTTCCTTAGAGATCTTTAAGCAGAGGCTGGATGGCCATCTGTCAGGGATGGCCACAATTTCAGTCCCCAAATTTCAGTCCCCAAATTTCTAGCATGAAAGTAACTTAAAACTTGGGCCTTTTCTGCACTGACCAGCATCCTGGTCTCACAGATACCCTGGCCTCCCCCTGTTACCGGGCCGTCCATTCCTGTGCCACCAAGAATGTTGAGCAACCTGGCACATCTGCTGCCACAGGTTATTCACATCTGATGTCAGAAAAATGGGACTAGCGATGATCATATGGCTATGCGCCTCATTCCACCCTCAGAGCAAGTGGCAAGTAGCAGTGGCAGTGAACATGCTGGTGGCTCAGTGGGATGTGTGTGCAGACAGCTGTAATGGAGCAGAGGGTCTGGATCTTCTCAGAAAATCTGGAGTAACATGTACATTAAAAAAAAACCAAACAATTTCAAGGGTTTTATACAGTACCATGCTTCCTCTGAACAGGATGACATCAGAACAGGAGAGGCAGGGAGATGGGCCTTTTGGCCAGTGCAGACAAACCTTAGAAACAGTGTTTAGGCATCCCAAGAAAAGGGATAGGCACTGGCACCAAGAGAATACAAATAAGGCAAATATGAGTGTTTTAGATGTGAACCATTTTCAGTGTCTCACTTTTTGCAATGCTAGAGAATTGGGGATTCTAGGAAAATTTCATTTGGTGGGCCTAATTCTTAGCTGGAGGCCATTACCCCCTTTTTCTGCACCCCTCACAACCACATATCTGAGCCACTATTTTGCACATGTCTCAGGGGCTGTGCAGACAGCCCCTAAGGGTCGGTGGGAGGCCACCCCTTTCCTAGCCAGATCAGTGCCACAACAACCTCACACCATGGCCAAAAATCAGGTCCTTTTTGTGCCCTTGAAAGGATGCCATAGCCACATTACTGTGGCTATATGGTGCTCCTTTGGTGCTGTGTCGTATGGATGCAGTGTAGGCACACCGTGATGCCATGCGCTGTGTGGAGCAGCACACAGAATCAGGGTGCCTGGGAGGGGGGGCAGAGTCAGGCATGTATCATGATCATGAGGATCCTACGTCCTGACTCTGCCCCCAGGCCACCCTTAATGGTTGGTGTGTACCGGGCCTCAGGTATTTGAAGTAAAAAAACCCAAAGGAGATCCTAGGTTTAACCCTTTGTCTTATCTCTATATTTACAAAGAATACATGGATATTGTTTGTCTACACCCAGCAGCTATGTCCCTGGGAGTTCTCAAAGCTTGGTAAAGGGTGCAGCATCCACAATAATTACAGCAGGGCCCACTACAGCCAAAGAGGAAAAGCCCCAGTTTGATTTAGTTCTCCCCTGCCATTTCCCCCACTGTTTGGGAGCCTTTTAAGGCTCAGAACAAAGCAGCAGCACAGGGGAAGAAGAGGAGAGGGTGCCAGGGAAGATATTATTTCTCCAAAAAAAAAAGGGAGAAAGGGTCAGTGTTGTAATGCAATCCTATCAGACACAAGGAGGACCCTGGAAAGTAAGAAAGTGAACAGGAGGTAATGTATTTGTCTTTATTCAACAGAAAAAAAAAGAAAAGAAAACTACTGGCAGCCTGCAGTGTGTGGAAGATTGTTTTATTAATGATGCCAAGGAGGACATGAATGCAGTACACTGGAAAGAAGCTGGGCACACAGAGGGATATATCTGCAAATGCTCAATAATTAAAGAACTCAAGGATGACCTGAGGACATGGCAAGTTTATGCACTTCACTGAGTGAAGCCTGGAAAAGCACTAAGAGGCTGTACGTTCTCGTTGCTTTTGAGGAGGAGATGCCTCCTTCCATTAAACAAGGAATAACAGATTGCATTGCAAGAGAACAAAAGAAAGAACATGGACTCTCACTCTTCCTTGCAATGTGTGTGTGTGGGGGGGGGAGGGGGTGAGCTGCAAGTGCTCTTCTGGCATATCCATTGGCTCTCAGCCACCAATGAGGATTTGGAGAAAGACCTGGAAGTGGTCTGAGACAGTGTTTGCTTTCGGACAGTCTTGCTTTTATGGATATATAGCCTGTTATTCATGAGCAAGCAGGAATACATACTTGCAAAAGAACAAGAACTAGCTCTATAATTGCTACAATTGTGCAAAGGAATTTAAAGTGTGTTAAGAGGTAGTGTGTGGATGGCTGCTAGGGTGCCTGGAATATAACTATATAGAAGTATCTCCATGCAGCAAGCTTCCAGCATAATAAAGAAACCTCTTGAAGTCCGAATCATCCTGGCCACAAACTATTTTATTTAGGAAATGCCAAGCTTGAAATCAACTCATTGATTAAGTTGTTATTAATTCACCAATTTATCATAATGGTTTTATCTTCTAGATTCCCCAGTTAAAACTAAAGTTAAAAATATGCTTTAGTGAATTAGGCTATTAGAATATTTTAGGGTGGATACATTCACCTCTTCAGTAAAACAGGAACGTCTGCCTCCACAGGGGGAAAAAAGTACATAATGGGAGGAAATATGTCATATGCAGGGATCCTAGAACTGTTTTTACGGGATATGTGTGAGGATAAGGCCACCTCAGCATTGGATAACATGTTGTTATGAATTCAAAGATAAAGCCATCATAATCTGGAAAATCAGTATAAGCATTTGAAGAGTAAGTGAAGTATAAGTTGGTGGAAAGAAAAGAGAGTGAACTGAAGAAATTGTAAAATGGAGATCCCATGCTTTGGACAACCTTCTTAGGTGCATGAGAAAGTAGGCACGTCTAAGAAAGCTCATGCCAGCAACTTCTTTCTTTCAGTTAGTCTCAAAGACCCCTTTGCAGCTTGTTATAAATTTTGCCTTCTTCTAGGTGAAGGAGAAACAACTTTAACCATCCATTATCACTGAAATATACTTAAGCATAAAGACTCTCATGAGCACAACATCTACTTAGAAGTGTTCTCCATGTGTTCAGTGTAGTTTACTCCCAAATAAGTGCACATAGACTAGAGAGCAAGTAGCTTTTATTATTCCTGGGACATCTCAATAGCAATTACTTGATCATTTAGTACACTTCTGATTAATTTAATGCACTCCTAATTGATTCTGAGGAGGCTCAATTACACAGAAGTCTTAGTGGTCTAGTTCTGCTAGATAATTTCAGGGCAGGGGTTGTTTTCCAAGCTTAGTTGGGGGGGGGGGCTTTGATTCCCCCCACTGCTTTTTCCAGGGTCTATGGTCACTCAGTAACATTGTTGAGTAGACTAATCTGTGTAATGTCTTTGAAAAGACAGAAGGGGGGAAGCAAGTGGAAAGAGAGAACTTTCTGGAGTCAAGAGAAGATAGCTGGGTTTGTGGATCAGAAGAACTGCTAAATTTGGGGAAGAAGAAAAAATATAAAAGAAGAAAAAAGTGAATTTTGGAAGGGAATGGTGGTGGGATGGAAGAGGAGACTAAGATCCTCCAGGAGGCAGGGGGGCCTTCAAGAATGCCCTCTCCATTGGGCCTGTATGGAAGGAAACTGTTGGGGTTCTACCTGGAGTGTGTGTGCATTGTGACTCTGCTTATTTCTCCTCCATTATTAATTTTATTCTGGATTGATTTTTATTGCATATTGTGGCATAATATAACATTATTATACAACATTTTGGGTTCCTTACACAATGTCAGGCCTATTGGGCCTGAAGGGCAGCTATACCCACCGCCCTATGGGCCTTTATGCAAGAAAAGTGTTTGGAGTCTTTCTGGGAAGTGGGAGTATGGTAACTTCATTAACTTTCCCACAATATAACTTAAATTTTCATTTGATTTTTACTGTACATTACTGTATAATATACATGATAATATTATTTGGGGTGAACTACAATGAACTTCTTTGCAATTCTAGGTATTAATCACATAGTGCAAAGCTCTTAGATAATTAAGTGAACTTTTTTTTTCTCAAACTCATTCCCCTATTCTTTCCCTCTTAGCTTCATTCTTCCTATCCACATCATTTTAATTAAGCAGTTAAAGTAAGATGGGGCAAAGAAGAGTAGGATTATTATATATCTGATCACTGAAACTAAAGATGTCACAGATTGTATTTGGACCCATGGCTTGATCCTGCACACGAATCTGTGCTCTGCCTCTGGTTGTTGCAGACCACTCTTCTTGATTTGGAGTGGGGTGGCAGAAAGGATGCAGTGATTCAGTTTTGTAGAAAAATATTCTCCATATGTTCAGAGAGAATTGTAAAAATGTCAGATTAAGAATTCTCCACTCTTAATTCACTAGAATTAAAGTTGCTCTTTATATCTATCCACTTATAGCTATCCTTGTGATAGATCAGTGCTTTCTAACTGAAATAAATCACTGTTTCTAACTGAAATAAATCACTGTTTGGGAACTTTTAACAAAAAAGCATTTGAAGAGTGAATAAAGTATATGTGTTGGTGGAAAGAGAACACATATGGCAAACTGAACTGAAGAGGTTGTAGGATGGAGATCCCATGCTTTGGGACAACCTTCCCCAACCTGTCAATATCCAAACCTGCTGGACTCCCTTGACTCTCAACAGCAACCCTATAAAGGGCTTTGTAGTCCATGTAGAGAAGAATCAGGATGAAGGAAGGAAACTTTAAAAGAACAACAACAACAACAGAAAAAAAGAAAAGAGATTGAGAGAGGAAGAGGGAGAGAGGGAGATATCTTTTATAAAATTCAGGAAAAGTGCTCTCCTTAGGTCAACAATGAAAACCTCCATGTCAATTTCTGTAAATCCCATAGCTTGGGCCAACACTAACATTGTAATCAATGTGTTTAACAACAATTCACTGAATTAAACTATTTCAATTAGTAGTTTTTTGTGGAGCTCTTGGGTTATGTGGCCATGCTCTAGAAGAGTTCTAGAAGGCCAGGGGATTCCCAGCAGACAATGAGCACCAGTTAGCAGACATTAATCCTTGTTTGCATATCCTCCCACCCTGAGGATTGCCATTAGCAACAGATGCTGGCGAAATGTCAGAAAGGAACTCTTCTAGAACATGACCACATAGCCCAAAAGCTCCACAAAAAACTATGAATGCAAGCCATGAAAGCCTTCAACTCCATATTTCAATTAGTGTTTATCCTAATCAATTAATTCTCCAGTTTCTTCTGTTTAATATTATCAAATTGATTTTCAAACCTAAGATGCCAAATCTGTCATAGAGTGCATCTACACTGTACAAATAATGTAGTTTGACATCACTTTAAATGCCATGGCTCTATCCCACAAAGTCCTGGATTTGTAGTACTGTTAGGTACTATCACTCTCTCGCAGAGATGACTTGTAAAACTACCTTGTAAAATTACAAATCCCAGGATTCTATACGCTGGAGCTACAGCACATAAAGTGGTGTCAAACTGCATTATTTCTACAATGTAGATGCACCCATAAACTGAATGCTTACTTTTCATACAGAACCTACCAGTTGGATAGTTGGAGTGGGAAAAATGTCTAGCCTGAGACTTTGGAGAGTTACAAGATATAAAAACCATGATGCTACAGCCATTTTATGGCTATGTTACTTGGCTGTGGGATTCTGGGATTCTAACATATTCCCAAACTTTTGGATATAGAATCATAGAATCATAGAGTTGGAAGAGACCACAAGGGCCATCCAGTCCAACCCCCTGCCATGCAGGAACTCCAAATCAAAGCATCCCTGACAGATGGCCATCCAGCCTCTGCTTAAAGACCCCTAAGGAAGGAGACTCCACCACACTCCGAGGGAGTGTGTTCCACTGTTGAATAGCCCTTACTGTCAGGAAGTTCCTCCTAATGTTGAGGTGGAATCTCTTTTCCTGCAGCTTGCATCCATAGTTCCGCGTTCTAGTCTCTGCAGCAGCAGAAAACAAGCTTGCTCCCTCCGCAATATGACATCCCTTCAAATATTTAAACAGGGCTATCATATCACCTCTTAACTTTCTCTTCTCGAGGCTAAACATCCCCAGTTCCCTAAGGCGTTCCTCATAGGCATGGTTTCCAGACCCTTCACCATCTTAGTTGCCCTCCTTTGGACTCGCTCCAGTTTCTCCACATCTTTTTTGAATTGTGGTGCCCAGAAATGGACACAGTATTCCAGATGGGGCCTGACCAAAGCAGAACAGAGATCTTAGCTTTGCTTACTGATGACTGATCTGAGAGATTTCCCCCCACTCCATTTATGAGCTCAGTGAAAAACCTGAACATGATAGCAGCTAATGTATAGTCTAAACCTACCAGATTCTTATCATAGTATGGAAAAATTGGAGAGAGATGTTTTGGTGGCTGCTTCCAGGCTGTGGATTTCCCTCCCATAGGAAGCCAGGGTGCCATCCACTCTCTCGTCTCCTTTCACCAGCAGGCAAAGACAATTTTGTTTAAATAAGCATTTAATAATTAATTAGTTGGAAGGGGTATGCACCCTATGTTTTATGTTTTTAAATGCTTTTACACTTTTAAAAAATTTAATGGTGTTTTAACATGATTGCATGTTTATGTAATTGTGTTTTAACCTTTTTTTTTGGTTACCTTTAGCCTTTTTTTAAGACACCTTAGGTTTCATGTGGGGAGAAAGTTGGCATAAGAAAGAAAGAAAGAAAGAAAGAAAGAAAGAAAGAAGCACTATGGGGATCTGGGTCACAGGTGCTATGTGGGTGAGATGTAGAAACCACATACACAAATGCACTGCTTGGGTGTATATAATATCTATACAATGTGCATAGGTTTGCACCTGTTGTTCTTATTGGGCCAAAATGGTTGCTATTGTTTCTTCATGGCTGGTTCAGAAACACAGAATCTTCAAATTGAAATCAAACAAAAGGGCCATCTAATCCAATCCCCTGCCATACAAGAATACAGAACTGAAGCACTTCTGAAAGATATCCACCCAAGCTCTGATTAAAGACCTCTAAAGATGGAGAGTTTACCACCTAATCTATTCCACTATTGAACAGCTCTGATAACAAAGAAGTTCATAACGTTTAGGTGGGACTTCTTTTCGTAATAAGTTTCATGAGGTAATGTTATGTTGTACATGTTTTAAACGTTCAGGAGCTTGATGGCACAAAATTATCCGAGCTTGATATTACAAAGGCAATATACAAAAATCAATAATGTTGATTGTCCATGTAGATTTAAAAAAAAACCCTCCAAACTCAAAGCTCTTTCTATCAAGTGTGAAGCTCTGCTTTTTTCCTACAAAGGATCCTAAGAGCTTTGCACTGGCCAGAGACAAGTATGGAAGCCATGTCTTATTAGGAGCAGCTTAGGGAGCTGGGTATGTTTAGCCTGGAAAAAAGAAGATGAAAGGTGATGCAATGGCCACGTCTAAATATCTGAAGGAATGTCATATTGAAGATGGAGCAAACTTGTTTTTTTGCTGCTTCAGGGACTGGGACATGAAGCAATGGATTCAAGCTATAGGAAAGGAGATTCCACCTAAACATTAGGAGGAACTTCTTGACAGAAGGAGCTGCTCAACAATGAAATATGCTGACCCAGAGAGTGGTGGAGTTTCCTTCTTTGGGGGTTTCTAAACAGAGGTTGGATGACTATCTGTTGGGATTGCTTTGACTGTGTCTTCCTGCTTGGCAGGACATTGGACTGGATGGCCTTTGTGGCCTCTTCCAACTGTATGATTCCATGATTTTCAGTGTGTGTGTATTTTTTTAAATGGAGAAGTAAATATTGTTGCTGTGGATTGTCCCTAGTCTGCTCAGGGCCACTGGAGATATGGAGTGATAAATGCAAATTGATAATCTGTAGGCTCTTCCATACCATTTCAGGACAATATGCAAATTACATGGCTCTAACATCATCACTTCTCTCCCTTATTCATGTTTTTTTTTTTAAAAAAATCCTTCTTTATCAAATCAAGAAACCTATGTTTTTGAGTGCCTGCACAGAAAATTTTATATCCTTTTAATTGGTTTAATAAAGGTATTACCACAACATGAACTTGGGAGTTTGTCTTATGATCAGCTACTGCAATTTTATTAGTAAATTTGGCAATGAAGAACTCTCAAAACAAAGAATAACAATAAACATATTCCTTTAAAAAATTAAGGATTTTTTTAAAAAAGCCTAAATTCTGTAAAATAGCATGAAACACCTTCATCTGTTCGTAAACAACATTAAAGAAAAGATCTCTGCAACGTTCAAGTTGTCATATAAGAAGAAAGGCAAGTACAAATCTGCAAGACAAAGTTTTAATGGATATGAATGTTATATACCTAAACATGTTTGATTCCCCTCCCCTTCTTTCTAATGATGTGAACCCAAGCAGTATATGATGATGTCAAATGAGCTATTTGTCAAATTGTAAACAATTATGGATGCCTTGATGATCAGTGCCACAAATTAATTAGTGTACAGAAGACTTCTTTGCAAAATCTAATTAGCTGCCAAAATATTGATTCTTTTAACAAAGATATTATATAATGGAAAATTGCATTTCATAATTGAAAATTATGACCTCTGAAAATGAGAAAATGACAGAAAATAATTTAACAAGTGAGTAATATGGAATATGTACTTCCCATTAGTCTATTTATTACTTTATTACTGGTGTCCTACTTGATAAAACAAGCATCTGAAATTACTGAGCAGTATTGTTAGTTACTATTCGGAATGTGTAAGGATTCTGCTTTGGCAGAATTATTTTCTGGACTTCACCTGGTCTGGATTTCCTGGACTGTTCACAGGAATGGAAACAATTTGTGCTCAAAAAACAAAACAAAAACAAAACCTGAACATTTGAAAAGTATGCACAGAAAAACATGTACAGTCACCCTGCTCCTCCAAGTCTGTGGGCTTGAAATCTGCAGACTTGGAAATCCATGGAGGGGCAACCACTATTAACCTTAATGGGGAATGCATCCACAGCATGTGCTCTGCATGCACACACCCCATCCAAGCCTTTGGGCCTTTAATAATTTTGAAGTCATGGGGGGGGGCTCACAAGTTCAAAGGGGCAATTGTATATTTAAAGTGGGCAAAAAAAAAGCAGTTCACTGATAATTTAGTCAAAGGGGGAATGTATTCAAGTTATTTCTACAACTATACAAAAGCACAAAAAGTACCATGAAGAACCAGTAATGCTTCAGCAACAAACCATTCATGGGTCAAACTCTGGATAAGAGTGACAGAGTCTGAAAATCTTCAGTGCAATCATGTTACTTTGCCGGGAGTATGCCTTCCCTCCTCGATTTCCCCCCATCTGATAATCTCCAATGTCTCATCCTAAGAACTGGGGCAGTGATGGCACATGTGAGGAGAGAAGAAGAATGACAACTCCCCTTCCCCAATGCCACAATCCAACAAGCTTTCCCTCTCTTCCTCCTTCCTCAGGAAGGAAGAAGCCTTTCTCTTCCCCTCCAGGATAGAAAAAGTTTGGGAAGAGTCCCTCCCCCCCCCCCCAAGGCAACTTTTATATCCCCTCAGGGTCACATTTTCATAACCACTGGTGTAGGCTATATTTCAGAGGACCACCTCTGAGTATTTCTAGTTTATGAAAGGTTATGCCAATGAAATTCATGGGATCACCTAAGTCAGCTACTGACTTGAAGGTACATACACATTGATGCAGCAGCAGCAGTTATAGCTATATAAACAATTTTCAAGGGTGCATTTTCCTAATAATCATTTTTAAAAAACCTGTATTATAGGGTTATAATAGGAAGTTATAAATAGGAAATGGAAACTAAGAGAACACCTTATCCAAAGATACCACTTGTAATGATCACTAGTGATGTGAAATTTGTTCAAGGGATTTCCTAGTTTATATTCTTTCACACTGCAATATGCTACACTATAATTTCTGCCTATTGAACTGAATGGCAAGAGTCCCTCCTTGTCTCCAGTCAATAAAATGGAAAGCTGTTTCCTTATCAGATTACCATTAACTGTTACTTAAGAGCTATATATAGTAAAATGTTTTTTTTAAAAAAATGAGTAATATAACCATTTGAAAAAGTCTATAGAAGATAATAATTTCAGATTAACTACCCTGACAACAGAGACCTATTTAGTTCTATTAACTAGAATCCTAATCAATAACTCCCCAACTGGACCATGAAGAGGTCACACTAAAATATATATGTGTGAAAATCATAATTGTTGAGACATTCACCAGTGTCCACTTCTTTCAGTTAGTCTGAAAGGAGCTACAAGATCCCTTTGCATATTGATTTTCTAGACTAATATGGCTAAGTCTTTGAATTTCCATGTCAGGCTATGAAGACTCCTGTTTGGAAAGGTGCTAGTGACTAGTCAATGTAGTCCAAGGTGAAAAAGTGTGGCTGCAGTTCCTCTGTTTGCATCCCCACAGGATCCACCTCAAATTTGTATTTCTATTTTTTTTGGGGGGGGGGAGAAGTCACCTGAAATCTATCATAATTGTCCTAAATACACCAAAATGTAGTGGGTGGGCTTTATTTACCCGTGTATGATTTTTAAAAAGCCAAAAATCAGTCGATAATAAAATCAAAACAATACCCCTCTATGATTTTTAATTTTTTTTTATAAAAAGCTGAAAATCAGCTGAAGATACAATCAAGACAAATTGCTGCTCTGTTCCATTACCTCATAATAACTCTGGACAGCATTCATAAAAGCTTCATCTGCTACAATCTGAGTCTCCCCATTCAGGAATGCTTGAAAACGATCCTTGACAGTCTGGAGCTGTTGTTTACTTATCTGAAATTAAAAAAAGAGTTAAAAATTTAAGATGGTATAATTTTATTTATTTATTTATTGAGATTATACCCTGCCTTTTTCCCAAGCTGGGAAAATATCACTAACATTGGCAACAGATTATGTAATCTCATGGTCACAATATGTATTGTGTATGTGTGTGTATTTAAAAAAACACAAAGGGCAGAGGGAATCAGATTGTGATAATCTGCAAAATTATACAAAACAACCACATCTTGTATATTTTCTGACACCACACAAATTGTGTTGATTCAGACAGTTGTTGGGAATATGGCACTCTTGCTCAAGAGTTCCACCTTCTTTGAACATGGAAATTACAGCTTTGTTCTTCAGAGGTTTCACAAGGCACTGAATTCTCACACAACTGCACGCTGATCTTGACAGAACATTTAAAAGCATTAAGATCTGACACGATTCATGTTTAATTCTGAAATTGGTGCAACCACTAGAATCCTATATTAACTTTTACATAACAAACTCTATATACACTCAGCTAAGTAGCAGAGGTGTTAATAAACCTTGTAAGTAAATTGCCAAGATGTATATCTAGGATGCTGGCAAGAATCAGGTGAATCAGACACTTTTGCCAGCTCTGATACTGAGTAACATAACAACAGCCCTCTACTAGATGTGAACATTATATAACTGCCCAATTCTAATTCCCACATATGTAAGGCTACAGCCACACTGCAGAAGTAAAGCATTTTGACACCACTTTAACTGTCATGACTCAATGCTATGGAATTCTGTGATTTGTCATTTTATGAGCTATTTAGCCTTCCCTGTCTGAGACCTCTGATACGCTGCTAAATTACAAATCCCAGAATTACATAGCATTGGGCCACCGAGGTTAAACTGGTGTAAAACTATTTTATTTCTACAGTGTGGCAGCAGCATAAGTCCATTCACAGACACAATTCTGATACAGGATTCCTGTCCACATTTTTTTTATGATTTTGGGACAGAAGAACAGATATAAAGATATACACACTGATATGTAACATTCGTTGCACAGAAAAAAAAATATCCCTGTGGAAATCTTATTTCCTGACATAATATAATTTTTCAGGTGAATGTGTTTATTTAAACAGTTATATATACAGAGGTGATTTCTGAAAAGGAGCATATGACCCCTCAAAAAAATAAAGAGACAGTATTTATAAATGTGTGTGAATAAGTGATGTGAATTAGATTGTCAACCACAGAAGCCCTTGATTCTTTGTTACCATTAACTCTTGTCATAATAAAGACTTACTAAATAGAGAAGAATGGCATATTTCAGCAGAACGCAGTGCTTGGTTTGCAGTAAATTATAAACCCAGGATAATTAGTGCTAGTGGAAATAACAACTGGCAGCTGGGGAAACACTAGGTAATTAAATCAATAATTCCCAGTCACTACAAGATAAACTCTAATAATCTAAATGCCCTTTTCATGGAACAAAGTGCAATTTCATCATTTGACAGAAAGTATATTACTGTATACACTTTTAACTACAATAAATGTAATCCTGCTCTCCTCAGCTTCCACTGTGAAAAATAATGTACAGATATTCAAGCCACTCTAGGTATTGACCAGAAACCTCTTGTTTAATAATAATAATAATAATAATAATAATAATAATAATAATAATAATTTTATTGATGGATTTGTATCCCGCCTCTCCCTGTGTTGGATCAAGGCAGGTAACAGCAAGTGGGGAACAGTTAAAAACAAAAACAAAAATAACAATGTGCTACAGCATTAAAAACATAATAATCTAAAATAGTAATTTTAAAAACATTAAATTAGAAGTCACAATAAAATTGGAAAACATCCGATGGGGGCAGTGAGACAGATGGACTGTTAAAAAGTCTGAGGAGGTCAGTCAGGGAAGGCCTGCCAGAAGAGATCCGTCTTTATTGCCTTCTTGAAGGCCTCCAACAATGTTATATGGCGGATCTCCTCCAGCAGGTCCTTCCATATTTTTGGAGCAGCAGCTGAAAAGGTCCTCTGGGAAGTCACTACCAGCCTGGTTTTCTTTGGCTGCAGTAGGTTCCTTCCAAAGGACCTGAGTGTGCGGGAAGGATTGTATGGGAGGAGGCGTTCCCTCAAGTATGCTGGACCCAAGTGATGTAGGGCTTTTGAAGTAATAACCAACACCTTATACTGTGCCCGGAAGCTAATAGGCAGCCAGTGTAGGGATTTTAAAATAGGTGTAATGGAGTCAAATTAAGAACTCCATGTAACTAGTCTGGCTGCCATATTTTGAACCAATTGCAGTTTCTGAACATGGCATGTAGAGCACATTGCAGAAATCGAGACGAGAGATTACCAGTGAATTACCAGTGTAATTAATGAAGTAAATTACCAGTTTACTTCCAAATGTGCACGCATCTGTTTGTTTTTCTATCTCCATGCTTGGAACATTACTTTTAGAAAGTAATCTGCTCCTTTACTCACCACAACCCCACTGGAGCACTACACCAGCTTTGCTATTTTACAGGCTTCCCACTAAAGAATGTATGTCCGTTGCTTGTGATAACAATGTTCCCATGCTTAGTTTAGAGGGGTCTGTGTATATTGTGCTTACCTACATGTCAGAACAAGGGTCATGGATGTGAGTGACTAGTGCTGCAGTGGCTACAGTATAGTCAATAACAGTTTTAACTATGCCATGCTCCAGCCATTGCTGTGGGTGGCTGCTAGCCACGGCTATATCCTCACATTATTATTGTCTACTGATGTAGCTGGAAGCACACAAGGCCCTGGTTTACCTTGAGTGGCATGGATAATTTCCCCCTGTATCAAACACTAGTAGATAGCTAACTTGAATTTATGTAAGCACTCCCCGCTGCCCCAAATAAGTGACTAAAAAATTAAAAATAGCTAAATAATAAAAGGGAATAGGTATTATTGTGGTACTCTGCAAATGGAATGGTGTTATAGTGGTTAGTCCCAAAGAGTAACTCATTTCAAGCAATGTTGTCACTTGTAATGAGGCCTTCAAAATGCTAATCTATATAATCACATGAACATGCAAGTCTGTCTCCCATTTCACTTCCTTCATTTTTGATGTATAAGTGGCCTACCCTATCTCCTGTTGCAGAATTTTTTACATATATAAACATCAATATAAAACAGATTATTACAGTCTCATATTACATATTCCATCCTGTTTTAAATACAACTTACAAATTTTAACTTTTCTTTTAAAATAATATGGTAATTAGTACTCTAAAGTTCCTTTTTACTAGTATCCTTCATAATCAGGTAAATATTTAATAAACTGGGCTATTATTACCAATATATGTTGTCTTATATACACATCGAGCTATTTTCCCAAAGTTTTATAACATTTTCCCATTTTTCATCATATTGTTGGAAGGTAGTGTTATTTGCTGATAAAGTGTCTAACACTGCTAAATCACTCAATTTAATTATCCATTCTTCCAGTGTTGGAGTAGAGTTAGATTTCTAACAGTATCTAGAATTGAGGGTGATGTATGTGGAGAACTTCTGCCAGAAAAAAATAGCAAGTGCCAAGTGATTTGATTTTGGAAGTTGTGGGAAAGAGGCAAGGCAAGACATCCAGTGGCAGTGTGGGGATGAAGAGAAGTTGAACTGGAAACTTCCCTGCTCTTTTTTATCTTGTTAAACAGTAACAGCAGTTATATGGGGAAACTTAAGTTCATGGTGGAGTCATTGCAAGTGAATAGCAAGGAAGAGATAGCAAGAAGGAGAAAGGATAAGTCAGCTGAGCTAGCATGACGTCTCTTCTTTGTTTTACTTGACAAGTACATGTTCCTCCCTCCAAATCTGTCTTCTGAATGCAAAACAACAACAACAACAACAACAACAACAACAACACATAAGCCCAATCTAGACGGGCACTAAAAGGCGCCTGGGCGGCGCCACTAGGGTTTGGGAGCACACAGCGTTCACACGCTCCCGAACCCTAGCACGTAATGGCGGCACTGCCATTACATAACGCCATTTAGATGGTGTACGTAATGGCGGCGGCGCAGCTGCGCAGCTTCCACACGGACTATGTGGACATGTTCTAAAAGAGTTTATTCCTGATGTTTCACCAGCATCTGTGGATGGCATCTTCAGAGATTTCTCTGAAGATTTCTCTGAAGATGCCATCCACAGATGCTGGTAAAATGTCAGGAATAACCTCTTCTAGAACATAGCCACAAACAAGGGGGTAGACAAAAGTTTTAATGATCACCTTTTTAAAAAAATTGACAGAACGTTTGTTTTGATTTGTAGTTGTTAACTTATCTTTATGTAGTCACTATCTAGATTTATACATTTTTCCAGTGTATCTTGATCCTCCAAATACTTGATATTGTAGAAGCTTGAAGACTGCACCTGATGAGGATTTTACACTTTAGTCACTTCTGGAAGAGCCAGTCACAAAAATAAAGGACGCAATGAGCTGATTTTCTCATCAACGTGCACTTAGGGACCCATGATGACACTGACAAAATTTCATCAATATGCCATAATAACTTCCAGGTGATAATTATTACTTTATGATACCCCCTTGTAAGGCACTATCTGAAGATCTCTACAATATCAGGTATTCAGAGGGTCAAGATATGCTGGGAAAAATGTATAAATTTAGATAGTGACTACATAGAGATAGGTTAACAATTACAAATCAAAGCAAACTTTCTGTCAATTTTTTTTTTTTTTACAAAGGTGATCATTAAAACTTTTGGATACCCCCCTTGTAGCCTGAAACCCCCACAAAAAACTATGGATTCGAGCCGTGAAAGCTTTCAACTCCACACAGGAAGGTTTTGGTAGCAAAAAGATAGAGAGGGAGCAGATCAGGTAATGGCAAGATACAAGTGGCACTGGACTCCAAAAAGGAAGGGTTGGAGGAGAAAAATAATAATGAAAAGCTACAATGGAGATTTTAAAAATAAAAATAGGCATTTTGGAACAAAAATTACAACATAATCACCTATGTCTGTGGTTGCGAACCTATGGCATGGGTGCCCTCTCTGGCATGTGAAGCCATTTTTGAGGGCATGAAGAGAGATGGAAGGGCAGGGGAAGAGTAGTGACAGGTGCATGCCTGTTTCTCCTCCTCCTACACCCTCCCGTGCCTTTAGCTGCCTCTCCAGAGACAGCTAAAGACCCGGGAGGGCAGGGAAGAGGAGGAACAGATGCATACCTGTTCCTCCTCTTCCCCTTTCCCTCCCAGGCCTTCATCTGCCTCCAAGGAAGTCCTGTCTCCCAGAAGTCCCACCCCATAAAGTGGGAAGTCCCACCCCAGAAGGTAAAAGTCCTGCCCCCAGAAGCCCCATCCCATCCACAATTCCCTTCCCTTAGCTCCAGGTAACAGGAATAGCTTTGAGTTTAGTCCCTTGGTCTCTAAAAGTTTCACCATCATATCATTGGCCTATATTCTGTTGTTGAATCAATGGGATTTACCTAGGGGCGGAATCATCATTCAGGAACTGATTGAATGGGTCTACTCTAGTTGGGATGAACCAACAGGATTCCAGCCAGAACAAACTAGTATTTTTGTACATATCCTGCCTGCATGAGCTTTGTACTAAGCAGCACCGATTTTTTTCCAATTATGAACAGTTTGCATCAGAAGAATTATTCCTTCTGAGCTGTTGAGCTGCTTTGAAAATGAGTAATCTTGGTTGAATTTTCCTGAGCCTTTGGCTCATGCCTTAAGTATTTCAGGGTGACTGTGAAAATTAAGCCATGGAATATTTCTGTTTGTAGTATTGTTTTTCTAAAAGCATATACAATTTCAGTGATATGAGGGTTAAAAAAAATCCCCTTATGTTCTCCATGCAACAGCATCAAATAAAGTTTCTTCCACTGCACTTTAATGTAATTACTTTGCTGACTGCAAAACAGCGGTAATCTATTGATCTGCCAACCCCCTGTTTCAACAGCTACCAATGTTGTTAAGAGAGGAAGTCAATTCCTAAGAGGAAATTAAATTGCTTTCATATTCCATTTAGCTTTTTGCTGTGCCACAGTAACAGCTGATTGGCAACAGCTTCCTGTCTTGCCATAAGCCTACACAACCAAGAGTGCATGTTCACAATTTATGGATAAAGAAAGACTTTTGTGATTGATATCTTGTGTGCATCCTTGTGATTGATATCTTGTGTGCATCCTTGGTGATAGTTCAAGTCAGCTTCAACTTATAGCAATCTATGAATGGTAGATCTCCAAGTCATCCCATTACCAATAGCTCTGCTCAGGTCTTGCAAATTAAGAACCTCTTTCCTTGATTAAATCTATCTACTTCTAATTCGGTCTTCTTCTTTTCTTACTGCCTTCTGCCTTAATGAGCATTATTGTCTTTTCTAATGAATAATTTCTTCTCATGATGCATCCACAGTATAACAATCTCAGTTAAGCCATATTGCCTTCTTGAGTTCAGCCTTAATTTTGTCTTGGACCCATCCATTTGTCCAGGTCTGGGTTCCTGGAACATGGTCAGGCAGGCATGTAAACACCTGCTGTTCCCTGTGCCAGCCTGGGGAATGATCCAAGTTGGGACCCAGGTCAGGTTAGCACTGGTCAGGTCTCTGCTATCTTGGCCTGTCTGTTCAGGGCCATAACCATTCTCAATCACAGCTTCTCTAAATGGATGATCAATTTGACTATCAGAAAAGTATCTGGATCAAGATTACCATTTTCTTATACATTCCCTATTGATATCTTTTATTTGCTCCTCCTTTTTCACAGCCAGTGCCACTGAAGACAGGTTTTAATCCTGTTCTAGCTCCAAAATGACTCCATGTTGACATTTGAGACTATATTGTGCTACAAACCACCTTGGATCCCATTTTGGGCAAAAGATGGCATATAAGTGAAGTAGGTAACTAAATAAATTGTGGACATGCTCCCTTGCTTAAGTCTGTTTCCTTAAGGTGTTTCTGAAGATTGTTGGAACATGGTAAGTTTCTGCCCACATAGCTTTTGCGATTATCTTCCATTGTACCTCTTCATTCTGTCTCCTTTTTCTGAATAAGCTATAGAACCTCTTTCCTCACATTGGTTCTTCAACTTCATTGTTGGATTAACATTCTGGGAAACCAGGTTTAAATTCTAACTCAGCCACAGAAACCTACTGGGTGACTTTGGGCAATTCACGTGCTCGGAGCCTTAGAGACTTTGAAAAAAGACTTTCTCTGAAAAAGTCTTGCCAAGAAAACCAGAATCACTTTCAAAACAGATAAAGCAGCAGCAGCTACAACAACAAAAACTAGATGAATTTACGTTTGCTTCTAATACTTACAGTTGTGCTCCTAATGGATTTCTAGCCTTATGGTTTCACTAAGAGCTATGAAGCAAATAGGTTGCACACAAGGTGATAATTACATTGGAAAAACCCATAGAATTAGCCTTGTCAATTTAATTGGTTGGACCTATACCAGTGGAGTTTGGAAAAGGTTACCTTTTTGAAACTATGCCTCCCAGAATCCTGGAGCCAGTGGCATCATATCCAAGGTACAGTGGGCCCTTGGAATCCATGGGGGTTTGGTTCCATGACCCTCTGTGGATACCAAAATCTGTGGATGCTCAAGTCCCATTAACAATGGCAATAGCAAATACATTTCTATACGGCTTATCAGTGCATTTAAACACTCCCTAAACAATTTTCAAAATGTAAGCTAATTGCCCCCACAACCTGGGTACTCATTTTAGCGACCTTCAAAGGATGCTAGGCTGAGTTGAGCCTGGGCCCCTGGGTGGTATTGAACTCACAACCTTATGGTTTGTGAGTGAGTGGCTGCAGTACAGGCATTTAACAACTGTATTTGAATAAATACAATGGCATAGTAAAATGGACTCCATTATATAAAATGGCAAAATCAAGATTTGCTTTTTGGATTTTTTTTGTACTATTTCCAAGCTATGGATAGTAGAATTCATAAATAAAGAATCCATAGACAAAGAGGGTCAGCTGTAATTTCTTCCAGATTCTGTGTATCATTTAATCAAAATGGAAGCGAACATCTTATCATCCATTCCCTGAATGTCTGTAATTTTTAATGTCTTACCTACACATACAGTAAAAGCAAACTGAGATTATATTACAGCCATTCCTCTTAAAAAATACTCTGAAGTATTCAGGGCTACATCTATTCTAAATTTATTAGATTTACATTTAGGTACTCCACACTGCACTTCAACTGACTGTACGTGTATCCATAAACTTGTTTGCAGAGATCATCATTCCCACAAAGTACATTCAAGCAAGGATCCACAGCAGCATATTTCTCACTTAGTTACCTTCAATAATGTGTTTACAAATTGCATCAAAGCAAACTAACGGAATAGCTCCTTTGTTGTAACAACTCAGCTGAAATCAAAGCCATATATCAACATCCTCAGCAATGGCTTTTGCAGGAAGCTTGACCAAGTTTAGCATTGTACTGCACTGGTGTGAATTGTGCAACTTGGATACATTTACTGGACAGAATCAGAATGAAAAATACCAGTAAAAAGATTCACAAATGTAGATGGAACAGCAAAAATATTACTTGTTACTGGTTTGGAATGCAGAGACATAGCTTTGTTAGTCTGCAGTATCAGTATGCAAAGGGATCTTGTAGCTTCCTGGCACACTGCGCATATCATAATACTGGTTAACACCCCAGCCCTGTGGATACTCTTGGACAGTTTATCGCATCTCTCTTCTTGTTCCCATGCTGCACACACCACATTCCAAAACTCCACCTCCATTCAGATTGTCACCCAACCATCCTAGCCTTAGGCAACATATTCCCTGCAGACTTTGTCCCTCAACAACCATAGTTAAAACACTTGCCATCTCATCACCATACACACAAGTTTTGCATTCATACACTGATGATAAAGGTCCTTCCTGGCCACCATTTCACTACATACATCTGAGAAAGTAGACCAAGTGTACAAAAGCTTATGCTACAACTTCTTTTGGACAGTTAATCTTCAAGGTGCTGCAAGATCTCTTTGCATACTGTTACCAGTTCCATAAGCCACCCTTCTTAATTCTTAGGACTTCCTACACAGTTTGTACTTCAAACCCAAATTCTATGCTAAGAAAACTAGACAATCAGAGTAATTTCATATTTGAAGCTACAGATTTTGTTTGAAGTCTTACTAAACAAATATTTTAGAGGGATGATTCTTGGAAATGTGGGGACATTGTGTCATCTTGGAGCATTTGATTTTTTTAAAGTAAGACCCAAATACCAGTGGGAGGGCTTGAGCTATAAAAGACACTGAATCACTCCTTCCTGACCTGACCTTGGAAGTCCTTCTGTATTCCTCCAGCACATGTAGGGATAAAGTCAGAAAAGCTAAAGCGCAAAATGAACTCAGGCTTGCTAGGGAGGTTAAGAACAATAAAAAGGGCTTTTTTGGATATGTCCGCAGCAAAAGGAAGAAGAAGGAAACGGTAGGACCACTGTGTGCAGAAGATGGCAAAATGCTAACAGGGGACAGAGAAAAGGCAGAATTACTCAACACCTTCTTTGCTTCAGTCTTCCCAGAAAGGGCAAAAGGTGCTGAACCTAAGGATAATGGAGCAGAAGACAGAATAGGAGAATTTCAGCACAGAATAAGTAAAGAGATAGTACAGCAATACCTGGTTAACCTAAATAAACACAAGTCTCCAGGACCAGATGAACTACATCCAAGGGTATTAAAAGAACTGGCAAATGTAATATCAGAACTACTGGCAATAATCTTTGAGAACTCCTGCAGAACAGGAGAAGTGCCAGCAGACTGGAGGAGGGCAAATGTTGCCCTGTCTTCAACAAGGGGAAAAAAAGAGGATCCCAACAATTATCGTCCAGTTAGTTTGACATCAATTCCAGGAAAGATTCTGGAGCAGATAATTAAGCAGAGAGTCTGTGAACATTTAGAAAGCAATGCCATAATCACAAAAAGTCAACATGGGTTTCAGAGAAACAGGTCATGTCAGACAAACCTGATCTCTCTCTCTCTCTCTCTCTCTCTCTCTCTTTGATAAAATTACCAACTTGGTAGGTGAAGGGAATGCTGTGGATATAGTATACCTCGATTTCAGTAAGGCCTTTGACAAGGTTCCCCATGACATTCTTGCAAACAAGCTTGTAAAATGTGGGCTAGACAAGTTAACTGTTACATGGATTTGTAATTGGTTGACTGACCGAACCCAAAGGGTGCTCAACAATGGTTCCTTTTCATCCTGGAAAGAAGTGACCAGTGGGGTCCCACAGGGCTCTGTCCTGGGCCCAGTGCTATTCAACATCTTTATTAATGACTTGGATGACAGAATTGGGGGCATACTTATCAAATTTGCAGATAACACCAAATTAGGAGGAGTAGCCAATACCCCAGAGGACAGGATCAAAATCCAAAATGACCTGAATAGACTAGAAAGCTGGGCCAATGCTAACAAAATGAAATTCAACACAGAGAAATGTAAGGTTCTGCACTTAGGGTGGAAAAATGCAATGCACAGGTAGAAAATGGGGGACACCTGGCTGAATGAAACTACATGTGAAAGGGATCTAGTCCAAGTAGGCCACAAGCTGAACATGAGTCAACAGTGTGATGCAGCATCTAAAAAGGCCAATGCAATTTTAGGCTGCATCAATAGACGTATAGCATCTAGATCAAGGGAAGTAATAGTGCCACTCTATTCTGCTTTGGTCAGGCCCCACCTAGAATACTGTGTTCAGTTCTAGGCACCACAATTCAAAAAAGAGGTGGAGAAACTGGAGCGAGTCCAAAGGAGGGCAACTAAGATGGTGAAGGGTCTGGAAACCATGCCCTATGAGGAATGCCTTAGGGAACTGGGGATGTTTAGCCTCGAGAAGAGAAGGTTAAGAGGTGATATGATAGCCCTGTTTAAATATTTGAAGGGATGTCATATTGAGGAGGGAGCAAGCTTGTTTTCTGCTGCTCCAGAGACTAGGACGTGGAGCAATGGACATAAATTGCAGGAAAAGAGATTCCACCTCAACATTAGGAGGAACTTCCTGACAGTAGGGGCTGTTCGACAGTGGAACATACTCCCTCGGAGTGTGGTGGAGTCTCCTTCCTTAGAGGTCTTTAAGCAAAGGCTCAATGGCCATCTGTTAGGGATGCTTTGATTTGGAGTTCCTGCACGGCAGGGGGTTGGACTGGATGGCCCTTGTGGTCTCTTCCAACTCTGTGATTCTATGATTCTATAAGGGAAAACACTAAGAGCTTCATATATGAATTGCTTATTCTGATGACTTTAATAATGAAGGTTACATTTTTTTTCCACAGCAGCAATATTTCTTTTTGCAGAAATACATAAAATTTGCCACCTTCTCTTTGCTATATATGTGTGAACTGTAAAAGCTATATCTGGCAACTTCTCAGCATTGCTGAGGGAAAAAAAACCCAATCATATTTACATGTCTCACTTGGAAACTTCAGTGAGACAAATGGTGCCTCCCGTCTTCAGCGGCAGATGCAGTTGCTGTGGGGCATGTAGCCCCAAGACGGCCGTTGCGTCTGTTTTTCTGCCAGCAGGAAGCCTGTGGCATTTGCTGGCTTCCTGCCGGTGGGAAGAGATGCAGGCACGCACTCCCCTGCATGCACTTGCCCGGCTCCCAGGCTCCCTGAGCGATCAGTCGGGTGCCGTGGTGAATGGTGGCTTTTCTCGCCTCCTCCTCCCATTGGCTGGGCGGCCGAGAGAGAAGGGACTTGCTGCATGCCTCCACGGAGGGAGGCTTATTTAAGGCTGGTGCGGCAGTGCACTATGCCTTTGCTGTTTGTTCGGCTCCCCACCCTCCCTGGGATTGGTGTTGCTTGTCACAACTTGTTGGGGGCAGCAGCACAGGTTCTGGATCTGGTGGGATGGTTTCCAGGGCTCGGTAGCACTGGATCGGGAGTCCTTTGTTCCCGGGAAACATCAGGTGCGATGTGGCCAACTGTGGGTCACATGGAGTATATCCCGGTGACGAGAGGCCTTCCTATGGTAGCTGAGTAATTGCGTAATTGTGCAAGGGTGTTGCATTGCCTCAAGTCATCCCGATGCTTGGTGTACAAGCAACCTCACATCAGTCCAACCTCGGTGTTGGTGATGTGCAGATCCAGACCTCATGCTTGTGGGCCAACCCTACCTTGTATAGCTGTTAATAACGTTGTGGCCTTTTCATTGCCAAGCTGCTTCTTGTCTTTCTTGGGGTAGAAGTGCCTCCACTGCAACTGCCTCATTGTGGTGGCTGATACTAAACTACCCATGAGGAGGGTGTAAGTACATGAACGATGTCCCTCTGCATAAGTGAACTAACCTTGCACTGTGGGAGGGAAATTCTTAGTGACAACCAATCATATATACAGTGGTCCCCCGGGATACGAATCCCCCGGGTTAAGAAAACCCCGGGATCCGAAACCGGCGGGACCAAAAATTATCCCCCGGGATCCGAAGGATCCCCCGGGATCCGAAAAAAAGGGACGTCCCTTTTCCTCCGAGGCCAGGCTTCGGGGGACAAGGGACGGACTACCGGAAGGAAGGCCCGATCCGCCGGATCGGACCTCCTTTCGTTAGGCGCGGAGGCCCAGCCTGGCTGGGGAAGCCAGGCTGGGCCTCTGCCTGACGCGAAAGGAGGCCCGATCCCGCCGGATCGGGCCTCCTTTCGTTAGGCGCGGAGGCCCAGGCTGGCTTCCCCAGCCAGGCTGGGCCTCCGCGCCTAACGAAAAGAGGCCCGATCCAGCGGGATCGGGCCTCCTTTCACGTCAGGCGCGGAGGCCCAGCCTGGCTTCGTAATTTCGTAACCCGGGGGACCACTGTATTTGAAAATGGTAGAAAATGGGGGCACACACAATGTACATACATGTGGCCAAGCAAGGCAAAAGTTGTTAAGGAGGAAGAACACACTACTAGAAGAGTCTGTAGCTATTTGCTTTTCCCCGAGCCTACTAGCAAGGGCAACATGCTGCCCACTTCCCTACCCACCCAACCCACTGAATTAATTGAGTGCAAACTATTTTTACGTTTTTGAACTTAATTTGCAGTAATTGATGTAAGATGAAGACAAAGTGTGAAAGTGGGAGAAGAAAGAGAAACTGGGACATTTAAAAAGCAGCTGAAAAATGAGAGGACATCAGGACTGTCCTCGCCAAACTGGAACAATTGGGGGGTATGTACCATCATATATTTCCACAGTCTTTGAATGGAAATCAGGGAGATTTTCTATAGACATTTGGAGGTGAAACTGAAAAGGGGGGGGGACCACAACCTTGCTGAATACAGGATATAAATAAATTATTAATTTTTTTTTTTAAAAAACTGCTTACTGACAGATGGAACATTCATGTACAAATAGCCATGTATACGTTGTATGGTTTGCATGTTTAAGTGTATAGTTACTTAACATGAACCATAGGATGTGTTGAGATAAACAATGAACAAAAGCACATTAATTATGTAGTGCTTTAAAAGTCACAGGGCAATTCAGATAGCCTCCTATTGCTTGTAGAGAATGAAGTCTGAGGACAAAGTGCAAAAGTGGGGGAAGACACAGAAACAGACAAACATGAAACAAAAAAGCCCCTGGGTATATTAACTTGCTTTTTTCTTGCCTAGAAGTTCCTTATTTGTGGTAGATGCATGTTTTCAAATAGGCCAGTCATGACTATAACTACTGACCACTGTTTAATAGTATTGGCTTATTAAACAGTGAAGACAAATTGAACAATCATAGCACATTTTAAGAGTAGTGTAAAATTTCAGTTCCCCACAGAAGCAACAAATTCAAAAATAAGTAAAGTTAATAATCATTTTCTTTTCATGCTAGGTTTTATAATCTGGTGAGATGCTTTTGACACATCAAGCCAAAGGTGATTGGTGGGTGTACAGCAAATGTCAAAGACAATTGGAAAGGGTGCTGTGTATTCCATGTCAATAGAGCATCTTAAAATAATTTCATTTTTCTACTTAGAGTTGACAAGAGACTTGAAATTCTTACTTTCAATTACATTATCTGAAAAAGGTACTAATCTCTATAGCTGTCTATTCCCAGACACAATTCAAAGAGCTAATCTTTACCTATAAAACCCTAAAGAGCCCTTGTGGCACAGTGGTTAAATGCCTGTACTGCAGCCACTCACTCATAAACTACAAAGTTGTGAGTTCAAGGCCAGACAGGGACTAAGGTCAACTCAGGCTTGCATCTTTCTGAAGTCACAAAAATGAGTACAGTGGTCCCCTGGGTTACGAAGGTAATCGCTCCGGATTACATTTTGTAACCCGGAAATACGCGTATCCCAGGGGACCGCTTTAAGGCACAGACTGTGCGGCCGATTTAAAGGGGCCGCGCGGTTTTTCCCTTTTGTTCCCCGGGGGATCCTTCGGATCCTGGGGGAATTTTGGCGGTCCTGCCGGTTTCGGACCCTGGGGATTTCGTTCCCCAGGGGATTCGCAAACCGGGGGACCACTGTACCCACCTTGTTGGGGGCCCATTGTAAAACGCTTAGGGAATACTTAAGTGCACTGATAAGTGTTATAGAACTTATAGAAATGTACTTGCTATTGCTAAAGAGGAGAGGCCCTCCTCTATGTTCCTTCTGGTAGGGCAATATGCCATGGAAGGATCCAGCAGAGGGCCTTCTCTGCTGTGGCACCCCAGTTATGGAATTTCCTCACCTTGGAGACCCAATATCACAATTGCACCAATTGCACCAATATCACAATTATTTAGTCACCAAATGAAAATATGGCTCTTTACAAACATTTTTGAGACCTAACTGATTTCACAAAGAGCCCTCCCATGTGCCTGGGTTTAATTCATTTTAAGCTATTTTAACTCTTTTATTCTACATTTTAATCTGTTAGTTATTTAACACACTTTAAGCTTTTAAAAATCATTTCCAGTTATTCATTTTGTTTCAAACTTGCCAGATTGGTTTTACTGTATGCCACCCTAAGATCTCTGGGGCGGGGGGGGGGGGGAGGAGGGGAGGTATCAGGATATAAATAAAGACTTTTAGTACCTAGGTACCTCAAAGTCCACAGCCAGCATTGTGTATTGGTTTGAGTGTTAGATTATAGGAAACCCAATAAACTATAGGAAACCCATTGGGTTACTTTGGGCAAGTCACACTGTATCAGCCTCAGAGAGAATCAAAGGTAATCTCCCTCTGAACAAATATCACCAAGAAAACCATGTGACAGGGTTGGCATAAGTCAGAAATGACTTGAAGGGACACAACAAGAGCATGGATAAGAAACAGCATGGATAAGAAACTACTTTAGGTCACTACATGAAGCCACAGTTGGGCGTACAAGTAAAGGGCACCAGGGTTTTGCACTTCTCATGGAATCAGAGCATGTGTTCAGTCTCAGTAATCAGAAAGTATCACCATGGCTACCTAATTACTTAATGAGCCTATGAAAATCTCATTTGCTAAAGATCAAACTGATGCCCAATTTCTTCGTAAATATATAACAAGATCATCAACTCTCCTCTTTACAGAAGTCAATAACTTTAATGAACAAGAAAAAAACAAAACACTTATCTTCTAGTACTATCTACAACATTGCTTTCCCAGAGAAGCTTTCAAATATTGCATGCATTTCTTTGTTATTGAGTGTACCTCTTTGCATGCTTCACTGGACTGATATAGAGATTTTGATTTGCTATAGAAGAAAGGATTTCAGCAGGAATAGCTTGTCACAGTGCTACTATATTGGTGAAATTCCCTCTTCTACACAGCTATAAAGGATACAAAAGCTTAGTGTGTATTTGACTCTGCCCTCCCAATACATTTAAATACACATTTTGAAGGGAAACCTACAATCTATTTGAGTTATAAGAAATATGAATTTAGGTAAGTAAGTATTTTGAATGAAACACATATACATATGCAGTAATTGAACAAACTATGGGTAGAACTTAGATAAATAACATGGGTAACAGTTAGAGATAGATGCATGAATTCTAGGTATGATATCTATGCTAAAACCTAATCAGAATGAATACCAGATCTGTGAAGATCATAATTAGGGACATAAATCTTCACTTATTTCATTGTCATATACAATAATGATTTAAAAACCTGTTGGGAGAGATTACAAGATAGTTTTTGCATATTTTTCAATTACAATTCTCCTTTCAGGTATTTTAGCAAAAATTGTTTGAACAAAGAACTTGTTTTTCCATACCAATCTATTCTTTTCACAAATAAATTTTTATTACTACAAATTTTGGTTTTGCACAAGCTTTCTTTCTTTCTTTCTTTCTTTCTTTCTCTTTCTTTCTTTCTTTCTTTCGTAAATAAATTTCTTGCAAAAGGTCCCAAAATGTGAAAAATAATGCAGGGGATGACTGTTTTCATGATGGGAAGTCTCAGTGTGTTGAGATACTTATCAAAATTATTTCATTTAATCAAGATTATGACAATCTACTACTATTCTTTATGCCCCTTTGTATAGCACACCCTTCACCAAGACAGGCATGGGATAACTGTTAAGAAGGGCAAAGTCACGTCCTTTCTTTGAGATCAATATAACTATGAAGGGTAAAGGGGACAACATTTGGTTGCCTTAGTTTTGAACAAGTTCAGCAGCCCCAAAGGCTAAATAAAAAAGGAGACATAGGCTGCATCTACACTGCAGAATTAATGCAGTTTGACATGGTTTTAACTGCAGTGGCTCAATGCTATGGAATTCTGGGATTTGTAGTTTTGCAAGATATTTAGCTTTCTCTGTCAGAGAGCCATAACAAACTACAAACCTCAGGATTCCATAGCATTGAGACATGGCAGTTATAGCAGTGTCAAACTGCATTATTTCTGCAATGTAGATACAGCCCCGATGGAATCCTGCGGATTATTCCCAACTAAAGTAAGCCCATTAAATCAGTTGCTGTAAGGTGAGTCAACAAGTCCGTAAATCCGATTGATTCAATGCATCGACACCAATCAGGAGTACAAACAGAATTTAGGCCATTGTCTAATTAAATGGTCCACATCTCTTTGTAGCTTCCCATCCTTCTGACCATTAGGCGGGAGTATAGTAGGGAGCAGGGGGTGGAATGAGGGTGCTGCTCCCCAAATAAGAATTCTATTTCTACGTGGAATTTTCTTTTAATCCCTAAATTTTCTAGCATTGCAGTAACTTAAAAACTTCAGTTGCTCAATTACAAATCCAGTTTAAGCATACAACAAAAGGGACAGGCAAAGTTACTAAGGAAATGCAAACCTACCAAATATGAGTTCTAGTTGTGAATTTTTTTCCCATTGCATTATACTTTACAAAGCTAGAAAGCTTTGGAGTGAAAGAACAATTCATTTTGGGGGTAGAATTCTTATTTGGAGGGGCATATGCTACACCCTCGCATATGTGTGTTGTCTTTGCTTAAGAGCTTCACACAGAGAAATGGCTCTATTAAAATGGTAACACTAGTATATTTCAGTGGACAACAGGCTAAACTGGGATTGGGGACATCTGAATCCATTGGAGGAAGGTCTGTTCTTCTGTGATCCTCCTACAAGCAAGATTCTTATATCTTTATCCAGTTGTACAAGAGTCAGGGAAAGCTGCAATTCTGCTCTTTCCATCAATATTAAAACTACAGTGACAAAGCCAGAAAGAAAATGGAAGTCTTACAAGGCAAGTGTCCTTTCAGCAGGACTTTAGTTTCGCTTAAGTCTTTAATGTCTCAGGCAGATTTAAAGTTATGTCTTGTTACTTCCTTTTACAGATTTAGGGTGTCTTACAACAGGAGAGCAGGCAGTGATAAGATGATAATGTCACAACTTGAACTCTGTGCCTCAAATTAAACCAAGAGCAACACTGAAATGCTGGCAACACTTTGTGGACTAACACTGTCAGGAAGAGAGTACGATCAGAAATACTCCTCCACAGCAAGTTCATTCTCAGTGCCAATTTTAATTTAGTTTGGCAAGCATCAAGGAAACTTTAGAAACTGCTTAACAACCCTTTTTTGTTATTCTGAGGGAACTATCTCCCACCCAAATCCAGTCCATTTTCACATTGATAACCAGAGAGAATATTCTGTTCTTCTGGGCATCCATCCAGTTAAAACTTGAGGAAAAGGATCCCTTGGTATGTCCAATTCAACAAAGTATGAACACAAAGCTAATGGATCAGTAGAATATTGAAACAATTCAGTGTGCTTCTGTGTGCTGGTTAGAATTCATGGTGACTCCATGCCACTTTGGAGTCTAACTAGTTCCAACTTGTTGCCGCTCCCTTCAGCGTTTCCCAAGCAGCCAAGCTCAACACCATAGTATCCAATTGGAGTCTGGAGTCCATCTGGAGTCACCACGTTTCAGTAAGTATCACCATTAGTGGAGCCTCTTGTCTATTCCAAAGCTAAACCCCTTATTCCTTAGCTCTTGCATGCACGTTTTTGAGTGCATTTGCATTGGTGTGTGTTTCCTCTGAATAAATTCAGTTAACAGAAACACTTCTGCCTCTGTGTTCCTCTATCTTAGCATCTTAGTATATAGGTGGGAAAAGATTCCAAAGGGCTGATTGTAGCTCAGCCCATTATTTGAGCTAATTGAAAAAAAAATCCCTAGAGAGATTCATAGCTACAGTAATTGAAATTTTTCAAATAAAAGTTCTACAATGGTAAAGTCAGCTATGACTCTGGGCAATATATAATGACCTGTCAAATACATCTTCCAAAACATTTTCTCAATATAGTTTCACTTTCATTTATTATACATGGGCCAGGCAAACCTCAGGCTTGCAAGATGTACTTTGTTTGGTACTAGAATTTAGTAATGAGATCCACCAACCAGAGAATGGCATAAAGGACCTACAGTAAAAGCATTTTGAGCCTAGGAATATATTTTGAGTCTATTAGCTAAATAATAGTCCTTTTAGTCCTTTAACACAGAAATGTATTTCTAGTTACTCCACGCTTTCTTAATTTCAGCAGTACAGTTTGGCAGAGGGGAGTAATTTTGTTGCTCTTCTTAAACAACAAAGAGTGGGAATTCCTTGCCAATTTATTTCAGATCACCAGGGGATCTGCTAAGGGATCTAGATTTCGCATCTGTGCTACATCAGTTTGACGGCTACATGGCTGGGTATTGTCATTTCTCAAAAGGTCATGACTGGCCTGCACATTACTTTTGTCATGCACAGAACACTTGAAAGTGTCATCAAATCTCTTCATGGGCAGTTTTTAATAATGGTGGAGTAAGAAAATAAAAAGGGTGGAAAATGTGGCTAGAGAGAGGAATTGGAAGGAAGCGCCAAACTTGAAAGCTGAAGATGGGCAATGCAAATGGCAGTGGGAACTCTTTCTAAAGACAGTTAGCATCACTTCAGATAGTTTAGTTACTATTGATTCATTAGTATTGATTCTTACCTACTGTTCTATCAAGTCACATCTGAAGTAATTTGTTGAAAGATCTGAATTTGCTACATGCTCACTTAGGCATTGCTTCTTTTGCTGAAGAAGCATTACTTCCAAGGCCTCAGACTGCTCCTGCTGCTGCTCTGCCACAAGAGACTTGAAATCTTACCACCCAGCTCTGCTGTTTCAGGACTACTGTTTCAGGAGTTGCACCAGCGCCTTTACCAACAGCCGCGCAGTGGCAATGGAGGACTCTCCTTGAGGGCGGGTCGTCGATGGGAGTGGCGCCCTGAAAAAGCTGGCCCGCCAGACCCTTCCCGAGCCGCACCAGCGCCTTACCAACAGCCGCACAGCGGCAATGGAGGACTCTCCCTGAGGGTGGGGCGTCGGTGGGAGTGGCGCCCTGAAAAAGCCAGCCTGCTGGACCCTTCCCAAGCCGCACCAGCACCTTACCAACAGCTGCGCAGTGACAATGGAGGATTCTCCTTGAGGGCAGGGTGTTGGTGGGAGCGGCATCTTGAAAAGCTGGCCTGCCAGACCCTTCCCGAGCCGTACCAACGCGGGGCATTGGTGGGAGTAGTGTTTTGAGAATTTATATTGCTCCGGAATAACAACCTGCCAAGTACTCATTCTTCAGTACTATTATGCTATCTTTTAGTGTTCTAGTTGGTATTGGAACTAAACTGTTGACTATGGAATGCCATAAATATGGGAATGAGAGAAGAATGGATGAAGTACCAGGTAATTGCAGACTCCCCATTCAATGGAGAGGCGGGAAATAGAAATAAATTTTATTATTATTATTATTATTATTATTATTATTATTAATTTCCACACATCTTTTAAGAAGAACATTTTGTTCACCTTTTGAGGAAACGTGAAGATTCTTTGGAAAAGATTTCACTTTTCCTCCTGTTCTCTTAACCAGAAGACTCCCAAATGTAGATGGGTTCACCTTATGCAATTCCTGGTGAGTGTCTAGGATAGTAGACTGAGTCCCAAAACACACTGAATAAATAATCCAGTTTGAGACTGTTTTTACTGCCCTGGCTCAATGCTAGGGAATTCTGGGAAGTGTAGTTGTGTGAGATATTTGCCTTCTCGGTCAGAAAGCTGGTGCAACAATAAACTACAATTCCCAGGATTCCCTAGCACTGAACCAGGGCAGTTAAAGCAGTCTCAAACTGAATTATTTCTGCAGTGTGTGTTGGATCTGAGTCTACAAAGGCTTATGAGACAAACATCTTTCTCCCAGTTAGTCTCCACATTACTTTTGTCATGCTTTCACATTACTTTTGTGTGTCCAGGATAGCTCATTGATTGTTGGAAAATAATGAAAGGGAGATAAAGGTTCTGAACAGGAGAACTGGATGGGCAATGGACATGGGGCTATAATAACAGAGTTAAGGAGAAGCTTAATCTTTCCCTCGCCCACTGCAATGCTGAAAAACAATTGTACACACCTTGCAGTGCAAAGAAGAACCCCTTCATGTTGCTCCGTATGGCAGGACAGAGGGTAGAATGCTCTGGTCTGCCCCCAGAGCATTCTGGCCCCAAAGCTGCCCTGATCTCCCCCAGCCCTGTTACCTGCATATTCCAGAGCAATGTCAATTGGTTGTCTAAACAGTGCCCTGCTGTGTCGCCTGCTGCCACCACCATAAATGTGATTTATTCGCCCTGAGGCCAAATATTAGTCTAGGCACCTTGTTTTCACTTCAGAGGAGGAACTCATGATGGCGATGGTGGCAGTGGGTAACACAGCAGGATGCTGTGTAGACAACTGCCTGACATTGCTGGCAGACTCTGATTCTTTCTGACCTCAGGTTTTATTGCATTGTTTACTGCAGAAGCCTGTGTTTCTCCTGTCTTCCTGTACCATCTTTCCAATGCTGATGCTGCTAAAAAGCTTCTAGCTAGACACAGGATGAGGAGGAAAAGTGATGCTGGGCATGCATCACAAGGCTTTGTAAAAACAAGCTTCTTTGCCAGATGTTGTGTTAACTGAAGTATGTCTGTACAATATTCTGACTTGGCTACTGATAGCTGATAATAGCCTTTATTTTATATTTGCTTTAAAATTTGTATTTTACTAATATGTAACATAATTTCCTTCAGGATCACAATTAGTGAAGGCAGGTAAGACTGTTCCACAGTTTTTACATGCTTTACTTTCTGCATTGCAAATTGTAAGATGCCTGAGAAAATTAAAAGTTGAATGGCTTTATTGTTTGTAACATTCACACAAACAATTCAGATATGAAAGTATATAGCCCTTTTAAAAGCTCTATTCTTCCTATTCCCATCTAGGTCTATCTCATTTCCTCATATACATAGTGTACAGAATTAATGTTTCAAAATTCTTTTGTTATTCCAAATATAATTAACAGATTAGTTATTTCCCCCATGCCAGGAAAAAGACAGGCAGTTAATTAGTATTCTGCCTTTCTCCCAACTTGGGACCCAAGGCGCCTTACAACAAATTGAAACAAATCAATGCTGTGTCTGGAGAGCACAGTACAAAGTTGTGGTGATGAGGAGTGGAAGTGCAGCAGTGAATTCATTATCTCAGTAGCAAATGGCTGGGAAAATGGACCAGAGAAAAGAGAGGCCAATCTTCTAATGGTCAAGTGTAATCATTTTTAAGATGTTCACTTTTCCTCCCAAAGGGTTTCTACTGATTTCCTTTTCCCACTTTATTGTAAAAGGTTACAAATCATCTTGGCAAATGACATTAATATTCATTTATACAGGGTCATATTGTAGATTTATTAGTGCTTGTCAGAACTTCTGAGTGAAAGCAGTTCTGATGCGAAACATGTTTGCAGTAAAGGGAAAAAAACTAGATAGAAAAAAATCTGCCTTTGTCGAAGGATTTTGAGATGGGGGTGGTGGTGGGGGAGAGAGACACTGTGAATATTTGATAGACCAAGAAATAGGAGAGGAGGGCAAGGGAGGCCAAAGATGAGAGAGGAAGATGATGCATTAAAAGCCAGAAACAATTTTTCTTGAGGAACAGAATGAGGAGCCATTTTGGCCCAGTAAATGCAGCTCTGTTACCATGCCACACAAAGTGCTATGAAAGAGGAACTGCCTTTTCCGGCCTCTAATGGGAAGAGGCCAGGTGGTTTGTTGTCAGATACTGAAGCACCTTGACACTGAACAGAGCCAGGAGGATTTTAAAGAGCCTTCTATCCTCTCGGCATCTGTTTGCCCTTTCTCCAGGGAAGGGAATGTGTGTGTGTGTGGGGGGGGGGGAGTAAGACTTACAATGAACATCGTGGCACCCTTTGGGTGAAGGGGTGCACTCTGGGGCTGCTTCTTTAGGTTCTGGGAACCAGGTTGGGGAAAGAGGCTACCTTTGGTGCCGGCCTAGTTGCTTTGTCTCACTTAGGTCCTGAGACTTTAGATTGGGCTTCCTTGGATCTGCCTTCCCGATGGCCAGATGAAGAGCAACCCAGTTATTTGTTTGCCCTCGGGCCTCAGGAGTTTTGTCCAGGGGGCTGAGGAAGAATCAAGGTTAGTTCCCTGCTTGCTCCTTTCCAGGTTTAACACAGCTTAAATAGGTTTTAGGTTAAATAAAGTGTCCGTTATTCAACACAGGCTTCTGTATATGGTCTTGTTGTTCCATGGTTGGTCAATGATAGTGTGTTGGGTTCAGATGTCAGATGATCCAAGTTTAAAGCTTTGCTTGGTCTAGGTTACATTAAAAACAATCCACTTTCAAGAACTGCAGGGAAAGCTCTTCCTCAGGCCTCAGCAAGGATGGAGAAAAGGCTGCCAGTGATGCAGGATAGAGCCTTCTCTGTGGCCCTGCCTAGGCCATGGATCTCTATGCTTGGGGAGATCATTTTAATTCCCTCCTCTGTTCCATCATTTTGTGAACACATTTACATTTTGTAGACATTTGCAATGTTTGGATGAGTATTTTCAGACTGTGACCCTCAGAATACCTCAGCTGATGTACACCACCCTGCATCCCATGCTGGGTGACCACTGAACCAGCTGTGTTTTAGCTGATACATTTCTAAACATATGTTTTAACTGATGCAAATCACCTTGATTACTTTCCTGACAACAGAAAAGTGGAATATCTGCCTTCCTTCCTTCTTTCCTTCCTCCATTCCTTAATAATAATCAAATATAAAATGGTTGCCTAAAAATATGAGGCTCTTTCATTGCTATGAGTTACCATTGAGTCTTTAGGCACACCAAAATGGTATCCTGCTGCACACGTCTTGTTATTCAGCAGATTTAAGCTTGCTTCATTGTCTTCTTATAGATTTCTTTCTGTTTTTTCTTTTGACTTGAGCACAGCCATGTGTGAAGCTTATAAAGGCTGACATGACATACCATTCCAAGCATTATGTTACAAGCTTCTGTGGCTTAAGTGCATGCTACATTGTATATTAGAGAGGTGAGTGAGGGGAGGCAGAGGAAATTGCTCTTAGATCTCACAGACTTGTTCCCGAGACTTGTTCCCCAAGAAAATGTCAGTGATGGCAGTCTGTGTTATGAACATGCAAGAACTTAGATTTCCTTTCTTGACATTCTCTGGGTAGAACTTTAAGTAATCTTGATGTTTTAGGGCTCTTTAGAGCTTGTTCTGAGACAGGCATTGTCAAACGTTTTCATTCAGAACATACTTAGGGGGTGGGGGATGGGTAGGAACAGTGAACTGCCAAAATCTGTAATGTACTTCTAAGTACAGAAAATGTCTACAGCATTATTCCTTACTGTTCATCACACTGGATGAGACTGATGGCACTTTGAAGTCAGAAATTTAGAGTAGGAGTAGGGATCATGCAGCTCTTCAGATACTGGACTTCAACTATCTCATTTCTCACCACTGACTATGGTAGGTAGGTCTGCTAGGAGTTGTAGTCCAATAATATCTTGAACTCTATAGGGTCAGAGCTCTTCCCCACCCTCTGATCCAAAGTAATAGTTGGTTAGAAATGGAAGGAGGAGAAACTGATTTCTATGAGGTGCTAGCTATCTACAGCAAGATTAGGGAAGAAATTCACAGCTTTTAGATATAGCAAGACATCACACCTTTTATAAATGCATCAAGGTAACTGTGGAGCATTTCCTCCAAGTGTGACTTATTCCAGTTGGAGTAGGAGAATCCATCATGCATCATAAGTGATTTAATTGTGTGTGTATATATATATCAACTCTCTCCAGTTCTAAAAGTCTGATGACCTCTTGAACAAATATTTAGGCCACAAAGTCTTGCTCCTTGTGCACTCAAATTGGAGCTTCTGGTCCACAGTAAAGCTTCACATCCATAGTATTGTGATTTCTTGATACAAGACCCCTTTACATTCACTAGTCCAAACAACAGGAAGGATGGCATAGAAATGTTTTACATACATGAATTCTATATCTGAAACCAAACCAAAATCTTCATATAAAACAATGTATGTAAGAACTCAAGTGCTGGCTGATCTTTCCCCTCCTTCCTTCCTTCCTTCCTTCCTTCCTTTCTTCTGTATAGCCATCTACAGGACAGGGACTTTTATTTCTTTCAATGGAACAACAACTTTTTCTGAATCCATTTACTTATTTCAAAGAACCATATGTATTCCTTAAATGTATCATAGGTTACTCTAATATGATTCTTTGGGGATGTTTCTATATGAACAATACATTAATCTAATAAAGCACTTAGTCTGACTCTACCTTCCACCATGGAAAGCCCTCACATCTGAGTCTCCCAAAGATCCAATGTCATTGGCAGCAGAAACACAGGAAAAATGTCCATTACTTTTTCCTCTTGAAGCTGTCCCCCCCCCCCCCCTTTAACAAGCATCCTCCTATTTACTCCAAAGGACTGGCAAAGACCTAATACCCATTTGAGCACAATGCTGAGGAGGAGGTGAGAATATGAATGAGAACAATATTATTCTATTTTTCACCTTTTTCTTTCTAAAACAAAACACAATAGGGCATTAGGGGAGGTATAAGTGGCAGGATGAGGAGTACTCTTTTTCTGCTCATCGATCTATCCTAATGTTCTTTGTGATGTCAGATGAAAAGAATTACAGTTGGGAACAATTTCATCAAGAAGCTGCAAAAATGAAGTAACTGCAAGATTCCACTGGACAATATTCTCAGTTTGGAATTATCTCTGCATGTTCATTGAACTAAACTCTGCAACATCACAGTGCCAAATGGGACAGAACACAACATGGGATTTGCTGTTGCTGATGTTGGTAGAATTTAAGGTCCATTTGTGTTAATGATGATTACTTGAATCACTCTGCCAATGGCATTGAAATTTTCTTATTTGTTCTCTCCCCAAATATTCCTTTTCAGCTGTTCATTATTTGCTCTACAAAAGTGAGGATGAAAGTGATGATGTTGAGCTTAATTTGTATATCACTCTTTTCCAGAATTTTTCCAGAAATTGGAACTCAAGGCAACGTACCAATTAAAACAAGATGAATACAGCTAAAAGCACACAAAAGGTGAGCATTAAAAGATTATCAAACTATTCACAACATTAAAATAATTTAAAACTTACACTTGAATTTTTAAAAGATAAACAGTTCAGTTTAAAATACTATAATACAACAGGGTTTTCAAAGCCTGCTGTTTAGAAATCTTCTGTCCTTATGAAAACATAGGGACAATATGTCAGAAATTATAAGATTCTAGAAAAATGACTCAGATATAGGAAGGAGAACTATGGAAGAATACTGAGATTCAATGCCTGGAAGGAAATACAAGTAAGAAACTGAACTGTTGTTTTTTGTTTATACCATGTATTTTATGTATTCTGACAGACTTTCTATATTTGCATTTTTCCTCCTCCTCCTTCTTCTTTGGTTGCTGTTGCTGCTGCTTCATTACTTTTTATTTATTATCAATAAAATAATATATTTTTAAAGGAGATAGTTTTGAATGATCAAAAATATTGCATTGACATATTGTTAGGTAGAAATACAGACTGATAATGACAGCTTTGATTTAAATTGACACTATTTATTTTGGAAACTATTAATCAGAATTATTGTGTACACAGCTCATAAATATTTTTGTTGTAGTAGATTTAACTTCCAAGGAAAACTGGCATTAGTGCTTGGCGTTTTTTTTTTTTTTTTAAAGCATGAAATTCCTTGAATACACATATGTATTCTTGGCATAATGAATGGCATTTAAAATTCTCTCTCTCACTCTCCCTCTCTCTTATTTGAGAAGCTAGTATTGTGGCAATGTCCCAGGACCTAAAATTGTGCTCCCATTCTTGCTATGCATCAGGAAATACAACTATTTCTGCTCAAGTAATGAAAAAGAGCTAATGATATAGAAAGTCCTATGAATTGCTCAAAAGCCTCAGGCCAATTCACAGATTCTCTTGGACTGCCTTTTCTATCATTCTTCGGGTCATGTTGTATGGCGGTGATTGACTAACTCTGTCCTCCAGATGTTTTGGATTTCAGCTCCCAAAACCTCTGGCTGTGTGACAAGCTGGCTGGGGCTTCTGGGAGTTGAAGTCCAAACCATCTGGTGGACTAAAGTGTGGGAATTACTGTTGTATGGGAATGAAGGGAGCTGTAGACTAACATTATCTGTAGGCCAGTGGAGGTTGGTGGCTCCCGGGTTAGTGGGATGACGAATCTACTTCAGGTTTTAATCCAGACTTACTATCCAAAACACCAAGGTCCAAAACACACTGCAGAAACAATCCAGTTTGAGACCATTTTACCTGTTCTGGCTCAATGCTAGGGAATTTGGGAACTGTAGTTTTGTGAGACATTTGGCCTTCTCTGACAGATAGTTCTGGTGCCACAATAAACTGCAATTCTCAGGATTCCCTAGCACTGAGCCAGAGCTGTGAAAGCTGTATCAAAATGAATTATTTCTGCAGTGTATTTGGACCTATGATTCTGAACCTAACCTGGAGTGGGACAGGCTTCAATCGGTACCCTGGTAGTTCCTTTAAATTATGGACCAAATACAGGAATAGATCCACTATCACACAGAAGTGGTAACCACCCATGGCCATCCCTAGGTACCACTACTCCAGATCCTGGAGCCCAGTGATGCAAACTTTTTTTTTTTGGGAGCCTGTCCCAGCATCTGTTAAGACCACACCAAGGATGTTTCCACAATACACAATTATAGCAGTTGGATACAACTGTCTGCCACATCTTCATCCTATGGAATCTTGGATATTTAGGCCTGATACAGATGGGCAAAAAGCAAAAATTTTGTCCTGGGTCCAAAATTAGGGCTGGGGAGCATGGAGCATCTGCATGCTCCACGCTCTCCCAGCACCATTTTGCAGCGTGAGTGTCCAAATGGCGCACACAACAATGACATGTCTTGTTTGTCATGTCCAAATGGTGTGGCACATACGAGATGTCATTGCACCACTCCAGGGCACTAATGGCACCTTGGCAGTGGTGTGGAAAAGAGCTGTGTTTTGCAGCTCCTTTTTGTAGTGCATCATTGCTGGTGCCGCAGTCGCCGCAGCAATTATTCGGGGCAGGGTCTCGCCGCCCCTTCCTGCCTCTCTATACAGGGCCTTAGTCTTTAGAATTCTTGATGGTTCTCTCCTGTACAGAGAATTCTAGGTACAAAACTATGACTCTCAGGGTTCCGTACAATGGAGCCAGGCAGCTGTAGAATGTGGATACACACAAGACTAATTGTGCTGCAACAGAATACAAAATGCATACATGTAGAGAGGGAGAAATGTTGCCTCAAGATTACCCAATTTCATGCATTCTATCCCAAATGTACCTTTGTTTAGGACCACTGGGTGTTGGTGGTAGAAGTACAGACCAAATGTAAGGAAGTGGAAATAAGGAGTTCTGATATTTTTGAGACAAAAAAGAAAAAAGACATTGATCTCAAAATAGGGTTGTAATGCTTCATTAATTTCTTTCTCAAAAGAAGGAAGGATTTTAACACAGTTTTTGAAGACTGTTTGCAGTTCAGGACTTTCTGTATGCAGAATGTGCATAAGGTTGTTGTTTCTTTGCACAGGAAATATTTTGTGCATAAAAAACAGTATTTTTCTATTTCTGTGCAGAAAAAAATATTCTTAAAAGAAACTGTTGCTTCGTGCACACACACATGTACACAGAAATTGATTTTTATGTGGAACAGGTAAAAAAAATGTAAAGATTTCCATCAGGCCAGGATTTTCCTCATTTGGGTTTCCCAACACATTTGAAACTTTTTTTAATCATTTTCCAAAAACTTTTAAATATTTTTTCCATCCCTACCTCAAACTGATGCAAACTAATGTTTCCTGGGAATTGTTTAATTGACATTTACTGGACTTCTTAAGCTTTCCTGATAAACACTGCATTGCACCATTTTGGGATTCTATTTTCAATAGTTCTGCATCTACTGATTCCTCCCTCCCACACTGATTTAGGATAGAATGCAAATAAAGATAACTTAAAGAATTCAAAGAAGTCTTGCAAGTAACAAGAATCTGCAAGATGTGATGAAATAGCACTGGATGTCATTTATATTATTATTATTTTTTCAGCTCACATTTACAGATAGTACTATATAAGAGTGATCTGATACCAAGGAGGACAGTTACTAATAACATTAGTAATAACTGTTGTTTTGGTATAGTTCTGATGAATATGATCTCTCAGGAAAGAGAAGACAAGAAAAGGTGAAATTCCTTGAGCTATGAAAGAAAGAAAGAAAGAAAGAAAGAAAGAAAGAAGATACAGTAGTCTTATCTTCCATTTATTTATTTGGTCATCCTATATTAGATTATAAATACAGATTATTTTTTTAATATACTTTGCATATGCATTAATGTAGAGTATTATAATCTGTATTTATTTATCTCTTTATGTAAGCATAATCATGTTTACAATACTTTGGCTAGATGTTATGCGCCTTCATCGAATCATATTTAACTCTGCTTTATGGTGGCTCTATTCTAGGGTTTGCTTGGCAAAATTTATTCAGAGGAAGTTTGCCATCACCTTCCTCTTAGCTTGAGGGAGAGAGATTTGTTCAAGATCACCTAATGGATTTCCAAGCCTAAGCAGAGATTCAAACTCTAGTCTCCCAGAGTTCTAGCCCAGCTCTCAAACCACTACAACACATTGGTTCACATACTGTACTGTTGATGTTGTCATAGTTGTGTGCCTTCAAGTTATTTCAGACTTATAGCAACCTTAAAGCCACCCTATCATGGGGTTTTCATGGCAAGATTTCTTCGGAAGGGTTTTTGCCATGGCCTTTCCCTGAGGCTGAGAGCGTGTGACTTGCCCAAAGGTTTCATAGTTGAGTGGAGAATCAAACCCTGGTCTCTAGAATCTCAGTCCAACACTCAGATTCAGGCTGCATTTGTTCTTAAAGATAATGAAGGGAGGATGGGGACACCTGGTCCTACAAACCAACAAAAGTCCCTGTGGCTGAAAACCTAAGAGAAAACCAAAAAAACTGCACCAGAGGGTTCTACCAAAACAAAAAAAAAAAGCAATATAAACAATATCAATATCACACTTCCCAATTTAAAAGGACAATAATGTGAAAAGCTTAGTAGAAATAAATTCAAGAGCAGAAAGAACCAGTATAATTTCTAATAGGGTAGCAATACCCCACTAATAGTAAGCAAATGCTAAAAAAAAATTAATAATAGAACTCAAGGCCAGACACGTTTCGACAGCAGTCTTCCTCAGTGTAATCCACAGCTCACACAATGTGACTGTTAAATTCAAAAGTAGTGTTCTCCTGCTCACAGAGCCTCTTATATAGCCAGGAGAACTGGTGACGAGAACAGTCCTGCCAAGACTCAGAGAAAGAAAAACATAGGGAAGAATATAGGCCGTGGAAGGATAGTGAGAAACTCGAACAAACCAATTTACATTATCATTAAAGTCCTAGCCAGATCAGTCAATGAACCCACCAAGCCTGGAAAAGATCAACTGGGAGACAGATCAGTGGAGAGGCAGACATAACAACCAGCTCACCCTGTATTATACTATATGATAAAAATTCTGTCCTATCTATTTTTACCTGTTGTATCTGTGTTGCCGGGGGGCTAGCAGCAAGCTGAGAGACAATAAACAAATCCTTTAATAAATAAAAGTTTTCTTTTTAAAAAATGGTTATTAAATGTGATTTATGAGGCAAAAATGTAAGCTATTTAATTATATGGTTTAATTTATATATCAGCAATATATAAATCACAATTAATTTATATATCAGCATAAACAATTTAAAATAACAGCAATGTTTTAAAATGTCCAAATTAATAAAGTACAATGGAACAAACAAAAATTTAAAAGCAAAACATCCAGAATTTAAAAACAGTAAGAAAAAGAAGAATCAATTTACCACAATAGGGCATTTAACCAAGTTTGGGCCTGCCACAGTTTAAAAAACAAAACAAAAACATTTCCTCCTCTTTATGTAGGTCCTATTCATTTTGGTAGAGATGATTGCCAAAGAAACACGCTCCATTTTAATTTTTATCATTCAGTTATACTTTGTGTAATTTCCTTCCATTTTGTCCTTGGGACCTGGTGGTGAGGAAGGAGCAGGTGTATGGGAACTGAATTGCTTCTTTACTTGTCCTCCTCCCTTCCTCTCTCTGGTATCACCTCTGGATACTTAACTTGACCTAGGAATTCAGTAGCACATCAAACAACACCCTTAGATAAAAAGCAAGAGCACAGCTACAAAAACACAGGCCCACAGTGAATATCTGACAGAACATGGCACAATGCATTAGGACTCATGGGTGTGTTGATGCATAGTTCCAGTTTTCACAGATCCTATATTATTTTGGGTGCTTGAAGTTCCTGGAAGCATAGTCTCATTATTTTTTCTTAGTTTTAAATATAACTACATCACACACTCAAGCTAGCAATAGATAGAATAAATTCCTGGCAATACCTAATACTGGTCCAGTGTTTCATCATTCTACACTAAATGCCTCCTTGCAGACACTGTATTTCTTTCCGTTATGTTAAAGATCCTTCTGCTGTCACAGAGAGATCCTTTCCCTTTGTGTAATTTTGTTACAAATGGAGACTGTTATCTTAACAGCCAGCATCTCTTTGCAGTTCATAAGGACTGGGAAAAAAATAGCTTTTTTCAGTGGTTTTCTTTTTTCCCCTTTCCCTGATCCCTCTTAAGTATACATACACACACAAGAATGGAGGAGGATAAAGTAAACCGTTCTTGGGATTTCAAAACCACTCTAATGCACAGCAGACCAATAAAAGGACATCTCAGTATTCTATATTCAAGCACTACTGTATGATGAAATATACTGCAGACTCTGAAGTACACATTATACAAAAGCTGTAATGTACTGGGACCATATGCATTATGTGCAAATGTCTATAATGAAATTATTTCCTAATTCTGCCTAACAAGATTTCTGTTACGTGAGGTGGATAAAATTGGTGAAGCACAGAAGCCTTTAATAAAAGCCATTTTGACTTGTTTCAGGAATGACACCAGTGTTGGGTACCAATTGGGGGTGCCACCACAGGGAAGGCCTCTTTCCTTCTCCTCCCACAATATTTTGCCCCTAGTGATGGAACTTATGGCCACGCCAGTGGGATTTAGAGTGCTGATCCTGTCATAGAATTTCCCTCTAACACTAGGGGAGAAAGTGTGACATGCCCAGAGTTCCTCCCAGACTGAGTGAGAGTTAAAACCCTTGTCTCCTGGAGTCCTAGTCCAGTATTCAAACCACTATACCATGCTGGCTCTAGATGTATGCCTCCCCATACAGGATTATGGCTATAGAATCAAATAGTAGGCATGGTCCTTCCAGTCCAATTCCCTGCTGAATAAAGAAATCTGTCCACCCATATCTGCAACAGCAAGGGGCTGCTTGGCTTCTGATTGAAGATCTTCTAAAAGGAAGTCCAATAGCTCTCTAGATTTAGGGATGAGGAACCTGTGACGCTTCAGAAGTTCTTAGGCCCAAGAATAGAATAGAATCTTTATTATGGCCATAGACCAGCACAGTTCTTGGACCCAATTCCCACCAGCCCCTACCACCATATCTGATGAGCAAGGATGATAGGAGCAATAGTCTTGTGATATTTGGAAGAATGAAAACTTCTAACCATTCTCTGAATAACTTCTTTATTGTTGCATAGATCATAATCTCATAATTTTCAATTGAAATGTGGCCTACTTTGTGTAACTTCAACGTGTGGTATTCTGAAGTCAAACATCAGATTCTTCTAGGATCTGACACAACAAACACTGTCTTTCCCCTTCTTTACTCAGAAGAGAGGTGCATATAGTCCACATTGGATGGCAAGGCTTTTTACCCATGTGGATTTGCTTCCACGTGGTACATCAGGCGCCTGCAGCTGCTTTATAAAGGCTGTAAACAGAAGCTTATTTCTACAAATAGCTGCCCTTAGATGACATAATCACTCTTGAGTCACGCACTGCATAGCTAGAACAAATCTGAAAATATTTGAGACTTTGCCCTAAAGCCAGCTTGTGGGTAGACTCATAGAACTGAAAGAAACCATAAGGGCCACCCAGTCCAACCTCCTGCCATGCAGGAATACACAATCAAAGCACTCCCAACAGATGGCTGTCTAGCCTCTGTTTAAAAACCTCCAAAAACATGATTCCACTGCACTCAAAGGCAGTGTATTCCACTGTCAAAAAGCTCTTACATCAGAAAGTTATTCCCAGTTTATACATGGAATCCGTTTTTCTGTAGTTTGAATCCATTGCTCCATGTCCTAGTCTCTGGAGTACAAGAAAACAAACTTGTCAAATCTTAAATATGACATGTCTTCAGATATTGAAATATGACTATCATGTCACTTCTTAACCTTCTCTTCTCCAGGCTAAACATCTTGGTTCCCTAATCTACGCTTCATAGGGCATGATTTCCAGACCTTTCCCCATTTTGGTTGCCCTCCTCTGGGCACACTCCAGCTTGTCAACATTTTTTTTTTTTTGAATTGGGGTGCCCACAACTGGTCACAACATTAATAGATAGCTTCCTGCAAGCTATCTATCTACTGACTGACTGGTTTGGACAAGGGGTTAGGAAAAAGGCATTTCTCAGTATAACTAGATGAAATAGCAGCCATGGTGCTTTGAACTTCTTGATGCAGGGGAGACCAGAAGCTACTTAAGAGCAGTGCTCACTTCCTAGAGAGAGAGGCCAGAAAGTTCTGCAAAATACAGACCAGGGAAACATTACATTTTTGGAAAATTTCCAAAATCCCTCACCTAACATGGCTGCTGGGAGATTTGGGAAGTGGTAGTACCCCAGAAGATAGCCATTGTAATGTAATGGTTTGAGTCTTGGACTAGGATTCTGAGACCAAGGTTCAAATCCCTGTTCAGCCACATGTTGGAGTCAACTTAAAGGCATGCAACAAATACCTCTCCCCAATTTTTCCCAAGTTCTGATAAACATTCTTTTTTTTTTTAATAGAAGAGAACTTTTTAAAGGGGGTGATGTAAAAAGTCTAACAATTTCAAAACAGCCACCTGCTACCAGAAATCTTTTAACCTGAGATAACAAGGATTGCACATCAAATCTGGTGTGTGATGTGAAACATGTACTCTGCAACCGTTCTATGCTCTCCACATCCCATCAGACCATGTCAGTTCCCCCATATTGATTAAACTAAGTCAACCTGCAAGCAGAGAGCAGAAATGTAAGTGCATCATGCCAGAAGTGCCAAAAAGCAGCAAACCTTAGCTGATTTTAAAAATGGATTAAAGTCTACAGAACTTATTCCTGAGTAACCCTGGTTAGAATTGTCAGGTTCAAACAATTTCTTCTCCACCCAAACCAATGTTTATATGTACTGCATCCCATTTATGTAGCTTCTTTGGGAGTAAATAGTAAGAGATAGAATGACCCAAGGCTGAAAGAACTGGTAATGTTCTATTAATGTTTTCCATTTGTCACCTATTCTGTTATTCTGAAGGAAAACAGCTGGAATAGGGTGGAATGACAGGGCAATGTTATCACATAAAACAAGGGTGGGAAAATGTGAATGTTGAACCCATTTATTCAAGAGTTTCAGTCATACTAGAAGTGATTTCATGTCATTTCTTGACACTATTTTTGGCTGACTGTCTCCTGATTTCTTTTGCTGGGGACAGTTTTAGGGGATAGGAAAAGTAAACTGAATATTTGTTGTCCTGTTTTGAGTTGTTTTGAGCAAACCTCTGCCCCTCAAAATCAGCAGGGAAACTGTAAAAAGAATTAAGACTTGGGAGTTTTGGTGATTGTTAAGATGGGCTTTAGGGCTGCATGTGGCCCAGAGGCTGCTCATTCACCACCACTGACATAAAACAATCCTGATCGTCACAGAAGTACTCAGTGTGTATAGAAACCCCTTAGGAGTTTATCACACGGGGAAAAGGGGAGGGGGAAGCAAGGTTTTAAAGTATCGTTATCGCAGGAAAGCCGTATGATCGTGGGAAGATTTTCACACACATCAAAATTAATGTATCCTGGTAATAACTAGCACTTGTTGCTGGTTATTAACTGGTTATTGCCAGGATAAGTCCTCTTTAATTGTGATGTCATGTGAAAATCTTGAGCGCAATCGTGTGACTTTCACAGGATAATGACACTTTAAACTCCCGTTTTTCCTCTATTTTCCCCATGTGATAAAGCCCTTAAACTAATATGCAGTTTCATAGAGGATTTAGAAAACAAGAAAACATGTATGGCTATTGTACTAACAAGGTTCAGAAACAGGTTGTTAGGTTATGTCACAGTGTGAATGAAAATGAAAATGGGAGTTGCATCTTTTGCAAGTCAAAGATTAATGCAACCATCTGGCTACCCATGGTATTTCTGACTATGCATCTGCTTAACAGAGATGCAGAGTTGACCCTGTTCCTATTTCCTCTTCCCAATCCAAATCTAGTAAGCAACAGGTTACAAGCAATGGTGTTACTCAGAACACATAATGAGGTAGGAGGAGAATGAGGGCGTAATACTTACGTTACTTTTGCAAACTAACATAACGAGCTATATATTTACTTTAAAAAATGTAATGGATAACATTTATTCAAGCAATAGTGAACCAAAAATGTGTTGTTGTTTTTTTTAAAGTAAACGATTGGGGGCCCAATTGACTTCATCCAAATCTGCAAACATTGTTGTTGTGTGTCTTCAAGTCACCTCCAACTTGAGGCAATTCTAAGGTGAATTTATCATGGGGTTTTTGGATGCTGAGTGTGTTTGACTCACCCATAGTCACTCACTGGGATTCCACGGTTGCACGGGGAGTCATACCCTGGTATCCAGAGTAGTAGATATGTATGGGTTTAAACTGTCTTAAACTGTTTTAAATGTTATAAACAGTATTGTTTTAACTTGGCAATCTGCCCACTGTTATGGCTCCAGTAAGCTTTGTGATTGTCATATATCGGTGTGTTCTTGTCTTGAAGGCCTGCATCACTGCACACCAGAGATAAGGTTCATGCAATTATTGACATGGTCATTTATCTTGAGAGGAGACAAAGAACAATGTCAGCAGTCTCTAATTATCCCTAGAGAAACCTCCCTCACTTTCCACCAGCTTCAGCCCAGACTCACATGAGCAAACAGCCATTCAAACAAAACTAGACAAAACACCAAATAAGGACTAGCTCTCTACGATCAGGAGGTCAGTACCGAAAGGTGTATTGTGGTTAGAATACATTTTCATGTATCTCTTTTTATCTCGCAATAATCATCTTGCTGCCAGACATTCAGTTCACTGCAGCAAATTCCCCCGTGAGAAGCACAGACTATATTTATTCTGGAACATTTTGGTGGAAAGCTTTAATCTGTGTAATCGCCTCAGAGAAGATTTCATTCAGTGAAGGGAAAGCAATTACCATTTCATTTGCAACCGGTTGCCTTCCCAAGATTCTCCATCTATCAAGCTACGTAAGTGTCCTGTCAGCCTGTGTACCTGGACAGACTTTTACTGGTCTACAACTGCACGTTTCTGACAGCCATCTTGGTTGATGCTAAAGGCTTTTCAAAGAGCATGCCTAGTCATTTTTCTCCCCACTGGAGAAACTGCTCTGGTATTTATCAGACGTTTACATAATGCATGAAGAAAACAACTGGATATAATCCTAGATTAGAAGGATCGCATCACAGAGAATGAAACACAAACTCATAAACTCAACTCCTAATGGAGCTTGCTGTCGTCATCCAGATATTCCAGACTTGTGGGGTGGGGTAGGGGACACAGAGTGGGGGCATTGCTCAATCTGTCCTTTTAGCTGGTTTTCAGAAATGGACATAATGCAAGCACAAATGAAATAGCTTGAACAGGAATCATGAAACAGCATTAATGATTTAGCTTGCATTCTTTCAACCAAAAATGGTAAAATGAGCCATTTTCAAAATCCCATGTCTATTGTTTTAATTTTGAAAAGTATTATTATGATTAGTAATATTATTATTGTTATTATTATTTTAGTGAGTATATTAAGAAGCTTGTTTTGCTTTGGTTCCATACAGAATTTCTTTACCTTACATCTACACATAATTGTGTACGCATTTTCATAAAATGTACATATTACTGTGCATTTTTCAGTTGAGTAGCATGTCTTTCTCTACACTTTCCTGTTCACATTTTAAAAATGTATGTTGAAAACCACCTCTTTTGGAGGGTGTGTGTGTGTGTGCTTTTTAATGAAATACAACTGGAAATGTACAGATTTTCAACTGACTTCCACACACAATTAGCATCTAGGTTGGCATCTGGATCCATGGGTTCTGGAGTGGAATAATCTAGGTTTGTTTTTTTTTTAAGAAATCATAATGAATTCTCATACATTCCTAGTTGTGACGAAGGGCCTTCTTTCTCAATATCTTTGTCCCTTCATGTAAAAGGTAAAGGTAGTCCCTTGACATGAATGTCTAGTTGGAACTGACTGTAGGGGGCGGTGCTAATCTCCGTTACTAAGCCAAAGAGCCAGCATTGTCTGAGGACTGCTCTGGTGGTCATATGGCCAGCATGGCTGCACCGAACGCTGTTACCTTCCCACCAAAGTGGTACCTATTTATCTACTTGCATTTGCATGCTTCCGAACAGCAGAAACTGGGACTAGTGATAGGAGCTCATGCCATCATGCAGCACTCGGTCCAGCAACTGCCAACCTTCTGATTTTCTGATCATCAGAATTTATGTCTTAACTACTAAGCCACTGTATTTATTTTGTGTAGCCCCTATAAAAACCAAGCCATCCCCATTACTTTATTTCAAAGAGGAAAAAAATGCTGATGCTTAGGACTGTCTGAAATTCACATTCTGGGCTCTTGAGATGCTACTCCTCCACTGGTGTACCAAGTGTGGGGCAGTGGGAGATGTTTGCTCCAGGGGCAGGCATTAAGTGCATCATCTGTCCAAAGAGGGATGGGGGGGGGTCCTTTTATCCTCCCTGACATGCCTTCTACCATGCTGGGTTCTTCAGGGAACATTAACCAACAGATGGGTTTTCTCCTTGCATCTCTCTGAGTTTTAAAAAAATTCACTCTAGGTGTCAAAGATGCTAGGTAAGCAGCTGCACTACTCTGATCCCAGATGTGGGAGTATTCTGCATATGAAAAAGAGTTACAAGTCTACAGGATTTTATAGATGGTGTGTGTGTGTGTCTGTGTACACATGCACACACTTTCCAGTCATGTTATAGATTTTTCTTTTCAAGGAATCCTCAGAGGTAGTTTTGCCAATTCCTTCCTCTGAAATGTAGCCTAAAAACCTGGTATTTGCTTTACTTCACATTATACATTGCTTTCTAGGATGGGATTCTAGCATTAAATATTTGCATGTGTGTGCGTGCGAATGTGTGCATGTGAATGTTTGAACCTCAGATGATGTAGTGTTGCTACATGCAGCTGTATAGGTACCAGAATGAAAAGACAAGAAACAAATTCTTCAACAAGCATTTGTCTTCATATTAAAGGTTCTGTTGCTATCATTTAACTTGGTTCATATTTAATTCCTAACCCTAGTTCATATATTGGTCTATCAAATGTCTATCCCATGCTTCTTTGAATGATCATAGAACAAGATATATGCCTCCCCAATTTTTGCATTCACCCTGTTATGTAGCACAAGCTACGGGCTTGGAAAATCCTTAACATTTAAGAACATGAGTAGCCTGGTAAAAGTAGAGGTGCTCTTTCAGGTATGTAGCTGCAAAGCTGTTTAGATGTTTTTTCCCAGTCATTTAATATTGATATAACCCAATACTGAATTTCTTTTTGCATCTGCCATTTTTCTGCATTTGGTGTGTATAATCTTGTTCAATGAGGGAGCTCCCTCTGTATATTTCCTATGTGGTATATTGTCATGCTCTGTCAACAATACCTTTCAGTACTGTACATTGGGCAAACAGGGCACTCTATGCATCAGAGGATAAATTGACATAAATCAGATCTTAGGAATGGTAATACACACACACACACAGTTACAGAACACTTCAGTCTTCCTGGGCATTCCATCTCTCAGGACAGTGGTCCTTGAACAAAAGAAACTACATAGGATGATTGGAAAGAGAAACATCAACAAACTCAAATCCATCAAAAGTGGGTTGAACAGGGACACACTTTATAACCATAGTTAACACCCCAGCCTCATGAGACCACTGTTTGGCCAATTTGTCACATCTTGTTTCCCATTCCCTGCCTGCACATAGAATCATAAAATCATAGAAAATCCAACCCACTTCCATGCAGAAACTCATAATCAAAGCACCCCTGACAGATGGCCATCCAGCCTCTGTTTAAAAACCTCCAAAGGAGAAGACTCCACCACCCTCTGAGGGAATGTGTTCCACTGTTGAACAACTCTTACTGTCAGGAAGTTCTTCCTAATGTTGAGGTAGAATCTCTTTTCCTGTAGTTTGAACCCACTGCTCCTGTTCCTATTCTCTGGAGCAGCCAAAAATATGCCATTTTCCAACACCCCCCCCCCCCAAGTTAAGATTGTCATCCAGCCACCATGGCCTTAGGCAACATCTTTCCTCCTGGCTCTGCCCCTCAAGGGCCATAGGTAATACTGAGCTTGTCATCTCATCACTGTAGCCACAAGCTTTGCATTTCTATGGCTATTCATACACAGTCTGATTGTAAAGATCCTTCTTGGGCACCAGTTCACTCCATGCATCTCAGGATGTAGAACAAGTCAATGAAAGCTAATGCCACAATTTCTTTTGCACACAAGGTACACAGTATCCCTTTGCATACTGATATTCCAAATTAACACAGCTATGTCTTTGAATTCCTCATAGTATAGGAGGATGAATTGGCTTCAGTATTGGAAGCAGGAGGCTCCTGAATGCCAGTTGCTAGGGAACACAAGTAGGAGTTTGTTGGTGCATTCATATCCTGTCTGTGCACTTCCCATGAGCATTTGGTTACCCACTGAGGGAACGGAATGGAGGACTACGTAGATAGTCCTTTGGTCTGATTTAGCAGAGTTATTATGTTCATATAAGATGTAAAAGAAACAAGATGACAAGTAGGTGGACAAGTTGCTAGTTCATAGTGGTGGTAGGGAATTAAGCTGTTACTGTGATTCATGAAAGCTTTCACAGTCTCTTTCCAAATTAACTATGCATCCTAACAAGCTCTTTTTGTAATGTAGTAGAGCAAAGTTTGCCATGGGGAGGGGGATCCAAGCTGTTATCCAATTTACAGCCCATATCGATTTTTTTTTTAATACGGAATTTCACACCACCTATTTTTGCACAAATGCTGCATAGAAAGCACTTCAGGAAGTGCTCTTTGACTCCAAAAGAAATATTACTCACTGGCATAGTGCAAAAGATTTCCATAACTGTCTGCAACTGTTGATTCACAGCCACAGTTTCTCTTCAAAGGATATATTAGAATAGATGTTTTGTGAAATAGACCCAAGAATGTAAAGGATGTTCAGCTGCAATGTACAGATGCTTACTTGAGAGTAAGTCATAAATGAACATATAAATCGGTAAACATCTATGTAAATAAATACTGAGTAAACATGTCTAGGGAATTCTAAAGAAACTACTACTGGGCATATTCAACTATTTCATCATCCCAAGTGAGGATAAATAATTCCAGTTCCTTACTGTGGAGAAAACAATTTTTTCTGAAGAGTTCTGACACATCCCAAAATGTTTTGGGAAATTATTTATTGTAGATATGTGGGTTTAAATTCCAGTTCCTTACTGTGGAGAAAACAATTTTTTCTGAAGAGTTCTGACACATCCCAAAATGTTTTGGGAAATTATTTATTGTAGATATGTGGGTTTCTTTCCCCTAAATCGTGACTTACGGGGGGGGGGAAACAGTTTCCAATTAGCCATGTGTGTGTTTTTTGTGCAAGATTGCTTCTCTCCACAAAAAGCTTTCAGTCTTGCATAGATTTTATTTCTGTACACTTTTATTTTCTGCACCCCCCCCCCCCCGAACTCTTGCACAACCCTTTGATTTAACTTTGATTTCTCACATGTTGTGGAAGAGATCTCTCTTTTTTGACATCTTATATTTCTCTGAATTTATTATTCTAGTAGTTTTCTTTGTCCCTACATACTTCAAACATTTGCATTCAGAGTTCTGACCCTATTTCTGTTACCTTTTAGTTTTATTTCTTGTCTGCCCTTAACTTCTTGAAGAATTTCCTTTTCATTCTTTGACTTTTTCTTTCTTTTTGGCTACAAATAGTGTCTTTATATATTCTTCCCTGAGTTGCCTTGCTGCTTCATTTCTTAAACCTAGGTCAAATTTTCCCACAATTTTTTATTCTATTTTGTTTCCTAGTTTTGATTCCAACTGCCTATGATTAACAAGTCTTGTTTTGATGTGTGATCAGTTTCCTCCAGGACTCAAGCACAGAATCTCACAAGTTTTTCTTTTGCCTTTGTAGTTGGAGCATAAATTTGGATTATGGTTATATTGATAGGTTTTCCTGAAATCTTATTGATACTATTCTTATTGCTATTATGTCCTTTGACTGATTTTGCTGCATCTCTCCTCACTATTACTGTCACCCCATTTCTTCTTAGATTTTCATTTCCTGAGTAAAACTGGCTCAAAATGTAATTAACTGGCTCCAAATGTTCCATTCCGGTCCACTTTAGCTTGCTCACACCAAGTACTGCAATATTCATATGTTTCATTTCTTGTTTTGCTATGTCTAGCTTTCTCTGATTCATGCTTCTCACATCCCATGTTCCTGTAATATGTGTTGTGTGCAGCTTTGGACTTTCCTTTCACCTTTGAACATGTCAATAGTTGAATGTCCTTTCAACTTGAGTCCAGTTGCATCATTAGCTACAGAACTACTTGTAGTTGTTTTCTGCTGTACTCCAGTAGCTTGCTGAATGCCTTCCAACCTGGGAGTGTCAACTTGTAGAACTGTCTCTTGTTTTATTTTTGATTGTGTCATGAAAAGATTTTCATGGTAAAATATATTCAAAAGGGTTTAACTGTGCTTCCTTGTGCCTAATACCAACAAGTTTTAGTAATGATGCCACTGCCATTGTTACTGAGAGATCTGCCCCCAGTGACACCCTGCATTACTGCTGCTGCCTAGTAGCTGTTTGGCACATTTAGTCTGGTTCCTCAGCAAAAACCTGTTTGACATGGGAGACTGTACCAACAACACTGCTGCCATCATCATAGTCTTTTGCCTCACAGAAGCATGCAGTGCCACCACAGAAAGACAGTTTGTCATCCATCTCTACTAACCACAATATAATAGTTGAGCAAGTCAGTGGCAGAATACATGCTTAGATACTTAATATTTGATTTCCCCAGAGAAGACTGGGAAAGTTTTCCATCTGAAATACTGAAGATCTACTAACAGTCAGTGTACACAGTCATGACCTAGAAATGGCAAAGGAATAATCTACATTCAAAACTATGTGATAGCTGCACGTCAGAGACAATTATTGTTATTATTATTAAGCTTTATTTATATAGCACTATAAACTTACATAGCACTGTACATACAGTCAATTGAAATAGATGGTAGAAGAAAACAAAGTAGAAGATATTCTTTTTGGTGAGGAGTAAAGAAATTGGCTTGTGGAAAGACAAACATAAGGTTTTACCCTTTACAATTGTCAATATTGTTTGCAGAAATTACTTTTCTGGATTAGAATTCCCATGATCTCAACCAAGATGGTCAGTGACCACTGATTATTTTAGTTAGATGAAGATAAGGGTTGTTGTCAAAAGAATGTCAAGGACAATTCTGCGATTCTTAATGACATAGAATAGCATGTATTTAGTGGCGGGATATAAGACCATTATGTTTCAATTTAAAAAACTTCTTTTGCTGCTTAGACTAAGGTCCAAGGTTTATTATTAGTCTTGACAACAGTAGAGCTATTGAATCATTTGGATTTAAACTACATGTTGACTTGCTATTCCACCACTGACAGAATATGTCCACTCTGGTTAGGGCTAACCAATGGGATTCCAGTTTTATAACTGCTTTGAGGCTTCCTAGAGGCATATGTTTGGTCATGGTGGGAACAGAATGTCAGAATGTCATACCAGAGAATGCTTTCCTCTGTTCCAACATGGCTCTCTCTGTATTTCTAATCTGCATTTCTAATCTAGTGACTTTAAACATGTGACGAATGCAGAGGAACAGAGAAAAGATTCAGACTATTGCAGACTGTGAGATATGGTCAACAAGAAACAAAGATGTCTGCCAACACAATAGTAGTACAGAGGAGCCAGGGCTTGCAGGACAGAACAGGGATGATGCCATCATTATCAGGGATGATGAAATCATCTGCCACCTCCTCTGAGTGCAACTTCACTAACCCCCCTCTTCTTCACAATAATATGTTGTTATGAGCTGTTTCTTTTGTAATGCAAATATTTTAGGCTGACTTTAGGAACTATTGGTCTAGGACTTAGTGAAATGACTGTGCTCATCAACTGAGATATTCTTTGGAGATATTGGTCCAAGTGCCCCAGCCTTCAGAAGGTAGATATGTTGTAACTAGAGTGACCAAACCATAAAACTTCAGTGGCTGCTGGTGGCTTCCATCTCTATGAGGTGGTTAATCAACTCCAGGTGCTAAACCTGTTTTGGGAATACAGTTCAAAACCTTGGTTAACTTCCTAAAAGTTCAAACTAAAACTCAAAGTTATTATCCCACTCAGAGGGTAGCCACCAGCTACTACTTGCCCCTCCTTACACGTGCACTTGGACCTATCTGGCTTGTCAGTCCCTTTAATATACACTGCTTTACTTATGACTACATGGCTTTTTATCTTCTAGTTTTATTCCCCACACATACTTGAGAAAAGTTTTTCTGTGTACAATTTTAAAAATATTAAATTCAGACCTCTGCTGACATCAATTCCAGGAAAGATTCTGGAGCTGATCATTAAACAGAGAGTTTGTGAATATCTAGAAGAAAATTCCATAATCACAAAAACTCAACATGGGTTTCAGAGAAACAAGTCATGTCAGACAAATCTGATCTCTTTTTTTGATAAAATTACTAGCTTGGTAGATGAAGGGAATGTTGTGGATGTAGTATATCTTGATTTCAGTAAGGCCTTTGACAAGGTTCCCCATGACATTCTTTCAAACAAGCTTGCAAAATGTGGACTAGACAAGGTAACCGTTACATGGGTTAACTGACAGTACCCAAAGGGTGCTCAACAATGGTTCCTTTTCATCCTGGAGAGAAGTGACAAGTGGAATCCCACAGGGCTCTGTCCTGGGCCCAGTGCTATTCAATATCTTTATTAATGACTTAGATGACAGTATTGGGGGCCTAGTAATCAAATTTGCAGATGACACCAAATTAGGAGGAGTAGCTAATACCCCACAAGACAGGATTAAAATTCAAAATGACCTGAATAGACTAGAAAGCTGGGCCAAAGCTAACAAAATGAAATTCAACACAGAAAAATGTAAGGTACTGCACTTAGGACGGAAAAATGAAATGCACAGATATAAGATGGGGGACACCTGACTGAACAAGACCACATGTGAAAGGGATCTAGGAGTCCAAGTAGACCACAAGTTGAACATGAGTCAACAGTGCGATGTGGCAGCTAAAAAGGCCAATGCTATTTTAGGCTGCATCAATAGAAGTATAGAGTCTAAATCAAGGGAAGTAATAGTGCCACTCTATATTGCTTTGGTCAGGCCCCATCTGGAATATTGAGTCCAGTTCTGGTCACCACAATTTAAAAAGGATGTGGAGAAACTGGAGCGTGTCCAAAGGAGGGCGACTAAAATGGTTAAGGGTCTGGAAACCATGCCTTAGGGAACTGGGGATGTTTAGCCTGGAGAAGAGAAGGTTAAGAGGAGATATGATAGCCCTGTTTAAATATTTGAAGGGCTGTCATATTGAGGAGGGAGTAAGCTTGTTTTCTGCTGCTCCAGAGACTAGGACCTGGAACAATGGATGCAAGCTACAGGAAAAGAGATTCCACCTCAACATTAGGAGAAACTTCCTGACAGTGAGGGCTGTTCGACAATGGAACACGCTCCCTTGGAGAGTGGTGGAGTCTCCTTCTTTGGAGGTTTTTAAGTTTAGGCTGGATGGCCATCTGTCAGGGATGCTTTTATCAAGCGTTCCTGCATGGCAGGGGGTTGAACTGGATGGCCCTTGTGGTCTCTTCCAACTCTATGATTCTATGAAAACCTGTCTAAGTAAAAATAAATAACAATTCTTTGTATGAGGGTTTGCATAAGATAGGCAAAGATCTATTTAGGGTACCCTGAGTGATTTACAGAGGATCAGATTTCCCACTCATTTAACGATAGCTACAGTAAAGTTATCTACTCTTCTCCTGCTGGAATATCAGAAAACAGGAGAGGATTTTTGTGTGGAAGGATTGTGATCTCCACTGCCTTCTGGTTGTTGTTTCTGTGTTCCTTTAAGTAGTTTTCAACTTACAACAACACTAAGGCAACCCTATCACAGGGTTTTCTTGGCATGACTTGTTCAGAGGTGGGATGTCATTGCCTGCCTCTAAGGTTGATTTGCCCAGTGTCACTCAGTAGCCTTCCATGGGAGAGTGGGGATTTGAACACTTTCCTCCAGAGTCATAGTCAAACACTCAAACAACTGCACCACTCTGGTTCTACTGCCTTATGATACTCAGAATAAATTTCTAACCTTAGAATGTGCTAGGGCACTCTCTTCTTTACTATCAGGTTTTTTGCACTTGTTACCCTAGGACAGATCTCTAGATACTACATTTAGAGGATAATAGTTTAATTGTTCAAATGTTGTGTTAATGTTAATAGTATAATTCTATTTTAGAGCTTTTATAATTTTAAACTATGGGGGTATTTATTTTAATTTCTAAGCTTCCTTGAGTCCCAGTTTTGGGCAAAGGCTAGGTATTAAATGAATGAATAAACAAACAAAATGGCAACATAGATGTAACAAGTTTTGGGTCTGCTCACTCTGATCTGGACAATCAACTGCTATCATGTATTTCTGAGACATTTGAACCTCCCCTCTTCCCTCTCAGATATTTTTAAACCTGTGAATTTTAAGCTATTTTTAGGACATACTTTGAGATGAAAGTGCTTGCATGTATTTTGGAGTTTGCTGTGCACTTAGGGGCCATTAACTGCATAAGTCCCAAGCATCCATCCCCTACAGGGAGAAGTGATGAAGAATGAGTCTTCTTAAGTACTTAGAAAAACATACCTGGTGACTTGTCTTGCTCATAACTTTTTAATAGCCAGAGCTCAGAGAGCCCTGAGTCAAATCCAAGGATATTGCTCTTTTAAAAAGGAGGAAATTGGATAATGAAATATGGCAACTCACATACTATATTCTTCCTATGAGCAACTTCTCTCTTCTTGACTGGCATCATTTTAAGATATAAATGTAAAAAGTAAAAAACAAGAGCTCTCCCCCTAGTAATCAGGAATATTGGCAGGTTAAAAAATTACATTTAACCCTCATGCACTAAAATTAAAAAATCAACACCACCTCCACCTTGAATTCAGGTCACCTGTAGGGTATTTATTTGACCCCAGTGAGAACTGGGCTGTAGTAGACTTGGTTACAAATAAGGTTACATACTTCTAGGCTTCCAGTTGCAACATAGCCACATGAGCAGCTTGGTTCACTTCGCCAGTAACCAAACTGCACTTTAAATTGTGAAACCAGAAAGGAGAAGAACAAAAGCTGGTACAAAGAACCACCCCTCTCCCAGTAAGGAGGGACCAAAAGGGGATCATTAGAGGTTCATTCCAGCATCCTTTACTGAGACACAGAGGTTTTTGGGGGTAATTGGAGGAGAAGGAGTCAAGGGAACCTTAGATCCACCATACTCAATTTAAGCAGCTGTCTTGGATTATAAATTAAGGTGAATTTAGCTGCAACCAGCAGCTGTTTCTAATTTTGGAGTTTTAACCAAGTTAAAACAATTAAAAAGAAAAAAAAGGAAGATATTTGGTTAAAAAACCCTCCACCTGAAAAGAAGTTGAGAAAGTGGTTGGTATGCCTGTGAGGGGGAGGAAATAAGTGGAGAATGGAGACTGGAAGATCGAGATGGGGAATAAAGTGTAAAGGATGGAGAATAGATTGTGGAGGATTGAGAAGACAGAGAGCTGAGACTGGAAAGGAGTCATGGGTGGAAAGAAAAAGGTCCATTCTCTTTGGAGGAGTATGGAAGTGCAAAGAATGTGGAAGAGGGGTAGAGGAGAGACATGAAGAAGTAATGAGGGAGAGAGAAGGTAGACAGAGAAGAAGAAAAGTAAAAAAGCCTAAGAGAGGAAAGGCAGGAAATGGTGATGGAGAAAGATAAGAAACAAAAAAGTTTAACAAAGGAGAGAACATGGAAAGTGCAGAGAACATGGAGGGGGGGCACAGGAAAGATGTGGAGGAATAACAAAGGAGAGAGAAGGTAGACAAACAACAAAGAAAGAAGATGGAGAAGAATAAATTACCAAAAAAAAAAAAAAACCCAAGAGAGGAAGGACTAGAAATGACAATGGATAAAAATAAGGGACAAAAGGCTTAAGAAAGGGGAGAGTGTGGAAAGTGTGAAGAATGTGGAGGACTGGAGGAGGAGACATGCAGAGGAATAATGGAGGAAAGAGAAGGTGGATGACAACATAGAAAGATGATGGAGAAAGATAAACAAAGGGAAGTAAAAAGGAGAAGTAAAAGAAACAAATATTGAATTGTGTTTTTTCTTTGTGGATTTTATTTAGAATTAGTAAGCATTTGATAACAGGCTTATGGAAACAAAAATCTTGTGAAGAAATAGGAATTATATATAAAGAAAAATAATAATTTAGTTAAAAAAGACAGATAGGGAATAGCAAATATTGGAAAGGGATAATAGGAAAAGGGGATAGGAAGTAAAAGAATGTTTGTTTCTGTTTTCTTGCTATCTTCTTGAATGTGTTCTAAGAATTTTTTTACTCTTCCCTGACAAAATAATTGTTGACAGATACAGAAATATTCTGGGGTTCATAGAAATATTGAGAAAGGTGAATAATTGAATGTGCTGTGGATTTTTGTCATTAGTAAAGAAACTGAATAGAATACACAAAAGCAAGGGAATAATAGAAGGTTTTCAGTAAAGACAAAAGGTCATAGGAAAATGAGTAGAACTGTTACTACTTCATTGGAACCATTAGCAAAACTAGTGAAGATTCAAAATAGAAATAAGGCAAGAGTTGAAAGATATGAGGGCATAGATAAAAGGGGGTATAAGAAAAGAGGTGGATAAGCTTGGAGTAAAGATAGAAAAAATAACAATGGAAATAATGCAGGTTAAGAAATATATTAAAGAACTGAAGAATAAGACTCAAAATTTAGTGAGAGTACAAATCAACAATAGAGACACAAAAGCAAGAAGAACAAAAATGCTTTGCATGACCTGAAATATAAGGAGAAGTGTATTAAAGTAATAGGGATACCAGAAAAAGTGAATGAAAATTTATATGATTTGGTAATTCCAGCATTGGCAAGATTTATTAAGTGAATGGAAGAGAGACTGGAGGGAGAAATGGACAGGATATTTAGAATAAACTCAGTCATAGCTAAAGACTGTAATAGGGATCATAGAATCATAGAATCATAAAATCACAGAGTTGGAAGAGACCACAAGGGCCATCCAGTCCAACCCCCTGCCATGCAGGAATTCCCAATCAAAGCATACCTGACAAATGGCCATCCAGCCTCTGCTTAAAGACCTCCAAAGAAGGAGACTCCACTACACTCTGAGAGAGTGTGTTCCACTGTCAAACAGCCTTTACTGTCAGGAAGTTCCTCCTAATCTTGAGGTGGAATCTCTTTTCCTGGAGCTCGCATCCATTGTTATGGGTCCTGTTCTCTGGAGCAGCAGAAAACAAGCTTGCTCGCTCCTCAATGTGACATCACTTCAAATATTTAAACAGGGCTATCATATCACCTCTTAACCTTCTCTTCTCCAGGCTAAACAACCCCAGCTCCCTAAGTCGTTCCTCATACGGCATGGGATATAGTGGTGTCCATGACAAGGACAAGAAGATAATTCAAAAGAGTTATAGTAACACACTGATAATAGAGGAAAAAGAAATTTATATTATAGAAGGATATGCCAGGAGAAATTCTGAGGAAAAGGCAAGATTATAAATTTCCAACAAGAATATTAACAAGAAAAAGACCAGACTATAAATGGTAAAGGATATAAGGAATATCCTTCAATTATAGACAAAGGCAATATAAGGTAAATACAATAGGGAAAGCAAAGGAGATTTATGAGAGACTTATTAAAGATATGGAGGGAAGGATGGTAGGGGAAGAATTTAAAAAAGGAAATTAAACAGAAGAGAAAAAATGTAGAGAATAAAATAAAGAGATATTGACAAAGAATATATGGAGAAGAAGGAACTGTAGGAGAAAATAGAGAAATAGAGGAAGGGGAGACAATTTCAGATAGAGAAGAAGAAGCTGAAGAGTCCTTGGCTTCATGCCCCTGGAAACCCCTGTGGCCGCTGCCAGGGGAGCTTGCAGCACTGCAAAAAAAAGGAGCTGCCTAGAGCAGCTCCTTTTTTGTGGTGCCGCTACAGGAAGTGGCGCCATTACGACACCACTTCCTATGCACCCCATTTGGGCCCACAGTGATGGTGGCATCATGGCGGCCCCTGTGTGTATGGGAGGCCACTATGACGCCGTTGCCATCGTGAACTAAGGCTGGGGATCGTGTGGATGCTGCGTGCTCCCCAGCCCTAGTTTTGGCCCCAGGATGGTGCTTCACACCTGTTTGTATTGGGACAAGGTTACATACTTCTACACTTATTGTGTTCCCAAAGGCAATTCTAGTTTCCTTCTTAAATGGGGCCAAAAATACTGACAATCAGTGTATGACACATCTGTTTCTGTACATAATGCTTGGTGAAAAATTGCACAGAACTTAAAAAATAAAACCAATGCATTACATTGGATGACAACAACAACAACATACTGTAGTTTTATGGCCATTCTGTCCCCTCCCCCACTCCCTCTGCGCAACCATTTTGTTTGTAGGAAAAACGTATGAAAGCTGATGGAGACTTGAGGAAATGTCTACAACTATTCAGGCTTTCAAAGGTAGTGAAGAATGCCCGGGGAACAGGATGAAACTATGCTGAAATTAGGCTATATATTTGAGAGTACACTGTTTGGGTGACCATGATGCAGCAAGCCCTATTTTTGTGTTCATTCTGTGACACAACATGACAGGATGGGGGTTAGAATGTTCTGTCCTTGTGCATGATGGTTAGTCTTGTCCTTCACAAGCTACATGTGTATTTCCTCCAAATATATTTGAGGAAGCGGAAATCATTTCTCAAGAAATGTAGCCATTTGTGGAGATAAAGAACAGCCCTAGGCATCTTAATCAAGATAGCCTGGGCCCCACCATAACATCCTGGCTTGATTCTTTCACCCAAACATTCAGGCCTCTTCTATCTAATCTCTTAGTAAATGGTGCCATAGACTAAGGGAAGATTTAATATCTAGCTTTAACACTGCTCAAAGCTGCCATGATGCAGTTTCACTGATACATGGCACATATTCAAAACATATTACTTTGTTGCACAGAGGAACAAATATTCTCTTATCTTGTCCGGATATAGGCTCTCCCCTGCTGTCATTTTTCTGCTAAATGAAGGCTGTTATCCTTTTAATAAATCCAGTGTAAGATACTCATTAATGGCTAAGATTTCCATGATGATGTCTCCACAGGATTTTTTTTAAAACAGATTTGATCCATCATTATTATTTTTTTGGTTAATGTGTTTTTCCAGTACTAATTCTTTTGTCAGGTACACCTAGAAAAATATATATATATATATATCAAATTCTCCTTCTGATGCAGAGTTTCAACTGTTTGCATGATGTCTCCTTTTCAAAGTGCTGATATTTTTTTAATTACATTTTATTCTTTTAATAATTGATATGTTTTAATACTGCAATAATTCAATTTCATTTTAATGCTCCTTTCTGTATGCTATTTATTGCATTGTTCTTTTAAATTGTAAGCCACTTTGTGAGTTTTTGGGGAGAAAGCAGGAGGAGGAGGAGGAGGAGGAGGAGGAGGAGGAGGAGGAGGAGGAGGATACATGCAGAAGCTAATTCACTGGAACACATACACATTTACAACCGACCACTAACCAGCATAGAAAATCAATCAGAATGCTACCGTAGGTGACAAAAAGCCAAGGAATAGGGGGAAAAAAAAAACAACTCTTGGTATTGCTTCTATCTATGTAGGAAGCAATTTTGTGTATACAAAAAGAATGTTAGTATGGGTTCCAGTTGCCTGACCAACATCATTCCCTCTAATAACAAATTCTGGTTGTTGCATGAATATCAGTTTTGCCTGATAGAGATCTGTGAACTGCCAAGACCAATATGGATGGATGTGAAAGAGAGAAAAACAATAACTCTAGAGCAGTGGTTCCCTAAACTTTAGGCCTGTGGATATTTTGGGCTTCAACTCCCAGAATTCCTGACTGTTGGCCAAGCTAATTAGAGCTTCTCACCCTCAATATGCATTTCATTTGTTTTACATACAAATGGTGCAAACTACATTGGCCTGTTTAGCTCTCATGGAGTACAAAGGCACCTGAAGCTGCCATGAAACGGAGAGAACAGTATTCTTCTTCCACCAGAACTATTACTACTATTACTGATCTTGTATAGACTCCAGTCTTTGCAGAAAGCTATCTGGATTATGCTTAACAGTCCTACCTATTTAAAGGTGTACCTATTTCTCTCTGCATTCTCCAAAAGTAGGGCAATTCTGATGGGAAGCCTAGGGCTCATATGATGGCCATGGATGGCAACAGGGTTTCAGGCTCATAAAAGGATTCCAAAGCATCACAAAAATGCTTCAAGCTCACTAATCCATGATGACTCAACCTCTCAGGCACCTCTCACCCAGAGCTACACAGAGCAATGGTTATTATTGCAATATCATCAGCCTCCAAGCAGAAATATGTCTGAAACCATAGAGACCCCAGGTCATTATTTTGTTCTGCTACAGTTCTAACATGGAATGGCAGTGCAGGCCAGGGTAGGCTGGAGGTGGAGAGGAAAGGTAAATCCTATACACCAGAGCAATGTTCATATAAGTTCAAGAGTCTTCCTCCTGTGAGGGTTATTGTGTTCCAGTGCAAAGTCAACCCAACGACTCTCTGCTCGTATACCAGCAGCAGCTTCTCAGTTTCAGAGACAAAATTATGAATTCAGCTCCTCATGATTTGAGCCTTATTCCATAGGCACAAAGCTCAGCTGCTCATACAGATGAGTAATTAGATCTGTAGAACAACAAAGGTTTCTAATATATGACCAATTACCTCTGTTAGCGGGTTGTCACCTTAGCCAGACCTGAGGCAGCTTGACCTTGGGTAATGAGCACCTTTATAAGACAGGGAAATGATTTAATACAAACATGTTTCTTTCTTGTACACATCTTCCACCTCCCCACTTTCCCCCAAGATACATGGTGTCAAAATAAGGGTTAGGAAAATATTATCTATGATTATATTGTATGTTAGCTGTATAAAAGCAGGCATGGCCAGCTCATAGCCTGGAATATTAGATTTTAAAATGTAATTGGTTATACTTTCATTCCCAAGCCTTCACCACATTAGATAGTTACTGCTACAGTTACATCTACAAAGAAGGAATCATTAAGGCCAGCCTGGGGGCAGAGTAATGGTATCGCATCCACATGATGCACGTGCTGGCTCCGCCCCAGGGCACCATGATGCTGCATGCTGCACCGCACAGTGTGCAGTGTCATGGTGCTCATCTGCCACTGCGTCTGGACATCGCAGAACCACAGGGGAACTGTATAGCCACACCGCCACAGCTATGGCACCCTTTCCAGGGTGCAAAAAGGAGCCGCTATTTGAGGCTTCTTTTCACACCCTGGAAAGGCTGGATCAGGTCTTCAGCGTGCGGTTGACGCAGCCCCGATATGACTGAAGAAAGGGGGGCTGGAGGCCGCCCCTTTAGGGTTGTTTATACAGCCCCTAAAATGAGGCTGTCATACCTTGGACACATCATGAGGAAAAATGAATAGTTAGAAAAGGCACTGATGCTCAGAAGGCAGTAGAAAGACAGGAAGGCCACATGCCAGATGGTTAGATTTGATCAGGGAGGACACAGGCCTAGGCCTGCATGACCTGAGCAGAGAGGTTGAGGACAGAGGCACTTAGAGATGTCTCATCCATAAGATCAGCCTGAGTTGAAGTTGACTTAAGAGCATTTAACAACAAGAAATCACCAAGAGGATTGTGTCCTGGTTTGATTCACCTAAATAACACTTTCTAAGCCTGTTGAGACATCTCTGTCTCTCAGATGACAATTCAGAAGATACCCTAGAATAGAAGAATGGGAAAGGAAGTGAGAAACATATGCTGGAGAAGCTAGGCCAATAGTAGGGGAAGACTGGGCTCTTCCTTTTCCTGATATTCCTCTTGGGAGACTGGAGGTGGAGATTTCTATCACTCTTTGGTTCCTCTGCAAGTAGCAGAGCCTAGATAATTGTCACTTTTCACAATGATCATCCTAGAACAATCACACTGTCTTTCTGGCAGGGATACTATTGCCAGGTCTTTGAACAGATGAGGTACAGTTAAGTTCTGTCAAGTGTTCCTGTCCTCACTCACTTTCCAGCCTCAACTTTCAGCTGGAGATGTCCTCTCCCAACATAGCAATTGCCTTGCCAGAGGAGAGCAGTTGGATGCATAGGATAATGAACAGCCGCATGAACAGAGCTGGGCACTCCTCCATGCCCCTTTCTCATTCTCACCAGCAAGTTAATACATGTGTTGGGTGAGGGTGGCTGTCGCTGAAAGTTGGGATTTCCATGTTGAGGGAGGATAGAAACCTTCATCCTGCTTGACAGAGGCTTTACAGTGCCTTGTTCTGCTCCACAATCAGTTAAGGATTAAAATCACAGAAACCCCATGTCAGATCCAATCTGTCAAAACTAGGAAAGGAGAAGAAGCAGGGTTCCACATCCAGGAGATGCTTCTTCTATGACTAGTGGTTCGCGCCATTTTGATCTCCCTCCTGCCATGAGGTTACTTCTAGGAGGCAATAAGAGCAGTCTTCTAGCAGTCCCTGGTCTCTTATTATCTTATGGCATGGAAGTGTGAAATCATATTTTTTCTAAACTGGATAGTCAAAGAATACAATGAAAAACTACATGTATCAGGCATTTTACTTCTTCAAGTTAGTGTTCACCAAATGAAGTCAGTGCAATAAAAATGGGAGTGTGATTAAGGACAACTTAAAAAAAGAGGCAGTAACTATAAGACAACCATCAGTTTATGGATATTGGCTGTACTCTCCATGGCAACACTCTAAGGAAAACGCAAATATCAACAAGCTGTTTGCTTTCAACCATACTTTTAGTCATAGAGAAATGTTGCCATTTTAAACGATCTGTAGTAATTTAACCTGAAACCTTCAAATACTCACTAAAAATACAGGGCTGGCCCTACTAGTAGAAACAAGGTGAAACAAATGCTTCGAGCAGCATATATGGAGTATCATAAGATTGCAGGAAATTATCGGTTATTTGATTTGGAGCTTTTGATTTTTGCAAGTTCACTTCGTAGACATCATGAAAAGACATGACTCGTTTGAAAAGACAAAGGTAGAAGGCTTCAGGAAAAGATGAAGACATATATATTACAAGTAGATGGGCTCAACCAAGGAAGCCAGGGCTGTGAGTCTGGAAGTTCTTATTAGGACTACTGGTAACAGGTTGACTTGGAGGGTCACCATAAGTCAAAGTCAACTTCACAGCAGTCAACAACAAACTGCCAAGAATTGAAAGAAGCACTTCTAGGACTTTCTGCCTTATGCGCCAAAATAACATAATTGGCTTTCAATACCATGCACTTTCACTTAGATGGATAAGGGATGCCACACCTGCTTTACCCTAGCCAACAAAATGTATTTTGCTAAAATGGCAAATGATTCCTGGACATAGAACTTAAGACAGCAAAATCCTTTAAAATCTCCCATGATTTCATCTTGCCAGAAACTTGAGAGATAGGAATAGTTCAGGAGGTATAGTTTTCACTACTACTCCTCTTACTACTATTCCTGCTGATATTGTATAGATGAGAAAATGAATGTGAAGAACAAATTGAGAAAAAATCTTTTTCAAGAGATCTTCTGGGTTGGAATCTGAAGGTGTATCTTCTGTCATCACTTCAATCACTTAGCACAGTTGGGTTTCCCTTCTACAACTGTGGCTCCAAGAACCAAATAATGGAGAGAGAAAAAAACCTGAAAGGGTTCTTCCTTTCTTTTCAAAGTTTACACCTACAGAGTTGACAACACAGACACATCCCCCCACCCTGCTGGCTTCTCTATGTACCGGTAGCAAAGTGATGACAGATCATATAGAATGAATACACTTTTAGCTTTTTCTGGTGGCTATTTGCGTACTTTTGAACATCCATTTGATGATTGTGAGGTGGGTGTAAAATAAACATCAGCTTCTTTTATCATCAAGGATGTACAACTTGTAATCATGAATTATGCAAGCCAGTATTGACTGTCTTATTGTAAGAAGAAGCCGCCACAAAAACTGCTTTAAGAATATAAATGTTACAAGAGGGGATTGGGTCTGTCACAAAACATTCTGAACTTTTTTTTTAATTGTAAAAATCAAAAACTAAGCCCCAGATATATCCCTAGTGCAGAACTCAGAAAAGGTTTTGGGTTGAACTACAACTCTCAGAATCTCCCAGCCAAAATGGCATGAGTATCTTCTCCAAAGTTCCTCCTATCAGTATGCAAAGGCATCTTGCAGCACCTTTAAGACTAAATGTGCCAAAGAAGTTATAGAATAAACTTTCACTCCCACATCTACAGTCTTGTCTGAACTGCAGAAATAAAACAGTTTGACACTGTTTTAACTGCCATGGCTCAATGCTATGGAATTCTGGGATTTGTAGTTTTTTGAGCTAAGTAGCCTTCTCTGTCATGGCACTGATGTCATTACGTGCTAGGGTTCATGAGTGTGCGAATGCTGCGTGCTCACAAATCCTAATGGCACCGCCCAGGCACATTTTAGTGCCAGTCTAGATCACGCCAGTGTGTCATTTGGATTACTCCTTTTTCTTCCCAGTTTTCAACCTCCCTCCATTTAGCCTTACAATAATCCTGCAAGGTGAAGTAGACAGAGGTATAGTATCACACTTCACAAATGCAAAATGTAGAAGTGGTAGATTTTGATGTGCAGGCCCTCATCATATTAGTTCCTACAGCAATGCCCCCAAAGAGAATAAAAAATGAAATGAAAGTGACTGCAGAAATCCATTTTTGCTCCAGCTACTGTGGAGATTGCAGCTAGCATCCTAGGCTTAGAGGCAGTAAATCAAGTCAGTATTCATACATAGGCAATCAAGGGAGCTCACCAAAGTTGAAGAGAGAAGAGTGACAAGTCTCAGTCATTCCAAAATCCATCAATGGAACGGAAAGCCTGGCGGAACAAACAGCTCCAAGTAACAAACTGCCTGACCTTGAGAGGCCAGGTGGTTAGTTGGTCAGCATATGTCATTTAAGCTTCTGCCAGAGATATTGGGGCTTTCTAGATTGGCAGGAAAGTGTGACATGAAGTTGCCTTTTCCTTAATGCTTAGCATCTGCACCACAACCTTTAGATGGAGCTGCGCTGTTCCACAGTTTTTAAAAAAGAAGCTGGGAAAACCAGCACCTTTGTAAAGGCGCTTCTTCTCCCCTAAAACACAAAAAAAGTGTGTTCATGGCACACTTTCCCTTTTTCTCATTTAAAGGCTAGGGTTTCATGCAGCCATGAACACACCTCTTTTTGCCAATCTAGATCAGGTCATTGACTCTTCCAAGGCTGCTGCCACACTGCAGAAATAAAGCAGTTTGATACCACTGGGCGACACACCTGGATCGTCTATAGAGAGCCAGCTGGTATTGCTTTGGAAGGTAGAGGTAATATGGGGGAGTCAGATTCGAGAAAGCTTTGGGGACAAAATACTCCATGAGCAGCCCACAGTAATGTGGCATGTGTAGACTCATCCTAATTGTAATATCAAATATGTTCTGCAGCCAGCTTATATATTGGCTACAGTGTTTGACTGGGATATAGGAGGTCTAGGTTCTAGTTGCCATGAAACTCACTGGATGATGTTTTCTTTTAGTTAAACATATTTAACAGGGCCATTGTGAGGATAAAGTAGGAAAGACAGCAGTGTAAACAACATAGAGCCCTAGTACTGGGTGAAAGGTGAGGTATAAGCGTGATTAAAAATGTATGAATAATAAAGTTTGAATCATACAAAATAGCTGGCCGGGGGTCTGTGGGGCATTTGTTTCTTTCACAAATACTCCTGTGCCTGCTGAACAATCTAATTCCAGCTTCCTATGCAGGCACAACTGAGCTGTTCCCCTTGCCCATGCCTGCAGCAACCAAAGAAACTCCCAGAATTGATGCATTTAAAGAGACTTATTTAGTAAAAGGACATCATTGTGGCTGACATGAACAAAAAGCAGAAGCCTTGATTTAGAAGGAAGATCTTCAGAAAAAAAAGATGGCTGAATTTGATGGAGGTCCAGAACACTACCGTACTAAGAAAACAAGGTGATAATTGGCTGAAATCTTTTAGCATTTTACTGAATGGCAGTAAAATGGAGATTACCATTCAGGAATGTATCTGAAATAATTGCAAGATTTGTAAATAATAATATATGAGCACTGCTATGCTGAACAATATAATGGCCCATGGGTATCTGAGGCTGTTTCTGCATAAAGATGAAAATTCTGGGGTTTGGACAGAAAATTGTCTCTTAATTTATCTTTTTTTCTCTTATTCTCTCCCTCCCTGTTTAAAACCATCTGTGAACAAGCAATCCTAAATTCACATTCTATTTGTGCTTTATTACAATGCTCAAGGGTTAGATAAGAACCTGAAGTTGAAAGAAAGTCAACATCACTTGGCCCAGTTATGGGGATTTAAATCAGCTTTCTTGGAAATGATTCTCTCTTTTTTCCTAATATTCCTACCTTCGATAGTATTTCTGTTCCACTTACCAATAAATTGGATAGGCTATGCTGTTCTGAATTAAAATGTATACCTTCTGGCTCTTCTAATTTTCAGGTCAGAATTGCAGACTGAAGCATAGGTCAGTTATAATTTTTCCCACATTCTGTAAATAGCATCCTGAATATCTACATTCCATGACCTGAAATGAAGACCTCTAAGTTATGTTCTGTTTAGTATAGTGAGTCCTATGACTCACAATACTGTTAAAGGTGACTGTCCTCCTCAGATACATACAAGTGATGTAGTACTTGGAATCGCAGTAGTGCGATCTAGGATTGCTAATCTGTAACTGGGAGACAATTCTCACAAGCAGCCTCTCTAAGTTGGACATTGATGGAAAACTATAACAGGAGGCCTGCTAATAGTTTTAGGAAGATATTCAGAATTCACTTACAAGAGATAGTTGTCCCTGCCTGCCACATGGTAGTATGGAGTTGTAGGAATACTGTATCTTGTTCACTGCTGATTGACTCATCATTTTCATGGGGAAGAAAATTTTCTTCTAAAAACCAAGTACCCTGCTTGTAGTTCTAATCGATTATATGAGAAAGATATCACCTGTGAAGCAGGTGTTTCTTAATGTCACCAGCTTTTTTAATTGTAATTTTCAGTATTACAGATGTGCCTGATAAATATTTATCTTTATATGTTTGGAGTGGAAGGTAGATGTGTAATGTAAGTAGGTGTGAACATCAGTAAGTTGAGTATAAAGATCATTGACAATTTTGTGTTTTCCTAATGAGAAGGATTCAGAACAAAATGAGGTATGGATGCTTGATGCTGCTACTAGATCGCAATGACTGTCAGATGAATAAAGTTGATATAATTAAGCTTTACGAGGCATTCCTTGCTCTTTGTCTAGATCATAAAGATTTCTCAATGTAACCTCAGCTTACAAGAGGTTTCTCACTGGCCTCTTTATGGAAGCTATTTTCTAGCTTGCCATGAACAGATTTGCCTACGAAGGAGCCACTGAATGCCCATTGTGGTACCCTGCAGTGGTAAGTAGTGCTCTCCATTGAGTGTAAAATTATTGCAAGTGAGCAGTAGTGCCAGTGAAGTGGTAATAACCTCTGCGGCAGTAACATTAGAATTCTTGCTGTTATGGAATTCTTTTAAAGCATTGAACCCCATCATTATGTGGTATGTTGGTGTTAAGTGTTTGACATCCAGTGCAAAAATATAGTATCATTATCACATTGATTCTGTTTATTCAAAGACTCAGTTTTGAGTAAGAAATTATTTGGTGTCATTGGGGAAATTCTGTGAAATTGTTAGTACCATCACTGTACTCTGACATGATACAAGCAATTCTTTGTGTTTCTCCCATTCTTGGCTGATTTATTCTGCTCCAGTATTAATCTGGAAAGAAAATTCATAGCAGGACACTCTGATATCCATTTTTGAGATTTGAATTTTTCAGATGTTATTTTATTTATTTTAATAATAATAATAATAATAATAATAATATAATATCTGGGCCTAATTCAAACTTACAGATAAATCAGTGTGTGATCCGAATCAATGGATCGATTTGACATCAGGTCATGGTTTACACTATACTTGCCCCAGTTACATTTTCTGTCATCAAAATAATCCACTTCTGGTTTCCATTCACCAATTAATCAATTCAAATTGATTTTGTTCCAGCCATCCGGAGGGCAAATTTGAATAGATTCTGATCCGCTTGTGGTTCACACTTGCGTTAAATCTATTTTGCGAAAGGGACATGGAAAAAAATCAGCATAAAAAAGATGCGGGTTAAATGGGTCTGGTGCATGGACCCCTCACCAAATCATTGCAGTGAATCATAGAATCATAGAGTTGGAAGAGACCACAAGGGCCATCCAGTCCAACCCCTGCCATGCAGGAACTCTCCATCAAAGCATCCCCGACAGATGGCCATCCAGCCTCTGTTTAAAGACCTCCAAGGAAGAAGATTCCATCACACTCTGAGGGAGTGTGTTCCATTGTCGAACAGCCCTTACTGTGTCTGACCAGGTGTGATCTCTAGAATCAAACAAATGTTGTACTTAGCATTGGTAAAGATAAGCCTTGATTATTTGGATCCTATTTTGGGCATCTGGAGTCCTGGGGATAAGAACTGTGAAGCTTTGGAAGGAAGAAATTGTTGGTTTCTTTCATATAGAGCACGCCAGAATGTTTTCACCTGGAAAAGAGAACAAAATCTTCTTGGCCTTAAGCTTTTGGATACCAGAAGGATAGTAAAAGCATGGCCTTGACTGAGGAAGCTAAGAAGTTTGGAGAAGCTATCAATTTGAATGCTTTGGATACTTTCAACAGCTCTATACACAGATTGACCCCTGATAAGATCCTAAGAACACAGTGTTTGCCAAAAGATAATAGGATGCTATGTCTGAGAAGGAAAAAAGAAAAGTTGTATAATGCGCTTTTTCACCATAATTGCCACCGACCTACACAGAACTGAATGATAGTGCAGAAAAAAAAAGAAAGCAGCCAGAAAGCAAGAAATTTGGGCATGACAAGGAGATCAAAATGCAATGGTATTCTGGGAATTCAGCTGTACTTTATAATATTCTGTACTTAATTATACAGGGGTTATAAATGTAACACTTGGGTATTCTCATGGATTTATTTTCTTGGGGAGCTATTTTGCTATTTCACCATTCTGGCATGACACTTTACTGCATAATGCTGTTTTTTCTGCACTCTTTCTTCAGTTAGCCCCAAGTGCTCATCAAACTGGCACAGCATCTGCTAGTTAACTTCATTTGTCCTCCAGTTCTTAGTTTGAGTCCAATATTTTTGCTATGCTAGCACTGCATCTTTCCACTTTTTTCCAGAGGGCTCTCCTGAAAGATTGCTAACTACTGCCATCTATATCTCTATTTATGTGCTGTGTCTGTAGTTATCAAATATTTGCTGTCCTATACTTGGTTTTGCATTTTCAACCCCTTTCCCTGTCTGCCATGTTTTCTCATGGTGAAAGGCAGTGTCCCAAAAGTCACTGGGGTACCTTGGCCAGTGGTGGGGGGGGGCAGGATTTGTGGGGTGAAAAGTACAGTTCTTTGGGAAGTGATGGTAGGGACCTGTGATTATAAAAGCATCATCACTTCTTCCATTTACGCATCATGGGCATTGGTGATGTGTACATTGCACTCTGAATGCACATGAAATGGTGGGTGAAAAATGACACTCATCCAGAGTTCTCCTTTCGTATATAACGGGGGATTATGTTCCTGGTGTTTGTTTGTTTTTTACCATGTTCTGTTAGCTTGAGTCAATATAAAGAGAGATACTCTCTGTGGTTTTATATTTCAGACAATGAGGCAACTGGGATGTTTGGCTCTGTGTATTTTTCATCCAATTATTTATTTTGGACAGCAATGGGATTTGGTTTACAAGGACATCAGCTGTTTCATTTAAAGTAGTTTCCTGTTTGCAAGGCTTTATATATTTTAATTATATGACCAATGAGTTCTTTGGTGAAGTCTTTGTCTAAGAGTTTGTATATTATTTTCATCTTTCAGTTGTTTTTGGCGTGTTGCTATGTAGTCAACTTAGTTGTTTAGTGCTACAGCTGCAGCCGTTCTGCTAGCAGGCTTTATGACAATACGTATCTGTTCTCATCTGGAAAATCCCTGGGGCCATTCCTCCTCCTTTTCAAAGGCTGTTGTAGGTAGATCTTGATATGTGATTGTTAATGATTGCTTTAACTGATAGGAATAATAAGCAATCAAGTCTTGGAGAGAAGACTCTTAGAAGAATGTATGAAATGAACTCTGTTGCAGATGTCCATATTGTCCTTGGAGTTATAATGGCTGCACCAAGGCCAGTCTGATTTCTTGGTGGTTGGAACAGAAGCATCATCAGAAGATTAGGAAAAAAGGAAGAATTTTTGAATGGGAAGAGTTAACACTCAAATATGCCATAGATTCAATCTAGAAGGTAACACCTAACATCATTCATCCACAATTGGAATCCTCTGTCCTTTGCATTCTATGGCATGAACTCTATTGTTAATCCCAGCAAGAACAGACCCATTGAATAAATGAGATTGACATAAGTGTTGGTTCATCATTCATTAGATTCTCCTGTTGCTGGGGCCACTAATACAGTTTTGGTCTGTAATAATCATGGTCATGTCTACACAGGCCATTTGCATCAGTTTACTCTTGCCTTCACATCCCTCTGTCCTCATGGGGCAGGGTCAAAGGCCCAATTCGAATGCAGATTCTGTTCATGGGGAAAGGGCAGTTCGACAGAAAATCAAGGCCATCCTTTAAACTGAATTTTTAAAAAACCCCTCATCATTTGCTCTAGATATTCATAGACAATCTGGAGCACTTTGGAACAATGCTGGGCAGCTGTTTACACCGCATTCTGCTGTGCCACTGACTCGAGTTGCTCCGCTGAGGTCACAGCCAAGTAATCATTTCCAACTTCAAAGACAGCGACTTGTGCTGTCAAAGCCACCAGCATGCAGTACAGTGGGACATGTGTGTAGACAACTGTCCAGCTTTGTTCTAGAATGCCCAGGTAATAGAGCAGCTTTGAGGCCAGAATACTCTGCAAGCAGCCCAGATTATTTAGGCCAGTGTATGCCCCATGTTTTGTAAAGCTTTTTTTCTCCAGAACAGCTGAAGAAGCTGAAACATCTTAAATTAATATTAGAAATTTTCTGATTTTGTTAGTTGGGCTAATATTTCTGATTTTATTAATCAAACTAGTGTGTATGTGTGTGTGTGTGCGATCCAGAGCAGACTCATATGAAGTGCTGTTTGATGCTTTAAATGTCATCTATATACATATATGCACATCTTTGCATGTGTACAAATATACCCTTGTAAATAAATACATGCCAGTATTTTCAGATCTTATTTAAAGTCTTCCTGACTCACTGAATCATAGAATTGGAAGAGGCCCCAAGGGCCAACCCCATTCTGCCATGGAGGAACACACAATCAAAGCACCTCCTGAGATAGATGGCTATCATGCCTGTTTATAAAACCTCCAAAGAAGGAGATTCCACCACACTCTGAAGGAGTGTGTCCTACTGTCCACCGTATTTGATCACCTGTGGTCTCAAAAAAGTGATGTTCTTGCAGTAATGAGTAAAAATCATAAATGACTCCCATCTCTGAAACTTGTGGGTATGGATGGCTGCAGATGTTTTGATGAGTACAGACCATAATACACACAGAATTTTTTAGTCGCAAACTACACTGCAAACTACTAAAACACTTGCTAATAAAAGTTTCATCGTTCATTCTGTGCCTATCTACATACATTGTTTCATTATCTATAACTGTGTTTTCTAGGCTGACATTCTGCACATAGTCCTTGCAAGATGGCCCACAGCAATAACTACAAATATCAAAATGTAATAAAACCTCAAATAGTCATATAAAAGACAGTAGAACTCCTTAAATGATTGTTTTATGTGTATCTGTTAAACTGTCATGCTTTATTTTAAACCTATTTGAATGCTTTCCCACACAGTTTAGCATGGGGAATATGAAAGAGACTCACATTTCCAGATGACAAAAAACTGGGATGGGATGGGAGGCTAAAACATGGGAGGATAGGAACAGAATTTAAAAAGATCTAGATAAATTAGGAAATTTGACAAAAACCAATAAAATGAAATTCAATAAAATCTACATTTAGAAATAAAAACCAAAAGCACACTGATAGAATGGAGGACACATGGCTTAGCCCCCGCTCTGAGTGTATGTACAGAGGAGCGGGCTATAAATAAACTATTATTATTATTATTATTATTATTAGTACTACAGGTGAAAAGCGTCTTGGGATTATTGCTGATCATAAGTTGACCAAGAGCCAGCACTGTGATGCTGCAGCAAAGAAGGTAAATATTATTTTAGCCTGCATTGATAGAAGCATATTTTCTAATAGTTCCACTATATTATACCCTGGCCAGGCCCCACCTGGAGTACAGCATTCAGTTCTGGGTGCCTAATTTTAAGAAGGATAGACACAAGTGATAGCAGATTCAAAGACCAGCAAGATGATAAGAGAAGTATAGAGAACAAATGTTTGAGGAAAGGCTGAAAAAGCTGGGCATGTTCAGCTTGGAAAACAGAATACTGAGGGGCAATACGACTGCACTCTTTAAATACTTAAACTTCAAGTATTATTACAGAGGAAAGAGGACAGGCTTGTTCTCTGCTGCCCTAGATGGTAGGACCAGGTCTTGCAGTCTGAATTTACATGAGAGTAGATTTAGATTGAGCATTAGAAGGGACTTCTTGACAATTGAACAAATTGCCTAGAGAGGTGGTAGGGTCTTCATGTCTGGATGTCTTCAAAAAGAAGCTGGACAGTTATGGTACCTGCTGGAGATTCCTTTTTTGGAGATCCTACACTGAACAGGGATTGGATTTGACAGCCCATGAGGTCCCTTCCACCTTTATGGTTATTTTAGAGACCCCTTTCCACTAAACAATTATAGGAGTATGATTACAGTTTAATGGAAATAACTGCATCCTATACAATCCTAGGATTTGTAGTTTGGTGATGCACTAGACTTCTCTGGCTGAGAATTCTAAATGCCTTGAACTAAAGTGCAAATCCAAGATCCCATAGGAGGGAACCAAGGAAGATAAAGTGGAATCATAGTGTTGTAATTGTGTAGTACAAATGGCCCCCAGGAGAGACATACTGGTAACAGTGTGCCAAGCCCTGCCATGTAAATCATAGAATCTTCTGCAGGGATTTCTCTACAACACTTTGGGACGTTTGAATACTGGAAGAAAATGGCACAAAATTCTTGCTAGTGTATTCTTCTTCCCAATGAGGTTTCCCAGCTGTTGAAGAATTTGTTATTTAATAATAATAATAATAATAATAATAATTATTATTATTATTTATAGCCTGCTCCTCTGTCTAAGCAATCAGAGCAGGTTACAACAAGTAGCCAATGTCCTCCCCTACTTTAGACTTCTTTATGGACCTCTTTATGGAACATTTAGATTCCATGCAGATGTCTTTGTAGAAAGCCTGTATTTAAATTCCAGATAGACCTCTATGGAAATGAACAGATATTGAGTAGTATTGTTTCTAAAGTGCTTTCAAACTCCAAGAACTTTACAGTCAGTCAGTCAATCAATCATGACAATCTCTGTCTGAAAATTTCCAGCATACAAAATGTGAAAAACTTTACAATATGGCTTCTTTTGCTTTTCTCTTTACTTCATGGAGCCTCATTAAACCTCACAGTACATGCAGACCATTTTAGACTAGCTGTGTTAAATTTTCTCATTTGAGACAATAAAGGCCAGACGACAATAAAGGTAAAATATATCACTCCAGAAAAATAACGGGTTCCTCAGTATCTAGAAACCACATCCTTCCAACCTCATTTCACAGATGGCAATAGCTGGTAGTTTCTGCTCAGATAGGTTCATTATTCCTCTTTTTCATCATAAACTGTTCAAAGCTCTTGGCTCAGTAAGTTAAAAAAGCAAATTAAAAAGAGAAGTGGCAGAAGCACATCTTAAAGGTGGATCATCTTAATGGCTTTTGCTGGAAAAACAATACCAGAAAATCAAGTCTGACCACATTTCTGGGCCTCCCTTTAGCCATTGCTATCTTGGAGATAATGCTTCATGGCTGCTAAGAAAACTGACGCAGCTGAAATTAAAATGGACCCCCCCCCCCATGGTTGCATCAAGTTGGATTTTAGGATTAGAAACAGAGCCCTTCTTGTGGCACCAAGGCAGATTTCTTTAAAAGCCCAGTCATCATGATCCTAAGCACATCTGTTCATTTAGTTATGAGTTATACTTATATCTTGGCTTTCTTCCAGGGACCTCAAAAGAACTGTGACATGGCCGTCCCACCCTGACATTATCCTCACAACAATCATATGAGATTGGCCAAGTTGTAAGGGAAAATACTGACCCAGGACCATTCCACAAGTTTCATAGCCTAGTGGCAAGTAGAATAAGCATCTTCTATACTCCTGTCCAATGCTCTCCAACCACAACACCACACTGGTATGCACTGGCTGCTGCCACACTGCAGAAATAAAGCAGTTTGACATCAGTTTAACTGCCATGACCCAATGCTATGGAATTCTGGGATTTGTAATTTTGTGAGATAGTTAGCCTTCCCTGTCAGAGTGTTTTAGTACCCCCACCAGAAGGTACATCCCAGAGTTCTATAGCATTGAACCATGGAAATTAAAGTAGTATCAAACTGCTTGATTTCTGCAGCATCACAGCAGGCATTGTTTCTAAACATATTTTTGGCTGATCTAAGGGGATTATGACACGGAGCCTTACCATCCCTGAAACAGGGCTATATTTTCTGTAAAGCATGTGGGTGTGATAGCCAATCACGCTTGTCTCCCATGATTTAATCGTCACTGAGTCATCCCACTCCTCTCCTGTCATCAAAGCATTTGTGGAGCAGCCATTTCTCCAATAATGGAAGTTCCCATTGTTGAGAAATGGCTGCTTCAGGAACACTTTGACGATGGGAGATGAGCAGAATGCCTCAATGACGATTAAATCATGGGAGGCAAGTGCAATTGGCTATCACACTTGCACACTTTATGGATGATTTAGCCATGTTTCAGGGACAGTAAGGCTCCATGTGATCCCCTATGAGGATAGTGCCATAACGTGCCTCCTACAGTAATTTTGGGAGATGGCAGAGGAAAAGTGGAGATGAAGTTCTCTCTCTTTTTTTCTTCTACTCCTGGCATGCAGCTATGATGGCTGGACAAGATCCAGGAGTACTGGGAAAAAGTATTTGTCAGTGGGAAGCTGCATTCTGGGAAATGCAATGGAATTCAATGGAAATTCAATGGAAAACTATACTCTTTTCTGGCACCTGAACAGAGCTATAACCTGATGCCAGCTGATTGAAGAGGAAGAAGAGGAGAGAAAGAGCCCTAGCGTTCTTTTTCCAGCCTATCTGTTGGTGCTGGCAGTGATGATGGTGATGTGGGATGCAGTGAGAAGAAATTACACGTGCAGTTAGCTGACAGAAAGGGGCATGGGATCAGACTCCACATCTATGATTTTGTGGGAGATAAAGCATCATTCTAACAAGCTATTTTCTAAAAAAATCCAGAAAATAGCATGGTATTTTGAGACCAGTTACAGATATGACAGGCCATTCATCTCATCACTAGCAAGCATCTGTTCTTCCTGGAGGAAAGTGTTATCTTCCCCCCATTCCTCAATCTCACAATTTTGCTGTGAGACAGCTTTGGGTAAATAAATATTAAATTGAGTTATTTTAGTTACTATAACACCAAATTGCTGTACTCCAGCCTGCTGACACAACAATCTTTTGCAACATAACAGAGGTCTAAAAGAAGCAAGATTTAAGATTTAGACATGTCCTGTTGGTCTAGACTAACTTTTTATTATACGGTGGTCAATCAGCTGCCTATGGAAGCTCACCATCTGAACATGAATTCTATGGTGCTCTCCACCTTGCAATTCCTAGAATTATGCCCAATGTTGAATTCATCCTTTTTAAGGCAGCCACATTGCAGGTTGACATTTTCACCAAGAGCATGCACGGTACAATGATTTTAGTGTTGGAGTAGGACTCTAGGACACCAGGATTCAAATCCTTGCTCAGCCATGGAAACACAATGGGTAACCTTTAGCAAGCTATTTTCCCTCAGCCTAAGAGAAAAGCCATAGCGCCCCCCCCCACCAGCTAAATCTTGCTAAAAAAAACCAAAACCCCCAAACAAAACCGGGCTGTTGCAGACTGGAGTCAGCTGGTGGCACATAGCAACAGGAGTCTATGCTAAGTCCCACATCCCTGACTCTCTGTCAGCTCAGATCCCAACAATGTATTTTTTTTAAGTTGGGCATGTTGTTATTGTTATTATTGTTGTCCCAGGATGTATCTTTTTACTCTCCCTTACCCTGAATATCATTTGCCATTTTACCGTTTATGCTCCCAGCTGGAAGATAAGGATCTATCAATGGTTCATACTCCTGCTTCCCATGATAGCTGTGATAAATGTTATAATACAAGTCACATTTTGAACTACAACTTCCAGCATTCCCTGGTAGGTTGCAAGCATCCTCTTGATCAAAACAAGAATCCATTTCATGGATCCATCTTACAATCCCCACATACTGTACTCACGTGTTGTACTGGGAGTTTAATGTAAAATGTTACAACACAGGCATCGCTAAGTTTCAAGCATATTTATTTCTTTATTCATTCATTTAATTGATTTATACCCTACTTTTCTCCTGAATGGTACTCAAAACAGTCTTCAGACTTTATTTCTTTCCTGTAGTTCAGAATGTATTGCTATCGTTCTGGGACTATGCTACCTAAGGCTACAGGTGGTTGAACTACACAGTACCATTCAATTCTGGTATATCTGGAGCTGGAGGATTATATGTAATTGATATTCTGAACTTTTGCTTGAGCTAGTAAGTTGTATCTATACAGACCCCTGAGATGGTACATAGCTGAACAGTGAGTGCTTAACAAACAGAGTCAGATTTTATAAGCTAGCAAACACTGACCCATATTAGATCCATCAATTCTCCCTGCCTAATTCAGAACAAAATATCTGGCTTCAGTCCTTATTTAATTAACATGAAACTGGATGTTTTCTCTCTATCATACTGATGTGCACAATGAACTACAAGCCAGGCTAAAAAAAATACATCAAGAATTGCTGGCTTAGCAGTGTATATGTGAACCTGTGGGGGACAGACTGGGCATGACTCCTGATGCACAGATGGCTTTGCAACCAGTGTAATAGGGGCTCTAAAAATATGAAAGATGGGACAGAGAGATGTGTTATCAATATACACATTTTGGTTCTTGCTTTAAAACCCAGATATCCAAAAGGGCAACATCAGATGCATATCCCACCCTAGACATTTTCACTTGCCTGGGTTAAAATCAGTCCTTTGACCAAGGAAGAAAAGGACAGTTGGGCAAGAGATGGATAGTAATATCTAGACAGGCATTGTAATAACAGCTCAAAGAAGAAACATGTCGGTCTTTTATTTTATGAGAGAAGCCAGCTGTAATATTGGTGTTGTGACCTTGGCCAAGACACAGCAATAATGGAGAAGGAATCATTTGCATCAGACACAACTGCAGAGGCACTAGATCACAAACTTCAGTAGCCAAGGCTCGTGCTTGGAGTCCCTGGGATCCTCTTAAACTGGATGCCCAGAAATGGTTTCTTCTAAGCCTGTGTCCCTAAAGGCCGGGCCCTACTGCAACAGGCAACTCCCTCCCTCCAGAGAAGGTAACACGCTTGGCAGAAAAAAATGGATGGAATATTTGGCACCAAATGCAGATGCAGCCTTTTAAAGGTTATTTTCTCCTCAGTAAGAAAGCTGGTAGGAAACAGAGTTGGGTGCCAGGGTAGACTGAAAGCATCCCCTGCTTTCTTTTCTGTGCATCTGCTTTCTTGCCCTCTACAATCAGGGGTGCTGGACATGGTACCCTACCTTACTACACACCCTCCGATAGTCTCAATTTGACTAAAACAGCCCAGATTAATCCTCTGCTGTTACACTTTTTGAGGTGCTCTTAAAATGTTGCTGTTTCTCTCGCCTCCTTCCCCCTTTGTCCTTGATTTACTTGATTTGCTGAAACTGAGTCCAAAGCAGAGGAGAAAACAGGGGAGAACCTTGCCCTTTCCAGTAGGCTCAAGCAAAAGCAAGCTGCTGCAGCCTCACCTAGCTTTTGTGTTCTCCCTCATTTAATAACTTTTGCCATCTTGACCCCATAGAATCATAAAATCTTGATGTTGCTTGGCCACATGCATCCTGGTTTTTATCTGTGAACTGCTGGAGGTTATGTTACTGACTTTGATAAGTGAGCCTGAGAAAGAGTGGAAGTTATCCACTGAAGTTGGAAAGACTTGTCCCAGGTACTAGTAGGTTTACCTCTTGAAAAATAACACATAAATACATCTGGTATAAATCAGTCCGGCACCAAGTGTACCTATCTTTGTAGGCCAAGAAACTTTGAAGACCTAGAGTCCATATTACCACACCTACCAGAAACACCTGATCTGTTCTCTGAAACTACCTGGGCTCTTTTCATACTCTAAATGTATAGTTTCAAAATTCCATGAAATTCAAGAAGTGCAAAAGTTCTTTTAGTAGATGTAAAATGTGTGTGTAACTGTCTAACTAAAATGAGCAATCCCAAGTTTCTCTATAAACCCCAGTCTTAATCTTGCTTGTGTCAGAGATGTGCCCTGCAGAGTCCACTACTACTGTCTGTAGTGTGTTTGCCATTTTTTTCTGAGATGAAAGAAAGGCCTGTATTAAGGGGGACATCCATCCTGACAAATCTTGTGAAGTTGTCAATGTTAGGATTGCAGTGATGCCACTGCATTCTTAACTACCATTTTTATTCATAGGGAGGAGATGGTCATGCCATTTAATTGTTAAGAAAAATTGCCCCACTCCATGTAAACTTTCATTAGAGTTCATGCACTACTGCTGTCAAATTCTATATACTGTATTCTGGGCATTTTCTTCCCACTTCCAAACGTCACTGAATGTGTCACTAAGAAACAACTCACGTGTGCTTGCCCAGAGAAAATGCTCAGGTATCTCATTATTAAATATGATAACTATCAGTAAGGTGGAAGTCAGTAAAAAAAGTAATATCACATTACAGGTGGATAGACTCAATCAAGGAAGCAATGGTCTAGAGTTTGCAAGATATCTACAGGGATGCTATAACAGGAGGTCTTAGAGGTCTCTCGTGCATAGGGTCATCATATATTCATGGCAGTTTATAGCAATTGTGCTTCAACTATGCTACTTCCTGGGAAAATCCCTCTGTGAAACGGTTCTTAAGCAGGCCTGTAGCAGGAGGTTACCCAGGTCAATGGAGCAGAGAAACCAGGATGTCTAGAAGTTGTGGTGTGCTTAAGAGGAAACTATGCCTGAACGTAACATAGTAAATATGATTGTTGGACTACAGTCAACTTGACACAGTTTGTGCATTTCTCTACCTGGCTCATTCCATAAAGCTGATTAGCCCTGCATATTCAGTGTACATGCATGTGACCATTTCTTGTCTTGTCTCCCTTAATGTCAGTACATAAGACTGAAGCAGAAGGCTGCTTCAGATATAACATGGCAAAAATAATCCAACTCAACTACTTAGCAAATATTTCAATGATCACCATGAATCAAAGGGAAAAAAGAAAATGCACCAGTGTTAGGTAGATAAAAGATAACCACTCACAATAGTTTAGCAATTGCAATTACCATTGCAAAAGCCACACTGCTTCAGGGAAAGTGTCTAGACTATGTCGAACATGACTATAAATAATACTCTGAAAGACAGATTTTTTTACTCTTCACAGAAAAAAAGAAAAGTACAACCTGAACATTCCAATAGCTTCTACAGTAGTTTCTCAGAGCTGGTGATTAGCTGAACATGATGAACTAGCTGGGTGCTAGATGCAGTTTTAATCAGCAAATACCAACCCAGTCTTTACAAATTGTTTCTTTTTTAAAAAAAAATGTGTAGAAAGGCATTTATTTGCATTCCTCAGACTTGATGAAGTATGTAAGTAGACAGTGAATGACAACCATTTAAAATCTGCTCATATGAAGTTACAGCAATTTTTCAGCAAAATGAAGTGCAGGCATATTTTAACTGCAACAACTAATCTCTTATCAGTATTTTTCAAATACTGTTGCTTACCTCCTATATATCATTTCAATAAAAGTGAATACCTCACTTTTGGGAGCAGATGTCTGCAATAAGCATGGAGCAAGACACCTGCACTAAACATGGGAGATTGCAGCTAAGATTGCAGTCCTATGGCCTATTGGTCCTATGACCTTGGAGGAGGAAACAAAATCTCAAATCCCCAAGCAGAGTGGCAACATAGCATGGCAAGAACAAAGGAGCCCATGGGTGTCCAAAGTCATTCCAACCACGCATCACACAGTTTGAAAGCTGGACTTACTGTTTTCCCTTTGTTGCTCACAATGGGAAGGAAATAGTAAAGGGTGAAAGTGGGGGGATCCTTAGGTGGAAGTGACCATGGTTTCCTGGAGTTTTTTATAAAGTGGAAAGAGGAAGCCAAACAGAGGTCCAAAATACATTGCAAAAATAACCCAGTTTGAGATTGCCTCAATTGCCCTGGCCCAGTGCTAGGTAATTCTGAATACTGTAGTTTTGTGAGACTTTTGGCCTTCTCTGTCAGAGAGCTCTGGTGCCACAACAAACTAAAATTCCCAAAATTCCATAGCACTGAGTCATGGCAGTTAAAGCAGGTCAAAACAGATTATTTCTGCAGTGTGGTGGCTTCTTCTTCTTTTTCTGAAGAGGTGGCTTGAAGCCGCACCTATTGAAGCCACCTTGGGAGCATGGAAAAACATGCTGTAGCCCTGAAGGTGTCCTTCACTCCTATTTGGGCTGGTTTCGGGTCACTTTAGGCGGTCCCAGTGCAACCCCTGGAAGGCTTCGAGGTGCTCCAGAAGCATGCACTGTCAAAATGCCATGTCCTTAGAGCAGCTTGAAGCCATCCCTGTCTGATTGACTGGGTGTCTTCCAGGCGTCTTGGGGGCATGCTCTGTCAAAATGCCACTCCCCCAAGCTGCCAGGAAGCTGGCTATTTCAGCTGGTCTGTTCTGGCTCAGTGTCACACATTCTAGACTTTAAGAAAGGTGGTTTCAGTACACTTAAGGAAATGCTCAGTGTGAACTTCCACTCCTTTAACCAGGTGATCACTGTTGGTTAGGATCAGATCTAAAATAGCTTTGTTTGCCTCTTTCACTTTCTGGACGATGAAATTACCTACAAGGCAAGTGAGGAATTTGTTGTACTTATATTCTTGGCAGAGTTTCACTTCCAATAAATATCAGGAGAGGTGAAATCTCCCATTACTACTGCATCTCTCCTTTCTGAATATTTGATCATCTGTTCCAGGAAGGCATAATCTAAGTACTCAGTCTGGCTTGGAGTGTCTATAGCAGATCTCCACAATGACAACTTAGTTGTTTCTCTCCTGCTTACCTTCCCCCCAGATGTTCTCAACCTAACTTTCAGGAAATAATAATAATAATAATTATAATTATAATAATTTTTATTTATATTTCCCACCTCTCCCTGCAGATTGGGGCAGGATTACATCCATTAAAATACAAAGATACAGAGTTACAAAATTACAGAATACAAACACCATACAAAATATATTCAATAAAAAGTAATATTACTATTAATTCAATAAAATAAGTAGATCATCATCTAAAATACACAGAATCAATCAGAAGTGGAGCATTAAGATCTCTTTTAGATTGTAAACATGAGGGCAGGGAACTGTCTAATTATAAATTTATATGTACAGCACTGTGTAAATCTACAGCGCTATATAAATAAAGGTTAATAATAATAAATTCAAGTGAGTAGGCCTGCCGGAAAAAAGTCATGTATCTCTTCACAGGTATAAAAATCTTTTGGCATATAATGCTACTCCTCTTCCTTCCTTATTTGGTCTATTTCTGTGAAACAGGTTTACCCTTCTATTGTTAAATTTCAATCATGAGACTCATCCCACCAGGTTTCAGTGATTTGATTTGCTCAGTTAAGAGTTCAAGTTCATCTTGTTTGTTTCCCATTCTCCATGCATTAGTGTAGAGACCCATGGTCTCATGGTCTCTACATTAAGACCCCTACCTGCTTATTTAAGGTTTTTTCCCTCCCACTGCTTGGTTCCTGAACTAACTGGTCAGTTCTCTTTATAACTTTTGGGCTATTATCACCTGTACTTGATGAAATCCTACCCTCAATGCTGTCTCCCACATATAATTCAGTTTAAAGCCATCCTGATCAGGTTCGTCACCTAGTGTCATTTTTAGTCTCTTCCCTCCAGCAATCTATGTTCTTTCCTTTAAGTGCTAATTTAGTCATTAGTTTTATTCAGATGGCTCCAAGTACATTTTGAGAAAGATGACTCAAACTTTATATGTCAAAAAATAGGGAATCTCCTTTAGTACATCAATAATTTAAAGTCAATTTTAGACTGGGATTGTCCCTTGAGGCCTTTCTTTTACCAAATAACCCTAAGGCCATGTTGAAAGTCATTATGAGTTATGACACAACTTTACATAAATTTATGTTGAGATGGCAAAAAAATACCATTATACAGCATAAAAAATACCAAAGTCTTTTCCGATGCAGTGAAGCATAGCAGCAGAGGGCTTATGGTGCTGTCTTAGAATGAAAATGACAAAAAGACTGTAGCATTGCTTGGCTATGACTCTCAAAACATATTTTTATTGTGGCCTTTAAACCACAACGGAAGCTTCAAATAGAGGTCCAAGCTTCTGTTCTGTTTCCTATAAGAAATCAGCTTACATACGTAACATATTGACCAAAATCCTTAGATGATTTATGGAAATTCATGGAAAGACATTTTTTTCATCCCTTCCTTCCTCAACCAATCACTTGCATCCCATCCCACATAGTTGAAGTGGCAGCCCTGAACCTCTGTAGAAAGTGAGGAAGCTTGCATTTAGTTGTGAGAGAAAGAATTTTTTTTATCCATGAACCTTTTACTGAATTTCAGGGCTCAACACATTGTATTTCATTTTTCCTTCAACCCCAGAGTTTTCAGTGCTAGAATTAGAAAAGTCATCTAAATGTGGGTGAACACATTTAGATGCTGCTGATATCAAAAATCCTCACTTGCATTCATCTAAACATTCTGGGGCTAATGAAGCAGAAGATTTAAATTATGTTATCTCATCAAAACAAAAGGACTTGTTAGACCAAACCAGGCAATCCAGCCCTCTGCCTCCAGTGGTGAGCAACCGCTCATTTGATGCTCACAGGAAGAACCTATGCCCTGTTTGCCAGACCATAATCACTTCCCAATTCAACAGCTGACTAAAACAATTAAAAGGACATCACATAAGGTCTAAAACTACTATCTCTATATGAGGATCTGCTGAAGCAGTAGTTAACATGGATGGTATTAACATGGAGATAACTGCCTTGATGGGCATTTAATATGAAAAGGACATGTTTTCTTGATGTCTGAAGCAAGGTTTGAATACAGACCTCTGATCCTTTCTAAATGATAGCTGTTGCCTTGCTGGCCCCACAGAGCAACCAATACAAAAGGAATATCTCAACTGGATTAAACCAAATGACCATTGGATTCATGCAGGCACATTTTCTCTGCCACAGCCATTAAGAAGATAAGGAAGCATTCTGAAGACAAAGAAACACACCACCCAAAGAATAATTGTCTATTCAATATACTGAAACCAATGGCCTAGCAGCTACTACCAGTATAGGGATGAAACAAAACAAGCTTTGAGAGCTTGAATGAATTCACAGCGACAAATGATTATGAACAATGGCAGCTGATCCCCTGTGGCTTAATCTTTCTTCCAACACTACCTCTTCCCTGACCTTTCAATCTATGTCCTAAACAGGAATCTGCCCATCATTGCCTTAAAAAAAATACTGTATGCTCACTGGTAAGACCCCAGATCATAAGCTGGCTGGACCAGAAAGGTCATCTAGTCCCAAATCCATCCAGGATGATGGATAGTGCATTCACCCTTTTCTGTCATAGCTAAACCTATACAAGTCAAGTCATGATAGTCTGCAATTAGATGGGAGGACTATTTCAAAACAAATGGTGACTCCTAAAGTTCTAAGTGACTCCATCAAGTGAGCCTTTTCAGGGGCTGCTTTCCAGCAGTTTGTGAGACCCAAAAGAAAACATATTTTACCAATATATTTTAGTTTAAAGCTCTTATTGCAAGTAACAAAGCTTTGGAAAATGCATTTAAACTTTTTAGATTGGTTTTTAAAAGACATACAAAAACTAAGAAACCACCAAATGGGCAAAGAATGTGGCTATCTGCAGAAGCCCATAGGGCTGATTCGGGGCCCCATGTGGACTGGAACGGCACCTCAGTCTAAAGTGTATAATAGGTAAGATGGGCTACTGATGTAAGTACTCATGAGGCTGATCTATCACCTTTACCATTCTTCCAGTCCACAGATTTGGTCCCAGGACTGAAGGCCCCTCAGCTCTGCACTACTAAGGAGAAATATGCACAAGGCCGCCGTATTCTTACTGTGTTTGACTATGACAAAAATATTGTGAATCCCAAATACTTAATTCAGGTAGATGTTCAACAGCAGCAGTAGTAACAGTACTCTTTTTGATCTCCCTAGTCCCATTTCTTTTGAGGTTTGTCCTTTTGGTGTAAGATTTTTTTTTTATTTTTTTTTTTGGTGTAAGATCCTGTTTTGATTAATTTTCAGTGAAAAGCATAATTGGCTTTAAGAGCTATGCTTAAATGATGAAAATGATAGCAGATCTGTCATGACAATAAAGTTTTTTGGTCCAACAGATAGCAACCCCCTTGCATATTACTGCATTTTCTCTTTGAATGGTAAAGGTGATAGATCAGCCTCATGAGTACTTACATCAGTAGCCCATCTTACCTATTATACACTTTAGACTGAGGTGCCGTTCCAGTCCACATTAAAATAAAATATATTCTGCGCATTTTAAAAAACATGCATACTCATTATAGAAACAAAAGCAAGCCCATTTAAAGAAATTGCTTCCCCTTTTGTGTTTTAAGTACAGATGATGAATGTTAACAAGCCGGAGTAGGTGGAAGTCTAAGAAATTTCCACAGTTTCCCCATCTCACATATTTGCTATCAACATTTATGAAACAGTTGCACTACCAGTATTTTATGATTTATTTGCATATCTCCTTAGCCCAGTGGTAGAAATGCAGTAGTTTCTATCTGATCAAACATGGAGAAGTGCAAGATACTGTGAAGTCATTGTTCACTGGCCTTCCTCATGCCACCCCAAAAAGTAGTCCATTTGATGCTTTTGGAAGCTCCTATATATGATGGTGCTGGCTGTTTCTATTATCTCTTTCAGCCTTTGGTCGTTGGAGGTTATCAACAGTTTATAAACAGTCCCTGTTTATCAGTTTGGAGAGGGATTTGGCTGAATCCCAGTGCTAAATGCTAGACTAGATGAAACTTCTGTTTAGTTGGCAAGACAGTTCTTATATAAGCCATTCCCAACCTGATGCTCTCACAATGTGTTGAAATATAACTTTCTTCAGTAGCCATGTTGAACTGGGGTAATAGAAATGGTTGCTGTTGCTGTTAACCAGCCTGAGGGTGATCTCGATTCATGGTGGCCCTTTGGATGAGATACCTCCAAGACTCCCTATCCTCCACTATTCTTCTAAGTTCTTGAAGATTCATACCCGTGACCTCCTTAATTGAGGCCATCCATCTAGCATGTGTTCATCTTCTCTTTCTACTTCCTTCCACCTTTCCTAAAATTATTGTCTCCACCTTTCATTATTCCCTCCACCTTTCCTAACATTATTGTAGAAATAGTGGTACTGGCATTTTACAAGATCTAGCTTTTAGTCTCTACTGTCTGTTTCAACTCCTGACAATGTTGGACATTTTTGCTTTTGTAATACATGGCATATTTTATGGTGTTAGGCTGGCATGTGTCTTTTGCACTTCTTAATTTGTATTTTTAACTGTTTGTGGACTTTATTCTGTTTTAAATTGTGCTATACCTGAGGAGACTTTGTATATGAGGTTTTTAAAGAAATTTAGTAATCAAAAGAAAGTAGTCTTACAGTCAGAAGACTTGGTATAGAAACTGGTTACAGAAACTCACAGGTGCAGTTACTGGTGTGTGCCTTCAGGAGAGATAAGTTTAATAAACATAAAACCAAACCACACAGCAACTGTGCACTCTTTATCACCATTGAACAAAGTTGTGTCAAAGGTTGTTCTGTTCCTTTTGCAGAGACTAGGTAGTTCAGACGGTGGAAGAATAAAGTCACATATACTTAAACCAAACCTCTCCTCACAAGCAAATGTCAAGACTTCTGCTCAAAATGCTGACTCAGTTCCAAGTGAATCAGGCACATCTGAGTAATTTTAATGTAGGAAAAAGCACCCATCTGTCCTGAAGACTCATGTACTCTCATCAGAACTGCCATTAAAATAAATGGAAAAATACCATTCCAGTGGTACAGACCTGAACAAACAGAAAAAGCCACACTAACAGGTGAGAGTTGTATCTAACAATACATAGCATAACATTTAGCATAACCGCCTAATTCATAAGATTGTATGTACAGCACTGTGTAAATCTACAGCGCTATATAAATATATGCTAATAATAATTTAATAATTTCCAGAGGGAGGTAAATATAACTATTTGGTAAAAGGGAATGAGAGAGGGACAGAGCTTGAGTAAGCTAATGTATATGTATAAATGCACATACAGTCAGCCCTCTGTGTCTACAGATTCCCTATCCATGATTTCAACCATTTACAGCTTCAAAATATGTTTTTAAAAATATCATAGAAGCAAACCTTGATTTTGTCATTTTATATAAGGGACATTATTTTAATATACCATTGTATTTAATGGTATGTGAGCATCCATGTTTTTTGGCATCTGGGGTGGTGGTGGTCTTGGAACAAAACCCCTGCAGATACCAAGAGACCACTGTATAGCTAGCATTCTTTAAACAGAATTACAATGCATCTCACCACCATGAGGGGAAGACTGTGGTTAGGTAACTTGCATGCTTGCTCAGTTTGATACCCATGTGATAATTTTTGGTGGGCAATGTCAAGGCCTATGCTATCTTTTCTTATGGTTCATTATCTTGAACCGTAAGACTAGACAGCCATTCCAATAGAGGACATTTTTCAGACCAAGGAGTGCCCTCTGTGAAACAGAACACATGACTATACCCTACTAACAGGCTAAGGGAGTACACATCACTGTTAAGCTGCTGGCAATAAAAACTGCCAGTCATGAAACAGAAATGAACACACACATCGTTGTTGTCCTGCATTTAGTTGGAATAGTCTTGAGCTTGCCTGAGGCTGAAGTCGTGGATAAAGCAATGCTTATGATTAAGCCAAAGGGATTATTTTCCTAAGAAATATCAAGAGCTAAAATCATTTCACACTATCTCAATGAAAGTACTAATTTAAGAAATTGCATTAGAACATGCTCTTTTGATGTGACGATTCTATGACCCAGTGGCTTCAAGAGGCACATGCACTGGGAAAGATGCCTCTAAGCACATGAACACACACCCCAGATTGTCTTAGTTTTGGTGGCCTAATTTACAGGGCAGAAATACCTTTTTATTACTTTTGTTATCATTAAAAAAAGGAGGTAGAAGCTCTTACTGATCTACTGCACTCACCCCCAAGATCTGACAATAGATTCTACTTGTTCTTGGTTTATTACATCTTATCTATACATTTTCTTGGGGTTATTTTTGTTCACAAGGTGACAGCACCAGTTTTGCCATATTTACAGTGCAATACTCTGATTCTTTTTAACTCAAATATTAGGTTTTAAGCCAGTTTGCAACCATTGACTTCCAGGGGATTAAATTAGCTTAAATCAAGTACTTTGCTTTAACTGAGTGGTAAACCTATGTTCTGCTCTATTTCTCTATATTTATGTTTTTACAGGCACAATGGGATGGGTAGGCAGGCAGGGAGCACAGCTCAGTGGCATAAAACATGATTCTACTCAGGAAATCTTTTGCAGTGATATTGTTGTTTTTACTTATCTCCAATTGTTTTTAACTTGCCTTTTGTTTAATTCTTTTTTAAGGCGGGGAGTTGGGACTGGCATTGGATATTTTAATTATGATGTTTTAACTTCTCTTGTACCCCGCCCCGATTGCTAGAAATAAAATTTACTATTATTATTATAATTATTATTATTCACACAGTAAGACCCCAGATTCAGTCTCCAAAATCCCCAGCTTAAAAGATCGTAATGCACATACTCAAAACTCTTACTTGAGAGCCTGGAAAACTACCATTAGCCATATCAGACTGCCCTGAACATGATGGGCCATTCAACTGAATCAAGGTGAACCAGTCATTCAACAGCCTTCAACCTTATGCATACTTCCAAAAGGCCTCTTCACCTCTGTAAGATGCTGTTGTTATTTTGTGCCTTGAAGGTGACTTCAGCTTATGATTGCTGTGCCATAGGGTTCTTCTGGCAAGATTTTTTCAGAAGAGGTTTGCCATTGCCTTCTTCTCAGGCTGAAAGAGTGTGGCCTGTGCAAGGTCACATATTGGGTTTCTATGGATGAGCAGGGGTTCAATCCCCGGTCCCCTGGAGTTCTGGGCCAACATTCAGACCCCCTACACTACACAGATGAACCCAGTCAGACTTACTTGCAAGTAAACATGATCAGTGCTGAGATGTTTTGCTGCATCTAGTTTTGAGGGACCTTGGGTTAAAAATTGTGGAACTCAGTAAGGGATCACATTATTTGTTTGTTGTTGTTATAGGTTGCCCTCTTTCCCAATTCATTCTGATCAATGTTAATCTTTAGCATAACACAACCCAACTGATTGCTACTGAGCAACTGATTGCTACTGAGCAAATTATTGCTACTGAGCAAATTGTCCCCTTCTTTTGACTTGTCCACATCACAGTAGAGAAAGTACTTACAGTCTTTTTCACTTCTCCTAATACAACAGCCTGGTACAATAGGTAACTTTCCTGTTTTATAGATGACATGCCAAAGTAAATGGCAACTCAAGGGCAACCAATAAATTATGTTTGGGGAAGCATTTGAATCTCCATCTGTCACATCAGTCTCACATCTCAAATTTATAGTATCCCTTTTATTTATGTTCAAATAAAGCTGCCATTGCATAACCTATTTAATTTCCTATATTTCCTTTCTTGTAATACAGGGAGAATTTACAAGGCATTTGTTACAATGTGTGCATGGAGGGTGGGGGTGGCAAAATGCAAAACTGTCAGCAAGTTGCAATGTGTTTCAAGCCCCTCCAATGATAAGATACAAATATTGTACAACCCTCCCGGCCAATGAAAGTGTATAAATGTTTGACCTTCCATCATCCCCTAACTCTCCAGCTTTCTGAGAACTGCGTGGATCTGTTATTTTTTGCTACTTCCTTATACTCAGATGGGCTAATAATAGCTCCATGGCGCAAGAGAACTGAATGAATGTCATTCCCATCAATATGTCCTACAGACTTTCAGGTTTAGAAAGGTCATTGACAGAAGAGGCGACATTCAGAATTTCTCAAGCTTTTATTTTAAAGTGAGGAAGGAAGAGTAATATATATATATATATATATATATATATATATAGTTTTAAAAACCACCATGTGAGAGCTTCACTTGGGTAGGTAATGGATAATTAGACTGTAGACAGATATCTGATTTCCTTAACAAAACATGCAGACCAAAACTAATTTGCTGTGATTATCAAGGTGACAGATGACTATGTACCTACAACAGAAGTGTCAACAGCAGTTCTTTTCATTGGCAGCCAAACTGTTCACCTCTTTCAGCATCCACCTGAGCCTCCATCTCCTTCCTTATTCTTATTTTCCTTGTTCTGGCTGGAGAGGAACATTTCCTCCTACTATCATAGTCAGCTACTATTCATTCAGGTATATATAATTGTTTGGTGACAAACATGTTTCCTATGTTTATTTTTTCTGTGGAATTCTTATTATTTCAGGTTTTCTTTTTTTAAAATCAACTTAGGTTCTTAGTCCACATAGTACTTATTCATGACCAACCTGATTACAGTGGAGTTATTCCAAGGAGGAGAGACTTGAAATTTTATGACCTTCATTTATATAACAATCATTGTGATAGTAGTCAGAATAATTTGCTACTTTTCCTTAAAGGCATCAGTCTGTTGTTAGCCTCTCACTCAAAACTGATGTGGAAGCATAGATATGTGGGGGCAAAATCTGGACATTGTTGTCTAATATGAAGGGTGCCCTCCCAATGAAATTCTTCACTCCCCACATTTCTAGCATTGAAATAACTTAAAACTTCCGATGATCAATTTGAGATTCAGTGTAATCATCCAAAGAAAAGGTGCAGGCAAAGAGGCCTAGGGAATGAGAACACAGCAAATAGAAGAATTCTAGGTGTGGATTATTTTCAGTTACTCACTCTGCAATGATAGAAATTTGAGAACTGAAGGAAAATTTCATGGGGAGGAGCAGAATTCTTATTTTGAAGAATGATGCCCTCACCCTCCCACCCCGTTACAACCTGACTTACTGAAGGCATGTAAGTGTTATCAGTCAGGCAGTTAGATTTATGCCCTGGCCACGAATCTAGCTTTAACTGCAAAATGTACTACTGTATGCTGGAAGAACACCTCGGTATAGGCACCCTGGAGTGTATGAGTTAGTGAGAGTTTTGCCAATGATTCTGTGAAATGCAGACTGCATCTTAGTCCACAACCATATATTCACACTTTCAAAAAGTCTCATTTAACTTAGGGGGACAAATATGTTCAGTGCTGGGATGTTCTGTTGGACCTGGCTTTGAGAGACCAGGAGTTTAAAAAAAATCCATGCTTTCTCACAGACTCATTGGCTGACCCTGGGGACATCATTTACTGTCCCTAAGCCTCAGTTGATCAGCTGTAAAGCTTGTATATTAAGGATCGGCTTCACAGAATAGTTTGCCAATACAAAATAGGTATATAATACTTATCAAATATTAAAAGTATTGATTAGTATCTGGTAAGCATGCTGGCTACAAGACAGAGAATAACAATGACTAGATTATACATTTGTTTAAACAGATCCTTTTCAAGGTCTGTGATGACAACAGAGTATTAAGCATGTGAGTAGTAAAGATTTTTAAAGTTATCTTCCAGGATTTTTTTAAAAAAAGAAACCCTGTGTAGTAGCTTTCAGGGGTGGATTAGTGTTGTTTATACGTGGTGTGAATATATGCAAATCCATCTGTTTAGTTCAACAAGGTTCCATGAACACAAAATGTGGATTCTGCAGGAACCAGAGCTTCTGGTCAAAGAAGGATGAAGTGCTCATCTGCAATACTGTTTTCAATTTGAAGGCAGGGTAGAGGAGGAGGAGGAAGAGAAGGAGGCAAAGAAAAGAAAGTGAGCTGAACTTAGCTTGAAGCATGTTATGCTATTGTTAAACATCTAACGCTGCACTGGGAAGGCGGCTTACGGCCTGGGTTTCTCCAGCAGGGACACAAAAGCTTGCATGCTGTAATTGGTTCTCACAGTAGTGCTTGCATGGCAGGCAACTGGGGCAGCATCACCTCTGCTCAGATCTCCTGGAGAGCAAGCAAGAGATGGCTTGGCTGCTGCTTCACTCTGGCAGGTGCAGCAGCTTTCCCCTCCTGCCAGTCACCTTGGAAGAAGTAGCTAGCTGAGAGACATGTAGAAGAAGGAGTAGGTGACATTGCAGGAAATACAGAAGCCCTTCCAGACTCCAGAAACACCTGTCTCCTTCTCTTTCTCTGCTTTGACTCTTTCTGGCAGGTTGAGTTTGGCAAAGGGGTGGGGGACCAGGCCCCTATGGCAATAGTTACAGTTACATAAGGTGCAGCAGGGTGGTGGGGAGGGGGGGGGGAGAAAAGCGGCCAAAGGAGGATAGGGATCATCTGACTAAGGAAGGAACTTCATTGCCAATCTGATCCCTGTCCAAGTCCTCAGTGCACCAGGGGGATGCTAAGAGCTGACAGTCTGGCACTGCATTCTCTCTCTCTCTCTCTCTCTCTCTCTCGCTTCTTCTTCTGCCAGATGTTGAGATTCCGGCTTCCTTGCCTCAACCCCCTCTCCCCTCACTGCCATCCTTGCCTTTACCCTGAAAGAGGCCTCTATCTGTGTGCCTTCTCTTTCTCTCCTGTCTTTCCTCCCTTAGTTCCTGCTGCATTCGACTACTGCAGGGGGACTCCTTTCCTCTGCCAGCCAGTTCTCCATTTCTGTGGCATTCTGGACAGGCTGCCAGGCTTGGCTAAGGAGATCTGGGTTGAGAGGCTCTCTGCCACAAGGCAGGCCCCACCCTGTGGTAGCTGCTTCAGGCAATGGATTCTTATTTATTCTTATTAGTTTTGTTGTTAAGGGTATGAAGAGCAGCCAAACTGTTCACTATTGAATTTATAATTTCAATAGTGAATTATAATTCAATTTATAATTAGTGAATTAAAGTGAATCAATAGTGAATTAAAACTGTTCACTATTGAATTTATAATTCAGTTCAATATATATAAGGGTATATATACCCTTACATGGAGAAGCATGTATGGACATTGTTTATTTATTTATTTATTTGCTTGGTGTGTCAAAATAAGCCAGATAGACTTGGACACTTTGCCCTTAGACTTGAAGGAGTGAGACAAGAGAGAGAAACACTGCTGGACCTTCTGCATTGGGCAAGAAAATCTCTTTGGCTGCATTGCCTGTTTCATTCCAGGGACAGCAACTAACCACCCTCCCTTGTTGCAACCTCATTGCTGCACAGGAGGCACTTTCAGAAAGAATGGAACAGAGCTGGTACCAAATCCACTCTCTCTCTCCTTCTCTCCCTGCTGCCACCGAACTCTTGGTCCACCATCAGACAGGACAACTTGACAATCTCTCTCTCTCTCTCTCTCTCTGTGGTGGTTCTCCTATAATAATACATTGAAGTATTGCTAGTCTTGATTGCTTTAAAAAGGCAGTCAAGACAGATCTCTTCTGGCAAGGCTTTTCCAGATTAAGATGAATTCCCAGTAACCTTGCATTTATTCATTCAACAATTGCCCTAACTGCCTGTCCCCTGTTTTTAACAATTGTTTTCACAACTGTCCAATAATTTAGTTGTATTTTATTGTAGAGGGGAAGGGTTGGGAAGGGTTTAAGATATGAGGAAACACGCCATCATTATATTTTGTGGATCTTTTTTTTAGTGTATGCCGTTTCGATCATTTGGAGAAGCAGGATATAAATGAATAAATTATTATTATTATTATTATTATTATTAGAGTAGACCCAGAGCTCTTGGGCAGACCCTCAGGGGAAGTTTCTGTCACAGTAGTAGTAGTAGCTGGGTTTGAACATTGGAACTGGGACCCTGGAGGCCAAAGTTCAGATCCCAGCACAGCCAAGGGAACCCACTGGATGACTTTGGGAGAATCACACTCTCTCAGCCTCCTCAGAACAAATCTTGCCAAGAAAACCCTATGAGAGTAAAAAAAGGCACTCAACAACATGCAGGCAAGCAAATGTGACACTGGAGAAAGATTCTCTTTCCAATGTGGATGCAGCCTCTGTGAGGTCTGGATGGTGCTTTACCTTCTGCTGCCTCCTGGCCATGTCGGTGGGCTGCTTGGCATTGAAAGGGTAGGCGATGCAGCGCATGACGAAGACGTAGAGCTGCAGCTTCTTCTTCCTCTCCTCTTCCTCCTTCTGGAGCCTCTCCAGCTCCTCTTTCTCCTTCTCGCTGGCCACCGAAGGGCTCGGGCTGGAAGGCCGGACACTGCTCCCACTCCGGCTGCTGGGCTGCAGGCCCCCGCTGCCTCCTCCTCCTCCACCACCACTACCACCACCACCACCACTACCTCCACCTCCACCACCTCCAGAGCTCTCACTGGTCCGGCTGGGAGAAAGCCTGGCTCCGGAGGCAGAAGGGGCCAAGGCTTCCTTGCTGCTCTCCTCTTCCACCATCTCGTCCGACTCTTCCTCGCTGGAGGACGGGTCCAACATCTTGGAGGCAAAGCAGGCGAGGCTGAGACAAAAGCTGGACCAAAGCTCCTCTCCTCCTCCTCCTCCTCCTTCTCCTCCTGTGGCCTAGAAAGCACAACTTCAGAGGGAAGCTGACGCAGCCTTGCCTTGCCTTGCCTTGCCTTGCCTTGCTTTCTCCTGCTCCTGACTGTCTCTGTGAGGCCCAGAGAGGATGGGTGATGCCTGGCTCCAACTCCTCCCTTCTCAAAGGCTCATCTATGGGCCAACCTGCCACAAAGAGCCTCCCCTGCCCTCCCCCCAATGAAGAACGGGGCCCCAATGAAGAAGCTGCCTCCGCAAGCCTTCGCCTTCTCTCTACAGCCAAGAAACCCAACAGCGGAGCTGACCAAGGTGCTGAAGGAGGAGCTCAGGACAAGGACTGCAGAGAGGCATGGAGAGCGCGCCCAAGCGCAGCCACAAAGGCCCACCCTCTTCCTCTCTCTCTCTCTCTCTCTCTCTCTCTCTTCCTCTCTCTGCGCAAGCTCACTCTCGCTGCCTCTTTTTGGGGACTCTCTCTCCTCCCCCTCCTCTTTGCCCCCTCCCCTTGCGCATGGCTGTTTGAAGAAGTGAGGCTCCCCCAAAGAAACGTCTGCCCTTCCCCTGCCCTGATTGGCCAGCACTGGAGAGGCCCTGCCCACTATTCATTGCTTGCTTTGCTCTCTTGATTAATCTGAGGGAGACCTGCCCAATTGGACAACACAGGAGGGGGCGGCAAGGGCCTCAATATGAGGTGGTGCCTTCACTGCCTTGCAGGACTTAGAGGGCATGGGGGGGGGGGACTATGAGGTGGTGACGTCTTAACCTTGCAGGACTTGGAGGACATGGGGAAGACTGTGAGGTGGTGCCCTCACAGCCTTGCTGGAGATGGAGGACATGGGGAAGACTGTGAGGTGGTGCCCTCTCAGCCTTGTAGGACTTCAGAGGACATGGGAGGACTATTAGGTGGTGCCCTCTCAGCCTTGCAGGATATGGAGGGCATGGGGGGTGGGCTATGAGGTGGTGCCCTCTCAGCCTTGCAGGGCTTTGGAGGACATAGGATGACCATGAGGTGGTGCCCTCACAGCCTTGCAGGACGTGGAGGTCATGGGGGGGGGGGGGCTATGAGGTGGTGCCCTCTCAGCTTTGCAGGACTTCGTAGAACATCGGAGGACTATGAGGTAGTGCCCTCTCAGCTTTGCAGGACATAGAGGGCATGACAGTTGGGATTATGAGCTGGTGCCCTCACAGCCTTGTAGTACATGGAGGGCATGGGGGAGGGGGGCTATGAGATGGTGCCTTCTAAGCCTTGCAGGACATGGCAGGCATGGGGGGGGGACTATGAGGTGGTGCCCTCTCAGCCTTCCAAGACTTTGGAGGACATGTGAGGACTATGAAGTAGTGCCCTCTCAGTCTTGCATTACGTTGGAGGACATGGAAGGACTATGAGGTGGTGCCCTCACAGCCTTGCTGGATATGGAGGGCATGGGGGATTATGAGGTGGTGCCCTCACAGCCTTGCTGGATATGGAGGGCATGGGGGATTATGAGGTGGTGCCCTCACAGCCTTGTGGTACATGGAGGGCATGGGGAGGGCTATGAGATTGTGCCCTCACAGCTTTGCAGGACTTGGGAGGGCATGAGAGGACTATGAAGTGGTGCCCTCTCAGTCTTGCAGGACATGGAGAGCATTGGGGGGAGGGACTATGAGGTGGTGCCCTCTCAGTCTTGCAGGACTTCGGAGGACATGAAGGTTGAGATTATGAGCTGGTGCCCTTACAACCTTATAGTACATGGAAGGCATGGGGGGGGGGGGGATATGAGATGGTGCCCTCTCAGCCTTGCAGGACATGGACGGCATGTGAGGACTATAAGGTGGTGCCCTCTCAGTCTTGCATGACATTGGAGGACATGGGAGGAGTATGAGGTAGTGCCCTCACAGACTTGCATGATTTCAGAGAACATGGGGGGGGGGGATTATGAGGTGGTGCCCTCTCAGATCTGCAGGACTTTGGAGGACATGCGGGGGGGGGGGGTCTATGAAGTGGTGCCCTCACAGCCTTGCAGGACTTCGGAGGACATGGGAGGACTATAAGGTGGTGCCCTCTCAGCCTTGGAGGACATGGAGGCAATGAGGGACTATGAGATGGTGCCCTCACAGCCTTGCAGGACAATGGAGAGCATGGGGGGGGGGGGAATATGAGATGGTGCCCTCACAGCTTTGCAGGACTTGGGAGGGCATGGGAGGACTATGAGGTGGTGCCCTGTCAGCCTTGCAGGACATGGAGTGGGGAACTATGAGGTGTTGCCCTTACAGCCTTGCAGGATATGGTGGGCATGGGGGGGGGGGGGGAAGAGACTGTGAGGTGGTGTCCTCCCAACCTTGCAAGACTTGGAGGGCATGGGGGATTATGAGGTGGTGCTCTCTCAGCCTTGCAGGACATGGGGTGGGGACTATGGAATTATGCCCTCACAGCCATGAAGGACATGGAGGGCATGGGGGGGGGGCTATGGGGTGGTGCCTTCACAGCCTCACTGGACATGGCAGGCATGGGGACTGTGATGTGTGCTCTGTCAGCCTTGCAGGACATGGAGAGAATGGGGGGAAGGACTATGATGTGGTGCATTCTCAGCCCTGAAGGATTTGGAGGGCATGGTGGGAACTCCATTGTGGCAACCTCACAGCTTCGAAGGAGTCACAGGGAATGGGGGGCGGTATTGAGGTTGTGCTTTGTGAGGTTGGGAGGGCATGAGTGGTTGACATGTAAAACGGTGTAAAATGCATTTATTGATGTTGTGGGCCTTCAAGTCGTTTCCAACATCTGGTGACCCTACCATGGGTTTTTCCTGGCAAGATTTGTTCAGAGGAGGTTTTCAGGAGCAGAGAATGGGTAGTTATTGGCAGTGCATGCCTTCAGGTCATTGTTGTTTGCCTTGGTGACCCTAAGGCAAACCTATCATAGGATTTTCTTGGCAAGTTTCTTCAGAGGAGGTTTGCCCTTGTCTTCACCCTGAGGCTGAGAGAGTGTGATTTCCCCAAAGTCACCCAGTGGGTTTCCATACCTGAGTGAAGATTTGAACCCTGGTCTCTAGAGTCGTAATCCAACACTGAAACCACTGGCTACTACTTTCCAATTGTGTGTTTTATTTCCCTTCAAGTCATTTCTGACTTATGGCTATTGTTGTTATTGTTATTTCACCTGTTTCCTAGATTGGGAGTCAAAGAGGCTTACAACAATGGAGATTTTCAGACAGTGGAGGCGGGAAGTAAAAGGCAAACAACAATAATTGCACAACCTTGCTGAAGATTTTCAGACACCTGGCACTCATCCAGGACTTATCCAGTGAAGATCCAGCAACGCTCCAGCAAGAAATCATCCATGGGACTTCCCTGTGAATGATTTGTTGCTGGAGCATTCCTGGATTATCACTGGATAAGTCCTGGATGAGTGCAAAGTGTCTGAAAATCTTTAGTGCAATTCTCCAGTTACGAACAACATTACTAGAAAATCCACAAAATACAAAGTTAAAAAGCAATTAAGCAATCAGGGTGGGGGAAAACCATGTTAAAACATGTATTACATCACACACACACACACACACACACACATATGCCAGTAGAGCAGTTAGCAATATCTAGCATATTGTGTAAAATGGGCCTACTATTGTAGGATTCTATAAGGATACAAAACCTATAACAACACAGTGAAGCTGAACAGTTGGAGATGTCAGACAGATAAGCTGAAGTGCTTCTTCACATGTTTCAGTTGTGAAACTCCTTTGTACAAGATGCAGTGATGGTTACCAGTATGAGGGCTTTCAGAAGAGGTTATGGAAAGTAATTGGGCTCCACCTTTATCTCCTGGTTTTATAATGATATTTGGATAAGAGGCTAATGATTTCAAGACGAGAAATTCTTTACAGGATGAATTATATGAAGCTCTCTTAAGAGATTTCTCCAGTTCCTCAATATCTCACAAAACCACATCCTCAAAAGTAGAGATATGATTATGATTCTCCACTAGAGTGAATTAAGAGTTTGACCTAAACTTAGATGAAGAATTTAAAGGAGAGATCATTTTTAAAAAGTTTTAAAATAGCAATTCTAGTCTGAAAAGGTTTTTAATCAGGGGTAAGAAAAGGCTATGGTTGAAATGGTAATATTCATCATGTGTAAGTACATGTGAGGATAAATTAACCACTAAGTCCTTGTTCTTTTTTTCTTTTCTAATCTGAAGTTAAATTAAATTCTTATTTTGTTGCAATTGGACCATCATGATAGTAATCATGGTGTGTGTGTGTGGGGGGGGGGGGGGATCCTGTAATGGATCTCCTTTAGTAGATGTGTCTGTAGAGTAGCCCCTTTCATCTGAGGAGTCTTCTTTAGTAGGGAAGTTCAATGGTCCTTGAAAATGTACTTTTTTATATGTGAAATTTTTAAGCTAAGAATAAAGCCTTTTGTTTAATTGAATAAATCTCTCTTGTTTACTTTAAAAATATTAAGTTAATTATGATACTGATTTAAATCCTTTTTCCAATTATTCATCTCACTTTTGTGACCAATAGGCCTGTTTAAATATTTGAAGGGATGTCAAACTGAAGATGGAGTAAGTTTCTGCTGCTCCAGAAAGTAGTACCCATTGCAATGGATTCAAACTAGAGGAAAAGAGATTCTACCTCAACATTAGGAAGAACTTTCTGAGAATAAAAGCTGTTCAACAGTGGAACACACTCAGAGTGTGGTGGAGTATTCTACTTTAGAGGTTTTGAAACAGAAGCTAGATGGCTATCTGTCAGTAGTGATTTTATTGTGAGTTCCTGCATGGCAGGGGGTTGGACTGGATGGCCCTTGAGGTCTCTTTCAACTATGATTCTATGAACGGTAATTTAAATGTTCCACCAATAATAACATTAAGTTGAAAGAACATGTGTACAAAATAGCAGCTCAATTGAATTCTAAATTTATGTAAATAAAACTAGAGATATGTTCAGCCTTGCACATTGTCACTAATGCTGGTTCTATTGTAGATTATATATAATAGGAGGTGAAACTAGACAGTCATTGTTGTGCTAAATCCACTAAACTCAAGAATTTCTTTAGGAAGGGAACACTGTTGACTTCTATACATGGCATCAAATGCAGGGGTTGTGAGTTCATACCAAAAGGCACCAGAAAGACCCCATAAACTTATGACAATGATCTTTTAGACCTTGTTCTACATTATGCTGTGAACTTTTTCACCTGACTGAAGCCAGATTTCTGTTCCTGACAAAATGTGTGTGTCCCTTATTCTTGTGGATATGATTTTTTTTACCTTTGCACAATGGATATATTCAGTTTATGGAGACATAGTTGCACAAGTACAACCATTTCACAAACAAGTGTGTTGTCTGGATTGGCAAGTAACTCTTTCTATTGCTGTGAACTGTTTGGCTTAACTTAACATTTTGCTTAACTAAACACACAATGGACTCTGCTGTTACAATGTTAGGTTAATAGTCCAAGCTAGAGTTGTTCTATTCAATTTACATTCTCTTTCATTCCATTCAATTTCGTTCCTTGGCATTTCAAGTAGATACAGTGAACCAAAATTGCAGTTATACCTTGATCCGTATTTAACACTCCTGTATGTGGTTTACTTGGTTGTACAAAGTTAGCAGTCGCTGAAAAGATAAACCAGCACGCTGTGGTCATTATCACACGGTGACCTATGTGCTGTCATCCCAAAAATGGTTGAAGTGCTGTCATTCCAGAAAAGCAAACACATTTGCTAATGGTTATCACACACAAGAGCACAACAAGTGGTTAAAGGCATATTATTTAGGGTTAGATTCGAATTTGGCTGTCAGGTGAGACTGCAATCTGATGCACACTTTCTTTAGAGTAAGACCCACTGAATGCAGTGAGGTTTACTTCTGAGTAAACACATTGGGCCTAAATACTCTAAAGGCATCAGATTCATTCAGAAGCTAAGCATGGTCAGCTCTAGTTAATACTTGGATGGGGAACCATCAATGAATTCCAGGTGCTATAGGCTATATTTCAGAGAAAGAAACTGTAAGCCACCTCTAAGTATTCCTCGCCTAAGAAAACCCTATGAAATTCATGGGATCTCCATAGGTTGGCAGATGACTTGAAGGCACATACTGCATATATGTAAACATATTGGTTTGTGGAACTCTTATTGTAAAATCCAAAGCACTACAAACCTATATATGCTTGAATAAACATCTGGCAAGTGCTATTAATTTCATAGGAATGTAGTTGATGGCATCTTGTTATCCTTAATGTTAGTTTGTCAGGAAGAGGCCTGGGCTACAGCTGCTGGCATAAGGATAACAAAAATGATATTAGATAATACAAAGACTCACTAGGGGGCAGAACAGATGGGCAGGAATAAGTGAATTGATCCTGCATTTTCAAAAAGCAGGCTGAATCCCCCACTGCCTGCATGGCCCACTCTCAAGGCTGGTTCAATAAGCAAAGGCTGACCACATGGTTCAGTGTCAAGCTGTGCCACTGGGTAATTTTTTTGGTTGCATCCCCACCATACAAATATACCACCTGTGACCAAGTACCTCCCATGTGTGTGGTTGCCATCCCATTGCATAGTCACCCCTATGATCAGGCAGACATTTGCACATGTCATCCCCCACCAGTTCAGGGCATCAGTGTGTGAGTGATACACTGGCAAAACACAATCATGAAGGCCCCACCGCATGCCCTCTTCACACCTCCTTCACACTCCTGTTGGATTGTCTGGTTTATGTATGTTGTCATTACATCCATTCGAATTATCACACTTTCATTTCTTTGTTTTGCTTTGCCACAATCCCAACCTCACACTGGGATGTTTATATGCACATTTTCCACCTTGAGTCAGACTATCCTGGCTTCTTTTTGCTCTAGTTTTTAACCCCAGAGCATGGCTTCGGTCCATTTTCCAACCACTTTTAAAACATGCATCATCTTAACACCCCACCGTCAAAGCAACTGGAAACCACTTAATTTTTCCTTGTCTGTTTTACCCCTAGGATTGCCTTGAGACTTTTTGTTGGGTGGAGAGGGGGATGTGATTACTTCAAGAGTTCTACCTAAGCTGATTGCCATTAAAATATAAGGGCTTTCTGATGAGGTTCAGTATGTAGGATTGTCATATTCATATTCACAGATTCAAGAGCTGGGCTGCCTATGAAGGGTTTTACACATTCCCTACAGAAGCAAGGAATCATAGCCATCATGATTCATTTTTCTCTGAATGGGAATAGGTGGAATGGACAGGCATCAAGTGAAATATTTGCATATTTTGCTATTTCCCATGTAGCTTGGTGTTAACATTTTTGACAGCCAGTCTGGTTCTTCTCTTCACTGCACAGTTCAAAGTAGTACTGTCAGCTCTGCCTTATACACTAGAAATCTGAAGCTTGTTGTCTATGAAGCTATTAATAAAACTGTACTGCCACAATGGATTTTTCATTTAAAGAACCCCAGTGTTCAGAAATGTTATTTTTATGGCCTACAATTCCTAGAATCCCCAAGTAATACTGAAAGATTCTAGGATAGCAGTCCAAAAAGTAACTTTTCCAACTCTTCTGGAAAAAACCTTGGATATTTGCCTGAAATTCCTCTCTGGCAGGGTGTTTTCTGGCAATCCCTAATGAGGTATTTAAGCCACATGCTGTAATTAAGCAATTCTCACAATTTTAATGTAAAGGACAATGTCAATGCTTAAATGTTTTATATTTATCTTCTCTTTTTCCCAGTACTAAGAATTATTTTTACAGAGCCTCTAAGGCAACATACACTCCATTAGTATGATTATTTTGCTGAGCAATGAAATTAATATTGCCAACTTTTTTTTCTTTTTTTTTTTTTTTGGCCATGCATTGGGACAATAGCATAGGTTAAAAGAGATGCACAATAAGGGAACAGCTTTCTTTGTCCCCACATGAAAAGACTGAATTGTTGATTTGTGCATGTTATACATCTGTTTAAAAAGGAAAGGAAAATATACTAGAGTCACATGGGGGGGAGAGGTCTCTAGAGATAAAAGACTTTGATACAGTTTCTTTTTCTAAGATCAATAGGGATGACTTGATAACTTGACCATTAAATGAATGTGCTCTGTTCTAATGCTTAATTGCCAGTTGCAGTCTATCCTTCATTGCTGGTTTTAAAGAAAATGGTTAGAATAGCACTTTGCTTGCCAGTGTGCTAGACTTTGCTTGCCAGTGATTCCAACCTTATCAACCTCCCTCTGAAAGCACACTTTCAGAAGCATGAAAGCATGCTTCTGCTATCGCCACCATATTTTATTAGGCTACCTATGTTACTATCCCAATCAACTGGTAATTCTGAAATCCGTGACAGTATCTCTCCTCAATAGTCTTTCTAGAAGGCAGTGGGGAGGGGAAAGAATTTTAATTTTCTATCCTAAGCTCCATTCAGCAAAGCTGCACTCATAGGCAGCCCATTGTTCTTACCTGATTTATTCTAGCTGTCCAGGTCAGGCCCAGGTATTTGCCAAGAACAACAGTAACCATAGTGTCTCACTAACTCTCTCACATATTGCTTCCTCTTTCTCTCTGCCTGCCTTCTCAGACACCCAGTCAGGGACAAGATTTAGACAGCCCCCTCAGACTGCATGTTGACCCTGAATACTACCTGTTTGGCTCCCAAACAGCTTCTGCCACCTGCCTTAACAAAAGTTAAACAAACAATGATGGTCACACTTCCAGAAGCACAATTGAGTCAAAAAGATTGGAAACCTCTGGTCTAAGGTATGTGTGTCAGCATTAATTCAGTATGGCCTCTGGATTCTCCACAACTGTCATTTCCTACTCTCTATCTTGCTTCTAGACTACTTATTAGATGTCTTGGTTTCAACCTGCAGACCTTTAGTGTATAATCTTAGTGTACAATTTTAGTTTACTCTAGTGCTTTGGAGATCCCTGGCAGTTGTGCCTCTGGCCCTGGTGGTATTCAATTCACTAAGGACCTGAGATCTGCCTAGACTGCTTATAGACAGAAAGTGAAATACAATCCCAAAGATAATTCAAAGAGTCTTGAATCTAATTGTATGGTGGACTCCACTTGAAATATAGTTTTAATGCACCTAGCTAGCATTCAGCACCTTGGACAGTGACTCAACTGCTCTGGTTCTTTCTGACGTTTGGGAGCTTTGGGCAAGAAAGAAGTGCACCTTGCAATTTCAGACACATATACACAACAATTATTCCACCAGGCCATATGTTTGGATTTCTTGCTTCTTTTCTTGTCTCCTAATTATTGTATCATCTTGACTGATAAAGAGTTAAGAAGAACTCAGGTTTCAATGGCCCTTATGTGTCTCTTTTTAACCCTATTAAAACATGGGTTGTCAGTCTCTGGAGGTCAGAGGGCCATTTCAACAGGCCACATCTTGATTATTTCAGCAGCAACTGAAAGTGATACTTTGTGTGACCAGAACTCACTTTCAGTCTTTTTCAGATGTATTTTAAAGCTGTTTGGGAGTGGCTTCCTAGCATTTACAGACCAAGCAGGCCCCCTCTAAGAACCTGGGGTTTGGGCAGAAGAGAGAAGGGCCAGAAAGGATTCACTTGGGCATAGCCATATGTGGTCCATGTGCTGCATGATTCCCACTCCTCTAATAAAAAGTATTGCCACATCTTGAATTTTGGTTTTTACTTATAGACCAAACAGCTGCATTGTTGTTTAAATTTTTATTTTATTTTTTTGCCTCTTCAATATTCCTTAAACACATGCTTTGACCCTGGATTGACTGGCTTCTTAATTAGCTGCTAGAGTTTAGCAAGTAAGTACTTAGCAATTGCTTAGTATCCATTAAATATCTTTGTCTGGAACATGTCTTGTATTTGCTAGGCCATTGCCAGGGTTGTCACTCCTCTTGTCTGTTGTTGTGACAGACAAAAATAAAATCACTCAGGAATGAAGAACAGTGTTGTTGGCTTGGGAACTGCTTGTATTGATTGTAGGAAAAACTGGAAGTGTAAATGAGAAACCCTTGTGAAAGGCTTGTTTAAATGATGCAATACTTTGGTAGATAGCACCCTCGACAGCTTGGGAGTTTAATCTGTTGTGATCTTCAGAAGCCTGCAAAATGGCTGCTGGGTTGTAAGTCTTCCAGATTTTTTAATGCACAAATCCAGCCCTCATGCCTATTGCTCAGACACAAATTAAAACCCTTTGTTCCAGCTTCCTGCCTTCTTAGCTTAATTCTCACATGCTTATTCAAACCAACTTTCATCCCTAGCAGGAAAACAGAAAGACGCAAGGCAACACCTATATATGTGGTCAAAAGATGCATAATGTACAAAGCACACTACAAAAACAACATATGATTACAAAAGAAGCTGGTCTTCGGTGTGTCTTCAAAGCGTGTGAAAGTACATGTCCATCTATTTTTGAATTGTGCTGAATAGCAATCAAAGTGAGAGGAGCACGGATTATAATTATGCATGTTCAACATCCCATAATATTTTTCTTAATAGTTAATTGTATGCAATTACCAATTATGACTGAGTAAATTAAAAGACCAGCTATATCCTTGCTAGAGGAGTAGCCACATACATTAGAGACTAATGGACTTGTCTTGTTTTGTGTGTGTGTGGATTACAGTCTACATTATCAGACATAGGAAATGCTACACACCTTTATGGTGGGGGAAATGAAAGCCACTGCAGCCTTAAAACGGTAAGACATCTAGTTGTTTTGTGGCACTTCTATGTAAAATCCAACATCTATATAAGGGTAGAACTGAAGAGAGTAACCCATTTACAAGAACTGTTATAGTTGATAATACTCTGCTTCTAAGTGTACTACGCTTATACAGTGCTGACAGTGAGAAATAAACCCAAACTTCTGATTGAATTAAAATGGAATGCAATCAAAGTGCTCAGCAAATTCTGTTCCAGCAATGATATGTTGGAGTCTACCTTTGAAATATATTCCAGAATTATGCTTCTGAATATATATATATATATATATATATATATTGAAAAATATATACACATCCTGCTTCATCTCATTTTACTTCATACATAAATGCATGAGTGTGTTTGTGTGCACACACACACTATGAATTCCTGAATAGCTTGGTTGCACAACTAATAATATTAGAAGTATACATGCGCACACATATACACATACAGCATCTTATTATTTCTATGAGATTCGTGTTAATCATGAAGGCCTTTATGGCTATTTATTTGGCCTTTAGTCAAAAGAGGCAAAAAAAAAAATCAGAACTTCATCGTGTATAATTTTTATCCTGCATAAATTGCAACAGGAGGAGTATATTTAATTGATACTATATGATGAGAAAGTAGAATGCATTGCATAGAATGAATGAACTCCTTCTGGGATAGAAGAAACACAGGAGGGTTGTTTGTTTGTTTGTTTGTCTATGAAAATTGGAATTCTAATGGGAATTTCAGATTGTTTTAAAAAAGCATCCGCATCATAGCTACAGCTGAGTTTGTTTGAGGCTTTCTGGTCTGGGCAAGACTACAGTCAATTGTCTTCTCAAAATTTCAAGTGTCTTGGTCTTGGGGAGGAACTACAAACTGCTAGTGAAACTAGTGCCCACAAGGTATTTCTGAGAATAGTAGAAGAAGAAAAAAACCTTGAAAAATATTTGCTTTGTTACTGAGTGTCTTAAATGAAAGAAGCATTCTGAAGGGAAATCCTTGACCTGCTGTGATGATTGCTTTTATCTCTCCAGTGTTCTGTGGATGGGCTCATACTTAGGCTTAGGAAAGGCCCTTCAAAATGCTTTTATGCCATTAAGTATTTGCATATAATACTTGTCTTTTTAAAGCCCTAACAAGTGATTTGCTCTCAGTCACCTTCTTGCGTTCTCTCCAGCAATGTTAAAATTGGGGATGGATATATACTTCAGTTGCATAGTCTCTGTTTTTTTCCACACTTAGTTCATTTCATTCCATTCCATTCTGTATCTGTATTTGTTTGTGACTCTTTCAAAAATTCCATATAACAATCCATATCTATTTTGCTTGGTATATGTATATTTGCCTTTGAAATATATATACATATTTAGAAGGGGGAGGGAGGAAAAATCACTGTCTCATATATGTATATAGTTTTCTTTTATATAATGAAAGCTAGCTAGCTAGACAGATATGCTTGTGCCTGTTTGTGTGTGTGTCTTCAGACATACCTATGGGATTTGAGCCAGTTTTCTCATGAAAGGACTTTTAACCAGTTGGATACTGTTAAGTCTTATTGTCAATGTGTTGTGGTTTTTTGTTTTTTAGTTACTGTACATTTTCAGCTGATTTTCAGCTCTGGTGGGTTTGCCAGAATTCCTCCTGCATGGTGTTCTGTCCCTATATGGCTATGAGGTCAGCCATTTCCTCACTATTCAAAGAAACCCTTCTCCCTCTTTTTGCATGGTGGCTCATGGATGCCCTGACCATTCTATCGTGCATGGGTGGTTGGCAGTGAAGGTACAGTTGATGACTTGGGCACCCGTTGTGCACCCACGTGCTTGGTGTGTGTGTGGGGGGGGGGCAATGAAAACATATGGCATGCAATGGCACTGGTGGCAGCATGGAAGGCCAAAAGTGAAAATACTTTGGCCTGTGTGGGAACTTCTAGCTGGAAAGGTGTTGGTGGCCCACCTGTTGCCTCGCCATTCCCTGATACTTGCACCAATGTCACACAGTCTGTATACCAATGTGATAATGCACACTTTCTGGCTTGAACCAGAGTAAACTGGGAGTTATTTTGCTCTGGTGTTAAACCCTGAAGCATGGCTTGATACCGGTTTCCCCCAGTTTGCCCATGTGAATTATTTGAACAGATAGTGTTCACACTGGGATGAAACTGTATCTTTTAGCCTGTGTGGAAAGCCTCTGTATCTTCTTTGTACCTTGGAGGTGTATGCCCTGTCTGCGCCTTAGCTGTTCTTGCCTGGAAAGTTCATCTAATATGAGGCTCTTTCAGAGGCACACAGGAATCTGTCTTATGCCAGGTCACATTATTTGTCTGTCTAGCCCAGGGTAATTTATTCTGTTGGACAACAGCTCTCAAGAGTCCCATCCAGCAACCTTTTCATCCTCCTTTTAACCGGGGAAGCTAAGTGCTAGACAGACAAATAATATGACCTGGCATAAGACAGATTCCTGTGTACCTCGGGAAGCATGCAAAATATACACTCTTCCTTCTAAATATTTGTGGATTCAATACTGAAGTAGAAGTTACTTCAGTGATGCCCCATTTACTTCTGCACTGTAAGTCTCTGTTACTCCATTTTGATGATTCCCACTCTTACGTTACATAAGCATCCAGTGTGCTTTCTTCCTATACTACTCAGTAAATATCAAAAACAATGTAGGAGGAGCTCATTTTGGATCTCTGCCCCTTATTTCCAGTGTCCCAGTTTTTTGGATGGTGGGGGGAATTGTGGCTTTTAAATTTAATTTTTAAACTGGATTTTGAATATAGAGTTACAAATCAAGAAAAGAAAAAGGAGGAAAGGGGGAGTGGAGAAGTACACATAGAACATGGAGGCGGGTAGGTATATACTGTACATTAATATAAAATAATTCCATTTCCAAAAACACATTTTCTTGAAGTTAATGTCTATAAAATACAGATTCGTGAGTAGCTAAAGCAGTGCGATCTTCCAATCATTGAATAGTAGTAGGGGAATGTTGATCTCACAATGTGCCAGTATGTGAACAAGCATTATTGCCCTTTATTGGTATCTTGCCCACGACATCCAGCCAATTGTTATGTAAAGTTCCTTCTTGAGGATTATGATGCTATGGTCATAGTAATAGCAAACATTTTAGCAATTGCTGTTAAAATTAGGGCTATAGTCAAGCCCTAAGTTTTAAACTGCACACACACAAACACACACAGAGATAGATTAACTAAATGATTCATATTAAGGCTCTTTAGTTAAACAATTTATGTCCCTTTAGTTACACTGTTTATTTATATTTTAGTACCAAAGCCATATTTTAGAAATACGATAGTATTAATAAGCTTTTATATTGATCATGTCACCTGATATATATTGTATTTACAATAATTGCAATGGCCATTGGATCAATACAAATAAAAATTGACTTCACTTGACTTCAGAATAGGTACTATCTGCTCAAAATATAAGAATCTGTTTAAGCCAAGTTTACTGTAATATCCACAGTATGCAAAGGGAACTTGTAACACATTTGAGACTGTGTGAAAGAAGTTGTAGAATAACGTTTCATGGGTGAAGTCTTCTTCCTCTGACTAACATGGCTATGTCTCTGTATTGCTTACAAAATATGCAGGTCTCCTGTTGGTTTGTAACATCTTGCCTGATCAAGAAGCCAGTGGAGTTTTGAAAGCTTGCAACAAGTATATTGTAAATTTTGGTTGGCCAATAAAAGTATCAATGTTTGGTGGATTTCTGTATTGGCTACAGTTTTGTCTAGACTCTTGTCTTCATAAGGTGTGGTGCAGTTTGTTTGGGAATTAGAGGACTATTTGTTCCTTCCTTAGGCAATGGGAAGGGAATGGAAGGTCACTTCCCATTTGTGGCAGGAGAAAGGTCTGGTTTGGGGGGGGGGAGTTGTTCATTGTAGTCATAGCAATAGCAAGCAAGTCCATTTCTATACTGCTTATCAGTGCAATTTTGCACTCCCTAAGTGGTTTACAAAGTGTAAGCTAATTGCGCCCAACATGGGTACTCATTTTAGCAACCTCAGAAAGATGCAAGCCTGAGTTGAGCTTGAGCCCTTGGCTGGTATTGAACTCGCAACCCTGCAGTTTGTGAGTAAGTGGCTGAAGTTCAGGCATTTAACCACTGCGCCATAAGGACTCCATAGGGGCGAATGTTTGATTGAGAAATAAAATCACACAGAAAGAACGGCAAATCTTTCTTTTTAACAAACAAACAAACAAATAAATATGGAAAATTTAGGGCCATGGTAGACTCTGCAAAAATACACTGAGGGATTCAAGGTTGAATTTGGAGCTTTCTTCATGCAAAGTGTGTATTCCATCTATGTAACTGTCACCTTTCCCAGGCCTAGGGCTTCCAACATTAACACAACATTGTGAGAAGTCCCCATAATAGGTTAGTAAACATGCTGGAAAGGAAATGTCTGGAAGGGTCTTACATCTACACAAGCAGTGCCATGATTCAGTGTCAACTTCAGAATTTCTCCACCCTGGCTTCACATCAGTTACTGGGAAGCTCACTGTATGATGATGCTATGCCACTGGGAAACTATATATAGATAATACAGCACGATATAGAAACTCAGAAAAATAGTTAGAAGAATGGTTTGTTAACAATGCCCAGGCTTTATTGAAATAGCTTGAATGGTGCTATATTTTGGGGAGCTTCAGCAAGGCAAAATAGGCATATTTTTACTGACTTGTTTGGGTTAAGGCATATACTACCACTCTACATTTAATCAATTTCCCTGTGTCTGCAGAGCAAACAGAACAGGAAACTGATTCCAGGTAGCCTAGCACTATGCCTTTTCCATCTCTCTTTAAAACAAGCAATGTATCAAAAGTACTGACAATTTTGTAACTATGCAGGAAATTGTTCTGAAATGGTAGGGATTGTGTTTTAATCTAAAGACAGAGATATGGCAATGATTTCAAACTGCTGTTTCTTGCTTTTTTAAAATAATAATAATAATAATAATAATAATAATAATCTCAAATCAGCACCCATTACATAAAGTAAGGAGATTGCTTTAAAAATAAATAGAACAATGAATATTTTATATGTATATGTGGAAAAGCCTTTTGAGTATTTTAAAGCTACAAAACTAAAATAGTTTATCATGAAGATGAAATCTAGATTCTCATGAATTTATATACTCAGAGTAGTTTGGAATTTTGAACACAAAACAGAATATTGCTAGAGAGAGTAAAATAGAAAGATGTGATAACAATAATGGTGTAATATGAAACAATTTGTTGTTGATATGAACCAGCTTGAATTGCCAACATCTAGCCTTTGAAAACCTTCAGTTTTTAATGTCTGACTGAGACAAAGTATATGATTATTTACACATCAGTCACAATTTGCTTGTTTACTTACACTGGTATAAATCATGATCATTTTTATTGTGGATTGTACTATGTGTTATTTATGAGTTGATGTTTAAATAGTTTACTTTAAAAATAAATAAAATGACCAAATATCTTCCCAAATGCCCTCTCAATTTTTTTAGGAGTAATGGACAAATGTTAGTCATTGCACTGAAAAAAAAAGCAATGCACTACCAGCTGCTATGATAAATAAATTATTTCCCCAAAACAACAACAATTTCACAGCACAATTAAAATTTTTTCTTGTAGTGTGTTATTTCCAAGCTCTGGTAATAAGTTATGGAACAGAGATATAAGTGAACAAGATGGTAACATCATCATCATCATCATCATCATCATCATCATCATCATCTATATAGCACTGTAAATTTACACAGTCCTGTACATACAATCTTATAATTAGACGGATCCCTGCCCTCAGGCTTACAGTCTAAAAGAGACAACACAAAAGGAAGAGGGGAAGGCGGTGGGAAAGGGGATGAGGTCCAGTGGTTGTTCTCTCCCTCTGGGGCCTGGCCCAAGGCTGATGGACTGGAGGGAGGGCACGGCTTCTTAATACATAGTTAAAAGGAGGCATCCTGGGGCAGATGGCACAATCCTGGGAAGCTTCCCCAAACAATATAGTCTTTAACTCAGTTTTGAAACTGGTTAGAGAAGTGATGAGGCATATATGTGGGGGAAGAAGGTTCCAGGAGTGCAGGGCATCAAGTGAGAAGGGACGAATCTGGGACGGGGCAGTGGAAATCCTTGGCTGGGACAGGAGCCATTGACTACCAGAGTGGAGGGTACGAGAAGGAGTGTGAGGAGAAAGAAGTTCAGACAAGTAAGGAGGGGGTCGGTCCGTGGAGGGACTAATGGCAGTTAGCCAAATGGATGAGACGTAACTCTTTCATAAAGGGTTTGAAATAATATTTAAGGTGAGGATTTCCACAGAGCATTGAAAGCATAATTTAAGAATTAGAATAATAGATTCAAAAAGTTGGAACGGGCTGCAAGGGCCATATAGACCAATCCCCTACCATACAGGAATACACAGTTACAGCACTTTGGAAAGTTGCCCATCCAACCTTTATTTAAAGACCTCTAAAAGAGAGTCACCCCCACTCCAAGGCAGTCTATTCCAGAGTTGAACAGTTCTGTCTTCTCCAAGCTAAACATATCCAACTCCCTAAGTCATTCTTTATAATGTTTGGTTTCCAGACTTTTGATCATCTTCTCCTATCACATTCCAATTGGTCAATACCCTTTTTGAACTGTAGCACCCAGAATGGCACAATATTGCAGGTGAGGTCTGACCAAAGCAGAAAAGAGCAGCAATGCTACTTTCCTTGATCTGGTTTCTTTGACTGCTGCATTACTTAGTAGACTCATGTGGTCTACTAAGACCCCTAGATCCTTTGCACATGTACTTCTTTCAAACCAAAGTGTTACACATCCTATCTTAGTCCATTTCATTTTTCTTGCTTGGATATAGTACCTTACAATGATCCCTGTTGAAATTCATTTTGTTAGTTTTGGCTCAACCTGTCAAGGTCATTTAAAATTCTGATTACATGATTTTGAACACATGGACATATACAAATTGCTTTATGTCGAATCAAACGTTAAGTCTATTTTGCCAGGTTTTCTGCTCTGATTGATGTTATCACTCCAAGTCTCTGGAAGCTGTTTTTCCCTGCTCTGCATCATGAAATCCTTTTCACTAGAGATGTCATGGAAAGATTCTGGAAACATCCACATACAACTTATGTACTGTATAAGCCCTCTCTGACATTGCTCACATTTACTGTCATTTATTCATCATCTGGCTCTCAGAATGTCAATTCAATGAGGACTTTGCAATGATATGAATCCTTTTCCCACCTGGTTGGTTGTATTATGCTAAGTGATTGGGTAGTGCTGGCAGGTTAACTCCAGTATTTGGTACACATTTAGTACCAGGAAGCAACCTGAATGCAGAGCAAGAAAAGAAATCTGTTGTGCTGTGCCAATTAAGGTAATGCAATGTCATGGGAAGGACAAGGGACATATATTTGTTATTAAAATGTCTCCCTGGGGTCTCATTTACAACATAAATAGGACATTTTAATGATAACCCAGAGGTTACAGTGTGCTGGAAGCTTCTGTATTTGCTTCAGAAATGTACTTTTCAAAGGGTAGGAAACAGGGTCCTCTCTCCTCCTCCCTTCTTATCTGTCGCAGCCACAGAGTCAAGACTGAGAAAGAAGAGTTTAAAATCTCACTATATGCACATGATGCATTACTCATATTGGCAGATCTGTATGAGTCACTTAAAGCTTGCTGTAGCTTGAAGAAGGAATAGAGGCAACAGCTTATATGGGTGTATAACAAAAATGAAATTTAGTTTACTATTGTAAATGACTATGCAAGAAATGGATAAGCAGCCAATAAGATACTGGCAGCACAACTCAATGCTTCTCTACTCAGAAGTTAATCAGTGGGATTTACTCTCAGATAAGTGTGTACTCCAACCTTAGAGGGGAACTGAATTTAAAGATATGCCAGACAGGCATCTGGCATTCATGACAATCTGGATACTAGAAGACCTGTCTAGAGGAACCCTGAGAGCAAAGGTTCTCAGATATTTTACCCTTACATCTACGTGCAGACACTCCCCCCTATAGTATCTGAATAATTTTTTTTGTTTAGTATGTATATTTTTGTTCACACATTCATCTATATTCATCTTTTATCATTCAAAAAGGAAGTAGCTCTCACACTCTTCTTCCTCTTCCTCCTTCACGAGGAGGCTCCATGCATCTTCCTTGCCTTGCTCTTCTCCAGGAATTTTTTTTAAAATGGGGGGAAAAGTGGAGGAGGATGAGAAGAAGAAGGAGAAGGAGAGGGAGAGGGATCAGGGCCTCCAAGTCTTGCCCCCTCCAAACAACTCTTGTGGCCCTCCAGGGATCCCACCCCACAGTTTAAGAACTACTGCCTTAGAGAAAGAAGAGAGAGAGAGAGAGAGAGAGAGAGAGAGAGAGAGAAGAGTACTTAATGTGAATATGAGAAATGACTTGGATTAAGTTATACCTTTTGATACAATTTGACATTTTTGTTGTGGATATTAACCTCTGTATATTTCCCAAGCTGTGCTCCATGCGTGAGAGAATTTAGTCTTTACATTGATATGATCACTTTAGCTTTCTCAGATTGCTAAAGGCACATTTCAAAGTTCTCTGAGGAAGGAAATTTTTTGTGTGTTTGTGCGTGCATGCCTTCAAGTAGCCTGTCAATTTATGGTGAGCTTAGTAGTTTCATAGGGTTTTCTTAGGCAAGGAATATAGAGATGGTGGTTTTGACAGTTCCTTCTTCTGAAATATAGTCTATAGCACCTGGTTTTCGTTGACAGCCTCCTATCCATGTAAAAACTAGGGCTGACCTTGCTTAGCCTCCAAGGTCAACTGGTTCTGATGCCTCTAGGCTACCTATGTTCTCAAATCTACTTAATATTAGCTTATATCAATAGCGAATGAGCTATTAAAATTTTATTCTGGAAACTTGGGAGAAGTTAGCAGACCAGTTAAGTACTTTGAGACACAGGACTTCATAGACTTTCAAAGCTCTCCTCTTTAAACGGTAATAGGTATTATGTTGTTCATTTCTAGACATTCTAAAACAGCACTGTGACATTTCAGTTCCTTGTTTCTTCTTCCCTAAAGTTTCATTTTAGCGACTCCATGAGAACAACCATTACTTACAGAAACAATATAAGAGCCTGTTCATACAATCTTTGAACCAATGGCAACTGCAGTCTTTCACTATGGCAGTTCCACAGACTGACTCAGTGTTTTGAGTGCTGATAAACATATGCTGAATGTAATTGAGGACTGACCTTATTTATAATGTCACAAATGGAGAAGATACAATTGAGAACCAACCCAATTTGTGCAACTTCAGGGCTTGCCTAAAAACACATGACTGATTCTTGATTTATTATGTGTGGATCCCACCTTCCTTTCTCAGAATGAAACTTGGTCAGCCCTCAACATCTGGTTCAAGGAATCCTAAGAAGAAACCCTAAGGCTGCGTCACAGCCCTTATGACACCACAAAAAAGGAGCTGCCTAGAGCAGCTCCTTTTTAAGTGTGCATCTGTGCAGCAGCATGTTGCACTAATATGCAGTTGCCCCTTCTAACTTGCAGATCAAAGATTCGTGACCTCGAATATCCACAGAGGGGTAACCTGTGGTATTTCTAGTGGTGCACATGCCTGGTGTGTACACCCAGGCAGCATGTGTGGGGACGTGCCCCATTCAAGCCTATGAGGCTTAAATATGTATGATCCTCCATTTTGCAGTGGGGGTCTGGAACGGTTCCCCCGTGAAAACGAAGGGCCAACTATATATTTCCTCATTCCAAGGAGTCTGAGCACTTTAGTTCCCTGGAAGAGGATTATGTCTCCCTAAAGAGGATGTTACAGCTTAACCAAACTCCAGTTCCCAGGATTCATTTTGGTGTGAACAGTGACATTACTGCTTTTGTAGTGCTGCTTTTAAGGAGAAGGGACACACAGTATCCATGTCCCCAATTACCGTATCCTGATTTCATGTGCTCCAAACTAGGACTTCATATATTGATGACAAAAGACTGCAGGGGACTTCTACTCTACATGAGCAGAAAACTCTGGTCTAATCAGCATGGCAGAAATAATGCAGTTTGACACTGCTTTAACTGCTATGTCTCTTGTGGCACCCGAGAGAGCTCTCTGAAAGAGAAGGCTAAATACATCACAAAACTACAAATCCCGGAATTCTATATCAATGAGCCATGGCAGTTAAAGCAGTGTCAACTGCATTATTTCTACAGTTCAAATTAGGCCTCTGCACAATTGGGAACCATGTGGTTATAGGCAGGAAAGTTGTTTACTTCTTCACATTTAGTCACATTTAGTTCAGACCTCATGTGAACAGGATGAACACAAGATGAACATGGGGCTTCTGTGGAATAAAAACTTCTGTGAAAAATATTTTCTCAAGGTTAATGCCTTTGAAAATTTGAACAGAACAGGAGAAGGAAGAAGGAAGAATTTGATTTATCCAAATACAGGATAGATCAAATTATGAGAGTTGTAAAGTTGTTCCCAAGAGGACATTCGCATTTGCATTAAAATTATCTTTTCCTCTTGCCTATTTTTAATCCTAGTTAAAGGGACCCAAACAAAACATCTCTTTAAGCCTGGAAGTAATTAACTCCTTTGTGAAATACACTTGTATTTGAATTTTAATAAAGATGGTGAGTCAGTAGAGGGAAACATACAGCAAGGAAAATGTACAATAAAGATCACCTCCATCCCCTCCCCTCCCCTAGTGTCAGATAGTACCTAATGGAGAGGTTCTTATCTGGAGCAAAATATCATCTTTGGAACAAATAGTGAATGGAAGTATTGCTAATCTGTCTCATCATCTTCATTTTATACACATGTTGATCCAATTATAAATGGAAAATAAGTCTAATGAGAAGAGGCTGAAAGAGTCAGGCCCCTTTAAGCCTTGTAAAAATGAGGCAAAGATTATTCAATTGCATTATGCAAATACATTTCTTAGGGTTAAGCTGGCCAGCAAATGAGTCATTTAGGTGGTAGGCCACAAGAACTAACCACAGTAACTATTCTATTAATACACTATCCTGCTCTTTTCGGTTATTAGAGATGTAATAATGAAGGAGCAAAAGATAAAAGCCACTTCTTCCCACATCGTGGTCCTGATCCAGACTCACATCTCACCATTTATTATAGCACTGCAGTTTCAAACTGTGCAAGACATATCATGCCTCCAAAGTTTTATAGAAAAAAACTAGGAAACGTTTGGCCAAGCAACACCAGAGTGTGATCATGATGGCAAAAGTTATTAAGGAGGAAGAACACATAATCTAGGAGAGGCTGCAGCAGTTTACCTTTGCCAAGACTGTCAGGGAAGGGCAAGACTCTGATCTCTCCTCTCCTCTCTCCCATCTAAGTTGAGTGCAAACTACTTTTTTGAGCTCAGTTTTCTGCAACTGAAGTAAGGTGAGCGCAAAGGGTAAAAGTGAGAGGAGGAGAGAGAAACTGGGACATTTTTAAAAGAAGCTGATAAAGTAAGACAAGAGTGGATTAACTGAGAGTCCCTCCTAGATTGGAGCAGATGGAGAATATGTTCCCAACTTGTTTTCAGCAACTAGTAGGGATCTACTTGTTTCACAGTGCCCATCTAAGCATTACTTTTCAAACCCCAAAGGGTTTGTGGTAAGAAAGGAACTTAGATCAGGAATGTAGACCAGGATTTAGTGGAAAATGTCTACCCAGTTCAACAGCAGCAACAACAATATGACTCCTTTCTGCCTCACAATTAAATCATTGAAATGAGGAAAGCTTGCAGGGAGACAATGAAGAATTTTCCTTTGAAAGTTTTGAGACCTCCATTCCATTCTTCCCAAAACATATACCTGGGCTCAAAAGTCTTTGATTTTAAGTGTAGTTCTGGTGCATAGATCTTTGGGTTCTACTAAAAAGCAAAATACATCCTGCAAGCCTGGAATTTCACCATCTCTGTTGTAAGGGAACACTAAACATCTCCCTAGTCATGCATTGGGAATAGAGTTACCAGCACAGAACTATGTTAGGCTCTGAGATTTCAGCACCCAAATCTCAGACATAGAGATAACGCCTTGTAACATTATGGGAGTGTTCACCCTTGTCATCACAAGGCTGGTATTACAAGGGAGAGGCCTTGGTAATATCACAAAGCATCAATTCCAGTTGTATTGAGTATGCCATTCAAACAAAACCATCAAGTTTAATAAACGACACACACACACACACACACACACACATTTATCAAGATAATGATTATTTACTTATTTGATTTGACTTTTATTCTACCTTTCTCCCAATATGGGACCAAGCCAAACTGACTTATAAGTGAAAATAATATAGCTAAAATACTTTGGTGTGTTGTTTTGTATATCTTCAAGTCGTGTCCAACTTATGACAACCCTAAGGCTATCAGTTGGGGTTTGCTATTGCCTTCCCCTGCAGCTGTGAGAGCATGATTTGCCTAAGGTCACCCAGTGGGTTTCCATCACCAAGAGGGGATTTGAACCCTTCTCTCCAGGGTCCTAGTCCAACACTCAAACTACTATAGCATGCTGGCTCTCATTATAGTGGACAATGCTTTTAAAAAGCATTAAGCAATCAAACCCAGTTTCCAAAGGTAGCTCCACTTAGAATCCAAGTAGGAGATAATCAGGGTATGTGTTACCATGGTCAGTTCTGTCATCTCTAGGAATGAGTTTACCTGGGAAACTAGTTCTAATTGCAACCACACTCCTGGTCACTACTGAAACTTAGACCTCCAGGCTCCATTTTCTCCAGGCTCAGAATCCAAGAATACACAAAAGCTACAAACCTGAAATTTCAGGAGAGTGTATTCTTATCCAACACTATAGGTTGGATCCCTATTCACTGATCTACCTTTTGACTGACCAGGAGCATCTCTGTCTTGTTTTGATAAAGCTTCAGTTTGTTCGCCTTCATCCAGTCTGTTACTAACAACAGACATTGCTTTAGTACCATTAACAATGTCCTTGGAATTAGATTAAATGGATAGATAGAGTTGAATGGCATCAGCATACTGGTAACACCTACCCCAAATATCCAAAAACCATCCCCAATGGTTAAGCAGCATGGAGAGGAGGACAAAACTAAAACCTGAGAGACCACTCACAGGTTAGTGGCAAGAGTGTCAAACAGGAATCTTCCTGCACCACCTGAGTTTGCCCCTCAAAGAAGAGCCAGAACCATCTTAAAGCAATGCCCCCATGTTATATTCCAGTAGTACTGGAAAATTCTGGAAAATCTAGCAGAATCAATGGATGCATTCTTCTTGTTTGGTTCCTGGCATTGGTCATCCACTAACATGGCCAAAGCCATTTCATCCATAACCAGGTCTGAAGCCAGATTGAAATGAGTCTAGATTATTTATTTCCTCCAAAAAACTCAGGAACTGGGAAGCCATGTGGAATTCCTATGAGCATATTCTGAGAAGTAGAATGGAATGGTGGTCTTGGTACATTTCCACAAAAATCACTCCTCCTTGTGTCTTTGCAAATTTTCTTCTTTTGACTTCAAAGCTGATCTGAAATTCCTCCCTGAGTCCCTGAGATCTCAAATACTCGAAACCTTACTTCATGTGCAACATATGTTGTCAAAGTTGAAGTAGCTGATGGAAAACTGCTGAGGGGGGTCTGCTTAATGGTAATATCCATTTATGCAACAGTATCTTCAGGGATGCTGATCTAATACTTGGTTTGCTCTTTGTTCAGGACCACCCAAAGATCTTTATAATTTCCCCAAGCATTTCATTGTTGTGTCCAAGTTCAATGCTGGAGGCAAGATAAATGACTTCAGCTGGTATTGACTCTCCATTACTAGAGCTTTTGGACTATGACACTAGAATTCCCCAGAAAAGCACATGTAAAAAAGATTGTAGTAGACTTAAGAGGGGATTTTAGAAGTCTTATGTAGACAAGCTTTTGGAGTGCGAATTTTAGTTATCCAGTCTGTGTATGTGTGTATCATTGGTGTGCTGTTTTAAATGATTTAATGTTTTTAATTTTTTAAAATGGTTTTAACCATGCTGTGTTTTAACTGTTATGTTATGATATTAGTATTATTTATTATTTAAACTCTTGTAAGCAATCTTTTAGATGTATCCTTTTAAAAATTATTGTAGGCCACTTTGAATACCATTTTGGGTGATAGGTGGGGTATAAATCTTATAAGTAATTAAATAAAGATGTGATGTGGCAGCTAAGTCAAGATGGTTGTCCAGACTGAGAGAAGTATTCAGTTTAGGTTAGACTTTTTTGGAATACTATATCAAATTCTGGACACCACAGTTTAGGGAGGTTATTGAAAAGCTGGAATGTGTACAGGAGAGGGTGACTAAGATATTCAGAGATCTGGAAACCAAACCCTACAAGGAACAGCTTGGGCAGCCGGATATGTTTAGCTTACAGAAGAGAAGAATGAGAGATGGCATGCTATCCATTTTTAAATAAATGGAAAGGAAGTCATTTTGAATAGAGCTTCTCAAGCTATCTCATATGAGGGAACTGTTAGGGGTTCCTCCATCACCACATCCCAGAACCAGCACCATATTTGTGCTCATTTGTGCAAGTGAGTTTGTTTTGTTTTGTTATGCTCCTAGAAGCTTGTCAGGGATGGTTAGCCAATAACTTACAGATTGGCCACTTCGAGTAGCACTGATGTAGAAGATGGAAAAAGCTTGTTTTCTGCTGCTCCAGAGAACCAGTGGATTCAAATAACAAGAAAACAGAGGCTGGATGGCTGTTTCTCAGGAGTGCTTTAGCTGTACACAACAGGGGATTGGATTAGAAGACTCATTTCTATGATTCTGCAATTCTCTGATGGTACAGTTTTCAAGCTCTGCTCAAATGCACTGCTGTTGTATTGTTTACGGCATTACACCAAGGAAACAAAAAACAAACAAATCTGGTGACTGACTGAATGCATATTTGTAAGCCAGTACAACCATTGCATATCAAGCTGTCCTTGTCAAAAAAGACATTCTCCCCACTGACCACTACAGAACGCACTGTTTTGGTAATGGCAGAACTGTAAAAAGAAAGGATTGTACAAGGAGAGCATATACTATATTCACCTAAAGATACCGTGTCATTTCACTGTACCTTCTTATTATATGGTACAAAGGGGTTCATCAAGGAGGAGCTGTAAGGTCAAATGAAGTAGCAGCTCAGGAAATAAATAATCAGGTGTGTAGTAGGCTGGCTAAAGGCTTTGCCTGCTTTGTTTTTGTTTCTTTGTTTGTTTGTTTGTGTGTCAGTCCAGTCCAGTTGGTGTTGTGGTGGTGAAATCTTCCCTCTCAAGGACTGGCACAGCAATGACAGTAATTTGCAATAAGAAAATGGTAATCCTGTGGTTGGCTTTTAAAAAATTTGCCACACATTTGCTTCATAGACATATCCTAAAATAGAACATCAGGCTGTAGTAGTTGTAATTTATTATAAAGACAGCCTGAATGTGGCAAACAGCAGGATGCCTTAAAACTGTATCCTAATCTCTTTTAGATGATCACAACTAAATTTGGGGAGGAAGCTCTGATTCAACTGTACATCGCTCTTTTAGGCTGTTCCATGTGCACTGTTCCTGGAATGGCAATACTTCTGCCTGAATAATACCCTGCAATTGTCCTGATTTGGCAAGAACACTCCTGATTAATCCTTTGTTGTTCAACTTTTTCAGCTGCTTTATAAATGTCACAGTTTGTCTCTTCTCCTCTCATTCCCTCTGTTTGGCTTGCATCAATTGCTGCAAATTGAATTCAAAGTGCAAAATTAGTTTGCACTCAGTTAACTAACTGTGAGGAGAAAGGATGGAATCATGTCCTTCCCAGCAGGCTCAGGCAAAAGCAAACTGCTTCAGCCTCTCCTAGCTTGTCTATTCTATCTCATTAATAATTTTTGCCATATTCACCACACTGATGTTGTTTGGCCACATGTGTCCCAAATTTCAGCTGTAAAATTTTGCCTAGTATTCAGAATACTAGTTTACTATATGATATGTTCCATGATTTGCTATATGATATGATCTGTGGTGGGGGGGGGGGAGGGGCAGAGCAGATTCCCAAAGGCTTCTTACTGCTAGGAATGTGAGTAGTATTGCCAGCATTTTCTTCCACAAAACTGGGACAAAAATATGCAGGAATCCCAGAACACACACATCACATTTTCACATTTAACATTGTTTGTTTTTTTCCTGCATAATTTCGGTAATGCAACCTACGTCTCTGAATTCTAGCTGTTTGGAAGAGAACTTAGCAAAAGTTGGTTTTGGGTTCCCCGTCCCCCACTTGTATGGTGGAGGTGTGGGGGAAAGAAGCTCCCAAACAGCTATGAGAGTAAGAGGGACTCCTTTTTCTACTCTAGAAAGCCTATCCAGGGATAGCCATGCTTGCCATATAGCAAAGTACAATAACATCAGAAAATCCACAAAATAGTAATACCTCTTTTTGCCAGCTAAAATACACAAAATAGGTGATGCAGGCTTTTGAAGCTCAGCTGACCTCTTCATCAGGCAAAGGTGTTAGGAATCAAACAGGAGAAAGGTATCACTGTTTTGTGGATTTTGGATGTTATTGGACTTTTCTGTATGGCCAACACAGCTACTCCTGGATATGCTTTCTAGGTTTGAGGATACTGCATTTTGTTCACAAGAGGGGAATTCTAAACAAGGGGGAACAAAAGACTTGGGCTTAAGAAAGGTAAAACTTTTTTTTTAATGGCACTGCATTTGATGTCTTTTAAGCAGCATCTAAAAGTTTTTCAGATGTGGCAACAGTGAGACTTCTTGAGAAGTTCAATATTTTCTGCCAAAGGAGGGGGGGCAGTTAGCTTCACAGAGGAGAGAGAAAAAGAAAAGAGGTTTCTCATTGTGTTGCAAATGGACTTATTTTAAAATTTTATTTCCTTGACTTTACTCTTTGTCCCCCCCCCCCCCACACACACACCTTTATGGGGCCAGCTGGAGGGAAGGGCAGGTTTTCACTCCTGGCTTTATTAATCCGGAATCTGCTATTTGAACCAGCCGGGACATTTTTCAGAGCCAGAATTTTCCCAGTTTTTCAGCAGCAATGGCAACCCTAAATGTGAGACTCTGTGTGTTGTGTTTTGGAGCCTTCGTTTCAATAGATTCAAACTACAAGAACAGAAAAGGCATAAAAACGTTAAGAACTCCCTGACTGAAAGAATGGAATAAATTGTGTTGGGAGGTGGTCGTCTCTCCATCTTTTGGAGGTCTGCAAAGAGATGCTGGATGGTCATTTTTCAGGGGTGCTGTAACTGAGTATTCCAATAGGGCAAAGGGCCCTTCTGATCCCTTCTAGCTCTCAGATTCTATGATTCTCTCTGTGTTTCTCCATATAACAATTCCCCCAGACACTTCAGGATGTGAGAAAACTGAATGAAGAATCTGCAGGAACATTCATTATCTTCTGCACAGGGGAGAAAACTGTAGAAATTATTTGTCCTGACATGAAAGGATGAAATAATCAGAGATTTGCATCCCTACTCTCAGTCTTGTTGCATTTATCCAAATCCTACCAATATTTTCATCTATCCTTGTTTTCATGCTGTTTTATGCAAAACTGTGTTTACTTCCACATTGGATTTTTTTGTTTTGTTTTCATTTTTCCCAATTTACACATTTATTTTCACTATTTACTTATTTTATGTAACTTTCCCTTCATGATTGAAGTGGGTTTTTGAATCCCCTCTCCCACCAATTATGAACATTTTGGCCATTCACATTTTCAAGCACAATCATAGAATCACTAAGTTGGAAGATACCACAAAGGTCATCTCAGCCATCCCACTGCCATGCAGGAAGACACAATCAAAGCACCCCTGACAGATGGTCATCCAGCCTACTCCAAAGAAAGAGACTCCACCACTCTCTGAGGGAGTGTGTTTCAGCTTTTACTGTCAGGAAGTTCTTCCTAATGTTAAGGTGGAATCTCTTCTCCTGCAGTTTGAAGCCATTGCTTCGGATCCTGTTCTCTGCAGAAAACAAGCTTGCTCCACCTACAGGATGAGATCCCTTGAAATACTTAAACATGGCTATCATATCACTTCTTAACCTTCTCTTCTCCAGGCTAAACATACCAGCTCCCTAAGCCACTCTTCATAAGGCATGGTTTCCAAACCTTTCACTATTTTGGTCATCATTCTCTGGACACACTCCAGCTTGCCAATATCCATATATATATATGATATAATATTTCTCTTGATGCAGCCTAGACTCACATTGGGGGTTTTTTTTTGCCCCATGTGTACTTTTTATGTGTACTTTCTTTCTCAGAAATGCTTGTAAGCCTCACAAATGTGTGAATATTTGAGGTGAAGCACCCATTTTCTTGCAACAAATCTTGAGAAGTATGAAAAGGCTACTTCCAGAAATACTGTTAGTCCAATGACATTTCTTCCCATTACTTTTTTTTTGGGGGGGGGGAAGAGAAAGACTAGTCATATAGAAAAAGGGAGGAGAGCACTGAGCAGAGATGTCAAAGGAATTTCTAACCCCAGGGAAACTGGTGGGTGGAATCAGCAAAAGACCAGCATGAAAGGAAAAAATGGAGGATGGACAGAAGAGACCAAGCACTGGGATTGATGTGAGAGTATTGAAATCAGGCAAACAGGTTACATTTGCTAGTAAGAAATAAATAACAACTTCTTCCACAACTTTTGGGCCACCAGAAATGCTGCTGGAGAGACAATAGCAATGTTTACATCACTATTTTTCTTGAGTAATGGATAAGAATAGTTATGTGATCTCTCTATAGAGTTTTTTTGCACAGCTAAAAACATGTGACTTACCTTGCCCAGTTTGAATCCTCTTCCAGGATGCAGCCAGATATTATCACGTGTATTTTGCCGCCGATGCCACCTCCCGCCTAAAACCCGCCTAAAACCTGGCTAGAAGCCACACTCAGTTGGCTGATTTGGAATGTCGGGAGTCTGCCATGCCTGAACTGAATTGTTTCTCAGACACTGGAGATCAGGGAAAGGAAAGGATGACCAGAATCATGTTTAAGCTTATGCTTAATTAAGTAGTTAACTATCAGTCTTCTCCTGGCCTGACCCCTGCCTCCCTGCTTATGCTCAACATCATGGAAGACTCACTTTGCTTTGGAGGAGATCCAAAATGGTCTGCTTTGGTTTGTTATTGAGGTTTCATCAAAAGCAGATGCATATCCCTAGTATTTAAATTTATAGTTGTTGTTGTGTGCCTTCAACTTATTTCCAACTTATGGTGAACCTAAGGTGAACCTACCATGGGGCTTTCTTGGCAAGATTTGTTCAGAGGAGTTTTGAGGCTAAGCCTTTCCCTAAGGCTTAGAGAGTGTCTAAATATGATTTTTTCAGGGGAGGAGCATAAATTTGGAGGGAAGATCACATATTAACATAGAGATAGTACGTTCGGATCCAGAACATACTGGAAATAGAGTGGGATGTCTGCCATAGATAAGAATACAAAGAAGTAGCCCAAATGTTCCTTCATTAAGGAGGCATACATATTTTATTTCAATGGGTCTCACCTACCAATATACACAAAATGAAATGAATTAGAAATAGATTGAACCATTTATCTCTAGTGCCTGACTACTGGTTCATACAGCTTGTGCCTTCAGGGAACTGCAGTCTGCTGTCAGTCCCTCCTACTCACAGAGTTTATAATGAGGAATTAAGATAGTTTGGTTGGGTTTTGTATATTGAAAGGGGGGATGTGAGGTGTCAGCTTCTCCTATTCTTAATTAGCAAAAATATACCAGGCCACCCCTATTCATAGCAAAGCTATGACGTAAACAAGTGTCTCCTATAATTAAATGGCATTCATTGTCATCATAGCCTGGACTACTACGAAGCTATCCTTACAAAACTTTGTCCAGATGTCATAGCTGCTGGACACCTCTTGGCAGATTCTCTTAGTGTTTCTGCAGGTAGGCTGCAGCTTGATGAAGACCTTGGATGGCATTTAGAAAAGCCATCTTTGGTTGGCAGTTTTCACTTTAGGTAATCCCAATCAAGGCTATTCAAAACCCCCTCTTATTTTTATTTTTATTTTGTTTGTTTGTTAACTCACCCCATACACCGAAGGCACTGAGCTGCACTGGTTGGTAATCAATTCAGGGTAATTGCAAGCTGGCTCAGCAATTGCTTCCTTGCATGTACTGTTCTCCCACTGCTACAATGAATAGCAAACAATTTCATGACTTTGAAAATGATGGCATTCAAGCAGTCAAACTGAATTCCCACACTGTGCTGTTTGACCTGAATTGTGGACATTGGTGGAGAAAAAAACATGCTCCATTCACATTAAAAGAATGGAAGTTGTGTAGGAGAAAAGAAACATTAATAGCAGCCATTGCTTCTCTGGGATTTTGGAGGATTAATTCCAGTGCAGGTTGCTAGAAAGAAATGACCTTGCCTTTGGGATGGAGCATGGGCACCCATGTTTTTGAATGTCTATGCAAAACCACAAGAGCACGAGTGTGGTTCAGTGGACAGAATATTGGGCTTGCTGGGAGACATCCAGGATTAAAGCCTTGCATAATCAAACTATCCTGAGGTGGTCTGGGGACCAAGTACCAGCTTGCACCCTAATCCAATGCAGATGGTGGTTATAAGGGGAATAAAGGGAAAGGGAAAACTTGCTATCCAGAGCAGAACTTGGAAAAGTAATTTTTTAGATGACAGTTCCCAGAATCCTAACCATGCTGGCACCAGTTCCTGTGCACCAGTTCACTCCATGCATCTGAGGAAGTAGATCCAGTCTACAAAAACTTACACTACAATGTCTTTTCCACAGTCCACAGTTCCACAATTGAATCATAGAATCAAGGAGCTTTCCCAGTGGGCCAGAGCATCTTGGAAGGACTGGATCAAAGCATGGTGGAGAATAATGTAGGCATGGCCCAAACATGTTTATTAAGGAACTTTACATAATTTCATAGAATCATAGAGTTGGAAGAGCCCACAAGGGCCATCCAATCCAACCCCCTGCCATGCAGGAACTCGCTGACAATCAAAGCATTCCTGACAGATGGCCATCCAGCCTCTGTTTAAAGACCTCCAAGGAAGGTGACCCCACTACACTCCAAGGGAGTGTGTTCCACTGTCGAACAGCCCTTACTGTCAGGTAGTTCCTCCTAATGTTGAGGTGGAATCTCTTTTCCTGGAGCTCGCATCCATTGTTATGGGTCCTGTTCTCTGGAGCAGCAGAAGCTTGCTCCTTCCTCAATGTGACATCACTTCAAATATTTAAACAGGGCTATCATATCACCTCTTAACCTTCTCTTCCCCAGGCTAAACATTCCCAGCTCCCTAACTTTTTCCTCATAGGGCATGGTTTCCAGACTCTTCACCATTTTAGTTGCCCTCCTTTGGACACGCTCCAGTTTTGTCACATCCTTTTTGAACTGTGGTGCCCAGAACTGAACACTGTATTCCAGGTGGGGCCTGATCAAAGCAGAATAGAGTGGCACTATTGCTTCCCTTGATCTAGACACTATACTTCTACCAATGCAGCCTAAAATTGCATTGGCCTTTTTAGCTGCTGCATTGCACTGTTGACTCATGTTCAACTTGTGGTCTACTTGGACTCCTAGATCCCTTTCACATGTAGTCTCGTTCAACCAGGTGTACCTCATCCTATATCTGTGCATTTCATTTTTCTGCCCTAAATGCAGAACTTTACATTTCTCCGTATTGAATTTCATTTTGCTAGCTTTGGCCCAGTTTTCTAGACTATTCAGGCCATTTTGAATTTTGATCCTGTCCTCTGGAGTATTAGCTACTCCTCCTAATTTGGTGTCATCTGCAAATTTGATAAGTGTGCGTCCAATTCTGTCATCCAAGTCAATGATAAAGATGTTGAATAGCACTGGACCCAGGATAGAACCCTGTGGGACCCCACTGGTCACTTCTCTCCAGGATGAAAAGGAACCATTGTTGAGCACCCTTTGAGTTCAGCCAGTCAACCAAATACAAATCCATGTAACAGTTAACTTGTCTATCCCACATTTTGCAAGCTTGTTTGCAAGAATGTCATGGGGAACCTTGTCAAAGGCGTTACTGAAATCGAGGTATACTGTATCCACAGCATTCCCTTCATCTACCAAGCTAGTAATTTTATCAAAAAAAGAGATCAGATTTGTCTGCCATGACTTGTTTCTCTGAAACCCGTGTTGACTTTTTGTGAATATGGAATTATCTTCTAGATATTCACAGACACTCTGTTTAACGATTTGTTCCAGAATCTTTCCTGGAATTGATGCCAGATTAACTGGACGATAATTGTTGGGACCCTCTTTTCCCCCCTTTTTGAAGATGGGGACAACATTTGCCCTCCTCCAGTCTGCTGGGACTTCTCCTGTTATCAAGGAGTTCTCAAAGATTATTGCCAATGGCTCCGATATTACATTTGCCAGTTCTTTTAACACCCTTGGATGTAGTTCATCTGGTCCTGGAGACTTGTATTCATTTAGGTTAACCAGGTATTCCTGTACTATCTCTTTACTTATTCTGTGCTGAAATTCTCCTATTCTGTCCCCTGCTCCACTGTCCTCAGGTTGAACACCCTTTGCCTTTTCTGAGAAGACTGAAGCAAAGAAGGTGTTGAGTAATTCCGCCTTTTCTCTGTCCACTGTTAGCATTTTGCCGTCTTCACCACACAATGGTCCTATCATTTCCTCCTTCTTCCTTTTGCTGTGGACATACCCAAAAAAGCCTTTTTTTAATTGTTCTTAACCTTTCTAGCAAGCCTGAGTTCATTCTGCGCTTTAGCTTTTCTGACTTTATCCCTACACGTACTGGCTATTTGTTTGAATTCCTCTTTGGTGATTTCCCCACTTTTCCATTTCTTATACATGTTCCGTTTAAAACTTAGCTCAGTTGTAAGTTCCTTAGTCATCCATACCAGTTTCTTGAGACATCTCCCATTTTTCTTCCTCATTGGAACTGTTTGAAATTGTGCATTCAGTATCACCTTTTTGAGAAACTCCCATCCATCTTGAACTCCCTTCTCTTTTAGTATTCCTGACCATTGGATCACCCCCAGTATTTCTCTAAGTTTATTAAAATCAGCTCTCCTAAAGTCTAGAATTCATGTCTGACTATGCCTAGCTTCACCTTTCCACTGTATAACAAACTCCAGGAGAACATGGTCACTCCCACCTAAGGATCCAACCACTTGAACCCCATTAACTAGGTCTTCCCTGTTGGTTAAGATCAGATCCAAAATAGTTGACTCCCTTATTGCCTCTTCCACCTTTTGGACAATGAAATTGTCTTCAAGGTAAGTGAGGAATTTCGTAGACCTTCAGGATTTGGCAGAATTTGAATTCCAGCAAATATCAGGATAGTTGAAGTCACCCATTACTACCATATTTCTCCTATCTGAGTGTGTGGTCATCTGTTCTAGAAAGACATCATCCAATTCCTCTGCCTGAGTTGGGGGTCTGTAGTAGACTCCCACAGTAACATCCCTGTTGTTTCCCTCTCCTTTAATTTTTATCCAGACACACTCTACCTAGTTTCCAATCATGTCCTATATCTCTTCTCACTGGTGTAAATATACCTCACATTTACTGCTATTTCTCCTCCTTTCTTGTTTGGCCTGTTTCTCTTTAAAAGGTTATATCCCTCTATTTCTACATTCCAATCATGAGACTCATCCCACCAGGTTTCAGTGATGCCTATTATATCATATTTCCCTTGTTGTGCTAGTAGTTCAAGTTCATCTTGCTTATTTCCCATGTTCTGTGCATTAGTGTAAAGACGTCAAAGACCTTGTGTCCCCTTTATTTGCTGCCTGTGCACATTTTTTTGCCTCCTACTGTTGGCTCTTTGCACTATTTGCCTTGTTCCCTCTATGTCAGTTTGACTATTGTTTCCAGCCCTTTTACCTTCCAGAATGCTGTCTCCCTTCCTCACATAACTCAGTTTAAAGCCCTCCTGATCAGATTCTTTAGACTGCTGGCAAAAACATTTCTGCCAACTGGCATGAGATGCAGCCCATCCCTTGTCAGAAGTCCTTCCTCATGGAACCGCACCCCATGATCTAAGAATCCAAATTGTTCTCAGTGACACCATCTGTGGAGCCAGTTCTTGACATCTGCTATTTTCTGGACCATGCCCTTCTACTGGCAGAAGAGACGAGGTGACAATCTGTGCATCCATTTCTTTCAGCTTCTTACCTAGAGCCTCATAATCCCTTCTGATATTCTGAAGGCTGTGTCTTGCTGTGTCATTCGTTCCCATGTGGACCAAAAGGAAGGGATATTGGTCAGTAGGCTTAAGTAGTCTTGTCAGCCTCTCTGTCACATCACGGATCTATGCCCCAGGGAGACAACACATCTCCCGAGACATCTTGTCAGGCCCACAAATCACTGCTTCTGAACCCCTCAGCAAGGAGTCCCCACCATGACCACACACCTCCTCTGATGCTTAGCAGCAACTGTTCCCTATGATGGAATTCTAGACTCCCCTGCTCTGTCCCTGAAGTCTGTCGATGCTGGTCTTCCTCATCCTCCTTGATAAGGGAAAGGGCTGCAAAACGATTCTGTAGCTGTAAGCTCCCACAGCTATCCCTGATTTCCCTGCTTCTCTGTGTGACATTCCTCCAGCTGTCTGCCTCCTGTGTACATGAAGTGACCTTGTCCTCCCCAGCGACATACTCTGTGTGGTCCCCTTCCAAGATCATTCCTTCCATTCTGTTCAGGAAAACCTCTTGCTCCCTAATATGCTGAAGTGTAGCTACCCTGGTTTCCAGCTGCTGTACTTTCTCCTCCAAGAGGGCTACCAACTTGCACTTGGGGCATGTGAAGTTCCCCACAGCTGTAGGCAAAAAGACAAACATCCCACAAATGTTGCAGGTGACTGCAGCCATTCCCTCAGTGCCCATACCGAGAAGTGTTATGTAATCAATGAAACAGGACTGTGGGCTTCCTCCTCAAAGAAAATTCCCCAGTCAACACCAATGTCAAAGGTCCCTGATGGCCTTGCCTATTTCACCAAATCTCTGTCAATTTACTGGGAATATTTATTTAAACAGAGTTGATTTCCAACCAGAGTCAGCTCTGTTATTATGCAGGTGAGGCAGCAGGTGGAGAGAATGTGTACTGGACATTCACATTTCCACACTCCTAAAAATTTTGGGAAAATTACTTCCTCTCAACGCTTCTTTTGAAGATGAAAACTCCCAGAATTCTAGGAAATTTTGAAAAAAGTAACATTTCCAGGTTATGCATTTAACTGCTAGTTTAGATGGTATCTAAAGATGGGAATGGGAAAACAAGTCTCCCATCCTGTTTTCCACCCAAGGCATAAAAGTGTCTTGGACTGGCCTCCCCCCCCCCCCCCCAAAACACCAAAAGATTACTGGTTTTGGCAGCAGAGTTACATAGCCCCACTGCTATTTTCCCACTCTCCCAGACTCCCATTTGTGAACACTGATTTGTGCTGATTCTCCTCTTCCTGGTGAACAACAGGACCAGGGGTGGTTTCAGATAGTCACAGTTAACATTGGCTTAAACAGAGCAATGAGAAAATTCATTATGTGTTTTCTGGTAAGCTTAAGGTTATATTAACATCCAAAGTCAGTAACTAGGACACTTGAGCAGAAGACTAGGAAGAGAATATATATTTAATGCTTTTTAAAATCCCTCATTTGGTGTGAAACATTACAAAAGTGCACAGAATACTTGCTATTATGATGGAAATTGTTTGGGATGATGGGGAAAAATTTCCTGTTGAGGATACCATGTTTACTTATTTCAGATTGCAGCAACTAAAGTAATCCGAGGACAAAGAAGAAAAGTGGGAGGAAGTTTGTAGTTTGTTTTGGCACCAGAGTTCTCTGGCAGAGAAAGCTAAATGTTTCACAAAACTACAATTCCCGGAAATCTATAGCATTGAGTCAGGGCAGTTAAAGTGGTGTCAAACTGGATTATTTTTGCAGTGTGGGTGCAGCCTCGACATTTAAAAAGCAGCTGATAAAGTAGCATTGCAGACAATTCTTTATTATTTAAATAGGGACAGTTGGAGGATATGTAGATAATGTCAAAGGACTGATCCAAGTTCCACCCAAAAGTATAGTGATGCAGCAAGAAAATGAGAGTATTGCCCTGCCAATGATAGGGGAAAAAATTTAATGGAGAGCACAACTAAGTTAATTTTTTTTTCATAGTGACTGATGAGCCAAACCTTCTTCCTCTGCTCATTTTGTTTCTGACCAACTAATGAAAATTGTCTTGCTCCATCCCCTCTGATGAAGCCATCATTCCAATGCCCATTTCCAGCTTCACCATGCAGACTGAGGCAAATAGTGAAATTTGTTCCCATGGGAAAGTAATAGCTTGAGAGGAACACTGTTGGGCAAAGATTGTAGCACTCTCGTTCTAAGGGTCCCAGGTGCCAAAACAGAAGGAGATTCAGCAGCATGAAAATAAATCAGCACAGGAAGCATAAGGTGCAATGCACCAAAGAAGCCAAAGCCAACATTCTTGTGAGAGTCTGGGAAGCAAGGTTTGGCTGTAGCAATGTGACAGTTTCAAGATACTGTGTCAGGGTATGGTGATCTACTGTCAGCAATTATACAAATCTTGAATAAAATTTTTTTGAAGCATTTACCAATACAAATACATTTAGCAATAGTGATAGCAATAGCAACTACATTTCTATATTGCTTATCAGTGCACTTAAGCACTCCCTAAGCAGTTTACAATGTATAAGCTAATTGCCCCCAACAAGCTGGGTACTAATTTTAGCAACACACAGAAGGATGCCAGGCTGAGTCAACCCGGGAGCCCTGGGATCAAACTCACTACCTTGTGGCTGTGAATGGCTGCAGTACAGATGTTTAATCACTGTGCCACCAGAGTTCCTTAGACAAATTTAAACAAATGGTGGATAAAAGACAATAAGGCATTGCTGTTTTTATATAGCAGATCATCTCCACTAAAAAAAAAAAAAAAGATTTAAAGAAAAAACACACTATGGCAAGCTGACTACAAGTGTCTCTGAGAATGACTGGGGGAAAGTCTCTATATTTGGCCCTGTCCGCACAGGCCAAATATACTGGTCTCCCACCAGTCACTTGATGAGGAAACCAGATGATATACAGCTGAGTCTGGCATGAACCCTGAGCCTGGTATGAACAGATCACATGATGTCTGGCCCATTTAGTGCCAAACCTTGAGTATACTCTCATCAACACTCACTTTAAATGACTCTCTGTTTGCTCTGGATCTTCTCAGAATATCCAGCACTTCCATCCTGTCACTGGGCAACTGTTTACAATGTGTCCTGCACTGCCATGTGGCATGACACTGCTGGTATGTGTTGGTCATTCTGAGATCAGAGCAAAGGGCCCAGCTGGGTGCAGCTGGATGGCAGAATGGGCCACCCATGCAAACAGCTGCCTAGCATCAGAATGGAGGGCCCCGGGTAATGAAAGAGTTAGGGTAGATTCAGGGCCATGATATTCTGTGCTTCTCCCAGAGTATCCTGCCCAGTGCATACAGAGGCAATAATTGCATATATTATGTTTATGATTTAGTTATATTTTGCCTTTTCTCCACTAAATTCAAGCCAGCATAGTTGATCGGCTTTCCATTTCACCCTAAAAACCAGTTCAAAGTCATTCATTCAGTTTCCCAAATCTCAATGCAACCCTCACCACTCTATTCCATAGTGGTTTATGTGGCTTGCTCTTTGTTTTGAGAGGTCATATGAAAAGCAAAGGGAAAAAATCCTCAGATAAATAATGAAGAAGTGGTTGTTATACTTGCAGAACCAAAACTGGGCTAGAATCCTCGAATAAATGAGAAAAAAAGCCAGGCTAGAATACCTTCCAACATTTCACAGATGAAAACTGGGACACATGTAGCCAAGCAGCATCAGAGTATAATCGAGTTATTGGAAAAGTTATTGAAGAGGAATAGACAAACTATGAGAAGCTGTAGCAGTTTGCTTCTGCTTGAGCCTACTGGTGAAGGGAAGATTCAGTCCCTTTCTTTCCTGTCCCTCAGCTGACTTAACTGCAAACTGCTTCTGCATTCAATTTTCAATTCAGTTTTCAGCCATTAAAGTAAGCTGACAATGAAGGGGTAAAGTGGGAGGAGGAGAAAGAAACTGGGACATTTCAAAAGCAGTTGAAAAAGTGGGATGCTAGACAATGTCAGAGACTGTCCCTGCCAAATTGGGATAGCTGGAGGGTATGGCCTATGGAAAGTAGAAAAACAAAGTTACCTCATTGTCCAAATCTGATCACCTGATTACAAGAGCCTTCATGCAGCACATCAGATACAGGGTTTGTCCTTATTTGTCCTCTGGGAGGAAGAGGTAAAAGAAGAAACACATTATTTTCTTCTCTCCCTCCCTCCCTTTCTCTTTCTGTGAAGACATGTTATTTTAGATGAGTGTGCCTTATCAAAGATGAAAGACCCCGAAAATTAATCCTCTCTCCATAGCATCCTTTAAATGGCTGGCATCTACTTTGATTCTTTCTAATTGACCAAAACAGAAAGTGCTGTGTTGCAGAGTTTTTTGAGACTTGGCATCTGTATCCTGGATATCTGGTAGCAGCAGCAGCTAAAGAACAAGAAAAATCTAGAGTTTGATATTGGCTTTGAAAGGCTGGCGTTGGAGTTCTTCCAAGCTTTTCTGTGCAGCTAGAAGACTTGCTCTCCCCCGCTCAAATTGTCTTTGTTGAGAAAAGGCCCTCATTTTCAATACAGAGTTATCCTTAGTGGCAGAAATAGAAATGTTTGTGTAGGGAGGGGACCTCTTGTTGCTGAAACTATATAATTTTCTAACTCTTCGATCCAATGAATTCTGCTCTGATAAAAGAATTCCATTTTAACACTCAGTTGGAGGGCAAGATGATCATAATCAGAAACAAATTGCTGCAAATGACAGCAAGTCTGTCATTACTTTTTTGTTTCAAAGGGTATTTTAATGTTTGTGTAGTAGGCTAAATATTCTTCCTTTTGGATCAATTACTTAAAACAGTTTAGAAGGACAAATGATTATCCTGTATGCAACATTTCTCCATGGCTCACAAGAGCAGCGTTCTTTCTCTTAGGTTTTTAATCAGCCAACAGTTTCATTATTTTTAACCAGTCAACGACTTCATTGTTCTTACGGAAGCAAAATAGATTGCCTTAGATCGAGAAACCATACAGGGAAAGCTAGTTCAGTGTCAAAATCCATCCGCTATCACCAAAAATGATGTGCTTCTTTATTGTCTGGGATGTATTTCACTCTGTTCTGAAAGTTCATGCTCTTTATTAATAATGCAGAAGAAATAATGTCTTTTTGTCATACCCAATACTCCTTTCAATTTACCTATCAGATCTCGGGTGTGCAATGCCCAGCATAGCTAATTATGAGGAATGATGGGAGTTGAAGTCAATCAACATCTGGAGGGCCAAAAATTGCCCCCTCTGCATCAGCTATGAACATGTGATAACTATTTAATATAATAGAATCATAGAGTTGGAAGAGACCACAAGGGCCATCCAGTCTAACCCCCTGCCATGCAGGAACTCTCAATCAAAACATCCCTGACAGATGGCCATCCTGCCTCTGTTTAAAGACCTCCAAGGAAGGAGACTCCACCACTTTCTGAGGGAGTGCCTTCCACGATTAAACAGCTCTTACTGTCAGGAAGTTCCTCCTAATGTTGAGGTGGAATCTCTTTTGCTGTATCTTTCATCCACTGTTCCGGGTCCTGTTCTCTGGAGCAGCAGAAAACAAGCTTGCTTCCTACTCAATGTGACATCCCTTCAGAAATTTAAACAGGGCTATCATATCACCTCTTAACCTTCTCTTCTCCAGGCTAAACATCCCCAGCTCCCTAGGTTGTTCCTCATAAGGCATGGTTTCCAGACCCTTCACCATTTTAGTTGCCCTCCTTTGGACAAGCTCCAGTTTCTCAACATCCTATTTGAATTGTGGTGCCAGAACTGGACACAGTATTCCAGGTGGGGCCTGACCAATGCAGAATAGAGTGGCACCATTACTTCCCTTGATCTTGACACTATACTTCTCTTGATGCAGCCTAAAATTGCCTTGGCCTTTTTAGCTACTACATCACACTGTTGATTCGTGTTTAATTTGCAGTCTACTTGGACCTCTCTAGTCACATGTAGTCAATGTCCATACTGAGAAGTCTTAAATAGTCACTTAAACAGGACTGTGGGCTTCCTCCTCAAAAAAATCCCCCAGTAAACGCCAAAGTAAAAGGCCCCCGATGGCCAATCTCTGTCATTGAGCTCATTATAGAGATCTCCTGGCTGCTAGCTTGATCTGAAGGCAAGTTTCTAATTCAGTTCCTCTCTGCAACGCTCCACCCCCTAGTCCTTGAGGAAAAAAATTAAAAGAGAACCTCTAAAACAAAGTTTGCAGCTCCCTTGCTGCCTGTTCTGTACTTGCCTTTGATTGTGAAAGTTTGATATAACTTTTCTGGGAGAAGTTATATAGAACTAGGCTCCTAGCTCCACCTCCTAGTGACTCACAGATGTGACTCCCAGAAGCTCCACCCCCTCAGCAACAAACACACTCTCCCAAGAGTTTTAAAAAAATTCAAAAACTTGCCCACTCAATATCGCTGCCCAGAAAATGCTCTTCTTCTTTGAATCCTGTCCTTTAGGTTTTTCCTCCACCTCACTTTGCATTTATTTTTTATTTGTTTTGGTATCACCTGTATGGGACTACAAGGGATGGCTCCAAGGTCCACTTAGCCTTCCATCCTTTCCTAGGTCGGTAAAATGATTACCAAGCTTGTTGGGGGCAACTGGCAGATTGTAAACCACTTAGGGAGTGCTAGTTCACTGATAAGCAATATAGAAATGTACTTGCAATTGCTATTGCTATATTCAAATAACAACAAACAAACATAAAATCAGTGCAGAACAATACAATGAAAGCTATAAATGCCAATGAGAAAACAACCGATAAGCCATTCTCTTTGTATGTGTGTGTGTGTGTGTGTGTGTGTGACACACTACTTGCAGGAAAGACACATACCCAGCAGTTGCAGATTTTGATGGCATGGAGAGTCAGCTGATGATGGAAAGAGATGCAGCTTTATACTCTTTGACTGTTATACAGCTGTCAAAGACCAAACAGCAGAGATATACAAATACTATGCATGGCCAATCATGTTTAGAAAGAGGCTGAGGCTGAAGTAAGATTCTCGATTCACTTTGGGACCTGCCAACTCAAAACTGGACAAAGGTCCAAAATTTTGTTTCAGCCTTGAAAGCCTTTGAGATCTAGCAACAGCAGAGTTGCACTTCCTAGTTACAGAATGCTGAGTGTGCAGCTCCAACTTTCTTTAATATAGTATGCATGAACAGATTTCTGCTTGCTCAATTATCACACCAGGTTGGGAAGTCTCCGTTTAACAAGAAACAGAACTAGCACAGACCTTGCGCTAACAAGATCCATGGGGGGTCTAGACAGCCTGAATGGCCTGCTCTTGTACCTTTGACTTGACAGCAGTTTGATCTGCAGAAATCAGCAGTTTCCCCACAGCATGGAAATAAGTACTGTCAGACTGTTAATCGGGGAAGATGGGTTGGTTGTTAAAGACGCAAAAGCAGAAAATGGTTTATAATGCTGGCAACCATAGTTGCCAGTAACTTTCCTGACATAGTTTTTTGCCATTAACAGCTGCATGAGAGGCAGTTGTTCAACTCAACAGTGATACCTCCCCAGCCCATTATTCTATCTCAGTGGCAATATGATCTGCAATGTTTGGATTTCTGTCAAAGTATGTGAAAGAATATATTACAGTGAAAGTATCACCAAGGGTAAAGAAATTGCCTTCCCCTGCTGTTGAAGGTATTTTTTATTCAGTTGCTGAGATGTAACAAGCCTGAAACTAGCTATTTTCAAGGGTCTTTCCCAAAGATAAGCAGTTGCAAAAATGGAATTTTTCGATGGAGAGATCCATCAAGCCACTACTGTGCTTTCACTCCAATGTTAAATAAAAATCATTGCTGTATACAAGACTGCAGAAGTTACTGGGGAATTTGAGCAGAAAGGCCCACTGAGATTTAGGCATAAAATGGGAATTCTCCACTAAAGATATGGGACACTTTTAACCATGGCCTTAAGAGAATAGAATGAATTACTGCATTCCATTAGTGAATTGCTGTTGTTGTCATTAGTTCAATGGTAGACACAAATGTTCTTTTATATTGGGGGGTAGTACCTTGGAGATATTTTAAATTCTACCTTCCATTGCCTATTACCACTGGTTATGCTAGCAATGGCTCATGGAAGGAATAGGGCCAGGTTTCCTCACTGTAGTTTTTTGTGGGTTTTTCGGGCCATTTGGCCATGTTCTAGAAGAGTTTATTCCTGACATTTCGCCAGCATCTGTGGCTGGCATCTTCCTCTCTGTGTTCCACACCTATAGTTTGAGGAAGTTACTTTTTGGGCCCAGACTCCTAGAATCTCCTGGTTATCATGTCAACTAACCAAGCTGGTTTGGGTGTCCTGGGAGCAGTAGTCCAAGAAGGACCCTTTCCAAGTGTTCTCTACATCTCCTTTTTAGACCTCACTTGTCTCCCTACTTGTTGGAGAGTGGAGGAGGAAGCGAGACTGAAAGTGGCAGAAGAATGGAAGTGAATTCAACCCAGAAATGAGAGTTCACTACTGAACCTATACCGTGGAGGTGGCAGCGGCAAAGAAGCATTATTTTGACATCACTGTATATCCAGCAAAGCTTTTCCAGGTGTTTAGACCTTCTTGTGGAAATATGAAATAATCCTCAGAGACATGCTGTGATGTATTTGTGAACCAATGAAAGATATCCTTTTTAATCTGCCATAATGATTTGGCATTACTGTTCACCTGCAAAGGGCACACACCTCACCATAGGGCCCACTGTCAAGACCTGTTATTCCTGCTTTTTCTTTTTTCTTTTCTGTAATCTACTTGTTTACCTGCCTCTTTTTGGCCCAAACAACAGAGGTAGTGTGAAGTAAGATCAGCAGATGCCACACACCACTTGCATTTAGGTTCTCTTTCTGATAAGTACGTAGATAGTAATGAGAAGAAGGGGAAAGAGGAAGAAAAGGAAGAAGAGGATGTGCAAAAGCTGGTGACACTGCTGATTGAAAAGGCAGATTGACTGAAGACCAGACACCTAGTGTAGGTCTTTTTCCCAAGTACCTTCCCAATCCTGAAGATGGTAGTGTGCAATGTGATCCAGTGATGGTGGCTGGAATCCTTAATCAGCTACATAGATTGCTGTCACATTGCAGAATTAATTCTTTTTGCTATGACACTGCTTTAACTGTCACGGCTGGTAGTAGTTTGTTGTGGCACCAAAGCTCTCTGACAGAGAAGTCTCAATATCTCACAAAACTACAAATCCCAAAATTCCATAGCATTGAGTCATGGCAGTTAACAGTGCCAACCTGTATTAATTCTGCAGATTAGATGCAGCCTACATTAAGCATACTTAAGTAAGTAAACTCTCCTTCCATGACTCATCCAAATCTGATGGAAATGTCATTCACTCACGATTCAGTCCCTGACAGAATGGGCCTCCTTCTTATGCAGCTGATGTAGTAAAGTAGGTTTTCTGATCATGGCAATAGTGTCATGGTAATGACTAAATAGCAATCATGATTATGAAACAATTATCTCATTTTACCTATCTGTAACTGTTTTGTATTCATGAGCCATGATTTTGGTACTATTACCACAGTTGTAATCTGCCCTCCCAAATTTTGGTAACTGGTTTAGAAATTTTTGAAGCTTCATTCTAAATAAGTGTGTACAACCATATGTACCAATGTACAGGCTGAAACATGCTGGGCTTTTCTACTAATAAAATAGCTATCTTTTTAGCATCTTCGTTTCTTCTGTGGATTCTGTTGGATGCTTCCCAGATTCTGCTTCTCTTGCTTCATAACTGTTCCTTACCTTCCAAACTGGGGGAGCTAATTCCAAACTTTGTCAAATTAGGCCTATACTATGGCAGGATGAAAATGACCACAGGTGCTGCAGCCAGAAAGGCAGAAAAGTATTAGATAAACAGGGTGTTTGGAGTTGACAGATTTTGGACCCTGGAAATAGTGTCAGCATGGCCTATGAGTATCATCATCCCCAACCACTGTGCATGTTGACTTGGTGAAATGAAGTGTAGAATAAATAAAAAGGTAAAGGTAAAAGTAGTCCCTTGACACGTGTCATAACTGACAGTAGGGGGCAGTGCTCATCTCTGTTTATAAGCATTGTCCGAGTACTACTCTGGTGGTCAAGTGGCCAGCATGACTGCACCAACTGCTGTTACCTTTCACTTAAGTGGTCCCTATCTATCTGCTTGCATTTGCATGCTTTTGAACTGCTAGGTTGGCAGAAGCTGGGACTAATGACAGGAGCTCACCCCATCATGTAACACTTGGGCTTTGAACTGCCAATCTTCTGATCATCAGAACTGGTGTCTTAACCACTAAGCCACCACATCCCTTCAAGGATAAATAAAGATAACTATAAATATTTTTTTTAAAAAAATTGTAAGCTGCTTTGTATCCCAATTTTGGGGGAAAGTGGGATATGGATGATGATGATGATGATGATGATGGCCCTACAACATTGGAATACTTGATGCTAGGAATCATCACTCTTAGTTATAAATAGTGGTGCCATCACTGTAGGACTGGGCTATATGACAGTGCCACTGATGACAAATGGATGTGAGAGTGAGAGTATTCTTTTCCTCTCCGTTAACCAAACAGTCTTTCTGAACAAATCATTATGAACTGCGGAAAGGATTATTCTTTTTCAAGCCAGAAAAAGTGCCAACATGAGAGGTGCAAGTAATATCTCCGAGATCAAGGTAATGTTTCAGCTTGCACTGAGAAACATTAGTCCTGCACTGTTCAAATCTATTTAGCCTTTCTGGCCTGCAGTAGCAACCAGAGACCATTTGGGAATTGGGTAAAAACATTTGCATCTAGATACTTTCCTCCTGCAGATTGAATAGTTTGGCTTTTCCTTTTCAATTTTTGGTACCTTTCACAATAGCTAAGTGTTGAATAAAAATAAAACTAATAACGCTTTTCTGCAACAGCAATGGTGCCAATTGTTTTGTATGGTCACATCTTGATTGTTATATCTTCATTTCAGTGACAGATGATTTCAAGCAACATTTTTCATGGAATAAAGAAACACCTGCCACTTAAAACATGTGCAGAGTGAACAGCTTCTTTTCCTATTATCACAGCTTGTGGGTTATAAAAATTAGCTACCAGAAGTTATAAAAATTATATGTAAAGGAGAAACAGTTAAAACAAATCATCCACATCATTTGTTGAGTCAGGCTGTCAAGCATACATCACTCATTTCCACTTAGCAGTTCAGGTTGTTGAGATAGATCCAATTTTATTTTATTTTTTTTAATTTTAGCTACTAAAACCCAGTCCATGGCAGTTGATGTGAAAATGTCAAAGCCTGCAATTATGAACACTAATATGACTTATCAATTTATTTTAGTATTAAAACCATTGAAATATTAAAAGATGCAGAATTCGAATTCTACTAAAAAGCAACGAGATAAGAATGGTCTACAGTCAATTGTATGCAACAGCTTCCTGGGCTACAAATTTCAGTTTGTTTGTTTGTTTGTTGTTTGTATGTTTATTGAATTTATGCCTTACCTTTCTCCTGGCCTGCAACCCATAGCAACTTACAATAATTTAAAACAAGATTCACTTAATATTTTATTTTATAAAAGTTAAGAAATTGTTGTCATTGATGTGTGCATTCAAGTTGCTTCCATGGTTTTCTTGGCAAGATTTGTTCAGAGGAGGTTTGCCCTTGCCTTCCTCTGAAGCTAAGAGTGTGTGACTTACCCAAGGTCACCCAGTCGGTTTCCATGGCTGAGCAAGGTTTTGAACTCTAGTTTCCAGAGTCATAGTCCAATATTCAAACTGTTACATAAACCAGGCTGGCTTTTTAAGACATAATTAAACAACTTTTTTTTTTTAAAAAAAAAAAGGTTAATAACATTTAAAAAGAATTAACAAATAATTACAGAATAAAAGATAAAAAGAGAACACCACATGTACCATTGCTACATAATTTAAATCTCAAAGACTTGCCAAGGTATAAAAAGCTTGCCAACAGAAAGAGAGCAGAAGGAGCTCCAACTAGGCTTCCTGGGGAAGGGAATCTCACTGCCTGGGAGTAGCTCCCGAGAAGGCTCTCTCCCAAATCCTCAGCAAAGGTCCCTGTAGAGGTGCTGGTATTGAGAGAGAGCCCTCTCTGGAGATCTTTACACTTGAGCAGATTGTACAGGGAGATGTAGTCTTTCCAAAATTTTGCACCCAAGTCAAGTATGTCTTTAACAGACAAAACCAGCATTTTGAATTGTGCCCAGTGTCACCTTTTTCTAGTCAGGGGGTGCTGCTCATTTCTGTTACTAAGCCAAGGGAGTCAGCATTGTCAATGGCATGGCTCCATGGTCATGTGGCCAGCATGATTCACAGAACACTCTTACCTTTCCACCAAAGTGGTACCTATTTATCTACTTGCACTTTTACATGCTTTTGAACTACTAGGTTAGCAGAAGTTGGCACTAGTGACAGGAGCCATCATGCAATGCTTGAGTCTCAATCTGCTGACCTTTCAATAATCAGAATCAGCATTTTCACCACTGAGCCACCATGTCCCTTCCATATAGAATACAGTACCTTACTGTTATTCAAACAGGATAGCAAGGCATGTGTTAATCTAGCCAGATCTGAAATCTCCAGGAATGGGTGAAACTGGTGTATTAATTGTAACTACAGTATACAAATGTATTTCGGGCCATTGCCAAAACCAGGCTCAGTTCTGAATCCAGGAGAACACCCAAGCTGTAAATCTGAGATTTCAGGGGGAAGAGTAATTCCATTCAGCACAAGCTGAATCCATGTTTCATGATTTGCCTAATGGCTGACCAGAAGCACATTTGTGTTGTCTGGATTAAGTTTCAATTTGTTCCCTCAAGTAGAAAGAGAGAGACAGAGAGAGAGATACTGGGCTACTGGCATACTCAGCATATTGGTGACTGAACCCTACAACTCTGGATGATCTCTCTCAGTGGTTTTATATAAATCTCAAACAGCATGGTGGGCCAGTAGTCATGAAGTCAGACAGCACCATTTTCTGAGAACAATGACTGGAACCTCTGTAAAACAGAGCCCTCAAGTCCCATCACAGAAGCAGAAGAATGCCATGACATATACTGAAAGCCACTGAGAGGTCCATTGGAACCAAGAGAAATACACTCCTCCTGTCTAGTTCCCTGCACGGGTCATCTACCAAGGTTAACAAAGCTCAGACCGAAATGGAGCTAGATTATTCATTTAATCCAGAAATCCCTGCAGCTGGAAGGTCACTACATACTTTAGATCCTTGCTCAAGAAAGAGATATTTGAAATGGGGTGATAGTTCCTTAATATGGTAAGGTCCAGGGAAGGTATTTTTTTGTTGGGTGCAATACAGCCTTTGTTGCAGGTCCATGCAACAGCTTTCTAGGCTGCAACTCTGGACTCTTTCAAACGGGGAGGAATTTCTCCCAACTCCGAATGGAGCCAATGCGGATTTATGTAAATTCGCTTGTTTAGCGAATTTACATGAACCCCTGCTCCATTCGGAATTGCTTCCCATTACCCGAAAATAACCCCCTCCTGCCCGAATTTGCATGCGAAGCTTTAATTCGCAATAAGGTAAAACCCATGATTGCATTCGAATTGGCTTCCCTCTTGCCCGAATTTGCGTGCGAAGAGTTAATTTGCAATAACATAAAACCCATGATTGCATTCGAATTGACCTTAAATTATACTTCCAATTTAGCCTCGTATGAAAGCATTAAATAGCATTTTACCTCCCATCTCCAGTTATTAATCAGAGATAAAAGCAAACAAACCTTGTAGGCTAAATGTGGCTCGTCTTTGATGGACCAGAGATGGGCCAGAGGTGGCTTGTCTTTGATCTACAGCAGTCCCATCTTCTGTACACACTTTCAAATGTTCTAAAGTTGTGACTTCAACTTTTTACAAATCACTTCTAGGAACAGATAGGCTCACATCTCTTTTCTCAAAGGTATATCTCAAAAAAAAAAAAAAAAAAAAAAGAAAAGAAAAGAAAAGAAAAGCAGAAAGTCCAGCTTGTACATATTGTTCAGAGTTGTATTCCAGATGAAAATCTATAACTATTTTGTTCTTGCATGAAAGGACAAATATTTACAGTAGTTTACTTCCCACTGTGGGTGAAAAATAAATATTCCTCCTCAATACTGTCCCAGTATTTGAATGTCCCAAAATGTTGTGGAGAAATTATGCTGCAGGGGGAAAAATGAATTTTTAACACCTCCTTTTTCCCCCACCAGAGTTACCAGAGAAAATTGCGCAAAATTCTTGCTTGTGTGTTATTCTTCCTGGGGTTATTCCTTCTGCGAGGAACCCCATTTTCAACAAGGGAATGAATAACATTTATTTCCATCTCATGTTTCACTAATCTAATTTTATTTGCTGATTTACCTCTTACACTATGGAACAATCATCTCCAACCTGGCACCCATCTGGATGATCACCTTGCTGGACAGGAGATATGGAAGTTGTAGTGTTAAAAAAGGAACAGTAACACCTTTTCCCACACTATAAGTACTTCACTTTCTGCTGTCCTTAATGTCAATCCATTTTCTTCATCTGCTTGGTAGTGTGGTGAGCAGAGTACTGAAAAAACAAACACCTGCTGCCAGGCTTGCTGCTATAATAGATTTCTTCTGTTTCAGAATGAGTTGGCAGTGTAGAGCATCTACAAGCATTTTAGTGCTGATTTCACTGCTGAATTGAATAGATGTTTCAGATTGTAGGTATGAACACATCCACATTCATTTGGAAGGAAACCGATTGCTTGGAGCTTTTGTGTAGTTTATGATAAATAGCCAATTGTTACTGTCAATAATTTAACCTTTTTCTTAGCTATCCCCATGCACTCTGCTGCTTATGTTTTAATTTTTACTGTTCTATACCTTTAGGCTTTTATGTCCTCCATTAATTAAAGTTAGCTCATGCAGCTGAGGCTAATAAAAACACTTTTCAAGAGCATTAAATGTGAAATCCATTTGATTGATTGCTTAAAGCATTAACGTCTCAGTAAAGTGTAAATTTCCCCCCAGATTTTTAACAAGATGGGCCTCCTGTGGAAAAGCTGCTAGTGTCATCATAACCAAACTTCAGAGAGCTCTTGCAGTTCATATCTTTGCTCACATGGTCTTATTCAGTGGAGAAGCATGACTTTCATTTAAGTGTCCTCAGGACATGATATTTGTTAAGATTCTACCAGGCTTCTCTTAGCCATCTAATTTTTAAAAAACCACAAATCCACTGATCAGCCAAAAATTCTTTTAATTAATCTATCATTCAAGCATTCCTAAGGAGTTTCTAGAAATGGACGATAATTTTATTATTCTTTTTTTTAAAATGTGGTTGGAATCCTCTTAGTACAAATTAGAGTAGACCCAATGAACCAATTATTGAATGGGAACCAATATGTAGGCAAATTCTGCTGATTCAATGGGCCTATTCTAATAGGGAGAAACATTAGGATTGAATCCTATGTCTTCTCATTTATATCTTACATCACATGACTTCACAAAGTATCTTTCCATGACGTGGTGCTCTCTGAATGCATTTGGACTACATCCCCAGTATGGACCACAAGCTAAGTGAAAGACAATGCAGGTTTAGTGCAGCACATCTGGGGACCTTCAAGTTGAGCATGGCCACTGTAGAAGATAAAAGGCAATGATCTCATGGGCAAATCCAGGTTTATAATCCAACTTGGATACACATAACCCTAATCAAGCATAATACAGTTTTAATACAGAAAACGTTTTCCTTTGCTGTACTTTTAATCCTCAATAATGAGAATCAACTTACTTCTCTACCTCTTCTCTTTTTAAAAGATGAATCTTTTGCCTAAGGTAAATGTTGCTCAGTTACAATAAATATTTTGCCCTTGCACCTTCACATTCATCATGGTATTAGGGGGAAAGGGGGAGATTTTTTTCCCCTTCTGATTCTACTCCTCTTGCCCTGGTCCTTTAGTATGTTCCTCCACACCCAATATAGCAAACACAACTCCAGCTTTACCACACAAGGGACATAGGGGAGGGTGGGAGAGACCATGCCTCCCCTGTTTCCTAACCATGCAGGACCATGTTCCAGAGGGGCAAGTATGTAGGTTCTACAAATTGCACTCTATATAATTTTATTTTATTTGTCGTTTCTGAGACTGTCCTGATACACACTGGAATGTGAAACATTTTCTTTTTAATTGAATTTTTGAATCTGCTGCAACCTTTTTATTTACATATACCTCCCTATTCAAATTTGTGGGGATATGTACTGGGTGTCTCACACAGAGTAATCAAATATGCAAGGAAGAAGCTGAAGAACAACCAGTCCCACTCCCCCACCCCACCTCCAAATCTAACAGAAAAAAAACCCATAACAAAATACATTGTCTTATGGCGGAAAGAGAAGAGAATATGGTTGCAGGTTAGTGTGCTGTACTTAGGGAGAGTGTGTGGTGAAGCAAGCACACAGGAAATCACCATCATGCAAACTAGCAGTTAGTGAGTGTGACGATATAAAGGCTGCTAACGCTTAATGAAGTTTAGGCTCTTCTTATACATGCACAAAAATGATCCAATTGTACTGCATCATAGATCTTGTAATGTGGGGATGGGCAGCATTTGGTCTGTGTCCCCTCCCATGTGTTTTTATGGGTCCTGGGGTTGTGAATATTTTGCTTGTGTTGGCATAGGCTGGAGGTTGTGTTCATGAATTTCAGCTGCACATCAAAGCAACAGTTCTCAAAAGTAAATTTTAATGTTATCACACCCTGTTTTACCATGAAAGTGCATTTTGAAGAATCTGGAAGTGAAATGATGGTTGAGACACCATGCTCTTCAGTTCTTAGACAGAAAATTGCTTACATGTAAATCGAACTTGGTGGATAGCAAGGGCCCACCATACTTGGTGTACAGTACTAAACACTCTGTAGTAAGATTTTTAACATGAGGGAAGGCTGCAATGCCAGAAAAATTTTAAATGTGTGATAAGAAAGAGAGCAATCCCACTTGCATTGTGTCTTTGAAAACAGTACTATATACCTTGAGAGGAACCCAATGCAATAAGGAAGTAAGAGCCTACTCCTATGAATAGATAAAGGAAGCAATGTCTTGGCCATAAAGCTGAGGCCATAATCTAGACCAAAATCAGGGCATAACATCATGAAACAATTCTAATCTTTCTTTACTCTGTTCTGCAAGCCCAATAGTGGAAAAAGAAATAAAATAAAATACTCCTGCTTGGATTTGTGAAATGCTTGAAGGCCTTCCAGAAGAAGAGGTGCCTGGATACTGTGTGTAACATCCACTAAACCATATTCAGTTCACAGCTGAAGAAGAAAGTAACCAACACTTCATTTTGAATTACTGCAGCTGCAAATATATGTCACCAGACTACACAATCACTTGAGGAGTCAGCACTTTACACTGCAGCAGTCTTACAGATGTCTAAGAATAAGCTTTACACTGTATGTTTCCCCTCCTGAAAAATGTGTAGGCATTTCAGTACACTTTTTTGTGAGTGTATTAAGGTGTCAGTCACTCACAACACTAAAACAGAATGTTTAGTAGGCTTCTTTATAAGTGTGATATGATTCCTAAATATCTATTTTAGCAGTTTTGCTTCCTCCCCTTCTGCAATATGGTCTACACTGCAGATTGTGGTTTTATGAAGTGAAATTGCCAAGGTAGCATATGTGAATAGGAGTGGGTGATAATTTCACTTCATAAAACCACAATCAACAGATATGTCCATCAAGGGCCAGGGATTTGAATCTTTAACTCTTCAAAGGTGGAAGCCTGTGTATTCAACCTGGTTATTGCTAAATTTTGCTTGTCACACCTTTTTGTATTACTGAAAGGTCAATCATTTTCAACACTGAACAGTAGTGAGCAATTTTTAAAGAGCTACCTATATTAGTCTGTTTCAGTATTACTCTTGTCCACAATAAATAAATAAATAAAGGAGAAGAAAAAAGGAGACTTTTGGTGGCATATTTAAGACTAACCATGAGCTTTCATGAATTACAATCCATTATCTGGGGTGCTTTGATGCACCTTGGGTATAAATGCTCCTTTATGATTATGAGGTCAAAGATAAAAGGATATGGAAAAAGACCATTATCCCACTGGTCATAAATCGTCAAAGAACTGCTCAGTGGTGGCTGGTGAACCCCATGCCAGTAGGGCAATGACTCTGCCTCTGCCATACTTTGGCCACTTCATGAGAAGGCAAGACTCATCAGAAAAGACAATAGTGCTAGAAAAGCTGGAGGGAAGTAGAAAGAAAGGAAGCCCACAGTTAAATGGATAGACACATTTAGGGAGGTCACAAGTAGGGAGGTCACAAGCAGAGCGGTGTAGGAGGACAGAGAGTCTTGGAGATGTCTCATTCACAGGGTTGTCATGAGTTGGGGTAGATTTAAGGACAGTTAACAAATAGCAATAAATGAGTTATCCAAAGTGCTGAATCTGTCTTGTGGAAAGGGTTCAGGACTTTGGATAAAGCCTGAACAATAATCTGATGTGGCTCAGTGTCTTACTGGCATGGGAGCCATCAGCCACCAGTGTAATTGGTTTAGCACAAACAATGGTAACAAGGTAAACCATGGTCCCTCCCATACCGGGAATATCTGGATCTATTGAATTTGGTAGCACAAGTGGTTGAGAACTCATTTCAGTTCATTTTTTAAGAATTTACCAAAATCTATAGATTTCTTCAGCTTTGCATAGGAATGATCTGATTGGGGGGGGGGGGCGGGGATCAAATGTGAGAGAAACAGAACTGACAGATGTTTTACCAACTTTGCATGTTAAGAACTTTGAACCTTCAGGACAAGTGTTATACAACTTAGCATTATTGTTATATGGAAACATATAGCAATATATTTATAATCAAAAGATTAATGGACTGATCAATTAACATTAAGGCATTTTGAAGAAGTTTGGCCAATTAAAAAGGTGTCACTCTTTGATTCCAATTTTAAAAAATTGATAGGATTCAGACTGAAGTCAAAATTATGGTAATTATTTCTTTGTTAACATCTCTCTAAAGTAGCTCTTCATTCTTTTTGATATCAAGACACCGTACAAGAGTATATTAGTCACATAAAAAATTGTACAGAACAACAGCAACATCAAATATAGTTCAGAGACAACTCAAACATTTAAATGGGCTTCTATTAAAATGTCAGGGCAAATTTTTTCAGTATAAAAACCTTTCATGTGGCATGGGTGTCAGCACTAGTTGTGACTTTGGGAGGAGAACAGTCTAGAACAAGAGTTTGTTGTTGTTTACTGCCCTCAAGTTGACTTTGACTTATGACAACCCTATAAATGAGAGACCTTTAGCTGCACAACCCTGGAAAAAAGGCACAGGCCACCAACAGGATTCTGGCCCTTGTTGGAGCTGCCACTTTAGAACACCTGTAGTAATTTGTCTGAATGCTACATAAATTACCAATGAAAATTGTAGAGTGGTTACTGTGCACATTTCATCCAGTAAACCTACCTGTCCCTTTTAATATTGGATGCTATCTCAATGATTCTGATGACCTACTTTGTACTCCTCTAGTTTCTTCTGAAAGCTTGAAATCTCTCATTATAAATTCCTTTGATTAGTTGTTTTTAATCCCCTCCTTCCCTCCCTCCTGTAGTCAAAGCAAATAGTGAATATGCATATTTAAATCCAGGCAACCTAATACTTACCATCACTGACCATTCTATTTTTGAACACAAGAAAGCATGAGAGAAAACTGTTACTAAAGACACAGAACATTTCAGCCATGGTGGTTTAAACATCTATTACATCCCCTGCTTTACAGCCATTACCAAAAATGGATATGTAAATTACACTTTAAATTGACTTTATGTAGGCAGAAGTTGCCTTCTATAGTGAGACCAACTTCCAATCTAGTGTAGGACCTTATAGTCAAAGCAGACAAATTATCACTGCATTGAAGTCGCACAATTTAGAACATGAAAATAAGCACAGGAGGCAGAGGTTAAGGTCTGTGGTAATAGAAGAAGGGATTTCAAAGAAGTCATAGAGCTGGAAGAGACCCCCAAGGGCCATCCGGTTCAATCTGCTGACATGCAGGAATGCACAATCAAAGCATCCCTGACAGATGGTCATCCAGACTCTTTTTAAAAAGCTCCAAAGAAGGGGACTCCATCACACTCTGAGGGATTTAACTATACCATCACCATGAGTGTGATGTAAATCTTTCCTTCAGCACTATAATTTTCACCAGCAGGAAATCCATTGAAGGCTGCTCTCCCAGTGCAAAGACCACTAACAGGGTAATGATTTGGTTGGGATCTTAGCTGACAGTAATCGTAGCCCTGATTGTCTGCTGCTTCAAAGTGGTATTTCCATTTTCCAACAAATGGCTGGCATCCTGTTAGTGGCATATGCATACATAACTTTCCCTTACATTTAAGTATGTCCCTTTTTGGGCACTATGGAGGTTGGCTTTCCCTTCTTACTTTCACAGCACCCAAACCATCTCCTCCATATTGAAGGTCCTCATCTTTGCATGGTCATTCCATTCCTTGTGCTTCTGACTATGTCTCTGTAACCAGACATAAAATGATTACAGCAACACTGAGACTTGCAGAGGACCCAGGTGGATCTCAGCACTGAGGCACTCTTTCATGTCTGGTGGCAGGGACCCAACCAGAAGCTTCACCAAACCAGCCTGCTCTCTGCAAGGCACAGAAAGTCCATGCCAGAAGGGGAAGGGGTGGGGGGGGGGTAGTTATAGAAGCTCTACATAGATTCATGGGTATGTGCACAGAATGTCTATGTTACACTGAGCCATACAGCATTGCAGCCTATATATGTTATCTGCAATACATGTAGGTTGAAATCCTACATTGTAGTTGCAAAGTGCAATCTCTGCATGTGGAGTTACATATTAATTATGCGATGCAATTTATGTGTTGAATGGTAACATTGTGCAACAGAAACAAAGCCCTGGATGCATACTCATAGGTGCACAGGTATGCATGCACAACATGCATGCCTGTGAAATAATTCTCTATGTACAGTATATATACACATCCATGTGCAATGTACATCTGCATGCATAACGGCATTGCTTATGTTACCTGTTTTTCTACAACCTTAAACTGAGTGAGGATGTTCCCCTTCGGACAAAAATATCCAAGTGCTTCTGTAGGTGAACTTGCATATAGATAAAATACCAGCAGTGAAGTTTTGACCCTGAGACCATAGGCAGAATATTTTCCCATGAGAGTTTCACATCACATGGATGAGATCCTGATAGCTGAATATAGTGCAAGAGTTACAGATGTGGGCCTCCACTATGGCTATCCTGTCCCCTCTACCAGGACTCACTGTTGCACTGTGATACCTACCTCTGCAGACAGCCATTCCATTGCTTGTAGTGAGTAGAAGAGATGGGGAAAACATCTGGCTTTGTCACCATAGCCAGATACAGATGAAGGACATATTTTGCGAAGGACATGAGGAGATCTCAGCAGATGATGTCATTTATCTGTGTATGTATGGCTATGGGAACATAGCTAGATGGGTCTCCAAACCCCTTCACCTTTCCCTGCCAATGGAATAGTCATGGGAGACACTGCAGTGAAACATTGAATTCTGGGGTGGGGCGGGATGGCGGGCTTTGGGAGTTGCAGAAGGGAGAAGAGAATAAAAAAGAGACACGTACAGTTATAATGTGGACTTACCTGCATATGTCACTAACAGGATAGCAGCTAATATGCATAACTATGTATGCTAGGGGTTTATCCTATTGCCAGCATCTTCATGATGTGAAGCATGCACACTTTTATTTTTTTTATTTTTTGGGGAGGGGGGAGGACTGCATTTGAAATTATGTGTGTGTTTACTGTGCAGACATACAGGAAGAACATTGTGCAGTGAAAAGTAATCAAGCAACCTTCTCCCAACATCTGCTGTGACAGTGAATAAGTGCTTTAGATGAGATGGGAACAACAGCAGCAGAGCCAGCACAGTGTCACAAAATGTAATATTTGATTGCCTTTCCCCAGCAGACACACCACTTCCACAGTCTGTGGGAGCAAGATACCAGCCCAGTGATAGCTTTCTTCAAAATAAGGTCACCCTTTGCTGTGTGTTAATTTTCACTGGCTAGAAAGAAAGGAAGAAAAATTCTCATGGAAACAATTTCCTTTCAGTCTGGGGATTGCTTCCTACTAGAGTGTTTACAACTGCAATAGGATTGCACATGGATTACTTACTAGGCATTTCACCACACATGTGGAAATGGTTATTTGTCAATTGTCAATTGCAAATCCAATGAAAGTATCCTGTGAAATATGAGATGATATCCCTCAGGGTCAAGTACAGTTCCGTTCTTTCATATTTTTCTTCTTCATTTGACAAGCCAAGGAAAAGAAATTTTAGCTTTCTGGACACTCTTCCAAAATACTATCTGAAACTTTATAAATGACTTCTGGAGGTAGAGAATAATGTTTTCAACCTTTCTTTTCTTACCACTCAGCTGGTCTGTCTTGTAGCTAGTAAGGAAAAGGTGGTTGCTCATAAGTCATTGGATAGAAATTCTCAGAAGCCCTGTCCAGCACAGCCAATAGTGATGAATGCTGGGAGCTGTAGTTTAACTACATTTGGAGGGTAACATGATTCCCACCTCTGTACTAAGGAGATGCGATACAAGTTGCAATATAGGTTGAGATGACATGTTTCTCTAATATTGAAGGGTGTTGATATTAAAAATGTCAACTTCTAAATTCTACCATGCTGGATATTTGAGCTATCTGTAACCCCCTTACCCCACATTGAGGCTACTAAAAAGATAAAGGAAAAATTGGGAAAAATGTGGGTAAAACATTGAAAACCGATTCATCCTGTCACAATCAGTTCCAGAGAGGCAGATTATTGGGCTGTTTTAGCAAAAATAATAAGAGTCTTAGGGCACTTTATGAAAGAGTAATAACATTTGTTATAATTGTGTCTAGAGAGAAATCGTAAGTTGTTTGATTAGAAGGAATTGAACAATGCAGAACAGCCAAGTACATTAATAGTATAAAGGTAAAGGTTTTCCCCTGACATGAATGTCTAGTTGTGACCGACTGTAGGGGTGCTGCACATCTCCATTACTAAGCCAAAGAGCCAGTGTTGTCCGAGGATTGCTTTGATGGTCATGTGGCCAGCATGACTGCACCAAATGCTGTTACATTAATAGTATCCACTTTCAAAACATTTGAGGGATGATGGCATAAATATACTTGCATTGGTGAGCTAAACAAAATACAGAAAAATAAAAAAAATCATTGTACCTGTTCATGAGTTCACCATGAGTCCATACCTCAGACCAAACCAAGATATGATGAAGAGCACAGACCAATATACACAACAGTAGCAATCTTCTCTTGCAGACAATGTCATCACTTTTTCTCCATCTCCACTAATGATGAATGTTCATTTACTACAAAAGTCACGCTTGGATTGCAAACTTTCTCAGACAAACAATCAGATGTTAACATCCTTTTTGAACCTATGCTAAGCTGCTTTTAACCAATTACTAATGATTTTTAATGTTATTTATTTGAATTTCACCCCCTGCCACTTGGTTCAATGGGAGCTGAGTGAGAATGTCATTTTACTGCAGAATGTTGTTGGAATCCTATATGACCTGCTACATTGTGTAATGTTATGCATACCTAGTTAAATGTTTAAACCTAAATGAATAGTACCCAGCTTTTTTCTGTCTCAGGCATTCTGTAAAGTGTGACCAGTTAGCTACTAATATATAAGAAGGGGGAGGGGAGGGGGGAAGGACAGGTGTTTGTTTTTAAACACCAAAAACACCAAAAAGCCCTGGTTGTTTGGTTCAAATCAGGTTGTTTTGTTTGTTTGCTTAGACCAGGGTTGTTGGTTGTTGTTGTTATTGTTTGCATTAATGTTATAATGAAAAAAATGAATCCTGCTTATTATATTAACAGTGTGAAACATTTTATGTACTCATCAGCTTGAACAACCATGTTTTAATGCTTTCTGACATTAACAAACTTATTAGGCTTTGGTATGATTTACATCTTGCAATAAAACACAAGTTTGTTTACCACCAATTCCTATTAATTCTGAATATATGTAATAAAACATACAAAGTACTCTCAAGTAGTTTTGATTGAAGTTATGTTAACTGAAAGATGTTTTTTTCTGAATAGCCTTTCTTACACTGTAAAATATAGTGATTAAAAAGAAGCAACTGGTACTGGATACTGGTCTAACAATGAGCAACTGCCAATAAACCGTTAACATTTGTTTTTGTTTTTGTTTTGTTTTTTGTTCTATGACGTATGTAATTTTTATGCTGTTTTTATGTGATGTTTGAAATTTTTTTTAAAAAAAAACTTTAATTGCAATTTTTTAAAAAAAATGTTTTATTTGTCCGGAGCCAAGCAGAGCAGCTCAGAGAGAGGCAACCAGCGTGCTGTGGGAGTGTCCAGGGAGAAAGGGCTTCAAAACTCCACCTCCCTGCTCCAAAACACCGGAGCCAAGCAGAGCAGCTCAGAGAGAGGCAACCAGCGTGCTGTGGGAGTGTCCAAGGAGAAGGAGCTTCAAAACTCCATCTCCCTGCTCCAAAACACCGGAGCCAAGCAGAGCAGCTCAGAGAGCGGCAACTAGCATACTGTGGGAGTGCCCTTGGTGCGTGGCAGCAGCTGAGGTGTAGGTGAAGGGAGGCATAAAATGCTGTTCCCTCCCCTTAACACCAGGAGCTGGGGCCAGACAGGAGGAACTTATGGTGCATCAGTAACTGAGAGGTATAGGAGAAGGGAGAAACCAAGTGTATAACCTTTTGCGCAATATTTAAAGTTCACTTTAAATATTTTGCTGGGAATATGATGTATGGTTGAATTCAATAAGGGAGTTCCTGATTATTAACTTAGACAGAAAGGAAAGGATAAAGGAGGAGAGACAGTGACAATTAGAGAGAGAGAGGTTGAGATTGCAAGTACATTGTTTGATATATTCACAAAAGGAGGGTATTTAACAGGGAAATAAGGGTAAAGAAAAACGCTATGAAAGGAGAAGAATGGGGCTCTTTTGGATATAGAAGAAATTGAGAGAGTTTATTGTTAATAGCAATCAGACTCAGTGATTTTTTTTGTATAAAAGAAAATCATAATGGAATTGGAACAAGAGAGTAACGCAAGAGAACAATCACAGGCAAATAATCAGATGGATGCTATATCATCAATAGAAGATATTCCCATCCCAAATAAAGCAATTCTAGATGAAATAAAGAAATTGAGAGAGGATATCAGATCAGAAATAAGAACAGAAAAAAGAGCAGAAATAAAAGAATGGAAAGAGGAGTTTAAAAAAGAAATACAAAAAGAATTACTGGTCTGTAAGGAAGATTTTCAAAAAATTACAGGAGATTTGAAAGAGACCAATATTAAAGTGACAGAAATTGGTGAGAAGACAAAAAAATTAGAAAAAAAGATAAATGATCTGGAAAAAAAAACAACAAGAAGAAAACTACAAAGAATGAGTAGAATTAAGATCAAGGGGGGAAAGCTTTAAAAATAAGAGGTTTATCTGAAAAATACAATGAGGACTTAGGGAATATCTTAATACCTGCACTGGCACAGTATATTGAATGGTCGGCAGAACAATTGGATTTCGAGGTCGACAAAATGTATAGAATCAATTCCAGAGTAGCGCTAGAAAGTAATTTACCAAGAGACATCTCAATACATTTTAGTAGGGAAAGAGTACGTGATTTAATTCTAGAAACGAATTTTAAGAAACAACTTTACATAGGACTCTTTCATACAAGGCTAAATTGGAAGTATAATTTAAGGTCAATTTGAATGCAATCATGGGTTTTATGTTATTGCAAATTAACTCTTCGCACGCAAATTCGGGCAAGAGGGAAGCCAATTCGAATGCAATCATGGGTTTTACCTTATTGCGAATTAAAGCTTCGCATGCAAATTCGGGCAGGAAGGGGTTATTTTTGGGTAATGGGAAGTAATTCCGAACGGAGCAGGGGTTCATGTAAATTCGCTAAACAAGCAAATTTACATAAATCCGCATTGGCTCCATTCGGAGTTGGGAGAAATTCCTCCCCGTTTGAAACAGTCCATAGAAAGACAAGAAATTTTGATTTTTAAGGATATACCCTCACAAATATTACAAAAAAGGAAATTATATCACAAGCTGACCTTTTACCTAAGACAAAATGATATCAAATATAGATGGGGGAAAACGGAGGGAGTAATTTTCAGAATAGGGAGGAAAAAATTTGTAATAAATACACCCAAAAAAGCAAAAAAAAAAATTGTTTTATTTGTAAGCCACCTTGGGCTCCTTTCTGAGAGAAAGGTGCCATAAAAATGATAAATACATAAAATTTAAAAAAAAAGACTTTGGTTTAGACCTGCCAACCCTGGATATAAGTGTTCTCATTTTAAATTTTTGAGGACTGTCAGATTAGATTAGAAAATACATAAGGGCTGGCAACTGATTGATGATACACAACATATGCTTGCATATGTTTTTTCTGGGTGATTTCAATAGCTGATATTCTCTTCCTTTTTCTGTAATAACTATTCTCCCCTCCCCACTCCACCCCCCAGCTAGCAGCAAAGCAATGTCATAATCCTCTGAGAACTGCTGAGAACCCTGGCGGAATTCAGTGCACACCATTACTCTGTGATTAGCTATGGCACTTTTCTGATCCTTACTGCTCTCCAAAAGCCACTGAATGGCTGTGGAGTGAGGGCTATCTCATCTAAACAGTGAGTCCTCAAGGTGGAGAGCTGTGTCATAGGGCCTGAACAGACAGGCAAAAATAAAGCTGCTTCAGGTCACTTTTGAGGTATGTTGTTTAAATGATGCATGTGTTCTAAGAGGCCGGAAACCTCACCAAAGCCATGCTCCAGTCTTAAGGACTGGAGTGCAGCTTTGGTGTAGCTTCTGGCCTCTTAAGATGTGTGTATCATTTAAACAGCACACCTCCAAAGTGACCCAAAGTAGCTTTATTTTGGCCTATCTGTTCAGGCCCGTAGTTCTGTCTACAGAACTTTTATGCTACATTCAGTAATGTACAATCTCATCCAATAAAAGTGAATGGTTTTCTTTTCTTATCCTTGTTTGTTTCAAATCCTTTCATCTCTTCTAATCTGTCCCCTGACTTTGTAATCAATGCCTGAAGGACCACAGGCATCATCACTCAAAGAGCTGCCATGTTTCATGTCTTTTCACATCTTGCTCTCTGTAGATTATATGACAGAGATTTTTTGCTTTCTTTTCACTGATGGATTGCAGAACATCTTCCTGTGAGTTTGTGTCTGAACTAAAGGTTGCTGTTGCAGATGTGGGATAACTTTTTGTTTAGTTTCCTTTTGATCTGTTTCACAAAAACTCATTCTCACATGGAAGTTGACAGAGGAAACCCCCCTCAGGATAGCTTTTTTGCCTCCCTTGTAAATTGGCCTTAAGACTCTAGAGCTTTCAGAGGGTTCAGTTGCCACAATTAGTAGATGAATGAAAACTGAAGAGCTGAGTTCTGAAAAGATACTATTAAGATCACCAGGATGTATTACTGTTATTCTAAAAACTTCTGAAGACTCCAATAAATGAACCATTAGCACACATTATTTTGATCCTGATTGCTTACTTCCCAGCTCTGTTTTTAATAGTCTTTACTTGGTTCACTGGCTTTATTTTTACTAGAGCTGTGGATTGGTTAAATATATATATATATATATACAGATGCATACTTTACTAACTAAATACTGTATATACTTGACTATATGTCAATCTCATGTATAAGTCGAGGGTAAGTTTTGAGGCCAAAGTTATGGATTTTGGTATGACCTCTGGATATGTTGAGGGTAAAACTTAGAGTCTCCCCAGGTCCATGGTGGCTCTTTAGTGTTTCCCCAGCAGGGGACAGAAGCTGTTTCTCTGCCACAGAGAGGAAGCACCAAAGGGTGCCTACTTTTACAATAGAATGGAATGGAAGCTGTTTACTGCTGGCCCATCCACAGTTGTCTGCGGCAGCCTGCTTGTCTTCTCACAGAGAGTGAGAAGGAGACAGAGTGGAGAGTCAGTTCAGGGAGAGACAAATGTAAAAGGGGCTAAGGCAGGGAGGAGGATAAAGCATGTATGTGTATGCATGCATGCCGGACTAGGGAAAGTGGGGAGGAAAGTGTGTGCATGTTTGTAAAAGGATCAGCTGTTGTTCCTATAGAAATAAAAATCACCCAGCACTTTCTCTGCTTCCAGCAAACAATTCCCAGGCACGGAGGAAAAGCGGGGAGGAAGGTGCATGTGTTTGTTTGTCACTGAATGTACTGCCATCATTGGCATTACCTTATTGACCTGTACATAAGTCAAGCTAGCATTTGGGGGTCAATTTTTAGGCATGTATTTTTCGACTTACAGACGGGTATATACAGTAGGTACAACTAGAAAGAGAAAGCTGTATACACAGATAATATAGATGCTCATTTAGATGTACCTCATCTTGCAGGGAGAAAGTGATAGTTCAATAGTTGGGCACTTGCTCAAGGACCTAGGTTCTCTTTGTTGTTTTATTTCTTTTATTTCTGTTTGTTTGTTGTTTTATTTATTTTATTTATATGCCACCTTTCTCCCAAACTGGACCCAAGGTGGTTCACAAAAGAAGTTCCTGACAGCTCAAGGCAAAGCTGGAAAATACTCATCCCTAAAACCCCAAGGAGCTACTGAAATAAGCCAGAATCCTATTGGTGACCCCCAGTGAGAGCAGTCTCATTGAATTAATTGTTTTTGAATGATAAGCCAATAAACACATAAATAATGGATTATGGGAAGACACAATGGATTCCTGCCATAATGCAGATCAGTGGAAATCAAAATGAAGCCCTCCAGATGTTGTTGGACTTCAACTCTCAATACCCAATGCAGAGGGATTCTGAGAGCTGTAGTCCAATACCCTACAGAGGGGCACACAATTCATACTTTTGGTGTAAGTATTACTGAGCTAGATGGCCTAATGATCTTAGTATGGGACAGCTTCCTATGACTACATGGATAATTCATTTTATCAACAGGCCCATTCAGTTTGACTGTATAGAACTTTCTGGATAGATAAAGGGATCCCCACTACCATGTAGAGCAGTGGTTCTCAACCTTTAGCTTTCCTAATGTTTTTGACTTCAACTCCCAGAATTTCTAGCCAGCTTGCTGAAATGACCAGGGATTCTGGGAGCTGAAGTCTAAAATGCCTGAAGGACCCAAGGCTGAGAACCACTGATTTAGAGCAAAAGCCATGCAAAATGTACACAGAGAGAGAGCTTAGTTTGGACCTAATTCATCAATCTGAAACCAGCTCACAAAGAAACTAGAAAATCAAGCTATTTCCAGTCCATATTTTGATGTGTTCATTACATGTGCTCATCATCCATAAAAATCTGCCATCCAATGTCTGCAATTTAAAACCATGAAATCTTGCATTATTTTAAACTCCCCTCCACAAAATATTTTTGTATTCTTTTCATCTAAAAACATGCATACTTGTGTGCATGTTTCAACCAGGTTTCAAATACACATTTTAGTACTTTTTTAAAAAATGTAGAAAATTGCAAAATTTAGAGAGTAACTTGTATTTTGTGTGGGTCAGGCCTTGTTCGGTCATGCCTCATTCAGTTCTGGGCATTGTATTTTAAGAAGGGTATAGAAAAGTTGGAGCAGGTTCAGAGAAGGACAACAAGACTGATGACTGGTATGGAGAACAAAATATATGAGGAAAGGTTGAAGGAGCTGGGGATGTTCAGTTTCGTGAAGAGAAGACTGAGAGGTTACATGATTGGTCTCTTTAAATACTTCAAGCAATGTCACAAACAGGAGGGGCCAGACCTGTTCTCTGCTGCCCCAAAGGGTAGGGCCAGGTGTATTGGTTTGAAGTTACAGGTGAGTCGATTTTAACATTAAAATGAAAGTTTTGACAGTAAGAACAATGATGAAACCAATTATCTAAAAGGGTGGATGACTGTGAACAGTTACACTCTCTCAGCCTCAGAAGAAAGCAAAGGCAAAACCTTCACTGAACAATCATCCCCATGAAAACCTGTAAAAGGTTCATCTTAGGTTTGCCATAATTCAGAAATGACTTGAAAGCACACACAGCAAAAACAAATCTCACACTCTTCAGCTACTCCAATTTGGCAGGAACAGTCCTAATTAATCCTCTGCCATTAAACTTTTTCAGCTGCTTTTAAAATGCCCAGTTTCTTTCTCCTCCTCCCACTATGTCCCTTTGTCTTCAGATGACTTCAATAGCACTTGCACTGAATTAATTCAGCAGAAGGGAAGGCAAAGAAGGGGCTGAATCTTGCTCTTTCTAGTAGGCTCAGTCAAAAGCAAACTGCTGCAACTTCTTCCCACTTGTGTGTTCTTGTTCATCAATAACTTTTGCTGTATTGACTACACTCTGATGTTTCTTGGTCACATGTGTCCCAGTTTTCATCTGTGAAACATTGAAGGGTATGTTATCTTCTTTGAGGTCAAAGTAATTGTCCATCCATATACTTTCTTCTTTTGTTTTCACTGTGGCTTTTCTTTTTAATTTATTGTACCCTGCTCTGAAATCTTTGGCACAGATGTAGAAGCTATGAATCAATAAATGTGCTGAACGTTGGACATTGATTTGAGCCTTGGACTGCAACTCTGGAGACCAGGGTTCAAATCCCCGCCTGGCCCTGGAAACCCATTGGGGGGAGGTCTTGGGCAGGTCACACTCTCTCAGCCTTCAAGGAAGGCAAAGGCAAACCCCCCTCTGAACAAATTTTGCCAAGAAAACCCAGTGGTAGGGTTGCCTTAGGGTCACCGTAAGTCGGAAATGACTTGAAGGCACACAGTAATAATCACTCATAGAAAGTATAATGTTGTTAGTGACTTAAATGCTTCTATTTTTCTTTTTGGATGGGGCACAGGGGACCATTCTCTTGCCCTTTGCTCATTGTCTGAACACCTCTCTCTGTCAAGCCCTTGGAAGGACTGCTCCTTGCTCTTGGGGAGGAAATTCGGACCATGAAGATGCAGGCGGTCTTTGTCCTGAGAGGAAGGAAAACAGTGGTGCATTTGCTCTGGGAGCATGGCCTCACTTTGTAACTACAAGCTCAGAGGAGCTGCATCTTCCTCCTCAGAGTTGTCTCTCTGCTCCTTCCCCTTCCTTACTATAAGGAGCAGAGACACTGTCCTCCCTGGGGCTTGAGCACTAACAGACCTGGGGAGAGGCTATAATAATAATGATGATATTATTATTATTATTATACACCAATTGGATGTATAATCTTGGCCAGCATTGGCCAGAAGGAGAGAAAGATCAGAAACTTCCATGGAGGTCTTTAAGCAGAGGCTGGATGGCCATCTGTCAGGTATGCTTTGATTGGGAGTTCCTGCATGGCAGGGGGTTGGACTGGATGGCCCTTGTGGTCTCTTCCAACTCTATGATTCTATCCCTGTATTATCTTACTCTAGAGTTTTTTTCCATCACCCGCTCAATGCTTGGTGGTGGTAGTAGTAGTAGTAATTAATAATAATAAAATAATATTTATTTGTATCCCATATTTACCTATTGGAGAATAGAGGCGGGTAAATTTCCTTGAAAATTCCCATATCTCGCAGCCAGTATTGTCAGTAGACGTATATGATCCCTTCAGATGGTGATGCCACTTGGGGTCTTGTACAAGCCAAGCATACTCTCAAACAAGTGTTAAGCTATGGGCACTGGTTACATTTTAATTTTTCACACTCTGAAGCTTGTATAATTGTGGTAGCTGTGATTTACCGAACATGGTGTGTGTGTGTGTGGGGGGGTGTGTCTATCTTTTTATCCAGACAATGTTTTATTTAAATTTATTTTTTGCCATGTAAGCCACCTTGATTGCCCAGGCAGCAGTTGTAGGATGCCCTTTCCTTGGAGGATCAGTTGGTACCAGCTCTGGCTTTATTTAAGTGTGAAGTAAAAAACATGGATGTTTATTAAAACATCTGGGCCTCACTAGTTTACTTTGAGTACTATGCACTGTTTTAATCTGTTGAACCTGTTTTCATTTGTTAATGTGTTTAATACATTTTTAGTCTGTTTAAATTATTTGTATTGCTTTACATTGTTTCAACCTGTGAATATTGATTTTACTTGTACAATGTCCTTATTTTTTAATGGTGTGTGTGTTTAAATAAATAAGCCTACATCAAAAAATTAATAAAGCAAGAGAGTTTGCATGGGAATTTCAAACTGAAAATGAAGGGTGATTGCTTAGTAACCTGCTGTGATATTCAATTTCATCAGTATTTTCTCATCTTAATATGAATGACTCAAGTCTTTTAAAAAGGTAAACATCTTTTTAATCCAGATATTTATCTTTGGGATGATATTTGCTAAATGGATTAGTTTATCATCATTGGAAAAAATCCTCAAAGAGTTTATTTTCAAGGGGCGGGGTCCTAAAAGGATCAACAATTATTTGAAATCTTTAGGGGGCATTATTATTTTTATTTAAATGAAAGAAAAACTATTCTGAAATTTTCATTAAGCACCATCATTAAGCACTTCAATTAAGCACTTTAATCAAGTGATATCTCATTTATTTCAAATTATTTTGACTCATGTGCCAATGATAGATGCTGTTATGAAAAGGTATCTCAAGTATTTGCCATTAATTAAGTATAAAAGTCAGGTTGTACATCCAGTTTGGATTTTTAATCCATCTTCATCCAGCTGTTTGAGATGTTTAAAAACATTTCATAAACAAGCCATGGTCTGAATTCTATTGTTGACTGGTAAGCCAATAGATAGGTAAATCCCATTAAGTTAAGGATTAACAAAAGGATTCAGGTCTAAAAATGAATCTTCAAATCAAACAGAACCAGTGTGGTGGCTTTAGATGATCTGTTCAGTTTTATTGTTTCATCTGAGTGCAACAGGGCTTTGCTCACCCTGATCAAGGATGCATCTACACTGTAGAAATATGCAGTTTGACACCACCTTAGTTGTCATGGCACCATCCTACAGAATTCTGAGATCTGTATTTTTGTGAGGTACCAGCACTCTTTGGTAAAGAAGGTTAAAACCTTATAAAACTACAAATCCCAGGATTCCATAGGATGGAGCTACAGTACTGAAAGTGGTGTCAAACTGCATTTTTCTACACTTTATATGCATCCAATGTCAGCTAAGGAGAAGCTGAGCTGTGTATGTTTGAGATCTTGTGAGCATTTGCTAGCAATGGATAGATTTTCCAGTACTGCAAAGGCAATCAGAGTTGAGCAATCAGACCAATAAAGTATATACATGCCTTTTCTGTTACTAGAGGCACCTGTTTTTATAGGCAGTGTGGCATGCAATTTAGTACAAAGTTGACATTTTCAGTGCTTGCTTTGCTTCTGGCAAACTGTTTCAGAATACCGCTCTACAGTTAATCATACTAGGGATATTTCACAGGACCTTCAAGTAGTGTCTGCTTGACATTCCAGCTTTAAGCCCGAGGCTGTCAGTCAGGTCATGTGTGTCAAATACATCACAGAGCCTCTTCGTGTGTGTATAGACCAGACAGAGGAAAGAGCTCCCTTTGCCCCACACACAGAGAGGGACACAGAACAAGGTCACTCAACTCTGAAATATTTCAGACTGTTGGAACATAGATCCAGCAACTCTGGCACTGAAAATAAGGAGTCATGGGTAATAGGCCTAAGATTAGCATAAACAATACTGGATTAGAAACAATCTCCCATCAGTGTGTGCCCTTCTGCTAGGGCAATGAAAGAATTCTTGTTGACAGGTTGGTTTTTCAATGGGCTACCACGTTTCTTTTCATGTTGCCAGTCTTATGATATGTGCCTCATGGAAACACTGGGCACAACATTTCAGAATTGTGCCACTGGGTATATATCCTACAAATGTGCCACAATGTATCACTGCATCATATACCTAAATCCAATATTGCCCCAGAAGATGCCTTCGCACCTAACATAAGTTTCTTCTGCTCCCTTCCCACAGAGCTGCCCAGCCCTACAGAGAAGTTTTAGATTATAAACAGTGGGAGACGTAAGGAACAGAATTGCTAGTCTCCCAATTCTACTGACAGGAGCAGTTCCATCATCATAATGACTCCTTTGGATTCCATCCATGATTACAATCACAGCACCAGGCTTGCAGATTATTAGGATTGGCTTGTCAGATATCACAAAGTCACTCTTTAAAGGTAATAATTTCCCATTATTTGTGCATGAAAAATAATCTGTGGTCATCACAGTGTTCAAAAGTAATTCATTACATCACTCTTTGCATTCCTTCTTACTTCTTTGTCAGTTTAGGGGAAGAGGAGGGGAAAAAAGTAATCTTTCCTTTCTTCTTTTTTATTACTTGGATTTGTATCCTGCCTTTCTCCCAACTTAATCCAAGGTTGTTCACTGCATAAATTAAAACAAAATACATAAAAGAAACAATGATGATAAAGAGTTAAAAAAACAACCCAAAGTATCCTGTTAAAACACCACTAATTTTAAATAGTATAAAACTATGTAAAACTAAAACAAGGAGAATAAATGTGTGTGTGTGCATGCACACCTTCACGTCACCTGTCAATTTATGGCGGTCCAATGAATTTTGTAGGATTTTCTTAGGCCCTGAATATTCAGAGGTGGTTTTGCCATTTCCTCCCTCTGAAATATAGCCTATTTTGTTCCTCCTTATTACATTCCTTTTAAAATATGACTGATCGTACTCTCATTATAAAAAAAAGAAAAAGAGAAAGAAAATTATGTTATAAAAATTAGCTCTCTGGTTTTACCTAAGTACTTCCATCCAATGTGGCTTATGGATCTGAAGGAATGTATTTTCCTCTTTCAACCATGAATGGATGGAACAAATGGAAACACTTCCTTTACAACAAACAACATATTTTTTGCAACTGAGAAAATATCTTGTGGAATCCAAATCTTTTGTTTTGACCACATATAAACATACATCACTTGATGTCCCTATTATTGATTATAGTACATAGCTATTTTCCACACAAAACATATTCAGTATTCAACCCAGAATGGCTTCTGGAATCAAAGACGTAGTATAAATTCCAGTGATCAACTGCAGATCTTGTTCTTTCCTCTGTTATGTGAAACAGGAAATAAGGAACATCAGGCATTTGTTAGACAGCCTATGCATAGCAAAATTATTCTAGATAATAGCAGGGTAATGGAAGTTTCCCATAACTACCAATTCTTCCATCTTTATGATTTCTGAGGTTTCTGATAAGCATCAGCACCACCATTTCTTGGTTTGGTGGCCCGTGGTAAACTCCTACACAATATTTGTTGTTGTTGTTGTTGTTGTTGTTGTTGTTGTTGTTATTCCTCTTTTATTTTTACCCAAATACTGTCAGTTGGTCCACTCTTATCATTCTCATGGATTTCTGTACAAGTGAATTTGTCTTTGACATATATCACTACTCCCTCTATCCCCCCCCCCCCCATCTATTCTTTTTGAATAGGTTATACCCTTCAGTTGTAATGTTCCAATCATGGACGTTAGACCACCAGGTTTTTTGTTATATCTCTAAAATCATCTTTATTTTCCTGCTTCATGCACATCTTTCACAAATTCTGTGCATTGCTGTACAGATATCTGAAGTCTTGTTTGTCCTCAGCTATTAGTTTAGTGTCATTTTACTGTGGATCCCATTCTCTCCCTCATCTTCTCTTATAGAATTCACATCATGTTGTTTAGAGCTTGCCTTTCAGCTGATTCGTGAGCTATCATCTCCAACCCACCAGAGATTTAGTTTAAAATACTCTTCGTCAGACTTGCCATGCTACTACCAAAGATATTCTTCCTGGTGCTTGTGAGGTGCTGCCCCTGTGTGCCAGTAGTCCTTAGTGTAAGAGGTGAAGCCTGTAGCCTCAGAAGCCAAACTTATCCTGTCTGCACCATCGACATAGTATATTCTTGCCATTGTATAGTCTTCTATCCTTCACTGGCAGAACTGGCAAGAATACCACCTGCATCTCAAAACATGTCAGCATCCTGCCCAAATTTTCATAGTCCAGGGTCATCTGCTCAAAGGTGTTGTGTGGTTGATGCCCACATAAATAAGGACAAAGGGGTACTGCTCCAGTGTGTCCACTAGCGGGGGGAGTCAAAAACTATATTTGTAAAGATAAATGCTACAAGTCTTTATCAGATAAATGCTACAAGTCTTTATCTGATCTCCTCTAAGGAAATGGTGTGGCCTACATTGCCCATAGTGCTTAAGACCCACTACAATTTATTTAATTTATTTAATTAAATAAAAAGTAAAGTCTAAAATATTAAAGTCTAAAAACAGATGTGGACTGTTTCAGGAACCAAGGTGATAGACCCCTTGAATACCCATAGAGTTTGCTCCATTTCCACTGCCACCACCCAATTGGCCAAATTTTGGAGCTAATGGCAACAACAACAAAGGTACATTTTTCCATATAAAACTCTGTTTTTCAAATGAATCCTGGGACCCTGTATCAAGAAAAATCCAGCTAAAAAATAAGGCCTAGCAGCATCTGTCTTTTCTCACCTGCAAAATTTCTATTTAAAATGCATGGTTCCTTTGAGCCCACCTGCCTTCCTTTATCCTGGGCTGCTTCTAAAGGCATGATTCTAGCATAAAACATTAAATATCCCTCCTTAAACAAGCAAAGAAACAGGAATGGAAATAGGGCTAATTTGCATGACTGATGTTTGGTTTGGAACATGAGTTTCCACAGCACGTTTGGTGTGTTTTGATGGTTATGATGATTCAGAAGATGAAACCTACGCAATACTTGCATGTACTCCTTAGAAAAATAAAGGGGAGATGACACAGAGACAGGACAAATTATGTTACCTGATGTATAGCCCAAGGGGACAACAGTGACTCAGACACATCTGTCTGAATTATTATTGTTTGGATCAGTGAATTCTTCATATGATAGCGCAATTTATTGGTTATGTTCACTGTTCTGACTGATATATTACACACTTAAGTATTCTACAGAGTTTAACGGTATCACAGTGGGTCTTGGCTATCAGCTGGGGGTTAGTTCCAGGACCCCCCTGTGGATAACAAAATCCATTAATGTTCACGTCCCATTATATACAATGACATAGTAAAATGGAGTCCCTCATATAAAATGGCAAAATCAATATTTGTCTTTTTGAATTTATATATACACTTGCCCCTCCGATTTCATGGGGGATCAGTTCCAGACACCCCCCCCCCAGCAAAAATGGAAAAACACATATATTCAAGCACCTGCTTATGGCTGCATGCTCCCATGTGTGGCCCTGAATATGTGCCATTCTAGGTAATGGGGCTCGCCCCTCCATGAATAATCGAGACCGTGGACTGTGAAAATGGAGGGGCAACTCTCTCTCTCTCTCTCTCTCTCTCTCTGTGTAATATTTTCTCCACTTTATTTTTCTGATTGGGCTTATTTTTCTCCACCTTATTTTTCTAAGGACTGCATGCAAGGTTTGTGTTTTGAATTTATATATATATATATAGAATATTTTCTATCCATGAATAAAGAATCCATGTTTATGGAGAGCCAGTTGTATCACTAGATCTGAAGTACAGTCAGCCTTCCATATCAACAGATTTTTTTATCCACAGATTCAAGCATCTACAGAATGAAAATATTTCAAAAAATATAAATTTCAGAAAGCAAACCTTGATTTTCTGAGTTTATATAAGGGGCACCATTCTACTTTGGATGAGGAAAAACAGATTAAAACTGAATCCAGACAAAACTGAGGTACTTACAGTAGGGGCCCCTAACCCAGGTATTGTGATACAACCTCTGGCCCTAGATGGGGTCACACTCTTCTCAAAGGACTGTGTTCACAGTCTGAGGGTGCTCCTGGACCCATCGTTCCAGATGACAAATCAGATAAATGTGACAGTCAGGAGCGCCTGTTATCATCTTCAGCTGATATGGCAGCTGTGTCCTTTCCTGGAAATTAGGGACTTAGATAATGCCATACACGTGTTGATAACCTCTCGTCTTGATTTCTGAAATGCACTCGACATGGGGCTACCCTTGTGCTTAGTTTGGAAACTTCAACTTGTGCAGAACATGGCAGCCAGGTTGGTCTCAGGTAAAACCAGAAGCAATCACATAACACTGATATTAAAACCATTCCACTGGCTGCTCATAAGTTTCCGGGTGCAGCACAAGGTGCTGGTTATCACCTTTAAAGCCCTAAATGGCTTGGGTCCAACCTATCTTTGGGACCACCTCCATCCGTATAATCCACCCCGCACACTCAGATCATCTGGGAGGAATTTGTTGCAATTTATGAAACCTAGACTGTCTGCAAACTTCCAGAAGACCTTTTTGGCAACTGCTCCGAGATTATGAAATGGCCTGCTGGAGAAGATCCATCACATTACCAGCTTAAGCAGCTTCAAAAAAGCTGTTAAGATGGATCTCTTCTGGCAGGCATTTCCTGAATAGATCCCAGCAACAATAACCCGAATTTGTTCCCCCTGACCTCTGCTATAACCACTGCTTGAATTGAATGCTTATTTTAAAATATGTTTTAATTCTGTATTGTTTAATTGTATTTTTTTGGGGGGGGGGGATATTAGGATATGGGTTTGTATTGTTTTAACTTGTAAGCTGCCCTGGTTGTGTTGCACAGAGAGGAAGGATATAAATTATTATTATTATTATTATTATTATTATTACTTTGCCATTGTATTTAATGAGACTTGGGCATCCACAGATTTTGGTTTCCATGGGAGGTTTGGAACCAAACCCCAGTGGATACCAAGGACCCATTGTACTGACAGATTTCCTACTGACTACTAAAAGCTTTCTTGGCAATGTAGCTACTCATCATCTGATTGTTGTTGGTTTTCCCACAGTACTGTCATCCCTCTGTATCCACAGATTCTTCATCCATCCATGGACTGAAAATAGTTTTTTTAAAAAAAAAAATCCATAAGCAAACCTTGATTTTGCCATTTTATGTAAGGCAAACCATTTTAATATGCCATTGTATATATTGGGGCTTGAGCATCCATGGATATTAGTATCCATGGGGGGGTCATGGAACCAAACCCCAGCAGATGTGGGGTTTCCCTGTATCTGAAAGGAGCCATTTTGAGTATAAATAGTGTCCTAAAAATCCTCTGCAACCCACCACCAATCCTAGGAAAATCTAAAGAAAAGCAGAGATTTTAGAACCAGTCTGGTTTCCATGGGTAAGATGAATAGATCTATTGGCCTGACCTATGATTAATGTTGGCGACTTTTCCCCCCCTGACTTCAGAACTTCTTATTTACTGCAAACTAGATAGCTCCCTGAAGATTCAGCACAGTATGTGAGCCAGATGCTCCTCATGCTGCTGCTTAATTTACAAGTTGCTTCAGCCAGAACAAAATAAACATGGCAGCTCATGACAAAGGGGAGATGGGAAAGCATATGTTGCTGACTTCTTCCATCCAGTGAATCCCTGTAGGGATGACTGGATCAACAAGCAGGACTGATGGGGCCAGAAACTAAGCTTTTGAGGATTAAGAGGTAGGAATGTGTTACCTAACCTTTCTGTGATTTGTTTTTATAAAGTTCCTTGTAAATGAGAATCTTGCATTAAAAAGGTTATAATATAATAAAATATTGACATGATCAGGGTAAGTGTTACTCCACAATACTATTATGTCAAATATTAGAGATGAAGCATGGTCAGTACCACCTATTTGATTTGTGCAGTGAAGGTCAATGCACCTTCTTTTAAACTGGTGTAAGACCAGTTTTAGATCATTTATATGTTGTCAACCATCAATCGGGCTACTTTACTTTGAATCAATTGCAACTTCTGAAGAGTCTTCAGGAGTGACCTTCTTATTGTAAGTTATAGTAATCAAAAATGCATTATTAACTATGGTCCAAAACACACTGCAGAAATAATCCAGTTTGATACTTCTTCAACTGCCCTGCATCAATGCTAGGGAATTCTTGAAACTGTAGTTTTGTAGACATTTAGCCTTCTCTATCAAAAAGCTCTGGTACCATCACAAACTACAATTCCCAGGATTCCCTAGCACTGAGCTAGGGCAGTTAAAGTGGTCGCAAACACTTTATTTCTGCAGTGTGCTTTGGACCTTAGTCACATATATAGGTTGCCAACTTATTTTTGTATAGAGGGGCTACATCTGGCACACTAATGTCTGCTTCATGTGACAACAGCCGCTTGAACATGTAGAAGCCTAGGCCTGGTTGAACAGCACCAGCAGACTGTAGCTTTGCAAGCCAGAACTGCAAATATTTAGGAGGACTGCAATAACATCTGGAATGGTTAGCATATTACTAACTGGGGCAGACTGTCCACCCATCAGTAGTATCTCAGTGATCCAGAATGCTCCAGATTACACCAACTGGTTCAGCTTACTCGTGGCCTCACTGAGAAAGAAAAGGAGAATTGGTTGTTGTCTGCCTAAGGATGGTGATTCACCATCTCCACTTGTGATTCTTGGATGATCTCATTCAGTACACTCATGTAAATATTGAGCAGCAGGGAGCCGTAAACAATGGTATGGAGTAATTGCCACGGGAGAAAATAAGTTGTCTAGCATCTTCTTCTGTCATGACCTTTAAATCTGGCCACTCATAATACACCCAGAAAGATATAGAGGAAATACATCTCATCTTCCCCCCCCCCCCCAAAAAAAAAGAGGGGGGAGAGAAGACCCAAACAATTACCATCCAATTAGCCTGATATAAATACCAGGAAAGATTCTGGAGCAGATCATTAAACAGAGTGTCTGTAAGCATTTGGAAATGAATGCCATGATTGCAAAATAAATCAACATGGGTTTCTCAACAACAAGTCATGCCAGAATAATCTGATTTCATTTTTAAATAAATTATATAAAATTACCATCTTGGTAGATGAAGGGAATGCTGTGGATATAACATATCTTGATTTCAGTAAGGCCTTGGACAAGGCCCCCCACAATAATCTTGCAAACAAGTTAGTAAAATGTCGCTTAGACAATGCAACTCTTAAGCAGATTTGCAATTGGCTGACTGGCCAAACCCAAAGTGTGCTCAGTGACGGCTCCTCGTCATCTTGGAGAAACGTGACCAGTGGTGTGCCACAGGGTTCTGTCCTTGGCCCAGTGCTATTCAAGATCAGTGCTATTTGCAGATGACACAAAATTAGGAGGAGTAGCTATTACCCCAAAGGAGAGGATCAAAATTCAAAATGATTAGAATCTAATCTCATAGATTGGAAAACTGGGCCAAAACTAACAAAATTAATTTCAACAGGGAGAAATGTAAGGTACTACACTTAGGCAGAAAAATGAAATGCATAGATATAGGATGGGAAACACTTGGCTTAATGAGACTATGTGTGAAAGAGATCTAGGACTTCTAGTAGTCCACAAATTGAACATGAGTCAACAGTGTGATGAAGCAGCTAAAAAAAAGCCAATGCAATTCTAGGCTGCATCAATAGAAGTATAGTGTCAAGATCAAGGTAAGTATAAATGCCACTCTCTTCTGCTTTGTTTGGGCCTCCTCTGGAATACTGTATCCAGTTTTGGGCACCACAGTTCGAAAAGGATATTGAGAAGCTGGAGTGACCAAAATAGTGAAGGGTCTGGAAACCATATCCTATGAGGAGAGACTTGGGTACCTGGAGAAGATAAAGTTAAGTGGTGATAAGATAGCTCCGTTTCAATATTTGAAGGGGTGTCATACTGAGGCTAGAGCAAGCTTGTTTTCTGCTGCTCCAGAGATTAGTACCCAAAGCAATGGTATTGAGCTATAGGAAGAGATCCCATCTAAAATTAGGAAGAACTTCCTGATCATAGGAGCTGTTTAACAGTGGAACACACCACATTGGAGAATGGTTGAGTCTCCTTCTTTGGAGGTTTTTAAACAGAGGCTGGATGGGCATGTGTTAGGGATGCTTTGATTGTGGATTCCTGCATGACCGGGGGTTGAACTGGATGGTCCTTGTGGTCTCTTCTGATTCTATAACTCTGTGCTTATCCACAATAGTGCTTTGGTGGTCCATGGTTGCATCATTTGTTTTCTACACTCCAAATGCCACCTTCTGGGAGGAAGGAGAGACAAGCAATTGTGGCTGCACACTGTCTCCTGGGTCCTCTTCCCACTCCCAAGTATGGAGTTGCTGTGTGCACATTCACACAGCATCCCTGCGCAAGTGATCATGGCTGTCAACTAGTTCCCAAAGCTGGCTGGTGTGTGAATGTGTACATAGAAGTTGGTACTGAGAAGGCAGAGAGGAGCAGACTTCTACCCACTCACACATGGTTACCTGAGGAGCAAAACTGCAGTGGAAGGGACCTATCAAACAAAGGCAATAATGGAAAAGTGGTGAAATCGAGAGCCTATTTACAGGTTTTGCCCATCCATGAAATGGTGCACTACAGTAACAAATGGAATGCAAGGCAGCACCAGGATGGACACAAAGCTCTGTGATAAGTGTTGGCCAAGTACACTTTTATCCTGTTTAAATCCCACTTTTAAGCCTTGTGTGATAAATGCTAGGACAACAGCTTTCTACATTCAACCAGCAGAGCCCAGTAGGAGCTGCTCAGGGTCTGATGCTTCACTAAAAGCATAGAACTTCACCAGATTTTACCTGACTGAATTTCACCCAATTTGACCCGTTTTTCAGAATCCCCCTTTTTAAATCCAAATTCCAGTGGAGTGGGATAAATTCTGGAAATTACCACATTGTTGTGAGCTGCATGCTGCCACACACAGCTTCCAGTTTTAGTTGTACCTGTAGGCAACGGGATACACATTTCCCAGTCAAACATTCTTCTCCTTTGTGACCCCCCCCCCCGACTCTTTTAAGAAAACTGTCACCCAGGTGCTTCAGGGCAAATAAGTGTTTTAAGTATCTTCTCTGCAACAACCCTGCAATTAAGTTGAGTACAGTTTTGTGTAGTGACTGCCAAAACTGTATGGCAGGGTTACTGACAGAAATGTATAAACTTGTCAGTAAAATTCATTTGCATTTTCATTCCCATTTCAAGACAGCAAATAATGTCCTGGGAAGGAGACTGTATTTATTACTAAATATAATATATTGCAGGCATCCTGTGGCTAAATAAAAAGTAGTAATTGAGAATATATCTATAGAATATATATTCTATAATAAATACAGAATATATAGACCATGGCTATATATGCACTGCAGAAATAATGCAGTTTGACACAGCTTAAATTGTCATGGCTCAGTGCTATGGAATTCTGGGATTTACAGTTTTCTGAGCTATTTAGCCTTCTGTGTCAGAGCACACTGGTGCCACATCAAACAACAAATCTCAGGATTCCATAAATATTGGGCCATGGCAGTTAAAGTAGTGCCATAGTGATAATTAATATTAATGCACCCCAAAGCCAAACAAACAAACAAACAAACAAAAACCCTAGCAATTTCATTGGGTTATACGGTAGATAGTCAAGAAAATAATTTCCCAATTCTTTTCGGTACTGGTTTCCTTGTGTCAGGGAAATGCCTGTCCTAACTGCTCTCCTACTCTTCTCAAATCACTTAAAGGCTAGTTCACACATGTGCATACATATTAGTAACTGTTGACTATGTTGTGACTGTCAGTTGAGGTGTTATGAAGGATCTGCCTGCAGTGTTTCAGCTTCCTTATTGTGTGCCTTTAAAACATTTCTGATTTACTACAACCCTTCCACAGGGGGATTTCTTCACAAGGGCACTTGCCTGAGTCAGGCATGGGACTGAGGTTGTCCAGTACTAAATATGCATGTATACGCAGTGCATCTGGGTTTCTTTTGAACCTATAAAAAAGAAGGGAGGTCTGTAACAAAGTATTGCAGTATATTTTCTTTCCCCAAAGGAGTATTTCTGTTTAGAACTCTTCCAACTCTGGCATCCCAATTTCCTTTTTCTTATCCATTATGTACTGTGCTCAATCATGAGTGTGCCTAGTCCTCTTTGGATTGCCTGGGGGTAGGTGCCTCACTTTGGCATTTTGCATGGATTTCTTGCTATTTCAACAAACCCTGAGAGCCAGCATGGTTTAGTATTTTGAGCATTAGACTAGGACTTTGGGGACTATGGTCTGAATCCCCCAACAGCCATGGAAACCCACTGCGTGACTGTGGATGAGTGAACTCAGCCTCAGAGGAAGGCAAAGGCAAACCCCCACTTTAAAAAAAATCCTGGCAAGAAAACCCTATGATAAGTTTGCCTTAGGACTGCTGTAAGTCGGAAATGACTTGAAGGCACACAACAACAAAAGAAAAACCTTAAGAATCTCCTGACTGGCAGACAGTTCATTTTTGTTTTTGGGTTGCTTTGTCTGGCCTAAAATCCTGCCAGCACTCACAATCTCAATTGGGTATATCAACAGGTTATAATGATACTGTTTAACACTCACTTGCATTGACATGAGTGGGGAAAGGTGAGGTAAAAGTATGCTACCTCCCATTTGAATTTGCCATGGCTCTGAAGAATTAGAGACTCAGGCAAACTACTATTCAAAGTTGAAATGTGTTCCAGGTACTTTTCATGAGATGGGATACTATGTTTTAAAAAAGCATGAAAATGGGTGTGAGGGTTTTAAGATGGTTAAAATAAACCAGTCACTAAGGTCCTGTCTGCATGGAGGAAAAGAAACATTCCCACCCTGTTCCAACACTAACTTGTTTAAAAGGCACATGAGGCCAAAAGAGGTGAACACTGGTCTAGTCTGCATTCCCGGGAGATTATTCGGAGTAAAAAGAGTCTACATTTCCTCCAAATTGGTGTGCGGACTGAGTGCCAGTGTGGGGATGGGGCAGGAGCATTGGTAAGTGGATGTGAGAGGTCAGGTGGCACCCTCAGGTGGCACACTATTGATCTTTTCCTGCTTGGCACTTTCAACTTCCACCACCGCACTTCAAGTTGGTGCACTTCCTCTAACACATATTGAGTTTTCACAAGACCAGGGCAAGGACGGGGGTGGGGGGGTGGGCATTTGTGGACAGTATCAGTCCATTGTGGATGTCAGTTATGTGGACAGCTCATCCTCTCCTTGGATCTGGAAGCTGGGTCTACTCTCTCTATGGGTGGACCAGTCACAGATGAGAGAATTTACTAATACATACATGCATGCACCTATTGTACTTACACATGAAGAAAATGCTGGCATATATATATTTTCTCCATTTGATAAATAGTTCAACATACTTTTGGTGGGTTTTTCAGGCTATGTGGTCATGTTCTAGAAGAGTTTGTTTCTGATGTTTCACTGGCATCTGTGGCTGGCATCTTCAGAGAATCGCTGAAGATGCCAGCGACAGGTGCCAGTGAAATGTCAGGTATAAACTCTTCTAGAACATAGCCACATAGCCTGAACAACCCACCAAAAACTATGGATGCCAATAGTTAAAGCCTTCGACTTCACAGTTCAACATGGCCCATTTTAGATTGGCAAAAAGAGGTGTGTTGATGGCTGCATGAAAGCCCAGCCTTTAGATGAGAAAAAGGGAAAGTGTGCCATGAAAACACTATTTTGGAGTTTTAAGGGAGAAGAAGTGCCTTAAAACTAGCTGGCCCATTTTAGATTAGCAAAAAGAGGTGTGTTGATGGCTGCATGAAAGCCCAGCCTTTAGATGAGAAAAAGGGAAAGTGTGCCATGAAAACGCTTCTTTTGAGTTTTAGGGAGAAGAAGTGCCTTTAAAAAGTAGCTTGATTTCCCCACTACTTTTTTAAAAAGGGTGCAACATTGCTATTGCATCTAAAGGCTAAGGTGTAGTTGCACGGTTAAATGGGGCTCTGTCTCTTTAAAGCACCCATTTAAAGGTAGCGATACAAGTGCGGAGGGAGGGAAGGTGCCAAGACAAGAAGAGACCTTCAGAGCCCGGCCAGAGTGCGCCTGCACCTTCCTTCACCTCCTCCCTTTGGCTGAGAGAGTGTGACTTCTAGGGAGACAGCAGGGCACTGGAGGTGCTCAGCCAGGCCAGGGCAAGCTGGCAAGAGGAGGAGGAGAAGGGGAGGGACCTGGAGCACCTCCGCTGCCCTGCCTCCCTGCAAGTCACACTCTCTCAGCCGAAGGGGGGAGGAGAAAGCAGGCCCAGGCACACTCTGGCCAGGCTCCAGGGCTCTCTCCTGGCTGCCTTCCTCCTCCCTTTGGCTGAGAGACTGTGACTTGCAGGGAGGCAGGGCAGCAGAGGGGCCCCATCTCCTCCTCCTCCTCCTCCTCCTCCTCCTCCTCCTCCTGTTTCCAGCTTGCCCTGGCCCAGCATCAGGAGGACCTGGAGCACCACTGCTGCCCTTCCTCCCTGCAAGTCACACTCTCTCAGCCAAAGGGAGGAGGAAAGCAGCAGGGAGGGAGGGAAGGAGCCAGGAAGAGACCCCCAGAGCCTGGCCAGAGCACGCCTGGCCCTCCTGCTTCCTCTTCAAAAAGAAGGCTGGAAAAGTAGGACGTGTCCCGGCAAAGGAGGACGTGCCTGGTCAACTTGGAAAAGGGGGGCCTCTGCTCAAGAATGGAGGACATATGGGAATCCCTCCTGGACAGAGGGCTGAAACCTCAAGACAACTCAATACTGTATAATGCTCTGACAGAACACAGACTACAACTCCCATGAGCCTTTGCTACCATTTCCCAAGATGCCTTAATTTGCAACAGAAAGCCGACCAGTATGTTCACGTGTGATGAATTCTTTCGTATTGACTCTGCATTTTCTTTTTGTGTAGATGCTCTCTTGTCTTGTGTGTGATGAGCTTGTGCGTAATCACGTGCATTTCCGAACTGACCTCACTTTCTCCCTCTTTCGGAATGGTCCTGTACTCCCCCATGTGATAAGCTCCGACTGTATGCTGTACCTGCGCAATTGCGCAATTCGCAGCCAGCAAGGGAAAAAAATGTTTAAAGCGTGGCTAAAAGCCACGTTCCTTGCCGCCCATGTAGCTGCTCCGCCTGTGTTTGTAGCGTTTTGACAGCTTCCCATGTAGTTGCTGAGCCACAGAAAAAACCTCAGTCTAGCTGCCCTGTACCTTTTAAATGCACACCTGGGGCTTGCTGTCTAGCTGCTAAGCATTAAGGAAAAGGCAACTTCATGTCACACTTTCCTGCCAATCTAAAAAGCCCCCATATGTTTAAACCATGGATTTTAGGATGTGATGAGTATCTGCTATGCATCTCTATATAGGGATTATTATCTGACTCTGCCTATTATTATCCTTTGTATAATGAATTCATCCACACCCCAGCTGCCTTTCCCTGAAAATTTGTTGCTAACTTAGGTTTAAAAATATCAGCAGGTGCTATCTCCAACACTTGCTACGACTGTGGAATAGGAGATAAAATCCTAGATCCTTGTGTTCTAAGAGAAAAAAAGGTTGAAAAGGATCGTTTGTGGGTGTGGAGCAAGGACAAAGAATGAGAGACTGAAGGCCATGATTATCAATGCTGGGATATGAAATCCTGCTAGTTTGTAAGTCTCCCGGCCTAAGCTTACTGCTCAAGGCATGGTTTAAACCTCCCCACTACTTCTTTAAATATGGTTATATAGATAACATCAACCAGTCATACAATTAAAATAAATACCCAGTCATTTACCTAAGGATTTACAAAAAGAGATGACTAATCATGTATAAACTAATACCCAAATATTTATGCAAGAATTTGTCTAACTCCTCACTATTCAGCAACAATTGATACTCTTATTTCTGAGCTAGGAAGTGCTGTTATTATTGGATTTGAAAATGAATCTTCTAAACATCAAGGTTGGACCTAAATATTTTGACATGTTCCTGACAATATGATTCTAAAATGATTTTGTACTTTCATAAGCAGGTATAAGTTAAAATACCATAAAGTGTGTGTTTTGAAGAGCCAATAGGAACACTTGTGGCCAGCATGGGATATTATGTCTCCTGGCGAAGTATGCAAGATTTCCATGATCCCTTTCAAAAGGCTTCACTTGAACCACCAACAGGAATGGTAATTCTCCTATTTCTGGTTTTAGGTTACTATTACTTGGAAAGCTGTTTTTCTGTTTTTAGCTATGCTGTAATTTGGATGACCTGATTCAAAATAAAGGTATGGCTCTGGATCTTTTAAACAACTATGTAGAAGAGGTGATTCTAATAGATATATCTTTATGCATAGCTTTTCTAAAAGCTCTCCTAAAAATTTCAGGCAAATAAGGTCAATGTTACATGTTGAGGATTTTAGACAAAATATTTATTATACAGAGGCTTAGGTGGTCTTGTTATGGATATACAGAAGCTACAATCTAACATGCCTGGACATGATGCACCATGGATAGTATGTTGACATCTCCTCTAGTTTATAAAGTTAATATGATCACTCGTGTTACCCAGACACTGAGACGTAAAGCCGATACAGCTCTATAATCCCTGACACAGCATCTTTGAGTTCCAGACCTCTCTGTCCCCCAGGATGGGGAAAAGAAAAAAAACTACTTTAATTTCAGACAAGGAGAAGCAACCTTGGATTTCTTCATCCCCATGGAAATTTTTTCAGCTCTAGCATCACTTTCATTCCACTTTAACTGCTAGGTTTCCATACTATGGAATCAGAGAATTTCTATTTTTGTGAGTCATGTAGAATTCTTTCCACAGAGCTCTATTATCTCACAAAATTACAATCTCAAGATTTTGTAGGATGCAGAGATGGCAATTACAGTTGTATCAGTGTGTTATACATACGCTCTAGTGTCATGGGGTGTGTGAGAGGTGTAGACCATCCCCCACCCTCTGTTGCCCACACACATAGCTCATCACCCTGAGCACTGCTCCATGTCTCCTGCATGCTCTGTTTTCCATGTGTATTCATGAGGAAAGGAACTCATGAGGAAAAGGATGGGACTGCACATGGGAGATTGAGCAGGGAGGCAAAATGATGGAGAGCTATGAATGGAGTGTGGACACCCTGTGCAGCACTGCCTCCAGGTCCTGTCCTTTTCCAGCATGGGGAGAGGGAGTGCACACCATCCAAGGGAAGCCCTGCCCTGGGAAACGCAACAGAACCCATGCTCACCAGAAGTCCTGCACCTGGAAGTCCTGCCACCACTATTCCCCCCCCCATGGGTGACACCCAGTGCGAGAATGCCACTGTATACATGTACAGTCGCCCCTCCATTCTCATGGACATGAGGTCTGTAGTCTTGAATATTCACAGAGGGGCGGCCTTCGTTATTTTGAATGGAATGTGCCCCCATGGCGCACACCCTGCATGTGCTTGCAGGCATGCACCCCATTCAAGCTTATGGGGCTTGAATATTTGCAAGTCTCTGTTTTTGCAGGGTGGTCCGAAATGGATCCCCCATGAAAATGGAGAGCTGACTGTAGTATTAAAGAAACCCAAGAGAGATGAAAACAAGTGGGGGAGGACTAGGTATACTGCATTTTGAGGGTCTAATATCCATGGGATTCCTTGCCATTTCTGACCACACCCCAATAAAAGGAACAAATGTAATTGATTTAATAAATTTAAAGCAAACTTAAATTATTTCCCTCCTATTCTGATCTTTGGGTAAGAAATACTGCATGTGTGCATTTGTGTGTGTTTGGGCATGAGGTCCCCCCCCCAATTATTTAGAAAAATTGGGCCATCAGAATGCCTATGTAGTTGAGCCTCCTCAGGCATTATCAATTGGAAGTGTATTAAAGGGTCACAAACTGAGAAATATCAAGGTGACAATTGTTGCTGGGTCCTCTCAGTGATAATAAAGGCTACCTACAGTCTATCTTGTGCAAACTTAAGTTGGGGTACGTTATGCTGAACAGAAGCAGGGCACTTCTAAGTCCACACTGGCCTTCTAAGACTCTTTGGGCTGATCTAGACTGGCAAAAAGGGGTGTGTTCATGCCTGCACGAAAGTGTAGCTTTTAGATGGCCCACACTGAAAGTTTGGCATGAATGCACTTCTTTTGCATTTTAGTGGGGAAAAGCAGCTTTAAAAAGGAGCTGCTTTTCCCAGCTTCTTTTTAAAAAGGGTGTAACTGCGCAGATGTGTCTAAATGCTGCAGTGCAACTGTGCAGTTTTTTAAAGCTCCCCAACCCTAGCTCCAGCCCTAATCCGAACCCTAGACATGTGCAGTAGGGACTCTGGGATGATGTAACTGTTATCCAACTGCGCATAAAATGTCAATTCATTCATAAAATAAAGAAGTTTATTCATAAACTTGAATTGTAACGGACTTAATATCTTTTTAAGGGGGGAGGGATGCAGTTTGTTTTAGAGATGTAATAGTATTTTAATGTGTAAGCTGCCTCGATTGATCTCAAAGGGGTGGGGTATAAATATTTATTATTATTATTATTATTATTATTATTATAAAATAAAGGGGTTCATTCATGGTGCACCGATGCAACTGCACACTTTAAAAAGGGAAGCAAAACCACAATGGTAATTTGACAGATCTTCATAACTGCACAGTTCATGTGTGATGTACCTGTGCAACTGCGCAGTTCGTAGCTGGCAATACAATTGCCTGTATGATGTACCAGTGCAACTGCACAGTTCGCAGCTGGAAACAACAACAACAACAAAAATATTAAAGGTTCAGTGCGGCCAAAAGCCCCATTCATTGCCACCCATGCAGCTGCTCCACCTGTGTTTCTAGCATCCTGACAGCTTCCAATATAGTTGCTGAGCAACAGAAAAGACTTCAGATAAGTCGTCCCCACACCTCCTCAGTGTAGCTGCCCTATGCCTTTTTATTACACACTTGGGACTTGCAGTGCAGCTGCTCAGTATTAAGGAAAAGGCAACTTCATATTGCCCTTTCCTGCCAATCTAGAAAGCCCCTTTGTGTTCAAGGATGCTTTAGTGATAATGGATAGGAAAAGTAATTTTTCTCTCCCTTTGCGATTACCTGGCAAGAGGCCAAATTAATAACAACTTGCCTGCCAATGCAGAGCCACACCATTTTTTAAAAAATTAATAATAATCTGGAACCTCTGATGCATTGCATGCTTTAAACCTAGAACATTCTAACACTGACCTTAGGATTGCACCATAAATCCATGGTCCCCCTCCAACCTTTTTTGCATCATTAAGATTTATTACATCCTTGCACATTTATTCTTTGAGACAACCTTGACATATCTTTCATATGATAAAGAATATTTACACATTCAATGTGCTGCCAGCAGACTGGAGATAAACAATATTTAGCAACACTCTGATGGGTTTGTTATCAGATGTCCTAGCACCTCCAAAACAACAGAAACAGGCAAGGGAAGAATGAGCTCCAAAATACTTATCTTATGAGAAGTTAACACAGTTCTGCAGTCTTACCAGATAATGTTTGGGAACAAAAGAAACTTCCTTATTGTTTCCCATCTAAATGATTACTGCTGTATTGTTTCCGAAGTATAACAGTGACACCTTATCTTTAAATTTTTTTAAAAAATGTTTCAATAAAATGAAAAGCAATTATTTTGACTCAATCTCAATTCCATTTGATGGTAACCAATTATGGTTGTTTTTTTTTTTTTTTGTTTTGGTGTGGGGTTTTTAAAAAAATAATTTGACTAAAAGGCTGTTTAAGCATTTTGACTGTCATTTCTCATTATGTGGAAAGTGGTTATGATACTTCTCATGCCAGTCACCAGGTTATTGACTTGTGGTTCTGTTTGCTAAAAAGTAAGAGACTCTTGGTGCAGGGACTTCTTTCCACATTTATATTTTCTCTTTGGTATATGCAAAAAAATATGGATTTGGTACTGGCAGAGCAGAGTGAATGATTTAAAGGCACTAGTGTGCCAGATTCTGAAGAGTGCTTTGGTTTGGAAATGAAAGAAAGTTCTGGTCTTTTGCTGCATACATCAATTTAAAATTAATGGTCCGCTTTAAGTTTTAAAGAGCACTTCAGTTTGTAAGTGAGCAGAGTTCTGGGAAGAGAGAATAAAGCATTAAAAATAGCTGGAGCTCTTGAATTCTTTGTTTTTTTAACAATGCAAAGCTATAGCTGGAGTTCATTGACATTTCCTTCACACACCTCTATTTCTGAAAGTTATTAAGTTGTTTATAGCAGTGTTTCTTAAGCTATCTGGAGCAGAGAGCCAGAAATGTTTCCCCATTGCACGAGGAACCATTACCATTCTTGTGCCCACTGGCTACAGTCATTTAGTTCTTTCCTGGAAACTTGCCAGGGACTGCCACTTTGAATAACACTGGGTTATAGGGTAGCGTTTGGGGTTTGTTTTGGGATTTTTTACTACTAGATAACTGAATCCAAACTGCCATCTCCAGAAACTCCAGAATCCCCCAGTAGCCTATCTGGGGGATTGACCCATTAATGTGAAAATGCTTATCCTGGAAGACAGGCCATTTTAGTCCTGCAGAGTCATGTTTTTCTGTAGAATTCACACAGAACTGGACTTACAAGGAAGGAATTTTACAGTGTTGCCCCCTAAATAGTTCTAACAATGGCTGAAATAATGCATCAGTAGATGTATATTTATCACCTCTGTAGGTAGATCTCCCAATGCTAGCCTCCTCCAAACTCATCTTGTAAGCAGTGCAGCTCCTTATAGAACATCAAACTTAATCTTAACAGTCAGAAGCTTTAAGGGATCACACTAACATGAATGTACAACCCTTGCCTGGAAAAAAAATATACAGATAATTGTCTATTAGACATGGCTACTGCCTTTTTCCAGACGATCTGTGTGGACAGGAAGACAACATAGAAAGCAAATCTTACCATTTTATCCACAGATTGTATCTATCTGTGTTCTTTCCCCAGCAGAAAAGACAGCAGTGTCTTCTACCTTTGTAGTCTGTGGAGTGGACACACTGGAATGCTGAGACATTTATTCATACCATCACAAAATGATCTCTCTCTCTCTCTTTCTCCACTCATAAAATGGTTGCCATAATGGGTGTGCCCAATGCAAAACACCAGTTTCATAGAAGGCACACTTCTCAGGCTAAGAGATGAGTAACTTTCCCAGCAATCAGATTGCATACATACACACAGGCACCCAACAGAGGGTGAAAAACATAACCACTCATACCAAATCTAGGCAGGAAATAAACCTCACACACATGGAACAGACAAATCCTGTTCTTCCTTCAGAACTCATTTTCTGACCTCTCCCTTTCCCCTCTCTCCCACCTCATGTGGTCCCATCTGCTCTCCCACCATCATCATGCCAATCTCAACTGCCTCATTGTCTGCCCTTATTCACCACTACCTGTTACCTGCCTTTCCATCTTAAATTCAGTAATATATATATATTTTAAAGTAGTACATTAAATTTTATAAACTGATATACTTCATCCATGTTTCAGACACCAGTACCCCAGTAAACAAGAAAAAAGCATAAATAAAAAGATGCAAGGGAACGATTAAAGTATTCCATATATAATATGCCTCACTACAGCATGACAGCATTCCATTCTGAATAAAAGGGGTTGGGATGAGGCCATTATTGAAGAAACCCTCCCTAAAATCACCATGCTAGAGAATTACAAGCCAGTGTCAAATATTCCTTTCCTGAGCAAAATTCTGCAATGTGTGGAACTTTTTCAGATCCGGGGATTCCTGGATGGAATGGAATCTAGATCCCTTTTAATTTGGGTTCATGCCTGGTTATGAGATGGAAATAGGTTTGGTTGTCTTGGTGGATAACTTATGCCAAGAACTGGGTCTCTGTTCATTCTCTTGGACCCCTGAGGGGCTTTTGATACTGATCATTGTTACCGACTATAAATGTTCAAACAGTTGTGTAAGATAATAAGGTTCTGTCAGACTGTTTCTCAGACAGTTCTGAGGTGAAAAGGCCATAAGTCTGCTTACCAAGAGTAACTCCCCTTAAATTCAGAAGCTCTGGTGGGGACAACTGTTTTGTGGCATGCCTTTTGTGGGGGCATATGTATTAATATATGTCATTTGCAGTGAAACCATTGTCTTTATTCTTACCTCTGATAAAGGATTGGGACATGTGAATATATGCAAATTCAGTTGTTTCTCTTTCCAATCTTCCTCTGAATTCTTTTTGTTCAAGAACTGCCACTTGTAAATCAAAGGTATACATTCAGGAAGACTGAAAGCTCTGCATCCCATTCTCAGGAACTGCCATTTCTAATGTCAGATTTGCATCTGTTTATCTTATGTAGGGAATGTCCTGTTTCTCCAACGAAGAGGGCATTGCTGACACAGGATGACATATATCACATTGGAGGATGAACAAGTAAATGCACCTCTGATTTGTTCATCCCATTATTGGGATTTGTAGTGCTGCTGCCAGAGCACATGTGGGAACAGAGTTGGATCTGGCTTTGTGACAGGGACAGTATCTATGTTATGTATGTTTTTGTAGGTGAATAGTTGTTTAGGGAGGCCTTTATCATGGGATTTCAATGCAATGTATAGATATAACAATAACAGCTTTAAAATAATTTCAGAATAACACAATAAAATAGCTTAAACAAGATAAAACATATCAAACATGATATGTTAAAACAGATTAAAAGTGATGATAACTGAAAGCCAAGTACATGTACATGTATTAATACTAGCCTGCATCATGTAGCAGATTGAATGTTTGAGTAAATATCTGGGAGATTAATGTTTCCACATTTGGCTATGGAAACCCACTGGGTGACCTCGGGCAAACCACACTAAGCATCAGAACAAAGCAATGGCAAACTCCCACTGAACAAATCTTGCCAAGAACACACTGTTATAGGGTCACCTTAGTGACACTATAAGTCAGAAAGGATTTGAATCCACACAAGACAACACACATGTTCTTGCAAAGTAATGGCTTAGGCCCAACCTATCTGAGGAATCGCCTGTCTTCATATAATCCACCCCGTACACTCAGATCCTTGGGGAGGAATCTATTACAACCAGTCCGGACTAGATTGGTTGCAACCTCGCAGAGGTCTTTTTCAGCTATTGCTCCCACCTTATGGAATGGTCTGCCAGATGAGATCCATCAAATATCTAACTTAAATAGCTTCAAGAAAGCTATCAAGATGGATCTCTTCCAGCAGGCCTTCCCAGAACAGCCCTCGGCCATGTAAAGACCCACCCCACCCCCCCATATCTCTCCTGATAGGTCTGGCTGTGATGACCTGACATACTGTTAATTTTTTAAAATAGTATAAATAAGAGTTTTTAATTAATGTTAGAATTTTAATATTATAATTGATTAATCTTGTTTTAAGGGGGGATTTTTATATGTATATAATTGTATTTTTAACTGTTGAACGCCACTTTGATTGTGTATGCAAAAAGCAGGATATAAATAAAAGTTTTATTTTATTATTATTATTTATAATTTAGTCTCCAAAATTTTTAATAAAAAGCCATGTTTTGGCTTGGTGCCAGAAAGAAACCAATGTTTGTGCCAGTCAGACCTCCAAGGGGAGGACATCCCACAGTGAAGCTGCCACAGTCCAGAAGACCCTTTCCCATTTCCTTCCACAACATGTTGCCTCCACTGGTGGGATACAGAGGAGGTCTCCTCTTGCAGACTTTAGTCCTCAAGCAGATAGGGAAAAGGAAAGGTGCTCCTTCAGGTATCAAGATCCTAAGCTGATTAGTGCTTTTAAATATCATCACCCGTATTCACACCATTAATTAATTCTTAATGAAAGAGTACATACTACTTCTATGAAAGGCAAATGTTTGCCATTATAAAAGCAAAAGAAAATATCAATGACACTAGTGTCTAAGAATAGACTTACCACTAACCTGAAAGTTGAGGTTCTTAATTTCAATAATATGTTTTCCTCTCTTCAAGCCTCATAGGGCTAATGATGACAAGAGTTCAGTATTGCCACCTGTTTCTTCACTGGGTAGTTGAAATGTTCATATAGTTCAAAGGTATGGGTATCATCTGTATTCTCTAGGAAGAACTGCTGTAAGAAGCAAAAGGCTAAAGATAATATACTATAGTGGCTAAGAGCTGGCACTGTAAATCTGTGGTTTGAATCTCACCTCTGATATGATCGCATTAAATAGCCTTGTTTTGATCCTCATACCATCCTTTAATTTAAGGGATACCTGCAATTTAATGAATAATACTGATTTACTTTACAAGCTTATAACTAAATTACTAGCCTGTAAACTAGATAATACATATGAAACACTTGAAAACACCATACAAAAGGACCATGAAGTTAATTGACTCTCCTTCTCCTGTGATACTTATTCTGTCAGTCCTTCATAGTCAGTTTCTCATGTGTAGAATGGCCATAATTTTCTGAAATGATAATAATATTAGCTGCTGCACAGAACTGTCATGACTAATGTATTATATTGAAATATTTGCCATTCACATGTTTATTTAAGAGTAAGGATGGAAAGAATATTGGAAACTACTCAAATGAAAGATGAAAAATTACTTTCCCATGGGTAAGAAAATGCTGTTGAGAAGAATATAAACAAGTGAGAATCTTCAGTTTGAGACTTATTCTGTGTCAAAAATGCATATTATTATTATTATTATTATTATTATTATTTATATCTCCCGCCTCTCCCTATGGATCGAAGCGGGCTTACAGTATGATAAAATATGATACAATAAAATCAGTATTACATTATCACAATTAAAACAATATCACAATAAAAACATATTACATCGTAAAACCTGTAACTTCAGGGGTAGTTCTAATACAGAGGGAATTAAACAAGGTCAAGTGGATATGCCCGTCGGAAGAGATCCATCTTCAGCACTTTTTTAAACACCTCTAATGTAGGTTTCAGATGGATCTCCTCCGGTAGGTCGTTCCACAACTTTGGAGCCACAGCTGAGAATGCTAGGCGAGACGTAGATGTTAGTCTTGTATGTTGGTAGTTTAACAATTTCTTGTCGGTCGTTCTTAGGGTGCAGGGTGGATTATGTAGGGAGAGGCGTTCTCTCAAGTAACCTGGGCCTGAGCCATATAGGGCTTTAAAGGTGATAACCAACACTTTGTATTGCGCCCGGAAGTAAATTGGCAGCCAGTGCAGAGATTTCAGAATGGGGGTGATGTGTTCCATTCTTGAAGCCCCCATCAGTAATCTGGCTGCTGCATTTTGAATCAATTGGAGCTTCTGAATTTGATACAAAGGTAGCCCCATATAGAGTGTGTTGCAGAAATCTAAACGTGAGGTTATCAGTGCATGTGAGTTTTTTACTGCAGAAACTGAGGTTTTCTACACAGAAACATTATATTCTGCAAAAAATGCTATTTTCTATGCACCCCCCCCCCCCCCAAAAAAAAAACCAACACATTTTTGTGCCAGAAAAGTACTGAATTTGGAATGGTCTTTTTTAATATGGGCAGTTTTGAACACTTTTGATGAGAAAAAATGTAAAAACCATTCTTTCCTGTGAAAATGACATGTACAATGATTTACATGATAGTTCAGAGGAAATCCAGGAAAAAAATATGTATCATCTTACACACCTCTATCTGTTTTTGTACTCTCCCTCTCTCTTTTATTTTTCTTCTCTTGTTTTCCTCTTTACACTGTTGTGCTCTTTGTGTGTGCTTCTCCCCCATGCAAACTAAAGACTGGAAAAATCTAATTTCATATTTTCAGGAAGCCAATGTTCTTTAAAGGACACTCCCACACCAAGGTTTTTTGTGTCCACCAGCTTCTCTTTTTCAATTAAGTAGATCTGAGATTAATATATTTTAGACCTTTAGTGTGATGGATGAAAGATATGATGTGGCTCATAACTTCATATTCCCTTAGGCGTCACGTTTCACTGAATGACAGCTGGCCTCCAGATGCCGAGTCCTTGACTACAGCACAATCTGAGAATCATTAAGATGTGGTTGTCAGTCAACTTCCCACCTGGAATCATAAAAGAGCTTACTTGTTTTGAACAGAGAATTCATCACTTATTAGTATAATGAAAATCAATGCTATTTATTGCTACCACCCTGTGGATTGATTGTTACTGATATATTTATGCAGTGCTGTCAATGTAAATTTCTTCACACCTATGCACACAGAGATATACATGCTCTAAGGATCTTACAGTCTTGGTAATTGAATAAACTGAATAAATTGAATAATTGCTGGGCTATTAGATCTGATATAGGCAACAGTTGTACTTGAGAACATAATCTGATCTGAATATTGTTTATTTATCTAAGCCTGACCCTAGGGACACATCCAGCAGTCCTCTCAGTTCCTCCCTGGAGAGTAGTGGTGTCCTGCCTTTGGTCCTCCAGATGTTTTGGACTTCAGTTTGCATAATCCTGACTGTTGGCCAAATTAACTGAGGTTTCTGGGATCTGAAGTCCAAAACAAATGGAGGATCAAAGTTTGGGAACTACTGCTATAGAGCATTAGGTCTCAAACTTTTGGCTCTCCAAATAGTTTGGATTTCAGTTCTTAGTATCCTTGGTCACTGGCCATGCTGGCTGGGGCTCCTTGGAGCTGAAGCCTATAACCTTTGGTAGATCAAAGATTAAAAACTGGTACTGTAGAGAACAGAATGGGAAGAAAGAATATTGAGGAAAAGTGGCTCTATTTTTTTCTGGGACAACCTCAAATTCTTTGAAGAAAGCCATTGATACAGATACATTGAAGAGGCAGGCCCAGCTCCATCAGGGCTTGCCTGAGGCAAGAGGACTCTCCCTCCATACCAACTGCCATCCTCTGCCTAGGGAGGGAGAGAAGAGGCAGGCCCAGCTCCACCAGGGCTTGCCTGAGGCAAGAGAACCCTTGTTTATCCACTTTTGTAAACCGCTTTGATCTTTTTTGGAAAGGTGGTATATAAATAAAATAAATAAATAAATAATAAATAAAGACTGACTAGCAAGCTGTGGTAAACAGCTACAGGGACAATAGAAACCACATAAGACTGACACACTCTGCACACATGTAAAACCAAGATGAGGGACTCTTTGTCCTATACAAGTGCTATGAATATATTGAACAAACCTGGTGCTAAACATTGTGGTCACATGATGCTAGCAGGTAGGGAAGGGCCATGGCTCAGTAGTGAGCACATACTTTGCATGGAGGAAGGCCTAGGGTGAAGCCCTGATATTTCTATGAACAGCAGGAAAAAATCTTATCTGGGACTATGGAGACCTTGGCTAAAAGGTATTGATAACAGAGGATTAGATGATAACAACTCAGGACCACCATGGCTCATGGTTTGATTCAGTACAATGGGTCCTTGGTATGTACTGGAATTTGGTTCCAGGACCCACCCCCCACCCCCCATGGATACAAAAATCTCGGAATGCTCAATTCCTATTATATACAGTAGTATAGTACAAATGCGTTCCTCATATAAAATGGCAAAATCAAGGTTTGCTTCTTTATTATTTTTAAAAAATATTTTCAAGCGGCAATAGTTGAATCCACAGATGCAGAATCCATTGATATGGAGGGCTGACTGTATAAGGTACCTTGCTATGTTCCCTTTGGCAGAAGTGTTTAAAATTACTATATTCATGGTCCATCATCATCATCAGTCACCATCATCATCACTGCCCTACTACTACATCTTTATTATGGTCATAGACCAGAACACATCATCATCATCATCACCATCACCATCATCATCATCATCATCATCATCATCATCATCATCATGTGTTCAGGTTATACATTAGAAGTTTTCTCCTGGAGACGTTAGGGGCATTTCCTTATGTATCTATTGATGACATCCATCTGGCATTATTCATTATTTGTTTTCTTCATTTTCTCTAAATCCCAGGGCTGATCTTATATGACACAAAGAAGAAGGATTTCATCTCAAAAATTACAGCCTTCCTACTGATATGGATGAACAAGTTTCATGGGAATTGTCATTTTTCCATCTAAAAACAGTCATCATTCCTCCTCTTTTTAAAAGAGAGTTGTTTCAAGAAGCAAATGATGTGGAAAAACAACCTGTCAGCAGAAAAGAGAATAACATTTTAAGATCTTGTGGTGCATTCTGAAAAAGTCCGGGTGTCAGAGTGAAAGCTGTAATCTGCCTCACCCACATAAAAGAAGAAACATTTTTTTTCCAGCTTGACATTTCTTTCTTCAAATGGATTTAATGCTAGGGGTTTATGTAAAAGTGAGTCAGCGTGGTGTATTAGTTTGAACATTGGACGATGACTCTGGAGATTAGGATTCCAATCCCCACTCAGCCATGGAAATCCACTGGGTGACCTTGAGCAGGTCACATTCTCTCAGCCTCAGAGGAAGGCAAAGGCAACCCCTCTCTGTACAAATCTTACCAAGAAAGTGATAGGTTGCCTTAGGATCACCACACATTGGAAATTTGCTCAAAGCACCCAGTGGGTTTCTATAGCCAAGTGGGGATTTGACTAGGGAGATTATCACACCGTCTTTTTTTCTTCCGATGTGGACGCGGGCTGAGAGTATAAAAATGGATGTTATTGCATAGCTCCATACCCAGTTCAGAGGCATCCCATACCCAACTGAGACTTCTCTCATACTTTGCAAAGAACTGCACTTCTTTCTTTCTTTCTTTTTCTTTCTTTTCTTTATTTTATTTTATTTTATTTTATTTTGCAAAGTACGGGTGAAGTCCCAATGAAGTACAGGTTCCTTCCAATCTGGGCACGGAGCTGTGTGATAACATCCATTTTTTCATGGTCTCAGCCCATGTCCAGATTTGGGAGAAAGGCCATGCAATAATCTCCTAAGACATGCTGATACTCAGGGAGTGAAATCAGCACATCCTGACTATCAAAGTTACAGTTTCCTGGGCATTCTGAGATGGCAACATACTTATCTATCCTTCATTGTTTACTGACCTTCCACAGTCTCCTAGAGAAACTATGACTGCAAAAAGGCACACTATTTATATATATATATTTGATCAACCACTTGATCAACTAATAAGTACCCAGTTACCTTTGTTGTTGTTGTGTGCCTTCAAGTCATTTCTGTCTTATGGCAACCCTATTGTAGGGTTTTCTTAGCAAGATTTGGTCCTAGTTTGGAAGTATCCTAAGAGCAAAACCAAACAAGAAAGTTTTAACACTGAACATTAATAAAAAAGCCACAGATCATTTACATAAGTTTAATGTAGATGAAGAAATTGAAATAGTCAAAGATTTTCCATATTTTGAATCAGTTATTGATTAGAATGGAGATTGCAGTTAACAAAACAGAAGAAGACTAGGATTTGGCAGGGCAGCTATGAAAGAACTAGACAAGATCTTGAAGTGCAAAGGTATTTCACTAAATACTAAAGTTATTATTGTCCATGCCGTTATATTTCCCAGCACTATGTAGAGATCTGACGGGTAGACAGTAAGGAAAGCTGACAGAAAAAAATCAATTCATTTGAGAAGAAGAGTTCCATGGATACCATGGATGAATCAATGGGTCCTAGAGCAAATCAAGCCTGAACTCTCCCTAGAAGCCAAAACTGACTAAATTAAAGCTGCTGTGCCTTGGTCATATGAGAAGGCATGTTTTACAAAAAGGTAAAGGTCATCCCTTGACATGAATGTCTAGTCATAACTAACTGCAGAGGGTGGTACTCATCTCCATTACTAAGCCGAAGAGCTAGCATTATCCAAGGATTACTATGGCCAGCATGACTGTACCAAATGCTGCTACCTTCCCACCAAACTGGTACCTATTTATCTACTTGCATTTGCATGCTTACAAACTGCTAGGTTGGCAGAAACTGGGACTAGTGATAGGAGCTCACCCCGTCATGCAGCACTTGGACCTTGAACTGCCAATCGTCAAAATTGACACCTTAACCGCTAAGCCACCACATCCCTTACTAAAATGACTTACTAAAAAAGACAATGCTAGGTAAAATAGAGAGCAGCAGGAAAAGGGGAAGACTGCATTGCAGATGTGAAGACTCAATCAAGGAAGCCATGGACAGGAGTCTGCAAGAACTGAACAGGTTGTTGTGGACAGGGTGTCTTGAAGATGTCTTATTCATAGAGTCACCATAAGTTGAGGCCAACTTGAAGGCAGTTAACAACAACAACAACCATTAATGTTCTCTTCATTACTCTGTGTGCCTATATGTGCCTTCAGGTCACCTGTTGATTTATGCCATCCCATGAATTCTAAAAGATTTTCTTAGGGAAGGAAAACAGAGGTGGTTTGCTTTCCTCTGAAATGTAGCCTATGGTGCCTGATATTTGTTGGTGGTGTCCCTCCAAGTACTTAGCAGATGTGATCCTGCTTTGCTACCAAGATCAAAGGGGATCTGCCGCCTTTAGGGTATGTAGCCCCTGGATGTCTGTATTCCTACCTCCTCCTCCTATTTATTTATTTATTTTTTTAAAGACATCTACATACATACATAGAAATACACACACACATACATACATACATACCAACATACAAGTGCTTACATACATACAAAACATCCTACATGCAAATCTAAATCTATACTTTCTTGCATTGGTTTGTCTTCTACTTCTACCATCTACCTCTCCTTTATTTTCCTATCATTTATTTTAAATTCCATGTTATCTGTGCCGTATTAGTTTAGGCATATTTTGTTAAAACATATAATTTAACGTTGTATCACTTTTTAACAAACATACCATTAAAATATTAGCCTAAAACCATCTTGTCTTAATTTCATTATAGTAATCAATTTAAAATCTGTGTTGCTTTGTTCTATGAAATGCTCATCCTGTACAAAATTTTCTCACGAATATCTGTCATCTATTTAACGGTCATCTTAAGTACCTCCTCCTATTTAATACCTACATACTATGTTGCCACTTTTTTCTCAATAAATGAAAGATTCCCCCCCCCAAAAAAATAATTCCCCCCCCCCTGAGAATCTTAAAATCAGTGCAAGCCCTTGTTATCCATTCTTTTAAAATTCTAGAAAGCTTCACAAGGCAGGTGTGAATGGCTTTTTGCAGCATATGGTATTCCGTCTCTTCCCCAGCTGAAGGGTGTAGCCTCATTTTGCCTAGTATATTATAGTTTGTTGGGTTACTAAGCAGTCAAAAGCTATTTTTCATCAGAACAAAGGCCTGACTAGTCCAACATCCTGTTCACACAGTTGCCTATGAGTAAATCTATCAGCAGGGCAGGGTGCAACAGCTGTACTCTGTGCCTCCCCCCCCCCCCGACCCCTGTAACTGATATACAGAAGCACATGAACAGTTTTCCTCCTTTGAAAAATACTTCCATCTCATTGCTTTTTGCCTACCAGTCACATGACAGAAGTGGTACTTTACATTTGCTGTACAGAAAGCCCCTGCTTTCTGTAGACTCCTATCTCAAACCCATTGTCTAGCATATTTGTTCCCATTCAAGAAACGGGCCCCATGCTAAGCGGCGAGTCTTGCTTGCTCTCCTAGGAAAAGCTTTAATAATAATAATAATAATAATGTTTTATTTATACCCCGCTCTTCAGCCAAGACTATCAGAGCGGCTTACAATTTGTTAAACAAACAGCTTCATTTACGATTGTAAGCTATTTGCCCCCAACAATCTGGGTACTCATTTTAGCAACCTCGGAAGGATGCAAGCCTGAGTCAAGCTTCAGCCCTTTGCTGGTCTTGAACCCGCCACCTTCTGGTTTTGTGTGAGTGGCTGCAGTACAGGCATTTAACCACTGCACCACCAGGGCTGTTTAGAAGGCTCCTCCAGTGTACAGTGGAGACATGCTACTGAGTAGACCTCATTTTTCTAAATCTTGATAAATTACCTATGATAGAATTCAAAGATATAGCCTTGTTAGCCTGTAGAATCAGTATGTAGAGAGATCTTGTAGCACCTTTGAGCTTTCGTAGACTTAAGTCTACTTCCTCAGATGCATTTGGTGGTGTGGTAAGCCAGGAACAGACTTATATATACCCTAGGTGTGTGAGAATACCTATGATAAATTAATTTCTTGACCTAATTTTGTGCACATCATGATTTTCTAGTTAATTAAACTTCACCCCCACTCCCACACCACCTTTTATTTTTATGTTAAAATTGGATCCCAGACTTGAGAATCGGCTTGAAAATATCTTGCAAGGACTTGTGACTCAACGTGAGACTTGAAGGTAGAGACTTGAGACTTGACTTGAGACTTGGAATAGAAGTCTTGAATACATCACTGGGAAGTACTCATAGGACCTGTTCCAGCTTTACCTGGGATATAAGCTCATTTATCTCTCTCACCCTCCTGCTGTTTCACTTCTCTTCTCTCCCATGGTGCTTCTCTTTCATTGCACAGTCATTCAGCTTATTTCCATCGCCTAACTCTATACTACCATCAACTTTACCAATCACCAAGAGATACTCTCAAGGCTTCTGTAGTCTAGCTCACCAAATCCGATCAGCCATTTTTGCATACTATGCAAATTATATGCTCATTATGCAAATCATGAAGCAGATCTTTCAAAGTTGCTTTATAGACAGAATCTCAGGTTTCATAGATATTTTGCAGATAGTAGTTCAAGGTGTGTTGAGCACCCCATTGCCTTTTCTACCTTTACCTTTATCTTTCCTACCTTTCCTCCTTAGAGTGCAGCTGTGCCTTTAATAGGTATAGGCAATGCAGACATTCAAGAGATGTAGTTTGCCCAAGAATAGGGATTCCATCAAATTTGGAAATTTGCTTGGGACATTTATGGTTATGACATGTAGAACTGGTATCATCAGCATTACATTGACTTATACACTGCTTTTCCATGGCAAAAGCCATATTAAAAACCACATTACAGTAAGAACAGAAATAAAAGTGAATTCAAACAACAGTTCCAGATAATGCAACCTCAGTGCAAGTCAAGATTTAAATACTCATACAATAGGCTGAACACCTGATTAAACAATCCCATAAATTTCGGGGTGAGTGAGGAGGGAGAAATGTGAAATAAAAAAGAGATAAAAGTAAATGTTGCCTGAGTCTTAACCCTCCAGAGCTCATTGCTTGTTTTGTTTTGTTGGGTTTTTTTACTTATAATTTCCTCTGCATAATTTAGTGGGTGTGAGGATAAGATTTGCCCAATTTTTTGGCTCCCTGTGGACTGCTTTGGGCCCATAGGACTTTTTTTTCACCACTAGAAGTGACATCTACCCTTGAGTCCCTATATTGGGAGAAAGGCAGGATTTAAGTATATGAAAAATAAAGAATAGCTTTTCCTGTTTACTTCCTGCTTTGAAAGGAGAGCTTCTCTCTCTCCCTCTGCTTTTCTTCACTAACGAAGATTCAGGAAGGACTCATTCCACACTTTCTACAAGCACGTTGATGATTAAAAAGGCCAATCCGAGATAAACAAGTCCAGTTGCAGAGAGCACAGCAGAAAGTCTCCTTGGGCGATGTTTGCAAGTTGTGGTTCTTTCTGCATTGTCATTTCTCTTCGAGACTTGTTCAGCGTGAGTTCTCTAAAAAGGCTGCAGCATTGTGGGTAGTGCATCTCCATGCCTCCTGATGTGAGGCCAGGGCAGACCATTGTTGGCGATCAATTTGGCCGAGCTTGAAATGTTGTTTCAGGGAGTCCTTGTATTTTTTCTTTGGGGCACCCCTCTTACACTGACCCGTGGTGAGTTCACCATAGAGTACTATTTTGGGGAGGCGGTCATCCTCCATCCTAGAAACGTGACCTGCCCAGCACAGCTGCGTTTTCAGTAGCATGGCCTCAATGCTGGTGATCCCTGCTTGCGCCAGGACAGCAACATTTGTCACATAGTCAGTCCAGTGTATATTTAGGAATGTGCATAGACAACACTGATGAAAGCATTCGAGGAGTCATAGATGTTGGCGATAGGTGACCCATGTTTCAGACCCGTAGAGGAGAATGGACAATACAATGGCTCTGTACACACTGATTTTTGTGCTTTGCCTCAAGTGTTACTCCAGACTCTTTTGTGAAGCCTTCCAAATGCATTATATGCCTTTGCTAATCTGTGATCAATCTCTTTATCAATCTTGGTGTCTGAGGAGATGATACTTCCCAGGTAGGTGAGCTGCTGGATGGACTTAAGCACAGATTTGCCTATGGTGACGTGGGAGTGATAGTGCTCTTCTTGTGGTGCAAGCTGGTAGAGAACTTCCATTTTCTTCAGGCTGACTTCCAGCCCAAACAGCTCTGCAGCTGTTGCAAAGGAGGATGTTAGGTGCTGCAGAGCTGCTTCTGTATGGGCAACAAGGGCAGCATCGTCAGCATAAAGCAGCTCACAGACTAGATAGTTTAGAGTCTTTGTACGAGCCCTCAGACGGCTTAAGTTAAACAAGCTACCATCAGTATGGTAACATATATAGATGCCATCTTCTTCTTTGAGATCTGCCATAGCCCTTTGGAGCATCATGCTGAAGAAGATTGTAAATAGAGCTGGAGCGAGAACACAACCTTGTTTCACACTATTAGTTATTAGAAAGGGTTCTAAGAGAACATCGCCATATCTGACTTGACCGTGCTGGCCCTCATGTAGCAAGATAATCATTTTGAGGAATTTGGGGGGACATCCTAGTTGTTCCAGGATCTGCCACAGACCTTTTCTACTCACAGTGTTGAAGGCTTTGGTAAGGTTGACAAATGTTACATTGAGTCCTTTGTTCTGCTCTTTACATTCCTCTTGCAGTTGTCTAAGAGCAAATATCATATCTGTAGTGCTCCTATTAGCTCTGAAGCCGCATTGGCTTTCAGGGAGAAGTTCTTTTGCAATAGCGGGAACTAATCTGTTCAGGAGTATGCTTGCAAGGATTTTTCCAGCAGTGCAGAGCAGTGTTAGACCTCGATAGTTTGAGAAATCAGATTTTGCTCCTTTTTTCTTATACAGGGTGATGATAACTGCATCTCGGAGATCTGATGGCAGTTCACCTTTTTCCCAGCAACTCACAAGGAGCTCATGGAATTTGGCATGGAGTACATGACCTCAGTGTTTCCAAGCTTCAGGTGGGATTCCATCAATCCCGGCTGCCTTGCCATTTTTCATCTGCTGTATGGTCTCAATGGTTTCTTTCAAAGTGGGAGCCACATCCAGTTCATTTTTCATTGGCTGTTGTATCATATGTTGGATAGCTGAGCCTTGGACTACTTGGTTGGCACTGAAGAGACTTTGGAAATGTTCAGCTCATTGATTCAGGATGTAAGCTTTGTCTGTAAATAACAAATGGGGTAAATATGGCTTAAATTCCAGAGGACAGAAACTATTTAGCCAGATTAAGAAAATCACGAGAAATATAAGCATGAAATATAAGGGGTTGGAATCAGTGAAAGATAGATTATTTTTTTTAAAAAAAAAATTAGTGAATGATGAACTATGCTACATACCTGAAGATTGAAGATAAAATTTAATTTAAGATTTAAAACAATAAGACTGTAAAATTTATTGTGTGGTGGACAAACAAATAAGCTTTCTTGAAGTATTTCTTATAATTTGTTTTTTTGAAGAGTCGCAATTTTTAAACATGTAAATAATTTTGTTGTAATGAATGATCCAGTTCCTTTTGGGGAAAAGAGGAAGTAAAAGATATCTACATGATATTTAATATTCAAAGAGAAATAATTAAGGGGGATGATGGATGTACACAACTAACTGTAAAGCGGTGTATATTAAGAGAAATAACGTGGATATATATGTTTATAAGAATATAATGTAATAAAATTATGGAGAAAAAAAGGATGCAAGCTTTGTCTGTGATTAGTGTTTGACCATCTGTACTGTATAAGGAGCTTTGGACCTGATAAGTAGGTCCAAACACTGCTTTAAGAGCTTCGTAGAATCCCCTGGAATCACCCAGATACATTCTATGTTTGTATGTATGTATATAGAAATAAATAAATCCTTCAGCAATTGCTTATGGATGTTGTTAGACTCAAATGTGGGAGAGTGCTCTGAGCTCATTAGTGAAATGAAAGGGTACATGTAGAATAATCAAAATATATGCAACCTTTTCTTATCCAATTTCTGCTTTGTAATCTGAAGAGGTAGATCAGATTTCTATCTTACTGACATATGTAATGAACAACTGATTCCACTGTGGGGTTGTAAAAAACAAACACCAGCTTTGATTCTCACTATAATTTATGGAGCTATCGGTTGTCTATCTTAATTGTCACTCTATTTTCCGTTATACTTGCAGATCATCCTTTCCTTGTTGTGATATAATTTTGCATCATGAATTCCTTCCAAAACATTAGATCTCATCTTACATTTGAATAGTATAAATGGTTGTCGATTAGTCATTAGAGAGTGACTGAACCTAGTGCCCTCATTCATTTTAACTTGCCAGTCAAATCAATGTCCTTGTAAATTAAGCCACATTAGGGCTGATTGCAGTTTTGTAGGTGCATTTTCATTGTTTAGCTCAAGAAGGTTTATGACAGAGAAATTATGAAATGAAACCTTGGCTTCATATGACATCTGGAATTCTATAAACTTCCACTCATTAAATTAAATTTCCTCCCCACCACCTGAAACATCATTTACTATCTGAGCATTGCAAAACACCAAATCTGTACACAGTCTCCAAAATGCTAGCAACAACATGGGCCATCTTGATTTAGAAAATTAGATCCTACCACATATTTGTTTGGAAGTATGGAGGGAAAGAGCTAGGATGAGGGCTGAGGGTTTAATAATGCAGGTGAATGTAGGACAAGATATATGAGTACTAGGGCAGAGGGGGAGAGAGACCAGTGAGAAAGAAAAAGAGGGTGAGTAGATTTCATGCTAGTGTGGTGGTAGACATAAAATATACACATGTAGATGTTGAGGGATGTAAGAGATAATAATGTATCCCATAGGGTACATCTACACTGTAGAAACAATGCACCACTTTAAGTGGGATTTGCAGTTTTACAAGGTCTTTAGCCATGGTGTAGTGGTGTGGGTGTTGGACTATGACTCTGAAGATCAGGATTCAACTCCCAGCTCAGCCATGAACTGGACAGGTGACATGGTCTCAGCCTCAGGGGAAGGCAATGGAGAATCCCCTCTGAACAAATTTAGCCAAGAAATCCCCTGACTGGGTATCCATAAGTCGAAAACATCTTAAAGGTATGTCTCAGCAACAGCAACAGCAGTAATAACAAAATAATAATAATAATAATAATAATAGTTTATTTATAGCCCGCTCCTCTGTACATACACTCGGAGCGGGGTACAAGTAAAAAAAACATAGATTAAAACAATCCCATGACCCGTTTCCAAACCTCCCACCCCTTAAAAATAGATTAAACTGGCAGTGATTAAAACAGTAATTATTTAAAAACATATAACAACATCCTAACCCTTCCTTATGCGGCCACGTCATAAGTGGGGATCAGAAACATGGGAGTAGGCAGGAAATCAAAGTCTGGGACCGAAGCCGGGGATAGGGAATTTCAGGGGAAGGCCTGCCGGAAGAGATGCGTCTTTAGGGCTTTTTTGAAGCAATCTAAAGATGTCATGAGACGCATCTCATCCGGCAGACCATTCCAGAGCTTGGGAGCGGTCGCAGAAAAGGCCCTCTGGGAGGTCTGTGCCAGCCTGGTCTTGATAGGCTGTAGTAGGTTCCTCCCAGAGGATCGAAGTGTGCGGGGAGGATCGTACGGGGAGAGGCGGTCCCTGAGATAAGATGGGCCCGAGCCATGTAGGGCTTTAAAGGTTAAAACCAGCACCTTGTACTGTGCCTGGAAACTAATTGGCAGCCAGTGGAGAGATTTAAGCACTGGAGTTATATGTTCTCTCCTAGATGTCCCAGTAACTAATCTGGCTGCCATGTTTTGAACCAATTGAAGTTTCCGGGTTAGGTACAAGGGCAGCCCCATGTAGAGTGCGTTGCAGTAGTCTAGTGAGGTGACCAGAGCGTGTATCACAGTTTCCAAATCCCTCATCTCCAGGAAAGGGCGCAGCTGGCGTATCAGCCGAAGCTGATAACAGGCACTCCTGACCGTCGCATTCACCTGACTAGTCATGTGAAGTGACGAGTCTAGGAGTACTCCCAGACTGTGAACAGGGTCCTTCGAGGATAGTGTGATTCCATCTAGGACCGGGAGTTGTATTCCCAGACCTGGTTTCGGGCCGGTGACTGTCAGTACCTCCGTTTTGTCTGGATTCAGTCTCAATCTGTTTTCCCTCATCCAATCCATTACTTCTGCCAGGCAGTCATTGAGAGAGGAGATGCCATCTGAGGTCTGAGCAGATGATCTGGTCATGGAGAAATATATCTGAGTGTCATCAGCGTACTGATGACACTGAGCTCCATGCCTCCGAATGATCTCACCCAGCGGCTTCATGTAAATACTAAATACCATCGGGGACAGAATGGCGCCTTGTGGGATGCCACAGCTTAGCTCAATTTTGGAGGAGCAGCTGTCCCCGAGCCTCACCCTTTGGGTCCTGCCAGAGAGAAAGGAACGGAACCACTGTAAGGCGGTGCCTCCGATCCCCATCCCTCTCAGCCGGTCCAAAAGGATGGCATGATCTATGGTGTCAAAGGCCGCTGAGAGATCCAAGAGCACCAGCAGGGTCACACTACCCCTATCAATGCTCAAGCGGAGGTCATCTGTCAGAGCAACCATGGCAGTCTCAACTCCATATCCTGCCTGGAAGCCGGTTTGAAATGGATCGAGATAATCGGTTTCATCCAAGACAGCTTGGAGTTAGGAGGCGACTGCTCTCTCGATCACCTTGCTTAAAAATGGCAGCAAGGAAACTGGTCTATAGTTGTTTCGGTCCAGGGGATCAAGGGAAGGTTTCTTCAGGAGGGGCTTTATGGCCGCCTCCTTCAGACAAGAAGGAACAGTGCCTTCCCTGAGGGACGCATTGATTACATCCCTAAGGAATGTCTTCAATGCGTCCCCTCCCTGGACGACCAGCCATGATGGACATGGATCGAGAGGGCAGGTTGTTTTCCTCACGCTTCCAAGGAGCTTGTCCACGTCATCAGTACTTACAGATTGAAACTCATCCAATAACGTAACAGTAACGGAGTTGCTAGGTGCCTCATTTACAGATACTGCTAAAACATTGGCGTCTAAGTCGGCCCTTATCCGAGAGATTTTGTCTGCAAAGTAGATGTTAAATGCATCACAGCAGGCCACTGTAGGGTTAAGTAGGGGATTTGGCGCAGGGGGAACCTGCGTCAGCTCCCCAACCACCTTAAACAGCTCCGCTGGACGGGATTCTGCAGACGCAATGCGTGCAGAGTAGAAGGATCTCCGCGCTGCATGCAAAGCCTCCCGATAGGCGCGAAGATGCTGCCTATGGCGAGTTCTGTCGGACAAGAGCCGAGTCTTCCGCCATTTGCGCTCTAGTCGTCGTCCAACCCGCTTCATCTCCCGGAGTTCCTGGGAGAACCAGGGCTTACGGTTGGGAGCGGGTTGGAGAGGACGCTCCGGAGCGATAGTATCAAGGGCCTTGGGAAGGACGGTGTTCCAAGTATTCACCAAGGTCTCGGTAGAGTCGCCGGTGCTACCAACCATTAAACCCTCTAAGGCATTCTGGAAGCCTGTTGGTTCCATCAGCCTTCGAGGGTGGACCATTCTAATGGGTCCGCCACTCCTGGGGGGGCGGAAAGTGGCCTTAAGTTCCATCTTGATCAGAAAGTGGTCTGTCCATGACAATGCGGAGGTTTTGGTTACCTCCGCCCATGGATACTCCTGTTCCATACTAAAAATCCTATCGAGTGTATGACCCGCACAATGAGTAGGCCCGTCAACCAATTGGGATAGGTTCATGCTTGTCATGGATTCCATGAACTCTCGAGCCGCTCCAGATAGATTGGATGGGCTGGTCTCTAGAGGGATGTTGAAGTCGCCCAAGACCAAAAGTCTGGATGAGTCCAACAACAACTCAGAGACCAGCTGAGTCAGCTCGGTTAGGGAGTCCGTTAGGCAACGGGGTGGCCGGTATACCAACAGAATCCCCAAGCTATCCCTGGTCTTCAGGCTAAGGTACACACACTCGATGTGGGTTGTTTTCCGGACAGGCTTTCTGATCAAGGTCAGGTTGGTTTTATGGACTAAAGCCACACCGCCCCCTCGCCCACTTTCCCTTATCTGCTCACTGACCGTGTAACCGGCTGGGAGAGCTTGCGCCCAAGTTACAGAGCTGGCATCTCCCAGCCAGGTCTCAGTAAAGCATGCCAGGTCGGCCTGTTCATCCACGAGGAGGTCGTGGATGATGTGGGTTTTTCCCTTGGCCGACCTGACATTGCAGAGGAGCAGATTAAGGGATAGTGGAACGATTGGTGCACTCCCCACATTATCCTGGGAAACAGAGTGAACAGAAGAAGGGATAGATATCAAACATCGATCCCTTCTTCTTTTGTAACATGTGTTCACTCTGTTACCGCCATATCTTCCCTGACCCCGCACAACTTCAATAGCTGCTCCCAAGTTACTTCCGGCTCCATTATCAGATGATGAAAGTGGATAATCCAGCTAAATTTCCCGTCCTAGTATAGATGTAAAATCCCAAACACATAAGAGACTGGGGTTACAGCAGGCGTCCCTTCAGGCTTCCTTCGGGGTCAGCAGATGTTGAGAAGGGGTGGGAGGGCAGAGACTTAAGTCCTCCAAAAGAAAAACCACACCCTCTGGCTTGCCCTGCCTTGCCTGGCCTTGGCTGTGGAGCCTCAGGTGGAGTAATGGCTTCAGGCTGCAGCAGGCGTCCCTTCAGGCTTCCCTCAGGGTCAGCAGATGTTGGGAAGGGGTGGGAGGGCAGAGACTTAAGTCCTCCAAAAGAAAAACCACACCCTCTGGCTTGCCCTGCCTTGCCTGGCCTTGGCTGTGGAGCCTCAGATGGGGTAATGGCTTCAGGCTGCAGCAGGCGTCCCTTCAGGCTTCCCTCAGGGTCAGCAGATGTTGGGAAGGGGTGGGAGGGCAGAGACTTAAGTCCTCCAAAAGAAAAACCACACCCTCTGGCTTGCCCTGGATTGCCTGGCCTTGGCTGTGGAGCCTCAGGTGGAGTAATGGCTTCAGGCTGCAGCAGGCGTCCCTTCAGGCTACCCTCAGCAGCAAAAGAGTACTGGTGCTTCAAAAATCTCCATTTCCAGGATTCTGTAGGATGCAGTCAGGGCCAAAGTGTCAAACTTCATTATTTGTGCAGTGTAGATGCACTCATAGAATAATTAGCATTTGAAAGCAGAAGTGAGCAATGCTCTGTCTCATACCACCCCATCGCTCACAGGATCTAGCAGAGAAGTAAAGCAGGCTCAGACTTCTTAGGTGATAACATATGAGGCATGTAGAAGTACTAAAGATTTCATAATGTCTCAAAGTGACAGGGTCTGTAATATGTGCTTATCACACATGGAGGAGCCAGAGAAAACTATACACTACAAAGCAGAGGACAAACTCAGACAAATTGTAGACAATGGGCCTGAACAGACAGGCCAAAATAAAGCTGCTTTGGGTCACTTTGGAGGTATGCTGTTTAAATGACACACACAACTTAAGAGGCCAGAAGATGCACCAAAGCTGCGCTCCAATCCTTAGGGCTGGATCGTGGCTTTGGCATGGCTTCCGGCCTCTTAGGACACATGCAGCATTTAAACAGCATGTATTCAAAGTGACCTGAAGCAGCTTTATTTTGGCCTGTCTGTTTGGGCCCTAACATAGGAAGAGAGAGGGATATGTGGCAAGGTGTTGTTCGACTGCAACTCCCATCAGCTCTAGCCAGCATAATTTATGATAAGGGATATCTGGAGTTTGTCCAACAATATTTAAATGGTTCACATGTTCCCCACCCCTGATTTAGATTTGTGTACCAAAGTTGCCTTTTATTTAAAAAAGCATGGACTAGGCCGGTTTCATGCTTACTTTTTCCTACCTGCAGAAAAGTCCATTGTTGCCAACCCATTTCAAGACAGTATAGCAATTTATTAAACTATTAATCTGCTGTCAGAGGAGAGGAGACCTTGGCACTTTTATCCTTCTTCCATACTCTTGAGATGACATCCTTGGTTTTTATTACTATGTACAAAGTCACATTTATCACCATCTGGAGATGTATTAGTTAAAAGGGGGAAAGAGGAGGGAGATCTGCAGAGGATGCGGACTCTCAGCAGCAGATGTTAAAACATCCCAAATTATGTACATGAAACAGTAGGTTCTCCTCTAAAGAATAAGTATAATAATTATATTGTCACTATGTCCTACAAGTCAATAATAGTAGATGCTGGGGTGGGGCGGGGGGGGGGAAGGAGATTTAATGGGCCAGTTCAAGTGTAAACATCATGTCTGGATTTGGTACTCCATTATTTTCTAGCAGTCATCTGTAACATCCAATCCCACTCTTTCACTGCTTGCAATAGTCAGATAAATTCCAGGCATGGTTGATGTTACAATCAAAATTACATCAATGAAAGGCAATAGCAAACAAGATGTTTTCTGTCTTTCATATTATTTGAGGCTGTAATCCAAGTCTTAAATTCATTGAATTCAATAGAACCTACATCTAAGTAGACATGTAAAGCATTGTTCTACAAGACAGTAGTAATGAATAAGCTCCAGTGAACACAACATTTTGGAAAGGTTCTTGAGTCTTTCTTCCTGCTTCTGCTACAGCTTAAAGGAAGTTACTTTGCTGCTGCTAATGGGGGGGGGGGGAGGGGGGAATTCAGTGTCTTTCAATTCCCATCTTGTCCTCAGTTCCCCCTTGGCCTCTGTCTGCATCAACCCTCTCTCAAGACTGCTTTAAACACTATCTTAAGCAAACATTTCAAAGAATGCATCTATACTGTAGAAATAATGAAGTCTGACACCACTTTCACTGCCATTGCTCCATCCTACAGAACCTTGGGAATGGGATGTGTAGTTTTGTAAGGCACCAGTACGCTAAAGATCTTGTAAAACTACAAATCCCAGGTTACCATAAGATGGAGCTACAGCACTTAAAGGGGGATCAAACTGCATTATTTCTACAGTGCAGATGTACCTTCAGAAAAAGCAGACCTATGACCCCAACACTGTTACATTTCATATTCTGTACTTTTTAAGTCATCTTTGATGATTGAGCCAGAGAGATATGAAAACTAACATAAAGTATTTTTCGTTTTGCTTTTGGCCTGATAAAGGTATCACTTTGATGTGTAAATGAAGGAATGGCCATGCTAAATAGGATTTGAGGACAAGATTCTGTGGATTTTTGTGTGGGTGGGTGTGTTTGTGCACTTAGCCATAGGCATCTGTCCATGCCTATGAGCCTTATCACACTAGCAATATCCCTTGGAAAAACGGGATTTAAACGAGAGTGAAATTAAATTCGAATTCGAATGCAAATTCTGAAAGTTTATTGCTGCTAAAGTTAAAATTAAACCAAAATTAAAGCAAAGAAAAATGCCACCTTTTTATTTTCGGAATTTCCCGAAAGTGAAAAGCTGCTGTTTTTTTTCCAGTTTAACTTCAGTTTAACTTCGCGTTATTTCACATTAACAGTGATATTGTGTGATAAACTTCTGGCATTTCCAGGTTTTCTCTAATTTAATTCTCATTTAAATCCTGTTTTCCCACAGGATCTCACTAGTGTGTTAAACTCCAAAGTCAGTGTCCCTAGGTTTACAGGAGACAGTCCACATCTAACATCTTCCTCTGGGCAATCAGGATATTCCCAGTGCCTTCTTCCTAGCAGTCTGGTGTGTGTGTGTTTTCTAGCACCTAAAGTTCATCAGTTCAAGTGTGATTTAATATGCATAACTGCAGTGTTCCAACTTTACACAGCTGTTCCCTCTTGCCAGAAGGGAGAAGAATCAGTGACCTCTAATGGATGTTCAACTTTCCTGGTGTGGGAGAGGCTATCTATTGTTGATGCTCAACTGATAGTGTCTACAGTCATGTTTGCTGGTGCTACTAAAGCTACTAATTTTTATGATATTTTTTAAAAGAAGAGGCAGGGGGAGATGAAGGATGTGCACATTTATCATTGTTGTGCCTTTAAATGAATTTTCAAATCAAATATTTCATTTTGCTAATGGAACTAAAGGAAACCTTCCTTTCAGTTAATGAAATTTCAAATGAAACATTCCTTTTAGTGAACTGAAAGGTCACAGTGTTAATGCACATTGTTAGGCTAGGACATAACAAAGCACTCTTGGATCCACACAGTGCATGGGCTGACGCATCATTCACAAAATGGCATGTTGACAGTGTGACTCTGTGCAAAATCACAGCCTGGAAAGCTTGTGCTTTGTTTCACTGTGTGGCATTGCAAGAGAGCATGGGTTGTCTAAACAGTGAAAACATGCTGTGAGCTAAAAAAAATTAAAAACTGCAGCAGTAACCATCTCTAAAAAGTCTAGACAATCAAACAGGAAGAATAGTGGAAAGCAGGCACATTATTCACACTCCACAAGTAGGGAAAGGTAAACCAGCACTGCTAGATAAAAGGGGAAATTGGTTGAAAAAATGGGGACTAAATTTGCAGGTATCTCTTAAAGTCAGCCCTCTATATCCACAGATTCTTTATCCGTGGATTCAACTATCCACAACTTGAAAATATTCTAATAAAAATATAAATTCTAAAACCTAGATTTCACTCTTCTCTACCAGGGACACAATTTTACTATGCCATTACATTTGATGGCATTACATTCAATAAAAGTGGTCCTTTAGATCCACAGATTCTTTACCCATGGATTCAATCATCCACAGCTTGAAAATATTTTAAAAATATTTAAATTAAAAAACACACACAGTTTAATTTTTCCATTTTATATAAAGGATATCATTTGACTATGTCATTGTATTTAATGGGGCTTGAGCATCCATGGATTTTGGTATCCACAGTATCCTGGAACCAAACCCCAGTGGATACCAAGGGCCCACTGTACTTGGCTTGGGGCCTTTTCACACTATGGAACTATAGCACTATGATTCCACTTTAAGTGCCATGGCTGCATCATCTGGAATCCTGGGGTTTGTAGTTTGGTGAGGCACTAAGGCTCTCTGACTCCTAATTCTGAACACCTCCACACACTTGAAAATGTATATTCCTACATTCCATAAGATGGAACCATGACATTTAAAATGGAATCACAACACAACATGGATTGGATGAGGAAAAACAGATTGAATCTAAATCCAGACAAAATAGAAGTACTAACAGTTACAGGACCGAAGCCAGGTTTGGGAATACAACTTCCAGTCCTAGATGGAGTCACACTCTCCTCAAAGGACTCTGTTCGCAGTCTGGGGGTACTTCTAGATTCGTCGCTCAATATGACTAGTCAGGTGAATGTGACGGTCAGGAGTGCTTGCTATCAGCTTTGGCTGATATGCCAGCTGCACCCTTTCCTGGATATGAAGGATCTGGAATCTGTGGTACATGCTTTGGTAACCTCACAATTGGATTACTGCAATGTGCTCTACATGAGGCTACCCTTGTGCTTAACCCAGAAACTCCAATTAGTTCAAAACATGGCAGCCAGGCTTATCACTGGAACATTGAGGAGAGCACACCTGTGCTCAAGTCTCTCCACTGGCTGCCAATTAGTTTCTGGGTGCAGTACAAGGTTTTAACAAGGTTGGTTTTAACCTTGAAAGCCCTACATGGCTTGGGTCCATCTTATCTTAGGGACCTCCTCTTCCTGTATGATTCCTCCCCACACATTCCGGTCCTCTGGGATAAATCTGCTACAGGCCGTGAAGACCAGGCTGTCTCAGACCTCCCAGAGGACCTTCTCTGCCACTGCTCCCAGGCTATGGAATGGCCTGCCGGACAAGATGCCTCTCATTACATCTCTTGGTTGCTTCAAAAAAGCTATAAAGATGCATCTCTTCTGACAGGCCTTTTTAATGAAAGTAAAAGAAAGTAAAATTGACAAATTTATACATTACAACAGTCAGATTTCTTTGCTTTGCTCTTAAAAGTCAAGGTTTGAATCACAATGTGTTCAAACACATTCATAATGCTGAAGTAGGGCTGCCACCACTTTTTCTGAATGATTTCTCATCTTTAGCTGTTTCAAGGTAGACCTAATTATTTTTTCCATAGCAGCAATAGCTATATATACTGAGTTGGCCAGTTCAGATGGATGAAAAATTAACCCAGTTCATTCAATAACAACTTTCCAAAAATTTCAGTTTCTTCATAAATTCAACTGAAAGCATTTGAGATTACAAAAAAGAAAAGAAAAAATAGAAAAGAAAAGAAAAGAAAAAGCAATAAACAGTAGTAGGGATCCGTCAATGAGGACACAGTGAATTTACACTCATGAAGTGAAATGGCAGTCACAAAAAGCTGCTTCATAAAATCATAGAGAGTTGGAAGAGATCCCAAGGGCCATCCATTCCAACCCCCTTCTCTGGACACTCCAGCTTCTCAACATCCTTTTTGAATTGTGGTGTCCAGAACTGGACACAGTATTCCAGGTGAGGCTGAAAAGGGTGGCTCTATTACTTCCCTTGATCTATACTTCTATTGATGCTACCTAGAATTGCACTGGCCTTTTTAGCTGCTGCATCACACTGTTGATTCATGTTCAACCTGTGGTCTCCTAGGACTCCTAGATCCCTTTTACACGTAGTCTCGTTAAGGCAAGTGTCCCCCATCCTATATTTATGCATTTCATTATTATTTTTTTGCCCTAAGTGCAGTACCATTATGATGTTATACAACTGAACAAAGTATCAAATGTGTATGCATACTTACACATGCAGATGAGCCTCATGCACAATGCATATCTATTCTTGATATGCCATATATGCAAACTCAGCTTCTGCAATCTTGAGCTAAATATGGTCATTGTACTTCAAACAAAAATGTGAAATGGCTTTCACAGGGGAACCAAATGCATGCATATAAACCCATATCAAGATTCTGGCCAAGTTGGGGAAAGGTGCATCTGACAGCTTTGTCTGTCCCTTTTATCTGCACTCTGACCACTTCACAAAGGCTTTGCTCTCCTGACCATTAAAGACTACACAGATGCAATGTCAAAAGCACCAATTATTCTATATTGCTTAGGTCAGTGTCTGCATCCCTTGTCAAGGTCAGCTCCTTTGCTGTTGCTGAGCATCCTCAAGCCACAACTGCATGTACCATAGCAGCCATTGAAGTTGCTTATTTTAACATAGCTATCACTCCCTGTCACAAATCTGCTACCTGACATAAAGTACAAAACCAGGGCAGGGAGAAGGCAGAGTGACTGTAGGACAAGGTTCCAAGATTTTGCTAGGCTTTCCAAAAGAGGTGCTGACAGTGAAAGCATGCCAATAAGAGAGGGAGGTTTCTGCTCACTTGTCCAGAATGACTCCTGACAAGTCCTCTATGGGAGGGGGAAAGAGTTGAAGACAGGTGTCAGAAGCTTCACACTGCTCACATTTTGTTCCTTGAAGCAAATTGGAGCACATGTAGCATCAAAACATGCACTCTCGAAACAAGACCACTGGCTACCTTACATCTGCTTGCATTCACTGAGCCAGGAACAGCAGACAAGTGTGGGACCCAGCCAGGCCATGCAAATTTCCCCACCCACTTTTTGTTTTTTACTCTTTCCATAGTAAAATGTAATGACCACTATCCTTATGGTGACGTACACTAGTGTAATGCTCTGACACACCAAAGTAAGGCATTTTAGTGTATGGTGCAGCAATGGTAGATGGATTAAAGACAAAGCCACCTCCATTGCTAGAGAAAGCTTTGTGCTGCTTTCCTCTTAATGGAAGTGACTTCCAGGGCCATCTTCTCCATCCTCACAGTGCCTCTGGCTGCTTTACACCTAGGGCTGCACCACCACCAATATCAAGGTGTTGCCACTTTGGGTCCCAATTTTGGGAGAAAAGTGGGATACTAATTAATAGAATAAATACATAAATAAAGGCTGCATCCTACATTGGCATAATGACACACTGGCCAACAGACTTGTTTTCATGTACTGGCTGACCTTAGTTCAAAAATCCAAGGCTCACTGTGAAATAGAATCAGAACAGAAACAGAAAGTTTTATTCAGAATACTAAGTAGTTCACAACATGGTGATGTTGTTAGGCCTAAAACAATTTCAGTTAGTATACTAAAAGCACAGAGCAATTGAAGCCCTTTCACATGCTCAGATGGCATTCACTCCCACTCCAGAACATCCCTTTTCCAGGACTGCCCTGTTTCCTTCCTCTGTACCAGGCATTCCCATGGGACTGACCTTGACAGCTCCCAATGCCTATTACCTCTCTTTCACATCTGTTTGTTACTCAGCTCCAGGAGGCTAAACATCATTTCCACCCAGCAATACCAAAGGTATGAAACATCCTATCATCCAGTAATAAAAGTCAAGCAAGTGCAGCATAAATTACTAGCAAACATGGCAGGGAATCTGAGGGACTCAGATTCTGACACTTGTTGCAATGACTGTCTTCTGATACCATTCTCCTGGCCAGCTTAAAAACTTTAGCAGCATGGCTCAGTTTATTTATTTTTTGAAAAAAAAGTCTCTTCCTGTCTTTCACTGTTACATGTGCATCTCCAAATCAAACATGCTTTTCCTATTAAATAGCCTCTTAACACCTAATTTTTGAATTACCATGAAAATATCTCACTTGTCATAATTATATAAGCATTTGCATAAAACAGACCAAAGCAAAGCCAGATTTTCAGGCTGCAGTCATATGGAAATAAATCCCATTAAACACAGTGGGGATTACTTCTGAGTAAACATACCCAGAATTACACTGTTAGACAAATTTGTTATTTAAAGGCTATTTCAAATGTTCTCTCTAAAGGTCTTGCATTGTTGCTGCTTTGATTCAAGAATGCTCTTATTCTGTTTGTATGGTTGCCTCAATGCTAGATTATGCTCCAGTTTCAATTCTTTGTTTCACAGAATTTGTGCTATCACATTTTATGATTGTGTGTATTTTGCTGTTAATGGGCACACTGTAATTTTTAAAACTTGTAGATAAAGTCACTTTTAAAAGAGTCTTATCCTTCAAAGCATGCTCAAAGTTTTGATTAAAAATATTACCAATATTCTACATCAGCTTCTTAGTTAGACCTGTATAACTGAAGAATCTCTCTTTGTAGACCATATTATGCCTTCATAAGTTATTTTGGGGGGTCTTTGCAGAAATTTTTTAAAAAACTTACTAACCTCCTGCAACAACCAGACTGCATCCAAAACTCACCACTTAGCTGTTGTAGCCCTTCCTCTTGCTTATTCAGTAGATGGTTGAGTACAAGGGAGAGCAGAGAAAGATCAATCTGTGTTATACTGGGCGCTATGTTGGATGCTTCTTTGCCATTCCCTCTGTCATGAAAAAGAAGGTCCTGTTAGGGTTCAACTGACTACCAGTTAAGTCTCTTCCAAAAGGATTTTTTATTCTTTTACTGTGGAGCAAGTAGCTCAAGGCGTTGATGTCAATCAAGAGCCCCAAACTATTTTCCATAGGTATTATATATTTGTTGTTGACTGCCTTCAAGTTGACCTTGACTCATGGTGACCCTGTGGATGAGATATCTCCAAGACCCCCTGTCCTCCACTGTTCTGCTTAGTCCTCTAAATTCAGACCCATGATTGAGTCTATCCATTGGGCATTTGGCCTTCCTGTCCTTCAACTTCCTTCCACCTAGCTTTATTGTCTTTTTAATGAGTCATACCTTCCCATGATGTGGCCAAAGTATGACAGCCTTAGTTTAATCATCTTGGCCTTCAGGGCGAGTTCAGGCTTGATCTGTTCTAGGACCCATTTGTTTGTCCTTTTGGTAATCCACAGTATCCTCTGGATCCAATGCCACATTTCAAATGTATTGATTTTCTTTTTATCCACATTTTTCACTGCCCAAATCTCCTATCTGTACATGATGATGGGGGATATGATGGTTTCGATGATCCTCACTTTACTGTTCTGAGTTATATCTTTACACTTTAGCATCTTGTCTATTTCTTTCTTAGCTGCCCTTTCCATTCCTAGTCTTCTTATTTCTTGACTGGAGTCTCTGTTCTGATCAATGTTTGCTCAAAGGGATGGGAAATATTAACTCTATTTCCTTGTTGTCTTGAATGAATTTGAGTAAATCCTCTGTGGCCATTATTTTTGTTTTCTTTATGTTCAGCAGTAAGCCTGCCTTTTCATTATCTTCTTTAACTTTCCTTAGTAATTGTGCTCTTGTTATTCTTTTTTTTTCCTTATCTTGTTATCCAATTGGATCTCTTGAACCCAAGTTGTCAGTCTCTAAACTGGCTAAAATCCTACTCACCTACTTTTCTGTATCTCAGCTTATTTTCTCTGTCATTGGGAATTTTACAAGTTTTGCTTAGGTATGCAGTCTTTGGGCACTATGCAACATACTACACTTCTTTCTCTATTATCTACAGTCCATACAATGTGTTATTTCCTATCTGTCGCCTGGCGCAGGAGTTCAACCTGCTCCAGCTGTCTTCCTTATATGGTTCTGTCCTTCCTATCCCTATGACTTTTTTTTTGTCAGTTGTCTCACACTGATCTTCCCTAGTCAGAATACTGGCATTTAGAGAGTTGCATGCCCTGCAACATTTCGCAGATGAAAACTGGGCCAGATATGGTCAAGCAATGTCAGTTTGCCACAATGGTAAAAGGTATTAATGAGAAAGAGCAGACAAACTAGGAGAGGCTGCAGCAGTTTGCCTTTGCCTGAGTGTACTGGGAAAAGCAAGATCCCACCCCTCCTCTCACATTCTTCCAGCTGTGTTAAATGAGCAATTGAAGTAAGAAAATGAGCAACTGAAATAACTAGTTAATTGCAAAAATTGAAGTAAGCTGAAAACAAAGGATAGTGGGAGGAGGAGAGAGAGAATGGGGCATATTAAGAGCAGCTGAAAAAGTGAAATGAAAGGGGATAAATCAGGACTGCCCCTGTCAAACTACAACAGTTGGGGTGTTTAGAATGGGTGAGAGGGGAAATGTTTTGTAGATTTTCCTAGAGTGAAAATTACAAATTTTTTGATCTTAGCCCATGTCTTTGTGAGAGTAAAAGGCCAGGGTCTCATTATAAAACTTGTGGCTTCTGGAAGAGTAAAAATGCTGCCGACTGTCTGCTAAGGTAGGATGCTCCATGGATCCTGCTCCTCTCACAAGGCATTAGATTAATTGCTAACTTTCCAGCAAGACATCATGCAATGATTGATTAAGCAGCAAGGAAGTCTAATTAATTTGCCAGGTTTCCACCAGTTCCCCAGCAACATAATGAAGGAGCTACAAGTTTTGAGATGTTTCAGAATCAGTGTGGGTGGGATAGTGGCAGATGGCTGTGTATTTGCACATTGTAGATAATGCAGCTTGCCTTTGCTTGGGTTCAATGACACCCAGTGGTTATCAGATCAGGGATGCGGTGAATCCGCTCTGAGTTTTCTTCTGTACTTGAAAATAGCTATCCAATGTTTCCTCAAACTTATCTTTGGTTCACTGATGCAGTGGCAAAGATGACTGCATATAGTTTCTCTGCTTGATAAATTATATTCATGGTACTCTTAGAGCTTGATCTGACCTATAATATCAGCAGCATCCATCTGCCAAAGCTGTTGAGCATTCTGTTTTACCCTCCCCCTAACCTTAGCCAATCTCCTAACTAGTGAGCCCTATAAAACTAATAGTGTCTCGCTGCTTTTTATCTAATTACGTTCCTGCATATTTAAGGATGCCCTTGAACAGTTTGCAACAAGAATCACCATTAGCCATTAAGTTTAGCGAACATACAAAAAAAAAAAAAAAAAAAAAAAGGAGGGGAAAATTAGAAAACATGCCAAAAAGTTTGGAAAATAAATACAGGCTGCGTCTGCCTTATCTGAAACATTTGGAATAAAAAATGTTTTGAATTTTTGAGTTTTTGTATTTTGGATCATTTGCATGGATAGATATCTTGGAGATGAAACCCAAGTCTAAATATGAAATTTATTTGTTTCATATACCCCATCTTATACAAATAGCCTGAAGATAATTTTATATGTAATATTTTAAAATAATTTTGTGCATGAAAGTAAGTTTGTGTGCACTGAACCACCAAAAAGCAAAGGTGTCACTATCTCAGCCACTCACGTGGACAATTTTGGATTTTGGAATGTTTTTGGGGTTATGAACTCCAAGCTCAACCTGTAAATAAATAAAATTATTTATCAGTAAAATAATAACTCCTTTTCTAGCCTTTGGTCTTGATTCTTATAAATATGGTGACTTCCACATACTGGTTGTGTTTTAAATGTGCTTAACAAGTTATTTAGCGTAATTTCAGTATTACTATGGGATGTGCAATTTTGTGCAAATCCACCAGGTCCCTTACTCCAGAAGGCTGGAGTGGGTTGAACAGGTTATTGTCCCTTGTGTATCTATAAAAGTAATGTCTTTTAAAAGGGATGTGCTGAACATAAAACTGGGTTTATTTGGCTCATCTGTTTTAGGCCATCATTGCAGACACTAAGATTATCGCTCCCCTGTCCTGATCCCACTCATGACAGCGACTGTGTGAAAAACATAGCACTGATCCTGTCATTATCCTGTCGTTGAAGCAGCATTGCATTAATACAAACTCCCGTTAATGCAAAATGCGAGTCAATGCCAATTCAATGACAGGACAATGACAGGATCAGTGCAATGTCATATGAAAGGCTTTCATGCAATCAATGTCACTTGTGCTTTCCGGACGGGATAATGTCTGGAAAAGCGCAACGTCATCTGAATGTCCTTCCTGGGATCACATGGAAAGGACAGGACAGGGACAGGACAATAATGTCCCATCCACCATGTGATAATCTCCAATGATTTAAATCTATTTGCTGGAATTACTAGAGCAGACCCACAGAGCTAGTCAAATTTCCACCAATTCAGTGGCCCAAGTTGGAAAGAATGGTGGGATTCATGCCTAAAAACCAAACTAGATATGGTATTAAATAATTGGGGTTTGGTTTTTTTTCCTTAACATACTGTAATGATCCTGCAAAACTACTGGGGTTAAATTAAAGGGAAGGTTAACTCAGGGGTTCTGACAAAGGAGAGAACAGAATGGCCCCAAAACCCACAAACATTCTGTTAGCTAGCCAAGAGAGGGGGTAGAAAGGTGTTAGGAAAAGAAGAGTTCACTGCTTTAGGAGGAGCAGGGAAGGGCTGAGTTAGGTTTTCCCATTCTTTTGAAAGGGGTAGATGGGCTAGGAATGGCAATCAGTGGAGTTCTAGATCAAATTGTTTTATGTCTTGGCCTAATATCCTTGGATATTGCACTGAAGGAGTGAGGGAAACCTTGAGCCTTAAGATGATTGAGTTTACTGAGTACAACAATAGCAAGTAATAGCAAATACATTTCTGTACCGCTTACTGTACTGTTTACACAGTGTAAGCTAATTGCCCCAAACAAGCTGGGTACTCATTTTAGCAATCAACAGGCTGAGTCAACCCAGAGCCCCTGGGTGGAATTGAACTCACAACCTTGTGGTCTGTGAGTAAGTGGCTGCAGTACTGGCATTTAACCACTGTGCCTCCAGGGCTCCTCTTGTTATGATATTTTCCTAAATATACATCTATTTTTTAAATGTTATTAAAATGTTTCAACTTTTTCAAAGCCCACACTTTTCTGGATTCTGGAATCTCAAGTCCAAAACATCTGGTGGGCCAAAGTTTGGGAACCAGTACTGTAAATATTATTTTGTTTTCCCAGTAAAGATTAAGGAAAGGGAGAAGCTGTTAATCCAAAAGAATATAAAGAAGGGCTTAGTGGCAGCACTACTGTTACTGCTGCACTGGGAAGAAGGAGCATGTCTGTGTATTACTCAGTCACATACTGGGGCCCCTTTTGCCATGCCTGCACATTTGTTTTATATTAAATGCAAATAGCAATTGTTTAGGGGGGGGGCATTTATTATCAGAATCAAAATTGGTGAGGAAAGGTTTAAACCATTTTATCCTGTGGTACAAGTGTGATAAAAATGGTTCCCTGGGAGCTAAAAATTGAGATGGAGAGAAATTCTTTAATTGCACCATGGGGGCTTCCCTCCCCAAACAAACAGCAATTTCCAAGGAACAATCTTGTCAGATTTGTAGAGGAAAGGGGTAAATTAGTCCTTCCCCATCCATTTTAATTTTGAAAATGATCACTTACATACTATCTGTAAGAATGAAACCCATTAAGCACATTTAAATCAATCTGTTTCAGTCATCACATTAAAAACACCCCAGATCAAAAGTTGGACAAGTACTCCTATTTTACTGTCAATTGTTCTGAAGTCATAACAGTATAATTCCTCTCAACCTCCCCTTTTCTCTGTCAATTTTGTATTGAATGGCTGATAGCTAACTTTTAGCAATGAACCACTGACTTTTTTTTCTCCATTTGAAAAGTAGGCTATAACCTAGATTTGTCACATGTGAGAAGACAGTTTGTTTGCACATGCTTTCATGTTGAGGTGTGTGTGCGGGAAGGAGGCTGGCTGGATTAAATTGTACTATACAATGCACTTTTAACCCTAGAAGAGTGTTTTCTGCATAGGCATTTGACTAGACATTCATCTCCTTCACTGCTTCTTCTTTGAAATGTTGATATATTTCAAGATGGGTGTCTTTATCAAATTAAGACAACATATACACAATGAAGAAGTCACTTTAAAAAAATATAAATCATAGGGAAGGGGATGAAAGGAGCGATGACTCAATGGTAGAATCATTCTTCTCTCTTCCATGTGGAAATTTCTAGTTTTTATTGCTGCAGAGATAAGCTTGTAAATTTGAGTATGGTGTCTGGATACATCAGTGGATTTTGTTGCACAGTCTCCTTGTCAGTACCTGTAGAACAGGCTGAACCATAAATTATATGCAAACAGTTTTAGTTTGCATAATTGGATCACACTGGAGAAATTTGTTTTGCACAATTTAGGAACAGCCCCTGTCTAGAGGTGGAGGGAAGGTTGTTAGCAATTATGGTTCCTGATGTCCATGGCTGTCAAGCGACAAATATAGAGCCTTGAAAATCCAAGTTTCCATTTTTCATTTGAACTACTAAAGAATGTTTGCCATCATGTATATATATGAGATGAAAGACATTTAAATAACCACAAACGGAGAGGGGAGGACCTATAAATTCTAGAGTAGTTGATTTTTGAAGATTTTCCACCTTTGCCTTTGTTTACTTATATTCTGAGAGAAGTCATATACATTTTAAGTGTCAACAGAGAACTGCGGGAACTTTTCTCCAGAGACTCACCATCAGAAAAAGAAGCATGCTTCAGGGAGGGTGGAGGGAAGCACTAGCAGCAACTAACTGGCACATTTTCACTCTTTGGAGATTTCCCAGTGCTTCTGACAGAAATGAAAAGGAACCCAAGACACTGTTAGTCATTTTTTGTTCTTGTGAAATCTCCTAGGGCACTAGATGTGGGAGAAGACATTCAAAATGACATCTATTTTTTATGTTACATTCTCTCATTTCTCATTTAATTGGAATCTGTTATCCAGATATCCTGCTCGGAGGCTATTTGTCCAACTGTGGATACAAGTATTGCTTTGGGACATGAAGATAGCAGAGGGGTGAACTTAATATTTAATGGCAAATATCAGCCTAGGAGGATTCAGGGTAATTACTTCCTCCCCTCTGGTATGCTGCTTGGAAGGTTCCAGCAACAGAACTGGGAAACCATGACTCATTAGTTTTCATATATTAACAAATTATAGAAATTGAGGTTGATTTTTAGGGCTGTAAACCCCTCCCCAGGTGCATATTTACCTGGCAGTAAACCAATTAAACTTAATGGGATTTACTGCTGAATAGATATATACATAGCAGAGATGGGAATTGTATTGCTGTTTAGTGGATCCATTGTGGCCCTTGGGACCTCCACCAGCTCTCTGCGTTCCTTGCTTTTTCTGGCTTAAAAATGAGGTTCAAACAACACATGTAAAGTTTGTTTAAAAAACAAACAAACAAACAAACAAACAACTTTTCTGCTTTTGGGCATGCTTTTTTGTATGGTTCTCCATCCTGAAACAAACAACCCCTCCCAACAGCTGAAGAGCTGACCAGAAATAATGCATAGCAGTTTGGATCAAATGAAAACCTTGATGGTGTGGCATTAGGGCAGGGTTGCCATCTAGGTTCCACAGACTCAACCAAAGAAAAGGGGGCACTGGCCAGGAATGTGAGGGGCTTTTGTGCCAACCAGAATGCAGAGAACAACCATAGATGTCCTTTGCAGACTCAGAACCAACTGCTTTCTAGCATGTTCTGGGTCCATTCTAGAACTACGTGGACAACTCTAGTGTGCTAAGGAGAGTAATAGTAGTTTGCTTGGCATACAGGAAAGTCTCAAGCTGTAGCCTAGTACAGTCCACTAAACTGGTCTCTACCTTTCTTTCTGTCTTATGAGTTCTTCCACTAGGCAAGTGGATGATTATATCACTGCCTACTGAGCATACTGAAGGTTTCAATGGACACTTTGAGAAATCTACTTCCACATATGCTCAGAGTTCATAGGCATAGTCATATGTTGCAAAAGGTCACATTCACACACACCCTTCTTCATGGTGACAGGGGCCTCCTTACAAGGACAGTGCCACTGGCAGAGGACAGCAGGGCTAGGGGACCTCAGATTTCATTCCCTGTGGTGGTAGCGGTGGTCACCTCCTCACAAGATGAAATCCACAAGGAAGCAGGACCAGAGGGCCCTTGGCCTTGTTCTTCATCACAAGGGACCACTGCTGCTGTGGGGAAGCAGGGCCAGGAGCACTTGCCTCTCCACCCACTGGTCGGTACAATCAGATGTCATCCCTCTTCTGGGGTGTCATCCGGTGTGGGCCACCCCACAATCCCCTCTAGCAATGCCACTGCTATTACCTAGAATGAAGAATGTCCTCATAGATTCCAGCTGGGAAATCAGTTACTGGATCAAAGTTGGAAAGCTGCAACTTACAACCACAAGGACATAAGGAATGTTAGACTTACTTGGGACTGTTGGATATTTCTCACTGGCAGCAGCTGGATTGTCTAAAAGTGGTTCTCTAGAGTCTTTCTATAGCTCTGAGCACAAAATTGTTGTTATTGTTGTGTCTTCAGTTCATTTTCTGATTTAAAGTGGCCCAAAGGCAAACATATCACAGGGCTTTTTCAGCAAGAGAGGTTTTTTTTTGCTGTTGCCTTCTCCTGAGGCTGAGTGTGTGTGACTTCATCAAGGTCACTTGGTGGGTTTCCATGGCTGAGTGGGTATTCAAACCCTAGTTTCCCATTGTCCTAGTCCAGCTCTCAAACCACTACACCAAGTTGGCTCTTCCTAAGCTCCAATACCAATCCTCAAATATAGAAAATTGCTGCTATCTTTACTTTTCTTCCAAAAATTCTGCCTAAAAGTACTGAAATATTCCCTTATTGCCTCTGTCATGATTCTATATCAGGAAAGATTTGTCACCTGCTTTAACTGATAATGTTAATGTTGTAACTTGAAGATTAAAGCTAGGTTGGCCGACCATTGACTAGATATTCTTGCAGGAGACTGAAGTCTTTTGTTTTTCTCCATGCATAACATTTCAAGCAAATTATTACATTTTGTACAGAAATACAGGCATAGAGAAATACACTTCTTCAAAAATCTTGTACTGGTGTGTGTGTGTACAAAGACACACACACACAGAGAGATGAAAATGTGAAAATTATGTTGATAGCCATAGCACTTGAAAAATCTCTGTGAAATTCCTCAAAGCTTTGTCTTTCAATTTTTTTAACACAGTTTCTATTTTTAACAAATGCCAGTAGATGTTCCACAAAGCCCTACTGCTGCAGTCATTATAAAAATATCAATAAAAGTGCTATCATTAGATAACCTTGTTGACTGTCCTGACAAAGGCAGGTGGAAAATGTGTCACTGAAACATGGGATGCAATGATTGGCAACAGAGCAACCTCTGATAAACTAACAGGCACTACTTTGCGTCTCTCATGGGATGTATGGAAGCATTAGGATACAGCAGCTTGACAGGGAAAGGCTGTGTAGTTTCTTGGCCATTTTCAGCTAACAGAGACCATGGTCAAATGCTGCACCGAATGTATAGCTATGATGTGGTTGTTATGTTGGTGGTGGTATCCCTTCAAGTCATTTCTAGATGGGAATGCTCTGCTATCAGCAGAGGAATATAATACATAGCCAAGATGATCATGATGATGATGATTAACCTTTATTTATATAGCACTGTAAATTTACACAGTGCTGTACATACAATCTTATAAGTTAGACGGTTCCCTGCCCTCAGGCTTACAATCTTAGAGAGACAACAAAAAAGAGAAGGGAAAGGTGGTGGGAAGGGGATGAGGTCCAGTGGTTCTTCTCTCCCTCTGGGGCCTGAACCAAGGTAGATGACTGCAGGGAGGGCTAGGGTTCTTAATACATAGAAGGAGGCATCCTGGGGCAGATGGCACAATTCTGGGAACGCTTCCCTAAACAATATAGTCTTTATATTGAAATAAATTAAATAAAAAGATGAAATAAAAAGATGATGGATGCAATACACAGAAGAGCTATATAAAAGAGATGAAAGGATGAATGTCACATGGGAAGAAACATCATATAAAGATGAACTTCAAATTTTGGGAAGTGACATGAAAGTTTCACTCAGAGCAATTGGAAGAAATAAATCACCAGGAACATGATATACGAATAGAACTGCTGTAGTTTACAGAAAAAGAATTAACTTTAGTTATAACTAAAATCTGCCAACAAATATGGAAAACAAAACAAGGGCTCACAGATTGGAAATTATCAAAACACATTCCAGTCTCCAGAAAAAGATACAAAGGATTGCAGTAACTACAGAAACACAACAATTGTGATATTGATTATGATGATTGTCTGAGTACCAACAATTGCAAAAATGGTAGTTAAAGACAGTAGTGAATGTATAATTTTCTTTATACAGTATTAAGGCTTCTTCACATTGTAATTGATATTGCCAGCAATGACTTTTACTTTTTATGACTCAGGTAAGTTGTTTATAAAGAGAAAGAAAAATATTTGGTCTGAAAGAAATCAATGTTTACATGAGTAAAATAGTTATACAAATACAATCTATTCTTTTTAATTAGGCCATCTGTTTTCAAATCCTTAGCTAAGGAGTTTATCACACTCACATTTGCCCCTGATCTGGGCATGGGCAGGGGACGTGCATGACTGAGTGAAAATACATTTTATTGCATGCTATACTGTCCACAAGGCATCCTCATGCCATCGCCCAACCCTAACCATCGCTGAGCTGACCTCAGGCGTGTGAATTTTGAAGGGCGGAATCTTTCAAGCTGAGCAAAATCACATGGCTGAGCCTGGATCAGAGATGGGTTGTGGTCAGGCAATGACATGGAGATGCCTTAAGGACAGTATAGCATGCTATAAAATGAGTTTTCACTTAGTCATGTGCATACCCTGTCCGTGCCAGATCGGGGGCAAAAGTGAGCTTTGGAGAGTGTTCTATTCGAAATAAGACAGATAAACACAAGAAAAAGTGGGAGTTGGCAGTGAGAAATCAAAAGGCAGCTGGGATATTTGCAAAAATTCATATAGAGTATTGTCTAGGCTAATGATTGTTGTGTCAAAGTAGAAATCAAACAAATATGACTGCCATTTTGTATTGCAGTTAAAATTTGTAACCTAGCATTATAGATGCATAACTGCTCCACATTCTGTGAGATGACATAGCTCACCAAATCCTCTGTAACATCCATCACCTGCATTGAGTAAAGGAGGTCTGTTCATATGCCAACCACAGTGCAACGAGGATGACATTTCCAGCCCCCTCACACTAACAAAGTAAATTGTGACAATCAGAAAAGGACTTTTTTCACAATTCCTTCCTGCAGCCTCTTTGCTGGTGGCAGGAGGCTGGAAACATCGTCCTTCTTGTGCCATGATCAGCAATAGAACAGATCTCCTTCACCTGCAGATGCTGGCTTTTATGGTTGGTTGGGGGGGGGGCAGGATTATGCAAATTTAATTATAAAAATTATTTAATTTAAATAATTGTGTGTGTGTGTGTGAAGAATATTGGTCTCTGTCTCTAAACATGGAAAATTAATCTTCTAATTTAACATCTCACATAGTACATAAAAGCCATCAAATGTCCATCATTCTTATGTTGTACAAAAATACTGCTATGAATTTGAGCTTTTGAGCACTTGATCCCCTGGCCCCACCAGATCTGTTGTTTTAGAATATAACAAATCCAACTTTCCCCTGTCCATTAATCCTTTCTGGAAATATATCTGCAGCCAGGCAGCTGTAAATTCAATTTGCATTTCTATGCACATTTCAGGTTGACTCAACCTCACAGAAGACATTCTCAGTGTTTGAAAGATCTGCCAAGGCTACTCATTGGGTGGTTTTGAATTTTCCTCCTTTGGGTATACCATTGGCTAAAAAGAAGTTTCTTTTATCTTCACCTGGATAGCCAAGAGAGGCACCATCAGCCAAATGTCTATGCAAATAGCTTAGGACAGTCCTTCACCTGAAAGCTCTTCTGAGGCTTTATTCCAATATAATATCCCAATAGGTTGAACCAGTTTATGGTTTGTTTGTTCATTTTCTTTTAAAGAGCTGTTTACAAACTTTTCTTTGCTTGCTTGTGTAATAAAAATATTGACTTTCCAATTGCAGTTGATATGCAATTGTACCTGAAATGAGCTTGGGATTTGACTTTGCCAAGAATGCTCGACAGAAACACACAGTTAAAGAATGGAAAGGGAGTTCTAGTCAATGCTGCATCTTTCTCCATAAGTCAGTGGTATGGGTGCCACTGGCAATCAGTGGTGTAAATTTGATATCCTGCCCATCCCAGTCATAAACATGTGTAGTGGCAGTCTGTCTCTGAGAAATGTGAACAAAGGTTGCCTGATGGGTTGTCTTACTTGGAATCATAGAGAATCATAGAGCTGGAAGAGACCCCAAGTGCCATCCAGTCCAACCCCCTGTCATGCAGGAGCACATAATCAAAGCACTTCCAACAAATGGCCATCCAACCTCTGTTTAAAAACCTCAAAATAAGGAGACTAACAGTGGTACCCAAAGTGGTTGTTCGTGGACCAGTGCCTGTGAATAAGCCATAGGCTGGCAGTCTTCAGAAAGTTTCCTGGAAGAGAACAATTGTAGCTAGTGGACACAGTGGACACGGTTTCCAAGGATATCAGGATTTGGAAGAAAAAAACTTTTGATACAATTTTGGAACTTGCAATAAATTACTAGCCAATTACATAAAATTCAATATTTTTGTACAGTTGGCCCTCCATATCCACAGATTCTTTATCTATGGATTTAACTATCTACAGCTTGGAATATTCCAAAAATATATAAATTCCAAAAAGCAAACCTTGATTTTGCCATTTTATATAAGAGACAACATTTTACTACGCCATTATAAATAATAGGACTTGAGCATCCACATATATAACAGCCCTGGTGGCGCAGTGGTTAAATGCCTGTACTGCAGCCACTCACACAAAACCAGAAGGTGGCGAGTTCAAGACCAGCAAAGGGCTGAAGCTTGACTCAGGCTTGCATCCTTCCGAGGTCGCTAAAATGAGTACCCAGATTGTTGGGGGCAAATAGCTTACAATTGTAAATGAAGCTGTTTGTTTAACAAATTGTAAGTCGCTCTGATAGTCTTGGCTGAAGAGTGGGGTATAAATAAAAACATTATTATTATTATTATTATTATTATTATTATATTTGAGCATCGATGAGGGGTCCTGGAACCAAAACCCAGTGGATACCATAGGCCAATTGTATATGGAAAGAATATTTGAATATATGTTTTAAATGGTTGGAAAAACTCGATTTTCAAGTGTTGGCAAATCCTGACAAGATGAAAGCTGGGCTGATGTGAATCCTCACAATTCAGGACTTATTCTGTACAAAATTCACACACAATGGACTCCATTTTTGGAGAAAAGTTGGATATATGTGCAATAAAGAAATAAGAATAAACAAATAGGGTTTATACATACTGTTTTATCTGCAAAAACAAAACAAAAAGGCCATTAACAAATTTTGCACAGATTGTCTCTATAATTTTCTGCTACACCTGGTGCAGAAAATGCAGTTTTCTGCACAAAGATAACAGGGGTGACTTTTGCACAGAAATCCCAAACTGTAAATACAGTGTGTCCTTCCCTTATGTGGGGGATCCATTCCGCCCCTCTCCCCCGCATGTAAGGAAAGTACTCATATGGTGGAGACCAATTGAAAACAATGATCTTGTGCCTGTGATGAAACATGCCATTGCTTCTTCTGGCCACAGCTTTTCGCGTATGCTGAAAGCCGTGTATGGCACACCCATGTATGATGTGAGTGCACTGTAATTTAAAACTGCACAATTTTTGAATGCTTTCTCATGGGGGAAGAAAAATGGTAAAATTACTCATTTGAGAAAGAAATCAGTGCATGATGTAACCATTCACTCTCTGTTTCAGTTGTATTTTCCATCTGGGGTCATGGAAAGTCATCTGTAAAGAAACCGTGGCATTATGATGTATGAAAAAGTTCTATACATCAAGGGTAAGTATGGAGAGAGAGCATTCAGGGAGAATAACTGGGATGGTAATAATTCATAAACATCACTTGAATATTTATGTACCATGTGCTGCCCAGATGATGTGGTTCATAAAAAGTAGCCTTCTTGAAGAATGGTTGAGCATACAACAATGACTATAATTTATCGCTTTTGTTGACTTAGAATTAGTGGAATGACTTTCAGTTTTGGTAACTGTGAGATGTGAGTTTCAGATCATTGGAAATATGTGGATTAAAGTCAAAAGAACACACATGGGTCAAAAGTTGTTCTTTTTCCCATGTTGCCTTTCTTTCCTTTTTTACATAACTGGTTGCAATGTAAACAATGACTCACCCTGGTTTATCCTTTGCAAGCAATGAATGGGACTTGCTTCTGAGTGAACATATCTAGGTTTTGGTTATGCATCTTCCTATCAGTAATGAGATGAAAACAGAACTTGGTATATTATTTTTTTTAAAAGTAACAACTTAGTCATCAGGAAACATGTCCAGGGGTAGCCACATTGGCCATTAAGCAAAATAAAATAACATCTAAAATTGCAAAGCAGTGATACCTTTATTAAAGGGAAAGGAAAGGTCATCCCTTGACATGAACATAACTGACTGTAGGGATGATGCTCATCTGGCTGAAAAGCCAGTGTTGTCCAAGGACTGGTCTGGAGGTCATGTGGCCAGCATGACTGAACCGAAAGATGTTACCTTCCCAACAAAGTGGTTCCTATTTATCTACTTGCATTTGCATGCTTTTGAACTGCTAGGTTGGCAGAAGCTGGGACTAGTGACAGGAGCTCACCCCATCATGCAACACTTGGGCCTCGAACTGCCAGCCTTCTGATCTTCCAATTGTCAGAACTGGCTTCTTAACCACTAAGCCACTGCATCCCTTTTGATACCTTTATTAGACATTTTATTTATTAAATATTTTGTACATTTTGATTGGACTAAAAAAAGTATCACTGTTTTGTGGATTTTGGATGTTATAGCAATAGCAATAGCAAGTACATTTCTATACTGCTTACCAGTGTACTTAAGCACTCCCCATGTGGTTTACAAAGTGTAAGCTAATTGCCCCTAACAATCTGGGTACTCATTTTAGCGACCTCGGAAGGATGCAAGCCTGAGTTGAGCTTGAGCCTTCTTGCCGGGATTGAACACACAGTCTTATGGTTTGTGAGTGAGTGGATACAGTACAGGCATTTAACCACTGTGCCACCAGGGATGTTATTGAACTTAGTCATCACTCACTGCTTTTCAAAACATATTGCTACTTTAAGAGTAACAAACAGTAACAAAAAGTAACAAAGATTAAGGCCAGCATCATATATGGGCACTACACTAACAGTTTCACTTTTTCTAGGACTGTGCAGCCATAACGAGAGACAAAATCTTCCAGTTCTGAGAAGCCCATTTCACCAGTGCCTTTCTACCCTCACAGCTGCTATGTCCATGGTCTTCTCCTGCAGCTGCAACTGCCTGCATCAACATAGTTACACCAACAAAATGCACCAACAGGATCTCAGCCTAAATTTAATTGCTATTCCCAACTAAAGTATATATGCAGACTAAAAGAGATGTTGTAGCACCTTTGAGACTAACTGAAAGAAAGAAGCAGGCAACATGAGGAGTCGAAGGCTGTCATGGCTAGCATCCATAATTTTTTGTGGAGCTTTCAGGCTATGTGGCCAAAGGAGCCCTGGTGGCGCAGTGGTTAAATGCCTGTACTGCAGCCACTCACTCAAAACCATAAGGTTGCGAGTTCAAGACCAGCAAAAGGGCTCAAGCTCGACTCAGGCTTGCATCCTTCCAAGGTCACTAAAATGAGTACCCAGATTGTTGGGGGCAAGTAGCTTACAGTTGTAAACTGCTTAGACACTCCTAAGGTGGTATGAAGCGGTATATAAATGAAGCTGTTTTGTCTGTTTTATTTTGTTTCGATCTAGAAGAGTTCCTTTCTGATGTTTCACCAGCACCTGTGGCTGGCATCTTCTCTGAAGATGCCAGCCACAGATGCTGGCAAAACATCAGAAAGGAACTCTTCTAGAACATGGCCACATAGCCTGAAAGCCCCACAAAAAATTAAAGTCTACTTCCTTAGATGCATTTCTACAAAAGCTCATGCTGCCAAATTCCTTCTTTCAGTTAATCTCAAAGATGCTACAAGATCTCTCTACATACAGATTCTACAGACTAACACAGTTATATCTTTAAAAGTTCCCTTGATTTGCAAATAGCTGGTTGTGTTGATATTGCAATATGCTTCACTTGTTCAATAGTTTTTACACTTCATTTGATCAATACTTTTGAGTATCCAACTAGCAACCAGGTGGATCACAGATTACCCTTGCAGTCAATGATATGGTGAATGATTCAGCTGGTGTAATTTTCAAGGGGAGATAATACCCTATGAATCTTCAGATAATGAATGGCATAAATATCCAGAGGGTAGGATGATTAATTGCAAACCATGTGCTGTTTTTCTTAGGAGATGACAGAAATTGTTGAGAGGAGGTGGTGAACAGACAGGGGTGATGCACAAGGAAGCTTCATCGTCAGACTCAGATCTCTTGAGGCATCTAAAAAGAAGTAAAATAACTTTGGGAAAGAAAAAGTAAATAGTCTGATAAGCAAAGCAGTCAAATGATACATTCCCTTGCCCTTTTGAGCTTAGAAACCAGAAGCAAGAGCAAGAGATATCTAGATGGGAGGGAGCCAGTTTGAGTCAGCAGTCATTGGAAAACATAGACCAGGACACCAGATTGGGGGTGCAGACTTCATTTTAAAAAACAAACATCGTTCTCTTTGTCCAATGTAATACTTTCTTGTACAGCAAACCATTAAAGTGCTATGATTCAGTTTTAACTGCCACAGCTACATCCTATGTAATCCTGGGATTTTCAGGGTAGAAAAGGGTACTTAGAATTGTTAGCCAGAAAAATCTAGGGCCTCACCAAACCTCAGGATGCCACAGGATGTAGCCATGGCAGTTTAATAGAATCATATAACTATGAAATGTGAAAGAGCCCCTGAGAATTGTAGCTCTGTAAGAGACTATCAGCACCTTCACTGAACTGTTATTCTCAGGATTCATTGGGGAAAACCATTAGAGCAGGAATGAGGAATGAATAGCCTTTTAAGTGTGCTAGACTGCATCCCCCATCATTCTTCGCCAATGGCTGCACTACTAGGGCTGATGATTGCTGCAGTTCAAGTGTCCCCCTCCCATTGCACTGCAGTTAATTCGAAGGGGGAAAATTGGTTTATATTTACAGCAATGGTGGTTGGTGGTGTCCATCTAGATTACCGCATTACCCTCTTATAGCACTGCTATTCCACTTTAACTGCTCTGGCTGCCTCCTACTGCATTCTGGGATTTGCAGTTTCAGGAAGGGCATTTAGAATTCTCAGCCAGAGAGTTAATTGGCATCACTGAACTACAAACCTCAGAATGCAACAGGAGGCAGCTAGAGCAGTAAAAGTGGAATAACAGCACTATGAGAGTGTAGTGTGGTAACATGGCATGTCAGTGGAGTGGTGAAACTATTCTGGATTTTAGTCCAAAGTTTTTAAAAAATCTCTTCATGCTTCTGAACTTAGTCTGAACATATAATTCAGCACCCAGGGTAGCTCCTTTAACTTTTGGACCAAAGCCCAGAGTGTTTCTCTACTGCCATACCGACATGAAATCCAAGACCTGCCAGGGATCGGTAGAGCTGATAAGGTCAAAGAATTCACTTCAAATGAAATTATTTTTATCACTTGTCTGCTAAAGGCTAACTGGTTTTTGTAGTCTTGTACTGGACCAGCTCAGTCTTTGTCTTGCACAAAAACCAGTTTCCTATGTCTTTGTGCACCAACAAAGTTGTTGTTGTTGAAACTGTACCTGCAACTTCGTTTCCATGCACAAAGGATTTGCAATTTGAATTATCATCCTCACATACCAATGGCATATATATGTCTGTGCCTGGCTTCCACACCACCAAATGCACCTGAGGAAGTAGACTGAGGTCTACAAAAGCTCATGCTGTCAATTTCTTTCTTTCAATTTGTCTCAAAGGTGCTACAAGATCTTGCTACATACTGAAAAAACCTCAGGTTTGTTTCTCATACCTTGCCCTTGCTTTTAGTTATGGATGTTAATTATTTCCAGTCTAGAAACCTTTGCAAGACTGAATAGTACAGTTTGATAAAGGAGTGGTGTGACTGAAGCAGGGGAGGTTAATCAGTAGGAGAACATACAGTAAAGGTGAGGCTGAGGTGGCAGAGTGTGAAAAGCTTTTCAGAATAAGTGAGTTGTACAGGTGCCTAATGAGTGCTGCTACTAAGGAACAACAGAACTTACTGTGACTGGGCAAAGCATGTTTAAAATACAATGATACAGCCAGAAGAGATTTTGAATGCATTTCCAAAGCTGATAGGAGATGGCATGATAGGAAAGAGAAAGGACAGGGCACATGAGTAATATTTCTTCTTGCAAAGGTCAAGGCATAGGTACAGAAAGCAGGTTACAAGAAGTGAATGGCTGGTTGTTTTATGAAGTTACAGCTACTCTAGAACCATATTTGCTTTTCTAGCCTACCCTTCTAAACTTGCAACATTATTTTAATGTGTATCCATTCCATAGATTTCTCCAGCTAGTCCTGTTTAACTGATTGGTAGCCAAATACCCTGTTATATCCAGGTAAAGCTAAGTAAGAAGCTTACTTAAAGCACTGGAGAACTGTTGCTAGTCAAAATTGACAATACTGGATCAGTCTTTCCACTCAATATATGGTCGTTTCCTACTATCTTATGTGTTAGTACAATTCACACATCATCATTTTTACAGCATGGGTTTACATTTGCCACTCATTCCTCAGCTAAAAGGAGAAAATGGTCCTGGGATTTGAGGAATGAGGAGACAACCCCTTAATATTTTCAGACTCAGACCTGTTCATTGTGAAGGTTATCAAACAGCAGAGAAAATCTGTAATCAAGTTAACAAGGTTGCATTATGTGGCTGCATCGGCAATACAGAAATAATGCAGTCTGATAACAATTTAACTGCCATAGCTCAATGCTATGGAATTCTGGATTTGTAGTTATGAGAGATATTTAGCCTTCTCTGTGCCATAACAAACTACTGTACAACTCCCAGAATTTCATGTCAAAGTGGTGTCAAATGAAGCCTGTGTAATTTTAGACAGTGGTATCTATTATTTGGACCAATCCAAAATGTAAATATAATCAAGATGGCCACCACTGCAAAAGCTGACTTTTTTGTCTCAACTTTCCTTCTCCTCCAAATCTATGGGGCTTTCTAGATTGGCAGGAAAGTGTGACATGAAGTTGCCTTTTCCTTAATGCTTAGCAGCTGCACCACAGCCTTTAGATGGAGCTGCGCTGTTCCTCAGTTCTTAAAAAACAAGCTGGGAAAACCAGCACCTTTTTAAAGGCACTTCTTCTCCCCTAAAACGCAAAAAAAGCGTTTTCATGGCACACTTTCCCTTTTTCTCATCTAAAGACTAGACTTTCATGCAGCCATGAACACACTTCTTTTTGCCAATCTAGAATGCCCTTATGGTTACTAAAATAAGTTTTTAATTAAATATGTCAATTATAATCAAGAAATCACAGACCAGTACTGAGCCCATATAACAGGAAAAGAGAACAGTGACCATTTATGATGGGCAAAGGAAGGTGGAGATTTACATGTCTCTCTCCTCTTTCTATACTAATAAGACTTCTATGGAAGTGGCTCATTGAGGGTCCTACAGATGTCAACACAAACTTGTGCTACCTGGGAAGTTCTGCTTCTAAAAGGAGATGTGTAGAAAAATCAAATAGGGAGTACAGCAGGGATATGGAATAAGTGGCTCTTCACATGTTATTCGATGGCAGCTCACATCAGTGGGTATGTATCCTGCTGTCACATTACAACAGAAGACAGAGTACCCAAAGTGCAGTGGCCAGAAGAACAAGTGGTATTGGATAACAGTCTGGGTTCACGAGCTGTAAATCAAAGCAGAGTCCAAGTAAGAGTAGCAAGATGTCAAAGTCAAGAAACAATCTAGGGTCATAAACCACAGAATTGTATTTCATAGAAGATGCAGGCTGAGACGAAATGGGAAAAGGGCTTGACTTATAAGGTCATCTGACTCAGCCCCATTAAATTTGCACATGCATTTCAAGAGGGCATTTCCCATCTCTGTGTGTGCAGCCTCTCACTTCACCTGTGAGGGACAGACTGGGTTTGTGCCAAACACCAAAGCCTTCACTTTTCCCAAGGGCTTGGATGTATCTCCCTTACCTCCCCCGCAAATGTCAGGTGGCTGTCAGACTGAACTGGAGGAAGGTACAGCTGGAATAGGTCTTTTTTGTCTTCTGAAGCTGAACTCTGGGGGGAGGCGGGTATGAAAGTATTACTGGAGCAGTTGCTCTCCAAAAATATCTAGAGAGGAATGACAGTATTACTGGAGCAGTTGCTCTCCAAAAATATCTTGAGGGGTATATACTTGGCTCTTGCCATATGCAATTTGAGCTTCCATGGATGGCCCCACCTCATCCACCTCAATGGTATTGTGTGCTGGCATTATAACAACAGGACTTGAAGGCCTGCATTTTTGTTGTTGTTGTTGTTGTTGTTGTTGTTGTTGTTAATGTCTTTTTGTGAATGTCTTTATATTGCCTGTGTCTGTTCAGCACTAACTGATAGTACTTTCTGGGCGGTGAGGAGTAACAGTAGGAGTGGAGGTATAGATGGCAGTTCAAGAGCATGGCCCCCTTCCTTTCCATCTGCCCTGGACTTTTTCCCCATAGCCTCTGATGAGGTCACTGCTCTCATTACAGCTTCTCTCTTTGCTCAGCCAACTGCATCAGAGGACAGTACTTTGACTAATTTAGGAACCAGACATTTAATTAAATACAGATGTACCTCAATTAAGGCAGATATGTTCGTGGGCATGACTTTTTTAATGGAAAATGTGGCACCAGAGGCAGAAATGTCATGGAAAGAATAGGGATAGATTCCTATACTACAAAAATATAGTACAACATACTAACAATATGAATACATTAAATGAAACAACCAGGTCAGGTAAGCCTTGCATAAGTGAACAAAAAGATTTTGAACAGCCTAGAGAACACAGAAAGGCTTTTTCAAAAATGTATTTAGTGATTTTTCTCCCCCTTTCTTTCACCAGCCTCAACTTTCTTTATTATTTCCATTTTGGTGGCCAGGCTTAGGAATCCTCCCTTGCTGGGAGGATGTCTGGTCACTCTGGTCCCACCAGTGTGGGCAATGCAATGGAGGAGAACACGAGAGAGGACATTAACAGCTTTGGCACCCACTTTTGGAATGCCCTCTCCTTGGAGGCCTGGTTGGCACCAAGATTAGTTGATTTTTGGCATCAGGTCAAAAAGTTAGTAACATCTTGCCTGATGAAGAAGCCCATGGAGCTTCGAAAGCTTGCAATAAGTATATTGTGCATTATGATTGGCCAATAAAGGTATCACTGATGGATTTTTGTTTGTATTTGTTAAATGGCTAAAACAGCCACCACTGCATGTTTTCTGTATTGTGAGATACTGCAGATGTCTGCATGTTGTTTCAGTCCTTAGTAAAGATGTTATGATGGGGAGGATATCTTTTGCAGGCAAGCTCCTTCTCCTTTTGGCCATGAGGCAATAGGGAGATTTTTAAAGTCCAGGAAATTTAAAGTCCATTTGTATCTCAACAGGGACCCCTCTTTTGCAATCCAATAAGTCTCCATTCCAGTGAGGTCACAGGCCTCTTTGTAGGCAGAGAACAATGGATTCCTCAAGAAGTCTCCATGTGTTTGCATCAGGAACATTTTAGTGATATAGAGGTAGAACATGTGAATTTGGTCCAAATTTAAGAAGAAGAAAAATGTTTTACCTTGGTTGAAGTCCCAGCCCACAGGCTACTCTTCCTGGTTCTCCTGTTGAAGCTAAAATGCAGTATCTCACAATACAGAAAACATGCAGTGGTGGCTCTTTTAAAGTTGAACTATCATGTCTTTAAAAACAACAGTGTCTTATGTGACTATGGCTATACTACAGGGTTAGCTAACTGTGCAAGAAAACAGGAGAAACTGAAGAAATGTACATTCTAATCAATGGCTTTCCTAGCAAAATAAATAAATAAATAATTGAATAGATTGGGAATAACATAGTGGCCTGGAGATTTTAAAGTCCCAGCAGTAATAATACATACTTGCAGAGGTGTTAAATAATAAAAGAATAACAATGTTCTCATTAGTATTTGTTTCAAAGTGTTTTCAAAGCAGAAAATATTTAATCTGTTAGTGCTCACTAGAGATTTCTTATTCCATCAGTTTGGAATTCAGAGCTCATCTGAGAATATTTGCTACCCTGCTGAGAGTGCTAGACTACGGTTGTAGCTACACTGTAGAAATAATGCATTTTGATACTTCTTTAACTTAAATAGCTCAGGGATTTGTAGTTTAGTGAGATATTTAGCCTTCTCTGTTAGAGAGAGCGCTGTGGCCATAACAAACTACAAATCCCAGGAATCCATAGGATGGAGTCATGACAATTAAAGCAGTGTCAAACTGCATTAATTCTGCAGTGTGCAGCAGCCTAGGACTGGGGAGACTTTTGGGTATAGCAACTCTCACATGCTGAGACTCTCTAGGACAGTGATGGTGAACCTTTTAGGGGTTGAGTGCCCAAACAAGAAGGCCTTCTGGAAAGAATCAGACTTCTGCCCTCTTAGTGTGGGACATCTTCCCCCTGTCCTCACGGGCCTTCAGCTGCCTCTCTGGAGACAGCTGGAGGCCCATGACAGTCAGGACCCTGCCCTCCATGTGCCACAAAAAATAGCTTCACGTGCCATCTCTGGAATGCATGCCATAGGTTTGCCACCATGGCTCTAGGACCTTATATGTTCGTGGCAATTGCCTTCTTTTTCGAACACACCCACTCACTTTCTGCAAGCACACCTTTCTTAGTCATGCAGATTCCATTTTGTTTTCCAGTCTCCATGTTGTTAGTATGTTTCCTTTGAGACACTGACAAACCTTTTTCTTCTAAATGTCTTTTTACAAGTAACATGTAGAACTTTACTTATTTTATCTTTGCCATAACGCTGTGCCTGTGTATGAGCTATGCATAAGATCTGTGAATAAATCTATTTTAAGTTATTTTAGATGAAGATTCTGAGGCTGTGCAGGCTGCCCCTAAGGGGTCCCCTGCAACCGCCTCCAACTGCGCCAGATTGGGCTGTGGCAACAGCATGCCACAATGCTGATCTGGCCTTTCCAGGGCGCAAAAAAGGAGCCTCAAAAAGCAGCTCCTTTTTAGCCCTGGAAAGGGCACAATAACCAGGGTGCCAAAGCTTTAAGGTGCTCCTTTGGTACTATGTCATGCGGACACAGTGCCAGAGGAGTGCTGTGATGCCACGCTCTGTATGGAACAGCATGCAGTGTCATGCTACCATGGGGGTGGAGTCGGGGTGTGTGTTGTATTGACACCACACCTTGATTCCACCCCCAGGCCGGCCTTAATGGCCGGTCTGCATAGGCTGCTAGTCTCATCTTTTACTAGGCTAATAACAAGTGTGTGGGAAAGGATTGGCTGGTCTCCTGTTTCTCATGTTTTGCTGCAAATGACCTGTTGTTGAAATGTACCACAAAGACAGATTCAAATTTCTTTTCATTCATAAGATCTCTGGGATAACATTTGGACATTTGGCTCTCTCCCTTTCAGTCACTTGATTTCTATATTGGGAGTGTCACCTCACATTCTCAAAGGGAAGACAGCTTAAAGGCAGAGGAATTGACTTCAGAGCATCAGTGTTTCTTAAAAAAAGGATTCATAGTTTAAGCAGAATATAATATGTGGGTGCACGGGTGCCTCAAAATGAGGGACCCTGTATTGTTGCTAAGCCGGTATCTTTATACTGTTAGTTTGTGGTTACAATAATGAATGCATAATTCAGACCTATCATTGGTTACAAACTGGAATTTCAACTACTCCTATATTGATTACATATTCTACTTCTACTTGTCATGTGTATAAAATTTATTTGGCACTTCTCCTCTGCATCTTGGCTGTTTGGGTTACCTTGACATCTTTTCCTTGATGTCTCCATCCTGTCTTCACATTATCCTTACTTTGTTCTTTGTCCAGCACATCAATCTGTTCAACTGTCACCCATCAGATGCTTCTCTTCTTATCTTTTAGTTTAAACCTGTCCCATGGTCAAACTGACCCTATATTACATTCCAAAACCCAGACAACTCTTATCATTCTACTTTGAAGCTAGGGAATACAGAAAACTATCTCTTATTCTGGCCTTGCCTTTGAGGCACCTAACAATTACTAAGCAATAAAATTCAAGGTTGTTGTATCTGCTGTTTTGACTACAGCTATATGAGAAAGACATACATATATTCAGTCTGTACTTTGGCCATACAAAATGGCTTCATCTATTTTGAATATCCCTCTCACAGGAGAAAGGCGGAATATAAAAAAACTATATAAATTAGAGTTATTTTTAAGGTAGGAAGTTCAAAACTGGCAGACTGGTCATTAAGAATTTTTGTATATTTGCAGATGTGTTTTATGAAACAGTAGAAATACAGAATATGAAGAAGAGGACGATAGGATAAAAAAAGAGGAGGAGAAGGCACTAACTGATCCTGTCAAACATACCTTTATGCTATTAGCAGGCTTGAATGTGTCAGAGAGGCTGAGAATAATACTAGACTCCATCAAGAACCCAGAATACTTTCAGGGCTTCTCATGGAGGAATGGTCAAAGCAGAGATGTCTGCCTAAGATGCATCCATGGAGTAAAAATTGCATGCAAAGAAAACTAATAGCTCCAATAGTGAGGTCAGTGGAGTGTTAGAATATCTAGATTTTATTAAAATTTTGGAGTGTGGAATTCTCTCCATGACCCCATGCTGGCCCTCTGAGAGGTCCCACTATTATGGTTAGGTGGAGAGATCAGGTGGACCAGCCCAGCTAATATTACATGAACCTCATCAGACCCCTGAAAAACAACACTTCAGAAATTCCCCACAGGAAGGTTTGGGAGGTATTAAATGGGAAAACCATTACCTCCAAAGCTAACACAATGCTGGCTCTTTGTTTTCAGCCTCACATTTATTGGGCCGGTGATCAGCTTTACAACCACTTTGCTCTGTTTGTCTCCCCGATTGTGTCCAGACCCAACTGCATTGACCTAGCTTTTCTTCACCTCGGCTTAACAAAGCTTCAGTAATGCCATTGTCCTGGCTTCGGCCATCCCATTAAGTTCCTTGCTAGAGGCTAGATTTTGCCTATAAGAACCCTTAGTTTTGCCCACTCAGTGTTCTATTACTAGAATACAGCTGAGTTCACTCCAGATTGGACTCTGATTTTAGCTTCCTCAGCCATTCCTTCCCTCCATGCTCATTCCACTATCCACGCCTGCATCGGACCCTCGGAGAAGCCTTCGGAGGTACGTACCTCTCGTAGTGGTGCCTCTCTCAACCTGTCTCCCCATTTCTACTTTCCTCAAGCAGTGAATGTGTGAGTGTGGGTGGGTGTCCTTTTGCTGTGTGTGATTCCTGTCATGGCCAGCCAAGAGATGGAGTCAGAAGATGGGGAGGAGGACATGGCTCCTCAGGAGCAAGAGTATTTGGAGGCTAGACCAGGTCCCAGTCCTGCCATGCCAGACCCCAGTCCTGACATTTCAGCCCCAGGAGTAGGAGCCCAGCCAGGCTCTGGCACTGTGGAGCTTCCTTCAGAGGCTAAGCAGCTGAGTGAGGTTTCAAATGACAAATCCAGGTTGGTGGTTCCCTCCTTTAAGGAGAGGAGGGCTGAGAGTGCTTGTGTGCATCGGTCCCGCAGGCTTGCTGAAAAGCAAGCTGGTAATAAAGCACAGCTGCCAACAGGGAGGGTGTCTCCTACTTAAGCACCTGTGGGATGCCATCCCTTTGCCAGAACTTATTGTAAGTCTCTTGGTGTGACTGTGTACTGGCTTCGTGTCTTTGGAACTCTGGTTTGCCTTGACCTTGGAACAATTTGGACTTTTGCTGCTTTCTCCTTGCCCTGACCTCGGACTGGACTGATTTTGTGATTTCCCCAACCCTGACCTCGGTTCTGGCTTTTGGACTATTCTTTGGATCAATGTTTAGGTTTATGGAACTGCCTTATCAGCTTTTGTTGGTGTGTGCTGGCTGCAGTCTGGGACAATTCCCTGTTTTAATAAATATTTAGACTTTAATTGAAGAAGCCCATTTCTGCGTCATCTCTCAAGGGATTATATGGTCCTTCAGTACACACGTAGGGAAACAATCTAATGGGGTATTTGTTAGGGGCCCCCTCTCAGCAATTTGAGCTAATTAAAATTTCCCCTAATTAGATCCTTCCTAATAGGAGAAGCTAGTGGACAAGATTAGTAGTGACCAGTGACTCTGGTGCATGATCAAGAGACACTATATTTAATTCTTGCTAGTAGTGTGCAGAAGGAGGAACTTGTAAAACAATTGTCAACATCTTGTACCATGAAAAACCTATGATCAGACAATCCAAAATGAAACAGGAGATGGTGCTGGCAGATGAGGCATGCCCCGGTCAGAAGGCACTCAACAAGCTACTGGGGAAGAGAAAAGACAAATAGGATTAATGTTGTGTCTAACAGAGCAAGTGAATTCAAGCTGAAAGGACACTCAACTGCTCACAAGTTCAGAAGTAAAAGAAATAGAGATGGAAACAATATTCAGAGACTTGGGGGGGTGATAAATGGGAGTCCCTCCATTTATCAGGGCTTTTTTTCCTGTGGAAGCAGGACTGTAAGATAAGAGGAGCAATGAGGACAACCAGCCAATTAGATGGCAATTAGAAAAGAACATTCTAGATGGTTGCTGGAGAGAGACTGTTGAGGCAATTGAGAGTAAGAAGGTGAAAAGAAGCAAGTTCTCAGCTTTTAGGCCTTTTTCTTAGTCGAGGATTCGGGTTTTGGTATATTTGGCTGAAATTATTATTATTTTGTAATTTTTATCTTTTACATTTGTGCCTGGAGGACTAGTTTTCCTCCATGTCTTCCTCTTTAATGTTCTTTACTTCATAATAAACTTTTTTCTTCAGTACTCTGCCTCTTTCTTCATTCCTTTTAATGGCCTTAGCTCAGCTAGTGCTTTTCTAGTTTTTGGTTACTAGTAGAAGGCCCAGCAATGCCCAAATGCATTGCTGGGGTGTAACAGGTCAATCATTGGGTGGTGGCAGCAAGTTGTTTTTGGGATTAAGGTGGTCTCAAAGGGTCCCATCCAGCTCAACGGAGTGGAGTGGGACCATAGAGAACTTTCACATGGTGACCTTGGGTTCATCTGCATCTGTCTTATTTTCTGGGGGGAAATTAAAGACACGGTAGAAAGCTGAGAAGATCTTCACAGGAGGTGCACAAAAAGAATCTTTTTAGTGTTGGAAAACTCTGGCAAGGTGAATCCTTAAATCCCCTTTTCACTCACTTTAGGTTTTCAAATAGTCTGAAAGACAATTCCCACTTCTTCCTCACACGTTTCTTTTCCACACAATGTGGCCATTGGGAGGGAAGCTAAGGCCATGTAGATCAGTATCTGGCTATGTTCATGCTGGGGCATGATGGCAGAGGTCCTGTAGGATGCTTGTGTCATTGCACACTGGTGCATAGATCAAAACATAGTCAGATAATCATCCTAAATTGTCGCCTTAGCCAACTCAACATGGCCATCCAACTACATTTCAGTAGCTGAAACACAACAATGTAGGCATCATTTCGGATTTAATAGTTGATTGTTTAGTATGTTTACACTATGAAATGAGGGCCTCAGTTATGAAGGAGTTTGAGTGGACCAATTTTGCCTAATCATTTGGGGGCAGGGAACTTAGCCCTTCCCTGGCTAGACATTGGTCCAAAACACATTACAGAAATAATCCAGTTTGAGATCACTTTAACTGCCCTGGCTCAGTGCTAGAGAATCCCAAGAACTGTAGTTTATTGTAGCACCAGAGCTCTCTGACAGAGAAGGCTAAATGTCTCATAAAATCACAGTTCCCAGAACTCCCTAGTATTTAGCCAGGGCAGTTAAAGCAATATCAGAGTGGATTAATTCTGCAGTCTGTTTTGGACTTTAGGGGGTGGTTTCATAGTCCCTCCATCCTACAATCCCTGCTGTCATTCAAGTGTACCTTGTGGAGGGCGGGGAGGCTTGAGAATAAAATGTGGGAGATGCAAAAGAGCTGAATTCCTTGGAAGATAGGTGGGTTGTAAAAAGAAATTGTTCTGAGAAATACCAGCTTTGTATTATACTTGTGCATTTATGTATTTCTTTTATGTCCCCAACTCTGCATACATCCCTGAAATAAAGGGGAACAGCATCCAAATCAGTGTAGATGTCTTTAGGTTAAACACTTGAACAATGGGGGAAAAAAATGATAGGAAGAAACTTAACTCATTTGAAGTGTGGTGCTGGAGTAGAGATCTGTGGATATCCTGGACTGCCAAAAAGAGAAATAAATGGTTCTGAGAACAAATCTCCCTAGAAGCCAAGAAGACTACAGTGATACTTTGGGTGTACCATGAGGTGACATGGGTCACTAGAAAAGGCAATAATGCTTTGTTATGTGGAAGGCAGTAGGAAAAGAGGAAGACTGCAATGCAAGTGGATAGACTCAGGCATGGAAACCACATCTCTGAGTTTGGAAGACCTGACCAGGCCTGTTGATAACAGAACAATTTAAAGTATCTCATTCATAGGGTCACTATAAGTCAAAGTCAAGTTGATGGCAATGAACAACAACAACGACAACACAGAGAATAAAACTGTGTTGGTTAGCAACCTAAACTGACTTATTGCATGTCGTCTTCTAGGAGTTTAGGCATAGCATATTTACAATAACTTACTGTTGGTTTGATGTGCCCAGATCCATTCTCTTCCTGTATTAGGCAGCCTTCCACTGTTTCTTCTAGGGGTTTCATCTGCCCTCATCTCTCTTTCTCCCTGTGTCTCCTCCATCAGGCTCCTAAGCATGGACTCTAACAAGGCCGTCAGCTATTCCACTTTGGAACTTTAAATATAAAGACTTGAAGTGGCTGCCTTTGGTCTTTGAAGTGGTGAGCACTGTGCTCTTAAATATATGCTTGTGAATATGCACAATGTAACCTCGGAACTGAAGTATCGACATGGTGGGCTAATGTTATTATTTCAAATACCTTTACTTTCAGGAATTTGTTAGGCTGTATTGTTCCTCTGACAAGACCACTGCACTTAAACAGCATACTTTATTATACATTAATTATAATACTTATGATTAATTATTGAGGCACCCCTTCATTGTTGTAGAAAGCCCAACAGAACTTTCTCTCCTGTTTTCATCACCCAGCCGTTTATTGTCTCAGTAAGTCTGCCCCTGAGCTACAATTATGTACATTGTTTAAAACCTTTTTTTAAACTCAAGAAATAGGAGCTCATCTATTTTAAATGTACATCTTCCTCGTGCTGTATTTTATTTTCACTTACCTTGCTAGTTATGACCCATTTATCCCCCCCCCCCATCAGCCCCATGAGGACTGTGGAAAGAAAGAGCACTCTGGATACAAGAGATAACCAGCTTTTTGCTCTGGTGTTACGGGATGTAAATCTTCAATTCTTTTATTTTTGCATCTGGGAATAAACAACTTCAGAGGTTTTGTCCCAGCTAGATAAAATTGTGAAAGTTGTTTAAATTGTTTTGGATTTTTCCTGCATTTTGTAAAGGCTTTTTTTATGAGAAAAAAAAGTGTTCTGTGCAATATACATTGGCTGACAGAGATTAGACAGTCATAATCTGGATTTAAGAGCTCATAATTACTGGAGATTGAAGTTTATGGTTGTTAAAAACTGACCATGACCCTGAAAGAGCTGCTTTTTCAGTCTACCAGTGCCTCAACTGAAACATTTTTGAGGCACTCCAGCTCGGTGCTGGAAAGTGCCATCTGCAGCATTCTCCCTGACTGCATCTACACTGCGACTTAATTCAGTTTGACACCATGTTAACTGCCATGGGTCAATGGTATGGAATTCTGGGAACTGTAGTTTTGTGAGACATTTAGCCTTCTCTCTGAGAGAGCTCTGGTGCCATAACAAACTACACATCCCAGGATTCCATAGGATGGAGCCATGACAGTTAAAGTGGTGTCAAAGTGGATTTATTCAGCAGTGTGGCCTGAGCCCCAGTCATGAGGCATGCTGAGAAGTGGCAGCTGGGGGGAGCCTCAGTCTAGCCACAGTTATTTGTGCCAATGCACCATGAGACTGGAAGTGAAATGCAGGCATAATTTTCCAGTGTCCTAATCTTCAGTGCCTCAGGAACCCTTCTCTTGGGATTTTTAGGGCTGACATCAGCAAAGGTAAATATGATGACAGAGTTCTGTCATCATAAAAAACATACAGGGGGAGCTGGGTTGGCCATATAGCTATTCCAGTAACAACAAAATTCACGAATCATTTTGGCCAACAAAAATGCACAATATACATGTTGCAAACTTTTGAAGCTTCACTGGCTTCTACATCAAGCAAGGTGTTACAAACCAAACAGGAGGAAAAAAAATTGAAGATGTTAGTCATAGGCCTGCATTTTGCTGTTTCTCTTCTTAGTTACGATTGTATGGAGGAGCAAATCTTGCAGGCTGGTACCTCCTCCTCCTGGCCACATGGAAACTGGGAGATTCTCAATGTCCAGGAAGTTTAACATCCATCTTTTTTGTGTGTGTTGCAAATGGATTCCAAGTGCACAAATGCTTCTTCCCTTACAGCCTCATAATGTTCCTATGAATTATTCAATTTCAAAGGCACCCAGAGGTACAGAAATGCCAAGTCTAAGGATTTTTCTTTTTAACATGGTTGGTACTCTGGACATTCTTGCTAGAACTGAGATTTTTGTTGACCTATTATATTACATGGATTGGAAAATTAAACTTTCTTTTACTTGTTCAGCATGGAGAGGAAGATCCTATAATATGACATTCCATACTCTAATTTCAAGGAGGATAGCAAGGTACATGCAATAGTCCTTGCAACACACAAAACCCCATGATGCACTCTCTCACTGATTATTCCACCTAGACATTAGGAGGAACTTCCTGACAGGGCTGTTCGACAGTAGAACACACTCCCTTGGAGTGTAGTGGAGTCTCCTTCCTTGGAGGTCTTTAAGCAGAGGCTGGATAGTCATCTGTCAGGGATGCTTTGATTGGGAGTTCCTGCATGGCAGGGGGTTGGACTGGATGGCCCTTGTGGTCTCTTCCAGCTCTATGATTCTATGATTCTACCTTTCACTCCCAATGAAGACAACCAGTTCTTTCTTTTAGATCAGCAGAGACTAAGATCAACATGATATCCAGGATGGCGTTCCTTGAGGCTGACAGCTGCTTTTTCCCTCCAGATATATGAACACAGCTAGATGATGCCTGGGAGTTCAGTTCCCTACCCCAGCATTGATTGGTGTGCCCCAGCACCATGAAACTGAGGCTGCATATGGTGTGGGTGTGATCGCACATGGAGGAACTGGATACCACCTTTTGCAGGGACTGAAAAATATAGTCACTGCTATAACCAAAGGTTATGCTACCATTTGCCAACAATAGGATTCTGGCCACAGTCCAGGTAGATATTGGACTCCTCAGCAACTGAATGGATATATGTTCATTTCATTCCTCTGCTTCCTCCGTTCCTGTGTAACATCATCCCTCTTTCCATGAGTAGAATCTGCTTGAAAGGGAAAATTGGTGTGATCATTGCCTGATTCCAGTCCTCACGCTTTTGGCAAAGAAGATCTGAGTCTACAACCTAACATGTACAGAAGGAATTTCTGAAAGTTTCTCCTTCTAAATGTACAATTAGATTAATTTCTGAATCTAACTGTATCTCTACATCTATAATTTATATTGTGGAATAATTATCAAATAAAGCAGTAGTTCCCTATATTCCAATATAAATTGCAGCTGTGGTAGTCAGATCCTTATGGGGGAGAAAGTGTTTGTTTGTGGGGTGGGGTGTCACATCACTTCTACTTTACATTCAAGTCTGCTGATCTGGATTGTGATCCCTGTATTTTCTCTAGATTAAAATTGCAGATATGTAGACATTTTGAGTATTCTCTGCCTTTGCCACCTAAAAACTGAAAAGGCATAAACCAGGTTATCTTACATCTGAATATTTAGAGGACATACCTATTAGGAAACTAGACAAGATACAGTCTATGATAAATAGGAACAGACATGAATAAATGCAGGAAACTCCTTTACACACAGAAACCATATCCAGTGTCACTGAGAGACTGAATTCTGTAATGATGCTATCCACAGATTCCACACACAGCTTGATCCACTACTTCTTTGGCCTATGCATTCCAAGAAATGTCAAACAATACCCCATTCAAGACAGTTTCCATCTCACAGAAGATTTGCTGGGTTATCTTTTGCAAAACAGCAATATAAATAACATTTACCATTTGATTTGTGTGTATATGAGAGAATTAGATCTAATGCTGACAGATTTCAGTGCATGACCCTAAATCTCAAGTTTTCATTGGTCATCTCCAGGAAACAGACAAGAGTGCAAATTCACCAATGTTGTTTGTAACAGTTTTGCTTACTACAGTTTCTAGGGCTTTATTCATATGTTGCTACAACTTGTAAAGTCTCTCCAGGGTGCTTACATATTTACTTAGTTCAGTTCCTTCTTCTCTTTTGGCAAAGAAGATCTGAGTCCAGGGCACACCCTCTGCTCTGCATCCATCTTCTGGGTAGAAGCAAATAGACTGGATTAATTGTTCCATATCTCATCCTCCCAATTAAGGAGGCATAATCTCTTCATTTCACCTTGATCTAGGAACAGCCCCTTTCACTACAATTTCTGTATTTATTTCCAATCAGGAAAATATCTCCAGTGTTTTTTATGTACATTTGAACGACAAACTGTGAGAAACTGGGATTGGCACTTAATGCATAACACATCAGAGGATGTCCCTAGGTCTAAGGTTTTGGTCCAGAAACCTGAGGGCCTATGATGATCCCGAAATGGCAACTCTAGTTGGGTGATTTTTCCTCAAACAACTTGGCATGCTTTCAGTGGCCATAAAATCAAACATACATTTTAAAATAACAAAATAGTCTTGTGTTGCCAGTCTAAATGATTGGTTCTTCCACAATGACTAATAACTTATGATACAATACTCAGCAGTTACACATTTCACCAATTATCTGTATATTTTCGCAGCATCCTGCTGCATAACAAGGGAGAGAGCTAATAATTCATTCCTGATTTTGATTATTTGGATGATTTATTTCTTGTTTGAGCCATTTCTTCTGGTGGAAGTTATTTGGAAATTGAAAATTTTCCTTATCTCATCCCCCCCCCCCAGAACCCTAGGGATTTAAATGATGTCTGCATAGTAATATGCACTGCATCCCACTGCTTCACCCTCCTTTATTGTGATTGAAAGTGACCTCGACAACAGTTCAAGACACATTTCTCCTTCTATTAGTGTCTGGAATTTACAGTTTTATATTCAAACATTCATAGTACTCATTATGTTGGATCACTTAAAGTTTTATCAGCATGTGTCATGAACAGTATATCAAAGGAAGAATGGCATACCACAAAGTATTTATATGAAGACCACACTTCTGCATTCTCTCTATCCTTGTTTAGCAACCGACCATCTTAACCAGTCTGTGGCCTTAAATGACAATGCTGACAATTTTGTTCCTTACCTCTTCATGGCGCTAACTAGACTGGTATTGAACTGGAATGGTTACATAAAGATGGCAGAAATGAAATATGTGATTCATGCCAGCCAGAACTATTCTTGTAAATTATTCTTGTAAATGTTACAGGAACAGGCCAGGGGACCTATAGATTCAGTCAGCCTCAGATTTCCAGCAGGGATTGACTGTGGATATCTTGGCTCAGACTTCAGTGAATGAGTGGAAACCTGCCCACTGAGTCATTGTAGCACATGATGACTCAATTCAGAGCATTCAGTACAGGTCCGATGTATTAAAGCATTTGAGGGAAGGGAAGGCTAACATTATGTTTCATTAAATTTAACTGTCTCTTCAGTTGCTGGAGTGTTTTAGAGGTCCACCTACTCAGAGGCTAAAATTATCCCCTCTAATCTCTGGCTGCTTTGGAGTTCAGTCCCCATGGTTTGCTTACATGGGCCCATGCTTTTATTGTACCTATATAAAGTGTACCTATATCTTGTACCTATGTCATCTTGCACCCAATATGAAACATCTATCTGCTTGTGGCACATGGAATGATTATTTTTTGACAGATACCCTAGCTGGGACACCAAGAGGTGAGACAGATTTTAGAAAATTACCTGAAATTTAGTCTTTTTCTCAGTACCTCCATAAGAGGAGAAAGCTTGGGGGGAGGGGACACAACAGTCATGCCATTACGGAGGTCTACCACAGAGCACCAAGCCATACTGACAACATGGATGATGCCTTTATGGAACAGATGACTGCACATTGAGAAAGGACAGGTGTAATAGTAATGGGAGATTTCAAGTATCCCTATATTTGTTGAAAACCAAACTGTGGCAAGTTCCCTCATTTGCCTTGCAGACAGTCCCACCTAAGGATCTTGCCAGTTTCACTACATGAGCCAGCTCACCACTGTTCATTAGGATCAGATCTAAAATATCACACCACCTTGTTGCCTCCTCCACCTTCTGGACAATGAAATTGTCTCTAAGGCAAGTATGGCCTGGTGCTCTGTAGTGAAATCACACAATAATCACTTATACCATGTGCCACAAGCAGATACATCTGTCATGAACTTCCATTTCTTATAGTATTCCTGACTATGAGATCTCCCCAAAAATTTCCCTAGGTTTACTGAAATCAGCTTTCTTAAAGTCTAGAATGCATATCTGACTGCGCTCGGATTCTCATTACTGCTATACTGGCCACCATTACTGACCACCATGGAATTTTTCAACCAGATGGCAGAGATGTCTGAGGTCCATGAGCTGCATGCAGCCCTCTCAGACTGTTTCTGATGTTCCTGCCCCTTCCCACCACAACTCACTGCAATGTGTGTGTGTGGGGGGGGGGGGGTATTGACCACTAAAACAGCCAATAGTGCACCTGATGCCTATGGTGGCATGACTGGTCATCTTTGCTCCAGTGTCTTTTTTAAATAGAAGAGGAGACCACATTGTTTTGAAAAATAAGTTCACCTCCTGTTTGAAAAATAAGTTCAGCTGTCAGGGATGCTTTGATTGGGAGTTCCTGCATGGCACGGGGTTGGACTGGATGGCCCTTGTGGTCTTTTCCAACTCTATGATTCTATGATTCTATGATCCTGTTTTCATATTATCAGAATATAGTTGTTGCTGAACTCTGGAAGATGCTCTCTGTAGTGAACACTTAAAAAACAAGGCTACGTATGGAAATCAGAACTAGGACATAGGGTGAGCTATGAAGGAAGGACATAAGGTCTTAAATTGTAAAAGTATATAATACCAAAGTCAGGATTATCTATATCATAGTGTTTCTGATTCTATGTATGGTTGTGAAAAGTGAAAAACAGTGATGAATGATCATAGAATCATAGAGTTGGAAGAGCCCACAAGGGCTATCCAGTCCAAATCCCACTGTGCAGGAATACACCGTCAAAACACTCTCGACAGATGACGATCCAGCCTCTGTTTAAAAGCCTCCCCCCAAACAAGGAGAATATTATACTCTGAGGCAAACAGCTCTTACTATCTGAAATTAATTCCTAATGTTTAGGTGGAATCTCTTTTCCTGTAGACTGAATCCAGTACTCCATGTCCTAGCCTCTGTAGCAGCAGAAAACAAGCTTTCTTCATTCTCATTATGACATCCCATCAAATATTTAAACATGCCAACCCTTAACCTTCTCTTCCTCCAGTTAAACATACCCAGCTCCCTAAGCCACTCTTCATGTGGCATAGTTTCCACAACTTTTACCATTTTGGTTATCCTTGTTTGGATAAACTCCAGATGATAGGAAGAAAATCAACTCATTTGAAATGTGGTGCCAGAGAAGAGTTCTATGGATATCATGGCCAGTTTAAAAGACAGTTAAATAGTCTAGACCAAATCAAGTTTGAACTCTCCCTAGAACCTGAAATGACTAAACTGAGGCTATTGTAGTTTGGACATAAAGTGAGACAGAAAGACTGATAAGAAAAGATAATATTCCTTGATAAGTTGGAAGGCAGTAGGAAAAATGGAACTGTGCAATGAGAGCCAGTGTAGTGTAGTGGTTTGAATTAAGACTCTCAAGACCAGGCTATGAATCCGAGCTTGGCCATGTAAACCTATTGTATGCCCTTGAGCAAGATGCACGCTCTCAGCTCCAGAGGATGGCAATGGCAAACCCCCTCTGAAGAAACTTACTGAGAAAATCCCATGAAAGTTTTGCCTTATGGTCACCATAAGTTGGAAACAAGTTGAAGAACATACATACTACACACAACAACAACAAAGACTTGGCCAAGGAAGCTGCGGCCCTCAACAAGGCCATTAATAACAGAGTGTTATTATTCACAGAGTTGTCATAAGTCAAAGTAATTAACTTCATGGCAATTAACAACAACACTTATTTACATAGTCCCCAAAGGTATGTACAGCAGATTTTTTTTAGAAGTGATATATATCCCTACAGTTTGCACTACACTCCTATCTCTTCAGGATTCTAACATCTCATTCTGTTGCATGTGTAGACCAAAGTAAAGAGCTAAAGTGTAACTTGCTATACTTTACGGAGTAAAGAGATATGTAACTTGCAATACTTTAAAATGGCTGCCATCCACTCATTGTCATTTGCCAGAATTTAGTATGATGGCTACATTTTGACAGATAGCAAATGTTTTGTTTGTTTATTTATTTGGTATACCCATTGTGCAAGCTGATCAACTCAACAGTCAACAGTCATCAGGTGGATCAGTGTCTTGCATTTAATTCAACTTTGGTTTTCTTTCTGCTGAGGGAATTCTTTCCATTACACTGTAACTGACCCAGCATGCTTTTCTCTCCTGCCAAGTTCCCTGGCAGTCTGATGATGGCAGAAAATCAATGTTAACTCTCATGTTCAAAGGTTAGGTTGCAACCTCTTCTTTGCCAGGCAGTCATTGAACCGTAACAAAAAGCTACCTGCAAAATCTATTGTGGCTCCCTTTCAGTTATTCTGTGGAGTCAGCAGGCTGAGTTGGCTCCTGTACTGTAAACAGTGAGAGAGAGAGAGAAAGGAAAGGGTTTCAGTGGAACTGGGATGTTTCTCAGCAGGTAAGAAATTAAGCCATAGAGCAGTCTGTAACAGAAATGCTGTCTCCTGTTAACATTGCTGTGATGAAAAGAGATATATGGGGCGGTCATTTCTGAGATACATCCTCTGTCCTTTTTCATCCTGTGATGCTTCTCTTTCAGAAAAAAAGGTGCAATAAGTCATAGAAGTTCAATATTTCCTAGATAAAAGGAAAAATCTTTGTACAAGAACTGAGGAAATTTCTAGGGGGAAAGGAACAATTATTACAAAATGTCCCATGCAGTCAGCAGAATGGTAAGATTGCAGTGAGGGATGGCCACCCATTCCTATATTCAAGTTGTCTTTGAACGTGAATGGATTATCATCTCAAATTCTAACGGCTAGTTCTCTTTCTTTGATTTTTTTTAAAGCCTGTTCCAAAAGAATACGAAGCTATCTTCAAGCCTATATGCTTCTAAAGGCTGGATATTTTCCAGGGACTTTGGGTGGGCTTAGAACTATTCTAGCTGAGGCAGTATTAACATTTTGATCTTGAAGAACCCTTCAGAGCAAGACATTTGAAACAAAATAAGTGGTGGAGGGACAAGGATGTGGGGAGCAGTGGTTAGATCAACTAGGGAGTGAGGATTAGATGGGATGCATGTCCTATTCTTCCAGGTTGTGCCATGTGGACACTTTGTACTACCTCTGGACATATTTACTGCTACTGTAAAATATGAAGCAGGATGTGATGAGTGGTGAAAGTGACTTATTACAGTATTTGTTCATTGTTCAGTGACTATTTTCTTGTTTGAGCAATCCTGCAGTACTATTCTATAGGGAATCATTATATAGATTATAGGGGAAATTGGCAGAGATCGTGCATCAGGAGACATATATTTGGCACATGACTACATCTCCATAGCTACGTCTTCCAGGTCTATCTCTCAAACCCAGCTTTCAAATGACACAGTCCAATGCTTCAACATAGTGATTTTTGTGTTTCTGGAAAGCAAGGGCCTCAGTGGAGATGTGTATAGTTATTTTCTTGTAGATATAGCAGTGCAACAGGCATCAGCAGAGATTTCTGAGGGTCCTTAGGAGCAGATAACATCCTTGCAGCAAATACACACACAGGCAAATAACTCATCTCTGTAGAACCCCTGTTGATGGTGGGGCTACATTGCTTGAAACTGGGTTTGCATTAACATTTTAGTCATTGCTTGGGAGGGATGTGAATCGCCACTAATCTTCTTAAAAGAAACAATGAGAAATTTTAGCACTTTTCTTCCAAAATAACTGTTCTTGAAGCCTATTTACATTTTGGGACTTTTTGCGTGCAAAAGTTGCATGTGGTTGTGTTTCACGGAAGGCTGCCTTTTCTGCACAGAGAATAATGTTTTCATGCAGAAGTATTATTTTCTGTGCAGAAAAAGTGGTTTCCTGCACAGTAAGTTCTGTTTCCTGCACAGATTTTGTGCAGAATGCCCCTCCCCCATGGGAAGATTCTCATCAAGCCAGCATTCTTCTTTTCAGGGTTTCTCGATTCTCAAAAAAACTGTTTTAATTATTTTTCAAATATTTTCAAATAATATTTGAATACCTATGCATGATCAATAGAGAATTTCAGTCCCTGCAACAATAAAAAAGTGACTTGTTATTGTCAACTGTCATCAAGACAACTTGCCTTATGATGACCCTGTAAATGAGAGACCTCCAGGTCACCCTATCGTCAACAGCCCTGTCAAATCTTTCAGATTCAGAGCTGTGGCTTCCTTGATTGAATCTATCCATCTGTAATATCTTTTTTAAATGCCTACTACCTTATCAAGCACTGTTATCTTTTCTAGTGAATCATGTATTCTCATGATATTTCCAAAATATGACAGGCTCATCTTGGCTTCCAGAATGTAACCCCTGTACTCCACTTTTCATAACGCTACTAAGATAATTCCAGTTCAAAAATAAAGGCACCCAGCAGTGGAAAACCCTGCAGTTGAGACCCATACCTGTCAAATGGCTTACATGAGAAGGCTTCCTGTGGGATCATTCTACTTCTGTTGTCCCACTTCAGTTCCGATTTACATATATTTAAAACTTTCTACAGTACTTATTAGGTACATTATTTATTTAGCATCAGTGCAGTGCTGCAGTGGTAACTGGGAAATTCTGTCCAAGCAAAGAGCAAGAGACTGCTTGGAGCGGTTTCTAAAAAATAAATGACTAGAAATGCATAATGGCTTTGAAAAGTTATATAACTGGAAATGAATAGTTACTGACACTAAAGGAAAAACTTGGCAGCCTGGATTTCTTACAAATGTCAGGTTCCTGCTTTTAATTCATTGCTGCTTGATTGACTGATTGGAAACATGTTATTCATGGCAATTAACAAAGTATATAGGAAAAAAAATTCATTGAACTATTTTAAAATAAAAAGTACACTGTATTTCAGAAGAGTACAATTAAAGAGAAGCAGCAAAAATGTCTGAAAGATGTTCCAAATAGATGACTTTGACTACATGAAGGGACAGTGATGGTGATATTAAATGTGTAAACTAATTGCCCCCAACAAGCAGGATACTCATTTTAGCAACCTACAGAAGGATGAAAGGCTGAGTGGACCTTGGGGCCCCTGGCTGGGATCAAACCTACAGCCTTATGGCTGTGAGTGGCTACAGTACTGGCGTTTAACCACTGTGCCACCAGGGCTCCTGAAAATTAATGAAATTTTGGATCCTGTGTTAGACAGAAATACACCTCCACCAACGAAACAATCTATGATGAGAGCTATTTTACAGACGTACATGAACGAATATAGTTTACTGATGTGTGGACAACTATACACCCAGGAGACAGGAGACAGGGAGTATACTTTTATTTCTCTGGTCCACCATAACTGTTTCAGATTAGATTATTCTTAATTTCTGCATCATTAATTAGATATATAAACATATGCAAAATTGAGTCCTTGATAATATCAGATGATATGCTGGTTTGTCCAGAACTGCACTTTTCTAATACTTCAAAATCCTTTAATCACTGGCAATTTAATGTTTCATTTCTCAATGATGAACAGTTTAGGGCTCAAATGTCAGCAGATCTGATGGAATATTTTATAATGAATGAAAGCTCTGCAAGTTCATAGGCTATAGAATGGGAAGCATGTAAAGCCTCTATTCAGGGCAGAATCACTGTTTATTCTTCATTTAAAAATAATATTTTATTAAAAGGGGGGAATTATTAAACAAGCGGTTGAATTTTCTGTTTCCATTTCTGAATAACTTTATCAAGAATTGCAAAAAGTTAAATACGGTATAAATTGAATACTGTTCTCTTACAACTAACTGAAATTGCTTTGACAGACTATCACAAGTTCAGTTGGTTGTAAGAGAACCAACAACACAATGTTATTCAGTCTAGTGAAGATGAAAGCAATAATTTATATACATTTTCCAAAGATATAAACCTACAATTTGTTTTATGTGGATCTTTATAGCTTCAGGATATGGGTCATACTTTCTGCACTACCTACTGTCCTATATCCTTACTTAATGTTGATATCAAAATAATGATAACTATTTTAGCTAATTGATTACTAAAAGCCATTTCATCTCTAGTATGTCCTGATCAGGTGGGATTTATCAAAAACAGGCAAGTAGCTAATAATATTTGACTGGTTGTAGATCTGATTGCTTTAAACCCAAGTGGAACCTTTCAGTATGTCTTCAGATGATCATAATGCCTTTGATAAAATTCACCGGTTGTTTATTTTCACATTATTGGATAATGTTGAGTTTCCTAAGATATTTTTGAAATTGATAAAATTTTCACATTCAGCATCAAGAGCATGTGTTATAACCAATATATTTTTCTTATCCTTTTTTACATTGAAATGGGCTAATACTCAGCTTCTCCTTGGAACACTTAGCATGAGCTATTAGATAAAATTCCAGAATCAATGGATATGAACATGTGTCTTTTCACAGATTATTTTTTGTTGTTCATTTCAAAGCCCCAGCAGCCAATCCTTGCTTTGAAGCAGGTGATTAATAATTTTGGTAGAATATCTATGTATTCAATTTGCTGGTCCAATTCAGAAATACTGCCAGTAGGAGGCAAAACAGACTATAGTATATTTAAAGCATAGCAATTTTGATACTGGCCAAATTCAATTACTTATTTGGGCATAATTATCCCTCAGGACTTATCTCAGATGATTAATCATAATATAAGTAAGATGATGAAAGAAATTGCACAAGATTTAGAGATGGACAAGCTTAAAGATGAGTCTGCGGGGTAAGGAAAGCATAACTAAAATGAACTGTTTATGATACTGTTTTAATTATGACTTAGTTTAATCCTGTTTTACAGGGTGGGAAGTGGGTATGGATTGTATACATTGTAATTTTTAACTGTATATGTTTTTAATTGTTGTACCCCGCCCCGATTGCTCGCTCAGAGGGGTGGGTAAGAAATTATTATTATTATTATTATTATTATTATTATTATTATCATCATCATTATTTCCAAGAGCTTTTCTACTTATTTTTTGCAAGTATCTTCAAAATTTTAAGGAGATTTTGAGGGATGCATCTCCTCCTAGAATTTCAATGAAAATTATGTGGATTCCTATAAAAGAGAGAAGGTCAGCTTTCCAGGTTGTCTTACATGCCATCAGGCATATATATTGTCTTGTATTAATTTTTGGACATCCTCACTTGAAGTAAATAATCCACCATGATCAGCTTTGGAGGGGTGAAGCAGACAGGGCAAAAGGAGCAGATTGAAGTCCAAAATATACTGCAGAAATAATCCAGTTTGAGACTATTTTTAACTGCACTGGCTCAGTGCTAGGAAATCCAGGGAACTGTAGTTTGTTCTGGCACTAGAGCTCTCTGACAGAGAAGGTTAAATGTCTTACAAAACTATAGTTCCCAGAATTCCCTAGCATTGAGCCAGAGCACTTAAAGCTGTCTCAAACTGGATTATTTCTGTAGTGTGTTTTGGGCCAAGACATTAGTTCTCTCCCCATTAGAATCACATCTTAATCAGATCGAGAGGGCAATTGCCAACCAACTCCAAGCAGTATTGGATGACACTGATTATCTCGATCCATTTCAAACTGGTTTCAGGTCAAGATACAGAGTAGAGACTGCCATGGTCACCTTGGCCAATGATCTCTGCCCTGTTGGTGCTCTTGGACCTCTCTGCGGCCTTTGATACCATAAACCATGGTATCCTTCTGCCTTGCAGTGGCTCCAGTCATATCTCTCTGGCAGGCTCCAGATGGTGTCGCTTGGCGACAGTTGTTCGGCCAAGAGGGAACTCAAATCGGGGGTCCCTCAAGGCACGATACTGTTGCCAATGCTATTCAACATTTACATGAAGCCGCTGGGTGAGATCATCCAGAGACATGGGGCGGGGTGTTATCAGTACGCTGATGACACCCAAATTTGTTTCTCCATGTCTCGGACTGCTTCAGTGACCAAGGATGGTATCTCCCCTCTGAATGACTTTCTGAAATCAGTAATGGATTGGATGAGGGAAAATAGACTTAAACTGAAACCAAATAAAACAGAGGTACTCACTATAGGCAATGCTATTCCAGGTGCGCAGATAAATCCTCCAGTCCTGGATGGGTTCACACTTCCCCTAAAGGACTGTGTTCGTAACCTGGGGGTATTCTTCGCCTGTCATCTCAGGTTGATGTGACAGGCAGGTGTGCCTGTTATCAGCTTCAGCTGATACTCCAGCTATGACCCTTCCTGGAACGGGAGAAAATAGAAATGGTTGTACATTCACTGGTAATCTCTTGTCTCGATTTCTGCAATGTGCTTTACATGGGGCAACCTTCATGCCATGTTCGGAAGCTGCAATTGGTTCAAAACATGGCAGCCAGACTAATTACAGGGAGTTCTAATTTTGACTCCATTACACCTATTTTAAAATCCCTGCACTGGCTGCCTATTAGCTTCCAGGCACAGTATAAGGTGTTGGTTATTATCTATAAAGCCCTACATGGCTTGAATCCAGCATACTTGAGGGAACGCTTCCTCCCACACAATCCTTCTTGCACTCTCAGGTCCTCTGGGAGGATCCTACTGCAGTCAAAGAAAACCAGGCTGTTGGTGACCTCCCAGAGGTCCTTTTCAGCTGCCGCTCCAAAAATATGGAATGACCTGCTGGAGGAGATCCACCATATAACATCGCTGGAGGCCTTCACGAAGGCAATAAAGACAGATCTCTATCGGCAGGCCTTCCCTAACTGACCTCCTCAGACTTCACTACCCCCATCGTATTTTTCCGATTTTATTGTGAATTTTAATCTGATGTTTTTTAACTTTACTGTATTGTTATTGTTTGTTTCGGTTTGGTTTGGTTTTGGCTGTTCTTACTTGTTGTTACCTGCCTTGATCCAATGCAGGGAGAGGTGGGATACAAATAAATAAATATTATTATTATTATTATTATTATTATTATTCATCTTAGTAGAAGGTGCCTCCAACTCTCAGGCCTATTTTTCATCAGGTATTGTACTTATTGGGTGGAGTCCTACCATCATCATTCAAGGAGGCAGGAGAGACAGCTGAGTGTTGAAGAAACACACTTAAAAACATCTCTCTTCTCTCACAGCTGAAAGTAAATGTTAATTTGGTGTTATTCCTTGTGACAAAATCCATGTCTACTGATATGCAAATGCTTTAACACCCTAATGATATAATTCACACCAATTATTTCACTTTATTCTTAGCTCATTTTCTGAAACAAGTTGAACAACATGGGAGACGATGGATAGAAACTCTGAAAGCAGAGTGGGACATTTAAAAGTCTGTAGCTTAGGTTTAGCAAGGGAATCCATAAAGATACAAACCAGAGGAAAATCACAGAATCATTGTTTTAAGGGACTATAAGGGACACCTTGTCTTGCTAACAGGGAACAGAGAAAAGGATGAACTGTTCAATACATATTTGCTGCAGTCTTATTCCAAAAGAAAAACAGCGCTATAATGGAAATAGAACCAAGTAAGGAGACTGGAGCCCAAAAGAGGTAAAGAACAGTAAAGGAATTTCTACTACTTTAAATGAATTCAGGTTTACAGAGCCTTTACAGGGCCAGATGAACTGTATGAAAGATTATTAAAGGAACTTGCAGGTGCAGTTTGAGAGCCACTGACAATAATCTTTTGGGAATTCTTGACAGTAGAGATCCCAGCAGACTGGAATAGGGCAAATGTTTTCCTCATTTTCAAAAAAAGGGGGACAAAATGGATTTGGCTGGGCTGGTAGGAGTTGCAGTACAACATATCTTGAGGACACAAAGTTGGGGGGAAAGGCAGATGAAAACAACATAGAAGGAAATGATCATATAACACCTGTTCTGAAGTCCCTTCATTGGCTTCCATTCAGTTTCCGGACAAGGTACAAAGTGTTGGTTATTACCTTTAAAGCTCTACATATCTTGGGTCTAGAATACTTCTGTATTGTCTGTCCCACACATTGAGGTCCTCTGGGAAGAATTTATTACAGCCTAAAAAATCTAACATCAGTTTCCCAGAGGGCTGCTGCTTGAAAATTATGGAACGACCTGCCGGAGGAGATCTTCCACATCTCCACTCGGACAGCTTTTAAGAAAGCACTAAAGACAGATATCTTCTAGCAGACCTTTCCAACTTAGTTACCCCTCCCCAGATATACAATATATGCCCCCCCCCGTCTCCTCATTTTCTTCCAAATTTTAGTTGATTTTTTTTTTACTGTTTTTATACTATGACTGTTTAATTCTGTTTTAGTATTGGGAATGGAAGCTGGGTATAGGGATTGATTTTTTCTTGGATTTTATTATAACTTTGATAGATATTTACTGTTGCAACCCGCCTGGATTCTCTGTGAAAGGGCGAGCTAGAAATAAATCTTATTTATTTATTTATTTATTTATTTAAAAATGTAAGATTCCCCATTAAACATACAATATAAACATAGTAACACATTATGCCAGTATTGATTGGTGGTTCCTGAGCTCAGCCACCCAAGAGACATGGCGGTCCTGAACGCTGGTGTCTGATTATTTATGAGGGTATCAATCCCCCCACCTGCCTTACATTTAGGGAGTTTGAATCCCCCCTGCCTCTGTTGTTCTAGATTCCATATTTCTTCTCGTTACCTTCTTCACAGTGATGTCAACTTTTACAGAGGAAAGCTTTTTCTTTTTTAATCCTTAGCAGCTCCCATCTTAATTTAAACACCCGATTCCCCAGGTTTTGCTAAAGGAACATCCTGAACAAGGAACAGTAAGGTCCCAATGCTGCCAAAGGATGCCAGGTACAGATGGCAGTCCTGTTTACAGAAAATTCTCCCTTTCAAACATACAAGTGACAGAAATAGAAAATGCATAGGGCAATAAATCTTCATTTACTATTATTATATTATTATCCTTTATTTATATAGTGCTGTAAATTTACATTTAGGTATCTGATTACTTGATTGATCAATATCAATCTGCCAGCTTTCCAGGCAGTTGTTGGTGAACAACCTCCACAAAACACATTTAATATGGCAACTGTATGATCACAAATATCTGGGAAATAATTCAATAAAAACAAAGGCTTAAAACACACTGCAAAACAAAACAAACACATGCTTCATATGCTCAAAGCCTCTGCAAATAAATGTAAAGAACAAAAGCTTTACAACATTATTACAGGTTGACAATTGAGAGGCATCCACCAATCTTTTTGGAGGTTATCACCATTATTAGAGGCAAGAAGAAGAAGAAGAAGAAGAAGAAGAAGAAGAAGAGGAGGAGGAGGAGGAGGAGGAGGAGGAGGAGGAGGAGGAGGAGGAGGAGACAGTAGCACATGTGTAGCCACATTAGCCAACCATATGTTATAGCAGAGGTGGGCAAAGTGAACCTCCAAGGCCACTTTGGGCTCTCCAAAACATTTCCATGGCCCTCAACACCTCCAGAGCCCTCAGATTGACCCTTTCTGGCCAAAAATGAGGCTATAGTGCTGATCCTAAAAGCTTTTAGATGCAACAATTTACCTTTTAAATAGGTTGCATGTACTGCTTAACATTTAAAAAAAACAACCCAGTTTTGAGAATCATAAGTGGGGATTCTGGCCACTTTGTGTTTTTGATTTTATTCTTTTCATTATCTGTTTGGTCCCAAGAGAGTCCCAGAGGCTTTAGCAGTTGTCCACCTCTCTGCGACAGGACAGGAGCCCTGCAACATCTTTCCAATATTATTCTGCAGCAAATGGTGCCAAGAAGCAGGATGTTAAATAGGGTCAATTACCTATCTACCATGACTAGTGATCACCGTAACTGAGAAACACTGAAGATGTACGATGAATTGGCCTCCTGGTGCAAAGATACTTTATTTCCATTATTCCAAGAAGGTGCACACTTTCAAGTACTGGTGGTGTTTTCTTCTGATTTTATGGGTAGTTTGTTCAAACATATAGCAACTCAATCAGATAGATACTTCCATCTATGTAATGACAAACGTGGAACTTGCAGCCTCTATTTTTTTTATTTTGTTGTTTCTTGTGCTTTATTTCTTTCTTTTAAAAAAAAAATGAAACAGTTTTCTGTTGCCTAACCATCATTTGTCAAAATCTCATTTATCTAAATGGCTTGAGGGGGACAGCCAAGACATTTGGTAGTAAAATGTTCAGATAAATGGAAATCATGCAGGGTGATTCAAAAAGTATGGTGCAAAAGTAAAGCTGTTTGTCTTCAGTTTTGCACCATTTTTAAAAAAAAATCACTTGGTACTTGCACAGGCTTACAAAGTGCAAGTACTTTGGAAGGCGACACAGGCAGCAAAATGAGCTGAGAAATGGGCCTGAGCATTTGAGTGCAAAATCCTCTGGGTCGCATTGTTCCACTCGGCAGGTTAGAGTAGATCAAATCATTTCATATTGGAATATTCCTATTTGATGGCATTTGACAATTATCAGTATAACAGATCTGCATCAACAGCTTTCACAGCTTGAAAAAGTTTCATGAATCTAAATTCTTGGAGTTTTCAGGAGTAACTTTTCACAGTTCTGAAAATTTCTGTCTTAACCAGATGATTCCTATAATGAAATCCAGAGAATTTGGGGAGAGGGTATTCTTGAACACCCTTCTCCAACTTGGAGCCCTCCAGAGGTATTGGATTACAATATGAGTGGACAGAATATTCAAAACTATTTTTAAGGTAGGAAGACATGATTCTCAAATGTCAAGGAACCCTGGTAAAAAGAATCCTAGATTGATGGGGAGCTTCATACATCAAGACTTCCAATTCCAATTCCATCCTGGACCCGTTTCAGTCTGGTTTCCGCCCACGGCACTCTACAGAGACAGCCCTCACCAAAATCTCAAATGATCTCTTGCAGGCCAAGACAAATGGCCTCTACTCTATTCTCATTCTTCTAGATCTGTCTGCTGCCTTTGACACCGTGGACCACTGTCTCTTGCTTGACTTACTTTCTGGCCTCGGGTTCTCCGACTCTGTTCTCAACTGGTTCAAATCTTTCTTGTCAGACCGATCCTTTGCCGTGGTCACAGGTGGCCAGACTTCCTCCTCTGTCCCCTTATCTGTAGGAGTTCCTCAGGGCTCTCTGTCTTGGGTCCCCTTCTGTTCTCTCTTTACACACTGTCCCTTGGTAAACTCATCAGTTCTTTTGGTTTCTCCTATCATCTGTATGCCGATGACACTCAGCTGTATCTTTCAACCCCTGACCTTTCGCCGGGGCTCGAACAGCAAGTCTCCTCTTGTCTGGCTGCCATCTCTCAGTGGATGTGGCATTGGTGCTTGAAGCTCAACATGTCTAAGACAGAGTTTCTCATCTTCTCACCCTTCAATACTCCTTTTCTGTTTCTGTTGACAGCATTTCTATTCAACCGGTTCAGCAAGCCCGCAGTCTTGGCTTCATTTTTGATTCCTCGCTGTCATTTACTGCCCAGATTCAGGCCACGGCCAAGACCTGTAGATTCTCTCTTTACAACATTGCTAAAATCCGTCCTTTCCTCTCAGCCTCCACCGCCAAGACTCTGGTCCATGCCCTAGTGGTATCACGACTAGATTATTGTAACCTCCTTCTGATAGGGTTTCCTCTCTCTCATCTCCATCCTTTAATCTCTGTCCAGAACTCAGCTGCACGTATTATCACATCTGCTCGCCGCTTTGACCATGTTTCTCCTCTTTTATCCTCCCTTCACTGGCTCCCCTTCCCCTTCCGCATCCAGTACAAGCTTTTGTTGTTGACTTTCAAGCCCTCCACGGACTGGCCCCTCCTTACTTGCCTGAACTTCTTTCTCCTCACACTCCTTCTCGTACCCTCCGTTCTGGTAGTCAAGGTCTCCTGTCCCAGCCGAGGATTTCCACTGCCCGGTCCCAGATTCATCCCTTCTCTCTTGCTGCCCCTCACTCCTGGAACCTTCTTCCCCCACATGCACGCCTCATCACTTCCCTAACCAGGTTCAAAACTGAGTTAAAGACTATATTATTTAGGGAAGCTTTCCCAGAACTGTGCCATCCGCCCCAGGATGCCTCCTTTTAACCTTGTATTAAGAAGTCGAGCCCTCCCTCCAGTCCATCTGCCTTGGTCCTGGCCCCAGAGGGAGAGAAGAACCAACGGACCTCACCCCCTTTCCCATCACCTTCCCCTCTTCCTTTTGTGTTGTCTCTTTTAGACTGTAAGCCTGAGGGCAGGGATCCGTCTAATTTAAGATTGTATGTACAGCACTGTGTAAATTTACAGAGCTATATAAATAAAGGTTAATAATAATAATAATAAGACTTACTCTATGAAGAAAATTATATTGCTGTTTCTGCACAAAACAACTACATGGAGTGAATATGCTCCCAATTACAAAAAATTTGCTGTGGGAAGCAGCATTTTCTGTGCAGAAGATAATATTTCTGTACAAAATATTATTTTCTGCACAAAACAACCACATGTAATCAATTTTGTGCAGAATATATACCCAGTTACAGCATTTGTAGTTGGGAATGATTTTTTCTGTGTAAAATGACTCTTTTGAAGAAGAAAAATGAGAAAAGAATCACATCCTTAGATGACATCCCCCATCATCTCCAAGCAAAAATGGGGGATGGTGGGGCTTATAAGAGTTGCAGTCCAACATATCCAAAGGACACAAACTTGGGGGAAAGTTTTCAATGGCACACAATCAGTTTATGCAGGCATCATCATTCTCTTTAAACCAATACTTCGTAATCCTATGCAGGTCTACTCAGAAAGAAGCCTCTTGAGTTCATTGGATCTTATTCCCAAGTAAATATCATAAGATTGCAGCTGTACTTAACATTTTCTTATTACTCTACAATTCCAAAGAAAGTCAGCTGTGATAAATTTGCTGTATTGTAGTAGAATTTTCCTTACTGATAAATTTTACAAAGAAATCAAGGTTTGAAGAGAGAAAGCCTAAAAACCAGTGGCAAATCATATAGAATGGCAAACGTGCAATGTTATTTACTGATGTTGGTAAATGATGTTGACAGTGTTAGATAGCTGACAGGTAATGACATTTTTATATGACACCTGTTGACAGACAACCTACTAATCACTTTTGGGAGCAGGAAGAGGGAATTTGTATTTGATATTCGACACCACATGAAAAAAAATTTTTTTGAAAGCCTATCAAGCATGAGCTCTAACTAATGTAAGCAACAGACTCAAACTGGCCTTGCAATTATATAGCCATTTTAACAATACTCATTATCAAACTCATGTACAATTAAATGAAACACAGATTATATTTTGGTATCCAGAAGAAGCAACTGTTTCCCCATGGAATTTGCTTCAAGCTATACATCAAGGGCAAAGGAAAGAAAAATAGTTGCATCTCTACTAACATCTGAGACATTTTCAAACATGTGATAGCATCTGTAAAAATATAAAGCCCTAAAGAGCTCTTTGTATATTAGATTACAACTTCCAACTCTCAGGCTTTATGACAACATGCATGGTAGACAGGGATGGTAGGTCTTGCACTCCAGCACATCTAGAAAGTATCAGACCGGGGTAAGCTGTATGAAATCACTCGGGTCTGTAGAGGAAACTCTTCTAGCCACGTCATGATCTGAAGTTTGGCAGCTAGTATGGATGTGGAAGGAGGCCTTCTTTGTGGTGGCATGTAACATTTGGAACATTCCCTTTGTGTTGTAAGTGCCAGTGGCCATATGCTTCGGGCACCTGTTATAAAGGTAGCCTTATTTTCCCCACTAGAATTTCTCAATCAGTAAATGATGTATGATTGCTGCTGCTAGGTTATATGATGCAATCATTACAGGAAGGGTCATTTGGACCTAATGGAACACTTCATGACAACCTTGATGATCTATCAAAGATGATCAGGGAGAGGATGGATCATGGGGTTGATAGAGAAACAGAATCATGTCAAAAGGGTTGGATGGCCTAAGTAGAAGGCAGGGTATTATTCTATGCAGTACTCCTCAAGATTTGATTAAAGTCTGGCTACTGTTCTCTACCAAGCATGGACCTGAACCAGAGATATCCATCCTTCTCCCTGGCTAGGATTCTTCCTACCCATTTTGGTACCAGTATCTATGATTGGGTATTGATGGTGGTGGTAGGGAGACCAAAAAAGTCCCAGAAAATGTCTTTGCTGTCTGCTGCTGTGGGCATGTGACTAAAGAACTTCTCTGTGGAACTTGCATTGTGGTATTGACTGTTCCCTCTATTTTCCCATATCTCCAAAAGGCATGAGAAGCATTTTTCATCGTTCTTCATGTGATACCTGATCTTCTCCTTCAGAGCTGTATCCTCTATGCATTGTGCTTTGGGTGGAGATTCCAGATCTCAGAAGGTGTTGTGGCTCACTTTGTTTGATACACTGTCCTCCCTGGCTCCATTTTTCTAGGTGAATTTTGAACTTTTGGCTCATGGCTGTCTGTTCTTTATACAGCCTTCCTGCCAGTGGAAACTAGTGGTTTGGATGTCAGTTGGGTGGTGAATGCACTCCAGTTTTTAGTTTCAATAAATGAGTTTTCAAGGTAATGAATCTATTCGAGGGGGCCTAAAATTCAGTACCTTGGGCAACTCCTTTAAACATCATACTACTTATTAACTGAAATGGATTTATTGTTCCTCTGCAATAAGCCAGTAGCCAACATGATTTTTGACCACTTCTCATCATCCTCTTTGACTGTGCTGTGTTCCAAAATGGTAGCTGTGCCATACTAGCTTGGGCATTCTGGGAACTGGAGTTCAGAAATGTGACAGTCAGCATAAGGGTTTTGATTCTGTTTTCCTTCTTTAGAGAGATGCATAGAAAAAAAAAAATAAGAAAGCAACTTGGAAAAAAATAAAGCAAAGTTTGAAATGAAACCAAATGTAATCTCTTTGAGTTACAAGAGTTCCACTAGAAATAAAATTTGCACATGAAAGCAAAGAAACATAGTTGAATTTCAGTCAGGTTCCTTGCATTGATTTGTACAAAGATGTGTGTGTGTGGGGGGGGGGGGGTTAAATTAAAGTTGCAGTCCACAGGGTCTCTTTTACACCCTAAAAATATTTTGCATTTCCAAAAGCATTTCTCAGTTGTCAAACTTCTCTCATCTTATTTTCACGTGACTTTAAGAATGAGCCAGATGAACTTCAAGAATATTTTAAAGAAATAAAAAACAAACTAAAAAAAAAAATCCCTCCTCACCAGAGACTGGAAATGTCAAGCCTGAGCCTGGAGTATATTTTCCTCAGTCAAAGTTTTAAAACCTCTCTTCTCAGAAAACAGGATTTAATAATGGTAATCCTGACAAAAAAATCTATGCAGCAGTGAAAGCTTGTGGGTGCCGCCATAACATACCTATATCACAGCCAGATCAACAAACCCATACTGAGGAAATAATTTATTGTTCAACTAGTTGCTGCAGTTATTTTCAAAAGGTATTTTCATTTGACGGTGTGTGTCTTTTTTTCCTTTGAGTCTGGCTCATAAGACAGATTGATGGCTGTTATTTCTTCATTGGGTTTATTTTATTAGGGCATGCTGAGGGAAATTATGACAGCTCTTGTTAATGGAAATTGCAGGCTTAATTCCCCCTGAAATGCACCGAAGATTTATTTCACTGTACCCACCAAAACAACTGTGTAGTAAAAGTTCTTTTTGCTGTGCCAGTTAAAGCCAAACAAGATGTGATGGAGGAGTCAAACCCCTGGCTTCAAATGGCTGATGTGTATGACACATACCCCCTTAATCTTAATGCTTCCACAGTGGAGTTTGAATTTCATCAGAAGATAAGGTTGCCCTTAACCTTTTCATTACAGGCCTCAGCTTGGAAACGTTTGACTATAACATCCACAATCACCCAGCCAGCATTAGGGATGGAAAGAATATTCACTTTTTTCATGCTTGATGAGAAAAAGTAGGAAAGAATCCCATTTTGTGAGAGAGGCAGAATATAAATCCAATTAATATATAAATAGCCACTATACAGAGATATCCCCCTTTTTTAAAAAAAAGAAGTCCACTGCTACAAAGTTTTTCCTCTCAAGCATGGGAGTGAAAAGGCCAATGTCCCTGTTTCCTCACAGCGGCAGCTGATATCCCCCCCCACACACACACACACAAAGTTGCATTTTGGCAATAAAGACATATTTATTCAAATCCATTATCTTTTTCAAAAAAAAAAAAGAAGAAAAGGCTTGGTAAATATTTTCAAAGCATGAGGTGAGGTCCCATGCAAACAGATATTGAAAAATACACAGAAAGAGACATAATCTGCTCAAAGGGGAGAAGCATAGAATTATACTACTGGAAGGGAATAAAAAGGCTATCTTGTCCAATCCCTTGCCAACACAGGACTCTACAGCTAAAGCTTTCCTGACATATGGCCATCCTACCTCTTTTAAAAGGTTCCAATGAAGGAGAGCCGACTGTCTTCCAAGCTTAGTTATTTATTGCACTGCTGCTCTCAACATCTTCCTAATAATCAGTCAGATTCTCCTTTCTTGTAATTGGGACCCATTGGTTTAGATCATATCTTCTGGAACAGCAGAAAACAAGTTTGCTGTGATGGTGCAACAAAAGAGGCCAATGTAATTCTTGTATAAGCCTAGGCTTTGATTGGCTTCTTAGCTGCCAGGTCACACTTTTAATTCATGTTTAGCTTGTAGTCTACTAAGGCCCTAAATCCTGTTTACATGTACAGCTGTTAAGTTATGTGTCAGTCATTTTCCTGCCAAAACACTGCACTTCACAGCAATCGCTATAGAAATTAATTCTGATAGTTCTCCAGTTTGTTAAGATTTTATTGAATCCTGGTTGAGCATTCCTCCATCCAAATCATATGTAAAGACATTGAACAATACTAGCCATGAAAGAACTGGAAAAGAAGTTAAAACTGGGGAGCATTCAATGGAAATCCAGAGGTTTTTTGAGAAATCCATGCTGGCTCTTAATAAATGCTCACAAACTGTCTACTTTTCAATTTGTTCTAGAACCATTCCTGATATTGATGTCAATCTGAAAAAAAAAACCACCTTGAAATATTTTATATTTTCTTCTTCTAAATAAGCAAAGTTTTGAATTAATAGCTAGCATGGTCACAAGTCTGGAGGTTATGGGAGTTACAGGCCAAAAAAGTGACATTTCAAAGCTCTGCTCCAAACCAATTGCTTAGTTTTGTTTTGTTTTTTAAAAAGTATCAGAAGGGATACAATCCTAATTATGGAGCAGGGCAATTTTGCACACAGAAGAGATCAAAATGTGAAGTAATTGAAAACTCCTTGGCCCATATCATACAGCTTTTGGCGTTGGCATTTGGCTCAATGGTCCAGTTCTTCTAGCTCCTCCAGAGACAAGAAAAAGAAAGCTAATTGACCTCTCCTTAACTGGAAATGAAATTCATAAATATTCTCAGGGGATATATTGCTGGGATATATTGGAGATGTGTTTTTCTCTGTCTTCTGTAGCAAATCAATCAGAAGGCAAGTGAATTATCAATTTAGATGTCATTTCTTACTTATGAAGCCTGATACCACCTGAGTCTATCTAGAAGGCAAGGAAAAATATAAATCCCATGCTTGATGGAAAGAAATAATAGTTGGTGAACACAGTAATACTTTTCTTTTGGTCATAGACATTTAAATACCAAGCACAAATTTATAATCAAAAGCCTGTCAGACTGAATTACAAAGGATAATATTTATTTGTTTATTCATTTATTTATTTAACATGGGACCCAAGGTGGTTTACGACAAGCCTCAAACATGACAAAACTAAAAACCTGATGATTAAAAAAGGGTGAAATCACAGTTAAGCAAGCTATTATATTAAAATGTCATTCATTTTAAAGGTGTTAAATCATTTTAAAAACATAACATTAAATATAAAAATACAGAATAGACACACCATTTAAATATATTTTCACAACTGCTTAACTATCAAATAGCTGGGCCAGGCTATTGTGAGACTCTGAGCTCTAAGATTGTCAAAGGAAGCCCCTTCTATCGTCCACCTTCCCTGGTTTGTTTGGTAGGAACAAGGTACTTGCTCCCAGACTATGGAAGTCCCTTCCTAGAGAGGCCAGGATGGCCCCATCCCTGCTCACCTTCCACTGCCAAATGAATACTTATTCCATAAGCTTGCCTATCATTATCTTTTAATGTTTTGGTGATTTTTGATATGGTATATCAATGAATTTTAAATGGTTTTAGCTCTGCAGGTTAACTGTTTTTTTTTTTTAAATTAATGTTTATATTGATCTTTTTTGTTTAGCTTTTAATCATTACTGATTTAAATAATGAGTAAGCTGTTTTAAATCCCATTGTTGGAAGAAAGACAGGATATAATTGAATCAAGAAAACCAGTGTGGTGTAGTAGTTAAATACTGGACTACAACTCTGTAGATAAGGGTTCAATTCCCTACTCAGTCATGGAAACCTACTGGGTGACCTTGAGCTAGTCACACACTTTCAGCCCCAGAAAATGTCATGATAAGTTTATATGAGGGTACCATAAATCAGAAATGATGTGAAGGTATACAAAAACAACATCTAAACTGAATGAAACTATAACAAATTAAATATATATTTCCTTGCTAGCAACATAGAGAATTGGAACAGCACAGAGAAATAAAACAGTATTAAAATGGACTAAACTGTAGAACTCTGGGTAGTTGCCCATATCCAAATCCCATACCTTGAAAATGTTGCCAAAGATTCAGTTATCAAAGGATTGCTGTCCTTCGGAAGGAAAGAAACATTTTGCAAAGGGCTACAATCTGCCTTCAGCAATGGAGAAAAGCAGTTTTGCTCTTGGCTCCCTATAAAAGTCAAAAACACAAGTAAAAGGGCTTTAGTTCCCCTCAGGCCACAGGGACCATGTCTTTCATGAAACTGAATAGCCCTGAGTGTGCCCAGCTGTATCCTTTCTAGTTACAAACCAGCCAGAAAGGACTATATGGGGAGCCTTCCATTCTGCCAGACAGCAAGTACACAAACCACATATTAACACAGTCTTCCTTGTGATGGTGGGATGTACTGAATTTCTATTTCAGCTATAGCAGAGGTGGTAACATTTTTAGGGATGAGAACTGCATTATCTTGAGGGATGTGGTTAACAGTCCTACTCCAGTGGTGGATGAGAGTGTAGGAACAAGGCCTAAGGAAAACCTAGGCAAAAATACTCCATTCTCTCTTGCTCACTCGCTCTATCTCTCAGACACACACACACACACCCCATGACTGATTGCCTGAAAGTGATTCCCAGCAGTCAGTAAAGTGGTGAACAATTCCTGGCACACTAAATTGTCAGGAGGCCATCCAGAGGATAAATTACAGAGATCAGATCCTAGAGTGGTGTTCCAAAAAGTACTGCTTTATCCACTGCCTTCTTTTTCTTTCTCCAGCCAACCTGGAGGCTAAACCCCACAGTACTGTTGCAAACCCCTGCCTTCTTCTCCTCTCCCTGTCATACACAGCAAAGCCTGTCTCTCTAAAGGACTCTTTTTGCCTCCTTCTCCCCACTCCTTTCCTTCAATCCTTGCTAACAGTGGCAGAACAAGTACAAGGGAGGAGATATAGAAGACTTACTGGAAGACCAGTTACAGCCCACAGGATATACGTGGAGCACCTCTTGTGGTGGTATGTTTCCTCTTTTTTGGTAATGTGCAAATATACACCCCCTACTACTTTAAGTACTCTGCCATTTTGCTCAGTGATGAAACTGGGGCGAGAATCTTGTGTGTCACTGATAACCTTAATATGCAAAGGGATCTTGTAGCATCTTTGAGACTAACTGAAAGAGAGGTTAGTAACATGAGATTTCAACAGGTTTGGCTTTCTTGGCCAGTTCATCACACCATCTTTTGGCTCCCATACTACATCCCACTACTCATTTATATGTTCATCTACTAACTTGGGCTTTAGGCAACATCTTTCCTCCTACCTTACCCCGCATACCCACAAGGTTTTGCATTCCTATGGACATTGTCAATTACAGACTGCTATATTGGTCTGTTCCTGAACTTTCGGCTCTACTCCATGCATCTGAGGAAGTAGACTCAAGTCTATGAAAGCTTATGCTAACAACTTCTCTCTTTGAGTGAGTCTCAAAGATGCTAAAAGATCCCTCTGCATACTGATTTTCCAGACTAGCATGGCTATGACTTTGAATTCTGATAAACTTTAAAACCTTTTGCAGGATTTTATCACTCAGCTGAACTGCTCCTTCATTGCATTGTCCCAGTGGTTTGTGAGAGTCCCTCCCTCCATGTTCCAGCTTCATTGCCCTGGCCTCTGAGGGAGAGAAAAGGACTTGATCCCGTCCTCCACTGCCACCCATTTTGCCTTTTCTGTCTAGTCTTATTTAGATTGTAAGCCTACTGGCAGGGAAATGTAAAATTAACAATTTGTAAGCCACTTCAAAAAACTTTCTATCTGAAGGGCAGTGCATACATGTGCAATAAAAATATTTATTTATCTTTATTTATTCAATATCCCTCTTTTCTCCAAATATTGAACTGCTTTTTTTCCAGAAATAATTGGGGGGGGGGAATAGTATATTGTTAGTTACCACTAATTCATGTACAGACCTTGCTGTAACCAGATGTCACCAGAGGAGCATCTAATGGCTTCCCTTCTGTAGAGTGCTGAGTCCATTCCAGGTTTTCCTGTTAATTTTCTAGCAGCTATCCAAGGTTCTGAACCTGTTTTGCCCGGGAAGCATTCAACGTCTTGGATAGCTCCTTTCAAATTCAGACTAAAACATGAATCAGATCTGATGCTCCACTGACATGGAAACTACCATCTGCCCCAAGGCTCAAGTCCCATATAGCAGAGGCAGGAAGATCCACATCCAGGAATTACAGCCAACAATGGATACATGGCAGCAGGGATGTGCTTTCCCCAAACTTTTCATAGATGAGTTTTTGTGTTAGTAGGAATCCTTATACACATTGAAGTGAGTTTTAAAGTGGTGAAGAAGATGTACTTATCATGGGGTTTTCTTGGCAAGATTTGTGCAAAATTTGATTTTGCTTTCCTCTGAGGCTCAGAGAGTGTGACTTACCCAAGATCATCCAGTGGGTTTCTACGGCCAAGCAGAGATTTGAACCCTGGTCTCTAGTCCAATGTTCAAATCACTACATCATGCTGACTTTCCTATGGATAATATTATTGCCCATAATTGCCCATGGATAATAAAGGGATTTATGTAACTGGGGGTGGGGGGTGGTGGGAGAGGAGTAAGTTGTTAGCTAGGCTTGGCCATGGCACTTTTGGAAAACTATTGGACATTTGATAAGAAAATCACAGAAGGTTGTGGCTAAGGATAGGTGGCTATGTCAAGCTGGATCTTGTCTAGGTTCCTGGTTTGTTTTAGCATCAAGCTTATTCTGCCCCATAGAAATGCTACTCTGTGTGTATGTGTGTGTGTGTGTGCGCGCACACGTGCGCGCGCACATGCACACACACACACATTTGTCCACAGATGTATGCACTTTGTGCATATTTTCCCCAAGGTATACATTTTTGGATGCATGCACCCATTGAGTTAAGCTTGTGTGTGTGTGCATGTAGTTTAATCCACCTGTTTCTTTGCTCCTTTTTACAAGTATGCACATATTGATGAGCACTTTGTACTGTCATTCTTTGTATTGTCACAAACCCAGATACTTATGGATTTCTGGTTGCAAAATACATTCAGGCTCTGTATGTGTTTTTGGGAAGTATGCACTGGGTAAATTAATTTTTCAACCCACCCGCTCCACTTCCTCACACACCCATAGCATTGACTGTGGAAGCACCATTCTAGGCTGCATCAGCAGGGTATTATTTCTAACTGCAAAGAATTGTACTGACTCTTTTGGCACCAGTGTTCAGTTCTGAGCAGCACAATTCAGGAAAATATTGCTGAGTTGGAAAGGATTCAGAACAGAACAAGAAAGATGAGACAAGGCAAATTATATAAGTGACATCTGGATAAACTAGACACATTTAGCTAAGAAAAATTACAGTTTGCAGGGGGAAACAAACACATCTCATTAGAAAAGAGATATAGTCTGATGAAACTGCAACACACATTCTTTGGTTCAGAGAAAAATAACAACTTGCCTAGTGTTGATGCTGCTCCAAACTGGCTGTCACTGTCCCTGCCATAGGTGATTATAGGTATGTGACTACTCTCATAGATTTTTGTGGAGCTTTTGGGCTATGTGGCCATGTTCTAGAAGAGTTCCTTTCTGATGTTTCGCCAGCATCTGTGTCTGGCATCTTCAGAGAATGATAGCCTGTGAAAAGATTGGATATGTGTGTGTGTGTGTGTGTGTATCCTGTGTGACCCTGGGAAGGAAGGAGTAATTTGCAAATGTATTGCTCTGTTGCTAATGGCAGTCCTCAGGGTGGGAGGATATGCAAACAAGGATTAATGTATGCCAATTGGTGCTCATTGTCTGCTGGGAATCCGGCAGCATCACTTTATAGACAAATAATAATAATAATAATAGTAGTAGTAGTAGTAGTAGTAGTAATACTTGAGCATCAAACATCTATGCCAGTCCATTGTTAGGGCTGCACCTGCTTCACAAGGTTCTCGTGAGAACAAATACCAATTAATCTTAAGAATTCTGGAAAGTAAGGATCTGTCCTTTACTTGTGCTGTCCTGCAATTCACTGGAACTGGATGCAGTTGATCTTTCAAACAGGAATAGCTCCTGGAGTCTAAGGCATACTGCAGTTTGGATAGCTGTATGGTAGACAGGAGGAAGCTGATTGCCCCTCCATTTTGTGGTCTGAATAAAAATTGCACACTACTCTGGAATTTGCTATTCTGTTTCAGGAGTTCCCACTAGAATGGAAATTATAATAGTGGAGGAAACAGTAATGGCAACCCCTTCCTACTAAATCATGACTACAACATTATGTGCAATAGCACATTCAAAGTAATATGTATTGGGATTCTAAACTAATGGTGCTATATGAACAGTGGCAGTGGCAGATATTATAAATATTAATGCAATATGATAAAATAGATACTTTTGACTACCCAATCATGTATCATCAAGTGATCAAATGTTCTAATGCTTACTAGTACAGAACCTATCGTTTTTATTTGTGTCTAACTGAAACACCTCAACCTGGGTAGAACGCAAGACCATTTTCATAGGTACTGTTTGCATTAGTCATGGAAACATTACAGTGCTGGCCTTACTCTCTGCTATTCTTTAACTTCCACCTCTAGCAGAAAATCCATTGGTGATTACTGAATATTTATAAGAAACCTCTTTTAAAAAGTAGCAAAGCTTTAGAGATAAACAGTGACAAACAACTGAGTAACTGCAATCCCAAAGACAAGGTGAAGTTTCAGTCAGTGTTAGTAAACCACAATGTGATGTTTACTCTCCTGATCTTGCAAATTGCTCAATAGTAATAGCAATAGCATTTACGTTTCTATATCGCTTATCAGTGAACTCAACATTCTTTAAGCGGTTTACAATCTGTAAGCCAAACTGGCCCTCAACAAGCTGGATACTCATTTTACCAACCTACAAAACGATGGAAAGTTGAGTCAACTTTGGAGCGCTGGGATCGAACTCACTTTTGGCTGCAGTACTGGCACCAGGGCTCCTATGCCATAGAACATTTATACTCTAGGCCTTGGTAAATGTGATGAGTCAATGCTCTCAGCCTTTAACTGGTTGAGATAGAAGGATGTGAAATGTGTCTGCTGTTTATATGAAATGTATTTTATGAGTTTTTCATTGTTTTAAATTGATGTTTTAAAAGTAATGGGCAGAATCCTGTGTGGGATTTATGTATGTGTAAGCACCATAGTTATGATGCTAGGAGTGAATCTCAGCCTACCGGTAATCCCCCTAATCCCCACTTAACAGGGAGCAGCTGCAGCAATTGACAGGGGTCTGTTCCTTTGTTGATCAGGAAGCAGCTGGCTGCTGCTTCCACCACCTCCCAAGAGTGATCTCCAGTATGACAGGCATAAGCAGAGGTCCTGTTGCAATTTTCTCTCACTCCAGAGTTTAGTCATGTGAGGGGTGGATAGAAACAGTAGTCACCTGCTTCCTTATTGATAGGGAAACAGACACCACTGATTGCAGTGTCTGCTTTCATGGTCTCTATGTAGCTCCCAAACTAGGGACTATGTAGGGACTGTTAACATGTAACAGTCACAAGTGCATAACTCCAGGTTACTCATTTGCAAATGCCATACAGGAGTCAAGCAAATATTTTAATTGGATACATGGTTTAATGCTTTTTAAACTTTTATACCTCGTCTTGTGTTAGCTATTCTGTTCTGACTTAAGCAGTAAGTTGCTTTCAGTCTTATTTAGGGGAAAAGGTAAGATACGAAATATTAGAAATAAATATGAAATATGAAATAGAGGAATAAATTCTGCCAGCCTACAAGTGACTCAAGGGTTGTTATTCCTTGTTATACAGCTTGCTTGCTTACTCTCATAGACAGGAATTTTAATGAGTTTAGGCCCCTGTCACCAAGCAGATGGATTCTGGAATACTTGTTAGCATCAAGGTTGAATGTTAACAAATGCCCAGTGACATGGAAGGTCTTGTTTGTTTTAGTAACCTTCTCGGGCAGATTTTGCATTTGGTTTGCAGTTTGAGACTAGGAAAAGCTATGAAGGATGCACATGAACTGCAAGCATTACATTTTCTTTGTTGCTAACCTGCTTGAACAGTTCTCATAGTTATTAGGAAGGAGATGGATCACACTTCCACACTTTGACTTTCTGTGTTTGGTTGTATACTGTATAACCCTTGGGAGTCCATTTTCCATTGGAAGTCCCCCAGTCTGAGGGCTTCCCATATGTTCAGCAATGCAGAATCTGATCAGTGGCCAATGGATACTTTGGATAGAATTTGTATGGGAGACCAATTCTACCATTGGCCATAAAGGTATGCTGGGCCCCATTAGGGATAAAGCTGGAATGCCTCTCTGCTCTATATCATATGTTGAAATATTTACTATCAACACAACCTGTGCTATAGCAGAAACATATATCTCACTGTCTGGCATGAAAAAACCTTGGAGAGACCCAGAACTAGACCCAGTTCCAAAGCAAGCCAGGGGTATCTTGAAAGTAACATGAAAAGAAGGATTCTATCAGTCCTTTCCCACAAATCATAGCAGTGGTAATTTCATAACTTTTTTTCTTTAAAATATGTGTATGTGTGTGTCTTCAAATTGCTTGTCAGGTTACAAGCAATAATCCCATGAATTCCATACAGTTTTCTTAGGCAAGGAATACTCAGAGGTGGTTTTGCCAATTCCATCCTCTGAAATATAGCCCCGTACAGACTGGCGAAAAGTGCTAGCCTGGGGCCAATTTTAGGGCTTAGGAATGCGGAGCGTCCGCATGTTCACGAGCCCTACCAGGCACTCCAGGCACCATCATGGCTCACCCCTGTCCACACAGGGGCTGCCGTGATGACTTATGCATGGCACAGCATCTAAACATCGCTGCGCCATGTGCATGTCATCAGTGCACACAAGGGCACCAATGGTGCCCTGCACGCACCCTGAAAAGAACCTGCCAGAAACAGGATCTTTTTATGCCTCATTTGGTTGGTGCGGCCTCTGTGTGAAGCAAAAATGGGTGGCTGCAGACTGCCCTTTCAGGGCTGTTTGCATCACCTGGTGTTCACTGGCAGTCTACCATTCAAGTATTAATACTTGTTAATTTTTTCACATTCTTAAGAACAATATTCTTCTAACATATGGTAAAGATAACCATAATGTATATGCATCTGTGTTTGGGGAGAACATTGTTAATCTGTACAACACTCTTCTGTAAACCACAGTGAACATGACTATTTTCAGCATTAAGAGGTTATTATACAGTATAATCTATTTCAACTGCCATTGAAATCAGAAAAAGGGAGTGGTTGTCCCAATCTATAAAACTCTGCCATGGGAGATGAGACTGGCCTCCTCCTTGCTGACAAGTTCTTTTAAAAATATATATTTTAACAATCTAAGTGGCTATGGGCCCATTCACCCTATACAGTTGTAGCATTGTGATTCCACTTTAACTGGCATGGTTCTTTAGACTCCTAGAATTGACAGTTTAGGGAGGTGGTATATAGAATTATCAGCCTGAGCATTCCAGTGCCTCAACAAACTACTGATCCTAGAATCCCATAGGATGCAGCCATGTGAGTTAAAGTGGGATCATAGTTGTTTTATTGTGTAGAGTGAACAGACCCCCAGGTGAAAGATTTTCAGTGTATGTGCACTCTGGTTAATGTCATCACTTTGTCCCATGTCATGGTTTCATATGTTTTTATATTGTATTAAAATAAATAAAATAACTAAACCAACGTACTTATTTTGCCCTTGTGCTTATGATAGAGTTAGCCTGCTTCCTGCTCCACTTACCTATTCTGTTTTGATAAACCCTGGAAAAGATGCTAAATAATTTTATTTCTTCCCCACTTTTTTTTTTATTCTAATGGGTTAGTCAAGAAGTTGCCCTTTGCTTATTTTTTTAAAATGCCTTGTCACTCTAAGCTTTCTATGCTTGACAGATTTTTACTGGCAGTAACCTTCATCGTATTTCTTCTTCACCCTGCCATTTTCAGTGAGCACAAAGTTACTTCTCCACAGAATTGATTTGTGCACATTCTGGGATGGAGGACATATTTGGTCCCTTCCACTTTCCAAGGGCATCATCTAAAATGATGAGATATGAAAAGGATCACTGCCATCCATCAGTTTGACAAATATTTGAGCACCCAATAGTCTTGTTGCACCTTAAAAACTAGCAAGTTTTATTTGGTATTGTGGACTGCAGCCCTTTTCATCATGTATTGTATCTACAAAATGCAGCAGTGTCAAAATAAATTTGTTGGTCTTAACAGTTCCATTTTGTTGTTGTTGTTGTTGTTTTCTACAAAAGACTAGCCATGCATTCAGACCCCATCATTTGCTGGGGTGGGGCAGATACCTCTTCAGTTTTGAACTGGGACCATGGGGCCATATTCTATTAAATTTGAAATTGAAAATGGTTCAAATATTCATACAAAAGCTTTCATGGAAATAGCCATATTCATTACCTGCAAGCAAGTACACAGAAATTATAACAATGGAATAGGACTGTAGTTCAATAGTAAAGCACATGCATTGGTGTCCTGCTGGTGTGCTTTCTATGGAAAACCAAATAACCATTATTTAAAGAGAATGTTAGACCTGACAAACCTTTGACTAGACTTTATCCAGCAAGTCTCTTCTTATGCTCATAGCTTTCTATGCACTCAGTGTAAGGTTCATTTGCTGGCATCTCTGCCTGAAAGGATGAGGTGATGCATGACATAAGATTCCCTTCTGTGCCTTCAGTCCTGGAGGGCCATCATTGGTCTTAATAGACCACTGATTCTCAGCCTTTGGTTCTACAGATATTTAGGACTTCACCTCTCAGAAGCCACAGCCAACATGGCCAAAGTCAATGATTTTAGAGTTGAAGTCCAGAATATGTGGAGGACTGAATGCTGAGAATAGATAACACTGATCTGGTACAAAATCATAGAATCATAGAACGACTTCTTGCATTTATTATTAAAATAAACTGAACAGCATGTCATTCATAATTATCACTGAGAAAGCCTTGGGAAGATGGGGATTTATACCTTCTAGAAGAACAGTTGTGGTATCAGGTGGTAGTATTCTCAATGCAACCAAAATGCTAGATTTGCTGAGGAATGTTGCTAGGGCTGAAGTAGCCATACCAGGAAGTCCACTAGAATTATTACCTTCTGAAAGGCAATACATTATTCTATACATTATCAGATGGCTGCATATTATTCTGTACTCTTTATATTTTGGAAGCAGAAATTATTATATTAAGCAGAGCTATTCATTTATTCAATGAAGTTTTAACTTGAAAGCCTGTTCAAGACCATTTTGCTCAAATGATCAGAGACCATAATAATTGGACGGGTGGTTTAGCAGTGGGGAAACTAAAGATTTATGGTCTCTACCTCATTTACTTTTCTTGGGGAGGGATACCATTATAAAAGCAGCTGCAAACATGCAGGTGTATCTGTCTTCCTTAATTATTTCTTCCTGACTTCCCGAGGGTCCAAATTAAGTGGTGATCACTACAGTGAAAAGCATATCATGTGGCATGGACCGATGACACTATTCAACTATTTATAATGCATTCTGGCTCTTAAGGGTTTTTAGTAGCTAGAGAACAAATCCCAAGCCTCGTCTTTCTGTTTCACATGCCAGGTAAATAAGAGGTGTGTATTTAGTATGCACAATCTGTGGTACTAAAAAGCTACAGTCTGATTTTGGAACTCGCAAATAAGAATGGAGAGGCACTGCAACAGAGCTTAGGAGCTGGTGGCTCATGAGTGACAAGGAGAAATGTCCCCCAACACTGCAGTTCCCAATCCCTGCTTCTGCTACCCAACCCCTCACCTCCTAAGCATGTATGGGCACCCACATGCACCCACCTCTGCCAGCATCTTCCCTGACTTGAAAGGAAGAGGGGGAAAAACAGAATCACCTCTACCAGCTCCACTTGCCTCACCTGCTGCTTAGAGACAACAAACTGGGAGTGACATGGCTATTGTTTTGCATTCTTTCTGGAGCTCAGCAAGTGTCTGGGGAGTTGTTTGTTTGTGTAGCATAATCATTTTATATGGTGATTTACAAGAAAAACAGGTCCCTGCCCTCAGGGTTACAATCCAAAGACATAACACACAAGAAAGTAACACCTTTGCGCTACAACATATGCCTAGGAGAGAAGCCAATGGAAGGCCCTCCCTCCATCCCAACTGCCATTTCCCTGGCCTCCAAGGGAGGCAAGAAGAGTCAGCTTCTGTTGGACTTATCCTCTCCCACATTGCCATCCCCCTTTCCTTGTGTGTCAAGTCTTTGGACTGTAACCCTCAGGTCCTGGAGAAAGAGTACTGAGAATACCATGGACAGCCAAGAAGATAAACAAATGGGTTCCAGAATAGATTAAGCCAGAATTCTCTCTGAAAGCCAATATGACTAAATTGAGTCTGTCATACTTTGGCCACATCATGCAGGAAAAAAATGCCATTAGAAAATGACGCTAGGACAGATAGAAGCAGCAGGAATAGAGGAAGAGCACATGCTGAATGCATGGACTCAGTTAGGGAGGTCACGGGCATGAGTCCGTAAAACTTAAGCAGAGCAGTGGAGGTTAGGGAGCCTTGGAGATGTCTCACCCACAGGGTCACCATGAGTCGACGTCAACTCAAGAACAGTTAATAAACAACAATTACTGAGACAAGATATGGAAAATCTTGAACTATGTCAATGTCATTGAAATAGACAATGCCATCACGGTCTACTTTAAAATTATAAATATCATCTGTGGTCATTATTTTTGTTTTCTTAATATACAGCTGTAAACCTGTCTTTTCATTTTCTGCCTTGACTTCTTCAGTAATCATTCCAAGTCTTTGATATTTTCTGCTAGTAATACAGTGTCATCCACATACCATAAATTGTTGATGCTCCTTTCTCCAGTTTTCACACCTCCATCTTCCAATCTAATCCTGCTTTACACAGGATATTTTTGGATGTATATCACACCATAAAATATTTTATTTGTTGCTGATGATTTCCAGTACTGAGGGAGCAGGAAAATAAGTAAGTAAGGAGCAATAACAGCATACAAAATATGTGTGTATGTGCATTCATGTTTTGGATAAATCAAGAGATGCCTTGGTACCTATCACAGTCTTTTTGCTTTATTGCAATTTCTCTGCAATAAGAAAAGAGAAAGCGATCAGGAAAAACATTGTTCCATCCAAATAGAAAACTTCATACAACTATATTGTAGGGAAAAAATGACCTCTTAATGCAATACTATTTTATTTTATAAAATTAGACAATATTTTTGCCTAGCACTGAAGCTGTGTTTTATTAAATGTTTTCATTTTTAATAAGGTTCCATTTACAAGATTATAACTTCTAGGGCAGGATGAATAATTAATAATGGGAGTGAGTCAAGGTAACCTATTCAGTACAGTACCCCAAATTAAAGTTTGTTTGTCAGTGTCTTGTGATATATTTCACATTTCTTGCTTGCGCTCTGCAAGATGAAGACTCAATACTACTAAATTTGCATTTGGAAATGTAGCTTCTTCCAAACCAAAGTATTTAAATATTTTCTTTAGCACTGTTCATATAGTAGATGAAATTCCATTTCCTGTCTCTATTTGACAATTACTATGTTTTACAAAAATGCTTTTGGTAGTCCTGTACTGTAATACAGGAGTTAGACATAAAGGGAGCTAAGGTTGCAGCTACACTGTAGAAATAGTGCAATTTGATATTTAAGTGCTGTAGCACTATTCTAGGATTTGTAGCTTTACAAGGCTGTAGCCTTCTCTGTCAAAGAGTGCTGGTGCCTCATCAAACTACTATCCCAGGATTCTGTAGGATGAAGCCATCACAGTTAAAGTGGTGTCAAACTACATTGTTTCTATGGTGTAGATGCACCCTATGTCGTAGCTTGGTAGACTTTCTTTCTTACAGGAAATTTCTTACCTGCAAATGATGCAATAAAGGTATCACCGTTTGATGGATTTTTTGGATTTGATCTATGTATTGGATTTGCTCTATGGCCAACACACCTACCCCTGAATGTTTTTTTAAATATAGCCACTTTGAATCCTTTACAGGAAAAAAAATACATGGATACATACATACATGAGAGCCAGTGCAGTGTGCAATCAAAACCCTATGAAACAGTGAAACAAGTTACAATCATTTGAGCATTGGACTATGACTCTGGAGACCAGGGTTTGAATCTTGGCTCAGGAAACCCACTGGGTGAAAGTCACACACTCTAAATCTCAAAGGATGTCATAGACGAGCCCCCTTTCAACAAAGCTTGCCAAGAAAATCCCATGACACATTTGCAGTAGGGTCAACCATAAACTGGAAACAACTTGAGGGCACCCAACAACATGTATACATACATAAATGCAGGTCTTGTTAGAGCTTCTGAGTCTGAGACATCACAAAATATTGGATGGGGTATTGCCTCATTGGATCAAGAGCTCATGTGTATAACAGTTGCTCTTTGCCACAGTTTCTTTCTCCAAATTAAATTGCAAAAGTATCGTGACATGTCATTCTTTTGCAGCAATAAAAGTGGAGTCTGTTAGCACCTTAAAGACTAAAAAGTTTTCTTTGGCATGAACCATTGTGAACTGCAGCCCATCAGATATATTAATGATAATGTCTATTTCTGCCCACTACTTAAGAACATCTCCCTTTTCAACAACATGGTAGACTTAATGACATTCCAAATAGATAGATAGATAAGACAGAAGCTTTCCAGAGCCTGAGCATAAGTGATTGAACTCCCTCTTTGCCTGGAGGAGAGTGGAACAATATATAATATTAATTCAAATCTACTATAGTTGCTACTTTTTAATAACTTTTCATCATTGCTGCACTGAGTGAGTCTGTTTTAATGATCTACATTAATGTCATGCTAGTAAAATGCATAGTAATAGTATTAATCCCACTTCTTAAAGCTAGACAGTTGACATTGTTCCAGCCCACACAAATAGCTGCCTGTTGTCTGAGTTTTCATGGTATTTGATATATGACTTAGGCAGTTGTCTTAGGAGGCAGCAGCAGCCTACTTGAACATTACATCAGCATATAATGCAGTGTTGGCTGGCTGTTTTTTTAAAAAACCCTTCCCTCCAGTCAGAAGGACTCCTGGAATGGCTTAGGTGCAATCCATAAGAGAAGGTCACTGCCTACAAGTTTATGATCTAAAATGACACAGCATGAAAGGTGGGGGTGGGGGGTGAGAAGGAAAAAAGAAATACTCTTTCAAGGGGGCTGGTGGAGTGGCTCTGCTTGGCACCTTGTCTCCTTTGCCAAAGTCTGCTGAAGTGGATGCCGGTGGTGACATTTGAGAGAGGAACATGCAGCAGGGCTGATGAAATCAGTTTCATTCTCTACTTTGTGGAAAAGAAAAAAAGACAGACAGAGAGACAGACTGAGGGGTGGGCATTGTTGTTGGTCTCTAAGTCCCAGCAGCCCTAATCAGCATAGGCAATGGTGATGCATGTTAGGAGCTGCGGTTCAACAACACTAGAGGGCTTTTTCATTCTTATATATGCTCTAGAGCAATGTTTCTTACTCTGTCTGAGGTAATTCTCTTTCCCATAGGAAGTAAGGACCAGCAGTACACTGATCCCACTGGGTGCAGTTTTTGCTTTCTTTCCTGAAAACTTGAGAGGAACCAGCAGCCAATGCCCAGGGACTGTCACTGGTCACAGACCCACCACTTCAGTCAACAGTTCTTTAGAGAGTCCCCAGAGTCCCCAATACCCCAAGACAAAAAAACAGTGTTATTATCACTTCTGACACACCAGAACATGACAGTGCTGCCTACTGGACGGCGGGGGCGGGCTGGGGGGTAATAGTCCCCCCCACTTCCTGACAGTAAGGGCTGTTCGACAGTGGAACACACTCCCTCGTAGTGTGGTGGAGTCTCCTTCCTTGGAGGTCTTTAAGCAGAGGCTGGATGGCCATCTGTCAGGGATGCTTTGACTTGGAGTTCCTGCATGGCAGGGGGTTGGACTGGATGGCCCTTGTGGTCTCTTCCAACTCTATGATTCTATGATTCTATGATTCTATGATTCTATGAACACTTGCCCAACCCTATTTTTGTCCATTATTTTCCTGTGCCTCTCAGAGGTCACAAAACAAGTTCCTGAATTTAAAATGCATGAACTTGGAGGAAATTTTGCAATAAAGTGGTGTGCACCCCCGATGGGTTCCAGAAGGTCCAGTGTGGCCACTCAGCCCTTGCAAGACACCCACTCCAATATTAAGTGCTGAGTCCAGATATATATTCACTGTAGTGGTGGACATGGACTTTCTGTCTTCCTTCACATCACTGCAGCTCTTCCAGTGTGTTCCCCTCAAGAAATGCTATATAAAAAGTTGTGTGTTGTCTTTTGCATGGCACAAGATGTGATGCAGGGGAAGGGGAGATCTTCAAAACCTGAATGGCTGCAACTTCCCTATGAACACATGTGAAAGAGACAGGAGACATGTTTGGACTGATTCATCTGTAACTGAAAGGCAACTTTCACACCCTGCTTATATCAGACCTCCTCTGCATTGAAAGGAACAACTGTGGCCACATTTCTAAACTAAGGATTTCTGCTAAATTTAGCTTCTTATTTTATTGAAAAGCACCCACCACACCCCTGGAACAAACAAAGCCACAATACGCGAGGACACTATCTTGCTTCACTATGAGACTATATCGAATATAGATCCAGATCCAATTCCTACCCTATCTTGTCTATGGTAAAATATCTTGGAGTGAAGGCCTCCTTACCTTGTAATGAGACTACTGTATGCAGCATCAATGCAGCACTATCTCCCGACCTTTAAAAAACATTGTCCTCCTTAGCTGTTCATCAAGGTAATTAACTGGGCACAGCTGAAATTGAACTCCTGCCAAGTGTGACACGATGAGAGATGAAGAGATAGCTGGTTACACTAGGGGAGTAATTTGCTTTCATTCTCTTCTCTGTGTTATCCTCTACCATTTTCTTCCAACCTGAAATTAGCAACCCACCAAAAGAGCATTTGAACAATAAGGGCTTGTGCTAAATTTAGCACCGTCTTCTTATTATTGAAAGGCATCACACCCCAAAAGGTAACTCCAAGAAGCGGGAAAACCTCCCAAACAAAATATTTTACCCTGTTAAGAGAACACACTGAAACCTTCTTCACATGTTATATTATCCAGAGGACACCAAAGATTTCTTAAGATTTTTTTTTTAAGGTGAGCACCACCACCAAGGTGTTTGCAAGCTTCTATATAATACAGGTAGACATTACAAGGGCAGATTATAATTATTTAATTGGTGCAAATAACCTGCCACATTTCACAGATGAGAAATGGGACACATGTGCCCAAGCAACATCAAAATGTGGTCATGATGGCAAAAATAATTCATTAGGAAATGCCCACAAACTAAGAGATGCTGCAACAGTTTGTGTTTGCCTGAATCTACCGGGGAGTTGTCTATACCAGTGGAAATACCATACCAGTCTATACCAGTGGAAACCTCATACTCACCCCATAGCCACAGCAGAGTTTCCCAGTCAGTAGCAACTCCAATAATGCCATACTAACCAAGGTGAGATCAGAGTAACCTGGTAAAAAAGGGTAGTTCTACTACAATCACAAATCCTATAGCACAGATCAGAATTTTCTAGACAAATTCAGAGTACTTTTTTTCTCTAGATTTTCTGAGTAAATCTCCACATTGTCTGAAAAATCCTAGGATCATTATGTGCCCAGGTCATGGCCACTACGTCCTGAGTACAGGGTTTCCCACTGTGTTTCCCACAGATCCTACAAGAAGAAGATGACGAGTGGGAAAAGCTCTTTATATTGAGCAGGCAATGCTCGCCTCATCCCTGGCCCTTGCTGCACCTTGTTGCTCCATAAAGCCACATACCCTAAGCATGAATAGTGCTGCTTCTGCCATTTCCCCTTCTTATGCTGCCCCACCATCTCTGCTTGGAATTTGGGTAACACTTGCTGTGGACTGACCAAACTGAGAAGAACAGAGAAAGATAATGCTATTCTAAATGAGCAAGGTAGGCTGCACTAGAAAAGAGATATATATAATATAGAAAGGGAAGGAGGGAAACAGCTCAGATTCTAGGAAGAGCAAGAAAGAGAGAGCAAGAGAGAGCACATGCAGAGCTGAGAACTGGAGTGAGAAATCATCACGTTAGACAAGATGTACCAGAATGATTTAGGGGCTAAACAGACAGGCAAAAAGAGGTGTTTTCAGGCTGGCTTGAAGGTGTGGCATTTAGATGACACATGCCTTGAAGCCAGCAGGAAAGTGCCTTCTAGGCACCTTATACAGAGAAAAGCCATTTCAAAAAGAAGCAGGTTTTTTTCACACTTCTTCCTGGCTTGAAGCCACATCATGTGGTCATGACATGAGCACTCCAGCTACAATGGGAACCAGCAGTGCAGTTGGTGGGGTTTCAATGTGGCTTGAGAAAAGGCTTTTTTTTTTTTCCTACCCATCTGTTTCGCCCCAAAGTTGCAAATGCTGATTTGGGCTGCACCTACACTGCAGAATTGATGCAATCTGACACCATTTTAACTGTCACAGCTCAGTACTATGGGATTTTGAGATTTGTACTTTAGTGAGATGTTTAGTCTTCTCTGTCAGAGAGCTCTGGTGCCAAAACTACAAATACCAGGATTCCATAGGATGGTGCCATGACAGTTAAAGTGGTGTCAAACTACATTAATTCTGCACAGTGACAGCAGCTCAAGTTGCAAATCTTAAATGTCTACAGTCTGTAAGAGGCTTATTCCACAGAACTGGTAAAAATTTGAGTTCTGCAAAATGCAAACACTTTGCTATGTTTTCAGCTGGTTGGTGCAACTGTAAAGGATCCCCTCCCCAGCTTTTTTTTTTTAAAGAGCTAAATAATTCCTGTGTTTTGCATTCAACCTTAGTGCTTGAGTCTGCCTAACTTAGAGAAGTGTGTGCAATTAGAAAATCCATAGCTGAATATCCATTTGATTTTGGCTATGTTTATTTATATAATTTCTATACCACCTTTTTCTCAATGTAGTTATATGATGGCTAATACAAACTTTAAAAAAATAAACCTTCATATTAAAAGCATATGTTTAAAACAAAGCTCTCCAATTAAAATACTTTTTGAGTAAACAGAAAAATCTTTTCCCACCAGAAGACAGAAAGCAGAAAGGGGCCCAATCAAAAATGCTCAGGTGGCTACCAAGCTTCCCCTTAATAAACTGAGGCTTCTGTTGGCCTCAGAACTAGTGTGATTCTGGGTCTTTATTCAGCCCAATCCTATGCTTTCTGATGATAGAGATCATGTGATATTTCCATTCTTATGTTGTATGGCTCCCTCCTCCCCCATTGTTTTACACTCACAATCTCAAAGTCACTTGCCTTAGGGCAGAAGAGGCACTGTTGTGGCTCTACAGATATTGGACTGTATATCCCAGCACATCTCATCATTGCCTATTCTTGCAAAGGCTGCTTGACATTACAGTCCAACAACATCTAGACCTGAATAGTGTTGGTAGCCTCAACTAGAATAGATCAAATGAAAGTTAAGTGCTTACTCATCATTCAACAATTGGTTTGATGGGTCTATTCTATCATTGGGACTACCAATAGGATTCAAGAGACCCCTAGAGAACCAAAAGATTCTCACCCATGTCTTAAAACTACACAGTATGACATAGTAGTTAAAGTGTTCTCTAAGAGTTCTCTAGTACTCTAAGAATCCTAGCCAAAGGAAGTCGGTAGAGAGTCCTGATCAGTGCCTTGGTGAGCAGGTGGCACAAGCCAATTCAAAGACCTAAATCCAACTGTTAATTCCAGCTAGAGTAGACCCATTGCATCATTGGGATTTAGATACCGTAGGCCCTTGGTATCTGATGGAGTTTGGTTCTAGGACACCCACTGACCTGGTAGATACCAAAATCCATGGATGTTCAAGTACCATTGTATAATGGCATAGTAAAATGGTGTCCCTCATATAAAATGGCAAAATCAATATTTAATTTTTTGATTTAAAAAAATATATATTTTCAAGCTGTGGATGGCCAAATCTGTCGTTGCAGAATCTGTCAATGTGGAGGGCTGAATTTAAATGGTTGATTACTTTCAGGAACTAATTCAACAAATTGGGGCTTGCAATTGGATTTTGTCAAAAGTATTGATTCTGATTTGTCTGCAAGGGCAAAAATTGGAGATTCTTTTCATTAGCAGAATGACACCACTATTAAACAATCCATAAGTATGGCCAACCAACCAGAAGCTATTGTGAGATGCAGGCTAATATGACATTGCCAACATTTTCTGAATATGAGCTGACTAGTGGTCAGACTAGAAAAAAGAGAGGAGTACATTTGGCATTACTAATACAACATATTTTACTTCCAAGCCATTCCACATATAACTAAGGAGATTATCACATGGCCATTTTTGCCCAATCCATACTTTCTGTATTATCAAAATCGGTTGGCAGACATGGCTCAGGAACAGGTGATGGTGGGATGGTAGCACAGAAGCAATTTTGTGTGCAATAAAACCCATTTCCCCCCATTCTGGCCCGATCCTGTCCTATGTACGGATTGGGTAGAAATGTCTGGCCATTACCAAAAAAAAAAAAAAAAAATAGCTTCTGTAATTTTTTTCTAGGCTTTGTACCCATTCAGAGTAAGAGTATCACTGATCTCAGAAGCATTGCCTCAGGCCTTAGTTTTCCTTATTCATCCTACATGATGATGTCAGGTAGGGAAATCTGACTGTGTAGCGTTGTGAAATTCTGTTTACTATGGGATCTCTGATAACTCTTTCTATGAAGCTGAAGCATGAAAAGCAAAGCAGTAACAGAAAGGAGAATAATGGCAGTGGACACAACATTTTTAAAAAATTAAAATTTTATGTAATTCAGAATCGTTGGGGTGTTCCCCCCCCCCAAAAAAATTTCCCCCCAGAAACACATGAATGCCAAACTCTGAAATTGCTGATGTTATCTTAGAAAATGAAGTAAGCACACACTGAGTGATGTCCTAAATCCGCAAGACAAACTAAATGGCTCGCCAAATATCTGAATGAAAGAAACCTGGTTTGCATAACCTCCCCCTCAAAATATTTCTGGATCCTAAATTCATGCATTATTTTGGGCTCTTTCCTGTCTAAGGAAAACATGATCTCAAATGTTGCTATTTTTATTCTTTGAGTAGCTTGATGACTAATAAAAACTCTTCCAGTTTCTAAAGAATCTACTATTAATGTTAATATGCAGCTCCTTTTGTCTAAAAAAAGAAATGTGGTAGCACACTATGAAAAGATAAATCAATATTGACACAAGAACTTGAACTCCGGCTGCTTCTTTGTGCTTAGTGTTCAATAATACTTGATTTTTCTTGCCCCACTTCCTTCCCCATCAACTAGCAGATGAATTACTAATCATCTCCTTCCAGGGAGCAGGCATTTGAGTTCTGCTATAGCCTGTTATAATAATTCCTGCAAATGGTCCCTTTTGTCCTGTACTGCTCAGTGCTGATCTCTCTCTCTCTCTCTCTCTCTCTCCAGAACTGTACTTTGATGGCCTTGAAGTCACCTCACTTGACAAAAGGGTGTTATCACTGCATTGACATAACCCTTTTGGTCATATGTCATGGAAATGCTTAGCATTTCCCGCTTGGTTCCCAGATGCAAATGGTGAGAGAATGTTGACTTGATTTGACACACCATGCCTTAGTAAAGGTGAGACAGGAAGAAATTGGTGGATGGCTCTGGCTTGGATGCTCTCATGAAAAGTAGCTGAAGATTACAGAAATAATAAGCTACAACAGAAAACAAAAGATAGCTTGGAAATAAGTCAGGAAGTGCCTTGTACAATGAAGGTGAGGGCCCATTGGCTTTACAGCACAAATTACCGCAATAGGTAGATCAGTGCACCAGTTGACAATGAAACCATGTTTAAAAGATTCCTCCAGAATGTTGGGTAGGGAGAGAGAAAAAAGAAAGGCAGAGATAATCTATCAACAGCAATAATGGCTCTTTCTTTAGTCCATCTTTTTTATAAGGAGCAGGAATAACTGCTGATCCACTCTGGGATATTTGTATGAAGATAATTTGTTTGTTGATGTAGTTGTTCTCCCTCCAGATACCTCTTTTGGTCAGAACTAAGTGAATAGAGCTTTGTTGCACACCCTTCAAAAGAATTATTCGATTTCACAGTTATTTTTTGTAAATAATTTTTTCTTTCCTATTCCTCATAAGCAGCTAAATAGTTAATTTGGGGGAGAGGAGCCAGAATGCAACAAGTTCTTGACACTTTCACAAGATATACATGGCTTATGGAAACATCAGGATGAATCTGATAAAGTCAAGGTCTTCCTTCATGTTAAACATGGGGTAAATTTCCAATCATAGCTTGGGAGATGCTACTTTTTATACTTCATCCTCTAGATTCTAGAATCTTCTAGAATCTGCCAGCCAGCCTTACCACAGGCCATCCTAGCTGAGGGACATTAGAAGCTGTAGCCCAGACTCTGAAATATTTCTGCTTTCATTTCACTTTCTCATAGATAATATCTACTCTACTTAAATCAAGAAATAAGGAAACCATTGAGAGTAATAGTACTCTTATATAGCTTTTAAATTTCCCAAGCACTTTGCTTAGTTTGGCCTCCAAACACCCCTGTGACAAGGGTTTGCATTATTTCCATTTCATTATTAGGGGAGGGAAAGAATCACCTCATAATGCTCTTATGGCCCTATTTGAATCTTTTACTTTGTAAAGGAGAGTAATATTTAGTATCTTGAGATTTGTGGTGGAAAAGCTTTTTTTTCTTTTTGCAGGAATATGAAAACAGCCTATCTGGGTTTTATCAAGAGTTCATGTACCTTAATATCATGCCTCAGACGCTAGCCATAACCAGAAGCAAGAAGAAACATGGGAGCCGGATGATTACTCATTATCAGAGTATCCAGAAATTGAACTTTCTTTTTTTCTTTTTCTTTCTATCACAGATCAATGAGCCATCTGGTAGAGCAAGAAACTAGTTACAGCAAGATGTTTTATTTCTGTTTATAGAATGTGCATATTGTATATTAGGAGTTCAAGCAATGCATCTGCAGATTGCTTCACGTTGTGACTGTGGTGGAATTGCTGTGCCTTATTGATCCAGCAGCACAAGATTGCCTTGCAAACATTTGAGATTTCTATCATAAACATGAATACTTTTTAATTTTGCTTTCTGGTTACATAGCATCTGAATATGCATACTGCAATCACTCTTTACAATGTCTTTCTGCCATGATTTAATCTACAGAATGTTGAAAGTTGCAGCTCCTATAATGCAGTCTAATTTCAGCTTCGAAGTTATCTAGATCAAAATATTTCCAATTAAGGGTGTTGTGGATTTCACAGTATTTGATGAGCTGATGCTACCAATCTTTCTTTGAAATCTGTTGGGTTTTTCTTTTTTAAAGAATGTACAGTAAACATGGTACTGAATTTTGTTTTTAAAAGGTTGTTCTTGGGTTAAGTAGCTTTGGCATTACAATGTTCATGCCGTTTCAGATTATTTCTTGCTATTACAGCATGCCATGAGAAGGCATCAGGAGAATTATCTTCATAAATGTGTAAGGCTGTTTGATTTGACCAAATTCTGCTCTTAAAATGGCTGCCATTGTTAGGTTATTGCATCTAACAGGAAAAAGTTATCACACATCTGAATCATACTGGTAATCACAATTAGAGTTGACCCACTGGATCAGTTATTGAACAATAAGCCAAAACATATGTAAATACTGAGATTTAGCCATTTTAGAGTGGAATGTCAGTGTGCAAAGGGAGTCTATTGAGACTAACTGTGCAAAAGAACTTATAGCAGAAGCTTTCATAGACTAGGTCTACAAGTAGACCAGGTCTATGGAAACTTATGCTACAACTTCTTTCATACACTAAATCTCAACAATGAAAGAAGGTCTCTTTGCATACGTTGTTCATTCTACTCAGGACCACCAATACGATTCAGGCTACAAGCTTAGTTGTTATTATTGTGATATGGAGATATCTGTATGTGGAGAATGAGCAAAGAAGAAAAAGATGATACTCAGAAGAGTTATCATAGCTTCATATCAGTGCCATGGATTTGTTTTTCTGCTCCATCATCATCAATACCAAATTTAGGAGATTATCACACCAGGGCCAATTCAGCAATAATTGTGGTAGTGAAAAGAAAAAGAAAAAACAGTTGTGCTATCGAGCTCAGTGTTTACAGTCGCACTCTTGTGCAAAAACTCAATTCAAAATGCCTAGAATTGCACAACTGATTTCTGCACATATCTGTGTTTGAGTCAATATTAGATTGTAACAGATTATTGTGCACATGTGACGTTTCCATTTTAAATTTCCCGGGCTACTTCCTACAGCCCTTTAAATTTTAAATAGCTCTGGCTGCTGCTCACAGCCAGTTATAAATAAAAACATCCCTATCTGGTGCCAGAAGCCCATTAAAATTTAAATAGCCCCAGCAGCTGTCCACAGCCACTTCTAAAGGGAAGGATCCTTGGCTGGTGCTGCCCCTTTAAAATGCCTGGATTGCTTCCCCAATAACACAAATGAAGCATGATTGCCTTTCAAACCCTGGAAATCACACTTTAATAATAGTATTGACAAGGCTATTCACAGGATTTCCATGAATAGTTTGTTCCTGTTTAATTGCTGGTTCTTCCTGGGACAAGTCCTGATTTTGCATGATGTCATTTGAAAATCTGACATGTAATCTCACAATTATTCTGTGGATTTTGCCTTTTCTTCCCCCTTTTTCAGCTGTCTGATAATCTCCTCAGGCAGAAGGTGAGTTGGTGTTTCATATTGTATTGGTTCTCTAAATCTAATTTTAAAAACTAAATTTCAAGCTTTACCTAACTCTTATAATCATACACTTTTCTAGGATCTCAGCACACCATAATCCAGTCCTGATTATGAGGCAAATCCTTAGAATGCTGCCAAGAGTCCAATTTAAGACAAGTTGCTGCTGTCTCTGAAATCCCTATAGCTGGTAATAATAGCTGTAAATAAAGTAACAATATTAGACAACCAATAGGATCCTGGGCTGGAAATGTTATGCCAATGCCCAACCTAGTTCCATCATCACTGATGTCATCTCTGAATCACCCATGGTCATTGCAAATGAATATAGATTGAAATTTTCATGAGGAGCCCCTGAAAAAACTGAAAACACCAGCCAATTTCATAGCTGGCAAAAACAAACATGAAAATAGATGAGCAGTCCTATTTGCAATTAAATTAGTCAGAGGGGAACTCTTGGAGAAACAGAACAAGTGGTATTCCAAGTACATTTGGTACTATTTCATTTCTTGCCCAAAAAGATACTTTTAGAAAGATTCTAGACTGGAATGATAATTTTCTAACAATGCAGGCACTCTAAAATGGGCTCAATTACAAATAATATTAGTTGAAAAGTAGCACCTGCTACCTGTGGTCTTCTTTAATCCCAACAAGTAGGTACCCAACAGACTCTCTTATCAGATACTTTCACCAACCCCTGTGTGAAGTCTTTAAAGGCTTAGTAAGAATTTTCATTTATCATAAAGGGGTCATTATTACAGCTTCTCTGCAGAGGCAAATGGAAAAGATGAGCCTGCTTTCTCATGCAGAACTAATTCAGGTAGAAGAAGAGGTTGCTCCTAAGGGAAGTGCACTACTTATACATTTCTGGAGTGGGCATCTTATGCCATACAGAGTGTTTCACAATGTCATTTCTCTGCAAGATGCTGGGAGTTTTTAAGGCCCCAGTAAGTCAGAAAGCACATTATTGCAAAACCTAATTCCACTTTTGGAGGGTGAAAGTATGTCTCATCCCTTCCCAAGAGATCATTTAGATGGAAAGCCATCTTTTTACTGATGAGACAGTATGCCAAGACTGAAGCCAAGACAGTTTCGAAGAGCTGCTGCTAAAAGCTGGCGTCCGTTCTAAGGTCAAATCATTTCCCCAGGAGACCTGGCAGAGGGGAATTCTCCTTTAAAAACAAACTTTTCTCAGAATGGCCGCCTGTTGCTTTTAGTGACAAGGACTAGTTTTTAATATTTGCATGTGTTCATTTGTTTCATTCCCTTCTTCAGTGTATGTACAATGCCTTGCACAAGTATTTCCTACCTTTGACTTTTTCACATTTTATTGTCTTACCACCTGCTATTGAAATTCGTTGGCACTGTTTCCACTTGATCTACACAAGAAACTTGGCAGTATGGAGGTGCCAAACCGTTTCATTGGGGTAGAAAAGTTAAAAAATACTCAACTATGTGGCACTTAGTTTATAAGTATCCCATCAATTCATGATAGAAGCATCCTTGCTAACAATTACAACTGCCAGTCTTCTTGGATAAGCCAATTAATTTTGCACATCCGGGTCCTTTTTGCCCTTTCTTCTTGGGAAATTGCTCCAGCAATGCCAGGTTGGGTGGGTGGGTGTTGATAAAGAGCAGTTCTCAACTGGATAGAGGCCTGGTTCTTGAGGTTCTTGAATGGCTTCTTAAAATCATGCCAGTGTTACTTTGGTTGTTCTTGCAAAGTTCATAGGATGACAGTGCTGTAGGCAAGTCAGTAGATATCAACAAATGAAGTCTGGTTGGCAAGGATACTAAAAGTGTTCATATGTTCTAGAGTCCATGAATACAGACATTCCTGGTATATATCTCACCCAATCCCTTTTGACAGTTTCCCCCCCACTATCTACCCTTATTGTGATTTATAAAGTGATGATAATGCATTACTCAAAAGTGGGGCTAAGGATATCATACTGTATAAATGTCTTTTTAAAAAAGGATCAGACAATTTTATGAGCTTTTAAAATCTAAAGTAGGTCACTGGAGAAGCAAGGGAATTCTATAAACAACTTGATTAGAGATTCAGTAAATAAGCTACTGAGAATCTTTTGAGAGTTATCTAGTGAGATTCACTGAGAGTCTGAGTTATTTGCAACAGTTCAACGTTTCAGCATTTTAAGAAACTATCTAATACCTGCTTTAAGAGTCAGAGTAATTACAAATCAAAAACACAATCAGTTCTTATATATATGCAATTTTAGTGGTAAATTGTGAATTTGTGAAGAGTTTGGATTTTGTTTGCCACAGAAAACCATATGTTTGATAAATGGAATGGTTTTCATTCAGACTCCAAAGACATGTGTATTTACTTCTCATACATATGCACATACAGAGAGAAATAGAATATACTGAGGAACGAAGACATTTACTAAGACTCATTCTTATTATTTTCTAAACATTGGCGGTTTAGGATGCAGTCCTCTACATCGCTACCTGAGAACATGAATTCTGTTCATGAACATGAACATGAGGTTACTTTTGAGTAGAAGACTGCACTGTTAATTTATTATTATATTATATTATATTAATTAGAGTATATATACCCTGCTCTGTTGTAGGACCCATTTGTTTGTCTTTTTGGCTGTCCAAAACAATTAAAAACACAGTCAACACATATTAAGGCATATATCTGTTTGTTTGTTTTTGTTTTTTTTTTAAAAAAAAAAAAGCACACCCAATGAACACCTTTCAGCCCAAATCAGTTAAAGACTGGATTTCTGTTTAAATAAGAGGGCTTTTGCCAGGTGGCAAAAAGTGAGCTGGGAAAGTGCCAGCCCAGCCTACCTTGGGAGGGACCTCTATAGCCCAGGAGAGGACACTGAGAAGACTCGCTTCTGTGTCCTTCCGAAACGTACGTTTGGACCTAAGTCATATACTATTTTATAGTTCATAACCAGCACTTTGAATTCAGCCTGGAAACAAACCATTTCCCAATGAATTGTATGCTACCTCCCTGTTAGCCCTCACCTTGCAAAAATGGACTGATATTATATGCAGGGAAGGGCTTGTAAAGTAGCACACCAGTTTCAGCTCATGCAAGTGTTTCTCTGTGGCTAAAAACAATAGCACTGTGGTTATCCATGAAGGAACTGACTGATACAGCCTCATGCAGATCAGATCAGGAAATTCATTGTGTTAGACAGGGATTACTCCCAAGAAAATGTGCATAGGATTACAGGCATGTGACCTATGACATATGCATGTTCACTCAGCAATGGTTATGCATAGGACTGTAGTTGTACTTTAAATTGGTACTGTTTAAGCTTTCTGAAGTCATGGACCAGCAATTTCCCCCCAATGTGCCAGGAACTGGTATCATATTTTCGCCCTATTATTATCTCATTATCTATTATCTCATTGTTTCCTGGAATCTCATCATAGGCCAGCAGTCAATGGCTCACAAGTCAGACTGACATTAGTCCACACACCACAATTATTTTGAGTCACACAGCTTTAAACTAGATCAAAACGGCAAGGAGCTGGAACAGAAAGGTTACTGGTGTTCAAGTGATGCCTACACTCTGAGTCTGCTTCCCAGCTTGTTTCCTTCACTATGCCCATCCATTCCCAGGCACAATTTAAAGCACTGTTGATGACCTATAAAGCCCTATGTGGCTCAGGTCCTTGATGAATTGCATTCTCCCATAGGAATCTGCTCATGTTTTCATATCTTCTAGACAGGCCCATGTGTCTGACCCACCACTTTCAAAGATATAGTTGGTGGGAACATGCAAGAGGGTCTTCTCAGTGGCTACTCCCAAGTTCTGGGAATTCTTTCCCAGAAAGACTGTCTAGAACAGTAATTTTCTGCAAGCAAATACAACCGTTTTTATTCCAGAAGGCCTTTGAGAATGATTTTTTAAAGGGGAAACAGGGCTTGTATAATGTGCTAGACTTTTTTGTTGTGTCTGCTTTTTAGTAGTGTATATCCTTAATTGGCTTTCATTTTATGATGGCTTGATTGTTTGTTTCTTTTAATTTTGTATGCTCTGAATTTTTAAGTATGTTGGTTTTAATTGTTGTAAGCAACACTGAGTCTCAAACTGAGTCAAAGGCAGGAATAATAATAGCAATGTACAGTGCATTATGTTGAAAAAGTTCAGTTCAGAAAATTTAATATGTGCATGCTGTTAATTTCTTCATGATCAAGTAAGATTGCAAGGCAGAAGTTGTGGTTGGGTAGTACATAAGAAGAACCTATGTAGACTTCCTTAAATTGTTTCTTATACAGGTTGAGCCCCACTTATTTGGAATTCTGAAATCTGAAATATTCCAAAAACCAATTTTTTTTTCATGGATAGCTGAGATAGTGACACCTTTTGCTTTCTGATGGTACACAAACTTGTTTCATGTACAACATTAATTAAAATATTATATAAAACTACCCTTATGCTATTTATATACAGTATATATGAAAGATAAATGAATTTTGTGTCTAGACATGGGTTCCATCTCCAAGGTAACACATTATACAGTATACAGATTTAAAGATTGCAGATTTAAAGAAAAATAGGCTAAAATCCAAGACACTTCTGGTCCCAGACATTTCAGACAAGGGAGATTCAGCCTGTAGAGAAAGCAAAGTCTAGAGTTTGGAAAGCCTTTTAAATACAGTAATTAGTTACAGTAATAATTCAAAAGTAGTTGTTTTATTTTACCATTTCACCACCATAATTAAATAACCCCCTCCAAATAAATTTTCTCAAAAAATGTATGATATGGTTATCAGAAGTTGGATTCAACTTGAATGCAAATAATAACAACAGTCTCATCAAAATACCTCGCCCTCATTGCAAAAGAGTACAACACAACTATATTTAAGGAAGTATACATAGATTCTTCTTATGTATTACCCAGCCACAACTTCTACCTTGCAATCTTACTTTATCAGGAAGAAATTAACAGCACACACATATTAAATTTTCATTGCCAACAGATTTTATTTCAGCATAATGCACTGTGCATTATGATTATGATTAGTCCTGCCTTTGTCTCAGTTTGAAACTCAATGTGGCTTACAACAGTTAAAACCAACATACTTAAAAATTCAGATCATACAAAATTTTAAAAAAACACACTATAAATTACTATAAATAACTGAAAAGTTATAGTTCAAACAAAAAAGAAATGATTTTCCAATAACTTACAAAGCAAAGTAACTTCACTACACCTTTATCGTTTTTGTTGTTCTTATATGTCTTCAAGTTGTTCCCAACTTAAAGCGACCCTAAAGTGAAATTGTCACTGAAGCAGTCTGAGAGTGTAGTGGCCGCTGAGAGAAACAACTTGAAATCACCCAAGAACAACAACAGAAACTAGTTACAGCTAATATTACTTTAAACTTTTTATTTTGGATGCCTTTTTTTTTAAAACCTATTTCTGTTCTCCATGGTGAGGGAAAACAGAGCTTCAAAATATTACTTTATGGAACTATAGCTTCTATATAAAAAGAAGAAAGAAGGAGTGGAGGGAAGGGAAGGGAAGGAACACAGCAGCACCTTTAAGACTAACTGGTTTTTCTTTTGGTGTGAGATTTCATGGGCATAAACCCACTTCTTCAGATGCAGTACAGAGTGATATCCAGGCCTTAAGAAATAAAGCATAATTATACAGTTATAGAAGTGGGATGGAATGCAGTAGGATCCAGAAATGTTCAAATCATGACACAGCCTCTCAAACAGCTTGGCCACTGACCCTACTGGCTTGGTGATTTGGAGAGTTGTAATCCTAGAAAGTAACATTTTCTATGTTTGGGAAGTTATGAACATCCCCTTCCAGGATGGGGGAAAAAAAGAGGCACAATAAAAACATTGGTAGACCGGGCAAAAAGAATCTGTGAACTCCACTTCCTGGAAGATTAATTGAAGCGCCTAGACTGGGCTCTACAGGCAAATGGTTATTCCAGCTCAGGCATCAGAAGGGCTACCAGATCCAGAAAAATTCAGAGGAGTGAAGACAACCACCCAAAGGGAAGATATTTTTACCATACATCAAAGGAGTCACAGACAGAATTGGGAAACTGGTGAGGAAACAAAAGCTCCAAATGGTCTACAAACCGACCAAGAAAATCCAGCAAATGCTGTGTTCGGTGAAGGACAGGAGAGACCCTCTCATGGCCACATGAGTTTATCGCATACTGTGCAGCTGCAGACAAGTCTACATAGGGACCACCAAATGCAGTGTTCAAACATGAATCTAAGAACATGAGTGACACTGCAGACTGGGTCAGCCAGAGAAATTAGCAGTAGCAGAACATGTTATAAATCATCCTGGACATAGAATGCTATTTGAAAACACTGAAATTCTGGGCCATGCCAATAACTATCAGGTCAAAATACACAGGGAAGCCACTGAAATCCATAAACACCTAGACAACTTCAACAGGAAAGAAGAAACCCTTAAAATAAACAAAGTTTGGCTTCCAGTCTTGAAAAACACCAAAATCAAGACCCACCAGGTGCAAATGAAAACCACCTACAGATGCTGGTGAAATGTCAGGAAACTATTCCAAAACATGGACATATAGCCCAAAACCCCACAAAAACCTATAAGAACACTGATGTTTCTTTAAGCAACATATTCGAAGTGATACATTGATTAGGTCTTCATTCTTTCTGAAACAACTTCTGGGAAGGGATTTAAGGCTACAAAGGAAAATAAAAGTATTGAGTAATTTGGGAAAACATACACCATGCCTAAAACCTTCCATTGGGTCTTAAATAATTATGTGTCATTATTAAAAATGCACAGTGCTCATGGATCAGGATGGGGTTTAAATAGGCTTAGTTTATGTGCCCAAGTCAATTTAATAAATGCATTTGTAATGTAGTTAAGCTGCTACTGTAGAGACTGCAAAGTTTTCCATCTGTTTCATTTTCATTTCTGTTTCACCTAATAGTGCAAGTGATTTGTAGTGATAAATTATTGAAAGAGGAATAAAACAGTGTAACAGCAATATAACATAGAGGAAGAGAAGGGGGAGGGGGAGGAATAAAAGTAATGTGGTTTTGCTCTTTCACAAAATGTAATTTGGAGGTAAAGCTATTTTGTACATCTAGGATACCCTACTTAGTTATGAACTGCTTGCTGATCTATTTAGGGGTGCTTCATATTTTTAGTACTGTATTTTCAGGTATCCCTTGGAGTATGGAAAAGCTTTAAAAATTCTCATTCAAATTGCTCTGCTGCAATCTGCAATGAATAAGACTTAATGTACTTTGCCTGTGAACCAGCTGCTTAGGTTTGTGCTTTAACTGTTACCCTACTACAACTGTAAGAGAAGTTATAAAGTACAGATTGCTTTCATGCCTTTGGCCAGCTACTTGTGGTTGTTCTATTGTGCTACAATTACAGGAGACGTTTAGCCTGAAAAAGAAATAGCCACCTGGAATAATTCGCTTACGCAACAGCTCCACTTCATAGGGCTTTGTGTCAAAAGAATTTTCATCAGAGTAGGCTAAAAACTTGTTTACAGACCATGCTGCAATTTGCTGTGCAAATATTTTATTATTCCTTGGGCGCCCCCTCCTGCACTTTCAATGTAATACTGTTTTACTTCATGGGTTTTTTAAAGCAATATATTTGACTCTGGCTGCACACACACGTTTTACAGCTTCTCACATATTTTTATGTTTTTGGCTGATGCCTTCTTTCTGTAAATCGGAGCTGATGTGATAGAAAAATGCTGGAGAGTCAGGAAAGTCCATGTGAGGTGTTGGAAGTGATGTTTGAAATGTAACTATAGATGTGTCATCTTATAACCATACCATTCTACATCAAAAATATCAGGGCTGAAGGATTTACAGAATTCAGGTAATGCTGCAGAAATGGTAAAGCTTTCCTGAAAATGAGTGGTTTTCACACTGTACTCTGAGGAAATCTGAGTAGATCAGAAGCTTCTCAGCTTCCAATGTATTTATGCATTTATTTTTATTACTATACTGCCCTTTTCTCACAAGAATTGTGTATAATTGTTGTTTACTGCAAACAAGGGATGCAAATCATGGCAGAGAAGCCATGTGGTGCTAAAATGGTGGCACAGCACTGAAAAAGAACAGTGCCATCCCATCCTATCAGTGCCATGTATTATACGAAAGAAAAATCCTTTTTATTTAAGCCTTTCTCTGATTTTCTGGTCTGGCAGTTGCCAGGCTCCATCCTTGATTTCACTCAACTCTTGGAACATTCCTGAGCATGTGATGATGAATTCCCATGCTCTCCAGGGAGAATGCTGGGCATTGTAGCATTGGAAGGTTGTGTTTTGGGCCTGTTTTAAGAAATAAAGATATTACTTTTCTTAAAGGTAGGTGACCTTTGAGGAGGTGGCCATGTATTTCACTGAGCAGGAGTGGGCCTTTCTGCAAATGAAGAAAAGAGCCCTCTACTGGGATGCCATGCAGGAAAACTACATGACTTCATTAGATAAGCATTCGCCTTGGAGTTGCTTCCTATGGGGCTAAAAGTCTGGGCTGCTCAGAGCACTTGGGCTCCTTTTAAAATAGGGGAGGGAAATGTTGTTGTTAACTGGCATCAAGTCAACTTGATGTATGGCAAGCTTATGAATGAGAGTCCTCTAAGGCCCTGTGTGTCATGGTGCTTCTCATCCTGCATCCTCATGACACAGAACCAAAGGAGTGCCTTAAAGCCACAGCACCGTGGCTATCATGCCCTTTCCAGGGCACAAAAAAGAAGCCACTCTGGAAAGGCCAGATTGGGGCTGTGGCATGCAATTGTTGCAGCCCTGATCTGGCGCAGCTGAAGGCAGCTGCAGGCCACCTCTTAGGGGCAGCCTGCACAGCCCCTAAGTCACTCTATAATCAAATCCTTCCTCAGGTCTTCCAGACTCAGGGCCTTGGCTTCCTTGATGGAGTCTATCCATCTGTAATGTGTTCTTCCTCTTTTCATACTGCCTTCTACCTTAGCAAGCATTCATTGCAATCTTTTCTAGTAAGTCCTTGTTTCCCATTATATGACCAGACTACAACAGCCTCAGTTTAGACACCTTGGCCTCTAGGGAGAACCAATGCATCTTTTTAGCATCCACAGTATCCATAGAAACCTTCTCCACCACCACATTTCAAGTGAGTTAATGCTCTTCCTATCAGCTTATTTCATTGTCCAGTTTTCCTAGCTGTACATAGAAATGGAAAATATTATGTCATAGATAATCTTAATTTTAGTATTCAATGATACATCTTGACACTCCACGATCTTGTCAAGTTCCTTCATAACTGTCATTCCAAGCTCTAGTCTTCTTCTGATTTCTTGACTACAGTCTCCATTCTGATTAATGACTGACTCAAGGTATGGAAATTTTTGAACTGTTTCAATGTCTTCATCATCTACTTTAAAGTTATGTGAACCATCTGTGGTCATTATTTTTGTTTTTTTAATGTTCAGCTGTAAAATTGCCCTTGCATTTTCTTCCTGGACTACCTTTAGTAATCATTCCATGACTTTGCTATTTTCTGCTAGTAGTATGATGCCCTCTGCCTATCTTAAAAAATGTTCTTGCCCTAATTTTCATCCATCCATCCTCTAAGTCTAATCCTGTTTTACACATGGTATTTATGTACATACAAGTTTTTAAAAAATAGGTTGGAGCATTGCCTTGGACTATGGTTATATTGATGGTTTTCCCTGACATCTTACTGATACTATTTGGTCAGAATTTGCATTACAGTAGAGTCTCGGTTATCTGACCTTCGGTTATCTGACCTTCCAGATTATCCAATGTCATACTTCTTCGTGAGCGTGCCTCACGAAGCATGGGACATCGGATAAGCCATTGGGGCAATGGCTTATCCGACGCCTTCCCTTCTCTCCTTGCCTCCCCTCCTCCCTCCCTCCCTCCCTCCTTCTTCCTCCCTTCTTCCCTTCCATGCTTCCTCCTCCTCCTCCTCCTCCTCCTCCTCCTCCCTCCATTCCCTGCTTCCTCCGCCTCTCTGCCCATTCTCGGAGGCAGCCCTGGAGGACTTCGGAGAACACCACTTGCCTCCATCTTTCCTGTGGTGGTGGTGGAGGCAGTGGAGGAGGAGGAGAAGGCTGCCGGCTGCCGGCTGCAGCTCTTTGGACATGCCTCCATCTGGCATGCCTCCATCCTCTGTCCTCCAGGCTGCTGAGGCGCACTGGACGTGCCTCTGGAGGACGGAGGACAGAGGCAAGCCAGACAGAGGCACATCAAAGGAGCCCCAGCCGGCAGCCTTCTCCTCTTCCTGCTCTTCTGCCGCCACCACCACCACGGGAAAGACAGAGGTAAGTGGTGTCCTTTGACGTCCTACAGGGCTGCTGCCGAGGCCGGGCAGAGAGGAGGAGGAGGAGGAGAGGAAGGAAGCAGGGAAGGGAGGTAGGGAAGAAGGTGGAAGAAGGAGGAGGAGGAGAGGAAGCCACCAAGAAGATGCCTGGGGCTTGGCTTGGCCCACTTCCCTCCACTGCAGCCGCAGAGGAGAGAAGTGGGCAGAGCTGAGCCCCAGGCCTCTTCTCAGCAGCTTCAGCCCAGGCCTCTTCTGGGCGGCTTCGAAGCCACAGAGAGGAGGCCTGGGCCGACCACAGAGCCACTGAGAAGAGGCCTGGGGCTTGGCCCGGCCCACTGCAGAGGAGGAAAGTGGGCCGAGTCGAGCCCCAGGCCTCTTCTCAGTGGCTTTGTTAGCCGCCGAAGAGACGCCTCAGGAGACAGGGAGGGAACGAGGGAGGGAGGGAAAGAAGGAAGAAGGAGGGAAGGAGGAGGGGGAGTTGATTATCCGACATAATGGGGCCATCTGATAGTCAGATAATCCCTCCGGATTATCTGACATTTTCGGTTGTCTGACTATCAGCTGGTCCCATTTATGTCGGATAATCGAGACTTGACTCTATATCATTTGACTATTTTGCTGCCTCTCTTCTCACTAATACCACCCTGTTTCTTAAGATTTTCATTTCCTGAGTAAAACAGTGGGGCTTTACAGACCACCCAAAAAGGGTGATCTGTAGGCACCCCTTTGAGCACCAGATTGGGGCCAGGGCAGTCTCACTGGCAGCCCCAGAGGCCCCAATCCACCACTTTTCCAGGCCACGGAAAAGGGCAAAATGCCCTTTCTCCGTGGCCTGGAAAGGGCTGTTCTTGGGTCTCCATGCCCCAAGCACAGCCCGACTGGTGAAGCCAAGGGGAAAAGGGGCCTCCTGGCCCCTTTTTCCCTGCCTTTGTTCCTGTGGCAATCTGGTTGCCGTGGGAATGAAGCACTTTCAGAAAGCCTGTCCTAGGTGCCCTCAAGCAGCATGATGCCATCAGGCATGTGCCAGTCCGTCTGGATGCAGTGCATGCCGTGATGTCATTGGCACGCACGCATATGGATGGCACAATGTAAAAATAGCACCGTCCATACGCACTAGGGCTAGGGAGCGTGCAGATGCTGCATGCTCCCAAGCACTATTCACAAGGCCCACTGTAACATAAAACACTGGCTCAAAATGTCCCATTCCTATCCACTTTAGCTCAGTCATCCCAAGTACTGAGATATTCATACATTCCATTTCTTGTTTTACTAGCTTCCCCTGATGTATGATTCTCACATTCCATGGTCTTATAAAATATTTTGTTTAGCTTTGGACCTTCTTTTTACCTCTGATCAAATCAACAGCTAAACATCCTTTCAGTTTGAGTCCATTTGTATCATTAACCACTGTGTTATTCGTGGCTGTGTTCTGCTGCATTCCAGTAGCTTGCTAAGTCCGATCTGAACTGGAGGTTTTATCATTTATCACTATCATTTGTTTCATTTTGGATTGCTTCATCATAGATTTCACATGGTAAAAGGCATTTCAAAAGGGGTTTACTGTGCCTCCTTCCGTGAAGTAGTAACAAGCATTTGAGGCGCCCCCGTTATCTGCTAGGGTTGCCTCGGGGCAGGGCTTCCACACACTCCACAACGTAATGATGCCATCGCAGCTGCACAGGTTTTAGACAGAGCTTTGCAGTTGCGAAGGAGTAAAGGTGCCCTATGGTGCCTTTTTCCTTTATTGCATCGCAACGGCGATGCTAAAAAGGAGTGGGATTTCCCTGCTCCTTTTTAACTGCACACCTTCACTGCAGAGTGTAGCTGCAAGGGTGAAGGTCTGCAGCAAAAAAAGGTGGCACCAGACCACCCTTTTTGGGCGGTCTGTACAGCCCCTAAGAGATCCTCCACCATCATCCTCACTCCTGCTGCTACCCAGTAGCTGTATGGCACATTGAGTCTGGGTCCTCTGCAAAAGCCTGTCTGACATGGGAAAATTTACCGGTGGCACTGCTAGCACCAGTAGAACCTCTTGCCTTAAAGAGCATGCAGTCTTAACACCACAGAAAGATAATGCCATGGTGAGTGTGTAATTATCTCAAGGATGGTTATAGAGGCATGTTTTCTGTTTCATATAAAAGTTGTTCTTGCAGTAATCTTACGCATTTATTGACACTAAGGCTCTATGCATTTTTCTGCCTACCACGTCATGCAGACAGATGAAGCTAATTCATAATAGTTGATGTTAACAGACTGTGGGACGCTAGCTGTTTTTCTAGCTTCTCTTTAACCAAAAGAAGAAAAGAACAAAAACACTTGGATTTTAAAACTGGCAGAGGACAGTCAGGGCCAAATTTTATTTAATTATTTATTTTCTGCTTTTCTCTCAGTATGGGGCCCAATGCAGCTTACAAATAGGCCCAAACAGGTAAAACACTGTGTAGTGCAAACATGTATAAAGCCACTAAATATTTAGTCCTGAGAAAACCACTGAGAAATATTTAGTCCTGAGAAAACCACTGAGAAACACATTGAACATATGCAAGTTTTTTAAGATCAAGGTATGCAAAGATACTAAACTGTTTCACATTAAAGAGCCCATAGCATTGCCAAAATAAATATGAATTGTCCTTTGTATTATTATATAAAATTAAAAATTTGGTATAACTAAATAAATAAATAAAGCCTCTTGAAATTTGTGTCTCAGACCTACTGCTTACCAAGTTTGTGCATAAATCCAACTTGGGGCTAGGCCATGATAAAATGTGTGACAAAGGAGGTGACCCTACAGAAATGCATCTTTCCTTAATAGCTATGTCAGATGCACCAGAGGAAAGCCAGGCAATGAACTTAATGTCATTTTTGCTTGGAACTGAGTGTATAGATTGCCTATTCTATTTTAATAGTCAAATAACCCCAAACTCTTAGGCTTTGTCACAGTCAAAATAGATGTTACCTGAGACCCTTTCATACTTATATGGTTCCATTTTAACTGCCATAGCTGCATCCTATGGAAACTTGGGGACTGTAGTTTGGTGAGATGCTAGATCTCTGTGGCTCAGAATGCTAAATATCCCCCAAACTGCCAACCCAGGATTCCATAGGATAGAATCATGGAAATTAATCTGGACTCATGCCACTATATTTGTGTGGTGTGAAATGGCCCCAGAAGATTTGTAACTTCAGTGTGGCTACCTTTAGATCGCAACTGGTTCAAAAGACACAACTTGTGAAAAAGTGTTTTGTGCTGCAGAATCCATTTGCTCATGATATAGCAGGGCAAGAATGTAGCAGCACCTTAGATGTTATCTTGATATGTTGATATGTTGATATGTTATGGATAACCTTTATAGAACAATAGACTACCCCAACTTACCAGGGTTGTATCCTTCAACAGTGATATCAACATTTTCAGTTTTTGTGACTTATTGTTGACACTGAACTGCACTGCACTGAAGCTATGCATTTATGAGCAGTGAAGTGTGGCAGGGAGGCTGCATGTGATCCATGTATCATGCATTGCTCACTCTTGTCTTAGATGGAATACAACACCATCTAGATTAAGTTGAACAGTACTTCCTGTGTCAAATAAATTGCCTACCAACCATACCTCCATCTTCTCTATATGAAACTAAAGTTGATTGACCTTCAGTTAATAATCTCAAATGCTGGTTCAGCCTGTTATTGCCCACCCTTCATTCTGATGGAAATGAAAACTAAAGCTGAATATTGATGATGCTTGTGGTATCACCATATATATGTCTGACTGAGAATTGTGACCTGTGTTCCATCAGTAATGGCAATGCACTGTAACATACAAAAGAAAGCCTTCTTTGCTTTGGTACCCAATTTATGGAATAAAATCCACTGGAGTCCTGGTTGGTGCCAGCTGCCATCATTCCAGTGCCAAGTGCAGATGTGTTCACATCTTGAGATATGTAATTGGTTTTATACAACCCCTCAGCTGTGCATGATTTTAAATCATTTTAAACTATTTCAGCAATGTTTTATCTGCCTTTTAAACTCATTACATTGTTCAATAAGTATTTAGCCGTTTAAAAATAATTTACATTTACATTGTTTTAATTAGGTTGGCTTTATTTAGGTTGGTGGGCTATAAATATTTAATAAAATATAAATAATTGTGGATTAACCTCACTTAACAGTTTCACATAGATCTCAAAACAGCATGGTTCTGAGCAACAGCCTTTACAAAACAAAAGGAGAGATGACGTCTCAGACTAATATTCTGAAATGATTTGGCAAATATACATGACACATTTTGACAACTGCCTTTCCAAGGACGCTCTGAATGATGAAACATAATTTCTAGAAGAGTTATAGTAAAGGCTACATTAATCAATGAACTGTTAACCTTATGATGAAGTCTAAATATGATATAGTATTCCATTAGCAATATACAAATTATGGCTCTTAATTGTGATTAATCCTAACTATAAGAGACCTATTCAGTTAATTGTGGAATGGTAAATGAACATGTAGATAAATCTAATTAATTAAATGGATCTACTCCAGTAAGGCCTGAAAGAGAATTTACACCTATGCCTGAAGAAATTGAGCCCTCCCTCCATGCCATCTGCCCTGGTCCAGGCCCCAGAGGGAGAGAGGAACCACTGGACCTGATCCCTTCCCCACCACCATCCCCTTCTCCTTTTGTGTTGTGTCTTTTTAGAATGTAAGCCTGAGGGCAGGGAAACGTCTAATGAAAATTAATAATTGCAAGCCGCTCTGATAGCCATTAAGGCTGAAGAGCGGGGCATAAATACAATAAATAAATAAATAAATAAATAAATAAATAAAACATCCCTGTTATTAACATCCATGCATCTAAAATATAAAGGTCATATAATAATTTACTAAACCAGACATCTCATGGCAATGTTCACAACTACCTGTTTTGCACAGAAGTATCAAATAAAACCCCCGAAGACAATCATTATTACAGAAGACTAATAATGAGAATATTCATAACAACTATCAAATTTGGTAAACACAACATTTAAAGAATGCAGAGAATGCTAAAAGCCACAATGATAGTAATGAGCTAAAAATTCCAATAGAGCATGGATTATAAAAGTGCCACATGTCATTTGTTCTTGCTATACAATTAGGAAGTTCTAAGAATTAAAGTTATTATTTTCATATGTCTCACTGATTTCAATGGGTCTCCTCTAAGCATGACAAAGTCTGGATATAATCCAGTAAAGTTTATAAAAGTTTATATAAATGATTTCAAATCATTTCATTTTATTTATAACTTAATTGTTTAAATGTGAAATAAATGTGTTAAATGGCTTTTTAAAGGCAACAACTTCTTGCCTATCACTCAAACACAGATAATTATGTCACTCTGTAATAGTAGATAAGAGAATAGTTGACATAATTTTGGCTTTTAGTATTATCATTATAAGTGTTCTGACAGGTATTCAGTTTACTCACAAAAATAATTAGTGGTTTGGGTATTTGATTTTAAAGTTGTTTAAAACATAATTTTTAAAAGGTTAAAAGGGAAAGAAAGAGAAAGGGATGTCAGGCAAAAGGAAGTCTGTGGTAATCAGAAGTGCATTCCCTAGAAACATCTGGAAATGTTTTCAGGAATTTCTTTTAAGATGTAGCAAATGAAATATGGACATCTGGAGAGAGACAGTTGCATCGCAACAGTGAAGAAGGAGTTTTGGATCCCAAAGCACTGAATGGTTTTCTCCTGGAAACTAAGGAATCAGTAAATTAAATCTAACATTAGCCTCAACTAGAGCAAACCCATTACATAGGTAGTGGCTAAAAAGTTAAATTGATTTCAGTTAGTCCATCTAGTTGGAACTATCATTTGACTTATCTCAGACTTCCAAACCACATTTGTACCTATCTAAGCCTCCATTTTCTCTTTCAGAAATGGAACTGTTTACTTCTGTGTACACCATCAGTATTAAGTCACCATGGGCTAAAACATCTGAACTGTTAACTGAAAAAAATAGTCCTTTATGGATTGAATGAACTGTACACATTTCAGTAAAGAAACTGAAGAGAGGGGAGAGGAGTGTTGTTTCTTTACTATCTACTAAGTAATTTATTTTTGACAGACATATGTTGAGAGTCTGTAGCACAAATATAATCACAAAATGACAGCTTCTCTTATTAGCAGGTGATGGAATACTGAGAGAAGCTTGCCAGATCCTGCTAACTCATTGCAACAGATGTGGCTTTTTCCTGAAAAATGTCAGTTGTGATATGCAGAAAAAATAGGGGAAAGGGAAGAAAACAAAGGGGGAACTCTAGACAAAATCCTAAAGTGTAAAGATATACAACTGAACACTAAAGTCAAAATTGTCCAGTCTACTGTATTCTCCATCACCATGTATAGATGTGAAAGCTGGAGAGTGAAGAAAGCAGATAGGAAGAAAATTAACTCATTTGAGATATGGTGCTGGAGAAGAGTGGTGAGAACATTGTGGACAGTCAAAAAAGACAAACAATTCAAGTTTGTATTAGAACAAATCAAGCCTGAACTCTCCCTGGAAGCCAAGATGCTAAACTGAGGCTGTTGTTCTTCACCCGCATCATGAGAAAGCTGTGGATAAAAAAATCTGTGGATGAAGAGCGCCAACTGTAGTTCTATGAAGAAATACTGTTTTCTGAATAGAAAGCACATTCTATTTTCTATTGTGCTTCCTGCACAAAAATGCAGTTTTCTATGCAAAACTACCATCTGTGAATTTTGCATTGAATAAATTATTATTATTATTATTATTATTATTCACCTTTATTTGTAAAGCACTGTAAATTTACACAGCACTGAACATACCATCTGTAATTAGATGGTTCCCTGCCCTCAGGCTTACAATCTAAAAAGACATGACACAAAAGGAGAAGGGAAAGGTGGTGGGAAGGGGATCAGGTCCAGCAGTTCTTCTCTCGGAGGTCCGGACCAAGGCAGATGGACTGGAGGGAGGGCTCAGCTTCTTAATACATAGTTAAATCCAAAACTGCAGAAGATTCTCATCAGTCCAGGATTCTTCTCATCAGGATTTTTTGACAGTCAAAAAATATGTTTTCTAAACCCTTAAAAAAGCCCTCAAGTATTCTTTCCATCCCTATTATTCTCTGTCAGCTATGGGGAACCAGAATTGCAGGCCTGCACAAACTTTTCAGAGTCAAGGATCCATTCTGATATAGGACAGCCATTGCAGTCTGCATATTGTCAGTGTTGGGCATATTCAAAATCACCTAATTGAATGAGGGCAATTGGTCTTGCCTCTTTCCTTCTGTCTTCTTCCTGTGAGTAGCTTTAACTTAGGCAGAATGAGGCAGCAACCTGAGGCATCAAGTTATTAAGAGCGGCAAATGCATTGCTATCACCATCTTGGGGGGAGCCTTGCCAGTCTAGAGTGTGGCCTCTGCAATTCTCTAGTACTATACACCATACACCAGTTTGCAATCACAGTAATAATCAGTCCTTTCAGACCAAGTATAATTTCAATTTGAAATACAAAATGTATGTCATAAGGGGATAGGGACATGTCTGCTTGATTGCCATTGTATTTTCTTTGATCTTTCAAAAAAGAAAAAGAAAATACTTTAAAAAAAAAAGACAGAGGGGTGAAAAGGGAGTGGTACGTGGCTGGGTTTTGTCCAGACCTGCCTTCTCTTCCCAGTGTATCAGTAGTACTAAAATCAAGCCCATCCTTTGAGATTTAATGTCCCTTTCCTTCTTCAGGTTACTGAGGATGTAAGAGCTCAGAAGGATTTAAAATAAACACACACAAAAAATGGAAACCTTTTTTAAAAAAATTCCTATCAATGTATATTTGGGGAAATATCATAACAAGAGTGTATACTCAACTGGCCTCATGTGCAGGGTTTTCCTTCACTCCTTCTTTCTGGTTACAGGAGTAATACCCAAGGTAAACTGGTCCAGATAGCAAACATGTATAGAATCATAGAATCAGACTTGGAAGAGACCACAAGGGCCATCCAGTCCAACCACCTGCCATGCAGGAACTCCCAGTCAGCATCTACAATTCCTCTGGTTGCCATCTGTAGGCCACCGATTCCCTGTCAAACGAATTGAAACACCTAGCTCAAGCCTTCATTCCTTTTTTGGGGATTCCTTCTCTGCTCTCCTGAAGCAGTCAACTGTCTCTTTTCTTTTTCTCACCCCTTTCTACCCTTCCCCTAACTCCTGTGGGTATCCTGACCAGTCGGTTCTCACTATGTTCTCATCTCCTTTTTTTAAAAAAAAAGTATAGCAAATTTTTAATCAGGGTGCAGCTCACCTGTAGTCTGGAACAAATAGCTAACTTTTATGGCTGTATGAAATCCATAGATTGTCATTAGATCAGTTTGCATTGGATTGTGGGCAGAGACCCCACCCACATGCATCATTATAGCACAGGGCACATCGAGACAGTTACAGTGGGCAGTGGATTGACAGCTATGACAATGAACTTCTCAACAAGCTTCTGGGTTTTCTCCACTGTACGTCAGATGAAGTTATATTATCTTCCTTGCTGCCAAATATCCTGTCAAGGCATTGAGTTCATTACCACAAATGTTCAACAATTAACTTTTAAAGATAAAACCAATCAACAAATTGATCCAAACTGAAGGCAGCACATCCCAGGATAAAGGCATGCCAGTTCTTAATTAGCCAAATATCAATTATAAAAGATCTTCATGTAACTGACAGCAGCTCTTTGGTGGGGGGGGGGGGCACAAGCTATATCATCCTTAAGTGCATTCTGCAAGATGTGTGGGTTTTTTGGTTTTTTGTTTTCAAAGCCAATGGAAATGAGAACATTTGCTCACGTCAGAAAAGCCTTTGCTGATATAGCTGCACAGAAGCCACGCAAGACATAAAAATACTTTTTGGGGATTGCAGAGACTCAGAAATAATAGCTCTGAAATGACTTGAGCATCAACAAGAGCAACTTCTATGACTACAATACAGTGACAATGAAGCATCATTACAAGTCATACCCATCTGTGAAAATAAATCATGAGAATGATAAATACAATAGAGATTTATACAATTTTCAAAAGAGTGGGTAGAGAGCAACGTTTCCTTCACTCCTCATACCAGAATGTAGGGTCACAATATGGACTTGATTTGCAATAAACTCATCAGAGTCAAAAGAAAATATTTCATACAATGTATACTATATCTTGACATATAAAAATAAAATAAAAAGTAGTAAAAGTTTGTAAGAAGATAAGAACAGCTTGGCCAGATCAAACCAAACATCAGCATCTTCCTCCCACCAGATGCCTCCAAAAAAGAGTAGAAGTAGATCCTGAAGGGAGTGTCCTTTTTCAGCTTTTTCTCTCTCCCACACACACAGACACACACACACAACCCTAGTGTTGATCACAAAATTGCTCAAAACTTAGAAAAGTTACTTTGGGGGGGGGGGCTAAAACTACCAGAATCACTAATAAGTTACCTATGAAAAACAGTTGCTTGTATATTCTTGTATATTCAAGAGCTGCTAAATATGTGTGGCTGCACTTGTGCACTGAAAATATAGAAACTTTCCCAAGCAATGGAGTTTCCACATAGCTTACATGACTACTAACCAGTGATAGACCTTGTTGAGTTGGGTTGGACCTCATGTTCAGAGCAATGTATCTTTGACTACCAGACCCTAGAGATAAGCAATGGATGGGCATCTATTATATAAGTATTAGCCCTACATAGAGATAGATAGATAGATAGATAGATAGATAGATAGAATCATAGAGTTGGAAGAGAACACAAGGGCCATCCAGTCCAACCCCCTGCCACGCAGGAACTCTCCACCAAAGCATCCCCGACAGATGGCATCCAACCTCTGTTTAAAGACCTCTAAGGAAGGAGACTCCAGTACACTCCGAGAGAGAGTGTTCCATTGTCAAACAGCCCTTACTGTCAGGACGTTCCTCTTAATGTTGAGGTGGAATCTTTTTTCCTGCAGTTTGCATCCATTGTTCCAAGTCCTGTTCTCTGGAGCAGCAGAAAACAAGCTTGCTCCCTCCTCAATATAACATCCCTTCAAGTATTTAAACAGGGCTATCATACCACCTCTTAACCTTCTCTTATGCAGGCTAAACATCCCCAGCTTCCTAAGTCATTCCTCATAGGGCATGGTTTCCAGACCCTTCACCATCTTAGTTGCCCTCCTTTGGACTCGCTCCAGTTTCTCCTCCTTTTTGAATTGTGGTGCCCAGAACTGGACACAGTATTCCAGTTGGGGCCTGACCAAAGCAGAATAGAGTGGCACTATTACTTTCCTTGATCTCTAGACCCTATACTTCTATTGATGCAGCCTAAAATTGCATTGGCCTTTTTAGCTGCTGCATCGCACTGTTGACTCACGTTCAACTTGTGGTCTACTTGGACTCCTAAATCCCTTTCACATGTGGTCTCATTTAACCAGGTGTCCGCCATCCTATATCTGTGCATTTCATTTTTCTGCCCTAAGTGCAAAACCTTACATTTCTCTGTGTTGAATTTCATTTTGTTAGCTTTGGCCCAGCTTTCTAGTCTATTCAGGTCATTTTGAATTTTGATCCTGTCCTCTGGGGTATTAGCTACTCCTCCTAATTTGGTGTCAGTGTGGATCCTATAGCTATGTTCTGTAGCTAATCTCTCCCACCACCTCATCTTGTAAACATCGCAGCTCCCCCTCCATTTTCATGTTGTCAGAGATCAAGGGAATCGGGATGCATTCAGCTATTTTCCTTTATCTGAATGCACTGTGGCAGGCATCCACAGGAACTTCCAGGTGCCTTGAGGATATCTCTGCAGATGACATTCTTCTATCATGTCCAGCTACAGGAAAATAGCTGAACATGGCCCTCATGACCATTCCACTGCATGGTCAGACATTCAAGCTCTACAACAACCACAAAAATGAGTAGCAATGATATACAATTATTTGCACCATTATAATTCACAAACAGGATGTCAGCCCAAATAAAACAAAGAAATACATTCTTTTGCCCTTTTCTTAGTGCTCTCCCAGGCCTGTGAAAACAGTGAACATGTCTGGATGTTTATTTGTGATGTCAACTCCCATACTCCCTTGTTACTTTAGGAAGAACTTCCTGACACTGAAACTATACAGACAGCCTTGAAAGGGGCAGCCTGTAGCTGTTTTTTTTCCCCTTTCCCCCACCACAGAGAAGCGGAAAAATGCTGCTTCTCTGTGGTCCGGAAAAGGAGTGTCCTTGGGGCTTCATGCCCCTGGACAACCTGACAGCCACAGCCTGCCCGGGCCCTTTCTTCTTGTCATCGTTCCTGCACCCATTTGGTTGCCACAGGAATGATGTGTGCACCCAAAAGCAACTGCCTAGAGCAGCTCCTTCTTTGTGGAACCGCAACCAGAAAGTGGCGCCATTATGATGCCACTTCTTGTGTGCGACATATAGTCACTGCGTGGCAGCAGCAGCCCCTGTGTAGACAGGAGGCTGCCATGAGGCCGGCACAGTCCCATGCTAGGGTTAGGGAGCATGTGCACTCCTAACCCTAGTGTCGTGTGGCCATGCCACTTAATGGCCATCTGTAACGGCCCATTAAGAGCTGTTCACCTTGAAAGGTGGTGGAGTCTTCTCCTCTGGAGGTTTTAAAACAGAGGCTGAGTTGCCAACTGTTAAGGGTGCTTTGCTTCCATGTTCCACTTCCAAATCTATGTTTCTATGATTCATTAGTTACGTTGTCTGGACTCATAGGAGTTGCATTCCAGTACCTCTGGAGGGCTTACCTGTTTAGAGACAGCATAAACCAATGGACTTGAGCTGCATCTACACTGTAGAATTAATTAAGTTTGACACTGCTTTAACTGCCCTGGCTCAATGCTATGGAATTCTGCGCTTTATAGTTCTGTGAGCTATTTAGGCTTCTCTGTCAGTGAGCTCTGGTGCTACAATAAACTACAAACCCCAGGATCCCATATGATTGAGGCATTGCAGTTAAAGAGGTGTCAAACTGAGCTAATTCTGCAGTAGCGTATGGATGCATCTACACAGCAGAAAGAATGCAGTTTGATACCCCTTTAACTGTCATGACGCCATCCTAGGGAATCCTGGGATTTGTAGTTTTGTGAGACAGCAGTACACTTTAACAGAGAAGGCTAAAGACCTTATAAAGCAACAAAACCCAGGATTCCATAGGATGGAGCTACAGCACTTAGGAGTTAATCAGACAGGAGGAATTTCTCTTTATTTTGAATGGAGCCAATTAGAGCCAATTCAAATTCACATGAATACACTAGTTTAGTGAATTTACGTGAATTCCAATTGTGTTCGGAATGCATTCAGAATGACTTCCCATTACCCAAAAATGACTGCCCATTGCCTGAAATTGTGTGAGATGCTTTAATATGCAATAACGTAAAACCCATGATTGCATTCGGATTGCCATTAGATTATACTTCCAATTTGCGTCATCTGATAAACTCCTTAGTGTCAAACTGTCTTATTTCTACAGCATAGATGCACCCTAAGTCTAAACTACCTGAGAAACAGCAGACTGGTGGTGCAGTGGTTAAATGCCTGTACTGCAGCCACTCACTCAAAACCATAAGGTGGCGAGTTCAAGACCAGCAAAAGGGCACAAGATCAACTCAGGCTTGCATCCTTCCAAGGTCGTTAAAATGAGTACCCAGATTGTTGGGGGCAAGTAGCTTACAGTTGTAAACCGCTTAGACACTGCTTAGGTGGTATGAAGTGGTATATAAATGAAGCTGTTTTGTTTTGTTTGACTTAGCATGAGGTGGCTTCTCATGACATGACTGATATGGAATGGAATTTTAAAGGGCATCCATCTATATTCCAGTTGGCTATGCTGCCAAGCAAATGGTGGCCATATCATGAAGGAAAAGCTGTAACTGTTTTCATGTAATATAGAAGTAAAGCAAATGGAACTTTTGCAACATAAAGCAAAGCAAAGCAAAATGTAGAAATCAAAATGAACAGGGACTGTCTTAGCTTGCAATTTATTTAAACAATACATAGTTGTAAAGTTGTAGAATGTTCTGATTAATAGCTATATCCTTTTCTAGCAGCAAAAAGATTGGTTTTGGTTTGATCTGTAAAATCAGCTATTTTTGATCAAACATTTTACAATGTATTAGTAGTTTGCTTGGTCATTTACAAGTGGTATGTGGCTTGATTACCTCCCCAGTGTATTATATGGGGAAAAGATACTATAAAGTTTGTATATTCTCTCCTCTTTCTTTTTGACTTTATTCTTTATAACAGGAGTATGCTTTTTTTAAAAAAAGTATTCCATATCCTTGCTATTCTTCCTTATCTCTTGGTCAGGATCCAGACATTTTGCGTTTTATTCTTGGATCAGGAATACAACCTACAACCTCAAGAAACTTTCAATCAGTTCCAAATTCAAATACACCCTACTGGAAGGAACATTTAAAATCCTCCACTGTCAGTGTCTTTTATCTGCCTAGAACATTTCCTGCCCACTCTTCCTGTACAACAGGATAACAGCTTTGCCTGATTATTTTGTTCCAGCTCTTTCTCTGCTTAATTCAGTTCAGGCCAGATTGCCTCACCTAGACTGACTTTTTATCAGGCTTCAGTATGCATCAGGCTTCAGATTATAATGTTGGGGTGCCATATGAGCGGGCTGCCATGCCAAGTGTATCAGAGTCAACAGCAGGATCCAAATCAGGCTGTGTGTGTGTGATCCATAACAGCAAATGAAGGTCAGAAATCTGAAGGGAAATGCATATAACTACTGAGAAGTTCAACCTTGATACCACTTTAAAGATCACTATCCACATACACACAGCCTGGAAAAAAAATTAAACTACAGCTTCCAGATAACCCCCAACAACTGACCATGTTGGGGATTTATTGGGATTGTAATCCAAAAGTGTACTTTTATAAACTCTGGTCCTATCTCCAGTTATTTGCATTTGTTCCAGGAAGGTGAGAGAACTGAAGATCAGGGCAATATAATTCCTGCCCTTGATTTAGAGTATAATTTCAAAAATTTCATTTTTGGTCAGTCAAACCCCCTGAGAGATCTCAGCTCCAGTTTAAGTCTAAGACACTGAGCATTTTCTTTTGTGTTTCCTGTGTTTTGTGCAAAATGGCTCTGCAAAATGAATGCCTTCTTCCTTTGTGAAGCTAAGGACACAAACACAACACAAAAAGGCAGGTTGATTGATCATAAAAATATAAAGACGGCATCCAGCACTGCTCTTTTTACTTTGCAGAAGACAACTGTTATCACATGTTTCAGTTTTCAACATTTTACAAGATTGCATGAAAAAAGCAATCTTGTAAAATGTACAAAATCTCTCTGGAGCAGAAATAATAATAATCTTGCCATCTTGAAGCAAAACAAATATCCTTCTTTTTCTTTTGCCTTTTCTCATTCCTTGTACAAAGCAATGATAAATTAAGTCATGATTTGTATGAAGAGTGACTTAACACTTCAAGTGTAAGATCTCTCTCTGTATCAAATCCTCATTTGAAACTATAAAAATCTAAAAAAAAATGCACATAATGTATGTGAAACCAAACCCCTTTCACAATCCAGCCAGCATGGATGCATCCTTTTAATGAGCAAACTAAGAACCCTGGTATGGTGAAGCTCCTCTATGCCAAATGAATTACTGCCAGGACTCACACCAGACTTCATTAGCATCCAGAAATGATATGAACCTTCTCTACGCAAAGTGTGTCCTTTGCCCCCATCACTTACAAAAGTGCATACAAGTGTTCTTCTACTGGGAAACTGAAGCTATACATTATCTCCTACTTCCTACTCCTGCTTCTTAAATCTCCCCTTTTATAAGTCAGTTCCTCTTCAGCTTTCACTTTTGCAGCCACCTTTGCTCCCCCTTCCCTCTCTCAATCCTTCAGTCCTTTTTCTGAGTTCCATTTATGGTGCTTTGCATTCAGACAGTTAGGGCTCAGGAGTATCTAAGAAGGTATTGCCATCATCATTCCTCTGTTTCCTTAGAGCATATTTTAAGGGCAAAGATACTTGCAGTATTAAACATCACAACCCCACAGCCATTGTCTACCAGACGAAATCTCAGATCTGTCAGCTACTCTCTGACAGATGTTATGACCTCCTATGCCCAAGAACATGACAGCCATAATCTCTCTCTCTCCAAACTTCATTCATTCATTCTCCCACCTTTTTGGCCATTTCGACAGTGTTCACATCTACAACTAATAAGATCTTTCTCCTTATTAGGAAGTAGTGCCTCTTTCTTAAACCTTCTAAAATCATTTTTAGACCATTGTAATTAGTTTCCTTCTTGATCCTCAGATTTGTCTATAGACTGAACCAGTTACAGAGTTGTATATAAGTCTTGTGCATGCAACCCTCATTATACCTCTGGAATACATGTGTACCTAGAATCATAGAGTTGGAAGAGACCACAAGGGCCATCCAGTTTCAACCTCTGCCATCCAGCCTCTGTTTAAAGACCTCCAAGGAGATCCTATTCTTTAACTTTTGCTCATTGCTACTTCCCTCTTTCAAAGACAGTGGCCTGTCTCATGTCTCACTTTTGTTTTCCCACCCAGAACCCCAGTCATTGGTACGTCACACTGTAGCACATGTCTAATATTTCAAACTAGTCCTGTCAGATTATCAGATGGTGGCAGTCCCTCCTAAACAACATGAATAATGAAAGTCTGGGTGTAAAATTGTCAGTAAGCTTGTCTTGTCTCTTGCACTGAATGGAAAAAGGAAGGTCTGCTGGGGATGGGACACAGGAGTTAGTTATTTTTCCCAGAATACTTCCAAAATGTTCAGAGTGCATTGCAGTGCCCAGTGTACTGCAGCAGAAGCTACCAGAAGGACAAACTAAAGTCACTCATTAGGTGGCTGATATTTTCAGTTGCTATGCATAGCTATGTCATGACTTGCAAAACTGTCATTTTTTTTTCTCTTTTTCTTCATTTATATATCATTTGGAGTATAACCTACAGTAGCAAATGATCCAAGCTCACAAGGGAGAGGGAAGGGTCACCCCGGCCTGTAATGGTGGAATGAGTCCCTTCAACTTGTCAGATCACATAATACTGATGGATATAACAGCCTCAAATGTGTGACAAAACTAACTCAAAGTGCTAGTCAACTCGGTCCTAGACAAATCCATTATGCCCTGTTGTTTTAGCCCTCCGATACAATCACTTTGCAATGATCAGTTTATTCAGCAGCTGTTTGAGAGACTTGCATCTTTGTAAAGTCCAAAATCATTACAAAAGCTCAGCACAAGCAGATCAGGAGCTTATGTAAATGCCTTTATGTTTCCCATTGATTTTCTGCTGTTACTAAGAGACGTATGTCCAGACCAAATATGTAACATAAGAATGCTAATTCTTCCCTAGAGAAAGAGTGCTTTTAAGTCTAGGATTTTTGTTGGCAACCTCAGAATTCAAAGCTATTCAAACCTGTCCTACTGATTTCCAATGCAGTAGTAATCTCAGGAGAAAAGGAATACAGCTTTTTGTTCTGTTCTGTAAGCATTCAGGTCATTGAGATGGCAGTGTATATAAAACACAGAATTTAGAGAGAATATGGAGATAAATTCATCAAAAGGAAAATCTGTACCTGTACTGGAATGGTCCCTGATAATCACTGACTATTATTTTTTCATAAGTATGTGCTAGTTGTACAAGCATAGAAAAACAAAAATATTTACTATAACTTCAAAATCTAAAAAAATACACAAGACAAGAGAAACAGGAGATCAGTGAGAAATGATCAATATGGCAGAGAGCAAAGTTTTAAAAACATAATTAATCTAGGAATAGGAAATTACCACCAAGAGGGCAAATTCAGCTGAGAAAACATGAGTTACATATAATTTCTTAAAGTGGGACACAATGAGACAAACATCAGATATTTAGAGGAAAGAGTTTAAAACACTGCAGGGGTAGGAAAGAGGCAAAACAGCACAGAGAAGTGCTGATTTAATAAGAAAAGGCATTTTTGATTAAAAGAGATAGGAATGGAAGCAGCCTGCACTGAAACAGCCTTATGAATGGCATATGTTGGAAAAGAAACAGGGGAGACTGACCCTGCTGAGTCACCTTAATCTCTCTGCAACTTTTGATACCATTGACCTGTGGCTATGTTTCTGGATCAGCTGTACAAGATTGGTGTGACAGCTTTAGTAATATCTTACTTCCATTCCTGCCTTTAAGGCTGGTTTTACAAAGAAGTATTGGGAGATTTCTTCTGCATCACATGGGAATTGTTATCTTTCAAAGTTTTGTCTTAGGCCACTTGCTTTTATAGCATGTTCTATATTAACATCCTCCAACGTGATGCTCTCCAGATGTTTTGGACCACAGCTCCCAGTATTCCTAACCATTTGTTATGCTAACTGGTGGGAGTTGATGGGGCTGGAACATCTGAAGGTCACAAATATGTTAGGGAAGACAAATCTATATGAAGTCACTAGGTATGATTTGGAGTGAGATGGCCAAGGTATCCTAATGATACTCAGCTCTACAATTCATGGCATTTGAGTCAGGTAACCCAATAAAATAAAGCTGAATCAAGATAGAGTTATCTTCTGACAAGGATTCACTCCAGGTGTGAGATACTCTTTAATCCAGTCTTGTCACATGCAGTCTTGGTGGCTTCCTTAGTTAGGGGTGATTTTTATCAGCTTTGGACTTTGTACTTGTTCTGACTCTGCCTTATGTTGACCCTATCCTAGGATGTCTTGGCAAGAATCAGAGTAGGTTTGCTGTTGCCTTCCTCTAAGGTTGAAAGAATGTGAATTCATCCAGTGGGTTTCATCCAAGGTCATCCACTGGGTTTCCATTGGTAAATCCAGACTCCAGCACTTAAACCACTACCCCGTGCTAACTTGTCTGGACTATCAGCTATGACATTTTCCTGGGTAGGGATAGGTTGGTCATAGATGTGTGAGCTCTGGTAACCTCTTTAGTGTAATACAATGTGCTTGTTGCTACTCTTGAAAATGGAAATTTTAGCAACTTTAGCAAGAAAGTTTCTTCAAACCAGTTCTTTAAGTAGACACACTTATACATTGCAGTGGTTATATATTAGCCTCAATTCAAGGTCGTGATGGATTACCCTGAAAGCTTTTAGTGACATGGGGTCTATTTATCAGGCTGCCTCTCTCTTATGATCTTCAGGGAAGGCTCTTCTTCAAGTACCGATGATGCATTTGTGTAAACAATGGAAACAAACTTCTCAGTTGTGGTGCCCCAGGAGTTTATCACATGGGAGGAATTTTTCTCAATTGAGAATGTGTTGTACACTTCCTTGTTCACCCACCACTTATCTCCTACTGAGGCACTGTTATCTTTGGTAGTGTGTTTCAATAGTTTAACAGAGGCCAAGCAGTACTTCAAAACATTAACAAAGTTTATTTGTAAAATAAAGAAATAACTTGTAAAATATAATTAAAGCTTTGTTTGTCTTTCCTCAGTTACAAAAGTTCCTTAAGCAATAATAATACAGCCACTCAGGCAACCTTATCTCCGGTATTAAGGCCAAACTTCCTTAAAACCCACAGGCTTATACTGAGCCTCTCTTCCTCAGACTCCCTCAAGCCTCTCTAGTCCCTAATGGACTTCTCAGACCCTTCCCTGGCCTATAACTATCCTATAAATGTTCCTTCAGGAACCCCAAGAGCACACCTTCCCTCCGAAGATGTCTCTTCCCTCAAAACTCCAACCAAATAAACCCACTTTCACTGCCTGTCAAGGCTCTTTTATAGCCCTGCCCAGCCAGCTTCTCATTGGCTGGACTTCCAGAGCTCTGTGATTGGCTGTTTCCACGGCCTGCTCACTACAGCAAATAGAGCCAATTAGCAATTTCTTGAATTCGCTAGTTTAGTGAATTTACGTGAAAACTGATTGCATTCGGAATGCATTCAGAATGACTTCCCATTTCCCGAAAATAACCCCTATTGCCCAAAATTGCGTGAGATACTCTAATACGCAATTATGTGAAACCCCATGATTGCGTTCGGAATGACTTCCCATTGCCCGAAATTGTGTGAGATACACTCATTCGCAATAACGTGAAACCCCATGATTGCATTTGGATTGCCATTGCATTATACCTCCAAATTCTGTCGTATGATAAACTCCCCAGTTAAGATGGGGAGAGTTTTACACAAATGCATCATTGGTACTTGAAGGAGAGCCTCCCATGAAGAGAGGGGTAACCAACATGGCATTATTTTCAGCACCCAAACAAACAAACCTGTTTGTTTGCTCAGGCATTTTGAATTGTTTTGTGATACCAGGTAACAAAGCTGTTTTATGTGTCTTCTGGGTGTGTGTGTGTGTTCTGAAAAATAACCATGAAATCTGCTTGTTTGGAGAATGAAGAGCAATGTGGTACAGTACTTTTAAAATTAGCAGGTTTTTAAAAAAATATATTTATTGTAGTTTTATTAGGAATTTTTAAAACTCTGCATTACAACTGAACTTATGTTGTTAACATAAAAAGTGGAATATAAACATATGCACAAAAGAAGTTCCTTATGCTTTCATTTTCCATAGAGTTAAATTAAATAAACCTACCTTTTTTGTGGCAGAATTATTTGATTTAGAACTTGCCTTCCTCCCCCAAGTGGAAATGAAGGCAATTTGAAACAATCCTGAGAATTCACTATTTAGGACTAGAATTCCTATTACAATAAGAGGCAGATAGAATTATTCATGCACTTCTAAAAGAAGCAAAGGTTATAAAAAATAGTATACCTGTGTTATTTTTGAATATCAAATGAAATATATTTGATTACAATATTTGCATAAAAATATGGATCTAAGCCTACTTACAGAATGCACTTAGTACAGTGAGCTTGAATTACGAGGCACACTTCAGTTTGGATATGATTTGCATAAGCACATCAGTGGAAGGTTTCCTTTATCCAGCTGACAACAATTCAAGAATTGGCACCATTCACCAGCTTCTGCTCTGCAAAGATTTGGCATGATGCCTTTTTCCAGCATCTGGCTTGGGCAAAAACATTCTAACAGAATCAACAGAAATCCATTTCTCCTTGAGTGGGGTGCCAAATCTTTGCAATCTGACTTCTCTTCAAGGCCAGTCATATTTCGGAGACCTTTTTTTCATTATCTTTCTGTACCTTGGTTAAGATACACCAAATAATGGTTAACACTGGTACAACTGGGCATAAGCTAAGAAGTAACATAGAAAGGCAAAGAGTATGGAAATATGGTCCATAATTGTGATTAACCTGATCAGCAGATCTTCAAATGGAGCAAACTTTTACTTTTTAGAAAGAAGGGAATGACTGAACAAATAATTGAGAGGCCATGATGTGGCATGCCATGCAAGAGTTGCTAGTAGAGATGAGTACAAATGACCTCTTGAAATACTTTATTTGAGTTATGGACAGGAGGTGGGAGAGATTTCTACTGGGAGAGAAGAAATTATCCATCACTTTCTCAGGAAAAGGCTCATAAGTACCAGTGCAAGTAGCACCATTTCTTCCCTCGCCCCCATGTATTAGAAAATTGGAATAACTTTGCCTTCATTTTTAGAATAGGAAATAATATTTCTAAATCTAGTTTAAAAGTAAAGTTTATACCTATCTGCCATATTTTTATCAATCAGAAATTCCTCTGAATATATGGGAAACAATTATCTTCATCAATACCTTGTGAAGCCCTCTGGATGTTGTTGGACTGCAACTCCTGGCAGCCCTAAGCAGTATGTCCAGTTGTGAGGTATACTGGTAGTTGTAGTATAAAACATATCCAGCGAGTTGTATGGTTCCTGACCATGGTATAATGGAACAGTCACTATCAGTCTTGAGGCTGAAATCATTCATGCAGCATTTATTTAGGAGTACAGTGGACTTTGGTTATCCTCTGGGGTTTGGTTCCAGGACCCTCCGTGGATAACAAAATCCATGGATGCTCAAGTCCCATTAAAGACATTGGCAGAGCAAAATGGTCCCCTATATAAAATGGAAAATCAAGGGTTGCTATTTAGAATTTATACCTTTTGGGGGAATATTTTTGAACCATGGATGCTTGACTCCATGGATAAAAAATCCATAGATAAGGAAGGCTGACTGTAATACCGTTTTAATAAACCCACAGTTTGATTGATATATGGGAATGTTGGGGATTATAGTCTAATACATCTGCAGATTGGGGAAGGCTGTACCTGAGCATGGCATCTAACAACGTCTTCACTGGTCACTGACCTCCATCTCTTTTCTCTTCTTTCCACCCTAATTCCCTTGTGTGCATTCCCTGCTCACTTACCTTTCAAACTCCCCATATTATATGGTGAATAGAAAAGGTGAATATGAAATGATATGTTTATCCCACTTGAAAAGCACCGATCTAGTATATTATTAAAGTGAACCAACAAAAAACTACAAAAATCAATTGATGAATCAAGGGTGGAGAACACTCTATCAGAAATGCCTCTGACCATATGAGAAACATTTTTCTTCACTACTGAATAATTGCATCTTTTTGCTATCCACACACTTATAAGTCTCCACCCAGATCATCTGGAAGTCTGCGTCAATTTTCCAGGTGGAGAACATGGTGAGTTGAGATATTTGCTTTGCACTCTGAAACAGAGGAAGCTAAACAGCAGAATATCTGCATAATTAACTGACAGAACTCTCTCCAGATAAGGAACAGAGACTGAGACTGTGGAATTAACTATCATTCTCAGGAGCACTGTTCCCCTTAAGTAGATTACTAAATCTGCAGTGGTCAGAAGCAAGATTTGAGAAGTGGGGAAACCACAGATAAACATCAAGATCTCAGGCTCGCCAAGCAACTTCAAGTTTGCTAAGTAAGCCCTAAAAGGAGACTGAACCCATTAATATTCTTCCCCCTAGCAATAATTTTTAATGGCTGACTTTACAAATTAAGAGAGTTCTTCCTTCTGGTGGTGAAAATAATGCTTTGATGGATTTTTTTCTTTTTAACAAGAACTATGTGGGAAAGTCTATTTATACGGGTCAATCTAAAAAAGAAAAAGTAAAAACTTAATAAAATATAGCTTAGGAAAGTTATGTAATTTGTTGTTTTGAAAGACTTTTAAAAAAATTACCATTGAATTTGTCTTGATAATACTGAATACAATTGAGTACTGAACCCATTCTTCCATGGGAAAGTGGATGGTTTGCTTTTAAGAAGATAAAGATTGTTACCAACTAGCATTAGGTTGTAAAAATTAACTGATTTAGAACCTTTAACTGTTATTGCTGAATCCCCTAGGGAAGATGGAGTTTTTTTCAGAAATTTTACTGACACTTTTGGAAAAGATAAGACATATGAAAATATGGATTTGAAACAGAAACAGAGGAAGAATGGAAAAATGAGGTTAAGGAATTTAAACCAAATGACTGAGGATCAAAAACAAAGCAGAGAAAAAGTGGAACTCATGGAGGTAAATAAGGAGAGGGGAAATGAGCAAGACAATCTATGGAAATTACTATGGAATATCAATCTGAATTCTTAATCTGAGGGAAAAAAAGTAGAATATGGGAATGGTGTTAAAATGAAAGTGAATGTAATGTTGGTTCCCAATAATTTTGTTAAGATTTGGAATGTAATTTAGAAAGATTGCTTTGAAAAGGAGAGAGAATTTGTTGGTGGTGGGAAGAAATCTTGTGATGGAAAAGAAAGATGTGCTCAGAATGAGGTTTCCATCTGAGAAAATATATGTTTTGATAACTGATGTATCACTTAAGCAAGGGGAAGCAACCAGTTTTGCAAGAGGTAGGGTGGGAGAATCAAGAGTTAAATATAAAGTGAAGAGTAAATTAAAGAGTGAGTGTTAAAATGTGTGTTAAAGTGTTACAAGTGTTTAAGTCCTCTGGCTATACTTCAATTAGGAGAATGTTCATAAAGTTTTTTGTATGTTTAAAATTATGTATATAGAGTATCCTGGCTATAACAAAGGGATGGCTTAATATAAATATATATAGTTAATGAGATAGAGATTTAAAATATTTTTATAATTATTTTTATTAAGCATAAACATAAACACAACCACAAACATTTTTTAAAAAATTACCTCAGCATTCAGTACAACAGAGCACAAGGACAACATGTCCTTGCCCAATTCAGTGGAGCCTCACCACATAACTATAAAAGTAATTAAAATGACATTTACACCACAAAACAAATAAAATTATTCCTTATATAATAAACTGCATTAAATTCTGGTTGGAAGTGAATAAAGGCCATTTCGTTTCTTTTTATGATATAACCAGTATTTTATCTTAATTATTGGAAGAAAGGGATAAATTCCAAATAATTAGTTGTCTGTAGCTAGTTACTTCCACATCCTAAGCAGGAATCCAGCTGATTGCAAGTAGCTTAGTCATATTTGAATTCTCTGTATTTCCTGAATGTTTGTCACTAAACATCTGCCCCTTGAAGTAATTTATCCTGGTATTGTAGACTTTAGAAAACAGTAAAGAAAGATCAGAAGGTCTGAAAAAAAGGACTGATTTTTCTGAAGCTTTCTAAAGATGAGAAAATAGGAACATGATGAATCCTTCCTTTCAAAAAGGAGGCTATTGTTCATTCCCTCAAATTTAGAAATTCAAATCATTTGGAATTAAATTAATATGGAGAGATGGTTCTGTCTTGTGCTGATAAAGGCTTCTTGAGCTCTGGTAGCAAAATGAAAAGCATTCACAGTATGTGCTCCCTCTGCTGCCAAATCTCATCAAATCATCTTCCACCGCGTCAGGAAGGCAACCACAATTAATGACAGGATGTGCTGAGCAAAATGTTGGAAGCAAGGGCTCTTCTTTGGATACATGAAAGGCATGACATGGACCATGCCATGCTCCCTAGCACAACCTTAGCTGGATCCCAAAGGCTCTTGAGTCTTGAGTAAAGCCAACACCTTTATCCTGTATATCTTGTATGCAAAAGTCAACTTATGTTTGGTAACATGATGGCTGTTATCCAGAGTAATTTAATCCATGCTAAATTACATGATATATAAACCTGACAGCTTCTTTGACAGATTTAAAAGATTAGTTATTTATTTGAGGCACATTTTTTATCCTAGCTTTCTGTTTCAAGAAAACATTTTCGAGGAAGCTAACAGCCTTAAAGGTCAGACACACATAAATGTGTCATGAAACAATAAAACCAGTATTAGTTAACAATAATTAGAGCCAGTGACTGGGCAGAAGAGGGGATTTCAGCCAGTGTTGCTGGTTTCCTGGCTACATGACAAACATGACGAGCTGAAATGATCTCTTCTACACAGGTAGAGGAGCTGTATCTGACAATTTTATAGTCACTATGCCAGGTCATGTTTTAAAGGATCGATATGGTTTCCTTGCAATGATATTTGATTTTTCATTACACTTCTTCTCCCCAGGAAGTTTTGCAGCAGGCATCACCTTTTCATTAACCTCTCAGGTAATTTTCATGCAGCAGCTACTTCAAGACAGAAGATGGTAGATTAGAACTCTTATTCGATGAAATATTAACTTTTCACAGAGTACCTTGGCGCCTCAGAGACTTCTTCACAAGATAAAAAAGCAGTCAATTCCAGACTGCTTCCCTTTGCCTTTCTATTAACAAAATATAAAGACACAAAGCTGCTAGTGGATTTAGGCCCTATGCCAACTTTATCCAGCCTGGTATGTCTTAGAGGTGTTGGCCTACAATTCTCATCATCTCCAACTAACATAACCATGCTAACCATGGATGGTGGAAACTGTAATCCAACATATCAGTTGGAGGGTAGTGGCAGCTGGGGAAAGGCTGCCCTAAATCTCAAGGAAGGAGACAGATGGACATCAATTCTCTTGCCGATGTTTCAGCTGCTGTAACATCTTGTTGAATTTGGCAGGCTCAGAGACACATCTATTAAGCTGTATGTCTGTTTGGTAGAGCAGAATAGGCAGGACTGGGGATTCTCCACAAATCAGCCTGTAAATGCATTTACTTTACAGACTGATATTCCTTTGACACTTGTTTTCTAAGGATACTCAAGGGGTAGTATCCCGTGCTTTCCGTCCTACTCACTGCTAACAGTAGCTAAACATTCAGGCAGTTTGTGCACTTAAAACCAAAGAAATGAATATAATGCTGAGAATTATCTGGGTTCAGTCCAGGTATTTCATGTGCTTGGTCAAATAGATAAGTACCCCAAACCAATTACAGTCATAGAATGAAAATTGTGGTGGTTGTAACATATGCATGCATCATTTAGGGAAGTTTCTGCCTTTCTGTTTTATCGATGGCACCAGATGGATCAGTAGAAGAATGAATGGAGACAAAGTCCCACGTGCTATGTCATGAACCAAAAACTTCTATTTCTTAAAATGCACATTATCACCAATTAGCCATCTTTAACTGGTGATAAGGCTGAAAGGCATTGGAAAGATTGGACATATCCCTGTATTCATGATTCCTGTTGTTGTTTTTGTTGTTGTGTGCCTTCAAGTTGTTTCCAAGTTCTGATGACCCAAAGGTGAACTTATCACAAAAGGGTTTTCTTGGCAAGATTTATTCCAGAGTGGGTTTGCCTTTGCCTGCCTCTGAGGCTGAGAGAGAATGACTTGTCCAAAGACACCATGGCCAAGGGATTTGAACCCTGGTCTCAAGAATTGTATTCCAGTACTCAAACCCCTACATCATGCTGACTCTCCATGTATTCATGATAGCATATTCATACTGGAAGGGGCTTCTAAAAACATATCTAACATAAACCATTACAACAGCAAATTCCTAAAGGAAGAATTCTTCAAGTTGTGTTCCAGGAGCCAGTTGAGGTCCACAACCTCCTGTCAGGTTATCTCTAGACAGGTATTTTAGGATTGACATATTCTAGGTCCCCAAATCGAGGTACCACAGTTGGCATACTTTGCAAATTTGGATCGCATACAAATGAAGAACACTAAGAAAATTAACATCTTATGTAAAATGAGCTCAGTAATTTTTGCTTTATTTTTCTGCCTCTATGTTCAAGCCTTGATACCATTTGTATAGTAGTATTGATCTGAGAGAGCTAGTATAATGTAATGGAGTGTTACAATTTAACTGGAGAGTTGTGGTTGTTGTGGTTGTTGTTGTGTGCCTTCAAGTCCCTTCTGACATATGGCCATCCTAAGGCAAACCTGTCATGGAATTTTCTTGGCAAGATTTGTTCAGAAGAGGTTTGCCATTGCCTTCTCTTGAGGCTGAGAGCACATGACTTTCCCAGGGTTATTCAGTGGGTATCATGGCTGAGTGGGGAATTGAACCCTAGTGTCTAGAGTCATAGTTCTATACTCAAACTACTATGCCACATTGATTCTGAGGAACAACTTGGAGAACTGGCTATGTTTAGAATTACAAATATAAGATTAAAACATGTCATATACAGTGAGCCCTTGGTATCCACTCTGGTTTGATTCCATGACACACACTCCCATGGATACCAAAATCCGTAGGTGTTCAAGTCCCATCATATACAATGGTGTAGTAAAATGGAGTCCATTATATAAAATGGGAAAACAAGGTTTGTTTTTTGGATTGTTCTTTAAAAAATTCTCAAGCTATGGATGGTTGAATTCATAGATGCAAAATGTGTGGATATGGCGGGCTGACTGTAGAAGATGGATCAAAGCTGTTTGCTGGTTTTCCAAAGATCAGAACCTGAATCAATAGATCCACATTATAGGAAATAATTAGGGAGAACATCCTGTTAGTAAGAGCCATTTAAAAATGGAATGAACTGCCTTGAAGACTGGTGGGCTCTTCTTTTTTATAGATAATAATAATAATAATAATAATAATAATAATAATACCCTGCCCAATCATGTGAAATCTGGATGGCTTACAATAATAATTATTTTTATTTAGACGGTTCCCTGCCCTCAGGCTTACAATCTAAAAGACACAACACAAAAGGAGAAGGGAATGGTGGTGGGGAAGGGGATCAGGTCCAGCAGTTCTTCTCTCCCTCTGAGGCCCGGACCAAGGCAGATGGACTGGAGGGAGGGCTTTCTTTCTTCAGGCTAGCCCTGATGGAGCTGGACCTGCCTCTTCATTCCCTTGCAGGCCCCAGTTAGTATGGGGGGGCTCTCTTTCTTCAGGCTAGCCCTGATGGAGCTGGGCCTGCCTCTTCACTCCCTTGCAGGAAATCTTAAAACAGAGGTTGTGTAACCAGGACTATTTTATCTATGTATTCCAGCATAGGAGGCCTCTGAATTAGATGGCAGTCTTTGCCAACTCTATAATCCTATGAAATTACAGAAGGAACCCCTTTTCACATATCTCCCAAGTCATATATATCTTGATCCTGAATATTTAATATGCATATAAAAGTAGATCTACATTTTTTTCTATTTGGCTCCCAATGTGTAATTCAATACAAGTACTGGATAAAACTGCATAAGCACACAGTTCTTCCTTTTTGATGGGAGAACAAGCCATTGAGCCCCACCGTGTGGTTTTAATTGAGACTGCCATGAAACAGAAATATTATTGCATTGGAAGAGACAGTGTTTGCAGAATGATGCATTTAATTTAATTAAACACACAGCACTTGTTAACCTGAAGCCTTTGACAGTTAAAAGCCACACTAGAGAGACAAAATGGGAAGATAAAACCCTTCAAGGGAATAACTTCAGACAATGCAGAACAATGCTGCAAGCAGGAATATGGTGTGGTCACACAACCCCACTGAAAGAAGAGAGTGAAAAACCTGGCCAAGCAATAATTTGTTGGCTGAGAATAAAATGTAATTATCAAAGAAAAGACAATTACTATAAATCTAATGTTGAACTGAGTTGTCATTTACTGGATGTTTGTAAAAGGAACAACTTTTTGAGTTAGAGCATGCATTGTCAGGGTATAGCTTCATGGCGGAGGATTAGCATTTAATACAGTGAAACATTAAAAATCATTCATACATAGAATTCTTATACTTGCTGTGTTTGCATTTCCTTGGTAACTTGATTTGCACCTTTTCTTTGGATGCCTACTTTCTATTTCAAAATGCTCAATTGAATAACCACAGTGCTAGAAATTTGGGTACTGGAGGAAAATTTCAAGGAGGTGGGGAAGAATTTTAATGGGCGCAATCTCTCTTCTCCCCCCCCCCCCCCTTGCTACACCCCATTGACCTTGAATGTCTTTCTTAATTTTTTGTAATTTATTCTGAATGTTGTTTTAAAAATCATAGAATCATAGAGTTGGAATAGACCACAAGGGCCATCCATTCCAACTCCCCACTGTGCAAGAATATACAAAGCACTCCTAACAGATGGCCATCCAACCTCAGTTTAAAACCTCCAAAGAGCTCTTACAGTCAGGAAGTTCTTCTTAATGTTAGACAGAACCTATTTTCCTGTAGCTTGAACCCATTGCTCTGTATCCAAGGCTGCAACAGCACTGCAGAATGAATGCAGTTTGGTCCTGTTTTAACTACAATGGCTCAGTGCTGTGGAATGCTAGGATTTATTGTTTTCTGAGAAATTTAGCCTTTGTCAGAGAGCTCAGGTGTGACAACAAACTAGAAATCCCAGGATCCCATAGCACAAAATCATGACAGTTAAAGCTGTGTCAAACTGCATTGATTTAGCAGTGTAGATGCAGCTTCTATCTCTAGAGCAGCAGATAATATCGGTGCATATGTAATTTATAGTTAATAATATATATTTTCTATATATATATATATATATATACACATACATCAGGGGTCGACAGACTTTAGACTTAGGAACTATGCTTCATTCTTCACAAGAACTCCAAGGTCTACCAATGAGGAGCAAAACAGTGAATCAGTAAGGCAGATGTAGAACCTCAGAACAAAATGCCTCTGAGTACAGGCTCAACATCATCATTATCATCATCATCATCATCATCATCATCATTATTAATAAAACAACTAACACACAAATCTTCTCCCAAGAGAAAGATACTATTTACTCCCTACCCCACACCCACATACAGCCTTTCTCAGTTTCAGCATCTTATTTTTGAAGGAAAAACAGGTTTGTACCTTATTGTAAAATGACTAGGACCTCCTTTCTGATCTGATGGAATATATTAGTTATATTTATGCCCTGTCTTTCTTCCAAATGGTGGCAAACACAGCTTCCTTCCTTCCTACATCTTTCTTACAGCAGTCCTGTGAAGTGCATCAAGTTGAGACAGAGTGACTGGCCATAGATGGTTCAGTGAGTTTCAAGGCTGGGGACCTGAGCCTGGATCTCTCAAGTCTCATTTCAAAATACTGTAGTCCTCTGCTTCCTGTTGCATTCAGTAAATGGCCTACAAAGCACATTAACTTCTCTATATTTTTGGAATGATATTGATTCATTTGATTAATTTAATTTGTATTTGATGCATATACAGTGTATTTGTATTTGATGCATATACAGTGAGGAAGAAGTCCATGCATGGAGAAAATCAGCATAGCAGCATAGTTCTAGTTTGGAACACTCAAGTCCATGAACATTCACCTCTTCAGCATTATGTCATACCTCTGTCCTCCAAAAGGCAGAATAGCCAGAGGGCTCAGTAGAACTGCTACCAGACAGTTGCTTCTCCATTTCTTGTATTAGAAATCCAAACATACAACTGGGATACTGAGTGTGTGGATCATTTATAATGTCCTTTGCAGCAGTGTTTGTATTCCACCATCACCCTGCATTTTTGGATTAGTTAGAAATGGGCCATACTAGAGAACAGATCAGCCCTGAAACCAGATGTTGTTGTTTTGTTTTGTTTTGTTTTTGCCAGCGGCTTAGTTTTACATTAGGAAGGAGAAAAAAGGGAGTCTCTTGAACATATGCAAAGTATCATTCCAATATCAAAGCTTTTGTATATTAGAAAAATCTCATGGCAAAATGAGTAAAAATATCTTTGTTCTTGTCTTGACTTGAGGTCTTGTTGGATTCATTGGCCTTGAGTGCTTATTTGCAGACTTATCTGGACTTTGTTCTTATTATTAATATGTGCCTTCAAGTTTGACTTTGATATATGGCAACCCTCTTGTAGGGTTTTCTTGGCAAGATATCTTCAGAGGTGGTTTGCCATTGCCTTCCTCTTGGGATTTTATTACATGAGACTAGTACATTGGAATTATAGTAGGTTAATTGAAGCTTATCACACAGCATCATGTTTCTCCCATTGCTGTGTTGCATTTCAATCATTACTGGAGTGTACCTTTTCACTGATGGCAAAAACCCATAAATAACTAGTAACATATTTACTTTTCCAAAGGATATGTAGTAATAATAATAATAGTAATTATTATTATTATTATTTGTATCCCGCCTCTCTATATATTGGATCAAGGCAGGTAACAACAGTTAAAAAAAAGTAAAAATCTGACATACTAAAACATTAAAAAATAGTGTGATAGGTCCCTAATAATAATAATAATAGTAATAAAATTAATTTATATCCTGCCCCATCTGCACTCAGGCAATTGGAGCAGCTTACAGCATTAAAAATTATACAAATCATATCTCCCAACCCTCCCTCCCTTAAAATAGAATTAAACATTTTACACTTTAAAACATGTTTAAAAAATAAATAGCAAGTTAAACAATAGATAAAAACAAACAAACAACAATAGACAAGCAAACAGCAAACGGGATCAATCCATTACTTCCTCTCTTTGGTGGCCAGGTATCTGTTCAGGAAAGGCCTGTTGGAAGAGATCTGTCTTAACAGCTTTTTAAAAGCTCTCTAAGGTGGTTATATGACGGATCTCATCCGGCAGGCTATTCCATAGGCTGGGAGCGATAGATGAGAAGGTCCTTTGGGCAGTTGTAGATAACCTGGTTTTTACTGGTTGTAGCATGTAGGTGTGGAGGGTGGATTATACGGAAGGAGGTGGTTCCAGAGATATTTTGGACCCAAGCCATTTAGGGCTTTGAAGGTAATAACCAATTCCTTGTACTGGGACCGGAAACTGATGGGCAGCCAGTGAAGAGATCTTAAAAGTGGTGTGATATGGTCTCTTCTAGATGTCCCCAAGACCAGTCTGGCTGCCATATTCTGTACCAGTTGAAGTTTTCAGACCAAGCATAAGGGTAGCCCCATGTAGAGTTCATTAAAAGAAATCCAGACGTGAGGTTACCAGTGCATGTACTATGGTTTCAAGATTCCTGACTTCAAGGAAGGGTGCAGCTGGCTTACCAGCTGAAGCTGATAACAGGCACTCCTGACTGTCACACTCATCTTTGAAGCGATGGATCTAGGAGCATCCCCAGACTGTGAACATCGCCCTTAGAGGAGAGTGCGACCCCATCCAAGACTGGAGGTTGTATCCCAATACCTGTGTTTGGGGCTGCTACCATAAGTACCTTTGTTTTGTCTGGATTCAGTTTTAATCTGTTTTCCTTCATCCAGGCCATTACTGCTTTAAGATAGTCATTGAGAGAGGAGATGCCATCTGAAGTCAGAGCTGAAAACTGAGACATGGAGAAATATATCTGGGTGTCATCAGTGTACTGATAACACCCTGCCCCATGTCTCTGGATGATTTCTCCCAGCGGCTTCATATATATGTTGAAAATTATTGGGGACAAGATGGCGCCTTGAGGGACACCACACTTAAGCTCTATCCTAGTAGAGCGACTGTCCCCGAGCACTATCTTCTGGAATCTACCCAAGAGGAAGGGACAGAAACACTGCAATGCAGTGCCTCCAATCCCTAGCCCTCTCAGGTGATTCAAGAGGATGTCATGGTCTATTGTGTCAAAACCCACTGAGAGGCCAGTAACACCAACAGGGTCACACTATCCCTATCGATGCCTAGATGAAGGTAATCAGCCAGAGCAACCATGGCAGTCTCAACTCCAAATCCCGTCCTAAAGCCAGTTTGAAATGGACCCTCCCACTACAGTTTTGATATTCTGGCAGTCACATGGAGTGAGTGAGCATGATTCTCCTCATCTCCTCCTCCCTTCCCCTAACTATTTTTATGCAGGTATGCATGCATGCATACATGGGGAGGAAGGCAGGGTTAGTGAGTTGCCGCGCAGGTCAGGGCCCCCCCCCCCCAATAAATACAGAAACCTGGTTGGAGGAAAAAAGGCCACAACTTTATTAACTGTTCCACACATGCAGAACAACACAAAACCATAGGGTTGGCCCAAAGCATAAGGTCTGGATCTGGCCATCAGCAACACCCTGGTTGGTTGATGTACCCTTGGTAGCAGGGGCAAACATCGGGATGACTTAGGTGCCAAGCTCCGCCCTGTTGTGCAGTTAGGCAACTGCGCTGCTTCACATCGAATTGCGAGACATCCTAGTCACCGGGTATTAATCGACTGTGGCCCCCGCAATGGCCACAGCGAACCGCTCCTTACCCGGGTCATGAGGACTCCCGATCCAGTGCCAGCGGGCCCTGGAAACCCCTACCCCAGATCCAGGCCTATGCTGCCACCCAGAACAGAAGTTGTGACAATCAACTCCCTAAACAGGGAGGGAGGGTGGGAGAGCAGAACTGGCAATGGTGCCGACGCTCACCTTACACGGCCTTAAATAGGCCCAACAGCCAATGAGGGCTCAGGAACGATGGAGGCACCACCCTCTCCGAGCTCTCCACCAATAGGAAGGCACGCCATACCCTGCTGTGGCCAATCAGACAGGTTCCTTTCCTGCTCCTCCCAGTGGCCAATCAGCATCGAGCCCGCGCTCGCACCGGCCGCTGGGGCGCCCAAGCCTGGCGCGCGGGAAGGGGAGAGGCCTTCCTTCACGCGGCAACAGCGCCGGCCCGTTAATTCGGGCGGCGCCATTTGCCGCGCAGGTCAGGCCCCCCCCCCAATAAATACAGAAACCTGGTTGGAGGAAAAAAGGCCACAACTTTATTAACTGTTCCACACATGCAGAACAACACAAAACCATAGGATTGGCCCAAAGCATAAGGTCTGGATCTGGCCATCAGCAACACCCTGGTTGGTTGATGTACCCTTGGTAGCAGGGGCAAACATCGGGATGGCGTAGGTGCCAAGCTCCGCCCGGTTGTGCAGTTAGGCAACTGCGCTGCTTCACATCGAATTGTGAGACATCCTAGTCACCGGGTATTAATCGACTGTGGCCCCCGCAATGGCCACAGTGAACCGCTCCTTACCCGGGTCATGAGGACTCCTGATCCAGTGCCAGCGGGCCCTGGAAACCCCTACCCCAGATCCAGGCCTATGCTGCCGCCACACAGGCAGGTCTGAAAGAGCGCCTGCCGCCAACCCTAAGAACCGAAAAAGAACCCTCCACAAATAACATTAATAGCATCCGCTTGAGCAAGAGTCCAAATCAGGGTGCACATAGCCTGCAAACACCCTAGACTTCCATCAACCAATTTACTTGATGACATCAGTAGAGAGTGCAGCACAGGCTGTAGATGTGGCCGCTCCAATGCGGAATGAATGGCCCCCAAATTCAACCAAAAGAAGACCCATCGCCTGAAGGGCCAGCTTTAACACAGCAACAAATTGAAAGCGTGTGACAGGTGAGTCATCAGCATGACAAAATAGGGATCCTTGACATGCAGGCTGGTGCCTAATAAACCTTTTTAGAACCCGAACAGGACAGAGGTGCGAGTCTTTTAGGTGCCCCAATATGATCGATGAGGCTCAGCCCAGTTTATCACATTTTGACCTGAGAACTGTCAAACATACAGCATCAACATTGAACAAAACATCAGTGATGCACAAGTATCTTTTTTGAGCAATAGGTCTTCGAAGACAGGACCAGCTCCCCTACCCTCAGGGCCCCAAATGGCAGGAAGCTGGGAAACAATATCCTGAAGCAGTGTAAAAACAGATAGGGTGCCTGGCATCGTTTTTGTCCATATGCATGCATCTCCAACCCTCCAGAGTGCAACGCACTTGGAAACAAGCACATGGATCAAGCAGGCTGGAGGCTTTTGCAAAGAACAAAATACCTGCAAGGTGAACAGAAATAGAGCGCGGGGAAACCCCACTATACTTTAACCACGCCATGAAGCATAAAACAGTTGTCGAATCCATAGGCCAAAGTGCCGGAATGCCTAGGAGGACAATTTAGAAAAAACCTTATTATAGGCCCTGAGAGTGGAGGGGGCCACCGAAGACAAAATGCCCTGGGTCACATTGGAAGTCCAATCTTCCTGAGGAACTCTGGAAATGGCATGGGAAGGGGGTCTGCCTTTGGAGCCAGCCATTGAAACCTGTCTTCCTGGAATCGAGAAAGAGCATCAGCTAAATTATTTTGCAAACCAAGAACAAACCAAGCTGTGATAGAAATGTTAAAATTAAACAAGTGAGTACGAGCCACAGCACCAGCACGACTCTTTCTGATTTGAAAGACAGGCTATTAACAACAGCAACTATGGCTTGATTATCGCAGCAGAACAGAACACGTTTGGTGGAGAACTCATGTTTCCAAATAATGACAGCCGTCACAATGGGAAATAATTCCAAAATAAATAAATAAGTAAATAAATAAATTATTAACAACATCCTCTTAAGCCCAACCCTTTGGCCATTTTTGAGCACACCAGTGTGCTTGAAAAAACAGCCCAAATCACAATCTTCAGATCCTCTCTAATACCCTTGGTAATGCTCACATGGTAATGAGGCCTAGAAATACCTGCAGTAGCTCTGGCCAGCCAGGAGGGATTGCACCTGTCTCATAGTAACTTTTTGGGATGCAAGAAATTCTGAAATAAGGTGTGTTTTTTTTTGTTTTTTTGTTTTTTTTTAAGAGCACTCAATTTGTCAGGAGGGAGACAAGAAACTCCTTCAACCGAGTCCAATTGGACACCCAAAAATGTGAGGGACATAGCTGGCCCCTTAAGTGTTATCAGCTGCTGAAGGGACCCCGATCTCAGATGCCAAAGCAGAAAAGGTATTTAGGAGCATCTGGCAATGGTCTGAGCCGGACCGTCCGGTGAAAAGGAAATCATCCAGTTAATGAGTCACAAGCGGGGAGCAAGCCCTGCGCTTTACCTCCCACTCCAGGAAAGTACTGAAGGCCTCAAAGGCTGCGCAGCTAATTGAACAGCCCATCGGTATAGCCTTATCGAAATACCATTGGCCTTGTACCTTAAGCCCTTACAGGTGGAAATCATCAGAGTGAACAGGCAAAAGGCAGAAAGCAGACTGAATGTCACATTTGGCCATTTGGGCTCCGCGGCCACATGCCTGCACTAGCTGGACCACATGGTCGAACGAAGCATAGCTAAGTCGGAATTCCCCCAGAGCCTTCTTGGGGACAACTCTTAAGGGAGACACCTGAATGTTTGGGAAAGGCGGAGAATCAAAAGGCCTTTCAATGCAGCCGGCATCTATTTCTTTTTGAATCTTTTTCATAAGAACCTCCGGCATATCTCAAGCTGATTTAAGATTCTTAGACTCTGAAGGAGGAGGGGAACAAGTCACCTTGGGCAGGGCCCCATGCTGAAAGGGATGGTGGCCTGATTTTGGGCAAGCTGCCTTACTATGGGGCCCCCAACAAAGTTCAAAGATGTGGTCATATCTGCAGTGAGACCTGGAGCACCTTCCTGCATTATATTCCCAGCAGACCAATTTATGTCCCTCTTACCATCCGGTCTGGTGGCCCCTTTGGACCTGGTCAGAGGGACCACCTCAAGCAACCAAATTTCATTGTGAATAAGATCCCAGTGCTCTCTAGAGCTCTGAGAAGCCTGCTGACAAAAGGCTGCATCATAGGTGATAGCAGCTGCCTCACCAGGTACATCTCTGACTCTAAGAACATGAAGCATGTGGCAATCTAAGTGTCAAGCTCTCTTGAGGAATGCCATTGAGATAACAGCCCTATGGAGAATGTATGCTCTGCTGAGGGAACCTTAGGGTGTTTTGTTTGTTTGTTTGTTTGTTTGTTTTGCCCATTTGGTGGATGTAACAGCAAGGGCATCATGCCCTTTTGGTTGCAATAGTGTGAAAATGTCAACGAAACAACCTGTTAAAATTCCATTTTTGCACATTTTTTTTTAAAGGTGAGACCCAGGAGGATGCTCACCAGGAGCTGAGGGAGGGATGCCCAAGGCCCAAGGCCCATACACCTTGCAGACCAGGATGCCAGGACGTGCACCGGATAGCACAGCAGGGAAACCCAGGGACCAAAGCATGGTCCACCCAGAACCCTTCTCTACCTGTAGGCACAACCTGTGAAACACCCCCTCCCCAACATGTCCCAAACGAGACACAGATGCAGTCCTGTTCCATTTACTCTCTTTTCCCTTGCATTTCTTCCTTTTGCCACCGGCCACAGAGGTTCCCGCAATAAGCTCGTAGTCCTCCAAACTCGAAGATGTAGAGCTAGAGCCGGATGAAGAACTTGAGCTGGAGACATCCACTCAAGCAACGGAGGTCCAAGCCGAAGAGCTGGGTCCCAAGCTGAGGACATCATCCGCCAACTGTTGTTCCCTGTCGCCTTCCCGGGATCCAGATCCAGACATGCAACACCAGCAGATGTCGATACTTGGGAGGCTGCCACGGCCTTAGCAATGATTTCTGAGAAGGACCACATCAGTTTTGCAGCCATCTCTTGGCTAATGATCAAAGATGCCTGCAATGGGGGAGGATGGGCCTGGACCATTACTATTGTCACAGGATCCACCACAACTGTCGAACTCCCCTGTCTACAGGCATACGTACGTGCTGGGCACCTCCTAGTCCCTGGGGCTAGCTCTTCCCAGGACCTACAATTTGTTTTCACAAAGAACTGGTAACTTGTGCAGCACCACTTGACTTCCTTGATTTTGGTGACATGTTGAAATTGGTTGGTCTGACAACACTAAGATTGGGACTGTAGTCAGCAAGAAAAAAGTATTGCAAAGCTGCTTATAGGTGAAGGGAAACACATGCCCAGCAGGGCCGAAGCCGCAAGCACCATGTAAATTACAGTTCACCGTTGTCAAGTCACAAGCACTGGTTACAAATCACGTGCCCAGATGGCCAAAGCCGCGTGCACCGTGTAAAGTCAGCAGTGCAATAATCACCAACCAAGTAGAGAGCATGTGCCCAGCAGGGCCGAAGCCGCGAGCACTGTGCCGAAGAACAGTTTGCAGTCACAAAGTCATCAAGACGATTGTTTGCATGTGCCCAGCAGGGTTAAAGCTGGGAGCACTGTGCAGTTAAAACAAAAAACAAACCAAAACAAAACAAAAAACAGTTTGAAGGCAAAATTCCGAACACCACCAGGAGCACCATGCAGTTGAAAAAAAACAGTTGAAGCCAAAATTCCAAACACCGCCGGGAGCACCGTGCAGTTGAAAAAACAGTTGAAGCCAAAATTCCGAACACTGGATGTGTGATCAGCAGGGGCCAAGGCCGCAGGCACAACAATTATTAATTATTAAGACTAAAAAGGAGGACAAAACAAAACAAAAGGCCTTCTCAAAAAACATGAACCCTGTCTGCCAGTCCCTTAGCAACAAACCTGAAGGAGCGGGTGATTGTTACCAAGAAGTGGGGAGGTGGTAAAGATGCCCTCACCAACAAAATGCCCCACCTATTAGGCAGCGAGGAAGGCTGTCAGACCCAAAGCCCCGCCCCCTACCATGCGGCAAAATAGGCAGTGAAGCCTCTGATCTGCTGGCCCCCAGAGCAGAACTGGCAATGGTGCCGACGCTCACCTTACACGGCCTTAAATAGGCCCAACAGCCAATGAGGGCTCAGGAACGATGGAGGCACCACCCTCTCCGAGCTCTCCACCAATAGGAGGGCACGCCATACCCTGCTGTGGCCAATCAGACAGGTTCCTTTCCTGCTCCTCCCAGTGGCCAATCAGCATCGAGCCCGCGCTCGCACCGGCCGCTGGGGCGCCCAAGCCTGGCGCGCGGGAAGGGGAGAGGCCTTCCTTCACGCGGCAACAGCGCCGGCCCGTTAATTCGGGCGGCGCCATGCAGTGTGGAAAAGTGAGCACAAGACAATGGATCACCAAAACAGTATGATATCACAATTGTTGGGAAGTGTGATAGTGATTTTTTTTTCAAACTGGTATGTTCCTGTTTGCATCAAAGTGTGATCACAATAACTCAGTAGGCTGGTGTGATAAAGACGGCAAGAACATGACTTGCCCAAGGTCACCCAGAGGGTTTTCTTGGCTGAGCAAGAGATATGAGCCCTGGTCTCTTAGAGGCCTTGTTCAACACTCAAACTGCTAATCCATGATGCATAGTGATACTATATACAAGTGTTTCAGTAACCAAACGCAATGGCATTACTAACTCAAGGGTAACATCTTGTTAGCTGTATGGAACTGATTTGTTTGTGGCAATTTCAAGTCCATAATAACTATAAATAATACAGAAAATACACAACATTTTCATAGATCCAGAAAATCTGAGGATTATAAATTACAATTGCAAATCATAGCAAAGACAAGAGAATGAAGCTGATTGACACCAAGCTATTGAAAACTCTCTTTACAATTAGTAACAAGATGATCAAAATGTTGACAGCTGTTTTTACTGGTGTAGAACTGAAAATTAGCCTGACCTTTGTGGCAATTCTCTAATGGCTAGAATCAGTTAATTAGCTTTTCCCTTGTATCTTCTTTGTTATGTACCTGTAAGGATAATTCTACCTAAAAATAGTTGCTGCTAATTTGGGCGAATATAACAGCCCATCTGAAATGTGATCAGCTGGCGCCCTGCTGATTGCTTCTTTTCCATGATTTTTCAGTGGGAGGAATGGTGTAGTCAAGAGGGGGGGAATCCTGATCAGATTGGACAAAAATAATGTATGAATATTTTTGAAATCTTACTTTCTCAAATAAATATTTCACAACTGGGATGGACAGAAGTGAAGATGTCTTTCTTTTGGACTAAGACTCCCAGAATCTACCAGCCACAGTGGGCAGGGACCTTATAGACTGTGGGATTCTGAGAGTTGTCATCCAAAAAGTCACTTTAGTATTCTTTCATGGGAAGTAGGCCATAGTGTCTAAGTCAGACTTGGCTTCAGTACTTGGCATTCCAGAGCAGGCACTTGTACCACAGGTCCATAGCAAGGCGCAGCTGGACTAGCAATGGAAAGATTCTATAAGAAAGAGAGATGTGACAGTTCAAACTTGTCCATCAATACTCAGAAGCACTCCACCAACAGAGAGACCAAATGTGTCAAAGGAAAAGGTTCTACAATTCAGGTTCTACCAGTGTTTCTAAGCCTTACATTCACCAGATATTTTTGACTGGACTTTAACTCCCAGAATTCCTGACCATTGAGCACACATGCTCAGGTATCTGGGACTTGTAATCCAAAAGGTTGAGAGTCTCTGCAAGTTCTTTATCTAACCTTAAAAGAGTTATCTGAAGAAAATTCTCTAATGACTTCTCAAATAACAAGTAAATTTGAGGGTGGGGAAACAGGCAGGGATGGAGCAAGTATGGCCTATGAATCAAATACATCCCTAGGCCCCCCCCCCCAAAAAAACCTGTTGTGTACCCATTCCCAGCTGGATAGGGTTCTAATTGTAAAGATGTTTGACTGTGTGGCACATTTATGCAACATTGCATAGCCCCAACATTTCACAGATGAAAGCTGGGAAACTTGTGGCCAAGCAACACTGGAGTATGGTCAAGATGGCAAAAATTATTAATGAGGAACACACAAGCTAAGAGAAACTTCAGTAGTTCACTGCTGCCTGAGCCTATAGAGAAGGGCAAGATTCTGCCCCCCCCCCCCCCGAATGCTGTGTTAACTGGGTGCAGAACACTTGTGCACTTTGAATTCCATTTGCAGCAGCTGAAATAAGCTGAGAACAAAGTAGGAAAGTTGGAGGAGAAGAGAGAGATTGTAAAGTTTTAAAGGCAGATGAAAATGAGAGATGACCAAACTCTGATGTTGCTTGTCCACATGTCCCTTGGTTTTCATCTCTGAAATGTTGGAGGGTGTGGTAAAACTGCTGTTCCTGTATACACCACTCTTTGGGTGTATGCAGGCTTGTATCAACAATCTGTTGCCACCCAAGCCTCATTTTTAATGGTTGTTCAGATAAATAGGAAATGTAAAAAAGAGCAGAGGAGGAGATAAGGGGGAGGAAAAATAGAACAGATGTGGCTTTGGACCTTGGCAGAGGAACAAGACAAGCATTTGATTGATTTAGATTGGGGCTGTTAACCACAAGGCAGATAAAGAAGGAACAAGGTCACAGGTAAACACTAAGGCTTCATGGACACAATATTGGGCTGATCTAGACTGGCAAAAAGGGGTGTGTTCATGCCTGCATGAAAGTGTAGCCTTTAGATGACCCACACTGAAAGTTTGGCATGAACGCACTTCTTTTGCATTTTAGTGGGGAAAAAGCAGCTTTAAAAAGGACCTGATTTTTCCAGCTTCTTTTTAAAAAGGGTGTAACACTGTAGCTGCGTCTAAATGCTGCAGTGCAACTGTGCAGTTTTTTAAAAGCTCCCAAACCCTAGCTCCAGCTCTAATCTGAACCCTAGACATGCTCAGTAGGGACTCTGGGATGCTGTAACTGTTATGCAACTGTGCATAAAATGTCAATTCATTCATAAAATAAAGAAGTTTATTCATAAACTTAAATTGTAACGGATTTAATATCTTTTTAGGAGGGGGAGGGATGCAGTTTGTTTTATTGATGTAATAGTATTTTAATGTGTAAGCCACCTCAATTGATCTCAAAGGGGTGGGGTATAAGTAACAACAACAATTATTATTATTATTATTATTATTATTATTATAAAATAAAGGGGTTCATTCATGGTGCACCGATGCAACTGCGCACTTAAAAAAAGGGAAGCAAAACCACAATGATATTTTGAAAGATCTTCATAACTGCACAGTTCATGTGTGATGTACCTGTACAACTGTGCAGTTCACAGCTGGCAATACAATTGCCTGTATGATGTAGCGGTGCAACTGTGCAGTTCGCAGCTGGCAACAACAACAAAAAAAAATTTAAAGGTTCAGTGCAGCCAAAAGCCCCGTTCATTGCCACCCATGCAGCTGCTCTGCCTGTGTTTCTAGCATCCTGACAGCTTCCAATGTAGTTGCTGTGCAACAGAAAAGACTTCAGATAAGTCGTCCCCACACCCTCTCAGTGTAGCTGCCCTATGCCTTTTTATTACACACCTGGGGCTTGCAGTGTAGCTGCTAAGCATTAAGAAAAAGGCAACTTCATGTCTCCCTTTCCTGCCAATCTAGAAAGCCCCATTGTTGTTTTTTAACCAAAACAATGCAAATAACCTCATTCATTATTCATGCCATGGAACCACATCTTTCCAGGAAACCCATCACTGCATTTCTGTGGTTTTGTTGCTCATGCATGTGGGCAACCTTCCCTTGTCCACCAAGCACCTTTGTCCTGAATAAACATGATTGGTGATCCAGGAAGTTTCCAATGGGAACTTTTTTTTTTCAGTGTCTAAGGGCCTCTACAGATGGGCAGCTCAATGCCACCCATTTTTACCTGAGAAGGAGGCCACAGCAACCACATGCCACAGAGTCTGGAGGGACTAAAAAGAACCCACTTCTGGGCGGATTCTTTTTATGTCCCAGAAGGAACACTATAGGTGTGCTCACATGCCCTGATGATGCCCCTTGTGCACAGGGCTGTTTAGGTGCTGTGCATGATGAGCATCATTATGGCGCATGCCATGTAGACAGGCACACATCAAGATAGTGCCCAGGTGGTACGGTAAGGGCGTTGAATATGTGGATGGTAAGCCCTTACCACATGTACAGGTTGGCATAAAGTGCCAGTCTGTATCGCCCCTTAATTGCCATGCTGGGGGGCAGATAAAGTGGAAGACTGGGATGAGTCACACATGTGAGGTGTGAAGGGCCAGCCTTTCTTTCTCCAGCTGTCATCTCCCCCCTCCGTTGCCTGTTAAACAGCAATTATCCTATTTTTAGACAGCTTCAATTAGCACCAATGAAACTGTGTTTTTAATCTTAAACTTAACTAGTGAATACGATATATTCAGGGCTGTGTTGGTCAGGCAACAGAATACAATAAAATTGAAGAAAACTAACTGGGACACACTCTCTGAAGATTTTATTTCCAGCAATGCTAAAATAATCTGAATTTGGCTACCATTGGCAAGTTTTACTTGTTATGACACCTTAATTTACTTCCAGATTTCACAGTGCAAAGGCTTCCTGAGATAATCACTGTAGTCTTTGTACAAAGTGCTTTGCAGTCTCACACAGGACAGAACTGGCTCAGTTTTCAGATGTTACTTTGTTGATACAAATGAAGATGGAAACATTTGGGCTATACAGACTGCCCCAAAGGCGGCCCTGATCCAACCTCTGGAAAGTGCAAAAAGGAGCCCAAAAAAGCAGCTCCTTTTTTCACTCTCCAAGAGGCACCATAGCTGCAGCGACATGGCTTTATGATGCCCTTCAGCACTGCATCATGTAGATGACATGCACCATGTAGACCAGCACATGCCAAAATGGTGTTCCAGAGGTGCAGTTAGGGCATCCAGTGTGAGGACACTGCACCCTAATTCCACCCACAGGCTGGCTCAAAGTGCCGGTCTGTATAGGCACTTTATTACCAGGATTTCTTTTTTCTTTTTTTTACTTGATTCTCAGTTCCTACAAGGCCAAGAAATAGCAGGGCCTTTAGCTGCACTAGCCCTCCCTTCAAGACTACAGCCAATACAGGGGGTCCATCTGTACTACAGAATTGTATAATGCTATTATTCCAGTTTAACTTCCATGGTTGCATACTATGGAATTCTGGTATTGGCAGTTAAGGAGGGGGCATTTAGAATTATTAGCCAGGGTACTCCAGTGCCTCCCCCAAACTGCAGTAACATCCAAAATCCACAAAACAGTGATACTTTTATTTGCCAACCAAAATGCACAAAATATATGATGCACTTGATTCTTCCTAAAGCAAAGGTGTTAACAATCAAACAGGAAGAAAAAAAGACAGTGTTGGAGATAAAATGATAACACTATCAAGACATTGTTACAGTTGTTGTCAGTAAAGATAGTACAGAGGTAGGCAGAGGTCATTACTCCTACTTAGCCCTGCTAGCTCTGGGAGATGAAAAGCCCATTAGCAACACAATGGCATACCAATCAAATTAGTGTAATCTACACTAACAGAATCAATTCCAGTCCTAACCAATATATGTCAACAGATGTGGAAACCAAAATGGTGGCCAACAGATTGGAAACAGTCAATATACATCCCTATCCACAAAAAGGAGACACAAAACCCTGCAACTATAGGACCAATATGCATGGAACGAGAAATCCCAGAGGTGCAAGCATACATGGAAAGAGAAATCCCAGAGGTGCAAGTAGGGTTCAGAAAAGGTAAAGGCACTGGGGACCACATTGCAAATCGACAATGGCTAATAGAGGACACCAAGGAATTCCAAAAGAAAATCAGCATATTTTATTGACTACAGCAAAGCCTTTGATTGCATAGATCATTAAAGGCTATGGAATGACCTTAAGGACATGGGAATGTCAACACATGTAATAGTCTTGATGAGAAATCTGTACTTAGGACAAGAGAGTATTGTCAGAACAGAACACAGAGAAACAGAATGGTTTCCAAGTGGCAAAGGGGTTAGGCAAGGCTGCATCCTTTCAGCCTATCTGTTCAACTTATATGCAGAAAATATAAGAAAATCAGGCTTGGACACAGAAGTAGGAGGTATGAAAATAGGAGGAACGAATATCAACAATCTAAGATATGCATATTAAACCATGTTGCTAGCAGAAAACAACACAGACCTAGAGCAACTACTGAGGAAGGCCAAAGAAGAAAGTGCAAAGGCAAGCTTACTGTTGAACATAAAGAAAACAAAATAATGACCATGGAAGATATTAATAAATCCAACCTTGACAATGAAGAAAAAGAAATAGTAAAAGAGTTCCTATACCTTAGATCAAACATTGATCAGAATAGGGACTGCAGTCAAGAAATCAGATGAAGACTAAGGCTATATACAAACCAGCCCAAAAGGCCAGCCTGACAATGGATGCTCTGACTCTGCTCCCAGGGCATCATGATGTCATGTACCATTCCAGTGATATATTCAGTGATATGTGGGAATTATGATTTATGACTAACATTAGTACAAAAACCTTTACCAATGATTCTGTAAGGTGTGGTATGGGAGGAAGTCAATGGCAAGGGATGACACCATGAGTTACTGCACCAGGTGACAGACAGCTGCCCCAGTGACACCACTGCTCCATACCATTTTAAATGGGAATAACTGGAACATCTTGTGAAAATGTAGGCATATGGCTCCAACATCATCTCCCCCCCCCCCCTTTTTCTCCTTTTTGATTGTTAACACCTTTGCCTGGTGAAGAAGCCAGTTGAACTTCAAAAGCTTGCATCATGTATTTTGTTCATTTTGTTGGCGGATAAAGGTATTGCTATTGTCTGGGTTTTAGATGTTATTGTACTTTGCTGTACAGCCAGAACAGCTGCCCCTGGATATGATTCTCAGACTACAATTCCCAGGATTCCATAGCATGGAACCATGGAAGTTAAAGTGGAATAATACCACCATAATTCTGAATTGCCAAGGGTTCCCTTCTTAAACATCTCAAACAAGATTCAAGTCCATGACTCTGATTCCATCAGTTTTATTCTCTTGTATGTTTTAAAATGTCTCTATCTGATAAGAAAGCCAGTGAGCTTTGAAAGCTTGGATTACAGGATTGCCACAGTGTGTACTTTGCGTATTGGTGTGTTATATTGCATAAAAGGTGGCAAGGCCAAGGGGGAGGCCCCAAGCTAGCTATCTAGACCCTCATAGGCTTCATCTGTCCTGTGAGCTTCCAGTTCTCCGTTCATGATGTAGGAGATCAACCCAGAAAGGTGAAACATGCCAGGAAGAGATGGTGTATGTTGTTGCGTTTCTATTTTCACATCCTCACTGTTACTTTTTCGACATTCTCAAGGATCTCCATCAAGACCTCTGATCCAGGCAAATAAGTAGAGCATGAAAATTCAGTTTGGGCTTGAATTTTATCCGTGACATTGACTCTGCCTCTTTCCCTCTCTTCTCCTGCAGGGTAAAATCCTTGTTATAAAGGGAAGAAAGTCTCTGCTAATAATTTGGATGAAAGCCCCCACCCCCTCTGCACCGCATGCTCCTGCCTAAACATTCCTGTCAGACCAGGCTAGGTACATTTTCAGAAAGAGAAGAGATTTGTTGTATATACTTCAATAGCAGTCTTGTTTTTTAACCCATTAAAGTCTCTAAAGAATGGAGGGATGGAGTTATCTGCATATGGAAATTAATTTTGCTTGCTTGCCACAGTGCAGCCACATAACTGAAAAAGAGGAAACCACCAAAACAAGGACATAGGTGAGCATAAAAAATTCACACCCTAATATGTATGAACAAGAGCACGTTTAGAAATAATTAGTTTAATTTAAGTAGACATCCAAGATGTCTCAACATGACAAGGAGACTACTCACTCTCCTGCCCAACTGAGTGCTAATAGGTAACTTCCTTATTAAGGTGGAATTCAAAGACATAGCCATGTTAGTCTGGAAACACAGTATGTAAAGGATTTTGCAGCATCTTTGAGATGAAACTGAAAGAAAGAAATTGGTAGCAAGAACTTTTGTAGACTCGAGCCTATTTCCTCAGATGCATGCACAACAAGTCTATGAAAGCTCATGCTACCAAACTTTTTGGAATTTATCATATGAGAGAATTTGGGGGTATAATGCAATGGCAATCCGAACGCAATCATGGGATTTCATGTTATTACGTATGAGTGCATCTCACACAATTTCGGGCAATGGGAAGTCATTCCGAATGTAATCATGGAGTTTCACGTAATTGCATATTAGAGTATCTCAAGCAATTTCGGACAATGGGGGGTCATTTTCGGGGAAATGGGAAGTCATTCTGAACACATTCCAAATGCAATCAGATTTCATGTAAATTCACTAAACTAGAGAATTCACGTAATTGCGAATTGGCTCCATTCGCAATTGAGAGAAATTCCTCCCATGGAATAAACTCCAAATGAGTTTCAGTTAGTCTCAAAGGTGTTGTTCTGGTCTATGACCATAATAAAGATGTATGCATGTCTCAAAGGTGCCACAAGATCTCTGTGCATTCCTTATTACAGGTTTGTTGGGTTTGTTTGTTTTTTTTTTAACTTTAAGGCACTTAAATTGGATAGCCATGCAAATAGTAGGTGCCTTCAAATAGAGCACTGTATCCTATCTAGTAGAACACATGGCCACCCAAAAGGAACAGCTGTTGAGATCACACAATCAGAAGAGATCATAGCTCCATTCTTTGACACACATGTTCAGTACCTGCTGGGTCTACTACATTCTGGGTCTCATGAGCTCACATTAATTTGATGTTCCACCATGGAATAATAATGAGACCAGACAACAAACTGGGGTAAAACGGGGCCACTTTATTGACCTAATTAAAAACTATGTAATCCTGGAAGACCATAAAGGGGGGAGTGACCTGGTCGGGGATCAGCTGGAGTAGGTGTCATTCCCCGACTGCCTCCCCAGCCATACTTAAGGAGAACCTTCAAATATCACCTTAGCTCTGCAAATACTGCTTTTCCCAGAAGTAGTTTTCACAGAGCAGGGATAATGCTTTCATGATCCAACCAAGTGGTGGTAACAGGGGTCTGGTAATTTCTTCCTAACTCTTTTTATGGTTGGTAAATCATGAATAGATAAGTGATTCATACAGGTAAGTTTAAAAGCAGGATCATAGAATTCATGGCCCTCCAGATGTTGTTGCACATCAAATTCCATCAGCCCCAGCCAGCATGGTTAATGGTCAGGAATAACCCAGAGAAGCTGCTGTCTAGAAAAGATTAAGTGCTCAGGATGTCCCCCCCCCCCCCCCCCCCCAGGAATACTGAGAAACATGTCAGCAAAAGAGCTCCACATTTTTGACCTCACATTTGTTGCTGGGTTAACGTTTTCTGTGTTATGTGTCTTTCATCATTTACAATTTATGGTGACCCTAAGGCAAACCTATCATGGCATTTTCTTGGCAAGATTTCTTCAGAGGAATTAAAGCATAATTATGCTTGTTCACAACCTGATTTTATTTTTATGTTTTATTTCATTTTATTTTATTTCTGTGGTGGAGGAGCCATTCTGGTTAATTCTCCATTTTTAAAATCTTAGCCTGTAAGGCCCTGTAGTGAGTTACTGCCTGGAGGAGCTTTTTCCCCAAACCTGTAAACCCAGTGCACTGCTCTTAACAAACCCCTTGCCATGCAGGCATGCACAAGATGTGCTACATTCACATCATTCCATTCTTTTATTAAACTGGTAATTTTGTCAAAAAAAGGAAATAAGATTAGTCTGGCATGACTTGTTTTTGAGAAACCCTTGTTGACTTTTTGCAGTTATGGCATTCCTTTCTAAATGCTTACAGACTCTCTGTTTAATGATCTGGTCTAGAATCTTGCCTGGTATTGATGGCAGGCTAACCACATGGTAATTGTTTGGCTTTTCTTTTATTCTATCTATTGGAATCCTGGGAATTGTAGTTTGGGGAGCATATCTAGAAGCAGCTATGTTGGCCGTACAGTAGAATTAAAATCCAAAACCCACAAAACAGCAAAACTTTATTGGCTAAACAAAATGTAGATTTCTTCTAGTCAAGAAGCAAGCTAAGACAAGTGGATATCCTGGGAACCAGAGCCCTGCTGTCTAGGCCTTAGTGTGTGTGCATTTGTGTTCAAACTTTTAAAATCATTGCTACTCAAAGTAGTGTTCCCTAGACTGATGCCAGTCCCTGAGCCACTGGCTCCCAGTCACTGAAAAGGTTTACAGAAGTACGTCCTTTCTTTACATGTATCAGAAAGAAAATCTTTACAACATTAAACATTGCAAGAGTCTCTTGCTTATATACACACTATCCATGGTGCTAATTACTTGAAATTTAACATCAATGACATACCTCATGAGATTTACAATTGCACCAAATTTCAAATTGGTATGATAAAACCAACAGTTTATCAGAACTGAAACTGAACAAATGCAACTTTTGCTCAAGCACAATCTCTGTAATAAAATAAAATAAAATTGAAAGCTGTACTTTATCTAGTGAGTTTTATAATTTTTATTCATGTACAATAAGGAGACACTTCTGTACATCTTTTATATTTTCAATTAGAAGAGTATTTCCTGACATCAGACAAAAATATCCATAGTTATATATATAGGGTAGATGTCTTATTTATTTATTTATTTATTTATTTCATTTTTATTCCACCTTTCTCTCAGAAAGGGACCCAAGGCAGCTCACAAATAAAAACATTTTTAAAACACATTACAATAAAAACAATTGAAAACGTGAAATAAAAACGATATAAAATTACATACCTTAAAACTACAATACCCACCCCATATAACAAACACTCAATATAAAAGCCATTCCGTGATTATATATTAAAAGCCTGCCTGAATAAAACTGTTTTTGCTTGCTGATGTAAAGCAAGCAGGGAGCAGACCAGTTTCCAGAGGATGGGAGCAGCCATCAAGTAGGCTCGCTCTCTCGTCTTTACACAGCAAGCAGGTGATGGTGGCAGGACTGAGATAAACCCTTCCCCCAAAGATCTTAGGGCCCTAGTAGGATCATTTAGGGAGATAAAAGGGCTAAACAGACAGGCAAAAAGAGGTGCTTTCAGGCTGGCTTGAAGGCATGGCGTTTAGATAACACATGTCTTGAAGCTAGCAAAAAAGTGCCCTTATGCAGAGAAAAGCCATTTCAAAAAAAGCAGCCTTTTCCTGCTTCTTCCTGGCTTGAAGCCATATCATGTCGTTATGACATGAACACTCCAGCTGCCTTGGGAGCCAGTGGTGTGGTTGGTGGGGTTTCAAACCACTTTTTCCTGGCCATCTGTTTCACCCCAAAGTCTCTCAAATAGTCTGGACCATATAGAGCTTTCTAGGTTGTGACCAGCACTTGACCAGTCTTGTGAAGATGTCTTCTAGTCAAGAAGCAAGCAAAGACCAGTGGATGACCTGGGAGCCAGAGCCCTTGCTTTCTAGGCCACTGTCTATGTGTGTGTTCAAACTTTTTAAATCATTGCTACTCAAAGTTGGCACCCCTAGACTGACGCCAATCCCTGAGCCACTGGCTACCAGTCCCTAGAAGATTTCCAGGAAAGAAACAATAAATTGGACTCAATAGGCACAAATTTAGTGCTGGTCCCTGGCACATTGGGGGGGGGAGTTACCATCAAATGGCCTCAGAAGCTCTTTTGTAAACTACAAAAAGTGTATGGTGGGGGAGTAATAGCTTTTAGTCATATTATTTTTGAGAGTTTAAAGTTCTACTTACACTATATATTATGGTCTTGAGAGCCTTCCTGTATTGATATTATTCTTTGCTTTATAGTTCATTTTATGGCTAAGAGAACTTGTTATAGGGTAACATAAAAAAAACTATAAATATGCATATAAATAAATGTTGGAACTATTGTTAAGGAAGTGTTGTTGTTGTTTTTAACCTAATACATTTTTCTTTGTCTTTATATACAAAGGTGGTACCTGGGATAAGTCAGTCCAAGGAACTGTCAAAGCAACCTTAGGTAGACCTTAGAAAAATATTTTGCTAGGATTATTGCTTCTTGAATCTCCCAGCCCATATGGCCAGTGATGCAATCTTCTCAAGAAAGCATCAGTCTATGACCAACATACAACAGTAGTAGGGAAATTGAAGCATGCAAACTGGGTAAGGACAACACACCTTCCAACATTTAACAATAAAAATCATGACATATCCACCCAAGCAACATGAAATTGGGGTAAATATAGCAAAAATTATTAATAAGTAAAATAGACAAACCAGGGGAGGTTGCATCAGTTTGCTTTTGTCTGAGCAAGACTCTTCCTGCTCTCCTCTTATTCCTGCTCCTGAGTTAATTTGGTGTGACTACTTTTGCACTTTGAACTTATTTTGTCATAACTGAAGTAACCTTTGGCCAAAGCGGGAAAGGGGGAGGAGAAATGAGAAACTAGGACATTAGAAAAACAAGTGAAAAGGTTGGATCACAGAGGAGTAAGAGGAACTGTCCTTGCCAAATTAGGATAGTTGGAAGGCATGAGACAAGGACACAATTTCTTCTACTCCCAATAATTTCCTGTATATATCTCTCCCTCTTTTCTTGTAATATTGTTTGAATGTAATATTTGTCATCTTTCTTTCTTTTTCTTAAAGGAACAAAGATGCCAAACATTGCACTCAAATAATTAGTTTGTACTTTACCAGTAGACATGTTCCAGTCAAAGCCATGCCACCTCCAGTCCTTGGTCAGTCACTGCTTATTGCAACGTTCATGATAAGATTCTGTGTTCTCTCAGCCTGCCAAATCATATCAATGGGATAAAGGAGACAGACACACCATTGAGAGACAAGTTGTTGCCTATGTGAAGAACTAAGCTCCAGTTTCTTGATTCCAAGGCCAGCTAGTTCCCTTAAGGACAGAGTCAAGAATTTTATGGAGCTGAAGAAAATAAAGAGGCAAGACTCCACTGTTTGTTTCCTGTTCAGTGCTGCCATGAAAGAGCTAGCTGAAAAGAGAGCTTGTGCAATTGCTGTTGAAAATGAAGACTCGGCAAAATGCTTCCTTCTTGAGAGTAGCTTAGCACTGCTGATATAAGCCCTAATAGTGGTGTTTTGACTTTGACTCTCCAGGGCTCCCTTTCCACCCCAGAGGACCTCTGCAGTGTGTCATGATGCAAATTACACAGATCTGCTCGAGCACAAGAGGACTTCCCACTAGTTTTTCCTACAAGGCATTAAGACCATTTAATGTCACCAGCAGGGACACCTCCTTCCTACACTCCCATCACCCCCAAGCATCTTCTAAGTGCATTTTTTCTTCTTCTTCTCTGGATTGACTCTAGCTTCTCAGTCAAGGTTGACTTCAACAAGAAACATCCAGCTTGAACGGGAACCAGCAATCACTACGCACATCCACACAGCATCTTCTCTCATTGTGATTAAGGAGCTGTTCCTTAAGACAAGAGCTTCATTTTTATTGGGGGCTGGAGAATACAGATGCAGTCCAGTTAAAGGCAGGATGCCTGCAAGCCAATGACAGAATATAAAAATAGCTTTTGCTGTCAGCATGGCTTTCTCTTATTTGTATTCCAAGGATCATTGCTTTGGCAGGCACAGGAAGCTCTTCCTGTTTGCATTTTATTTTGCCTGCGGAAAATTTACAGTTCAAATAACTTCGCCATGCTTCATCAGGCTAATCGGATGACAAATTGCTTGAACTACATAGAAGAGACCTCAGACACGAGAGAATTGTAGCAGGAAGGGAATTTAAAAGCCCCGTTTTTGGTCAAAATTGTTGAAATATTGTGCTTTCTTGCTGCTTTAGTTTCATGTATGTATAGATAGTCCAAACAATGTTCCAGAGCTTTGGATTATATTATTGAGAAAACAAAAGTGGTTACTTCAACAGAGGTCCCCATTTGCTGTTACATAGAATAGTTTTGCTTTATTTGGAGCAAGAACATATTAAAGAAATGTTTGCCAAAACCAAAAGGGAAAGAGAGGTGCTGTCTTCTGAGGATTGTAACTTGCACAACACTTCCTCCTCCAGTGGCAGAACACAGACCAATATCACCTGTGCTCCTCTTTGTTTCAAAATTTGAATGGACTGGTAATTTTTTTTAAGTTTAGCCTTTTTGGTAGGCTTTTTGTGACTCTGGCTATGAAAATGGCTTGGAATTATAGCAGCCAGAGTCTTTCATGTTGTAACATGAAGAAGGCTGACCTTGCCTTGAGTGACATGACAGAGCCAACACAAAGAGGCATTGCCTCCAATTTTTCAAACCAGATTTGAAAAGGTAACACCCCAGATTATCGTTTTTAGATATCTCCAATGACATATTTTCATTTGACTTTCTACATATTTCTATCTGCTGACATTTTAAGTAACATGGATTTAAATCATTGGACTGTTCTTTTATGTTAGAGACAGAACTGGGGCTCCATCTTCTGGATGGCTCTTTAGACAATAAGAGGTGAAGAGGTGGTTTGTGAGACAAGGCTTCCTTCTCTAACATTCCTAAACAAATGATTGTTAGCTTGAATATTCATTAAATACATGCCTTTGATTACAGTGCCAACTTTAAATAATTCAATTCTGCAATTCCATTTTGGAAACACTGATAAGAGCTGCAGTCAAAACACTTGATTGCTAAATCGTGTCTCAAGGGAGTCACTTCTGGAAGGATATCTTTTCTAAGGGGTTTTGCAACACACTGTGTATTTCTTATACCTCCTATGCTGCCTGCTCCTTAATGAGCAGTTTGAGTATGACTTTGGAGAATTTTTTAAAAGACAATTTAGGTTTTGTTTAGATCCAAGATGACCATTAGAAAGAATGGTCAAAATTCCATGGCAAAATTGTACAGCCTAGGTTTTCAAAGTATTCCCCATTATCCCAGTATGTTCTATTTTTCCTTTGCCACCACTCCTTTCCTGCCAAGCTGTATCCCTTGATGTGTAATTAAATCTTCAAAGAACGTCAGCCTGGAATAGATTCTTATTTGTGCAATATCTTTAGCCACATGGCCACCAGGTATGAATTCCTATAGCCCAAGCTAAAAGTTAAATGTTTTGTAAGCATGTATGTTAGGGTATTTGCAATGTAATATTGGGTGCAGGGGTGCAATTATCATTGGGAGGACAGGAAACTGGGAAGGCAGATGTAATACCTCATGAAGTGTCATCCTGCCCCTGTTGGTATGACCCTTATAAATAATAACAAAGGGGATATTTCATCTTGGTCTAATTACAGCTTGGAATATAAGGGATAAACTTTCTCCTTTCTTATTCATTTAATAAACTTTCTGATTAATTTGTAGATGTAATAACACATTTACAGCAGGGATGGAAATCATATGACCCTCCAGATGTTATTGAGCCATAGCTCCAGGTAGCCTTCACCATTGGCTGTTGTGGATTTCTGGAACTTGCAATCCAACAACATCTGGAGACCAGATTGATTGCCATCCCACTCAATGACAGCAACACAGGTCGATATCATATACTTGCCATCAATATTGGAAAACATCATTACATCATTATGGCAATTCAGCCCATGATTTATGCGAGTTTTCATGTCATTGATTTGTTTAGAATGGGTTTATCATTGACTCCCTCTAAAGAGGAGAGAGTGTGACTTGCCCAAGGTCATCCAGTTATTTTCCACAGCTGAGCAGGGAGTTGAGCTTTGGTAACCAACACTCATACCACTACATACAATGCATATAAAATAGGTGGAATTTAATGTTCCTGGTAATTCCAACAACATTAGTATTGGGAATCTAAATCACTAGCATTAATAAGTACTAATAAGTGAAAATCATTAAATTAGTCATTTTTGCTAAAGAAGGCACACTTTGATATGACCTGTCATTTGCTTATTCAGTCTTCCAAATGCTGGGAATGTGCTACATTTCCAGAAGCGTACTATCACTTTAGATGATATTCATGCATGGCATACTGTTTGGTATTTAGGCCTAAAGGATAACATGAATAGACAGTGGTCTCCTAAATGTTCCCTTGACTCTGATAAGATGTAAGCTAAAGGGTGTTTGAGATTAGGCTTGCTAAAATCAGCAGGAACAACAAAAACTCCAACAAGAACAGGTCTGATGTTAAAATCTGCTACAGAATTTTGTTTGCTGTCAACTGCATTCAAGTTGATCCTGATTTATGGCAACCCTGTCCAGGATGAAACATCCCCAAGGTCCCCTGCTCTGATTAAGTCCTGTAAATTCAGACCTGTGACCTCCCTGATTGTGTCTATCCATCTCTTTCCTCTCTTTCTACTACCCTCACCCTTTTACTAGCATTATTTTCTTTTCTACAGAGTCATGCCTTCTCATGATTTGGAAAATGTATGACAGTCCCAATTTGATCATCTTGACTTTCAGGGAGACTTCAGGCCTGATATGTTCAAGGATCAATTTGTTTGTCTTTTTGGATATCTGCAGTATCCTCAGTACTCTTCTGCAGCACCACATCCCAAATGAGTCAATAGTCTTCTTACAGCTTTCTTCACAGTTCAACTTTCACATCCATAGATGATGGGGAATGAAATGACTTTGACAATACTGACTTAAGTGATCATTTGTATATCTTTACACTTTAGGATCTTTTCTAGTTCTTTCATGGCTGCCCTTCTCATTCCAAGTCTTCTTCTGACTTCTTGACTGCAGTCTTCATTCTGAACAATGTTTGAACCAAGGCACATGAACTCTTTATTTTGATTTCTTCATTGTCTAGGCTGAATTTAGACATGGTGGTCTAAATACTTTATGATCATTATTTTTGTTTTCTTTATGTTCCACATTAAACCTACCTTTGTACTTTCATCCTTGACTTTCGTTAGTAATGTTTCCAAGTCTAACAAAAATCCATCAGTGATCCCGTTATTGGCCAACTGAAATGCACAATATACTTGTTGTGCACTTTTGAAGCTCTATGGGCTTCTTCATCAGGCAAGATGTTACAAATCAAACTGGATGTAATATCTTGCCTGAAGAAGACCATAGAGCTTTGAAAGCTTGCAACAAGTATATTGTGCATTTTGGTTACCCAATAAAGGTAAATGGATTTTTGTTTGTATTTGTTAAATGGCCAACACAGCTAACCCTGCATACTTCCAAGTCTATGATGTTTTCTGTTAATAGTATAGTGTCATCTGCATATCTTAGATTGTTGATGTTCATCCTTCTGAATCTAAACCTGCTCTTTGTATGATGTTTACAGAATTACCCACTGTGAAAAAGAGCATCAGGATATTTAACCTATAAGAGGGCAGAATGTTTAAGTCATCAGTAGTCAATATTAAATCTTATTGATCAAATGAAAAGTTCATCTTTCACTTAGGTTTGAACATTAGGATCAGATTGTAAATAGTAATAAGCACACAGCCTGAGCTGAGCTCAATAGAGATTATTAGTAGCCCTGGAAATAAAAAAAGTATCCACTATATATACTTTGTACTCTATTTTAAATTCTTCAGTTTGGAAAAAACATCTAAGTTAAGACTTCCCATTCCTCCCTATTATTACCTTTGTTTGTATAACAATAGATATGCATAATATTTTGCGAGTAGTTGCCACGAGTCTCGAAGAGAAATGACAACGCAGAAAGAACCACAACTTGGAAACATCACCCAAGGAGACTTTCTGCTGTGCTTTCTGTAACCGGACTTGCTTATCTCGGATCGGCCTTTTTAGTCATCAACGTGCTTGTAGTAAGCGTGGGATAAGTCCTTCCTGAATCTTCGTTGGTGAAGAAAAGCCAGAGAGTTGCCACCAATGTCCTCATATACTTTTACATGAATTCCATCAGTAATATATCTGCAGACCTCCATCAATAAGCCAATGATCTGTTCATCAGAAATAGATTTGGAATAAAAAAATATTTTAGAGAGGTTTACTATATTTTGCTTAAAAGACCCTGGGTTGGGAGGGTGGGAAGTCAATTTTAGTTAGATTATTTTAGGTTACTATGGTTTCAAATTGGGGAGAAATGGGGGGTTGCTTTTATTTTAGTTTAGTTAATTGGGGGTATTTGTTATTTTATATATTATTTTGTTTGTATGTGTTGGTGTTATGTGATTTTTTTTTTGAAATTTTGTATTTTGTATTTGTATTTGTATTTTATGTTTTAAATTTAATTTCCATTTTAAAAAAAATGACCTGTTCATGCTGAAAGTAAAATATTTAAGAACCCATGCAATATCTTCTCACACAGATATTTACAATATTTGCCTTTCCTGATTATTGGTCTACAAACAATTCCCAATGTTCTTTGCCATTAGTCATGCTGGTTCATGCTATGATCCAAAACATATGGAAGTCTTGTTGGACTAATTGTGCATGAAACACAAGATAAAATATTTTGATTGACAGGTGGCATATATTCCATGGGACAACCCCAGACTGCTGAGTCAGGAGCACATGGCATAAGGAAAAGTTACAGCAAGGTTGCATTATGCTATGTGGCACAGAGTAATGACTCAAAGCCAACTTTCTATACAATTGGCCCTCCTCATCCATGGACTTTTTAATCCATGGATTTGAGCATACACGGCTTGAAAATATTCCCAAAAAGTATAAATTCCAAACCTTGATTTTCCATTTTATATATGGGAGACCATTTTGTTGTGTCTTTATATTTAATGGGACTTGAGCATACATGGATTTTTTTATCCTTGGAGGGACGTGGAACCAAACCCCAGTGGATAACAAGGGCCCACTGTATAAGTGGACCAAAAGAATGGTCACATATGGGTTAGTTGGGTTTGTTTGGAGCAGATGTTGGAGTAGTCGGTTGGAAGTTGACGGAGAGGAGTGTGTGTTTGTGTGTGTGTGTGTGTATATATATATATATTGTAGCATATTGGTCAGCATGTTCATCCAGGATCAGGTCATGGATGGCAGCTGTGTTACCACTCACTGACCTGGCATTCAGCAGCAGCATTTTCTACCCAGGGGGGTTGTTGCCATGGCTATCCAGATTATTTGGGATGAGAAACAGTTTGGGGGTAAATAATACCCTATCATAAATTCTATCCCCAGGATGATGTAACCGTCTCTCATTTCCATATCTCCCAATACCCTGTATAATTTCAATGGCTGCCCCCTGACTAACATTATCTTAATGTTGGTGGTGCATCTGTCCTCCACCCACAAAAATGTTAAAAAGTATTGTAGGCAGGTGAATGTCTTTTTCCTGCCAGAAGCCATAGGAGAAGCTCTCACCCCTTCAACATGGCAGCCCTCCCAGTATTCCCCAGCCGAAAGAGCTAGCTCAATCCAGTTGGAAAACTTGTAGCAGCCTGTTGCTGGGCCTTAGTGCTGCAGGCAGGTACTCACGCTTAGGTAGTAAAAGAATCCCAGGGAAGTAAAAGATGGCAGATGAAACAAGCTTCTTCTCTTTCCCTCCCAGACATTTGTTCATCCTCTTCTCTCTCTGCAGCCTTTTTGAACTCTGCTATGATATTGTCTTGGCTGCATCTGGATGGACTTGACCCAGACTGAGCTAGTAGTTGCCCTTCCCCTTGCCAACAAGTCCAAAGCATATGAAAAGCCAAAAGTTCCCAACCCCTTTTCTTACATGAGGATTGTACCCAGAGCTGGAAATTGTATGGGCCTCCAGATCTTGTTGGACTTCAACTTCTGGCGACCCTTACCAGCAGAGACGATGGTGAAGAATGCTGAGAGCTGTGATCCAGCATCATCTCTAGAGCAGCATAATTCCCATCCCTATTGTACAGCAAGGATCCTACATACAGGCTCCCTACTTTCATGTTTATTCCATCAAATGGGAGCAAACTGAGCAATCTAGCACAGAAAAAAATGGACAACATGGTTTCCAACCACACTATGTATCTTCAAGTCCATAGATATTGTAAACATGACAACCCTTTTTCAGTTATTATGCCTGAACAGGAAATACCAATATGGGTACGGAGGGAGGGGGGATTTTGCTATCTGCCCTCACTGTTTCCAGCCTTCTCACACTGAGTAGGAAGTTGTGGAAGGGGTTTTATTCATCTGTGCTTGAATATAGGTAGAACCTTTGGAAACTTTTCAGTTCCTTATTGCCAAAAGGATTCCGTTGCCTTTAGTGTCTCCTTCAGACCATTCTAGTCTATGTAGGAAGGTTGAGAACAGTGACTGCAAGGCAAGTAGTAGTACTAGTACTACTACTACTACTACTACTAATGATGATGATGATGATTTATTTATATCCTGCCCAATCACATGGAATCCGGGAGGGTTACAACAATAAAAAATGCAATATAATACAATACAAATCAATGAGAAAAAAGTACATTACATTTCAGATAAAACTCATAATTAATCCCTTCCCCAGCCCCTGACACAACTCCAAAGAAAACAATATTAAATAAATTCAGATTACAAACATAACTTAGTAGCAAGGTAACAGGGGAAAAATGAATAATACAAAATATAGTACATGGCATAACAACAAAATTTATAAAAATTACAAAATATACCCCTGCTAAATACATTACATTACAGAAGCACAGTAATAAAAATAGTTATACAAAGTAAAAATGCATTAAAATACAAAATATAAAAATCCAGAATACACAACAAATCATAATGAGGTATAGTACAGCTTAAACATTTAACTAACAATCCCTAACTCATCCCTGGCAGCAAAACAATGGTCAAAACAATTATATATTTAAAATAATTATACTCAGGGGCCGATGTGGCCAGATGGTCGGGGGGGGGGCAGGAGCCAGCATTTAAGGGTGCTGCTCTACCAAGAGGTCTCCGAATGCTGCCTCAGTCCAGTGGGCTGCAGATGGTCTGGAGAAACAAGGAGAGAGAAAGGCTTTTCTAGGCTTCCAAGCCCACCTTTCTTGCTGGCTCAACTCTGCTCTCAGGGGCCCAGGTGGAATTGGGCTCTTAGCTGATGCCCTGGCAGGTAGGGAGGTGGTTTCTGGAAATTTGATGTATGCAAGTAACTCTAGATCTGGGGTCAATATACGTGGCCTTGTACCCTTAAACAAGCTACTTGTTTCTGAACAGGACTGGCATTAATCAAGGACCCAAAAACTGAACCAAATGTTCTCAAATCCACACCAACAATTGTGTTCATCTGATGAAGATTTTGTTCTTTTTTCAACAAATAGTTCTTCTTATTGCACTTCTATCCATTTTGATATGGCAAAATAACAGAAATAATGAGGAAAATGAGAGCTACCCCATTATAACCTTTGTGTCCACTGAGGGCAAGGTCAAAACATTTGAAAGTGACAATTTTCTATTTCTTTCCTTAAAATTAGAAAATGTAAAAAAAAAAAAGATGTCAGAACCATATTCTTGTTTTTATAGTGCTTAAAATTTGTCATTGTGATATCAAAGCACATTTGATCCTGCAGGTTTTTGCGGGGGAGGGAGGAAGGGAGAAGAAACTCACATTGACATTTACCAGTAATTTTGATAGATTTTTGTATAAAGAAGTTGATTCCTACAGCACTGCTGGGCCGCCCATGGAAAGAAAATTCATTTCAAAAACTCCATAGTCTTTATTCCACTCGTTTAATCTACTGGTTTAACACCATTAGTGAGCCAAACCCAACAGGCCATGCTGGGTCCCATATTGGGAGAAAGATGGGCTATAAATAAAGTAAATAAGAAAAAATAAATATTAGCCATAATATCTTCCCCTCCCAGTGCAACATCTGGCTAAACAACTTTTCTTTCTCTACTGTCCCCCAGCCTTCCTCCCTCTTTCTTTTTCATATCTTCTTTCTCCTTCTACTCCTGAACTACAGCGTCTGACTTCAGAAATTTTCTTATTCATTCTCTAGTCACACTCTTTCTCTCTTTCTCATCTCTCTTTTCTTCTTTACCCTAACTGCACCCATAATCTTACTTTTTCTTCCTTTCTTCTCTGCCTCTGTCTCTAATCTCTTTTATGGGAAATGTCCACAAAAATTGTGCAGAAAATAATGAAAATAACATACAAAAACATCTTATGTTAGAGAAAATTATTTGCAAAACATGCTTGAATTAGGGGAAAGTACATTAGAAACTATGTGCATTTTTTAAAAATTCACAAGATGATGCAAAAAAAGAGCAAGGTGTACAGTCAGCCTGCCCCATAGGTGGGCTTGCCTTCTGTGGCTTTGAACTTACACGAAAGGCAAGCCCAGCAGAAAAGTAATGGGGCATGGACCCACACCGCATGCCCCACATGGCACCATGAGCATGTGCCCCATTATTTTCAATGGGTCTTGAACATACACTCTTTCCCCCATACACGGGGTGGTGGTGGTGGTGGTCCAGAATGGATGCCCCATTTATGGGGACATTAGTAAAAGGAGAAATTGAATAAAACCAAAACTGAAAGCTTCCTCTGTACCTAGGCTAGGCTGTTTTCCTTCTGGCTTCTTAGTATAGACAAGTCTTCACAGGACTTCTGTTTAAGAAGTTTATCACACTGTTTTAAAAAGCAACTTACCGCTCCCAAATTGAATTCTAATTTGGGCTGCATCCTAGTCCTATTGCATGGCTTTTGTTTCCAAATCCGCCATCCAAGTACAGCCCGGCTACAGCCCGGGTCCCTCAATGAACTTTGGTGGCCATTTTTCAAAGTCAGAAAGCTCCTGACTAGGCTAGGGTTGAGGAGGGTTATACCCGATTTCATGGTCTCAAGATATGTGTTGTGTTATCAAAAGGTATAACAAAATCTTTGATGGTTTTCCCAAGGAGTGGACAAAAAAGGTCTAGAAAGCTTGATGGTTTCGGCACCAAAGTGTCAATGCATCAATAGGATCTGAGACAATCCCTTTTATGATGGGGCAGGAAGGAAAATGGAAGGACATTAAAAGGAAAGACATAGGATATAGGACCAATACAGACCAGCCCAAAGGAGTGGCATGACACAGCTGATGCCCTTTTGAGTGCCAGATCAGGGCTGCAGAAATGGCATGCTGCAGCCCTGATCCTGCTTTTGTTCAGCACAAAAAAGTGGCAAAACACTGCACCACTGATGCGCCAAAAAGCTGCCACTGTGTAAACAGTCAGTTGGCTTCACAGCAGCTTCCTGCTAGCTTGAAGGTATGCATTGTGCATATGCCATGCCCCAAGCCACTGGGAAGCCGATGTATTTTGCTGGTCTCTGAATATTTTAGCAGTTGTTTTTCTTTGTTTCCACTGGAAGAGGAAATGTGAAAGAGGTAGGTGGGAGAGAATGTGAAATGTTTAGCAAAAATCATCAATGCTTGTCCTTTGTTCTATCTAGGCCTCATATAACTTCAATCAGTGTGACCTCAACACTTGTGACTTTCAGATTTCCTCAGGTTATTGTGACTTCCATAAATGCTGCTTCTTTTATCAGTATTGTTTTTCTTTTATTTCCTTGGTGTTATTTTCTTTTCATTGTACATACCATTACCATTTCATTAAGAAATGATAAATAAAGCCTTCAAGTCATTTGCAAAGTTTCATGAATTTAGTATTTGACTATTAAGACTTATTTTTAATTCAGGATCTGATTTAAATTGTTACCATTTTGAGAGCAGTAGAATAATATTTTAGGTTTCTGTGGTAAGCCCATCAGTTACCGTTTCTAACACTGGTATTCATGGAATGCGACAATTCATCTAAATGAAACATAGCTGCTGTCCTGTAACTTGATCACCAGTTGTTGATTTTTTTTTTTTGACACTGCTGTAGGGCCTTCAACAGCTGTGTGCTTTTTTCATATATATGCTTTTTAGTCATGTGGAAGCATACCATCCACACCGCACCAAAGGTTGTGTGGAATCCCCAATTTCTACCAGTCAATTCCACTGGCAATCTTGGGATATGTGAAAAAAATGCTTTCATGTGGAAATACCAATTAATTTATCTCCAGTCTCTAATACTCATAGACATATTAATAACCTGAACTCTGAAGGTTTGGGATAAAATTTTAGCAAGATCTTAATCTTAAGATCTTCATCTTCATTAGTTTGCAGCCAACATTTGTTACATGAATTGTTTTCCTTTTGGTGAGCACACAATTCCAGGGTTCTGCACTTAGTTCAGCTTTTAGATGCTCTGGCAAATTATCTCTATTGTTAGCTATATTGAAAGTTAAATCAAGCAAAGTCACTTACCAGTACCTGGTGACACCGCAGTATCTAGTTACTTATTTGTTCTGATGCAAAAGCTACTGCAAAACCATGCCATTAGTGAATAAGAAAAAGCCCTTAGCTTCGTAGCCAATTAATTTAATTTAAGTAATGGTCCTGTGGCTCTGTAGCCCTCTGCTCATTGGGATGGCTGAACTTCTTTATGTAAAAGAATAGACTAATTTAGTTGTTAAATGTTGAAATCTATGATTGCTGGGATCTTGGGTTTGTGTTGTCTCAGATGCTGTTTGTTTTCTCATAAATGCTCTATCAAAATAGTTTCTGAGCCACATTACATGTCTTTTACTAGAAATAGTACAAGCCTATATGTCTATAAATAGGTATTTAATGATTGTTGTTGCATGCCTTCAAGTTGTCTTTGACTTATGATGACCCTAAAGTGAACTTATTACAGAGTTTTCCTGGCAAGATTTGTTTGGAGGAGGATTGTCCTTGTCTTCCTCTGAGGCTGAGAGAGTGTGATTGGCCCAAAGTCACCTAGTGGGTTCACATAGTTAACTGGTGATTCAGACCCTGTGTTCTAGACACTTAAACCAGGGCACCACACTGGATTTCTGCAACAATCATATTTAAGATTATACTTTAATATTTAACTTAATTGTTTAGTGTTGTCTAAATGCTAATTAAAACTTAAGCTGACCAAACAAAGAATCTTAACTTCCAGCACATCTTGATATATGTTAACTCTTCATAAATATAGTTTGCCAGCTCCAACCACGAGATTGCCATCCATAGATTTGAGTATCCACAGCTCCATCTCATTCACCCCAGAGGCAGCACAGGCATGCAGCCATGCTACCATGACCATGCACATGTGTATCATTATTAAAATCATTGGGACTTGAGGTCCTGACGTTTTTGGCATCTAAAGGGTGATCCAGAATGGAACCCCCACAGATATGAAGGACCAACTGCAGACAGATTGTTATTACTGTTGGGTGCAATGCACAGGCAATAACTTCAGGGCATGCTTTATTGCAGTTAGCTCCCATTACCCATAGAATATAGAAGAATATCAGAAACTTAGTTGGAAGTCCTCTTCCTTGCCACAGTAGCTGCACAGGATAAATTCCAAAGGAATTCTATTTCCCCCAAAGTGGTGCTGTCATTCTTATTATTTATATAGCATGCTTAGAGCCCACTCTATGTTGATGCAGGCCATTATTCCAAAGAAAGTGTATGATTCTGACTGAAGCTTCCTAAAGTTCCATTGAATTCAACTGAAACTGACTTCTGAATAGACATGCAGAAGATTTCCTGTTAGTCAAAACAAACAAACAAACAAACAAACCTACCTTTCCTAAAACTATTAAAAATCCTACATTAAAACAAGGAATGGTTTAAGTTGCTGCTTAGCGGCTAGATGTATTCCAAATATTTTTCCCCATGGTAATGGCAAAACTAAATTGCAACATTCCAATGAAAAATAATTTACCTTATAACCCAGATTTTAGCCTCTTATTTCTTGTTCTTGTTGTCAGTGTTTGCTGTTGAAGAATCCATCCTAGCAGTGAAGTTGAACAGATGGGAATGTTTGCCTGTTTGTACCGGGAGGGGTGGGGGTTACGAGGGAACTGTCTCTGGTGCTGAATATGAGTTGTTATTTCCAGACGAAGGTTTAGACTGAGAGTGTCAAGAGACAGCTAGCTTGATATTTTAACTACTAAGCTGTCTACAATTAGTCTGCAGTGCAAACAGATGTGGAAAAGCACAACAACTGATTTTGGCCATATTGAAACTCAAGCCATCTGGAAGTCTTAATAAAAGGGCAAAAGAAGCATAATTTCTCAATTCGTAAGCAGGCTTGTCAGTCCATGCTATATTCATCCAATTCCTTGGAGTAACAGGGAAGCAGATTTGAAACTGAAATGTTTATTTTACTAGCTTGAAAGCACTGTTTATCCATAGCCCCTTATATATGCACATTAGAGAATAGATTATACAATGATTGGATCTGTGCCTGTGATTGCATCCTGGTTATTATGTGCTCAAGCTCCTGCATACCTATTATAGTTCTATACATACTTGCCTGGAAGCTTGACATTTGGACATAGTCTAGGTATATACCAGATCCAGGACATTAAAAGCATGAGAAAATTTAAAAATCTGGGATGCCTGAGTCATTAAGAATTGCAATCCTAAAAAAAAGAAAGAAAAGAAAGAAAAACCAAACCAGAAATGCATTCTCAGAAATAAATCCTATTAATTACATAAGCATCCTAGATGCTTGGTTAAAAATGTTTGACTTGTCCACATTTTTAATATTCAGTAAATTTGATGCTATTGACATGTCTTAGTTTAATTTCTGTTTTAGTGCTGTTTCTGTTATTGTATTTTAATATTATACCACTGTGATTTTTTTTCATTATAAAGTAGATACTTTTTTAAAAAAGAATAATACATTCCATTGCTTTACTCAGGACTAAACCAAGAACCGCATTTATTCATATTGTTTCCAGAAAGCCTTATCCATGCACTGCTCAAAATGTGTGCTGATATCCTACACCAGTTACTGGTGGATGAAAACACCCTGTTCTTTCCATCCTGTTCAGAAGCTGAATGGACCTTTTTTGCGCAATCTGGCAGCTGGCTCTTAAGGTGGACTGGGTGGCATTTATGTAAGTTTACAGCAACACTACTGAATACAGACTAGTTATGGTTCTGTACTCTAGGTGACAAATCCGTAACTGCAATACCGTAACTGGTTACCAGCCATGATGTATAACTACCTCCATGGTGTCATATTGTGGCTGCTGGATTGGACTTAGGGTTGATTCATCATTTAACAACTGATTCAATGTGTCCATCCTAGTTAGAATTAATCCATATGATTCAGACCACACTTTGAGAATTTTATCACTTTTCAGCAATGTATGGTGAAAGGACAGTAATAACTATGCTAGTGTCAGATCTAGTGAAATGTTCCATGGATGAAACTTTACACTCTCTTATATATTCAGCCTACAACACAAACAGCAGTGCCTTTGTGGTCACTTTTTAGAAGTTTATTTCCTCAATCCTTCTGTGTGAATACTCCTTTTTGAATATTCTAAATGTTTTTACACTTTGAAAAGTCTTGTAGATGCAGGTGTAGAAATCAGAAAAATTGACAAGGACTTTATTACTATTTTGGTCCAAAGAGTGAAGAATGACAAACACAAGTAAGTAGACCGATGCTTGGAAAAGTATTTCCTTGCTGCTTAAAATAGAAAAGAATAAGAAAGGGATGAAGAGCTGTATGAAGCATGATAATCTGCACGTTTTCAGCCACATAAATTGGCCCACTAAAAGTTATATCTCAAAATTGTCTCCCTTAACTGACACAGTTGTCACAAATCTTCAGCCTGGAGACTAGATCAGAACCTCATCTGCTCCCAGCCTCACAACACACATTGGCAATGAACTAGGCATTGGTGAAATCTGCAGTGCATTTTGTAAAGCTTAGGATATATAAAGATTTCTCCATAGCTCCCTTGCAGACATCATCATGTCTTTAAGACACACATACAAGCACATATTATTAGACAGGATAACTAAGCAGTTTTCTCAACAAATGCAGAAAAGTAAAAAGAAGGCAAAAACAAAACAAAACCAATGGGCAGTTTATGGTGGCACAGAATGGCTGGTCATCTCTGCAAGCATTTTTTCCCTGTCACAAGAGACCTGGCAAACTTTAATCCATTTATCTCTTCCATTTGCAGGATGTACCAACCATGTTCGTTTCTGACACTATGTTCATTGAAGGTTTCCAGCAACATCCGTCTACCATTCTACTTTAGTAAAAGAAGCAAAATAGTCTTTCTGAAGTTCAAAACATGTAGTTTACCCTGAGTCCTTTGCTGCATCCACACTGCAGAAATAATCCAAGTTGATACCACTTTAACTGTCATGGCTCAATGCTATGGAATTCTGCGAATTGTAATTTATTGTGGCACCACAGCTCCCTGATAGAGAAGGTATCACAAAACTACAGATCCCAGAATGCCATAGCATTGAGCCATGGCAGTTAAAGTGGTGTCAACCTGGATTATTTCTGCATTGTGGATGTATCCCTAATCACACTACACTGTGATAACACTATCTTTCACTTTAACTGCCATTGCTATTCATGTCAATATCGTGTGGAAGTCTGGGGTTTGTTGTTTAGTGAGCTCTAGGAAAGAGAGTGGCTAAAAATTCTCAATGCCACTCCTTCAACGGCAAAACCTAGGATTGTCTTCCTGATGAATTTCTACTTATCTGCAGTCAGGCATTGGACTTTTTCATACTGTCCCAGTGTTAGTGCAACTTCTACTTCTTGTGGATATTGATGTGCCATCAAGTTGCTTGTCAAGTTATGGTGATCATGAATTTCATATGGTTTTCTTAGGCAAGGAATACTCAGAGGTGGTTTTGCCAGTTCCTTTCTCCAAAATACAGCACACGACATCTGGGATTCATTGATGGTGTCCCATCCAAATACCAAATAGGGCCAACTCTGCTTAGCTTCCAAGATCAGACAGGCTCTGGTATCTTTAGGCTATTTAGGCATCCAAAATTTGTGCCATTGTGTTGCCCTGGGAGACAGAGGAGAATTAAAGCAGGGGACAGAAATTTCATGGAGCTGCAGGATGGAGAAATTTACCATACAAGCCCTTTTAAACATTTTTATTATTATTATTAATTTTAAAAACACAGTTAAATGTACAGAAATTAAAGATGTAGCTTAATGTCATAAATGGGACCCAGGACTATGAGCACATGCGAGTGGATAGGGTAGCATGGAAGCATATTGTGTTTTTTTCCCCAGGGTTTCCTTCCTTGAGAACCATTGTCACTATTTTTCCTTCATATAGATGATTTAATTTATGCATTTGTTTGTTCAATTTATATCCTGCAATTCTTAGGGCTAAAGGAAGCTTAAAACAAAGTACAGCTAAGCCAATTTATAATACAAAAGTTTAAGAAACAATTAAATTAGCAATCTTATTTTAAACACCAATTTATAACAGTCTTTAAAGAATCATTTAAAACTAGTAATTAAGATACAGAGTGTCGGTGAGGTATAGTGGTTTGAGCATGGAATGATGACTCTGGAGAAGGGAATTTGATTCGCTGTTCAGCCAGGGAAACCCACTGGGTGACCTTGGGTGAGTCATATCCTCTCAACCCAAGAAAAACCCATGATAGGTTTGCCTTAGGATCTCCATAAGTCAGAAATGACTTGAAAGCAAACAGCAACACAGCAACAACTAAGATAAAAGTACAACAGCCTCCTTTCTGTCACAATCCATCATATGCTGTCTCTATATCAAAAGTCTTTCCAATGGCAGTGAAAAGAATGCAGAGTCAAGGCTAACCTATTCTCCTGTCGAAGAGAGTTTCACAGTCAGGGAGCAGCCACCAAGAAAGCTCTCTTCCCTGTCCTCACCAAAAATGTCTGTGAGGGTGGTGAATCCAAGACCAATTAAAATGGTAGTTTCAACAATGACATTGAACTATGTCCAGAAACAATGTAATAATGAATATTGCCTGTCAGAGAGGAATAGCAAAGGATGGCTGGCTTCTGTACCCAGCGATTTCTGGTCAGCTGTTGGAATAGACTGACCTTTGGTTTGGTCCAGCATGGCACTTTCTGTGTTCTTCATCATTGAATAATAGATTAATCCCCCTTTTTTGGTTTTTTTGGTTTTGTTTTTTAAAGCAAAACAAAATTCCTATGCATAATTATAAATGAGAGACCATGTTGTCTTGTGGTTTGAGTGTTGAACTGGAGAAAAAGGTCTGAATCACCACTTAATACTGTGAATCCAATGGATTTGGGCAAGTCAACTCTCTGCCTCAGACAAGGACAAAGCTCCTCTGAACAAACCTTGAGTGTTGGGATTCAACTCTGGAGACCAGAATCTGACTCCTTACTCAGCCATAGAAATCTACTAGGTGACTTTAAGCAAGTCACACTCTTTCAGCGTCAGAGGAAGGCAAACGTCTGCCAACAAAATCCTGTGATAGAACTGCCTTAGGGTTGCCATATGTAAAAAAATGACTTGAAGGTACACAGCAACAACCATCAAAATATCTTTGTATCCCACCCATAAGCCAAGCAACATGAAAGGCAAACTCTCTAGTAATTTTGAGATGAACTTAACTTGGGTGAAAGTTATAAAGAATTACCTTTAAAGTCTATGGTCCAAAATACCCTGAAATAAATAATCCAGTTTGAAACATCTTTAACTGCCCTGGCTCAATGCTAGGGAATTAGGGGAACTGTAGTTTTGTGAGACATTTAGCCTTTTCTGTCAGAGAGCTCTGGTGCTGCAATAAACTAGTTTCCAGGATCCCCAAGCACTGAACTGGGGCAGTTAAAGTGGTCTCAAACTGGATTATTTCTGCAGTGTGTTTTGGACCTATGTCCATAATCTAGTCAAATTAGGCACTTTAAAGCTTTGTTGATGCTGTTGTAATTTTAAATTAAGATATATAAGTTAAGATAACATTTCTTGTTGAAATTAATAGGACATAAAATGTGCTGAATTTTATCTGATCAAATTTAACTTTGGCATGGATTTACCTGGACAGGTATCTGCAGCAGCAGTCAGCAAATATCCTAAGGTATTTACAAATAAAAAGGTTAAAAACATTTGTCTTCTTAATTTTATTGAAAGAGAAAGAGTGTGTGAGAGAGGACAGAGTAATAGGGAGTTAGATCAATAACTAGCAACCCAGGACTACTGGAAAAATGGCAGTTCTGTGTTATACCTTTCTCCTTTTACTGGGATTACAAAAGCATGAACCAACCCATTGTAGTTTCCAAATTCTTAAAACAAAACCTCTCATATGAACGTTCACAGCCATTACTCCCTTGCATGAGTAAACATAACAGAAAAGCTGGGAGAAGGGCCATTGGCAATCCTCTGATTGTGGTGTTTTGGTGGCTAAGGGAAACTATGTCATAATGAGCTGATGTAAACTGAGAGGCAAAAGGTGATAACGATTTCTGTGTGAGACGACAGAAGCGATGCATTATTAATAACAAATGTCACAAAATAGCACCTAACTAATGTCTGAGCAAGTGAGAGAACATGATTAGATGGTCAAGGGTGTTTTTAGTAAAATGCCACTATAAAATGCATAAAAATGGGATGATTATTTTGACGCATATGTTTCATAGCCTAATCTAGCGTACTGTAGAGTCAAACTAGCTTTTAAAACTGCTTCATGTGTAGACATCTAGGGGATCCCCATGCACCAGTCAATAGTCAATATCTTCTTATATTAATCAATGCTTTTGATTCTCCCAGATAGAAACAGCCAAATTATCCCTAGACCACCACTTTTACCAGTTTTCAGGGGATGAGGGTGGGTTATTTGTTTGTTTGTTTGTTTCCGATCTTTCTCCAATGTTGCAACACAAAACATTTTGTAGGTATTTCTGGGATGTGACATGAAGGGCAGAGTACCAAGATGGTAAGGGAACATTTCAAACAGACAGATGTATAAACGTAGGAACAGAATGGTTGAGTCACTACCATTGAATTTGGTTATTTATTTAGATTACTATTGTACTGTGTAGATGTACTGTGACAATGAATTAAACAGAAAGAGAATACAATAGTATATAATATAATATATAATAGAAAATGGAATAAATTAGAAGAGAATTAAAAGCTATCATAAAAAGAGCAGGATTAGACGCAGAAGGAGGAGGACTAAAGATAGGAGGAAGGAACATCAACAATCTAAGATGTGTACAACACCATACTACTAGCAGAAAACATCTCAGATTTGGAACAATTACTAAGGAAGTTAAAAGAAGAAAGTAAAAAAGCAGACTTAATGCTGAACATATAGAAAACAAAAATAATGGCCATAGAGAAACTAAATAAATAGAACCTAGACAATGAAGAAATTGAAATAGTTAAAAGAGTTCCTGAAATAGTTGGAGAGTTCCTGATCTAACTGCAGTCTAGAAATGAGAAGACTAGGAATGGGAAGGGCAGCTATGAAAAAAAATAGACAAGATCCTAAAGAGTAAAGATGCACAACTGGACACTAAAGTTAGAACCATCCAAGCCGTATTATTCCCCATGAACATGTACAGGTGTGAGAGCTTGACAATGAGGATACCATGGACAGCCAAAAAATCAAACAAATGGGTCCTTGAATAGATAAAGCCAGAAATTTCCCTGGAAGCCAAGATGATCAAACTGAGGCTGTCATACTTTGGCCACATCATGAAAAGGCATGACTTGTTTGAAAAGACAATAATGCTAGAAAAGATAGAGGGTAGTAAAAAGAAAGGAAGACCACAGGCCCAATGGATAGACTCAGTCAGGGAGGCCTTTAATTACAGGACTTAAGCAGAGCAGTGGGGGACAAAGGGGCTTGGAGATGTCTCATCCACAGGGTCACCGTGGGTTGGGGTGAACTTGAGAGCAGTTAACAACAACAACAACAAAGTGCAGATAGATGCTATAAAATCAAGACACTCTGAAAGATTATAACCACAATTTCTTCTCTTCCATCCCCCCACATAAATTCAATCTAAATAATGAGGAAACTGAAGTCATTAAAGAGTTCCTGTACATTGGATCAAACATTGGTCATAGGGGGTTACCTCAACAGAATTGGCTTAAATTCCTACTTAAAAAGAGACAGCACAGAAGTTGTAGATAGAGAGGCTCAGTGGAAAAAAAAATGCTCTCAGGGGGATGCCAGAAGATGTTACACAAGATTCAGGTGCACAATGTCAGGGTTAGCAGTGATTCCACATTGACCCAGGGGCCTCTGGGTTTCAGAACTGCATCATCATACCACCAAAGATCACAGATTACCAGGTCTGTGATCTTCCATGGTGGGAAGATGCAGTTCTGAAAACTAGAGGCACCTGGATCAAGGTGAAATCACTGCTAACCCTGACATTGTGCACCTGAATCTTGTGTAACATTATTGCCTTTAGCAGAAGAGGCAGAAAAACATGTATTGAGTCCTGAGATCTGGATAAATATCTGATGACATCCTTGATGGACAGTGTCATGAATATGTTCCATCTCAATACTTTAACCACAGGCTCAAGAGGACCATCTCCCTTGAGGCCACTGAAAAAGCCACCAATGTTGCTGCTCTAGCATTTCTCAGATTATGCCAGGCTTAATACTGTCATTCCATTTTTAAAAAATAAAAGCTAGGAAAAGGCACTACTGGATCTTGTAGAAATCCTAGGGCTTCTGCATGTAACCTGGCAATGCAATGGGCAATTTAGGGATGTTTTGAATTCTGGGGTACTTGTATAGCATAGCACCAGCATGGTGTAGTGCTTCGAGTGCTGGATTAGGAATCCAGAAAATCAAGATATGAATCCTCATTCAAACACAGAAACCTATTGGGTGACCTTGGGCACATTGTACTCTCTCAGCCTCAGAGGAAGGCAATGGCAAACCCTCTCTGAACAAATTTTACCAAGAAAACCCCATTATAGGGTCACCTTAGGGTCACAGAGCAACAACACTTTGTGTAGATTAACCAATTTGTGCAGATCTTGGGACAGTTTGGGGGTGGATGGGCCAGTGATGATGTGTGGGACTTCCTTCTAGGACCTTTTCTTCCTCTCTCTTTGACTTCACTCCTGTGTCAGTTTCAGACACAGTTCCATGCCCAAGCCTGACCTCTTGGGCTATTTCTACTCCACATTTCCTTCAGAGAACATATTTTATTTCATTTTGTTGTTTCTTTTGACAAATATTTTTATCACCTCTGTCTTTCATTATAACATGCTATATTTGCTTTTCTTTCTCACATACTCCTTCTCCACACCAGCATTTATCCATTTCTAGCATCCCACCCCCCCCCCCCAGTATATTTTTAATGAAATGGAGGGGGGTACAGGGATCCTTGCTGTTGTTGCGTGTCTTCAAATCATTTCACACTTATGGCAACCCTAAGGTGAATCTGTCAGGTTTTTCTTGACTGCAAAATGGCCCCAATCATCCATGCAACTTGTACATTGCCCACCCATGCCCTAAACCATCAGACTACATGGCAGCTATAAACTAGCCTGCTGTCCTGCCACAATCCCACTAGTTTAAGAATGGAAGCATACCAGTTTGGAATCATTTCTTATCACATTTTTCCCTACAACAACACTTTGGCAATCCGTAGTCATGTGATCTGTTTTGAATGCTGCCAAAGTTTTGCATGCTCCCAAAGTGTGGGACTGCTGTGTGAATGTACTTCAGGAGGGGGTGAACAAATGGTTGTGATGGGCAACCACCTCCCGGAGCTATCCAGGGCCACTTCACTCCTCGCTCCCAAAGCACATTCACATTGCAGCCATTTTCGGGAACGTGTTGGGAACAGCGATTGCTTGTCCCCTTGCTTCATCCTGAAGCACAGGGCTGCTGTTTTAATGTGTTTCAAGGCAGGAGGAGACAAGCCGTCATGACAGCCAATCACCTCCCAAAGCTGGTTGGGGACATTCCTCCCCTCCCCTCCCCTCCCAAGCACAGTCATACAATAGTCAGTTTCAGGAAGATGTTGGCAGCTGGGGTCACTTATTCCACCCCCCCCCCCCATTACATCCCAAATAATGGGGCTGATGTCTTAATGTGCACACAAACAAGAAGCTTTGGGAAGGTGCCAGTAACCATGATTGCTATGAGGGAGAGCAAGAGGAAGAAAGAAGCAGAAACATACCCACTCATACCACGTGACTGCCTGAGAAGTGTAACTGTAGTGGAAAGGACCTACTGCACTAAGGCAGAAATTGAGGGCCTATTGATGACGTTTGCCTGCCGATGAAAAGGTACCTAACAATAATGAATGAAATGTAAGGCAGCAGCAGAACAGACATGATGTTGTAGGATACATTTTGGCCAAAACTGCTTTTATTCTGTTAAAATCCCACTTTTTTTGCCTTGTTTGATAAAGTCCTTAAGATACTGTTTATCTCCCATTCCTGTCATGCTTTGGACATTTCATGAAATGATCTGAGACAGTAATACTTGATAAAGTAGAAGCCAGTAGGAAAAAGGGAGGCCACACTGCAAGACCTGAACAAGGCAGTTGATAGCAAGGTTCCTGATGGTCTCTCATTCATAAGGTTACCATAAGTCAAAGTTGACTTTGTTGTCCTGACAGGAAATAGCAACAACAAAGTCTAAATCAGAGGTGAGAATCATATGCCCCTTGAGTTGTTGACTTGATGGCAAATAACAATAACAATGGGATTCCATGGCAAATTGGAAAGTCCCCCTTAAAATAAACATTCCCTGCTTGTTTTAAAATAATATTTCTACTATGCTGCTGAATTTTGTGGCACAGTAGCAGTAATGTGCCCTGTGCAAAATTTGAGAGGAAGGAAGGATTTGCCCTTGTACATCATTGGCTATTGCAAATGTGACTTGTCCAAAATTACCCAGTCAGTTTCCATGGTTGACTCTGTATTTGCTGAAATATGTTTGGAAATCCATCAAATGATGGTGAAAGGTCAGAACTCAGTTGGAGTGCTAATACTGTGAATCTCACTCAGCCCATTTGTTGTGCTGTTGTACCTTCAAGTCATTTCCAGATTAATCTATCACGGGCTTGACAAGATTTTGAGGTCTTTAAGCAAAGGCTGGATGGCCATCTGTCAGGGATGCTTTGATGGAGAGTTCCTGCATGGCAGGGGGTTGGACTGGAGGGCCCTTGTGGTCTTTTCCAAGTCTATGATTCTATGATTTATTCGGAGGGGGTTTACCTTTGAACTTCCTCTGAGACTGAGAGAGGGAGACTTGCCCAAGATCACTCAGTTGGCTTCCATGGTGGAGTGGGGATTCGATCCCAGGTCTCTGGAGTCATGGAATCATAGAATCAGAGTTGGAAGAGACCACAAGGGCCATCCAGTCCAACCCCCTGCCATGCAGGAACTCCCAGTCAAAGCATCCCCGAGAGATGGCCATCCAGCCTCTGCTTAAAGACCTCTAAGGAAGGAGACTCCACTACACTCCGAGGGAGTGTGTTCCACTGTCGAACAGCCCTTACTGTCAGGAAGTTTCTCCTAATGTTGAGATGGAATCTCTTTTCCTGGAGCTTGCATCCATTATCCGGGTCCTGTTCTCTGGAGCAGCAGAAAACAAGCTTGCTCCCTCATCAATATGACATCCCTTTAAATATTTAAACAGGGCTACTATATCACCTCTTAACATTCTCTTCTCCAGGCTAAACATCCCCAGCTCCCTAAGGCATTCCTTATAGGGCACAGTTTCCAGACCCTCACCATCTTAGTTGCTCTCATGTTCAACTTGTGGTCTACTTGGACTCCTAGATCCCTTTCACATGTGGTCTTGTTCAGCCAGGTGTCCCCCATCCTATATCTGTGCATTTCATTTTTCCGTCCTAAGTGCATTACCTTACATTTCTCTGTGTTGAATTTCATTTTGTTAGCTTTGGCCCAGCTTTCTAGCCTATTTAGGTCATTTTGAATTTTGATCCTATCCTCTGGGGTATTAGCTACTTCTCCTAATTTGGTGTCATCTGCAAATTTGATAACTAGGCCCTCAATACTGTCATCCATTAATAAAGATATTGAATAGAGTTATATTTCAAAGCTAACAGCATGCCACCACACTGATTTGTATTATAGTAAACAAACTAAGTTTCCCATGGCTTCATTCCCAGAAACCTTTATTTCAGGTATACACTCATCCCAGGAGACCTCCTTCTGCTCCAAACTGGGTTGAACAGGTGTAAGAATATATATACTTGGTTTGTACCATTGGTATCTGCTGGGGATTGGTTCCTGGACCAACTGTGGATACCAAAATCCATGGATGATCAAGTCCCATTAAATACAGTGGGGTAGTAAAATGCTGTCCCTTATAGAAAATGGAAAAATCAAGGGTTTTATATATATAGTTTTTAAAAATGCATATATTTTCAAGCTGTGGATGCTTGAATCTGTAGATTAAAAAAAAAAAAAAAAAACAAACCTGTGGATATGAAGGACTCGCTGTATTTTCCACTCTGTCCTTTAATTTTCTCGGTTGTTCTTCCCATTAGCTATTTCTGATTGTAAGTGCCATGAAAAAAAGTCTTTCTTTTTTTGCTTATGCAACTCATGAAATGATAAAAATAATAATGTCCTATAGTTAATGGTATATAGTATTGGCCTACACTTACTGAGTGTCAGAACCAAGGTGGCGTAGTGCTTTGAGTTTTGGACTATGACTCTGAAGACCAAGGTTCAATTCTTGGCTAGACCATGAAACCCACTAAGTGGGAGACCTTGGACAAGTCACACTCTCTCAGCCACAGAGGAAAGACTTTTTTTCATGTCACTTACAATCAGAAATAGCCAATGGGAAGAAGAACTGAGAAACATTAAAGGACAAAGTGGAAACAACAACAACAACAACAATGGGATGTACTAGAACAAATGACAGTATTTGCCCATTGGGAACCCATACTTGCCCATAGAGATACATTGGAGAATACTTGTCCATAGGGAAACATTACTTGCCCAATGTTCTCCTATAGACAAGTATTCCCCCATGTTTCCCTGTGGGCAAGTAATTTCCAATGTATCCCTATTGGCAAGTACTGTATTCTCCAGTGTTTCCCTATGGCAATCAGTGATCCCCAAACTGTGCTCTTTAATTTGGATTTCAGTTCCCAGAAGCCTCAGCCATGTTGGCCAATAGTCGGGGATTCTAGGAGTTGACATCCAAAATCCCTTAAAGGGCACAGTTTGGGGATCACTGCTTGTGTATCCCTATGGGCAAATATTCTCCAATGTTCCCCTATGGGCAATATGGTTTTCCTATGGGCAAGTACTATCATTTGTTTTAGTGCCTCCCTTTCCCTTTTTCCTTGAACGTCCTCCATTTTACAGTGCCTTATCCTCCTTTACGTACATCTTCCCACCCACTGGAAGTGTTCATTTTGATTCACTGAGGTGAGGACCTTTGTTCACAAGGCCTTCTGTCCTTCCAAAAGGTCCTCCATTTAAATCATGACGAAAGCATGAATTGAATATATCTATGAGTGTTTTTGAGCTTTTCTTTGGTCAGGTCTTCCCTTTTTTCTTGAGGCCCTCCTTTTTGCAGTGCCTGTTGTCTTCCTTTGCAAGGGTGAGGACCTTTGGTCACCCAAACCTCTCCTCAAGTGGAATTCCCAAGGCTCCTCCATTCTGAGCATAACTAAGGAGTGTGAATTTATATTTATATATGAGTGATTTTTAGCTTTTCTTTGGCCAGGCCTTTCCTTTTTGCTTGAACTTTTTGCACTAAGGACCTCTTCAGTCCAGGAGGAATTCCAAAAGGTCCTCCATTGGGAGCAGGACTAAGAAGCATGCATTTACATTTCTATAAGTGTTTTTAGCCTTTATCTTGCCATGTCCTCCTTTTTTTCTTCTTGAGAAAGTCCTCCATTTTGCAGTGCCATGTCCTCCTTTGTGGGGGCGAGAAAGGACATAGAGTCATCCAACCTTCTGCCAGGAGGAATTCCAAAAGGTCCTCCATTGGGAGCAGGACTAAGAAACCATGGGTTGATATTTATATTAGTGTTTTGAGCTTTTCATTGCTTAAGTCCTCCCTTTTTTTGTCCTGGAATGTCCTACGTTCAGGTTGACCAGAGGCCGTCCTCCTTTTCCAAGACCTGTTTTCCATTTCTACCTTTTATCTAGGAGGACTTTCAAAAGGTCCTCCATTTAGAGCATGACTGAGAAGCATGAATGTAATATATCTAGGAGTGCTTTGAGCTTTTCTTTGGTGAGGCCTTCCCTTCTTTTTTTGAGAAGGTCCTCCATTTTGTGGTGCCTTGTCCTCCTTGGTGGGGAATGAGGACCTCTGGTCACACAACCTTCTCTCTAGGAAGGATCCCAAAAGCTCCTCCATTTAGAGAAGGACTGAGAATCATTAAGTGTTTTGAGCCCCCTGGAAAGTCCTATGTTCAGGGTGACCAGAGGTCGTCCTCCTTTTCCAGGACCTGTTCCGTTTCTCTCTTTTATCCAGGATGACTTCCAAAAGGTCCTCCATTGGGAGAAGCATTTGTACATCTAGAAGTTCGTCGAGCTTTCCTTTGGTCAGGCCTTTCCCTTTTCTTTCCTCGAAAGTCCTACCTTCAGGGTGAGCAGAGCTCGTCCTCCTTTCCCAGGACCTCTCTTCCACTACCAAGGAGGACCTCCAAAAGGTCCTCCATTGGGAGCAGGACAGAAGAGAAGCCTTTAAATTTCACAGACCTAGGGAGTGTGTTGACTTTGCCTTTGGCCCGGTCTTCCCTTTCCTTTTCTGGGAGGTCCTACCTTCACCTCCAGGGGTGACCAGAGGCCGTCCTCCTTTCCCAGGACACGCCCTCCATTTCCCCCTTTGATCCAGGAGGACTTCCAAAAGCTCTTCCACGGAGGGCATGGCTGAGAAGAAGCGTTAGACCCCCAGAGAGAGTGTGGGGAGCAGCTTTCCTTTGGCCAGAGACTGGTCCTCCTCCTCCTCCCTCCTTCTGTGGTGCCTGCCTGGTCCTCCTCCTCTCTCTCTCTCTCTGGTCCCCTCCTGGGCTCCCCAAACAAGGCCAAGGGAGTCCGGGGCTGGCTCTCCCTTCCCTTCCCTTGCCTTCCCTTGCACCCTCAGCCTTCTCCTTCGAGGCCGAGACTTGAGAGAGCGAGGCAGAGCTGCCAGGCAGTCCGCTGCCTCCCCTCCTCTCCATCCCTCCCTCCCTGGCCCTGCCTGCCTGCCTGCCAGTTCCTCCCTCCCTCCCTCCGCTCAGCGCTCTTTCCTCTGCTCTGCTCTGCTCGGCTCCTGGCTTAATTCCTGGCTCCCTTCTTGCCAGCAGCCAAGCCACCTGGACTTTGCTCTCCTCCTCCTCCTCCTCCTCCAGGGCTGCTCAAGTTTGCGCGCCAAAAGCCAGGCAGCAGGGATGGAGACCGTCAACCAGGTAAAGCCAGCCTCTGGCCCCCCTGAGCTGCCTCTCTCTCTGGCCCCAAAGGTCCAGCAGCTCCTTCTTTCCCTCCTGGGCTCCTGCGCTTCCTCCTCTCGAGGCAGGCATCCCAACTCTCCGCTTCTGCTTCTCCTTTTTGGAACCCTTGCTCTGTCTTTCTGATTCTGCCTGTCCTTTTTCTTCCCCAGCTGGCCTCCAAGGGGAGTTTCCGGGCGGTGAAGGAGCCCCTGGCTTTCCTCAGGGTCCTCGAGTGGGTGAGTCGGACGCCCAGCACCACCAGCAGCAGCCCCAGAAGGACGGGAGAGGGGGGGGGGGCAGGTGGTTTACTCTCTCTCTCTCTCTCTCGCCTAGAGAAGAAGGGGGCTGGAGGGAGAGTAGGGAAGGGGATTGAGACATGGCTGGGTGTCTTCCTTTCCTTCTTTCCTTTCCTTTCCTTTCCTTCCTCCTTCCTTCCCTCTTTCATCTTCCCTCTTTCTTTCTTCATTTCTTCCTTTCCTCCTTCCTTCCTTTTTCTGTCTTTCTTCCTTTCCTCCTTCCTTCCTTCCTTCCTTCCTTCCCTCCTTCCTTCTTTCTTTTACCCTCCCTTCCTTCTTCTCCCTCCCTCCCTCCCTCCTTCTTAAGTAAATTCTTAATTTCGTCCTTTCCTCCTTCCTTCTTCTTTTTCTTCCTTCCTTCCTTCCTCCCTTCCTCCCTCCTTCTTTCTTTCCCCTCCCTCCCCCTTCCTTCCTTCCTTCCTTCCTCTTTCTTCATTTCTTCCTTTCCTTTCCCTTTCTTTCTTTGTTTCTTTCTTCATTTCTTCATTTCTTCCTCTCTTCTTTCTCCCCTCTTTTAAGACGTTTACAGACCTCCCTGGCAAATCCAGATGGGTCACCACCATCTTTCCCCCTCCCCCTCCTTTTGCTCCTTCCTCTGGTGGCCCTGTGGCCTCTCTCTTCTTCTCCTTTCTCAACCCCAGCTCTCCCCCCCCCCCCCGAACCTGCTGAAGGGACCACTCTTAAAGGGGTTTCCAAAGGAGAACTCTTGGAGCTCAAAGCTCTCCCTAGGAAGGTTGCTCTGTGGTTCCCTCCTTGGGTCATATATATTGGAGGACCTGCTCAAGAAAAGAAAAGAAAAGAAAAGAAAAAGGGAGAGCATGACTAAAGCAAAGCTGAAAAACACTCCTATGGAAATATCAGTTCATGCTTCTTAGTCCTGCTCCCAATGGAGGACCTTTTGGAATTCCTCCTTGAGAGAAGGCGGTCTGTTGTTGTTTCCTATCTCAATCCATAGGAGAGGCGGGTAAGAAATAACAACAACAAAACAACTATTATTATTATCATCATTATTAACATTATTATCGACACACATCCCTCCTACCAAGTGTCCCTCCAGAGCTGAGGTCCTGGCTTGATCAAACAAGCTCTGGAAAGCCTTGGCTCAAATTTAAGGCCCCATGAGGTAAAAGTCCAAGCATGGCATACAAGTTTAATGGGGGTGCAGGGTGTGTGGGGGACAGGGGCATGGGGTATAGACACAGAGTCTTCCTAGCAACTAGCTGGAGAAAGAATAAGGAGATGTTGACTAAAAACTTGTCCTTTGCAAATCGCAACTGCCCCTTCTCAAAGGCCTGCTTGCCAATGCATTGACTATTTCTCCATCCTCTGCACTTTTTGAGCCTTCTTCCAGTACCGCTGGGATGAATAATATGTTAAATGAATAATATTTTAGATCCCAGATTCTGACCCCCCCCCCTTTTTGGGGGGCTTGGCCCCCTTGGCTTCATTAAAGGAATGCACAAAATTGCAAATTTTTAAAAGAAAGGAAGGTGTCCCACCCCCAGTTCTATCAAATCTCTTTCTTTTGCCTCCTTTCTCTCTGTTAGCTATTTAGCCAAACTAGTCTCAGGGCCTGAGCAGTAAATTGAGGCAGATAATTGGTTGGCGGAATAATGTCAGCGTTTGTTTCTCTGATCGTTATTCGGAGTGAAATCTGCAGGTCAAATGACATCCATTGCCAGTAGGTCTGAAGGAGAAGGAAGAACCTATCTGAATGGAAAGTTCAGAGCATGTCATGGAGGATTAATCACATTCCATCTAATGTTGAACAGCTAGGAAATTATGTAATATATACATGAGTTGTGCACGTGTGTGTGTTTACACATATTTTGAACTTCTAGGTGCATGTGAAGCTGATGTTGATATCTGTAAGCTCTTTGAAGAAACAATATCTTGAGGGTTTTTTTTTTTTTTGTCCCAGTGTGAACTTGGTGTTAAATATAAGCATGTCTTGAAACATATTTGAATATGTACAAGTTATATTTCCCCCTAAGGTTTCCACAGTCAAGTCCTCTGGATAGATAGCCACAAAGGCTCCTCTGTTTTTTGTTCCATGTATTGGAACATTTCAAGATCTGCTTCTTGGTGGTTGTGTGAAGACATGGTAGTTCTAACTGCCTGCTAAAGACAGATGCATTTGACATAGGGATTGTTGTGGATCTCTCCTTTTTTTTCCGTTTTGCCTCAACTGTTGCGCCTTCTGCTTTCATACTGTGGTTATGGAGTGGATTCAAATGCCTTTCAAAAAGTTTTAGTTGCTAATGAATTGTTCAGCAGGAGCAGTCTGTTACTTGCAGGGAATATCAGTTGGTCATATGCTCACATTTTGGGTCCAACTTTTCTACACTTTGTAGGGAAATACATATTCTTAGTTCATACTCTTGGAATTTGAACTGTTCCAGAGCTTTTACAGTGAATATTGTATATTACCAATTATGGGGCAGAAACTTGAGGTGTTGTTGGCATGTGTTCTGCCCCGTCTGAAGGGTATCAAAGAGAGACTGAGAAGAAACAACTCTATCAGTGAGTTCCCCTCGATAATGGGAAAGGCCTGCAAAAAAGTTCTAACTTTGTTTGGCTAAGTGAGGTTACAGAGCTTGATGTGATTAGAGATCCCAGGAAGGCAGGGCTTCCAATGACACGGATTTTGTAATTGCATTCATTTGAATACAGATATTGCTTCTTTGCTGACGTTTCCCAGCAACACTGAGAGATCAGGTGTAGTATGGCTGGCATTCATGTCCTCAGCTGTCTCCCTCCCTCCATTGGAATTCTCAGCTTGGGAGGAGGAGCCTGGAAACATTGTTGGTTGATAGTAAGGCAACGATCAGGGTGTTGAAACCCAACAATACTGTATAGGCAGTCTCCCTGGCAAAGCTGGATTACAGTTTGAAAAACTAGGGGCTATTTTGTGCACAAGTGTGAATAAATAAAGGAGGAATACATAAAGTACATTTGTACTTGACATCACTTCTGTAACAGAAACTTTGGTCCCAGAGGGAAAAAATAACATGGGATATAGGGATAAATTTCTAAATCATTAAAAAAAAGAGAGAGCCCTTCAACATATTTCATGAAACATTTTACTCAATACTAACAATACAAGCATGTGAAATGAAATAAACAAAATATTTGAAGTAAACAAAACATAAGTAACAAGTAAACATAAGTAACACAAGTAAACAAAAATGTTTGGAATTTTCCAAGGTCAAGTGTAAAACTTCTAATATATATCAAACAATTATTTTTCTTTCCTTTGCCAGTCTTCATTTTTGTTATGATTTTCATTTTGATAGCAAAAATGTCTTGATCTATATTTTTTTACATGCTGGGGGTATCTGGTGAGGCAAAACTATATGTACTTTCCCACTTACTTTCTGTGTTGCTGTTCATATATACTCAGTATGGGAATATTGGAGGCAGCTACTTTACCTGTTGTATGCAGTGCACACGACTAAAGAAAATTCCTCCTTTTTCCCAGTTCAGTTCTGTTTATTGTAGTGTTTACTGCAGACATACTGCTGCAATCCAGCCTTCTTTACCATTCTCCTGATGCTTATGTTGCTTTAAAAAAAAGGTTCTAGCTAGACAGAGGACAAGGAAAAAATTGTGGGGCTAGGTGTAGGCATAAGAAGCCTTTTTAAAAGGGAACTTCACTATCAGAAGTTTTGTTAACTGAGGTATGTCATGGTATAGAAATTGAATAAGTAAAGAAAATACAAAGTACATTAGACAACAGTGCACAAATCTTCACATGAGATCTCACTTTTAGTCCTACAGATTCAGTGAGACTATCAGTCTGATCTCATGCATTTTTACTCAGTTCCTCAAGAAATATACAAAATGGTGATGGTGACAAACATTGGGAGATTTAGAAAGTGACTGGGGAAACAGCAGCAGCACCACCACCAGCAGCAAGCTACATCATTTTTTCCTTTAGCACTAGGCCCCTAGTCAGTGAGGGGCTTGGACCAACTGTACCAGTTCAACATTATAGCCCACCCCTGATCATTGTTTGAAAACTATTACTGTACGTTCTAACAAAAACTGATGATCGAATAGGACTAATTTCAGTGAAACCCTACTTTTTAGTCACAGCATAATCATTTCAGCTGAATAGTATATGAATGTCTGTTATTGCAGCCGGTAGAGTTAGACATTTACTTGTTCTATAACACCACTGTACTTGAAGGAATTGATATATTGAAGGTTTGCACATATGAAATCGCATGCTGTCTAGGCAAGGAGGAAAGAATCTAGTTGTGGCACCAGAAAGGTAGACTCAATCAAAGAGGACACTGCCCTAAGTCAAATGCTGCACAGAGAAAACTCTTCACGGTTATTGTCTATTAAATAGACAATAAAAATAAAACTGTACATGGATTTTCTATTCAGAAAATGGCATTTTCTACATAGAAATATTATTTTGTGTGCTGAAAGCAAGTTTCCTGCTTAGAAAATGTGATTCGCTACACAGCAAACAACATTTCTGCACTGAACATGCTGTTTTCTGTGATTAAAGCCCACATACAGGTTTTTTTTTTCAGAATAAATCTTGAATAGTTCTTGAAAAATTGAGTTTTCAAGGATTTTCTTATGAGGAAAAAAACAGTTAAATGATGCATTATTGCACATGAAAGTGAAGTTTCAAGGGACAATGCTGGATCAAGAAGTTCCCCTAAACTATTCACCTGTTCTTTCAGGGAGAATGCCACCCCAGGTAGAATAGGCTACTCATCCAGTTCCCAGAGATGACTGGGTTGGACACTGTACAAAGGATACAAATGAGTATTCAATTTGAAACCCACACTTTAGATTTTGAAGAGGAAATGTTTCTTTCTTCTTCTTTCTCCCATGGCTGTGTCTATGCCAGGCTGAGAAAAGAAGTGAGCACTTTCCGCATTTTTGAGGTAATTCAAAGCACTATAGTTTTGGGCTTTTCAAATGGAGCAAGAGACAGATGTTCAAGTGTATTTTCCAGTGGCTACTTTGTGACCAAGAAAAAGTCATATTCAGCTTCCTTCACATCCAAAGCTATCTTTGGAATGATTATCCAGAGGAATATGACACTCATGAGTGGAGGAAGGAAGAAGGTGTGACTCCAGATAGGTTTTTAATTTGTGGTTTGTTGACATGTAGGGAGCTCAGTCTGCTTTTTGGTTTCTTCTCCTCAGTGTCCTGTATCAGTCAAGAGAAGGCTGTAGGGATGGGTTTATAGGGCTGTGGATTTTAACTAAGGACATTTTTACTACATGCAGCTTTTAAACTGCGATTACACTAGGAACGCAGCAGCACTGGTGATACTTATCTATGCCTGACCTGTCCCTGTTCATTGATGGGGAAAACCTGTCAATGCCCTGACAAATGTGCAAGACCCCAGATGTGAGACATCACTCCGGGGGCAATGTATGGTTGCCAGTTATGTGTGCCAGTGTCCCCCCTTCTCCCTATCCCCCCCCCATTCCCCCAATATTCCCAAGCAACCAGCAGCCCTGGTGGCGCAGTGGTTAAATGCCTGTACTGCAGCCACTCACTCAAAACCAGAAGGTGGCGAGTTCAAGACCAGCAAAGGGCTGAAGCTCGACTCAGGCTTGCATCCTTCTGAGGTCGCTAAAATGAGTACCCAGATTGTTGGGGGGCAAATAGCTTACAATTGTAAACCGCTTAGACACTCCTTAAGGGTATGAAGCGGTATATAAATGAAGCTGTTTGTTTGTTTTGTTTGTTTGTTACCTTTATTTATTTATTTTTCTATTTTTCTTTCTTTTTTAAACTTCAATCATAGTAGCATAGCTCTGGAATTGGGCAAAAAAAGATTTAAAAACAAACAAACTCTAAAGCCATGCTGGGTAGAGCATTAGTTGGGAAGGCGTGGTTAAGGAAGAGTCAGGGAGAATGTATGATGGAGGTAGCAGCCCCAGTTGTGAGACTGAGAAGAAGTGCAGTGATGACTTCTCTACAAGCGATATACTCCTTTTTGTTTTTTTACTGCTGCAAGAATGAGGCTTGTGCAGAAAAGCCCTAAACTGTGTGTGGGGCAACTGTTTTGGCCAAAGCTCAATTTAGTAATTCACACCTGGGCCTAGTTTAGTCTGGATTGGTTTGAAACCCAAATTTGAACACTCATTGCTGCTGACTTGCACTTGGAAACAAAAATGGCTATAACCCCCTCTCATAACCCCCCCCCACATATCTGCATAAAAAGTAATGCCATTACTAAAGAGTGCCTCTAACACTTGAACACTAAAGAGAGGACTGATCCAGCTGATCTTAGGGAAGTAAATTCAGGAGTTTTTCTGTTATGCACTCACTATGCAAACATTTTTCCAAAGAATTATTTTTTAAAGCAGTTGACTGCTCAATGTTGCTAATGAATGCTTATTTTGTCCTGACTCTGGGTTTGTCTGCATGGGCTATTTACTCTGAACTCTCCCCGGCCTCGTTGCATGCTCTAACATGATGCAGGGCAAAAAAGAAATCTGAATTGGGCACAGATTATCTTCATGATGCCAGCACCCAATTTGGCCTTTCCTCTCCTGAACCTGAATTTAAAAGCCTTACCATTTGCTCCACATTTTCAGCTCTATGTGAATGGACAGTGATGATGGACAGCTGTCTTCCCACATGCTCTCTGACACCGCTGTTGTAGAAAAAAACCACTCTGAGGTCAGAATGAGGTGCTCATTGTTGTTGTGACCTCAATGGTGGCACCAAGCGACAAACGGGGATTGTCTAGGAAGGCAGCCATCTGATGCTGGGAGCGCAGGTAATGGGGGGATTTCAGGGCCAGAATATTCCATGGCAGCCCTGAGTATTCTGGCCAGTGAAGACAAGCCCTCTGTCTCTTTATGCTGGGTCACTTTCCTATAGCATTTTGAAGACACCCCCCCCCCAACCACTTCAATGCCCTTGAAGAACTGCACCAAAGACAAGCAAAGACAGTAAGGTAGCAGGCAGGCACATCATTCTTCCTGATTCTTTACTCACAAAGATTCCGTAAGGCAAAAGTGTTAAATTTAACTACTTATCAAATATGGTACTGATAATTATAATATAAATGCTAGTTTACTTGAGAAGAGGGTGTTTCTGTTTTCTATCAGAAGTTCAGGTAATCAAAGCAATGTAGTTTGGTCCATTCAAATGGAAAGCATTGAATTGTCAGGATCAAATAGAGACTTCCTGAAAAAGGCAATGGATTCTCTTTTATAAATGATACATCATTTCAATTAATAATGAGTGCTAATGGAAATTAAATTTAGTGATTTGCTTAGATGGGCAAAAAATTATCATGTTTGCCACACAATACAAATCAAATATGCTGTTTGCTGTGCTGCTGTATGTCTTCAAGTCATTTCTGACTTATGGCAACCCTATCATGGGGTTTTCTGGTGCTGAGTGTGTGACTCATCCAAGGTCACCCAGTGGGTTTCCATGGGCAAGCAGGGATTTGAACGCTGATCTCCAGGGTTGTAGTTCAATGCTGAAACCACTACGTACAATACAATAGTAATATATGTGTTTTGCACACAGAGAAGCTAGAGTTCCCTTTTTAAATGAATCACACATTGAGGAAGCAAAGTGTGCATCCACTAACAACTAGGTGCTGTTGGGATGTGGGTGGAGAATACGTTTTGCTACCTAAAACACAAAGACTCATCAATTTGAGATGGGTTGTGTTAGAAAGAACAATTAATTTAATCAGTTTTTTTTCTCACTGCCAGGTTGCATTGTTTTTGAAAAAGTCTTGTGGAGGGAGAAAGTTTCTGGCAGCAGGGTGGGGAAGGGGACTACCCCTATATGACTTCAAGAGGGTGGGGGAAAGCTGATAAGGTTTTGGAGCCCATAGCCTGACTGGATCCTTTCATGCTTGTTATGTGGCATCAAGAGGGTTGTGGGGAAGGCAGGAAAGGTTCTGGAGGCTGTGGCAGCCCAAGATTTGCATCTGGTTCCCCTTTGCCCATCCCACACAGTATTGAGAGGGCAGGGATAAAGCAGGCAAAGATCTGGAAACCTACAAGATTCTTTCCTTGCTCACCTGTACCTGCTCACATTATGATATTGGGAGACAATTATTTCTCAGGGCTGAGGGGGAAAAAAACAAGAAAGGAGCTTGAGGAGGATTCCTCTTGTTGATCTTTTGAACAGTCAAAAAGCCCCTCTGTCATTTTTTTCCTCAAGCATTTAAACATTATTTCCATCCTTGTCATAAACAGATCCCTACTCAAATGAATGCACTAAAAGGGAGGACAAACAGCAGATTAAATTAGACTATTCAAAAGGCAAAAGGCTGGGAAATAAGAAAGGCTTTGAAACCACAATCAGATGACAATTAACAACTGCTCACGCTCTCACCGCCATTCTTTCAACAGTCTGCTGTGTGTGTGTATGTGCTATAAAGTCACCTGTTGTCTTATGGTGACCCCATTAATTTCATTGGGTTTTCTAAGGCAAAGAACACTTAGGTGTGATTTTACTAGTTCCTTCCTCTGAAATATAGCCTACAGCACCTGGTATTTCTTGGCAGTCTCCCATCCAAGTGCTAATTAGAGCTGACCCTGCTTAGCTTCCAAGATCAAATGGGATCTGGCGCATTTAGGGTATTTAGCTGCTCTTGCAAAAGAGAGCTACTATCTGGTGTCCCTCAGGGTGCCATTCTGTCCCCCATGCTGTTTAATATTTACATGAAGCCGGTGGGAGAGATCATCCGGAGACATGGGGCACGGTGTTATCAGTACACTGATGACACCCAAATCTATTTCTCTATGTCTCCAATTGTAGCAGTGACCAAGGATGGCATCTCCCCTCTAAATGCCTGCCTTGAGTCGGTAATGGGCTGGATGAGGAAAACAAGCTCAGGCTGAATCCAGAGAAAACAGAGGTACTCGCGATAGGTACCCATGGCCCGGGGAGGGAGATTTGTCAACCAGTCCTGGACGGGGTCACACTTCCCCTAAAGGACGAGGTTCGCAGTTTGGGAGTGCTCCTGGACTCGTCTCTACAGCTGTCATTTCAGGTGGCGGCGACGGCCAGGAGTGTTTGGTACCAACTTCGGTTGATACGCCAACTGCGCCCCTACCTGGCCCAGAAGGACCTAGAAGCAGTGGTACATGCATTAGTAACCTTCCGCTTAGATTTCTGTAATGCGCTCTACATGGGGCTACCTTTGTATCATGTTTGGAAGCTTCAGTTGATCCAAAATGCAGCAACTAGATTGGTCACAGGAACATCTAGATCTGTCCATATTACCCCCACTTTGAAATCCCTTCATTGGCTGCCGATCAGCTTCCAGGCACAATACAAAGTGTTGGTTATTATCTATAAAGCCCTATATGGCTCAAGCCTGAGTTACTTGAGGGAACGCCCTTCCCTACACAATCCACCCTGCACTCTCAGGACGTCAGAAAAGAAATGATTAGAATCGACAAAAACAAGATTGACTAAAACTTCCTAGAAAGCGTTCACCACCACAACCCCTAGGTTATGGAATGACTTCCTGGAAGAGATCGGTTTTAGTACCTCCTTGGAAATTTTTAAGAGGGCACTTAAGACAGATCTCTTCTGGCGAGCCTTTCCACCAGATCTCCTGTGAGAATATAAGAACTACGATGGCATGGATACAGACAATGATGGTCATTTTAGAGAGTAGTAATTTATTGATTTTATTGCTTGGATTTTTATACTGTTGTTTTTATTGTCACATTTTATATTGTTCCTTTTCATGTTGTAATCCTGCCTCGATCCGCAGGGAGAGGCAGGAAATATAAATAAAATTTATTATTATTATTATTATTATTATTATTTAGGGAGGTTAAAACAGGCTGCTACTAATAACTAAAATCTAGCAAACAAGGAGGTTCTGGAAGGTAATTCTAGTAACCTCACACAATCTCTCCACATAAGCATCATGACTGAAACGTGTTATGAGATTATTGTCCCAGAATCTTTGTTGTTGCTAGCAAAAAGCAATGCCCAACCCTTCAAATCATCTTGGCATTTTTCATATATGGCTGTGTTAGATATGCACATGTGGCTTTCCCTCCACTTATTTGTGACAGCTAGATCTTCTTATTTGTCCAAATCATTTTGGCTTCTTCACTTCTGTCCTGGAAACTAACTGGGCCAATATGATTTACAATAAGAAATGGCAGAAAGCAATCTGAATTAGCCCAGTTTGCTTCAGTACAACTGAATCAGTTGTATGGCCCTCATATTGACTTAGCATTGGAGTAGTAATGCAATGGTTTGAGTGTTGGACTATGACTCTGGAGACCAGGGTTTAATTCCAAGCTGGGCCATGAAACCCATTGAGTAACCATGGCCAAGTAACTCTCCTTCAGCCTCAGGGGAAGGCAATATCAAGCCTTCTCTGAAAAAATCTTGTGAAGAAAGCTCCATGGTGGGTTTGCCTTAGGATCACCATAAATTGGAAATGAAGAGAAGGCACACAACAACAACAACAACATTTTTAAATAATTGGGGATGAAAAGAAATTCCATTTAAATCTCCAGTTTAAAGAAAGTACCATTTCTACATTTCTTGAGAAGTATGATAATATTTGCTCTTCACCCCAGGCATTTGTACAGTTACAAGATTTACAGAGCATTTTGAAGAAATAAAATGCTGACAAAATAATGTACATTGTTTAAAATAAGAATGTCTAAAATGCACATACAGTAATTGAAAAAATATGGGAAAACATGCTTGTTAATGAAGAAACACTGCTTAAATTAGATAAATTGAATCAAAATACAGTGTAATCAGAAATGTGTGCAAAGTTCAGTGTGGAAAGAAAACACAAGTCTCATAACTTGATATGAAACAAGTATGGGAATTAAATACAGGTAATGTTGGGAGAAACTCAATCAAATTGAAATTTAGAGACTTTTAGACCTTCTCTATGCTTAATAACAGAAAGGGCATTTTGTTATTTGGTTGTTGGTCTTAAATCTTCCAAAATTATTCCTTCAAAAAATGGAACAGAACACTGTAGACATCCCCACTCTCTCAGTTTATATTCTGATTTTTCTTTAGTAAGTTTTACAGTGGTGTCACTAAAACACTCTGTGTTCTTTTTAAAGTGTTTTTAACACTTTAATTGAATTCCTTTCTACTAGAAACAGGCTGGAGTATGGTTGAAAACCACTGTTAATTACCCAAGTGACAAAAGTCTGCTTGAATGATCCCACAGACCATAAATATTTTTTACTGCTCTGCAAGGTCTATTAAACAGAACAGGACTGAATAAACATGGTTAGGATTACACTTTTAGTTTTACTATTAATCTTTACTTACAATCCTGTCTTATTTGTCTTTCCACATAATGAATTTAGAAGCCCAATTTTACTTTTCTTGCTCACCAAATCCACCACAGGAGCTGCAATTTAAAATTTAAAATAAGAAACCAGCCAACTTGGCTCATTTTTATTTGTTGTTGTGGCAAACTCTGCACCAGTTGGAATCCATTGGCACATTTGCTGAGAAAGAACAGTCCAATTATGCCCTTAATTGCCAGATTTACAGCTGTTTCTTTTGGAGTGCTAAATGGCATGTGATATGACCAGTTCTCTCGCTCTCTGTTTTAAAAAATAAAGTGCTGATTGCTATTTTATTGAGCTGCTTGTAGCTGTTCGTGTTAGCAGAGTTGTGCTTTTTCTTTGCTACGTGCTACTGTGTAACACATTGACACATTCATTTTTTTAAAGAGTAATGGAACATGACAGTTGAGTTTCTAATAAGAATCTGAGTTTTGTATTAACACTTACCTTTGCCATAGAAGTTTGAACTACTCTTGCTTCCTCCTGTGTCCTTAAAAGCCTTCATTGGGATGCTTCATTTTGTGTGTTGCAGACAAGGGGATGAAGTTAGGATCTTATTTCTATGGGCTTTATTCACAGTTCCTTATGAAGCTGTTTCCAAGGCAAACCTGATTTAAACCAGGGCATTCCCAAAGTGTGGTGCTTCAGTGATTTGAACAGTTGAGACAGGGAATTAGGAGGTTATCTTTCTTTTCCTTACCCTTATGTGAACTCCCTGTAAAGGCCACATGTGTGATAACTCAAACAAAGCAATTGAACTAAAGTAAAATAAAATAATTTTCTTTGTTTGATGGAATTTCTGTAAAGAATTGATGTCTAAAGTTTATTCTTTGGCATTCAAATACACGCTAACCCTTTTTTAAAAAAATACTGCAGTTGAAGAAAATGAAAATGACCACAGATGATTTGCATAACTTTAAAGCAAGTGATGAAGACATAGAAATCGTTGACTTTTTAAATATATACCTAGGCTCAGGCATTAAACATAATGGGGACTGTACTCAGAAATGAAAAGAAGATTTGGGCTCTATCCACTCTATAGAAATAATCCAGTTTGATGACACTTTAACTGTTATAGCTAAATGCTATGGAATTCTGAAAATGGTGGTTTGATTAAATAGTTAGCCATCTCTGTTAGATAGCGCTGGTGCCACAACAAACTTCAGTTCACAGACTTCCATAGCACTGAGCCACGGGAATTAAAGTGGTGTCAAACGGGATTGTTTCTGCACTGTGGATGCAGCCAAGGACTTGGAAAGAGAGCTTGGATGGAACTGGGCAACTTCCTCAAATGTAAAGATATATACTTAGATATCAAAGTCATCCGTGACACAACCTCTAGACTGTGAAGAAAGCTGACAGGAACAGTATTAACTTGTTTGAAATCTTGTGCTGAGGAAAATTATGTGAATAGCTTGAACTATAAACAAGAAACAAACAAAACCCTCCCCACAAATAAATCCCAGAACAAGTCAACCTTGAATTCTCAGGAAAAGCCAAAAATTGAGGCTGTTGTATTTTGGACTTATCATGAAACAACATGACTCATTAGAAAAGATAAGGTTTATGAAATTGGAAGGGAGTGAGAAAAGAGACCACACTACAATTGAGAAGACTCAGGATGGTTATGCGTGTATCATACTAGTTTATTACACAGGGCTCCTGGAATGGTACAAAAGGGGTCAGACAGGAAATGGAACGAGTGAGGGACACATTTTACAGCGCACAGGAAGTCCCCGTTCCATTCCATTCTGTTCTCCATTCCGTTCTGAACAGTTCTCAAAAATCTCCTCTGGGACAGATGGGGAACGGATGGGGAATGGAACGGGGACTTCTGGTGGCGGCGTTGGTGTTCTGTGTGTGGTAAAATGCATCCCTCATTCATCCCTCACTTGTTCCGTTCCTTTCCTGATCCCTTTTGTACCATTCCAGCCAGCCCTGCGTGATAAACTTACTGGTCTTTAAAAAATGTAGACATTTCGAATAGTTAGGAGGAATTTGATTAGAACTTTGAAGATTCTTCCCATCAGAAATAAATGAAGAGCATTTCCTAAATAGGAGTCAGCATGATATAGTGGTTTGGATGTTGAAATATGACTTTGGAAGACAAAGGTTCAAATCCCTGCTAAACTGGAAATCCTCTGAGTGACCTTGGATAATCACACTCTCCCAGCCTCAGAGGAAGCCAGTGGCAAATCTGTTCTGAATAAATCATGTCAAGAAAACCCTAAAATAGGAGGTGCATCACAAGAACAACAATGGTGTGCCATGACGGCCTTTTAAAAATTAGGACTCCTTGCATGCCACATTATTTCTACATAACCATAGTCTCCCATGTTTCATTTTTTTGAAAAGCACTTTCATTTGCAGCATTTCATACAAGTTTACTCAGAAACAAACCCCACTGTGTTCAGTAGGGCTTAATTCTAGATAAGTGTGCCTTGGATAACATTTAGTCAGGAAGTGCTGCTATGTTTTCTTAAATAAAAGTTATCATTTCATTGTGAATCTTGAGAGATCAGTTTTACTAATTTTTAAATGCTTGTTGATGACTTGAACAAAACCTGACAGACATGTAGCTTCTGATCTGAATAGCTGTCTTTGAAAGAAAACATTAAGCAAAAATAAAACAGGCAGAAGGCAGTTAATGGATCAACGTATGATTTTCTTACATCTGGGTAAAACATCTTTCCTTTTCAGTGTCGCCTTAGCTCCATTCTTTCTCTTCTCCTTACCCTCTTTAATATGCATTTCACTTTGTCCTGAGGCAGAAATTGCAAACTCTTTAATGTACAGATAATGCCAGTGTATTTATCTCCCCATCTGTAGCTGAAACTTATTTTGGAATCATATCATGGCAGTCTTCAGATAATCAAAGCCGACAAACCTCAACTTTCAGCATAAATCAGCATAAGCAATTAGAGCAAAATTGTATTCTAGGAACACAAATACTTGGTTGGTGTAATGTATAGACAGCAAACGTTCCAAACATTTTTATTATTAATTGCGGAAGATTCAGGTCTATCCTTTTATTGAGTTTTACAAGGCAATGTCCTGCATTAAGGCTGAGTTGATTCTGAATAGGATGGAAGAAAAGTTTTCATAAATTTCAATTGGTTTAGAGAGATTCAGCCAGAGTATTGACAGGTTGTCAGATTAACTTGGTCTGACTTGGGTGTGTAATCTTCCATTTTTATTGTTTCATTTATTTATTTCCAGACCTTACTGAAGTAATTTTAATTTTAAATTTTTCAAAAAGCTTAGGAATAAGGTATATTTGGGACCAGGTCTTCTCACAGACACTCATCTTAACACTACTCTGTTAATTACTGTGGGTCTCAGCACCGCTAGAAATTGTTACGTGCAATAGAAGCAATGGGTTCTTGTTGACAGCATACTTACTTTGGAAGGTGAATCTTTCCAGGTTCCAGCTACATCTTCATTTTAGCACAGCTCAATGTGTGCTTTCCTCAGAGGGTGAATTGTATGAGAGTGATTAGGTGCTTTCTCTCTCTGGTGACATGAGTGGGTGCTAACCTTATTATGTTCTGATTTTCTTTTCCTATTTGCTTCTCTTTTTTTTATTCACACTGAATAATGTTGGCTGCTTTCATTTGTCTGTCTATGTGAATAAGGTAGAATATAAATATTTTCATTTATTAATTAAATACTGACTTTTAAAAATAAGCAATTGTGAAATGACAGTGTGCATGGCAATGAGACATGTTTTTTTCAATACCAAAATATGTTCCTCCTTCTGGTGGCATTTTAATATTCCTTGCATAAACATTTGTATCTTTTTAAATTGACTTCATTGGTGTCGTATAGCAAAAATACAATTGGTTACAATAAATCTATATTATTTTGTTTGCTGGTATTTGGTATAATCACATTGGACCTGAAATGTGATATTGTTACTATGTGATCCATGATTGGGTGGGATTGTTCATCTGACTAAATCAAGAAGGACATGGCAGTCACTAGAGGGAAAATAATGTCCAAGTAGCAGGAAACATCAGAACCTAGAAGCAAAAAGTTGTGGGAAAGATGGATATTTATGTTGTTTAACTTTTAAAAAGGTGTCTGTAAAAGAACAGAATTTTTAATGGATTTAGCTGCTGTTTAAAATTTTACACACACACACACACACAGAAAGGATGGATTTTATGTGTCAGGGCTATGCTTAAATTATATATCTCTATGCACAAATATAGGGGTATTGAAGTAGGCTGTATACAAATACTTGAAGTTAAGGAGCAGATCAGGAGAGAAGCATCATTTAGGTAATCCACAAAGCAGGCATGATGTTAGATTTTCTTTGGATTAGTACTACACTTAGGTGGAACGGCAAGCAATTTCAAAGACTGGTGCCACATTCTACAATCTTTTGTCAAAGATATCTGTCTCACAGTCCCAGTTTTGATTCTGGGTGCTTTGAAGATTGGACACCAGGAGGTACAAACTTATTAACATATAAATAAAGGTTAATTAATAATAATAACAACAGGTTATACCTCCTGGTGTCCAATCTCCAAAGCACCCAAAATCATTAATAGCCACAACCAGCACACATTTTCTCCCATAGCGCTGACAATCTTCCTAAATAACTTTTTAAAGGCCAGGAATTTTTCAGTCTAATTCCCTACCAAAATTTGCATACTACAATAACTATGCAGGTAAAAAATAGCAATTTGAGACTTCATAAGTTCAGCCTTCCTCAGAAACAGGGCAGTTTGCAATAAGCCACCGTTTATGCTAACCATAATTTGTTGCTTAACAGATGAAGTGTACAGCAGGGAACAGAAACAGTATGACCTCTCTTCTCATTTCCTATTTATTTCCCTGCCAGCCCTTTTCTCTGGCCCTATTTGGGACCAGAGGAGGGCTGCCAGAGAGACAAGCCACAGTTGTAGATTTAAATGAGCCCACGTTTAAACACACTAGAGCATGTAAGTCAAAAACAAATCACAGTTTCAGGCCATGATTTATGAATGGTTAACAAATCGTTGCTTCTTAGCATTAAAACATTGTAATGAGCCAGAGTTCAACAATCCACACAATGGTTGATGGTGATATGTGACTTTAGTCAGTGTTTGACTGACATACAAAGCTCGAAGCTCACAAACTCTTAAAGACCTGTTGGAAGCAGAACTGTGAGAAAATGATCACCCGATTACTAAGTAGCAGCAATTGCTGCTGCTGCTTCTATTAATGATACTAGGGATATATCTCACATGTAAGAACAACATTTATAAAGATTATATAAAATATAGTGGTCCAAATCCAATTGCTGGCTCCAACAAAACTAAACCTCCTGACTCAATGGAATTTATAAGCACTTACTTGTCTTCAGCAATTGTAATGGGTGATCTGGTAGATTTCAATTAGGATATATTTAATTGTAAAATTTTAATGCCAACTGCTTGGAGAGCTTATTAGATTTTAACAAGTAGGATATCATTTAAAAAACAAGCAAACAAACAAAAATACTGTTTTCCTTTTGGTTACCACATGCTAAACTATAAAGATTATAGAATTCTGACTAGCAAATAACTAGATTGTGTCTCGGTTTGCTAAATCTCTGCAATTATGTAAATAAATAAATGATGCCTGCCTGACTTTGCTTAATAGGTGACCTTCTTTTCTGTTCTGCAGGCATTGTCTCTTTCTATCAGTAGATGATTACATTGTAAAACTTCTTGAAGGCTTACAGCTGTGTCTCTTGATGAGACTTGTACCCAAAGACCTTGCTTCTCTCTTTCCCAACATTCACCTGCCATATTATGTACTCTTACATGCCTACATACATACAAACACCTCTGAGTGGTGAGAAGTGAGTCAGCTCACCCATTGATCAGTTTCTTTAAAAAGTAGGTCATTGGGGTCTTATGGCATTTCTGTGATGCCAAGTTCATTTACATTTGCACATATTCATTTGGATGTTGTGATAAACAAGAATTCTTGAGAATTCTTTCTTATTGTGGATGATAATACATGCAGCCAGAAATTAAACTCACAACTGTCTGTGGTCTGTTTATCAAGATGCCTGTATCAGAAAAAGATGTTGAGATTTATTGTTGGCTTATTTCTCTGGTTTGTAAGTAGAGAGACAAAGCACAGTGCCACATTCAGACTTCTCAGTAATCTAACTGTAGGTGGAAGGCCTGTGTTTTATTTAGCCAAGCTGGAATAATGACTGAACCACCAGCAGAATGCAGTTATTCAGTACTAGAAGGGTAGCACATAAGAAGCCAGAGATGTCCCAAACTCTAGCTTTTCTTGACATGTGCCCAAGGTTGCCAGATCAAACTGCAGTTTGCCCAAACAGCCATCTAAACGCACCAAAATGTGGCAGATTGGCTTAATTCCTCCTATAGCCCTATAAAATCACTTGAAAATATAAGTGAAAGGAAGCCAAAAGTGACTTATGGCCCTCCCTGGGTCATTCAGAATGTGTCAGAGCAGCCTGAATGAAAATTGCCTCGTGCTGTGGTGCCATGCCTCAGCCTGGATTATGCCATGGGATTTCCTGCAGGGAATGAAGAGACCATCTCCTTTTCCATCTTCAGTTTCAGCACAAGTGGCTTGATAACTTACCGGTACCTGTTTCTTCTGTTTTTACCCAGACTCTGTTAGCATGCGTCTTAGGGTAGGGATGGGGATAACTTCCCATTTGCAGATGTAGAAGAGGTCAAGTCAAAAGTGCTCAGCTGGTTTAAACCATATCTGTCTCTTTTAACAATCATAGAATGACTGGCATGTTTGGGAGAGGCCCTGAGACTTCATATGCAATCATGGATTGTAACAAAGTGAAGGAAGAACTTACTGAAAACACTATGTGTGAGTCACTGGAGTATTTCTGTACTGCAGAAATAATGCAGTTTGATACTGCTTTAACTGCCATGGCTCAGTGCTATGGAATTTTGGGATTTGTGGTTTTGTGAGATATTTAGTCACAGATTCTAAACCCATAGATTCCACAATTCATGGCTTGAAAATATCCCCCCCCCCACCTGCCAACAATTATTTCAGCAGTCATGCAATAAAACTATATATTGACATAATAACAACAAACTACATATTGCTTTAAATACAATTGGCCCTCTGTATCAACAAATTCCTTATCCATGGATTCAACCATCCATGGGTCGAAAATATTCAAGAAATATATAAAATCCCAAATACAAATCTTGATTTTGCTATTTTATATATGGGATATCATATTTTTGTATATGGCAAACCATTTTACTATGCTGTTGTACGTAATAGGACTTGATGGATTTTGGTATCTATTCTGGAAACAAACCCCAGCATCTACTATTACAGATCCTTTACCTTTGTGGAGGTTTTTTGTTTTGTTTTTTAAATCTAGAGACTTGGTGATCTTCTCTGAATACAAAAAGAATACAGAAAAATATACTTCCTGTTTCACATATCATGCAATTAGTCCATGTCACAAGTTTTGGTGATTGCTGCCAACTTAGATGAATTATGAGAATTCATGAAGGATAAGGCTGTCAGTCATGCCTAGTTCTGCATACCTGTTGCTGTGGAAAGAGTTGTTGTCATACCATGCTTGTGGGTTCCTACAGGGATGTGATTGGTCATTGTGAGGGGGAAAAGACACTGGACTAGATAGGCTTTGAAACACTTTGACGTATGTTTTCAAGCTAAGGTAGAATAGCAGCTAGATGTAAGCTGGCAAGATACTCCTATTTTCAAGTTTACTATAATTCTTGGTTCATTAATTAGCTTCAGGAAAACCACTATTATTTTTGTTTCTCTTTGTAATATGCTTATATAATATGATTGCCATACAAGATGGTAAGCAAAATACTAAGCTGTATTAGAATGATGTGTTTTCCTTTTCTAAGCATCTGGTATGTGATCAGTGGTTCGTAAAACTTGATACTCCTTTGTTCTATCACCAATAAAAACCTTAAGTCATTTTGTTACTTCTGTATTGACCTAAAAGCTGTGCCAGGTACAGTGCCATCTTGGGGGGGGGGGGTGCCACTAGGGTGCCACGGGGGGGGGGAGTAGCACCAGACGACACCTCAGAAGAGGAATGACACCCACCTGCCCCCCTATGGGGTGAGACGTGGGAAGCGTGTCCCTCCCAACTTCACCATGGCAGTGGCTTCCTCCTGAGGAAAAAGATGCTGAGGCACTGAACAAGAAGGGCAAACACACCCTTTTGGTCACCGCCATCCTCCCCAGCAGCAGCAAACCCCCCCCCCCTCGGGGTGGGGATGCCACTGTCTAGACATACATTCAGGGAGTACAATTCCATGAAAATAGATACATTTTGTTTTATGAAAATTTAGAATCATGTTCTAAGGAACATCATAGGGTTCTCTAACTATTTTCACCTACTTGTTAATCCAATAGCGAAGATAAATATATGATTAATATATTTAATTCAAGTATGACTGATTTCAATGTAACTCCAATTCAATGTAACTCTCACCTGCACTGGATTTAGCTCCAAGGTAGGCTCAAGTAAGACACTTCTTGGTTGCTGCTCAGCCAGCTGCTTGGCTGCTGCTTCCAAGGTGACTGGGTGCAAAGGAATCATGATTTTGCAGTAGAAAAGGTAAAGGTAAAGGTTTCCCTTTACCTTTAGTCATGTCTGATTGTAGGGGACAGTACTCATCCCTGTTACTAAACCGAGAGAGCCAGCATTGTCAGAGATGAAAATGTGGCCAGCATGACTATATGGAGAAAAGTAGTCTTAATATACAAAAAATATATTGGAGGGGGGCACTAGGGTTGCTGCCCAAAAGGAAAGGGGTTGGTAGCCCAAATTTTTTGGGAACCAGTGCTCTGAATTATAGCTCCTTAACTGCAAAGGTGAATGCCAGCCATAGTTGAGGGGAGAGAGAAAGGCAGGCCACCTCCTGCTGCAAGCAAGAAGAGCCCTCCCTTCAACCACCATCTTGAGGGGACTTAATTGTCTAATTAACAAATTGTAAGCCGCTCTGATAGCTTTGGCTGAAGAGCGGGGTATAAATAAAATGTATTATTATTATTATTATTATATTATTATTATTATTATTATTATTATTATTATTTATTGGTGATGAGTGGACTCTACTGGGCTACAGAATATTACCAGAATCCTCATCACTGAATATCAGGAATTAAATCTTCAAGTAACAGTTCTCTGAGTACTGCAAAGAAATGTGATTTGTTGCTGTATTTCCACTTCAAATATTTCAACCAGCAGAGAGCATGTATGAAACACTGGGAAGTCTCTAATGCTGCAGAGCTAAGTGTCTGCGTGTTTTGGTGGGAGCAAACAAATCTGTGATTTTTGACTTGAGAAAAGGTACAGCCCATCAGTTCAGCATTCCTCATTGGGTTAACATGAATTCCTGGAGGATAAATTGTGAGAGAAGCAAAATAGGAACCTAATATTTTAAATGAAATATTGAACTTATAGTTAATGGTAAAAGGAGTCCAATGTATCCCAGTAGTGTAATAAGTGTGTGTTTCCCATAGGAATATTACAAATAAGAAAGCATTGCAAATTTGCATTGTGAAAGCATTAGTTCCTATATGAAGACAAAACTTGTGGGAGAATTAACACCATACCTTCCTACTGTCATGACAGTCCCAATTAATCCTGTCATCTCTGTGAAGTCAAAGGCTTCCATGGCCAGCATCCATAGTTTTCTGTGGGTCTTCTGGGCTATGTGGCCATGTTCTGGAAGAATTTATTCTGACATTTTGCCTGCATCTGTGCCTGGCATCATCAGAGGGTGGTCTATGCCACCACATCCATGTGACCAGTCTCTGAAGATGCCAGCCACAGATACTGGCAAAGTGTCAGCAATAAATTCTTCTAGAATGCAGCCACATAGCTCAAAAAACTCCTGTCATCTCTTTTTCAGCTGTTGTTAAGCTGTCCCACTTTCCTCCTCCTCCTCCTTTCCCCCTTTGTCCTCAGCTTACTTCAACTGCTGCAAAGTTCAAATTGCAAAATATTTTACACTTAATTAGCTCAACAGAGAGGAGAGGAGACTTGGAGTATTGATTTTTCCTAATACATTCAGCCCAAAGCAAACTGCTGCTGCCACCTGCTTGTGTGTTCTTCTTCATTATACCTTTTGCCATCTCGACTAGATTCTAATATTGTTTGGCCCCATGTGTCCTGGTATCATCTATGAAATGTTAAAGAGTATGTAGCAGTTTAGGGTACATTCAGTGTGGTGGATTATAGTTATATAATTCTATTACAGACTAAAAGTATTACTTTGCTATAAGTGTCCACATTGGAATATCCAAATTTTGTTTGTTTATTTGTTTGTTTGTTTGTTTACAAAACCAAAAAAATGTCATTTTTCTTGAAGTGACATCCTCTGTTAAAAACAGTTCAAAATAATATACAGCATTACTACCTTTCATATTTGATGGGAATGAAATCTCTGAAGGTTGGTTATAATTTACAGTATGTTCTCTGTGTTTTGCTCATGCTTTGTCAAATGTAGCCAGTGGCTTTTCCCTGGTCCACATTTCATATCTATAAACTTAATGAGGATATCTTTATGTCAACATTAATTGAGCAGACAATCATTCATGTCCAAAATGAATGTTTCCAATGAAAAAGCAATTCTCTCTTTTCCCTTCCTTACTTCCTCGCCCTTCCATGTAAACACCCTTTTCTAAGAGCTGCATGCAGATTAGAATATGCATGATATTCCTTAGCCACTGCCTGCCTTTCTTCTTTCTTTCTTTCTTTCTTTCTTTTTCTTTTTTTGAAATCTCAGAAATAAAATGTGGTAAACTTCTAATAAGAGGACTCTTTACTGGGGCAAATTATTGGAGTGTGTGTGTGTTCAAGGCTTTCAGCAACCCAGCTCTTCTTCCAGAGGCTGAATGCTCAAGGGAAGAATACACAAAATATATGTTGATAGTTCTGTCTTGGGCCTCCCCGCTGTGCTCAGCTTATCCCATTATTTGCAACCCTTTGAACAGTAAGATAGTGATGGAAGTTAGTAGAGATCATGCTTAACTATCCTAAAAGTAGGCCATATACTGAAGCATCAAGGATATACTAGGCCAAAGCAAATAATTAAAAATTCTTTGCATTTTGACTTCTTTGTAGGTGAGAGCATTATGGAGTTATTGGGTCCACATTTAACCTCAAAGCAGGGACCATGTTAGTGTGAAAACAGAAACATATCAACTTGTCTATGCGTACAAATTGAATTTTCTAGTAAAAAAGAACAGAAAATGCCTGACCTTTTAGACTTGTATGAACATATATGGTTTGTTTAGTCATGTACACTGCAAAATATGATAATTCCCAAATATCAGAGGTGAATACCTCATTCTGACATCTTCATGTGCTTTAGCATTTGCTTAAATGCAAGTGTAGCCATTTTTATTATATTCAGTGGCATGCAAGTACCACAAATAAATAAATGATCATATTTGGACAAGGATTCTGTTCTGTTCTGTGCCTTCAAGTTGCTGATTTATGGTGACCTTAAGGTGACATCATCACAGGATCTTCTTGATGAGATTAGTTGCAGATAGATTGCCCTTGTCTTTTTTTGAGGCTGAGAGAGTGTGACTTTCCCAAGGTCACCCAGTAGGTTTCCATGTCATACCCTAGAGTCATAATCCAACACTCAGAATCGTGCACCATACAGACTCTCTATTATAGTAACCTTTATTTATCATTTATACTCCTTTCTTGGCTTTCCTAAACAACAATAACATACCCTAGAGAAGTGCCCTTGTCATATACCATTTCTCAATTTCTATGGTTTTATCTTTTTTAAAATCTGCTGTAAGGGAAGTAGGGTAGGCAAGATTCAAGTTACCTCTTATAAGACAGGTTGCATTGCAGTATCTTAATCTGAGACAGAAACGAAAATCACAGTGGTGCCCTCTAGTAATTGTTCTAGCTATGTGAGAACTATCGTTTTGTGAGCAGATTTCATAAGGCTGAAGCCATAGGCCGTTGATTTCAACCCCCTGCTAAATACAGGAAATCCAGCTAGAACATCTCCAGAAGGTATATGTTGTTACCCAAAGACCAGGTGTGGGGAGGGAGAACTGGGGTTCCCCGCCAGCTTTCAATTAAACTTTAAATCTTGCAGAAATTATCTTTGTGAGAGGCTTGAACCAATATATATATATATATATATATATATATATATATATACTAACCCTATACTAAGGATGAAGCACTTTAGATTTAATAGTTTTCTTTTACTGGATGTTCATATGTCTAGGGAAGCAACAAAATCCTGACCTTTTTATTGTTCCTGAAAGGTCACTGATTTCTCCAAAACATGCTATCCTCAAATATGAGATATCAAAATATGAGGACCCTAAAATGCAGCACAGAGTCTGCAGGGGTACATAGCAGTGTCTAGCCTCTTTTTGAAGATGTGCAAAGAAAAAGACCTCACCGCCTCTCTAGGTAATTGGTTCATTGTTGAACACCTATTACTATAACAAAATTTATTCTAATGTTCTATCAAAATCTATCCCCATGTAACTATTAGACCTGGACCAACCCTCTGGAGCAGCAGAAAACAAACAAATGTAGAAATAAGCATTTGTCTCTGTTGAATTTCAGTCTTAGGTCCAGCCCAATTTTCCAGTTTATCATGGTTCTTTTGAATTATTTTCCTATCTTCCAAACTTCTCCTTCCAGTTTTGTATCATCCACAAACTTGATAAGGATTCCCTCATCTAAGTCACTGGTAAAAATACAGTGTCGGTCCCAGAATAGCACCCTGTGATACTCCACTTGAGGATTCCCTCCAGTTTGAAGCACAAGGATTGATGATGACTCTTTGAACATGGTTTTCCAACCAATTATGGATCCATCTGACAGTGCTACCATTTATTCCACATTAAATCAGTTTACTATGCAAAATCAAAATATCAAAGAACACTTTGCTGAAATCCAGAAGAATGACACCTGCAGCATTCCCATCGTACACTACAATAGTGACCCAATCAAAAAGAGATATAGGATTAGTTTGACAGGACTTGTTCTTGACAAATCCATGCTAGTATCTACTAATCACTGCATTGCCATGTAGATACTTGCAAAAAGACCCCTTTATAATGTGTAAATTTACAGCGCTATATAAATAAAGGTTAATAATAATAATATAATCAATTCTAATATATTTCTTGGTACTGAAGTCACACTGACTGATCTATAGTTCCCTGGATCTTCTTTTTGAAGAGAGGGATGATGTTTGTCTTCTGGAACCACACCTATTATCCAAGATTTCTAAAAAAATAATTGCAAATTGTTCAGAGAGTATACCAACAAGTTTTTTTCGGTACTCTGGGAAGCAGTTCACTTTACACTACTGATTTGAACTCATTTATGTTAACTAGGTGATCCCTGATTATATTCTTGCCAATTTTGAATTGCAATCCTTAGCCTTGCCAATTCTGCTTTGGGGGAAAAACTGAAGCAAAATAGATATTCAGCAGTTCTGCTTTTTCATTGTGATCTGTTAACATTTTACCATCCCATACAGTTGGCTCTCCACATTTGTGACTTTTACTTTGATGGATTTGATTCTTCACGGATTTGATTAATATATTTTCTCTAGGGATCTCCATGTCCTCCAGCATGACTCTATGGTCAATGTCCACCTGGCCCTCCACCATAATTCTGTGGTCTGCTTCCAGCAGATGTTGATCATAAGTTGCACTGGAGGACCTAGAGATTTCTGGAAAGTTGTTTCCTCAGGTAAAATAAAAAACAACAACAACTTTTTTTTAAATTTGTGGTTTCCACTTTCACAGGAGTCCTACACCCTTAACCCCAGTGTATGCAAAAGGCCCACTGTAGATGAAACCCCTTTTTGCTGCTCTTTGCTTACCTAGCCAATCTCAGCATTTTGAACTTTAGCTTTCCTTCTACTATTGCTGTGTTCTTGGGCTACACATCTGTACGCTTCCTTTATGATTCCTTCCATTTTTACATACATGCTCTTTTTCTATTTTCATTTCCTCCTTCAGTTTGCTGTGCAGCCACATTGACTTTTTCAGTCATTTCCTATTTTTCATCATCCATGGGATTGTTTGTGAAAGAAGAAAAATAGCACAGCAATATGAATGGGCTGGTTATGTTTACATGCCTCCCCGCCATATACTTGCAGAATTCAGATGCAGCTCTTGTATATTTAAGATCTTCTATTAGTAAGATAGGCTTGTGGGTTCTGTGAATGAGTCCCATAAAAATTCCATGGTATTACTGTATTCTACTAGGGTGTATTCTACTTTGCACTTTCTCCTTGGAGAGACCTCAGCCTCTCAACCAGCACTGTTTACCTCCAGGATGAAGGGCTGTGTTAAGAGACAGTGCAAAGTAGAATGATGAACAAATAACAGTACAAATGGCACAAGAAATTTGGGGCTCAGGAATCTCTTTCTCTTCCATGGTAAGTGGTTCTTTTCTGAAAGGTAGGAGGGCAAGCACAACACAATCTGTATACCCACTTAAAGCTAAATATTAATATATTAGTGTTTTCCATATGTAAAATAAATGGAATAGTTGAACATTTTGTTTTTGTTACTAACCTTCCAAGGATGTTACACAAGATGGCAGGGAATGTCAAACATTCTTCCTACCATCAATGCAGATTTCCAACCTTGAAAAATTAAACAGTATTCTCTCTCTGAACCATAATGTCTAAAAAGTGGAATTAATTGGTCTAATATTACTGAATTGTTCAGACATTGGTACTTTGTAACTGCTAGATCTCTGGAAAGTTATACTGATAATGGTGATTGTGTGTACAATTAATAAAAACATTATGATCTTCCATTACCTACTTAAAGAAATCCTGTCCCCAAACTTAGGAAACCACTGTTTTAGCTTTGTTGAACCTACTAGACTGTCAGTTTGATTTTATTACAGAAGAAATACCTGATGCAGCAGGCAGATTCTGTGGAACACTGAGTTTGAGATTCATGATTGTGGACTTAATGTGCAAGGAAAGTAGGGAAGAAATGGTGGAAGAAAAGTCCTCTGAAGTTTATAAAACAAAATTTTTCAGATTGCTTTTAACTAACAGAAGGGTTCAGACCAGTATTTCATTCTAGGCTTCAAAATAACTTTGTTTCCATGTGGTATGTTCTAAAGTGAGCTTCCTTAGATGAAGTGAGCCCTTGGTATTCTGGGACATCGAATTACAAATGAATCTTAAATCATAGTTTTTTGTTGGTTTTCAGGCTATGTGGTCATGTTCTAGAAGTTTGTTTCTGACGTTTCTCCAGCATCTGTGGCTGGCATCAAATCCTATCTGACATTCACACAGAACAATTTGGGGTCTGTATGAAGACTGACATTTGTATGGATTTTATCTTTTTCACATAGAGATTTTACATTGTCTTTATTGCTTTAAGCAGATAAACTGGACTGAAATAAAGCTGTTTTCTAGTCAGTATGGGTTAGGACTTTTGCTTCTTTAAAGATTTCTTTTTCAAGAGAAAGTAGAGAGCTATAAAAGTATCATGGAAATGTTGGGTGAACATCAAACTTTATTTGGGAATAGGATAGTCTGAGTCAAGTCATGAAAACAAAAAGGAAATATCTAGAAACAAATTTATAAAGGATAGAGATTAATCAGGAGGGAAGAGAAGGAGCTAACAAATTAGAATATGGAATGTGGATTGGCAGATAAGAATGAACATCACTAGCAGAAGCTTCAACTGGATCAGAATCTCATTTGTGTGCAAATGGGCAATTCAGGATCCAGGCTATTTTAAAATAATGTTTAGAAACCATAACCATCATCTACATATATTGTTTCCCATTAACTTGCTTTTATTTTATTTTTTTAGTTGTTTAATATTTGTGGTACTTATTCAACAAGGTTGCTGTTTTCTGTTTTTGTTTTTCCTCTTGTTTTTCTTTTTTTTTCTGATTGCTCCTGGGGTATTTGGGCCCTGGAGCTGCTCCAGGTTCCCTTTTACCTATGTGCTCCATAGTGACACTGGACATCTGTCTAAACATGTGTCCCACTGTGTCGCCTAGCACTGCCACAGCTGGCATGAGTCATTTCCTCTTAAGATCAGAAACAGGGCACCCAGCATCGGTCACATTGTGACCTCAAAGAAAGCAACATGTGCCAGTGGCTTCTTGGTGACACAATGGGACATGTGTGTAGTTTTCTGTCTAGCATGACTACATAGAGTTCTGGGTTTTCCTGCAAAATCTGGAGCAAAAGGTTATTTTAAAGCAATTTGGGGATGGTGTGATGTGGATTCAGTGCAGAACAGACCTTCGTCAAGACAGTCTGAAATTGAATTTGGGATTTGGCCCTGCATTATATAGGCAGCCCATTATTAGGACAGTGAGGAGTGGACGCTTAATTTGGCCTGTGTAGACATCCTTAATCAAAGTTCCACATCTATCTTTCTCTTCGCTTCACTTCTTCCTGCTGCTGGTTTGATGTCAAGAAAAACCCTTTAGAAAGAAAGGGCTGTTGATACATTATAACACAGTAACAGGACTTCAGGCAGTGAAGTTTTAAGACAAACGTCAAATAAAGAGGGTATTGGCAGAATTGAAATGTTGTTTGTTTCTAAAAGACAGCAATGCTTCCGGGAATCTGCCAGGCTTGCTGACTTCATCCTAAACTGGCAGATGTAATGAAGGACTCTGTGAATGTAACCTGCCGTTCTCATGTGTCTGATAACCAGACTGCATAATTTTTCCTTTATACATGCAAAACTGAATCAGCTAACCTATAAACAGATGGGATGTGCTAGAGGAGTGGAGCGGAGGGGAGGGGAGAAATTATAGTAGGCCCATAGCAAAATGCCTCATCTAGGTCTCCTGTTCTTCATCCCCAGTGGTTCTAGTCCTCATTGCTGTAACATATCTGGGGCACTGGTTCCCAAACTGATGTTTTGGACTTCAAGCTCCCATAATTTCTTACTGCTGGCCAAGCTGCCTGAGGCTTCTGGTAGTCAAATTCCCAAACCCCTGGAGGACCAAAGTTTGGTAATCATTGCCCAAGGGAGAAGGCAACCAAGTAAACAAAGGTGATGGTGGAAGTACTGAGTGGGCATAAATGATGGCAGTAGGGATCCCAAATTTCCCAGACATTTTCACTATGAGCAGTTGTTGTTCCTTCTCTTCCTAAACAACAGCAATGTAGATACATGCAAAAATGTATTTTATATATATATATATATATATATATATATGTCAGTCATCCCTGATGCCACCTGGAATAAAACTTGATTTGGGGTAAGAGAGTCAAAGGAAAGAAGAAAAAAGATGTGTAAAGCTGAGTGGGTGTCCAGTTAAGACTGCAGCGTTTGATTGGCTGATGAATGAAAGAACATCAATAGTTTCTAACAGCCCACTTAATATTTCTGGTCCAGGTCAGAACTTGTTTTCCCATTTTTTCAACTGCAAAGGCCCTCATGGATGTTTTTGCAGTGCAGGGAACAGTGCTGCAGTGGGCTGAGGGAGATGGCTGCACCAGTGAAAATCCAGTATGGGCTGGGTCCACAAGTTTTCAAAACACCTGATGTACAGTGAGCTCATAATACTTAAATAAAATATTAATAAAGCTAGTTGTGCTAACCCCACAACTGTGATGGTTTTCCTTATTGGCTTTAGATTATTATTATGCTTGAAATGTACCGGTGGTGGTGGTGGTGGGAGTTGGGGAGATTTCAACACCCCCACCAGTGACATCAGAGATTTGGATTTATGTGTTGTGTTTTAGACAAGCATTAGCATAAATAGGATGGGACACCAGTGAAAAAGCTGTTTCCTATAATGTGACTGTTCTTTTTAGTCAAGGGATAAATACAATAAATAACCTAAAGGCACAAGATCTTGTCTTATCTTGGAAGCTAAGTGGGATCAACCCTGGTTAGCACGTGGATCAGATTCTGCCAGTGAATACCAGGAGCTGAATAATAATAATAATAATAATAATAATAATAATATATTTATTTATAGCCTGCTCCTCTGTGGAAAACAATCGGAGTGGGTTACAGCACGAATTAAAACATACAAGTTAAAACAGTACAACAGCCCATTCCCCAGCCTCCCACCCCTTAAAATTAAATTAAACTAATAATGAGTTAAAACCAACAGCAATTAAAACAACAAAGTAAAGTGCATTCTCGTGAGCATCATTCCTGAGCAAGGTGGGGGACAGGAACAGGGTTGGGAATGTAGGGAGCTAGCGGAAAATCAATTTTTCAGTTTTTGGAGCCAGGAACTACGAGATTTCAGGGAAGGCCAGCCAGAAGAGATGCATCTTTAGAGCTTTTTTAAAGCAATGAAGAGATGTTATAAGACTCATCTCATCCGGCTGGTCATTCCAAAGCTTGAGAGCGGTAGCGGAAAAAGTTCTCTGGGGGGTCTGCGACAGCTTGGTCTTCATAGGCTGCAGCAGGTTCCTCCCAGAGGACCAGAGAGTGCGGGGGGGGGGGGTTCATATGGGGAGAGGCGGTCCCTCAGATAAGATGGACCCAAGCCATGTAGGGCTTTAAAGGTTAAAACCAACACCTTGTACTGCGCTCGGAAACTAATTAGCAGCAAGTGGAGAGACAAATCCATGGGATAGACAAGTTAACTGTTACATGGATTTGTAATTGGTTGAGTGGCCGAACTCAAAGGGTGCTCAACAATGGCTCCTTTTCATCCTGGAGAGAAGTGACCAGTGGGGTCCCACAGGGTTCTGTCCTGGGCCCAATGCTGTTCAACATCTTTATTAATGATTTGGATGACAGAATTGGGAGCATACTTATCAAATTTGCAGATGACACTAAACTAGGAGGAGTAGCTAATGCCCCAGAGGACAGGATCAAAATTCAAAATGACCTGAATAGACTAGAAAGGTGGGCCAATGCTAACAAGATGAAATTCAACACAGAGAAATGTAAGGTTCTGCACTTAGGGAGGAAAAATGAAATGCACAGATATAAAATGGGGGACACCTGGCTGAATGAGACCACATGTGAAAGGGATCTAGGAGTCCAAGTAGACCATAAGCTGAACATGAGTCAACAGTGCGATGCGGCAGCTAAAAAGGCCAATGCAATTTTAGGCTGCATCAATAGAAGTATAGTGTCTAGATCAAGGGAAGTAATAGTGCCACTCTATTCTGCTTTGGTCAGGCCCCACCTGGAATACTGTGTCCAGTTCTGGGCACCACAATTCAAAAAGGATGTTGAGAAACTGGAGCAGGTCCAAAGGAGGGCAACTAAGATGGTGAAGGGACTGGAAACCATGCCCTATGAGGAATGCCTTAGGGAACTGGGGATGTTCAGCCTGGAGAAGAGAAGGTTAAGAGGTGATATGATAGCCCTGTTTAAATATTTGAAGGGATGTCATATTGAGGAGGGAGCAAGCTTGTTTTCTGCTGCTGCAGAGACTAGGACGCGGAATAATGGATATAAATTGCAGGAAAAGAGATTCCACCTCAACATTAGGAGGAACTTCCTGACAGTAAGGGCTGTTCGACAGTGGAACACACTCCCTCGGAGCGTAGTGGAGTCTCCTTCCTTGGAGGCCTTTAAACAGAGGCTGGATGGTCATCTGTCAGGGATGCTTTGATTTGGAGGTCCTGCATGGCAGGGGGTTGGACTGGATGGCCCTTGTGGTCTCTTCCAACTCTATGATTCTATGATTCTATGATTCTATGACTTGAGCACAGGTGTCATGTGCTCTCTCCTAGATGTTCTGGTGACAAGCCCAACTGCTGTATTTTGCACCAACTGAAGTTTCTGGGTTAAACACAAGGGTAGCCCGGTGTAGAATGTGTTGCAGAAATCCAGGCGTGAGGTTACCAAAGCGTGTACGACAGATTCCAGGTCCTTCAAGTCCAGGAAAGGGTGCAGCTGGCGTATCAGCCGAAGCTGATAACAGGCACTCCTGACTGTCACATTCACTTGACTAGTCATGTGAAGCGACGAGGCCAGAAGTAACCCCAGACTGTGAACAGAGTCCTTTGAGGAGAATGTGACTCCATCCAGGACTAGACACTGTTTTTCCCAAGCCTGGTTTCAGGCCTGTAACTGTCAGTACCTCCGTTTTGTCTGGATTCAGTTTCAATCTGTTTTCCCTCATCCAATCCATTACCACCGCAAGACAGTCATTGAGAGGAGAGACGCCATCTGAAGTCTGTGCCAACAATCTGGTCATGGAGAGGTATATCTGAGTGTCATCAGCGTACTGAAGACACTGAGCTCCATGCCTCCGAATGATCTCACCCAACGGCTTCATATAGATATTAATTAATAATAATAATAAGTTTTATTTCTAGCCCGCCCCTCTGAATGAGCAATTGGGGCGGGGTACAAAAGAGAATAACAATTAACAAAGCAAAAATACAAAGCAGTTATAGCAACAACAAAAATACATAGTAATTATAACAAAAAATAAAATTAAGAAAACAAAATACATAACAATTAACATATCAAAACAAGTAAAAAGAAAATCTTCATTCTCAACCCCCATCCCAATCCTAAAACAATGTGAACTATACACAATCTAAAAAGAAAATAAAAGAAAAAAGTGGTGGTGGTGGTGGGGGGGGGAGACAAGACTGTAGGCTGTATTTCAGAGACAGGAACTGCCAAAACCACCTCTGAGTATTCCTTGCCTAACAAAGCCCTATGAAAGGTATGCACACACAGGCCAATACAGAAGGCAGGATTCATATCTCAATTGCTGTCTGTAAGCCACATTGTTTTCTCTGACGATGCCTGCCGCAGCTGCTGATGAAACATGCGGAATAAACTCTTCTAGAACATGGCATCATAGCCCAAAACCCCCACAAATAACCATATTGTTTTATTTGTGCCCTGTCTCCTTGTTAGCTCCTTGATGCAGGGCTCCACTCTCCATTCTCTCACACTTTGTACTTCACATTTCCAAATACCAAATGCAGTGGTATTTGCATTTTGCACCAAAATCTATTGGGAATGCTGTGTTCAGCATGATAATTTAGAAAGAGAGAGGTGGTAAGACTGATACCTGCACAATCTTTCCCTTGCTGTTGTCATGCCACTTCAGCACCTTCCTAAGGTGTTTTGTTCCCAGCACACCTCTTTTCCTGTGTTTTAACCTGGTAGGCAGCAACAAGGGGAAGGAATTTCAAAAGACAGACCATAAAGGTAAGATTAGTAAGTAACAACACAACACAAAACCATTGTTTTGTTAAATCATACTCTTATCCTTGCTTGTGACGCCATTGGAACAGACACATGTCTGGCACAGTTAGGAATATTTTGGTTCTGTTTGAATGATTTCAACTAGTTGGTCCCTTTTGTGAGTAAATATTAGAAGAGAAATAGTTCTGCCTCCTTTTTACCTGATAAGATTCTCATTATATCAAGAATTTACAGATTCTCATGAAAAACGTTTCTTTGGAGGAGATATTATTCTGTTTTGTTCCATACGCTTTCATTCCAGATATTAAAACCTCCCCCACTTAGTCTGATTTGCCTATTCAGCCAATCTATTTAAAAATTGCAATATAAGCTGCAGTAACCCATTTCAGCTGCTCTCCCCAGGGGTTCTTTATATATTTCAGTTCCCCCTTGAATTGGCGTATAGCGAAAACAGAGCTTTTAGATCATCTAAACTTTCAAACTAAACAGATTTCCTGGAGAATTCCAGTACCTCTTACATGCATCCTAAGGGAGAAGTTAACAGATCTTCTCAACATTTAAATTACTGATGTAAGAAGGGAAAGACAGCAGTTCCTGGGGTGTCAGAACAAGGGAGGGCAGGCCAATGAGGTCCTTTGGTAAAGACCCTGGGTTCTATAGCTCAAAAGTGACTTTCACTTCAAGATTAGGCTAAGCAAGGCTCCAATGGGGATCAGAAGTAGGGGCCTTAGAATGTCAAAGATCAAGAGTGTGATGATCTCCAGTGATACAAGAAAAATGGATGATCTCCAGTGATGCAAGAACTTTTAAAGAGGCTATGCTGCTGTAAACATTGTGAGTTATTGGTTGGCTCAATAAGTTGGGAAACCCTATCTAAGGGGGTGTAGTTATCACTTCTACCAAGAAAGGGAGGAGAGCTGGTTTTTTCGGGGTTACAAATTGGCCCATTATCACTTTGGGTTTGTATAAACCTATGAAAAATGCTCACCCCAAAGCTGGTGTTGGTAATCCTGACAATGTACAAAGCTGGTGTTGGTAATCCTGACAATGTACAGTTACTTCAGTGGATGATTCATGCTCTTTTTTTTTTTTTTAACTCAACTTTGTTCTGAAGTAAGCAAAGTCAGGGAAAATCCTGGTGTTTCCTGGAAACCTCAGAATGACTGTGCACAGCTGGTATGGATCTGATTCAGCACAATCCAGTTGTCCACATACCAAAAGCCATGCCATTCCCCTTCCTCACACTGAAAAACACGGAGAAAGTGGATGTCCTGTTTTCAGAACCACCCCACTGCTTCCTGATGGGCAGGACTCTATGTAAAGCCTGCCTGGTGCACTTCTACTTTTGCTGAGGATAGAAACAAATGCCTGAACACCTTGTTGCTCATGTCCAGGTGCCTGTTTCTTACCTCAGCAGAAGTGGTTCTGACCCAGGCAGACTTTATATGGAGCTCCTACATGTGAGGAAGTGGAGGCAGTAGCTCTGAAAATGGGACAGGCCAGTGGAGCTGATGCAGTGTCAGCCCGGATGGCCCACAAGTACAGTGATGCAGCATTGCACCAGTTTTAGCCCTGTGTGTGTGGTTGCCATCATGGTCAGGCCAGGGCCTAATGCTCTGGACAGACCCTGGATTAACAGCCAGTGTTTTCAGTGTATAGATTCAAGAGAGAACAAAAGTATAAATTTCCTACAGTGGACTTTGAATTTTTTATTTATATCTATTTTGTATGTGCAGTTAAGTCTTTCAGGTTGCCTATAGTCACTGCTCAGCAGCCAGAATTCCGCAAACAAATTCTGTATTGGTGATGTGTGGTTGTCTATGGAACTTTAAGAGACTGTATATGTGTTTGTTTCATTATACAATAAGTTGCATATTTGCTGTTTGGTTTAAATTTGATTTAAATGTGGAAACTATTGTGATCTTGTTTGCAGTGTTTATTTTTAATTGGCCTCATACAAACCGAGGAAGTGGTACACTGCCATAAAACCCAGTCCACCCCCAACGAAGCCATTTCCTGCTGTATTTTGCTGAAATGCAGCAAAGTATGCAGGATACATAAAAAGAATAAACAAAAGGTGACTACTGATTATCAAACTTGGCAAGGACATTTCCTGTGCTGGTTTAAAAAAAAAACAATGTCAGTTTTTTAATAAGGGTATGGAACATACACATCTACAGGATATCCTGGGTGAATGTGGGTCTCTAGGTAAACACACACCATTGACAGTATTAATAATCTTCCCTTCCTGAGACTAGTGACTAAATGAAGCCATATTAGTTGATCCTGATGTTGTGTGCCTGCCCAGCTGCTGAGACATCCCTCTTATTCTGTTTGACTTGTTTCAAGCTCTCTGTCCCATCAGACTGGAACCATCAGGGCCAGTTTTTCTTCAGTGGGAGATAATACACTTGTCCCCCTATATTTGCTTGGGTTAGGGGCACAAGACCCCCCATGAATATGGAAAAACTGCAAATAACAAAAACACCATGTTTTTACCAGAGAGGACACCTCTCTAGGAATCTCTAGGTCCTCCAGTGCAACTCTGTGGTCAATGTCCAACAGACACTGACCATAGAACTGTACTGGAGGAGCTATTATTATTAGGCTTTATGTATTTAGCGTTGTAAATTTACACAGCGCTGGACATACAGTCAACTGAAATAGATGATTCCCTGCCCTCAGGCTTACAATCTAATAAAGACAAGAGACAGAAGGAGAAAGAAAGGTGGTGGGAAAAGGGACCAGGTCCAGTGGATCTTCTCTCCCTCTGAGGTCTGGACCATGGCAGATGGCATGGAGGGAGGGCCTTCTTCTTTAGGCTAGGTATTTTAATGTTGTGAAGCAGCTCAGAATCCCAGGTGGTCTTTAACTCAGTTTTAGAATTGGCTAGAGAGAAGTAATGAGCTGTGTTCATGGGAGGAGGTTCCAGGAGTGAGGAGCAGCAAGTCTGAAGGGATGAATCCAGGACTGAGCAGTGGAAGTCCTAGACTGGGACAGGAGTCCTTGACTACCAGAGTGGAGGGAGTGAGAAGGAGTGAGAGGAGAAAGAAGTTCAGATAAATAAGGAGGGGCCAGTCCATGGAGGGCTTTGAAAGTCAACAACAAAAGCTTGTATCAGATGCGGAAGGGGAAGGGGAGCCAATGAAGGGAGGATAAAGGAGAGAAACATGGTCAAAGCAGCAAGTGTATGTGATAAATATGTGCATCTGAGTTCTGGACAGAGATTAAAGGATGGAGGTGAGAGAGAGGAAGCCCTGCCAGAAGAAGGTTACATTAATCTAGTCGCAATACCACTAGGGCTACAAATGCCTAGTAGAGTATTCTCTCTAGTACCTAGACTTTTGCACTGGAGGACCTAGGTATTCCTAGAGAGAACATATTAATCAAATCCATGAATAATCAAATCCACAAATATCAAAGCCACAAATATGGAGGGATGAGTGTAAATTATTTCATAGGAACACAGGATATTTTATTGCTCTTTTTGTATAGTTTTTAATCTGTACTATTTGTAAAAAGTTGTAAGCCACCTGGAGCCCCTCCCTTATTGGGAAAAAGACAGGATATAGATGATGATAATTAATTAATTAATTCCCAATAATTAATTAATGTGTTTATTTATTGAAAATTTGTAGTTGTCAGCTCCTTTAAAACAAGGATTCCTATCCCAATATGCAGAAATTCAGCCGGTGATATGAAAAGCCATATCTAATTCCTGCATGCCAGACAAGTAGCTGCTTAAAGTAAACTTGTCATGGGAATGTTAAGTGGGGAAGCACTAACTTAGACTGAACTACCCATTCCTCCTCCATTTAGAAAGATTCTTTCAAAGATCTTTCCTGGCTTTTCTTGTTTTAACCACCAGAAATGATTTTCAGCTAATGTGAAACTGTCTAATTCTAGAGCTTGAGGGAAATTCTGCTGGGCACTCTGCTGCTTCTGCTGAGGGTAGAACAGGCACCAGTGAAATCAATGAGAGGAGAGGGTGGAGGGGGCCCCAATCGCATGACTGGATGCCTCTTGGTTGTCACATCTCCAGGAGGCAACCAGCCAAACAATCAGGAGATCCCTCTACCCTCTTCTCTCATTGCTAGCATAGAAACATGAGTAGAACAGGTGCTGGTGTGGGGAACAATTTTCAGACTCATCTATATCCTGTCTTTTTCCCAATAAGGGAAGGGGCTCCAGGTGGCTTACAACTTTTTACAAATAGTACAGATTAAAAACTATACAAAAAGAGCAATAAAATGTAACATTTCTATAAACTTGATGGAATAAGGTTTTTTTTAACCTATTAGCAGAAGAAGAGAAAGGAGGGATTCACTCTAGCCTCCCTAGGAAGGGAGCTCCAAAGTCTTGGAACAACCATCAAGAAGGTCTTCTCCCTCGTTCTATCCAAATGCATTTCAGAATACAGTGGGACAGAGAGAAGGGTCTCACTTGAAAATTATACAGCTTTAACAGGTTTGTATAGGGAAATTGTACCTTCAAGTTGTTTCTGATTTACAGTGACCATAAAGTGAACCTATCATGGAGTCTTCTTGGCAGGTTTCTTCAGATGGAGTTTGCCATTGCCATCCTCAGACCAAGCAGGGATTTGAACCTTGTTCTCCAGTGCCACAGTTCAGTGTTCACACCACTACACCATGTTGGCTCTTCAAATACAGTTTTTCAAATAGCCTAGAACCAAATATGATAAAAACAAATGTTTTTGCATACAAAACATAATTCTACACTTTTTGGCAAGTAACTTCTGAAATGTTAGTGTCTGAACAACATGTTGTTTTTAAAATAGTGCTAAAGTACAAGCACAACAGAAACAAAACCAGCTCATAGCATGTCAGCCCCACTAGCCAGGACACATTTATATAACTGCGCAGGAGTAGCGGCAGCGCCGGTGAACCGCCTGTGGCGCGGAGGACCCGAGCAGGGGCGGGGACGCCGGTGGGAGTGGCTCCCTTCTTAGCCGGCCTGCCGGCCCCGGACCAGCGCCGGGAGAACTGCGCAGCTGCGCACGAGCGCTAGCTCACAGAACCAGAACCATCGATTGGCTGGGTTGCTATGAAGTTACTGTTGTCCCCTCTGCTAGCAATGGACCCTGTTTGGTTGTTATATTGATTTTGGTAACTTTTGCCTCCTTTTATCCTCCCCTCTACCATACTGCTATGCTGTGGAGGAGACGGGGAATCCTAACATGGGAGGAGGGGGCGGACTATTTGGGAAGGAAGAGGGTAACTCTCTTGATACTAGTGGGGCCCCTATCCAAGTTGTGTGGGGCAAGGGGAAGTATGACGGTAGGAGAAAGGACTGCTGTTACAAGGGAAGGCGAGATCGATGTTTAATATCTATCTCTCCTTCCAGTCCTTCTCCTAACCTAAAGGACCTGAGGGTCACTCCAGCCGTACCACAAACCCTGTCTCTGCTCCTGTGCAATGCCAGGTCCATCAAGAACAAGTCCCACATCTTACACGACCTAATTGAGGATAACAACTGTGACCTGGCTTGCATAACCGAGACCTGGCTTGGGCCTGAAGGCGACGCTGTGTGGGCTCAGGTCCTCCCTTCTGGGTACTCGGTGAAGGACCAGAACAGGTTAGGTGGGCGGGGGGGGTGTTGCCTTGGTCCATAAAAACACCTTGTCTCTACGCAGGAACCAAGTTCGTCAGACTACCTATATCGAGTGAATTTACCTGACCCTGAAGGCTAGAGACAGTCTAGGGATTCTGTTGGTCTACCGGCCACCCCGTGTGCTAACAGATTCCCTTAACGAGCTGACACAGTTCGTCTCGGAGCTGGTGTTGGAGTCCCCCAGGCTTTTAGTCCTGGGGGACTTCAACATCCCCTTCGCGATCAACAATCTTCCAACTGGTGCAGCTCGGGAATTCATGGATACCATGACAGCCATGGGCCTGTCTCAGCTTGTCACGGGCCCAACACATTTTGTGGGGAATACTCTTGATTTGGTTTTTTGTACGGACTTGGAAAATCCGTGGGCAGAAATCACCAATATTTCCACCCTGTCATGGACGGATCATTTCCTGGTAGAGGCAAACATCAAGGCATCAACCCAGATCCCTCCCGGGGGTGGCGGACCTATTAGAATGGTCCACCCTCGAAGGCTGATGGAACCTGATAGGTTCCAAGAAGCCCTAGAGGGATATATGGTTGGAAATGACAGCGACACTGTTGATGCCCTAGTCAACACCTGGGACACGGATCTCTCTAGGGCTATACACAGTATCGCTCCCAAGCGTCCTCTCAGGCCTACTTCCAAAAGGAAGCCCTGGTACACGGAAGATCTCCGGGCCAAGAAGCGGGTTCTGCGACGGCTAGAGCACGCCTGGCGGAAACACCAGCGTTTATCCGACAAGACTCTCCTAGACCACCTTTTGGAGGACTATGGAGAGGCGATACAAGCAGCTAAGAATTCGTTCTATGCTGCTCGTGTCGCGTCTGCAGAGTCGCGTCCAGCAGAGTTGTTCAGGGTAGTGAGGGAGCTAACTCAGCTCCCTCCTGCCCCGAACCAGATCCTTGAACCTACTAAGGCCCGCTGTGACCAATTTAACAACTTCTTCACGGATAAAATCTCTCGGATAAACGAAGGTCTGGACGCCAGGGTTGAAACAGAAACCAGAATAGAGGCATCCAGAGCTTCCGTGGACTCGGTTGTACTGGATCAGTTTGAGTCTGTCAGTACCGAGGATGTGGACAAGATCCTTAGAAGTGTTAGGAAGACAACTTGCTCCCTCGATCCCTGCCCCTCGTGGCTAGTGGCACAGGGGGGACCGGTTGTAACTCGATTGCTACACCGGATTAATTCATCCTTGAGGGAAGGGCAGTTTCCTGACATTCTTAAATTGGCCATAATAAAACCTATATTAAAAAAGCCCTCCCTCGACCCCCTGATTCACAACAATTATCGGCCAGTTTCGCTGCTGCCATTCTTGGGGAAGGTGATCGAGAGGGCGGTTGCATTCCAACTTCAATCGATCTTGGATGAAACAGATTTTCTAGATCCATTTCAAACCGGTTTTCGGGCGGGCTACGGGGTTGAGACTGCCATGGTCGCCCTGGTCGATGATCTCCGTCTGGGCATCGACAGGGGTAGTGTGTCCCTGTTGGTGCTTTTGGACATCTCAGCGGCTTTCGATACCATAGACCATGGTATCCTTCTGGAACGCCTGGCAGAGGTGGGAATCGGAGGCACTGCGCTCCAGTGGTTCCGGTCCTACCTCTCTGGGAGGTTCCAGATGGTGCAGCTGGGGGACGTGTGCTCCGATAAGAGGGCCCTCACCTCTGGGGTCCCTCAAGGAGCCATTCTGTCCCCCATGCTCTTTAACATTTACATGAAACCGCTGGGAGAGATCATCCGGAGGCATGGGGCGCGGGGTTATCAGTACGCTGATGACACCCAAATAGTCTTCTCTATGTCTCCGACTGATGCAGTGACCAGGGATGGCATCGCTCCTCTCGTGGCCTGTCTGGAATCGGTAATGGACTGGATGAGGGAAAACAGACTCAGCCTGAATCCAGAGAAAACGGAAGTACTCGTGATAGGTTCCCCCGGTCCGGGTATGGAGGTGGTTCCACCTGTCCTGAACGGGGTCACGCTTCCCGTTAAGGACACTGGACGCAGTCTGGGGGTGCTCCTTGACTCATCGCTCCATCTGACTTCTCAGGTGGATGCGACAGTCAGGAGCACCTGCTTTCTGCTTCGGCTGATACGCCAGCTGTGTCCCTATTTGGACCAGAGGGACCTTGAAACTGTAGTACATGCTCTGGTAACCTCTCGGTTGGATTTCTGTAACGCGCTCTACATGGGGCAGCCTTTGTATCACACTCGGAAGCTGCAATTAGTGCAAAATATGGCAGCACGGGTGGTCACTGGTGCTCCCAGGGCCTCCCATATAACACCAATATTGAAAGACCTTCATTGGCTGCCGATTCGCTTCCGGGCTCAGTACAAAGTGCTGGTTATTACCTATAAAGCCCTATATGGCTTGGGTCCAGGGTACCTGAAGGACCGTCTCTCCCCACATAATCCGCCCCGCACACTAAGAACTACTGGGCAACAATTATTGAGAGTTCCAGAGGCTAGATTAGTGAATACAACGAAGAGGGCGTTTTCCATCTCTGCCCCTAGCCTCTGGAACTCACTGCCCACTGAGCTCCGCTTGTCTCCCTCTCTCACCCAATTTAAGAAGGACCTGAAGACTTACCTATTTAAGCAGGCATACTTTTGAATGGGCCTCTTCCATCATCTGCCTTCTCATGTAAGCCGCTTATTGTATCGCCATTGTACATAGCATTGGGGGATATTGTTATTATTGTATTTGGTCTGTTTTAATCTATATGTTTTATGATGTTTTAATGTTTGCATATGCTGTACACCGCCCTGATCACCGGAAGGGCGGTATAGAAATAAACTTTTATTTATTATTATTATTATTATTATTATTATTATTATTACAAACAAATTATACAGTGGGCCCTTGTTATCCGCTGGGGTTTGGTTCCAGGACCCTCCATGGATAACAAAATCTGTGTATAATGGCACAACAAAATGGTGTCCTGTATATAAAATGGAAAATCAAGGTTTGCTATTTGGAATTTATACTTTTTGGGAGCATTTTCAAGCCGTGTATGCTCAAATCTGCAGATAAAAAAAATCCGTGCATAAGGAGGGCTAACTGTAGTTTGTGAGGGACAAAGCTTCCATAACGTTGTATGATTAAATGTGTAGGTTAAAAGGAAATGGTGTGCATGTGAGAAAAAAAAATCTTCACGGTGGATAGGAGGTTGAAAACATTTGGTAGAACAGTGCATGATTAGCTTTCAAGTGCTTCATTGAAGTTTTTCTTTAATTATTTCATTATGCTGGGAAGAAACATAGCAGCGAATCAATATGCTTAATTATAACATCTAAATGCTGAGAAATTAGTCAACGGACTCTTACTTCTCTTGGGAAGGAGGATTAATCTTCCTTTGCTCAATTTCAAATGCCTTATGGAAAAAATATGAAAAGCTTATCACCTAGGAAACATATGGTCTTAATCGCATAGGTCTGGCACGTACGTATTGTAGATTTTTAGGCAGCAAGAGGGCTCTTATTTAACTGGTCTCTTCAGAAGTACAAAAATAGGTGGGTTACTATATCCTTTTTTATTTTTTTATTTTTGGTAGCCATGAAAAAAACTTTGATGTAAACAAGCAGTCCATATAGTTGATTACTTAAGGAAGAGATAATAATACACAGGATCTGTGCTTTGAAGTTTTTGGTGGGTGAATGTACATAATGGTACATGGTTCACAGAATATCATGCCAATGGTGAATGGCATCCCTCTTCCCTTGTATTTTAAAGAGAATTTCAAAATATTTTGTAGCCATCATTATATTTTATTGCTCAACAGATGAATAATGTTTTAAGGGTTAAATTTAAGGAATTTGAAATCTTGTTTATACTGATGACTGATTTACAGGTGTGTTATTTTGCTCAGTGATACTGATAAGATTTAAAAGGGACGTTAACAATGAATCCCATTTTGGGAGAAAGATGGGATATACATCCCATAAATAAATAAATAAGTGCTTCCTGTTGAAATCTGTGGGACTTAAAATGATGAACACTGACCATGTTTTGAGAATATGTTAGATTTCAGAAAATACTGGAGGCATCCATTACAGTATAAGTTAAGGGGAGAGTTTCAGCAGTGACATTGACCATAATACATTTATGAAGAGACAGGAAAACTTTGATTGATCTACAATTTAGCCTGTGTTTAATGCCTTAGTTAAAACAAGTTGTTTGTTCCTTTTCTTCCTTGTGGACTGAATGTTTGTCTTTTTAAGGTTAAAAGTTACACATGGTATATAATTAGAACAAGGGAGACCAGGTATCAAAGAGGCATCATTTTTATTATAAACATTTGGTTATATACAGGTGTTTGCAGAACTATTCTGCGAATCTTTTTGAAAATGAAAATGAAGGGTTTCTAGCCCGCAAAGAAAGTATGTGTGCCTTCCCTAGTTATTGCAACCTCATAAATTTCATAGGTTTTCTTGGGCAAGGAACACTGTTCCTCTCACTAACCTGCTAGCTTCCAAAATCAGATGGGTTCTGGTGCCTTCAGGGTGCTTATGACCTACCAAATAATATATACTATGTAAGAAAGGTTACAGGATACCTTGTAAGCAAAAAGACAAGATCTCACAGAAAAACATTGAGTCTTCATTGAGTTTCTTTGTTAATATTTGCTATATGAAGATTTATAAAATGCAGTAGTTTATATACACACACTAACTATATGCATCTGAAAAAGTAGACTGAAGTTTGTGAAAGCTCATGCTGCCAGCTTCTTTATTTCAATTACTATCAAAGGTGCTACAAGATCTGTCTACATACTGACAATAACAAAAAATTATTAAGGCCAGTACCTAAAACAAATAGGAAATAATGGCCCAAATCCAGTTGTTACTGTCTGTTAGAATAAATCTATAGATGCAATCTAATCTACATAAGTTTTGATTTAGCAAGTTCCCGTTGATTTAATTATCTATGTTAGATTGGACTACAAATTGAATTTAGGCCAAAATGTACAACACAGAGACTTTAAAGTAAGTTATAGACTAGTGGTGAATAAAACATCATCTGTTGACAGTTTGACTAGTGAAAATAAACCACAGACTGAAATTACAAGATTATACAGTCAACCCACTGATATCTTGGAGATGGGACCCAAGTCTAAACATGAAATTCATTTGTGTTTTGTATACATCTTATACATATAGCCTCAAGGAGGCTACTTGCAGAATGGAATATGGAGAAACAGAATATCTCCCATTCAGAAAGGGAATCAGACTAAGGAGCTTATTGCTCACTTTTTAAAACCATCTCCACCCTCCCTGGCTGGACCCCGGATGTGGGATGAAGGCAGGGATTATCGCTCACCAAATTGCTGCTGAACTGCTGGTGGAGTGCATCTGGGACCCGGCTTGGATGGGCGGTTCAGCGGCAATTTAGTAAGCAATAATCCCTGCCTTCATCCCATATTCCCATTTATATTCATTTACATTGAACCATCAGAAAGCAAAGTTGTTACTATCTCAACCACCCATGTGGGAAATTTTGGATTTTGGAGCATTTGGGGATTTTGGATAAAGGAGACTTAGCCTGCATTTGCATGTATTTGTTAACATTTAGAACCAGGCATTATTATGTAATTTTTTTATAAAAAGGATGTTGTTATTACCCATGTGATTGCTTTCTGGTTTTGTGGCCAGTTCGTGTTGCTTATGGTAGACCCTTTTGACTGTGTGACTGCACCTAAATGCCATGGAGCAGGCTAGAAAGAGAAGCATCACCTGATTTCTGTGGCAAGAGGTAGAGTTTTTGTTATCAATGTAAATATGGATATATATATTTTTTGCCAACTAATATTTGGTGAAAATTGGAACAATATTTTGTTTCTGTCAGATCATGCACTGTTGTAAGCCTTTTACCGAGATGAATTAAATGTTAAGTACTTTCAGACATATTCCTTCCATGAAGCACATGACCCACTGAACATACCAGAATTATTTGTTTATAATTACTAAATGTTTTCCAGGGAAAACCCCGCCTCTGCTTGAGCTTCCCAAACCTATTTGCAGTGGCAGGGACCATTACAGCAAAAGTAATTGGGCATTTCACTGTTTAAAAATATGTTCATGCTTCAGAGGCTGAATATAATGATAGAGACTGCATTGTGTTTGAGGGTAAGAAAGGGCTGGGGAACGTGTGGTTCTTCAGATGTTGTTTGGATGACAACTCTCACCAGCCCTAGCCTGTGTAGGTAAGTTATTGCACCTGTCTGTGTAAGTTATTCCCTGCCTTATTAAGGACAAAACAATCTTTCCTTTTTTAAAAAAAGTAATGTGAATGCAGCAAATATGCATCTGAGCTCCTGGGTAAGCAGCAAACACACCAAGTTAGTAAAACATAGTAAAAATGCATTATTATACAAACACTGTTCTAAAGATGGGAAAAATTAAGGTGCTAAGCTGAGGTAGCTGCATACTTTTGCAAAGCTGAGCAAAGACTGGCAGGAAAAAGAGGAAAATAACCCTAAGAGTAGGGAATCATGTAGTTCGCCAGATGTTGCTGGATTGTAACTCCAAGCATTTTTCACCAATAGCTATACTGGAGGGCTGCAGGATTCCCACTCTTGGCAAAGAGGATCAGTTTATACTACAGAGAGTACAAGATAGATAAGCAAGAACAGAAAGTACTTTAGGTAGCACTACCTAATTACTGTATACCATTAGTGTTATTAGGCGGGTGCATGAGTGTGGACTGCACTGAGCGACACCTCCAATGAGGAGTAAAACCTGATTGGTCCTTCCTCCCATCTTCTCTGCTGCCATGCCTCACTCAGACAAGGGAGCCAAGGCACCAAAGGAGGAGGGGTGAGTGCACACGTGAGCACCCTCCCACATTCTCCACTGCCATGGTTCTCTTGGAGCCAAGGCATCAGAAGAGGAGTGCATGCACATGAGTCCCACTCCTGCCTCACTTGCCCAGCTCACTTCTCCAGTATCATGGCTTTCTCAGTCAAGGGAGCCAAGGTACTGAAGAAGGAGAGACAGTGTACATTCCTTCCATCCCCTCCTACAGCCTCACTTGTCTGGCAGCTCACCCAGCCCCCAGCAGCTTTATGTGGGCATCTGGGTAGGTGGTGGGTGGACTCCATTTGAGCAAGGCAGACAGAAGGAGGGACAGGAGGAGAGGGAGGGTAGCCCACTGTTGCTGCCTGGCAGCCTTTTCTGGGTCTGGCTGGGTGGCGGGTGGTTGGAGTGTGCTGGCAAGCGAGATAACAGAAGGAGGGCAGGGCAGGGCAGGCTGCCACTGCTGCCCTTGGCATCCTCTTCCAGGCACCAGAACCAGACCACCAATGCTAGAGAGGCAACTGCAGTAGATTGCTACTGCCTTCTGTAGACATTCATAATTCTTCTGTGCTAAATGCTGGGACTACTAGTGTTTTTAAGGAAAAAGTGTTTTGAGAGCAGTAACCCACCTGAAAAAATTCAGAGCTTCAGATGGAACTTGTTTACTCAACTTTTCTTCTTGAAACCCAGCACTTGTTTCAGCCTCAGTCCTGGCCCTTGAAGAGTTGTAGCTTAAATAGCAGTGTACTATTTGTAACAGATCTACTCCAAATCCAGGCTTGGTTTGCTTGAATATCCTATACTAAGTATAGATTGTCTGTAGTATTTCTAGTAGCTTTCTGGGAGGGTGAGGACAGTTAGATGTGATTTTGGATAGGAGATGAGGTGTACAGCAACAGAACCTGCATCTTTTAAGCTTCTGTAAATCTACATTTTTGATCTCATAAGATCTCCAAGCTTATAAATACAAGCAGTTACACCTGTTGAAATTGCCTTTCTACCTATTTAAAAAGGTAGGAACTTTCTCTTCTGTTGCTTCTGCCCATCCTAAAGAGATCCTCTGAGCTTTGTTTTGTCAAAATCAATAAGCATATAAAATAATTGCATTCATAAATTACAAGTGTGGTAGCTTTACTTGCCTTGGCAGCTGCCAGAATCTTCCAGAGAATTGTAAATAAATAAGCATTTGTTTCTAACTCAACAAAATCCTAACACATATGTGATTATTATTATTTTTTTTTTGTTAACTACCCTCGAGTAAATCTTGACTCATGGCAACCCTATGGATGAGGCATCTCCAAGAACCTCTCTGTTCTCCACTGCTCTGCTTAATTCCTGCAACCCCATACCCATGATCTCATTAATAGAGTCCATCCATTTAGTATGTGGCCTTCCTCTCTTCCTGCTTCCCTCTACTTTTCCCAGCATTATTGTCTTTTCCAATGAGTTCTTCCTTCTTATGATGTGTCTGAAGTATGACAGCCTCACTTTGGTCATCTTGGCTTCCAGGGAGCTTTCTGGCTTGATCTGCTCTAGGACCTATTTGTTTGCTCTTTTGACTGTCTATGGGATCCTCTGCACTCTTTTCCAGCACCACATCTCAAATGAATGGATTTCTTATCATCTTTATTAACTTTCCAGCTCTCACATCCATACATGGTAATAGGGAATGTGATGGCATAAAAGTTAGAATCATACAAGCTAAGTTGTATATCTTTGCACTTTAGAATCTTTTTTAGTTCTTTCATAGCCATCCTCCCCATACTTAATCTTCTGATTTCTTGACTGCAGTCCCCATTTCTATCAATGTTTGATCCCAGGTACGGGAATTCTTTTACTATTTCTGTTTCTTCATTGTCTAGGCTGAACTTCTGAAGGTTCTTGGTGGGCATTATTTTGGTTTTCTTTGGGGCTTTTTACATTGGCAAGAAAGTGTGACATGAAGTTGCACTTTCCTTAATGCTTAGCAGCTAGACAGCAAGCCCCAGGTGTGCATTTAAAAAGTACAGGGCAGCTAGACTGAGTTTTTTTCTGTGGCTCAGCAACTACATGGGAAGCTGTCAAAACGCTACAAACACAGGTGGAGCAGCTACATGGGCGGCAAGGAACGTGGCTTTTAGCCGCGCTTTAAACATTTTTTTCCCTTGCTGGCTGCGAATTGCGCAATTGCGCAGGTACACCATACAGTCGGAGCTTATCACATGGGGGAGTACAGGACCATTCCGAAAGAGGGAGAAAGTGAGGTCAGTTCGGAAATGCACATGATTACGCACAAGCTCATCACACACAAAACAAGAGAGCATCTACACAAAAAGAAAATGCAGAGTCAATACGAAAGAATTCATCACATGTGAACATACTGGTCGGCTTTCTGTTGCAAATTAAGGCATCTTGGGAAATGGTAGCAAAGGCTCATGGGAGTTGTAGTCTGTGTTCTGTCAGAGCATTATATTGAGTTGTCTTGAGGTTTCAGCCCTCTGTCCAGGAGGGATTCCCATATGTCCTCCATTCTTGAGCAGAGGCCCCCCTTTTCCAAGTTGACCAGGCACGTCCTCCTTTGCCAGGACACGTCCTACTTTTCCAGCCTTCTTTTTGAAGAGGAAGCAGGAGGGCCAGGCGTGCTCTGGCCAGGCTCTGGGGGTCTCTTCCTGGCTCCTTCCCTCCTTCCCTCCTTCCCCGCTGCCTTCCTCCTCCCTTTGGCTGAGAGAGTGTGACTTGCAGGGAAGCAGGGCAGCGGAGGTGCTCCAGGTCCCTCCCCTTCTCCTCCTCCTCTTGCCAGCTTGCCCTGGTCTGGCTGAGCGCCTCCAGTGCCCTGCTGTCTCCCTAGAAGTCACACTCTCTCAACCAAAGGGAGGAGGTGAAGGAAGGTGCAGGCGCACTCTGGCCGGGCTCTGAAGGTCTCTTCTTGTCTTGGCACCTTCCCTCCCTCCGCACTTGTATCGCTGCCTTTAAATGGGCGCTTTAAAGATACAGAGCCCCATTTAACCGTTCAACTACACCTTAGCCTTTAGATGCAATAGGGGTGCTTTTTACATTGGCTAAAAGGGGCGGTCCAAACTCGCCCCTTCTAGCGGCGAGATGAGGCCTAGGCTGCCACACGGGCAGCCCCAGAGGCCTCATCCCGCCGCAACGACCCGCCGCAAAAAAGAGCTCGGGGATTGAGCTCTTTTTTTGCGGCGCGGGAAGGGCGCGATTGGCGCCTTCCCGCGCCGCCAGAGCGTCAAAACGTGCGCAGCGCGTCAAAACGCTGCGCACGTGATGACGCTTGTACGGCGCCACCGTGTAGACGCCGCCATCTTTAAATGGCGGCGTCCATGCGTTTTAGGCTTAGGGAGGGTGTAAAGGCTACGCCCTCCCTAACCCTAAATGCGGGCTTTTTAGCCCTAAAAGCGCCTTTTTTTGCCCGTGTAAAACGGGCCAGCAATGCTGCACCCTTTTTAAAAAAGTAGTGGGGAAATCAAACTACTTTTTAAAGGCACTTCTTCTCCCTTAAAACTCCAAAATAGTGTTTTCATGGCACACTTTCCATTTTTCTCATCTAAAGGCTGGGCTTTCATGCAGCCTTCAACACACCTCTTTTTGCCAATGTAAAATGGGCCAGCTCCTTTTTAAAGCACTTCTTCTCCCTTAAAACTCCAAAATAGTGTTTTCATGGCACACTTTCCCTTTTTCTCATCTAAAGGCTGGGCTTTCATGCAGCCTTCAACACACCTCTTTTTGCCAATGTAAAACGGACCTTTATGTTCAATATTAAGCCTGCCTTTGCACTTTCTTCTTTGATCTTCCTTAATAGGTGTTCCAGGTATTTGAGGTTTTCTGGTAGTACTATGGTGTCATCTGCATATCTTAGATTGTTGATATTCCTTCCTCCTATTTTTCACTCATCCTTCGTCTGTGTCCAAGCCTGCTTTTCTTATAATATGTTCTGCACACAAGCTGAACAGATTGAGTGAAAGGATGCAACCTTGTCTGACCCCTTTGCCAACTGGGAACCATTCTGTTTCTCTGTGTTCTGTTCTGACAGTAGCCTATTGTCCTGAGTACAGATTCTCCATCAGGACTATCACATGTGTTGGCACTCCCATGTCTTTAAAGGCATTCCATAGCCTTTCATGATCTGTGCAATCATTTGCTTTGCTATAGTCTATAAATCACATGCTAATTTTCTTTTGGAATTCCCTGATGCACTCCATTAGCCATCCTATATTTGCAATATGGTCCCTAGTTCCTCTTCCTTTCCTGAATCCCACTTGAACCTCTGGGATCTCTCTGTCTCCATGTATGGTTGGAGTCTACATTGCAGAATTTTGAGCATGATTTTGCATGCATGGGAGATGAGAGCTATGCTTCTATAATTTCTGCAGTCTCTTGTGGCTCCTTTTTTTGTGGATAGGATGTATACTGATTGCTTCCAATCTGTTGGACATCATTTTGTTTTCCATATCTGTTGGCATATGTTGGTTAGCACTAGAGTTGACTCTTGTCATTGTGGATTGCAGCAGTTCAATTGGAATTTCATCTATTCCTGGTGATTTGTTTTTTGCTATTTCTCTTATTGCAGTTTCCACCTGACTTTTTTGAATTTGGGGTTCATCTTCATATGGCTCTTTGTTCCATGTGCCCTTCATTTTGTCATCTCCTTTGTATAATTCTTCTGTGTATTGCATCCAATGTCTTTTTATTCTCTCCTGGTCTGAATTAAGTTATTTTTATTGTCATAGAGTGCACCAGTCCTTGGTTTGAATTTTCATTTGATTTCATGGATCTTGTGAGATAAATCTCTTGTTCTTTCCTTTTTGTTGCTGTCTTCTTTTTCTCTGCATTGGTAATTGTAGTAATTTTCTTTATCTTTCCACACAAGCCATTGTACTGTTGCAATTCTTAGTTTGTACTGTTGCAATTCTTAGTTTGTTCCTATCTCCCTTTTGATTTTCTTCTCTTCTTTTCTGTTATTGCTTGTAGTGTTTTTTTTGTCCTCCATGGTTTTTTCTCTTTCTTTTTGTTTATTGAAAGTGTCTGTCTGTATTCTTTTATGTCTCTGGCTTCAGACAATTGTTCATCTGATTTTCGGTCTCTTATGTTTAGTAGTGTGAATTAATGCAGGATGTCAAGCTGATCATTTGAGGTTGGAACACAAAAGTTGGAAAGAGGAATCCAAAACAGTAGGCAGATTTGGATTAGGCAAAGAAACGAAGTAGGTGAATGTCCAATAAATTTTTGTGAAGCCAACAACTTTTTCATTGCAAACACATTTTTCATACAACCAGAATATGTACACATACAGATATATTTGTATACATTAGACAAAAGCTTAATATTTAAAATTAACAATTCAGAAAACTTTAAATACTTTAAATTGTTTTTATTTATAGCATTAATAATATTTGAATGCGATTCACTTATTTTATATGGGGTGTATTTGTGTGTTACAGTAAATATTTTAAACTATTGGCATTTTACTGGCATTTCTTTAGCTTTACCAGACAGGTCAGAAAATTCAGGCCTTCTCATTCTCATGTTATAAGGCCTTCCTCTCTGCATCCATCATTACTGAAAGGCCATGCCCTTTTAATGCATTATGAGTATGACATAATTAATTTGTTCTCACTTGTTCCTAATTTATGCTTTTCTGTAACATCTACAACTGAAAACATTACTGATGGTGGAAATATACAGCTGCAAGAAATATGTTTGGAAAAGTGATACCTCACCTGTGAATCTGCTATAAATAATGATAAATGGCTAGGCAGTAATCAGTAAGTGACTGATTCCTGATGGCAATTTGGAGCTGTTTCATTTATATCTCACAACAGTGAGTTTTAAGGGATCAGGGCTTGAAAAAGGAAATGCAAGCTAATGTTGTTGATCTTCTCCAGAAGCTTGGTCATATCAAATATGTCCCAAAACATTTAGCTGCTTTTGTGAGATGAGTTGTCTTACCTGGACTAACGGCATGGTCAACTCTAAGTCTTGTATCTTTCTGACCTATATACATCTTACCTTCTTGCTCCTTCCTAGGGTATGCCCTGCTAATTTTCTGTGATAGCAATCACTAGACTTATATTGAAATGTCTTTAGGCAGTAATGGACTGGATGAGGGAAAACAAGCTCAAACTGAATCCAGACAAAATGGAGATACTTATAGTAGGGGCCCCCAGACCTGGTATTGGGTTGCAACCTCCAGTCCTGGAGGGGTTCACGCTCTCCTCAAAGGACTGTGTTTGCATCAGAGGGTGCGCCTTGATCCGTCACTTCAAATGTCAAATCAAGTGAATGCAACGGTCAAGAGCACCTGTCATCAGCTTTGGCTGATACGCCAGCTGCACCCTTTCCTAGAACCAGGGGACCTTGAAACTGTAATACATGCACTGGTAACCTCAAAACTTGATTTTTGCAATGCACTCTGCATGGGGCTACCCTTGTGTCTAGTCCGAAAACTGCAACTGGTACAGAATATGGCAGCCAGGTTGATTATTGGAACATCAAGGAGTGACCACATAACACCAATATTAAAGTCACTCCACTGGCTGCCTATTAGTTTTTCGGCACAGTTCAAGGTGTTGGTTATCACCTTTAAAGCCCTACATGACTTGGGCCCAACTTAATTAAGGGATCACTTACTTCCATATAGTCCACCACATGCTCTCAGTTCCTCTGGGAGGAATTTACTGCAGCCTATAAAGCCAGATTCACTGTGACCTCCCAGAGGACCTTTTCTATAACCGCTCTCAGCTTGTGGAATGTCCTGCCTGATGAGATCTGTCAAAATACCAACCTAGACACCTTCAAAAAAGCTGTCAAGATGGATCTCTTCTGGCAGGCCTTTTCAGAATAAACTACATGGCCATGTAATGACTCCCCCACATAATGACTCTGCCCACCATTATTGTTTTAACTGTTTTTATGTATTATGTATATAATTTTAATCTTAAATTGTTTAATTCTTTTTTAAGTGGGGGATACTTTGTATATATTGCTGTATTATTTTTAACACTAAGCCACTTGCCACTTTGATTGTTTTAACAAAAAGTGGGGTACAAATAAAAGTGTTATTTGTTTATTTTAAATGCTGGGAATAAAACATTTTTGTTCCATAGGAATTTTGGAGGAGAGTCCATTCAGGACTGGAAATGTAATGTGAAATACCCTTCTATGGACAGCTCTTGTTTTATGAACTGATACATTTTTATAAATAATAATAATAGAGCTTGTAAGGTGGAAGGATTCTTGGATTCAAGTGAAACACAGATGATAACTCTTCCACATTTACTTTGTATTAGGTGCTGCTTATTTTTTTATAATCAAAATAAGCCACTCAACTTATCCTGCAGTCATGTATCCAATATGAACCAGCATACTAGAGAGAGGACTCACCACCACACCTCTAGAGAAGAGAAGTTCGTAGTTGTTCCATTATCCCCCTTTTCTTCCAAGAACTGCCTGTCTAGACCAAAATTCAGCTATGTAATTACAATATTTTAACTGTTCTGGTTGTTAGTGTCTTCCACACCGCAGAACTTTAGAGCAGATGAACACTAGCTGTCTCGAATAGAAGTTACAAGTAGTCTTGCCAGAATGAAAAAATGGAAGGGGCTCCTGTACCTTTAATGGTTCTGTAAAAGCTGGAATTTCATCAGGTGTGTTGTATGTTACTTGGTTGTGTCATAAGCAACACCTGCTGAAACCTGCTCTTCTATACAACCATTAAAGGTATAGTAGGTCTCTCCAGTTTTCATTCTGGCAATCCTAGTTACAAGACAAATCTGATCAATATAGGTTGGATCTCAGCTTTCAAAATTCTAAAAGAAGTCTTTCACATATATTGCCAGATTTTGAGAAAGAGAAAGTGAGTAAATGAATAAAAACAAACAGGCACTCACCAGTATCCTGAAGAACAATTGGCCCATTTAAGAATCCTAAGTACAGAGACTCACATATTCTGCCATGTTGGTAACAGGATGACTGCCATCACATTTGCTCTTAAGTTCTGGATGCATAGGTGACATCTAAAGGTACACTATTAAGCAGCACGATAATGTTTTTCTCAAGTAGTAAATGCAGAGAGGCAGTTGTGAAGAGTTACAGGAGAAGCCCAACTTTTCATATAGTCAGTGGCCATGGTGGCTGGAAGATTTTTAGTCAGTGGAAGAAGGGACTTAACTCCTTTCAAGAAAGTAGAACTGAATGAAGCTTCTGGCTTTGTCCCTAAAAAAGGGAACTCCTCCCTACTCTGTCAGAGTGGGAAGCACAGTGTGGACTTCATTTGCCCCACAGTAGCCTCTGGAGCAATCACCTACAAACTGTTTTGCCTTTCACTTTTTAGAAAACAGTATTTTTTGGAAGGAGGAACAGGGCAATATATAGGATCTTCAGATTGACCCTACTGGTGCCCTCATTGGTGCATCAATTTGTTTTCCCACTTGTCAGGAAACATCTCTTGTTGCTCCACACACTGACTGCTGCAGTTTCTTCTCCCTGAACCCTGTCCATACAGGAAACCCTCTTTCTTTCACTTTCCCTGGTCATTCAACAGCCTGCTAATGAATGGGATGCAGCTCTGGCCCAGGACAATCCAACCATGCCATTCTGGCTATGGCTGCATCCTCAGTTTGTCTTACACCACAACAGCAAATCACTGTAGCTATCCACCCTGACATTTTTGATGTGGCATGACCCCATAAGATTTTCTCTAAGGATAAATGTTTAATTTCTGTAGCAAACTTTTAATCATGGCTCCTGTATGAGGCAGGAAGTAGAGGTGTCTTCAGAAACAAGGAAGAAAGGTTCCCTTCTGAGACTGAAGCATTTTATTTATCTATTTATTTTGAGTTTCAGATGTTCCTTTTTATCATGTTTTTTCCAGCTATTTATCACAGCAACTCAGACAAATGCTCCAGGAACATGGTAGCTATTCAGCATCCTTGTGCATGGGTGGTATTCAAGCCTCTTCTCTGTTAGGATTGGTGGTTGGCAGTTGGTGTTCTTTATATTCTAATGCTATAGCTCCCTGGCATCCCTTGAGGACATTATCACGAAGCCACTTGAGTCACGTATGTCCTTCACTGTTATCTAGCAGTATACAATTGACAAGTATTCCTCCACTGAGATGTCCTTTGGCTGTAGGGTTCAGCAATGTATTCTATGACTCAACAGCCTACCCGTGTGTGTGTGTGTGTGTGTGTGTGTGTGAGAGAGAGAGAGAGAGAGAGAGACTATTCTTGAACATCCATCTCCCATTTACTAATTGTGAACGGAAAGTTGCACTTAACTTTGAAGTACCTTCTGGTCAGTGTAGAGTGAACACAAATGTCTTGCCCTTCTGGTGACTCTTATATAGCATCTGATGGTCACTGTTTTCTCTGCTTGCATAATTACTCCAGTTATTCTGGGCTTCTTCTACTCTTCCCAGTCCCTCTGGTACTTCACCACCCCCCACTGCTGGTGTTGTAACTTGTTTTTTTTCTCACTCTGTTGTTGGACCTGCTGTTGTCTCTTATGCTGAAATCAAGTTCTGAGACTGGGGGAGTTTCCTTCTCCCAGCCGGAACTGGAAACTCCTTCTGACTCTGCCTTCTCAAGAGGAGTCAGTGCTTCCTTGTTGAGTCCCCTGACCAGATGGAACTTAAATGTAAGTCCAGGAGCTATAGTCTGAAAAAGTAACTTTTTCTGCAGTCTGCCCTCCTTTCAAAAAAGGGGGGAGGGAATAGATTTGAACACTTGTGCATTCTATGGCAAAGTTTTGTCTGCTCTCTTCTTTTACACTCTGTGGGGCTGTTCTTGCAGTTGATTCAGACTGTGGCAGAAAATACCTTTTTTATATTCATGTTTCTGCATTTTAGGATGCAAACAGAGAGGAGACAACCTCCACGTGCTCTAAGATGGTCAACTGTTCATTCAGTATTTATTCAGTGTTTAAAAAGCCCAACAGGTTTTGTCCACACTAGGCATTCCAAGGTCATATGGAATAGATGGCCAACATAGATGAGGAGATGGGTACAAGACCTTGCCACAAACCCAGATGCCAACTCTGCCCACATCTCTACTTAGGAAATGTCATAACAGAACCTAATCATATAATCCACAATATTGGAGGCATTTTCATTTGCTCTTCCTTTTATGCAATATATGCCATCCTCTGTCAACAATGCCCTTCGGCACTCTGTATTGGGTGAACAGGCAAATCTCTGTGCCAGATGATAAACAGACATTAATCATATATTAGGAATGGGAATACAGAAAAACCTGTTGAAGAACATTTTAATCTTCCTGGGCATTCCATCTCCAACTTCGAGATAGCAGTCCTTGAAAAATAATCTACAAAGGAAGATTGGAAAGAGAAACAGCTGAATTAGAATATATCCACAAACTCCAGTCCATCAACAGAGGGTTGAACAGAGCCAGTGGCTCCTACATACTACACATACTACAATGCTAATTAACACTATAGTCTCATTCCAAAATTCCCTCTACCATCCATATAGTCAATCCAGCCACCTTGACCTTAAGCAACATCTTTCCTCCTGCTGTTGTCTCTCAACAACCACAGTTAAAATTGAACTTGTCACCTAATCATCATGCCTGCAAGTTTTGCATTTCTATAGCTATTCATACAATCAGATTATAAAGGGCTTTCCAGGGCACTAGTTCACTCCATGCATCTGAGAAAATAGACCCAAGTCTATAAAAGTTTATGCTATAACTTCTTTCATTCAGTCTCAAAGGTGCAACACGGTCCCTTTGCATACAGATATTCCAGACTAACATGGTTGTGTCTCTGAATTTATGGTCAAAAGAGAGAGACAGAAGGGTGGGGGAGGAGGAGGAAGAAGTTGAGAGTGTCTATGTGTTTGCATAGACCTAAGAGTTGCTGGGTTCACAGAGGCTGGTTGCCTGATTATGTTTATCATCAATGCATGAAGGGGGAAGCTTGAGAGACAATGTGAGATATGGTTGGAGGCAGGCAGGAATGTACATGTACTGTCTAAGAACTCCCATTGCTCTAACACCAAAGAGGAGGAAGGAGTGTAAAGAGAATCCTTGTCTGGAGTGGTGCTTCATCAGTGGGTAGTTCAGTCCTTCTTTTAGATGCAGACTTTCTGTAATTCGAGCTAGTTTTGATATTGTTTTTCTTTGCAGTCTTATTTTTGTTCTGTCCTCCAGTTTCATGCTCACAGACCATGTTAATGTGACACTTATTGGAGTCAGTGGGAAGCAAGTTGTGAAGCTCTTAGCATTCTTCAAGAGGCAAGTTGCTACAACAGGGGGTTGTTTGACGGAGGAAAGAGGCTGACTTGATATTGAAGTCATGCTTTCTGAACAGTCATAGTTGTAAGAAAGAATAGGTTTTGTTTGGCTGTTACATGCATATGGATGTCTGAGATTAACTTACAGCCAATACATATACTTGTACATTTTGTGCGCTTTTATTGAAGTTTTAATATATTGTTTTAATTCTCCTTTAAGAATCTTGAACTAAAAAGTGGGACAAAAATTGCCAAAGAAATAGACACAAAACACAAATCAAGATTCATTGACTAATAAAGTACTGTAATCATAAATGCTTGGAGAGCTAGTGTGGCATGGTGGTTTGAATGTTAGGCTACGATTCTGGAGACTAGGGTTTGAATTGCAGCTCAGCCATGGAAGCCAACTAGGTGATCTTAGACCAGTCACACTTTCCCAGCCTCAAAGGAGAGCAAAGGCAAACCCTCTCTGGCCAAATCTTGCCAACAAAACCACATGATAGGTTTGTCTTAGAGTTGCCATAAGTTGGAAATGACTTGAAGGCACACAACAAAAATCATAATGCAAAGGTACCACAAAGTGTGTCCATCAAGGTTCTTTACAGGATCAGATACAACTGTTTGGTCATGGTAGCAAATAGAATGCTAGATGAGATAGGCTTTAAGTCTAATGTAGAAAATTTTGTTAGGTTTGCTAGATAACTAGATTCTTCCCTAAATGGCTGAATTCTAGCACAATATACTGTGGTCCCATCTACTCACACCATGAAATCTATCTCTGATTACTTAGAAACTTGTAATTGTAGCACATGCAGGCACAGAGAGGCCTTCCTCCGTGTCCCATTAATGCACTCAGGGAAGAAGTGGGAAAGGGACTTGGCTGCTGTGACACCCCAGTTATGCAAAACCCTTTTCTTAAGAGTCCAAATTGTGAACTGGGGGCCCAAACAGACAGGTTAAAATAAAGCTGCTTCAGGTCACTTTGGAGTTATGCTGTTCTAAGAGTCCTAAGGACTGGAGTGCAGCGTTGGCACAGCTTCTGGCTTCTTAAGATGCATTTAAACAGCATACCTCCAAAGTGACCAGAAGCAGCTTTAATTTGGCTTGTCTGTTCAGGCCAAATGCTGCTATTATTCCTGCACCAAATCCGATAGTAAAGCCTTCGGCACATGACTAATCTCCTCAAATTTTGCACATGTGTACAGGTTTAGATTGTTTTAATGACTTTCAGTTTATCCTGTTTTATTTATTAAATGGTTTTAAATTGTTCTATATTTTATCGTATGCTGCCCTGAGATTCTTGGATATGGGGCAATATATAAATATTTTGTTTATTCATTTTCATTGTATCTCACTTTTCTCCCAATATGGGATGCAAAGTGGCTAAAATAAAATTAATTTATTTTAATAACTTTAAAAAATAGGCCACAACACAGCTAGATTCCTATGCTCCTTATTTGAGAGAGAACCTCAGTGAAAATAGTTGGGTTTTTTTCTATGTAGACATGTATAGGATTGGACTGTAAATCCACTAAAAGTGTCGCAAGACTGAGTTGCCTTTGCTCTATGGAATAACACAGCTATCCCCTGGAAGTTGTACAGCTTTACGTTTCAACAATTGATGCTTGAGAAAGAGACACTTAGTGAGAAATATGAAGAAAAAGTGTTAGCTGAGAAAGGCTGGCTAAGCAGCTGTGTGTACCTTTTTAGTATGAATGAGAGGGAAAGGGGAAGAGTCCTGATTACGAAATGCTAGGTAGCAGCTGTGGTGCACTTTGGGGAAAGAAAACCAGATGGTTAAGTGATTAACTTGTCTCCATGGAGATCACAGAAATAAGACCAAGTTTCAGAGATGTAATGAACATGCTAGGTTCTGATTTTAAAAGAGAGAGAGAGAGAGAACTTCATATCTCTAAAATGGCATGGTGTGCAGGTTTGTTTTTGAACTGTTTCAAGAAAAATATGGTTGCTTGTTTGACATTGTATAGACAGCTTCAGTAAACCTTCTTGTTGCAAACCTATGCTCTCCCATCTGGAGGCATGGTGCATTTTTAATGGCAGTGGAGAGGGAGGAGGTAACACTTTAGGAAGAGTTTGTTCCCCTAGCAAATTGCTATAAATTGCTGGGTTCTACAGATGGGATGCTAAGTGTTGTCCTAACAGAATGTTAAAGATTATGTGAAGGTTAAAAATGCACGCACAGACTATCTCTCTATATATTTAGCTGTTTAATAGCAGCATAAAATCAACAGTTCCTTTCTCAGCCAGTGTTACAGTGCTAGTTTTTAAATGGCAGCTATTCTTTATTTTAAGGTACTAAATAGGCTGGTTCTAGAATATATTAAGATCTGAACACAAGACATTCTACTACTGGCTCCACTGCTTTTGGAGGTAAGGAGTGATACCTTTTTGGTGGTAGCACAGTCTTTGTGGAAATATCTTCCTAAATAACGTGTCTGACATGCAGACCATTCAGAAAGGCAGCAAAAATGTGCCTCTTTAGGAAGGTGTGCATTGAGTTCCACTGTTGCTGCCTGTTGTGTAAGCAGATGAACTGTATGATCAGCTGTTTGGGTTTTTGTAGCTTAAATTGTTGTGATTCTTTTTCTTATTGTATTTGTTATAGCATTAATCACAATGGGAGTCTTATGGGACTAATTGGTGTGATAAATATTTTGAAATAAACAAGAGAAAGATATGTAAGCGGCTGGTTGCCCTTGGGAGGTGCAAACTGATTTTTTTGTTTGTTTGCTTGACTTGCCTCAGGGGAAGAGTGCTTCTGCAATAACACTGTGGTGCTGAGAAGAGGGAATTCAAGTTTAAGATGCTGGTATAGAAAATGAAGGGGGAAGTCAGAAGATTATGAGTGCTGTGTCCAGGAGATTAGGTGCCACAAGTTAAAAATTGAATGTGAGTGCTGGTGCTTTAGAAATCATATCTGCTGGATTGAGTATTGCCACATAAATTAGCTAACTCTTTGGGCCAAAGCAAAATGACAGTTATAACACGATTAGTAATTGTGTTTAGTGTGTGTGTGTGTGTGTGTGTGTGTAATCACATGCTTTTTGTTATTTACAGGGTCTGATTGGATTAAGGGTTCCAGCAGCTGATTTTTTTTATAAGCAGTATGTCAGTATAATGTGTGTTTGTGTGTTGTGTGCTTGTGTGTTGTGTGCAAGTTGTTCCAGCTTATGATGACCCTAAGGAGTTTTCTGGCTCTGAGAGTGTATGACTCATCCAGGTCACCCAGTGGGTTTCATGGCCGAGCTGGGAATCGAACCTTGGTCTCCAGAGTCGTAGTCCAACCCACTATGTCGTACTGGCTCTACAGTGTAATAAAATGGTAATCATTTCCAGTGTGACTGAAGTGCCTCACTGTTAAAACATAAGAAAGTAGGACCAGAGGGCATGTCCTTGCTGAAAGATTTCACCAGTGGCCATGCCTTCCTGATGTGTGTGTGTGTGTTTTAAAGCATTAACCATGGAACTCATCATCCAAAATTGTGACTTAATTGTCCAATGTTGTCATCAGTGCAGTCCTAGTTCACCAAGCTCAGGACAATTAAATGCTTCTCTATTAAGCCTATTGCTCCATATCCTCCTGGCAGGGAAAGTCCTGATTAACATTCTCTTGTCCCACTTTTTCAGCTACATTTAAATGTCCAAGGTAAAATGTCCCTTCTCAATTTCCCCCTTTGTCCTAAGCTTACTTACATGCCCTCTCAATCCCTGCCCATCATGGCTGGCTGTCCAGCAGGGTGATGCCTTCATGACATTTCTTAGAGGTGTCATCAATGCATTCCTTAGGGAAAGATGTGTACCATCTTTGTTAAAGGAAGTGGTTGTTAGACCACTCCTGAAGAAACCTTCCGTGGACCCCCTGGACATGAAAAATTACAGGCCTGTGTCCCATCTGCCATTTTTGTGCAAAGCGATCGAGAGGGTTGTTGCTCTTCAGCTCCAGGTGGTCTTGGATGAAGCCGATTTTCTAGATCCATTTCAAACTGTCTTCAGGAACAGATATGGAGTGGAGATTGCCATGGTCATCTTAACTGATGACCTTTGTCTAAGCATCGACAGAGGAAGCATGACCCTGATGCTGTTATTAGACCTCTCAGCAGCATTCGATACAATTGATCGTGACATCCACTTGGAATGCCTGAGAGAGTTAGGAATCAGAGGTACTGCTTTGCAGTGGTTCCATTCCTTCCTCTCAGGCAGGTTCCAGAGGGTGATACTCGGGGACACTTGCTCCTCAAAAATGGAGCTTAATTGTGGCGTCCTTCAAGGAGCCATTCTGTCCCCGATACTATTCAACATCTATATGAAACTACTGAGAGAAATCATCCGCAGACATGGAGCAGGGTGTTATCAGTACACTGATGACACCCAAATATATTTCTCCATGTCTCAGTCTTCAGCGATGAGGACAGATGGCATTTCTCCCCTCAATCAGTGTATTGTGACAGTAATGGACTGGATGAGGGAAAACAAGCTCAGGTTGAATCTGGAAAAAATGGAGAATGGAGGTACAATTTGCCCTCCTTATCCACAGATTTTTTTTTATCCACAGATTTGAGCATACATGGCTTGAAAAATATTCCCCAAAAGTATAAATTCCAAATAGCAAGCCTTGATTTTCCATTTTATATATGGGACATCATTTTGTTGTGCTATTATATTTAATGGGACTTGAGCATCCATGGATTTTGTTATCCATGGAGGGTCCTGGAAGCAAATCGCCCCGATTGCTTTGCAGAGGGGCAGGTTCGAAATAAAATGTATTATTATTATTATTATTATTATTATTATTAAATCGCAGTGGATAACAAGCGCCCCCTGTACTTACGGTAGGGGCTCCTAAACCAGGTATTGGGTTGCAACTTCCTGTCCTAGAGGGGTTCACGCTCCTCTCAAACGTCTGTGTTTGCAGTTTGGGGGTGCTTCTTGATCTGTCGCTTCAGATGAGGAATCGAGTGAATGTGACGGTCAAGAGCACCTGTTATCAGCTTCAGCTGATATGCCAACTGTGCCCTTTCCTGGAACTGGGAGACCTCAAAACCATAGTACACGCACTGGTAATCTCTCAATTTGACTTTTGTAACATGCTCTACACATGGGGCTAGTCCAGAAACTTTAACTGGTACAGAATATGGCAGTTAGCTTGATTACAGAAGCAACTAGGAGTGAACATATTATGCCAATACTGACGTCACTCCACTGGCTGCCCATCATTTTCCAGGCACAGTACAAGGTGTTGGTTATCACCTTTAAAGCCCTACATGGCTTAGGTCCAAACTATCTAAGGAATCGCCTGCTTTCGTACAATCAGCCCTGTACACTCAGATCCTCTGGGAGGAATCTATTACAACCAGTCCGGACCAGATTGGTTGTGACTTCCCAGAGGCCTTTTTCAGCTGTTGCTCCCACCATGTGGAATGACCTGCCGGATGAGATCCGTCAAAAGTCCAACTTAGACAGCTTCAAGAAAGCTATCAAAATGGATCTCTTCCATCAGGCCTTCCCGGAACAGCCCCTGGCCATGTAAAGACCCCTCATATTTTTCCGGATCGATATAGCTCTGGTTGTGATGACTCTGCATATTGTTAATTTTAACTGTGTTAATAGGAGTTTTAATTAATGTGGAAATTTTAATATTATAATTGTTTAATCCTGTTGTGCTCGCCATTGGGCTCAAGCAAAAGCAGACTGCTGCAGCCTCTCCTTGCTTGTGTATTCTTCCTCTTTAATAGCTTTTGCAGTCTTAACAATGCTCCAATACTGCTTGGCCACATGTGTCCTGGTTTGTATTTCTGAAGTGTTGGAAGGTTTTGCTTCTCCCACAAATTCACCCAACTAAGCAGAATTGTGAAATCATGATAAGGAGTTACTTTCCATCAAAGCAACTTTTGAGACCCGAAGACATCTTCTAGAAAGTGGTGTCTAGGTCTCAATCAACCGATGCTCTCTGGAATGCTACAAATGGAACCATAGGCAGCATTTCTTGTTCTTGTTTAACTTCAAAGCAGCCTACATTGTGGGTATCCAATATCTACCAAACAGATGCTCTGTACCAAAACCCTAAATATACCCTGTAGGGAGAGAGGACATAGGTTTATATGTCCACTGTTTTACATTAGGTATAAAAATTTCTTACTCTTTCATCCCTACTTGTGAGGACAAAATCTCTTTCACTCTCTCATCCCCCTATAGAGTTAATGCTTGGCAGACCGGGAAAGTGCTGTGAATTTAGTATATCTTGATTTCAGAAAGGCTTTTGACAAGGTGGCTTAGTGGTTAAGATGCCCGTTCTGATGATCAGAAGATTAGAAGTTCAGAAAGTTGGCAGTTTGAGGCCCGAGTGCTGCATGATGGGGTGAGCCCCTGTCATTAGTCTCAGCTTCTGTCAACCTAGCAGTTTGAAAGCATGCAAATGCAAGTAGATAGGCACCACTTAAGTGGGAAGGTAACAGCATCCAGTGCAGACATGCTGGGCACATGACCACCACAGCAGTCCTTGGACAATGGTGGCTCTTCGGCATAGAAACGAAGATGAGCACCACCCCCTACAGTTGGTTACGACTAGACATTCATGTCAAGGGACTACCTTTACCTTTTGACAATGTTACCCCATGATATTATTGCAGGCAAATTTGTGAACGGTGAAGTGTTACATTTAGATGAATTGGTAAATAGTTGACAGACCAAAGCCAGAACTTTCCAATGATTGCTCTTCATTCTGAAGAAAAGTGACTAGTGGGGTGCCTCAGGGTTCTGTCATTGGTCCCTGTGTTGTTTAACAACTTCATAAATGAATTAGATGATATATTAGAAGGCATGTGTATCAGATTCCCTGAGGACACCAAATTGGGGAGTTTGGTAATACTTCAGAGGAGAGGATCATAATTCAAAATGACAGTTTGGAGAGCTCAACCAAACTAACAAAATAAATTTCAACAGGGATAAATGTAAGGTACAGTACTGCATCTAGAAAGGATAAATGAAATGCACAAATATTGGATGTGTGACAGCTGACTTGCAAGCAGTACATGTGATAAGGATCTAGGGATCTTAATGGACCACAAGCTAAACATGAGTCAGCAATGTCATGCAGTAGCCAAAAAGACCATGTAATTTTAGACCACATCAAAAGGAATATAATGTCACAGTCAAGGGAAGTAGTAGTAATGCCATTTTATTCGGTTTTGGTCAGACCTCATCTGAAATAATGTGTCCAGTTCCAGGTATGTCAGTTCAAGACGGATATTGTCAAGCTGGAACATGTCCAGAATGGCCAAGCAAGATTTGATCAAAAATCTGGAAACCAAATTTTATGGGAGCTAGAGATGTGAGAGGTGACATGATAGCTATCTTTAAAAACCTGAAGGGATGCCATGTAGATGATAGCATGAGCTTGCTTTATGTTGCTTCGGAGCTTAGAACGCAAACCAACAGGTTCAAATTACAAGAAAAGAGATTCCACCTAAACATTAGGAAGAACTTCATTATTAAAAGAGATGTTTGCCTCAGAGGGTGGCAGACTCCATTCTTGAAGGTGTTTAAACAGAGGTCAAATGGACATCTTTCTTGAATGCTTTAGTTATGTATTCCTGCATGTCAGAGATTGGCCCTTTTGTTCCATTCCAAATGAAATGTTCTATGATTCTAGTTACAGTAATTTCTCCCCACTTTTAGATAAACCAAATATTACTCCACAGGATTTCCCTCATATTCAAATGGCCTTAAGCATTGTGGAGAAAAGCTGCAGAAAAAAGCAGATAGGAAGTTTGCACAAGAAAGCTTTTCTGTACAGAAGACAGAGTTTCTATGCAGGAAACAATGCAGAAAACAGGTTTTTGTTTTGTTTGTTAAAAAACAGCAAAACCTTGCACCTTTTTATTCTCATGATAATTCCTTCACAACATAGTTGTGGGCTTTTGGGCTATGTGGCCATGTTCTAAAAGAGTTCTAGAACATGGCCACATAGCCAAAAACTGCACAAAAAACTATGGATGCCAGCCATAAAAGCCTTCCACTCCTTCACAACACTTTAAAACATTCAGATACCAGGAGAAAATAGTATGAAATACTTGCAGGCCTATTATTTCTCCCAGTGTGACTGTCAGGAAATCCATTTTCTGACTGAGCAACAGATAATGGTGAATATTTTTCCATACCTATCCGGTACTCAGAAAACTTTGCAGCTACTACCACACTGACTCATTGTGATGTTGAGGTTTTATTATTGGGAGATCAGAGTCTTGCTTGACTATGGAAACCTACCTTGGTCAAGTCACATTCTCTCAGCTTCAGACAAATGCAACAACAAACTCCCTCTGAACATATCTTGCCCCCCCCCCCATCCTTGTGATAATTCATCGTAGAATCATAAGTGAGAACTCACCTGAAAGCACACAACAACAGCCTGAGGGATAGCAGCAACTTGGCCAGCATCTGCAGGCTTTTTTTGTGAAATGTGGAGGACTCAATGAAAGGACTCAATAGATGCCAAGGCAAGTGGGTAGCTGGCTTATTGAAGTGCCTAGTCAAACTGACAGAGTGTCTGCCTGGTTACAAACTAGACCAAATTGTTAGTGTCCAGGCACTGGTATATATACTGAAAATCATGTCCCAGGGCAGTGTTCTTTGGGATGAATGGATTAACTCTCTGCTAAATCATTTTCCAGGAGTAAAGAATAGTTAGAAGCTGTAGTAAATGTTCGGGCGATTGGTGTGACTATCTCAGGCAAAGCAAATCCCTTGCTGCTGGAGAAGAGTCCTTTGTCTATGTGTGCAGAGCTATCTCATTCAGCCTGAGTCTCTTCATTACCCTCCATAAACAAAAGTGACTGTGCTGATGTATTGGGTGATATTGTGGTGGTTGCCTTGCTTGCTGTCTTGCAGCCTCATTGGGGCTGCCTTTAAAGGTCACCCACCAGTCATTTACCTCAGCGTCCCTTTTAATATTAGATTGATATCAAATATGAGAGAAGTGATTGGAGGCCTGGTCCTGGGATAACACTGCCTAGAAACATTCAAAATAGCACTGCCTTTCTTTTTAGTTTAAAGGGCTGGTCAAGATTTTTTTTTTTAAATGTCAAGTGTGTGATCACTTCTGTCTTCTTTTAAATAGCAATGTTCCTTGACTGTTTTATATTTATTCAGGTTTCCATTATAGGTTTCAGATTTGTTCTTATGTTGTTGTTGTTTTTTGTCTTGTTGCTTATAAGCTGAACTAGAGGTCTTTCTTTGAAACTGAAAGGTAGAATATAAATAGCATAAATAGATAAAGGTTGAATAAATAGAACAACTCCCCTATAAATGTCAATGTTTTTACTTTTGCACACTGGGTGTTTTGACTATAAAAATAACTTTGTCAAGAGTGCAGTGTTGCCAGAGCGAAAACATCTGAAACCTTGAATTTTCAGATTGAGAACCTGAGACCTAACGTGGTCCTTATTGATGTCACAAATGGCAGGCCCTCAGTGATGTCACTAATCATGATATCTTAAGCATTAACCACGATGGCTCAGAACATGTCATTCAGATAAAATGTGCAAAATAACAGATGAAACCATGATACATTGGTTTGAAATTAAGTTTCTAAACTATGTTTTTAATAGGAAAAAAAAACTCCTTTTCATAGATCTGTTTCCATAGATCTTTTTCGTAGACCTGTACAAACATTGATTTTGCCAACACATGGGAGTTATAGCCCAACCAGTGAAATAATTCCAAGACAAAAAAGGCTTTCCAAACTGTGCCTTTAATAGGTTCATCTTAATAACTGTATTCAACATTGGACACCTTTTCTTTTCTCTTCTTTTCTCTTCTTTTTTCAGTCAGGAATGTGGATTTTTTTGGGGGGGGGGAATAACCCCCTAATAATAATAATAATAATAATAATTGTGATATTGAAAATGGTACCAATAATCAACTATGTTTTGAGGAAGGGAAGATAATGTCAGAACAACAGGACAACATAGATCAAAAGAGAAATCGAGCAATGCATGTTTGCTCATAGCATGCACTATTGAGTTTATTTGGGCCTTAGAACAACTTGAAAATTCTAAGAATTGGACCTGTCCCAGACTTGCTTTCAAGGTTTTCTTCTAGAAGCATGAAAAGAAAAACAGTTGGAGAAAAAGTGAGAGAGAGAGAGAGAAAAAGGAAATGAAAGAGTAGTATAGTATAGTAGTATAAGATTGGTATAGTCAGGAGGATATAAGAGAGATGGAGGTGAAGAGGCAAACAAAAGTAGCCAGGAAAATTAGGGAGGATGAGAAAGAGAGAGAGGAAAAAATGGGGACTAGGACATGGTGGAGAAGACAGTTAGAAAGAGAAACAGAATAGGGAAGGCATAGGCAAAAAGAAGTGCAGCAAGAAGCTTTGAGGAAGAAGAAGAAGAAAAGAGTAAAGCTGAGATGGAGAAAGGAACACAATGAAGTTTAGCCAGGTGTTTGGAAGGGGAAGGGTGGGGGAGGAAAGGGAGGAGGAGAAGATGTTTATCCAGAGGTCATGGGGCAGGGGAGACAGAGAAAGAGAATGAGAAACAGTGTTAGTAAGGGAAGGAGACAATATTCAGGTAATAGCAGTGCGTATGAAAAGGAAGACAAAAGGAAAGGATGGGAAAAGGTAAAAATGAAGTTTTTTTTTTAAAAGGAATCAAATGCCTCAGCAGAGGTGAAAAAGAAATATGTTTGTAGCAGGCATTTCACTGAGCGTGTTGCAACCCATGGGTGTCTCAGACCAAGAAAGGAATTGCACTGCAACTTTAGTTATTCAGGGTAGGATGGGAAAGGCAGGAAGAGTATTTGGAAACAGACTCAGCCTGAATCCAGAGAAAACGGAAGTACTCGTGATAGGTTCCCCCGGTCCGGGTTTGGAGGTGATTCCACCTGTCCTGAACGGGATCACGCTTCCCGTAAAGGACACTGTGCGCAGCCTGGGGGTGCTCCTTGATTCGTCGCTTCATCTTACATCTCAGGTGGATGCGACGGTCAGGAGCACCTGCTTTCAGCTACGGCTGATACGCCAGCTGCGCCCCTACCTGGACCGGAGGGACCTTGAAACCGTAGTACATGCTCTGGTAACCTCTCGGTTGGACTTCTGTAACGCGCTCTACATGGGGCAGCCTTTGTATCACACTCGGAAGCTTCAACTAGTGCAGAATATGGCGGCACGGGTGGTCACTGGTGCTCCCAGGGCCGCCCATGTAACACCAATAATGAAAGATCTACATTGGCTGCCTATCCGCTTCCGGGCTCAGTACAAAGTGCTGGTCGTTACCTATAAAGCCCTAAATGGCTTGGGCCCAGAGCACCTAAAGGACCGTCTCTCCCCACACAATCCGCCCCGCACACTTAGATCTAGTGGGCAACACTTGTTAAGGGTTCCAGAGACCAGGCTTGTAACAACCGCCAAAAGAGCATTCTCTGTAGCTGCTCCGAGCCTCTGGAATACATTGCCCAGCGAGCTCCGCCTGTCCCCCTCCCTCCCCCAGTTTAAAAAGGAATTAAAAACATTCCTATTCACCCAGGCTTATCCTTGACCATGTTATTACCCTCGTGATAAGCCATCGGAACGCTACCATTGTAATTGCATTGGGTAGATAATGTTATAATCTTTCTCTTTTTAATTTTGTTTGTTGTAATGTTTTAACTATGATGTACACCGCCCTGATCGCAGGAAGGGCGGTCTACAAATAAACTTTTATTATTATTATTATAAATAAGAGAAGTCACACAGAATCAATGCAGTAGTACCATATTCAGCAAGGTCACCTGATGCAACTTATTATTTCCTCATGCTATGCATTCCTTTTCACTATCCCCATGGGAGAAGGAGCAGCAAATGTCAGAAGAGGCTTGGTGGACCATTTGGAGAACTTATAGAAGCTAATTCAACCTGCAGTAGCAGTTTTGTTGTTGTACCTTCATGTAATTATTGAATTATTGTTGTGATAACTTGCAGAGATTTCACAGAGTAAAACTCTGAAGCCCGTGAGTTGCCAGACTCACAAACCGGTAGATTGGAGCCCCGCCAGCAAACACACAGCTATTAGATAAAGCACGGAAGCTTGGCTTCTTCGAAGAGGCAATGTTTATTATTGCACGAGAACACAGCTACATATACAAAACTTCTACTACTACAAAACCCACAAACTGTACAATGGTGATGAGAGCTTATATACACTTTTGCCATGAGGCAATCTAGTTCAACCCCTTCCTGTACAATTTTCTGTGTTACATGGAATACTGTCCTTCCATTCCACATGACACAACATATTTACACATGTAGTATGTGTACCCTGGCACACTCTGCGACCTTGGACATTTGCCTGCTGTCTGGATTCACAGCTGTAGCCACTTCCTGGCCGTGAGCAATGAGTGTCCATAAGCTTCTTTGCCACATCTGAACATTTTTAATACAGTTCCATACATTCACATTCCCCTCCAAAATGTACAGATGTGAGCTTTACAGTGTGTCAGAGATGTGTTATTAAGGTACCATATCAATTAGACAGGTACACTGTTCATGTCTCTACACTGGTAGTGCTTTTTTGAAGACATCAGCAACATTGTCTCTGGTATCCATGTACTCCAACCTCAGGATTCCATTCTGGATCAATTCCCTGGTGTTTTGGTACCTTACTCCAATGTATTTGGTGCAACATTTAAGGTTTTCAGTTTCTGCCATACCACTGCAGGCTTATGAATCTATGCGTATCAATGTTCATTTTTCTCCCAGATCATCTAGCAACTGCCTGATCCACTGCACTTCCCCTGCCATCTCTGATAATGCCGCAAACTCCACTTCCATTGTGCTTAGGGCAACACAATTTTGTTTCCTATTTCTCCAGATTATAGGTGTTTCAGCAAATGTCACAATCAGGCCTGAAACTGACTTTCTGTCTGCCAACTCTGAAGCAGACAAGCTATCAGCGAAACATACTAGCCGTTCCATACTTCCCTGGATGACTAGCTTTCTGCTCTTTGTTCCTTTCATGTGTTTTAGCACATGCTTCAGTGCAGACCAGTCACTCACCTTTGGATCAGAAGCCTTCCTGCTTAAGACACCAACTGTGGAAGAAATATCTGGTCTGGTATTGTTGACAATAAATAACAAGCTGCCCACCACGCTTCTAAACAATTCTGGCTTATCAAAAACATCTGATGACTCAGGACTGGCATAGCCATGAGCCATTGGGCATTTCACAGCTTTTGCATTTTGCAGGCCACACTTTTCTATCAGCCTTTCAATCTTCTTTGTCTGGCTTAACAAACACCTTCCATCATCTGTCCACTCTACCTCAATGCCAAGGTAAGGCTTCAGATTGCCTAAATCTTTCAAGACAAACTTTTTGGACAATTCTTCCTGCACCAACTGTATCTCCTGTTCTGATTTGGCTGCCATACACAAATCATCCACATAAATTATCAAAGTGACACCTGCCTTAGTGTAAATGCATGCATCAACTATGCGGTGCTTGTATCCAAGCTTTACAAGCTCTTCATGGATACAATGGTTCCAACATCTGGTACCTTGTTTTAAACCATACAGAGCCTTGTTTAATCTGTACACCTTCTTGTCACTTTCTTTGTCAAAACCTGAAAGCTGCTCCATGTAAACCTCTTAATCAAGAGTAGCATTCAGATAAGCAGCCTCAAAATCAAAATGTCTCACAAACTTTCTTTCTGTAGCTGCCAAAGCTAGCACAAGTCTCAAGCTTTCTGGCTTTACTGTTGGGGAGAAGGTTTTATCAAAATTCTCAAATCTTTGCTGAGCAAAACCTTTTGCCACCAATCTAGCCTTGTACTTTTGAGTACCATCTGGCATTTCCTTTTTCTTATACACTCACTTGCAACCAACCACCTTGTGATTTTTGCATCTATCCACAACTTCAAACACCTCCTTTTCTAACAATGACATAAACTCTGTGTCCATTGCCGAAAACCATTTTCACTTTTTCCTCCACTGGGTAACTTTGCAAGTCACTGAAACTCTCTGGCTCATCAGCCACCACAGTACAGGCTCTTGCACTTTGAACTGCAAAGCGTTCAGGAGGCCGTCTAACTCTTTGTGTCCTTCTAGGCACAATTACCTTCATTCTTCCTCCTTCATCCTCACTCTCTGAGCTGGTTTGAACTTCAGTGTCCCTCACTGCCATCTGATCAAACTTTCTAGTTGTTATGGGAGAATGAAGTGAAGGCTGTATTTGTGTTTGTTGTTGTGAAGTACTGGGTTTTACCTCTGGTGAAGACTCTTTTTCTTTCACCCCTCCATTTCTGGTACTCATGTTTTTTTGCCCCAGCCTTACAAACACCTCATGGTTGGCATGCACCCTTTCCCAACCAGAGTGTTTCTCAAAATTGGCACTTCTGGACATCAGGATTTCTCCATGTAACTATTTCCAGAATAACTTACAAACATAAGCCTTCTCCATTTGGGCTCACCCTTCATTCTAAAGGCTGACCCCAAAAGTAGAAATGCTTGCTTGCTTGCTCACTTCTTTATCCATCCATCCATCCTTTTCATGGTCAAATGTTTGGGAGCCTTCAGGTTCCAGCACTACCACTGGGCTGAATGGCAGGCCATTTCTCCTGAACTGGCTTGACAAGTCATCACTATCCCAGATTCTGATACCAACAGTTGAGCCTTTGTGATATCACATGGTGTGGGCCCTAGTGATATCATAAGGAACAGCCGTTGGTGGGGTCAAAAACCAGGATACATTAAGCATCAACCACAGTTTCAAAGACTATCTCACTAAAATAAAAATCAGGGCTGGTACAGAGTGGCAAAATACGCCAGCACTTTCCCAGTGTACACATGGCACACACCCTGACACCATCCTGAAGCCAGCATTGCATTGCTCTGCTGCCTACATGGGCGCCACATTCCACAGGAGCACCAAAAAGGCACCACTGCACTGGAAAAGCTACACTTTTTCTGGTGCAATTTTGCTGCTTCTTTTTTTGCTGGAAAAAAGCTGGAGTGGGATCGCAGGGTGTGGTTGCTGGGAAAGCGTCATGCTGTCCCTTTCGACCAATCTGTTTCAGCCCTAAGTCTAGCAAATGAGATACACAACTTTTTCATTCATTGCTCTCACCTTGAGATTCCTCTGTCTCACCTTAAGGACTGGATCAGAGAAGTACTCAAATCACAGTGTTTCCTAGCATCATTCAAGGAAGCAGAATCTTGAATTACAATTAAATATGAGCTTGTCTTTTTTACTACTCCAGCTAAGGTAACCATATTCCAGTCCCTCATATCCAGATAGCTAATTTGCACATTATGGAAATTATTCTAATTATCCATATGTATTTATTTTATTTTTATTTATTTCAAGGATTTATATCTTGCCTTTCTCCCACAATGAGATTTAAGGCAGGTTACAATAATTTTTTATTAATCTTATTAATTTGCATTCTGATTATGCAAATACAACACGTTAATCATTGCCATTTTTCTAGCATTATGTTTCAGTCTCAGTCTCAGTACCAAAGTAAGAGCTCTTTTTTCCTTCAAATATAGTTTGTATCTAAGCAATTCAGCAGGAGGGAGGGGTGGAATCTTTTCCCCTTTCCAGTAGACTCAGCCAAAAGTAAATTGATGTAGCCTCTTCTGACTGTTCTTTTCTTCATCTTGAATAACTTTTGCCATTTTGACTCACTCTGATATTACCTGGCACATGTGTCCTGTTTTGTTTTGTTTTTTCTTTCCACCTCTCAGAAATGTTGGAGTGTATGCCATCAGCCAGACTCGGGATGAACCAGTACACCCTATTGAGTCAGATAAGACAGAACCATGCCACCTTTCTTAAAAGGAATGCCCCAGGAAAGATAAAACTCATTGCTCCCGCTTATAATCATAACTAGCATTCTATCATAACCAACTGATAGGGTGCATTGCAATGTCAGCTTGCCCCTGTTGCTAGCCTTATGCTTGTTACAGGTCTCTTGAGCCCTTCAGCTGAATCTGGAATTTTGCGATACTTTAGAGTAGGGGTTTCCACCTTGTGCTCTGAGGAGCCTTTAGGGCTCCACCTGCACTTCCCAGGTGCTCCACAGCCACTCCAGGAAAATGAAAGAAATAAAAATTCAATGAAATTAAAGAATAAGAATATATTCTTATCACTCTCTGTCTGTGTCTGGCTTTTCTTTGCTAATGAAGATTCAGGAAGAACTCATACCACGCTTTCTGCAAGCATGTTGATGACTAAAAAGGCCAATCCGAGATAAACAAGTCTGGTTGCAGAGAGCACAGCAGTCCCCTTGGGTGATGTTTCCATGTTGTTGTTCTTTCTGTGTCCTCATTTCTCTTTGAGACTCATTTGGTTTAAGTTCTCAAAAGAGGCTGCAGCATTGTGGATAGTGCGTCTCCATGCCTCCCAGTGTGAGGCCACGCAGACCCAATTTGTGATCAATTTGGCCGAGCTTGAGATGTTGTTTCAGGGAGTCCTTGTATCTCTTCTTTGGGGCACCTCTCTTACACTGACCTGTGGCAAGTTCACCGTAGAGTACTATTTTGGGGAGGCAATGGTCCTTCATCCTAGAAACATGCCCTGCCCAGCACAGCTGCATTCTCAGTAGCATGGCCTCAATGCTGGTGATCTGTGCTTGCTCAAGGACAGCAACATTTGTCACATAGGCCTGATACAGACAGGCAAAAAGGGGTGTGTTCATGCCTGCATGAAAGTGTGGTCTTTAGATGACCCACACTGAAAGTTTGGCATGAACACACTTCTTTTGCATTTTAGTGGGGAAAAAGCGGCTTTAAAAAGGAGCTGCTTTTCCCTACTTCTTTTTTAAAAGGGTGTAATTGTGCAGCTGCGTCTAAATGCTCCGGTGCAACTGCACAGTTTTTTAAAGCTCCCAAACCCTAGCTCCAGCCCTAATCCGAACCCTAGAAATGGTAATAGTGACTCTGGGATGCTGTAACTGTTATGCAACTGCGCATAAAATGTCAACTCATTGATAAGATAAAGAAGTTTATTCATAAAATAAAGGGGTTCATTCATGGTGTACCAGTGCAACTGCACAGTTAAAAAAGGGAAGTGAAGCAGCAATGGTAATTTGACAGATCTTCATAACTGCACAGTTCATGCATGATGTACCTGTGCAACTGCACAGTTCACAGCCGGCAATACAAGTGTCTGTAGGATGTACCAGTACAACTGCGCAGTTTGCAGTCAGCAACAACAACAAAAATTAAAGGTTCAGTATGGCCAAAAGCCCCATTCATTGCCGCCTGTGCAGCTGTTCTGCTTGTGTTTCTAGTGTCGTGACAGCTTCCAATGTAGTTGCTGAGCAAGAGACAAGACTTTAGATAAGTCGTCCCCACACCCCCTCAGTGTAGCTGCCCTATACCTTTTAAATACACTCCTGGGACCTGCAGTGTAGCTGCTAAGCATTTGGGAAAAGGCAACTTCATGTCACCTTCTCCTGGCAGTCTGTAAAGCCCCATAGTCAGTCCAGTGTATATCTAGGATTGTGCGTATACAGCACTGATGAAAGCATTCGAGGAATCATAGATATTGGCAATAGATGACCAATGTTTCAGACCCATAGAACAGAACAGACAGTACAATGGCTTTGTAAACACTGATTTTTGTGCTTCGCCTCAGGTGTTACTCCAGACTCTTTTGTGAAGCCTTCCGAATGCACTATCTGCCTTTGCTAATCTGTGATCAATCTCTTTATCAATCTTGGCATCTGTCGAGAGAATAAGAATATATACTTATATATACTCCTAAACACCATTAACTTGAAAGACATATAGTAGGCCTCTTAGGGGCTCCACCATAGAGATAAGAGCTCTGTAAGTCAAAAAGATTGGGAACCCCTTTACGGTAAATCATTCTTCCTGAACCTTGCTTCCTCTGGATGTTTTGTCTTACAATTCCTGATGGGAGAAATACTGTTAGGAGATAATGGGATTAGTTAACCAAAACATTGGAAGAGACACAGGAAGTTGTTTTAGGGTGGGGTAACCAGTTTGGTGCCTTGCCTGTTGCTGGGCAGATTTACTGCCATGTTCCACTGGGGATTATGAGAATCCCCATTCTTTCTCAGTTCCTGGTTTTGTATGTGTCTTATTTATTTAGGACATTTACTTTAGGAGGTAACAGAAAATCAAAATACAGAACAAGCAATGTTGTTAATCAAAATAACATAAACATAAAGTATAAAACAGAATAAATTATGCTGACCATTCCCAAATAATAAAACAAAGTGTACAAGATCAAAGTCTAAAACTGGGGGCAAATCTAAAGGTGGAGACATGGAAAAGAATGCACAGAAGGGCCTCTAAAGCAATTCTTAATAACTGGTTTGTGTGGGACAAGAGGGGACTTAAGGTATTCTGGCCCCAAGCCACTAAAGGTTAAAATGAGCACCCTGCATCAAGGATTTCTTATAATCAACATAAGCTCTTTTAAGCAGGGTTGTTTTGCCTCCCCCGGTGTCCATATCAAGAACAGATCCAGGTGGGATTCTATTTGAAAAAGATTATTTCTCTTTTTAATCTGAGGAAATAGGCTTAAATCTAGCTCATGCTCCTAACTTCTTTTTTCAGTTAGTCTCAAAGGTGCTACAAGATCCCTTTGCATATTGAGTTTTCAGATTAACAGGTCTATGTCTTTGAATTCCCCTTTTAACTGTGCAAGCACATGTAAATTAACAGACAAGCTGCATATTTTGCCTTGATATTGCCTTTTATTGATGTCCAGATCCCTTAGCCCTCTTAACCTTGCCTCTGTGAATGCAAGGTGGTAAATACAAACCTCTATGGAAAGACTTCACAATCTAAGAATAATTGGATTAGTTAATGGAAGAGAAATGAAGAAAAAATATAAGGCCATAGTGAGTCAAGAAAGCAATTTCTGGTTTTTTAAATTTTATTTTTATGTTGTTGTTGTTATTGTTGTTGTTATTTGGAGTAAGATTTGACAATGAGAGTGTTCACACTAAGAATGTGACCCCTGATTTTTTAAAGCATTTCATTCATTTAGTTAAAAAAAATAGTTTACAAGAAAACCCCGTCTTAAGCTTAATATTAATATTAATATAAATCGGAAACAACTTAAGGCACACAACAACAAAAAATTTATTTAGTTAGTTATATGACACCTTTCTCCTAAAGTATCACCCCAGGTGGCATTAGATATTAAGAATCACTTATTTTTATGCATGTAGTGGGTCTAGAGGAAGTCAACCACTGGATCCCAATCTATGTGAATTATTATTATTATTATTATTATTATTATTATTCTGTAAACTTACACAATCTTATAATTAGACAGATCCCTGCCCTCAGGCTTACAATCACATATGTGCAAGAGATGTACCGGTATGTTTTTGTTATTGCTTATTTCTCCTGAGAGCATTTTTGTAACAGAGCAAATGGTTAAAATAATAAATAAAATATTATTGGAAGGAAAGTCCACTGTAAATGGGCAGGAAGCTCAGAATGATTCATTTGTCGGTGGGTTGCTATCTGCAATGTACCTGGAAGCACTGTAATAATGCTATACTGTGCAGCAAGTGCCCATGCCACTAGCATCTCAATCAAAGGTGGAAAACATTCTGGATTTGCTGGAGAAATATTTGTCCCCCCCCCTCCCACTCCACAAGCAGTTTCATTTAGGTAAATGAGTGATGGGAAGAAAGATATATGGTAGGAAAAAACCTGCTGTTGGTGATGTGGCATGGGTAGTGTATTTATGGCTTTGAAGCCCACTTGAGAAAAGGGCAGTGTGCAGAAAGGTTATGTGGTGAAGTAAATAGTGCATCGGACATGACCTATAAGTGTGAAGGAAAGAATAACAGAAGATAGCGTATGAATCTGATAGCAAGTGACTGGTGTGAAAAGGAGGAAAGGAAGGTATGCACAGATGACAGAGAGGAGAGAAAAAAGCCTGATAAATTATAAGGTCTTGAAACTGCAGTATATATAGAAGGCTGGAAGTAATCAATGTGAAATATTATTATTATTATTATTATTATTTTATATAGTGCTGTAAATTTACACAGTGCTGTACATACAATTTTTAATTAGACTGTTCCCTGCCCTCAGGCATACAATCTCAAAAGACATGACACAAAAGGAGAAGGGAATGGTGGTGGGAAAGGAGGATGAGGTCCAGTGGTTTTTCTCTCCCTCTGGGGCCTGGACCCGCGCATATGGACTTGTAGGGAGGGCTCGGCTTCTTAATGCATAGTTAAAACAAGGCATCCTGGAGCAGACACGGGCACAATCCATATTCCCTAAACAATATAGTCTTTAACTCAGTTCTGAAACTGGTTAGAGAAGTGATGAGGTGTGCATGTGGGGGAAGAATGATTGATTTGAATGTGGTTTCATATTATCCTCTTAGGTCTGAATACATGAGTTGTTTATACATCAGCTCATCTTGATATCCTTGTTGGTACATGTGAAAACACAGATTTTTACAACAGTGTGAAAAATAGTTTGGGGTATATCAGATTGTTTGTATTATTCTTTCACATGGATATAATCTCAGGAACAACTAACCAGAATCAGATACAAAACACATATGCTTAGCAGTGAAAGAATATGATATCTCCAAGTCTAGGAATGGATTATCAGTATTAGTACTAACCTGGGTTCACAGTTCCTTTCATAAAAATCCCCCTTCTGGTTACCCAAGCTTTCTTCATTTCAGCAGCCTAATTTAGGTTGCAAAAACTCCCATTAGGGCTTTCTAGATTGACAAAAAGAAGTGTGTTCATGGCTGCATGAAACTCTAGCCTTTAGATGAGAAAAAGGGAAAGTGTGCCATGAAAACGCTTTTTTTGCATTTTAGGGGAGAAGAAGCACCTTTAAAAAGGTGCTGGTTTTCCCAGCTTCTTTTTTAAAATCTGCGGAACAGCGCAGCTCCATCTAAAGGCTGTGGTGCAGCTGCTAAGCATTAAGGAAAAGGCAACTTCATGTCACACGTAACAAGGGGGGGGGGTTATTTTCGGGTAATGGGAAGTCATTCCGAACGCCTTCCGAACGGAGCAGGGGTTCAGGTAAATTCGCTGAACAAGCAAATTTACATGAATCCGCATTGGCTCCATTCGGAATTGGGAGAAATTCCTCCCGTTTGAAAGAGTCCAATGGTAGGAAGGATTGCAGAGGGTTTAATGGGCATGTTATTGTTCATCTATCTGTGCTGTATTAACAAATAAAGGAGTAAGTAGAGCTTTTATTCACCCCCCATGATCTATTTATCTGGCTGTGGGCTTTAGTTCCTTTAAGCAAAAACAAATTTATTTTTTTAGATCCTCTAACCAATAACCCGAGTGACATTGTTTTCAGTATATATATATAAATATCAGAATGAACTATTTATGTGAGATTGACCTTTGCTCAAAAAGGTCTATGTTTTCTTTGAACTGTCAGACTCTAATTTCAATCTGTTCATGCTAAATATATAGCTTTCAGTGTAGCACTAAATCAGCACTTGCAAGAGATAATTGAAGCTTTTTGTCCTGGTTATAGTTCAGCGGACACATTACACTTCTAGTTTTCATAATCAGATTGGGCAAGAGAAGAGAATTGTGGGAGAAGGGGTTATCACATAACAAAATGAATGACCAATTGTGCCCATTAGCACAGATGATTCACCAAGCATGAGAAATAAAACAGAGAAGCAATGACTAAATACTGTTTTTATCCTGTTCTAGTTTATTAAAAACAGAGCCCTGTTAAAAATGTTTTCTAATAGATTTTTTTTTTAAAAAAACTGTACATTCTTGTTAATTTTCTCTGGAATTAATCCATCAGTTTAAAATAATTGGAACAATTAAAATAAAAAAGAAGTTTAGACATCTTGTATGTGACTTAAATTCCTTGCACTCAAAATCTTTAGTCAGTATATCCAGTGAGTGGAGAGGCATGGAAGGACATGCAATCCAAAAATATCTGGAAGGCTACAATTTGCCCACCTTTACTGTAAAGCAATCTTGACCAAAGCAAGTGATCAGATGTCTGCAACCTTAGCCTGCCTAGGCCCAGAAACAGATGAAAGGCCCTCCCTTTATTCCAACTGCCACTGCCTTGGCCTCTGAGAGAAAGAAGAAAAGCTGCATCATGCCTAGGCCCAGCAGTAAATGAAATAATAGGCAGTATCTACTATATTTAATCCCCTTCCCCACTATCATCCCTAGCAATAGCAAGTACATTTCTATACCACTTTTCAGTAAACTAGCACTTCCTAAACAGTTTACAGTGTGTCAGCCAATTGCCACCAACAAGCTGGGTACACATTTTACCAACCATGAAAGGATGGAAGGCTTAGTGCACTGTGGAGCCCTCCTCTAGGATTGAACCTACAACCTTATGGCTGCAGTACCAGCATTTAGCACTGCATCACCAGGACTCCTTTTCTTTTTATGCCATGTCTTTTAAAATTGTAATCCTGAGGACAGCAAACTGCTAAATTAAGAATTACAGTGTGCCCACGCCATACACAGGGGCACTATATGCAGCTTTCATCTTATGCTGAAGCCTCACTGCAATACAATGAATAGCATGCACGCATTGTGCATTGCCATGTCCAAGCCCCATTATATTCATTGGGGCTCAAGCATATGCCTTATTCGCCTTTCACGGGAGGGGGGGGGCGGATGGGGTGGAACAGATCCCCTGCGTAAGGCAAGTGTCCGCTGTAGTAAAGCACTTTGGGAGATTTGCTAAAATGTGGGATATAAACAGTCTTAATTTCAAACTTTGGTCCTCCAGATGTTTTGAATTGCAACTCCTAGAAGCCCCAGTCACCATGGCCAAAAGCCAAGAATCCTGGAAGTCAAAGTCCAAAATACCTGGAGGATCAAAGTTTGCAACCACAGCTCTGAATAAATAAATAAATAAATAAATTCTTTGTTTTTAACTAGCTATGTTTGCCAGTAGTGCATCCACACTTGACCAGTTAGTTATTAAGGCTGTTGGTCTCCATAGATCTTTCTAGATCTGTGTTTGCATCACAATTTCATTGTAGGGTTGTCTGAATAATTTTGGATTCTTTTCCTTATTTTCAGTGTTCTTTCTTTTAAGATATAATAAAGCTGCTTCATATGTGCATGTGAGGGTGGCCCTCTTATAAATCCAATAGTTTAGATATACATAAATTACTGGTATACCCATGTTAGTCTGTAAAATCAGTATGTAAAGAGATTTTATAGCACCTTTGAGACTAACTAAACGAAAGAAGTTGGCAGCATGAACTTTTGTAGACTTTAGTCTACTTCCTCAAACAGGTGCTGAAGGTCAAACACTGATAATAAACGTCTCTAGGTGTTGGTGTATTACATTTACACTGTCCTTCCTGCACTACATGAGGAAGCTTCATCTAACCCAACCCCCACCCCTCACTTCCAGAATGAACACCATTTGCACCCAGCAGTAAAATGTCCAGGAAAAAGGTAAAGGTTTTAACTGCAGGGGATGGTGCTTGTCTCTGCTACTAAGCCGAGCATCCAGTCCAAAGACTACTCCAGTAGTCATGTGGCCAGCATGACTTCACCAAATGCTGTTTACCTTCACACTGAAGTGGTACCTATGTTCTATTTGCATTTTCATGCTTTCAGATTGCTAGGTTGCCAGAAGCTGAAACTAGTGACGGAAGCTCATCCCATCATGCAGCACTTGTGCCTTGAACTACCAAACTTATGATCATTAGATGAACAGACTGGCAAACCTCTAGTGATCTATAATATGAATCAGCAGAAGATGTAATTCCATCCCATCCCAATCCTGGAACACTGGTTTCCTTTGGAGGCCTGTCAAGCACTGCAAGGGCCTCAGTGGTATTTCAGTGGGCCAGTAAATTAGTTCTGTTAAATGAGCTACCCACAGTGCTGAAGATATTTATGGGTAGCATTCATTACACTAAATGGCTCCTTTGCAGGCTCATCATCCCACTGATATGAAAGTTACCAGCTGCCACTGTAAGCTCTTGTTCTTGTCTATTTTGAGCCTTGAGTAGGGCCACTCCTCCCAAATTCTGGGAGATCCCTGCAATGTTGTGGTTAAGTATTGATGAAAGGTATAGTGGCCTGAGTGTTGGACTAGGAGTCAGAGAAACCAAGGTTGAAATCTCTGGTTAGATAAGAAAAACCTTGTCTTGGACAATTCCCTCCCCCCCCCCCTCTCTGTGTTTAAGAGAAAGCCAATGGCAAACCTACTCTGAATAAATCTTTGCCAGAAAACTTTCTAAGAGGGTCTTCATAAGTTGGAGTTTACTTGACGGTGCAGAAAGATGTTCTATTAATAGAAATGATTTTTTTTCACAGTAAATACAGGTACAGTTCAAGAGTTTTAATTTATGAACATAAGCAAATATTTTCTCTGACTCAGTTTAAAAAGCAATCAGTTTTAAAAGAAGTCTGCTGAAAGAATGTTCTGCTTACAGAGAACATCTTCAAAAAGTATTTCTTCTTGTGACTAGCAGCATACATGCATATATCAGTTCCATGTCTTTTCATACAAGCCATTCACTTAATGACATTTTCCTGCAAGTGCTTCCCAGCAAACTTCATGTGTCCACAGTAGCATAAACAGTGGGAGACTGGACTGATGCTTTCTAATCCAGCATTTTGCAGGGAGTTGTGCTTTTTGTAAAAGAATAGGATAAGAGGACAAATATAATGAGAGAAAGATGTTCAAGGAAAAACCCTTGGCTCACTAAAGGATGCATGGCTATTTCTAGAGAAATAAGCAAATTATAGGGTCGAAAAATAACACAAATATGCCCTAAGTATTGACTGAACTTCAGTAAAATGTTTACTCTTCTGGAAGCATGCCTTAACTTGGATTTCTTAAAATGCATGAAAGAATTGTCTGGATGTTGTTAGAATGATAGATAATATTGATTTTATTTTAAACCACAGCTTGCTGGAGCTGAAATGAAATAAACTAACTTAAATGGATTGGCCTGGACATTTACCTTATGGTGTGTCCAGACTGACAAGTATAATTGTTAGATAGCTGTTTACTAGCTGAATCTGTCCAGCTGTTTCCTGAAAACCCCTTTCCTTTTGTGGAGAAAAAAGGAATATGGTTTTCCCCTCTCTTTTATGAGGGCAGGGAAAAATTTTGTCAACATTACATGTAAGGAAGATGATTTGAATGCTTGCTAATACAGTCATGTCTCCATATCCTTTGATCCTTTATCCATGGATTCAATCATCCACTTGAAAATATTCCAAAAAGATATAAATTCCAAAAAGCAAATCTACCCCATTTTACTACACAATTGTATTTAATGGGACATGAACATCCACAGATGTTGGTATCAAAGGGGGGTCCTGGAACCAAACCCCAGTGGATTCCAAGGGCCCCACTGTAAGTGATTCTGCAATGTGGCCAAGGCTTGTGGGTAATATCCCATGCCTTTCATGTCAGAACCCACCTTGAAACTCATAGAGGGGCAACACATTGTTAGGGATTTCCATGTGCAATTCAGGAGTTTGTCAAAATACCTTTAAAGTCTCTTTCTTTTGGATCAAAGAGTGATTCTTCCTCTCTCCATTCCAGCAAAAAAGGGCTCTTAAATGCAAACATTATCCTAATTCAGACCTATAGAGTGTGGCTATAGAGGAAGTTGAAGAAAGGGGAACCTATATATATTATCAGAGATTGTGCCAGTGAGAAAATTACATTATGGGGTATAGTATATCTTTATAGCACTGACGCATTTACCATCCAAAATGGTATTATTGCCCCAAAGAAGATGCTGGTGTTGCTAACTCCAAGAATAGATAAAAGACAAATATTGATTGTAACATTATTGAAAAGTATATACATTCAAACTTTGTTTATGCTTGCTCATGTTACTTTTTATCTTTTTCCTCCCCTATCTGTTCTCCTCTGCTGATATGGAGGAAGTATATATTTTGTACTAGAAAGAGAAGATAATCTCCAATATAAAACAACACCACCCCACTCACATCCATTGTAGCAAGATGGTTAAAAGAAGAGAAGACAGGGAAGGTTTTGTGTGTGTGTGTATGTGTGTGTAAATATAAAAGAAGCATTATTATACCATTTTAATGCTAATGAAAAAATATTTTTAAAAAACTCAACAAACATCTTCATTAACAAGCTGTGGCAATATTTGTGGTTATACTTCTGTTCTTTAAGAGTTCTTCTCTCCTTTTTTCTGCTTAGGGAGGGATGCATGGAAGAGAATGAGATAATAATTTTAAAACAAGGTCTTTCTTTCTTTCTTTCTTTCTTTCTTTCTTCTTTCTTTCTTTTTAAGGAAGGCTTCCTTTTAAAGAAGCACTTTCTGTTTTTTAATAGCCCAAAAGAAACAGTTCTTGCTAGAAGGGCACTACAATTGAGGGGTAGTCTGTACTGGCCAAATAAAGCAGGTTCTAATCACTTTGAGCCCTGGCTGTTTAGACAAGGCGTAACTGGGTGGAAAGTGAAATGAAAGCCCCGTGCTCTGGGGCTAAAACCTGGGGAAAAAAGGTGCTGGGATAGTCTGACTCAAGGCAGAAAATGCACATCATTGTGCAAGCATGTAAACAGCCTGGCATTAATACAAGACTGTGGCAAAGCAAAAATGTGATTGTCAATAATGCAATGGATGTAATTAGAACATTCACAAACCAGACAGTCCAACAGGGGGACATGAGGTGAAGGAGGCATGTATGGGGGGGGGGGGTGTTTCTCCATTATTGTGCTTTGCCCATGTATCACTAGGCACACTGATGTACCAATGCACTGTACAGGTGGTGCATTGCACATGCAGCTTTGCAGCCAGTCAATGGGCAGGTGTCCAATGGAATGGCATCTGGGTGGGAAGAGGGAGGTAATTGGAGGTTGCTGTTGGTGTGTTTGTGTCATGGTGCACATACAAGGTGGAGAGGCAAGAAAGAATCAACAACCATGCAGCATGGCTTGATACAGCATGGTGCAGACAGCTCACTGGTATTCAACCTTGGGAGCAGGTGATGTAGACAGACCCTCTTTCAGAAAAGCCAGGATTGAGGCACTTTTTTCCTGCCTGTCTGTTCCAGCCCCATGTCACAGTGTAGGAATGAGAATCCTCTAGCTTTCCAGGTATTGTTGCTGCTGAAAATTATTGGATATGTAATCCAACTTTTAAAGAGTCACATTTTCACCATACTTGTTCTAGCATGTGATCATCCCCTGGGCTCTTAAATGGCCAGACATGTCAGAGAAAGTGTTTAAAGAAGTAAAAGAAATGCACCTGTCTGAACAAACACATGCATTCACTCCTTCTACTGAACTCATTATCAAGTAAGCAAGAGCTCACTCCAGCACAGAAAATTACACCCAAATTCATTAATTTGCAATTCCTGCAAATCAGGAAAATATGTAGTGGGCCCTCCACATTCACTAGGGTTAGGGGTGCAGTACCTCAGTGAAAATAGGAAAACAGCAAATATAAAAAGCCACTTTTTTTACCTGACAGGACACCTCTCTAGGAATCCTCCAGTTCAAGTCTTTGGTCAACATCCGCCGGAGGTTGTTGGCTTACACTTGTACTGCAGGATTTACACATGCCTAGAGAAGTGTTCTCTCTAGGAATCTCTAACCCTGTGATGGCAAACACATGCCATGTGTGCCCTCTCTGGCATGCGAAGCCGTCTAGGTGGTCATGCAGCAAGGGAGGCCTAGGTTGGGGAACTAGAGGCAGCCAAGCCCTTCTTTCTCCCTCTCCCACCTGGAGAATCCATTCTGGGAATGGGACTTCAGCCAGAGCATGTGCATCCCTACTGGGTGAGAAGCCTTCCCAGCTGGAAAGAAGAAGGGCTGGATGGACAGATGCCTCTTCCAATAAGAAGAAGCCAGGACGTGCCTGACTGGCTGATCCAGAAAAAGCCCCAGCCAATTCTGGGCCATGGTGCTGCTTGGGAAGCAAATACCACCAAAAGCCGGCACAGCTGTCATTAGACTCCCTGCTCTGTCTCTGCAAAGGGCTGGCACAGTAAGTTGTGCAGCCACATTTCTGGCAAATTTAGTGTTGTGAGGTGTAATGAGACCATCCATACTGCAGAAATGATCCAGTTTGACACCACTGTAACTGCCATGGCTCCATGCTGTGGGATTCTGGTAACTGTAGTTTACTGATGTGTGATGAGGCCATCCATGGACTACTCTTGGCAAGATTTCTTCAGAGGTTTTGCCATTTCCTTCCTCTAAGGCTGAGGGAGTATGACTTACCCAAGGTCTCCCAATTGGTTTCATGCCCCAGCTGGGATTCAAGTCCTGGTCTCAAAGCTCTGGCTCTCTTTGTTCTTGTTAGTGTGCCTTTTGTGCTTTATTATGTTTGTTGTTGTTGTATGCCTCCAAGTCATTTCCAGCTTATGGCCCAGTAGACCCTCCTTCCTTTTCAAGTGCCTCTTCCTGGTGACCCTAAGGTGAAACTGTAATGGGGCAAGCTTAGTCAGAGAGAGATTTCCATTGCATCCTCTGAGGCTGAGAGAGCATGATTTGTGTGTGTGGTGCCTTCAAGTTTTTTCCGACTTTTGGCAACTCTAAGGTGAAACTATCCTGGAGTTTTCTTGGCACATTTTGTCAGAGGAAGGAATTGCTTTTGCTAGTTTGAGACTAAGTAATTTATCACCCGGGGCACTAACCTCTGCCCAAACATTCCTGAAGTGTTGCCCAAATGTTTCAGAAGTGCTGGAGGTGGGATTACCCATCGCGCTTCTGAAACATCATAGAGGCTTCCCACTTTCCTTCCGTCACTGAAGCATTCACAGAGAAGCCTTGGATAAGACATTTTTATTAATGAAAGATACTGTTAATAAAAATAGCTTTTCCAAGGCTTCCCTGTGAATAATAATTAATAATAATAATAATAATAATAATAAATTTTATTTGTATTTCCCACCTCTCCCTACGGATCGCTTCAGTGACAGAAAGGAAGCGGGAAGCCTGTATGACATTTCAGAAATGCGATGGGTGATCCCATCTCCAGCACTTCTGAAACGTTGGGCAACAGTTCAGTTATGTTTGGGCAGCGGTAAGTTGCTCTGTGTGATAAACTCCTAAGAGAGTGTGCCTTGGGTTTTTCCCCCAAAAGTCCTGCCCCGGGAAGTCCCTCCCCAGAAGTTGGAAATTCCCACCCCCAGAAGTCCCTCCCAAAGCCCCCTGCCAGCACAGGTGACATCTGGTGCAGGAACATCACTGAGTTTGGGCATTTGGTCTCTAAAAGGTTCACTATCACTGCTCTGAGCCCTCCAGTGAGACTTCTGGTGGATGTTAACCATAGAGTTGCACTGGAGGACCTAGAAATTTCTTGAGATAACATATTAATCAATTCTGTGAGTATTCATAGCAGCAAAAGACAAAGCTATAAATATGGAAACTGTATTTTCATCTCTCCTCATTCTGCTTATGGTTAAACAATTTTCTGCAGACCCCTGGTTCAAAGGGTGCCAGAAGTCATTAGCTCAGCCATAGAGCAAGTTAAACTGGGAAGAAGAGAAATCACTTTTTTTGTATCTGCCTTCAGAGGAGGCTGAAACTTGACCTTCTCCCCCTATACATAAAACATGGGGAAACTCCTTATTTGGACTGCATATTTCCCAGCATGGCATCCAACACAGCTAGGAATTATTCTGGCTAGAGGGTTCTGGGAGTTGCCATCTAAAAAAGTAACTTTTCCATTCTCACTACAGAAGAACTGTGTCAAAAAGAATGAAGGAGCAGGCTGTACCATCAATATATGGAATAGTAGCAATTAGTATATTGTGATATTGAGATTTCATAATGAACCAAATTAAGAAACTCCTAAGATATGTAAGCAACTTAATGCAACTGGAAAGTAGTTAAGGCAAGAAGATGATAGTTAAGGCAAGAGATGACAAGGTTACTTTTTGCCTTCTGTTCCAATTAAATCACTGTGAGGGCCTGTGTGGTGTAGTCTGAGGGCAGGGAACTGTCTAATTGCACACTGTATGTTCAGCGCTGTGTAAATTTACAGCGCTATACAAATTAATAATAATAATAGTAATAATAACAATAATGGTTTGAGGGTTAGATGAAGATGCTGAGAGACGAGGGTTGGAATCCTTGCTGAGCTATGGAAACCCATTGGATGACCTTGTGCAAGTCACACGTTCTCATCCTCAAATTCTGCCAAGAAAACCCCATGATACGTTCACCTTAGGGTTGCCATAAATCAGAAATGATTTGAAGGCACACAATAACAATTGTGAAGCACTACTGAAGAAAGTGCTAGCGTAATAGCTAGAATGCTTTATTATACCAGGGGGGGAAAATGCAGATCTCACTCAGCTGTGATGTCACTAGAATCCTGGAAAATCATCATGCATCTGGCTAACCTATCTGAGAGGGTTGTGAGGATGTTAAGGGAGAATCCTCTTGTAAAATGCCTTGGGTGCTTCAAAGAAAGGCAATAAATAATACAAATGTAATTATTTCTAAATTTGAAATACTAAGAATAATCTAGAGCTAGATTAATTTATTCAGTGGGCAAATTTTTAACATGTTTTTTGGATTACTGAATAATTTCCAAATTGTGCTTTACTTTTTCCTGACAACTTTATCAGGATTTTCATCTCTGCAGTGCTAAAAAAAAATGTGTTAATGCATTTTGACGTCTCTGACCTTTTAAAGAAGGCCTGTTGCAAACAGCTAGTGGTCTCTGATACAGTGCTTTATCTTTATGTCCTGCAGCAAATTCTTTCCCGGGTGCAGTGCAAATAAAAAGGTTGCTAGGTATCCAGGCATTAAGGGCTCTGCGGCCCACACTTAAAAATCATAATTTGGGCTTCACTTGAGTGTTTTCATTGTGTGGATAAAAAAATATGGATAAAAAGTGAATAAAGTACTTCATTACTGGTAACCGTGTGCATGTTTTGTATTGATTTTTGTATGCATAAGAGGTCTTTGGTTTTTGAATACATTATATAGACTTTATTTAAGGGATGTGATGTATTTGATTTTATTATCATCTTTTTGTTTCTTTGAAATCCCACCCTACTACATTATGGCTGCTTATGTGGAGGGCATCAGGTTGCCTAACCCAGCTTTACAGTAAGTGACAAACACTTCAGAGACAGGACAGGTATAAAGGATCAGCTAAAGAAGACTCTTAAACACAGCCAGGATATGAGGAAGCAGTGGGGAGTCCATCAATGCAAAGACCAAAAAAAATTCAAAACACTTAATAGGGAAGGTGGCTTCCAGTTTGAGCAGTCAATATACATAAACTACTCCTGGGCAGCAGGAGGCAGTTTTAGCTCCAACCAGTTCTGCCCCACTATTGACCATGGGTGGGTAATTCTTTTTTGATAGGGTGCTTTTACTTTTACTGACAGCATATCAGTATTGCAGAATAGCTCAACTGAGCTGAGCTCAGCAAAGTGATGAGGATGAACCAGTTCTCCAGTTCTATTAGCTTAACATGTCACTAATCTGATAGAAAATTGTTAACATTCTAAAGCAGCTTAGATATAAAATGCTGGCTTGACACGAGAAGACTGCATGATTTAGATGTATTAGCACAGCTATTGGCCTAAGGCAACCTAGCACTAATAAACCACAACAACTGATCCTTAAATTTAATAGGATTGGGAGTTAGGGTTATTTGAACTCCTTTTCTTTGTCTTGTAGTTTCTGGGCCTTTAGGGTACAAAACATCTCTTTCTTTGCCCCCCCACCCCCACCCCGCTCTCATGAACATGCCCACACCCACACACAAAGTGATAATCTAAAATTCAGTTCAGTAATTAATTGGAGAGGGAACTTTTATCTCTCCTTGGCTGACTATTGATAATGGTTAGCAAGAATATTTTGACACAATGTCATTACTTCTTTCAATTTTGAGTGATGCACCTTTCAGAATGTTCAATTCCCCACTTAAAGTATTTGCAGATCCTCCAGCCAGTAGACCCAAGCTTTTCCACAGGGTTTGATCACACATGGATTTTCATCTTTCATTTACTATCATGCATTACCCTAAAGAACTGGACTCAAAGAACTCAGACCAGTAGGACTGTCCAGCTCTAGACAATAGCTCCTTCCCCATTGCTGCGCAATTACAGGCAGATTCAGCCAATGCAGACCTTCTGTAAATTGAATCACCACCTCAGGCAGAGCAAATAGATGCTAAGGAGGTGCCACCATCATTTGCAAAGTGACAGAAAGAAAAATAGAAGCATGGAAAAAAATTATTGCCTCCTGCAAAGGCTTAAATAGGAAATGCCAAGCAATTAGCCACCTGGTTTGCTAAGGTGTAGCCGCTATAAATCTCTCAGCAGCCACAAGGAGGTCTTGTTGCTGACAACTATTCAGCAAACTGGGGTATTCTGGCAGATTATTTGCATTTCTTACTCCTGGACCACCTGTAAATTGTAGGTCTTGTCTTCCCCCACCCCCACCCACCCACTTTTTACATTATTCATTATGACAGTTTGCTTCTAGTGATTAACTTTAGAACATCTGAGATCTCCCTACCATCCTTTCTCTCATTTTTGGACAACCTTCTAGACTATATGTGTATGAGATGTAGTGGCTTGACTTTCCTGTGACTGTCTGAACCTACTAGATTCTAAGTTCTCTGGCACTTGCTGCTTCTAAACACATGACTTTTGCCAGTAATATCAAATGGTAAAGATATCATATGCGAGTGGAATATCGCACATAGAACTTACCTGTTGCTCAATTTCCACTGAAAAATAGTGCTGTTCAGTAGTTAGTTCAAACAATTTATCTCTCGTCATCAGGTGGACAGTAATAATCAATTATGTGAATACATGTGTGAAGCAACTGTATCAAAGCTGATAACCTAAACTTTATATGAAATCATGACAATAAAGAATGTTAGGGTTTTTTTTTAAATGAGCTTAATCATTCTCATTTTCACTGTTGTTTTTAAAAATGTGAAGCTGGAAAGAACCCAGTTGAGCCATTTAGGATGACTTACCGTATGTCCTTGTGTATGAGTTGAAAAATTTATGCCAAAAAATTGATCCAAAAGATCTCCTTGGCGTAGCAGCAGGCGTTGGGTGCGGCCTACACAGCCGGGCCCAGCAACATCTCCTCCTCGGTGCAGCGGTGGCAGCGCGGAAGCAGGCCCAGGACCCAGCCTCCACAGCCAAGCCCCGGACCACCTCCTGGCCCCAGCTGCAGGCAACAGACGGGGAGAGGCTATAAAGCCAATCCCCTTTCACCACCTCCTCCTCCTCGGTGCAGCGACAAGCGTTTGGTGCGGCCTATGGGACCAGCATCACCTCCTCCTCCTTGGCATGGCGGCGGCGACACCGAGTAAGGCCCAGGACCCAGCCTCCATGGCCAAGCCCCGAACCACCTCCTGGCCCCAGCTGCAGGCGAGAGGCAGGGAGAGGCTATAAAGCCATTCCCCTTTTACCACCTCCTCCTCCTCAGCATGGTGGCGGGCATTTGGTGTGGTCTACACGGCTAGGCCCAGCAACACCTCCTCCTCCTCGGCGCAGCAGCGGCGGCAGTGTGGAGTAAGGCCCAGGACCCAGCCTCCATGGCCAAGCCTTGGACCACTTCCTGGCCCAGCCACCTTAACACCTCCTACTCCTCAGCGCAGCAGAACAGAAACAACCCAAGATTTAGCCTTCATGATTAAGCCCTGGACCATTCACCCCTTCCGAGGGTGATTGGGGTGGTAAGACCTTGACAGGATTACATAAAATATTTAATCTCTTCAGTCCAGACAATAGTAGAAAATACCATTACATAACATATGGAAATCTAGCAAGGTAAATTAGGAAAATATGTTCTATTATTTGCACTTTTGGTGTTTTATTTGATTATCTGAACTTTGTTTATCTGAACCATGCTTTCCACCAAAGGAATAGATTCAGAGAGTCTGTAAGTCCTCTAACTTTCTGGGGTATCTTTGATACCTTTGGGGCTCATCCCCATGGCAGCCCGTTTGGATGCCACATGAGCAACCATATCTCTTCCTTTGGTAGCTTCAGTTCTGTAACTAGAAGCTCTTTACCTATAGATTAATTACTGTTGGATGTTGATTTATATTTTGAGGTATTTAGATACATGCATATAAATCTATTTGATGAATGTAAAGAATTCCCTAACAAGGGTAAGAAAAAATTGACTTATTCTCACAGATTATAGGGTTGCCCTTATCAGTCTTGTAAAGTCAGTCTGAATTATATATTGAAGCTGATGGCTTCAGGGACGAGAATTCAAATAGCTAAGTCACTTGAATATAAGTCAAGCAAAGGTGAATCTTTAGACATGTCCGTTAAACATCAAGAAATGATACAAATCCAAATGTTAATGGATGAATTTAGGACTTTTAAGGAGAAAATAAGACAGGACCTAAAATAACACAGGAAAGAGGTAAATGATAACATTAATACAGGATTAGACAAGCTTGAGAAAAACCTGGATACAATAAGTAATGAAATAACTAACCTTAAAAAAGAAATGTCTGAATCTAAACATAGAACACAGAATTTTGAAATCAAACTTAATGCTTTGGAAGGAAAACAAAAATTGAGAGAGAACTCCTTTTTACTACAAGAGCTCAGATATAGGGAGAGATACCTTTGTATAAGAGGTATCCCAGAATCGGTTGATGAAAATGTATATGACAGAGCAGAACTCTTAGAAATTACAGAAGAATTAATTGAATTCAAAATTGACAAATTGTTTAGGGTTAATTCTAGAGTCGCTAAAGAAAGACATCTCCCAAGAGATGTGGTACTGTGTCTAATAAGGGCAAAAATTAGAGACAAAATAATTCAAAAAAATTATAATAAGAAATTCCAGATAGATGGGACAGAAATGAAAATATTCAGAGATATTCCACAGACTATTTTGAAAAGAAGACAGGAATATAAAAATTTAATATTTACTTCAAAACAAAATCAAATTTTCCTGGGACAAATTAGAAGGTCTAATTGTAATTTATAAACAAAAAAGACATAGGTTAGACTGTAAAGATAAGGCAGAAGAATTTCTGACTTTTCTTTAAAAAGAAACAGAAGATAACATAACATAAGGAAGTGGAGGCATTGATTACTAAACAAGACAAGCTACTTAATAAATAAAGGAACACATTTGCTTTAATTCATTTATTGTTGATTATTTGTTATTTTCCTTTTCACATGGGAGTAATTGAAGCTGGAAAACATAACTACACTTTACTCTTGGAATGTTAAAGGATTAAGCTCAATATATAAAAGAAAAAAGATTCAGCAATTTTTTGTGAAAAAACATTGTGACGTATTATGTCTCCAAGAAATCAAGATGAAGAAGGAGGATGCGAAATATCTTAACAATACCAAACTGAGGAAGCTTTACTATTCTTTAAACGACAAAAAGAAACAAGGGGTGGCATTATATATAAACACAAAGTTAATACGTAAAGAAATCTTTAAGGATGATAGTGGGAATTATGTGGGGATAGAGGTTCAAATGAATAACAGCGAAATACTAATTGTCGGAATATATGCCCCATTACAAAATAAACAGGCCTTTTTTAAAATGTTAAAATCCCAAATTGGAAAATCTAACTGTGGGGAAATTCTTATAATGGGTGACTGGAATGGGGTAATAGATCCTTGTAGAGACAGAAGATCGAACAAAAAATAAATAAATAAAAAACAGCCAAGGGAAAGTTCCTTTTCTTCCAAATTAAAAGATTAAAGGATGCGTGGTCAAATCTCTATAGTGAGAGTGGGTACATGTATTTCTCTCAGCAAGGTTAGATATGTTCCTATTATCAGAATCTCTTACACATAAAATAAAAGACATGACTATCCTTCCAAGGATTGACTCAGATCACAATCCAATCTGTTTAAAATTAGATAATGGAAGAAAGCATTTTCAATGGAGATTGAACACAAATTTACTAACAGATTTGAACTTTAAGAAAAACATAAAAGAAGAAATTAATAACTTTTTTAAAGAAAACAAAACAGCAGACATGCCAATGAAGATAATCTGGGACACACAAAACTGTCATTAGAGGGTTATTTATTAAAAGAGGGGCCAAGAAAAAAAAGCAACAACAATCGGAGATAACACAATTAGAAAACAAAATAACAAAAAGAGAAAGAAATACAGCATAATTTAGCTAATAAAAATTTGGTGATTCAATTAAAGATATTACAAAAGCAATTAGATACCATAATATCCCAAGAAATAGAATGGAAGATCAAAATTAAACAACTTTCACTTTGCAAATAAATCTGGCAAATGGTTAGCGACTCGACTGAAAAAATAAAAAGACAAGAAATATATAGAAAAGTTGAAATAAGACAAATATGTGACTTCTCCAAAAGAAATCCAAGATGAATTCGTAAAATTTTATACTAATCTATTTGAGCAAGATAAAGAAAGGTCAAATGTCAAAAACACCAATCAACTTACAGATGAGTATCAAATAGTGGAAATATCGGATCCAGACATTCAGTTGTTAAATAAAGAAATTTCAAGCATAGAGATAACCGAAGCAATTAAAAATTTAAAAAATGATAAAACACCTGGCCCAGACAGATACGTTGCCGAATATTATAAAGAATTTGAAAAAGAATTAAACATCCCATTCAAAGAACCCATGAACGAGATATTAAAAAATGGGATCCCTGAATCTTGGGAAACCGCAAATATTATGGTGATACGAAAGGAAGAAAAAGGCAGATCTCTGATTAATAACTATCGACCAATTGCCCTCCTCAATGTTGATTACAAAATTTTTACTTTTATGTTAGCCAATAGACTTTAAAAAATACTTAGTTATTTAATCCATTAAGATCAATTAGGTTTTCTACCAAAAAGAAATATGAAAAACAATGTACGAACTGTAATTAACATGCTTGATTTTTATGAAAATAATAAGGAAAGGAAGTTAGCCATGCTATTTATAGACACGGAAAAGGTGTTTGATTCCTTAAAATGGGACAGCATATTAGATGTAATGAAGAAAATTAAGGTAGGCAAAGTTTTTATGGAATGGATACATTGCATTTACAATAAACAGAAAGCGTGTTTAATTATTAACGATCAATTATCTAAAGAATTCAATATCACTAAAGGAGTCAGGCAGGGATGCCCACTATCTCCTCTACTTTTCATTTTAGTATTTGAACTGCCAAATAATAAAAATTAGACAAGAAGAAATTGCAAAAGCTCCCAAAATTAAAAAATATAATTACGATCTGAAGGCCTACGCTGATGATCTTGTGATTTTTGTTGAAAACCCAATAAATAACATAAAATCAGTTCTTTCAAAGATAGAAAATTTTGGTGATTATGCAGGTTTCAAAATAAATAAGCAAAAAACTAACATCATAACAAAGAACATGACTAAAGAGGAGGAAGAAAGATTAGAAGAGATAAGTCAATGTAAAATAGCTAAAAAGGTAAAATACTTAGGTATTTGGATAACAAAGAATAACACGGATCTATTTAATCAAAACTACAAAACAACTTGGAATGAAATTTAAAAAGATCTATTAAAATGGGCCAAACTAAACTTATCAATTACAGGGAAGACTGCTGCAATTAAAATGTGTGTACTGCCTAAATTTAATTTTCATTTTGCAAATCTCCCCATTTTGATAAACAAAAATTCATTTGACACATGGAATAAGGAGATTAGAAGATTTCGGGGGGGGGGGGGGAGGGAGACCAAGAGTATGGTGGAAAACTTTGTTAGACTTAAAAGAACAAGGAGGTTTAAATTTACCTGACTTAGAGACATACTATCAAGCAAATGTACTCTCAATGCTGTCAGACTGGATCAAACTGAAAGATAATAAATTATTTAACATAGAAGGAGTCAATTTACAATTTGGGCTACATGCATATATTTGATATAAAAAAACAGAACAGATTTGAATTTTGGGAAATACACCCTAAGAAAATCTATATTTGCAACCTTGCAAAAAATAAAAAAAATTGTTCTATAATGATATACTAATCTGGCTGTCACCGCAAACATTTACAAGAAATCCTCTCCCTAACAATCAATGGTTAAGATACCAAGACATAATAAAAATAGATAAAATCTCTGGAGAAATACAAATTAGGAAAATTGAAGAATTACCAAATTTAAATCAAAAAAACACATTGGCTACTATTTCACGAACTTACAAAAAGATTTCAAGTTGATCATAGACAAGAGGGTGTATGAATAGAGGGAAATGAATTAGATAAAACATTAACGGAGGAAAAACCAAAACAAATATCAAGATTATATAAAATACTGATTAAAATGAAATTAGAAAATGAGGTAGTTAAAGAAAACATGCTAAAATGGGCAAAAGACCTTAAGAGAACAATAGAATTGGAAAGCTGGCAATATGCCAGAAATATAACTTGCAAATACATTAAAAACCAAAACATCAGAGAAATTTTTCATAAAATGGAATACCGCTGGCATCTGACACTGATTAGATTACAAAAGCTATACAAAACACATGGTACAAATTGTTGGAGATGCCAAAAAGATCAAGGCACTTGGATACATATGTGGTGGACTTGTCCACAAATTACAAACTTTTGGAATCAGATTCACAATTTTATAAAGTTGACGGTTAAGATAGACTTAGAAATGATCCCTGAAATTTTCCTGTTGAACATGATCAATAAATCTAAAATACAAACGAAAATTAAACATCAAAATATTATTTTATATATGATCTCGGTAGCAATAATATTGATAGGAAAAAAATGGAAGCAAGCAGAACCACCGAAATTAGAAGAATGGCTTCTAGACATGATAGAGATTATGGAATTAGAGAAATTTGCAAATCAAATATATGATTCTGAATTGGACATGGATTGGGAAGCTTTCTTAACAACTAGTGAGAACTATTTAAAATAGACAACTAACACATAGTCAGATAATACAATATGAATGGCTATGAAGGTTTCAAGGAATGATATTGGTACAATATTACTGAAAGTGGAAGCAGCCATTAATGGAATATGTCTTTTTAAGTATCTTCAGATAAGAACATGGTCTTAAATATATAAATGAATATAAGATAAAAAAAATATATGACAACATAAATAAATCTCAACACGAAAAGTTACAAAGTAAACCAGGACTTTAGTAGGACTAAAAGAAATATTGCTGGAGTGACGAAATTGTTGGAGAGACGAGGAGAATGAAAGCATGTTGTTTGTTGTATGTTATATATGATATGTTGTTATCTGTTATAGGTATTAGGTAAGTAAGGTAAGGTACACTGTGGATTTTTTTTTTATTTAACTGATTAAGCTTTGTATAACTGTACACTTTTTATATAATGTGAATTCGTGTTTTGTCTTTGTAATTTTTATATGTTTAATAAAAAAAATTGACCCAAAAAACATGGATGGACTTATACACAGGTCAATGCAGTAATACATTATTCCAGATTCTGCCCCCCCCCCACACACACACAGATGCGTCAAACAGACGTCAAGTCCCGTTGTCCCTAATGGCCATGCAGGGGCTCAAGATGGCTCACTATTTAAGTTCAGTGCAAATCAAATATGAGGGCTTGAAGAAACTGGGAAGGGAGGATAAGCAAAATAGACTCACAGCAAGTAAAATAAGTAAAATGGATTCACAACAGTCAAGCAGAGTTTCCCCACAAAATCCTCCTTTGTTCCCAGGCTCCACATGTGAGCTCCGGGCCCATTGCTCTAAAACCCCAAAATTCCTCCAGAGCACACCTCCATCATCTGCATAGGCCTTCTGGGACCTGAATTTACATGAGGCTGGGAGGGGGCCTGGGCCTGTTTCCAGGCTGGGTTGCAATCTCAGCCTGGCGCCATTGGGTTTATCTGGGTGTGAGAATTGTGATGGGCCCAGTGGAGGCTGCTGAAAAGCTGCTCCTGGCCAATGGGAAGGAACTGGAAGCCTGCACCATGCTGTCGCTCCCCCAATCATGGCATCTTCCCATCCCAGGGATCCATGAGAAGGAGAAGCCTCCAGGAATAGCAGCCATTGCTCCCCCAATGCCCCATGTGAGGGGGCTAGACTCTGTAGCCCCACTTAGCTGCTCTGACATCATTGGAAACTGCGATATTCAGCTGCAGCCAGCCGGGACATTTTTGCAAACTTTAAAACTGTGACAAATGCAAGCTTAAGACAGCTTTAACTGCCCTGCCTCAGTGCTAGGGAATCCTGGGAATTGTAGTTAGTGGTGGCACCAGAGCTCTCTGATAGAGAAGGCTAAATGTCTCACAAAGCTACAGTTCCCAGAATTCCCTATCACTGAGATAGGGCAATTAAAGCTATCTCAAACTGGATTATTTCTGCAGTGTGTTTTGGACCATAATCCTCAGCATGGGAGATTAAAAAGTATGTATATTTACCTTGAATTAGTTTGGTGAGATCCTTTTGGATCTCTTAATCAGAGCAAAGTGCAAGATCTTTCATGGCAAAAAAAGTTCCCAAAAATTTACATTAATGCAACATAACTTGACAACAGGTTGACCTAAGTGGCTCTTGTGTCCCTTTCCAACACTAATGTTCTGGGTTTCTGTGAAGCCATTACTAGAAGTACCTTGTGGGAAAGAATCAAAGAACATGTTGTCCAAAACCAAAATACATTGGGTAGCTCAATAAACCTTTTCTTGTCACCTTTTAAAGGTGTGCTTTATTATCTTTCAGAAACAAATGTGCACAACCATTGAGGCAGGAAAGGCAAAGAGAAACAGATGGCCTCTGTGGTCAGAGATGCTTCGTGTAACTCTTGTGCCATGGCACCAGGGGCATAAACCAAAGTGTGCTGGGGAAAGACAACAAATCTTACTACTCATCCTGAGCAGCATCTGTCACCTGCCTTCTCATCTCTTCAGCCTTTGCCAAGGGCAGGATGTCCTGTACCTATGGAATTATTGATCGATGCCTATGCAGTATTTTAAAAGAAAACCTTGGAAGAAATTTCTTAGGCAGTTCTTTTTCTTATTTAATAATGGCAGGATCTACATAAACTCTCCTGAAAATTAACAAGACTTTGATTTCCTTTTTGGCCTCTTTATTTATTTGCCAATATGAGCTATTATTGTAATTGATTGGCTAACTATAAAACCACAACAGCAACAGCAAATTTATGAAACACTATGTAAACATGTTACATTTTGTTGTTCAGTAATCGTTATCAAGATTTTATAAAAATCTATCCAGAAAGAGTTTATAATTGGAAGGATTTCTGTTAATGAATGTAAGAAGAAGGGGGCAGGAGAGAGAAGGAAGGAAGGAAGGAAGGAAGGAGAAACCAGCTTTCAGTAAATTTGTTGCATATGAAATTTCCTCTCAAGAGTCTGCTGTGATAGTTTCCTGGTACTGGAGAAAGGGTACTGAATTATTGCAGAGCCAGAGTGGGGCATCCAGTGCTGGACTAACTCCCATCAAGTTGCTATTGACATAAAGTGTAACAATTATTCAGTGATAGGAACTAACCCATTAATTTATCAATTAGAACAAGGGGTAACTTGAATAAATGTATTTTTATGAAAGGGATTGACTTAAATTGGAATTTTCGCATTAACATTTCACTGGAATTAAGTTGTTAAAATAAGGTACTGATTAAACACAGCACTAAAGAGCCAACGTTACCCAGTTGGTTCTTTATTCAAAGCATAGATCAGAAATAATGGGTACAACATAGAAGGGGTCCTTTTTTACATCCAGATCCCCCCTATGTCCACATAGAGCTTCCTCAGATGTCCCAGTAATCTGAATTTTGAAGCTCTTAACATTGAGACTTTTTCTGGATGCAATGTGGGAATCAAGTGAGCTAAAGAAAGTGGAAGAGTAAGCATACAAGATTACAAAAGAGGAGGAAAGAGAATGTAGAGTGGGGTTGATAAAAGATGGTGTTTTCAAAAATTTGTGCAACTATTTCTCTCACTTCAAAGACACAGGGCAAATAGCTGATCAGATTTTTTTTTTTTACCTTTATTCTGGTCATGTTTTTCATGTGGTAATATAAATTTAAACACATGTTTAAAATTAACAATTGACAAAAATGACTCCCTTTTAACATAAATATAATCAACTTAGATGTTTTGTACTTATCTAATTTGCAGATGACACCAAATTAGGGGTAGCAAGTACCCCAGAGGACAGGTTTAGAATTCAAAATGACCATAAGAGATTAGAAAGCTGGACCAAACCTAAGAAAATGAATTTCAACATAGAGAAATGTAACATACTACACCTAGGCTGATAGAAATGAAATACAAAAAAGAAAAGAAATGAAATACAAAGATGGGGTGGTACCTGGTTTGACATGTGGAGTTTTAGTAGATCGCAAGCTAAACATGGGTTAACAGTGTGATACAGCAGCTAAAAAAAATGTGATTCTAGGCTACATCAAGAGGAATATAATGGTGAGGAAGTAATAGTACCACCCTGTTCTGCTTTGGTCTGAATACTGCATCCAGTTCTGGGCACCACAATTCAGGGAGGATATTGACACACTGGAACACATTCAGTGGAGAGTAACCAAAATGGTGAAAGGTCTGGAAATCATGCCTTATGAGCAGTGGCTTAGGGAGCTGGATATGTTTAGCCTGGAGAACAAAAGGATAAGAGGTGACATCATAGCCATATTTAAGTACTATATTTGAAAGGATGGCATATTCAAGAAGGAGCAAGCTTGTTTTCTGCTGCTCCACACCAAAGCCTGAATGGTCATCTGTCAGGAGTGCTTTGATTTTGACTTCCTTCATAACAGGGAGTTGGATTGGATGGCCCTTGAGGCCAACTCTATGATTCCATGACTCTGTGATTCACAGATCTATGCTTAATCTAATGCATTAACCCATTCCTACTAACTATCATTTTTCTGCAAGTACTTATGGTATAGTTGTTCTTGCTCTTTAGCTGTCAAATACAACAATGCCTATAATGGATCTGGAATAACAACCTAGGAAAGCACATATGAAAGTTGTTCACAGAAACATTGATTGGGAGGCCAAACTTACAAAATGGTGATCATGAACCATGTTACTGCATACCTACAGCAACAGCGAACACCCTTAAAGGGCCATTTTCTACCATCCCAGACCCATTGTGGTCTACTTCTGCCTCTTCTCAGTAAAACAGGAAATGACCAGAAGTTAAATTCTGATTTCTTTTTTAAAAAAGGTTTTTAAATATCAAATAAGATGTTTGTTTTAGAGGTGAATGGCACATGTGGAAACCTCTAGAGACATCCTGCTCACCTTTGTGGGATGCAGGTCTGGTTGGAGAGCTCTAGGGTGATAAAAATAGTTTTCGGATGCTGCATGTGAACTATGACGTGTTCTACAGCACTGGCGGATGGAGCAAAATCTAAAAGGGAGAATGGAATGATCTTTCAAGCATCTTTTACAAATCTCACAGATGTCAGTATGAATTTTTGATTTTTAGAAATACTTTTAATCCTACTGCCTCTTCTATCCTACTTTCATTATTTCTATGGCTTTTAGACTGTAAGCTTAGTTCTGTACTCAGAACTGAGCTCCACTGAATTCAATGAAACTTTCATCCAGGGTACTGGGTATAGGATTTCATGTATTTTTAGTGAAGTAGTGGATGTGCTGACTTTTGGTGTTACCCAAAAAACTAGGGTCCTGTGAGGACACCCATACATTAATATGTTTCAGGAGAATTTTAGCAGCTCAAATAAAATACCTTGGCTAGGGCAGTGTTCAGCCTTGGGATCTTAACCCTTTTTATATTGGTTCCAAATGGCACACAATTCTAGAGGCAATTCTAAATAGGTTTTGTAGTTTTATAATGAAGAATCAACACACACGCGCGCACACACACACATGTGAACTAATGAAGCAAAGGTGGGAGAAGGAGAAAAGCAAAGGCCTTTCTAATAGTAACACTGTACCAATCCTGAAGTGTGGTTTCAATCGATGGGTGTCTGGAACAGAAATGACTCAATGCTGCCTCAGCAAATGAGGTGACTGGAATCTAGTAGAACAGAGTGTCTGCCTAGTCCCACGCTAGACCAAACTGCTGCCATATTGACTAGGTGTGGTACATATACTCAAAATCCTATCCCGGGGCAGCAATCTCGGATTGAATGGATTATGTTACTGCCAAATGGTTTTCCAAGAAAGAAGAATGGTCAGGAGATTGAGGAAATGTTTGGACAATTGGTGTGAATATCTCAGACAAAGGGAAACTTCAACTACTAAAGAAGTATCCTTTGTCTGTGTATGCACATCCACTTTCTTCAGCCAGGTATGTCTTTGAGTGATCTCATTGTGGTAAGTGCACTTGCTTCCTCCTTTGATAGAGCCAAGTTTCTGCAGTGGGGTTGCCTTTCTAGGTCACCCACCCCAGCATCCCTTTTAATATTAGATTGATATCAAATATGAGAAGGATTATTGGTCCTGATCTTGGGGTAACACTGGGATATATATGCATACATGTTTTCTCCTTTCCCCTCTGTTCACACATTCACACACTTAAGAGCAGCAGTACATAGCTTGTTTTCCATTTTATTAGGATCAGCTGACACAGAATTGTGAGCTAGCAAAATCAGTAACTAGCATCTTGGATTTTGCCTGAAAAGCTTATGAGAGTGTGAAAGGCAAACAGAAGGTGCAGTATGTTTTTGAACAGCATGAAATGGCCTGCTTGAGAATTTGCCAGGAGTTTCTTTCCCAGCACCCAGGGGAAACACTATGTGTAAGCCAACAAACTGGTTTTAGCAATTTTTCTCCCCACCAGGAGCTGGAATTTTGTAAGTCTAATGAGTCTTCATTCTTAATTTCAGACAAGCTTCCCTAAATAACACAGGCTTTAAATATTGAGGGTCATAAAAACCTTTTAATAAAATGAACCCTGGTTTTATAGGAATTTGGCATTCTAAATCTAAAAATGACCTCAGATTTGCTCCATCACCTACAGTTTTTTCACAACATCCTTGGACTTTTCCAAGTTGTCTTGTAAAGAAATATCCTGCATAGAGTAAAAAAGGGGTTAAAGGTTCAAAACACTCTGCAGAAACAATCCCATTTGAAGCCACTTTAACTGCCCTGGCTCAATGCTAGGGAACTCTGGAAACTGTAGTTTTGTGAGACATTTAGAGAGCTCTGGTGCCACAATGACCTATAGTCGCCAGGATTCCCTAGCACCAAGCCAAGGCAGTTAAAGCAATCTCAAACTGGATTATTTCTGAAGTGTGTTTTGGAGCAAAGCCTTCTAACAGACAAAAACACTTTAATTCACTTATGTGAAACACAAAAAGCCATTCAAAGCACTAAAAGAAATCACATTAGAATATCAGTGCCTGCACTTAATCAAAGCTGAGTAACAACTGAAGTGATAACAATGTTGAATTTGTGAAGGAACTGTGTGGTACATTTTTATTGTGTGTGTTTTTTTAAAAAAAAATCAGCACCCAAAATATGTTAAAAAACAGCTACAATTCTGGAGATTATCACACAGGCTCTGGGGAATGGGCCTGGTGCAGAACAGAAGGGGGTGGAAAGGGAACAGAATGGGGGTATCACCTATTTTACCACACGGGAGAACACTGCCGATGCTGCTGAAAGTCCCCAACCATCCCACAGGACACTATTTTCAAGAACGATTCTGAATAGTTGTTGAAAATCGCCTCCTGCGGGACAGCTGGGAACAGATTGGCAACTTCTGGTGACATTGGTGGCGTTCTCGCAGTGTTCCCCCCATGCGGTAAAATAGGTGATATCCCTGTTCCATTCCCTTCTAACCCACTTCTGCTCTGCTGGCCGGTGGGATAAGCTCCATTGAAAAAAAAATTTTTTTTTCATCTCAGGCCTGTGTAATTTGCTTTACAACAAGTAGAGTTCACACAACAAACAACAAAAGCAATTTCACTGCAGCTGAGCTTGGGGGTAATATTGAAGCCAGAGGAGTTGATAGATGATGTTGATCAGAATGTCTCAACGCTATGCTCTTGCTCCACTACATCACTGTAAACCTCCAATAGTCAAAGGCTAGTTGCTGTTGATTATCAACCAATACCTCACTACACCATTATAGGTGTAGTTAATTCACTTTTATTTATGTTAATCCACTTTTAATATTATGGCTGCCTTTTATGTAATTCTGGGGTTTATAGTTTAGGAATGCCTAAGAGCACTTTGGCTGAGAATTCTATATGCCCCTCCCTAAACTGTAAATCCCAGGCTTCCACAGGAGGAAGCCAAAGCAGTAAAAGTGGAATACTAGTGCTATAACAGTGTGGTGAAGTATTGTCCTAATTAGTGAATCAAATGGGCGATTTAATTGGAAAAGCAATTGGATACCTCCTTCGAACTGCATTCTGTCAAATTCCCCAAACTCTCCATTTGGTCCACTGTTTCAACTAATCCAGCAAAAAATAATATTGCATGGAATTTAAGACATTAAATTGATCAAATTCAACTGGACATAAAACATATGGAATACATTAACAAGTTAGAACAGGTTTAAAAGATTAAAGCATGTTAGAAACCATGTGTTCAACATTTGAAGTAAGTCCTTGAGGCCCAGTGCATCCCTTAGGGAAGGTTGTGTACCATCTCTGGTAAAGGAAGTGGTTATGAGACCGCTCCTGAAAAAAACCTTCCCTAGACCCCCCTGGACATGAAGAACTATAGCCCTGTGTCCCATCTGCCATTTTTGAGCAAGGTGATCAAGAGGGCTGTCACTCTTCAGCTCCAAGTGGTCTTGGATGAAACTGATTTTCTAGATCCATTTCAAACTGGCTTCAGGACCGGATATGGGATGGATACTGCCATGGTCGCCTTAACTGATGACCTGCGTCTAAGCATTGACAGAGGAAGCATGACCTTGTTGGTGCTATTAGACCTCTCTGAGGCATTCGATACAATCGATTGCGACATCCTCTTGGAACACCTGAGAGAATTAGGAATTAGATGCACTGCTTTGCAGTGGTTCATTTCCTTCCTCTCGGGCAGGTTCCATAGGGTGGTGCGCAGGGACAGTTGCTCCTCAAAAACAGAGCTCAATTGTGGTGTCCCTCAGGGTGCCATCCTGTCCCTAATGCTATTCAATATTTATATGAAGCCATTGGGAGAAATCATCCGTAAACAGGGGGCGGGGTGTTATCAGTACGCTGATGACACCCAAATATACTTCTCCATGTCTCGATCACCAGCGACAACGACAGATGGAATTTCTCCCCTCAATCGATGTCTTGCAGCAGTAATGGACTGGATGAGGGAAAACAAGCTCAGGTTGAATCCAGACAAAAAGGAGGTACTTACGGTAGGGGCTTCTAAACCAGGTATTGGGCTGCAACCTCCGGTCCTAGAGGGGTTCACATTCCCCTTGAAGGGCTGTGTTCGCAGTTTGGGCGTGCTTCTTGACATGTCGCTTCACGTGAGGTGAATGTGACAGTCAAGAGTGCCTGTTACCAACTGTGCCCTTTCCTGGAACCGGGAGACCTCGAAACCATAGTTCATGCACTGGTAATTTCACAGCTTGACTCTTGTAATGAGCTCTACATGGGGCTACCCTTGTGCCTAGTCTGGAAACTTCATCTGGTATCTAATATGGCAGCTAGGCTGATTACAGGAACAACTAGGAGCGATCATATTACACCAATACCAAATCAATCCACTGGCTGCCTATTAGTTTCTAAGCAAAGTACAAGGTGTTGGTGATCACCTTTAAAGCCCTGCATGGCTTAGGTTCAACCTATCAAAGGAATCGCCTGCTTCCATATAATCTGCCCCATATGCTCAGATCCTCTGGGAGGAATTTATTACAACCAGCGAGGACTAGATTAGTTGCAACCTCCCAGAGGACTTTTTCTGCAGTTGCTCCCACTCTATGGAATGACCTTCTGGATGAAATCCGTCTAATATCCAACATAGACAGCTTCTTCCGGCAGGCCTTCCCAGAACAGCTCCTGGCCACATAAAGAACCCCATACTGCTTGTATTGGTGTAACTTTGGTTACAATAATTCTGCCCACCATTAATTGTTAAAAAATGTTGGATTTTTTTTTTTTGTTTTTGTATTACTGTATTACTGTTTAATTGTGTTTTAAGGGGGGATATGGTGTATATTTGTATCTGTATTTATCTTTGTAAGCCGCTTTGATTGTTTCCACAAAAAGTGGGGTAGAAATTAAAGTTTTATTATTTTATATGTTATTTTATGAAACATCAGGTTTATACTATAGACACATTGGACTTTTCTGTGTTCAGCCTATTGCTATGATATTTGCTGTCAGAATGGATAATTGGGAACGGCCATGGATTTTGGATCTTATGAGCCTTATAACATTATTAAACAAACCCAGCAGGCAAATAAGATATGTGTTTGCTTTTTTCTCCCTCCACATGATGAGGGTTATACAAGTGTTGTAAAAATGTTCTGTTTGCCAAGATGGAATAATCCATTTGGCAAAAATGACACTTTTACAACACTCTCCCATACGTTTACAACATGAAGAGAATGAAAGTCATGTGGAGGGAGGGGAAAAATGTGTCTTTTTGTTTGCTTGCTGGGTTTGTTTAATAATGTGATAAGGGGCCCTAGTGGGCAAACATCTTTCAGTGCTGGAAGTCCCTAGGTGTACTACATACAAGATTTTAGACAGATGATCTTACTGAAATTGCCTTTAAAATAGAAAATAGCATTGAATAAGATGAAAGTAGGCAAAAAAATACCTAAAGATACAACTGATTTTCTTGGAGTGTTAATCTAGCACTCTGAAAGAAAAAGCTTTTCTTTCCTCCCAGGTATTTTAGATTTTAGATAACATCTATCACTGGGTTTTTAAATATATTTTTTCTATTCTCTTTATTCCTGCTGGACTGTTCTGTATTCTTTTAGAATTTTGTAACACACCCAGACACATCTGGATCTGAGGCAAATTCAATAAGTATGTAAAAGAATGCAGCCTATTCAGAAGAGCAGTGATTCATGCAGTGATGCATTAGGCACCTTCCTCTGATATGGGTAATTGTAGTATGTGTTTCTGCAGCAAGAGTGATTGAATTATTCAGTCATAGCCAATCCAGAGAATTGAAAGAACTGTATCATTTCAAAAGATTCTGATAGAAAAGAGGCAAAGCCAGATCTATGAAAACTGCACAGGTAGACTTCTTTGTAGCTGGGTTACTTGGGCTTACTGGAAGCTTTCATTTTTATTTGTTGGTTTTTTTCTCATGGCAGGCTGGTACTGCAGTGTCACAATGATGGAAGAGTTTTTGGACATCAAGTACCGTAGTCTAACCACCAGCTCAATGCAGGATCTGCAACACAGGATCCAAATGCAATATCTCTGAGGGATGGCCACCCAGCTCTGCTGAAATGCCTCCATTTCTCCAAGCAGCCTGTTCTGCTTTTAACACCCTTTGCCAGAGGGGCATACTTCCTGTTGCTTACAGCCTTTTGTTGTTGTTAGCTGCCTTGAGTCTGTTCTGACTCATGGCAACCCTATGGATGAGACATCTCTAGAATCCATATCTTCCACTGCCTTGCCCATAACCTCTCTAATTGAGTCTATCCATTTGGTTTGTGGCCTTCCTCTCTTTCTTCTACCCTCTACCTTACCTAGCATTATTGTTTTTTTCTAGTGTTCCGTGCCTTCTCACTATGTGGCCAAAGTGTGATGGTCTCACCTTGATCATCTTAGATTCCAAGGAGAGCTCTGTCTAATCTGTTCAAGAACCCATTTGTTTGTCTTCTTGGCTGAACATTGTATCCTAAGTACTCTTCTCAAGCACTAAATTTCAAATGAGTTGATTATTTTTCCTGTCTGCTTCCTTCAATGTCCAGCTCTTGCATCCATACATGATAATTGGGGATTCAGTGGCCTGAATTAGTCTGACTTTAGTGCTCAGTTGCATGTCTTTGCTCTTCAGTATCTTTTTCAGTTCTTTCATAGCTGCCCTTCCCATTCCTAGACTTCTTATTTCTGGACTACAGCCTCCATTCTGGTCAATGCTTGATCCTAGATATGGGAATTCTTTAACTATTTCAATTTCCTCATTGTCTAGATTGATTTTGTGTATTTGTTCTGTGGTCATTATTTTGTTTTATTTATGTTAAGCTTCAGACCTACCTTTGCACTTTCATCTTTGACCTTCTTTATTAAGTGTTCCAATTCCTGAATGTCTTCTGCTAATATTATGGTGTTGTCCGGATATAGGTTGTTAATGTTGCTTGCTCCTGTCTTAACACCTCCTTTTTCTGATTCTAATTCTGCTTTTCTGATGATGTTTTCAGCATATAAGTTAGAGCCTTATCGCTTCATTAAACAAACCTGGCAGGAAAACAAAAAGATATGTATATTTTTCCCTCTCTGCATGACATTGCTCTTTTGTTCTCTTCCGGTTGTAAAACCATGGGAGAGAGTCATAAAAGTGTCGTAAAAGTGTCCCATTTGCCAAGCTTGAATAATCTGTTTCTCAAAAATGATGCTTTTACAGTGCTGTCCCACACATTTACAATGAAAACGACAACAAAAGTCATGCAGAGGATATTTTTTGTTTGCCTGCTTGGTTCTTGTAATTAACACCCACTGGTACTCCTGTCCTGTGAGGCAGCAAAGAACAAATCTGCTCCATCTTCAGCATGGCAGTTCTCCAGGTGATTGAAGGTGTTTCATGACCTCACTTATTTTTTCTAGGCCAACAACATCCAGCTCTTTCAACCTTTTCTCCTACCCTTTCCAGACCCTTCACCATCTTAGCTGCCCATTTGTGAGTGTTGTTCACTCATGGGACATAAGTGTGTCCCCTCCCACATACAGTTTGGAAATTGATGTACTAAATTTTCGATTTGCCTTATTGCCTCACTGGTTTGTCATCATCGTAACATAAGGCAACATTTCTTAGATGAGCTTATGATGATCACCTTTTTAAAAAATTGACATAAAGTTTGTTTTGATTTGTAGTTGTTAACTCTATGTAGTCACCATCTAGATTTATACCTTTTTCCCAGCATATCTTGACCGTCCGAATATCTGATATTGTAGAAGCCTGCAGATTGCGCCTGACAAGGATTTTACACTTTAGTCACTTCTGGCAGAGCCAGTCACAAAAATAAAGGACACAATGAGTTGATTTTCTCAGCAACGTGCACTTAGGGACCAATTATGACACTGACAAAATTTCATCAATATGCTATAATAACTTCCAGGTGACAATTATTACTTTATGATACCCTCTCGTAAGGCGCAATCTGCAGACTTCTACAATATCAGGTATTCGGAGGGTCAAGATATGCTGGGAAAAAGGTGTAAATCTAGATAGTGACTACATAGAGATAAGTTAACAATTACGAATCAAAACAAACTCTCTGTCAATTTTTTAAAAAGATGATCATTAAAACTTTTGAATACCCCCTCGTACTACTTGTTATTTGAAGTTCTTATATAATTTTTCTGCATTTTTTTTTCATTTGAACGACCTTACGTTCTGTTGATTTAATTTTTGGTATGCACTGCATTGGTAAAACAGAATGATTTAATGAAGGATTGGTATTTCAGACAATGTCTCTGTTAGGAGGAGGAGTATAGGGAGACCATAAGTATAGTTGAGAGAAAGGAGGCCAGTAAGCCGTGCAATAATTGCAAATTTGGGTTCTGGTGCATTATAATAAGACAAAAATGAAGCAGTGAGGAAGGAACATATTGTGATGATTTGATTCTACCCCACTATGCGCAAACGGAGTGCTTCCTACCAAAACTGTGGCTGCATTAAGGAGGCAGGTGTTTTGATCAGTGAAGTGGATTTCTTTTATTTTTGAAAATCCTCTATCAGGCCTATATGTATTTGATTAAGAATGTAGTGACACCTGGTGGCAGACTACATACAGCTCCTTAGAAGATTGTTTAGCAAATTATATATAGTCTGGGTTGACCCACTTTTGCTAATAGATTCCTTTTTAACCTTGCTTCTGTGAAAATCATCTTGTTTCCCTAATGAAAGTGTGTGAACTGTAGATAACAGCAATATGCTGCAGTGGTAATACCAGCTGCCCTCTTTTTTTATTTTTTTCCAAAAGAATCCAAAAAACATGGCTTGAATACAGAAGTGCCTGTTTTAGTACATGTAAACATGTTAGTACATGTGAACTGGCTTTTTAAAAATGCACATGTGTACACCTACACCCACTCACACCCCCACACTACAGAGATATACAAAGTAAATGAGCTTCTAAGGAACATAGTCCACTGCTCAGACAGGGAATTATACATAACAGGCTGGGCTTTATAAATGCCTAACTTGTGTTCACCAGAAGCAGTAGCCATAAATTTTGTTCTAGAATGGCTGGATTTTTTCTGTTTGAATGTTTTATAATAGTTTTCCAAAACTGACCAAAAAAAATCCTGTTCAGGACCGGCAGAAGTTGAAGTTTTCAAAAAAAAAAAAAATGAACATGGGAGAGACAAAACTGATGACATATTCACCCCCAGAACTCTGAGTATTTAATTCATAAATGTTTGTCCTTGAAATCTCTACTTTTTTCAACTGTGTTAGCACTCAATTCAGTTGCCATCTCTTTTTTTTTCTGAGAGACTCCTAATCTTTAATTTACTACATGGCAGGTAGGTGTGATATACTGTAGTTCTCTCCATCCCAAAAATAGCTGTACCTCCTGTATATGGCCAGGACATACAGGTGATTTTGTCCAGCATGTTTTTTGAAAACTTGCTAACATTTTGAATACCACATGTGAGAAGAAAAACCTTGCAAAGTGAAACATTCAATGGCAGTTGGAAGCGTAACTGACAGATTTCCCTGTCTCTATATTGTTTATAAATATTTGGGAGTGTGGCTACTATTTTAGATAATTGACAGCCGCCAATCAATATTTTGCAATTTGACAGCTAATGTTGCCCTATGTTCTTGTTTATTCTGGGCCAGTACTGTGTAACTAATTTGGATGAATCATAGAATCATAGAGTTGGAAGAGACCACAAGGACCATTCAGCCCCACTTCCTGTCATGCAAGAATACACAATCAGAGCATCCCCCAATGGATGGCCATCCAGCGCCTGTTTAAAATTCTCCAAAGAAGGAGACTTAACCACTCTCTGAGGCATGAATCCTGAATAACAAAGCAAATGTGGATGATTTTGACCAATTTGTACAAACTCTAGATCAAACAGCATTGACCCAATCTAGAGCAGAATGGCATAGTCTAAGGCACTTCAGAGCTCCTGATCTGAAGATATGGACATTGAATATATGTATAAATGGAAAATCTGTGTGGAAAAACCAGTTTGTCTTCAAAGTGACCTTTTAAGGAATATTGTGATTCTTCCAAGTATGATGGTAACTGAATGTGTGTTTCAAGAGTTTAAAATGATGTAAAAATTACATGTTAAAAAGGTTAAGTGCACATGCTTGAAAACTATTTCTAAGTGTTAAGCCTGTAAAACCAAAATAGCTAGATAATAGCTAAGACAAGTCATAAGCAAATGTGACATAGCCAGAATGAATGGTTTCCTCAAGCAAAGAGAATTGGGAATCCATATATGTTTGAGGCCCAATACAGCTGGCCCAAAAGGGCTGTCTGTGGGGTGGGATTAGGTTGGGGAGCGCGCAGCATTTGCACACTCCCTATCCCTGGCGCGTGTGGATGGCACCATTTTAAAAGCTAAAGCTGCAAGCTAAAGGAAAAGATATTCCAGCTCAACATTAGAAGGAACTTCCTGACAGTGAGAGCTGTTCAACAGTGGAACACATTCCCTTTGAGTGTGGTGGAGTCTCCTTCTTTGGAAGTGTTTAACCAGAGGCTGGATGGCCATCTGTTAGGGGTGCTTTGATTTCCTGGATGGCAGTGGTCTCTTTCAACTCTATAGCAAGAAGCAAGTACATTTCTATACCACTCTATGATTCTATGATTCTGTGTGTAGCTGAAAGCTACATGGAAGCCACACTTCGGTCCTTAGAACCAGAGCAAAAAGCAGCTGGGATAATCCAGCTCCTGGTGGCATGGGTTGGCCCTTGTGTGCATGACCCACCTTAGAAGTGGGCTGTGAGGTCAGCAGGGTTCCAACCTGCTTCTGGCCAGAGTGGACTCAGGCCACTCCTTCACATCCCTCTTCTCCTGCCCTTAGTCTTACCCCAATTGAATAAAATTTGGGCTTTTTGAATGTCATATATTTCCTTAAATCTTAAAATAAAATTATTTAGGGACATATTTTCCAAAACATTAAACATATTTGGCCAGTTCATGTTATCATACACTTTCTTTGCACACCCAAAAAATCAAGGCAGATTGTTGTTCATTATGTTTGTCCAAATGTTATAAAATATCCAATACACATCTTGTATTAGTATGTTGGCATTACACCAAGGATCTACTGTCTTCTTGGCCCTATTCTTGGCCCTTAACCCCAGCAGATTCTTAATTTCCCTAGTCTCCTGCGTCTCTGTTCTCACTCCCTGCTGGGCTGAATGAGACCTCTTGAAATCCTCTAGTCATGCTGCCACCACCCACTGAATCCTTTAGAACACACTGGGACTTGCTAAGGACTTATAGTTTCCTTCTCTTGCTAACCTAAGTAAGTAACAGCCGAGCTAAGGCACATGTATAGGAGTATAGAGACAGCAGGTACTTTTAAAGAATTTATTCTAACTAGCCAGAATAGAGCAAGAAGGTATCATTCATGCAAGGCCTCCTTGCCTTGCAGGTACAGAATGCATAGGTACAAGGTGTTTAATAATAATAATAATAATAATAATAATAATAGATTTATTTCTAGCCCGCCCAGTCACGAAGAATCCGGGCGGGTTACAACAATAAAATATACTGAAGTTACAGTAAAATCAAACCCTAAACCTCCCCTGCCCCCCTTCTGGCAAGCCAAAAGATTTTTTTAAAAAACCCAAAGCCTAGACGTTCTAGCTAATGCATTCCTAAGCTACTCACACTGCGATGGGATCTGCAGTCCTTGATGGGTTTTTCGGATGTGAGGAGCTGACTCCCATTGCCTAGCTCAAACTGCATCCCTTAAGCCTTCCCTCTTGGCACAGGCCCACCAGCTGGGCTCCCAAACAAGGAAGACTCACAAGGCCAGATGAGCCACACAATGGAAAGACTCAGGCCACATGGTCTCAGAGGCCTTTTAAAAACCTCTGTTGGAAGATTCTTGAAAGTCCTGGTCCTGCTCAACTGATTGGCCAGTTGGGCCTTAGGTCAGCTATGATGTAAATTCTCATTACTGCCTCTCCTTAGCTTAACTCTTTGTTGTCTGAGAGAAATCCTCAAATGATTGGTGGGTCCAGTCATTACATCTTCGCAGACTTTGAAACTGAGTTCATTGTGTGTTGGAAAGGCTAAAACACTTGATCTTCCAAACATTTATAATAGGGGTGCCCAATCTGGGGTGCCCACAGCCCCAGGGAGTGTGAGATGGACTTTCAGGAGGTGTGACAAAAAGTGGCTGGGGTCCTTCAGTGATGAGTCCTGAGTACTGTTGTAAAATGACAAAATAATTATTCTCATGCCTGAAGAATGGTGGGCAATAAAATTACTTTTTCCCCTCATGAAAAGAGTGAGGTAATTACAATGTCTCATCTCTCACAATGGCCAGTGATCAGCCATTCCAATCAGGGGTGGAAAATTCTTTATGACGCTCATTCTTCCAAACATCAGTGCTTTATGGCATCATAGCAATAAAACCGCACGGGTGCAAGAGGATGTGAATTTTCACACACTAGTGAAGGTAAAGCTGTCTTGCCAATGAGTGTTGAGATGGTGTGTCGTTGTTCTTTTTGCAGTGACTGGATTTCAATTTTCCAAGCTAAAACAGAAACACTCACACAAGGGATGGGGAAGGGTGGTAGCTTGGTGTAGTTTATGAGGAACATAGAGTGAAGAAGACAAGCTGAGATCAGTTTTGTCTACAAGTCTTACAGTTAGAAGAGGGATTGGGCAAGCTGTAGTCCAAAAATATTCCAAGGTCTAATTTTCTTTCTCTATCTGCCTCTCTAGCACATACTATAATGCACTGAATTCAGTGGAATTAATGGAGTACAGCTATTGTTGGACTGCAAGTTCCAGCAGCCCCTAGCTGGTGTAACCAATGCTGAGAAATGGTGAAACATCTGGAGTTTGGAAACCATGAAGGGTCAGTCAGCCCTGGTTAGTACTTGGATGGGAGACCACCAAGGTATACTAGGTTTTGTAGGCTAGCTTTCAGAGGATGGAACTGAGAAAATCACCTTTCAGTATTCCTCACCTAAGAAAACCCTAGGAAATTCACAGGGCCCCCCATAAATTGATGGGCTTCTTGAAAGCACATGTGCGCGCGCACACACACACACACACACTAATCCCTAATCTTCTCTAATGAAGCCTGTTGTTTTTTATAAAGGGAAGAATAATATATATAGATAGATACACACACACACACACACACACACATACAGTGGACCCTTGCCTTATGTAGGAGATCCATTCTGGACTCCCGTGTAAGGCGAATAATGTGTATGCTCGAGCCCCATTGAATATAATGGGGCTCGGGCGTGGCGTTGCACACACACCACAGGCGCATATGCCATTCATTGTATTGCAGTGCAGCTTCAGCATATAGTGTAAACCAATTTTAAATCTTGCCTCTGTCTTGTTGTTTCCCCCCTCTTGAATTGTTGTGATCAATTTCTTCTTTTTGTCTTTCTTTAATTTATAAGCTTGTCTGTACTGTATATTCAAAATTTTTGCTTTGCATATCATTTTTCTCTCAATTTCAGTAACCACGTTCATAAATAGCTACTTTTGCAAAAATTTTATTTCTTTCACAAGACCTAACCTAGATGAGTTTCTTTTAATTCCTCTTTTTAATTTTTAATTGCATCTGAGATCCATTTCTTTCTTTACAGTCTCTTTTTTAGCTCTGCATTTTGTTGAATTAAAAAGAAAACCTTTCTCATAAAGGCCCTGCCGACATCCCAAACTATTCACACTTCCATACCTTTCTTCAGATTATCCTCAAAACATTCCTTCAGTGTCTTCTTCACCTTACTTAATACTGTCTCATCTTGTGGTAAAATTTCAGTTAGTTTCTAATTAAAACACTCCTCCTCCATTATGACCAGAAAAAAAAAAGTTTTTAGTAAAACCTCCATTTCCTTAATTAGAATTAATGGCTTAGATTTTTTAAAATCAATTCTGGGGAAAGATTTATCCTTCCCTGGAAAAAGGTATATTATTTTGCCTTTTTCTTATTTAAGTCTCTAAGTTCTTTGGAGTACTAAATTGTCCATAAAAAAAAAAAAAATCTCAGAAGTTTCCCTTGCTCACCTTTTGCCTTTTTATCTGAATTTCTATCAATTTGTGGAGAAACAACACCATTCTAATCCCCCCCCCAAAAAAAATCTAATTATCATAAGAAAATTCTTACAGTTTTACTACTAAGTTTTCATTATAAAAACTTCTTTGCATATTGAGCCAAAAACACATGCTGCTTGGTGATTAATTCCCCTAGTGGGTGAAAATGCTACATTTATCATTTCATACAAGTCAGTGGAACAGATATTTTACTTTCTGAATAGATTGAATGAGGAATTCTTTCTGAAACAGTGTCTATAGCTATACTGAAGTCATATGGAGTAAACATACTAGAGGCTGAGTCTCCTTTATCAGAAATGCTTGGGACCAGAAGTGTTTCAGATTTTGGAATTTGATGCATTTTGGAATACAGGTATTCCTCTGTTTGGAATACAGAAGTTCCCCAAATCCCCATTCGTAAGCCCTAGTGAGTTTATGAATGGGGATGTTTCAAAATCCCCATTCATAAACTCACTGGGGCTTATGAATGGGGATTTTCAAACTGGGGGTTTCCCTCCGGTTGAAATGAATGGGCCTCCGATAGAAAGCCCAAATTGTTTTAAAAGGCCTCCTGTAGAGTGTGCATGAGCTGTCAAATTAAAAAAAATACAATAAAAATAATAAGAAATTAAAGTAAGATACACTAAAAATAATAAAAAATATATAATACAATAAAAATAATAGTAAAAAATACAATAATAAATGGAATAAAATGAAATGAAATAAAATAAATGTGCCTGAGTTGTCAGATTAAAAAATACAATAAAAATAATAAGAAATTACAGTAAAATACACTAAAAATAATAATAAAAATATATAATACAATAAAAATAATAGTAAAAAAATAAAATACAATACAATAATAAATACTATGAAATGGAAATAAAATAAAATAAATAATAATTAGAATAAATTAAAATAAAATAATTAATAAAATAAAATAAAAATATTTAAAAAATGCTGATTTTGCCGGGAGAGGAGGCATGTTCCGCCCCCTGGCCTTTCCCCTCCCCTGAACTTGACCCGATCTTGATCGGAGCCAAGTTCATATTCCATGTGAACCGGTTTCTCCCAAAAGAAATGGTAAATATACCGCATTGGGAGAAACCAGGTTATGGGGGATTTGCCCCACTACGCGTGTGCAAGCTCCGGATTCAGTAGTGTTAAAACCGGTTTCAGTATGAACTTCTTGATTTTAAACCAGTTTGCTAACTAGTTCTTATGATAGTCTGAACGGCCCCTTTGAAAACCATCTCAGAGCATTGTATGAGACCAGTGTGAGATTGGAAACTGTCTGATATGGGAGATAGCAGGATTGCAATTTGCCTTCACTGTAAGGAGAAGATGAATTGCATGGGTCACCAGGACTTGGTTCTTCACATTTATTAACTGATCACTTTCAGTTTCCCTCTCCAGGAGCTCTTTAAAATGCTTTGGTCTTTGAAATGTTACTTGATATATAGCTTTTCAGCAAAAACTGCAGACAAAAGTGAAGAGAAATCTAAACCTCGGAAGAATGGGAGAGGAGGTGACACATTGCTTTCCTTACCAGAAAACTATTTCAGATCTTCCAGCAATTCACAGATCAAAACCAAGACACGTGTGGCCAAAGCAACATCAGTGTGATCAAAATGGCAAAAGGCATTACTGAGGAAAAACACACATGTTAGGAGAGACTGTGGCTGAGTTAAATGAGTGCAAACGACTACTTTGAACTCAGTTTTCAGCGCTTGAAATTGGTAGAGGACAGAGGGAAAAAGTGGGAGGAGGAGAGAGAAACTAGAACTTTAAAAAAAAAAGCTCAAAAAGTGGGGTGACAGAGGAATAATCTGCACCATACCTACCAAACTGCCATCCCTACCAAATTGGAACAGTTGAAGAGTATACTGTTTGATGAGCTGTTTTTAAAAAACAAATAAGTTTTGATAACTGAAGTTTCTGTTCATGTTTGTTTTTAAACACAAATAACTATTTCTGAACAGTATATAAATACATTTCAGGATCACTCTACTGGCTGAACATTTATTTTCTTAAACATCATTGTAAAGATGTAAATCAGATTAGTGCCCTTTGAGTTCAGTTCATTGTTTTGAATTCTGAATTCTTGAATATACATTAATTAAGATTTCCTGGATTTCCTAAATTATGCTTTTAGGCCAGAACAGAACCACATGTGTAACAGTTGCATAAAAATTAAAGACTACTGTGATGTCAAATTATTGTGAATGCTCCAATATACTCCCAGAAATGCATGTTCTTTGATATTCATTTTAAAAAAAAACAACTCTTTAAATTTGCATAGGAAGTTGTTATTTAATTATTCACTGTCTAAGGATAACAGGATACACCTCCTGCTGTTTTTTTTTCTTTTCTTCTTAGAACTGAATGAGCTATTAAAAAATGCAGATACATTGTGGAATGGGGGTATTATATATCATATGCATTTCTTCCCTAAAAAGTGGCATTTCACTAACAGAAAGTGACATTTCAGTAGTGTGAAATTCTGGAATAGTGTTGGAAAAGAAAGTGAGTCCTTCAGAAGACTTGAGAATTTTTCAAATGAGTCCAGCTCCTTAATTGGCCTTTCAAAAGCAATACACTTATTTATGTTCCTCAGCAACTGCAGTGAAGATCTTGTCATGGGAACAAAAAAGAAGCATTAGTAAAGTCTTGGTCTTAGCTCTCTCTCCCCACAACCCCAATACTAAAAATATGAAGTGACCTGCTTTTAGAGTGTAGTGAATAATTAGTAAGCATATTTAGTTTGCTCATCTTTAGCTTGCCCTAAGAATAAGTGAACAGATTGCAGTTGCATAGAGTGTATTTTTTATGGCTAGTACCTTTTCAAATAATTTGATGTTCTGATTTGATCTCCATATTTATTCATAATCTCATTTTGCATATGGAAATTATAATTCTCTGATACCCACCCACATGCCCATGGACAGACAGATACAGACTCACATTCTCTCACTTGCACACATACATGGTGATATATTTTCACAGCCATCTGAAAAAGAAAGTGACAGCAGTGGAAAAAGCAACATGTCACATAACAAAATGTTCACTGTTGCTAACACTTATGATTTTTGTTAAAAATCACATATTCTATAGTCACACATTTCCCTCACTTTTCAAACTGTAAATCCTGAAGCGACGCTGAAAATCATTACTTGTAAAGATCTGGGTCATAGGCACATAAACCGACTCCAAGAGTAAGCATCAACATTTTACAACATCATTCAGGACTGAAGAATGCTAACATAGTCACACATACCATTGCAAATTTACAAATAATATAGAAATAATTAATAAAATTTATTTAGCTCCCACATAACATCAAATGAATCATTCAGTTAATTCACATTCTACCCCCCCCCTCCCCGATGACTTCAAATAAATAGTTCTTCTTCAGCCAATTTACCCCCATTAATTTTTCACTCACATACTTCTCTACTTCAAATTTTCCTTCAGTTCAGTTTAAACTAATCCCCAGGTCTTAGTTTAAAATGTAGGAAAGTATGGCTTACTTTGAGGGGAGAGGTCAGAGATGTGACTAACAATGCTTTTACGGATGTAGTTCAAGATTTTCACTCTAATATTTTACAGTAACGTAGAACAGAGATCTAAAACTTGCCAGGACACCTGAGTTTATAATAATCTGTGCCAGGTTATTATCTTTTCTTAAAGTGAGACCTCAGTTCCACCATGATAAGTGGTGGGAATTTTACTCTCCCAATTCAACCCCCTACTCAAACTAATCTGGTTTCTCAGGATAATGCCAATCTGGTTAAGCCATCTACCATCGGAAGTCTGCAAGATGGATGTGAATATAAAAACATTTCCTGCTGATGCAAGAATATGCACATCTTGTATTCAAGTGCATATTGTCTCTCATACAGCCATCTATAGCATGGTTCATAGGTGATTCACTTTTAAAATCTGGGATGGAGCCATTTTGTCTCTATTTTGTTGCAGTACAGTCTAATTTAACTATGCATTTTGCAATGATGTACTCTTTTATTTTCTTTTTTCTGATCTTTTCAGTGCTCATCTTTACTGGATAAGTCATGGTAATCAGGAAAACAGAACAAAAACTTTTTTTTGTTTTGCTTTTTCTACCTGTGTGTATACCAGATGTGGCCATGTTCCAGCGGTCAATTTTTGGCCATCAGAACCCCCAAAATGCCAGAAAAGCCTTGCCCCCCAGCAGGTAAAACTGTAAATTGACAGAAAATCAATTCTGATTTTGTTTTTAAAAAATTCTTCCACAACTCAGTTTGGGGATGGGATCAAGGCTCAATGGGACACACCATGTGTTAAAAGAGAATTCCACTCCCATAGGAATCCAAGAGTGGCAATTTTCTGTCCTTTTTTGTTTTTGTTGTTTGGCTGAAGAAATTCAACTAGGAAGGTCTGGGAGGGACAATAGACGTGGCTGTGTGAAGCTCATATACCCCATGATCATCACCCCTGTTTATACTGTCTGACTGTAGTACAGTAAAATTGGCTGATGTTCTCTCTATACTGCATAATTTTGTAAACCTGTCAGAGGTGTGGTGAATCTTTAAACTGGTGCCAGCCCTTATTATCTGATTCTGCAACTTGTCACTGACTGCTCATTCAGGGATTACTTGAATTTTCAGTATGAGCATTGATGCTGATGAGAACTACTGATTGCCAGTCTCTGTGGTTCAAACGTGGAAAGCTTTTGGCTCTTTCCTTCTGTCTTATTGACTTGAAAACTTAACTATGCTGTATTCACAAGAAAGAGGGGGTGTGCATGTTTAGGTACTTGGGGATTATATTTAGGCACAGTGAATTAATTGTCCAATATTTGTTTTAAAAATACAAAGACTCTTGTCTCCCTCCCTTTAAACTAGACTTGCATTTTTAGAGTCCAGCCATGGAGATAATTCTGTTAAATAAGGATGTTAATTACAGAAGCTTGAATACAGGAAGCAAAGCTCAGCAGACAATGCAGTGGAGCAGGGAAGGCCCACATTCTCCCACTGCTTGTAGTGAGAAGCGAAACACCATCACCAACTCCTGGATACATTCAACTAGAGGTGGTAGAAGCACTGGCAAAAATATAGTGGCAGTGCCCAACCAGAGATGAAAACACAACTGAGCCTAGTTCCTCACCTAACCACTTGCTTTAGCAATTATCTGCCCAGGAACATGGATGCCATAACCTGGCAAATCGCCTGCCTCCACAAGAAGGTGGTGGCAATACTAGCTGTATAACCTGCCACCATCATCAGCCAGTTCTGTGGTAATCCCATCTCGATCTGCAGGGAGAGGCAGGAAACAACATTTATTTATTTATTTTATATTATATTATATTCCACCTTTCTCCCATCATGGGATCCAAGGCAGCATACAGCTTCTAAAAAAATAACAACACAGTATAATTTAGAAGGTCCTTGGCAAATCACCTGTTCCAGATAGAATCATAGAATTATAGAATTGAACCACAAAGGCCATCCAGTCCACTACCAATCAAAGCATACCCAACAGATGACCATCCAGCCTCTCTTTAAAGACCTCCAAGGAGGGAGACTCCACCACTTTCCAAGGAAGTGTCTTCCACAGTATAACCAATTTCATTAAGGGGCCTTCTTACATTGTTCAGCTCTGAAAACCCACTGCAACAGACATTTTGAAGGCATACGGCTCTATACAGCAGTACCAGCTGGTGGAGATAGTGTGAGGAGCTGCAACTGTCATCACCTCTATTTTGTCCTTTTTTGAAGAGCCCTGAGCCAGGAAATTTGCAGCTCCAGAGTGTTGTGTGGATCAGCAGTAGTTTTCCATTGTGGCAAAGTATTGACAAAGTCTTGATTAGGGCAAGAAGCAGCACATTTGGCATACCGGGCACCTAGCTACATCACTGTGGATAATGGCAGGGCCAGCCCTGGACTATGGGGGGGGGGGGTGCATAGCCACCAGCCAGCCAAATATGGGAAAGGTTTGTACTAGGATCCACATCTCCTTAGTATTTTCCTGTATGGCCTGTAATCAAGTGTATGAACTTAAAGGTTTCAAATTAGAAATGGACAGATATAGGATGAGGGACACCTGGCGTGACAACAGTACATGTGCAAGGGATCAAGGAGTTTTGGTAGACCACATGCTGAACATGAGTCAACAGTGTGATATGGCAGCTAAAAAGTCCAATTTGATTCTACACTGTAATAGGAAGTAATAGTGCCACTCTGTTCTGCTTTGGTCAGACCTCACCATTGGTCAGGCCTCACTTGTCCAGTTCTAGGCACCACAATTCAAAAGGATGTTGAGAAGCTAGAATGTGTCAGGAGGAGGGCGACCAAAATGGTTGAAGTTCTCAAAACCATGCCTTATATGGAGAGATTTACCATCTACATTTCTATAGCATTTGCATTTCTATACCACTTCATATTGATCTAAGGAGATTATTGCACTGCTTTTTTCCTGATCTGGACAGGGGCTGACACCTGGCTGGGACCATGTGTTATCATGCAGCTCTGTGCCTGGATCAGAGGCATCCCATACCCAATCAGGACTTCTCCCATAACTTTGCTAAGGGTGGATCGACATGGCCCAGAATACTCTGGGTTCTCCCCAGAATATCCTGGCCCCGAAGATGTCCTGAATTCCCCCCATTCTACACTCCAGAGTGATGCCAGATAGCTGTCTCCATGCATGTCTCACTGTGTCACCTGGCGTCAATGTGAGTTACTCCCTGTGTGGTCAACAATGAGGCTCCCAAAGCTGGGCAATGTTTTGTCATCTTAGAGCAACTTGCACCAGTGGCAGCAACATCAGGTGACACAGCAGGACACTCATGTAAACAGCTGCCTGGCATTACTGTAGCATGCTTTGGATTTTCCTGAAAAATCCAGACCAAAAGGTAAGATTTAAAAATCCATTTTAAGGGATTTGGTGTAGAACTCATGTCATGGAGGTAGTTCACACTCAAATCAGGGTTTAGCCCTGTATCATGTTGACAGGGGACATGAGGATGGGGAGAAACCAGTGTAAATGGGCCATATCAACATGCCATGAAGAGAGTACTGAAAAGCATGCTGAAGGCAGAAAATGGTGAGGAGACAAGATACACATGCTCTGAGATAGTCAACTGTTTATTCAGTAATTTTTTTTAAAAAAATGCATTTTGGCCTCAATGAGAAAAGGCCTTTTGGGGGGGCCTTCAAAAGAAATCAGTGGAGTTGTAACACCCTCCAAAATACAGGACCACAGAGTATTAGCAGCCATGGGTTGGTATTTCTCTGTGCTGAACTCTTCTTCCTGTTGGGCTCTGTTGCTGGCCTTACTTTGAAAAACCTGGAGATGAAGAGACAATCTGCATCAGTGGGAACCAGAAGCACATAATAAGCAAAGAAAAATATTTTCAGGACAGTGCTTTTGCTCTGATATTTATTTTCTCATTTTTTGACCCAGATAAAAGTGGCCAGGCCCTGGCATCTGGAAACCCTACTTGAGAGTGAATTGTATTTACCTCAATGGTGATTGCTTTTTTTAGAAATGCATATAAGAGTACCCAGAGTGAAACCAAGAGAATATAACAAATACTTTTGTGCCATGTGCAGGTAGCCTGGTAGGAAAGCCCCATGCCTTTAGCATAGAAGTTGCTTATTTACATGAAAGGCTAAACATTATGCTTGAGAAAATACTTGAAAAAGATTATATCTCCAATCAACCTAAAGAGTTGTTTAGGTGACTTTTCTTGAAACATTTAAAGAAGTGAAGAAAGAAAAGCATTAGCTGATCGAATGGAGGGATCAAGCTGGTATGTCTTCATCTTGCAAGCATGAATAAATTCCCCCAGCAGACCCACATAGCCAGCTTTTTATGCCCAAAGTAAAATGTAACTATAAAAAAGCACAATAAATAATATTTTGCCATTGGATTTGCACAGCCTCTCCAGATTATGCTAATGTGGCTAGCACTTGGGGAGTTAGCAATATTCGATGTGAAAATCCTGTCTAAACATTTTGTGTTTATGTAAAATATCCAAATAGGGGGAAAAGTTTGTATAATGAATTCTTTTGTGTGCTTTACATAACATCCTCATGATGCCCTTATCTCCTTGTATAAGTAGAAGTAAAGTTTTCTAGATGAAAAGGGGAAAAAGTGGAGAATGAACAGAGGGAGCTGTAAATATACAGTCACAGATACATGCGAGGCTTTGGAATTTGGCTAAGGGAGTTGAAGTAGAAAACTCATAAGATGAAAGGAGTTATTTGGCTTGAGTGTGCACATACATGAATCAAGATTAACAGACAGAGTCTTGTGGCACATTATAGGTTAACAAATTTATTGTGACGTAAACTTTCATGGACCTAGTCCACTTCAGTTGTTAGCATTTTTGTTTAGAGGTAAGTTTGAGAAGTACACTAAATTCCAGTGAGAACCACGTAAGTTTTTCTTTTGTTGTTATCCTGAAAATAGTTGTTGTTGTTGTTTGCTTCCTTCTCCAGTTGTGTTACAAATGGAAAGAGACCAGCTATTACTATTGACAGTTCACAGCATTTGGCAACCTCCACCCCACCCCCAATAAACATAACTTACCTTCCAGTGGTGCCACTAGAGGGTGGGGGCAGGGGCAAACCGCACCAAGTGACGCCCCAGAAGAGGGGTGACACCTGGTCGAGCACAATCCCCCTCCCTGCTGCAAACTGGTTTACTCGGAAGTAAAATGGCACACAAGCAACCTCCCTGCCTGCCACATGCCATTTTACTCTCGAGTAAGCCAGCATGAAGGAGGGAAGGTGCTATGGGCACTCCCCCTGCCTGCCATGCACCATTTTACTCCTGAGTAAATCGATGTGTGACAGGGAGGGAGAGTGCCAGAAGATGACACTTCCAGGTTGGATGGCGCTTGAGTTATGGGGGTACAGCAAAGGACAATTATGAGTAGTGATGAAGTAGCTAATGAAACAACCGAAACAATTAAAATTGAAAAGCCATCCAGGTGTTCACATGCTCAGAGGTAAAAGACTGAAGCTGTGCAACACATGCTATAGCATCATGGAATGTGAAGAATGAATCAGAAGACGTTAGACATAGTAAAACAAAACAAAACAAAACAAAAATGAATCATGTATTCCTTGAGGTGAATGCACTAAAGTGGACAGGAATGGGACATTTTCAGTTACATAGGAAATGAAAACCTAAGGAGAAATGGGGTGGTATTAAGCAGCTACAAGATGTAATGCGAAGTTTGACTCAATGCGGAGAAATGTAAGGTTCTGCACTTAGGGTGGAAAAATGAAATGCACCTGGCTGAATGAAAGTACTGTGAAAGGGATCTAGGAGTCCAAGTAGACCATAAGTTGAACATGAGTCAACAATGCGATGCAGCAGCTAAAAAGGCCAATGCAATTTTAGGCTGCATCAATAGAAGTATAGCGTCTAGATCAAGGGAAGTAATAGTGCCACTCTATTCTTCTTTGGTCAGGCCCCACCTGGAATATCATGTCCAGTTCTGGGCACCACAATTCAAAAAGGATGTGGAGAAACTGGAATATGTCCAAAGGAGACATGATGAAGGGTCTGGAAACCATGCCCTACGAGGAACGCCTTAGGGAGCTTGGGATGTTTAGCCTGGAGAAGAGAAGGTTAAGAGGTAATATGATAGCCCTGTTTAAATACTTGAAGGGATGTTACATTCAGGAGGGAGCAAGCTTGTTTTCTGCTGCTCCAGAGAACAGGACCCAGAACAATGGATGCAAGCTCCAGGAAAAGAGATTCCACGTCAGCATTAGGAAGAACTTCCTGATAGTAAGGGCTGTTCGACAGTGGAACACACTCCCTCGGAGAATGGTGGAGTCTGCTTCCTTGGAGGTCTTTAAGCAGAGGCTGGATGGCCATCTGTCAGGGTTGCTTTGATTGGGCGTTCCTGCATGGCAGGGGGTTGGATTGGATGGCCCTTGTGGTCTCTTCCAACTCTGTGATTCTATGATTCTATGATTCTGTCCATTTCTGTTTAATTTCACACTATGTTTAGAATATTTCTCCTTTGGAAACTGAGGCACAAGCCTATTCAGGAAAGGAAGAACCAACGCCTAACTAGACTTACAGTTCTCTATCATCACAGCCCTCTGTTATATCTGGGTTAGGCTTCAACCTGTTAGCTTTCATCCATTCTAGCAGTATATTCAGGGCTACTGCCAGAGCAATGAGGACTCCCTTGTTACAAGTGCAGCATTTGTGTAGCAGTGGATCCCTTCTTACACTATGCATTTGGCATCAATCCTTTTCCTCTAAACACACCCCTTATCTCTTTGACTTGGCTCCATCTTTTTTCCTAACCATACTTTTAAATCAAATCAAGTTAAACTGGATGCTTAATAATAATAATAAAAAAGCAAGCACTTCAACCTTTCAGTGTAATCAAATGCATAAATATCGGGTGGTGGACTTGCATTTTTGAAACAGCTACTAGTGCTGGTTTCCTTTTGTTAAGGTCATAGGTGACTTTATTTTAGTTTTAATTCCTAATGTTGTATTTATTATGAATACAGCAGTTTACTATGTCAACACACTTCTTTTCGTATCAGTCTGTAACCTACAATACCACTGTATGAAAACTTCTGTAAACATGGTATTTAGGACAATGACTCTTATTAACAGAAGGGATTGTACAGTAAACTAGCTTGCAAAAAAATAAAAAAACAAAAAGCTGTCATGAGAGTAACTGATATCACAGAACAGCAGAGAAAATTAGAAAAAAAGACACTATCTGCAGCACTCAGGACTGCAGAAGAGCAAGGTGCAAGAGAGAAAACAGAGTAACAATGGCTTGAGCTAGGAACTAAAGGGAAAACCACAACACAACCCACAGTCCCACTTTGGAGTTTGGTTCTGATCTATAAATTACAATCGGCTTGGCATATTAGTTTCTTGCACCCACTGCTATCCAAATCAATATAATTTAGTGCTGTCATATTCAGGTGTCCCATGTCAATGATATACCTGTGAAATAGCAAAAGGTGGTTGATGGTTCTCCTCACACGAGAAACAGTCCCCATGTATAATAACTTAAACACCTCCATGACCGTTTTTGGGAATTTCTTGTAATATTACATTGCAAAGGCTTTTCTAATCTGTGTGAAGTCAAGTTTGTTTGCTGGCATTGAACAAAAATAAAGTGACTTTCTCCAATAGTTTAAAACAAAATGGGAGAGCACACAAGACAAAATTTAGAAAATAACTGCATATAAGACCAAATAGAACCCCTCTCCATGAAAGCAATGTGAACATCCATAGGAGAACATTGAGGGACAATGTAAGGCCTTGCATATTATTACTATTTTCAAAAGGGGGGAAATAGATTGAAGATTACAGGTAATGGCTCAATTTGCCACTCAGTTGCACTTTAATATCTGTTTCTCATCTGTAAAAGTAATGAAGATGAAAGAGAAAATGTATAGCCATTTGAATAGTTTAAAATATGTAATTTTAATGAGTACTAATTTTATAAACCCATGTAAAGTCAGTGGCTCCCCAAACCAGCTGTTTAACTTAAGATTTCTTAATTTTGTAAAAATTGGCAATGACATGTTCATTGCACAGTACCTTGAGATGTTAATGATTGTGCATAGGAAGTAGTGGTCATGGATCAAGCATAAACCCTTCAGACAGAATATAATTCAGTGGAGGAAGTTCACACAATCAGCTGTGGGTCACATAATACTGAGTAATTTTGTGGCTGGTTTGCATTTGTGCATCGGCTGATAGAATTTCAATGGGTGAACTGAGCCAAAGCATCTAACATGTAGGATGTGCACAGTGCACAGACCACCCATGGCCCATTGTTTTTTAACTTAGAGGTTAGTTCTCTAAGAAAGTACTCTATCAGCTGTGTATCAGATTGGCATTGTGGAGGGGGGAAATGCTATTTATTGTTGTGAACCTTGGTGGCACAGTGGTTAAATGCCAATCCTGCAGCCACAACTTTGTAAGTTCAATCTTGGAGGGCTCCAAGGTCGATCCAGCCTTCCAGCCTTTCATAGGTCAGTAAAATGAGTACCCAGTTTGTTGGGGGCAATTGGCTTACACCGTCTAAACTGCTCAGGGAGTGCTAGTTCACTGATAAGCAGTATAGAAATGTACTTGCTTTTATTATTCATTTCTGAATAATTCATTTCTGCCCCAAAGACAAACCAATCATGGGGTTTTCTTTGCAAGATTTGTTCAGAGGGTTTGCCTTCACCTTCTTCTGAGGCTGAATGTGATTTGTCCAAGACCACAAGATGGGTTTCCACCATTCAGCAGGTATTTGAACCCTGCTCTCCAGAGTCATAGTCCAGTGCTCAAACCACAACACTATGCTGAAATCTCTGCTAAAAGGAGAGATTTGGATGCCTAATATTTATTCTGTAGCATCTCTTGAGTTAATCATGTGATTTGTTCAGTGAGACACAAGGCATTGTTCCTACTGCTTAGTGATAACAAATGGTACAGTTTTAATGTGTTGCAGATGTCTATAATGGTGCATCAGGACTGTGGCAAGCTTCCAGAGAAGGAAACCTCTGCTATTGAAACTCATGTGCCACAGGCTGGAGCCGGAAATCAGCTCAGCCCATAATTGCATATTTTGCAAGGGTGTAAATGTATCTAAAACCCTAAATCTCAATTTGAGGTACATTGTGCAGATGTTGGTCATTAGGACACTTTATCTGCTTCTCTCTCATTCTCTTTGCTCTTGCCTCATTTGCAATCACTTTAAGCAGTGAGGGTACACATGACTATGAATAATTTATTTGAGAACATAATGATTGCCTGGATTTGAAGCACGTTTTTCTCCCTGGATTGTTCTGATGTTATCTGTCCGCTTGCCATTTTATTCATTAGGGGCAAGCTCGTACAGTATGAGATAAAGATAAAGCTCCCATTTGGCTGGCTTGATAAGAGGACTGTGCTTTTAGTCACTACATGTTAAAAAGAACACTGCTTGTAAACACACACTTGGGTTCAACGCAAACCAGTGTAGGGCATGCTAAGAGTCAAGACAAAAGATATGAAGCACACTTCACATAGGGGATCAGAAGCAAAAATCTCATATGGACAAGAATATGATAATAGTGCCAATGGCTGTGTAAGGTTTATGGCAGTTTACAAATTATGATCCAACAGTTATACAGATTAAATCCTCTTCAATCCTTATACTACTTTCTATGACAGCAACTTTCCATCCTCTGTACCTTGCACATCTGTTCTGTTTTAGACCACAAAATTTTTGACTGGTGTTTTGCAGGTAGAAAGAAGATAGGTTATTTACAAAATGCCTTCTAAAAAAATAAAAACAAAAGTATTAGTATTAATCAAGCACCAGCACAGATCCCTCCTTATAGTGCAATAGCATTTTTGTAAGGGCACAAACAGACACACAGGCCCCTGGTGTGCCTATAGTTAAGTAAAGCAAAAGCCGAGGCAAAACTGCATACTATGGAGATTATCACACTAGGGCCGATTTCACAACAATCATGCTATTGGAAGTGAATGGGAGCATTGTGCTGTAACAATCTATATTTCCGCACACGAGCGCACTTATGTTCCGCATACCAAAATCAATCTTGTTGCTGTATCGTTCATGTATAATTAATGTAAAGATCCATGCATGTTTTATTTTAGCTGGACACACAACAGTCATTCTCCTGTAGCTGGACATTAATATTCATTTTCCTATAGCTGGACACATAGCAATGACAGCAATTTTTGATTGCTTTTTTATCTTGCAAAGTATATATCTCAATTGTTTTAATATTGTGTATAGTTCAATTCAATTTTGAGATTCACTTTAATTCCATTTTAATGTTCAGTTAATGTTCATTTTTTATATGTTTTTAGCTATGTTGCTGTTATTTTAAATTGTAAGCTGCCTTGATCCCTAATTATCTTGTAAATATCATTGTCAATAGCAACCGCCACCACCTCATGGACCTCCAGAGTAATCTCAGGAGATCCTAGAGGAAGTCTATCATTGTGTAAGTACATGTTGGGTGGCAGACTAGATTCATCACACATGTGTAGAAAAAATTTAAATCTTCTCATTTCCTCCCATATTTACAGTACCTTGCCTTTCCTTCCCAAGGGCTAAACATGAGCTCCCAGCTGAGTTTTCTTTTTAGCTTCCACATGGCACGTATGGGTGGGAAATAACCACTGGCTGGCAGTGCTTAAACTTCCTCTACATTCCAAGATAGCCTTCCATAAACTTGCAAGTTTGTGCTGTTGTTGCTGTTTTTAAAAGGTCTCTCTGCAGACCACATACTTAACAGTGCATGTGCAGTAACAGTCACCACTTTTGTTTCTGGCTGGAATGTTTTTACAAAGAGCAAAGGAGGAGGGAGTAAAGGGTAATACTGCTCACTGAGTGTTGCTAAGGGAAAGTGATCTGGCACAAGCTTTGTCCACATAGTTCTTTCAGAAACCAGAACAAGGATACACTTACACTGTAGAAATAATGCCTCTTGGCACCAGTTTATCTGCCATGGCCCCATCCTGCAGAATGCTGGGATTTATAGTTTTGTGAGGCACCAGGACACTTTGACAGAGAAGGCTACAGACCTTGTAAAGCTACAAATCCCAGGATTCCATAGAATAGAGATACAGAACTTAAAAATGTGTCAAATGGCATTATTTCTACAGTGTAGATGCACCCCAAATGGGCAGAATGCTTGTATGAAATGGATTATCTCATTACTCCATGTCATGAAAACTTATCCTATGCTGGACCAACGCATTCAGCAGATCATACCCTTGATGTGATTTTCAGCTTGGAAAATATGAAAGTGATTGATACCTCTGAATTGTGATGGACAGGTTGCTTTCTGCTCAGAGCTAGTATCACAGCTACACCCTACCTCTGCAGGGTTGGTGGACTTATTAAAATGGTCCTCCCTCAAAGGCTGATGGATCCTTTGAGGTTCCAGGAGGTCTTAGAGGATACTGTGACTGGTATCACCAACAGTCCTCTTGACTCCCTGGTCAATAAGTGGAATCAACATTTGACCAGGGCTATTAACCTGATCACCCCCAAACATCCTTTCCAACCCATTACAAAATAGGCTCCCTGGTATACAGAGACCCTCAAGAAAATGAAACAAGAAGGACGATGACTAGAGTGCAGATGGCAGAAAGCTCAACTTTTATGTGCAAATGGCAGAAAGCTCAACTTTTATGTGATACGACACGATATAGAGGACATCTTAGTTCCTATAAAGTGGCAATTCGTGCAGCGAAGAAAGCTTTCTTCTCTGCATGTCTTGTGTTTGTGGATTCATGTCCAGTTGAATTGCTCAGAGTGGTGAGAGGCTTAACTCTCCAAACCCACTGTTGGAACCTTCAGTAGTTCACTATGATGCTTTTAACAACTATTTCACAGATAAAATATCTCGCATAAGAGCTGACTTAGATGCTGTCATTGGAGCAGAGGCCAAGAATGAGGTGTCTAGCAACTCTGTGATTGGGATTACACTGGATCAGTTTCAGTTCATGAGTACTGCTGATGTGAACAGGCTGCGGGGGAAAGTAAGGAAGACAACCTGTGTTCTTGATCCCTGTCCCTCTTAGCTGGTTGTCCAGGGAGGAGATGCAATTAAATCTCAAATACAACAAATTATTAATGCATCTCTTGGGGACAGAAATTTTCCATCCTGTTTAAAAGAAGCAGTAGTTAGACCATTGCTGAAAAAGCCTCCCTGGATCCCCTGGACCTTAATAACTATGGACCAGTCTCAAACCTTCATTTTTTGGGCAAGGTGATTGAGGAGGCAGTTGCCCTCTAACTCCAGTCAGTGTTGGATGACACACACTTCCTTGACCCATTTCAAACCAGCTTCAGGGAAGGATATGGAGTTGAGACTGCTATGGTTGCCTTAGTGGATGATCCTCATCTCAACATCGACAGGGGGAATGTGTCCCTGTTGGTGCTTTTAGACCTTTCAGTGGCTTTCAGTACCATTGACCATGGTATCCTTCTGGAACATCTGGGGGGTCTGGGAATTGGAGGCACTGTGGGGCAGTGGTTCTCAGCCAGGTCCCAGATGGTGGTGCTTAGGGATAGTAGCTCCTCAAAAAGGAAGCTGTTATATGGCATCCCACAAGGTGCCATTCTATCCCCAGTGCTTTTTTAACATTTACATGAAACCGCTGGGAGAGATCATCTGGAGAAATGGGTGGGGGGTATTATCAATATGCTGATGATACCCAAATATATTTCTCCATGCCTTCAAAAATAGCCTCAGCTTAACATAGTGTGTCTCCCCTGAATAAATGCCTGGAGGAGGTGATGGGCTGGATGAGGAAGAACAAATTGAAACTGAATCCAGACAAAACCGAAGTGCTTGCCATCAAGGGTCTTAATTTAGGAATAGAGGTGTGTCAACTAGTTCTGGATGGGGTTACACTCCCCTGAAAGGACTGTGTTCATAGCTTGGGAGTGGTCCTGGATTCATCTCTCCAAATGTTAGCCCAGGTAGATGTGACGGTCAGGAATGGTTACTATCAGCTTTGGTTAATACATCAGCTGCACCCCTTCCTAGATCTGGAGGACCTAAAGCTAGTGGTGCACACACTGGTAACCTCAAGGTTGGACTTCTATAATGTGCTTTACATTGGGCTACCTTTGTACCAAGTTCAGAAACTTCAGTTGGTTCAAAATATGGCAGCCAGATTGGTTACAGAAACATTCAGGAGTGAACTTATTACATCCATACTCAAGTCACTCCATTGGCTGCCAATTAGTTTCTGGGCAAAATACAAAGTGTTGGTTTTGACCTTTAAAGCCCTACATGGTTTGGGTCCACTTTATCTACAGGACCACCTTCTCCCGAACAATCCACTCCAAACATTGAGGTCCTCTGGGGCGCAGTTGCTGCAGCCTGCAAGAACCCGACTGGCAGCCATTATCCAGACGACCTTCTCATCAGCTGCCCCAAGTCTGTGAAATGACCAGCCAGAAGATATCCATCAGCTAAATTAAATATAAGACACATTTGAAGACCCATCTCTTCCAGCAAACCTATCCAGGCAGTTTTTAAACATGAATTTTAAACATGAATTTTATATTTAATTGTTCTACGTATTGTAATATAAATATTGTGTAGATCTCTTAATATGTGTATTTAATGCAGCTTAATATGTGTATTTTATGTAATGATTGTGTTTTAACTATGTTGTAACCTTCCTCGACCTGTGAGGAGAGGTGGGTAAGAAATTATTATTATTATTATTATTATCATTATCATCATCTTCATCATCATCGTCATCATCCAGATTGTGTAAAAAACAACTACCAGAGAAGCTGCTGGACCTCATTCTCATAAGGATTGCTGGGACAGATGGATTTTACCCTAAGCTTTTCTTGTCTGTTTCCCCCTTATCATCCTTCTTCAGTCCTGACTTTTATCTTTCTTATTTGGCGAAACCTCACATTGGGTCCCACTTGCACATCACTTTAGGTTTATAGCTTGATAAACCATCTCATTATAACTTGATAAATGAGTGAGCAGAGTGATGGTGCATCCAGCCTATTTTATTTTTTGGCATGAGCAGGCAATCAAATTAGGAAAGAAATATTTTTGAACGATGTAAGAACCTGAAATTATTATTTCACTGTATCCAAAGAAAGCAGTTTTCTTTTATCCAAAGAAGGCAGAACTGAAAGCTAATTTTGAACTAAGTTTTGTTTTGTTTTGTTTTTCTCTATCCTGGCTTCCTTTTTATCAAATAAACCATAACCTTGAAATTATATGTGAAGCAAAGTTCTCCTTTTCTGTTTGGTTTACCTGCTAATGCAAAGTGAGGGAGCAACTGAGGGAGGGACAGTGGGAGAAGCAATACGCCAACTCCATGCACTAGAAAGCTCATCATTCATATTGGCTTAATAAGTCAATTTTAACAGCCTCAAAGCAGCCTCATAGAATCATAGAGTTGGAAGAGATCACAAGGGCCATTCAGTCCAACCCCCTGCCATGCACAAACTCCCAATCAAAGCATCCCCGAGAGATGGCCATCCAGCCTCTGCTTAAAGACCTCTAAGGAAGGAGACTCCACCACCCTCTGAGGGAGTGTGTTCCTCAATACTGCTTGGGGTATTCTGGAAGACATTGTTCAACATATCTGTTGTTTTTATGTGCTTTCAAGTCATTATTATTATTATTATTATTATTATTATTATCCTTTATTTATATAGCGCTGTAGGTTTACACAGTACTGTACATATAAACTTATAATTATATAGGTTCCCTGCCCAGGCTTACAATCTAAAAGACATGACACAAAAGGAGAAGGGAAAGGTGATAGGGAAGGGTATCAGGTCTGGTGGTTCTTCTCTCCCTCTAAGGCCTGGACCAAGGCAGATGGACTAGAGGGAGGGCTCGGCTTCATAATGCACAGTTAAAACAAGCCAGACAAAGACACACATCTGGGAACGCTTCTCTAAACAATATAGTCTTCTGATTTATGGCTACCCTAAGGTGAACCTATCACAGGGCTTTCTAAGGGCTGAGGATGTATGACTTGCCCAATGTCACCCAGTGAGTTTTCATGGCTGAAGTAGAGATTTGAATCCTGATCTTCAAAGTTGTACTCCAACACTCAAACAACTATGCCATGCTGGCTAGAGGGCCCCAACACATCTCCCATACTGAAGAAAGCTTGCTTACAATGACATAAAAAGTAGGTTGCCTAATCATTTCCCCATTCTCACCTCTTCAATGAGCCTCACTGTCACTCCTACAACTTATTTTGTTGTTTTTGTTGTGTGCTCTTAAGTAGTTTCTGACTTACGTTGATCCTAAGGCAAATCTATATCACAGGGTTTTCTTGACAGGATATGTTCAGAGGAGGTTTGCCTTTGCCATGATGTTTCACAGCATTAAAATACATAAGCCAGCAGTTTAATCAAACACCAGCAGAGGGCATATATGCTTTCAAAATAGATGGCATACAGGCAGGCACCCTTTTAATTGCAAAGGCTGTGCTTTCGTGTATTTTTTCCAGGTTCCTCTGCTAGCTATAAAAGAAGTAATTCCTTTACCTTATAAAATAATTAGGCTTAAAAACTCATAAAACGAATTCTGTTTGACTAGGGAATTTCATTGCCAGGTTATTCAAAGCAGCAGGCTGAAGAATAGCTGTACACTTGCAAAGGGCTTTGGGAACAGTTACCAAGAACCAGAATACTAAATGTGCAGTGTGTTTTGGTTCACCAACTACTGTGTTGTTGTTTTTTAATACTCCCACTCCCAGTGAGAAGTCAATCCTAAACTTTTAAAACACCTTCCAATCCCAGTGAGAAGTCAATCCTCTATTCAGGTAGGGCAACTATTCACACTAGCTTGCCTTCCTATGCAAAGAGCTGACCACAATTTTGTTTACTCCCCTTGCTGCCTAGCACCAATGGTTTTACTCTAGCTGAAACTAAGGGGTTTTAAATACTAAGTGGTGGTGGGATGCAGCCCCTTTTCTTGCCATACCAGGGACACAGCAACCACATGCCACACCCCCAACCCAGCAGGTCCGCAATGCAAAAAGGCTGCCATAGCCACTGGTGCCATGGCTATTTGGCACTCTTTTGGCACAGCACATGTACATGGTGTGCCAAGGGAGTGGCATGACACCTCCCACCATGTGGTGGAGCATGCAGTGTCACACCGGCATGAGGGTAGAGTCAGGGAATTTGGCATGTGGTTGCCATGCCCCCACTCTGCCCTGATGTGGGTGTTTATTGCTGTTCTGTTCAGGGCCTTACAATTACGTTTAGGTCATAGGTCAGATATTATTGGACTCCTAGCTTTGTGTGTATATGCCTGCTTCTTGACTTATGGCAACCCCATGAATTCATAGGGTTTTTCTTAGGTAAGAAATATTCAGAGGTGAGTTTGGCAGAAATATAGCTTACAATACCTGATATTCACTGGTGATCTCCCATCCAACTACTAACCAGGTCTGATCCTCTTGAGCTCCCTAGATGAGACAGGATCTTCTAGTTCCTTTAGGGCATAATAATGACAAATAATGGGAACTGCAGTCCAATGGCACCTGGAGAACTGCATGAGTTCCACCTTTGATTTTGGTGAATTGTGGCTACCAGAGCATAATTAGAGCAGGATAGCAGCATCTGTATAGTATCTGTACAGCAGGATAGCAGCATCTGGGATGCAGTGGCTCAGCAGTTAAGACACTCAATCTGATGACTGCAAAATCAACAGGTGGGCAGTTTGAGGTCCAGCTTCTGGTTGAAATCCTTCAGCACTGGGAGACAGACGGTTGGGATCACTGTTCCAGCACTCAGCACTCTCCAAATTTAAATGCATAAAACAATTTTGCATGAAGAATATGGTTTGCATTTTAAAAAATCATGGGGGGAGGGCTTTCTTGCACATTTTTAAAGGTTCCTCACTGTGGGTGGCTATTTCCTTGACATCATCATCATCATCATCATCATCATCATCATCATCATCATGGTGTCTTGATGTGTCAAGTTAATCTTTCTCATAAAATATTTTAGAGAATTTGAGTTTTTTAAAATTCCCCCCTTCCACTCTTTGTGGACCTTGTGTTGCCCTATGAGGAACAACTTAGAGAGCTGGGGATGTTTAGCCTGGAGAAGAGAAGGTTAAGGGGTGATATGATCTCCCTGTTTAAATACTTGAAGGGATGTCACATTGAGGAGGGAGCAAGCTTGTTTTCTGCTGCTCCAGAGAACAGGACTCGGAACAATGAATGCAAACTGCAGGAAAAAAGATTCCACCTCAACATTAGGAGGAACTTCCTGACAGTAAGGGCTATTCGACAGTGGAACACACTCCCTCGGAGTGTGGTGGAGTCTCCGTCCTTGGAGGTTTTTAAGCTGAGGCTGGATGGCCATCTGTCGGGGATGCTTTGATTGGGAGTTCCTGCATGGCAGGGGGTTGGACTGGATGGCCTTTGTGGTCTCTTTCAACTCTAAATTTCTATGATTCTATGATTCTGTGACTTGCCTTTTCTTTCACTATTGTCAGCCCTAGGATTTAAAAGGGAATATTCTGCCAATCCTGTATGAGTGGTGGTAAACTAAGAAAAAAAACACAAGGAGGCGATACCAGGATAATACTCAATGCAAAATTAAGCCCAGAAAACTAGCACCATATAACCACATGAATTAGCAGTGTCCTTGCTTCCATTTTTAAGCAAGTTGATCAAGAGGGCAGTTGCCACCCAACTTCAAGCAGTCTTGGATGAAGCCGACTACTTTGATCCATTTCAAACCGGCTTCAGGACAGGACATGGAGTGGAGACTGCCATGGTTGCTCTGACCGATGACCTCCGCTTGAACATTGACAGGGGTAGTGTGACCCTGTTAGTGCTCTTGGATCTTTCAGCAGCCTTTGGCACTGTAGATCACTCCATCCTTTGGGGTCGGTTGAGGGAGTTAGGAATTGGAGGCACTGCTCTTCAGTGGTTCTGATCTTTTCTCTCTCTCAAAGGGTGAGGCTCGGGGACAGTCGCTCCTCCAAAATCGAGCTTAATTGTGGCATCCCACAGGGCGCCATCCTGTCCCCGATGCTATTTAATATTTATATGAAGCCGCTGGGTGAGATCATTCGGAAGCATGGAGCTCAGTGTCTTCAGTACGCTGATGACACTCAGATATACCTCTCCATGACCAGATCATCGGCTCAGTCTTCAGATGGCGTCTGCCCTCTTAATGACTGTCTTGCAGCGGTAATGGATTGGATGAGGGAAAACAGATTGAAACTAAATCCAGACAAAATGGAGGTACTAACAGTTACCGGTCCGAAACCGGGATTGGGAATACAGCCTCCAGTCCTAGACGGAATCACACTCTCCCCTAAGGACTCTGTTTGCAGCCTGGGGGTACTCCTTGACTTTTCGCTTCACATGACTAGTCAGGTGAATGCGACAGTCAGGAATGCCTGTTATCAGCTTCGGCTGATAAGCCAGCTGCGCCCTTTCCTGGACACGAAAGACCTGAAGACTGTGGTACATGCTCTAGTAACCTCACGTCTAGATTTCTGTAACGCGCTCTACATGGGGCTACCCTTGTGCCTAACCCAGAAACTTCAATTAGTTCAGAATATGGCAGCCAGGCTTATCACTGGAACATCAAGGAGAGAGCACATAACACCTGTGCTTAAAGCTCTCCATTGGCTGCCCATTAGTTTCCGGGCACAGTACAAGATGTTGGTACTAACCTTTAAAGCCCTGCATGGCTCAGGCCCATCCTACCTTAAGGTCCGCCTCTTCCCGTATGAACCGCCCCGCACACTTCGGTCCTTTGGGAGGAACCTGCTGCAGCCTATGAAAACCAGGTTGTCGCAGATCTCCCAGAGGGCCTTTTCAGCTACCACCCCTAAGCTTTGGAACGGCCTGCTGGACGAGATGCGTCTCATTACATCACTGGCTAGTTTCAAAAAGGCTTTGACGCATCTTTTCCGGCAGGCCTTTCCTTGAAGGAGAGAATAAATGAAACATCTACTCCCTGTCCTGAAAACATAATTAGAACCGGGAATTAATTTCAGCTGTCCCTCTACCTATTCTGCTGAATCTATTTAATGTGGTCTTGCACATTTGTTCATGAGTTTGCACATTGTTTTAACAACTGTCGACCAATTTTAACTGTGTTAATTTTAAATTGTCTTGATTTAATTCAGTTTTAAAGGGGGGGTTGGGGAGGGATGCGATTGTTGTTTTAACTGTGTATCTTTTTAATTCTGCTGTACCCCGCTCCAAGTATCTTATTAGAGGAGCAGGCTATAAATAAATATTATTATTATTATTATTATTATTATTATTAGATATATTTTGAATATTTAAAAAAACCTAATAATTCAAGAAAACATTTACTAACTTATTAATAATATTAAAAGTTGGTTTTCATATCTTCATAGTGCATTACAAATGTAGTTCTATATAACTATTCAATTATAAAATTGTAAGGTAAAATACATCTCATTGATTGTCACAAAAATTAATATGTAATCCAAAACGGAACAGAAAACAAAATACAGTGTAAGAGTCCCGGTGGAACCTATTTGACAATCTGAAAATCCTCATGGGACTGTAATAATCCAAGGGTCCCAAGGGTTTCTTAATATTTGTGCTAATTGAAAACATTTTTTTTTTCATTCTTGTACTTTCTCAGTATTATTCAGTTCAACATTTTCACTTTACATTCTACAGTCTATTGATGGTGGTGGTATGTACCTTCAGTCATTTCTTACTTATAGTGATCTTAAATTCAGACTCTCAGCGTTTTCTTGGCAAGATTTGTTCAGAGGGAACAAGTTGCCATTGCTTTCCTCTCAGGTTGAGAAGCCCAAGGTCACCCAGTGGGTTTTGATGGCCAAGTAGGGATTCAATGGGTTTTCATGGCCAAGTGGTCTCCAGAGTCCTAGTCCATCACTCAAACCACTACACCACTCTGGCCACAGTGCAACTCTTTGGATTTCTTTTCCACAGATGAGCAACAGCCTGGTCTTTCAGGGATCACAGTAACTCGTTGTGGGACCATGGAGGACACCTCTGCCATCTCTCAGTCTGATTTTTATTTTACTTAAAATAATCACCAAGACCCCAATACATGTTTACATATACAGGTGATTTAGCATATGTTGCGGCAAGAACGTATGTCTCATTTTTGAGGGAATCTTCAGTTGATATATCAATTTCTTGTCCCAGAATGAGGTGCTAGAAATAATCAGTCTCTTCCAGAGAGATGGGCTGTTATTTGAATGCTGAACATCTCATTCAAGGGTTTTCTGTGTGTTTACATTGCCAGCTTGAATGTTTTCAGTGTAAACAACAGGCTGCTTGCCCATTTCTATTCCAGACTATACTGTTTAACTAATAATCTCCTGTAGTATTTCCCAACAATTTTCCACTCTTGCACACATTGCATTTAGCCATTTTTTTATTCAGCTTATCACTTTCAGCTAAGAATCACAGCAGCTCTTATATCTAAGATAAAATTGTATGTCTTTCCAGCACTGGATATAGTTCTGGGCCTCTCCAAGTATTATTTTGGTCCTGGGCACTGACCCATGTTACTGTTATAGCAAAGACTTTGTTGATGGTACATGATGCAGCACACCGTATACAGCAGAGAAGCATTCCAGCCTTATCCATGATAGGGCCCACCATCCCTTACAGCCAGTGGCAGAATTGAGCCTCACATGAGTTCTACCTGAGTGATCAGATTGCTGGACTAGATGGGAAAATAGGCTGGGGTCACCCACCCAAGGTGCGGTCAATGCAGATGGACTCCCAAGAGTTATACAAGCAAACACAGAAAAAGCATGTAAGCATGAGCCATCTCATTCTCAATTCCATTCTCAGCCTTTATATTTTTTTCTGAGCCTCAAACTGCAAAGCAAATACAAAAATCATCCAACAAGGCCATTAATACAAGTTAACTCTTTCATGTCATTGGACAGCTGTTACCCTTTCGTCTTGATGGTAATGAAGATTCAAAATCCATCCATGTTGTGACAGAGGCCAAACTCACTACATTTAATTTGAGATCCTTTGATTCTTCTGATAGGCTGAGCAAATGGAGAAAAAAACCCTGGGCTGTTCCTGGATTTTTCCAATTCAGCTGTTTGCACAGCCTGTTCCCAAGGCAGACTAAACATCCATGACCAGTCCGCACTATGTGGCGTTAAGTTGCACTGCTTGACTTTTTTTGCCTTCCCTCCATGCATGCACATCATCACATGAGCACACTGCCTGTGGCTGCCAACTTCCTCCAGCTGTCATCACATTGGACAACCCACGTAAACGGCTACGTAGTCACATGAGCGATATACCACCTGTACAGTGCATTGGTGCATCCATTGATACATCGAAAAAGTACGATCATGGAATAATAATATTTCAACAATCGGAGCAGGGTGCAACAGGAATCAAATACACAAACTAAAAACAATCCAGTCACCCACTACCCAACCTCCCACCCCTTGAAACTGAATTAAACTAAGCAATAAACCAGCGAAAAGATAAAAGTTATACAATACTATACAACAAAAACAGCAACAACAATTCTTCCCCATACCTGCCCCCTTTTCCCCTTCACCTCATGGTTTCCTGTTGGACTGGCCAATTTGTGTATGTATGTGTAAGTGTAGTTTGAGTGCTGGACTATTACTGTGGAGACCAGGGCTTGAATCACAGCTCAGTTATGGAGTCCTGGGATTTGTAGTTTTGTGAGATATTTAGCTGCCTCGGTCAGAAAGCTCTAGTGTCACAACAAACATAGATTGTTGTTGTTTTGTTGCAATTTTCTTCCATCCTCCACAATGAATAGAGGATCTTCTCTCCTGGATTATGTGGCATAGCCAGAGATTCCCTTGTCTTGGGCTATAGGACTTAGCCAGACACTTCAGTAATACCCTTTCTTCTTCCCTAACCTATGGAGTAACCCAGTATGGCTTATTGGTTTGAATGTTGGACTATGATGCTGGAGACCAGGGTTCGATTCCCCAGTTAATCATGAAACCCAGTAGGTGACCTTGGACAAGTCATACCCTCTCAGCCTCAGAAGAAGGCAAAGCAAACATCCTCAGAACAAATCTTGCCAAGAAAACCAAGACAGGTTCTCCTTAGAATTGCTATAAATTGGCAATAACTTTACAACAGCAGCAGCAGCACAAATATAAAGGTTGCCCCCCCCCCCCACACACACACACACAAAGCTTCAAAACAGCATGCATTCTTCACAGCCTGTGTTTCATCGCTGACACACCCATGAAGAGTCATATATTCTTAGAGTTCCTGTTCTGGGGTAGACACTTCTAGATATCATCCCTCAGACAGACTAGGGCACAGAATCTTCTGTCTTCTTGCAAGTGGTGGGCAAAAGTTATGGAGACTTTCTGAATACTCCCCCATCTCCTTCATGAGTTGAGCTTTTGCAGTCCTTTTCCTAATGGGATCAGAGTTTTTATTAGATTGTTTTGACATTTTTTCAAAATCAGTTTAGCATGTTTCATAATATATTTGATTTCAGTCTAGTTTGTCTAATACTCTGTAGTTACCTATTAATCTTCACATTGTTCCTTGTGGACATATACATTTTTATTTAGGTAGTGGGTGAAATTTTCTTAGATGTGCTGTTTTAATGCTTGAATGATTTTTACTTTTAAAAATGGTTTTAACTATGTTGTTTTTTTTAAAAAATTATGGTTTAACATAGTATTATTTAATTTTTTAAACTTTTAGTTTTATCCTTTTTAAGTTATTGTAAGCCAATTTGAATCCTATTTTGGGAGAAAGGTGGTATATAAATCCCATAAATAAATAAATAAATACTGTTCTTCTGTTTCACCCTGCACATCCTTCTATGAGAGAAAATAACACTCACAATGTGTGCCACAGTATAGCAACCAGAGTATGGGCAGAATTTTAAGCCTTTGGCAATGTTAAGTGGTTAGAGAGGGTTATGTGCTTGAAGTCTCCTGCCTTGTGCTGTTTCTGTTTCAGTGTCTTCAATTAGTAACAGGGTACATTTAAAATAATATCAAAGGTTCTGTTTGAGTTGACATAAATATTTGCATTTTGTAATTTACATCAAGTGAAAAGATCTGCAAGGCTGAGTTATGCTGAATCCATTTTACTTTCTGTGGAAGCGGTCGAATTTTAATTGGCTTTACTTCTCATGTGCATTAACCCATGTATAATATCCACTTACATGTGGAATTCAAGAAGAATAAAGCAAATCTTTCCCTACACATTAAAATTAGTGCTTGCGGGAAGGCCTACTTTTTTTTTTTTTTTTTTGTGGCAGATTTTTTCTCAAGACAACCCATTTATGTATTTTCAGAAATAAAAGAAGAGAGAATTATGCATCCCTTTTAAATGTCTTCAGCACAGCCAGAATTTCCCCCTGCAAAAATGTGTCAAAAGCAAACTAACTGAATTCACTCAACTGAGAAGTCATTTAATTTAAAAATGAAAAATCCAAGAGGGTTACTGTATTAATCTGTTGTACTGAAAGCAAAAAGGTATCCTATGGAACTTAACAGCTGACAGATTTATTATTGCATAGGCTTTTGCAGGCCCAAACTTTCCCTTGCACCCATTGAGCCAGCCACTAAATCTTTGGCCCAACTGAGAAAATAGCAAAAGGAATGTACAAACATGCTAAGGAAATACCCACCTTTTCTAAATAACTGTATGAACATAGAAAAGGCACAACCCAGGAGCCTCAAAAATGGTCTTCTGTCTGCTACCCCACATCCATAAAGTCAGATCCTGGTGCCCCATTGTTTCATATTCTCCAATTTTTCACAGATGAAAACTGGGGCACATGAGGCCAAGCAACGTCAGATTTGGTCATGATGGCAGACCAGCTAGGACAGGGTGCAGCAGTTTACTTTTGTCTAAGCCTACTGGGAAGGGAAAGATCTCACCCATTCTGCTCTTCTCCCCCTTGGTGAGTTAACTGAGTGCAAACTAGTTTTGTAGTTTGAACTCAGTTTGCATCAATTGAAAAGAGTGGAGGACAAAGGGGGGAAGGGTAAATTGGAGGAGGAGGAGGGGAAAACTGGAACATTTTAAAGCGCACTGAAAAAGTGGGACAACAGATGATTAATCGGGACAGTCTGCGTCAAATCATCACAGTTGGAGGGTATTGTGTTTCAGGCATTGCAACTTTCACAGCAGGGATGCCTGCCTGTGTTGAAGCTTATCAGCTGTCATGCCTCCAGCATCCTAATTATCTGCATAGCTGGAAAAATTCACTTTGTTGGACATTAACTCCCTAAATCCCCCAACCAGCATGGCCATGGCCTGTGTTTCAATGTTTCAATGCTTCTTTTCATGCTCCTGAGCCACAGACATGAGCAAAGTGCATGGGCATATACAGACACAAGGGATACACTGCAGCATTTTATCACAGGATCTCACTTAAATGCAACTAGAGCTGTATTGAGGTGACTGTCCTATACTGACCCATATAAAAACTTAGCCGCGTTCTAATCTACCATTTTATGGTTTTATGAATTAAAAAATTTAATTGCATCAGTAATGAATTGCTTTTACTGTCTTCCATGAATATTTAGGTAAAATACAGGAAGCATATTTCACAATGGTAATTATTAATCTGAGTGAAAATGATGTCCTGAAATCTTAAAGATCTTGCCTTGCTGTATTAAAATAACTTTAGGCAATGATACAATTTTGTGAAGCTGTATAAAGAAAGGCACTCATATTTATAGCATCATTCTCTTTGATCACAATCCTTTACTCGGTTTTTTGTAGATTTTTTTTTTAAAATGAAGTTAATATATTTTTAAAATAAATTCAAGCAATTAAACCCAACCTTTTCTTTTGGGATATAGTATTTCCTTTGTAATAATGGATAATGCTAATTATCAAAGTGCTTTAAATAACTTCGGGAGGCTTATGCAGTTCTGTCCAGTTATTAAATTCACCTGAAGGTTGGATATCATATAGTCAGTTAATTAAATTGGTAAAGTAATGAGCAAGTGTAAAAAAAGGAGAAAGAGAAGAGTGTAAATTAAATACTACAAACAATCTTCATGTTGCAGCTGCAATTATTTAAAATTAGCCTCAAGATTTCAAAATCCAGTTATGCTTAGATATGATGATTGTATATGTGGATTCACATATTCCTGCAGTAACAAAGGGTAAGGCACTACAGGAAGCCTCCATTAAAAGAGAATGTGATGGGATAGTTGGGAAAACAATATCCAAAATGAATTTATAGTTCTTGTATGAAATGTTGGCATCAAGCTATCATAATGAAGTTGGTAAAACATGAAAGAGTTTAACTCCTGCGTTAGAATAAATGTGACTGGGGTAAATTTTCTGAGCCTCCAATGGCTTCTCTTCAAGATGATAAAATTTTAAATGGAAATAGCCCAGGGACAAAGAAGACAATTGTATAATTGCTTTATATCATGATAAGAAGCCAAATCCTAATGTTCCACTGGTGAAGTTTTTATAAATTTCTCCCTTCTGCCAACCTTACAGATTTCAGTGCCACCCAAAGACTGGTTCTGGAGATTTTCCAGAGATAGTTTTAGGGGTGCATATGGGGCTGTAGTGGGGAGGGAAATTGCCACCTCCCAGTTCTACTGGTTTCTGCTATTCTGCCACTGGTAGCCTATTGTTGGCTCCTTTTCATAGTTCTTACATAGATATTATATGAACTATAACCATAAATATAGTAGCATTCTTTTCTTCATATAAAACTCATCGACTTACATACTCTTCTTGGAACATCAGTTTCTGACCCAGTACAAAAAGGTTGCATGAGAAAGTGTCACTGTCAATAGAAGTCCATTCACACAAACTTGTAATGCAACACTTTGCCAGTACTCAAAACTGATTTTACCATTCTCATGCAACCTTTTTGTAGAATTTACATGATACCATTATGGTAGAATTTACATGATACAGAACAGATTGCGTTTTACATATTTTTCCAGACTACTTGTACTATAGTTCACAGTTCCAATACAGTGTAGTACCTCCCTGCAATGAAAATTATGCTTCTATTTGCACAAGAACTCACTAATATAGTATGTCCTTCTGCTCATGATTCTTTGGCTCCAAGAACAAATTTCAGACTGGTATAACGAGAGCCAGCATGGTGTAGTGGTTTGAGCACTGGACTACAACTTGGAGATTAGGATTCAATTCCCTCACTCATCCATGGAAACCTGCTTAATCATCTTGGGCAAATTATACACTCAGCCCCCCAAAAAACAGTGATATGGTTGCCTTAGGATTGCTGTAATTCAGAAACAACTTGCAGGCACACAACAACAGCAGCAGCAGCAGCAGCAGCAGCAGCATTCTGCGAAATGCCCTCCGCAGAAAAGCTATGTCCAGAAATGCCATCCCCAAGCATGAGTAGCGATGCATAATCCAAGTTGTCTAAAGTATAAGGGAGACCTGCAACAAAATGCTGCAGTGTGGTGAGTTCATCTTCTGGAATCCAACTAGCCATGCCCCCCTCCCCCTTTCAGTATTCAATATGTTGTACTCCATTTCCCCAGTATTCAGTCCACAATCCAGCATTCCATGGCTACTGAACATGCCTGTCCTCACTGGTATTTTTAAGCGTTTCATTCTCTTCCATGGGGTTTTCTTTTCTTTTTTCAAAAAGTGCACTTCTGCAAACCTTTGATTTTCCCAAAACCTGCTGGTATCTCCCCTTTGCTTATATAAGTATTCACACTTGGAGAATGAGTTTGCTATTTGAGTACATTTCTTCCCTGTTGCTGTTCCACTTAGCTCTGGAAAAAGAATGAATAGATTCAATGCAGTGCTTGCTTTGTTTGTATGTGACTCCTCTTGTCCTTAAGTGTCAGCCAGAATCACTCGGTTTGTTTTATTCATGCCATCTCCCTTTTCCATCCACCTCCATTGTCTGCCTTCAGGATATAAGCCAGCTTTTTTGTTTTAAGTACATGCAGCATAAGAGTTTTCAGAAGGCTGATGTATTTGTCAAATAAAAAAAAAGGAAGAAGATGAAAACCCTTCTTTCTAAATATGTCCAGTTTTTACATTAAACGAACATGATTACTTTCCACCAACACAAAAAATCAGGGCAAAGAAGCCAGAGTAGGTATTATTTAACCTAGTAGTACCCAGCTTCACTGCAGAGAATAATTAACCAGTCTTAATGATTTTCAGTTTTAACTGCTCTGGAATATGAGTGCCTATCTCTTTTTGTGCTCGAATGTTCATGCATGCCATTCAATCTCAGTTGCCCTTGAGAGAGAGCATGACTCTCCTGATCATCTCCTGGATAGTTTCTCTTTGAAAGACAAAAGAATTCAGGTTCCCTTAGGAATTAGAAAGTAAATTTCATATATGCCATGTAACCTAGACATTACAAAAATGTTTTGAACATTTCCTTCAAATTTGCTGAAAATCTGTCCAGCCATTTTTCCATGATTTGGTAACAGACAGAAACTTAATTTGACTTATAACATCAATGGAGAAATTTGCTGAGAGATGAAATTTATGTGTTTCTACATTCAGGTTGGATGAAAATTGAAAGACTACAAAGAGCCCCTCAAAATGATCTCACAAGCCTTAGTGAATGAGCAACAAAATTATGATGTTTCATTTACATATAACATAACATCTAACACAGCAAAGAACAATAAAAAAAACCCACCAATGGTAATCTGAACTGGTTGTGTCTATCTGGATGGTGAACAGCTTCATGAATAGATCCATGAAAATATGGTTGCCATCTTTGAAAAGCAAAAAAATGAGCACACATTTACCAACCAGTTCAAACTACTGATCTCTCTGAAAACTCACTTTACATACCCTATAAGCTTTGGGCAGTTGTTAGAGGAGGCACCTGAGGCAGTCCAGAAGTCAAGGCAGACCTTTCCTGCAGCGGGGCATCTACCTGGCAATGGTGGCGAAGCCTCAGCATGCAGGACACAGCGAGAATTGAGGCAGGACCAGCTCAGCTGGAAGCCAATGAATCTCTCAGTAACGCCTCATCCTGCTTTATTCTGGCATGCCTCTCTTCTTCCCTTCAGAGTCCTATTACTTGATCACCCACTTCCTCCAGCCTAGACCATGTAAGAAAACATGGACATTTTAAAAATCCATGCAGAAATGGGAAAAAAGAGGATATGTCTTGGAAGAGGAGGACAGATAGTAACATTAAAGAAATCAGCAAATCATTGTGACAAAGGCAAAGTCCATGTTAAAAATTACACATAGGGACACACAACAAAATGTTCTAGAGTAGTTTAAACTTTTAGAATCTTTGTTTCAGCTATTTAGCTTATTGCACGGCACTTGGAGGAATGGAAATGGATTGGAAGGGAACAGAACGGGGGGGGGGGGGGGTGTTACCACAAGGGAGAATGCGGCTAATGCTGCTAGGAGTCTTCAAGCTGTTCCCTAGCTGTTCCCCATTCCTGACAACCAATTTTGAAGGATGATTTTGAACCGTTCTTCAAAGTTGGCTACCATGGAATGGCTGGGGATTCCCGGTGGCATCGGTGGTATTCTCCCATGCAGTAACACATGTTCCCCCCCCCCCCCCCGGTTCCATTCCCTTCTGTTCCATTCTGTTTGTGTTCCACCAAGTGCTGTGTGATAAGCTTATATGACTAGAAGGGAGTCATGTATGGAAACACTGGCTCAGCAGTTTCCTTGGGAATCAGAAATGCTAAAGATGCTTTCCAAAATCTCAGGGAGAGAAGGGAGGACTGGTAAGAATTGTGCAGGAACAAAAACTAGGTCTGGCTGTTGGCAGTTTGTTTTCTACTGGTACATTTTCGATGAACTTTTCTTCTGCTCAAAGTGGCAGAAAGCAAGGAGGGTTAAGCTGGAAGAGATGTAGCAACATTTTCCTGCTTCTAGCAGAGCGGAAGACAACTATCTCCCTGCCTTGCAAACCTCAGGTAGGCTGATTGGCAGTGAGGAACTTTCCCATCTGAACTAGGAGGAACATGGTGGAAAATCCAGGATAGTTAAGTTGGAAAGGCTTCCCAAAGGAGTGGTTGGAGTTGTGGCTATTGACACTTTTACTGAACAAGTCCATGTATCATCTCTTCCCCTTCTGCATGACTGCAGACATCCACTTTCAGTATCTCCACTAGTATTTGACTACAGATAGAAATAAATTCATAATTAAAGCATTCACACTTTGCTACAATGGTTGTTTGTTTGTTGCTTAGAAACAGCCCTACCCTTAAGCAAAGTGTACAGGTTGCCTAAGGCAGCAGATTCTGGTTACCAAAATGGAACAGTAACTCATTACTGAGGCTGCTTCTCACTGCAAAACTAATGCACCACTTTAACTGCCATAACTCAATTCTGTGGGATTCTGGGATTTGTAGCTTTGTGAGCTACATAGCCTTCTCTACCAGAGAGCTCTGGTGCCACAACAAACTACAAGTCCCAGGATTCCATAGGCTGGAACCATGACATTTAAAACAGTGTCAAACTGCATTAATTCTGCAATGTGACAGCTTCTGTACTTTGTTATTATTGCATAGCAACATAGAGTGTTAGGGAACTTCTACACATAAATCATATACATCACCCTGGAGCTATGCCTCTTCTATAATTATCAAGGGTTTTTTTGTTGTTGTTGTTTCTTTAGAACTGTTGATGGATAAGTTGATTATAGTTATATTCCATTTCAATAATGCCATGCTTTTAGTATTGTGCTCTTCTATTGTCGGAAGCAGTGATTTGAGGTCCACATTTCTAAAATAAATCTACATCTTTCCTTGTTGTACTCTGCAAATACATATGATGGGGGAGGAATGCACACAGCAGTCGTGATGTGAATACATCCTGGAATATGCCCAGATTACTCTTTTTCCATCCCCCTTGCTGACTTTCTCTTTGGAGGGAGGACAATATTTTATCAAAGCATTCAGACACACATATCATTGCATAAAAGGATGATTGATGCCATCTTATATAAAATCTCATCAAGGAAATCTATAGGTTGTGCTTGTTTTGCATTTTTACCCAATGCAATACATGTGTGTATTGATAATATGGTGGGAAGGTGAAAAATTATGCAATAAAAGCTATTTGCAAAGTGTACCTGCACAACATCATGCCCTAGTTGGGTCCTAAAGGACTGTGGTGGCACAGTGGTTAAATGCCAGTATTGCAGCCACAAGGTTGTGAGTTCGATCTCATATCTCCAAGATTGACTGAGCTTTCCAGCCTTTCATAGGTCAGTAAAATGAGTATCCAGTTTCTTGAGGGCAATTAGCTTATTGATTGTAAACTGATTAGAGAGTGCTGGTGGCGCAGTGGTTAAATGCCTGTACTGCAGCCACTCACTGAAAACCATAAGGTGGCAAGTTCATACCAGCAAAAGGGCTCAAGCTCAACTCAGGCTTGCATCCTTCCAAGGTCGCTAAAATGAGTACCCAGATTGTTGGGGGCAAGTAGCTTACAGTTGTAAACCGCTTAGACACTGCTTAGGCAGTATGAGGCAGTATATAAATGAAGCTGTTTGTTTGTTTTGTTTGCTGAGTTCACTGATAAGCGGTATAGAAATCTATTTGCTATTGCTATTGCTAACAAAGGGATTTTTCACTGATTTTCATTTCCTGCCACAGTCCAATATAGCCTCGAAAAAAAGTCTGCCTCATAATGTTGAGGAACATTCCCATCCAAAATGGGAGGTGAAGATGAGAGTTGTAGGGGAATCACAAACACCACACTCTTACCAGTTGATACCCATATTCTCCATGAATTTGATTGATCTTTTAAAATGCCATCCAAGTTAGAGGCTATGACTTTCTCATGTAGGACTCAATTCCTTAATTTGTCTATAAACTATGAAGAAGTACATAGACTTGTCTCATGCCAGGTCCTGCTATTATGAGACTCCAAGAAAAGCATCTTCTTGTCCACTTTCTCCACATTGTGGATAATAATTCTAAGTAATTCTACATAGTTTTAAATAAACAATCTCCAATAATTCTTATTTTAAATTAATGAAATTATTCTGGCCAACTTTATAGGATTGCTGTAAGGATTAATGCAGGTGTAGCCCTCCAGAAGTTACTCCACTGCAACTCCAAGCATACCTTTGCATTGGTTGAGCTGACTAAGGCTGCTGGGAGTTTCAATCTGACAATACCTAGAAAGCCGCAGAGAACATTTGTGAAAATATAAGAAGGGATGTAAATCCTTCCCCGTTTCATCCTTGCTTTCAGAGACAAGAGAGCCAGCATGGTGTGGTGATTTGACCATTGGACTATGACTCTGGAGACCAGAGTTCAAATCCCAGCTCAATCATGTAAACCCACTGGGTGGCTTTAGGCAAGTCACACTTTGTCCACCTCAGAGGGAAAAAAAACAGCTTCATTTATATACTGCTTCATACCCTTAAGGAGTGTCTAAGCGGTTTACAATTGTAAGCTATTTGCCCCCCAACAATCTGGGTACTCATTTTAGCGACCTCGGAAGGATGCAAGCCTGAGTCGAGCTTCAGCCCTTTGCTGGTCTTGAACTCGCCACCTATGGCTTTGAGTGAGTGGCTGCAGTACAGGCATTTAACCACTGCGCCACCAGAAGGCAATGACAACCCCCCTCTGAAGAGATCTTGCCAGGAAAATCCTGTGATAAGCTCACTTTAGGGTCACCATAAGCTGGAAACAATTTAAAGGTACCCAACAACCATAACAACAACAACAACTACTACTAATAATAATAATAATAATAATAATAATAATAATAGCACATACCTCAGTTAACAAACCCTCTTTTTACAAAGCCTTTTTTTTTACAAAGTCTTTTTAATGTCCACTCAGCTCCTTTTCTTCCTCATTCTCTGACTAGCTGGACTTTTTAGCAGCACCAGCTTTGGGAGGATGATAAAGAAGGGCTGAGAAACAGTGCCTTTTTGTGCTGGTTTGTAACACTGTGCCTGCCGAAAACAATGCAATAAAGCAGGAGATGGGAGAAAATGTAATTTTAATTTAGCAGTTCTACTGCAGACATGTGTACCTCCCTGTCACAGACAAGGCAAATAGCTGCTACGCTGAGAATGCATGAGCATGCATGAATAGCAAAACAGAGAAAAAAATGTGTCACCAGCTACCCCTAGTTGTTTTTTTTTAAAAAATAGATCTATAAATTAGACACCAAAATGGAAAACTTTTTTATTTACACAAAGTTTTCTACATATATAAAACATACAAATCAAACAAAAGAACAAGATAAATAAAAGAAGAAGAAAAAGATCTAACAAAATATCTCTAAACAGACAGGAAGGAAAGAAGGAAGGAAGGAAGGAAGGAAGGAAGGAAGGACATGCCTTCCCATGCCTTGGCTCCTGGACTTACCAGACCTGTTTATTTCATTTCACATGTGCGTATTGTTAGTATAGGATAAAAACTTTGCTGAAACATTAAAGGTCTGGGTTTTTGTTGTTGTTGTTGTTTTGTTTTGTTTTGTTTTTTGTTTTGTGGTGTTGGAACCTATCCTTATTCTTTCCATGATGTTTCTGTCTCTGGTAGCAAATTTTCTGTTAAAGAAGTAATGCCTGGGAACACATCTACTTTGTTAACTGAAGTACACCTGTACTGTAGTTGTCTACCCAAGTATTTCTCCACAGTTTTCTCACAATTTTCAAACACCCCCCAAACAGTACATGGAAATTATTCCGAGAAAAAAAAATACACATGGGTAGTTTTGTGTGTACAAGAAACATGTACAGGAAGGTTTAGTTCTATTATCAGCTGTAATCATGGGCATATTTACACACGGTCAAAGCCCCATGTTGGCAAACCCAAACTGCATCATGCTCTGCATGTCATGGGTAGAAATGCCTTTGCATCCTAATCCTCCAGAGCAAACCATGCCCCCATCCTAATGCTCTCAAACATATCTCATATGCTGACTGCTTTGTTTGCCTCCAGTCCTCACCTACCTCATACTCCTGATCAATCAGAGTGAAGTAAGAGTTGTGTCAACAAAGCAGAGGGCAGTAAGAGATCTTGGTGGCAACAGGCCAACTTGGCCCAGGTGGAAAGAAATATAAGTTTTCAGAAGGTGAGCCTCACCTGGGTACACAGATATTAGGCCTGGTACAAGTGAGTTTGACCCAAGCAGACAGAAATTTAGGCCTGCTACGTGGTTGCTTACCTGCCCGTTGGCATGTGTGGATGGGCACTGAGGAAAGTTGTCACTTACTAAGAATCAATATCAAGTAGGCATGGACAGCTTTTCCAACTTTTCCCTCTGCCTCTTCTTCCCTCTGCATCCAGCATAACTTTTCCTGGCATGAAAGGACAATCCCCCTTGGAGAGCTTATGTCCATCTGAATAGCTAGCCATTCCCCAAATGTGAGGCAGAAACATCTACTGCCTTCACCCTTTCCTTTTTTGTGTGCTTTGTTTTTGTGCAAAAATCTTAACTGCCCTATTATTTTTCCTGAAGGAGCTTTGTAAGTATCAGGACCCCCCCCCCTTTTTTTTTAAACTGGAAAACAAATAATTGAGAATATTGTTGCCCTTCCTAAATAATAGTAATGCTGGTTTTGATTTTAGATAGTCACTGAAAGACTGTAGTTGTAATTTCATCTCTAAGGAAATTTACTGTCTGTACACAATGTAACAAGAGCTCCCAAGAGGACTGATTTATTTATGAGTCTAACCAAACAGTTCTCCAACCTGCCTAACTTAATTGCTTTTTAATGTTGTAAAACAATGCACCAAGCAATGCATGTGTTAATCAGATGAGTGGCCAGAAACATAAAAAACACTCAGTCTTCTGAATGAGAGACCTTTTATTTGAAGCTTTGGGAATGCAGATAGTGTGTGTGTTTGTGACAGATTAAAGATGGGTTTTCATGTTGAGTTAACACTTCACCCAGGAGGTGCAGGGGAATTCGATGGAAAGTGAATTTGGATACATGCACATGTGTGCATGTGGGGAAAGAATTTGCAATTCCAGCCTAAGCATATTTTTATTTGATATATATGCTGCATTCTTTCAAAAAAAGGAAAAAATAACAACTACATTCAGATAAATTCAAATATTATTAAAATACAAAAACACATTAAAATACATCAATAAAAAAAGAGAACAGCCCCTTCAAGTATAAATGGCTAATCTAATTTTAAGTTTTTGCCTGCTAGCAGAAGGATAATAGAGAATAAGACAGCCTAGCATTATTTGGCCGGGAGTTCAAGAGCCTAGACGCCGCTGCTTGAGAAAGACTCCTCTCTTCAACATGTCTCCAAAAGCTAGCACATAGAGTAGCACCCATGTTCTGTGTCCTTGGAGTGTAAATTCTCTCCAGGTTTGTGTCTGAATTTTTAATGATCTGTCCAAACCCAATTGGTTTTAGTACCTTGGACAGCTCCTTCAAAGCTTAAATTAAGACTCAGAATGGAGTCACCAACCCACTGACATGAATGACACTAGTTGCCACTGAGCCAAGATCAAATGCTACATTGTTCCTTCCTCTAGAAGCAGCTCCAAAAATTTTCATTGCAGAGGTAGTCATGCATCATTGTCTAAATCATTTAAATGTATTCATTATTCTGTATTGTAATATGAAGTCTTGATCTTTTAATTCTTCTTAAAACTATTCTGGTTAAACCAAGGCAAGATATTTGATCTAAGTTGCATGTTTCAAAATTGAATAATCAGAAAAGCATGATGCATTTACTCCCAAATACAGTTTTTTCTGTAACTGCATAGATTAATTCCCCACTTTGACCAATTATTTCACATTATGAATTTCCACTTTCTTTGTGATGATGGTCAAGATTATAGAAACCTGTAATATACATCGGCAGAACCCATGACCCACATAGCACTTTCTGATGTGTTTTGCTTGCCTTATGCTTTCTCTCAGTGCCGAAACTGCCCACACAGCAGATCAGCAGCACTGTTTCTGCAGAAACACTTTTGGTTTCAGAGGATTCCAGTAAATTTGCCTCTTAATAAATGACACAGGAAGGGCATGGCAATTCACATTGATTATGATCTTTCTGGGCCCTTTATTAAATCTGCCAAGCTCTCCTTTCAAGGCACTATTCTACAGGTATGGTGCATAGAGGAAGCTTCCATCTGGGCCTTACCCTGAATCCTTGATAATTCACCAAGGGCACTTTAGGGCCTTAGGTGTCAAGGGGACTAATTCTACTCCTGCTTTTTCTACCTACTCAGTCTCTTCCTGTTTCATATTCACCCAAGCCCCTTGCACAGGCATTCATTGTCAGGGTGGAAGAGAAAACATTAGGAAGTATGTGGCATTTGCTTTAAGTGGCATTTTTGAAACAGTGCCGTTTGAGCCCCCATCTTAATGGACAATACATCACTGACTATGTTGCCCAATTAGAGTTTGAAAAGACCAAAAGGGCCATCCAGTCTAACCCCCTGCCATAAAGGAAGACACACTTAAAGCACTCCCGACAAATGGTCATCCAGCTTCTGTTTAAAAATCTCCAAAGAAGACTCCATCACATTCAGAGGCAGCATGTTTCACTATCAAACAACTCTTATTGTCAGGAAGTTCTTCCTAATGTTGATGTAGAATCTCTTTTCCTGTGATTTGAATCCATTGCTCTGTGCCCTAGTCTCTGGAGAAGCTTGCTCCATTCTCAATATGCCATCCCTTCAGATTTTTAAACATGGCTATTATGTCACCTATTAATCTTCTTTTCTTCTGGCTAAACATATCCAGCTCTTCATAAGGCATAGTTTCTGGCTTCATAAATTTGAAAGCTCTTGACATTGTATATAGACAAATCATAGATCTGAAAGAGACCACAGGTGCCATCCAGTCCAATCCCCTGCCATTCAAGAAGACACCATCAAAGCACCACTGACACATGGCCATGAAGCCTCTTTAAAAACCTCCAAAGAAGGAGACCCCATTACACTCTGAGGCAGCATGCTCTACTATCGAACAGCTCTTCCTGATGTTTAGGTAGAATCTGTTTTCCTGTAGGCATCAGTCTGCCCTATTCTTGGCTTGCATATCTGGATGGCATATTATTACATATATCTTTGAGGAGTGGGCCTGAATACCCTTAAACATGCCATAAATTGATTGGTGAAGGCACACACACACATCTTTGAGGAAGAGGAGTATCTAAAAATAATGATGCATTGTGTTGAGAAGAGCCCTGACCTGGGCAACGCATGTACCAGGACAGATAGATAATTACTATGAACCAGAAGCAATATTTGCATAATGCAGTACCCTCTAATGTTTGTTATGTAAGGCATTCTTTGCATTCTCAATTAAGTGTCGCTCTCGGCCCCCGCATTCTTGATCCCACTTCCAGTGGACACAGGTGGGCAGTCAGATGTTTTTGAAAGTAATTGGGTGCATTTGCACATTGCCTGAATGAAACAGCTCGCCCAGCTTTAGTTGCCATAGCAAAGTTGAGTGTTCCCTCGATGTAGAAAATAATTATGGTGATTATGGAATGTGTTTTTGCCCCTTTTTTGGAGCAGCCATTGCAAGTAGCTATATTCTGGCCCAGAGTACATTTTGAATGACACGTTAATTGTACTTGAGGAGAAGAGAAGGTTGCTCTTTTACCAAGAAAATTACTGAGAAACAAAGCCCCCAGAGATGCAACAAAGAGCCAACATAACAATTCAGTGGTAGCAGAAAATAAAGGCATGTTGAAAAGGGCACACAGAAAGTACTTTAGTGCCAGTGAAATATGTTCTGTTTAGTCCAGGTGTCTGGTAAACATTTGCTCTTTCCTTGAGGCTCAGCACCTCTGTGACATTTATTAGTAACAGGGGTCACCTACTGTTAGCTAGCACTTAAACTCCCTGAACCCAGCAAGGCTCTCATTTCCAGGAGTACATTAGTAGGTTCACACATTAGCAGGTTCACATGCCCTTATATATGATCTTTCTCTTGAGATGTTCTAGGTGATTTTTAAGACAGCTCCATCATCTAAACATAAAATGGTGTGTGTTAGCATCTTAATGTGAAATGAGGTAGGAAACAGCCTGTGCTGAAGCAGACCCTAGTCCCTAAAACCTAGGCCAGCTTTCCCTTCAGATGGGTCACTGCAACCCCTGTATGTCAAATGTTGCAAGTTATAATCCAATACATCCAGGATGCTGGGTTGAGGAAGATTGGCCTATGCACTTCTAAGATGTCCAATGGTTTTTTTTTTTTTTAACCCCTGCAAAAAATCCTTGTATTTGTTACATTCTCCACTTTGATTTGTTGGCAGAATATGATCACCTCAACGTCTGTTGCTTAAAACTTTAGGGGACATGTTTGTTTGTTTTTTAAATGAAGTGCTTCCTCACAGGATAGGAAGAAGTAGTTTAATCAGAAGTAGGTACCAATGCCCACAGCCTCAGGGGAAGGCTATGGCAAACCTCCTCTGAACAAATGTTGCCAATGAGAGGGTCACCATAAGTCAGAAAATACTTGAAGGTACACAACATCAACACTCAGAAAAACAGTATTTAAGTCCCTGCTGAACAACATATAATGAATTTCAGCAGCAAAAATCAAAGTGACTCCAGTCATTTCATTTGCAACCAGTTGTGTCTCTTTTATAAACTGAAAATCAGCAACACTTTCAGTCTGCAGAATGTCAGAATGTGTTTATTTTCAGAATGTCAGAATGTGTTTTGTTTTTAAATTGAAGTACTATATATACTAAGCAATGTATGTAGTTTTATTTTTATTACAGTAAAAGCACTGTGATTTCACTGATTTTACTTTATTCTTGATCTGTAGTTTCTTTATATGTCCACTAGAGAGCAACAGTGGTTCAGGGTTATTGTCTTCACTACAACAGGGCCAGTGAATTTGCTGCAAGCTTCGAATAAAAGATACACCGTTTTTCTAGTTTTGTTTTGCTTGGTTTATAAGTTTGTAGATCTGATGGGAAACTGTAACAGTCTCAATTACCAATTGAGTGGATATACAAAGGTAAAGAAAAAATGCTGTGTGTAACATTGTTGGCATGGGCAGTATTTAGCTTCTGGCCATTGAAAGCATGTGAATATGGGTGTCAATCAAAAGTTCCCTTGAGTATCCATAAGTTTCCATCAAGTTTTCATTTCCCTTTGCAAGCCCCCCTGGTATTGTACCTGATATTGTAGAAGTCTGCAGATTGCACCTTACGAGGGGGTATCAAAAAGTAATAATTATCATCCGGAAGTTATTATGGCATATTGAAGAAATTTTCAGTGTCATCATTGGTCCCTAAGTGCATGTTGCTGAGAAAATCAACTCATTGCATCCTTTATTTTTGTGACTGGCTCTGCCAGAAGTGACTAAACTGCAAAATCCTTATCAGGCGCAATCTGCAGACTTCTACAATATCAGGTATTTGGAGGGTCAAGAAACACTGGGGAAAATGTATAAATCTAGGTAGTGACTACATAGAGATAAGTTAACAACTACAAATCAAAACAAACTTTCTGTCAAATAACTTTTGGATACCCCCATAATTTTATATATATATATATATATATATATATATGGCTGTTCTCCGCTAACGAAGATTCAGGAAGGACTCATACCACACTTACTACAAGCGTGTTGATGACTAAAAAGGCCGATCCGAGATAAACAAGTCTGGTTACAGAAAGCACAGCAGAAAGTGTCCTTGGGTGATGTTTCCAAGTTGTGATTCTTTCTGCATTTTTGTTTCTCTTCGACACTCGTTCGGCGTGAGTTCTCAAAAGAGGCTGCAGCATTGTGGATAGTGCATCTCCATGCCTCCCGATGTGAGGCCAGGGCAGACCATTGTTGGTGATCAATTTGGCCAAGCTTGAGATGTTAAAATTCCTCCCTACCCAGGCTCACACAGTAAATGTATGTGTGTGTGTGTGTACACCCAACTGTCTTCCAGATCCAACATTCTCTGAAGATGCCAGCCACAGATGCTGGTGAAGCATCAGGGATAAACTCTTCTAGAACATGGCCTCAGGAATAAACTCTTGTAGAACATAGCCTGAAAAACCCACCAAAAACTATGACCTGGTTTTGTTTACCTCAACTCATGATGGCCCTGTGGATGAGACATTTCCAAGTCCACCTGTCTTCCACTGCTCCACTCAGGTCCTGCAGGCTCATGTCCATGGCCTCTCTGATAGAATCCAACCATCTGGCATATGGTCTTCCTCTATTTCTATTGCCCTCTACCTTTCCTAGCATCATTGTCTTTTCTAATTATTCATGCCTTATGAATAATTACCTTAAATAAATACCTTATGTGGCCAAGGTATGACAACCTTAATTTTGTTATCCTGGCTTCTTGGGAGAACTGGGGCATAATCTATTCTAGAATCCATTTGTTTTCTTGACAATCCACGGTATTCTCAGCACTTTTCTCCAGCTTTTCTCTAATGGGTTGGTTTTCCTTCTATTGGCTTTCTTCACTGTCCAGTGCCAGCTCTCACTTCCATACATGGTGATGGGAAATACAAAGGTATGAATGATCTTCACTTTGAGGTTTTTATTTGGGGGGGGTTGTTTTTGTTTCATTTGTGAGCTTTTGCACAATTTTTCTTTTTGCATATAACATTTCTGCATGGTGTATTCTGTGTAAAATACACTTTTTTCCTTTTTTTTCTTTTCCTTTTTTATAATGTCTTTATTCAAAAAATGTATTAAAAAGATAAACACATGAAACTCACAATAAGAAAAAGCCTCAGTATTTCTGGACATTGAGAAGGCCTTCAGTAATGTGAACTGGCACCTACTGATAGTAGTTCTGCATAAAATGGAAGTGGCAGATAGATATATCAATCGGATTAAGGCAATTTGTGGTGACCTGAATACACAGATAATTATTAACAGGGAGAGAACTAAGATGGTAAAGATAACTAAGGGGACCAGGGAGGTCTGCCAACTCTCTCCTCTATTATTTTTAATAGTAGTGGAAGTGAAATACATTTTTTCCAAGAACATTTCTTTTTCTGAACAAAAGCAGGGTTTTTTACAACTAAACAATGTGAAAATCATAGAAAAATACACAAGACTCACATAATCTTTCCCAGCATAGAGAAAAAAAATTGAAATTCTTGCAAACAAGAATAAAATAAGTGAATATTTATAGCTTTATTTCTAACATGAACATTAATTTGCTAAATTAGGTGACGGATACTAGTGATACAACACAATATTCTGCAGAAAAACAAATTCATAGAATCATAGATTTGGAAGAGACCACAAGGGCCATCCAGTCAACCCCTTTCTGCCATGAAGGAACTCATAATCAAACCATCCCCGACAGATGGCCATCCAGTCTCTGCTTAAAGACCTCCAAAGAAGGAGATCCTCCGAGGGAGTGTGTTCCACTGTCAAGCAGCTCTTACTGTCAGGAAGTTCCTCCTATTGTTGAGCTGGAATATCTTTTCCTCTAGCTTGCATCCATTGTTCTGTGTTATAGTCTCTGGAGCAGTAGAAAACAGGCTTGCTCCATCTTCAGTGCGACACCCCCTTAAATACTTAAACAGGGCTACCATATACCTCTTAACCATCTGTTTTCTAGGCTAAACATATCCAGCTCCCTAAGTTTTTCCTCATAAGGCATGCTTTCCATGCCCTTCACCTTTTTAATCGCCCTCCTCTAGAGATGCTCCAGCTTATCCACATCCTTTTTGAATTGTGGTGTCCAGAACTGGACGTTTGTATCCTTAAATGGCTACATTAGTGATGCAGGTATGGGAGGGCAAAATCACATCATTGATCCCCACTCCAAGAAGAATCCATCCTTCTAAATAATGTATCCTTCAGTCCTCTGTATTCTGTCATTGCAGAACATGAGACATTCAAAATCATTCACACCTAGACCACTTACACTTGCTGTGTTATCATGCCCTTACTCACTTTGCCTGCCTCTTTTCCTTGGATGCCTTGACTATGTTTCAGAATGCTCAACTGAAGTTTTTAAGATACTGCAATATTTAAGTGGTAAACAAAAGTTTCTTGGAGTTGAAGAATTCTTTATAAGGAGGAGCAATGCCCTTATCCCTTCCTGCCCACAATAGCCACATTCCTGTAGCTTATGCAATTTTCAGTACTTAGATGCACATGGCCATGTATTAAGACTGCATATCTGTCTTTTTCATCACCCACAGAGGTCACAGATATCCTTGTCTGGCATCCAGTGGTAATAGTATCTTTTAAGCTAGTAAGTGACGGCAGCAGCACGAGTCATGCACCAGGTGGATGTGTCTCCTGCTGGGCTCTCAATGGCCTTGAAAGGAACAAATTATTTCTCTATTTCAATCTATCTAAACATCAGTGGGACAAGCTCTTGCTCTTTTGCCAAGGATGGAATTTAGAATTTGGTTGTGGACTTCCATTTAATATGGCACTGGCCATCAGACACATAGAGCACTACCTCTGAAAATCCATACAATTACAGAGTCTCCCACAGGTCTGATGGAGAAAGTGACATTGGTGGTGACCAAAAATTTAGGTTATTAATGCTGGGCAAAATTTGTATATCTTCTGATTGGAAAATTTCTAACAGCTGGGGCTTCCAGATCCACTTCAAAACTATGTACATATGTATATGGAAAATGGTAGATGATGCATGAAGTCAACGTAGTAGCATTGAGAAGGCAGTGCAATTTATACAATGAAAACTGAAAGCCCAATTTGATGTGGCTGGGGCATGTGCCATGTTCCTTTTGTTGATCTTGTTTCTTTCTCACATGGGTATTTTTGTTATTCTTATATCTTACCTTTCCCTCTAGAACTTGCATAAAAGTTTTCTGATTGGCATTCTCATCTTGCATTCAATCATCAGTTCCCTGGGTCTTGTCTCTTTAGCCTACAATATTACTGATACATGACCAAAAATGAAAGAATTGTTTGTTACACTTTTAAATAGTGCAGACTTTTTTCTTTAAAAAAGTCTTGATTGATATATTTTGTAATTATATTTATGCTAGCAACCAGAATCATATCCTGTTGACCATTTTCAACCCCACACAGTCTTATGGGTACTGAGTCATTGCATTTAGTGCTCAATCAGGGTTTTGAAACAGAGCACTTAGTGTATAGTTTATATCCTCTACATCTGTTCCTTCTGTTTCACCATACAAGGTGTATACATACCTTTCATTACTATGCCAGAAGTTGTTAGTCTATAAATCCCAGAATTTTTCACCAGTGATCATGCTCATTTGGGCTTGTATGAGTTGAAGTCCAGTTCCAGGAATAGGAAGTATATCTAAAGTTTGCTTAATAATAATAATAATAATAATAATAATAATAATATTTATTTCTAATCCGCCCCTCTGAACAAGCAATCAGGGCGGAGTACAACAGAATTAAAAACAATGACAGATTAAAATACCCCTTCCTTACCCTTACCACCCTCCCTTAAAAGCGCATTAAATCATAATAAAGTTAAAAGCATAAATAATTAAGATAGCAGGGAGTGGACCCAGGCTTCGGTTGTATGGAGATAAAGATAAAGAAACCCTTAAGGCCTAGGTGTGGAGCTGGGGGTGTTAATTTCCTCTGGGAAGGCCTGCGGGAAGAGATGCATCTTTAGGGCTCTTTTGAAGCCTTCTAAAGATGGAATGAGGCGCATCTCATCCGGCAGGTCATTCCACAACTTGGGGGCGACAGCCGAAAAAGCCCTTTGGGAGGTCTGCACCAGTCTGGTCTTCATAGGCTGTAGTAGGTTCCTCCCAGAGGACCGAAGTGTGCGGGGGGGGGGGTCGTATGGGGAGAGGCGGTCCCTTAGATAAGATGGACCCAAGCCATGAAGGGCTTTAAAGGTTAAAACCAACACCCTATACTGTGCCCGGAAACTAATCGGCAGCCAGTGGAGAGCTTTTAGCACCGGGATGATATGCTCTCTCCTAGATGTTCCAGCAAGAAGTCTGGCTGCCATATTTTGGACCAATTGTAGTTTCCGGGTTAGGCACAAGGGTAGCCCCATGTAGAGTGCATTGCAGTAGTCCAAACATGAGGTTCTTAGTAATATGATAGTATGGTTTTAATATGTAAGCCATATATTTGATGTGTTTTAATTCTATTTTATAATTTTCTCTCTTACCTTTTCTGTCATCTCCTGTTTCAGGGAAGGCCACTGGGGAAACAAACCAGCCAAATATTTTTAGGTTTCAACAAGCCAGAGTTTTTAAAAAGCCAAGATTTATAAACAAACAATAAACCATTTTTTCAGAGTATTGCTTGGGATTGGTTATGACTTGTCAACAGATCTTTTGACCATAGTTTGTTGTGATGTGTGAACACAGTAACCAGCATTAGTTTCAGACAGTAGTCCTTTTTGGCCTAGGAACCACTGATTTTCTGCTTTTTCATGAAAAGCAACTGGTCCTGCTAGTGAACTATGACACTCTTCTCTCAAATGTTGGTTACCAGACCTGTGATTTCTCTGGGGCATGGATGGGGATTATTTGTAATGGATGATAATATCAGAAAGGCTGTTTTTGTCTCTTAAGCAGTACCAAGTAGTTATATCTCTCTCCAGTGTTTGGCAGAGGGGCATGTCTCCTAGTAAAAAGCCATGAATCACATAAACATTTTTTCTGCTATCTTCCTGTTTCAACAAAGACCTGGAAGAATTACTAAAGAAACTCAAAGAAAGTGCTAAGTTAGGCTTAATGCTGAATATTAAGAAAACAAAATTAATTAACAACATAGAAATAGTCAAAGAGTTCAAACATTGATCAGAATGAAGACTGCTGTCAAGAAATCAGAAGACATCTAGAATTGGAAAGGACAGCTATGAAAGAACTGGAGAAGATCCTAAAGTGGAAAGACATAACACTGAACACTAAAATTAGGATTTTCCAAACCATTGTATTCCCCATCACAATGTATGGATGTGAAAGTTGGAGAGTGAAGAAAGCCAAAAGAATATCAACTCATTTGAGATGTGGTGCTGGAGAAGAGTGCTGAAGATACCATGGACTGCCAAAAAAACAAACAAATGGGTCCTAGAACAATTCAAACTGAACTTTTCCTGCAAGCCAATAAGATTAAATTGAGGCTGTTGTACCGTATTTTGGCCACATCATGAGTCATTGAAAAGGACAATAATGCTGGGAAAGGTGGAAGGCAATTGAAATTAAAGAATACCATATGCCAGATGGTTAGATTCAATCAGAGAGGCTACAGGCTCAGGCCTGTAGGACGTGAGCAGAATGGTAGAGGATGGGACATCTTGGAGATGTCTCATTCACAGGGTCACCATGACTCGAGGTTGACTTGAGGGCAATTAACAACAAAAATATTACAAGGTGGGCTGTGCTATTAGAATGAAGAAATCTCAGGTGGCAAATATGAGGGGCCAGTGGTGGAGGTCCTTGGAAAAATCCAAGGTGCTAATAGGTTCAGCATCCTGGATAGCTCTTTTGAAGGTAAAATAAAAACCCAAAATATATTCATCATTACACTTACATAAAAGCCCCAGGCTGCCACTAGCTCCAACCCTTCCTCTTGCCCTAGCATTTGCCCTCCTTGGGAGAAGGAAGAGAGCTTTGTTTTCTGCAATTTGTCCAGAACCCTCTTAAGTGGCCTGTTGCTCTCACAGATACTGGAGGAGACTATTGCATTGGTGATGTTAAAGGGAGTTTCATGTGCCTATCCAATCAACTTCTATACACTGAACAGAGGGAATCACTACCTGATCCTTTGATTTCATGAAATGACTTTGGCTTGTCCTCCAGCCACATTTTCTGATGGCAATTCAACCACACTACCAAAAAGGGGTCTGAGAGGAGGAGATGGATGTGTAGAACATTCTGGAACCTTATTAAGAAGGCCTTTTTTTAAAGGCCATTGTGGGTCAGGCATTCTTTGACATGACTATGGACTCTTTCAGACGTGGGAAATTAGAAGTATAATCCAAGGGCAATCCAAACGCAATCCTGGGGTTTGACGTTATTGCGAATTAATTCTTCTCACGCAAATTCGGGCAAAAGGGAAGTCACTCCGAATGCAATCATGGGTTTAACGTTATTGCGAATTTAAGCTTCTCACGCAATTTCGGGCAAGGGGGGGTTATTTTCGGGTAATGGGAAGTAATTCCGAATGCCTTCCGAACGGAGCAGGGGCTCAGGTAAATTCGCTAAACAAGCGAATTTACATGAATCCGCATTGGCTCCATTCGGAATTGGGAGAAATTCCTCCCGTTTGAAAGAGTCGTATGATTTATATGAAGACGAGCAATTTATGGCTGTGCATTCCAGCAATCTCTGCAGGACCACATGATTCCCAACTCTGAGAGGGCCTTTCTCAAATGTCATTTGAAAATATTTGCTTATCATAGGTGTTATATGTATGGAGGTTTTAAAAAAAATAAAGCAAGGATGTCTGAAAGCTAGGAGACAGCTAAATGAATCCAGTTTGTTGGTGTTACTCGCATTCAAGTTGTCACTGCCATATGGTGACCTGAGAATATGGTTTTCTTGGCAAGATTTGTTCAGAGAAGGCTTTGCTATTTCATCATAGATGATGATGAACCTCATTAAAATATAGCTGAGTCTCTTCACACATTTTAACCCTTTGTTACCCAGGAAGAAGGTTCAAATAATGGGTCCCATTATCATGGTGGGACCAGGAAGAAGGCATTCCCTTCTCCCCATTGCAGTTCTTTTTTGCACCCTCATAACCATGTGTGGGAAGGGGTGGTGGAAATCCACCAGTGATTATTGTCAGAAGGCATAGAAAGGGAAGGAGGGAGGAAAAGGATGGGAAGGGAGTTCCCTGATTTCCTAAAGAATATCTTTGTCATTGGCCTTGTATCTCTATGTTCTTGGTCGTAGGAAGAGTAAGTGTAACTGGGCTCTGGAGAAAAAGTTCTATAAAAATTCTCTACCAGGCAACAACTTGGGAATTTTGATTGGCAGTTCTTCTTGTGAAGCCCGTATTGCAAGTTTAGCTATGAGTAAAATAATTATTCTTGTGTGGGAAGCAGAATCAGGAAGGCAATTAGAAGTTTAATAACAGCCTTACACTGGCTGGATAGTTGAAAACTTGAAAGTACAATTGATGGTAATTAGCTGATTTCTACTCCTTAGTAACTAGGAAAAACACAATAGAAAAGCATCTTACACCTTTCTACCCTTCAGTGTTTTTTTAAATGCTTTGTGTTTGAGAAGAGAATGAAAAGAAATTGTTTCTGGAAATGAGCAAAACAGAGAGACGTGGATAGAAGAGAACAATGTTAACATGGTGGGACAAATGCTGTCCTGAACTGTGGAGTAAATTGCTTTCAAGGACTCAGAAGGCTTATCGAGATTTATCAGTATTGTTTAGACAGATATCTGGCAAGACACACCCATGTATATATATGTATGTGTATGAATGAAAGACTGGGAGGTTAACCAAAAAGGTGGAAATCGTTCATCAAGTTATATAACTTCACGTATAGTTTCCACCTTTTTGGTTATCAATTGGTCATTCTCTGCTTGTTATCTGTGTGTGGTTTACGTCACAAGGAGAAAACATATAATTTTTTTGCATTGACATATTTCACAAATCCAAAGAACATGGGTTTTCAGTTGGGGGGGGGATGCCACTTGTCTCATTCTTGGGCTGGATAAGAAATCTCACAAGAATGAACAAACTGTCAATAATCAGTCTCATTATGAATGAGATAATTTAGTGAGATTTCTTAACATCCCTTAATAACAACCTATGCTTTTCACTTCACCAATGGACTATAAGGAGGATTTCATCAGGAAAAAAACAGCTTATGGGGAAAGAGTTTTGCACCGAGTCCTCCTCAGCAACTTCTGGTGTTTGTTTGTTTGTTTGTGTTGTGAGTGTTCATATACAATACACTGCCTACCTTAACAGGACCTAGTTTGGCCTCAAGGTAATACAGGAGGAGGAATCCTAGACCAGCTTTCCCTGACCTGGTACTAGTTGATAATGATGGGGTGAATAGTCAGTCACTCAATTTTTATTATGATCAGTAACCATAAAAAGAAAGAGCAAACAACAAGTTAAAGGACAATACAAAGAATAAGATAGATTACGAATACACTTCCAAATGAGGGAGAATGATGGCTTGCCCATGCGCTAGAACACATCTGAAGAGCACCATTGTGGGCATGGACTGCAGATTTTGTGAGCTGCACTTTCCAGTAATGTTTTGATTCTGTAAATAAAATCAAGGTGAGGAATAAATTCTCTGGTGCATGGTCACTTGGATGTCAGAAGTGCTGCATATTAAATTAAAATGTTAATGCTGGCATCTAGAAACATGTACATCTAGAAATATTTTAGCCTCTATTATAAGCTGCTTTCCATCTCAGATGGAAAATTGTGGCTGTTACCCTTAAAAGGCTAAGCTACAACTTCTTCCCTCAAGTGTTTGCTAAAATTTTTAGAAAATCTGAAAACTGAAAGTGATTTGTGACATGATCATGAGAACAGAAAACTTCCCAGACAGCTACATAAAGGAAGAGAACAAGAAGTCCAGAGATTTTCTGCTGCAGTGAGCACTAAGCATTGTACATAGCTCAGTCCTTTTCTGTTCCAGTTGATACCGATGTAAATCAGGAATAATTCTGCTGAAGTACAGGGAAATCAGGTATGCAAAAACATGCCATTGAGAAACATTTAAAAAAAACAACGGATGCCAGAAATATGCCTCTGTTTACATCTGGTATGCCAAAAATCTCTCTCTGAAACCAACTTACATAATAGTGTATCAGCTATGAAACCATTACGATTTCAAACTTTGGCAGCAAGCTATGGGCTGATACACATTCTGTGACATTTGCATTTAGAAATGAATTGGTGAGTATTCATTAAGTAGCATGCAATTTGCAAAAGGAAAGGAAAATTTATTTCCATTTGTATTTCTGATTCAATTACTTTGGCGGCTCTGCCAATAAATAACTTTAAAAAAAAACAGGAATACAAAAGTGGGGAAAATTCCCCCAGGGAGTTGTTGCCAGGAGGGTTATTAGCAAATGCATATTGTCATCGTATTATTTTACGAGCAGGGACTAAGATGTCAGCCTTTTACAGTGTAAATGCCTTTAGCCTTGTAAATATAATCAGAAAGTCTGAATATAAACCAGGAAAGTTCTGGTGGCTCAGGCAAATAGTGTAGCTCTAGAAAGCTCCACGTTGCAAGTGCAAACATAAAGCTGATAGGTTTGAAGAAATCTGTGTTAGCAAAGCAGCACTGCCATTTTGGGGTACACTTGTTGGGGACATGAGATAGGGCCTTTTCCATGGCAGCCCCTAGGCTCTGAAATTTTATTTTCATTTGTAAGCCACATTGAGTCTCAATCTTGGGGAAAGGTGGGGTATATAAATATTACTTTCATTATTGTGGTTGCATTTCCAGTGACAGAGTAGGGCACTGTGAACATTTGTGTGGTTCCAAGCAGTTTTATGGGCTGAGCTAGTTATCTTCAAGGTTACTCCTGCTTTTCCTGCAGTTTGCATCCATTGTTCCATGTTCTAGCCTCTGGAGCAGCAGAAAACAAGCTTGCTCCATCCTCAATATGACCAGTTATATGACATCTCTTCAAATATTTAAACAAGGCTATCATACCACCTCTTAATCGTGTCTTCTCCAGGCTAAACCTACCCAGTTCCCTAAGTCATTCTTTATAGGGCATGGTTTCCAGACCCTTCACCATTTTGACTGCTCTCCTTTGGACATGCTCCAGTTTCTCAACAACTCTTTTTAATTTTGGTGCCAGAACTGGACACAGTATTCCAGGTGAGGCCTGATGAAAGCAGAACAGAGTGGCACAATTACTTACTTTGATCTAGACACTATACTTCTAGTGATGCAGCCTAGAATTGGTCTTTTTAGCTGCTGCATCACACTGTTGATTCATATTCAAATTGTGACCTGCAGAGACTCCTAGATCCCTTCCCCATGCCATTTTGTTAAGCCACGAATCTCCCATCATATATCTATGCATTTCATTTTTTATTGCTTAAGTGCTGTACCTTACATTTCACCCTGTTGAAGTTCATTTTGTTAGTTTTGGCCTAGATTTCCAGTCTATTAAGGTCATTTTGAATTTTGTTCTGGGTATTAGCTACTCCTCTAATTTGGTGTACTCTGAAAATTTGATAAGCATGCCCTCTATACCTTCGTCCAAGTCATTGATAAAGAGGTTGAATAGCACTGGGCCCAGGACTATTCCTGTGGCACCCACTGGTCACTTTTCTCCAGGATGAAGAGGAGCCATTGTTGATCACCCATTGGGTTTGGCTAGTCAACCAGTTAATAATCCACCTAACAGTTGCATTGTCTAGTTTGTTTGCAAGGATATCATGGGGTACCTTGTCAAAGGCTTTACTGAAATCAGGATATGCTATATCTACATCATTCTCTTCATCTACCAATCTGGTAATTTTATAGAGATATCAGATTAGTCTGGCATGATTTGTTTTTGAGAAACAAATGTTGACTTTTTGTGATTGACATTCCCTTCTAAATGTTCACAATCTCTCTGTTTAATTATCTGCTCTAGAATCTTTCCTGGTATTGATCTCAGACTAACTGGGTGATAATTGTTGGGATCCTCTTTTTTCCCCCATTTTGAAGATAGAGACGTTTGCCCTCCTCCAGGGACTTCTCCATGAGTTCTTTAAAGATTATTGCCAATGGCTCTGAGATTACATTTGCCAGTTCTTGGATGTAGTTCATGTGGTCCTGGAGACTTAATTTATTTAGATTAACCAGACATTCCTGTACTACCTCTTTACTTTTCTGTGCTGCATTTCCCCTTTTGTGTCCTCTGCTCCATTTCCCTTAGATTGAGCACTTTCTTCCTTTTCTGAGAAGACTGAGGCAAAGAAGGTGTTGAGTAGTTCTGCCTTTTCTCTGTCCCCTATTAGAATTTCTCCATCTTCTCCATGCAGTGGCCCTACGATTTCCTTCTTCTTAATTTTGTTATGGACATACTCCAAAATGCCCTTTTTATTGTTCTTAGCCTCTCTAGAAAGTCCAAGCTCATTCTGTGCTTTTGCTTTTCTGACCTTACCCCTACACATGCTATTTATTTGTTTGAATTCCATTTTGGTGATTTCCCCCTTCTTCCATTTCTTATACATGCCCCGTTTAAATCTTAGCTCCATTGAAAGTTCTTTAGTCATCTATCCTGGCTTTTTGAGACATATCCCATTTTTCCTACTCACTGGAACAGTTTGAAATTGTACCTTCAGTATTCCCCTTCTGAGAAACTCTCGTCCTTCCTGAACTCCCTTCTCTTTTAGTATTCTTGACTCCCAGTATTTCCCTAAGTGGTATCATATTCTTCTAAGTTTCAAATGCCTATAGAGGTGGTGGGGTTTCCATATCGGTATGTCTTCAAAAAGTAACTGGTCCAGCAACAGAAGCTGTCTGCTGGTAATGGTTTAGCTTGAGATTGGACTCAATGGCCCATGAGGCTCCTTCCAATTCTATTATTATATGGTTCTAAATCATAAATACGTTGTCATGGACCATACATGACATCAGAAGTGGGATAGCATAGAAATAGTATAGCATTTCCCTTTGACAGAACCAGAAGAACCTGGGGTCATCTAATGAAGTTGGGTGATGGAAGATTCAGGACAGATAAGAGAGGGTATTTGGTACAATATATCTGCAAAGGTATGGAACAAAGTTCCAGATTAATTCTAGGGGTAGTCTTTGGTATCCAGAGAGGGGCTGATCTCAAAATGGTGGAGTGCCTTTTACCTTTTCATTTGATCAGACCTTGAGCTGCCAGTGTTTAAATAACTTTTAAAATTGAGCTAATTCATGAAAGGTAAGGACTGTTATTGGCTTTTCCCATGCCTTCATATACAACTTGCTGAAGAGCATGAGGTGGAGGATCCAGTTGCATTCATATATTGTCAGTGGGCTTCCCAGAGGCAATTGCTTGGCCTCTGTGTCAACAGAATTTTGGGCTAGATAAGGGAGCTCTTCTTGTGTTATCTCTAGACGCTAGGTCTTCCCAAGGGACCAAAGCTTCAGCCTCTGCCTCTGTTACAGATCCAGCCAAGGGTGTTATTATGGGAGTGCAAGGGGTACAGACCACACTAAGAATGCCTCAGAGGGGGTTGTCTGTCTTCCAGTGTAGAGTGTACCACCGCACCTCTGTGTAGACTCCAGCCCAGGAATGACCTTGTCCACCTGCCTGGATGATGTCAGAGAAAGTGGTAGCACCTCAACCATTCTATAGCCCATGAACGATTTTGCAGTGGGGGGAAGTCTAGTCTCTTATCACAAAACAATTTCACATCCCAGGTTTATACTGACGAATGCTGGCTCTCTGGGTTTCTTTCTGATCTGTTCCTGGGTATGGTGAAGATAGGACTTGGGTCATCTACATGTCAAGCTCCAGTACACCTTCCTCTAAAATCTTAAAACATATCTGAACATAAGGAATTATGTTTAACTTGTACACTTCTTGTTGCACCCTGACCCCAGGTAATACTCTTGTCATATTCTGAAGTAAAGTTTCCAACTGTCTTCAAGGCCCACCCTGTATACATTGCAGTGCAAGATTACAGACAAGAGAATAATTATAAGCACAGTGATATCCCTGCATCATATTTGCAGGTCTGCTGAATAAATCAATGATTCACAGTGCAGTTTTTTGCAACTTTACTTCTGTTCAGAAGACATTTGTATGTCTAGGATTATGATGTGAACCAGGTAACAGTGAGAAATTTGTTTGTTTGTTTTTTAAAGTGTGCTTCTACTGCTGCTGTTCAGTGTTAAACAATATAGTTTGAGCTTAGGCAGTAGCATTGCCAATGTGGTGTTGGGGTTTAAATATTGGACTACTATATTGGAGACCAGGGTTCAACTCCCCACTCATCCATGGAAACCCACACTGGGTGAACTTGGGCAGGTCACACACTCAGCCCCAGAAAACTCAATGATCAGTTCACGTTAGGGTCACCATAAATTGGAAATGACTTGAAGGCACAAAACAGCAAAACATTGTAGGAAGTTCACACCTACTGTAACAAAAACAGCACTGACAGTAAGCCAAAAATAGTGGCCAACATGTGCATCTGCAACACACAATTTCTTATTTTAAAATTCCATAAAACCAACTGTATAATAATCAGGATTGTGTCAATTAGAAGCACTCTGTCTGTCTCTTCTGTCTGTGTGCTTTGCTTGAATGCCTGGAAATCAAGTTGAAATAGTGTTGGTACTTGCCTGTCATGGATGAAATGGTCCTACTAAGGAAAGATGCCTCTGCCTGATTCTTAGGAATCACTCCCCTCCTGTCACTTCTGTCAGCCTGCTTAAATATTCTGAAAATTTGATCCAATCCATTGTTTAGCTTTCTGAAAATCACAAAGGCCATGTTTTACAACCACATATTGTGTTTTGTCTCCATGGAGGGAGCTTGGGGTGACTATGGGTAGGTGCAGTATTTTAGGTAATTCATGGGATTATGAAAAGTGGAGTTTTGAAGGAAACAAAGAGCCATGGGGAAATGGGGGACGTATCTCCTGTTTAACGCAGTTATTATTTATTTATTTATTTTATATAGCGCTGTAAATTTGCACAGTGCTGTACATACAAGCTTATAGTTAGACGGATCCCTGCCCTCAAGCTTACAATCTAGAAGAGACAACACAAAAGGAGAAGGGAAAGGTGGTGGGAAGGGGATGAGGTCCACTGGTTCTTCTCTCCCTCTGGAGCCTGGACCAGGCAGGTGGACTGGAGGGAGGGGTTGGGTTCTTAATACATAGTTAAAAGGAGGCATCCTGGGGCAGATGGCACAGTCCTGGGAATGCTTCCCTAAATAATATAGTCTTTGTTCTGAAGAAGATCGAGAAAGCAACAGCTGACATGCCCATTTGAGCTTGGCATTCCCATTTGACTTGATCTTTGAGCAAAAGGCATTTGTATCTCCCTCCACAAGTTCCTGTGTCTGCACCAGCTGCTGTGGAATGCCAGAGTGAGTTCTCTTATGGTTTTGAATTCAAAACAATAAGATTCAATAAGAGATATGGGGAAAGGTAAGAATAAATAACAGTAACAGGAGCATGAAGATCATTCCTGGTTCAATTACAGTGAGAGTTTATGGTAAGTTCGTAATTTTTTCTCCCCTTTGTGTTTCTCCATCACTTTTTCAAAAATATGACAATTCCTTGCATGTTGTTATTCATCGTTCCTACTGCATGGAAGCAATGGCGTTGTAAGAATCATCTGAACTTTTAACCAACTGCTGCTTGTGTGTGTTTGTGTGTTTGCTTATTTTGTTTGTTTAATGTAAATCTCACCTTTCTTTCAACAAGGGACCTGTGTATTGTCCACTGTGAAAGATATTAATTCATATTGGGCAACTCTGATGTACTCAAGAAAAATCTGTGGATTTTCTTCCTCTCCTGTGTAATCTGTGTTTCTCTTATTTTGCAGAGTTATTGGGAGAGAAGGAGAAGGTGCAAGGGCCTGGCTTCAAAATTCTCCCAGACAGAGGACAACAAGGGAGAAGCTCCAGGAGTCTTGGATCCTGGAAACATTGAATGGTTGACCAAAGAAGACTCTTACTGTGGTTAGGATACTCAGTCCATTGGTAGCTGCTGCACTTATTTTCCCAAGTTTGGGAAAATTACTTATTCGAGGGAGAGCTAAAAGTATTCCTTAGGGCCACTACAATTCTGGATGGAGAATTCTTGTAGGTAACATAGCTTTTCCATTAGTTTCCATGGGAATTCAAATTAAGTAATTATTTAAGGAAGTGGAGATTCCTATGCAAGGGCTCGAGAGAACCATTTTCTGTTTTTATTCTGCTGATCTTTTTTTTCTTCCAGACATTGGAGTGGCCTGGGAACTATGTTGTTTAAAAATATATCAGAGAGAAACGTTTATCTGAATATCAAGTCTGAAAGGTGGCTTATTGTACTTTGTACTGGGGTTCTCACCAGTTTGGCAAATCAAAAAAGAATTTACACTCTTTTCACAAAGAGGTGCTTTTTTTTATAATTGTAAATTATAGGATTCCTCATGCTTCCTCAGAAGAAGACAGAAAGAACACAAACTTTACATTTAGTATTGCTGGAGTTAGCAGCCTTTGGATCCCATGTTGTGGGAAAGGCAGGATATAAATAAAATAGATAGATTAGATAGATAGATAGATAGATAGATAGACAGACAGATAGACAGACAGACAGATAGTATACCAGAGGAGAATAGAAAGCACATTAACTTTACATGTAGTAGTGTTGGAGTTAGCAATTTTTTAATACAAGCCTCTGCACTATTAATGCAGCAGAAGCTGTTGTAATAAAAGAAACAGCTGCTCATGTTGTGATAAAGGCAGGGTATATACAAAATAAATATATAAATAAATAAATTGTATACCTGTACAATCAAGCCTCCATATTTGAGGTTTTGACTTTTGTGGATTTCATTATTCATGGATTTGATTAGTACATTGTCTCAGGGAATCTCTAGTTCCTCCATCATGACTTTATTGTCAACTTTTAGCCAAAAGTCATCCTGGGAGGACCCAGCAATTCCCAGAGAGAATACTTCTCTAGGCCTCTGTAGGTCCCCAGCACTTCATGTTCAATCTCTGCCAGATCTTGAGCATAGACTTGTCCTGAAGGGCCTAGATATTCCTAGAGAGGTGTTTTCTGAGATTAAAAAATAGTGGGGGGGGGGGGTTTATTTGCAGTTTTTCCACTTTCAAGGAGGTCCTGTGCCCCTAACCCCAGTGAATATACATATTAAATACTGATTTGCATTGTGGTGATCTCCTACATCATTTTTATATACTGCCATTTTTTCCTATTTCACTCTGATCTACAGCCATTTTTGTTCCCTCTTTCCTCCATAAGATCATGTATTTGATTATGTACAACTTTTTTGTAACTAAAGCTACCTTTATACATTGTACAATGAGTAAGCTTGCTTATTTCTTTCGCTGCTAGACCCTGTGGGATTGGTGACTGTTAGGCCCTGTTTGATTGGTGTCTGCTCAGCTTCTGTCTCAACAGTTTAAATACTGTGCTAGAGAGTTCTGTCACTGTCACTCACATTTCCTAGAAAGTATAACATCAAGAGGGGTATATATATATTTCCACCAGAATTTATTTTACCTGTGATCCCAGAATCTGAGTTTGTTTCTTTTCTGGTCTTAGCATTCTGACTTTTACCTTCTTTCATGTCTGTTGTCATCTAACCCAGTAGTGGGAGAGCAAATCCAGCTCTGATTATGCTGATCCAAGACCATTACATACAGGAGACTTGCAGGACATAGTCTGATGCTTCCCTTGGGCTTGAACCATCTCCTGATTAATTTTTTAAAAGCATGACGTGCATTAAGTTTATTTTGAGATGGTACTTGTTTTCCTCTGGCTTTGATGTGAAACTGCAAAAATATCTGTCTTCAATAAAATGTTTTGCTCCAATGTTATGCATTTTGGTTTTCGTGAGTGCATTTACTCAGTGGGATTAAAGGGGGCTGGGTGGGAGGGACAGTGAATTGATCTCATTTTGATTCAATAAAATCAAATGGTTCTGCAACTAGTGAGTCATCACAGAAACCAAACCACTTTCAGGTATAATTTTGCAATAAATCCTGTTTGGAGGATTGACACAGTTACTATCACCATGAAGGAATTACTTTTTAAAATTTTAAAACTTGTGGAAATGTAAGTAAGGCAATTTGCTGCATGCACCCAAGGTACTGTATAGGAAACTTATAGATCATCCAACTATTCTGACACCTCCTTCCCCTTTATTTCTAGTTTTACAGTAGGTAATTTGTGGGGTCATTATAGAGTCCACACAGAGGACAAGTTTGCAATACCATAATAGGAACAGTCTTTCTAAATCGCTGTTTTCCTTCAAAAGGTACTGAACTGGATGTGTAGAAATTCACTGCCAATCTACCCTTAATAAATACACCTTCCAACAGAAAACTGAATACCCTTGGTATCCACTGGGGTTTGGTTCCAGGAACCCCGGTGGATACCAAATTTCGTGGATGATCACATCACATTAAATATAATGGCATATTAAAATGGTGTCCTTTAGATAAAAAGGCAAAATCAAGGTTTGCCTATGGGAATTTGTAGATTTGTAAAATATTTTCAATCCGTGGATGCTTGAATCCATGGATAAAAAATCTGTGAATAAGGAGGACTGACTGTAATTTGAATTCTACAACTTGGGGGTCATTTTATGTAATATTTCTGGCCCTGTTCTCAGCATGAAAACAATGCTACCTATTGACCATTCACAGATTTCATGTAAAAGCATCCTCTCCCACTCCTCTCCCCAGCACCACCTTGGCATGGACAAGAGCTTCCTCATTCATTTTTTAAAAAGAACCTCAAATTGCCATGCAGGGTTTGTCTGCTTTGAAATGAATGAGAGCCCCTGAATACAAACATTGGATGTATGCATCTACCACTGCATAGAAAGAATGGAAAGTTTTCTCTGTCTGCAGTTCCTAGTTTCTTCTCAAATGGTTCTGTGCATTTATGTGCTTATAGATCAATCCCAGAAGGATTTGGAGTGCCACCTGGCATCTTCCAGAAAGCAAAGTTAGTGCATTCACAGATCTGAGTAATGAGCGTTGCATTTTGAATGTGCTACTTTGTAGGCAGTGGCTAAGTACACACTACAGAAGCAGTTCAGGTTCTTCTCACCAAGTGTGGTGTGTGGGGGAATATTAGATTCCTGCCTTTAGACTCTGTATAGTCATTGTCTGATAATATTAGACCATTTCCCCACCATTATCTCTCTTTCTCTCACCCCACCCCCAGCAAATAAGGCTGTGGCTGCTGCCTGATTGGTATATCATCTCACTTTCCCTGAGCATTGATTTTTCTTCCTCTCCTTTTATTTGCTTCATAAAAAAACAAACCGGACACGGAGCTACTGCTGGCTACTGAGGAGCTTTTTGGGTGCCTTTATTTTTAGCATGAACCAGCCTTTGTCTTCTTTCAGATGAGGGAAGTTGGATTATAAAACCTTTTGTAAATGTGTATGGTGATATTTGCTCCGGTAAGTTAAGATTGTTCCCTCAGTGACTATAGCTGTCAGTTTGTGTTGTCTAAAGGAACTTGTTTTGAAACCTTAATCCACCTTTGTTGTATTGCGACCTGATCTGAATTCTGTTTGTGTGTGATGCTTATAAGAATATCTGTTACTTTGTGCAAGAGCTTGAGTGAACTTCTGTAGTTCATGCAACTGTAATAATATGTGTATAAGCAAGAAATTATAGAGAATTAGGTTTAATGTGTCATTGACTGTTTGGTCAAAGATATGGATGTGTGTGTGTGTGTGTGTATTTACACACACATACATATGGTGGAAGAAATGAGGTAATGTAGTTGTTGAAATAAGATGAAAATGAAGGAAAGATTGAATAGCACATTCTGTAATATGGCAGATGAGGCATTGCTGCTTTTGAAAGGTATTCAGTACTAAGTAAAAGAAGAAAAATAGTTAAGTATTGTTATCTCTTGTTAAACTGCAGATCAGCAAAACTTTTGGAGATACATTTCATTTGACATACTTTATCTTCCTACAGACTTTCTTCTATAAAGCAGAAAACTGATTTACTTCTTAAAGATGTTGTTTTCTGTGGACCTTAACTGGTCTATAATATTCCACGTGCCGAAATAAAAAATATGCAAAATAGCACATGACATTTAGCATTTTGGAACAGTATGGAACTGTATGCTGAGGGTGATACTGCTGAGCAAAACAACAAGTTTTGGAACTGGTAAGATTGCATAGTGAAATTTTGAGGCTCTTCCTGCAAAATTAAGTCACATACAATAGTTTCAGGGTTTTTTTTTTTTAAAAAAAGCTCTTCCTGCAGCTGGCAATTGTAGATGTCAAGTTTTTGAAAAGTACAAGAAAAAGCCATTAATTGTTGTGTTGTGGTAGGCTGTTAATACTCAGAAAGCACACACAAACAAAGGTTTGCTTTTGTCATTCACTGCTTAGCTTTTATCTGTAGGACTGCAGCTTCTGACATGTTTTCTTTGAAAGCTGAGTGTGCTTAACTTGAAAACTGAGGGGAGAGGAAGGTGGAACTAAGTATTTTCAGTTAAAGTTTAAAGCTTTGCATTCTAAATGTTCTAAAGAACTGAATGGGTATTAAAATTAAAGCTGCCCAGATGAGCGATTTCAGGACAAAATCCTCATTTCTTCTGCTAAAACGGAATTTAATACCAGTATGTCCAGCTGGCATATGTCTTTAGTGCAGTCTGGTACCCTATAAGTATAATGTGGTATGTGAAGCATGAGAGTTAAAACTGGATATAGTCATTTCTGTGCTCAGTGATGAGTTACACTAATAATTAGAGTTTTAATAATCATTTAATATATTCTAAAGTATTGTGTAAACAAGCTATTTACTATAGATAATTCATTTGTAGAGATATTAATTTTTAAATATATATATAATCAGGAGGATACGCAAATTATTGTTTCTAAAATATTATGCTTATGCTTGATAAAGCAAATGCCTCAATAGCCAGAAAGCAAAGCATATTTCTGAAATAAACATGGAATAATTGTAATTCAGAAAAATCCTGTGTTTCATTATTTTTCATGCTGGCAGCTACTAGGGGTATTGTGGTGGTTGGGAAACAGTATTGATTTAAAACTTCCAAATACCTCCTAAGTTTGTCATTTTGTCAATAAGTTTTAACATACCGTAAGAAAGGAAAGACAGAGTGGCTTAACATTTGTAAAATAAATCTCCTGTGAAAGAAGTCACTGGGATAACTTTCATGTATACTTCATAATCCTGCACATGACAGCTGTCCATTGTTCAGCAGTACTTCATTGGATTTTCTTTTAAAAAGTTATATGGTTGAGTTCATTACACAAGAAGTGGGGGGATTTCTAGTTTTGCTTACATTGCTCTTGGAAAATCCATTCTATTGATTTGCAAACACCAAGTGGACCTTTGGATGGTAACCTTAATGGTCCAGCACACTGTGCTTCCACCACTGTGTGTGAAGTTCCTTGGGGTTTTGGCCATAAAAAGAACAAGTCTGGAAAGCCACTGGAAATATGAAGGGAAAGAAATGATAGGGAGAAAAGCAGAAGCAATCTGTAATAATGACTGGGCATATTTGGTGGAACTAATGTGTAATCTATAGTCTGGACCCAAGTAGAAAAGGGTACCATTGGTCCAAAACACACTGCATAAATAATCCAGACCACTTTAACTGTCCTTGCTCAATCCTAAGGAATACTGGGAACTGTAGATTTGTGAGACATTTAGCCTTCTCTGTCAGAGAGCTCTGGGGGTCACAATAAACTACCATTCCCACAATTTCCTAGCACTGAGCCAGGGCAGTTAACGTGGTCTCAAACTGGATTATTTATATAGTGTGTTTTGGGCCATTGTCAAAGATGCTGAGCCAAGGCTGCTATATAAAGAGGGATCCTACTAGCAGGATAGATCATTATTCTCCAAGAACAAAAACCCATCCTGTGCAATTTCAGAAGCCCAAGGTTGTTGTTCTCTTTATTTAGTATATGTGTATTTGAAAGGAAATAATGCCTACATTTAGGCCTTTTTCACACTAACAAATTTATAGCACCTTCACAACAATTTAACTTCCATGGGCCCATCCTAAAAATACTGATATTTGGGGTTCTGAGAGTTATTTAGATTTTTCTGCGAGAGTGCAAACTGCAGATGCCAGGATTTGGAAGAATGCAGCCATGGCAATAAAAGTGCTGTAATCATGAAGTGTAAAAGAAACCTGTGTTTTTTGAACAACAGAACTTTTATAAGAAAGGTTTGCTCAGAACATTTTCTGCATTCTCCAGTCTGTGCAACCAGTTTCTTATAAAAGCAAGAAATCACATCTGAGATAACCAGAGAGGTGAATCAAGTGGTAATGAATTGCCTTCTAACAATTCTGAGTACCCATTTTCATAGAGTTTTTCTAGGTTGTTGATGTTGTTGTTATTGTTGTGTCTTCAAGTCATTTCTGACTTATGGTGATCCTAAGAAAAACCTATTATAGAGTTTTCTTGGCAAGTTTCTTCAGAGGAGTCTTGCCATTGCTATCCTCTGAGGCTGAGAGAGTGTGATTTGTCCAAGGTCACCCAGGGGATTTATATGGCCAAGACAGGATTCAAACCCTAATCTCCAGAGTCATGATCCAACACTCAAACCACTACACCGTGCTGGCTCCCTTTCTAGTAGTACAGTACACAAATACTTCAGTGCTACTTAAGCTAGTGCATTTTGGGGGGGGGGGGGCAATGTTTGCAATATCCATGTTATCTAGTCATTCTTGTTGGCATTATTTTACTGCCATGGAGCTCAACCCACTGATTTCTTAAGGCAGGTCTATGTGAAGAGAAAAGCAATGTATACCACTGTGATTTCACTGGCAGAAAGAGAAAATGTTGATTTGATAAATGTATAAAAGGTTAACCAATATTGGCTAAAGGATCTACACTGCTCCATTGTTTTTACTGAAGAACATGCTGGATAGGCACATGGGATGATGGTAGTGGTGTTAGAAATCAATGTGAGTATCTTCCTGAGTTCGCACCAAGTGCTATATGAGCAAAAGTTTCTTAATATCTCAGATGGAAGGCAGGAAGGAAAAGTGGGAAGACAGAAAGAAATGCATGCTTTGCTGTCATTCTGCATGGATCATCATCATCTTTATTTCTAGCCCTCTCCTCTGTGAAGCACAATTGGAGCGGGGTACAGCAAGATTAAAACATACAGATTAAAACACTTCATGAACCCATTCCCAGCCACCCACCCCTTAAAAATAGATTAAATTAGCAATAATTTAAAACCATAACAAAATTAAAAGCATAATTCATCCTTGATAGTTCTTAGTTGAGGAAAGAGATAGCACCAAGCAAGGGGTCAGATTCAATTAATAGGTCTCGTTTTGGAGCCGGGATCTAGGAGGTTTCAGGGAAGGACTGTCAGAAGAGATGCGTCTTCAGAGCTTTTTTAAAGCAATCAAGAGATGTTATAAGATCCATCTCATCCGGCAGACCATTCCAAAGCTTGGGAGCGGTAGTGGAGAAAGTCCTCTGGGAGGTCTGTGACAGCCTAGTTTTCACAGGCTGTAGCAGGTTCCTCCCAGAGGATCGAAGTGTGCGGGGGGAGGGGGGTTCATACGGGGAGAGGCGGTTCCTGAGATAAGATGGACCCAAGCCATGTAGAGCTTTAAAGGTTAAAACCAACACCTTGTACTGCGCCCGGAAACTAATTGGCAGCCAGTGGAGAGCCTTGAGCACCAGTGCTATGTGCTGTCTCCTTGATGTTCCAGTTATAAGCCTGGCTGCCATATTTTGGACAAGTTGAAGTTTCCGGGTTAAGCACAAGGGTAGCCCCATGTAGAGCATATTACAGAAATCCAGGTGTGAGGTTACCAGAGCATGTACCACAGTTTCTAGGCTATATTTAAGGTTGTCAACCTGATGGGAGCACTACATCCAGAGGTGGTGTTGTCCAGAGGAGACTACAGCCTTTTATGAAAGAGATTGGGTAGTCTGGGGAACCTTATAGCCAGTTTTCCAGTTGTAAAAAGTGCTGATGTGGGGAGGGCACAGAGAAAAGTTGTGATGTGGATGTCAATACAGTATGGGTTTGTCCCCCAACTTGATGCTGGGATAAGACCATGTTAGCAAGGCAAAATCTGGTGGACTTCTGTGGGAACAGAGTTGAAAACAAAAGCTTTTTGGGGGCTCTTGTAGATACATACGGCTGAGCCTCATATGTTGCCCTAGTGCAGGATTTAGGAAAGGCTCAGTCATTCTCTACCATTATTACTGTCACAAACCAAGTCAAATTGCACTGTCACCATGAACTCAGTCTCTTTCAGCTCAGCAGAATGCCTGAAGGTTACAGGGGTGGATATAAAGCATGTGCATGCAGGTGTGCACACCTCAACCACTCCACTGCAGCATGTGCAATGATATGCTGCATTGAGCTCCACAAGAGATCACTGATGTACATGTATGAGTTATGCCCATCAACAATCTAAAATATGCAGATGACACCATAATACTAGCAGAAAATAACAGAGATATGGAAAGATTATTGAGGAAGATCAAAGCAGAAAGTGCAAAAGCAGGTTTACAGCTGAACATCAAGAAAAAAAATTACAACCAAAGGCAATCTATATAATTTTAAAGTAGATGATGAAGAGATCAGAACAATTCAAAGCTTTCCATGCTTGAGCTCAAACATCAATCAGAGTGGAGATTGCAGTCAGGAAATCAGAAGAAGATTAGGATGTGGAAGGGCAGCTATGAAAGAACTAGACAAGAACCTGAAGTGTCAAGATACATTATTAAACACTAAAGTTAGTTTGCATGGATGTAAGAGCTGGACAGTACAGAAAGCTGTCAAGAGAAAAAATCAGTTTATTTGAAAACTGGTGCTGGAGAAAGGTTCTGAGAATATGGTGCACTGCTAAAAAGACAAACAAATGGGTCCTAAAGCAAATCAAGGCTGAACTCTTAGGGCTGAAACAGACCAGCAGTAAGTGCCAGCTTGGGGGTGGTGTGAGGGCATGGTGTTTATATGACACACACCCTGACACTGCCCCAAAGCTGGCATCATGTTGCCTGCCCGACCAGATGGCAGGTGGCATTGCGGCACTCCAGCAGTGCAGCGTTCAGACACCGCATGCCACAGACATGCCGAAGAGCCACCACTGCTGTGGAAAGAGCAGCTTTTTTTCCACCCCAAAAAGAAGGGGCATTTTGCCGCTTCTTTGTGGACTGGAAAAACGCAGGATCGGGCCGCAGCATGCAGTTGCCACAGCTCCAATCTGGCTCTCAAAGGGGCAGCATCAAGCCACCCCTTTAGGGTCATCTGTACTGGCCCTTACATGGCTAAAGTGAGATTGTCGTATTTTGGCCATATCATGAGAAGTAAGAACTACTAAAAAAGACTATAATGCTTGTTAAAGTTGAGGGCAATAGGAAAAGAGAAAGACCACCCACCAGATGGATAAATTCAATGAGCATTGCCATGGCCCTAAAGCTGAAAGAGATGAGCAGGGCAGTTGAGGATAAGATGACTTGAAGATCTCTCAATCATAGGGTTACAATGGGTCGAAATTGACTTGAGGGTAGTTGACAACAACAGCAGCATAACTACTTGTTATCCCAGTAGTTCCCAAATGTATGTCCTCCATTTTGGACTTTGAATTCAAGAAGCCCCAGCAAGCTTAACCAACAGTCAGGGATTCTGGAGCTGAAGTCTAAAACATCTGGAAAACCAACATTTGGGAAACACTGGGTTATGTAGTTACACAGTAAGTGAAAATAGTGGTGGTGGTGGTGGTGGTGGTGGTGGTTATTCTAACCCGCCCCTCTGATCGAGCAATCGTACTGCCCCTTTTCCTTACTCAACATTTTCCCATGTGCCATCTCCCCAAAATTCTGGCTTTTTCAAGATGGAATTTAGTAAACTGACCATTTAAGCTAGTGGCCATCGCTATATTCTATGGCCCTGATTTCCACATGTTAATCATATATTGTGTGGGGAAAGTGGTTTCTTTTGTCTGCCAAAAAAAGCTTAGTAATGGAAACTTTGCATAGTGCCAGTGGTGTTTGTTTTAGGCAACATAATTCCCAATTTAGGATGGAGACATATTGGATTGCAGAGGAAGTGTATTTGTTGTGATGTAAATGGATGTTAAATTTCTTTGACTTTGAGAATCTCCCAGTTGCCACGTGGCCAGAAGGAGGAGGTGCCAGCCTGGAACATATGCCCCTCCATACCATCTTAACTAAGAAGAGAAACAGCAAAATGAAGGCCTATGACTAACATCCTCAATTTTCTTCTCCTGTTTGGTTTGTAACACCTTGCCTGATGAAGAAGCCAGTGAAGCTTTAAAAACTTGCAACATGTATATTGTGCATTTTGGTTGGCCAATACAGGTATCTCTGTTTGGTGGATTTTTTAATTGTAATTCCCAACAACAACAACAACTTCCCTTCTTTATTAGGTATACACATGATTTGAAACCAGTTTGATAGCTTTAGCAGCTGTTAACAGATGGACATCAGCAACTCATTAGCTGGGATGATTTAGCCCAAATATGCTAGGAGATTAAAGTAAAAGCATTTCCTAATTAAAAAGTGGTATCAGTTTACATCAGAGCAGCTTGATGGGAAAGAGTTTTCCTTGCATTGTAAGAGGCTGGTCTAAGAAAATTTGAATGGAGCTGCCCATGCTAATATCATACTGAGGTGATATAGTTATGGCTCACGGTGTCATTATGATAATCTCTACCAGCTCCTGAAGTGTGAAAACATTCCTTAACAGCTATTCTCATTTTTTGCTCCTAGAACACAAATCTTCCTTCCTGTGCTACCTTAACATCCACTGTGTATAGTATCCTACTAGTGAAGGTGTTAAGAGGTAACAGAGGGCCACTTTTCTTGTCTTACCAGCAATATAAGAAAATTGATGTTATATTTTCTGACCTCAGTACTCTAAGATGATATGACCCAAAAATGAGCCTAGGAACTGGAATATAGAACTGAGACAGTAATCCAAGGGAGCCCTTCATCTTTCTAACTTATCCATATGTTACTAGCTGTTTGAGGACTGAGAGACCTAAAGAAGTATGGCAGCACTTGTACACCTTGCTGCCTAAGATTGTGATTCACCTCTGGCATGCTTTATAGTGTGAGCAATTTAAACAAAGGCTGGACAGCAATCTGCTGGGGATGCTTTGACTGAGAGTTCCTGAATGGCAGGGGGGTTGGACTGGATAGCCCTGGTTTGGTTATTCCTTAACATAATTTAGCCACTTTCTAACATCCCCAGTTAAGATAGGGAAATGGCTGAAGAAAGGTCTATCCCCTTCTTTTAATATAGGGCTTGACAGATGGGCGCTTTGCACCCATCTGGGCCCGAACAAGGGGTGCGTGGAGGCTGAGCATCTACACACTCAGTACCCCTACGGCATAGCCTGGGTGCCATCTTGGTGTGCCCCTGTACAGATGGGGGTGCCACGATGACATCCGTGTGGCATGGCACCCAAATAGCGCCACGCCACATGGATGTCATCATGGTGTGCAAGTGCGCCAATAGTGCCCCACATGTCACCTAAAAAGAACCCTTTAAGAGCGGGTTCTTTTTAGGCCTCCTGGAGGCTGTGGCATTTGATTGGTTGCTGCAGCCTCCATCCAGGGCAGAAAGGGGTGGTGTCTTGCTGCCCCTTTCTACCCATCTGTCTAGCCCCATAGTTGGGGAGAGCCTGTTTGGGCCCAAAGGCAACTTTTCAATCATATACAAATAGTGGGTGGGATCACAGCCCAATGTGGCTGATCCAGTCATATATCTTATTATGTGGACCCCCATTGGCCTATTCATGATATCACTCTCTCTTTCCCACAGTCATCTATTCTCCCCACCTCTGACTTTTTTCTTCTGTGTTGTCCACCAATAGCCATCATTAAAACTGGACTTGCCACTTTATTTCCATACACAAAGGATTTTGGATTGGAATTGACATTCTCACACAGTAATGGCACATATAGGTCTGTCTCTGGCTTTTCACTCCCCCCAAATACATCTGAGGAAGTAGACTTTAGTCTAGGAAAGCTCATGCTGCCAACCTCTTTCTTTCAGTTATTCTCAAAGGTGTTAAAAGATCTCTCTACATACTGATTCTACAGACTAATATGGCTATATCTTTTTATTCTTATTCAGATATGTGCAGGCACACACCCTGTTTGGATGCATATGCTAAATGCAAGTACACATCTTGAAGACCCGGGGCCCTTTCAGACTGCACAATTATAATGCTATTATTCTATTTGAAGTGCCATAGTTCTGCTCTATGGAATCCTGGGATTTGTCATTTGCTGTGATTGTTTCCGTTCAAGTTGTTCCTGACTTGTGGTGGTGACCCTGGTTTGCCTTTGCCTTCCTCTGAGACTGAGTCTGAGGTCTTGTTTTCATGGGCCATAATACTCCAGGCTGCCCCAAAAATATTCTGGATGTGCAGCTGCCATGAATTCCTCCCCTTACCTACTCTCTGTGCAACAGTGCTGGATGCTCAGTGCCAGCCATATAATCAATGCTAAGTACCCCATTCTGACCTCAGAGCAACTCATGCCCACAATGGCAGCAACGGACAGCTCACAGGAACTGCATGTGAAGGCAGCCACCCATTGCTGCTAGAGAGTCAGTAACCAGAAGCCACAGCAAAATATAAGTTTTTAAAATGTGGATTAAGGGGAGGAAAGGACGAATACGGTGCAGATGTTGTGAAAACAGTCTGGACCCAATTTCGGGTTTGGGCCCTACGTCATAAAAACACAAAGTGAGCTCTTGGGGAATCTGGAATAAATGCCCAATGAAGACAAGCCCTGAGAGAATGTGACTTGCCCAAGACTCCCAGTTTTCATGGCTGTGTGAGATTTGAACCCAGATCTCAAAGGTCATAATCCAATACTCAAATCATTACACCCTGTTGGAGTTTAGAAATGGACATTTATAATTCTTACCTGGTGAGCTCAAGTGCCTCACCAAACTACAAATCCAAGGATTCCATAGGATGCCATCATGGCAGTTCAAGTGGAATCCTAGTGCTGTAACTATAGTAGTAGTAGTAGTAGAAGTAATAGTAGTAGTAGTAGTAGTAGTAGTAGTAGTGTGAAGTAGCTTCAGAATTTTAGGCTTCTAGCTCTTGTAGGAAATCATCTTCTATCTGCCCTAATGCGGATGGACAATGGTGAGACATGCTGAGACTTGCAGTCTAAAAACATCTGGAAACCACCAGTTGCCCACCCCTGATTTAAAGAAATGCATACATATACATATACATATACACTTTGAATATACCCTGTAATTTGGAAGTTCAACATCAGATAGATCCATAAAGAGCAAAATGTAGATTCTTTTCAATTATGGCATGAGTTAACTATTTCACTGAGGACTTGGTGTGGTCCCACTTAATTGTTATTTACATTATGTTACAGAAAACAGATTTCTTAAAAAAAAAAAAAAAAACCTCTAAAACAAGATGGAATATTTTTTTACCCAAATGTTCAAGTGCTTAATGCCTTGATATAATACCTATGTGCATGTTGCATGTTTTATGATAGCATGCAGATAACATTATTTGCTTGAGTTATTAGCTGTGCCAATGTCTTGTGTTTGTGGCACATTAAATTGGTCTGGATTATTATGCTAGATTAATAGTGATGGAAACATCTCATCTTTGGGGCCTAGAATCCTACACATATTTCCCCCCCACTGCTTACATGAAATACCAGGGTGTGATCCCATAAGTATAGGTTGCTCATGATTACTCCTTCTTCAAACCATCTCATTTTAGCACACATTGTATTGTCCACTGAGTGTGTATCAAGTATTTTCTGTGTGCGTTCAAGTTGTCTCCAACTCCACTTATCATGGGGTTTTCTTGGCAAGATTTGTTTGGAAGAGTTTGTCATTCCTTCCCTTGAGGATGAGAGCATATGACTTGCCTAAGATCATCCAATGGGTCTCATAGCTGAACCGGGAATTGAATCATGATTCCCAGAGCCATAGTCCAACACTAAAACCATTATGCCATGCTGGCTCTATATATCAAGCATATACTATGTTATGTCATCATTTATTTCACTGTTTCACCAAACAGTTTAAGGCATTGTGTATGTCATGGCAACCACATTTTATCATGCCTCTCCATAATACATTAGGCAAAGAGACTTGTAGTGCATCTACAACACTTCAAGACCCCTTGAATTGCCAGGGCTCCACCCTATGAAATTGTGGGTCTTTCCCTGCTGTCTGATCTCTTTAGCTCAGGGGCAAGCAAACTGTGGCCCATGGGCCACATGCCACCCCTGTATCCCACTTCTGTGGATTGTGAACCTCCCCAACCCCACCCCACCCCATTTTTTTAAAAAAAAAATTGGAGACAAGTTTTGCCCCCAAACTGTACAGAAAGCCCCTCCTCCCCAAAAACATGAAAACATGCAACAAACAAACAAACCCACAAACCCCTATCTCCTCCAAGCACCTTAAAATCTTCCATTTTTCACCATAGTCCCTCTCAAAATGTTCACAGGAAAGGAATTGCGAGGGGAAAAAGTCAGCCTCTGTTTCACCCATAGTTGCTTATCCTTGCTTTAGCTGGACATACTGAAGACTCAGCTCCTATGTGCATGCTCAGTACAGTGCTCAGCCACTGAATTCATGGGCTCTTACCTCCAAGTGCTAACATGCAGCCTTGCAATAATGAACTGTGCCTATTGGAGAAAGAGTACCCCAAAAAGGTCCTTCCTGCCAGGGTTCATAGAATCATAGAGTTGGGAGAGACCACAAAGGTCAGTGGTCCATGCAGGAACACACAGTCAAAGCACTCCAGACAGATGGCCATCCAGCCTCTGTTTAAAGACCTCCAAACAAGGAGACTCCATCATTCTCCAAGGAAGTATGTTCCACTGTCAAAAACCCTTTCTGTCAGGAAGTTCCTCCTAATGTTGAGCTGGAATCCCTTTTCCTGGAGCTTGCATCCATTGTTGCATGTTCTAGTCTCTGGAGAAGCAGAAAACAAGCTTGCTCACTCCTCAATATGACATCCCTTCAAATATTTAAAGAGGGCTATCATACCACCTCTTAACCTTCTCTTCCCCAGACTAAATATACCCAGCTGCCTAAGCCACTCCTCACAGAGTATGGTTTCCAGTCTTTTCACCATTTTGGCCAACTTGCTATGGACATGTTCCAGCTTTCAACATGATTTTTGAATTGTGGTGCCCAGAACTGAACACATTATTCTAGGTGAAGCCTGACCAAAGCAGAATAGAATGGCACTTTTACTTGCCTTGATCTATACTCGTATTGATGTAGCTTAGGATCACATTGTCATACTGTTGCTTTTGCTGTCATAATTTCTATAGTGTGCATATAATATGATCCAAAGTTGGGTTTTATCCAGGCTGGGTGTTAGGGGTGAGGAGTTGGAAGAACTTTTTAATACTTATTGTCAGCTTTTTTTCTTCTTTACACTCCATGATGGCACCTCTACCCTTTGCAAACTTGTGAATAGCATCCTATTTATTTTAGCTGCAAGAAGAGAGAAGGAGTGAATCATTTAGGTCCTGAATAGCAATGTGTCAGGATCCATTGCTGAGCCCTGTTATCACTGAGCTATTCTGAGAGTTTCTGTTCCTCCCCTCTCTGCTATTGAACTTCACCACTAGACAGCCCTGTCTTGGGGCCAATTCTGGCATATATCATTTTCCTCCACAGGAAAGCTCTTCTGGTTATGATTGTGGAGGCCAATCAGTGTGGCTTCTTCAAGAAAGATGAAGCAGGCCATGAGGAACTAAAAGCCTTCTAGGAGCTTCTTTTGGCAGAGTACTTCCATGTGCATTTCTTCTGTGGGAGAATTTGGAACAGCAGAATTGGGGATTTTTATATTATTATTATTGGATTACAATACCCTATTTCAAGCACTGTTTTCTGTGGGAAGAGAATCGTTTGTCTCAGTAGGTTCTTCTCTTTCTATCCTGCTCTACAGTGATGTTACCTTACATTGGATGAGTCTATTGGTTCATCTAATTGCTTGCTGTCCTTGATTCTCTGAGGCAGGTTCTTTTCAATTTTGCAGTTTCTGATCTTTTAAAATTGCAGGTGCCAGTAAGTAAATCTGAGACGTTTCCAGGCAGAACATGCCTTTTAAAACTTCCTCCAAGTAAAGGTATCTTTACACAGTCCTTCCCAAATGTTGATTTAATTTTTCCACCATAAGGCATGATATGTGGGTAAGGGAGCTGAACCAGGAGCTTGGGAAGGAGAACATCAACATTTTGTACAGCTGTGGTATGAAGAGGAAAACTGAATATTGGCAGATTGCTTCATTTGAGTTTATCGCACAGAGCTTAGAGACTGGGAATGGAGCAGAATGGAAGGGAATGGGGGGGGGACGCATATTATCGCACAGGAGAACGCTGTCAATGCTTCCAGGAGTCCCCAATCCATTCCCGATCAGTCCCAAAGCAGCTAATTTTGAAGAACTGTTCACAATCGTTCTTCAAAATCGGCTGCTGTGGGACGGATGGGGAATTCTCCTGTGCAATAATATATGTCCCCCCCCCCCCATTCCATTTCCTTCTGTTCCACTCCGTTCCTGTTCTCCAAGCCAAACAACTTAATTGATTCAGTCCTGTCTAGTGCAGATCTGTAAGTTAGTTACATTGGGAGACAGTAGGCTATCTAACAAGCAGAGAAATTAGTATTTACAAACAGAAGGTGAGCAACAACCAGCCTCACACCAGCACACACACACAAGTTCCAGCAGAGTAATAAAGAAAGTGTAGACTCTTTTTGCAAAAATGTATAAAGTAGATTTACTTGCAAATACTAAGGTTTTCATAGCACATCTTAGTGAGCGGCTCTGTAACATGTGCTTGTCAAATGCAGAGGAGAGAGAGGGAAACCTCAAGACTACAAAACATTCAAACCAACTGTTGAGTAACTCATGCAGGAAGAGAAAGGGTGTGACTAATGCCAGCTATGACTCTGGAGACCAGGGTTCGATTCCCATCTCAGCCATGAAACCCACTGGATGACTTTGGGCAAGTCACATGCTCTCAACCTCAAGGCAATGAGAAACCTCCTCTCAACAACTCTTGCCAAGAAAATCCCAGGATATGTTTACCTTGGTGTTTCTATAAGTTGGAAACAACTCAAAAGAAAACAACAAAAATGCCAACAGGAGATTGCATGAACCCATACTGTGCCTAAACTCCTATAGTAACATGCCAACTAGCAAGTGCTGAGTATAAACATGCCAAGATAGCTAACTTTAACAGGTTATGCACTGAATATATGATTGAGTAGAATTCTTTCAGTATATTAGTATTTTTATGTAAGATTGAGTGGAATTCTTTAAGTATGTTACATTGGCATTATTTACACCACCATAGGAGCAGTAGGAAGGAATGCATTGCAGGTTCAGTGGCTGCAAAAGAAGCAAAGCATTAGACAAATAGTCTAAATCTGTAAGCTTGGAGCTAACAGATTTTGCCTGTCTTCCTTCACTGCCATTGTACAACTCCAGAAAAAGTGCAGCCACTGGAATAGTGCACCAACAGGATTTTAGCAATAATGTCCACTCAGTTTTGTGACTCTCACACGGTTAAAATTTCAGAAGGCTGCAGTCAGTAGTGTGTTCTTTAAGGCCAGAAAAACCTCTCCCATCAGTGCTGCAACGCTTTCCCTGTAGTCAAGTACAGACACTTGAGCTTTAGGCAGAACCAGACCACCGGGAGTAGACCTTTCCTAAAAGAATAAAAAAGGAAATGTAATAAAAAGGAAAGTGAAGATCACAAAGCACTGTATTCAGTTCTCAGAGGCAGATCCTGCAGAAAGCTAATAGGGAATCATTAAAATAGATTATGATGTTCAATGGCACAGTGGCTAGGATTATGATAATGAAGTTAGTGGCTTCATTAGTTCAAAATCTTCTTGGATTAAGAGTAGTTGAAGATCACCAACAAGTGTGATGAAAGCCATTGCTGTAATAAACTTTAGTTCATGCCTCTTCCTCACTTGTTGATTCCTCTGTCCTGTTTAATTTCCTTATATATTTCTAATTGTTATCACTACCACTATACTTATTGTAACTAATTTCTAATTTCTGTTTGTTTTTAAATAATGTGTTAGTCATCAGACAGATTGTTGTTAGGATTACTTCTAGATGCCAAATATGGGCAGAATCTCAAATGGAGGCTAATGAATCAGCTTGATATGCAGTTTTCCACTGTATGAATATACAGTACAGTACTCATCCTATCCTCCTTGCTATAGAACAAAGTTTTCTGAAATGAAAAATTTGAACTGGATAGTAGTGTGCTATTATAAGGCATGCAAATGCATTCTTTGTGTGTGTGTTTACAAACATGTACATCCATGTACACTCACATGCTACGTTGTTAAGAGTCCCAATACCTGCCATTGTTCACTTTAGAATACAGAGTAGCAGAAAAATCTGTGGTTTGACATCACAATTATGCAATTTATGGTGTCACCTCCCCCATTGATCTCCTCCCATATGACACGATACTGAATCTTTAGTAATATTTTGTACTAATATAACTCAGAACTAATTATACCTAATATAACACATAACAGAAACAACTAGCAAAATTAAAATTATACCTTTAAATTACAGTATCTTATGCACTATCTAAATGTATATACATATACATGGATTCATGTGGTTAAAGTGAAAATTTTATAAGATGTGATGTTCTTAAAGAAAATTTTAAAAGAATATTTTTTAAAAAAATTTTAAATAAATTTTTAAATTTTAAAAATAAATTTTATTTTAAAATTTGGGGCTGCTCTCTTCTCCTCCCACTGAGCCTCATCATACTCACACCATCTCTTCCTCATTTGGGAGGGATACAGGTGAACACCGCAGCCTGTTTCTGCCAAAAGGCAGATGCTCGGGAAGCAGTGGTGTCATCCCCCCCCCCCCTTAGGGTGTCACCTGGTGCAGTCCACACCCATGCAACCCGTGTAGTGATGCCCCTGTGGACAGCTACCTGCTTTAGCTGGAGATCCTGCACTGAGCAAGGAGTTGGACTCAGTGGCCCATGAGGCCCCTTCCAACTCCATGATTCTATGGTTCTTCTAGGAGTGGGGATGGCTTTTGAGATGGAAACTGGTGGAAAAGGACTTTCAGATGGCAGTGCTATGTATGGTCACATATGAACTGCACACTTGCTCTCATTTGACCCCAGTGATGTGACAGCACTCAATCTAGAGTAGGAATAGGGAACGTGGGGTTTTCCAGATATGGTGGTACCAGAGCTCTCATCAGCCAGTGGTGATAACGGAATGATGGAGATGCAATCCAAGAACATTTGAAAGGTCACCAGTTGCACACTCTTAGTCTAGAAAAAGTGGTACATCAAAATAATTCTCAAACCAGCCTCCTTGGCCTACTTGTGATGATTACTGTCCTTATAATAGGGTGGAGGATTGGGGGTTATTAAAATGGGCAAGAGGATTGTTTTTCTCCCATTTCATTATGATGAACTTTGCAGATACAAACTTGAAAGAATATGGTGTTGCCTATTAGCACCTTCATAATCTCAAAAGTTCTTCAAATGCTGGCATATCTATCAGAAAATGCAAACAACAAATTGAAATGTGACTTTCTTCCTCTGGGAGAGATTGAAACCAAATATGGATTGTACAGAAGATACAGGAAATGGGGCAACCATTTGTCTTACAGCTGTGCATAATGGATAAATAGTATCAGATTTTCTATCCTGGATTAATATTCTCTTCTGACTATTAATCCTGCTTTGATACTTAGGATTCTTGAGGACATAGTTTCCTCCATAGACCTGAACTCATTTGCCCAAACTGGGTCATTAGCATTCATTGTTGGTACAATCCTTTCATAAATAAAGCTTATTCTCAGTTCCTCACATATTAGAAATGTGTTCCTTGGGCTATATGGAGAGATTTCTAGTTCACTCACAATTGTAAATATACACCACTGCAATATACAATTTTCTGGATTCTAAGCAAAGTGCGGCTGAATATTTCCTTTACAGAAAGTTGCGATTCAGAAATGTGGAGATTTTATGTAAAAAAATACCCAGCAACATTTCTAGGACATGTGTGGCTAAGCAACATCAGAGTGTGGTCAAGATGATAAAAGTTATTATTGAGGGAAATTTTGCCTGAGCCTACTAGGAAAGGCAAGATTCTGCCCCTTCCTCTTCTCTCACCCCTACTGAGTTAACGGAATGCAAACTACTTTTGCATGTTGAACTCAGTTGTCCAAAGTAAACTTTGGACAAAGAGGGAAAGTGGGAGGAAGAGAGAGAAGCAGGGACATTTTAAAAGCAGCTGCAAAAATGGAATGACAGGAGATTAATTGAGACTGCCCTTGCTAAATCAAGACCGTTGGAGGGTATGAGGAAACTCTGTGGCAGGAGCATTTATGATAGCAAACAGGGTAACAGAACAAACAAGATACTTTTTTGTTCGTCATGAAAAATCAACTTTAAATTTTGCAGTTGGCATCACACATAAACTCTTGTGCAGTACATTCCTGTACATTATGGATATACATGTATACCTGTGACCATCCAGATATTGTTGAATGCCATCCATATCACCCTGTGGAGTCTGGCAAGTTGAGGTGGGGGGGGGGGGGTCTGATAGTAATTGATCAGCTTCCAAAGAATTACACTTTCCCAGCTTTGCTAAACATGGCATTATTGTTACACTCAAAGGAGCCAAAATGATACAAGTGCTATGACTCTGTACTGTGCTGAACTCTAAAGCAATCTTGGGCTGCCCTTATATGTCTGTTACATCCCTCACCCACCCTTTGCTTCTTTTATGAATAACAAAGTTATTCAAATACTCTGCTATGTTGACTTTTAGTTTTGTTTTTTGGGATCAGGGAACTCCAAGTTGTCTTATGCGCTGTTGAGACAATGCTCCTGCACTGAAATTGTCCTTGATTGTATGTGTACTAGAAGAAGCAAATCCAACAGTAGCAGTCTGGTGTGGACAACTGTCACTGTGCAAAGGCCCATTTCACAGTCATTGCACACAGGGTACATGAACTATTGGATATATCTAAATGTCAGAGCACACGCCTTTCATGCAGAAGGTCGAAAGTTCAGTTGTTTGCCTCTTTGGCTTCAGGTTTGGTGTGTTTTTTTAAAAAAAAGAATCAGGTGATTGAACAGCTCCTGTGAAGCCCAAGAGCTACTGCCAATTAGAGAAAGCAGTCAAGGGTAAGACTGAGAAATATTGTAATTTGATCAAAATTTGATCAAAATTTCAAAAACTTCCAGTTCATAGAAGTATAGGAAGATAAAAAAAATTTCATATATGAAGGAGTAGTTTTTGAAATTTTGACAAAAGGTATATTTATTAATAATTACCATTTTTTAAAAAAAATCCAAGGAAGCAAGATTTTTTAAAAAGTATATTTATTAATAATTATCATACATAATATACAATACATACATAACTATAAGCACACAATAGAAGCCACAAGAACAAAATTAGAAAACAGAGAGAGAAAGGAAAGGAGTCATAAACCAATATTCCCCACCCCTACCACTCTTTAAAACAAAAAGTAGGTCTTCCCTCTTCTCTCTAACTACAATATTAAAAAAAATGTTCCAATTTCCCCTTCCATTAATTTATCCTTATCAGTCCTTTTCTAATTATCCAACATATGTCAACATGTATCAGCTTTTATTTGCTAAAGCATAAAAATTTAACTTCACTCTTTAAATGCCAAACCCCATAATAGTAATAAAACCTTTTTCTCTGGATGTGGAGTATAAAAGGTTTCCATTTTTGAACGAAGGCCTCATTTGAGTATATAGTTAGTTAATTTATCCAGTTCCACCAAGTCCATTACTCTAATTATTCCACATTATTCGGTATTAGTTTTCCACTCTCTTGAACATACTAGTCTTGCTGCAGTTACCATGTAACTTGTTAAGTCTCTGCAAGGAGGCAGGATTTTGGTAGGCTAGGATCATTAGCTAAACTGCTAATTGTCTGTTAAATACTAGCTTACAAATACTGGAAATAAAATTAACCAAAGACATTTGGGAGCAGAAGGATATGAACCATCTTCATCTGATCAGACAGTGGTCTCCATTTTGCTGCCAAGATTGTATTCCACTGCTCTCCCTATGACATCTGACCAACCTACATGCTTCTTTGTTACAATCTTTCATGAAGCTGCAGGCAAAATCCAAGGGAGCATGGAATAGCGATCAGTGTCGTGTTGTCTATTTCAGAGGGGTAGTGCAGCAGCAGGAGATGGTGAGGTGTTAAAATATGTCTGAGCATGAATGGATGAGCCTTTTCCCTTTCCATTTGGAGTAATGGCTGCAGATGCTTCACAGATCCCAGGCATCCATGTCCCACAGACAGCTTTATGTAAAGAGATCTTGTAGCACCTTTGAGACTAACTGAAAGAAAGAAGTTGGCAGCATGAACTTTCATAGACTTAAGTCTACTTCCTCAGATGCATCTGAAGAAGCATACAGAAATATATGAAAACTCATGCTGCCAACTTCTTTCTTTCAGTTAGTCTCAAAGATCTCTTTGCATACTGATTTTGAAGACTAACACGGCTATATCTTTGAATACAGAGAGCATGTATGGTAAGCCTCCTGTAATATCTTCTTCCCCTTTGTTAGTAAAATACTGTGACCTTGCAGCACAATATATATCTCACACCTGGTTTAAGAAATGGCAGATTGTTTTATGCACTGATGCACTTTGTAAAACAGAGCCTCTGTTTTACTGTGGAACAGGAAAGAGGAGGCTACAGGGTCTTTCCAAGATGTGAAAGAGGGACTAGCCCACATCCTGTTCTCAATGCTGTCATTGGGGTACAATATGCGTCCAGTTTGGCTTGGGACAAAGCTAATGTCAGTTTTTAGGATAAATTGTTCAGTTTCCATGTATATGAAGGTGCAAAGATATGTCTTCTGGACAATGGAGTAGCTAGCAAGTATATTAATCCTTTAGATTAGAATACAATTAGGTTTTATTTTATTTCTATTAAAATATAATGAGAGAGGAGGAACAGTGTTCCATTATGTGGTTAAGCTAAATGGTGTATTCAGGAGTGGGGGGAATACTTCTTCTTGAATAATCAATGGAAGATGATTAAGATAAAGATTTTCTTCAAAGGAAAAGATGGAAAATTGTCTCCTTGGAATTAAATTATTATGCAAGTAAAATTATTAGAACATTATGGTTAGTCTGTTAAAAATATGCACAATGTTAGTGCCATTATCCATCGATTTAAGAGTCACATTAAGTGGTTTTCATCTTAAAATGTAAAGTACTGAATTAAAGCCTGTGAACTCTTTAATGGAAAGCAAAAGAAACAGAAGATGCTGATACTGTTGCATGCACTCCCTCCCTCAGTATGAAATGTGCAAAGCGCACATTTGTATGAACTGCCACTGTATAACGCAAACTACACAGAATCTAAATATTGTATTGTACAGTTCAATTACATTTCTGGGGCAAATGTAGCAACTCTTACAAAACAGTGATCTTGGGGTTTGCTATGTAATATGTGATGGAATACTCCAAAACAAGTGTTGATATGGGGAAAGTGAGGTTAAAAAACCATGCTATCTAACATCTCCTTTATTATGTGTTACACATTATTTTGTCAAAGAGAGCACTCAAAATTGCGCAGGACGTTGTCTTCTGCAATAGGTCTATCTTAACACAGGGTCATCTAAAGCAGCTCTACGGGGTTTCCCTACCTGGAGATAACTGGAGGGTGAACCTAGAACCATTTAAATAACAGTTGCCAAGTTTGTCTTTTTCTAGTAAACTGGGTTTCCTTCTTTCTACTTTTGATGTTTGAAGTTGCAGTCCGGGAATCATGATGCCATGTGAGAGATTAAAAAGAGGAAAACATTGCCATCATGATATCATGGCTACTATTATGTTTCTCCATATTCTATCCTGACAGTAGCCTCTTGTCCTGAGTACAGGTTATGCATCCGGATAATCAAATGTTGCGGTACAGCCATTTCTCTAAGAGTGATCAATAATTTTTCACAATCTACACAGTTGAAGGCTTTGATTATCCTGATGTGTAATCTGTATTCAGGACATCCAGACAGAATATGGAGTAATTGAATGGTTTCCAGTTGGCAGAAGTGTTGGGCAAGCCTACATTTTATCATCCTATCTGTTTAACTTGTACATATCATATGTAAAACAGAGTTAGACTTGTTGGAAGAAAGCATGAAAATTGGAAGAAGGAACACCAGTAATTTAAGATTTGCAGTGACACCACACCAGCAGAAAACAGCAGAGAAATAGTTCAAGATTTTCCAAACTCGTGTCAGAAAGAAGCCTGCAGTTAAGAAATCAAAAGATTAGGACTTGGAAGGGCAGCTATGAAGGAACTCAATAAAATTCTGAAGTGTAAAGATATATAATCAAATACTAAAGTTAAGATTGCCCATGCCATCATATTTCCAATTTCTATGTATGGTTGTGAAAGCTGGACCACGAAAAAAGCTAACAGAAAGAAAATCAACTGATCTGAAATGTGTTCAGGAATAGTTTCACTAAAAAGACACATAAATGGGTATTAGAGCCCAAACTTTCCCTAGAAGCCAAGATGATTAAACTGACACAGTCATACTTTGGACATATCATAAGAAGACATATTGTTGTTAACTGCCTTCAGGTTGACCTCAACGCATTGTGAATGTGACGCCTGCAAATACCCCATTCTCAACTGCTCTGCTCAGGTCCTGCTTAATTAAGTCTATCCATCTAGTATGCAGTCTTCCTTTCCTCCTCATGGTTTCTTTTCTAGTGAGTCATGCCTTATCATTTTATTTATTTATTTATTTATTGGCTGTAAATCCCACCTTTTCCCCAAAATTCTCATGATGTATATCATTGCACTTTATGATCTTGTCTAGTTCTTTCATAGCTAGTCACTCTGATTTCCTGACTGCTTCTAATCAATAATTGATCCAAAGTATGGGAAATCTTTAACTATTTAAATCTCTTCATTGTCTTCCTTGAATTTATGTGAATCCTCATGGTCATTGTTGTTTTCTTAATGTTCAACAGTTATCTTGCCTTAGTTCTTTCTTCTTTGACTTGACTCACAATGCCTGGTAAGATAGAAGATAACAGGTAAAGAAGAAGGAAGCATTACATATGGATAGACTCCATCAAGGAAACCATGGCCATGAATTTGGAAGACTTGAACAGACTTAAGCAGAGCTGTTGATGAAAGGGTGACTTGGAGGTTTCTTATTCGTAGAGTTAACATGAGCTAAAGTTGATGTGACGGCAGTTAACAACAAATCACAGCTAGTATGATGTATGTCCCTCCTGTGCAATACCAGAAGCAAGAATGCATGACACATCTTATTCCCATACCAGTCTTGATAGGGCAACAATAGCTGGGGGGTGGTCTGTCATGAGTTCCTTCCACATGGCTTGGAGTGTCTCTGAGTGAATATTGATGCAATATGGGGAAAACATCATTGCAGCAACTTCAACCTCACTAAGCAAACATGAGAAAAATATGTATGGTTCATTTAGCAGAGCTCCTGGTGCTGGTGTCCTCCTAGAGTGTTTGCAGAGATGAGGGGAGAGACAGAAAAATACACCAGCAGCAGTGTGCCTGCGAATTTTACACAGTAAAGAAGACAGTTTGTTTCCCCCCAAAGAGGTTAGAACCTAAAGCAATTTAAGAAATTATTTTGAATGTTTCACTAGACGATGATAGGTGCTTTCATAAGATTCTAGAACTAGTCCATGAGCATCAAATATTAATACAGGAATTAAAAATCAAGCAAATCTCTTTCCCTTAACAATTTGCCTGATTTTAAATTCCGATACCAGTGCAGCAGTTAAGCTGGAAACCAATTCATATTCTTCTCCTGTTTTTAAAATTTGGTTTTACAGAAGGGTGTTTATGGGTGAAAGGCCATGTCTCAATTACAGATATTGACGTGTATAGCATGAAGCTCAGGTTTAATGCATGGCATCTGCAATTAAGAAGCTCCAAATTGCACTACTGAGTACATTGGTTGACAACAGTGGGGTGGTGGAGCTTTGATTGATACCTGCCAATGTTAGTACTTGGATGGGAGATTGTTAATAAATACCAGGTGCTGTAGGCTATCTTTTGGAGGAAAGAATGGGCAAACCACTGCTGAATAATGCTGCCTAAGAAAATCCTATGAAATTTGTGGGGTCACCATAAACTGATAGGCAACTTGAAGGTATACACACACACACACACACACACAATGTGCTCTTGTCTGGAATATTTTAAATGGAAATTCTGGGGCTTGAATGAGATCTTGAATAACACATTTTCATGTTATATTCAAAGCATATGTTGGATCATGTTAGAAACGTTACAGTGGTGCTTGGGGGTTTGGTGACGTATAGTCCAGAAGTATGTTTTCCAAGTTCTTGTCATACTTTGCATGTTGACTGTGGAGCTCAGGAGTGGTGTGGACAGAATTTCTTAACTGGATCCTGGTTGTGTAAGGCAACATATATACCTTTCTCTAGTGCTGCAAGGTTCATCATAGTCTCACCTAAACTCCCTGCTTTCCACATGAAAAACATAGTCTGGCCTTAGCGGGAAGGAAAGAGGTGAACTATTTTGGGATGTGTTCCTCATCCCTCATAGAGTGTTTAAACTCATGTTGGTCCATGTTGGTTCAGAGACAGCTAAAAACAATATGTTTTTTCAGCATACAGCTAAGATGCTAAGCATATAACTAAACATGCAGAATGAGCATATAACAAGAGGCAAAATCAAAACCTGGAAGTATTATTTTTTTAGACTTAAAAATCCCAGAATATCTCATCTGGGCTGACTAGGGGATTGTAACTGAAGTAGTCAAAATTACAGCTTGTCCAGGCTCTGAGCAATACAGGCTATGCTTTACTACTGGGTTAATTTTGAGGAATTTACTAGTATTTCTAGATTTTATTTTCCAAACATAAAGGAGGCTTTAAAAATGTGAGGAAGGGGAAATGATAGACTTGTCCATCCTTACGCCTCATGTGCCTTATTTGTAATGTGAAACACCATTATATTAGACTGGGTCCAGTCACCAGTTTATGCAGTCCAGTATTGCTTACTGAAATTTACTCCTCAGAATACCAGACAGAGGTACCTCACATCACCTGTCAACTGAAACCTTTTAACTAAATATACTGGGGACTGAACATGCAGCTTTCTGAATGGAAAACCATGCCCTTGGTCCAGGATCTACAGTCTCTTTTCACCTAGAACTGATCTACATGCCCTTAGTCCAGGATCTACAGTCTCTTCATCTAGTACTCTAACTCTTCTTTTATCAGAATTCAAAGATATAGCCATGTTAGTATGTAGAATCAGTAGAGATATCTTGTAGCAACTTCGAGACAAACTGAAAGAAAGAAATTGGCAGCATGGGCTTTCAGTTTACTTCATCAGGTGCATCTTCTTTCATCAGCTTATTTAATTAGGAATATCAGAACCAGAAACTTAATATTGATTGATTGATTGATTGATTGATTTGTCTGCATGAATTCTCATGTATTCCAAAGAAGCCCATCTGGCTTTCCATGCATAAAACTACTTCTATTTCTTTTTTTAAAAAAGACACTAAGTCCTGGGCAGCTGAACTGTGACAACAGTTCAGAAATCATTTCTGTGTTTGTTATATATTTATTTCATTGATAGCTCTTTGCTGACCTGGTAAGAGCGGAGTTGCCTCGATTTTTCACTTTGGAATTAAATAAATAACTTCATCCAGAAACTACACAGTGTGAATTAGATTGAATGCTGACCTGCTGTGACAAATGCTTGAAGTCAAATGGCAAAAGCCAGTAATTTTATCACACTACATAAGTACTTCATTGACTTACTTTCCTGAATCTCTTTTGATGTCAGCTGGAGGCAGGTAGAATATGATTCCATGCAGGGGTCTAATGTTTTGTGGCCTCTTTCTTCTTATAAATTGAAATCTTTTGAGAAGCATGACATTAGTGCTAAGCAAGAGTCCTAGTAATGCCTTTAAAGTCAACCAAAGGCACTAATCAAATGGAGCAAACTTTTTTTTCCAATTTATGGAGCAGGAACTATTGCTGTATGGCCATCAAGCTATGGAGAATGCAAAAAACCTTTTCCTCATGTAATGTATTTCTCCAGGTTTATCAAAACCCAAGTAGTGGTCTGTTGTTGCCCCAAATGAAGCCATGCTGTATTAAAGTACGCCTACTGCATCAAATAAAGCCATGCTGTATTAACGTACACCAAATGCTGTCCTCCTTTGAATGAACAAATTGTCCTTTAAAAATGAACCATGGCAAGGGAGTTAGATGTGGGAGTCCGAGATATGATAGATATGTGTGGATGCAAGTCACTTGTATACTTATGTTGTTTTCACTGTAGTTAATTTTATAAAGGCTACTCTTTCATTTAATGTAGGAAAGAACAGCTTGTTTGTTTGGACTCTACACTCATTTCCATCATTGGCAGCTGATGGTCACTGGGGCTGGTAGGATAGATCAAGGGATTACCTATGGCAGAGCTATGGGGCCATCAGAGAAAGACCCAACTACATCTGGATGGGAAACCTGTGATGTACTTTATTGGAGTAGCTATGCCCGTGATGAGAGCCATCATGACATAGTAGTTTGGACTGTATTGGAATGCGACTCTGGGAATCAGGGTTTGGTTCCTTGCTCAGCCATTGAAACCCACTGGGTGACCTTAGGTGAGTCACACACTTTCAGCCCCAGAAAGCCCCATGATAGGTTTGCTTTAAGATCACCATAAGTCAGAAACAACTTGAAGAGTGTGAACATTGTGAGGAACAATCTGAACTGTGATACCACACTGTCTGTACATTACATTTATCTGTTATATCAGTACATTTAAGAAACATCTTCTTGAGCTTTCAACAGTACCCACGTTATAGCCGAGTATATGAATATAAAATAAAGCAGAGTATGGACCAGGTACAAAAGTGAATGGTAACAGTCATATTCAAATACAGTAGAGTCTCGAATATTCAACCTTTGGTTATCCAACATTCTGGATTATCCAACGTTGCAGCTGCTGTGATTTTTTTAAAATTTTCTGTGATTTCTTTAAATTTTCAGAGGACTGAACTGTGATTTCTTTATATTTACTTTTACTGTTATTGCAATAAAACTTCAATACATTTGCAGTTAATAGTGATTTCAAGGCTTTTCTTGGACCTTCCGGATTATCCGACATTTTCGGTTATCCAACTATCAGCCGGTCCAGTTTATGACAAATAATCGAGACTCTGCTGTAGCGATATTGAGTTTGGGAAATCATAATACAACACATCTGACCCTATTTTTATCTGAAAAGTGAAAGAGCCACCATATTTGTTTGACACCTCATCACAAGAATACCCTGTTCTTCGCTGCAATTCTTCAGTGACAATATGCATCCTAATAAATCATCCAGTCCATATATCAGTGTTTGTGCATTATTTCAAGTACTTAATCACTTCCTGCAGAAAAATACAAAAGTAATTAACTAGCAGATCATATGCAGTACTAGGTGCACCTAATCCTAGGAATACATTAGAAATAAAGGTGATAAAGAGTTTAATATCCACCATTCTCAGTGGTCTTAGGTGTGTCTAACACCATATAATATCCGCCTGCTAATAACCCTTTGTTTCTCCACTAAGGAACTTGGGATAGCTTAGAGCAGATATGTTCAATGCTTGTCAATAATACTTTTATTTTGTTCATATTTGGTAATATCAAGAATGCCTTAAAGTGGACAGCTCCTGGCATAGTAGTCAAAAATATTCTGTTCCTGTTAGCATTTATTTTTTTGTAAGAAAGGGAAGAAGGAATGAGAAAACATGGTAAAAGCAACATTTCTTCTCCCCCTCAATCCCCCTTAAAAGTATGAGAATGGAGTAGGACATTTGTGCAATAAAAATGTTTTCTAGGAGTCCTCTATATATCTGGATGTGTCAGCTTCTGAAATTTCTCACTGAAACTTTGTATTCTAGCAGTTCAATCTGTGATTGCTTGAGTGTCGATGCAAGGACAAATTTCTCCTAACAGTCTGATTAATGTGTAAGGGAAGGTTGGGCAACATATGGCTTTCCAATATTTGACTGCAGCTGCCATCAGCCCTAGCCAGAACAGCCCATGGTGATGGATGAGGGAGTCCAAGTTCAAGTATATGGAAAGCTGCCAATTCCCCACCCCTTGCCTTAAAGGGGGAGTGTATCTCAATGGTAAAACACCCAGTTTGGCTGCTGCCATACTGCAGAATTAATGCAGCTTGGCACCACTTGGTCTGCCATGGCTCAGTGCTATGAAATCCTAGGATTGTAGTTTGTTGTGGCACCAGACTTCTTTGACAGAGAATACTAAATATCTCATAAAACTACAAATCCTGGAATTTCATAGCACTGAGCCATGGCAGTTGAAATAGTGTAAACTTGTATTAATTCTTCTTCTTATTATTATTATTATTATTATTATTATTATTATTATCCTTTATTTATATAGCGCTGTAAATTTACACAGTGCTGTACATATAGTCATAAATTAGACGGTTCCCTGCCCTCAGGCTTACAATTTAAGAGAGACAACAAAAAAGAGAAGAGAAAGGTGGTGGGAAGGGGATGAGGTCCAGTGGTTCTTCTCTCCCTCTGGGGCCTGGACCAAGGCAGATGACTGCAGGGAGGGCTAGGGTTCTTAATACATAGTTAGGAGGGGGCATCCTGGGGCAGATGGCACAATTCTGGGAACACTTCCCTGAACAATATAGTCTTTAACTCAGTTTTGAAACTGGTTAGAGAAGTGATGAGGTGTGCGTGTGTGTGGGGGGGGGATTAATTATATTAATTATTATATTAATTATCTTATTATATTATATTATTACTATATTATTATTAATTATATTAATTATTATTAATTATCTTATTAATTCCTACAGAGGGAACTGGACAGGGGGAGTATGTCCCTGTTGGTTCTCCTGGACCTCTCAGAGGCTTTTTATACCCTCGATCATTGTATCCTTCTGGACCGCCTCTCTGAGATCGGGCTTGGAGGTACTGTCCTACAGTGGCTCCATTTCTTCCTGGGGAGCAAGCCCAGAAGGTGGTACCTGGGGACTCCTGTTCAACCCCCTGGCCATTGACTTGTGGGGTCCCTCAGGATTCTGTGTTGTCCCCTATGCTGTTTAACCTATACATGAAACCACTGGGAAAGGTTGTCTGGAATTTTGGGGTGCAGTGTCATCAATATGCAGATGACACTCAACTCTGCTACTCCTTCCCAATTCAGTCCAAGGAGGCTATCCTGGTTCTAAACCAGTGTCTGTCTTCAGTGATGGACTGGATGTGGGTAAACAAGTTGAAACTTAATCCAGACAAGACAGAGGTGTGCCTGGACACTCGGAAGGCAGATCAGGGGATAGGGATGTAGCCTGTGTTAGATGGGATTACATTCCCCCTGAAGACACAAGTTCACAATTTGGGGGTACTCTTGGACTCAGCTTTGAACCTGGAGGCCCAGGTCTTTGCTGTGACCAGGAGTGCTTTCACATATTTAAAATCTGTGCACCAGCTGTGCCCATTCCTTGAGAAGCCAGATCTGGCCACAGTGGTACATGCCTTGGTTACATTCCATTTGGACTACTGTAATGGGTTCTACATGGGGCTGCCTTTGAAAAGTGTTCTGAAAATTCAGCTGGTTCAAAGAGTTGCTGCCAGGCTGTTAACAGGAGCAGATTACAGAGACCTTACAATGCCCCTATCGAAACAGCTGCATTGGCTGCCAGTTTGTTTCTGGATACAATTCAAGGTGCTAGTTGTCACCTATAAAGCCCTACATGGCTCAGGTCCACACTATCTGGCAGACTGTTTCTCCCGGTATGAACAGGCCTGGACTCTGAGATCCTCCGGGGAAGCCTTCTCTCCATCCCAACATCATCACAAACACGGTTGGAACGCGAGAGAGAGCCTTCTTGGTGGCTGTCCCTAGACTCTGGAACTCCCTGCCCAGGGAGATCAGAATGGCAACCTCCTTGATGGCCTTCCGCTGGCAGGTTAAGACCTACTTGTTCACACAGGTGTTTAAGGAAGTGTTATAAGGACAGGCTGGGATGTTGGACCATTGTTGTTGTTTTTTAATGTTTTAATTGTACTGTTTTTAATGCTGTGAAACGGCTCTGAGTCCCATTCCTGGGAAAAGAGCGGGATACAAATAAATATAATAAATAAATAAACACATTCTTGCAATGTACATGCAGCATTTGTCTCAGATCTCTGACCTCTCAAGGCTGGTAGGGCTGGAAAACATTGTAGGTGGAGGTGGAAAACATGCCTGCCTGTAATTCTGGTGAGCTGCTGCCAGACAGTTACTAACTGCTTTATCACACTAGGAGGCAAACAGGATTTAAAGGAGAGTTAAACGAGAGTTAAACAGGTAATGTCCTATGATAAACATCAGGCATTTCCTGTTTAACACTTGTTTAAATCCTGTTTGCCTCCTACTGTTTTATCACACTAGGGGGCAAACAGGATTTAAACAAGAGTTAAACAAGAGTTAAATAGGAAATGTCATATAGTAAACATAGGGCATTTCCTGTGTAACTCCCATTTAACTCTCATTTAAATCCTGTTTGCCTCCTTGTGATAAAGCAGCTACTGTGATAAAGCAGTAAGATAGGCCTAAATAAGTATAAGGCAGCTCCTTTTGTTTCTGTCTAATTCTCCAACTGCAATACCACATAGGGAACAGCAGTATTTGTGCAACAGTCTCATGTCTCTGTACTAGGCTTATGCGTGAAGGTAGGGGTAACTTTAGTGAGAACTGGTAGAGTGCAGAATGCTGACCAAATTATGGTTGTGTACCATTCACTTTGGGAAGCATCAAATTTTGACTCTGCGATTGTATCTCGAAATTTTGTAATATTATAAATGGTAGAATGTTTTTCAGTCACTGCCTGTGCATGCATGTCTTCAAATGTAGCAGTTCAGTCACCAAGATATGGCAAAATTTATCTGTACACCCAGTATTTTTAGATTCTAAAGGCTTCAGATTCCCCATAAAAATGCCTTGTGAGTAGTTTTTGTGGGGCTTTCAGGCTATGTGGCCATGTTCTAGAAGAATTCCTTTCTGATGTTTTGCCAGCATCTGTAGCTGGCATCTTCAGAGTAGTACTCACAGAGTGCCTAGTGAGTATTGAATCCACTTATTAAAGGCCCCCTCGCAGAATGCTCAGCAACAAACAATTACAAAAATCCTTTTTCTAATAAAACCCAGTTTATATAGTGTTATACTTCTTGTGTAATGGTATAACTAAACCTCATTTTAACTGCAATGACAACAAAACAAGGTATAAACACTAACTGAGAGAAAGATGCTTTTGTGGACTAGGGGCCTCTACAGACCGGCAAGAAATGCCAGCATTGGGGTTGAGTTGGGGTGTGTCGATTGCATGCCCCGACTCCCCCCTGATGCCAGTGTCATGCTGCCCGACTGCATGGCAGGCAGCGTCACACCATTTCTTTGGTGCAGTGTTTAGACGCATTGCACCAAAGAAAGGCTGAAAAGCCACCGCCGTGCCAAGGGCAGCTTTTTGCCGGTCTAAAAAGGAGTGGCATTTTGCAGTTTCTTTCAAGAGTGGCAAACTGCCAGATTGGGGCTGTGGGTGTGGTTGGTGTGGTCCAGATCCAGTGCTTAAAAGGGCAATGGGATGCTGCTCTATTGGGGCAGTCTGTAGAGTCCCTAGGTCTACTTCCTTAGATGCATGGAGTGAACTAGTGTCCAGTAATTATCTTTATGATCAGACTGCATAAATAGTCATAGAAATGCAAAACCTGTGGGAGGTGAAAAGTTCAGTTTTAACAATAGTCATTGAGGGACAAATGCAGGAGGAAAGATGTTGTCTAAGACCAAGGTGGGTGGATGACCATATGAATGGAGGAGGGAGTTTAGGAATGTGGTGTGTGCAGGCTGGGAACTAGAAAGAAGATATGTTAAACTAATCAAGAATACCTTCATGGGGATGGGGTGTTGACCAATGTTATGAATCCATTCATTGTCATCTAGATACTTGCAGACAGACTCCTGTGTGACCATTCTTTGGGAGGAAGTGATTTACATGTTAATCTCTATGTTGGCCTGTTGTTGAATGGCTAGGGCTCAGGGTGGGAGGATATGCAGGCAATATGCATCTCTATTTAATTAGCAATCCATTGTCTGACCCTAGGTGGTGTTCATTTGCATGTATTGAGTTTTAATTTTGGTGTTCTTCAGGACTAGTAGCCAAACTTTGTTTACTTTCAGTGTTTCTTCTTTCCTGTTGAAGTTGTCCGTGGGACCACTTAAATCAATGTTCAAACATAAATCAAAGAACCCAAAAGACACTGCAGACTGGATCAACCAGAAAAATCAGGAGTAGCAGAACGCGTCATAAACCAACCTGGGCATAGAATGCTATTTGAAAAAACTGAAATTCTGGACCGTGCCAGCAATTACCAGGTCAGAATGCACAGGGAGGCAATTGAAATCCAAAAACACCTCGACAACTTCAACAGGAAAGAAGAAACACTGAAAGTAAACAAAGAATGGCTACCTGAAAAACACCCAAATTAAGACTCAATACATGCAAATGAACATCACCCAGGGTCAGGGGGTTATCCCCAGATAATGTATTGTTAATTAAATAGACACACATATCCTCCCACCCTGAGGCCTTGCCATTCAACAACAGACCAACACAGAGATTAACATGTAAATCACTTCCTCCCACCCAAGGGTCACACAAGTATATAATACCCCACATACTTCCGTATCACACCCTCTGAAGATAGCAACCACAAACATTGGTGAAACATCAGGTATAAACTCTTCCTGGATGTGGCCACAGAAAACTATGGATGCCAGCCATGAAAGCCTTCAACTTCACATTCGGATATTTTTCTTTGTACTGAGGTCAAACTGACTAGTTTGTAGTTTCCTGGATCATGTCTATGCCTTTTTGGAAGGGAGGGGCAATGTTTCCCCTTCTCCACTCCTCTGGAACATCACTCTACTTAATGCTAATGTGAAGGCGTGCATACACAGGTTACATTGGGAGCAGGCAACCGGCATATTAAACTGTAGTCTGTATTTGACAGCATCACATTACCCTCCTGGCAAATAGGTGATCATTGTGATGAACAGACATAACATAACTTGGCTTCTGGCTGAACTGTGCCAATGCAGTTGCAGCATAGATAGCAAACAGTTAACCTCCATATGTTTTGAACTGCAGCTCCCACCATTCTGACCATTGGTGATCTTGGCTGACCCTTGTCTAAAGCATCTGCAAGGTACTTGGTTACTTATTGTTTTAGGGAAAGTAGAACTTCTGTAGCATGCAGAACTGAAGGAAACAGTCCTCCATCTTCCAGTGATATGAGACATCTAAAAGAATGTAAGAGATAAAAGCTTGGAATTTTACTTTATTTTTTGCCCCCAATGTATCATGTGTGTACATTCAATTTCCATTTGCTATTTCAATGCCCATTTCCCCAGTTTGGAGTGAACCTTTTAAAACTTCTCACAGTCTGCTTTGGTTTTTACCATCCTAAATAATGTAGTGCTATGAACAGACATTGCCACCTTGTACTCATTCCTAACTCCAGATTTTGTATCAGGAGAGTCTTTCCACTTCATTTTTTCATTTTATTTTGATAACATTTTGTCTGTGATCCTATACTAATATTCTAACATACTTCCACAGTTTTTGCTATTAAAATAATATGTGGAAGTGGAGGGTGGTTAGGAGACCTTATAGCAATCTTTGCATTTATGTCATGGAATAATCTATTTTGTCCTTTATATAATACATTACTTAATCAATTTTTTTTAATTCTATTTATTATTTTGTCACTGCATTTATGGTAGTCAAGTTTTTTTCTGCTTAATTACTTATGCTATTATTCTATGAGGAGAAGAGTGCCATTATTATTATTATTATTATTATTATTATTAGGCAAAACTTATAATGACCTGCCACTTGGTCTTGTGCAGTCACCCATTCCCACCTTACAAAACATTCTATGGCCTCTGAATAGAACAATTGGATTACCAGACAGGAAACACATTCAGGGGTACCTGTGTTGGTCATATAGCAAAGTACAATAACATCCAACACCCTCAAAACATTGATACTTTGATTGTGCCAACCAAAATGCACAAGATACATGATGCAAACTGGAATATACAAAAATACAAACTGAAAAACATCCATACCAGCACTAATCCAGCAATTAATCACAGTGTTCTTTAGAATCCTCTTTTTGATACAGGAATGAACATGCCACTTTTCAAATACAGAATGACTATTCTTGGATTTTTACCACAGGCACAATACAGTGTAAAATGTCACCTTAAAAGTTATCAGTCATTGCTGAGAAAAGTGGCACACAGCATCAACAAAGGTGTTTTCAGCTCTAACTAGTTGGCACCCCAATCCATCTGTGGGGCAGACGTTCTCTTCATTTGCAGTCCAAATTGTGGGTAGTTTAATTAGACAAACAAACAAAAAATGTACCTACTTAGAAGAATCTCCCATTCTCCCCAAAATACATTGTTTTCTGACTTTGTCTCACAATTTGTAATGGCATGATTAACACCCATTTGCACTGCTGCTCCCTGTACAATCCAATTAATTCCAAGCGAAGAATGGCTCCTACAGCTTTGTAAGAGAAAATAATTGAGCCTCATTTACTCGTGATAGGTTTATTGTTCATGATATAGTAGCAACAATTATAGCTTCAGTGTAAATATACAGCAACAGAACACACACTGACTCTCATCTTCCATTTTACCTGCCAGCATTTCATACTGTCAGTTGAATCTTGCTGAACTAATTGTTCTATTAACATTTTGTTATGTCATGGTATTGTTCAGAACCTGCAAGAAGCAGAGGGTCACTTCAGATATAACTAACAAAACAACTACAGCAGCAGCATTTCCTTAAGTATACTCCAATCAACCTTTTATATTTAGATTACCTTGAGCCAATAAGAGGTGGTGGGCTTTAAAGTGTTATTGTTGTTATATGCCTTCAAGTTGACTCCAGCTTATAGTGACTCTATCATAGGGGTTTCTGAGCAAGATTTATTTGGAAAAGGGGTTGTCATTGCCCTCCTCTGAGGCTTTGACTTATTCAAGATCACCTACACAGTTTTCACGACTGAGCAAGGATTTGAACCCTAGCATCCCAGAGTCCTCATCCAACACTCAGATCACTAAACCTTACTAGCTTTCCATGTTATTGCATCTCCGCTGGATGAATTAATACAGCAATGGGTCCATTGCCACTGTTATAATGAAGTTCTATGTCTGTCTCTCTGTAAGTATGTCTAGACATTTCTTTCTCTGCCTTTCAGTGTCTGGGGATCACTCAAGGCACAACAATTTAAAATCACAAGAGTTAAACAGACAGGCAAAAAGAGGTTCTTTCAGGCTGGCTTGAAGGCATGGCATTTAGATGACACATGCCTAGAAGCCATCAGAAAAGTCCCCTCTAGGCACCTTATGCCGTTTCAAAAAGAAGCAGCTTTTATCCTCTTCTTCCTGGCTTGAAGCCATATCATGTGGTCATGACCCCAGCTGCCTTGGGAGCCGGTGATGCAGTTGGTGGGGTTTCAATGTGGCTTTAGAAAAGGCAGCTTCAATCCACTTTTTCGTACCCATCTGTTTCGTCCCAATATCACACATGAACAGCCTATTCAATTGGATTGGTTACAGATTTTCTTCAACCCACAGAAACATCTGCCAAGTAGGGTTCCACTCACAATGCTCTTGCTGGTGAAAGGAAGAGAGCTCATTCCTGATTCTTCCTCTCTTTCCAGCATCCAGCAGCAGCATCTCTACAAATGGGAAGCACCCACCAAGCAGTCACAGAGCAGCTGTCAGAAGGGAATGTAGAGTTGAATTGGCAGGGCTAGATCAGCCGGGCAGAAGTATACCACTGTCATCTGGTCATCCAGATGCAAAGCTAAATCTAGTTGCACCCAAATGATGAACCTCATTTTTCAAGGGAAGTACCAGCCCATCAAAAAGGAGTTGACTTCCCATTCCAGAGTCCTTCTCTCTTCTGACTCGGAACATATCTGTTGTGACTGGTTCCACTTCAGTCACAACACCACGGAGGATCAGAACATTAACACCAGCCCCATCTTAGAATCCCAACAGCTTTCTTAGAGTGAGATGAAAGAGAAGCAGAGCTGCCTGTGTCTTCCACTTATGGATCACAATGGATTCTAAATCCTTAGACAATCTTACATTGGTCCCACATTGACATTAAATTCATTCACCAATGATCAAAGCACTGAACTGATGTCTCCCATAATCAGCTTCTGGAAATCACAAGAAAATGTTGTATCCAATATCCATTCTCACTAGGTGGTCAAGGAAGAGAAAGTGATCAATGATATAGAATACCACTGAGAGGTCCAGAAGAACCAAGAGAAGTATAATACCCTTGTTGCTGTTGTTATGCTTCCAACTTATGACATCCCTAAGGCAAACCTATCACAGGCATTTCTGAGGTTGAGAGTGTGTAACTGGTCCAAAATGACCCAGTAGGTTTCCATGGCTGAGCGGGGAATCGAACCCTAGTCTCCAGAATCGTAGTTCAGCACCCAGATCACTACAGCACACTGGCTAGTGCCCTTACAAAGGTGACCAGAGCCACTTGAGTGCCAAGTGCAGACCTGAAGACAGATTGTAGTGAGTCTAGAATAGGGGTGGCACTGTTGACATCCACCAACAGTATATAGCTAATGGTGGAGAATATTGGGAATTGTAGTCTGACATCTGGTATTATTCTAACCCAATCCTGATAATTTACTTCACTGAAACCTCACTAGGTGTGAGATGTCAGCATGTTCTCCAATACTTTGCCCCCAATGGCAAATTGGAGACCAGGGACAAAACTAATTTGACACAGCTGGATATAAAGAAAGCTTCATAAAGTTATAGCAATAGCAAGTACATTTCTATACCACTTATCAGTGCAGTTTACAACGTGTATAAGCTAATTGCCCCCAACAATCTGGGTACTCATTTTAGCAACCTCGGAAAGACTGAGTCAAGCTTAAGTCCCTGGTTGGTATTGAACTCACAACCTTGCGGTTTGTGAGTGAGTGGCTGAAGTACAGGCATTTAACCACTATGCCATCATGGCTCCTAGTTCTAACTATAAACATGAAGATGGTTGTAACTAAATCCTCCTCTAAGGAAGTATTTGCTACTCTCCTTACCCACTGGACCAAGCTTCCATTTGCTGCCGTGATCTACTGGAACACAAGTGTCTACTTTGGTCACATCCTTGAACAGAAATAAATAATCTCTGTCAATCACAGCTGGGAGAAACAGATGAAAAAGGCATGTTTTTAGGAATTGCTAAACCATGCTAGCTACACTGCTGTGAATGATAGCAACAGTTGTCTAGAAGAATGTCACTTTGACAGCGGAATCTGCCTTCTCGAATCTACTTGGTCTTTGAAATGGCAGACACAGACTGAAAGTGCTGTGAGTTTTGCCCTTCAGTGAAGCTACTAGACTTTCTGCTGGTTCCCTTAAACTATTGTAGGGAGTAAAGCTCAGTAGAAAATTATATGCTTTGGATGTAAATGCCCTACATCCAGTCCCTGGCATCAACAATTTTAAGGGCTCATGTTTGAATGCATTCAGAGTGCAAACAGGCCTGATATAAGGCAGCTTCTTATTTTCCTGTGAAAGTGGAGATCTTAATATTCATGATTGTTGCTGAACTATAATGGTATAATAAGTCTTTGTTAGGATGCCTTTGCTTTCTTTTTGTTTTTGTTTGTTTTTTGCAGTTTTTTTGTTTTTGTCGTGCCCTGCAGCAATTTTTCCTCTCCTCTTACTTTCTTTCACTATACCATAAATTTGCTTATAAACTACTGATAGTATTGTAAGTAAAGGTATTTTTATATGTTTTACAAAGAAGACTAAGGGGCTTGACAGACCACCCCAAAGGGCTGGCAGGAGGCCTTCCCTTTCTTAGCCGGATCAGGGCTATGGCAATCTCATGCCACAGCCCTGATCCGGCCTTTTGAGGGCACAAAAAGGAGCTACAAAAGGTGGCTCCTTTTTGCACACTCGAAAGCCTGCCATAGCTGTGGTAGTGCATCTATATGGCATTCCTTCGGTGTTGAATCATATGGATGCAGTGCCAGAACAGCTTCATGACAACACATTCCATGTGGAGCAGCGCACTTCATCATGGTGCCCTGTGGCCGGAGTCAGGGTGTGCGTCATCTGGACATGATGTTCTGACTCCCTCCCCAGACTGGCCTTATTTTCTCTGCTCTTGTCTCCGTTATCAGCCTTATTATATGTCGAAAAACAAAGCCAAAGACTGTCTCTATCCTTGCCTCTCTTCATTTCATCAAACCACTCCCATTCTCTTCCAGAGAAAGATGGTAATAAAAACATGTCTTTTGTCATGCTGGAAAAATCCATGTGGCAAAAGGCATGCTTTTACAACCATCTCCCTCTGGAAGGAAAATGGAAGTACTATGACAGCATGAGGAGAGGCAAGGAGAAAGCTGCTTCTCTCTCCCTGCCTTTCAGCTTTCTTTTGTCATATGCAATAAGGCTGCAAGAGAGGAGGGAGGGACGGAGGGGACTGATTTTTGCCCACCTGCTACTTTGCCACCTTGATAATTCTGCCAGTGCTGTCTCTCACATTTCCCAACAAGTCTGACTTGGTTTAAAGGTTTCATCCTATTTTCCTTATGTTGTGCAAATGCAACTTGCTTTTTTTTTCATTTCAAATCACTTCATCTTTGTATTTCTGTCTATAAACCCTCAACTACAGCTTGAGTTTGAAGCACATCCTAAAGTACAATTCTAATGGTCTTACGATAGGTACTGCAAGCCTGCTAAGAGCAGGACAAGGACAACAGGGGAGAGAATGGAACATGAAGGACTGCAACAGAGGGAACATTATATATTTAAAGACAGGCTACAGCTCCAACAAGCTTTGTCCTGCTAGGTTTGCTTTGTGTTCAAAGAAGTACATAATATTTATAAAAACTTTAATTCTGTCCTTGATTGCATTGCAACAAAAGGAACATGCCATCATAAATCTGCCAGGTTTTCAAAGAGGGGTAAATTCTTTACTGTAAACTGATTTTTCTTTTTTCCAATAGTGCCTATATAATTGGGTTAACAATACTTCCTTTTGTATTCTCATGCTGACTAATACTTGAGCTTACCTTTTAGCTGCAGTTTGTTTTTAAAAAATACTGTTGGTCTCCTGAGAAACATCCTTCAGAATTTGTTACCTGTGATAAATTTTTAATGTTTTAAATAACTTTTTTTCTTCCTTTATGGGAATGACCAGAAGAGCCAGTCCACTGAAGTGTTTGTGCTCCCCGACCCCTATATCACACACTGTTTGGGTCATTATATGAGCAATAAAGGCTGTTGTTGTTGTTGTTAACCACCATCAAGTCATCCTCAACTTATGGTGGGCTGATAAATGAGAGGCTTCCAAGGCACCCTGTCTTCAAGAGCCCTACTTTGGTCTTGCAGATTTACAGCCATGGATTCCTTGATTGAGTCTATCCATCTGCAGTGCAGTATTCCTCTTATCCTACTGCCTTCTACTTTGCCAAGCATTCTTGTCTTTTTAATGAATAATGTCTTCTCTGATATGTCAGAGTACAACAAACTCAGTTTTGTAATTATGGTTTCTGGGGAGAGTTCAGTCTTGATTCTCAATAGGACCCTTTTAATTGTCTTTTTAGCAGTCCAAGGTATCCATAGAACTCTTCTCCAACACCATATCTAGAATGAGTTGATTCTCTGCCTATCCACTTTCTTCACTGCCCAGCTTTCACAGCTTTGGGAACTGCCTATATATGCACTATAACCAGGAATGGCAAGGGCAGGGTTGTGCTGGGTGTAACTATATAAAAGAGCACTGATGATATTGTGCTTCCTGGGAGGAACCAAGAATTAGGATGGGAGATAGAGGAGATAGAGTAGCAAGAGAGGTTTTTTTTTGTAAATTAACTCCCTGAAATGAAAACTAAGTATTTGTTCCAAAACCAGAGTCTAGGTCCTTGCCTGCCACCCAGAGTATCATGGCCCCACAGCTGCCCTGATCTGCTCCTTAGCCTCTGTTGCTGCACTGTGGCAGCTGTTTGCATCAGGGTCTCACTGATGTGCCCAGTGCATCCTGTAGGTCACTCGTTTCTGAGATCAGAACGAGGCACCCAGCAACAGTCACGTGCTGGACACCTCGTTCTGACTTCAGAATGAGTGGCCCATGGTGGCAGTGGGTACATTGGGTGGCCCAGCAGAATGCCCATGCAGACAACTGATTTGGCATAGTAATGGAAGGCTCTGGATCTTCCTGGAAGATCCAAAGAGACTGGTAAGTTTTTAAACTTTGTGTAAACCTTATTATGCTCTGATTCTGGTGCAGGATGTGCCTGACACCATCCAGCCTGCCCATGCCAGAACCAGGGTTTGGGCTGTGCATTGTCCAAATAGCATGATGCCAGAACATGGAGGAAATGGGCCTTTTGGCCCATGTAGACAAGGCCTGTGTTTGTGAAGTGTAGCCCCACAGACAGGATGGATTTCCTGCTAGGATTGTACCTTAAACTTTACGGAGTGATATGTTTACCGATAAGTAAACTGGCATCTAAAAATGTGATTTTGGTATTGTAGTGTAGTTGTCACCATAGTCAAGAAATCAGAAGATTAGGATTTGGGAAGGCAGCTAGGAAGGAACAAGGCAAGTTCCTCAAGTGTAAAGCTATATGATTAAATATCAGAGAATCAGCCATGCCATATATTTCCAATCTCTATGTACAGTTGTAAAACCTGGACTGTGAAGAAAATTGACAGGAAGAAAATCAACTCATTTGTAATGTGGTGCTGGAGGAAAGTTCTGCAGATACCATGGGCAAATAAAAGGGACTGAGAACAAAGCAAACTTGAAATCTCTTAGAAGCCAAAATTACCAAACTGAATCTATTTTACTTTGGGCATATCATGAGACAATATAACCCATTACAAAAGATAACCTTGCTCAGTGAAGTTGGAGGCAGTAGGGAAAGAGGAACACCACATTACCAATGGATTAATTCAGTCAAAGAATCATCATCATCATCATCATCATCATCATCATCATCATCATCCTGTCTTTCTCCCAATAATGGAACTCAAGGCAGCTAACAACATCTTAAAACAATGCAGATTAAAAACACTACAACAATTAAATTAAAACATAATTATACAATTAAACAATCATATATTAAAACAATTGAATATTAAAATGCATTAAAAACAATAACAATAAAAGACTATATACAGACCCTTAAAAACTTCAGAACCAGCACCACACAGCATTAAGAATCTAGCCTCAACCGTCTGTAAAGGCCTGGCAGCACAAAAATGGTTTAACCTGTGGCCAGAAGAAGACCAAGTCTGTGAGCAGCCACTGAGAAGGCCCTCTCCCTGGTTCCCACCATACAAGCCTGAGAAGGTGGTGGGACAGAGAAAAGGGCCCCTCTAGATGATCCTAAAACCATAATGGGCTCATATAGGAAACCATTACCAGGAGTTTGCAAGACTTGAGCTGGGCAGTTGATGACCTGTCCTCTTGAAGGGCTGTCATTCATAGAGTCACCATGAGTCAAAGCTGACTTGAAGGCAATTAACAACAAACAGTGATTTACAGTGTTTAAATGAAAATATTAAATATGTATCTTCATTGTAATATAGCGTAACTATTGGATTGCTCATTTTTAGTGAGCCATTTATGAAGATACTACAAATGTTCTTCTCACATAACATAAAGACAATAAATTTAGCTTTCCTATGACAAGCACTAGAAATACATGAGAAACAGCCTCCTCAGTGGCTGCTACCTCCCTTCCACAAGAGGCTAGGCTCACCCTCTCCCTGCTCTCCTCTATCCAGCAGGCAAAAATGTTTCGTTTCAAGCTGGGTTTTAATCACTGTCAGGAATTTTGGTGTTTATTGTGTTTATTTATGTCTTCAACATTTGTAATTTTATAATGTTTAAATTAAATTAATTTTAGTTGTTAGATAAATTTGATTTTAATTGTTTTTAAAATTGTTTTTGGTATGTTTTGACCAATTTTATCTGTGTACTCCCTTGGTTCCCACACTGGGAGAAAGGCAGCATATAAATAACATAAATAAAACAAAATAAAATAAATATTCTTCCATACAGGTCTGTCCAGGCTGTGAGCATTTTGGGGGAGGGAGGGAGAGGTTGTTGAGACCATGTGTTGTATTTTAAATGTGCATTGCAATTGCTTTTTTTAAAAAAAAAATTCAGTAGCCACTTCAAAACCCTAAAACAACATGATATTGGAAGCTAAGCAGGGCCAGCCCTGGTTAATTCTTGAATGGGTGACCACCAACAAATACCAGGTGCTGTCAGCTAGCTTTTTTCAGAGGAAACTGACAAAGTTCAGAAGAACTGAGTATGATAGAAGAAAAAATTGAAACAAAATCATAGAATCATAGAATCATAGAAATTTAGAGTTGGAAGAGACCACAAGGGCCATCCAGTCCAACCCCCTGCCGTGCAGGAACTCCCAATCAAAGCATACAGATGGCCATCCAGCAGGAAGGTTTTATTTTATATGGTTTCTTTTGCGAGAATATGCTATGCCCAAAAATGGAAAGAAAGAGATATTCCTACAAAAGAAGATTGGTTATTAAAACTTTACGATGGAATGCAAACGGACAAATTAACACAAGCATTGAATGGATAACCAGAAAATACCTTTATTGATGTATGGAGTAATACAATCAAATTTCTGAACAATATTGTGGGAAAATAGCAGTAGTGAATATGTAGTAAGAAAAATGAAAAATAATATAGAGATGGGACTCGATAGAGAAATAATTTGTAATCACGCTTAAGAAAGTCAACAACTAGACAGATATTGGCAAGAAGGAACTCAGTATGGATGTAGAAGAAAGAATGTAGAGGAAGAAGGACTGAATGAGAATAGAAGAATACAGGCATACAAGGTCATATAGTAGAATAGTGTAAGGGAAGAGAGAATGGTTAAATAATATAGAAGGATTATTAATAAGTGTAGAAGGTAAGTATAGGTAGAAAATGATAAAGGAGAGTCAGAAGGGTTAGGAAGAAGGGAAAATCGGAGGGTGATAGAAAGAAAGGAAGGAAGGGAAAAAAAGAAAGAAAAGAAAGTTAGGAGAGAAGATAATCAGAAAACTTGAGAGAGATCAAAGAAGGATGTTGAAGTTAAGAGAAGTAAGAATGACCTAGGGATAAGACAGATATGGAAGGATATGAGAGGAATGTGATGGAAAGTTGATACCTTGTATATAAAATGTATGTTGTATATGGAGAGTCTAATAATGTATAAATATTGTATGTATTTATGATTTATTTTAACAATAAAACTTTTTAAAAAATTAAAAAGAAGAAGAAGAACTGGCAAAACCACCTCTGTGTTTTCCTTGCCTAAGAAAACCCTGTCAGATTAATGGGGTCACCATACATTGACAAGCAACTTGGACGCACACACACATAGAGCGCTTCACTACTATAATTTACATAATTTTGTTTTCTCTCTGATCGCATCTTCAGTTCCTTTATCTTTTTATATCTTTTACTATTGTTGTGCATGTGGCTATTAGTCTTGGTTCTGGGAGAAAGGTGAGATATAAGTCAAGTAAATGAGAATAAAATAAAGTAAAAATATTATTGTGGTCTAGACGGATAAAGCATTTGACCCAGGTGGTTCATGAGCTCCCATGATTGAAGCAGGGGTATTTTAAATCCATCACAAAAATTGTGTCCTTTTCTAATTTTGCCTCAGGGCAATTTCAAGTGAAGAATGGAACTCTGCTGCTTCCTTTGCTTGATTTCTTTTAAAATCCTCCATGCCCCTAGGCTGGTTTGGACATTTGAAGATGTACAATAAGGGACTTGCATTTCCTCTTTTTACATTTCAAGGATAATATGCCAAATAAAGATTTATACATTTCCCCTGCACTGAGGTGGATAAGTTCCACATTATGCATTTTGCACAGTGCAGGAAATACCTGAGTTCCTGTTCAGTCTATTATATGAGATGTATACATACACACACAAAGTACAAGACACTCAGACAGAAAATATTCTTTTCCGTGCTGCTTTGAATACCCTCAGCTTGCCCACAGAACATTGTGATTTTTCCTTTCATTGCTTCCAGGGGAAGTAATGACCAGCAATGAGTCCCAACAGGATAGAAATGGAAAGGGCTAATCTCTGGTGTTGCTTCCTACACCATAGCAAAAGTCATGCAGGACTGGTAGGTTTGAGGAAGGTACCCTGTTTCCCCGAAAATAAGACATCCCATAAAATAAGACCTAGTAGAGGTTTTGCTGAATTGCTAAATATAAGGTCTCCCCCGAAAGTAAGAGCTAGCAAAGTTTTTGTATATAATTTTTTTTTGTTCAATATTAAATCTGAATTCTTCTTCATGGAAAAATAAGACATCCCCTGAAAATAAGACCTAGCACATCTTTGGGGGCAAAAATTAATATAAGACACTGTCTTATTTTCGGGGAAACGCAGTATGTGTTTGCAAGCAAATGCAGGGAATAGTGTGCCACTTGAATGTGAATGAGGCAGGACTTGGCATACATCATTACAGCTTTTCACCAGACTGGTACCCTTTGCTGTGTTGGACTACAACTCCCATCATTGCAATCAGGCCTAGCTGGAGTCATGGGAGTTGGTGGAGGGCACCAGGTTGGTGGTGGATGTCATTTTTGTTGCTATTATAGTAGTCTTGTATTAGTGTAATTATTGTACCAAAACATTTGGGTATATAAAATGGAAAGACCTGCAATTGGGGACCCTATGGCCAGCCCTCGCTCTGCTGTAGCAGAGTCTGTGGTCTCTCCAGAGGTTCAGCAGCCAAGTCTGCCTGGGGCCGAGGTTGTGGACATAAATGAGGACCAAGGAAGCGTGCCTACCTTCAGGGAGTGTTGATCCGAAAGGAAGGGCCTTTGAAGATCACAGAGGCTTTATCAGAAACGAGTTTGTAATCAGACACACCTGAATGCCTGCTCCCTGCCTATTTAGGCAGCTAGAGCTTGTGTGTCTGGTTGCCAGTAACTATCTGACCTTCTTGGAGGAAAGACTCTGTCTCCCATGGTTTTTGGACCAAACCCTTGCTTCTTAGACTGCTGACCCATCTTGATTATCTGGAACCCTTGGTCTTGGACTGTCTTATCGACCTGCCTATCTGATACCTTGAATCTCAGGCTATTTGGCAACTCTTTTGGTAATCCTTCATCTGACACTGCCTTTAAACTCAAAGACTGTGTTGCTTGCACTGACTATGTTTTGGAACTCGGCTGGCCTTATCAGCAATTTGGCTGCATTCCCAGACAGGTGGAGGGAAACCTCAAGCCGTTTCTCTTTTGAGGGGGCATAATAGCTGGTCCTCACTCTTAGGGTAGAAATAGGTACAGTGGTCCCCTGGGTTACGAATCCCCCGGCCTATGAAAAACCCGGGATACAAAAGAGCCAGGGCCAGAAAAACGGCCCCGGTTTTCGGGGAAAAAAACCAGGTTACGGGGAAAAAAAGCAGCAGGAAATTCAAATGGTGCAAAGTTTATTCCAATACTTACAGTGGTCCCCCGGTTTGCGAACTTTTTCGGTTTACGAAAGGGGTGCTGGAACGAATTAATTTCGTAAACCAGGGGACCACTGTATGCAGTTCTACACATATAGTAATAGAACAGGACATGAGATTTCTACAATAAATAATAGCACAGAGAGAGAAACAATATATCATCATGGTAAAGGCCTGGGCTGAATGGAGAAATAACTTTATATTCACATTGTCCATTGATTCCATGTACAATGTGGCTTATGTGAGTGCTATTATATATTGCAACAACAACAACAATAATAAATATTTATTTATAGCCCACTCCTCTGTGGAAAACAATCGAAGTGGGTTACAGCATGAATTAAAACCTACAAGTTAAAACAGTACAACAGCCCATTCCCCAGCCTTCCACCCCTTAAAATTAAATTAAACTAATAATGAGTTAAAACCAACAGCAATTAAAACAACAAAGTAAAGTGCATTTTATATTATTATTATTATTATTATTATTATTATTTATTACTATTATTATTACTATTATTATATAGTTGTTGATGACAAATGGCTATCCTAAAGTGAACCAGTCATAGGGTTTTCTTGGCAAGATTTCTTCAGAAGAGGGCCTGGAAACCATGTCCTATGTGGAAAAGCTTAGGGAGCCCACCTCACCATTGGGAAGAACTTCCTGACACTGAAAGCTGAGTGTGATGCAGTCTCCTTCTTTGAACATCTTTAATTTTTTAAAAAAATATTTGCCATAATGAAACACAATATCAATCCAGTTTATACTTCAGTCAGGATAGGTGTATTTTACATTGGAAGAAAGAGAAAAAATCCCCCCCTCGCTCCTTAGATATTTACAAAATAACAGTCACCTATTTTAACAGCCATTTTCTACCTTATTTCATCTATTTTAAGAAGTACAATAACAGATCACTCTTTAAATAATAGATTTTTTTTACTTATATGTATGGATTCTGTACTTATTCTCTACTATGTTCATTAATCTATAAGAATATTAGAAGGTAAAAGGCACTATTTAGAAGAATAGTAGAAGATAAAATACACTATTTACTGGACAAAGTTGGAAAACTTGTTTTTGATATATTTACATTTCAGATAAGAGAGAAAATGTAATTGATTAAATTGTTATATATTTGATATAAGAAAGTGATAAAAGAATTTATATTATTTTCTTGATTTAGCTATTTATATGATGAATTGAAGTTACCAATGAACTAATCTATTTGATATACAGTGTGCCCGCATCATACACAGGCTTGCTGTACACAGATTTAAGCTTATGTATACTGCAAACTGCCGGATTCCAGGATCCTGAAAACAGTGCAGGCGCTACAGGTGCTCGCATGGCGCTGCACATGGAAATGTGCTGCCATAGAATATAAAGGGATTTAACCTGATGTGCTTTTCCCCATATGCAGGGGGGATCTGGAACGGATCCCCCACATATAGGAAGAGGCCACTGTAATTGAAAGTACATATTTACTTATAGTATATATTGTTACATTTTTGTTTAGCCTTGACTGATTAGTGATTTATTATTTGATGAATTAATTTAATAACATTTCAATTTGCTGGTTTGGTTTAATTTCTTTAGCAGTCTTTAAACAAAGGCTGGATGGCCATCTGTCGGGAGTACTTTGACTGTGCCTTCCTGTAGGGTAGGGGGTTGGACTTGATGGCCCTTGAGGTCTCTTCCAACTTTTGGATTCTGATTCTAAGGATTTGCCTTTACCTCCCTCTCAAGTTGAGGGAGTATGTCTCGCCCAAGGTCATCCAGTGGGTTTCCATGGCTGTACAGGGATTCAAACCCAGGTCTCCAGAATAATTGTCAAATGTTTAAACCACTACACCATGCTGGCTCTCAAGATCCTGATTACAAACATAGAAATCAATGGTGTCTGAGAGGATTTCCTAAGTATGGCTCATGTTGCTAAAAATAAAAATCCATGCAAAATAGTGTTGGGCGTCAGTAAGTCCTAAAAGGGGAATATTGGTGAGGCTTTGTCTGTCTAGGTCTAAGTATGAAGTAATATGAACTGGGGTAGCTTGCATATAACATAGAATTTCAGTAATATTTTCAGCTGAAGTGCCTTGCCTTGCCTTGTTTTGGGGGAAGGTTGCTGTTTCTATTCTTCATTTTATCAGCTACCACAAATTTTTTAGGACAGGATATACATCTAAAATTTCAGTTCTAAATTAAAAAGACATAAAATTCCTTCCTTTCTCCCCCTCACCCCTGAAAATAAATCTGCTTCAACTGCTGCCTGGTTCTCTGTGACACTGAAGGTCTCTGCTCCTATGAAAAATTATTATTAGCATGGAAGGAAAAGTCACCAACCTTTCATTTAAGAGCAATGGCAATTAAATTAAGACGATATTACAGTGAGACCTTTTGGGCATCTACCTACCTTTCCATTCTTCCATAGGACAGCAGTAATTGCAATCCCATCATAACTGCTACTCTCTAAATATGTACACATGCTAAAAATACCCTCCAACTGTCCCAATTGGGCAGGAACAATCCCAGTTAAACCCCTTTCATCCCACTTTTTCAGCTCCTCCTAAAATGTCCCAGGTTCATTCTGCTTTTCCCACTTTCTCCCTTTGTCTTGAGCTCACTTCAGTTGCTTCAAAGAGTTCAATGCAAATGCCTTTTGCACACCATTAAAACGGGAGAGGAAAGAAGAGGATAGAATTGTGACCTTCCCAGTAGGCTCTGGCAAAAGCAAACAGCTGCAGATTCTCCTGGTTTGTGTGTTCTTCCTCATTAATAACTTTTGCCATCTTGATCACATTCTGATGTTGTTTGATGTTGTTTCCTGGTTTTCATCTATTCAGTGTTGGAGGGTATGATAAAAAGGATTCATTTTCTTTTCACAGCTTTTTGCAATCTTTGCATTTGCAACATGTGGTGGCTATTCTGGAGGACTGCGGCTCAGCGTGGACTGTGCGAACAAGACACAGAGCGACCTCAGCATTGACATAGCCTTTGCTTATCCATTCAGGTAATACATTGTCATTCTCTGCTCTTTCCACAGAAAGTTGTAATGTATAACATGTCACCAGCAGACTGCTTCTGTCTCTCTCATAATAGCGGAGTGGCTGCCATTTTCTACTGTTATTCAGCATTTATAGTTATTTATTATGGATATTTCTAGATGTTAAGATATATAAATAGGTATTAAGAATTATCACTTATTAGGTAATTCTTGTTGCTGCAGCATTAGAGACCTTGAGCAGCCCTGGGACACTGGTTTTCTTTAATCAACTGGAAGTGGGATTAAAATAAAGAATACACACATGAACCTAGTATTTGTTGGATGCAAAGAGGCATCAATGCTTGTATAAAATGACTGGGGAGAGAGGAAAGTCCAGATAATGTTTTTTCCTTTGTTTCACCTGTCTGTCTATATACTCAAGCCTCTTACTTCCTCCTTACCTGCAAGGGTCACTTTTCTCTTCTTTCAAGAGGTTATATGACACTGCATTAACTGCCATGGCTCAGTGCTATAGAATTCTGGGATTTGAAGTTTTGAGAGATGTTTAGCCTTTTCTGTCTGACTGCTCTGGTGCAGCAACAAACTAAAAATCCTAGGATTCCATGGCAGTTAAAGCTGTGTCAGATTAGACCTTGGTCTTGTTTTTGCCCCTGTGTCTTGGAAGATAGCACCCATGGGGTGCCAACCCCAATAAATAGATGCTAGCTAACACCTACACATGAGAGCCAGCTTTTATAGTCTCTTCTATCCAAGAACAGGTCAACCTCTTTTGGCTGTCTCCTTTCCTATCCTAAAATGGATCTCCTGGACAGTAAACATATGTTGTCCTCTTTTTACCTTGCAAGAACATCCTGAATAATTATTTTTGTTTCTACCACAAGCTCATATTGCACTAGCTCTGTTGCACTTTTCTTAATTTAGATACAAAATATTCCTACAGTATTATCCAGCAAGATCTTGCCCTGTAACCAAGGCCATTTATTTGGCCATTTTATTTTATTTTTTAAAAAATGTAAGTTTACCTCATTTTGCAATCAAATCCTGGTGAACAGAGATGGCAGATGAATGAAGACTATGCTAGTTGCCCCCATTTTAAACAATTAATTTGTTTTGTGGGTTTTTTTTTAATTTTTATAGTAAGTTTCATATGGCTATGAAAAAACTTTGAAAAGAGAAGAAATCAGAAATGGAAATGGGACAGTTACAAAAAGCAAGAATAGTTCTTTTTTGTTCATACGCTATATGGACAAAAATGTTACAACTGAATGCATAAGAAAGTAATCACAAACACACACAAATCTGTTCTTGAAGAAAAAGTGGGAAAAAACAAAGGAAAAAAATGAAATATGTGGACAAGCCATAAAAAGTAAGTGAACAAAAACCTCAACACTTTCAGAGAGGAAAAAAAAAAACTGGTGTGAAGCAACTTTTTAAATTTCCATGGAAAAATAACTTTGTCTAAAAGAGGGCCAACTGTTATTTCATAGGACCTTATCAGATGTTGGAAATTGGAAGTATAATCAAATGGCAATCCGAACGCAATCATGGGGTTTCACATTATTGTGAATTAAAGTATCTCACGCAATTTCAGGCAAAAGGGAAGTCATTCCGAACACAATCATGGGTTTTACGTTATTTCGTATTAAAGCATCTCATGCAATTTCGGGCAATGGGGGGTCATTTTCGGGTAATAGGAAGTCATTCTGAACGCATTCCAAATGCAATTGGAATTCACAGAAATTCTCTAAACTAGCGAATTCACGTGAATTTGAATTGGCTCCATTCGCAATAAAGAGAAATTCCTCCCATCAGACAAGGTCCATAGTGTTGTTGCTTTTTATACAAAATCTGTCCTGATCAGAGAGGATAAATTAAATAACACAGCTGAATCCATACTTTGACCATTTTGAAGCAATTTGCAGCAAAGGGGAAATATATATTTGGGGACAGTGATGAACTCTCCCATGTATTCTCCTGTCTTTCATGAAGTAATAATGTTTCAGTATTATTCTTACATTTGAGAAGTTGAAGATTTTGCTGCTGTGTGACAATGCCAATACCCAAATCACTGACTTCTAATTAAACAGTGATGCAAGCAACTAAACGCACATGCACACACAGAGAGACAAGGCACAACATCTTGTGAGATTTTTAAAAAAGAGACCTGGATAGCCAAAGAGGAAGCTGGAGGAGGATCAGTACTTTCTGCTCCATGAACTTCAGCTGAACTTTAGAATGCCTTTCTGATGCCACTCATGGGTTGTAAGTATCTCAAACACCATAGAGAGTGTACCCACATTTACTCACATATGTTCCAGCATGTGTCTATTGGTGATGTCAGAGAGACATTCTAAAAGTTTAATGAAATGGCTGAGATTTTTTTTCGTGACAGAAAATACTGAAGTCAGTACTGAAGTCAATACTGAATACTTCCATCACTTGGGAGGGTTTGCACATAACACTAATCCACAGTTTAGAAACTAGAAAGAACAAGCAAAGGCTTAGAATCTTCTCCCAATCCTCTTTGCCTGATCTCTGGATATTTGTGAAGTGAAAACCAATAAGACACCAGTTGATTTCTGAACAAGACAATTTCAAATTTTGGCTTGTTTAACTGGCCTGTTTAGCAAACTTAAGTTTATTTACACCACAATTCCTATTTCGTACACATGAAGAATTCAGGAAATGGCAAAAGTAAAATAGAATCCTGCTTTATTGCTTCTTTTGGCCAAATGGAAAAAGTTGAGGTGACTAAAAATGACTTGGAATTTATTAAATTTATACTCCACCATTCATTCAAAGTAGTTAAGAATAGTACAGAAGTAAACAAGAAGAAATGAAATTATGGCTTAAACGTGGCTTTAGTTTCATATGTAAGAGCGGCCTGTGTCTGTTTTCGTTCCCACATTATCTTTTAAAAGAAAGAGATTCCATAGATTCAAAAGATTCAGTTTCACAATGTCTAAGAAAAAATGTCCCATAAAACATTTTTTATGTAAACTAACAATGCTTCTTGTGCCTTATTAAGGCATAATGCCCTCACGAGTAAATGCAATACAAAATGGAAAGGAGAGGAAGTTTTTATGTTCTGCCCTCCTCTCGACTTCTAAATTGTTATTTGACATGTCATGCTATAGAAAGTCCAAAATAAACTATCAATAAACTGTCAAGCTATAAAAAGTCCAAAATCTAAAAAAGATCCAAAGATGTGTACTTCTTCTCATACAAATTCTGCCCAAAGAAGGAACCACCATCTGTCAGCAAAATGCTTCTTTCCATCAAACATCATTTGCTGTTTTGCTTGAGAATTCTTTTATTGATAGTAATGGCACTAAATGGATCTGAGCAGCTGGTAAACTTGTGAATTGTTAATTTCTGCAATATTTATGGAAAAATTGTACGTCAAAACTTTTGCTAGCTTTTATTACAAGTGTGAGCTTTTTTTAAATGTTAACTTTGCTGTTCTGTGTGCCCTTTCGTCTCTTGCCTTTTTTTAGTATTCATGGAGGAGGCTCAGAAAATTGAGAAATGCAAAGTTATAATTTGATTCCTTTCCAAGAAGGTCGCTTTCATGAGGATTCTTTACAGAATAAATTATGTAAGGGTGAGGGGAAGCTCTTTAATGGGAATTATTGTTTAAAATATTAGTTTACATACAATATTAGTTTACCAATATATATTTCAGAGTTGGTTAAAGAACACTTGAAAATTAGTAGTATATCATATGTTTCAAATGCACACATCTCTATTTATTAATCCAAGATTTCTTGGATTAATTATCCAGTCTGAGATTACCTGGATTAGTTAACCGTAATTTCTTGTCATGTCTGACACAGAAGGCTATCATTACTAGTTTGAAAACAAGCCAGGATTTTACTTAAAACCAGCTTCAAATTGTGGTTTAAGGAAGATTCTCATTTGTTCTTGTCCTGTTGACCATACCACGTAATGTGCCTGGTATAGGTTTATCAAATTACTGTGGTTAATTGATCCAGGACATCTTAAATCACAGTGAACTGCTACGAGAGGAAGGAAGAAGTGCCACAAGTGTACAGGCACACAGGTTGTGTTAACTTGTCTTATTAAAACAAAAAAATTATGTCATCTTTTGCCACCAAAACCATCCATGTATGGATTACCTTTAATACTATGTCATATTGTTACAATACAGCAAGATATTTCCTTGTTGTAAATTGCATCTATATGAAATAACTTGTAGCAAATATCTTATTGCAAATTGTAGCTGTATCTTTGGTACTGAGAACAGAAGTAGAGCAATCACATCTCAGGAGGAATCCATTTTCTAGGAAATATTCAGGCATCTCAGTATTATTATTATTTATTTTATTTATATTGTACTGTAAATTTACACAGTGCTGTACATACAATCTTATAATTAGACAGATCCCTGCCCTCAGGCTTACAATCTAAAAGAGACAACACAAAAGGAGAAGGTAAAGGTGGTGGGAAGGGGATGAGGTCTAGTGGTTCTTCTCTCCCTCTGGGGCCTGGACCAAGGCAGATGGACTGGAGGGAGGGCTTGGGTTCTTAATACATAGTTAAAAGGAGACATCCTGGGGCAGATGGCACAATCCTGGGAATGCTTCCCTAAAAAATATGGTCTTTAACTTCATTTTGAAACTGGTTAGAAAGGTGATGAGGTATGCATGTAGGGGAAGAAGATTCTAGGAGTGAGGGGCAGCAAGTGAATCTTGGATGGGGCAGTGGAAATCCTCAGCTAGGACAGGAGACCTTGACTACCAGAGCAGAGGGTATGAGTAGGAGTGTGAGGAGAAAGAAGTTCAGACAAGTAAGGAGGAGCCAGTCCATGGAGGGCTTTGAAAGTCAACAACAAAAGCTTGTACTGGATGCAGAAGAGATTTTCATTCCCTCAAGTATTTTCCCTTTGCAGGCTGTATTCTCACAACCAATATTTCATCTCACACCTGCATAAATATTCTCTTCACAAGAATACTGACTTGGATACAGAAGTGATGGCTATTATTAAATGCCATCAAGTTGACTTCAGCTTATGTTGGTCCTATGAATGAGAGACCTCCAAAACACCATATCATCAATAATACTCCTCAGATCCTGCAGACTTAGGCCATGGCTGTCTCCATTGAATCTACCCAGCTGTAATGTCTTCTTCTGCATTTCCTCCTGCTTTAGCAAGCATTAGGGACTTTTCTAATAAGTCCTATCATCTTATGATATGGTTCAAGTACAATGGCCTCAGTTTGGCCCATTTACTGGTCATTTTGGCGTTCCATGGTATCCACAAAATTTTCTTCCAGCACCACATTTCAAATGAGTTAATTTTCTTCCTGTCAGCTTTATTCGCTGTCCAACTTTCACAAACTACACAGAAACTGAATATATTCCAGAAGTATTCAGAGGTACCCTTCCAGTACAGTGGTCCCCTGGGTTATGAAGGTAATCCGTTCCGGATTACCTTTCGTAACCTGGAAATCTTCGTTTCCTGGGGGACCGCTTTAAGGGATGGACCGCGCGGCCAATTTAAAGGGGCCGCATGGTTTTTCTTCTTCACATCCCGGGGGGATCCTTTGGATCCCGGGGGATGTTTTTTGGTCCCGGCGGTTTCGGGTCCCGGGGATTTCGTTCCCCGGGGGCTTCGTAACCCAGGCGACCACTGTAGTCAAAATCCACTTTCATTTCATTGTAATAGTTGCACATTGAGGTGTTTTGCTTTAGCTCTTATACAAGAATTCAAGGAAACACACTAAGGAGATTATCATACAAGACTTTTAAATCAGAATTAAAGCTAGATCATGTCTTTGGCCATGTTTATCACATGAGGTTGTGTTTCTCTCATTGCAGCTTTTCATTTCAGATTCACCTGAGGCAATAACGGGAAAGCAGTAATATTGGGAAAAGGTGCATTCTACCTAATTTTGGTAGAGTGCACCTTTTCCCTGTAAATGGCTCCCAATATTACTGTTTCCCATTAGGCATGATAGGTCCCTTCTGTTGCATTTATGATATAAGGATGGACACATGATTTCCGTGAGCATAGTTCTCTGTCTCTCCCCCTCGCTATTCCCAAGCAGGGTGTTTTCCTTTCATTTTCTATTTCTGTTTACTGAATTTTTATTATATCACATTGCCATAATTGCTCAATTGTGTTAAAATAAAAGTAATAAAACTGAAAGGTATGCAGGGTAGGGCATAGAGCAGGAAGGTGCACTTATGAAACCTGTGCAGAAGAGAACATGTGGGACCATAAATCACCAAAGCAGCACCTTTGCACTATTACAGAGAAGTGTGATAACGAATGCTCTCAAACCAGTATGTGTACACTGCCTTACCCTACCACAATTGCAGTGAGACAGAGGGCTGGTTTGACAAAACTTTAATATAGTTTCACCTTCCATTCAGAGTTCTTTGGATCCAAGCTATTCTTGCTGTTGTGTTTAAAAATACATGCTAATATAACGTGTTAGTCCAATAACTCTGTGCAAGGCATTAATAATATACTAGCTCCCAGAAAGTAGATATGGTTTGCAATATACATTCCAGAATCCTACAGACTGTATTGCTAATGCCATACTAGCTACGGAGATTCTGGGAGCTGCAGTCCAACAAAAGTATTCTACCCCCACCCAACTGTAGCTCTCAGGTCTTTCTTCCTTGGATTGGCCAAGGTTGGAAACAAAATACTGGGAAAGGGTAGCCTTTGCTCTGAACCTGTATAGCTCTTCTTCCATTTTTATGTATACTATCAAATGCTGTTACATACTAGTACTGAAATGTATTAAATCCTCTTAGTGATTCATATATGTGGAGATACTAACTGCCATTGATCCTTTAAATAGAATAAATTCCTGATATCTCCTTATATTTTGGTGTTCCGATCATGCTATAATGGATACTGAGTACCAACATGCACACAACAACTCAACAAGTTCTATCCATTACAATAAACTGCAGAAGGAATCAGAAGGCACTGAGTATGACAGAAATCCATTCATGCCCAACACCCTTTTTTCCTAAAGTGTGGTTTCGTTATCAAAGCTCCCTTGTTGTAGCAGCAGAGTTGAAATCACAACTTGTTTTCAGGCAGTATGCAAAGCAATGCCTCACAAATCAACAAGGCTGATTTTCTAACCTAATTCGCATATCTTTTTAAAGTGCTCATGGCAAACACTCAGAATATTGATTTCAACCTTGAATTTTTAAAAATACATATTATATACTTCTGTATATAACTATATATATTGAGATATAACTCTTGGCAAAGTACATTTCAGTTTACATCTTTATCACTTATTTGCAAGATTGTACAAGACAGCTCCTTTCTAGACCAATTGTTTCTTGTTTATATTCAGGCAAGGGCTATCCATTCAATTATGTTGTGCCTCAAAGTTGCACTGTATTTATAACATTTTCTCAGCTGCTCATCCCTTGCCACATTCTTCACACTAAAGTAGGCACACTTCTTTTGGATGAAGTTTGAAAGAAATTTCTGATGCAAAAACACAACTCCTTCTACAACTGAGTCATGTTGGTAGATCCAGATTTTTAATTTTTAGTTCCCCCTTATTTCCATGTCTTCAGCAGAGCCATTGACAGTCATGACAGCTACAAGCACACTACTCTCTCTGCTGCATCTTTTGTTTCAGGTTCGCCCCCTCACCTTTTTCCATTGTCAACCAGTAATCATAAATCTGAGGCAAACTAGTGAAGACATGCTGTTTGGGAACCAGATTTATTCACTCCCAAGTGCACTCAGGAGAAGAAACTCACCTGTCAGGGTTTTCAATAAAATGTTTGGCATGACTGAAGTTCCTAGAGTTAGAGATAGGAGGATTTATTTTGGCTCTGCAGTGCATCCATTGGTGGTCAAGGTGATGTTGGCAAAGGATTTGAATCTATGTATCTATTGGTATCTAATGTTATGTAGTGGTTTGAACATTAGACTCTAGAGACCAGGGTTTGAATCCCTGCTCACTGGGTGACCTTGGGCAAGTCATACACTCTCAGCCTCAGAGGATGGCAGTGGCAAACCCCCTCTCAAGAGACTTTCCAAGAACACCCTGTTGCCATCAGCCAGAAATGACTTGAAGTCACACAACAACAACAAACAACAACAATTGGCAAGGCCAAACTCAATTCTCTATAATGTCTTAGCAGAACTGTAGAGGAATTTGGAAGATATCAAATTAGGATGCAAGATGAAAGAAAATTAGGGATTTCTCCACCCCAGATCCAGTAAACTTGAATTTCCTGATTGTGAATCTGAGGCAAACATAGGGTGCAGTCTGCGGGATTTCTATAGCTATTGATTGTAACATATCATATTGAGCTTTTGCTAGCCACTAGTCCATTGCTGAAATGTTATTAAATGTTTACTATCATTCCAACTTTTTATTAGTACAGTAAAATAAAAGAAAGAAAAAATAGATCATGTAGTGGGGAGGCAGGGACGGGAAGGAGAATGGAACACTATTTAAGTACCAAATGTGCTGGCAACTTTTCGTTTGTGTGTAAAAGGGATGTTTTTTGTTGTTAACTGCCTTCGAGTTTACCCTGACTCACAGTGACCTTTATATGAGAGATCTCCAAGATGCTCCACTGTGCTGCTTAGGTCCTGTAAATTCTACCCTTGACCTCCCTAATAGTCTATCCATTGAGCATGTGGTCTTCCTCTCTTTCTGCATCCCTCCACCTTTCCTACCATTATTGTCTTTTCTAATGAGTCATGCCTTCTCATGATGTGGCCAAATTATAACAGCTTCAGTTTGATCATCTTGGCTTCCAGGGAGATTTTGGGGTTGAGTTGTTCATACACCCATTTTTAGACATCCATGATATCTTCAGTACTATTCTCCAGCACCACATCTCAAATGAACTGATTTTCTTCTTATCCATTTTCTTGATGCCCAGCTCTTACATCAGTACATGGTAAAGGGGAATATGGTGGCTTATACGGTTCTAATTTTAGTGCTCAGTTCTATATCTTTACTCATTGGGGCTAAATAGGCCCAATATAGATGGGATTTTAGGGTTAGGGAGGGTGAAGCGTTTACACCGTCCCTAACCCTAAACTGTAGGGATGCCACCATTTTCAAATGGTGACGTCCATACTGGCACGCCATGGTAGTGTCATGGCATATGCAGCATTTAAATAACGCTGAGTGCACCATGACACACTGGTGCCACTGGAGGGCACCAAGCGTGCCCTTCCTGCAGTGCAAAAAAGGAGCTTGAAAACCGAGCTCCTTTTTTGCGTCAAGTCCTTTAAACAGCCACACCAAGGACCCAGGGGGGAAAGCAGCTGCAGTGACAGCTCCTTTCTCCCCTCGGCACCGCCGAGGAAAGCGGGGTGCAGTGGGTGCCCAGGACGCCTGCTGAGCCCTGCTTTGAGGCCATGGGGAAGCGACTTCGGAAGCAGCGGGATCGGGCCTCTGAGGCTGCCGGTGTAGCAGCCTTGGCCCCATCTCGCTGCTTCTTGGGGCCCCTTTTTCTGTACCGCTCCATAGGCCTGATCTAGATTGGCAAAAAGAGGTGTGTTCATGGCTGCAATGAAAGTGTAGCCTTTAGATGAGAAAAAGGGAAAGTGTGCCATGAAAACGCTTTTTTTTTTTTTTTTTTTTTGCATTTTAGGGGAGAAGAAGCGCCTTTAAAAAGGTGCTGCTTTTCCCAGCTTCTTTTTTAAAAACGGCAAAACAGCGCAGCTGCATCTAAAGGCTGTGGTGCAGCTGCTAAGCATTAAGGAAAAGGCAACTTCATTTCACACTTTCCTGCCAATCTAGAAAGCCCCATAGACAGGCAAAAAGAGGTGCTTTCAGGCTGGCTTGAAGGTGTGGCATTTAGATGGCACATACTTTGAAGCCAGCAGAAAAGTGCCCTCCTCTAGGCACCTTATGTAGAGAAAAGCCATTTCAAAAAGAAGCAGTTTTTTCTGCTTCTTCCTGGCTTGAAGCTATGTCACGTGGTCATGATATGAGCATTCCAGCTGTCTTGGGATCCGATGGTGCCGTCAGTGGGATTTCAATGTGGCTTTAGAAAAGGCAGCTTCAAGCCACTTTTTCCTGCCTATATATTTTGCCCCTTTAGGATCTTTTCTAGTTTTTTCATAGCTGCTCTTCCCTTTCCTGATCTAATTTCTTGACAGTCTACTTTCTGATCAATGTTTGATCCTAAATATGGGAACTCTTTTACTAGTTCTGTTTTATCATTGTCTAGGTTGAACGTATGAAGATCTTCCTTGTCATTATTTTTGTTTTCTTTATGGTCAGCATTAAGCCTGCCTTTGTACTTTCTTCTTTGATCTGTCATAATAATTGTTCCAAGTCTATGATGTTTTCCACTAGTAGTATGATGTCTTAGATTGTTGATATTCCTTCCTCCATTCTTTACTCATAGTTTCCAGGTCTAGGCCAGCTCTTCATATAATATTTTCTGCATACAGGTTGGACAAATAGGTTGAAAGAATGAAGCCTTTCCTGTCCCCCTTGCCAATTGGGAACCATTCTGTTTCTCCATATTCTGTTCTAACAATAGTCTCTTGTCCTAAGTACAGATTTCTCATCACTGCTGTCAGATGTGGTGGCACTCCCATGTCTTCAAGAGCATTCCATACTTTTTCATGATATATGCAGTCAAATGCTTTGATATATGAGTTATTTATTCTAAAATTATTTTTGAGTAACCCTTTGGACCCCAAAGAGCTCCCAAGGGGACTAACATTTTAAAACTAAACATTTAGTCTTTAAAGCATCACACATAGCAAAAAGAGTAAGGGAAAAGAAAGGAATTAAAACATTTAATGACATGGATATAATGGCTTTACCATAAGTTAACAAGTGATTTAAAGGAAAACACACACACACACCATATGTAAAGTAGTTCAATGCTGTGTAGGTCTGTGCATTAATAATAGTGAATGGGGGTATTTCAGAGAGCACAAGTAAAAAAAAGTACAATGAAGTAAACAGAAAATGTATGTACATTATGTCCCCTAGCAAGTTTCAGATATAATATGTTAGATCAATATTTCTAAAAGAATATTGTCTGACATCTTATTATTTTATAATTTTTTTTGTGGAGCAGGTGGCAGGAATCAGTCCTACAGATGTTGTTGTATTGTATGCCCAAGCCTTCCTTATTTTTATCAGTGCTGGATAGGGCTGCTGGGACTTGCCATCTAACAACATCTGGGGGGCTTTTTACATTGGCAAGAAAGTGTGACATGAAGTTGCACTTTCCTTAATGCTTCGCAGCTAGACAGCAAGCCCCAGGTGTGCATTTAAAAAGTACAGGGCAGCTAGACTGAGGTTTTTTCTGTGGCTCAGCAACTACATGGGAAGCTGTCAAAACGCTACAAACACAGGTGGAGCAGCTACATGGGCGGCAAGGAACGTGGCTTTTAGCCGCGCTTTAAACATTTTTTTCCCTTGCTGGCTGAGAATTGCGCAATTGCGCAGGTACACCATACAGTCGGAGCTTATCACATGGGGGAGTACAGGACCATTCCGAAAGAGGGAGAAAGTGGGGTCAGTTCGGAAATGCACGTGATTACGCACAAGCTCATCACACACAAGACAAGAGAGCATCTACACAAAAAGAAAATGCAGAGTCAATACGAAAGAATTCATCACATGTGAACATACTGGTCGGCTTTCTGTTGCAAATTAAGGCATCTTGGGAAATGGTAGCAAAGGCTCATGGGAGTTGTAGTCTGTGTTCTGTCAGAGCATTATATTGAGTTGTCTTGAGGTTTCAGCCCTCTGTCCAGGAGGGATTCCCATATGTTCTCCATTCTTGAGCAGAGGCCCCCCTTTTCCAAGTTGACCAGGCACGTCCTCCTTTGCCAGGACACGTCCTACTTTTCCAGCCTTCTTTTTGAAGAGGAAGCAGGAGGGCCAGGCGTGCTCTGGCCAGGCTCTGGGGGTCTCTTCCTGGCTCCTTCCCTCCCTCCCTCCCTCCCTCCCCGCTTCCTTCCTCCTCCCTTTGGCTGAGAGAGTGTGACTTACAGGGAGGAAGGGCAGCGGTGGTGCTCCAGGTCCTCCTGATGCTGGGCCAGGGCAAGCTGGAAACAGGAGGAGGAGGAGAGGGACCTGGAGCACCTCTGCTGCCCTGCTTCCCTGCAAGTCACACTCTCTCAGCCAAAGGGAGGAGGAAGGCAGCCAGGAGAGAGCCCTGGAGCCTGGCCAGAGTGTGCCTGGGCCTGCCTTCTCCTTCCCCCTTCGGCTGAGAGAGTGTGACTTGCAGGGAAGCAGGGCAGCGGAGGTGCTCCAGGTCCCTCCCCTTCTCCTCCTCCTCTTGCCAGCTTGCCCTGGTCTGGCTGAGCGCCTCCAGTGCCCTGCTGTCTCCCTAGAAGTCACACTCTCTCAACCAAAGGGAGGAGGTGAAGGAAGGTGCAGGCGCACTCTGGCCGGGCTCTGAAGGTCTCTTCTTGTCTTGGCACCTTCCCTTCCTCCGCACTTGTATCGCTGCCTTTAAATGGGCGCTTTAAAGATACAGAGCCCCATTTAACCGTTCAACTACACCTTAGCCTTTAGATGCAATAGGGGTGCTTTTTACATTGGCTAAAAGGGGCGGTCCAAACTCGACCCTTCTAGCGGCGAGATGAGGCCTAGGCTGCCACACGGGCAGCCCCAGAGGCCTCATCCCGCCGCAACGACCCGCCGCAAAAAAGAGCTCCGGGATCGAGCTCTTTTTTTGCGGCGCGGGAAGGGCGCTATTGGCGCCCTCCCGCGCCACCAGAGCGTCAAAACGTGCACAGCGCGTCAAAACGCTGTGCACGTGATGACGCTTGTACGGCGCCACCGTGTAGACGCCGCCATCTTTAAATGGCGGCGTCCATGCGTTTTAGGCTTAGGGAGGGTGTAAAGGCTATGCCCTCCCTAACCCTAAATGCGGGCTTTTTAGCCCTAAAAGCGCCTTTTTTTGCCCGTGTAAAATGGGCCAGCAATGCTGCACCCTTTTTAAAAAAGTAGTGGGGAAATCAAACTACTTTTTAAAGGCACTTCTTCTCCCTTAAAACTCCAAAATAGTGTTTTCATGGCACACTTTCCATTTTTCTCATCTAAAGGCTGGGCTTTCATGCAGCCTTCAACACACCTCTTTTTGCCAATGTAAAATGGGCCAGCTCCTTTTTAAAGCACTTCTTCTCCCTTAAAACTCCAAAATAGTGTTTTCATGGCACATTTTCCCTTTTTCTCATCTAAAGGCTGGGTTTTCAAGCAGCCTTCAACACACCTCTTTTTGCCAATGTAAAACGGACCTGGAGGATTACATGATTCCCATTCCTGCTGTAAAAGAGGAAACACACAGAAATAATGTTCACAAAAAATAAAGATTAATGTATAAAATATTAGAGTCTTCCTCCAAAACATGGCAACCATGTATTGGACAATAATACCAATCATCCCCAGCCAATGCAACCAGTATTCATGCTCTGCAACCAAGCAGATGGCTTTTAGATTCATTATTAACACTGGTTTCCAGTAGGCTTGTAGGTTGTTGCAGAAAGGCTACGGTGTTGGGCAGGAAAGACCTTTCCGCCCAGAGTAACCCACAAGAGCCCCAGGAGCTATTCCAGTAGAAACTCTGTCAGTGTAGAAATGAGTGCGTTGTTTTCAAGTTGCCTGTTGACTTATGGCAAACTATGAATTTCATAGGGTCTTCAATGTATCTGTACCTGAAGTGGGAGTGTATCTGTAGTGGGAGAAAGGAGTCATCCAAATTTTTGACTGGAGAAAAGCAGGAAAACCTAGGATACATCACCTCCACTGCACTGAAGTACAAATGTTGGTGTCAATGGGAGTGAATGTTTTTTAAATGAACAGGAAGAAAGGAGAGTAGAACCCATCTTCCTATCTGTCCTGAGCAAAATTAGTTGACAGGGCTTAAGAAAGGCTACCGTTAGCTAAGTAAACTACAGTTTGGACCTTAACTTTCAAGGTTCCTATAAAAAAATTAAAACAAACAAAGAAACCTAAATTTCAAGTTTTACATAATTAGTTAGATGATAATGAAATGAGGAAAAGTAGACTCTGGACAAGATCATACCTACTTTTAACATGAATATACACAAACACATTTACACTGAATTTCGCATTTATACAACCAATGGTACAACAAGCACCAAGGCCCTGAGCTCTGAGCTGTTGTCCAATGGTCAGTCAGCTCTTCACCGAGGCTGCTGTCACACTGCAGAATTAATGCAATATGACACCGCTTTAACTGTCATGGTTCCATCCTATGGAATCTTGACATTTGTATTGGTTTTGGCACCAGAGCTCTCTGACAGAGAAGGTTAAATATCTCTCAAATCCCAGAATTCCATTGCATTGAGTGATGACAGTTAAAGAGGTGTTAATCTGCATTAATTCTGCAGTCTAGATGCAACCCCACTAAATTAAACTGAAAGGGGTGGGACTATATGTGTGTGTGTGTGTGTGTGTGTGTGTACAAAGATTGGGTACACTAGGGACCATACTTATATAACTCTTTGAAAATACAAGCATTTATATATTTTTATACTAATACAGTGCCTCAACAGGATTCCATCTTCTAAATCAAACATATGTTTCTTGCAAGATATATTAAATCCGAATGTTAACTTTTAGTTGCATTCTCACCTATGTACTTGTATAATATGGAAGTATAAGGCTCTCCCAAAAAATCACTGTGCTGTTTCCAAATTATTAGTGTTACTGTTCTTTCATATTTTTTTCACATAAGAAAAATGGAGCTGACTCAAAGCAACAATAAAATTTCTTAGCTCCTCAGGCACTGGACTGAGTACAAACTAAATGCATAGTAGAAAATAATAATAGATACTGGGCCAATATGCCAAACACCCAAAGAAGAAGAAGAAGCAACAGTTCTCTTAATGCCTAATACGAGCAACATCTGGATAGACAATCTAGTCCATCAGAGGTTAGAGAAGGTCTGGTTTGCCGAAAACAATGGCTGAATTTCCACAGAACAGTATGGATGTTATCAGCTAGACTTTATAAATTCATAACTATTTGATATTCGTGTTTATGACTCTGGCACTATTTTCATGATATTCTTCCCAGAAATCATATTTCAGTCATATTTATGACTGCCACTATTGCCACGATTGAAATGCCCCCCCCCCCAAAAAAAAACACTATCTGAACAGCTAGCATCTGCACCAAGCAACAATTAATAGGTGGTGGTGACGGTGGTGGTGTGGTGCCACCAAGTCTTTTTTTAAACTCATGATGACCCTTAAGCAAATCTTTTATGGGGTTTTCTTGGCAAGTTTCTTCAGAGGAGATTTGCCATTGTTTTCCTATGAGGCTGAGAGAGTGTGACTTGCCCAAAGTTACCCATTGGATGTTTATGCTCAAGAGGGAAATTGAAACCTGATCTCCAGAGTTCAACATACAACAGGTTTATAATTATTACAGTGACTGTTATTGTTGAGCCAGCATGGTGATGGGTTGAATATTGGACAATGACTCTGGAGACCAGGGTTTGATTTCCTGTTTGGCCATGGAAACCCACTGGGTGAGCTTGAGTAATTCATACACTCTCAGCCCCCAAAAATCAGTGATAGTTTTGTCTTAGGATTGCCATAAGTCAGAAATGATATGAAGGCACATAAGAACATTTTTTTAAAAAAAAAACTGTCAAGTGTCAAGAATTTTACACTCTCATTCCTTTAGGCTTACACAGCAACCAAGAGTTCTACAAATTAGACAAGGGTCTTTTTGAACTTTAGAAATAGGAAGCAAGAGAGAAGAGGTGATTTGCTTTCCATCAAAATCTTCCAGAGAACTAATTCACATCTATTACTATTCTCTGAGCCACAGCAGTCTGTTTGTCTGGGAGAGCATCTATTGGTAGACTGGAATGGAAATTCTCTTTCATCACCAACTCACACCTTCTCATATGATCCTAAATTTGGTCTGCAAGGCTTTGTCTAGCCAGTTCCCTGCACATTTGTGTTCAATAATGCATCAGTAAAGTTGAAGATCTGAAGCTTTGCAGACTAATTATAAAAACTGTCCTACCAGGATGACCAGCAAGGAATAGGTCAATGCTTTTGTGATTATCTTTCACAGTTGAGTGTCACATCATGGTCCCGGCAGTGCCATTTTCTATATAATCTGCAGGATTTTATGAGTGGATTAGCTTAAACAGGCTTCTTTAGTTTTGTTTGGTTTGGTTTTTCTTCATAAATTACTTGATCTTGGATAGGGAATAAAACATTCAAATAAATTAACGTTGTGTCCTGGTGTGTAAAATTTGGAAGAAGTATCCAGGGTGCAGAAAACTTTTGCTGTGACATTTACAGCAACTCAGTTCCCCTTTCATTTTTAATGAATATGACCTAATACTAATAGAAAGCAAGCCCAAGACTGCAGAAACATGTTAGAAATGCAAAATGCAGGTGTTTGTTGATAGCGTCTTCATTTAACACTTGTTCCTATAATCAAGAGATGGTTAGGTTCCCTCTTCCAACTTGGCAGCCATAATTGGGAGTTACAAAGCTGAAAATAAAAAAAATGACCATGCCAACAGCTATCAGGTCAGAAGGCACAGGGAAGCCATTGAAATCCACAAACAGCAAGACGACGTCAACAGGAAAGAAGAAATCCTTAAAGTTGGCAAAGTTTGGCTACCAGTCCTGTGAAACACTAAAACCAAGACCCAGCAAAATGCAAATGAAAAAAACCACCTGGGGTCCAGGGTTTTCCCAGCAGACAATGATCACTAATTAAACAGACACTAATCCACTTTGCATATCCTCCTACCCTGAGGCCTTGCCATTCAACAACAGAACAATAGGCAGATTAGCACAGAAATCACTCCTCCTAACGCAGGGTAACACAGTATATACATACCCCCCCCCCCCTCTTCCATGCCAGCATTCTCTGAAGATGCCAGCCACAGATGCTGGTGAAACATCAGGAATAAACTCTTCTAGAACATGGCTACATAGCCTGAAAACCCCACAAAAAATATGGATGCCGGCCATGAAAGCCTTTAACTTTACATTGAAACAAAAAAGATTTGCTCATTATTCCGATGCACCACTTTTACTGCCATGGCTCCATCCTCTGGAATCTGAGGGCCAGTCATTTGACAAGGTGCTTAGAATTTTCTGTGCTGTACACAGATCTTAGTAGAGAAAACTAAGACTGCATCTGCACTGGAGAAATAATGCGATTTGGAACTGCTTTAACTGCCATAGCTCCATGCTATGGAATTCTGGGAATTGCTGTTTTGTGAGATATTTAGCCTTCTCTGTCAGAGAGGTCTGGTGCTACAATGAATTACAAATTCCAGGATTCTATAGGAGATCAGAATGGCCCCTTCCTTGATGGCCTTCCGCTGACAGGTGAAGACCTTCCTCTTCAGACAGGATTTCAGAACATAAAGCTTTTAAAGAATGGCCTGGGGTGCTATATTGTTTTAATGTGTTTTAAACATTTTTATGTTTTTTAAAGTATTTTATTATTTTAATATGTAATTTGTTTTATTTATTGTAGAAATTTAATTCTACTTTAATGTAGTATTTCTGTAGGTTTTAAATTGCATTTTTTAAAATGTTGTAAGCCGCCCTGCATCCTAATCTTGGGAGAAGGGCAGGATATAAATAAATATAATAATGATAATAATAATAGTTCCCAAAGTCCCATTAAGACCAGCACACAAACAAACAAATAAACATCCTTTGCTTGCCATCAGAATGCCACCAGATTGCCTCTGTGGGAAGGGAATTCCAGAGCCTAGAACTAACATATTGCATAAATCTTGATCCAGTTCCAGGAGGTACTTTGGTCAGTTTGGGAAGAGGAGATAAAAGGATTAGCCCTCATATAAACTAAGACAACTCATGTAACTCCTTCATTCTGATTATTACGTGAAAGCTGGGTTCTTCCAGGTGGTTCTCTTAAACATATCATGAAGTTCTCCATGTCACATTCTCTGACTCATGCCACATTCTCAGCTTCTTTCAGAAATAAAGGGTCAGGTTGCACCCCTGATTAATTCCTGCATGACATAAGGGGTCAGCCTTTCCTAATATTGGCAATGGTTGGACTACCTAAAATATATTTCTCTATTGTTTGAAAGACTTTTTTTAGTTATGTGTTCAGCATGGTGATGGATAGGGTATGTAAATGATTATTCAATTGACATTTTTGACTGATGATTCCTTCCAGCTGAAAAAAAAAATGACAGAAAGTCTCAGGTAGGAGGGAATGAGGTTTATGCGTTACAGCTTTTCAAAGACTTCTGCAAAAAAATTTTTCCCATTAATGGATTATACTGGAACTTATCAGTTATCCACGTTCCATTTCCTCATATTCCCCAAGCTACATATAATCGTTTCCATTCCTCTTTTTTCAGAAGAATCTCAAATACTTTTGTTGTTTGAGAATATTGTGGATTGAAACTCATAAATTTAGCTTGTAGATAGCTAAAGTGTTAGAACTCAAGGTGTTGTTAAGAATGTAGAGCTAACAAAGAGGCATTCATGTTTCAACTGTATGCTTAGGACAATAGTATTATATTTTGGCACTAGTAACCCCAGCTGGGACCTAAATATCCTAATGGTACCAGATCCCATTTGATCTTGGAAGCTAAGCAGGGTCAACCCTGGTTACTACTTGAATGGGAGACTGCCAATGAATACTAGGTGCTGTAGGCTATATTTCAGAGGAAGGAACAGGCAAAACCACCTCTGAGTCTTAGTATCTGCTGTGGTTTTGTTCCAGGAGCCGCTGTGGATACCAAAATCTATGGATGCTCAAGTCCCATTATATACAATAACATAGTAATATGGTGTCCTTTATATAAAATGGCAAAATCAAAGTTTTTTTGTTTTGTTTTGTTTTGTTTTTTTGTGGTGGAGGAGATATTTTCAGGCTATGAAGTCTGTGGTGAAGTCTGTGGATGCAGAATCCATGGGTATGGAGGACTGACTGTACTGCAGAGCCAATATTTGAATAGATAAAATAAAGTCCATGTTTACCCACTGTTTGTAGAGCAGTTTATTGCTAAGAACCATCATTTTTATTCCAGGTATTATTTCTGCTCTCTCTTTCCCTCTGTCCTTCCCTCCCTCCCCTTGAGTGCACATATAGTTTATTATAGCACTGAATCAGTCCATAAACACACACACATGCACTTAACCTATTGTATTAGATTAAAAGCATCTGATAAAAGAATACATACAAATATGTACATAGACAGAAAAAGATTAACCCATTCCCTCTACAGTCTATAGCAATAGCTTTCAGAGAAAGAATGCAAAGATTTTTAGCAACCTAAGCCTTAGCCCATTTATCCATAAGTTGTTCTCCAAGGGACACTTGCCATCCCTCCTCCCATAATGAATGTAGGCCAAATTTGTTTCCTTGTTTGAGCTTCATGACTGTACTTATGTTAAAGATGAACCAACAATATATCTTTGCCTGTACTGAACTGCAACTTCGAGAAATGCATTCAGACTCATCCGAGCCAATTCATGTTTTTTTTAAAAAAAAAAAAATAATTATCAGGTTTTTAATGTTTGAAGGCATGGATAATTTTGATGTGTTCCAGTCCGGAAGTATCTTGTTTGTAAACCCAATAGCTTGACTGTCTATTGGAGAAGCCTCCTCCAGTGAACAGAATAGATATCTGATTCCACAATACACCAGGAGTGGTAATGAGAGGGGAAGGCACTACAAAAAATGGTTCATCTTGGCTAGAAATACTGCCAAACTGCAGTCTGTCTCTTGTCTTCCTGTGTTTTGAAGTGTCTCCTGTCTGAGAAAACTAGATGAACACAGGTAAAGCATGAGCTACACATACTATCCTGCAAAATAAAACTACAATGATGTCAGTGAGTAGAGAAAGAAGATCCATCACTGATTTACGGTGCAGTCCCATGCCTATGTATTCAGATTATATCATATTATATGAGGTATTATCTTGGATAATTAATGTGTTTAAGTTTTCAACCTAAGAATCAAGCCTACCTTTGACACTAAAACAAGCCCAGCCCTACGGACAGGCTGAGCAAAATGACTGTCTCAAGCAGCAGATGCAGGAGGGCACCAGTGACAACCTGCTGACCATCTTTTTGAGCCCCCCTGCCAATTTTCCTATGCTGGAAGACAGAACTGTGTGTACCATACCCTGCAATGAAGTGCCTGATCTACCTTCCAAGGAGGTGCATTAATCAGCAAAGTGTCTTTGGCCATTCTTGCTCTAAATGTACATTTCATAAATCCCCTTTTAAATGTATTAATTAATTAATTAATTAATTAATATACCACCTTTCTCTTTGGGTAGGCTGTGCCTTTGATCCAAGGTGGAATCTTTCCAAATGAACAAACACAAACTAGCAGCTTCAGGTTCTGCTTGTTATACCTACATTTGATATAAAATTTTGGGACACATGTGGACTGTATCATGACCCCTGCTTGACCTATTCCAGGCCCTCCATAAGTCCCAAGCGAGAAGGTCACGTAGGCAGGCCCCACTTGGAAGAACTGAGTTCATAGTAAGCAGCTTTTTAGAGAAAGTAGGGAGTCGCCAGACCAGTTCTGCCACTGCCCTCCGAGTAAAGACAATAGCCTTGGCTTCACACTTGATGAGCCAGTGATTGACTTAACCACTCAGCCATTAAGCCAGCTTCCCTTCTGAATTGTATCCAAGACCTAAGCGCATTGTACACAGATTATTTGCTCTTGGCGTAAGACTGTTAGGATCTTCCTCTCTGCATATCTGAGCTAATTACAATTCCCCTAAGAAAGAGAGAATTCCTAACATGCTTCTGACAGATCCAGAGGAAGTCTCAGCTCACTAGCAGCTAGATGGCCCAGTGAAATGGGTAGACTAAACAGAGGTGGTAAAGTATCATTCATTCATTCGTAACTGAAATGGGCAAAGCCATTGGTGTGGAGAATGGGTGAAGTGCACTCTAAGAAGATTATTTATTTATTTATTTATTATTGGCTGCTTTTTTCTCAAAATTGGGATACAAAGTGGCTTACAAATTACATTGTTCCTTGTGCCTGCCCTCTTGCAAAGATCTAATTTCAGACTACCAAAACTTAATCTGAATCCCTCCATAGCTTAAAGGTGGAGAACCTCAAGCCCTAGGGCCAGAATGAGCTGGTCTAAGATCCAAATATGACCATCTGGCTTACCTGAGATGCACATACACCATCTTCATGACTGCATCATTAAATAATTTCCCCAGCTATTGTACAAGATTCCCCTCCACCATTCATAGAATCATAGAATCACAGAGTTGGAAGAGACCACAAGTGCCATCCAGTCCAACCCCCTGCCATGCAGGAACTCCCAATCAAAGCATCCCCGACAGATGGCCATCCAGCCTCTGCTTAAAGACCTCCAAGGACGGAGACTCCACCACTCTCCGAGGGAGTGTGTTCCACTGTCGAACAGCCCTTACTGTCAGGAAGTTCCTCCTAATGTTGAGGTGGAATCTCTTTTCCTGGAGCTTGCATCCATTGTTCCGGGTCCTGTTCTCTGGAGCAGCAGAAAACAAGCTTGCTCCCTCCTCAATGTGACATCTCTTCAAATATTTAAACAGGGCTATCATATCACCTCTTAACCTTCTCTTCTCCAGGCTAAACATCCCCAGCTCCCTAAGTCGTTCCTCATAGCGCATGGTTTCCAGACCCTTCACCATCTTAGTCGCCCTCCTTTGGACACGCTCCAGTTTCTCCACATCCTTTTTGAATTGTGGTGTCCAGAACTGGACACAGTATTCCTGGTGGGGCCTGACCAAAGCAGAATAGAGTGGCACCATTACTTCCCTTGATCTAGACACTATACTTCTATTGATGCAGCCTAAAATTGCATTGGCCTTTTTAGCTGCTGCATCGCATTGTTGACTCATGTTCAACTTGTGGTCTACTTGGACTCCTAGATCCCTTTCACATGTGGTCTCATTCAGACAGGTGTCTCCCATCCTATATCTGTTCATTTCATTTTTCCTCCCTAAGTGCAGAACCTTACACTTCTCTGTATTGAATTTCATTTTATTAGCTTTGGCCCAGCTTTCTAGCCTCTTCAGGTCATTTTGAATTTTGATCCTGTCCTCTGGGGTATTAGCTACTCCTCCTAATTTGTTATCATCTGCAAATTTGATAACTAGGCCTTCAATACTGTCATCCAAGTCATTAATAAAGATATTGAATAGCATTGGGCCCAGGACAGAACCCTGTGCCACAGAGGTTCTTGGTGCACACTCTTCAACTATCCCAATTTGGCAGGGGCAATGCTGATTAATCCTCTGTCATCCCACTTTTTCAGATGTGATTAAAATGTTCCATTTTTGTCTCCTTCTCCCACTTTTGACCTTCATCCTCAGCTTACCTTCAACTGCTGCAAACTGAGTTTAAAAGTGCAAAAAATAGTTTGCACTCAGTTAACTCAGCAGGACAAGAGGAGGTGGCAGGATTTTTATCTTCCAGGGGGCTCAGGCAAAAGTAAACTGCTGCAGTTTCACCTAGCTTGTGTATGCTTCCTCATAAACAACTCTTGCCATCCTGCTCACATATGTCCCAGTTTTCACCTATGAAATGTCAGAAAGTAGCAGAGTCAGGCTGCATCAAGGGAGAGAAAAAATGGCTGCATGCTGGCCCAGGACTATGCTTTGACCACCCCTGTATTAAAGGATTTTGCTTTATCCATTGAATTTATACACTGCCTTTCTCCACAATGAGATAGGAGAAATGGGAGTAAGGACAGAAAACAAACAAATGCATGCCCTCCAACTGCCCTGATTTGGCAGGGACAGAACCAATTATTCCTCTGTCATCCCATTTTCTCAGCTGCTTTTAAAAGTCCCAGTTTCTCTCTTGTCTCCTTCCTCTTTCCCCATTTGCCCTCAGCTTACGTCATTCACTGGAAACTGGGCTCACAGTATAAAAATAGCTTGCATTGAATTAACTGAGCAACAGGAGAAAGAGGAGGTGTAATCTTTCTCTTTGCCAGTAGGCTCAAGGAAAAGCAAAAGGCTATAGTCTCTCCCAGCCTGTCTGTTCTTCCATATTAATAACATTTGTTATCTTGACCAGACTGTTGTGGCTTGTGATCACACATGACCCAGGTTTGGAGGATATACAAACAAGAAATTACAGGAATAATATACACAAACTCCCCCCCCCCCTTCCCTAGACATGGGTCTAAACTTGTCGCCCTTTCTTCTTGGCTCTAATTTATAATGTAAAACTTATTGCAAGGATAAGTGGCAAGGATGTGAGTGTTTTTGAATCAATATGGTTTATATAGGATTGATCTAGCCCTGGTTCAAAGGGTGCTCTGTAAATAAAGAGACCCAGAGCCTATTCAAGTCTATAGGATTTAAATAAATCTATTTCCAGTCTCCATAGCCCATATTTACGATACATAAGAAGCAGCTACATGGCTGTTTGCCAGTTATGGTTTTCCTTCTGTGCCCTAGTCCTTGTTCTGTTCCAAACACCCTCAGTAACCTTGGTAGCTTTAGAAGCAGGCCTTTGTCTCCAGGCTTTGCAAAATTGCAAAGACAGATGCTAAGAGAGATTTCCTTTTCAATAAAAAGACAATAAACCCTGATGAAGAGTATTTGCATAATTGAGACAGAAAACCTTAAAGACTAGTCAGAAAACTCTTGATTGTGTTCAGAAGCATTCCCTATCATTCTTAAAAGTTTGGCCTTTGGCTCATATATTTTTGTCAGTATGGCTGGAGGGAGATGGATAGAAGTAAAGAGGAAGACCACTTTGTCTGTAGGACATCACAGTATCATACCCATACAAATGAAAACTCATGTTCAGGCAACCTCAGAGTATGGTCAAGATAGCAAAAGTGATTAATGAGGGAAACACACAAGAGGCTCTTTGTGTCTGTTGAGAATGTCAAGACTTTTCCCCCTCCAATCCTTTTCTCCATGCCGAATTTAATGAATGTAAGTTTTACATTTTGAACTTGTGCAGCATCTGTCCTGCAGAAATAATCCAATTTGACATTGCCTTAACTACCATGGCTCAGTGCTATGAAATTCTGAGATTTGTAGTTTTGTGAGCTATTTCTTTGTCAGGGAGCTCTAGTGCCACAACAGACTACAAATCTGAAGATGCTATAGCATTCAGCCATGGCCATTAAAGTGATGTCAGACTTCATTATTTCTCACTGCAGGTGCAACCTGAGTTCGTAGCAATCAAAGTAAGCTGAGGAAAAAGGAAGGAAAGTAGGAAGAGGACACAGAAACTGAGACATTTCAAAAGTAGTTGAAAAGGTTGGATGACCTTAATTTGGACTGTCCCTGTGATCAGGACAGGGTGGATAAAATAAGGACAGTTGGAGAAAATGAAGTATGGAGCAAGAAACATGTGGGGGGGGGGGATATATTCCTTTTTAAGGAGCCATATTGACCAGACAAAGATAGCTCAACTTCATTTTAAAGGTCCTCTTTTTTCAAGAAAATGTGGAGACAGAGACAGAAAATAGTTTTTAAATACAGTCCGCCCTCCCCATACACAGGGGATCCATTCTGGACCCCGCCCCCTGCCACGAATGGGGAAAAGAGCATATGCTCAAGTCCCATAGAAAATAATTACTTCTGCTGGGGCTTGCCTTCTGTGTAACCTCAAAGCCGCGAAAGGCAAGCCTACCTATAGGGAGGGCTGACTGTATAACCAAAAAAGACATGTGTTTTGCATAACGTCAGGGCTTGGATGTCCAGAGGGGCCCAGCCTAGTCTGCAATCCCACTTACAATAAAGAAAAAACTGTAAATCAATGGTCCTCAAACTTTTTGGTGCTACTCCCCACTTTCCTCTTTGGTGATAACCTTAGTCTCTCCCCCCACCCCCCATGTGTATTTGTTAATATTAAGTCTACTGTTCTTCTGCACATTCAAAGCAACCAATCTCAGTTGCTGCTCCCTTTGCCACCCAGTCACTCTTGGGCCAGCAACCGAGTAGCTGGCTAAACAATGACTAAAAAGGTTTTTGCTTTTGCCACCTGGCAACAGAGGCATCACTAGGGGAGCATGAAGGGTGCAGGCTGCACTGGTTGGCACCACAGCCATCACCACTGTAGCTTCTTAAAGGTCTGCCTTTTGGAAGAAATGGAGCATAGCATTAACACACAAGGAACTCAGTGGAAGAGAAGATGTGCCCCAAAAGTGGGCAAACGAGATCTATTTTTCCTCCAACCACTAAGTTTCAAACACCTTCTGGGAAAAGAGGTAGGAATTTCTCGGTTTTTCCATCCTCCTGGTATGGCCTGGCCCAACCATGAGAGAAGGAGAAGCAGGTAGGAGAATCCAGGAGAGAGTGAGCATGAGGAAAGCTGCTGTCTGCCAATGAGACAAGAGCCTCCAGCTTTAGGAATGGACTGTAGGAGGAACCTAAGAATTCTTCATTCTCTTAATTCCCAAAGCAGAAGCCTATTGTTAGAATCGGAGACAGCAGCCTTCAGCCTCACTTTGGAAGGGAGGTGCAAGAGGAATCCAGGGATTCTTCCTCATCTTAACTCCTGAAGCAGAAGGCTGTTGTGTCAATTCTGCTTCCTCCTTTGGAAGCTAGAGGCTGCTGTCACCCATTGACACACCAGCCTCCCGCTTTGAGAGTTAAGAGGTGGATGTATCTGTGGGTTCCTCCTGCACCCCAGGAAATCCTCAAAAGAAGTTCCATGCAATCGTCATCCTCACAATGGTCCCATTTTTCTTCCTTGTGCATCAGTACTTTGACTGAAAGCCCCCTTGCCACTCCCTTTTCCCCTCACTGCTCACTGCTGCCTCTTTTCTCCTTACTTCCACCTGTTGCCAAATTTTCCCCTCGCCACCCCCAGGATCTTTCACCGCCTCCCCGGGGGGCGTACTGCCCACTTTGGGAATCACTGCTGTAGATCATGCCTGGGGACATTTGTAACAACTTACTTACTTACAGTTGGCCTTCCACATTTGCATCTTTCATTTTGGCAGATATGATTATTTGTGACTAATATGTTCTTGTTAGAAATCTCTAGCCCCTCCAACATGATTCTGCTGGAAGTTGACCATAGAGTCAAGCTGGAAGATGTAGAGATTCTTAGAGAAAACACTTCTATAGCCATTTGTGGGTCATAGAATCATAGAGTTGGAAAACATCACAAGGGCCATCCTGTCCAACCCCCTGCCATGCAGGAACTCACAATCAAAGGTCATCCATTGCAATTCTGTGGTCAAAAACTCGTTGATGTTGTCCATAGAGTTGCACTGGAGAACCTAAAAATTCATAGAGGGGTATTTTATCAGGTTTTTTAAAAAGTGGATGTTGTTGTTTTATTTGTGGTTTTTCCACTTTCAGGGGGATCCTACACCCCTAACTCCATCTAATGTAGAAGGCCAACTGTATATCTTTATATTTATTGTCTAGGTCTTGCAAGAAGTTCTGGAGCCAATCCAAAGCAGTATTACAGCACTCTGAACTGCTGGGCTTTCTGGCCTGGGCCCAGATGAAGAGCATTAGAATGTCTTCTTCCCACTTTCCTCCTTTTCCCTTTGGTTTACTTCCACTGAAGCAAGCTGAGTTCAAAGTGCAAAAGTAGTTTGCACTCAGTTAACTCAGCAGGGGAGAGAAGAAGGCAAACTTTTGCTCTACCTTATAGAATCAGGCAAGAGCAAACTGCTGCAGCTTCTCCAAACTTACTTGTTCTTCCTCATTAAAAACATTTGCCATCTTGATATTGCTCGGCTACATGTACCCTGGTTTTCATCTGTGAAATGTTGGAGGCTATGAAGATTGAATTCCACTGCTGCCACCCCTGGCCTGCACTGTCCTTGGTATTGTCTTTCCCCAGCTCTTTCCCCAGGCCTTCCCCTCCCTCTTTGCAACTGTGGCTTTTAGCCCCTGGACTCTTCCTTTTCTAGCCTGCTGGCTTCTAAACTTATTTTGTTGTAGAAAATTTGGCTATAAACCCTGCACTCTCCTGGGCATTCTCTAGCCATCACTAAAATGGCTGGGAGCCCTACTAAGGTCCTTGCAGAGGCTGAAGGGCAAGATAACATTGGCAGAGGCATGGCGGTCCCTAACAGCCCACTACAGTTAGATATCAGCCATTTGTGTTGGTTGCAAATTATATATTCTGAAATTCCTTTGACCTTCAGATCCACCCAGTTGCTAAAAATGTCTCCCTGATGCTTCCGGGCTGCCAGAGTTTAGATCCTTTTTAATAATTCCAGTTGTCAAACCCTTGATTTTTTTTTTTACCCATGTGCCTCTTTCTGGTACCCTTCATTCACTCTTTGATTCCTGGGGCCTTTAATAATTCCAGTTCCAAAGCCAGTAAGCCTTTAGAGATAGGTTTTGCTTAAAGAATTATTACCATTTCTATCAATAGTGTTAATATTGTTATTAAACACATGCATCTGCTAAATTGGTTTCTGCCCTCACACTTTACCTGTTCACCTCTTTATAATCTTTTTATATTACTTATTGTATTTCTTACATTCTAATGCCCCTTGTCAGCAACCAGACTCTCAAGGTGGTTTAAATGACAAATACAGGAAATGAACTATAATAATAAATGTACTTTTAGTGTATTGCAAAAGTGAGGTAAGTCTGCATGCATATTAAACCAAATGCATGCAAGCAGTTTCCTTTCTTATTTTATAAGGCATTTTAAAAAGTGAATGACAAAGGGAACATTTTTCAGGCTTCTTGAAATATCAAAAAGAAATCAATGGAAAAAGGCAAAATTGACAACAGGGTTTCTATTCCTTGGGCATATTTAAAATAAAATTTGCTTAAAAATTATGTTTTTAAAGAATATTTTCTGTGGCAGAGGTTTTTTCAGTGCAATAACTAAAGTTGTAGAGTGTATCTACATTACAGAGCAATAGCAGTTTGATTTCACTTTAACTGCCATGACTCGATCTTATGGAATTCTGGAATCTATTATTTGGAGAGGTCTTAAAAAGTTTTGGTCCAGTGAACCACAGTGGTATATCTCTCTGAGAGAAGTCTTAGGCCTTGTCTATGCTAACCAGGATATTCTGGGGGCAGCCTGGAGTGTCCTGGCCTCAGAGCTGCCCCAACCTCCCCCTATTAATTGGTCCTCTGTTCCTGTGCCAGGGCAGCTGTTTCCATGGGCATCCTACTGAGGCACCCACTGCTGCTATGGGTCACTTGCTTCAAAATTCTGAATAAGTCACCCAGGAACAATCTCGTGACACGGTGACTTATTCTGACCTCAGAGCAAGTGACTGGCAACAGTGGCAGATGTGCCAAATGGCTCTGCAAGACATATGTGAAGACAGCCACCTCAGCACTGGAACTGTTTTTAAAATTCATTTTAAGGCATTATACCCCAGTTCTGGTATGGGCCAGACATTATCTAGACTGAATATGCCAGACATTATCCAGAGTGTTCATACCAGAACTGGGGTTTGGGCCATGACACAGTCTGAACAGGACACAACCAGAAACTGGGAAATGGTCCTTTTGGCCCATGCAGACAAGGCCTTATTTATTTTTATTTATTTATTTATTTATTTTATTTATTTATTTTATATACCGCCTTTCCAAAAAAGATCAAAGCGGTTTACAAAAGTGGACAAACAAGGGTTCTCTTGCCTCAGGCAAGCCCTGGTGGAGCTGGGCCTGCCTCTTCTCTCCCTCCCTAGGCAGAGGATGGCAGTTGGTATGAAGGGAGAGTCCTCTTGTCTCAGGCAAGCCCTGGTGGAGCTGGGCCTGCCTCTTCTCTCCCTCCCTAGGCAGAGGATGGCAGTTGGTATGAAGGGAGAGTCCTCTTGTCTCAGGCAAGCCCTGATGGAGCTGGGCCTGCCTCTTCTCTCCCTCCCTAGGCAGAGGATGGCAGTTGGTATGAAGGGAGAGTCCTCTTGTCTCAGGCAAGCCCTGGTGGAGCTGGGCCTGCCTCTTCTCTCCCTCCCTAGGCAGAGGATGGCAGTTGGTATGAAGGGAGAGTCCTCTTGTCTCAGGCAAGCCCTGATGGAGCTGGGCCTGCCTCTTCTCTCCCTCCCTAGGCAGAGGATGGCAGTTGGTATGAAGGGAGAGTCCTCTTGTCTCAGGCAAGCCCTGGTGGAGCTGGGCCTGCCTCTTCTCTCCCTCCCTAGGCAGAGGATGGCAGTTGGTATGAAGGGAGAGTCCTCTTGTCTCAGGCAAGCCCTGATGGAGCTGGGCCTGCCTCTTCTCTCCCTCCCTAGGCAGAGGATGGCAGTTGGTATGAAGGGAGAGTCCTCTTGTCTCAGGCAAGCCCTGGTGGAGCTGGGCCTGCCTCTTCTCTCCCTCCCTAGGCAGAGGATGGCAGTTGGTATGAAGGGAGAGTCCTCTTGTCTCAGGCAAGCCCTGGTGGAGCTGGGCCTGCCTCTTCTCTCCCTCCCTAGCTATTATTATTATTAATAATAATAATTATCCTTATTTATTTATTTATAACTAGTTATTATCCTTAATAACAATTTATTTATAACTAGTTATTATCCTTAATAACAATGTAATATAGGGCCAGAGCAGATGAGTGAGAAGGAGAAGCCCGAATACACTCTAGCCACATGCGAGCTGGGACAATGACAACTGCATGGCCTGCTCCCAAAGCAGGCTGCCACTGCAGGACCCAAGCTGTGCCACCAAGAGCCTGATTATCCCAATTTCTTTTTGCTCCAGTCCAAAGCACTGGAGCGTGGCATCGGAGTGGTTTTGGGCTGCTTTGAGGACATGCGTCATGTAAATGCCCCAAGCAGTTGGAAGCTACTTTATTTTGCCTGTCTGTTCCAGGTCTCAAATAATCTCACTGTAGTTTTTGAGGAATAATCATATGTAATTTGAAATGCCAGATGGTCTGAGGGCTTTCTAAATGGCATATTGAATCCAAATTGTATTTATGGGTCTTAGGGTAAGGAAGGGTTGAAAATCTGACACCCAGTTTCTGAGCTGTCTGGCGGTAAGGCTTCGGGATACCTCTTCTATGTGCCCTTGAGTCAGACTGTCATGGAAGTGTTGATTGAAAATCACTGTTCTTCATTTCTTAGCTTGTGTACTTATCGCTGAAGGCAATTTTGGGGTGCTCTATTCATTCCTAGATTTCTTCAAGAAGCCCCAAAGGCTGCAGGGTTGGTGCAAAGTGCTATCATGTGTGGTGGTCTCAAACCACGTGGTAGACTTCCTGTTTTAGCAGCCCTAAAAAGACAGGTAGAACATGATATTTATGAGCTCAAGATGAACATAGCTGCGATGTTGTGTTCAGTTTGAGAAGTAAGAAGGTATGCAAAGATGCTCAAGTCTTTGAAGTTGCCTTTGATTCTCTTATATTGTGGAAATGCATTTGGTTTGATACAGCTCAGTTTGCTGGCTCTAAGATCCCAAATTATTCACTCCTTTGGAAGGAAAAATAGTCACTATGGCATGTCAGTTCATCTACTGAACTCTAGTACAAAATTTGATGGAGCACATATATATAGTCAGTCCAAGGGACAAATTTATATGTAGTTAATCAAGAGCCAATTACAGACTATGAGAGCAAATTGCCATATAATCGACTATACACTTGACTTCATGTGTAAATCAAGAGCAGGTATGAGGACCAAAGTTATGGATTTCGATATGATCTGTGGGTAAGTCCAGGGTAAAACTTAGGGGCATGTAACAAAGAATGTAAAGGACAAAGCAAAGAGAAAGGATGCCAAAGAATTGACAAAATCCCAGCAGGCACCCTAAAGGCTGTGCTCACCCTAAAGGCTGGATGAATGAGGAGGGAAGTATGAGAAATGGTGGCTGTGTGATGTGTGGGGGAGGTGACCAAGCACAGGTGGAGCTAAAAAATGTACATGTCAAAAAGGATGAAAAGACAAAGCAACAAAAATTATTTTCCCACCCAGGTATTCCAAAGGGTCAGAAGCGGTGGCGTGGCAGAGAGAGTATTGGGGGTTGGTGCTTCTTTTGCTCCCGGGACAGACTAATCTCTCACCTTTTGCCACTCTACTGAGAGAAGGCGTGATTCTTTTTTGATAAGATATACCTGTGGATAAGTCAACCCAGATTTTTTGGGTTTTTTGACTAAAATTTCTAGACTAAGGCTCTATATAGACCGGCACTTTGTGCTGGCCTGTGGGCAGAGGTAGGGTGCAGCATCCACATGCCAGATGCCCTAATCCTGCCCCCAGAGTACCATTTTGGCACACATCGGTCACCATGGTGTGTGCCATCATGATGCCCCTCCAGTGCTGCATTCACATGATATAGCACCAAAGGGATGTCATAAAGTTGCACCGCTGTGGCTATGGCATACCTTGGAGGGTGCAAAAGGGAGTTGCTTTTTGCAGCTCCTCTTTGCACACTCCAGAGGCCGGATCCGGACAGTAAAGGAGGGGGCTGCAGACCACCCCTTTGGGGCAGTCTGTATAGCTTGTAATATGTTATATGCAGTACAATAACATTAACATGGGAGGCAACTTGGATATTTTGTAGGATTCTTGTCACTCGCATGCAGCTAACCACTTTTCTCATTCAACTCACTTTCCTCTTCTAATTTTAGGTTGTACCAGGTGAATTTTGATGCTCCCACCTGTGAAGGAAAACGAGAAAAGCTCTCACTAATAGGTGACTTTTCTTCTTCTGCGGAATTCTTTGTCACTATCGCAGTCTTTGCCTTCCTCTACTCCTTGGCAGCCACAGTGGTTTACATTTTCTTCCAGAACAAATACCGTGAAAACAACAGGGGACCTTTGATTGTAAGTGTGTGTTGCACCAGTACTGACAGCTTCACCCTGTTTGTTCATTCATTTGTTTAGCTTTTCTATTTGAATATTCTCTGTTCAGTTACACTGATTCACATAGTTTGGTTAGAGTATATAGGAGATAGACAGATAGATAAAATATCTGTATATAAGTTGTTCCATACAAGGACTGACAGTTCTCAGATAATACTGTTGAAGACAGCAGTGAGGAACACAAAAGATAGGGATGAAATTTCTTCATCAAAACCACCGTTTTCCCTTCAGCATATGATTAAAGCTTGTGGATTTTAGACACCGTGTGTGTGTGTGTGTGTGTGCGCATATTCTGAATAGAAATAGTGTGAAAAGCACTACAGAGAGCATAGAAATATTATACTTTGTGCCCAGAAGGAATATAATAACATTTTTAAAAGACTAAGCCATGAGGAGATTGGGAGCATTAAAATTCAAGTAAGACATGGCAGTCAGAAAAGTTTTGTCAGAAGAATTACCAGAGCACAAGTGGCATAGAATCATAAAAGCAATGGCAAACCTCCTCTGAACAAATCTTGCTAAGAAACCCCTCCATGTTAGGTTCGCCTTTGGGTTGCCATAAGTCAGAAACTATTTGAAGGCAGAGAGCAACAAAACAACAGTATGAAAACAAATATCCAGTGGCCACTGCACCTTTCCACAATTTTGCCAATTTTACAAAGACATCAAGAAAGAAGGGGGTCCATTTGTTATTTGCAACATGAAATGCTATGGAGTTATTGTCATACTAACTGAATCACCTATTCTCAGTATAAAACAAACAGCCCCCAATACACCTTAAGACTGATTTAATACATAGGATGTAGTATCAATACTGGGGCTCCAGCATTTAAATTTCCCCAAAGTAACAAAAAATTCCTTTACAGCATCTCAGTAATTAAAAAAGAAAAGGAATGGAAGCAGTACTAATGACTGCATTGTATAAATTATTCATAGAAAGATAAATGGTGTGTTTAGGGATTTTTGTGCTGAGCATTTAAAGCAAACTATATTTTCATTGCAGATCACTGTTTCTCCTCATGCATGTGGCAATTTTTATGTCATATAAACAGGATTCAGTATTTCTGCAATGGAAAAAAAACATTCTCCTTAATTAATCCTGCATGAATCAGTTGTAGAAAGAGTAACTTTCACCATAGGGGGGAAGACTTTGACCAGGTGACCTGTATGATAGCTGAGATACTGTTGATGGGCAATTTCAGGGTTCTAGCTCCTCTTCCCTTTCATTTGTTGTATTTTAATCTGGACAAGTGAACAGCTCTTCAAAGAGAGGATACCTCCAAACAAAAGTCTGCTGTCTGTGAAATGGGACACATGACCTTGTGAATACCCTCCTAGAAACTATAAACATACTTTCAGAATTGAAGTGAGAAAGCATTGGGACAGAGGCATTGTATGAAAGCTTTAGAAATGGAATACTTTGTTGTCGTGTGTGTTCAAGTCATGTCTGGATTATGGCAACCCTAAGGCAACCCTGTCATGGGGTTTACTTGGCAAGAGTTGTTCAGAGGAGGTTTGCCACTGCTTTCCCCCGAGGCTGTGAATATGTGACTTGTCTATGGTCACCCAGAGGGTTTCATGGTCAAGCAGGGAATTGGTCTCCCATCACTCCTATCACTGTTGTGCCTCCATTACCTTCAGGAAAGGTAATCTTGGCTGCATCCACACTGGGGAAATAACCCAGTTTGGCACCCCTTTAATTGCCTTGGCTCAAGGCTATGGAATTCTGGGAACTGGAGTATGTTGTAGGGTCCAGAATGGAGCTCTGCTCTGGATCCCACAACAAACTCCAACTCCCAGAATTCCATAGCCTTGAGCCAAGGCAATTAAAGGGGTGCCAAACCAGGTTATTTCCCCAGTGTGGATGCAGCCCTTGATTAACAGAGGTTCCACTGCCTAATCATCTCTTTTCAGTAATGTATTTCTAGTTCACAAGCAGAAAATAAACAAACATAGTAAGCCATGCAAGCATTATAGTGGTGACATTTTCATTACCTACAATCAGTGGAAATAATTATATGAGTTATCATCGTCTACATAAATCAGACTTGCGATTCTGTGTGGTCTCAGGGGGAAACCAACACAAATAATCCGAAATACGTGTTAATGGAAGACTTTTTGTTTATTTAATCCCACACCCCCATGTTTCCATCATGATGCTCAATTCTTATTCTCAAGTCAACCCTAAAAAGTAAAATAGGCTGAGGGATAATGAAAAGCTTGAGGTCACTGCTGCCTCTCTCTTTCCTTAATTAGCTGTCCCAGGGAACTTGGTAGGGTGGTCAGGAGGTTACTGACACCAACATTGATGGATGAGTCTCTTACCCTTGTGAAGTACATTACAACTCTTTTCCTAGGAAACCTGAGGAGAAAAGGTCTGAACTCCAAAATATCATAAATGCCACTAATACAGCAATCCAGACACCCCAGTCAGGTATCACAGTCTGATGGCATGGATGTGCTATCTCAAAGAATGTGACCAGTCAGGTATCACAGAGTAGCATCCATCCTTCATGCTTCGAGATGGGGTATGACTTGGAAGACCCAGATTGTGGTTAATGTGTCTTTGCTGGGGGACAGGCAGGTTGATGCCATTAAAATACCAGTACAATTTTGAAGAAGCCTACTCTCTACACTTTTCAACAGCCACCATCCAGTAGAAATACTAGTTTACAGGGCAGGTGCTGTAGATGATACTGAGCAGGCAACTACAAGCATTTTTAGAAGACAGTGATTATTCTAATCCATTTCAATCTAGGCTTAGGTTTGGGATTGAATCAACCTTAGTTGCCCTGATGGAGAAAGGGACAGGGGACTGTGACCTTGTTACTTCTCAGTGGTTTTTGATACCATTGTCTACAGCATTCTCCTGGAGTGTGTCTGTAAGATGGAGGTCAGACACTCTGTATAGCAGGGGTTCCAGTCCTATCTGCAGGGCTATCTAGGAATTAAAACTAAGGAGAATATTCCTTGGGTCTTTGGTACCACTGGTGTGCATGATTCTTTTCCCATCACTTGTTTGCAACTGTATGAAGCAACTGAAATTGGCCATTCAGAGATATGCAGCAAGATGTCATCAAGAAGTTGATAACAAATAGCTCTGTTTCTCCATAACATCTGAATCTGATGAGACCATGTGAGACCCACCTGGATGAAGTGGTGGACTAGATGCAAGCCAATAAACTGAGCCGGTATCCCCACACCTCAGAAAACTGAGGTGATATGAGTAAGTGGTCCCTAAATCTGGCAAATAGGCTGATTGCCTGTCCTGGACAGAAGGTTGCATTTCTGAAAGAGTAAGTGTGCAGTCCCAGAGATGATCCTGGATTTTAATCACTGTTACTTCAAGTGGCCTCAGTGGCTAGGAGTTGTTCTACCTGCTTGACTGTTTCAACGGCTGCACCCATTCATGGACCAGGATAGCCTAGCTATGGCGACTCATGGGCAAGATTTTAGTTTATGAAATACTGTTTAGCCACTGGTTCACATGGTTAAAGTGAAAATTTGGTAAGGCATGATTTTTTTACCTTGTGTGTTAACTCACAATTTGACAATTAGTTCACTGGGTCTACTTTAACTGGAACTAACCAAGAAAATTTGTCTGCTTTCAAACAAATGTTTCCCAACATGATTTTTGAAATTGAACCGTCATGTGGAAAGATTGCATTTGAGTCTCTTTGGATTTTGTGGGTAGGCTCTATCTGCCTCCATCCTTCCTTATCAGATATTCTATTCTGTAATGCAATTATTCACATTATATGCTGAGCATAAACCTACATGTGTTTGATCTGGTTTTTGCAGGACTTTATTGTGACAGTAGTGTTTTCATTCTTGTGGCTTGTGGGTTCCTCTGCTTGGGCAAAAGCACTCTCTGATGTGAAGGTTGCTACTGACCCAGATGAAGTGCTGTTACTGATGTCAGCTTGCAAGCAGCAGACCAATAAGTGTTTGCCTGTGCGCAGTCCTATTATGTCAAGTTTGAATACTTCAGTTGTAAGTATTTATATTTTATTTTATTTAAAGAAAGAAAAAGAGAAAACTATTACCATCAGTAGAAGTAAGACCAGGGATTTTCCTTTCTTCCTCTGAAACCCCCTTACTCAAATGTCCTTAAAAGGTTGTCTTAGGTGCATCTACACTGTAGAAGTAATGCTGTTTGACACTTATGGAATACTAGGATTTTTAGTTTTATAAGGTCTTTATCCTTCTCTGTCAAAGAGTGATGGTGCATCACAAAATTACAAGCCCCAGAGTTCTGCAGAATGGAACCTGGGATTTGTAGTTTGTGAGACACCAGCACTCTTTGGCAGAGAAAGTTAAAGTGGTGTCAAACTGTTTTATTTGTACAGTATAGAAACACCCCTAGAAAGCGCATGGAGCAAATGCTCAGGTCTTATAAAGGACTGCAAGAGAAAGGGAAGGAAGGACATTGACTAGTACAACACTAGATTTATGCCACTCAAGGAAATAGATAGTCGCTAGCTATGTTTTTTTCTTTCCTGGCAAAGCAATGAAGTCCAACATGAACCTGTACAGTTAACCTAATTCATGGCTCCTTGTGAGTGTAAATATATACACAACTAAAAATACTGCACGACTGAACCTAGAAAGCCCGCAATGGCTGACATTCTGTTAGTGGTATATGCAGGTGTAAATCAATCTTATACTTGTGTATTGGAGGGATCATTGTAGAGGCTGATATTCCCTCCCTCCCTCCATACCATAGATCATCGTAGCTCCCTCTGTCTGGCAGCCATTTCATGCCTGAAAAGGTGGGTTGTGGTCTGATCAGAGAACTTTCTGCCTGTATCTCTACAACTAGGCAGGAAATGATTACACCATCTACTGAGAGATCTGGATGGCTGCAGTGGGTATCAGCAGAGGGTGTAATAATTTTATGCCATATGCTTTTCTGTTCACCCACTGTTCTCACCAGGCACAGAATGGATGGGAGGGATGTGAAGATGCAGTGACTCTATGCCAAGTCTGGGGGTCAGTGAATGGTCAGCTATAGCACAGTTCTGCATATGGAACTACTATGCTACACTGGACCATACAGGATTGCAGCCACAATGTAAATGACAAGTGCTTCATATCACTACAATATTTTTTAAAATGTCAGATTGATTCAGTTGGTTAGAGCAATCAGGATGCATTGATTTTGGAAAACAGGTAACATAACTTTATAACTGGGTGCCTTTTTTTAAAAAAATAGTATCAGTTGGATAAATAAATAAATATTAATAAATTTAATAAATAAATATAAATGTGCTAATTGAGAATTTAAAGTAGAAGTGATTGGTTATTTATCTATGCTTATGGATGATGATGACTATTATCATTTTCTCCAAGGAAGTTGTTATCTGCTCTGCCTTACATTATTTCTGTTGTTTTGTGCCTTCAAGTTGTTTCCAACTTACAGTGACCTTTTTAGCAAGATTTGTTCAGGGATTTGCCATTGCTTTCACCTGAGGATGTGACTTGCTTAAGGTGACCCAGTGGATTTTCAGGGCTGATGCAAACCTTGTTCTCCAGAGTCATAGAACAATGCTCAAACCACTACACCAGGCTTGCTCTCTCTTACTTATTATCATTTCTTCAAGGGTGCACAACCTGTCAATAGTTCAATAGTTTAATGGTTCGAAAAAGTGAAATAGTTGACTCCACACCTTTAATAACTGCAGTGGGAAGAGGGACAAACACAAAATGTTTTTAGTTGTTGTCTTTGGACTGGGAGCTGGGAGCCCTGCCACTGACAACACCAAAAGCCAAGAGTTTTTGGTAGATTCTTATTTACCCAAATTACTTTTAGCCATGGTCCAGAAACAGAGTGGCAGCTAATCACTTCTTTCAATTTGGCATGGCCTGCCTGCTGGTGGAGTAACAGACAAAAAGGAAATTGTGGCAATAGTGTGCTTTAAAAAACAAAAACAAATAAAATACCTGTTAGCTGAGTTAGGAGGAGATGAGATGGCACAGCCATGTAATTCAATTAATGTCTCACTCTGATTCTTCTTTAGGTCTTTGGATTCTTGAACTTTATTCTCTGGGCAGGAAATATTTGGTTTGTTTTTAAGGAGACTGGCTGGCATTCGTCAGGCACAAGATACCCTCAAGAAACCATGGAAAAACAATCCGGCAGCTATAACCAAGGTGGCTACAATCAAGATAGTTATGGCCCAAGTGGGGGCTATAGCCAACAGGGGGGCAGCTTTGGTCAGCAAACCACATATGGCCAAGTGGATGAATTTGGTCAGCAGCAACAGAGTGGCCCAACTTCATTTGCTAATCAGATTTAGCATTTGCAGAGATCTTAAGTTGAGTGTTATATGTGGAAAGTTCAAACACAGTGGCAGGCAGCAGATTTCTGAATTTTTTGAATAAATGTGTCAGAATTTCCTCTTAATCAAAGGTCTACGGGTACCAACCAAGGAAAGTGGGCTGTGGCTCTTGTTTGTTCATAAATGATGCATCTTCTCCTTGTGAATAGATGACTGATGATATATTCATCACAAGTGTGAATTGGAGTAAATAATTGTTGTATGTACTGTATAGAAACCTTTAATGGTAGTTTTTGTACGTGTATGGTAGCAGCATTTTGTAGCCTGGAGTCTTTAGTATATATTATGCATAACACATTTAAATTAGCATTAGAATTTCCTCCACATTTTAGTGACGAGCAAAATGTATTTTCATATGATTTCTGATTAATCTGTCATAATGCATGCAATGCAACTCCTAGGTTTTTAACATTGCCTGTCTATGACTGTTAGTTTGTCATGTTCAGTTTTTATGTTTTGCTGCCGGAGAATTTTGTTTGGCATTCTTCCTGATTAGCAAATTTGCAGTGTGTCTTAGTGCATGAAGCTGCATAATTTCACAACAGAATGTTATGGACTGTGGAAATGGGGTTTTTCAGTACCACCACTACTCTTTTTAATTGGTTTACTTGTTTAATATAACATTTTAGATAATGTTCTCTATGTATGCCTATTTTATATATTTTACAGAGTTCAATTAATGGCTTACGCAAATCCTGAATGCAGCATATAACTAAAACAGTTTTCCTTAAAAGGGCATTCAGAAATGCCTGCTGTAAACAGACCATTTCCCCCCTGTTTAATTAAGCACAGTATTCCTTCCATGAATCCATATTTCTATTGATGTTTTGTGACTCTTTGAGCGTGAACTGTGTAATATAAGGACCAAGTAACTGTGTTTACATGTTTACAAAGATATTTATTTATTTATTTATTTAGGGTAACAAAGGTGCAGGTATCAGTAAAGTGAAACGGGTGGGGCGGTGGGGGTTACACAGATTGCTAGTGCAAAACACTACAAAAGAGTAGCTTTCCTATATTGCCACTGATGATGAAGAATGTTTTCTCTCTCTATGCTGTTTCAAAGTTGTTCAAAGTCTATTCAGTCATTATAATGACTACTGGATTTGGTGCTATCTGTAAGTGGAAAGAGATTGTCAAATGGACAGTCTCAATAATCAAGAACACAGGGCCAGTTCTTTAACAAGGAAGCATAACAGAGAGATCATGCTGTTTTCAGATTGTGCATAATCTTTTCAAGAGGGGAGGTTAACATATCCATTCAACCAGGGGGTTAGTTTTATTGCCATGGGAAGAGAACATAACCAGATATCTGCTGCTAGATGGTCACTTCTGGTCACCTCTTTTTCCCTAACAAATAAACAGAACCCCATGCACTTAGGTCCCCAACTCCTAAGCAGAACCTAGTTTTAAAGCAACCTCCTATACTGTAAGAAAAGACTGGGCTTTTGCATTCATTGTTTTGTGACATGAGTACTGGGCTGCTTCCAGAAAAAAATGCCATCTGGCAAACTGGGCAAAACATTTTCTAGCTAGCCAGACAAAGTCTGCCTTCCAGTGTTATTGATCACTGGTGCATGTTTTATGAGCATATCTAACATCAGGGTTAAGAGTAGAACCTTGCCATAGATCTGTTTAACAGAGTGATTCATCCCTAGAGTGAGAAACAGTTGATAACTGTTCATCTAGAACACTCAGGAGACAACAGCAAAATGAGGTTCATCTTAGCCTCCCTTTTTTTACTCAGTTTGCAGTCTACAGAACACACGACAGGAAAAAACTGAACATCTGCATTTCTAAATAAAAGTGTATTCGTCTAGATCATTGTATGAGCTGTAAATGTTCAAAGCATCTTTTAGCATAAAACAGCATAGTCACTTAAATGATTGTTGTAACCAATGTATGGCTGCTCAGTGGATGAATCGATATTGTGATATATCTATTTGACCCTAATAAATAAAGGTTTATTGCATACAGTGTTTGGTTGGTTCTACAGCAACTCTGTAAGCCAAAGTGCAACCCTTGGTGTGCCACGTCTGTTTTTGCAACTGTTGACCCATCCAGGATCTCCAGATGGTTGCTTTTCTACTCAACCTCCAAAAATAAATTGCCCTTCCTTGAATCCTGCAGGAGAAACAATTTTGTTGTATTACAAGCTAGAATTGAAATGGATTTAACTGGTATTCTTACTATTAGATTTACACAAAATACCTGACACTGTAAAGGAGCTAAGTATTTTTCATGTATCACAAATACTAAACTAGAATAAGTTGGTTACACATTCACATTCACATTCATACAGAGGTACTCACATGAAAGCCACTATTTCGACAGCAATTACAGCTGCAAGACTTCTTGGGAAAGTTTCTGTCAGCTTTCTGCCTATGAGTGCTGAAATTTTTGTGAAATTTCTTGCTCCAGCTCTATCAGGTTTGGTGGGGTCCATTAGTGAGCAGCCACTTTCAAGTCTTTCTTGCCCAAGATTCTCAATCTGGTTGAGCTCTGTTTTTTTTCTGGTCCATGCTCTGATATTCAGCTTCTGGCTTTTAATCTACATTGTTACTTCAGCTGTGTGTTCAGGCAGATCATCATCATGTTTGATAATAAACTTCATCCCAGCCTCTCAGGTGAATTATTTGCCATAGTTCAATGGGCACATTCTACAGACAGTGGTGGAAGTGGTGTTGCACATACAGTAATGTTTCACATGGCAGGTACACAGTGTGCATTGGGGTGGTTCATTGTGCATTCCTTGATGTGCATTTTACTTTGCACAACTGTGTCACTGACATGTGGGCAATGTTACTATACTGCTTAGGGGTTACATATTGCTGATGGAGCATATCTCCAAATGTTGACATTGAAGTTATGCTGAGGGGATGTTTGATCGCAACCAATAATTGTCCTGCATTTGGTTTGATACAACTTGCTTTCAATCCTGACAAGGCTCCTAGTCCTTTCCAAGCAGAAGTATCCCAATGACATGATTAGAAAGCTGGGCCAAAGCTAACAAAATGAATTTCAACACAGTGAACTCTGTGAAGGGAATGCTGTGGATATAGTATATCTTGATTTCAGTAAGGCCTTTAACAAGGTCCCCCATGACATTCTTGCAAACAAGCTGGTAAAATATGGGCTACACAAAGTAACTGTTACATGGATTTGGTAACTGGTTGGCTGGCTGCACCCAAAGGGTGCTCAACAATGGCTCCTTTTCATCCTGGAAAGAAGTGACCAGTGGGGTGCCACAGGGTTCTGTCCTGGGCCCAGAGCTATTCAACATCCTTATTAATGACTTGGATGACAGTATTGGGGGCATAGTTATCAAATTTTTCAGATGACACCAAATTAAGAGGAGTGGCTAATATCCCAGAGGACAGGATCAAAATTCAAAATGACCTGAATAGACTAGAAAGCTGGGCCAAAGCTAACAAAATGAAATTCAACACGGAGAAATGTAAGGTACTGTACTTAGGGTAGAAAAATGAAATGCACAGAAATAGGCTGGGAGACACCTGGCTGAATGAGACCACATGTGAAAGGGATCTAGGGGTCCAAGTAGACCACAAGTTGAACATGAGTCAACAGTGTGATGCAGCAGCTAAAAAGGCCAATGCTATTTTAGGTGCATCAATAGAAGGATAGCATCTAGATCAAGAAATAATAGTGCCATTCTATTCTGCTTTGGTCAGGCCCCACCTGGAATACTGTGTCCAGTTCTGGGCACCACAATTCAAAAAAGATGTGGAGAAACTGGAGTGTGTCCAAAGGAGAGCAACTAAGATGGTGAAGGGTCTGGAAACTGTGCCCTATGAGGAATGCCTTAGGGAGCTGGGGATGTTTAGCCTGGAGAAGACAAGGTTAAGAGGTGATATGATAGCCCTCTTTAAATATTTGAAGGGATGTCATATTGAGGAGGCAGGGAGCAAGCTTGTTTTCTGCTGCTCCAGAGACTAGAACACGGAACAATGGATGCAAGCTGCAGAGAAAGAGATTCCACCTCAACATTAGGAGGAACTTCCTAACAGTAAGGGCTTTTCGACAGTGGAACATACTCCCTCAAAGGGTGGTGGAATCCCCTTCCTTGGAGGTCTTTAAGCAGAAGCTGGATGGCCATCTGTCAGGTATGCTTTGATGGAGAGTTCTTGCATGGCAGGGGGTTGGACTGGATGGCCCTTGTGGTCTCTTCCAACTCTCTGATTCTATGATTCTAGGATGGGAGACACCTGACTGAACAAGGCTATATGTGAATAGGATCTAGGAGTCCTAGTAGACCACAAGTTGAACATGAATCAACAATGTATTGATGCAGCTAAAAAGTCCAATGTGATTTTAGGCTGCATCAATAAAAGTATGGTGTCTAGATCAAGGGAAGTAATAGTGCCACTCTTTTCTGCCTTGGTCAGGCCTCACCTAGAATGCTGTGTCCAGTTCTGGGCACCACAGTTCAAAAAGGATATTGAGAAGCTGGAGCATGCCCAGAGAAGGGTGACCAAGGGTGAAGGGTCTGGAAATCATGCCCTACAAGGAGAGACATGAGGAACTGGGGATGTTTAGTCTGGAGAACAGAAAGTTAAGAGGTGATATGATCGCCTTGTTTAAATATTTGAAGGGATGTTATATTGAGGATGAGGCAAACTTGTTTTCTGCTGCTCCATAGAATAGGATGTGGAGCAATGGATGCAAGCTGCAGGAAAAGAGATTCCACCTCAACATTAGGAGGAACTTCCTGACAGTAAGGGCTGTTCGACAGTAGAACACACTTCCTTGGAGGGTGGTGGAGTCTCCTTCTTTGAAGGTCTTTAAACAGAGGCTGGATGGTCATCAGTCATGGGTGCTTTGATTTTGAATTCCTGCATGGCAGAGGATTGGACTGGATGGCCCTTGTGGTCTCTTCTGACTCTGATTCTATTATTCTATATCTGAAAGGTACAGTGGGTGATCTGGCCTCAATATGGGAGTCAGAGTTCATGAACAGGAGAAAACAAAACTTACCCTCCTTGCCATGGTAATGGAAGAATGTGTTAAAGAAACAGTAGAAACAGATGGAAGGGTGATTAAGCAGCTGGCTGGCTAATGCCTTCTGTAAACCTTAGCTTAACCTTTGCTTAAATGTCTCATTTGCCATACGGTCAGATCAGCCATAAATAAGACACATAGCAATATATGTACGAGAGAATTAAAAACATGAATCATAGTCTATTTTCGGTCTGAGCTGTTTGGTTTGAAGTGGCTTAGTTGCTTCCGGGAAACAGAAGACATCATGAACACAGAGGCCAAGATATCACATTTCTCAGTGTAGCTTAAGAATTTTATAGGCAGAACTCTGCTATGGCTCCCCACTCACCATCCCCACAGCTCATGGTTTTCCTATCATAGACCCCTTAAATGGCTGGTCCTAGGGGAGTGTGGGGGGTGACGACTGCACCAAGTGACACCCTAAATGGGTGTGAAACCACTGATCCCCAAACATCTGTCTTTGGCAGAAACAGGCTGTGGCATTTCCTTCATCCCTTTAAAATGCTGGAGCCCAGGGGAAGAGATGGGGTGAGTGGGGGGAGGCTTAGTGGGAAGAGAAGGGAGAGGCTTCAAGTTTTTTTTTAATTAAATTAAATTTCATTTTAAATTAAAAAATCACATCTTACCAAATAAACATAAATATGCTCATTTTCCAACTTTTCCTCATTTTTATTTTATTTATCAAATTCATATCCTATCTTTCTCCCAAGATGGGATCAATATGTCATTTTTCATGTGACATTTGATCTAAACGTTTAATCATCTTTATTGATTTTATTCTACATAATTGCTTACAGGCAAGGAATGGTTTAATAAAGCAGTTTGTTGAAACAAGCCACTTGTTAAAAGGAAAAAAATCATTTTGCAAGAATAAGAGAACAAGGAAGAGTGGGATAATATGGAATGAATAACTCAGTAGCCTGACAACTATTGGTTCATCAAAATTAGAATAGATCTGTTGGGTCAATTTTTGATTTGTAAGCCAACACATAGGTAAATTGCATTGATTCAACAAGCCACTCGTTAAAGGACAGAAAAATGTTTTTTTAAAATCCCCAAGTGCCTAGCTAATCTATTTTGGGAGAAAATTATTTCCCAAGAGTAAGCAATGACCTGAGGGGGTATCCAAAAGTTTTAATGATCACCTTTTTAAAAAAATGACATAAAGTTTGTTTTGATTTGTAGTTGTTAACTTATCTCTATGTAGTCACTATCTAGATTTATACCTTACCATTTAGAAATAGCTTTTTTAACTTTCAGCATAGGGATCTCATTCTAAAACATGCCTAGAATTAGAATGATGAATAATATGTCCCTCCTCCCCACTGTCAGGGACAAATTACAATACCTCCTCAAAATGACATTTTATTCATTTATCTTCAGAAGCAGTGATTAGTACTTTAATCATTAGTGACCCACAGAGCTCAATTTAACTGTCAGAACTATAGACAGGGTTGTCAGCTAAAGAGCATAATGGATTCAAAGCAGAGGTTTACCCATAACCAAACTACTCCCAACTCTCGCTGCTCAGACTTACTGGCTGAATTTGAACACCCTGCTTTGACACAACTCTTCTGTTTATTTCTCTTTGAGGTCAAAAGATACAGAGAGAGAGAGAGAGAGAGAGAGAGAGAGAGAGAGAGATAGTTTTACAACAACAAAGTTGCACAAGTGGAAGTGTTGGGGAGACATTCTGAAAAAGAATAAATTATATGCAAAGGAACAGTAGTTAATGCATTCTTAATTTTATGTGAACTAAAACTGCCTGTGTATGTGTAGTGTGTGCTTTCAAATCATTTACAACATATGGCGACCACAAGACAATTCTTTCACTGCAGGTCTTGGCAAGATTTGTTCAGAGGAGGTTTGTCATTGCCTTCCCCTGCAGCTAAAAGCATGTGATTTGCCCAAAGTTATCCAATGGGTTCCATGGTCGAGGTCGAAATGGAACCCTGGTCTCCTTGTTGTAGTCATAGTCTAGCACTCAAACCACTATGCCAGGCTGGCTTCCATACCTGTAAATACATAATGTAAAGCCTAGTAGAAAACAGAGCTTATACAATATTCTGCAACTAACAAACGCCTCTGTCTATGATGTTGCTTCTCTTCCCAGTGAAAGCTTGGAGAGAATGCAGTCCTTTACTAGGAGGTAAATTGGATTTGGCTTGGATTTGATGTATTAGATCAGAAAATTCTATTTATGGATTTATTTAAGTAATCAGTGGACATCAAAACAGTTTAAAGGGATGGTTTATAGAGCTGTGTCTTCACACCCAAAAGGACAGTGAGAAGTAACTGAACCTGGTTTTAAGAGAAATGGGCACAATGAAGTGAAAGCAATGAAGGAGAAAACCCGCTCCTGCATGCCTCTGGCTATAAGGCAGTTCTAGTAATCAGAGAAGTGTGGGAGTATAGAAGTGTGGGACTATAGAGGTTCAAGGTCTCCCCCCTCAAACTATATATTATTTATAGGACTCATGCCGCACCTTTCAGAAAAAACACCTTCAGGATGATTTGTTACAGTTAATAACACAGAAACAGCAAAGCCACAAAGAAAGACAAGCAGCAGATGAAAACAGAATAGTTCTGTGTTATAGAATTACAAAACCTTTGTGGGACATGTTTTCCACTCTCTTTTTCAGATTTTTGTAGCGATCTCTTAATAATAATAATAATAATAATAATAATAATAATATTTTTTATTTATATACTTCCTTTCCAAAGGATCAAGATGGTTTACAAAATTTAAAAACTAGTGGAGCAAGATAGCAAAACCAGCATAGAGGAACAAGGTCTATATTTGCTGAGGACTCCAGGTGTCTCAAGCTGAGCCCTCCTTTCAGTCTCACAGATGAAATTCTAGAGGTTTTTTGGGGGGTGGCAGGGATTCAGACATTTACTTTAGATTGCCTTTTACCCAGCACCACCTAATTTAGTGTCTCATCTTTCATGCAGCGTTTGTCCCCCTACTCTATTCCCATTACACACACATACACACACACACAAATAAATCAGGATTTCAGCTTTAAGGCGGAACACAGATTTTAGAGTATTATTTACACACACATACAGTCATATACGCAGAGCTGATGAAACCCCTCAGATGTTAAAAGCAGGCATGAGAGGACTGTGGAGCCAAGTAGGCCAGGAAGTTTGCATAACCACATACTCCTCCCAAATGCTTTGACCACATTGACAGGGCTCTTCTAAATCAAAGCTTGGGAGCATCAATATTACTTTTGAAATTAATTCATTAATAGTCTTCACTGCTGTGAAAATTGTAAAATGAATTTTGTTCCCTTAAAAGCTAATATCATATTAGTTGCACATTGGTTGAGATCCTACTTCTGCCAAGCATACCTCCTCCACCACCACCTTGGGCACTCCCTTTCCCCTGCCCATGTGCCTCTCAGTCTTTTAGTGGCTAGGAGATGGTGGCAGGCATCCAGATCACACCCAGCCGTGTTTCTGAAGCTAGACACACAAAGGAAACTTCATAAACAAAAGCTTCAGAGACCTCGGGAGGGGTGTGACATTTCTTCCTTTTTTTGCTGGAGAAACACAGGTGGACACTAAACAGCTGTTCCAGTAGTTGAGAGAAAGACTGTGCGTGCACAGGGGTTGTTGTGTGATGCAGGGACTGGATCCTCAATCCACAATGTTTTTAAAGGGCATAGACAGGCATAGCAAACGTTTATATCTGCATACATTACCAACAGGGTTTTCATTTTAATTTTAAAAAAACACAAAAGTAACATATTCTAAAGTAACACAAAGCATTTCCTATGGCTCATGCCACCAGTGTCATTTTGTTGTTGTGTGCACTCTAGTTGTTTCCGATTTGTGATGACTCTGAGTTGTTTCGGATTTGTGATAGCCCATCCATAATAATAAAATTTAATAATAAATTTTATTTTTATACCGCCCTTCCAAAAAGATCAGGGCGGTGTACAAGATAAAAAGACATTAAAACATCAAGCATAGTTTAAAATCCAAGCAATACAATAAAACAAGTAAAACAATACAAGATTAAAAACAATAAAAAACGATACCTCCCAGCGTAAAGCTATGATGGAAAGACGATGGCAGCATATCTAACAGGGCAAACCACAAGAGAGACCCATTTACAAATATGCCTGTTGAAATAGATGTGTTTTCAGGTCCTTTCTAAATTGGATGAGGGTGGGGGATAAGCGGAGCTCAGTAGGTAGAGAGTTCCAGAGGTAAGGGGCAGAGATGGAGAACGCCCTTTTTGTAGTGCTCATCAATCTAGCCTCTGGAACTCTCAATATACGCTGTCCGGTAGATCTCAGTGTGCGGGGCGGATTATGTGGGGAGAGACGGTCCTTTAGGTACCCTGGGCCCGAGCCATATAGGGCTTTATAGGTAACAACCAGCACTTTGTACTGCGCCCGGAAGCGAATCGGCAGCCAATGTAGGTCTTTCAAGATAGGTGTTATATGGGCGGTCCTGGGAGCTCCAGTGACCACCCGTGCCGCCATATTTTGCACTAGTTGTAGCTTCCGAGTATGATACAAAGGCTGCCCCATGTAGAGCGCGTTACAGAAGTCCAACCGAGAGGTTACCAGAGCATGTACTACGGTTTCAAGGTCCCTCCGGTCCAGATAGGGTCGCAACTGGCGTATCAGCCGAAGCTGATAACAGGTGCTCCTGACGGTCGCGTCCACCTGAGAAGTTAGATGGAGCGACGAGTCAAGGAGCACCCCCAGACTGCGTACAGTGTCCCTGACGGGGAGCGTGACCCCGCCAAGGACAGGTGGAACCACCTCCTTACCCGGACCAGGGGAACCTATCACGAGTACTTCCGTTTTCTCTGGATTCAGGCTGAGTCTATTTTCCCTCATCCAGTCCATTACCGATTCCAGACAGGTCACAAGAGGAGCGACGCCATCCCTGGTCACTGCATCAGTCGGAGACATAGAGAAGACTATTTGGGTGTCATCAGCGTACTGATAACACCGCGCCCCATGCCTCCGGATGATCTCTCCCAGCGGTTTCATGTAAATGTTGAAAAGCATGGGGGACAGAATAGCTCCTTGAGGGACCCCAGATGTAAGGGCCCTCTTATCGGAGCAGACGTCCCCCAGCTGCACCATCTGGAACCTCCCAGAGAGGTAGGACCGGAACCACTGGAGCGCAGTGCCCCCGATTCCCGCCTCTGCCAGGCGTTCCAGAAGGATACCATGGTCGATGGTATCGAAAGCCGCTGAGATGTCCAAGAGCACCAACAGGGACACGCTACCCCTGTCGATGCCCAGACGGAGATCATCGACCAGAGCGACCATGGCAGTCTCAACTCCGTAGCCCGCCCGGAAACCGGTTTGAAATGGATCTAGAAAATCCGTTTCATCCAAGATCGATTGAAGCTGGATTGCAACCGCCCTCTCGATCACCTTCCCCAAGAATGGCAGTAGCGAGATTGGCCGATAATTATTGTGAACCAGGGGGTCAAGGGAAGGCTTCTTTAATATAGGTTTAATTGTGGCCAATTTAAGCTGTTCCGGAAATTGACCTTCCCTCAAAGAAAGGTTGGTAATCCGGTGTAATAAAGAAGTAACCACCGGTCCCCCCTGTGCCACTAACCACGAGGGGCAGGGATCGAGAGAGCAGGTTGTCTTCCTAACACTTCTAAGGATCTTGTCCACATCCTCGGTACTGACAGACTCAAACTGATCCAGTACAACTGAGTCCACGGAAGCTCTGGATGCCTCTCTTCTGGTTTCTGTTATAACCCTGGCGTCCAGACCTTCGTTTATCCGAGAGATTTTATCCGCGAAGAAGTTGTTAAATTGGTCACAGCAGGCCTTAGTAGGTTCAAGGATCTGGTTCGGGGCAGGAGGGAGCTGAGTTAGCTCCCTCACTACCCTGAACAACTCTGCTGGACGCGACTCCGCGGACGCGACACGAGCAGCAACGAACGAGTTCCTAGCTGCTCGTATCGCCTCTCCATAGGCCTTTAAATGAAGGTCTAGGAGAGCCTTGTCGGATAAACGCTGGTGTTTCCGCCAGGCGTGCTCTAGCCGTCGCAGAACCCGCTTCCTGGCCCGGAGATCTTCCGTGTACCAGGGCTTCCTTTTGGAAGCAGGTCTGAGAGGGCGCTTGGGAGCGATACTGTGTATAGCCCTAGAGAGGTCAGTATCCCAGATGTTAACTAGGGCATCAACAGTATCGCCGTCACTTCCAACCATATACCCCTCTAGGGCTTCTTGGAACCTAGCAGGTTCCATCAGCCTTCGAGGGTGGACCATCCTAATGGGTCCGCCACCCCCGGAGGGGATCTGGGTTGATGCCTTGATGCTAGCCTTCACCAGGAAATGATCCGTCCATGACAGGGCGGAAATGTTGGTAATTTCCGCCCACGGATTTTCCATGTCCGTACAGAAGACCAAATCGAGTGTATTCCCCGCACAATGCGTTGGACCCGAAACCAGCTGAGACAGGCCCATGGCTGTCATGGTATCCATGAATTCCCGAGCCGCACCGGATAGAACTGCGTTGGCCACGAAGGGAATGTTGAAGTCTCCCAGGACTAAAAGCCTGGGGGACTCCAACACCAGCTCCGAGACCAACTGTGTCAGCTCGTTAAGGGAGTCTGTTAGCGCACGGGGTGGCCGGTAGACTAACAGAATCCCTAGACTGTCTCTAGCCTTCAGGGTCAGGTAAATACACTCGATATAGGAGGTCTGACGAACATGGTTCCTGGTTAGAGACAAGGTGTTTTTATGCACCAAGGCAACACCCCCCCCCCCCCGCCCACCTAACCTGTTCTGGTCCTTCACTGAGTACCCGGATGGGAGGGCCTGAGCCCACACAGCATCACCCTCAGGCCCTAGCCAGGTCTCGGTTATGCAAGCCAGGTCACAGTTGTTATCCTCAATTAGATCGTATATAATGTGGGATTTTTTCCTAATGGACCTGGCATTGCACAGGAGCAGAGACAGGGTTTGTGGTATGGTTGGAGTAACCCTCAGGCCCTGTTGGTTAGGAGAAGGACTGGAAGGAGAGATAGATATTAAGCATCGATCACGCCTTCCCCTGTAACGCCTGTCCTTTCTCCTACCGTCATACTTCCCCTTGCCCCACACAACTTGGATCGGAGCCCCGCTCACATCATCAGAAAGGTTACCCTCTCCCTCCCCAAGTAGTTCATTCTCTCCTCCCATATTAATATACTCCTTCTCCTCCACAACATATCAATATAATAGAGAGGGGGATGAAAGAAGACCAAAATTCCCCACAACAGCATAGCGTCCAAACAGGATTGGATGATAATAAAGGGGGTAGTGGTGACTCGGAGGGGCAGGTGTGCTTTAGCTGTTCTATGCTGCCCTTGCACGTCCGTACATCCTCCCACTACCCTCTGGGCTCTCTGAAGGGAGCTGTTGGCAGGTAGGTCGCCTGGCTGGCCCCAGGCCTCTACACTTCCTTCTTCCGCCGCTGGTGCCGCCTCTTTTGCGTCACAGTTCACTGTCCGCGGGTGTGTTAGCATCGTTGCGCCTAAAAGGCCTCTGGTGTTCCGGCCACGCCCCCACCTGCTGCTTCTGCGCTGCTGCTGGGGAGAGAAGGCTGCTGCTGGGCCTAAAAGGCCTCTGGTGTTCCGGCCACGCCCCCTCCTGCTGCTTCTGCGCTGCTGCTGGGGAGAGAAGGCTGCTGCTGGGCCTAAAAGGCCTCTGGTGTTCCGGCCACGCCCCCACCTGCTGCTTCTGCGCTGCTGCTGGGGAGAGAAGGCTGCTGCTGGGCCTAAAAGGCCTCTGGTGTTCCGGCCACGCCCCCTCCTGCTGCTTCTGCGCTGCTGCTGGGGAGAGAAGGCTGCTGCTGGGCCTAAAAGGCCTCCGGTGTTCCGGCCACGCCCCCTCCTGCTGCTTCTGCGCTGCTGCTGGGGAGAGAAGGCTGCTGCTGGGCCTAAAAGGCCTCCGGTGTTCCGGCCACGCCCCCACCTCCATCACAATGTTTTATTGGCAAGATTTATTCAACGTTTGTTTTGCCTTTGTTTACCTCTGGGGCTGTGAGGGTATGGCCTGCCTGAGGTCACCCAGTGGCTTCCATGGCCTAGTGGGATTTTGGAATCTGGTCTCCCAGAATCCTAGTCCAACATTCAAACCGTTATAGCACAGTGGCTCAGTATTATTATTTAACTGATTGATGCTCAAGTGTTTAACAATTTAACCAAGCGCATTTAAAAGCACTGTTAAAATGGTGAAGTAGAAGAAACAAATAAATATTTAAGGAATTGTTTCTAAACTTCGATCTGAATCAACATGGGCAATTACAAAATTCTTTATCAAGTTCCACTAGTTTTGAGAATAAATTTGCCACACACTACACAACCAGGTATCTGATCCCAAACCTTCCCTGCATTTTAGTACTTTAATCCAGACACAAATCTAAAACATTTTGTACCTAGTTGCTGAACTGGGGAAAAGTCAGGATTATTATTCACATTTGATGACAAGATTTTCCAGCAGAGAGCAGACACGCTTCTATGTAATTTAGGCATGTTAATTGAAGAGATAATGAGCATGGATTACATGTAGTTTGGCAGTGACACTACAATTACAGGCTCCTTTTATTCAGCAGTCTTCAAGGAGGCAGCAGAAATCTAAGAAAGTTTATTTCCAGTGTGGGCAGGGATCGTTTGAAAGACGACGCATTAAAAGTGGGGGAGTAAATAAGAAATCAGTTTTTCTCAGCCTTGGAAAGAGATAATTAAAATCTCAAAAGAGTGGGCAACAATGTATATTCACTTGGGCTTCGGTAATTTCACTTCCACTGTGAAAGGGAAACATTTTAAACCTTTGGACCATCTGTTGAATTCTTCTTTCTGTGTCATCACATTAAATAAAGTACAATATCATTCTAGATATGTTTGTTGCTAGTGCTCATAAATGCACAGGAAAGAGTACTTAGAAATTTAGGAGACAGAAAGAACCAGCTGCTTATACAGATTGCTATTGGTTGAAGAATAGATGGAAAACTGTGCACAGTTCTGGACATCACAATTCAGGAAGGATATTGAAAAGCTGAAGCATGTCCAGAAGAGGGCAACCAAAATGGTGAAAGGTTTGGAAACCATGCCCTGTGATGAATGTATGGGTATGTTTAGCCTCAAGGAGAAGGTTAATAGATGATATGATAGCTATGTTTAAATACTTGAAAGAATGGAATACGGAGCATGGTACTTTATAAGTACAACAACTGAAAACTGTGGGTCCTTTTTTTCTGCTCTTCCAGCAATTGATTCAAGCTACAGGTAAAGAGATTCCACCTTCTTTTCTGCTGCTCCAGAGACTAGAACATGGAGCAATGGATTCAAGCCACAGGAAAAGAGATTTCACCTAAACAGTAGGAAGAACTTCTAGACAGTAATAGATGTTGGAAAGTGGGATATGCTGCTGTGGATTGTGATGGAGTCTCCTTCTTTGAAAGTTTTTAAACAGAGGCTGGATGGCCATCTGTTGGGAGTGCTTTGTATGGCAGGGGGGTTAGACTGGGTGGCTTTTGTGGTCTCTTCCAACTTTGTGATTCTATGATTCTGTGCAAAGACAGCAGCCAAGATCACAGAGAACATAACTCTCCCCCTGCACAGTTCCACTGGTCTATCACTTCTACCTGCACAAATGGCAACTTTTCAGGCAACTTTTCTTTATGGCCATTTATTGGCATGAAATACATGTGTGGCACATGGCTGCATTTCTGCAGCCATGAGAAACCACTAGCTGTTGTCCTCCCAGACCTTCAGTGACTATGCTGGAGATCTGGCAAAACAATGGTTGCAGATGGATGCTGCTTAGGTGCCCCATGCCCTACTAAACACTAGGACTGAATTCTGTAATGAAGAATATATCATAAGAGTTTTGAAAGTGCAGGTGTATTGCAGAAGGAGAAAGAGAAAACTCATCATTACAACAACTAAAGGAAGAAGAAGAAGAAGAAGAAGAAGAAGAAGAAGAAGAAGAAGAAGAAGAGAAAAGTGCTGTGTAAGTTGATTGTGCTATATAAATGATGATGATGATGATGATGATGATGATGATGATGATGATGATAGCAGTGGCCTAGTTGGCCAAAAGCGATGCACACTCACCCTCTCAAACAAATTAGCACCAGGAATTGCATAGTAAAGTAGGTACTGGATATCTGCTACAGCAACAATTTAAGTGTGTGTGATGTCAGGTATTGCATACGTAAATGATTAACATGCGTGGAAAAGGAGTAGAAAAGCTCAGCTCATATAGATATATATTGACTGATGTAGCAATGGATGCTGCACACCTCTGCGTAGAACATTGAATGTGGTAGTTGGTATTTTTCCTCTGAGTTTTGAGGTTTTCTGTATGTTTTGGGTCAATTTTTTTTTTTATTTTGGCAAGGTCTGGGGGCTTCAGGAGTCTCAACAAGTGCTGAATTTTCCTCACCCAGGAACTATAGCCTCCTGCGAAGAAATAATTCAGGAAATCCAGTGAACATTGTAAAACCATAATTGGAAGGTTAGGTAAAAAATAATAACTTAGTTTTAAATTTAGGCAGTTTTAAAATTCCCTGAAGAAGACTGTTAGCACTGTAAATGCTGTTGAATATATAAATATAAATTATATTAAAGATAATTTAAGCAACTTTCCTTTGCAGGAGACTCACGGAATCAAACTGCAACCATGTTTTGTTTTTAATCATTCAACGACTATAGTGCAGCCTGAATCTCTCTTATCTGAAATGGTTGGGACTAGAAATGTTTTGGATTTCAGATTTATTTTTTATTTCGGAATACCTGTATTTGTATATATGTGCATAATGAGCAGTCTTGGAGATGGTACCCAAGTCTAAAAACAAAATTAATATATGTTTTTATACATGTGTACATAGCCTGAAGGTAATTTTATATAATATTTTAGATAGTTTTGTACATGAAAAGAAGTTTGTAAACACAGAAAGCAAAGGTGCCACTATGTCAGCCACCCATGAAAAAAGTTTTGGGTTTTGACTATAGAAAAGGAGAAAGAACTTATGGGGGGAAAAACATTCTAAAACAGAGAAGAAAGTAAGATATTCATGTGACTTGATTACAATGTTTGGAAAGAAATCAAAGAGGATTTGATAAAATGGTCAGAATTAAAATTCTCTTTCTCAGGTAGAATTGTAGCAGTGAAAATGTCAATTCTTCCAAGGTTTAATTCCCTGTTTTCCAGCTTACCTATCATAACAAACAAACCTTTGATCTATGGAACAAGGAACTCAAAAAGTTCATCTGGGAAGGGGAAAAAAGCAAGAGTCAAATGGAAAACAATGATAGACATTAACGAAAATGGCAGTTGTAACCTACCAGATCTGGAATTATACTTTCAAGCAAATACCCTAACATCATTGACAGTCTGGATAAAATTGGAAAATAGAAGACTGCAAGATTTAGAAGGATTCAACCTCAGATTTGGATGGCATATGTGACTTTGGTACAAGTCAAGATACACAAGGATTTTGAGCATCGTTTTCTTAGAAAAACAATACTCAAATTCTAGTCAAAAATGAAAATGGACTTTTATCAAGGAATGTCTAGTTGGGCCTCACCTCAGACAGCCCTACTGGACAGATCAAAAATGACAAACAATTGGTTAAGATATGGAGATATTTTAAACAAGAACAATGATAAAGAAATGGAAGAAATTAAAAGACATAAAAGAAATAAAAGGTTTAGAGCAAAAAATTCAGCAGTTATTATATAACCAATTTAAAGAAAGATTTAAAATCGATCAAAAACAATTTGGCTTCACAATACCGGGCAATAACATTGATAAAATTCTAGTAGGAGATTATTCAAAACAAATATCTAAATTATATAATAAACTGTTAAAAAGGAAAATAAAACAGGACCTGACCAAAGACACGATGATTACCTGGGCAGCTGACATTGGTAAAGAACTGGACCTGGAAAGCCGGATTTAAGCAAGAAAACATACAAAATGCCAAAACATCAAAGAAAATTACTATAAGATGTAGTTCAGATGACATTTAACACCTGCAAAATTAGCCAGAATATATAAGAACCAACAAGACATGCTGGACATGCCAAGGAAACATAGAATCCTAATTAAATATGTGGTGGACATGCCCTGTGGTTAAAGCATTCTGGAGACAACTCCATTGGACAATCAGTAAAATATTAAAAATAACATAAGCTAATATAAGAAGTATACTTACTCAACATGATTAACAAAATACAAAAACAAGATAGAAATAATCATTGGAGGAAATTTTTATTATATGATCTCCCTGGCCCGAATATTGTTAGCCCAAAAATGGAAGACGAAGAGGTTCCCTCAATGGATGACTGACTGATAAAAATGGACAAACTGACCTGCTCCATGGACAGAAAATCTTTTGAAGAAACCAAAAAAGGATGAAAGACATTTATAGAATACTGTAAAGATAAATAGAGTTGACAGAATTAGAATATATCTGAGTACAAAAGTTAAGGATAAAGAAAAATATCTTTTTTAAGAGAATAAGCAAAAACCAAGATAAAAAATTGAAGTAACATTACAATTATCATCAATGGGGAATGGAATAGAGGAAAGAAATATGTGCACCCAACCAACAGTGATAAGAGAAGTCAAACTAATTTATTTATATACATACAGAATATAATTTGTTTTATTTATGTTAATTTAAAGGCTGGTAAAACAAAGAGATATTAAGGTTCCAGGTATATACAATAAAGAATGTATTCCAGAATGTAATATATAGGAAAATGGAATGGGAAAGACTGTTTGACATGTAATGAAGTATATGCAGTGTATGAAACATCTAAATTGAAAAAAAAAAGGTTTTGGCTTTTGGAATATTTTGGATTTCAGGATTCCAGATAAGGGAGACTCCACTTGTATAATGCCTGCCACCGAGATAACTACCCTGTTTCCCCGAAAATAAGATATACTCAGAAAATAAGAGCTAGTAGAGGTTTTGCTGAATTGCTATATATAAGGCCTCCCCCAAAAGTAAGACCTACCAAAGATTTTGTGTGTGTGTGTGTGTGTGTGTGTATAGTATATAATAAATGTTCTTTTTTTCAAACAATAAATGTGAATTCTTCTTCATGGTAAAATAAGACATCCCCTGGAAATAAGATCTAGAGCATCTTTGGGAGCAAAAATTAATATAAGGCACTGTCTTATTTTTGGGAAAACATGGTATGTTGCACTGTCAAATAACCATAAGTCTTCTGGAACCTTAAATGCTAATAAATTTGGCCATAAATTTCTCTATCAGAAAGGACTAACAAAGTGAAAACTGGAGAGTGGTCATTTAGCTTTAATGGTTGTGTACAAGAAGGAATTTCAGCAGGTATTACTTGTTATCTACTTGCATGACAATAAATGCCAGCAGAAATTCCCTTTTCTACACAAGCAGTAAAGTTACAGAAGCCCTCTCCAGTTTTCAGTCTGGGAACCCAAGTTCACACCATAATTTGAACATCCTTTTCAACCAGAATTGCATGGCAGTTTCAAATATCAGTAACTTCAGTGGTAGCTCAGAATCCAGACCTTTTTCAAAAATTCAGAAGAAAATAATCTCAAGAGTGATATGGATTCTGGATGCCTGGGATTTAAATGTGTAAACACAAAATCCAATACCAGTTCTAAGATGTAGCATCCATGAAATATCAACTTTGATATTATGAGAAAGAAAGGGCAATTGTAGCTGTTACAACTGTGGAGGAAAGCTTTGAAATGTGTAAACAGACAGCTGGTGAACTAGCAGGGGGTAAAAGCAACCATTTTGTGGGATTCCAGACCCCGAACTACAAAAGATTCATCTACCACTGCTATTAATCCCAGTAATTAATTCACTTATTTCATTTACAAAGTTGCTTCTAGGCACAATTTTGCTATTCCAGTGAGCTCAAGAAGACAAAATTCACTTTGTATCATGATCCTATTGTCAGTCAGTTTCATAGCACTGTTAAAGTGAACATTAGCGCACTGGTCCTACACAATGCTGCTTTAATGGATATTAACTAAGCTATAGCATAAACCTGGGTTTGAAAGGTTGCATCAGTAAACTTAATGTAATCCAATGAGCCCCACTTCCAAAAAGTGTTTAGATTTGTAGTTTAAAAGTGCTTTAAGAATTATCCAGGTCCCAGATCGAAATATCATCCTTGCATTGAATGGAATGTGGTATGTTGTTGTTATGTGTCTTCAATTCATTATGGCAACCTATTACTGATAGTCCCGGCTGGCAAACTGGCTGCACCACCTTCACCCTCCATAGTACTAAGGTTTGTATTTGTCTGTTTGTAGTCACTTAAGTTGCCTAGAGAGGATTGCGTTGCCTAGAGATGACATTGGCCCAACTATAGGGAAAGATGTGTGGCTGTACATCCAGCACTGGAAACAGAAAATCCTACCCTCATAATCAACCAGGGGATGCCTCAACCAAACAAACAACGAAGACTTCAACAAAAATGCCCAAACGGTAAGTGATAATCCTGTTCTCTTTTCCTCTCTAATAAACCCCTCTTCAATATCCATTTTGGTTGCTCTACACTGCATGTCTTTGTAGGTGCATGCACATACCCACATGAGGAGAAAAATCAAGCAAGCCAAAGGTTTCACAGCCTATGGGCTGGGCTGTAATGACTTTCTTTCACGTTTGCAAAACTAATCATATTTTCTATTAAAATTGTAAAGCCTAAGGGAGAATAAGAAAATCCTCCCAAAGCAAATTCATGGTACATTTAAAAAATGCATTATTTATTTTATTTATTTTTTTCATATTTGTATGCTACAGTTTCTTCTGAAATGTCAAAGCAGCATACACGGCATTTCCAATTGATCTTCCACCAAAGACTGATTAGGATTGCACCATGATGTACAAACCAAACATAATGAGCACTGCATGTATTTCAGCAAATCAGGTGCTCTTGTCTACTCATCATCCATTGCTCACTTTTCCAGACTTTCTTTTTCATGCTGATAGATTTTGATTTTATACACAGCATAACACACATTTTTCTACAAAGCATGATAATACAAAGCCCCTTATATGCATTTATATGGGGGGTGTACACCTTCTTCCTTTTCTTTTATCAGCATCTCTTTCATCTTCATCCAAAAGTAACACAATATTTCATATTGTTTATACTTCAAATGTTTCCATAAAATATGAAGGCAGACAATCCTGCCTGCCTTGCCACAAGGTTCATCAAAACAAAGCAATCCAGCATCCTGAGGATGTTGCCCCTTCAGAACAGGGAAAGTTAAGTACCAGCAGATTCCACAGTGGATTTTGCTAACATACCTACACACTGCCACTTAGCTAAGTTAAGAGCACTGGAATGGCCACAATCCAAAGAGGTGGTGAAAAGACTTAATAAAATCAGGCATCTTTCTTGTGCAGAGCCTGGCTTTTACAGGGGAGAAGGTGAAGGGAACTATTCACCAAGGAAGGAGTGGACCTAGCTTTGTGTATTTTGGAACTACACTCACAGCCTGTCTTGTCCAATTCCTACTTTGATCCCTTTTGCTCTGCCCAGTATATCCCTCTGTCTATGGAGGAAATCCAGGAAATCCTGGGGAAAAAATCTAACAAAAAGGTTTAGGAATTTGCATTTGAAACCAAAGCTGTCCAACATGTTTTTCTAATGTGAAGCCATGAGTGTACAACTGCTAGCTCAGATATGAGTGAAGGAGCTGCCTAAAAGCTGAGTCATCCTGTTGGCAGACATATTCTCAGCTCTGGAATATCAGCTTTCTAGGGTTTTAGGTAAGCTGCTTTCCCAACTCTATCTGGAAAAATTAGGAAGTGACCCTGGACTTCTTGCTTGCAAAGTACCATTAAGCCACAGCCTCAACATTTAGTGGCTGTCAGTGCTTCCCATGCCAAGACTCTCAGATATGCCATTAATGTGTCTCTTTGTTTAATTTCCAGTATTCCAATTTCCAAGCAGCTGGCATCCATAAAAGGTAAGGTGGTCTACCCTGTACATCCATTTATTTTAGAATACATAAGAGGAACAGCATCTTCTTGTGCAGGAGCTAACAAACTGCACAAAGCACACAACATTTTCAGCCTAAAGCCAAATATTTCAGCAGTTCTTATGAGAAGCCTTACTGCTTCCAATATAATTAATTCAACACATCCTTCCCCCTTTCAGATGTGTTGCCCAGTATCCTCACAGCAGATCTAATAGCACAAGAACCCAAGCAGCTTCTGTTGATGTTGTGTGCCTTCAAGTCAGTAGGAGACCTATCACGGGGTTTTCTGAGAGGGTGTGACTCATCCACGGTCACCCAGTGGGTTTTCATGGCTGACTGGGGGATTCAACCCTGTTCTCCAGGGTCCCAGCCCTATGCTCAGACTACTACGCCACACTGGCTCTCAAGCAACTTCTACTGAAGAGTAAATTGTGAGATATCACACATAGTGGCAGAAATGCAATAAGGTTACAAGGCCAATGGAATACACTGAATGAAGGGTGGAAGGGGAGGGAAGGGGAGGGGGAAGTCAAGAAGTAAAAAATATGCTGTAGCCAAATAAATTGACAAAAGAGTTGGGTAGGAGGGTCAGCGATCTGCAAGTGGGGACCATAAATACACATTAGTTTAAACAAAAGAATACTAAGGGGCTTTCTATATTGGCAAAAAGAAGTGTGTTCATGGCTGCATGAAACTCTCGCCTTTAGATGAGAAAAAGGGAAAGTGTGCCATGAAAATGCTTTTTTGCGTTTTAGGGGAGAAGAAGCGCCTTTAAAAAGGTGCTGGTTTTCCCAGCTTCTTTTTTAAAAACTGCGGAACAGCGTAGCTCCATCTAAAGGCTGTGATGCAGCTGCTAAGCATTAAGGAAAAGGCAACTTCATGTCACACTTTCCTGCCAATCTAGAAAGCCCCTAAGATTTTATCCCCCCCCCCAACTTTCCTCCTGTTGAGTTAATTGAATGTAAAGTACTTCTGCACTTTGAATGCATTTTGCATCAACTGAAATAAGCCAAGGACAAAGAGGAAAAGGAGGGAAGAGGAGAGAAAAACTTGGACATTTTAAAAGCAGCTGAAAAAGCAGGATGACAGAAAGTTAATTGGGCTGTTTTCCCACTACATTGGGTTAAACAGGCATGGCTCCCACTGAATCCAATTTTAGAAATCTATTCAGAAAGGGGGGCCATGCTTTTTGCCCATTTTTGCCATTTAACCCGTGTCAAAAAAAAAAAAAATTGGGAAAATGGGGTATTTGGGGGCTGAACTGATTTATTTAGAAATAAATTGATTCAGCCCAAGTGGGAACCAGGTGGATTCAAATCGGAATTAATCTGCCCTGGTTCCCACTGGCAGCCCGGCCTGGGGGGGCAGCTGGCATTACCCTCCTGACCCCAAAATCCCCAGCCCAGCCTCCTTACCAGCTTCTATAGCTGCTGGCGGTCTTCCCTGGGCTTTTTTTTTTTTTTTAATTCTGGCTCCCCCTGGCTTCTCTGCCACCTCCTACCAGCCTCCCTGGCTGTAGGAATTTTTTAAAAAAGGCCGCAGGAAAGCCGGTCAACACCAAAGAAGCCGGTAAGGAGTCTGGGCCAGGCATTTGGGGCCAAGAGAGGCCAGAGATGGGCTGGGCCATTAAGCTGCCCCTCCTCCCTGCCACTGAACTGATTCCTGAAACTGGCGCCAACATAGCAGGAAACCACATTTTTTTCAGAACCAGTGTTAGGAATTGTTTCAGGCAACGGATTTTCTGGTAAGTGGGAATGAGCCCTGGGACTTTCCCTGCCAAATCAGAAAACTTGGAGGTTGTGAGTTATGCAAACAAAAGTGGATTTTTTTTTACATCTTGGTTTTTTTTACACCTTTTTACATCAGACCATTCACAGCATGCTGCCTCACTCCAGGCCTCAACCTGAAGGCATTACTGATCTCCAAACAACTCCATACAAGAGTCTGTGCTTGCTGGAGGTCACTGGACTCCACTATTTCTATAAAATGTTTTCTTTTGGTAATTTTCTTTTACCAAATTTTACCAAATTTTAATATTTCCCCTTCAGCTCTAGGAAAAGGTTCTGCTTTAGAGAAAGCGATTGCTACAACTGCCTTGGTTTATGACAATGCTGCAGACACTGATGGGAAACTCAGCAAGTCTGATGCTAAACAGCTACTCCAAAGCCAGTTTACGCATTTCATGCAGGTAAAAGAGTCAATGTTGGTCTTGTATCCTTTTAGACTTACCTTGTCCCCTCTCAACTCATTCAATGACTAAGAAGAATTTTAAAGAAGATTTTAAATGCACCTGTCCAACTCAGGGAAAGGACACTCTAAAACTCATCTAACTTACCTAAAGAACCTAGCATGTTCATACAGCTTCTAAGTGCTCACAGATATATGCACACACACAGACAGACCCTTATTTATATCAGTTTAAGTACAGTCAGCCCTCCATACCCATGGATTCTGAATCAATGGATTCAACCATCCAAGGCTTGTTGTTGTTTTTTTAAGATTCTAAAAAGCAAACCTTGATTTAGTCATTTTATAAGGGACACCATTTTACTACACCACTGTATACAGAATCATAGACTCATAGAATCATAGAGTTGGAAGAGACCACAAGGGCCATCCAGTCCAACCCCCTGCCATGCAGGAACTCCCAATCAAAGCATCCCCGACAGATGGCCATCCAGCCTCTGCTTAAAGACCTCCAAGGACGGAGATTCCATTACACTCCGAGGGAGTGTGTTCCACTGTCGAACAGCCCTTACTGTCAGGAAGTTCTTCCTAATGTTAAGGTGCAATCTCTTTTCCTGCCGCTTGCATCCATTGTTCCGTGTTCTAGTCTCTGGAGCAGCAGAAAAAAAGCTTTCTCCCTCCTCAATATGACATCTCTTCAAATATTTAAACAGGGCTATAATATCACCTCTTAACCTTCTTTTTTCCATACTAAACATCCCCAGCTCCCTAAGTCGAGTGAGGGCATGGTTTCCAGACCCTCAAAGGGCATGGTTTCCAGACCCTTCACCATCTTAGTTGCCCTCCTTTGGACACACTCCAGTTTCTCCACATCTTTTTTGAACTGTGGTGCCCAGAACTGGACACAGTATTCCAGGTGGGGCCTGACTAAAGCAGAATAGAGTGGTTTAATGGGGCTTGAGCATCCACAGATCTTGGTATCCATTCATGGGGGTGGGGAGGGGAGTTGTCCTAGAACCAAAACTCCAGTGGATATCAAGGACCCACTAAACTACTATTTAAAGAGTAAAGCCAACTGAAAAGAAAACATAGCCTAAGACTAGACACATTTACATTCATTTTTACTTATTTCTAAGGAGGTATCATTACTTTTTTGTGTAACATCCACCTTCACCATCAACAATACCTGTTTTCCAAGGCCACTGCCAAATATCAGATTGTGCTATCTCAGCCATTTGATGGCTGGAGAGTGAGCACCTAAGAAACTTCAGCAAAGAGAGAGAATTGATCTTCTCCTGGAATTCCAGCAACTCAACTAAAGATGCCTTCTGGAAAACATAGCTTCTTTATTTTAACAACTGTAGAATATATGGATGCAATTTTAATTTAGGTTAATGTGTCCTTTCCAAAGATAGTGAATGATATTATTATTATTATTATTATTATTATTATACCAAGGCTCAAGGTATAAGACATAGATATCATTACACATGAGGTTAAAAGACATAGATATCATTACACATGAGACTATCATTACACATTGAAATTATCCAGATATAAAATAAAAATATACCAATTTCAAATTTATAGTTTAAAATCACCTGGTTAGGCCTGCTGGAAGAAATAGGTCTTTAATACTGTTTTAAATTCAGACAGCATGTTTAGCTGTCGAATCTCTCCCAGAAGGTCTAAGGGTGACTGATGAAAAGGTCCTCTGGGTGACAGAGAACCTGATTTATTCCTCTGATTATTCTTTGTTTTTATGTTAATATGATTTATGTTGCTTTCTGGGGTTCATATAGATGGTTTAAATAAATAAACTATAAATAAAGCAACTATGGTTACCACCTTTAGAAGAAAGCCAGGTTCCTCTACATCATAGTTTGAAGTTTGTTTAATACCTTGTCCTGTTCTGAAGCATGCAAGTATAGTTTCGCAGGTTGAATGAAACAGCTTCCTGGTTTAATTTTGGCCCAAGTAAGAAAGCTAAGTGGAAAGTCAAAAATCGTGGAGGCCTTTCATACTACAGAGTTAAAGTGCTATTATTCCACTCTTAACTGCTATGGCTGCATCCTGTGAAATCCTAGGGTCTGTAATTTGGTGAGGCACTAATGCTCTCTGGCTGATATCCCTGTCTAAATTGCAATATTTAAATATCCCTGTCTAAATTGCAAATCCTAGGAATCAGTGGGATGGAACCATGGTTGTTAAAGTGGAATCATAGAACTATAATTGTGCAGCAATGTGCTTATAACTCATCATATTAAACCAAAATGTAATAGAACAAGATCAGAACCTTTCTTTAAATGAATATTATAGCATATTATAGAATTTCTCTAAAAATTCTGTTGTTATAATACAGTACATTCCTTAGCAGTAATGATGAAAGCCACTTTCACTTTTTTGCCATAAAACAATTCACATTACTTTACAGGGTCAGGAAAGCAAACCAAAATACCAGGAAATAATTTCTGCTCTTGATGAGAACAAGGAGGACCAAATATGCTTTGAAGATTTCATGGTTCAGCTGCTTAGTCTCACCCTGATGTCTGACCTCCGTCAAGAGATCCGAAATGTGCGAAAAACTAAGTGATTAAGAGTGTTTAATAGAATGCATAAACTACGCAATGGGGAAAAGAGAAGATAATCTTAGAGAATGAGCTAGAACTAAAGATAGATCATTGGTATCATTGATAAACTGTATATACTCATGTATAAGTCTAGAAATTGCAATCAAAAAATTGACCCGAAAAACCTGGATCAACTTATTCATGGATCAATGTATATAAGCACATAAGGACATGTATATATATATATGGAATCACTATATTTTGACTGTTGTTGTTGTTGTTGTTGTTGTTGTTGTTTAAAGGTACCATTGCATTCTCTGAGTAGAGTGGCAAAAGGCAAGAGCTTTAGTCTATCCTGGGAGCATCTAGCCTTTATGGTAAATACAAGTATGCAAGTTCTTTGGCATAATTTCCCCTTGTTTCATTGTTTACATCCTTGGTTATATGTCCCTAAATTTTATTGACACATCCATGGGTCATATCAAAATACTTAATTTTGACTCCAAAACCTGTCCTTGATTTATACACAATGTTGATTTATAGTTGAGTATATACGATAATTTAAAATTAGTGGATTATGGAGAAAAATTAGAATTAGTCTCTGATTTTGGAGTCACAATCTAAATATGAAAGTTCAGATGAGAAATGAGTGCTTATGCTTATTCTCCTGGATTGCCTATGACTTTATCTGAGAGAAAGCTTATTTAAATGCAGTGGGATTTACATCTTTATAAATATGCACAAGCTTGGTCTGCAAAAGATAATGTTTGCCATGGCAAAAATCAGATAGTAATCCTAATCCAAAAATATAAAGCCATTGTGTGGAGTAGCATGAGAGGGAGGCATGTGAATGAGTGTGTGTGTTCATTCCAGGAGCTTTATGGCATAGGTGTCCCTCCAGATGTGTGCTTCTCCAGATGTTGGATTGCAGCTTCTAATATCCTTCATCACTGGCTATGCTAGCTAAGGATGATAACAGTTCCACAACATCTGAAATGACACTTTGCCAATTTCTTCTTAAGGGGAATAAATATTCCCACCCACACAGAATAGATGGCATGAAAATATGCATCTTAACCTATATAACATGGGACAGGGGGGAAGGTAATAGTGTACACCCAGAGACACATGTTTATATTGTCCTTATCAAATAGCATCTGAATATCTATGTAGATTAGGATACATGCCTGTAGTGCCCACCCTACACATTACCTTGTACAGACAATCAGAAGTGTGGTGTGTGAATCCCTCCTCCAATACCTGTACACAACTCTGGATGAGTAAGTATATGAATTAGCCTTGAAAAATTTGTAGTACTAGGCTACAGTATAGCAAACTTTGTTGGTATTAAGAGCTTGGGATGCGGCAGTTAAGTGCTGTCTTACTGAAAAATTGATTGGTTGTTTAGAGTTGATTTGAGTTTACTGTTCCAAATTCAGTCTGATAGTAGTATTTATATCTGTAAATACAAGTACACACTGTTCAGATTTTACAGTTAATGCATTATCTATCATTAACAATATTAAATAATATTAAATAAATAAATGCAAAAAAGTTCATGTATTTAATGAGAAATGTAAAAGTACAAAGCACTGAAACGTACTGAATTCACTTATTATATCACCTAGTGCACTTTCAGCCATCCTGACATTGGTCAATCTTGGCTTCCTCTTGGCTACTTGGAGACCTGCTATGAACTAATTTTGTGACAGCTGGAATCTTTCCTGTCTGATGTCCTGAAAAACAGTAGAGAAACATTCATTTTCTACCTGTATGTTATTCATTCAAATATCAGGTTTTAAAGTTGACAGCTCCAAAGCAGCCTCAAGCGACTGTCTCTCTTAAGGCTGTAGTCCATGGTACATTTAATTGGCAGAAAAGCCCACTGATCACAGTGGGACTTCTGAATAAAAATAGATGAGATAATGTTGTGAGGCTACAAAACTACTTACACATGCCCTCCAACATTTCACAGATGAAAACCAGGACATATATGGCTAAGTAACCTCAAGGAGTGGCCAAGAAAGAAAAGGGCAAAAGTTTTTAATGACCAAGACACCCAAAAACTACTATTTTAAGCAAACAAACAAACATTGGAATGTATGGAGTGAGTCTAGGAAAGCCTGCAAAATACCCTAAATCAATAAATTCTGTAATCTTGAGTCTGTGTTGATGCACGTGCAACATAATTAACAATAAATATACTATTGGATGGCTTCGTGTCTTGAGTGCTGGATTTTGATTCTGTTGACTAAGATTTAATTCCCTGCTCAGCCATGGAAATCCACTGGATGACCTTAGGTCACGTTTAGGCTTCAAGCTTGTTCACCTTTAACTAGAAGTAAGTCCCACTACATTGTTAATGCGAATAGAACATTGATCTCCAGATTAATAAATCTCTCTCAAAGTAAGTACAGTGCACCTGCATCATACATGAGTGCACCATACATGACTTTCAGCACACACCCATCAGAAGAGGCAATGGCATGCACACCACAGGCTCCACCATACGCAATATTTCCCTTACTTCAGGGGGAGGGGAAGGGGAGAGAAGAAAACTAGTAAAACTAAATCTTAAGCTATAAGATAAGTTTTGTACAAGTCTCAAAAACTAGCACCAATCAGGACCGAAGGAAGGAGAACAAATATTTTCATATCAGGAATGTTTGTCTGTAATATTGGCCCATTTTTGTTTACTCAGTATAGGTAATGAAAGAGGATGAACCTCTGAGTGGCTACAGTCACCCATACTATGACTTTAATGCAGAAATAGGCAGCTATGTTGAGGCCAGAGGTCACATTCTAGCTTTTGGAAGTGTGGTGAGGTCAGGACCACACACACACACACACAGTATTCATATCATACAATCCCACAGTGATGTACACTCAAATAGGTTTATTTACTTCCCAAAATGAGATATCTGTTAATCCCCTCAATAAATTTTATGTGAATCTGAACATTAAATTCCTATAAATAAATGAAACAGTATGTGGCTAATGCCCTGTAAATAACCTTTGTTTTCTATTATGAGAGAAGATGGGAGAGGAGATTTTGCTGAGGTTCTGTCCCCCAATCACTGAAAACTAAGAAGAGAAGAAAAGAACAAGATTTCAATTATTGCCATGCCCACTTCTTTCAAGGCTACTGTGGCTGCAAAATGAGATGGGCTGAGATTTTCTAGAGTTTCTGTCTCCATTGTCCTAATAGTCAGAAAAAAGAGCACAGTCTCAATCATTTCCTCATCTCTCTTTGATCTTTTCCAAGTTCACCCAATAGTTTTATGGCTGAGGCGAGAATCAAACCCTGGCCTCCAGAGTCATAGTCCAACACTTAAACCACTATGCCACATAGTGTGGTACACATAAAGTGTATAAGTGTGTAAGCCACATGTAAGTGTGGCCTATGTACACATTTTGGATGGGGCACAGGGTTGCCAGTACAAGATGCACAATAAAGATGCATGCAGCTGCTCTGAGCTCCAAAGGGAAGAAAAAGAAGGATGACTCCCCTAAGTGTGAGCATATCCCTGTTTGTTCCCCACTTTTAGCTGAGACCAGCTGCTGCTTCATCATCAGATTGTTTTCTTCTCCTTCTGCTCCTCCTCAGCTGCTGCAGAAGAAGAAGAAGTAGGAGCCTCTTCTAGGGTTTAACAGTTCACCTAGGGCAGCGGAAAGATAGGAAACTATGTGTGCAGAGTATTAGGCTTCACCATTTTGTTGTAAGATCTTGGCTGTGGTATGCAGGCTGCACTTTGCTCACTCCTGCCTTGCATGGTTGTTTTGAGGTTGAGGTGCTTGAGGAACAGAACCATTTCTGCTTACCTATGATCCTTGGAAGACATTACTTTTTCTGGACTATATATTCTTGATTCTCCAGCCAGCATGGCCACAGGAGGCAGAGCACCTGCCTCCTTGACTGGGTGTTGGAAAGGTGCCTTTTGAAAACATGGGCATGAAGCTCTTGGTAGAAACTTTAATCATCATGCAAATATAGCTGAGCTGTGATCTCCATCATTGTGCTCCACTTCCTTTTTAGATCTTAATTAACCTTGAAATCTTTGCTTGCTAAACCTTGTAGGTGCAGATGAATATTCAGGAGTCAAACAGGGTGTTCTCTGGTGAGTCTCCACATCTGGTGTGCCGCATTCTCGGCTGTTTTTATTAAAAATTGCTGCATTTATTCTACCCTACTTTTATTCCAAGCTTAGCCCCCACTGCCCTCTGCCTGCCCTTCCGCTGTGCATTTATTTCCTCTCCTAGGATGAAAATTCAGTACACTTTGACACAGCAAGTGAGACAGGAAGGTCACAAAAGAGACAGAGTGAGCAATGAGTCCAGAGCTGCAGTAGCCGCATCTCCTTTCATTATGTCTCAGTGTGATGGGAGTTGTGCTGCTCTCCAAATGTTACTGAATTGGAATTTCCAGCATTTCTCACCACTGACTATGTGAGCTTGGGCTGATAGGAGTTGCAGTCCAACTACATCTGAAGGTCCCTACATTCATTTCCCTGTCTGAAAAGGAAGGGTGTAATCCTTAACAACCCTGTGAGATCTCTGAACAGCAAAGGTTTCTGGATATTTTAGACGAAAATGTGCAAAATTAATGGAAAACTTAAGCCCTCACCCCACCCCACCCCACCCCCGTCTTCCATGCTAAAAATATTTTTAACCCTCCTTCTTTGTAAAAGGGAAAAAAGTCTAAGTAATGAGTTGGAAAGAAAATTCCCATAAAAGGCTATGAAAGTGTCATTGCCACTCCAAAGCTTCCAACCCCTTCCTTTTCTCTCACTTGCTTGAAAAGAGGTGGGTGGGTGGTCTTGGCACTTTGTCATACACTTATTTTCTTCAAGCAGGAAGAAAGAGAAATGGGGAGAATGGCCCCTTCAGTTGCAACCCTTAGTGCTAATGAAAGAGGAAATATGTGGCTTCAAGGGACATATTTAGCTGTGAGCTGACAAAAGAGGCAATGTGCCGTGGCAACCTGTAGTTCTCATCAGTTCATCGCGTCCAGAGCCTAATGGCCTACCCTTCCCAAAAAAAGTAATGCTCAGATTGATTTGATTGCATTGCCCTGCATTTGTTTATCCTAACCTTCTTCCGGGAAGTTTAGGATTATATGTACAAACACCTCTTCATTTTTAAAAATCAACTCAACAATCCTGCAAGAAGAGATGGTGAGTGGAATAAGGGCAGAAGGTACTTCATGGCTAGAGTTGCCAGTTCAGGATAATCCTTGAGATTTCTGGGCCAAAACCTGAGACCTAGGTACAGCCCCTGGTCATGTCATTAAGGGGTTATTCAAATGGTAAAATTAATCCTGGTAGAATATAGGTTGAATCTTTCTTGTTCACATGCATTTCAAATGCACCCAAGTAAGTTTGGGAGCTGCCAAAAAAACCCCACTTAACCCAGGATAATCCTCAGAGTTTTCCTAAAAGGTTTGCATTGGATATGTGAATAACCAATTCAAATAGACCCAGGATAAACCGGGATAAAATTCTGAATGCCTTGAACATGTTTCAAATACATCTACATCAGCAACTCCAACTTTATTCATTGCGCTGACATGTGGGAGCAACAGAACTTGCAAAGATGCAGTTCTGATTTTTTTTTTAAAAAAAAAAGTGTGAACAACAAAACCAGAATGCGTAAATAAGATTCTTCATATAATTGCACTAAAAAACACAATAACAGAATAGTCCCTTAGTGTTATGTATTAAATACCAACCATCCTTGCTCGCAGCTTGTTATTCAAGCAGACCCAAACACACACAAACACACACATTTTTCTGTTCAGAAATCTTTGTTAAAGTGGCTGTTTCTAGATCAAGGTGAAATGAGGAGATTATTCCTTCTCACTTGGGGATGAAACAGACAGGCAGGAAGAAGTGGCCAGAAGCCAGTCCCAGCCTAGTCACTACGGGGCTGCAAGGAACACCAGAGGAGTCCCATCGCAGTTTGGTGATGTTTGGGTGACAGGAGCATGATGGGAACCCTCGTGTGTTATAAACTCCTATGCCATGACCAACAATGTACAGCCACCTGCATAAGGAAATGTCAGCATGTGTAATGGGCTCTTCAGACCGGCCATTAAGGCCGGCCCGGGGGTGGAATCAGGGTGTTGCATCCACATGAGGCACACCCCAACTCTGTCCCCCAGGGTACCATGATGCCATGCACCACTCCACATAGTGCACATAATCATGGGGCTCCTCTGGCACTGCGTCCGCAGTGGATGGCACATGGCATCATGGGGCTCCTCTGGCACTGCGTCCACAGTGGAGTGGTGCACGGCATAATGGGGCTCCTCTGGCACTGCGTCTGCACAATGTAGTGCCAAATGAGCACTGTATAGCTGCAGTGCCATGGCTATTGCACCCTGTAAAGGCTGGATCAGCATTGTGGCGTGCAGTTTCCGTTACCCCGATCCAGCGCAAAAAGGGGGCAGTCTGTAGAGCCCCTAAGTCTCTAACAGGATCTTTAAACAGAGGTTTTTAAACAGAGGCTGGATGGCCATCTGTTGAGAGTGCTTTGATCGTGTTATTCCTGCATGGCAAAGGGTTAGACTGGATGGTCCTTGGAATCTCTTCCAACTGTATAATTCTAGGATTCCAGCCATAGCCTTAGAATTAAATTATTCATAGCTCAGGTAGTAGAGCTGAAGTTGGGAGATATTCCATGGCTGCTATTTGAATCCCAATGTTCTTGCTGTTCTACTACAAATCAGCAGTATCTCCCAGTAGATGTAGCCCAAAGGTGGAAATCATGCAACCCTCTGACTGTTCATCTGCTACACTGGGCACCATAGCCAATTATGAGGAATCCTGAAGGCTAAAGTTCAACAACATTTGGAAGGCTGTAAATGTCAGGGATGATGGGAGTTGTTGCACATAACCTTTGGCTGTAACTCCTCACCAACTTGGTAAAGCAGAGCTGACCAGTTTTGGTCAGTGGTTGTTGTGTTGCAAATATAGCAGAGTTGCAGTAAGTGCTGAAGATCCTGACAAATCTCTTCTTGCACTCTCTCTCTCATCTGGATATCACCACCTCAGGAACTGCTGGTCCTTGTTTTCACAGCTTGGCACTCCTGCTTCAAACAGTCGAGAATCCACACAACTTGTAGTCTAAACAATAGAACTATTTTTATTCTGCTATCTGGTTACATACAACTAATAAAATAACAAACAACTTTGCAACACATTGACTAAGCTTCTGTAACACTATACTGTAGAAATAATACAATTTGACACCACTTTTAAGTACTATAGCAACAGTCTATGGAATGCTGGGATTTGTAGTTTTGCAAGATTCATAGGTTTTTTGTTTGTTTGTTTGTTTGTTTGTTTGCCAAGGCATGCTTTGGTCTCACAAAAGTCCCAGGATTCTGGAAGACACTGGAAAACCAGGGTTAGAATCCCAGTTAGAATCATAGAATCATAGAGATGGAAGAGACCACAAGGGCCATCCAGTCCAACCCCCTGCCATGCATGAACGCTTTATCAAAACACCCTCTGCTTAAAGACCTCCAAGGAAGGAGACTCCACCACCCTCCGAGGGAGTGTGTTCCACTGTCGAACAGCCCTTACTGTCAGGAAGTTCTTCCTAATGTTGAGGTGCAATCTCTTTTCCTGCAGTTTCCATCCATTGTTCTGCGTTCTAGTCTCTGGAGCAACAGAAAATAAGCTTGTTCCCTCCTCAATATGACATCCCTTCAAATGTTTAAACAGGGCTATCATATCACTTCTTAATCTTCTCTTCTCGAGGCTAAAAATCCCCAGCTCCCTAAGTCGCTCCTCATAGGGTATGACTTCCAGACTTCTCACCATCTTAGTTGCCCTCCTTTGGACCTGCTCCAGTTTCTCCACATTCTTTTTGAATTGTGGTGCCCAGAACTGAACACAGTATTCCTGGTGGGGCCTGACCAAAGCAGAATAGAGTGGCACTATTACTTCCCTGGACCTAGACACTATAGTGTCTATTGATGCAGCCTAAAATTGCATTGGCCTTTTTAGCTGCCACATCACACTGTTGACTCATGTTCAACTTATGGTCTACTTGGACTCCTAGATCCCTTTCACACGTACTTTCATTCAGCCAGGTGTCCCCCATCCTATATCTGTGCATTTCATTTTTCTGCCCTAAGTGCAGAACCTTCATTTATCTGTGTTGAATTTCATTTTGTTAGCTTTGGCCCAGCTTTCTAATCTATTCAGATCATTTTGAATTTTGATCCTGTCCACTAGGGTATTAGCTAGTCCTCCTAGTTTAGTGTCATCTGCAAATTTGATAAGTATGCTCCCAATTCTGTTATCCAAGTCATTGATAAAGATGTTGAATAGCACTAGGCCCAGGACAGAGCCTTGTGGGACCCAACTGGTCACTTCTCTCCAGGATGAAAAGGAACCATTGTTGAGCACCCTTTTCATCCTGGAGAGAAGTGACAAGTGGGGTCCCACAGGGCTCTGTCATCCATGGAAACTTAGCGGGTGACTTTGGGCAAGTCACATTCCCTCAGGCTCAGAGGAAAGCAAAAGCAAATCCACTCTGAACAAATCTTACCAGAAAAACGCTGTGATAGGTTTGCCTTAGGCCACCATATGTCAGAAATAACTTGAAAGGTGTCATTAATATAACACATCTTAGATCCTGCCACATGCCAGTTCTACTTCCTCACCCACTTGTAAAGAGAAATGAGCTTTTGCACCTATAATAGTCATGTAGAAGAAAGGGGACTGAAAGGGCCCATTCACACTACGAAATAACCCAGTGTGGAAACCATATTATTTCAGGCTCGTTCATACTGGCACAGAGTAGACTTTTGTGGCTGGCAAAACAAAAACAAAACAAAACAAAAAACAATGTGGCTGGCAAAAACAAAACAAAAAAATTTAATTCGGTTCTATTGGAACCAGGGATTTTAGCATGTATTTTTAAAAGAACCAGTCTTTTTTTTACCAGCCACAAATCAGAAATTACTATCGATTCAATTAGGAGTACAGGAAGGTAGGGGTTAATATACAGGGGGCATTCCCACCCCTTTGCACTCTCATGCCAGCCAAAACCATGGAGGGTGTTCTTCTGGAAACATCACATTAGACAGTGTACCGTCAAACCTTGACTTTTGTGAGGGTATGGGTGCAGAGCCCTGTGAAAGTCAAAATTTGCAAATAAAGAGGGGGGGGGTGTGAGACCATTGTGCACACCCCACCCTCTCCCTTTCAAAGCCTTTCCATTACCATCCTTTGAGGCTGAGATAGTGTGAATTCCCCCAAGGTGAACCTATCAAGAGGGATTCTTGGCAAGGGTTGTTCAGAAGGGCTTGCCACTGCCATCCTTTGAGACTGGGAAGCAAACCTATTGATTCTTGGCATGGGTTGTTCAGAGGGGTTTGTCATATCCATCCTCTGAGAATGACGGGATTGGGATTCGCCCAGTGTGATGTTGATTGACAGTTTAAAAAAAAAAAACAAGTGTGATCAAAATGTCAGCTCCATTTTAAATTGATACAAATGGAAATGTGAATGTCAATATGGTTGAATTGCCACAGTAGATTCGGTGAGAGTAAATGTAGCGGGAACTTTGATTTGATATTTCATCAACAAATCTCCCTGGATCTACTTGGCACAAAAACACTAGTGTGAATCATAGAATCATAGAATCCTAGAATCATAGAGTTGGAAGAAACCACAAGGGCCATCTAGTCCAACCCCCTGCCATGCAGGACCTCCAAATCAAAGCATCCCTGACAGATGGCCATCCAGCCTCTGCTTAAAGACCCCTAAGGAAGGAGACTCCACTATGCTCCGAGGGAGTGTGTTCCACTGTCGAACAGCCCTTACTGTCAGGAAGTTCCTCCTAATGTTGTGGTGGAATCTTTTTTCCTGCAGTTTGCATCCATTGTTCCGCGTTCTAGTCTCTGCAGCAGCAGAAAACAAGCTTGTTCTCTCCTCAATATGACATCCCTTCAAATACTTAAAGAGGGCTATCATATCACCTCTTAACCTTCTCTTCTCCAGGCTGAACATCCCCAGTTCTCTAAGGCGTTCCTCATAGGGCATGGTTTCCAGTCCCTTCACCATCTTAGTTGCCCTCCTTTGGACCTGCTCCAGTTTCTCCACATCCTTTTTTGAATTGTGGTGCCCAGAACTGGACACAGTATTCCACGTGGGGCCTGACCAAAGCAGAATAGAGTGGCACAATTACTACCCTTGATCTAGACACTATACTTCTATTGAGGCAGCCTAAAATTGCATTGGCCTTTTTAGCTGCCACATCGCACTGTTGACTCATGTTCAGCTTATGGTCTACTTGGACTCCTAGATCCCTTTCACATGTGGTCTCATTCAGCCAGGTGTCCCCCATTTTATATCTGTGCATTTCATTTTTCCTCCTTAAGTGCAGAACCTTACATTTCTCTGTGTTGAATTTCATCTTGTTAGCATTGGCCCACCTTTCTAGTCTATTCAGGTCATTTTGAATTTTGATCCTGTCCTCTGGGGCATTAGCTACTCCTCCTAGTTTAGTGTCATCTGCAAATTTGATAAGTATGCTCCCAATTCTGTCATCCAAATCATTAATAAAGATGTTGAACAGCACTGGGCCCAGGACAGAACCCTGTGGGACCCCACTGGTCACTTCTCTCCAGGATGAAAAGGAGCCATTGTTGAGCACCCTTTGAGTTCGGCCAGTCAACCAATTACAAATCCATGTAACAGTTAACTTGTCTATCCCACATTTTGCAAGCTTATTTGCAAGAATGTCATGGGGAACCTTGTCAAAGGCCTTACTGAAATCGAGGTAAACTATATCCACAGCATTCCCTTCATCTACCAAGCTGGTAATTTTATCAAAAAAAGAGATCAGGTTCGTTTGGCATGACTTGTTTCTCTGAAACCCATGTTGGCTTTTTGTGATTATGGCATTGGCTTCTAAATGTTCACAGACTCTCTGCTTAATGATCTGCTCCAGAATCTTTCCTGGAATTGATGTCAGACTAACTGGACGATAATTGTTGGGATCCTCTTTATTCCCCCTTTTGAAGATGGGGACAATGTTTGCCCTCCTCCAGTCTTCTGGGACTTCTCCTGTTCTCCAGGAGTTCTCAAAGATTATTGCCAATGGCTCCGATATCACCTTTGCCAGTTCTTTTAATACCCTTGGATGTAGTTCATCTGGTCCTGGAGATTTGTATTCATTTAGAGTAACCAGGTATTCCTGTACTGTCTCTTTACTTATTCTGTGCTCAAATTCCCCCACTCTGTCCCCTTCTTCACTGTCCTCAGGTTGAGCACCTTTTGCCTTTTCTGAGAAGACTGAAGCAAAAAAGGTGTTGAGTAATTCTGCCTTTTCTCTGTCCCCTGTTAGTATTTTGCCATCTTCTGCACGCAGTGGTCCTACCATTTCCTTCTTCTTCCTTTTGCTGTGGACATATCCAAAAAAGCCCTTTTTATTGTTCTTAACCTCTCTAGCAAGCCTGAGTTCATTTTGCGCTTTAGCTTTTCTGGCTTTATCCCTATATGTGCTGGCTATTTGTTTGAATTCCTCTTTGGTGATTTCCCCATTTTTCCATTTTTTATACATGTTCCGTTTAAAACTTAGCTCAGTTGTAAGTTCCTTAGTCATCCATACCCGTTTCTTGAGACATCTCTCATTTTTCTTCCTCATTGGGACTGTCTGAAATTGTGCTTTCAGTATCTCCCTTTTGAGGAACTGCCATCCATCTTGATCTCCCTTCTCTTTTAGTATTCTTGACCATGGGATCACCCCCAGTATTTCTCTAAGTTTATTGAAATCAGCTCTCCTAAAGCCTAGAATTCATGTCTGACTATGCCTAGCTTCATCTTTCCACTGTATAGCAAACTCCAGGAGGACATGGTCACTTCCACCTAAGGATCCAACCACTTGCACCCCATCAACTAGGTCTTCCCTGTTGGTTAAGATCAGGTCTAAAATGGCTGATCCCCTTGTTGCCTCTTCCACCTTTTGGACAATGAAATTGTCTTCCAGGCAAGTGAGGAATTTGCTAGACCTTGAGGATTTGGCTGAGTTTGACATCCAGCAAATATCCGGATAGTTGAAGTCCCCCATCACTACTACATCTCTCCTTTCTGAGTGTGTGGTCATCTGTTCTAGAAAGGCATCATCCAATTCCTCTGCCTGAGTTGGGGGTCTGTAGCAGACTCCCACAGTAACACTCCTGTTATTTCCCTCTCCTTTAATTTTTATCCAGATGCTCTCCACCTGACTTCCAGTATTGACTTCCTGGATCTCTTCACTGGTGTAAATATCCCTGACATATAATGCTATTCCTCCTCCTTTCCTGTTTGGCCTGTTTCTCTTAAAAACGTTATATCCCTCTATTTCTACATTCCAATCATGAGACTCATCCCACCAGGTTTCAATGATGCCTATTATATCATATTTCCCTTGTTGTGCTAAGAGTTCAAGTTCATCCTGCTTATTTCCCATACTTTGTGCATTAGTGTAGAGACATCTAAGACCATGTGTCCTCTTTACTTGCTGCTTTTGCATGGTTTTTTGCTTCCTACTCTTGGAATGTGCCCAAAGGTTATATTTGATGAGGCCAACCTCTTCTTTAACTGCCAGGTGAAGAAGCAAAGGTTTAGGGTAGGGGTGCACAACCTTTTCCGTCCCCAAGGAATGCAGGTGATGCTACGCTGTAGAAATAATGTACTTTGACAGCACTTTAACTGCCATGGCTCCATCCTATGGAATCCTGGGATTTGTAGTTTTGTGAGGCACCAGCATGCTTTGGCAGAGGAGGCTAAGACTTAGTAAAGTTACAAATTCCAAAATAAGATGGTGCTACAACACTTAAAGTCATGTCAGATCTCATTGTTTCTACAATGTATATGCACCCTATGAACTACAGAGAGAGAGAGAGAGAGAAGTTTCTTTCATCTTTGGGAACGAGTGGAGATTCTTCTCTCTTTCTCTGTCTCCTCTCCAATAGCAGGGAAGGAGATAGCTCTTTGAGAGAGAGAATGGGATACCATCCCTCCACTGTTCCTCCAGTGATCCTGATATAGATTCTTTTTCCCCTCCTACTGTTGGCAAGAGCCAGTGAAGAGTGATCTGTATGAAATCAGTGGGAAATCAGCAACAAGGGGGAATTTTGTGATGCTAGCATAACACCCATGAGAGTACAACTGCAGACAGTCTTCTTATACTTCTTGCTTGCAGGATTGAGGAATCCCAAACACTCTGAGAGAAGATAATAGGGAAATAAAAGTGGGATGGGCAGAAACAGAAAAGGATGTGGAGAAACTGGAGCGTTGTATATTTCAACCACCATGATCTCAGATATGTGTGTTTCCATCTCCAGGGCCTTTCATGGGGAGAGGGGATCTATTCCAGTCATGTTGATGGGCTCTCTGACCCTTCCTTCCTTTCTTGCCTGCTGTGTCCTATCATCTTGGAAATGATTCAAAATGACGATACAGCTTTCCCTAGAAAACTGACATTTAACAGTGCAAAAGAGTACATGCCGAGAGTGCATCTTCTCCCACCTTAAAAAAGAGAAGCCTTCTAGAGATCTGTGGCAAATGAACCTTGTGAATCTTTATCACTTGACAGAAATAAAGCTTCATCACATATTAGAAGTTAGCAATTTTTTAGCAGGTAAAGGTAAGAACTGAAGACTAATCCGTTCAGTAAAAGCTCAATCACCAGTGTTTGTTTTGGTGAGACTAGTATGGCTACAAACAACGTATGCATGGCTACAAACAACATGTTCCTTGGACTTAGCTTTCTGTGTGGGAAGTAGAGAGTTCTGCTTTAAACAACTGCAAGTTGAGGCATGCGCTGACACTGCAAAGGTATGCAATTTTTGTTTGCTTTCCCAACAAACCTGAAAGACAGCTCAAGGAGCAAATGACAAAAAGCAGGGGAAGCTGGCCTGTCTCCATGTACAGCACTGATTAAATCAATTGCAAACAAGTGTTGAGGCTAATGATCCTTGTTGCAAAACTTGTCTTACTGTACATGTTTTCAGTCCAGCTTTTTCAGGTCATTACCAAAGAGCACCAAGGTGTTTGCAACAAAGCACACAAAATCCAAAGCAAATCCTTCCCATAAAGAAATGGCTGTTGTTCAAAGATCAGGCAGAGCAGCAGCTGTCCGGATAAATTGATCTATGCCATATAATTAGCCTCCCCCCCCCCGCCCTTCCTAGAGAAGCAAAGTGGCAGGAATGAGTATATATTAGTACCTGGAAATCTACCAAGGAAATAATGTAGTGAGAAATGGCAGCTTTCCAAAAGAGGCTTGCAAACAGATCCTTCCACTTTTAGAACATTTGCTACTTTTAGAACGCCAGAACTAGAGGGAATAATATTATTGAACAATGTGGGAGCAATTAAAGAATATGAGGTCCCCATGTGTGCCCTAGAATTCAGCATTTCATATGAAATGTCTGGACTTTTGCATGATGTTAACAATTCTAATTCTTACTCTTATCAAACAATAATAATAGAAATACAAATAATTTGGGGGCAGAGCACACAAATTTCTATCACTGCCATTTTCTAGTTCAAAGAGCAAGGAAGTTTTTAAAAAGACAAGGAAGAAAAGAGATTCCACCTCAACATTAGGAAGAATGTCTTGATGGTAAAAGCTGTTCAACAGTAGACCAGTTGGAGTGAGAGAGAAGAAGCAAGAGCAGCTTTTTGGCAGCCATTTTAAGTGGTAAGTGTGTGGATTTCTAAAATCTCTTGGGGGAGTGAGTCTGTTGCAGAGGAGGAGGAGCTTCTGTGAGTCACATCTGTGAGTCACAAGTGGGAGGAGCTAGGAGACTAGCTATAGAGAACTGCTCAGAGAGCCTGTAGCTATAGAATTCCCTCCCCCCCAAACAGGGTAAAGCACAACATAAGGAGCAGAGGAGCTGTAAACTTTGTTTTAGAGGTTCTCCTTTAGATCTCCCCCCTTTTAAAAGTGCTTTTGAGGGGTTCCCCTCCACCTCAGAGGAAGTGAATACAAGTTAGAAACCAGGGCATCTGTATAAAGTAACATTCCCAGTAGGTTGAAATCACTGACAGAGTTTGGTGAAATAGGCCAGGACATCAGGGGCCTTTGACATTGGTGTTTACTGGGGGATATTCTTCGAGGAGCAAGCCCACAATCCTCTTTTAGTGATTCCTTAATACTTCTCGATATGGGCACTGAGGGAGCGGCTACAGTCACCTGCAGCACTTGTGGGATGTTTGTCTTCTTGCCTACAGATGTGGGGAACTTCACATGCCCCAAGTGCAAGTTGGTAGCCCTCTTGGAGGAGAAAGTACAGCAGCTGGAATCCAGGGTAGCGACACTTCAGCATGTCAGGGAGCAAGAGGTTTTCCTCGACACAACGGAAGACACGATCTTGGAAGGGGACCACACAGAGAAAGTCACTGGAGGTGAGAAGGTCACTTCATGTACACAGGAGGCAGACAGCTGGAGGAATGTCACACAGAGAAGCAGAGAAATCAGGGATAGCTGTGGGAGCTTGCAGCTACAGAATCGTTTCGAAGCCCTTTCAATTATCAAGGAGGATCAGGAAGAGCAGCATGGACAGACTTCAGGGACACAGCAGGGGAGCCTGGGAGTTCCATCGCAGGGAAGAGTTGCTGCTAAGCCTCAGAGGAGGCGTGTGGTTGTGGTGGGGGACTCCTTGCTGAGGGGTACAGAAGCAGTGATTTGTGGGCCCGACAAGATGTCTCGTGAGGTGTGTTGTCTCCCTGGAGCAAAGATCCGTGATGTGACGGAGAGGCTGACAAGACTGGTGAAATCTACTGACAAATACCCCTTCCTTTTGGTCCACGTGGGAACGAATGACACAGCAAGACACAGCCTTCAGAATATCAGAAGGGATTACGAGGCTCTGGGGAAGAAGCTGAAGGAAATGGACGCACAGATTGTCATCTCGTCTCTTCTGCCAGTAGAAGGGCATGGTCCAGGAAGAGAGAGGAAAATAGCAGATGTCAACAACTGGCTCCGCAGATGGTGTCTCCGAGAACAATTTGGATTCTTGGATCATGGGCTGCGGTTCCATGAGGAGGGACTTCCAGCAAGGGATGGGCTGCATCTCACGCCAGTTGGAAGAAACATTTTTGCCAACAGTCTGAAGAATCTGATCAGGAGGGCTTTAAACTGAGTGATCTGGGGAAGGGAGACAGCAGACTGGAAGGCAAAACGGCTAGAAAAAATAGTCAAACTGACATAGAGGGAACAAGGCAAACAGTGCAAGGACCCAACAATAGGAGCCAAAAAACCATGCACAGGCATCAAGTAAAGGGGACACATGGTCTTAGATGTCTCTACACTAATGCACAGAGCATGGGAAATAAGCAAGATGAACTTGCACTCCTAGCACAACAAGGGAAATATGATATAATAGGCATCACTGAAACCTGGTGGGATGAGTCTCACGAATGGAATATAGAAATAGAAGGATATAACCTTTTTAAGAGAAACAGGACAAACAGGAAAGGAGGAGGAATAGCATTATATGTCAGGGATATTTACACCAGTGAAGAGATCCAGGACATCAATACTGGAAGCCAGGTGGAGAGCATTTGGATAAAAATTAAAGGAGAGGGAAACAACAGGGATGTTACTGTGGGAGTCTAATACAGACCCCAAAGTCAGAGAGAGGAAATGGATGATACCTTTCTAGAACAGATGACCACACACTGAGGAAGGAGAGATGTAGTAGTGATGGGGGACTTCAACTACCCGGATATTTGCTGGAAGTCACTCAGCCAAATACTCAAGGTCTAGCAAATTCCTCACTTGCCTCGAAGACAATTTCATTGTCCAAAAGGTGGAAGAGGCAACAAGGGGATCAGCTATTTTGGATCTGATCTTAACCAACAGGGAAGACCTAGTTGATGGGGTGCAAGTGGTTGGATCCTTAGGTGGGAGTGACCATGTCCTCCTGGAGTTTGTTATACAGTGGAAAGATGAAGCTAGGCATAGTCAGACACGCATTCTAGACTTTAGGAAAACTGATTTCAATAAACTTAGAGAAATACTGGGGGTGATCCCATGGTCAAGAATACTAAAAGAGAAGGGAGTTCAAGATGGATGGGAGTTCCTCAAAAGGGAGATACTAAAGGGACAATTTCAGACAGTTCCAATGAGGAAGAAAAATGGGAGATGTCTCAAGAAACTGGTATGGATGACTAAGGAACTTACAACTGAGCTAAGTTTTAAACGGAACATGTATAAAAAAATGGAAAAATGGGGAAATCACCAAAGAGGAATTCAAACAAATAGCCAGCACATGTAGGGATAAAGTCAGAAAAGCTAAAGCGCAAAATGAACTCAGGCTTGCTAGAGAGGTTAAGAACAATAAAAAGGGCTTTTTTGGATATGTCCGCAGCAAAAGGAAGAAGAAGGAAGAAGAAGGCCACTGCGTGCAGAAGATGGCAAAATGCTAACAGGGGACAGAGAAAAGGCAGAATTGCTCAACACCTTCTTTGCTTCAGTCTTCTCAGGAAAGGCAAAGGGTGCCCAACCTAAGGATGATGGGGCAGAAGACAGAATAGGGGAATTTCAGCAAAGAATAAGTAAAGAGACAGTACAGGAATTCCTGGTTAATCTAAATGAATACAAGTCTCCAGGACCAGATGAACTACATCCTAGGGTATTAAAAGAACTGGCAAATGTAATATCGGAACCAATGACAATAATCTTTGAGAACTCCTGGAGAACAGGAGAAGTCCCTGCAGACTGGAGGAGGGCAAACGTTGTCCCTATCTTCAAAAAGGGGAAAAAAGAGGATCCCAACAATTATCGTCCAGTTAGTCTGACATCAATACCAGGAATGATTCTGGAGCACATCATTAAACAGAGAGTCTGTGAATATCTGGAAGATAATTCCATAATCACAAAAAGCCAACATGGGTTTCAGAGAAACAAGTCATGCCAGACAAATCTGATCTACTTTTTTTGATAAAATTACCAGCTTGGCAGATGAAGGGAATGCTGTGGATATAGTATATCTTGACTTCAGTAAGGCATTTGACAAGGTTCCCCATGACATTCCTGCAAACAAGCTTGTAAAATGTGGACTAGACAAGGTAACCGTTACATGGATTTGTAACTGGTTGACTGACTGAACCCAAAGGGTGCTCAACAATGGTTCCTTTTCATCCTGGAAAGAAGTGACAAGTGGGGTGCCACAGGGTTCTGTCCTGGGCCCAGTGCTATTCAACATCTTTATTAATGACTTGGATGACAGTATTGAGAGCCTAGTTATCAAATTTGCAGATGACACCAAATTAGGAGGAGTAGCTAATACCCCAAAGGACAGGATCAAAATACAAAATGACCTGAATAGACTATAAAGCTGGCCAAAGCTAACAAAATGAAATTTAACACAGAGAAATGTAAGGTCCTACACGTAGGGCGGAAAAATGAAATGCACAGATATAGGATGGGGGACACCTGGCTGAATGAGACCCATGTGAAAGGGATCTAGGAGTCCAAGTAGACCATAAGCTGAACATGAGTCAACAGTGTGATGAAGCAGCTAAAAAGGCCAATGCAATTTTAGGTTGCATCAATAGAAGTATAGTGTCTAGATCAAGGGAAGTAATAGTGCCACTCTATTCTGCTTTGGTCAGGCCCCACCTGGAATACTGTGTCCAGTTCTGGGCACCACAGTTCAAAAAGGATGTGGAGAAACTGGAGCATGTCCAAAGGAGGGCGACTAAAATGGTGAAGGGTCTGGAAACCTTGCCCTATGAAGAGCGCCTTAGGGAGCTGGGGATGTTTAGCCTGGAGAAGAGAAGGTTAAGAGGTGATATGATTGCCCTGTTGAAATACTTGAAGGGATGTCACATTGAGGAGGGAGCAAGCTTGTTTTCTGCTGTTCCAGAGAACAGGACTCGGAACAATGGATGCAAACTGCAGGAGAAAAGATTCCACCACATCATTAGGAAGAACTTCCTGACAGTAAGGGCTGTTAGACAGTGGAACACACTCCCTCGGAGGGTGGTGGAGTCTCCTTCCTTGGAGGTTTTTAAGCAGAGGCTGGATGGCCATCTGTCGGAGATGCTTTGATTGGGAGTTCCTGCACGGCAGGGGGTTGGACTGGATGGCCCTTGTGGTCTCTTCCAACTCTAAATTTCTATGATTCTATGATTTTAGAATGCACTACCTCTTCTTTGGAGGCCTTTAAACATATGATAGATGGTCATCTGTCAGGAGTGCTTTGATGGTGTTTTTCTGAATGTCAGGGGGTTGGACTGGATGGTCCTTTGGGTTTTTTCCAAGTCTAGGATTCTATGACTCTATTATTCTACAGTATATCTACTGTGTGTTATATTTTATCTTGTATCCTTTCTGTTATGGTTTAAATCTAATGTAAACTGTTTAACCATGTTCCTTTAAAAAATAGAATTGTGGTTTAATTTTTTTAAAAAAAAATTGTAAAGTGAGTTTTTAAATAAACTTTTAAATTTTTTAATCCACTGTAGATCACATCAATAAATAACTATAAACTGGCTATGATCTTTGTGGGGTTCTGGGAGCTATAATTCTTTCCAGGGTCAGCCAGAAACGAAGTGGTGAGAACAACTAGTACTGGATAGTTTTGTGCAGTGCAAGTATAGATGGAGAAAGATTGTTTCCTAGACATACCTTGTTTAACAAAGCAGTTGACAAAGAAGCTCTTTTTTACAAAAAAATTTGCACCTGCCAAGCCCCTAGCTTTTCCTCCTTATCCTGTTATTCTTTAACAGAAAACCTGGTACCAGTGGCAGAGGCTTGGTGCCAGCCACTTTGCTACAATAGATAAAACTTGCTATGTTGGCCCGAAGAACAGGGATGAAAAGAAGTCTTCTATTGCAGTTCTATACATATGTGACTGTTTTGTTCCTGTCTGATGAAGACATCTGTCAAGTGAAGACCCTTCCATAGTTCCACATCTTACTAAATTAGTACATCCTATCTTATGAGACCATCCTGACAATTCCCACTAAGAATGTGGAGCTATGATGATTCAATTTTTATTATTTCAAAGGATTTTCTTTTCTCCTGTCAGGCAAGACTGCAAAAGGTTTTGTCCATTTTATTTAATTTTTCACTTTAAGGAAATTTCACTTTAAGGAAACTCCTGGGCAAGTCACACTCCCACATCCTCAGAGGATGGCAGTGGCAAACCAAGGGGGTTGAAGAAATTTTCCAAGAAAACCCCATGATATGGTTGCCTTAAAGTCACCATAAGTCAGAAATGACTTGAAGATACAACAACAGCAATGTTGTAGAAAATATACTTTTTTGCACAAAATTATCTTTGGAGGGGGATTATTATAATAGAATCCCGGGGTACAAAATGGAAAAACCATGCGGCCCCTTTAAATTGGCCGTGCGGTCTGTCCAATAAAGCGGTCCCCCGGGAAACGAAGATTTCCGGGTTACGAACCTTCGTAACCCGGGGGACCACTGTATATATATATATATATAAACCCTGCAAAAAAGTGGCCATTCTCTGTGACACTGATAAAAATTTCAAGTATTTTTTACATCTCTATCAATGAACAATGGTAATAAGATTTGTTGCTCATCAACCTTCCAAAGAGAGACATATGTGGCTGTCTCATGCTGTACTGGTAAAATAGGCATGGTCCCCCACCCTTGTCTCTTTAGACTGAGGACCCTTTGCCATTTGTCAGCTAATCTGTTTTTTGTCTGGGGTCCTTTTACCACCTTTGGCCGCTTATAACCATGATGAACTTTGCTGTTGTTAATTGCCTTCACATCCATCTCGACCCATGGTCGCCCTATGGATGAGACATCTCCAGGCCCCCTGTCCTCTATTGCATTGCCCAGCTCCTGCAAACTCTTATTCATCACCTCTTTAATTAAATCTCTCCATCTAGTATGTGGCCTTCCTCGCTTTCTACTTCCCTCCACCTGTCCTAACATTATTGTTTTTCCAAGGATTCATTCCTTCTCATGATGTGTCCAAAGTATGATACTCTAAGTATTGTCATCTTGGCTTCTTGGGATATTTCTGGCTTGATCTGCTCTGGGACCCATTTGTTTGTCCTTTTGGTCCATGAAATCCTTAGCACTCTTCTCCAGCACCACATCTCAGTTGATTTTCCTCCTATTTTCTTTCTTGACTGTCTAGCTCTCACATCCATACATAGTAATAGGAAATGCAATGGCTTGTATGATTCTGACTCTTATACTTAATAGTATGTCTTTGCATTTTAGGATCTTTTCTAGTTCCTTCATAGCTGACCTTCCCATTCTTAATCTTCTTCTGATTCTCTTGCTGCAGTTCCTGTTCTGATCAATGTTTGAACCCAGATATGAGAACTCTTTTGCTATTTCTGTTTCCTCATTGTCTAGTTTGAAGTGGTGGACTTTCTTGTCAGGTAACAAAGGCTGGATGCCCTTTCCTAGGAATCAACAGTGGGGTTCTGGACTGGTTGATAGCTTTAATTTTAGTGAGGCAAAAACAGTGATTGGATCAGGGTATCCCCCCAGGATGGATGGACAGGGAAGTTTGGCTGGAAACAGAACCGGGGGGTGGGGGGGAGAGAAAGGTTTGGCTTATTGCTTTGGGTACAAGGAGATCCTTCGTCTCAAGTTACAAGAGCAAATGCAGATGTCTTGGGGAAGGAAGAAGCACTTAACTCTCCCATCTAGATTTGATTGTCCCATTACGTTGATGTGAATATGCTTCGAGATATGCTTCTTTTTTCCTGGGAATGTGATTAGTATTTCTGAAAGGCCACTGAACTCTCAAAAACATAGCTTCCAGATATGAAACAGGAAATACGGAGATTCCAAAATATAGCATGGAGTACGCAGGGTGTGCTAATAACACTATGCATTCCTTACATTCCAACATACAGCAGATACAATGTTACACTTCCATAAGGATGGAACCATTTTCCATTCCTTTTTGCAGCCTTCTCTAGGCACCCTCCTCACAGGGATGGGCAAGGTGCAGCCTGTGAGCCATGTGTAGCCCCAGGACCATTTTTGGGGCAATCATGACACCCATAGTTATTCACAAAATTTGCTCTATGATGTCCCAAAATTACCTTTAAGAAGTGTGGAGGGCATTTCCACAAATTTCCATTTGGAGCCCTCCTAGACCTCCTAGAGGTCAAAATAATTTTTTTCAAAATTTCCTTTAAAATTGTTTGCCTCAGAATGACCCAAAAATACCCTCTGGGGGCTGCCAAAGCACCTCCTCCCCCAAAAAACATGGTGTGGATGCCCCCATGTCACCTAGTGCGGTAGGGAGTGGTAGTCCCCAAGGTTCCTGGGGGAGTAATGAAATCCCAAGCTTTCACAGGTGCCCACCCCTGAAATAGGATCGTTACCATTTTAAACAATTATAACTCAGCTGTTTACCCACTAAGGAATACCATCTCATCTATTGATGAACTATACATCTCTAAACAGGCATCCAAGGAGTTAATATCCTTGGGCACTGCTATATCCAGCAGCAGCCATTACAAGCTGAATAGGAAATATATCTATACCGCTCCTGAAACTATAAATCTCAGCATTTCATAGGATGGAATTATGGTAGTTTAAGTGGCTTATGATTATGTATTGTGAAAGACCCCTGATAAACTGTTTCAGGCTACTCATCTTTTTCTCCCTCGTTTCTAAATCTATATTAGTACGTATGCACTATTGAAAAGCTTGACTGGATGCAGAAGGACTTTGGAAAATCCAGAGAAGGTGGGAAGGTGGCTTTGTTCCTCACACATGCTTTACTCATTTCCCCAACTGTGTTTCATTTTAATAGCTTTCAAATTAGCCAAGCTGCACACACAGGAGCACAATGCAAGGCTAAATTTGCATACACAACAAACAAGAAGACTTAATATGTCTACAAACAGCCATCCACTATGTGTGCAGATTTCCTCCACACAACTCCAAGAGTGCTTAGTATCAGCCATAACAATGAGTGGTTAAAAGGTTGGTAGAGCAGGTGGATGAAGCAGCACCCAGCAAGATTTTAAAACTAGTTTGCGGGAATAGAATGGAGGACCCGACAGCAATGCCACAAGAATGCCATCTGTGGGGATACCCTATCCAGTTTTGTATGCTCCAAATGTTCCTACTTTCAGATATAAAGAGAGAGAGAGAGAGAGTAGAAAAGAAAAGAAAAGAAAAAGAGGAGAGCCTGCTCTATGATACCTAAGAAATATTCTTTGTGCAAACTTGTACAGGATACTTATGTGGCACCTATTTTATTAGCTTTCAGGCTCCAGTTGGAGGTTCATTTTATTCTTCTGTACTTTTAGGGGCTCATATTTTGGTGTTGGGCTGGCTTTTTCATTGCTGACCTTTCTGCTGATTGATTATTTTATTGTAGGTTCCCCCCCCCCCCCCCATCTTTGCTGCTTCTTTTTATTTGCTTTCTTTTTCGATTGAGGCATATGTTTCAAATTGATCCCCTTAATACTTCCTATGAGACATCTTGGAAGCCCTTGTTCTGAAGGTCAAGACTGGATGCTTTTTTTAAAAAAATACATAGAATAGTCTTGAATCTGTAAAGTGCGGAGGAGCACTTTACAAGAGCCAGCATCTAGAGACAGAAGAACAGAATACATTGGTAAGGTAGGAGGTCTTCTGTTTCTTTTCAAAATAGTTGCAAGCCATTTAAACACTGGGGCAAGGGAGGAAAGAGAGAATTTCTCTATTCTTTCAACTCATCTCAGTCTCTTTCTAAATGGTGGGATCTTGGCCAATTGAAAAAATTAGTGGGTTTGATAAGGTACAAACTGGATGGAAACTCAATTGACCTTTGTGCTGCAGAAGTTCACATCTCTTCCAATCATAAAATTACAGCTCAGTTGAAAAATTTTCTGTGGCAAGAAAATGGTATTCACCCACACAGTAGGAAGAGATTGAGAAGAAGGAGAGGTGGCAACCAGAGTTTAGAAATGATACTTTTAAAAAAAAAAAACAACTCTGGTATGTGCAATCTTCCAGCATCATGGCCATTGGCCATGCTGGCTGGTGGATTCTGGAAGCTGTGGTCCAAAAATGCTTCAGGCTGCAATAGTAATTTAATCCTGGCATTATTGTATATTCATTGACACAGAACTGCATCAAACCATTATATTGTCAAAAAGATCTTCTCAAAATAAGTAGAAATTAGACTGTCAATGTCAACTCTGACAGAGAAAGAAGCTGTTCAGCACACCAAGATAAACAAGAATGAAAATGATAAACTGGGTTGATTTTTTTTCTTTTTTCTTTTAAGTATTATTCAAAAAATCAATATACATAAAATAAGAGTTGAGATTAACAAACTGTATCTTCCTGTATCTTCATCTTATTCTATTACTATCTTCTTACTTAGTACCCTGTCCCAAGTACAAGTAGGTTAATAACAAATTAAATAAAGCACTTTATACCCCTTTGACATCTTGTTAAAGCTTTTCTCCTTTTATACATTACTTCTAATTTTATATTGTTTATTTTTCACAATCTTACTTCCCAGACCATATTTCTATTTTCTTCAAAATAATCTCTCTTTCTTGTCATTTTTATTTTTTAATATTATAGTTAATTTATCCATCTCTCTTATCTCCAATATCTCCACTATCCGGGTTGATTTTATAGCACAAAATACAGTCTTCTGCATTGGTCGCAATATTTTCCCTTATCAAAGTGGTCAAGATACATCTAAATTAGTTAGGATATATCTAATTAACAAATGTGTTTTTGGTCTTGGCCTATAGAAGCAACAGCAATGGCGAAGTGTTTCTTTCCAGCTGTTTATTAGAATGAAGTAACTTATCTCTGCTTGCCTTAAACAGATGCTCAATGGGACATACTTATGAATAGGACTGATTGCATTGTAAGTAATATATATGGATGGAAATGAAGCTGGATGAAGGAATCATAACTTTAAGAATGGAATGTTGAGGGAAAAACATATTGTTAAGGTGCACATTAGATTGTAGACATCAAGAATTCCTTTTAGTCACACTAAGTGCCTGTACTATTCACTCTGTGTTGCTTTTAAGGGCTTAAACCAGATGAAGCCTGTTATGGCTACATGCCTTTCTGTTGGAAAGCAACATCTGATTCACTGTTGATTCTGGTTTCACACAGGAACCTCTTCATTTTGTGATGTTGGTAAAATTCCCTGCCTTTCTGAACCTCAAATTGTTGTGGCAAGAATGAGAGAACACAGATACTGTACGCAGTGTAGGAAACATAGGTGGCCACAACTTTTATTTGCATAATTCAATCAAGGCCATATTATTAATCTCCAAAAGGGCAGGGGAAGATGCTGATGGCATCATTCATTCATTCAGCAGGAAGATGGTATCTGTGAAATAATATACTTGTATCATTTTTTTTTTTTAAAAAAAAAAAAAGAGTCGGTAATATTTGGGGAAATGGAAATGAGAGCTGAGAGTTCAGACTGAAACATGAGAAATTTCTGATAATAGGTATGTATATATTTATATGTATGATAGATATATTTAATTTTTAAGAAATTATGTTTTAAATGTGATTTATGTGTTGTCTCAATGCCACTGTTATAATAAATGTGCTTATATTTTATAATAGCCCCTGAAGAAGACCAACTGGTGATAAGGCCAAAACGCATTGGGTTTTTAAGAAATAAAAGTTATTGGACCATCACACAGCACATGAAACTTTGTCTCCTTTCAATCTTCTACAGATTTTCAGTGTACCTTTCCCTGACTCTGTTCTGCACTTTGCTCTCCTCAATTTAGACTGCTCTGTTTATATCCCCTTCACTTCTACACCTCCCACAGGAGGTGGCCAGTCCAGCTTGGAATCCCTTCTCCTCACGGGTATGAATGAATTCTTCAAGCTGCAGAGTAAAGTTATCCAGGTAGAAGTCACAATCAGATGGAGACAGACACATGTCATTGCCCCTGTAAGGGTGAGGCAATTCTGGGTTACAAAAAAGTGCACCATCCAGCTGTGACAAGTTCTGAACTATGATGCCCCTGACACACACCTGACTGAGTTACTGGTGGGAAGGCAACACGACTCTTGCAAAACACATCTAAGGATCATCTTCAGCCACAAAATATGGACCCTGGGAAAAGCCTGTGCACATTATTGCCATGCTGACTAATTGCAGTTCTTGAAAAAATTATTGTCCCCCCAATGCAAGATGGTGATCTATGCTAGGTTCTCCATTGCTGCTAACTCTATCTGGAGCCCTTTCACACTGCACAGATATGGCACTGTTATTCCATTTTAACCACAATGACACATTCTATGGATTGCTAGCATAAGCGGTTTAGGAAGAGATATTGAGAAGTCACAGCCAGAGAGCTCTTGTGCCCCACCAGACTACATATCCCAGTATTCAATAAGAAGTTGCCGAAGAAGTTAAAGTGGAATCATAGCACTATACATAACTGTATAGTGCGAAAAGACCCCATATGTCAGCCAGGGGTGCAATGCTGAGATTCCAGCCTCTCTCTTTAGAGATTGTCTGTCACTCTGAGTCTCTCTCCTAGAAACTGTACCCAATTTCCATATGTTGACAGGGATGCCTAAGAAAATCTAGAGGAGTTGTGGTTCAGCCCACCCCTGATTAAGGAGGTACATCTAGTATAGGAGTGTTAGGCAAAGGATTGACTCTATATGTCTGACTGGGAGCTAAGCATACTTTTTAGTGGGATAAAAGGGCTCCTAACACATTGAGGTTTCTTAGTCATTGCACTGGGTAGGGCAAAAATACACGTGTTTAAGTTAATACAGATAAGCTCTATTTGAAGTGAATGGAAAATATGTACATGAAAGCTCTCATACCAGCAACAAGGATTTGTAGGTGTGGAGTGTGAACACAGTGCTATGGACACTGAAGTTCATGGGACTAGATTGTATTTTAAAAGTCTTCTTGTTTACCCTCACATCGTCATACATCCATAATTCTCTGGATTTACCTAGCTTTGTTCTTTTTGCATTTTCTCTCTCTTGGTCTCACCTATATTTTATTCATATTTACATTTTTATTGATATTGTAATGAAATCTGTAAGGCAAGATGTAACAGCTGCTAAGAATAATTGTAACAAAACCATTGTGAAACAGAAAATTTAAAAACCCTAGTTCTGTTAGAGTGATCCTCGGACATAGAAATTAGCCAGATAAGTAACAAACATGGCTCACTTTTGTGCGTCCAGAAGAGAAAACAACTAGAATGCATCCATAGATGGAATTTATGCAGCTTTATCAAGGAATCTGTTGCTGAGAACAGAAAAGACCAAAGACAGAGAGGAAGAAAGGAGTGATTGGCATGATGATGATGATGATGATGATGATGATGATTTAGTGTATTTATACCCTGCTTTTTAGAAATGCTCTCAGAGTGGCTTATAAAATTGTTAATTAGACAGTTCCCTGCTGTCAGGCTTACATTGTAAAAAGATATGGCACAAAAAGAAAAAGGAAAGGCAGTGGGGAAGGGGATCAAGTTCAGTGATTTTTCCCTCTCTCTGAGGCCAGGGCCATGGCAGATGAAAAAAACAAACAAAAAAAAACATGGCAGATGAAATGGAGGAAGAACCCTTCTTCTGTCTCTGGGCTAGGCCTGGTGGAACTGGGCCTGCCCTTTCTTTCCCTCTGAGGCCAGGGCTATGGCAGTTGGGTCTACAGGTTGATCTAAAAGTTTGCTTCCCCCCTCTCCCACAAAAAAATCTACCTCCAGTTCTGCCACTGCCATTACACAAAAAGATCATAGCAGCTGAACATAAAAGAGAGGGGATGGGGAAAGTTAGAATATGTGTTGATGCCCAAAGTTTCCCTGAAGCTAGAAAAACATATATCTACAGATCTTCCAGAGATGTAAAAAAAAAAACACCTGTATCTGCACATTAAAATGATTTATTCCAATGTAGATGCATAAAATCTCTTGACCTGCCCCAAATGACTTTTTAATTTAATATTTTATTTGTTTTATAACAATAAATAAACAAACAGTACAAAAATAACAAAAGGCCTTGAAGAATCACATAAAAGCTGTGCAGAATAACAATCTGAGTAGAGGTAGTATCAGTAACCAAGATTCTAAAATCATTACTCAGGCTTTGCTGGTTGGTGGGTTCAGAGTTAGAGTGTCCTTCCAAAGGGTAATCTGGTTCGCAGAAGGTCCTATGTTGGAGGAGTTGTTGTTAAGGCAATCAATAAAAATTGACCAGTCTTCAAAAAAGGTGTGCGGTTTCCTTTGTTCATTAAAGAGTCTGAAGGTGTCAGAAAGTTTTTTCATTAATCAAATCCCAAATGACTTTTTCATTCATTCTTATGGAGGTAATTATTCCCCATGAGCATTATTCAGCTGCCACAGAAAAGCGTGCAAAGGAATTGTCTGACTAGTCTTGGATGGTTGAAGCCCACAAGGCACAGCAAAGCTCCAGAGAATGGGTGGAGACATACAAAAGCAAATGAGAACATAGCCCACAGTGCTGAATTGGAACTAGTTGTTTAGATGCCAAATAGTGGAAGCTTGTCAGGAAAGCAAAAAGGTAAGCTAGAGTGTCAGGTAGAAACAAGAGCTTGCAATCACTCCAAGACAGCTGACAACAAATTAAAACAAAACCCAGTTCAACAAGAGCCAATACAGAACTGACAAAAGATATCAAATCCACATTGGGAAAATGATAGGATCCTGAGAAAAACTCAGAAGTTTATCACACAGGCCCTTGAATGGGCCTTGTGTATGATAAAAGGGTCCAGGATAGGGCTGGAACAAGTGGAGAGACACACTTCACTTCACACCCCGTCCAACCCTCAATGCGTTCTGTTCCCATTCCATCCCAGAATCCGTCCCAGGGAGGCGATTTTCTGAGAACTGTTCAGAACAGTTCTCAGAAAAATCCCCTCCCTGGGACAGATTCTGGGATGGAATGGGAACGGAATGCATTGAGGGATGGACGGGGTGTGCAGTAAAATGCATCCCCTACTTGTCCCCCACTTGTTCCTGGCCCTTGCGTTCCATTGTTGGAACATTCCAGGGCCAGGAAGGTGACAAACTTATCTGTTAGATGAAATCAAACACACACGTATTAAAAGGGATCTTGTAGCACATTTGAGACAAAAAGTAAGAAAAAAACTTTCGTAGACTTGAGTCTACTTTCTCAAATGCATGCATGAGATTCAAGTCTACGAGTGTGCATGCTACCAGTTTCTTTCTTTCAGTTAGGCCCTGTACAGGCTGGCTTGGGGGTGGAGCCAGATGACTCATGCCCTGATTTCACCCCCAGGGCACCATGACACCACGTGCTGCTCCACATGGTGCATGGCATCATGGCACTCCTCTGGTGATGAGTCCATATGATCCAGTGCCAAAGGAGCACCATATAGCCATGCTGCCATGGCTATGACGCCCTTTTGAGGGCACAAAAACGAGCCACTTTTTGCAGCTTCTTTTTGCACCCTCAAAAGGCTGGATTGGGGCCGCGGCATGAGATTGCTGCAGCCCCAATCTGGCTAGGAAAGGGGCGGCATCTTGCCACCTCTTCGGGGTGGTCTGTCAAGCCCCTTAGTCTCAAAGGTGCTACAAGATCCCTTTGCATATTGGTTTTCCAGATTAACACAGCTCTGTCTTTGAATTCTACTGACACTGGCACTATTCACCAGCAATTAGACTGTTTGATTCCTAAAATTCTCCTAAGAACTGGTTCTATACTGTAAGACAGATGCTACAGTGATATGATGTGATGGGTTGCTTAGGACAAAACATTAAACAGTGGTGTTACAACTGAGAAGAGACTGCCATCTGTATCAGAAACAGAGAAAGATCTCTAATGCTAATCTGAGAATGTTAAGGTTCATATGAGGGAAGAGTCCTATTGCCATGTTGCTTAAGGTTAAAGGACAAGAGTTGATCTGACACTCCAAACTGAGACCAGAAAAATACTGCAAGCAAAAGAGTATCAAAGGGGCTTTCTAGATTGGCAGGAAAGGGTGACATATAGCTTTTTCCTTAATACTTATCAGCTGCACTGCAAGTCCCAGATGTGTAATAAAAAGGCATAGGGCAGCTACACTGAGGAGGCGGGGGGACAACTTATCTGAAGTCTTTTCTGTTGCTCAGCAACTACATTGGAAGCTGTCAGGATGCTAGAAACACAGGCGGAGCAGCTGTATGGGTGGCAATGAATGAGGCTTTTGGCCACACTGAACCTTTAATTTTGTTGTTGTTGTTGCCGGCTGTGAACTGCGCAGTTGCACCAGTACGTCATACAGCCAATTGTATTGCCAGCTGCGAACTGCGCAGTTGCGCAGGTACATCACACATGAACTGTGCAATTATGAAGATCTGTCAAATTACCATTGTGGTTTCACTTCCCTTTTTAAAGTGCACAGTTGCATCGGTGCACCATGAATGAATCCCTTTATTATATTATTATTATTATTATTATTATTACCCCACCCCTTTGAGATCAATCGAGGCAGCTTACACATTAAAATACTATTACATCAATAAAACAAACTGCATCCCTCCCCCTCTTAAAAAGATATTAAATCTGTTACAATTTAAGTTTATGAATAAACTTCTTTATTTTATGAATGAATTGACATTTTATGCACAGTTGGATAACAGTTACAGCATCCCAGAGTCCCTACTGCTCATGTCTAGGGTTCAGATTAGGGCTAAAGCTATGGTTTGGGAGCTTTGAAAAACTGCACAGTTGCATTGCAGCATTTAGACACAGCTGTGCAGTTACACCCTTTTTAAAAAGAAGCTGGGAAAAGCAGCTCCTTTTTAAAGCTGCTTTTTCCCCACTAAAATGCAAAAGAAGTGTGTTCATGCCAAACTTTCAGTGTGGGTCATCTAAAGGCTACACTTTCATGCAGGCATGAACACACCCCTTTTTGCCAGTCTAGATCAGCCCAAAGTGACAAGTTCTGTCTGACCATCCTCAGCTAGTCTGGGGGCTAGCAGGGGGGTGGACTAGATGGCCCTTGTGGTCTCTTCCAACTCTGTGATTCTATGATTCTATGATTATTATTTTTTTTAAAAAAAAAAGTCATGTCATAGATGGTACCTGACACCATCAAAGCTTGAAAAAATGAATAAAAAAATATAAAGGTAATTGTTGGAAATGCAGAAAATTGAGGGGTACATTATATCACGTATGGTGGCAGTGCAAAATTATTAAAAAATTCTGGAAAAAAATCCATGCCGAGATACAAGAAATCAAAATCAAAATCAAAATTCCACTAGCCCCAGAACTTTTTATACTAAATATTATAGCAATAATTCAAAGTAAATTGACACTTAATTAAATTTGCGTTATTTTATAAATGGTATCAGTTGCATGAATTTTGATTGCTAAATACAGTGGTCCCCCGGGATACGAATCCCCCGGGTTAAGAAAACCCCGGGATCCGAAACCGGCGGGACCGCTACAGTATCCCCCGGGATCCGAAGGATCCCCCGGGATCCGAAAAAAAGGGACGTCCCTTTTCCTCTGAGGCCAGGCTTCGGAGGAAAAGGGACGAAAGGCTGTCCCTTTTTCTCCGAGGCTAGGCCTCGGAGGAAAAGGGACAAAACGGGGTCCCTTTTTCTCCGAGGCTAGGCCTCGGAGAAAAAGGGACGAAAAGGGACGAAACAGAGACACGAAAGGAAGCCCGATCCGCGGGATCGGGATTCCTTTCGTTGGGCGCGGAGGCCCAGCCTGGCTTGGGGAGCCAGGCCGGGCCTCCGCGCCCAACGAAAGGAAGCCCGATCCCGCGGATCGGGCCTCCTTTCGTGCCTCAGGCGCAGAGGCCCGGCCTGGCTTGGGGAGCCAGGCCGGGCCTCCGCGCCCAACGAAAGGAAGCCCGATCCCGCGGATCGGGCCTCCTTTCGTGCCTCAGGCGCGGAGGCCCGGCCTGGCTTCGGGAGCCAGGCCGGGCCCGCGCCCGACGAAAGGAAGCCCGATCCCGCGGATCGGGCCTCCTTTCGTGCCTCAGGCGCGGAGGCCCGGCCTGGCTTCGGGAGCCAGGCCGGGCCTCCGCGCCCGACGAAAGGAAGCCCGATCCCGCGGATCGGGCCTCCTTTCGTGCCTCAGGCGCGGAGGCCCGTCCTGGCTTCGGGAGCCAGGCCGGGCCTCCGCGCCCGACGAAAGGAAGCCCGATCCCGCGGATCGGGCCTCCTTTCGTGCCTCAGGCGCGGAGGCCCGGCCTGGCTTCGGGAGCCAGGCCGGGCCTCCGCGCCCGACGAAAGGAAGCCCGATCCCGCGGATCGGGCCTCCTTTCGTGCCTCAGGCGCGGAGGCCCGTCCTGGCTTCGGGAGCCAGGCCGGGCCTCCGCGCCCGACGAAAGGAAGCCCGATCCCGCGGATCGGGCCTCCTTTCGTGCCTCAGGCGCGGAGGCCCGGCCTGGCTTCGGGAGCCAGGCCGGGCCTCCGCGCCCAACGAAAGGAAGCCCGATCCCGCAGATTGGGCCTCCTTTCGTGCCTCAGGCGCGGAGGCCCGGCCTGGCTTCGGGAGCCAGGCCGGGCCTCCGCGCCCAACGAAAGGAAGCCCGATCCCGCGGATCGGGCCTCCTTTCATGTCTGAGGCGCGGAGGCCCGGCCTGGCTGGGGAAAGGAACCTTCCCTTCCCCAGCGAGGCTGGGCCTCCGCAGCTGACGAAAGGAAGGCCCGATCCGCTGGATCGGACCTTCCCTTCCTCAGCCAGGAGGCCCCCGCCAGGCCTCCGGAACGGATTACCTATTTCCTATGGGAAATAGGCCCCGGGTTACGAAATTTTCGGCTTACGAAAAAGTAGCCGGAACCAATTAATTTCGTAACCCGGGGGACCACTGTACTGGAAAAGTAAGAAAACGCCATTAATTACAGAATGGAAATTAAAGGTACATGAACTCTATACAATGGACAACGGTATTGCAGTGGTGGAAATAAGAATAATCTACAGTTAAATTAAAAATACAATAATAAGTAAATATAGGATTCATATGGGATAGTAAGCAAAATAAAAAAAAGTTATTTACAATATTGATAAAACATATATATTTATATGGATGAAGTCAAAAAACGAGTCTTGTATTATTTAAAGCTCATAGCATGTTTCAAACAGTTCCAACTGTTCTAAGCAGAGCATGGTAAAAGCACTTAATTGGACTTGAAATGTGATCTTTTAGCACCTTTGAGACTAACTGGGAGAATGACATCATATAATAGACTTGAACTTGCATGCCTTCAAGTCATTTCTTATGGCAACCCTAGTATGGTGTTTTTTTCAGGTTTGGGAAAGATTTGTTCAAAGGGGGTTTGCTTTTGTCTTCCTCTAAGGCTGAGAGAGTGTGATTTGCTCAAAGTCACCCAGTTGGTTTCCATGGCCAAGCAAGGACTCAAACCCTGGTCTCCAAAGCTGTAGGCCAACACCCAAATCACTACACCACATTGGCTCTCTGCATCTCCCACAGTCTCCCAGTCAGCACAGCCATGCTAGCTAGGGAGTAATGGCAGTTATACGCCAGACAGTAACTTTGTCAATACTTGCACTTGGTGTAGGAGGATATGAAATAACATTTTTTTTATCCATGAAGCATGAGATATTTGCATTCAGGAAGGAGAGTTTGGTTGGAAGAAATGGGGAGGGGGTAAAAGAGGGAAAGTTAGAGGAAAGTGGTTCTGCTGTCTAATTATGCAAAATATCTAGGCTCATCATGGTGGTTAATTAGGTTAATGTGAACTACAGCAGGGGGACTTTAAATTAATTTTTTAAAAACAAAAGGCTTGATGGCTTCCAGTGGCCATGCCAGGAAGAGACAGGCATGTTGGGGAAATGATGCATTGGACACTCTGCAGTGTAATTGTGAGAATGCCAAGTGGCTCTTCAGAACTCTTATGGTTTGAATTAAATATGGGGACTTGGAAAGGAGCTTTGCTTCAGAAAAAAAAGCCATTTGGAAAACAACAACACTCAGCCTCTGTGCTTGATCATGATCAAATCCAGCATGTCATTCCAGGATGCTACACAGGCTGACTTTTAAAAACTCTAATGTGTACAGCATTTGTCATGCCTGTGTGAGCATTATGGAGCATATACAGCTTTATCACACAACAGGGTATCATCCATCCCATTGTGCCTGTGAGTTTCTGGCATTCACTAGAGATGGCAGGCAGGCTGGCTGGCTGGCTGGATCACTCTTTTTTGTTCCTGCATTATCTAGCTCATCAGTACCATATGATCTGTCACCATCTACCTCCTGTGGTTTCAGAGTGTAGTTGACAAATGAGGAGGCTTTGATCCAGCACAAAGTATCATAGGTTTGGCCATGTAACTGTGATTAAGATCCTGCCATGGATCTCCCAGAATCCTTTGGAGCTGAGGAAGTAAGACCAAACCTTAGGACAGCGTCCTTCTTTCACTCTGAATCCTTTGGCAGTAGCAGGTTAGCATGAGTGATTTAAGGTTATTTAAGCCACTTTGCCTCAAAGAGAAATTTCATAACACTAATTATTCTCATACTCTTCCCATTCATCATTCAAACAATTGCACAAGGAAGCTGTTAGAGACAACCATGTATATTCATGTTCAGAATCCAAGGAGACTCTGAGCCTAATTAATGTTACCAAGTTATTTCTGAAAAGAATGAATTTATAAAGTGGTGGAATAAAGGACCCTATTCCAATGCAGGGGGATGTAATGCCGCTTTGGGCTGATTTATTTGAAACCCCAACAAGCACACACACACCAAACCAGCTTGAAGTATGAAGAAAACTTAGCACATTATGGATGACTGCACAGGAAAGTATGATGGCATCTCCCTGCATGACCTAAAATTATTCTTGTCTAAGCCACACAAAAAGATACAGACCACTGAATTCCTAATATGATCTAATTTGAACATCTCCAGCCTCCTCCAACTTTCCATCCTAAGACTGTGATCCACTGTAGAATTATGTGGCTTAAGCATCAGCCACTCAACCTCATTTTTATTGTTGCTTCTGTTGCCACTGTTTCACCTTGCTTAATTTCCCCTCCGCCTCAATGAACAGTTCCAGGGAACCCAAAAACTTGCAAAATATTTTGTGACATTTCACTCCACCCGATGAGGGATATTATCCTAATAAGGATTTTGAATAATTGATAAAGTGCATTTGCAATGAAGAATATTTGTTCACATCACAACAGTTTCTCTTCTGCTTCTCCTTCGTGGAGGGAACAGTATCAGACAAATAGCAGGCACTAGATTTATAAAGACAACTATGGCCTCCTGTGATGTTCAAAGGTGTCTAGTTGCTCCATCTTGTGGCCAAATGATCGTGAGAACTATAAATCTTTCATCTTGTCATCTTATGAAAATGGGCCTGTCCAGCTGCAGAGTTGTTTGATCTTGCAATAAGCAATGCAAATACTGTTTTTAAAAAAAAAAAAAAAATGGACAAGATCTCTATATAAAATTGTGGCATGTGGGGCTGGCCCAAGGTTTGAGGGCTATCCCATAACCCAAGCCAAAGACTGGAAAAAGATTTCTTTTGCACTACACTTCCCAGAATCCCCTCATCTCCTTTTAGAAATAGCTATGGCCCATGGGGAAGAGCAATGATATAAAGAATGTATCTAAAGGTCATATTCACAAGGAAGCAAAACCAGGAAAAAAATGCAGTTGTGAATACCATCGTCCTGAACTAGTAGGTACAGTGCTCAGGGCTTCTTAGCACTGATGGCAATAGAAAGAGACTTGTGGGATTTGGTGCTGCCATATGTGTCCAGGTGAGGTCTCTTCTATACTGGGGGGAAATTGGCAATAACTTTTATAGAAGGCTCCGGGATTCCCAGGGGCACAACTGGACATATTTCACCTCCCCCTGGCCTGAATAAGATTCAAAATCAACTTTTTTTTTCAAAGCCAAAAACGACCTTCAAATTGCTTCCAGTTTTGAAAAAAACAGTTAGTGCAAACTGATGAGGTTTGGATCAGAGGAGGTTGGAATAGCTTACCATTGAACAAATGAGCCAGTGGAAGGGAAACAATATTATTTGCCAGCAATTTTTATTTTCATTTTTATACAGAAAGATTGAATGAGTAGAAAATTGCTCAGATCTGACTAACTAATTAATTGATACAAGTGATTCAAAGCAACATAAAAAATTTAAAGGAAAGTCTAAATCATATTTGACAAAAGTTAAAAATTGTTGTTATTATTTATTTATTTATTTATTTATATCCCACCTTTCTCCTAATAATGACCCTCATGGCAGCTAAGAACCTTTGAAACAACACAGGTTAAAAACAGTTCAAAAGTTAAATGAAAGTATAAAAGATACAGATAAACAATCATATATTAAAACAATTAAAATGCTAAAATGCATTCAAACATGAAAATTTTAAAAAAACTACATACAGGCCCTTTAAAACTTCAAAACCAAAATTTCAAAGGAAAAAAACAGCAAGAAAATTAATAATTCTGTTTAAAAATCATATAGTTAAAAGAATTTAAAACACATTTCAAGCAGAATTAAAAAGTTAAAAAGATGACAGTACAGCAAATTGCATTTCAAATAGTCTTCTGCTACATAATTTAGGCACCAAAGCCCTGCCTAAATAAGGTCTTTGACTTCTGGTTAAAAGATAGAGCAGAAAAGGGACCAACTGTGTCTGCACCAACCATACCTGTGATGGTGATGGGAACAAAAGAAAGCCCTCTCCTTAATTTCTTAACATTTGATCCAATTCATATAGGGAGATACAGACATTTAGACAGTATGGAATCAAGCCATAATTGGCTGTAAAAAAATTTCTTTTTTAAAATGAACGTTAGACAAGCCATCTGGTCTAACCAAACAATAAAGTAGTGTTTTCCTCTAGCTGAATATACATTTGCATAGTGTGGCTTTGCACTGTTTCCCATGCGCAACAATGATGAAGACAGAGTTACAACCAATACATGTTTTTCTACTTGCTGGTCTTAACTTATGATTTGTATTGAAAGTCAGTCATCCAAAGGGAAATTACATTTTAAGGAATCTCTGAGAGAGGGGTTAATATTGCTGGGTTCCCATGCCTTAAAAATATTAAATTTGCTGCAAATGTCTAAATAGCATAAATGAACTATACATATGTGCTTCTCTCTTTTCTGTGCATATTGTTCTTTTCAATGAATAATTGCTAGCTTAATAATTCCAAATTTCTCAGGCAGCATGCATACATATTAGATGTTTCAGAGTCTGGGCATTTGATACCCATTGGGATTCCCTTACTTGATCCAAACAGGTTTTTCATTGAAGCCAGCATGGTGTGATATCCATAAACAAATTAAACTGAGCTACCTAGAGAAATCATAATAAGCAATCCGTGCTGAAAAATTAGAAAGAAATTTCCCCCACTGCAAAACTTGGCATCCGATTTCACCTTTTTAAATTTAATTCCTTTTGTCAGGTATCAGATTCACATAATAAAAGCAAATGATCATAGGTGAGGTGGTGAATTAGGAATATAGCAGCAGCGAGGGTAATAAAAATAACAAGAAACCTTTGTTACTGCAGGGCCATACAAGCTTTTTTGTATCCCATTCCAAAGATACCTTAGAGTAGAATTCTGCATGACACCAGAAACAGCCTGAGCCTTTATGCTTTATATCTTTATGCTTTCCATTGTGAATCAAACATAAACTTTCAGGAGGTACTTGATAGAAAAATTACAAAGGTATCTGAACCAACATGATTCCAAATAGATCTAGGGTCCTTTGTTGCCACTAATAAACTTTTGTAAAAGGCAGCAAAAGATCCACTCATAGATTTGCATGTTTGTTATGGTTATTAACTACCCTCAAGTTAGCCTCAACTAATGGTGACCCCATGACTGAGACACCTCCAAGCCTCCCTATCTTTAACTGCTCTGCTCAGATCCTGCAGGCTCAGGGCCATGGTTGTCTTGATCGAGTCTATCCATCTGGTATGTGGCCTTCCTTTCTTTCTACTTCCCTCCACCTTTCCTAGCATTATTGTCTTTTCGAAGGAGTTGTGCCTTCTCATGTTGTGGCCAAAGCATGGCAGCCTCAATTTAATCATCTTGACTTCCAAGGAGAATTCTGGCTTGATCTGTTCAAATACCTTTTTTGTCTTTTTGGCCATCCTTTTTTGGTGTCCTTAGCACTCATCTCCAGCATCACATTGCAAATATCTGATTTTATTTCTGTCAGCTTTCTTCACTGTCCAGCTTCATGTCTGTACATGGTGATGGGAAATATAATGGTTTGTCATTCTAACTTTGGTAATATATTTAATATCTTTGCACTTTATGATGTTGTCTAGCTCTTTCATAGATGCTCTTCCCAATCCTAGTCTTTTGCCTTAACTGTTGTTATGATTCCAGAGCAAAGCTGTTTGTGGTGTCTTCAAAACATGTGCATTTCAGTGAGTGGCCTCTCCAAACATAACATTTAATAATGGTAGATTAAATAATCTTTTTAAAAAACAAAATTGCTTTGCATCACAAGTGCAAAGTCATTTAAAAGATAAATGATGGTTTCAAATGTTGATACATCAGAGCAAATAAAATAGTTGTGTGGGATAAGAGTGAAAGTGTTCTCTTTGGGAACTGCCATCCAAAGTAGAAGCCTTTGAGAAACTCTGAGCAGCCCCTGAATGCAAATATCCCTGTCCCGCTCTTGTTCCCATGAAGGTGGCACTAAAGGCATCCAGTCTCGGTGGTTGCTTGCTGGGTAGCAAGTGGGGAAGTGGAAAGAGAACTATAAATCCCTTTAGCAAATCCTAATGTGTGCTAAAACAGGGGAACTCATTTGGAATTCACTAGGTGGTGGCAGCAAGTCTAGAGGACCTCAAGGGGGCCCATTCCACTCAGCAGGGAGTGAGAACAGGGGCCCAGGAGACTCTAGAGGGAATCCAAAAAGGGGATCCCTTGGGGGATAGGGGCCAGAGCAGGGTGCTGCTGGGTTGCTTAACCCCTAGAGATCATCACAGAGTGGCATACAGTATAGCCTTGTTGACTGGTAGTCCCTAAGAGCCTCGTCTTCCATACATTTGATGCAAAGCAAAGCGGAGGGTAAGCCGTGTTGCTACAGTGAATGGGTGCGAAGGAGGACGCTAACTACATAAATACATAGATTCCTCTGAAGAGTCTTTGCATGTTGCAGCAACAAATCATTTAAGAGTTGCAAATTGTAACAAGATGCTGTTTTAATAGTTGGGCCAGAGAGATCTGCATACAGTCCTTTCCTCTTTCCTGGAGCAGAGCTCACAAATACCTGAAAAATTGCAACCTCTTCTTCCACCTGGGGATGGATCCACAAAAACTGGAGACTCAGAGCCATGCTTTTCAATCTGGCAATCTTAAGCTTGCCTTTGGGAGCAAAGAAGATAAATCTTCTCATTTCCAGATAAACCAGGTTTCAGGCAACATCCAAGGGTAGCCGTGTTGGCCATTTACCAAATCCAGTCAAAAATCCACCAAACAGTGGCCAACAAAATTGCACAATATACATATTGCAAGCTTCCAAAGCTTTACTGACTTCAGGCACTGGTTTCAGGCACCAGAGGCCCATCATCCATCTGCCCTTGCACACTGCATCAAATGTCCCCTTTACTATCTCACACATCCAACTTTCTTTGTACCTGCTAGGAAATGCTTGAGAGCAGGACAGAGTCTTTTTCCAGGCTTGCTGGAATCAGGGAGGGGAGTGAGAGAAGAGCCTTGTCCATGAATCCGTCTCTCAAACATGTCCAGAAGTTTCCTTCTCACTGAGCCCAAAATGCCAGAATAATTGTTCCTGCCATGCTTGCTAACTATATATTCTGCATATTGTACTACTGGATGGTGGGATGTGCTATACCATTGGAAATGCTCAGTGGAAAGTTTTTTGTGTTTTTTTTTTGTGTGTGTGTTTTTTTTACTTTTGTTAGAGCTGGGTAGTGAGCAAAAACTGGGCAGACAAATGGGATGTAAATGTGTGAAAATGTTTTAATTTTTAACTGCTTTTCATATACTAATGTAACTGAAAATGCAACAGATGTGACAACATTGTTATGCTGTGATCAACTCAGGTTTCTGAATAAAGCTTTCTCACTTGGCTGAGGCTTGTGTTTCTGAACTGCAGTTAGCCACCATCCTGTTCCAGAGGCCCATGATCACCCACCAGCATTCCTTGCCCATCATGCAGGACTGTGGCTGGTAAACAGCTAAGGAACCAGCTGAAAACATTTTTTCACTAGGGCCCAAACCTATTCTCAGCAACCCTCCTCTAATCCTCCTTTAAAGCTGTCCAGGTTTTATTACTACAACTTTTCATAGCAAATTCCATAGTTTAACAGTGCACTATGTCAAGAAGTACTTCCTTTTATCGGTCCTGAATGTGCCAGCACTCTACTACGCTGGATGATCATGAGTTCAAGTATTATGAGAAGGAGAAAAACATTTCCTTAACCATTTTAATATAATGTCATTCCAAACAAGATAGAAAATAGTACTGCTGATTGCATGTGGCCCTTTAAAATCCTGCTTCATTGTTGTTCCTTGAGAAACAGGTCATCTAGTTTGGCATTATTGCCATGTTCAAACTGGGAGATGTACTTAAGGTTCATGAAAATGTCAGAGTTGGTGTAAACAATTTTTCTTGCAAAGGAAACATATTTTCTATTTCTAGTTGCCAACACCCTGATGCTTCTTTCTGGCTGTCTTGTTAATCTGCCCAAATATAAAGCAAAGAATGTAAATGGAATACAAACATAGCCAACTATGATTTCTGCCACTACTATGATGTCGTCTAAAAGTTTGTTTCATAGCTCCAATCTTCTTTCTACAGAGTACTGTACTTACAAACCAATAACTGCTAATTGAATTATCCTTCTAAAGTTGCTTCATTTTTTGTTTGAGTGCCTTCAAGTCATTTCTGAATTTTGATGACCCTAAGTAGTTTCAGCATAGGAGTAGGATTCTGGAGACCAGGGTTCAAATCCTGGTTCAACCATGGAAATCGACTGAGTGACCTTGGGCAAGTCACACTCTTTCAGCCTAGGGGGAAGGCAATAGCAAACCCCCACAAACAAATCTTGCCAAAGAAACCCCATGATAGATTCACCTTGGGGTTGTCATAAGTCAGAAATGACTTGAAGGCACACAACAACAAACAACAAGACACCCTATCATGAGGTTTTCTTGGCAAGATTTGTTCAGAAGTGGTTTGCCTTTGCCTTCCTCTGAGGCTGAGAAATTGTGATTTGCTCAGAGTCACCCAATGGGCTTCCATGGCCAAGTGGGGCTATTTGGTTTTGTCTATTGTTAATATGCACTTGTCATAAAAACTCAATTTGAAGCAAAAAGCTGTGTAAGCCTGGGTAGAACCAGCTAATCACAGCTCATGGAATATTGTGAGGAAGGGCTATGAATGAAAGGATGCAACCCAGTGGTGCTCAAATATTTCACCATTGGGATTCCATTTACATCTACATGCAGACGTCCATTCCCACCCACCCACCCAATATAGTATATGAAAAAAAATTTTCGTTGATTTAGCATGTGTAAGGAACCAGTGTGGCGTACTGGTCTGAATGTTGGTCGACGGTTCTGGAGACCAGGGTTGGATTGGGGCAGCAGGGGGAGTATGGGCATGTAAAAATGAATTGGGAAATTGTAGTATGTGCCTCAAAATAAAATAACGTTTTCATCCAGGTGGAAGCTAAAAAGTCAAAATTCCAAAGTAGGGTTTCTTAGAAGCAAAAGTGGAGGGGCAAGAGGCTAGTATAACTCCGTGGCACATCACAGGGGACAGTTCAAAATCTGACAGTGTTTTTAGTTATTGTTCAGTTTGATTTGTTTCAAGCCAAAATTCCAAATGGGAAGTTCCCTAGAAACAAAAAAGGCAGCTGTCATAACTCATCAGGAAACATATTTTTAAGTTATTTTTTAAGTCATGGGAGGGCTCTTCAAGGCCACTATTTCTAATATACTGAAAACATGAAAAGAAAGCCAAAAAATAGGAGTGAGGCAAGGCATGGCTAAGACCGATAAGGTTAAAAAAATGGGCAGGAAAATACTCAGATATTCTGCTGGTAAATTTTCTGTGGTAAAGAAAAGGGAAAGGGGGAAAACAGGAGACAACATGGACCATTAAGTACAGACCTCAGCAGCACTGGGTACACTCTAACTAGTAATAAAACTACAATGAAGCCTCAATGAAACACAGTACAAAAACTTAAAAGTAACCGTGACATGACAACACTGTGAGCAGACATAGCATCTTCTTTCTAGGGAAGTGACTGTCCTAACCTGAAAGGGAGATGATATACCTTTATATATGTTTAGTCAATTCCAAAGCCTAATTTGAACCAAATGCATTCTAGTAATTGTTCAGCATATTTCATCACCCTCAGCTCTACCATCTTCCGATTACCAGGGAAGTGCACTGGCTTCCAGAGCAGTGGAGAGCACACTGAGGAATTCTCATGGTGATGCTCCATTTCATTTCACGCTTCCAGAGCAAGACCAGAGTCTTGGTAGCATTATCATGCTCCACCTATTGGAAAATTGCCCTAAGCATTCAGGTATGCACAGAATTACATTAGTTTCCAGGGCAGAATGTCCATATCCAGCCCCACAGCCCTTCAGAGAGAAACTGAAGAAGCCTCACTTCATTAGGAAGTGGCCTTACCATGAGAACAAGGCTTTTCCAGTCTCATTTACTTCCAGATGACTGACTCTACACTCAGGGAAACAACTGACTCAAGAGAATGTCCTACCGTGGTTGTTGGGTTGAAGACAACTTAAGACAGCATCATGATTACAACGGAGATGATGCTATCCTGAATCTAGGGTCTAATCTGCACTGCAGAAATAATGCCATTTGATACCAGTTTAACAGCCATGGCTCAATGCTACAAAATTCTGGGTTTTGTAGTCTGGCACCAGTTCTCTGACAGAGAAGGCTAAATATCTCACCAAACCCACAATTCCATAGCATTGGGCCATGACAGTTAAAATGGTGTCAAACTGGATTATTTTTGTGATGTAGATTAGACCAAAGACTCCACGGGCAAATATGGCAAATATGCTGAATTCCCACCCTCAAGACAGGTGACCTGGGAGACTCCAGCAAAATGTAGGAGACTCCCCCCAGGCTGTATGGGAAGAGTGGGAAATGTTTTGAACCTGAGATTCAATTTGGGGGAAGGGTGCATGCAATCCTCAGAGAATCATTTTACATTACACAGTTATAACTCCATGACTCCTTTTTAACTACAATGGCAACCTTTTGTGGAATCCTAGGATTTGCACCATGGTGAAGCAGGAGAGCTCTCTAGTTAATAATTCCAAATATGCTCCCCTAAACTGCACATTGCTGGATTCCATAGCATGGAACCATAACAGATAAAGTGGAATCAAAGTACTGTAACTATGTATAGTGTGAAAGGCCTGTAGTCTGCACTTTGCCTGCCCTGCATGAAACCATTGTTTAGTGTAACATGTGAATGCAGCTGTTTTGGATACAGTTCAATATTTCCTGATAAAATATCCACCAATATACATTACAGTAGTTTGTTAATTTGCCCCTCTTTTATCCCAGCTTTGGGGTGCAGAGAAATGGAAAGTGAAATAGGACACTCATGCAAAAGAGTGAAGGATTCTTTTATAGTGAATAGAAACTCATCCTTGCCCACTGGCTTAGAGCAGCTTCTACAATTCATTTAGAAATTGGCAGCAGGGGATGGTATGCAGCCCTTCTTTTATGAAGCTATAAGGGTCTCTCTTGTCACTTCCAAAGGGGCTTAAACCTGGAAAAGTTGCATCTAATTAGGCCATTTCATAGCTAATCTCTTCTTGGAACATATACCTTCTGCTTTTAACCAATTAAGCAATACACTTCTGCAATTTTATGCTCAAGTTAGCAAGCAAATAAACAGAGGCATTCAAGGCGGTCCTTTTATGAGATTTGCCTGAGTGACCATGGCTGGTACTATTGCAGACACAACTCCCCCCATCCGCGTCACATTCCAGTCATCTCACGGCTGGATCTCCTTTGCATCCACTGAACAAAGCAGCCCCAAGTGTGGCTGACAGCCAGGATATCGAGTGGCTCTGAACAGCCTCCTGACTTTTAAGCTTAATAAGAGGGAAGAGGCACTTTGAGTTGTACACAGCACCTGCACACCTGCCAGTGGGGATTATTTCAACAGGCAATGAGCTGAAAGAGTTTGCCTTGTTATCGTTAAAACAAACTTTGCAAATTAGGCTGAAAATAGCAAGCTCTCAAGACAGGAACCATGATGAGACAGCAGGCAGGTAGAGATTGGCTGTGCAAGGGCACCAGAGTCATCTAATAATTTGTTTTGTTTTGTTTTTCATATAGCGGTATGGTTCATCAATGAGTTATATTGGTATAACTTGAGGAACAGTTTACAGTTTTGGTGCTCACTTCCAAAGCTTTGTTACTGTGTCCCTTCAAGTCAATTTTGCCAGCTTATGATGACCCTTTTCTGTTAACTGTTGTCAAGTTGACTTTGATGTAGGACAACCCTATGAACGAGAGACCTTCAAGTCACCTTGTCATCAACAGCCCTGCTCAGGTCTTGCAGACTTGGCTGTGACCCTTGATTGAGTCTATTCATCTGGAATGTGGTCTTCCTCTTTTCCTTCTGGCTTCTAACTTATCAAGCATTATTCTCTTTTCCAGTGAGTCATGTCTTCCCATGATGTGTCCAAAGTATGACAGTCTCAGTTTAGTTTAATCAGCTTGGTTTCTAGGGAGTGGGTTCAATAGAACAATAGTGGCAGTGTAAGTCTGTGTTGTAGTAGTAATTCAAAAGGAATGATTTCCAAATGGAAAGGGGATCAGGTAAGGCTGTATTCTGCCACCCTATCTATTTAATTTGTATGCTGAGAATATCATACAAAAAGCAGGATTGGATTGAGAGGAGGAAGGCATGAAAATTGGAGAAAGAAATATCAGCAATCTAAGGTATGCAGATGACACCATAATACTAGCAGAAATTATCAGAAATATGGAAAGGTTATAGAAGAAGATGAATGCAGAAAGTACAAAGGCAGGTTTATAGCTGAACATCAAGAAAACAAAAATTATGACCACAGACGATCTGCTTGGAAGCAGACAATGAAGAGACTGAAATAGTTCAAGATTTTCCATACTTGGGCTGAATCATCAATCAGAACAGAGATTGCAGTCAAGAAATCATAAGAAGACTAGGACCTGGAAGGACAGCTATGAAGGAACTAGAAATGATCCTGAAGTGTATAGATATATCATTAAATACTAATGTTAAGATTGTCCATACCATCGTATTTCCTATTTATATGTATGGTTGTCAAAGCTGGACACATGATTTATTGTTGTTGTTGTTGTTGTTGTTGATGTTGTTGCTGTTGTTCGCTGATAGGAACAAAGCTGATAGGGAGAAAATCAACTAATTTGAGATATGGGTCTGGAGAAGAGTTCTGGAAAATACCACGTAGCACTAAAAAGTCCAATGGATGAGTCTTAGAGGAGATCAGGCCCTGATGACTAAAATGAGTTGTTGTATTTTAGCTATACCATGAGAAGAAAGAACTCACTAGAAAAGACTATAATGTGTGGTAAAGTGGAGGGCAATTAAAAAAAAGAGGAAGACCACATTCAAGATGCATAGACTGAATCAAAGAAACTACAGCCATGAATTTGCAGGAGCTAAGCAGGGTGGCTAAGGATAGGGTTTTTCATTCATAGGGTTGCCATAGGTTGAAGTGACTCAAAGACAGTTAACAACAACAGCAAAGTGTTTCTAATTTCTTCTGGGAAGTGTCCTCATCTGTCTTTATGGTAGTCTCTAGATAATTAATTTTCCTCTTAATTTTACTAAGTTCCTCATTAGATGATGATGATGATGATGATGATGATGATGATTAGATCAAATGAACACTTGCTCAAGTCGGCACCCCATGTATGTTTAAACTCCCTATTCTATGTAAAAACTCTGAGATCCTTGTTCATTCTTAGTCCTTGGTATCCACTGTGCTCTACAGTATTCAGTTAAAATAATTGTGTGTATATCATATCTTATGCATTGTTTTTTAAGAGATACTAATTCCTCCCAAAATTGGGAGGAATGGAAAGACTGGTAACTGAATAGAGACTGATGTTCTAACAACTTGATTCTGTCCTCTTCACATAACATTATAGTCCCTTCCAGTCTGCCATGGTGAAAGTAGAAGAACACAACTATCAACCACCAAAACACACACACACACCCTAATACATGAAGACTACTGAGTGTGTACAATGGCAGGTGTACAATGTGCAAAGTAGAAATTACATATATCGGAAAGAACAGAAAAAATAGTTTAATCAATCAATTAATTTAATTTAGTGAGATTTTTAAGAATTATATCAATAAAAGCTCATAGGACAATCTTAATTATCACTATTCTGAAGTAATTGTAGTGAAACAACTTTATTGAAATTCAGCAAATTATTTCCTCAGGGCAGGGATGATGACTTCTTCACAGAGTACTTAACAAGACTGATAGAGACTGGTTAACAAGACAGGGAAAGACCTCTGCCTGAGATGTTGGAGAGCTTCTCCCAAATCAAGTAAACCGGAGTTTCCCTGGATGTTGTGGGACTAGCCAATGATTTCCCATTATGTCTGGCCAATTTGGTGAGAGATCAGAGATTATGGAAGTTGTTGGGCAACATTTGAGAACCAAAGGTTGAGAAACATCCAAGATGATACTTAGCTAGATGACCCTGAGCATGGGAAGGTCCACATCCCACCATTTTGGAGTGAGGCCCACACCTCCTGTGGACCACAGATTGCTCTACTAATCATATTATAAGGCAGCCTCGTATGAGTGTTATCTCTCTTTTGAGAGAAAGATTAGCCAATTCTATGAATTTGTTCTGGTTAGGTGGGGCTAAGGAGACCGAGTGTTCTGCATTTTAGTAAAGTCCCTGGATAAAGATTCTCTACCTCTGAAAAATCAAGTATGCCACAACACTTTTTCCCCTTTAGGAGAATCATGTATTATTTACCTTTTCAGAGACAAAGGCAGAATCTCTGTGCCTTTGTTGAGTGCATAAAAAGGGGGAAAAATCAATGGATGACATGTCTTCCACCACTGGAGATCCATGTGAGAAAAGGCTTCACCCATTACATTTCTCCATGTCTTTCTCAAAGCACAGAACTTCTCTCTGAGGGGGGGAAAGGAAAACCTAGCTCAGCCCAAGGAAACCAGGAAACTGTTGTTAACATAAAATCCATAAAGTACAAGCTTAGAGGACAAGAATTTTTACCAGAGACAATCTCAAACCACACTGCATTATCAACAGAATCTCTATATTGCAGTTTAGCTAAAAGCTGTTTATGTTTGTCCCAAGTGAAGTATTGTCAAGTACTGTTGCTCTCTAGGTAGTTAAAAGCAAAAGATTCATACAATCTGAAGAGAAACCAGAGTCTAGGCAGGAAGTTTACACAAAAAGGCTTCATTCTTCTTCCTTGATATTTAATGTAAACTATAAAAACTATGAGGACCATAAAGAAAAGTGACCCACACAAAGATGGGAAGGCACATCACTGCCAATATCAAAAAGGTCTAGCCCTCAAAAATGCCTGAAAGGAAGACAAGGATTCAGAGAGGGATAATAGTGAATGAATCTATCACTGGTTACTAGTCATGACAGCTATTCAGCAGGTGTGACAACTGCATGAAGGCAAGGGTACAATTTCCCTCCATCACCCTGAAGGCCGCACACACAGGAGGCTCAAATTCTTCAGTTTACACCTGCAGCCCTTCTCAAAATGGTGACAGGAGGGACTGAAAAAGAGAAGTGTATATTAGGGACCATAGGGTTCTGGGATGATTCTAGTTGCAGCATGGGATATTTTTATGTGTTGTCATGCATTTGAGGTGGGGGTTTGCTGCATGATTTGGGGGCAAAAATAAAAGCCTAGTTATGCCATTTTTGAAAACTTTTGAGATTGAATCTTTGAGAATTAGTAGGAGGCTTCATATGGCAGACGAATGGAGTCCAGAGGCAACATGTGGATTGTAGGCTGCACAGTGCCCACTGGCAACATGCCAGGAACACTAGTCACTTGAGAGCAACATTAGGAAAGGTCTGTTGCCTTCAGGCCCTCTTAAAATTATAGAATAACATTGTAGAGTTGGAAGAGATGTCAAGAGCCATACAGTCCAACTCCCTGCCATGCAGGAATACACCATCAAAGTATTCCTGACAGATGGCTGTCCAGCTTCTGTTCAAAAACTCCTAAGGAGACTCCACCACTCTCTGAGGCAGCATGTTCCACTGTTGAACAGCTCTTACTGTCTGGAAGTTCTTCCTAATGTTGAATCTCTTTTCCAGTAGGTTGAATCCATTGCTCTGTGTCCTAACGTCTAGAGCAACATAAAACAAGCTTGCTCCATCCTCAGTATGACATCCCTTCCAATATTTAAACATGGCTATCATGTTACCCTGTAACCTTCACTTCTCCAGGCTAAACATACCCAGCTTCCTAACTCTCTCCTCATAGGGCTTGGTTTCCAGACCTCTCACCATTTTGGCCACCCTCCTCTGGGCACACTCAGCTTGTCAACATCCTTCTTAAATTGTGGTGCCCAGTACTGGACACAATATTCCAGATGATGTCCGATGAAAGCAGAATAGAGAGGCACTATTACTTTCCTCAGTCTTGACACGATTCTCCTATTGAAGAAGCCTAGAATTGCATTGGTTTTCTTAGCTGCTGCATTGTTTTGATGACTCATATTCTGCCTGTGGTCTACTAAGACTCCTAGATCCCTTTCGCATGTGGCCATGTTAGTGTCTTGCAGCATAAAGAGGAGGAAAGGTGTGGGAGGAAAAAAAGACTGTGGCAGGACATTTCATACTAACTGGGTTTTATTTTACAATGAGCTTTTATGGGTATAAACCCACTTCTTCAGAAGCAGTACAGAGTGATATTAAGGCCAAAGGTTTGAAGCATATCTATACAGCTGTAAGAGTAGGAAAGAATGTCATAGGATCCAGAATGATGCAAAGCTGCCACAACTGTATAAGTATGCTTCATATCTGAGGCATTAATATCACTCTGAACTACATCTGAAGAAATAGGTTTATGTCCATGAAAATTCATACTAAAATAAAAATTCATTAGTCTTAAATGTGCTGCCACATTCCCATTTTCTTGCTGTTCCCATTTATATATTTAAATCTATGGAGGGAGGCATGGTGGTGTTGATTTACACAGAAAAGATCAAAGTGCCAAACAAGCTCAAAATGCCATACCAAATATAAAGGTTACTTCCCTCAGAAATGACAAATGTTTTCTCACCTGAAACATTCATGAATAATCTCAGTATGCTTATCTCCCAGAAGAGTCTTCTGGGGCACAACAGCATCACTTCCTCACCCCCTCCCACTGCCAATTTGTATCAACTGTGCCAACAACTACTGGAAGCAGCCAAGTTGAAATCAAGTAACCAACTTCTTTCCATCCCAGAAAAGTGTGTTAATAATTCTCAGAGAGAATTCTTACAAGAAGCTTTTATTTCTTACAGGTAAGGTCTTGAGCAACTCTAATTGCATTTCCAGGTTGTTTGCAAATAGTCAAACTGAAGGCCCTCCACTCTTCTTCCTTGATTTACTTATATGCAGATATGTTGGCTTGTTAAAGAATGAGGCAACATACAGATCTTTGCCATTAACATTTTCAGTGATTATGGTTATTTAAGGGTTTAATATGCAAAATGAAGGATTCCTGAGAGCAAGTCAGCCTGAAGCCAACCACCTTCTGACTTAGAAGCCCTGTGCAACTTAGATCCTCTTGTGTAATGAGTCCCTCCAGGCTAAATGATGAGGCAAAGATAGCCACACTATCCTAATAGGCATTCCCCAGCAAGACTACCAGTCTAAAAAAATGGTCCTGATAAATGCAGAAATACAGGACACAGCAGCATGGCACAGCATGGTACTCATTTCATAGATTGGCCTCATGCATGGGAGAGGCAAGCAATTTGCATTAACAGATATTTTCTTAAACACACAAAACACAAATTTATGTAATTCTTGGACAGGGAGAGAAAAGTTTTTTGCATTAACGGAAATGTATGCAATTTGTGCTTTGTGAGGCAAGCAATGGTTTGGATTCTATTGTTAACCCCACCCAAAAGAGTTTAGGCACTGAAGCAATGTTACGAATTGAATCATCTGGTGAGTCAACGGTGTTGACTCACCATTCATCAATAGATCCAGGGCAATCAAAGTGCATAAGTGTCTTTCAACTTCCTATCAGGGGGGAAACTACATGAGTCAAATTTCATTCCCTGCCATTTTTTAAACAAGAATCTTATGCAAATAATAAATGTGAACAAAGAAAGAATGTATCTATTTAGATAATGCAAATAAACACACTTCAGTTGGAAGCAGGTTTAAAATGTATAAATTGAGATAAATAAATATGTATATAAAAAACATGTATATGTTTATTTATGTATATAAATAAAATGTATACAGTGGGACCTTATTATCCACTGGGATTTGGTTCCAGAACCCTCTGTAGATAACAAAATCCATGGGTGCTCAAGTCCCATTAACTATAATGGCAGAGCAAAATGGTGCCCCTTATATAAAATGGAAAATCAAGGTTTGCTATTTGGAATTTATACTTTTTGAGAATATTTTCAAGCTGTGTATGCTTGAATCTGTGGATAAAAAAATCTTTGTATATGGAGGGCCAACTGTATATATATATTTAAAAATGGATGCCAAAATAGACACAAATTTCCATTTGAGAAGGAAAAATTCTAACAGAGCCAATACAGAAGCAGAGACAACGTGGGAATCTGAGAAAGACAGCAAAAAATGGAGCTAAACAGATGAAGATGGGTTCCAGATTCCTAACACAAGTTGTTATGTCTCAGCATGTCAAGTACTGAGAAGAGCCACCTGTCCTAGATCAGGAATAGTCAAAGTGATGGTCTGGATTCCATAGGATGGAGCCATGACAGTTAAAGTGATATCAAACTACATTAATTCTGCACAGTGGCAGCAGCCTCCTATTGCGAGAGAAATATCTCACTTGTACTGGAGGATCACCAATTGAAGCCAACTTCTGTAAAACAATGGGGAGGGTCCCTGGACATTTGTTTCATCAGCTTTTCAAGACATTTGTGCATCTCAACCCAGACTCTGAGTAAGAACCTGACAGAGCTGTTCAATTATGTAACATGCTGCCTCAGAGTGTGGGGGAGTCTCCTTCTTTGGAGGTTTTTAAACAGATGCTGGATGGCCATCTATTGGGGGTACTTTGGTTGTGTCTTCCTGCATGGTAGGGAGTTGGACTTGATGTCCCTTGAGATCTTTTTCCAGCTCTATGATTCTATGATTCTATTATTCTAACCATTATTATTCGAGCCTTTCTTTTTGCAAGACAACCCAAAAAAAAGAGAGAGGACTTTTTTATTGTTTGCATTACAGGGGTCTTAGCTGTAAGTGCCAATATGTTCTGCCATACAGGTTCCTGATTGGGACAGGTGTAGGTTAGGTTTTAGGCCAGACAGGGTCCATGTAGAGTTCAGGAGAGGGACTGATTAGGCTTTAGGTTGTAAGCCAGTTGATTTCAGCTGAGAGTATTTGGCAGATTGCCTGAGGGCTGAAGTATTGTGTCTATGTAACTGTGGTAACGTAACTAAGAAAAAAGAAATGCAAAAGCCTTGAAAGTAGTTTACTGATTACTCTGATGTTTGTTAATAAACTTCAGTATTATTTTATTACAACTTGGCCTCTGTGAAATATTGTGGCACGCTAGTAGAGATAACAAAGCCTCAGAAAAGATAGGCAGTGGTGGAGAAGATCTCCACAGAAGAAAAATACAATTGGTGGCAGCAAAAGGGAAAGACAGGCATTCTGGGTGGGTGGACTGAGAGAGTCTGAGTGAGTGTCCACGCCACCACAAGTAGTTTGTTGTGGCACTAGAGCTCTCTGACAGAGAAGGAGAGATGTCTCACAAAACTACAGTTCCCTGAATCCCATAGCATTGAGCTATGGCAGTTAAAGTAGTGTTAAACTGTGCTATTTCTGCAGTGAGGATACAGCCTAGCTAGATTATCCCTTCCTTAGCAGGGAGGGATTTAGACAGAACCTATGTTATTCCACTACTATTATTGTTATAGTCTCACTTTTAAAAAAGTTAAATTAGTGCCATAGAAAGAACAGCATAGAATCAGAAAATCAGAGTACCTAAAACATTAAAAGGAAATAAATCAATGTCATAATATGGTTAAAAGGCAAACATTCTGTATCCCATGATAAACAAAAAGCCAAATTATACAACTGATGAATACTGGGAAAATGATCTTTTTGGACTAGAATTTCCCAAATTCCCAGCCAGCCTTGAAGTCAATCTATCCCACATTTATAACATTCATCTGTGTTCACACTTCCATGGACCTGGGGCCAGTTACATGCTGGGCAAGCTATGAGTGACACTGAACCATCTCAGTTTTTCAGGCTTCTTGGCATTGCATCACGGTTAGAAAAAGCAGAAAAGCAGACAGGCAGAAGTAAACAAAGATACTGAGATATACTCACATATAGGACCATATGCCCACTGATCCATTAAGGCTGAATGTTGCTATTTTGTTACCTTCTATAATGGAATTTTTGGCCACTATAAAAAGTCAGTATTTATGCAGCCTAGTAAAGGATTGTAATGTTCACATCACCTGAACTATAATCTTTTCCCCAGCTTTATTTCAGGCATGTACAGAACCACAGAACTGTACACCTGGAAGGAACTTTAAGAGTCACCTAGTTCAACCTCATCAGTTGGCAGTCATTTTTTAGAGAAGCAATGTATATGAATGCATGAACAAGGCTGGAGCACAGTATGTTCCCCTAAATGTAAACAAGAAGTGTGATTAATATATTCCAATCTGCATTCTAAGACCCCTTGTAGAGTGGAGGTTCCTGGTACAAGCAGGAGATAGAAGGAATTTCCTTTGTGGGAGATCCACATGCAAAAGCTTCAAGCTGGTACAATATAATGGCTAACAACCTGGCTGGGGAAATCTGCAATTCAAATCACAGTTTTGACATAAAATCCAAAGTCACGGTTGAGACCTTCGTTTTTATTAATGTCATTTCTTCATTTTGAATTATAGTCTGCCCCTTGCTAACAGTGCATTTCCAACTTTTTGTCCTGGATTGTTCAAACATTCTGGCCTGTCAGTTTGTTCTATCTGCTATATTCTATGAGTACTCCACTTTGATAGGGAACATATAGAGGAGATGCAGAAGATGTCAGGTTGAATTCCTAGTGTCTTCAGTTGAAAGGTTCAGATAATAGGTGATAGGAAAGACATTTATTTGTGACTGTGATGAGCAACCATCAGCTACAGCAGACAATCCTGGACCAGAAAGACATTGGTCTCAACTGGTATAAGGCAGTCTCATATGTTCCTTCAAAAGCTATTCTTTATGAGGGTGGATTAAAGTCTAAATTTACCTCTAATGTTTAGTTCTAACTGGAGTATACTCAATGCATCAATGGTACTTACTTGAGGAGTTTCCACTGACTGAATGGGCCTACTCTAGCCGAGATGAACAACTAGGATTGCATCTGCACTGCAGAAAGAATGCAGTTTGGCACCACTTTAACTGGCATGGCTCAATGCTATGGAATCCTCATTTTTGTTGTTTCTTGTAGCACCAGAGCTCTCTGACAGAGAAAGCTAAATATCTCACAAATCTGTAAATCTCAGAATTCCATAGGAGTAAGACATGGCAGTTAAAATAGTATCAAACTGCATTATTTCTGCAGTGCAGGTGCAGCCTGAATTTGTGACTAACTGTGCAAAAGAAGTTGGTAGCTTAATCTTGGTTCAAATCTGTGAAACAAGTCTTCAAAAACTCATGCTAGAACTTCTTTCATACTGCAACTTCTTTCATACTGTTAAATCTCAAAAGTGCTACAAGATCCATTTGCAAACTCGGAGAGGTTATTATGGGGGAGATATAGATGATAGATAGATAGATAGATAGATAGATAGACAGACAGACAGACAGACAGACAGATAGATATCTTTCTGGCACCTTTCTCCCAGGAAGCGATCCAAGGCAGCCCACAAAATTGTTTAAATCTTTACAATAAAAAAATTAAAAACAATTAAAATCATCTAGCTAAAAACAGTATAAATTACATATAACATCCAAACGTTAAAAACATAACTAGAGCACACACACTATATAATCAGTGACAAGATTATAAATTAAAAAGCCTGCTTGAATAAAAATGTCTTTGCCTGCTGTGGAAGGGAGTTCCAGAGGTTGGGAGCAAGCTTTTTCTCGTGTCCCACCAAGCAAGCTAGTGATGGTGGCAGGACCAAGAGAAAGCCTTTCCTCATAAATCCTATGAGCCTTGGTGGTTTGTATGGGGAGATATAGTCTTTCAGATAGTTTGGACCTAACCCATGTAGGGCTTTATAGGTCATGACCAGCACTTTGAATTGTGCAGAGAAACTAACTGGTTCTCAAAAATTATAGTTTCCCAAATTTCCTAGCCAGGGAAGTTATCTTCAAATAAAATAATGTTTCAGACTTTGCAATATAATATGTGGTCGTGATACCTGCTCTGGTTCGCTTATCCTCTAAAGTCTTGTAATCTTTCTGCCACTAGTCCATTGATTTGAATTTGCCCTGCCTTTGGTTGGACACATATAACTGGTTTAATCATATTGTGCTAATGTGTAAAAGCTACAAGGAAGAAGATAAGATACATACCTTCGAATTGTAACAGTAATTGAGTGCATACTCCCAATATTATACTTTAAGTCAGACATGTCCATTTTGTAGCACACCAAGCCAAAATGGTCCACCAGACAGGCTAAGAGAACTTACCTGCTGAGGAGCCCTCCTTCAGATGATTAGCTTTTTGTAACCATTTGGTCTGCTCTGCTGCTTGCTTAATGAAAGATATGCTGACTTGAGCCTGACTGATTCCTGTATGGTTAAATTGTCATTATTCACCAAGATCAGGGAACAACAATTAAGTGCATCTCTAAGGCCTGAATCCTACTGGTCCTACCCAGCTAGAATAGATGTATTAAATCAAGTGTTTACATATAGATAAATCTTATTGCTTTAAAACACTTCTTGACCTCTGCATAGCCTGTCTCTATGTTTTTGATATGCCACTCCTCTTAAATAAAAGAGTTACCTATCATGATTACACCCCAGGGATAGAGATTAAAGCACTCCAGGCTTGCAACTTATAATCAGTAAAGGAGCTTTCTATGTTACAGTTTCTCTACACTGGAAGTGGTAATTAAAATGTTCCTTGCAGCTGGGAAGATAACAGTCATATATATCCAGACTCATGCACAGCACAGCTGGAAATACCAAAGGAGTTGTACATCTCTTTGTGGTGCATTCATTGCAACAGTCAACAGCTAAAAGTGCCTGCAGGCCTCTGCTCAGAACTGGACTTTCAGAGCAACCTGTCATGACTTTGATCTACCAGAAGAATGAGGAGGATGGGTTTAAAAAACTGTATCATCTCCTAAAGGTTGGCAGAGAAGACTTGAACTATTAGTTTTGCTATACTTAGCTTTATACTGTAGGGCCCAGTATGGACAGTAACAAGGAGGAAACAATTTATCTCCAAGATGTGACTTTTCTCGACTTAAAGAACCCCAGCTTAAAACAATAAACCATGCATTTCTCATCATGTCATGGAGGTGGTGAATCATCCCAGGTTTTGGATAGTTTTGGAGGTAACTTTAACTTTTTCAGCTATCCAAGGTGCTGACTTGGGATAGCTCCCTAAGGTTTCAAATAAAATCTGGAGTAGCTTCACTGTTCCATTGACATGGGTGACACTGTCATGCCCTACCTGAAGGAGGTGTCCTCAGACAAGGAAGGATAAGAACAGTGTTAATACAACATATCTCAGCCAGAGCCAGAAGAGGCTGGCAGTGGAGGTGGCAGAGCATGGTCCATTCCAGGCAGCTCCTGCAGATCAGAAAAAGGATACAGAAGGCCTGCACCCTATGGAGTGTTGAAAACTGAAATACCAGGAGCCAAGGGTCAGGAAATGCCCTGCTTTACTTTAATTGAAGACACTGATTTAATAAGGCCAGCTGGCCTGATTTAATGCTGGCTACAAATTAGCTCACCAAGGTCATTCTGTTGCTGTGCACAAATAGCTTCAACATTTCTTGTTGACCCTGGTGACATATCTGGCTGTGACCTTTGCATGTACCTTGAACTAATCTTTCTGGCAACTTCATTCTTGGCTTTGGTCTCTTCTCAGGTCTGCTTTTCACATTTGGGTCTTGTTACTTTATCACACTAGAGGGCAAACAGGATTTAAACAAGAGTTAAACAGGAAATACCCTATGTTTATCACAGGATATTTCCTGTTTAACTCTCGTTTAACTCTTAATGTAATAATAATAATAATAATAATAATAATTTTTATTTCTTACCCGCCCTTCTGTGCAAGTAATCGGGGCAGGGTACAACATGTTAAAAACATATACAGTTAAAATCCTCCTACATTCCCACCTCCCTCCCCTTAAAACAGTATTAAATTAATCATAATTAAAGCAATCAAGATTTCAAATACATATTCCTTCAAGTCCCATGTAGGCGGCCGGATGGGGGCAGGAGGGGGGTCATCAGATGGTAGGAAATTAGTTACTATGCAGGAAGGCCTGCCAGAAGAGATGCGTCTTGGTCGCTTTTTTAAAGCCTTCCAAGGTTATAATAAGACACATCTTGTTTAAATCCTGTTTGCCTCCTAGTGTGATAAAGTAGTAACAACTCCTTTTACCGTGCTTCTGGTTCCACTGAAACAGAGTGTATGTTCTGGGGCTGCCGTGGTTTTCTGCCTATCAGTTCTTGTGGATGGTAGGTATATTTATCAAGGGACTTGCTAGGCTTAAATAGAACCCTACCGTTCATTGCTTTTCATGTCTTTTCAGCTCATGATGTTATGGGAGCTAATTTCATGCAGACAACATGCAACTACAGGATTTTGTCAGACTGTCAATTTGTAACATTACTGTTTTATCCACCATGTATTTGTTTATCTTTTTAAAGGACAGACCTACACATTATGGACAGTGTAATCAAAGCAGTGTCTTCCATGCTGAATTCTTCCCAAGCCTCCTGCCTCAAATTGCAATTATCTTAACCTCATAATGATATATCATAGAAATGCAAAATTTCTGGAAATTTTGAAACCCTGAAAAACCCATTTTTGTTCTTTTTTTAAAAAAGAAAAAAATAGAAATTTTCAGGAAAAATGGGAAAATGTGATATTAGCATCCTTTACAGAATGAAAATTATTTTGTTAATTTAGGAACATACAATGCCTCATATACAGAATGTGATAAAATTATGTGATTTTGTTAGGCATAAAATCACATTATTTCCATATTAAAATACAGTTCAGCCAAATAATATTTCTAAACAGAATTTCTATTTTAATATTTTTAAATTTTGTTACAACTCTGAGCAGCAAAAAACTTCTTTGGTTTTGCCCCTTGGGGATTGGGAAGAAAACAACAACAGGAGAGGGAGAGGAGGAGGAAGAGAACGTGGAGAAGAAAAGAGGAGGAGAAATTATCAACTTTTTCAAAAGAAAGAAAATAATTTTGTCTCCCCCATTTCTTTATAGTGTCAAGTAGACATAAAGCATTTATTCTCATAAGAAGAACTAAGAAAAGGATACTAAGACCAGGAATAATCTACATCAGTGTTACCCAAACTTTGGTTCTGCAGGTGTTTTGGACATCAGCTCCCAGAAACCCTATCCACTTTGGTCAACAATCAGGAATTCTCGGAGCTAAAGTCTAAAACATCTGGAGGACCAAAATTTGGAAATCACTGCTCTACATTGTTTTATTTCAAAGTCTTATTATATTGATATTTAAAATAATTTTGATGGAGTAAATATATGAGCCCTATATTTACATGGCAACCCCTCATTGAACAAATCTTGCCAAGAAAACCCTGTGATGGGGGTCACCTTAGAGTTGCCACAAATCAGAAATGACTTGAAGGCATAGAACTACAACAACAAATATATGAACATTTTGTACTAAACATTTCATACATCATGGAGTCGAAGGCTTTCATGGCCGGCATCCATAGTTTCACTCATAGACTCAACCTATGCAAATGAGCAACAGCCTAACGCCAGGGGATTCCCAGCAGACAATGAGCACCAGTTAGCAGACATTAATCCTTGTTTGCATATCCTCCCACCTTGAGGACTGCTGTTAGGAACAGAACAATACATTTGCAAATTACTCCTTCCTTCCCAGGGCCACACAGGATATATATCTCCATCCTTTTCCAGGCTCTCATTCTCTGAAGATGCCAGCCACAGATGCTGGCGAAACGTCAGAATGGAACTCTTCCAGAACATGGCCACATAGCCCGAAAGCTCCACAAAAAACTATTTCATACATCATTCCAAAATCCATTTTTCTCACCTCCACTCCCAATTTCCATTTTTAAAGTTTTTCAGGGAGGGTTTGAAAAAACAGGGAAAACTTTAGTGACCTTTTCACTCTCTCTCTCTCTCCCCCCCCCCTCCCCATTGCTTTGACATCGCTCGTCCATCATGAGTCATGTTGTACATTTTTTGTCCCTGGCACGTATAGCCAATGAGGTGAAGATGGGGCAAGAATTTGAGTACACAGTTTCCAGTACTATTATCATGTCTATGGTAGCTCACAGTTCCATTCTAAATACCCTCATCTTTCAGACTTTTGAGACAGATGCTTAGCTTAACCAAAACTAACTAAGATTTGGATTTAACTCACATTACTATTTCTTTCAGTCATATTGTCACTGATATCGCTTTGAATCTCTCTCTGTTGTCAGAGATGATGAGGAAAAGCAGCAGGGACAGACATCAGGGACAGAGCAGGGGAGCCTGAGAGTATCACGAAAAGGAACAGCCACTGCTAAGCCTCAGAGGAGGCGCGTGGTCGTGGTGGGGGACTCCTTGCTGAGGGGTACGGAAGCAGTGGTTTGTGGGCCTGACAAGATGTCTCGGGAGGTGTGTTGTCTCCCTGGGGCAAAGATCCATCATGTGACGGAGAGGCTGACAAGACTTGTCAAGCCTACTGACCGTTATCCCCTTCTTTTGGTTCATGTGGGAACCAATGATACTGCAAGGCACAGCCTTCAGAATATCAAAAGGGATTATGAGGCTCTGGGAAGGAAGCTGAAAGAGATGGATGCACAGGTTGTCATCTCATCTCTACTCCCGGTAGAAGGGCATGGTCCAGGAAGGGAGAGGAAAATAGCAGAGGTGAATAACTGGCTCCGTAGATGGTGCCGCCAAGAACAGTTTGGATTCTTGGATCATGGGCTGCGGTTCCATGAGGAGGGACTTCTGGCAAGGGATGGGCTGCATCTCACGCCAGTTGGCAAAAACGTTTTTGCCAACAGTCTGAAGAATCTGATCAGGAGGGCTTTAAACTGAGTTATGTGGGGGAGGGAGACATTATACTGGAAGACAAAAGGGATGGAGAGAATAGTCCAAGTGGCATAGAGGGAACAAGGCAAACAGTGCAAGGACCCAATAGTAGGAGGCAAAAAAATGTGCAAAAGCAGCAAGTAAAGAGGACACATGGTCTTAAATGTCTCTACACTAATGCACAGAGTATGGGAAATAAGCAGGATGAACTTGAACTCCTAGCACAACAAGGGAAATATGATATAATAGGCATCACTGAAACCTGGTGGGATGAGTCTCATGATTGGAATGTAGAAATAGAGGGATATAACCTTTTTAAGAGAAACAGGCCAAGCAGGAAAGGAGGAGGAATAGCATTATATGTCAGGGATATTTACACCAGTGAAGAGATCCAGGAAGTCAATACTGGAAGCCAGGTGGAGAGCATCTGGATAAAAATTAAAGGAGAGGGAAATAACAGGGATGTTACTGTGGGAGTCTACTACAGACCCCCGACTCAGGCAGAGGAATTGGATGATGCCTTTCTAGAACAGATGACCACACAATCAGGAAGGAGAGATGTAGTACTGATGGGGGACTTCAACTATCCGGATATTTGCTGGAAGTCAAACTCAGCCAAATCCTCAAAGTCTAGCAAATTCCTCACTTGCCTGGAAGACAATTTCATTGTCCAAAAGGTGGAAGAGGCAACAAGGGGATCAGCCATTTTAGATCTTATCTTAACCAACAGGGAAGACCTAGTTGATGGGGTGCAAGTGGTTGGATCCTTAGGTGGAAGTGACCATGTTCTCCTGGAGTTTGTTATGCAGTGGAAGGGAGAAGCTAGGCATAGTCAGACACGCACTCTAGACTTTAGGAGAGCTAATTTCAATAAACTTAGAGAAATACTGGGAGTGATCCCATGGTCAGGAATACTAAAAGAAAAGGGAGTTCAAGACGGATGGGAGTTTCTCAAAAGGGAGATATTGAAGGCACAATTTCAAACAGTTCCAATGAGGAAGAAAAATGGAAGATGTCTCAAGAAGCCAGGATGGATGACTAAGGAACTTTCAAATGAGCTAAGTTTTAAACGGAACATGTATAAGAAATGGAAAAATGGAGAAATCACGAAGGAGGAATTTAAACAAATAGCCAGCACATGTAGGGGTAAAGTCAGAAAAGCTAAAGCGCAGAATGAACTCAGGCTTGCTAGAGAGGTTAAGAACAATAAAAAGGGCTTTTTTGGATATGTCCGCAGCAAAAGGAAGAAGAAGGAAACAGTAGGGCCACTGCGTGCAGAAGATGGCAAAATGCTAACAGGGGACAGAGAAAAGGCAGAATTACTCAACACCTTCTTTGCTTCAGTCTTCTCAGAAAAGGCAAAAGGTGCTCAACCGAAGGATAATGGAGCAGAAGACAGAATAGGGGAATTTCAGCACAGAATAAGTAAAGAGATAGTACAGGAATACTTGGTTAACCTAAATGAATATAAATCTCCAGGACCAGATGAACTACATCCTAGAGTATTAAAAGAACTGGCAAATGTAATATCAGAGCCATTGGCAATAATCTTTGAGAACTCCTGGAGAACAGGAGAAGTCCCAGAAGACTGGAGGAGGGCAAACGTTGTCCCCATCTTCAAAAAGGGAAAAAAAGAGGATCCCAACAATTATCGTCCAGTTAGTCTGACATCAATTCCAGGAAAGGTGCTAGAGCAGATCATTAAGCAGAGAGTCTGCGAACATTTAGAAGCCAATGCCATAATCACAAAAAGCCAACATGGGTTTCAGAAAAAGAAGTCATGCCAAACGAACCTGATCTCTTTTTTTGATAAAATTACCAGCTTGGTAGATGAAGGGAATGCTGTGGATATAGTATACCTCGATTTCAGTAAGGCCTTTGACAAGGTTCCCCATGACATTCTTGCAAACAAGCTTGCAAAATGTGGGATAGACAAGTTAACTGTTACATGGATTTGTAATTGGTTGAGTGGCCGAACTCAAAGGGTGCTCAACAATGGCTCCTTTTCATCCTGGAGAGAAGTGACCAGTGGGGTGCCACAGGGTTCTGTCCTGGGCCCAGTGCTATTCAACATCTTTATTAACGATTTGGATGACAGAATTGGGGGCATACTTATCAAATTTGCAGATGACACTAAACTGGGAGGAGTAGCTAATACCCCAGAGGATAGGATCAAAATTCAAAATGACCTGAATAGACTAGAAAGCTGGGCCAGTGCTAACAAAATGAAATTCAATACGGAGAAATGTAAGGTTCTGCACTTAGGGCGGAAAAATGAAATGCACAGATATAGGATGGGGGACACCTGGCTGAACGAGACCACATGTGAAAGGGATCTAGGAGTCCAAGTAGACCATAAGCTGAACATGAGTCAACAGTGTGATGCGGCAGCTAAAAAAGCCAATGCAATTTTAGGCTGCATCAATAGAAGTATAGTTTCTAGATCAAGGGAAGTTATAGTGCCACTCTATTCTGCTTTGGTCAGGCCCCACCTGGAATACTGTGTCCAGTTCTGGGCACCACAATTCAAAAAGGATGTGGAGAAACTGGAGCATGTCCAAAGGAGGGCAACTAAGATGGTGAAGGGTCTGGAAACCTTGCCCTATGAAGAACGCCTTAGGGAGCTGGGGATGTTTAGCCTGGAGAAGAGAAGGTTAAGAGGTGATATGATAGCCCTGTTTAAATATTTGAAGGGATGTCATATTGAGGAGGGAGCAAGCTTGTTTTCTGCTGCTGCAGAGACTAGAACGCGGAACAATGGATGCAAACTGCAGGAAAAGAGATTCCACCTCAACATTAGGAGGAACTTCCTGACAGTAAGGGCTGTTCGACAGTGGAACACACTCCCTCGGAGTGTGGTGGAGTCTCCTTCCTTAGGGGTCTTTAAGCAGAGGCTGGATGGCCATCTGTCAGGGATGCTTTGACTTGGAGTTCCTGCATGGCAGGGGGTTGGACTGGATGGCCCTTGTGGTCTCTTCCAACTCTATGATTCTATGATTCTATTCTATGATATTGGCTATTTAGTTATGTATGTATAACTAAGGAATTTCACTAGGCCAACTCCCCCATCTAAGCATATCCTTACAGCCAGCAGCCACACTGGATGAAGGAAGTCTGCTCAGCTACTGAGCAGAGGACAAGGTGGATGACATTTCCAGTCCCCTCCCAGCAATGAGGAATTGTGACAGGAATACTCCTTCTGATTGTCCAGCCTTGCAGCTACTAGTTGTTAACATGGGCTTGGCTAGGGCACTTACATCCATGGGAATAGTGCCACATTCGTGAGTATATAGTCTTACTGAATATGGAGCAATTACGGATTTATAACTCTAGGTTATAAATCTGTAATTGCAATACAGGATGCCAGCCAATACATTTTTGTCTCAATGCAGAATTTTACCTCTCTGTTCAGTTTTTTTTTGGGGGGGAAGGGTAGTCGTATCTTTTTATCCTGGTGATAAATTCAATAAAAATAATTATGATATTATGAAACCCAAACTTATTCCTAAAATCTCCTTGCCTTTGTGACTTTCTTATATCTTAATCTGGTTTATTCCAGCTAAACCCATATGGTCCCTAATTCTCTGTGTGGTTTTAATCATCTCTCCCCTTACACACTTATCTTCTCTTCTTCTCCAAAAGAAATCCTATTTTCCCTGACTCAAAAGCTACTAATCATTAAATGTGGTCATGTTGGATCTTTGATCCAAGTGCTTTTCTTGCTGCTTGCTTTGATGTTTGATTCTGAAGAAACAACTTCCAATGAAAACAAAGGTAAGGTCAACCTTGAACTTTTGGGATTATCAAGATGATGGGGCAGAGGCATTGTTGTTTGTGTATTTTAGCACCCTGTGAAATAACATAGTTTGTACAACTTCCGGCTGCCTTTGATCTTCCTTATCTAGTGGATTCCATGCATATTCATATACTATGAAAATGATTTTTTGTTTTTTGTTTTTTAAATGTTTGGCTTACTGGTTTTTAGCTTTCACTTGAAATTAACTGCAGAGTAGCAGTTGTTCCAGGATGAACTGGATTCACAGTCAACAACGTCAACAATTATTTTGTGTTACTGGACAGATTCCTAGTCTGGCTGTGTCATCACTTCTATCATTCCAGACACTGGATGCACCAAGAATATCTCATCAGGCTGATTGTCTCCATTGACTATTCTGTAGGTCACATAGTTTGATGGGTAGTCTTTGTCAGTGGCAGCCACTTTCCCATCTTTAAGATTCTGTATGCTAGAAGAAAAGAGTAATGTTTTATGGATGCTAATTTGTAGTGACTTTATTTCATTTATGCAGAATTAATGGCTCTCCTTTTTCTCCAACAAGGAAAGCTGAGTTTTTGAGGGAAGGACTATTAGTTTTTATGTCCTAGATTTGTAAGGCGGATTACCAGTAGCTTCTATTTAGCCATATAGCAGGGCAGAATCACATAAAGCCTCAGCTCACTAATTACTCCACACTGAGGGCAAGGCAGGAGCTGCATGCATCAGTGTTAGGATGAAACTGTCACCTAACTGACTATTAAATTCTTCTACAATTGGATCTCCTTATATATAAGAGATTTGAGAGATGCATATTCCGCTGAATTTCTTACGAGCAATTATCCATCTGACATATTTTCAGATAATGGAGTGACCTTGGATGGAGATTGATGAATGGGCATTCATGTATCAATAAATCTGAATGACAAATGAACTTCTTTCCATACATCTTGAAACGAGTCCCATTATGACCGTGTCAGCACTGGCCAAGATAATCCAGAGGCAGCCTGGAATGTTTTGGTCCTGCAGCTGCCCCAACCTGTTCTTGCTGCCTTGGTCTCCATTTCCACACAGTGGCAGCTGTCTGAATGGGTGTCCTACTGAGCCACCTGTCACAGGTTGCTTGCTTCTGAGGTCAGAATGAGGTGTACAGTGATAGTCACATGCCATTTGCCTCATTCTGACTTTAGAATGAGTGGTCTGTGGGCGCCCAGCAGACACCTGTGCAGAGAACCACTACAATGCAGAACTGGATGGCTCTGGATCTTCCTGGAAGATCTTAAGTAACAGGTAAGCTCTTAAAATTTATATTAGCTTTGTTATGCTGTTCTAGTGTGTGACATGTCTGATGTTGTCCTGACTCCCCACACCAGGACCAGGGTAGGATGATACCAGAATGTATGGGAAACAGGTATTTTGGCATGTGTAGGCAAGGCCTATGTCCCAAAGATGACAACTGTAGTATGTTTGTGATCTATAACAGGAGCAGATCAGGGCCATGGCAACCACACACTAGGTCCCTGATCTGGCCATTCCAGGGTGCAAAAAGGAGCCACAAAAAGTGGCTCCTTTTTTAGCCCTGGAAATGGTGCGATAGCGGCAGTGCAGCAGCTTTATAGCACTCCTTCGGTGCTGCCTCATGAGGATGCAGCACCAGAGGAGCACCATGACACTGCATGCCATGTGATGTGACATGTGACATTACAATGCCCTGGGGGCAAAGCTGGGGTGTGCATCATGTAGACACTACATGCTGACTCCACCCCCAGGCCAGCCCAAACTGCCAGTCTGCACAGGGCCGTAATTGACATTGAGGGCTAATTGGAATTGCAACCCATCAGTACTTCAAGAGCCACACATCCCCTATCCCTAAATAAGTATTAATGATGGCTGTGAGGGGACAAAGGCAGCTATTGCATACAACCATGGAGAGTAGATAACCATATGAATGAGTATAGGAATGTTGTATGGATTTATAGATTTTTGGGGTTTTTTGGGCTATATGGCCATGTTCTAGAAGAGATGATTCCTGATGTTTCACCAGCATCTGTGGCTGGCATCTTCAGAGAATATTGGTCTGGAAGAGAGTTGGGTGTATATATATATATATATATACACACACACACACACACATACTGTGTGACCCTGGGTAGGGAGGAGTGATTTGCATGTTAATCTGTGTATTGTTCTGTTACTAATGGCAGGCCTCAGGGTGGGAGGATATGCAAAGTGGATTAGCATCTGCTTAATTAGTGGTCTTTATCTGCTGGGAAACCCCTGACCGTGGGTGGTTTCTCATTTGTATTTACTGGCTCTTAATCTTGCTGTTTTTCATGACTGGTAGCCAAACTTTGTTTACTTTCTGGGTTTCTTGTTTCCTATTGAAGTTGTCCAGGTGTTTGTGGATTTCAATGGCTTCCCTGTGCATTCTGACCTGATAGTTGTTGGCATGGTCCAGAATTTCAGTGTTTTCAAACAGCATTTTGGCTACCAGGTGTGAAAAACATCAAGATATCAAGCTTGCAAAATGTGGGCTAGACAAGCTTGCAAAATGTGGGCTAGACAAAGGAACTGTTAAATGGATCTGTAATTGGTTGACTGGCCGAACCCAAAGGGTGCTCAACAATGGCTCCTTTTCATCCTGGAGAGAAGTGACCAGTGGGGTCCCACAGGGCTCTGTCCTCGGCCCAGTGCTATTCAACATCTTTATCAATGACCTGGATGACAGAATTGGGAGCATACTTATCAAATTTGCAGATGACACCAAATTAGGGGGAATAGCTAATACCCCAGAGGACAGGATCAAGATTCAAAATGACCTGAATAGACTAGAAAGCTGGGCCAAAGCTAACAAAATGAAATTCAATACAGAGAAATGTAAGGTATTGCACTTAGGGCGGAAAAATAAAATGCACAGATATAGGATGGGTGACACCTGGCTGAATGAAACTACGTGTGAAAGGGATCTAGGAGTCCAAGTAGACCACAAGTTGAACATGAGTGAACAGTGTGATGCGGCAGCTAAAAAGGCCAATGCTATTTTGGGCTGCATTAATAGAAGTATAGTGTCTAGATCAAGAGAAGTAATAGTGCCACTGTATTCTGCTTTGGTCAGGCCCCACCTAGAATATTGTGTCCAGTTCTGGGCGCCACAATTCAGAAAGGACATTGAGAAACTGGAGTGTGTCCAAAGGAGGGCGACAAAAATGGTGAAGGGTCTGGAAACCATGCCCTATGAGGAACGACTTAGGGAGCTGGGGATGTTTAGCCTGGAGAAAAGAAGGTTAAGAGGTGATATGATAGCCCTGTTTAAATATTTGAAAGGATGTCATATTGAGGAGGGAGCAAGCTTGTTTTCTGCTGCTCCAGAGAACAGGACCCGGAACAATGGATGCAAGATACAGGAAAAGAGATTCCACCTGAACATTAGGAAGAACTTCCTGACAGTAAGGGCTGTTCGACAGTGGAACGCACTTCCTCGGAAGGTGATAGAGTCTCCTTCCTTGGAGGTCTTTAAACAGAGGCTGGATGGCCATCTGTCAGGGGTGCTTTGATTTGGATTTCCTGCATAGCAGGGGGTTGGACTGGATGGCCCTAGTGGTCTCTTCCAACTCTACGATTCTATGATTCTATGATTCTATGATTCTATATCCTTCCACACTGAGGCCTGCCATTAGCAATACACAGATTAACATGCAAATCACTCCTCCCTACCCGGGGTCACATATACCCAATTCTCTTCCAGACTGACATTCTCTGAAGATGCCAGCCAGATGCTGGCAAAATGTCAGGAATAATCTCTTTTAGAACATGGCCATATAGCCCAAAAAACCCACAAATATCTATGGATGCCAGCGATGAAAGCCTTCGACTTCACATTATATGGATTTGTTGGGAGCTTCTGAAATGGAGTGCATGACATTCACCTAAATGCAGCAAGATGAGGGTGCATCTACACTGTAGAAATAATGCAGTTTGACACCACATTAAATGATGTAGCTCCAGCCTATGGAATCCTGGGATCTGTAGTTTTACAAAGGCTTAACCTTTCTCTACCAAAGAGCGCTGGTGCCTCACAAAACTATAAACTATAAAACCCAGGATTCAGTCATTGCAGTTAAAGTGGTGTCAAACTGCATTATTTCTACAGTGTAGATGCACATTGAGGCTACCTAGTGAGTTCTTAACATTACTAAGAGCTGTGAAGGGTTTGGGAGGCTGCAGTGTTGACCTTTTATTATATGTTACAGCTAGTGTGTTTCAAAAATTACAGAATATCATTTATGGTGACTTATACAGTTGATTGAGACCAGTTACATGATCTATGGAACAGCCATACCATTAAACAGAACGGAACAACTACAGTCTTTTGGTACAACTCTTGGGCCACACTACTACAGAGAGTTAAAAATGTAGCTTATGTTGCACAAGTGTGTACAGCGTCTCTGTCCTCTCACTTTTAACACTCTGTTAAATATAATTGAAAGCTGATATATTTCTGTAGGCATCAAATTAAACTTTTACTAAAGCATCAAAAGCTAATTTGAGCACATTTTAACTCAAATTTATAAAGAGCCATTATGAAACTTCCTGAAAGGCTGCCAGGTTTGCTCTTTGAAAATTGCTGTAAGTGAATTGCATTTCCTTTGAGGTTTTCAGCACAATGTGATTGAGCTTTTCAGTTTATCATAAAGCTACTCTGGATTTTGTTAAACAAGGGGAAATGATTTGTGGGCTAAAAGAAAATTAATTTTACCTATGTGTGATTTTCCTTTTGCTGCCATGCTGGAATCCATGTACATGTCAAACTTCATCAGGAAAAATTACTTGAAATATTTCACTTTGGTATAATTGTGTTCAAATTACATAGCTACCAAGATTCCATACATACAAGGCAATTTTGAACCAAAAATGGCTCAGTTTCTTGTTGGTATTGCAATACACAAGGCTATATAACAGGGTGGAGAACAAAAGCCTGTTCTCCCCTTATGAGAAATGCCAAACAAGAACTGGTGAATGTTGCCACCCTTCTTTCTAACCCACCTCATATCTCTTTCTTATTCTTTCTTTTCAATGCTGTTTTTATTGCCACCCTACTTTAGAAGCAGAAATGCATTCTTATTAATCCGTCATATTACCACTTTAGAAGCCATTAAAATGGATCTCTTCTAGCAGGCCTTTCCAGATTACCCCTTCCAGATTAGCCTCCCCCTCATTGACATCATTGACCCCATCCCACCACAGAAGAAGATACTTGCCTCACCTCAAATCTACCCAAAATTTGAGCAAATCTTTTTATATATTTTTTTTAATTTATCTTGTTGTTTAATTTCTATTTTATTGCTTTTTGGCTAATGTTTTTATGATTGGGGGAGGGTTGGGATATGGGATTGTTTAAAATTATGAATTTTTATTTCTATGATATTTTATGGTTATACTTGTGTTGTAATCTGCTTGATTCCCTCAGGGAAAGGCAGAATATAAAATTATTATTATTATTATTATTATTATTATTATTTATACATCGTTCCCTTTCGCAAAACAAACTGGGTATTAAGAATCGTTGAGCCCATCTTGCTTTGTTGCGTTGCTTTTGACAAACATCTGTGAATACATGGCTTGAAAATGTTAAGGTAAACAAAGGGTCAATTAACCCATTCACAACCAATTATGCAAATGAGGCATTTGTGAAGATTTCCAATCAGATTCATTTATTCCAAACAGTCTTAGTCTGCATGCAGTGTTTCAATCAAGGGTCATCCCATGACTGAATGCCCCAAACATGGCGTAAACAGTTTTTATTAACCCACAAAATATTCATTGAGCATGCGTAGTTTAGCATTCATCCATATATATATCTGTATTATTGTTCAGCTAGTCTAACTGGCAGGCTCTTCTGGCCTGACTTGCAACATCAAGGAATGTCTTTGTAGTAGAAACCTTATCAGCTTGCTAGCTACAGCGACCTTCAGGGAGGCCCGTCTTTCTCTGTGAAGAGAAATTCACGCTTCAGCTCTTGTCTTCTTCCCCCCTCCTTCCTAACCCCACAACTCAAGCCTAATTCAAAGTACAAGTTTTTCCTTTGCTCTATGGCTGAACTATTGATCATTAATGGCAGAGATTATTGGCTTCATTTGGTTATCAATGGCTTTATTAGTTTTCACCTTAACAAAAATATTCCCAAAAAGTATAAATTCCAAATAGCAAGCCTTGATTTTCCATTTCATATATGGGACACCATTTTGTTGTGCCATTATATTTAATGGGACTTGAGCATCCACAGATTTTGTTATCCATGGAGGTTCCTGGAACCAAACCCCAGCAGATAACAAGGGCCCTCTGCATTCTCTTTCAGTATTAAGACTTGATTTCCTCAAACATTAAATGTTTAACTACTAGTGCAGGTTAGCTTTAATGCTTTTGATTTTATGTTCCATTTCTGTTTATTACAGATGTTTCTCATCCATTAATATCACACCATTCTCTGACCTTTTAACAAAAAAGTGGCTATCAAAAATAGTTTATGCTACCCTACCTTTAGATGTTTCTGGAATGGCAGAAACATAATTTGCTTTATTCAAAACTGGACTGAATTCATGGACAGATATGGTTTCTGCAGTGATTGTAGCAGTTACTAGTTAAAAACAAAGGGAGTTATAACATTTCCCAAGCATTACTCTGAGAATCCAGCTAGCCAACTGTAAAGCAGAACACTACCCAGGGGAGTTTATTAAAGCTAGAGGGTATGTCATATACTTTAAAGGGGCAGGGGACATTTGGTCCTCCAGTTTCATTTTTTTTTTATTTTTTATGTCCACTTCCAGAAATTCCTGCCAGCATGGCCAACAGTAAGGGATTACTGTATGTACTCATGTATAAGTCTAGAAATTTAGGTCAAAAAATTGACCCAAAAACCTGAGTTGACTTATCCACAGGCCAATGTAGTCTTATTTAAAAGAGGAACCATTCCCTGGTGAAAAGCAAGAGCATAATCTGTCCTGGAAGCACTGACCTCCTCTACTCTCTGATCCATTCAGCCTTAAGGGTAAGCACAAAGAGTTACATCTGTTGAAGTATGGTAAGTTCTTTGACATTGTTTTGCTTTGGTTTGTTTTATTCTTTAGATCATTTGCTATATGTCCCTAAGTTTTACCCTCGACTTATCAACGAGTCATAGCAATATCCATAATTTTGGCCCTAAAACTTGTCCTTGATTTATACATGAGGTCAACTTATAGTTCAGTATTTACGGTATAAGAACTGTAGTTGAAAACATCTAAGTGGCCAAAGTTCCTCTCAGCACACACTCACCAAATTACAGCTATTATTTTCTTTCTAGAAGAGACAAGGCAGTGTGATCATCAAGCAGGCCACATATTCCATCACCAACCTACATTGGTCTATTCTAAGGCTTCATTTTACTTCTTTACTGTCATTCTCACTGAAATACCAAGAAGCTTCTTGCCTGACAGAAAGCAATAGAACACCAGGTTCATTCAATTCTATATGGCTCATTATTTTCACAGAGACTGAGACCAGAACTGATATCTGGAAAAAACATCTTGGGAAACAAACAGCTGAAAGTAGCAACAGCAGCCATCATTATTCCACCTGAATGAAACATATGGTACAGAGAAGACAGAGAAACAAGACAGGTCCCAAGGCAAACATCTCAAGAAAGACTGAGTCAAAAGGACAGCAGGAGTGTGTCATGGTGAGAAATGTAAAGGTTCATTTAAAAGTTCTCACCTGTATGCCATGGATTTGTCAAAAACACAGTCAAATTGATTTTTTTTCTGTAATAATGTTATGAGTTAACCCTGGGCAACCCAAATTTTGGTAATTCTAAACCATTATCTTTACGAAAGACTTGCTTCTGATGAAGATGGAAACTGTTGTGTGCATTTTTCAAATTTTTTTTATTTATTTTGCTCCCCTTTACAGTCTGATTGTGGAGATTGTCATATTGACCACCTGCACTTTAAAAATTACCACTACACCACTAGCTAGGAGCAATTGCAAAGGCAAAGCACAATGGACTCCTCTGAAGAAGGTTGGAAAGACTGAAATTGCCAACAGCAGAGCTGTACATCCTGAGGAACTGTCTTTTGTTTGAATTTATTGGGCTCACCTTTCTGTGAGAGTTTTATGAGAGCAGCTGGTTTGATGCTTTCAAGCAATCACATCAATGTCAGCCAGTTAATGCAACTGGCCTGGGGCTTCTTTTTTCATGTGGAGATTATTTGCTTCCAGTTTGAAACTAAGTGTCACCAGCTTGCCGATACACATATTGATCACAGAAGGGTAGCTTGACCTTGAGTCCATGGATATTTGTAATCACAGGAATTGATGTATACTTCAGGGCTTTGCCATAAGACTTAACTGTAAATGCCTGGACAATGATAAGTCCATTGTCTTCCATGTTCATTCTAGACTTGGTGATCAGAATACTGTGAGCTGCAAAACATGGATACTAGGGGCCCTTTCACACTACAGTTATAGCAGCATGATTCCATTTTAACTGCCATAGTCCCCTTCTATGTTTGCAGTTTAGGTTAGGGCATATAGAATTCTCAACCAGAGTCCTAGCACCTCTCCAAACTACAAGCATCCATGTGGAATCTTAGTGCAATATTTGTGGTTAGGTTATCGAGGATCACGAAGTATGCATCCTTTGTCAAAATACATTTAGACAGAGGCTGGAGAAATTGTTTTTGGGGGGATTGTACCTGAACACTTTCCACACAAAAATCTGGGATTTGAAGTTTAGTGAGGTATTCAGCCTGGTCTGCCAGAGAGCTCTGGTGCTATACCAAACTACAAATCCCGGGATTCTGTAGGACAGAGTCAAGGCAGTTAAAGTGGTGTCAAGCAGCCTTAATTCTGCAGTATGGATACACCCTGCAATGGGGAGGTTTATTGTAAGAGTCAGTTTATTTTTCTCAATACTGAAAAGGCTAGAAAGGTAACAAGATTAAATATGATATACAATTCAGTAGGAGCATCATACCAGTAGTTTGGCTTTTACTGCACCTGTAAAGTTTAGTCTTTGGTTCCACACCCACTTGTATCTGTCTGTGACATTTCAAATGTGGCCAGGCTACACTTCCAATCATGTCAGACTGATGACCAGACTTTCCTAAACTTATGGGAAGGCTAACATCCCAGTTAAAAGTTGGAGGATTCCAGCAGGAATTTTTCCTGTATTAATTTACACTTCAGTGGGAATATTGAAGTAACATTTTCCTGCACTGTATTAGATACCACTCATTCACAATTCACTGGGCTGATCCCTGCCAATAATGCAGCTGGATCAGCAACAAGCTCAAGCAACACAGTTACTCTCAGGCAACACCAACAATTAGCACAATAATTCCTGACCGTAATACCTGTCTCCAAGCCCCCTCCAGATCTACCATCTAAGGGCATACAAGTGTAATCTGTAGACAGGAAGACTATTCTCATATACTTTAAAACAATTAAGATTGTGGTCCCCGTATTTTCTTCATACAAAACACACCTTTAAATATCCAGTTGCAGAAAGACCCTCTTGATCACCATCAGTAAATAGCTAAGGGACAAAAACAAAGAAAAAAATCAGGTAAATAATTGTCTTTCCAATATATAATGAGAAGTATTTATTATATTTTCTTCCTGTCACATTGTCAGATGATGCACCTAGTGATCCCGGTTCTATTTCAGGAAGAAGCCTCAGGTTTGGATGGACATTAATTCATAAGGTACCACTGTGCAGAAAAGGGGAAAGAAGGCAGCAGACAGACCCAGATTTCAGTTATGCTAAGCTAGAATTCTCAGCAATTCTGTGATGTGCAAACAAGGGCTTTGTCTGTCATTGTAGCTAAATTACATTTGATTAAAAGCACTCCACAGCATAAATGCTGTCTCTCAGAAATATTTTTGAAATTCACCAGGTATAGCAAGTAATAGTTTAATAGTTATAGAATTAGAAGGGACTGCAAGAGCCATCCAATCCAACCCCTACTATGTTGGAATCCACTGCCAAAGTGCTTCTAGTGGTGGTCATCTAATCTCTCCTTAAAACTGTTGATGAAGGAAAGGTTATTTTTAGGTAGGTGGGACAATGAAACAATCCTTATATGGTTAATATCTGCCAATGTTATTGTTTACTACTTCCAGCTCAGTAGAAGTAGTAGTTCCGGTTGAAGAACACTATCTTTTCCAGGTCAAATATGTGGCATGGTCATGGACCTCTATAGAATTATTAAGTTTGAAGGGACCCCAAGGATGATCCAGTTTAACTTCTGTCTCTAAAGGAATCCACATGTGGCCATCCACCCTCTCTTTAAACAGGAGAATCCGCCAATCTCCAAGGAAGGCTATTCCAATGCCTAACAGCTCTTACCATCAGGAATCTCATTTTAAAAAGTATGTGGAATATCTTTTCTTACAATTTAAAACAACTGCTTTGGAATTGCTTACTCCATCATCTCCTTGACAGCCCTTCAGATATTTAAAGTGCCTGCCATTACAAAGCAGAGTGCTGAATCAAGATGTTTCTTTTGGGTGAGCAGAAAGTTACACATTCCTTCTGGGAATATGATGAATGTGCTCTCTGGATAGCATTTGGGAATAATAATATTGATTTTCACTAGGTCAAAAAAGGGAGGGGGCAAAAAGAATTGCACATGTTTGTTTCTTTTTTTCCAGCAGGCTAATTTATGACCAAGTCAACTAAGTGAGAAATGCTGTGATTAAAATAAAAATAAAAAGACACAGCTTGTATTTTTAAACAGCACCCAGCATTTTTAATATTCAGGTAGTGGGAAATGACTAATAAATGCAGTACAATCTTATTAACATAAATATGTAACCCTGATGCATCTGGTAAGGGCTAGTGAAGTCAATGTTGAAGTAATTAGAATTAATGAGCCACCTCAAATTCCCTGTACTACAAGAGTTTCCTTGGGGACAAATGTGTGAAATGTGTCTAAATTTTAGACGTACCTCTAGCTCATTTGTCTTCAATAAGATATACAGTGTGTACGTTTATTCAAGGGCTGGGGGAGTTTAACCTTATGAATGGGGAGGGGGAAAAAGATGGCCATGGGGACTCAACCATTGCAGGGGAGGGCTAGAACGGGCAGTTTAGGATTCTTCCAGGCCCTGGGGTTTCTAGGCTTAAACCTAAAACCTAGCAAGATGGCTCTAATGAAGTTTTGTGCATTAACCACAGTTGCTCACATCTGTTTATTCATGCACACACAGAATGCCAAAACACTGACTTGTTTGGAAACTAAGACAGACACTGCCGAAATAATGCGGTTTGACACTGCTTACTCAATGATGTGGAATTCTGGGAGTTGTCATTTTGTGAGATATTTAGCCTTCTCTATCAGAGAGCTCTGGTGCCACAACAAAGTACTAATCCATGATTCCATAGCACTGAGCAATGGCAGTTAGTGGTGTCAAACTGCATTATTTCTGCAGTGCAGATGAGCACTAAATGAGCTGTTTCACATGAAATACAGGGATTATTCCTTTTCACTTAGTGTGATGGGATAAGGAACATTTAATCTAGTGTACTTCCTTTAAGCCAGGAAGAAAGGAAGGAGAAAGCTTAATAGAGAGTCTTTACAAGTTGCAGCAACCAATCAGTTAAGTCTTGCAAATTGTAGCAAACTAATGCTCTAATACAGTGATTCCCAAACTTTGGTCCTCCAGGTGTTTTGGACTGTGGCTCCCAGAAAGCCTAGACAGCTTGGTCAACAGTCAGGAATTCTGGGAGCTGAAGTCCAAAATATCTAGAGGGCCAAAGTCTGAGAACCATTGCTCTAATAGCTTAGCTGGAGATGTGCATACAGCCCATTTCGCTTGCCTTGAGCAGAATCCACCAAACTGGAGAATTGCACATAGAAGACTGGAGAGTCAGGCCCTGAGACCTAGTGACCTTATAGGGCAACAGCATCACTCTATACTGCTTTGGATAGACTTCCCCTAGAGTGTTGTTTCAGGAGTACAGTTCTGGGTACCATAGTTCAAGAAGGATATTTTGGCACAGGAATGTGTCCAGAGAAGGGTGACCAACATGATCTGAGAACTGGAAATCAAGACTTATGAAGAGCACCTTAGGGAGCTGGATATGTTTGGCTTGGAGTAGAGAAGATTGAGAGGTGACATTATAGCTATCTTTAAATATCTGAAGGAATGTCATATACAACATAATCCAAAATCCACAAGCAGTAATACCTTTATTGGACCAACTCCAAAGAATAAAATACATTATGCAAGCTTCTGAAGCTTCACTGGCTTCTTCATCAGGCAAAGATGTGGTAATGATGATAAGAGTCACAGGCCTAGATTCTCCATGAGATGGAGTCAGTTAGGATGGTATTGAGGGATTTCAATACAAGCAGAGGCCATTTCCCTTACTGGCCATGTGTAGACTGGAAACAAAAAACAATTAAAGACAAGTAAGAAAATTTCAGTTCAATTTGCAACAGAAAAGTAAAAACTGTTGAGATTCATCTATTCCTATCCTGTGTGATGCTTACTACTTATTTGGTAGGCAGAGAACACTAAATTTCTCCACGAGTCTCTGTGCTTTATATCTGGAAAAACATTTAGGTGTTGTATAAGTAAAATTTGCCTAGGAGAGAGGATGAAGGTGAAGTGAGCTTGTTTTCTGTTGCTCCAGAGACTAGAACATGAACCAACTGTTTCAAATTATTTGAGAAGAGATTTTCCCATAGGAAGTACTTATTGACTGTAAGAAATGTTTGACAGTGGAATAGAATCATAGAGTTGGAAGAGATCACAAGGGTCCATCCAGTCCAACCCCCTGCCAATAGTCTGTATGAAGGCGGAAGCCCCTTATTTGGAGCTTTTTAAACAGAAGTCAGATGGGCATCTTTCAAGAGTGCTTTAGTTGTGTATTCCTGCATGCCAGAAGATTGGACTAGATAACCCTTGTGACCCCTTTCAAGTTTAAGATTCTGTGACTAAAAGACAGACAAAAATGATTGATATATTCAGCATATAAATAGAGTCATTCACCTGTGTTGTGTTGTTGTTAACTGCTCTCAAGTTGACTTTGATTTGTGGTGTCCCTGTGGCTGAGACATTTCTAAGAGCCCCCTGAAGTCACCCTCTCTGCTCAGGTCCTGCAGGCCCAGGCCCATGTCTTCCCTGATTGAGCTCATTCATCTGGCATATGGCCTTCCTCTCTTTCTACTGCCTATAACCTTTCCTAGCATCGTTGTCTTTTCTAATGAGTTCAGGCTTGATCTGTTCAAGGACCCATTTGTTTGTCTTCTTGGCTGTCAATGGTATTCTTAGTACTTTGCTCCAGCACCACATCTCTATTGGCTTTCTTCACTGTCCAGCTGTCACATAAAAATTAGCTCTTCTTTCTTTTGCCAATCTAATAGTTATTATATTTTTACATTTTCTTCCAGCAAAAATAAGTGGAAAATATTTTTTTTTATTTTTAAATAAATTTTATTATAATTTAAAACACACATACATAACAAATATAGATAACATGAACAACAGAAAAAAAAACCATACAATCAAGAGAAAAGAAAAGAAACAAAACAGTGAACAGATGTCTATCCGATAGTACAATCCCCATAAAAATAACCTTCACCTCCCAAAAAAAGGAAAAAAAAAAAAAAAGGAAAGTTCGAACATATAAGCTTCCTGAGTTTCAAAAAAATCTAAATATATTCCCTCTAACAGCCAAACCTAACCTTTTTTTGATTGTTTATATGTTTGCAGATTTTATCCTAGGACAACAGCCACAGCAACAACAACAAAAAAGACAGTACATAACTTATTCTTACTGTATCCTTAACAATATATCATAAATTCCCCAATTCCTTCCATCTGTCTTCTTTCCAAATATAGTCTTAATGGAGCCCATACATTTTTATTTTTATCCCATTCTTGGTTCCTTACCAAACAAGTTAGCTTATCTAATTGTACCATGTCAGATAATTTAAACAACCATTCTTTAATTGATGGAGTCTCTTTTAGTTTCCACTTATTTGCATATACTATCCTTGCACAGGTGGTCAGATAAAATATCAATTTACCATGTTCTCTTTGAGTGGAAAATATTTTTAATGAAAAATGGTTATGTGGAGTTTTTTTTTCCTTTAACCACTTTAAGCAACTAAATCCAGTAATTTCAAAAACAAACTGGACTCCAGTTTTCTGAGGAACTCTCTTATATACATTGTCCCTGTATCATCAGTACCAAATATGATACAGTTGAGAAATCAATAAAGAACTAGTAAAATTATTTTTAACATACAAACTCCAGGAAAATTCCGCTGTTGGCAGAAATGAATAATCTTCCCCTCACAAATCTTTTCCAAGGCAAGCAGTTGTATCCTATTACAAAAGTAATTAAATGCTATATAAAATCTGCATTGATCTCCTGTCCCCTAGCAATACATCCATGCTGAAGGATGGCTTTGAAGAAGGAAAACAATGAAGAGGGAATGGAATTTTTTTGTGAATGACCTTCAGTTAACCTGTTTTAGGATCTAGCCCTTTATCATTTTAATAAAGTGCATTTTAATTTTTCTTCTGGATCTTTGCACTTAATTTGTGCACTGAATGAAAGACTATCAGTTTTTATAAATCAATTAAACATCATGTACACTGACAGGAAAATCTAAATGCATGCATACATACATGAAAGAGAAGTTCCATTAAAAAAAATTATTCAGCCCTTTAAAGGTGTATCAGAAGGTGCAGGCTGTAGCCCAGAACAGCCTATGCTGAAATAAACTGACTACTCTTGAAGATGTCATAGGTGTATTTTTTCACCTATGTTTTTGCTTTGTACCAAAACAGACTAATAAAGCATCCTCTTTGAAAAGTCCTAAGATCATATCAACAAAAATTCATAGGAGTAGAACTTTATATCAGGGCCCTTTCATACTACACAGTTATAACACTATCATTCCACTTTAACTGCCATGACTGCATCCTATGAAATTCTAAGATTTGTAGCTTGGAAAGGTACTAAAATTCCCTGGTGGAAAATTTTGAATGCTTAGTTTTTTGTGGATTTTTCAGGCTATGTGGCCATGTTCTAGAAGAGTTTATTCCTGACGTTTCACAAGCATCTATGGCTGGCATCCTCTGAAGATGTCAGGAATAAACTCTTCTAGAACATGGCCATATAGCCTGAAAAAACCACAAAAAACTATGGGTGCCATCCATGAAAGCCTTCAACTTCACAATTTTGAATGCTATTGCCTAAACTGCAAATCCTAGCATTCCACAGTTGTTGCTAAAGTGGAATCATGATGCTATAATGTGAAATTCCCATGGTCACTTTGCCTGTCTCCTTTTCTTTGGATGACTAAACTTTCTAAATGTTCAACTGATGTTTTAAAATATTGCAACGCTACACATTTGGGGACTGAAGGAAAATTGCACTGAGACGCCAAATTCTTATGGGGGGGGGGGGTGCAATGTTCTCATTTTGCACCCCCTCCTCTATAGCTACTCTCCTGACCAGGACCATGATGAGCAGGTTGCTCCTTGATAACATATGATGGCCTTTATACAAACTGTATGTGGAGTGAGACTTTGTCTGTGAGGATTCTTATGTATATAATTCATGTTGCAAGGCGATGATTTGGGAATGTGTTTTTTTAAGTGAGGTAAAGGAATTGTGAACATTTAAAGAAGAACTGGAATTTTTAATAGACAACAGAGGGGCTGGAAGTCAGCTGAAGGAGCCAGAAAGATGTACACATGAGTTTTCACAACCATCCATGCCACTGAGAAATGATTACAATAACTTCAGTCTCAGAATGACTGGATTGCCTTATTATCAGCAAACAGACACAGTTGTGCTCCCTGGATGGATCTAGGAGTCCAAGTAGACCATAAGCTGAACATGAGTCAACAGTGTGATGCGGCAGCTAAAAAAGCCAATGCAATTTTAGGCTGCATCAATAGAAGTATAGTTTCTAGATCAAGGGAAGTTATAGTGCCACTCTATTCTGCTTTGGTCAGGCCCCACCTGGAATACTGTGTCCAGTTCTGGGCACCACATTTCAAAAAAGATGTGGAGAAACTGGAGCATGTCCAAAGGAGGGCAACTAAGATGGTGAAGGGTCTGGAAACCTTGCCCTATGAAGAACGCCTTAGGGAGCTGGGGATGTTTAGCCTGGAGAAGAGAAGGTTAAGAGGTGATATGATAGCCCTGTTTAAATATTTGAAGGGATGTCATATTGAGGAGGGAGCAAGCTTGTTTTCTGCTGCTGCAGAGACTAGAACGCGGAACAATGGATGCAAACTGCAGGAAAAGAGATTCCACCTCAACATTAGGAGGAACTTCCTGACAGTAAGGGCTGTTCGACAGTGGAACACACTCCCTCGGAGTGTAGTGGAGTCTCCTTCCTTAGGGGTCTTTAAGCAGAGGCTGGATGGCCATCTGTCAGGGATGCTTTGACTTGGAGTTCCTGCATGGCAGGGGGTTGGACTGGATGGCCCTTGTGGTCTCTTCCAACTCTATGATTCTATGATTCTATGTAATAAATTCATTAAAAGTGCAATCTAGCTGAAGCCAAGTGATGTTACATTTAATTGTTTGCACTGGAGCTGTAAACATTATAGATAGCAATAAGCTTTTCAATGGTGGGGTATTTGTGAATATTGTACATATTGGTGAATAAGTGGGAAAATTCTATGACCATTGTTAATCACATAATTTTGTCTGACCTCACTGTTTACAATGCTGCTCGCTTCAAACTGTGGTCTTATCTTCATAAGACAAAAGGCCCATTTCTCCCCTGTTCTGCCATTGTCCTTTTTAGACAACATACATCCCAAACTGATGTGAGCTGGTTCTGGTGTGGGTAGTCTGGACAATGTCAGGTACATCCTGCACTAGAATTGGGAAACTTTGAAATGGTTTAAAATAATATACCTGTTGCTCCAGATCTTCCAAGAAACTCCAGAGTCGTCTGTTTCTCTGTTGCAGCAGTTGTCTCCACTGGCATCCTACTGGGCCATCCAGTGTCCACTGCTACCATGGACTACTTGTTCTGAGGTCAGAACAAGGCATCCAGCTTTGTGCTCATTGCCAAATGCCTTGTTTTGACCTTAAAAGCAAGTGACCAGTGATAGCAGAGGGCACGCCAAGTGGCTCAACAGGGTGCCCATCCAGACAGCTGCCATGCTGCAGGAATAGAGGGCCAGGTAACAGGGGTAGGTTGGGGCCTTTGCAGGGTCAGCATACTCTGGACTGCCCCTGGAGTATCCTGGCCAGTGCAGACAAGGCCCATCTCTCTATATACCTACAATTAAGGACAATGCTTCTTGCACGAGATGAAAGGGACTCTAGTCTACAAATGTTTATGACATAATAAATAAGTTAGGCCTCAATCCAAGTTCCAACTAGAGAAGATCCATTAAAATCTATAAAACCCAGCATGTTGTAATGGTTTGAGTGCTGGAACAGGACTCTGGGAGACCACAGTTCAAATCCCCACTCAGACAGGGAAGCCTAATGGATGATTGTGGGTATGTCATACTCTCTCAGCCTCAAAGAAAGGTAATGGCAAACTCCCTCTGAACATAATATTGCAAGAAAACCCTACAATAGGTTACCATAAGGCCACCATGAGTCAGATGTGACTTAAGGGCATACATATCAACAACAAAGTTAATATTCATTTATACATTCCATTTATTCACTGGTCTGTCCACTCATAGTTTGTATTAAGTATTAGGGACAGGGAACCACAATTTTGGCATTTTAAAGGTCTTCATCTTTAGCTAAAGTTCTGCATCTTGTACTCTCTCTGTTTTGTGGGAATGTTTCAAGATCTCTTCCACCTGGATAACTTGAAAGTCTAGACAAGTGGCGGCCATGTGCTGTTTCCTCAACAGAGAAAAAACTTTGAAGGTAGTTTAATACCTTGCAAAGTCTGATTCCCTGACCACCAAAGTAATGTGTAGTTTGAGCATTAATTAAGTTGTCTTCCTGAGCAAGCATTATAGTATGCTTTGGGATGTGCTTTTAGTTTGTGGAAGGATCTGTTCAACTCAGAGTCCCATCACCGCACACAAAACTGTGTTCTGTAATTTGACCCCAAATCCTCATAACAATGCAGAGGAATTTTGGCACATATGTGGTGTTTCCTCAACAGAGAAAACACTTTGAAGGTAGTTTAATATCTTACAAAGTTTGTATTCCCTCACCACCAAAGTAATGTGTATTTTGAACATTAATGTATTCAGATAGAATCTGAGTTGTATGAATATACTTAATTTGTTTGTTTTTTTTACTAAAGTAATAGAGTATGTTTCAGTTGAGCATGTCAAAGAAAACTCTGCTGTCATTTTTAAAGTCATTGTTTCTATGTGGTGGTGGGGAAAGTTCTAGTATGGGCAAGGAAGTCAGTTGATACCAATTAAAATGTCTTCATTATGCTTCTGCTGATTTTACAGAATTTAGATTGCCTAGTTTGCTGAGTTTGTGAATAATCTGCACTGCAGAATCTTTCATTTATTTGAAATACAGCATGTACCAATTGGTTTGGATGCTTTAAGATGAATCACTATCAACAACAAGATGAAGTCATGGGGATTAAATTATTATTCTGTTTCACAGAATGTATACCTGAGGTGGGCAAAATGTGGGCTGCAGGCTGCATAAGCCCTGAGTCAAAAGTGCTTCCAAAATGATGTCTGTGAGATATGGAAGACATTTCCACTACATTTCAATGCCCCCTAGTCCTCCCAGGGGTGAAAAATATTTTTTTCAACAATTGTTTTGCCCCCAAATTGCCTCTAGGGGATATTGGGGGCATTTATGCCCAGGAGCGCCTTTTTGTGAAAAAGAAGTGACTTCTGCTCCCTGTTGTTAAGAATAGGCTCTCCTAGGCCTAATAAGAATTCATAGGAGTTTATCAGGCAGGAGGAATTTCTCTTTATTTCGAATGGAGCCAATTGGAGCCAATTCGAATTCACGTGAATTCGCTAGTTTAGTAAATTTACGTGAATTCCAATTGCATTCGGAATGCATTCAGAATGACTTCCCATTACCTGAAAATGACTGCCCCTTGCCCGAAATTGCGTGAGATGCTTTAATACAAAATAACGTAAAACCCATGATTGTGTTCGGAATAACTTCCCTTTTGCCCAAAATTGCATGAGATACTTTAATACGCAATAACATGAAACCCCATGATTGTGTTCGGATTGCCATTAGATTATACTTCCAGTTTCCATTGTCTGATAAACTCCATAGTGTGATTGCCCTCTCATGTCCCTTTCTTCCATTATTACACCTCTGTCTGTTGAATGTAAGGTCAAAGGGGCAGGGATTTCTTTTTACTCTAAAGGTTATGATGGATAATTTTTTTAAAAAAATATTAATCCTTTTTTTCAAAAGAGATAGATGTCTTTATTGTTGTTTGAAAAAAAGTTGTAAATATATCCTAATGTTTAGCAGACCCAGATAATTTATCAGAATGTATTGAGATGGCTGCATGAAGGAGATCCTCAGACCAGGCTCCAAGGCAATACTTCTCATCCCTGCAAGGCCAAAACACAAAGGGTAAGTAGGGTGGGCTCATACTCTGCCTTCCACCAGCTTCAGCCAAGGAACATCTCCTGGCTTCTGTCTAGTAACTTCATCCCTGACTTCCACCTGCCAGCTTTCACCAGCTTCCACTCATGAATATCAACCAGTTCATCACACACAAAGACACACAAACACAAACCTTGACCACTGTGATGAAAATAATAAAAATGGAAAATCTCACTCTTAGTTTACAAATTTTCTATTCCCAGTCTGGACTCAGGAGCCCTCAAATCTCCATCATTTGGAAGTAGGAGACTCACATAGGCAATTGGTGCTTCCTTCCTCCTCACACTCCTGTCTTTTTCTTTCAGGTTGACATATAGATAAGAGAGGGACTTCCTGCTTGATTTAGTAGCGCTAATTAAAAGAATCCTTGGCTGCATCCACACTGGAGAAATAACCCGGTTTGGCACCGCTTTAACTGCCCTGGCTCAAGACCATGGAATTCTGGGAGTTGGATTTCTTGTGGGGCCCAGAGCAATCTTCCCCACTACCTATTAAAATTATGTGTTCCCCAAACATTAAAAGTTACCATTAAAGTTACCAGAGCAGGAGACACACAGTAAACCAATACTGAGTCAGGTATTGTTCAACCAGGTTGTCCACCATTTAATGTCCCAGCTGTAAAAGTAACATAAAGAGTGTTATTCTACAGAAAGGGTATTCTTGTTGTTTATGTTAACATTGTAATGTACCATAAACAAACAAACAAACAGCTTCATTTATATACCGCTTCATACCCTTAAGGAGTGTCTAAGTGGTTTACAATTGTAAGCTATTTACCCCCCAACAATCTGGGTACTCATTTTAGCAACATCGGAAGGATGCAAGCCTGAGTCGAGCTTCAGCCCTTTGCTGGTCTTGAACTCGCCACATTATGGTTTTGAGTGAGTGGCTGCAGTACAGGCATTTAACCACTGCACCACCAGGGCTGTTACTGTTAACTATACAATAACCATAACCATAGTTATTGGAAGGAGGAGCAAATTATGAGGAATTTATTATTTGTAATTAATTATTCCCAAATCTGCAATGCCAGCTCCCAAAACTGCTCAGAGCATTTGCATTGCTTGCTCCCTGACTTACACCAAATTCTCACCTAGCTAGATAAAACAATGTACACTGTTGGGGAAGGGAGATCATATCTTTACTTGACGGATACACTGTTCAGGGTCTGACCTGGCACTGACAGGGAAATGCTACATCTTTGCAATTTCTCACTGCTTGGAAGAGTGAGAGGAATGTAACACCATGCTCACAGGCACATGAGCACAAATCTGCCAGCTATGATCTCACTTCATGCGCTCAGGAAAATGAGCTGAGTTCATGAAAATGTCTGCCACAATAGAAACAATTTCTTGAGGTGTGACACAGGTTTCAATCTCTGTTTAATGCTGCAGAAGTCAACTTTTATTGTGACTTGAGGACAACTGCTATAAATCCTGGGAGCACTGTGGTGTGTAGAGTTCACACTTCTTCCTTGCCCTAGGATGCTGGATTTTCCCTAAATGTGGAATAGTTGTAAGACTGTGGGTTTCAGCCTGATGAAGATTATACACACCCACACACAGATATATATATATATATATATATATGCTATTTTTGCTAAATAATAATAATAGTAGTAGTAGTAGTAATAATAATGATAATAATAATATATTTATTTATAACCCACCCCTCTGAGCAAGCAATCGGGGTGGGGTACAACAATTTAAAAACAAGTGCAATTAAAATGTTACATCCCAATCCCTCCTCCCACCCCTTAAAATAAGATTAAACTATCACAAGGTTAAAACAGCAACAATAAAAACAAAAACAATACAATGTATCCAGTCCAGATTTATGGGGAGCCTCACGGTGAATCTGATGTGGCTGGGGAGGCTGGATAGGTGTCTTGGAAACCAAGGAAGGTTAGCCGCTGTCTGAAAAGGCCTGCCAGAAGAGATGCATCTTGGCGGCTTTTTTAAAGCAGTCCAGGGTCATGATAAGACACATCTCATCCGGCAGGTCGTTCCACAGTCTGGGAGCGATGGCAGAGAAGGCCCTCTGAGAGGTCTGCGACAGCCTGGTCTTAACAGACTGTAGCAGATTCCTCCCAGAGGACCGGGGCATGCAAGGGCAGTGCCATGTGACAGAGTGAGCTCCCGTTACTAGACCCAGTTTTTGCCAGCCTAGCAATTTGAAAGCACATAAAAGTGAAAGTAGATAATGAGGAAACACTTTGGTGGGAAAGTAATAGTATTTCATGCATTCATGAGGGCCACATGATCACAGAGTTGTCTTTGACAATGCTGGCTCTTTGGCTTAGTAAAGAATATGAGCACCACCCCCTACAGTTGGACATGACTAGACAATCTTGCCAAGGGAAAGCCTTTACCTTTAGCTAAACAAGAAATGTAACACATAATCACTGCAATACTTGAGGTGAGCAAGGTAAAGAGGACAGGGATGGGATATTTTGAATCAGATAATCACAGTGTTTTACTCAGGAAATTAAATGGAGTGGCATTTATAGTGAGGAGAGATATAGCAAAAGCAGTCAAAGGATATAATGCAAAGTCTGCCTGAAAAATATCCATAAGATCAGGGAAAACCATCAATATAACCATAACCCATGTTTGTGTAAAAAGACACTATCCACAGCCCAAAAGATAGAGAAGCCTCAATGGATAACAGCGTGAGCTCTTCAAGCAATCAAGGAAAGAAGAAAAACAAAAGTAAAAGGTGATAGAAATAGCGTCAGAATTCTCAATGCATGTTCAGTTATTTGTGTGTAGAGATGAGAATGACTATAATAGTCAATTCAAAGAAATAGAAAATGACAACCAAAAAGAAAGAAGTAGATACTTTTTCCACAAGATCAGTGGAATCAAAGGTAAATTTAAACCAAGAACGGAGATGCTCTAAAACCAGCAGAACCAAAGAAAGACATTGGAAACAATATACTGAAGAACTATATAAAAGAGAAAAGAATTTCAGAAGATAATCAGCCTGTGCTTTATAGATTATAGCAAAGGCTTTGACTGTGTAAATAATGAAAGACTGTGGACCACTTTTAAAGAAATGGGTGAGCCACAACATTTGTTTGTCCTGATACATAACTTGTACTCATGACAAGAGGTTACTGTCACAACCGTTTACAAGAAATGAAATGTTTTCCAGTTGGCAAAAGGATGAGGCAAGGCTGCATTTATGGCAAACACATCATACATGAAACAGGATTAGACTCACAGGAAGGAGACATGAAAACTGTGGGAAGAAACATCAACAATTTAAGCTATGCAGATGACACCATACTACTAACAGAAAATAACGAAGACTTGGAAAACTACTGAACAAAGGAGTTTATCACACGGGAGGCAAAGCACCCACATTCTGTGAATAAACAGGGATTAAATCCCATGAATATCTCAGAACAACAGGATAGTTTTCATATAACATCAGGTGATGCCAGGGGAATAAAGGAGTAAAATTGTGCTGTTTATTATTATTATTATTATTGGGAATTTCCTGAAAATAAAAAGTGGTGCTATTTTGCTGCTTTATTCATAGGTTAATATCAGGATAATGGCAACATCACTTGACATCATCTGAAAACAATCCCGCTATTGTGGGATATTCATGGATTTAATCACAGTTTATTCATAGAATGCAGGCACTTCCCTCCCGTGTGATAGATTCCAAAGTTAAGGAAGAAAGTGCAAAGGCAAGTCTACATTTGAACATTAAGAGGCTTTCTAGATTGGCAGGAAAGTGTGACATGAAGTTGCATTTTCCTTAATGCTTAGCAGCTATACTGCAAGCCCCAGGTGTGTATTTAAAAGGTACAGGGCACCTAGACTGAGGGGTGTGGGAACGACTTATCTGAAGTCTTTTCTGTGGCTCAGCAACTACATTAGAAGCTGTCAGAACGCTACGAACACAGGCAGAGCAGCTGCACCAGCAGCAATGAACGCGGCTTTTAACTGCGCTGAACCTTTAATTTTTTTTCCTTGCCGGCTGCGAACTGCGCAGCTGCGCAGATACACCATACAGACAATTGTACAGTTATGAGGATCTTTCAAATTATCATTGCGGTTTCACTGCTTTTTTTAAACTGTGCAGTTGCACTGGTGCATCATGAATTAACCCCTTTATTTTGTGAATGAATTTACATTTTATGCGCAGTAGAATAACAGTTACAGCATCCCAGAGTCCCTACTGCACATGTCTAGGGTTCGGATTAGGACTGGAGCTAGGGTTTGGGAGCTTTTAAAAACTGCGCAGTTAAAACGCAGCTTTTACACCTGCAGGCCACTAAGCGTTTTAATTAGAACTGAACTCCACACCACGCATGCTCCCATCCCACAATCCATTTTGATCCGCATCTGTATCGCAGTCTTTAAATGGGCGCTTTAAATATGCAGCGGCCCTTTAACTGCGCAGCTGCACTGCAGCCTTTAGATGCAGCTGCGCTGTTCCGTCGTTTTTAAAAAAGGAGCGGGGAAAAGCAGCACCTTTTTAAAGGTGCTTCTTCTCCCCTAAAACGCAAAAAAAAAAAAAAAAAAGCATTTTCATGGCACACTTTCCCTTTTTCTCATTTAAAGGCTACACTTTCATGCAGCCATGAACACACCTCTTTTTGCCAATCTAGATCAGCCCTCTAAGAAACCAAAAATAATAATCACAGATGATTTACATAACTTTAAAGTAGATTATGGAGACATTGAAATACTTCTAGATTCTACGTGCTTGCTATTAAAGGATAAACGAATTGAAGATTTTTTGAAAGAATGGGAACCATTTTTGGACATTTGAATAATAAGAACATGAAAATGCAATAATTTGTGGCTATGGGTATTAATAATTCTAGTAAGATTATTTAGTTGGGTTTGTAATGGAAGAATAATAATTTTTCTGTGTTAGATTCAGTTTTTCAATCATTATAGTTTGGATCAGGAGGTCAGAGCCCCTTTATGTCTTAGTAACTGTTTAGTGTTTTACTATAATGTTTTAGTATTCTATACAATATTAGTTTTAGTATTGCTCAGTGTTAGCTTAGTTTTAGTTTTAATTATATGTACACATGTATCTATTTTTTCCTTATTTCTTTGTATGTTTTCTTTTTTTAATCTTTTCTATTTTTAAAAAAATATTTAGTACTTTTTGCTGTTGTTTGTTGTTGTTGTTGTTGTTGTTCTTAAACATTAAAAAGGAAAAAAGGTACAGACAACCTTCTGCAGCCACAGATTTTTTTTTTTTTTTATCCAGGGATTCAACAGTTTACAGCTTGAAAATATTTTTAAAAATATAAATTCGAAAAAACAAACATTGATTTTGCCATTTTATACCAGGGACACAATTTTATTCCCACATTGTATATAATGGAACTTAAGCATACACAGTGGGTCCTGGAAACAAACCTCAGAGAATACCAAGGGCCCAGTGTATAAAATTTGGAGAAATCACCCCGAATCCAACAGTCCAACCTTTGAATTACTAAAGCAAGAAAAGTACATCTTTCAAAAATGTTAACCCTGTCAAAACATTAATGAAGGCATTTTAGGTCTGCTAACATAATCTTGTGAACTTGTCTGCCACCTGGTGGCTAATGCAGTCTAAAAAGAGAATATAGGAATGCCCTGGAGCTGCACTGATTGATCTTTTTTTCCCAGGTTTGCCCAGTACAAAAGACAAAAGCTACTGCACAATTATAAGACCAGCTTGTCTCTTCCTTCGCTGTAAAACTCATGAATGCTTAAGTACAGTGCGGTCAGCAAAGGATAACAAAGTACAAAAGAATCCAAAGTCTTAGGAGGTCTAACCCATGATGATTCAAACAATACTAAAAATATTCCTGCATCTAGGTGTCATGACTGCACAAATCACACATAATCAATTGCTCAGGATGACATTATCTTTAGGGGCCTCCATGATCCTCATTATTGTGCTTCAAAACATACCTCCAACTGCCCAAATTTGGAAGACACAGTCCCACATTTCCAGCTACTTTTAGAATGTCCCACTTTCTCTCCCCTCTTCCCAATTTCCCTCTTTGTCCTCAGCTTACTCAATTACTGCAAACTGAGCTCAAAGTGTAAATGTAGTTGCATTCCATTAACTCAACAGGAAGGAGAGAACTGTGCCCTTTCCAGTGGGCTCAGGCAAAAGCAAACTGATACAGCCTCTCCCTGTTTTTCTGTTCTTCCTCATTAATAACTGTTGCCAGCTGAACTATACTCTGATGTTGCTTGGGCACATGTATCCTGGTTTTCATCTGTGAAATTTTGGAGGCTATCCCAGGATTTCTTGCAAATATAATAGCAATAGCAAGTACATTTCTATACTGCTCATCAGTACACTTAAGCACTCCCTAAGTGGTTTACAATGTGTAAGATAATTGCCTCCAACAAGTTGGCTATGGAATGATGCAAGGCAGAGTGGACCCTGGAGCCCTGTCTGGGATCGAACTGACAACCTTGCAGCTGTGAATGGCTGCAGTATCAGCATTTAAGCATTGTGCCACCAGGGCTCTTTTCCAAATACAAGGGGGATGCTGGTTTGCACCTCTCAAAGGGGTGAAACAGACAGGCAGGAAAAAGCGGCTTGAAGCTGTCTTGTCCAAAGCAGCATTGAAATCCCATCAACTGTACCACCTACGCCCAAAGCTTCTGGAGTGTACATACCATGACCACATGGCACAGCTTCAAGCCATGCCACTGGGTACTTTTTTCCTGTTCCCCCCATCCCTGCACATCTTCACAGGAGCAAACCATCAGTGACTGCCATCCCATTGCATGGCCATCCCTGTGAACTTGCACACATTCGCATGTGCAGCGTTTCACCAGGACAGGGCATCAGAGCAGAGATGTGTCCATGCAGATGCCAGCAAGGTACAATTATTCCTCCCTTCACTCCCCCTTCACCCCATGCCCCCTCTTTAAGTGTTTGCTTTGTGTTCATGGTATTCATCTCCATGATAGGTGCCAAGCTTTCTCTTTTGGGAATTGCCACCCCCACCACTTGGGTATTGTAGTTCTGTCCCTTTTAAATGTGCTTCTGCAACAGGGCATTTACATGCATAATTAGGGTTAGGAATAGGATTGAGCATCCAACAAGAGCCACTGCGATGGTGGTGCAATTTAGACATACGAATGAAGGTGCATATTTTCCAGAAAGAAGCAGAAAAATTCAGCTTCTTTAGGTTTTCTCCTCATAGGGAGGTTTGAGAGTAGTTTATGGCCAGCTTCCATGCTGGCGTCCTCTAAATGCCCCGCCTGGAAGCCAGCTGGAAACATGCTTATTTTGACCATTTGTTTTGCCCCAAACTTCTTTTATTTTTATTTTTTACAGTATTTCTAACCTGCTCTTCTCAACCCCCGAAGGGGGGGCTCAGAGCGGCTTACAAGGCAATCATTAGATGCCGGCAGTATACAATTTAAAACATAAATACAACAAAGTTAAAACAAGCACAATCAACAATAATTAAATCAAACAGTTTAAGATCTCAATATATGATCCTTCCACATCCCAAAGCAGTAATCCATGTTCTTATGACCATCAATGTTAGCCAGTCCCAGTGAAGTGCTGCATTACATTAATGTGCAAAATCCTGGTCCCACAACCATGATTTTACTTTCTTCCTAAAGGCCAGGAGGGATGGGGTTGATCGTATCTCACTCGGAAGTGCATTCCACAGGCGGGGGACGACTGCTGAGAAGGCCCTGTTTCTCGTCCCTGCCAACCGCAATTGTGAGGCTGGCGGGAGTGAGACGGGACGTAGGGGCAGATGCATTCAGACAAGTAAGCCAGGCCAGAACCGTAGCAAGAATTAGCAAGAATTTGTCTCAGAAGAGTGAAACCAAACAATAGATGGGGCATGCGGGTGACTGCAGATTCTGAAAATCATTAAAAGGCAGCAAGTTTGTCAGTTATTTATTAAGATTACATTTTTTCTGGCTGTGATCAAACAAAGGTGGTTGTGAAATTTTCTACCTTATAGACTAAAATAATTTGGCTGACTAAAGGGTCCTATGCACCTTGACTTGTATGAGTGGAAGCACCTTTTTTTCCCTCTGTTTCAGGGCAGCAAGATGTCTGAGTCTGCTCCTGATAAAGTTGTTTCCTGAGACACTGCAAGAACTTCACAGTCTCTCATACCATTTTATTTTCCATCTCAGCTAATCTGAAAGCTAGAAAGCGCCTTTCAAACTTTAAGTAAAAGTCTATTTCCCTGAAAATCCATTATTTAATTTATTTATTTATTTACTTATATTCAGTAGATAAAACTGCGTTGCTTCTGGTGCAACCTTTTAAAAAAAAGCTTCAAAACAGCCAAGGCATTTCCCTTTGATGTAGTTTGCTAAAGGACAACAAACAAACCAGTTTCCTCTTATCATATTCACACAACTCTTCTGAATAGTTCTTAACTTGTCAGCACCTTTCATAAAACTGCTACAGTAAGGGCTGTTCAACAGTGGAACACACTCCCTCGGAGTGTGGTGGAGTCTCCTTCCTTAGAGGCCTTTAAGCAGAGGCTGGATGGCCATCTGTCGGGGATGCTTTGATGGAGAGTTCCTGCATGGCAGGAGGTTGGACTGGATGGCCCTTGTGGTCTCTTCCAATTCTATGATTCTATGATTCTATGCTATAATCTTGATAATCCATAACAAAATATTGAACTCCCTTAAATCGACAAACCACTAACCAATTAGTTATTACTGAAAAATTATTTCTTTTAATGGCAAACTCACCTAGTGCCAATAGGATTAAAGCCAAAATGGGATTACTGAGAAGCAAAACAGAAGTATCAGCATGCTTAAGGACTGAGCATGTTCATGACCATAGGATGCTAAGATTCTTGCGGGGGGGGGGGGGGGGCGTGAAAAACAAGGGAAAGGAATCTTGTTAATCTAAAAGGTGTGCAGATTTGGGGACCCCAGCAACAGTGTCAGAGTTTCCTTGGTATTTTGGGGAAATTAGTAGTTCAAAAGGAGGCCTATAAGAGGTGGGTAACATAAGAGAATCTTTCCACCTATGTATACCAGGACTTACTATGCAAAGACTCTGGTTTCAATTAATACAAGAGTTTTATTTTTCAAATATACAAAGGTGCATGCAGACAGACAAAACAAACGCAAATTTAAGAACCATACGGGGCTAACAGAAAGGAAGGTGTGAAAACGTAGATAGTGAGAGACTGGGATTCTGAAAATGTAATAATTATCAGTCTTGAAGAGGGGTCCATTAAAGACAAAGAGTGGCTCAGACAGAATCTGAGGACAACTCAGTAAGTAGGAGGGACCTTATGGGCACACAGGGTCCATGGGCAAATATTAGCAACTATAGGGAGGTACAGACAGCCCAAAAAGGGTGGTCTGGCACCACTTCTTTTTGCGCTGCAACTGTGCTGCAGCAGCTAGATGCTGCAGCGCAGTTGCATCACAAAAAGGAGGGGGGAAAACCGTGTTCCTTTTTTCTGTGCAGTTGCAGCACAGCAAAGAAAAAAGGTGCCATTAAGCGCTTTTGTGCCACTGCAACTGCATAGCTCCATATGGAAGCTGCGCAGTTGCAGCGGCGCCAATATGTACACCATCTAAATGGCATTGCATAATGGTGCCGACGCCATTACAGGTTAGGGTTCAGAAGTGTGTAAACGATGCACGCTCCCAAACCTAATGGCGCCGACCAGGGGCCTCTTCATGCCAGTCTGTATTGGGCTATTGAGTGTAAGCTGGCTATGTCTGGGGCTGATCTATGCATTTTAATGGCCTTGAGGGCTGCTTGATGCTATCCCATAGTGTAATAAAGACTTGAAGGGTTTCTCATGGAATTGACAAATGGAACCCAGAATGGCTGACAGTTTTAACTCCGGACTGATGAAACATTTATAGGATTTGAGACAATACCTGGAGAGCCAGACAGGAAAGGGTGAATAGGGATGCAGCCTGGGGTGAGATGGAGGTGTGGTCTTTATCTGCTTTGTGACGGGACTCCCTCTGTCTCTATTGTGAGAGGATATGCTGGAAGCCTGAGGGAGGATGGAGTAAGCAGCAAACCCATTTAACTTTTATTGTACCATCTAGGTCTCCCACATGTCCTCAGGTCAGTGTGACCCCTTCTCACATGTGTAATTTCCTATTGTTACCCCCCCCCCCCTTACATTAGATAGCTTGAAATGCACTTATTTAGATTACTTTAATCTGAAGGAATGGCTAGATTTATTATTATTGTTTTAACAGATGATTAGATATGAATCTATCCTAAGATGATCCAGTATTAGTCCTTCTCTCTCTTTGCAAAGCAGATGTATACAGACTCTACAGAATCTCCAGGATCCACAACATTAGATATGCAATGGAGTGGAATCCTCCTATGCTATCACTTTTTTAAAAAAAGGAACTGGACAGTCTAAGGCTGCACCAATACTGTAGAAATAATGAATTTTGATACCTTTAAGTGTTGTAGCTCCATCCTATGGAATCCTGAGTTCTGTAGTTTTCCAAGATATCTGGCCTTCTCTACCACATTGTGCTAGTGCCTCACAAAACTACAACCCCCAGGATTCTGTAGGATGGAGCCATGGCAGTTAAAGTGGTGTTGCATTATTTCTACAGTGCAGATAAACCCTTAATCTCAAACAACCAAAGAATTAGCAGTAGAAATCTATAGGCTGAATTTATGTCCAAGTAAGGTTATGATCTATTGCAGCATGAACAGAATTGTAAATGTGCAGCAGGACTGAACAGTGCCTTCCCTTATTTGCTTTGGTGTCAATTGGCTGTTACTCAGATAGAGATGTCTTTCCTCTTCCACTTGGCTTTCTATCTTCAACCTAGGTCTCTGCCCAAAATTTTTCTGATGCTCCCATTAGAGAGGTATCATGACAAAGCTTATAAGGACTTTCTCAAAAGATAATTTATGTGGCAGAAAGCAAATGCTGACCTCTGCTTTGCAAGAAATTATTACCTGCAATTCCAGTTCTTCAAAGAACTCTGGCCTATACCTTAAAGCTGGATTTCTCTTTAATACTGAAAACTTATATAGGTTTTGTGTTTTCCACTACAGAAGCTAACAAAATTTATTTCTGGCTTAAGCTGTGCAATTCTCATTGGTGTTAAAAAAATCATGGAACAAGAGCTCAAGTAGGCCCAAAGGAGACATGCTCATCAAAAGAACTTCCACAGCTCTGAATAATTTATAATAAAAGGATATTTCCTTTCTAACATTTGAGGATTTTAGCATGATTTTCCCCCAAAGCATAAACTAAGGGAATAGACTATAATCATAAATAAAGCTGACAGCCTCTTATGTACCTTGGAAATGGTCATGCTTAAGTTTAATGTTTGTTTCATGGTTGAACTATCAGCCAGCAAATATAGCAGTTTATAATTAAAATCTAGATTGTTCCTTAATTATGGACATTGCTGAAGTATAATTTCCTGATGTATAATTACTTCTTATGGAGATGCCTCTCTTTTTTTAAAAGGAATATTTCCAATATGGTGGGTTGCCACATTTTGAGATTTGGTCCATGGGTTTAAAGTACTTGCCTTTTCTTAGAGGTGCTAAGAAGTTTAATTTCAAGTTAGGGACAACCTAGTTTCTGTAGTTGTTCCACCATCCTTCTCGTCTTCCATTTTCTTCAATTTGAGCTATCCAATTTCCCCAGTATATGTTTCTAATCTCAGTATTGCTCTCACTTTCCCTCTTTTTGGAGGAAAAAGTAATAAATGGCAGACAGAAATATAAACAAAATATAATACATAAGAAAGAGGGCTATATTCCTGCACTGATCTCAGGTTAGTGTTTTGCAGTTCTGACATGGATCACGAGGGTTTACGCTAAAGTATGGCTTATCTGGCCATCATTGAGTCTTTGCTGGGCCTAACCATAGAGATGTAGCTCTATGGAGGGCCGGAGGGGCAAAATGAGGGTGTTGCCCTTCCAAGTAAGAATTTTCTTCTCCTCCTTTCTTTTTAATTTTGTTTCCTTAGAGTTATAATGAAATTGTACTTTTGAACTACAACTTTTAAGACAATTTTTTAATTAAAAAAAGAAAGAAAATTTGCTCTTTATACCATAGAGTCAACTCAACAAAGTATATCCTCATGTTAAGAAAAAATAACTTGAGAATTCCTCTAGTGCAGATTCAAAGAACTGCTACAACCTTAGTTCAGAAATCCAGACTCTAGTAGTAGTGATAAGATAACTCAGAAAACTTTTATTCAGAAAACTATAGATGTTCTCCATAGACATTTGTCATCAGAACTAACCAGCAAGTGTTAGCAAAGCATTAAAGCATACACAACCTTTTTTTGGCAGTCCACCTTCTCATTCATTATAAAAGCAAAAAAGTATTTTCCTTTCCTTTTCCCATGGGAGTTCCTCTCCTTCTCTCACTCCAGATGTTTCCAAGAAATTGGCTTTGGATTTGACCAACACAACTTCAGCTTCCTTCCCATCTGCTCCTTAGCCACAAAGGAGTGGACCTCCCTTGGGACCAAGCGCCAGCGCCGGAACAGCTGCTGAAGAGAGGGGGCGGTGCCGGTGAGAGCGGCACTGCTAAAAGCCGGCTCCTGGCCCTCCTTCCTCCTCCACCTCCCTTGGGACCAAGCGCCAGCGCCGGAACAGCTGCTGAAGAGAGGGGGCGGTGCCGGTGAGAGCGGCACTGCTAAAAGCTGGCTCCTGGCCCTCCTTCCTCCTCCACCTCCCTCGGGACCAAGCGCCAGCGCCGGAACAGCTGCTGAAGAGAGGGGGCGGTGCCGGTGAGAGCGGCACTGCTAAAAGCCGGCTCCCGGCCCTCCTTCCTCCTCCACCTCCCTCGGGACCAAGCGCCAGCGCCGGAACAGCTGCTGAAGAGAGGGGGCGGTGCCGGTGAGAGCGGCACTGCTAAAAGCCGGCTCCCGGCCCTCCTTCCTCCTCCACCTCCCTCGGGACCAAGCGCCAGCGCCGGAACAGCTGCTGAAGAGAGGGGGCGGTGCCGGTGAGAGCGGCACTGCTAAAAGCCGGCTCCCGGCCCTCCTTCCTCCTCCACCTCCCTTGGGACCAAGCACCAGCGCCGGAACAGCTGCTGAAGAGAGGGGGCGGTGCCGGTGAGAGCGGCACCACTAAAAGCCGGCTCCCGGCCCTCCTTCCTCCTCCACCTCCCTCGGGACCAAGCGCCAGCGCCGGAACAGCTGCTGAAGAGAGGGGGCGGTGCCGGTGAGAGCGGCACTGCTAAAAGCCGGCTCCCGGCCCTCCTTCCTCCTCCACCTCCCTCGGGACCAAGCGCCAGCGCCGGAACAGCTGAGTGAGGAGAGGGGGCGGTGCCGGTGAGAGCGGCACTGCTACAAAGCCGGCTCCCGGCCCTCCTTCCTCCTCCACCTCCCTTGGACTAGCGACAACAAGTGTGCCTGGGGGAGAGGGTCATCATAAGTGGAACCAGCATTGCCTGGCCCTAATCTTTCCACCGTTTTCCTTCTCCTCCTTATGTTCCTTTACTCCGCCGGACTAATTTCTGCAACTGTGCATTACTGCTGGACTATTTTCTCAACCTTGAAATTGCGCACCTGCGCAGTTGAAGCTGCGCTTCTGCGCAGCTGAAGCCGCGCTCGTGCGCAGTTGAAGCGGCGCACCTGCGCAGCTGCGCGGGTGTGTGTTTAACTGTTGCCCAGTGGTCGGGCGGCGGGACTGTATAGTTTGGATTTTTACCATCAATCAGAAGAGAACTGTGCATTCTGCGGGGAAAATGGACGCTATTGGGCCAGGACCGCCAGCGGAAGCAATACTTCCAGTCTGTTTCGTTTCTTTTTGGAACTTTGATCCGGAGTGCACATATTGATAACATGATAACGTAATTTTGTATTAACATATTCTATAACCATTTTGTCATCAGTTAATGCCTATTGTACCACTGTGCCCCAGTGAAGGGAAGGGGATTGTAAGGATAGATTAAGGATTGGTATACAATTAGATCTGTGAGGAAGGCAGAGGGAATGTCCCCTGAGGTGAGTGGGACCCTTATCCCAGTTGTGTGGGGCAGGAGGAAGCATGATGGTAGGAGCAAGGACTTGCGTTACAGGGGAAGGCGAGATCGATGCTTAATATCTATCTCCCCTTCCGGTCCTACTCCTAACCAAAGGGACCTGAGGGTCACTCCAACCGTACCACAAACCCTGTCTCTGCTCCTGTGCAACGCCAGGTCTATCAAGAACAAAACCCACATGTTGCATGATCTAATCAGCGATAACAACTGTGACCTGGCGTGCATAACCGAGACCTGGCTTGGGCCTGAAGGGGATGCTGTGTGGGCTCAGGTCCTCCCTTCCGGGTACTCGGTGAAGGACCAGAACAGGTTAGGTGGGCGGGGGGGGGGTGTTGCCTTGGTGCATAAAAACACCCTGTCTCTAACCAGGAACCATGTCCGTCAGACCACCTATATCGAGTGTATTTACCTGACCCTGAAGGCTAGAGACAGTCTAGGGATTCTGTTGGTCTACCGGCCACCCCGTGCGCTAACAGACTCCCTTAACGAGCTGACACAGTTGGTCTCGGAGCTGGTGCTGGAGTCTCCCAGGCTTCTTGTCCTGGGAGACTTCAACATCCCCCTCGCGGCCAACAATGTTCCATCTGGTGCGGCTCGGGAATTCATGGATACCATGACAGCCATGGGCCTGTCTCAGCTTGTCACAGGTCCAACGCATTTTGCGGGGAATACGCTCGATTTGGTTTTCTGTACGGACATGGAAGCTCCGTGGGCGGAAATTACCAACATTTCCGCCCTGTCATGGACGGATCATTTCCTAGTGGAGGCACGCATCAAGGCATCAACCCAGATCCCCTCCGGGGGTGGCGGACCTATTCGAATGGTCCACCCTCGAAGGCTGATGGAACCCAAGAGGTTCCAAGAAGCCCTAGAGGGGCATATGGTTGGAAGTGACGGCGACACTGTTGATGCCCTAGTTAACACCTGGGACATTGATCTCTCCAGGGCTATACACAGTATCGCTCCCAAGCGCCCTCTCAGGCCTGCTTCCAAAAGGAAGCCCTGGTACACGGAAGATCTCCGGGCAAGGAAGCGGGTCCTGCGACGGCTAGAGCGCACCTGGCGGAGACACCAGCGCTTATCCGACAAGGCTCTCCTAGACCTTCATTTGGAGGACTATGGAGAGGCGATACAAGCAGCTAAGAATTCGTTCTATGCTGCTCGTGTCGCGTCCGCGGAGTCGCGTCCAGCAGAGTTGTTCAGGGTAGTGAGGGAGCTAACTCAGCTCCCTCCTGCCCCGAACCAGATCCTTGAACCTACTAAGGCCTGCTGTGACCAATTTAACAACTTCTTCGCGGATAAAATCTCTCGGATAAGCGAAGGTCTTGACACCAGTATTAGAGCAGAACCCAGAATAGAGGTATCCAGAGCTTCCGTGGACTCGGTTATACTGGATCAGTTTGAGTCGGTCAGTACCGAGGATGTGGACAAGATCCTTCGAAGTCTTAGGAGGACGACCTGCTCCCTCGATCCCTGTCCCTCATGGCTAGTAGCACAGGGGGGACCGGTGGTAACTTCACTGTTACACCGGATCATTAATTCATCTCTGAGGGAAGGGCAGTTTCCCAACAACCTCAAATTGGCCACTATAAAACCTATATTAAAAAAGCCCTCCCTCGACCCCCTGATTCATAGCAATTATCGGCCAGTTTCGCTGCTGCCATTTTTAGGGAAGGCGATCGAGAGGGCGGTTGCTTTCCAACTTCAATCGATCTTGGAGGAAACGGATTTTCTAGATCCATTTCAAACCGGTTTTCGGGCGGGCTACGGGGTTGAGACTGCCATGGTCGCCCTGGTCGATGATCTCCGTCTGGGCATCGACAGGGGTAGCGTGTCCCTGTTGGTGCTCTTGGACATCTCAGCGGCTTTCGATACCATTGACCATGGTATCCTTCTGGAACGCCTGGCAGAGGTGGGAATCGGGGGCACTGCGCTCCAGTGGTTCCGGTCCTACCTCTCTGGGAGGTTCCAGATGGTGCAGCTGGGGGACGTGTGCTCCGATAAGAGGGCCCTTACATCTGGGGTCCCTCAAGGAGCCATTCTGTCCCCCATGCTATTTAACATTTACATGAAACCGCTGGGAGAGATCATCCGGAGACATGGGGCGCGGTGTTATCAGTACGCTGATGACACCCAAATAGTCTTCTCTATGTCTCCGACTGATGCAGTGACCAGGGATGGCGTCGCTCCTCTCGTGGCCTGCCTGGAATCGGTAATGGACTGGATGAGGGAAAACAGACTCAGCCTGAATGCAGAGAAAACGGAAGTGCTCGTGATAGGTTCCCCCGGTCCAGGTCTGGAGGTGGTTCCACCTGTCCTGAATGGGGTCACGCTCCCTGTGAAGGACACTGTACGCAGCTTGGGGGTGCTCCTTGACTCGTCGCTCCATCTTACTTCTCAGGTGGATGCGACGGTCAGGAGCACCTGCTACCAGCTTCGGCTGATACGCCAGCTACGTCCCTACCTGGACCGGAGGGACCTTGAAACAGTAGTACATGCTCTGGTAACCTCTCGGTTGGACTTCTGCAATGCGCTCTACATGGGGCAGCCTTTGTATCACACTCGGAAGCTACAATTGGTTCAGAACATGGCAGCTCGGGTGGTCACTGGCGCTCCCAGGACCGCCCACATAACACCAATTCTGAAAGATCTACATTGGCTGCCTATTCGCTTCCGGGCTCAGTACAAAGTGCTGGTTATTACCTATAAAGCCCTATATGGCTTGGGCCCAGAGTACCTAAAGGACCGTCTCTCCTCATATAATCCGCCCCGCACACTTAGATCCACAGGGCAACAACGTCTAAGAGTTCCAGAGGCTAGATTGTCAACAACGGCGAAGAGGGCTTTTTCTGCTTCGGCCCCTAGCCTCTGGAACTCGCTGCCCACGGAGCTCCGCTCAGTTACCTCCCTTAATGTGTTTAAAAAAGGATTGAAAACCTTCCTCTTTGAACTTGCGTACCCCTGACTTACTCCCCTGCTCCTATTCCACACCGCGAGTTGTATTGTTGTTATTGTGACTGCGCTCCCCTGGCCGATAATGCATTATTGTGATATTAGATGTTTTTTATTTTTTATATGTATTTTAATTGTTTTACCTGTTCACCGCCCTGATCTTGGGAAGGGCGGTATAAAAATAAAACCTATTATTATTATTATTATTATCAATAACTTTGCAGTTAATCCACTACTACATACACTACTACTGACAGCAGTACTAAATAATGCATTGTTTGCTAACAAACAACAAACAAGTTCAACTATACTCATTTAGCCCAACACTCCAGACCATAGCAGGCAAACTGAAAGATTCACCTCCTGATACGAATGACTGCCAAAGAATGGAACGAGTGGACATGGAAATTACAACAGCCACCAAGACCCCTGTAAAACACAATGAGCTATAGTGTGATAACTCAGTTCTTTAGCTCAATCTAGAAAAACCTGTTGACTCCTCCAAGAAAACAATGGGGCCGTACAGACAAGGGGTGGCATGCAGTGGGAATTTGAAACTGGTTTCTAATTTTAGTCTCACTCTTCAACCACTACACTACTCTGTCCTGTATTACATGTCAGGGGTTGCCCATATTGCCAGGGCTTAACCATTCCAAATGACTGGTTACTTGTAATTAATTTCTTCTTCCCACAACGAAGGTATAATTACGTTTAGAGCTTTGCAAGTAATCCTGATTTGTTCTGGAGCCTGATTTGATGATGCAGATCCATCTGGAGTAGGGTTTACAGTTCAGGATCATAACCAGTCCCTGGGGGTTCTAGCCCAAACCTGAGACCTAGGGATGATCCCTGGTGGTGTCATTAAGTGTTACACATTGAATAACAACTACAGTTGCTCACAGCTTGTCATACATAAACAGAAGGGGAGGAAAAGAAAGAGAAAGAACACAGTTTTGGAAATTAACACAGAAATCTTAACTAAAGGGACTGCTCCCAGATAGTGTAAGCAATAGCAATAGCAATAGCATTTACATCTCTATACCACTACATAATGAATTCAGCATTCTCTAAGCAATATACAATCTGTCAGCTAATTGCCCCCAATAGGCTGTGCATTCATTTTATGGACCCATGAAAGCATGGAAGGATGAGTCAACCTTGGAGCCCTGGGATCAAACTCACAATGTTGTGGCTGCAGTACTGGCATTTAATGACTGCTCCACCAGGGCTCCTATAAGAAACATGTAATCTAGCCAATTTACTTCTATCCAGAAGGTGGATGTAGAGCAGAGTGGAGAGTGAGTCCTGGGGCTACAACAACTAAGAACAAAGAAAGGAAACAAAGAAAGTAAATACATAGACCTACTCACAATCCCTCTGGGGAGTTTTTGGAGATTATCATATGGGGATATCAAATGGGAGAAAAACAGAATGCTCCTGTTGTGATAGTGTGATTGCGTGAAGATTTTCACAAGACATTGCATTCATCCAGTTCTGCTCTAGTCAATAATCTTGAATGGGATCAGTTTTTGTATGTGGAACACAACTGCATTTCTCTCGTTTTTATATCATCATTATAGCATGATTGCACAACTGTGTGAAAATATCGATCGCTATAGCTCTATGCATCCATTATCTTTAAATTGTGTGATTGTTGTGGAATTGGCCCTAGTGTGATAATCTCCTTTGCAAGCTGCAGTAACAAATCAATTCATAGTTGCAGACTGTAGCACACTGTTGCTCTCTCAGGTGGACATTTGCATGTAGCCCTTTCCTCTTGCCTGGAGCTGAGCCCACCAAAACAAATGAATTTGCCCCCTCATCTCCCACCTGGATATGACCCATAAAATTGGAGACACAGCTCTGGATCAAATACCACTAATCTGGATTGAAATTTTGGAATCTAGATTGTTCGTCCTCCCCACTGACATGCACCGGGATACCATATTAAAAATGGCTATGATTTCCCCACGCATACATTCACATAAAATTTGGTGGCATGGTAAGTCCTGAAGAGAATATTAACTCCGACAATTGTCAGCCAGGCAACTTCAGGTGGGTTGTGTATTGTGTGTATTCAGGTGGGTTGTGTATTCTCTGATGGTGCCAGCCACAGATGCCAGCAAAAAGTTGGGAATAAACTATTCTAGAACATGGCCACATAGCCTGAAAACCCACAAAAAAAACTATTGTGTGGTCGTTCAAGGGTTTCTGTGACTGCTCTGCCTTCTTATTTAAGAGAGACAATAAGGTTCTTGTCAACTTTCCTGACTGATGTGATCTCTGAACCTCCCCTAGCAGGGTCAATGTGATATGGAAATTAATACTGTAGAAGAAGACAAGACTCCAAATGATCTCCAGAATGCAGCTTGCCATAGCACAGTCTCAGTACATTTTCTTTACCCAATTCCTACTTTGACAGGTAGCATTTGGTAGATAATATAGAAGAGTGTTCCATGACTTTTTTACACTTATATTTTGTCATCTTGCTATTGTTCCCAGATGAAATCACCCTGCATTTATTTGATTGAATGCCCAGTTCTCTCTTCAAGGTGAAATTAATAACTGAAAAGCAAACAAGCAAGGAAGGAGAAGCTAACAACGGATAATGATGGAAGAGAAATGCAGAGAGGCACATTTGTTTACTGATGCTTTATAAGCTGTCAAAATAAATATGAACAAGAATGTTTTGATCCATTCTCTTTGGCTGTATTTTTTCCCTTTCATTGTTACTTTACAAGTTCATTCTTAAGCCACAATAGTCTTTTGAGAAATACAAAGCTTTTTGCCTTTAAAAAAAATCCTTTAAAAATCTACCAGTATCACCTCAGGTTAATGGGACATGTTGACGAACCCACTCTTGTAGTTTTAGAAGAATAAATTCAAGAAAAATGCAAATTGACCAAATATTAATTCAAGAGAAGTGGAAGAGAGGGGGCAAAAGAGAAGAAGAGGAAGACTAAGCACTAAGCAAATGTTCCACTAATGATCATTTTTAACAACTTGTTTCATTCATTAGGAAGACTACATAGTAAGAATAGTAAAAGGAAGGAAATGTCACAATGGTTTTGATGATAGTTTTCAAAATGGTTCTAAATCTAGATCTGGGGCCACTGATCTTACAACTGAAGACCTATCATTTTCCACTACTGTAGAGTACATTTCAGCATGCAGCTCTTTTGAGGTAAGCCCCACTGAGTTGAGGTAAATATATAGGACTGCAGAATTACAAGCATAAAATCTGCTCCTTTCACTCTAGTTTTGCTGAAGTTGTTGGCTCCCCATTAGTTCTCTGTTGCTTCCAAAATTTGGGAGCCATGGGTCACAAGTAAAACAGTTAACTGCAACTTGTTACTTTGGAGACTAATGCACCAAATTACATTTTATAAATAACATAATGAGAAAGAGAGATATTATTGATGTAATGAGTAAACTAGATATTCTAGATATTTTGAAAATTAACTTTTTGTGGGCATTTTTAGAAGAGATTTGAAAGTAATTTGTCGTGTTTTCTTACCATTCTCTTATCAGTCCTGTTTTTTTAAAAAATATAACAGAAAAGCAACAAGCAACACAATAAGAAGTATACCACTTTTTCAACACTGCAGTGAATAACAGCAACAATAGGTTACTTTTCAAATTCAGTTAATGAGCAGTGCAGGAAATTATTTTTTTAAAAAAAGCTCTGAATAACTCAGTAATAGTTGATGACAATGATTGCTCAATTGTTTTACTTGTTTGTTTCATTTTCATTCAAATCAGCTGGGTTTTATTTATATGGTGTAATATTTATGTATTTAGACCCTTTAAATGTTACAGAAAGAAGAACAGGATATTAAGTCATTTAAAATTCATATAAATTTCTGGCATGTGATGTTGTGAAGGGTCTAAGTTCACTTTCAGAATCTCTCTCTGGCTTTTCTTCGCTAACGAAGATTCAGGAAGGACTCATCCCACACTTTCTACAAGCACATTGATGACTAAAAAGGCCAATCCAAGATAAACAATCCGGTTACAGAAAGCACAGCAAAAAGTCTCCTTGGGTGATGTTTCCAAGTTGTGGTTCTTTCTGCATTGGCATTTCTCTTTGAGACTCATTCAGCGTGAGTTCTCAAAAGAGGCTGCGGCATTGTGGATATTGCATCTACATGCCTCCCGATGTGAGGCCAGGGCAGACCATTGTTGGTGATCAATTTGGCCGAGCCTGAGATGTTGTTTCAGGGAGTCCTTGTATATCTTCTTTGGGGTGCCCCTCTTACGCTGACTCCTGGAGTACTATTTTTGGGAGTCGATGCCCTGCCCAGCACAGCTACATTCCCAATAGCATGGCCTCAATGCTGGTGATCCCTGCTTGCTCCAGGACAGTAACATTCATCACATAGTCAGTCCAGTGTATATTTAGGATTGTGCGTATACAACACTGATGAAAGCATTCGAGGAGTCGTAGATGTTGGCAATAGATGACCCATGTTTCAGACCGATAGAGGAGAATGGACAGTACAGTGGCTCTGTACACACTGATTTTGTGCTTTGCCTCAGGTGTTTGTTACTCCAGACTCATTTGTGAAGCCTTCCGAATGCACTGTATGCCTTTGCTAATCTGTGATCGATTTCTTTATCAATCTTGACGTTTGTACAGATGATGCTTCCCAGGTAAGTGAACTGCTGAACAGTCTTAAGCACAGATTTGCCTATGGTGACATGGGGCTGATAGTGCTCTTCCTATGGTGCAGGCTGGTAGAGAACTTCCATTTTCTTCAGGCTGACTTCCAGCCCAAACAGCTCTGCAGTTGTTGCAAAGCAGGATGTTAGGCGCTGCAGAGCTGCTTCTGTATGGGCAACAAGGGCAGCATCTTCAGCGAAAAGCAGCTCACGTACTAGTTAGTTTACAGCCTTTGTGCAAGCCCTCAGACGGCTTAAGTTAAACAAGCGACCATCAGTATGGTAACATATAAAGATGCCATCTTCTTCTTCGAGATCTGCCATAGCCCTTTGGAGCATCATGCTGAAGAAGATTGTAAATAGAGTTGGAGTGAGAACACAACCTTGTTTCACACCATTAGTTATTAGAAAGGGTTCTGAGAGAGCATCACTATATCTGACTTGTAGCAAGATAATGTAGCAAGATAATCATTTTGAGGAATTTGGGGGACATCCTATTCGTTCCAGGATCTGCCACAGACCTTTTCTATGTACAGTGTTGAAACCTTTGGTAAGGTCGACAAATGTTACATAGAGTCCTTTGTTCTGCTCTCCACATTTCTCTTGCAGTTGTCTAAGAGCAAATACCATATCTGTAGTGCTCCTATTAGCTCTGAAGCCGCATTGGCTTTCAGGGAGTTCTTCTGAAATAGCAGGAACTAATCTGTTCAGGAGTATCCTTGCAAGGATTTTCCCAGCAATGGAGAGCAGTGTTATACCTCAATAGTTTGAGCAATCAGATTTTGCTCCTTTTTTCTTATACAGGGTGATGATAACTGCATCTCGGAAATCTGATGGTAGTTCACCTTTTCCCCAGCAACTCACAAGGAGCTCGTGGAATTTAGCATGGAGTAAATAACCTCCTTGTTTCCAAGCTTCAGGTGGGATTCCATCAGTCCTGGCTGCCTTACCGTTTTTCATCTGCTGTATGGCCTTAATGGTTTCTTCCAAAGTGGGAGCCACATCCAGTTCATTTTTCATCGGTTGTTGTATCATATGTTGGATAGCTGAGCCTTGGACTTCTTGGTTGGCACTGAAGAGACTTTGGAAATGCTCAACCCATCGATTCAGGATGGAAGCTTTGTCTGTGATTAGTGTTTGACCATCTGTGCTACAGGTAAATAAAGCTTAATAATAATAATAATTGTCGTCATCAGTATTATTATTACTATTAGAATAATGAATCTTGTGAGGGAGGACTATTATTTTATTATTATCATTACTACTACTACTACTACTGATTGTGGCTGGGGACAATACTAATTATATGATTATTATCATTATTATAATTACTATTAGAATAATGTGAGCATAAGGTTACTTACAGAGGCATCGAGGATAGATCATATTACCCCTATTCTAAAATCTTTACACTGGCTACCGATTAGCTTTCAGGCGCAATACAAAATGTTGGTCATTACCTTATATATGGCTTGGGCCCGAGTTACTTGACGGAACACCTCTCCCTACACAATCTGCCCCACACTCTCAGAACTTCAGGGAAGAATCTATTGGAATTTAACAACACTAGACTGATGATGACTTCCCACAAGGCATTCTTGGCTGTAGCCCTGAAACTATGGAACAATTTACCGGAAAAGATCCATCTTATTACCACCTTAGACGCCTTTAAGAAAGCACTTAAGATGGATCTCTTCTGGCAGGCCTACCTACCCTATCTACTATAACGGACTATTAAAGATCTATTCAGAATCAGATAAATAATGGAAGAATGATAGCAACTGATTAGGCCTAAGGACCGCATCAGATTTTAAGATAATTTTAGATTGTTGATTGTATATGACTATATTTTAATAACTGTTGGAATCCCGCTTCGATCCAATGGGAGAGGCGGGAAATAGAAATAAAAATTTTATAATTAATTAATTAATTAATTAATGTTGTGAGGGAGGGTTATTATTTTATCATCTTACTACTAATACTACTACTAAATGTGGCTAGGGGAGATATTAATTTTATATGTGTGTGCGTGTGTGCGTGTTTGTATATATACATATATAATATTAATATATTATCATCATTATTATTAATATTAGAATAATGTGTGTTTTAATTAATGTTGTGGAGGAGGGTTATTATTTTCTTAACATCCTTACTGTTACTACTACTACTACTGAATGTAGGGGGTATCTGGGGGGTATTATATTATCATCATCATCATCATCATCATCAGTATAATGTATGCTTTAATATATGGGGGAAAGTTATTGTTTTGTTATCATCCTTACTGTTACTACTACCATTGAATGTGGCTGGTGATATTATTATATATAATCATCATTATTATTACTATTAGAATAATGTGTGTTGTAATGAATGCTGTGGAGAAGGGTTATATTATTATTATTATTGCTACTACTACTACTTAGACGTTATAGGTACTGGTCTGTGAGAGCCAGAATTCTTGCTTGTTTTGACCAAATACTTATTTTCCACCATAATTTGCAAATAAATTCTTTCCAAATAAGACAATCTGGATTTGTTTTCTCATTTTGCCTCTCACAGTTGAGGTCTACCTATGATGTCAATTACAGGCCACTCTCATCTTTTTAAGTGGGAGAACTTGCACAATTGGTGGCTGACTACATACTTTTTTGCCCCACTATATTTTGAAGACCAAAGTTTGGGAACCACTGCTCTAGGTCCTCCAGCACGACTCTGTCAGAAGTTGGCCACAGAGTCATGCTGGAGGACCTAGATATTCCTAGATAAAACACTTCTCTAGGCATTTGTTGGCCTCCAGCACAATTCTATGGTCACCTTCCACCTTATGGTGACCCTAAAGTTGTTCTGCAGAACCTAGAAATTTCTAGAGAGATGTTCTCTCAGGTAAAAAAAAAAAGTGGGGTTTTTATTTGCATTTTTTCCACTTGCATGGGGGTCCCACATGCCTAACCCCAGTGAATGTGAAGGGCCCACTGTATTTTAAAAAAATCCAGACAGAGAGTAGTGTTTTTTAATGTAATGTAGTGCTTACATTCATAGTTTCACATCCATAGCCAGCTAGTTTAATCATATCTTCCATAAAGGAAATTAAAGTATAATTACTCAGTTAAAGTCATCTTGATTAATTGAGTAAGCAAAAATCAGTTACTCTAGCCATTAACTGTTTAAAGGAATGTGCACAGTTATAAAGCAGCTAGTTTTTTCAAGCTAGTGCAATGATTAGCAATCTCATTCTGGCCAAACTGAAGCTTCCAAAGTCTTCAATGCTATCTCCACATAAAATGCATTTCAGTAGTTACATAATGAATAAAGCATTCCATGCAGTCTAGGGACTCATTCATTCACATCCATAATTCACATCCATAACTCAAGCGATCAGATACTCTACAGTGTCATAGATTTTGAAGCTCAGGCACTGTTCATGACAGTACCCATAATGGCATCCTCAAGGAGAATCCAAAAATGCAAGTGGCCGCATCGATCCATGTCAACCAAGCAGTCCTAACATCTCCAATAGGAACAGTTTTCATCTCCAACAGGAACAGTTCTTTTGAAACACTAATAGGGCATAATAGCCCAATGGGGACTAAGTCACCCCAAAGTACTTTTAAAAAAATTAGCCATGTTAGTCTGTTTCAACATAAAAAGAATTAAGGGAATATTTTGCAATACAAGAGGGGCACCTTGCAATGATATATTGGTGTTGGGAAAATCAGTTTTCCCTCCACCTATTTTGAGGATTGCCGCTAAATTCAGAGGGAACAAGTGAACCTGAAAGTGGGAGTGGGTTGTAGATGCCACAGACCTTGCTATTCAAGAAATTCCAGCGTTTTCATCCTGCAAGACCTGGCTCAGCTGCTTCACAGCCATAGAGCTGCAATTAAGAAGTATCCCAGGAATAAGCTCAAGTAATAAATGGGTGCTTATATGAACTTAGGTCAGACATAGGCAGATTGGTCTGGATGTATGGGTAGTTTCTAGGATGATTCATACTAGAACAGCATTTACTAAAGATCACCAGTAAAATGATTGTTCCCTCTTCCTCCCCCATTCATAGTGCTGAAATCAAGAACATCTGGGCAATCAAGGGTGTTTTTGTTAAACGTGGTCAACTATGAACTCTATTTAGTGTTAGGCCATGCCCGCACTGATGGGGAAATTTGTCTTACCATTAGGGCTTCCAGATCCATGGGGAGGACAAATTTTTCATTAAACGTACATCAAACATATACACACAAAAACGAATGATAAAACACAACACTATAAAATGCTAAAAGACTAAAATATCAAAATAATATACTAATATGCTAAAAATTCCTCTCCATTGACTCCCCCTTGTCATGGGGGAGAGGCTTTGGTACCCTAATGAAGCTGTGAACTATGCTAGCGGTGGCATAAACAGCCTCCAGTAGGCCCTCCCATGCCAGAAAGGTCACAACTGAAGAGTCTGACCAAGAACATCAAAGGGCAGGATGGGCTCTTTAGCCTTATGGCAACCATCTTAGGAGAAGGAAAACTCCAACCTCAAACCTGGGCAAATGGTGCTCATCTAACCCTGTAAGGTAAACCATCTAAGAGAAGGAAACTCTAATCAAAAAACAAAAACAAATGTCTTTTTGACTAGAGTCTGGTTAGTGGATCTTGGGTCTCTAGTAGGAAAAAAGAAAAGGAACAACCAGTAGTTTTCTGTGGGGTTTTCAGGCTGTATGGCTGCATTTTGGAATAATTTATTCTTGACATTTTGCCTGCAGCTGTGGCTGGCATCTTCAGAAAGTGATGACATGGAAGTGTGTGGAGTATATATACCTGTGGGCCCTTTTCAAAAATCCACCAAACAGTGGGGTGGTACAGACCGCCCAAAAGGGGCAGTCTGGCACCACCCTTTTTTGCAGCACAACTTCACTGCAGCAGCTAGAGTCTGCAGTGAAGCTGCACAGCAAAAAAGGAGCAGGGTTTCCCTGCTCCTTTTTCGTGTGGCAGTTGCAGCATGATTGAGAGAAAAGGCGCCATTGGGTGCCTTTCCACCGCCGCAACTGCACAGCTGTATCTAGCAGCTGCGCAGTTGCAGCGGCGCCATTATGTATGCTGTCTAAACGGCGTTACATAATGATGCCGGTGCCATGACATAGTAGGGTTTGGGAACGTGCGAATGCTGCGCGCTCCCAAACCCTAAAGGCACCGCCCAAGTTCCTCTTACTGCCCATCTGTTTCGGGCCAGTGATACCATTATTGGCCAACCAAAATGTACAATATACATGTTGCAAGTTTTCGAACCCTCACTGGCTTCTTCATCAGGCAAGGTGTTACAAACCAAACAAAAGAAAGAAATTGACTATATTAGTCATAGGCCTGCATTTTGCTGTTTTTATTTTTAATTAAGATGGTATGGAGGGGCATATCTTGCAGGCTGGCTCCCTCCTCCTTCTGGCCATGTGGCAACTGGGGGATTTTCAAAGTCCAGGAAATTGAATATCCATTTGCATCTCAACAAAGACACTTTGCAATCCAATATGGCTGTGCCATTCAACACAGTACAACACACAAACTAACTCCACTATTAGCATGCAAAAACACTTCCTCCCAAACCATGGTCTTACATGTATATATACTCCACACACTTCCATACCACCACCTTCTGAAGATGCCAGCCACCATTGCAGGTGAAACATCAGGGAAAAAATCTTCCAGAATGTGGCCACACAGCCCAAAAACCCACAGAAAACTATGGATGCTGGCCAGCTTCAACTTCACATTGAACAACTAGTAGATCCTGCAATCCCTATGAAACTTTTGATTCAGATACAGCAAAAGTTTGTATGATTCAGATACAGCAAAAGTTCATATGATCATATTTTGGTTTAACAAGCTGAAATAGGAGCAAGTCTTACCTGTGGCTACAGTCATCTCATCCTTCCCTTTATGTGAGCCATCACACTGGTCTTCAATTAATGATAGTTTCCTTTCTCATCCATATTATGCTTGACAACACTGGAACAAGCTAGGGTAATAAACCTGACTTTTAAAAATTAATACCTTGGCTTCTTCTGAAGCTACATAGAATGTCCTTATTTGAATAAAATGTAAAACTAGATAATTAACTTCATTTTCCTTTTCTCCCCTGCCCCTCAAATCATGCATGGAGGAGTTCTGCATTGTTCAAGTGTGGTCCAAGTGTTTTCATGTGAACAAGGAAGCTCAGTCTGGACTACTTTTCTACTGGTCCATAAGGTTCATAGTATTTATGCATGTAGTTAATGACACTGTGTCTGTCATTCCCTTTTCTTTGCAACTTGGAGATGCATATTGAATTACTCCAGGGATCATGGATGTTGCAAGATCGCAATTCTATAGCAGGTAGAATGATCTCATGGTGGTATTTAACTCTGTTGCTTGGCTATCACAACAGCCCTTTAATTTGTATATACACACCAACTTTGGACTGAGTTATTCCTGAGGTCTAGGTTAATTTACTGTAGATGAAATTGGAAGCAAACAGTGCTGGCACAAACATTCAAACAGAGCCCAAAGGTCAATAAGTCTATAAAGCAAACAGATCTGGGCCACATTATCTAGAAATCTGTTAAGCACAAGTAGTAAAGATTAAGGTTGATCCATAATATAAGTAACACAAACAGTTACTATAGCAACTGATCTCTGGCAAATGGAGCTGTGCTGTCTGCCAGCAAAGGCTGCCTATCCTTCCAAAGAAAGCAGACAAACAGCTTCTTAAATCATTCCTGATCCTTGGAGGATAAAGCTTCTTAGTGTCCCATGTAAAGAGGAGTGGTGCCCTGAGGGAGCTACTAGATCTGACAAGTGATTTCGACTCCCACTGTGCCCAGCCAACATGGTAAATGCTGGGGATGATTGTAACTGCAGTTCAGCACAGCTGAAGACAATCAGGGAAGGCGCATTAGATGATTTGAGGCAACTTATTATCTCTCAGCCACAGTATGGCTGAAATGTAAGGTTCTGCACTTAGGGAGGAAAAATGAAATGCACAGATATAAAATGGGGGACACCTGGCTGAAAGAGACCACATGTGAAAGGGATCTAGGAGTCCAAGTAGACCATAAACTGAACATGAGTCAACAGTGCGATGCAGCAGCTAAAAAGGCCAATGCAATTTTAGGCTGCATCAATAGAAGTATAGTGTCTAGGTCAAGGGAAGTAATGGTGCCACTCTATTCTGCTTTGGTCAGGCCCCACCTGGAATACTGTGTCCAGTTCTGGGCACCACAATTCAAAAAGGATGTGGAGAAACTGGAGCGGGTCCAAAGGAGGGCAACTAAGATGGTGAAGGGTCTGGAAACCATGCCCTATGAAGAACGCCTTAGGGAACTGGGGATGTTTAGCCTGGAGAAGAGAAGGTTAAGAGGTGATATGATAGCCCTGTTTAAATATTTGAAGGGATGTCATATTGAGGAGGGAGCAAGCTTGTTTTCTGCTGCTGCAGAGATTAGAACGCGGAACAATGGATATAAATTGCAGGAAAAGAGATTCCACCTCAACATTAGGAAGAACTTCCTGACAGTAAGGGCTGTTCGACAGTGGAACACACTCCCTCGGAGCGTAGTGGAGTCTCCTTCCTTGGAGGTCCTTAAGCAGAGGCTGGATGGCCATCTGTCGGGGATGCTTTGATTTGGAGGTCCTGCATGGCAGGGGGTTGGACTGGATGGCCCTTGTGGTCTCTTCCAACTCAATGATTCTATGATTCTATGATTCAATTACAACACATTAATGTTGTAGTAGAAAAATTGCTGACATTTTTAGATGCAGGTGTACTTTTACATTATGCTCCCGCAGCTTGGAATCTAATTGATAGCCATCAGTTCAGTCCATCTCAGTAATATGTCCAGAGGCCATAATTTGGAAATGACTTGAAGACACACAACAATAACAGCAACCATAACAGCAATAACAAACATAATTGGGAGGGCAAAATGATGGTCCTGAATAAGAATGCTGCCTTCACCAGAATCCTGGTTCCTAGGGCAGCTGGGAGCCAGAGTCATCTGGCAGGGGGAGAATGTTCCTTTTTTGCTCTCATAGGACTCTTTCAGACGTGGGAAATTGGAAGTATAATCCAAGTGCAATCCAAACGCAATCATGGGGTTTCACGTTATTGCGAATTAGAGCTTCTCATGCAATTTCGGGCAAAAGGGAAGTCACTCCGAATGCAATCATAGTTTTCACATTATTGTGAATTAAAGCTTCTCACACAATTTCGGGCAAGGAGGGGTCATTTTCAGGTAATGGGAAGTCATTCCGAATGCCTTCTGAATGCAATGGGGATTCATGTAAATTCGCTAAACAAGCGAATTCATGTGAATTCGCATTGGCTGCATTCGAAGTTGGGGGAAATTCCTCCAGTGTGAAAGAGTCCATAGTCAGGCTGCATTGTTTGGCTGCAGCAAGAGTGGTTCCTAAAGGGTATGGCTTGATTTTCTGGCCTGTCCAGTAATTGTTTTGAGCCTCTGATGGACTGGCTAAAAATTGTTAAAATGGACATTGAGCCCACCTTATTGAAGGGCTAGCCATCCACAGATTGGAGCTCCCACAGATTGCCCTGCCCCATACACTAATAAAAGTGTGTGCCCATAGGTGCTTTGACACTGGGATGTGCACATTGCTACCAATACCACTATTATTTTCTTCACAATTCATCCATTTCACGATTGTCTAAAACAATCAAGAAACAATGGTGCTACACAGAAAGAAAAAAACATACAACACAGTCGGGCCATGAGGCCCCTTCCAGATTGCCAGGGCCAGGTCATTTTTACTGTCTCTCATCCCCCCCCCCCGCCCCCATCAGCCCTGTTCCCAACCTATAAATCTAAGATGGGTTTTCCTGTTAGCACCAAAAATTCCATGGCATCCAGATCATTCCATTTGTACAGTAAATTTTATAGTCATCTGAATAGTTGTCATCCACAGTTGCATCACGGGTTCTGGCTGGGGCAGGAGTTTCAGCTAACCAATGAACTGGAAAAAATCAATCGCAGAGGGAGGTTCTACCATACTCCTAGTCCTTCAAGTCAGACATTCCCCCCTTCTAAACAGTCACATCACAGAATGAGAAACATAAAATTAAGACAATGCATTCAAATTTAAAACCATTGAAAGCAGAAGATGGGGGCACTCACCCTGTGTGGCATCCAGCCAGAAAGAAATGATCAAAATGTTTTATTTTTATTTTATTTTTTAAAAAAGAAAAGTTCCTTCCAGACTTGTTTTTCCCTTTTCCATTGCCTTCTGCTTTGATTGACTCCCCATGTTTGTAAGGGTGACCCAAACACTTCCACAGCATCAATGGGAAAACATTCTGAGTGACAATGTTTGTTTCCAAGTGACCCATACAAACTTGTCAGCTTCACTTCCTAAGTCAGCAACAATTTCTAGTTAAAATGTGACACTGCTTTTCCTCCCCTCCCATTGCCAATCTAACAGTGGCATTTCAGGAAGGAACCAATGATTGGCAAATCTTGACATTAAACAAATGAAGCTTCAACTCAGGCCACTGAAGTGTGAGCAGATTCCCTTTGCTTCTATTCAGGCAGAATTGGCAACACAGAAATTTCAGACAATATCTTATGCAAAGAATAGTTGGAAGAAAGGCTTTGGAAAACAAAGCTTTCTTAAACATACTTGCTTTTACTCTGGCATCTTCACTTTCTTCTAGTATCCTGTTCCATACTTGTTTTCCATGGCTGTCCTATACAACCTCTACAGACCAAAGAACATAGCTGCTTAGCAAAAACAGGACCTGGTTCAACATCCCGCTTCCACCTTGAACTTCTAGCCACCTGACACTTGCATTAGCCCCATGGGGTGGAAAGCAACCTTTGCTAATGCCAATCTGGTTTGCTAATGCCAATCTGGTTTGGTTTGCAACACTTGGATGAAAGTGTGTGTGTGTGTGTGTGTGCATGCCCATGTGTGTTTGTGAATCCCACTCTTCATATGTACTTTGGGAAGCAACAGGTAAGACCTTGGAGGGGTGCAGTAAAAAAAGCATTACATGTTCTATAGTAATTCTATCCCACTGATCAGGTGTTCTATCCCCCAGTTTTCAAGTTTAAAGAAAATGGGTGCTTGGGACAAAAGAAGGATTCTGTGAGTGTACTGCTATATAGTTGTCTTTCTTCCTGAGCCACCTAGAATAGTCTGAGCCTCAGTGGTGATGCTTGATTCCTTTTGGATTGTTATACTGAAAGGCCTGAACAATTGGTCTGAGCTTACCTTATGAGGAGCAGTTTAAGACTTCATGGCAGCCTTTCTAAACCTACTCATACTGCATGATACAGGCCTGTGGGTGTGGGTGTGGGTGTGTTTGGTAGGGTGATAGTAATCTGAGTTCAGGAGGATGTTAAATTATTTTTATGTGTTGTTACAGACAGATCAGTTTGTTGCTGCAGTTGCTGTTGCTGTTGTGTGCCATTACTGTAAGGTTGCAAGTGACTTGCCCATGGTCACCATGGGGGTTTCATGGGCTAGCAGAGTCTTTCATGGACAGTCCTGATTAATCTTCTGTTGTTCCACTTTTTAAAGCTGCTTTTAAAATGTTCCAGGTTCATTCTCTGCCTCCTCCTTTCCTCCTTGGTCCACAGCTTAGTTCAGTTGTGCCAATTGAGTTCAGAGTACAAAAGCTGTTAATTCGATTGGGGAGAAAGGAAGATGAGGTAAAATCTTCCTTTTCCCAGTAGGTTCAGGCAAAAGCAAACTTCTGCAGCCTCTCCTGGCTTGTATGATCTTTCTCATCACCACATGTCCCAGTTTTAATGCTGAAATGTTAGACAGCAAGTAGCCCATTCTAATAACCTGCATGGCATTTTGTGAATGAACTTGCTTATATGCATCCTGACTTGGATGTCCAATTTCCATACAGCTCTAGTAGATGTAATGTTAGCATCTTCTTGTCCAGATATAATGGCTAATTTCAGATTGTTTAGCCTGATAATGTGGATAGGATCTTCAGACTGGGCAAAAGTATCACATTTGTACATGAATTTGCATTTCATATTTTATAAAAAATGACTGTAGAATAATAATACTGGCCAACCGAGTAAGGGTAATGGTGAATACCTTTTTAAGACAAGGTTTTATTCTATTATGCCCAAGTAGATGATATTCAGACTGCTATTTTATAAAAGCATTCCTAATATCTGCCCCCTCCAACTGAATAATTTCTAGCCAGACTCCAATATTTTGAAATTGAGTAAGATGCTGGCATGTGTGGTAGTGTCAGCTCCAGGAACCTGGCTTCAAGTCTAGTTAGGACAGAGACTGGTGTATGTAGTTATGTGGCACACTACATAAGGACTGTACCCCTATTAGTTCTGCTGGACTACTTTTGATAGCATCAACCATGGCATTCTTCTGAGTTGTCTGCTTGGGACAGGACTAGGAAGACTGTTTTGTAGTGGTTCTGGTCCTTTCCAAACTCAGAATTTTGTTACATGAAACAGGTGATATAGGTCCAAACACACTACAGAAATAATCCAGTTTGAGACCACTTTAACTATCCTGGCTCAATGCTAGGGAATTCGGGGAATTTAGCCTTCTTTGTCAGATAGCTCTAGTGCCACAATAAACTACAATTCCCAAGATTCCCTAGCACTGAGCCAAGGCACGTATGTCTCAAACTGGATTATTTCTGCATTGTGTTTTGGACTATAGTCCTTAAAGAGGTTTTGGCTCATGTTTCAGAAATATTTCAGACATGAAAAAAAAAAAAAAAGAATCTAGTGCAGTTGTGGGGAACCTGTTACTTCCATCAGCCCCAACTAGAACTGATAATGCTTTTGGAGTAATTGGAAGTTTACTCCAACATCTGCAGGCCCCATAGCATCTCCCAAAGTATAGACAAATTTCAGATTGTGGAATGGTGTTTATTTAACAGACACCATGCAATGTCAGGTTCATACCTGTTCTGCTTTTGATATCAAAAGCCAGCACAACATGAATGTAACCAAGATGTGGTCCAATCTAGATACCAAGTTTTCCATAAACCCTGGCAAAACAATCAAAGCACTGTAATGATCAAGTGGGATCAGAATATATTCAGTTCTGGCCTACTTTTATAAGACGTGATATTTGAGCACTAAAAAAAAAGGTAACACTCCAAGTAATGGTTTGTTTCACAGTAGTATGTTTTGCCAATACACAGCTATTTCACATAAAAAACCTGCAGTCACAGAAATGATATTCCTATCCTCTGCTGCCCTCTGCTGCAGAAAAATCACTACTCCATGATTACTGTTGACGTCCACACTTGGGACATATATCTTCTCTACAAATACAAACATTCAGAGCTTGGCAATGTTACTTCTAAACTTACAACTGCCAGAATTTCCCAGATGTTGGGGCAGGGAGTTTGTTAGTTGTCATTCAATAAAGTAGCTTTACCAAATTCTGTAAATGTATGGGGACAAGCTATAGATTAAATTGAAGATGCTACATAAATAGCCTCAAACATTTCAGAGATAAACATTTGATTTGTGGCCAAGCAACAGAACAGTGAGGTCAAGATGGCAAAAGTTATTAATGCAGAAGAACTGACAAGCTAGAAGAGGCTGTTGCAGTTTGCTTTTGCCTGAGTCTCCTGGGAAGGACAAGATTCCACCCCCTCCTCTCCTTTCCCTACTACTGACATAATTAAGGCCCTCAACAGGCCAGCAGGAAATGCTGGCATGAGGGCAGAGTGGGGGCATAGCGACTGCATGCCACCAACCCCCATGCCAACCTAATGCTGGTGTCATGTTGCACACCCCACAGCACGGCCGGCGGCATAACGCCGCATCTTTGGTGCAACATGCAGACACGCTGCACCAAAGAACCATGGAAGAGCCGCGGTGACAGCAGCTATGGCACCCTTTCCACAGTGCAAAAAGAAGCCATATTTTTGTGGCTTCTTTTTTGTGTTACAGACCTGCCATCTTGGGGGCTGCAGTTGCTGCATCTCCAACCCAGTGGTTCCAGGGGTGGCAGTCTGTCCAGGTCCTAAGTGGCAACTACATTTGCAGCTTGAACTTAGTCGGCAGCAACTAAAGTAAGCTGAGGACAAAAGGGGAAAGTAGGAGGCAGTGAGACAAATGGGGGCATTGTAAAAACTGTTGAAAAAGTGGTACAGTGGAGGGTTAATCAGAAATATCCCTTCCAAATCAGGACACTTGAAGGGTTTGCACATATGACAGTGGTTCTTAATTTTTCATATCATATATACATAGAATCTTATAACTGGAAGAGACCCCAAGGGCCATCCAGTCCAACCCCCTACCATGCTGGAACACAAAATTAAGGCACCCTCAAGAGATGGCCATCCAGCCTCTATTTATTTATTATTATTATTTTACTTTAAACAAAAGCTTATTTATTCACAATTTAGATAAATTTTAAAGACACAATAGAAATACAAATGACAATAAACTGAAAAATTTTAGTGACAACATGAGTTTGCAGTCAGTACTCTATACCCCTTCAAATATTTAAACATGGCTATCATGTCACCCCTTAACCCTCTCTTCTCCAGGCTTCACAGACCCAGCTTCCTAAGCCGCTTCTCATAGGGCATGATTTCCAGACCTTTTCCCATTTTGTTTGCCATCCTCTGGACATAAACCATCTTATCCACATCCTTCTTGAACTGTGGTGCCCAATGATCATCCAGCCTCTTGTTTAAAATCCTTCAAAGAAGGAGACTCCACCACACTCCAAGGCAGCATATTCCACTGCCGAACACTACCAATCATTCTGGAAGGTACTTGGGTTTAAAAATATTTTTCAAAAACTTATCTGCAAACTCCAGTTTTAATAACAACAGGAACAACCTGAAAAACAAAAACAACAGGTATAACAGACAACATAAACATTTTACATACAGCCACAGTCCAGTTCTAACAAGATGGTAAAGCCATTAATATGGCTACAATGGTGAACTGAATATCTGTTCTCTGACACACACTCTCATCTATGTATGAAATGGCTCCTCACAAGAAGTTTGGACACCAGGTAATGAGTTGTCCACAGTAACCTTGACTGCAGAGACAATGTGAAATAACTAAGCTCAGCACTGGTGGAAAAACTCCTCACACCTGTGAAATCACAGCTGTTCAAGGAACATCAGGTCTTTTTACTGTGCCAGGAATCCAACAGATTCATGATGGGAGTCCATACCCATGTATACGTAAGAGAATAAAGGTATTTCATTTTGTCCTTTACAGACTAGTTGCTTGAATTCTAAAAATGTATCACAACTGGGAGAAGGAATGTGTTGTGCTGTGGTCAGTCTGAACGTTGTGGAATTTCCCAAGGCCCTAACAAATTACTACCACCTTGTGGCACTTAATAAATAAGGCTATTCCGAAATGTGTCTAAATCATTACCAGACAAGGAAAGGTCCAGGTTCAGGGGAGGACAAAACCTGGGAGTTACCATGCCAGTATCTACATAATGCCTATAAAGGTCCAAGTCATTGGAATGTAAGCAGCTCAGCTTGCTTAAAAGGAAGGAGCCATGCAGAACAACCAAAGATACTTTTCTCTTAGGTGCTAAATTGGAAGGCCTTTCGGTGGAAAAACACAACACGCTGCAAAGAAAATGGTCCAATTAAAAGAAAGAGGGATTCAAAGGTGAGTGGCAATCATTCTCAACCTATACCTTAAACTAGGAAGTATTGCACTGTAGAAATAATGAAGTCTGACAACACTTTCAATGCTGTATCTCCATCCTATGGAATCCCAGGATCTGTAGTTTTATGAGGTCTTTAGCCTTCTCTGCCAAAGAGTGCTGGTGTCTCACAAAACTACAAATCCTAGGATTCTTCAGGTTGGAGCCATGGCATTTATAGTGGTGTCAAACTGCATTATATCTACAGTGTAAGATGTAAAAATTCCCCAGTGTGTGTTATCAGCTCTCTATCTTTAAGACATGTTGACTTCAGCAGGCATTTGTCTATTCAGTTGAGTGGTTTTTCATCAGTGGATACCCTGTTGTTTGTTTATTTGTTTGTTTGTTAATAAGGAGAAGGATTTGTTCTTGTTTCTGTTACATAAATTTTTAAATAGTGATTTTAATAATTACATTTTTGTGAATATTGTGGATGTTTTGTGATTTTTGTGAATGTTTTAAAATTATTAGAAGCCACGTTGGATGTGATGACTGCAAAAGAGCATTTTCTAAATAATAGATTGCAGATTGCGGCAAAGGATACTTAATTTTAAAACCTTAACTTAAAGTTTTAGTTTAATTTAATTTAAGGATTTTTAAGGTTGTATGTACAGCACTGTGTAAATTTACAGCACTATATAAATAAAGGTTAACAATAATAACATAATGTATCCCACAGGATTCAGTTGCAAAAACAAAATCTGAAATGGTTTAGAATCCTGAAACTCCCAGTTAAAATTTTGTTTCAGTTTTATAATTATATGTATTGCAGTTAACATGATGTCAAAGTGCTTTATTTCTGCAGTTCAGATTAGACCTTATTCATTATAAAAATTACTAATGACTCATTATTTTGTATTTGTTTTTCAGACAGCCCAGACTCATGCCTACTAAACAGAGTACACTGATGCCTCTAGGACAATTTCCCAGTGACTCTGTATCTCTTGAATTCCACAGGGGCAAGAAAAAGAACCTTATGAAACGTCTAAGGACAACAGTGAAGAAAATCTTCCCATTCCATCAAAAGGCAAGCAAGAAAGTCATGCTTCACAGTGATAATCCTAGTGAGCCACTAATGCCTAAATCAGCTGCCACCCGAAACAAGTGCCAGGTCCTTCCAAAGGCTATTTGTGAATTCTCTTCGCGAAAAGTACTTCCAAAACAGAAAGGAAAGAAGCTTTCTCAGAATGGTAATTAATTTGCTACCGCATGGTTGGCCTTCCAGATGTTGTTGGACTGCAGCCATAGCCAGAATAGGCATCAGTAAGGGTTGATGGGAGATGCAATTCAGCAATGTCTGGATAGCCACACATTCTCCATCTCTGTACACTACCAGTTGGTAACTGGTTTGAGTATTATCAGTTTTCCTGTGCATCATTTAGGCAGAACAGATTGGTCAAACGGCCTGCTCATGTTTTAGTCTAGTTACTGAAAATGTTTCAAGACTGCCTATACAGTGGCTCAGCACAGTAAAATCTACACATTTAGGGCAAAATTAATCATGACAAGTGTGTGTGTGTGTGTGGAGAATCTACATCTTCATCCCTTGCTTGTTTTCCCGATCTAAAGTGCTATTTGCTTTGCAAAGAAACATTTGCAGATAACCTACAGTATATACTACCTGTAATTCTTTCCCTCTCCTGTTAGGGCAAATGGAAGCTGTGCAGGACAGGTGTAAATGCTGCTACTCCAGCTTGAGATAGTCTTGTAACCTAATTTTCCTAATGTGCAACAGAGGATGCAGGTTCTGGGACTATTACATGCAGTGCCCCTTGCACAGAGTGACCAGACATCCTCCCTTTCCAGGACATCTCCTCCACTTCAACCTTTTGTCCAGGAGGAATTTCAAAATGTCCTCCAGGATAGATGACAAATGTTATGGCTTTATTATGTTCTTGTCCTGGCATAGTAAAGCAATAGCACTTACTCTGGGTTAGAAACACATTGATAAATACAGTTGTTTACATGTAGCTCCTCTTATCCTTTCCTTTCTTCTTTTGAAGCATCAGTTCAGCTAGATGTGAACATTGTGGAGCAACATAACGTAGAGGCAAGAAGGATGACAAGGATGACTAGACGCATCTCTGTGGTGTCGTTGTCTCCCGGGATCCAAAAGGTAACTGAGAGTCCACAAAGAAAATTGGATTGCCTGGGTTTATTAAACTGCAGTTTATTCATTTCAGGATGAATGGGCTTTTTGCCTCTGACATGTAAAGGCCCAGAGCTCATTAATCTATGCCACCCATTTCATTCATTCATAGTTATCAAATCAGGTGCTGTGTTAATACATTTACAATACACTAACACCTTTGGCATCACCTAAAAAATAAGGTTTGTTGATATGTGCCATGGCAATAGCAATAGCAAGTACTTTTCTATACCGCTTATCAGTAAACTAAGCATTCTCTAAGTGCTTTACAGTCTGTAAGCTAATTGCACCCAACAAGTTGGGTACTCACTTTACTGACCTATGAAAGGTTGGTAGGCTGAATCAATATTGGAGCCCTGGGATTGAACTCACAAACTTTGGCTACAGCAGTAGTGTCACTGGGAGTTTGTGGAGGATTTAGACCCACACCAAATGACACCCCAGAAGGAGGGGGGTGACACCCGGTTGGCTCCCTCCTCCCTGCGGGTGCTGCTTCAGACCAAGGTCACTGCTCTGCCCCCGACAGGTGCTCCGGCCCTCACGGCTGCTGCTCTGGCCCTCATGGGTGCCCCTCCAGCCACATGGACATCTCTCCAGCCTGCGCAGGTGCTCCCATGCATCCACGGCATTCGTTGTTCATCTTTTTGGCTGTAGACAGTATCCTCAGAACACTTCTAAAGCACCACATCTCAGTTTAGTTTATTTTCTTATTTTCTTCTTAGGCCCAGAAAGATTGTAATTTCCTATGTAAAGCTGCCAGAGTCTTACGATACAGTCACCCCTCCATATCCATGGATTCAAGCATCCACGGCTTGACAATATTTCAAAAATACATAAACTCCAAAAGCAAACCTTATTTTGCCATTTTATATAAGGGACACCATTTTACTATGCCATTGTATTTACTGGGACTTGAGCATCCATGGATTTTAGTATCCACAGGGGATACTGGAACCAAACCCCAGCAGATAACAAGTGTCCACTGCAATTGAGGAGGGCTTTCTCTTGATCATACCACCATTAGAGGCCCATTTGGTGAGAGCATGGGACAGAGTCTTCTTGGTGGCTGTTCCCAGGCTGTGGAATTCCCTTCCTTAGGCCGGCCTCTCTCTAGTCTTAATTGGTTAATGGGAGATGTTTTTTTTTGGGGGGGGGGCGGTATTGTGCTGTACTTTTAACTTTATTTGTTATGCCTTTAAATGATATTACACTTCATACAATTTAATGGCATTTTAACATGCTAACTTACAACTTTATTGTTATGCCTTTTAATTATTTTACACTCTGTACAATTTGATCACACTTTAATATAATAACTTGCTTAACTCTTTTAACTTTTTTATTATCAATTTTCACTTTTGACTTGTTTGAGTCTTATTGTAAGTTGCCTTGGGTCTCACACCAGGAGAAAGTTGCCTTGGGTCTCACACCGGGAGAAATAAATAATAATAAAAATATCCATTAGAAACATTAATCCCAAAAGCAATTTATATCTGCACAAAAGGAACTGTTTAGCTTTTCTTTTTCATTGGTACTTTTCCTCCCCTTTTGACCTGTTAACTTCCACACATTTTGTTCATTTTTTCATCTTTTCAGTGTTTCGATTACTTCATCTCAAACAAGATGTTGTAAAACAAAAAGGAAGCAAAAAGAACAATTAATTACTGTTGAAGGATCATCTGGCTGCATGATTCTTGTTTCTAGAGCACTTGTTCTCATTCACGTTGTGCAACTGTTTTGCTAAATACAGAAGCATAGAGGTTAATACAATGCAGATGTCTTTTGGATTAGTATACACTCCATTATACAACCACTTGACCTATGAGAGAAAAGGTTAATAAACCAGGAAGACTGGATTAAAAAGGAAAGTTGCAGCATGTCGGGCCTTCATTCTTTAAAATAAAATTTAAAGGGAACCTTAGTTTTTGTAAGAAATGCTTGAGAGATAAGAGTTTGGTTTCCCAGTTTTGAACAGATGATGTTTGTAGGGGAAGCTGAGATTGACCAAATCAGTTTGGTTGTTGCTACCCCTGCTGGTCAGATTTGGAATTAGCTTTGTCCTTTTTTAATTTGTTCATAAAGGTGTTTACACAGCACCAAACATGTTTGTGGTATGTATGTGTTATGTTTATGTATACATAAACACATATATGTATACATAAAAGGCAGTCTCTCTGTGTGTGTGACATAACCAAGAAGTATATTAGTTGGAGTGTTCTTATAAATTGCTGTGGAAATTGCTTTATTTAGATCAAGGTTGCATCCATCACATTACAGTACTAACAATTTATTGCAAGATGCCCAGGAGCTTCCTGCGGAGTTTTGAATCTTTTCCCTTGTCTCTCCCCCTTAATGATACCTTAAACATACAGGATACTGCTGTTGTTGTTTTTCTAACATGCACAGTGTCACATACGTTTAGCCCTCCTGCTTTAAAAATATGTATGAAAATTCAGTATCTTAAACTAATCTTCATACAGATATTCCATAATTATTTTCTTAATCAGTTCTATAATCAAAATGGCATTACTACTACTACTACTACTACTACTGCTATTTAAGTTTATTTTATTTTCTTATATCCCACCTTTCTCCCAACATAGGGACTCAAAGTGGTTGATTTATGTCCTGAAAGGCATTTAGCAATATTTTAATAGATTAACAAATCATAACTACAAGCAGAATTTTAAATGTGGATTATTTAAGATTTAGGTGCTCCAATAAGGAGGGTTTATCCTTAATATAGCATGAAGTAAGCACTAAGTATATGGGGGTCACATTGAACTCTGATGCATGGAACCTAGTTCCATATAGCCGTAATTACATATGTGCCACTCCGGTTAAAGGCATCAGATCCCATCTGATTTTTAAAGTCAAATAGGGTCAGCTCTGGTTAGTAGTTGGATGGGGGACCATAACAAATACCAGATGCTATATGTCAGAAGGAACTGGCAAAGCCACCTCTTGAGTGTTTCTGCCTAAGAAAACCCTATTAAATTCATGGGGTCACCACAATAAATCAACAGGCAACTTGGAGGTACATTCACACACACACATACCAACTACAGAGCTGGGGTAGTGAAGTGACAGAGAGACCAGGACAGAATGGGATGGAGGGAATAAAGAAGGTGCAGAGTATACAAATCCCATCCCACTTTGGCCTGTTCCCATCTATTGGTGGTTCTGATCCAACCCACTGTTACCATGTGGTACCTGCCAGTACAAGCCCTGAATAAATGTAACCCTTAACCAGGATGACCAGATGTCAAAACACAAAGGAGGACAAGTGACCTCAAAATGTAGGACATTACAAAATAAAACTAAAAACCCTAATATTCATTTTATATGATTTATTTACAACTATCTTACATATACTGTATTTTTAATGTACTCAACCTCAGTTTTCTAATGAACTTACCTTCATTAAAAGGTCTTGTTGGCTTGCAATATACTTATAGAATTCTAAGCAAGACAAAGGTTTAAAACTGTGCTTTTCTAGCAACAAACCCTTGACTGAATCTATGTTTAAATTATTCATTTGCCCATTGTGCTGAAATTATGGGGAAAAAAACCTTTCAATATTTGCATTGTGTCCTCCAGCAGCTCATTGCCTAATACCATGTTTGCTGTCTTTTACCCCTCCAAGAAACAAACATGTTCTAAATTCTGTGTGTGAGTCTTGTCTGCTGCTGGTCCTAGGAAGAAAGAACTTTGGAAGAATCTATCCCCCTGTTTGCAGCAAGGACAGGCTGCCAAATAGATGAATTCCTCCAAGGGGAACAGCAAACATGGTGTTACTAATGTTAATCATGCTCATACTGGAGGACTTCAACAGGTTATAATATTGGACATGTTCTGGAAAAGAAGGACGTCTGGTCACCCTGTCCTTAATAGAACGAATAAAGTACCCCAAGCTTTCTGTGCAGTCTACTGATAGAATACATGGAATTGCATGAAGAGGGCTCTGCATTTATTAAGATAAACGAAAACCTTAGTGTGTATAATAGTAAATGCCTTATATGTGTGGGGAATTTATTTTTTTAATAAAAAAGCATGGAAAGTCCTTGTTCATGTGGAAAGAGAATGTTGTTCTCTGTAATGTTTTCTCATTGTGCTACTAGGTTTCATATCTGGAAAAAAAGAAAAAAATCCCAGTGTTCAAAAAGAAGAAAAAAAGCATGCCATCAGTGTGGTACCATTCAGATGTTACACTAGAGAACCTTCAAATGCAGGTGTCTTAAAATAATTTGTTGTTCAATTATATGATGAAATACAGACTTTCCGCTTCCTATTATTACTCACCTGTAGCTCTTCTACTTGCATATTAACAGACAATATGCAGTACCATTGTTGTCAGCCTGACCCTAGATAACATATTTAAAAAACAGTTCCAATTCATTTTATGGGGTTTATCTCTCAGGACCAGCTCCAGATACTTCATTGAGCAAGAGAAAACAGCCTTGTTCCCCAAAGTTCAAGATGCCCATGGTTGGTCAAATAATTTTGGCATCTGAGACAGAAAATCCTACAAACCCCACTTCCTGAGAGTATAGTGATATCTTAACAGTTTACTACTCCTATCTGATAAGCAAAGGAAATCAAATTAGGCACCTGCCCCATTCAGCTTAATGGTAGTGGTGGCCAGAATACACAATTAATTCATCCTGGAATAGTTTTCTTCAGGCCTTTCTTATAAGAAATGCCACCTGACCACATAAAAGACAGCAAAAGCAAAACTGAGATTACTATATGATACAATCTTTCATTTGGCCAATAAAGACTGTAGCCCTTACATTGTGTCAATATTGCTCTGTAGAGTCTTGACATTCAGAAGCAGATTTCCAAAATTTTGTGGGGCACCAGTGTGTGTGGAATGTCTACAGACTCCCAGAAGTTGCAAAGAACACTGCACATTGGTCTTTGAGTTTCACTCAGAATCCAAATAATCTGTTTTACACTTCTTATGCAAAGTGCTAATGAAAACGTGTGGCCATACAGGTGTTTATTCCCATGCAATTAGCTGCTCTTTTTACCATAGCTACCTGTGAGCTTATTTTGTATTTATGGGATGCTGTATCATTTTTTGCAAATGGGTTGACTTCATTAAAACCAAACAACTCATATTTACACCCAAATTAATGTGTCCCTAGTATGCGATTACAACTTGTCCTTTAAAGATAGGTAAAATGTAAAGGTACTGCATATACTCAGGTATAAGTCTAGAAATTTAGGTCAAAAAATTGACCCAAAAAAACTGAGTCGACTTATCCACGGGTCAATGTAAGTACTGCATCTTAACTCCTATTTAAAAGAAGGAACCATCTCCTGATGAAAAGCAAGAGTATAATCTGTCCTGGAAGCACTGACCCCCTTTACTCTCTCATCCATCCAGTCTTAAGAATAAGCACAAAGAGGTATGTCTGATGAACTTTTGGAAATGATTTGACATTGTTTTGCTTTGTTTCATCCTTTAGATCCTTTCCTATATGCCCCTAAATTTTACCCTTGACTTATCCATGGGTCATAGCAAAATCCGTAATTTTGGCCCCAAAACTTGCCCTCAACTTATACATGAGGTCGACTTATAGTCGAGTATATGGGGTATATATATGAAGAGACAGAGACAGCGAGCACCTTTTTTTTCTGTACAAAGTATTGCAAACATAAATAATCACAGTCTCTAAAGCAACACAATAAGGCAGGCCAGTATTACTGATGCTATCATATAGAAAGGTTCAAGATGACAGGTGGTGATTTACATAAGAGTGCTTTCAATGAATTCATGGATGTGAAATCTGAATGGAGAAATCCAACTCATATATTTAATTAATCTTTGATGTGACTGTCATGATGAACACACATCATATAGTCTCTATTATAAACTGCTTTTACTTTTTACCATGCTTAAAAACACCACCACTCAGAGCAACCCTGTTCAAAAATTATTATTCTTTCACTTCAAATATTGTTACACTTCCCATTTTTATGTGTTTCCTACTAGGTGGATAACCTGTTGGATAACATCAGTGAAAAATCTGTACAACTATTGGCTTTGAGAGGTGCAGAACTGCAACAATGTGAGTCTTTAGGAAACAAGATTCTCCAGTCCTCTAAGCAGTTTCAAAAGGTCTCCTTGAGGACAACAAAGAAGCATAAATTGAAAAATATGTGTTTCCCTTGTAAATTTTGTTGTTTGAAATGGTAATAAATATATTGCCATTCTATTATAAACATCATAAACATCTCTATATTTAAACATCTGGCAAACTGAGGTTATGCTACTTCACATTTTCAATAACCTGAGCTCAGAAGAGAAGGGTGATGTTGCTTATTAGTAGCACTCCAAATGTCACTGGAATGTGGCTTTTTACTGGGTAGTCCAGTTCCAGAACACCAATAAATTTCCACACAATGCAAATCCAAGGCTGAACTACTTTATTCTGCAATTCTAATTACAGTATAAAAAGGCAACTTAGTATTTTATTTCAAACATTAAAACAAATTTACTCCAATGGAAACATGATGTTGTTTTCAGAACAAAAAGTATTCTTTAGAAAAGGTTTTAAAAAATCAGACCTCTAATTTGGCATCAGCTTCAGGAAAAAAGAAAGTTGAGTTTTAAGCTGAGTTCTGAGCCATTATTGTTTATTTTCCACTTCCATTGGAGTATCTGCAGATTCTTCTGCTTCTGAAAGTTTCTCATCATCTGAAATGGATATTATGTTTATTATTATAAAATATTCATGTTAAAATGAATTCTTAAGTACAGATAACAATTATCTGTTATCTATTGACAATTAATTGGCTATTGACAATAGTTTACTAGTCAACTGACTGAAAACTATAATTTAACATACTTCACTCTGTTGTGTGATTTTAAATACAACACACGTAATCAAATAAAAATCATGACAATCTATGTGGGAATATTGTCACATAATACTGGATGGAGCCCATAGATATTGGTATCGAAATCTTTTCAATGAACAAAAGCAAAAACTGTAAAATAAAATTAATACATTTAAGGCATATCCTACAACTTTTTCACAAATGAAGTGCCATGGAATTCATTAAGTTTATGGACCCATTCAGACAGAAATTCTGGAAACCCTGACTGTGGTTTGGAGTAGTAGGAACATTCTACAGTCTTGGATGATTTCTGTCCTCACTTTTTTAAATTTGGCATAGCACATTTTGTCATTACAAACTAGGCAAACTACATAGATGTTCCAAGACTAATCACCGAGTGTGACTGAGTGTGAGAGGAGAGCACATAAATCCATGTAGCATTCTGAATCATCCAAGTCATGGTTTTGAGGATACAGAAAATTAGTTCTGAATCAGAACCTACAGGAAAATAAAGGTAGAAGAGAAAAACGTACTTTCCAGTGTTTGTTGAAGTTCATGGATGGTGCTCAGAAGAACATGAAACTGCTTTCGTCTCAGCTCCAGCTGAAACAAAAAGAAAATAAAAATGCCAAAGTATATAAAATCTTTCTTCAAAACTTTCTGTTGTTCTGTAACAATGAGTAATTATACATTGTACACATCATTCCATTATAAAAAAAAAACAGGGGGATAAAGAAAACTTACTTTGTCTTCAACATTTTCTTTGATATGTGAAAGATGTTGTAGCTCTTTGCCTAGAGCCTCTAACTGCCTGAAAACAGTAACAGTAATAATACATTGTTAATGAACACCAGCATTTTAATTCATTGGCCTACTATACAGATGGGCAGCATTCAGCCTTGCCTGTAATGGCTGGATAGATGCTGCAGCAGCCGCAAGCAGCAGCACCAATCCGTTCCCTGTAGAGAGCAAAAAGAAGCTGCCCCGAGCAGCTTCCTGGAAGGGGCATCATAAACGCCCCAGCGTGGTGTCATGATGCCCCTCCAAGCTGCGCCATTTGGGTGCTGCGCCGCTCGTGAGTCATGATGGCATGCACTGTCTAGAAGTGTGCATACCAAAATGGTACACAGATGGCACGGTGAGGGCTTGGAGCATGCAGATGCTCAACCCTTAACCCCTGCACAGGCCGGCACAAAATGCCAGTCTGTATAGCACCCATGCTAATTTTAATTGTCATGCCTATTACTGACATGAGACACCAGTTGAGTATTGGCATGAAGCAGCATAAGGGCCATGATACATCAATATAATGCACTTCATGAGGCACTGCCTCTGAAAACAACTTGGAAGCTTCAGCTGGTACAAAACACAGTAGTGAAAATGCTTTTATGAGCTAAGCATTCGGATCAACATTATCCTTATTTTCTGACAATTGCACTGACTGCCTATTAATTTCCAGGCTTCATTTAAAATACTGATATTATCCTTTAATCTTTGCCATTTTGGGACCAGGTTATCTGCAGGACCACCTTCACCCACATGAGTCTGCCTGAGCTTTGAGAGTCACATGAGACACTGTCTCTGGCCTCTGATAGATCTATGAATACCAGGGAAATGTCTTCTTCTATAAAAGCCCTAAATCTCTAAAGTACCCTCCTTGAGGAAATATGCATGACTCTTTCTTTCTTGGATGTTCCACTCTACAATGCCAGTCAACAATTGGGCAATTTTATGTTTCAGTCCACAGGTAGGTGATTTTATGGTTGTGTGCATTTCTTAGCCAACTTTCAAGACTGCAGTCTTTTCAAGGCATTTTACGATATAAACTATACAATTCCATATAAATATAAAATGATTATAAAAATCTAAATTCACTTTATAGAAACTCAAAAACTAGGCTGCATCTGCACTGTAGAAATAATCCAGTTAGACATCACTTTAACTGTCATGGCTCAATGCTATGGTATTCTGGGATTAGTAATCTGTTGTCACACCAGAGCTCTCTGACAGGGAAGACTCAATGTCTCACAAAACTACAAATCCCAGAAAACTACAAATCTCTGAATTCCATAGCACTGAGCCATGGCAGTTAAAGCAGTGTCAAAGTGGATTATTTCTGCAGTGTGGATGCAGCCTAAGTCGGTCCCAGAATAAAAACCTTTTGGTTACAAGCAAGAGAAAGCAAACATATTTTTAGAATGTATGGGTAATTTTATCGATGTTCTATGTCTACTATTTTTATACTCTCAAGTTTTAGAACAACTGTTATTTGCTGTTGATGGTGTCTTTGAATGTCCTTATTCAATTTGTACAAACACATGCTTTTAACTGCTTTAACATGTTCTCAATTGTTAGAGTTTACTATGCTTTTAAACTGCAAATTATCTTTGACTGTTTTAATATTTTTTTTAAAAAAACTGAATTTATCGTATACCATTCTGAGACATCTGAATACAGAGTAGAGTATAAATAGTTAAACAAACAAACAAACAAACCTTATAAACTGCCTTGGGAGAGTAGAAAAAATGGAAATACAGATTAAAAATCTGCTAAACAAAAAGATGTTACAGTAGAACTACTGGACTGGACTGGAACAATAGTCCCATGGCACCACCTACTACAAGCACCCATTTTAGTCATAATGGAATTAGTCTAAATAGCCAGTCCAGAAAGTTAGGGGAGGATGCTATGAAAGGATGCTAAGCTCAGAAAAATTAACAAGGGGTTAATTTACACAGCAGAAATAATGCAATTTGACACAATTCCATTCTACAGAATATTGACATTTATAGTTTTGTGAGGCACAAACTCTCTTTGGCAAAGGAAGCTAAAGATCTTGTAAAACTACAAATCCCATGATTCAATAGGAAAGTGCTACTGCGCTTACAAGTGATGTCAAACTGCATTACTTCTACAGTATAGAAGCATCCCAGAATGTACTCCCTTATTCCTCTTTGAGAAAGGTTGTTTCTGTACCAAATCAACGTCTGAAAGCCTAACTCATGTGAATCTAAATCATAATAATTGTCTAAGGATATCTAGAGTTGCCCCTGAACCATCTTCCTAAGCACCCTGCTCAGGACAAGATTATTGTGACCATCCTGAAGTCCAAACAATCCTCACAGTTACAGGAGTCTTTAGGAGTGGACTTAGGAGTCGCCTCATGATCTCCTTGTTTAAAAGGACCAGGACAACTCCCTCTCAGGAAAAACAAATAAAAGAGATAATGTCCTCCATGACACAGAAGTGGGTAAACATTTCATGCTAGATGTTATCAGGCAGAATTGAGCTAAACATAAAGGTGGAAGGCCAGACACTTGTATATGCCCTACGTTCATCTTCAATGACTTAAACTCATCCTACAACACCTGATTATATGGTACTCTGGATACACTCACAGAATTTACAGCAGGTAGGTATGCAAATGATCACGAAGAAAAGAACAAACTAAATTACTAATATGCCCAGGATGCTACTGCTGATTTTTCTGGTTGACCCAGTCTGCAGTGTCTCTCATGTTCCTTGATTCTTGTTTGCTCTACATAGGGACCACCAAACGCAGTGTGCAAACAAGAATCAAGGAACATGAGAGACACTGCAGACTGGGTCAACCGGAAAAATCAGCAGTTGCAGAACATGCTATAAAACATCCTGGGCATAAAATGCTTAATCCTTGTTTGCATATCCTCCCATCCTGAGGACTGCCATTAGCAACAGAACAATACATTTGCAAATTACTCCTTCCTTCCCAGGGTCACACAGGATATATATCTCTAATTCTTTTCCAGGCTATCATTCTCTGAAGATGCCAGCCACAGATGCTGGCAAAACATCAGAAAGGAACTCTTCTAGAACATGGCCACATAGCCCGAAAGCTCCACAAAAAACTAAGTATTTTAATTTTCAGCTACTATACCTGACTGTGATACAAGAAATTCTTTGGCGATAATTACACAGCAAGTGTCCTTCTCCCATCGTTAAATCGTGCCAATCGTGCAATTGGGGGGAAGATTATCACATCCCCTCACGTTTATCCCATTCTTCTCCTGTTAATACCAAATGACGGGTCCATTACTGTTTGCGGACAGGAGAAGAACGAGATAAGCAAGCAGGGGTGTGATTATCTTCCCCCCGATTACACGATTAAATGACGGGAGAAGGACACTTGTCTCCCATGTGATAATCTCATGTGACTTGAAAAACTGAGCCACAACAGAATAATGGAATTCAAACCAAAGAGAATCTAGTGTATAGACTTCCCCTGTTCTGATTGTCTTAAACTTATTATAACCTGAGCCTTTGGTGATTGAACCAAACCAGAACACAGAGGCAGTTTTTCCTTGCCAGAAAATGGTACGAGCCTAAGGTGCAGATCTGGTTGGTACGAAGCTTGAGTGATATTACCTTGATTTGCTAATATTTTGCTAGAGCTTACATATTTTTTTTGTATAATATTAATGTACTGGTATGACTACCTATGCTTGATAGTGCTATTTATAACTTTATATCTCTATTTTTGCAATTGATTTTATATACCAAAGCTTTGATAAGAAATGAAACACTTTGGTTAAGAACTGTATTTGCTACTTTAAAATTGAGTATCTATACTCTGGTCAATCACAGCATTGTCCAGGAATGATTCTTGGTGGAAAGGAGAGACCTAGCTTACCACAGCAAGCACTCAGTTAATAAACTGACAATGTGCTGACTGAAAGCTTTCAGAGAATCCAGCATTAAGACAGAGTCTGTCACAGATTATGGTGCCTGGAATACTATTTTTGGAGAATGCTTGAGTTCAACAAGCAGGAGCAATCCCAGAAGCACCATCTCAGCCTGGAAAGTATGGCCCAGTCCTTCATATCTGATAGAACATATGAGGGAACAGGATAACCAGAGGCAACTAAATGTGGGCTGCATCCACACAGAAATAATCCAGTTTGACACACGTTAACTGCCATGGCTCAATGCCATGGAATTCTGAGATTTGTAATTCTGAGAGATATTTAGCCTCCTCTGTCATAGAGATCTGTTGTCACAACAAACTACAAATCCCAGAATTCCATAGCATTCAGCAATGGCAGTTAAAGTGGTGTTATTTCTGTAGTGCAGCTGCAGCTGTCCTGTCTGTGTCTGCATGATCACAAATGAAAGTGATTATTGTGCCATCTGCCCCAGGATGCCTCCTTTTTACTTTGTATTAAGAAGCCATGCCCTCCCTCCAGTCCATCTGCCTTGGTCCTGGCCCCAGAGGGAGAGAAGAACCACTGGACCTCACCCCCTTTCCCATCACCTTCCCCTCTTCCTTTTGTGCTGTCTCTTTTAGACTGTAAGCCTGAGGGCAGGGATCCGTCTAATTTAAGATTGTATGTACAGCACTGTGTAAATTTACAGCGCTATATAAATAAAGGTTAATAATAATAATAATAATACTGTCATGTGATCATTATCATCTATCATTATTATTGTTGTTATTTAGTAAGCCTTCTTTAGAACATGTGAGCACTCTTTTTTGTACTGTACTAATTTCTATAATGTATTTCCAAATCATTCTGATTCACTGTTTATATATCAGTGATTCTTAGCTTATACTTCTAGAATTATAAAAATACAACTGCATCATGTTTTGTACTAATTTCTATGATGTACACTACAGTTGCCCCTCCATTTTCATGGGGGATCCATTTCGCCCCCCCCCCCACGAAAACAGAAATCCGCCATATTCAAGCCCTATTAGCACCCACAGGAGTAAGCCGCAAGCGCACACCCCATTTTAAGTCCCTCTGTTTGCCCCTGACGAGTAAGCGAGGGGCATAGATTCAAAGTCCGTGCAAACAGAGGGACAACTCTACTTCCAAATCATTCTGATCTATTATTTGTATATCAGCAATTCTTATCTTATTCTTCTTAAATTATAAAAATATGACTCCATCTCTGGTAAATTATCATCATACTATTTTATATCAGTTGTTGAGCTCATACTTACTTCAGGGTTTCATGCCTATCTGGATGGTGCTGTATTACTTTAGCCAAAGCATCATATTCTGAAAAGAATAAAGTGATTATAAGAATCACACCCAGGTTATTCCCAATGATACAAAGTGAACTATTGTCTCACTTAATTTTGCATGTACATTTATAACTTGCCCAATCCCCAAGTTTTGAAACAATTAGCAATTACAAGCACATGCCTACACTTAGAAGTGTTATTATTAAAGTAATATAATTTGGGTGACAAATACTTAAGCAATGGTTCAACTGCCTTGCATATCAATATCTTCTTTAACTTTATAACTCAGGATAACCACCCACTTCCTAGTATTTCCACATGTAATACCCTTTTACCTGGTTATCCCTTCGCAACACAGATATCCTCCTTATGAGGAGTTCAAACCTTTCATTGTACAAGACAGCAATTTGCCAGCTATGTTTGATTGGCATAACCAGAAAAGTACACTGAAATTTGTTCTCTACTATGCACACAATCCTGAGTGAGCCAGATCCAATCCTGGAAAATGTTCTTTTCCATCCCTGCAGGTACATCAAAAGAACAGGCACTCTATGGTTTGCTCTGTCATATTCAGGCTTGCTCAATATTCAACAACCAGGTTTTTCATTAAAAAATTAAAACAATCACGACAATTTAGAAGCCTCCCCATAAGCACCAGATGTTGTTATACATCCCTTTCTAGAACAAGTGCTAACTTACCCTGGCGATTTTTCCGTATTCTTTTTGCCTGAAGAATCTGCTTTTTGCATTCAGCAATTTTCTCATGTGCTGCAGCTATGCTATTTTCTTTCAAAAGAAATAGAATTAAAAGTGATTTGACAGTAATCTATAAATGACAAAATCCCTCTTTATTTCATAGCAAAAACTTGTATCAAAAGTGGTAATTTTATACAAAACACATGGTTTTCAAGTTTCATCTCCAGTAATTGAAAGGCTATAAATTATAATCTATTGTGTATTCTAACACTGTAATTACTGTCAGAGTGCTCAGAATCTACTGAAATTAATATTTCTTTAAAAAAAATGCCAGACAAAGAAAATGTACACTTATACTTAATTTCAATACAATATACCATGTTTCCTGGACAAAGTTCTGCATGAGGATCTAAGATTATGTTATTTTAAATACTTATACACTACCTTTGTTTTCCTTTGCTTCATCCTTTACAACCTTTGTTACATGCCTCTAAGTTTCACTCGTGACTTATCCACGGGGCATATCAGAATCTATAATGTTGGACTCAAAACATGCCCTTGACTTATATGTAAGGTTGACTTATAGTTAAGTATATACAGTAGTTAAAAAGATAGTTAATGCTAATGTGAAAATCTCTGACCTATTTGTTCTTTTTCTAAAATAGTTTGCATATGGAACCAATACTCAATAGGAAATCAATTGATTACCTATATCTTTGTAGATTTTTTCATAGTTCTCCATTTCTCTCAGGTTCATATCATAAACAAGTAAGGTTTTCCCCATTGAAAATTCACATTGTGACAGAGTGCTCAGCATGCGTTGGTACTGAGTGTAACTATAAAAGCAGAGAAAGGAATTGTTGTATTAAAATGCATTTCAAAAAGTTAGTATCATATGGAATACATTGCAATGATTTCTAGAGGCTCTGCCCTGAACTGAACCTTAGTGCTAATTAATATGAATAAAAATTTGTGTACAGCATTCACTTTCAAAGGCACTTGCTCTTAACTAATGCTTTCTGTATTTTATTATTAGTTTTATGAAATAAGTATTTTTTTTAAAAAAGCAGTAATACCAATCTCTAACTATAGCAATCTACTTTTTGTTTTACAAATGTCTAGGTAAGTGGTATGAATTAATTTCAGGGAGAAAATAAATGCAAAAGGAAGAGGGAGTCTTTCTTAGGGCTGAAGAGCGGGGTATAAATAAATAAATAAATATTATTATTATTAAACCCAACAAAATCCAAAATCCACAATGCAGAAAATACATCATGCATGTTTTTCAGCTTTCCACTGACTTCATCATCAGGCAAAATATGTTCAAAACTCATACGGGTGATTAAAAGTGAAGATGTTAAAAGATGCTGTTTGTGTTGCAGTTCACATGTTTTGGAGGGCAAATGAAGTATGGTCCAAATGAAATTATAGTCCAAATGAAAGCATTTTACCACTGTAAAACAGAGGTCTGGGACTTAATTCTTTGAGGCTTTTACCTCCAACAAAGGTAATTTTTTCATTTGGTATACAACTGGCACATTTTATATATGTAACACTTAAAAGGTTTCTCCAGATGAAATAGTACAGGGCCTTCCTGAGAAATTCAATGTTTTCTATGTAAGAAAGGGGTAGTTAGCTTCACACAGAACAGGAGCATTCTGGATTTCAAGGAAAGTTACTTTTCTGATGCTAATGGAGTTGAAATTTTATTACCTGTCTTTTATTGCCCTATTTTCCTGATCTCTACATGGCCAAGAAAGGGAGTGGCCTCTGCCTGGAATGAGATCCCTCCAAAACAGCTAAACTACGACAGGAACAACAGCTGATATAAAATGTAGGCATGTGACTCTAACACCACCACCACTCTTCTTTTCTGAAGGTCTGTTGCCTGATGAAGAAGTCAGTGGAGCTTTGAAAGCCTATATGACGTTCTGCATTTTGACTGGACAAGAAAGATTTCTTTTGTGGATTTTGTTGTATTTTGCTGCCTGGAGAACATGGTTACCCCTGAATATGTTTCCTTTAATCTGTCTCTCGGCAATGGACGGAGCATGCAGCAGCTCCAGTGCAACTATAAAAAATGGTTTAAAAGGTTTTACATGCTGCGGCTGTTGTATGTTCTGTCCTAGAAAATTGGCGAGGGAGGAAAATATCTCTAGCTTATCCTCATCACTTGCAGCTCAGTTCTAATTATGTTAACTTAGGTCTGAAACAGATAGGATAAAAGGAGGGGCTTCCAGCAGCTTCAGGGGCATGGCATGCAGACGACACATGGCCCTGGAGCTGCCTAGATGGCCCAAAGCCGGCAGTAAAAGGAGTGGAGAAAATCCACTCCCAGCAGCAGCCTGCTCTGAGAGTGGGCCTTGCGGTCACTACAGTCCCTGATCAATCATGGGACGATCGCAGGCAGACCGCCCAGAGACCGCTCTTTCATGCCCATGTGCTTCGCCTCTTAGATATCATATGTACTTCCTCATACATAAACATATATAGGTTTGTAGCCTGACAGTATGACTTTATTCAGATCTGCACAGAAATCCTTATGAGATCAATGGCACTTATTCTAAGGTTAGTCCTTATACAATTGTAATCTCAATTACAAAAATCATATTAGAATAGGCACTACTGTACAGTGGAAGCAGCAACTGATCAAGTAAAGCAGCAATCCCATTGTCTCTCTTAGATCTTTCCATAGAATATATAAAACTACACTTCATACTGGATTCTCTGTTGTCTTGTTATTCAGAGCAGCAAAGAAGTTTCACCTGTAAAGCTATTAAATCATGTTTCTTATGCAGTATCCATTAAACATGAACTGTTTTTTAGAAGCTTAGCCTTAAGACAATAAGTGAAACCAATATAACTGTCTTTATGTAATATGTAACATGTAAAATATCTATTTAAGCTGAATAATTCCATTTATCATTAACCAAGTAATAAATAAAATACTAAAAATAATTCATTAGTTGACAGCCCTAAGTTATTTATGTTTTACACTGAATGGATTTGCACTTCTTGTACATCTCAAGCATGAATGTTACTTCATGATACAGACAGCCTGGGCCTGTGGAAGTATTCATCAACAATAAATAAGCAGATTTTAATAAATTAATATGTTATCTTTTTCTTGGTTAATGTAGTTGTCTAAAGTAATTTTGAAAGACTGTGCTATATTCTAGATCAGGAATTTTTTTTCTGACATCTTCTTATGCCTGACGAAATTTGTTTCATATCATCACTACCTCCTGGGCCCAACTATATTTCTGTTTTTGTGAACAGTTTTCCAAGTTCCTATTCACAGTCAATATTGCCATGTCCAGTTCACACATGTTTAGAACAGTGTTAGCAACAATCACAATGTCATTTGTCATTTTTTTCTTGAAAAAAAGAAAGATGTGAAACAATATAAAAGTTTCCTATGAAAGTTTAGAGTGTGTTTGTTTTTCCTTGATGGAGTTTACCAGGTTTTTTTTTTTAACTTAAGTAAGTGTAGTGGCATCTCCTTCACTGGAAGATTTTAAACAGAGGCTTGATGGCCATCTGCCAAGAGATTATGTATTCCCGCATGGCAGCAGGGAGGACTGGATGGCCCTTGTGGTCTCTTCTAACTCTATGATACTATGATTCTAGGTTTTCATGTGTTAGAGTGATATGATGATGAAACACTAAGGGGTGAAACATATTGTCAAAATGAAGCAGGTTCCAGCCATTTTGAAGGTGTGATGTTTAAATGATGCATGACTCTAAAGTGTCCTGAAGCCGCACCAAAGCTGTGCTCCAGTCCTTTAGACCAGAGCAAAAAGGAGCCAGGATAATCCGGCTCCTGGCACCATGGGTTGGGCCCCATATATACAGCCCGCCTTAGGAGTGGGCTGTGTGGTCAGTGGGTTTCAGACCCACTTTTAGCCTGAGAAGACTCAGGCCGCTTTTTCATGCCTGTCTGCTTCAGTCCTAAGTCTTCAAAGCACTTTAATATGATCATGATGAAGTGGCATCCAATGACATATCTTGGGTTACAGTACTGGAACATACTACAAGTCAATTGCCTAGTAATGGATCAACTATCTATAGGAAGAAAAAAATGCCTTAGAAACAAAATGTAGCATGTCCAGTGCCAGGAAAGCAACAGTATCATAATAAAAGAAATATCAAAGACAGGCATTTAAAACTGAACATCACAAATTGGTGGCAACTATGCATATACTTCACTAAAAAAGATTCCACATGATGATTTTCAAAAGTGTTTTACTTGATAAGATTTCTTGCTGTTTTTCCTATGGGTGCTGTAGGGCATTCTGCGTTGTTAACCTGTTTCAGATTATTCAGTACTTACTACAAAATACATTACTAATACCTGACAAAAATGTTTGCAGTTCTATAGAGTGCTGAATAACTTGTACTTGAAAATGTCAAATATTTAAGTAACTAGTGTATCATAATTGTTTTCAGTCATGTACACTTCATTATAATATTTCATTATATGTTTTCCTGAAAAGGTTCTTTTGTGTTTGATGACATGTAAACTGTATATTCAAAATTCACTATTAAATGTCACTGGACACAACACTCATGCCATCTTAAACACTAATAGATATTATGGCATACTGGGGCTTGATGAAGTGCACCTATTTTCTATTTGCTGATAAGCAAGAAAAATACCCTTCTTCCTGAGATCCAGAATTGCACCACTTGATGAAACTCTTCACCAACAAATTAATTCGTCTGTCATCACCAGCACCATCTCCATCAATCAAAAGCCGCTTGCGAATAACTTCATCTAAAGAAGGAACAGTATTTTTAAATTAACAATATATTGGTTATGGTCCCAGACATTGTCAATAGATAAGGCAGCCACTCAATACTAAACCTGTTCACTTAAAAAAAAAGACCTTTAAAAAGCCATGTTCACTAAAAAAAAAATGTTAATACACCATTTTCATAAAATAACAGCATGAAGAATTTTAATTTACTCATGCAATTATGATCAATTGGTTTTTGAGATGTTGTGTATTGATTTTTTATTTATACAAGATTCTATTGTTTTAATAAAATATAGTTTTATATATATATATATTTAAAAGGCTCTAATTTCAATGGATTTACTTAGCTGGACGCATGTAAAAGACTTGAATCCTATGTAGTGATTCCTGTTTGAACCAGGACACCATAATAATAATTACCCTATCTGATTTATATAATCAGCAACTCATCTCATACGTCAGATAGAGAGGCATAATCTTACACAAGTCTACTTAAAAGACAACACTATTGAATTCAATGGAGCGTATGCATGCTGGATAAGCCACTCAGTGGCCTTTTTGGCTAAAGGGCCAGGTATAAATAGTTTAAATAACAGTCTGAGAACAGAGATAGCGAACACTCAGTTCTCCAAATGTTTTCACCTCCAACGGCACAGATGCAGCCAACATAGGCCATGGTCTCCCTTCCTTAGAGGCCATGCTGTTATTCAAACTTTCCAGTCTCTTACGTACACTGTATAATGAATGTAAATGCTTCAACACAATGTCATGCCAGGACTTTATCATTATTACTATTATTACTATTAGCGCTGCTATCTGAAGACAGAAAAATCTGAAGTGTTTGTTGAGCGAATGATACAAGGGAATATGGAAAAGACCAAATGCAAAATAATAAAATAAAATAAAATAATAAAACAAATTTGGGATCTGAGAGGGAGTTTATTGCTTCTCAGAACCAATCATTCTTTAAATTCTATATAATACAACTATAAAATGGGGGACAGGGGGTTCTCACTGAGAAGCACTGGATTTGTGGCCAGAAATAAAGTAAAATTGGGGTCTCACTTGAGTCCCAGAAGGAGCAAAAAGGAAAACAGCTACTACAGCTGCAATCTCCTCACAAACTCCATGAATCCAGAACAACAGTCAACACAACTAAGGGTTACATCTGCACTGCAGAAATAATCCAGTTTGACACCACTTTATCTGCCATGGCTCAACGCTACAGAATTATAGGAATTGTAGTTTTGTAAGACATTAAGCCTTCGCTGCTAGAGTTCTCTGAGGTATCAGAAAATTACACTTCCCAGAATTCAACAGTATTGAGCCATGGCAGGGGCAGTTAAAGTCATATCTAACTGGATTATTTCTGCAGTGCAGACACAACCTGAGACCCCACCAAGGCAGAAAACACTAAACACACATGAATTAAAACACACATTATTTTAATAAGTGACAGTTTCAAATTATTAATGGGAGGGGGGAAGAATTGCAACATAATTAAATAATAATTAAATAATACAATAAAATTAATGTGATGTGCCTACCCTTTATATTATTATTAAAAGCAATTAACAATAGTAAGAATTGTATTAACAATAAGGGCAATAATAATGATGATAATAAAATAACCCCCCACAGCATTCATTAAAACACACATTATTTTAACAGTAATCATAATGATAATATTAATAATGTCCTCATCCACCTTCAGTAGTAGTAGCAGTAGTAATAATAATAAAATAATAACTCTCCTCCACAACATTCATTACAACACACATTATTCTAATAGTAATAATAATGATGATTATATATAATAACGCCCCCCCCCCCCAGCCACATTCAGTAGTATTCACAAAGTATGGGAAATAAGGAGGATGAACTTGAACTCCTAGCACAACAAGGGAAATATGATATAATAGGCATCACTGAAACCTGGTGGGATGAGTCTCATGATTGGAATGTAGAAATAGAGGGGTATAACCTTTTTAAGAGAAACAGGCCAAACAGGAAAGGAGGAGGAATAGCATTATATGTCAGGGATATTTACACCAGTGAAGAGATCCAGGAAGTCAATGCTGGAAGCCAGGTGGAGAGCATCTGGATAAAAATTAAAGGAGAGGGAAATAACAGGGATGTTACTGTGGGAGTCTACTACAGACTCCCAACTCAGGCAGAGGAACTGGATGATGCCTTTCTAGAACAGATAATCACACACTCAGAAAGGAGAGATGTAGTAGTGATGAGGGACTTCAACTATCCTGATATTTGCTGGATGTCAAACTCAGCCAAATCCTCAAGGTCTAGCAAATTCCTCACTTGCCTGGAAGACAATTTCATTGTCCAAAAGGTGGAAGAAGCAACAAGGGGATCAGCCATCTTAGATCTTATCTTAACCAACAGGGAAGACCTAGTTGATGGGGTGCAAGTGGTTGGATCCTTAGGTGGAAGTGACCATGTTCTCCTGGAGTTTGTTATACAGCGGAAGGGAGAAGCCAGGCATAGTCAGACACACACTCTAGAGTTTAGGAGAGCTGACTTCAATAAACTTAGAGGAATACTGGGGGTGATCCCATGGTCAGGAATACTAAAAGAGAAGGGAGTTCAAGACGGATGGGAGTTTCTCAAAAAGGAGATATTGAAGGCGCAATTTCAAACAATTCCAATGAGGAAGAAAAATGGAAGATGTCTCAAGAAGCCGGGATGGATAACTAAGGAACTTTCAAATGAGCTAAGTTTTAAACGGAACATGTATAAGAAATGGAAAAATGGGGAAATCACCAAAGATGAATTCAAACAAATAGCAAGCATGTGTAGGGATAAAGTCAGAAAAGCTAAAGCGCATAATGAACTCAGGCTTGCTAGAGAGGTTAAGAACAATAAAAAGGGCTTTTTTGGGGTATGTCCGGAGCAAAAGGAAGAAGAAGGAAATGGTAGGACCACTGCGTGCAGAAGATGGCAAAATGCTAACAGGGGACAGAGAAAAGGCAGAATTACTCAACACCTTCTTTGCTTCAGTCTTCTCAGAAAAGGCAAAAGGTGCTCAACCTGAGGACAGTGAAGAAGGGGACAGAGTGGGGGAATTTGAGCACAGAATAAGTAAAGAGACAGTACAGGAATACCTGGTTAATCTAAATGAATACAATTCTCCAGGACCAGATGAACTACATCCAAGGGTATTAAAAGAACTGGCAAATGTAATATCGGAACCAATGGCAATCATCTTTGAGAACTCCTGGAGAACAGGAGAAGTCCCAGCAGACTGGAGGAGGGCAAACGTTGTCCCCATCTTCAAAAAGGGAAAAAAAGAGGATCCCAACAATTATCGTCCAGTTAGTCTGACATCAATACCAGGAAAGATTCTAGAGCAGATCATTAAGCAGAGAGTCTGTGAACATTTAGAGGCCAATACCATAATCACAAAAAGTCAACATGGGTTTCAGAGAAACAAGTCATGCCAAACGAACCTGATCTCTTTTTTTGATAAAATTACCAGCTTGGTAGATGAAGGGAATGCTGTGGATATAGTATACCTCGATTTCAGTAAGGCCTTTGACAAGGTTCCCCATGACATTCTTGCAAACAAGCTTGCAAAATTTGGGATAGACAAGTTAACTGTTACATGGATTTGTAATTGGTTGAGTGGCCGAACTCAAAGGGTGCTCAACAATGGCTCCTTTTCATCCTGGAGAGAAGTGACCAGTGGGGTCCCACAGGGTTCTGTCCTGGGCCCAGTGCTATTCAATATCTTTATTAATGACTTGAATGACAGAATTGGGGGCATACTTATCAAATTTGCAGATGACACTAAACTAGGAGGAGTAGCTAATACCTCAGAGGACAGGATCAAAATTCAAAATAACCTGAATATACTAGAAAGCTGGGCCAATGCTAACAAGCTGAAATTCAATGCAGAGAAATGTAAGGTTCTGCACTTAGGGAGGAAAAATGAAATGCACAGATATAGGATGGGGGACACCTGGCTGAATGAGACCACATGTGAAAGGGATCTAGGAGTCCAAGTAGACCATAAGCTGAACATGAGTCAACAGTGCGATGCGGCAGCTAAAAAGGCCAATGCAATTTTAGGCTGCATCAATAGAAGTATAGTTTCTAGATCAAGGGAAATAATAGTGCCACTCTATTCTGCTTTGGTCAGGCCCCACCTGGAATTCTGTGTCCAGTTCTGGGCACCACAATTCAAAAAGGATGTAGAGAAACTGGAGCGGGTCCAAAGGAGGGCAACTAAGATGGTGAAGGGACTGGAAACCATGCCCTATGAAGAACGCCTTAGGGAGCTGGGGATGTTTAGCCTGGAGAAGAGAAGGTTAAGAGGTGATATGATAGCCCTGTTTAAATATTTGAAGGGATGTCATATTGAGGAGGGAGCAAGCTTGTTTTCTGCTGCTGCAGAGACTAGGACACGGAACAATGGATATAAATTGCAGGAAAAGAGATTCCACCTCAACATTAGGAGGAACTTCCTGACAGTAAGGGCTTTTCGACAGTGGAACACACTCCCTTGGAGCGTAGTGGAGTCTCCTTCCTTGGAGGTCTTTAAGCAGAGGCTGGATGGCCATCTGTCGGGGATGCTTTGATTTGGAGTTCCTGCATGGCAGGGGGTTGGACTAGATGGCCCTTGTGGTCTCTTCCAACTCTATGATTCTATGATTCTATGATTCTAGTGCCAGTAAGGATGATAACAAAACAGTAACCCCCATACCACATATTATTCTACTAGTATTAATGATGATAATAATATAATAACCCCCCCAGCAGTCCCCCACATTCAGTAGTAGTAGTAACAGTAAGGATGTTAATAAAATAACCCTCCCTCACAACATTAATTAAAATACACATTATTCCAACAGTAACAATAATGATGATAATGGGGAACCTTGTCAAAGGCCTTACTGAAATCAAGATATACTATATCTACAGCAATCCCTTCATCTACCAAAATCATCAGCTTGGTAGAGGAAGGGAATGCTGTGGATGTAGTATATCTTGATTTCAGTAAGGCCTTTGACAAGGTTCCCCATGACATTCTTGCAAACAAGCTTGTAAAATGTGGACTAGACAAGGTAACCGTTACATGGATTTGTAATTGGTTGACTGACCAAACCCAAAGGGTGCTCAACAATGGTTCCTTTTCATCCTGGAGAGAAGTGACCAGTGGGGTCCCACAGGGTTCTGTCCTGGGCCCAGTGCTATTCAATATCTTTATTAATGACTTGAATGACAGAATTGGGGGCCTGCTTATCAAATTTGCAGATGACACTAAACTAGGAGGAGCAGCTAATACCCCAAAGGACAGGATCAACATTCAAAATGACCTGAATAGACTAGAAATCTGGGCCAAAGCTAACAAAATGAAATTTAACGCAGAGAAATGTAAGGTTCTGCACTTAGGGAGGAAAAATGAAATGCACAGATATAGGATGGGGGACACTTGGCTGAATGTGAAAAGGATCTAGGAGTCCAAGT